>CM067326.1:37922997-42922997 GCA_034376525.1 Nicotiana benthamiana
TAAAGTTTGAGAATAGGTCGAGGGTGTTGCGCCCCCGATGCCTCTAATCATTGGCTTTACCCGATAGAACTCGCACGCGAGCTCCAGCTATCCTGAGGGAAATTTCGTAGGGAACAAGCTACTAGACGGTATGATTAGTCCTTCGCCCCTATACCTAAGTCAGACGAACGATTTGCACGTCATTATCGCTATGGGCCTCAACCAGAGTTTCCTCTGGCTTCGCCCTGCTTAGGCATAGTTCACTATCTTTCAGGTCCCGACAGGTATGCTCACACTCGAACCCTTCACAGAAGATCAAGGTCGGTCTGCGGTGCCCCCCTCAGGGGGATCCCACCAATCAGCTTCCTTACGCCCTACGGGTTTACTCGCCCGTTGACTCGCACATATGTCAGACTCCTTGGTCCGTGTTTCAAGACATGTTGAATGGAGAGCCCACAGGGCAACGTCCTGAGCGTGCAGATGTGGAAGCACGCCAGTGGCATGCGCTGCCTACCACAATGAAGGAGACGATGTTCCACGAGCGTATCAAAATCCCGGGCTTTGGCCGCCCCCCAATCCACACTGGTCCACGCCCCGAGCCGATCAGTGGACCGGCTCAACACCGTTCCACATCCAACCGGGGCGCATCGCTGGCCCCCATCCGCTTCCCTCCCGACAATTTCAAGCACTCTTTGACTCTCTTTTCAAAGTTCTTTTTTGATCTTTCCCTCGCGGTACTTGTTTGATCGCCTGATTTGGGATTTATTCCCAAACAACCGGACTCGTAGACAGTGCCTCGTGGTGCGAAAAGGTCCGGGCACAACCGGGCTCTCACCCTCTCTCACGCCCCCTTCCAGGGGACTTAGGCCTGGTCCGCCCCTGAGGACGCTTCTCCAGACTATAATTCGGACGACGGAGCCGCCCGATTCTAAGGATGGGCTGTTCCCGGTTCGCTTGCCATTACTAAGGGAATCATTGTAAGTTTATTTTCCTGCACTTATCGATATTCTTAAACTCAGCGGGTAGTCCCTCTTGACCTGGGGTCGCGGTCGAAGCGCCTAAGCGCGATTAGGGTCGGGGAGCCCAAACATGCGATGGGTTGGAGCCGCGACATTATGAGAGTTGAGTTTCAACCACCACTTGGTTGTGACGTCCGTCGCTGTGGACTCGCATTTAGGCCAACCGCACACTCGAGGAGCACGAGAGTCAAGTATCCGTCCCACAACAGCACCGCGATCATGAGAATGGGCGCGGTGTGCGAGGGCGACGCGATGCGTGACGCCCAGGCAGACGTGCCCTCGGCCTAATGGCTTCGGGCGCAACTTGCGTTCAAAGACTCGATGGTTCACGGGATTCTACAATTCATACCAAGTATTGCATTTCGCTACGTTCTTCATCGATGTGAGAGCCGATATATCCGTTGCCGAGAGTCGTTTGTGTTTCAAAAGAACCACAAGTCCCCCGCCCACGCCGTGAACGGGGCGCGAGGGGCAGGCTTTCAATTTAGTATTCCTTGGCACATTTCCACGCTGGGGTTTGTTAATCACTCGGCACGCATGCGAGCGCGCGCGTCGGGGATATAGAAGGAAGCCGCATGGACGGAGGCCGAAGCATCTCAGCCACACCGCTCCCCATTTATTAAACAAGTTCGCGGGTCGTTCTGCCTTACAGGCTTCGACAATGATCCTTCCGCAGGTTCACCTAGGGAAACCTTGTTACGACTTTTCCTTCCTCTAAATGATAAGGTTCAATGGACTTCTCGCAACGTCGCGGGCAGCAGACCGGCCACATCGCCGCGATCCGAACATTTCACCGGATCATTCAATCGGTAGGAGCGATGGGCGGTGTGTACAAAGGGCAGGGATGTAGTCAATGCGAGCTGATGACTCGCGCTTACTAGGAATTCCTCGTTGAAGACCGACAGCTGCAATGATCTATCCCCATCACGATGAAATTTCAAAGATTACCCAGGCCTGTCGACACAGGCTATAAACTCGTTGAATACATCTGTGTAGCGTGCGTGCGGCCTAGAACATTAAGGGCATCACAGACCTGTTATTGCCTCAAACTTCCGCGGCCTAAAAGTCCGTAGTCCCTCTAAGAAGCTGGCCACGAAGGGATACCTCCGCATAGCTAGTTAGCAGGCTGAGGTCTCGTTCGTTAACGGAATTAACCAGACAAATAGCTCCACGACTAAGAACGGCCATGCACCAGCACCCATAGAATCAAGAAAGAGCTCTCAATCTGTCAATCCTTACTATGTATGGACTTGGTATGTTTCGCTGTGTTAAGTCAAATTAAGCCGCAGGCTCCATTCCTGGTGGTTCCCTTCCGTCAATTCCTTTAAGTTTCAGCCTTGCGACCACACTCCCCCAGGAACCCAAAAACTTTGATTTCTCGTAAGGTGCCGGCGGAGTCCTAAAAGCAACATCCGCCGATCCCTGGTCGGCATCGTTTATGGTAGAGACTAGGACGGTATCTGATCGTCTTCGAGCCCCCAACTTTCGTTCTTGATTAATGAAAACATCTTTGGCAAATGCTTTTGCAGTTGTGCGTCGTTCATAAATCCAAGAATTTCACCTCTGACTATGAAATACGAATGCCCCCGACTGTCTCTGTTAATCATTACTCCGATCCTGAAGGCCAACGTAATAGCACTAAAATCCTATAATGTTATCCCATGCTAATGTATACTGAGCGTAGGCTTGCTTTGAGCACTGTAATTTCTTCAAAGTAACAGCGCCAGAGGCACGACCCGGCAAAATAAGGCCAGGACCGCATCGCCGACAGAAGGGACGAGACGACCGGTGCACACCAAAGGCGGACCGGCCGGCCCATCCCAATGTCCAACACTTAAATATACGCTATTGGAGCTGGAATTACCGCGGTTGCTGGCACCAGACTTGCCCTCCAATGGATCCTCGTTAAGGGATTTAGATTGTACTCATTCCAATTACCAGACTGATAAAGCCCGGTATTGTTATTTATTGTCACTACCTCCCCGTGTCAGGATTGGGTAATTTGCGCGCCTACTGCCTTCCTTGGATGTGGTAGCCGTTTCTCAGGCTCCCTCTTCGGAATCAAACCCTAATTCTCTGTCACCCGTCACCACCATGGTAGGTGTCACGGGGTCGATTTTGGCCACTTAAATCCTGGTCGAGGTTTCGCCCCCGTGCGGCAGTCAAGCCTTGCCTGACTCAGCCTTCTCCCAAAACTTGCCAATCTCACACAAGTTTGGCCTTAGACGAATTTGGGCAGCAAAACAGAATTTAAATGGGATAAGCATATACGGGAACAATTTCCCAACCTTTATATTAATATGGAAAATAATACAAAGGACCCTCACTCTCGCTATGAACAATGCCGCTCACAGCCCACTCTCCGACTAAGATGACCTTGTCAATCTTGGCCGAACACTCGGATTGTCCCACAACCCAAGTCCCCTTTTTCCTGAAACACTTAGAACTCCTCACGTTTCCCTCGTGTTTCCCAGCAAGCAAATACACAAGACTCACTTGACTCCTTTCTGCCTAAGCCTAAGGGTCCTATTTATAGCACATAGGAACCCTTCACTTGGCAGCACATGCACATTTTCGGCCAACCGCCTTCTCCCACTAAGCTATCCCACGTTCCTAACGTGTGGCTGACAACCCCAGCCACTTAGGATCCACTACTCACGAAATGGGGCATTATACAAGCATTACAAGATAATGGGGATAATGGGGGAACATGGGAGATCATGGCCTACAAACAAGGAACTCCTGCCAACCGCTTCCATGTGCTTCTCATGTGCAATTCGGACTAGCTGCATTCCGCCCTAAGGATGCTCGAGCCATGCCTTAGTTAATTTGACATTGTCCCATACCAATGCCGGCGCAATCCGCTGCCATCATATTTCCCGCACACTGCCCGGCGCCCATACACCGTGCGCACACTGCCTTTGGCCCTTGTCCGTTGCCATGTTCCTTTCCCTCATGTCTGCCTCATTTCCCTCATGCCATCACTTGTATTTTCTTTCCTATAGCCTTGCCTTGGCTATTGAAAGCCTTTGCCGTCAACCCGCATTTCCGCTTTGCCTTAGCTTAGCCCGCATTTAGCTGTCCCGACCAATGTTATGCCGACTGTCTTTGGCGCGCATGCCGTGCCATGCCGCCCCATTTTGTCGATGCTGCCTTGTCAAGCCCTTTCCAAGCAAACCTTGTCCGCCCCAAGGTCTTGGCCTTGCTTGCCCGTTCCAGCCCGTCGACCCACTGATATTGGCGCGCATGCCATGCCATGCTGCCGCCCGTCCATTGCTTTATCAAGCCCTTCCAAACAAACCTTGCCCATGCCAAGGTCTTGGCCTTGCTTGCACATCCGTTTGGCGCGCATGCCATGCCATGCTGCCGCCCGTCCTTGCCGATACTGCCTTGTCAAGCCCTTCCAAGCAAACCTTTGCGCGCCAAGGTCTTGGCCTTTACTTGCACATTCTAGCATATCGACTTCCCGTCCATTGGCGCGCATGCCATACCATGCTGCCGCCCGTCCTTCGCCGACTAGGGTCCTAACAAACCACCCACACCCTTTGAAATCGACGTCCTCGTCGAGTCGTCTCAATTGACGTACCTCGGAGGGTCATTGACATACCCCCCTTCTGGTTCATCATCCTCCGCCACCTTGTCCTGTCCCTGTGCCGCTAGTACTGCATTTATCTTAGCCTGCACTGGACAGTTCCTTTTCAAGTGCGGACCACCACAAGTGAAATAGCCATCAAACTTGCTACTTCCCTCCTTGCCCTTGTGAAGTTCCCGTCTCACAGTGTTGGCAAGTTCACCACTTCCAGATGCTTGGCCCTTCCCGTTTCCCTTCCATTCCCTTGCCTTCCTTCCGTCGGCCTTTGAATGCGAAGTATCCATAGGTTCCCCACCTATCTTCAGGTCTGCCAACGCATCTGCGGCCGCAATGGCAGTAGAGAGGCTTTGCACATTTTGCCTTCTCAACTCCAATTGCGCCCAACTCTTCAACCCACTCATGAAGTAATGCAGCTTGTCTTCTTCCGCCATATTACTCACATTGAGCATCAAGGATGAAAATTCCTTGACATATTCCCTCACCGTGCCACTTTGCTTCAAGTGACGCAGCCCATCGCGTGCCATCCACGATGAATTCGTTGGAAGGAATTAGGATTTTAATTCCTTCTTCATCAACTCCCAAGTTTCAATTCTTGGCAATCCAGCACCTTCTCCATCCGCACTTCGTGTACGCCACCACACCTTTGCATCATCCGTCAAGTACATTGGTGTGATCACCACCTTATCGGCATCGGCTATACGTGCAGCCTGGAAATACTGCTCCACGTCCCAAAGGAAATTTTCCAGTTCCTTGGCACTTCTTGCATCACCATAAGGCTTCGGCTCCGGAATCCTCAACTTAGTGCGCTCATCAGTTCTACGGGCAGAATTTTGTAATGCCCTTCGAAGATCAGCCACTTCACGTCGCAACTCTTCCTTCTCTTGGCGTACCAAGGCCATTTCTGCCAGCGTTGTCTCGTGCCTCGCCGCATAATCTGCCTCTAACCGCGCCATTCTCGCAAGAACAGAAGAATCATCATTCTCGAGAGCTTGCCCAACTAGTGTTTCCAACTGCTCAACTCTTTGACGCAGCTCCGCATTTGTGCCTCCCGCCATGTTCTCAAAAATTTCAACGTAATCTGCCACTGATCGTTCCGTCACTGCCACAACTTGCTATGGCACGTCGTGTCTCCGCTGCAACACGATCTGCCTTCAACCGCGCTCTGATACCAACTGTCACGGGGTAGATTTTGGCCACTTAAATCCTGGCCGAGGTTTCGCCTCCGTGCGGCAGTCAAGCCTTGCCTGACTCAGCCTTCTCCCAAAACTTGCCAATCGCACACAAGTTTGGCCTTAGACGAATTTGGGCAGCAAAACAGAATTTAAATGAGACAAGCATATACGGGAACAATTTCCCAACCTTTATATTAATATGGAAAATAATACAAAGGACCCTCACTCTCGCTATGAACAATGCCGCTCACAGCCCACTCTCCGACTAAGATGACCTTGTCAATCTTGGCCGAACACTCGGATTGTCCCACAACCCAAGTCCCCTTTTTCCTGAAACACTTAGAACTCCTCACGTTTCCCTCGTGTTTCCCAGCAAGCAAATACACAAGACTCACTTGACTCCTTTCTGCCTAAGCCTAAGGGTCCTATTTATAGCACATAGGAACCCTTCACTTGGCAGCACATGCACATTTTCGGCCAACCGCCTTCTCCCACTAAGCTATCCCACGTTCCTAACGTGTGGCTGACAACCCCAGCCACTTAGGATCCACTACTCACGAAATGGGGCATTATACAAGCATTACAAGATAATGGGGATAACGGGGGAACATGGGAGATCATGGCCTACAAACAAGGAACTCCTGCCAACCGCTTCCATGTGCTTCTCATGTGCAATTTGGACCAGCTGCATTCCGCCCTAAGGATGCTCGAGCCATGCCTTAGTTAATTTGACATTGTCCCATACCAATGCCGGTGCAATCCGCTGCCATCATATTTCCCGCACACTGCCCGGCGCCCATACACCGTGCGCACACTGCCTTTGGCCCTTGTCCATTGCCATGTTCCTTTCCCTCATGTCTGCCTCATTTCCCTCATGCCATCACTTGTATTTTCTTTCCTATAGCCTTGCCTTGGCTATTGAAAGCCTTTGCCGTCAACCCGCATTTCCGCTTTGCCTTAGCTTAGCCCGCATTTAGCTGTCCCGACCAATGTCATGCCGACTGTCTTTGGCGCGCATGCCGTGCCATGCCGCCCCATTTTGCCGATGCTGCCTTGTCAAGCCCTTTCTAAGCAAACCTTGTCCGCCCCAAGGTCTTGGCCGTGCTTGCCCGTTCCAGCCCGTCGACCCACTGATATTAGCGCGCATGCCATGCCATGCTGCCGCCCGTCCATTGCTTTGTCAAGCCCTTCCAAGCAAACCTTGCCCATACCAAGGTTTTGGCCTTGCTTGCACATCCGTTTGGCGCGCATGCCATGCCATGCTGCCGCCCGTCCTTGCCGATACTGCCTTGTCAAGCCCTTCCAAGCAAACCTTTGCGCGCCAAGGTCTTGGCCTTTACTTGCACATTCTAGCATATCGACTTCCCGTCCATTGGCGCGCATGCCATACCATGCTGCCGCCCGTCCTTCGCCGACTTTCAAAGTTAGGGTCCTAACAGTAGGCCACTATCCTACCATTGAAAGTTGATCGGGCAGAAATTTGAATGATGCATCGCCGGCACAATGGCCGTGCGATCCGTCGAGTTATCATGAATCATCGCAGCAGCGGGTAGAGCCTGCGTCAACCTTTTATCTAATAAATGCATCCCTTCCAGAAGTCGGGGTTTGTTGCACGTATTAGCTCTAGAATTACTACGGTTATCCGAGTAGTAGATACCATCAAACTAACAATAACTGATTTAATGAGCCATTTGCAGTTTCACAGTCTGAATTTGTTCATACTTACACATGCATGGCTTAATCTTTGAGACAAGCATATGACTACTGGCAGGATCAACCAGGTAGCATTCCTCATTGACGCCGGCATCGCATGAGCATGGCCGAACCAAAAAGGAACGGCCAAGTCCAACGCGAGCACGACCTCGTAAGGAGCATTCTTTGGGCAGATAGAAGCCAATGAAGGCCCCGTGCCCAACATTAGGGCTCCGATCTCTGAGTTTTGCGCGATTCCTCTTTAGCCAACATTAGGGATCAAATGCTTGACTTGAGCATTTTTACCTTTAGCCTACATTAGGGCTCAATTCCCTAAGTTGAGCAATGCTCCCTTTAGCCAACATTAGGACTCCAGTCTCTGAGTTGAGCGTCTTTTCCCTACCCAATAGTAGGGCACTAATCCTTGAGTTGAACGTTCTTCCCTTTAGCTATTATTAGGGCTCCAATCCCTAAGTTGAGCGATTTTCTTTTTGCTGACATTGAGGCTCTATTCCCTTAGTTGAGCGATTTTTCTTAGCCGGCATTAAGGCTCCAATCCCCGAGTTGAGCGTTTTTACCTTTAGCCAACACTAGGGCTACAATGCTTGAGTAGAGCATTTTCCACTTTAACCAACATTAGGGCTCCAATACCTGAGTTGATCATTTTTCTCTTGAGCCAAAATTAGGATTCCAATCCCTGAGTTGAGCGTTTTTCCTTAGCCTACATGGGGCTGCATTCCCTAAGTTGAGCGTTTTTCCTTAGCCAACATTAGGTCTCCAATCGCCGAGTTGAGCGTTTTTTCTTTTGCTAACATTAGGGCTCAGATCCCTGAGTTGAGTATTTTTTCTTAGCCAACATTGGCGCTCCAATTCCTGAGTTGAGCATTTTCCCTTTAGCCACATTAGGGCTCCAATCCCTGAGCTGAGTGTTTTCCTTTTAGCAAACATTAGGGCTCTAATACCTGAGTTGAATGTGATTCCTCTTTAGCAAATATTAGGGCTCAAATCCCTACATTGAGCCTCTTTCCGTTTTAGCCAACACTAGGGCTCAAATCCCTAAGTTGAGCATTTTCCTATTAGCCGACATTAGGGCTCCAATCCTTGAACTTAGTGTTTTTCTATTAGCCAACATTAGAGCTCCCATCCTTTAGTTGAGCGTGATTCCCTTTTAGCCAATATTAGGGCTATAATCCCTAAGTTGAGTGTTTTTCCCATTAGCAAAACCTAGGGCTCCAATCCCTAAGTTAAGTATTTTCCACTTTAAGCAACATTTAGGCTCCAATACCTGAGTTGAGCATTTTTCTTTTTATCCAACATTACGGCTCCAATCCCTGAGTAGAGCATTTTTCCTTAGCCAACATTAGGCCTCTAATCCCTGATTTGAGTGTTTTTCCTCAGCCAACATTAGGGCTCCAAACCCCGAGTTTAGCATTTTTTCTTTAGCTAACATTAGGGCTCCAATCCCTGTGTTGAGCATTTACCTTAGCCGACATTAGGACTCAATTCTGTTAGGATTTATGCCCGTCACTAGAGGGGGGTGAATAGTGCGGCACACGAATATTGATTAATATTGCGGAATTAAAATTGCAGGAGTAAAGTAAATGCGGAAATTAAAATAGAAAGGAAAGAACACACCGAATTTATCCTGGTTCACCACAACTTGTGGTTAGTCCAGTCCCCGAGAGACTCTCTCGAGATTCCACTAACTCCGTTAAGCTTACGGGTGCCAAACAAACCGTTACACTTGCTCGTAGATGTACACTCTACAAGATTTCAACTTGCTCGAGGATACTGCACCTCAAGACTTCACCTTGCTCGTGGATACCGCACAACAAGACTTCACACACTAAGATTGAGGGTACTTAGCAAACCCGACAATCAATGAGAAGATATGGTCTTCTCAAACACCTTTCTCATTTACAACAAGAACTCTCTTATAAGAGTAGATAAAGAGATACAATATTAGCTCTATGAACAACTCAAAGTTGTCTCTCAAATGGCTCAACAAAAGCTCTATAATGATGCACAAATGATATCAATATGTATATGAATAATGAGAAGTGTTGTGTGTTACAATTAAGCTCAAAAGACCTCTATTTATAGGTGGTAGAAGTAGTATGTCCGTTGCTTAATTGGCAATCAATTATGCTGATTTTATGCCAAGATAATTGATTATCCGATTTGGATAATCGATTATCAGCTTACTCTTACAAAATCTGGAAGCTGATTTTATGCAGGATAATCGATTATTCTGATATGCATAATCGATTATTTTGTTACACTGTTCAAAAGCTTGGCAACGGATACAAGATAATCGATTATGCTTATTCTGATAATCGATTATTTTGCTGTTTTGTAAATTCCGGTTTACACTGTCTTAAAATAATTGATTATCACAATAACCATAATCGATTATTTCTGTCCAGTTTTGAAAGACATGTTTAAAATTCATTTTGGCTAAAATGAACATGTTTGAAATCATTTTGTTTGAAGTATTTGAAATATGATTTGATAAAATGATTATGCATATTTATGATGACCTATGTTTAGCCAAAAGACGAGATAACTTTAAACGTTGCTCTTACATTTGTTCTACCTAACGACCTACGCTTTGGGTCTTCGGTCTTGAACTTTTGAGCTCGTCTTTGGCTTGTCTATGCAATTCCGTCATCAATATGCTTCTCGGCATTCAATCTTGATTGTTTGTCATCTAATAACTTTGTTCGACACTTGACTTCATTGTTTGTCATTCATTGACTTCGTTGTTTGTCATTCATCAAAACCTATACCTGAAAATCATGCTAATACAACCAAAGCACACATATCATGGATAGAATGATTTTCTACAATTTCCCCCTTTTTGATAATGAGAAACAACAGGAGATATGCATATCGGATTCCCCCTAAATTCATGCTATATCTCAACATACAATTCATGCAAACAATTCCCCTTAATGATAATTCCCCCTCAAATAGGCATACTATAACGTAGATACATTCCCCCTTATTTGATGCATATCGCCTAAACTCTTCCCCCTTTTGGCATTAGCAATAAGAAGAGTATACAAAAGCTACTTTCCCCTTTCGACACTTCCCCCTTTTGGGTACATCAATTGTTAGTGTCAAGAATAAAATAGGAAATCCAATGAGGAATATACATTGACAATATTTTAAGAAAAATCATACCAACATGAAATAATACCAAATGTTAGTAAAAATATAACAACCATATCAAAGGTTATTTTTAGCGAATATACCAACTGTTATTCAAACTAGAAAGATGTTCATCAAAACATCAATCATTATTTTTAACAAAAATAATTGATACCAATTATTATTCAAGATAAAATTTATCCAAACATGAATCAACAAAAATAATTAATATCAGTTGTTAACAAAGATATATTAATTGTTAACACATATCAACTATTACATTTTTATCAAAAATATGATAACTAACTGAAATTCCCCCTCGATGCAATAAGGTTTCGTGCTTGGTGCATCTACTACGATATTGTAGTCTTCAACCACACCTACAAACGTACCTAAAAATAGGTTTTCGGTACCCAGGCACTTTTGGGTCCTTGGGGGTTAGGCAAATAATAATCATAGTCAAAAGATAAATCTCTATGTTTTGCAAAACATACGGGTGCTATGTGTCCTACCCGGTTGCAATAATGACATATAACATTCGGGTTGTGCATATGTCTTGGTTGAGCCAAAAACGTTCTAGGTGATCTAAAGTCCTTATTCCTAGACGTATTGCGATTCCTAGAGTTTTTTGTAGGTGGTCTAAAATGATTCATTTTAGACTCATTACCAAAAATCCTAGAGTTGTTTCTAGGTGGTCTAAAATAATTAATTTTAGACTCATTAATGAAGTTCCTAGAGTCGTTTCTAAGTGGTCTAATATCACTACGTTTTTCTAGTGTGTTCCTAAGTTCTATGTTCTCTATTTTCAAAGAACTACAAGAAGAACAATTGGAACTTTGATCAATTGAAGAGGCTTCATTCATCTCCTTGATTTTATTTCTAAGATCAATATTGTCATTTTCCAAATAAATTATTTTTCTCTTCTAAAATCTCATTATCACGAGTTAATTTTTCAAAATCTTTTTCTTTCGAAGAAAGTTGTTTTTCAAAATCTTTTTCTTTCAAAGAAATCGTTTTGTTCAATTCTTTTATGGTTTTGGAAGCTCTAATAAATTCACCATATAATTCATCATAGGCATTTTGCATTTCATCAAACGAGTAAGAGTTAGAATTACTTACCTCTTCTTCCTCGTTGGCCATGAGGCATAGTGCGGCAGTTTCATCGCCCAAGCTGTCCGAATCCCATGTCACACGCCTTTGGTGTTTGTTCTTCTTCTTGTCCTTGGATTTTGGACAATGTGATTTGGTGTGGCCAAGTTTTCCACAATTTTGGCATGAAGGACTTGGTTCTTCCTTCTTCATAAACTTATAAAATTTTTCAATTAAATCATTTGAAGAAGTATCATCATCGCTTTCCGAATCACTTACCTCAACTATTTTAGACGATGAGGCTTTGAAGGCAATACCTGGACCTTCACTTCTAAGATAAGGATTAAGAATAGTGCTTTCATAAGTTTCGAGGTTACCTCTTAGTCCATCAATTGTGACATCCGTGATTCCCATCGACTCTTGGATGGCGTTTGGTTTGGAACGCCATTTGGGAGTGAGACTTCGTAGGATTTTTCGAACAAGATCTTTGTTTGTGTACACTTTCCCGAGAGCATGAAGATCGTTGACGATTTTTGAGAATCGTTCGAACATAATACCGATGGGTTCTTTCTCCCTCATTTTAAAGAGTTCATATTCATGTGTTAGAAAATCAACTTTAGATTCTCGGACTTGAGGCGTACCTTCATAGGTAATCTCGAGTTTATCCACATCTCTTGGCGGTTGTGCAGCAAGAAATCTTCCGATAGTCATCCGGATTCACCGCACAATATAATAAGTTGACGGCCTTTGCGTTATTTTCAACTTTCTTGACGTCCTCGACATCATATTCATCTTCCTCCTTTGGAACCGTGGTTTCCCCAACTTTCTTTGTTGGCATTTGTTCACCGTTCTTGATGATTTGCCACAAGCGAAAGTTATTTGATTGGATGAAGATTCTCATCCGCTCTTTCCAATATGTGTATTTTGTTCCGTCAAATAGTGGAGGCCTATAGGTGGAGTGTCCTTTGCTCATCATTCCTGCGTTCAATATTCTCAACAAAAAAATATATATCGTTCTCTCAACCGGTTAAGGCTTTCAGAGAGTTAGGCTTTGATACCAATTGTTAGGATTTATGCCCGTCACTAAGGGGGGGTGAATAGTGCGGCACGAGAATATTGATAAATATTGCGGAATTAAAATTTCAGGATAAGTAAATGCGGAAATTAAAATAGTAAGGAAAGAACAAACCGAATTTATCCTGGTTCACCACAACTTGTGGTTAGTCCAGTCCCCGAGAGACTCTCTCGAGATTCAACTAACTCCGTTAAGCTTACGGGTGCCTAACAAACAACCGTTACACTTGCTCGTAGATGTACACTCTACAAGACTTCAACTTGCTCGAGGATACCGCACCTCAAGACTTCACCTTGCTCGTGGATACCGCACCACAAGACTTCACACACTAAGATTGAGGGTACTTAGCAAACCCGACAATCAATGAGAAGATATGGTCTTCTCAAACACCTTTCTCTTTTACAACAAGAACTCTCTTATAAGAGTAAATAAAGAGATACAATATTAGCTCTATGAAAAACTCAAAGTTGCCTCTCAAATGTCTCAACAAAGGCTCTATAATGATGCACAAATGATATCAATATGTATATGAATAATGAGAGGTGTTGTGTGTTACAATATAACTCAAAAGACCTATATTTATAGGTGGTAGAAGTAGTATGTCCGTTGCTTAATTGGCAATCAATTATGCTGATTTTATGCCAAGATAATCGATTATTAGATTTGGATAATCGATTATCAGATTTGGATAATCGATTATCAGCTTACCGTTACAAAATCTGGAAGCTGATTTTATGCAGGATAATCGATTATTCTGATATGCATAATCGATTAATTTGTTATAGTGTTCAAAATCTTGGCAACGGATACAAGATAATCGATTATGCTTATTTTGATAATCGATTATTTTGCTGTTTTTTAAATTCCGGTTTACATTGTCTTAACATAATCGATTATCACAATAACCATAATCGATTATTTCTGTCCAGCTTTGAAAGATATGTTTAAAATTCATTTTGGCTAAAATGAACATGTTTGAAATCATTTTGTTTGAAGTATTTGAAATATGATTTGATAAAATGATTTTATGCATATTTATAATGACCTATGTTGAGCCAAAAGACGAGATAACTCTAAACGTTGCTCTTACATTTGTTCTACCTAACGACCTACGCTTTGGGTCTTCGGTCTTGAACTTTTGAGCTCGTCTTTGGCTTGTCTATGAAATTCCGTCATCAATATGCTTCTCGGCATTCAATCTTGATTGTTGGTCATCTAATAACTTTGTTCGACACTTGACTTCATTGTTTGTCATTCATCGACTTCGTTGTTTGTCATTCATCAAAACCTATACCTGAAAATCATGCTAATACAACCAAAGCACACATATCATGGATAGAATGATTTTCTACAAATTCCCTAAGTTGAACGTCTTCCTTAGCCGACATTTGGGCTCGAATCCCCAAGTTCATTGTTTTCCCTTAGCTAACACTATGGCTCCAATCCCTGCGTTGAGCGTTATTCCCCATTAGCCAGCATTTGGGCTTCAATCTCTAAGTCGAGCGAATTTTCCTTAGCCAACATTAGGGCTCACATCCCTGAGTTGAGCTTTTTTTGTTTTGGCAAACAGTAGGGCTCCAATCCATGAGTTGAGAGTTTTCCCTTTAGCCGACATTAGGGCTCCAATCCATGAGTTGAGAGTTTTCCCTTTAGCCGACATTAGGGCTCCAATCCATGAGTTGAGCGTTTTCCCATTAGCCGACATTTGTGCTCCTATCCTTGAACTGAGTGTTTTTCTTTTGGCCAATATTAGAGCTCCCACCCGTGAGTTGAGTGTGATTCCCCTTTAGCCAATATTAGGGCTTCAATCCCTAAGTTGAGCGTTTTTCCCTTTAGCAAAACCAAAGGTTCCAATCCCTGAGTTGAGCATTTTCAACTTTAACCAACATTTGGGCTCCAATACCTGAGTTGAGCATTTTTCTGTTTATCCAACATTAGGGCTCCAATTCCTGAACTGAGTGTTTTTCTTTCAGCCAACATTAGAGCTCCCATCCATGAGTTGAGTGTGATTCCCCTTTAGCCAATATTAGGTCTCCAATCCCAAAGTTGAGCGATTTTCCCTTGAGCAAATTCTAGGGCTCCAATCCTTGAGTTGAAAATTTTCCACTTTAACCAACATTTGGGCTCCAATACCTGAGTTGAGCATTTTTCTGTTTATCCAACATTAGGGCTCCAATCCCTGAACTTAGTGTTTTCTTTTAGCCATAATTAGAGCTCCCATCCGTTAGTTGAGCGTGATTCCCCTTTCGCCAATATTAGGGCTCCAATCCCTAAGTTGAGCGTTTTTTCCTTTAGCAAAACCTAGGGCTCAAATCCCTGAGTTGAGCATTTTCCACTTTATCCAACATTTGGGCTCCAATACCTGAGTTGAGCATTTTTCTGTTTATCCAACATTAGGCCTCAATCCCTGTGTTGAGCGTTTTTCCTCAGCCAACATTAGGGCCCCAAACCCCGAGTTTAGCATTTTTTCTTTAGCAAACACTAGGGCTCCAATGCCTGTGTTGAGTGCTTTCCCCTTAGCATTTATTAGGGATCCAATCCCTGAGTCCAGCATTTTCCCCCTTAGCCAACATTAGGTCTCCAATCCCCGAGTTGAGCATTTTCCTTAGCCGATATTTGGGCTCGAATCCCCAAGTTCATTGTTTTTCCTTAGCTAACACTAGGGCTCCAATACCTGTGTTGAGCGTTATTCCCCTTTAGCCACCATTTAGGCTCCAATCTCTAAGTCGAGCGTTTTTTCCTTATCCAACATTAGGGCTCAAATCCCTGATTTGAGATTTTTTCTCTTTAGCCAACAGTAGGGCCCCAATCCATGAGTTGAGAGTTTTCCCTTTAGACGACATTAGAGCTCCAATCCCTGGGTTGAGCATTTTCCCATTAGCCGACATTAGGTCTCCAATCCTTGAACTGAGTGTTTTTCTTTTAGCCAACATTGGAGCTCTCATCCGTGAGTTGAGCGTGATTCCCTTTAGCCAACCTTAGGGCTCCAATCCATGAGTTGAGCGTTTTTCCCATTAGCAACACCTAGGGCTCCTATCCGTAAGTTGAGCATTTTTCCCATTAGAAGAACCTAGGGCTCCAATCCCTGAGTTGAGCATTTTCCACTTTAGCCAACATTTGGGCTCCAATACCTGAGTTGAGCATTTTATGTTTATCCAACATTAGGGCTCAAATCTCTGAGTTGAGCATTTTTCCTTAGCCAACATTAGGCCTTTAATCCCTGAGTTGAGCATTTTTGCTTAGCCAACATTAGGGCTCCAAACCCCAAGTTTTGTATTTTTTTCTTTAGCTAACATTAGGGCTCTAATCCCTGTGTTGAGCATTTTCCCCTTAGCATTTATTAAGGCACCAATCCCTAAAATGAGCGTTATTACCTTTAGCCAAACTTAGAGCTCAAACCCATGAGTTGAGCATTTTCCACTTTAACCAACATTTGGGCTCCAATACTTTAGTTGAGCATTATTTCTCTTTGGCCAACATTAGGGCTCTAGTCCCGGAGTTGAGCGTTTTTCCTTTGCCAATATTTGGGCTCCGATCGCTGTGTTGAGCGCTTTTCCTTAGGCAACAGTAGGGCTCCAAACCCTAAGTTTAGCGCTTTTCATTAGCTAACATTAGGGCTCCTGTCCCTGAGTTCAGCGTTTTCTTCTTAGCAAATATTAAGGCTTCAATGCCTGAGTTGAGCATTTTCCTTAGACGACATTAGGACTCCTATCCCTAAGTTGAGCATTTTTCCTTAGCCTACACTAGGGCTCCAATCCCTGCTTTGAGCTTTTTTCTTTAGCCAACATTAGGGTTCCAATCATGAGTTAAGCGTATCTCCCGTTAGCCAACATTAGGGCTCCATTCCATGAGTTGAGCGTTTTCCCTTGAGCCGACGTTAGGGCTCCACCAACATTAGGGCTCCAATCCTTGAGTTGAGCGTTTTATCCTCTTTTTAGCAACCATTAGGTCTTCAATCCCAATGTTGAGGGTTTTCCCCTTAGCCAACATTATGGCTACAATCCCTAGTTGAGCGTTTTCCTTAGCCGACATTTGGGCTCCAATCCCGAAGTTGATTGTTTTCCCTTAGCCAACACTAGGGCTGCAATCACTGCGTTGAGTGTTATTCCTCTTTAGCCAGCATTTAGGCTCCAATCTCTATGTTGAGCGTGTTTTCGTTAGCAAACATTAGGCCTCCAATCCCAGAGTGGAGCTTTTTTTCCTTTGCAAACATTAGAGCTCCAATCATCAGTTGAGAGTTTTTCACTTTAGCCAACATTAGGGCTCCAATCCATGAGCTTAGAGTTTTCCCTTTAACCGACATTAGGGCTCCAATCTTTGTGTTGAGCGTTTTCCTTATTTTTAGCCAATATTAGGGCATTAATCCTTGAGTTGAGCATTTTTTCTTTAGCTAAAATTAAGGCTCCAATCCCTGTGTTGAGCATTTTCCCCTTAGCCAACATTAGGGCTATAGTCCCTGAGTTAAGTGTTTTCCTTAGATGACATAAGTGCTCCAATCCTTGAGTTGAGCATTTTTTCCAGTTAGCCAACATTAGGGCTCAATTGCCTTAGTTGAGCGTTCTTCCTTTTACCCAATATTAGGGCTCCAATTTTTGAGTTGAGCATTTTTTCCCTAGCCAACATTAGGGATCCAATACCTAAGATGAGCGTTTTTCATAGCCGATATTAGGGCTCCAATCCCTAACTTGATTGTTTTACCCTAGCCAACACTAAGACTCCAATCCCTAAGTTGAGCGTGATTCCTCTTTAGCCAACATTTGGGCTCTAATCTCTAAGTCGAGTGTTTTTTCCTTAGCCAACATTAGGGCTCCAATCCCTGAGTTGAGCGTTTTTTCCTTCAACCAACATTAGGCCTCTAATCCTTGAGTTTAACTTTTTTTCCATAGCCAACATTAGGGCTCCAATCACCGAGATTCCTCATTAGCCAGGGCTCCAATCCTTGTGTTGATCATTTTTCCCTTTAGTCAACATTAGAGCTTAATTCCCTGAGTTGAGCGTTCTTGCCTTTACCCAACATTAGGGCCTAATTCCTAAGTTGAGCATTTTTTTCCCTAGCCAACATTAGGCCTCCAATCCTTGAGTTGAACGTTCTTCATTTAGCCAACATTAGGGTTTCAATCCCTAGGTTGAGCATTTTTTCATAGCCAACATTGGGGCTCCAATCCCTATGTTGAGCGATGTTTCTTGAGCCGACATTTGGGTTTCAATCCCTGAGTTGTGCGATATTTCTTAGTGGATATTTGGGCTCTAATCTTTGAGTTGAGCGTTTTCCATTAGCCAACATTAGGGCTTCAATCCCTTGGTTGAGCATTTTTTCTTAGCCAACATTAGGGCTCCAATCCTTGAGATGAGTGTTTCCTATTAGTCAACATTGGGGCTACAATCCGTGAGATGAACCTGATTCCCCTTTAGCCAATATTAGGGCTTCAATCCCTGAGTTGAGCATTTTTCCCATTAGCCAAACCTAGGGCTACAATCCCTGAGTTGAGCATATTCCACTTTAACCAACATTTGGGCTTCAATACATGAGTTGAGCATTTTTCTGTTTTTAGCCGACATTAGGGCATCAATCGCTGAATTCAGCGTTTTTTCTTTAGCTAAAATTAAGGCTCCAATCCCGACGTTGAGAGTTTTCCCCTTTGCAATTATTAGGGCTCCAATCCCTGAGTTGAGCGTTTTCCTTAGCCGACATTTGGACTCCAGTCCCTAACTTGAGCGTTTTTCCTCAGCCAACACTAGGGTTCCAATCCCTGAGTTGAACGTGATTCGTCTTTAGCCAACAATAGGGCTCCAATCCCTGAGTTGAGCTTTGTTTCCTTAGCCAACATTAGAGCTCCAATCGTAGGTTGAGCGTTTCTCCCTTTAGCCAACATTAGGGCTCCAATCCATGAGTTAAGCATTTTTACTTTAGCCGACATTAGGGCTTCAATCCCTGAGTTTAGCGTTTTTTCTTTAGCTAACATTAGGGATCCAATCCCTGAGTTGAGTGTTTTCCCCTTACCAAATGTTTGGGCTCCAATCCTTGAGTTTAGCATTTTCCTTAACCGATATTAGGACTCCAATTCCAAAGTTGAGCATTTCTTCTTAGCCAACACTAGGGCTCGAATCCCTGAGTTGAGCGTGATTCGCCTTTCGCCAACCATAGGGCTCCAATCTCTGAGTTTAACTTTTTTTCCTTAGCCAACATTAGGGCTCCAATCTTGAGTTGAGCGTTTTCACTTTATCCGACGTTAGGGCTCCATCGACATTGGGGCTCCATCCCTAAGTTGAGCGTTTTCCTTTTGATTAGCTAACATTAGAGCTCCAATCCCCGAGTTGAGCGTTTTCCCCTTAGCCAACATTAGGACTCCAATCCCCGAGTTGAGCGTTTTCCTTAGCCAACATTTGGGCTCGAATACCCAAGTTGATTGTTTTCCCTTAGCCAACTCTAGGGCTCCAATCCCTGCGTTGAGCGTTATTCCCATTTAGCCAGCATTTGGGCTCCAATCTCTAAGTCGAGCATTTTTTCCTTAGCCAACATTATGGCTCAAATCGCTGAGTTGAGCTTTTTATTCTTAGCCATCATTAGGGCCCCACTCCATGAGTTGAGAGTTTTCCCTTTAGGCAACATTAGGGCTCCAATCCATGAGTTTAGCGTATTCCCTTTAGCCGACATTAGGGCTAGAATCCTTGAGCTGAATATTTTCCGTTTAGCCCACATTAAGGCTATGATCTGTGAATTGAGCGTGATTCCAGTTTAGCAAATATATTAGGGCTCCAATCCCTATTTTTAGCGTTTTTTCCTATAGTCAAACCTAGGGCTCCAATCCCTGAGTTGAGCATTTTCCACTTTAACCAACATTTGGGGTGCTATACCTCAATTAAGCATTTTTCTGTTTATCCAACATTAGGGCTCCAATCCCTGAGTTGAGCATTTTTCCTCAGCCAACATTAGGGCTCCAATCCTTGAGTTGAGCGTTTTTCCTTAGCCAACATTAGGTCTCCAAACCCCAAGTTTAGCGTTTTTTCTATAGCTATCATTACGGCTCCAATCCCTGAGTTGAGCGTTTTTCCCTTAGCAATTATTAGGGCTCCAATAACTGAGTTGAGCATTTTCGTTTGCCGACATTAGGACTCCAATCCCTAAGTTGAGCGTTTTTCCTTAGCCAACACTAGGGCTCCAATCCCTGAGATGAGCATGATTCGTCTTTAGCCAACAATAGGGCTCGAATCCCTGAGTTGATCTTTTTTTCCTTATCCAACATTAGGGTTCCAATCCTGGGTTGAGCATTTCTCCCTTTATCCAACATTAGGGCTCCAATCCATGAGTTCAGCGTTTTCTCTTTAGCCGACATTGGGGCTCGAATCCTTGAGTTGAGCGTTTTTTCATTAGCTTACATTAGGCATCCAATCCCTGAGTTAAGCGTTTTCCCCTTGCCAAATATTAAGGCTTTAATCCTTGAAATGAGTATTTTCCTTAGCCGACTTTAGGACTCCAATTCCAAACTTGAGCATTTTTCCTAAGCCAACGCTAGGGTTCCAATCCCTGAGCTTAGCGTGACTCGTCTTTGGCCAACAATAGGGCTCCAATCCTAAGTTGAGAGTTTCTCCCTTTAGCCACCATTAGGGCACCAATCCATGAGTTGAGCGTTAGTCCCATTTAGCCAGCATTTGGGCTCCAATCTCTAAGTCGAGCATTTTTTCCTTAGCCAACATTAGGGATCAAATCACTGAGTTGAGCTTTTTATTCTTAGCCATCATTAGGGCCCCACTCCATGAGTTGAGAGTTTTCCCTTTAGGCAACATTAGGGCTCCAATCTATGAGTTTTACGTATTCCCTTTAGCCGACATTAAAGCTCCAATCCTTGAGCTGAATATTTTCCTTTTAGCCCACATTAAGGCTATGATTCGTGAATTGAGCATGATTCCAGTTTAGCAAATATATTAGGGCTCCAATCCCTATGTTTAGCGTTTTCTCCTATAGTCAAACCTAGGGCTCCAATCCCTGAGTTGAGCATTTTCCACTTTAACCAACATTTGGGGTCCTATACCTCAATTAAGCATTTTTTTGTTTATCCAACATTAGGGCTCCAATCCCTGAGTTGAGCATTTTTCCTTAGCCAACATTAGGGCTCCAATCCCTGAGTTGAGCGTTTTTCCTTAGCCAACATTAGGTCTCCAAACCCCCAGTTTAGCATTTTTTCTATAGCTAACATTAGTGCTCAAATCCCTGAGTTGAGCGTTTTTCCCTTAGCAATTATTAGGGCTCCAATAACTGAGTTGAGCATTTTCGTTAGCCGACATTAGGATTCCAATCCCTAAGTTGAGCGTTTTTCCTTAGCCAACACTAGGGCTCCAATCCCTGAGTTGAGCATGATTCATCTTTAGCCAACAATAGGGCTCGAATCCTTGAGTTGATCTTTTTTTCCTTAGCCAACATTAGGGCTCGAATCCTGGGTTGAGCGTTTCTCCCTTTATCCAACATTAGGGCTCCAATCCACGAGTTCAGCGTTTTCTCTTTAGCCGACAATTGGGCTCGAATCCTTGAGTTGAGCGTTTTTTCGTTAGCTTACATTAGGCATCCAATCCCTGAGTTGAGCATTTTCCCCTTGCCAAATATTAAGGCTTTAATCCTTGAAATGAGTATTTTCCTTAGCCGACATTAGGACTCCAATTCCAAACTTGAGCATTTTTCCTAAGCCAACGCTAGGGTTCCAATCCCTGAGCTTAGCGTGATTCGTCTATGGCCAACAATAGGGCTCCAATCCTGAGTTGAGCGTTTCTCCCTTTAGCCACCATTAGGGCACCAATCCATGAGTTGAGCGTTATTCCCATTTAGCCAGCATTTGGGCTCCAATCTCTAAGTCGAGCATTTTTTCCTTAGCCAACATTAGGGCTCAAATCACTGAGTGGAGCTTTTTATTCTTAGCCATCATTAGGGCCCCACTCCATGAGTTGAGAGTTTTCCCTTTAGGCAACATTAGGGCTCCAATCCATGAGTTTTGCGTATTCCCTTTAGCCGACATTAGGGCTCCAATCCTTGAGCTTAATATTTTCCTTTTAGCCCACATTAAGGCTATGATCCGTGAATTAAGCGTGATTCCAGTTTAGCAAATATATTAGGGCTCCAATCCCTATGTTTAGCATTTTTTCCTATAGTCAAACCTAGGGCTCCAATCCCTGAGTTGAGCATTTTCCACTTTAACCAACATTTGGGGTCCTATACCTGAATTAAGCATTTTTCTGTTTATCCAACATTAGGGCTCCAATCCCTGAGTTGAGCATTTTTCCTCAGCCAACATTAGGGCTCCAATCCTTGAGTTGAGCGTTTTTCCTTAGCCAACATTAGGTCTCCAAACCCCAAGTTTAGCGTTTTTTCTATAGCTATCATTAGGGCTCCAATCCCTGAGTTGAGCGTTTTTCCCTTAGCAATTATTAGGGCTCCAATAACTGAGTTGAGCATTTTCGTTTGCCGACATTAGGACTCCAATCCCTAAGTTGAGCGTTTTTCCTTAGCCAACACTAGGGCTCCAATCCCTGAGATGAGCATGATTCGTCTTTAGCCAACAATAGGGCTCGAATCCCTGAGTTGATCTTTTTTTCCTTATCCAACATTAGGGCTCCAATCCTGGGTTGAGCATTTCTCCCTTTATCCAACATTAGGGCTCCAATCCATGAGTTCAGCGTTTTCTCTTTAGCCGACATTGGGGCTCGAATCCTTGAGTTGAGCGTTTTTTCATTAGCTTACATTAGGCATCCAATCCCTGAGTTGAGCGTTTTCCCCTTGCCAAATATTAAGGCTTTAATCCTTGAAATGAGTATTTTCCTTAGCCGACTTTAGGACTCCAATTCCAAACTTGAGCATTTTTCCTAAGCCAACGCTAGGGTTCCAATCCCTGAGCTTAGCGTGATTCGTCTTTGGCCAACAATAGGGCTCCAATCCTAAGTTGAGAGTTTCTCCCTTTAGCCACCATTAGGGCACCAATCCATGAGTTGAGCGTTAGTCCCATTTAGCCAGCATTTGGGCTCCAATCTCTAAGTCGAGCATTTTTTCCTTAGCCAACATTAGGGATCAAATCACTGAGTTGAGCTTTTTATTCTTAGCCATCATTAGGGCCCCACTCCATGAGTTGAGAGTTTTCCCTTTAGGCAACATTAGGGCTCCAATCCATGAGTTTTACGTATTCCCTTTAGCCGACATTAAAGCTCCAATCCTTGAGCTGAATATTTTCCTTTTAGCCCACATTAAGGCTATGATTCGTGAATTGAGCGTGATTCCAGTTTAGCAAATATATTAGGGCTCCAATCCCTATGTTTAGCGTTTTCCCCTATAGTCAAACCTAGGGCACCAATCCCTGAGTTGAGCATTTTCCACTTTAACCAACATTTGGGGTCCTATACCTCAATTAAGCATTTTTCTGTTTATCCAACATTAGGGCTCCAATCCCTGAGTTTAGCATTTTTCCTTAGCCAACATTAGGGTTCCAATCCCTGAGTTAAGCGTTTTTCCTTAGCCAACATTAGGTCTCCAAACCCCCAGTTTAGCATTTTTTCTATAGCTAACATTAGTGCTCAAATCCCTGAGTTGAGCGTTTTCCCCTTAGCGATTATTAGGGCTCCAATAACTGAGTTGAGCATTTTCGTTAGCTGACATTAGGACTCCAATCCCTAAGTTGAGCGTTTTTCCTTAGCCAACACTAGGGCTCCAATCCCTGAGTTGAGCATGATTCATCTTTAGCCAACAATAGGGCTCGAATCCTTGAGTTGATCTTTTTTTCCTTAGCCAACATTAGGGCTCGAATCCTGGGTTGAGCGTTTCTCCCTTTATCCAACATTAGGGCTCCAATCCATGAGTTCAGCGTTTTCTCTTTAGCCGACATTGGGGCTCGAATCCTTGAGTTGAGCGTTTTTTCGTTAGCTTACATTAGGCATCCAATCCCTGAGTTGAGCATTTTCCCCTTGCCCAATATTAAGGCTTTAATCCTTGAAATGAGTATTTTCCTTAGCCGACATTAGGACTCCAATTCCAAACTTGAGCCTTTTTCCTAAGCCAACGCTAGGGTTCCATTCCCTGAGCTTAGCGTGATTCGTCTTTGGCCAACAATAGGGCTCCAATCCTGAGTTTAGCGTTTCTCCCTTTAGCCACCATTAGGGCACCAATCTATGAGTTGAGCGTTATTCCCATTTAGCCAGCATTTGGGCTCCAATCTCTAAGTCGAGCATTTTTTCCTTAGCCAACATTAGGGCTCAAATCACTGAGTGGAGCTTTTTATTCTTAGCCATCATTAGGGCCCAACTCCATGAGTTGAGAGTTTTCCCTTTAGGCAACATTAGGGCTCCAATCCATGAGTTTTGAGTATTCCCTTTAGCCGACATTAGGGCTCCAATCCTTGAGCTTAATATTTTCCTTTTAGCCCACATTAAGGCTATGATCCGTGAATTGAGCGTGATTCCAGTTTAGATAATATATTAGGGCTCCAATCCCTATGTTTAGCATTTTTTCCTATAGTCAAACCTAGGGCTCCAATCCCTGAGTTGAGCATTTTCTACTTTAACCAACATTTGGGGTCCTATACCTGAATTAAGCATTTTTCTGTTTATCCAACATTAGGGCTCCAATCCCTGAGTTGAGCATTTTTCCTTAGCCAACATTAGGGCTCCAATCCCTGAGTTAAGCGTTTTTCCTTAGCCAACATTAGGTCTCCAAACCCCCAGTTTAGCGTTTTTTCTATAGCTAACATTAGGGCTCCAATCCCTGAGTTGAGCGTTTTCCCCTTAGCAATTATTAGGGCTCCAATAATTGAGTTGAGCATTTTCCTTAGCCGACATTAGGACTCCAATTCCTAAGTTGAGCGTTTTTCCTTAGCCAACACTAGGGCTCCAATCCCTGAGTTGAGCATGATTCGTCTTTAGCCAACAATAGGGCTCGAATCCTTGAGTTGATCTTTTTTTCCTTAGCCAACATTAGGGCTCCAATCCTGGGTTGAGCATTTCTCCCTTTATCCAACATTAGGGCTCCAATCCATGAGTTCAGCGTTTTCTCTTTAGCCGACATTGGGGCTCCAATCCTTGAGTTGAGCGTTTTTTCATTTGCTTACATTAGGCATCCAATCCCTGAGTTGAGCGTTTTTGCCTTGCCAAATATTAAGGCTTTAATCCTTGAAATGAGTATTTTCCTTAGCCGACATTAGGACTCCAATTCCAAACTTGAGCATTTTTCCTAAGCAAACGCTAGGGCTCCAATCCCTGAGCTTAGCGTGATTCGTCTTTGGCCAATTATTGGGCTCCAATCCTGATTTGAGCGTTTCTCCCTTTAGCCACCATTAGGGCACCAATCCATGAGTTGAGCATTTTCCCTTTATCCGACATTATGGCTCCACTGAAATTAGGGCTCCAATCCCTGAGTTGAGCGTTTTTCCCTTTTGTAAGCTAACATTAGGGATCCAATCCCTGAGTCGAGCATTTTCCCCTTAGCCAACATTACGGCTCCAATCCCTGAGTTGAGCGTCTTTCTTAGCCGACATTTGGGCTCGAATCCCCAAGCTCATTGTTTTCCCTTAGTTAACACTACGGCTCCAATCCATGCATTGAGTGTTATTCACCATTAGCCAGCATTTGGGCTCCAATCTCTATGTCGATCGTTTTTTCCTTAGCCAACATTAGGGCTCAAATCACTGAGTTGAGCTTTTTTTCGCTTTAGCCAACAGTAGGGCTCCAATCTATGAGTTGAGAGTTTTCCCTTTAGCCGACATTAGGGCTCCAATCCCTGAGTTGAGCGTTTTCCCATTAGCCTACATTAGGCCTCCAATCCTTGAACTGAGTGTTTTTCTTTTAGCCAACATTAGAGCTCCCATCCGTGAGCTGAGCGTCATTCCTCTTTAGCCAATATTGGGGCTCCAATCCCTAAGTTGAGCGTTTTTCCCACTAGCAAAACCTAGGGCTCCAATCCCTGAGTTGAGCATTTTTCTTTAGCCAACATTAGGCCTCCAATTTCTAAGTTGAGCATTTTTCCTCAGCCAACATTTGGGCTCCAAACCCCGAGTTTAGCATTTTTTCTTTAGCTAACATTACGGTTCTAATCCCCGTGTTGAGTGTTTTCCCCTTAGAGAATTTATTAGGGCTCCAATCCCAGAGTTGAGCGTTTTCCGTAGCCGACATTAGGACTCCAATCCCTAAGTTGAACGTTTTTCCTTTGCCAACATTAGGGCTCCAATCTCTGAGTTGAGTGTTATTCGTCTTTAGCAAATAATAGGGATCCATTCCCTTAGTTGAGCTTTTTTTCCTTAGCCAAGATTAGGGCTCCAATCATGGGTTGAGCGTTTCTCGCTTTAGCCAACATTAGTGCTCCAATCCATGAGTTGAGCATTTTCCCTTTAGCCGACATTAGGGCTCCAATCCCTGAGTTTAGCATTTTTCATTAGCTAACATTTGGGCTCCAATCCCTTAGTTGAGCGTTTTCCCCTTACAAATTAGTAGGGCTCCAATCCTTGAGTCGAGCATTTTCCTTAGCCAACATTAGGACTCAAATTCCATAGTTGAGTATTTTTCCATAGCCAACACTAGAGCTCCAATCCCTGAGTTGAGAGTGATTTCTTTAGCCAACGATAAGGCTCCAATCCCTGAGTTGAGCTTTTTTTCCTTAGCCAACATTAGGGCTCCAATCCTAAGTTGAGCGTTTCTCTCTTTAGCCAATATTAGGGCACCAATCAATGAGTTGAGCGTTGTCCCTTTATCCGACGTTAGGGCTCCACCGACATTAGGGCTCCAATTTCTAAGTTGAGCGTTTCCTTTTATTTTAGCTAGCATTAGGGTTCCAATCCCGAGTTGAGCGTTTTCCCTTTATCCAAAAATAGGGCTCTAATCCATGAGTTGAGCGTTTTCCTTAGCCGACATTTGGGTACGAATCCCCAAGTTGATTGTTTTCCCTTAACCAACATTAGGGTTCCAATCCGTGCATCGAGAGTAATTTCCTTTTAGCCAGCATTTGGGCTCCAATCTCTAAGTCGAGCATTTTTTTCTTAGCCATTATTAGGGCTAAAATCGCTGAGTTGAGCTTTTTTTCCTAAGCTAACATTAGGGCTCCAATCGTGAGTTGAGCGTTTTTCGCTTTAGCCAACATTAGGGCTCCAACCATGAGTTGAGAGATTTACCTTAGCCGACATTTGGGCTCCAATCCTTGAGCTGAGTGTTTTCCTTTTAGCCAACATTAGGGCTTCGATCCGTAAGTTGAGCGTGATTCCCCCTTTGGCAATATTAGGGCTCAAATCCCTAAGTTGAGCATTTTTCCCTTTAGCCAAACCTAGGACTCCAATCCCTGAGTTGAGCATTTTCCACTTTAACCAACATTTGGGCTCCTATACCTGAGTTGAGCATTTTTCTGTTTATCTAACATTAGGGCTCCAATCCATGAGTTGAGCATTTTTCTTTAGCCAACATTTGGGCTCCAATCCATGAGTTGAACATTTTCCCTTTAGCCGACATTAGGGCTCCAATCCTTTAGTTGAGCGTTTTCCTTAACCGATATTAGGACTCCAATTCCAATGTTGAGAATTTTTCCTTAGCCAACACTAGCGCTCCAATCCCTGAGTTGAGCAGGATTCGTCTTTAGCCAATAAAAGGCTCCAATCCCGGACTTCTGCTTTTTTTTCTTAACCAATATTAGGGCTCCAATCCCGAGTTGAGTGTTTCTCCCTTTAGCCAACATTAGGGCTCCAATCCATGAGTTGAGCGTTTTTCCTTTATCCGACATTAAGGCTCCACTGACATAAAGGCTCCAATCCCTGAGTTGAGCGTTTTCCTCTCTTTAGCTAACATTAGGGATCCAATCCCTAAGTTGAGCGTTTTCCCCTTACCAAATATTAGGGCTACAATCCTTGAGTTGAGAATATTCCTTTGCCGATATTACGACTCCAATTCCAAAGTAGATCATTTTTCCTAAGCCAACACTAGAGCTCCAATCCTTGAGTTGAGCGTGATTCGTCTTTAGCCAACAATAGGGCTCCAATTCCTGAGTTGAGCTTTTATTCCTTAGCCAACATTAGGGCTCCAATCCAGAGTTGAGCGTTTCTTCCGTTAGCTAACATTAGGGCTTCAATCCCCGAGTTGAGCGTTTTCCCCTTAGCCAACATTAGGGCTCCAATCCATGAGTTGAGCGTTTTCCTTTGCCGAGATTGGCGCTCGAATCCCCCAGTTAATTTTTTTCCCTTAGCCAACACTAGGGCTTCAATCCCTTCGTTGAGCGTTATTCATCTTTACCCAGCATTTGGCTCCAATCTCTAAGTCGAGCATTTTTTCCTTAGCAATCATTAGGGCTCAAATCGCTGAGTTAAACTTTTTTTCCTTAGCCAACATTACGGCTCCAATCCTGAGTTGAGCGTTTTCTGCTTCAGCCAACATTAGTGCTGCAATCCATGAGATAAGAGTTTTTATTTTAGCCAACATTAGGGCTCCAATCCCTGAGTTGAGGGTTTTCCCTTTAGCAGACATTAGGGCTCCAATCCTTGATCTGAGTGTTTTCCTTTTAGCCAACATTAGGGCTCCAATCCGTAAGTTTAGCGTGATTCCCCATTAGCCAATATTAGGGCTTCAATCACTAAGTTGAGCGTTTTTTCGTTTAGCCAAACCTAGGGCTCCAATCCCTGAGTTGAGCATTTTCCACCTTAACCAACATTTGGGCTCCAATACCTGAGTTGATCATTTTTCTGTTTATCCAACATTAGGGCACCAATCCATGAGTTGAGCATTTTTACTTAGAAACCATTAGGGCTCCAATCCCTAAGTTAAGCGTTTTTCCATAGCCAACATTAGGGCTCCAAACCCCGAGTTTAGTATTTTTTCTTTAGCTTATATTAGGGCTCCAATCCCTAAGTTGAGCGTTTTCCCCTTAGCAATTATTAAGGCTCCAATCCCAGAGTTAAGCGTTTTCCTTAGCTAACGTTAGGACTCCAATTCCTAAGTTGAGCATTTTTCCTTAGCCGACACTAGGGATCCAATCCCTGCGTCTTTAGCCAAAAATAGTGCTCCAATCCCTGGGTTGAGCTTTTTTTCCTTAGCCAACATTAGGACTCCTATCCAAGGTTGAGCGTTTCACCCATTAGCAAACATTAGCGCTCCAATCCATGAGATTAGCGTTTTCCCTTTATCCGACATTAGGACTTCAATCCCTGAGTTTAACGTTTTTTCTTTAGCTAACATTAGGGATCCAATCCCTGAGTTGAGCGTTTTCCCCTTACCAAATATTACGGTTCTAATTCTTGAGTTGAGCATTTTCCTTAGCCGACATTAGGACTCCGATTCCAAAGTTGAGCATTTTTCCTAAGCCAATACTCGGGCTCCAATCCCTGAGTTGAGCGTGATTCGTCTTTAGCCAACAATAGAGCTCCAATCCCTAAGTTGAGCTTTTTTTCCTTAGCCAACATTAGGGCTCCAATCCCGAGTTGAGCGTTTTTCCCTTTAGCCAACATTAAGGGTCATATCCATGAGTTGAGCGTTTTCTCTTTTTTCGACGTTAGGGCTCCACCAACATTAGGTCTCAAATCCCTGAGTTGAGCATTTTCCTTTTTTTAGCTAAAATTAGGGCTCCAATCCCCGAGTTTAGCATTTTCCCTTAGCGAACATAAGGGCTCCAATCCCTGAGTTCAGCGTTTTCCCCGTACAAAATATTTGGGCTTTAATCTTTGAGTTGAGCATTTTTCCTTAGCCAACAGTAGGGCTCCAAACCCCGACTTTAGCGTTTTTGCTTTAGCAAACATTAGGGCTCCAATCCCAGAGTTGAGCGTTTTCCCCTTAGCAATTATCAGGGCTCCAATCGCTGAGTTGAGCGTATTCCTTAGCCGACGTTCGGACTCCAATCCATAACTTGAACGTTTTTCCTTAGCCAACATTAGGGCTCCAATCCTTGAGTTGAGCTTTTTTTCCTTAGCCAGCATTAGGTCTCCAATCATGGGATGATCGTTTCTCCCTTTAGCCAACATTAGGGCTCCAATCCATGAGTTGAGCATTTTCCCTTTAGCCGACATTAGGGCCCCAATCCCTGAGTTTAGCGTTTTTTCTTTAGCTAATATTATGGCTCCATTCCCTGAGTTGAGCGTTTTCCTTTTTTTAGCTAACATTTGGGCTCCAATCTCTGAAATTACCTTTTTCCCCTTAGCCAATATTAGGGCTCCAATACTTGAGTTGAGCGTCTTCCTTAGCCGACATTTGGGCTCGAATCCCCAAGTTCACTGTTTTCCCTTAGCCAACACTACGGCTCCAATCCATGCGTTGAGCGTTATTCCCCTTTAGCCAGCATTTGGGCTCCAATCTCAAGTCGAGCGTTTTTTCCTTAGCCAACATTAGGGCTCAAATCCCTGAGTTGAGCTTTTTTTCCTTAACCAACATTAGGGCTCCAATCCTGAGTTGAGCTTTTTTTCGCTTTAGCCAACATTAGGGCTCCAATCCATTAGTTGAAAGTTTTCCCTTTACCGACATTAGGGCTAATATCCTTGAGCTGAGTGTTTTTCTTTTAGCCAACATTAGGGCTCCGATTTGTGATTTAAGCGTAATTCCCCTTTAGCCAATATTAGGGCTCCAATCCCTAAGTTGAGCGTTTTTCCCTTTAGCAAAACATAGGGCTCCAATCCCTGAGTTAAGCATTTTCCACTTTAACCAACATTTGGGCTCCAATACCTGGGTTGAGCATTTTTCTATTTCCAACATTAGGGCTCTAATCCCTGAATTAAGCACTTTTCCTTAGCCAACATTAGGGCTCCAATCCCAATTTTGAGCGTTTTTCGCTTTAGCCAACATTAGGCTCCAAACCCCCAACTTTAGCATTTCTTCTTTAGCTAACATTAGGCCTCCAATACCTGAGATGAGCATTTTTCTGTTTATCTAACATTAGGGCTCTAATCCCTGAGTTGAGCATTTTTCGTTAGCCAACATTAGGGCTCTGATCCCTGAGTTAAGTGTTTTTCGCTTTAGCCAACATTAGGGCTCCAATCCCTGAGTTGAGCGTTTTTCCCTTAGCAATTATTAGGGCTCCAATCCCTGAGTTGAGCGTTTTCCTTAGCCGACATTAGGACTCCAATCCCTAAGTTGAATGTTTTACTTAGCCATCACTAGGGCTCCAATCCCTAAGTTGAGCGTGATTCGTCTTTAGCCAACAATAAGTCTCCAATCCCCGAGTTGAGCTTTTTTTCCTTTTCCAACATTAGGGCTCCAATCATGGGTTGATCGTTTCTCCCTATAGCCAACATTAGGGCTCCAATCCATGAGTTCAGTATTTTCCCTTTCGCAGACATTAGGGACCCAATCCCTGAGTTTAGCATTTTTTCTTTAGCTAACCTTAGGGCTCCAATCCCTGAGTTGAGGTTTTCCCCGTACAAAATATTTGGGCTTCAATCCTTGAGTTGAGCATTTTCGTTAGCCGACATTAGGACTCCAATTCCTAAGTTGAGCATTTTTCCTTAAGCCAACATTAGGCTCCAATTCATGATTTGAGCGTTTTCCCTTTAGCCGACGTTAGGGATTCACCGAAATTGGGGCTCCAATCCCTATGTTGAGAGTTTTCCTTTTTTTAGGTAACATTAGGGCTCCAATCCTTGAGTTGAGCGTTTTCCCTTTAGCCGACGTTAGGGCTCTACCGACATTAGGGCTTCAATCGCTCATTTGAGCATTTTCCTTCTTTTAGCTAACATTAGGGCTCCAATCCGTGAGTTGAGCATTTTCCCCTTACCCAACATTATGGCTCCAATCCCTGAGTTGAGCGTTTCCCTTAGCCGACATTTGGGCTCGAATCCCCAAGTTGATTGTTTTCCCTTAGCCAATATTAAGGCTCCAATCCTGAGCTTAGCGTGATTTATCTTTTGCCAATAATAGAGCTCCAATCTCTGGGTTAAGGTTTTTTTCCTTAGCCAATATTAGGGCTCCAATCCTGAGTTAAGCGTTTTTCACTTTAGCCAACATTAGGGCTCCAATCCTGAGTTGAGCGTTTTTTGCTTTAGCCAACATTAGGGCTCCAATCCATGAGTTGAGAGTTTTCCCTTTAGCCGACATTAGGGCTCCGGTCTTTGGCTTGAGCGTTTTTCCTCAGCCAACATTAGGGCTCAAATCCTTGAGTTGAGCATTTTTATGTTTTTAGCCAACATTAGGGCATCAATCCCTGAATTGAACGTTTTTTCTTTAGCAAATATTATGTTTGCAATCTCCTGGTTGAGCTTTTTCCCCTTAGCCAACATTTGGGCTCATGTCCCTAAGTTAAGCATTTTCCTTAGCCGACATAAGGGCTCCAATCCTTGAGTTGAGCATTTTTTTCCCTTTAGCCAACATTAGGGCTCAATTCCTTGAGTTGAGCGTTCTTCCTTTTATCGAACATTAGGTCTCCAGTCTCTGCGTTGAGAATATTTTCCCTAGTCAACAATAGGGGGGCTCCAATCCCTGAGTTGAGCGTTTTCCCCTTAGCAAAAATTAGAGCTCCAATCCCTATGTTGAGCATTTTCCTTAGCCGACATTCGAGCTCAAATCCCTAAGTTGATTGTTGTTCCTTAGCCAACAATAGGGCTCCAATCTCTGAGTTGAGCTTTTTTCCCTAAGCCAACATTAGGGCTCCAATCCTGAGTTGAGCGTTTTTCTTAGCCGACATTTGGGTACGAATCCCCAAGTTGATTGTTTTCCCTTAGCCAACATTAGGGCTCCAATCCCTGCGTTGAGAGTTATTCCCTTTTAGCCAGCATTTGGGCTCCATTCTCTAAGTCGAGCTTTTTTTTCTTAGCCATAATTAGGGCTCAAAATGCAGAGTTGAGCTTTTTTTCCTAAGCTAACATTAGGGCTCCAATCCTGAGTTGAGTGTTTTTCGCTTTTGCCAACATTAGGGCTCCACCCATGAGTTGAGAGTTTTACCTTTAGCCGACATTTGGGCTCCAATCCCTAAGTTGAGCGTTTTCCCTATAGCCGACATTTGGGCTCTAATCCTTGAGCTGAGTGTTTTCCTTTTAGCCAACATTAGGGCTTCGATCCGTAAGTTGAGCGTGATTCTCCTTTAGGCAATATTAGGGCTCCAATCCCTAAGTTGAGCGTTTTTCCTTTAGCCAAACCTAGGGCTCCAATTCCTGAGTTGAGCATTTTCAGCTTTAACCAACATTTGGGCTCCTATACCTTAGTTGAGCATTTTTCTATTTATCCAACAACTGGGCTCCAATCCTTGAGTTAAGCATTTTTCGTTTACCAACATTAGGGCTCCAATCCATGAGTTGAGCATTTTCCCTTTAGCCGACATTGGGGCTCCAATTTCTGAGTTGAGCGTTTTTCTTAACCGATATTAGGACTCCAATTCCATAGTTGAGCATTTTTCCTTAGCCAACACTAGGGCTCCAATCCCTATGTTGAGCAGGATTCGTCTTTAGCCAATACTAGGCTCCAATCCCGGAGTTGTGCTTTTTTTCCTTAGCCAACATTAGGGCTCCAATCCATGAATTGAGCGTTTTCCTTTTATCGGACGATAAGGCACCACCGACATAAAGGCTCCAATCCCTAAGTTGAGCGTTTTCCTCTTTTTAGCTAACATTAGTGCTCCAATCCCTGAGTTGAGTGTTTTCCCTTTAGCCAACATTAGGGCTCCAATCCCTGAGTTGAGCGTCTTCCTTAGCCGACATTTGGGCTCGAATCCCCAAGTTCACTGTTTTCCCTTACCCAACTCTAGAGCTTCAATGCCCGTGTTGAGAGTTATTCCCCTTTAGCCAGCATTTGGGCTCCAATCTCTAAGTCGAGCGTTTTTTCCTTAACCAACATTAGGGCTCCAGTCCTTGAGTTGAGCTTTTCCCATTAGACGACATTAGGGCTCCAATCCCTGAGTTGAGTGTTTTTTCTTTAGCTAACATTAGGGATCCAATCCCTGAGTTGAGCGTTTTCCCCTTACCAATTATTAGGGCTAAAATCCTTGAGTTGAGCATTTTCCTTTGCCGACATTACGACTCCAATTCCAAAGTAGATCATTTTTCCCAGGCGAACACTAGGGCTCCAATCCTTGAGTTGAACCTGATTCGTCTTTAGCCAACAATAGGGCTCCAATTCCTGAGTTGAGCTTTTATTCCTTAGACAACATTGGGGCTCCAACCAAGTTGAGCGTTTCTCCCTTTAGCTAACATAAGGGCTCCAATCCCTGAGTTGAGCGTTTTCCCCTTAGACAACATTAGGTCTCAAATCCATGAGTTGAGTGTTTTCCTTAGCCGAGATTGGGGCTCGAATCCCCAAGTCAATTGTTTTCCCTTAGCCAACACTAGGGCTCAAATCTCTTCGTTGAGCGTTATTCCCCTTTAGCCAGCATTTGGGTTCCAATCTCTAAGTCGAGCATTTTATCCTTAGCAATCATTAGGGCTCAAATCGCTGAGTTAAGCTTTTTTTCCTTAGGCAACATTAGGGCTCCAATCCTGAGTTGAGCGTTTTCGCTTCAACCAACATTAGGGCTCCACTCCATGAGTTAAGAGTTTTCCCTTTGGCCGACATTAGCGCTCCAATCCCTGAGTTGAGGATTTTCCCTTAAGCAGACATTTGGGCTCCAATCCTTGATCTGAGTTTTTTCCTTTTTGCTAACATTAGGGCTCCGATCCGTAAGTTGAGCGTGATTCCCCTTTAGCCAATACTAAAGCTCAAATCCTTATGTTGAGCGTTTTTTCATTTAGCTCAATCTATGGCTCCAATCCCTGAGTTGAGCATTTTCCACTTTAACCAACATTTGGGCTCCAATACCTGAGTTGATAATTTTTCTGTTTATCCAGCATTAGGGCTCCAATCCATGAGTTGAGCATTTCTCCTTAGCAACCACTCGGGCTCCACTTCCTGAATTGATAGTTTTTCATAGCCAACATTAGGCTCCAAACCCCGAGTTTAGCGTTTTTCTCTTTAGCTTACATTAGGGCTCCAATCCCTGAGTTGAGCGTTTTCCCCTTAGCAATTGTTAAGGCTCCAATACTTGAGTTAAGCGTTTTCCTTAGCCGACGTTAGGACTCCAATTCCTAAGTTGAGCATTTTTCCTTATTTGACACTAGGGCTCCAATCCCTGAGTTGAGCGTGATTCGTCTTTAGCCAAAAATAGTGCTCCAATCCCTGGGTCGAGCTTTTTTTCCTTAGCAAACATTAGGGCTCCTATCCTGGGTTGAGCGTTTCTCCCTTTAGCCAACATTAGGGCTCCAATCCATGAGATTAGCGTTTTCCCTTTAGCCGACATTAGGACTCCAATTCCTGAGTTCAGCGTTTTTTCTTTAGCTAACATTAGGGATCCAATCCCAGTGTTGAGCGTTTTCCCCTTACCAAATATTAGGGTTCTAATCTTTGAGTTGAGCATTTTCCTTAGCCGACATTAGGACTCCGATTCCAAAGTTGTGCTTTTTTTCTAAGCCAATACTAGGGCTCCAATCCCTGAGTTGAGCGTGATTCGTCTTTAGCCAACAAGAGGGCTCCAATCCCTATGTTGAGCTTTTTTTACTTAGACAACATTAGGGCTGCAATCCAGAGTTGAGCGTTTTTCCATTTAGCCAACATTAAGGGTCAAATCCATGAGTTGAGCGTTTTCCCTTTTTTCCTACGTAAAGGCTCCACCGACATTAGGTCTCCAATTCCTGTGTTGAGCATTTTCCTTTTTTAATCTTACATTAGGGCTCAAATCCCTGAGTTTAGCGTTTTCCTTAGCCAACATTAGGGCTCCAATCCCTGAGTTGAGCGTCTTCGTTAGCCGACACTAGGGCTCCAATCCCTTTGTTGAGCGTTATTCCCCTTTAGCCAGCATTTGCGCTCCAATCTCTAAGTCGCGCGTTTTTTCCTTAGCCAATATTGGGGCTCAAATCCCTAAGTTGAGCTTTTTTTCCTTAGCCAACATTAGGGCTCCAATCCTTAGTTGAGTTTTTTTTTTTGCTTTAGCCAACATTTGGGCTCCAATCCATGAGTTTGGCATTTTTCCTTTTAGCCGACATTAAGGCTCCAATCCTCGAGCTGAGTGATTTTCTTTTAGCCAACATTAGGGTTCCCCTTTAGCCAATATTAGGGCTCCAATCCATAAGTTGAGTGTTTTTCCTTTTAGCAAAACCTAGGGCTCCAATTCCTGAGTTGAGCATTTTCCATACCAACATTTGGGCTCCAATACAGTTGAGAATTTTTCTATTTATCCATCATTAGGGCTCCAATCCCTAAGTTGAGCATTTTTCCTTAGCCAACATTTGGGCTCCAATCCCTGTGTTGAGCGTTTTCCCCTTAGCAATTATTAGGGCTCCAGTCGCTGAGTTGAGCGTTTTCCTTAGCCGACGTTAGGACTCCAATCCATATGTTGAACGTTTTTCCTTAGCCAACACTAAGGCTCCAATCCTTGAGTTGAGCTTTTTTTCCTTAGCCAACATTAGGGCTCCAATCATGGGTTGATCATTTCTCCTTTTAGCCAACATTAGGGGTCCAATCCATGAGTTGAGTATTTTCCTTTTAGCCGACATTAGGGCCCCAATCCCTGAGTTTAGTGTTTTTTCTTTAGCTAAAATTATGGCTCCAATCCATGAATTGAGCGTTTTCCTTTTCTTAGCTAACATTAGGGTTCCAATCACTGAGTTTAGCGTTTTCCCCTTAGCCTACATTAGGGCTCCAATCCCTGAGTTTAGCGTCATCCTTAGCCGACATATGGGCTCAAATCCGCAAGTTCATTGTTTTCCCCTTTAGCCAGCATTTGGGCTCCAATCTCTAAGTCGAGCGTTTTTTCCTTAACCAACATTAGGGCACCAATCATGAGTTGAGCTTTTTTTCGCTTTAGCCAACATTTGGGCTCCAATCCATGAGTTGAGCGTTTTCCCTTTAGCCGACATTACAGATCCGATCCTTGAGCTGAGTGTTTTTCTTTTAGCCAACATGAGGGCTCCGATTCGTGAGTTGAGCGTAATTCTCCTTTAGCCAATATTAGGGCTCCAATCCCTAAGTTGAGCGTTTTTCCCTTTAGCAAAACCTAGGGCTCCAATCCCTGAGTTGAGCATTTTACACTTTAACCAACATTTGGGCTCCAATACCTAAGTTGAGCATTATTCTGTTTATCCAACATTAGGGCTCCAATCCCTGAGTTGAGCATTTTTCCTTAGCCAACATTAGGGCTCCAATCCCTGAGTTGAGCGTTTTTTCGCATTAGCCAACATTAGGGCTTCAAACCCTGACTTTAGCGTTTCTTCCTTAGCTAACATTAGGGCTCCAATCCCTGAGTTGAGCGTTTTCCCCTTTGCAATTATTAGTGCTCCAATCCCTGAGTTGAACGTTTTCCTTAGCCGACATTAGGACTCCAATCCCTAAATTGAACGTTTTTTGTTAGCCATCACTAGGGCTCCAATCCCTAAGTTGAGCCTGATTCGTCTTTAGCCAACAAAAGGGCTCCAATCCCTGAGTTGTGCTTTTTTCCTTAGCCAACATTAGGGCTCCAATTGTGGGTTGATCGTTTCTCCTTATAGCCAGCATTAGGGCTCCAATCCATGAGTTCAGCATTTTCCCATTAGCAGAAATTAGGGCTCCAATCCCTGAGTTGAGCATTTTCCCCGTACCAAATATTTGGGCTCCAATCCTTGAGTTGAGAATTTTCCTTTGCCTACATTAGGACTCCAATTCCTAAGTTGAGCATTTTTCCAAAAACCAACATTAGGGCTCCAATTCATGAGTTGAGCGTTTTCCCTTTAGCCGACGTTAGGGATCCACCGACAATTGCGCTCCAATCCCTGAGTTGAGCGTTTTCCTTTTTTTAGGTAACATTACCGCTCCAATCCCTGAGTTGAGCGTTTTCCCTTTAGCCGACGTTAGGGCTCCACCGAAATTAGGGCTCCAATCCCTCATTTGGGCGTTTTCCTTTTTTTAGCTAACATTAGGGTACCAATCCGTGAGTTGAGCATTTTCCCCTTACCCAACATCATGGCCCCAATCCATGAGTTGAGCGTTTTCCTTAGCCGACATTTGGGCTCGAATCCCCAAGTTGATTGTTTTCCCTTGTCCAACATTAGGGCTCCAATCCTGAGTTGAGCGTGAATTGTCTTTAGCCAATAATAGGGCTCCAATCTCTAGGTTGAGGTTTTTTTCCTTTGCAATAATTAGGGCTCCAATCCTGAGTTAAGCGTTTTTCCTCAGCAAATATTAGGGCTCCAATCCTTGAGTTGAGCATTTTTATGTTTTTTTGCCAACATTTGGGCATCAATCCCTGAATTGAACATTTTTTCTTTAGCTTAAATTATGTCTCCAATCCCCGAGTTGAGCATTTTCCCCTTAGCCAACATTAGGGCTCATGTCCCCGAGTTAAGCATTTTCTTTAGCCGACATTAGGGCTCCAATCCATGAGTTGAGCATTTTTTCCCTTTAGCCAACATTAGGGCTCAATTCCTTGAGTTCAGCATTCTTGCTTTAATTGAACATTAAGGCTCCAATCTCTGCGTTGAGAATTTTTCCCTAGCCAACAATAGGGGGGCTCCAATCACTGAGTTGAGCGTTTTCCCCTTAGCCAACATTAGAGCTCCAATCCCTATGTTGAGCCTTTTCCTTAGCCGACAATAGAGCTCAAATCCCTAAGTTGAGCTTTTTTTCCTAAGCCAATATTTGGGCTCCAATACTCAGTTGAGCGCTTCTCCCATTAGCCAACATTAGGGCTCCAATCCATGAGTTGAGCGTTTTTCCTTCAGCCGACATTAGTGCTGCAATCCTTGAATTGAGTGTTTTTCGTTAGCCAACATTAGGGCTCCAGTCATGAAATTAGAGTTTTTTCTTTATTTATCATTAGAGCTCCAATCCTTGAGTTGAGCGTTTTCCCCTTAACAAATATTAGGGCTCCAATCCTGAAGTTGCGCATTTTCCTTAGCCGACATTAGGACTCTAATCCCTAAGTTGAGCATTTTTCCTTAGCCAAAAGCAGAGCTTCAATCCCTTAGTTGAGCGTGATTTGTCTTTAGCCAACAATAGGACTCCAATCCCTAAGTTGAGCATTGTTTCCTTAGCCAACATTAGGGTTCCAATCCTGAGTTGAGTTTCTCCCTTTAGCCAACACTAGGGATCCAATCCATGTGTTCAGCGTTTTCCCTTTAGCCGACGTTAGCGCTCCAACAACATTAGGGATCCAATCCCTAAGATAAGCGTTTTCCTTTTTTAGCTAACATTATGACTCCAATCCCTGAGTTGAGTGTTTACCTCTTAGCCAGCATTAGGGCTCCAATCCCTGAGTTGAGCGTTTTCCTTAGCCGATATTTGGTCTTGAATCCCCAATTTGATTGTTTACCCTTAGCCAACACTAGGGCTCCAATCCCTGCGTTGAGAGTTATTACTCTTTAGCCAGCATTTGGGCTCCAATATCTAAGTCGAACGTTTTTTCCTTAGCCATCATTAGAGCTCAAATCCTTGAGTTGAGCATTTTTTCCTTAGCCAACATTAGAGCTCCAATCATAAGTTGAGCGTTTTTAGCTTTATCCAACATTAGGGCTCCAATCCATGAGTTGAGAGTTTTCCCTTTAGCCGACATTAGGGCTCCAATCCTTGAGTTGAGCGTTTTTCCTTAGCAAATATTAGGGTTCGAATCCTTGAGTTGAGCGTTTTCCTTTTTTATCCAACAATAGGACATCAATCCTTGAATTAAGCGGTTTTTCTTTGCTAAATTTAAGGCTCTAATCCATGCGTTGAGCGTTTTGCCCTTAGCCATTATTAGGGCTCCAGTCCTTCAGTTAAGCATTTTTCTTAGTCGACATGAGGAATACAATCCTTGAGTTGAGCATTTTCCCCTTTAGCCAACATTAGGGCTCAATTCCCTAAGTTGAGCGTTCTTCCTTTTAACCAACATTAGGGCTCCAATCTCTGAGTTGAGCATTGTTTTTCCCTAGCTAACATTAGGGCTCCAATCCTTGAGTCGAACGTTCTACCCTTTCGCTATTATTAGGGCTCCAATCCCCTAGTTGTGCGATTTTTCTTAGCTGACATTAGGGCTCCAATCCTTGAATTTAGCATTTTTGCTACCTTAGTCAACATTAGGGCTCCAATACCTGAGTTGAGCGCTTTTCTCTTTAGCCAACATTAGGGTTACAATCCCTGAGTTGAGCATTTTTCCTTAGCCAACATTAGGGCTCCAATGCTTGAGTTGAGCGTTTAGCCAAAATTAGGGCTCCAACCCCTGCGTTGAGCGTTTTTTCTTTAGCTAACATTGGGGCTCAAATCGCTGAGTTGATCGTTTTCCCCGTAGGAAACATTAGGGCTCTAATCCCTGAGTTGAGCTATTTTTCCTTTAGCTAACATTAGGCCTCAATCCCTGAGTTGAGCGCTTTCCCCTTAGCAAACATTAGGGATCCAAACCTTGAGTTGAGCGTCACTCTTCTTTAGCTGAAATTGTTGTTCCAATCCTTGAATTGTGCATTTTTCCCTTTAGCCGACATTAGGGCTCCAATCCTTGAGCTGAGTGTTTTAATTTTAGCCAACATTAGGGCTCCAATCCCCAAGTCGATTATTTTTCCTTAGCCAACACTAGGGCTCTAATCCCTGAATTGAGCGTCATTTCTCTTTAGCCATCATTGGGACTCCAATCTCTAAGTCAAGCAATTTTTCCTTAGCAAACATTAGGGCTCGAATCCCTTAGTTCTTTTTTTTCCTTTAGCTAACATTACGCCTCAATCCCCGAGTTAAGCGTTTTTGCCTTATCCAACATTAGTGCTCCAATCTCTGAGTTTAGCGATATTCCTCTTTAGCCAACATTAGGGCTCCAATCCTTAAGTTGAGCATATTTCCCTTTAGCCACATTAGGGATCAATTCCCTTGGTTGAGCGTTCTTCCCTTTAGCCAACATTAGGGCTCCAATCTCTGAGTTGAGCCTTTTTTCCAAAGCCAACATTAGAGCTGCAATCCTTGAGTTGAGCGTTTTCCCTTTAGCCGACATTGTGGCTCCAATCATTGAGTTAAGCGTATTCCCTATCCAACATATGGGCTCCAATCCCTAAGTTGAGCATTTTTTTATTTAGCTACAATTTGGGCTCCAATCCTTAAGTTGTGTTGTTTTTCCTTTTGCTATCATTAGGCCTCAATCCCTATGTTGAGCTTTTTTCCTTAGCCAACATTAGGTCTCCAATACTTAGTTGAGCGTTTCTTCTTTTAGCCAACATTAAGGCTCCAATCCATGCGTTGAGCGTTTTCCCTTTAGCCGACATTAGGGCTCTAATCATTGAGTTGATAGTTTTTCCTTAGCCAACATAAGGGCTCAAATCCCTGAGTTGAGTGTTTCCTTTTATTAGCCAAAATTAGGGCTCTAATACCTGAGTTGAGCGTTTTTCTTTAGCTATAATTAGGGCTCCAATCCGTGAAAAGTGTTTTCTCATTAGCCAACATTAAAGCTCCAATCCCCACGTCGATTATTTTTCCTTAGCCAACACTAGGGCTCCAATCCCTGACTTGAGCGTTATTTCTCTTTAGCTATCATTGGGTTTCCAATCTCTAAGTCGAGCGTTTTTTCCTTAGCAAACATTTGGGCTCCAATCCCTGTGTTGTGTTTTTTTTACTTTAGCAAATAATAGGCCTCAATCCCTGAGTTGAGAGTTTTTGCCTTATCCAACATTCGGGCTCCAATCCTTAAGTTGAGCATACCTCCCTTCAGCCAACACTAGGAATTAATTCCCTAAGTTGAGCATTCTTCCCTTTAGCCAACCTTAGGGCGCTAATCTTTGAGTTGAGCATTTTTTCCCAAGCACATATTAGGGCTCCAATCCTTGAGTCGAACGTTCTACCCTGTTGCTATTATTATGGCTCCAATACCTAAGTTGAGCGATTTTCTTTAGCCGGCATTACGGCTCCATTCCCTGAGTTGAGCGTTTTCCTTATCTGACATTTGGGCTTTAATCCCTATGTTGATTGTTTTTCCTTAGCCAATACTACGGCTCCAATCCCTGAGTAGAGCGTAGTTTCTCATTAGCCATCATTTGGGATCCAATCTCTAAGTCGAGCAGTTTTTCCTTATCAAATATTAGGGCTCCAATCCCTGATTTGTGTTGTTTTTTCCTTTATCTAGCATTAGACCTCAATCCCTGAGTTAAGTGTTTTTTCCCTAGCCAACATTGGGGCTCCAATCTATGAATTTTGCGTGATTCCTCTTTTGCCAACATTAGGGCTCCAATCCTTTAGTTGAGCATATCTCCCTTTAGCCAACATTAGGGATCAATTCCCTGAGTTGAGCGTCCTTCCCTTTAGCCAACATTAGGGCCCCAACCTCTGAGTTGAGCATTTTTTCCCAAGCCATTATTAGGGCTCCAATCCTTGAGTTGAACGTTCTACCCTATTAGGGCTACAAAACCGAAGTTGAGTGATTTTATTAGCCGACATTATGTTCTCCAATCCCTGAGTTGAGCATTTTCCTTAGCCGACATTAGGGTTCCAATCCATAAGTTGATTGTTTTTCCTTAGCCAACACTAGGGATCCAATCCCTGAGTTGAGCGTTATTTCTCTTTAGCCATCATTTGGGCTCCAATATCTAAGTCGAGCGCTTTTTCCTTGGCAAACATTACGGCTCGAATCCCTGAGTTGTGTTGTTTTTCCTTTAGCTAACATTAGGCCTCAATCCCTGAGTTGATCGTTTTTTTCTCAGCCAACATTAGGGCCCCAATCTAAGAGTTTAGGGTGATTCCTCTTTAGCCAATATTAGGGCTCCAATCCTAAAGTTTTGCATATTTCCCTTTAGCCAACATTAGGGATCAATTCCCTGAGTCTAGTGTTCTTCCCTTTAGCCAACATTAGGGCTCCAATCTCTGAGTTGAGCATTTCTTCCCAAGCCAACATTCGGGCTCCAATCGTTGAGTTGCACATTCTACCCAATTAGGGCTACAGTTCCGAAGTTGAGCGATTGTTTTAGCCGATAATAGGTTCTCCAATCCTTGAGTTGAGCGTTTTCCTTAGCCGACATTAGGTTTCCAATCCCTAAGTTATTTTTCCTTAGCCAACACTAGGGCTCCAATCCCTGAGTTGAGCGTGATTCCTCATTAGCCAACATCTGGGCTCCAATCTCTAAGTCGTAGCCAAAATTAGTACTTCACTCCCTGAGTTGAGCTTCTATTCCTTTAGCTAACATTAGGCATCAATCCCTGAGTTGAACGTTTTTTTCTTAGCCAACATTAGAGTTGAACGTTCTTCCCATTAGCCAATATTAGGGATCAAATCCATAAGTTGAGCATGTTAGAAAATACGCTTAACGCTAGAGGGGGGGTGAATAGCGTTATAATAAAATTTAGCGTAAACTTGCAGAAGTAAAAATTTGCAGGAAGTAAATAAGTGCGATAAATAATAACTTACACACAGATATATCCTGGTTTACCACAACGTGTGGCTAGTCCAGTCCCCGAGAGACTCTCTCGAGATTTTCCACTAACTTGTCAAGCTTCCGGGTGCTTAACAAACCTTTACAACTTGAGGACGCAAGCCTCAACACCTTTGCTCGGAGTTACAACATTCCAAGACTTCAACCAAGGAAACATAAGTTCCTTACAACAAGAGAATCACAATTTTCTTCCAAGTGTACAAACACTAAAACACTCAAACAATATACTCTTTTATGAGTAGGTATGAGTTAAAAGAAATAAGCTCTAGATCACGACAATTTTTGACAAGAATATGGCTCTCAAAAGCTTTATGAAATTGAATATAAAATGATAAACAAAAGTATGCAAGCTTATAGCAATGTAATGATAAGTTGTAGTATGTTGTTGTGTTTAATACACTGAAATGAAGCTGTATTTATAGTTGAAAAACTTGGCATTACCGTTGCCCAATAGCCAATTAAGAGTTGCTGATTTTACTCACTGACAATCGATTGTCAAACCCCAACAATCGATTGTCTGCCAGTCAGACCAAAATTCAATCCCAGATTTTACGCTTGATAATCGATTACTTACAATCCATAATCGATTACTGGCAACGTTCAAAAAATCCTTTCCAGATTTTACCACAAACAATCGATTGTCCATAATCAACAATCGATTAACTCAGCAACGTTCAAAAAATCTTTTCCTAATTTTAATCAAAACAATCGATTATGCAAAATCAATAATCGATTACCCAATAACGTTCAAAAAATCGTTTCCGGATTTTAATCAAAACAATCGATTATACAGAATAAATAATCGATTACCTGACGGTATTTGAAAACTTTACGGCAACGGTCAGCTTCACAATCGATTGCACAAAGTGAACAATCGATTACTTATCAGTTTTTGAAAAACATTTTAGACACTGTTTTTTTGACAATCGATTGTCCAATGTAACAATCGATTATTTAATAAATTTGAAAATCACTGGAAGACACTGTCTCAACATAATCGATTACCATTAGTTCATAATCGATTATTCTGAGTTTTGAAAAGCTTTGATGGACACTGCCTCAGTCACAATCGATTGTCATTAGTTCACAATCGATTGTCATGCAGGTTTGAAAAACCTGATGCTCACTGTCTTACTCACAATCGATTGTCATTAGTTCACAATCGATTGTCATGCAGTCATGGCTTAAAACAACCGATTATCATAAGTACATAATTGATTATCTTAGTCCAGATTTTTAAGGCATGTCTAAAAATTATTTTGACTACTGTAAATATGCATGATTTAAAATCATTTGACAGTAAATTAAATATGCATGATTTTGGAAAATAGTTTTATGAGAGAAGCCATGTTACGAGTCAAGTTGTAGGATCAAGATCATAATTAAGAATGACTATATTAAACTATAAAACTTTGTCTTGAGCTTGAATCTCGTTGTATATCAATTGTGCGCTTGTTTCTTGAACTTCGTCATATATCAATTTTCGCTTCGTTTGTCATTCATCAAAACCTATACAAAAGAACACACGTTTTAGTATATTGCATTGAGAACGTGTTTCCAAAAATTTACCCCTTTTTGATAATGGCAAACATTAAGCGGGATATGCAAGACAAGCAATTTATATTGACGATTCAAGACAAGTATATACATGCAACAAGTATGTAATTTGTTCCCCCTCAATTTGAGAATTCCCCCTCAATTTAAGCTTATAATTTGAGAGTGCATCATACCCGTTATCTTCCCCCTTTTGCCATTAGCAAAAATAATAATAAGATGCCAAAGATGAAATAAACCTTGTTTATTTATGAAAAGAAATTACAGCAACATCAACCCGAATAATAGCAACATAATCGATTATTGATACGAAATAATCGATTTTTAGACGACGGAAACCGATTGTTGTACGTCAAGCTTTATAATTCCCCTTTCCTTTGGGGCGATACCTGCAAAAATCTTTAGACGTCTCCGATGCTCAAGTTAGAAATCATGTAACAAAAAAAATGCAATGCATGACTTAGATCAATGTGGAGTCAAGGATCCCGAGTTCACTGCGAATTCGGACGAAGGACTCTTCCTCTAAAGGCTTTGTAAAGATGTCTGCCAATTGGTTTTTGGTTTCAACAAGTTCAATTTCGACATCACCTTTGAGAACGTGATCTCTAATAAAATGATGTCTAATTTCAATGTGTTTCGTTCGCGAATGAAGAACGGGGTTCTTCGTCAAGCATATGGCACTAGTATTATCACATCTAAGAGGGATATGATCAAGACTTAGGCCATAGTCCATGAGTAGTTGTTTCATCCTTGGGATTTGAGCGCAACAACTCCCTGCGGCTACATATTCAGCTTCGGTTGTGGACAACGCAACACTTACCTGTTTCTTGCTAAACCAAGAAACGAGAGAGCTATCGAGCAAATGGCAAGTGCCACTAGTGCTCTTGCGGTCCAATTTGCATCCATCAAAATCGGAATCGGAGTAGCCAACAAGTTGGCATGAAGAGCCTTTGGGGTACCATAGACCCACATTTGTAGTACCAACAAGATACCTTAAAATCCGTTTTACCGCAGTAAGGTGAGACTCCTTCGGACACGATTGATAACGAGCGCATAAGCACACGCTAAACATGATGTCCGGACGACTAGCAGTAAGATAAAGAAGAGAGCCAATCATACCTCGATACTTTTTGGTGTCGACTTCCTTAACTTTCTCATCTTTATCTAGATGATCGGATGTGCTCATGGGAGTTGCCATTTCTTTTGCATTGTTCATCTCAAATCGTTTCAGCAATTCTTTGCAATATTTGGCTTGACAAATGAATGTACCTTCTTTCATTTGCTTTACTTGTAATACCAAAAAGAATGTTAACTCACCCATCATAGACATCCCAAATTCGCTTGTCATTAAATCGGAAAATTCCTTGCATAAAACATTGTTAGTAGCACCAAATATAATATCATCTACATATATTTGAACTAACAAAATATCATTGTTTTTATGCTTAACAAAGAGAGTTGTGTCAACTTTCCCCCTAGTGAAATCATTTTCCAAAAGAAACTTACTTAATCTTTCATACCAAGCTTGGGGAGCTTGTTTTAAACCATAAAGAGCCTTTTTGAGTTTGAAAACATGATCGGGAGATTTAAATTTTTCAAAGCTGGGGGGTTGTTCAACATAAACGTCTTCTTGAATAAAACCGTTTAGAAAAGCACTTTTCACATCCATTTGATATAAATTGAAATTCATAGAAGAGGCAAATGCAAGCAATAAACGAATAGCTTCTAATCTAGCTACGGGAGCATATGTTTCCTCATAGTCAATACCCTCTTCTTGATTATAGCCTTTTTCTACAAGCCTAGCTTTGTTTCTAGTGATTATACCATTTTCATCTAGTTTATTGCGAAAAACCCATTTCGTACCAATTATGGTATGACCTTCGGGTCTTGGCACCAAATCCCAAACGTCATTGCGTTCGAATTGGTTAAGCTCCTCTTGCATTGCCAAGGTCCAAAATTCATCCCCAATTGCTTCTGGGATGGTTTTGGGTTCAATTTGAGAAACAAAAGCAGTATGTTCTAAGGTATTTTTGAGAGAGTTTCGGGTACTTACCTTGTCTCCAACGTTGCCAGTTACCTGTTCGAGAGGGTGATCTTTGATTGTCCTCCACTCGTTAGGAATATTCATTTCTTTTTCCAATTGTGGCGCTTCTTCCGTTGGTTGTTCCTCAGTTTCATCTTTATTTTCCTTGGGTGGTTCCTCTTGTATTTTGTCTTTCAAGCTGTCTAAGATACCTGCAAGATCAAAACCGGAATCCTTTCTCGCCAAGCGAGCATTATTTTCGGAAAATACAACATGAGGGGATTCCTCCACAATTTAGGTTCTTTTATTAAAGACCCTATATGCTTTACTACGTGAGGAATATCCAATGAAAATACCTTCATCCGACTTAGCATCAAATTTACCCAATTGGTCTTTGCCATTGTTATGAACAAAACATTTGCAACCAAAAACTCTAAAATGGGAAATATTTGGTTTTCTACACTTATAAAGTTCATAGGGGGTTTTCATGAGTATCGGCCGAATTACTAGTCTATTTAGAACGTAGCAAGAGGTACTCACGGCGTCCGCCCAAAAATGTTTGGGCATCTTAGCTTCGTCGAGCATGGTTCTAGCCATCTCTTCGAGACACCTATTTTTCCTTTCCACCACCCTATTTTGTTGTGGTGTACGTGGAGCGGAAAAGGTATGCTCGATTCCGAGTTCGTCACAAAAGTCCGCAAAGAGATTGTGATCAAACTCTCCCCCATGATCACTTCTAATTGAAGTGACGGTTGTTTCTTTCTCATTTTGAACACGCTTAAGAAAATATTTAAAATTTTGAAAAGCATCACTTTTATTGGCTAGAAATAAAGTCCAAGTAAATTTCGAGTAATCATGAACAATCACAAAAGCATATCTATTTCTTCCTAGACTTTCAATGCGAGAAGGACCAAATAAATCCATATGAAGCAATTGCAATGGTCTAGAAGTTGAAATAATGTTTTTAGATTTGAAAGATGCTTTTGTTTGCTTCCCCTTTTGACACGAGTCACAAATAGAGTCATTTTCAAATTTTCAAATGGGAAGACCAACAACTAAGTTTTGAGAAATCAATTTGTTCAAAAGATGCATATTGATATGTGCTACTCTACGATGCCATAGCCAAGTATCATCCTCTTTACTCATTAGACAATCAACATAATCTGGTGAGGATTTGGAAAGATCAACCATATAAATATTATCCACTCTAAAACCACGGAGGATAATTTTGAAATCACTACGTCTGAACACTAAGCATTCATCCGAATCAAATAAAGCAAGATTTCCCTTGTCACACAATTGGCTTATGCTCAAGAGATTATGCTTTAATCCTTTAACAAGTAATATATGCTTAATAGAGGATTTTTTATCCTTACCGATCGAGCCGATGCCGATGATCTTTGCTTTATTGTTGTCACCGAAGATAACACTTCCTCCTTCTTTGTGCTCTAATTGAAGGAATTTGGATTCATCTCCTGTCATATGCTTGGAGCATCCACTATCAAGGTACCATAGTACACTTGATCCCTTCAAGCACACCTACAAAACAAATTAATGTTTTTTTGGTACCCATGCCATCTTGGGTCCTTGGGGGTTAGGCATATTATAATGATGCGATTGAGTAATATGTCTATGACGTGTAAAGCATGACGGAGCAATATGACCAATACGTTTACAATAATGACAAGTCACATTTGGGTTATGCATCCTTCTAGGTTCATAGTAACTAGACGGATGAAAATTTCTTACTCCATTTTGAACACTATGACTATTTCGCATTTCATGAGAGTTATTTCTCCTACTATGAGCTCTAGGATGGGCAGCATTTCTAGAGTGATTGTTTCTCGGTTGAGGGCCATTGCTAGGTCTTCTAAGGGGTTCAAAATTTGGCCTAAAGTATGCATCATTTCTAGGGTGACTATTTCTAGGTGGTAAGTCATTCCTAGGTCTTCTAAAATGTTCAGCATTTTGTCTAGCGTGCATATTGGCTCTAGAGTTGTTGTTTCTAGGATAAGCATTACTATTGTTAATCCTAGGTTGAGCTTTAGATTGTTGGGGTTTAGCTTCAACCTTTTCTTCATTCTTAAAGCCTATTCCATGCTTGGTTGATTTCAAGTTAACAAGAACATCATTCAAGTTTTTGTGCGAAGAATTAAACTTATCTAATGTGCCTTTAAGCCTACTTACTTCATTCTTAAGATGCAAACAAGAAGTGCAATTTCTAGTAGAGCTTTTTCGGGCTTATCGGAACTTCTTTTTCCAAAAAACTTGTTTTCCTCTTTCAGCTTCTCATTTTCTAAAACCAGTTTTTCTAAATCCTTTTCTTTTAAAGAAAGCTGTTTTTGAAAATCTTTTTCTTTTAGAGAAGCATTTTCTTTTACGCTTTTGACTTTTTTTGAAGCTTTAATAAATTCAGTATATAATACATCAAAAGCAGTTCGCATTTCATCAAGAGTAAAGAAGTTTTGAGACGAAATTTGACATACCTCGTCTTTGTTATCTTCTTGTGCCATGAGGCAAAGATTTGCCGCTTCGTCTTCTTCTCCTTCGCTTGACTCATCCCCGGAGTCACCTCCCCAAGAAATATATGCGCGTTGCTTATTAAAAAGGTTTCTTTTCCTTTTTGAGGTTTGGGCAATTTGACTTGATGTGCCGGGTTTCTCCGCATTCGTAGCATTTTATTTCTCCTTGCTTTTTCCCTTTGCGTTCATACTCCTTGCGCATGAACTTTTGAAATCTTTTGATAACGAGTCCAAACTCGTTGTCTCCTTCCTCATCAATTTGCGGTTGACTTGTGCTCGCCTTTAGAGCTATTCTTTGCCTCCTTTGATCATCAACAAGAGGGTTAAGAATAGTAGATTCATAGGTCATGAGATTACCTCTTAATGCATCAATTGTGACATTTGAGACGCCGATGGATTCTTGGATTGCGTCGGCCTTTAATCGCCATGCCGGAGTGAGACTTCTAAGGATCTTCCGTACAAGTTCTCTATCCGTGAATATCTTTTTGAGGGCATGTAGATCATTTACGATTATTGAAAATCGTTCAAACATTTCGTCCACCTTTTCTCCTTCCTTCATGTGAAATAATTCATAAGCATGGGTTAGGAAATCAATTTTTGCTTCCCTTACCTGATCCGTTCCTTCGTATGTAACTTCTAGCTTGTCCCACATCTTCTTTACTGTTGTGCAACACGATATTTTCCTGTAATCGTCAGCATTAACAGCACAATATAATAAGTTTATTGCTTTAGCATTATTTTGGACCTTTCGGATGTCATCCACGTCATACTCTTCCTCGGACTTGGGAACCCATTCATTTTCCACCTTCTTGGTTGGAATTTGATTTCCCTTTGTAAACACCTTCCAAAGGTGAAAACTGTTGGATTGAACGAAGATCATCATCCTCTCCTTCCAGTACGTGTAATTTGTACCATTGAATAGAGGTGGTTGTGTGGAGCACTGTCCTTCATCAATTCCTGCAAAAGAGTCACGAGTAGAAGCCATGGATGGTTCTCTCAAACTGTTAAGTCTTATGAGAGTATGGCTCTGATACCAATTGTTAGAAAATATGCTTAACGCTAGAGGGGGGGTGAATAGCGTTATAATGAAATTTAGCGTAAACTTGCGGAAATTATAATTTGCAGGAAGTAAATAAGTGCGATAAATAATAACTTACACACAGATATATCCTGGTTTACCACAACGTGTGGCTAGTCCAGTCCCCGAGAGACTCTCTCGAGATTTTCCACTAACTTGTCAAGCTTCCGGGTGCTTAACAAACCTTTACAACTTGAGGACGCAAGCCTCAACACCTTTGCTCGGAGTTACAACACTCCAAGACTTCAACCAAGGAAATACAAGTTCCTTACAACAAGAGAATCACAATTCTCTTCCAAGTGTACAAACACTAAAACACTCAAACAATATACTCCTTTATGAGTAGGTATGAGTAAAAAGAAATAAGCTCTAGATCACAACAACTTTGGACAAGAATATGGCTCTCAAAAGCTTTATGAAATTGAATATAAAATGATAAACAAAAGTATGCAAGCTTATAGCAATGTAATGATCAGTTGTAGTATGTTGTTGTGTTTAAAACAGTGAAATGAAGCTGTATTTATAGTTGAAAAACTTGGCATTACCGCTGCCTAATTGCCAATTAAGAGTTGCTGATTTTGCTCACTGACAATCGATTGTCAAACCCCAACAATCGATTGTCTGCCAGTCAGACCAAAATTCAATCCCAGATTTTACGCTTGATAATCGATTACTTACAATCCATAATCGATTACTGGCAACGTTCAAAAAATCCTTTCCAGATTTTACCACAAACAATCGATTGTCCAGAATCAACAATCGATTACTCAGCAACGTTCAAAAAATCTTTTCCTGATTTTAATCAAAACAATCGATTATACAAAATCAATAATCGATTACCCAATAACGTTCAAAAAATCTTTTCCGGATTTTAATCAAAACAATCGATTATACAGAATCAATAATCGATTACCTGACGGTATTTGAAAACTTTACGACAACGGTCAGCTTCACAGTCGATTGCACAAAGTCAACAATCAATTACTTATCAGTTTTTGAAAAATATTTTAGACACTGTCTCTTTGACAATCGATTGTCCAATGTAACAATCGATTATTTAATAAATTTGAAAATCACTGGAAGACACTGTCTCAACATAATCGATTACCATTAGTTCATAATCGATTATTCTGAGTTTTGAAAAACTTTGATGGACACTGCCTCAGTCACAATCGATTGTCATTAGTTCACAATCGATTGTCATGCAGGTTTGAAAACCTGATGCTCACTGTCTTACTCACAATCGATTGTCATTACTTCACAATCGATTGTCATGTAGTCATGGCTTAAAACAATCGATTATCATAAGTACATAATCGATTATCTTAGTCCAGATTTTTAAGGCATGTCTAAAAATTATTTTGACTACTGTTAATATGCATGATTTAAAATCATTTGACGGTAAATTAAATATGCATGATTTTGGAAAATAGTTTTATGAGAGAAGCCATGTTACGAGTCAAGTTGTAGGATCAAGATCACAATTAAGAATGACTCAATTAAACTATAAAACTCTGTCTTGAGCTTGAATCTCATTGTATATCAATTGTGCGCTTGTTTCTTGAACTTCGTCTTATATCAATTTTCGCTTCGTTTGTCATTCATCAAATCCTATACAAAAGAACACACGTTTTAGTATATTGCATTGAGAACGTGTTTCCAACAGAGCAATTTTTCTTTAACCGACATTAGGGCTCCTATCCGTAAGTGGAGCGATTTTTCTTAACTGATAATAAGGCTCCAATCCCTAACTTGAGCGTTTTCCCTTTAGCCAACATTAGAGCTCCAAACCCAGAGTTGAGCATTTTTTCTTAGCCGACATTAGAGCTCCAATCCCTTAGTTGAACATTTTCTCTTTTGCCGACATTAAAGCTCAAATCCCTGAGTTGAGCATTTTTTTCCCTAGCCAACATTAGGGCTCCAATCCTTGAGTTGAACGTTCTTCCCTTTAGCTATGATTAGGGCTCCAATCAACAAGTTGAGAAACTTTCCCTTAGCCGACATTAGGGATCCAATCCCTGAGTTGAGCAATTTTTCATAGCCGACATTACGACTCCAATCCCTTACTTGAGCGTTTTCCCATTAGCAAACATTAGGGCTCTAATCCATGACATGAGTATTTTTTTAGCCAACATTCGGGCTCCAATCCCCGTGTTGAGCAATTTTTTTTAGCTAAATTTAGGTCTCCAATCCCTGAGTAAAGCGTATTCTATATAGCCAACATTAGGGCTCCAAACCCTGAGTTGAGCATTTTACCTTAACCGACATTAGGGCTCCAATCCCTGAGTAGAGCATTTTACCTTTAGCCAACATTAGGGCTCCAATCCCTGAGTTTAGAGTTTTCCCTAGCCAACATTAGGGCTCTAAACCCTGAGTTCAGCGTTTTTCCTTTAACTAACATTAGGGCTCCAATCCCTGAGTTGACCGTTTTCCCCTTAGCAAATATTGTGGCTCCAATCCCTGAGTTGAGCATTTTCGTTTGCTGACATTAGGACTCCAATCCCTAAGTTGAACGTTTATCCTTAGCCAAGACTAGGGCTCCAATCCATGAGTTGAGCGTGATTCTTCTTTAGCCAACAATAGGGCTCCAATCCCTGAGTTGAGCTTTTTTTCCTTAGCCAACATTAGGGCTCCTATCCTTAGTTCAGCGTTTCTCCTTTTAGCAAACATTAAGGCTCCAATCCATGAGTTGAGCGTTTACCCTTTAGCCGACATTAGGGATTCAATCATTGAGTTGAGCATTTTTCCTTAGCCAACATAAGCGCTCCAATCCCTGAGTTGAGCGTTTTCCTTTTTTAGCAAAAATTACGGCTCCAATCCCTGAGTTGAGCATTTTTTCTTCAGCTAAAATTAGGGCTCGAATCACTGAGTTGAGTGGTTTCCTCTTAGCCAACATTAGGGCTCCAATCTCTGAGTTGAGCATTTTCCTTATCAGACATTTGGTCTCAAATCCCTAAGTTGATTGTTTTTCCTTATCCAAAGCTAGGGCTCCAACCCCTAAGTTGAGCAATATTTCTCTTTAGCCATCATTTTTGGCTCCAATCTCTAAGTCGAGCGTTTTTTCATTAGTAAACATAACGGCTCCAATCCCTGAGTTGTGTTGTTTTTCCTTTATCTATTTGTAGGCCTCATTCCCTGAGTTGAGCGTTTTTTCCTTAGCCAACATTAGAACTCCAATCTTTGAGTTGAGTGTTTTTTCCCAAGCCAACATTAGGGCTCCAATCCTTTAGTTGAACGTTCTACCCTTTAGCTATTATTAGGGCTCCAATACCTAGGATGAGCGATTTTCTTTAGCCGACATTTGGTTTCCAATCCTTGAGTTGAGCATTTTCCCTTTTACCAACATTTGGGCTCCAATCAGTGAGTTGATAGTATTTTCTTAACCAACATTAGGGCTCCAATCCCTGGGTTGAGCATTTTCCCTTTAGCTGAAATTGCGGCTCCAATCCCTGAGCTGAGCGTTTTAACTTTGCCAATATTAGGGCTCCAATCCCTGAGTTGAGCGTGATTCCTCATTAGCAAACATTTCGGCTCCAATCCCTTAGTACAGCGTTTTTACCTTTAGCTAACATTAGGGCTCCAATCCTTTAGTTTAGCGTTTTTTCTAGTTTAGTCAACATTAGTGCTCCAATACCTAAGTTGAGCGATTTTCTTTAGCCGACATTAGGGCTCCAATCCCTGAGTTGAGCGTTTTTCCTAGCCGACATTTGGGCTCCAATCCCTATGTTGATTGTTTTTCCTTAGCCAACACTAGGGTTCTAATCCCTGAGTTGAGCATGATTCCTCATTAGCCAACATTTGGGTTCCAATCTCTAAGTCGAGCCTTTTTTCCTTAACCAAAATTAGTACTCCACTCCCTGAGTTGACCTTTTTTTCCTTTTGCTAACATTAGGCATCAATCCCTGAGAAGAGTGTGTTTTCCTTAGCCAACATTAGGGCTCCAATCCCTAAGTTGAGCATTTTTCCTTATCCAAAACTAGGGCTCCAATCCCTATGTTGAGCAAGATTCGTCCTTCGCCCACAATAGGGCTCCAAGCCCTTAGTTGAGCTTTTTTTCCTTAGCCAACACTAGGGCTCCAATCCTGAGTTGAGCGTTTCTCGTTTTAGCCAACATTAAGGCTCCAATCCATGAGTTGAGCGTTTTCCCTTTAGCCGACATTAGGGATTCAATCATTGAGTTGAGCGTTTTTCCTTAGAAAACATATGGGCTCCAATCCCTAAGCTGAGCGTTTTCCTTTTTTTAGCAAACATTATGGCTCCAATCCCTGAGTTGAGCGTTTTTTATTTAGCAAAAATTAGGGCTCGAATCATTGAGTTGAGTGATTTCCCCTTAGCCAACATTAGGGCTCCAATCTCTGAGTTGAGCATTTTCCTTATCTGACATTTGGGCTCAAATCCCTAAGTTGATTGTTTTTCCTTAGCCAAAACTAGGGCTCCAATCCTTGAGTTGATCAATAATTTCTCTTTAGCCATCATTTTGGGCTCCAATCTCTAAGTCGAGCGTTTTTTCCTTAGTATTCATAACGGCTCCAATCCCTGAGTTCTGTTGTTTTTCCTTTATCTATCAGTAGGCCTCATTCACTGAGTTGAGCGTTTTTTCCTTAGCCAACATTAAAACTCCAATCTTTCAGTTGAGTGTTTTTTCCCAAGCCAACATTATGGCTCCAATCCTTTAGTTGAACGTTCTACCCTTTAGCTATTATTAGGGCTCCAATACCTAGGATGAGCGATTTTCTTTAGCCGACATTTGGGTTCCTATCCTTGAGTTGAGCATTTTCCCTTTAACCAACATTTGGGCTCCAATCCGTGAGTTGAGAGTTTTTTCTTAGCCAACATTAAGGCTCCAATCCTTGGGTTGAGCATTTTCCCTTTAGCTGAAATCGCGGCTCCAATCCCTGAGCTGAGCGTTTTTTCTTTTGCCAATATTAGCGCTCCAATCCCTAAGTTGATCGTGATTCCTCATTAGCAAACATTTCGGCTCCAATCCCTTAGTAGAGCGTTTTTACCTTTAGCTAACATTAGGGCTCCAATCCTTTAGTTTAGCGTTTTTTCTAGTTTAGTCAACATTAGTGCTCCAATACCTAAGTTGAGCGATTTTCTTTTGACGACATTAGGGCTCCAATCCCTGAGTTGAGCTTTTATCCTTAGCCAACATTAGGGCTCCAATCCCTGCGTTGAGCGTTTTTTCTTTAGCTAACATTAGGCTTCAATCCCTAAGTTGATTATTTATCCTTAGCCAACACTATGGCTCCAATCCCTGAGTTGAGCGTTATTCCTCTTTAGCCAGCATTTGTCCTCCAATCTATGAGTCGAGCATTTTTTCCTCAGCCAACATTAGGGCTCCAATCCCTAGGTTGAGCGTTTTTCCTTAGCCAACACTAGGGCTCCAATCCCTGAGTTGAGCGTGATTCTTATTTAGCCAACATTATGGCTCCAATCCCAAAGTTTAGCTTTTTTTTCCTTAGCCAATATTAGGGCTCAAATCCTCAGTAGAGCGTTTTCCCTTAAGCTACCATTAAGACTGCAATCCCAGAGTTGAGTGTTTTTTCCTTTGCCAACATTAGGGCTCCGATCCCTGAGTTGAGCGTGATTCCTCTTTAGCCAAAATTATGGCTCCAATCCTTGAGTTGTGCATTTTTTCCTTTGGCCAACATTAGGGCTCAATTAAATGAGTTGAGCATTTTTCCCCTTAACCAACATTTGGGCTATAATCCCTAAGTTGAGCATTTTTTCATAGCCAGCAATTGGGCTCCAATCCTTGAGTTGAACGTTCTTCCCATTAGCCAATATTAGGGATCCAATCCGTAAGATGAGCAATTTTTCTTTAACCGACATTAGGGCTCCTATCCGTAAGTGGAGCGATTTTTCTTAGCTGATATTAAGGCTCCAATCCCTGAGTTGAGCGTATTCCCTTTAGCCAACATTAGAGCTCCAAGCCCATAGTTGAGCATTTTTTCTTAGCTGACATTAGAGCTGCATCCCTTAGTTGAACATTTTCTCTTTTGCCGACATTAAAGCTCCAATCCCTGGGTTGAGCATTTTTTCCCTAGCCAACATTAGGGCTCCAATCCTTGAGTTGAACATTCTTCCCTTTAGCTATTATTAGGGCTCCAATCAACAAGTTGAGCAACTTTCCTTTAGCCGACATTAGGTATCCAATCCCTGAGTTGTGCAATTTTTCATAGCCGACATTACGGCTCCAATCCCTTACTTGAGCGTTTTCCCTTTAGCAAACATTAGGGCTCTAATCCATGACATGAGCATTTTTTTAGCCAACATTCGGGCTCCAATCCCCGAGTTGAGCATTTTATCTTTAGCTAAATTTAGGTCTCCAATCCCTGAGTTAAGCGTTTTCTATATAGCCAACATTAGGGCTCCAATCCCCGAGTTGAGCATTTTTTCGTATCGACATTAGGGCTCCAATCCCTGAGTAGAGCATTTTACCTTTAGCCAATATTAGGGCTCCAATCCCTGTGTTGAGCAATTTTTCTTTAGCTAAATTTAGGTCTCCAATCCCTGATTTAAGCGTTCTCTATATAGCCAACATTAGGTCTCCAAACCCTGAGTTGAGCATTTTACCTTAACCGACATTAGGGCTCCAATCCCTGAGTAGAGCATTTTACCTTTAGCCAACATTAGGGCTCCAATCCTTGAGTTTAGAGTTTTCCCTAGCCAACATTAGGGCTCTAAACCCTGCGTTCAGCGTTTTTCCTTTAACTAACGTTAGGGCTCCAATCCCTGAGTTGTGCGTTTTCCCCTTATCAAATATTGTGGCTCCAATCCCTGAGTTGAGCATTTTCGTTAGCTGACATTAGGACTCCAATCCCTAAGTTGAACGTTTTTCCTTGGCCAACACTAGTGCTCCAATCCCTGAGTTGAGCGTGATTCGTCCTTAGCCAACAATAGGGCTCCAATCCCTGGGTTGAGCTTTTTTTCCTTGGCCAACATTAGGGCTCCAATCATGGGTTGATCGTTTCTCCCTTTAGCTAATATTAGTGCTCCAATCCCTAAGTTTAGTTTTTCTTCCTTCGCCAACATTAGGGCTCCAATCAAGAGTTGAGCGTTTCTTCCTTTAGAAAACACTAAGGCTCCAATCCATGAGTTGAGCGCTTTCCCTTTAGCGGACATTAGGGCTCCAATCCCTGAGTTGAGCGTTTTCCTTTTTTTAGCCAATATTAGGGCTCCAATCCCTGAGATTAGCGCTTTTCTTAGCGGACATTAGGGCTTCATTCCCTAATTTGTCTGTTTGTCGTTAGCCAACACTAGGGCTCAAACCCCTGAGTTGAGCGTTATTCCACTTTAGACAGCATTTGGGCTCCAATCTCTGAGACGAGCATTTTTTCCTTAGCAAACATTAGGCCTCCAATCCCTGAGTTGAGCGTGATTCTTCTTTAGCCAACAATTGGGCTCCAATCCCAGAGTTGAGCTTTTTTTCCTTGGCCAACATTTGGGCTCCAATCCCGAGTAGAGCATTTTTCCTTTTCGCCAACATTAGGGCTGCAATCCCTGAGTTAGGCGTTTTTCCCTTCACCAACATTATGGCTCCAATCCCTGAGTTTAGCGTGATTCCTCTTTTACTTATATTATGGCTCTAGTCCTTGAGTTGTGCATTTTTCCCTTTAGCCGACATTAGGGCTCCAATCCTTGATCTAAGTGTATTCCTTTTAGAAAATATTAGGGCTCAAATCCCTAAGTTGAGCGTGAGTCATCTTTCGCCAATGTTAGGGCTCCAATCTTTAAGTTGAGCGTTTTTCCCTTTAGCCAAACCTAGGGCTCCAGTCCCCGAGTTGAGCATTTTCCTCATTAACCAACCTTTGCGCTCCAATAACTGTGTTGAGCATTTTTCTCATTAGCCAACATTATGGCTCCAATCCCTGAGTTGAGCATATTTCCATGGTCAACATTTGGGCCCCAATCCCGAGTAGAGCATTTTTCATATTAGCCAACATTAGGGCTACAATCACTGAGTTGAGCGTTTTTTGCTTGGCCAACATTAGGGATCTGATCTGTGAGTTGAGCGTGATTCCTCTTTAGCATATATTATGGATCCAATCCTTGAGTTGTGCATTTTTCCATTTAGCCGACATTAGGGGTCCAATCCTTGATCTGACTGTTTTGCTTTTAGCAAACATTAGGGCTCAAATCCCTGAGTTGAGCGTGATTCGTCTTTCGCCAATATTAGGGCTCCAATATTTATGTTGAGCATTTTTCCCTTTAGCCAAACCTGGGGCTCCAATCCCCGAGTTGAACATTTTCCACTTTAACCAATCTTTGCGCTTCAATCCCTGAGTTGTGCGTTTTTCCTTAGCCAACATTTGGGCTCTACACCCTGAGTTTTGCGTTTTTTCTTTAACTAACATTAGGGCTCCATTCCCTGAGTTGAGCGCTTTCCCCTTAGCAAATATTAGGGCTTCAATCCCTGAGTTGAGCGTTTTCCTTAGCCAACATTTGGACTCTAATCCCTAAGTTGAGCATTTTTTCTTAGCCAACACCGGGGTTCCAATCCCTGAGTTGAGCGTGATTCATCTTTTGCCAACAATAGGGCTCAATCCCTAAGTTGAGGTTTTTATCCTTAGCCAATATTAGTGCTCCAATCATTAGTTGAGCGTTTTCCTTTTTCTTTAGCCAATATTGAGGCTCCAGTCCATGAGTTTAGCGTTTTCCTAGCCGACATTTGGTTTCCAATCCCCAAGTTGATTGTTTTTCCTTGTCCAACACTAGGGCTCCAATCCCTGAGTTGAGCGTTATTCCTCTGTAACTAGCATTTGGTCTCCAATCCCTTAGTAGAGCTTTTTTTTTCATTTAGCTAACATTAGGCCTCAATCCATAAGTTGAGCATTTTTTTTCTTGGCCAACATTAGGGCTCCAATCTCTAAGTTGAGCGGGATTCCTCTTTAGCCAACATTACAGCTCCAATCCCTGAGTTGAGCATTTCTACTTAGCTGACATTAGGGCTCCAATCCCTTAGTTGAACATTTTCCCTTTTGCTGACATTAAAGCTCTAATCCCTGAGTTGAGTATTTTTTCCCTAGCCAACATTAGGGCTCCAATCCTTGAGTTGAACGCTCTTCCCTTTAGCTATTATTAGGGCTCTAATCCCTAAGATGAGCGACTTTCCATTTGCCAACATTAGGGCTCCAATCCCTGAGTTGAGCTTTTTTTCCTTAGCCCACATTAGGGCTCCAATCCTGAGTTGAGCGTTTCTCCTTTTATCCAACACTAAGGCTCCAATCCATGAGTTTAGCGTTTTCCCTTTAGTCGACATTAGGGATTCAATCATTGAGTTGAACGTTTTTCCTTAGCCAACATAATGGCTCCAATCACTGAGTTGAGCGTTTTCCTTTTTTTAGCAAACATTATGGCTCCAAATCCTGGGTTGAGCGTTTTTTCTTTAGCTAAAATTAGGGCTCCAATCACTGAGTTGAGTGTTTTCCCCTTAGCCAACATTAGGGCTCCAATCTCTGAGTTGAGTGTTTTCCTTATCTGAGATTTGGGCTCAAATCCCTAAGTTGATTGTTTTTCCTTAGCTAAAACTAGTGCTCCAATCCCTGAGTTGAGCGTTATTTCTCTTTAGCCATCATTTTGGGCTCCAATCTCTAGGTCGAGCGTTTTTTCCTTAGTAAACATAACGGCTCCAATCCCTGAGTTGAGCCTGATTCCACTTTAGCATATATTATGGCTCCAATCCTTGAGTTGTGCATTTTTCCCTTTAGCCGACATTAGGGCTCCAATCCTTGATCTGAGTTTTTTCCTTTTAGCAAACATTAGGGCTCAAATCCATGAGTTGAGCGTGATTCCTCTTTCGCCAATATTAGGGCTCCAATCTTTAAGTTGAGCGTTTTTCCCTTTAGCCAAACCTAGGGCTCCAATCCCCGAGTTGAGCATTTTCCACTTTAACCAACCTTTGCGCTTCAATCCCTGAGTTATGCGTTTTTCCTTAGCCAACATTAGGGCTCTACATCCTGAGTTTAGCGTTGTTTCTTTAACTAACATTAGGGCTCCAATCGCTGAGTTGAGCATTTTCCCCTTAGCTAATATTAGGGCTTCAATCCCTGAGTTGAGTGTTTTCCTTAGCCAACATTAGGACTCCAATCCCTAAGTTGAGCGTTTCCTTAGCCAACATTGGGGTTCCAATCCCTGAGTTGAGCGTGATTCGTCTTTTGCCAACAATAGGGCTCAATCCCTAAGTTGAGGTTTTTACAATATTAGTGCTCCAATCCTTAGTTGTGCGTTTTCCTTTTTCTTTAGCCAATATTAGGGCTCCAGTCCATGAGTTTAGCGTTTTCCTTAGCTGACATTTGGTTTCCAATCCCCAAGTTGATTGTTTTTCCTTGACCAACACTAGGGCTCCAATCCCTGAGTTGAGTGTTATTCCTCTGTAACCAGCGTTTGGCCTCCAATCCCTCAGTAAAGAGTTTTTTCCTTTTGCTAACATTAGGCCTCAATCCATGAGTTGAGCATTTTTTTCCTTGGCCAACATTAGGGCTCCAATCTCTAAGTGTAGCGTGATTCCTTTTTAGCCAACATTAGGGCTCCAATCCTTTAGTTGAGCATTTTTCCCATTAGCTAACATTAGGGCACAATTCCCTGAGTTGAACCTTCTTCCCATTAGCCAACATTAGGGCTCCAATCTCTGAGTTGAGTATTTTTTTCCCTAGCCAACATTAGGGCTCCAATCCTTGAGTTGAACGTTCTACCCTTTATCTATTATTAGGGCTCTAATCCCTAAGATGAGCGACTTTCCATTTGCCAACATTAGGGCACCAATCCCTGAGTTGAGCGTTTTTTCTTATCCGGCATTAAGGCTCAAACCCCTAGGTTGAGCATTTTCCATTTAGCCCACATTAGGGTTGCAATCCCAGAGATGTGAGATTTTTCATAGCCGACATTAGGGCTCCAATCCCTGAGTTAAGCGTTTTTCTTTTGGCCAACATTAGGTCTTCAACCCATTAGTTGAGCATTTTTTCTTAGCCAACAGTAGGGCTCTAATCCCTGAGTTGAGAATTTTCCCTTAGCCGACATTAGAGCTCCAATCCTAGAGATGAGCGTGATTCCTCTTTTAGCTAACATTTGGGCTCCAATACCTAAGATAAGCTTTTTTCTCTTTATCCAACATTAGGATTCCGTTCCCTGAGTAGAGCGTTTTCCTTAGCCAACATTAATGCTCCAATCCTTATGTTGAGCGGTTTTCCTTAGCCAACATTAGGGCTCAAATCCCGGCGTTGAGCGTTTTTTCTTTAGCTAACATTAGGGCATCAATCCCTAAGTTGATTATTTATACTTAGCCAGCACTACGGCTCCAATCCCTGAGTTGAGCGTTATTCCTCTTTAGCCAGCATTTGTGTTCCAATCTACGAGTCGAGCATTTCTTCTTTAGCCAACATTAGGGCTCCAATCCCTAGGTTGAGCGTTTTTCCTTAGCCAACACTAGGGCTCCAATCCTTGTGTTGAGCATGATTCTTATTTAGCCAACATTAGGGCTACAATCCCAAAGTTGATCTTTTTTTCCTTAGCAATTATTAGGGCTCTAATCCTGAGTGGAGCGTTTTTCCTTAAGCTACCATTAGGGCTGCAATCCCAGAGTTGAGCGTTTTTTCTTTGGCAAACATTAGGGCTCCGATCCCTGAGTTGAGCGTGATTCCTCTTTAGCCAAATTTATGGCTTCAATCCTTGAGTTGTGCATTTTTTCCTTTGGCCAACATTAGGGCTCAATTAAATGAGTTGAGCATTTTTCCCTTTAACCAACATTTGGGCTATAATCCCTAAGTTGAGCATCTTTTCGATAGCCAGCATTAGGGCTCCAATCATTGAGTTGAACGTTCTTCCCTTTAGCCAATATTAGGGATCCAATCCGTATGTTGAGCAATTTTCCTTTAACCGACATTAGGGCTCCTATCCCTTAGTGGAGCAATTTTTCTTAGCCGATATTAAGGCTCCAATCCCTGAGTTGAGCGTTTTCCCATTAGCCAACTTTAGAGCTCCAATCCCTGAGTTGAGCATTTTTTCTTAGCTGACATTAGGGCTGCAATCTCTTAGTTGAACATTTTCCCTTTTTCCTACATTAAAGCTCTAACCCCTGAGTTGAGAATTTTTTCCCTAGCCAACTTTAGGGCTCCAATCTTGGAGTTGAACGTTCTTCCCTTTAGCTATTATTAGGGCTCCAATCCACAAGTTGTGCAACTTTCCTTTAGCTGACATTAGGGATCCAATCCCTGAGTTGAGCAATTTTTCATAGCCGACATTACGACTCCAATCCCTTACATAAGTGTTTTTCCCATTAGCAAACAATAAGGCTCTAATCCATGACATGAGCATTTTTTTAGCCAACATTCGGACTCCAATCCCCGAGTTGAGCATTTTTTGTTTAGCTAAATTTAGGTCTCCAATCCCTGAGTTAAGTGTTTTCTATATAGCCAACATTAGGGCTCCAATCCCTAAGTTGAGCGTTTTACCTTAACCGACATTAGGGCTCTAATCCCTGAGTAGAGCATTTTACCTCTAGCCAACATTAGGACTCCAATCCCTGTGTTTAGAGTTTTCCCTAGCCAACATTAGGGCTCTAAGCCCTGAGTTCAGCGTTTTTCCTTTAACTAACATTAGGGCTCCAATCCCAGAGTTGAGCGTTGGTCTCTTAGCAACTGTTGGGCTCCAATCCCTGAGTTGAGCGTTTTCGTTAGCTGACATTAGGTCAATAATCCCTAAGTTGAACGTTTTTCTTTAGCCAATACTAGGGCTCCAATCCCTGAGTTGAGCGTGATTCATCTTTAGCTAACAATAGTGCTCCAATCCCTGAGTTGAGCTTTTTTTCCTTTGCCAACATTAGGGCTCCAATCCCTGAGTTTAGCTTTTTTTCCTTAGCCAAAATTAGGGCTCCAATCCAGAGTTGAGCGTTTCTTCCTTTAGCAAACATTAAGGCTCCAATCCATGAGTTTAGCGTTTTCCCTTTAGCCGACATTAGGGCTCCAATCCCTCAGTTGAGCGATTTTCCTTAGCCAACATTAGGGCTCTAATCCGTGAGTTGAGCATTTTTTCTCTTGCTAAAATTAGGGCTCCAATCCCTATGTTGAGCTTTTCTTCCTTAGCCAACATTAAGGCTTGCATCCTGAGTTGAGCGTTTCTCCCTTTAGCCAATATTAGGGCTCCAATCCATGAGTTGAGCGTTTTCCCTTTATCAAACATTAGGGCTCTAATCCCTTAGTTGAGCATTTTTCCTTAGCAAACATTAGGTCTCCAATCCCTGAGTTGAGTGATTTCCCTTTTTTAGCCAATATTTGGGCTCCAATCCCTGAGTTGAGCGCTTTCCTTAGCCGACATTAGGGCTTCATTCCATAATTTGTCTGTTTGTCGGTAGCAAACACTAGGGCTCCAACCCCTGAGTTGAGCGTTATTCCTCTTTAGACAGCATTTGGGCTCCAATCTCTGAGACGAGCATTTTTTTCTTAGCAAACATTAGGGCTCCAATCCCTAAGTTGACCATTTTTCCTTAGCCTACACTAGGCCTCCAATCCCTGAGTTGAGCGTGATTCTTCTTTAGCCAATATTAGGTCTCCAATTCTGAGTAGAGAATTTTTCCTTTTCGCCAACATTAGGGCTGTAATCCCTGAGTTGAGCGTTTTTCCCTTTGCCAACATTAGGGCTCCAACCCCTGAGTTGAGCGTGATTCCTCTTTAGCATATATTATGGCTCCAATCCTTGACTTGTGCATTTTTCCCTTTAGCCGACATTAGGGCTCCAATCATTAAGTTGAGCGTTTTTCCCTTTATTCAAACTTAGGGCTCCAATCCCCGAGTTGAGCATTTTCCACTTTTACCAACCTTTGCGCTTCAATCCTTGAGTTGTGCGTTTTTCCTAAGCCAACATTAGGGCTCTACACCATAAGTTTAATGTTTTTCTTTAACTAACATTAGGGCTCCAATCCCTGAGTTGTGCATTTTCCCCTTAGCAAATATAAGGGCTCCAATCCCTGAGTTGAATGTTTTCCTTAGCCAACATTAGGAATCCAATCCCTAAGTTGAGCGTTTTTTCTTAGCCAACACTAGGGATCCAATCTTTGAGTTGAGCGTGATTCGTCTTTAGCCAACAATAGGGCTCAATCCCGAAGTTGAGCTTTTTGTCCTTAGCCAACATCAGGGTTCCAATCCTGAGTTGAGTGTTTTCCTTTATTGTTAGCCAATATTAGGGCTCCAATCAATGAATTGAGCGTTTTCTTAAGCCGAACATTTGGTTTCCATTCCCCAAGTTGATTGTTTTTCCATAACCAACACTAGGGCTCCAATCCCTGAGTTGAGCATTATTCCTATGTAGCCAGCATTTAACCTCCAATCCCTCAGTCGAGCTTTTTTTACTTTAGCTAACATTAGGCCTCAATCCATGAGTTGAGCATTTTCTTCCTTGGCCAACATTAGGGCTCCAATCTCTAAGTTGAGCGTGATTCCTCTTTAGCCAACATTAGGGCTCCAATCCTTTAGTTGAGCATTTTTCCCTTTAGCCAACATTAGGGCACAGTTCCCTGAGTTGAACCTTCTTCCCTTTAGCAACAGTAGGGCTCCAATCTCTGAGTTGAGTAATTTTGTTCCCTAGCCAACATTAGGGCTCCAATCCTTGAGTTGGACATTCTTCCATTTAGCTATTATTAGGGCTCTAATCTCTAAGATGAAACGACTTTCCATTTGCCAACATTAGGGCTCCAATCCCTGAGTTGAGCATTTTTTCTTATCCGACATTAAGGCTCAAATCCCTGGGTTGAGCATTTTCCATTTAGCCCACATTAGGGTTGCAATCACCGAGATGAGAGATTTTTCATAGCCGACATTAGGGCTCCAATCCCTAAGTTGAGCATTTTTCCTTTAGCCAACATTAGAGCTTCAACCCATGAGTTGAGCATTTTTTCTAAGCCAACATTAGGGCTCAAATCCCTGAGTTGAGAGGTTTCCCTTAGCCGACATTAGGGCTCCAATACCAGAGATGAGTGTGGTTCCTCTTTTAACCAACATTTGGGCTCCAATATCTAAGTTAAGCGTTTTTCTCTTTATCCAACATTAGGATTCCATTCCCTGAGTTGAGCGTTTTCCTTAGCCAACATTAGTGCTCCAATCCTTAAGTTGAGCGTTTTTCTTTAGCCAACATTAGGGCTCCAATCCATGCGTTGAGCGTTTTTTCTTTAGCTAACATTAGGGCTTCAATCCCTAAGTAGATTATTTATCCGTAGCCAACACTACGGCTCCAATCCCTGAGTTGAGCGTTATTCCTCTTTAGCCAGCATTTGTCCTCCAATCGATGAGTCGAGCATTTTTTCCTTATCCAACATTAGGGCTCTGATCCCTAGGTTGAGCGTTTTTCCTTAGCCAACACTAGGGCTCCAATCCTTGAGTTGAGCATGATTCTTATTTAGCCATCATTAGAGCTCCAATCCCAAAGTTGAGCTTTTTTTCCTTAGCCAATATTAGGGCTCTAATCCTGAGTAGAGCGTTTTCCACTTAAGCTACCATTAGGGCTGCAATCCCAGAGTTGAGCGTTTTTTCCTTGCAACATTAGGGCTCCGATCCCTAATTTGAGCGTGATTCCTCTTTAGCCAAAATTATGGCTCCAATCCTTGAGTTGTGCATTTTTTCCTTTAGCCAACATTAGGGCTCAATTAAATGAGTTGAGCATTTTTCCCTGTAACCAACATTAGGGCTATAATCCCTAAGTTGAGCATTTTTTCCATATCCAGCATTAAGTCTCCAATCCTTGAGTTGAAGGTTCTTCCCTTTAGCCAATATTATGGATCCAATCAGTATGTTGAGCAATTTTCCTTTAACCGACATTAGGATTCCTATCCCTAAGTGGAGCGATTTTTCTTAGCCGATATTAAGGCTCCAATCCTTGAGTTGAGCATTTTTCATTTAGCCAACACTACGGCTTAAATCCCTGAGTTGAGCGTTATTCCTCTTTAGCCAACATTTGTCCTCCAATCGATGAGTCGAGCATTTTTTCCTTAGCCAACATTTGGGCTCTGATCCCTAGGTTGAGCCTTTTTCCTTAGCCAACACTAGGGCTCCAATCCTTGAGTTGAGCATGATTCTTATTTAGCCAACATTAGGGCTCCAATCCAAAAGTTGAGCTTTTTTTCCTTAGACAATATTAGGGCTCTAATCCTGATTAGAGCGTTTTCCACTTAAGCTACCATTAGGGCTGCAATCCCAGAGTTGAGCGTTTTTTCCTTGGCCAACATTAGGGCTCCGATCCCTGAGTTGAGCATGATTCCTCTTTAGCAAAAATTATAGCTCCAATCCTTGAGTTGTGCATTTTTTCATTTGGCCAACATTAGGGCTCAATTAAATGAGTTGAGCATTTTTCCCTGTAACCAACATTAGTGCTATAATCCCTAAGTTGAGCATTTTTACCATAGCCAGCATTAGGGCCCAATCCTTGAGTTGAACGTTCTTTCCTTTAGCCAATATTAGGGATCCAATCCGTATGTTGAGCAATTTTCCTTTAACCGACATTGGGGCTCCTATCCGTTAGTGGAGAGATTTTTCTTAGCCGATATTAAGGCTCCAATCCTTGAATTGAGCATTTTTTCTTAGCCGACATTTGGGCTCCAATCCCTTAGTTTAAAATTTTCCCTTTTTGCCGACATTAATGCTCCAATCCTTGAGTTGAGCATTTTTTCCCTAGCCAACATTAGGGCTCCAATCCTTGAGTTGAACGTTCTTCCCTTTAGCTATTATTAGGGCTCCAATCCACAAGTTGAGAAACTTTCCTTTAGCCGACATTAGGGATCCAATCCCTGAGTTGAGCAATTTTTCGTAGCCGACACTACGACTCCAATCCCTTACTTGAGCGTTTTCCCATTAGAAAATATTAGGACTCTAATCCATGACATGATCATTTTTTTAACCAACATTCGGGCTCCAATCCCCGAGTTGAGCATTTTTTCTTTAGCTAAATTTAGGTCTCCAATCCCAGAGTTACGTGTTTTCTATATAGCGAACATTAGGGCTCAAATCCTGAGTTGAGCATTTTACCTTAACCGACATTAGAGCTCCAACCTGAGTAGAGCATTTTACATTTAGCCAACATTAGGGCTTCAATCCCTGAGTTTAGAGTTTTCCTTAGCCAACATTAGGGCTCTAAACCCTGAGTTCACCGTTTTTCCTTTAACTAACATAGGGCTCAAATCCCTATGTTGAGCGTTTTCCCCTTAGAAAATATGGGGGCTCCAATCCCTGAGTTGAGCATTTTCGTTAGCTGACTTTAGGACAATAATCCCTAAGTAGAACATTTTTCCTTAGCCAACACTAGGGCTCCAATACCTGAGTTGAGCGAAATTCGTCTTTAGCCAACAATAGTGCTCGAATCCGTAAGTAGAGCTTTTTTTCCTAGGCCAATGTTAGGGCTCCAATCATGGTTTAATCGTTTATCCCTTTAGCCAACATTAGGGTTCCAATCCCTGAGTTTAGCTTTTTTTCCTTTGCCAACATTAGGGCTCCAATCTTGAGTTGTGCGCTTCTTCCTTTAACAAACATTAAGGCTCCAATTCATGAGTTGAGCATTTTCCCTTTAGCCGACATTAGGGCTCCAATCCCTCAGTTGAGCGATTTTCCATAGCCATTACAAGGGCTCAAATCCCTAATTTGAGCATTTTCCTTTTTTTAGCCTGAGTTGAGCGTGATTCCTCTTTAGCCAAAATTATGGCTCCAATCCTTGAGTTGTGCATTTTTTCCTTTGACCAACATTAGGGCTCAATTAAATGAGTTAAGCATTTTTCCCTTTAACCAACATTATGGCTATAATCCCTAAGTTAAGCATCTATTCCATAGCCAACATTAGGGCTCCAATCTTTGAGTTGAACGTTCTTCCCTTTAGCCAATATTAGGGATCCAATCCGTATGTTGAGCAATTTTCCATTAACCGACATTAGGGCTCATATCCCTAAGTGGAGCGATTTTTCTTAGCCGATATTAACGCTCCAATCCCTGAGTTGAGCGTTTTCCCTTTAGCCAACATTACAGCTCCAATCCCTGAGTTGAGCATTTCTACTTAGCTGACATTGGGGCTCCAATCCCTTAGTTGAACATTTTCCCTTTTGCTGACATTAAAGCTCTAATCCCTGAGTTGAACATTTTTTCCCTAGCCAATATTAGGGCTCCAATCCTTGAGTTGAACATTCTTCCCTTTAGCTATTATTAGGGCTCCAATCCACAAGTTGTGCAACTTTCCTTTAGCTGACATTTGGGATCTAATCCCTGAGTTGAGCAATTTTTCATGGCCGACATTACGGCTCCAATCCCTTACTTAAGCGTTTTCCCCATTAGCAAACATTAGGGCTCTAATCCATGACATGAGCATTTTTTTAGCCAACATTCGGGCTCCAATCCCCGAGTTGAGCATTTTTTCTTTAGCTAAATTTAGGTCTCTAATCCCTGAGTTAAGTGTTTTCTAAATAGCCAACATTAGGGCTCCAATCCCTGAGTTGAGCGTTTTACCTTAACCAACATTAGGGCTCCAATCCTTGAGTAGAGCATTTTATTTTTAGCCAACATTTGGGCTCCAATCCCTGAGTTTAGAGTTTTCCCTAGCAAACATTCGGGCTCTAAACCCTGAGTTCAGCGTTTTTTCTTTAACTAACATTAGGACTCCAATACCGGAGTTGAGTGTTTTCCCCTTAGCAAATATTGGGCTACAATCCCTGAGTTGAGCATTTTCGTTAGCTGACATTAGGACAATAATCCCTAAGTTGAACGTTTTTCCTTAACCAATACTAGGGCTCCAATCCCTGAGTTGAGCGTGATTCGTCTTTAGCCAACAATAGTGCTCCAATCCCTGAGTTGTGCTTTTTTTCCTTGGCCAACATTAAGGCTCCAATCATGGGTTGATCATTTCTCCCTTTAGCCAACATTAGGGCTCATATCCCTGAGTTTAGCTTTTTTTTCCTTAGCCAACATTAGGGCTCCAACCCTGAGTTGAGCGTTTCTTCCGTTAGAAAACAGTAAGGCTCCAATCCCTGAGTTGAGCGTTTTCCCTTTAGCCGACATTAGGGCTCCAATCCCTCAGTTGAGCGATATTCCTTAGCCAACATTAGGGCTCCAATCCCTAAGTTGAGCTTTTTTTCCTTGGCAAACATTAAGGCTCGCATCCTGAGTTGAGCGTTTCTCCCTTTAGCCAACATTAGGGCTCCAATCCATGAGTTGAGTGTTTTCCTATTAGCCAACATTAGGGCTCTAATCCCTTAGTTGAGCGTTTTTCCTTAGCAAACATTAGGGCTCCAATCCCTGAGTTGAGCGATTTCCTTTTTTTAGCCAATATTTGGGCTCCAATCCCTGCGTTGAGCGCTTTCCTTGGCCTACATTAGGGCTTCATTCCGTATTTTGTCTATTTATCGTTAGCCAACACTAGGGATCCAACCCCTGAGTTGAGCGTTATTCCTCATTAGACAGCATTTGGGCTCCAATCTCTGAGACGAGCATTTTTTTGTTAGCAAACATTAGGGCTCCAATCCCTAAGTTGAGCGTTTTTCCTTATCCTACACTAGGCCTCCAATCCCAGAGTTGAGCGTGATTCTTCTTTAGCCAACATTAGGGCTCCAATCCCGAGTATAGCATTTTTCCTTTTCGCCAACATTAGGGCTGCATACCCTGAGTTGAGCGTTTTTCCCTTTGCCAACATTAGGGCTCCAATCCCTGAGTTGAGCGTGATTCCTCTTTAGAATATATTATGGCTCCAATCCTTGAGTTGTGCATTTTCCCCTTTAGCCGACATTAGGGCTCCAATCTTTATGTTGAGCGTTTTTCCCTTTAGCCAAACCTAGGGCTCCAATCCCCGAGTTGAGCATTTTCCACTTTTACCAACCTTTGCGCTTCAATCCCTGATTTGTGCGTTTTTCCTAAGCCAACATTAGGGCTCTACACCCTGAGTTTAGCGTTTTTTCTTTAACTTACATTAGGGCTCCAATCCCTGAGTTGAGCGTTTTCCTCTTACCAAATATTAGGGCTCCAATCCCTGAGTTGAGCGTTTTCCTTAGCCAACATTAGGAATCCAATCCCTAAGTTGAGCGTTTTCCTTAGCCAACATTAGGAATCCAATCCCTAAGTTGAGCGTTTTTTCATAGCCAACACTAGGGATCCAATCTCTGAGTTGAGCGTGATTCGTCTTTAGCCAACAATAGGGCTCAATCCCTAAGTTGAGCTTTTTATCCTTAGCCAATATCAGGGTTCCAATCCTGAGTTGAGTGTTTTCCTTTTTTTTAGCCAATATTAGGGCTCCAATCCATGAATTGAGCGTTTTCCTTAGCCGACATTTGGTTTCCATTCCCCAAGTTGATTGTTTTTCCTTAACCAACACTAAGGCTCCAATCCCTGAGTTGAGCGTTATTCCTCTGTAGCCAGCATTTGGCCTCCAATCTCTCATTAGAGCTTTTTTTTACTTTAGCCAACATTAGGCCTCAATCCATGAGTTGAGCATTTTTTTCCTTGGCCAACATTAGGGCACCATCTCTCAGTTGAGCGTGATTCCTCTTTAGCCAACATAAGGCTCCAATCCTTTAGTTGAGCATTTTTCCCTTTAGCCAACATTCGGGCACAATTCCCTGAGTTGAACCTTCTTCCCTTTAGCAACAGTAGGGCTCCAATCTCTGAGTTGAGTATTTTTTCCCTAGCCAACATTAGGGCTCCAATCCTTTAGTTGAACGTTCTTCCGTTTAGCTATTATTAGGGCTCTAATCCCTAAGATGAGCGACTTTCCATTTGCCAACATTAGGGCACCAATCCCTGAGTTGAGTGTTTTTTTTATCCGTCATTAAGGCTCAAACCCCTGGGTTTAGCATTTTCCATTTCGCCCACATTAGGGTTGCAATCCCCGAGATGAGAGATTTTTCATAGCCGACATTAGGGCTCCAATCTCTGAATTGAGCGTTTTTCCTTTAGCCAACATTAGGGCTTGAACCCATGAGTTGAGCATTTTTTCTTAGCCAACATAGGGCTCTAGTCCCTGAGTTGAGAATTTTCCCTTAGCCTACATTAGGGCTCCAATCCTAGAGATGAGCGTGATTCCTCTTTTAGCCAACATTAGTGCTCCAATACCTAAGTTAAGAGTTTTTCTCTCTATCCAACATTAGGATTCCATTCCCTGAGTTGAACGTTTTCCATAGCCAACATTAGTGCTCCAATCCTTAAGTTGAGCGTTTTTGCTTAGCCAACATTAGGGCTTTAATCCCTCCGTTGAGCTTTTTTTCTTTTGCTAACAATAGGGCTTCAATCCCAAAGTACATTATTTATCCGTAGCCAACACTACGGCTCCAATCCCTGAGTTGAGCATTATTCTTCTTTAGCCAGCATTTGTCCTCCAATCTATGAGTCGAGCATTTTTTCCATAGCCAACATTAGGGCTCCGATCCCTAGGTTGAGCGTTTTTCCTTAGCCAACACTAGGGCTCCAATTCTTGAGTTGAGCATGATTCTTATTTAGCCAACATTTGGGCTCCAATCCCAAAGTTGAGCTTTTTTTGCTTAGCCAATATTAGGGCTCTAATCCTGAGTAGAGCGTTTTCCACTTAAGCTACCATTAGGGCTGCAATCCCAGAGTTGAGCGTTTTTTCCTTGGCGAACATTAGGGCTCTGATCCCTGAGTTGAGCGTGATTCCTCTTTAGCCAAAATTATGGCTCCAATCCTTGAGTTGTGCATTTTTTGCTTTTCCAAACATTAGGGCGCAAGTAAATGAGTTGAGCATTTTTCCCTGTATCCAACATTTGGGCTATTATCCATAAGTTGAGCATTTTTTCTATAGCCAGCATTAGGGCTGCAATCCTTGAGTTGAACGTTCTTCCCTTTAGCCAATATTAGGGATCCAATCCGTATGTTGAGCAACTTTTCTTTAACCGACATTATGGCTCCTATCCCTAAGTGGAGCGATTTTTCTTAGCCGATATTAAGGCTCCAATCCTTGAGTTGAGCGTTTTCCCTTTAGCCAACATTAGAGCTCCAATCCTTGAATTGAGCATTTTTTCGTAGCCGACATTAGGGGTCCAATCCCTTAGTTGAAAATTTTCCCTTTTTGCCGACATTAAAGCTCCAATCCTTGAGTTGAGCATTTTTTCCCTAGCCAACATTAGGGCTCCAATTCTTGAGTTGAACGTTCTTCCCTTTAGCTATTATTAGGGCTCCAATCCACAAGTTGAGAAACTTTCCTTTAGCCGACATTAGGGATCCAATCCCTGAGTTGAGCAATTTTTCATAGCCGATATTACGACTCCAATCCCTTAGTTGAGCGTTTTCCCATTAGCAAATATTAGGACTCTAATCCATGACATGAGCATTTTTTTAGCCAACATTCGGGCTCTAATCCCCGAGTTGAGCATTTCTTCTTTAGCTAAATTTAGGTCTCCAATCCCAGAGTTAAGTGTTTTCTATATAGCCAACATTAGGGCTCCAATCCCTGAAATGAGCCTTTTACCTTAACCGACATTAGGGCTCTAATCCCTGAGTAGAGCATTTTACATTTAGCCAACATTAGGGCTCCAATCCCTGAGTTTAGAGTTTCCCTAGCCAACATTAGGGCTCAAAACCCCCTGAGTTCAGCGTTTTTCCCTTAACTAACATTAGGGCTCCAATCCCTGAGTTGAGCGTTTTCCCCTTAGAAAATATTGGGGCTCCAATCCCTGAGTTTAGCATTTTCGTTAGATGACTTTAGGATAATAATCCCTAAGTTGAACGTTTTTCCTTAGCCAACACTTGGGTTCCAATCCCTTAGTTGAGCGATATTCGTGTTTAGCCAACAATAGTGCTCCAATCCCTGAGTAGAGCTTTTATTCCTTGGCCAACGTTAGGGCTCCAATCATGGGTTAATTGTTTCTCCCTTTAGCTAACATTAGGGCTCCAATCCCTGAGATTAGCTTTTTCTCCTTAGCCAACATTAGGGCTCCAATCCTGAGTTGAGCGTTTCTTCCTTTAGCAAACATTAAGGCTCCAATCCATGAGTTGAGCATTTTCCCTTTAGCCGACATGATGGCTCCAATCCCTCAGTTGAGCGATTTTCCTTTGCCATTATAAGGGCACAAATCCCTAATTTGAGCATTTTCCTTTTTTTAGCCAACATTAGGGCTCCAATCCGTGAGTTGAGCGTTTTTTCTCTTGCTAAAATTAGGGCTCCAATCCCTATGTTGACTTTTTTTTTCTTTAGCCAACATTAAGGCTCGCATCATGAGTTGAGTGTTTCTCCCCTTAGCCAACATTATGGCTCCAATCCATGAGTTGAGCGTTTTCCCTTTAGCCAACACTAGGGCTCTAATCCCTGAGTTGAGCGTTTTTCCTTAGCAAATATTTGGGCTTCAATCCCTGAATTGAGCGCTTTTCATAGTCGACATTAGGGATTCATTCCCTAATTTGTCTGTATGTCTTTAGCCAACACTAGGGCTCCAACCCCTGAGTTGCGCTTTATTCCACTTTAGACAGCATTTGGGCTCCAATCTCTGAGACGAGCCTTTTTTTCTTAGCAAAAATTTGGGCTCCAATCCCTAAGTTGAACGTTTTTCCTTAGCCTACACTAGGCCTGCAATCCCTAAGTTGAGCGTGATTCTTCTTTAGCCAACATTAGGGCTCCAATCCCATAGTTGAGATTTTTTTCCTTGGCCAACATTTGGGCTCCAATCCTGAGTAGAGCATTTTTCCTTTTCGGCAACATTGGGGCTGCAATCCCTCTATTGAGCGTTTTTCCCTTGGCCAACATTAGAGCTCCAATCCCTGAGTTGAGCGTGATTCCTCTTTAGCATATGTTATGGCTCCAATCCTTGAGTTGTGCATTTTTCCCTTTAGCCAACATTAGGGATCCAATCTTTATGTTGAGCGTTTTTCCCTTTAGCCAAACCTAGGGCTCCAATCCCCGAGTTGAGCATTTTCCACTTTAACCAACCTTTGCGCTTCAATCCCTGAGTTGTACGTTTTTCCTTAGCCAACATTAGGGCTCTACACCCTGAGTTTCGCATTTTGTCTTTAACTAATATTAGGGCTCCAATCCCTGAGTTGTGCATTTTCCCCTTAGCAAATATTAGGGCTCTAATCCCTGAGTTGAGCGTTTTCCTTAGCCAACATTAGGAATCCAATCCCTAAGTTGAGCATTTTTTCTTAGCCAATTCTAGGTTCGAATCCCTAAGTTGAGCGCTTACCTTAGCCGACATTAGCGCTTCATTCCCTAATTTTACTGTTTGTCGTTAGCCAACACAAGGGCTCCAACCCTTGAGTTGAGCGTTATTCCTCTCTAGACAGCATTTGGGCTCCAGTCTCTGAGACGAGCATTTTTTTCTTAGCAAACATTAGGGCTCCAATCCCTAAGTTGAGCGCTTTTCCTTAGCCTACACTAGTACTCCAATCCCTGAGTTGAGCGTGATTCTTCTTTTGCCAACATTAGGGCTCCAATCACGAGTAGAGCATTTTTCCTTTTAGCCAACATTAGGGCTCCAATCCCGAGTAGAGCATTTTTCCTTGGCCATGATTTGGGCTCCAATCCCGAGTAGAGCATTTTTCCTTTTAGCCAACATTAAGGCTCCAATCCTTTAGTTGAGCATTTTTCCCATTAGCTAACATTAGGGCACAATTCCCTGAGTTGAACCTTCTTCCCATTAGCCAATATTAGGGCTCCAATCTCTGAGTTGAGTATTTTTTTCCCTAGCCAACATTAGGGCTCCAATCCTTGAGTTGAACGTTCTACCCTTTATCTATTATTGGGGCTCTAATCCCTAAGATGAGCGACTTTCCATTTGCCAACATTAGGGCACCAATCCCTGAGTTGAGCGTTTTTTCTTATCCGGCATTAAGGCTCAAACCCCTGGGTTGAGCATTTTCCATTTAGCCCACATTAGGGTTGCAATCCCAGAGATGAGAGATTTTTCATAGCCGACATTAGGGCTCCAATCCCTGAGTTGAGCGTTTTTCCTTTTGCCAACATTAGGGCTTCAACCCATGAGTTGAGCATTTTTTCTTAGCCAACATTAGGGCTCTAATCCCTGAGTTGAGAATTTTCCCTTAGCCGACATTAGGGCTCCATTCCCAGAGATGAGCGTGATTCCTCTTTTAGCCAACATTTGGGCTCCAATACCTAAGTTAAGCTTTTTTTCTCTTTATCCAACATTAGGATTCCGTTCCCTGAGTAGAGCGTTTTCCTTAGCCAACATTAATGCTCCAATCCTTAAGTTGAGCGGTTTTCCTTAGCCAACATTAGGGCTCAAATCCCGGCGTTGAGCGTTTTTTCTTTAGCTAACATTAGGGCATCAATCCCTAAGTTGATTATTTATCCTTAGCAAACACTACGGCTCCAATCCATGAGTTGAGCGTTATTCCTCTTTAGCCAGCATTTTTCCTCCAATCTATGAGTCGAGCATTTTTTCCTTAGCCAACGTTAGGGCTCCAATCCCTAGTCTGAGCGTTTTTTCTTAGCCAACACTAGGGCTCCAATCCCTGAGTTGAGCATGACTCTTATTTAGCCAACATTTGGGCTCCAATCCCAAAGTTGAGCTTTTTTTCCTTAGCCAATATTAGGGCTCTAATCCTGAGTAGAGCGTTTTTCCCTGAAGCTACCATTAGGGCTGCAATCCTAGAGTTGAGCATTTTTTCCTTGGCCAACAATAGGGCTCCGATCCCTAAGTTGAGCGTGATTCCTCTTTAGCCACAATTATGGCTCCAATTCTTGAGTTATGCATTTTTTCCTTTGGCCAACATTAGTGCTCAATTAAATGAGTTGCGCATTTTTCCCTTTAACCAACATTAGGGCTATAATCCCTAAGATGAGCATTTTTTCCGTAGCCAGCATTAGGGGACAATCCTTGAGTTGAAAGTTCTTCCCTTTAGCCAATATTAGGGATCCAATCCGTATGTTGAGCAATTTTCCTTTAGCCGATATTAGGGCTCCTATCCCTAAGTGAAGCGATTTTTCTTAGCCGATATTAAGGCTCCAATCCCTGAGTTGAGCGTTTTCCCTTTAGCCAACATTAGAGCTCCAATACCTGAGTTGAGCATTTTTTCTTAGCAAACATTAGGCTCCAATCCCTTAGTTGAACATTTTCCCTTTTGCCGACATTAAAGCTCCAATCCCAGCATTTTTCCCTATCCAACATTAGGGCTCCAATCCTTGAGTTGAACGTTCTTCCGTTTAGCTATTATTAGGGCTCCAATCCACAAGTTAATCAACTTTACATTAGTCGACATTAGGGATCCAATTCCAGAGTTGAGCAATTTTTCATAGCCGAAATTGCGACTCGAATACCTTACTTGAGCGTTTTCCCATCAGCAAACATTAGGGCTCTAATCCATGACCTGAGCATTTTTTTAGCCAACATTCGGGCTCCAATCCCCGAGTTGAGCATTTTTTCTTTACCTAAATTTAGGTCTCCAACCCCTGAGTTAAGCGTTTTCTATATAGCCAACATTAGGGCTCCAATCCCTGAGTTGAGCGTTTTACCTTAACCGACATTATGGCTCCAATCCCAGAGTAGAGCATTTTACCTTTAGCCAACATTAGGGCTACAATCCCTGAGTTTAGAGTTTTCCCTAGCCAGCATTAGGGCTATAAACCCTGAGTTCAGCGTTTTCTTTTAACTACCATTAGGGCTCCAGTCCCTGAGATAAGTGTTTTCCCCTTAGCAAATATTGGGGCTCCAATCCCTGAGTTGAGCATTTTCGTTAGCTGATATTAGGACTCCAATCCCTAAGTTGAACATTTTTCCTTAGCCAACACTTGGGCTCCAATCCCTTAGTTGAGCGTGATTCGTCTTTAGCCAACAAAAGGGCTCCAATCCCTGAGTTGAGCTTTTTTTTGCTTGGCAATTATTAGGGCTCCAATCATGGGTTTTCTCCCTTTAGCCAACATTAGGGCTCCAATCCCTGAGTTTAGCTTTTTTTCCTTAGCCAACAATAGGGCTCCAATCCATGAGTTGAGCGTTTTCCCTTTAGCCGACAATAGGGCTCCAATCCCTCAGTTGAGCGATTTTCCTTAGCCATAATAAGGGCTCAAATCCCTAATTTGAGCATTTTCCTTTTATTAGCCAACATTAGGGCTCCAATCCGTGAGTTGAGAGTTTTTTCTCTTGCTAAAAGTAGGGCTCCAATCCCTAAGTTGAGTTTTTTTTCCTTAGCAAACATTAATGCTCCCATCCTGAGTTGTGTGTTTCTCCCTTTAGCCAACATTGGGTCTCCAATCCATGAGTTGAGCGTTTTCCCTTTAGCCAACATTCAGGCTCTAATTCCTAAGTTGGGCGTTTTTCCTTAGCAAACATTAGGTCTCCAATCCTTGAGTTTGAGCGTTTTCCTTTTTGTAGCCAATATTAGTGATCCAATTCCTGAGTTGAGCACTTTCCTTAGCCGACATTAGGGCTTCATTCCCTAATTTGTCTGTTTGTCGTTAGCCAACACAGGGCTCCAACCCCTGAGTTGAGCGTTATTCCTCATTAGACAACATTTGGGCTCCAATCTCTGAGACGAGCATTTTTTTCTTAGCAAACATTAGGGCTCCAATCCCTAAGTCGAGTGTTTTTCCTTAGCCTACACTAGGCCTCCAATCCCTGAGTTGAGCGTGATTCTTCTTTAGCCAACATTAGGGCTCCAATCCCATAGTTGAGCTTTTTTTCCTTGGTAGCTTTTTTCCTCAGACAACATTAGGGCTCCAATCCCTGAGTTGAGCGTTTTCCCCTTTGCCAACATTAGGGCTCAAATCCTTGAGTTGAGTGTTTTCCTTATCCCACATTAGTGCTCCAATCCATAAGTTGATTGTTTTACCTTAGCCAACATTAGGGCTCCATTCCCTGAGTTGAGCGTTTTTCCGTTTAGGTAACATTAGGCCTCAATCCCTGAGTTGAGCATTTTTTCCTTAGCCAACATTAGGGATCCAATCTCTGAGATGAGCGTGATTCCTCTTTAGACAATATTAGGACTCCAAACCTTGTGTTGAGCATCTTTCCCTTTAGCCAGCATTAGGGCTCAGTTCCCTTTGTTGAGCGTTCTTCAGTTTAGCCAACGTTAGGCTCCAATCTCTGAGTTAAGAGTTTATTCGGTAGCAAACATTAGGTATCCAATCGTTGAGTTGAACGTTCTTCCCTTTAGCTATTATTAGGGCTACAATCCCTAAGTTGATTGATTTTCCTTTAGCCAACATTAGGGCTCCAATCCTTTAGTTTAGCAATTTTTCTTAGCCGTCATTAGGGCTCCAATCCCTGAGTTAAGCGTTTACCCTTTAGCCAACATTACGGCTCCAATCCCTCAGATTAGCATTTTTTATTAGCCGACATTAGGACTCGAATCCCTAGGTTGAGCGTTTTCCCATTAGCTGACGTTAGGGCTCCAGTCCCTCAGTTGAGCGATTTTCCTTAGCCATTATAAGGGCTCAAATCCCTAATTTGAGCATTTTCCTTTTTTTAGCCAACATTAGGGCTCCAATCCTAGAGTTGAGCGTTTTTTCTCATGCTAAAATTAGGGCTCCAATCCCTAAGTTGAGCTTTTTTTCCTTAGCCAACATTAAGGCTCCAATCCTGAGTTGAGCGTGATTCCTCTTTTGCCAACATTTGGGCTCCAATCCTTGAGTCGAGCGTTTTTACCTTTAGCTAACACTAGGGCTCCAATCCTTACGTAGTGCATTCTCCACTTTAGCCAAAATTAGTGTTCCAATACCCGAGTTAAGCATTTATTACCTTTGCCAACGTTAGGGCTCCAATCCATGAGTAGAGTGTTTTTCCTTAGCTAACATTCAGGATCCAATCCATGAGTTGAGCATTTTCCCTTAGCTAACATTTAGGTTCCAACCATGAGTTGTGCGTAGTTCCTTTTGCTAACATTAGGGCTCTAATCGCTGAATTGAGCATTTTCCTTAGCCGACATTAGGGCTTCAATCCCTAAGTTTAGCAGTATTCCTCTTTCGAAAATATTAGTGCTCCAATCCTGAGTAGAGCATTTTTCCCTTTAGCCAAAATTAGGGTTGCTATCCCAGAGTTAAGCGGTGTTTCCTTAGCGAACATTAGGGCTCCAATCCCTGAGTTAAGCGTGATTTCTTATTCGCTAATATTACGGCTCCAATCCTTGAGTTGTGCATTTTAGCCTTTAGCCAACATTAGGGCTCAATTCCTTGAGTTGAGCATTTTACCTTTAACCAACATTACGGCGCCAATCCCTGAGTTGAGAGTTTTTGCCTAGCCAACATTATTGCTCAAATCCTTGAGTTGAACGTTCTTTCCATTAGCACTATTAGAGCTCCAATTCCTAAGTGGAGCAATTTTCCTTTAGTCGGTATTAAGGCTCCAGTCCATGAGTTACGCGATTTTTCTTAGCTGATATTAGGGCTCCAACCCTAAGTTGAGCGTTTTCTCTTTAGCCAACTTTTGGGCTCTGATCCCTGAGTTGAGCATTTTTCTTAACCAACATTAGGGCTCTAACCCCTGAGTTGAGTGTTTTCTTCTTAGCCAACATTAGGGCTCCAATCCATGAGTTGAGTATTTTTCCTTAGCCAATATTAGAGCTTCAATCCGTGAGTTGAGCATTTTTGTCTTTGGCCAACATTAGCAATCCAATCCATGTGTTGAGCATTTTCTTCTTTAACCAATATTAGTTCCCAAATCCCTGAGTTGAGCATTTTTCCCTTTCGCCAATATTAGGGCTCCAATCCGTGAGATAAGCATTTTCCCCTTTACCAAGTTTAGGACTCCAATCCGTGAGTTGAGCGTTTTCCCTTTATCCAACATTAGGGCTCCAATTCCTGAGTTGAGCTTTTTTACTTAGCCAACATTATGGTTCAATCCCTAAGTTGAGCAATTTTCCTTTAGCCGACATTAGGGCTCAAACCCCTGAGTTGAACGTTTTCTCTTTAGCCAATATTAGGGCTCCTATCCCTGAGTTGAGCATTTTTCCTTAACCAAAATTAGCGCTCCAATCCATGAGTTGAGTTTTGTTTCTTAACCAACATTAGGGCTCCAATCCCAGAGTTGAGCATTTTCTCCTTAGCCAACATTAGGGCTTCAATCCTTCAGTTGAGCGTTTTCTCCTTAGCCAACATTAGGGATCCAATCCCTGAGTTGAGCATTTTTTTCTTAGCCAAAATTAGGGATCCAATCATGTGTTGATCATTTTCTTATTTAACCAACATTAGTGCTCAAATCCTTGAGTTGAGCATTTTTCCCTTTAGCCAACATTAGGGCTCCAATCCCTGAGTTAAGCCCTTAGCCAACATTAGGGCTCCAATCCTTGAGTTGAGCGTTTTCCCCTTTATCCATCATTAGGGCTCAAATCTCTGAGTTGAGCATTTTCCTTAGCCGATATTAGGGCTCCAATCCCTAAGTTGATTGCTTTTCATTAGCCAACACTAGGGATCCAATCCCTGAGTTGAGCGTGATTCCTCATTAGCCAACATTTGGGCCCCAATCTCGAAGTCAAGCGTTTTCCCTTAGCAAACATTAGGGCTCCAATTCCTGAGTTGAGTGTTTTTCCCTTTAGCAAACATTAGGCCTCTAATCGCTAAGTTGAGCGTTTTTCCATAGCCAACATTTGGGCTCCAATCCTTGAGTTGAGCGCAATTCCACTTTAGCTAACATTAGGGCTCCAAGCCTTGAGTTGAGTATTTTTTCCCTTTAGCCAACATTAGGGCTCCAATTCTTGAGTTGAACGTTCTTCCCGTTAGCTATTAATAGGTCTCCAATCCACAAGTTGAGCAACTTTCCTTTAGCCGACATTAGGGCTCCAATCCCTGAGTTGAGCAATTTTTCATAGCCGACATTACCACTCCAATCCCTTACTTGAGCGTTTTCCCATTAGCAAACATTAGGGCTCTAATCCATAACATGAGCATTATTTTAGCCAACATTCGGGCTCCAATCCCCGAGTTGAGCATTTTTTCTTTAGCTAAATTTAGGTCTTCAATCCCTGAGTTAAGAGTTTTCTATAAAGCCAACATTAGGGCTCCAATCCATGAGTTGAGCGTTTTACCTTAACCGACATTAGGGCTCCAATCCCTTAGTAGAGCATGTTTTCCCTAGCAAACATTAGGGCTCTAAATCCTAAGTTCAGCGTTTTTCCTTTATCTAACATTAAGGCTCTAATCCCTGAGCTGAGCGTTTTCCCCTTAGCAAATATTGGGGCTCCAATCCGTGAGTTGAGCATTTTCGTTAGCGGACATTAGGACTCCAATCCCTAAGTTGAACATTTTTCCTTAGCCAACACTAAGGCTCCAATCTCTGAGTTGAGCGAGATTCGTCTTTAGCCAACAATATGGCTCCAATCCCTGAGTTGAGCTTTTTTTCCATGTCCAACATTAGGGCTCCAATCATGGGTTGATCGTTTCTCCCTTTAGCCAACATTAGGGCTCCAATCCCTGAGATGAGCGTGATTCTTCTTTAGCCAGCATTTGGGCTCTAATCTCTAAGTTGAGCGTTTTTTCCTTATCCAACATTAAGGGTCCAATTCCTAAGCTGATTGTCTTTTCCTTTAGGCAACATTTGGCATCCAATCCTTGAGTTGAGCGTTTTTTCCATAGCCAACAATAGGGCTCGAATCCCTTAGTGAGAATGATTCCTCTTTAGCCAGCATTAGGGCTCCAATCAATGAATTGAGAATTTTTTTGTTTAGCAAACATTAGGGCTCAATTCCCTGACTTGAGAGTTCTTCTCTTCAGCCAACATTAGGGCTTCAATCCCTGAGTTGAGCATTTTTTTCCTAACCAAAATTAGGGCTCTAATCCTTGGGTTAAACTTTCTTCCCTTAAGCTATTATTGGAGCTCCCGTCCCTAAGTTGAGCGACTTTCCATCAGCCGACATAAGGGCTCCAATCCATGAGATGATAGATTTATCTTAGCCAACAGTATGGCTCGAATCCTTCAGTTGGGCATTTTCCTTAGTCATTACGGCTCCAATCCCTAAGTTGAGCTTCTTTCCTAGCCAACATTAGGGCTCCAATCCTTGAGTTGACGTTTTCCACTTTAGCCAACATTAGGGCTCCAATACCTGAGTTGAGCATTTTTCCCTTTAGCCAACATTAGGGCTCCAATCCCTGAGTTAAGCATTTTTCCATTAGCAAACATTTGGTCTCCAATCATAAGTGGAGCATTTTTCCTTAGCCTGAAATAGGGATCTAATCCCTGAGTTTGGCTTTTTTCCTAGCCAATATTAGGGCTCCATCCCTGAGTTGAGCGTTTTCCCTATTTTTAGCCAACATTAGGGCTCCAATCCCCGAGTTGAGCATTTTTTCTTTAGCTAAAATTACGGCTCCAATCCCTGAGTTAAGTGTTTTCTCCTTAGCTAACTTTAGGGCTCCAATCCCTGAGTTGAGCGTTTTACCTTAACCGACATTAGGGATCCAATCCCCGAGTTGAGCATTTTTACTTAGCCGACATTAGGGCTCTAATCCCTGAGTTGAGCGTTTTACCTTTAGCCAGCATTAGGGATCCAATCCTTGAGTTGAGCATTTTTTTTAGTCAACATTAGGGCTCTAATCCCTGATATGAGCATTTTTCCCTTTAGCCAACATTAGGGATCCAATCCCTGAGTTGAGTATTTTCTTCTTTAACCAATATTACTGCTCAATTCCTGAGTTGAGTGTGATTCCTCTTTAGCCAACATTTGGCTCCAATCTCTAAGTCGAGCATTTTTTCATTAGCCAACATTAGGGCTCCAATTCCTGAGTTGATCGTTTTTTCCTTTAGCCAACATTTGGCCTCTAATCCTTGAGTTGAGCGTTTTTTCCATAGCCAACATTAGGGCTCCAATCCCTTAGTTGATTGTGATTCATCTTTAGCCAACATTAGGGCTCCAATCTACGAGATAAGTATGATTCCTTTTAGCCAGCATTAGGGCTCCGATCCATGAGCTGAGAATTTTTCTGTTTTAGCCAACATTAGGGCTGAACTCACTGACTTGAGTTTTCTTATCTTTAGCCAACATTAGGGCTCCAACCTCTAAGTTGAGCATTTTTTCCCTAGCCAACATTAGGCTCCAATCCTTGAGTTGAACGTTCTGCCCGTTAGCTATTATTCGAGCTCCTATCCCCAAGTTGAGCGACTTTCCTTTTGCAAATATTAGGGCTCCAATCCTTGAGATGAGTGATTTTTCTTAGCCGACATTATGGATCCAATCACTGAGTTGAGCGTTTTTCCTTAGCCCACATTTGGGCTCCAATCCATAAGTTGAGCTTCCTTCCTAGCTAACATTAGGTCTCCAATCCCTGAGTTGACTGTCTTCCACTTTAGCCAACATTAGGGCTCCAATACCTGAGATGAGCGTTTTTCCCTTTAGCCAATATTAGGACTCCAATCCTTGAGTTAACCATTATTCCCATAGCAAACATTTGTCTCCAATCATGAGTGGAGCATTTTTCCTTTTGCTGGCATTAGGGCTCTAATCCATGAGTTGAGCTTTTTTCCTAGCCAACATTAGGGCTCTAATCCCTGAGTTGAGCGTTTTCCCTTTTTTTAAGCCAACATTAGGGCTCCAATCCGCGAGTTGAGCATTTTTTCTTTAGGTAATATTACGCCTCCAATCATTGAGTTAACTGTTTTTTCTAGCACATATTAGGGCTTCAATCCCTGAGTTGAGCGTTTTACCTTAACTAACATTATGGCTCCAATAGCGGAGTTGTGCATTTTTCTCGTTAGAAAACATTGGGGCTCCAATCCATGAGTTGAGTTTTTTTCCTTAGCCAACATTAGGGCTCCAATCCCGCAGTTAAGCATTTGCCTTTTTGCCGACATTATGACTTAAATCCCTGAGCTGAGTGTTTTCCCTTTAGCCAACATTAGGGTTACAATCCTTGAGTCGAGAGTGATTCCTCTTTAGCCAACATCAGGGCTCCAATCCCTAAGTTGAATATTTTTCCCTTTAGAAAATACTAGGGCTCCAATCCTTCAGTTGAGCATTTTCCACTTTAACCAACATTTGGCTCCAATACCTGAATTGAGCGTTTTTCTCTTTAGCAAACATTAGGGCTCCAATCCCTGAGTTGTGTGTTTTTCCTTATCCAATATTAGGGCTCCATTCCCTGAGTTGAGCGTTTTTCCTTAGCCAACATTGGGGCTACAATCCTTGAGTTTAGTGTTTTTTCTTTAGCTAATGTTAAGGCTCCTATCCCTTAGTTGAGCGTTTTCCCCTTGGCAAATATTAGGGCTCCAATCCCTGAATTGAGCATTTTCCTTAGATGACATTAGGGCTCCAATCCCTCAGTTGAGTGTGATTCCTCTTGAGCCAGCATTAGGGTTCCAATCCATGAGTTGAACATTTTTCCATTTAGCCAACATTAGGGCTCAATTCCCTGACTTGAACGTTCTTCCCATTAGCAAACATTAGGGCTCCAATCCGTGAGTTGAGCATTTTTTCCCTAGCCAACATTTAAGGCTACAATCCTTGATTTGAACGTTCTTCCCTTTAGCTATTATTAGAGCTCTAATCCCTAAGTTGAGCGACTTTCCTTTAGCTGACATTAGGGCTCCAATCCCTGAGATGAGTGATTTTTCTTAGCCGACATTATGGCTCCAATCCCTGAGTTGAGAATTTTTCCTTATGCGACATTAGAGCTCCAATCCTTATGTTGAGTTTCTTTCCTAGCAGACATTAGGGCTCTAATCCTTGAGTTGACCGTTTTCCAATTTAGCCAACATTAGGGCTCCAATATCTTAGTCGAGCGTATTTTCCCTTTAGCCAACATTAGGGCTCCAATCCTTGAGTTAAGCATTTTTCCCTTAGCAAACAGTTGGTCTCCAATCATGAGTGGAGCATTTTTCCTAAGCCGTCATTAGGTCTCTAATCCCTGAGTTGAGCTTTTTTCCTAGCCAACATTAGGGCTCCAATCCTTGAGTTGAGCATTTTCCTTTATTTTTAGCCAACATTAGGGCTGCAATCCCCAAGTTGAGCATTTTTCTTTAGCTAAAATTACAGATCCAATCCATGAGTTAAGTGTTTTCTCCTTAGCCAACATTAGGGCTCCAATCCCTGAGTTGAGCGTCTTATCTTAACCGACATTAGGACTCCAATTCCCGAGTTGAGCAATTTTACTTAGTCGACATTGGGGCTCCAATCCCTGAGTTGAGTGTTTACCTTTAGCTAACATTAGGGATCCGATCCTTGAGTTGAGCATTTTACCTTAGCCAACATTAGGGCTCCAATCCATGATATGAGCGTTTTTCCCTTTAGCCAACATTTGGGATCCAATCCGTGAGTTGAGTATTTTCTTCTTTAACCAATATTACTGCTCAATATCTGAGTTGAGTGTGATTCCTTTTTAGCCAACATTTGGGCTCCAATCTCTAAGTCGAGCGTTTTAGCCAACTTTAGGGCTCCAACCCCTGAGTTGATTGTGATTCCTCTTTAGCAGACATTAGGGCTCCAATGCATGAGTTGAGCATATTTCCATTAGCCAACATTAGGGCTCAATTCCCTGACTTGAGCGTTCATCTCATTAGCAAACATTAGGGCTCCAATCCCTGAGTTGAGTGTTTTTTCCCTAGCAAACATTAGGGCTCAAATTCTTGTGTTGAATGTTCTTCCCTTTAGCTATTATTAGGGCTCCAATCCCTGAGTTGAGCGACTTTCTTTAGCCGACAGTAGGGCTCCAATCCCTGCACCATTATGAAGTTGAGATGTCTTCTTCATTATGTGTCTAAAATAAAAGGGCCTCTTTTATGAAATTCGTGCGTGATTCAAACATAAACTCATGAATTAATTAACAAGTCCTTAAGTATAAAGGCAAAGTCGGGCAAAACAGAAGCTCAAAATAACTATGTTAAAACCGAAAATTCGTAATATTAAAAATTTTAGACTAAGTAACTTAATCATAAACTATTTTTCATTAGTACAAAAACGCCTCGAAAAGGTTTGGGACTTATCATTTCAAAAAAACTAAACCGCCAAATGGGACCGGGGGTAATAATCACATTCCACCAAAAGAAGAAACAAAAAGGAGAAGTCATATTTCATAAACTTGTCACTGAGGAGTTGAAGAGGGGTTTAAAGCAAGGTCACTAGCAACTTAAGGTTCAAGTTGGCGTGAAGGAGTTGGAGCACTCAACTTACCAATATCATCTTTAATATGCTCGGTGGTATCGGTATTGGAGAAGATAAGTGTTGGCCTTGCTGAATCTTTTCAATAGTTTCTTTTATCTTAGTTAATTCAGCTTCCAAGTTAAAGCCCTCTTGGCTAGCCTCCACAAGGGTGTCATGTCGAGTGTTTAAAATTTCCCAACTCACTTCAATTGTGGTCTTCTCCTCAAGAATCTCGTAATCTTTCTCCCATTGATTAATTTCACTTTTGAGCTTTTTATTCTCAACCAAGGCAGAATTATATGAAGTTTTATGAGAAGCACATGAACTTTCAAAAGAACGTACTTTATCAGAAGACTCACAGAGATCTTCTTGAATATGAGTCGAAGTTTGCACAAGTTCACCGTGATAAACGTCTTTCTCGCTTAACAAGGCCCTTAATTCTGATATCTTCACTAGCCCTGGAGAGTTGCTCAGAAAAAAATGTTTCGAGGAGATCCTTAGCTTTGCTGGCTTGATTCGAGGAAGCCTTCACGACTGCCAACTCTGAAATTAAAACTTTCTATTGCTGCTATAGTTGTCGATATGTGTCGAGCTAGGCCAGCCCTGCCTAGCCCACGTAGGCTTTAGCAATTAACCGGCTGGGTTGGGTAGCCCATCATTTTGATGGTCTTATAATTAAGTTTTAACTTAAAAAAAGATAAGAATTTAAAAGTTTAAAAAATCTTATTGTTAAATTTTCACAAAACATAATACTTATTTTGTTCCCATATATCACAATAAATACTAAAAGTAAAAGACAAGACTAATCAAGAGAAAGTCTTATGGGATATCCAACACGTCATCTTAATCAAATACATTCAAATCCGCTTGTGAGAAAGTTGTCTTAACATCTTCATTTTCATCTATATCTATAATTTGTATACAATATTAGTTAGTTAAATATTAAAAATAACTAAATTTTTAAATCTAATTAACATTTTAAGACCTTGATTTTTTAATGTGATAAGCTTAATAAACTTTAAGCTAGAAATATCGTTCTTGATAATTTATGTCATATAATTTTGATATTTTATAATACATATTTTTATTAGGCCCACGGCCGGCACAACCCAGCATTAGTAAAGCCTCACGGCCCACGGGCTTTCATGGGTTCCAAAATTCTAGCCCAGCCTTACTAAATCAAGCGCTGGACTGGGCTAGCCCAACGGGCCAAGCCTATATTGACGGCTTTAATTGCTGCTCCAAGGTACACTTTCTCTCTTCTAACACTTCCATGTCAATTTTAAGGCTTTCATATTGTTCTCTTCATTTGTCTGCTTTAACTTGATAATCATGCATTAATTGCTCCATGTGGGAAGCTCTCTTCATCATCTCCGTGACAACTAAAAAAAAGGGTAAGAACCTTATATAGAAGAAGAGTGAGGTAAAGTACAAAAAGGACTACCTTTAGTGATGATTGCACTATGTTATTCATCCAAGTCAAAGAATTGTGACTTTCAAGCTTGGATCTCTCAATTGGGCCAACTAGAGGTTTCAAACACACATCAGCCCCACCTGATTTTCTCAAAAGATTACCATCAGCAAGAACCTCGTCAAGTTTAAATGACATTTTACATGTGTTTAAATAACTTCTATTACTTTTTCGTAACTATTTTCTCTACCATAGATTTCAAAAGAGGAAATAAAATTCAAGGTTTTCCTTAATTAAACCCATTTCTATATATTGCCTTTAACCTCGATGTCATAAAATTTGGAATCTATATGGTTGTTCGATTGGCTTTGTGTTATTGGTTCGTAACTTTGCTATGAACTTGACTCACTCAATGAGTAGACTTTGAGGCTTTGATTTGTACTTTCGACTATCTTCTTCAGTCTTCTTTGCCTTATTTATACATGTGCTCTACGTATATTATATAGTCCTTAAAGTGTTTGAGCTTTGAAGTATGAAATCTCGAGCACTTGATTACTCCTCTCATTTGGTCATTTTCCTGAAAAGGAAAAAACGTATGGGACTTGGAGGTGTTTGAGTTTCTATAGGAATAGTGGACTAGGAATTTATACTTCTCCATGTATCTTGCAGGTCACGATTCATATGGGTTAGCCTTTTGCCTGTCATCTAAAATAATTAGTAAAATTTTAACAATTCAAGAATATAATTTCAAAATGAGGATACTTGACCCTGGATATTTCTTTTCTTTAGAAATAGTATCTCTTCGGATAAATGGCATTCCAATATAAAGGTAATATCTTGCCATCTATTGTTTCCAGCTGGTATGCTTCTTTTTCTACGATACCATGAATATTCTAAGGTCTTTCCCGGGTTGGACATAACTTTCCCACATTAGCCGCTCTCGCGGATTAAAAAATCTTCTTGAGTACGAAGTTCCCTGTCTTGAAATATCTTAGGCGAGCTTTCCGATTATAATATCGTTCCACAACTTGCTTTTGTGTTGTCATTCTTATTAATATATCTTCCTTTCTTTCTTCAAGTAAATCTAAGTTTATTCTCGTTTCTTCTTCATTAGATTCCTCAGTTGCTTGCGAATATCTCATGCTTGGTTCCCTTATCTCGATCGGGATCAAGGCTGCAGCTCCGTATACCAATGAAAATGGTGTTTGTCCAGTACTTGTTTCTGTTGTCGTGTGGTAAGCCCATAAAACACCATGTCACACCTTCGGCCAATGCCTTTGGATTCCTCTAATAGTTTCTTCAAATTGTTAATAATGACATTATTTGTCGATTCAACTTTTCCATTATCCACTAGATGGTAAGGCATTGAGGTAATCCTTTTTTATTTTTCAACTTCGAAAAGATTCTATGATATGTGCAACTATAAATTGTGGGCTGTTGTCACATACGATTTCCTTTGGCATGTCGAATCGGCAAATGGTACTTCGCCAAATGAAATCTCTGACCTTTTTTTCTCGTACATGTTTAAAAGCACCTACTTCCATCCACTTAGTAAAGTAATCAATGAGTACTAGCAAAAATCATACCTTGCCTTTTGCTTGTGGTAGTGGACCCATGATATCCATCCCCCACTGCATAAAAGGCAACGGTGTAATGACTGGATGTAACAATTCCGCGGGTCTATGCATATTGTTACCATATTTTTGGCAATTGTCACATATAGCTACAAAGTTTTCCACTTCATTTTTCATTTTTGGCCAATAATAGCCTGCTCTAATCATGGTTTTCCCTAAAGATCTTCCTCCCCCATGATTTTCACAATGTTCCTCCTGTATTTCCTCATCGCATAATCAATTTGAGAAGGTCCGAGGTATCTTTCTAAAGGACCACCGGACATTTTTCGATAAAGATTGCGTTACTTTAACCAGTACCGAGCAGCTTTTTTGTGAAGTGCGTGAGCCTTTTATCTTCAGGGACGTTTCCATACTATAAAAAGTGACAATCTCGTTCCTCCAATCCTAGTTAAATTATTGAAATTTACCTCATTTCTATCTTGATCGAGTACTGAATGAAATAGATGCATTACAGAGGCATTTTCATCATTTGTTACTTCTGCTGCAGATGCAAGATTAGTTAAGGCGTCTGCCTCATTCTCCTCTCGTGGTATCTGCACAACCTTCTAGGTTTGGAATTGTCTAACCAGATATCGCGCCTTCTCCAGGTATTGTTGCATTCTTGCCTCCCTAACTGTATAAGTCCCCAGCATTTGGTTAACTACAAGTTGCAAATCGCTTTTGATTACAACCTGCTCTATGCCATGTTCGCTTGCCAGTTCTAAACCTATAATCAAAGCTCCATACTTTTCCTCATTGTTAGTCATAAGATGACCTTTTATAGCTTATTGTATGGTTTTATTCGTAGGTGGTACTAAAAAAATTCATAGACCTGGCCCTTTCACATTCGATAAGCCACCAATAAATAAGGTCCATGTTCCTAGATTAGATCCATTGGTTACTTGTAGTTCTTTTATTACTTCTAGTTGCATCCCTCGGCTAAAATAAGCCAAAATATCTGCTAACACATGTGACTTTATTGCCGTTCTAGGTTGATATTTGATGTCATATTCACTCAATTCTATGGTCCATTTGGCTAACCTTCCCGATAATTCTTGTTTCTGTAATATATTACGTATTGGATAAGTAGTAACTACAAGGATAGTGTTGCATAAAAAATAAGGCCTTAATTTCCTAGATGCCATGATTAATGCAAGTGCATGTTTTTCTAGTTGATGATAATGTGTCTCTGCATCTAATAACAATTTTCTAACATATTAAAATTGGAGACAATTTACCTTGGTCTTCAAGAACCAAAACAACACAGACCACTACTTTTGAAGTAGCATAGTAGATAAGCAACCTTTCCCCATTTTTTGGTTTTGCCAGCAACAGTGGATTTGATAAGTAGACTTTCAGGTTTTGGAGCGTTTGTTGACATTCCATAAACCATTAAGAGCTGAGAAGAACGTAAGCATTTTTCTGTTGAGTTGGAAATAAATCTTCCAGAGGCTGCAATTCTTCATGTCAGCCTCTACACCTCTTTCTTACTTGTAAGCATGTCAGGAATTTCTTCAATGGCTTTAATCTGATTTTTGAAAGATCCCTGCTATCTTTTATTTTGTTTTATAGGTGGATACGATGGATCTACATTTAAATTGCGAGTCATTACTTCAGGGGGTATGCCTGTCATATCAGAATGAGACTAAGCAAAGCAATTCATGTTAGTTTTGAAAATTTCAATCATCTTACCTTTCATTTCGTGGCTTAAGTTGGCCCCATGTAGAGTTTCTTTTTAGGCCATTGTGTGAATAGTTCTACAGCCTTGTGGAATCCCCTTGTTGTGACGAGCATGTGGTACATGTACCTTGTATGAAAATATGTGTATTGATTGTCTTAGTTGATTTCCACACCACCATGTTATATGTGATTGTGAGAAATGATTTGATGTGCCTACCTTTTTATGTGCAAATTTGTAAATGCTTGAGGATACCGATGTGGAAGTATGTGTTAACGAATGAAAGGATGTTAACGTGTCCAAATGTGAAAATGTGTATAACGACTAAAACCCTGCGTGGTAAGTAATGAAAGAGGGTATTGTGAAATGACATAAATAAGTTAAATGATTATGATAACACCTTGTACATGAATCACTACTTGGTGACAGTTATGGATCTTTGGGCCCAAATGTATGAATTGTTGATATGAACTTTTGTTTCCTTGAAATGATGATCTTTGAGACGTATTGTTTGTGGTTGTGATTACAAAATGTGATTGTCGGGCGGGGTCGGGTTGCACGCTACAACTCACAGTAATAAGGTGTGGGGTTGTGGTGCTAAGGGTGGCCGAGGTATTAAGGGTGGAAGAGTGATCGAAATCCCTATTGAAATGCAAAGATGTGAAAGTTGTGAAAATCATTGATATGATGGAATTATGTCGTATAGGGGATAAGGAGAGATTGCGAAAGTTGTTTGGCTATGGTTGTTCCTTTCATGTGTATTTGATCATTGATTATATTACTGTTTGTTATCTGTGCATTGATTGATTTTACGTGGGGTAAAGTTTGTTCATGCTTTTGCCGGGGGCGCTACATTCGTGTTATGATTGTAGGTGGTTCTATAGCAGGTACTTCGGTCCAACGACAGTAGCACTCCTTCACTTTCCATTAGGTGAATCGGTGAGCTCCTTTCCCCTCGAGGCCCTGTGTGGCTCATGTCGCTTTTCTTCCGGAGTCCTATTTTGGTATATGTGTAAGGTATAGTTGGAGCCTTGTTAGCAGCAAGTATTATATCACCCTTTTGTATCCATAGAGGTTCCGTAGACAGGAAATGTGGGTTATGAACTTATATAAATATGTATTTTGTATGTTAGGCGGTGTAACTTGTAAACCGCGCAAAGTAACCATGTATGTTATGTATATCTTGTAAGAAGGTGCTTAAATTATAAATAGTAGATTCACTTGATTAATGAGCAATGAAAACACGGGGTAACACGTGGGATAGGAAAGGCACCCAAGTCCGCTTGACTAGGGCTACCCGGTCGAGCAACTATCCTGCCCCTTGGTTTTAGGGCGTGACAAACTTGGTACTGGAGTCTGAGTTTTAAAATAGTCCCAGGATGTCTCGGAGCCGTTCTTATCGGTGAGTTGTCGACCACATTTATAAGTAGGGGCTATATGGACATTTAGGAAATTACCCTCTTCTTTGTTATTCTATATCGTGCGGCAAATGAAAAGTGAATGTTGATGTCTAACTCGTTCTTTGTTCTGACTTTTTCAGTAATGGCACCTAAGAAGAGAGCTAGACTTGGCCATGGGGCCAATTCCACCCCAAATGTGGCGATGAATCATGTACTTGATGCAGTGGGCGAGAGTGACTTCCTGGTCTTGAATCTACCTGGCCTATTTGTCCCAGATCAAAATGTTGCAATTCCTTTTACAGCAGAGGCTGCTACCATCCCTCCCGCTGATATTCCTGATCTTTCTTCAGTTCCAACTTCCAGTCCAGGTATTTCCGATGAGTACCTTAGGCGAGCTGTTCATTTGTTGACTCAGCTGGTGGCCGCTTAGGCCAAGAGATCTCATGCCACCCCTTTGCCCTCTAGCGCACACGGAGATTTCTCCGGTTCTAGAATCAACCAATTTCTACGGTTAGCCCCTCCAGAGTTCTCCGGTACTAATCTAGAGGTTGATTCACAGGATTTTCTAAATGAGATGTACAAGACTCTTCGGGTGATGAAGGCTATAGAGATAGATGGGGTTGAGTTAGCTTTTTATAGGCTGAGAGGAGCAACATATTCCTTGTTTGAGATGTGGGAGGATTCTAGGGGGGGAGGGAAGTCTTACAACAAGATAGGATGAGTTTGTGGATACTTTTATGGATCATTTCTTGTATGCCGAGACTATGGCAGCACATGCCACAAAGTTTGAGGTCCTCAAGTAGGGCAATATGTGTGTTTGGGAGTACCACATAGAGTTCGTGAGATTGTCCAAGTGTGCTCCTCAATTGGTGTCAACTATGGATGCCAGGGTTCGACGGTTTGTTCAGGGCCTTACTCCCTTGGTGGTGAATGAAGCTGCTACAACGGCCTTGCACTCTGATATGAATTATGGTAAGATAGTGGGATTCTCCCAGGCTATGGAGGCTAGAAAGTTGAAAATAAGGGCAAAGAGGGAGAATAGCAGTAGGGCCCGATTAGTGGGTCACATAAGGAGACCAGTTCAAGGGAGAGGGCCATCAGGGCCATCCCAATCATATGCCCAATCATCAGCGAGCACACCACCATCTGCACACAGTTATCAGTATAGTAGTCACTTGAGACCAGGTTCAGACAATAGGAGACCCCATCAATCTGATTGTTCAAGAGGGAAAATTCAGCAGCGGGGTAGGGCTCCGCTCCCCAAGTGTGGGAGATTTCATGCAGAGACCTGTTATTTGGATTTCCCGGTGTGCTATAGATGCGGGGTGAGAGGCCAAATCCAGCGGGATTGTCGTCTGCCCAGTCATGGCATGGGTAGGGGATTTGCTCAACGTCTGGTTCTTCAGCCGCCACATCATCCGCGTGTCCTCCAGCTCCAATACGACATACTGCAATTAGGGGTTGGGCTCGTGGTATTGGTGGACCCAGCTGGTTTTATGCTTTGAATCGTCACTAAAGTGCAGAGGCTTCTCCAGATATTGTTAAAGGTATCTTGTCTATTCAAGCCATTGATTCTTATGCTCTTATTGATCCGGGGTCCCCTTTTTCTTATGTCACCCCATTCGTTGCTTCAAGTTTTGGGATAGAACCCAAACAACTTCATGATCTGTTCTCTGTATTGACTCCTGTTGGTGATTGTCGTGCGAGTTTATGGGAATTAAGTTGTCACGATATGTGGTCGTGTCACCACGTCCGTTCTTATTGAGCTTGGAATGGTGGATTTATGTTATTATGGGAATGGACTGGCTTTATTCGTGCTTTGCCAAAATTGACTGCCGGATGAGAGTCGTAACACTCGAGTTCCCTAATGAGCCGGTTATTGAGTTGAAGTGGAATGGTGTGGTGCTAAAGGGTAGGTTTATTTCCTACCTTATGGCTTAAAAAATGAATAAAAAGGTGTGTATCCATCATTTGGTCGGGGTGGCGGACACCACTTCAGAATTGTTTGTCCCTGAGTCCGTGCCAGTCGTGAATGAGTTTCTTGAAGTGTTTCCGGATGAGCTTCCAGGGATTCCGCCAGATAGGGAGATTGATTTCAATATTGATGTATTGCCATATACACAGACAATATCTATTATACCATACAGAATGGCTCCAGTGGAGTTAAAAGAGTTGAAGGAGTAGCTGAAGGATTTATTAGAAAAGAGGTTCATTTGGCCGAGTGTGTCGCCGTGGGGTGCTCCGGTTCTTTTTATCAGGAATAAGGATGGGTTGCTTCGGATGTCTTTGATTACTGACAACTCAACAAGGACACCATCAAGAATAAATATCCTTTGCCGTGGATAGATGATTTGCTCGACCAATTGCAAGGTGCATGGTTCTTCTCCAGAATTGGTCTATGGCTCGGGAACCATCAATTGAAGATTAGAGAGCAGGATATTCCTAAGACCACTTTTAGAACTCGCTATGGTCACTTTGAATTTGCCTTAATAGGATTTCTAAGGTACGGTTTACGCCGGTGGTGTTATATGGGTAACAATACCGGTGCTATTCCCTTTTACTTTACTTTTCTTATTTGTTGTAATTTTCTTTTTTCAATTATTAATTGAAATCTAGCCCTAGGCGTTTGCCAAGTGGATTGCTAAAAAAAATTCTTGTTCATGTCTTTTGGGCTAACCCATGCCCCGGCAGCTTTCATGGATGAATAGGGTCTTCAAGTTATTTCTAAACTCCTTCGTGATTGTTTTCATTGATGACATCCTTGTTTCTTCGCGGAGCTGGGAGGATCATGCCGATCACCTCAGGGAAGTTCTGCAGACAAGATTCATCAGCACCAGTTATATGCAATGTTTTTGAAATGTTAATTTTGGTTGGAGTCCATTACCTTTTTGGGACATGTTGTTTCCAGTGTAGGGATTCGGGTGGATCCCCAGAAGATTTCAGCAGTGAAAGATTGGCCTAGACCTACAACCCCGATAGAGATTCGTAGATTTTTGCATTTAGCAGGGTATTATCGGAGGTTTGTGGAGGGATTCTTTACCCTCACCTACCCATTGACTAAGTTGACTCGTAAAGCACTTAAATTCCAATGGTCCAATGCTTGTGAGAAAAGTTTTCGGGAATTGAGGTCGAGGTTGACCTCTGCGTTGATATTTACCTTGCCGAAAGGCACAGAAGGCTTTGTGGTTTATTGTGATGCCTCCATGGTTTGTTTGGGGTGTGTATTGATGTAGCATGGGAAGGTTATAGCATGTGCTTCAAGGCAACTTAAGAATCACGAGAAGAACTACCCGACACAAGATTTGGAGCTCACACCAGTTGTGTTTGCCTTGAAAATATGGCGACATTATCTTTATGGGGTCCATACGGATGTGTTATCGAACCACAAGGGTCTCCAATATTTTTTCAAGCAGGAGAAGTTGAATTTAAGGCAGCGACAGTGGTTAGAATTGCTCAAGGATTATGATATAGACATTTTGTGCCATCTAGGGACGGCAAATATGGCGGCCGGAGCTCTCAGTCAGAAGTCTATTGGTAGTTTGGCTCATTTGGGAGCAGATTAGAGGCCCTTGGCTAGAGAGGTTTATCAATTAGCTAGTTTGGGGGTTTGTATTTCTCAGACGAGGAGAATGTTAGGGTGCACAATGGAGCAGAATCGTCACTTATAGCGGAAGTTAAGGAAAAACAGTTTATTGATCGAGCATTGGAACTGAAGGAGACATTTTTGAATAACAAGACTTCAGCATTTTCACTCGGCGGCGAAGATGGTGTGTTGCGCTATCAAGGTAGGTTATCCGTTCCAGATGTGGTTAATCTTCAGGAGAGGGTAATGGTGGAGGCTCACAAGTCCAGGTATTCTGTGCACCCAGGTTCTACAGAAATGTATCATGATCTCAAGGAGATTTATTGGTGAACGATATGAAGAAGGGTGTGGCGGACTTTGTATCTAAATGTCCGAAATGTCATCAAGTAAAAGCTGAGCATTAGCGGCCCAGTGGGTTAACTCAGCTTATGGAGATAACAATGTGGAAGTGGGAGATGATCAACATGGATTTTTTGGTAGGTTTACCCCGTACTCAGTGCAAGTTCGACTCGATTTGGGTAATTGTGGATCGACTCACGAAATCAGCTCATTTTTTGCCAGTCAAGTCCATCGATACTGCAGAACGGTATGATAAGTTGTACATCAAAGGAAGTAGTCAGACTTCACGACACTCCAGTTTCTATTATCTTCGATTGAGGGGCCCAGTTCACAACTAATTATTGGAAGAAGTTTCAGCAAGGTTTGGGTACTCAGATGAATCTCAGCACGACCTTCCATCCGCATACTGATTGTCAAGCGGAGCAAACTATTCAGACGCTTGGAAGATATGTTACGGGATTGTGTCTTGGATTTCAAAGGTAATTGGGATGATCATTTGCCACTTATAGAATTTGCTTACAATAACATCTTTCATGCTACCATTCATATGGCCCAATTTGAGGCATTGTACGGAAGGAGGTGTAAGTCTCCGATTGGAGGGTTCAAAGTGGGTGAAGCAGAACTGTTAGGGCCAGATCTTGTGCATCGGGCTATGGAAAAAGTTAAAGTCATTCAGGAGAGGATGAATGTTGCTCAGAGTCATCAGAAATCCTATGCAGACGTGCGTCGAAGAGAATAGGAATTTCAAGTTGATGATTGGGTGTTCTTGAAGGTATCTCCCGTAAAAGGAGTCATGCGATTTGGGAAGAAAGGGAAATTGAGCCCAAGGTATGTCAGGCCATATCGGATCACTCAAAGGATATGGCAGGTGGCTTATAGGCTGGAATTGCCCCTTGAGATTTCATTAGTGCACCCGGTGTTCCATGTGTCTATGTTAAAGAAAGTTGTTGGGGATCCATCCACCACCGTGCCAATTGAGACTATCGAGGTCAAGGAAGAGTTATCGTATGAAGAAATTTTGATTGCCATTCTTGATAGGTAATTCCGTAAATTGAGAAACAACGAAGTCACTTCCGTTAAAGTATTATGGCGTAGTCAACGAGTCGAGGAAGCCACGTGGGAAGAGGAAAAAGAAATGAAAGAAAAGAAAAATATTCCCATATGTTTGAACAAGTCTAGTAGTGATCGTTCGAACATTTGTCTTTAAGCAATTTGAGGTAGTGTTCAGATTTGTGTGAAGGCACCCCATTATTATTTTCAAATTGCCTTATTCTTGTATCTTGATGTGTGCCAATTTGCAAATGTTGTTGCTATTTGGGTAATGTGCAACCCTTGAAGTAATTGAACATTATGAGAAACTTATGTGGTAGGTAAATGATTAATGATAGTGTAGATTGGTTAAAGTGAAGCATTTTAGGCATGTTAAAGTGATTGAACTGTATGGGGCTCATTAATGTGACCCATTTGTGTGCAAGTAAATAACATTGGTTAAATCGTGTGCAATTTGTGGTGTAAGGAGAATGACGTACGTGTAAGTTATTTAAAGTGTATGAATATGTACAAGTAGTTGAGGTAATGAATTTTATACCAGTTGTAGGGATAACAAAAAATGTGTAATAGTACTTGGAATTATGTTTTAGGGGCTCTCTGATAGGTAGATATGCCTAATTACAAAGGAAACTCTGGCGAAATTTCTGAAAATTTTTGGAGTTAGGGACTTGAGGTAGGATAGAAAAGAAATATGTTATGTCGGGTGTTTGGGTCAGGCTCTACCTCTCATTTGAGGACAAATGATCCTAAGTGGGGGAGAATGTAAAGCCCTTGAAATTTTTTTTTTTGGGCGATAGGTAGACTAATTGTAATATTTTATGTGCTTTAAATATGATGCAAATGAACTGGATGTGATGAATAAGTGTATGAGCATGAAATAAGTGATGTGAGGTCCAAAGGGAAGCCTAAGTCTAAACCAAGTTAGATAATTTCATAATAAGCTAAGATTTGAAATAAGTTTGCACAAGTCTTCACTTTGGCCGAGCATATCTTCGTGTATATGAGGAGTTGTGGGATGAACAATCATTCAGATTAAAGGTCTTTGATTCTAGTTTCCGATGCATCAAACCGTTCATCATTTGGAGGTGTATATAGAAAGTTATGAGCATTTTTGTGTCCCTTCCGTTGCCAGAGCCTAGGTAGCGCTGGGAGCTAGCCGTGGCACCAGGAATTTTTGAGCTACTGGAATCAGCGCCACAGGCAGCGTCCATCGCCACATGAAACATTTTATATACATAATTTCATGGTTCATTTTTACCCATTTCATTTGGACGAACTTAGGGTCCTTCTTTCACCCTCTCAAGACCTTCAATTCCCCCAAATCTTCAAGGTAAGCAACCACCATTTACTTAGTGTAAAATTCCATCATTCTTACACTAGTATTGATGAAATCTTTTCATAAAACACATAGACTTTCAAGAACTCAAAGGAGGGTTTTGCAATATTTTTTCCAAAAGGTAAATTCTACACCTTAGACTTACATATATAGATATATTATGGGAATATGAGTATGAATTAAGTGTTGGAACTCTTGGTGTAGTGATTGGACGCCATAAGTTCCCAATATAAATACATAATTATTGTAAAGATTGAAAGAGTGATTATTTTATATGATTTATTGGTTGGGTGTGAATGGATGGTTATACATATGATGATGGAAGTTATAAATTGGATAGGAATGATGGTGGATAAATTGTTGGTTAATGGTGATAGTTAGATGAACTAATTTTATAGTTATGAGATGAAAAGATTTATACCTACAAGGCATTTGATAATATGCCTAAATGGCTTAAGCTATAAAAGTTGTTACTAATATTGGCCCTATTGAATGTTGTATTGTAGATTGAAGTTGCATAAGTGTATTGGATCATTGCAGTATCGTTAAGGGGCGAATTTGAGGTACGTAATGCTAACTTTAACTCTTGTGGAATCCGCTTGTTGTGACGAGCATACAGTATGTGTACCTTATTTGAAAAATATGTGTATTGATTGTCTTAGTTGATTTCCACACCACCATGTTATATGTGATTGTGAGAAGTGATTTGATGTGCCTACCTTATTATGTGCAAAGTTTGTAAATGCTTGAGGATACCGACGTGGAAGTATTTGTTAACAAATGAAAGGATTTTAACATGTCCAATTGTGGGAATGTGTATAACGGCTAAAATCACTGCGTGTTAAGTAATGAAAAACGGTATTGGGAAATGATGTAAATAAGTTAAACAATTATGACACACCTTGTACAAGAATTACTACTTGGTAACAATTATGGTGCCTTGGGCCCAAATGTATTGAATTAGTGATATGAACTTGTGTTTCCTTGAAATGATAATTCTTGTGATATATTGTTTGTGGTTGTGATTACAAAATGTGATTATCAGGCGGGGTCAGGTTGTGCGCTGCAACATGAAGTAATAAGGTGTGGGTTGTGGTGATAAAGGTGGCCGAGGTAATAAGGGTGGAAAAGTGATCGAAATCCCTATTGAAATGAAAATATGTGAACGTTGTGAAAATCATTGATGTGATGGAATAATGTCGAATAGGGGAAAAGCAGAGATTGTGAAACTTGTTTGGCTATGGTTGTTCCTTTCTTGTGTATTTGATCGTTGATTCTTCTACTGTTTGTTATCTGTGCATTGATTTATTTTACTTGGGTTGAAGTTTGTTCATACATACCAGTACAATTCAAATGTACTAACGTCTCTTTTGCCGGGGGCGCTATATTCCTGTTATGATTGTAGGTGGTTCTATTGTAGGGACTCCAGTTCACCGACAGTAGCACTCCTTCAATTTCCGTCAGCTTAATTAGTTAGCCCCTTTCCCCTCGGGGCCATGCGTGGCTCATGCTGTTTTTTTTTCTGGAGACTTGTTTTGGTATATGTGTAAGGTATAGCCTAACCCTTGTTAGCGGCAAGTATTGTATCACCCTTTTGTATCCTTAAACGCTCCGTAGAAAGGAAATGTGGGTTATGAACTTATATAAATATGTAATTTATATGTTGTCCGGTGTAACTTGTAAACCACGCAAAGTAACCATGTATATTATGTATATCTCGTAAGAGGGTGTTTAAATTATAAATGGCTATTTCACTTGATTAATGAGTAATGAAAACACGGGGTAAAACATGGGATAGGAAAGGCACCCAGGTCCACTTGACTGGGGCTACCCTGTTAGCGTCGGTCGCGCCCCTCGATTTTGGTGCGTGACATAACCTAGTGATTGCGTAATATACAATAGGCAATGTGTCTAGTAATAAGTTAGTTATTTGGTTGTGTAGTAGAAATATGTATAGTACTAATAACTTGATTAAATATAAATTGAATCATGCATAACCTAGAGATTGTGTAATATACACTGGATCCATCAATAATCTAATTACTTGGTTGCGAAATAGACTCAAAGTAGCGCCTAATAACTTCAACAAATTTAACATTACACCAGTACAATATTACATGATCATAAATATTTCCAACAAAACAAACTTACAATAATTAAAGTATTCCTACTAAGAACAAACCAATATTCCTTCTCACTTCATCAGCCAAGCAACCACAAATTCGAAAATGAAGTTGTCACGACCCAAAACTTGACCCATCATGGAACTAGGCCAGCCTCAACTCAATAAAATCCAACACAACAACACTAAGGTTGAAAAGAAAACACTTACAGATGCTTTTAACATTTAAGGGGAAACTGTTTAAAACATAAGACAATTCCATAATACGATATAACCAACCCAAAACCAGGGTGTCAGTGAGTGTACGAGCCTTTATAGGATAACATAGTCTATTACAACATTCAAGGAAATAAACTAATATGCACCTAGAGATAGATATGGAGAGCCAAGGCCTGCAAACTCCGTGTAGATACCTCAATAATCTCCTAAGCCTGAAGCCTTAATCTACAGCCGCTATTGGGTCCAAAAGTGCCTGAATCTACACACAAGGTGCGGGAGATAACATGAGTACACCAACTCAGTAAGTAGCGAGTCAAACCTATAGACTGAATGGTAGTGACTAACTCCACCTCAACAAATATAATAGAAACAATCTAAAGAAACGTAGGCATGCTTTTTGTTAAATAGACAACTGAAAGTGATAAGGTAAATACATATCTAAATAGTTTAAGATATATAACATAACTTATTCTACATAACAATGCATCAACTATATGAAATGCACAATGTGCTCCCACTCTCAAATGCTCGTCGACTTAGAACTTTATATGGCTCACACGGCCTAGGGAAGATCCATCCCGGAATATATACATCTCTGACAGAAGTCACGCAGTATTGAGGAAGGCCAATCCATCCCTACGGAGAAAATACATCTCGAGATAATGATAATGACCTCACAAGCACTCGGTACTGTATATGGCTTACACGGCACAGGGAAGATCCATCCCAAAATGTATATATATCAATGACAAAAATCACTCAGTACCGAGGAAGGCCATTCCATCCCTATGTAGAAGCATCTCCAATTATAAAAGCTTCGTAACAAGATCGATCCGATCAACTGCGCACGCTGGGGTGTGTTACAGACTCTAGAGGGGCTCTTACAGCCTAAGAGTTATCATAATCGTCAATATAAATATTTCGGCATGCAGCCCGATCCTATATCTATCACTCATAACAAGCCATTGGCGTCACTCAGTAATCAACCTCTTAGTCTCACCACGGGCTCACAATGTCATGAAAACAACTCGGAAGGATGATATGATGAATCAATAAATAACTGAGACTGAGATATGATATAAAGATGCATGATCATGACTAAGTATGGAATATTAAATGAACTGATGAGGGAACAACTATAAACAATCGCTAAGGGTTCCAACAATACCATCACAAACCCTAGACATGATATCTAGCATGGTGTACAGCTCAACTACTTCATCACATGATGGAAACATGGATATTAACAAGATAGACTCACCAAATGATACCATGGAATCATCCATACCACAATTCTCACAGTCCATGCTGGCACTCCCATCCCTTGGCATGTGCGTCAATGCTAATCACATAACACATGGTTTGGTGTTTCGAACCTTCATTACTAAATTTGGAAGTGTTACTTACCTCAAACCAAGCAAAAATCTTACTTGATGATGCCTTCGCCTCTCAAATCAGTCCCCAAACATCCCGAATCTAGACACAAGCAATACAATGCAATCAATATAGGCCATAGAACTAGTTCCACAAGAATAATTACTTAATTGGACATGAATTCCGAAATCCACTCAAACCCGGCCCTGGGGCCCACATCTCGGAATCTATCAAAAGTCACAAAACTAGAAAGCCCATTCATTCCCGAGCCATACATGTGAAATTTATCAAAATCTGACTTCATTTGGTCCCTCAAATCCACAAATCAAACCCTCCAAAATACCTAGTCCTAAATCCTTATTTTCACCCATAATTTCCACTGATTAATTGATAAAACAACGTGAAAAACACCATAGGTAGGACTACTAAAGCTCAAGCAACGTACCTCACTGAAATCCCATTGAGTCTCCCTTCAAAATCGCTCCAAAACTGACTTATAAATGGTGGAAATGATCCAAAATTTGCGAAGCGTGCTATTTATGCTTTTTGCATAGGTCTCCGCACCTGCGGCCATATATTTGCTCCTGCACCCCAGTTTCCACACCTGTGCACATGCTTCCGCTTCTTCGGAACTGGCCACTCTCTCTTCTTTCTCATTTGTGCCCAGGTCTCACACATACGTGCTCTCAAATGCGACCAATGTTCCACTTCTGTAGACCCAACCCTGGCCTTACATTTTTATATTTGTAGCTAACCAAACGCACATGCAACCTCGCACCTACGGTTCCCACACTGCAAGTGTGGAAACATCAGTAACAGTTGCTTCGGCTGCACTTTCCAAATTCCAAACTCTCCGTTAGCCATACAAAAAACATCCTGAGCCCCTATAAGCAAGTGACATATCAACCTACGAACTTAGTCAAACCTTTGAATCACCCAAAACAACATCAAAACAGCAAATTACACTCAGACTCAAGCTTAAAAACTGCTAAACTTCCAATATCCGCAAACGATACTGAAACCTATCAAATCATGTTCGAAGTACCTCAATTTTGCACACACGTCACAAATGACACCACAAACCTACCTTAACTTCTAGAATTCCATTCCAACCCCGATATCAAAATTTCTACTACTGAAAAAAATTGCCAAAATTCTAACTTTTGCCAAGTCAAGCCTAATTCTACATTGGGTCATTAAATAATATACCGAACACGCTCCTAAGTCCAAAATAACCTAACAGAGCTGACAGAACTATCAAAATTCAAATTCGAGATCGTTTACACATAAGTCAACATCCGGTCAACTTTCCCAACTTAAGCCTTCACAAAAGCGACTATGTGTCTCAAATCGTCTCTGAAACTACTCCAGACCTGAACCAATTACCCAAGATATCAAAAATTAGTTGAAGAACACCGAAAAGAAATAGAAATGGGGAAATGAGGTTGTAACTAATGAAACAACTAGCCGGGTCATTACAGAAGCATAATAGCATAGCCTACTTATTCAGCCTCATTTCACTCATTTTAACCATCCCTCTAACAGTACAATTTACAAGAATATGCCCCATCCGGTCCATTTAATCCATTATCATCATCTTCCTCAGGAACACCCATTGCTAATATATTTTGAAATTTAGCTATATTCATTTGTAGAACGATCTTTTGACACTTAAGGACGTCCTTTTCACACTTCAAGATACTTATGTCATTACCTAATTTTATTATAGGCCAATAGTGCCCAACACCATTTTAAGGCAAGCCAACCATAAATATTAGTGAGTTCTTATTTTACTTTACTAAAAGAATTCTTGCATTTTCTTAACTTGAATTTCAAACAAGTGATAACTAGCAACATAATATAATAGTTATACAACCCAAAAGAATAGTCTACCAATGTTTGTGCCAAGACCTAGTGCCACAAGTATATGGGCATCTAGTAGAACATACAAAAGAATAAATCTATCGTACTGTCTGAAATAGAATAGACAGTCAAAAACAAAGAAGGACTCCATCATGCTGCTGAATGACATCGGAAAGGAGCAGTTCACTATGCAATCTCGGCCTACTATCAAGAATGCGCACCAGATTGGTAGCCAGATGTACCTGTCTCAGATCCTGTACAATTAAGTACAAAAGCATAGTATGAGTACATAAACAATATGTACCTAGCATGTATCTAGTCTAACCTCGAAGAAGTAGTGACGAGGGGTCGACTTGACACTTAATAAGGTCAATACCAATAATAATTAAAGATTACACTAAGCATGGATATCATTAACATAATGGCAAGCTCAGAATTTACAGAGAACGCATATTTGTTCTAGTCATGTCTTATAACAGTTGCACTTCAAGGCATTTAACATAGTAAGTCATGGACAAGATTTCACCTAATTATCATGCGCACTTTGTGCCATGGTCGTACTACCCAGTCAAACATAAGAGAAACTATACATCGCCAAATGGTCAAATGGCAAGAACAATTGATGCATCTATCTCTACCGAGGCGATTTGCCCTATCCACAAATATCAATCATCATCAAAAAGCACATAAAGGCACATTCATTGTCAAATAAATTCATACAAGTTATCAAGTAAGTGCATATATATATCTCATTAGCAGGAAAAGATATAAACATTTGCAAGTATGGCATGATACGGGTCCTAAACTACTCAGACAATTAACATAATAGTAGCTACGGACGAACTCTCGTCATTTCGTGCATACGTAGCCCCAAAAAATGGGAGACACATAATAAGTACGTAGCCCCCAAAAATGGGAGACACATAATAAGTTAACTCACCTATGGGGGCAATTCCCTCTTACAAGGTTAGAAAGGAGACTCACCTTGCTCGGAAGCTTACTTCCAATATCAAGAACTTGCACAAACCCTCAATTTGGAGTTGAACAATCAAAAACTAATTAAACGAGGTAGGAACTAGTCAATACAAGCTCAAGAGTTCGCATTTTAAATATTATGGTAATTTCCAACCCTCAACACAAGTTTCCTAAAATTCATTCCCGGGACCACGTGCCCGGATTCTAGAAAGGTGTTAAGAAAGTTGTTCCCTATAACCTAAGGATCAAGAATATATGATTTCTACTTTATTCCATAACAAATTTCGTGATTAGATCTTATTTTTATCAAAACCCTAGATTTTACGAATAATCTCTATTTGATAATCTATCTAAAATCCAAGCATTAAACATACGATAAGTATAAATAACGTACCTCAAGATCCTAGGTGCAAATCTTCTCTTAGGAGCCCCAAAATCTCCCAACTTATAAGTGAAAATGAGTTAAAATGGCTAAACAACCACAATAAATGAAGCTCAATCCCTTCAATGATTTCTGTATCCCTTCAATGATTTATGTTCGTCGCTTTTGGGTTGGCATACCTAGACCCCTGCTGTGAGGCTTGACTACTTCTTCGGTCTCGCACCTACAGTTGACCAAACTCAGGTGCAGTTTTGACAGATACCTAGAGCTTCAACTCCTTTCCAAATTTTCCAACTTCACTCGAGCCTCGTCCGTTTGATGCTTGGGGCCCCCGAGGCCATACTCGAACATACCGACAAATTTGAAATCATAAAATGGATTTGATCGAACACTGGAAATGCCTGAAACAATGCAAAATCTATGAATTACCCCCTAAAAAACCAATTGAATCAAACTTATGAACTTCAATTTCTTCAATTTACTTCCAATGTGACAAAACACCCTTATACTATTCAGATTGACACCAATTTTGCGTGCAAGCCTTGAATGGCAATACAGAACTATTCCCAGCTCGAAACTCCATTCGGACCTCGATAACACAAAAACCCACTCTAAACCAAATATTTATGACCTTCGAAATCCTTAAGGAACCAACTTTCAGTATTAGGCACCAAAACGCTCCCAGGTCATCCAAAACCTTATACGAACATACGCCTAAGTACGAAATCGTCATAAAAACTTGTTGGAACCATCAAATCTAGATTTCGAGGTCGCTTACTTCAAAAGTTGACCGAAATCATACTTGACCTTTTAAACTAACCTTAAGGAACCAAGTGTTCTAATTTCAACCAAACTCTTCCAATTACTGAACCAACCATTCTCGCAAGTCATAAATCAACAAAGCAAGCATAAAAAGTCTTATCTAGGGGAAAAGGGTTATAAAAAGCAAAATGACCAGTCGGGTCGTTACACTCTCCACCTCTTAAATAAAAGTTCGTCCTTGAATGGGTTTGATTCATACCTGAAGTGTCGAATAATCGTGGATATCGGCTCCACATGTCCTCCTCAGACTCCCAGGTTACTCTCTCAACTAGCTGGCCCCTCCACTAGACCTTTGCCGTAGAAATATTCTTGGATCTCAAGTGGTGACCCGCCTGTCAACAATGGCAACTGGCTCTTCGTCAAAACTCAAACTCTCGTCCAGCTGAATAGTACTGAAGTCTAACATATGGGACAAGTCGTCATGATACCTCCAGAGCATAAACACATGAAAAACTTGTTAAACTCCCGATAAGTTGGAAGGTTAAGCAAGCTCGTAAACAATCTCTCCAACTTGCCTCAACACCTCAAATGGGCTAATAAACCTTGGGCTCTACTTGACCTTCTTCCTAAGTCTCATAACACTCTTCATCGTCGAGACTTTCAAGAGAACCTTCTCACAGATCATGAATGATCCATCTCGCGCCTTCTAATCCACCTGACTCTTCTGTCTGGACTGAGCTATGTGGAGCCTTTCCTAAATAAAGTTTTCCTTTCCAAGGCATCTTTCACCAAATTTGTACCATACAACTTAGTCTCACCGGGCTCAAATCACCTGATAGGAGAACAACATCGCTAGACACATAAGGCCACAAATGGAACCATCTCGATGTTGGACTGGTAACTGTTATTGTAAACAAACTTGGCCAAAAGCAAGAACTGATCTCACTCTCCTCCAATGTCAATCACGCATGTTCTAAGCATATCCTCCAAAATCTGAACTGTCCGCTCTGACTGTTTATCAGTCTGGGGATGGAATGTTGTACTGAGCTCCACACGGATCCTTAATTCACTATGAACAGCTGTCCAGAAATGAGAAATGAACTGAGGGCCCCAATCTAATATGATGGAAACAGGCATGCCGTGCAACCAAACTATCTCCTGAATGTAGATATGTGCCAACCTCTCTAAACAATATGTAGTCATCACTGAAATAAAGTGGACAGACTTGGTCAATCTATTGACAATGAGCCAAGACGCATCAAACTTGCACAATTTATGCGGCAACCTTACTAGAAAGTCTATAGTAATGCGCTCCCACTTCCACATATGTTTAGGCATCTGCTGCAATATTCCAACTGGCCTTTGCTACTCATACTTAACCTGCTGACAATTCAATCACCGAGACACATACTAAACGATGTCTTTCATTATTCGTCACCACCAACAATGTTGTCTCAGGTCACCATACATCTTCATAGCAAGGGGTGAATAGAATACCGCGAGCTATGTGCCTCCTCTAGAATCTTCTCCCTCAATCCATCAATATTTGGAACACATAGGTGACCCTGGAGTTGCATGACACCATCCTCGCCAATAGAAACCTCTTTGGCACTACCCTATAGCATTGTCTCTCTAAGAACAATCCAATAGAGATCATCCAACTACTGAGCCTTGATCTCCCCTAATAATGAAGGTTGAGCAACAACACATGCAAGGACTTAGATGGGCTCTAAAATATTCAACATTATAAGTCTGTTAGCCAAGGACTGAATGTACAAAGCTAGTGGACTCTCCTCCGTTGAAATGAATGCAAAGTTATTATGAGGTCCGTATTTGTCTTTCGCTATAGCATACAAAATTGTGAGATCCACACAATACATGTGTAGTACGCACTTTTTCCATACATAGCCAATTTTTGTGAGCACATTTTCTGTAAGCACACTCATTCCTGCAACACACTTCATATCCAGTTAGCACAAAATAAGACTTATCTAAAGAAGAAGAAAAGAAAAAAGAAAAAAGGAATCATGGGTTGACTCCTAAGAAGTGCTTGATTTAACACCGCATCACGACGCAGATTAGCATCACATAAAATGAATAATCGCCACGACATGGCCATCACCAACTTTTCCCAAATAATGTTTCACCCGGTGATCATTGACTCTAAAAACCTTATCATTTTTATTCTTTAAGTCTAACGTAAGAAAGGGTGTCACACCCACAACCTAAAACCGGCCACTCCATTTAGACTTTAACTTTCAAGGAAACATCCGTAATCGAGAATTGAACAACAACACAAGATCACTTTCTTTAAACTCTTTGTTCTGAATGTACTTGCCATGATTGTATTTTATTTTCTTTTTATAAGGACAAACTTGTGTATGCATGGTACCAGAACGCATCCAACTTATTCAAGTGTGCCACCCTCAAGGTGGCGGCGACATCTCACTCAAGATTCAACTTCTTTAAAGCCTACATGACCTTATGCTCAAATTCCACTGGAAGATGACAAGCTTTTTTGAACACCAAATGGGATGCAGGGATTCCAATAGGTGTTTTGTAGCCCGTCCGATAAGCCCATAAAGCATCATCAAGATTCTTGGACCAATCCGTCCGGTTAGCATTCACTATTTTAGACAAAATACTCTTTATTGACTGGATAGTAACAAGCAAGAAGAGTATTGATGCCAAATATTTCCTTGCTCAATGCCATTTACCATTTCTTTAGAGGCACATTGAGCCTATCCAGAACTGTGGTTAGAATAAAGTCATTTGGAGTAGCATGAGCCTTGGAGCCATTTATGAGTAGTATATGACCTTGTCTAGTAGCTAGATAATGAAGGCAGGCCAGTTGATTAGCTTTCCTCTCTCCAGACACTCCATAAGAACTAGATCCACAGCTCTGGATTCATTTACACTTCTGAATCATAGAATCTCCTGGTGATTGCAAAATAGTAGGGAGGGAGTCCCGACATGGCCACCTTTGCCTTGTATAATCATCAAACCCTTCAAAGGGTATGCCCAAGATTACTCCCAGTTTCTTTGCATCAAACTGCAATTGGACTCCTTTCACCAGACTACTAACAATGCCTTACTGAATCGTAGAATTTGCCATAAATTCAACTAGCTCATTTTTGGCTACCCTACCATCCATCTGAAGGACCATGTCCTTCCATCCCTGAGCAACTAAAGCATCCACCAATTTCATCATTCCTGGTTCTACCATGTCTTTTAGTAGTCTACCATTTAAAATCTATCTTTCACCAAACATGGCAAGCTTATCTTCTCAAAACCATTTTTTTCTTCTTCTCCACTCCAGTCATCATCTTCAGAAATTTTTGATTGTTTGTTTTTCACTATAGATCTTGTCCTCTTGGTAAACATAGGTTCAACAGCCTTAGACATAGAGGAAGACTTCTTAGAGGAAATCTTGGGCTTTTTGGGCATGGGGGTAGGAACCTCCAGTGATATACCCCATTCCTGATGGACAAGTTCCTTCTCCTCTTCCTCAACAGCCTCTGAGGATTCTTCAATCTTTCCATTTCCTTTATCCAATTTCTTTTTCTTACTTTCAGCTAATGCCCTTTGTAGCTCAACTTCACTCTGCTTCTTGTGTCTCTACCCTTTGGCAATGAAGAGGAAATGGGTGTTGGGATGAAGCCTTTCTTTTCTTGGAAGGCATAGGAACATTGGGAGTTTTATTTGTGGGAGTTCTTTGTTTCTTTGGGTCATAGCTTTCCCCAACCTTTCTCAGCAGGTCTACTAGAGTCTCTTCAGTAGATGAAACAGATTTATCTCTCTGTGTGCTCAGATTAACCGACCCCTCAGCAGCTTCTCCAGAACCACTTCCCCCTAACTTTATGCCACTCTCTTCTACCCTTCCTTGTTCAACCCCACAAATAGCAGACACTACTTCTTTCCCGATTCCCCTATCTTCACCTACACCCTCTCTCTATTTTTCTTTTTTAAAATTCTTTTTACCTCCACTCCTTCGTACCTCAGGAAATTCAACATCCCTAATGGGTCCAATCAGAACAAACGTAGTCTCTGGGTTTTCAGTCATATATGAACGTACCTTAGAAGAAGATTCTTGAGTCTTTTTAGAGTCATAAGACCCACGTCCTTCCCCCTCAGTAGCGGATTGATAGGATTAAGAATCAGAGTTGGAGTCAGAGTTTTGAGCTTGTCTTGCTTTCACACAACTTGCTTTGAACCTCTGATTTAATGCCTTCCTTAGAGCTCCAGACGCTACAGTCTTTCGAGCAAGCATTTTCACCCTTTGTACTCTACGTTTTGGAGATGCACTGGGTGGAATAGTTGAGGATGAATTTGAGGGAGATAAAGGTGGAGGAGTTCCAGTATTGTCTTGTGGGTTAAACATGATCGTTGGTTTCTTGAGATAATTTGGGAATTAGAGTTTTGGAGAAGAGGGAAAGTTAAAGGGAAGAAGATTTTTCGACGGTTTGGAATTATGATGATAGCAGGAGAAACGAAGTGTAATATAAAGAGAAATACACATTTAACAAGTAGCAACAACCTTTTGCAGTGGTCAATTAGAGGTCTAATCAACTAGAAATTCTAGATTTTGAATGATCGGTTAGCCTTCCCTAGATTTTAGGAAAAATTTTTGGTTTAGAGTACTAGGCAGACAAAACTGGTTCAATGCTAACAGATAGAATTTTCTAGGAATTGAACAATTATAGGATTTTTACTCATGATTGAAATATTAATCTTTCTAATTGTGCAGAGTATAGAAAATATACCTTAGCTTTCATATGAACCCATACTGATGAACCGACTTCTTTATTTAGAAGTCTCTTAAACATGCCTCAAATGCTATAATAGAATTTTTTTTGTAAGTGATCAGTAAGTCATATAAACACATGTCACCGGAGTATAATAATTAAAGTATGAAGCTGATTAAGTATTAATCTAGATATTTACACAAGTTCAAAATTCCAATGGTAAAAAAAACTTCTTTTTCATTTTTCAATTTTTTTCATTGTGCATTCTGATCTAGACCTATTAGGTAATCTTAATCATCCCTAATTCCCACCTGTTCCTCTCAACGTTTTCTCAACTCAGTGCTTTAGTGAAGATGTCAGCAATTTGTTTATCAGTAGCACAAAATTCTATGGAGATCAATCCTTTCTCATAGTTATCTCTCAAGAAGAGGTGTCTACTTCTATGGGCTTAGTCCTCTTATGATGAACATGGTACTTTGTCATACTTATAGCATTAGTGTTATTACAGAATATAGGAATGCAACCAACTTCAATGCCAAAATCTACCAGCTGTTGTTTGATCCACAACAATTGAGCACAACAAGATAAAGACACTGAATTTTGCTTTTTAGTGGCCCATGATACAAGATATGAACCAAGAAAGTGAGCCATACCTTACGTGTTTTTCCTATCCACAAGGAAACCTGCATAATCAGCATCAAGTCATCAACATATCCTTCTAGATTGAAATTACTACCTTTGGGATACCAAAGACACAGATCAGTAGTGCCTTCCAAATATCTTAGTATCCTCTTGACATCAATCAAGTAAGACTCTTTTGGATTAACCTGAAAGTGAGCACAAAGCCCTACACTGAAAACAATGTCAGACCTCCTGGCAGTAAGATACAAGAGTGAGCCAATCATACCCCAATACAACTTTTGATCAACTGATGAACCAGGTCCATCAGCTTCTAATTTAGTGGCAGTTGCAATGGGGTTGTCTATTTCCTTTGATTAATCCATTTTAAACTTTTTGATAAACTCTTTTGCATACTTCTACTGATGGATCACAGTTCCATTTGGGTTTTGTTCGATCTGTAAGCCTAAGAAAAAGTTAAACTCACCCATCATACTCATTTTAAACTTACTCCCAATTAATTTTAGAAAAACCTTAGTTTATCAGTGGTGGCCCCAAATATTATGTCATCAACATATATTTGTACCAAGGAGATCCTTACCTTTTTCCCTTAGGAATATAGGGCACTGTCAATTTTACCTCTTTTGCAACCATGTTCAAGCTAATATTTGGACAATCGTTCATACCATGTTGTAGAAGCATGCTTGAGCCCAAAGAGAGCCTTGTCTAATTTGTATACATGCACAGGACATTCCTTACTCGCAAACCCAGGGGGTTGTCTCACAAACAGTTCTTCTTTCAGGTCGCCATTTAGGAAGGCACTTTTAACATCTATCTAATGGAGAGTGAATTCCATGTGTGTTGCAAAGGCTATGAGGAGTCTTATTGCCTCTAGAATTGCAACTGGAGCAAAAGTCTTATCATAATCTATTCCCTCCTCTTGGCTGTAACCTTGGACCACCAGTCTTGCCTTGTTTCTTGTAACTGTTCCATCTTCATCAAGTTTGTTTTTGAAGACCCATTTTGTGCCAATAACTGGTATGTCCTTGGGTCTTGGAACTAGATGATAGACTTGACCTCTCTCGAACTGATTGAGTTCATCTTGCATTACATTAACCCAGTCTGCATCTTGCAAAGCATCAACAACATTTTTAGGTTCAATAAGAGACATAACGGCATCAAAAGCACACAAATACTTTAATTATGGTCTAGTTTTGAGTCTAGATGTTGCTTCAATAATTATGTTCTCAATAGGATGAGAACTTTGATACTTGTGAGACAACCCACCGATTTCTGCTAGATGTTTCTCCCATGTTCTGTTGCTGAGGAATAGGATCATGAACATATTCTTTTAGAGGATTAGTTTCAATTCCTCATTGATCAGTTCTCCCTGTTAGGTTGCCCTGGATGGAAGAACCTATTCCATCACATGTTCCTTCTTTTGGTGCCACATTAACATGTGCTGAGAATTCAGTCAAATCCTTTACCAGTCTAGTGGCTTCATCTTCGTGTTCCTGTCTTTCAGAAAGAATGTTACTTTCATCAAACACTACATGCACACTTTACACAAAGTTTTTTTATTGAACACTTTATATGCTTTGCTATGTGAAAAATATCCCAAGAATATTTCCTCATCACTTATGGGATATAACTTACCAAGGGAGTCTTTTCCAATATTGTGTATACAACACTTGCATCCAAATGCCCTAAGATGGGGTATATTTGGTTTTCTCCCTTTAAGTAACTCATAGGGAGTCTTCTCTACAAGTGGTCTAGTCATGCATCTATTGATAAAGTAACATGCAGTGTTTATAGCCTCTGCCTAAAAGTTGTGGGGTCGTTTACTAGAAAGAAGCATAGTCGTAGCCATGTCTTCATGAGTCATATTCTTTCTTTCAACTAATCCATTTTGTTGAGGAGTCCTAGGGGCAGAGAAGTTATTATCTATTCTATGCTCATCACAGAATTCAGCAAATTTAGCATTTTTAAATTCAGTTCCATGACCAGACCTAATGGATGCAAGTTGATTACCTAGTTGTTTCTGATTTTTTCTAACAAAAGCAGTGAACATGTCAAATGCTTCATCTTTAGATGTTAAATATAGTACCCAGGTAAATCTAGAATAATCATCAACAAACACCATCACATATTTCTTTCCACCCCTGCTCAAGGTTCTCATTAGACCGTTGAGATCTATATGAACCAGTTCCAATGTCTTGGTTGTGCATACCATTATTTTTGAAAGATGATCTTACCTACTTTCCCCTTGCACATGCCTCACAAACTTTGTCTTCTTTGAACTTGATGTTAGGTATCCCTATCACCAAGTCCTTAGAGACTAATTTATTTAGCTGATTCAGACTAGCATGACCTAGTCTTTTGTACCACAAGAGGGGATCATTATTCAACACACTTAAGCAAGTGGTTCATTTTCTGAAAGAGTATTTAAATCTACAATGTAAATATTATCAACTCTTTTTCCATACAAAACAATCCTGTTAACGGTAAGGTTAATCACAAAGCATTTGGTAGAGGTGAATGCTACAAGGTTACCTTTGTCAAACAGTTATGACACACTGATCAAGGTTATATCAAAAGTCGTCTATCAAGTGGACATTCTCAATGGAGTGTGAGTCTATCTTACCTCTCTTTAAGTCCTCAAGTGAAAGGAACTGGTTGTCACTTCCAATCATATGTTTTGAGCAGCCACTATCCATGTACCGTATTTGGTTATTTCCCTTCACTTGTACCTGCAAAAAGAAGTCAAGCTTGGGTCCCTTTTCTTTTGCATCACATTCATTTTTTAATGGCCAATCTTGCCACGGTGTGAGCAAAATTTTGTTCTCAGGAAGAGTGAGGTACTTGCTTTTAGGATCCCACTTAGGTGCTTTACTCCCATAACCAAGTCCACTTTTGTTTCTACTGTGATATTCTTGTAAACAAGAAAGTGCATTAGATGCCTTTTTCTACTTGCAAGTTCTGTCTAGTTCATGTTTTACGTTACCTAGATCTTTATTTAAGACTTTTATCTTCTCATCCTTCCTGTACAACATATCCTTCATTTTTTCTTAGTTTTCTTCTAGGGTGAGATGTGTGTGATCAACTTTCTTCTTACATGTTCCTAGTTTCATTTTAAGTTCTCATACCTACGTTCTAGGTCACATGTGTCAAGTTCAAAAACCTGATTCCTCAACTCAACTTTTTTACTATCACTTTCAGTAGCCCTAGATTCTAGATTTTTGCACTTGGCTTTTAGGATCACATATTCCTTAGACAGACCTTCCTTCTCTTTCTTAATTATTTCAAACTCATCAATGAAATCTAGCAAAAGCTCAGACAACCTTTTTTTAGACAGGGATTTAATCTTGTCTTTGAGATTACGGATACTTACGAGTTCATCATCAGATTTTCCGATAACCATAAGAGCTTGTTCATTTGCATCTTCATCTTTTGAGTCCTCATCTGATGTTACCCCGAAGAAGAAACCATAGCTTTTGTTGATCCTTTGTCCCTTTTTGGTTGAACCTAATCTTTCGTTCAGCCCTTTCCTTCATCCACTCAATTTTTCATTGAGAACAGTTCTTGATCATGTGATCGGTCTAACTACCTTTATATCAATTCTCGTTGATCTGTTTCTTAGGAACCCTCGATTTGTTCAAGGTTGTACCTCTTGAAAAACTCGTTCCACTTATTAGGTACTTTTTGAAATCTCTTGTGATCATGGCCATTTCATCATCCTCTAGATCTGCACCTTCAGCTATTCCGGGAGCCAAACTTCTTTCTTTCTTGGGTGCATCTATTTTCATGGTTTGCCTTCTGAGTTCATAGAACAGTGATGTTTCTAATCAGTTCATCCAGTTTGAGGGTAGAAATATACTTTGATTCCTGAATAGTAGTAATTTTGCTTTCCCAAGTAACTGATAAGACTCTTGTCAAGATTTTCTCAACCTTTTCTTCTTCAAGGATAATTCTCCCAAGAGATTTAAGTTCATTTGTTAGTGTTGTAAACCTTGTGTACATCTCCTGGATAGATTCTCCTTCCTTCATACTGAAATTTTCATATTGAGAATATAGTAGTGTTCCTCTTGATCGCTTTACTTGAGGAGTTCTTTCATGAGCCACTTGTAAAGTGTCCCATATTTTCTTTGCAGTAATACAACTTTGAATCTTGCTGTAGTCATCTGGACCCAGTCCACGCACAAGCCATTTCTTGTCCTTGACATTCTTCTCCCATTTCTTCAAATCTTTAGCAGTGCAGCCAGCCCTTGACTTTGGCACATCTACTCCTTCAGCATTATTCTTTTTAGTTGCCAGAGGACCATCACTGGCTATGTCCCAGAGTTCATAGTCTTCCCCTGTAATGTGATCTCTCATCATGTTCTTCCACCAAGAGTAGTACTGACCATTAAAGAGTAGAGGCCTAGCAGTGGATTGCCCTTCCCAGTTTCCAGGTGGTGCACTCATTTTGATCTTTTCCTAAGGTGTTATCCTCTTCAAGGATAACCTTCTCTGATGCAAATTGATGTTTTAAGCATCAATACTACACAAGAGGGGGATGATTCGTGTGGTACCCAATTTTTTGCTTATCTGAACTATTGAAGAACCTGGTTCTTTTAAGTGTTCCAACTACTACTATTTATGGAATAATAATACAAAAAATAAAGAACATAGAGATTTTTACTGGAAAACACCTGGCTCGAAAGGTGAAAAAATCACGACCTACTACACAATAAGATTTTCCCAAACTTCCACTAAAATCACTGAGCCAAAATATCATTTACAAGAACTCTTTGTAAACTTAAGGATTAATTCTAATCCTTGTGGCACAGAGCCTCAACTGTTGCGAAAACTTCAAGTTACATATAACTTGAACACTCTAGGTACGTAATACAATTGCTTCTATGAAAGATGAAAGGTATAATTTTAAACCACCTACTACAATTGAACTAGATTAAAAGATAGACACAATGGAACAGATTCTTCTATCTCATTCAAGTAGCTTCATGAGTGCACACTCAAATCACACATAAATTGCTTGCAAAATCGCTCTCTTTTGCTCTCAGTTTAGTTTAACTTCTGCATATATGCATTACCTGTAAAAGAGAACAATACTGATATTTAATAGGTTATTAGAGTTGATTGGACTCAATCTTTATCCTAGATTGCGTTCTCTTTATATAATGAGACTTTCTCCCCTTATCTAATATGCAACCCTTTCTATCAGATCAGGAGATGTTGTTCCTTATTCAGTAGGACTTATCTCCTTCACGTGCATCTCACATGAATAGATTGGTCATGAGTGTGCTTCACAAGATGGACCTTGTCCATGAGTAAGTTCTTTTGTCAATCATCAAAACTTTACTTGTTCTTATTCCAACACAAGCCTTTACCCGTTTCGTAGTGACCCTCTCTTGCTACCCAAGCTTTCCTTAACACTCTTGAGAAACAATAGGCTAAAACATAAGTTAGGGGAGAGACAAGCAGTTTGAAAAATGTATCAGGGCACCGAAAAAGGGAAGAAAAGGAAATACAACAAAAAAGGAAGAATAACAAAAAGAATAATGCAAAAAGAAAGTGAATTAGTTGAAGAGTTGAAGGGATTCAAAAATAGTAATGATGCAAAGCATGGAGAAAGCAAAGAAGGAGAAAATGAATATCATGACCAAGAAAGAGTGACTTAAGTATCTCTAGTTCCCCTAAGGAAAAGGAAAATGCCTCAAAGAGTCGGCAAAGCATGAACCGAAAAGAGAAAATGGAGTTCTTAAGGAAAGTTGAACCCATTCTATTCCAACATATCCAACCCCAGTCCAATAGGCTTCATTAAATTCCAAAAAAGCCCTAGGTGATTTCAATCCGAGTGAACTTACATTATTAGTGGTGATCTACATGAGCGGCAAGCACATGGTACTTAGAGCCATACTTGTGACATTCTTTTGAGAGAGATGAGCGAACTTTTCACAAATCTTTGAATTGAGTGGTACATTTTTAAATTACTTATGCTAACGGAGAATAGAGGAGGAGTTTGGTACCCACGGTGACCTACATGAAAGAGCGAGCTTCCTTGATGAATAAAGTTAACTCTTGATACTTAAGTGTCACATTAGAACTATTTGTGCTTAAAAATTCAAAAGTGTTATGGGTAATTGTTGGTCCCAATTGATGTGTGATTGATGCATTGTAGATTAGCTGAAATAGCTCTTAGCTTGTGGAGGTGGGATTACCATATTTGCTTAAGGACAAGCAAAAGTTTATGTTTGGGGGAGTTGGTAAGTGGAGTTTTTGACTACTTATTAGCGCATTTTAGCCTTCGTTTTAGTCCAAAAGTGTTTAATTGTATTCCTGTAGACTGATAAAATATGCTTAATTGCAGGAGTATTAGGAAATGAGCCACTAATGAAATCCAACTCAAGAAGGAGTAATCTGAACCCAAGAAAATCTAATTTCGGGTGAATTGTGTTACTGTTCACATATTCTCTCTAGGAAGAAGAGTGAATAGTGTTTCCGTCACTATTCATCGAGCATACCTCCGGATTTTGCCAGTGGATTGTCACAAAATTTGTGTCACACGATCCCCTTCTCTTTGGGAACAATCCCCAATTGATTTTTACCTCAAATCTATAACCAATTTTCCTGCATCTTAAATCTTATTCCACGATTTACTGTAGCAACCAGAATTTCTTCAAATTTCCAGCGCCATTCCTTTTGATAGCGTGGATGTGATGGACTGTGTTTGAAGGATAAAGCAACCATGGATGCTACGCCCTCTCCCCAGCCTTTTGCTGTGGGAGAGGCTATTCAAAACAATACTGAAAATCCAACAACTATCTGTACCAAACAAACATAAGCATCGCAACTTGCTGGGCAACAATCTTTCGGAACAAACTCAAAACTGGAACTTTTTCCTGTTACGTTTGAGCATGGAATACCTACTGTTGAATTCACAGTACTTGAAATGAATTCATTCACCAGGGAGGAAGGTCTTCAACAAGCAGTAGTAATTAAATTTTCATATGGAAAGCCTGAGCTTCAGGAGCTGAGACAGATTTTGCCGAAACAACTCGACGTCAAAGGTAATTGCAACATTGAACAGCTAGAATATCGGCATATTCTGGTAAGATTCAATCTATTTGAAGATTTTTCTCATGTCGTATCAAGAATAACTGGTTATGTTAAGGCAAAAAGAGACGAGTTCTTCTTTAGGACATTCCCACGGACAATGGGATTTAACCCCCGTGAAGAAACGTCAAAAGCTGTGGCTTGGATATCATTTCCAGATCTGCCAGCAAATTTCTTCGCAATAAAAACCTTAATGTCCATCGCATCTGCCGTGGGAAAGCCTATTGCAGTTGATAAGGCTACTAAAGATCATTCGCGACCTAGTACGGCACGAGTTAAAGTCTTGATTAATTTACTGGACAAACATCCAAAGAAAATCAAGATCAAGATAGTAGATATGAAATCTTGAAAAATAGTTGAATACGACCAGCAGATCGTGTTTGATAATTTACCTAAATACTGCACGTATTGTAATCATCAAGGTCATGATGCAAAATCGTGTCGTTGGAGTACAGAGGAACTTAATGAAGAAGCAGTTCATGTTGACGAATCTGAAGGCTGGGGCAGTTTGGCAAAATTAGGAGGTGATGCCAGGGAGTACTTGAATGCTAATCTTGCAGGGCGATGAATTGAAGGGGTTCTACCTAATGTGATTAATGATGTAGGACAAGAAATTGTTTCTGCTTCAAATGTTCCAGCTGCAAAAGCTCATTCAAGGCTAAATGGTGATATTTCACAGCTTTTGTAAAGGGCCATCTACTGTTCCATTAAATGTTCATTTGAATGTTTTAAGTGAAAAGGTAGTGTCAAATTTGGAATCAACTGATGAATCTACTCTGGAAGCACCTAATAATGCAAAAAGGAATGAACTGATTTTGATTGAGCAGCTCCCGATGTTGCAGATTAATAACAATAAAAAACTATACTGTTTGGTCAAGGAAATGGTACAAACTTAACCAACTTGTTGCAGCATGTTCTCAGGTAAACCCTAGGATATCCTGTACCATCAAACATTTCGAACTTTGGAAGTTTGTACCCCTCGGGGAGTTCGACATCGGGCTGCATGCATAAATCTTCGTAGTTTAGTCCCTCAATTCCTTTAATACCTTCAATGCCCTGGATCTTGGTGGTCAGCTTCTTAAGTTCTTCAGACAAATTTCTAATGAGCAAGTCTTTGTCATCGGACTCAGGTATGCTTGAGATAGGCACATTTTCCACATAGATGGGCGTGTTGTTGTGGCAGTGGTCATTTGTAGGGTTCAATGGTTCCGGGATGAGAAACGGAGTGTTGTTGGGAGTCTGGGAAGTATTGCAGTGGTGGTGAGGAATGAGATGGTTTGGGACATTTTGTGGAGATGTGGGATTCCGAGTAACCTCTGCAGTAGTAAGGGAAAATGATAGACTTGCCAAATTCTGGACTTGGTTAAGCTCTTCTTGGAACTTTAGTAACTTTTGTTCTATCTGAGAGGCATTTTCCGTGGAAACTTGAATACCTTGAGTAACCTATACCCGTTCGACCGAATTTTCCTTTCTGGTGTTGCTCAAATCTTATATCATTCCCTTGTTCTTATTTCTGATAGGTCTAGGAGGAGGAGTGGGTGGAGGGCTCTTGGATCTCGTGGAATATGATGACGATCCCAGAGTGCACGAACTAACTTATTTGGGAGGGGAATAAAACAAAAAGTAACAACAAAAAGGTAACAAGTTAGTGAGGATCATAAGAAAACATGTTGCAATATTTAATCATGTAGTGCAAGGAATATAAAACGTGTCCTAATCTTGGGGGACCTTGTTGTGCTCGAGGTAGGCCCAGCGACAAATCTATTTGGAGAACTCAGAATGCTAAATGCCTCATTTTATTGATATAAAAATAAGATGAATCCTAAAATAACACTTAAATAACGTGAAATAAATGTCACTAATGGTCGTAGGACTTACTAAATTTTCAAAGAAAAAGACGACTCCTATCTGTTTGGTCCTAGAAGGACCTTCCCTAGAATTGGCAATGCTGGCTCCTACATATTGCTTTCCCAGCTCGCGCAATCCTAGCAGCAAGTAGGCCCTGATGTATGCCTTCATTTCCTTCAGCAACTCAGCAATTTTCGACCCTCTTCATAAACTTCTTTTCCAGCTCTACAATGTCCCGCTCCAAACAGATCAATCGTTTGTTGGCACTGACAGCCATATCCTTACATTCTCCAATAAGTTTTTGATTAGCCACTTGTATTTCGCGGTGCTCATTTTCGCATTCCCGTATCCTCTTGCATAGTTTGTTGTACTTCACCAGTGCTTCAGACTTTTCATCAATGATCATGGTGACCTCGAACAAAGCCCGGTTGTCCTAACCCATTATGATCGTCTTCCAACAAGCTTGGATAGTATGGAGTATAACCACCATGGTACCTGTCCGGTTCAATAGTATCTCTTCCAATGATGATTTTGCAGTGCCACATGTGTTGGGCTTGGCACTTGTAAGGGTTGTCGTCATCCTAAAAGTTGGCCCTGAAGTGACTCATTTTATCAACCCTTGGTATAACCTGCTTTCTTTCGGCCTGCCTCACGACTTGGAGAGGGACATAAAGATAAGCTCCTTTAGACAGTGAGTATAAGAAGTGGTGCATCTCGAGATCGGACAATGAACTCTTTAGTAGGGAACCACTCGAGCATCCATTGCACTTAGTCCTCTTTTAGATTTTTTAACAACTCTACCCACCCTTTGGCGTCTTATGGTTAGGCAAACATGTGAGGCATATAGTTCATTCGCCTTGGCTGATAGAAGGAAATATGATCATCCTAGTCTCTGTGCATAATCTCTTGCCGATATTCACCCCTTTGGAGGTGCTCCATAGCCATAGTTGGAGCAGTAAGTTACAACCCTCAAAGTGTTTGGTCCCTCATTGATTGTTCTCCAGGGCTCGGTATATCTCCGCAACGATCATAGTTACTATAATAAAAGGCTGCCCACCAATTCCTTCCATTAAGGTTTTGTTGAATGGCTAATCTAGCGTGGATCCTAGCCTTCTTCATAGGAAGTAATATCATCCCCAAAAGAAGAACATAAAGACGATGACCCTTCTGAGATGTTCCCTAATTATGTGAGGGAGAATTCATCCGTATAAGTGTGGTAGGACTTCCTATGGCTGTACATCTCGTGCAAATAATAGTAAAGAATATAGGAATCCTTCAAGAAGGTCAAGTATATGCTCTTCGCTAGTCCCATCATTTTTAGAAAACCCATACCCTTGTGATTTTCCGGCATAACCATACCCCAAGTCTCCCATGGGATACCAGCTAGCCCTCTTATTTCCTCTAGCAATGGTGTCATTTCAATGTCCCCGAAGCGGAACACAAATCTATCACCATTCCAAAACAGGGTTGCAGCCTCTAAAATTTAGTTGACGGGTTGGATTTCCAGAAGGGAAGGCAAAGTTTCCAAATATTTGCAGATGAGAGTCTGATGGAGTGAAGGTCCTCCCACCAACTTAGAAACCTTGGGTGGATGTTGCTTACCATGTCGAATCTGGGGACTTCGTGCCTCATTTTCTGCAAAACAAAGTTTTAGACCCTTACCCCCATCGCATTCGACTATTAAATATCAATAATTGGCATAGTAAGCATTTAGTTCTCCAAATAAATATACAAAACGTGGTAGTGTACGTTTGGGTTCCAAGAAAACCCAGTGGACTATGAACAAGGCTATCTTAAAGAGTCATTTGGCGGATAGCATAACCGACTTGGCTAGGTTTGACTATGATGCATGCACAATTGAATAGAGTAGGGTTTCTATGGGGTGCTAGACCCGTACCCTTGAGTAGATAACTCAAGAGGGAAATGCACGGAACCCTTAACTCACCGTTGATCGACTAGTTTTACCACAAAGATGCCTTTGCCAAATTTAGGTGGTGGTAATATTGAAAGGGCACAACCACTCATTATAACGTTGCTATGGTATTTTGTTTGGCACGAGTGGAGTATGATGTTGAATATAATATTACAAGAATGAAATAAGTTGTCACGTATTTTCACGTTCGTGATTACACTAATTACAACAGTATAGAAGGAAAATGGTAAAAGAAAGCATTAAAGAAAATAAACAAAGAGCCAAGTCAGTTTTGTAGTAAATAAGAGAAAAATACATTAAATAAAGGAAATAAAGAAGCAGTAAAGTCACAAGCAACATAAATAGGTAAAAGCCTAAACAAAATCCCTAGCGGAGTCACCATGTTATCGGTGCCCCCTTTTCTAAGGAGAAATCAGGTTTACGACTTTTAGGCATACAACTCTTTCCCTTTTGGAATTGGGTTTGAGACTTAGAAGAGTCACCACCTAATGATTAAAGTGCATTAGGACACTAAGAAGGGTTTTAGTTGAAGAACCAGAGTTTGGGTAAGGGCTAGAATATATCTCGGAGGGGAGGTGTTAGGTACCCCCCAAGATCCACTAGTGTGATTCCCAACCATGCTACAATTGTGACTTAAATGTATACACTGAATAAACATACAAAGACAAGTTTCGAGTAAAGATTGCAAACAAAGGGAAGTGTAAAAGTAAAATAAACATGTTGAAGTTGAGAATAGGCGATTTCATAATTATTTAAAGAATACACAGGTGCAGAAAAATGGGGGTCAAATAATTGGCAAAAATAATCAAACAAATGGGGTAGAAGTTTGGAAACGAAATAGTACTGAAAATTAAATAACTGAAAGAGATTCTAAATAATTAAAGTAAAAGATGAGTTTAAAGAACTAAAAACGGACAGATTAAAAAAAATTCTAAAAAAAAGAGTAAACACATAAAAAGGGAGGGGGTCCTAGGATTATGAATAATATGGATCACCCCATGCAACACCCGGTAACAATTTATACACATGGTGTTATCGCGTGATCATCATATCCATGTCTACCCTTTCCAACTTCATTAAGGTACTAAATCGTGGAATGGTCTCGTTACTTATTGCATGCTACTACCTACCCCAATACTATCAGTCTAGGAGGCAGTTGGGACTATTAATCCTAAAGGGGTGGGGGATATTGGCTTTTAAAGTTTTAAAAGAACAAAATCTAGTGCGATAAGCAGAACACATTATAGTTAAAGGGGAGAACACATAACAGTTAAAGGCTAAAATATGCCTCCTCATTCAAAGCAAAAATGTTTGGCATGATTACAGGTACTGATTAGGTCTTAATTAAATTAAAGCATTAGGACATGCTGCTATATCATATATTATTCGGATGAGAAGTCTGAATTAGGCCTCGTCTGGTTGTAGTTTATCCGGGACTGATGCAGTTGAATAATTACCTACTGGTTCGCCTTGATGCGGCCTGTAAACATCATATCTACCAATGCAGAAGGGCAATGATTTTAAGGAAAGGGTACTGGTTTGATAAACAAAGCTCTGCAGATTTTAAACGATCTTGCTACTGATTTTAAACTCCTAGGTGAAATATATAGACGAAGCTGATCAACTGATTACATCCTATAGGCATGATTTCTAAGCGTTAATTGTTTTAAGACAACTAAGTAAGTGCAGGAGCCTTATATGCATGGTATCTAGAATGAGGTTGATTATTGTTAAACCTATGGTTATTTGCCTAACAACATACGTATATGCAGAGGTGCAGAAACAAAACTATAAGCATGATTTTCTATATGCAGAAACCTATAGGGATGGTTTCTAAAAATGAAACAATCTTATAGGCACGATTTTTACATGTAATGCATAACTTATAGGAAGTATTTCTAAATGCTTAAGCGCAGAAACTTATACATGATTTCTATATGCAGAAACTTATAAGCATGAGTTCTATATATTATGCATGAATGCATAATTTCTAAATAGTAATCACTACGAGCATGCTGTCTACCCATATGCATACATAAATGACCTTCCCTTTTTCACTAGCACACCATAGTTATTAAAAACCTGAATGAATCAAGAAAGATAAACAATTACATCAAAAATTCAAGCTACAACCAAACAACCTAATTCAAACTCAAGGTCTAACAATATGGGATAAACCAACTTCCAAAGATCAAACTTCCAAAGCCTTTCTCATCTCTTGGGTGTGTCAAAGTTCAAAGGTCTTCATGAACCCCAGGCAGTGTGTACACCCAAATACATTTGCAGGATAATATTATTGTGCAATGTGGAAGGGCCAGCCTGCAAATGTCAAAGTTCAGAGGTAACTCAAGGTAGGTCCCAAAGCAAGGTTCATAGGAGGGGGAAAAACTTAGAGTCTAAGAGTAGGTGTAAGTGCATGGGGGAATTTGGGAGTCCAGGGCAGGCTAGTGGTCATGCCCAGCAATTAGGAATGCGGGAACACCCCTGACCAATCTGTTAACCAAATCTTAGGAGTAAAGATCCATTGGAGAACAAGTTTAGATCTGAGTAGTAATTTTGGTATTGCCAGGCCAAAACCTTAACTCAAACACATAGAGGGGAATAGGGGTAGGGATTCACAGTAGAAACAAATGCAAGGAAAGAACATACATAGTTTAATCACGTAACATGAATAGCAGAGTAAATAAGAATGCTAAAAATATAAAGTAAACACATAGTGGTGAGGTAGAAAAATTAAATCAAACATACCAATTTCAGGGAAAATAGGTATAAAGAAACAGTAGTCTGGAAAAGCCAATTTATAAGCAAGCAGTTCCAAAGGATCTCAAAAAAGTAAAGTGTTGAGAGAGTATTGAACTCAAAGCAGTATTTTAAGTGTGTCAGTTGAGCGTAGAAGTTCAAGGTATTGAACTCGAAGTGTCCTTAATAGTGCAGGAGGGTAGTCCCTTTTATAGTGCAGAGAAGCAAGTAAAAAAGGTAAGAAAATATGATGTTCCAAACGTTAATACCACACAAGAGTGGAGGGGTGATTTGTGTGGTACCCAATTTTTTATCTAGAAGAACCTGGTTCTTCTAGGTGTTCTAATTACAACTATTTGTGGAAATAAAAATACAGAAATTAAAGAACACAAAGATTTTTAGGTGGAAAACACCTGGCTCAAAACGTTAAAAACCACCACCTACTACCCAGTAGGATTCTCCCAAACATCTACTAAAATCACTGAGCTAAAACAGCATTAACAAAACTCTTTGCAACTTTGAGGATTGACTCTAATCCTAATGTACCACACAGCCTCAACTATTACGACACCATCAAGTTAACTCTAACTTGAATACTCAAAGTTCATAATACAATTTCTTCAATGAAAGCTGGAAAGATACAATTCTAAACCACCTACTACAATTGAACTAGACTAAGAATAAATACAATGGAATTGGTTCTTCTATCTCGTTCAAGTAGTTGCAGGAGTGCACACTTTAGTTTCACATAAATTGCTTGCAAAATTGCCTTTATCTTTCGCTCTTAATTAAGTTTACCTTCTGCATATGTGCATCACTATAGAAGAGAACAAACATAGTTATTATTAAGTTAGTAGTCAAATTTTGATTGAGACTCAATCGGTTATCCCCCATCTAATTTGACTCCTAGACCGATACAAACTCTAACCCTTATCCTTGATCCAGATTGTGTTCTCTTCTCATAAGGAGACCTCTTCTCCTTATCCCATATGCGATCTTTTCGATTTTTGATCAGTTCAGAAGATATTGTTACTTGATCCCTAAGACTTATCTTCTTCATGTGCATCTCATATGCATAGTTTGATAACCACTGTGTCTCATAAGATTGACCTGGTCCATCACTGAGTTCATTTGTCATTCTTCAAAACATCAACTGAACTTGGGCCAACAAATTCCCCCTTTTGATGATAACAAACTCTGTGCTTTTACAGATCAGAGAACCTGTAGAACTCAGCTAAATTATCAACATTTTTACTTAGAATTGTAACTTATCATTAAGGACCAGATTTAATCAGGTTATAAATATTAATTTTTCAGAATATGAAGTAAAGTACAATATCTCTTTCCCCTTTTGCAATCATCAAAAATTTTCATATAATATGAATCCCAAATTGTAATAGTTACTCATGGCCACTGGGAACACTACAAGTAAAAGTATGGTTTAGTGAAACAATTATCAATCTTGAAAAAACTTAACTATTAAGAACAGAATCTTCACAAAGCAAGAGAAAAACAAATTGTCTTTTGATAAGGAGATGCTTCGACAAAACAGTCCATGAAAAGAAAGAATAAACATCCAACCATGAGCCAAAACAACCAAAGAAAAATCCCTAATCTGGGTCATTGGGGGGTTACTAGCCTGGTTCAAGGACAGTGTTGAAGGATTCCTCTCATTTGATAGCTCATTTTTCAGGCGATTCCTCTCATTTTCCAGTTCAGCAACACGAGCCTAGAGCCTAGCAATCTCAGCATCCTTTGTCCCACACTCTTGAACCAATGCCCTAACCTTGCTGTTCATAGGAGTCTTCAGAGAGGAACCAAGTTAAATGGGGGATACACTAAGGAGATAGTCACAAGCCTGCACGGTCTATTTTGTCCTTGTTGGAGGCCATTTCCCATTTCTTCAAGGGAACATTCAACCTATCCTGCACAGTATGAAACCATAAGGGGTGGCATGAGCCTTGGAGCTATTAATGACCCTGTCCAGCAGCTTGACAATGAAGGCAGGCTAGATAATAGGCTTTACTCTCACAAGGCATTCCAGAATAACCAAGTCCATATAGTTAGCAGTATGCCTTTTCTCCTGTCTGGGCAGCAGACACTTGTTCACAAATTCAAATAGCACCTTGTGCGCAGGCTTCGTCTCACTCTTCTGCACAAACCTTGCCTCTGGCACATCTTCAGCACACTCTGTATCACAAAAGTTCCTGGTGATTTGGAGAGCACTAGGAAGATCATCTAGACAAGGCCACCTCTGCCTGGTGTAGTCATCATAACCCTCACTGGGTATGTCCAGAATCTTGCCCAATTTAGGTGCATCAAACTGCGCCTTCACTCCCCTAACCACACTAGTGATTACCCTATTTTTCACAGTGGCATTATCCATGAACGCGATCAGCTCCTTTCTTGACAGCCTTCCATCTAATTGAAGAACCATGTCCTTCCAGCCCTGTGCATCTAGGGCATCTACCAATCTAATCATGTGTGGCTCCTCAGGTCTTTTAGCGACCTCCCTTTCAGAAACTTTCTCCTGCCAAAGATGGCAAGTCGATCTTGTTCCTTTTCAGACTCCTCCTCTTCTTCTTCCCCGCTCCATTCTTCTTCTTCTTTTTCAATAACCTTTACCTATTTTCCGTTCATTGCCGACCTAGTTCTTCTTGCTAAGTAGGGTTCAGCAGATACATATTTTGAAGACTTCGTTGCAGGAGTCTTGGTTCCTTTTGTTTTGGCAATGGGAACCTCCACAGTTGTACCTCTTTTTTGATGCATCAGTTCCATCTCCTCCTCCTCTTCTTCAGCAGCCTCAGAATATTCCACAACTTTTGTCTTTCCTTTTTCCTTATTCCTCTTCTTACTTTCTTCTAAAGCTTTCCGTAGTTCTGCCTCGCTTTGCTTGACCCTGCTCCTTGTTTCTCTTCCTTTAGGTAATGAAGGAACAACATACATGGAAGATGACACCTTGCTTTTCTTTGTTGGTTTGGAAGAAATTGGGGTCTTTTAGGAAGAAGCCTTGTGCTTCTTTAGATCATAGCTGGCGCCAACCTTCTTCAAGATGTCAGCCGGGGTTTCCTCCACAGATTAACCAGGTTCATGTTGCTGCTCACTTAGATGAACAAGGCCTTCAGCAGCCTCTCCAGAACTACTTCCCCCTGACTTGATTCCACCCTTTCTTTTTCTTTCCCCTTCTACTAGACCCGGCCCCTTTTACATTTTTAGACATCCCACCAACACAAAACCTATTTTCTTCCCTTTCTACCACATCAAAAAATACAAAACATGTATTTACCTCTTCTAGGGTTTCTTCATTTTTGTCAGTGTCAGAAGACCCATGTTCTTCTCCTTCGATAGCAGAGATAAATGTCTAAGACTCAGAGCTTGAGTCACATTCTAGGCTTTCTTTCTTTTGGCTAGCTTTTAGCTTTTCATTTAAGGCTTTTCTCAAAGAGCCAGAAGCTACAGTTTTCCTAGCCAACTTTTGCTGGCGACAAAACCTAGGTTTTGGGGTTTAAGAGGTGTTGATGATGAATTATTAGGAGATACCGGTGGGGGAGTACCTGGATTGTCTTGAGGATTTGTCATGGTAGAGTATATTTTGGAATTTTAGGAATTTTGGAGATGAAGGGGATGATCAGAATTTTGGAAGAGGTGAATGACGGTTATAAACAAAAAGAAGGGATGTGGTGTGTATTTAAAGAGGGGTTATGGTTACGTGCAGTACCGACAGGCTTTTCCAGTATTCAATTAGGGGTCTAATCACATTAGAATTCCAGTCTCTTGGTGATTAATGGGAGACGCAAGTTATTAGGAAAAAGTCTCGTTTTATTTAGACTTCTAGAATAATGAAAGTGGTTCAATGCTCAATGGGTAGAATTTTTGGAAGTTTGGTGCAATTAGGACTTTTTCTCATGATTGAAAAATTTATCTTTCTAATTGTGCAGAGTATAGAAATATACATGAACATTCTCTTAAGCATATACTGATGAACCAGGTTATTCAAGTAAAACTTCTCTTGATCGTGCCTCAAATGTTAGAATAGAAAAACACATGTTACAGTAATATACTAACTAAATAATGAAACTGAGTAAGGATTAGTCTGGATATTTACATAATATCAAGAACTCCTAACCAAAAAAATAACTTTTTCATATTTTTTTCATTTTGCATTTTGAACTGGACCTTTTTAGATGATCTTAATCATCCCTAATTCCAACCTGTTCCTTTCAAAGTTTTCTCTATTTAGTGCTTTAGTGAAGATGTTAGCTATTTGTTTATCAGTAGCACAGAATTCTATTAAGATTAACCCTTTATCATAATTATCTCTTAAGAAGTGGTGTATAACATGTATGTGCTTGGTCCTTCTATGATGAATAGGGTTCTTTGTCATACTTAATACTAGTGTTATCACAGAATATTGGAATACATCCCACTTCAATTCCAAAGTCTACTAGATGTTGTTTGATCCATAGCAATTGAGCATAACAAGAAGCAGCATCAACATATTTCGCTTCAGCAGTAGATAGGGCTACTAAATTTTTCTTTTTTGTAGCCCATGACACAAGACATGAACCCATGAAATGTGTCATACCTGAAGTGCTCTTCATGTCCACTAAGAAACATGCATAATCAGCATCAGAATATTCTACTGGATCAAAGTTATGACCTTTGGTAACAAAAGACACATATCACTAGTGCCTTTCAGATATCTCAATATCCTCTTGATAGCAGTCAAGTGTCACTCTTTTGGATTTTCCTGGAAACGAACACAAAGCCCTATACTAAAAACAATATCAAGTCTGCTGGCACCAAGATACAAGAGTGAGCCAGTCATACCCCTATACAACTTTTGATCAACTGATGAACCAGGTTTACCAACATCTAATTTAGTGGCAGTTGAAATAGGTGTATATCTATTTCTTTGGGGTCCTCCATTCTAAACCTTTTGATTAGTTCTTTCCTATACTTCTGTTGATGGATCATGGTCCCATTTGGGCTTTGTTCAATCTGCAAGCCTAAGAAGAATTTTACTTCACCCATCATACTCATTTCAAACTCACTTCCCTTTAGTTTTGCAAAGTCTTTACTCAACCTATCAGTAGTGGCCCCAAATATTATGTCATCAACATATATTTGCAAAACAATGAGGTCTTTACCATTTTCCCTGAGAAACAAAGTGCTGTCAGTTTTGCCTCTTTTGTACCATGCTCCAGTAGGAATTTTTATAGTCGTTCATACCAAGATCTTGGGGCATGTTTGAGCCCATGGTCTTGTCCATCTTGTACACATGCTCAATACATTCCTACATTTCAAAAGCTGGAGGTTGTTTCACAAACACTTCTTCCTTGAGGTAGCCATTCACCAAAGAACTTTTGAAATCCATCTGATGGAGAGTGAATTCCATATGTGCAGCAAAGGCTATGAGGAGTCTGATTGCCTCTAGTCTTGAAACTGGAGCAAAGGTCTCATCATAGTCAATACCTTCCTCTTGGGTGTAGCCCTGAACCACCAGCCTTTCCTTGTTTCTTGTAACTGTTCCATCTTAATAAAGTTTGTTCTTGAAGCCCCATTTTGTACCAATGACTGATCTGTCCTTGTGTCTTGGAACTAGAAGCTAGACTTGACTTCTTTCAAATTGTTTGAGTTCCTCCTGCATATCATTGACCCAATCTGCATCCTGTAAAGCCTCAATAACATTTTTAGGTTCAATAAGAGATAGAAAAGCATCAAATGCACACAGATTCTATAGTTGTGATCTAGTTTTGACTCCAGATGTTGGATCAGAAATGATGTTCTCAATGGGATAAGAACTTTGATACTTGTGGGATTTCACCACTAACTGGTTTCTACAAGATGATTCTCCTTTGTTCTGTTGCTGAGGAACAGGTTCATAGACAGGTTCTTGTAGAGAGTTTGTTTCAATTTCTCCCTGATTAGTTCCCCCGTCAGGTTGGCCTGAGTGGAAGAGCCTATTCCATCACATGTTCCTTCTTTTGATGCTACCTCATTCAATTCTTTTACCAGTCCAATGGCTTCATCCTCATGTTCCTACCTCTCAGAAAGAATGTTAGTCTCATCAAATACAAAATGCACACCTTCTTCTATACACAAAATTCTTTTATTAAACACTCTATATGCTTTGCTATGTGAAGAATATCCCAAGAATACTCCCTCGTCAATTCTGGGATCGAACTTACCCAGGGAGTCTTTTCCATAATTGTGCATATAGAACTTGCAAACAAATGCCCTAAGATGGGATAGGTTTGGTTTTCTCCCTTTAAGTAACTCGTAGGGAGTTTTCTCAACAAGACGTCTTGTCATACATCTATTGATTATGTAACATGTAGTGTTTACAACCTCTGCCCAGAAGCTGTGAGGTAATTTACTAGAGAGAAGCATGGTCATTGCCATATCCCCAAGGGTCCTATTCTTTCTTTCAAGTACTCCATTTTGCTGAGGAGCCCTAGGGGCAGAGAAGTTATGATCTATACGATTTTCATCACAATATTCAGCAAAATTTGCATTTTCAAATTCAGTTCCATGATTAGACCTAATGGATGCAAGTTGATTTCCTAATTGTTTATGAGTTTTTCTAAGAAAAGCAGTAAACATTTCAAATGCCTCATCTTCCGATGTCAGAAATATTAAGTAGGTAAATCTAGAATAATACCATCACATATTTCTTTCCACCTCTACACATGGTTCTTATTGGACCACAGAGATCCATATGAACCAGTTCCAACATCTTGGACGTACTTACCATTTTCTTGGATTTGAAGGATGACCTTACCTGCTTCTCTCTTACACATGTCTCACAAACTTGGCTTCCTTGAACTTGATATTAGATAACCCTATCACCAATTCCTTGGAGACTAATTTGTTTAGCTGATTTAGACTGGCATGACCAAGTCTTTTGTGCCACAGGAGAGGATCATGACTAACACACTTAAATAAGTGAGTTCATTTTCTGAAAGTGTTGACAAATTTTCAACGTAAAATATTGTTAACTCTTTTTCCCTGCAAAACAATCTTATCAGTGGTAAGGTTAATCAGAAAAAATTAGGTAGAGGTGAAAGCTACAAGGTTACCTCTGTCACACAGTTGTGACACACTGATTGGGCTATATATAAATCCATCTATCAAGTAGAAATTCTCAATGGAATGAGGGTTTGTCTTTCCTACCTTTCCAACCCCAATGATCTCACCTTTCTTTCCGTTACCAAAGGAGACATTACCTCATTTTAGGTTCTTAATTGAAAGGAACTGGTCTTTGTTCCCATTCATGTATTTTGAGAAGCCACTATCCATGTACCATATTTGGCTACTCCCTTTCACTTGAACCTACAAAAAGAAATCAGGGATTAGTCTTAGGAACCAAAAACTAGTTTGGGTCCCTTATATGGGCAAAAGGATGAATTAGATTATTTCTTACCTAACCAGGCCGCTTGTGTTTCTTTTGAACAAAAGCTTTGTTCTTTTGACAGGCCTTTTCTTTTGCACTGCATTCATTTTTATAATGGCCAGTCTTACCACAATATGTGCAGATCTGATTCTCAGGAAGTGCGAGGTACTTGTTTTTGCGGTCTCATTTTGGAGCTTGAGTCGCATAACCAAGTCCTATTTTGTTGCTACTATGATGCTCTTGCAACCAGGAGAGTGCATTAGATGCTTTGTTCCATTTGCAAGTTCTGTCTAGTTCATGTTTTAGGACCTTACTGAATTCATCTTTCATTTTTCCTAGATTTTCTTCTAGAGTGAGAAATGAGTGATCAGCTTTCTTCTTTCATGTTCCTATTTTAAGTATTAGGTTTTCAGATCTAAGTTCTAGAGTACTATTGTCAAGTTCAAGAACCTGGTTCTTCAACTCAGCATTTTTGTTATCACTCTCATCAGCCCTAGATTCTAGACTTTTGAATTTTGCTTTTACGATAACTCATTCCCTAGATAGAACTTCCTTTTCATTATTAACTATCTCAGACTCATCAATGAAGTCTAATAATAGCTTAGCCAACCTTTCTTTAGAAAAAAATTTAATTTTGTCTTTGAGATGCAGAATACTTACGTTGCTCATTCTCTAATTCTCCAATGGCCATAAGAGCTTGCTCTTCTTCAGCTTTATCTTCTGAGTCTTTATCAGAGGTTTCACCCCAAACAGCAACCAAAGCCTTGGTTGATCCTTTGTTTCTTTTGGGTTGAACATGTTCCTTCTTCCTGTTTTTTCATTCAACCCTTTATTTCTTCCACTCAATTTCCCATTGAGGGTAATTCTTGATCATGTGGTCAGTCTTCTGTTTCTCAGGGGCTCTTGTCTTGTTGAAGTTTGTACCTCTTGATGAACCTTTTTCTTCTCATCACGTACTTTTTGAAATCTCTAGTGATCATAGCCATCTCATCATCTTTCAGATCTGAACCTTCTGTAATTTTGAAAGCTAGGCTTCTCTCTTTCTTGGGTGTATCCATCTTCCTGGTTTGCCTTCTTAGTTCATAACCAGTATGATTTCTAATCAGTTCATCCATTTTGAGAGTAGCCATGTTCTTGGATTCCTGAATAGCAGTGATTTTTCTTTCCCAAGCAACCGGAAGAAGTCTTGGCAATATTTTCTCAACCTTGTCTTCTTCAAGAATAACCCTTCCCATAGACTTAAGTTCATTTCTCAGTGTAGTGAACCTAGTATACATCTCTTGAATAGGTTCTCCATCTTTAGTAGTAAAATTCTCATATTTAGAATACAACAGTGTTCCTCTGGATTTTGAGGTGTTCCTTCATGAGTCACTTGCAAAGTGTCCTATATCTCTTTGGCAGTAGTACAACAATGGATCCTTTTGTACTCATCTGGACCGAGTCTATATACAAGCCACTTATTTGCCTTAGCATTTTCTCCCACTTCTTCATGTTTTCAGCAGTGCAGTCAGCCCTTGTCTTTGGCACATCCACTCATTCCTTTTTCAATGTAGTTGCCAAAGGACCATCAGTGACTATGTCCCAGAATTTATAGTCTTCCCCTATGATATTATCTTTCATTCTGTTCTTCCACCAAGAGTAATATTGTCCATTGAACAATGGAGACCTGGAGTGGATTACTCTTTCCAGTTCCACAGGTGGTGCACTAATGTTGATCTTTTCCTAAGGTGTTAGCCTCTTCAAGGATAACCTGCTCTAATACCAATTCATGTTCCGAACGTCAATACCACAAAAGAGGAGGGGTGATTTGTGTGGTACCCAATTTTCAATCTCGAAGAACCTGGTTCTTCTAGGTGTTCTAATTATAACTGTTTGCAAAAATAAAACACAAAAATTAAAGAACACATAGATTTTTATGTGGAATACACCTGGAATAAAAGGTGAAAAAAGCACGACCTAATACCAAATAGGATTTTCCCAAAAATCCACTAAAATCACTAAGCCAAAACAGCATTTATAAAACTCTTTGTAAACCTAAAGATTAACTCTAATCCTAGTGTGGCACACAACCTCAACTGTTGCGACACCTTCGAGTTAACTCTAACTTGAATTACTCAAAGTACCTAATACAGTTGCTTCTATGAAAGCTGGAAAGGTACAATTTTAAACCACCTAATACAGTTGAACTAGACTAAGAATATACACAATGGAACTAGTTCTTCTATCTCGTTCAGGTAGCTGCAGAAGTGCACACTTTAATCACATAAATTGCTTGCTAAATTGACTTGCTCTTTTGCTCTCAATTTAGTTTAACTTCTGCATATGTACATCACTGTAAAAAAGGACAAACTTCCGTATTTATTAAGTTAATAATCAGAGTTTGATTGAGACTTTGCTAATCCTCCATCGAATATTAGTCATATACCAATACAAACTCCAACTCTTATCCTTGATCTGGATTTATTCTCCTCTCATAAGGAGACTTTCACCTTATCCCATATGCAATCTTTTCGATTTTTGATCAGTTCAAAAGATATTTAGAAGATATTGTTGCTGGATCCCTAAGACTTATCTTCTTCACGTGCATCTCATATGCATAGATTGATAACCACTGTGTCTCATAAGATGGACCTGGTCACTCACTAAGTTCATTTGTCATTCTTCAAAACTTCAACTGAACTTGGGCCAACAAAATAGTTTTCAATCAATCACATAGAATTCCTCTTCAGTTAAGGGATTCGATTTCCAATGGGCAGAGTACAATTAAGGAAAGGGATTAAAAAAATATTTTCCTAGCAGTATAACAAAGGGTAAGTACATAGATACTATTTAAGGCAACAAACTAGTAGTACATAGTAGTATAATAAAGGGTTTGTAAAAAGGAAATAAAATCTACTAATAAGATCAAAGGTTCAAACTTTTACTCAAATGAATCAAGTCAGGAAAGGGGTAAATAAAGATTCAATTAGGGAAAATCAGTAACAATCAAGTAAACACAATTAAAAAATTCGGAATCAATTTGTAGATGGAAAAACCTTTTGAAAGCAGAGTCCTCATACATAAAGCACACAAATGTTAATCAAGGAGGTATTGTCAAGCTATATAGAAGAGGGTCTAATCAAAGAAAAGTTCAGAATCATAAGCAAAAAGGTACAGGTTCAATTTGCAGACTCATAGCGAGTCTGAGAGTCCAGGGCCCCAAAGTGGAACGCTAACTCGAACACAAAATAAAAATCGTCAAAGGAAACCCCCAAATCATAGGGTTTCAAAATTGAATCAGACATGATGGTGAGAAAGCAAGCAAATTGTTCCAGAGTCTCAACAAAATAGATATGATAGCATGTTTGAACGACAAAGGAAGAATAACCATGAAGAACAGATTTAAGAAAACTCGGAACCTAAACAAGTTCAAAAGAAGGTGATAACAAACATGAACACAAGTAGATGAAGCATGTAAGAACGTGAACAGAGTCCAGTAAACAAAAATCAAATAGCTTAGCGGTAAACACATATAGTAAAAGAGTAAAGAAAACATAGCAAGAACTTATAGGAGTAACATGTATAGTAGAAACGAAAAGGTAGAAGACAGTACATGCATAACAAAGAAATCACACGAGCAGAGTATGGACAAACACACATAAAGCAAAGAACAAGAAAAATCATAAAGATTTTTTCTAAAAATCCTTTCAGAAACCTTAAAATCGGAGAGAAATGATTTTGAAAATAAACTTTTGGGGAAAGCACTTTAGAAGGCAAGAAAAGCATAGATACAATATATATCTAACCAAAAATCAGTGAAAGAACCTCGAATAGCATAGGTTTCGGAGAAACCCTAGAAATGAGTAAGGCTTGCTAACCGGTCCAATCTTGAGTTGAAGAGTCTTATTGTGCTTGAAGATGCCTGGCAAATGGCCGAAGAAGCTATCGATATGCAGATATGAGAAGGATTTGAAGGAGAACATCAAGGTCAGGTCTTGAAGCTTTGAACAACCATGGTTTACTGGTGAATGGGAGTGAGTACCAAGCATCCATGGCCTGGGAAGCCATGGATTCCATTGGAGTGATGGTTAAAGCAGTAGAAGGAAACTAGGGTTTCAGAGAGTTTGAGAGACAAGAGGTTTTCAAAGGCGGCTGAGAGATGGGAAATGAAGGATTAGAATAGTCGTTTGAAGTTAATTATGGAATGGTGATTTTTGAGTGATCAACGATCCAGATTTAAGTGGGCAGGTGGAGAATGGGTTGGGTCTTTTGGAATTGGGTCGGTTTGAGATATGAAATTGGGGTTTAGTAAGGGGTCATTTTGGGCTCAAATTTAAATGAAATAGGGCTAACTTTTAAATAACCACTTTTTCGTTTTTTATTTTTGTAATAATAGTAAAGATGATATTAAAAGCAAATTAAAAATAATGAAATCATTAATAGTCTATAAATATTAATTTAAAAATATTGGTTGGACCCAATTTTACAATTATAAAATGCTATTAATCTTAAAGTCAGGTACAACTGCAGTTATATGCAATTTAGTCTTTTAAATATCAAATAAATTTGTTAAAAAATATACAAAAATTACCCTGACTATACTATGGTATAAATAAGGGAATAAAATAAATTATTCACCAAAATTAATGATTTCGGGAATAGATTTTATACTGCTAAAATAGACAATAAATTGATTTTGAAAATCTTTATGAATTATGTAAAATACCATAATAATTGGGCATGCTTATATATGCATGTACATGGTATCTTGAAAGTATTTTGTATATGAAAATTATATATGAAAAAATTGTGTATCAACACTATGATGACGCCTAACATCAGACTCGCTAGGCAAGCCAACGTTAGAGTTATATTCACCTTATTCTTTACATTTTATAGTTAAAATTAACAAAACAAAATCAAAACGAAATAAATGTGGAAGTACATAATAAACCAGTTATCTATATACTATTAACAATACCGAAGCCATTACTACCCAGAAACTGGTGTCACAATCTACAAACATACTACAAGTTACTACAAATACTGAACTGAAAGAAGTCATTTGTCTCGAAAGAAAAGAAAACAGGAAAATAGAAATATATGAGGGAATGGCAGGACCTGAGGACGCTAGAAGGACTACCTTGGGTCTCCTGGATGAAGTATCTGCAAACGACCTCTAAATCAACCACTACTCGCTCTGATATCTCCAAAAAAAAGTGTAGAGTACTGTATCAGTACAACCAAATCCATATACTGGTAAATATCGAGTCTAACCTCGATGAGGTAGTGATGAGGCTACATCGCGGCATTTACTATATAACCTGCCAACAATCTGTAATAAAGAAAAACAAAGTACAGAACAAAATGGAATAGTAACTTGCATAAAATATTAATAAAAACAATATTATCAGTAACAATATGAACATAAACAAAAAAATAATGCGGCACACATCCCGATCCCACCATATTACCAAACAGTATGTAACTTCACCCTTATTACTTCTCTTGTAGCATGCAACCCGATCCGATCATATCACCGTTATTACTTCTTAATATATCACTCTTATTCCTCCTGTTGTGGTGTGCAACTCGATCCACCCTTATTACTCACATTGAGGCGCGTAACCCGATCCCACCAGAAATCACCCATCACACAATAAGAACACATATTTCACAATTTAGCTCAAAACCCTCCATAATATTTATGCCTCAAACCAAAGAAAATAGAAGACGATACCGTTATGAAACATCGCTCAATTGCTACTACACAGTGAGACCACCAAAATATACCATGAAACACTGATAAACCAATTTAATAAATAATGTAACACAATGAGACAATGGAACAATTACTACCTTCAACAAGAAAAACAACATTTAACAAGAAGCAATTAAACATGGAAGCACCAATAAGCATGTAGTAGTCAAGACAAAAAGACATTATATTAACAACGGGGAAAGGGACATCATAAACAGATAATTTAGCGACGCATAGGTACTCTTCACTCACCTATACGCCGCACACATAGATTTTCACATAGAAATTAAGTCGGGTACCTCTAATCCCTCAAGTCAAAGTTACACAAAACACTTACCTCAATCCAACTGCCATCTTAAAGCTCAATTATCGATTTTTCCCTAGATTCCACCTCCAATCCACTCGTATCTAGTCATAATTAACTTAATAACATCAATTATCACTAATGAATTAAATCCCAATGCATAAGTATAATTTTTCCAACATTTTTCCCAAAAAGTCAAAAACTGACCCCGGGCTAGCTTGGTCAAAACTTGAAATTAAGACCAAAACTCAATTACCCATTCACCCCGAGCGCGGGTGTAGAATTAGTTTTGGAATCCAACCTCAATTTGAGTTTTAAATCCTGAAATTTTGAAATTCCTAGGTTCTACCCAAAATTCTCCAATTCCACCATAAAAACCCTTAGATTCTACGATGAAATCTTGTGAAATAATGTAATAGATTTAAAGAAATGAGTTAAGAATCATTTACCTATGATTTCTGAAAGAAATGGCCTTTAGAGTCGCCTCTTTGGATTAGGTTTTGATAAATGGGAGAATGAATAAAAAATCACATCCAAATTCATTTTCGAATAGTTGAAAATATCGCATCAGTGATCATGGGTTCACACACAAATGCGAACATCCTTTCGCAAATACGAAGAATGTCCAAAAGCTCCTACTATCGCAAATGCGAACAATTGTTCACAAATCCGACATATTCTTTGTTGGAAATAACGCTTTACGCTAGAGGGGGGGTGAATAGCGTTTTAAAAATATTAAGCGTTTTAGTGCGGAATTTAAAAACTTTGCAGAAATTAAAACAAGTGCAGTAAAATAAACTTACACAATGATGTATCCTGGTTGGCCACAAACGTGGTTAGTCCAGTCCCCGAGAGACTCTCTCGAGATTTCCACTAAACTTGTCAAGCTTACGGGTGCTTAACAAACCGTTACAGCTGAGGACACAAGCCTCACCTAGGTGCTCGGGGATCACAATCCCAAAGACTTCAATTGCTCGGGGATACCAATCCCAAAGACTTCAATTGCTCGGGGATAACAATCCCAAAGACTTCAATTGCTCGGGGATAACAATCCCAAAGACTTCAACTGCTCGGGGATAACAATCCCAAAGACTTCAACTGCTCGGGGATAACAATCCCAATGACTTCAACTGCTCGGGGATAACAATCCCAAAGACTTCAACTGAGGAATCACAAGTTCCTCAACAAACGAGAATCGCAATTCTCTTACAAACACAAAACAAACTCACTTTACAAAGTACTCCTCAATGAGTAGATATGAGTAGAAATAGTACGCTCAAGATCACAACAACTTAGCTCAATAGAATGGCTCTTCAAAAAGCTTTATGGATGAATGAAAATGATGATCAATGTAAGAAAGCTTTTAGCAATGAAAATACTTAAATTGTATATGTTGTTGTTGTGAAAACACTGAGTTAAGCCTGTATTTATAGGTGAAAAACTCAGTCTTACCGTTGTCTAATTGCCAATTAAGGATTGCTGAAATTACTCAGTGACAATCGATTGTCAAGACTAAACAATCGATTGTTTGCCTATCAGATCAAAAATTCAATCCCAGATTTTACGTCAACAATCGATTACTTCAAATCAATAATCGATTATTTATAACGTTAAAAAATCCTTTCCAATTTTTGGCATAAAACATCGATTATCAGGAAATCAACAATCGATTATTTTAACAACGTTCAGAAAATCTTTTTCAGATTTACGCAAAACATCGATTGTTAAATATCAACAATCGATTACCTGAAGGTAATTTGAAAATGTATGACAACGGTTAGTTCCAATAATCGATTATCAAATAGAACAATCGATTATAAATTAATTTCAAAACTTACTGTCTCATATATAATCGATTATCAAAAGCCATAATCGGTTATTAATTAATTTCAAAACTTTCTGTCTCATATATAATCGATTATCAAAAGCCACAATCGATTATTAATTTATTTAAAAACACTGGGAGACATTTTTCTCATTCTAATCGATTACCATTAGTTCATAATCGATTTTTCTGAGTTTTGAAAACTTTGCCTCAGTTAACAATCGATTATCAAAAGTACACAATCGATTGTTATGCAGTTTGCAAAAACCTGATGTTAACTGACTTACTCACAATCGATTATCATTAATTCACAATCGATTGTCATGTAGTCTTGGCTTAGAGATACTCGATTATCATAAGTACATAATCGATTATCTTAGCCCAGATTTTTGAGGCATGTTTGAAAAACATTTTAACAAATATAAATATGCATAGTTTAAAATCATTTGACACTTAAGTTAGATATGCATGATTTTGGAAAAATAATTTTAGTAGAGAAGCCATGTTATGAGCCAAGATTGAGGAATCAAGATCACAATTAATATTGACTCAATTATAACATTTCTAAACTTTGTCTTGAGCTTCTTGTAATGCATCCATTTTGTGCTTGTCCTTGAGCACTGCTATATATCGCTTATTGCTTTGTTTGACATTCATCAAAACCTACAAAAGAACACACGTTTAGTATATTGCATTTGAAACGTGTTTCCAACAATTTCCCCCTTTTTGATAATGGCAAACATAAGCGGGATATATGCAATAATTATTTTGATAATCCAAGACAAGAGTAAAGTATGCAATTTGATGTTCCCCCTCAATTCATGTTCCCCCTCACTTTAAGCATGAATGAAGTTGAGAGTGATATAGCATACTTCTTGATATCCCGTTTCTTCCCCCTTTTGCCATTAGCAAAAATTTACACAAGGGAAGAATATGAAAAAAATGTGAAATAAACACAAGTTTATTTATTGGAAAATTAAGATAACATTACAAGGGTGAAACCAAACATAACTAACCAATCAAGAACAAACAGACCAAAAACAACAATTTCTCATAACAACAACAATTTCATCATTCATCACCCCCATCCCCTTCATCATCATTGGTAGGCGCTTGATATGGCACCATCTGAGCATAGGCATAATGCACGTGATCAAAGTAACCATGGACCTCACGGGTTAGTTGAGTAATTTGGTCAGAAATGGTCCGGAGGGTAGGCTCCTGAGGAGGATGAGCACGACGGGCTTGTCGATTTTGAGGAGGAGCGGGAGCATGATCACCATCATGATGAAAGGAAGACTCCGAAATTTCCCAGATTTTGGTGCTCTTTTTGAGAGGACCATTAGCAATATTGACTCCGGAAGCTTCAAGAAATTTCATTATTAAGAGGGCATAGGGGAGAGGTATGTCATCTCTGGTGGCATTGAACATATGAGATAGAATAAGCTTGCACCAATTTATTTTAACACCGGTGACAATAGCATGAAGAAATTTGGCATCCTCTTGGGAAATGGTGGTGTGATTGAGTTTACGGGGTTTGAGAACACGAGTGATGAAATAGAGAATGAAACGATAATTCGGGTCCATACCCTTTATGGTGGGACGACGGGAAGAGGACTCATCATAGGCTACTCCGGCTTGGCGGAAGAGATTAGCTTCATCAATCATGACCCCGGCATCATTTATGTACTGGTAGATGTCTTCACCATCATGCGGAATGCCGGCAATGAGGTGGAGGTTATCTTCAGAAGTTAGAATGGGAATGCCGTTAACATTGGTAACAAGTTCACCCTCATCATCTTTGTGAAGGTTGGAGTAAAAAGCTTCAACCAAAGAAATGTTGTAGTAGGGGTGAGTAAGGAGTAGGAAATTGAAAAGGTTTCACTCTCTTAGCATATTTGCGGCTGGAATGAATGGTGCAACAAGAGCGTTTGTTGAAAAGCGAGGAGGGAGAATAAGACGTTTCTCAAATTTGGTTAAGAAACGGGTGAGCTCTTCATTGGATTCAAAGAATAGAACCGATCCATCTTGATATGGATGGCGAGAAGAAGAAGCACCTTGTTTGGAACGAGCACGTTTTGAGTTGCGGCTTGACATTTTTTTTTTTTTTGAAAGGATGTGCTAGGATTTTTCAAAGAAAACAAGAGAATTTGATGCTTGGGAGACTTGAGTGAGTATACAAGAGCATATGTGCAGCCTATATATAGAGAAGGAATGAATCTTACATTTATTGGAAATGATTTGAAGAGATTTGAAGTCTGAAACGGTAAAAATAAATTCACTGACCGTTCAACAATCGATTGTTTGAATGGAATAATCGATTGTCATTAATGAAAATGATCTGACACATCGATTACACGCCAGAACGGTAAGAACATTTGAAAAAGATAGTCGATTGTCAAACTTGGTAATCGATTGTTTTTCATATTTATGACCTGTCAGGAATCGATTATGGAGCCAAAACGGTAACATAAGTTTAAAACAGATAATCGATTGTCAATATATAGTAATCGATTGTTTCACTCACAGAGAGTTTGAATTTTGGCAAATAATCGATTGGCAGAACAAATAATCGATTGTTTGGAAGGGGGATGCTGAAATGATGAGACTTAATTCTATCAGGCAATGTAAACATTTAACAAGATTTCATGGCAAAAAAATTGAATCAACAAATAATCGATTATTGATACTGATAATCGATTGTAAGCATAAATAATCGATTATGATCGATTTTTTTTTCTTGTATCAAGATAATTCATACTTTCCTCTTACCTTTTGGGGGATGCCTGCAAAATAGAATTAAACATCTCCGACGCTCAAGTCAGTAATCTATAAATGAAATAATAACTTTGAAACTCGTGTAGTCGGGTGAAAAAAAATGAACTCTTAAGAATTTTGTCCTAGGATGTTCTTAAGAGGGTTTAGGGTACTTACCTTCCCTTCGACTTTGCCAATTACCTGATTTTGAACATCCTCCGTTCATTTTGGTCTTTTGGCTCATTCTCCAATTTACGAAGCTTTTTCCACAATTTTGCCTTTTGAATTTTTCGAAAATACTTCCGATTTAAAAAAACATAAGTCGACTTTTCCGTCTCTTCCTCCTTCTTTGTGCTTTAATTGAAGGAATTTTGAATTCGTCTCTCGTCAAGTGTTTGGAGCATCCACTACACTTGATTCCTTCAAGCACACCTGCAAAACAAATCAATGCTCTTTTGGTACCCATGCCATTTTGGGTCCTTGGGGGTTAGGCAAATAACGACCATAATAATATGAAGAATCTCTATGCTTTGTAAAACACATAGGTGCAATATGACCTATACGATTGCAGTAATGACATACTACGTTCGGGTTGTGTTGATGCCTAGGTTGAGCCAACAAAGTTCTAGGCGAATGAAAATGATTAACACTAGATATATTGTTCCCATTTCTAGTATAATATCTAGATGGTCTAAAGTCATTAGTGCTAGACTTGTTGAAGGACCTAGTGTCATGTCTAGGTGGTCTAAGCTCGTTCCTAGAGTTATTTCTTGGTTGCCGAAAATTACTATTTGTAGGCTTGTTTGCAAGAATCCTAGATTTGGATCTAGGTTGTCTAAAGATATTAGTTCTACCCTTATTTTCATACATTCTAGCATAATGTCTAGGTGGTGTAGTGGAGTTTTTGTTTTTATGCCGTTGATTTTTCTTAGGCGATTCTTTTTCACCAACTTTAAGAACTTCTTTACTACGAGTTTCTAAAGTTTTCCTAAGTTCTGTGTTTTCTAGTTTTAAGGACTCACAAGTAGTACAAGTAAAACAATTATCAACACAAGAGGCTTCATGCATGGTCTTGATGACTTGTCTAAGTTCTATACTATCATTTAACAAAAATTGATTTTCATTTGCAAGATTCTCGTTATCACGAGACAGATTTTCAACCCCTTTTTGAGCTAAAGAAAGACGTTCTTCGAAGTCCTTGTCTTTTAAAAAGAGTTGTTTTTGAAAATCCTCTCCTTGTAGAGAAAGAGTCCTTTGTAAATCTTTAATAGTCTTAGAAGCATTTACCAACTCATCATGCAGTTTGTTATAAGCAATTTGTATATCGTTAGATGTACTTACCTCGTCTTTTTCGTCTGCCATGAGGCACTGACCAGTTGATTCATCGTTTGTGCTGACCGCTTTTTGAGGCGTGTTTTCGTGCAATTCCTCAAGTTTGTCCCACATTTCCTTAGCAGTTTTATAGTGGGAGATTTTTCGCCAATGTTCCTGATTCAAGGCGTTATGAAATATATTCATAGCTTTAGTGTTGTATTCACTTACCTTATCTTTCCCGACTTTTGTCGTCAGTTGATCACTGTGTTTAATAGCTTGCCATAGATACAAATCGTTTGCCATTGTAAAAACTTGCATCCGATATTTCCAGACTGAGTAGTCGTTTTCGTCTAATATTGGAGGTGACATGCTGCATTCTCCTTCACCTATTCCTGCAAAGAAATTTAGAGTAGAAGCCATGGATGGTTCTCTCAAACGGTTAGGTTTTTCAGAGAGTATGGCTCTGATACCAATTGTTGGAAATAACGCTTTACGCTAGAGGGGGGGGTGAATAGCGTTTTAAAAATATTAAGCGTTTTAGTGCGGAATTTAAAAACTTTGCAGAAATTAAAACAAGTGCAGTAAAATAAACTTACACAATGATGTATCCTGGTTGGCCACAAACGTGGTTAGTCCAGTCCCCGAGAGACTCTCTCGAGATTTCCACTAAACTTGTCAAGCTTACGGGTGCTTAACAAACCGTTACAGCTGAGGACACAAGCCTCACCTAGGTGCTCGGGGATCACAATCCCAAAGACTTCAATTGCTCGGGGATACCAATCCCAAAGACTTCAATTGCTCGGGGATAACAATCCCAAAGACTTCAATTGCTCGGGGATAACAATCCCAAAGACTTCAACTGCTCGGGGATAACAATCCCAAAGACTTCAACTGCTCGGGGATAACAATCCCAAAGACTTCAACTGCTCGGGGATAACAATCCCAAAGACTTCAACTGAGGAATCACAAGTTCCTCAACAAACGAGAATCGCAATTCTCTTACAAACACAAAACAAACTCACTTTACAAAGTACTCCTCAATGAGTAGATATGAGTAGAAATAGTACGCTCAAGATCACAACAACTTAGCTCAATAGAATGGCTCTTCAAAAAGCTTTATGGATGAATGAAAATGATGATCAATGTAAGAAAGCTTTTAGCAATGAAAATACTTAAATTGTATATGTTGTTGTTGTGAAAACACTGAGTTAAGCCTGTATTTATAGGTGAAAAACTCAGTCTTACCGTTGTCTAATTGCCAATTAAGGATTGCTGAAATTACTCAGTGACAATCGATTGTCAAGACTAAACAATCGATTGTTTGCCTATCAGATAAAAAATTCAATCCCAGATTTTACGTCAACAATCGATTACTTCAAATCAATAATCGATTATTTATAACGTTAAAAAATCCTTTCCAATTTTTGGCATAAAACATCGATTATCAGGAAATCAACAATCGATTATTTTAACAACGTTCAGAAAATCTTTTCCAGATTTTACGCAAAACATCGATTGTTAAATATCAACAATCGATTACCTGAAGGTAATTTGAAAATGTATGACAACGGTTAGTTCCAATAATCGATTATCAAATAGAACAATCGATTATAAATTAATTTCAAAACTTACTGTCTCATATATAATCGATTATCAAAAGCCATAATCGGTTATTAATTAATTTCAAAACTTTCTGTCTCATATATAATCGATTATCAAAAGCCACAATCGATTATTAATTTATTTAAAAACACTGGGAGACATTTTTCTCATTCTAATCGATTACCATTAGTTCATAATCGATTTTTCTGAGTTTTGAAAACTTTGCCTCAGTTAACAATCGATTATCAAAAGTACACAATCGATTGTTATGCAGTTTGCAAAAACCTGATGTTAACTGACTTACTCACAATCGATTATCATTAATTCACAATCGATTGTCATGCAGTCTTGGCTTAGAGATACTCGATTATCATAAGTACATAATCGATTATCTTAGCCCAGATTTTTGAGGCATGTTTGAAAAACATTTTAACAAATATAAATATGCATAGTTTAAAATCATTTGACACTTAAGTTAGATATGCATGATTTTGGAAAAATAATTTTAGTAGAGAAGCCATGTTATGAGCCAAGATTGAGGAATCAAGATCACAATTAATATTGACTCAATTATAACATTTCTAAACTTTGTCTTGAGCTTCTTGTAATGCATCCATTTTGTGCTTGTCCTTGAGCACTGCTATATATCGCTTATTGCTTTGTTTGACATTCATCAAAACCTACAAAAGAACACACGTTTAGTATATTGCATTTGAAACGTGTTTCCAACATTCTTAACGCAATTGCGATTCTGAGCTTCACAATTCTGAAGGTCCCCTCCCTGCCTTACTGGTCACAAATGTGAAGCTTCTTCGCATTTGTAATGCGAAGTCAACAGACCTGAAGCATACCTGCAAAAGTTCTTAAGTCTAAATCATTCCGTAGCATATTTGGACCTTACCCGACACCTCAGAGTTCCAAACCAATCATGCACACAAGTCTTAAAATATTATACGAAACTTTCTCGTGCGATAAAACCGCCAAAATAACATCTAAAACTATGGATTTAGCACCAAATTGCATGAAATTTTTAAGAAAGTTTGAACTTTTATAGAAAGTTTGAACTTTTATTTTCTCAACCAAAGGCCCAAATCATGTCAAATTAGTCTCATTTCTCACCAAATTTCACATATATGATATAAATAGGACAACAGACCTATACCGGGCTCCTAAACCACAATATGGACCCGGTATCTAAAAGATCTATTATTAACCACATTTTTAAAAGCTTTACAATTTAGTTTTACAATGTTTATCAAAAATCCATTTCTCGGGTTAGAGGCCTCTGAATTCGATTCCGGGCGTACGTCCATGTCACATATTTTACTACGGACCCACCGGGACCATCAGAACACGGATCAGGATCCGTTTACCTAAAACTCTAGCCAAAGTCAAGAAAATCAACTTTTTTGGCCAAAAATTTTATTTCAACAATTTTTCATGTAAAGCTTTTCGGAAGTATGCCCGGATTGCATACTCAAATTGAGGAGGAATAAAATGAGGTTTTGTAGACCTGAGAACACAAAATCGAGTTCTAAAACATAAGATGACCCAATCTTAAATTGAGGAGGAATAAAATGAGGTTGTGAAGACCTTGGAATACGGAATCGACTTCTAAAATATAAGACAACCCTTTGGGTTATCACATTTTTTTGACAACAATATTGGTTATCCCATTCTAACCCCTTTTTTCCTTTTCACTTGAAAATCCTTTTTCTATTGAAAACAAGAATTTGCTAGTTTTAAATTTTTTTATAAATTTATCATTTTTTAAAAATTTATATAATGACCGCATCAGTTTTTCATCTTTGGCAGATACATCTTTGGAAACTGAGGGTGGAACATCAGTCCTAGTTGATACTTGAAATTTGCCTACTGGATGTTTGATTGTATGGTTATGAGAAATATGTGGCTATGCCTTCTTTTGCACATTTTCTATGTGTTAGTAGAAATAGAATATGTGATATTGATTTTGCATCCTCTGTGTATTATAGTAAAGAAAAATATAACAATAGTTAAACAACAACATTTTGATTGTTTATTTCAAGTAGATTAATTTAATTAGGGTGGCTTTGATATTTTTTTAAAAGTTATGGGGTTAATCATGTTTCATGGTTTTGAAAAAAAAGATATCGAAATATATTACAAAAATTATAACCAAACACAACTTCATCTTCAATTAAAATTTTAGTGAAACTCCAATTAATTTTTTTTTTTTTTTTTTGGATTCATGCCCAAACGCCTACATAGTTGGCTTTTAAATTTTTCTTTATTAGGCTATTTATTCCAAGTTATTTTCTATCATATGAAATGGTAGAACATTTATTTTAAAGTATTATTCAATTACGTAGCTTCATCTGTAAAAAGAAAACAAAAGGCAAGCATAGAGGAAAAATTTGGATCCACTTAAAAATATCTAAATATTGTCAGAATAACTCACAGCTGCTAGCGTAAATGTTACGATCCCAGTTCACCCTCCGTGAACTGTCAGGCACCTAGTCTCTACGACTAGGTAAGCCTAAATTACCAAATCAAAACCACATTTGCAGAAGTGAAAAGTTTTAAGCGGAAATAAAGTAATCACAATTGTGAGCACATGATTTTTGCCTATACAAATTACTCTCATAGTTTCAAACAAAATAATTCCTTCTATTATTTTAATTATGTTTAATTTCGAATGATTTTGCGGCATGTTCTTTTATTTGTTTGCAGTTGTGTGTGCATTTTTAATGCATAAAAAACAACACAACATACATGCATTGCATTTAGAGTACTTTGTTATTTTAGGAATTAGGACTTAATTTTTATTTTAGGATTTAATTTGAAAAAGGGGAAAAAGGAAGGAAAATAAATAAAATAGGTTTATTATATTTATTGTTTTAATTTTCGAATTTATTATGGGATTTGATTTTTAAAAATAATCAGTTGAGATTTGGAATTAAAATAGATCTTTGTTATTTTTAATTTAGCATGTTAACAAAATCTAAAATATATAATAATGAAAAAAGTATAATAAAAAAAGCAAAACAAAAAGGGAGATAATGGCTGAAAATTGAAAGGATTTAGTACTTATTTGGGCTAGCCCAAAAACTACCCAGACCCAGCCCAAAACTCTTATCCGGACCAGCCCCATCCCTCACTAAAGCGACGATGTTTTGATCCTATAGATCTGGACTGTTAATCTCAATAGATCAAACAGTCCGGTACTAGCCTAGACCAAATATAAAACTATCCAAACGCACCACCGCCCCTCCAAACCGTCTCCCAAATACCCTAGCCTCTCCGGTGTAATGCCACCCAACCTCCGCCTTCCCTCCGCCCTCCGCCGCCGGCCGAAAGTCGTTGCCGGCAGCGACGGCGTAGCTCCGATGAACCCTAAAACTACACCACATCACCTCCTCACCCTAGTTTTTCCAACCCTACCACCGGTTACCCTCAAATATTTCCCGATCTCGTCGAATATTCGTTCGAAATTCAACAGCCGGCGGCGATCGACTACCAAACACCCCAAATTTTACACCCTAGACACCTCGCCCTATCCTCACCACAGATCTAGCACCGGTATCCTTCAAATCACACCTTATCTTCTCGATCCTTAATTTGGAAAGTCCGGCTAAAATATAACCATTTCCAAAATCCTCCAAATCAACATTGTGCACTCTCCTCACACCCCTCAATTCAAATCCATAACTCATGGTCCTCGAATTATCCTCATCTGGTTCGAATTCTAAATCAAAGTTAGTCGGAGCCCTTTTAGTGATGCATGTGGTTCTTGAAGCCCGGATTTAAGCTAAGTCATCTAATCCTGTTAACTTTAATAGAATATCATTGTGTAGGTCATTTTCCATTTGGTTTAGTATGTTCTTAGTCTTCATGCTCTCTTATCTTTTGTTCTATTTGGTTTAGTTCATGATTCATTCTTTGGTAGGCTTATAGTATAGTAAGCATAGTTGTTTCTTTGGTTTGTTCTTCTCCTGAGTGTCTTTTATTTTTGGTTCATTATTCTATCTTGGCTGACCTTATTAGTTGGGATCTCCTTTTTGAAAGGCAATTTGTGTTTGTTCTTTGGTTTTGACTTCTTGTTAGTCTGCTCTTTGGATATTTGGATAAATAGATACGCTCATTGATTTGTTCTTCTCCAGAATGTCTTTTATTTTGGTTTATTATTTCTATCATTGACTAATTTTATTACTTTGAGTCTGTTGTTAGAAGGCAACCTGTGTTTATTCCCTAATTTTTAAATTTTGTCAGTTTGATCTTGTTTGATTTTTGTAATCTGTTTGGGTTAGACCAGTGTTGTTGCATAATTATAGTTGATCTGGACTTTTGTCAATTAATTCAAATCTTTTAGAATGATTTGGGTCCTGTAATTCTGAATTTAGGGCATTGGTTGTAGTTGAGTACGACTGAAAGTACTCTAGGGTAGACATAGGCTAGGGTTAATAACATTAGGAACAATTCAACGGTAATTTGGGTAGTTTAACAAGGAATCTTTTGTTGTTGATTTAAGAAGCTTCCAGAATAGTGAACAAATTGGAATTCAGATTTCTATTTTTTGCTAACTTGGGTAGCAAGCTAGGAAATGGGGGACTAAGATAGTAAATAAAATAAGGACTAAGAGGAAACTTAAAATCTGAAGGTAGCCCTACGTATGAGCATATATATATATATATACTGGCACTCTTGCCTTTGAAAATAAAAAAAGAAAAAAGAGGGGGCTGAATGAAAAATCAGAGGGCTGCAACTAATTCAATGGATATTTGAGCTCAAAACTTTGATCTTAAACCAATTCTGATTAAAATGTTAACTGTAAAGTTCATGTTTGGTTGAAGTTTGAATTATTTTGGCTATCTAAGATTAGCACTAGTTGTGCGAGTTGCATCTCCTGGTCTTTGAAAGTGCTAAATCTACTCTTTCATTAATTTGAGGTCTATTCATTAATCTTCTCACAAAATCTAGGATTATTTGTTTTTGCTACTGCTGTTGTTCTTTGTGGCTGCCTACTCATAGGTCTTTTCCTTGCTTCATTCCAGGTGCACATTCAAAAGCTCCCTGATGTGATTCTTCAAATTGAAATGGAATGGAAGCCTGGCTTCTTGATTTGCGTTTACTTGGATTATATAGTTGATTAGGAAATAGTGTACGGTTGTCTATGTAGTTTAATTGATAAGCTTATGTAATTTATCATAATTCCTTTGGTTTGTATATGGACTGTATAAGGACTGACTGAAAAATTTACTTTGATTTCGTTATGGTTTGTAGTAGAGTAGTCGTCTAGTATAATGCTGGATTAAGTAAGTTAATATAAGGTTGAGGATATTGGGTATGTTAAGGCCAATCGAAGAAAAATTTCCAAACCCTGCCCAAGAGATCTAGATTATTCTATTAGTTGTGAGTATTCTTGTGGCACCCCGGGCATGATACCGAAACGTGTTGGCATCTGAAGAACGCCATCCAGGAACTTATTAATTCATAACTGATTGAGGTGCAAGTTCCGAATGCACCCAAAATTAACTAAAACCCATTGCCTGCCCATCATAAGACAAATATGATTGAGATAGTGGACAAAGAAGGAGAGCCTAATAAGCCCTCACAAACTATAATGATGATCAAATCTAGTGAAGTCAAGCCAACTGAGAATGTGAGTGGTGAGAAGTTAGTGATCAAGATGAAGGAAATAGATAGCAATGCTATTGTGGTGGTTCAGGGGGAGCCATAAAGCATGGTTACACTGAAGCAAGAAAAGGCAAAAGTGGTAGTGCACGGGGAAGCTAGGGAACCCGTCAAAGTTCTGGAAGGCACTCGCATAGAGCATGTCATCATAAAACCAGTAATTCAGCTACCAATCATCAACAGCAAAGTCGTTCCTTGGAGATATGAACAAGTAATAGTGATGTACAGAGGGAAGGAAGTTAGAGAGGAAGTTTGTGAAGCCAGGGTTTTGACCCGGTCAGGGAGATACTTCGCCCTGGGGAGTTATGGAAAATCAGGATCCCCAATGATAGCTCGGAATCGGTAAAGAATGCTCTATCAGAAGAAGAGGCAGAGGAAGTCCTAAAGAAAATGAAAATGCAGGACTACACCATCATAGAGAAATTGAGGAAACACTAGCGCAGATCTCCTTACTCTCCTTGTTAATCCATTCAAATGAGCATCGTCGTGTGTTAATTAAAATTTTAAACGAGGCCCATGTTCCTGACAAGATAATAGTGAATCACTTGGAGAAGATTTCAAACAAGATATTCGAAGTAAATGGTGTCACTTTCTCCGACGATGAGCTGCCATGGAGCGCACTGAGCATAATCGGGCCCTTTATTTGATTGTGAAGTGTGAAGATATTGTGGTCACCCGACTTCTAGTGGATACTGGGTCCAGCGCGAACATTTTCCCGCTCTCCACCCTGAACAAGCTGAAGGTAGACGATAAAAGGATCCACAAGATAACATTTGCGTTCCAGGGTTCGATGGCGGAGGTAAAGACTCAGTGGGGGATGTAGTGCTGGGGCTGACAATAGGTCCCGTTGAGTTCACCATGGAGTTTCAAGTGCTGGATATGGTAGTTTCTTATAAGTTGTTGTTGGGCAGACCTAGGATTGACGCTGCTAAGGCAGTGCCGTCTACCTTGCACCAGATGGTGAAATTTGAATGGGATCGACAAGAAATAGGGGTGCACGGAGAAGAAAATCTGCATGCTCAAACTGATGCTATCGTTCCCTTCATTGAAGCACACTATGATAATGGGCCCTGGGTGTATCAAGTTCGTGACTCGGTAATAGTGGATAAGGTCCCAGAAGGGAAGCATGTTCTAACACAAAGGTTAGCTACTGCAGCGTCTATGATGGCGGTTGAAATGCTAAAGAATGGGTTAGTTCCTGGAAAAGGGTTGGGGGGCTCACTTCAAGGTGTCATACAACTAGTGTCTCTTCCCACGAACCAAGAGACTTTTGGTTTGGGGTACAAGCCTACAACTACAGATATCAAGAGAGTCAAAAAGATGAGAAAGAAAGCATAGGCCCTACCTAAGCCTGTGCCTCGCCTCTTCAAATTATTTATGTAACCTAACGGCAAGAAGTGTTTGACAACAGTGCCAATGCTGCAGTTGACCCTGACAAAGAGTTACTCAAGAGGTTTAAAAAGCTTTTTGAAAATGTGAACATGGCAGAGGCCGGGGAAGGATCAAGCAAGACAGATGTGTAGTTTGTAGGATCCATGCAAGAGTCAACAACTGGGAAGCTACTCCTCTTCCCACTCAAAAGGAATCCTGGTAGTCGGCTTTGATTTTTCTTTCACTTTTATATGGATTATCTCCAGGGTTGTAATTCAGATGTTACGTTCCGTCCATTTGGATGTGTAAACCTTGTTATCTTTCCAATTTCAATGAAATGCAATTTCCCTTTTCCTTAGCGCTAATAGCTTTCATTTTTCATTGCTATTCTTTTCTCTTTTATACAGTTATTTTTATGCTGGCTCAAACAATCTAACATGCATAATGACTCTTCGGCCCAGTCATAAAAATCTGTCTAATTCACAAGTAATAATTCAAGAGATAGAACATGAGGACGGAATATGATGAGGAAAGAGCATTGGATGAAATTAGTAAAGAGTTGATCCTTTTTTTGGAAAATCCCAAGCCAAACCTGAGCAATACAGAAGCAATCAATTTAGGGGACCCAGATAATATTAGAGAAACCAAAATAAGTGTCCATCTGGAGCCATAGCTTAGAGGAGAAATAATTGAATGCTATTTGAATACAAAGATGTTTTTTCATGGCCTTACAATGATATACAAGGGTTGAGCACTAACTTAGTAGTTAACAAATTTCCTATTGACCCAGCCTCCCCTCCTGTCAAACAAAAGTTGAGAAAGTTTTAAAATGATGTGAGCGTGAAAATCAAAGAGGAAATTACCAAGAAATTTGAGGTCAAGGTTATCCTAGTCACGCGATATCCCACTTGGTTAGCCAATGTTGTGCCTGTGTTAAAGAATGACAGTAAAAACTAGGGTGTGCGTCGATTATCGCAACCTTAACAAAGCAAGTCCAAAAGAAAATTTACCACAGCCAAACATTCACATATTAATTGACAATTATGCAAAGCATGAGATTGGGTCCTTCGTAGATTGTTACGCAGATTACCACTAGATCTTGATGGATGAGTTGGATGCGGAGAAAACAGCATTTATCACACCATGGGCAATGTATTGCTACAGGGTCATGCCATTTGCTTTGAAGAACGTTGGGGCAACATATATGAGGGTGATAACAACCATCTTTCACGATTTGATACATAAGGAGATTGAGGTCTATGTGGATGATGTAATTGTGAATTCCAGGAAGCAATCCAACCATGTCAGAGATCTAAGGAAATTCTTCCAGAGGCTCCGCATGTATAATCTCAAACTCAATCCTGCAAAATACACATTTGGGGTCCCCTCGAGGAAGTTTCTAGGCTTCATAGTCACCCGCCGAGGCATTGAACTGGATCATCGAAGATCAAAGCCATACAGGAACTACCGCCTCCGAGTAACAAGACATAGGTGATGAGTCTGTTGGGGAAACTGAACTACATCATTCGATTCAATGCTCAGCTCACAACAACCTGCGAGCCTATCTTTAAGTTGTTGAAAAAGGATGTTGCAGTTGGATGGATGGGAGAGTTCCAGGAAGCTTTAGGCAAAATAAAGAAATATTTGTTGAACCCATCAGTATTGGTCCTGCCGGAACCAGGAAGGCCCTTGATCTTATATTTGACAGTCTTCGACAACTCATTCGGATGCGTGTTGGTTCAACACGATGTCACTGGGAGAAAAGAGCAGGCCATATACTACCTAAGCAAGAAATGTATAGCCTACGAGGTCAAGTATACTCATCTTGAAAGGACGTGTTGTGCCCTCATTTGGGTAGCTCAAAAGTTATAACATTACTTGTCATCATATACCACTTCCCTCATCTCACGTCTGGACCCATTGAAGTACATTTTTCTTAATCACATGCCCACGGGGAGGCTTGAAAAATGGCAAATCTTGCTCACTGAGTTCGACATTGTCTACGTAACTAGGACCGCAACAAAAGCACAAGCATTGGTTGACCATTTGGTCGAGAATCCGAAAGACGAAGAATATGAACCTTTAAAGACATAATTCCCGGACGAGGAAGTAATGCATATTGATGAAAGGGAACAGGGACAGAAGCCAGGATGGAAATTATTATTCAATGGGGCCGCCAACATGAAAGGCGTCAAAATAGGAGCGCTGCTCATTTCTGAAATAGGGTATCACTACCCTGTTATAGCTTAGCTCCGCTTTTATTGCACCAATAAAATGGCAGAATATGAGGTATGTATTTGGGTTTGAGGTTAGGGGCAGACATGGGTGTCCAAGAAGTTTTGGTCTTGGGAGACTCCGACCTTCTGGTGCACCAAATTCAAGGTGAATGGGAAATAAGAAATTTAAAGCTCATACCATACCGGTAATGCTTGCATGATCTTTGTCAATGATTCTAGTCAATAGAATTCAGGCATATCCCAAGAATTCACAATGAGGTTACTGATGCCTTGGCTACTTTGGTATTAATGTTACATCATTCGGATAAGGCTTATGTTGACCCAATACATATCCAAGTCCACGACCAACATGCTTACTATAATGTGGTAGAAGAAGAGCTTGATGGCGAGCCTTGATTTCACGATATCAAAGAATATATCAGGATGTGTGTGTACCCAGTATAGGCCACAAGTGACCAGAAGAGAATAATACGTCGTCTATCTAGCGAGTTTTTCTTCAGTGGGTGGGTGCTATACAAAAGAACGCCGGATCTTGGGTTGTTAAGGTACGTAGATGTTGGGCAGGCTACAACCATCATGAATGAGGACATTCTTGAGTCTCGGGCCACACATGAGCTAATATGTTTTGGCAAAGGAGATTCTCCGGGTAGGGTATTATTGGCTCACCAAGGAGCGAGGTTGTGTCAGTTTCATGCGCAAATGTCACCAATGTCACGTGCATGGAGACATGATTCACTTCCCCCATCGGAATTGCATACGATGTCTGTACCATGGCCCTTCGGAACTTGGGCATGGATGTCATTGGGCCCATTGAGCTAGCAGCTTCCAACGGACATAGGTTCATCTTGATTGCTATTGATTATTTTACCAAGTGGGTTGAAGCTAAAACCTTCAAGGTAGTGACCAAGAAAGCCATGGTCAATTTCGTGCATTCAAATATCACTTGCCAGTTCGGAATCCTAAAGATGCTTATCACTGATAATGGAGCGAATCTCAATAGTCATTTGACGAAAGATGTATGTCAGTAGTTTAAAATTACACATCGCAACTCCACCCCATACCGTCCCAAGGCAAATGGAGCAGTTGAGGCAGCCAATATGAATATAAAGAAAGATACTATAAAATGGTGGAAAGAACTAGGCAATGGCATGAGAAGTTACCTTTTGCACTGTTAGGTTATCGCACTACCGTCTGCACCTCAGTGGGGGCAACCCCATACTTGGTATAAGGCATAGAAGTAGTAATTCCGATTGAAACTGAAATCTCGTCCCTTTAGATTGTCGCCGAAGCGGAAATCAATGATGAGGAATGGTTCAAAGCTCGTCTGGAGCAATTGCGTCTGATTGATGAGAAACGATTGGCAGTAGTATGTCACGGAAAGTTGTATCAACAGAGAATGGCCAGAGCATATAACAAGAAAGTGCGTCCAAGAAAGTTTAAGTGGGTCAGCTAGTATTGAAACACATCCTCCCTCACCAGCCAGAGGCAAAGGGCAAGTTGTCCCCAAATTGGTAAGGACGTTTGAATTGTCAAGAGTGTTGTCTAATGGGGCATTGTATCTAACATATGTGGAAGGAAAGTTCATAGAAATGGCCATCAATTCAGATGCAGTTAAAAGATACTATGTATGATTTTTCTTTGTTCAAATCAGTTATACTTGGCTTGTTTGTTTGTACTTGGCATGTTCTAGAGATTGAAATGCTAGAATGATTTTTCTTTATTCAAATCATTGTCTAAACTTGGCTTGTTTGTTTGTACTTGTCATGTTCTAGAGATTGAAATGACGAAAGCATTTTATTCGGCTACCTAAACACTTTACCCTTTGCTAACCCTTTTGAGCTTTAACTACTTTCCTTTCATACCCCTCTTTCGGAATCAGTAATGTTAAGAAGTCAGTGAAAGGAAAAGAATGGAAGGAAAATAAGGGGAAAGGAATAAGAAAAAGAGAAAAAGAAGAAAAAGGAGAAAGAAAACAAAACAAAACAAAGAAAGGAAGAGAAGGAACAAAGAAAGGGAAAAGAAAAAGAAAAAAAAGAAAGAAAAAAAAGAAAAAAGAAAAAAGGAAAACAGGCAAAAAAAAATAAGGAATCGGCAAGATCTACATTTGTCCTGATTCCTTTTTAAAGGATACGTAGGCAGTCTCGCGGCTCGGTCATATTCGATTAAATTCAAAGGCCCCAAGCGAGAAACTGGGGCAAAAATTTTGTTTGTTATAATAAATTGGATTCCGAAAGTTGTAAATTCTGAACCCATAGGAATTATTTTGAGCCTTTTATACCCTTTTCCTTCTAACCTTATCCAGAAGCCTGCATTGCAGTCCAAAGAAAGACCTTTTGATCAGTCTTTAAGAAATGCCAAGTCAAGTAAGTAGAAGTGGGAAGCGACAACACTCTATTTCAAGCAGGAAAATAATAAAATGACAGAGTCTTATTGGTGAAAACCCTCACAGACACCCTAAGGCGACGTGAGTTGAGAGAATTAAAATGAGAGAGTCTTATTGGTGAAACCCCTCATGGGCATCGTAAGGCGTAGAGAGCCGAGAGAAATGAAAATAAGAGTGTCTTATCGGTGAAAACCCTCACGGGCACCTTAAGGAAAAGTCAGGGCACAAAACAAACAACTAAAAGAAGGGTTGCTGATGGAAATCTGTTTAGAACACCGTAAGTCAAGCGAAGTCAGGGTTTGGTTAAAGAAATTGGGTTTAAAATAGTCACAACAACAAACCATGGCAGTCGAAGGCCGATCATCTGGTCAGATTGGGTCGACTAAGCCGAAATGCATGTCATGATCATGCAAACCAGTTGTCCTTCACAAATAAGTTTCTTTTCTTCTCATCTCAATAGTCGCCAAATTTTGAATTCTTTTATTCTATGTAAATTCAGAGTCATTGCATTTCATTTTCTTTGCGTCTCCCAAAGTCATTTCATTTAAGCAAACGGGAGAGAAATTTCAAAGCTTACGACTAGCTCCTGAATGGCAAGCACGTGCCGGTCAAAAATATAACAAAGGTAGCAAAACTTGAAACAGCAAAGAACGATCCTCGAAAGTTTTGATAGTAAATTGACTTGGTAATCTCGGGAAAGATGTAAGAATTTTGGCAAAAGATTCAGAAGTTTAACACAAAGATGGGGGAGAAGAGTAAAGCCCCAAGGGTTAGGGGGTCAGCCAAGCATAGCACACTGACTTAATAATCTCAGAAAAGATGTAAGAATTTAGGCAAAAGGGCTAAGAGTGTAACACAATAACGGCGGAGCAAAGTAAGGCCATAAGGGTTTGGGGGTCAGCCAAAGAACTCAGGCAATTCATCATCAGTACGGGAAACTAAACATAATGGAACACGGCAGTGGAGAGGCCACTTTCAACAAGAATGCCACAAGCTAACCACCACTTTTCAAACAAATAAAATTTTCTTTGATTGACATAGGGGCATAAAAATCTGGAAGATCCTGAGGGAAGTCCTCCACATGAGGGCAAGCACATGGCAGGTGTGGTCTAGAATCTCAAGACCCACGTAGAAAATGGGACTTAGTTAAAATTCGGCAAGGAACACAATCTGACATACGTATTCTCCCCAGCAAGAGTCGGCAGGACCCGCCTGAATAATGGGATGAAACTTTGACTAGCAATCCCCATCAGAGACAAACTAAAAGTTAGAATGGCATTTAATCCGGAACCCTCGGGACTATCCTGGAAAATGGACATTTTTAAAGGTTAGTGGTTGTCATAGATAGCAGAGGGTAGAAAATAACTTGCATGTTGAAATACGATTAAGCTAAGAGATGTTCGGACCCTCCCAAAAATGGGATTTAGCCTAATACACAAACAGTTGGGTGGCATGGTGAAACCCAAATATTTCCCCAACTAGAGTCGGCAGGACCCTCTTGGATAATGGCATGTAGCTCTAAATACTAATCCCCATCAGACATAATTTGTCCTCTAATTAAGAGTTGTCAGGACCTTCCTGGATAATGGGAAGCAGCTTTAGTAATAGATCCCTAGTAGATCCCTAACAAATATAACTCAAATAACAAGACATTGAGGAAAATAATGCCTTTTGAGAAACATAACATAATCTTAAAGTTGTCATCAGTTAAGAATTGTCAGGACCCTCTTGGGTAATGGGACTTAGCTTAGATTTAGAGATATGTGGTAATGGGATTTGATTAATACTCACATATGCGCCCAGCACCAAACTCGTGCAAAAAGAATTTCTTGTGTTTTGTTTGTTTTGTTGTGATCAAGAGAAAAGGAAACTGTCTCAAGGAATATTTATCAAGTTGCAAGTTCTGGGTAATCAGGCGCCACCTCAAAAACAAGGGAATAATTTTCAAGTTTCAAGTTCTGGTAATCAGGAGCCCGCTTGGAGAACAAAGGAATACATTTCAAATTTCAGTCTTGGTAATCATGCATCCACCTGGAGAACAAGGGAAACATTTCAAATTTCAGCTTTAGTAATCAGGCGCACACCTAGAGAACAAGGAAATACATTTCAAATTTCAAGTCTTGATAATCAGGGGCCCACGTGGAAAACAAAGGAATATATTTCAAGTGGCAAGTTTTGGTAATCAGGCGTCCACCTGGAGAACAGGGGAATACTTTTCAAATTCAGTTTTTGTAATCAGGCGCCCACCTGGAGAAGAAGGGACTACTTTTCAAGTGGAAAATTTTTGTAATCCTGCGCCCACCTGGAGAAGAAGGGAATATTTTTCAAGTTTCAATTTCTTGTAATCAGGCGCTTACATGTAGAACGAGGTAATGCATCTCAAGTTTCAAGTTTTGGCAATCAGGCGCCCACCTGCAGAATAAGGGAATACTTTTCAAATTTCAAGTGTTGGTAATCAGGCGCCCACCTGTAAAACAAGGGAATACATTTCAAATTTCAAGTTTCGTTAACCAGGTGCCTACCTGCAAAACAAGGGAATACAATTCAAGGCCAACAATTCGGCATCCACATGGTAAAAGAGCAAATATAAGTCAACAAGACAACAACAGGAAAATACATAAGGCAACAAAGCAACAAAGATCAAGTGCAAGATTGAAACATTGATAGGTTCTTTTGTAATCCATAGTTCATAGCTTAGTCTAGTTTCTTTTATTTTCACAAGGTGTAATAAGGGGGGGGGTCTAATAGCAGTAGTAGGAGCAGCAGCAACAGTGAGATCACAGCTTCGGTAGTCCCTGCTACCAAACACTCATGAACTACACTAACTTGATTCCTTTCTAGCCGAGGATATGTAGGTAACCTCTGAAGCAGGGTGCGGTCAAGCTATTAAAAACGTTTCTCATGGAGTGTCAAGCAAGAAAAAATCTCTCACAATTACTCACTTATCTTTGCCCAAAAACCCTTCGTGTCCGAGCAAAGAGGGGCAGTTGTGAGCATATGATTTTTGCCTAGCTTAAATTACTTCAATAAATTCGTAAAATTAGGATTTTTCTTTATCTTTGTGATTTTCGGAATTTAGTTGCATAATTGTGTGTTTGCTTGCATGTTGAGTACATTTTAATTCATAAAAATATAAAAAAAATAGTATTTTGCATTTAGGATATCGGTTTTAAATATTTTTAGGTTCAGTGATTAATTAATGGTATGGAAAAACAAAAATAATATCAAAATTGGTTCTTTTTGCATTTTTACTTTTGAAGTTCAAATTTTTCATAACTTCCTTTTAAATTAGGATTTAGTTAATTTGGAATTTAATTAGCTTAAGTGTAGATTTAAATTAGGTCTTTGCTATTTAATTTTAATTGGGTGTTTAACAAGATCAAATTAGTAACTAAAAATAAATAAGAAATAGAAAGAAATGTGAAATGTGGTCTTGTTTATAAAGACCAAAATCTAGGCCAATCTTAATTAAGACCAACCCAAAAATCACTCAAAACCTGGCCCAGTCTGTTCCAGTCCCCCTCCCATGCGTAACGACGTCATTTTACTTTCGATTAATCACAGTCGTCCATTGCCGTTGATCCAAATGTATCAAAGCGGGGGTTTAATGCATATATAATTGTTTCAACCCCCCCCCCCCCACCGCAAAACCAAACCTCTTACCCTGTCCAAATTTCCAAGACCTAATACCACCACCCTCTGTCTTCCTCTGCAGGCCGCAAATCGCCGGCAATGATCCAATGGCCTAAAAAACACCATCCCACCTCCTCAACTTCCTCTTTCTATTCCTACTATTAACATTCCTCAAATATCGACTGAACTCGTCGAATCTTTAATTGAAATAAAGGCTGGTCCACCGCCCACGACGGCGCTGATGCCAATCATTTCTCAATTAACACCCCAGGTTCCCCTCCTTCTCCTCTTGCCAAATCTAAAATCCTTGGCCCTTAAATCCAGCTCAAACCTCTCAAATATTTGAAACCCTAGAGCCGCCCTCGTTCCCTCTAGTGGCGGCGCAGCCCCAAACAACCCCAAAATCATACCCTTGAACCCTTATCACCTCCTCTCCACTAATTTGTGTTCAGTTGCTCTCAAAAGCCCTCCAAATTGTTCAAATGTTAGATCTAGGGTTCAGGATCCAGACCCTATTGCATGAATTTTATTCGAGGTGTTATTGGTTTTCCCTTGATAAGGCTATTCACTTGCTTTTATTTAGAGTAAGTGGGTGACATTATTAGGGGCGAAAATCAATGGTCCGAAGTGTGTTTTGAGTCTTTCCAGATAAGGTAAACACTTCTTCACTTCCTTTAGTTTTTCTTTCAGTTTCAATTCATCTTCTTCCTCACCTTTTCCTTTAATCTGAAGTTCATGCGCAGAGTCTAGTTTTTAATTAATTGTTATGATTGTTTCTCTTGTTAGTCGAACTGTTGAATCTCGACTTTTATGTTTTGTTTTAGTGGTTAACAAGTTTGAATGTTTTGTGTTGATTAATTTAGGTTTAGAGTTGTTTGAAATACTCGTTAAATGATCCTGTGAGTGTTTTTTGCTTGATTCATGTTTCAATTTGTGTTCCAGTTGATTTCCTGCATTTATTTTAAAGAATTGTTCTTAGTTTGATTTGTTTGAGGCCTTAGGTGTTTGATTTATCTTGTTTATCATATTTTTAGAGGATTAGGGTTTAATTTTCAATCTAAAAACTAAAGGGGACTCCAGAAAGGGGTAGAAGGTAAATAACAGAGTTATTAAGGTTATTTTGGGTAGACTACACAGGGAATCTTGCAGTAACAGAAATAGAATCCCCTAGAAGCTTCTAGTATGGGGTTCTAATTTCAATTTCAAGCTTTTAGGTAGTATAACTTGGGCACCAAGTCACGTAATGAGGGACTAAAAGGAAAAAATCAAACCTTAAGGGCTGCCCTAATTGCTTGCATGTTAAGGCATTATTGTCTTACCTTAGAGGGCAGATTTTTAGGAGAGGGATTTTAGAGCCTAGAGAGATTGGAACCTACAGATTTTAAGAGCTAAAAAATCACAAAAATAGAACTGTTGAGAATTAAAGAAGAGGGCTACCACTCCTTTAGATTTTTTTTAGTAATTTTTAGCTCTTTCGATTCATATAATTGATAATGGCTTAAGTTTTATGATCAATGTATTGGTAAGAGTCATGTTGGGTTAGTGGTTTGGCTTGGGGTTTGATAAGTTAAATTGTTACCAATCATCCTGGGTTTCAAGTTGTTTTTCTGGTTGTTTGAGAGCTGACTTCAACTCCTGAACTTGTTGTTACTGTTACATTGCTGTTGCCCCTTACTTCTTCTTTGTTTATTCTTCTAGGTATATCTTGATCCTCAAGGATGTCATTTAACATGTAAATCGAAGCATAAGTTAAGAAGGAAATGAATTTGGTGCTAATTATGGACTTCTCTTATTCTTCTTGCAATGTTATGGTTACTTTGTAGCTTTGAAGCTTAGCTTGATATATTTGTCAATAGGGAATGTAATTAATTAGATCATGTTAATTCGTGTAGCATTCCCCTTCTAATCTCTACTGATCATATGCTACATTGGACGATTGTTCATTTTTGTGTTTTTATTTTGCTTTTATCCCTGATTTTAATTTGTAATAATGCATGTAGAACGGGCTGCTTAAAATGGTAGCAAGTGTCAGGTATATAAATGTTGGTTAATATGAAACCATTCATTGTGATAAGTAGAGGTTAGCAAATGACTGTTGATTAATATTTGTGTATAGAACATTGATCTCGGCATAGCTTTCTAAAATCTTCATTGGTTCATAAGTTAGCTTAATTGAAAATCATTTGACACCATGTGTAGGGGCATGAATCATACTTGGAATGGTACCTTTCCTGGTGCATGTTTATTAAATGTGGTTGAATGATTACGTTAACCCAGAGCATGAGTTATAATTGGTTTAGATGTTATTAATAATATTTAATTCCAGATTTTTTTGGCAATCCACTAGGCAAGCACCTTGGGATCGAATTTATTAATATTTCAAAAAGAAAAATACAACTATTAGGAAAAGTAATAATAAGGGGGGTAGCACCAGTGTTGTTACCCATATAACACTACCAGGGTAAACCTTATCCTACTAATCCTATTGAGGCAAATAAAAGCATCACCTACTAGCAAGCATGTAAAAAGAAAGAACTAGCAAGAACTAAGAATTTTAATATCATCACAGAGTTTATAACGTACTCTGTAATAATAATACAAATTATAAGACTAATGAGATGGTAAAATAAAGTGATGAAGAAACCACCACGGTGCTCTCTTTTCTCTAGATTTTTGAATACTTCCATTTGTAGATTGTTGTCTTCCTCCACAATTTTTTCCAAAAATACTTCAAAATTCATGTTTTTTCTTCAAGCGATTGGACTTTGTAGAAATTGTTCGATTGAGCTGTTATTGTTTTGAATTTCTCATTGGGGGTCTCCTTATGATTGCATCTCCAATCACCCTGTCGTCCCAACTTCTATTCCTTGCACGCGACTTATTACTTCTTTCACAATGCATTGGTGACAAATCACCATTTCTAGAAGCGTCGGCCTGGAATTTCTTTAAGATATCCTCTTCCTCCCCTTCGGCATATATATGTCTACCTGTGAATATTGGATTTGGCATATCTTGAAAATCCCCTTGTGTTATCAATGTTTTTTGAGCTTGTACATTACCCAAAATTGCCTTGTTTTGTCTTTGTTTTTGCGATTTGTTCCTGCTCATGTTCCCACGACTTGTACTGGAATTATCATGAGTTAAAGCATTTAGTGGATCTGTACTTAGCATCGCATCCAAGAGTTGTCTTTCTGCTAAAGAGAATAATGGATTAGTTGTTACGATGTGGTGCTTCCCAGCCAGTGAAACTGCTATTGTGTTGCAATCAGCAGAAGGAGAGTTAGTTGCATCCCCTTGCTGCTGCTGTAAAATATGACTGGAATCCAACGGTTGGCTCGTTCCATCGACATGTTTCCTCTCCTCAAAGGTACTGACTGGCTCAGTTGTTACAAGCTGATTCTGCCCAATTTTTTTAGCTTTGTTGTGTTTCGATCAGCAACTGTTTTTTCAGCTGATTGTTGGTTTAGTTGGACCTTTACTCCTGTTGCATGTTGGTCGAACTTTGGTGTTGCTGTATTTGAAATAACTGCTTTTGCAGTATTTGTTGGAACAAAAACTGGAGCGTTATGGTTCAACTTGCTGTTTGGATTTGCTGTAGTTGCCGCAGATGCACGACAATTCAGATTGGTCGATTTTGATGTTGCAGGTTTTCTATTGAATTTTTGTTCGATTGGAGCATCAATGTCCTCTCCTGCACTATCTTGATCAACTTCTTGATCCTCTTCTTCAGATGAAAAACCAGCAAAACTGACACCCCAGCCCTCATCGTCATCAAACTCTCGTTGGTCTTTCCACAGTTTCGAATTAATGACCGTCTTCCTCATCTTTGCTTGGATTATTTATTTGTTATTGCCAAAGGCGATTGATGGTTGCCCATATTCACCCCCATGCTCGCTAGTTGACTCAAATGATTGAGTCAGTGTGACCAAATATTGGTTGAACATAGGATTGGAATCGGACATCATTTTAATCTGTGTATCCTGATAACATTTTGATCCTTTGCTTGCATTTGCCTATTTGGATCATTGACAGGATATTTATCCAATGCTGCTGTATCCGATGAGTTATTTTGATGATAACTGTCAACCATCTGCAAGTTATCTCTAGTGAACTTTCCATCATCTTCATTGGCATTGCCAAGTGCAGCAAAAGAGTTCTGATTTTTTGGTACATCTGTATTGTTTTGTGCAATCTGCTGTTGTGTTTTGCTTATTGGAGTTCTTTTTTTGTTGGAAACCGATGTCCAATTATCCTTAGCAATATGTTGTCCAGCTTCCCTTATGTGTTGTCTAGCTTGAGTAGGTTGTGATATGCCCAAATCATCCCCCTGTAGATCAAACTCACCTTGTACTAAGTCAGCATTATGGACATCTGCAGCACCATGACCTGTATAAGAATTCACACTGTGTTGTTTTTGAACCAAATCAGGCCTTGCTGTTCTTTGAAGCATTTCAATCACAGTGTCCTGGTGATCACTCCCAGTTACTTGTTGATCATCATGACATCTAGGAACTGTATGAACTGCCTCAGTATGAACTATGTGGATGATATTCTTGTTAACCTTTATTTACGATGCTGCAAGCTCCAATTCCATAACATCATAGTGATCTTTCACCTCTTCATTTTGCTCAGTCCATTTAAAGCCATCCAATGATATAAAATTTGGATATGAAGTAGGTGGAACATTTACCTCCCCAGCTACTAGCTGGTGCACATTGAACTTGTAATTCTGTCGTTTGCATTTTTCAGTTATATTGGAAGGTTTGGTAGTAACCAGAGTTGTTGGTTTATTCAATTCATTACATCCTTGTTGCCCAGTAATTTTTGAAACATGAATTAGATTTGGCAAAATGACTTCTCCAGTGGTTGAACTGATACAACGGTTGATTCTGTGTTAACTTTCAAAATATCATAAGCCTCTAAGTTTGTAACATTTTCCTGACCAAAACATACACTGTTTCGATTCTGATTTTTCTACACCAAGTACTGCTGCTCGATAACTTTATCCTGCGCAGAGAGGTCTATTAAAAACTTGTCTGGCCTTGTTGCATTTTCACCTTCTGCTACCCTTGATGCAGCAGTAGGTTCCAAATCCACCATATGCGACTGTTTTCCAGTTAAGACATTCATATGAGCAGGCAAAGAAGTTTTACCAAAAGAAGAATATGAGTATTTTGTGTTGGAAGAGCTTCAGCAGCTAGAGTAATTGAACTGGAAAAAGTTTTTTGTCCTGAATCAACAATCACATTAGGTAGTACCCCTTCAATTCGACGTCCGGCAAGATTACCATTCAAGTAATCCCTAGCATCACCTTCTAATGTAGCGAAACTGCCCCAGCCTTCAGGTTCCTCAACGTGAACTGTTTGTTCCTTAAATTTAGGTGTAACATTTGATGCAGAAACAGTTTTTTGAGCTGCATCAATAATCTCATTAGGTCGAACCCCTTCAATTTGTCGTCCCGCAAGATTAGCATTCAAGTACTCTTTGGCATTACCTCCTAGTTGTTGCACATTGCACCTGTGCTGCTGTCCTTTGTGAATATCAGCTGTTTTGGTATGCTCAGAAGTAACCAAAACTGATGCTTTATTCAGTTTTAGGGCCTCACCATCAAGATCAACCACCTGCCTAGCCTTTGCACTAGTAGTAATACGATCTGCAGTAGTCTGCATTGCCCCAGCAGTAGCCACATATGTTCGTGCATAGATATTAGAAGCAGGTATATCTCTAGAAGGCTTAGGAGGTCCTTTATCCAACTTCAATACCTCCTCCATAGTCTCAACTGGAACTGTTGCATGTGGTGCATCTGATACACCAGCAACCACAGCACTCCTAGCCATTGCATGTTGATCTGCGTCACCCCTATCATTCACAGTAGCTTGAGTAGTCTTCAAATTAGCAGTCTTTTTCGTAACATCCTTTGCAATACCAGGTTGTGCAACTGAATCTATTCGGCCAACAAAATCCTTCAAGCCTGCATTATTTTCCATAGTCACTCTTTCTGCAATTTGTAAAGTCTGCTGTGAGACTTCTGTTAATTCAACTCCTGAATTACCATCTTTTTCTTGTAAATCCTAAGCTCCTTGTCCAATTATTTTAGCATTTAGATAGTCCCTTGCATCCCCTTGAAATTTTCAACATCATCCACCTTGTTACCAGGCAGATCACTGTCCAAATTTTCCTCTGCCACCACCTCTGCTATCTTTTTCTTTTTAAATTCTACACGCCTTCTCATCGTGACCTTGATGCTTGCAATAAGTACAATACTTAGGAAGGTTGTCGTACACTATTTCTTGATGGAACTCGACAGATTTACCTGAAACTCTATCTAAAATCTGCAGCTTGACCATTTTAGGATGTTTATCCAAAAAATCAACTATAAAAAAATTGTTCCAACTCTTGAAGAATTACGAAGTCAAGTGGAGCAGGAGTCCATTTGAATAAATCGCAGTCCTTGGGTTCTTGGGCCAGTACGCTAATTTTTGAGAAATGGGCTCATTTTAGGCCCGACGTGAATTGTCAAAATTATTTGTATTCGGCTATACTTGATAGGTGGTTGGGCTGCACGCTAGGCCCACGCATATCTTTGAATCATCGGCCCCCTATCCGTAGTACAGAATAGTCCTTTATATTAATTTGATGCAGTATAGTACCAACGTTTGGGACCACTTGAGTAGTCTCGGGATAATTAAAGTGAGTTGCATCAAATAGTTTATGGCCCTCGCATTCGCTTTACAACCTAGATATTAAAAATGACTACTATTCGTAGAATATCCTTTAGGCTCGTTTTAAAACATAATTGTGATTATGCATAAATTCGCGTTACATGATCACGATTCTAAAAACAAAACTGGAGTATGCGTTCGTGCAACTTCGGCCCAAATTTTCTTAATAATAAAGCGTTATTAATATTGGATATGTCCGTGTGACATGATTTCTACCGCGCCAAACAAATGGGTATACGTACGCCTAACCCGTTTCAAGATAATTTTCTTAAATTAAAAGCGGTAAAAGACATAAGCACATAGGTACTAAATTCAGTAGTCAACTTATTTAATAATCCAAGTATTATTAAAGCGACCGTGCTAGAAACACGAAACACGGGAGTGCTTATCACCTTCTCCTGGGTAAACAGAATTCCTTAACCAAGTTTTTGGTTCGCAGACATAGACAGAGTCAAACCTTTCCTCGATTTTGGATTTCAACCGGTGACTTGGGACACCATAAATTATCCCAAATGGAGATTCTCATTTTTAATAAAATAAATCACGTTTCCATTATCCTTTAATTGGAATAACTCCCTTTATTATATCCCTCTTTCGAAAAGACGGTGTGACACTTGGCATAGCCAGCATCACGGTTTTGGTATGACAATCAAGAATAACATAATGGGGCGACAACCAGTCCATGTCCAAGACAATATCAAAGTCAACCATGCTGAATAACAATAAGTCGGCTCTGGTCTCAAAACCACTATGAGAAACCAAACATGACCAATAAACACGGTCCACACCAAGAAGATCTCCCACAAGAGTAGATACATAAACATGAAACTCAAAAATTCCGAGGTACACCCAAATGTAGTGCAAAATAAGAAAACACATAAGAGTACATGGAGCCTAGATCGAATATAACCGATGCATCTCTATTAAAAATCATGATAATAGTTGTAATGGCAGAATTTGAGGCAACCGCCTCGGTACGAGCAGGTGCGGTAGCAACTGGGGCTGTAATCATAGCCTGAGAACTCTGGGGGGCACGTTGTGGCTATGGAGGTGCACTCCTCCCAAGTCTAGGGAAATACCTCACCACATGGAATATGTCACCACACTTAAAGAAACCTCGCAGCTGGTGTGGCAGTGGAAACTACACGTTACAGGTACTCCAAGACCTCTGAACACCTAAAACCTTGTGTGAAATATGAGATGCAAACTCAGCTGGCTGACCCACAAAACCTTTACCATGCCGTACTATTCCAACAAAATAAGGACCAATGGGTGTCTCCAATCTACAAGGTCTATTCACTCCTCTATGCGCTCCCTCTTGGCCTCGTTGGTCCTCTCTCTCCTGGACCCACCCGTCCCCTACTCAACAAGAGGTCACACCACCCGCTGAACTAGGACCACAAGCTATGTCACTATGACACCTGGAACCTGACCAACGGGAACTCGCTGCTCTGGAGTGGGGAACGACGGGAGTCTGGATCCATCCCCCGACCTGTGAATTAGTTGGTACAACCCAGATTAATCCCGCTTGAATTAATGTACCGAACATGCTCGGGAATTGTGCTAATGTCTCCTGAAGTGATGGAGTAACAGTAGTAGTAGGCGTAGCTGATGCCTGGGCTTTGGCTGGGACTGCTGGTGACTCTTTGGTGGCAGCTCGCGCGGGTGCCCTGACTGAACCACGTGCGCGTCCTCGGCCTCTACCCCGACCTCGGACGACTCTTGCAAGGAGCACGTGTGTCTGATCATCTTTGGTAGCACGTGTTCTCACCATCTGTGAAAGAATGGAAGATAAAGGTTTAGAATTGTGACGTCAAAAATCTCGTAGATAAGTTACACAAACCCTCGTAGATAAGTACATAGCCCCTCGTAGATAAGTACAAATGTCTCTGTACCGATAAGCGAGACTCTAATAAATCGACTTTTGATTCATGACTCCTATGAACCTAGAGCTCTGATACCAACTTGTCACGACTCTACATTTGCGGAAGTAAAATAGTTTAAAGCAGAAATAAAGTAATAACATTGTTTTAACGTGCCGCTCGGCATACATCGTATACAATTCTCTGAAACCAATATCCAAATCCAAGACCCAGAAACCCACGAATTACAAGCTAAGAAAAAGGGGAAATGATACATAGCTCTAACTTTGGAATTTGTCTAACATATGGGCTAAATACCAAAAAGGCAAAAATAAAAAGGGACTTCTCGCTCTGCGGACGCGGAAGATATATCTCAAAGTCTCTAAGTAGTCGCCTTCCTCAAGGATAGTAGACCTGAGAAGTTGCACTTGGATCTGCACATGAAAAACATGCGTAGAAAGGGGAAGAGCACACTACAACGATACTTAGTAAGTGCCAAGCCTAACCTCGGTTGGGTAGTAACGAGAAAGATCAGGACCTTACTGAGATCAAATAAGATATAAGGGTTAACAGTGTAATTAAAACAGTATAAATAAGTGCAACAATAGGAAATAACATAGAATTGCAAGAATAGCAATAGCTAGAACGGAGACAACAAACAACGGAAAGAAGTACAGCTCAACACAGAGATAACAACCAAGGCCTCTCCTAGGATACCGTCCTGTAATCCCAATCACAACTATTCAGTAGATCTCCCGGGATTCTGTCCCATAGTCCAACTATCAGTACACGGTGGATCTACCGAGAATCTCAATCCGTAGTCCCCAAATATAAATACCCAGTACTGGGGAAATCTACTACTAGGTGCATTCCCGTAGTTCTGTATAAACTGTGCATGGGGATCTATCATGAATCTAGCTCGTAGTCCCAAAGTAAAAGTGCAGCAGGATCTATCAGGAATGTAACCCGTAATCCCAAAATAAATGTGCAGGGGGATCTATCGGGAATCTAACCTGCAGTCCCAAAGTAAATAGACAAGGGGGAGCTACCGGAATCCCACCTCCGTAGTCCCAATGTAAATACACTGCTGCAGCAAGAAAATATTCAGAGAAGGGAAATTTCATATTAAGGCATCAAATAATTCTAGCCAAGTATGCTACACAGAGTTCAGGTAAACATATTGAACAATTAAGGCAATTAGATTACTTAGACAGGCTTTCCTAAGCTAACACGGGCTTAATTCGTACAAGTAATAAAGCAGGATAAGGAACATGCTAATAAGTGCTTAAAGAAAATCGGATTTCCAACAATTTGCATAAGTACGAACTCGTCACCTCACGTATAGGGCATAACATTTACCTAATATATCCATCTTAAGGGGAAGGTCCCTCATACAAGGTTAGACAAGCCACTTAACTCGAACCGGCTCAAAAATCAACTCGAAACCACACTTTGCCGCTAGTATCCGGCTCCAAATGACCCAAATCTATTCAATTCAATTGCATATTATAAATAACACTTCAAGAAACTGATTCGATTAAATTCTAAGCTAATACGCAAAATCATGTAAAATGATCAAAACGCCCCTCGGGCCAATGTCTTGGAATCGAGTAAAATTTACATTTTCAAAACCTGTACTCTCACGAGTTCAACTATACTAAAATTATCTAAATCTGATGCCAAATGCCCTATCAAAACTCAATAATTTGGCCTATGAAGTTTTATCCAATTTTCATTCAAAATCCAAAAACTAAAGGAGGAATTCAAGCTTAGATAAGTGGGTTACATGCAAAAAGGAGTTTAGAATCGTTACCCAATCGATATTTCTGAAAATCCCTCAAAATCTCTCTCAAATCCGAGCACCCAAGCTTAAGTTTTGATAAAAATGGCTAGACCTCTGATTTTAAAATCTTATTTCTATCCAGGCGTGTTCTTCTTCACGAACGCGAAGCTACTATTGCGAAAGTGATGCACTAATGTCCTGTTGGCCAAATTCCTCTTTCGCGAATGCGACCACTTCGCGAACACGTAGCTTACAAGGGCGTACCTTATGCAAACGCGTGGACCATAACGCGATCGCGATGACCAATGAGCCCTTACCTACGAGACAGTGGGACATCATCGCGAACGCGAAACACATATCAGCTGCTCTACTTCACAAACCTTCGCGAATGGGGGATAGACTTCGCGAACGCATAGAACAATCCTCCCCCAGCCTCAATTCTTCTATGCGAACGCGAGACCCCACTCGCAAACGCGAAGAAGGGAACCAGAACTGGGTTGTTGCAATATTTTTTGCAGTTCTTTAAGTTCTAAAAATGACCCGTTAAACATCCTTAACACACTCGAGGCCTCCCAGGACCTCAATCAAAAGCACCAACATAACCTAAAGCATCATTCAAATTTGTTCCAACCTTCGGAACGCTAAAACAACACCCATTCTTCATCGAATTCAAGCCTAGAATTTCAAAACCTCTATAAAACACACTTTCAATCAAAAAGTCTATCAAACCTCGTCCGAATGACCTGAAATTTTGCACACACTTGTCAAATGACATGACGAAACTACTTCAACTCTTGGAATTCCATTTTGGCCCTCGGATCAAAATCTCACTATCGGACCGGAAACTTCCAAAATTTTAATCTTCGCATTTCAAGCCTAAATTAGCTACAGACCTCCAAAACACTAACTCGACACGCTCCTAACCCCAAAATCACCCAACGAATCTAAAAGAACCATCAGATTCCCATTCCGAGGTTGTCTTAACATTATTCCTACTACGGTCAACTTTCGAATACTTAAGCTCTCATTTAGGTATTAAGTGTCCCAAAACTCTCCAAAACTCAAAATCTAACGTCCCGGCAAACCATAATAGCGGAAATAAATACGGGAAAAGTAGTTAATAGGATTTGGGGCGTTAATTCTTAAGACGACCGGACGGGTCGTCATAGTAAAAACTTGCTTGGGTGTGTGATTGTTGATTCTCAAGCAAAAGCACAGTGACAATATTTTTTCTGAAATTGTATCTCTTAAAGTTAAAGTAACATTTCATTTCTTTTGATTTTGGGGCTCACTTATTTGGAAAAGGTGAAAATCTGGCGATGGGTTCAATAGAAAAGTTTCAATTATTTTTGTAATTTTCTAAAATGAAATATTTTCTCTTTTAAAATAGAGTAATGAAATTCAAAGTACGAAAACAACAAGATAGAGTTTTGTAAAATTTTGCAGTAATACAAGTTCTTTATGAAAAAAAAAGGGTGCAAATTTAGCTGGAAAATTCCAGTAGTGTACATAAGTTTGTAAGAATTTGAAGAGTATGTAAAATGTAATTTACATGTGTTATGTTAACTGAGATAATAAACAGTTTGGAAGAACATTTTAGATATGCAACTTATAAAATTTCATTTAGAAATAAACTTATAAAATCATTATATATATTGCATATGCGGCTTATAAATCGCATTGACAAAGCATTTCTAAATCCAATTAGCTGACACTGACTTTTTACAGTCCGACTTGTGTGAATCATATTTCAGATTCCAACGTCCCATCTACGCTGATATCTTTCCGTTTCTGTGTCCATTTCCTCTTCGGTAAAATCACTCTTTCTACGTCTTACACACAGTTGAAAATCTGTTATTGATATGCTGTGAATTTGATCTGCGCGTGAGCAAATGTTACTCTCTTATTTTTGTTAATTTTTCATAATCGAGCTATGCTGTAAAATATTTGTTTTTGTTTGCATTCTCCATTTTTTCTTCTTGGTTAATCTTTCATAATAATGCGATGTAGTTCTGGTTATTGCGCTTGAATTCTCAATGTTCTTCCTTCTCGGTTGAAATTTTTATAATAAAATGCGACGTTGATGTTTTCTTAGAACCTTCTCGAGATCGAATTGGAGAACTGCAGTATTTCTGGTCACGAACTCTTCTTATAACTCAGATTTATATTTTTGTTCACTACTACTAAAGCCTAAATGTATTATCCTAAGCTTCTTTCTTTCCCGGTTACACTGACTCCGATACATGGACCAGTATTTGTCAAAAAGTAGTAATTAGTACAGGAAAAAGGAGCAAAGCAAATCCAATTTGTACCAGTTTGGTGTGAATATTATTTCTATAATTACTTTTTTGAAATCCTGCCCATCTGGACTTTTGGCTGCTTAACAGAAAAGCTAATTTGATTCTACATGTTTTTTACCTTTGATTGTCCTACTGGTTGAATATGATTGAATTGATACCCTTGTTTCTGGTCTGCATTAGTCTTGGTTACTTAACGTGCTCAAATTTGTAGCTACTTTATCTTTTAGTGATTTAAATGCAGTTTCAGCATATTTGGTGCAGTGTAAAAGCAACTTTTTAGGCCTTTAGGTGAGGAAAGAAAAAATAGAACTTGGTTTTTAGGGTGGAAATTCTGCTTACTTGATCATTATTTTGGTAGATGAAAAAGATCCCGTTGCCAAATGGTTTGGCACTTCCATCGTCATTCATAAATATATCAATGTATCTAGCGCAAAAGCCTCGTAATGGCTCATATGTGTTAACTACGTGGACGAGTAAAAATAAGAAATTGTAGAAGCTACTTTGCATGAATGTCTTATATTCATATGTTGCAAATCAATTTCATGGCATAAGTTGTTTATGTTGGTTCATGGAACCAGGCTTGACCATCTTATCTAAACTCAAGAAAATAGCATATATGAATGGTGTTCTGTATGTTTGCCGAAGTTTCATATTCGAAAAACAGTGTAGAAAAAAGTATTAAGTTGCTATAGGAAGATTTTTCCTTGTCAATAATTCCAATTACCCTTTCACCTAGCTGGACTGGTGCAGTGGCGGTTACTATTTCAGCCTCATGTTTAAATTTTGTATATTTTCCTTTTGGTTCCTTATGATATGTTCTTTTGCTTTGAATTAATATCTGCTTTGACATATATCACTCTGAAATCTTGTCAGTTTCCTGGTGAAGTGTTAATCCCTGCCTTTATCTCCTTTTTCTGTCTTTTATTTGATATAGATGTTACCTCACAGAGGAATACCACACCTTTCTATGCTCTTCTTTTGGGATATTAGGTCATTACATGTAAATATTGTTCTCTTGGCAGTTTGTTTTAATCACTCGTGTCAGTGTATGCTTTTTCAATAATAGTAAAAGTCCATCATGGTTGCAAATGCAGATATGGATGTCTCTGGAGGTCAAAGCTTGTATCCTTTACACCGCTGCAAAACTATACACCTGGTTTGTCGTTAGTCTTGCGTCTCTTATCTGATTGTGCAAATCTATCATAAAGATACTCAAAGAATAATTCTGATTGTTCGTAGTATTCTTTGTTTTTTACTTGCTTTCTGATAGAGTTGTGGACTATGTTGCTTTTAACATGTAGGTGAGGCATGCTCAGGGGATTCACAACGTGGAAGGAGAAAAAGACCACAGTGCATACCTATCTCCGCAACTTTTTGATGCACACCTTACTCCTCTTGGCTGGGAGCAGGTGATAAATAGTTAGACATGGCTACATTTCTGTCCGTTGTTTGCTTAGACATGGCTACAGTGCATACCTATCTAGTGGTAGGTTTGTTTTAGGTGAGGATTGTCTTTCTCTCCAATGACATGGTGGACGTCAGGAGTGTTGAAGTCTTTCCCGCTGTCCTTTTCCTTGCTTTTAAATCTTTTGCTTAGAAGAGTTATCCATAATAGAGTCCGACCACAACAACTGAATTGATCATCTTCATGATAAGGATAATAACAGTCACTTGAACTTGTTTTCTGCCATTATGGAAATTAGGTTTGTGGTATTGAAAAATCTCATTTGGTACTGTTTTAGGTAGATAATCTTCGGAAACATGTTCACACATCTGGACTTTCTAAGAAGGTGGAACTAGTTATCACTTCTCCTTTATTGAGGTACACACTGTGTTTTATATCTTAGTGTCGAGAAGCTGTGACATCCTTATTTTTCTTCTCATTTGATATGAAAGTTTCATCTCTTTTTTTGGAACATGTGCACAATATTATGTTTTTGAGGCGGCGCTATGATGGATGTTTAAAGCAGCGTTTGATTTCTTAAATAATCATTTCTTTTGTTATACTAACATAATGGATAACATATGTCTTGAGCCTCGTGAAACCAGAATTTTCTGGCTTACATGAGAAGTACAATTCTTTTATGCATGCGCATTCCAGCGTTATTCTATGAGATCAGTTTCCCTTTTGGTATTTTTCAGCACTGATCACTGTAGCAGTTTGTTTTGTTTTAACCTTCAACTTTGGTGGTCTTGCACTGTAGGACTATGCAAACGGCAGTTGGAGTTTTTGGTGGAGAAGGTTGCCCAGACGGAATAGACGTTCCCCCTCTCATGGTGGCAGATGCAGGAAACAGTAACCATCCAGCAATTTCAAGTCTAAATTGCCCTCCCTTCATTTCGGTGGAGGGTTGTCGTGAACACTTGGTAATGTCATCCTAAAAGTTACCTGACTTTAATGTGTCAGTCTTCTTTATTCTTTTCTCGTGTCGTTGTATTTGTTTTCTCTATCTATTTGTTTTCTCCCTTCCACGATTATTTCCTCCTCTGATGTTGACTTAAGTTGGTGTTCTTTTCTCCTTCTTGTCAAGATATTTTTTGGTCTCTCTCTCTCTCTCTCTCTCTCGTTGCATATAGTGTTTCTGATCATGGATAGCATTCTTTCTCTTTCTTGTAAACTGGAGTACCATTTGTTGGCAGGAAAAACAAAACCCCTTTGGTTCTAGTTTCTTTCTTTGACATGTCAATTTTTTTTTGGTAATGTATAGCTGTAGAGGAGTTTGGGACGAGGAATGACTGTTTTCGTACTGCTCTTTGGTCTTGGCAATAGTCTGATATGTCTAGAGACTAGAAGTACCAAATTGTTTAAAAAGCATTTTCTTATAAACAAGATTTGCCAAGAATTGATAAAAATTGTGGAATTTCGTGGATTTGGGCAAGAATTTATGTTCTGTCATATTGTTAGTTCATCTGTAATATTGCATATCAGTTATGTGAAATGAATAACTTGAAGCATATAACCGATCACTTGGCGTGAGAGTCTTCTGTTATGTATTGCTAATTGTTACTGAAAACTAATATTGACACTAAAACTACAAGACATATTGAGCATATAAGAAGCGGAGTGATTAATATGACAAAAGATTATGGCAATGGATTGTTTTGGTGCTGCCTTGTTTGGGTATAAGTGCTTGTAAAGCAGCTTGATAAACTTAGTTTCATCGATTGGCAACTTATCCTCTTCTTTTCCTTTACTCACATGAATGTTTGTGATCCTTTGTTTTCTGATTTATACTCGTAGAACTTTGGTTATTGACTGCATAAATCCCTATGTGGGCTTCTGATTGAGTTGAACAACTAGGTGGCGTGTTTCTCTTATGCTTCAGTCAATCTTACTACCTCTATTTCATTTTGTGTGAATAGAAATGTTATATTATTATGTGGCGATGTCTTTTAATAATGGTTTGAAAAGAAATTATAGTGCAATAATTTGTTTGTAAGATGTCAAATAAACTTTCCAATGTTCTGAAGTAATTTCTTATATTAGTGTGAATTGTTGAAAGGGGAAAATATTTCCATTTTAAGGAAGAGGTCAACTCTTTTGGGGGGGGACCAAAAAGGTAAGGCTCGGTGATACTGGAACAAGGGGATGTTATTATAAAGGAACTGCAGAAACTCTCACTTTTTCAATGTTAGCATACTAGAAACTTATTTGTTCTTATGTGTTGCCAAATGCAGGGAGTTCATTGGTGTGATAAGAGGAGAAGCATTAGCGAATACAAGCCTCTATTTCCTGCAATTGATTTTTCCTTGGCAAGTACTTATATTTCTCAAATTTTGGTATGACTTGCCTGCTGCGACATACTTTTAGTGTTTTCTGGATGAGAAAGGTGCATCTTGATTTTCCCAGATTGAATGTGATGATGATGTTCTCTGGGAGCCTGATATCAGAGAGCCAAATGAACACCTTGCTTCTAGAGGAATGGAGTTCTTGAAGTGGTAAGTGCTTGTTTGTCAGCAAGAATGCAAAATTGATCTTAATGATCTTCAGATGTTTGTTTCCACGTTTGAGTATTATGACAAATCTTAATGAATAAGAAAAAGCAAGTTTCAGTAAGGTACAGTACATTCAGTAATTCAACTACCTGAGAGTAGTTTCACTAATGTTGTTAACATTAAGTAATTGTCACGACCCCAATTTCGCACGGAAGATTTCGTGATGACACTTAGTAACTAAGATTAGGTAAGCCTAATATGCACGGAGAAATAGCGAAAATAATAATAGAACTTCAAATTTAAACCATCTAGCTATCATACTGAGTCATAAGCTCTACACGAATATACGATAACATCCTTAATACATCACTCTCTAGGTAAAGAGTAAGCAGTAGAAAAACAAGGACAGATGGTGACTTCGAGACCTGCGAACGCTAGGCAGGCATACCTTGAAGTCTCCGAACTGAATGTCTACTAACTGGTGCCTAACCTGGGTTGAGGTACCTGGATCTGCACAAAAATATGCAGAAGAGTAGTATGAGCACACCCTAATGGTACCCAGTAAGTATCGATCCCAACCTCTGTAGAGTACTAACGAGGCCAAGTCAAGACACCTACTAGGATTAGAAAAGAAGCTGAACAAGTATAGTACAGTCTTATAATGGAAACGAGGAAAATGAGGCAATAAAGCAATACAACAAGATATAGTACAATCTAATAATGGAAACGAGGAAAATGAGGCAATAAAGCAATTCAACAAGATAAGCCACAACTGAATTTAAAGCAATAAAGGCAATAAGGAAGGAACACATAATAAGAACATCAAGAAAACAATGCGGGCAAACACAAGTGAGGTAAATGAGAGATAACAACAAGAATCACACCCGAGATATGCCTCGTGATCTCATTTCACAAAATTTCCTTATATTGCCGCGTGAGCCTTACATTTAGATAGTTTGAAATCATTTGTTTTCCCGAATAGCTGCACGCACTTTGGACCACCTTATATCGCCGCGTGACTTCATGTAATTCCCTTACTAGCTACACGCACATAAATCACACGTTATGCCGCCGCATTCACATTAACCCCTGTCCTTATACTGCCGCATGTGCATCAATATCACAACATAATCACAACTCGCACCACAAGTGCTTTATGCCACAACTTGCCAAAAGAATCAACATTACCAATGTTTCCATAACAAGTAGCCCATGGCTCAACCACAATGTGTACAAGAGTCTCAACAATAACAAAATAATAGCTCAACAAGAGCGATATCTCAATAATTAACTACTTCGTCTCAAAGTGATAACAATTTTTTCAACTTCAACACCAATAGCTAAACAAGAAATATTCCATGAATTAACAACTTCAGGTAAGTAATTCCACAATTAAAGAAGTAACAAGACAATCCGACAATAATTTCAACTAACGAGTATAACAGCAAAATAACAAGAGGTGGAACTGTGGAACAAATGTTAACAATGTCAAATAAAGCATATGAGGGTAGATTAACCATGAAAGATATAACATACGATGACAATTGGATTAAAGGCATGAAAAGATAATAAAGTTGCAATCTTTAAAGAAAATAAAAAAACCAACTCAAAAAGTCAACCTGGGCCCGCGTCTCAGGACTTGACCATACTTACAAAATCCGAACGCCCATTCATTAACGAGTCCAACCATACTAAAAACATCCAATTTCGACCTTAAATCGACCTCTAAATCCTCAATTTATAGATTAGTAAGTTTTCACAAAATTCTCCAATTTTTGAAACTCAAAATACTAATTAAATGATAAAAACAATGATGGATTCATGAATAATAATCAAATCCGAGTAAAAAACACTTAACCCAATCAACTCCTCGAGAGTCCTTTCCAAAATCGCCAAAAACCGAGCTCTCTAACTCAAAAGATGAAAAATGGAGCTAAACCCTCAATCCAGCCCTTTTATGCCCAGTTATTCCGCTTCTGCAGACCAATAGCTGCTTCTGCAGCTGCGCACCTGCAAAAAATCCATCGTAGGTGCGGCTTTTAGTTAAGCCAGGAAGATCATTTCTGCGGACCATTGTGCGCATTTGCGCTTATGCTTCTGCATGCCTGCTTCAGCGAAGAAACGACCACAACTGTGGTCACAGCTCGCCCAGCCCCCAAATATTGCTTATGCGGCTCATTTGGCGCTTCTGCAGTGCTGCACATGCGGCCCAAAGTGCGTAGGTGCAATTGCACCAGAACCTCAGTTGGACATAAGTTCTTCTAAATCCAAAATGATTCCGGATTCAATCTGAATCACACCTCGGGCCCCGAGACCCCATCCAAATATAGCATTAAGTCCCAAATCACATAGTGGACCTACTCGAAGCCTAAAATCACATCCAATAACACCAAATCTGTGAATTGCCACCCAATTCAAACTTATTGAATCCATGAACATTCGACTTCCAAAACTAATGTCGATTCATACCAAACCAACTCAGATTGACCTTAATTATCACCTTATCAAAAAAAAAGACCTAGTTTTTCCCACAAGTTGTAAATGATACAACAGACCTATTCCAACTCCCGGAACCAAAATCGAGACCCGATATCAACAAAGTCATCACTCGATCAAACTTCTCAACCTTCCAAACCTTCAACTTTTCAACTTTCGTCAATTCAAGCCAAAATGTCAGACGGGCCTCCAAATCCATATCCGAACACACTCCTAAGTCCAAAATCACCATACATAGCTATCAGAATCATCAAAACTCCATTGGAGTCGTCTACACAAAAGTTAAACTCCGGTCAGCACTTACAACTTAAGCTTCCAACCTTGGGACTAAGTGTCCTAATTCACTCCGAAACTTACATGAAACTAAACCAACTACCCGGCGAGTCACATAACCACAATTTAACATAGAGGGGACAATAAATAGAGGATCGGGGCTTAAATACTCAAAACGACCGGCCGTGTCGTTACATTAATATTATGCCTTGGTTAGTATGGAGTTAAAAGGATTTCTGAAACCAGCTATTGATGCTGGTCAAAGCATGCTTCTTTGAATTTCTTGGTCACAGGCTTCTCTGTTACTTCCTTTCTTTTTCTTCTTGATTTCATAGTTGGATAAGTAATATTGATTCACATAGTCTATAAATGCTGCTTCTATTGAAGCTGAGAGCTTTCATTTTTGTTAAATAATTTCTCTTGAATACGATTACAGTAATTTTCTCTCCAATAAGATTACAGTAATTTACGAAGTTTTGCTGGTCAAAGGTTCCAGATGCAGATTCCACTATCTTGTTGCCGTCATATTTTTCCTCTTTCTGGTTCATTGTGATACTGATACAGGTTGTGGACACGGAAGGAGAAGGAGATTGCAGTTGTTACACATAGTGGATTCTTGATACATACACTCAGTGCATTTGGTAATGATTGCCATCCAGATGTAAAGAATGATATATGTAGACCGTAAGTTCTCAACTCATTGGTGAACTGATATGCTGGAAATTGGTTTGATCACATTTTAACTCCACTTGTTGAATTACAATAAATAAGCCTTAACATGGTAGACGCCTGATCAAACTTTAAACTACAACTGTCTAAAGGCGACAAAAATAGGAAAATTTTCAAATACAGGTAAGGACTGAACTTTTAGATCTCTGGTCTGCCTTACTCGTCCAGATATAGAAGGGCAATCTTTCTACTCAATATGACATCTTTGTCTCACAAGGACATTTAATAAGTCTTGTGGTAGCTTATCAATGTCATCTACTGATTTTGCCGGTTTGTCTTAATATTCATGCTGCTCATTCATTTCCTGCCCGTAGCTTAATACTATCAACATCATGCCTCCTGTCCACCTATCTCTCTCCTGCCATGTTCTTTGTTGTCTGTCTCGGGAGAAGTTGGCAGAAGGCATGCATATATTCTTTGCTCGTTTATAATTTCCCTAAAATAGCTCAAGTGTCAACTGTTTTTTTCCGGCTTGGTAAAATAGCTGAAAGGTGTGTTTGTTTCCTTGAAGGTTTGTTGTTTCAGCTTGACAGGATAGCTAAAACTATGTCTTCGATTGGCCTCTCCAGATACAGTACATTTTTTCAGCATTTTCATTGTGGAAACCTTTTGATCATTTGATGTTCTTGTACGTAATTTGCAGATTCAAGAACTGTGAACTTCGGTCCATGGTTATTATTGACAGAGGGTTTGTGTTTCTAAAACCTGTTGAACCAATCTATCTCCATTTTTTTTATTGCTGACTGACTTTGCCACTCTGCAGCATGATTGGGTCAGATTCTTCAACAACTGATTATCCAGGAAAAATTCCAAGTGGAGTAGATGTCCCAAGTGATGATACATGTATTAATCATCCAGATGGATTGTTAAACTGATCTAAAGCAGAGGCAATCAAAAGTCGTGGCGTTTGGGTTGCTTTTACTATTCTTTCAAGTAATGTATTGATTATCTCATTTGGAGCTGGCACTTTTTGGCTAACTCAGAATTTATTATTCTTGAAGAAAGTCGACCTAGCCAAACTCAATAGTCTGAAGGATATAAGCAACAGCTTCAATGCCTTACAAGTATCAGCAAGTATTTGTTGTAGTTGTATAAATTACATCTCATACACGTATAATTCAAGTCATGTTCTCTTGAATTAAAAGTGTGCTTTTAGGTATCATGTTTTCAGTTACTGTATTGTGTTTGAATTTCTGGCGGGAGTTTTGCCTCTAAGAGGAATCCATTTTGTGATTCATCTCTGACGGCTGTATACTCTTTGCATTTTATCCTATCTATAATTGAAAGGACAAGAAGCAAAAGAGCTATCCTATCGCGATATTAAACATAGCTGGTTTAGTTGAACTTTGGTCATCTGACAAACTTGCGGTGGCTTTATCTTGCTTTTAATGTTAACTTTTTTTAATCTTTGTTAAGCAATGAGAAAAGAAGAAAGTAAACCCAGACCTTGATTATTTAGTCAGCTATGTCATTATTTCAACCTAACACTTGTCTTTGGGAACAAACGAAGTGTCTAAGAGAACATAATTTCATTACTCGTATTACAAATATTTTTACATATATACAAGCTTCTGTTCAACACTTACGATATTCAAACTGCGAGTCTGTAACATACATAGACTCTAGATACACACACATAAATTATATGATAAGAGTGCATATCATTAATCTTTGTCAACAACAAATGCCCCCTAAACTAGCTTCTCGGGCATTTAGTTTGCAATTGGATTAGAAGCTTGCATAGCAATTCCACAAAGTCCTTCCTCAGCATCAACGTCTCTTTGCACTCTTATGTATCCACTCTCATCCCAACTTATTCCCCATGAATTCTTCACTAACTAATATTTAGTACTATCACTAGTTTTTCCGTAACCAACTGCAGTAACACCGTAATCTAACTCAGTTTCACATTCTCCAGTGAAAATACCGCTTGAATAGAATTGGAAATCCGAGCATCAATGGCAACGGATATTGGTTGGTTGGCAACTGCTTTTGGCAAAGTGGATTCACTATTGGCCGGAACATCCCCGCAAGTTAAGAATGACAGTGACAATGAAGATGCTCTGCCGCGCAAATGACATAATCCAAATGAAATTTTGTGATAAGTTTGTGTACCATAATTTTGTCCTATGGCACATTTGTAATTGATCATTGCGCTGTCCTATTTGCAGATTACTTCTATTTTGGCCTTTGATGTGATGGGAAAGGGAAAAAAGAAGAGGCGATCACAACAATTTGCCCCTTACGCTGCGGAAAGAATTTTATATATACCTCACTCATCTCTATTCTATTATTATCTCAAGAAAATGAAAGGAAATATGGCAAAAACAACAGAGCCAAAAGCAGAGCATTGATTATAGCCTGGGTGTGAGGATATGATTTTTACCCCGTTGAAACGGCTCCTATAGAACTCTTAAAGTTTAGGATTTTTCATTGAATATTTATTTTAAGATTTTAATCTTAGTATTTGATTGTGTTCCAGCGTGTTTTCATCAATGCGTACTTAAAATCGTTTAGAATTTAAATTCATGTTTTTGCTAGAATAGTTGTTAATTAGGGTCATTTTGGAAACAGCCTCTCTACCCAATGGTAGGGGTAAGGTCTGCGTACATACTACCCTCCCCAGACCTCACTAAGTAGGATTATACTGGATTATTGTTGTTGTTGTTGTTGTTGTTGTTGTTGTAGGGTCATTTTGCAAATAGAAAATACAAAAATATGTGCAATTAGTATTTCTGGCATTTTTTAATCATTTTTTGTTTCAACTTGTTGCATTTTGTGTTAATTAGGAATTTTTGGGTTTTAAATAAAATTAAATTAATTAAAAACAAAAGAAAATAAAATAAGTGTATACATATATGCACAACCGCTCAGGCTGGCCACAATTGGGCCAAACCTGAGTGGCCCAAATAATTTAACCCTTAAAAACCCACAGACCCAGCCCAAAAATCAACCCTGATCCAGTCCACACCATACACCCCCGAAAACAACGTAGCTTAGAGATGGGCCATCACAGTCGTCGATCATTTGACCATCCAACGATCCTGAAACTGGCCCAATATTAGGATATATAAGTCCAAGCGTCTCTATAGAATTAGAGACAGACTTATCTTCTTCCTCGTACAGTCCACCTCCGATGTAACACCACCCTTGGCCATCGTTTGACCACCCGTCTACCACCCTATCGCCGTCGCCAGAAATCGCCTCACGACGGCGGCCGATCATCAAACCTCCCCAGATTTACACCATCAAACCATCACAACCTCCTCTTTCCCGTCCGTTGATTAGTTTCTGTCGAATAAGTCTCCTCCATCTCGAATATTCAAAATAAGGTCGTCGGAACCACCGTCTCCGGCGACCCTGTTCCAATCCTCCCCAAATTTACACCATAGGACCATCAGAACCTCCCCTTCCCCATCCTGCATTCCATTTCTTTCAAACAACACCCATCGTCTCATATCTGCACAGAAAGGTCGTCGGAACCCCCTATCTCCGGCGACTCAACTCCAAACCCCTCCAAACTTACACCCCTGAAACAACTCAACCTCCTCTTTCCAACCATGTGTGTTACACCCTTCGAATCCATGCAAAACGTTTCGAATATTAAGTTGAAGCTTAACCCTAAAACTCAACCCTATCGGAATTTGGTCAAGTTTATCTCAGACGGTCCCCGTCTATTTTTTTCCCAAACCATACCCCACACAACCCCCAAATAACACCAATCACTGAGAAAACTTAAATCTGAGACCTCACAGGGTCTCAAAATCACCAGAGACCCAGTCCTGAACCCCTAAAACCCATCAGTCCAAAATGAGTTGCTAGAAACCTCTGCAGAAGGGGTCAGGAACCAACGAAATGGTCTCAAGTGGATTTGCATGTGTAAAACAAAAGCTAAGTACTCTGTCTTTGCTCGTATATATTTGCTTCATCTTTGTTAATTGTTAGATGCTTTGATTTCTTGTTTGTTTTTCCTCAATCTCATATGAAATAGGTTCAGTAGTTATATGCCTTTGGTTGTTATTAGTTTGAAATCCCTTTGTCTCTTGAATGATTTCAAATCCTGTTAATATTAGCTCCTTGATTCTTAAAGCCAAGTTTGTTGATTCTTCAGTTGTGTGATTCCTACGTTTTGTTGACCTTCATCTCATGATCTTCATTTATTTTATTCCCTGATATTCTGGTTAGTTTGGTTAGGCGTTTAAGCTACTAAGTGTTTGATTTTCATAGTAATTTTTGATCTTCAGTACTGGCATAGTTTAGGCTGATTTGTTTCGTTGAACCTTTAATTGCTTCCTTATTTTGTTCATGAACTAAGTGTTCAATCCCTGCTTCAAGCTTTTATTGAGTGATTTAATTAGGATTTTCTTATAATGAGTATTAGTTTATTGGTTTTCTGGTTGATAGTGATCCATTGATTTTAATACAAAGATACCTGAATGTTTATGATCCTAAGTTATAATAACTGATGAGCCAATCCATATTAGGACACTTAGTTGTACGGATCCAATGGACCTGTTAATACAAACCAAACCTTGGCCCATAACCCAAACATAATCGACCAGGGTCAAGGAACAACTGAGGTTCAAACTTCAGGTTGGTTATTTAGAAAAAGAAATAGGCCATAAGGGGTATTTGAACTTTAAAAATCTGATAGTAACCCCATAGAACATTCTAGTGAGGGGTTAAAACACAATTTCTGCCTCAAACTTGAGGCACAAGTCAGGAAATGAATGATCATTTAGAAAAAGCTGAAATCTGAGTAAGGGACTAAAAAAGAAAAACAAGGAAAATAGATGCCCTAAGGCTCCACTTTAATAGAAACTATCTGAGTATTTTTTGAAGGATCCAGACCTTTTCTTTTGAATTCTAGAAAGAAAAATACACATTAGTTCTTCCTATATTTGTGAGAAACTATCAGTGCTGTTCCTATTCTTTTGGGATTTTAATTTTCTCAAAACTCTGTTGAAAACCTGGGTGTACTGTTTGATTGGCTATTGTTTTGCTTGGCTGATTAATTGAATTTACTCATAGGTTTCCATTCTCTGCTGAATTACAGGTACATTTCAATGCTCATTAATGTATGAATCTCGAGTGAAATATGTTCCTTTGTATGAAGATCTGCAGCTATTATTTTTCCTTTTGAATCCCCACCTTGTCTTCCCTTCCTTTAGCTCTAATGTACCTGATGATAAGATGCTGGCCTCGTAGTACTTAGGCGTTTGGATTGTTTCAATTTTGTAATAACTAGATATTGGGACTAACCTATTTTTGTAATATCTGGACATGTCGACTGATGTTTTAGATATTTACAATTAGTAGTAGTATAAGTTAGTGGTCAAGTTATTTCGAATGTTGTTTTCCATTTTTTGCTTAGAAACATTGAATTTAGGAAATGTTAGCCTTGGTAATCGTTCAAAGATCAGAACACCTTGTAGCATTTTAATTCGTTTTAGTTTCAACACATTAGCAATGCTTTGTTTCAAATTTATAAGTTGTAATTAGAATTATAATTGAAACTTGGAAGCTAAATTCATATACTCCGACTGATGAGTATTACGAATCGTTCAGTTCAGATTTAGGATTGAAAACTGATGTAAAATAATCACTAGTAAGCTCCATGTGAACATTGTAGATATACTTAATAATTAATCATGTGTATAAACTCGAACCAAGAGAAGCATTATCGAAATTTGTTCATATGAACTCGTCAGTTCAAATTAACTACGGGCATAGTTGAAAGGCCCAGTAATGGCCATATATGATGAATGTTTCTAGGCTGGCCAAAGTTTGAGGCCCGGTATGTGTGATTAGGCATGAATGAGGCAAAAACACAAGTACTAATTTTCCAAATATGTGGCTCACGTATAAACTATTAGGGTACTTAGGCGCAAGCATGATAGAGAATTTAATACGCCTTAGGATGTCCGTATAAAATAAAAGGAGCCGTGTTCATTTAATTAAACACCACGAGGCTCCATAAATTGATCAAATATTTAGAAAATTGGAAGTGCCGTCTAGCGAATTTCACGGATTTCCACGAATTTTAGCTTCTATAGGCGCGAGTTTGTTGATAAAACACCTTCCTAAACTAGGGTGCGCATTTATGTGATCCAAATCCAAATCTCAATGGAATTAGAATATGTCTAAAATTGCGTGCCCATTTATGCGACGTGATTCGCGACATATTTTAATGACATTGCAAACTTCCTAAAACATACTAAAAGCCGTTAATAATTTAACATTGCATTATAGGTTTCAACAGGTATAGCAAATCAGATCTCTTGCCACTTATAATGAGTTTAGGCGACCGTGCTAGAACCACGGGATCCGAGGGTGCCGAATACCTTCCCTCGGGTCAACGGAATTCCTTACTCACAAATTTTTGGTTCGCAAACTCCAATTGGGTAGTAAAAATTTCCTCGATTTAGTATGTTAAATAAACCAGTGACTTGGGACACCAAAAGACAAACCTATCCGAAGTGGCACCTCTTGAAATAAATAATCAATCCCATATCGAATAATGTCACTTTCATTGGAAAAACTCCTATGCACATGTCATCTTTCGGGGTAGCCACGTAAGTTAAAAAATGAGGTGTGACAGCTCTGGCAACTCCGCTGGGAATGTTCGAACCCAGAATATCTGGTTCAGGGTTCAAGAATTCGGGCTTAAAATAACTGTTATATTTGGCTTCTTCTGATTTGCTTACCTGTTATGTGCTAAATGTCGCATGTTTTACCGCTTTGATATTACGTAAATTGTATATGAACTGCTACGAAACCCTTCACTTCTGACCTTTGAGGATGTGGTTACTGATTTAGACTCCTTATTCTGTTAGTGTCATACCCTGAAGTAAGAAAGATGCCAGACAAGTTACTAAGACGGATGGCCTTTTGGTTTCCGGTACGTAGCCCCCTCCTCGACTCGAGTTGTCCGCTCGGGTACACAGTCTAAACTTTGTACCGAGGTTCTAATCTTAGTATAACAAAACCTCATGCCGGATCCCTAGTAGGAATGTTTATTTGCATCAGGCATTTAACTTAGGGGACTCAACACAAGGGTTGGGTCCGTCTAGGACAGGTGCCCTGAAGTAAAGACCATCTTGATGCATTTTTACGTGCTACTTGCGCATTTATTTGCCTTGCATTTGCATGTTGACCGGCCTGTAAACGAAAGGGAATAATTGAGAAAATATCAGTGCTAGGGTAGTCACTTTTTAAAAGCAAGGCTCAAATAACGCCGAAATGCAAAGAGAGAAAAAAAGGAAAACAAACAAGAAAAGGCACAAGATTTTGGAGTTTTCAATAATGTTTGCAGGTTTTGATAAATTATTTTGGCAGGGTCCAACCTTTTTTTCAAAACTGTCAAAAATACCTGAGTTTATTCACTCGTTTTTTGAATGGTGCCATTAGATAATAGGTGAATGTTGCTACAAGGGACGTCGTAAGGCTGATCTTGCACAAATGGCCACCTCTGAATTTTGTTCTGATTGGTATGCAAGCACCGCCTGAAAAACCTTCTCGCCGAAGTGTATAAAGGCCGTATTCGCAAAGCCGGTCTTAGTTTAAAAAAAATTCATAAAATGTCAGTTTTAATGTTTTGAGAATACCAATTCGCCCTAATAAATGTGCAGAATGAGCACGATAATGAACAAAATTTCCTTGGAACTACGGTTGTGGTGGAATGATCTCGGGGAAGCAGGATAGAAAAAGGTCAATGCACATCTGGGAGGCCTCACGGGTTTAATGAAAATTAACCCCATAGGAGATATTATAAAGGCCTTAATCACTTTCTGGGACCCTGCCCACAACGTCTTTCACTTCTGGGACATTGAGCTAACCCCGACTTTAGAAGAAATGACCGGATATATTGGGACCCATACAATCCCTTTGAGACATCAATACTTGATTTCACCCAAAGCCCTCGCTGTGCATAAATTCCTGGATTCTTTGAAAATCAGCAGAAAAGTTCACAATCCCGAATTATCGGCTGTCTTTTGCACCTTGCAATTTATTTACCAATGATACAGCCACATCGGAGGATTTTACAACCCTGAAAATCTTATTTGTAGCAAGGGTAATTGGCTCAAGTGGGAGGAGTACCGATGCTTCGCGTTCATGGTGTCTTTCTTGGGTCTTTTAATATTCCCGCGAAAGGATGGGAATATCGGTATACGGATAACAGGGGTCGTTAGTACTTTGATGACCTAGGCAAAGAGTACTCTTGCTCCAATGATCCTGTCTGATATCTTCCGAGCCCTTACCATCTGTATAGCAGGAGGGGATTTCTTTGAAGGCTGTAACTTGCTATTGCAAATCTGGATGATTGAGAATTTATGTCACAGGCCTCGGTTCATGAATTACGGGCTGTCAACAAAAGGTTGCATAGAAGAATTTGACAACAAGGTGAATAGGTTTAAATTACCAGAGGGTGTCGTAGAATGGGTGTCATATCTTCGGGTTATTTCTGCAAATCAAATAGAATGGACATTCAGTTGGCTTTCTATGGATGAAATTGTGTATATGCCCGCCACCAGACCTCATTTCCTTTTGATGGGCATCTGAAGCATCCAACCCTATGCGCCGTATAGAGTACTCATGCAATTGGGTAGATGCTAAATGATTCCCAGACGAGGATATCAGCCTCCATGTAGTTGAGATAAGCCCGAATAGTCAATTCCCCGAAGCTGTGGTACGCCACATTTGGAGCGAATGCCAATACTTGACAGCTGACACTCGAGTACGTGATGTATCTGAGGGCGAGGTTGCACCGGGGTATGTTACTTGGTACAAGAGGGATGTAGAGCCTGGGAGGCCAGCAAAAAGACCCCATCTCAAGGAATTTGCTGAGACTTCACAAGAGCAGTGGGATTGGTTGGCAAAAGAAAATGAATACCGGGCTACTATAGAAAGGCTGGAAAAGAAAATTCAAGTATTGCAATTTGAAAATAGTCTACAATCCGAAGCCAGCGAGGGAGAAAACAAGGTATTGGTTAAAGAAAATGAAGCCCTACGAGCCTAGATTCATAAAATGAAGGCAGCCGCAGAAAATCCTCCGAGGAGCACAAAAGATGAAAAGCTCATAGAGAACCTGCGTCGAAAAGTAACTGAATATGATTTCGACCTGAATAAGGAGGAGGGTGAATTGTCTAGATCTCAGAAGAAATTAATTAAAAGTGCGGAGGAAAGAGCCCGCATACTGGAGCAGTTAAAAAAGGGAAGCGGCAATGAAAGCGCTGGCTTAAAAGAGAGGGTTGTCATAGCTGAAAACAAAATGGCCAAACAAGCCAAAGATATCAAAGCTGAGAGAGAGCATTGCTACGCAGTAATAGTGGCATTGGAAAGAGATTTACGGCAGTTTCAAAAGCTAAATCAGGCAGCTGAACGGACATTAGAAGCACTGGCCGATCAATCACTCTGAAGACATGACAAAATCTATGTTTTTCGCCGCTGCTATGACATTTGTCCGTCAGGTGATGGAAGATCTCCACTATCTCTTGGGAAGTTTGACGCGCAAACCTGCGGCAAGGCCGAATGATGCCCCGCAAGCTCCAAAGACATTTGAAGTTTTAATGTACTCATAAATTTGTATTTTTCTGGAAAAAAAAAGAGTCTGCATGTATGTCCTTTCGAGTGTGTAAGGTTATTAAGTCCCAGTCTGGTAGTTTCTTTTCGTTCTATTAGCCTTTGTAATCAAAGTTTATATCCTTATCAAAATTGAACATCCCAAAAATATTTGACTTTGTACTTAACCTTTTATTTTCAAGAACTATGCTCGGTCTGATTCATGCAAAGTCATGATACGTAGGTATCTCTATAGGATTCGATTGTATTCTTTAAAAAAGAAAAAAAGGGGAACAAGAAGTAGGAAACAAAAAGAAGTGAAATAAATGCCGGGATGACACATGTGACTATTGCAAGCATATAGAAACCCGTAATCTGCATAGGTGCATCATGCCCAACGTGTGATTTCATGTTTGTTATCTACTCCGAACTAACTACATTTTCCAGAATTACAGTTCAAGTGTTTTAGGGACAGTGATTGGGTTTGCGCTAAGCTGGCTTCACATGGATACATCACTAGGTCTAAGGGAAGCACAAAGATGTAGACTAAAATGACTCTACCCCCCGTCCCTATTCCAGAGGACAACTTAATTACAGGACTACCAGCCTCTGAATCTGCCGCGGCTGGAGAGAACAGGATCCTGCAGCTCCGAGTCATAGAAATGTGGGATGCCTGGACTAATGGGAAAGAACCTCCCAACGCTATCACTGGATTTCCCGAGCCTTTTCCAAGGTCAGGGGTACCTCCACCCTCCCTATCAGTCACCCAAATATTCTCCTGGGGTAGCCCACCATATCAACCAATTTTGTTGGGGAGCCATCTGAAACCCACCCTCCGATGCTTACATCTGTGCCAGTTCCCAACATCTTTATGACCCCTCCGTGTGCAGCTACCATACAGCGTGCGGTACCGAGGCCCGTGTTTGACCGCACAACCTTTACATTCCAAACTCGTAACTACCAAAATGAGCCTCCCCCATACCCTACATACAACTACCCTCAGCTAGCATATGAACTTACCTTTGTGCAAGACAAAACCTCTAAAATACCAAGCAAGATGAAATCACAAGGAGAATGAAAAGTCTTGAACAATGTCTGAAGAACATGCAAGGACTAAGTGGACAAAAAAGTATATCTTTCTCAGACCTATGCATGTTCCCCCACGTACATCTTCCTTTAGGGTTTAAAATGCAAAAATTCAAAAAATACGATGGCCACGGCGACCACATCGCCCATCTGAAAAAGTATTGCAATCAACTACGTGGAGCCGGTGGGAAGTAAGAACTCTTGATGCCGTACTTTGGGGAGAGCCTAGTCGGCATTGCATCCAAATGGTACATAGACCAGGACAATACCCGGTGGCACATCTGAGATGATCTCGCCCGGGATTTTGTTAGACAATTCCAGTACAACATCGACATTGCCCCTGACAAAAATTCCCTAGCCAACTTGAAGAAGAAACCCGCTGAAAGCTTCAGAGAATATGCTATTAAATGGCGAGAGCAAGCGTCGAGACTGAAGCCTCCTATGGATGAAACAGAGATGGTCACCGTCTTTCTGCAAGCACAAGAGGCAGATTACTTTTAGAATATGATGTCCGCAATGGGCAAACCATTCGCAGAGGCAATTAAAGATTGGGGAGATGGTAGAGAATTGCCTCAAAACAGGGAGGATTCTAAGACAAACTGCCATAAGAGCGACCTCCCAAGACATACAAGGAGGGGCACGAGGAATCCCAAGGAACAAGAAAAAAGAGGAAGCATCCATGGCAGCTTCCGGGATGAGGAAACAACATACTCACATGCATGCATTCTCTGAAGGAGCACCTCAACATTACTATCCTCACAGAGACATGCACTATGTCCCTCAACCCAATGCAATTATGAATGTTCAGCCCTTCATTCGACCTTAACAACAGAACAATTGAAATCAAGCTCCAAGAAATAAACTTCCTAAGAATCATTACAAGCCCCGCCCTCAGCAAAATAATTATCGTCCCAAGGAGCCACCCAGGAGACAGAACTTCACCCTAATAGGAGAATCCTACCCCAGTCTGTTCCCAAAGCTGGTCAAAACGGGTCTCCTCCAGCCTGTACCCCCAAACAAACAGATTCCTGAATCACTTTCTTACCAAAGAGGCGTGCGTTGTGCTTACAACTCTGGGGCAGAGGGATATGATATCGAAAATTGCTGGACCTTAAAACGAATAGTGGAGGACTTGATATATCAAAAAAAGATAGTACTAAGAGATGAAGAGGTCCCAAATGTAACTGATAACCTGTTGCCGGCTCACAACCATGGGCCGGTCATTAGAATGATTTGCAAGGACAAAGAATTTGATCCCGATCTAAAAGCCATCATAGCCATCACCGAGGCAGATAGAAAACCAAAAGTCATCCCAAAGAAGATGGAAGAAAAGAAAATAAATGAAGCCAAATGCTCCGAAGCAGAAAAGAAGGCTGAGGTCGGAGCTGGGACGACCCCTACCAAGGAAACAATACTCTACATCCCACGAGGACGCAAAGAAAAGCAGCCCACTTTAAGCCCTCCAAAAAGGTTTGAGCTGAACAAAACCATGTATATGCCCAAGAAAGCCTATGTGGTACAGGGGTCGATCAAACCACCGGTGCTGAATGAGCCCATGGTTATCGGTTGCGCGCCATAGAAGCATATGATCAACCCCTTAGTCGTCCCTTGGAATTATCAGGAAACCATCGTTACATACAAGGGCAAAGAAGTCCTCGGGGAAGCTCAAAAAGATTATCCCATGAAGAAATACTTAGAAATGGAAGAGGTGAACGCCGCTACCAAACGATGATTTTGCCAAAGAGGCCATTGAATTCTGAGGAAGCAGAAGCTTTCTTCCAGAAAATGAAAATGCCGAAGTACGAAGTAGTGGATCAGCTCCAAAAATCCCCTGAGCAGATTTCTTTACTATCAGTCTTTGATAAAATATCCCGAGCATCAGCAGGTGTTGGCCAAAACACTGAACGAAGCTTATGTACCAGCTGAGACCTTTGTAGAGCAACTAGAGAAAATGGCGGAGAGATTCTTCGCCATTAACCAGGAATCGTTCAGTATGAATGACTTACCTCTGGAATAAGCGGTTCACAACAAGGCTTTGCACCTCACTGTCAAGTGTGAGAGATATTATGGCAAAAGAGTGATGGTCGACGGAGGTTCCAAAGTAGACATATGCCCCTATCTACGTTGCTCAGAATGGAGATCGGGACAGGGAGGATTCGTCCTAACAACGTATGTGTTCGAGCCTTCGATGGAATCAAAAGGGACACGATAGGAGAAATTGATTTGGTGCTCACTATTGGTCCAGTCGACTTCGAAGTAACATTCCAAGTGTTGGACATGGACACCTCTTACAACTACCTCCTAGGAAGACTACAGATTCATCAGCAGGGGCAGTGCCTTCTGCTCTGTACCAAATGCTGAAGTTTGAGTATTAAAACTAGGAGATTGTAGTTCATGGAGAGAACGAACAATTGATTAACCGGGACCCCTCTGTTCCCTGTCTAGAAGCTAACGAAGGGAGTGAACACATAGTTTATCAAGCTTTTGAAGTCGTAGTAGCTGTTCAGCGTGAAGAAGGCAAGTCGCTCCCCCAACCTTTTCTGTCAAATCCTTCTATTATGGTGGCGAAGGAAATGATGTGCCAAGGTTTCAAGCCAGGTAAGGGAGTCGGAAGATCCCTACAATGGATAACCGAGCCGGTCGCCTTGCCTGCCAGAAAAGTTATTTGGACTGGGATTTCATCCAACCTTAGAAGATATCACCTGGGCTAATCGCAGAAAGCCCAGGGATGGGCCTTACCATGACCCCTACCCCACTTGTTCAATACTTTTATAAAACTGAAGTACAATGAGGAGGAGGAGGAAGAAACCATCACGACAGAAGAAATTGATAAGATCTGCGGAGTTATGAGGAAGTTGCTCTACGAAGTAAACATGGCCAAACCGGGATAAGGTTAAAGTGTCGTAGATTTACATTATATGGGGCCAGATGCCAAACTTCAAAACTGGAGGGCCACACCTTTTCCGGTCAAGCGGGAGACCCGGTAGTCTCACCTTGCTACATCTTCCCTCATCACGAGCTATTTCAGGGTGTAGATTAGTTGTTTGTTTTCCTTTTAGCACTTTAAATCTCAATCGTAAACCTTGTTTTCTTATAAGTTTGAAGCAATAAAATCTATATTTTGTCATTAACACCTCTTTGTCTTTCTCTGATTTTGTCTTTCTTTTATTTTTCATCTTTTTTTTCAGTCCCAATAATGCGACTTTAAATAAAATGACATGCTCGCGGACTTTATGCCATGACCCAAACTCGCTGCCCATCTATAAAATAATGTACCAGACACCGGAATAAGATGAAGAAGAGGCTTTTAGAGAAATTAACCGAGAGTTGGAACACTTTGAAAACAAACCTAAGCCTAACTAAAATTATACTGAACCGGTTAACCTGGTCAATCTCGATGAAATCAAAGAAACTAAAATAAGGATCCACGTAAATAAAGAAATACGGATTCATTGGTTCAACTCCTGCTGGAGTTCAAAGATGTATCTGCGTGGTCCTATAACGACATGCCTGGTTTGAGTATGGATTTTGTGGTTCATAAGTTGCCTACATACCCCGAATGCACTCCAGTCCAACAAATGCAAAGAAAGTTCAAGCCTGATGTCAGCGATAAAATCAAAGAGGAGATTACAAAATACCTTGAAGCGGGGGTGATCCGAGTAGTTCGGTACACCACGTGGCTGGCCAATGTGGTCCCAGTGCCGAAGAAGGACTGGAAAACTTGGGTGTGTGTGGATTATAGAGATCTGAACAAGGAGAGTCCCAAGGATAATTTCCCTCTGCCCAACATTCACATCCTTGTCGATAACTGTACAAAGAATGAGATCCAATCGTTCGTAGATTGCTTGCAGGATACCACCAAGTGTTGATGGACGAGGAAGATGCTGAGAAAACCGCCTTTACCACACCTTGGGGAACATATTGTTATAGGGTTATGCATTTTGGATTAATAAATGTCGGGGCAACATACATGAGGGCTATGACCACCATCTTCCACGACATGATGCATCGAGAAATAGAGGTGTACGTGGATGACTTGATTATCAAATCTAAGACTCAAGGCGATCATGTATAGGACCTGAGCAAGTTCTTCGAAAGTCTCCGCAAATATAATTTGAAACAAAATCCAGCAAAATGTGAATTTGGAGTTCCGTTGGGAAAACTTTTGGGGTTCATCGTCAGCTAAAGAAGAATCGAATTGGATCCAACCAAGACCAAATCCATTTGGGAGCTTCCCCCACCAAAGACTAAAAAGGATGTAATGAGTCTATTGGGAAGATTGAATTACATCAGTCGGTTCATCGCCCAGTTGACTTCAACATTTGAGCCTCAAGCTACTGAAGAAATATGCGGCAGTTAAGTGGACAGTCGAATCTCTGGAAGCTTTTGATAAAATCAAACAATACTTGTCCAATCCACCAGTTTTAGTTTCGCCAGAACTAGGAAGGCCATTGTTTCTCTATCTGACAGTCTTGGAAGGCTATTTCGGTTGTATTCTCAGGCAGCATGACGCCACGGGAAAGAAAGAGCAGGCTATTTATTATTTAAGCAAAAAGTTTACCAGTTACGAGGCCAAATACACATTGTTCGAAAGAACTTGTTGCACCTTAACATGGGTGGCTCAGAAGTTAAGGCATTATCTGCAAGCTCATACCACGTACGTCATAACCAGGATGGATCCACTAAGGTACATATTCCAAAATCCAATGCCCACAGGATGACTGGCCAAGTGGCAGATCTTGCTCACCGAGTTCGACATTGTTTATGTTACTCGTACTGCGATGAAAGCTCAAGTGTTGGCAAATCATGTGGCGGAGAACCCCATTGATGACGAATATAAGCCTATTTCCCTGATGAAGGACTGAACTCATTAGAAATAGCAGTTGAGGACACCCCCGTCTGGAAAACGTTCTTCGACAGAGAAGAAAACGCAAAGGGCATAGGGATTGGGGAAATTTTAATCTCACCCACAGGCCAGCATTATCCAGCTACAGCCAGACTTCGGTTCTTCTGCACCAATAATACGGCCGAGTATGAGGCATGCATCATGGGCATGAACATGGCTATTAACCAAGATGTTGAAGAGTTGCTAATCATGGGGGATTCCGATCTAATTATCCGACAAGCTCAAGGAGAATGGGAGACAAGGGACATTAAGATCCTCCCATACAGACAGCATGTAGAAGACCTCAACAAACGGTTCAGGCCAGTGCAGTTCAGGTACATTCCCCGTTGCCACAATGAGTTAGCAGACGCATTTGCAACCTTGGCTTCCATGTTGCCATACCCTGGGAATGCCTATGTTAATCCTTTACAAATCCAAATCAAAGAAAGACATGGGTATTGTAATGCAACTGAAGCAGACCCCAGCACATAACCTTGGTATTACGACATCTTGAGATTCCTGAAAACACATGAGTATCCTGAGCAAGCCACCAGAGAACAAAAGAAAACCATTCGACGGCATGCGAGCAAGTTCTTCTTAAGTGGTGACACTTTGTATAAAAAGACTCCAGATCTTAATCTGTTGAGATGTGTGGATGCCGAAGAAGCCGGGAGAATTATGCAGGAAGTACACGCGGGCATGTGTGGGCCCCATATGAATGGCTATGTGCTGGCAAAGAAGATACTTTGAGCTGGCTATTATTGGATGACCATGGAGAAAGACTTCTTCAACTTTGTCCGAAAATGTCATCAATGCCAGGTGCATGGTGATCTCATTCATGCACCACCAAATGAGCTACATCCTATGTCAGCACCCTGGCCATTAGCCGCCTGGGGTATGGACGTCGTTGGGCTGAACAAGCTAAAAGCCTCAAATGGGCACAGATTTACATTGGTCGCTATTGATTACTTCACAAAATGGGTTGAGCCCATCACCCTCAAGTCTGTTACCAGGAAAGCGGTAGTGGATTTTGTGCATTCCAACATCATTTTCCGCTTTGGGATTCCCGCTATCATCATTACTGACAATGCAGCTAATCTAAATAGTCAGCTGATGGGAGAGATATGTGAATAATTCAAGGTAACACAATGAAACTCCACTCCCTACCGGCCTAAAGCTAATGGTGCGGTCAAAGCAGCCAACAAGAACATCAAGAAGATCTTCAGGAAAATGATTCAAAGCTCGAGGCAATGGCATGAAAATCTTCCTTTTGCACTGATGGGATATCACACCACAGTACGTACATCGGTAGGAGCAACCCTCAATTTGCTGCTCTATGGAACTGAGGTTGTCATACCTGCCGAGGTGGAAATCCCTTCGCTCCGAGTTATTGTCGAGGTAGAAATTAAGGATGGTGAATGGGTCAAAACCCGTTTGGAGCATCTGGCATTAATCAATGAAAAACGAATGGCCGCGGTATGCCACGGGCAGTTTTACCAACAAAGAATGGCCCGTGCTTACAATAAGAAAGTGCGCCCCAGAAATTTCGAAGTCGGACAGTTGGTGTTGAGACGGATACTTCCTCATCATCAGGAAGCCAAAGGAAAATTCTCTCCAAACTGGAATGGCCCGTACATCATCAGAAAGATATTGCCTAAAGGAGCATTGTACTTGGAGACGTTGAAGGAGACGAGCCCGAGGCAGTGTTAAACGCATATGCAGTAAAGAGGTATTACGTTTGAGTCCCCTACAACAGTAACCCTGGAGGATTGAAATGACAAAGACTTTGATTTCCTGCTACCCCCACCCTCTTTGTAACCCAGAAATGTTGTTCAAAAAAAAGAGGAAAAAAGAGAAAAAAAGAAAAAATAATAAAAAAGAAGAGAAAACAAAAAAAATCAATCCAAAAAAGGAGAAAAAGAAAGCGAAAGAAAAATGACAAAATGAAAAAATTCAGAAGAATACAAACAAAATTAGTTTAGGAAACACTTCCTGAACTACGTCTGACTTGATTCCGAAAGGATACGTAGGCAGCCTCTCCTTGAGGTTCAGTCACATCAAAATAAAAACCCCATTCACCCACAAAAATAAAATCTGGGGCAGAAATGTATTGGTTTGGTTACAAATCTGTCTGAATGATCATAAAATTTTAGATCCCTAGAGAGAAAAACATACCATTGTTGGGATTCGACACCAATCAAATTTTTGAGAGAAATAAAATGAGAGAGTCTTATCGGTGAAAACCTCCGGGCACCATAAGACAACGGTGAGCAGAGAAAAACAAAATGAAAGAGTCCGTTTAGCGAAAACTCGCAAAGAGCGCTATCGGGCGACGAGAGAAGAGAAATGAGAGTGGCTGATTAGCGAAAACCTGAAAAGGGCGACGTCAGCCAAAAAGAGGAAATATTGCTGCCCATGTCTAAGTAAGTTTCTTCGGTTTTCGGAAAAGTTGAAGTCAGAAAGCAGAAATGGGTTTGGGCCGGGTATCCAGTCCAAGAAGCATATCGTCGCCATTTAAAGCCGGCTCATATTTCCAGATAAGTTCCTTCTTTTCCCTTAGAAGAACATACCTCTCTAAATTCATACTTCACTCCTTTCCTTACTTTTGATGTACTAACCATTCCTCAAGAAGCATATCGTCGCCATTTAAAGCCGGCTCATATTTCCAGATAAGTTCCCTCTTTTCCCTTAGAAGAACATACCTCTCTAAATTCATACTTCACTCCTTTCCTTACTTTTGATGTACTAACCATTCCTCAAGAAGCATATCGTCGCCATTTAAAGCCGGCTCATATTTCCAGATAAGTTCCCTCTTTTCCCTTAGAAGAACATACCTCTCTAAATTCATACTTCACTCCTTTCCTTACTTTTGATGTACTAACCATTCCTCAAGAAAGGTAGCAGGGCCAGCTTCGCGGGCTTCTCTTGGCAAGAATTAAGGGAATGCTTGACATCGTCAAGCGTGCTTAGCCAATCTCGTTTGGTCATGATAGTTAATGTGTCAAAAAGTAAGGAAATAAAAGAAAGAAAATTCAAAGTCAAAGAGGCATGAAAGTGAAGCAAAATCGGAGGGTTTTTTTAAGCCAAACAGGATGTTTGATTCGTATCAAAAGTCCCAAAAGCAAGCCCAAAATCAAAGTCGGGACAGAATTCACAACCAAAGGCCCGAGAAACAAAGACCAATCCGAAAGGAGGACCCACAAAGCAAGGATTGAAAGTCAAGGGTTCGCTTTTGAACACGAAGGAAGTTGAAATCAAGCGTGACAAGGCCGCAAAACCAATCACTGTTCAAACTAACAGTTTTTGTTGTTTCTGAACTAAAATAGATGCAGATACAACCTAGAAAAGCAAAAGGAACATAAGGCAAAAACAACCAAAGACCGAGCACAAGGACCATAGATGGTGTTGCGCCAGTGACAAAAGGGAAGTTTTCTTTTTATTTTCCTGCAAATTCATGACAGCACGGGATTTAAAGTCCTAGTTTCCCCTTGTAACAACTTCCCTAGGCATGACCCAAGGATTGCATTCCACCCTCCCCCCTCCAGCATAAGCCAAGAAGCATCCATCCTCCACATCCCGGCATAACCCGAAAGTTTCCCTCCACATAACCTAGGATATTTTCAGTCATCTCGGCATAACCCGCGGATCTCCCTGGCATAACCCAGGATCTCCTTCCAATCATGGCATAACCCGTGGATTTCCCTAGCATAACCTAGGATTTTTCATTCATCCCGGCATAACCCGTGAATTCCCCTAGCATAACCTAGGATTTTTCATTCATCCTGGCATAACCCACGGATCTCCCTAGCATAACCTAGGATATTTTCATTCATCCCGGCATAACCCAGGATCTCCTTATGATCCCGGCATAACCTGTAGAGTCCCCTAGCATAACCAAGATATTTGCATTCATCTCGGCATAACCCGTGGATCTCCCTAGCATAACCTAGGATTTTCTCGTTCATCCAGGCATAACTCGCGGATCTCCCTAGCATAACCTAAGATTTTTCATTCACCCCGGCATAACCCATGGATCTCCCTAGCATAACCTAAGATTTTCTCATTCATCGCGGCATAACCCACAGATCTCCCTAGCATAACCTAGGATTTTTCATTCATCCCGGCATAGCCCACGGATCTCCCTAGCATAACCTAGCAATTCTTCATTCATCCTGGCATAACCCGTGGATCCCCTGGCATATCCCAGGAATTTCTTCATAATCCATGACCCTCCTTCCATCCTCAGCAGGAACTTTCCTATCCCGGCATAACTCGCAGATCTTTTCTTTCCATCCTCACAGAAATCCCTTTTCACTCCTATCCCCGCATAACTCGTGGATTCTCATCTTATCCCCAACAGGAACCCTTTCTCTTTCCCAGCATAATCTGGAGATTTTTCCAAGGGATACACAATTTCGATTTTTACTGTTTTCAATAAAGAGTAGATAAATGTGTGTTGCAAATAACTCACGAAATTTTCCAGTGAAAATTGGGGTAGAAAAATTTCATTCATTTGTTTGTGTTGTTGTCTGAGCAGGTTTCACCTTAAGGCACAAGACTCGGAATGACCGAAAGTATGAGTGTCAATTCAGAACGTAAAAAAGAAAAAGAGACAAAAAGAAGTGAATTCAAAGTGATGAAGGGGACAAAGACACGGACTGCTCAAAATATAATCAAAGTCACAAGCTCCGCATGTCCCGCTTTATTTCAAAACTTATGATTGAGCCAGCGTTTGGAGCAAACGAGCGTCAAGATTCAGATCAGAGTCAGACTCAAAAGATAGCCAAGACTCAAGGTCAAGTTTCAAGAGACTCATAGATAGAAATCTTGTAACTTGTAGCTGATAGGCTTAGCTAGCTTAGATTTTGATTTTCCTTTGGTGTAATGAGGAGCTCAGCAAGCAGAAACAGCAGCAACGACAGCCAATCACAGTTTCAAGGTATTCCCAGCTACCAAAACTTCCAGAACTACATTGACCTGATTCCTTTATTGCCAAGGATATATAGGAAACCTTTGAAGCAAGGTCCGGTCAGAAATTTTTCAAAATGCTTCACATGGAGTATTCAATCGGACGAAAATCGCTCATATTTGTTCACTTATTTTGCACGAAACTGTTCGTGTTCCCGCGCAAAGAAGGGCAGCTGTGAGCATATGATTTTTACCCTGTTGAAACAACTCTACATGACTCTCAAAGTTTAGGATTTTTCATTGAATATTTATTTTAGGATTTTAATCTTAGAATTTGATTGTGTGCCAGCGTGTTTTCATCAATGTGTGCTTAAAATCTTTTAGAATTTAAATTCATGTTTTTGGTAGAATAGTTGTTAATTAGGGTCATTTTGCAAATACAAAAATACAAAAATATGTGCAACTAGTATTTCTCGTATTTTTAATTATTTTTTGTTTCAACTTGTTGCATTTTGTGTTAATTAGGAATTTTTGGTTTTTAAATAAAATTAAATTAATTAAAAACAAAAGAAAATAAAATTAAATTAATTATACATATATGCACAGCCACTCAGACTGGCCACAATTGGGCCAGACCTGAGTGGCCCAAACAATTTAGCCCTTAAAAAACCCACAGACCTAGCCCAAAAATCAACCCTGATCCAGTCCACACCTTACACCCCCCAAAACGACGTAGCTTAGAGATAGGGTCATCATAGCCATCGATCAGTTGACCATCCAACGGTCTTGAAACCGGCCCAATTTTCGGATATATATGTCCAAACGTCTCTATAGAATTAGAGATAGACTTATATTCTTCCCCGAACAGTCCACCTCCGATGTAACATCACCCTTGACCACTCGTCTACCACCCTAACGGCGCCGCCGGAAATCGTCTCACGGTGGCGGCCGATCACCAAACTTCCCCAGATTTACACCATCAAACCATCACAACCTCATCTTTCCCTTCCTTGGATTAGTTTCCGTCGAATAAGTCTCCTCCGTCTCGAATATTCAAAATAAGGTCGTCGGAACCACCGTTTCCGACGACCCTGTTCCAAACCTCCCCAACTTTACACTGTAGGACCATCAGAACCTCCCCTTTCCCATCTTGCAATCCATTTCTTTCAAACGGCCCCATCGTCTCAAATCTTCACAGAAAGACCGTTGGAACCGACCATCTCCGGTGTCTCAACTCCAAACCCCTCAAAACTTACACCCCTAAAACAACTCAACCTCCTCTTTCCAACAATGTGTGTTACACCCTTCGAATCCATTCAAAACGTTTCGAATATTAAGTTGAAGTTTAAACCTAAAACTCAACCCTGTCGGAATTTGGTCAAGTTCATCTCAGACGGTCCCCGTCTATTTCTTTCCCAACCATACACCACACAACCCCCAAATAACACCAATCACCGAGAAAACTCAAATCTGATACCTCACAGGATTTCAGAATAACCAGAGCCCCAGTCGTGAACCCATAAAACCCATTAGTCCAAAATGAGTTGCTTGAAACCTCCACAGAAGAGGTGAGGATTTATTATTATTGAATAAATCCTGTCGGATTTATTATTATTGAAAAATAATACATCACTAGGCGCCGTAAAAAAATTACCGATCAAATTAGAACATAAAAATGGACGGCATTACCAAAGGCCCCGCCATGAAAACGAAAGTAATTTTTTTTTTTCGTAAAAAAAAAACTCTCTTGATTTTCATTTATTTTTACTTAACAAAAAGTTTTTTCTGGGTTGAATATTTGCATATCCAATATGGCACCACCATCATCAATTATCAACATTTTAAAATAATGTACTACATTATTTGCATATCCAATATGGCACCACCATCATCAATTATCAACATTTTAAAATAATGTACTACATTCGGTAAAATACCTTAAATCACCCTCAAAATTTAATCCAAATTATTTGTATTTTTCTCAAATTACGTCGAGTCCTAATTATCCTACACTTGATTTTATGAATTTAAAAACCTCCGATCGCGTATAGCTTAATGCAATGCATACATGCGGCTTTCCAAGTTGAAAATTTATCTTTATGTGTAGTCGACGTAGGACATCATTTTATTTTATATACACAAATCAAAAGACAAAAAATGAATTGAAATAAAACATCTGGACTAGTCAATCCTATTTCTTCCGCACTCTCACTCTCTCTCAGAAGTCAAATCCTTTCAATGTTTTCCCCATTTTCTCTTAAATTTTCTTTTGATTTACATAAAAATCTTAGGATTCTAGAGTGGAAATTTATGATAAACGGTCTCAGGTGATTTCCCAATCATATTTAGTTAGATTTGGAGTTGAATCTGTATGGGTGGCATCCAATCTAGTGAAACGGATTCCAAGTGCGGTTGATTGCCGATTCCAACAAAATACTACTGAAATTGAACCTACTAAATAGCATTAATCTCATTATACATACTTTATAGTTTCTGCATCCAAAAAATCTCCTGCCAAAATTAGCATTTCACCAAGAAAATTTTAAATATGCCTGATACCCACATCTACAAAATGTATTCATCTTTAATGTGAGGAATGGTGGAGAAAAATAGGATATAAATCTGAAAATGGAACTGAATAATTAATAATGAAAAAAAAATCAAGAATTATAGGGAAAGGTATTAACTTGAGTTTGCTTCAATGCAGGATGTTATAAATAAGAAGAAGAGGTATTATTGTCATTGGGGATGTTTATCGGGGAGAAGTTTTATTTTGTATCTCATACAATATTATATTAGTTGTATATTTATTTTGTCTCATAAATTTATGGACCCTAATCATATACAGAAATATAAATTCACAAAACTATAAAATAAAAATATTATCTCATATAATAATTGTCATTTTATGAGACACAAAATAAAATTTTCCTTTATTACGGGCTTTTTTACTGTTTGAGAGCTCTCTCAAGCGCCACAATCCACTTAGTAGCACTTGCTATGCCATGTGGCAAATCGTTTCTACCTTTTTAAAAATTATTCTCGTAAATAATAATAATCTTTATTTATTCTAAAATTGGCATATTTTTTTTAGTACTTTTACGTTGGCAACTCATTAATTAAGGGATCCCTTTACATCAATATACTTTTATTATATTTCTTTTCCTGTCTTTTATAATTTTTTTTCTCTTCCATAAATAACACTCGCCCAAATATGTTAAAAATTCGGGAAAAAATATCTACAAAATAGTCTCCTCTTTAATATAAATTTGTTAAAAATCCTTCATGCCATATTTTTCTTTTCCTTTTCACTATTTTCTCTCCCTGCCACAAAATCCAATCACTAAACAAAATGAAAGGCTTTAAATGTGAAACATTCATGAGTCACTTTTATACTTATATATAATAGTAGTATTATGTAATATTTTAAACAACTACAATGTACTCTAAAATTTATAATATTTATATATTAAATATGTGGTATATCTTATATTATGAAATTTGATATTCCAAATATACATAGGTATATTTATCATATTGAGAAAAAGAATCATATACAATGTATATCCAAATAAATTATATTTTATACTAATAATATATATTTTTTAAAATAAACTTCATTTCATGTAATAACATAATATTTTACAAATAGAGTAGCTGCTGACCAGCTACTGTTTCTCACTCACTCTATAGGGGATTCACTCCTATAATTTATATATAGAGCAATATCTAAGGGTAGTGATCCAGCCTTCGCAATTCATCCTTCTAGTGTTTAAAAGAGTTTCCTTGTATATGTATGTGGATTGCTATTTTTTTGCATATAGCATTTATATCCATTCTTCCGCCTTGGAATCTAATCTTGTTTCTCTCTCGCCATAGACAGTATACTCGTATCCCAAAAACACTGGTAGTAATTTCAGCACGCCTGTTTCTCCTTTTAGAAATGTTGCTGATCCATCTTACTTCGCTGTTCCAATCATTTATGGCCCTCTGGTAGCCCAGCCAGACTAGCAGTCTATTCCATAGCTCCCATGCTGTCGGGCAAGTAAACAAGAGATGGTCAAAGGATTCATCTACTAGCCTGCACATTACACATTGTTGTGGGATATGTATCCCAAAAGTCATTAGCCTCTCCACTGTTGCTAGTCTTCTGTGCAAAGCTAGCCAGACAATAAATTTGAAGCGTGGGTGGAGTTTTGTCTGCAGTACAATGCTTTTCCAGTGTACTTTTGAGTATTGAGGGATTTGCAAAAAAATAGAGTTTTTTAATGCTAAATCGTTCACCTCTTTGTAGCATTTGCAATCTACGTTCCAGATCCCCTTGAATTCCTTGTAGATTTGTGATCAATGATCGAGTCTCAAAAATCTTCCTTACTGCCCAGGCAACATTTTTTGGAGTTGGTACTTCCTCCACAACCAAGTTTTTAATGTAGTATGTGTGCACCCATTTGACCCACAGGCTGTCCTTCTTCATTGTTAGTGCCCACAGATGTTTTGTGATGGCCGCCTTATTCCATATTGGCAGGTTCAGCACATTTAGCCCCCCCACACTAAATGGTAGACAGATAGTGTTTCATGCTACTAACGCCTTCTTTGACACATTTGCTACTCCAGTCCACAAGAAAAATCTGCAGGTTGGCTCGATCATCTTCATTACCTTTTTGGGTTGGAGGAAAATTTGCGACCAGTACGATTGCATTCCGAATAATACTGACTTGATCAACTGGAGTCTGCCTGCGTAAGATAGTAGTTTTGATGTCCAGCAGTTTATCTTATGTGTTATCTTTTCTACTATTGGCCAGCATTGTGTAACTGATAATTTCTTGGAATCCAGTGGAACTCCAAGATATTGAACGGTAGAGATCCTTCAGGGAAATCTAGTTCTTGTAAGATTTCCTCTTTCAGCCAGTTTGACACTCTTGCTACATATACGACACTTTTATCTGCATTTGCTTGAAGTCCTGAAGTGTCCGTAAAAAATTGAAGCGTTTGTTTTAACAGTTTTACCGATTGGGAATCAGCCTAGCAGAATAGTAATAGATCATCGGCAAAACAGAGATGCGCCACTCCTAGTTTCTTGTATCTAGGATGAAAGATTATTAATAAGTATGTTACTTCATAACATACTTATTAAGTAAATAAATATTAATGTATTATACAGATTATATAATATAAATAAAAGGCAAATATTGTAAAGATCACTTATTCATAACTATTGTACAAGCATTCAAATTTATACCACCAAATAAAATGTTGCCATGATTATAATAGAGAGAAAGTACCAATAAAACTATATTAACAATTCCATTATTAGATGGGAAATTGAAACCCTATGATTTTATATTTAAGGAAATAAACACTTTAGATGCATGATTGTTGGTAAGGATTTAAAGCTTTCCGCTAGAAATATAATTATTTAGTTTGCCTTGTATGTAGAACACATGTTGCTGCTATGTTTGTGGAATTTTTTCTTAAATTTTGTCTATTTATGATTTTTGCTCTTTTTAAAATCCTAAAATAAAGTGGAGGAGGGGGGGGGGGGGGGGGGGGGGGGGTGGGTATAATTAGGATCTACCATGATCGGGGAGAAAACTAGAGGTTCATGAAAACCCGAAAAATCAAACCAAACCAAACCGACAAAAAAATCCGATTTTTTTTCGTCTGGTTTGGTTTTGGTTTTGAATTTTAAAAATCGATCAAATTTGGTTTTTGACTCTAATCGAAAAATAACCGTGAAAAATCAAACCGAACCAACTATAGGAGTAGTTATTTCAAATTTATTGTTACACCTATATATAGTATATTTTTTGATAACGTTTCAAAATGTTTATGATGAACGTTAATCGTTTGCACTTTTAGTACAATTCTTTACTTTTGTATTCTAGTTTGATCGCTAGTTTTCTTTTGTTAAGCATAAGAATCCATTTCATGTTTTAAAAAAATATTTTTAATTGAGTCCTTAAATTATTCATCACTATTTTATTCAATTATCATTAATATATTTTAGTAATTAATAGATTTATCACAGGGTAATTGATTTGATAGTGTTACGTTGAAATTAGGGTCGCCGAAATATGTATTTGGTAGTGTTTATCTTATATTTAAGAAAAAATCGACAAATAATAAAAAAAAACAGAAAAACCGACAGAACCGACATAAATCAAATTGAGAAAAATTTGACTTAGGTTTGGTTTGGTTCTAATATTTGAAAACTGATTTATTTGGTTTGGTTTCTTTTTGGGGAAAAACTGATCCAAATCGAACCATGAACACCCCTAGAGAAAACTAATAATTCGAGCCAAATTATAATGATTTCCGATAAATACGAGCAGTTATGAAGGATAGCATGATAATAGAAGAGGTAAAAATATTCAGTTAAGCAAAATAAGAGTCAAGCAGGCAATAAGAGTGAATCATGAGCATGTAGAGGTGAAACCAGTAAGTGAAAAACTCAAGCATATCAGGTACACATTCATACATAGTCAAATAAGGACATAAGAACCCTAAAAGGGCCAATTTTTCCACAAATAAGTCCGAGCACGCACTCTTAGCCTCGTGTACACGGATTACAATCAACATAGCAAACATAAATCCTAATGGAAAGTCCCTCACACAAAGTTAGGCAAGATACTTACCTCGAACAACCTCAAATCAACCTGAAACCATGCCCTTGCCACGAGTACTCGACTCTAAATGGCCCAAATCTATCCAATTCAATTTCATAATGTAAATAACACCTCACGTAACTCATTCTACAAAGAAATTCTAAGTGAATACACGAAATTAGGTAAAATAAAATGCCCCTTCCTCCCACGCCTCTGAATCGGGAAACTTTTATATTTTTAGAGTCCTCATACTCTCACGAGTCTATACATAACAAAAACACTAGAATTGTTGTTTAATTGGCCCTCAAATATCACTTTTAAGGTCTCTTAATATCAATCCCTAATTACAAATTTTTTCATAATTTTCCACCACTAATTAGGTCTTTAATCACATAAAAATGGGGTATGAAGACAGAAATGTTACCTCCAAGTGATTCCCCTTGAATCCCTCTTCAATCGTCTTCAAAAAGCTCCAAAAACGACCTACAATGGAAGAAATAAACCCCAAAATCGCGGACAATACAACTATTTAAACTCTCTGCCCCGGCCTGAAATACTTCTTCGTGAACGCGGTCAAAGCCTCGCGTTCGTGAAGCACAAAAAAACTGTGACCAAATTTCCTCTTACGCAATCACGAACGCGATGCTTTACTCAGACAAACCTTCCTGATCGCGTTCCCCCCTCTCGCGAACGCGATGAATAAAATACCTTAAAACCAGCTGACCACTTTTCCTTTATGCGAACACGGTCCACCTCTCACAAACGCGACGACCAAACGCCCAGCCCATCACGAACGCATAGCGTTCCTTGCAAACACGAAGTCTTAAATGCCGGCTCGCGAACGCGAAGGTCATTTCTCTGCAGCACTTATGTGCAATTTTCTGCAACTCTAAACGTCATGAAATGGTCTGATTAACCACCTGAAACTCACCTGAGGCACCTGGGACCTTAACCAAATACACTAACATATCCCATACCTCATTCAAACTTTTTCCAACCTTCGAAATGCTCTAAGAAACATTAGAACACCAAATTCGCATTGGATTCAAGCCTAAGAACTCCAAAATATTCTAAATAATCTTTTGATAAAAAAACCCAAGAAAATCGCATCCGAATGACTTGAAATTTTTCACACTCATCCTAAATGACGCAATGATACTACAACAACTCTCGAAATTCCCTCTAGCCCCTTATCAAAATCTCACTAACAAACCAAAAACTTAAAAAATTCAACTTTCGGCATTTCAAGTCTAAATTAGCTACGGACCTCCAAAATACAATCCGAACGCGTGTCTAAGTCCAAAATCACCATACGAAGCTGTTGAGATCACCCAAAACCCATTCCAGGGCCGTTCACTCAAATGTCCAATTATGGTAAAATTCGCACTGTTCAAACTTCCAAAACTATATTCCTTCTTCTAATTTGACTTTGAATCGTCCGTTAACTGAATTCAACCATGCACTCAAGTCGATACTCATGTTATCAAGCTGTTGAAGACTGTGCGCTACCAAACGGAGCTTAAATTCTCAAAGCAAGTCGTTACATCCTCCCCTTCTTAAATTCCACGTTTGTCTTCGAACGTGCCAAGATTCACCGGGCAGTCCTCAAGTCACTGAATGCACAGTTCCAACATACACCCGCAGGTGATTCCATTTCACCCTAATCAATATAAGCCCGACGACACCATCTTAGCTGAATAACCTTTCTAGCGATACCAATATGCCTTAGAACCAGAATTCTCACCTTTCATCCATTTCCAAATGACCCGGTTCTAAATCCTAGTATCAGTATCAACCAACTGCATCAACTCATACCAATGCCCATATAGTACAACCTTACAACATGACACATCATATATAGGCCCACAGTAATATTTATGATCACAATATTTGCCCGAAATCAAATTTAGTACCGGCCACAAGCCTCATATTCAATAGGAACTCGTTCCAAACCTCCACAACAGTGGCCAGTGGCAATGATATAATAACCACGAAAGACACATAGCTGAACACCCGAATCACCAAATTTTAGCTAATACCAATGGGCACACACCCCACAAGCTAAAACGCAAGAAGCACAAAGTAAAAAATGACTGAATATGGAAAGGGGACACATAAGGGAACGATCAAATAAGACCGACAAGCAAAAATCTTTCTATCAATACTAATCTACAAAACAATCTAACAAGAAAGAATTAAAGAATATGAAAGATTCACAAGGATCTCACACTGATATAACTCTCTCTGATGTACACAGCCCGAGCTCAACACAACAATTCATATGATACCACGAGGGTCCCGACCTCAATTTTGAATCATAAATAGAGTACACGTCAAACCAGCTGGAAACTGTCACTAGATCATTTCCGTCAACAAAATTACAACATGTACTGGCCCCCTACACTAGTGGAGCAAGAACATAACAACCCGTAGCCAAATTACTCAGAGATTTTATCAAGCCCACCAAAATGGACAACAAAAAATTACTACCAGTCCCATAACTCTCGAAAATGGATGCAAACAGATGATTGACATGGTTATCACTCCTAGAACCTCCTAACAGGGTAATCACATAAATAAAGTGCTAATTCATAGAACGCGCCCATAAATGGAGCAAAAAATAAGGGAACTCACCCTGATAAGCAGAACAGTAATGAACTATAGATGGTGCTACTCTACAACAAACCAAAATCATAGATGAATGACATTTAACTGGCATAGCATCCTTAAGCCTACTATATGAAAAACATCAACGAGCTGAGCCTCTCCCTCTACTCTCCTGAATACCTTGTTGTAACACATCGGCTCGAAGTCTGGGACAATCTCTCACCATATGGCTAGTATCTCCACACTCAAAGGACCCTCTCTACTGACGAGGCTTTGGGAAATATTGTAGTACAGGTACCCCGAGACCCATGAAAACCTGAGTCACCATGCAAAGCCTAAAGCACAAACTGAACTAGCTAACCCAAAAAACCTCTACCATGTTGCACCTTGCCTAAAAAACAAAGACAAGCAGATCTCCCCGATCTACGAGGCCTCCTCAAAATCTCTCTCCTGATCTAGTCTGCCCTCTCTCCATGGCCCCTCCTATCCTCTCTCCCCCTTGTATGCATACCCTCTATCCTCCAAGCAACGCTCACCACCTTCTGATAAGAAAAATCCATCTCCAACTTGTGAGCCATGCTAGACTTGATGTTGGAATAAGCCCCTCAATAAACCGACAAACTCTCTCATGAACAATAGAAAACAAGGTTGGGGCATGTCTAGCCAAGCCGGTGTAACAAACAACATACTCTGAGACAGTCATAGTACCATGGCACAAATGCACAAACTCTGAGAACCATGCATCCCTAGGGCTTTGATGGACAAACTCTCTCAGGAACATATCAGAAAACTGGGCCCAAGTTAGTAAATCTGCTCACCTGGACTGTCTAACTCATAGGTACACCACCACTCATAGGCGGCTCCTCGAAGCTGAAAGGAAGTGAAAGAAACCTTACTCGATTCTGATATACCCATAGTGTGGATGTTACAATGACACTCCTTCCGAAATCCTAAGGTATCATCTGTTGTTAACCCACTGAATAGAGGAGGATCATACTTCTTAAACATTTTAAGTCTCCGTTGCTCATCCTCCGAAGCCGCTGACTCGTCCCCAGGTTGATCTGGAACTACAGGCTGTACATGAATAATATCTAGGATCTGACCATTATACACTCACTGCTCAGTTGTGTGGGCAGCATGAGTCTATGCTTCTCCCCCGGCTTGAGATGTGGTTGGAACAAGGGGAAGCAACTCTAACTGAGCCAAAGTGGTGTACATGCTCTTGAACTACGTAAGTGTCTCATGAAAAGCTAGAGTAGTAGCAGCAGTAAGGGTATCAGGTGCCTAGACTCCAGTTTGAACTGCTGGTGGTACCTCATTAGCAGCTCGTGCGGGTGTTCTGGCTGCACCCCATGCACGTTCTCGACCTCTACCCCAATCCCGACCTCTGATGGTTCCAGTAGAGGGCGTGGGTGCCTGATCGTCTCTGGAAGCACGTATCCTCACTATCTGTGAGAGAATAGAAGATAGAGGTTTATGGTTGTGATGTCAAAAATCTCGCACGATAGGGAAATCAAATGAAATGAAATTTTCCTAATGGTTACATAGCCTCTCGTAGATAAGTACAGACGTCTCTGTACCGATCCATGAGACTCTAATAGAGGGGCTTGTGATTCATGACTCTTATGAACCTAGAGCTTTGATACCAACTTGTCCCAACCCCAGTTCTCCCTCCGTGAACCCTCATGATGGCAACTAATCTCTACGACTAGGTAAACCTAACAATGCGGAATACTAAAAATAGTTGCGGAAGAAATACTTTAATAAACTGAAATAGTAAAAATAAAAAAGTGTTTATGATGCCGCCTGGCACATAACAGTACAAAATCTCAGCCTAACACTCCAAAAATGCAGAACCCCATGAATCACAAGCGAAGAGATACATAAGAAGCTCTAACTCCAGAAATGTCTAACAAAAGTAAAAAATACTGAAGGGCTAAACTATTGCAGAAAGATAGAAAGGGACTCCTCCATCTGCGAACACGACAAATATACCTCGCAGTCTTTACAAAACCGCCTCGCCTCAAGGATGATAAGACTGAGTGGAAGTACCGATACCTACACACAAAATGTGCAGAAGAGTATCATGAGTACACCATAATGGTACCCAGTAAGTATCAATACTAGCCTCGATGGAGTAGTGACGAGGAACAGTCAAGTACATACCGGTCCAATAAACTGTACACAGATAGAAACAACTGAACATGACGTATGTATAAAGACTACATGATGGCTCACAATACTACAATCACAATAAGAGAAGAAAATAACAAGTTACAACGAAAATACTAAAAATATTGATATATAAGGACGAGCAAAAACACGAACCTAAATCCTAAAGTGACAATACAGTAAAGTTAAGCAATAAGTAAGATCATACGACAATGTTTACATCAGGTCTTATCCAACAATTTTCATGAGATAAAGATCATACAGGTAAGCATACCACAACAGAATATTAAACAACATGAATGCTCCCAGGCCATCACAAATCCTCACAATCATGCCGCATGTGCAATATATCTCTAGTAGCAATAGCACAGCAGAAACCTCGTGCAACCCCATAACAATAGCCGCACAGCAGAAATCTCGTGCATCACAATATCAACAACCGCATGGTAGAAACCTCATGCACCACCACAACAAGTACGACAACAACAATGATAATATTAACAAGAACACGACAAGTAAATCAACTCAAGAACTTTCGATCACAAGGAGACGCTTGAACTAGCTCACAAGGAATAACCATAATCGAGAATACTAAGCGTGATAAGAACATCTCAACAGTGAAGAAAATAATATGAAGCAACGATTCCACAATATATAATTCTACAACAAGGAAGCTAACACGAATCAAAAAATTCCAAATAAGTAAATGTCGACTAAATATTGATTATCCAAGCTTCTTTTAAGGACGGGAAATATACGAAGAATATATAATAATTTCAATTAAGGATGGGCAGCAGGAAGATAATCATCACCTTAATCCAGACTAAACATTACACAAGTGATAATAATGATTTCCAATACATACGAGCAGTTATGAAGGATAGCATGATAATAGAAGAGGTAAAAATGTTCAATTAAGCAAAATAAGAGTCAAGTAGGCAATATGAGTGAATCATGAGCATGTAGAGGTGAAACCATTAAGTGGAAAACTCAAGCATATCAAGTACACATTCGTACACATTGAATATAAGGACCTAAGAACTCTAAAAGGCTAATTTTTCAACAAAAAAGTTAGAGCACACACTTGTCACCCTGCATAGACGAACTACAATGACCATAGTAGACTCAAATCCTAAGGGAAAGTCCCCCACACAAGGTTAGGCAAGATACTTACCTTGAATCAACCCGAAACTACACTCTTGCCACGAATACTCGACTCCAAATAGCCCAAATCTATCCAATTCAATTTCATAATGTAAATAACACTTCAAGTCACTAATTCTACAAAGAAACTGTAAGCTAATACGCGAAATTAGGTAAAATAACCAAAATGCCCATAAGATCTATGCCTCGAAATTGGGTAAAATTTACATTTTCAAAATCCTCATACTCTCACGAGTTTATACATAACAAAACATTGGAATCGGACTTCAATTGACCCCTCAAATATCCCTTTTAAGGTCTCTTAATCTCAAGCTCTAATTACCCATTATTCTCAAATTTTCCACCACTAATTAAGGTCTTTAATAACATAAAAACGAGTTATGAAGTAAAAAATGTTACCTCCAAGTGATTACCCTTGAATCCCTCTTCAATCCTCTTCAAAAAGCTCCAAGAATGACCAACAATGGAAGAAATAAACCAAAAAATCGCGAACAAGACGACTATTTAAACTCTCTGTCCATGCCTGAAATCCTTCTTGCGAACGTGGTCAAAGCCTCACGTTCGCGAAGAACATAATAACTTTGACCGAATTTCCTCTTACGTGATTGTGACCTTCCAATTGCGAACGTGATGTTTTACTCGGACAACCCTTCACGACCGCGTTCCACCTCTCACGAACGCAATAAATGAAATACCTCAAACCCAGCTGACCACTTTTTCTCTACGCGAACGCGATGACCACACGCTCAGCCCATCATGAATGCATAGCCTTCTTTGCGAATGTGAAGGCTTAAATCATAGCTTCATCAGATGACCCTTCGCTAATGCGAGAGCCTTCTCGCTAAACGCGAACTTCATTTCTCTGCAGCTCTGATCTGCAATTTTGTGCAACTTCAAATATCATGAAATGGTCCAATTGACCAGCCGAAACTCAACTAAGGCCCCCATGACCTCAACCAAACATACCAACATATCCCATAACCTCATTCAAAGTTATTCCAACCTTCAGAACACTCTAAATAACATGAAAACACCAAATTCGCATCGGATTCAAGCCTAAGAACTCCAAAATCTTCTAAATTACACTTTTGATAAAAAAAACTCAACCAAACCCCATCCGAATGACTTGAAATTTTTCAAAAACATCATAAATGACACAGCCGAACTACTGTAACTCTCAAAATTTTATTCTGGCCCCTATATCAAAATCTCTCTATCAAACCAGAAACTTAAAAATTTAACTTTCAACATTTCAAGTCTAAATTAGCAACGGACCTTTAAAACACAATCCAAACGAGCGTCTAAGTCCAAAATCACCATACGAAGTTGTTGAGATCACCCAAAACCCATTCCATCCCCGTGTACTTAAAAGTACTATGTCGGTAAAATTCTCACTATTAAAACTTCCAAAACTATTTTCCTTTTTCCAATTTGGCTCTGAATCATCCATTAACCGAACTCAACCTTGCACTCAAGTTGCTACTCATATTATGAATTTGTTAAATATCGTTTACCGTTGAACGAAGCTTAAATTCTCAAAACGACCGGCCGGGTTGTTGCAAAGTACTTCACTTTAAATTTATTTTTCTTATATTTAACCAAGTATTATATAAATATTTATCGGTAACCAGGGTCGAATCCATTCCATTAGGATAGGGTGGCATAACACTCACTAAGATGATAAAATTATCATACACCTATGTTGAAAATTTTTAAACTAGGTTAAATATTTGATCTTGTCACCTCTAGGCGCAAATTAGACAAATGTGGTATAGTTGGTAGACCTTTTTGAAAGATTTTCTCCTAGGAATTCAAGTTGATAGTAATCTTAAACCTTGTCCCACTTTCCCTTTTTGTGTTTTTTATTTTCTTTTATCCCAGATATTTCCTTTTTTGGCTACCTCCTAATTTTTTATTTTTTATTTTATTATTTTATATATTTTGTTTTCCTCTATTCTATTATTTTATTTATGATCTCTAGCAAGAACACTCAACAAAAAGTCTTCAAATTTTAAAAATTCAATAAAATATGGATTCCTCTTAATTTCAAATCTATGAGTTCTCTTATTTTAAATTTGACATATCTTTCACAATGGGAATTTCGGATTACATTTAATTTTATCTTGTTTTTTTAATTATTTCATAAAAGTTTGTGCTACATGAACATGCTAAAAGAGTTTCAATAACCTAGGAAATCATTTCGGCTAAAGAGTCCTCTATTGCAATGGTTTTTAGTGGGTCGCTTCCTTTTGAAAAGAGAGGTTTCGCCCTTTTCTACTCTTCTCCTCCATGCTTCAGTTCCCGAGTATGATTTGGTATAGTGTCAAAATTTATGTTATTTTGTGGTTGTTAAGTATGATTTAAATCTCTTTACTATTAAATTATGTAAGGATTGCATAGGAAAAATATATAATTTATGTTTAATTTTTGGGAACTTATAATGTATCTGATTCTGTACTCGTTGGATATAGTTTATCTATTGATGATATTGCAATGTTCTCAATCACAATCATCCTCTACATCCCTCTGACGGTCCTGGATCAATGTCAGTAGGACTCATTTTGACAGGAATGGGGAATTGCACTCTTTGGAGTCGTGATGAAGGTTGCATTGTTAGGTAAGAATAAATTGTGTTTTGTTGATGGATCCACATCAAAGGAACATTGTCACGACTTAATTCCTCCTATAGGCTGTGATAGCGCACAACGTTACCGCTAGGCAATACTATAGTGAACTAACTTTGTTAGCCTTCTATTTTTAAAGATTTAGAATAGTTGATTTTTATTTTGTGCATAGATGAGAAGTAAAAATTTAATAAAATTTAGAGGTCAATATTTTTCAAGAAAGTGAAATAAATGTAATAACCAAAAACCATCAAGTGTCTACTAGCATGAACCACTAAGAACTGGTGTCACAACTATATGAGCAACTAGTAGAATATACAAAAGAATACTAGTCAACTATTTGAAATGAAATAGACAGAAAATACAAGCATAAGAAAGAGTCCGGCTGCTGCAGAACGGGCTCAAAAGCCAGCTCACCGCGAAGCCTCAGGAATCAAGTATGTGTGCCATATTTATGTCCAGATGCATGCTGCCCTAGATCCTGCATGTTTAGTGCAAAAGTGTAGCATGAGTACATAAACAACATGCACCCAGTAAGTATCCGGCCCAATAGTGACGATTGAGAAACAATGCATGCAAGAACTATCCAACCTCACAAGTTCGTTAGCCAAGGACTAAATGTCCAAAGCTAGCGGCCTCTCCTCTGCTTAAATGAATGACAAGATACCCATACTCTCTGCCTTTCCGCTCAAAGCATTCACGAATACATTTTCCTTGACCAGATGATAAATAATGCTGATATCATAACCATCCAGTAACGCAAGCCATTTGCATTGCTATAAATTGAGATCCCTTTGCTTGATTAATCGCGGCCTCCGCAGGACACCATAAAAAAATAATGCTTCTAGTTTCTAAGAGCAGGAACAATCGTGGCTAAATCTAATACGTGCGCATGGTAATTCTTCTCATGGACCTTCAGTTGGAGTAAAGAGTATGCAATAACTCACCTTCCTGCATTAATACACAACGAAGCCAATGCGTTAAGCATCACAGTACATCCTATATATCCCCGATCAGAAAGGTAATACTAGAATGGGTGTCGTAGTCAAAGTTGTCTTAAGCTTATGAAATCTTGCCTCACAATCATCGGACCAACTGAACGAAGCACTCTTCTGGGTCAAAATACTCAAGAATACCGCAATAGATGAGAAACCCTTCACAAACCAAGTGATAATAACCTGCTAATGACAAGAAGCTCCAGATCTTGGTCGCCGAAGTGGGACAAGGCCAACTTTGAACCGCCTCAATCTTCTTAGGATCCACATTTATAACCTTGCCTGATACAACATGCCCCAAGAATGCTACAGAATCTAGCAAGACCTCACACTTGGAGAACTTAGCATATAGCATATGTTCCCGCAATGTCTGAAGCACCACTCTCAAATGCTGCTCATGCTCCTCCATGGTGCGTTAGTAGATCAAAATATCATCAATAAAAACAATGACAAACGAATTAACATATGGCCTGAACACCCTATTCATCAAATCCATAAACGCCTCTAAGGCACTAGTCAAGCTGAAGGACATCACTAGAAACTCATAATGGCCATATCTAGTATGGAAAACAGTCTTCGAAACATCCCCATCCCGAATCTTCAACTGATGGTACCCCGATCTCAAGTCGATCTTGGAGAACACTCTAGCACCCTCTAAGTTGTCCTTATCAATACACGACAATGAGTACTTGTTCTTAATGGTAACTTTGTTCAACTGTCACTAATAATGAACATCTGCCTAATCCCATCTTTCTTCTTCACAAATAACACTGTTGCACCCCAAGATGATACACTTGGTAAGACGAACCCATTGGCTAGCAAATCCTCAAGATTTTCCTTCAACTCATTCGAAGATATACAATATAGTGGGATAGATATAGGTTGGGTACCTGGAGCCAAGTCAATACAGCAATCGATATCATGACCAGGTGGAATGCTTCGGAGTTCAGAAGGAAAGACATCGAAGAACAGTTGGACTACTGGTACTGAATCAATCATCAAAGTCTCTGTGGTAGTATCCTGAACATAAGCTGGATAAGCCAAAGAGCCCTTCTCAACCATATGTTGAGCCTTTAGAAAAGAGATAACCCGACTAGGTGCACTGACAGACAAATCCTTTCACTACAATCTAGTAAACTTTGGAATCTCAAAGGCAAAAGTATTGGCATGGCAATCAAGGATGGCGTGATATAAGGATAGCCAGTCCATGCTCCGGATGACCCCAAAGTCGGCCATATCAAGAAATAGGATATCCACTATAATATCATAATTGTTGATACCCAATTTTTCCTCATATATTGTTAATACATATATATACGTATGTAGTTATAAGCATGCATAAGCATATTAAATAATTTTTCTATAATTTTAACCGCTCCAAAATCACTCTATTTCTTCTCTTTTATATATAAAATATTCAATAATTATTCTTCCAATTATTTTTATGATGATTTAGTCATTTAAATTCATTATTCATTATTCATGCCAACATAATGTTTAAATATTTTATTGCATTATTTGCAATTATATTTACCTTTTTTGGCTAAATTGCACATCTTTGCAATAATATCCCATATTAATCTATAATTACATTATTGATGCATAAAATGGTCTTTTATATTTTAAAAAATTTAAATAAGTATTTTAGATCATTTTAGTACACAAAGATATTTTTTGGAATTCACGTATTATTTTTATAAATTATATAGTTATTTAAAGTGGCTATTTAAAACCTGACCTATTTTTTTATTTCGATTGTAGTCCTAATTCAACCTAATTATCAGCCTAATCCCAATAAAAATTACCTAGCCCAAAGCCAGCTGCCCGATCCGACCACCAAAACCTTTTAATCGCGGGCTTTGATCATAGAGATCAACGGCCACAAATGACGCTTCCTAAAATAAACCAAATAACCCCCCAAAACCTTTTCATTTCCACCATCCGCCGCCTTAAAACGCATCTCTTCTTTTAAATGCTCTCAAACGCTAACCCTAATCTACCTACATTGCCGGTCATCTGTCGTCTTTCATGGTGTTTCCCTACCACCACCAGGCCTCTAATGGTTTCCCTCACGTTAGTCTTACCATCTCCAGGGTCCTCAAGGGACCAGGGCTAGTTGGCTCACATCTATGGCCCCTTTATCGGTTGTTTCAGGCTTTTCCAGTGTAACTCTGAGTAAGATCGTCCTTTATCGGCTATGAACTATGGGTTTAAGTAGGTTTCTTCACCTCTGTGTTGTTTTCCTCGAAACCCTAATTTCTTTCTTCTGAACCTCTTAGATATATACAGATCAGAGATGATTTAAACTTGTCTCTTATTAATTTTACAATAACCTTTGATTCTTTACAAGAATCATATGATTTTTAAGTGATTTTATTCTTTTTCTAAATTAGGGTTTCTAGAAATTTCTTTTACAAAATGACTGATGATTTTTGAGTGCTTGATCTTATGCTTCTCATGTGTTTCAAACTGATTTCTTAAGTTTGCTACAACCTTCAACTTGCTTATACTAAAAACCCTAATATTTTTTACTCTTTTGTTTTGGTTCTAGTTTATTTGAGTACTGCCTTTGTTCCTGCTTTGGTTCTTGTAATTTCTCCTTGGCCATTTGAATGTCTCGTGGTTTTCCTACCCTAATATTCCTCTACCAAATTTCTTAGTTCAACCTTTCACTGATCCTATATGTCCATGTTCATTGTGACTGTTATTTTCTTGCTTTATTTTAAGTTATTTTCTCTCTCCTACATGCCTTTTATCTCTCATTGATTAGCCTAACGGTAACCTCTCCACTGACAAATCCCCAGCGCCGCCACTGTGACGACCCGACCGGTCATCTTAAGATTTAATGCCTCGATTCCCTATTAACTTCTTTCCCCCAGTTTATTTCGGCTAATTTGATTTGTCGGAACGTTCATTTTTGAGTTTCAGAGAGTTTTGAGATACTTAATCCCTAAATGAGAGCTTAAGTGCTGGAAAGTAATCCATAGTTGGAATAGTGTGAAGAAGGCCTTGGAATGGTAGCTTCGTTAGGTTATTTGGGGTTAGGAGCGTGTTTGAATTGTGTTTTGGAGGTTCATAGCTAATTTAGTCTTGAAATGCGGAATTTGAATTTTGGAAGTCTTCGATCTGATAGTGAGTTTTTGATCCGAGGGTCAGAATGAAATTTTGAGAGTTGCAGTAGCTTTGCTATGCCATTTGGGATACGTGTGCAAATTTTCACGTCATTCAGACGTGATTTGGTTGGGTTTTTATTGAAAGCGTATTTTAGAAGTTTTTAGAAAACTTAGGCTTGAATTCGATGAGTTTTGGGTAATTTGATCTTGTTTGTGGTGTTTTGATGATTGAAGAAGTTTGAATGAGGTTTAACAATGTGTTGATGCTTTTGATTGAGGTACCGAGGGCTCGGCTAAGCTTCTGGTGGTCAATCGGACCATTTTCTAAGTTGAAAAGTTGCAGATTTTGGAACAGCTGTTGTAGAAGATTTTGCCCTTTACGATTGCATGGGGTGGGTTGCGACCGCGTAGAAGGAATTTGGAAGGCCAGGATTTAGACCTTAACGTTCGCGTTTTAGGGCTCGCATTCACAGAAGGTTAAGATTTTGGGCTTCGCGTTCGCATGAGTCTGTCCGCATTCGCGTATGAGAAATGGGGTCCAAGACCAGTTGTTCTTCGCGTTCGCATAAATGGGATCACCTTCGCGTAGGTGTATATGGCTGAAGCATCGCATTTGTAGGGTCTTGGTCGCGTCTGCGTAGTGGATTTTTGAGGTCTTGACTATTTGCTCTTCGCGATCATGAGACTTGTCCCACGATCGCGATGAAGGAACGATCAGTGCTGGGCAAAATCTTTTAAAACATTTCATCTGCGAGTTTGGGGCTCATTTACTCCATTGTTGGACATTGTGAGAGCTCTTTGAAGCGGGTTGAAGAAGGATTCAAGGGGAATCATTTGGAGGCAATATTTTGGACTTATAACTCATTTTAAGTGATTAAATACCTGATTAATGGTGAGAATTTTGGGGAAAAAGGGTAATTAGGGCTTGATTTTAAGAGGCCTTTAAATGAGGATTTGAGGGGTCATTTGGATTCCGATTTATGTGTTCTTGTTATGTACAGAATCGTGAGAGTATGCGGTTTCTGCAAATATAAGTTTCATCAAATTCTGAGACGTTGGATTGAGGAGTGTTTTGGTAATTTTACCTAATTTCGCATCTTAGATTTGAGTTATATCTTAGAATTAGTTGTTTGAGATGTTATTTGCGATATGTAATTGAATTGAATATATTTGGGCCATTAGAAGGGGGATACCCGTGGCAAAGGCATGATTTCTAGTTGATTTTGAGCCGGTTCGAGGTAAGTGGCTTGTCTAACCTTGTGTGGGGGAGTTTTCCCCTTAGGATTTGATATTTGGTAACTGAATTGCCTTGAGAGGAAGGTAACGAGTACGTACTTGTGCAAATTGTTGGAAATCTGGTTTTTCCTAAAGTACTTATTAGCATGTTTCCCTTCCTACTTTATAATACTTGAAAATTTAAGCCTGTTGTTAGTTAGAAAATGCATGCTTAGTTGATTTAAAGTTGCCTATTTGCTAAATTGCCTTGGTTCCCTTACGTTTAGCATGTTAGGCTAGAACTACTTGTTGCCTTGGTATGAAATTTCTTTTCTGACATCTCTTTGTTGTGCTATGAATTTACATTGGGACTACAGATGTGGGATTTTGGTAGCTCCCCCTTGTCTGTTTACTTTGGGACTGCGAGTTCGATTCCCGATAGATCCCCCTGCACATTTACTTTGGGACTGCTGGTTCGACTGACGATAGATCCCCTACACATTTACTTTGGGAGTGCAAGTTTGCTTCTCAGTAGATCTCATTGCACATTTACTTTGGGACTACGAGTTCGATTCCCGATATATCCCCCTAGATATTTATATTTGGGAGTTCAGGTTACATTTTAGATAGATCCCTACGCATTAATAGTTGTACTAAGGGACGGTATCCTGGAAGATCTGCTAGACAGATGATGAAAGGTAGTACAGGACGGTATCTTGGGAGATCCTTGTTTTACTATTGGTATTGAGTTGTTCTGATTTCCTAGTTTACTCTGTTATTGTATAATTATTGTTGCCTGGTATAACATGTCTTATTTTATTACCGTTCTCATTTATATTGTTTATTTCATACAGTTGAAACTTATTACTATGTTTTACCTCAGTAGGGCCCTGACCTTCCTCTTCACTACCCGACCGAGTTTAGGCTTGTCACTTACTGAGTACCACTGTGGTGTATTCATGCCCCTTATGTGGATGTTTTTCATGTGCATATCCAGATACCCCCACCCAGGCATATCATCCTTGAGGTAGGGAGAGCTTTTTGAGACATTGGGGCACATCTACCACGCCCGCTGACCGAAGAGTCTCCATCTTTATTCTATCTTGTTGTGTTAGCCCTTTTATTGTACTATTGATTTCGATATTCTAGAGATTTGAGCATTTTACTGTATTTTCTTCTAGCGTGTGTTCCCGTGAGTTTCTGGGTTTTGGGATAGTGCTGTAGAAGTTTGAGTTATTGTGCTGTATAAGCGGAGTGACATTTCATATTCCACTTTCATTTTACTAAATTTTGTTTTAAGTTATAATTCTGAAAAGTCTTGATTATTTTTCTGCACTTGTTAGGCTTACCTAGTTGTAGGGACTAGTTTTCATCACGACAGTTCACGGAGGGCGAACTGGGGTCGTGACAGGCACTCGTCCAGGTTAACAAGGTAGTACTTGTCCCTCTCTTTCTCTCTCCTTTCTCTCTCCCCATTTCTCTCTTTCTTTACCTTTCTTTTAACCTTAGACGTAGATAGCCGGTAACCGGTGACCCACTGGCGCCATTTCGTCTTTCTTCTTTACTTTCGGCCCAATCACAACATCCTCCTCGGTGCTTCCCTTTCTTCAATCCTTTTCTCGTCGCACCACTGTTTCTCGAACTGGCACTATTTCTCAGCGACCATACTGGTGACAGTCCTCTCTTTTTCTTGGTCCCGTGGTTTATTGTATGTGTTTCAGGCAACACTTTTGGTGGCTGGTTGGTGATGGGTTGGAGGTGCACGGACAAGCGTAGCATAACATGCCATTTGGCAGTCACAAGGGGTGACATCGGGTTCCAAGCACCCATGTTATATTTGGGGGAATTATTGTGGTTGCCAATGCAGGCGTGAGGCATACGGGCGAGTAGAGCGAAGCATCACCGGCTAGCATGTGTAAAGGTTGTTCAGAATTGGAAGGATGCACGACAAATATTTGTGTCCTTGGGTGCATCAAGTCATATTTCCAGGGTCTTTCCATCGGGAGTTAGTACCTACCGTTTTCTTGTCTTTTTCTTTATGTTAGTTAATCTATGGCTATCTAGTTAGCATCACTTTAAGCCTATTATTAGAATACTTGTAGTTGCATCCAGTTACTTCTAGTTTGGGTCTATGTTAGTGTTTTCCTGAGTTTGTCGTAGGTATAGTGGCTGTGGTTTTGGATTTAGAGTAAGGCCATGTACTCTAGGGGTGTTGGGGATGAGAGAGGGGTGGGGAGGGGGCCAAGGGTTGGAACGAGAGCAAAGGAGGGTAAGAGGATAGAGGGAGCTTGTAGATTGAGGATCGGGTCGTGGAACATAGGCACGCTAACGGGTAAGTCTATTGAGTTGGAAAAGATTCTCCAAAAGAGAAAGGTTAATATAGCTTGTGTCCAGGAGACTAGATGGGCAGGGTCGAAGGCGAGGAATGCGGACGGGTATAAGTTGTGATACGCTGGAGTCGTGAGGGGTAAGAATTGAGTGGATATCTTGGTGGATAGGGATCTTAGAGAGTCAGTGGTTGAGGTTACGTGAGTGAATGATAGGCTAATATTTATTAAGTTGGTGACTGGTGAGTGTACCCTCAATGTATTTAGCGCATACGCGCGCAAGCGGCTTGGATGAGGAGGTTAAGAGGCACTTTTGGGAGGGCTTGGATGAGATTGTGCATAGTATCACACCTACTGAAAGTTTATTTATTGCAGAGGATTTTAATTGCCATATTTGGTCGACTGCTGGTAGTTATGGTAAGGTTCATCGTGGCTTTGGCCTTGGGGATAGGAACGGAGGAGGTACTTCGCTGTTAGACTTCCGGCTAAGGCTTTCAAGCTGGTGATCGCGAACTTGACTTTTCTGAAGAGGGAGGAGCATATGGTTTCTTTCTAATGTTTGGTGGTGAAGAATCAGATCGATTACCTTCTCATTAGAAGGTGTGATAGAGGGTTGTGCAGGAATTGCAAGGTTATCCTGGAAGAGACCCTCCTGACTCAGCATAGGCTCTTAGTGATGGACATCGCCATTATGATGAAGAGGAATACGAGGTATGCTCGTGGCTGACCAAGGATTAGATGGGAAGATTTAACCAAGGATAAAGCCCAGAAGTTGGAGGGTAGGTTTTCCCCTATGGGAGCTTGGAGGAGTAGTGGAAAAACGAGCTCTATGTGTTAACAACGGCGAACTATATGAGAGAGGTGGCGAGAGAGGTGCTAGGTATATCAAAGGTTTTTCCTAGAAGGCCCCAAGGCAACTGGTGGTAGAATTAGTCTAAGGTAAATTGGAGGTGAAGAACGTAGCGTACGTGAAGTTGGCAGGGAACAGAAGGGAGGAGGAGATGAGGCCGAATAGAGAGAGGTACAAAGTGGCTAGGAAGGATGCAAAGCTGGCGGTCACGGAGAATAGGAATGCAGCATTTATCCGTCTATACGAGGAATTGGGGGAGAAAGGCCGGACATGAATTTGTTTCAGCTGGCCAAAGCGAGGGAGAGGAAGGCCCGAGTTTTGGACCAAGTAAGGTGCATCAAAGACGAGGATGGTAGAGTACTAATAGGAGATTCCCAGATTAAGCATAGAGGCACACATACTTTTATGGTCTTCTAAATGATGAGGGGAACCGAGATATAGCGGGGACTTGGGGCATTCAGAGAGTCTTCGAGATTTTAGGTATTGCATGCACATTAAATTTTGAAAATTTTTCTTTTAATTTAGGAGTTAAATAATTTTTTAAATACTATGATGAGTAATTAGCTTAATTTGGTAAATTATTTTAATTTAAGATTTAATTTGGTTAGTTAATTAATTTGAAAAGGAAAAGAAAATATTAAATTTAAAAGAAAGAAGGGGAAAAGATAATAAGAAAAAGGCTGTTAAATCCAATTCAACCAGGCCCAATCCAATTCTACCCCAACCCATTCATATTCGGCCAAAACCCACGCCTTTACCCGATCCAAATCCCTACAATAACCAAACGACCCCGCTTTTGACCTATCTCATCTGAACCGCTGATTTCATTTGATCTAACGGACTGGAACTCCTCACCCTACCCTAATATATATGTCTGAACATTCCTTTACCCCCCCCATTTGAAACGGTTCCATTTTCACCTTCTCAAATTTAGATCCAAACCCTAGCACCCCTCACCCTCTTTGGTGGCAGCGCCACCCCAAACTGTCTCCAATATTACAACCCATAACCCATGGCCTCTCTTCTTCCCAAAACCTGGAACAATTTCCCTCGAATCCCTCTCCATCTGCTCCAATTTTGAATCTAGGGTCAAACTCTAATTTGCTTCATTTTCAGAAATTAAAGTGTTTTAGGGTTTGTTTTGAGTTGAAGTTTATACTGATCAATTATTCTTGATAAGAACAATTGATATGTATTTAGTTTAGCTCATTTCAAGCCCCATCAAAACCGTAAACACGGCAGAGATGTCTTGTACTGTTGGTTGTGCATGAGAGGTAGATTTCGCTGTTGTTTCTTCATTTCTTTGGTGTCGATTGTTTTCACATTTTTGATTAATCCAGTAATTTAAGTATGTTCATTTGATAGTCCTTCTTGTTCTAATCTTCTAATTAGGTTAATTAGGTTTTGGTTCGATTTGTTAATCTGGTTTAATTCTAGTTTATTTGTTTTAGTCTAATAGGTTATTTGTTCAGTCGTGTTTTGATTTTGAAATCATGTAATTCTGGATTTGTTTCCTTTATCTTTCTTTCTTAACCACTGAAGTTGATTTTTGATTAGGGTCATTTTGTTTGATTGGGCTTTGAGGCCATCTATGACCTGGTTTCAAAGGAAGCCCGGTCGCTTTAGGTTTAGTTCGGGGTAGTGGTCAATAGGATCCATGAGTTGTTGTTGCCTGAAGGTAAATAACAACATTTTAAAGGGTACTTAGGGCATTCTCATTAAAAGAATCTTGTGTAACGAACTAGGAAGCTTCTAAGAAAGTGGGTAGTGGGGGCTGACTTGACAAACAGAAATAAAAATCAAGGTATAAATTGAAAGAATGAAAATTGGGGAATAGGTAATTGATAAAAAATAGTAATTCATTTCTGATGCCCTAAAGGCTCTATATAAGAAACTTGTTTCATTCTTGTAAAGGCAGAATTTAGAGGTTAGAATACTGGAAAAGATACAAACGGCTGATCTTTTCTTACACTCTAAAGATCACTGAACATTTCTTAATTCTTTTTTGGTAAACCTGCTTTGGCTGTGCTCTTTGATCTCTATTATTAGTCAGAGTTTTGAAAATGTCAAATCAAAACACTGAACATCTCGTTTGATTAAGGGTATTGGGCCAACCTAGGCCCATATCTTGTGATGTGTCCAAATATTGCTCTAACAAAAAACATGTCATGGTTTTTTTGGTTTACTTTAGGGTCAATCATGAATCAAGCTGGGTTCCTTTGCTGATGTGTGTCAAAATTTGAATACTACAAGGTAGAAATACCCCGTGTAATTCCTAAAATTTTGATGTGGTTCATTAAGTATGGGCTTGCCATCGGCCCATAAATTCCCTCCTACAATTAAGTACCTAGTATGCTTTTTGGTGCCTTATGCGATTAGCATTTCCAATTTAAGCTTTAATTTAGATAAAACCAGACCTCCTTAATTCACCTTAGTAAATGCAATGACTCATTTAATAAGATTGAGGTGTGCCACCAAAAGTAATCTATGGCCCTCAGATATTATGATTAACACTAGGATAAATCCTCGTAGAAAAACCTTTAGCCGTTGCCAAACTTTCTTGATAATAATAAAGAGTTACTAATTGTGGACATGTTCACTTGACATAATGTTTGATGCGCCAAATAAATGGGTACACGTATGCATGATCCATTTCAAGATAGTTTTTTTTAATTTAAAAGCGATAAAAAGTAAATTCACATAGGTTCTAAAATTAGTAATTAAACTATTTGATTGAGCCAAGAATGATCAAACTGACGTGCTAGAACCACAAAACTCAGAAGTGCCTAACACCTTCTCCCGGGTTAAAAAATTCCTTACTCGAATTTTTGTATTCGCTGTTATAAACAGAGTTCAATCTTTCCTCAATTTGGGATTCTAAATTGGTGACTTGGGACGTCATAAATTATTTTAAGTCGCGACTCTAATTTTAAATAAATAATATAGTTTCGATTGTCACTTAAATTTGAAAAAAATTCCCATATACCCCTTCCAGGGATAGGAAAACGTAGGTGTGACATTGAGGAAAAAGGGCGTGCCGGTAGACTACATAAGAGCGATCAAGTACATGTATGATGGAGCTAAAACTAAGGTTAGGACTATGGGAGGCGACTCAGAGCATTTCCGATTGATATGGGATTGCACCAAGGCTCTATGCTTAGCCTATTCTTATTTTCCTTGGTGATGGATGGTTTGACATACCATATTCAAGGGGAGGTGCCATGGTGTATGTTATTTGCTGATGACACAGTTCTAATTGATGAGAAAATGGTCGTTGTTAATGAGATATTGGAGGTTTGGAGACGGACTCTCGAGTCTAAAGGTATTAAATTGAGCAGGTCTAAGACAGAGTACCTAGAGTGCAAGTTTACCGCTAAGTCGAGGGAAGTAGGCGGTGACGTGAGGCTTGGGTCACTGGTCATCCCCAAGAGAGATAGCTTCAAGTACCTTGGGTCGATGATTTAGGGGGACCAAGAGATCAATGAGGACGTCACTCATCGTATAGGGGCGGGCTGGGTAAAATGGAGGCTTGCATCTTGAGTCTTGTATGACAAGAAAGTACCACTGATACTCAAAGGTAAGTTTGATAGAACAGTGGTTAGACAGGCCATGTTGTATGGGGCAAAGTGTTGTTCGGTTAAGAACTCCTAACCAGAGGATGAAGGTAACAAAGATCCGAATGCTGTTGTGGATGTGTGGCACGCTACCATAGACAAGATTAGGAATGAAGATATTTGGAAGAAGGTGGGCGTCACCCCTGTGGATGACAAGATGCGGGAAGCGAGGGTTAGATGGTTCAGGCACATTCATTGGAGAAGCTTTGATGCCCCGATGAGGAGGTGTGAGAGTTTGGCCTTGGTGGGTATGAGAAGAGGTAGAGGGAGGCCTAAGAAGTATTAGGGAGAGGTAATCAGGCAGGAGCCCTTGATAGGAATATTTGGAGGTCAAGTTAGGATTTTAGGTTAGGGGTAGTAGAGCTTTCCTTACTGCGTATCGGGGGTGAGGCGGGGTTGGATTAGGGTTGATCTTAGATGGATTGTAGTTTCTGTTGAACCGACACTATCCTTGCTATTTATGTTATCCCCCGGCCTTAGACTCTAGTTACTGTTATTGCATGTCATTCATCTTTTGGTTGTTATGCTTGTGTCACTATTACAGTTTATACTGGAGTTACTAATGAATTATCTTTTTTTATTTTTTTAATTATTTATTTCCGTCTTTCTGAGCTAAGTTCTGTCGAAAAATGGCCTCTCTACCCTATCGGAGCAGGTGTAAGGTCTGCGAAAACATCACCATCCCCAGACCCCACTTTGTGGGGTTTTACTGGGTTGTTGTTGTTTGTTGTGATACTTGCTGACTCTTTATGTGTTTTTCTCTATAATTGATCTTTGATTATTCTGAAGTCCTGATTTTCTGGTTTGATTTGAAAACGTTCCCTTAATGAAAAATTCGATTTTACTTCTCTACCCAGTTTAATTGGACTGCTTGCCTTAATGAATTTTCTTTTCCTTATTTGTTATTTTACTGATTCATACTAATTTTTCCTTAATTTGAACCTCTATGTATTCACCCTAATTACCTACTCTGTACTCGGTTTCCTTCCTTAAGTGTCTGCCTTTCTTTTACCAGTGACTGTCCCTTTATTGAAGGAAAGACGTACTAATTTTACATGTGATTGATTCCCTGAATTTTTCTAATTGCTATTTAATTTATTCTTTACTTTATTTTGATAAGCTTTGATTACTATATAAACTCCCTCCTATTCTCACTTCAAAAAATAGAACATTAGTTCACAAAAGCACACTTACACTCTAAAACTCTCTTTTCTTCTCTGCTACTTGTGAACTCACTAATCTAGCTAGCTGAAAGCCAATGCTAGATATTAGAACTGTAGCTGCTTTATATTTTTTATTCTTTTCTTCAACTGGTATGTCTCTAGTTAAATTTTGAAATCCAAACCCTATATGTTTCATTCCTGCACTAGTTCATCAGCTATGTATTCAACATGTCTTCCTGCTTACTTTTTGCCTAGCATGTCTAAATTTTGTCATGTTCAATCTATGATTAACATGTCTATAATTCACTTAGTTCATTGCTACCTAACCAGCCTGTTTGTCAATATCTGTTGAATCCCTTAATTTTGTAATCATGTTGGGTTTTCTATATGTGACCCTTATGTGCCTCTATCCCTTTATCCCCATGTGAGATCTGTTTGTTGAGTGTTTCTGAATGTAAATATTTTATTGATTATCTGCTATGTTCAAAAGAATTTTGGTACTATTCTCAAACTGTCTTTACTACCAAACTATTTCTTGTTTCAAACAATATTTTTCACTCTTAGACTCATCTCTGTACTTTTTTCAAAACCTTTTTAAAACTATGTCAAGCACTATCACTTTACTCTTAGATTACTAGGTTCTTCCCCTCTGATAAGTGTACTCCCTTGAGACTCTTGAGATCTTTTTGAACTCTGGCATGTCAGATTTGGCCTTTCCACACTGCATAATAATCAGTTACTATTTGAGAAAGTCTAGGTGTGAGCACTGTCCGGGATCCTTGAGGTCCTTTAGGAACTCTGACACACTTGGACATGAAATTGGTTGTGACACTTTGGCATTTGAGGCTACTGGAGGCTTGGAAATCGTTTAGGCCTGCTGCAGACTCCCTATAGATTAATTTCTATTTATATATGTAATTTTTTTCATTCAATTCATTGGTTTGTAATAATTATTGTAAACAAACAGTAGGGTGTTTAGTACAAAGGAAAGGTAATATGCATTGCAGATAAAATTTGGTAGATACCATACCTATATGATCCATGTTGATTCAAATGTGTTTGTTATGTTTTCTTTACTACCACAAAATTAGAAACCATGTCTATAGGATCTAAACGGCTTTTAATAATTAGATATTATGCCTATAGGAATTAAAATCAACTCTAACAGAAAATCATGCATATAGAACTTAAAACTAGCTTAGTCAAATAAATCAGTTTAATACACGTTTTTATTCTAAATTGGTTTAATTCTATTAATCTGACTGCTTCTTTAAATAAGTCTTCAAACACTACTTAAATTAATACTGCTAGAAAGCATGCCAGTCGTTGTTTAAAAATCATTTTACTGTTTTACTACATTCCTAATCAATATAGACAGCATGCTCATTGGACATCATTGTTATACGCCTAGGCAAGCCCATAGGACGATCAAAATTCTGCAACCGTAAAATGATGTTATACTATCCACTCAACTAGTGTAAAATCAGTAGGCAAATGGACTCAATTCTTTTACACTTCAGTCTTAATTCAATACTGTATACTTTCAGCTCATCTAGATATCATGTTCTAAGATTTTCTCTTAAATACCTAAAATAGTTGTTTGAGACGTGCATTTGCTTGTTATATTGGTGGAGGTAAATGTGAGTCATTAGCTGTTTCTCCTTTTCTGAAAAATAGTCCAACTTGTTTTGTTTGATGCCTAGACTTTTTCTTTTTTATAACACTTTAGGATAGTCCAGAACTACCCAAATTAGAGCTCCTAAATACCTTTAGGGCCACACAGAAGGGATGGATAATGCACGCATAAGATATCTTTCAAGGTTATTAGAACGCTTTAGACAATGACCAAGGGGAGAGAATTGGGTAATAAGGATATGATGACTACACACTAATATCACGTGTAGCGCCTCATTGAGGAGTGACTACCAGAAAATGTGTAAGTATGATCTTGTAGGCTAACCAACCTAGGACCCCCTTTTCCAACTTCCATCGTTTAAATGAGTTTGGTTTTCTTATATGTGCAACTAGTTCAAACCCTTTTCCTTAAATCATACATGAGGAAAGTTTTATAGAAGAACTCCTTATTTAGGATTGCTAAGATATGTCAACACAAAAAAAGCTTCTAAGCTACTTGAGGAGATACATGTATGGACATGCAGCTCGCATATGAATAGTTTTGCTTGGACAAGAAGATACTCATGGCCGGTTACTTTTTGATGACAATGGAGACCGACTACATCTAGTATTTCCGCAAATGGTACCAATGTCAAGTGCATGCTGATATGATAAAAGTACTGTAAAATGAGCTTAACAAAACAAGCTCGCCTTGGCCATTCGTCACCTAGGGAATGGATGTCATTGGTCCAATTCAGCCCACCGCTTCAAATAGACATAGATTTATTCTGGTAGCTATTAATTACTTCACAAAATGGGTAGAGGTTGCATCTTACAAAGATGTAACCAAGAAAGTCATCGTAGTGTGAGATGCAACCAAGAAAGTCATAGCAGACATTGTCAAAGATCGTATTATTTTCTGATCTGAATTTCTTGAGTCCATTGTCACTGATAATGTCGCGAACCTCAACAGTGATATGATGAAAGACACGTGCGAAATTTTTAAAATCAAGAACACGAATTCCATAACCTATAGACCTCAGATGTATGGAGCTTTAGAAGCCGCTAACAAAAATATTAAAAAGATACTAACGAATATGGTAGAAAACCACAACAATGGCAACAGAAGCTACCTTTGGCTACGTTGGGATACCGCATTACAGTTCGCACATCAACAGGACCAACTCCCTATATGCTGGTTTATGGCACTGAGGCTGTCATCCCAGCCAAGGTAGAGATTCCTTCTTCAATGATTGTACAGGAAGCTGAACTCAGCAATGTATAATGGATAAGAAGCTACTATGAACCATTGGCTTTATCAACAGAAAGAGGATGAACGTAGTGTGTCACGATCAGCTTTATCAGAACAAATGTCCAGAGCTTTCAACAAAAGGGTCATACCAAGACAATTTGCACTAGGACAGTTGGTGCTAAAAAAGATCTTCCCACAGCAAGATGAATCCAAAGGGAAATGCTCTCCCAATTGGATAGGTCCTTACATGGTTCATAGGGTGCTGACAGGAGGTGCACTCATACTTGTATAAATGGATGGAGAAATTTGGACAAAACCAATCAATTCAAAAGCAGTCAAAAGATACAATGGCTTAGATTATTTGCATTTCCTCATCTGATGTAATTGAACTACACTTGACTTTATTCCCCTTTAAGATGGGATATGCAAGTAGCCTTATGGGTTTGGTCATATCATAATAAAATTTCCATTCCCCCCCCCCAAGATTAGAAACTGGGGAAGAATTTTGAGGAGGACCCTCAAAATTCCGGAGCAAGTCCAACTGACGCCAACATATGTCAGACAGTCAGAAATCGGTTTAGAAACTGAGGCAGAGTATCTCAAAATTCTTAAGGAAGTTCAACAAGGGACATTACTCGCAAGCAGCCGAAGGATCATCTATCAAACTGGGACAGAATTTTGATTAGGATCCTTAAAATCCTAACAAAATATGCACAGTGTCTATGGAATGTGTTACAGTCACTAGTTAATCTAAATTACTTGATATTTTAGTATGTTTCTAAATAATTCTATTTTTTATCACTAATTGCATATTACAAAACTTTATTTTCGTAAAAGTCAGGTTACCCAGGAAACTCAAAAGGGCCCAGAACGGAGCAAAGCAACGACAACAGACAGAAGCACGAACCAATCTCCCCCCTCCCCACACACACATAACTTATAATTATTCTTTGAATGAAGGTAAATCTGACATAGCAATAGCATCCGCAAATATTTACAGGTAACAAGTTCACTATCAATCAATCCATCAGACACCGAATATACCTCTAGCTAAGACATATGTTACTCATATTTGCTACTCTCTCTTTGCATGAGAGTAAGCCCTATCCCGCATACCTGCATGAGGCTAATCCTTTGCTCTCTAATTGCATAAAGAAAATCCTTGCCTCCCTATATTGCATGACGCTAATCTTTGCCTCCCTAGCTGCATGAGGCTAATACTTGCCTCCATAATTGCACGAGGCTAATCCATACCTCCCTATTTTCATGAGGGTAATCCATACCTCTCTATCTCCATGAGGATAATCCTTGCCTCCCCATTCGCATGAGACTAATCCCTACCTCCCTATTTTCATGAGGCTAATCCTTGCCTCCCCTACCTATATGAGGCTAATCCTTGCCTCCCCATATCCTGCATGAGGCTAATCCTTGCCTCCCTATCTGCATGAGGATAATCCTTTTCTCTCTATCTTGCATGAGGCTAATCCTGCCTCATTAATTGCATGAGGCTAATCTTTGCCTCCCTATTTTTATGAGGCAAATCCCTGCCTCCCTACCTAAATGAGGCTAATCCTTGCCTCCGCATATCTTGCATGAGGCTAATCCCTACCTCCCCATATCTTGCATGAGGCTAATCCCTACCTCCCTAATTGCATAAGGCTAAACCTTGCCTCCCCATCTTGCATAAGGCTAATCCATGCCTCCCTATTGGTATGAGGCTAATCCTTGCCTCTACATTTGCACAAGACTACACTGCCTTCCATATGCATGAGAATAAACATTGTCCCTCTTTGCATAAATGTTACGCTACTCCGATACTGTTTATTTATTTTTCTACAAGGCTAACTTCTGCCTTTTATCTCGCAGGACTAGTACTTCTCTTGTCAAACATCTTATTATTACATTTCATGGGATGAAATATTGTCAATCGGTCCAAAGGCGTCATAGTCTAAAGGCATTATCTCATAGCGGGAAGACACCATGTCATGGCCTAGAGATCTCTCAAATTCGCATATCATTATTCAAAGGCTTCAAGGTTTGGAGGCACCATCTACATGGCCCGAGAGCACCATTTCATGGCCTACAAATACCTCGCTAAATAATTCATTGCCTAGGACGTCATGGTCCGAGGACGTCATCCTTAACCGTCCAAAGATAGCTCTCATGGTCCAAAGGGAATCTGCATCATGTTTAAATTCACACAAATACATGTTTGTAGCATCTCTTTAGTTGTAGGTGATCAGCAAGCAACCGCTATCCTAGAAGGAGCGATCTCGCTCCTGTTCCTTCAAACTAGCTCAACTTTACGGTTCACTATAACCGCTCTTGCATCTTGTGTCCAATGGCTTCCTTGGTAAATTCTGCCAATGAATCCAAAACTACACGTGGCCTAATTCTTGAAAAATCAAGGATATATAGGCAGCTCAAAGACCAAAGTCTGCCCTCTGTCTTTAAAAACATCTCGACCAGTCAAAATTGGCCATTATTTCTTTTCGCGAAAACTATTTCATCATTCTCGAGTAAAGAGAGCAACTGTTGATACCCAATTTTTCCTCATTTATTTTTAATACATATATATACATATGTAATAATAAGCATGTATAAGCATTTTTTATAATTTTTCTATAATTTTAAAAGCTCCAAAATTAATATATTTCTTCTCTATTGTTTATAAAATATCCATTAATAATTCTTCTAATTAATTTAGTGATCATTTAGTAATTTTAATTCATTATTCATGTTAACATAGTGCTTAAATATTTTAGTGCATTTTTTGCAATTATATTTACATTTAGGCTAAATTGCACATCTTTGCAATAATAGCTCATGTTAATGTATAATTATATTATTGATACATTAAATAGTTTTTTATATTTTTAAAATGTTAAATTAGTATTTTAAATTATTTTAATAGACAAATTTTTTTGGAATACGTGTACTATTTTTATAAATTATATAGTTATTAAAAGTGGATATTTAAAATATGGCCTAATTTTTTATTTCAATTTCAGCCCTAATTCAGCCAAATTACCAGCCCAATCCCAAACTAATATTACCCAGCCCTAACCTAGCTACCCTATCTGTCCCCCAAAACCTTTTAATCCCGGTCGTTGATCATGGAGATCAACGGCCCCAAACGACCATTCCTAAAATAAACCAAACGACCCCTTAAACCCCTTTCATTTCCCCCATCCACCGCCCTAATGTGAGCACATGATTTTTGCCTCATGAGAACAACTCCTAAAAATATACCAAAAATAATATTTTTTGTATTTTTAGGAATTTTTCTTGGTTTATTTGCATTTCATGCATTTTTAATATTTTTAAGTCATAGAAAAATCCTAAAAATTATCATTTTTACATATTTATCTTTTAGTCTTTAGAATTAGTATTTTTCTTTAGTTTTAAGTTAACTAGTTATTTTAATGTAAAAAATAAATAAAAAGACCCTAAGGACTTAACACAAAAGACCTAAGAATTAATTGAAAAAATATACAAAAATACGCATTAGACCTAGACCCTTAAGAGAAGAAATGGAAGAAAACAGGACATAAAATGAAAACAAGGCATCAGCACTTTGGGATAAAACCTAATACCTAAGTCGTGAAAAGATACACAAGAAAAATACACCTGATAGAACAATAAGGAGAAGCTGTGCAACTGAGGACCTAGACAAAAAAGAAACAGCAGCTTCTTCTTCAAAGAAAATCTGTTGCGCCACAAGAATAGACCCTACCCCTTGCGTCGTCTTCTCCAAGCGACCTCTCCTTTTTTCTTCGAACCATCAACAAACCCAGTAACAACCAATACTAGTTACATCAGGTCCACCCTCTTGCACTTCTCCTAATGACCATACACACACAGTCACATGCCGGAGAGCACAACAATTTTCGGACTTCCCCTATGTTCTCTTTCTTATTCAAGAGCCATTTTCATGGCTGACTCTTAAGCAACAAAAACAACCCCATCAGCAGCTACCTTTAACCCCAAAAAATCCCAGCATCTAAAGATACACACACACAAGGTGTTGAAATAATAGTTTATCCAAAAAAATTGACCACCGGTCATGTCTTTTGAAACACATATTTTAGTTTTTAAAATGTGATTTTAAAATAAACTTCACCTACCAAGGTTAGGCATCGGCCATGGTGTGTTAGATTTTTGGTTTTTTGTTTCACATTATTTGTTCACACTAGGGGTTAACTAGTATAAATAGGCCTTGTAATTCATTTGGTTATCATCAAGTTTTCAACAGTATTGAGTGATCAATAGCTTGAGTATAAGGAGTGTTTGTAAGAAATACTTTTGTATTTGAGAGTTTCCGAGTTGTATTGATAAATCCATTTTCAGTATTCGTTTGTCTGCATAAATTATTTTGGGAATCATTAATTTATTTTTTTGGTTCCTACATTTGGTATCAGAGCTAGTTTGAGTCTTGTGAGGTGTTAGGAAATTGAGTCATGTCATGAAATAACTCGATTCAGTTTCAACTCCCAAAACTCAATGGTAAAAATTACAACAATTGGGCTATCTAATTGAAAGTATTTTTCCGATCACAGCTATATGGGAAGTGGTGGAAAATGGCTATACCGAAGTTCCAGACGCCAAAGCGTTCGAGGTGTTGAAGAAGGAGGAAAAAGACGCTTTAATTGAAACTTAGAAAAAGGACCAGAAGGCATCGTACGCTATCATTGAAGTTGTCGATGAACTGGTATTCGAAAAAATATCAGCGGCAGAGACTTCAAACCAAGCGTGGGCTATTCTGCAGAAATCCTAAAAAGGTGACGATGGAGTGAAGAGGGTCCGGTTACAAACATTCCGTGCAGATTTTGAGTTCTTGCGCATGAAGGACTCAGAAAATGTTGCAAGCTACTTTGACCGTGTGCAGTCAATCGTAAACCAATTGCGGGCTAACGGTGAATCATTGGACGAGCAGAGGGTGGTACAAAATATCATACGCTCTTTGAGCACAAGATTTAACTACGTAGTAGCTGCGATCGAAGAAGGTCAAGATACAACAACTATGTCGGCAGACCAGTTGTTGGGTTCGTTAAGTTCTCATGAGCAGAGAATGAACCAGACGGCGAGTAGCAGTAACCAAGAACAAGCTTTGCAAAGCATCTATGTCTCAGGAAATCGCGGTGGCAGTCAAGGCAACAACAGCCATGGACGCGGTGGCGGACAAGGTAGCGGGCAAGGTGGAGGAAATTGGAAAAACAATTCTTCTGGTAAAATTGACATGTCCAAAGTCAAATGTTACCGGTGTCAACAATATAGGCATTACAAAAGGGAATGTCCGCGTGGCAACCGACACTTGCCTCTGCAGCAGGCGCATGTTGCAGAGGCAAGTGACAATATGGTTCTAGCATGCAATACTGGAGAGCCAAATAAAAATCACTAAGATATTTGGTTTCTTGATAGCGGTTGCTCGAATCATATGTGTTGACGCAAGGACCTGTTTACGAAGCTAGAGGAGTACGAAGGCGGTGAAGTCAACTTTGGCAACAAGACGAAGGTGAGTGTCACAGATAAGGGTGACATCAAAATCCACTCAAAGGACGGTACGGATGTTGCTGTCGCCGATGTTTCTTCGTACCTGGGCTTTTCTGGAACTTATTAAGCATTGGGAAGCATTCAGAAAAGGGGCACAAGATTCTTTTCCAAGACGGAGTCTGCACGATTCGGAGCAAGAACAACAAGTTAATCACGCAGGTAGAAATGGCCAAAAACCGAATGTTCGCTCTTACTCTTAATACGAAGGGAGTAATGAATTTTCAAGCTGTGGCAATGGATAGAAATTGGTTATGGCATCTTCGATTTGGTCACTTACACTTTAGAGGCTTGAAGTTGTTGGCGCAAAAGAAGGTGTTGACAATGACTGTAGTCCTGACTTTACCGATGAAACATTGGTAAATTTTTTTGTCTTTTTGCAGATTGTGATCCAGTTTCATTCGAGGATGCTGTTGATAATGAAAGGTGAATCAAGGCAATGATTGAAGAAATTCATTCCATTGAAAAAAATGACACATGGGAATTAACTTCTTTGCCAGCCGGAAAGAAGCCTATCGGTGTCAAGTGGGTGTACAAGACCAAGTATCGACCAGATGGTCAGGTGGACTGATTCAAAGCAAGATTGGTAGTCAAAGGCTATTGGCAAAAGCCTGGAATTCATTACTATGAAGTCTTTGCACCAGTGGCCAGAATGGGTACTATTCGCATGATTGTAGCACTTGCAGCTCAGAACAGGTGGAAGATCCATCAAATGGATGTCAAGTCAGCTTTCCTGAATGGCTTTCTTGAGGAGGAGGACTATGTTGAGCAGCCACAAGGTTTTGTAAGAAAAGGACAGGAGAATCAGGTCTACAAGTTGAAGAAGGCATTATACGGACTGAAACAGGCACCACGAGCTTGGTATACGCGCATTGATACGTACATGTTGCAGGCAGGATTCCAGAAGTGTCCTTATGAGCATACATTATACATCAAGTCAAAAGTGAATGGCGACATGTTTGTATGTCTTTATGTCGATGATTTGATTTTCACCGGCAATTGTGAATCAATGTTTGCAGAATTCAGGGAGGCCATGACTAGTCAGTTCGAAATGACAGACATGGGTCTTATGTCTTACTTCTTTGGCATAGAATTACAACAACGTAAAGATGGCATTTTCATTTCGCAAAAGAAATATACCAATGATGTCTTGAAGAAATTCAAGATGGAATCTGCGACTCCAATCCGAACTCTAGTTGCTGAACGCCTTGAAATGAAGAAAGAAGGAAGCGGTGAACTAATTGATCCCACTTATTTCAAAAGCATAGTTGGAAGTATGCGTTATTTGGCTTCAACTCGGCCAGATATTGTTTATGGCGTGGGAATTATCAGTCGATTCACGAAGACACCACACCAGTCACATTTGCAAGCGGCAAAAAGGAATTTGAGGTGTATTAAAGGTACCAATGATCATGAAATTTTCCATACCTACTCTGACAAGTGCAGTCAAGTAGGATATAGAGACAGTGATTGGGCAGGTGATGTGGAGACTCGAAAGAGTACTTCAGGTTATGCTTTCTTTATTGGGAAAGGAGTATTTTCAGGGTCATCAAAGAAGTGACAAGTAGTTGCTCTTTCTACAGCGGAAGCAGAGTACATGGCAGCGACTTCTGCGGCTTGTCAAGCAGTTTGGCTTCGAAGGATGCTTGGAGAGCTGAAACACGAGCAGATTGGTTCGACAAGAATTATGTGTGATAACAGGTCAGCAATTGCATTAGCCAGGAATACGGTATTTCATGGCAGGAGTAAGCATATCGGAATTAAGTATCACTACATACGGGATCTTGTTAAGGATGGTGAAATCGAACTTGAGTTCTGCAGATCTGAAGATCAAATAGCGAATATCCTAACAAAATCGCTGAGAGCAGAATTGTTCGAGAATCTGAAGTCAATGCTTGGTGTATGTAATTTTTGATAAATTAAGGGAGGCTGTTGAAATAATAATTTATCCAAAAAAATTCACCACCGGTCATGTCTTTTGAAACACATGTTTTAGTTGTTAAATTGTGATTTTAAAATAAACTTCACCTACCAAGGTTAGGCACCGGTCATGGTGTGTTAGATTTTTTGTTCTTTGTTTCACATTATTTGTTCACACTAGGGGTTAACTAGTATAAATAGGCCTTGTAATTTATTTGGTTATCATCAAGTTTTCAAGCAAGTATAGAGTAATCAATAGCTTGAGTGTAATGAGTGTTTGTAAGAAATACTTTTGTATTTGAGAGTTTCCGAGTTGTATTAATAAATCCATTTTCGGTATTCTTTTATCTCCATAAATTGTTTTGGGAATCATTAATTTATTTCTTTTGTTCCTACACAAGGCAGCAACAGAACCAGATCTACTTAAGTCGGCATTTTTCAGTCATTACTCTGTTGTTCCCTGGGTCATGCTTCTGCTCGAGGTCGCTGATGTCCGGTCCGTCGATTCATTCGTTAATACGCCGTCTGAGTTATCCGTTTGGGTTTCTGTCCAGTTTTCCAGTCAAGTGGCTTTGATGTCCATTTTTGTCATTGTATATGTTACCAAGCTATTTAACGGGAGCTAAGGTCCATTTCTTGACATCGTTTTAATTTTATTTTATGGACTTTATGTGCTTATTGATTCCTAAATTATAGGTTATATGAGTTTACTGATTATTTTGTATGATTAGCTGCTATGTGTGCTTCATGTGTTAGATCCATTGAGTTTAAATCAAATGTCCACTGCCTGAGGTTGATTTTTTTTTTTGTTATGGTTGATTTGTGTTTTAATATAGAATTGAATTAATCACATCCTCCAGCCTATGTGTTTTAATCTGTTGCTCATATTAACTTGTTGTTAGTTACTTTAAGGTTTTATTTATTGTTTTGTTTGTAATTCACTGTCTAATTTGCTAGTTAAAGAGGAATGAAGTTTTTAGCGCCACTGTTGCGTTTTTCATGGTTTCACTTGCTTCAACGATTTGCTGAGGTGATGTTTATAACCTCTGTTCCTTTAAGCTTTAAAATACATGCTTCATTAATTCATGGAATGTATGGAGTTGGTTTTAAAATTGCTAAAATTTTCTTTTGGTTTTCTATGTTAAAAAATGAGAGTTGATATGGGATCTGTTGTGCCGTTTTTATTCCAGTAGTTTAACTTTGGTCATTGTTTTAAATTCCTTTTGTATGTTTCTAAATAGCTTGGGTTCAAGATGATTACTCGTAGAAAAGACGTGAAGCATGACTAATTATACTATTGTGATTGTGTACACATTCGCATGACATAATTACGATTCTAAAAATCAATTCAGAGTATGCGTTCGTGCAACTTCGATCATATTCTTCTTAATAATAAAATCCTTTTCATAGGCTACTAATCAATTTTGGTTCATATAATCTGAGGTGTCATTATCTGAATGTTTCATGGCTCTCGCAAAGTTGAAAGTGCATAGTTGCTTTAGGAGCGCTGTTTAAAAATTACTTTCCTAAACTCGGGTGCGCATTTATGTGACCCAAATCCGAATCTCAACAACGTTCATGCATTGCGGGTATTTATGTGACGTGGTTTGAAACACGCTTTAGTAACGTTGTAATCTTCTTAAGTTAAAAAAAGCGGCTAGAAGTTAAAATTGGCACATAAGTATAAATGCATTAAAATCAGAAAATCAAGCTAAATATAACAGTTGAGCGACCGTGCTAGAACCACGGAACTCGGGAGTGCCTAACACCTTCTCCCGGGTTAACTGATCTCCTAACCCGAATTTCTGGCTCGCAGACTGTATACAGAGTCAAACCTTTCTCGATTCGGGATTTGAACCAATGACTTAAGACACCATTAATTATCCCAAGTGGCGACTTTGAAAATCTCTTAAATAATTGAATCTCGTTGCGATTGTCCTTAAATCGGAAAAACTCTCTTGCCTACGCCCTTCGCCGGGGTTGTAGATGTCAAAAAGGAGGTGTGACAGCTCTGACGACTCTGCTGGAAAACGAACCCAGAATCTCTGGTTCAGGGTTCAAGAATTCGAGCTTTAAATACTTGTTGTGTCTGGCTTTTGTTGCATAATTATTGTCGATGTGCTAAATGTTATTTTTACCGCTTTAATATTATTTGGATTGTATATAAATTACCGCGAAACCCTTCTCTTCTCATCTCCCGGGATGTGCTCGCTGGTTGAGACTCCCTATTCCGTTGGTTTCATATCTTAAATAAGAAAGAGGCTCGGACAAGTTACAAAACCGGACAACCTTTTGCCCCCTCCTCGACTCGAGTTCTCCGCTTGGGTAGATAGTCTAGAACATATACCCAGGTTTTGAACCTAGAATAACTTAACCTCATGCTAGATCCCTAGTAGGAACGCTTGTTTGCATCATGTGCACTTGACTTAGGGGACTAAACACAGGGGTTGGGTCCGTATAGGACAGGTATACCCCAAAGAAAAGACCCTCCTAATACATCTTATATGCTGCATGTTGCATTTATTCAAGGGTGAAAGGGTTATTTTGCGGACTAATCATAGCTGAGGATAAATGAAAAAAAACAATGGAAAAGGGAACAGAGATAGTGAAGAGTGAAAATAAAACAAGTAGGGTCCAGTTATGTTTTTGTTATATTTTTATTAAAAAAAGGGATAACAAATATATGAAAAATTCAAAAATATTCTGTGCTTTTTCATCACTTTTCCAAGAAAAAAAATCCAAAAAGAGCTTACGAGTTTCATCATTTTTTTCAAAAAAAAAGAAGAAAAACATAAGAAAATATTTTCTCTAAAAATCAGCTATTTTTTTATTCTTGCCCGCATCCAATTTGCTCGAACTACGCAAACCTGATTCTCGTCTTTCGGGGTGTGATACGTAGGCAACCCACATAGGGTCCAGTCATCCTAGTAAATCTCAGGTTCTTGGCTTTGCAGGGTCCTAACAAAATTTTACACTTCTAGCCACCTTTTGGCTGCATAAGTTATTTTGCAAAACTTGCCTCAATCATGTATTGCATGTGTCTAATAGGGAGTGTTTTTGTCTTACCTAGTGTTGATTTGAGTTTTTTTCATACAGGTGGATCTACTTACCGGGGTTTGGGTATGAAAGACGCCCCAGGACTATCAAGTCAGGATCACAAATTCAGAAATTTGCTCGAGGAGATTTTCTTTATGTTTTTAGTCTCTTATATTATGTCATCTTTTATCTTCTAGTTTTGTATAGTAATGTCGAGTATTTTAGGTGATATTAGAATTTTTCATAGGCTATTAAGTTTGTCGATTCTTTTGTTACGGTACTTCATATTTTGTATTTGAAAAAATGTGTAATAACTCAAAAAATCCATATAAGAGATGTTGCTTTTTATATTTTCGTTAGTGGTTTTCTTTTAATTATTAACGCTACGAATTTTAAAAAATTATTTGTGGAGGTTTTTCCTTAAGCAATGAATATCTAGGATTTTAAAATAAAAACTGCTTTTATATTTACTATTAGTACATTAAGGCAAAAAAGAAAAGAAAAGAAAAGAGGAGAATATCCTTTAAGTACTTCTTTAGGAGTTTTCTTTCAAGATATTAATTCCAAAAATCCAAAAAGATTTTAATTTTGACATTCTTCTTTGGGAAATTAGTGAAAAATAAAAAAAATTATTAGAAATTTGGGATATTATGCATAGGAAACAGACAACATACTTTGTCTTTGGTTTATTTTCAGAGTTTTTCTTTTAGGCAATCAAAATTGTAATCCAAAAATATTTTTAATTGCTTGTTGCGAAATCTTGTGTCAGGATATCAAATGAAAATTCGAAACATTCTTTTTGTGGTTTATTCTTTAGATTTGCTTCCTAAAAAAAGAATCAAATAATGTTCTTCTGTTGTAGAGTCTTTTCCTTAATTAGTTACCATAGAGTGTTTGTTTCAAAAAGAGAATACCCTTTAAGCTTGAGTTTAGAGTAGGTTATAGAAACTTAAGCCTGGAAAAATTTTTTTAAAAAAGGGGGGGGGGGGGGTTTGCTTAGTAGTGAGCTAAGATAAAAATAGAGAAAAAGGAGAATGTCAGCTTGTTTATCTTATTCCTGATCATCCAGAACTATGCAAAGATCTAATTCGTTCGGGGTCATGATACGTAGGCAATCTACATAGGGTTCGATCGAATCATTTGTTTTATTTGTTAAAAGGAAAAAGAAAAGGAAAAAAGAGGGAAGAAAAGGAGAGAAGAAAAGGGTGGAATCACGGGGTGTGAGAAATGACAAAGGAGTGATAATTAGAAGGTAAACGAGGAGGGTAAATGAGCAAGTAAGTGCTAGAAACCAAAGAAAATGAGAGGTGAAATGAACAAATTAGGATGATGCCATATGACCTTCATACCCTCGAATTCATGTTAGAAGCGATAACTGTGACTAGGTGCATTGCACATTAAGTGAAATTATCTTATGTTTAATGCCCTAATGCTAACACGATTGCTTCACTTTTTGTACTCATAACAGAAGGGTGGTTGGTTTGTGGTTTTTAAAGTAGTAGCTCTTCTCTACAAAGTCAAAGGCAATGGCAGACAACGACAAAACTGAGTTGGTTGATACTGGTGCCCGACAACAGTTGGTTGAACAAGACAATGGGCTGGTTGAAGAGGTAAAGATGCTAAGAAAACACATGGCGGACATGTACCACGCTTGGATGACTAGGACAACACCACCCCCCCCCACCACCTAGCTTCTTAGATTCTACCCTTCTCAAAACTTTGTTCATGGTTCCGAATGATCCTCCATACTCTCCAGATACACCCGCTTATTATAGTTTTCCCAACTACCCTAGTAGCTCCGTCACTCATCCTCCAACTTTTTTCCCAAAAGTGCACTCCTATCACATCCAATCCCCAACAATACATACCCACTCAAAGCTCATGATGTCCAATACTATCTCTCAGAGGTTGCCTACAAGGTTCCCAGCTCACATAAACAGGGCCCGCAGGATGAGCCTCATGTAGAAAGTAAAAAGTTCACAGGAAGAGAAAGGCAGGACGGAATACCCTGGAGGCTGGAAGGCATAAGACAGTCCTTGATGAACAAGCAAGGAATGGGAGACCATGGTAATATGGCTTGAAAAGAACTATTTGTGTCCCCTGGTGCTCGCCTGCCCTCAGGGTTCAAGGTGCCAAAATTTAGCTTGTATGATGGGTGTGAGACCCGGTAGCGCACCTGAGTATCTATTGCAGTGAAATGAGAAGCGTTGGAGAGAGTGATGACCTATTGATGGCATATTTCAGTAAGAGCCTGACTGGGGTAGCTTTGGACTGGTATATTCGTCAAGATGTTGGTAAATGTCCTACATTGGGTGACATGGCTCAAGATTTTGTTCGATACTTTCAATACAAATTCAATGCTACCCCAGACTGCACTTCCCTATCTAAAATGGAAATATAGCCAGAGGAATGCTTTAAGGAGTTTGGGCTCAAATGGAGGGAGCAACCTGCTCGAGTCAGTACCCTGATAGGTGAAAAAGAAATGGTTGAGCTTTTTTCCAACAAGCCCATGAGCCCACCTACTTCAGTCATTTTATCCCGGCTTTGGGAAAACATTTCAGTGATGTGTTAAAAATGGGGTAACTAGTAGAAGAGGGAATTAAGTCAAGAAAAATCATGAGTGGTTCGAAAGACATTCATGACATCCAAGTAAGCTTCGGCGAAAGAAACAGAAATAGAAAAGATGATCTGATGGGCTTTCCCGATCAACATTTCCAGCCTCGGCATTGTCCTCGTGGATATCCTTGTGTACCAGATAATCCTCCCCAATGCTACTTTTCCATTGAACTCCCAAAATTGTACATCACTTTCCCCGTACCCAGCTCTACAGAATGCCCATCCACCCCCACGAGCATACCGAAAACCTCCTGGATCAGGTTTCTGGCCCAAGAAAGCTTGTAAGAAAGAGAGGCTGCTGAAAAAAGAAAAGGCTTTCATCCCTATTGGAGTATCATATGCCAGTTTGTTCCAAAAGTTGAAGTAATTGGACATGTTGAAGCTGATTCAGATAAAAATGCCAAACCCTCTGTCAAAGAAGTTTGACGTTTCTCAAAGTGCATATCCTGCTCAGATGCCCCGGGGCATGGCATAGAGAAGTGTTGGATTCAGAAGAAAGCAATTCAGAGGCTTATTGATGCAGGTGACATTGTCGTACAAAATCCGGATGCAGGAGATACCAGCCAAAGTCCATCACCTATGCATAATGAGACGCGTATGTCGGGTGTAATTTGTTTTGATAAGGAATGCGAGAATTCTCCTGGGGGGCCCTAAGGCACAAGTGCTGCTAAGCTTTCAGCGCTATCAGTGGTTAATCTTGAGAACAAGCCAGCGAAAGGAACCCAAAAGCAATCATTAAGAACAATGTGATGAAGACTTGTTAAGTTCCTAGTATTATTGATGCAGAAGTCAGTGGCTAAGATGTGGAGTTTGAGGATTGGAAAGACGCTCAATTTCTTGTTCAGTCATAGAGGAGTGTTGGTGGTTTATTTTGTTGTCATTTCTGCTGTCTGGATTATTTTTAGGGTTGTAATTCAGATATTGTCTTGTGACTCAAACCCTTCTATCCTTTTATTTTGCATGGTTTTTTCAGTCATAGTAACTCGTTTAGGACGGTCTAGGTTCCTTCCAGGGTCGTAACCCCAGTTTATTTCACTAGTTTTGTTCAAACTCTTTCACCATCAATCAAATGCAATTTTCTACTTTCCGTTATTTCTAGTCATTTGGATTAGTTTTCTTTTCTTTTTACAATTCTTTTCCCTATTGGCTCTAGTGACATGATATGCATGTATAATGCTCAGCCTGGCCTTAAAAATTTAGTTTCTTCATGAAGCAATGTGTCACGACCCGAATTTCCTACCCTCAGGAGTCGTGATGGCACCTACTAATAGGAGCTATGCAAGCCATTTATTAATTTCCTCTTTTATGAAACTTCAATAAATTTTATAAAGAACGAAGCATTCAATGATATAAAAAAACGGAAGTCTCTAATGGAAATAACTTAAAGGAAATGCGAAATCCCAGTACAAAACTCTACCCAAGATTTGTTGTCACAATACTCACGAACTTTTAAGATTTACTACATACAATAGACTGGAAGAAGTCATAATCTGCTTGTTTCAGTACAAGGATAACAAACTGAAATAACGATAGAGCTGACTCCGGGCCTGCGAACGTAACCAAAGCTACCTCAGTGTCTCTGATCTGGAGGTCTACTCCCGTTCTAATGCTGTTGCTCGAAAGCTGCTCCGATATCTGCACATGAGAGCAAAGTGTAGCATCAGCACAACCGATCCCATGTGCTAGTAAGTACCTGGCCTAACCCCGGCGAAGTAGTGACGAGGCTTGGAAAACAGTAGGAAATAACTAGAAAACTTGGGAGGGGAAACATGCTCTGGGGATAGCAAATGAATAAAATACTCAGAACTGACAAACAACCCACTATAAAGCTACTAACACGAATAAGAATACAAATAAAAAACTTCCATAAAAAAAACTCATCTTGTTGCAAGCGTGCAACCCGATCCCATTTCTCAGTATTTCGTGGTAAGCGTACCACCCGATCCCATTTTTGTCTTGTGGTAAGCGTACCACTCAATCCCATTTCAACAATATCTTGTGGTTGGCGTACCACCCGATCGCATTTTATCAATATCTTGTAGGCGTACCACCCGATCCTATTTCATAAATATCATGTGGTAGGCGTACCACCTGATCCCATTACATTAATATCTTGCGGCAGGCATACCACTCGATCCCATTTCATCAATATCTTGAGGTAGGCGTACCACCCGATCCTATTTCATCAATATCTTGTTGTAGGCGTACCATCCGATCCCATTTCATCAATATCTTGTGGTAGGCGTACCACCCGATCCCATTTCATCAATATCTTCTGGTAGGCGTACCACCGGATCCCATTCAATCAATATCTCGTGGCAGGCATAACACCCGATCCCATTTCAACCAACATAATACAAAAATTAATTTCGGCGAGGGAACAAGACAATGTAATCACTTCCCGGCAAGGGAATACAATACCAACAATTCAAATATCCCGCCACGGGAGAGTCGGATATAACCAATCCTATTCAAGTTCTTCTCGGCACAGTTAAAAACCAATGCTTAGTATCAAGGATTTATCAATCAAGGCTTTTATAGGATCGAAGAAAAATTTACAGCTAACCAGTTCAGACTCACGGTAATGCTCGACACTAACATATGGATACTGTCACCATACCCATGCATCGTACACAACAAAAACATGTATCAAATATGACTCAACTCTTAATCCTTCAAGCTAGGGTTAAGCCGAACACTTACCTCGATACTTCAAACTAGATTCAAACCTCAAATATGGCTCTACCCCTTGCTTCCATCAACAAACCGCTCGAATCTAGTCACAAATCACTTTGTTACATTAATAATTACTATTGAAATATATTTGAATGCATAAAAATGGGTTTCCAAAAGTTTTGCCCAAAATTTTCAAACATGCACCCGGGCCCGCATGGTCAAAAACTCGAGGTTCTAACCAAAACTCGTTTACCCATTCCCCCACGAACTCAAATATATGATATATTTTTAAATCAAACCTCGAATTGAGGTCCAAACACCCAATTTTAGAAAACCTAGGTTCTACTCAAAATTCCCAATTCTCCCCATTAAAGTCATTGATATTTTAATGCCTCCTAGAACCAAACCTCTTCCCAGATCTAAAACATCTGGTGTTTAAGCCTAAGGCCTCCTAGAACCAACTCGAAACTCACCCGAGCCCTTGGGGCTCCTGACAAACATACATACCACTTCGAAAGCATCATGCAGACTAACTCGTGCAATTAAATCGCCAAAATAACATTATATACATAGGATCAAGCCCTAATGCTTAAGATTTCTTCAAATTCTTCATGAAACACAAATTTTCCATCTTAAGTCCGAAAACGTCAAATGACGTCCGTTTTCAACCAAACTTTACAAATAGTTCTTAGATCATATTTGAGACTTGTACCGGGCGTCAGAACCAAAATACGAGCTCGATACCACAGTCTTTTAATCAATCTTATTTTCAAATTTGTTTAATTATTTTCAGGAAACAATTTCACATAAAAATTCATTTCTTGGACTTGGGGCCTCGGAATTCGATTCTGGGCATACGCCCAAGTACCATACTTTTCTACGGACCCTCCGGGACTGCCAAATTACGGGTCCGGGTCTGTTTACCCAAAATGTTGACTAGAGTCAACTTTAATCATATTAATATCAAAATTCGTTATTTTTCGCACAAAGTTCTTATGTAAGATTTCCGATTACACGCCTGGACTGCGCATTTAGATCAAGGCAACCCTAAGTGAGGTTTTCAAGGGATCGAGAACACAGATTGAGTAAAAACACAGGTGATGACCCTTTGGGTCGTCACATTCTCCACCTCTAAAATAACCATTTGTCCTCGAACGGACAAAAGAAAGAAGTAATTTAGTCGGTAAAAAGATGAAGATATCGACTTTTAATATTATACTTGGACTCCCAAGTCGATGCTTAAGGAGGCTTACCTCTCCACTTAACACGCACAGAAGGAAAACTTTTCGACCTCAACTATCGAACTTGCCGGTCTAGAATAGCCACCAGCTCCTCCTCATAAGACAGGTCCTTTTCCAACTGGAGAGAGCTGAAATCCAACATGTTGGATGGATTGTCGTGATACTTCCGGAGCATAGAAATATAAAACTCTAAACGCACGGCTGACAAGCCAGGCGGCAGGGCAAGTCTATAAGCCACCTCTCCCACACTATCGAGAATCTCAAATGGGCCAATTAACCTAGCGCTAAGCTTGCCCTTCTTTCCAAATCTCATCACGCCCTTCATAGGCAACACTCGAAGCAATACTCACTCACCAACAATGAAAGCCACATCTCGAACCCTGCAGTCTGCATGACTTTTCTACCTGGACTAAGGCGGCCGAAGCCTATCCTGTATGGTCTTGAATTATCCAAGGCCTTCTAAACAATATCTATACCTAATAGCCGAGCCTCTCCTGGCTCAAACTATCTGACTGGAGACCGACATCGCCTGCCATACAATACCTCATAAGGATCCATCTGGATGCTGGACTGGTAGCTGTTGTTGTAGGCGAACTCTTCTAATGGCAAAAACTAGTCCCACAAGCCCCCAAAATCAATGACACAGGCTCAAAGCATATCCTCAAATATCTGAATCTTCCGCTCGGACTTCCCGCCCGTCTGAGGATGAAATTTTGTGCTCAGCTCCACCTGGGTGCCCAACTCTCGCTGAACGGCTCTCAAGAAGCACGAGGTAAACTGCATACCCTGATCTGAAATGATAGATACTGACACCTCATGAAGGTGAACAATCTCTCTGATATAGACCTCAGCTAACCTCTCTGGTGAATAAGAGGGCAACAGGAACAAAATGTGCTGACTTGGTCAGTCTGTCCACAATGACCCAAATTGTATCAAACTTCTTCTGGGTCAACATGAGTCCTGTAACAAAATCCGTAGTAATCCTCTCTCACTTCCACTAGGGAATCTCAATCATCTGAAACAGTCAACCAAGCCTCCGATGCTCAAACTTAGCCTGCTGACAGTTCAAACATCGGGCCACATATGCAACAATATCTTTCTTCATTCTGCGCCACCACTAGTGCTGCCTCAGATCCTGATATTTCTTCACGTTGCCCGGGTGAATGGAATACCGAGAACTGTGGGCCTTTGTTAAGATCAACTCCCGAATATCATCAACATGGGCACACAAACTCGCCCATGCAATCTCAAGACACCATAATCTCCTAAGATTACCTGCTTGGCACCTCCACGCTATACCATGTCTCTTAGGACACACAAATGGGGATCATTAAACTGTTGCTCACGTATGCGCTCTAACAATGAAGAACGAATGACCGTGAAAGCTAACACTCGGCTAGGCTCAGAAATATGCAGTCTCACAAATCTATTGGCCAAGGCCTGGACATCTAAAGCCAACGGTCTCTGGCTAACCGAAATATATACAAGACTACCTATGCTGGCCGACTTCCTACTCAACGCGTCGGCCACTATGTTGGCCTTCCCCGGTTGATACAAGATAGTAACATCATAATCTTTCAGCAACTCCATCCACCTTCTCTGCCTCAGATTCAACTCCTTCTTGAATAGACACTGAAGACTATTGTGATCCGTTTAAACCTCACACGTTACACCATATAGATAATGCCTCCAAATCTTTAAGGCATGAACAATGGCTGCCAACTCTAAGTCATTAACTGGATAATTTTTCTCATGGACCTTCAACTTCCTCGAAGCATAAGCAATGAATCTGCTATCCTGCATCAATAGCGCACCAATCCCAATATGGGAAGAATCACAATATACTACATAAGGCCCTGAACCTATGGGAAAAACCAATACCGGTGCCATAGTCAAAGCAGTCTTGAGCTTCTGAAACCTCGCCTCACACTCGCCTAACCATTTGAACTGAGTACCCTTCTAGGTCAACCTGGTCATCGGGGCTGCAATGGATTAAAACCCCTCCACAAACCAACGGTAATAGCTTTCTAACCCCAAGAAACTCCGATTCTCTGTAGCTGAAGCTGGTCGAGGCCAGTTCTTGATAGCCTCAATCTTCTTTGGGTCAACCTGAATACCCTCTGCCAAAACAACGCGACCCACAAGATGCAACCGAACTCAACAAAAACTCGCACTTCGAGAACTTAGCATATAACTAGCTATCCTTCAAATTCTGAAGAACCATTCTGAGGTGTTGTTCGTGATCCTTCTGGAAGCGGGAGTACACCAAAATATCATCAATAAAGACTATCATGAACATATCCAAACATGGTCTGAACAGTCGGTTCATTAACTCCATAAAAGCGGCTGGGGCATTGGTCAACCCAAATGACATGACTAGGAACTCATAATGCCCGTACCGAGTGCGGAAAGGTGTCTTAGAGACATCAGATTCCTTAATCCTCAACTGGTGGCAGCCAGATCTGAAGTCTATCTTTGGAAACACCCTTGCACCCTGAAGCTGGTCGAACAAATCATCAATCCTCGACAGTGGATGTTTATTCTGAACTGTTACCTTGTTCAATTGCCGGTAATCTATGCACATCCTTATCCATCTGTCCTTCTTCTTGACGAATAACACCGGTGTGCCCTACGGCGAAACACTAGGTCTAATGAAACCCTTCTCCAGCAAATCCTGCAGCTGGTTCTTTTAACTACTTCAACTCTGGCGGGGCCATGCGGTACGGCATGATGGAAATTGGTTGAGTGCCCGGAGCCAGATTGATACGAAAGTCGATATCCCGGTCGGGAGGCATACCCGGCAGGTATGAAGGAAAAACCTCTAGAAACTCCCGTACAATGGGAACAAAATCAATATAAGGGACCTCAGTACTAGAATCAACCAAATAAGCCAAACACCCTTTCTCTACCATACGTCAAGCCTTTACATATGAGATAACACTGCGAGTGGAATGACAAGATGTCCCTCTCCACTCTCGGTGGGGCAAGTCTGATAACGCTAAGGTCATGGTCTTGGCATGGAAATCCAAGATAGCATGATACGGGGACAACCAATCTATCCCTAATATGAGATCAAAGTCCACCATGTCTTAAAGCAATAAATCGACACGGGTCTCAATACCTTCAAACACTATGACACAGGAATGATGAACTCGGTTGACCACTATAGAATCACCCACTGGTGTAGATACATAAATAGGAATATTCAAAGCATCACTAGGAATGACCAAGTGGGGTGCAAAATAGGACGACACATACAAATACGTAGACCTAGGATCAAATAGCACTGAGGCATCTCTATCAAAAACCAGAATAGTACCTGTAATGATTGCATCTTATGATTTAGCCTCTGGCCAGGCCAAAAAAGCATATCAATGGGGCTGGGCCCCACCTCCCTGAACCACATCTTCAGGGAGGCCAACTACTGGCTAGCCTCCACCCCTGGCGGCCTGAGATCCACCTATGACCTCTACCTTTGCCTCTAGCACCTCTACCCATGCCTCAAGCTGGATGGGCAGGTTGTGTGGCATCTGGTGCCTGTACCATGGCACAGGAACCCTACAGTGAAGAATTGCTCGAAGCATGGGTACAATACCTGGCAACGTGCCTCGTGTCGCCACAAGTGAAACAAGCTCTCAGTTCCAAGGATTGGTGACCATGGAAACTCTGAAGCGTGGTGCACTGATAGGTGTTGATAGTGCACTATAATGCTGCTGAACTGAATAATGCGGCTGAGAACCATGACCTCCTGAAGTACCCTGAGAAACCTAGAGTGCTGAGTGGAAAGGTCTAGGAGGATGACCCCTATCGTATAAATCTCTGCCCCCGGATGAAGCACCAATAAATTGGCCTCACTGATGAGGTCTCTTTTCTGTCTATGACCACCCTCTATAGAAATACCATATCAATCCTCTGACCCACGTTGGCCGCCTCCTGAAAAGTGATATCACTCCCTGCCTCTCTAACCATCTAGAGACGAATAGGATGGATGAGTCCATCAATGAACCGTCTCACTCTCTTCCTCTCAGTGGGGAGTATGGCAATACCATGGTGAGCCAACTCAATAAACCTAGTCTAGTACTGGTTAACTGACATGGACCCCTAATGGATACGCTCGAACTCCCTCTGATAGGCCTCACGCTGTGTGACAGGGATAAACTTCTCTAGAAACGTGTGTGTGAACTACTCCCAGGTCAAGGCTGGAGACCCTGATGGTCTAGCTAAACAGAAATCCCTCCACCAAGTCTTGGCGGATCCAGATAGGCGAAATGCAGCAAAATACACTCCATTGGACTCAACAATACCCATGTCCCGAAGAACCTCATGGCAGCTATCCAAATAATCCCGAGGGTCATCGGTAGGTGCACCGCTGAAGGTAGTAGTGAAGAGCTTGGTGAACCTATCCAACCTCCACAAGGCATCTGTGGACAAAGCCGCTCCACCGCCGTTTTGAACAAGCATCCCCAGCTGAACGGCCATACCTGGCGGAACTACTTGAATTTGAACCTAGGGAGCTACCTGCTACAGAGTACGTGTAGCAGGAGTCTGAACTCCTCCCCCAGCCTGAGAGGTGGCTGGTGCTACTGGAAGCAAAGTTGCTTCAGTGACACTCTCCATAAGGCCTACCAACCTGACCAAAGTGTCTTGAAGAACTGGGGTGGCTATGAACCCCTCTGGAACCTGAGATGGGTCTACCGGAAGACTGGAGCTAGGGCTGGAACCTCCTCGTTGAAATCAACCTGAGGCTCCGCCACTGGTGCTGCTACTCGGGGCTGAGATCTGTCCTTACCTAAGCCTCTGGCACGGCCTCGGCCTAGCCCTCTGCCGCTAGTGGGGGCTTCCTAGAGCTCGGACTGCTGATTGGAGGATGAGGAAACGCGTGTTCTCTTCATCAGCGAAAAACAGAGAGGAAAGACAATTAGCATGTGAGTAATAGAACCACACAACAAGAAAGAATAAACGTAGAATTTTGCTAACTCGATAGCCTTTGGGGATAATACATACGTCTTCATACCGACCCCTCAGTCTCTACTAAGTTTAACCGTGAGTTGTGAGACCTATGTAACCTGGCGCTCTGATACCAACTTGTCACGACCTGCATTTCCTACCCTCAGGAGTCGTGATGGCGCCTACTAATAGGAGCTAGGCAAGCCATTTATTAATTTCTTCTTTTATAAAACATCAATAAATTTTATAAAGAACGAAGCATTCAATGATAACAAAACGGATGTCTCGAATGGAAATAACTGAAAGGAAATGCGGAATCCCAGTACAAAACTCTACCCAAGATTTGGTGTCACAATACTCATAAACTTCTAAGATTTACTACATGCAATACACTGGAAGAAGTCATAATCTATTTTTTTGGTAAAAGGATAACAAATTGAAATAAAGATAGAGGAGACTCCGGGCCTGCGGACATCAACAAAGCTACCTCGGTGTCTCTGGTCTGGAGGTCTACTCCCACTCTACTGCTTCTGCTCAAAAGCTGCTCCAATATCTGCACATAAGTGCAGAGTGTAGCATCAGCACAACCAACCCTATGTGCTGGTAAGTGCCTGGACTAACCCTGGTGAAGCAGTGACGAGGCTAGGACAAGACTCCAGATAAACTTGTACAAGTACATAACATATGGCGCAGGAAAACAACAGAAAATAACAAGTAAACTTGGGAGAGGAAACATGCTCTGAGAATAGCAAATGAAAAAAATACTCAGAACTGACAAAGAACCCACTATAAAGCTACAAACATGAATAAGAATACATACAAAACAACTTCCATAAAAAAAACTCATCTTGTTGCAAGCGTGCAACCCTATCCCATTACTCAATATCTTGTGGTAGGCATACCACCCGATCCTATTTCAACAATATCTTGTGGTTGGCATTCCACCCGATCCCATTTCAACAATATCTTGTGGTAGGCGTACCAACCTATCCCATTCATCAATATCTTGTGGTAGGCGTACCACCCGATCCCATTTAATCAATTTCTTTTTGTAGGCATACCACCCGATCCCATTTCATCAATATCTTGTGGTAGGTGTACCACCTGTTCCCATTTCATCACTATCTTGTGGTAGGTGTACCACCCGATCCCATTTCAACCAACACAATACACAAAATAATTCCGGCGAGGGATCAAGACAATGTAATAACTTCTTGGCAAGGGAATACAATACCAACAATTCAAATATCCCAGCAAGGGAGAGTCGGCTATAACCAATCCTATTCAAGTTCTTCTCAGCACAGTTAAAAACCAGTGTTCAGTATCAAGGATTTATATATCAAGGCTTTTATAGGATCGATTAAGATTTTACAACTAACTAGTTAAGACTCACGGTCATGCTCGATACAAACATATGGATACTCGTCACCATACCCAAACATGTAAAAAATATGACTCAACTCTTAATCTTTCAAGCTAGGGTTAAGCCGAACACTTACCTCGATGTTTCAAACTTGATTCAAACCTCAAATATGGCTCTACCCCTTGCTTCCACCAACAAACCGCTAGAATCTAGTCAAAAGTCAATTTATTACATTAATAATTACTATTGAAATCAATTTGAATGCATAAAAATTGGTTTCCAAAAGTTTTGCCCAAAAATTCAAAAAATTCCCCCGGACCCGCATGGTCAAAAACACGAGGTTCTAACCAAAACTCATTTACCCATTTCCCAACAAACTCAAATATATGTTTTATTTTGAACCAACCGTCAAATACTATTTTGAATCAAATATTTTGAACTCAAATATATGATTAATTTTGAAATCATATTATTTTGAACCAACCGTCTTCCAGCGCAGGCCGCACATGCGGCCGTGCTGGGAAGGACTGAAGATCACTGGTCCTCAGACGATTGCAGCGCGGGCCGCACAAAGATGCCCGCGGTTGTGTGGCTTCCACCACGGGCTGCGCTAAGGCGGACCCGGCTGCGCTCGAGCCTGCAGCCTCTTCCAGACCTGAAACATCTGGTGTTTAAGCCTAAGGCCTCTTGGAACCAACTCGAAATTCACCCCAAGCCCTCGGGGCTCCAAACCAAACATACACACCACTTCGAAAGCATCATACGGACTAACTCGTGTAATCAAATTACCAAAATAACATTACATACATAGAATCAAGACCCAATGCTTATGATTTCTTCCAATTCTTCATGAAACACTAATTTTCCATCTTAAATCCAAAATACGTCAAATGACGTTGGTTTACAACCAAACTTTACAAAAAGTGCTTAGATCACATTTGAGACTTGTACCGGGCGTTAGAACCAAAATACGAGCATGATACCACAGTCTTTTAATCAATCTTATTTTCAAATTTGTTTAATTATTTTCAAGAAATAATTTCACATAAAAATTCATTTCTTGGACTTGGGGCCTTGGAATGAGATTACGGGCATACACTGAAGTCCCATACTTTTCTACGGACCCTCCGGGACCGCCAAATAACGGGTCCGGGTCCGTTTACCCAAAATGTTGGCCAGAGTCAACTTTAATCATATTAATATCAAAATTCATCATTTTTCTCACAAAGTTCTTATTTAAGTTTTCCGATTACGCGCCTGGACTGCGCAAGCAGATTGAAGCAACCCTAAGTGAGATTTTCAAGGCCTCAAAAACACAGATTGAGTAAAAACATTGGTGATGACCCTTTGGGTCGTCATACAATGAAACTTAGTTCAATCATGAAGCAATGAAATAATTCCGAAGATGACAGGGACACTTGAGGGAAATAAAATAGATTTGGACACTTTGAGATCTTTTGAAGCCTGAACCATGTGAAACATGGGTAGATAGAACATGGCGAAATCCTAAAAGAAAGTTTGCCAAATTGACAGAGGTCGTTCGTGGTAAGGAAAGTTAATGTGTTGTCCATTAATGCTTGTATTCCCCCAGATATAGAAGGCAGATGTGTTGATATGGTTATCAAGTACAATCAAATATTACGAATGTTTTCTGTGGTTTGTGTAGTTGTGTTGTTTGTACTTGGCATGTTTTGAATATTGGAATGACAAAGGCATTTTGTTATGCTAACTAAACATTTTATCATTTGTTACCTCTTTGAGCCTTATTTATTTTCATTCTTACACCTCTTGTGGAATCACTAGCGAAGTTCAGAAACAGAAACGCAAAATATAAGTAAAAAAGAGAAAAGGCAAAGAATGAAAAGAGTAAGAAAAGAAGAAAAAGAAGAAAAGAGAAGAAAGAAGGGAAAAAGAAAAGGAAAATAAAAATCACAACACAAAAAAAAGAATAAAATTAGAGCAATTTCTATAACATGGACTATATTCGACCTGATTCATTTTAAAGATGCGTAGGTAGCCTCACTGTTTGGTCTCATCAAAATAAAAATCCAAAGGTCCCCAAGCAAGAAACTGGGGCAGAAATTGTGCTTTGTTGTAAGAAATCTGATTCCGAAATTGTAAACCCATTTGAATTGTTTTGAGCCTTTGATACCCTTTCTTTTAACCATATCCAAAAGCCCACGTTACGGTCCAAAGAAAGACCTTCTGATTACTCTTAAAGAGATGCCAAGTTGAGAAAGTGGAGGTGATTCACGTCAGGGGCAACACTCCGGTCCAAGCAGGAAAGATAATAAAATGAGAGAGTCATATTGGTGAAAACCCTCAATGGCCGCGTAAGGTGATGGAAGTTGAGAGAAATAAAAATGAGAGAGTCTTATTGGTGAAAACCCTCATAGGGCACCTTGTGGAGACTGTAATATAAGAGAAAGAACAAAATGAGGGAGGCTTGATGGTGAAAATCCTTTGGGCGTTACAGATCAAATAAGGATTATGAATCAGATTGAATAATCGGAGCATTGAAGCCAGCTTCACGATATGGGAAGGGTATGACAAGAGTTGAACATCAAATTTGCTTAACAGAATAGGCTGTAGGTGCATGTCATGTCATTAAAGTTGGTATCCACATTCGATAAGTCTCTACTGTGTAGTTCTCCTGTTAGGGATTATCTCCTTCCATCGTCCCTTACTCTATTCCTTTTGTTTTGTTTAGTCCCTATTCTTGAGTCTATTTGGTCAAAACAAGTGAGAAATGACTTCAAAATCTGCCACTAGCTTTCCAATTGCACAAAACGAGATCAGGTTGTCAGACCAAAAGGGAATTATTCAGGAAAGAACAATAGTCACACTGAGCTGGTAACAATCAACATGCTTTAGAATTTGTTTGAAAAGGCTTGGTATATATCAAATCAATGACAATGGACTAGAATCAGGGCTAGGGTGAATGGCTCAAAAGTGTTTTTTGTGATAAGATTGACGAGAAGTATGGTAAACCAGTGTCAAGCAAGATATTCCAAGAAGAAACCATATCATGGCTAGCGATGGAGTAGTATACCTCAAGGCCAGAACCAGTGGTTTAAGTAAAGAAAGAACATCATACACAGTGTGGTTAGTACCAATTAATATGCTTTTGTGATCAGGTGAAACAGAAAAGTTTGGTAGATGTTAGTTCAGGAGCAATGCAATAGACAGAAGGTATTGGGTTCGAACGAGAAGAGGTATTTTCTGGGTTAAGGTTTACAAAGGAAGTGGTTAGTCAAGGAACAAGAAGGGTCTTCAAATAAAAATCAATTATCATGAAAAGTGAAGTAGCAACAGACCTCAAGGTCAAAGCCAGTGGTTTAAGTCAATAAAGAATAGTATACACACGGAGTGGGGGAAATGGACATGCTTTAGGATTCATGTGAGATATAAAGGTTGGGTAGGTGCCAGTTCATAAGCAATGCAACAAATAGAGGATATTAGGTTTGAATAGAGAAGAGGTATTTTCTGTGATAAGGGTGACAGAGAAGTTGGCTAGCCAATAAGCAAGCAACATCTTTCAAGGTGAAATAAAAGTTGCCATGGCAAGTTAAGGAGCGTAGCACAAATATGGGGAATGCAGAGTAAAGCTACAAGGGTTCAGGGCCAGCCAAGCATCGTAAACTGACTTAGCAATCTCAGGAAAGATGTAAGAATTCTAGCAAGAGGGTTAGAAGTGCAACACAAAGATAGGGGAGCAGAGTAAAGCCACAAGGGTCAAGGGGTCAACCGAGCATAGTACATTGACTCAGCAATATTAGGAAAGATGTAAGAATTCTAGCAAGAAGGTCAGAAGTGCAACTAAAATATGGGGAAGCAAAGTAAAGCCACAACGGTCAGGGGGTAAACCGAGCATAGTACATTGACTTGGTAATATCAAGAAAAATGTAAGAATTCTAGCAAAAGGTCTAGGAGTATAACACAATAATGGGCGAGAAAAATAAGGCCATAAGGGTTCGGGGGTCAGCCAAGCAACTCAGGCAACTCATCATCATCACGGAAAATTAAACAAAACGGAACACGATAGTGGGAAAGCCGCTTTCAACAAGAATGCCACAAGCTAACCACCACTTTTCAAACTCACAGGTTTTCTTTGATTAACACAGGGGTAGAAGAATTTTGGAAGATCCTAAGGGAGGCCAGGGAAGGCTGACACATGGCAGGTATGATAAAAAATGTCAAAGGCCACCTAGAAAGTGGGACCCAGTTAAACTCAAAAAGGAACATATTATGACATAAATATTCTCCCCAGCAAGATTACAATTGGATGAAACTTTAATTAAAAATCCCAAGCAAAGACAACCGAGAGTTAAAAGGGGGATGCAAGTTTAAATTCTCAAGACCCTACACGAAATGGGACTCAGTTTAAAACTCAAACATGCGTGGGTAACATGGGCAAGTACAAACACCCTCCCCAATAAGAGTCTCAGGATCCTCCTGTACAATGATCCCCAGCAGAAACAACGGGAAGTTAGAATTGGCATTTAATCTGGAACACTCAGGACTTTCCTGGAAAATGGGACTTATTTAAAGGTTAGAGGTAATCATGGATAGCAAAGGGCATAAAATGACTTGTATGTTGAAATATGATTCAGTTAAGAGTTGTCAGGACCCTCCTGAAAAATGGGACTTAGCCTAAAACACAAACAAGTGTGGGTAGCATGGCCAGACCCAAATATTTCCCCAACAAGAGTCAACAAGAGTCGTCAGGACCGGCTTGGGTAATGGGATGTAGCTCTAAATACTAATCCCCTGTAGACACATTTGTCATCTAATTAAAGTTGTCAGGACCCTCCTGGATTATGGGAAGTATCTTTTATCACCAGTCCCCAGTGGATCCCCAGCAGACATAACTCGATAATAAGACATAGTGGAAAATAATGCCTTTCGAGAAACATAGCTTAATCTTATAAGTTGTCACTAGTTAAGAGCTATCAGGACCCTCCTGAATAATGGGATTTAGCTTTTAGATTTTAGAGATAGTTGATAATTGTATTTAGTTAACACTCACAGATGCATCCAGCACTAAACTAGGGCAGAAAGAATTTCTCTTGTTTTGCTTATTTTGTTGTGATCAGGTACACAAGCAGTAGTCTCAGGGAATAATTTTCAAGTTTCAAGTCTTGGTAATCAGGCGCCCACCTGGAGACAATGGAATATGTTTTAGATTTCAAGTTTTGGTAATCAGGCGCCCGCCTGGAAAACAAGGGAATACTTTTCAGGTTTCAAGTTTTGGAAATCAAGCGCCTACCTAGAGAACAAGGGAATACTTTTCAAGTTGCAAGTTTTGGTAATCAGGCGCCCACCTGGAGAGTACGAGAGTCTTTTTTAAGTTTTATGTTTTGGTAATCAGGCGCCCACCTGTAAAACAAGGAAATACATTTTAAATTTCAAGTTTCGGTAATCAGGCGCCCACCTGTAGAACAAGGAAATACATTTCAAATTTCAAGTTGTGGTAGTTAGGCGCCCACCTGTAGAAAAAAGGAATACATTTCAAATTTCAAGTTCCGGTAACAAAGCGCCCAGCTTGAGAATAACGGAATATTTTTCAAGTTTCAAGTTTTGGTAATCAGGCGTCCACCTGTAAACCAAGGGAATGCATTTCAAATTTCAAGTTTCGATAATCAAGCGCCCACCTGTAGAACAAGGGAATACATTTCAAATTTCAAGATGTGGTAATCAGGCGCCCACTTGTAGAACAAGGGAATACATTACAAATTTCAAGCTTCGATAATCAAGCGCCCACCTATAGAACAAGGGAATACTTATTTCAAGTTTCGGTAATCAGGCACCCACCTGTACAACAAGGGAATACAATTGAAATTTCAAGTTGTGGTAATTAGGCGCCCACCTTTAGAACAAGGGAATACATTTCAAATTTCAAGTTTCGGTAATCAGGTACCCACCAGTAGAATAAGGGAATATATTTCAAATTTTAATTTTTGGTAATCAGGCGCCCACCTGTAAAACAAGGGAATACATTCAAATTTCAAGTTTCGGTAATCAGACGCCCACCTGTAGAACAAGGGAATACATTTCAAATTTCAACTTTTCAGTAATCAGACGCCCACCTGGAGAACAAGGGAATACTTTTCAAGTTGCATGTTTTGGTAATCAGGTGCCCACTTGGAGAACAAGGGTATACTTTTCAAGTTGCAAATTTTGGAAATCAGGAATCCACCTGGAGAACAAGGGAATACATTTCAAATTTCAAGTCTTGGTAATCAGGCGCCATCATGTAAAATTTGGAATAGTTTTCAAGTTGCAAGTATTGGTAATCAAGTGCCTGCATGTAAATGAAGGGACTACTTTTCAAATTTTATATTTTGGTAATCAGTCGTCCACCTGCAGAACAAGGGAATACATTTCAAGTTTCTATGATCATGCGCCCACCTGGAAAACAAGGGAATACGCTTCAAATTTCAATTTTGGCAATCAGGCGCCCACTTCTATAACAAGGGAATACATTTCAAATTCCATGTTTTGGTAATGAGGAGCCCATCTGTAGAACGAGGGAATACATCTCAAGTTTCACGTTTTGGAAATCAGGCGCCCACTTGTAGAACAAGGAAATATTTTTCAAGCTTCAATTTTTTGTAATCAGGCGCGCACCTGGAGAACAAGAGAATATTTTTCAAGCTTCAAGTTTTTGTAATCAGGCACCTACCTGAAGAACAAGGGAATACAATTCAAGTTTTTGGCAATCAGGCACCCACCTGGATAACAAACTAATACAGTTCAAGTTTTTAGCAATCAGGCACCCACTTGGAGAATAGGGGAATTCACCTAAGATTACAATTCAAGTGAGCAACAAAGAAGCTCGTGGCAAGAACGCAAGTCAACAGTCCGAGGTAATCTATAGAAGATAGTCACAATAAAGAAAAAAGAGAGAAAAAAATCAAGAAGTTAATCCAAATATAAAGCAGATGAAAGATGTGAATTTCTCAAGGCATGGTTGAGGTCACAAGCGCTACATGTCGGGTCTTAATTCGTAAAGCCGAAGAAGAACGAGCTAGCACCTGCAGCTGACAAGCGTCAAGGTCGAAATCTAAAGTCTGAATGAAGAACCACTCAAGACACAAGATCAAGCTTTGGAAGACTTATAGATAGGAATCTTGTAACTCGTAGTTGACATGTTTAGCTAGTCTGTTTCATTCTTTTGATTTTGATGTAATAACAAGGCCGCGGACTGAAACCTCGGCGTAACGACACCTCGACCGGATCTTCACCTTGGCATACTCCTTCATCACACTCACTTTTGAACTACACTGACATGATTCTTTGATAGCCAAGGATATGTAGGCAACCGAGGAAGCAAGGTTCGTTCAAATCTTTCAAAAATGATTCCTACAAAGTATTCGAATGGGCAAAAATCACTCGTATCCGCTCACTTTATCTTTGGACAAAAAAACCCTTCCGAGCAAAGAGGGGCAGCTATGAGCACGTGATTATTGCCTTACATGAGAACAACTCCTAAAAAATAGTCCAAAAATAATTTTTATTAATTTTAGCAAATTTTCTTGGTTTATTTGCATTTCATGCATTTTTTATACTTTTAAGTCATAGAAAATCCTAAAAATTATCATTTTTACATATTTATCTTTTAGTCTTTAAAATTACACTTTTTCTTTAGTTTTAAGTTAATAAGTTGTTTTAATATTAAAAATAAATAAAAAGACCCTAAGATTTTAACACAAAAAACCTAGAAATTAACTGGAAAAATACACAAAAATGCACATTAGACTTACAACCTTAAGAGAAAAAATGGAAAAAAGGACCTAAAATGAAAACATCGCATCAGCACTTTGGGATAAAATCTAATGCCAAAGTCTTGAAAATATACACAAGAAAAATACGCCTGATAAAACAATAAGGAGAAGCTGAGGACCTAGACAAAAAAGAAATAGCAGCTTCTTCTTCAAAGAAAATCTGCTGCGCCATAAGAACAGGCCCTACCCTCTGCGTCATCTTCTCCAAGCGACCTCTCCTTTCTTCTTCGAACCAGCAGCAACCCAGTAACAACCAATACTAGCTACATCAATGACTACCCTCCTACACTTCTCCAAACAACCATACACACACAGTCACACGCCGGAGAGGATAACAATTTTCGGACTTCCCTTCTGTTCTCTTTCTTCTTCAAGAGTCATTTTCAAGGCTGACTCTTAAGCAACAAAAACAACCCCATCAGTAGCTACCTTTAACACTAAAAAATCCCAGCATCTAAAGATACACACACAGAGGGTAGCGACAGAACCAGATCTACTTAAGTCGGCATTTTTCAGTCATTAGTTTGTTGTTCCCTGGGTCATGCTTCCACTCGAGATCGCTGATGTCTGGTCTGTCGATTCATTCGTTGATACGCCGTTTAAGTTATCCATTTGGTTTTCTGTCCAGTTGTCCAGTCAAGTGGCTTTGATGTCCAATTTAGTCATTGTATATGTTGCCAAGCTATTTAACGGGAGCCCTACTTTAAGGTCCATCTCTTCACATCGTTTTTATTTTATTTTATGGACTTTATGTGCTTATTGATTCTTAAAGTATAGGTTATATGAGTTTGTTGTTTATTTTGCATGATTAGCTGCTATGTGTGCTTCATGTGTTAGATCTATTGAGTTTAAATCACACGTCCACTGCCTGAGGTTGATTCGCTTTCTTTTTTGTTATGGTTGATTTGTATTTTAATATAGAATTGAATTAATCACATCCTCCAGCCCGTGTGTTTTAATCGGTTGCTCATATTAACTTGTTGGAGTTACTTTAAGGTTTCGTTTATTGTTTTGCTTGTAATTCATTGTCTAATAAAGAGGAATGAAGTTTTTAGCGCTACTGTTGTGTTTTTCATGGTTTCACATGCTTCAACGATTTGCTGAGCTGATGTTTATAACCTCTGTTTCTTTAAGCTTTCAAATACGTGCTTCATTAATTCATGGAATGCATGGGTTGGTTTAAAAATTGCTAAAAGTTTCTTTTGGTTTTCTATGTTAAAAAATGAGAGTTGATATGGGATCTGTTGTGCAGTTTTTATTCCAGTAGTTTATCTTTGGTCATGGTTTTAGATTCCTTTTGTATGTTTCTAAACAGCTTGGGTTCAAGATGATTATTCGTAGAAAAGACGTTAAGCATGACTAATTATACTACTGTGATTGTATACACATTCGCGTGATATAATTACGATTCTAAAAATCAATTCGGAGCATCCGTTGTGCAACTTCGATCATATTCTTCTTAATGATAAAATCGTTTTCATAGGCTACTAATTATTTTTTGTTCATATAGTTTGAGGTGTGTCATTAGCTGAATTTTCCATGGCCCTCGTAAAGTTAAAAGTGCGTAATTACTTTAGGCGCACTATTTAAAAATTACTTTCCTAAATTCGGGTGCACATTTATGTGACCCAAATCAAAATCTCACAAATGTTAGATAAAATGTGTTACGGATTGCGCGTGCATTTATGTGACGTCGTTCGAAGCGCGTTTTAATGACATTGTCATCTTCTTAAAATTAAATAAAAGTGGTTAAAAGTTAAAATTGGAAAATAGGCATAAATGTATTAAAATCAGAAAATCAAGTCGAATATAACAGTTGAGCGACTGTGCTAGGACCACGAAATTCGGGAGTTCCTAATGCCTTCTCCCGGGTTAACAGAACTCCTTACCCAAATTTCTGGCTCGCAGACTGTACAGAGTCAAATCCTCCTCGATTCGGGATTTAAACTGGTGACTTGGGTCATCATAAATTATCCCAAGTGGCAACTCTAAAATCTCTTAAATCTCTTAATTACCTATTCTGTACTGGATTTCCTTCCTTAAGTATCTCCTCTTCTTTTACCGGTGATTGTCCCTTGATTAAAGGAAAAACTTATTGTTTTTACATGTGATTGATTCCCTGAATTTTTCTAATTGCTACTTAATTGATTCTTTACCTTATTTTACTAATATTTAAATAATATATAAACTCCCTCCTATTCTCACTTCAAAAAAATAGAACATTAGCTCACAAAAGCACGCTTACACTCTAAAACTCTCTTTTCTTCTCTACTACTTGTGAACTCTCTGGTCTAGCCGGCTGAAAGCCAAGGCTAGATATTGGAACTGCATCAGCTTTATATTTTTCATACTTTTCTTCAACTGGTAGGTCTCTAGTTAAAATTTGAAAACCAAACCCTTTGTGTTTCATTCATGCACTAGTTCATCAGCTATGAATTCAACCTGTCTTCCTACTTATTTCTTTTCCTAGCATGTCTAAATTCTGTCTTGTTCAATCTATGATTAGCATGCCTGTAATTCATTTAGTTATTTGCTACCTAACCAGCATGTTTGTCAATATCTATTTAATCCCTTAATTGCGTGATCGTGTTGAGTTTTCTATATGCGACCCTTAGTACCCCAATCTATTTATCCCTTGGTAAGATCTGCTTGTTGAGTGTTTCTGAATCTGAATGTTTTATTGATTATCTGATATTTTCAAAAGAGCTTTGGTACTCTTCTCAAACTGTCTTTACTACTAAACTATTTCCTATTTCAGAAAACCTTTTTCACTCTTTGAGTCATCTCTGTACTTCTTTTCAAAACCTCTTTAAAACTATGTCAAGCACTCTCACTTTACTCTTACAATACTAGGTTCTAGCCCTCTGATATGTGTACTGCCTTGAGACTCTTTGAGATCTCTCTGAACTCTGGCATGTCAAAGCTGGCTTTTCCACACTGCACAATTATAAGTTACTATTTAAGAAAGTCTGGGTGTGAGAACTATCCGAGATCCTTGAGGTCCGTTGGGAACTCTAAAACACCTAGACATGAAATTCGCTATGGCACTTTTTTTAGGCTAATGGAGGCTTGGAGATCATTTGTGCTTTCTGCAGGCTCCCTACTAAACTACCTTGCCTCAATGCCTGGGGCAGATCCTCCGCATATGATTGAAATTTCCACGCTCGAAAAATCCTCTCGGTGCAGTGATCTACTGGCCTGAAGTCTGGCCCTGATTGCCTGAGTACCCACTAGAAGAACCTTGATTGGCCGGTTAGCGGTACAAACTCTCTAGCGTGGAACTAAAATAGGCACTGGAAGAACTTTGATGGACTGAGTACCCACTAGAAGAAGCCTAAATATCTTGTGGGTGGTAAGAATTCTCCGGCATGGCACTGAAATAAGGTCGTACTTGAGCACCCTAAGGAGGCAGATATGCCGGATATGTGGGCTTGCTAGGCTGAGCCCTCCCAAATTGACATCTGCCCCCAGTCGGGATTCCTCTAAACTATCCAGAATAAAGGAACCGCTTGTCTCGCTACATCTGCTCTCTACCCCTCTAATGATAACCCTCAATCATCTGAGCTATCTCTAATACTAGCTAATAAGAAGTCCTCATCTCAACCTCCCGGGCCATAGTGGCCTGAATACCTGAGTGAAACCCTACAACAAACCTCAGAAATCTCTCCACATCTGTAGGAAGTATCATAAGTGCATGACAAGATAGTCAAAGAACCTCGCCTCATAATCGATCACTAACATCATACTCTGCTGGAGCTGCTCAAATTGGAATTGCAGTTCTTCCCTCTAAGGGGTGGAATGTACCTATCTAAGAAAAGGTGTGTAAACTTATCCCAAGTCATGGGAGGAGTACCTGTTGGTCTGCCACGAAGATGATATTGCCACTACCTACGAGCCCTGCCCTCCAACTATAAAGTCGTCATAATCCACCCTATTGGACTCCAATATCCTCATTTTGTGCAGTATATCCGTGAAACAATCAATGAAGTCATGGGGATTCTCATGTCGCTCATCTCCGAAGATAGGAGGATGTAGCGTAGTCCATCTGTCCAATAGCTTCGGCAGCTCACCGGCTGCAGCTAGTCTGGGCTCAAATAAGGCTGCTACTGGCTAGGCCCCACCCACTGGTAGTGCACTAGAGGTCTAATATAGAGCAGTTGCATACCCAGGAGCCTGAGCAATAGTGGTCTGTGCTCACCCTCCCGCTTGAGATGTGACTGGGTCTGCTGGAAATAAACCAGCCTAGGTCATAGTATCCATAAACCGTAACATGCGACCCATAACCTCATGAAATCCTGGAGCTGACATGAAATCTACCAGGAGTGGCTTTGCTGCAGGCTCCTCGCCCTCCTCCTCAATAATGGGATCCTCTACTGGATCCTCTAGTAGTACAATTGGGGCAACTCTAGGACTTCCTCATCCCCTACCTCGGGCTGGTTCCATTGTGTGCATTCTCATCATCCGTGAGAGTGTAAGACAAAGACATATAGAATAACATCAACTGCATGATGGAAGATTAAGAAAGAGTAGTTTCCTAACACCCTATAGTCTCTCGAAGATAAGTACAGACGTATCTGCACCAATTTGTATGACTCTATTAGGTCTACTCATAACATATGATTCCTACGTGAACCTAGTGCTTTGCCATATTTTCACGTCCCAATTGCTTCTATAGGCCGTGATGGCGCCCAACGTTATCGCTAGGCAAGCCTACATTGAACTAACTCTGTGATTTCTTCTAAAGATTTAAAATAGGTTGTTTTTTGTTCGTGCATAAATAAGAAATAAGAATTTAATAAAAATGAGAGATCAAATTTTATAAAGCAAGTGCAATTAAACATAATAACCCAAAATCATCAAGTGTCTGCTAGCATGAACTACTAGGACATGGTATCACAAAAGTATGAGCAACTAGTAGAATAGATAAAAGAATACTAGTCTACTATCTGAAGAGAAATAGATAGAAATACAAGAAAACGAAAGACTTTGATTGCTGCAGAACGCACTCAGAAGGGCAGCTCACCGCGAAGCCTTGAGAATCAAGGATGTGCACTGGACTGATATCCACATGCACCTATCTCGGATCTTGCACGTTTAGTACATAACTGTAGCATGAGCACATAAACAAGATGCACCCAGTAAGTATCCAGTCTAGCCTTGAAGAAGTAGTGCGAGGGGTCGACTTAGACATTAACTATGGGGCAACAATAAAATTCCAAAAAATTTAACTGAGAATGGATTATATAAATATAGCTAAAAGCTAAATCACAGGAAATAATAGGCAATCATCTCAATAAATAATAAATTCCAAGTTTATTTCCATTATTTAAAAATTTATATCTCAAGCCAATGAAGCAATATCAATTTTAGTTGGTTCCAAAAATTTATAATGAGCAATGTATGGCGAGGTCGCACGGTCCGATCCACCATAAAGTATTTAAATTGTGTGCTACTGAGGGTCCAACGACATGAACATAGATGCATCTATCTGCTATTGGGGCGTTATGCTCACTCCACAAAGAGAAATAGTTTATAATAATTAATTTTAGATTTATTAAGAGGCTAACATTTAAAAAAACACGAATTCTCAATAACAGTCAAGTGACTTATCCAAGAATTCAAGTAAATGAACTTTAACCTTTTAAATTCTTTTTACTAAGTTCCAACATGATTTAGGCAATTAAGTTAACAAGTAGGGTACAAACATCGTAAATATAGCATGGTATGGGTCCTAGACTACCCAGACAATAGCATATATTTTTTTGACAAAATTTTTCTTTTATTTCATCAAAACTTGGGTTTACATTCCCAGATTAATGCTGACCACTAATATCCAAATTCACTGATACAAATAAAACTATACACTACAGGTGATAATTACATAATACTATACTAAGGAGTATTTTTCAAATTTTCCAATTCTGCTCGCCATTTGATATTCTTCCTGCCTTGTATGTGTATATGTATTATAATCTCTTTGCACATGTCATCTATGTTGTATCTTCCTTTATTGAATCTCATCGAGTTCCTTTCACGCCAGCTGCAGTAAATCAACATCGTAAATAATGTTGTAATCATTTTTGCCCTGCAATCCTTCATCTTTGCCATGTTGCATATACATTGCAATTCGTGCTACCAGCTTGCTATCTATTGTGCATTACAAGTCCAAATCAAAACTCTATCCCATAGTTTGCTTGTACTTGGCCAACCAAAGTATATATGCTCAAATGTTTCTACATGTTGTCCATAGAAGACACAGTCTGGCTGGACTTGAATTCCAAACTTGGCAAGTTTATCCATAGTTGCTGTACTTTGATGGATAGTCAGTCATAGATGGAACTTAAACGTAGAACGGATATTTGTATGTAAATGAATACTCTTCAAGTCTACTTTAGGGAATTGAGGTTGTAGTTGGACATATGTTTTTGTGTATTTGAAAATTTTCTCGCTTCACAAAACTATCCGGTGTGTTAATGATACTGTTCTGAACTAACCTCAGCTTCTATATTTCTTCATTTGCCTCTATGATCTTCCTTACCACCCAAGCTGCATATTTAGGTGTATTTACCTTCTCAATGGCTCTGTTTTTAATGTAGTAAATGTAAGTCCATTTAATCCGCAAAGTATCCTTTTTCTTATCCAATGCCCACAAGCGTTTTAATAGGGCTGTTTAGTTCCATATCTTCATATTAATCACATTCAAATCACCAGTTGCTTTAGGTTGTCATATTCTATTCCAAGATATCAGTGCCTTCTTGGAGTGTTCTGTTGATCTAGTCAATCATAAGGTCCTACATTAGTGTCTATCATCTTCATGATTTGTTTGGAAACAAGAACATTAGAGCCCAATAGGTTTGTATTCCAAATAACACTAATTTTATGAGTTGGACTCTTCCTGAATATGAAAGCATCCTAGCTGATGTAAAAACCCGACTGGTTGTCTCATGAGTTACTCCTCTGTTTCCCACATTTCCACTTTTTATGCTTCTTATCCGTGTTTATATATGGTCTAGTTGAATGGTTGAGTTTGGAGTGAATTTGGTAAGAAATGAGACACTTGGTCTCTTTTAATAAGGTTTAAGTTGGAAAAGCCAACCGAATGTTGACTTATGAGTTAGAGGGCTAGGATGTGAATTCTGATGGCTCGGTTAGCTTCGGGAGGTGATTTTTGACTTAGAGTTACGATGGGAAGTGGTTTTGGACGTCTGGTATAGCAATAGGCTTGAATTGGCGAAGTTAGTATTTTGGCAATTTCTGATTGATAGGTGAGATTTTTATCAGAGTGTCGGATTAGAATTCTAAGAATTTTGTAGCTTCATTACGTGATTTGGGATATGTGTGCAAAATTTTGGGTCATTCGGATATGATTTGGTAGGGTTTTTGATCAAAAAGGAGTTTCGGAAGTTTTTGGAAAACTTAGGCTTAAATTCGATATGAATTGATGGTTTTGATGTTGTTTGAGGTGTTTTGATGATTGGAACAAGTTTGAGTGAGGTTTTAGGGTGTGTTGGTGCATTTAATTGAGGTTCTGGGGGCCTCGAGTGAATTTTGAGTGGTCAATCGGACTATTTTCCAAGTTTAAAAGTTGGAGATTTCTCAATCCTGAGAATTTACTCTTCGTGTTCGCGTAGAGAGTCTCGCATTCGCAAAGAAGGAATGGAAGGTCGGTGAATTTCCCTTCACGTTTGCGTTCAAGGGTCCACATTCGTGGAAGGACGGATGGTTGCGCTTCGCGTTCGCAGAAGTTTTATTGTATTCGCGTAAAAGGAATAGGGGTCTAGGGGAAGTTGTGCTATGTGTTCGCATAAGGAGCGTCGCGCTCGCGTAGGAGAGGAAGGCTGAGGCACCACATTCGCTGTGTTAGTCTCGTGTTCGCATAGGGTTAACTTGTGGAAAGGAAAACATGAGCTTCGCGTTCATTTGAAGGAAATTGAAGAGGGATTCGAGGGCAATCGATTGTAGGTATGATTTATGAACTTAAAACTCGCCTTTATTACAAAAGCTACATAGAAATTCATGGAAATTTAGCTAAAAATGGAAGAATTAAGGTTTGGGATTTTAAAAAAATTGATTTGAGAATCTGAAGGGCCATTTTGGGCCGGATTTGAGAACTTTTTGTATGTATAAACTTGTGGGGAGATAAGGAACCTGTTGATGTAAATACTTCTGAGTTTCGAGAAGTGGGCTCGGGGCTCTGGTTTTGCTAATTTCAGAATTTTTGATATTTTTTCAATTGTTTTCACTTGGGATTTGTTCCCTTAGCATATTCTGACGTATTCATTCTAATGTTGGATAGATTCGACGCGTGTGGAGGGCGATTTGAGAGGTAAAGACATTGCGAGCTAGAGTTATAGCTAGTTCGAGGTAAGTGGTGATTGTAATGAAGTTCTGAGGGTTTGAAACCCCTGATTGCAGAACATAGTGTTATGTTGAGGTGATACACGCACTTGATGATGACCGTGGGATCGTTTACTAATGGGGATTATGACTTGGTCCATCCCGATTGATGTTTTATGGCATATTTGACTGAAACTTATTTGTTATCATCATGATTTGGGCTGTTTGCCATATTTGGGCTTCGTGCCAATTATTTTAACCCTTTGCGAATTTTTATCACTATTTCCTCACTATCTTGATTTATTACTTGAAGTTAGTCCTATCTATATGTACTGTTTTAAAACTCAACCACTTTTACTCGGATTTAAAACTTAGTGATATTTCGAAATGATGTTTTGGGGCTGATAAATACTATTTTACTAATGCCCGAGGGCCTTGTGATGATTTTTCAAACTGAGTGAGGCAGAGGGCCATATGTGAGGATATGTTGAGTGATATGAGGCCGAGGGCCTGAGGTACTCCTATATGCCACAAGGTAGCTTGAGTGATGTGAGGCTTAATGTCGAGTGATGATGCCACGAGGTGGCTTGATATAGCACTTGGGTCGCAAGGGGCCCCTCGGGAGTCTGCACACCCACAGTGAGCGCGAGTACCCATCATGTTCTGAAAGAAAGAGAGAGAGAGAGAGAGAACCCGAGGGGCTGATACAGAACTGAGAGTGAGCCCTAGGGGCTGATACTGCTGAGTGATTGATACTGTGCCCAAGGGGCTATTCCTACTTGTTACTTACCTGCTAAATTACCTGTTACTTGCTTTAAAGGAATATCATTTGACTGCTTCACTGATTTACCATTTTAAGTAATTTGACTACTTGATATAGAATTTCTTTGTGCCTTTGCATGTTTTCTTGCTTTCAGTAATTATTTATAAATATTACTCACTGGGCCGGAGTTCTCACATTACTCCCTGCACTGTTTGTGCAGATTTAGGCAGAGCATATTCTGCTCCTGAGTGTTGATCCTCCTAGTCCAGGCAGTGTCTAGGAGAATAGAGGTAGATGTTGGCGTCCGCAGCCCCGTAAGTCCCTTATCTTATTATGCTATGTCTTTCAGACTTTTTGTATTAGATTTCAGATGTAGTAGACTTGTATCAGGATTCATTAGTTGCTCATTACTTGTGACACCCCGATTTGGGCCATGTCGAGATGGTTATCTTATTTTAATATCGCTATATTCTGCATATTTGGCTATTATATCATGCTTAGAAATATTATCTATATATAACTTCTTATCATACTTTTTCAGTTTTGGTCTGGCTGGCCTTTTCTTCATAAGAGGATCCATCACGACCTGGTTCGGGAAGTGAGTCGTGATAGTTGGTATCAGAGCCTAGGTTACTAGGTCTCACAAGTCATGAGCCGTATAAGTAGAGTTTCGCAGATCGGTACAGAGACGTTTGTATTTATACTCGAGAGGCTACAGAACCTTTAGGAAAAAAACTTCATATTCTTGAAATTCTTGTCGTGCGACTTTTTTGATTCGAGAACTAAATTTTCTACTATTCTATTCTCTCGCATATGGCAAGGACTCGCAATACCGGACAAGGTGGACAAACACAAGTGCCACCAACTGAGACCACTAGAAGCCATGGATGTGGTCATGGTCGTGGCAGAGGCAGAGCAGCAAGGGCAGCACCTGTTGACCCACCAGTTGCCCCGACTCCGGATCAGGCTCCAACAATGGTACCAGTTAATGCACCAGCTGTGCCCATCGTGATTCCGGGTCAGCAGGAGACCTTGGCATAGATCTTGATAGTTTGCACTGGCCTGCCTCAGACAGTTTCAGCCAACACAACAATAACTACTTCACAAGCCGCAGGAAGCAATCAGACCCCTGCTGCTCGCACACCTAAAAAGGTAGTGCAAGGACTACAGACACCGGAGGCATCCCCAGCCCCGCCGGTTGGTACGGTGCCCCTTACTTGGTAGGAGTTTATGGTACTAGTTATGCCGGATGAAGAGCAACGTCATCTTGAGAAGTTTGGTAGACTCCAGCCTCCGTCATTCAGTGGTGCTGAGGGCGAGGATGCCCAGGGTTTTCTAGATAAATATCAGTGGATGCTCCATTCATAAGGGATTCTTGAGACTAGTGGTGTGGCATTTACCACCTTTTAGTTTACCGGGGTCGCCTTCACTTGGTGGCAGTTGTATGAGAGGCCTAGGCCGGTTGGTACGGTGCCTCTTACTTTGCATCAGTTCTCCACTCTCTTCTTGAAGAAGTATACCGTAGTCCTTTAGAGAGGAGCTGCGTAGACAGAGTGGCTAAGACGGGGTGATATGACTGTGTCGCAGTATGAGTCATGATTTTTTGAGTTGTCTTGTCATGTCGTCTAGATGGTTCTGACTAATCGTGAGAGGATTAAGAGGTTTGTTGATGGCCTTAACTACCATCTCCGTATCTTGATGACAAGAGAGAGTATTGGGTGTTTCATTTGAGCAGGTGGTTGATATCACTCATGAGATTGAGACGGTTTGCCGTCAAGATAGAAAGGAGTGAGAGGCCAAGAGGCCTCGAGGTTCCGGAAATTTCAGTGGTGCTCCCTCGAGGGGCCAGTTCCAGAATGGTAGAGGTTATTTAAGCCATTCCCAGTCAGCCCGTCCAGAGTATCATGGGGCTTCTTCAAGTCGTGGTTGTAATGGGTCGCAGCAGAGCCAGCCTTCTCTCAGTGCCCTCCTAGGTCAGAGTACATCTCGTGCCCTGTAAGCTCAGAGTTCTTCCATGCCGAATTCATCAACCGGTCACTCTGTTGCGAAGGGTTTCCATCAGTCCCCTTTTACCAGCACCTAGGAGTTGCTTTGAGTGTGGATAGTATGTGCATTTGTGGGGGCAGTGTCCTCGTCGTGCTGCTAGTTCGTCCCAGCAGATGGGTCAACCCTCGACTTCTGCTCTAGTTACTTTTCCATCCACCAGTTAGCTATAGGAAGATTTCAAGAAACTAAGGGTCGCCCCAGAAGGGGAGGCCGATCACACGGTGGTTAGGCTCATTTCTATGCTATGGCAGGAAGGCCAGATGCTATTGCTTCAGATGTTGTTATTAAAGGTATTATTTCAGTTTTCCACAGAGATGCCTCTGCACTATTTGATCTTGGATCCACCTTCTCTTTTGTTCCTCATATTTTGCTCACCCTTTAGGTACGTCTCGAGAGTTTCTTGCCTTATATGTTTATGTATCTACCTCGTGGGCGATACCATTGTTGTAGACAATGTGTACCAACCATGTATTATGGCTATTGGGGGTCTAGAGACCCGAGTTAATCTATGGCTATTGAGCATGGTGGACTTTGATGTTATTTTAGGCATGGATTGGTTATCTCTGTGTCGTGCTATTCTAGATTGTCATGCTAAAACAGTCATGTTGGCAATGCTGAATGTACCGCGGATCAAGTGGCATGGTGTGACTGATTATGTTCCTAGTAGAGTGATATATTTCTTGGAGGCCTAGCGTATGGTGGGGAAAGGTTGTCTTTCATATCTAGCTTTTGTGCGGGACGTTAGAGACGAGACTTCCGGTATTGATTCTGTCCCAGTTATGAGGGATTTTCTCGATATTTTTCCTGCAGATCTGCTGGGCATGCCACCAGACATGGATAATAATTTTGGTATTGACTTGGTACTAGGCACTCAGCTCATTTCTATTCTGCCATATCGTATGACACCAGCAAAGTTAAAAGAATTGAAGAAGAAGCTTCAGGAACTCCTAGATAAGGTGTTCATTTGGACTACTGCGTTACTGGGGGTGCACCAGTTCAATTATTAAAGAAGAAGGATGGCACAATGAGGATGTCTATTGATTACAGGCAATTGAACAAAGTAAGCATCAAAACCAAGTATCCTCTGCCTCGCGTGGACGATTTATTTGACCAGCTTCAGGGAGCGAGGATGTTTTCCAAGATTGATCTTTGTTCAGACTATTACTAGTTGAAACTAAGGGACTGAGATATCTCTTAGACTGCTTTCAGGACTAGATATGGTCACTATGTGTTTCTTGTCATGTCTTTCGGGCTAACCAATGCCCCCGCAGCATTCATGCATTTGATGAATAGTGAAATCATCCTTATCTGGATTCGTTTGTTATCGTATTCATTGATGATATTCTGGTGTACTCACATAGTTAGGAGAAGCACGTAAGCATTTGCGAGTTGTATTGCAGAGATTGAGATAGGAGAACCTTTATGCAAAGTTCTCTAAGTGTGAGTTTTGGTTAGGTTCAGTGGCTTTCTTGGAGCATGTGGTGTCCAGCGAAGGTATTCAGGTTGAGCTAAAGAAGATAGAGGCAGTTCAAAGTTGGCCTAGACCGTCTTCAGCCACAGAGATTCATAGTTTCTTTGCTTGGCATGTTACTATCGCCGGTTTGTTCAAGTGTTCTATTTTATCGCATTGCCCTTGATTAGATTGACTCAAAAGGGTGTTTCATTTGTGTGGTCGGATGAGTGTGAGGAGAGGTTTTAGAAGCTCAAGACAGCCTTGACCACAACCCTAATATTGGTGTTTCCCTCAGCCTTAGGTTCCTACACCGTGTATTGTGATGCTTTGAGAGTTGGGATTCGTTGTGTATTGCTTATGCTTCTCGTCGGTTGAAGCCCCATGAGAAGAACTGCCCCGTTCATAATTTGGGGTTGGCTACTAAAGTTCGTGCATTTAAGATTTGGAGGAATTATTAGTATGGCATATCATGTGAGGTATTCACCGATCATCGCAGTCTTCAGCATCTGTTTAATCAAAAGGACCTTAATTTGAGGTAACGAAGATGGTTAGAGTTGCTTAAGGATTATGATATCACTCTAGTGTACCACCTGAGGAAGGCCAATATGGTGGCCAATACTTTATGCCGAAAGGCAGTTAGTATGGGGAGTTTGGCATATATTCTAGTTGGGAAGAGACCTCTTTCAATTGATGTGAAGGCTTTGACCAATCGGTTCATGAGGTTGGATATTTCTGAGCCCAGTCGGGTATTGACTTATGTGGTATCTCGGTCTTCTTCATACAATCACATCAGAGAGTTCCAGTATGATGATCTTCACTTGCTTGTCCTTAGGGACAGGGTTCAGCATGATGATGCTAGGGATGTGACCATTGGTGATGATGGAGTGTTGAGGATACAGAGAGTGACTGATACTACTGAGTGATTGATACTATGACCGAGGTGTGATTCCTACTTGTTTCTTGCTAAATTACTTGTTTTACTTTGCTTTAAAGGAATTTCATTTGGCTTCTTCACTGATTTATCGCTTCAAGTGATTTTACTGCCTGAGATATAATTGCTTTATGCCTTCGCATGTTTTCTTGCTTTTAGTCATTATTTATAATTATTACTCACTGCGTCGGAGTACTCACATTACTCCCTGCACTGTATGTGCAGATTCAAGCATAGCAGATTCCGCTCCTGAGTGTTGATCCTCCCAGTCAAGGCAGTGTCTAGGAGACTACGAGGTAGTTGTTGGCGTCTGCAACTCCATGTCTCCCTTATCTTATTATTCTATGTCTTTCAGAATTTTTCTATCATATTTCGTATTTAGTAGACTTGTAACCCCACGGTTTGGGCTGTGTCGGGATGGTTCTCTTCTTTTGATATTGCTATATTCAGCATATTTGGCTATTATATCATGTTTAGAACTATTATCTAGCATTTAACTGCTTATCAGAGGTGCTTGGTTTTGGCCTGGGTGGCCTTGTCTTCACGAGAGGCGCCATCACCACCGGGTTCGAGAAGTGGGTCGTGACAGTTGACCAGCATCTAACTCTCTTTGTAATATTCTCATTCAGACCCAATCATTGATGAATGTTCAGTTTTCTTGCTGACAATGGAACTCCCAAATATTTAAAAGGTATACTACCCTTTTTATATCCAATATATTCAATCAGTTGTTCCTTTATATGCTGTGCAACTCCAACAATATAAATAGAACTTTTTTTTTTGCACTTGCCTATAATCCTGATGCATTTGAAAACCTCTTAAAGGTCTCTTGCATTATAGTAACTGTCTGTATGTCACCCCTGCAAAGAATTAACAAATTGTCAGCAAAACAAATATGTATCACTCCCAGCTTCTTGCACTTTGGATAAAATTTGAACTCCTTCTGCATAGTTAGTTGGTTTATCTCCCTTTGTGATACTCCATTGCAATCACAAAGAGGTAAGGAGACATTGGATCACCTTGTCTTATACCTCTCTTAGCTGGGAAAGTTCTAGTCAATCCTCCATTTAGCACTACAGAACACGAAACTATTTTCACCCTCCATTATCCATACTATGAATTTATGAGGGAAACCAATATCTGTGAGAAACATCTAAGAAGCTTACAGTTCAATGAATTATATGCCTTCCTTGAATCAACCTTAAGTACACATCTTAGAGATAAGCCTTTCACGTTATAACCATTGAATAGTTCATGGCTAAACAATATATTCTCTACTATGCTCCTTCCTTCTATAAATGCAGGCTGTGCTTTCCCAATGATACCTTCAATTACCTTATTGATCCTTTCAGTTAGAATCTTCGAAATGACTTTGTATACAGTACTACATCAAGCAATGAGCTTGTAATCGTTGACAGTTATAGGAGCAGAAACCTTTAGTATCACATGTATGTTTGTGTAATTCCATGCTTGCTTCATCTTACTTGTTTGGAAAAGGAACATTACGGCATCATATACATCCTGCCTCACTTCTTCCCAATTCCTTTTAATGAACTCTGCTGGAAGTCCATCAACTCTAGGGACTTTATCACTTAGCATGTCTTTTATTGCTCATCAACCTCTTCACATGTCACTTCTTTTATTAGCTCATGTTGTTGTTCCAGTGTCAGTTACCATAAGCAGCTTAAAAAAGGTAATAAATTCTTTTTCTACAGCTTAAGGTTCTGTGACTCTAGCTCCCACATCATTATATACAACAGTAATAGAGTTTTTACTTGCTCTGATCTTCATTTGTGCATAGAAATATTTGGAGTTTGAGTCCCCATAGTCAATCCAGTTCACTCTTGCCTTTTGTTTCAAAATTCTTTCTTCTATGATATTCCATTTCTCTAGCTCCTGCAAGGTCTGGTTCTCCTTCTCAATCAGCTCCTGATTAAAGGGAGTAAGTTTCAAGTGGATCTGAGTATGTTCTAGCTGCTCTCTTATTTGATTTAATCTTTTCTCATAGCTTGTCATCTCCTTGTTTATTCCGTTTGCCCCAGATTTCAGTTTTTGTAACATCTGCCAAATACTCTTCATAGGGTCATTTCCCAACTTACTGCTTCCATATTGTCTTCACTATAGCTTGGAACTTCTTTTGTTCCATTGTTACCAGGTACAACTTGAATGTCTTAGGATATATATTCTTCCTTTTCCATATTTGGACCACTATAGGTTAATGATCTGGAACTCCAGGTTCTAGGCAGCCATCTTCCACATGTCCATAATCCTTGATCCATTCATAGTTTCCAAATACCCAGTCTATCCTACTGTATACCATGTCCTCCGCATGTTGCTTATTGCACCAAGAATAGAAACAACCCTTTGTCTTCAACGGGGTCAGTTACATAGAGTCAATACAATCCTTGAATTCTCTCACCACATTTATGGTGACTAGTTGTCCTAACTTATCCTGAGTGCTTAGAACATTGTTGAAGTTACCACTTATGAGCTAGGGAATTTGAACATGTCCCCCTACAAGTTGCAAATCACACCATAGACTTGCTTTGTCATATAGCTTGTTCCTAGCACATACTACTGTTAGCATAATATGGTATCCAGTCACTAAATCACTCACTTGGCAATGAATTAATTGTTCATGGACTTGAACAATGTTGACTGATAAATTGGTCTTCCATAGTACGCAAATTCTTCCATTCCCAGCTTTTGTATAATTATAGCAGTATCCCCAATCTTTTGCTACCTTATGCAGAATATTTTTTTCATTTTATTTCTTTGATTCTAGTTTCCAGACATCCTTAAATGTCTATTTTATTCTTTTGCAGAAAGTTTTTCAATTCTTTCTTCTTATGGGGCTAGTTTATCCCTCTTATGTTCCAAGTGTTAATGATCATGGCGGGTGTTGTCTAGGGTCTGGATTCAAACCCTATCCCTGTGCAGATGTTTGTCCATATTCCTCCAATATTCTGAATCTATTAGCATTGCTAGCCTCAACAATTTCACCATACTGATCTAAGGAAACATGTTGTCCTTTAGTGCCAACGTTTGTATGCACCTTCCTTCTACTTTGAGCAGTATCAACTCATGACAATCTATTGGAGGTTGAATTTCAGTCACTTCCACATTCTCCTCTTTCTGTTCTGTTTGTTCCTTTGGCTTCCATTCATAAACAATTCTCTTCCTCTTGCCTCTATTTCTTCTATTAAGAGCTTTAAGTTCAACATCATTTTCCTATTTACTTTGATTCCAGTATTCAAAAAAATCATGTCCGAAGTGCAAGCAGTTATTGCAGAATTTTTGATTCCATTCATATATTATTTCCTGCTGTTATGTACCAGTAGGAGTTATGATTTCAATATTCTCAATCAGTGGATTTGTTATGTCCACTTTCACTAGCACTCTTGCAATGAGATTTTGTTTAATTGAGCTATGTACTTGTCTGTATACATAGGCATACCAACAACACAAGCAACTTTACATAAAGCATCAGCAATCCAATATCTAGCCGATAAACTAGGAAAGTGAATCCTTAGAGGATTAGTAGTGATACATTTAGGGTCAAAATTGAAATCTCTTTCCCAATTCTATAAAATTAATGGCTTGTCATAGTATGTATATGGTCCTGCTCGAACAACAGTATCTCTATCCTTTATAGTTATGAACCGAAAAACATAATAGCCATCTTGGTGGCATAGAATCTGAGAATTAGTAATAATATCCTAAGTTGTTTCGACATAACTCACGATATATTTCTCATACACAGTGTCTTCCAGCACACAGCCGATTAGACCATTTTCCCTATAGACCTTCAGCTTACTCATATCATCTTTCTCTATTGGAAGGCCCATTTTTCCATCCCTGTGGCTTGGTGGGACATATTCCAGTTTCACCCCGATTTTCAATTTTCGATTTTGTTATCGAAGATCCGTTGCATGTACGGACTGCTTCACCTCTTTTCCTACAGTTTCTGCAAGATCTAGATCTGGATTATGCTTTGAAGAACCAGCCTCAGAGAATTGTAGTCCTTTCGGACTTTTTGGTAGTTGATCCATACATTTCTGATCTTCCTTTACTGATTCACCGCATTGGTCACTGTTCCATTCATCGATTTCATTTTGCTCACTTTTCTCCTCAATTGGTTGAAATCTAGCTGGTAGAAAATTTTCGAATGTTAACAGAGTGACAGTCTGCATCATCAAGTTCACTGGCGTTGTAACAGTGGCCGCTGGAGCTGTTTGTTTGCGTCGCCTAGCAATCAGTGCTGCACGTTATCCCGCCTTGTCTTATCATGCGCTGAGAGCATTTTCGAAATTGACAATTAGCATAATTAGTTGTTGAGTACGGATACTAGTCACCTCGTGCATACGTAACCCCCACGAATAGGAGCACAAATTATTCAATTCACCTATGGAGTTAACTACCTCTTACAAGGTTAAAAAAGAGACTTACCTCGTCTCAAAGCCTACCTTTCGGTCCAAAATTGTGCTCAAACTCTCAATTCGGTGACGAACAATTCCAAAACCAGTCAAATTGTATATAAATTAATCAATACATGTTAAAACGTTCCTATCCCAACTATCAAAGTGATTTCCCAATCCTGTTGAAGAATCCCTAAAATTCACCCCAGACCCATATGTCCGGATTTCGAATAACTTCAAAAATAGTTGTTACCCATACCCTCATGAACTCAAATATATAATTTTTACTAAGTTCCATAACAAATTTTGTGGTTAAGTTCTACTTTTATCAAAAGCCTAGGTTTTCACCTAAACCCATAATTTTCACTAATTTACATGTTATAATCTACCCATAAATTATATATTTAAATTACAATTGATAGAAATTACTTACCCCAAAGTATTAGATGAAATCCCCTCTATAAGAGCTCCAAGAATCGCCCGAACAATGAAATAAATGAGCTAAAAATGTCTAAGTCCTACATTAAATTAAGGTTCTTCCTTCTGCAATTTTCGCACCTGCAGAGGCACTTCCGCTTCTTTGGTCAATAGTCCGCTTCTGCTGAATACAACAGGCCACTAGCCCATTGCACATGTGTCCATGTCTCACGTCTATGAATTGTCACACCTCCTTTTTACGCGGCTACCCGAAGGATAAAATGTATAAGGGAGTTTTTCCAATTCAAGTGACATTATGTGAAATGGACTATTTACTTGTTTAGAGTCGCCAATTGGGATAGGCTAGGCTTTTGGTGTCCTAAGTCACAGGTTTATTTAGAATCCCAAATCAAGCAAATTTCCCGACTGACCAAATGGAGTGCGAACCAGAAATTTTGTGTAAGGAATTTTGTTGACCCCAAGGAAGGTGTTAGGCAACCTCGTATCCTGTGGTTCTAGCACGGTCACTTAAACTATTATAATTGGCTAACACTCTGATTTGTATACATGTTATCCTATAGTGCAATTTTAAATTATTTTCTGCTTTTAATACTTTTCAAAAATTGCAATGTTGTTGAAACATGACGCGAACCACGTCACATAAATGCACCTGCAATTTTTTACATATTTCAACTTCATTGAAATTTGGGTTTGCGTCACATAAATGTGTACCCGTACTTAGGAAGATAAAATTACTAAAGACGCGCCTAAAGTAACTAACGTGTTATTATCATTGCGGGAAGCCATGAAGTTCACTAAACGGCATGTCCCAAATTTCTAAGTATTTTAACATAAACATTAAAAGAGGGCGCCCAATTTATGTGTTCCGTTCAGTACGGCGCGCCTCATTTTATTATTTTAAAGGCCAATTATAAAGCAAACTATTAGTTTCTATAAGATGTGTCGCTAATAAGACTTGATTAAGTTTTTAACTTGAACTTGCTAGCCAACTCAAAAGCCCAAGATTACATTGTAAAATTAAATTAACGCTGTGAATATTTATCCGAGCTCTAGTACATTGGGCTATTGGCCCATGAATAGAACTTATCCAACCTTCACAAGAGGTTGTTCAGCAAACTACATTTGCCTAAGTAGGCTGTTGATAAAAACCTTGGCATGCTGGGCTCTTAAATGAGCCCAAATTTCATTTTTTGTAGCATTCAACAGTACAAATGATAAATAAAACTGGACCTGGCGATTTTGTAAATAAGGAAACAGCGAGAATTGTTCAAATCACTAGCGAGAGACAATTTTACTTCCAACCTCATTTTGTTACTCAACTCACTGATATAACCATATACTTAATCTAGAATTTGATAACAATGAAAATAATTAATGTGACTTTAAGCTAATACAACGCAAAAACTAATACTAAATCATGCTTGACTCCTGGAGTTCACATTTAGCAGGCATGGAGTAAATATATGAATGTAAATCACATAATACACCTAGTTCTATATCGATATGAAGGTGCATGCTACTGTTGAAACCAATTTCTAACCAACACCCTATTCTACACTCGAATTCAAAAATGACATGACAATCAGGAATAAATTAACCATGGCTCTTATGAAATAAAAGTCCAACAGTCCCAATTATTTACACATGACTGTGGTTTATATACATCAATGAACATTCAATCTAACTAAAAATAGTAGAAATTACAGAGAATAACAAATAACTAGTCATTGCTCTTCAAGTTTTGTCATACATTGGGATTTCGTGCTGCAGGTATCATATGAGGCCAAAGGAATACCTGGAATTTTTTATACAAAGAGAATGAAGAATGTTAGCAGCAATTCAAGCAACCAGCAATTGAAACCCAATAGTAATCACTTTCAAAAGCACATACAGGGATTGATTCTCACATAAACAGGGGAGGATTTTCAGCAAAATGATCCAGTAAACCAAACCAAAATAGCTTTAAACACTCTTGAAAAGGGATCTAACCAATTTCTGAACCTCAACACTTGTGTTTTAGTTTGTTCTCATTTATAAAACTAGACAACTGGGAATTGAAATTAATTTAAAGCAAATTCTGACAGTGTAGTTTTTCAGAACCCTAAATCTCTGGGAATTTTAAGAAATTAGGGAATTTTTAGGAGTTTTAAGAATTCAAACTTCTGTGAGTTTTCAGGGATTTCAGACTACTCAAAAAAACATGGAAATTTTTTATAGGGATTTCAGACTGTTGGAAACTTGGGAATTATGTATTAGGGATTTCAGACTGTTGGAAACTTGTGAATGAAGGCACTAACTTTCCTATTGATAATCCAAACTTATCCAACCCTTTTCTTTTGTTTTAACTATCAGTCTTCCTTTTATTTTCAAATTTTATTAGTTTAGTCCCTCATTTGTTAAATTGTTGGCCAAGTTACTGCAAATTTATCTCAAAACTTTGATTGGAACCCCACGTAGAATGTTCTAGGGGTTTCCAAATAAATTTTGTGTAAGATTCCTTTCGTTATCTATGCTACCCTTTTAACCTACTGAAGTTATCAGTTTTACCATATTAATTTTTCATTCATGTTTATCATTAACTTAACACTAATTGGAATTAGACTAATCAGCTATATCCAATTTTAACATAAAAAAATCCTAGTTATTAAACCAGATTTAGTTCTAAGACCTAAAGCCAAACTTGGGATTGTACTAACATCAATATGAGGATAATAATATCTAAGGATCAAGTCCACTTATCCTAGCTCTAAACGGATATCTATCATTCCAAACCAGGCAATTATCATTTAAACAAGTAAAAACAACGAAAAATAAACAGAAGCAAAGAATCACAAAGCTGAATATCAATCAAAACCAATAAAGCATGTATTAGAGCCATAATAGAAAAAGAAAGGAACATCGTGAATGAATTAAGAAAGACTATGAAAAAATTACCCCCAGAGTAACTTAAAAATAAAACTAAAACTAAAAGATTAGACTGAAAATAAATGAAGCATAGACCAAGGCGGAACTAACTTAAACTAAAATTAAAACTAGAAGAAAACTAAAACTAACAGAGAAATTAGAAGAAAACTTAGCTTAAACTTTCGAAGCGCAGGAATCTGCATGCACCATTGAGAGGGCTCTAGGAACCTTAATTCTAACTTGGAGGGGCTGAGGAGATATTCGAGGGCATATAATAGCGTTTTTGTTGTGAGGGGGGTGGGGGTGACTCAGGGTGTCAGTTTGGTTTGATTCAGAAGCTGGAGGGACTTTTGGTCGGGTTTTAAATTTATATTTGAGGAATTGTACTATGATTCATGTGAAGTTGGGTTAAAATTTGTGACGAGACTAGAAAGGAGATGAAATGGTGTGTTTTTGGAAACCGTCTAAGCCATCGCCGCCATGGAGTCACTTCTTTGAACGAAGATTCAAAGATCTTGGCCGGGGTTTGAGGGCTGGTTTTTTGGGGGTTGGAAAGAGGAGGCAGAGAGGAGTAAGTGGTGTATTTTGGGGCGGGTTTGGAGCTATGCCGCTGCCGCCGGCGATTTCCGGCCGGTGGGTACGAGGTGAAGGATGGAGGTACGAGGAAGGTGAGTTTGGTCTCTAGGGTTTGTGACAATTTCAGACAGTTTTATTAAAGATGTGAGATTGAAGATAGACCGTTGGATAATGAGAGATGAACGGTCCAGATGAACTAGATGCCAAACGACTGTCGTTTTGAGGCCTCTTCAGGCTGGACCTGGTATAGGGGTTTGGTTTTGGGCTTCGAAAATTTTTTGAAAAAAAAATTTAATATACATATTTTTTCCCTTTTGCATTTTTCAGAATTTAATAAGTAAAAATAAAAAGAGACAAACCCAATTTAAATTATACAAACAGAACTAATTAACATCTAAAATAACCTAAATCCCAAATTTAAAAAGAAAACTAAACAAATGTAAAAATGACCATTTTGTTATTTTTTTCTTATTTTTCAATATTAATTAACTAATAAACCTTAAACAAAGTAGAAATTATGCCCTAAATATAAATATGCTATTTTTTATTTTTATAAATTATATCAATTTGAAAATGCACAAAAAAAATAAAGACAAAATCATGCAATTAATTCCTAAAAATGCAAAAAATAAAAGGAAAATCCTGACAGGTGCCGACATCATGTTTTATCTGCTTCTGGGCCTGGAGATAAACCATGACCATCTCTATTTCATCCATGCGAGTCTTCACCCTCAATGCCTGTTCGTGCCACTTAATGGAATATTCTCTGAAACTCTCTAAAGGCTTCTTCTTCAAATTAACCAAAGAATTCATGGCTAACGCAATGTCAATGTTGCGCTAAAATTTCCTTACAAAATATCTGGAAAGATCATCCAAAATATGCCATCGAGAGACGTTTTGGTCCATATACCACTCTTAAGCAATGCCTACCAGACTTCCTCCGAAATATGCCATCAACAGCTCTTCTTTTCTCCCTGCCCCACCAATTGGTTGCAATACTTTTTCAGGTGAGCAATAGGGTCGCCGTGACTATCATACTTCTCGAACTTTGGCGTTTTTTACACCAGGGGAAGGTGCACATGTGGGAACATGCACAGATATGCATAAGAAACACTCTTTTGTCTGCTCAAACATGGGCCTTGGCACTACGGGTTGTGTGGTGGCTGTACATGGGGGAGACGTAAGGATATTGGGGACTATGCCGGATGTGAACACCTGAGAGTGGGCTTCGGAAGGTGCTCCAACAAAATTAGCCGATATGGTGGGTTGTCCCAATAGGATTTTTGGATTGGGAATGGTAATAGTGGAGGTACCCTCCGATCTTGGGAATAGCTCGAGAAATCCAGGGATGGCACTCGGAGTCTCTTTTTCATTCGTTCCATGCATTCCACATCTCCATGACCCTAAGACGTAGGATCTTGTTTTCCTCGGCTGCTGAAGATACTGAGGTCGAGATACCTGTAACTGGGCTATCTGCTGAGATGGGAATTGCCGGCAAAGTCATTTCAGACAACATTTTTGGGATTCCTTCCAATCTGGTGAAATACAGATGCGATGCCATCTTACCACAAACAAACCACCATTTCTAAAACCTGGACTAGAATTTGATAGCAACAAATGGTTAGTTTGAGACAGATAACATATAGTGAATCACACATTGGGGTGTGATGCACCTATACAGTTGACGGATGTCTACATGTTTGCAATGGTTTCATGTGTCCTCCTGGTCTTTTAATCAAAAGGGAAGAATAAAACATTTTGGAATATTCAATTTCAATAATAACAAACTTTGATTACAAAGACTGACAGACTTAAATAGGCAACTAGCAGACTCTGACAAAAGAACTACAAACTTGATGAACAACTAATCCTACGTAAAAGAAAATATAGACTCTAAAACAAACTGACAGACTTTAAAGAAAAATACAATCTCAAGAAATCACGAATGCATTAGGGCTTCATCTGCTTTTAGGACCCGCGAGGCATCGTTCCGCCTTGCCGCAGGCTGACTAGCTAAATCGCCTTGGAGGTGGTGAAGACTTCCATTACGCGGCAAGCAAAAAGCATCACGGAGGCAAAGAATATAGATCTGGGCATATCCTCACAACTGCTACACTTTATTGAGATGTTGTGGGCGATTCATTTGATTCTCTCTCATATGACACCTTTCTCCTGTAATAACCGCCCAATCTGCTCCCTTCTGGCTCCTAGAGTTTGTTCAGCAACTTGATTTTGCTTTTGAAGCTGTTGCAAATACAATTCTAATTGTGACAATGCTGTGTATCAATGTTCCCTTTCAATTTTGAACTTTTTTTCATGTTTGAGCATTTTTTTTCTATGATGACGACCCTTTTCTTTAACCATATCACCTCACCATCGTATTCTTATTTTAATTGCTTAACCAGACGTGCTCGTTTTGCCGTATTTTCAGCCAATTTCTTTTTTAGCCTTGGCTAGTTCCCTTTCTGTTTTGCTCAAATCAAAGCTGTAGTCACTAACCTTCTGTCTCAAGCCATCTATAAGTTTTATATCCTTGGCACTCCAGACGGGGTTTTCCGCTACTACTTTCATTTTCTGAATTTGGGCCCGAAGGGTCTCATTTTCCTTGACCAGTTTCTTTTTTTGCCCTCATCTGCGGCGGCCTACAAATCTTTCTTGCATTGCAAATTCATGACCTGCTCCTCCAGTTTACCTATCGTTGTCTTGTACTCATGTTCTTTACCTAACCAGTCCCACTGCTCTTGCGACGCTTCAACGAATTCCTAGAGATGGGGCCTTTTTGCTAGCCTCTCGAACTCAATTTCTCTCTTGTACCAAGCAAGGTATCCTGGCGACACTTTGCCTCTAGATCGATCATGTACACAAGTGTTTTCTATTGGATATTGGCATTCATTCCAAATTTTACGGACCGTTGCTTCAAGGAACTGACCACCAGGCCCAATCTCAACTACCCTGATACTGAAGTCTTTGTCTTTAGGCACTATCTGGCACCTCCCAAGTTGTCTCAAGACCCGATGTGGGGCATAAGGCTGGATGCTGCTAAGTCCTATCAAAAGGAAGTGAGGCTCTGTTGGTGTCATGTATATGATCTCTTCCACAGACAACCATCCCAGCGTCTACTCTATTTGACCGGCAGTGAGAGACTGAAAGTAAGATATCCATCATGTTACTCCTTCGGGTAAACTGAGCCCTTCAATCCTTCTGTAAAGCTCCTCTATACAAGTTTTCTCTACTGACCTGTAGCTCATAAAATGGGCCGGTGGCATAGATGCTCGGTTATCCACATTTGCAACAATAGATTGCACCCCTCAAAGATATCTTTCCCGACCTTGCACGCTGTGAGAGCATGAAAGATATCAGCTACTATCATAGGTGCGAATATGCACTTGGCTTGGGTGCGTTGAGTTCTGACAACCCCTGCTATTTATATGTCGATGTTCCCATCTTTCCTCGGAAACACCATGAGCCCTAAGAAAGCCGCCATAAAATCGAAATATTTATGCTCTTCCTATTTGACGCGGTTTCCTTTGCTGCAGATTTAGTTCTCTGGTTTGTTGAACCGCTATATGACCATATCTACTATACAGGAATGAAAATGTGCAAAACCCCGCTGCCAAGTTCGAGTCGTGTACCACTCTGCTTATTTTCAAGGTATCTAAGAATTTATGCACAACCATAACTCTTGGAGCAACCAATACTTGTGTCTCAAAGGAAGCCCAGCATCTTTAATGTACCCAACTATTTCTTCTAAAGTCAGGGTAAGTTCAAAATATGAGAATAATATGATATCTTATGATGTCTCCTCAGGGTACAATCTCCAATAGCCCGGGAAGGCCAGCACGTGACAAGCACTCTTATGATGTCTCCTCGGGGTATAATCTCCAATAGCCCGGGAAGGCTCCCCATATATTTCTTGACCTCATTAGAGATGAAAAAGGGACTCTGCTTACAAATGAAAAAGGTTCGTTTTAGATTGTTCTCATCCTGCACATTTATTAAAGCGAATTAGCAACTTAAGACGTTATTCTGTTTGACTTCAAAATAAAAAATTGACCCCTTTCTTTTATAATTTTTTATTTTCAAAAATCAAAGCCCAGCTTTGTAGATATGGCCATCAGCATTTCCGGAGGACGATTTTAAGGTTGTGCCCGTTAACCAGCCAATAGTAAAATAAAAACCCAAAGGTAGTCATTTTTGCAAAATCAGCCTTCCGGCGTCCCTTTCGACAACATTCGGTTGTTCTTGACAACAAAGGCATCACCCGATTTATTTAGGACAACAAATAAAATTTGACATTTGTTTTTCTTGTTTTGGCTATTTTTGCAAAAAGGGGGTTGGACTCGATGGAGGTTACCTACGTATCTTACACCTAGTGAGAATCAAAACGCCGTAGTTCGGGAAATATATTTTGTCAAAACCATAATTTGTTGAAAAGCCCCCTTTTTTTTCTTTTTCTTGTTTCTCCTTTTTCTTTTTCTTTTTAAAGGCATTATTTCGGTGCTATTTGAGCATTCATTTTGCAAAACAAATAGTCACTCTCATTCAACCCTAATACCGATTTTGCTCAATTTTCTCTCCTTATTCATAAGCCGGTCAACATGCAAATCCAAAGCAAATAAATGCGCAAGTAACACGTAATATGCATCAGGATGGTCTTTTCATTTCAGGTCACCTGTCTTAGACGGACCTAACCCCTTAGTTGAGTCCTCTAAGTCAAATGCACGTGATGCAAATAAACGATCCTACAAGGGATTCGGCATGAGGCTTTATTATAGTAGGTTCAAAATCTGAGTATTTGTTCTAGACCATGTACCCGAGTGAACAACTCGAGTCAAGGAGGGGCTACGTACCGGGGACCCGCAAGATCGTCCGGCTTAGTAACTTGTCCGAGCCTCTTTCTTAATACAAGGTATGATACTAACTGAATAGGGAGTCTCGACCAATGAGCACATCCCTGAAGATAAGGAGAGAAGGGTTTCGTAACAGTTTATATATACAAATCATCCAATATTAAGAGGTAAAGCATTTAGCACTTATAGCGTGGAACATGTAATGAAATCAGATAAAGCCAAATATAACAGTTATTCGAAGCTTGAATTCTTGAGCTCTGAACCAGAGATTCAGGGTTTTATTCCCCAGCAGAGTCACCAGAGTTATCACACCTTCTTTTTACACGGCTACCCCGAAGGATAAAATGTATAAGGGAGTTTTTAGATTTAAACTGACATTATTCAAAATGGGATTATTTATTCGGCGCAGAGCACTTCATTTTATTATTTTAAAGGCCAATTTTAAAGCAAACTATTAGTTTCTATAAGATGTGTCGCTAATAAGACTTGATTAAATTTTTAACTTGAACTTGCTACCCAACTCAAAAGCCCAAGATTACATTGTAAAATTAAATTAACGCAGTGAATATTTATCCGAGCTCTAGTACATTGGGCTATTGGCCCACGAAGAAAACTTATCCACTCTTCAAAAGAGGTTGTTCAGCAAACTACATTGGCCTCAGTGGGCTGTTGATAAAAACCTTGGCATGCTGGGCTCGTAAATGAACCTAAATTTCATTTTTTATAGCATTCAACAGTACAATTGATAAATAAAACTGGACCTGATGATTTTGTAAATAAGGAAACAGTTAGAATTGTTCAAATCACTAGGGAGAGACAATTTTACTTCCAACCACATTGTGTTACTCAACTCACTGATATAACCATATACTTAATCTAGAATTTGATAACAATGAAAATAATTAATGTGACCATAAGCTAATACAACGCAAAAACTAATATTAAATCATGTTTGACTCCTGGAGTTCACATTTAGCAGGCATGGAGTATATATACGAATGTAAATCACAGAATACACCTAGTTTTATATTGATATGAAGGTGCATGCTACTATTGAAACCAATTTCTAACCAACACCCTATTCTACACTCGAATTCAAAAACGCCATGACAATCAGAAATAAATTAACCATGACTCTTAAGAAATAAAAATCCAAAAGTCCCAATTATTTACACATGACTGTATGGTTTATATACATTACTGAATATTCAATCTGACTAAAAATAGTAGAAATTTCAGAGAATAACAAATAACTAGTCATTGCTCTTCAAGTTTGGTCATACATTGGGATTTAATGCTGCAGGTATCAAGTGAGGCCAAAGGAATGCCTGGAATTTGTAATACAAAGAGAATGAAGAATGTCGGCATCAATTCAAGCAACCAGCAAATGAAACTCAGCAGTAATCACTTTCAAAAACACATACAGGGATTGATTATCACATAAACCAGGGGAGGATTTTCAGCAAAATGATCCTGTAAACCAAACCAAAATAGCTTTAAACACCGTTGAAAAGGGATCCAACAAATTTTTGAACCTCAACACTTGCATTTTAGGTTGTTCTAATTTTTTAAAGTAGACATTTGGGAATTAAAATTTATTTGAAGCAAATCTGGACAGTGTAGTTTTTTGGAACCCTAAATCTCTGGGAATTTTCAGAATTTAGAGAATTTTTAGGAGTTTTTGAGACTTCAAACTTCTAGGATGTTCTAGGGGTTTCCAAATCAGTTTTGTCTAAGATTCCTTTCATTAAAGACCTATACTACCCTTTTAACCTACTGAAGTTACTATTTTTATCATATTATTTTTCCAAACATGTTTATCATTAACATTAACACTAACCATAATTAAACTAATTAGCTATATCCAATTTTACCTAAAAAATATCCCAACAATTAAACCATATTTAATTCTAAGACCTAAAGCCAAACTTGGGATTATACTAACATCAACAAGAGGATAATAATGTCTAAGGATCAAGTCCACTTATCCTAGCTCTAAATGGATATCTACCATTCCAAACCAGGCAATTATCATTTAATCAAGATAAAAAACGCGGACAATAAACACAAGCAAATGATCACAAAACTGAATATCAATCAAAACAAATAAAGCATGTATTAGAGCCAGAATAGAAAAAGAACGAAACATCATGAATGAATTAACAAAGACTATGAATGAATTGCCTTCAGAGTAACTTACAAATAAAACAAAAACTAAAAGATTAGACTAAAAATTAATGACGCATAGACGAAGGATGAACTAACTTAAACTAAAATTAAAACTAGAAGAAAACTAAAACTAACAGAGAAACTAGAAGAAAACTTAGCTTAAACTTTCGAAGCCCAGGAATCTGCATGCACCACTAAGAGGGCTCTGGAACCCTAATTCTGACTTGGAGGGGCTGAGGAGATATTCGAGGGCATATAATATTGTATTTGTGGTGAGGAGGGTGAGGGTGACTCAGGATGTGAGTTTGGTTTGATTCAGAAGCTGGAGGGACTTTTGGTCGGGTTTCAATTTGATATTTGAGGAATTGTACTATAATTCATGGTAAGTGGGGTTCAGATTTGTGACGAGGTTGGAAGGGAGTTGATATGGTGTGTTTTTGATAGCCGTCTGAGCCATCGCCGCCGTGGACAGTAGAGTTGTGGCTCCTTTGGATGAATATTCGAAGATTTTGGCCAGGGTTTGAGGGTTGGTTTTTAGGGGGTTGGAAAGAGGAGGCGGAGAGGAGTAACTGATGTATTTTTGGGAGGGTTTGGAGCAACTCCGCCGGCGGTAGCGTTTTCCGGCCTCCGGCGATGAGGCGGACGGTGGAGGTACGAGAAAGGTGAGACTTACAAGGTTAAAAAAGAGACTTACCTCGTCTCAAAGCCTACCTTTCGGTCCAAAATTGTGCTCAAACTCTCAATTCGGTGACGAACAATTCCAAAACCAGTCAAATTGTATATAAATTAATCAATACATGTTAAGAAGTTCCTATCCCAACTATCAAAGTGATTTCCCAATACTGTTGAAGAATCCCTAAAACTCACCCCGGACCCATATGTCCGGATTTCGAATAATTTCAAAAATAGTTGTTACCCATACCCTCATGAACTCAAATATATAATTTTTACTAAGTTCCATAACAAATTTTGTGGTTAAATTCTATTTTTATCAAAAGCCTAGGTTTTCACCTAAACCCATAATTTTCACCAATTTACATGTTAAAATCTACCCATAAACTATATATATATAAATTACAATTGATAGAATTACTTACCCCAAAGTATTAGATGAAATCCCCTCTATAAGAGCTCCAAGAATCTCCCAAACAATGGAATAAATGATCTAAAAATGTCTAAGTCCTACATTAAATTAAGGTTCTTCCTTCTGCAATTTTCGCACCTGCAGAGGGACTTCCGCTTCTGTGGTCAATAGTCTGCTTCTGCAGAATACAACAGGCCACTAGCCCATCGCACATGTGGCCATGTGTCACATCTATGAATTGTCACACCTCCTTTTTATGCGGCTACCCGAAGGATAAAATGTATAAGGCAGTTTTTTCAATTAAAGTGACATTATTTGAAATGGGATTATTTACTTGTTTAGAGTCGCCACTTGGGATAGGCTTGGCTTTTGTTTTCCCGAGTCACCGGTTTATTTAGAATCCCAAATCAAGCAAATTTCCCGACTGCCCAAATGGAGTCTGCGAACCAAAAATTTTGTGGAAGGAATTTTGTTGACCCGAAGGAAGGTGTTAGGCACCCTCGGATCATGTGGTTCTAGCACGGTCACTTAAACTATTTTAATTGGCTAACACTCTAGTTTTTTACATGTTATCCTATAGTGCAATTTTAAATTATTTTCCTCTTTTAATACTTTTAAAAATTTGCAATGTTGTTGAAACATGACGCGAACCACGTCACATAAATGCACCTGCGGTTTTTGACATATTTCAACTTCATTGAGATTTGGATTAAGGTCACATAAATGTGTACCCGTACTTAGGAAGATAAAATTACTAAAGACGCGCCAAAAGTGACTAACGTGTTATAATCATTGCGGGAAGCCATGAAGTTCACTAAACGGCATGTCCCAAATTTCTAAGTATTTTAATATAAACATTTAAAGAGGGCGCCCAATTTATGTGTTCCGTTTAGGACGGCGCACCTCATTTTATTATTTTAAAGGCCAATATTAAAGCAAACTATTAGTTTCTATAAGATGTGTCGCTAATAAGACTTGATTAAATTGTTAACTTGAACTTGCTACCCAACTCAAAAGCCCAAGATTACATTGTAAAATTAAATTAACGCTGTGAATATTTATCCGAGCTCTAGTACATGGGCTATTGGCCCACGAAGAAAACTTATCCAATCTTCACAAGTGGTTGTTCAGCAAACTACATTGGCCTAAGTGGGTTGTTGATAAAAACCTTGGCATGCTGGACTCTTAAATGAGCCCAAATTTCATTTTTTTAGCATTTAACAGTGCAATTCATAAATAAAACTGGACCTGTCGATTTTGTAAATAAGGAAACAGTGAGAATTTTTCAAATAACTAGCGAGAGACAATTTTACTTCCAACTTCATTTTGTTACTCCACTCACTGATATAACCATATACTTAATCTAGAATTTGATTACAATGAAAATAGTTAATGTGACCTTAAGCTAATACAACGCAAAAACTAATACTAAATCATGTTTGACTCCTGGAGTTCACATTTAGCAGGCATGGAGTAAATATATGAATGTAAATCACAGAATACACCTAGTTCTATATCAATATGAAGGTGCATGCTACTGTTGAAACCAATTTCTAACCAGTACCCTATTCTACAATCGAATTCAAAAATGCCATGACAATCAGGAAGAATTAACCATGACTCATAAGAAATAAAAGTCCAACAGTCCCAATTATTTACACATGACTGTATGGTTTATATACATCAATGAACATTCAATCTATCTAAAAATAGTAGAAATTACAGAGAATAACAAATAACTAGTCATTGCTCTTCAGTTTGGTCATACATTGGGATTTAATGCTGCAGGTATCATATGAGGCCAAAGGAATGCCTGGAATTTGTTATACAAAGAGAATGAAGAATGTTAGCAGCAATTCAAGCAACCAACAATTGAAACCTAATAGTAATCACTTCCAAAAACACATACAGGGATTGATTCTCACATAAACAGGGGAGGATTTTCAGCAAAATGATCCAGTAAACCAAACCAAAATAGCTTTAAACACCTTTGAAAAGGGATCTAATCAATTTCTGAACCTCAATACTTGTGTTTTAGTTTGTTCTCATTTTTTAAACTAGATAGCTAGGAATTGAAATTAATTTGAAGCAAATTCTGACAGTGTAGTTTTTCGGAACCCTAAATCTTTTTCAGAATTTAGGGAATTTTTAGGAGTTTTTAAGAATTCAAACTTCTGGTAGTTTCTAGGGATTTTAGACTACTCAAAAAAACTTGGGAATTTTTTATAGGGATTTCAGACTGTTGGAAACTTAGGAATTATGTATTAGGGATTTCAGACTGTTGGAAACTTGTGAATGAAGGCACTAACTTTCCTGTTTATAATCCAAACTTAGCCAACCCCTTTCTTTTGTTTTAGCTATCAATCTTCCTTTTATTTTCAAATTTTATTAGTTTAGTCCCTCATTTGTTAAATTGTTGGCCAAGTTACTGCAATTTTATCTCAAAACTTTGATTAGATCCCCACCTAGAATGTTCTAGGAGTTTCCAAATAAATTTTGTGTAAGATTCCTTTCATTAAAGACCTATGCTACCCTTTTATCCTACTGAAATTATCATTTTTACCATAATTATTTTTCAAACATGTTTATCATTAACTTTAACGCTAATTGGAATTAAATTAATCAGCTATATCCAATTTTAACCTAAAAAAATCCCATTTATTAACCAGATTTAGTTTTACGACCTGAAGCCAAATGTGGGATTATACTAACATCAACAAGAAAATAATAATATCCAAGGATCAAGTTCACTTATCCTAGCTCTAAACGGATGTCCATCATTTCAAACCAGGAAATTATCATTTAAACAAGTAAAACAACGGAAAATAAACACAAGCAAAGGATCACAAAACTGAATATCAATCAAAACCAATAAAGCATGTATTAGAGCCATAATAGAAAAAGAAAGAAACATCTTAAGAAAGACTATGAAAAAACTGCCTCCAGAGTAACTTACAAATAAAACTAAAACTAAAAGATTAGACTGAAAATAAATGAAGCATAGACCAAGGCTGAACTAACTTAAACTAAAATTAAAACTAGAAGAAAACTAAAACTAACAGAGAAACTAGAAGAAAACTTAGCTTAAACTTTCGAAGCGCAGGAATCTGCATGCACCATTGAGAGGGCTCGGGGAACATTAATTCTATCTTGGAGGGGCTGGGGAGATATTCGAGGGCATATAATAGCATTTTTGTGGTGAGGAGGGTGGGGGTGACTCAGGGTGTGAGTTTGGTTTGATTCAGAAGCTGGAGCGACTTTTGGTCGGGTTTCAAATTTATATTTGAAGAATTGTACTATGATTCGTGTGAAGTGGGGTTAAAATTTGTGTCGAGGACGGAAAGGAGATGATATGGTGTGTTTTTTGGAAACCGTCTGAGCCATCACCGCCATGGAAGATGGAGCAGTCACTTCTTTGGACGAAGATTCAAAGATTTTGGCCGGGGTTTGAGGGCTGGTTTTTTGGGGGTTGGAAAGAGGAGGCAGAGAGGAGTATGTGGTGTATTTTTGGGCGGGTTTGGAGCTATGCCACTGCCGACGGTGATTTTCGGCCGGTGGCGACGAGGTGGAGGATGGAGGTACGAGGAAGGTGAGTTTAGTCTCTAGGGTTTGTGACAATTTCAGACATTTTTATTAAAGATGTGAAATTGAAGATGGACCGTTGGATAATGAGAGATGAACGGTCCAGATGAACTAGATACCAAACGATGTTGTTTTGAGGCCTCTTCAGGCTGGACCTGGTATAGGGGTCTGGGTTTAGGTTTTGAAACGGGCTTGGGGGTTTGGGCTTCGAATATTTCTTGAAAAAAAATTTAATATACATATTTTTTCCCTTTTGCATTTTTATGAATTTAATAAGTAAAAATAAAAAGAGACAAACCCAATTTAAGTTATATAAACACAACTAATTAACTTCTAAAATAACCTAAATCCCAAAATTAAAAAGAAAACTAAACAAATGTAAAAATGACCATTTTGTTATTTTTTCCTTATTTTTCAATAAAAATTAACTAATAAACCTTAAAAAAGTAGAAATTATGCCCTAAATATAAATATGCTATTTTTTTATTTTATAAATTATATCAATTTCAAAATGCACACAAATAAAAATATACACACAATCATGCAATTAATTCCTAAAAATTCAAAACATAAAAGGAAAATCCTGACAGGTGCCGACATCATGTTTTGAAAATAATCTGCTTCCTAGGCCTGGAGAAAAACCGTGGCCATCTCTATTTCATCCATGGGCGGCTTCACCCTCAATGCATGTTCGTGCCACTTAATGGCATATTCTCTGAAACTCTCTAAAGGCTTCTTCTTCAAATTAACCAAATAATTCATGTCTAACGCAATGTCAATGTTGCGCTGAAATTTCCTTACAAAATATCTGGAAAGATCATCCAAAATGTGCCATCGAGAGACATTTTGGTCCATATACCACTCTTAAGCAATGCCTACCAGACTTCCTCCAAAATATGCCATCAACAGCTCTTCTTTTCCCCCTGCCCCACCAATTGGTTGCAATACTTTTTCAGGTGAGCAATAGGGTCGCCGTGAGTATCATACATCTCGAACTTTGGCGTTTAAACCCCAGAGGAAGGTGCACATGTAGGAACATGCACAGATCTGCATAAGAAACACTCTTTTGTCTGCTCAAGCCTTGCATATTTTTTACGCTCTGCACAAGGCTCCTCATTCTTTTTGCCATCTCATCTTGTTCAGGCCCATTTGGAGTTTTATGTTGCACAAGCATAAGCTCATATGGTGGTTGAGGATAAATGTAGGTGGGTTATGGAGGAGTCTCAGTTTGGTAATTGGGGTTTGGATGTAAAAGCCGTCAGATCAAACATGGGCCTTGGCACTGCGGGTTGTGTGGTGGCTGCACATGGGGGGAGCCGTAAAGATATTGGGGACTATGCCGGATGTGAAAACCTGAGGGTGGGCTTCGGAAGGTGCTCCAACAAAATTAGCCGATATGGTGGGTTGTCCCAATAGGATTTTTGGATTGGGAATGGTAATAGTGGAGGTACCCTCCGATCTTGGGAATAGCTCGAGAAATCCAAGGATGGCACTCGGAGTCTCTTTTTCATTCGTTCGATGCATTCCACATCTCCATGACCCTAAGACATAGGATCTTGTTTTCCTCGGCTGCTGAAGATTCTGAGGTCGGGATACCTGTAAATGGTCTTTTTGCTGAGATGGGAATTGCCGGCAAAGTCATTTCAGACAGCATTTTTGGGATTCCTTTCAATCTGGTGAAATACAGATGCGATGCCATCTTACCACAAACCAACCACCATTTCTAAAACCTGGACTGGAATTTGATAGCAACAAATGGTTAGTTTGAGACAGATAACAGATAGTGAATCACACATTGGGGTGTGATGCACCTATACAGTTAACAGATGTCTACATGTTTGCAATGGTTTCGTGTGTCCTCCTGGTCTTGTAATCCATTTCCTTTCTTTTGATTTCCAGTCTTTGTTTTTCTTGCTTTTCCCGCTTTTGTTTTTCTTCCTCTCTCGTTTTTCTTTCGTTTTCTTCCCTTTTTACTGTTTGGGGTTTTCTCTCTTAGGGCTTTCCTATCTTTTCCTTCTCATAGTTCCCCTTTCCCTCTTTTGTTGCTTTTCTTGATTGTTGTTTTTTTTAAGGTTATGGTCGAATCCTATAAAGATTGCCTTCGTATCATGCCTAGCATGAATCAAACCGAGCGTAGCTCACAAAAAATCAAAAGTGAAGAATAAAACATTTTGGAATATTCAATTTCAATAATAACAAACTTTGATTACAAAGACTGACAGATTTAAATAGGCAACTAGCAGACTCTGACAAAAGAACTACAAACTTGATGAACAACGTAAAAGAAAATATAGACTCTAACACAAACTGACAGACTTTAAAGAAAAACACAATCTCAAGAAATCACGAATGCATTAGGGCTTCAACTGCTTCTAGGACCCGCGAGGCATCGTTCCGCCTTCCCGCAGGCAGACTAGCTAAATCACCTTGTAGGTGGTGAAGATCTTCCATACGCGGCAAACAAAAAGTATTACGGAGGCAAAGAATATACATCTGGGCATATCCTCACAACTGCTACACTTCATTGCGATGTAGTGGGCGATTCTTTTGATTCTCTCTCATATGCAACCTTTTTCCTGTAATAACCGCCCAATCTGCTCCCATCTGGCTCCCTGAGTTTGTTCAGCTACTTGATTTTGCTTTTTGAATTTATTGCGAATACAATTCTAATTGTGGCAATGCTTTGTAACAATGTTCCCTTTCAATTTTGAACTTTTTGCGTGTTTGAGCATTTTATTTTCTGTGATGACGACCCTTTTCTTTAACCATATCACCTCACCATCGTACTCTTCTTTTAATTGCTTAACCAGACGTGTTCGTTCTGCCGCATTTTCAGCCAACTTTTTTTCAAGCCTTGGCTAGTTCCCTTTCTGTTTTTCTCAAACCAAAACTGTAGTCACTCACCTTCTGTCTCAAGCCATCTACAAGTTTTATATCCTTGGCACTCCGGACGGGGTTTTCCGCTACTACTTTCATTTTCTGAATTTGAGCCCGAAAGATCTCATTTTCCTGGACCAGTTTCTTTTTTTGTCCTCATCTGCGGCGGCATGCATATCTTTCTTGCATTGCAAATTCATAACCTGCTCCTCCAGTTTGCCTATCGTTGTCTTGTACTCGTGTTCTTTAGCTAACCAGTCCCACTGCTCTTGCGACGCTTCAACGAATTCCTAGAGATGGGGCCTTTTTGCTAGCCTCTCGAACTCAATTTCTCTCTTGTACCAAGCAAGGTATCCTGGCAACACTTCGCCTCTAGATCGATCACGTACACAAGTGTTTTCTTTTAGATATTGGCATTTATTCCAAATTTTACGGACCATTGCTTCAAGGAACTGACCACCAGGCCCAATCTCAACTACCCTGATACTGAGGTCTTTGTCTTTAGGCACTATCTGGCACCTCCCAAGTTGTCTCAAGACCCGATGTGGGGCATAAGGCTGGATGCTGCTAAGTCCTATCAGAAGGAAGTGAGGCTCTGTTGGTGGCATGTATATGATCTCATTCACAGAAAACCATCCCGGCGTCTACTCTATTTGACCACCAGTGAGAGACTGAAAGTAAGATATCCATCATGTTACTCCTTCGGGCAAACTGAACCCTTCTATCCTTGTGTAAAACTCATCTATTCAAGTTTTCTCTGCTGACCCGTAGCTCATAAAATGGGGCCGGTGGCATAGATGCTCGGTTATCCACATTTGCAACAATAGATTGCACCCCTCAAAGATATCTTTCCCGACCTTGCACGCTGTGAGAGCACGAAAGATCTCAGCTACTATCATAGGTGCGAGTGTGCACTTGGCTTGGGTGCGTAGAGTGCTGACAACCCCTGCTATTTATATGTCAATGTTCCCATCTTTCCTCGGAAACACCATGAGCCCTAAGAAAGCCACCATAAAATCGAAACACTTATGCTCTTCCCATTCGACGCGGTTTCTTTTGCTGCATATTTAGTTCTCTGGTTTGTTGAACCCCCTTATATGACCATATCTACTATACAAGAATGAAAATGTGTATAACCCCGCTGCCAAGTTCGAGTCGTGTACCACTCTGCTTATTTTTAAGGTATCTAAGAATTTATGCACAGCCATAACTCTTGGAGCAACCAAATACTTGTGTCTCAAAGGAAGCTCAGCATCTCTAATGTACCCGGCTATTTCTTCTAAAGTCAGGGTAAGTTCAAAATATGAGAAGAATATGATATCTTAAGATTTCTCCTGAGGGTACAATCTCCAATAGCCCGGGAAGGCCAGCACGTGACCAACGCTATTATGATGTCTCCTTGGGGTATAATCTCCAATAGCCCGGGAAGGCCCTCCAAATATTTCTTGACCTCATTAGAGATTAAAAACGGACTCTGCTTACAAATGAAAAAAGTTCGTTTTAGATTGCTCTCATCCTGCACATTTATTAAGGCGAATTAGCAACTTAAGACTTTATTCCGTTTGACTGAAATTTATTTTCTAAAATCAAACCCCAGCTTTGAAGATACGGCCATCACCATTTCCGGAGGAAGATTTTAAGGTTGTGCCCGTTAACCGGCCAATAGTAAAACAAAAACCCAAAGGTAGCCATTTGTGCAAAATCAGCCTTCCGGCATCCCTTTCGACAACATTCGGTTGTTCTTGACAACAAAGGCATCACCCGGTTTATTTAGGACAACAAATAAAATTTTACATTTGTTTTTCTTGATTTGGCAATTTTTGCAAAAAGGGGGTTGGACTCGATGGAGGTTGCCTATGTATCTTACTCCTGGTGAGAATCAAGCGGGCATAGTTCGAGCAATACATTTTGTCAAAACTATTATTTGTTGAAAAGCCCCCTTTTTTTCTTTTTCATGATTCTCCTTTTTGTTTTCCTTTTTACAAATCCGGCAGTATTTCGGTGCTATTTGAGAATTCGTTTTGCAAAATGAATGGTCACTCTCATTCAACCCTAATACCACTATTTTCTCAATTTTCTCTCCTTATTCATAAGCCGGTCAACATGCAAATCCAAAGCAAATAAATGCGCAAGTAATACGTAATATGCATCAGGATGGTCTTTTCATTTCAGGTCACCTGTCTTAGACGGACCTAACCCCTTTGTTGAGTCCTCCAAGTCAACTGCACGTGATGCAAATAAACGATCCTACTAGGGATTCGGCATGAGCCATTGTTATACTAGGTTCAGAACCTGAGTATTTGTTATAGACCGTGTACCCGAGCGAACAACTCGAGTCAAAGAGGGGGCTACGTACCGGGGACCCGCAAGATCGTCCGACTTAGTAACTTGTCCGAGCCTCTTTCTTATTACAATGTATGATACTAAACGAATAGGGAGTCTCGACCAATGAGCACATCCCTGAAGATAAGGAGAGAAGGGTTTCGTAACAGTTGATATATACAATTCATCCAATATTAAGCGGTAAAGCATTTAGCACTTATAGCATGGAACATGTAATGAAATCAGATAAAGCCAAATATAACAGTTATTCGAAGCTTGAATTCTTGAGCCCTGAACCAGAGATTTAGGGTTTTATTCCCCAGCAGAGTCACCAGAGCTGTCAGACCTTCTTCTTACACTGCTACCCCGAAGGATAAAATGTAAAAGGGAGTTTTTCAATTTAAACTGACATTATTCAAAATGGGATTATTTACTTGTTTAGAGTCGCCACTTGGGATAGGCTTGGCTTTTGGTGTCCCAAGTCACCGTTTATTAAGAATCCCAAACTGAGGACATTTTTCGACTGCCCAAATGGAGTCTGCGAACCAGAAATTCTGAGTAAGGAATTCTGTTGATCCGGGGGAAGGTTTTAGGCACCCTCGCATCCTGTGGTTCTAGCACGATCACTTAAACTATTATAATTGGCTAAAACTCTGATTTTTATACATGTTATCCTATAGTGCAATTTCAAATAATTTTTATACCGCTTTTAATACATTTTTAAAAAAAATTCAATGTTGTTAAAACATGCCGCGAACCACGTCACATGAATGCACCCACGGTTTTTGACATATTTAAACTTCATTGAGATTTGGATTTGGGTCACATAAAGGTGCACCCATACTTAATAAGATAAAATTATTAAAGACGCGCCTAAAGCGACTAATGTGTTATTATCTTTGCGGGAAGCCGTGAAGTTCGCTAAACAGAATGTCCCGAATTCATAAGTATTTTAATATAAACATTTAAAGAGGGCCAGCAATTTATGGGTTCCATTCGGTGCAGAGCACCTCATTTTATTATTTTAAAGGCCAATTCAAAAGCAACCTATTATTATCGATATGATTTATCTCTAATAAGACTTAATTAATTTTTATCTTGAACTTGCTACCCAACTCAAAAGCCCAAGATTACATTGTAAAATTATATTAACGTTGTGAATATTTATCCGAGCTCTAGTACATTGGGCTATTGGCCCACGAAGAAAACTTATCCAATCTTCACAAGAGGTTGTTCAGCAAACTACATTGGCCTCAGTGAGTTGTTGATAAAAACCTTGGCATGTTGGGCTCTTAAATGAGCCCAAATTTCACTTTTTATAGCATTCAGCAGTACAATTGATAAATAAAACTGGACCTGACGATTTTGTAAATAAGGAAACAGTGAGAATTGTTCAAATCACTAGCGAGAGACAATTTGACTTCCAACCTCATTGTGTTACTCAACTCACTGATATATAACCATATACTTAATCTAGAATTTGATAACAATGAAAATAATTAATGCGATCTTAAGCTAATACAACGCAAAAACTAATACTAAATCATGTTTGACTCCTGGAGTTCACATTTAGCAGGCATGGAGTAAATATACGAATGTAAATCACAGAATACACCTAGTTCTATATCGATATGAAGGTGCATGCTACTGTTGAAACCAATTTCTAACCAACACCTTATTCTACACTCCAATTCAAAAATGCCATGACAATCAGGAAGAAATTAACTATGACTCTTAAGAAATAAAAATCCAATAGTCCCAATTATTTACACATGACTGTACGGTATATATACATTACTGAATATTCAATCTGACTAAAAATAGTAGAAATTACAGAGAATAACAAATAACTAGTCATTGCTCTTCCAGTTTGGTCATACATTGGGATTTAATGCTACAGGTATCAAGTGAGGCCAAAGGAATGCCTGGAATTTGAATACAAAGAGAATGAAGAATGTCGGCATCAATTCAAGCAACCAGCAAATGAAACCCAGCAGTAATCACTTTCAAAACACACATACAGGGATTGATTATCACATAAACAAAGGGAGGATTTTCAGCAAAATGATCCTATAAACCAAACCAAAATAGCTTTAAACACCCTTGAAAAGGGATCCAACAAATTTTTGAACCTCAACACTTGCATTTTAGGTTGTTCTCATTTTTTAAACTAGACATTTGGGAATTAAAATTAATTTGAAGAAAATTTGGGCAGTGTAGTTTTTCAGAACCCAAAATCTCTGGGAATTTTCAAAATTTAGAGAATTATTAGGAGTTTTTCAGACTTCAAACTTCTAGGAATTTTAAGGGATTTCATACTGTTGGAAACTTGGGAGTTTTGTTTTAGGGATTTTTGACTGTTGGAAACTTGTGAATGAAGGCACTAACTTGCCTATTTATAACCCAAACTTAGGGAAACCCTTTTCTTTTGTTTTAACCATCACTCCTCCTTTTATTTTAATATTTTATTAGCTTAAGTCCCTCATTTCTTAACTTGTTGGCCAAGTTACTGCATTTTTATCTCAAAAATTTTATTGGAACCCCACCTAGAATGTTCTAGGGGTTTCAAATCAGTTTTGTCTAAGATTCCTTTCATTAAAGACCTATACTACCCTTTTAACCTACTGAAGTTACTATTTTTATCATTTTAATTTTCCAAACATGTTTATCAATAACTATAACACTAACCAGAATTAAACTAATCAGTTATATCCAATTTTACCTAAAAAAATATCCCAATAATTAAACCATATTTAATTCTAAGACCTAAAGCCAAACTTGGGATTATACTAACATCAACAAGAGGATAATAATGTCTAAGGATCAAGTCCACTTATCCTCGCTCTAAACGGATATCTATCATTCCAAACCAGGCAATTATCATTTAATCAAGTTAAAACAGCAGACAATAAACACAAGCAAAGGATCACAAAACTGAATATCAATCAAAACAAATAAACCATGTATTAGAGCCAGAATAGAAAAAGAACGAAACATCATGAATGAATTAACAAAGACTATGAAAGAATTGCCTTCAGAGTAACTTACAAATAAAACTAAAACTAAAAGATTAGACTGAAAATAAATGACGCATAGACCAAGGATGAACTAACTTAAACTAAAGTTAAAGCTAGAAGAAAACTAAAACTAACAGATAAACTAGAAGAAAACTTAGCTTAAACTTTCGACGCCCAGGAATCTGCATGCACCACTAAGAGGGCTCTGGAACCCTAATTCTGACTTGGAGGGGCTGAGGAGATATTCGAGGGCGTATAATACTGTTGTTGTGGTGAGGAGGGTGAGGGTGACTCAAGGTGTGAGTTTTGTTTGATTCAGAAGCTGGAGGGACTTTTGGTCGGGATTCAAATTGATATTTGAGGAATTGTACTGTAATTCATGGGAAGTGGGTTTAAGATTTGTGACGAGGGTGGAAGGGAGATGATATGATGTGTTTTTGATTGCCGTCTGAGCCGTCGCTGCCGTGGACAGCAGAGTAGTGGCTCCTTTGGACGAAGATTCGAAGATTTTGGCCAAGGTTTGAGGGTTGGTTTTTAGGGGGTTGGAAAGAGGAGGCGGAGAGGAGTAACTGGTATATTTTTGGGAGGGTTTGGAGCTACTCCGCCGGCGGTAGCGATTTCCGGCCGCCGGCAATAAAGCGGAGGGTTTGAGATTGAAGATGGACCGTTGGATAATGAGAGATGAACGATCCAGATGAACTGGATGCCAAACAGCGTCGTTTTAAGGCCTCTTCAGGCTGGACCGGGTATAGGGGTTTGGGTTTTTTTATTTTGGAAAGCGTTTGGGGGTTTGGGATTATATAATTTGGCCCAAATCAGGGGTCTCTTATTAAGGAGACAAATTTTAGACTTCTTCTCTTTTTTAAAAAAAAATTAATATACATACTGTTTCCCTTTTGCATTTTTCAGAATTGAATAAGTAAAAATAAAAATAGACAAAACCCAATTTAAATTCTACAAACAAAACTAATTAACTTCTAAAATAACCTAAATCCCAAATTTAAAAAGAAAACTAAACAAATGTAAAAATGACCATTTTGTTATTTTTTCTTTATATTTCAATATTAATTAACTAATAAACCTAAAAAAGTATATATTAAGCCCTAAATGTAGATATGCTATTTTTGGTATTTTTATGAATTATATCAATATAAAAATTCACAAAAATGCAAATAAACACAAAATCATGCAATTACTTCCTAAAAATGCAAATAATAAAAAGGAAAATCCTGATTTTAATGAATTCTATAGGAATATCCCGAGCGAGGAAAAAATCACGTACTCACATGAATCTACTTTAGTGGACGGGAACCACATCTGCAGAAGCTTCGCCGCATCTGTGGTCCAAGCTTGGCTAGCCTCAGGCCGTTTCTACGAGCTCGCACCTCCGGCCATAGCCTGGCAAGTGCAATTACACCAGAAGCTTGGTGCTTCATCTAAACTTACAAGGCCAAATGAGTTTCACACCTCATCTGATTAATACCCGAGCCACCCGAGGCCTTGCTTGCACATACCAACAAGTTTGAAAACATAAAACAGACATCTGCAAACTCCTAGAATGCACCAAACAACATTAAAACTCTAAATCTGTTTGCTTTTAAATTAATTTCTATATTTTTGAGGCCTTGAAAACATCTTTTAGCCTCTCATCGATTTGTGTGCACAATTCAGGCGCGTAGCCGGAAATCTTAAGTAAGAAAATCTGTGAAAAATGGTAATATTTTTCTAAAAAATGATTTAATTTGACTTCAGTCAACGTTTTGGGTAACGGATCTGGACTTGTGATTTGACGGTCCCGGAGGGTTCATAGGAAAATATGAGACTTGGGCGTATGCCCGGAATCGAATTTCGAGGTCCCAAACACGGGAAATTAATTTTTGAAGGAAATTATTTTCTGAAATTGTTTAAGAAAATTTTAAATGAAGTCAAGTTAGAACATATTAGTACCGGGCTTGTATTTTTTGGTTCAGCACCCGGTACAGGTCATATATATGATTTAAGATGATACTGTGAACTTTGATGAAATAAGAATATCAATTGACGTGATTCGGACCTAAAACTGCTAATGTATAGAGTTGATGAAGTGTGAGAAAAGTTCTTCAGATTTGAGACTTAATTCATTGTTATTGAGATTATTTTGGCGATTTGATTGCATGGATAAGTTCATATGATGTTTTTGATTTAGTATGCACGTTCGGTTTGGAGTTCCGATGGCTCGAGTGACTTTCGGGTAGGTTTTGGAAGGTCTTAGGCTTAATAACACAGATATTGCAGGTTCAAAGCTATTTCAGCTCTCTGAACCCGTTAGTGTTGTCCGCAAGAAATCGTATGCGACCGTGGAAGGGGCCAGCGCATTCCGCGGTCGCCTTTGTGCAGTGTTCGGTAGGTGTTGTGCAGTCGCAATTCATTTTGTGTGGTTCACACAGTGTCACTGGTCCTCAGGTTTCTGGGCTGTGCGCCTGTGGTCGGTTTTGTGCAGTCTGCACAGGGGGTCTGTCAGGGATATAAATAGACAGGACTTTTAGTTATTTTTCATTTTTCAAAACCCTATCAACATAGAAGGCGATTTTTCAAACAATCTTTCTTCTCCAAAATGTTGGAAAGTGATTTCTAACTCATTTTCTTCACTCCTTAACATATTCAATATGATTTCAACTCAAAATCAATGATTTTCATGGGGAAAATTAGATGTTTTAGGTAGAACCTAGGTTTTCCAAAATTAGGAATTTGGACCTCGGTTTAAGTTCCAATTTAAAAAAAGTTATATATTTGAGTTCGTAGGGAATGGGTAATCGAGTTTTTGTTCGAACCTCTGGTTTTGACCATGCGAGCCCGGGGGAAATTTTGACTTTCTTAAACTCATTTGTTGATGTAATTAAGTAACTTGTGGCTAGATGCAAGCGAATTAGCAGTGGAATCAAGGGGTAAAGCTATAATTGAAGCTTGAGTCGATGTTCGAGACATCGAGGTAAGTGTTCGATCTAACCTTAGCTTGAGGGATTAGGAGTTGAGTCCTATTTGCTATTTGCTTCTTGTTGAGTACGACGTATAGGCATGATGACGAGTATCTATACATTGGAGTCGAGCATGACCGTGAGTCCTAAATTGATACTTATTGTATTCTTAAATTATTCTACGAATGCTTTAGTGGATGAATTATTTATAATGAGTAAAGACTTGGTTTATTTTTTTGGAACATACTTAGGATTGAGAAAGGGCGATAACTGAGATGGGTAGGAGTTTAGTTGAGATTGGTTATAGCTGATTCTCCCTTGCCGGGATGTATATATACTTGTACTATTAAATTTCATTGTCGGGACTATTATTATGATTATTGTTGATGCTATATATGGATCGGATTGAGCGCCGCAACAGATATTATATTGGATTGAGTTGCACGCCGCAATAGATATTATTCGGGATCGGGTTGCACGTCGCAATAGTTCTATATATATATATATATATATATATATATATATATATATATATATGTATGTATGTATGTATGTATATATATATGGATCGGTATGCATGCTGCAACATTGTCAAATAATAAGGGATCGGTTTGCACACTGCAACAATGTTAAATGATAAGGGATCGGGTTGCACGCTGTAATAGTAGTATTATTTCTATGTTGTATATATTGAACTGTCCTTCCATATTCTATTAAATTTCTTTTGGATCTGAGATGTTCCTCGAAGCATGTACCCCCTCCCATTTAAACTGTTTTTTCATGTTTCTTTTCCAACATATATTATATAACTGCACGGGTTTATTGTGACGACCCAGCCGATCGTCATAAAAAGTTACGCCTCTATCCCCTATTAACTGCTTTTCCTAAGTTTATTTCTATTAATTTGATTTGCCGGGACGTTCAATTTTGAGTTTTGGGACACATAGTCCCTAATTGGAAGCTTATGTGTTGGAAGATTATCCCTAGTCGGAACAGTGTGAAGATATCCTCAGAATGGAAATCTGATGGTTCCATTAGCTTTGTTAGGTAATTTTGGGGATGGGAGCATGTTCGGAATGTGTTTTGGAGGTCCGTAGTTTATTTACGCTTGAAATTCTAAAATTTGAATTTTTGAAGTTTTTGGTTGATAGGCGAGATTTTGATCCGAGGATCACAATTGCAGTAGTTCTGTGATGCAATTTGGGATGTGTGTGCAGAGTTTTAGGTCATTCAGACGAGGTCTGGTAGACTTTTTGATCGAAAATGTGTTATTAGAGTTTTTGAAAGTTTTAAATTCGATGAAAAATAGGTGTTTTGATGTTGTTTTGAGCATTCCGAAGGTTGGAACAAGTTTGTATGATGTTTTGGGATTTGCTGGCATGTTTGATTGAGGTCTCGGGAAACTCGGGTGTATTTTGGATGGCCTACGGGTCATTTTCCCTAAATTTGAACTGTTGTTCAGCTATCTGGTATTTCTTCTATGCGATCTCATTGATTTTCCCATGATCGCATAGCACAAATTTGGGCAGCAGTATTTTCCTTCTATGCGATCGCATTGATTTTCCCGTGATCGCATAGCACAAATTTAGGCAGTAATATTTTCCTTCTACGCGATCGCATTGATTTTCCCGTGATCGTATAGCATAAATTTGGGCAGAAATATTTTCCTTCTATGCGATCACGTTGATTTTTCCAAGATTTCATATCACAAATTTGGACAACAATATTTTCCTTCTATGCGATCGCATCATTTCTCCCGCGATCGCAATAAAGAAAACACCTACACAGAATGCTAAGTTCTGAAAATAGGACTTGTCCCATAGGCCATTTTTAACGTTTTGGAGCTTGGGGAGAGGCGATTTTCGAGAGATTTTCAATGAGAACAATGGGGTATGTGTTCTTAACTTAATTTTGGTTAGATAACTTAAATCTATTACTAGTTTTGGCATTAAATTCGTGAATTTAGTTGGAAAAGCTTAGAAAATTCTCTTAGATATATTCGAGGATTTGAGGGTCGAAATGCTGTGGGATTTGGAAAATTTTGGTATGTTTAGACACGTGAGAGTGCGAGGTTTCTAGAAATATAAATTTTACCTGATTTCGAGACGTGGGCCCAAGAGGCATTTTGGTCATTTCACATAATTTTTTGCGTATTAGCTTAGAATATAAATGTAGAATTAGTCACGCGATTTATTATTTACAATGTGCAATTGAATTAAATAGATTTGGGCCATTTGGAGTCGGATATACACGGCAAAAGTGTTGTATCGCGTTGATTTGCATTTGTTTGAAGTAAGTCTCTTGTCTAACCTTGTGTGGAAGACTTCCCCTTAGGATTTATGTCTTCTCTGTTGATTGTATTCCTTGTATGCAAGGTGATGAGTACATGCTCGGATTTATTTATAGAAATTTTCCCCCCTTAGGATTTTAGATCCTTGTAATCACTGAGTATGAAGTTGTCCTTGATATGATTGAGTTCCCTGTTATTAGTTTCATCACTACATGTCTTACTTGGAATTTAATTTCCATTTTGGTTTATTCTTGCTGCCTAATTGACTCTTACTTTGTGTAATTGAAGATCCCTAGAAGTCACGTTATCTTTCATAATTGCTTGTCTCTATTTGGAAATCATTAGTATCTCTCATGTAATTAATTGGTCTTAATTGAGTTTACGATTATCTTTCCCTCTGTTCTTCCTTAATTTGAATCGTTGTATATTCTTCATAACTTTCCCAACTTTAAAGAAGTTAGATATCCTATGTTTAGTTGATATTTCGTTATTTGAAATTATTTGATTCATGATAACTTCCTAGTTGTTAAACTACTTATTATGAGAGCTTTGCTTCATATTATTTTTCTCCCTTGTTAAGTTGTTCTTATTACGCTTAGTACTTTCCATTGTGGTAATACCTCGTGAGCTAGTCGTACCACCCCGGTGAATGAAAGATTTTGAGTTAATTCACTTCTTGTGCTCTTGTATGTATTGTATTTGTTACTGTGGTACTTGATATTGTAATGCACGAGGTTTCTGTTGTGCTACTGTTAATATATGGTGCACGAGGTTTGGGCGATGTGGTTGTTGATATTTTGATGCACAAGGTTTCTGTCGTGCAGTTGTTGATACTGTAATCCATGAGGTTTCTACCGTGCGATTGTTATTGAGGGTTTGCATGAGATCTTTGTCGTGATACTGTTTCTATTGATATATTGCACATGCAGCGTAATAAGGTAGTATATGTTCATATGCTTATATGTGGGTTGCGCATGTGGTGAAATAAGGTTGGAAATACTATGATGTACGTATGGTGAAATAAGGCGGTACATATTATGTTATTAGTTTTACACGTGTGAAACAAGGAGGGCTATGTCAGGGATTAATTGTAAGGATTGTAACGGCCTGTGGAGGCACTTCTACTTTCAATAAAATTTTTATTGTGGTTTCTTTCCTGTATGATCTTTTATATGTAGATGTGGTAAGGAGACATTTTGTGCATCGTCTGCCTCCTTCTTATCTTTATTAGCTGGTAAAAATCTTGTTAAAGCACTCACACAAGTATACACATAGTTGAAACACTTTTATTGGGGGTGAAGTACCCCTAGTTTGCTCAGTATAGAGGCATGTCCTTGTTTAATCATTTTATATGTGAGAGTGTTGACCGAGATTGGAGGATTAGTGGGAATTGTTAAATAGGACCTGATGTGGACACTATCATAGGACCTGGGTTACTGTTGTGTTTCCTTTCTGTCTTTTGATCTTAGGGATTGGATTGGATTTTTCCGTGATTATGTGTCATCATTCTTATTATTCTCGTGTTACTTGTTCTTTCTTCCCTCATTGTGATTGTAGAATTATTGATCATTTTGTACAGTCTTTACATATATTTAGATGTCATGTTCGGTTGCTCCTATAATTATATTGTTTATTTGACCGATATATGTCTTGAATTTTCCTCGTCACTACCCCACCGAGGTTAGTCTTGATACTTACTTGGCACCGCTATGGTGTGCTCGTACTACTCTTCTGCACATTTTTGTTGTGTAGATACAGGTACTCCTACTCATCTCTGTCAACCTTGGACGGAGGAGTTTCTGTAGAGACTTTGAGGTATATCTTCTACATCCGCAGACCAAAGAGTCCCTCTCTTTCCTTTTGTAATAAGTATAGCCCTTTCACTATTGTTCCTTTGTTTAGGCGTTTTCGGAGTTAGAGCTTCTTATATATCCCTCAGCTTGTGATTTGTGAGATTTTGGATTTTGGGAATGATTATTAGTTTCAGGACATGTTGTTATATGTGTCGGGTGGCACCTTTTACGCTATTTTACGTTACTAGTTCAGTTTTAATTATTTCTTCCGCAATTATGGTTTAATTTCTGCAGTGATAGGCTTACCTAGTCGTAGAGACTAGGTGTTGTCATGATGGTTAACAGAGGGTGGACCGGATCGTGACAAGTTAGTATCAGAGCTCTAGGTTCATAGGAGTCATGAATCACAAGATGGTTTATTAGAGTCTCTTGGATCAGTATGAAGACGTTCGTACTTATCTACGAGAGGCTATTAGTCATTAGGAAAATTTTCACTTCATTTGATTTCCCTGTCGTGCGAGATTTTTGACATCACAATTCTAAACCGCTATATTCTACTCTCTCACAGAAGGTGAGGACACGTGCAACCCGAGATGATCAGGCACTCGCAACCCCTACTGTAGCCGTCAGAGGCCGGGGCAAAGGTAGAGATCGAGGACGCGCACGTGGTGCACCGAGAGCAACTGCGTGAGTTACCACTGAGGTACCACTAGCATATCCAACTGGAGTCCAGGCACCTGACACGCCTACTGCTACTACTACTCCAGCCCTTCAAGAGACTTTGGCATAGTTCTTGAGCATGTACACCACTCTGGCTCGGGCAGGATTACTTCCCCTTGCTGCAGCCGCATCCTAGGCCAGCGGAGGAGCGTAGACTCCCGCCGCCCGCACTCCTGAGCAGCGAGTGCATGTAGGGCAAGTCCATTGAGATTGTTCTTGTACCACATGTAGCGCCAGTTCATCCCGAGGGCATAACAGCAGCTTCCGAGTAGGAGAAGCTGAGGCTTTAGAGGTTCAAAAGGTACAAGCCTCCTATAATTAGTGGTATAGCATCGGAGGATACTCTGCGTTTTCTTGATGAGTGTTACCACATTCTCCGTATAATGGGCATCGTATGGTCGAGAGGGGTATCTTTCACTAATTTCCAGCTTCTAGCAGCCGCCTATGATTGGTGTCGCACCTATGAGTTAGACAATCCAGACGAGGCAGCTTCACTGACTTGGACTCAGTTTTCAGACATGTTCCTAAGAGAGTTTGTCCCTCAGAGCCTCGGGGATGCGTGGCACATGGAGTTTGTGCATTTTTGCCAAGGTACTATGACCGTCTCAGAGTATGATGTCTGTTAGACCAGCTTGACTAGACATGCCTCAGTATTGATTTCTACTGTTCGCGAGAAGGTTCGTCGGTTTATTGAAGGGCTTATTCCCAGCATGAGGTCTAGCATGGTTCGTGAGTTGGAGATGGATATTTCATATCAGCAGGTTGTGAACATTGCTAGGAGGATAGAGGGTATGCATGCCAGGGAGAGAGAGGGAAAGCAAGGTTATGAGCGAGAGAGCAGATAAGATTAGGAGAGGGAGTTTGAGGAGACGAGGGGGACCCGTAGGCCGCGAATGTATACTGGTCCTTATTTTGGAGGTAGGGTGCGTCATGGTAAAGGTTTTGCGGGTCAGCTAGTCAAATTCGCGGTTCAAGCTTTGCATGGTGACTGAGAAGTTCATGGGTCTCGAAGTAACCGTGCCGCACAGTTTCCACCGCCTCGTCAGCATAAAGGGTGCTTTGAGTGTTGAGATACTAGCCATATGGTGAGAGATTGTCCAAATCTTATGATCGTTGTGTCACAATGAGGTATTCAGGCGAGTAGAGGGCTCCTACGAGGGGGAGGCCCAACCCGAGATGTGTTTCATATAGTAGGCTTAAGTCCTCTATACCAAGTGATGACGTTCAGGTATGCCTCAGTTGTTATAAAGGAGCACCATCCGTAGTTCATTATAGCCTTACTTGTCGGGATGTGTTCCCCTATTTGTTGTTCCATTTATAGGTACATTTTGTGATTTGTAGTATGTGTATATGATTATCCTGTTGAGGTGTTCTGTTAGTGATAGTCGTATCTATCGTCTATTTCTGGTCGTTGTCGGAGTTATAAGACCAGCAGTAGAACTCTTGTTGTCCATTCTGGTAGGTTTGATGCGATTCTGAGTATTCTTGGTTGCGAGTTGTGATTTTTATGCTCCATTGGTGTGGGAGCCTTTCTGTGTTGTAAATTGTAGACGGAATGATCTGGTAAGAGTCTCTAGATCTATTGATGTGTACCCTACTTGTGATTCAGAGTGAGGGCAGGACCCTCGTGATTTCAAGTGATTTCATGTGTTGAGACAGGGCTGTGTACCGCGGCAAAGGTTATATCATTATAAGATCCTTGTAAGTCTTTTTAATGCTTTTATTCTTTCTTGTTAGAATTAGTTATTTAGAACACTTGTGCTAGTCTGACCTATTTGATAGTTCCCTTATGTGTTTTCCCTTCCTATATTCATCAATTTTTGTTGTATGCTTCTTGAGTTCTAGTTTGTGGGGTGCATGCCTATTGGTATTAGCTGAGTTTTGATTATTCGGGTGTTTTATTATGTTGTTTTCGTGGCTATTGTATCATCGCTAGTGTTCTAGAGTTTTGGAAAGACTTCCTATTGAATATAAGGCATATGACCGATACGGATTTGATCTCATACATGTATTACTATCAGAAATGTTAATGTGGGATTATATGAGATGTGTCATGTTGTGATTGTACCTGTGTGTGTGGTCATGAATTGAAGCAGCTAGTTGAGACTGATACTGGACATGGATTTAGAAAGGGTCTTTTGTAAATGGATAGAAGGTGAGAATTTTGACTTGAAGGCTCATTGGTATTGCTAGAAAGGCTAAATTTCAGTGGAGATGGCGTCGTCATGATTAAGTGGATTTGGGTAACGTGAGATCACCCGTGGGTGTATGTTGGAAGTGTGCACTCAGAGACATGAGGACTTCGAGGCGAATCTTAGCTCGTTCGAGGACGAACGAATGTTTAAGTGTAGGAGGATGTAACGACCCGGCCGGTCGTCTTAAGAGTTTACGCCCTGATCCCCTATTAACTTCTTTCACTAATTTATTTTTTTAATTTGATTTGCTGGGACATTTCGGAGAGTTTTGGGACACTTAGTCCCTATTTGAGATCATAAGTATTAGAAGGTTATCCCTAGTCGGAATAGTGTAAAGACGGCCTCAGAATGGATATCCGATGGTTCCAATAGCTTCGTTAGGTGATTTGGGGGTTGGGAGTGTGTTCGGAATGTGTTTTGGAGGTTCTTAGCTAATTTAGGCTTGAAATACCGAAGTTTGAGTTTTTGAAGTTTCCGGTTGAGAGGCGAGATTTTTATTCGAGAGTCAAAATGGAATTTCGAGAGTTGTAGTAGTTCCATGATGTCATTTGGGATGGGCATACAAAGTTTCATGTCATTCGGACGAGATTTGGTAGACTTCTTGATCGAAAATGTGTTTTTAGAGTTATAGAAAATTCTAAGATTAAATCTGATGAATAATTGGTGTTTTGATATTGTTTTGAGCATTCTGAAGGTTCGAACAAGTTTGTATGATGATTTGGGATTGATTGGCATGTTTGGTTGAGGTCTCGGAGGCCTCAGGTGTGTTTTGAATGGGCTACGGGACATTTTTCCCTATATTTAAACTGTCGTTCTGCTATGTGGTATTTCATTCTATGTGATCGCATAAATTTTCCCGCGACCGCACAGCACAAATTTGGGCAGCAATTTTTCCTTCTATGCGATTGCATTGATTTTCTTGCGATCGCATAGCACAAACTTGGGCATAAATATTTTCCTTCTATGCAATCGCATTGATTTTCCTGCGAACGCATAGCACAAATTTGGGCAACAATATTTTCCTTCTATGCAATCGCATTGATTCTCCCGCGATCACATAGCATAAATTTGGGCAGCAATATTTTCTTTCTATGCGATCGTATTGATTTTCCCGCAATCGCATAGCACAAATTTGGACAGCAATAGTTTCCTTATATCTGATCGCATCATTTCTCCCGTGATCGCAATAAAGAAAACATTTGGACAAAATGTTAAGTTCTGTAAATGGGACTTTGTCCCATATTCCATTTTTAACGATTTGGAGCTCGGGGAGAGACGATTTTTGGGAGATTTTTAGAGAGAACAACGGGGTCAGTGTTCTTAACTTACTTTTGGTTAGATAACTCGAATCTATTACAAGTTTTGGCGTTAAATTCGTGAATTTAGTTGGAAACACTTAGAAAATCCTCTCGGATAGATTCAAGGATTTGAGGGTCGAAATGTTATGGGATTTGGACACTTTTTGCATGGTTAGACTCGTGAGAGTGGGAGGTTTCTGGAAATATAAATTTTACCTGATATCAAGACGTGGGATCGAGGGGCATTTTTGTCATTTTGCATAATTTTGCGTATTAGCTTAGAATATAATTGTAGAATTAGTCACGTGACTATTTACAATGTGCAGTTAAATTAAATAGATTTGGGCCATTTGGAGTTGGATATACGTGGCAAAAGCATGGTATAGGGTTGACTTGCATTTGTTCGAGGTAAGTATATTGTCGAACCTTGTGTGGGTGACTTCCCCTTAGGATTTGAGTCTTCTCTATTGATTGTATTCCTTGTACGCGAGGTGACGAGTACGTGCTCTGATTTATTTGTAGAAATTTTCCCCCTTTAGGCTCTTAGATCCTTGTAATCACAGAGTATGAAGTTGTCCTTTATATGATTGAGTTCTCTAATATTAGTTTCACCTCTACATGTCTTACTTAGAATTTAATTGCCCTTTTGGTTTATTCTGGCTGCCTAATTGACTCTTACTTTGTGTAACTTAAGATCCCTACCCTTCCATAGTCACGTTATCATTCATAACTACTTGTCTCTATTTGGAATTCATTACTATCTCTCCTGAAATTAATTGGTCTTAATTGAGGTTACGATTATCTTTCCCTCTATTCATCCTTAATTGGAATCGTTGTATAATCTTTGTAACTTGCCCAACTTTAAAGAAGTTAGATATCCTATGTTTAGTTGATATTTCCTTATTTGAAATTATTTAATCTTGATAACTTCCTTGTTGTTAAACTACTTATATGAAATTGTTGCTTCATATTATTTTTCTCCTTTGTTAAGTTGTTCTTATTACGCTTAGTACTTTCCATTGTGGTTATTCCTTCTTAAGCTAGTGATATCGCTCTGGTGAATGAAAGATTTTAAGTAAATTCACTTGTTGTGCCATTGTATGTTTTGTATTTATTGATGTTGTACTTGATATTGTGATGCACGAGGTTTATGTCGTGCTACTATCGATATTGTGGTGAACGAGGTTTCTGCCATGTCGTTGTTGATATTTTGATGCACCAGGTTTCTGCCGTGCAGTTATTGATTTTGTGATGCACGAGGTTTCTGCGCTGCTATTGTTGTTGAGGGTTTGCACGAGGTCTTTGCCGTGCTACTATTACTATTGATATATTTCACATGTGGCGTAATAATGCGGGATATGTTCATTTTCTTATATGTGGGTTGCGCATGTTGCGAAATAAGGTGGGAAGTACTATGATGCATGTGTGGTGAAATAAGGCGGACTTATTATGTTATTAATTGCACACATGGCGAAACAAGGAGGGCTATGTCAAGGATTAATTGTAAGGATTGTGATGGCATGTGGAGGCATTTCTATTTTCATTAATATTTTGATTGTTGTTGCTTTCCTTTATTAGCTTTTATATGTGGATGTGGTGAGGAAACATTGTGCGCGCTGCCTGCTCTCCTTCTTATCTTTATTAGCTAGTAGAAATCTTGTTAAAGCACTCGCACAAGCATACATGTAGTTGAAACACTCTTACTGGGGGTAAAGTACCCCTGATTTGCTCAGTATAAAGGCGTGTCATTGTTTAATCATTTTATATGTGAGAGTGGCCCTAGCTAGCCAGTTCATTGCCAATATGACCGTAAGGTTGATAGAGGCACATGATGCCAAGTGTAAATTTCGTATGCCGGGACCCGTGATGTTGTGATTTGACCGAGATTGGAAAATTAGTGGGAACTGTTAAATAAGACCTGATGTGGACACTACCGTAGGACCCGAGTTACTATAGTTTTCCTTTTTGTATTGTGATCTTAGGGTTTGGATAGGATTTTGCCGTGATTTTATGTCATCATTCTTATTATTCTCGTGTTACTTGTTGTTTCTTCCCTCATTGTGGTTGTAGTATTATTGATCATTTCGTACAGTCTTCACGTACATTTAGATATCATGTTCAGTTGTTCCTGTAATTATATTATATTATTTGACTGGTAGGTGTCTTGACTGTTCGTCGTCACTACCCCACTGAGGTCGGTCTTGATACATACTGGGCACCATTGTGGTGTGCTCATACTACTCTTCTGCACAATTTTGTTGTGCAGATACAGGTACACCTACTCAGCTCTGTCAACCTTGGAAGGAGGCATTTCTGTAGAGATTTCGAGGTATATCTGCTACGTCCGTAGACCGAAGAGTCCCTCTCTATCATTCTATAATAAGTATAGCCCTTTCAGTATTGTTCCTTTATTTAGACGTTTCCGGAGTTAGAGCTTCTTATGTATCCCTCAGCTTGTAATTTGTGAGATTCCGAGTTTTGGGAATGATTATTAGTTCCAAGAGATGTTAATACATGTGCCGGGGGGCACCTTTTACACTGTTTTACTTTACTATTTCAGTTTTAATTATTTATACCAAAATTATAGTTTAACTTCTGCATTGATAGGCTTACCTAGTCGTAGAGACTATGTGCCGTCATGATGGTTCACGGAGGGCGGACCGAGTCATGACATTTATCTGGAGTCTGGTCCCAGCCTCGTCACTACCTCGCCGAGGTTAGGTCAGGCACTTACCATCACATGGCGTCAGTTGTGCTCACATGGCGTCAGTTGTGCTCATACTACACTATGAACTTTGTGAAGATACCAGAGCAGCATTTGATCAGCAACAATAGTTTGGGAGCCAGCCATCAGTCCACCGACACACCGAGGTAGCCCTGCAAGCGTCCGCAGGCCCTACATCTCTTCTACCTTATTTTATATTCTATTATCTCATGTATTTGAGACAAACAGTGTTATATTTCCTTCAAACGGTTATATGTAGTAGTCTTAGTAGTCCGTGGATGTTGCTACGCCAGGTTCTGGTTAGAGGCATGTGTTGGTCTTCGAGATAATATGGTTTTATAGTTATTTAAGATTTCTACTAAATTCATATTTCGCTGTTATTTAAATATTTTATTCCTTGATAATATAATTGGTAAGAATATTTAAAACAAAGGAGTTAATGAATTCTAAGTTCATGGCCATCCTACGTTCTAGGAGTAAGCGGCATCACGACTCCCGATGGTGGAAATTTTTAGGTTGTGACAGTTGGTATCAGAGCCCTAGGTTACATAGGTGTCACAATTCTCGGATAAGCTTAGTAGAGTCTGAGGGATTGGTACGGAAACGTCTGTATTCATCCCCCAGCGGTGCTAGAGGCTAAGGCAGGGACAGAGCTCATCCCAAGGCAGCAGCACCTATAGCGGAACCTCAGGTTGATTTGGATTATGAGGTTCTATCCCCTGGAGTTCCAATGGGCCCAAATCAGGTCCCAAAGGGGTTTATTGCTACCCCAATTCTTCTGGATGCTCTAATCCATCTAGTGGGCCTTAAATAAAGTGTCACTAGGGAAAGTTTACTTCCTGTAGCACCATCGTCTCTCGGGCTAGAGGAGGATTACAGACTCTTGCTACTCCCACTCCAAAGCAGGTAGCTCCTCAGTTTCAGGCTCCAGCACCTTAGCTAGTTGGGGAAGTTCTGCCAATTGTGTAGCTCAGACCAGTGATGGTGCAGCCATGTCCACCGATGCCTTGTGGAGATTGGACAGGTTCACCAAGCTCTTCACAACTGCCTTCAGTGAAGTACCTACTGAGGATCCCTAGGATTATCTAGACAGTTGTCATAAGGTTCTTTTGAACATGGTATTGTTGAGACCAATGGGGTTGACTTTGCTACATTCGCTTATTTGGATCCGAAAATACTTGGTGGGGGTATTTGTTTTGGCTAGACCAGTCGGATCGTCATCTTTGACCTGGGAGCAGTTTGCACAGCTATTTCTGGAGATGTTTCTCCCTATTACACAACAAGAGGCCTATCGGAGGCAGTTTGAGCGCCTTCAGCAGGGATCCATGACTATCAACCAGCATGTGACCGGATTCATAGATTTGGCTTGCCATGCCCTTATTATACTTCCCATTGAGAGGGAGAGAGTCAGATGGTTAATTGATGGACTCATTCAGCCAATTTGTCTCCAGATGGCTAGAGAGTCAACATTTATCTCTTTCGATGCAACAACAAGATCTTATTTGTAATAATTGGTTTTGTTGGTTGGTTAATTGGTCACATTTTATTCATGAAATGGCTTGGATTGGTATTAGTCTGGATACGGAAAAATCATTCTATTAGATCTAAGAAGTACATTCGATCTAATAAGTACCTTGTGTTAGAATTGAGAAATTCTATGGCTCGGATCTTTAGTATTCTCTTATTTATTACATGTGTCTACTATTTAGGCAGAATACCCTCACCCATTCTTACTAAGAAACTGAAAGAAGCCTCAAAAACACAAGAAAGGGTGGAAAGTGAGGAAGAAAGAGATATAGAAATAGAAAGAGCTTCCGAAATGAAGGGGACTAAACCTGGGAGTAAGATATCCTTCTAGGAGGCAGCTAATGTGGCCCGGAGAGTTGAGATGATACTATCACAGGGGGCGGTCATGGAGTAGACAAGAGACCACGCCATTTAGGGAGATTCAGTGGTACCTCATCTGGAGGTAGAGATTCATATGGCATAGGCTATCCTCCTCGGCCCTTTCAGTCAGCCCTTCAGATTTCTCACGGTGCTTCAAGTAGTCGTGGTCCTCATATGCAATATTCTAATGAGGAGCCCTAGAGTGCACCATCAGCTCCTATCGGTGCACCACCGATCCAGAGTTTTTGGAGTGGTCATTCAGGTCGCCATGGTCAGTCTCAGTTTTCTCAACCGCATTATTCAGGTGCATGTTATGAGTGTGGTGAGTATGTTTCATATCTACAGAGCTTGCCCGAGGTTGGTTGGTACTTAGTCGCAGCAGCAGGGTTCTCGTGCTATTGGTTTGGCACCTAGTGTTCCACATACCACCAACCAGCTAGAGGAGGGAGTAGAGGTGGTAAAGGTGGAGGTAGAGGATTTAGAGGTGGAGCTCAAACTATTAGAGGTGGAGGACAGCCAGCAGCAGGTCGTCCTAGGGACGTAATTCGGGGCAGTGGGGCTCACCACTGATTTTTTCTCTTCCACCCAGGCTTGAGGATGAGGCTTTAGATACGATTATCACATGTATTCTTATGGTTTGTTATACTGGTGCTTCATTGTTATTTGATCCAGGGTCTACATATTCATATATGTCATCTTATTTTGCATCCTATCTGGTTATGCCCAGTGATTCATTAAATGTCCGTGTTTATGTGTCTACACCGGTAGGTGATTCTATTTTGGTAGATCGAGTCCACCATTCGTTTGTAGTGGTGATTGGGGGTCTTGAAACTCGTGTAGATTTGTTGCTTTTACATATGGTTGACTTCGATATTATATTGGGGATGGACTGGTTATCACCTTACCACGCTATCATGAACTGTCATGCCAAGACTATGACCTTAGCTTTATCGATTATGCCTCGTTTAGAGTAGAGAGGTACTCCTGGTCATTTTACCTATAGTGTTACGTCTTATGTAAAGGCTCGGGGTATGGTTGAGAAAGGCTGTTTGGCCTATTTAGCATATGTTCGTGATTCTAGTGTTCAGGTCCCTTCTATTGATTTTATTCCTGTTGTTCGTGAGTTTTCTGATGTTTTCCCTTCTGACTTATCGACTAAGCCACCCGACAAGGATATTGACTTTTGCATTGATGTGGCTCCGGGTACTCAGCCCATTTCTATCCTGCCATATCGTATCGCCCTGCCAGGGTTGAATGAGTTGACAGAACAGTTGCAAGACTTGCCTGAGAAGGGTTTCATTAGACCTAGTGCTTTGCCTTGGGGGTGCACCAGTGTTGTTTGTTAAAAAAAAGGATGGGTCAATGAGAATGTGTATTGATTACCGACAGCTGAACAAGGTTACAATAAAGAATAAGTATCCATTGCCGAGGATCGATGATTTATTTGACTAGCTTTAGGGTGCCAGGGTAATTTCAAAGATTGATTTGAGATCTGGCTACCATCAGTTGAGGATAAGGCATCCGATGTTCCTAAGATAGCTTTCCGCACTTGGTACGGGCATTATGAGTTATTGGTTATGTCATTCGGGTTGACAAATGCCCCAACAGCTTTTATGGAACTGATAAACTGAGTGTTCAGGCCTTATTTAGATTCGTTCATGATAGTCTTCATTGATGATATTATGGTATATTCTCGCAGCCAGGAGGAGCACGAGCAGCACCTTCGAGTGGTTCTTAAGACTCTGAGAGATAGTTAGTTATATGATAAGTTCTCGAAATGTGAGTTCCAGTTGAGTTCAGTTGCATTTGTAGGTAATATTTTGTCAGCAGAAGGTATTCAAATTGATCCGAAGAATATTGAGGCAATCAAGAACTGGCCTAGACCAGCATCAGCTGCAAAGATTCGGAGTTTATTTGGGTTGGCAAGCTACTATCATCGGTTCGTGGAGGGGTTTTCATCTATTGCAGCCCCCATGACCATGTTGACCTAAAATGGTGCCCAGTTTAGCTGGTCGGATGAGTGTGAGGTGAGATTTCAGAAGCTCAAAACAGCTCTAACTACGGCATCAGTGTTGGTTTTGCCCACAAAAGCAAGGCCTTATAAAGTTTATTGTGATGCTTCTCATATTGGGCTTGGTGCAGTGTTAATGCAGGATGGCAAGGTCATTTCCTATGCTTCACGGTAGTTAAAGATTCATGAAAAGAACTATCCAGTTCATGATTTGGAGTTGGCAAACATAGTTCACGCAATGAAGATTTGGAGGCATTATTTGTATTGTGTGGCATGTGAGGTGTTCATGGATCACAAGAGTCTTCAGCACTTGTTCAAGCAAAAGGAGTTGAATTTGAGGCAGAGGAGGTAGTTGGAGTTCTTTACACACAATGATATCACCATTTTATATCATCTGGGAAAGGCCAATGTAGTGGCTGATGCTTTCAGCAGGAAGTCAGCCAGTATTGGCAGTCTTGCTTATATTCCGCTCGGTGAGAGACCGCGTGCCTTGGGCATTCAGGCTTTAGCCAATCAATTCGTGAAGCTGGATGCTTCTGAGCCCGGTCGTGTCTTAGCTTTCACGGTTGCTCGTTCTTCATTATTGGAGTGTATCTATGATCCGCAGTATGATGATCCGAATTTGTCTGTCCTCAGAGACATGATGCAGCACGGAAGTGCCAAGCAGGTTACCTTAGATGATGATGGAGTTTTGAGATTGCAGGGTCGAGTTTGTGTGCCTAGTGTAGACGGTTTGCAAGAGATGATTTTGGATGAGGCCCATAACTCCCGGTACTCTATTCATCCAGGTGTTACAAAGATGTATAAGGATTTACGGCAGTATTATTGGTGAAATAGAATGAAGAAGGATATCATAGCATATGTGGCACGTTGTTTGAATTATCAACAGGTAAAGTACAAGACTCAGAGGCCCGATGGTTTATTTCAGAGGTTTGATCTTCCCGAGTGGAAGTGGGAGTAGATCACTATAGACTTCGTAACTAGACTTACACAGACCCGGAAGAAGCTCGATGCAGTATGGGTCATTGTTGATAGGTTGACCAAGTCACCATATGTCATTCATGTAGCAGTCTCCTATTCTTCTGAGAGGTTGGCTGAGATCTATTTCCGGGAGATTTTCTTCCTTCATTGTCTGCCCGTATCCATCATTTTGGATCGAGGTACACCGTTTAACTCGCGCTTCTGGAGAGCAGTTCAGCGAAAGTTGGACACACTGGTTGACTTGAGAATCGCATTTCATTTCCAGATGGACGGGAAGTCTTAGCGGACTATTTAGATATTGGAGGATATGCTCCAAGCTTATGTCATTGACTTTGGAAGCTCGTGGGATCTATGTTTGCCTTTAGCAGAGTTTGCCAACAACAACAACTTCCAATCAAGTATCCGGATGGCTTCTTATGAGGCTTTATATGGTAGGCGGTGTCGCTCTCCGATTGGATGGTTTGAGCTGGGAGAGGCTTGGTTGTTTGGTAGGGATCTGGTTCAGGAGGCCTTGGACAAGGTCGGATCATTCAGGATAGACTTCGTACAGCTCAGTCCAGGCAAAAGAGTTACGCAGACTACAAGATTAGAGATTTGTCTTTCATGGTGGTGAGCAGGTATTGCTTCGAGTGTCACCTATGAATGGCGTGATGAGATACGGGAAGAAGGGCAAGCTTAGCCTTAGGTTCATTGGTCAATTTAAGATTCTTGATCGTGTGGGAGAGGTGGCTCATAGAATTGTGTTTTCGTCTAGCTTATTAGTTGCGCATCCAGTATTTTATGTGTCCATGCTTCGGAGGTATCACTTCGATCCATCCCACGTGTTAGATTTCAGCACTCCAGTTGGACAAGGACTTGTCTTATGAGGAGGAGTCGGTGGCTATTCTAGACTAGCAGGTTGTCAGTTGAGGTCGAAGGGTTTTACCTCTGTTCATGTTTAGTGGAAAGGTCATCCCCTGAGGCATCGAATTGGCAGTCCGAGTCCGATATGTGGGGCCGTAATCCCCATCTTTTCCCCGACTTAGGTACTTCCTTCTTCTGCTCGTTCGAGGACGTACGATTGTTTTAGAGGTGGAGGATGTGATGAGTCATCACTTGCTTTTAAATTAAATTTTGTGTTTTCGAGGCCTTGAAAACCTTTTTTAGCCTCACCTCAATTTATGTGCACAGTCCGGGTGTGTAGTCCGAAAGCTTAAGTATGAAAATTTGAGAAGAATGATAAAATTTTGCTATAAGATGAATTAATTTGACTTCAATCAACATTTTGGGGAACAGACTCGGACCCGTGATTTGACTATCCTGGAGGGTCCGTAGGAAAATATAGGACTTGGGTGTATGTCTGAAATCCAATTCCAATGTCCCAAGCCCAAGAAATGAATTTCTAAAGGGAATTATTTTCTGAAATTGTTTAAGAAAATTTGAAATGAAATCTGGTTAGAACATGTTAGTATCTGGCCTGAATTTTTGGTTCTAGTGCCCGGTACATGTCTTTTATATAATTTAAGATATTTTTGTGAAATTTGGTGAAAACAGATATCAATTGACGTGATTCGGACCTAAAATTGTTAAAGTTTAGACTTTATGAATGTGAGAAAAGTTCTTTCAGTTTGAGGCTTAATTCACTGTTATTGAGATTATTTTGGCGATTTGATCACACTGGTAAGATTGTATGATATTTTTTAGTTAGTATGCGCTTTCGGTTTGGAGTTCCAAGGGCTCGAATGAGGTTTGGGTAGGTTCTGGAAGGTCTTAGGCTTAATAACATAGATATTGCAGGTTTAAAGCTATTCCAGCTCTCTGAAGCCGTTAGTGCGGTCCGCGAGAAATCGTATGCGGCCCCGGAGGTGGCCAGCATAGCCTCGGTCATCTTTGTGCGGTGCGCGGGTGGGTGTTGTGCAGCCGCACACCATTTTGTGCGGTCCTCACAGTGTCACTGGTCCTCAGGTTCCCTGGGCTGTGCGGTCGTGGTCCGCACAAGCAGTCTGTCAGGGGTATAAATAGGTGGGACTTTCAGTTATTTTCCATTTTTCAAAATCTTAGAAACATAAGAGGCAATTTTCAAACAACCTTTCTTCTCCAAAATGTTAGTAAGTGATTTTTAACTCATTTTCTTCACTCCTTAATATCTTTTAATATGATTTCAACTCAAAATCAATGATTTTCATGGGGAAAATTGGGTGTTTAAGGTAGAACCTAGGTTTTTTAAAAATTGGGGATTTCGACCTCTATTTGAGGTCCGATTTCAAAATAAATTATATATTTGAGTTTGCGGGGAAATGGGTAATCATGTTTGATTCGAACCTCGGGTTTTGACCACACAGGCCTGGGGGCAATTTTGACTTTTTGGGTAAAACTTTGGAAAACTATTTTCATGTATTCAAATTGATTCAATTAGCATTTGTTAATGTAATTAAGTAACTTGTGGCTAGATACGAGCGGATTGACGGTGGAATCAAGGGGTAAAGCTATAATGGAAGCTTGAGTCGGTGTTTGAGACATCGAGGTAAGTATTCGGTCTAACCTTAGCTTGAGGAATTAGGAGTTGAGTCCTATTTGCTATTTGCTTCTTGTTGAGTACGACTTATAGGCATGGTGACAAGTATCTATACATTGGAGTCGAGCATGACCGTGAGTCCTAAATTGATACTTGTTGTATTCTTAAATGATTTTGTGAATGCTTTAGTGGGTGAATTATTGATAATGAGTAAAGACTTATTTATTTTCGTGGAAGTTACTTAGGATTAAGAAATGGCGATAATTGAGATGAGTATGAGTTGAGTTGAAATTGGTTATAGCTTATTCTCACTTTCTAGGACGAACATGTACATGTACTATTGCATTCCCTTTCCAAGCCTGTTATTATGATTACTGTTGATATTATATATGGATCGGGTCGCGCTCCGCAATATTATTATTACAAATATGTGGATCGGGTTGCGCGCCGCAACAGATATTGTATTGGATTGGGTTGCACGCCGCAACAGATATTATATTGTATCGCGTTGCATGCCGCAACAGTTATATCTATATGGATCGGGTTGCATGCTGCAACAATGTTAAATGATAAGGGATTGGGTTTCCCACCGCAACAGTGGTATTATTGCTATGTTGTAGATACTGAACTATCCTTCCATATTCTCTTAAATTTCTGTTGGATTTTAGATGTTCCTCGAACCATGTACCCCCTCCCATTTAAGCTGTTTATTCTTGTTTCTTTTCTATCATATATTATATAACTGCACAGTTGTATCTAGAGTCTGGTCCTAGCCTCGTCACTACCTCGTCGAGGTTAGGCCTGACACTTAACAACACATGGGGCCGGTTGTGCTGTCACAACACTCTGCACTCTCTCCAAATACCGAACTAGTATTTCATCAGCAGCAGTAGTTTGGGAGCCATCCTTTAGTCCACCGAGACACCAAGGTAGTCTTGCAGGCGTCCGTAAGCCCTGCGTCTCTTCTACCTTATTTTATATTCCGTTATCTCATGTATTTGAGACAAATAGTGTTATCTTTCCTTCAAATTGTTGTATGTAGTACTCTTAGTAGTCCGTGGATATTATGACACCAGGTTCTTATTAGAGGCATGTGTTGGTCTTCGAGATGTTTTGGTTTATATTCATTTAAGGTTTCCGCTAAATTCATATTCCGCTATTATTTAAATATTTTATTCCTTGTTAATATAATTGGTAAGAAGATTTAAAACAAAGGAGTTAATGAATTCTAAGTTCATGGCTTGCCTAGCTTCTACGAGTAGGCGCCATCACGACTCTTGAGGGTGGAAATTTTCGGGTCATGACAAAATCACACCCCGAACTAGTTGAATCAAAAATATGAACTTCAAGTTCTTCACTCCGATGCGCCAAAACGTACTTAAACCACTTTATGACATTAAATTTTGTGCACAAGTCTTAACGGACATTATGGAACTATTCCCATTCTCGAAATCTCATTTGGACCTTTATATCACCAAAACCTACTCCAAACAAAATTCAATGAACTTCAAAAACCTTCAAAGAGCCAACCTTCACTATTATATGTTGAAACATTCCCAGGTTATCCAAAACCCAATATGAAGATACGCCCATGTTCGAAATCATCATACAAACCTATTGGAACCGTCAAATATCGATTCCAAGATTGATTTCTTAAAATATTGACCAAAGTCAAACTTACCCTTGTTAGACAACCTTAAAGAACCAAGTGTTCTGATTTCAATCCGAACTCTTTCAAGTCTCAAACTAATCATTCCCACAAATCATAATACGGTAAAAGCACATACAAAAAGTCGTATTTAGGATAATGAGATTCTAGAAAGCAAAACAACCATTTGGGTCGTTACAAAGATTTTGGTTTTGAGTTGGGAATCAAAAGAATTTATGTAATTCCAATTATTACTTCATGGTTCATGAGCAATTTGAATAGAGAATTGATAACATGAATGTTGTTCAATTCTAATGCACAGAAGGCTTGGACTATTTTAAAGGAACAATTTGCCAATGTGAATAGGTCAAGATTCTATTATCTACACAAGGAGATATTCACTCTAACACAAGGAATCTCATTTTAGTGCCAACTTACTTCACTAAGCTCAAAAATCTCTGGGCAGAGTATGATTGAATATTTCCTAACCTATATCAACCATAGTGTATGTTGAAAAATTAGATTATCAACAATTGTTGCAGTTTCTAATGGGGGTTGAATGGTTTTGATCAAGCAAGAAGCTAAATTCTCTTGATGCCAACTCTACCAACTATTAATAAGGCTTATGATATGGTAGTTCAGGATGAAAGCACGAATACAATTACCAGCGGTACCTATGGGCAAGTTGTGGTCATTGATCATACCGCCCTGTTCACTGCTCAATTGACAACTAGACCAAGGCAAAATTAGAATTTAGAATGTGATTTTTGTCATTTGAAAGAGAATACAAAGAATGAATGTTACAAACTAATGAAGTGTGAATTTTGTAATGAGACATGGCATCTAAAAGAGAATTGTTACAAAATTGTTGGGTATCTATCCCACTTCAAGTAGAAAAGGAAAGTGAATGCAGCCATAGTTGATACAACTGGACAATAAGGGCTGAGAACTCCACCAGCTGCACATCATCCAAGCAACAATGTTGAACCTGCTTATTCTTTACTAAAGAACAATACAACCAGCTATTGCAATTACGGAATAAAAACTCTATTGGAGAAGCAAGTGCCAATATGGCAGGTAAATGTTTTTGTGGTAATTTAACATTTTGTGAAAACTTAGAACTTTGTAAGTGGATAGATGATATTGGTGCTACTAACCATATGATTGGTGTTATACCCAATTTTAAAACTGATTAAAGTAAGGTGTAAGGTATAATATATAAGCAATTTTGAATTTGAAGTCATCACCTAATTATTATGGCGAATTAGAAAACCTAAAGTTTGTTAAAGATATAACTTTGTTCATGGTCTATTTAACCTAAAGACTTTAGTTAAAGTTCTAATTAATTTAAAGGGAAAGTTTTTTAGGCACCCTTAAGATCCATAATAAATAGTTAACTGAGGACTTAAATTAAGGCTAAATGCTAAGTTTAAATGAGTGTGTTTAAAAATACAAACTATAGAAGATAGGTAGTTTAAATTAAGTACCCATGACCTAAATCAAAATGAGAACTTAACTGATTAAAGTGATTCGGGCAGTATAAAATTTATACCGTGACTATCAAGATTGAAAATAAAGAAAGTGCAGCTACATTTTTTAAAATAGTTGAATAGACTTAGCAGAAAATCTAACTTTTGGACTTTAGAGAGCTTAACTTTAAAAAATGAATTAACTTAGAAAAACGATACGAGATCCCAAAATACAATCTTCATTGTAAGAACCAATTAATACTTAGAGAAAACTTTCCAGATTATGACTTGGTACTGCCCCAAAATGTTAGTGCTACAAAGTTTCATAATCCCAAGACTACCGATACATGAAAAACCAAGTTATTGGTCCTTGTTATAAAACAATAAAAGAACAAGAACAATATTGTAATGAAAGAGAGAGAAAATTCTTATTGAATTTTGGGGTGGTTTACAATGGGGTATAACCCCTCTGTTTATAGGAAGAAAAATAACTTAGCCTCAAAGTAAAACTCTCTACAAGATAGACATTCACTCTAATTAGAATTCTATTCTTAACACTCTCCCTTGAATGTCTACTCAATAAGTAATGTGCCTCATTAAAAACCATAACTAAAATAAAATCCAATAAAAAAAAATTCTAGAAAAGGAAAAAGAGTACACATATTTAGTAATGCGCCTATTGGTTGCCTCGTTAAAAACCTTGCAAGGAAAACCCAGTGGGACAAAACCTTGTAAGGGAAAAAGAGTGCAACGCGCATTAACTCCCCCTGAAAAGAGCATCAATTCACATCCTTGAGCCTTCGCATTCCAATCTTGTGTACCAGCTTCTTGAAGGTTGACGTTGGTAGAGATTTTGTGAACAAATCAGCCATATTGTCACTTGAACGAATTTGTTGCACATTGATATCACCATTCTTTTGAAGATCATGTGTGAAAAATAACTTTGGTGAAATATGCTTTGCTCTATCTCCTTTTATGAATCCTCCCTTCAATTGGGCTATGCATGCTGCATTGTCTTCATACAAAATTGTGGGTAGTTTGTCACATTTCAAACCACATTTGTCTCGAATATGATATATTATAGACCTCAACCACACACACTCTCCACTTGCTTCATGAATAGCGATTATCTCGGCATGATTAGATGAAGTAGCTACAATTGATTGCTTAGTCGATCGCCAAGATATGGCAGTGCCTCCACAGATAAACACATAACCTGTTTGAGATTGAGCCTTGTGTGGGTCAGATAAATATCCAGCATCAGCATAACCAACAAGATCAGGATTGCAATTATTGCTATAAAATAAGCTCATATCGGTAGTCCCTTTTAGATACCGCAATATATGTTTGATTCCATTCCAATGTCTCCTTGTGGGAGCAGAGCTATATCTTGCTAAGACATTAACTGAAAAAGTTATGTCAGGCCTTGTAGTATTTGCAAGATACATTAGTGCGCCAATTGCACTAAGATATGGTACTTCAGGACCAAGTAGCTCTTCATTCTTTTCTTGCGGTCGGAATGGATCCGTATTCACATCAAGTGATCGAACAACCATCGGAGTACTTAAATGATATGCTCCATCCATGTAAAACCGTTTCAATACCTTTTCTATATAGGCAGATTGATGAACAAAAATTCTGTTTGCCAAATATTCAATTTGCAAACCAAGACATAATTTTGTCTTTCCGAGATCTTCCATCTCGAATTCCTTCTTTAAATAATCAATTGCCTTTTGGAGTTCTATGGGAGTTCCAATAAGGTTTATGTCATCGACATATACGGCAAGTACAACAAATTCCGATGTTGTTTTCTTTATAAAAACACATGGGCAAATGGCATCATTTATATAGCCTTCCTTTAATAAATATTCACTAAGATGATTATACCACATTCGTCTTGATTGCTTTAGACCATACAAAGATCTTTGCAATTTGATTGAAAATATTTCCCGGGACTTTGAATTATGAGTGTTTGGCATTTTGAATCCATCGGGAATTTTCATGTATATCTCATTATCAAGTGAGCCATAAAGATAGGCAGTAACCACATCCATTTAATGCATGTCAAGCTTTTCAAGGACAGCAAAACTAATGAGATAACGGAAAGTTATAGCATCCATTACGGGTGAATATGTCTCTTCATAATCGACACTAGGCCTTTGAGAAAATCCTTGTGCAACAAGGCATGCCTTATATCTTTGTACCTTGTTTTTCTCATTACTCTTGCGTACAAAGACCCATCTATAGCCAACAGGCTTAACACCATTAGGTGTTTCAACTATAGGCCCAAAAACTTCACGTTTTGCAAGTGAATTCAATTCTGATTGGATTGCTTCTTGCCATTTTGGCCAATCAAGTCTTTGTCGACATTCTCCAACAGATTGAGGTTCAAGATCCTCACTTTCTTGCACAATGCTAGATGCAATATTATATGCAAAGAGATAATCCACCACTATATCCACTCGATTAAAATTTGTCTCAATATCGATTGGATTTATTGATAGTTCCTTATTTTCCTGAGTCTCGGGCTCAATGGATTCTTCATGAATCTCAGAATTTATTAAATCGTGAATTTCCTCATGAGATTCTTTCGTAGTGTCATTTTGATCATTTGCTTTCCTTTTTCTAGGATTTCGATCTTTGGAACCTAATGGCCTGCCACGTTATAGGCGTGCTTTCGACTCATTAGATATGACACTAGAAGATTGTCCAATAGGGACATCAATACGGATTGGAACATTCTCTGCGGGGATGTGAGATTTTGTTATCCTTTTCAAGTCCGTGAATGCGTCAGGCATTTGATTTGATATTCTTTGCAAATGGATAATATTTTGCACCTCTTTTTCATAAATAGAGGTATGTGGATCAAGATGAGATAATGATGGATTTTTTAACAAAATTTCCCGTTTGGTTTCACCAACTTCTCCCCCTAATTTTGGGAAAAGTGTCTCATCGAATCGACAGTCTGCAAATCGTGCAGTGAACAAATCCCCTGTCAATGTTTCGAGGTAGCGAATAATGGAGGGCAATTCAAACCCAACATATATTCCTAACCTTCTTTGCGGACCCATTTTGGTGCAGTATGCCGGTGCTACAGGCACATATATTGCGCATCCAAAAATTCTTAAATGGGATATATTAGGTTCATGACCCAAAACTAATTGCAACGGGGAATATTTTTGATAATTCGTCGGTCTGAGACGAACTAGCATTGCTGCATGCAAAATGGCGTGACCCTAATCCGAAGTGGGCAGCCTCGTTTTCATGAGTAATGGTCTTGCAATCAACTGCAGACGTTTAATTAAAGATTCTGCAAGACCATTTTGAGTGTGAACATGAGCTACAGGATGTTCCACTTTTATTCCAATTGATAAGCAATAATCATTAAATGCTTGGGATGAAAGCAGCATTATCTAGTCTAATGGACTTAATTGGATTATCAGGAAATTGTGCTCGTAATCGAATTATTTGTGCCATTAATTTTGCAAACGCAAGGTTGCGTGATGACAATAGGCACACATGAGACCATTTAGAGGATGCGTCTATTAAGACCATAAAATATCTAAAGGACCCACTAGGTGGGTGAATAGGTCCACAAATATCCCCTTGTATACGTTCCAAAAACGTAGGTGACTCAGTTCCAACCTTTGTTGGTGATGGTCAAATAATTAACTTGCCATGATAACAAGAAGTGCAAGAAAATTCAGTATTTAAAAGAATCTTTAAATTCTTTAATGGATGCCCATATGAGTTTTCTATAATCCGTCTCATCATAATTGATCCAGGATGTCCCAATCGATCATGCCAAAGTACAAAAGTATTGGAATCAGTAACCTTTTGGTTTACTGTGGAATGTGCCTCAATTGCACTAATTTTGTCCAATACAGGCCACAAGATAAAGATGGGAACTTCTCAATAACCCTCTTTTGGCCAGAGACATTCTTTGTAATGATGAGGTATTCAAGATTATTCTCATCTATTGTCTCAATATCATATCCATTTTGACGGATATCTATAAAACTCAACAAGTTCCTCTTGGACTTGGAAGAGAACATTGCATTCTCTATGATAAATATTGTTCCTTTAGGCAGAGTTATAGTTGCTCTTCCGGAGCCTTCAATCAATTTACTACTACCAGAAATTGTAGTAACATCTGCCTTACACATACTTAAATGAGAGAAATATTTCTTCTCTTTGAATATCGTATGTGTGGTACATGAATCAATTAAACAAATATTTTTACAATTGGACGTTGATCCGAGTTTTCTTTGTGAGATATCCATATTTGCTTCCCATGGTTTGACATACAAAAGAAATATACGAAAAATATTAGTATTTTTTTTTATCATAGTTATTCTCCTTTTAATACTCTTGTACCTGTTGCTTAATAATTAAACAATATTTTCAAAATCTGCTGAGGTTAGTTGATTAACCAAATAGATAATCGACTAACCTGTTTCAGCGTTTTAAAAAAAACTATTCGATGAACAGGCAACGGACATAAGGTTAATCGATTAACTAAAGTGATAATCGATTAACTTAGGTAACGATCATTAGGTTAGTCGATTAACTAAATCGGATAGTCGACTAACATGCCTTGCGGAAAAGGTCCAGTTTAATAGAATATATTGGTTAATCGATTATCTGTTATGTTAATCGATTAACTTACTGAAAAATCATTACAAATAAAGCATAAGATGAATGTGTAATCTAAAGTTATATAAAATTTGAACCATATCACAATAATAGATAACTTATGTAAACTATGATAATTGTTTATTCATTAACTACTACGAATAAGTAAAAATAAATATATCAAACTGCTCAATCTTCTTTAACCATGGATCCATCACCGATCAAGTGATCTATTTTCCCCTCAGGGTGCTCAAAGAAGTCTGCCACATCCAAGTGGGTGATGTCAAAATTATTGTCAGAGACAAAATTGATTTCAGGGCCTTTACTCTTTAGAGATGCTTGATAAAGCTCAACCAAATGTCTTGGTACACGGCAAATTTTTGCCCAGTGCCCTTTTCCACCGCAACGATAATATATAGTTTCTGAACTATTTGCTTTTGGATTCTCATAATTCCATTTCCGCTTTTGGTGGTTATATCTCTTTGGGGGGTGACTAACACCAGGAAAATTTCTTCCTTGTCCACATCCACGGCCATGACCCCGACGACGACCACGACCATGATTAAAGCCATAGCCTTTTCCACGCTTAGCATAATGGGAATACACCTTTCTACTTCAGGCAATGGTGTAGACCCAGTGGGTCGATTTTCGTGATTTCTCATGAGCAGGTCATTGTTTCGCTCAGCCACAAGGAGAAGAGAAATCAGCTCAGAGTACTTTTTGAAACCTTTCTCTCTGTACTGTTGTTGCAGAACCATATTTGAGGCATGAAACGTTGTAAACATTTTTTCAAGCATATCATAATCAGTTATAGTATCTCCACAGAGTTTCAATTTAGAAGTAATTCTAAACATTGCAGAATTATATTCAGAAACATACTTAAAGTCTTGGAGCCTCAGATGAGCCCAATCATATCGTGCTTGTGGCAGAGTGATCAACTTTAAGTTGTCATATCTCTCCTTTAAGCCATTCCACAAGATAAGTGGATCTTTGACTGTGAGATATTCAATTTTCAAACCTTCATCAAGGTGATGGCGCAAGAAAATCAAGGCCTTAGCACAGTCTTGGGTGGATGCATTATTTCTGTCTTTAATGGCGTCTCCAAGACCCATTGCATCCAAATGGATTTCAGCATCCAACACCCATGTCATGTAGTTCTTGCCCGAAATTTCAAGGGCAACGAACTTTCTTTTCATAATGTCAGACATAATTAAAACAAAATTAGGTGGAGAAAAAATACCTTAATTTTCTCAAAAAGATTCTTGAGATAGTAGAGCTTCATGCTGATAACGTGTTATAAAACAATAAAAGAACAAGAACAATATTGCAGAGAAAGAGAGAGAAAATTCTTATTGAATTTTGGGGTGGTTTACAATGGGGTAAGACCCCTCTATTTATAGGAAGAAAAATAACTTAGCCTCAAAGTAAAACTCTCTACAAGATAGACATTCACTTTAATTAGAATTCTATTCTTAACAGTCCTTAGAATATATATATATATATATAATCTAAATGGCTAATATAGTTTAATCATCATGTGACAATGCTACGTTCAAGAGTGAACACATATAACTGAAATATAAGAAGTCGCAATAGCAGGTAAGTAACATAAGTGAAACAAAGTGAAATAATCTGAAGCCATGTTCAAGAACCACAGAAGATTTTACCATCTGCATATTTTTGATGTCTAACACGGTAAAAGTTAAGAAAGGGACTCAAGGATGTGCAGCCTCCACGTGGTGTTACGGCGAGGTTGAGTCTCAGAGTGAAACTTTTCGGCTCCAGTACTCATGCAGAAAAAAAAAAGAAACAGAAAGTAGAGTGAGTTAGAAAGGAACAGATATATGCGTCATAATAGATGTAAATCACAGAAGCGGCACACATATTGCAAACTCATACTAAAATATTTTATTTATCATGGTAAACTAGAAACGTGAAGAAGGAACTAACTTGTACCAACAGAAAAATATCTTAAACATTATTCTTTCATTATAGTTAAACATATTACATTTCGTAGTCAAGTAACAGTCCAAAATGTGATAGGAGAGATGACCAAACTTAATTCAATATTTGAATCATCAAAAGCATGCGTATACTTCTTTATAATTACTTGATTTAACAAAGGTGCAGTTACTCATTAACACGATCTGTAAAGACATATCTCCAATTAATAGCATCCTAGGAAGCTCATACCTATTCAAGGAAAGATGAAGCTTTGGAATTTGAAAGTGGGTCTTTAATAAGATCTCAAAATAAAAAATCTGCAAAATAAGGTCATTAGACTTCAGGAATAATCAAAGAAATGGTTAGTTGGGAGGAAGAGCTTAAGGATAAAGGATATGAGTTGTCTATGTTCAATTTAGACTAACCCATTAGTGTTTAAACTTATTTGCATGCTAGAATCGGACTTGGTCTAAATACATGAAAATGATATGTTAAAAGAACATGACCCCAAGTTGAATTTATTTTAGTTTTTCTCTTATTTACTTATTCTCGTTTTATTATTATTCTTTAGGAGCAGGTTAGGCCGACCACACTTGCGTAGGCAATCTTAGGATTTTTCATTTACTTTTGGTTTCGAGGCGAGAGGTCTCTTCCCTTAGTTAAATTTATCCGGGAAATGCCCCGAGGGATTTATATATATATTTATTTTCAGGGGTATGCCTTGAAGTGAATGTAAAGGGAGACCAAAAGTAGAAATTTGTAGTATATTTATTATAATTTTTTCTTTTACTTAGTTGGGGACGACCTCAAGCCTCTTCTGTATTTATTTCTTTTTTTATTGTATTTTTACCTCAATTGAATATTTTAAAAGCCAACTAAGTCGAGTATGCACGTGACCTTCACGGGACTTGGGGAGTGGCTAAAGCCTTCTTCCCTAGTCAAATGAACTTCCTTACACGAATCTCTGGTGCCGACTTAGTCTTGAGTCCAAGTGTTTTTAAAAGGAAAATATTTTCTAAAATGGTGACCTGGCACACCCAAAAAAATGAGAGGTAGCGCTCTGAGTTAATCCTTTTAAACACAATTTTTTGTCACGTCCGTAATTAAAACTCTTTTTCAAGCTTTACATTTTTAATATTTTTAAGAAGGTTTAGTGAGAGTTTGGTTTTAAAAAAAAGGTGGGACATTTGTTATAATTATTTTATGTCCAAATTCATATTCAACAATAGGTGGATTAGATCCCAAGAAACATCCTCTGAAGAAGGTCCAAATCAGGCAATTGTTGGACCAATTTAGCACCTAAAATGTGCTCAAACTTGCAGCCCATGAGTCCTACATATAGACACTTCTTTAAAGCATAAAAAAGACTTACTTTATCCAAGAATGGTATAATAATCATGCTAGATGTTGAGTGAATGCTGGTGCCAATTTGCTTGCAAATTTCCTTCAAGATTTCAAGACTTTATTCAAGATTGGTATAAAACTTATTTTCATATATTATGGGACAATATTTATTTCTTTCCTATTTAAATAAGGTTATATTTTCCTTTTTCTAAGATTTTTGAAATTACTTTTCAAGAATGACTTGGTTATTGCTTCCTAATATTTTTTTTTTCCTAAGGTAGTTGGTGTTGTTGTCCAAAGTAGTTTAGGACTTTATTTGTTTGTTTTTCTGATACAATTTCGTGACCCTCTCTATATATAAAGGGGTGTCTTCTTTGCTTTTAGAGTCAGATTATTCAGACTATTATCAGTAAAAATAGAGATCTTATTTGCACTATTGTGTGTGTCTACAATTGGATTTGTTCTGCAACCTTCAAGACTCAACTTAAGGTGGTAAGATTAAAATCTTTCGAAATCTTAGATCACTTTTATGTATTCGATAAAGGTGATAAGTTTAGGGTTATTGTGGTTCTTGTTATTCTAAATAGGTCGGGTTTCACAATCTATCTCTTTTTTTCAATTCTTTACCAAAGGCGATTAGTTCTTTGTTAGCTAATTATTGTTGTATGGATTAAACTTCAAGAATAGACTTCTTCAATTCAAGAAACTCTTTCTTGAATTCAATCTATCTCAAATTTTTCGTCTTTTTTCATTTCTGTCACGACCCAAAATCTACTAAGGTTGGTGTTGGCGTCGAACACACTGTCAGGCAAGCCAACACCTAGACGTTAATTAAATTATCATTTTTAAATTTTTCGAAATCATGTCCTTTATACATTAAACAATAAATAATAAAATATACATAAATAAGCATGAAGTATTTAACAAACTTAATTTTGCATAATCCCATAATCATTATAGAATCCGGTGTCACAAGTGCATGAGCTATCTCTTGGAAGCAATATAATACAACAACCATTCAGAATACAAATTGGATAGAAAGTATATATAGTAATCTGAAAGAGACTCTACTGCCTACGGGTCATCTCGACAAGTGCAGCTCGCCCAAGTCTCTGTATCAACCATGTTGCTATGCGCACTAGGCCACTAGAGATACATGTGCCTGTGCAACAAAAATGCACAGCAAGAATAGCATGAGTACAAAAAATAACATGTGCTTAATAAGTATCATGTCTAATCTCGAAGAAGTGGAGATGAGAGGTTGACTTTGACGCTTACTAGTGGTCCAATGATAATACACAAATAATTTAATAAATAGAGAATAATCATAAAAATAACAGTAACTCAAATAACATGAGGCAAGTAAATAATTCTTTCATTTATAGGAAACTCCAAAATTCATTTTCATCATTTATATACTTATCTCAGGCTTGGGAGAAACAAATATCAAAATCTATGAATTTCAAGGCAAGCAATACAAGCATGCAAATCATGCCGAGGTCATATGGCCCATCCAATAAAATTTAAATTGTGCACTGCCAGAGGGTCGAATGGCACGAACTATAGATGCATTTATTTAATCTACCGAGGTGTTCGACCTGTTGCACAATATATAAACACATTCAAACAGTCAATCAAGAACTCATAAAGGAGCAAATTGTCCAAGAAAAGGCAATTTATCTTTTAAAAATGAAGAAACGATGACTAGTCTTTTAGAAATCATTTACATGTTCGATATGTTTTAAGCATTTTAAAATTGACAACATGATTTCAAATATTGCAAGTAAAGCATGCTTTTTGGGCTCTAAATTACCCGAACTTAAGAATGATAGTAGCTACTCATGGACTCTCGTGATCTCGTGCGTACGTAGCCCCAAAAATAGAAGCACATAGCCAATTAATTCACCTATGGGGACAATTCCCTCTTACAAAGTTAGAAAGGAGACTCACCTCGCTTCGAAATTTCATAACCGGCGTTCTATGCCCTACCAAAGACTCAAATTAATGCATAACGCTCAAAAATTATCCAATAATTATGAAAATCCATTATTATATGTTTAATTACTCAAAATAATCCCATTTTTAACAATTCCTAGCCCGATCGAAAAGCTGACAAAAATGCCCTTAGGCCCACTTGCCCGGATTCCGAAATTTTTCAAAGATAAAGTTTACCCATAACCTCAAAAACTTAAATATGTAATTTACTCTTAAAATGGGAGTAAAAACTACATGTATACTTTCTTTTACACACATAGTTCTTTTGTTGTACACTTCATATGTTTTTTTATGTGAAGAATATCCCAAGAATACTCTCTCATCACTTCTGCAATCAAACTATACATACAGAGTCTTTGCCATTATTGTGCACAAAGTACATGCATCTAAATACCCTAAGATAGGATATATTTAGTTTCTCCTTTTAAGTGACTCACAGGGAATCTTCTTAACAAGAGGTCTAGTCATGCAAATATTTATGATGTAGCATGCAAGAATTAAGCAAACTTAGCATTTTCAAATTGAGTTCCATGATCAGACTTAATTGATGCAAGTTGATTACCTAGTTGTTCTGATTTTATTTTATTTTTTTAACACAAGAAGCAAACATGCCAAATGCTTCAACTTTAGATGTTAAAAATAATGCCCAAGTAAACCTAGAGTAATCATCAACAAGCACCATACGTATCTTTTACCACCTCTGCTTAATGTTGTCATTGTACCACAGAGATCCACATGAACCAGTTCCATCGTTCTGGTGGTGCTTACCATTTTCTTGCTTTTGCAGAGGATCTTACCTGCTTCCTCCTTGCACAAGCCTCACAAATTTTATCTTCCTTGAACTTAATGTTAGGCAGTCCTATCACCAAATCCTTGGAGACTAGTTTGTTAAGTTGACTTAGATTTGCATGTCCAAGTCTCTTGTGTCATAGGAGGGGATCATTTTCCAACACACTTAAGCAAGTGAGTGCATTTTCTGAAAGTGTGGACAAATCTACTATGGATATATTGTTTACTTTTTTACCTCCAAAACAATATTGTTAGTTGTAAGATTAATCATAAAAAATTTTGCAGAGGTGAATGCTACCAAGTTACCTCTATCACACCATTGTGATCGTCTTATTAGGTAGTATTTAGGCTATCTATCAGGTAGACATTCCCAATAGAGTGAGAATCAGCCTTACCTACCTTTCAAACCCCAATGATCTCACCTTTATTCCCATTTCAAAAGGAGACATCACCTCCTTTGAGGTCCTCAAGTGAAAGGAACTGGTTCTTACTTCCTGTCATATGCTTTGAGCATCCACTATCCATGTACCATATTTGGTTGCTCCCCTTCACTTAGACCCACAAAAGGAAATTAGAGGTTAGTCTTAGGAACCCAAACTAATTTGGGTCCCTTCTATAGGCAAAAGGGTGAATCAGATTCTTTTTAGCCCAACCTGGCAGCCTATTTTCCCTCCAGAACAATATTGTTAGTTGTACAACTCATGCATATTTCTTTCATTTTCTTCTAAAATGAGTTGTGTGTGATCAGCTTCCTTTTTACCAGTTCCTAATTTCAGTTTTAAATTTTAGATCTAAGCTCGAGGACAGTGATATTAACTTCATGAACCGATTCTTCAACTCAGCATTTTTCTTATCACTCTTATTTGCCCTGGACTCTAGACTTTTACATTTTGCTTTTAGAATCACACATTCCCTAGACAGAACTTCTTTCTCATTGTTAATTATCTCAGACTCATCAATGAAGTCCATTAATAACTCAGCTAGGTTTTCTTTAGACAAGAATTTAATCTTCTCTTTGAGATGAAGAATACTTACCTCTTTTTCATCATCTGATTCTCTGATGGCCATTAGTGCATGCTCCTCCTCAGCTTCATCTTCTGAGTCTTCATCTGAAGTTTCTCCCAAGGCAGCAACCATAGCCTTTGTTGATCCTTTGTTCTTCTTGAGTTGAACATGTTCTTCTTCTTGTTCCTTCGATCAGCTCTTTCCTTCTTCCATTCAATTTCCCATTGAGGGCAGTTTCTAATGTGGTGATCAGTCTTCCCACACTTATAGCACCCCTCATTAGTTTGTTTTTCAGGAACCCTTGGTTTGCTGTAGCTTCCACTTCTTAAAGGACCATTTCCTCTCATTAAGTACTTCTTGAATTCCTTTGTGATCATGGTTATTTCATCCTCCTCTAGATCAGCACCTTCAGTGATTTTGAATGTCATGCTCCTTTCCTTTTTGGGTACATACATCTTCATGGTTTGCCTTCTAAGTTCACAGGCTATGAGATTTCCAATTAGCTCATCCAACATAAGAGTGGCAATGTTCTTTGATTCCTAAATGGCAGTAATTTTGCTTTCCCAAGTGATTGGCAGAACCCTTGTCAAAATTTTCTCAACTTTGTCCTCTTCAAGAATAACCTTTCCGAGAGACTTAAGTTCATTTGTCAGTGTGCTAAACCTTGTATACATCTCCTGGATGGTTTCCCCTTCCTCCATGGTGAAATTCTCATATTGAGAATATAGCAATGTTCCTCTTGATATCTTTACTTGAGGAATTCCTTCATGATCCACTTGTAAAGTATCCTATATTTCCTTAGCAGTGGTACAGCTGTGAATTCTATTGTACTCGTCTGGGCCTAGACCACATACAAGCCACTTCTTGGCCTTAGCATTTTTCTCCCTCTTTTTCAAGTCTTCAGCAATGCAGTCAGCCCTTGTCCTTGGCACTTCAATTCCTTCAGCATTCTTCTTAGTGGTTGCTAGGGGACCATCAATGACTCTGTACCAAAGTTCAAATCTTCCCCTATATTGTGATCTCTCATTCTGTTCTTCCACCAACAATAGTACTACTACTGGCCATTGAAAAGTAGAGGCATAGAAGTGGATTGCCCTTCCCAGTTCTCAGGTGGTCACTCATTATTGATCTTCTCCTAAGGTGTTAGCCTCTCCAAGTATAACCTGCTCTGATACCAATTGATGTTTTATACGTCAATACCACACAAAAGTGAGGGTGATTTGTGTGGTATTCAATTTTTCGTTTAAACTGCTTATGAAGGACCTGATTCTTCTATGTGTTCCAACTACTACTATTACGAAATAATAAATACATAAAATAAAGAACACAGAGATTTTACTTGGAAAAACCTGGCTTAAAAGGTGAAAAAACCACGACCTACTACTCAGTAGGATTTTCCCAAACTTCCACTAAAATGACTGAGCCAAAACAGCATTTATAAAACTTCTTTGTAAACCTAAGGATTAACTCTAATCCCGTTGTAGCAACCACCCTCTAACTATTTCGACAACTTCAAGTTAACTCTAACTTGAATACTCAAAGTACCTATTACAACTGCTTCTATGAAAGCTGAAAGGTACAAATAAAAACGCCTACTACAATTGAACTAGAAATAAAGAAAGACACATAAAACTCTTTATGGAGCTGGTTCTTCAATCTGGTTAATGTAGCTTCAGGTTTGCACACTTGAATCACACACGAACTGCTTTCAAAAAGCCTTACTATTTTGCTCTAAATTCACGTTTAACTTCTGCGTTTGTGCAACACATTTAATATGAGAACATCCTGCAATTTATAAAGTTAATATATGAAGAAATAACTAGAGTTCTGATGCAATTCTTCCTTGGTGGAAGAGTTCTAGTTGATTTCAACTTCTAACTCCTTCCCTATCTTGGATAATGTTCTCTTTGATTAAAGACTCCTTCTCCTTATCAATTATGCAACCTTTTCAATCAGGAAGTTAAGCTTATCTCCTTCAAGTGCAACCCACATGCTCAAATCTGCCCGTTTTTTGCACCTGGGTGATGCACCTGGTTCATCCTAAGTTCCTTTTATAGGAAATGTGCATACCTGTAAAAGAGAAAAAACTTAGCTATTTATTGAGTTAGTAATCAGATTTTGATTAAGACTCAATTGTTGATCCTCCATCGAATTTGAGACCTACACCAATACAAACTCCAACCCTTATCCTTGATCTGGATTGTGTTCTCTTCTCATAAGGAGACTTCTTCTCCTTATCCCATAGGCAATCTTTTAGATCAGTTCAGAAGATATTCAGAAGATATTGTTGCTTCATCCCAAGATTTATCTTCTTCACGTGCATCTCATATGCATAGGTTGATAACCACTATGTCTCCCATGATGGACATGGTCCATCATTTAGTTCATATGTCATTCTTCAAAACTTCAACTGAACTTGGGCCAACAGTTCACAAGCATGCTAAGTGCTTAGTACCATCCTTGAAGGGACATATAGCTCCATAAGATAACAATCTCAAGCATAACGGAGGTACGATATATGTTTTGAAATGAAAGAGTCATCCTGCTCACATAACACCATCACTATGCGGAACCTCAACACATTAGAAAATTATCGAGTCGCTCACAACTCACACGGCACAACATAGCGTTACATGAAATAGTCGTCGACAAATTAACTTCCAACGTCCAAATACTCTTCCATAAGTAGAGCTATGCTGAAATGTACATATTTAACCTGATATAGAGCCCATATTCATATTTAGATCCATCCACAGACCTCGTTTCGATATCAACCATTCTGCTATGCCCACTAGGCCACTAGAGATATATGTGATTGTGCAACAAAAATGCACAGCAAGTGTAGCATGAGTACAAAAAATAATGTGTACTCAGTAATTATCCTGTCTAATCTCGAAGAAGTAGAGACGAAAGATCGACTTTGACGCTTACTAGTGGTCCAATGATAATATACCAATAATTTAATAAATTTAGTACTTTTATAAATATAACGGTAAATAAAATAGCATTAGTGATGTTTTAAACATCAATACTACACAAAAGGAGGAGTTATTTGTGTGGTACCCATTTTCTCTTAACCGAACAATAGAAAGACGTAGTTCTCTATGTGTTCAAACTACTACTATTTTTGGAATAATAAATAAAGTAACTAAAGAACATACAGATATTTATGTGAAAAACACCTGGCTCCAAAGGTGAAAAAACCACGACCTATTACTTGGTAGGATTTCCCCAAACTTCCACTAAAATCAATGAGCCAAAACAGCATTTACAAAACTCTTTGTAAACCTAAGAATTAACTCTAATCCCGTTATCGCACACAGCCTCAACTGTTGCGACAGCTTCAAGTTAACTCTAACTTGAACATTCTAGGTACCTAATACAATTGCTTCTATGAAAGTCGAAAGGTACAAAGTAAAAACAACTACTACAATTAAACTAGAATAAAAGATAGACACTTGGAACTATTTTTTAATCTCATTCAACCAGCTTCAGGATTCCACACTCGAATCACATATAAATTTCTTGTCAATCTTAAAAACTTCACCTTTTCTTGGGCAAACAACTTCCCCATTTTTTATGATGACTAACTCTGTGGTTTTTACTTACTTGGATCCTATGAGTACTCGGCTTAACCATCAGTACAAAGCTTAAAAAATTCACTTATCATCAAGGACCAGGTTAATTAGTTTATAAATATCACATATGTAAAGCACGATATCTCTTCCCCCTTTGGCATCATCAAAAAGTTGCATATAAAGTGTGAGTCCCAGATTTTAATAAGTACTCATGCCACTGGGGAAACTGCTCAAGTGCAATCATGTTTTAATCATAATTAATCAAGCAAACATATTCAAATTATCAAGGAAAGAGTAACATTGAACCAGAGCAAAAACAGTAGACATCCTGATAGAAGATATATTGCTACCACAACCCATAAATAGAAAGAAAAAAACATTTAAAACATGAGCAAAAAAAGATAGAGAAATCCCTAACCCGGGTCATCGAAGGTACTAGATAGGTTCAAGGGACGGAGGCTAGAATTCCTAAGGCTTGGGGGAGCCAGGGGGATTGGCTTTGGGATTGGAGAAGATTCACCATATTGAGAAGAATTCCATCATTATTTTCCTTTTCCTTGATGAGCTCAGTTCTAAGGTCATCCCTCTCACCTCTGCCACATGTTTCTTGAGCCTAGCTATCTCAGCATCCTTGACTTCACATTCTTGCACTAGAGCCCTAACTTTACTGTTGATAGGAGACTTCTTGGATGAACCAAGTTCATTTGGGATGGCATTGACTAAATAGTCACAATCAATCATAGTATTAATGGCAAACTGATCCTTTCTCGAGGCCATTTCCCTTTTATTCGGAGGCACATGGATCTATCCAGAATCGTAGTCAGAATAAAGCCGTAGGGGGTAGCATGAGGCTTGAAGCCATTGATGACCATATCCAGCAGCTTGATGATTAATGCATGCCAATTAATTTGCCTTCCACTTCCAGGAACTCCATAAGAACTAGGTCCATATGATATGCAATATGTCATCTCTCCTATCTGGGAAATAGGCACTTGTTGACAAATTCAAACAAGATTATGTGTTGTGGTCTCATTTCAGTTTACTGAACATCCCTAGCCTCATTCACATCTTCGGCATCACATAACCTCCTGGTAATTTCAAGGGCAGTAGGAAGGGAGTCCATACAAGGACACTTTTGCCTAGTATAGTCATCAAACCCTTCAGAGGGTATGTCAAGGATCTCTCCCAGTTTTTCAGCATCAAAGGTCACTTGAACTCCTTTGGCAAGGTTGCTAAACTTTCCTTCCGTAACCTCTTCATTTTCCATAAACTCAATGATCTCATTCCTGGCTAGCCGTCCATCCATCTGAAGGACCATGTCCTTCCACCCTGAGTAGCTAAGGCATCTACCAGTCTCATCATTCCTGGTTCCACTAGGTCTTTCAGCAATCTACCCTTCAAAAATTTTCTTTTGCCAAACATGGCAAGCTTGTCTTGGTCACCATTAGACTCATCCTTTTCTTCTTCTCGACTCCAATCCTCATCTTCAGAAATTCTTACTTGTTTACTTTTTACTACAGACCTTGTCCTCTTGGCTAATAAAGGTTCAACAGTCTCAAACACGGAGGAAGACTTCTTGGAAGAAGTCTTGGGTTTTTTGGGCTTGGGGGTCTGAACCTCCATTGTTGGAACTTCCTTCTGATAGACATGTTCCATCTCCTCAACTTCCACAACCTCTGAGGACTCTGTCACCTTCCCTTTTCCTTCAGCCAACCTTTTCATCTTACTCTCAGCTAGAGCATTTTGTAGATCACTCTCACTCTGTTTCACCCTACTTCTTGTGGCTCTTCCCTGAGTCAAGGAAGTTTCAGTAGTTGTTGGAGATGAAGCCTTTCTTTTCTTAGAGGGTTTTGGAGCACTGAGGGGCTTTTGATGTGGGAGTTCTTCTTTTCTTTGGATCATAACTTGCCCCAACCTTTTTCAACAAGTCTGCTAGGGTCTCTTCAGTTGATGAACCAAGTTCAACTCCTTGTGTGCTTAGATTAACTAACCATTCAGCAGCTTCACCAGACCACTTCCCCTTGATTTCTTGCCATTCTCTTCTACATTTTCTTGTTCAACCCTACAGATAGCAGGCATAGACAAACCAGCAGTGGGTGAATGATTAACCACTCTTTTTCCATTTCCCCTCTCTTCACCACATGAACCCTCTCTCTCTCTTTTTCTTTTTTAGATTTCTTTTTACCTCCACTCCATCGTAACTCAGGTAATTTTACATCCATGATAGGCCCAACCAGAACAAATCCAGTTTCAAGATTTGTCAAAGAAGAACTTACATTAGAAGGGGATTCATGAGTCTTCTCAAAATCAGAAGACCCAAGTCCTTCCCACTCACTAGCCGATTTTTATGTTTCATAATCAGAGTTGGAGTCAGAGTCTTGGACCTCGCTTGCCTTAATTTCTCATTTAATTTCTTCGAGAGAGCCCCAGATGCTACTATTTTCTGTGCAAGCATTTTTAGCCTTCTCAACATGGGTTTGGGATATGTGCTATGTGGGGGAGGGGTAGCTGAATAAGAGGGAGTGGCTGGTGGAGGAGTTCTAGGATTGTCTTGTGGGTTTTTCATGATCGCTGGATTCCTGAAAGAATTGGTGAGTGAGAATTTTGAAGAACAAAGCAAATGAAAGTAAGAGGGATTTTACGGTTTGGGATTATGAAGATAGCAGGAGATAATGATGTGTATTTAAAGAGAAATACACATTTAATGTATAACGGAAGCTTTAGTAGTGGTTAATTAGAGGCTTAATCAACCTGAAATTTCAGGTTTGAAGGAACGGTTAGGCTTCCCTCGATTTTAGGCATTTTTGTGGATTAGAGTTCTAAGGTTGACGGAACCGGTTTAAAACTAACCGATAGAATTTTCTAAGAAGTTGAAAAATTTTATGACTTCTGCCAATGATTTAAATATTTATATTTCTAATTTGTAGAGCATAGAAAACATACATTAGCATTTAGATGAACCTATACTGATAAACTAGGTTCTTCATTTAGAATTCTCTTGACCATGCCTCAATAAACCATAATAGAGAAAATCATGTAAGAGATCAGTGAGTCATATTAACACATGGCACAAGACTATACTAATTACCGTATGAATCTGAGTAGAAATTAATCTAGATATTTACAAAAGTTCATATTTCCTAGACAAACGTTTTCTATTATTTTTCATTTTTTCAATTTTTCTTTCATTGTGAATTCGAAGAGAGATTAGGTGATCTCAATCACTCATAATTCCATTCTGTTCCTCTCAAAGTTTTCTCTACTCAAGGCTTTAGTAAAGATGTCAGCAATTTATTTATCAGTAGCACAGAATTTTATAGAGATCAATCCTTTCTCATAGTTATCTCTTAAGAAGTGGTGTCTAATATCTATGTGCTTAGTCCTCTTATGATGAACAGGATTTTTTGTCATGCTTATAGCATTAGTGTTATCACAGAAGATAGGAATGCAACCAACTTCAATGCCAAAATCTATCAGCTGCTATTTGATCCACAGTAATTGAGCACAATAGGGGCAACAGCAACATATTCAGCCTCAGTAGTGGATAAGGCCACTGAATTTTACTTTAGTGGCCCATGACACAAGATATGAGCCAAGAAAATGAGCCATACCTGGGCGCTCTTCCTATCCATAAGGAAACCTGTATAATCAGCATAACCATAACCTAATAGATTGAAATTACTACCTTTAGGGCACCAAAGCCTAGTGCCTTTCAAATATCTCAGTATCCTCTTGACAGAATTCAAGTGAGATTCCTTTGGATTAGCCTAAAAGAGAGCACAAAGCCCTACACTGAAAACTATGTCAGGTTTGCTGGTGCTAAGATACAAAAATGAACCAATCATACCCTATACAACTTCTTATCAACAGATGAACCAGGTTTATCCATGTCTAATTTGGTGGCAGTTGCGATGGGGGTGTCTATTTCCTTTGATTCATCCATTTTAAACTTTTTGACTTTTGCATATTTCTGTTGATGGATCATGGTTCCTTTTGAGTTTTTTTTATCTTTAAGCCTAAGAAAAAGTTAAGCTCACCTATCATACTCATTTCAAACTCACTCCCCATTAATTTGGAAATATCCTTACTTAGTTAGTTAGTGGTGGCCCAAAAGAATATGTTCATCAACATATATTTGTACCACTAGAAGATCCGTATCTTTTTCTCTAGAGAAAAAAGTAATGTCAGTTTTACCTCTTTTGTAGCCATGTTCAAGCATATACTTGGACAATCTTTCATTCCATGCTCTGGGAGCCTGCTCGAGTCCATAAAGAGCCTTATCTATTTTGTACACATGCTTAGGACATTCCTCTTTTTCAAATCCTGGAGGTTTTTTCACAAACACATTTTCTTTTAGGTAGCCATTCAGAAAGGCACTTTTGACATCTATCTGATGAAGAGTGAATTTCATGTGCGTTGCAAAGGTTATGAGGAGTCTTATTGCCTCTAGCCTAGCAACTGAAGCAAAAGACTCATCATATTCTATACCATCCTCTTGGTTGTAACCTTAGACCACCAGCCTTGCCTTGTTTATTGTAACTGTTCCATCTTCATCAAGTTTATTTTTGAAGACCTATTTTATGCCTATGTGATGACCCGGCCAGTTATCTCATGGATTACCTCCCCGTTTCCCCCATTTCTGCTTCTTCATGCTTCGTTATCCATGTTTTTGTGTGGTCGAGTTGATTGGTTTGGATTCGGAGTGAATTTGGTAAGAAAGGAGACACTTAGTCTCTTTTAAAAAGGTTAAGTTGGAAAAGTCAACCAGATGTTGACTTATGAGTTAGAGAGCTCGGATGTAAATTCCAATGGCTCAGTTAGCTTTGAGAGGTGATTTGTGACTTAGGAGTGTGATCGGAAGTGGTTTTGGATGTCCAGTGTAGCATTAGGCTTGAATTGGCAAAGTAGTATTTTGGCGATTTCCGGTTGATAGATGAGATTTTGATCCGAATGTCGTATTGGAATTTTGAGAGTTTTTGTAGCTTCTTCATGTGATTTGGATGTGTGTGCAAAATTTTAGGTCATTCGGAGGTGATTTCATTGGGTTTTTTTATCAAAAGAGAGTTTCAGAAGTTTTTGGAAAACTTAGGCTTGAATTCGATGTGAATTAATGGTTTTGGTGTTGTTTGAGGTGTTTTGATGATTGTAACAAGTTTGAATGATATTTTAGGATGTGTTGGTGATTTTAATTAAGGTACCGGGGGCCTCGGGGTGATTTTGGATGGCTAGCGAGAGGTTTTGAGACTTAAGGAATTGCAGAAAGTTGCAGCAGCAGTTGCAGACAAAATTGGTCTTTGCGATCACGTGAGTTGAGCCGCGATCGCATAGAAGGATTTTGAGGTGATCGGACTATTTCCCTTCGCAATCGCGAGGAAGGGCTCGCGTTCGCATAATGGAAGCTGCGTTCGCATAATGGAAGCTAGTGCTTCGCATTCGCAGCGGGATGTACGTGTTCGCGTATAAGGATTTGGTTGTCCAGTAATGGTGTTCTCCGTGATCGCATCGGTGGAACTACGTTCCCATTAGTTTAAGGAATAGAGCATCGCGTTCGTGGGTCTTCAAAGGTCTTGGAAAATTGTTCTTCGCGATCAAGAGTCTTCGGCCGCAGTCGCATAGAAGGAAGTTCAAAAGCTGGGCAGAAAGTTATAAAACACTTCATTCGCTAGTGTTAGCCAATTTTCCACCATAGTTGAGTATTTTGAGAGATCTTTGAGGGGAATTGAAGAGGGATTCAAGGATAAACGTTTGGAGGTAAGTTTCTTGAACTTAAAACTAGATTAACATGTGAATTCCACCTAGAAATGCATGAAATATAAGCCTAGAAATCAAGAACTAGGGCTTGTATTTCGAACCAAACATTTGGGATTTTAAAGGGCTATTTGTGGATGGATTTTGATGTTCTTAGTATTTATGAACTCGTGGAAGGATAAAGAAGCCGTTGATGTACAAATTACTGAGTTTCGAGAAGTTGGCCCGGGGCTCGGGTTTTGTCTAATTTTGGGATTTTCAATTGTTTTCGCTTGGGTTTTGTTTCCTTAGCATATTGTGAAGTATTCGTTTCGGTTTTGGTCAGATTTGACGCACGAGGAGGCCGATTTAAGAGGCAATGGTAGTGATTGTAAATGATATCCTAAGGAATTGAAATCCTGGATTTCAGCATGGTGCTATATTGAGATGAAACATGCGCTTAATAATGAGCGTGGGGTTGCTTAGTACTGCAGATTGTGAATTGGTCTGTCCCGATTGAAGATTTTATCGGATATTTGACTAAAACATATTTGTTATTGTCATCATCATCATTTGGGCTGATTGCCATATTTCGGCTTTGTGCCAATTATTTGAACTCTTCTAGGATTTTTATCACTATTTTCTCACTGTTTTGATTTATTACTTGAACTCGGTCCTGTTAATATCTATTGTTTTACAAACTCGGCTACTTTTACTCTGATTTGAAACTTAAATGATATTTCAAAATGACGTTTTAGGTTGAGAACTACTGTTTTGCTAATGCCCCAAGGGCTTGTGATGATTTTCGAACTGAGTGAGGCCGAGGGCCATATGTGAGGATATGCTGAGTGATATGAGGTCGAGGACTTGAGATACATTTATATGCCACGATGTGGCTTGAGTGATTTGAGGCAGAGTACTGAGTAATTATGCCACGAGGTGGCTTGATATAGCGTTTAAGCCATAAGGGGCCCCTCCGGAGTTTGCACACCCACAGTGAGCGCAGGTACTCATCATGTTCTAAGAGAGAGAGAGAGAGAGAGAGAGAGAGAGAGAGAGAGAGAGAGCCCAAGGAGCTGATACTATTCTGAGTGATTGATACTGTACCCGAGGGGCTGATACTACACTAAAAGTGAGCCCGAGGAACTGATATTATTCTGAGTGATTGATATCGTGTCCAAGGGGCTGATATTGTTTTGAGTGATTGATATTGTGCCTGAGGGGCAATTCGTACTTGTTACTTACCTGCTAAATTACCTATTTTACTTGATTTAAAGGGATTTCATATGACTTCTTCACGGATTTAGCGCTTTAAGTGATTTTACTTTTGATATAGAATTTCTTTGTGCCTTTGCATGTTTTCTTATTATTAGTAATTCATTTTAATTATTACTCACTGTGTCAGAGTTCTCACATTACTCCCTGCATTGTGTGCAAATTCAAGCATAGCAGATTCCACTCCTGAGAACTGATCCTCCCAGTCCAGGAAGTATCTAGGATACTATGAGGTAGTTTTTAGTGTCCGTAGCCCATGCCTCCCTTATCTTTTTATTCTATATATTTCAAACTTTTGTATCAGATTTCGTATTTAGTATAATTGTATCAGGATTCATTAATTGATCATGACTTGTGACACCCTGGTTTGGGCTGTGTCAGGATGGTTCTCTTCTTTTGTTATCGCTACTTTCACAAATCTTGGCTATTATATCATATTTTAGAACTGTTATATGGTATTTAACTGCTTATTAGAGGTGTTCGGTTTTGGTCTGGCTGGACTTTTCTTCACGAGAGGTGCCATCACGGTCGGGTTTATGGATTAGGTCGTGACAAGTTGGTATCAGAGCCTACGTTACATAGGTCTCACAATCCATGAGCCTATTTAGTAGAGTCTCACAGAACGGTATGGAGATGTCTGTATTTATCCTCGAGAGGCTGCAGAACCTTTAGGAAAAAATTCATATGCTTGATATTTTTGTCAAGCGACTTTGTTGATCCGAGAACTAAATTTCTGTTATTCTATTCTCTCGCAGATGGCGAGGACTCGCACTACTGGATGAGGTGGACGACCACCAGTTCCACCCACTGAGGCCACCAAAGGCTGTGGACATAGCAGAGGCAGAGTAGAGAGGACAGAACCTGTTGATCCACCAGTTGCCCCAGCTCCGCATCAGGCTCTAGCAACACACCAGTTCAGGCACCAGCTATGCCCATCATGATTCCGGGTCTACGGGATACCTTGGCTCAGATCTTGACAATTTGCACTTGCCTGGCTCAGGCAGTTTCAGCCACCACAGTAGCAGCTACTTCAAAGGTCGGGGGAAGCAATCAGATCCCCGCTGCTTGCATACCTGAGTACGTAATGCAGGGACTACAGACACCGAAGGTACCTTCAGCCTCGTCGGTTGCATCGGTTCGGGAGTCTATGGTACCAGTTATGCCGGATGATGAGCAGTGTCGTCTTGAGAGGTTTGTTAGACTCCAACCTCCTTCATTCAGTGGTGCTGAGGGCGAGGATGCCTAGGGCTTTCTAGATAAATGTCAGTGGATGCTCCGTACAGTAGGGATTCTTGAGACTAGTGGTGTGGCATTTACCACCTTTCAGTATACTGGGGCCGCCTTCACTTGGTGGGAGGCGTATGAGAGACGTAGGCCGGTTGGTGCAGCGCCCCCTACTTGGCAGCAGTTCTCCACTCTCTTCTTGGAGAAGTATATTCCGCAGTCCCGTAGGGAGGAGCTGCGTAGATTGTTCGAGTGGCTACGATAGGGGGATATGACTATGTCACGGTATGAGTCACGGTTTTCTGAGTTGTCTCATCATGCAATCTGGATGGTTTTGACTGATCGTGAAGAGGATTATGAGGTTTTTTGATGGCCTTAACTACCATATTTGCATCCTTATGACCAGAGAGAGAGTGTTGGGTGCTACGTTCCAGGAGGTGGTTGACGTTGCTCGTGAGATTGAGAAGGTTCACCGTCAGGATCGAGAGGAGAGGAAGGCCAAGAGGTCTCGAGGATCGGGCAGTTATAATGGTTCTCCTTCGAGGGCCAGTTCCAGCATGGTAAGGGTCGTTCTATTAGGCATGCTAGTCAGCTCGTCCAGAGTATCGTGGGGCAACTTCAGGTTGTGGTATCATGGGTCTCAGCAAAGCCAGCCTTCTCTCAGCACCCTCCCAATTTAGGGTACATCTCGTACCCCGTCAGTTACATCAGCTGGTCACTCTGGTGTGAGGGATTCCCATCAGTCCCCTTCTCCAGCACCTGGGAGTTGCTTTAATGTGGAGAGTATGGGCATTTGTGGAGGCAGTGTCCTCATCGTTCTACCAATTCGTCTTAGCAGAGGGGTCAGCCCTCGACTTCTGCTCTAGTTACTTTTCCACTCGCCCAGCCAGCTAGGGGTGGAGCTCAAGCAGCCATGGGTCGCCCTAGAGGGAGAGGCTGATCAGGCGGTGGCCAAGCTTGATTTTATGCTATGCCAGGTAGGCCAGAGGCCATTGCTTCAGATGTTATCGTTACAGGTATTGTCTCAGTCTGCCACAGAGATGCCTCCATATTATTTGATCCCGGTTCCACCTATTCATATGTGTCCTCATATTTTGCTGGCTATTTGGATACGACCCATGAGTTTCTTGCTTTACTTGTTCGTGTATCTACCGTGGTGGGCGATACCATTATTGCAGACCATGTGTATCGGTCATGTATTGTGACTATTGATGGTCTGGAGACCCGAGTTGATCTATTACTATTAAGCATAGTGGACTTTGATGTGACTTTGCGCATGGATTGGTTATCTCCGTGTCGTGCTATTCTAGACTGTCATACCAAGACAGTCACTTTGGCTATACCGGGTGTACCTCGGATCGAGTGGCGTTGTCTGACTGATTATGTTCCTAGTAGAGTGATATCTTTATTGAAGGCCCAGCATATGGTTGGGAAAGGTTTTCTTTCACATCTAGATTTTGTGCAGGATGTTGGAGCAAAGACTCCCAGTATTGATTTTGTCATGGATTTTCCCAATGTTTTTGTTGCAGACCTGTCGGGCATTCCACTAGACATGGATATTGATTTTGGTATTGACCTGGTGCCGGGCACTCAGCATATTTCTATTCCTCCATATCATAGGGCACCAGCAGAGTTGAAAGAATTGAAGGAGTAGCTTCAGGAACTCCTAGATAAGGGGTTAATTCGGCCTAGTGTGTCACCGTGGGGTGCACCGATTATCTTTGTGAAACATAAGGATGGTATAATAAGGATGTGTATTGATTACAGGCAATTGAACAAAGTAACGATCAAGAACAAGTATCCCTTGCCTTGCATAGATGATTTATTTGACTAGCTTCATGGAGCAAGGGTGTTCTCCAAGATTGACCTCCGTTTGGGCTATCACCAGTTGAAGATCAAGGGTTCAGATATTCTCAAGACAGCCTATTGGACTGGATACGGTCATTAAGAGTTCCTAGTGATGTCTTTCGGGCTAACCAATGCCCCAGCAGCATTCATGCGTTCGATGAACAATGTATTTCGGCTTTATCTAGATTCATTCGTTATTGCATTCATTGATGATATCCTAGTGTACTCGCGTAGTCAGGAGGATCACGCGAGCATTTGCGAGTTATATTGCAAAAATTGAGGGAGGAGAAGCTTTATTCAAAATTCTCCAAGTGTGAGATTTGGCTTAGTTCAGTGGCTTTCTTGGGGCACGTGGTGTCCAGCAAGGGTATTCAGGTTGATCCAAAGAAGACAGAGGCGGTCTAGAGTTGGCCTAGACCGTCTTCAGCCATAGAAATTCGTAGATTTCTTGGCTTGGCAGGTTATTATTTCGGGTTTGTTCAAGGGTTCTCTTCTATCATATCGCCCTTGACCAGGTTCATTCAAAAGGGTGTTTCATTTGTGTGGTCGGACGAGTGTAAGAGAGCTTTCAGAAGCTCAAGACAGCCTTTACCACAACTCCAATATTGGTGTTGCCATCAGCCTCAGGTTCCTACACCGTATATCTTGATGCTTCGAGAGTTGGGGATTAGTTGTGTATTGATGCAGGAGGGTAGAGTTATTTCTTATGCTTCTCGTTATTTGAAGCCCCATGAGAAAAACTACCCCGTTCATGATTTGGAGTTGGCTACTATACTTTATGCATTAAAGATTTGTAGGCATTATTTGTATGGTGTATCCTGTGTGGTATTAACTGATCAGCATAGTCTTCAGTATCTATTTAAACAAAGGGCCTTAATTTGAGGTAGCGGAGATGGTTAGAGTTGCATAAGGATTATGATATCACCATATTGTACCACCCGGGAAAGGCCAATGTAGTGGCCGATGCTTTGAGCCGAAAAGCACTGAGCATGGGGAGTTTGGCATATATTCCAGTTGGGGAGAGACCTCTTGCGATTAATGTGCAGGCTTTGGCAAATCAGTTCGTGAGGTTGGATATTTTTTAGCCTAGTCACGTATTGGCTTACGTGGTATCTCAGTATTCTTTATGCGATCTTATCAGAGAGTGCCAATATGATGATCCGCACTTGCTTGTCCTTAGGGACAGGGTTGAGCATGATAATGTGGGATGTAACCGTTGGTAATGATGGAGTGTTGAAGAAGTAGGGCCGGATTTGTGTGCCCAATGTGGATGGGCTTCTGGAGTTGATTATGGAATAGGCCCATAGCTTGCGGTGTTCCATTCATTTAGGTGCCGCGAAGATGTATCAGGATCTTAGACAGCATTACTGTTGGAAGAGAATGAAGAAAGATATCGTGGGATTTGTGTCTCAATGTCTCAACTGTGAAGTAAAATGTGAGCATCAGAGACCGGGTGGCTTGCTTCAACAGATTGTTATTCCTGAGTGGAAGTGGGAGAGGGTCACTATGCACTTTGTTGTTGGACTTCCTCAAACTTTGAAGAAGTTTGATGCTATTTGGGTGGTTGTGGATAGGCTGACCAAGTTCGCGCACTTCCTTCCTATTTGTACTACTTATTCTTCTGAGCGGTTGGCAGAGATATACATTCGAGAGATTGGTCGATTGCACGGTGTCCCAATTTCTATCATCTTAGATTAGGGCACTCAGTTTACTTCCCAGTTTTGGCAGTCCGTTCAATGAGCGTTGGGTACATAGGTACAGTTGAGCACAGCCTTTCACCCTCAGACGAATGGGCCGTCCGAGCGCACCAGTTAGATATTTGAGGATATGCTACATGCATGTGTTACTTATTTCGGGGGGTCATGGGATCAGTTCCTACTACTTCCAGAGTTCGCCTACAACAAAAGCTACCAGTCCAGTATTCAGATGGCTCCATATGAGGCTTTGTACGGGAGGCGGTGTAGATCTCCGGTTGGTTGGTTCGAGCCCGATGAGGCTACGCTAATAGGGACAGATTTGGTTCAAGATGATTTAGAGAAAGAGAAGGTAATTCAGGAGAGACTTTGTACGGCGTAGTCGAGACAAAAGAGCAATGCGAACCGAAAGGTTCGAGATGCCTCCTACATGGTGGGTGAGAAGGTCTTGCTGAAGGTTTCACCGACAAAGGGTGTAATTAGATTCGGAAAGAAAGGGAGGTTGAGTCCGCAGTTCATTGTGCCTTTTAAGGTACTTAGGAGGATTGAGCGGTGGCATATGAGTTTGCCTTGCCACCCAGCTTGTCGAGCGTGCATCCATTTTTCCATGTTTATATGCTCCGGAAGTATATTAGGGACATATCCCATGTTCTAGATTTGACTTATGATGTAAAGCCAGCTGCCATTTTGGAACGTCAGGTTGGGAAATTGAGGTCAAAGGATGTAGCTTCAACGAGAGTGTAGTGGCGAGGTCGGCCTGTGGAGGAGGCTACCTGGGAAACCAAGCGGGAGATACGGAGCAAATATCCTGACATGTTTGAGGCTTCAGGTATAGTTCTTTACTCGTTTGAGGACAAACATTTGTAAGTTGGAGAGGATGTGACGACCCGGCGAGTCGTCGCATGGGTTACCACCCTGTTTCCCCCAATTCTGCTTCTTTATGCTTCGTTATCCGTGTTTTTATATGGTCGAGTTGATTGGTTTGAGTTCAGAGTTAATTTGGTAAGAAATGAGATACTTAGTCTCTTTTAAGAAAGTTTAAGTTAGAATAGTCACCCGGATTTGTTGAATTATGATTTTAGAGGGGCTCAGATGTGAATTCCAATGGTCGTAAGCTTCGGGAGGTGATTTGTGACTTTGAAGTATGATCTGAAGTGGTTTTGGAGGTCCGGTATAGCATTAGGCTTGAATTGGCGAAGTTAGTATTTTGGCGATTGCCAATTGATCGGTGAGATTTCGATCCGAGGTTCGGATTGGAATTTCGAGATTTGTAGTATCTTTGTTATGTGATTTGGGATGTGTGTGCAAAATTATAAGTCATTTAGAGGTGATTTGGTTGGATTTTTTATCAAAAGCGAGTTTCGGAAGTTTTTGGAAAACTTAAGGTTGAGTTCGATGAGAATTGATGGTTTTGGTGTCGTTTGAAGTGCCTTGATGATTGGAACAAGTTTGAATGATGTTTTAGGATGTGCTGGTGCTTTTGATTGAGGTCCGGGGGGCCTTAGAGCGATTTCGGATGGCTAGGGGAAGTTTTGAGACTTAAGGAATTGCAAAATATTGCAGCAGCAATTGCAGACAAAATTGGTCTTCAAGATCGCATGAGTTGAGCCGTGATCGCACAGAAGGATTTTGGAGGTGATTAGACTATTTCCCTTTGTTATCGCGACAAATGGCTCATGTTCGCATAAGTCTGAAAGCTGGTGCTTCGCATTCGCAGAGGGATGTACGCATTCGTGTATAAGGATTTAGAGGTCCAGTAATGTTGTTTTTCGTGATCGCATTGCGGGGCTACGTTCGCATTGGTTTGAGGATTAGATAATCTTGTTCACGGGTATTCGATCGCGTTCGCATAGCACATTTTATAGGTCTTGGAAAATTGCTCTTAGCGATCGTGATTCTTGGGCGGCGATCGCATAGAAGGAAGTTCAGAAGTTGGGCAGAAAGTTATAAAGCACTTCATCCGCGAGTGTTAGCGATTTTTCTACCATAGTTGAGTATTTTGAGAACTCTCTGAGGGAAATTGAAGAGGGATTCAAGGAGAAACTTTTGGAGGTAAGTTTCTTGAACTTAAAACTCGATTATAATGTGAATTCCACCTAGAAATTCATGAAATATTAGCCTAGAAATCAAGAACTAGGGCTAGAATTTTGAAACCAAACAATTGGGATTTGAAGCGGTATTTATGGATGGATATTGATGTTCTTAGTATGTATGAACTCGTGGAAGGATAAGGAACCCATTGATGTGAAAATTTTTGAGTTGCGAGAAGTGGGCCTTGATCGCTGCCAACTCGACGCTACACCGAGGTAGGAAGAGCGGGTCGCAATAGCTTTTACCCGAATAGAGATCAGGATCGATTTTCTTAGGGAGCTAGTAGTGGAGTTGGATTTTCTGTCTAGTCTAGATATGTATTTTTACTCCTAATGTCACTTCAAACATTCTTTGTTTTTTATTTTATAACTACTATTATAAAACTAATGATTAACACTAAATTTTGTTATGAGAATATTGCTAAGTTGTTTCTAATAGGAAGAAGGGCACTAGGGTCGTGGCATCACCTAGGTGGTTAATTGACTGGTAGGTGTTACTAAGGATAGATTGACATATTTGGAGCTTATGTTATAACTCTTGCACAATTATACCCACTCTCACACCTCTTGGTAGAGAAAGTGATTTTGCCCAATTGACTCTCTCGAGACCAATTAGGAGCCAATTATACCAAGCAACTAGGGTCCAAGTGGCATGATTACTCTCTCGAGATTTAACTCGTTAATTGGAACTATCATTTCTCATGAGTCCATCCCAATTTCTTTATTGGGTCAATTATGGGGTCATAGACTCTTTTTCTCAAGAAGAGTCAAACCCACAAAGATTGAATCAGTGTTTACAACCACCAATTCTTGAATAAAAACATAAAATCAACCCAAATAGCAAACACTCAATATCAATCTAACCCTAGATGACAACACCCATCGATTAACCACACTAGGGTTGAGCCACAACCTTATCTAATTGGTTTAGCTACACATGATTAAGGAAGAAAATAAAGAAATAGTTGAAGAACTAAACATATTAATTAATTACTAAGAAGAAATCACAATAATCTATTGTTAATGAAGAGCAAACGTGCCAAAAATGGCTACAAAACCGAATCTCACGAGCGCAGCTACGTTCAGAATATCAAACTTAACCTAAAAATGGTAAAATATTATATTTATACTAGGCTGGAAAAATTGGACAAAAATACCCCTACGAGGTCGGTGCGAGCCGTACAAAAGAACCTGTAGCCGCACTAGCTCTTTTGATTTCACTATTCAGCTCTCTGATCTTGAGGAACACGGATCGCGTGAAAATGTACAGCGGCCGCAAAGGGGTCTGGTGCGGATCGTGCAGGAACGACCACGGACTGCGTGGCATTATCATGGCTATTTGTCCACCTCTCTGGATCTCAATTACACGGACCGCACAAAAGAGTGGAACAGCCGCTTAGCCTAACTGCGGACCGCGAGAATCCTACCGTTGCTGCATTGCCTTAAGCCTGAATATACCATGTCTCTAATACTCCAAGTGCAACCGTAGTCGCTTTTGCGCGGTCCGCACTAGGCCTTCTCCCCTTGGATTTCATGGTCTTTGATACCTTAGCAGGTTTCACTCCTTTTTGAGTCGATCTTTGACATTTCGCTACTTTGTCGCTCAAACCTACAATCAAGCACAACCTGTGAGCATTTTAGGACTATTTTGTAGCAATTTATACTGAAAGAATAGGCAAGTATGGGCATAAAACACATTAAATACTAACTTATCAAGCCTAGGGCTCGGGTTTTGCTAATTTCGAGATTTTTGATTCTTTTTTATTGTTTTCGCTTGGGTTGTTCCCTTAGCATATTGTGACGTATTCGTTCTAGTTTTGGTTAGATTCGACGCGCGAGGAGGCCTATTTGAGAGGCAAAGGCATAGCGAGATAGAACTTTCATCTGTTCGAGGTAAGTAGTGATTGTAAATGATGTCCTGATGGTTTGAAACCCCGAATTTCACAACGAAGTGCTATATTGAGGTGAGACACGTGCTTGATGATAAGCGTGTGGTCATTTACTACTGAGGATTATGACTTGATCTGTTCCGATTGATGATTTTATTGCATATTTGGCTGAAACTTATTTGTTATCATCATGATTTGGGCTGATTGTCATATTTGGGCTTCGTGCTAATTATTTGAACCTTTCAAGGATTTTTATCACTATTTCCTCACTGTATTGATTTATTACTTGAACTCATTCATTTTAATATCTACTGTTATATAAACTCAGCTACTTTTACTCGGATTTGAAACTTAAATGATATTTCTAAATAAAGTTTTGGGCTGAGAACTACTGTTTTGCTAATGCTAAGGGGTTTGTGATGATTTTCGTACTGAGTGAGGCCGAGGGCCAGAGATACATTTATATGCCACGAGGTGGCTTGAGTGATGGGAGGCCGAGTGTCGAGTGATGATGCCACGAGGTGGCTTGATATAGCACTTGGGATGTAAAGGGCCCCTCCGGAGTCTGCGCACCCGTAGTGCGCATGGGTACCCATCATGTTCTGAGAGAGAGAGAGCCCAAGGGCCTGATACTATTCTAACTGATTGATATTGTGCCCAAGGGGCTGATATTGTACTAAGAGTGAGCTCGAAGGGCTGATATTGTTCTGAGTGATTGATAATGTGCCCGAGGGGCGATTCCTACTTGTTACTTACCTGCTAAATTACCTGTTTTACTTGTTTTAAAGGGATTTCAAGTGACTTCTTCTCCGATTTATCGCTTTAAGTGATTTTACTGCTTCATATAGAATTGCTTTGTGCCTTTGTGTGTTTTCTTGCTTTCAGTCATTATTTATAATTATTACTCACTGCGTCGGAGTACTCACATTACTCCCTGTATTGTGTATGCAGATTTAGGCATAGCAGATTCCGCTGCAAAGTGATGATCCTCCCAGTCCAGGTTGTGTCTGTGAGACTACGAGGTAGTTGTTGGCTTCCGCAGCCCCATGCCTTTCTTATCTTATTATTCTATGTCTTTCAGACTTCTGTATCAGATTTTATATTTACTATACTTGTATTAGGATTCATTAATTTCTAATGACTTGTGACACCCCGGTTTGGGCTGTGTCGGGATAGTTCTCTTCTTTTATTATCGCTACTTCCGCAAATCTTGGCTATTATATCATGTTTTAGAACTGTTATCTGGTATTTAACTGCTTATCAGAGGTGTTCGATTTGGTCGGACCTTATCTTCACGAGAGGCGCCATCACGACCGAGTTCAGGGATTGGGTCGTAACAACCAATGACTGATATATCCTTGGGCTTTGGAACTAGGTGTAAAACTTGACTTATCTCGAGCTGATTGAGTTCATCTTGCATTGTATTTACAAAATTTTCATCCAAACAAGCCTCAGCAACATTTTTAGGTTCAATAAGAAATAGGAAAGCATCAAAAGCACACATATTCTTTAACTGTGATCTAGTTTTGACTCCAGAGGTTGGATAAGTAAGTATGTTCTCAATGGGATGAGAACTTTGATACTTGTGAGGTTTTACAACCAACTGATTTCTGCTTGTTGTTTCTCCCATGTTTTGTTGTTGAGGAACAAGGTCATGAACAGGTTCCTTTAAGGGATTGGTTTCAATTCCTCTTTGATCAGTTTCCCCTATCAGGTTGCCCTGGATGGAAGAACATCTTCCTTCTTTTGGTGCCACTTCTGAGACTTCACTCAAATCTTTTATCAGCCCAATAGCTTCATCTTCATATTCCTCTCTCAGAAAGAATATTAGTTTCATCAAACACTACATGTACACTTTCTTTTTTATTGAACAATTTATATGCTTTGATATGTGAAGAATATCCCAAGAATACTCCCTCACCACTTCAGGGATCAAACGTACATAGGGAGTCCTTTCTACTATTGTTCACAAAGCACGTGTATCAAAATGCCATAGGATATGATATATTTGGTTTTCTCCCTTTAAGTAACTCATAGGGAGTCTTCTTTACAAGAGGTTTAGTCATGCATCTTTAATGATAAAACATGTAGTGTTTACAGCCTCTGCCCAGAAGCTATGGGGCAGTTTACTAGAAAGAAACATAGTCCTACCCATATCTTCAAGAATCATGTTCTTTCTTTCAACTACTCCATTTTGTTGAGGAGACCTAGGGGCGGAGAAATTATGATCTATGCCATTCTCATCACAAAATTCACCAAACTTAGCATTTTCAAATTCAATTCCATGATCAGACTTGATTGATGTAAGTTGATTACCTAGTTGTTTCTAAGTTTTTCTAACAAAGAAAGTAAACATGTCAAATGCTTCATCCTTAGATGTTAAGAATAGTACCCAGGTAAATCTAGAATAATCATCAACAAGTACCGTCACATATTTCTTACCACCTCTGCACAATATTCTCATTAGACCACAGAGATCCATATGAACTAGTTCCTACGTCCTAGTTGTGCTTACCATTTTCTTGCTTTTCAAGGATGATCTTACCTGCTTCCTCTTGGGACATGCCTCACAAACTTTGTCTTCCTTGAACTCGATGTTAGGTAACACTATCACCAAGTCCTTAAAGACTAATTTGTTGAGTTGATTTAGACTTGCATGACCAATTCTTTTGTGCCACATGAGGGATCATTTTCCGACACACTCAAGCAAGTGAGTTCATTTTCTGAGAGAGTGGAAAAATCTACAATGTAAATATTGTTAACTCTTTTTCCCTGCAAAACAATCTTGTCAGTGGTAAGATTAATAACAAAGCATTTACTAAAGGTTACAAGGTTTCCTCTGTGATACAGTTATGATACACTGATTAGGCTATATTTCAAGCCATTTATCAAGTAGACAATCTTAATAGAGTGTGATTCTATCTTACCTACCTTTCAAACCCCAATAAGCTCGCCTTTCTTCCCATTTCCAGAGGGTACATTACCTCCTTTTAAATCATCAAGTGAAAGAAATTGGTTATTGCTTCCAGTCATATGTTTTGAGCAGCCACTATCCATGTACCATATTTGGATAGTTCCCATCACTTGGACCTTGCAAAAAGGAATCAGGGGTTAGTCTTAGGAACCCAAACTAGTTTGAGTCCTTTCTATAGACAAAGGGGTAAATCAAATTCCATTTAGCCCACCTAGGCATCCTATTTTTCTCTTGAACAAAGGTTTTGTTCTTCTGACTGGCCTTTTCTTTTGCATTACATTCATTTTTGTAATGACCAGTCCTTTCACAGTGTGTACAGATTTTTGTTTTCAGGAAAAGTGAGGTACTTGCTTTTGGGGTCCCGCTTAGGTGCTTGGGCCCATATCCAAGTCCTCTCTTCTTGCTACTGTGATGTTCTTGTGGCCAGGATAGTGCATCAGAAGCCTCAGTCCATTTGCAAGTTATGTCTAGTTCATGCTTTACGTTCCCTAGGTCTTTTTTTAAGACTCTTATCTGCTCATTTTTCCTATACAACTCGTCCTTCACTTTTCCTAGGTTTTCTTCTAAGGTGAGATGTGTGTGATCATCTTTCTTCTTACTAGTTCCTAATTTTAGTTTTCGATTTTCAGACCTAAGTTCTAGGACATTGGTGTCAAGTTCAAGAACGTGGTCCTTCAACTCAGCATTTTTACTATCACTCTCATTAGCCCTAGATTCTAGTTTTTTACACTTGGCTTTTAAGATCACACACTCCCTAGACAGCTCTTCCTTCTCATTGTTAATTAATACAAACTCATCGATGAAGTCTAGCAATAGTTTAAACAACCTTTCTTTGGACAGATATTTAATCTTGTCTTTGAGATGAAACACACTTACATTTCTTTAGAGAGATATTTAATCTTGTCTTTGAGATGAAGCATAGCATTTGTTGATCCTCTGTTTCTTTTAGGTTAAACTTGTTCCTTCTTCCTTTTCTTTCGTTCATCCCCTACTTCTTCCATTCAATTTCCAACTAAGGACAGTTCTTGATCATGTGATCAGTCTTGCCACATTTGTAGCAACCCTCGTTAGCTTATTTCTCATAAGCCCTTGGTTTGTTGAAGGTTGTACCTCTTGAAGAACCCTTTCTTCTCATTAGGTACTTTTTGAAATCCCTTGTGATCATGGCCATTTCATCATCCTCCAAATCTGCACCTTCAGCTATTCTGAGAGCCAAACTCTTTTCCTTCTCAGGTGAATCCATTTTATAGTTCGCCCTATCAGTTCATAGGCAGTGAGGTTTCCAATCAGTTCATCCAACTTGAGAGTAGCAATGTTCTTTGATTCCTGAATAGCAGTGATTTTGCTTTCCCAAGTCACTAGTAAGACCCTTGTCAAGATTTTCTCAACCTTATCTTCTTCAGGGATAATTCTCCCAAGAGATTTAAGTTCATTGTTAGTGTTTTGAACCTTGTGACATCTCCTGGATAGTTTCTCCTTCCTTCATAGTTAAATTCTCATATTGAGAATATAGTAGTGTTCCTCTTGATCTCTTTACTTGAGGGGTTCCTTCATAAGGCACTTGTAAAATGTCTCATATCTCCTTAGTAATGGTACAGCTTCGAATCCTACTATACTCATCTAGACCCATTCTACACACAAGTCATTTCTTGGTCATGGCATTCTTTTCCCATTTCTTCAAGTCTTCAGCAGGGCAGTCATCTCTTGTCTTTGGCACGTCCACTCCTTCAGTATTCTTCTTTGTAGTTTCCAGGGGACCATCACTGATATGTCCTAAAGTTCATTGTCTTCTCTGATGATGTAATCTCTCATACTGTTCTTCCACCAAGAATAGTACAGACTATTAAAGAGTGGAGGCCTAGTAGTGGATTGCCCTTCCCAGTTTCCAGGTAGTCCACTCATCTTGATCTTTTCTTAAGGTGTTAACATCTTCAAGGATATCCCGCTCTAATATTAATTGATGTTTTAAACGTCAATACCACACAAGAGATGGATGATTTATGTTGTACCCGATTTTCGCTTAACTGAACTATAGAAAGACCCGGTTCTTCTATGTGTTTCAACTACTACTGTTATGTGGAATAATAAATAAAGCAAAATAAAGACACAGAGATTTTTATGTGAAAAATACCTGGCTCAAAAAATGAAAAACCACGACCTACTACTTAGTAGAATTTTCCCAAACTTACACTAAAATCACTGAGCCAAAATAGCATTTACAAAACTATTTGTAACCTAAGGATTAACTCTAATCATGTTGGGACACACGGCCTCAACTATTGCGACAACTTCAAGTTAATTCTAACTTGAACACCTTAGGTACCTAATACAATTGCTTTTGTGAAAGCTATAAGGTACAAAGTAAAAACACCTACTACAATTGAACTAGAATAAAAGATAGACACTTGGAATTGGTTCTGCTATATCGTTCAAGTAGCTTTAGGATTGCATATTCGAATCAGACATAAATTGCTTGCAAAGTAGCCTTGCTCTTTTGCTCTATTTAAGTTTAACTTTTTCTTATGTGTATTACCTGTAGAAGAGAACAACACTGACATTTAATAGGTTAGTAATCAGTGATTGACTGGGATTCAAATGCTACTCTTCTATCGTGAAGAGTTCAAGGTGATCTCAAGCTCTAACACTATCTCCTTCCTAAACGGTGTTCTCTTCATGTAAGCAGTCTTTCTCTCCTTATCCAATACGCAACATTTTCAACAGATCAGGAGATATTGCTTCTTGATCAGTTAGATTTATCTCCTTCACGTATATCTCACATGTACAAGTTGATCAGGATTGTGCTTCACAAGATGGACCTGGTCTATGTCTGAATTCTTTTGTCAATCTTCAAAACTTCACCTGTTCTCTGGCCAACAATGAAGTAAGTAAATAATTCTTTCGTTTATAGGAAATTTCCAAATTCATTTTCATCATTTATACATTTATCTCAAGCCAAGGAGAAACAAATATCAACATCCATGAATTACAAAGCAAGCAATATAAGCATGCGCAAATCATGCCAAGGTAGTACGCCCCGATCCAATAATAATTAATATGTGCATTGCCATGGGGTCGAATGGCGCGAACCATAGATGCATCTATTTAATCTACCGAGGCGTTCGGTATGTTCCACTATATATAAACACATTAAAACAGTCAATCAAGAACTCATCAAGGAGCAAATTATCCAAGAAAAGGCAATTTCTCTTTTAAAAATCAAGAAACCATGACTACTCTTTTAGAAATCATTTACACGTTCGATATGTTTTAAGCATTTTTAAAATTGACAACAAGATTTAAAATATTGCAAGTAAAACATGCTTTTGGGGTCCTAAACTACACAAACTTAAGCATAATAGTAGCTACGCACGAACTGTCGTGACCTCGTGCGTACGTAGCCCCCACAAATAGAAGCAAATAGCCAATTAATTCACCTATAGAGACAATTCCATCTTACAAAGTTAGAAAGGAGACTCACCTCGCTCCGAAGTTCTATAACTAGCATTTCACGCCCTTCCAAAGACTCAAATTGATACACAACGCCCAAAACTAGCCAATAATTATGCAAATCCATTAATATATATATTTAATTACTCATAATAATCTCATTTGTAACAACTCCTAACCCCGATCGAAAAGTTTAAAAAAATGCCCTCGAGCCCACGTGCCCGGATTTCAAAATTTTTCGAAGATAAAGTTTAGCCATAACCTCACAAACTAAAAATATGTAATTTACTCTTAATTTCATGCCCAAAATCGTGGTCAAAATTCAAAAATACCATCCAAAGACTCAAATTGATACACAACGCTCCAAAACTAGCCAATAATTATGCAAATCCATTAATATATATTTAATTACTCATAATAATCTCATTTGTAACAACTCCTAACCCCGATCGAAAAGTTTAAAAAAATGACCTCGAGCCCACGTGCCCGGATTTCAAAAATTTTCGAAGATAAAGTTTAGCCATAACCTCACAAACTAAAAATATGTAATTTACTCTTAATTTCATGCCCAAAATCGTGGTCAAAATTCAAAAATACCAATTTTCTATATTTCTCTCAAACCCCAAATTTCTACCAATTTCATGCTAAAAACCATACATAATAAAGGTATTTAACTCAAGATAGGTAGGATATATTACATAGATATTGATGATGAAAACTCACACTTGAAGCTCTCCAAAAATCATCCAAACAAGAGAAAATGGAAGGAAATGAACCAAATCTCTGTTTATAAAATCCCCTTTTGCCTAGCGACCTTCTCAACTGCGGTCACTCGACCGCTTCTGCAGTTCGGCAGGTGCGGTTCAAATTCCGCTTCTGCGAGAAACCTCCAACTGCCCCGACCGCATCTGCGATATCGCATTTGCGGAAACTCCATCGCACCTGCGGCATCTAACCCCTTCACTTCTAGCAACTTTTGTGGTTCCATTCCTCGCTTCTCCGGTGAAGCCTATACATGAGCGGTTACACCAGCAACCAGACCCCCTTCAGCTCATCCCTTAAGTCCCAATCGATCTCTTAACCATCTGAAATCCTCCCAAGGCCACCAGGAGCCCGTCCAATCACACCAACCAATCCCAACACACATTACATACTTACTCGAGGCCTCAAATCACATCAAACGATGCTAAAATCACGAATCACACCCCAAATCAAACTTGATGAGCTTGAGAAATTCAAACCTCAACATTCAATGCTGAAACTTATCAAATCACATACGATTGACCTTAAAGTTTGCACACTAGCCATATTTAATATTACAGAACTACTCCAACTTCAAGAATTGGAATCTGACCCAGATACCAAAAAGCCACTTTCGGTCAAAATCCATAAAAACCTTCAAATTTCTATCTTTAGCCAAATAACTCCATAATGACCCATGGACTTCTGAATGCATTTTTTATCGCGCTCCTAACACTAGAATCACCATACAGACTATTCCGAGACTCAAGATCCCAAACAGACATTGATAACACTGAAGCGCACTCCAACCCAAACTTATAAATTCTTCTGAAAATGCTAGCTTCCACAATAGGAGCTGAAATGTTCTCGTGTCTCCCAAAACATGATCTGAACATATGCCAAAGTCCAAAATCATCATATGAACTTCCTGGAACCTTCGAATCTCGATTCCAAGGTCATTTACTCAAATATCCAATATTAGTCAATTCTTTCAACTTAAAGCTTCCCAAATCAGAATTACATTTCCAATTCAACCCCGAACTTCCCGGAATTCAATTCGAATCATTGTACTACGTACAAGTCATAATACCAAGTGAAGCTTCTCATGGCCTCAAACTGTTGAACGACATGATAGAGCTCAATACGACTGGTCGGATAGTTACAATTTCTTTATTTTCTTTAGCTTCCGCACGTTTCTTGATTTTTTTCATTTGTCTTTAGTAATTCTTGAATCTCTATCGTGTTGTTATCACCAAGTTACTAACTAAAATTTGGTTCATTAAAACCTATAGGAATGTCATCTAGGAGTATAGAGTCATGGTTCTAACTATCCGAATGTAGAAGCTAAATAACTTAAACCAGAATGATGTTTTTAGTTTACAGTAATTAATAGTTATATTTTACATCTACAAACAATGTTAAAAGATGCCAAAGGAAAGAACTTTCTCTTAGAACACAATTGCAATTTTAAGAATTAGTTGAATAATAACACCTGGAAACATGCTATCTAAACCTTGACTAACACAATATCCCTTTTATCATCCAAAATAGAAGAGCAGACATATTATAGTATTTGGAAAAAGATATCGCTTTGCTTTTTAATATCTTAGTAACGTAATTGACTAAGTCTAGCATTATACTCGTCATGTTACATTGATTAAATTATTAAATAGGACATATGCTTTCTTCTACATATAAACATGGTCTCTAAAGTACAAAAATAAAGTGACACTAATAGAAGTCAATAAAAGTAGACCCCAAATCATGAATTTCTTTCAAAGAATCAACAAAATCGAAAAGGGTAAAACAAACACTGACTGAACTAGGGCGTGAGCCTAGAATCTACTCTTGTTATCAAAAAATATGAACCTCGACCGAAATGAGTTCCAAAACCTCTGTCACGGTCAAAGTTTACTGCGGCAGAGGAAAAAATTTATAATGTTAGAGAGAGAATAACAGTGGTGAAGGGAAGCGAAGTACCGTTTTTAGGGTGTGGAGCAGCGGCTTCGTTGAGTGATGTAGCCGACTGAGAAATCTCGAATTCTTAAAAACGGTAGCCTCTCCAAAATCAAGTCCCCTTCACTTGAAGAAAATAGTCGTGTTTATAGGGTTTTGAACGAAAGTTTTGGACCGGATTTTGAGTTGGGATTTCAAAATCGAGTCAAAGAGAGGTTTCAAAAAGCAAATCACATCCTTGTGTTGATATTCTATGCAGCGATAGCAGGTTTTTCTGAAAAGCAATTTTGGCTTTATTTGTTGAACGATCATTAAAGATACGTTAATGATATAGAGGGCAAAACATATGAAATGCTGAGACGGAAAGGGAAGGAAAATTTCACCAAAATAAAGTGACATATCTCTGTGAATACTTAAAATTTGACGGAGCTTTGTCGAAATGGGAGGAAGAAGATAACTAGAAGGTCAGGAAAAATCCAATGTCATTAGGCACTAAGCGACATCATTTTAGTACGAGTTCTAGAGGTTCTACTGTTTGGGCTGAAGTGGAGGATTTCTTTTGGGCCTGATTTGGTTGGCTGAGTGGGTTAATAAATAGGCCAACTATGAAAGAATTTGGTTTTGAATAGGAATTTTAATAGGGATTTTTTTATATATGTATCAAATTCAAAATTATATTACCAGAAATGTTCATATTACCTATGTTATATTTCTTGTTCATGTTTTTTTTCATTCTATGTATCAAATTAGCCCCACCCGCCAATCAACCCAAAAAGGAAGGAATATATTTAATTTTTGTGTTGGTTAAAGTAGAAACATGTTGTAGTTGGGCTTGACTTTAATTATGGATATTAAAGTAAAAAGGGGAAAGTAAGAGTGGGTCTTACTACAATTGAAGAATAAAATTTGGGAGGGAATATTTGTACTGCCGAGATCCAATTTCTTAAATGATTCTTTCTACTTCATAGATCTACATTGCCTACAATTGAATTAAACCTACATTGAAGCTTCAGATTTGTTGTTCATATAATTGAAATGGGGAAAAGTAAGAGTGAGTTTTTGTGAGACATTTCTTTTCTTCTGGTTATTACGTTATATGTGTACCTTAACCTTTTGAGTATTATATTGACCTAATATCCGAATTTTATTGGCGGATGCATTAATGTTTTAGGCTCTCCGGTAAATTTGTCATACTTTTTTCTTGGTATTTCATATTTGCAATTCTTGTTTGTATTATTTTTAGTGTCCTCTAATTTCATGTTAGCCATAATATACGTATTTAATTGCAATCAGCTTTCAAATTGAAGTTGTGAATGTGATTCTTGAAGTTCATGAATTTTGTAGATAAATTGTAGTTGATATTATCTATAGTTTATATTTGTAGTTATTTTGTAGTCATATAGATAGTTGTGTTAATTAGAATGCAAAATAACAATATTTGTAAAAATATAGAAAATAGCGACTACAATTAATCTATAAAATTAAGACAACTAATCGACATGACTACAAAATAACTACATTTATAAAGCTGTAGATAATAGCAACTAAAATTTATAGACATAATTAACACAACTAATCTACATGACTATAAAATAACTACAAAAATATAAACTGTAGGTAATATCAACTACAATTAATCTACAAAATAAACACTACTAAACTGCAATTTAACAACCAATAAAATGTAGTTAGCTGATAGATTTGTTTCCAAAAAAGTAGCTAATCTACATGACTATAAAATAATTACAAAAAATATAAAATGTAGATAATATCAACTACAATTAATCTACAAAATTAAGACTACTAAACTACAATTTTATTATCTTGACCTAACATCCGAATTTTATTGGCGGATGCATTAATGTTTTAGGCTCTCCGGTAAATTTGTCATACTTTTTTCTTGGTATTTCATATTTGCAGTTCTTGTTTGTATTATTTTTAGTGTCAATAAAATGTAGTTAGCTGATAGATTGTTTCCAAAAAAGTAGCTAATCTACATGACTATAAAATAACTACAAAAAATATAAATTGTAGATAATATCAACTACTATTAATCTATAAAATTAAGACTACTAAACTACAATTTAACAACCAGTTAAAATGTATATTTTTACAACTAATAGCTACATTTATAAGTTGTAGATAATAGCAACTACAATTTATACACATAATTAGCACAACTAATTTACATGACCACGAAATAACTGCAAATACTGTATATAATATAAACTACAATTAATCTACAATATTAAGACTACTAAACTACAATTTAACAACAAATTAAATGTAGTTAGCTGATTGATTGTTTCCAAAAAAGTAGCTAATCTACGTGACTACAAAATAACTACAAAAATATAAACTGTAGATATTATCAACTATAATTAATCTACAAAATTAAGACTACTAAACTGCAATTTATCAACCAATTAAATGTAGTTAGCTGATATATTGTTTCCAAAAAAGTAGCTAATCTACATGACTATAAAATAACTACAAAAATATAAATTGTGGATAATATCAACTATAATTAATCTACAAATTTAAAACTACTAAACTACAATTTAATAACCAATTAAAATATATATTTTTACAACTAATAACTACATTTATAAGTTGTAGATAATAGCAACTACAATTTATACACATAATTAACACAACTAATTTACATGACCACAAAATAACTACAAATATAAACTGTATATAATATCAACTACAATTAATCTACAATATTAAGACTACTAAACTACAATTGAAGAAAGAGTAGATTTGCTGCTCGTTTTGAGTTCTCCACCTCGATTGATCTAGGCTAGCAGTTGGAACTAGTTCTGCCTCAACTTCCTATATCTCTTGGAAATAGCTCCGCCTCGTCTTCCCTTGCAATGGAATCCAACTCCGGCATCCACTCGCTTATATTATTTCCAGCCAGATGCATGGCTTCCACGCATTTCCAGTCCGCTGTATCAGACAACAATGAAGCAGATCTCCTTTCATTTTGCAGTGAGTAAGCGTCGATTTCTCAGTTGAAATCCATAAATGCCTCATCTTCAGAAGCAACATAGAGAAAGAATGAGAGAGAGAGAGAGATATAATAATAATAAAGAGAGAAAGAAGGAGAGAGAGTGTGAGAATGAAATGAGGGAGGAAAAGAGAGGGTAGCACGTGGGGGATGGGTATTTAGTAAAAAAAAAGATAAAATATATTAGTATTTTATTTGTGTGGGGTGTGTTAGATTATAATTGTGTCCAATTAAGAGGACCCACTAATAGTGTAATTAATTTGAATTATGGTATATAGTTAGTAAATATGTTTAGGAATTGTAATTAAATCAAAAGTTAGACAATGATTGTAATAATTTAGTAAGAGTGGTATATACATGTAAAATCTCCATTTTTATATTCCTATATACTATATGAAACTATATTACTCTCACTATTCAAGTTTAACTTTAATTACCTCTTACATATAAAATTATCAATTATGTATATTTTTGGGATTTAAGGATAATTAATCAATTCCTACAATCACTCCCACTCTCCCCACGTTTCTCTATCCTTATCTCACTTCCCTCTGTATTTCTCTCTCCACATCCTACCCTCCTCCCGATATATCTTGCACAAGAGAGCAGCAATTCCAACTTTGATAGTCATTAAAAAACTTTGGAGTTTTGAATTCGAATTTGAATTTTCAAAAAATATTATTTGTTTGAATTGGATTTTGTTGCAAAGAATTAAGAATTCTCTCTACGTCTCTCTCTATCTCTCATTCTGTAATTTCAGTAATGTAAAGTAAAGGAAAAAAGAGCAGCAATTCTACCATTGACAACCATTAAAAAGTTTTGATGCTTTGAATTTGAATCTGCGTTTTTAAAAATCATTATTTGTTTAGATTGGGTATTGTTACAAATAATTGGGAATATAATTGGGGTTTATATCTCAATTTTAAGGGATTTCGGTGAAGATTAAACTTGGTTTTGGCTGAATTTCATATAAGACGGTATGATATACTATATTTACGAAATTGTAGTAAAGTTATAAAAAAATTGTGTTATGTTGTTTATATATTTTATCTTTTATTTATTTAACTATTGTATTAAAGATAAACAACATTGTATAAAATTTATATTTAAGTTGTATGATACTGTAGTTATATATAACTGGATAGAAATAATGTATGAATATTATAGATAAGTTGTATAATATATAATTAGTTGTATGAAATTTATTTTTACTATGTATAAATTATATACCAAATATACAAAATACATATTGTATAAATTATGTATTTAAGTAGTATGTTATTGTAGTTGTATTTAACTGGGTAAAAATAATATGTGAAAGTTATAGATAAGTTGTAAATAAATTGTATAATATATAATTAGTTATATGAAATTTATTTTTATTATGTATAAATCAGATACATAATATACAAAAGATATATTGTTTAAATTTTGTATAAAATTTGCATTTAAGATTATACTATGCCAAATTGCCAATGACTCCAAGGCAACTTGTCATGGACATTGCAAAAGTATTTTTGTGGCTAATGGTTATTTGTGTAATCTTATTCGCTTCTTATCGATCTGCTGAAAAGTTCCAGATTAAACTCGGATATGGAAAAGTGTATTCTGCTCTTTCACAATTATACTCACTTCTCTAAGTTACGGAAATAATGCAGTTATTCTTTTGAGAGGAAGAGGGGTACATCTCTTTCAGCCAAGTAAAAATTGTTAAAAATTACAAGAGCTGAATTTGCAAAGGAACATGTTGTGGTAAGCAATTGACGAGCATTGCCGATGACTGGAGAAAAATAAGAAAAGAGAAGAAGAAGAAAAAAAAGGTTATAATTAAATTTTTTGATTGAAGATACAAATAATGGTTTTGGGAGCCTTTTAAGGTGGATTGTATATATTATATAAATAAAATTTATTTATGCCAAGTAACTAGCTGAACATGAACACTAAAGGTAATAAAGTTTCAAATAGTGTATAGGAATAAAAAAATCTCTATTGAATATTTAGACTTTATGTGCTAGCTGATGGCCGCAATTTGGGTTTGAAATGGTCATAAAACTCCTTTCTTCCTAGTATTTCTTTGGGCTCCTAAATTTAATTAATTAGCTCTTCCAAATGAATTATATAATATGATGATGATGATGATGATGATGATGATGATGATGATGATGATGATGATGATGATGATGATGATGATGATGATGATGATGATGATGATGATGATGATGATGATGATGATGATGATGATGATGATGATGATGATGATGATGATGATGATGATGATGATGATGATGATGATGATGATGATGATGATGATGATGATGATGATGATGATGATGATGATGATGATGATGATGATGATGATGATGATGATGATGATGATGATGATGATGATGATGATGATGATGATGATGATGATGATGATGATGATGATGATGATGATGATGATGATGATGATGATGATGATGATGATGATGATGATGATGATGATGATGATGATGATGATGATGATGATGATGATGATGATGATGATGATGATGATGATGATGATGATGATGATGATGATGATGATGATGATGATGATGATGATGATGATGATGATGATGATGATGATGATGATGATGATGATGATGATGATGATGATGATGATGATGATGATGATGATGATGATGATGATGATGATGATGATGATGATGATGATGATGATGATGATGATGATGATGATGATGATGATGATGATGATGATGATGATGATGATGATGATGATGATGATGATGATGATGATGATGATGATGATGATGATTATGATGATGATGATGATGATGATGATGATGATGATGATGATGATGATGATGATGATGATGATGATGATGATGATGATGATGATGATGATGATGATGATGATGATGATGATGATGATGATGATGATGATGATGATGATGATGATGATGATGATGATGATGATGATGATGATGATGATGATGATGATGATGATGAAAATATCCCCTTTTGGGTATTCAGATTTTATGGGTTGGGTGATGACCCGAATTTGTGCTTGAAATGGTCATGAAATTTCTTTCTTCCTAATATTTCTTTGGACTCTTAAATTTAAGGGATTTTTTCCTATATATACCATATATGAAACCCTATTATCAAAAATGTGCATAGTTTGTATATTACCCCTCCAGTCCACACTTTAACTACAATTTATATACCAATCTTTAATTAGGCAGAATTTGCCATTTATATCGCGCTTAAAATCAGCCACAAAATCTGGGCTAGATTTATTCCACATTAAAATCGCGGTTTGAAACGGAAAGTAAATATCTAAAGCTGTGTAATTGTCTCTTCTACTACAATTCAAAGAATTACGTAGAGCTTCAAAAATTCTACATACAGCTTTAATCAGTAATCAAATTGGCGATCGTTCTTTGTTCTTCATCTTTTTTCTGTTCTTCATCTTTTTCTATCGACTACACAAAATCATGTCAAAAATCCCAATCACATTAAAATTTAATGGGAATTGGGATAACTATGGCAGATTTAGAGATTTTGAAGTTGATGTCATTGTGGTAGATGACAATGCAAGCTACAGAATTCTTTTTCTACAATTGAAGAACAATTATCCATTGATACATCTGATAAAATTGTAGAAATTAAATACACGGAGAACGACAATTGTCCTCCAATAGAGATTAGGAATGATATGGGGGTTCGTGTGTATATGGAGATCAAAAAAACTTAGGTTCGTATTCTTTTATGTATAAGTATAAGAGATTTTAATATGGAATTGGCAATCACCAATGATAGCACAAGTGCAGGTTTGTGTAATTCGACATTGCACATTTATGGGTTTTGTGTGTTATCTACAATGTTACTACAATTACATACAATTAACTACAAAAACAATGTAGTGAAGAGTGTAGAGCAATGTTGTTTTCAAAATTATCTACATAGTTAATATATTTAATTGTATGTTGATGCAAGTTCGTCTGGATGCCTAGAGTTACTTGATATTCCATCGTCTACAGCTATAGAGGAATATCATAGTGAAACAATAATAGAATCTACGCAAACATATATTGATGAAGGACAAGTGTATCAGGACAAACAAACTATATCTGCTAGAATGAAGAAATTTTCTGTGATGCATAAGTTCCAGTTCAGAGTAAAAAGATCTAGTCATAGAAGGTATAGATTTTTACTGAATATATATAGTCTTTACAAATTGTAGTTAGAATGTAGTACAATTGAAGTTAAATTGTATTTTATAACGACTAATGTGAAAACAATCCTTTTGTTGCATCTACATTTATATTTTGTATTAAATATTATTATTTTTTTGTAGCTACTAGCTTGTATGCATTGATGAAAATTGTAAATGGCAGTTCAAGGCAACATCAATTAATGATTCAGCATTGTTCAAGATAAGGAGCTTCATCTGACAACGCACGTTCTCCTTAATTGTTATTGTATAATGATCCTGTGAACACCGGGAGTTCGGCGTAACATCGATTTAAAGGTTTAATAACAGCCAGTATTTAAAGCTAAAGTGGATTTAGCCGTGCACTTTATCCGCTCCAGGCAGGTGGCCGTTATGCGGTGTTGTGGTGCTTAAATTGGCTTGGGATCCTTACCTGCTTTACTTACTGCTACTGATATTGTACCTTTAGCCCACTGTTATTCCGTCCCCTTCTCGTTTGGCGAAACCTTCATACAACGCAAACGTACTGCAGCTGTAGTTGGTAGCATTGTCGTTCCAAAGTATTGTGATTCTAAGACTGTTTACACCCCAAAGGACATACATACTGACATGTTATCCGAACATGGACTGAACCTAAACTACATGCAAGCATGGAGAGTAAAGAAAAAGGCTTTACAGTTTTTGAGAGGGAATCTGGCTGACTCATACACCAAATTACCCAAATATTTTTATATTCTTGAGGAGACTTATCCTGGTTCTGTTGTTAAATTGAAGAAGGCAGCAGATAAATACTTCTTATACGCATTTGTTGCCCTTTGTACATCAATTAGTGGTTGGAAACATTGTAGGCCAGTAGTAGTTGTTGATGGGACATTCTTAAAGTCAGCATACAGGGGGAATATGCTGACAGCAAGCACCATGGATGCAACAGGTAAAAATTGTAAAACTTTTGTAGTTATTTTGTAGCAATTATATAAAATGTAGTTAAATTTTAGTAAGTTTGTAGTTATTTTGTAGTTATTATATAAAATGTAGATAAATTGTCTATATTCTGAATATATATTGTAGTTGTTATTTACTAATATTTTTATATACATTTCAAAACTTCCAATTAATAGTTTATGAATTAATAATGTAGGTACAATATTTCTCTTGGCATATGCTGTGGTTGATTCTGAAAACGACGCATCTTGGCGGTGGTTCTTTGAGCAATTCAAGCAAGCATATGGTGAGAGACCTTCAATGTGTGTTGTTTCAAATAGGAATGAGAGTATACTGAAGGTAACATCAATTGTTTATCCTAGCATGCCACACTACTTTTGCATGTGGCATATTTGAAAAAATATAAGGTCCAAATTCAAGAAGAGACATCTACAATTACGTGAATTGTACTTTGTTATAGCACGATCATATACTCTGGATGAATTTAATGAAAGAATGTCGAAGATTGAAGAGGTAGAGCCGCGTGTGAAATTTTACCTCTATGATATTGGCTATCATAGATGATCAAGAGTACATGCAATGGTGAATAGAACTTTTACTATGACATCTAGCATTGCCGAGTCGTTGAATGTTGTAACAAAAGAGGCAAGAGAGCTGCCAATATTTGACCTATTAGAGTATATGAGGACACATCTTGAACGTTGGACGAAAGAAAGTTTATTGAACACAAAGTGTACTTTCACATACTTTGGGTACAAATACAACAAAGAATTGGATGACAACAAAATATTATCTTACAAGCTTAGGGTAAGATCTATCTATTTGGTGCAGAAAAATAAATTACCTAATACACAGCGTTTCCAAATTGTAGATAATTTGTAGACAAATTATAGATAATTGTAGTCAAATTGTGGGCAAACTGTAGGTTCTAGTTATATAATATTTTTTCTGTTTGTTCTGCAATTGGAGGTGAGGGCTTCAACAGATCATATACATACTCTGTTAGATGGTGTGAAGCGGTATATTGTGTGTCTAGAAAACAAGAAATGTAGTTGTGGACAATTCAAACTTGAAGAACTTCCATATGCGCATGCGTTGGCAGGAATGAAAATTATAAAGACTATTGCTATCAGTATTACACAAGGAAGAGCCTTCTGCGTACCTATGAAATACCAGTAAATCCTCTTCCTGATGAAAGCAAATGGAATGTGCCACAACATATTTTGGATGAGGTAGTAAAGCCATCGGCGGGAGCCAGGGAGACCTCAAAAGAAAGATATAAAACATATGATGAAATAAAGTCAAAGAAGTACAAGATGTCATGCGGAAATTGTGGAGGTGAAGGGCATAACAAAAGAAGTTGCAAGAATGTGCCCAAAAAGAAATGAATATCATGTAGCTAGAATACTAATTCAAAATAAGTGTTAGTGAGTTCAAGTTAGCATATTTTTGGTGTAATCGTTTAAGTTTTTTAAGATCATTATGAAGTATGCTACAATTTGTGTATTGGCGTTTGACATGATTTTATGTAATATATCAGGCATCTAAAATTTTCTTTTATATAGTTTAGCTAAACTTTTATATTTACTATCTAAAGTAGTCTTTCTATGAATTATTGTATTATCTAATATTTACATAGTTTAGCTAAATTTTAATATTTATTATATAGTTTAGCTAAACTAATTAATAAAGTAATGTTAATGTAAATTAACCCCAGATTGTAGGTAAAATGTAGGGTAAATGTAGTTAAGTTATATTCTTGGTTATAATTTGTATATGATTTGTAGATAAATTGTGGATAATTTATTTCAACTGGCAGTTATATACAGATATTACGCAGTACTTGAAGGTATTTCATAAAAATTATGTGAAGATTAATTGTAGGCAAATTGTATTATAACAAAACAGAGCAATCAAGTCTAATATTATGAAGATACAGTGCTGTAAACAATCAAAATGGAATATTTTCTACAGTGTATTCTTCGTCAACTGCAAAATGGCTTCAACTAAACTAGGAATACAAGACTCTATTTCTTCTTTCTCTGTACTCTAGTCTTCTCATTTTTAGCAGATGCACCCTTCCTCTTTGCTAGTCTGTCTGTTACCTCACTTTCACTTATTGACCCATCTTCTTGCTTCTTTATAGCATAGTCCCATAGGAGAGCTCCATAGCGTCTATAGTGTTGGTCGATATCTGAAAGGTCTTGTGAAGGGTTTGACAAATCTCCAATGCTAACATACTCGCAAAAGCAGCCACAAATACACCACAATCGCTGCATAAATTAAAAAAATTTAATTATTTAACAAATGATTATAAAAAATAATTAAATATCTAGAAAGAGAGAATAGTTTTTGTACAGTGATCCTTCCTTTTTCTGTGGAATCTCCGCAACCATCCATTGTATGGTGAGAGGCTCGGTAACTAGTTTCTCAATGTATGCCTTTGTTGTCTTGAAGTCAATGTCTTTACGTTTCCCATAGGAACCAGTGCAAGACAAATACAGAGAGATAATGATTGAAAATTTATCAACTAATGATTCAACAACATTATGATGGTGTGAAGACACCATGGAATCATACACATAAAGTTGCATGTCCGCTATGTCGAAAACGAGCAACAACCAATAAAAATTCTCTACAATGTTCACAGGCATGATGACATAGTCAACTAGATCCCAAGCAACATTAGCAAGAAGTCTATACCCAAGAATATATTTTGAAACATCATCATCAGTTTAACAATCGAATACTTTTGTTCTGGCGGAGAACTTATGAACTTGTCATAGATTTGTTCAATCTTGGTCTTGAACAAGCAATCTATTGTTGTGAACCTAGCGTTGTTGTTGGGGCCATATTTATATTTTTTCTCAAGTAGTACATAATAACATCAATGTGCTGCAAAAAACAAATCTAATCTACTATAAGATACAGTGTTACCAAAGTTATCTATAGAAAAACTACACTTTAAACTACAATTGGAGCATTCATAATAATCTAACAGATTTCAACACTTTAGCTATTATGCAGATCTGCAAATGCAACACAACAACTAATATAAGGTCTTAATAATATCCAAATTCACACTGCAATTAATATTAAAAGTAAGGATTTAACTACAAATTCGCTACAAATTTACTACAGTTTAACTACATTGATGATATACAGTGATTCAAGTTCTGTCCAAAATAACAAAAATACAATTTTTACATATAAACCAGAATCAAATATGAGACATAAGGTCCAACAACAACACAATTATACTATAAATAACAAGAAACAACATTTATATGAAATGTCTACATTATAACTACAATACATAGTAAACAGCATGGTCACATATATCTTATGTCTACAATATAACTACAATTACACAAAACAACTGCGAACAAAACATATATTGTGAATTTATTCTTTATACTTACGGTGTTATTGATGACTTGTCCAGGATGAGCAAGGGATAAAACCAGTCCTTCTTATTCACCTTTTCAAAACCAAGGTCTAACCAAGGCTTGATTTGGTTATCCTTTTTGGAAAAGTATTCCTTACTCCTAAACAACAAATAAATATCAAATCATATCGTTAGAAAGACAGAATTAATTACATATTTAAACTTTAAAAATGCTGAAAGTGTCAAATTAAGCATCCATACCTCTTAGATACTTTGTCACTACGGTGGTATAACCACTTGGTGAACCTATCTATCAAATCAACATCTACATTTTCACCTATAACAGTTGTGAATGGGTGCTTCAGGTAGAAAAATCTAGGTCTAACAGAGATGCTGCCTCCAGAACTATATAGAGGTGTGAAAGGTAATCGTGCATGTTTCCTCGGTTGCCTGGTTCTATCCGGATGAATAGGGGTTGCTTCATCTGGTATGGGCTCGCCATACATAACCAATTGTGTTAAGTTGTCTGGAAACTCAAACTCATCCAATGTCACACCCTTATTGCCAATGCCTGAACCTTCAGAAACAATTTCTTTCACATGCTCTCCATCTTCACTTCCATTTACCGGATTCTCAATGACTTGTTCTACCCATGCTGCTACAGTCACACCGTAAATTGGGGACTATGAATTGTTATCTTCAATATCTATTACATAAAAAATAACTTACTTAACTACAGTTCAAATTTGTATAAGCAACAATTATCTATTCATAATGATATTATGATACTATACATACTTGTTCTGCATCAAATTAAATTAATAATGAGGATAATGTAAATAACAATAGCTAATGTTGTCTTTCAATATGTAGATTTATGTAGATATTTGTAGAAAAAAAAATGTGAATATAATGACAGTATGGTATTATACCTACCTGTTGGACCTCGACTACTTCTTGAATTCTTGTTCTTCCTGAACATGTGCTTGTACATGTTCTGTTGAAACTTCAGCTTGAATTAATAATTGAAACATTGTCAATTGTAGATATATGTAGGAATTTGTAGTTAAAATGTGAATTATAAAATTTAGGTTTGTAAACTTATTATAATGAAACTATGATATTATACATGTTTTATCTACATCAGCTACTTCTTGAAAATCTAGATGTAAGTCAACATGTGCTTTAACATGTTCGGGAGAAACTGCAGCTGCAATTCATAGTGATAATGGCAAATATAATTATATGATGCTCCTTTTAAAGTTGTAGATATATGTACAAAGTTGCATATAAGAATGTGAATAATAAAACTATGTTCTATAAACAACTATACTAAATGTATATATTTGTAGGCATTCTGTAGATACATGTATTTCTTGTGCTTGCATGCAATTGATCACCAATATTGAACTGAAATTGATGGTTGTTCTCTCCTTGTCGTTGTTCATTGTTTTTGGTTGAACTACCACAAAACTAAAGATTTTATATTAGTTTGAGTATATTGTTTCATATGTCATAATTTGTTTTGGTATATAAATATATATTAGCTCTTACCTTTTCCTCATCCACATCATATCTCCTGCTTATCAATTTCATAACACTTTCCACATAAACATCTATAAACACTCGAAGGTCATTGAGTTGCTCAAATACATCCTTCCTAAAATCCTCTAACTTTCCATCAATCTAAAATTTAAAAAATAGTTAGTTGATAATTTTATTCAAAGTGCTACAGTTCTAGTACAATTTAAGTAAAATGAGAGCAATACCAATAGAGCTGACTATAGAAATTCACTACATTTTAACTACACTGTATACATACATTAATTATTTATGGAATGTAGATAGAATGTAGCAAATATGAAAAAATATTGTAGTTATTTATGTTACCTGTTCAATCCCCTTTTCTAGCTTATTAAGCTTGCTAGCCAGAGATTCATTATCCTCCTGACAATCAGTATGCTTGGGTTGCATTGTGGGAGAACTAACATTTGGAACCTGTGATGATTGGGCACCTTGTTCATCTTCATAATGAATCTTGTCTGGCAGAGTAAGCACTCCAATTTCTTCACCAGTTTCAGTCATGCTTGTGAACTGAATGATGGAAAAACAGTTAGTTAAAGTAAATAACTAAATGTAGATTAATTGTAGTTATTATGTAGTTAAATGTAGCAACATACAAAACTGAAAAATATACCTTAACCCACTGAGGCTTGATTAACTTCTCTTCAAATGCAGTAGCCAAATCTTACCCTTATTTGCTGACCTTCTTAATATGCGAGGTATTGAGTCAGAACACCTCATAGCAAGCTCAGTGCTGACGGCCGAGCAACACTCATAAAGCCACACTTGCAAGGCTAATGAGCATCCCCATATGAGATAAGAATGTACACGGAGATTTAGACGGTGTCAGACAGATTCCATAACCTGATCAAATGACTTAATACCCTATGGGTATGAATCAAAATTACCAGAATCTACCAAATAGAACCTAAACTTGTGTATGAAAGACGCATAGTCTTTATCATAAGGACAAACAAAAAATCCCAAAAGATAAAGAAAGCACAACTTCACTGCATCCTCATCGTTTTCCCAAGCTCTATTTGTTACTACATTTTTCAAATGCCATTTCTCAACCCTTTGTTTGTTCAGAAAATAGGTATTCATTAAATTGTTAGCATAAGTAGAAGTATAACCATAATCAGAAAACGTATTCACACAATTTAGACCAGTAATTAAACCAAAGTCTCTCAATCCAAAATTCATTTTTTCACCCTTCAATAGGAATGAAAAAAAGGATTCATTAGACTTGGACAACTCATACTTCATCAGAAGATGAATTGCTTGGTTTTGCATGCAAATGGAAGGGAGAGAAAATAAGTAATCAAATCAAGTGTTTTTGAAAAGATTTAAAGCATTTGGAGAGAGTAGCACTTTTATCTGGCTAGGAATGCTTGGGTCACACAAAGTGTGAAATCTAAGCACCCCATATTCTACATTATGTGGTGCAAAATAATGGTCATTCTGCAGAAAATAATAAATTATTTAACATTAGTATCCTGCATAAAAGAGAAGCATTAAACTTGATATAACTACACAATAACTACAAATATACCTTATAAAAGAACAGATTATCCATAATTTACCTACAAAACACTATAGGACATCTACATATATAAACATTATCTCAAAACACGAAGAAAGAAAAAGGTAATCACATCTCTGTTTCAAAAATATAATAGCTAACGACAAAATAAGTACAAAATGACAAGACAAATAACTAGATTTATGAATTGTAGACAATGAGAATTAGAAATAATGTACACAGTTTAGATAACTTATCTACAATGTACCCCAAAGTAACTAAAAATTAACTATAATTTAACTACAATGAACGATGATATAAGTACAAATACTTACAAAAATAACTACAATTATGAACTGTAGACAATGAGTACAAATAATCTACACAGTTTAGATAACTTATCTACAATTTATCCCATTTAACTACAAATTAACTACAGTTTACTACAATGAATGACAAAATAAGTACAAAATGACTACAAAAATATCTACAATTATGAACTATAGACAATGAGAGTGCCAAATAATCTACATAGTTTAGATAACTTATCTATAATTTACTACAAATTAGCTAGGCATTAACTACAATTTACCTACAATGATGATATACAAAGAATACAATTCTGTCCAAAGTACCAAAAATACGGTTAAGAAAACTTATCTACAATTTACCCATGAGACTACAAAAACGACTACAATATAACTACAATTATGAATGGCATAAAATCACACTTAGAAATAATCTACAAAATTAAGACAAATAGTCTACAATTTACCAAAACACTTAAAGAAGAAATTTTTAACTACAAAAGCAACCTAAAAAACTGGAAAGGAAAATAATTAATGTTTACCTTCACCAGATTCTTTTTCTCAACAAATTTTGGGAGTTTTTTCGATGGTTTCTTCTTCTTTTTTTTTAATGAAGCGGGCGACACCTTGGATTTTTAACAAATGAAATGGACATCTTCAACAAAATCGTCATCATCACACAACTCCTTCCCCCTTTCGTTTCAGTGGTTTGGAGACATGTTTAGCACCTCTTGCACCATCTACATCATGCAATACCTCTGTTCTCATCTCGGTATGGGGTATTCTACGAGATGAAATGTTAGTAGAAGGTTCCATTGCATGTGTATAATTAGCTTTTTTTGGGGTGATTTTGGTGTTAAAACACCCAAATCAAAAGAGGGGCTATCACCTAATGTAGTTTTTGTAGGTATATTTTTCATTGTTTATCTTCAACTTGAATCACATGGGACTTCAATTTGGGAGAATGATATCTTTGAGATTTTGTGAAAATAACTGGAGAAACTTGTATTCTATTTAGAACAAAAAAGATGGAAAACATGGGGTGTGTGGGGAGAGAGAAGGGTTAAGTTAAACGTGGATAGATACGGTCCTAAATTAGCGCCTAAAATAAATGCACCATTAATTATATCCTAATTTGAATTATAGTATAAAAATGGTAATTTGGTATGCTGAAATGTAATTAACTGAAACCTTAAACATTGATAGTAATAAGGTTTCATATATAATATAGGAAGGTAAAAATTCCTAAATTTAATTAATTAGCTCTTCCAAATGTAGTATAATAATAATAATAATGATAATAATAATGATGATGATGATGATGATGGTCATAGTTATAGTAATAATATTAACACTAATGCTAATATCAAATTAATATTAATACAAATACTAATAGTAGTAGTAGTAACAAAAATAAGGTATTTAAATTATTAATAACTTAAAAGCTTAAAAAAATTAATTAAAAATAGGAGGAACAAAATTGAATATCAACAACTAGTAACAAAGAAATGGAAACAAAAACAGAAAGACAGAAAAAATAGGGGTCGTATCTGAACTTATACGCACAATGCGAATATTAAGTCGCAATCAAACATGCGATTTATAAGTTTAGAATGTGTATAAGTCGTATTCGCAAATAAAACTTATAAATAGAATTCATTTAATGCGACTAAAAGCCATGGCAAAAACAATTTAACTCTCATTCGATGTATACGATTTATAAGTCCAATTCGTTACCATAAGTATAACATAAGCCGCATTCTTCAGAATTTTTATGTTTTGCCGCATTCATGAAGTAGAGTTCCAAATACAATTTTATGATTTAAACATTTAATAAGATGCATTTCTAAAATGCAATTACGATACATAATCTTTCAAACCGTTTGTTGGCTTAGTTAACATAAATTGCATGTAAATTGCATTTCACGCAAGCATTTTACACATTTTGTAGTTTTTTTTGGACGATATGCCGGAGAGGAGGCTGACAAGGTTAGTCAATTGCTGAAGAATATCTTATCCTACCATAAAGCAATATGGAAAGAGAAGTTTAAAATGCAACTATAAAACATAATCTCATGACTCGTATTACCAATTTGTTCACGTATCAATATTTGTCAGCATTTAAAATATACAAACAGTGAGTCTGTAACATACATAGACTCTAGATACACCATACAAATTATAGTTAAGGATGAACATCAATTATCATTATATAATAATCAACAGCAAATTCGCCCTAAATTGCGATTCAAGCAGATGGTTAAGACGCTTGCATAGCAATTCCGCAGAGTCCTTCCTCATCATCAACATCTCTATGCATCCTTATATATCCATTCTCACCCCAACTGGTTCCCCATAAATTCTTCCCTAACCAATATTTAGTACCATCACTAGTCTTCCCATAACCAACTGCAGTAACACCATGATCCAACTCAGTTTCATATTCTCCAGTAAAAACACCGTTTGAGTAGAATTGAAATTCTAATCCACTAGCATCAGTGGCAACATATATTGGTTGGTTGGTTATCACGCTCAAAATATTTCTATATAATTCACTAAAATCAAGAATTTTCTTTTATTATTTGAATTTTTAGGAATTAAATGCATGATTTTTGGGTTTGTTTGCATTTTTGTGTTTTTTCTTAAATTAATATAATTCATAAAAATACCAAAAATAGCATATTTGCATTGAGGACTCAATTTTTTATATTTTTTCTCAGATTTATTAGTTAATTAATATTGCAAAAAAAATAACAAAAATGGTCATGTTTTTTTACATTTGTTTAGTTTTCTTTTTAAATTGAGATTTAGGTTATTTTAGAAATTAATTGGTTTTGTTTCTAGAATTTAAATTTGGTTTTGTCTATTTTTATTTTATACTTACTAAAATCTGAAAAATAAAAATAAAAAGAGAAATAATTAAAAACAAAAAAAAAGAAGAGGAAAAGAAAGAAGAGCAAATTTGGGCCACACTTCAATAAAATCCAGCCCAAACCCTCCAAACCCACTTCAAAACCCAAACCCAAACCCCCACATCCGGTCCAGAACCCTTATGTCCAAAACGACGCCGTTTTTCATCAAGATCAATCTGAGCCGTCGATTGGTCTTGATCGAACGGTTGAAGAGTAAGGTCCTAACACTATATAACTGTCATATATCACCCCTAACCCTGCCCAAGAACCTCGTACTATGTCCCAATAGCCCTAAATTACACCGGCGTAACACCACCGTAAAACCATCGCCTCCCCGCCGTCTGTCGCCGGCCGAAAATCGCAGCCGACGCTGGCGATCACCCAAAAGCTTCCAAATTAACACCACTTCACCTTCCCAACCTCCTCTTTCCGAATCCAGGCTTGGTTTCTTTCAAATCCCTATCTATCTCCTCGAATATCCGTTTGAAATCAAGGTCGTTCAACCGTCCACGGCGGCGACAACTCAGACGGCCACCAAAAATACACCACACGTTCTCCTTTGCCTCATCTACCTAAATCTGAACCCCATCCCTTCATATCTTCCTCAAACGTCTCAAATTTCAGATCGAACACTGACCCCAAAAACCTAAAATTTCAAAGACGCCGGAGTTCGTTCGATTTTGGATTGTAATAGGCCTTAATCTTGTATTTCTCGTGGAAACACACAATTGAGGACAGTTTCAGTCCAGATTTTGCAAAACTTGGTCAAAATCCCTTTTATTTGATTTATTAAGGTATTTCTATCATTGTTCTGTTCTTATTGTTATTTTTTTAGTATTTATTCATCTAAATTAGTAGGTTTCTTAGTAATTTTCTATTTTTTTATTTTATCTTTTTTTTATTCTGGTTTAGTTATTTGCCTGATTAATCATGCTCTAGGGATTTCGATATTAGTTTGAATTGTTTGGATTCAGTGTTTATTTGGATAGGTTTTGATTTCTCTGGTTGCTATTTAATTCTCATTTTTCTTGTTGTTATTAGCTTCGTTTCAGTCATGGATTCCCTGATTGTTATTAGTTAGTTTTCACTTAGTTTAATTGGTTTTGGGTTAGAGTTGATAGTCATCATTTAGGTTAAAAAGTTTTGAGGTTTAGTTAATACTGAGTTTGTAATTTCAAAATAGATTCAGCGGTAATTTAGGCATTTAGAAATGGATAAAAATATTGTAGGATAAACACGAACACCCTAGACTATTCTAGAAGAGAGTTAAAATTACAATTCTAAGACTCTAAGGCAGTGGCTTGAGGCACAAGTCAATTTTTAGGGGGTTAGTTGAATAAAATCTGAAAATAAAAGAGGGACTAATGAGTAAACACAGTAAGAAAGGGTTGCCCTAAAGCTTTGGATATAAAAAAGCATCCTAATGCCTTCATTCACAAGTTTTGAAGTCTGAAAAATCTAAAACTTCCCTAAAATTTTCCAAAAATTCTAAAATTCCCAGAGGTTCAGGATTCTGAAAACTACACTGTTTTATTCAAATTTTTCCTCAGATTAATTTCAATTTTCAGCCATCAATTTGAATTGTTAAGATGAGAATGACCTGAAACACATGTATTTGAGGTGTTGAAATTTCACAAGTTTGGTTAGATTCAATTTTGAGTGTATTTGGAGTTCAAACAGGGATGTTTTGATTTGTTATTGGTGTTAATTGCCTGAAAGTATATCCTGGGTTATTTGATATCAGTCCTTGGGTTTTTGAAACTGATTACTGTTGGGTTTCAATTGTTGGTTGCTTGAATTGCTGCTGACATTCTTCATTCTCTTTGTTTCATTACAAATTACAGGTATCTCCCCTAACCCAGGAGGTCTGGAAGTACAAATCTATGTGTATGCACAGCTTCAGATTTCAATAATGAAGGAATATTCATTTTTGTGTTAACACTTATTCAATGAATTTGGCTTGTAATTGGACAAAATTTGGACTATTTGGGGCTATCTAAAATTTGAATTAATTGCACTTCTCCATCTTGATCTCATAAACATTGCAATTAGAAATTAGAGTATAATTGGATTTCATATTCGTGATTAGTTTGTTTTCAGGTTTTGTTCGATTGTATGCATAGTCTATGTCTTATGAAAGTTATAATTCAATATTAAACCTTATAGTGCTTGCATGCTTTTAGTTACATGTTTCTGTCTCTAGCTATGGTTGTGATCCATAGTGGATCTATCGTTACCCCACAGCTTATGATTTGGACGTTAGAATTAGTTGAATTTCATACAATTATATGTTGCTCAGGATGCTACTAATATGATGCAAATTGACATCTCAAATGCATGTATTATGCTAATCAATTTGGCTACCAATAATGCAACTTGCTTAGCCATGGCCAATTTGAACCAATGATGCATATCAAATTTAGATCCATTGCGATCTGGGCTTCAGATTTAGTTCTGAAAATTGTCTCAAAGGAAGCCCAGTCTTCTTGTTGTTATTTTCTAGTCACCATTAAGAAGCCCATATTGCCATATTTATCAAATACTACTCCTTCCTCATTGAAACTAATTCGGTCATGTAATTTTGGGCTTTCCATGTTAAGTAGCAAATATAAATTAGGATCTTTCCTTTGGTTTAAGTTTGGATTCGAACCGAAGACCCGAATATTATTAATTAGGGCTATTAGAGACAAATTAAATCGAAAAATTCTAGTTCGCTCTATATTGGCCTTTTAAAATAATGAAATGAGGTGCGTCGTGCCAAATAAAACCCATAAATTATGTGGCCCTCTTTAAATATTCATATTTAAATATTTAAAAATTTGGGACATGCCGTTTAGCGAACTTCACGATTTTATCCAAAGGTAATAACACGTTAGTCGCTTTAGGCGCGTCTTTAATAGTTTTACCTTCCTGAATATGGGTGTGCATTTTATGTGATCCAAATCCAAATCCTAAAACATCGAATAAAATGTGTTTCACATCCGGGTGCATTTCATGTGACGCGATCCAAAGGCATGTTTAAACGACGTTCACATTTCTAAAATCAACTTAAAAACGGTAAACAATTTAAAATTGCACTATAGGATAAACATGTATAAAAATTAGAATTTTAGCCAATTGTAATAGTTTAAGTGATCGTGCTAGAACCACGGGATTCGGGGGTGCCTAACACCTTCCCTCAGGTAAACATAATTCCTTACTTAGAATTTATGGTTAGCAGACTCCATTTGGGTAGTCGAAAAATTTTCTCGATTTGGGATTCTAAATAAACCGGTGACCTGGGACACCTAAAAGGCAAACCTATCCCAAGTGGCAACTCCAAATAAACAAATAATCCCGTTTCGAATAGTGTCACTTTAATTGGAAAAACTGTCTCATACGTTTTATCCTTCGGAGTAGCCGTGTAAAAAGGAGGTGTGACATCTCTGGCGACTCTGCTGAGGAGCGAACCCAGAATCTCTGGTTCAGGATTACAGAATTCGAGCTTAGAATAACTATTATAGTTGGCTTTATCCGATTTCATTACATATTCAATGTTATAGGTGCTAAATGTTTTACCGCTTTAAAATTGGATGAATTGTATATATAAACTGTTACGAAACCTTTCTCTTCTTATCTTTGGGGATGTGCTCGCTGGTCAGACTCCCTATTCTGCTAGTGTCATACCTTGAAATAAGAAAGAGGCTAGGATAAGTTACTAAGCCGGACGATCTTGCGGGTCCCTGGTACGTAGCCCCCTCCTCGACTCGAGTTGTCTGCTCGGGTATACGGTCTAGAACAAATAATCAAGTTTTGAACCGAGTATAACTTAACCTCATGCCGGATCCCTAGTAGGAATGTTTGTTGCATCACGTGCGTTTGACTTAAGGGACTCAACACAGGGGTTGGGTCCGCCTTGGACAGGTGACCCGAACTAAAAAGACCATTCTGATGCATATTACGTGCTACTTACGTATTTATTTGCTTTGGATTTGCATGTTGACCGGCTTGTGAATAAGGAGGAAAATATTGAGAAAAATAGCATTAATGGGGCTAAATGAGAGTAATCACTTGTTCCGAAAAACCAATGTTCAAACAGTACCGAAATGCTGCCGAATTTTAGAAAAGAAAAGATTTAAAAAAGACCTTTTTAACAAATTTTGGTTTTGAAAAAATATTTTGCCCGAACTACGCCGGTTTGATTCTCACCAGGTGTGAGATACGTAGGCAACCCCATCGGGTCCAATCTCCCTTTTGAAAAATAGCCAAAACAAAAACAAATGTCCAATTTTATTTGTTGTCCTAAATAAATTGGGTGATGCCTTTTTTGTCAAGAATAGCCGAATGTTACCGAAAGGGACGCCAGAAGGCTGATTTTGCACAAACAGTCACCTTTGGGTTTTCATTTTTTGGCCGGTTAGGGGGCACAACCTTAAAATCTTCCTCCGGAAGTGCTGTAAGGCCATATCCGGGTTATTGCTTTTAGAAAATAAATTTCATAAAAGGAAGGGGTCAATTTTGATTTTGAAGTCAAATGAAATAAAATCATAAGTTACTAATTCACCTTAATAAATGTGCGGAATGAGCACAATACAAAACAAACCTTTCTCATTTGTAAGCAGAATCCCTTTGGTGTTGCGGTTGTGGTGGAATGATCTAGGTATAGAAGGGCATGACGAACTAAAGAAATGTTTGAGAGGCCTTCCCGAACTATTGGAGATTGTACCCCGATGAGACATCATAGAGCATTAGTCACGTGCTGGGACCCAGCCACAATGTGTTCCACTTCTCAGATTTTGAACTTACCCCGACTTTAGAAGAAATGGCCGGGTACATGGAGATGCTGAGCTTGCTTTGAGACACAAGTATTTGGTTGCTCCAAGAGTTGTGGCTGTGCATAAATTCTTAGATACCCTGAAAATAAGCAAAGTGGTACACGACTCGAACTTGGCAGCAGGGTTTTGCACCTTTTCATTCCTATATAGCATATATGGTCATATAGGGGTGTTCAACAAACCAGGGAACAAAATCTGCAGCAAAGGAAACCGCGTCAAATGGGAAGAACATAGACGTTTTGCTTTTATGGTAGTTTTCCTAGGGCTCTTGGTGTTTCTGAGGAAAGATGGGAACATCGACATAAAAATAGCATGGGTTGTCATCACTCTACGCATCCAAGCCAAGTGCACACTCATGCCTATGATAGTAGCTGAGATCTTTCGTTCTCTCATAGCTTGCAGAACCGGGAAAGATTTCTTTGAGGGGTGCAACCTGTTGTTGCAAATGTGGATGACCAAACACCTATGCCAATGTCCCCAGTTTATGAGCTATGGGTCAGCAGAGAAAACTTGTATATAGAAGTTTTACACAAGGATTGAAGGGCTCAGTTTGCTAGAAGGAGTAACAGGATGGATATCTTACTTTCGGTCCCTCACTGCCGGTCAAATAGAGTGGACGCTGGGATGGTTGTCTGTGGACGATATCATATACATGCCTGCAATGGAGACTCACTTCCTTCTGATGGGTTTTAGAAGCATCCAGCCTTATGCCCCGCATCGGGTCTTGAGACAACTCGGGAGGTGCCAGATAGTGCCAAAAGACGAAGATCTCAGTATCTGGGTAGTCGAGATTAGACTTGATGGTTAGTTCTCCGAAGCAACGATCCGCAAAATTTGAAATAAATGCCAATACCTAATAGCAAACACTTGTGTATGGGATCGGTCCAGAGATGAAGTGTCACCAGGATACCATGCTTGGCATAAGAGAGAAATTGAGTTAGAAAGGCCAACCAAAAGGCCCCATCTCCAGGAATTCATCGAAGCATCACAAGAGCACTGGTTGGCTAAAGAACATGAATACGTGGCTACGATAGGCAAACTGGAGAAGCAGGTCATGAATTTTCAATTCGAGAAAGATTTGCAGGCCGCCGTAGATGAGGGCGAAAAGAATAAACAATTCAAGGAAAATGAGGCCCTTCAAGCCGAAATTCAGAAAATAAAAGTTGCAGCGGAAAACCCCACCCGGAGTGCCAAGGATACAAAACTTATAGATGGCTTGAGACAGAAGGTGAGTGACTACAGTTTTGATTTGAACAAAACAGAAAGGGAGCTAGCCAAAGCCCGAAAATAATTGGTTGAAAATGCGGCAGAACGAGCACGCCTGGTTAAACAATTAAAAGAAGAGTTTGATAGTAAGGTGGCAGAATTAAAGAAAATGGTCATCATTGCAGAAAACAAAATGCTCAAACAAGCAAAAGAATTCAAAATTGAAAGGGAACATTGTTACACCGCATTGGTGCAATTAGAATTGGATTTGCAACAGCTTCAAAAGAAGAATCAAGTAGCCTAACAAATTTTGGGAGCCAGAACTGAGCAGATTGGGCGATTATTGTAGGAGAAAGGTGTATTATGAGAGAGAATCAAAAGAATCGCCCACTATATCGCAATGAAGTGTAGGAGTTGTGAGTATATGCCTAGATCTATATTCTTTTCCACCGCGATGCTTTGTGTTCGCCGCTTAATGGAAGATCTTCATCACCTCCAAGGGGATTTAGCTAGTCGACCTGCAGTAAGGCCGAACGATGCCTCGGGGGTCCCAGGAGAAATTGAAGCCCTAATGTATTCATGATTTCTTGAGATTGTATTTTTCTTTACAAGTCTGTCATTGTCTTAGAGTCAGTATTTTCTGTTACGCATGGTTAGCTGTTCTTCGAGTCTGTAGTTCGTCCTTCATCAGAGTCTGTCGATCTTTCGAGTCTTTCTAACCAAAGTTTGTAATTATGAAAATTGAAAATATTTTATTTCCCCTTTATTTGCATGAACTAGCTTGGTCTGATTCATGCAGGTCATGATACGTAGGCAATCTTCATAAGATTCGACCGTAGTCTTAAAAACAAAAACAAAGAGCAATAAAAGAGTAAAAAGGGAGGAATGAAAAAGAAAAGAAAGAAAACCCAGAGAGAGAAAACCCAAATAGAAAGAGGGAAGAAAACAAAGAAAGAACAGAGGGGAGAGAAACAAAAGAAGGAAAAGCAAGAAAAACAAAGAGTGGAAATCAGAAGAAAATTGGAGTAAAAGCGGGGATGACACATGCAACCATTGCAAACATGTAGACATCCGTTAACTGTATAGGTGAATCACATCCCAATGTGTGATTCCCTATCTGTTATCTATCTCAAACTAACCATTTGTTGCTGGCCAATTCCAATTTAGGTTTTTAGAAACTGTGGTTGGTTTGTGGTAAGCTGGAATCATATCGGTATTTCACCAGATCAAAAGGAAGTACCGAAATGTCATCTGAAATGACTTTGCCAGCAATTCCCATCTCAAAAGATAGCCCAATAATAGGTATCCTGGCCTCACAGTCAGCGGCACTCGAGAAAACAGGATCCTACGTGTTAAGTTCATACAGATGTGGGATGCATGGACAAATTAAAAAGAGCCTCCGAGTGCCATCCTCGGATTCCCTAAGCTCTTCCCAAGATCGGGGGGGGTACTTCAACTGTTCCCATTAGCCATCCAAACATCCTATTGGGACAGCCCAACATACCGGCCAATTTTGTTGGAGCATCTTCTGAAGCCCGTCCTCAGGTGTTCACATCCGGCACTGTCCCCAATATCTTTACGGCTCCCTCATGTGCAGCCACCACACAGCCCGCAGTTCCAAGACCCATGTTTGATCCGACGGCTTTTAAATTCCAAACTCCCAATTAGCAAACCGAGCTTCCTCAATACCCCACCTACATTTATCCTTAACCACCATATGAGCTTACACCAGTGCAGGATAAAACTCCTAATGTGCCTGAACAAGATGAGATAGTGAGAAGAATGAGGATCTTGAGTAGAGCTTAAAGAATATGCAGGGCTTGAGTGGGCAGAAGAGTGTTTCTTATGTTAGAAATAACGCTCTACGCTAGAGGGGGGGTGAATAGCGTATTAATAAAATTTTGCGTTTTCTTGCGGAATTTAAACTTTGCAGGAAATAAACAAATGCAGTAAAAATAAATTACACCACGATATATACTGGTTGGCCACACTTTGTGGTTAGTCCAGTCCCCGAGAGACTCTCTCGAGATTTCCACTAACAACCTTGTAAAGCTTAAGGTGCCCAACAAACCTTTACACTTGAGACTTGAATCACACAAATCTCAAACACTTGCTCGGAGGTTCCTCACCTCAAAGACTTCAACTTGCTCGGAGGTTCCTCACCTCAAAGACTTCAACTTGCTCGGAGGTTCCTCACCTCAAAGACTTCAATTTGCTCGGAGGTTCCTCACCTCAAAGACTTCAATTTGCTCGGAGGTTCCTCACCTCAAAGACTTCAATTTGCTCGGAGGTTCCTCACCTCAAAGACTTCAATTTGCTCGGAGGTTCCTCACCTCAAAGACTTCAATTTGCTCGGGGATAACAATCCCAAAGACTTCAACCGAGGAATCACAAGTTCCTGAACAAACGAGAATCGCAATTCTCTTACAAACACAAAACACACTCACTTTACAAAGCACTCCTTAATGAGTAGATATGAGTAGAAATAGTACGCTCAAGATCACAACAACTTAGCTCAATAGAATGGCTCTTCAAAAAGCTTTATGGATGAATGGAAAATGATGATCAATGTAAGAAAGCTTTTAGCAATGAAAATACTCAAAGTGTATATGTTGTTGTTGTGAAAACACTGAGTTGAAGCTGTATTTATAGGTGAAAAACTCAGTCTTACCGTTGTCTAATTGCCAATTAAGGATTGCTGAAATTACTCAGTGACAATCGATTGTCAAGACTAAACAATCGATTGTTTGCCTATCAGATTAAAAATTCAATCCCAGATTTTACGTCAACAATCGATTACTTCAAATCAATAATCGATTATTTGTAACGTTAAGAAATCCTTTCCAATTTTTGGCATAAAACATCGATTGTCCGGAAATCAACAATCGATTATTTTAACAACGTTCAGAAAATCTTTTCCAGATTTTACGCAAAACATCGATTGTTAAATGTCAACAATCGATTACCTGAAGGTAATTGAAAATATATGACAACGGTCAGCTTCAACAATCGATTATCAAATGGAATAATCGATTATTAATTAATTTCAAAACTCTCTGTCTCATATATAATCGATTATCAAAAGCCACAATCGATTATCATTTTATTTAAAATCACTGGGAGACATTTTTCTCATTCTAATCGATTACCATTAGTTCATAATCGATTTTTATGAGTTTTGAAAACTTTGCCTCAGTTAACAATCGATTATCATAAGTACACAATCGATTGTTATGCAGTTTGCAAAAACCTGATGTTAACTGACTTACTCACAATCGATTATCATTAATTCACAATCGATTGTCATGCAGTCTTGGCTTAGAGATACTCGATTATCATAAGTACATAATCGATTATCTTAGCCCAGATTTTTGAGGCATGTTTGGAAAACATTTTAACAAATGTAAATATGCATAGTTTGAAATCATTTGACACTTAATTTAAATATGCATGATTTTGGAAAAATAATTTTAGTAGAGAAGCCATGTTATGAGCCAAGTTGAGGAATCAAGATCACAATTAATATTGACTCAATTATAACATTTCTAAACTTTGTCTTGAGCTTCTTGTAATGCATCCATTTTGTGCTTGTCCTTGAGTACTGCTATATATCGCTTTTTGCTTTGTTTGACATTCATCAAAACCTACAAAAGAACACACGTTTAGTATATTGCATTTGAAACGTGTTTCCAACAATTTCCCCCTTTTTGATAATGGCAAACATGTATCGGGATATGCATAATAATAACAGTTCAAGATAATTCAATATGCATCATAGACACGTTCATGTTTCATAATTTAAGATAATTCAATATGCATCATAGACATGTTCATGTTTCATAAGATATTTCCCCTCAAATGATGATTCCCCCTAAATGTGTGCAGTTATATCAAAGTGCATGGGAAATATATTATGCATGCATAGCCCGTTTATTTTCCCCCTTTTGACATTAACAAAAAGTGGCTAGATAACAAGTCTAATAATAGCATGCTAGTTCAACAAACGTCAACATAATCGATTATTATATGGGATAATCGAATCGTTTGCACTGGAAAAAAATTCCCCCTTAATATAAGATTCCCCCTGAATTTATGCAACACATTCAAAGAAAGCATGTAAGTATGCATAAACTCTAGTCTTGCATATAGCCTTTCTTTTCTTCCTTTTAAAAATATGTACTTCCCCCTTTTGAAAATATCAAATAATTCATATAATGGAAATAGGAGAGATATTTCAAATAAAAATCAACTTTCATTAAATAGATAAAATATTACATAGGCCATTAAATAAATAAAAATACAAGAAAATATTTAATCCTCGTTATCATCATCTTCGTCCATGTTTTGCGGCAATGCCTCAAATGGGACAACAGCACCATATTGATAGTTGACATGGTCAAAGTATCCCTGGACATAGCGGGTTAAGATCAACTTTTGTCTCAATGCGGGTAAGATGATTTAAAATATCCGAATTTGGATCTTGATTTGGAGGAGGATTTGAGGAGGATGAATATCACGTTTTTCAAAATTAGTAAGAAAGCGATTTAATTTATTTTCGCTTTTGAAGACCAAAACATCACCATCTTGATATGGATGATATCCGGAGGGAGGAAGAGTAGAGGTGGAAGCACCTTCCCTATTTGAACGGGTCCTTCTCGACATATTGATAGAAGAAAGAAAGCTTGAATTTTGCAAAAAGAGCTTTTTAGAGAGGATTTGAGGCTTTGAGCTTGAATATTTGGTGATGAGAATGAAGACACCATCTCCTATTTATAGAGGGGAGAATAGGAAAAAATTATGCCTGAAGTTAACTCAAAAACGGTCGAGTTTTGGAATTGACCGTTGAGACAATCGATTGTATACCTGAGACACTCGATTGTTGAACAGTGTTATGCCAGTTGGATTGACTGATAAAAACTGATAATCGATTAACGAGAGCTGCAGGACTCAGAATGGTAAGAATTTTTGAATTAATACCGTTGGACAATCGATTGTGTGATAGAGACAATCGATTGTGTCAAGTTTGACACTTAGATTCTGAGAATTTGGCTTGAAACAGAATGTTTTTGAAATTTCAGAAGATCACTGACAATCGATTGTGGAACTTGACAATCGATTGTGCACTGGGCAAAAATGGTCTAAGTCCTGAAAATTGATTTTGGAAGTATGGTAATCAGTTTTGAATATATTATAATCAATTTTGGATTTATGACAATTGATTATGAATGAAACAACGTCATCAACACATGGTGGAAGATAATGATTCTTCGGATGAAAACGTTTTTATGAAAATAGATTTTCCATCATGAATACATATAATCAACACCAATTGTTATAAATACCAATTTAGAAAATCAAAACTCAATACAATTTATGCACTTAATCAATTATGCAATTTATCAAAATAACATTCATATCAATACTTGTGACATATAATACCAATTCAACTAGCTAAAGGGTAGAGTAAGGAACGATCATACCCGGTTTGTCTTGATGTCATCCTCCATCGTTGACATCTCAATTTGCTAGAGATTGAATTGAATGCTTCATGCGAGCACATTAGCATTTCCAACACTTAATCAAGTGAAGCCATTTCCGATATATATATATATATAAACAATTTATCACCATAATAACAATTCAAAACCCAAACAGATATTTGTTAAGAGAATATCATCAATAAAATTTATGCAATCAATTCTTTCAAAGCACAAGTTCCCTCTTAAGTAAGACAAAATGGAATGTAATGACATTCCTCTTACTTGTAACAAATTTGCCTAAAATATTTCTTCTTTTGATAAGAAGATTGTATTAAGGCTAATTCCTTTTACCATATTCACATAAGAATAGGAAGGATATTGAGGAATATACAATATGACGATTTCTATAAATTTATCAATTATATCAACAAAAAAAATACCTATTGTTATTTTGAAAGGCATTTGTCAAAACATATATTGCATGCTGTTTCAAATAGATAGTCAAATCATGAATCAACCATCTTATCACCTGTTTAAGCACAACACATCAATTTGACATTTTTCAGGAAATACCGATTGTTACAAAAGCAATGAAAAATCCATTTGACGGAGAGCATAACAAATGCATCAAATGTTATTTTATTAACAGTGATACACAAGGTTATTTTCAGCAATCCATATTGCAACAAATGTCAAATATTTCAATTAGGCGCATTTGCAATAATGAGAACCAAAACAAAGCATGATTCAAGGAGAATTGATACGAATGGTTTAACAAAGACATATCAACACATACAATTGGGCATGATAAAGATGAAAGCCTAGCCTTTAAAAAAAGAGTTCAAGAACGTTTATGCCTATTTTGAACTGACACGATGATAAAAGATAGCTGTCAAGTTCAGAATTTAGAATGGTAACAAATCTTGAGATTTTTACCGATTGACAATCGATTGTTGAAAAGGGACAATCGATTGTTGAACTATTTGACACTTAGTTCCTGAAAAATTTGCAAGAAACAGAAAGTTTTTGAAAACTCAGAAAAACACGGACAATCGATTGTGCCTGTGAACAATCGATTGTGGACTAGACCAAAAAGGTTTTAAGTCCTGGAAATCGATTATGAGAGTATGCAAAAAAAACATTTATCAAAACATATATTAAAACATGATTTAAAACACTTTGCTGTTTGAAAAGATTGCCAAGACATAATTCAACTAAACATGATTCTAGTAGGTACTCATTCAATGCACGAATCAACATTTGTCAAAGCATGGATCAAGCATTTAATAGTTGATACTAGTAATCAAAAATGAATTTTCAGCATGTCAATCAACAAGTATAGTCAACAAGAAATTTCACAAATTGATTCTTACAATTAACGCATGTCAACGTTTTTCAGGGTGAGAATCAAGTTGACAACTTATATGTTAATAACACCAGCTGCCATATATCAACAAATCTGTCAACATTAATAGCTTGCACATATTCGGTTTTATCAAAAAGAATAGCTAACCGAAATTCCTCTCGATGCCTTTGGGTGTCGTGCTTGGCGCATCTACTACAATTTTGTAGTCTTCAAGCACACCTGCAAAAATACCTACGGAGAGGTTTTTGGTACCCATATCTTTTTGGGTCCTTTGGGGTTAGGCAAATAATAATTATAACCAAAAGATAAATCTCTATGTTTAGCAAAACACACGGGTGCAATGTGACCTATCCGATTGCAATAATGGCATACTACGTTCGGATTGTGCCAATGCCTAGGTTGTGCCAAATACATTCTAGGTGATCTAGAGTCATTCCTAGAGGCGTTGAGAATCCTAGAGTCATTTCTAGGTTGTCTAACGTAGTTCGTTCTAGGCTTATCAACAATAGTCCTAGTATTGATTCTAGGCGATGTAAAGTGATTAACTCTAGATTCATTATTCCAATTTCTAGAGTTGTATCTAGGTGATCTAAAGGCGTTAGTTTTAGACTTGTTTTCATACATCCTAGCGTAATGTCTAGGTGGTCTAAAGGAATTTGTCCTAGACTCATTTACAGCCCTAGAATTACTTCTAGGTGGAGCAGTAAAATTTCTAATGGGATTTCTGCTTTTATGCCGTTGATTATTCTTCGACGTTTCCTTTTCTTCAATAACCTTAGGGACATCTATACTTCGTGATTCTAAAGTTTTCCTAAGTTCTGCGTTTTCTAACTTCAAAGAATCGCAGGAAGTACAAGTAGAGCATTCATCAACATAAGAAGCTTCATGCATAGTCTTAATGACTTGTCTAAGTTCTACACTATCATTATGCAAAAACTGATTTTCTTTTACAAGATTCTCGTCATCAAGAGACAGATTTTCAAAATCTTTTTGTTTTAAAGAAAGTTGATTTTTGAAATCTTTTTCTTTCAATAAGAGACGTTCTTCAAAATCCTTTTCTTTTAAAGAGAGATTTTTCTGAAAATCTAATTCTTGCTGGGAAAGTGATTTCTTCAAATCTCTAATCATTTTGACAGCATTACCAAATTCACCATACAAATCTTCAAAAGCATTTTGTAATTCTTCGAACGAGTGAGAATTAGAGATACTTACCTCTTCTTCGTTGTTTCCATCAAATATTAGAGGCATGGTGTAGCAATTGCCTTCACCGATTCCTGCAAAAAAATCATGAGTAGAAGCCATGGATGGTTCTCTCAAACTGTTAAGTTTTTCAGAGAGTATGGCTCTGATACCAATTGTTAGAAATAACGCTCTACGCTAGAGGGGGGGTGAATAGCGTATTAATAAAATTTTGCGTTTTCTTGCGGAATTTAAACTTTGCAGGAAATAAACAAATGCAGTAAAAATAAATTACACCACGATATATACTGGTTGGCCACACTTTGTGGTTAGTCCAGTCCCCGAGAGACTCTCTCGAGATTTCCACTAACAACCTTGTCAAGCTTAAGGTGCCCAACAAACCTTTACACTTGAGACTTGAATCACACAAATCTCAAACACTTGCTCGGAGGTTCCTCACCTCAAAGACTTCAACTTGCTCGGAGGTTCCTCACCTCAAAGACTTCAACTTGCTCGGAGGTTCCTCACCTCAAAGACTTCAATTTGCTCGGAGGTTCCTCACCTCAAAGACTTCAATTTGCTCGGAGGTTCCTCACCTCAAAGACTTCAATTTGCTCGGAGGTTCCTCACCTCAAAGACTTCAATTTGCTCGGAGGTTCCTCACCTCAAAGACTTCAATTTGCTCGGGGATAACAATCCCAAAGACTTCAACCGAGGAATCACAAGTTCCTCAACAAACGAGAATCGCAATTCTCTTACAAACACAAAACACACTCACTTTACAAAGCACTCCTTAATGAGTAGATATGAGTAGAAATAGTACGCTCAAGATCACAACAACTTAGCTCAATAGAATGGCTCTTCAAAAAGCTTTATGGATGAATGGAAAATGATGATCAATGTAAGAAAGCTTTTAGCAATGAAAATACTCAAAGTGTATATGTTGTTGTTGTGAAAACACTGAGTTGAAGCTGTATTTATAGGTGAAAAACTCAGTCTTACCGTTGTCTAATTGCCAATTAAGGATTGCTGAAATTACTCAGTGACAATCGATTGTCAAGACTAAACAATCGATTGTTTGCCTATCAGATTAAAAATTCAATCCCAGATTTTACGTCAACAATCGATTACTTCAAATCAATAATCGATTATTTATAACGTTAAGAAATCCTTTCCAATTTTTGGCATAAAACATCGATTGTCCGGAAATCAACAATCGATTATTTTAACAACGTTCAGAAAATCTTTTCCAGATTTTACGCAAAACATCGATTGTTAAATGTCAACAATCGATTACCTGAAGGTAATTGAAAATATATGACAACGGTCAGCTTCAACAATCGATTATCAAATGGAATAATCGATTATTAATTAATTTCAAAACTCTCTGTCTCATATATAATCGATTATCAAAAGCCACAATCGATTATCATTTTATTTAAAATCACTGGGAGACATTTTTCTCATTCTAATCGATTACCATTAGTTCATAATCGATTTTTATGAGTTTTGAAAACTTTGCCTCAGTTAACAATCGATTATCATAAGTACACAATCGATTGTTATGCAGTTTGCAAAAACCTGATGTTAACTGACTTACTCACAATCGATTATCATTAATTCACAATCGATTGTCATGCAGTCTTGGCTTAGAGATACTCGATTATCATAAGTACATAATCGATTATCTTAGCCCAGATTTTTGAGGCATGTTTGGAAAATATTTTAACAAATGTAAATATGCATAGTTTGAAATCATTTGACACTTAATTTAAATATGCATGATTTTGGAAAAATAATTTTAGTAGAGAAGCCATGTTATGAGCCAAGTTGAGGAATCAAGATCACAATTAATATTGACTCAATTATAACATTTCTAAACTTTGTCTTGAGCTTCTTGTAATGCATCCATTTTGTGCTTGTCCTTGAGTACTGCTATATATCGCTTTTTGCTTTGTTTGACATTCATCAAAACCTACAAAAGAACACACGTTTAGTATATTGCATTTGAAACGTGTTTCCAACATCTTATACAGATCTGTGCATATTCCCGCATGTACATCTTCCCATGGGATTTAAAACGCCAAAGTTCAAAAAGTATGATGGTCATGGCGACCCTATTGATTACCTAAAGAAGTATTGCAACCAATTGCGTGGGGCGGGCGAAAAAGAAGAGTTGTTGATGGCGTACTTCAGAGAAAGTATGGTAGGCATTGCTTCAGAGTGGTATATGGACCAAGACGTCTCACGATGGCATATTTAGGACGATCTTGCCAGAGATTTTGTAAGGCAATTTCAATGCAACATTGGCATCGCACCTGACAGAAATTCCTTGGCAAATTTGAAGAAGAAGCCTTCGGAGAGTTTTAGAGAATATGCTATTAAGTGGCGCGAACGGGCATCAAGGGTGAAGCTGCCCATGGATGAAATAGAGATGGTCACTGTCTTTCTACAGGCCCAGGAAGCAGATTACTTTCAAAACATGATGTCGGCCATGGGCAAGCCTTTTGCGGAAGCAATCAAGATTGGCAAGATGGTAGAAAATGGTTTGAAAACGGAAAGGATTTAAGTCAGTCGGCCATCAGAGCAACCTCCCAGGCCATACAAGGTGGGGCAGGAGGAGTCACTAGGAACAAAAAGAAAGAAGAAACCTCGATGGCAACATCAGGTATGAGAAGGCATCATGCTCCTAGGCCCATGTTCTCGGGAAGAATCCCTCAACACTATTATCCTCACCTAGACATGCATTATGCTCCTCATCCTTATGCGGTTATGAACACCCAACCATTTGCACGAACGCAATAGTAGGTCAACAGGAACCAGGCCCCGAGAAACCAGCTTACCTAAAACCACTATAATCCCCGCCCTCCTCAAAATAATTTCCGTCCCCGGGATCCACCTAGAAGGAAAAACTTTACGCCAATTGGCGAATCCTATTCCAAACTGTTCCTGAAACTTGTCCAATTGGGTCTATTGCAGCCCGTACCCCCAAACAGATAAAACCTTAAATCTCATTGCTATCAACAACGTGCCCTGTATGCTTACCATTCGGTGGGCTGAAGGGCACGACACAAAAAATTGTTGGACTCTGAAGCGAGCTTTGGAAGATCTAATAGAACAAAGGAAATAGTGTTGAGGGATGAAGATGTCCCGAATGTGACTAACAACCTGTTGTCGGCCCACAACAACGGACCGGTAATCGGGATGATCTACAAGGACAAAGAATTTGACCGTGCTTTGAAAGCCATAATTGTTATTGTTGACGCAGATAAAAAGCCAAGAGCTGCCTCCAAGAAAGCTGAAGAATAGAAGAAGAATAAAACCACGCGCCCAGAAACTGAAAAGAAGGTTGAGGTTAAAACTGAAGCGGCACCTGTCAAAGAAACTGTCTTTTATGTCCTATGGGGTTGTCAGGAAAAGTAGTTGAATCTGAGCCCCCGAAGAGATTTGAGTTGAATATGACTATGTACGTACCCAAAGGAACCTATGTGGTGCGGGGACCAACTAATCTGCCAAGGCTGAATGAGCCCGTGGTGGTTGGTCGCGCACCTCAGATGCCTTTGACAGACACCTCATCTCTGATTTTCCATTTCTTTTGTTCCAAAATTGATCAATATCCATGTGTGATAAATCTTGCTTATGAAGGTTGTGATAATTAGTTTCATCTTTGTTTCTGAGTAATTTGGTTCCACGTGGTGATATTTGCCTCAATATATGTGTTGCACCGATAAGTTTTTGACCCTTGATCGTTTGCTTTTGCATAGTATTGTATAACCTTCAATTAAACAGTTGGCATGGCCAGCTTTCTCAAATTTGATCCCATCTGATAATAACATTGGTTTATGACCTTAGGTGGTTAATTGGGGTCAATTGTTGACCAAATAGATAGGCACGAGGATGTAACACATATAGTCAGTAATTAAGAAAGGAAGACTGGGATATTAAGGGTATTTGAACATGGGAATCTTGTAACAAACTCCTGGAACATTCTAGTGAAAGGTTAAAATACAATTTCTGTTAAAAACTTGAGGCACAAGTTAGAAAATCAAGGATCAGCAAATCTGAAAAATGGGTAAGGGACTAAAAGGAAAACAAACGCATTTTGTTGCCCTAAGGCTTTGGTTATAAAAGAGGCGTCTGATGGTTTTAAGAAAGGGCAGAGAGAAGGATATACATTTTTAGAGATACAGAATGTACACTTTAGATACATTTTGAGATATACATTCTGAAGAAAAGGTCGAGAACCTTCAGCTGAAAATCAATTTTAAGTTTTCCTGGCAAAATCTTTTATAATAATCAAAAATTCCATTCGTTAAAAGTTGAAGATGACATGAGGCATACACATTAAGGATCGAAATTTGTGTCGCTACTCAAAATTTTCTGAGTTCCTGATAACATTCCTGGGTTTACTGGTTAATTTGGTGGCTTTTGCTTCTCATAGAATCTCTTTTGCTGAAATTCCAGGTACCAACTCTGACCTAGAAAGTCTGGAAATGCACAACTGTATATGCATATTCATGTCCGATAATGAAGACATTTACTTCTATGCTAATGTTGTAATGTAAATATTATTAGTCTAGTATGTTTAATATATTTTCCTTATCCTGACACTGTAATACAAGGACAATTGGACTAAGCTGGACTATCACCTTAGCTGTTGATTTCAAGTTATTTTAATTTCAGTAGGTATAAAATAGGATGGTCAAATAACATGCCTGTTTTGTTTTACGTTTGATTCGGCAATAGGGAATCATTGTATGTACATGTACCTCGATTGATGAGTACATTAATTCTAGATGCTAAATTCGAAAATATGAGGTTGTAGCTTATTAATTTACTAACTTGAAAATCACTACTGGGATCTCATTCTGTCATTGTTTTATTTGTTAAATAGCCACTTATAAATAACTTCAATAGCTGTAGCGTAGTGATGTTTTCTATAGCATCAAATTTCTGGGCTCAAACGAGGGCCTAGATCCTTGTAAATTGTGAAATATGGAAATACACTCCTGGGCTATCTATCTTCATTGATAAAGCCTAGAATGCAGAAATGTGTTGTACAAGCATTGAAAATATGCAAATTGATTGCTTCATTTGAATAAACCATTGATATACAAATAGTGAGATTTCTCTTTTATTTTAGAGACGTGTATAACAAAAAATTATAGTTTCTTTAGGCTGTCCTTCTAAAAAATAAACTAAGTGAGCCGCGCTAACAAAATCATGTACTACGTGGGCTCCTTAACTGTAATAAAATGCATAGAAATCTGGAGGTGCCATTTGGCGAATTTCACGGCTCTTCCACGAAATTTAAACGCGTAGTGGCTATAGACGTGATATTTAAATAAGATATCTTTCTAAATCGGGTGCACATTTATGTAACCCAAATCCAAGTCTCAACGATTTTAAAATGTGTCGAGAACCCGGGTGTATTTATGTGACGTGGTCCGAGACATGTTTTAATAACGTTGCAAATATTCCTAAAATGACATAAAGCGGTTAATAATTTTATAATTGTATTGTAGGATGAACATGTATAAAAATCATGAAATTAGCCATTTATAATAGTTTAAGCGACCGTGCTAGAACCACGGGATCCGAGGGTGCCTAACACCTTTCCTCGGGTCAACAGAATTCCTTACTTAGAATTTTTGGTTCGCTGAGTCCAATTGTGCAGTCGAAAATTTTTCTCGATTTAGGATTCTGAATAAACCGGTGACTTGGGACACCAAAAGTCAAACCTATCCCAAGTGGCAACTCTTAATAATTAAATAATCTCATTTCAAATAATGTCACTTAAATTGGAAAACTCCCTTATACATCTATCCTTCGGGGTAGCCGTGTGAAAAAAGGAGGTGTGACATTAATTTTAGGTTTAATTGAGATTATGTTTCATGCTAGACTCCAGTTGATAAGTCCTTATTTATATTCTCTTTGTACCACTTTTAAATATAAATAAAGACATACAGTGTTGTTTTTCTTAAAATTCATCTTATATTACATAGAATGATTCCACAAAATAAATATCAAATAAAAAATCAATTGAATTATCTAATTCCATATTACATAAGAAAGGTTTAAGAAATTCAACTTTATTCTTTATAAGGTTTTGAGTTTAATAAGAAAATTTAAATTTGTACTCTTCCAACAATATGTGTAAGATAAGAAAGAAGACTAAACAAGAAAGAGAATAAATAATATTAGCGGAAACAAGAGAGGGAGAAATCTTTTCAGAGAAAACCCATATGGCGAACTGAAGAAAAAAGGTTAAAAAAATAAAGAAGAAAGTAAAAAAAAACAAAGAAGAAAAGTGAAAAAATAAGGAAGAACGGCGAAAAAATAAGGAAGGATGGTGAAAAATGAGGAAGAAAGATGGATATAATTGAAATAAAGAGAATATTTATTTTAAAAAAATAAATTTGAAAGAGGGTTATACTAATTAACTATTATTTTCTATTATGTAGATTATTTTGATGGCTTTTTTCAGGTACCGCACACTCTCAAACGAATATCTATATATGTTATACTAGGTTAGGGACGGGTGGGTTTTGATACAAGTGGCAATACAGTTTAGGAGGGTATAATTTAAATAGGAAACTAATAAAAATATGATAATTTAAGAGGTTTTTAGGATATTAACTCTAAAATTTACGGTTGGATTTGCTCCTCATGTATTTATTCTATCTTTTTCCATCATCGTATTGAGTACACTAGCTTTTTCTTTTTATCTATATTCTATGTCGACCTTCGCATGTATTTGGTTCGTAAATACCAAATCATCTTGAGTGAAAATGTTAAAAAGGCAATAAAGTAGACCAAAACTCACGTGGAAGAAAATTATCTCTATATAATCTCTTGGAACCAGTGCATATTTAGCGAAAAATAAGGTATAACGAAAGAAAAAAATTTATACATGTAAGTACCATTAAGAAAGAAATATATTTTAATTATATCTATAATTTATACGGATACTTTTCAGTAATTGACGTAATTGGTTCAAATATCAAAAGCTAGGTCATAAAAGATAGATTAGATTCGACCATCTTAAATAGTAGAGTTGGCCTTTAGCCGAAATACAAGACTATCAGCTATTCATTAGAAAGTCTGATAATCTCTGCTAATCTTTTACTCCTATTAGAAATTCTTATACCAGTAGCAAATACAAAGAACTTCCATACAGGGAAATGAAGAGAATATCTACGTTGGCCTAAAATAATTTTTAATATATAACATTGTTTATGAGGATTCATATAGCCAATCTCAATCTATTATAAACCAAAATATAGTTATTGTTGTTGTGAGCGCATGTAATCAATTCAGATCATATTTACTACCATATTAAACATGAATTCATACCCAAAAAAATTTGTTAGTAACATTATTTGTGTAAAATTTGTATACCATCAATAACTACATTGGTAAAAAGAGATCCTAATGCACGTAATATCGTATTTATTTAGGATTGGAGATGGATCGTATCCTTAAGATATAACATAAATTACAAATTTTAATATATGCATTAACAATTAACTTCTCTAAGTAAAAAACAAAAATAAAGATAAAAGTCATTTCAATTAAGGAGTCGAAGAGTCTCTTTCATCATGTGCCTCACACTCATGACTCAACCTATAAATAATAGAGACACAACTCTAAATATGGCAAAGGGTGGAAGGCCTTCATAATTAGTCTCACAATTGAAACGCTAGGATATGCATAAGAAGCCACTACCGCAGGCCCCAACCATGAAACAAGAAATATATTGCATAATGCTTCCAATATGTACCAGTTACCACCATCATCATCAATCATTAAAATTTTCGAATTATCTTCTTCATTTTCTATAGTATTTTAACAATGATAATATATTTATCCTGTATAAATACAATCCACAAAAGCCCAAAATATGTACAGAAAAAGGACAACTGTCCCATATATTTGATGCTGCGTCACCATTGTTCACCCACCCGTGCTGCTCCATTTCTCTATTTTATCCTTTTGTTTAGTTTTCTCCCATCTGCTCATGTTTGCTGGACGTTACTTAAATCCAACTCAAATTAATTATTTAATTCTGCGTACATATTAACTTTTCAAAAAAAAAAAACAAATTGTCTTAAAATTAATGTTTTTAATATTGAAACCTAAGAAAACCTTTACTTTGTGATATTCCCTTCTACATGTTCAACGGTGGCCAGCGGTTGTTAGAGCAACACATTAAATATCTAACAAAATTAGGCGAATTATTCTTATTTAGAGTTAGTTAATGCTTTTATCCAAGTAACAAATATGGGATGGACTAATCGAAATGTGAGTAGATCATAGTATGTCCATAAATTTATTTTTTGTTTTTTCTTAGTTTTTTGTCTTTAATGAAATGATATATTTCCAACGCACAAGATTTTCTCCCACGCATCACCATTATCTGCCTTGTTAGTCGTTATTCCTACTACGCAATAACACAAATAATATTACAGCGTCCCTGCCATCGGACCCACCTGATATGCAATGTCCCAATTTTTGGGACCCACTTAAGACAACTTAAAATCTCCCTCTTCCCTTCTATTTCTCTGCCCTTTTCTTCTACTTCAACCTCCTGCTTTTTCAAGTTCCTATGGCACCTCTATACTCTTCCATTTCTTTGTAGTTCCTCAAAAATTCCTCCCAAATTCTCAAACAATGGAAAACTACTCTTACACTTCATACCCGGATTCTGTAAATTCATCCCCACGTTCTCGTGAAATTGATTGTGAAAACGCATCATGGGATGATCAACCACCTTCTTCTTACAAGGTTAAAATCATGTGCAGCTATGGCGGAAAAATACACCCTAGACCCCACGATAATCAACTCGCCTACGTCGGTGGTGAAACCAAAATCCTCTCCGTTGATCGTAATATCAGATTCTCAAATCTTATTACCAAACTTTCTTCTATTTCAGACTGTGAAGTTTGCTTTAAGTATCAGTTACCTGGTGAGGATCTTGATGCTTTAATTTCAGTAACTAATGATGAAGATTTGGAACATATGATGCTTGAATATGACCGGCTTTATCGCGGTTCAGCTAAACCGGCTAGACTCCGGCTTTTTTTGTTCCCTATGAATACACCGGCGACTAGTACTTTCGGTTCTAGTGACTCGAAACCTGAGAGTCAGTGGTTTGTTGACGCTTTGAATTCTGTTCAGTTACAGGACGTGAATTCACCGACGGCTGTTTCTTCGGTGCCGGCCCCGGCGGGCACTCCTGATTTTATGTTTGGTTTAGAGAAAGGACAAGCTCAACAACCTCCGCCAGTGAAGTTACAGGATCCGGTTCCTCCATCGCCGGTGACGGAGGTCTTTGCTAAGGAATTTCATGCTGGTTCTGATGACCGGCATATCATCGGGGATACTGTAATTTCGCCCGCGGCAGCTGATTATCAGAGACAGATTCAGGAAATGCAAAGATTGCAGCAGCATATTTCGAACCACGAACAAGCTATGTACAACAGAAAGGTTGATGAATTTTATGAGCAAAAGGGTCCTCCGCCGCCGCCTCAACAGACGGTACCGATGACAAATCCGACGACGTTTTGGCCGGAACGACGTATGACAAGTGGACCTTACCCAACAACAGCAGTTCAAACTGAGCAACCTGTATACATAGTTCAAACACCCGCTGGGGTTTATCAAACTCCGGCGATGCGACCGGTGACTAACCAATTGGGTGGTCAGGCTTATTACGGCATACAGCGCGTGATGCCAGAGGTATACCGGGAACAGCCGGTGTACGGCGGAGTTCTGCCACAGCCAACAATTCAACAGCCGAAGATGGGAGGAGCGTACACGTCTGAAAATATGGGGATGGTGCGGCCACACGCGTCGGCGGAGTCAACGTATACACAAGTTGGGTATGATAGTGTAGGGAGACAGGTGTATTATACTGCACCAGCAGGTGTTATGCAACAGCCAATGCAGTATCCTGCGGCGGTGGACGGGAGGCAGAGTGGTGGCGCGTTGAATCCAGAGGGTAGAATTGTCGGCAAGCCTTGAATTTTATCCTTTTTTTTTTATTTCTTGTTTTTAAGTGAAGATAGGATACTGTGAACTTTGCGGCTGGCTATGGGCTGTGTGTTTAGTATTTCTCTGAAATTTTTATGTAATGTTTTGTGGGATTGGGATATCAGATATGCAAGTGAAAAAATTATTAGTAACTGATGTTAATTAAGCACGACCCTAAACCATATTCAAGTAGCAAATGTGGCACCTTAATTGTTAATTTATCGTACAAGAAGCACATCCTTATAAGTATAGTATTAGTATACTGCGAAGTAGAGAATTAAGTAATTGCTTTAATATCTCAACCAGACACTTAACTCTATATTTTAGGTTTCTTTGAGATGATTCGAGTCATTGTTTGAACTGTACGTGGTCATTTGGTACGAAATATAAGAAGGTATAATGATAATATAAAAATTTAATATCATCTTAATATTTTATTTGGTTAGCAAACTAGATATAAGTTATTCCGATATTAATTTTAATACTATGATAGCTTATATCTTATAGAAGGTGGGGTAGTTAGCACCAGTATAACTTATACTTTCTTCTTAAAAATTTTATAATTGGCATTCTTAATATAATATACCAAACAATGAATAAATAACAACCCTAACATAATTAATTTTAACATAATTAATCTCAACATAACTTATCTCAATATTACTTATACTGATATACCTTATATTATTATAATATAAATCGCATTTCAATCAAATGATCCCTACCTAGTTTAAGTACATATCAACTTGTGGATACGTGTCTATATATTTAAAACATGGAAATACTCTTAATGGTATCAAATGTCTAAAGAAAAATCATGGCCTGAGTTTGGTGGTGTTATTGTTTCTTACTCCTATTTTTTAATTTTTTTCTTGGGTATCTCTATTTTTCTAAAGAAAAAATAAGGTCTGTATATATCATTTTTCTCATATTATATTTGTAAGATTACACTAAATTCGTTAGTAGTCATGTGGGCCTGATTTAAGAAAACGAAAGTAGGAGTAAATGATATCTCTCACGTTGCAACCCGCAAAGAGCTAAAAGCAAATCCAACCAAGAATGACCTGAAATAGGCTTTTACTGCGCACCACAGCTTGGTGGGCACAGGTTGGTTTACTTGCTTTTACATGTAGGTTGAAATTTAGAGGTGTTTAACGGGGAACCGGGAAGGACCGAAAAAAATAAATAATTCATTCGTTAATGGATCGAATTGATTGGCAGAATAATAACGGATTAGGAATTTGCGAATTTTTGTTGGCCCATCCGGATTCGGCTTTAACGGGCTCGGGGGCTGTGCTAAAAAATTTTAATTAAATTTTATTAACAATGGTACACAAATTAAAAAAAAAACCCATTAACGAACTAAATCGTGCGGCAGCTCGTTAATAACCCGTTAATAAATAAGCGGGCATAGTGAATTCCGATGCAGCGGTATCAAAAATGTATTCGTCTAAAATTTACTCCCCATCTAACCCGTCTTATATGTTACAGTACCGAGCTAAATCAGGCTGACCCAAGCCGAACCGGCCTAAAAAAAGGGTCAACCCGATCCAATTAACAGGTACAGGTTGAAATGAATAGGCATGCTAAAAAAGAAGCATGTGAGCTTTTGAGGAATAGATACTTAAAATCATCTGGATGATGCAGGGGTAAACCTCTAGATAAGCCCAGACATAATTCGAGCGAGAAGCAGTATAATCTAAGGGAATTATTAGTTATGTCTATTTATAAGTAGCTTATTATAAATATTTTTTCAATTGATAAAATATTATTAATATTAGTTAAATTAGCTATTTGTAGAAAAACATTAAATTTTGCTTTGTTTTGAGTGAGTGTTCTTAGAATAGATTAGGCACAACTTAAGGAGCTTGAACCTCAATTTTGGGATGGTTTGGTGAAGTTTGAGGTGGTTTGAGCTTGAAAAAATGATATGTGTATCACATTGTGTATCATTGTGTATCACATACATATCGTATTTATATCTATTGTGTATCACATGTATATCTATATATACCTGTGTTAGATACATGGGTGATACATGTTTGATACATGTGTCGCGGAGGACTTTTTTGAACTCAATTTAGTTATGAATTTTAATACAAAACCAGTCCAAACCACCTCCAATCTTCCTCAAATTCCTTTTTTTAGATTTTTGGAATATTATATATATGTTTTGCATTTCATCACTTTATTTGCTACATCATCCATAAAAGTTTCTTTTCGTCTTGTATCTAGTGTTACTAATCACGCTTAAAAATATGGAATGTGATTTTTACATGTGTTTCTTTGAGAGAAAGAACTCTATTATTTGATTTTTTAATTTTTGTTGGCTAGTTTTGGTAAGTTTATGATTAATAGCTAGAGATTGATAAGTTGAGATTTATTTGAAATATTTAGGTAAGTTTCTCTATAATCTATCTATATCTTTATATTTATATAAAATAGGAAATGAGAAAATTGATGTGGCGCCTCTCCCAATCGAGGAAACGTATTTATCTATTTTCTCAGTCTTTTCGAGTTTTTTCTTATTTTAATATAATTAATTATTTAAAGCCAAAAAGTTATGGTTTTGATTATAACTCCATAATAAATAAAGGAATAGAAAAGATAACAGTTTTAAAAGTGAAAGACATCCGTTTTTTCTCTTTCTTCTTTGTTCCATTATGTATATCTACCACCCATTTAACTCTTCATATTTACTTGAAAGACGTTTCACTACTATTTTCTTCCACTTTGTGTATTTACTCGCCCATTAAGTTTTCATTTACTTATTCCCTCAAAAATAACGTATATATTACCTTTAAATGGGTTTCATGAAATTGGAAGTTTTCATAACTTTTTTCGATTCCACTTTTACATATTCTCATTCCCTTACCTGATAATATTCTTATAATGTTGGAATCACTGTGACTTATAAGGATATTATTTTCCTGAATATTATCAATTGCTAAACATGAGTAAAACAAGTTCAGGCTCCAAGAAAAACTCTTCTTTGTCGATGATGATAAGATAAAAAATGTCAGTACAAAGTTTTGGTGAAAATTTTCTCACGTGTTAATATTTTAATTTTTGTTACCTTCCTTCTATGAATTCATTTGTTGATTACAAAATGTAGATATTGTTTCTAGATCCTTGCATTTTTTTATAAATAACTTGCTTCTCAAGAAGCCTAATTACATCCATAATAATGTTGCATGTGCTCCTTTTTTTTCTTCAGATTATTTTTGCATGTTTCTGTCCATATAAAAGATCTTGTGCTTCTCATGAGCGTCGAAGTAATTTCTGGTAACTTAGTATAAGCTCATGAAATGCTTTATAACTCTTTATATGACAAGTGAGGCTTGCTCAATTGGTAAAGCACATCCACCTACGACCGTTAGGTCCTAGGTTCGAGTCACCAGAAAGGGGAAGTGTGGAAGCACTATAGATCCTCCTAATTTGGGAGGGGTTTAAAAAAAAACTCTTTATATTTGCGCAACAACAATTTCATGTCAAAAGAATTGGGTTAAATTTCAATAGTATTCCTTTAATTTTCGGATCAGGACTAGATGCCTACCTGCTGTGATTGACTTATTCAGCAACATTTATTCTTGATAAGTTAAAATACAGCAGATTATAGGCGATTTGGAAAATGTTTACAGCAAAAGCTACAGTAAAATTAGGGCTCCCCATTTTCTTAAGGCTTTCTCCTAAATGGTAGCCATGTTATGCTTTACATTATCTATAGAAAAATTTATTGCCAAGTCTCTGAGATGTCGGTCTTTAATAAAATGAAAATTGTGTTATATTACCTAATTAAAACTCAAAAGTATAATATTATAAGTTAATCAAGAAATAACTGACTACAGGCAATAAGTTCGTTAAAAATATATAAGACATACGAGCAACATTGAGTTGGATAGACACCATTAGTTTTGAGTTTTCTAAAGAATATCGTAGTTTGAAAATCTTAAGTCATATTTTTTAGCTTGAATGTTCGGACTGTTTTATTATGAATATTTTCTTTCTCATATGGAAGAGAAATAAATATAAATTATTATTAAATTCTCAATCATTTTGTATATTCAATAACTCTTTAAATAATCGCGTGAAGCGTGAATATGTTCACTAGTGTACAAATGAAGTTCGTTTCTTGAAATTTGACTAAAAAGAGTTATATATAAAGTGAAAGAATATTTTTAACTTTGGGAAGTTTCAAGGAAAATTTGTTTAAAAGTTAATACAAAGCAGTATGTACGCGCTACATTAAGAATATTTTTGAGCTGAAGGTAAATTGGTAAAGATAAATAAGACCAAACAAGTTAACATTGGTGATAGGCCGTATTGATAACCTGTATTTGAAACAAGTTAACATAACCTGTATTTGGGTTTGGTTCCAGCTAATCCAAGTTATGAAATTAGCTATAATGCATATTTACGTTGGCTCATGAATATTCATTTTCAAATCGAGCAAATTCAATCCCCAAGGAAAAATTTCAATTCTCCAAGGTCCTTCATTCTAAAACACTTCTACAGCTTGGCTCTTGTCATGCTAATTTCTCTAATGCTATTCCCAGTTACTATCAAATCATCCACATAAATGAGCACTAGAACAAGAGATGTGTCAGTTTTCTTAGAAAATAGAGAGTGATCATAGTGGCTTTGAGAGAACCATATGGTCTGTAGTGTCTCAGATAGCTTGATATTCCATTGTCGGGATGCTTGTTTAAGCCCATATAAGGACTTATGCAGCCTGCATACAAGGTATTCCCCCTGCTTGGTAATACCCTTAGAGAAACCAAGAGGGACAAGCATAGAAACTTCTTCAACTAAGTAACTGTGCCAGAAGTCATTATGAACATCCATCTGATAGAGGGGCCAACCAGAGGAAGCTGCTATTGCCACAACTGATCTGATTGTCACCATTTTAGCAATAGGTGAGTAAGTGTTAGTGTAGTTAAGGCCCTCCTTCTATGTGTAGCCCTTTGCTACAAGTCGAGCTTTGTATATCTCGATCTCTCCTAAAGCATGATACTTAATTTTAAACACCCACTTGCACCCTATAGGTTGCTTCCCAGATGGTAATGGCACTAAGCTCCAAGTTTGATTATTTTCCAAGGCTTGGATTTCTTATTGCATGGCTTCAACCTAGTTAGGGTCCTTAGCAGCTTCAGCAAAAGTTTTTGGTTCTATTTCAGAAGATTAAGCAGCTAAGCATTTCAATAGTGAGGTTTCAAATGGAGATAGCTGATAGAGTTGGAAATGGGATAGGCATTCTTTTGGTGACCTACATAGTCCTGCATCTAAATAGGAGGTCTAAAAGTTCTAGAGCTTCAGCGATGTTCAAAATTGTCTTCATGTTGAGGTAATGTTGCTGGTGAGTGCATAATAGAGTCAGTAGTAGATATTGTATGAGAATCCATACTATGTGATGTAGGAAAAATAGCATCGATAGGGCTATTGAGTGATATGTCCTCCTGTATATTTAGAGGTGGTGGATCTATGGGCATTACATCAACTGAAGGGTCATCATTTGGAAAAATGGTTGTTGGAGATAGAGCATCAGTCAGTAACATGTGTATTATGATCTTGATCTGTGAATGGAATATTTGAGTTTGAGCTGGATTTACCTGGCTGCTGCACAAAAGGGAAACTGTCTTCCGGGAAAACAACATCCCTACTGACAAAAACTACTCGATTAGTTAGATCAAATCGTTTATAACCTTTCCGAGTTAAAGAATAACCCACGAATACTGCAAGAATAGCCCTTGCAGAAAATTTGTCCCTCTTCTTCAAGTTTGCAACATAACATAGGCATCCGAACACTCTAAGATGATCCAGTGATAGGACCTTGTTAAACACTTGCTTAAATGGACATTTTCCACCTAATATTCTAGAGGGAATTCTATTGATCAGATACATTGCAGTTATAATACACTCTACCTAAAACTTTAAAGGTAAATTAGCTTGGAACCTTAAGGATCTCGCAGTGTCTAGTGTGTATCTATGTCTTCTTTCCACTACCTCATTCTGTTAAGGGGTATATGGACATGTACTTTGATGAGTAATACCCTCTGCACCAAGTAACTCTTTGAGCAGGTTGTTGAAAAATTCTCCTCCATTATTTGTTCTGAGAGTTTTGACAGTGGAAGAAAATTTTGTTTTAATCAAAGCAATGAAGAATTTCAATACCCCAAACGATTCATCCTTAGAATTCATGAGGCAAACCCATGTGAATCTGCTGAAATCATCTACAAGAGTTAAGAAATATTGTTTGCCATCATGAGTAGGCACTCTAAAAGGTCCCCATAGATCTACATGTATAAGATCAGCAAATGCGTAACTCTTTGTAATGCTATCTGGGAAAGATAAACGAGTTTGTTTAGCCAAAGGACATACAGAACATGGATCATTACAATCAACAAGCTTTGTGTTTCCAAACATATGCATTTTTTTCATAGTTTCCATTGGCACATGTCCTAATCATTTATGCCATAAAGCAACATTAATAGATAGGTAACATAGAAGAAATGAGACCAACATGCAACCCTCCATGTGTGTTGATTTTGATATTTTGATCCCGCACATATTATCCATGCTCCAATCTCCTTCACGTTGCCACTACAAATGTCCTGGAATATACATCAGGCAGGAAAGAAGGCAAGAAATAAGCCTAAATATTTGGTTAGTTTAGATACTGATAACAAATTATACCTAAACCTACGTATAAAGAGCACATTCTTGATTACTATGTTATCTAATATGCTGGAAGTCCCTAAGTGTGTGATAACACTTGTCTCTCCAGTAGGTAACTGCACCTTTCTTGAATTACTCTCAGACAACTCCATATAACTAATGTACAGATGTAGGCTAGACACCATGTGATTTGTAGCTCCCAAGTCTATAATTCCACTTGTTTTCTTTGATCATACTCAGAAGTGACAATGGTATACCTGTGACCTTGGCATAGGTAGTTGTATAAGTTGGAGTGTTGGTGTTGGGTTGGTTGAGCATTTTCAGCAACTGAAGATATTGCTCCTCTGTGAAGAAAATTCCTACAGGTTTAGGTTTTGACCTTTCCATCAGTTTATTGGGGACTGTACAATTGTCCATCTGCACATGTGCTGCAGTTGCATTCATTCCAAAGTTCTTCCTCCTTGGTTTGAAATCTACAGGATAGCCTACCAATTGGTAACAGACATCCCTAGTGTGTCCCTTGTACTTGCAATAATCATAATACAGCTGATTCTTCTGCTTGTAGCCTCCAGTGTATGTTTGTCCTGTGTTATAGCCCACAATATTGGCTCCATAACCTGCATTGGAAGCCATTGAGTTATCTACATGACCTGTGTTGTAAATCATTGCTTGAGCTCCTATCTCCAAGTTACTACTGCTGGCTGCCTTGGCTCTTTGACTCTCGTCCTACACAACCATTGCATAGGATATATTGGTGTTTGGAGTTAGAATCATCAACATAATCTGACCTTTTTCTTGAGAAAATGATTCATTGAGACCACTTAAAAACTTCACTAGATGTTGTTGCTGAATATGTTCCACAAATATCCTTGACTCGGGACATGGACATAAAGGAGTAGGTGTAATAGCATCATACTCATCCCGTAGGTCCTTAAGTTTAGAATAATAAACAGAGACTGGTGTCAAACCTTGCTTACGGGCTATAATTTCATGCGACAAATTGTAGATCCTAGAGATGTTCCTCTTATCAAACTGCTCATTCAGATCTCTCCAAACATTATGCATATAGGATCCATAGACCATAGTGCTATAGAGCTCTTTGGTAACAACACTCATTACCCATGACAACACAAATGCGTTGCATCTCTCCCACTGATCATGCAAATTTTGCCCAAAATTCTCCTTCTTACATGTTCTATCAATAAATCCAATTTTGTTCTTCGTAAACAGTCCAATTTTCATAGATCTAGACCACAAATTGTAGTTCTCTGTCCCTATCAACTTGAATCCAATCAAATGCTCTCTCGGCGTATCTGACGGTCGTAAGTACAACGGATGAGTGTGTCCTAGCACGGCCTCAATAGGATGAGTGTTTCCTTGTCCACTCTCGGCATCCAATCCATCATTAGCCATTTTTGCTCTGACGTAAGAACCCTAGCTCTGGGACGACGATCTCTGACGAGAATGAAAAATTAAGAGAACAAATTAAACTGTGAGATTGACAGAAATAAGAGAGAAACAACAGAATTTGATCATTTGCTCTAATACCATGTTAAATTTCAAAGAAAACGGACATGCATGAGGGATTGAGAGAGAAGATTGTCTGCAAAATCTCCATTGTTATTCACGATAGGAGAAGAGAGAAAATTAGGTATTAAACAAAGCTGTGCTGACTACCTATATATAGACATCAACTAACTCTTATTAGTTAAGTTGGGTACGAACTTTTAACTTGTACACTTTAACCCCTAAAGTTTCTACCTATACAAAATACTATCCTGGCTCAATATAAAGCACTTGTAATCTTGTCTGATTCTACTCAATTTTCAAAGAAGCATCTATAAGAGGTTCTGTTTTCAAAAGCTTCATTATTCCCTCTAGTGCAGTGCAGATAACAAATTTCAACACAGAATTTTAAATTAAAATTTAGATATTTAAAAGTTATACGAAAAAGAACTGTAAACTGTAATTTTTCTTATGTCAACATAATAAAAAATATATTTTAAATATCAAAATTCATACAGTTTGAATCTCCATAAATAAAATAGGTGATTTGAATTGAAAGGGAAGAACCCATGGATTAATAGGTTTTTGTTACTTTTGTGCCTATCTATATCAAGGAAAGAAATAAAGTGTACTAAATAAGTTGATTGGAGAACATCATTTCCAAAAGATAATTACGTTGTAACAGCGACATCCCTTAAAGCTTTTACACCTCCTTCAATGAGAAATTTTATTTTGCATGAGACTTAACTATGTATTTGGTAGGGACAAGACTCCTTTAGAACTTTGCCAAGTGGATTTTTGGGTCCCATCTTTTAGCAAAACTTGGCCAACTCCATCGTTACCCCTATTATTACAAATCTCTGCAATTCCTCTCCATTTACCAGAATTCAATGTTACGAATTAGTTCTCTGAAGATTTTCTTCTCTCAAACAATTAGCCATTTTTGTCAAAGACACTCAAAATTTAAGTCCATAAAATACTTTTAAAAAGAAAAAGAATCAAAAAGAAACAAAAAGCACCATTAACATTAACATATAACTAAGCTTTAGCATTGTCCATGAAACTCAATAAAAAGCAGATACAACCTCTACTATCTTTATTTTTCTTCCTTTCTCCTCTCTTTTCTGGTTTAAAATCCTCTTTTCACTTTTCTCTATGAAAATGAAGAAAAGGCGTAAAAGAATACTTCTCTAAAATTTTCAAATAAGATTGGTGGAGTATCTCCGGAATAATGTTTTCTTGATTTCAATTTTAGGGAGAGTTAAGTAAAAAATGAGATCTATTTTCCACCAAATATCTTCTCTTTCTGGAAAAAATTCTGTAGCAATTTAACTTGACAAGCGGTAATGAAATGGGTTATCTCTCTTTCTCACTCTTGAATTTTATGAAAATTTATCTGGATTAAGTTTTCTTAAAACTTCAAGGAGTAAGCGAGAGAGACTCACAATGTCCCAATTAAAAAAGAAAGATACACAAGAGTCCATTAAAGCTGAAGTTCAGAGCACATACCCATCAAATAGGTCTGGCAGGAGGAGAATGAAGTGTTAAGAAAAAGAAAAGAGCTAAGAAAGAGAGAAAAAACTGAAGAAACGACATTGAGGAGAAAAAGCTATACAAATAGGCTCATTTATTACAAATATCATTAAATAAGGGTGTCACACAAATATTACATGGCATACTAGACTCAAAGTAAAATTTGTCTATAGTGACTGCTTCATATTGAAGCAATTAAAAGAGAAAATTTTATTTTATGTCTTAAGGCAATATTTCTTTCTCTTAATTTTATGGACTCAAATTTTTATGAATTCAAAATTATAAAATTGAAATTTATAAATTTATAAAACAAAAATAATTTTATATAATAATATCAATTGTATAAGATATAAAGTAAAACTTCTCTATTGAATTATATCACGTCATCAGTAATAGAGGAGTCCAAAATGTGTGGAGAGTGACCCTTTTGTATATTACGTTATTTTAATGGGTGTTATACCTTAACAATCATTTGTTCAATTAAATATAATACCCTTTTTAAAGACGCTATATATAAAACTTTTTTAAAAGGCTATATATATATATATATATATATATATATATATATATATATTATGCGTGCTACTAATAATTCTTCTGGGCTAACTGATAATTTTAATTAGGAAAAAATTTCAAAAAAAATCAGATTTACAAGTGGTCATTCCAAAATACTACAATTTTAAAAGTTATAAAAATTAGCTATTTTTCATGTAAAGATAAATTTGAATGAAAATACTGTTCAAAATCAGAAAAATACTCCAGCATAATATATAAGAGTTCCATCATAAGTATTCTAGAACTCCTGCATAATATGCTTGAGTTCCAGTATAATATATCGGTCCAATATAATATGCTGAAAGTCCATACACATGTGCTCTAATCTCCAGTATATTATGCTGGAACTTTCTGCATTGGAGTTCCAACATAACATGCTGGAAGTTCATACATAGGTACACCGATCTCAGTATATTATACTGGACCGGTCCCTGTTGTAGCAAAATAGTGATTATTTTTCAGCGATTTTACAAATACTAGCTATTTTTGAATGACCAATTCGAAAACTGGTTATCCTATACTATTTTAACGTTTAATTACTAGCATTTTTATGATATTTTTATTTCATGATAATATTACTTTTTCATCAATACTAGTATTTATTTCTTTTTAATTTTTAAAATGAATAAGTTTTTCATTTTAAATGATACTTGCTAAATGAAATGCATTTATTATTTTTGTTATCATTAGTTATATACATACATGGCTTACGTTAAACAAATACTTCATTGTTAAGGGAATTTTTTCAAATGACTAATAATATTAAACATTATAAAAATACATAATCTCAAATCATTTTTTATATACTAATTGACATTGCAATAATGATTCATTGTATAAGAAATACTAAAAATGTATTTACATACTTAATTATTTATGTGTCACCATTATGATTAATTGAACACTATTATCAAAACAAATAACTTTTCAAATTTATATTATTAAACTATTCACAATTTTATCTCCAGCACTATTCTATATTAATAATAATACATAAAACTATAATTCTCACAATAAATAATTTGTACGACATGCTTTTATGACCTTGTAAGTCTTTACTTATTGTCACGTTCTATTTCTATGCATCATTATACGTGTTACACTCTGTTTTAAAAGGTAGAACTAGGATTTGTCCGAGATGAAGCACTCGTAAAATATTCCTGAACTTATGTATGAAGCATAGTTCCGCGAGACCTACGCCTCGGCCGTCGGGGCTTATGGCCTGGACACGCCAAGCATACAGGATTAGCCTAATAGAACTTTATGCAATTGTATGTAACTAACCTTGTAAATCCTCAAATTTTCTTAGTAAATCGATGAGTACCCAAACTCACTTTTTTTTTCTTAATTATAAATCATTAAGTTGAGAGTATTTTATGTCATAATTAAATTAAAATTATTGCATTTATCCACTAAGGCTGCTACGATAGTTAATTTTAAATAAATCTTTCATTTAAAAAGTATTTTGTTATGTCTTTACTATATAATATTCCATAATTTTTTATAATTATTTTTCTATATTTTTTACGTTTACGAGATACAATACTTATTAATTTAATAGCTCGATATTAGCTAGTAACTATTTACAAATGATTAGTTATCATGGTATTGACGTGTCACTTTATTGACGTGTGAAAGTTAAAAGTAATGATGTTAATCATAATTAAATTGTGAATTATATTTTTCAATAAATTCTCTTCCAAATAGAAAGCATATTAAATAAAATGAGCATTTTAAGAAAGAATATCAAATTAAGAGATACATATAAAATTTCGTATCGAATAAATTACTTTTGATATTTGAGTTCTAATGACATTGCAGCTAATTTACATATTATAATATACGTCATACTTTTCGTATTCTTCATAATTGATTATAATTTATAAATATTTTAAATAGATTACTTGTTATAATTTTGTGATTTTAATATAATTCTTATAATTATTTTTTATTTTATATTATCTTAAAATTTTTAAAATTAGTAAAATTTAAAGATTCGCAAGACTTACGCCCTATATCTCAGGACATACGCCTTAAAAGTAAAACGTCTCGATGTCTCATCTTATAAAACATTGGTACTACATGTTTCTTGCGATTAACTTATGCACGGTATTATGAACTATTGGTGCGGTGAACGTGGATTAGGTATTTGATGTTAATAGTTAAAAAAATTAATGATAGCGAAAACAGAAAAGAAAAATAATATGATGTTTGAAATATATTTATAAAGTTGTATTTATCAGATGTTATTGTGAAAAAACTGTCTCCAGTGATGTTAAGTAATATCAGTTATTATCACTTCATTTCAAATACCTAGAGTTATGTATGTATGTGTATTTTATGTAAAAATTAATTCTTATTATTTATTATATAAAAAAAATACAATATTAATATACTATTAATTATATTATTTTAATGAATAGATATAAAATACATAGTTGCTATTCATATAAATTTTATTAATATGAAACTTTATTAAAATCTTTCATTAATTTCTATGCAATACGATTAAAAAAAACTTATGTCTGTATAATAATATTTACAACAACAACAACTACTACCAGTATAGTCCCAAAAAGTGAGGTATGGGGAGGGTAATATGTAGACGGGTCTTACCCTTACCCAAAAGGGCAGAGAGGCTGTTTCCAATCGACCCTCGGCTCAGTGAAGGATGTTAGTATTTATGCCGTTCACTAGAGGGGGGGGGGGGGGGGTGAATAGTGAGGCACGAGAATATTGAAATATTGCGGAATTTAAAATTGCAGGAATAAGTAAATACGGTAATTGAAATAATCAAGAAAGAACACACGTATTTTATCCCGGTTCACCACAACCCGTGGCTAGTCCAGTCCCCGAGAGACTCTCTCGAGATTCCACTATCTTCGTCAAGCTTACGGGTGCTTAACAAACCGTTACAGTTGCTCAAGGATACCACACCTTAAGACTTCACTTGCTTGAGGATACCTCACCCCAAGACTTCAACCACTAAGATTTTGGGTACTTAGCAAACCCGACAAATGAGAAGATATGTTCTTCTCAAACAACTCTCTTTTACAATAAATACTCTCTCAATAGAGTGGATAAAGAGAAACAAAATAAGCTCTATGAACAACACAAAGTTGCCTATCAAATGGCTCAACAAAAGCTCTAAAATGATGCTTGAAAATGATCAATATATATATCAATATATGCAGGAGTTGTGTGTTTAAAATCAGCTCAAAAGACCTCTTTTTATAGGTGAAAAAGTAGTGCTGACCGTTGCTTAATTGACAAATCAAATCCCTGATTCTGTGCTCAAACAATCGATTGTTTGGAGGTGACAATCGATTGTCTGACCAACGTTCCAAAAACAGATTCCTGATTTTAGGCTAAACAATCGATTGTTAAACCTGAATAATCGATTGTCTTCAACGTTCAAAAATTAATTTAGGATTCTGTGGGAACGGTCAATAAATAATCGATTGTATGAAGGGACAATCGATTGTCAATAATCGATTGTGACAAAGACAATCGATTGTTTTGATATTTAAAAACTTCGGTTGCACACTGTCTCAAAATAATCGATTGTTAAAGTAGACAATCGATTGTCAACAATCTATTGTTAAAGTATACAATCGATTATGTTGTTCCAAACTTTGGCAACGGTCGATTATATACACTTGATATACACTTGATATACAATGTGTATACCAGAGTATACCAGAATTGAAAACTTACTTCAAAACCCATTTTGGTTGAAATGAAAACGTTAAAATCATTTTGTTTGAAGTATATATTAAAAATATTTATGATATATATAATTTAATAAAGTGATTTTATGCATGTTTATGATGACCTAATGTTGAGCCAAAGGATAAGATAACTTAAACGTTGTCCTTACATTGGTTCTACCTAACGACCTACGTCTTGGGTCTTCGGTCTTGAACTTCTTTGGCTCGTTCATGCAATTCCGTCATCAGTATGCTTCTCGCCATTTGATTATACACTTGACTTCAATGTTTGTCATTCATCAAAACCTATACCTGAAAATCATGCTCATACAACCAAAGTGCACATATCAAAGGTATACATGATTTCCAACAAAGGAAAGGAGCAAAAAAACAAAAATAAAAATAAAAATAAAAATAAAAATAAATGAGCATTAGTAACTACAGCAGAAATAGCGTAAATAATTATCTAAACATAAGAACCATAAATAAAATAGCATACAATAATATCAGACAGTAACTACCATAAATAACTACCATACGGGAGATACAATCCAATACACAAATCATCTATGGATAGCCTTGCCAAGCCTCACCCAACCCCGGGTGAGGAGTACAAAAAACTCTAGGAGACCCTATCCTACAACCCTGATACTAGACCTCCAGACTTTCTTATCAAGGGCCATGACCTCGGAAACCCGCATTCTAGCCATGTCATGCCTAATCACCTCTCCCCAATACCTCTTAGGCCTCCCTCTTCCTCGCCGTGCCGACCTTCGCCAGCCGCTCACAACTCCTCACCGGGGCATCAGGACTTCTCCTCCGCACATGCCCGAACCACCTCAGCCTCTTCTCGCGTCTTCTCATCCACTGGGGCCACCCCCACCTTCTCTCGAATAACTTCATTCTTAATCTTATCTAACCTGGTAAGCCCGCACATCCACCTGAGCATCATCATCTCCGCAACCTTCATTCTCTGAACATGAGAGTTTTTCACAGGCCAGCACTCCGCCCCATACAACATGGCAGGTCTAACCACAATTCTATAAAATTTCCCCTTGAGTTTCTTTGGAACTTTCTTGTCACACAGGACTCCTGATGCAAGCCTCCACTTTGTCCACCCCGCTCCAATACGGTGAGTGACGTCCCCGTCAATCTCTCCGTTCCCCTGAATCACCGACCCTAGATATCTGACACTGTCCCTCTTGGCGATGACCCGAGATCCAATCATCACATCCCTGCCTACTTCACTCGGCTCGGCGCTAAACTTGCACTCCAGGTATTCTGTCTTATATCTGCTTATTTTGAAACCCTTAGACTCGAGAGTCTGTCTCCATACCTCTAACCTCTCAATAACACCGACCCTCGTCTCGTCTATCAAGACTATGTCATCAGCAAATAGCATACACCAAGGCACATCCCTTGAATATGTCGGGTTAGAGCATCAATCACTAAGGCAAACAAGAGAGGGCTAAGCGGTGATCCTTGATGAAGCCCCATTATCACTGAAAAATGGTCTGAGTCGCCACCCACCATTCTAACCCTAGTCTTAACGCCATCGTACATGTCCTTGATTACTCTGATGTAGGCTTCCGGCACACTCTTCGCCTCCAAGCACCTCCCTTAGGACCTTGTCATACACCTTCTCCAAGTCGATAAACACCATGTTCAGGTCCTTCTTCTTATCCCTGAACTGCTCCACCAGCCTCCTGACAAGGTGGATAGCTTCTGTAGTGGAGCGACCCGGCACGAAACCGAACTAGTTCACAGATATAGATGTCATCTCCCTCAACCTCGTCTCGATCACCTGCTCCCAAACGTTCATGGTGTGACTTATTAATTTGATACCCCTATAGTTGTTGTAGCACTGAATGTCCCTTTTGTTCTTCTACAAGGGCACCACTGTACTCCACCTCCACTCATACGGCATTCTTTTGGTCCTGAAGATCGCATTGAACAACCTGGAGAGCCACTCTACTCCTGACCTACCCATGCATTTCCAGAACTCCACCGGGATCTCCTCATGTCCAGTCGCTCTACCCCTGCTCATCCTACACAAAGCCCCCATGACCTCCTCCGCCCTAATGCGCCTGCAGTACCCAAGGTCTCTATCTTGCTCTGAATGCCTCAACTCCCCTAGCTCTATGTTACGATCCCCCTCCTCGTTAAGTAAGTCTCGAAAGTACGCCTGCCACCTCTGCTTGACTTGAGACTCCCCCATCAGAACTCTACCATCCTCGCCCTTGATGCACCTAACTCTGTCAAGATCATGTGCCTTCCTTTCCCTTACTTTAGCTAACCGAAATAACTTCCAGTCCCCGCCTTTCTCCCCTAATTCCTTGTACATGCGACCAAACTCCGCATTTTTAGCTTCCGTAACCGCCAGCTTCGCTTCTTTCCTCGCCACCTTGTAGATCTTCCTGTTCGCTCTCCGTTCTTCCTCCCTTGTACTCCCTGCCAACTTAGCAAACGCCGCCTTCTTCATTTCCACTTTTCCTTCGACTACATCGTTCCACCACCAGTCACCTTGATGTCTGCCTGAATAGCCCTTGGCTACCCCGAGCACATCCCGTGCTACCTCCCTAACCAAGTTCGCCGTCTCTGACCACATAACGTCTGCTTCCCCAAAACTTCTCCAAGCTCCACCGTCAGCTAACCTCCTCTCCAACTCCTGTGCTTTCTCCTTAGTCAAAACACCCCATCTAATCTGCGATTGTCCCCGAGCACCCATCCTCTTCCTCTTCACCCAGAGACCGACATCCATCACTAGGAGTTTATGAAGAGTCGAAAGGGACTCTCTCGGAATAACCTTGCAGTCCCTGCACATACCCCTATCGCTCCTTTTGAGGAAGAGGTAATCAATCTGCATCCTCGCCGCCGAAATCTTGAAGGTGACCAAATGCTCCTCCCTCTTCTGAAATGTCGAGTTTGCAATCAGAAGCTCGGAAGCCCTGGAGAAATCAAGCAGTGACGTGCCTCCTCCGTTCCTAACCCCAAAGCCGAAGCCACCGTGTACCTCACCATAACCACCAGCGTCAGCCCCAATATGACCATTAAAGTCCCCTCCAATAACTAACTTTTCAGATTGGAGAATACTACTCACCAGATCTTCCAAGCCTCCCAAAAGCGCCTCTTAACCTCCTCGTCTAAGCCCGCTTGTGAAGCATAAGCGCTGATGACGTTGAGGACGCAACCCTTAATAACCTAATAGACATTAACCTATCATTCACTCGCCTAACCTCGACCACGGACTCCCTTAGATCCCTATCCACAAAGATGCCCACTCCATTCTTACCTCTCACGACCCCAGAATACCACAGCTTAAACCCGTCTGCATTCCTCGCCTTCGATCCTTTCCACCTAGTCTCCTGGACACAGGCTATGTTAACCCTCCTCTTCTGAAGAACCTCCGCCAACTCTTCTGTATAATAATGTTTGCTTAATATAAATAAATACTATGGTAATTAGTAATAGTATGTTAGAATTTACAATAGTATATCATTGAATCATTTATAACGTTGACCTCTTTTCACCATTTCATCTTTAAATATGGCAAAAATCTTTTATGATCAACAAAATATGTTAGCAAAACATGTATGAAACACAAAATGCAAAACAACTTAGCTAATAAATATTCAGAAGATGTAAGAATATTTTGAATGAATTATTATAAATTCTTAATATCAATAAATAGGGCAAAAATTAGTTCGAGATACAATTATTCTAGTGCGCCTTAAATAAGGGAGCTATACCCAATTGAACTATTATTATACCAATTAAGCCTAGAAAATTTATTGACGGGCCGCATAATATATATATAGCCTTTCAAAAAGGCTTTATACTATAGTGCCTTTTAAAAGGGCGCAATGCTTAATTGGGCAAACGACCTTTAAGGTATATAGCCCTTTAAAAGGGCGTTGCATATAAAATGGTCGACAAGATTATTTGTAAAAATAGCACGGTATAGCCAGTTTTTGGACTGGTTATTCAAAAATAGCCAGCGTTTATCAGGTCAATGAAAAATAGCCACTATTTTACTGCAATATAGACTGGTCCAACATAATATACTGGAGTTCAGTGCACCTGTGTATGGACTCCAGCATATTATGCTGGACCAGTATACTTTATTGGCTCTAGTATAATATACTGGAGATTGGAGCATCAGTGCTCCAAACCCCAGTATATTCTACTGGACCACTATACTAGCTGGAACTCCAGTATATTATGCTGGAGTTCTAGTGTACTTATGCTTAAACTCCATCAGATTATGCTGGAGTTCCAGCATACAATATGCTGAAGTTTCAGGATAAGTATGCTGGAACTCCAGCATAATCTGATGGAGTTTAAGCATAAGTACACTAAAACTCCAGCATAATATACTAAAGTATTTTTCGGGTTTTGAACAGTATTTTCGCTGAGATTTATCTTTATATAAAAAGTGGCTAAATTTCGATTACTTTTGAAATTGGACTATTTTTGAACGACCATTTATAAATCTGACTATTTTTGAATTTCTCTCAACTTTTTTCCCATATATTTTGATTTTTTAAGTCCAAAAAAATTATATTTTAGTTCCGGACTTATAAGCATACTATAGTTGTATTTGCTAGGGGTCTGAAGTTGAGAAAAGCCACTTTCGTTGACTAACCAATATCTCTTCATTCTCAAAATTACTGATGTTATTCTCCCCATTATTTAACCCCTCATGACACCACTGACGATTCTTCTGCTTCTATTTAATTTATCATATATCACTTTCATCTGACTGGACTAAACTAAATAACACCATCTTTCTTCAAACAAGAGAAATGATATGATTAAGGTTTATAAAATATAACGAATATAGGGTACGAGTAAGCATTATTTTGTTGTCGGAAGATTTTGTCCAGGATGCATATTTCATCCCTGAATTTCATTTGAGATAGGTGCACGATGTTGGCCAATGTGTAGCGATGGACCTATAATTTTTAAGTTGTGAGTGTTCGAATGTTTGAATCTGGATGTGCTACTTTAAGATCGCAAGATAGGGTGTCCAATCAATACTTTGTATGTTATTAGTCTGTAGAACAAAACTTAAATGTTTGAGCAACGTAGAATATATGTTTGAGCAACTAGTAATAATAGGTTACTGCCGATATATGACGAACTGAAAATAATAAAAGATATTTCACTAAAAGTCTCTCCTGTAAGAAGAATTGACCAAGTATTATATTGTGTAAAGTCAATCAATCCTAGTGGCTACGCAGAGTCTACTGTAAAAAGGATAGCTTCCTTGAAATACTTGTTTGTGTTGTTATTACTGTGTTAAAATAAAAATTAGAAAACTATTAGAAGAAACTGGAAACACAGTAAATTATAAGAGATATTTCGAGTCCATAATGTCTTTGTGCGTCCTTAAAGAATTTTAACTCCCTCACAAGTTATCAAGATAATGGATTAAATCATCCCAGGATGAAACAGAATAAACCTTCATGCAATAGTGACAATACAGACTACAGGATACCAAAGAACGGAGCAAGATCACACTTGCGAATTTAAAAGAGAAACTGCGAAGTAGAATGTAGAATTTTCAGAAGGAATGAAGTTCTGTATTATTTTTTAGTATGTGAAAGAAAGCCATGTCTTGAAATTTATAAGCAATTATCAGAAGAGGTGTGATATCTATTCATAATGTGAAACAGATATTTTAAAAGGAAGAAGTGTCTGTTCAAAAGGGAAAACCAACATTTAGCGTATTGGATTCCAGTTAATTCTGTTAATGAACTGAGTGACACTTAATTAATTCTTAAATAATTAATTAAATAAACTTTGTCAAAAATTAATCTCATCGATCGATTGACAAATCTGAAGCCGAGGCGAGCGACGACGACGACGACGCAGTGCTTCATTCTCTTCAACTCCTTTTAAGAACTCTAAGAAATGATCCTATATTTATACACACAAGTCTAGTTGTACCTCACCAATAATGGACAAAGTTCACTTCACAAAGCTCACTTGATTCAAAATTTTCATTTCCCTCCATTTTATTTCCCAACATTTCCCAATTCACACTTCTAGTCTTTAAAGCCCACTGGCTTAAGGTCCAACAATCCCCTACATGAATGAGAATGACTGTAACAAGAATGAACATAGATGAAAGCTGTGTGATTTTCAAGTAAGGATTAATTGCATCTGGATAAGTAAGTTTTCCTTTGAACTTTCGTAGTGAACATATGTCGGATATACTCGGTCAATCGGTAGATTTGATATCTTTGAACTGTCGAACTTTAGTATATACCTAGAAAATCATATGTCACACAACTAACCCTTATCCATCTTATTGTTCTCATTATTATGTTCGTTTTAGCCATGAACACCGTCAGGTTTCATAAGTGCATAGAGAATTGGCCATACAGAATTCTAATTGAAGCGACTTCTACTTCACACTTACATAGGTAATTCCTCAACGTGTAATCCTTTAGATTGACACTATTTGATAAATACCACATCAAACTTAGGTAATCATTAAAGAACATATAAAGTTCTATCCTAGTTACTGAACATTATCTTTATCACGAGAAAGGACCAAAGATTTTACTTTGACAATGTTGAATCGGTCAATCACAAGTTTGTTTGAGCTCCTTGAACCTAGACCTCGGAATATCCAAAATTTTAGGTAGAGTTACCTCCATGATGACTTGTCCTTAACCATAATCCCATTCCCTTAGATGATTTCTTAACTTCCTCTCTAGTTAGGCCTTTTGTAAACGGATCCGCCACATTATCCTTTGATCTTAAATAATCAATAGTGATAATTCCACTAGAGAGTAGTTGTCTAACGGTTTTATGTATTTATCGTATATGACGAGACTTTCCGTTATACATAATGCTTACTGCCCCTTCTATTGCAACCTCACTATTGCAATGTATGCATATAGGAGCCATAAGTTTTGGCCGGAACAGAATGTCTTCTAAGAAATTTTGAAGGCATTCAGCTTCTTAGTCGGCCTTATATAAAGCTATAAACTCTGATTCCTTTGTCGAGCGAGCGATGCACGTCTATTTGGAAGACTTCCAAGATATTGCTCCTCCACCAACAGTAAAAACATATCCACTTGTGGACTTTGTTTTTGTTGAGCTGGTTATCCAATTTGCATCACTATATCCTTCGATAACAGCGGGATATTTATTGTAATGGAAAGCGTAGTTTTGGGTATATTCCAAATATCCCAGAACTTGTTTCATTGCTACCCAGTGATGTTTGTTGGGATTGATTATCAATCGACTAAGTTTACTTATTGCACAAGCTATATAAGGACGTGTACATTTTGCGATATACATTAAGCTTTCCAACACACGAGCATAATCCAATTGAGACGTGCTTTCACATTTATTCTTTACAAGATGATGGTTTAAGTTAATTTGAGTTCTTGCACTTCTAAATTCCAAGTGTTTGAATTTTTCAAGTACCATTTTCTCGTAATGTGATTGACACAAAGAAAGATCCTTGAGGAGTCCTCTGGATTTTAATTCCTAGAATTACATCGGTAACTCCTAAGTCTTTCATATCAAACTTACTAGCAAGCATACGCTTAGTAGCTTGAATATCGGCAATGTCTTTGCTCATTATTAGCATATCATCAATATATAAGCAAACAATGAATATATAACTTGGAATGTTCTTCATATAAACATATTTATCACATTCATTAATCTTAAAGCCATTTGACAATATTATTCGGTCAAATTTCGCATGCAATTGCTTGGGTGCTAGTTTTAGTCCATAAAGGGGCTTAACAAGTTGACACACCTTATTTTCTTTTTCCGGAACCACAAACCCTTCAGGTTGGTTCATGTAAATTTCTTCCTCTAGATCACCATTTAAGAAGGCTGTTTTTATATCCATTTGATGGATTTGAAGACCATACAAGGCGGTTAACTATTAGCATCCGAATAGATATAATTCTTGTTACCGGCGAGTACGTGTCAAAATAGTGAAGACCTTCTCGCTGTCTAAATCCTTTAACAATAAGTCTTGCCTTGTATTTTTCAATAGTACCATCATCTTTCATTTTCTTCTTGAAAATCTATTTAGAACCCAAACTTTTGTTACCGGGAGGAAGATCAGCCAATTCCCAGGTGTGGTGCTCAATATGGATTCTATTCACTATTGACAGCCTCTTTCTAATATTGTGCTTCCGAGGAAGACATTGCTTCCTTGAAGGTTCGAGGCACATTTTCTAGGAGGAAATTCAGAAAATATGAACCGAATGAAGTAGATGTTCTTTGATCTTTGCTTCTTCTCGGATTATCCTCATTAGGCATATCATCTGTTGTTTCCTACCGATATCGTTTTGCCTTTTGGAAGGATAATTCACTTTCTTTATAATTGAATTCTGTGTCTCCGAGGTCTTGAAAACCTCATTTAGAGTCACCTCGATTTGCATACGCAGTCCGGGTGCATAGTCGGAAAGCTTATACGTGAAAATCTTTGAAAAATGATAAGTTTTGACTGTAAAATGAATAAATTTGAGTTCAGTCAATATTTTTAGGTAAAAGGACCCGGAGGGTATGAAGGAAAATATGAGACTTGGGCGTATGCCCGGAATTGAATTTCGAGGTCCCAAGCCCGAGAAATAAATTTTTTAAGAAAATTATTTTCTGAAATTATTTAAGGAAATTTGAAATGAAATTTGTTTGAACATGTTAGTATCGGGTCCGTATTTTGGTTTCGACGCCCGATACAGGTCTTATATGTGATTTAAGATGTTTCTATGAAATTTGATGAAAAATGGATATCATTTGACGTGATTTGGACCTAAATTGCTAAAGTTGATAGTTGATGAAGTTTGAGAAAAATATTTTGACTTTGAGGTTTAATTCTTTGTTATTGAGGTTATTTTGGCAATTTGATCGCACGGATAATTTTGTATTATGTTGTTGAGTTAGTACATGTGTTTTGGTCAGGAACCTTGAGGGCTCGGGTGTGTTTCAGATATGTTTCGGGAAGTTTTAGGCATAAGAAAAGTTGCAGATTTTCTGTAGTCAGTGCCCAACGATTTTACCCTTCGCATTCGCGTGGTCCCCCTCGCGAACACAGAAGGGAAAAATCCCAGGTTGCCTATTTTCTTCTTCGCTAATGCGAAGCTGAGGGGGGAAACCCTTCGCGAACGCTTCCCTCCACTTGCGAACACGTAAGGTTGAGGGGAGGGGTCACTAGCTTGTACATCGCGGATGCGACCACTAGTCCAGGAATGCATGGGCTTGAGGAGCCAAAGCTCCGCGAACGCGAGCCACATTCCGCGAACGCGAAGGCCTAGTAGGACTAACCCATCGCGAATGCGAAGGGTATGTCGGGATCACGTAGAACACTTTTTCCCAGTAATTTTAAAGTCTCAAAATAGAATCCGTTACGGGATTATTGCAAAATTTCATAAACCCCTTCTTCTCCAAAGCTCTTAGGCAATTTTTAAAGCCTTTTATCACCATAACCTCTTGGGTAAGTAATCTTTATCTTGTTTTCTTTAGTTTCCATCAACACCCATTAGCTTTCTAGGCATAAAACATGTAATTAAGGGTAGAAAATTAGGGATTTGGATAGAATTAGGGCTTTTTGATTAATTGCGATTTAGACCTCGTTTTGGGTTCAGATTTGAAAACAAGTTATATATTCGGGCTCGTGGGTGAATGGGTGATTGGAGTTTGGTCCAAACCTCGTGTTTTAACCAAGGGGGCTCGTGGTCGATTTTTGAATTTTTGGGAAGAATGATTAGAAAGCTATAATTAACCATTGGAATTGGATTATTTAGCATTTATTGATATTGTTAAGTCAATTGTGTATAGATTCGGTTGTGTTAGAGTCAAATTTGAAAGGAAAGTGGTGTTTGAGGCTTGAGTTAGCCGTGGAAGTCCAAGGTAAGTGTTTGGTCTAACCTTAGCTTGAGGGATTAGGAGTTGAGTCCTATATGTTATATGATAATTGTTGAGTACGACGTATAGGCATGGTGACGATATCTATACTTGGTGTCTAGCATGACCATGAGTCCTTATATTGTGAATACCATGATTTTGTTGAATCTTCCATGCCTTAGTGATAATTTCTATTTGCTGTGAAAAGATTGAATAAGGAATTGTGACCTTTGAAAATTGAGGAGTATTGGCCCAAGTTATATTACGAACTGTGAAAGTATATGAGATGATTTAACCCTTTGGATCATTGGCTCAAATAACAAAGTGAGTTATGAGATAAAAGTGAAAGAAAGAGAAAGAGTTGTTAAATTATTCCCTAGCCGGGATATTGTTGCCTTGTTGATTATCTCCCTTGCTGGGATGTTGAGATTATTGATATTGTTCCCTTGCCGGGATTTAAAAAGTGTTTAATTATTGTTTCTTTTCTGAGATTTCTATTATTATTTTGTTTATTCCGTTGCCCCTTTGTTTGTAATTGTTGTTTGGGTAAGAAAGAGTGTTAAAGCACGAAGGGTGATGCCGTACATTGTTTGTTATGGTGAGGAAAGAGTGTAAAGCACGAAGGGTGATACCGTGCCACGCGAAGTACCATCCCGTATTGTTGCTTTATTGATTATATGGTGAGGAAAGAGAGTAAAAGCACGAAGGGTGATGCTGTGCACATCTTTATTATATGATTGTTTTGGTGAGGACGAGAGTAAAAGCACGAAGGGTGATACCGTGCACATTTTTATTATATAATTATTTTGTTAAGGACGAAAGTAAAAGCACGAAGTGTGATGTCATACACACTTTTACTGTAAAACTGCTTTGCTGAGGACGAGAGTAAAAGCACGAAGGGGTGATGCCATGCAATTGTTACTTTCTTCTTCTTTGTTAATATTTGACTTATGTTATTTTCTTTCCTTACTTGAAGCCTTTCTATTCGGAATTGTTATCTCCCCCACAACATGTTCCCATGTGGTAGAGTTTTGAATTTTTGGGAAGAATTATTAGAAAGTTATAATTAAGCATTGGAATTAGATTATTTAGCATTTATTGATATTATTAAGTCAATTGTGTATATATTCGATTGTGTTGGAGTCAAATTTTAAAGAAAAAGTGGTGTTTGAGGCTTGAGTTAGCCGTGGAAGTCCGAAGTAAGTGTTATGTCTAACCTTAGCTTGAAGGGATTAGGAGTTGAGTCCTATGTGTTATATGATAATTGTTGAGTACGACGTATAGGCATGGTGTCGAGTATCTATACTTGGTGTTTAGCATGACCGTGAGTCCTTATATTGTTAATACCATGATTTTGTTGTATCTTCCATGCCTTGGTGATAATTTCTATTTGTTGTGAAAAGATTGTATAAGGAATTGTGACCGTTGAAAATTGAAGAGTATTGGCCCAAGTTATATTATGAATTGTGAAAGTATATGAGATGATTGAACCCTTTGGACCATTGGCTCAACTGACAAAGTGAGTTATGAGATAAAAGTGTAAGAAAGAGAAAGAGTTGTTAAATTATTCCCTAGTCGAAATATTGTTGCCTAGTTGATTATCTCCCTTGCTGGGATGTTGAGATTATTGATGTTGTTCCCTTGCGGGATTTAAATGTGTTAATTATTGTTTCTTTGCCGAGATTTCTATTATTATTTTGTTTATTCCGTTGCCCCTTTGTTTGTGATTGTTGTTTGGGTGAGAAAAGTGTTAAATAACGAAGGGTGATGCCATACATTGTTTGTTATGCTGAGGAAAGAGTGTAAAGCACGAAGGGTGATACCGTGCCATGCGATGTACCATTCCGTACTGTTTTTATTGATTATATGGTGAGGAAAGCGGGTAAAAGAACAAAGGGTGATGCCGTGCACATCTTTATTATGCGATTGTTTTGATGAGGACGAGAGTAAAAGCACAAAGGATGAATGAGGAAAGAGAGTAAAAGAACAACGGGTGATGCCGTGCACATCTTTATTATACGATTGTTTTGGTGAGGACGAGAGTAAAAGCACGAAGGATGATACTGTGCACATCTTTATTATATGATTGTTTGGGTGAGGACGAGAGTAAAAGAAAGAAAGGTGATGCCGTGCACACTTTTACTATAAAAATGCTTTGGTAAGGATGAGAGTAAAAGCACGAATGGTGATGCCATATAATTGTTGCTTTCTGATTCTTTGTTAATATTTGAGTTATGTTATTTTCTTTCCTTACTTGAAGCCTTTCTATTCGAAATTGTTGTCTCCCCCACAACATGTTCCCTCCCACATTGACTGATTATTTTCTGTATTTCTTTTTCGCTGTATATATATATATATATATATATATATATATATATATATATATATATATATATATATATATATATATATATATATATATATATATATATATATATATATATATATATATATATATATTGAACTGCAAAGGTTTATTTGGTATTCTGGTCCTAGCCTCGTTACTACTTTGTCAAGGTTAGGCTAGACACTTACCAGCACATATGATCGGTTGTGCTGATACTACACTCTGCACTATGTGCATATCCAGGGAGAAGCTTTCAGACAGTAGTTGGAGTGCTTCCTTCAGTCCACTTAGAGAACCAAGGTAGACCTGCAGGCATCTGCAGGTCCTGGCATCTCCCTCTATCTCTATTTCTCTATTTCACTTTCTTTTGTTCAGAAATAGTTTATTGTATTTATTCAGGCGTTGTATGTAGTAACTCTTAGACAATCGGTGACACTGTGACACCATGTTTTGGGTAATTGAGGTTTTAAATGTTGTAATAAACGTAGCTTAAGCTATATAATTGTTGACTTTCGCTATTTCTTAGATTCCGCTTTTAATATAATATCGCCTTGTGTTTTTAAAAAAGAAGCAATATGAAAGTGTAGAAAGTAGATAAGGTTTGGCTTGCCTAGTTCCCATTAGTAGGCACCATCACGACTCCCGAGGTCGGAAAATTCGGGTTGTGACAAGTTGGTATCAGAGCTCTAGGTTATATGGGTCTCACAATTCACAGACAAGCGTAGTAGAGTCTTAGGGATTGGTACAGAGACGTCTATATTTTTTCCCAGAGGCCACAGAGATAGGAAAACTTCACAATTGTTCTTTCTTGTCATGCGGTTTGGTTTTTCAATGCTAATTAAATTTCTACTCTATTCTTTTGCAGATGGCGAGAACATGCCCTTTCTCATCTACTGCTCAGCAGCCCGAGCCCCTAGCAGCAGCTCACACAAGTGGCAGAGGGCAAGGTCGAGGTTGTGCAAGAGGCCAAGGCAGGGGCAGAGCTCAGGCCAGAGCAGCAGCACCCGCAATAGAGCCTCAGGTTGATTTTGATGATGAGGTTCCAGCCCCAGCGGTTTCGATAGGCCATCTCAGTTCCTAGAGGCGTTTATTTCTACCCAGTTCTCAGGATGCTTTGGTCTGACTAGTGGGCCTCATGGAGAGCGTTATCCGAGCAAGCTTGCTTCTCCTAGCACCAACCATCTCTCATGCCGGAGGAGGGTCCTAGACTCCTGCTACTCGCACTCCGTAGCAGGTAGCTCCTTAGATTCAAACTCGAGCTGTTCAGCCAGTTGGAGCAGTACAACCGGGTGTGGTATCACAGGCCTGTGATAGAGCAGCCATGTCTATCGATGCTTTGTGGAGGCTGGATAGGTTCACCAAGCTCTTCCCTACTACTTTCCTTGGTGCATCTATTGAGGATCCCCAGGATTTTCTAGACAACTGCCACGAGGTTCTCAGGAACATGGGTATTGTTGAGACCATTCGGGTTGATTTTGCTGAGTTTTGCTTGTCTGGATTTGCCAAGACTTGGTGGAAGGATTATTGCTTAGGTAGACCAGCCGGATTGCCAGCCTTGACTTGGGAGCAGTTTGCACAGCTATTTCTAGAGAAGTTTCTCCTCGTTACTCAGAGAGAGGCCTATCGAAGAAAGTTTGAGCGCCTCCAGTAAGGTTCCGTGATGGTTACCCAATTGGAGACCAAGTTTATCGATGCGGCTCGCCATGCTCTCATCATATTTCCCACCGAGAAAGAGAGAGGGTAAGGAGGTTTATTGACGGTCTTATTCAGCCGATTCATCTTCAGATGGCCTGGGAGGCTGGGAGTGAGATTACGTTTCAGGAGGTGGCCAATATAGCCTACAGAGATAGATGTTTCTATAGCAGGGAGGCAGTCATGGGTGGGACAAGAGGCACCATCATTCATGCCGATTCAATGGTACCTCGTTTGGAGGTAGAGATTCGCATGGTGGAGACCATCCTCCAAGGCCTTTTCAGTCAGCACTCCAAATTCCTCATGTCACTTCAGGTTGCCGTGGTTCTCAGATGCATTATTCTAATCAGTAGTCCCATAGTGCACCCCCAGCTCCTATCAGTGCACCCGCCGATCCAGAGTTTCGTGCTGGTCATTCAGGTTGTCAGGGCCTTTAGTCTCAGCAACCAAGGGCTTGTTACACTTGTGGTGATACGGATCATATTTCTAGGTTTTTATCTTGAGCACCGAGTAGCTCTCAGCATCAGAGTTCCTATGCTATGGTTCCGGCACCAGGTGTTCCACCAGACTACCCAGCCAGCTAGAGGTGGGGTAGAGATGCTAGAGGTGGAGGTAAAGGATTTAGAGGGGGATCTCAAACCGCTAGAGGTGGAGGCCAGATAGCTGCAGGTCATCCCAGATATGTAGCCTAGGGTGGTGGGGCCCAACCCCGATGTTATGCTCTTTCACCCATGCCCGAGGTTGAGGCCTTGAGATCCGGTGATCACATGTACTATTCTGGTTTGTTATAGAGATTCTTCAGTGTTATTTGATCCAGGGTCTACATACTCGTATATGTCATCTTATATTGCACTGTGCTTGGTTATGCCTAGTGATTCCTTGAGTGTTCCCGTTCATGTGTCTACACCGGTGGGTGATTCTATTATAGTAGATCGAGTCCATTGTTATTATGTAGTTGTGATTGAGGGTCTTAAGACTCATGTTTGTTTGTCGCTTCTAGACATGTTTGATTTTGATGTTATATTGGGGACGGACTGGTTATCACCTTACCATGCTATCTTGGACTGTCATGAGAAGACTGTGACCCTAGCTTTACCAGGTATGCCTCGTTTACAGTGGAGGGGGAATCTTAGTCAATCTACCCGTAGTGTTATCTCTTATGTGAAGGCTCGGCGCATGGTCGAGAAGGGGTGTTTGGCCTATTTCGCATATGCTCATGATTTGAGCGCTGAGGTTCATTCTAATTATTCTTTGCCCGTTATTCGTGAGTTTCCTGAGGCATTCCCTTCAGACCTGCCTGGTATGTTGCTCGATAGGGATATTGACTTTTGCATTGATGTGGCTCTAGGCACTCAGCCCATTTCTATCCCACCGTATCGTATGGCCCCCCCTGAGTTGAAATAGTTAAAGGAGCACTTGCAAGACTTGCTTGAGAAGGGTTTCATTAGACCCAATGTTTCGCCTTGGGGTGTGCCGGTGTTATTTGTTAAGAAGGATGGGTCAATGAGAATATGTATTGATTACTGGCAATTGAACTAGGTTACAATCAAGAATAAGTATTTGCTGCCGAGGATAGATGATTTGTTCGATGAGCTTCAGGGTACCAAAATATTTTCAAAGATTGATTGGAGATTGGGTACCATCAATTGAGGATTAGAGCATCCGATGTCCATAAGACACCTTTTTACACTTAGTAAGGGCATTATGAGTTCTTGTTTATGTTATTTGGGTTGAGAAATGCCCTAACAACTTTTATGGATTTGATGAATCAGGCGTTCAAGCCTTATTTGGACTCATTCCTGATAGTCTTCATTGATGATATATTGATATATTCACATAGCCAGGAGGAGTACGAGTAGCACCTTAGGGTGGTTCTTCAAACTTTGAGGGATAGTCAATTATTTGTTAAGTTCTCGAAGTGTGAGTTCTGATTGAGTTCAGTTGCATTTTTGGGTCATGTTCTGTCAGCAAAGGGTATTCAGGTGGATCGAAGAAGATTGAAGCAATCAAAAACTGGTCTAGACCCGCATCAGCTACAGAGATTCGGAGTTTCTTGGGGTTGGCAGGCTACTATCATCGATTTGTAGAAGGCTTTTCATCTATTGCAGCCAGGTTGACCCAGAAGAATGCCCAGTTCAGGTGGTCGGATGAGTGTGAGGTGAGCTTTCAAAAGCTCAAGACAGCCTTGGCTACGGCACCAGTGTTGGTTTTGCCCACAGGTTCAGGACCTTATACAGTTTATTGTGATGCTTCCTATATTGGGCTTGTTGTAGTGTTGATGCAGGATGGCAAGGTCATTGCCTATGCCTCGAAGCAGTTGAAGATTCTTGAGAAGAACTATTTGGTTCATGATTTTGAGTTGGCAACCATAGTTCACGCGTTGAAGATTTAGAGGCATTATCTGTATGGCGTGGCATGTGAGGTATTCACGGATTAAGAGTCTTTGGTGTTTTTCAAGCAAAAGGAGTTGAATTTGAGGCAGAGGATGTGGTTAGAGGTTTTGAATTGTTATGATATCACCATGTTATATCATTCGGGAAAGGTCAATGTGGTGGCCGATGCTTTGAGTAGGAAGTCAGCCAATATGGGCAGTCTTGCTTATATTCCGGTCAGTGAGAGAGCGCTTGCTTTGGATGTTCAAGATTTAGCCAATCAGTTCGTGAGACTGGATATTTCTGAGCCCAATCGTGTGTTAGCTTGCACGGTTGCTCATTCTTCATTATTGGAGCGTGTCTATGATTGGAAGTATGATGATCTTCATTTGTGTGTCCTAAGAGACACGGTGCAGCGTGAAGGTTCCAAGCAGGTTACCTTAGATAATGATGGAGTTTTGAGATTGCAGGGTCGAGTTTGTGTGCCTAATATGGATAGGCTCTGAGAGTTGATTTTAGATGAGGCCCATAGCTCCCGATACTCTATTTATCCAGGCGTCGTAAAGATATATCAGGATTTGCGGTAGTATTATTGGTAGCGGAGAATAAAGAAGGATATCGTAGCATATGTGGATCGTTGTTTGAATTGTCAGCAGGTCAAGTACAAATATCAGAGGCCTGGTGGTTTATTTCAATGTATTGAGCTTCTCGTGTGGAAGTGGGAGCGGTTCATTATCGACTTTGTTACTGGGCTCCCGTAGACTCGGAAGAAGTTCGACGTGGTATGAGTCATTGTTGATAGGCTGACCAAGTCAGCACATTTAATTCCTGTGGTCTCCTATTCATTTGAGAGATTAGTTGAGATCTATATCCAGAGATTGTTCGCCTTCATAGTATGCCTGTTTCTATCATTTCGTACTGAGGTACGCAGTTTACCTCGCGGTTCTGGAGAGCATTTCAGAGAGATTTGGGCACTCAAATTGAATTGAGCACAACATTTCATCCTCAGACAGACAGGTAGTTCGAGCAGACCATTCAGATTTTGGAGGATATGCTCCAAGATTGTGTCATTGACTTTGGAGGTTTCTGGGATCACTTCTTGCCTTTAGTAGAGTTTTCCTACAACAACAACTACTAGTCGAGTATTCAGATAGCTCCTTATGAGGCTTTATATGGTAGAAGATGTCGGTCTTTGGTTGGATGGTTTGAGCCGGAGGAGACTAGGTTGTTGGGTACGGATCTGGTCCAGAAAGCCTTGGACAAGGCCAGGATTATTCGGGATAGACTTTGTACATCTCAGTCCATGCAAATGGGCTACGCAGACCGGAAGGTTCGAGATGTGGCTTTTATGGTTGGAGAGCGGGTATTGCTCCGAGTGTCACCTATGAAGGGCGTGATGAGGTTCGGGAAGAAGCGTAAGCTTAGCCCTAGGTTCATTGGTCCGTTCGAGATTCTTGATCGAGTGGGAGAGGTGACTTAGAGTCTTGCATTTCCACCGAGCTTCTCAGTCGTGCATCCAGTGTTTTATGTGTCCATGCTTCACAAATATCATGACGACCCATCCCACGTGTTAGATTTCAGCACTGTCCAGTTGGACAAGGATTTCTTTTATGACGAGGAGCCGATAGCTATTCTAGATCGGAAGATTCGTCAGTTGAGGTCGAAGAGTTTTCCTTCGGTTTGTGTTCAGTGGAGACGTCAGCCCCCTAAGGCCTCGACCTGGGAGTCCGAGTCCGATATGCGGAACCGTTATCCTCATCTTTTTCCTGACTTAAGTACTTCCTTCTTCTGTCCGTTTGAGTATGAATGGTTTTTTAGAGGTGGAGAATGTGATTTAATTCTGTGTCTCCAAGGCCTTGAAAACCTCATTTAAAGTAACCTCGATTTGCATTTGGGCGCGTAGACAGAAAGCTTATATGTGAAAATCTGTAAAAATAATAAGTTTTGACTATAAAATGAATAAATTTGATTGGTCAATATTTTTTGGTAAACGGACCCAGAACCATAATTTGACGGTCCTGCAGGGTCTTTAGGAAAATATGGGACTTGGACGTATGCCCTAAATCGAATTTTGAGGTCTCAAGCCCGAGAAATAAATTTTTCAAGAAAATTATTTTCTGAAATTGCTTAAGGAAATTTGAATTGAAAACTTATTTGAACATGTTAATATTGAACCTGTATTTTGGTTTTGGCACCGGGTACATGTCTTATATGTGATTTAAGATGTTCTATGAAATTTGATGGAAAACGGATATCATTTGACGTGATTCAGAGCTAAATTGCTAAAGTTGATAGTTGATGAAGTTTGAGAAAAATCCTTTGATTTGAGGTTTAATTCGTTGTTATAGAGGTTATTTTGGCGATTTCATCGCACAGATATGTTTGTATTATGTTGTTGAGTTAGTACATGTGTTTGGTTAGGAGCCCCGAGTGATCGGGTGTGCTTCGGATGTGTTTCGGAAGTATTAGGCTTAAGAAAAGTTGCACATTTTCTGCAGTCAGTGCCCAGGGATTTTACCCTTCGCGTTGGCGTGGTCCCCCTCGGGAACGCGTAAGGCAAAAATCCCAGGTGCCTATTTTCTTCTTTGCGAACGTGAAGGTTGAGACGCAAATGCGAAGCTGATTGGGGAGATCCTTCGCGAATGCATCCGTTCTATTGCGAACACGAAAGGTTGAGGGGAGGGGTCACCGGCTTGTGCATTGAGAACGCGACCACCTGGTTCGCGAATGTGTAGGCTTGAGGAGCCAATTCTCCGCGAACGTGAGCACATTCCGTGAACGTGAAGGCCTAGCAGGCCTAACCTATCGGGAACACGAAGGGTATGTCGCGATCGCGAAGAACACTTTTGCCTAGTTATTTTAAAGTCTCAAAACAGAACATATTACGGGATTATTGCAAAATTTCATAAACCCCTTCTTCTCCAAATATCTTCGGTGACATTTGAAGCCTTTCTTCACCATAACCTCTTCGGTAAGTAATCTTTAACTTGTTTTCTTCATTTTCCATCAACACTGTGACGACCCGACCCGTTTTCACGTGAGTTACTGCTTCATCTTTCCCGTTTTCAGCTTTATGCTTCATTATCCATATCTTTTGTTGTCGAGTTGGTTCGGAGAGGTTTTGGTAGGAAATGAGACACTTAGTCTCTTTAAGGAAGGTTTGGTTTGGAAAAGTCAACCAGATGTTGAATTATGAGTTAGAGGGTTCGGAGGTGATTTCTGGTGATTCGGTTAACTTCGGGGGCTTATTTTTGACTTAGGAGCGTGATCGGAATTTATTTTGGAGGTACGGAGTAGAATTAGGCTTGAATTGGTGAAGTTAGTATTTTGGCGAATTCCGGTTGATAGGTGAGATTTTGATTTGAGGGCCGAAATGGAATTCCGAGAGCTGCCGTAGCTTCTTTAGTTAAATTGTGACGTGTGTGCAAATTTCAGGTCATTCGGAGGGTTTTTGGTCGGGTTTTTGATCGAATGTGTGTTTCTGAAGTTCTTGAAGAACTTAGGCTTGAATCCGATGTAATTTGATGGTTTTGGTGTTGTTTGTGGTGTTTTGATGATTGAAGCAAGTTTGGATTATGTTTTAGGATGGGTTGGCACTTTTTGTTGAGGTCCCGGGGGACTCGGGTGAGTTTCAGATGTGCGGGAGGAGTTGGAGAACCCTTCGCCTGTTTTCTGGTATTTTTGAAGCAGTTGCAGGTTTCGTAAATGAGAGAAATGGTTCGCATTTAAGATCTCGCATTTGCAAGTGAGGGTTTGCATTTGTGAAGGAGCTAGCCTGAGGAAGAGTTCGCATTTGCGATAATTTGATCGCATTTGCGACCTTAGCAGGGTTCGCATTTGCGAGATCCTTGTCACATTTGCAACCTTGACCGGGAAGGCCCTTGTCCGCAATTCTGATGTATTTGTCGCATTTGAGACTATCGCATTTGCGAACCAGGTGTCGTAAATGGGACATCTGAGGGCATGTGTCCAGTTATTAAGAATTCAAACTTAGCCCATTTTCCTCAATTTCCACTTGGACTTGGGCGATTTTGAGAGCTTTTGGACGTGAATTGAAGAGGGTTTCAACGAGGATTGATTGGAGGAAGTCTTATGACCTAAAAACATGATTTAATTTTCGAATCAACCTAGAAATTCATGAAAACTTAGCAAAAATGGGAAGAACTAGGGTGTGAGTTTTGATATTTGAATTCGGGTTTGATGGGTCATTTGAACTCGGATTTGGGAGTTCTTGATATGTATAGACTTGTGGAGAGATAAGGAATCTGTTGAAATTTTTTTGGAATTTAAGAAGTGGGCTCGGGGCTCGAGTTTTGCCAATTTCGAGATTTTTGCTATTTTTAGATTGGGTATTGTTCCATTGGCATACTGTGACGTAATCGTTGTGGTTTGATTAGATTCGAGGCGCGAGGAGACTGATTTGAGAGGCAATGGCATAGGAGCTAGGATTTTGGCCGGATTGATGTAATGATAGTAAATAATTTCTTGAGGGTTTGAAACCCCGGATTTGCACAACACGCCGTTAATGATGAGCGCGGGTTGTTTACTACTGGAGATAGTGACTTGGTACGTCCTGATTGATATTTTTACCACGTATTTAACTGACATGTGTTTGTTATCAATATGATTTGGGCTTATTGCCATATTTTGGGCTTCTTGCCGATTACTTGGGTCCTTCGTGGATTTTATCACTGCTTCCTCACTATTTTATATACTTTTTGAACTCAATCTTGTTTATTAATATTGTTTTACAAACTCAGCCACTTTTAATTGATTTTTGAGATCTAAATGATATTTCCAATGTTGTTTAGGGCTGAGCACTACTATCTTATTGATGCTCGAGAGGCTTATAATAGTTTCTGGAATGAATGAGGCCGAGGGCCTGAGATACATATATATGCCACGAGGTGGCTTGAGTGTGATGTGAGAAGGCTTTCAGGCCTTGACTGTAATGTGAGAAGGCTTTCAGGCCTTGAGTGTGATGTGAGAAGGCTTTCAAGCCTTGAGTGTGATGTGAGAAGGCTTCAGGCCTTATGTTGATATAACGCTTGGGCCGTAGGGGCCCCTTCAGAGTCTGCAACCCCACAAAAAGCGCGGGTACCCATATGATCTGATACTGAGCCCAAGGTGTTGATACTATGCTGAGCGATTAATATAAGCCCGAGGGGCTGATTCTATGCTGAGCGATTGATTCTAGGCCCGAGGGGCAGATTACTACTCATTATTTACTTGTTGTTTTATCTGATTTACCTGTTTTTAAAAAGGAGATTTCAATTGATTCTTTATGGTTTTACTACTTTATGTGATATACTGCCTGGTATGTAATTTCCTTGTGAATTTATGTATTTTCATGCCTTCAGTTATTATTTATTATTATTAATCACTGGGTTGGAGTACTCACATTACACCCTGCACATGTGTGCATATTCGGGCATAGCAGAGTCCGTACTTTAGCACTGATTCCTTCCAGATCAGGCAGCGAGTTGGAGTTACGAGGTAGCTGTAGACGTTCGTAGCCCCTTGTCTCCCTTATCCTACCTCATTTATGTTTTCCTCAGACTATTGTATTGGATATTATATTCTGTAGACTTATAACAAACTCTGTAGAATTACATGACTTGTGACACCCCGATTTATCTTGTGTTGGGATGGTATCCTTTGCTATTATCATTGTTTCCGCATTCAGAACCGTTTTACATGTGTTTTGGATTAGTTAAATATTGATTGTATGATAACAGAGGTGTTTGCATTGTTCTGGATGACCTCGTCTTCACGAGAGGCGCCATCACGATCGAGCGCGGGTTTAAGGTTGTGATAAATACCCATTAGATTTCTAGGCCTAAAACATGTAATTAAGGGTAGAAAATTAGAGATGTGGGTAGACTTAGGGATTTTTGATTAATTGTGATTAAGACCTCGTTTTGGGGTCAGATTTAAAAACAAATTATATATTCGGGCTCGTGGGTGAGTGGGTGATCAGGTTTTGGTCCGAACCTTGTGTTTTGACAAAGCAGACTCGCGGTTGATTTTTTAATTTTTGGGAAGAATGATTAGAAAGCTATAATTAAGCATTGGAATTCTGATTGTTTAGCATTTATTGATGATATTAATGGAATTAGGTATAGATTCGATTATGTTGGAGCCAAATTTGAAAGAAAAAGCGGTCTTTGAGGCTTGAGTTGGCCGTGAAAGTCCGATGTATGTGTTTGGTCTAACCTTAGCTTGAGGAATTAGGAGTTAAGTCCAAAGTTTATGTGATAATTGTTGAGTACGACGTATAGGCATGGTGACGAGTATCTATACACTGGTGTCTTGCATGGCCGTGAGTCCTTATATTGTGAATACCATGATTTCGTTGTATCTTCCATGCCTTGGTAATAATTTCTATTTGTTGTGAAAAGTTTGTATAAGGAATTGTGATCGTTGAACATTGAGGAGCATTGGCTCAAGTTATATTACGAACTTAAAAAGTATATGAGATGATTGAACCCTTTGGAGCATTGGCGCAAATGGTAAAGTGAGTTATGAGATAAAAGTGACAGAAAGAGAAAGAGTTGTTAAATTATTCCCTTGACCGGATATTGTTGCCTTGTTGATTATCTCCCTTGCCGGGATGTTAAGATTATTTATGTTGTTCCCTTGCTGGGTTTTAAAAGTGTTAATTATTGTTTCTTTGCCGAGATTTCTGTTATTATTTTGTTTATTCCTTTGCCCCTTTTGTTTGTGATTGTTGTATGGCTGAGGAAGAGTGCTAAAGCCCGAAGGGTGATGCCTTGCATTGTTTGTTATGGTGAGAAAAGAGTGTAAAGCATGAAGGGTGATCTCGTGCCGTACGGTGTACCATTCTGTACCAATTTGTATTGATTATATGGTGAGGAAAGAGAGTAAAAGCACGAAGGGTGATGCCGTGCACATCTTTATTTTATGATTGTTTTGGTGAGGACGAGAGTAAAAGCACAAAGAGTGATGCGGTGTACATATTTATTATACGGAAAAGGGTCATAACTACCCCCAACGTATTGACTCCGAAACAAAATTGCCCTCCGTTAACCTTTTGCAAAGAAAATGTCCCTACCGTTAAATTTGTGGCATACTTTTGCCCCTAAAACTAACAGCTGCTTTGTCATTATTTTTTAATTTTTTTTATTCCACGTGTCAGGTTTTGATTGGCCATTCATTAAACTTGACCCAAAATTAATTTTACCCCGCCCCTACCTGACGCTCCGACCCAACACAACCGATCCGACCCATCAAAAAATCTTTTTTTCCCCCAAACCCACTAACCTAGGTCATTTTCATCGCTTCCATCTTCTCTAACCAAACAATGGCGATTTTCTAGGTGATTTTGGAGGCCATATAGAGCTCACTGTTGAAAAAAAGTTAAGAAGGATAAGCAACCGCAGTAAGAGCACTGACAACGGATATCCCAAACATATAGTGCAAAACTAATAATTAATTTTGACTTCTTTTTAAATATGGATATGAGCTGGATACAGACTGCAGGAGGCTATTATTCTGTTCAGGGAAAGTAATTTTACTCATAAAGGTATCTAAAATTAAACACAAGAATAAGGTAATATTAAAAAGGGTAGTACTCCTCAGCATAGCTGAAATGAACTTCTGACACAAACAGAAATACGAATTTGGCACCACAAATTAACTAAGACATCAATAATGTTTTAATCTATTAGAAAAGTCAAACTCTGCTTCCCCCTTCCTTTGCCCAGATAAAAAATTGAGCTAGATCGAAGACATGCAATTAAAAGGACAACATCTTCTCCACTTCTCTCCCCTCTTCACTATTTCAACACCTCTGTAAAAATATGCCTGTTGGTCACTGAATCCTGTCACGAGCCCATAGATTTAAGGGTACACTTCACTTGGCATCTCTGCAACTTTTAATTTCTCAGATAATTATAGTACTGAACCTATATGTATTAAGCATGTGCTTCATTTCATGATGTTCTCTTTTAAGTCACATGGACCTTGCTGCTTAATGACCTAGGTTAGTGGGTTTGGGGTAAAAAAGGTTTTCTGATGGGTCGGGTTGGTCGGGTTGGGTCGGAGCGTGGGGTAGGGGCGGGGTGAGATTAATTTTGGGTCAGGTTTAATGAATGGTCAATCAAAATCTGACACGTGGAATAAAAAAATTAAAAAATAATGACAAGGCAGCTGTTAGTTTTAGGGGCAAAAGTATGCCACAAATTTAACGGTAGGGGCATTTTCTTTGCAAAAGGTTAACGGAGGGCAATTTTGTTCGGGAATCAATACGTTGGGGGTAGTTATGACCCTTTTCCGTTTATTATATGATTGTTTTTGTGAGGACGAGAGTGAAAGTACAAATAGTGATGCTGTGCACACTTTTACTGTAAAACTGCTTTGGTGAGGACGAAAGTAAAAGCACGAAGGGTGATGCCGTGCAAGTGTTGCTTTTTGCTTCTTTGTTGATATTCGAGTTATGTTGTTTTCTTTTCTTACTTGAAGTCGTTCTATTCTGAATTATTATCTCCTCCACAACATGTTCCCCCTCCTACATTGACTGGTTATTTTCTGTATTTCTTTTTTGCTGTGTGTATGTATGTATATATATTTGAACTGGACATGTTTATTTGGTAGCCTTGTCCTAGCCTTATCACTACTTTCCCAAAGTTAGGCTAGACACTTACCAGCACATGGGGTCGGTTGTGCTGATACTACACTTTGAATTGTGTGCAGATCCAGGAGCTGCTTTTGGACAGTAGTTGGAGTGCTTTCTTCAGTCCACTCGGAGACCCAAGGTAGCCTTGTAGGCGTCCGCAGGCCCTAGAATCTCCCTCTATCTCTATTTCTTTGTTTCACTTTCTTTTGTTTAGAAACAATTTATTGTATTTCTTTAGGCCTTGTATGTAGTAACTCTTAGACAATCTCTGACATTGTGACACCTGTTTTTGGGTAATTGAGGTTTTAAATGTTGTAATAGACGTAGCCTTAAGCTATATAATTGTTGACTTCCACTTTATTTCTTGAAATTACGCTTTTATTATATTGTCGCCTTGTGTTTGTTACAAAGAAGCAATATAAAAGTGTAGCAAGTAGATAAGGGTTGGCTTGCCTAGCTCCCATTAGTAGATGCCACGACTCCCGAAGGTAGGAAATCCTGATCGTGATATAAATAGTTTCAAAGAATTCAACATTATCTGATTCTATTGTCGTGTTAATGTGGATCTCAGGATTTTCTGATTATGAACCAAAAAACTGTATGCCTTGCCATTGGTGACATATCCAATATATGCACAATCAACCGTTTTTGGACCTATCTTAACCCTTTTAGGTTTAAGAAATTTTACCTTAGCTAAACATCCCCACACTTTAAAGTATTTCACGCTGAGCTTCCTTCTTTTTCATTTTTCATAAGGGATGAATTGTGTTTTACTATGAGGTACACAGTTGATTATTCGGTTAGCTGTAAGTATAGCTTCCCCCAACAAATTCTGTGGTAAATCAGAACTTATCAATAACGCATTCATCATCTCGTTCAATGTTTGATTCTTTCTCTCTGCAATTCTATTAGATTGTGGAGAGTAAGGAGAAGTTTTTTTGTTATTAATACCATTTTCCAAACATATTTCTTCAAAAGGAGATTCATATTTTCCATCCCTATCACTTCTCATCATTTTGATCTTTTTGTTTAGTTGTGTTTCAACTTTACTCTAGTATTGCTTGAAAGTATCAATTACTTCATCTTTACTATTGAGTAAATAAACATAGCAATATCATGTTCTATCGTCAATTAAAGTAATAAAATACTTTTTCCCACCGAGAGATGGTGTTGACTGCATGTCGCAAATATCTGTATGAATTAAGTCTAAAGGACTTGAATTCCTTTTAACGAGCTTATAAGGATGCTTAAAATACTTTGATTCCACACATATTTGACATTTGGAATTAATGCAATCAAGTTTTGGAAATACTTTCAAATTTATTATTTTTCACAATGTTTTGAAATTGATATGTCCTAGGCGTGCATGTCATAATGTGTTTGACTCAAGTAAGTAAGAAGAAGAATTAATTTTATTGATCGGAACTGCTATTACATCTAGCTTAAAAAGGCCCTTATTCAGGTAACCTTTTCCTACATACATATCATTCTTACACTATTAGAAACAAAAATACATTTGAATCCATTCTTGACAAGAAGTGAGGTGGATACAAATTCTTGTAAATCATGGAGAACTTGGTTCAGGATCACAATTTTTCATGACGTCATCTTCAACGCAATCTTGCCAACTCATTCAATTTTGGCTGTAGACGAATTTTCCATGAAAATTGTCGCAAATCAGGTCCTGCCGGGACATATGAAGAAAATAATTCCTTGTTAGCACAAATATGGTGGGTGGCTCTAGAATCAATCCATCTTCATTAGGATTTCCTACCAAGATGCATTCAGACAAAGTGGCACATAAATCCTCCATTTCTTCAACATTTTCAACCATGTTAGTTTGATTCTTCTTCTTCTTGTTCTTTTGTGCATCATTCTTTGGTGCACGATAGTCCACAGCCTTATGCCAAGACTTTTCATAGTTGTGGAAATTACCCTTGAACTTATTCTTGCTTGGGTAATTCTTTGCTCCAGAATCCTTTTTTCTCTTCTTATTTTGTGGCACCTCCTCAACAATGGTAGCCCTTGTTATTATCGAGTTTCCACGTGACTTCTTTTCAGAATTTTTGTTGTCTCTTCTATCCTCAAACGAACAATCAAATCTTCAGGTGTCATTAAAGTCCTTTCACAACGGAGGTAACTTCTAAATGAAAGTAGTGACTTGAAAGGCCTTATTTATGACAATGCCTCCAATAATAAATGCATAATTAATAATAAGATAAATCTTATTAATAAAATTATTGATTCAGGTCATACCTTCAGCAAGGAGGTTATGCAAAATGACTTGTAATTCTTGGACTTGAGTTATGACCGACCTAGTGTCAACCATCTTGAAACCCAAAAACCTTGTAGCCACAAACTTCTTATGTCCGACATCCTTAGTCTTGTACTTCTTCTCAAGTTCATTCCATAACATTTTTGAAGTTTCCACAACACTATAGACATTTTACAAGCTATCTTCCAAACAACTAAAAATATAGTTTTTGCATAAGAAATAAAAATGTTTCCATGCTTCAGTTACAACAAATTGTTCGTCATTGGAGTGCCTTCAGCCATGACCGGAGGATCCTCCTTGATGAATCGCTGCAAACTCAACGTAGTAAGATAAAATAACATCTTCATTTGCCAACTTTTGAAGTTAATACTGGAAAACTTTTCGAGTTTCTCTACTGGTGCCATCGCATGACCAGTAGTTGAACGGCTCGACGAGGCAGCAACATTCGTAGCAGTAGCACCCATTCCCTTAGCATTAGTTTGGTCATCATTTTCATTTTTTCTGTAAAGTTGGCAACAAAACAATTTTTTTTAAAGTCAGTGAAGGTTTTATATCTTCAAACTGAATACCAAACCAAACATTCAAAATATAAACGGCGAAGTTTATTATATTCTTCAAACCATATTCAAATATAATACCCCAGTAAAGGTTTTATGGTTTTTAACCCGGAGAAAAAAATATATGGGAGTAGAAAGCACCAAGGCCTTATATAGTCTCCAAACCAGTATACAAAATATAGATAACAGTTCAATATAGATTTCAACAAAGAAATGTTAATTTAAAATTTCTTAAGCTTGTTGTCGCTACTGTGTTAAATAAAAATTAGAAAACTGTTAGAAGAAACTGAAAAAATAGAAAACAATAAGAAATATTCCGAGTCCATAATTTTCTTGTGTGTCCTTGAGGAATTTTAACCCCCTTACAAGTTGCCAAACTAATGGATTAAATCCTTTTAGGATGAAATAGAATAAATCTTACTGCAATAATGGCAATACAAACTGCAGGATATCAACGAACTCAAAGAAAGGAGAAAAATCACACTTACAAATTTATAAGAGAAACTGCAAAGTAGAATGTAGAATATTCAGAAGGAAAGAAGTTCTGCATTTTTTTCAGTGTATGAAAAGGAAGCCATGCCTTGAAATTTATAGACAATTATTAAGAACCCCCACTATGATATCATTATATGGCATTTTTTTAACTCCCGCTTTATAATTATTTTTGTGACGGTCTTATTGTAGAGGTTTTTTATAAACTTCACAAATTGCAGCATATTGTGAAGGTTCATAAAATACTGCAATTTAATACAATTTATGGCATTTATAAGCTCTACAATTTAAGATACCAAGCAAAAATTTGAACTTTGAATATATCTATTCTATCTATATAGAATAGGCGAAGCAAGTTACTGTGATGATGCCAAGTGTCACAATAAAAATTTAACAATTGTCAAATATTAGGAAATAATTAGTGAAGTTGGTTAATAATTAGTTACTCTTTTTAAATTTGAAATTTATATAAATAAATAACTATATATTTTTTAATAAGACCATTGAAAAGGAAAAATATATAAATATAAAACTTCAATATAGAGATATATTAAATGATAAGGCTAACTCGTTTTTTGAGATGAGAAAAATTTTGAATAATAATTCATATGGTCATGTTATATGCTACATGGATAAGATAAAGCTAATGACGAAAACATATACAATAATTTCAAGAAATAAATAAAATAGACAAAGTTATAAAATTAAACTGTCATATTTAGTATAAACAGGAAGAAGAATCCAATTTATTTTTTTGTTGAAACTAATATACATATAATGATTATTACAATTATTAGTAGATTTATGACATATATTAAAAGAACTTCTCTATCGTAACGACTCGGCCGGTCGTTTCGAGTGTTACAATTTTATTTCCTCATTTTCTGCTTCTTTTGTGGTTTACAGCTCTATTTTGACTTACTGGGTCAGTTACTTCAGGTGGGGAGTATTTTTGGAGTGAATGGAGACACTTAGTCTCTTATGTGAATGTTTAAGTTGGAAAAGTTGACCGGATATTGATTTATATGTGAACGATCTCAGATTTAAATTTTGACGATTCCATTAGCTCTATTAGGTGATTTTGGACTTACAAGCGCGTCCAGAATTTGATTTTGAGGTCCGTGGTAGAGTTAGGCCTTAATTGGCGAAACTTAGAAATTTGATGATTTTGGTCTGTAGTGAAAATTTTGATATCGGGGTTGGAATTGGATTCTGGAAGTTGAAATAGGTTTGTGGTGTTATTTTTACTTGTGTGAAAAATTTGAGGTCATACGGACGCGGTTTAGCGGGTTTTGACATCGTTTGTGAAATTCAGAAGTTTAGAAGTTCTTAGGCTTGAATTCGAGTGTCATTTGGTGTTTTGATGTTGTTTTGAGTGATTCAAAGTCCAACTAAGTTTGTATAATTTTATGAGATGTATTGGTATGTTTGATTGAGGTCCCAATGACCTTGGTGAGTTTTGGGTGGTTAGCACATCATTTAAATAGAAAAGGAAGGAGAATGATTAGTATCCAAATAATCCCCAAAGTTAGAAGTTCGCGAACGCGATGGGTTCACGAAGGACATCTGGGCAGTTTGAAAAGGCTCAACGGTTCCGGGATTTTTCAAATTTCTAACATTTTTGAGCTCGGGGTTGGAGATTTATTAGAGGCTTTTGAAGGAGATTATTGAGGTAAGCTCCTAGTGATATTTTCTGCTCAATAAATATGTTTTCCCACTAATTTTTCCATATATTTGATGTATGTTTTTAGGTGTAATTTTGGGGTTTGAGGCTTGGGAATTAGAAAGATAATTTTGGGAATTTAAATGGCTATTTGGTGTTGAATTGTGTTGAATTTGATATGGATAGACCCGTGAGTGAATGAGCTTTCTAATTTTATAACATTTGTCGTGTTCCAAAATGTGGGTCGGGGAACCAGGTTTGAGCCAATTTCGAATTTTGAGCCTAATTTAGTAGTTTTTCTTTTAAAATTGATGCCTTTTGCATGTATTAATAGTAATGTACTGCTTATGGCAAGATTCAAGGCATTTGGAGGCCAATTCGAGAGGCAAAAGTATAATATAGTAGGATTTTGCTGGGATTAAGGTAAGTAACAATTATCAATTTTATCTTGAGGGTATGAAACCTCGGATGTTATGTCCTGTGACTATTTTTGGAGGTGACGCACATGCTAGGTGACGGGCGGTGGTTGTGCACCAAGAGATTGTGAATTGGTTCTTCCCGTGGAACTGTAAAGTTGAACAATACGGTGTTAGCTGTATGCTCTCAATGTGTTATTAAATATTGACTTTAACATGTTATAAACCATGTTTAGGCTATATGTTGGATCCCGTAGGGGCCGCGTTACATGTTGAATTTCCTATTATATGCTATTTGTACTCAGTCGCAATTTTTACTCGCTTATTATATCTCAGTCTCTGTTATTCTATTTGATGCATCATGTTATTGCCATTTAAGCTGATTTTTCTGTTATATGAGAGCCTCAAAGACTGAAGAGATTGATGGTTGAGTGAGACCGAGGACCTGATTATGAGGATATTATGGGATCAGAATGATTGGGAATAATGAGTGAAGAATGCCCGAGGCGTTTCATTTGATTCTATTATTCTTGCACGTAGATGCTTCATATCATTGTTTGTAAAACTTCATAAAGATATTTTATTCGGCTGTGTTAATTGAACTTGACTTAAACAAGCTTAATTGACTTGAATTTTCCCGGATTTGAAAGCATGCCTATCTTTTTTTAAATTTCTTAACTGAACTTTATTTGCATAGCTTGCACTGCTTCTTATTTCCTTATTTATTACTTACGAAGTTGGTGTACTTACATTACTCCTTGCACCTCGTGTGCAGATCCAGGAGCTGTTAGACGCGGAGGTTGTTAATAGTTCTCGTAGGCGTTCATTGGAGATTGCGAGGTAGTTGCCGGCGTTCGCAACTCTGCTTTCTTCTTCCCTATCCTTCCTTATTTTCTATATTTTGGATTCCAGACTATGCTAGTCGGTTTTATTTTCGGATCGGATATGTTAGATGCTCATGATAAGTGACACCCAATGTCGCACTTTATTTCTGCACTTATGTTTTGGGGTTGACCCTGTTTTTTCATAACAAAGATTTCAATTATTTTTATAGTTTTGAATTATTTTTGGTTATTGTTGGATGCATTTTGGTAATGTCGGCTAGCTTAGTGTCATCGATATGTGCCGCCATTATGGGTCGTATTTTGGATCGTGACATCAATTTAACTTTTGAACTAATCCAATACCATCCATTTTGAAAAATAATACAATAATAATCGTATTATAGATAACACTAAATGAAAAAATCCAAAATATTGTAGAGCAAAAACTAATATATAAAAAGCAGAGTAGATATAATGTTTCCTCCACACTTTAAATTTATTTGACAAAATTAAGTAAATAATAATACTTGAAATTATCATTGAAATATTTAATTATCAAAATAATAATGAAAAAGTTATACAAGATAAGGTCAAGTTAAATTTCAAAAGAAAAAGTAATATAAAATATATTCATTGTATTGTATTAAATTGGTAATTTACTAGAAACGCATATGGCAATTTAATAATATTGTGTTTTAGTTAATACATAGAAATCATAATTTCATTATATATATATATATATATATATATATATATATATATATATATATATATATATATATATATATATATATATATATATATATATATATATATATATATAAATTAATAATTATGAAAATATTTGTATGTTTTTCATAATAATATTAAGAGGCTTATATCTTTATACTTTTGATGAATTTAAATTATAATTTAGTAAAACAAAATTACACTATTTAAATATTTAATAAACTATAAAATGAGAAAACTAATTAAATGTTACGGAATAAAAGAATGTATACAAAAGAGGGGTATAAAGATAGTTTTATGATATTTATACTTTTGAATTAATTAAAAATAAAATATAAATAAATAACACTTTAAAATATTATTGATAAATATAGACAATTTAAATTTTTGAACAATATAACATAAGTTTTAAAAAAATAAAAATATTTTTCGAGTAAGAAATTATATATCTACGTTCTATTAAAAAGGAAGTAGTATCAAAATATTAAACCAATTGATAGTATCAAAATATTAAGCCAATTGATAAGTTAATAAAAAGTCACATTAGTAAATGTATAGCACTAGCTACTTGCTAATTTAGTAAAGAATAAATAAGGAACAAATATTTTATTTGATTACTATATGATGTGTATCTTTGATGTATTAGATCATAATTTTATATGATTAATATTCTGTCAAATTATCCGTGTATCTCACGAGTTCTAACACTAATAATTTAGATAGCAAGGGTTTTAGGATACGCAGAAATAAGACTAAAATACACACTTCAATTTTAATCGGTATGAGTAGAGCGAATTTCAGATAAGACCATAAAGAGTCGCGATACCAAAATTCAAAAAACTTAAATATTTAGGCTTGTTATTTTAAGAGAATAAATATAAACGAAGATGTTACTCATTGAATTATAATTAGACGCTAGAATAGAAAAGTGCTATTGGGTGTTATGTGATAGAAGGATGATTATCAAAGTGAATAAGTTTACATAATAATTATGAGAGTGACAATTTATATTGTAAAGTGGATTATATGTTAGAAAACGTTGGATCGCTAACGTTTAACATATCCACAATACGAGTATTATAAATAACAACTGCTAATATGGATGTACGATTATAGAAGATTAGATAAGATAAAAAATTATCATCTTCACTAGAGGTGCAAGTAACACGTATTGAGAAAAAAATAAAACGTCACTAGAGATGGTTTGTGTGACAATCCAAAGGGTCATCACTTGTTTTTAATTAACTATGTGCTTTTGAGACCTTGAAAACCTCATTTAAAGTCGTCTAGAATTACGTGCCCTGTCCGAGCGCGTAGCTGAAAAGCTTAAATATGAAATTTTGTGTAAAATGCTAAGTTTTGATAATGAAATGAATAAATAAATTTGTTCAAATTTTTGGGTAAACGGACTCGGACCTGTGATGACGGTCCCGAAGGGTCTGTAGGAAAACATGAGATTCGGGCGTATGCCCAGAATCTGTCACGACCCCAGTTCGCCCTTCGTGAACATGTCGTGACAACACCTAGTCCCTACCACTAGGTAAGCCAAACAATACAGAAGATAAACCATTAAATTTTGGAAAAATAATTAAAACTGATTTAGTAAAATAACCAGGTGTTTAAGCTAATGCTTGGCACATACAATAACTACTCTCGAAGCTAACACAATTTTCTAAAACCCGAAATCTTACAAATCAAAAGCTAAGGGATATATAAGAGGCTCTGACTCAAGAATACCCATACAAAGGAAAAATTCTGGAAGAGCTATATTTATCACAAAAAGCTCGAATAGAACTCCTCGGTTTGCGGAAGTAGCAGATATACCTCGAAGTCTCTACCGATACGCCTCCTTCCAAGGCTGACGGAACTGACTGCACGTACAATGTTTTCCTCACAATTTCCAAGCGGTAAAGCTCATACAAGTAAGCAACCCCACAATGACAATATTAAACAAATAGGAAATCCTACACAGGTAGTCACAACCTTTTACAATCAACCCCTGACATAGGCCACCATATTTCACCACATGTGCAATTAATAACATAATAAGTGCCGCCTTATTTCGCCACACATGCATCATAGTATTTCCCACCTTATTTCGCCACATGCGCAACCCACATATAAGCATATGAATATATCCCGCTTTATTACGCTACATGTGCAATATATCAATAACAATAGTGGCATGACAAAGACCTCGTGCAAACCCTCAACAAAACAATCGCACGGCGGAAACCTCGTGCATCACAATATCAATAACCGCATGGTAAAAACCTCGTGCACCACAATACAAACATTAGCACGGCAGAAACCTCGTGCACCATAATATCAACAGTAGCGCAGCAGAAAACTCGCGCACCACAATATCAACAGTAGCACGAAAGAAACCTCGTGTTGTAATATATCAATAGTAGAACAACAAAAACCTCGTGCATCACCATATCAAAAGTAGCACGGCAGGAACCTCGTGCATCACGATTTCAACAATAGCACGACAGAAACCTCGTGCATCACAATATCAACTGTGGCATGGCAGAAACCTTGTGCATCACCATATCAACAGTAGCACGACAGAAACCTCATGCATCGCAATATCAACAACCGCACAGCAGAAACCTCGTGCACCACAATATCAATAATCGCACAGCAGAAACCTCATGCACCATAATATCAACAGTATCACGTCAGAAACCTCGTGCATCACAATATCAAGTACAACAACAACAATAACTATATATACAGGAACCAATAAGAGAATCAACTTAGCTATTTCCGTTCACCAAAAGGCGGTACAACTAACTGGTAAGGAATAACTCTAACAGAGAAATGCTAAACTCAACAAGGACAACTCAACAAGGAATAAATGATAAGAAACAATATTCCATAATACTTAGTCCAACAACAAGACAGTTACATGAATCAAATAATTACAATTAAGGAAATACCAACTCAACATCAAATATCTAACTTCTTTCCAATTAAGACCAATTAAATACACAAGAGACATAAATAATGCTTTCCAAGTAAAGACAAGTAGTTAGAAATGATAATGCGACTATAGAATGGTAAACATCTACAATTAATCAAGTAAAAGTCGATTAGGCAACAAGAACAAACCAAAAAGGGCAAATAAATTCCAAGTAAGACATGTAGACGTAAAACTAATAACAGGAAACTCAATTGTGTCAAGAACAACTTCATATTCGGTGATTACAAGTATCTTAGAGCCTAAAAGGGACAAAATTTTCACAAATAAATCTGAACATGTACTTGCACCTCGTGTACAAGGAATACAAGCAACAAAGAAGACTCAAATCCTAAGGGGAAGTCCCCCACACAAGGTTAGGCAAGATACTTAACCCGAATCGACTAAATCAACTAGCAACCTCGTTCTTGCCATGAGTACTCGACTCCAAATTGCCCAAATCTATTCAATTCAATCACACATTGTAAATGACATCTCAAGCAAGTGATTCTACTATTTAATTCAAAGCTAAGATGTGAATTAAGGTACAATGACAAAAATGTCCATCAGGCCAACGTGGTCAAAACACGAGGTTAGAACCCAGTTACCATTTCTCCCACGAACCCAAATATATGATTTGTTTTTAAATCGGACCTCAAATTGAGGTCTAAATCCCCAATTTTAGAAAAACCTAGGTTCTACCCAAAACCTCCAATTTCACCCATGAAAATCATTGATTTTAAGTAGAAAACAAGTTAAATGATGCTAATGATTGAAACTATTGAGTAAAAGATCAACTTACAAATGATTTGGAAGAAGTATTGTTCTTGGAAAATCGTCTAAGGAGTTGTGTTTTGAAATTAGGGTGAAAAATGGTCCAAAATTCGACTAAGTATGGAAAATGCAGGTTGCAGATATGGGAATTGCGAACTAGGGTTCACAACAATTTATGGGAATTGCAAAAAATAGTTCACATTTGCGAACTCGAGCCCAACAGAAGCACTTCGCATTTGCAAAAGCTCAACCTTCGCATTTGCGAAAGCTCAACCTTCGCATTTGTGAAGGAAAGCTTCGTATTTGCGAGCCAAGATGGCCTAGGCTGGTTTCGCATTTGCGATCCAGCCTTTGCATTTATGATTTCGCATTTGCAAACCAGGATGCGAAGCTTGCATGCCTATTCATACCAAATTTTTCCAAAATTCAAAAATGCGATCCGACACCTATCCGAAACTCACTCGAGCCTTAGGGGCTCCAAACCAAATATGCACACAACCGCAAAAATATCCTACGGACTTACTCGCACAATTAAATCGCCAAAATAATATCATAAACATCGAATGAAGCCTCAAAATTCATAATTTCTTCCAAGTTTTCACAAAACATCAAATTTCCATTTTAAGTCTGAAACACGTCAAACGACGTCCGTTTTCAACCAAACTTTACAGAAAGCACTTAAACCATATCTACGACTTGTACCGGCGTCGGAACCAAAATATTGGCCCGATACCATAGTCTTTTAATCAGTTTCAATTCCAATTTTCTTAATTATTTCCAGAAAAAAATTTCACACAAAAATTCATTTCTCGGGTTAGGACCTCGGAGTTCGATTCCAGGCGTACGCCCAAGTCGAATATTTTCCTATGGACCCTCTGGGACCGTCAAATCACGGGTCCGAGTCCGTTTACCCAAAATGTTGATCGAAGTCGAATATATTCAACTTAATATCGAAATTTAGCACATTCCCACGGAATCCATATTTAAGCTTTTCTGTCTACGTGCCCGGGATTGCGCATGCAAATCGAGGCAACCCTAGATGAGGTTTTCAAGGTTTCAGAAGTACAGAATGGGTAAGAAAATGAGTGATGAACCCTTTGGGTCGTCACATCCTCCACCGCTAAAACAGTCGTTCGTTCTCGAACGGACAAAAGAAGAAAATACTTAAGTCAGGAAAAAGATGAGGATAACGGCTCCTCATATCAGACTCGGACTCGTAGGTCGATGCCTCATGAGGCTGACCTCTCCACTAGACAAGACAAAAGGAAAACTCTTGGACCTTAACTAACATAACTGCCGGTCTAGAATTGCTACCGAGTCCTCCTCATAAGACAAGTCTTTGTCCAACTTGATAGTGCTGAAATCTAACACGTGGGCTGGGTCGCCCTGATACCTCCAGATCATGGATACCATAAAAATGGGATGCACGAGTGATAAGCTGGGAGGCAATGCAAGTTTATAAGTCACCTCTCCCACTCGATCAAGAATCTCAAACGGATCAATGAACCTAGGTCTGAGCTTGCCCTTCTATTCAAATATCGTCACGCCTGTCATAGAAGACACTCGGAGAAATACCTGCTCACCAACCATAAATACCACATCTTAAACCTTGCGGTCTGCATAACTCTTTTGCCTAGACTGATCTGAAAGAAGCCTATCTTGAATGATCTTGACCTTGTCCAAGGCCTCCTGAACCAAATCTGCACCCAACAACCCATCCTCTCCCGGCTCAAACTGTCCAAATAACAAAATCCCAGCTAATACCAACGGGCACGCACCCCACAAACTAGAACTCAAGAAGCATGCAACAAAGATGGATGAACATGGTACGGGAAAAACACAAAAGGGAACTATCAAAAAAGTCAAACTAGCATAAATTTTATAAAACACTAATCTACAAACATCTAACAAGAAGGAATGAAGCATATAAAAGACTCACAAGGATCTTATACTGATATAACCCTCATCGCGGTACACAGCCCGGTCACAGTATATCAAATCACCTAAAATCACGAGGGTTCTTCCCTCAACCTGAATCACGAGTAAGGTACACATCAACCCATATGAAGACTCTCACCTGATCAATTCCATCTAACCCTCACAACACAGACTGGCTCCCACACCGGTGGAGCATAGAAATCATAGCTCGTAACCAAGGATACTCCGAAATCACATCAAACCTATCGAAACGAACAACATGAATTTACTAATAGTCTCATAACTCTCAGCAACAGCTAGAAACAGACGATAGACACGGCAATCACGCATAGAACCTCCCAACAGATTAATCTCGCAAACAGAGTACAATAATGAAATACACCTACAATGGAACAACAGATAAAGGAACTCATCCCGATAAGCAGAACAGTGATGAACTACAGATAGAACCCTCTATAACAAACTGAATTCGTACCTGAATGACATTAGCTGGCACGTCAGCCTCAAACCTAATATATGAAACACATCAACGAGCCGGACCACCCCATCTTGGGCACCCTCTACCTGCCTGAATACCTCATCGTGACATGTTGGTCTGAAGTCTGGGACAATCTCTCACCATGTGGCTAGTATCTCCACACTCGAAGCACCCTCTCTACGAACGAGGCGATGGGAACTGTGCAGTACGGGTACTCCGAGACCCATTAACACCTGAGTTACCATGTAAATCCCAAGCACGAACTGAATTGGATGACCCGTAAAACCTTTACCTCATATCCTCAAACTCTCTCTCCTACTCTCGTCTGATTTCCATGTCATGACCCTACCTGCTCTCCCTCTCTCTAGCATGCATACCCTCTATCCTCCTAGAAATGTTCACCACCTGCTGATATTGGATACCATCTCCAACTCGTGAGCCATGCTGGACTTGATGCTGAAAATAAGCCCCTCAATTAACCGGCGTACCTTCTCGCGAACAGTAGAAACCTAGGCTAGGGCATGTCTAGCCCAACTGGTCTAACGGAAAACATACTGGGAGACGGTCCTAGTCCCCTGGTGCAAATGCTCAAACTCCGCACGCCATGCATCCTTGAGGCTCTGAGGAACAAACTCTCTCAGGAATATATCGGAAAACTGGCCCAAGTTAGTGAAGCTACCTTGTCTCGGCTATCTAACTCATAGGTGCGCCACCAATCATAGGTGGCTCCTCGAAGCTTAAAAGTAGTGAAAGAAACCTCACTCGATCCAGAGATACCCGTAGTACGGAGAATGCCGTAACACTCATAAAGAAACCCCAAGGTATCGTCCGATGCTAGTCCACTAAATATCGGAGGATCGTACTTCTTGAACCTCTCTAGTCTCATCTGCTTCTGCTTAGAAGTTGTTTCCATGCCCTCGGGCTGAACTAGTGCTGCAAGTGGCACAGGAATAATCTCAAGGACCTACTTGACATGCACTCGCTGCTCTAGAGTGCGGGCGGCGGGAGTCAGTGCTCCTCCCCCGGTCTGGGGTGTAGCTGCAGCAAGGGGAAGCAATCCTGCTTAAGCTAAAGTAGTGTACACAGTCTCATGAACCGTGTCAATGGCCTGGACTCTGTCTAGATCTGCTTGTGGTACCTCAGTAGCCGCTCACACAGTTGCTCTCGCTACACCACACATGCATCCTCGAGCTCTACCCCAGTCTCGACCTCCAATGGCGCAGCAAGAGGCACATGTGCCTAATCACCTCGGCTAGAACGTGTCCTCACCATCCGTGATAGAGTAGAAGACAGAGGTTTAGGATTGTGGATGCCAAAAATCTCACACGAGAGGGAGATAAGATGAAGTGGAGTTTCCCTAACAGTTACATAGCCTCTTGCAGATAAGTACAGACATCTCAGTACCGATCCACGAGACTCTAATAAACCAGCTTGTGATCTGTGGCTCCTATGAACCTAGAGCTCTGATACCAACTTGTCACTACCCCGGTTCGCCCTCCGTGAACATGTCGTGACAGCATCTAGTCCCTACGACTAGGTATACCTAACAATGCAAAAGATTAACCATAAAATTTTGGAAAATTAATTAAAATTGATTTAGTAAAATAACCATATGTTTAAGCTGCCGCTTGGCTCATACAATAACAACTCTCAAAGCTAACAAATGTCCTAAAACCCGGAATGTCACAAATCACAAGATAAGGGATACATAATAGGCTCTGACTCAAGAATATCTATACAAAAAAAATACTGGATGACCTATACTTATTACAAAAAGCTGGAAAGGGACTCCTTGGTCTGCGGACATAGCAGATATAACTCAAAGTCTCTACCGATATGCCTCCTTCCAAGGCTGACGAAACTGAGTGGGAGTACCTGTATCTGCACAACAAAAAAATGCAGAAGAGTAGCATGAAAACACCATGGCAATGTTCAGTAAGTATCAAGACTAACCTCAGTAGAGTAGTGACGAGGAACAGTCAAGACACCTACCCGTCAAATAAACAGTATAATCATATGAATTATGGAAACGATGCATATACATGTAAAGACTGCATGAATGACCAAAAATGCTACAATTCTTAGTAAGGGAAAATGGACAACAAGTAACAACACGAATGTAACAATGATGATACGAAATGGCGACATAATCATAATCCAAATCCAAAGGTCACAAAAAGCAAGGGGAAAACAAGTCAATAACTCATATCCTAGAATGATGATCAACATAGGGTCTTATTCAACTCTTTCCACAAAATTTCAAAAATCTCAGACAACCATAACTCACGAAGACCCAGCATCTGAAATCTAATACTTGACATCCTGTGCCCTATCAATCTCAAGGTCATACTGACAACTAACTGGCTAACTAGGGCCACTCTCACATATATAATGGGTAAACGAAGGTGCATCTCCACCCTTAGTAAAATCAGAAAGAATTCACCTCTAATGGAGTGTCCAACTACGTGTATGCTTGTGCAAGTGATTTTTAACAAGAATTCTATCGTCTAGTAAACAAAGAAAAGAGAACGGACTGCACGTACGATGTTTTCCTCACAACTTCCAAGCGGATAAATCTCATACAAGTAAGCAACCCAATAATTACAATATTAAACAAATAGGAATGCCTACAAAGGCCGTCACAACCCTTTACAATCAACCCATGACATAGGCCACCTTATTTTGCCACGTGCGCAATTAATAACGTAATAAGTGCCGCCTTATTTTGCCACACATGCATCATAGTATTTCTCAGCTTATTTCTCCACATACGCAACCCACATATATGCATATGAACATATCCCGCCTTATTACGCCGCATGTGCAATATATTAATAGCAATAGTGGCACGACAAAGACCTCGTTCAAACCCTCAACAAAAAAATCGCAAAGTAGAAACCTCGTACATCATAATATCAACAACTGTACCGTACAACAGAACCTCGTGCACCACAATATCAACAGTAGCACGGTAGAAACTTCGCGCACCATAATATCAACAGTAGCACGACTGAAACCTCGTGCATCACAATATCAGCAGTAGCACAACAGAATCCTCGTGCACCACAATATCAACAGTAGCACAATAGAAACCTCGCACCACAATATCAATAGTAGCACGGCAAAAACATTGTGCATCACCATATCAACAGTAGCACGGCAGAGACCTCGTGCACAATAATATCAACTTTAGCACGGCATAAACCTCGTGCACCACAATATTAATAGTAGCACGGCAAAAACCTCGTGCATCACCATATTAACAGTAGCACGACAAAAATCTTTTGTATCACGATATCAACAGTAGCACGGTAGAAACCTCGTGCATCACGATATCAACTGTAGCACGGCAGAAGCCTTGTGCATCACAATATCAACAGTAGCATGACAGAAACCTCATGCATCACAATATCAACAGTAGAATGGGAGAAACCTGGTGCATCATAATATTAACAGTAGCACGATAGAAACCTCGTGCATCACAATATCAACAACCACAATGCAGAAACCTCGTGCACCATAATATCAACAGTAGCACAACAGAAACCTTGTGCATCATAATATCAAGTGCAATAGCAAAAATTACAATATATACAGGAACCACCAAGAGAATCAACTCAGGTATTTCCGTTCACCAAAAGGCGGTACAACTAACTGATAAGGAATAACTGTAACAGAGAAATACTAAGTGCAACAAGGACAACCCAACAAGGAATAAATGATAAGAAATAATTATTCCATAATACTTAGTTCAACAACAAGCAAGTTACATGAATCAAACTATTACAATTAAGGAAATATCAACTAAACATAGGATATCTAACTTCTTTCCAATTAAGGCCAATTAATTACACAAGAGACAAAAATAATGCTTTCCAAATAAAGAGAAGTAGTTAGGAATGGTGATGTGACAATAGAATGGTAAACGTCTACAGTTAATCAAGTAAAATTTCATTAGGCACCAAGAACAAACCAAAAAGGGAAAATAAATTCCAAGTAAGACATGTAGAGGTGAAACTAATAACAGGGAACTCAATCGTGTTAAGAATAACTTCATATTCGGTGATTACAAAGATCTAAGAGCCTAAAAGGGTCAAGTTGTTCACAAATAAATCTGAGCATGCACTCGTCACCTCACGTACAAGGAATACAAGCTACAAAGAAGACTCAAATCCTAAGGGGAAGTCCCCTACACAAGGTTAAGCAAGATACTAACCTCGAACCGGCTAAAAATCAAGTGGCAACCTTGTCTTGCCATGAGTACTCAACTCCAAGTGGTCCAAATCTATTCAATTCATTCATACTTTGTCAATAACATCTCAAGCAACTGATTCTACTATTTAATTCAAAGCTAAGACGTGAATTTAGGTACAATGACTAAAATTTCCATCAGGCCAACGTGGTCAAAACTCGTGATTCGAACCAAAACCCGATTACCCATTCCCCCACGAACCCAAATATATGATTTATTTTGAAATCGAACCTCAAGTTGAGGTCCAAATACCCAATTTTAGAAAAACCTAGATGCTACCCAAAACCTCCAATTTCGCCCATGAAAATAATTGATTTTAAGTGGAAAACATGTTAAATAATGCTAATGATTGAAATAATTGAGTAAAAAATCAACTTAAAAATGATTTGGAAGAAGTCTTGTTCTTGGAAAATCGTCTAAGGAGTTGTGTTTTGAATGTGGTGTGAAAAATGGTCCAAAATTCGACTAAGTATGGAAAATGCAGGTTGCAGATATGTGAATTGTGAAAACCCCGATCAATATAGGAATTGCAAAAAATACTTTTCATTTGCGAACTCAGGCCGAACAAAAGCACTTCACATTTACGAAATATGCTTGGCATTTGCGAAAGCTCAACCTTCAAATTTGCGAAGGAGAGCCTCGCATTTGCGAGCCAAGAAAGCCTGGTCTGGTTTCACATTTGAAATCTGGTTTCAATGCGAAGCCTGCAGCCTGTTCATAACAGCGTTTTCCAAAATTCAAAAATGCAATCCGAAACCGATCCAAAACTCACCTAAGCCCTCGGGCTCCAAATCAAATATGCACACAACTGCAAAACATCCTACGGGCTTACTCACACGATTAAATCACCAAAATAACATCATATACATCGTATTAAGCCTATATAAATTTCTTCCAAGTTTTCATAAAACATTAAATTTTCATTTTATGTTTGAAACACGTCAAACGACGTCCGTTTTTAACCAAACTTTACAAATAGCGGTTAAACCATATCTAAGACTTCTACTGGGCGTCTAAACCAAAATACAGGCCCGATACCATAGTCTTTTATACAAATTTCAATTCCAATTTTCTTAATTATTTCCAGAATATAATTTCACACAAAAATTCATTTCTCGGGATTGGGACCTCGAAATTTGATTCCGAGCATACACCAAAGTCCCATATTTTCATACGGACCCTCCGGTACCATCAAATCATGGGCCCGGATTCATTTACCCAAAATATTGATCGAAGTCAAATTTATTCAACTTAATGTCAAAATTTAGCATTTTTCCGACCGAATTCATCTTTAAGCGTTCTCGGCAACGCGCCCAGACTACACGTGCATATTGAGGTAGCCCTAGATGAGGTTTTTAAGGCTCTAATGTAAAGAATGGGTAAGAAAATAAGTGATAACCCCTTCGGATCATCAAAGAATCGAATTTCAAGGTCTCGAGCCCGAGAAATGAATTTTTAAAAGAAATTATTTTCTGAAATTGCTAAGGAAAAATTGGAATGATATTTGATTGGAACGTGTTGGTATTGGGCCCATATTTTTAGTTCCGGAGCCTGGTACATGTCTTATATGTGAATTAAGACATTTTTGTAAAGTTTGGTTAAAAACGGACGTCGTTTGATGCGTTTGGGACTTAAAGTTCTAAATCTGAAACTTAATGAAGTTTGAGGTAAAACACTTGATTTTGAGGTTTGATCCATTGTTTTTGATGTTATTTTGGCGGTTTGATTGCACAGATGCATTCGTGTGATGTTGTTGAGTTAGTTCATGTGTTTGGTTAGGAGCTCTGAGGGCTCGGGTGTGTTTCAGATGTGTTTCAGGTTGTTTTAGTCTTAGGAAAAATTTGTAGAACTCCTGTCTTCTGTTGTCCAGTCCTTTGTGCTATGCTATTGCATAGCCATGTCCGCGATTGCATAGTGTAAAGTTTCAGGGGTCTAGTTTGTTCTCTGTGATCGGATTTCTCCTCCCTCGATATCATAGTGTTAGTCTAAGAAGCCCTGTTCGAGATCACAGTGACCAACTTGTTTCTTCTATGCGATCACAGTGCTCCTTTCATGTTCGCGGTGACAATTTTCCCCTTCCTCTATGCGTTCGCATTGCATTCTTCGCGATTGCATAGACCATTTTTTGCCCAGTTAAATTTTAAAATTCTAGAACAGTATCATTAAGAGATTTACCAAAAATTTCATAAAGCCTTACTTCTCCAAGCTCTTAGGCGACCATTGAAGCGATTCTTCACCAAAATCTCTTGGGTTAGTAATCCTTAACTTATTTTATTTCATTTCCTTAAACATCTATTGAAATCCTAGGCTAAAACATGTCATTTATATATAAAATTTGGTATTTGAGTAGAGTTAGTTTTTTTTCTTGCTTTACACCTCGTTTTGGGGTCGAATATTAAAATAAATTATGTATTTGGGCTCGTGGATGAATGGGGGATTTGATTTTGGTCTGAAATTCGTGTTTTGACCAAGTGGGCTCGGGGTTAATTTTTTAGTTTTTGGGAAAAATGATAGAAAATCTAAAATTAAATATTAGGATTCGATTATTTAGCATTTATTGATGATATGAATTCATTTATGTATAAATACAATTGATTTGGAGCCGAATTCGAAAGGAAAGGTGGTTGTTGAGGATTTAGTTGGCCGTGGAAGTTCAAGGTAAGTGTTTGGTCTAACCTTAGCTTGAGGTATTAGGAGTTGAGTCCTATTTGCAATGTGATAATTGTCGAGTATGATGTATAGGCATGGTGACGAGTATATATATGTTGGTGCCTAACATGACCGTGAGTCTTTAAATTGCGAATATCCTTATTTCGTTGTATCTCTCATACATTGGTGATGATTCCTATTTGTTGTGAAAAGCTTGTGGAAGGAAATTATAACCTAAAAACATCGAGGAGCATTGGGTCAAGTTATATTAAAATGGTGAAAGTATGAGAGGAATGAGCCATTTGGAGTATTGGCTCAAGTAGTAAAATGAGTTATGAAATAAAAATGAAAGGAAGAGAAAGAGTTATAAAATTGTTCCCTTGCTGAGAAATTGTTTCCTTTGGATTATCTCCCTTGCTGGGATGTTGAGATTATTGTTGTTGTACTCTTGTCGGGATTTAATTGTTTAATTGTGTTTCCTTGCCGGGATTTCTTTTATTTTTTTATTCCCTTGCCAATTGTTTTTGATTGTTGTTTTGTTGAGAGAGTGTTAAAGCTGGGTGATGCCGTACACTTGCCGTTTTTATGATTTCTTGTTGTTACCAGTTCAAGTGTAGTAATTGTCTTATTCCACTACTATTGTGATTGTTATGTCGACATTTCCTTTATTGTTTTACTTGTTATTATTGGGTCAAGGTATCCTTGCACAACACTACGACTGGAATTTATGCTATAAGATCTACATGTTTATGTGACTTAATTGCTACTTGACATTTAGTATACTAAATATTAAATTTCCTATTTGCTCTTAATTGTTATTTGTCATTTTTTGTTTTCCTCAGTGATTCATAATTTATGTGTACTTGTTGTCTTATGAATTCATATTAATTGATGCATTTCATGGAGAAAATTTCATTTGGAAGAACTGTGATATAATAAAATGGGAGAAGGTGGTACGCCTAACACGAGATACAATGAAATGGGAGCGGGTGATATGCCTACCACGAGATTTAATAAAATGGGAGCGGGTGGTACGCCTACCATGAGATTTAAGCGGGTGGTGCGCCTACCACGAGATTTAATAAAATAGGAGCGGATGGTACGCCTACCACGAGATTTAATGAAATCGGAGCGGTAGTACGTCTACCACGAGCTTTGATGAAATTGAAGCAGGTGGTATGCCTACCACAAGATTAAATGATATGGGATCCGGTGGTATGCCTATCACGAGATTTAATAAAATGGGAGTGGGTGGTATGCCTACCACAAGATATGAGAAATGGGATCGGGTTGCACGCCTGCAACGAGTTGTGATCCGAGAATGAAATATACTTTGTTTTCCTTATCCTTGTCAGAAGTTGAATATTGGTTTCCTAACAATTCTCTTGAGTTTATGCTTTATATGTTACTACCCAAAGCATGTTTCCCCCCTCCCATATTTATTTGTTTATTTCTGCTTTACTTTCCGTTGTATATTATATAACTGCAAAGATTCATTTAGTGGTCTGGTCCTAGCCTCGTCACTACTTTGCCGTGGTTAGGCTTAGCTCTTACCAGCACATGGGGTCAATTGTGCTGCTACTACACTCTGTTCTCTTTTGCACAGATCTAGGTACCGGACAGCCGTAGTAGCTCGAGTGCCAGCCTTCAATTCACTGAGACACCGAGGTAGCCTTGCAGGCGTCCGCAGGCCGCGTCTCCTCTATTTTTATTTATGATCTGTCATATCTTATATTAGAGATAGACAGTGTTACTTTCTTTCAAACGATTGTATGTAGTAAATCTTTGTAGTCCGTGAATGTTGTGACACCAGTTCTAGGTAGCGGCACATATGGATTTTTCCTTATTATTTGGTTTATATCGTTTAAGTCTTCTGCTAAATTACAAATTTCAGTGTTGTCTAATTATTTATTTCCTGTTAAGTAAATTGGTAAAAATGGATTTTAAATAAAAGCATTTATGGATTCTAGATGTGTGGCTTGCCTAGCTTCTACGAGTAGGTGCCATCACGACCCTCGAGGGTGGTAAATCCGTATCTTGACAAGTTGGTATCAGAGATCTAGGTTACATAGATATCACAACTCACTGATAAGCTTTATAGAGTACAAGGGATCGGTTAGACATCTCTATTTCTCCCCTAGAGGCTATAGAGTTAGGTAAAAGTTTCACTTCTATTCTCTCTTGCCGTGCTAATTTGTTATCTCAGTGCTAAATTTAAATCTCTACTCTTGTCTTTTCGCAAATGGTGAGGTCATGTACCACTTCTTCAGCCGAGTAGCAGTATAGACCGGTGATAGATCAGCTACGTCTTCGAAGGTTTTGTAGAAGTCAGATAAGTTTCTCCAAGCTCTTCACATCTACTTTGAGCGGTGCATCTTCTGAGGATCCCTAAGATTATCTATATAGCCATTATGAGGTTCTCAGGAACATGTGGATCGTGAAGACCAATGGGGTCGATTTGGCTACTTTTTGCTTGTCGGGATCCACCAAGACCTATTGGAGACATTATTAATTGGATAGACCAACCGGATCGCCAGCTTTGACTTCGTAGCATTTCATGCATCTATTCCTGAAGAAATTTCTCCACATCAATCAGAAAGAGGTATTATAGGTGGAGGTAGAGGTTTTAGAGGTGGAGATAGAGATGCTAGAGGTGGAGGTAGAGATGCTAGAGGTGGAGGTAAAGGTATTATAGGTGGAGGTGCAGGTATTGTTCTGGTTTATGATAGAGATGCTTCAGTTTTATTTGATCCAGGGTCTATGTATGCGTATGCATCAACTTATTTTGCACTGTGCCAGGTCATGCCTAGAGATTCATTGATTGTTCCTTTTTATATGTCTACCGGTGGGTGACTCTATTATGATTGATCGAGTCCATTGTTCGTGTATAGTGGTGATTGGAGGTTTTGAGACTCATGTAGATTGCTTGCATTTCTGGGCCATGTTGTATCAACATAGGATATTCAGGTGGACCCAAAGAAGATTGAGGCAGTCAAGAACTGGCCAAGACCAGCAGCAGCTATAGAGATTCGGAGTTTCTTGGGATTGGCAGGCTACTATATTTGGTTCGTGGAGGGATTTTTATCTATTGCAGCCCAGATGACTAGGTTGACCTAGAAAGGTGCCCAGTTCAGATGGTCGGATGAGTGTGAGGCGAGCTTTCAGAAGCTCAAGATAGCTCTAACTATGGCAACAGTGTTGGTCCTGTCCGCAGGTTTAGGGCCTTATACATCTTATTGTGATGCTTCTTGTATTGGGCTTGGTATGGTGTTGATGCAGGATGGAAAAGCTGTTTCTTATGATTTGAGGCAGTTTAAGATTTATGAGGAGAACTATACGATTCATGATTTGAGTTTGCAGTCGTAGTTCATGCATTGAAGATTTGGAGGCATTATCTATATGGCGTGGCATGTGAGATGTTCACGGATCACAAGACTCTTCAATATCTGTTCAACCAAAAGGAGTTGAATTTGAGGCAAATAAGGTGGTTGGAGATGTTGAAGGATTATGATATCACCATTTTATATCATTCAAAAAGTCCATTATGGTGGCCGATGCTTTGAGTAGGAAGTCATCATATTTGATTCATATGGCAGTCTCTTATTCTTCTGAGAGGCTAGCTGAGATCTACATTCGGGAGATTGTTCGGCTTAATGGTGTGCATGTATCTATCATTTAGGACCAAAGTATGCAGTTTACCCCTCACTTTTGGAGGGCAGTCCAATGAGAGTTGGCTCACGGGTTAAGTTGAGCACAACATTTCATCCCCAGACGGACGGTCAGTCCGAGCGGACTATTCTGATCTTAGAGGATATGCTCCGAGCTTGTGTTATTGAATTTGGAGGTTCGTGGGTTTAGTTTTTGCCTTTAACAGAGTTTGCCTACAACAACAACTGCTAATCGAGCATCCAGATGGTTCTTTTTGAGGCTTTATATAGTTGGTGTCGATCTCCGGTTGGATGGTTTGAGCAGGGAGAGGCTTGTTTGGTGGGGTACGGATCTGGTCCAGGAGGCCTTGGATATGGTCAGGATCATTCAGGATAGGCTTCGTTCATCTAAGTCAAGGTGAAAGAGTTATGTAGACCGTGAGTTTTGAGGTGTGGCTTCTATGATTGGTGAGCGAGTACTGGCTTGGAGTGTCGCCTACGAAAGGCGTGATGAGATTTGGGAAGAAGGGAAAGCTTAGTCCTAGGTTCATCGGTCCGTTTGAGATTCTTGAGCAAGTGGGAGAGATGGCCTAAGACTTTATTTGTCGCCGAGCTTATTAGTCGCACATCCAGTGTTTCATGTGTCCATGCTTTGGAAGTATCACAACGATCTAGCCCACATTTTAGATTTCAGCACTGTCCAGTTGGGCAACAAATTGTTTTATAAGGAGGAGCCGGTAGCTATTCTAGACCTGCAAGTTTGTCAGTTGAAATCCAAGAGTTTCCATTCTGTTCGTGTTCAGTGGAGAGGTCAGCCTCGTGACGTGTCAACCTAGGAGTCCGAGTTTGATATACGGATCCGTTATCTTCATCTTTTCCCCGACTCAAGTACTTCTTTCTTCTGTCCGTTTAAGGCCGAATGGTTGTTTTAGAGGTGGAGAATGTGATGACCCTTTGAAATGAATAAATTGAAAACCTCATTTAGAGTCGCCATGATTTGCGTGCACAGTCCGAGCATGTTGTCGCAAAGCTTAAATATGAAATTCTACAAAAAATGCTAAGTTTTTATATTGAAATGAATAAATTTGACTTTGGTCAACTTTTTGTGTTAACGGATCCAGACTTGTGATTTGACTGTCTCGGAGGGTCCGTAGGAAAATATGGGACTCGGGCTTATGCCCGAAATCGAATTCCAAAGTCCCGAGCCCAAGAAATTAATGTTTAAAGAAATTGTTTTTCTTAAATTGTTAAGGAATTAAAATGATGTTTGATTGGAATGTGTTGGTGTCGGGCTCGTATTTTTGGTTCCGGCGCTTGGTACAGGTCTTATATGTAAATTAAGATATATATATGTAAAGTTTGGTTAAAAACGGACGTCTTTTGACGTGTTTCAGACTTAAAGTTCTAATTTTGAAACTTAATGAAGTTTGAGGAAAAACTCTTTATTTTGAGGTTTGATTCATTGTTTTGATATTATTTTGGTGATTTGAGTGCACTGATGAGTTCGTATTATGTTGTGGAGTTAGTTCATGTGTTTAGTTGGGAGTTACTAGGGCTTGGGTGTGATTTAGATGTGTTTTGGGATTGTTTTAGACTTAGAAAAAAATTGCACATTTGTTTTCTGCTATTGTCCAGTCCTTTGTGCTATGCGATCGCATAGCCATGTCCGCGATCGCATAATGTAAAGTTTCAGGGGTCCACTTTGTTCTATATGATCGCATAGCTCGTCCCATGATCGTATAGTGTTAGCCTGAGAAGCCCTATATTTTCCTCTATGTGATCGCATAGTCCTGTTCACGATCGCAATGACCAGGCTGTTTATTCTACGCGATTGCAATGCTCCTATCGCGATCACGGTGACCATTTTCCCTTTCTCTATGCAATCGCACTACATTCTTCGCGATCGCATAGACCATTTTTCGCCCAATTAAATTTTAAAATTCCAGAACAGTGTAATTACGGGATTCACCAAATATTTCACAAAACCTTTCTTCTCCAAGCTCTTAGGCGACCATTGAAGCGATTCTTCACCAAAATCTCTTGGGTTAGTAATCCTTAAATTATTTTCTTTCATTTCCATCAACATCTACTGAAATCCTAGGCCTTAAACATGTGATATAAGGTAGAAAATTTGGTATTTGGGTAGAGTTAGAGCTTTCTGATTTTTCTTGAATTTAGACCTCGTTTTGGGGTCGAATTTGAAAATAGATTATATATTTGTGCTTGTTGTTGAATGGGGGATTTGATATTGGTCTGAACCTTGTGTTTTGACCAAGCGGGCTCGGGGCCGATTTTTGAGTTTTTGGGAAGAATGATGGAAAAGCTAAAATTATATATTGGGACTGGATTATTTAGCATTTATTGATGTTACGAAGTCATTTATGTATAGGTACAATTGATTTGGAGCCGAATTCGAATGGAAAGGTGGTTGTTGAGGAATGAGTAGGCCGTGGAAGTTTGAGGTAAGTGATTGGTCTAACCTTGGCTTGAGAGATTAGGAATTGAGTCTCATTTGCTATGTGGTAATTGTCGAGTAAGACATATAGGTATGGTGGCGAGTATCTATACATTGGTTTCTAGTATGAACACGAGTCTTTAAATTGTGAATATTTTGATTTTGTTGTATCTCTCATGCATTGGTGATTCCTATTTGTTGTCAAAAGCTTTTGGAAGGAAATTGTGACCTATAAACATCGAGTACTATTGGCTCAAGTTATATTACAGTTGTGAAGTATATGAGATGATTGAACCCTTTCGATCATTGGCTCAAGTAGTAAAGTGAGTTATGAAATAAAAATGAAAGAAAGAGAAGGAGTTATTAAATTGTTCCCTTGCCGGGATATTATTGCCTTGTGGATTATCTCCCTATGTGGGATGTTAAGATTATTGATGTCGTACTATTGTTGCGATTTAATTGTTTAATTGTGTTTCCTTGCCTGGATTTCCTTTATTATTTTATTTATTCCCTTGCCTCTTATTTGTGATTGTTGTTTTGGTGAGAGAGTGTTAAAGCACCAAGGGTGATGCCGTGCACTTATTGTCATTTTTTATGATTTCTTGTTTTTATCAGTTCAAGTGCATTAATTGTTTAATTCCACTACTATTGTGATTCTTATGTTGAAATTTCCTTTATTACTTTACTTGTTATTATTAGATCAAGGTATCCTTGCGCAACATTAAGCCTGGAATTTATGCTATAGTTGTTACATGTTTATGTGACTTAATTGCTACTTGACATTTAGTATACTGAATATTAAATTGCCAAATTGCTCTTAATTTCTACTTGTTATTATTTGTTTTCCTCAGTGATTCATAATTTTTGTGTACTTGTTGTCTTATGAATTCATATTAATTGATGCGTTTGTTGGAGAAAATTTCATTTGGAAGAACTGTTGATATAATAAAGTGGGACCGGGTGGTACGCCTACCACGAGATATAATGAAATGAGAGCGGGTGGTACGCCTATCACGAGATTTGATAAAATGGGAGCGGGTGGTATGCCTACATCAAGATTTAATAAAATGGAAGCAGGTGATACGCCTACCACGAGATTTAATAAAATGGGAGTGGGTGGTACACCTACCATGAGATTTAATAAAATGGGAGCGGGTGGTATGCACACCACGAGATTTAATTAAATGGGTGCGGGTGGTATGCCTACCACATATTTAATAAAATGGGAGCGGGTTGTACGCCTACAAAGAGATTTAATGAAATGGGAGTGGGTGGTACGCCTACCACGAGATTTAATGAAATGGGAGCTGGTGGTATGCCTACCACGAGATATAATGAAATGGGAGCGGGTGGTACGCCTATAAAAAGATATGAGAAATGGGATCGGATTGCATGCCTACAACACGTTGTGAACCGCGAATGAAATCTGTCTTTGTTTTCATTATCCTTGTTAGAAGTTGAATATTGGTTTCCTGATAATTTGGCACGACCACAGTTCACCCTCCATGAACATGTCGTGATGGCACCTGGGTCCTACAACTAGGTAAGCCTAACAATGCGGGAATTAATATTACTGGCGGAAACATTTAATTAAATTAAGCAAAACTAGAAGAAAATGGTATAGAAGTTCCATTTGGCATATACAACTCAAAATAAATGCGGAAGTCAACAACTCGATCCCAAACCCCGGAAACTCACGGGAAACATGGGCTAAGGGAAAATACTCTAATCTCCAGAATGACTACATCAAAAGTATGAAAGAATATAAACACTACTGATAGAATAAGGAAGGAAACTCTTCGATCTGCGGATGTTGCAGATATACCTCAAGTCTCCGCTAGATCTCTTCGAGTCGATGATAGAGCGCCTAAGATGAAACAACTGGATCTGCACATGAAAACATGCGCAGAAGAGGCACGAGTACACCACAATGGTTCTCAGTAAGTGCCAAGCCTAACCTTGGTTGGGTAGTGATGTGGAAGGTCAAGGACCTATTGAGATAAATATAATATGTGATAAGATAAAGAAAATAGTATAGATAAAGTCTACAGCGAGAATCTAAACATGATAAATAAGGGAGACAACAATAGAGAGCGGAACAAAACAATATAAGGAACACTACTCACAACTGGAAATAATAGTCGGGGATCTCTTGGTATCCTCACCACATACACTAGGGATCTCTTGGTATCCCGAGGATCTCTTGGTATCCTCATTATATTCACTAGGGATCTTACTCTGGTGCCAAGAGAGGTTCACGAAAAAGAGGTAGAGTCTTGTAACATGGTTATCAAATGAAAAAAAGTTTTAGGCTCAAATGGGTTGACTAGGGATAACAACTGGTGGACAATGTAAAATTTTAAGCGTGTCAAGTAGAGCCTACAATCACTTTTTAAGCCAAACAAAACTTAAAATTTCGCCTAGAAACACATTCGGTGCAAGTTCTAGACCTTCCGCATAAGTACTCAGACTAGCAACAAAGCATCTTACCCCTAACACAACTAGATTGTTAAAGAGGATGGATTCGAGGGCCCACAACAACCCCATTCAAGATTATAGATCACTATGGTCCATTCGATGGTGTCAAATTTAACACAAGAGTCACAAAGTCACTAAGTAGAGCTATTTTCTTTTAAAAATCCTTGTCTCTAACCATACGCATGTAGTTAAATGTGTTGGTGCCAAATGAAGCATATTTGACTCTTCGAGTTTGACTTAATCAAGTCTTTTTATTTATTAGTATTACTATTACTACATAGACACCAAAGTCGGACTCAATCCCTTAAGAAGGTTATCGTACCATTCATCGTTGGAAATAGTCACCTGGTTCACACAAAACTACCTTTGGAAAGAACCATGGCATTAAGAAAATCAAAGGCTTATTCTTTACTAAACCTTAAAAAGAAGCTACTGACTCTAAATAGAAGCTATTAAATTAAACATTAACAAGTAGAAAACAAAATAAAGAAGCTACAAAACAAAACTACTGAAAGCATACCGACTATAAATAATGAGAGAGGAAAAGAGATAATATGTACATCATGAGAGGACGGAGAGTATGTATATATAGAGTAAGGAAAAAATAGAAACTACTGTCAGTTATTACAAACCAAATGTCTAAGAATCATCCAAATAGCTCAAATGACTCCACCCTCTTTTGAATAAAAATAAATATTGTCCCCAATGATTAACCAAGTAAGAATAAGGAAGGGTATGAGTGAAGAAGACTCCCTATAGAGCCTTGGACATCTCTGTGTCCATAGCAGCATTACCGCCCTCAGTCTCCTCTAGCTGAATCTCATCATCCATGAATATGGGTCAAACTGGGTTAGTGAACATCTAGCGCACTGCCTCGGCAGTGTTGGCAGCCAGGTCTGGATCCTCTGACTTGCCATCTGGTGTCACTGGAGCTAATGGTGCTACTGGATCTACTGGTGCTGTTGGATCTGACTCCATCAACATGTCAAATGGAAGACCACCAGTTGTTGCTATATTGGTTACCTCTCTCCTCAGGCTGTCAAATGATTTATTGGACACTTGGGATTTCCTCATTTTTTTACTTGCTTTCCCATCTCCTCAATCATTGATCCATGCTCTACCAATGTGTTCATTATAACAGTTTATTTCTACAAGAGCTTCTTCAAAGTCTCCTCCACTGTCGGAGGAACATGCGGTGCCATAGTGGATGATTATGCTGCAACAATACTGGATATGTCAAACACCTTTGTAGTCGTTGTCAACATCTAGTTGTTGAGGCTCGCCAGTGTCTAGGAGACTTATAGTGCAGATAGTGGAGCAACAGGCATAGGTACCCGCTTCAAAGCCGAGGTGGAAGGCACTGAGGATGAAGGTGGGGGCATGACAACTGCACTGGCCGAAGCTCTGCTGAAGTGGATGGCATATCAGTTGTCTCTGCCAGTACCACCGATGGCTCATCAAACTGGCCAATGGTGATAGACATTTGAACCTTTCTCTTAGGGTTGTGCGCTTCCATAAGAGAATACTATGAGAAGGGCTTCTTAACCTGAACCTTTGTGTAAAAATCCTTCGGCTCGACCCGTGCATCCGTAAGGTACTTAGTGATAGAGTTGGGATATGGGCAGGAGGTGTCAACTTGCTTGGTGACCACAGACATGTTGGCCGACATCATGACACCCATATTTATTGGGTACCCGGCCATAATAGAGAAGACTAAAATTGCCCTCTGGATAGGGAGGTTTGTTTCATTCCGGCATGGGTCTAGTCGGCTGTATACAAAGGTCTTCCATCCCTTCGCCTTGAAGTTTAGTGTGTTCTAGTGAATAAGAATCCTTGTTGTGATTTATGGTGGTGGCCAAGAGGATGCAAGAATCTCAACAAGCCATGGGCGACTGCATCTCATATTGCTAGATTTTCCAGGTACTACTTAGTCTCAATCTCCTCAAGCCCCAAGTAGGTGTTCAGTATGTTTTGGTCAAATCTCTTCTTTAGATTCCTCACTTTGGTCCCTTTCTTTATGTCCGCCACATTGGCATAGAATTCACGAACCAGATATTCCTAGGCATCCACTACACTCTGGTGAAGCACATCCGTCCCTTCCGCTCTCGAAACTGTGTCAAGACCGCTGGATTATACTTGTCAAGGTTATTTAATTGGAATTTTCATTCAAGAGTGATCGATCTCACCCTCCACCACTCTTGTAAGCTAGTGAAGGCATCTAAGCTGATGAACCAGTCTTCTCGTACATGTTTCTTCTTCGACCTCTCTAGGCCGGTAACTACAGTATGACCCCCTCGACCATCATCCAAAATATCATCAACTAAAGTTGATGGTTCCTTAGGGACAGGTGTAAAGGAAGGCTCGAAGCCTAACTAGCACTCTCCGAACCCTCAGAGGTACTTGGTGATGTGGAAGGCTCGTCCAGAGTTGAAATCTCCTCAGTGGTTTTGATTGGACTGTCGACTACTCTTCAATCGAGTTACCCTCCGATGCCTCCCTAGACGAGACATAAGAACTGGATTCGGTGGGCTCTACATTTCTACCTCGGCAGACTCTAACCTTCTTGGTTATAATCTTTTTGAAGGGCGGGGGTAAGGCACTTTTTCCTCGGCCTCTAGAAAGTTCACCCGACACGTGATCATTAAATTTTCTAGCCTTGTGATCTATAAATTTTCTGTAACAAGCACTTGTAGGAGTCAGTTGTAATTCAAGTTCAAAACAGACAATGAACACAGTGTGAAATATGATTTCAGGGTGGGGAAGTGCAGTTTGCACAATTACAAGTACGGCCGCAGACTAGGTTGTGCAGACCGCACAATTTGAACTTGTGGCCGTAGAGATAGAATTGTGGTCCGCACAATTTTGAGCGTGACCGCAGATTTGAAGTATGTTCCACACAATTACCATCGTGACCCCATATTGGATAACCCCCAAAATATCAACTCTTTGAAGATGGAGAATAGGCTGTATTGCAGCCGCATAGCGGTGCGATTTTTGCGGTTCGTAAAATTTGAAGTGCAGTTTTAGATTCAGCCTCTCATGCAGTACCCTGATCTTGTATTATGCGGATTGTACAATTTTGTTGTGCGGCCACTGGTTTCAAACATAAGTCGATCAGACTCCTAGGGTTTACAAAATTTTGCAAGAATTGAGATGGTATTAACAAGCATGGCTGCAAAATTTACCCAGTCCACATAAAGCAATTTGTAGTGTACCCATTACAGATGAAACCCCACATGGTGATAAGATTTAAATCTATTGACAAATGGCAAATGGCCTAATCTACCTAAAAGTGGTAAATTAAAGTAAAATTTTAAAAATTCTATGAGTAATTGAAGCTTACCAGCTATTAAGTAGTGCAAGTGAATGAACACAGATGTTGATTGAGTGTTGAAGATGATGGAACAAACAATTTCAATGATTTAGAATTTTGAGTGGTTCGAAAAGGAAAAAACGTACAATATCCCTAAGGATAGTATTTATAATGATTCGCAGACTTGGGGAACAAGAGGACAAGTGCGGCTGCAAGTTTCCTTTTGTGATCCTCACTACCTGGGTTCAAATTCCTTTGATTATATGCGGTACTCACAATTTAGGGTGCGATTGTAGATTTTGACTGCGGACCGCAAAATTTAAAGTGCGGCCGCATATTAGCCATTTCTTTGACAGGCCAAACTTCAAAGATTTTTCAATTTCCCATCTCAATTTTTGTGGTCTGCACTGAAACTATGCGGTCGCAGTTCCTTTTTGATGTAGCACTCACAACTGTGTCATTCGCACAATTCATATGCGGTCTGCACTTTTTTCTATGCTTTGCCAATTTTTGAAGCACAATTCTTGCAAGGCACACTCATCCATACAACACACTTCAAATCCAACTAGCACAAAAATAACACCTATCTACAAAGGAAGAAAAGAAAAAAAAAATATTGGTTGTCTCCCAAGAAGCGTCTGGTTTAATGTCGCAGCATCACATAGATTACTATCACTTGAAATGAATCAGTGCCACAATGTGGCCATCAATACTTTTCCCAAATAATCCTTCACCTGGTGCCCACTAACTTGAACACCTCATCATTTTTATTATTCATGTCCAATGCACCAAAGGGTGTCACACCCTCAACTTCAAACATGCCACTCCATTTAGACTTTAATTTCCCGGGAAACATCCTCAACCGTGCATTAAACAACAACACAAGATCACCCTCTTTGAACTCTTTGTTCCAAATGTATTTATCATGAAGACATTTCATTTTCCCTTTTTATAAGGATGAACATGTGTATGCATATTAATGGAACTCATCCAACTCATTTAAATGTGCCACCCTCAAGTTAGCAGCAATATCCCACTCAAGATTCAACTTCTTTAAACCCTACATGGCTTTGTGCTCAAGTTCTACCAGAAGATTTTCTGAACACCAACCAATATGGAGACATTCTGATGGGTGTATTGTAAGCCATCCTACAATCCCATAAAGCATCATCAAGTTTCTTGGACCAATCCGTCCGGTTAGCATTCACTGTTTTGAACAAAATACTTTTTGTCTCCTGATTGAATAATTCTACTTGATCGCTTGCTTATGGATGATAAGGAGTCATGAATTTATGTGTGACACTATATTTGGTAAGTAAGGTGTCAAAAGCTTTGTTGAAAAAATGTGACCCCCCATCACTTATGCTAGCCTACGGAGTACTAAACCTTGTGAAAATATTCTTCTTCAAGAATGCCGCCACACTTCTTGCCTTATTGTTGGGTAGAGAAACAGCTTCAACCCATTTTGATGCATAATCAACCGCGACCAAGATGTAGATGTTTTCACCGACGCTTTGACATTCACCACATCAATTCACTAGATTACTTGCATCCTTGTAAAGAGTGGGCCAATAGAAACCATAACTTAGCACTTTGGCCGTCGTTCTCGTTCCACCATGGTAACTACCATATGGCGAAGAATAACAAGCCCTAGAGATTTTACTATTCCTCCTCCGGTACACATCCTCTAATCACTCTATCTGTACAAATCCAGAAAAGGTATGGTTCATCCTAATAATAGTCTTGACAATCCCTTTTTAGCTTTTTTCCTTTGGTTTGAGGAGAACTTATCGGGAGGATAACACTCACAAGAAAATTTGCTAGATCCGCGAACCATGGCACCTCCTTCATTGAAATATCCATAAGTTGCTCATCGGGGAAGGAGTCATTGATTTTAAGTCCATTATACGGCCTCCCCTCCTTCTCCAAACGAGACAGTGGTCCGTCACTTGGTATTCACTTCCTTTTCGATCTTGGATGTCAATATCAAACTCTTGCAGAAAAAGCACACATCTCATCAATTGGGATTTGGAACCTTTATTTCTCATAAGATAACGAAGTGCCACATGATCTGTGCGGACAATAACTTTTGCACCTATCAAGTACGGGATGAACTTCTCAATAAGCAAATAAAATGGCAATGAGCTCTTTCTACGCAACGATGTAGTTGACTTAGGCACTATTCATGGTCTTACTAGAAAATTCGACTAGATGTAAAATCTTATTGATATGTTTGCCAAAAATAGCCCCTTCCACTATATCACTTGCATCTCATATGAGCTTAAAAGGAATACCCCAATTTGGAGCAGTGATAATGGGAGTAGTAGTCAACTAGAACTTTAGCAATTCAAAAGCTCTCATGCAATCATCATTGAAGTTGAACTTAGCATCTTTCTCCATAAGCTTTTACAATTGGTTCACCACTTTAGAGAAATCCTTGATGAAACACCGGTAAAACCCCACATGACCTAAGAAACTCCGCATGCCCTTCACCGAAATTGGAGTTGGATGTTTGAAAATCACCTCAATCTTTGCCTTGTAAAAGTCAATACCATTCTTTGAGATCTTGTGGCCAAGAAAAATGCCTTCCTCGACCATGAAATTACATTTGTCCCAATTGAGTGCCAAATTTATTTCTTCACATCTTGCCAACATTTATCCAAGTTTGTAAGACAATCATCAAAAGAATTCCTGACCAATGAGAAGTCATCTATGAAGACTTCAAGGTTAAACTCCACCATGTCCGTGAAGATCGCCATCATACACCTTTGAAAAGTTGTCGGTACATTGCACAACCCAAATGGCATTTGCTTGAAGGTGAAAGTACCTAACGATCATGTAAAGGTAGTTTTCTCTTGATCCCCCAAAGCAATGAGGATTTAGTTGTAGCTGGAATACCCACTACGTAAACAATAGAGAGCACAACTAACCATTCTATTAAGCATTATTTTTAGGAAGGGAAGTGGAAAATGATCCTTCCTTGTGACTTTGTTGAGCTTACGATAATCCATTCACACTTTCCACCTGATCACCATTCTTGTAGGAATCAATTCATTCTTATCATTAATGACCACCGTCATGCCCTCTTTGTTTGAGACACATTGAACTGGAGAAGTCCATGAACTATCAGAAATGGGGTAGACAACCCTAACGTGTAACTACTTAATGATCTCCTTTTTGACGACTCTCGCATGGATTCATTGAGTCTCATTTGATGTTCAATAGATGGTTTGAATATTTCGTCCAAGTTAATATTGTGCATGAAAAATGCGAGACTTATTCCCCGAATATCCGACAATGTCCATCTAATAGCCTTCTTCTTATTTTGTAACATTGCCAATATAGAATCTACCTACACATTGGTAAAATAAGAGGAAAGAATAATTGGTAAAGTAGATGAAGGGCCAAGAATTCGTATAGAAGATGTGGAGGCAATGGCTTCAACTCCAAGATGGGAGGCTCCTCAACTGAAGGCTTTGTTGGATGAGTTGTTCTACTTTCAAGATCCAAGGAAAATTTGCGGGGTTCATAAGTGTAGGACCCTATTTCTTGCTAAGAGTTCACATATTCCACAAAGCCCTCCTTCTCTTAATCATGAAAGTTGAGAAAGACGGCCTCCAACGTATCATGAACATTTATCATGGCAATTGTTTCATCCACAATCACATCAGTCATGAAGTCCACGAAAGAGCACACCTCATTGCTGTTAGGTTACCTCATGGACTTACATATATGGAAAACCACTTTTTCATCGAAAGGTAACTTCTCCGGCCTCCACATCAAAATAGCCTTCCCCGTAGAAAGTAAAGGTCTACCAAGAATAATTGGCACCTCATAGTCAACTTCACAATCACAAATGATGAAATCCGCTTTTATCAACACGAACCAATACATCATCAATTACTCATAATGGTCTCTTCAATGTACGATTGGACGTTTTCAGTCTCATTGTGGTGGGACTTGGTTGCCCAATTGCTAATGTCTTGAAAACTAAATAGGACATCAAATTTATCTTGCCTTAAGATCAGAAAGAGCTTTTGCAAACTCGGCGCTTCCAATTGTACAAGGAATCGTGAAAGCATCAGGATCTTCAAATTTATGAGCCATTGAATGCACAATTGCACTAACTTAATGAGTGACTTTGATAGTTTCATAATTCATCGACTGCTTCTTTGTCACCAAATCCTTCATAAATTTTGCATAACCGGCATTTGCTCTAAAGCTTCAACCAATGGCACCTTTATCCATAGACTCTTCATCATGTCAATAAACCTTTTGAATTGATTCTCTCCATTTTGCTTGAAAAGCCTTCGAGGATATGGACAAGGAGGCTTAGGCAATTGAGCCTTAGCATTTTGCACTACCAGTTCCGGTATGTCAACAACGTGATCCCTAGACGGGTTCACTTCCTCTTGAGTCTCTTCCACATTATCATCAACATCATTCTGTACTTCATCATTTTCTTGCACCACACTTTCAGGGTCTCATCTTCTTGAACCACTTGCTCATCATCCACAAGTTTCCTTTGACTTGAGGTGGGTGCATTCCCACCTTTTCCACTCCTTGTAGTAATGACCATGGAGTGTCCCGTGTTGTTCCCACCTATTGGGTTCACCACTGTGTCACTTGGTAGTTCGCCCTTTAGACAAATATTTAGATCTTGAGATATTTGCCCCATTTGAACTTCCAAGTTACGAATTGATGCATTTTGAGAGGTAAGTTGGGCATCAGGCTCGACATTCTTCTCTATCATTTGCTTGAACATATTGTCAATACGCCTCATTTTATTGTTGCAAGATCACGACGCCAAAACCAACCCCGGTCATGATGGAGCCTATCATGAAGCTAGGCCAGCTGACACTATCCTTAATCAAACCAATATTTCAAAATAAAGACGTTTAAGCTATTAATTAAAAAATTCACAGTATAAGTCTAAATAACAAGTGATGAAGAAACATAAGCCCGACATCAGGGTGTCATAAGTCACGAGCATCTGCTAAGGACTGTCAGAATACAAAAAAGGCGATCACAATCTGGAAAATACTAAAATTGTCTAAGGAAGATAAGAGGGAGAAGATAAAGGCTACGATCGCCATGCACCTAGCTTGCCGACTCCGATTATCTGCTATGGATGAAGGATCAACGCTCGATATCACAACCCGTAACTCCTGGATCTGCATACAAGATACAGAGATTAATGTAAGTACACCGACTAAATAAGTAATGAAAGTAAATTAAGACTGAGTTGTACAAAAACACATAATCCATGTCATAACACCACAGTAAGTACAATATGTTTCCATAACAGTATGTAAATCAAATCATCTTGTTAAAATCCAATTTCAGTAAAAATATTTTGAAAAATGTCTTCGTAACAATTTCAACAAAGATTCAATGAAGTTAAGAGTAAAAATGATAAAAATCATAAATAGCCCCTCGGGCGACACGTGTATCAAAAACCTCCATTCGGGCATAACAACTCTCAAACTTAGCCCCTCGAGCAACCTCACCATCACTCGTAAAGCCCCTGGGGCATGACATGAATCAAGAGCAACCCCTGAGGCTACATCATATCACTCACTCTAGGTATCCGCGCTCATTGGGGGTGTACAAACTCTGAAGGGGCTCCTACAACCCAAGTGCTATAACAATACATCTCGTGGCATAATAAATCTGGCCCTCAGCCCCTCATATATCATAAATAAGTAAAATATGTTGCGGCATGTTACTCGATCCCATTATATCATCACAACACAGGCCCTCAGCCTTACTCAATTAGAAATCTCTAAAGCCACTCGGGCTAATAGTAAAATAAGATACTCAGCTCAAAGTATAATTTTATGCATCAAAATGAGTAAATGATACTGAGTTATGAAATCAGTAAAACGTAGCATGATTGAGTGCAAATATTAAATCAAAACAGTGAGGAATAATAGTAAAAGGCAAGGCCCCTAAGGGTCCAAATAGCTTGGCACGAGTCCCAAATATAGCATTCAGCCCAAATCATAGAAATTCTTTCTAAAGCACCTAAATATCAAACAGTTTTCAGGCAAATACACAACTGAATTGTTGCTATGGGAAGGACCAAATAATAATCCGCAACGGTGCACGCCCACACGCACGTCATCTAACATATGTATCACCTCAAAATAGTAAAACGATGTGTAATATAGGGCTTCATACCCTCAAGACAAGATTTACAATCATTACTTACCTCAAACCAGAAAAAATTCTAACCTGTTATGCCCTTCCACTCGACTCAGCCTTCTAATGCTCCGAATCTAACCATAATCAGTATATTATCATCAATATATGCTAAAGGAATGAATTCCACATGAAAATAATCATATTAGACTAAAAATCCCGAATTTTCTCAAACCCGGCCCCGGGGCTCACGTCTCGAAATCCAATAAAAATCACACAACTAGAAATCTCATTCACTCCCAAGTGTAGCCATATCAAATTCACCAAAATGAGATATCAAATGGCCATCCAAATCCCCAAAATCAACTCTACCGCAAATTCCAGTTTAGAAGATGAAAATTAAGATATAATCATGGAATCTAACAAAAACTAGGTGAAGAACACTTATCGCAATCACCTCCTTGAAATTGCCTTCAAATATCACTCAAGTCCATGGTCTCTAACTCAAAATATTAAAAATGGTCTCATACCCTCGATTTTGATATTTAACACTACTGCCCAAATTTTACTCTCCGAGAACGCGGTAGTGGCCTCGCATTCATGAAGCACAACAGCCTCCCACCTGGAAGTCCTTTCTACGCGAGCGCGATGCCCCACTCGCAAACGTGCACCTTAACATCCTAAAACATTGCGAATGCGATGCCCTCCCCGCGAACGCGATGTGTATAAATCAAACCTTCGCGTTCGCGGACTCCCCTTCATGAATGAAAAGAAAAAAATCCCTCCGCTCTTAACAACCCTTCACGAACGTGATAGCCTTCTCGTGAACGCGAAGAAAAATTCCTACAACAAAAATACCAGAAATCTGTCAACTTCTAAAGCCAAGAATTGATCTGTTTACCACCGGAAACTCGGTTGAGGCCTTTAGGACCTCAACCAAACATGCCAAAAACAACCCATAACATCATCCAAACTTAGTCAAACCTTTGAATCACTCAAAACAACACCGTATCAACCTCGGATTCAAGCCTAAGAGCTTAGAAACTTTCAAATTTTACAAACAACGTCGAAACCTATCAAATCACCTCCGAGTGACCTAAAAGTTTTCACACACATCACAAATGACACTATGAAACTACTCCAATTTATGGAATTTCATTTCGGGCATGATATCAAGATTTCCACTACCGACAAAACACCAAATTTCCAATTTTGCCAATTCAAGCCAAATTCTACCACGAACCTCCAAATTACATTTCGAGCACGCTACTAAGTCCAAAATCAACTAATATAGCTTTCAAACCTTCAGAATTCACATCCGAGACATTCTCACATATGTCAACATCTAGTTGAGTTTTCCAACTTATGCTTCTAAATTAGATACTAAGTGTCTCATTGCACTCCAAGACTACTCCAAGCCCGAACCAACCAACATGCTACAGTGAAATACAGCTGAACAACACATAAAGAAGTAGAAATGGGGGAAACAGGGGCAGTAAATCATGAAATGACCAGCCAGGTCATTGCATCCTCTCCCTCTTAAACAAACGTTCGTCCTCGAATAGGTCTAGTAACATATTCGAAGCCTCAAAAAGGTGTGGGTGTCTGCTTTTCATCTCCCGCCCGATCTCCTAAGAGTCTCTTCTTTGGGCCAACCTCTCCTCTGCACTTTCACTGAAGCTATATCCTTTGATCTCAACTTTTGGATCTTCCGCTCTAAAATAGCCATTGTCTCCACATCATAAGGCAAATCATCGTCTAAGTAAACCGTGATGAAATAAAAAACATAAGATGGATCACCAGTATACTTTTGGAGCATAGAAACATGAAATAGCGAGTGCACACTCGACAAGCTAGGTGGCAAAGCAAGCTCATAAGAAAGCTAATGAACTGTGCTAAAACTAACACTTGGAGAATGTTGCATAAAGCTTCTCCTCCCTCAACCGCTGCAATGCAACTCTCAAATGCTCAGCATGCTCCTTCTGACTACGCGAGTACACCAGAATATCATCAATGAATACAATAACAAATGATTCAAGATAAGGTTGAAATACGTTGTTCATCAAATACATGAACCCTATTGGGGATTGGTCATCCTAAAATAAATAACAAGGAACATATAATGACTATATCGGGTTCTGAAAGTTGTCTTAAGAATATCTGAGTCCCTGATCTTCAACTAGTGATACCTCTATCTGAGAACAATCTTGGAAACACTCTCGCTCCCTGAAGCTAGTCAAATAAATCAATACGAGGCAACAAATACTTGTTCTTGATTGTGACTTTCTTCAACTGCCTGGATGTTCTTGATTGTGACTTTGTCCCCCAAGGCAGCACACTAGGCCGAATAAACCCCTTATCGAGAATTTCCTAAAGATGCTCCTTCAATTTCGTCGGTTCCATACGATACGGTGGAATAGAAATGAGCTAAGTGCCAGGTACCAAAGTCAATATCCCTCTCCGGTTGCATGCATGGTAGGCTTGCAGAAAACCCATCCAGAAAGTCCCTCACTACCGGGACTGAATCCATGGTAGGAGTCTCTGCACTAGCATCCCTCACGAAGGCCAAGTAAGAAAGACAATCCTCCCCGACCATCTGTTGGGCCTTTGAAAATGAAATCACTCTACTGGGAACAAAATCAGTCGAACCTCGTCACTCAATCTGTGGCACACCCGGCAAGGCAACATTATTGTCTTAGCATGACAGTCCAAAATAGCACGACATAAAGGTAATCTATATATACCTTTTATCGCATCAAAATCAACCATACCAAGAAACAGAAGGTCTAGTCGGGTCTCCAAACTCCTAAAAGTCACCACACACGACTAATACATGTGGTTCATAATAATAGTATTGCCTACCGGAGTAGATACACAAACAGACAAAATAAAAGACTTACAGGGCGTATCAAAATAACGAGCAAAATATGATGACACATATGAAAAAGTGGAACCAGGACAAATAACACAGATGCATCTCTGTGGAAAATTGAGATAGTACTTGTAATCACGGTATCTGAAGCAAAAATATCTGGTTTGTCTGGGAGTGCATAGAGACGGGCATGACCATCACCGGATCGACCTACTTCTCTAGGGCGATCCCTACCTCGTTGTCGTCCACCCGTTGGGGTTGCGAAGTAACTAGTGCTAAAGTCGATGGCTGACTCCTCTACTGAGCCAGGCCTCCATGGCGACGAGGACACAGCTTCCACATATTCTCTAACTCTCCATACTCATAACAACCCTTTGGTGTTGGAGACGGGGACTGACGGGAACCCCTAGCTCCGGGATGACTAGTAGAAGATTCTAGCATAGAAGATCCCTGAACTGATGGAGCACTGTATGAACTCTAAGCTAGGAGTGCACTAAGTGAGGAATGGCCCTGATGAGAAATGTGACAACCATGGCCCAATGATGCCCCACGATGAACTAGGCGAGCTGATTGAGCATTCATGAATGGACTGCCTTTGCCGTGGTGAAATTGAATCCCATAAAAAGCACCATTGATTCTACCCTGACCACGAGGCCTCTTGGCCTCCCTCTCAACCCTCTTCTGATGATGAACCATCTCAATCTTCCAAGGTATAACAATAACCTAATCAAAAGTAGCACCAGATACTCTCTTTCTGGTCATAAGTAGATGAAGCTGAAAACTAAGCCATCTATTGACCTCCTGGTCCTCTCTCAATCTGTGGGAACTAACCAGACTGAGATGAGCCAACTTAAATAACTGCATCTCATACTGTGTAACATACCTATCACCTCATCGAAGCTTCTCGAACTAACTGCGCAGCTCCTCTCAACTAGTCTCATGTGCAAACTTCTATAACAAGAGAATGGAGAACAACTGCAAAAAAAGAGTTGTTGCATCAATCGGCCTACGCCTCTCGTAAGTCCGACCAACTAAGTGCAGCCCCAGAGAACTGGAAAGTAGTGAATGAGACCCCATTGGCCTCTAGAATACCTGCGGTCTGAAGCATCCTCTGACACACCATGTGCATCTTTACCCTCAACACCACTAAATAACGGAGGCTGGAGTTTACTAAATCTCTCCAATCTATGTTGCTCGTCCTCTGGCATAACAAGAGCTACATAGTTCTGAGCAGCTGCAACCTGTTAGGCTGGAGGTACCCCCGGTGTTTGAAGTCCCTGTAAAACTTGCTCAGGTGTGCGAGCAGAGGGAGTCTGAGTCTCTCACCCCCCCTCCCTGAGAAGTAGTTGTGGTCGTATTAACTAAGACCGCCTGAGCCAGTCCAATGCACGCTGACAGAATCTAGGCTAGGGCCTCCTAAAGGCCTAGAATAACAATAAGCATAGCTAGGGCCTGAGCTGGTCCTGCTACAGTATCCACAACTGGACATGATCATGAACTGCGCGACTAGTGGATCTGCTAGTGTTGCCATAGCTATTGTGCAGGCTGCACCCCTGCCCCTACAACGGCCTCAAGAGCAACGTCGGCCTATAGTTGCCTCTACTGGTGGTATTGGTGGTCGTCCATCCTGACCAGTAGCACGTGCCCTCACCATCTATGAGAGAATAGCATAACAGAAGTTTCATTACTAGAATCAACAGATTTGCACGATAAGAATTCAAGAATGTGAAGTTTTCCCTAAAGGCTTTGCAGCCTCTCAAAGATAAGTACAACCTTCTCCGTACCGATTCGTAAGACTCTACTAAACCCGCTCATGATTCATATAACTCATATAACCTAGGCTCTGGTGCCAATTTGTCACGACCCAAAAATCAACCCACGTCGTGACGGCGCCTATCATGAAGCTTGGCCATCCGAAACTATCCCAATAAAGCTTTTAAGCTATTAATTAAAAAAATTCAAAGTATAGGTTTAAATAACAAGTGCGGAAGAAACATAAGCCCGACATCGGTGTGTCACAAGTCACGGGCATCTACTAAGGAATGTCTGAATACAACAAAGACTATGACAGTCTGGAAAATACTAAAATGGTCTAAGGAAGATAAGGGGGAGAAGAGAAAGGCTGCGACCACGATGCAACTACCTTGTCGACTCCGGATATCCGCGAAGGATGAAGGATCAGCGCTCGCTATCATAAACCGCAACTCCTAGATCTGTACACAAGGTGTAGTGAGCAATATGATTACACCAACTCAGTAAGTAATAAAAGTAAATAAAGACTGAGCAGTACGAAAACATATAATCCACATCATAACAACACAGTAAGTACAATATGTTTCCAAAATAATATATAAATCTAATCATCTCATTAAAATCCAATATCAGCAAAAAAACCTTTGAAAAATGTATTTCTAATAGTTTCAACAGAGATTCAATAAAGTTTAGAGTAAAAATGATTAAAATCATACATAACCCCTGGGGCAACTCGTGTATCATAAACCACCCCTCGGGCATAACAACTCTCAGAATCAGCCCCTCGGGAAACCTCACCATCACTCATAAATCCCCTCGGGAACACATGAATAAAAAATAGTCCTTCGGGATACATCATATCACTCACTCATAGTACCCGCGCTCATTGGGGTGTACAGACTCCGGAGGGGCTCCTACAATCCAAACGCTATAACAAGACATCTCGTGGCATAATAAATTTTGCCCTCGGCCTCTTATATATCATTAATCAGTAAAGTATGTTGAAATGCGCAACCCGATCCCATGATATCCTCACAACATAGGCCTCGGCCTTACTCAGTCAGAAAACTCTCAAGCCACTCGGGCTATCAACAAAATAGGGTGTTCAGCCCAAAATATCATTTTATGCATCAAATTAGAGTAGATAAGACTGAGTTGCAAATTCAGTAAAACATAGCATGACCGAGTACAGATACTAAATCAAAATAGTGAGGTATAGTAGTAAAAGGCCCATAAGGATCCAAACAGCTTGGCACAAGGCCCAAATATGGCATTCAGCCCAAATAATAGAAACTCTTTCTAAAGCACAAAGTATCAAATAGTTTTGAGTCAAATACTGCAACTTAATAATTGATACTGGATGGACCAAGCCACAATCTCCAACGGTGCATACTCACAGACTCGTCATCTAGCATGCATGTCACCTCAAAATAGCGAAACGATGTGTATTCCATGGCTTCACACCCTCATGATAAGATCAATTATTACATACCTCAAACCGGACAAAACTCTAACCCGTAATTCCCTTGTCTTTTGACTCGGCCTCCAAATGATCTAAATCTAACCAAAGCTAGTATATTTTCATCAGTATATGCTAAGGAAATGGATTCCACACGAAAATAATAAAATTAGATCAAAAATCCCGAAGTTGGCTCAAACCCGGACCGTGGGTCCATGTCTCAAAATTCGATAAAAATCACAAAACTAGAAAGCCCATTTAGTCATGAGTCTACCCATATCAGATTCACTAAATTCCGGAATCAAATGTCCATCCAAATCCCTAAAATCATCTCTCCAATTCTTTTCCATTTTCACCCTAATTATGCGCCCCAAATTCCCAATTTAGATGATGAAAATCAAGATACAATCATGGAATCTAACCAAAATCAAGTGAAGAACACATACCCCAATAACCTCTATGAAATTGCCTTACAACATCACCAAATTCCACGGTCTCTAACTCAAAATATGAAAAATGGGCTCAAACCCTCGATTTTTATAATTAGCACTGCTGCTAGATATTACTCTTTGCGGACGCAGTAGTTCCCTCGCGTTCACAAATCAAAACTGCCTCTCAACTGGAAATCTTTCTATCTGAACACGATGCCCCACTCACGAACGCGTACCTTAACCAACTCAACCATCGCTAATGCGATGCCCTCCTCACGATGCGTACTCAGATCAAACCTTCGCTTTCGCAGCCTCCCCTTCATGAAGATGAAGGAAAAAATCTTTCTGATCTCAAAAACCCTTTGCAAATGCGAGAGCCTTCTCGCGAATTCAAATAAAGAATTCTTACAACAAAAATACCAGAAATCTGCCAACTTCTAAAGCCATGAATTGATCCGTTAACCACCTAAAACTCACCTAAGGCTCTAGGGACCTAAACCAACCATACCAATACATCCCATTACATCATTCAAACTTATTCGAGCCTTAGAATCACTCGATACAACACCAAAACTCTAAATCAACCTCGGATTCTAGCATAAGAACTTAGAAACTTTGAAGTTTCACAAACAAAATCGGAACCTATCAAACAACCTCCGAATGAACTACAATTCTGAACACATGTCACAAAATGACACTACCAACGTACTCCAATTTCTAGAATTCCATTCCGACCCAATATCTAGATGTCCACTGCTGACCGAAAAATGCCAAGTTTCTAATTTGGCCAATTCAAGCCAAATTATACCACGAACCTCCAAATTATATTCCATACATGATCCTAAGCCCAAAAACACCTAAAAAAGCTATCCAAACCATTAGAATTCATATCCGAGACCTTCTGCACATAAGTCAAGATCGTTTGACTTTTCTAACTTAAGCTTTTAATTTAGAGACTAAGTATCTCATTCCACTCCAAGACTAATCCAAGCCCAAACAAACCAATATTATACGATTAAATACAGCTTAAAAACACAGACAAAAGTATAAATGGGGGGAATAATGATGTAACTCATGAAACGACCGGCCAGATCTATTATACCCTGTGCGTTCCAAGGCGACGTATAATGAATATGAGACTTGTTAATCATGATTGAAATGAGATTAAAGTCATAATATTACTATATATAATGTTTGGATAGAAAATATAAAGTTTGGAAAAATCAAATTTAAATTGCAGAAAAACCGACTAAGGATATTCCTTGTATCAGAGCTTTTTGAGAAATACATTTTATGTGCTATATGATGTATTTTGGGACATATTATATATCAAATTTAAGGTCTTAGAATTTAGTATACATCTCACTCAACAATTTTTTATATGACATCCAGATAAAAAGATATAAGCATCGGAAAATAGGCCAATGAGGGTGTCAAGCTAGCACCTCTTTGAGTTTTCAAAAGTTTATATCTAGGTTTTAGATCGTCTCTCTCTTAACCTTTACATAGATTCCAACAATATAATTAAGTGTTGAAAAAACAAGTAAGGTTGATAAATTGGTTTTCTAATAGTTAAAACTCACAAAACGGTGATCGGAAGCAGTGAGTTAGATATTTTTTCACTTTTAGTGGACTGTTTTGTAGCTCATTTGTGTTGGCCTATTTTGCTTTTGATTTATGGAGTTTGGAATGATAGAAAGGCATGGAGAAATACCACATGTAATAGGGTAATAGGTTTGTCGCTCGTCGTTGTAAAATCAGGGCAGATGCTGCCCGTTTTATTTTAGAATCGAGTTATCGTTTGAGATACGCAATATACTAGCATCACCTAAGTCGTACATGTAGAGGTGATTAGGCAGGATATGGCTAGAATGCAGGTTTCAGAGGACATGACCCTTGATAGGAAAGACTGGAGGTCTAGTATCAGGGTTGTAGGATAGGGGCACCTAGAGTTTCTCGTCCGCTCCTCCCGGGGTTGGGGGTGGGGTAGCAGGGTTATTCATAGATGATATGTGTTTACTGTACGATACTATTACTTGTTATTGGATTTTGGTATTTTGTTTCCTTTGTTCAGATTATTTCTAACGCTATTTATGCTGGAATTTCTATTGCACTAATGATATACTGTTTCTGTTTTGTTTTGTTTCTGTTTGTCTTACTACTATTTTTCACCTAACCCTATGAGCCGAGGGTCGATTGGAAACAGCCTCCCTGCCCTGTCGGGTAGGGGTAAGGCTCGTCTACACATTACCCTCCCCAGACCCCACGTGGTGGGAATACACTGGGTAGTTGTTGTTGTTGTTGTATATGGTTGGCACACTAGTTATCATAAGCTTGTTTTGGAGTTTCATTGACGAATTTAGCTATGTGAAGCTAATCCCTGTTTTCCTTTTGGCGTGATCCACATGATACAACGAAATGAGCAAGCATGCAACTTTCAAAAATGATTCTATTCTTAGAAGTACTAGGGTTGCGTATGTTCTAGATTCCCCATATGTGCTACTATCATATCATCTGTTCAAGGGTCTCACGACGTTTCGAGAGATCTTGTTGACTTACTTCATTATGCATTGCATCCATTTACTCATTTATATTGACCCATGACTTGATGACATTAAATACGCGTATAGTATATGTATATGAGGTGTGGGGAAAGGTTATGGCTTCATATACATAACACCACCTGATAAGCTGGTATATTATGATTTCGCCCATAGAGACAGAGATGATATGATGGGATGCCCTTAGAGTCTTGATGATATTATCGATGGATATACCTATGCATGGCATGGCATTTATACCTGTATACATGGCATTATAAATGTTTCATGATTCACAGAGCTATTCAGACATACAGGTTGAGTCCTTTACTCCGTCTTTCTGTTATGTCTTTTATATACTGATTTTTATGTCTTACATACTCGGTACCACCAGTAATCAAGAAAATAGACGTGGATAAATATTTACGACAACCTTGGAAGCCCATTGCGGCTCCTGTGCCAATTACGAAGAATTTCAAGATGCCTGATATTCCAAAATATGATGGCACAACTAATCCGCTAGATCATGTGACTGCGTTTACAACTGGCATGAAGGGCAACAACTTAACCAAATAAGAAATTGAATTAGTATTGGTCAAGAAATTAGGTGAAACAATAACCAATTAACATGGTATTCTCTCTTACCCGGAAATTCTATAAATTCTTTTGTCGATCTTGCAGATTCATTTATCAAAGCTCATTTGGGAGTTCAAAAAGTCGAAAGAAGAATGGAAGATATTTTAAAATAAAGTAAGGGGATTCCAAGATTCTTAGAGAATTCGTAGATAGATTCCAGCGTGAAAGGATGACGTTACCATTCGTACCTAATAACTAGGCAGCTATGACTTTTGCCAGTAATTTGAATGAAAAGAGCTTAGAAGCCACGAGACGACTCAAAGAAAGTCTATGTGAATTTCACGCAACAACCTGGAATTATGTTTACAATAGATACAATAAGCTAAGGATAGAAGAAGATACCATCTCTCGGTCTCAAAAAGAGGAGAAGATGATTTCAAGATGTGCTGAAACCAGAAAAAGGTCCGCTAAAAACAGATACGAAGCCTACATGGGCCCAGCGGAAAGAGACTCACATTCAAAACAGGACACTTCAAGGTATGATCATAGATCGAGAGATTGAGAGTCGGGTTCATCATCAAGGTTTGGAAAAGATCAAAACGCACAAGAGATGCGAGGTGATGATAGAAGTTTGAAGGAATGATTTGGCGGTTACAATTTTAATGTCAACACTTCAGAGTTAGTAGTGGTACTAAGAAGCATGGGTGATAAGATGTTTTGGGCAAAGGAAATGAGATCAAATTAGAATATGCATAATCCTGATCACAGGTGCGAGTTTCACAACGATCATGGTCATAAAACGACAGATTGTATATTGCTACAAGGTGAAGTAGACCATTTATTAAATCAAGGGTATCTTACTGAACTATTTAGTGAAAAAGGTACGCAAGAATACATAAAGAACAGGGAAGATCCCCCTAAACCTCCTCCAAAAGGACCGTTAGTATTATAACAGGGGGCAAAGAAATTAATGACGTGACATATACGACAGCCAAGAAAATTTCGAAAACTACAGTTACAAATGGGAAGCGGGTCCGACATGTTTTGGAGGAGGAGAGTATTAGATTTGATTATGCAGATTCGGACGGCGTGTTAACTTCACAAAATGATGCACTGGTAGTATCTCTAGTTGTACGTGATACTAATGTGAAACGAGTTTTGATTAATCCAGGTAGTTCTATGAACATCATTTTGCTAAGAGTATTAAACAAGATGTAAGCCGAAGATAAGCTAGTACCTAAGGCACATACTTTATCTGGCTTTGACAATTCAAGCGTCCTGACAAAAGGGGAGGTAGTACTTACAACCTTCGCAAAAGAAGTTATCAAAAATATGAAATTTCAGGTGGTAGAGATTGAAATGGTTTACAATATGATTCTTGGTAGACCGTAGATTCACGAGATGGATGTTGTGCAATCTACCTTGCATCAAGGTATTAAATTCACATCACCATGGGGAATACGTCAAATCTGTAGGTATCAACAAACATCCGGGAGCATCAACTCTATAGCAGATTCAAGAACAAAAAATGAAGAGAAGTAGCGTTTACAAAATCTAGTTGAGGATACTATTATGCAAGCCTCAGCGGAACATGGGCGAACAAATATGGGCTCAAGGACCGATTCTATCCAAGAACCAGAAGAAAATGAAAATATCAAAACAACGATTGAAGAGTTGGAGCCTGTAGAACTATTCACACAATGTCCTAAAAAGAAACTCTACACGGGGCCAACTTAAGCCACGAAATGAAAGGTTACATGATTGAATTTTTCAGAACTAACATGAATTGTTTTGCGTAGTCCCATTCGGATATGACAGGTATACCCCCGAAAGTAATGACTCGCAATTTAAACGAAGAGTCATCGTATCCATCTATAAAACAAAAGAAAAGAAACCAGGGATCGTTCAAAAATCAGATTAAAGCCATTGAAGAAATTCCTGACATGCTTACAAGTAAGAAAGAGGTGTAGAGACTGACTGGAAGAATTGCGGCCTCAGGAAGATTTATTTCCAACTCATCAGAAAAATGCTTTAAGTTCTTTTCTGCTCTAAAAAAGCAAGATCAATTCGAATAGTTGAAGGAATGTCAACAAACGCTCCAAAACCTGAAAGTCTACTTATCAAATCCACCGTTGCTTGCAAAATCAAAAAATGGGGAAAGGTTGCTTATCTACTATGATATTTCAAAAGTAGGTGTGGGTGTTGTTTTGGTTCATGAAGACAAGGGTAAATAGTATCTAATTTTATTATTTAGAAAATTGTTATTAGATGCGGAGACACATTATCATCAACTAGAAAGACTTGCACTTGCATTAATCATGGCATCAGGAAATTAAGGCCTTATTTTTAATGCCACCCTATCCTTGTAGTGACTACTTATCCATATGTAATATATTACACAAACAAGAATTATCGGGTAGGTTAGCCAAATGGACCATAGAATTGAGTGAATATGATATCACATATCAACCTAGATTTGCAATAAAGTCAGACGTGTTAGCAAATATTTTGGCTGATTTTAGCTGAGAGATGCAACTAGAAGTAATAAAAGGACTACAAGTAATCAATGCATCTAATCTAGGAACATGGACCTTATTTACTGGTGGTTTATCGAATGTGAAAGGGGCAGGTCTAAGAATTGTATTAGTACCACCTACGAATAAAAATATACAATAAGCTATAAAATGTCATCCTATGACTAACAATGAGGCAGAGTATGAAGCTGTGGTTATAGGTTTAGAACTGGCAAGCGAACTTGGCATAGAGCAGATCGTAATCAAAAGGGATTCGCAACTTGTAGTTAACCAAATGCTGGGGACTTATACAGTTAGGGAAGCAAGAATGCAACAATACCTTGAGAAGGCGCGATATCTGGTTCGAAAACTCCAAACCTGGAAGGTTGTGCAGATACCACAAGAGGAGAATGTTGAGGCAGACGCCTAACTAATCTTGCATCAGCGGCATAAGTAACAAATGATGAAAGTGCCTCTGTAATGAATCTATTTCATTCAGTACTCGATCAAGATAGAAATGAGGTAAATTTCAATAATTTAACTTAGGATTGGAGGAACGATATTGTCACTTTTTTATAGTACGAAACCGTCCCTGAAGATTAAAGTCTTACGCACTTCGCAAAAAAGCTGCTCGGTACTGCTTAAAGCAACGCAATCTTTATCGAAAAATGTCCGGTGGTCCATTAGCAAGATGCCTCGGACCTTCTCCTATAGATTATGTGATGAGGAAATACACGAGGAACATTGTGAAAATCATGGGGGAGGAAGATCTTTAGTGAAAACCATGATTAGAGCAGGCTATTATTGGCCAAAAATGGAAGTTGAAGTGGAAAACTTTGTAGCTATATGTGACAAGTGCCAAAAATATGGTAACAATATGCATAGACCCGCGGAATCGTTACATCCATTCATTACACCGTGGCTTTTTATGAAGTGGGGGATGTCTATCATGTGTCCACTACCACAAGCAAAAGGCAAGGTAAAATTTTTGCTAGTACTGATTACTTTACTAACTGGATGGAAGTTGGTGCTTTTAAACAGGTACGAGAAAAAGAGGTCAGAGATTTCATTTGGCGAAGTATAATTTACGGATTTGGCATACCAAAGGAAATCATATGTGACAACGACCCACAATTTATAGTTGCACAGATCACTGAATTTTTACAAAGTTGGAAAATAAAAAAGGATTACCTCAATGCCTTACCATTTAGTGGGTACTGAAAAAGCAGAATCGACAAATAAAGTCATTATTAACAATTTGAAGAAACTATTGGAGGAATCCAAAGGCATTGGCCGAAGGTGTTACATGGTGTTTTATGGGCTTACCGCATGACAGCAAAAACAAGTACCGGAGAAACACCATTTTCATTGGTATACAGAGCTGAAGCCTTAATCCAGGTCGAGATATGGGTACCAACCATGAGATATGCACAAGCAACTGAGGAATATAATGAAGAAGAAACGAGAATAAGCTTAGATTTACTTGAAGAAAGAAAGGAAGCTATATTAATAAGAATGGAAGCACAAAAGCAAGTTATGGAACGATATTATAATCGGAAACTTGCCTAAGATATTTCAATACTGGGACTTCGTACTCAAGAAGGTTTTTCTATTCACGAGAGCGACTAATGTGGGAAAGTTATGTCCAACCTGGGAAAGACCTTATAATATTCATGGTATCATAGAAAAAGGAGCATACCAGCTGGAAACAATGGATGGCAAGATATTACCTTTATATTGGCATGTCATTTATCCGAAGAGATACTTTTTCTAAAGAAAAAAAATATCCAGGGTCGAGTATCCTCATTATAAAATGTTATTCTTGAATTGCTAAAATTTTACTAATTATTTTGGATGACAGGCAAAAAGCTAACCCATACTAAATGATGAATCATGACCTGCAAGACACATGGAGAAGCATAAATTCCTAGTCTAGGGTTACAACTATTCCTATTGAAATTCAAACACCTCATAGTCCCGTACGTTTTTTCCTTTTCAGGAAAATGACCGAATGAGAGGAGTAATCAAGTGCTCGAGATTTCATACTTCAAAGCTCAAACACTTGAAAGACTATATAATATATGTAGAGCACATGTATAAATAAGGCAAAAAGACTGAAGAAGATAGTCGAAAGTACAAATCAAAGCCTCAAAGTCTACTCATTGAGTGAGTCAAGTTCATAGCAAAGTTACGAGCCAATAACACAAAGCCAATCAAACAACCTTATATATTCCGAAGTTTATGATATCGAGGTTAAAGGCAATATATAGAAATGGGTTTTATGAAGGAAAACCATGATCTTTATTTCCTCTTTTGAAATCTATGGTAGAGAAAATAGTTATGAAAAAGTAATAGAAGTTATTTAATGACATGTAAGATGTTATTTAAACTTGAAAAAGTTCAAATAAAAACTTTATTAAAGTTATTTCAAGAAACGTGTGTGTTCCTATTTCCTTTATCGTACATTTACACCATTATGAAGTTGAGATGTGTTCTTCATTATGTGTCGAAAAATAAAAGGGCCTCTTTTATGAAATTCATGCGTGATTCAAACATGCATGAAGTTAATAAAGCATTTTATGAAACAAAACAAAAAAAAGGTAAAACATAAACCCATGAATTAATTAACAATTCCTTAAGTATAAAGGAAAAGACGAGCAAAACAGAAGCTCAAAATAACTAAGTTAAAGCCGAAAATTCTTAATATTAAAAAGTTTAGACTAAGTACGAACTTAGTCATAAACTATTTGTCATTTGTAAAAAAATGCCCCGAAATGGTCTGGGGACTTATCATTTCCAAAAAACTAAACCCCTAAATGGGACCGGGGGTTATAATGACATTCCACCAAAAGAAAAAAAAAGAGAAGTCATATTTCATAAACGTGTTACTGAGGAGTTGAAGAGGGTTTAAAGCAAGGTCACCAGCAGTAGAAGGTTCAAGTTGGCGTGAAGGAGTTGGAGCACTCGCCTTACCCATTTCATCTTTAATATGCTCGGGGTTATCGGTTATAGGAGAAGATAAGTGTTGTCCTTGCTGAGTCTTTTCAATAGTTTCTTTTATCTTAGTTAATTAAGCCTCCAAGTTAAAGCCCTCTTGGCTAGCCTCCACAAGGATGTCATGTCGCGTGTTTAAAATTGCCCAACTCACTTCAATTGTGGTCTTCTCCTCAAGAATCTCGTAATCTTTCTCCCATTTATCAATTTCACTTTTGAGATTTGTATTCTCAACCAAGGCAGAATCATATGAAGTTTGATGAGAAGCACACGAACTTTCTAAAGAAAGGACTTTATAAGAAGACTCACGGAGATCTTCTTGAGTATGAGTCGAAGTTTGCACAAGTTCACCGGGATAAATGTCTTTCTCACTTAACAAGGCCCTCAATTCTGATATCTTCACTAGTCCTGGAGAGTTGCTCAAATTTTTTTTTGAGGAGATCCTTAGCCTTGCTAGCTTGATTCGAGGAAGCCTTCTCGACTTCCAACTCTGAAGTTAAACCTTCAATTGCTGCTGGAGTTGTCGATATGGGTCGAGCTGGCCCAGCCCAGCCCAGCCCAGCCCACGTAGGCTTTAGCAATTAACGGGCTGGGTTGGGTAGCCCATCATATTGATGGGCCTTATAATGATCAGCCCACCGCAGCCTTATGTGGGTTGCGGGCCCCTACGGGCCGGCCCATCATTTTTTAATATATAATTAATTTTTAACTAAATAAAGATAAATATTTAAAAGTTAAAAAAATCTTATTGTTAAATTTTCACAAAACTTACTACTTATATTGTTCCAATATATCACAAAAAAAACATAAAGTAAAAGGCAAGACTATAATTCATTTACTGAAAGTCAAAAATCAAAACTCACTATTCAAGAGAACGTCCATGACGCATATGGGATATCCAACACATCATCTTCATCAAACACATTCAAATCCTCTTGTGAGAAAGTTGTCTTAACATCTTCATTTTCATCTATATCTATAATTTATAGACAATATTAGTTAGTTAAATATTATAAATAATTAAATTTTTAAATCTAATTGACATTTTAAGGCCTTGATTTTTTAGTTTAATAAGATTAATAAACTTTAAGCTTGAAATACCGTTCTTGATAATTTATGTCGTATAATTTTGATATTTTATATATTTTAAGTACATATTTTTATTAGGCCCACGGGCCGGCACAACCAAGCATTAGTAAAGCCTCACGGGCCACGGGCTTTCTCGGGCCGGGCTTAAAAGCCTCATTTTTAAATGGGTTCCAAAATTCTAGCGCAGCCCTACCAAAATCAAGGGCTAGATTGGGCTAGCCGAACGGGCCAAGCCCATATTGACGGCTTTAATTGCTGCTCCAAGGTACACTTTCTCTCTTCTAACACTTCCATGTCAATTTGAAGGCTTTCATACTGTTCTCTACATTTGACTGCTTCAACTTGATAATCATGCATTAATTGCTCCATGTGGGAAACTCTCTTCATCATCTCCGTGTCAACTAAAAAAAGGGTAAGAACCTTAAATAGAAGAAGAGTGAGGTAAAGTACAAAAAGGACTACCTTTAATGATGATTGCACTATGTCATTCATCCAAGTCAAAGCATTGTGACTCTCAAGCTTGGATCTCTCAATTGGACCAATCAGAGGTTTCAAACACACATCAGCCCAACCTGATTTTCTCAAAAGATTACCATCAGCAGGAACCTCGATGATAACTTGCTTCATAGCTCCACTTTCACTTGAGGAACCAACTTCAGTATGATGAATAGTTGTAGGAGAATTTATAGAAGGAGTCAAAATATCCTGGGGCAGAGCAGCAATGGAAAGAGTCACCACTTGTATAGAAGATGTTACGGGAGTAGACATGGAAAATGAGGCAAGAGGATCTTCATCAGAAACCGGACCCAAACTTTCTCTACTAAACCCACAAGTAAAAAGCTGATAAACAAAATCATGAGCAGCCGCGGGAGTGTTATCATCAGAAATTACCAAGGTGGCTTTATCAGGCTTGGTCAAAGGAATAGAACAAGGAGGAGATGCTTCATTATCTGAAATAATGTGTATTCTAGCTCATGGCTTTTTTATCAAAGAACCTCCATCTTGTTCTTCCTCTTCTTCAGAATCTTGGTCACAAGAAGGCTTCACTTTTTGATGAAGACCCCAAAATTATCTCCTAGGTTCTTTTAAAAGAAACTCTGGAAGCTACGACGTCCTCATCACTTAGGCCTCGAATGGGAAATTCTAATAAAAAGAAGGATCAAAATAAGTTCTAAGGAACGAAGTGAATGGAAATACGAAGGATATAAGGGAAAAACCACTTACCATGAGTTTTCACTTTCCAATTAAGCTGATGAGAAAGATTTTTCAAGGATCTACCTTCCATCAGAGCAACGCTTAACAACTTTCCTACCCAACCATGGAAATTGGAAATCTTATCCACAGTTCGAATGGTTTCTGAAAAAGAAGAAGAAGTTAAAATGACAAACATTAAAATTGAGAAAAAGGTATAGAAAAGTTATAAAAAGAAGTCTCACGTGCAAAATTCCACTTCTCAGGAAATGGAAAATTCTCTTCACCCACTAAACCAACAGTGTAGGCAGCACAAACCTGGCATACCAGCCACGATCTTTATCATCTTCTGGGCTGACCAGAACTCTCTTGCTTCTCACTAGTAAAGTGAAAATTCCACGACAGAAGAGTTTGGGAAAATAAAGGTGGATTAATTTGAAGAAAGTAAAAGGCAAGCCAGCCGTGTTAGCCAAATGTCTCAAACAAGTAACATCTCTCCACGCGATGTGGCCAATTTGTCCTAAGAAAACATTGAAATGCGATAGAATTTGATGATAACAGGGTAAATATGAGGCTTGAAATTCAATGTGAAAGGGTATGTATATACAAAGAAAACCCAGTCAAGTAAGAAGTGATTCTTTGGTTTGCATTGGGAATTATAATGGGGAAATCATGACTACAATGGAAACTCTACGAACCATAGAAATCAAGCCTACAATGATCTAAGTTGGATAAATGTCAGCATGATCTAATGAGGACATACAGGGAACTTGGTTTATGATTAACTCTCTAACATTGTAAAAAGATAGTTCAGCAGAAATAAATCATCTACCAAAGGTTCACAAAGAAGTTCATTGGATCCTTTATTTCTAGATGAAGACCTCTGAGAAAGAGAACCTCTGGTTCTAAAAGGTGGAGTAGCAATCGTTGGAGGAAGAGAAGGGTCTCATGATGATGAAAATCATAAACTATGAAGTCTTCCTCCTCTCCTACTTTTAACAGGAACAAGAGAAAGGTTATCAACGATGGGACTCTCTGAGGGTTAAGGTTTGAAAAAGACCTAGTAATACAAGGAAGAAGGAAACAAGAATTGAGTATTCTAAACCTTATATGAGAAAGACAAAGATGAAAATTTATATTTATACTAAAAAGCAACCTTTAAAGGAAAAGGTACCATGATGGGAACTGTCATTTCATAATTGGTGAAGCTGTAAAAAAGCCCTAATAAGAATCAAAAAGTTGCAGAAACAACCAGGGAATGCCACGTGTTACGACATTAAACGAAAGTCACAGATAAAGCATCGATTTTAGAGAAGAATTAATGGCGGCGAGTATTCCTTCTTTAATGAGATCCACTTCCCAAATATTCTATTGATGAATAAGTGAAAAGTGGGAGGACTATCTATATTGGTAAAAATCAAGTTCATATATAGAATTAATTGCAAGATGACACGTCATGACACGTGGACTGGTCAAAGAATGACAGTTGGAAAAGAATAGTTCAAGAGAATCAAGAGGGATAGATGCTCGAACCTATTAATATTCAAAGGTCGTATTAAGAGAATGAATCTGGATAGCAAAAAAGGGTATAGATACGTATTGTCAGAAATTAATAGGAATTAAATACGAAAAATGTTAGGAAATCTATATCAAGTCAAATATGATTACCAATTATAACGTTACATTAAATGCCATTAATTACCATAATGGCTCTATTATGAGAGAAGCAAAACGAATTACCCAGCGATAGCTCTAAAATAAGAAGATTGAACATTTGTAGGGACACAAAATACTATTGCAATATACTGATTTATTTTGCTTTCTTCCGCTTACGAAAGTCAATTTTTTTTATTCATTATACATTTGATTATCAGTAACCCGACTTTTACTATAATAAAGCTTTGACCGAAATCTTTGTTTTTTGGTTGAACAAAAATAAGATTTATAAAAGAACAAAAGAAAATACGCATCCATTCATATGAGTGAATCACAGATGGTTTTCAAATGTCGTATCCCTCCGCATGAAAGGTGGTTTGGCCATTCACGACGGTTGCTAAGCTAGCGCCTTTTTTATGCTATAATATAAAAATTGTATTTAGGTTTTAAAGGGGTAATGAGGTCATTTATCTTTTAACTTAAAGGGTTCCTACTTTTATAATAACTAGTTTTTATATTCGTGTTTTGCACGAATATCTTACGACAATTACTATAAAACGCATACCTAAATAATATAATTTTTTTGAAATAATTGTTTGCACCAAATGTGTAGCTTCACTTCATGTATTATGACTTGTACGCGTGGTCGAAATTAAATTTCGGGAAGTTCGGAGTTGAATTGGAAAGAGAAATCTCATTTGAGAAGCTTAAAGTTGAAAGAATTAACTACAATTGGATTTCAGAATATACGACCTCGGAATTGGGATCTTGAGGTTCCAATAGGTTTGTAAAATGATTTCAGACTTGGGGGTATGTCTGGATCGTATTTTGGATGACACTGGAGAGTTTTGGCGCCTATTTTGGAAGTTAGCATTTTAGAAGATATCTCATAAGTTTGGGTTGAAGTGCATTTCAGTGTTAGCGATGTTCATTTGGGATTTCAAGGCTTGGAGTACCTCCATATAGTGATTCTGACGTTGGGAACGTGATCAAAAATGAATTCGGAGGTCCATCGGTCATTTTGGAGCCATTTGGCAAAAGACAAAAGTTGGAGGTTTTTAAAGAGTTTGAACGGAAGTTGACTTTTTGATATCGGGGTCCACATCCAATTCCGGACATTGGAGAAGGTGCGTAACGTCAAATATGACTTGTGAGCAAAATTTGGGGTCAATTGGACGTGATTTGATATGTTTATACATCGAGAATAGAAGTTTGAAGTTTTAAAGTTCATAAAGCTTGATTGGAGGTCAATTCATGTTTTCGATATTGTTTTATGTGATTTGAGGCCTCAAGTGAGTCTGTAATGTGTCTTGGGATTGGTTGGCATGAATTGTCGGGGTCCCAAGGGGCCTGGGTTTCTTTCGGGTTATGTTCTTGCTGAAGATTTTTGTTTCTAGTTTCCTTCTTTGCGAATGCGAAGGGAGTTACGTGTTAATGAAGAGAAAGGTGGGAGGCTTCTAGTTTAGTCTTCGCAAACGCAAGGCGTAGGTCGTGAACGCGAAGGAGTCGAGTTGATTACTATGCAAACACGATGATGAGATTGCGAACGCGTAGAAGGAAAAGTTGGGCCTGAGGTCATTGGCGTATGTGAACGTGAGGCCTGGTATGCTAACGTTAAGGGGCTGGGTAACTGGCCTTCACTAACGTGATCAACGTACCGCGAACGGAATGAAGGGTGCACCTGGGCTAGGCAGAATGTTTAAAATCAAGGTTTGAGTTCATTTCACCCATTTTTTTCTTGGATTGGGCGATTTTGGAGCTTTTGAAGAGGGGGTTCCATCATTCATAATAAGGTAAGTAATTTATGCTAGTTTTGAGTAAATACAATGTTTATATATGCATTTAGACAAGAAAATTTGTAGAAAACTTGGGGTTTGAGAAAAAACGTAGAAAATTGATATCTTTGATTTTGACCACGATTTTGGGGATAGAATTAAGAGAAATCATATATTTGAGTTTGTGAGTTCATGGGTAAACTTTATCTTCAAAAAATATCAGATTTTCGAGCGCATCAGCCCGAGAGCAATATTTTCAACTTCTCGATCGGGGTTAGGATTTGTTTTGAATTGGATTGTATTGAGTAATTGAGCATATACTAATGGATTTGCATGATTATAGGCTATTAGAGAATTTAGCATTGATTCGATTCTTTGGAAGGGCGTGGAATGTCGATTATGAATCTTCGAAGCAAGGTGAGTCTCCTTTCTAACCTTGTACGAGGGATTTGTCCCCATAGGTGAGTTATTTAGTTATGTGCTCCTATTTGTAGGGGCTAAATGCGCACGAGGTGACGAGAGTCCGTGCGTAGCTACTACTATGCTATTTTCCGGGTAGTGTAGGACCCAAAAGCATATTGTACTTGGATCATTAGTAAACTTATTGACAGCTTGCATTGCTTAACTCACATCAAATCAGTAAATGAATTTCAAAAAAAGATTAAACTTCATTTTTCTTAAATCATTAAATGAAAATAGGCTTTATTGGATTAAACGTCTCCAGATAAACTCTTAATTGGCAGTTTTTTGTGTGTATCTATGTGTGCTCGCGCCACATGTATGATTTTTGAGCATGATATTTGTTTATTTAATGTTCAACATCGCTTGTATGATACGCGAGAAGTGTACTAGATGTATCTATGGTTCATGTCGTTCGACCCTCGGCAATGTACATTTTACATTTCTGTTGGGTCAGGCCGTGGACCTCAGCATGATTTGTGCATGCTTGTATTGCTTGCCTTGTAATTATTTGAGATTGATATTTGCTCTCCCCGACTTGAGATAATTGGAAACTATTGGATTATGAATCCGGAGACATTTAATAATAATAAGGAACTTTCACATGTACATGACTTATTTGAAATTTACTGTCTTTCTTAATAAAATTTTTATTATTCGCATTAATAAGATGTCTTCTTTGGACCAAGAGTAATTGTCGAAATCAGCCATATGTTCTCTAGTTCTTCGAGATTATATGGGATACTGATTGAGTACACGTTGTTTTCGTACTCATACTACACTTATGTGCATTTTTTATTGCACAAGCATATGTATCTCTAGTGGCCCACTATCTTAGGTGAGCTGCACTTCTCGAGGCGACCCGCAACCAGCAGAGTCTATTTCAGTTATCTGTATTTATTTTCTATCCAATATTGTATTCTCAATGGTTGTTATATTATATTATTTCTTAGAAACTTCTCATGCACTTGTGACACCGGATTCTAGGATGATTATCGGGTATCTTTTATTTACTTCCAACACTCTTTTATTTACATTGTACAAATTGTCTTACTAGTAAAATTGAAGAAATACTTGGTTTTCAAAATTATTAAAATGAGAACTTAATCAACTTATTTGTTTGGCTTTCCCTGACAGCAGTGTCCGACGCCATAACGAACCTTGGTGTATTTTGGGTCGTGACAACATGGTATCAGATCACTAGGTTCTCTTCGGTCTTACGAGTCATGAGCAAGTCAAGTAGAGTCTCCCGGATCGTTACGGAGACGTCTGTACTTATCTTCGAGAGACTATAGGGCTGTTAGGAGTCCTTCCCTTCTTGATTCCTTATCGTGCGATTTGATTCCTTGAAGCATATGCCCTTGTTTCCTTTTTACTCAATCTTATGTGACACGAACCGCTGGTTATAAATTGAGAATGAAGTATTATAATGGAATTATGAATGTGATGCGGGGTGTTTCTCCCTATGTGGTTGTTTGAGCTTTATCGTCGCCTTGTAGAAGGATATTCTATTGTTTTAGCTCAGTAGCGGTACTTTTGAGAGCTCTGAGTCTTGGCACAAGTTCTGTGATGCTTATGAATGATGGTTCCACAGTATTGATATGATGGTAGGATGTTTGCTTAAATGTCGGGGCGTTGAATGACTTGAAGGGTGGTTTACTTAGTGAATGATCTAAGGACTCGACATTTTATTCTCGGCAGGGGAAAAGCAATTGGCCTATAAATATCTAGATTTGGATCAATGAAGTAACGAGACTTGGTGTTTTCAAGTGTTTTTGCATCTGGAACGTGGTATCGTCGTCCTTGATTGTATATGTTAAGTTTGTCGGTGTTGTGATCTTCTACAATTCACCTTTGGAGTATGTTAATGCGGGTTAGTATTGAAGAAGCGACTTTTAGATATCGGGGGTACAGTGGTACAAGATTGAATGGGTGTTTCTAATGTTGATGGCTCGAGATAGATGATCTCCAAAAAGGTTTAAAGTTAATAGCAGTTTATGTGTTCAAGTGCTGGGAATATAGATTTTATCGAAGGCAAAACTGAGCAAAAAACAATGAGGAAGGACGTGTGGGTGGTGTCAGGCAGTTGCCAAAATTTTTGGAAGGCCAAGTATAAGAAGGAAAGGGCGATTAGTTGATTAAAGGGATGAGTTCTGCCAAAGTTGAAAAGTGGCGGAGTTGCATAAGAGCATTGTGGTAGGATGAATACGCACCTTAAGGAGAGTTTGGAATGATTTGGGAATTTCAGAGATTAGTGGTTGGGGCCGGCGGAGTTAACTTGAAGCATAGGCTATTATGCGGCAGAAGATTTGATATAACGAGAAGGAGCTGCTTGAAATGAAGAAGGATACAACATAACTTGAATTTGAAGGATGTTGCCACATATTTAGTTGATGTCTACGAGGGGTGAATGGACTTGCAGCTAGAGAGTGAGCTCAAACTTAGGATGAGTTATTGATATCGTAGTGATTGTACCCCGTGCAGCAGCGTTGGAAGATGTCGGGGGGTGATTTCCACAGATGGGTTATTTCCTATACGCAGGTTAGCGGTCGTGTGATTGGCGAGGCTTTGTGAAGAATTCTATTAGTTATATAGCAATAAGGTCGGTCATGCGAATGTTGTTGATGATTCAGAGTATAAAATGGGGTTTTACTTAAAGATTCCAAGGATTTTGGCGGTTGATTGCACAAGGTTAGGTCAATAAGAGACTAAGAATTCTTGTGAATCCCAGAGTCGTGTAGTAGTGGCCATTAGCTAAGTGGGTTTTCAGCTACGGGAAAATGACATAAGTGGTAATTTGAGCGAAGGGATTGTTAAAAGTGTGCTATGGTTGGCCTTGTTGGCTCATGTTCAGACTTGGGGAGTGATTCTGTCAGGTGCTCCATCGAGAGGGTGTGATTGTGCTACAAGAATTATGGAGTTGATTATATTCGAGCCAAGTTAAAGCGTGCGGCTCTCAGCAATGGTCCTAGTGGAATAAAAAAGGTAAAGTGTGGTGCCTAATGATTTCGAGCTTATATGTACGGTTAAGAACCAAGCCTTGTAGTAGCTTATGAGAAAGGACTAGAATCTTCTATGATGTTTTGACTTGCAGTGTAGCCATTGGGAGGTATAAAATGGTTCGCAGGATTTGAGACGATATAGTCTCGTGGTTCAAGGTCACTCGGGATCAGTACGGACAGAGTGTGTTAAGTGTTGAATGGAGTTATTATTGTTTCTATGGAAATCAAGGATAAATTGGAAGAAGATGGATTGGTTATCCACATTCGAATTGGCATATTGCTGGTAATGATTGTTCCTTCGGCGTGATCAAGTTATGCAAGTGATTCGTGATGGTATGTGTGAGGCTTGTCGGCCGCCATAATTGATATTATGCAGGAGTATTCTACTATTACGGAATGTTATATGTAGGTGTATCTCGAAAGGGCTATGGTGTCTTAGGTTACTTCTAAGGGATTTGCATATCCTACATTTATGAGAATTCACTTGTGTGTTGCTATGGTTCTCCTAAAGTGAGTTAAGTGAAAAGCTTTATATGATAAAGTGTCAATCTAATAGTGGTTCTGAAACTAGGATGAAGAACGTGTTCTATCGTATATTGCATGTTGGTTGTAGTGAGTGGTATGGAATTTGTAGTGAAGATTAAATCTGCAGTTCGGTGTTGACAAGGAGGTCACGTGCTCGGATAAGCAGGAAAGGTGTTTTGATGTTTAAGGAAAGTTGGTACTGTCTTTGGCGTCACCTTAGATCAGTATATTGTGAAGAATAAAAAGGCTTTGCATACTGGTTAATAATTCTTGATTGCTTTTCAGATTTAGTGTGGCCGGTGGCTTGGAGGTACAACCCGGTTATTTGTTATGGTTAGCCTGTCCCGCGGGAAGATTGTATGTCGCATGTAATCACTTGATTGATTAAAGATTTAAACCAAGTATGAAGATTGTGGTGATATCGCTAAATTGAAAATTGATGCCTGGAGGTCACATGACTTATTGAGCTGTGGACTATGGATGATTTCTACGATTATGATGGTTGTTCTTATGTGTTATGGGAGAAAAGGGAAGTTAGTATGGACCTTTGAAAGGTTATTGGCCTAGTTGGTACGATCAGGAACGACTTGAGGTCGGTGGATGGAATTAAATGTGAATATGGGTTTTATATCCTGCCAGATATGTTCATTTCGGCATTGTGCTCCTTATGGAAGAGTAGTCAGGGTGTTATTTCTTTGTCAGCGATTTCATGTAATGATATATTTCACCATATGAGTTGTGAGATAGCTTGGTGAATTTCTTATGTGTTGAGGTTCCGCATAGAGGTGAGATTATATGAGTAGGATGGCTCTTGAGATTCAGATCGTATATCGCACCTCAGTTGTGCTTGGGTTTTATAGTTTATGGCGCTATATGTCTCCCCGAGGATGGTATTAGGAACTTAGCGTGCTGGTGACCGATATTTAATATCTTATTTTAATGAGCAATTTAGCTCGATGTATATCTCCTCATGTGAGATCTATGTGTGGATCGGGTGGCACGCAACCATGCTTACGTTGCTTGGATTGGGTTGCGCACCGCAGCGGAGTGATGTTGGGTAAAGTTCCCCCTGTCTGTTTTAATGTGTTGGATTTCCTATTTTGTAAGAAAATCTCCTATTAGACGCCCACATCGCATATATGATTCCCGAGTGGGTTGTTTGTTAAATTATGTTGATTGCGTCGCATGCATGGTTCGCGAGCAGGTTAATTGGTTTCGCTTTTCAGAGTTCGTTTTCCTTTTGTATCACATTCAACTTGGTATCCTATTGGCACATTGTGGCATCATATAAAACTTTTGTTCATGTACGGGGTTGTTTTTTGCCGAAGCAGTTTATATTGGGTGAAATGAGATCATTCAATTCGGGATTAGTGCAATTTGATTATATGAAGTATATTAAGGAGCTAAGACCATTATTTGTTCAAAATGATGTGATAGTTCTTGCCAGAAGTATAGACACAATGAATTGTTGGTTCAGCAGTGGTTATGAATTTCTATCCATCTTATCCGTCGCGGCGGTATTGGCATAGTTAGAGCAAGACCTAAGTAGGTCGTGAGGTGCAATGGGGAGCATCAGGTTCGTGGAATTTTGGTTTATTTGATAAGAGAATGTCATTATGATTTGGTGAGTAAACTGGTGCATGGTGTGAATTCAGCTAAGGTATGCAGTGATGTTTTGGTGTTGTGGTAGTTGTTAATATGGTGTTCATATATTGGAAGCAGGCCTGGTAGAGAATTTCGGAAGTTGGAATTGGACTCTAAGCTTCCTTTCTTGAATAGAAGGGGGATATATTCAGAGTTGATAGAGCTAATGTGCTCAACTGGGTTGTAGTAGCACGAGAAAGTGCACGAGGTGTTCAATAGTGAATTTGGACAACCCCATCGTAGCTCTTAGCACGTTCGAGGATGAATGTATGTTTAAGTGGGAGAGAATGTAGCAACCCGACCAGTCATTTTGAGCATTAGCACATCATTCAATAGTTTGAGGTATGAGTAGCTTCACTTTAGGTATTATGACTTATACACGTGGTCTGAATTGAATTTAAGGAAGTTCGGAGTTGAATTGGAAAGAGAATTCTCATTTTGGAAGCTTAACATTGAAAGAAATAACTACGATTGTATTTCAGAGTAAACAACCTCTGAATCGGAATCTAGAGGTTCCAGTTAGTTCGTATGATTATTTCCGACATGGGCGTATGCCCGGATTGAATTTTGGATGACCCGGGAGCATTTTGGCACCTATTGTGGAAGTTAGCCTTTTGGAAGAAATTTCATAAATTTATGTTGAAGTGCATTTCAGTGTTATCGATGTCCATTTGGGATTCCGAGGCTAAGAGTAGCTCCTTATGGTAATTTTGGAGTTAGGAGCGCGATCAGAAGTGAATTCCTAGGTTTGTGGTCATTTTGGATCCATTTGGCTAAGGACAGAAGTTGGAGGTTATTAAAGAGTTTGATCAGAAGTTGACTTTTTGATATCGGGGTCGGAATCCAATTCCGGATATTGGAGAAGGTCCGTAACGTCAAATATGACTTGTGTGTAAAACTTGAGGTCAATCTGACGTGATTTGATATGTTTTAACATCGAGAGTAGAAGTTTGAAGTTCTAAAGTTTATAAAGCTTAGATTGGGGGCTAGTTCATCATTTTGATGTTGTTTGATGTGATCTGAGGCCTCGAGCTAGTACGTAATGTGTTTTGGGACTAGTTGGCATGATTGGTCGGGCTCCCGGGGGGGGGGGGGGGGGGGGCGCGGGGGGGTTTCGGGGTAATTTCGGATCATTTCGAGTTGTGTTGTAGCTGCAGATTTCTTTTTTAGGCTTCCTTCTTCGGCGAACGTGAAAGGAGTTCCGCATTCGCGAAAAGGAAGGTGGAAGGTTGCTGGTTTTAGCCTTCGCAAACGCGAGGCGTAGGTCACGAATGCGAAGGAGTTGAGCTGGTTACTACGTGAACGAAAGGAGGAGATCGTGAATGCGTGGAAGGAAAAGCTGGGCCTGAGGTAATTGGCATATGCGAATGCGAGGCCTGGTATGCGAACGTGAAGGGGCTGTTTAACTAGCCTTCGCAAACGCGGTCAACGGGCCGTGCAAGTAAAGAATGACGAACTTGGGCTGGGCAGAATGTTTAAAATCGAGGTTTGAGTTCATTTCACCCATTTTTCTCTAGGCTTGGGCGATTTTTGGAGCTTTTAAAGAGGGTGTTCCATCATTCATTATGATATATGTAATTTATGCTAGTGTTGAGTAAATACAATATTTATATATGGATTTTGACAAGGAAATTTGTAGAATACTTGGGTTTGAGGAAAAACCTAAAAAATTAATATTTTTGGAATTTAACCACAATTTTGGGTATGGAATTAAGAGAAAATCATATATTTGAGTTCGTGAGTTCATGGGTAAAATTTATCTTCGAAAAATTTCAAATTTCAGGGCACGTGGGTTCGAGGGCAATTTTGTCAACTTCTCTATTAGGGTTAGGAATAGTTATGAATTGGATTATTTGAGCAATTGAGCATATATTAATGGATGTGCATAATTATTGGCTTGTTTTGAAGCATGTAACATTGATTCGAATCTTCGGAAGGGCGTGGAATGCCGGTTATGGATCTTCTGAGCGAGGTAATTCTTCTTTCAGACCTTGTAAGAAGGAATTGTCCCCATAGATGAGTTAATTGGTTATGTGCTCCTATTTGTAGGGGCTACCTACACACGAAGTGACAAGAGTTCGCACGTAGCTGCTATTATGCAATTGTCTGGGTAGTCTAGGACCCAAAAGCACGTTGTACTTGGATCATTCGTAAACTTATTGACATCTTGAATTGCTCAAATCAAATCGAATCAGTAAATGAATTTCAAAAAGGATTAAACTTCATTTTTCTTAAATCATTAAAACAAAATTGGCTTTATTGGAATAAACATCTCCTGATAAACTCTTAATTGGTTGTTTGACTATGTGTTTCTATGTGTTCCTGCGTTGTATGTATGATTCGCGAGCGGGATATTTATTTATTCAATGTTGACCGCTACTCATGTATGAAACGGGAGTGGGGTGATAGATGCTTCTATGGTCCATGCCGTTCGACCTTCGGCAGTGCACATTTTAAATTTCTGTTGGTTCGGGTCGTACGACATCGATCTGATTTGCGCATGCTTGTATTGCTTACCTTGAGATTTTTTGAGATTGATATTTGCTCTCCCCGACTTGAGATAATTGGAAATTGTTTGACTATGAATCCAGAGACTTTTAATAATAAAAGGAACATTCACCTGTTCAATGACTTACTTGAAATTTACTGTCATTCTTAATAAATTTTTGATTATTCACATTAATAATATATCATCTTTAGACCACTAGTAAGTATCGAAGTCAACCATCTCGTCTCTAGTTCTTCGAGATTAGACGGGATACTCATTGAGTACACATTGTTTTCGTACTTATACTACACTTCTGTGCATTTTTGTTGCACATGCTTATGTATCTCTAGTGGCCCACCGGGAGTAGCAGCATGGTTGATACGAAGACTTAGTTGAGCTGCACTTCTCGAGGTGACCCGCAGCCAGCAGAGTCTGTTTTAGTTATCAATATTTGTTTTCTGTCCAATATTATATTTTGGATGGTTGTTATATTATATTTAATTTCATGGAAATTGCTCGTGCACTTGTGACACCGGGTTCTGGGATTATTATTGGGTGTTTTGTATTTACTTCCAACACTCTTTTATATACATTGTACAGATTGTCTTTTAGTATTAAAATTGAAGGAAAACTTGGTTATCAAAAATTTTAAAATGAGAATTTAAATCAAGTAATTTGGTTGACTTGCTTGACAGTAGTATCTGGTGCTATCCCGATCCTTAGTGAATTATGAGTCATGACAAAATGTGCACAGAATACAATAATCAATTCCGCAGGTAATAGGAATTTACAATAACATTTAACGATTAATTTTGAAATTTTTCTACCAAAATTTCCTGTAATTGGATCTATAAATTACCGACAAGTGGATTTTCATAATATCACATCCTTCTAATATTAAGTGTGGAAATACTTTTGTTACAATTGTAACTATACCTACTACGTCGACATCTAAATATTTCGTTACATATCAATTTAAAATAGAAACCAAATGCGACCAAAAAAGAAAAAAAATAGTGGACTGGTAACAAAAAATCACGGAAGTGACTTTTGCAGTCCAATAAACCAGAGAGAAAGAGAGAGTATTTATTACTGAAAATCAAAGACAGTTTTAGTAGGAGACTGAAATTAACGAATCCTTGGTCAACTTGAAAATCTTAATATTAGTTCATCTAGTATTAAAATACTAATGAAGATTATAATTAGCGATGTGCATTCAAATCGATTTATCGATATATCAAATCGATTATTTGTTATCGAAATCGAAAAAATCGAAATGTTATTGAAACGATAACGATAAGCATATGTACAAAATCGATAATCGATAAGTAATTATCGATAAGGGTCAAAATCGAAATGATAAATCGAATGCACACCCCTAGACTGTAGACACTTATTAAATGAGTAATTACTTATTTATGTAGATTAATATAACATACAGAATGTATATATATTCCGCTACTATTTTGAAAGTGGCTATACAATATTATTTTCCCTAATCTATACACTCTCCTTTACCCTAAGTTCATACCCTATTATTTTCTTTACCACATTTAAGGAATGATCATATTTAAAGATCAAGGGAATGAAGTTCAAATTAATGAAAAACAGCATTAGCCATGATGGTGTTTTTTTTTTGTACCATTGGAGTGTTGGTGGCATACATTTGATCCCTTACTTTAGTTTTGTTGCATGTGCTTGTTGACATAATTTTTATATTGTAAATGGTGTTCGTCTTATTTTAGCTTCTTTTTGTCCATATTAGTTAGGCGCACTTATAGCGATATATTTTTGTGGAATCTCGTAAATTCTTTTATTGGTATAATCGATAACCGAATCGATAAGCCCACAAAATCGATAAATCGAAATCGAAAAAATCGAAACCTTATTGAAACGATTACGATAAGCATATGTAAAAATCGATAATCGATAAGTAATTATCGATAAGTGTCAAAAACGAATCGATAAATCGAAAGCACACCCCTAATTATAATTTTATCCAACATAGAAGGTAGCTTATTTAGTTTTTAAAGGATAAAAAAATCAATATTTTAAAATATTGTAATTGTTTAATATTTAGCATTTTAACAATTACGCTTTTATTATAAAATATAAATATAGGTATAAATAGATAAATAAATATAGATTAAATAATTTTTACCAGAATATATTTATCTATTAAAAACTTGGAAATAATTTGTTGTACACTAATAGTAAAACGGGATGTCTACATGACTATCCCATTAAGCAATATAATAATATTTTGATTTTGAAATGTTTAAGGTGTGATGAATCATGACAAAGAACTTTGCTGGCAGATCAGCGCCAACCCTTCCAACAGTAAATATAATCGGTTATTTGTGCAAAAATTTTTTTAAACTACATCATCTTCTAGAAAAATACTAATATGCAATGTTATACTTAGTTTTAGGGTATATGTTGTGCACGTGCGCCTTATATTAATGAGTATAAAAATTTAAAAATTATACAAATATTATTAAGTAATTGTCTTGGCCTAGATTTTCCACCGTCGAAATGGTGATGACGCCTAACTCTTGAATGCTTAGGCAAGCCAAAAGATACGAGTCTAATACAGTAATCATTAACAAAAACAGTAATAAATAATAGTTTAAGTTAAACATATATGAAATGCAGAAGTTTTCTTATAGCTCAAAAATCTAAAATACGTCTACCCTAATGATCTAGTGTCACAATTCACAAATGTCTAAAAATTTCTACAAATACTAGCTTAAAGAAAAATATTTTTTTTCCGGAATGAATGAAAACAGGAACTAAGATAGAGGAATGGGGACTCCACGGTCTGCGAATGCCGGCAGATCTACCTTGGGTCTCCTGTGGACTAAAGGCAGCAGCCTCAAACTCCGATCAGTATGGTCCAGTACCGAGATCTGTACAAAAGTAAAAAGTGCAGTATAAGTACAAGCGATCTCATGTACTGGTAAGTACCGAGCCTAATTTCAGCGACGTAGTGACGAGGCTAGAACACGACAAATAACATAAACCTATGCAGTTAAAGTTATATACTAACAGAATAACAATAATAGAAGTTAATCAGAAATTAACAGGAAGGGGCAACATACTATAGTGGTACCAGAATAAGAAATTACAGCCGTAAAGGTAACTAAACAATTAATGCACTTGAACCGATAACATCAGATAAACGCAACAAATAGAAAATGCACGGCATCACCCTTTGTGCTTTTACTGTCAATTCTCACCATGCAATCAATAATAGAAATGTGCATGGCATCACCCTTCATGCTTTATCGCTCTTCCTCACCATATAAATAATAGAAATGTACACGGTATCAGTCTTCATGTTTTATCTCTCTTCCTCGCCATATGCATAAATATAAATGTAAATATGCACGGTATCACCCTTCGTGCTTTATAACTTTCCCTCACCATATGTATAAATATTAATGTGCATGGCATCACCCTTCGTGCTTTATCACTCTTCCTCACAAAGCAACAACAGAAGCAATAACAACTCGGCAAGCGCATCACAATCAAATAACTTCATTTCATTATTTAATTTCACAACAAAAATCTCAACTTGTGTCAATACTCAACCAATATCCAAAACCAAATAAAATATAGTATGACTTATTTAACATGAGTAATAACTAGTTTCAGCAAGAACAATAAGTATAAAAGAACACAATGATCATAAGTATAAGACTCGCTCGCATGCTATGACCCGACAACAACATATAGGTACTCACCACCACACCTATACGTCGTAGTTAACAAAAAAACTAAACAAGTAGAAAATAAGGCAACAGTACCTAATCCCTCAAGCTAAGGATAGCTACAACACTTAACTCTATTCTATGGCCACAATAAATCCTCAAATACCGCTTTATCTCGCGATTCTGCTTCCAATCCGCTTGTATCTAGTCATAATTAACTTAATAACATCAATAAATGCGAGATAAATCAATTCTAATGCTTAATTTTAGATTTTCCAATATTTTTTCCAAAAAGTCAAAAGCTGCTCACGGACCTGTATGGTGAAAACTCGAAGTTCGAACCAAAACCCGATTACGCTTTCATCCACGAGTCAAGATATAAAGTTGTTTTAAGAATCCGACCTCAATTTATGGTCTAAATCCCTAAATTTTGAAATTCCTAAATTCTATCCAAAAACCACCTAATTCTCCCATGTAAATCCCTAGTTTTTATAATGAAATCTTGTAAAAAGATGAAATAGATTGAAAGAAATGAGTTGGAAATTGTTTACCTATGATTTAGTGGAAAACTTTTCTTTAAAAAATCTCCTGTGAGAGCTAAGGGTTTGAAATTTGAGATATAAGTTAAAATTTCATCTAAGTTATGTTATACGTAGTTGTAGATATCATATTTGCTATCACAGGTTCACTAATGCGACCAATCCCTTCGCAAATAAAAATAAATGTTTGCAATTGCGGCCATTGTTCAAGTCGTATTTTCGACGAAGAACTTCGCAAATGCGAAGATCCCGACCCGGTCCAATCATCACACTTATGATGATTCTTTGCAAATGTGATTCTCGCATTTGCGAGCCATTGCGAAGTTTGCAGATCTGCAACACAACAACAAATTCCTTAAGGCTCAAAACACTTCGTAGCCTATCCAACACTCACCCGAGCCCTTGGGAATCCAAACCTAACATGCACAGAAGTCTAAAAACATCAGACGTACTTGCTGGTGCGATCGAATCGCCAAATAATATCTTAAACAACGAATATAACACCGAAACTCATGAAATTTTCAAGATAGTTCAAACTTCCTATTTTCTCAACAAAAGGTCCGAATCACGTCAAATCACTTTCAATTCTCACCAAATTTTACATATATGGTTTATATATTATAACGGACATATACTAGGCTACAGAACCAAAATAGGGGCTCGATACCAACAAGATTAATCATTATTCAATTTCCATAAACTCCTTATATTGTCAGTTAACAATTTTCTTTAAAAGTTCATCTCTCGGGCTAGGGACTTCGGAGTTCGATTCCAGGCATACGCTCAGGTCCCATACTATGGACCCTTAGGGACCATTGAAACACGCATCCGGTTCCGTTTACCCAAAACATTAACGTTGGTCGACAAAAATTATCATTTAAGCCAAAATTCATTATTTCATAAACAATTTCACATAAGGGCTTTTAGTATACACGTCCGGACTGTCCACACAAACCGAAGAGAGACAAAAAGAGTTTTCTAAGCCCTCGTAACACGAATTTGACTTCTAAAATAAGAGATGACTTTTTTGATCATTACATTCTCCACCTCTAAAAAAATCGTTCGTCCTTAAACAGATATAGAAAAGTACTTAAGTCAGTGAAAAGATGGGCATATCGGCTCCACATATCAGACTCAAACTCCAAGGTAGCTGCCTCAAGAGGCTGACCACTCCTCTACACATACTTCTACACTACACACGAACTAACGAATAACACTCCGATCTTAATATCGAACCTACTGGTCTAGAATAGCTATCGGCTCCTCTTCGTAGGCCAAATTCTTTTCCAACTGGATAATGCTAAAGTCTAACATGTGGGATGGATCCTCATGATACGTATAAAGCATGGACACATGAAATACTGGATGCACATCTGATAAACCAATGCAAGTCTATAAGCCACCTCCCCACTCGATCAAGGATGTAAAAAGGGCCTGATGAACCTAGGCCTTACCTTGCCCTTCTTCCCAAATCTCATCATTCCCTTCATAGGAGACACCCGAAGCAACATTTTCTCTCTGGCCATGAATGCCACATCACGAACCGTACAATTGGCATAACTCTCCTGCCTGGACTGAGTTGTACGAAGCCTATCCCGAATAATCTTAACCTTATCCAAGGCATCCTGTACTATATTTGTACCTAACAATCGAGCCTTCCCCCGGCTCAAACTAGCCAACTAGCAATCGACACCGTCTACCATATAAGGCCTGATAGGGGGCCATCTGGATAAGCTAAAGTTACCTAAATAAGCAAGAAGAAATGGCTACATCACTTTGAATATTCAAAATTTGACCTAAATTCGTGAAACTATTTAATTTACACAAAGCTAGAATTTTCGAAAAAAAATGCCTTTTCAGAGGCTCTGCGTCTACACAATTCCATATGCGGTCCACACTTTGCTTCAGTTTTGACAGGAGTTGCATTTGCAGCCGCACAATTCTGAAACATGGGCACATCTCTCATATTTTTTTGTCTGACATTTCTGAGTGCAGCCGTGTATGGCTCTTCTGCGGAACGCACATTTCTATGTGTGGCCGCGTAGCTGACTTTTGCAACCGTACAATAATTATGCGGTCCACATTTCCATATATTCTTGATATGTACACTCTTTGAACTTCTGCTCTTGCATAGCTTCTGCGGCCGCACATTTTATTTGCGGACTGCACTTTGCACTTGGTCTTTGATAAATTTCCTTCGTAATCTACGGCCACATATGGAAATCTGTGCTCTGTACTTGAGCCTATGTGTTTGATTTTGTCTTTGGGTTCAGATCGCTCCTTCTTGAGTTGGATTTCATTAGTGGCTCATTTCCTAATACTCCTGCAATTAAGCATATTTTATCAGTCTACAGGAATACAATTAAACACTTTTGGACTAATACGAATGCTAAAATGGCTTTTATTTAGTGAAAACCCCACTTACCAACTCCCCAAACTTAAATTTTTTCTTGTCCTTAAGTAATTAAGGTCATCTCACCTCCACAAGCTAAGAGGTATTCCATATAATCTACAATGCATAAATCACACATCAATTTGGACCAACATTTACCCATAACACTTATGAACTATCAACAAGACAATGATTTGAATTTTTAAGCACAAATAGTTCTAATGTGACACTTAAGTATCAAGAGTTAACTTTAGTCATCAAGGAAGCTCGCTCTTTCATGTAGGTCACTGTGGATCCAAAGCTTCTCCGTTAGCATAAGTCACTTAAAAACGTACCACTCAATTCAAAGATTTGTGAAAAGTTCGCCCATCTCTCTCAAAAGAATGTCACAAGTATGGCTCTAAGTGCCATGTGCTTGCCGCTCATGTAGATCACCACTAATGTATGTTCACTCAGATTGAAATCACCTAGGGCTTTTTTTGGAATGTAGTGAATCTTTTGGACTGGGGTTGGATATGTTGGAATAGAATGGATTCAACTTTCCTTAAGAACTCTATTTTCTCTTTTCGGTTCATGATTTGCCGACTCTTTGAGGCATTTTCCTTTTCCTTAGGGGAACTAGAGATACTTAAATCACTCTTTCTTGGTCATGATATTCATTTTCTCCTTCTTTGCTTTCCCCATGCTTTGCATCATTACTTTTATTTGAATCCCTTTAACTCTTCAACTAATTCACTTTCTTTTTGCATTCTTCTTTTTGTTATTCTTCCTTTTTTGTTGGATTTCCTTTTATTCCCTTTTTCGGTGCCCTGATACATTTTTCAAACTGCTTGTCTCTCCCCCAACTTATGTTTTAGACAATTGTTTCTCAAGAGTGTTAAGTAAAGCTTGGGTACCAAGAGAGGGTCACTACAATAACGTGTAAACACTTGTGTTGGCCTAAGAATAAGTAAAGTTTTGAAGATTGCCGATAGAGAGGGACCCAAACTTGACTTCTTTTTGCAGGTACAAGTGAAGGGAAATAGCCAAATATGGTACATGGATAGTGGTTGCTCAAAACATATGATTGGAAATGACAACCAATTCCTTTCACTTGAGGACTTAAAGAGAGGTAAGATAGACTCACACTCCATTGAGGATGTCCACTTGATAGATGACTTGAAATATAACCTGATCAGTGTATCACAACTGTGTGACAAAGGTAACCTTGTAGCATTCACCTCTACCAAATGCGTTGTGATTAAACTTACCACTAATAAGATTGTTTTGTATGGAAAAAGAGTTGATAATATTTACATTGTAGATTTGTATACTCTTTCAGAAAATGAACAACTTGCTTAAGTGTGTTGGATAATGATCCCCTACTGTGGCACAAAAGACATGCTCATGCTAGTCTTAATCAACTAAATAAATTAGTCTCTAAGGACTTGGTGATACAGATACCTAACATCAAGTTAAAGGAAGACAAATTTTGTGAGGCATGTACAAGGGGGAAGCAGGTAAGATCATCTTTCAAAAATAAGAAAATGGTATGCACAACCAAGACATTGGAACTGTTCCATATATATCTCAATTGTCTAATATGAACCGTGAGCAGGGGTGGAAATAAATATGTGATGGTGCTTGTTGATGATTATTCTAGATTTACCTGGGTACTATATTTAACATCTAAATATGAAGCATTTGACATGTTTACTACTTTTGTTAGAAAAACTCAGAAACAACTAGGTAATCAACTTGCATCCGTTAGGTCTGATCATGGAACTGAATTTAAAAATGCTAAATTTGCTGATTCTGTGATGAGCATGTAATAGATAATAATTTCTCTCACCCTAGGACTCCTCAACAAAATGTATTAGTTGAAATAAAGAATAGGAATCTTGAAGACATGGCTACGAATATGCTTCTTTCTAGTAAACGACTCCACTACTTCTAGGCAGAGGCTTTAAACACTGCATGTTACTTTATCTATAGATGCATGACTAGACCTCTTGTAGAGAAGACTCCCTATGAGTTACTTAAAGGGAGAAAACCAAATATACCCCATCTTAGGGCATTTGGATGCTAGTGCTGTATACAAAATAATGGAAAAGACTCCCTTGGTAAGTTTTATCCCATAAGTGATGAAAAAATATTCTTGGGATATTTTTCACATAGCAAAGCATATAAAGTGTTCAATGAAAAAACATTGTGTATTGAAGAAAGTGTGCATGTAGTGTTTGATGAAAATAACATTCTTTCTGAAAAATAGGAACACGGAGATGAAGCCACTAGACTGGTAAATGATTTGACTGAATTCTCAACACAAGTTAAAGTGGCACCAAAAGAAGGAACATGTGATGGAATAGGTTCTTCCATCCAGCGCAACCTAACTGGGGGAATAATCAAAGAAGAATTGAAACTAATTCCCTAAAAGAATATGTTCATGACCCTATTCCTCAACAACAGAACATGGGAGAAACATCTAGCAGAAATCGGTGGGTTGTAAAATCTCACAAGTATCATAGTTCTCATCCTATTGAGAATATAATTATTGAAGCAACATCTGGACTCAAAACTAGACCATAATTAAAGTATTTGTGTGATTTTGATGCCTTTCTATCTTTTATTGAACCTAAAAATGTTGTTGATGCTTTGCAAGATGTAGACTGGGTGAATGTAATGAAAATTAAACTCAATAAGTTCGAGAGAAGTCAAGTCTATCATCTAGTTCCAAGACCCAAGGACATACTAGTTATTGGCACAAAATGGGTCTTCAAAAACAAACTTGATGAAGATGGAACAGTTACAAGAAACAAGGCAAGACTGGTGGTCCAAGGTTACAGCCAAGAGGAGGGCATAGATTATGATGAGACTTTTGCTCCAGTTACAATACTAGAGGTAATAAGACTCCTCATAGACTTTGCAACACACATGGAATTCACTCTCCATCAGATGGATGTTAAAAGTGCCTTCTTAAATGGCTACCTGAAAGAAGAAGTGTTTGTGAGACAACCTCCAGGGTTTGAGAGTAAGGAATGTCCTGCGCATATATACAAATAAGACAAGGCTCTCTTTGGGCTGAAGCAGGCTTCTAGAGCACGGTATGAACGACTGTCCAAATTTTAGCTTGAACATGGCTGCAAAAGAGGTAAAATTGACAGTGCCTATTCTTAAGGGAAAAAGGTAAGGATCTCCTTGTGGTACAAATATATGTTGATGACATAATATTTGGGGCCACCATGTATAAACTAAGGTTTTTGCAAAATTAATTGGGAGTTAGTTTGAATGAGTATGATGAGTGAGCTTAAATTATTCTTACGCTTACAGATCGAACAAAGCCCAAATGGAACCATGATCCATCAGTAGAAGTATGCAAAAGAGTTGATCAAAAAGTTTAAAATGGATTAATCAAATGAAATAGACATACCCATTTCAACTTCCACTAAATTAGACGTTGATGGACCTGGTTCGTCAGTTGATCAAAAGATGTATAGGGGTATGATTGGCTCACTCTTGTATCTTACTGCCAGCAGGTCTGACATTGTTTTCAGTGTAGGGCTTTGTGCTCGCTTTCAGGTAAATCCAAAAGAGTCTCACTTGATTGATGTCAAGAGGATAGTAAGATATTTGAAAGGCACTACTGATCTGTGTCTTTGGTATCCCAAAGTTAGTAATTTCAATCTAGAAGGATATGTTGATGACTTGATGATGATTATGCAGGTTTCCTTGTGGATAGGAAAAGCACGTATGGTATGGCTCACTTTCTTGGTTCGTATCTTGAATCATGGGCCACCAAAAAGCAGAATTCAGTGTCTTTATCCACTGCTAAGGCTGAGTATATTATTGCTGTCTCTTGTTGTGATCAATTGCTATGGATCAAATAGCAGCTAGTAGATTTTGGCATTGAAGTTGGGTGCATTCCTATATTCAGTAATAACACTAGTGCTATAAGTATGACAAAGAACTATGTTCATCATAAAAGGACTAAGCCCATAGATGTAGGCACCACTTCTTGGGAGATAACTATGAGAAAGGATTGATCTCCATAGAATTTTGTGCTACTGATAAACAAATTGCTAACATCTTCACTAAAGCACTGAGTAGAGAAAACTTTGAGAGGAAAAGGTTGGAATTATGGATGATTAAGATCAGAATGCACAATGCAAAAAATTGAAAAATGAAAAAAAAAAGTTTTTTTTCCATAGGAATTTTAAACTTGTGTAAATATCTAGATTAATACTTACTCAGCTTCATACTTTAATTAGTATACTCATGTGACATGTGTTTATATGACTCACTGATCTCTTACAAAAAATTTGTATTATGGCATTTTGAGGTATGTTTAAGAGACTTCTAAATGAAGAACTCGGTTCATCAGTATGGGTTCATATGAAAGCTAACTATACTATGCACAATTAGAATGATTAATATTTTAATCATGAGCAATAGTCCTATAATTGTTCAATTCCTAGAAAATTCTATCCGTTAGCATTGAACCAATTTTGTCTGTCTACAACTCTAAACCAAAACTTTTGCCTAAAATCTAGGGAAGACTAATCGATCATTCAAAATCTAGAATTTCAGGTTGATTAGACGTCTAATTGACCACTGCAAGAAGATTGTACTTATTAAATGTGTATTTCTCTTTAAATACACTTCATTTCTCCTTCCATCATCATAATTCCAAACCATCGAAAAATCTTCTTCACTTTCACTTTCCCTCTTCTCCAAAACTCTAATTCCCAAATTCTCTCAAGAAACCAACGATCATGTTTAACCCACAAGACAATCCCGGAACTTTATCACCATTATCTCCCTCAAATTCATCCTCAAGTATTCCACCCAGTGCATCTCCAAAACCTAGAATACAAAGGGTGAAAATGCTTGCTCGAAATACTGTAGCGTCTGGGGCTCTAAGGGAAGCATTAAACAAGAGGTTGAAAGCAAGTTGTGTGAAAGCAAGACAAGCTCAAAACTCTGACTCCAACTCTGATTCTGAATCCTATCAATCCGCTACTGAGGGGGGAAGGACATAGGTCTTTTGACTCTAAAAAGACTCAAGAATCTCCTTCTGAGGTACGTCCATCTGTGACTGAAAACCCAGAGACTACGTTTGTTCTGATTGGACCCATTAGGGATGTTGAATTTCCTGAGATACGAAGGAGTGGAGGTAAAAAGAATTTTGAAAAAGAAAAATAGAGAGAGGGTGTAGGTGGTGAAGAGAGGGGAACTGGGAAAGAAGTAGTGTCTGATATTTGTGGGGTTGAACAAGGAAGGGTAGAAGAGAGTGGCATGAAGTCAGATGGAGTGGTTCTGGAGAAGCTGCTGAGGGGTCGGTTCATTTGAGCACACAGAAAGATAAACCTATTTCATCTACTGAAGAGACTCTAGTAGACCTGTTGAAAAATGTTGGGGAAAGCTATGACCCAAAAACACAGAGAACTCCCACAACAAAAACTCCTAATGTTCCTAAGCCTTTCAAGAAAAGAAAGGCTTCACCCCTAACACCCATTTCCTCTTCATTGCCAAAGGGTAGAGCCACAAAAAGCAGAGTGAAGTTGAGCTAGAAAGGCTTTAGCTAAAAGTAAGAAAAGGAAAATGGATAAAGGAAAGGGAAAGATTGCAGAATCCTCAGAGGCTGTTGAGGAAGATGAGAAGGAACTTGTCCATCAAGAAAGGGGTATATCAGTGGAGGTTCCTACCCCCAAGACCTAAAAACCCAAGACTTCCTCTAAGAAGTCTTCCTCTATGTCTAAGGCTGTAGAACCTATATTTGCCAAGAGGACAATATCTGTAGTAAAAAACAAACAATCAAAAATTTTGGAAGATGATGACTGGAGTGGAGAAGAAGAAAAAAATGATTTCGAGAAGGAACATGATAAGCTTGCCATGTTTGGTGAAAGAAAGATTTTAAACAGTAGACTACTGAAAGACCTGGTAGAACCAGGAATGATGAAATTGGTGGAGGCTTTAGCTGCTCAAGGATGGAAGGACATGGTCCTTCAGATGGAAGGTAGGGTAGCCAAAAATGAGCTAGTTGAATTTATGGAAAATTCTGCGATTTAGTAAGGCATTGTTAGTTGTCTGGTGAAATGAGTCCAATTGCAGTTTGATGCAAAGAAAGTGGGAGGAATCCTGGTCATACCCTCTGAAGGGTTTGATGATAATACAAGGAAAAGGTGGCCCTGTCGGGACTCCCTCCCTACTGTTCTTGCAGTCACCAAGAGATTCAATGATTCAGAAGAAGTAAATGAAGCCAGAGCTGTGCAGAAAAGTGAAATGAGGCCCGAGCACAAGATTTTGTTTGAAATTGTCAACAAATGTCTATTTCAAAAACAGGAGAGACGGAACGTTACTAATTACGTGGATCTAGTTCTTATGGAGTGCCTGGAGAGAGGAAAGAAAATCAACTAGCCTGCCTTCATTATCTAGCTACTAGACAGGGTCATATACTACTCATAAATGGCTCCAACGCTCATGCTACTCCAAATGGCTTTATTCTAATCATAGTTCTGGATAGGCTCAATGTGCCTCTGAAGAAATGGGAAATGGCCTTGAGCAAGGAAAACTTTGGCATCAATACTCTTCTTGCTTGTGACTATCCAGTCAATAAAGAGTATTTTGTCTAAAATAATGAATGCCAACCAGCCGGATTGGTCCAAGAGTCTTGATGATGCTTTATGGGCTTATCAGACGGGTTATAAAACACCTATTAGAATGCCTCCATCCCATTTTGTGTTCAAAAAAGCTTGTCATCTTCCGGTGGAATTTGAGAATAAGGTCATGTAGGCTTTAAAGAAGTTGGATCTTGAGTGGGGTGTCTCCGCAAACTTGAGGGTAGCACATTTGAATAAGTTGGATGAGTTCTGGTACCATTCATACACAAGTTTGTCCTTGTAAAAAGAGAAGGTAAAATACATTCATGACAAGTACATTCAGAACAAAGAGTTTAAAGAAAGTGATCTTGTGTTGTTGTTCAATTCTCGATTACGGATATTTCGTTGAAAGATAAAGTCTAAATGGAGTGGCCCGTTTGAGGTTGTGGGTGTGACACCCTTTCGTACAATTAGACTTAAAGAATAAAAAAGATAAGGTGTTTAGAGTCACTGGTCACCGGGTGAAGCATTATTTGGGAAAAGTAGGTGTTGGCCATGTCGTGGCGATTATTCATTTCGAGTGATGCTAATCTACGTCGTGAAGCGGTGTTAAATCAAGCACTTCTTAGGAGTCAACCCATGTTTCCTTTTTTCTTTTTTCTTTCTTCTTCTTTAGATAGGTCGTATTTTTTTCTAACTGGATATGAAGTGTGTTGCAGGAACTGCATAAAGGAACTGTGCTCAGAAAAATTGGCTATGTATGGAAAAAGTGCGGACTGCACATGTATTGTGTGGATCTTACTATTTTTGATGCTACAACAAAAGACAAATCGGAAGTCATAATAGCTTTTCATTCATTTCAACAGAGGAGAGGCCACTAGCTTTGTACATTTAGTCCTTAGCTAACAGAATTATAATGTTGAATATTTTAGAGCCCATCTAAGTCCTTCCATGTGTTGTTGCTCACCCTTCATTATTAGGGGACATGAAGGCTTAGTAGTTCGATGATCCGTATTGGATTGTTCTCAAAGAGACAATGCTATAGGGTAGTGCCAAATAGGTTTCTATTGGAGAGGATGGTGTCCTACAACTCCAAGGTCACCTATGTGTTCCAAATATTGATGGCTTAAGGGAGAATATTCTAGAGGAGGCACATAGCTCGCGGTATTCTATTTACCCCTTGCTATGAAGATGTATCATGACCCGAGACAACATTATTGGTGGTGACGAATAAAGAAAGACATCATTTAATATGTGGCTCAGTGTTTGAATTTTCAGCAGGTTAAGTATGAGTAGCAAAGGACAGTTGGACTATTGAAGCAGATGCCTATACATAAGTGGAAGTGGGAGCGCATTACTATGGACTTTCTAGTAAGGTTGCCGCAGACATTGTGCAAGTTTGATGCGTCTTGGTTCATTGTCAATAGATTGACCAAGTATGTCCACTTTATTCCAGTGATGACTACTTATTCTTTAGAGAGGTTGGCACATATCTACATTCGGGAGATAGTTTGGTTGCACGGCATGCCTGTTTCCATCATATTAGATAGGGGCCCACAATTCATTTCTCATTTCCAGAGAGCTGTTCAGAGTGAGTAAGGACCCGTGTGGAGCTCTGTACAACATTTCATCCCCAGACTGACAAACAGTTAGAGCGGACAGTTCAGATTTTGGAGGATATGCTTAGAACATGTGTGATTGACATTGGAGGACAGTGACATAAGTTCTTGCTTTTGGCCAAGTTTGCTTACAATAACAGTTACCAGTCCAACATCGAGATGGATCCATTTGTGGCCTTATGTGGCTAGCGATGTTGTTCTCCTATCAGGTGATTTGAGCCCGGAGAGACTAAGTTGTATTGTACAAATTTGGTGAAAGATGCCTTGGAAAGGTAAAGTTTATTTAGGAAAGCTCCGCACAGCTCAGTCCAGACAGAAGAGTCACGTGGATCAGAAGGCGCGTGATGGATCATTCATGATATGTGAGAAGGTTCTCTTGAAAGGCTCGGCAATGAAGAGTGTAATGAGACTTAGGAAGAAGGTCAAGTAGAGCCCAAGGTTTATTAGCCCATTTGAGGTGTTGAGGCAAGTTGAAGAGATTGATTAGGACCTTGCTTAACCTTCCAACTTATCGGGAGTCCATCTAGTTTTTCATGTGTTTATGCTCCGGAGGTATCATGACGACTTGTCCCATATGTTAGACTTCAGTACTATTCAGCTGGATGAGAGTTTGAGTTTTGAGGAAGAGCTAGTTGCCATTGTTGATAGGAAGGATCACTAGTTGAGGTCCAATAATATTTCTACGGCAAAGGTCTAGTGGAGGGGTCAGCCAGCTGAGAAAATAACTTGGGAGTCTAAGAGGACATCTGGAGCAGATATCCACGATTATTCGACACTTCATGTATGAATCAAACCCATTCAAGGACGAATATTTATTTAAGAGGTGGAGAGTGTAACGACCCGACTGGTCATTTTGCTTTTTATAACCCTTTTCCCCTAGATAAGACTTTTTATGCTTGATTTATTGATTTATGACTTGCGAGAATGGTTGGTTCAGTAATTGGAAGAGTTTGGGTTGAAATCAGAACACTTGGTTCCTTAAGGTTAGTTTAAAAGGTAAAGTTTGATTTCGGTCAACTTTTGGAGTAAACGACCTTGAAATATAGATTTGATGGTTCCAACAAGTTTGTCTGATGATTTCGTACTTAGGCGTATGTTCGGATCTGGTTTTGGATGACCTGGGAGCGTTTTGGTGCCTAATAGTGAAAGTTGATTCCTTAAGGATTTCGAAGGTCTTAAATATTTGGTTTGGAGTGGGTTTTTGTGTAATCGAGGTCTGAATGGAGTTTCAACTGGGAATAGTTTGGTATTGCCATTCAAGGCGTGCGAGCAAAATTTAGTGTCAATCCGAGTAGTATAAGGGTGTTTTGTCACATTGGAAGATTGAAGAAATTGAAGTACATAAGTTTGATTCAATTGGTTTTAGGGGGGTGATTCATATATTTTGCATTGTTTCAGGCATTTCGAGGGTTCGATCGTGTCCATTTTATGATTTCAACTTGTTGGTATGTTCGAGTGTGGCCGAGGCTCGAGTGAAGTTGGAAAATTTGGAAAAGAGTTGAAGCTTTAGGTATTTGTCAAAACTGCACCTGAGTTTGGTCAACTATAGGTGCGAGACCGAAGAAGCAGTCAAACCTCACAGAAGTGGCCAAGGTAGGCCAACCCAAAAGCGACGAACAGAAATCATTGAAGGGATACAGAAATCATTGAAGGGATTGACATTTATTTATTGTGGTTGTTAGCCATTTTAACTCATTTTCACTTATAAGTTGGGCGATTTTGCGGCTCCTGAGAGAAGATTTTCACCTAGCATCTTATGGTAAGTTATTTATACTTATTGTATGTTTAATACTTCGATAATAGATAGATTACCAAATAGAGATTATTGAAAAATCATGGGATTAGCGTAAAACATAGGGTTTTGAGAAAAATAAGATTTAATCAAGAAATTTGTTATGGAATAAAGTATAAATCATATGTTCTTAATCCTTAGGTTATAGGGAACAACAACAACAACAACAACCCAGTATAATCCCACTTGGTGGGGTCTGGGGAAGGTAGTGTGTACGCATACCTTACCCCTACCCGGGTAGAGAGGCTGTTTTGAAATAGACTCCCGACATCCTTCCCTCCAAGAACTTCCCACCTTGCTCTTGGGGAGACTCGAACTAACAACCTCTCCGTTGGAAGTGGGGGTTTGTTGCCATTAGAGAAACCCCTCTTGTCTATTATAGGGAACAACTTTCTTAAAAAATTTCAGTAATTCGGGCACGTGGGTCCGGGAAAGATTTTAGGAAACTTGTGCTTAGGGTAGGAAATTACCTTAATATTTAGAATGCAAACTCTTGAGCTTGTATTGACTAGTTACTACCTCATTTAATTAGTTTTGGATTTTGCAACTCCAAATTGAAGGTTTGTGCAAGTTCTTCATATTGGAAGTAAGCTTTCGAGCAAGGTAAGTCTCCTTTCTAACCTTGTAAGAGGGATTTGTCCCCATAGGTGAGTTAACTTATTATGTGCTCCCATTTGTGGGGGCTACGTATGCACGAGGTGACGAGAGTTCGTCCGTAGCTACTATTATGTTAATTGTCTGGGTAGTTTAGGACCCGTATCATGCCATATTTGAAAATGTTTATAGCTTTTCATGCTAATGAGATAACATAGGACATGTTAGGGATTGAAAATAAATATATATATGAATGTATGCATTTACTTGATAACTTGTATGAATTTATTTGACTATGAATGCGCCTTTATGTGCTTTTTGATGATGATTTATATTTGTGGATCGGGCCAATCGCCTTGGTAGAGATAGATGCATCTATTGTTCTCGCCATTTGACCCTCTGGTGATGTATAGTTTCTCTTATGTTGGACTGGGTCGTACGACCTTGGCAAAATGTGCGCATGATATTTAGGTGTAATCTTGTCCATGACATACTATGATAAATGCCTTGAAGTGAAACTATTATAAGACATGACTAGAACAAATATACAGTTCTCTGTAAATTCTGATCTTGCCATTATCTCAATGTTATCCATGCTTAGAGTATTCTTTAATTATTATTGGTATTGACCTTAGTAAGTGTCAAGTCGAGCCCTCGTCACTACTTCTTCAAGGTTAGTCAAGGTACATGCTAGGTACATATTATTTATGTTCCCATACTATGCTTTTGTACTTAATTCTACAGGATCTGAGACAGGTACATCTGGCTACCAGTCTGGTGCGCATTCTTGATAGTAGGCCGAGATTGCATAGTGAACTGCTCCCTTCCGATGTCGTTCAGCAGCATGATGGAGTCCCTCTTTGTTTTTGACTGCCTATTCTATCTAAGACAGTAGGATAGATTTATTCTTTTGTATGTTCTACTAGATGCCCATATTTTTGTGACACCAGGTCTTGGCACAAACATTGGTAGACTATTCTTTTTGGTTGTATAACTATTATCTTATGTTGCTAGTTATCACTTGTTTTAAATTCAAGTTAAGAAAATGCTATAATTGTTTTAGTAAGTACAATAAGAACTCACTAATATTTATGGTTGGCTTGCCTTAATATGGTGTTGCGCACTGTTGGCCTATAATAAAATTGGGTCATGACATAAGTAGCTTGAAGTGTGAAAAGGACGCCCTTAAGTGTCAAAAGATCATTCTACGAATGAATATGGCTAAACTTCAAAATATGTTAGCAATGGGTGTTCCTGAGGAAGATGATGATAATGGATTAAATGAACCGGAGGGGGAATATTCTTGTAAATTGTACTGTTAGAGGAATGGTTAAGATGAGTGAAATGAGGCTGAATAAGTAGGCTATGCTATTGTGCTTCTGTAGTGACCGACTTGTTGTTTCATGAGTTATAACCTCATTTCCCTATTTCTATTTCTTTTTGGTGTTCTTCAACTATATTATGATATGTTGGGTAATTGGTTCGGGCCTGGAGTAGTTTCAGAGAGGAGTTGAGACACTTATTATCTTTTGTGAAGGCATAAGTTGGGAAAGATGACCGGATGTTGACTTATGTGTAAACTATCTCGAATTTGAATTTTGATAGTTCTGTCAGCTTTGTTACATTACATTGGACTTAGGAGCGTGTTCGGTAAATGATTTAGAAACCGATTGTAGAATTAGGCTTGACTTGGCAAAACATAGAATTTTGGCAATTTTGATCAGTAGTAGAAATTTTGATATGGGGGTCGGAATGGAATTCTAGAAATTAGGGTAGGTTTGTGGTGTCATTTGTGAAGTGTGTGCAAAATTGAGGTGTTCCAACATGATTTGATAGGTTGCAGTATCGTTTGCGGATTTTTGAAGTTTAGGAGTTCTTAGGCTTGAATCCAAGTTTAATTTGCTGTTTTGATGTTGTTTTGGGTGATTCAAAGGTTTGACTAAGTTCATAGGTTAATATGTGACTTGTTGGTATATTTGGTCGAGTTTTTTAGGGGGTCAGGATGATTTTGTATGGCTAACGGAGAGTTTGGAATTTGGAAAATGCAGCCGAAGCCACTGTTACTGATGTTTCCGAACTTGCAGTGTGGGAGCCGTAGGTGCGAGGTTGCAGGTGAGTTTGGTTAGACACAGATAAAAAAATCTAAGGCCAGGGTTGGGTCTACAAAAGCGAAAGATTGGTGGCATCTAAGAGCTCGTTGGTGCGAGACCTGGGGCACAAATGAGAAAGAAGTGAGAGTGGCCAGTTCCGCAGAAGCGGAAGGATGTGCACAGGTGTGGAAACTAGGGTGCAGGAGAAAATATATGGCCGCAGGTGCGGAGACCTGTGCAAAAAGTATAAATAGCACACTTCGCAAATTTCGGTTCATTTCCACCATTTTCAATTCGGTTTTGGAGCTTTTGGAGCGATTTTGAATGGAGACTTAATTTGTTTTTAGTGAGGTAAGTTGCTTGAGCTTTAGTAATCCTATCTATGGTGTTTTTCACGTTGTTTTATCAATTAATCAGTGGATATTATGGGTGAAAAATAAAGATATAGGGCTAGGGATTTTGGACAGTTTGATTTGAGGATTTGAGGGACCAAATGGAGTCAGATTTTGATAAATTGAATATGTGTGGCTCGGGAATGAATGGGCTTTCAAGTTTTGTTACTTTTGATGGATTCCGAGATGTGGGCCCAGGGGCCGGGTTTGAGTGAATTTCGGAATTCATGTCCTATTAAGTTATTATTCTTTTGGAATTGGTTCTATGGCCTATATTGATTGCATTGTATTGCTTGTGTCTAGATTCCGGACGTTTGGGGACCGATTTGAGAGGTGAAGGCATCACCAAGTTAGATTTTGGCTTGGTTTGAGGTAAGTAACACTTCCAAATTTTGTTTTGAAGGTTCGAAACCCGAGACCATGTGTTATGTGATTAGTATTAAGGTGACGCACATGCCAAGTGATGGGCGTGCCGGCATGGACTATGAGAATTGTGGCATGGATGATTCCATGGTATCATTTGGTAACTCTATCTTGTTAATTTCCATGATTCAATCATGTGATGAAGTGGTTGAGCTGTAAACGATGCTAGATATCATGTCTAGGATTTGTTATGGTATTGTTGGAACCAATAGCGGTTGTTTATAGTTGTTCCCTCATCAGTTCATTTATTATTCCATACTTAGTCATAATCATGCATCTTTATATCGTATCTCAGTCTCAATTATTAATTGATTCATCATATCATCGTTCCGAGTTGTTTTTATGACATTGTGAGCCCGTGGTGAGACTAGATAGGTTGATGGCTGAGTGAGGCCAAGGGCTTGTTATGAGTGATAGTTATGGGATCGGGCTGCATGCCAAAATATTTATATTGACGATTATGATAACTCTTAGGCTGTAGAATCCCCTCCAGAGTCTGTCACACACCCCAGTGAGCGCAGTTGATATGATCGATCTTGTTACGAAGCATTTATACTTGGAGATGGATCTTCTACATAGGGATGGAATTGCCTTTCTCGGTACTGAGTGACTTTTGTCAGTGATATATATACATTTTGGGATGGATCTTCTCTGTGCCGTGTGAGCCATATACAGTACCGAGTGCTTGTGATGTTATTATCATTATCTCAAGATGGATTTTCTCCATTGGGCTGGATTGGCCTTCCTCAATACTGAGTGAATGCTGTCAGAGATGTATATATTCCGGGATAGATCTTCCCTAGGCCGTGTGAGCCATTTGAGAGTGGGAGCACATTGAGCATTTCATACAATTGATGCATTGTTATGTAGAATAAGATATGTTATATATCTTAATCTGTTTAGATATGTATTTACCTTATCACTTTGAGTTGTGTATTTAACTAAAAGCATGCCTACGTTTCTTTACATTTATTCTATTATATTTGTTCAGGTGGAGTTTATCACTACTGGTTAGTCCATAGGTTGGACTCGCTACTTACTGAGTTGGTGTACTCATGTTATCTCCCGCACCTTGTGTGTGTAGATTCAAGCAATTTTGGACCCAATAGCGGTTGTTGATCAAGGCTTCAGGCTTAGGAGATTATTGAGGTATCTACACGCAGTTTGCAGGCCTTGGCTCTCCATATCTATCTCTAGGTGCATTTTAGTTTATTTCCTTGAATGTTGTAATAGATTATGTTATCCTTTAGAGTCTCATGCACTCAATGACACCCTGGTTTTGGATTGGTTATATCGTATTATGGAATTTTCTTATATTTTAAACAGTTTCCCCTTAAAATGTTAAAAGCATCCGTAAGTGTTTTCTTTTCAACCTTAGTGTTGTTTTGTTGATTTTATTGAGTTGAGGCTGGCCTAGTTTCATGATGGTCGGGTTTTGGTGACAACTTCTTATTGAATTTGTTGCAGCTTGGCTGATGAAGTGAGAAGGAATACTGGTTTGTTGTTAGTAGGAATAGTTTAATAACTGAAAGGTTGTTTTGTGGGAAATATTTAGAATCATGTAATATTGTACTGGTGTAATGTTAAATTTGTTGAAGTTATTAGGCGCTACTTTGAGTGTATTAGGCAACCAAGTAGTTAGTTTATTGATGGACAGAGTGTATATTACACAATCTCTAGGTTATGCATAATTCAATGTTATATTTAATCAAGTTATTAGTACTATACATATTTCTACTACACAACCTAATAACTTTGTTTATTACTAGACACATTGTCTATTATGCAATCAATTAGCTGCCTATTGTAATACAATAAGGAAGTGCTACGGAAATAAACATTCCAGCATCAAAAGTTATGTAACGCCCCAAAATCGAGGGGCGCGACCGGCGCTCGACTTTGTAGCCCCAGTCAAGTGGACCTGGGTGCCTTTTCTATCCCATGTGTTACCCCGTGTTTCATTACTCATTAATCAAGTAAAATAGCCATTTATAATTTAAACACCTTCTTACGAGATATACATAATATACATTGTTACTTTGCGCGGTTTACATGTTACACCGCCTAACATATAAATTACATATTTATATAAGTTCATAACCCACATTTTCTGTCTACGGAGCGTCTAAGGATACAAATGGGTGATACAATACTTGCTACTAATAAGGCTCTGGCTATACCTAACACATATACTAAAACAAGTCTCCGGAAAAAAAAAGCAGCATGAGCCACGCATGGCCCCGAGGGGAAAGGGGCTCACCAATTCAGCTGACGGAAAGTGAAGGAGTGCTACTGTCGGTGAACTGGAGTCCCTACAACTGAACCACCTACAATCATAACACGAATGTAGCGCCCCCGAAAAAAGGGACATTAGTCCATTTGAATTGTACCGGCATGTATGTACAAACTTCATCCCAAGTAAAATCAATCAATGCACAGATAACAAACAGTAGAAGAATCTACGATCAAATACACAAGAAAGGAACAACCATAGCCAAACAAGTTCCGCAATCTCTCCTTTTCCCCTATCCGACATTATTCCATCACATCAATGATTTTCCCAACTTTCACATATTTTCATTTCAATATGGATTTTGAACATTTTTCCACCCTTATTACCTCGGCCACCCTTATCACCACAATCCACACATTATTACTTCGTGTTGCGGCGCACAACCCGACCCTGCCTGATAATCACATTTTGTAATCACAACCACAAACAATACATCACAAGAATCATCATTTCAAGGAAACACAAGTTCATATCAACAATTCATACATTTGGGCCCAAGGCACCATAACTGTTACCAAGTAGTAATTCATGTACAAGGTGTGTCATAATTGTTTAACTTATTTACATCATTTCCCAATACCCTTTTTCATTACTTACCACGCAGTGTTTTTAGCCGTTGTACACATTCCCACAATTGGACACGTTAACATCCTTTCAATACACATATTTTCAAATAAGGTACACATACTATATGCTCGTCACAACAAGCGGATTCCACAAGAGTTAGCATTACGAACCTCAAATTCGCTGCTTAATGATACTGAAATGATCCAATACACTTATGCAACTTCAGTGTACAATACAACACTCAATAGGGTCAATATTAGTAAAACTTTCGTAGCTTAATCCATTTAGGCATATTATCAAATGCCTTATAGGTATAAATCTTTTCTTCTTATAACTATAGTATTACTTCATCTAACTAAAACCATTAACCAACAATTTATCCACCATCATTCCTAACCAATTTATAACTTCCAACAACATATGTATAACCATCCATTCACACCCAACCAATAAATGATATCAAATAATCACTCGTTCAATCTGTACAATAATTATGTATTTATATTGGGAACTTATGGATTCCAATCACTACACCAAGAGTTCCAACACATAATCCACACTCACATTCCTATAATATATCTATATATGTAAGTCTAAGGTGTAGAATTTACCTTTTGGAAGAAATCTTGCAAAACCCTCCTTTGGAAGGAATTTCTTGAAAATCTATGTGTTTTATCAAAAGATTTCATCAATACTTGTGTAGGAATGATGTAATTTTACACTAAGTAAATGGAGGTTGCTTACCTTGAAGATATGGGGAATTGAAGGTCTTGAGAGGGTGGAAGAAGGACCCTAAGTTCGTCCAAATGAAATGGGTAAAAATGAACCACGAAATTGTGTATATAAAATGGTTCAAGTGGCAATGGGCGCTGCCTGTGGCGTTGATTCCACTAGCTCAATAATTCCTGGTGCCACGGCTAGCTCCCAGCGCTACCTAGGGCTCTGGCAACGGAAGGGAGACAAAAATGGTCATAACTTTCTATATAAACCTCCAAATGATGAACCGTTTGATGCGTCGGAAACTAGACTCAAAGAGTTTTAATTAGATAGATTATTCATCCCACAACTCCTCATACACACAAAGATATGCTCGTCCAAAGTCAAGACTTGTGCAAACTTATTTCAAATCTTAGCATATTATGAAATTATCGAACTTGGCTTTGACTTAGGCTTCCCTTTGGACCTCACATCACTTATTTCATGCTCATACACTTATTCACCACATCCAATTCATTTGCATCATATTTAAAGCACATAAAATATTACAATTAGTCTACCTATCGCCTAGTAAAAAGCATTTCTTGGGCTTTACATTCTCCCCCACTTAGGATCATTTGTTCTCAAATGAGAGGTAGAGCTTGACCCAAACACCCAACATAACAAATTTCTTTTCTATCATACCTCAAGTCCTTAATTTTTGATTAACTCTTAAATTTTTCAGAAATTTCGCCAGAGTTTCCTTTGTAATTAGGTCTATCTACCTATCAGGGAGCCCCTAAAATATATTTCCAAGTACTATTACACAGTTTTTGTTATCCCTACACCTGGTATAAAATTCGTTACCTCAACTACTTGTACATATTCATACGCTTTATATAACATACACGTACGTCGTTCTCCTTACACCACAAATTGCACATGGTTCAACCAATGTTATTTACTTGCACACAAATGGGTCACTTCAATGAGCCCCACACAATTCAATCACTTTAACATGCCTAAAATGCTTCACTTTAACCAATCTACACTATCATTAATCATTTACCTACCACATAGGTTTCTCACAATCTTCAATTGCTTCAAGGGTTGCACATTACCCAAATAGCAACAACATTTTCTATTTGGCACACATAGGGAAGTTACAAGAATAAGGCAATTTGAAAATAATAATAATGGGGTGCCTTTGCACAAATCTGAACACTACCTCAAATTGCTTAAAGACAATTGTTCGAACGATCACTACTAGACTTGTTAAAAAATATGGGAATATTTTTCTTTCATTTTATTTTTCACTTCCCACGTGGCTTCCTCGACTCGTTGACTTTGCCATAATACTTTAACGGAAGCGACTTCCTTGTTTCTCAATTTACGGATTTACCTATCAAGAATCGAAATCAAAATTTCTTCTTACGATAACTCTTCATAGACCTCGATAGTCTCAATTGGCACGATGGTGGATGGATCCCCAACCACTATCTTTAGCATAGCCATATGGAACACCTGGTGCACTAATGAAATCTCAGGGGGTAATTCCAGCGTATAAGCCACCTATCCTATCATTTGAGTGATCTGATATGGCCCGACATACCTTGGGATCAATTTTCCTTTCTTCCCAAATCGCATGACTCCTTTTATGGGAGATACCTTCAAGAACACCCAATCATCAACTTGGATTCCAATTCTCATTGACGCACGTCTGCATAGTATTTCTGACGACTCTGAGCAGTTTTCATCCTCTCCTGAACGACTTTAACTTTTTCCATAGCCTGATGCACAACATCTGGCCCTAACAGTTCTGCTTCACCCACTTTGAACCATCCAATCAGAGACTTACACCTCCTTCCGTACAATGCCTCAAATGGGGCCATCTGAATGGTAGCATGAAAGTTGTTATAGTAATTCAATAAGTGGCAAATGATCATCCCAATTACCTTTGAAATCCAAGACACAAGCCTGCAACATATCTTCCAAGCGTCTGAAAATTCTGCTCCGCTAGACCATCAGTATGCGGATGGAAGGTCGTGCTGAGATTCATATGAGTACCCAAACCTTGCTGAAACTTCTTCCAATAATTAGTTGTGAACTGGCCCCTCAATCGGAGATAATAGAAACCGGAGTGCCGTGAAGTCTGACTACTTCCTTGATGTATAACTGAGCATACTGTTCTGCAGTATCGACGGACTTGACTTGCAAAAAAAGAGCTGATTTCGTGAGTCGATCCACAATTACCCAAATCGAGTCGAACATGCAATGAGTACGGGGTAACCCTTCCACAAAATCCATGTTGATCATCTCCCACTTCCACATTGTTATCTCCTTAAGCTGAGTTAACCCACTGGGCCGCTAATGCTCAGCTTTTACTTGATGACATTTCGGACATTTAGATACAAAGTCCGCCACACCCTTCTTCAAACCGTTCCACCAATAAATTTCCTTTTGATCATGATACATTTCTGTAGGACCTGGGTGCACAGAATACCTGGAATTGTGAGCCTATGCCATTACCCACTTCTGAAGATTACCCACGTCTGGAACGGATAACCTACCTTGATTGCGCAACACACCATCCTCGCCGCCGAGTGAAAATTCCGAAGTCTTGTTATTCAAAAATGTCTCCTTCATTAGTGCCAATGGTGGATCAATAAAGTGCTTTTCCTTGAAATCCGCTACAAGTAACAATTCTGCTCTATTGTGCACTCTAACATTCTCCTCATCTAAGGTCGAAATACAAACAACTGGCTAATTGATAAACCTCTTAAGCCAAGGCCTCTAATCTGCCCCCAAATGAGCCGAACTACCCATAAACTTCCGACTGAGAGGGTCGGCCACCATATTTGCCTTCCCTATATGGTACAAAATGTCCATATTATAATCCTTGAGCAATTCTAACCGCTGTCCTTGCCTTAAATTCAACTCCTTCTGCATGAACAAATATTGGAGACTCCAATAGTGCGAGAACAAATCCACATGGACCCCATAAAGAAAATGCCGCTATATTTTCAAATCAAACACAACTGTTGTGAGCTCCAAATCATGCGTCGGGTAGTTCTTCTCGTGATTCTTATGTTGCCTTGAAGCATATGTTATAACCTTCCCATGCTACATCAACACACACCCCAAACGAACCTTGGAGGCATCGCAATAAACCACAAGGCCTTCCGTGTCTTTCGGCAAGGTAAATATCGGCCCCAAGTTCAGCCTCTACTTCAATTCCTGAAAACTTTTCTCACAAGCATCGGACCATTGGAATTTAACCGCTTTTCTGAGTCAACTTAGTCAATGGGGAGGTGAGGGTAGAGAATCCCTTCATAAACCTCCGATAATACCCAACTAAATGCAAAAAACTACGGATCTCTGTCGGGGTCGTAGGTCTAGGCCAATCTTTCACAGCTGAAATCTTCAAAGGATCCACCTGAATCCCTTCACTGGAAACAACATGTCCCAGAAAGGTAACAAACTCCAACCAAAATTCACATTTCGAAAACTTTGCATATAACTGGTGTTGATGAAGAGTCTGTAGAACTGCCTTGAGGTGATCGGCATGATCCTCCCAGCTCTGCGAAGAAACAAGGATTTCATCAATGAAAACAATCACGAAGGAGTCTAGAAATAGCTTGAAGACCCGATTCATAAGATCCATGAAAGCTGCCGTGGCATTGGTTAGCCCAAAAAAAATGAACAAGAATTCAAAGTGACCATAGCGAGTTCTGACAGTGGTCTTATGAATATCCTGCGCCCTAATCTTCAATTGATGGTTCCCGAACCGTGGATCAATTATGGAGAACAACCATGCACCTTGCAATTGATCGAACAAATCATCTATCCACGAAAAAGGATATTTATTCTTGATGGTGTCCTTGTTGAGTTGTCAGTAATCAACACATCCGGGGAAACCCATCCTTCTTCCTGATAAATAGAACCGGAGCACCCCACGGCGACACACTCGGCTGAATGAAACTCTTTTCTAGTAAATCCTTCAGCTACTCCTTCAACTCCCTTAACTCCGCTGGAGCCATTATGTATGGTAGAATAGATATTGGTTGTGTATCTGGCAATAAATCAATAATGAAATCAATCTCCCTATCTGGCAGAATCCCTGGAAGCTCATCCGGAAACACTTCAAGAAACTCATTCACCACTGGCACGGGCTCAGGGATAGACAATTCTGAAGTTGTGTCTGCCACCCAAACCAAGTGATAGATACACTCCTTCTTAATCACTTATTAAGCCTAAAGGTAGGAAATAAACCTACCCTTTGGCACCACACAATTCCCCTTCCACTCAATAACCGGCTCATTAGGGAACTCGAGTGTTACGACTCTCATCCGGCAGTCAATTTTAGCAAAGCACGAATAAAGCCAGTCCACTCCCATAATAACATCAAAATCCACCATTCCAAGCTCAATAAGATCGGCCGTGGTAATCGACCACATATCGTGACAAAATAACTCCTATAAACTCGCACGATTGTAATAGAATCACCAACCGGATGCGATATGGAGAACAACTCATGAAGTTGTTTGGGTTCTATTCCAAAACTTGAAGCAATGAATGGAGTGACATAAGACAAAGAGGACCCCAGATCAATAAAAGCATAACAATCAATGGCTTGAATAGACAAGATACCATTAACAATATCTGGAGAAGCCGCTGCACTCTAGCGACCACTCAAAGCAAAAAACCAGCTGGGTCCACCTCTACCACGAGCCCAAACCCTAATTGCACCATGTCGTGTTGGAGCTGGAGCACACACGGATGATGTGGCGGCTGAAGAACCAGATGACTGACCGAATCCCCTACCCATGCCATGACTGGGCACACGACAGTCACGCTGGATATGGCCTCTCACCCCGCATCTATAGCACATCGGGATATCCAAATAACAGGTCTTTGTATGAAATCTCCTACACTTGGGGCACGGAGCCCTATCCCGCTGCTGAATTTTCCCTACTGAACAATCGGATTGATTGGGTCTCCTACTGTCTAAACCTCGTCTCAAGTGATTACTCTCCTGATAACTGTGTGCGGATGGTGGTGTGCTCGCTGAGGATTGAGCATATTATTGGGATGGCCCTGATGGCCCTCTCCCGTAAACTGGTCTCCCTAAGTGACCCACTGATCGGGCCCTACTGCTACTCTCCCTCTTTGCCCTTATTTTCAACTTTCTAGCCTCCATATCCTGGGCGAATCCCACTATCTTACCATAATTCATATCAGAGTGCAAGGCCATTGTAACAGCTTCATTCACAACCAAGGGAGTAAGGCCCTAAACAAACCGTCGAACCCTGGCATCCATAGTTGACACCAACTGAGGGGTTTACCGTACAAACTGGTTAATTCTAGAACAGAAGGAATCTCCCTATCCGCTAGAGGGCACAGGGGTGGCATGAGATCTCTGGGCCTGAGCGGCCACCAGTTGAGTCAACATATGAATTGCTCCCCTAAGGTCGTCATCGGAAGTAACTAGACTGGAAGCTACAACTGAAGAAATATCAGGAATATCAACGGGAGGGATGGTAGCAGCCTCTGATGTAGCAGGAATAGGAACATTTAGATCTGGGGCAAATAGGCTAGGTAGATTCAAGACCAGGAAGTCACTCTCGCCCACTGCATCAGGTGCATGATTCATCGCCACACTTGGGTGTCATTGGCCCCAAGGCCAAGTCTAGCTCTCTTCTTAGGTGCCATTACTGGAAAAATCAGAACAGAGAACGAGTTAGACATCAACACTTTCACTTTTATTTTGCCGCACGATATAGAATAACAAAGAAAAGGGTAATTTCCTAAATGTCCATGTAGGGACTTATAAATGTGGTCGACAATAAATCGATAAGAACGACTCTACTAGACACGGCTCCGAGACACCCTAGGACAATTTTAAAACCATAGACTCTAATACCAAGTTTGTCACGCCCTAAAACCAAGGGGCAGGACAGGTGCTCAACCGGGTAGCCCTAGTCAAGGGGACTTGGGTGCCTTTCCTATCCCAACGTTTTACCCCGTGTTTTCATTGCTCATTAATCAAGTGAGACTACTATTTATAATTTAAACACCTTCTTACAAGATATACATAACTTACATGGCTACTTTACGCGGTTTACCAGTTACACCGCCTAACATACAAAACACATATTAATATAAGTTCATAACCCAAATTTCCTGTCAACGGACCTCCAAGGAAACAAAAGGGTGATACAATACTTGTTGCTAACAAGGTTCCGACTATTACTTACACATATACTAGAAAAAGATTCCGGAAGAAAAGCAGCATGAGCAATACAGGGCCCCGAGGGGAAAGGGGCTCACCGATTTAGCTAATGGAAAGTGAAGGAGTGCTACTGTCGGTGGACTGAAGTACCTGCTATAGAACCATCTACAATCATAACACGAATGTAGGGCCCCAGACAAAAGTATGAACAAACTTTACCCCACGTAAAATCAATAAATGCACAGATAACAAACAATAATAGAATCAATGATCAAATACACATGAAAGGAACAACCATAGCCCAACAACTTTCGCAATCTCTCTTTTTCCCCTATCCGACATTATTCCATCATATCAGTGATTTTCACAACTTTCACATCTTTTCATTTCAATAGGGATTTCGATCGCTTTTCCACCCTTATTACCTCGGACACCCTTATCACCACAACTCACACCTTATTACTTCGAGTTGCAGAGTGCAACCCGACGCCGCCCGACAATCACATTTTGTAATCACAACCACAAAAAATACATCACAAGAATCATCATTTCAAGGAAACACAAGTTCATATAACCAATTCATACATTTGGGCCCAAAGTTCCATAACTGTTACCAAGTAGTAATTCATGTACAAGGTGTTATCGTAATCATTTAAGTTATTTACGTCATTTCACAATACCCTCTTTCATTACTTACCACGTAGGGTTTTTAGCCGTTATATACATTTCCACATTTGGACACGTTAACATCCTTTCATTCGTTAACACATACTTCCACATCGATATCCTCAAGCATTTACAAACTTTGCACATAAAAAGGTAAGCACATAATATCACTTCTCACAATCACATATAAAATGGTGGTGTGGAAATAAACTAAGACAATCAATACACATATTTTCATACAAGGTACATGTACCGCATGCTCGTCACAACAAGGGGATTCCACAAGGCTGTAGAACTATTCACACAATGGCCTAAAAGGAAACTCTACATGGGGCCAAATTAAGCCACGGCATGAAAGGTAAGATGATTGAATTTTTCAAAACTAACATGAATTGCTTTGTTTAGTCCCATTCTGATATGATAGGCATACCCCTAAAAGAAATGAATCGCAATTTAAATGAAGATCCATCGTATCAACCAATAAAACAAAAGAAAAGAAAGCAGGGATCTTTCAAAAATATGATTAAAGCCATTGAAGAAATTCCTGACATGCTTACTAGTAAGAAAGAGGTGTAGAGACCGACGGAAAGAATTGCAGCCTCGAGAAGATTTATTTCCAACTCATCAGAAAAATGCATTAAATTCTTTTCAGCTCTTAAAAAGCAAGATCAATTCGAATGGTTTAAGGAATGTCAATAAACGCTCAAAAACCTGAAAGTCTACTTATCAAATCCACTATTGCTTGCAAAATCAAAAAATGGGGAAAGGTTGCTTATCTAATATGTTGTTTCAAAAGTAGTGGTGAGTGTTGTTTTGGTTCGTCAAGACAAAGGTAAATAGTCTCCAATTTTATTTTGTTAGAAAATTATTATTAGATGCGGAGACACGTTATTATCAGCTATAAAAACTTGCACTTGCATTAATCATGGCATCTAGGAAACTAATGCCTTATTTTTAATGCCACCCTATCCTTGTAGTGACTACTTACCCAATACGTAATATATTACACAAACAAGAATTATCGGGTAGGTTAGCCAAATGGACCATAGAATTGAGTGAATATGACATCACATATCAACCTAGAACGACAATAAAGTCACATATGTTAGTAGATATTTTGGCTGATTTTAGCCGAGGGATGCAACTAGAAATAATAAAAGAACTGCAAGTAATCAATGGATCTAATCTAGTAACATGGACCTTATTTACTGGTGGCTTATCGAATGTGAAAGGGGCAGGTCTAATAATTGTATTAGTACCACCTACGGATAAAACAATACAATAAGCTATAAAATGTCATCCTATGACTAACAATGAGGCAAAGTATGGAGCTGTGATTATAGGTTTAGAACTGGCAAGCGAACTTGGCATAGAGTAGGTCGTAATCAAAAGCGATTCACAACTTATAGTTTACCAAGTGGTTGGGACATATACAGTTAGGGAGGCAAGAATGCAACAATACCTGGAGAAGACGCGATATCTGGCTAGACAATTCCAAACCTGTAAGGTTGTGCAGATACCACAAGAGGAGAATGTTGAGGCAGACACCTTATCTAATCTTGCATCTGCGGCAGAAGTAACAAATGATGAAAATGCCTCTGTAATGCATCTATTTCATTCAGTACTCGATCAAGATAGAAATGAGGTAAATTCTATTAATTTAACTTAGGATTGGAGGAACGAGATTGTCACTTTTTTATAGTACGAAACCGTCCCTAAAGATAAAAGGATCACGCAATTCGCAAAAAAGCTGCTCGGTACTGCTTAAAGCAATGCAATATTTATCGAAAAATGTGTGGTGGTCCTTTAGTAAGATGCCTCAGACCTTCTCAAACAGATTATGTGATGAGGAAATACACGAGGAACATTGTGAAAATCATGGGGGAGGAAGATCTTTTGGGAAAACCATGATTAGAGCAGGCTATTATTTGCCAAAAATGGAAGATGAAGTGGAAAACTTTGTAGCTATATGTGACAAGTGCCAAAAATATGGTAACAATATGCATAGACCCGCAGAATTGCTACATCCAGCCATTACACCGTGGCCTTTTATGAAGTGGGGGATGGATATCATGGGTCCACTACAATAAGCAAAAGGCAAGGTTAGATTTTTGCTAGTACTCACCGATTACTTTACTAAGTGGATGGAAGTAGGTGCTTTTAAACAGTTACGAGAAAAAGAGGTAAGAGATTTCATTTGGCGAAGTATCATTTACTGATTCAGCATACCAAAGGAAATCATACGTGACAACGGCCCACAATTTATAGTTGCACAGATCACAGAATTATTCAAAGTTGGAAAATAAAAAGGGATTACCTCAATGCCTTACCATCTAGTGGGTAATGGACAAGTTGAATCGAAAAACAAAGTCATTATTAACAAGTTGAAGAAACAATTGGAGGAATCCATAGGCATTGACCGAAGGTGTTACATGGTGTTTTATGGGCTTACCGCATGACAGCAAAAACAAGTACTGGAGAAACACCATTTTCATTGGTATACGGAACTGAAGCCTTGATCCCGGTCGAGATAAGGGAACCAAGCATGAGATATGCACAAGCAACTGAGGAAACTAATGAAGAATAAATGAGAATAAACTTAGATTTACTTGAAGAAAGAAAGGAAGCTATATTAATAAGAATGGCAGCACAAAAGCAAGTTATGGAACGATATTATAATCGGAAAGCTCGCGTAAGATACTTCAAGACTGGGGACTTTGTACTCAAGAAGATTTTTCAACCACGAGAGCGGCTAATGTGGGAAAGTTATGTCCAACCCGAGAAAGACCTTATAATATTCATGGTATCGTAGAAAAAGGAGCATAACAGCTGGAAAAAATGGATGGCAAGATATTACCTTTATATTGGAATGCCGCTTATCCGAAGAGATACTATTTCTAAAGAAATGAAATATCCACGGTCAAGTATCCTCATTTTAAAATTTTGTTCTAGAATTTTTATAATTTTACTAATTATTTTGGATGACAGGAAAAAAGCTAACCCATACTAAATGATGAATCATGACCTGCAAGACACATGGAGAAGTATAAATTCCTTGTCTAGGGTTACAACTATTCCAATAGAAATTCTAACACCTCCAAGTCCCGTACGTTTTTTCCTTTTCAGAAAAATGACCGAATGAGAGGAGTAATCAAGTGCTCGAGATTTCATACTTCAAAGCTCAAACACTTGAAGGACTATATAATATAGGTAGAGCACATGTATAAATAAGGAAAAAAAGACTGAAGAAGATATTAGAAAGTACAAATCGAAGTCTCAAAGTCTACTCATTGAGTGAGTCAAGTTCATAACAAAGTTACGAGCCAATAACACAAAGCCAATCGAACAACCTTATAGATTCCAAATTTTATGATATCGAGGTTAAAGGAAATATACAAAAATGGGTTTATGAAGGAAAACCTTCAATTTTATTTTCTCTTTTGAAATCTATGGCAGAGAAAATAGTTACAAAAAAGTTATTGAAATAATTTAAGCACATGTAAGATGTTATTTAAACTTGACAAAGGTCAAATAAAAACTTTAATAAAGTTATTTCAAGAAACGTGTGTGTTCCTATTTCTTTTGTCGTACAGTTACACCATTATGAAGTTGAGTTGTCTTCTTCATTAAGCGTTGAAAAGAAAAGGGCCTCCTTTATGAAATTCATGCATGATTCAATCATACATGAAGTTAATAAAGCATATTATGAAATAAAAATACAAAAAAATGGTAAAACATAAACCCATGAATTAATTAACAAGTCCTTAAGTATAAAGGCAAAGACGAGCAAAACAGAAGATCAAAATAACTAAGTTAAAACCGAAAATTCTAAATATTAAAAAGTTTAGACTAAGTACGAACTTAGTCATAAACTATTTGTCATTTGTACAAAAACGCCCCGGAAAGGTCTGGGGACTTATCTTTTCCAAAAAACGAAACCCCCAAATAGGACTGGGGGTTATAATCACATTTCACCAAAAGAAAAAAAAAAGGAGAAGTCATATTTCATAAACTTGTCACTGAGGAGTTGAAGAGGGGTTTATAGCAAGGTCACCAGCAGCAGAAGGTTCAAGTTGGCGTGAAGGAGTTTGAGCACTCACCTTACCAATATTATCTTTAATATGCTCGGGGGTATCGGTTATGTGAGAAGATAAGTGTTTGGCCTTGCTGAGTCTTTTCAATAGTTTCTTTTATCGTAGTTAATTCAGCCTCCAAGTTAAAGCCCTCTTTCCTAGCCTCCACAAGGGTGTCATGTCGAGTGTTTAAAATTTCCCAACTCACTTCAATTGTGGTCTTCTCCTCAAGAATGTCGTAATCTTTATCCCATTGATCAATTTCACTTTTGAGCTTTTTATTCTCAACCAAGGCAGAATCATATGAAGTTTGATGAGAAGCACATGAACTTTCTAAAGAACGGACTTTATCAGAAGACTCACAGAGATCTTTTTGAGTATGAGTCGAAGTTTACACAAGTTCGCCAGGATAAGCGTCTTTCTCACTTAACAAGGCCCGCAATTCTGATATCTTCACTAGCCCTAGAGAGTTGCTCAGAAAAAAATGTTTCGAGGAGATCCTTAGCTTTGCTAGCTTTATTCGAGGAAGCCTTCTCGACCTCTAACTCTGAAGTATAAATCTTCAATTGCTGCTAGAGTTGTCGATATGGGTCGAGCTGGGCCAGCCCAGCCCAGCCCACGTAGTCTTTAGCAATTAACGGGCTGGGTTGGGTAGCCTATCATTTTGATGGGCCTTATAATGGTCAACCCACCCCAACCCTATGTGGGCTGCAGGCACCTACGGGCCGGCCTATCATTTTTCAAAATATAATAAAGTTTTAACTTTAAAAAAAGATAAGTATTTAAAAGTTAAAAAAATCTTATCGTTAAATTTTCAAAAAACTTAATACTTAAATTGTTCCAATATATCATAATAAATACTAAAAGTAAAAGACAAGACTATAATTCATTTACTGAAAGTCAAAACTCAAAACTAACTATTCAACAGAACGTCCATGACGCTTATGGGATATCCAACACATCAACTTCATCAAATACATTCAAATCCGCTTGTGAGAAAGTTGTCTTAAAATATTCATTTTCATCTATATCTACAATTTATATAAATATTAATAATAGTTAAATTTTTAAATCTAATTAACATTTTAAGACCTCGATTTTTTAATGTGATAAGCTTAATAAACCTTAAGCTTCAAATACCGTTCTTGATAATTTATGTCGTATAATTTTTATATTATATATATTTTAGATACATATTTTTAATAGGCCCACGGGGCGGCATAGCCCAGCATTAGTAAAGCCTCACCGGCCACGAGCTTTCTCTGGCCGGGCTTAAAAGCCTCATTTTTAAATGGGTTCCAAAATTCTAGCCCAGCGCTACTAAATCAAGGGCTGGATTAGGCTAGCCGAATGGGCCAAGCCCATATTGACGGCTTTAATTGCTGCTCCAAGGTACACTTTCTCTCTTCTAACACTTCCATGTCAATTTGAAGGCTTTCATACTGTTCTCTTCATTTGTCTGCTTCAACTTGATAATCATGCATTAATTGCTCCATGTGGGAAAGTCTCTTCATCATCTTCGTGTCAACTTAAAAAAAGGGTAAGAACCTTAAATAGAAGAAGAGTGAGGTAACGTACAAAACAGACTACCTTTAATGATGATAGCACTATGTCATTCATCCAAGTCAAAGAATTGTGACTCTCAAACTTGGATCTCTCAATTGGACCAATCAGAGGCATCAAACACAAATCAACCCGACATGATTTTCTAAAAAGATTACCATCAGTTGGAACCTCGATGATAACTTGATTCATAGCTCCACTTTCACTTGAGGAACCAACTTCAGCATGATGAATAGTTGTAGGAGAAACTATGGAAGGAGTCAAAACAGCCTGGCGCAGAGCATCAATGGAAACAGTCACAACTAGAAAAGAAGATGTTACGGGAGTAGACATGGAAAATAAGGCAAGAGGATCTTCATCAGAAACCGGACCAAAACTTTCTCTATCAAACCCACAAGCAAAAAGCTGATCAACAAAATCATGAGCAGCCGCGGTAGTGTTATCATCAGAAATCACCAAGTTGGCTTTAACAGACATGGTCAAAGGAATAGAACAAGGAGATGCTTCATCATCAGAAATAGTGCGTAGTCTAGCTCGTGACTTTTTATCAAAGAACCTCCATCTTGTTCTTCCTCTTCTTCAGAATCTTGGTCACAAGAAGCCTTCTTTTTTCGATGAAGAACCAAAAATTATCTCCTAGGTTCTTTCAAAAGAAACTCTGGAAGCTACGGCAGCCTAATCCCTTATTCCTCGAATGGGAAATTCTAGTAAAAAGAAGGATCAAAATAAGTTCTAAGGAAAGAAGTGAATGGAAATACGAAGGATATAAGGGTAAAAGCACTTACCGTGAGTTTTCACTTTCCAACTAAGCTGATGAGAAAGATTTTTCAAGGATCTACCTTCCATCAGAGCAACACTTAACAACTTTCCTACCCAACCATGGAAATTGAAAATCTTATCCACAATTCCCGTGGTTGCTGGAAAAAAAGAGGAAGTTAAAATGACAAACATCAAAATTGAGAAAAAGGAATAGAAAAGTTATAAAAAGAAACTTCACGTGGAAAATTCCACTTCTCAGGAAATGGAAAATTCTCTTCACCCACTAAACCAACAGTGTAGCCAGCACAAATCTGGCATACCAGCAACGATCTTTATCATCTTCTGGGCTGACCAGAACTCTCTTGCTTCTTACTAGTAAAATGAAAATTCCATGACGGAAGAGTTTGGGAAAGTAAAAGTGGATTAAATTGAAGAAAGTAAAAGGCAAGCCAGCCGTGTTGGCCAAATGTCTCAAAAAAATAACCTCCCTCCACACGATAGGGCCAATTTGTCCTAAGCAAACATCGAAATGCGATAGAATTTGATGATAACATGGTAAATATGAGTCTTGAAATTCAATGTGAAAGGGTATGTATATACGAAGAAAACCCAGTCAAGTAAGAAGTGATTCTTTGGTTTGCATTGGGAATTATAATGGGGAAATCATGACTCAAATGGCAACTCTACGAACCATAGAAATCAAGCCTTCAGTGATCTGAGTTGGATAAATGTCAGCACGATCTAACGAGGACATAGAGGAAACTTGGTTTCTGATGGACTCTCTAAAACTGTAAAAAAGATAGTTTAGCAGAAATAAATTCATCTAACGAAGGTTCACAAAGTGGTTTATTGGATTCTTTATTTCTTGTAGATTAAGACCTCTGAGAAAGAGAACCTCTGGTTCTAAAAGGTGGAGTAGCAATCGTTGAAGGAACAGAAGGGCCTCATGATGATGAAAATCCTAAACTATGAAGTCTTCCTCCTTTCCTACTTTTAACAGGAGCAAGAGAAAGGTTATCAACTATGGGGACTCTCTGAGGGTTAAGGTTTGAAAAAGACCTAGTAGTACGAGGAAGAAGAAAACAAGAATTAGTATTCTAAACCTTTTATGAGAAAGACAAAGATGAAAAGTTATAATTATACTAAAAAGCAACCTTCAAAGGAAAATGTACCATGATGGAAACGTCATGATGGGAAATGTCATTTCATAATTGGTGAAGCTGTAAAAGAAGCCCTAAAAAGCACTGAAAATTTGCAGAACCAACCAGAGAATGGCACGTGTTATGAAATTAAACGGAAGTCACAGATAAAGCATCGATATTAGAGATGAATTAATGGTGGTGAATATTACTGCTTTAATGAGATCCACTTCCCAAATATTCCATTGATGAATAAAGGACAAGTGGGAGAACTTTCTGTATTGGTAAAAATCAAGTTCATATATAGAATTAATTGTAAGATGACACGTCATGACACGTGGACTGGTCAAAGAATGACAATTGGCAAAGAATAGTTCAAGAGAATCTTGAGGAATAGATGCTCGAACCTATTAATATTCGAAGGTCGTATTAAGAGAATGAATCTGGATAGCAAAAAAGGGTAGAGGTACGTATTGTCAGAAATTAATAGGAATTAAATACGAAAAATGGTCGGAAATCTATATCAAGTCAAATATGATTACCAATTATAACATTACATTAAATGCCATTAGTTACCCATAATTGCTCTATTATGAGAGAAGCAAAACGTATTACCTAGCGATAGCTCTAAAATGAGAAGACTTAACATTTGTAAGGACACGAAATACTATTGCAATATACTGATCTATTTTGCTTTCTTCTGCTTACGAAAGTAAATTTCTTTTATTCATTATATATTTGATTATCAGTAACCTGAGTTTTACTATAATAAAACTTTGACCGAAATCTTTGTTTTTTGGTTGAACAAAAATTAGATTTATAAAAGAACAGAAGAAAATACGCATTCATTCACATGAGTGAATAAGAAATTGTTTTCAAATTGTATCCCTCCGCATGAAACGTGGTTTGGACATTCAGGACGATTGCTAAGCTAGCGTCTTTCTTTACGCTATAATATAAAAACGGTATTTAGGTTTTAAAGGGGTAATAAGGTCATTTATCTATTAAATTAAAGGGTTCCTACTTTTATAATAACTAGTTTCTATATTCGTGTTTTACACGAATATCTTACGACAATTACAATAAAACGCATACCTAAATTTTTATTTTTGAAACAATTGTGCGCACCAAATGTGTAATGACCTGACCGCTCATGTTGAGCTCTAGCATGTTGTTCAGTAGTTTGAGGCTATGAGTAGCTTCACTTCAGGTATTGTGACTTGTACGCGTGGTCGGAATTAAATTTCGGGAAGTTCGGAGTGGAATTGGTAAGAGAATTCTCATTCAGAAGCTTAAAGTTGAAAGAACTACAATTGGATTTTGGATCTTGAGGTTCAAATAGGTTCGTATGATGATTTCAAACTTGGGCGTGATTGGTTGGCATGATTGGTTGGGGTCCCAAGGGGCCTGGGTGTGTTTCGGGGTATTTTCAGATCATTTCGGGTGTGTTCTTGCTGCAGATTTCTGTTTCTACTTTCCTTTTTCGCGAATGCGAAGGGAGTTACGCATTCTTGAAGAGGAAGGTGGGAGGCTTCTAGTTTTAGCCTTTGCAAATGCGAGGTGTAGGTCGTGAGCGTGAAGGAGTCGATAATTACTATGCAAACGCAAGGAGGAGATCGCGAACGCGTAGAAGGAAAAGTTGGGCCTGAGGTCATTGGCATTTGTGAACGTGAGGCCTGGTATGCTAACGTGAAGGGGCTGTGTAACTGGCATTAGCGAACGTGATCAACGTACCGCGAAAGCAAAGAAAGGTGCACCTGGGCTAGGCAAAATGTTTAAAATTAGGGTTTGAGTTCATTTCACCCATTTTTCTCTTAGATTGGGCGATTTTGGAGCTTTTGAAGAGGAGGTTCCATCATTCATTTAAAAGGTAAGTAATTTATGCTAGTTTTAAGTAAATACAATGTTTATATATGGATTAAGACAAGCAAATTTGTATAAAACTTGGGGTTTGAGAAAAAACCTAGAAAGTTGATATCTTGGAATTTGACCACGATTTTGGGTATATAATTAAGAGAAAACATGTATTTGAGTTTGTCAGTTCATGTGTAAACTTTATCTTCGAAAAATATCAGATTTTCGAGCGCATCGGCCCGAGAGCAATTTTGTTATCTTATCGATCGGGGTTAGGAATTCTTTTTATTTGGATTATATTGAGTAATTGAGCATATACTAATGGATTTTCATAATTATAGGCTATTAGAGTAGTTAGCATTGATTCAATTCTTTGGAAGGGCGTGGAATGTCGATTATGGATCTTCGGAGCAAGGTGAGTCTCCTTTCTAACCTTGTAAGAGGGAATTGTCCTCATAGGTAAGTTATTTAGTTATGTGCTCCTATTTGTAGGGGCTACATACGCACGAGGTGACGAGAGTTCGTGCGTAGCTGCAATTTTGCTATTGTCCGGGTAGTCTAGGACCCAAAAGCAGATTTTAGTTGGAACATTTGTAAACTTATTGACAGCTTTAATTGCTTATATCACATCGAATCAGTAAATGAACTTCAAAAAGGATTAAGCTTCATTTTTCTTAATTCATTAAAAGAAAATTGGCTTTATTGGATTAAACGTCTCTAGATAAACTCTTAATTGGAAGTTTTTTGTGTGTATCTATGTTTGCTCGCGTCACATGTATTATTTTCGAGCATGATATTTTTTTATTTAATGTAGAAAGTCGCTTGTATGATACGCGAGCAGTGTACTAGATGTATCTATGGTTCATGTCGTTCGACCCTCGACAATGCACATTTTACATTTCTTTTGGGTTGGGCCGTGGACCTCAACATGATTTGTGCATGCTTGTATTGCTTGCCTTGTAATTATTTGAGATTGATATTGCTTTCCTCGACTTGAGATAATTGGAAACTATTGGATTATGAATCCGGAGACATTTAATAATAAAAGGAACTTTCACCTGTTCATGACTTATTTGAAATTTATTGTCTTTCTTAATAAATTTTTGATTATTCGCATTAATAAGATATCGTCATTGGACCAGTAGTAAGTGTCGAATTCGCTATCTCTTCTCTACTTCTTCGAGGTTATATGGGATACAAATGGAGTACACGTTATATTCGTACTCATACTACACTTCTGTGCATTTTTATTGCACAAGCATATGTGTCTCTAGTTGCCCACTATCTTAGGTGAGCTGCACTTCTCGAGGTGACCCGCAACCAGCAGAGTCTGTTTCAGTTATCTGTATTTATTTTCTGCCCAATATTGTATTTTGCATGGTTGTTATATTATATTATTTCTTAGAAACAGCTCATGCACTTGTGACACCGGATTCTAGGATGATTATCGGGTATCTTTTATTTACTTCCAACACTCTTTTATTTACATTGTACGAATTTTCTTAGTAGTACAATTGAAGAAAAAATTTGGTTTTCAATATTTTTAAAATGAGAACTTAATCAACTAATTTGGTTGGCTTTCCTGATAGCAATGTCTGACGCCATCACGAACCTTAGTGTATTTTAAGTAGTGACAACATGGTATGAGAGTACTAGGTACTCTTAGGTCTTACGAGTCATGAGCAAGTCAAGTAGAGTCTCCCGGATCGTTATGGAGACGTCTGTACTTGTCTTTGGGAGACTACAAGGCTTTTAGGAGTTCTTCCCTTCTTGATTCTTTGTCGTGCGATTTCATTCCTTGAAGTGTATGCCCTTGTTTCCTTTTTACTCAATCTTATGCGACACGAACCGCTAGATATAAATCGAGAATGAAGTATTATAATGGTATTATGAATGTGATGCAGGGTGTTTCTCCTTGTGGGGTTGTTTGAGCTTTATCGTCGCCTTGTAGAAGGATATTCTAATGTTTTAGCTCGGAAGCTGTACATTCGAGAGCTCTAAGGCTAGGCACAAGTTTTGTGATGCGTATGAATGATGGTTCCACAGTATTGATATGACGGTATGATGTTTGCTTAAATGTCGGGGCGGTGAATGACTTGAAGGGTGGTTTACTTAGTGAATGATCTAAGGATTCAACATTTTATTCTCGGCAGGGTAAATGCAACTGGCCTATAAATGTCTAGATTTGGATCAATGAAGTAACGAGACTTGGTGTTTTCAAGTATTTTTGCATCTGCGACGTGGTATCGTCGTCCTCAATTGTATATGTTAAGTTTGTCGGTGTTGTGATCTTCTACAATTCACATTTGGAGTAGGTTACTGCAGGTTAGTATTGAAGAAGCGACTGTTAGATATCACGGGTACGGTAGTTCAAGATTGAATCGGTGTTTCTAATGTTGATGGGTCGAGAAAGATGGTCTCCAAAAAGGTTTAAAGTTAGTTGCAGTTTATGGGTTCAAGTGCTGGGAATATTGATTTTATCGAAGGCAAAACTGAGCACCAAAGGATGAGGAAGGACGTGTGGGAGGTGTCAGGCAGTGGGTAAAACTTTTGGAATGCCAAGTATAAAAAAGAAAAGGACGAGTAGTTGAATAAATGGATGAGTTCTGCCAAAGTGGAAAAGTGGCGGAGTTGCATAAGAGCATTGTGGTAGAATGAATATGCACCTTAAGGAGAGTTTGGAATGATTTGGGAATTTTAGAGATTAGTGGTTGGGGCCGACGGAGTTAACTTGAAGCATAGGCTATTATGCGGCAGAAGATTTGATATAACGAGAAAGAGCTGCTCGAAATGAAGAACTTTACAACACAACTTGAATTTGAAGGATGTTTCCACATATTTAGTTGATGTCTACGAGGGGTGAATGGACTTGTACAACTAGAGAGTGAGCTCAGACTCAGGATGAGTTATTGATGTCGTAGTAATTGTACCCCGCGCAGCAGCGTTGGAAGATGTGGGGATTGATTTCCACAGGTGGGTTACTTCCTATACGCAGGTTAGCAGCCGTGTGGATGGTGAGGCTTTGTGAAGAATTCTATTGGTTATACAGCAATGAGGTCGGTCATGCGAATGTGGTTGATGATTCAGAGTATAAAAGGGGGTTTTACAGAAAGATTCCAAGGATATTAGCAGTTGATTGCACAAGGTTATGTCAATAAGAGACTATGAATCATGGTGAATTCCAGAGTCGTGTAGTAGTGGCCTTGAGCTAAGTGGGAGAGTCTCACATCCTATAATTGGATGGCATGGTTAACTACTTGCGAGGTTTCTAGTTATTAGCATATTGATGGGTTATTTCAGCTAGGGGAAAAGGACATAAGTGGTAATTTGAGCGAAGGGACTGTTAAAAGTGTGCTATGGTTGGCGTTGTTGGCTCATGTTCAGACTCGGGGAGTGATTCTGTCCGGTGCTCCATCGAGAGGATGTGTTTGTGCTAGAAGAATCATGGAGTTGATTATATTCGAGCCAAGTCAAAGGGAGTGGCTCTTAGCAATGGTCCTAGTGGAATCAAAAAGGTAAAGTGTGGTGCCTAATGATTTCGAGCTCATAGGTATGGTTAAGAACCAAGCCTTGTAGCAGCTTAAGAGAAAGGACTAGAATGTTCTATGATGGTTTGACTTGCAGTGTAGCCATAGGGAGGAATAAAATGGTTCACAAGATTTGAGACGATATAGTCTCGTGGTTCAAGGTCACTCGGGATGAGTGCGAACGGAGTGTGTTATGTGTTGAATGGAGTTATTATTGTTTCCATGGAAATCAAGGATAAATTTCAATAAGATGGATCGGTTATCCACAAACGAATTGTCATATTGCTGGTAGTGATTAGTTCCTTCAGCGTGATCAAGTTATGCAAGTGATTCGTGATGGTATGTGTGAGTCTTGTCGTCCGCCATAATTGATGTTATGCTGGAGTATTCTACTATTACGGCATGTTATGTGTCGGTGGATCCCTAAAGGGCTATGGTGGGTTTGATTACTACTTAGGGATTTGCATGTCCTACGGGTATGAGAATTCACTTGTGTGTTGCTATGGTTCTCCTGAAGTGAGTTAAGTGAAAAGCTTTATATGATAAAGTGTTAATCTAATAGTGGTTCTGAAGCTAGGATGAAGAACGTGTTCTATCATATATTGCATGTTGTATGTAGTGAGTGGTATGGAATGAAGATCAAATTTGCAGTTCGGTGTTGACAAGGAGGTCACGTGCTCGGATGAGTAGGAAAAGTGTTTCGATGTTTAAGGAAAGTTGGTATTGTCTTTAGTGTCACCTTAGATTGGTATTTTGTGAAGGAAAAAAAAGCTTTGCATAGTGGTTAATAATTCTTGATTGCTTTTCAGCTCTAGTGTGGCCGGTTGTTTGGAGGTACAACCCAGTTATTTGTTACGGTTAGTGTGTCCTGCAAGAAGATTATATGTGGCATGTTATCACTTGATTGATTAAATATTTAAACCAAGTATGAAGATTGTGGTGATATCGCTAAATTGAAAATTGATGCCTGGAGGCCACATGACTTATTGAGCTGTAGACTGTGGATGATTACTACGATTATGATGGTTGTTCTTATGTGTTATGGGAGAAAAGGGAAGTTAGTATGGACCTTTGAAAGGTTATTGGCCTAGTTGGTACGATCAGGAACAACTTGAGGTCGGTGGATTGAATTAAATGTGAATATGGATTCTATATCCGACCAGATGTATTCATTTCAGCAATGTGTCTCCTTATTGAAAAGTAGTGATGGTGTTATTTCTTCGTCAGCGATTTCATGTAATGATATATTGCACCGTATGGGTTTTAAGATGGCTTGGTGAATTTCTTATGTGTTCATGTTCCGCATAAAGGTGAGATCATATGAGTAGGATGGATCTTGAGATTCAGATCGTACATCGCACCTCAGTTGTGCTTGAGTTTTGTAGTTTATGGCGCTATATGTCTCCCCAGGGATGGTATTAGGAACTTAGCGTGCTGGTAACCGATATTCAATATCTTATTGTAATGAGCAATTTAGCTCGATATATATCTCCTTATGTGAGATCTATGTGTGGATTGGGTGGCACGCACCATGCTTATGTTGTTTCGATTGGGTTAAGCACCGCAGTGGAGTGATTTTGGGTACAGTTCCCCGTGCCTGTTTTTATGTGTTTGGTTTCCTATTTTTGTAAGAAAATCTCATATTAGAGGCCCACATCGCATATATGATTCACGAGTAGGTTGTTTGTTAAATTATGTTGACTGCGTCGCATGCATGGTTTGCGAGAAGTGTAATTGGTTTCCCTTTTCAGAGTTCTTTTTCCTTTTGTATCACATTCTAATTGGTAGTCTATTGGAACATTGTGGCGTCATATGAAACTTTTGTTCATGTCCGGGGTGGCTTATTGCCGAAGCAGTTCGTATTGGGTGAAACGAGATAATTAAATTCGGGATCAGTGCAATTTGATTATATGAAGTAAAGTAAGGAGGTAAGACCATTATATTGTTCAAAATGGGGTGATAGTTCTTGCCAGAAGTATAGACCCAATGAATTGTTCGTTCAGCAATGGTTATGAATTTCTACCCATCTCATCCATCGCGGCGGTATTGGCACGTTAGAGCAAGACCTAAGTAGGTCGTGAGGTTCAATAGGAGCATCAAGTTAATGGAATTTTGGTTTATTTGATAAGAGAATGTCATTATGATTTGGTGAGTAAACTGGTGCATGGTGTGAATTCAGCTAAGGTATGCAGTGATTTGTTTTGGTGTTGTCGTAGTTGTTAATATAGTGTTCATATATTGGATGGAAGTAAGCTTGGAAGAGAATTCCGGAAGTTGGAATTGGACTATAAACTTATTTTCTTGAATAGAAGGGGTATATCTTAAGAATTGATAGAGCTAATGTGCTCAACTGGGTTGTAGTAGCACGGGAAAGTGCACGAGGTGTTCACCACTGAATTTTGACAACTCCAACGTAGCTCTTAGCACGTTGGAGGATGAATGTATGTTTAAGTGGGAGAGAATGTAATAACCCAACCAATCGTTTTGAGCTCTAGCACGTCATTCAACAGTTTGAGTCTATGAGTAGCTTCACTTTAGGTATTACGACTAATACGCGTGGTCGGAATTGAATTTTGGGAAATTCAAAGTTGAATTGGAAAGAGAATTCTCATTTTGGAAGCTTAACATTGAATGAATTACCTACGATTGGATTTTAGAGTAAACAACCTCGGAATCGGGATCTAGAGGTTCCAGTTAGTTCCTATGATTATTTCGGACTTGGGCGTATGCCCGAATCAGATTTTGGATGACCTGGGAGCATTTTGGCACATATTGTGGAAGTTAGCCTTTTGGAAGAAATATCATAAATTTGGGTTGAAGTGCATTTAAATGTTATCGATGTCCATTTGGGATTCTGATGCTAAGAGTAGCTCCTTATGGTGATTTTGGAGTTAGGAGCGCGATCAAAAGTGAATTTCAAGGTTCGTGGGTCATTTTGGATCCATTTGGCTAAGGACAGAAGTTTGAGGTTTTTAAAGAGTTTGAACAGAAGTTGACTTTTTGATATCGGGGTCGGGATTCAATTCCGGACATTGGAGAAGGTCTGTAACGTCAAATATGACTTGTGTGCAAAACTTGAGGTCAATCTGACGTGATTTGATGTTTAAACATCTAGAGTAGAAGTTTGAATTCATGATTGGAGGTCAATTCATGATTTTGATGTTGTTTGATATGATTTGAGGCCTCGAGCGAGTCAGTAATGTGTTTTGGGACTAGTTGGCATGATTGGTCGGGGTCCCGGGGGCTTGGGTGCGTTTCGGGGGTAGTTTCAGATCATTTCGAGTTCTGTTGTTGCTGTAGATTTCTTTTTCAGGCTTCCTTCTTTGGGAACGAGAAAGGAGTTCCACATTCGCGAAGCGGAAGGTGGAAGGTTGCTAGTTGTAGCCTTCGCAAAGGAGAGGCGGAGGTCGCGAACGCGAAGGAGTCAGCTGGTTACTACGTGAACGAAAGGATGAGATTGTGAATGCGTTGAAGGAAAAGCTGGGCTTGAAGTTATTAGCCTATGCGAATGCGAGGCCTGGTATGAGAACGCGAAGGCTGGTTAACTAGCCTTCGCAAGTGCGATCTACGGGCCGTGAAAGTGAAGAATGGCGAACTTGGCTCGGCAGAATGTTTAAAATCAAGGTTTAAGTTCATTTCACTCATTTTTCTCTTGGCTTGGGCATTTTTTGGACCTTTTGAGGTATGTAATTTATGTAGTGTTGAGTAAATACAATATTTATATATGGATAACAAGGAAATTTGTAAAAAACTTGGGTTTAAGGAAAAACCTAGAAAATGAATATTTTTGGAATTTGACCACAGTTTTGGGTATGGCATTTAAAGAAATTTTTTTTTTTTAGTTCGTGAGTTCATGGGTAAACTTTATCTTCGAAAAATATTAGATTTTCGAGCGCATCGTCCCGAGAGCAATTTTGTCAACTTCTCGATCGGGGTTAGGAATTGTTTTGAAAATGATTATATGATCAATTGAGCATATATTAATTGATTTGCATAATTATTGGCTTGATTTGAAGCATGTAACATTGATTCGAATCTTCGGAAGGGTGTGGAATGGCGGTTACTAGAGGCAATAAGACTCTTCATAGCCTTTGCAACACACATGGAATTCACTCTCCATCAGATGGATGTTAAAAGTGCCTTCGTAAATGGCAACCTAAAATAAGAAGTGCTTGTGAGACAACCTACAGGGTTTGAGAATAAGGAATGTCCTGCGCATGTACACAAAATAGACAAGGCTTTCCATGGGCTCAAGCAGGCTTCTAGAGCATGGTATGAACGACAGTCCAAATTTTAGCTTGAACATGGCTACAAAAGAGGTAAAATTGACAGTGCCCTATTCTTAAGGGAAAAAGGTAAGGATCTCCTTGTGGTATAAATATATGTTGATGACATAATATTTGGGGCCACCACTAATAAGCTAAGGTTTTCGCAAAATTAATTGGGAGTGAGTTTGAAATGAGTATGATGGGTGACCTTAACTTTTTCTTAGGCTTACAGATCGAACAAAGCCCAAATGGAACCATGATCCATCGGCAGAAGTATGCAAAAGAGTTGATCAAAAAGTTTAAAATGGATTAATCAAAGGAAATAGACATCCCCATTTCAACTTCCACTAAATTAGACGTTGATGGACATGGTTCATCAGTTGATCAAAAGTTGTATAGGGGTATGATTGGCTCACTCTTGTATCTTACTGCCAGCAGGTCTGACATTGTTTTCAGTGTAGGGCTTTATTCTCACCAATTACATAAAATTGTATAGCAAACATTATAAATTAAAAAGCTAATAAGGTAGATTACTAACCTTGGTAGATGAAAATATAATTAAAAAGTTGCCTCGTCTGGGATGTCTAACTCATAGGTGGGCCACCAGTGCTAGGCGGCTCCTCGAAGCTGGAAAGTAGTGAAAAGGAATACCGCTCGATCAAAATACCCATTGTACAGAAATTGCGATATATCAACCGGTTCAATTCTCAGTTGACATCCACGTGTGAACTCATATACAAATTGATAAAGAAAGATGTAGCAATCAAGTGGACGGATGAATGTCAAGAATCTTTTGATAAGATCCCTCGATGTGTCTGGGCTGCTGGTACTGGAGTCATGGGCTGCTGACCCTACTGTACTGCCTTGCCCCTAAGCCTGGGGTAGTGTCTCCCTTTCAGGTTAATCCAAAAGAGTCTCACTTCATTGATATCAAGAGGACACTAACATATTTGGAAGGCACTACTGACATGTGTCTTTGATATCCCAAAGGTAGTAATTTCAATCAAGAAGGATTTGTTGATAACTTGATGCTGATTATGCAGGTTTACTTGTGGATAGGAAAAGCACGTAAGGTATGGCTCATTTTCTTGGTTCATATCTTGTATCATGGGCCACTAAAAAGCAAAATTCAGTGTCTTTATCCACTGCTAAGGCTGAGTATATTGTTGCTACCTCTTGTTGTTCTTAATTGCTATGGATCAAACAACAACTAGTAGATTCTGGCATTGAAGTTGGCTGCATTCCTATTTTCTGTAATAACACTAGTGCTATAAGTATGACAAAGAACCATGTTCATCATAAGAGGACTAAGCCCATAGATGTAGAAACCACTTCTTGAGAGATAACTATGAGAAAGGATTGATACGAATGAGTGGAGGTAGAATGAATTTTGAAAAAGAAAAATAGAGAGAGGGTTTAGGTGGTGAAGAGAGGGGAATTGGGAAAGAAGTAGTGTCTGCTATTTGTGGGGTTGAACACGGAAGGGTAGAAAAGAGTGGCATGAAGTCAGGGTGAAGTGGTTTTGGAGAAGCTGCTGAGGGGTCGGTTCATTTGAGCACACAGAGAGATAAACATGTTTCAGCTACTGAAGAGACTCCAGTAAACCTACTGAAAAAGGTTGGGGAAAGCTATGAACTAAAAAAATAGAGAACTCCACAACAAAAACTCACAATGTTCCTATGCCTTCCAAAAAAAGAAAGGCTTCATTCCCAACACCCATTTCCTCTTCATTGCAGAAGGGTAGAGCCACAAGAAGCAGAGTGAAGTTGAGCTACAAAGGGCTTTAGCTGAAAGTAAGAAAAAGAAAATGGATAAAGGAAAGGGAAAGATTGCAAAATCCTCAGAGGCTATTGAGGAAGAGGAGAAGGAACTTGTCCATGAAGAAAGGGGTATACTAGTGGAGGTTCCGACCCCCAAGCCCAAAAAAACCCAAGACTTCCTCTAAGAAGTCTTCCTCTATGTCTAAGGCTGTTGAACCTATATTTGCCAAGAGGTCAAGATCTGTAGTGAAAAACAAGCAATCAAAAATTTCTGAAGATGATGACTGGAGTGGAGAAGAAGAAAAAAATGATTCTGAGAAGGAACATGATAAGCTTTCCATGTTTGGTGAAAGAAAGATTTTAAACGGTAGACTACTAAAAGACCTGGTAGAACCGGGAATGATGAAATTGGTTGATGCTTTAGATGCTGAGGGATGGAAGGACATGGTCCTTCAGATGGATGGTAGGGTAGCCAAAAAATAGCTAGTTGAACTTATGGCAAATTCTGTGATTCGGTGAGACATTATTAGTAGTCTGGTGAAAGGAGTCCAATTGCAGTTTGATGCAAAGAAACTGGGAGGAATCCTCGTCATACCCTTTGAAGGGTTTGATGATTATACAAGGAAAAGGTGGCCTCGGGACTCCCACCCTACTGTTCTTGCAATCACCAGGAGATTCTATGATTCAGAAGATGTAAATGAAGCCAGAGCTGTGCAGAAAAGTGAAATGATTCCTGAGCACAAGTTTTTGTTTGAAATTGTCAACAAATGTTTATTGCCCAGAATGGAGAGAAGGAACGTTACTAATTCCGTGGATCTAGTTTTTATGGAGTGCCTGGAGAGTGGAAAACAAATCAACTGGCCTACCTTCATTATCTAGCTATTAGATAGGGTCATATACTACTCATAAATGGCTTGAAGGCTCATGCTACTCCAAATGGCTTTATTCTAACCACAGTTCTGGATAGGCTCAATGTGCCTATGAAGAAATGGGAAATGGCTTTGAGCAAGGACAACTTTGGCATCAATACTCTTCTTGCTTGTGACTATCCAGTGAATAAAGAGTATTTTGTCTAAAATAATGAATACTAACCGGACGGATTGGTCCAAGAATCTTGATGATGCTTTATGGGCTTATCGGACGGGTTACAAAACACCTTTTGGAATTCCTCTATCCCATTTGGTGTTCAAAAAAGCTTGTCATCTTCCGGTGGAATTTGAGCATAGGTCATGTGGGCTTTAAAGAAGTTGGATCTTGAGTGGGATGTCGCCGCCAACTTGAGGGTGGCACATTTGAATAAGTTGGATGAGTTCTGGTACCATGCATACACAAGTTTGTCCTTATAAAAAGAGAAGATAAAATACATTCATGACAAGTACATTCAGAAAAAAGAGTTTAAAGAAAGTGATCTTGTGTTGGTTTTACATTTTGATTACGTATATTTCCTTGAAAGTTAAAGTCTAAATGGAGTGGCCCATTTGAGGTTGTGGGTGTGACACCCTTTCGTACATTAGACTTAAAGAATAAAAATGATAAGTTGTTTAGATTCAATGGTCACCGGGTGAAGCATTATTTGGGAAAAGTTGGTGATGGCCATGTCATGGCGATTATTCATTTCAAGTGATGCTAATCAACGTCGTGAAGCGGTGTTAAATCAAGCACTTCTTTGGAGTCAACCCATGTTTCCTTTTTTCTTTTTTCTTTCCTTCTTCTTTAGATAGGTCTTATTTTGTGCTAACTGGATATGAAGTGTGTGCAGGAACTGCTTAAAGGAACTGTGCTCAGAACAATTGGCTATGTATGGAAAAAGTGCGGACTGCACATGTATTGTGTGGATCTCAAAATTTTTGATGCTATAGGAAAAGACTAATACGGACCTCATAATAGCTTTGCATTCATTTGAACGGAGGAGAGGCCACTAGCTTTGTACATTTAGTCCTTGGCTAACAAACTTATAATGTTGAGTATTTTAGATCCCATCTATGTCCTTGCATGTGTTGTTGCTTAGCCTTAATTATTAGGGGACATCAAGGCTCAGTAGTTCGATGATCCGTATTGGATTGTTCCTAGAGAGACAATGCTATAGGGTAGTGCCAAAGAGGTTTCTATTGGTGAGGATGTTGTCCTGCAACTCCAGGATCACATGTGTGTTCCAAATATTGATAGAGGGAGAAGATTCTAGAGGAGGCACATAGCTCGTGGTATTCTATTAACCCTTTGATATGAAGATGTATTGTGACCTGAGATAGCATTATTGGTGGTGACGAATAAAGAAAGACATCGTTTAGTATGTGGCTTGATGTTTGAATTGTCAGCGGGTTAAGTATGAGTAGCGAAGGACAGTTGGCCTATTGCAGTAGATGCCTATACATTAGTGGAAGTGGGAGCGCATTACTATGGACTTTCTAGTAAGGTTGCCGCATACATTGTGCAAGTTTTATGCGTCTTGGTTCATTATCAATAGATTGACCAAGTCTATCCACTTTATTCGTGATGACTACTTATTCTTTAGAGGGGTTGGCACGTATCTACATTCGGGAGATAGTTTTGTTGCACGGCATGCCCGTTTCAATCATATTAGATAGGGGCCTTCAGTTCATTTCTCATTTCTAGAGAGCTGTTCAGAGTGAGTTAAGGACCCGTGTGGAGCTCAGTACAGCATTCTATCCCCAGACTGACAAACAGTCAGAGCGGACAGTTCATATTTTTGAGGATACGCTTAGAACATGCGTGATTGACATTGGAGGACAGTGAGATCAGTTCTTACTTTTTGCCAAGTTTGCTTACAATAGCAGTTACCAGTCAAACATCAAGATGGCTCCATTTATGGCCATATGTGGCTAGCAATGTTGTTCTCCTATCAGGTTATTTGAGACCGGTGAGACTAAGTTGTATGGTACGAATTTGGTGAAAGATGCCTTGGAAAGGTAAAGTTGATTTAGGAAAGGCTCCGCACAGCTCACTCTAGACAGAAGAGTCATGTGGATCAGAAGGCGCTTGATGGATCATTCATGATCTGTGAGAAGTTTCTCTTGAAAGTCTCGACAATGAAGAGTGTTATGAGACTTACAAAGAAGGTCAAGTAGAGCCCAAGGCTTATTAGCCCATTTGAGGTGTTGAGGCAAGTTGGAGAGATTGCTTACGACCTTGCTTAACCTTCCAAATTATCGGAAGTTCATCTAGTTTTTCATGTGTTTATGCTACGGAGGTATCATGACCACTTGTCCCATATATTAGACTTCAGTACTATTCAGCTGGATGAGAGTTTGAGTTTTTAGGAAGAGCCAGTTGCCATAGTTGATAGGCAGGATCAACAGTTGAGATCCAAGAATATTTCTACGGCAAAGGTCTAGTGGAGGGGCCAGCCAGTTGAGAAAATAACCTGGGAGTCTGAGGAGGACATGTGGAGCACATATGCACGGTTATTCGACACTTCAGGTATGAATCAAACCCATTCAAGGACAAACATTTATTTAATAGGTGGAGAGTGTAACGACCCGACTGGTCATTTTGCTTTTTATAACCCTTTTCCCCTAGATAAGACTTTTTATGCTTGATTTATTGATTTATGACTTGCGAGAATGGTTGGTTCAGTAAATGGAAGCATTTGGGTTGAAATCAGAACACTTGGTTCCTTAAGGTTAGTTTAAAAGGTCAAGTTTGATTTTCGTTCAAATTTTGGAGTAAACTACCTCGAAATCTAGATTTGATGGTTCCAACAAGTTTGTATGATGATTTCGCACTTAGGCATATGTTCGGATCAGGTTTTGGATGACTTGGGAGCGTTTTGGTGCCTAATAGTGAAAGTTGGTTCCTTAAGGATTTCGAAGGTCTTTAATATTTGGTTTGGAGTGGGTTTTTGTGTTATCGAGGCCCGAATGGAGTTTCAGCTAGGAATAGTTCGGTAATGCCATTCAAGGCTTGGCAAAATTTGGTGTCATTCCGAGTAGTATAAGGGTGTTTTGTCACATTGGAAGTAAATTTAAGAAATTGAAGTTCATAAGTTTGATTCAATTGGTTTTAGGGGGTGATTCATATATTTTGCATTGTTTCAGGCATTTCGAAGGTTCGATCGAGTCAATTTAATGATTTCAAACTTATTGGTATGTTCGAGTATGGCCTGGGGGTCCCCAAGCATGGATCGGACGAGGCTCGAGTGAAGATGGAAAATTTGGAAAGGAGTTGAAGCTCTAGGTATTTGTCAAAACTGCACCTGAGTTTGGTCAACTATAGGTGCGAGACCAAAGAAGCAGTCAAACCTCGCAGAAGCGGCCAAGGTAGGCCAACCCAAAAGAGACAAACAGAAATCGTTAAAGGGATACAGAAATCATTGAAGGATTGACCTTTATTTATTGTGGTTGTTAGCCATTTAAATCATTTTCACTTATAAGTTGGGCGATATTGGGGCTTCTGAGAGAAGATTTTCACCTAGCATCTTGAGGTAAGTTATTTATACTTATCGTATGTTTAATACTTGGATTTTTAGATAGATTACCAAATAGAGATTATTGAAAAATCATGGGATTAGCGTAAAACCTAGGGTTTTGATAAAAATAAGATTTAATCACGTTATGGAATAAAGTAGAAATCATATGTTCTTGATCCTTAGGTTATACGGAACAACTTCCATAAAAAATTTCTACAATCCGGGCACGTGGGCCCTGGAATGGATTTTAGGAAACTTGTGTTTAGGGTTTGAAATTACCTTAATATTAAGAATGCGAACTCTTGAGCTTATATTGACTTGTTCCTACCTCGTTTAATTAGTTTTGGATTGTTCAACTCCAAATTGAGGGTTTGTGCAAGTTCTTGATATTGGATGTAAGCTTTCGAGCAAGGTGAGTCTCCTTTCTAACCTTGTAATTGTTATTTGTCCCCGTAGGTGAGTTAGCTTATTATGTGCTCCCATTTGTTGGGGCTACGTATGCACAAGGTGACTAGAGTTCGTCCGTAGCTACTATTATGTTAATTGTCTTGGTAGTTTAGGACCCGTATAATGCCATACTTGCAAATTTTATATCTTTTCATGCTAATGAGATAACATAGGACATGTTAGGGATTAAAAATAAATATATATATGAATATATGCACTTACTTGATAACTTGTATGAATTTATTTGATTATAAATGCTCTTTTATGTGCTTTTGATGTTGATTGATATTTGTGGATCGGGCCAATCGCCTCGGTAGAGATAGATGCATCTTTTGTTCTCGCCATTTGACCCTCTGGCGATGTATAGTTTCTCTTTTGTTGGACTGGGTCGTACGACCTTGGTATAATGTGCGCATGATATTTAGGTGAAACTTGTCCATGACTTACTATGTTAAATGCCTTGAAGTGCAACTATTATAAGACATGACTAGAACTAATATACAGTTCTCTATAAATTTTGAGCTTGCCATTATGTCAATGTTATCCATGCTTAGTGTAGTCTTTAATTATTATTTGTATTGACCTTAGTAAGTGTCAAGTCGACCCGTCGTCATTATTTATTCGAGGTTAGACTAGATACATGCTAGGTACATATTGTTTATGTACTCATACTATGCTTTTGTGCTTAATTGTACAGGATTTGAGATAGCTACATCTGGCTACCAGTCTGGTGCGCATTCTTGAAAGTAGGCCGAGATTGCATAGTGAACTGCTCCCTTCCGATGTCGTTCAGTAGCATGATGGAGTCCCTCTTTGTTTTGGGCTGTCTATTCTATTTCAGACAGTAGGATAGATTTATTCTTTTGTATGTTCTACTAGATGCCCATATACTTGTGACACCAGGTCTTGGCACAAACATTGGTAGACTATTCTTTGGGGTTGTATATCTATTATCTTATGTTGCTAGTTATCACTTGTTTTAAATTCAAGTTAAGAAAATGCGATAATTATTTTTGTAAAGAAAAATAAGAAATCGCTAATATTTATGGTTGGCTTGCCTTAAAATGGTGTTGGGCATTATTGGCCTATAATAAAATTGGGTCATGACCTAAGTAGCTTGAAGTGTGAAAAGGACACCCTTAAGTGTCAAAAGATCGTTCTACAAATGAATATGGCTAAACTTCAAAATATATTAGCAATGGGTGCTCGAGAGGAGGATGATTATAATGGATTAAATGAACCGGAGGGGGCATATTCTTGTAAATTGTACTGTTAGAGGGATGGATAAGATGAGTGAAATGAGGCTGAATAAGTAGGCTATGCTATTGTGCTTCTGAAGGACCCGGCTAGTTGTTTCATGAGTTACAACCTCATTTCCCTATTTCTATTTCTTTTTGGTGTTCTTCTACTATATTATGATATCTTGGGTAATTGGTTCGGGTCTGGAGTAGTTTCAGATAGGAGTTGAGACATTTATTCTCTTTTGTGAAGGCTTAAGTTGGGAAAGTTGACCGGATGTTGACTTATGTTTAATCTATCTCGAATTTGAATTTTGATAGTTCCGTCAGCTTTGTTAGGTTATTTTGGACTTAGGAGCGTGTTCGGTATATGATTTAGAGACCCATTGTAGAATTAGGCTTGACTTGGCAAAAGTTAGAATTTTGGCAATTTTGGTTAGTAGTAGAAATATTGATATTAGGGTCGGAAAGGAATTCTAGAAGTTAGGGTAGGTTTGTGGTGTCATTTGTGACGTGTGTGCAAAATTGAGGTAATTCGAACATGATTTAATAGGTTTCATTATCGTTTGTGGATTTTGGAAGTTTAGGAGTTCTTAAGCTTGAATCCGAGTGTAATTTGTTGTTTTGATGTTGTTTTTGGTGATTCAAAGGTTTGACTAAGTTCATATGTTGATATGTGAGTTTTTGGTATATTTGGTTGAGTTTTTAAGGGGCTCGGGATGTTTTTGTATGGCTAACGGAGATTTTGGAATTTGGAAAATGCAGCCGATGCCACTGTTACTGATGTTCCGCACTTGCAGTGTGGGAACCGTAGGTGCGAGGTTGCAGGTGCGTTTGGTTACCCACAGATATAAAAATGTATGGCCAGGGTTGGGTCTACAGAAGCGGAAGATTGGTCACATATGAGAGTCCGTAGGTGCGAGACCTGGGTCACAAATGAGAAAGAAGAGAGAGTGGCCAGTTTCGCAGAAGCGGAAGGATGTGCGCCAGTGTGGAAACTGGGGCGCAGGAGCGGATATATGGCCGCAGGTGCGGAGACCTGTGCAAAAAGTACAAATAGCACACTTCGCAATTTTTGATTCATTTATTTTCAAGTCGGTTTTGGAGCTTTTGGAGCGATTTTGAAGGGAGACTCAATGGGTTTTTAGTGAGGTAAGTTTCTTGAGCTTTAGTAATCCTATCTATGGTGTTTTTCACATTGGTTTATCAATTAATCAGTGGAAATTATGGGTGAAAATATGGATTTAGGGCTAGGGATTTTGGAGAGTTTGAATGGGCTTTGAAGTTTTGTGACTTTTGATGGATTCCGAGATGTGGGCCCCGGGGCCGAGTTTGAGTGGATTTCGGAATTCATGCACAACTAAATAATTATTCTTTTGGAATTAGTTCCATGGCCTATATTGTTTGCATTGTATTGCTAGTGTTTAGATTCGGGACATTTGGGGAACGATTTGAGAGGCGAAGGCATCACCAAATAAGATTTTAGCTTGGTTTGAGGTAAGTAACACTTCCAAATTTAGTTTTGAATGTTCGAAGCCCCAAACCAAGTGTTATGTGATTAGTATTGAGGTGACGCACATGCCAAGTGATGGGCGTGCCGGCGTGGACTGTGAGAATTGTTGCATGGATAATTCCATGGTATCATTTGGTGACTCTATCTTGTTAATATCCATGTTTCCATCATGTTATGAAGTAGTTGAGCTGTAAACCATGCTAGATATCATATCTAGGATTTGTTATGGTATTGTTGGAACCTTAGCGGTTGTTCATAGTTGTTCCCTCATCAGTTCATTTAATATTCCATACTTAGTCATGATCAAGCATCTTTAAATCATATTTCAGTCTCACTTATTTATTGATTCATCACATCAACGTTCCGCGTTGTTTTCATGACATTGTGAGCTTGTGGTGAGACTAGATAGGTTGATGACTGAGTGAGGCCAAGGGCTTGTTATGAGTGATAGTTATGGGATCGAGCTGCATACAGAAATATTTATATTGACGATTATGATAACTCTTAGGCTGTAGAAGCCCCTCCAGAGTCTGTAACACAACCCAGTTAGCGCAGTTGATATGATCGATCTTGTTACAAAGCATTTTTACTTGTAGATGGATCTTCTAAATAGGGATGGAATGGCTTTCCTCCGTACTTAGTGACTGTTGTCAGTGATATATATACATTTTGGGATGGATCTTCCATGTGCCGTGTGAGCCATATACAGTACCGAGTGCTTGTAAGGTTATTATCATTATCTCGAGATGGATTTTCTCCATAGGGCTGGATTGGCTTTCCTCAATACTGAGTGACTGCTGTCAGAGATGTATATATTCCGGGATGGATCTTCCCTAGGCCGTGTGATCCATATATAGTGCTAAGTCGACGAGCATTTGAGAGTGGGAGCACATTGTGCATTTCATACAATTGATGCATTGTTATGTAGAATAAGTTATGTTATATATCTTAAACTGTTTAGACATGTATTTACCTTATCACTTTGCGTTGTCTATTTAACTAAAAGCATGCCTACGTTTCTTTACATTTTTTCAATTATATTTGTTGAGGTGGAGTTGTCATTACCATTCAGTCCATAGGTTGGACTCGATACTTACTGAGTTGGTTTACTCATGTTATCTCCCGCACCTTGTGTGTGTAGATTCAGGCACTTTGGGACCCAATCGCGGTTGTTGATCAAGGCTACAGGCTTAGGAGATTATTGAGGTATTTACACGGAGTTTGCAGACTTGGCTCTCCATATCTATCACTCGGTGCATTTTAGTTTATTTCCTTGAATGTTGTAATAGACTATGTTATCCTTTAGAGTCTCATGCACTCAGTGACACCCTGTTTTGGGTTGGTTATATCGTATTATGGAATTGTCTTATGTTTTAAACAGTATTCCCTTAAATAATAAAAGCATCCGTAAGTGTTTTCTTTTCAACCTTAGTGTTTTTGTGTTGGATTTTTTTTTTAGTTGAGGCTGGCCTAGTTCCATGATGGGTCGGGTTTTGGTGACAACTTCATTTTCAAATTTGTTGTAGCTTGGCTGATGAAGTGAGAAGGAATATTGGTTTGTTGTTAGTAGGAATAGTTTAATTACTGTAAGTTTGTTTTGTTGGAAATATTTAGGATCATATAATATTGTACTGGTGTAATTTTAAATTTGTTGAAGTTATTAGGCGCTACTTTGAGTCTATTAGTTTGTTCATGGACCCAGTGTATATTACACAATCTCTAGGTTATGCATAATTCAGTGTTATATTTAATCAAGTTATTAGTACTATACATATTTCTACTACACAACCAAATAACTAGTTTATTACTAGACACATTGTCTATAATGCAATCAATTAGCTGCCTATTGTAATACAATAAGGAAGTGCTACGGAAATATAAATTAAAGCATCAATAGCTATGTAACGTCCCAAAATCGAGGGGCGCAACCGGCACTCGACCGGGTAGCCCAGTCAAGTGGACCTGGGTGCCTTTCCTATCCCATGTGTTACCCCGTGTTTTCATTACTCGTTAATCAAGTGAAATAGCCATTTATAATTTAAACACCTTCTTGCGAGATATACATAATATACATGGTTACTTTGCGTGGATTACAAGTTACACCGCCCAACATATAAATTACTTATTTATATAAGTTCATAACCCACATTTTCTGTCTACGGAGCGTCTAAGGATACAAAAGGGTGATACAATACTTGCCACTAATAAGGCTCTGGCTATACCTTACCCATATGCCAAAACAAGTCTCCGAAAAAAAAAGCAGCATGAGCCACGCATGGCCCCGAGGGGAAAGGGGCTCACTAGTTCAGCTGACGGAAAGTGAAGGAGTGCTACTGTCGGTGAACTTGAGTCCCTATAATAGAACCACCTACAATCATAACACGAATGTAGCACCCCCAGCAAAAGGGACGTAAGTACATTTTATTTGTACTGGTATGTATGAACAAACTTCAACCCAAGTAAAATAAATCAATGCACAGATAACAAACAGTAGAAGCTTCAACGATCAAATACACAAGAAAGGAACAACCATTGCCAAACAAGTTTCACAAACTCTCCTTTTCCCCTATCCGACATTATTCCATCACATCAATGATTTTCACAACTTTCACATATTTTCATTTCAATAGGGATTTTGATCATTTTTCCATCCTTATTACCTCGGCCACCCTTATCACCACAATCCACACCTTATTACTTCGTGTTGCGATGCACAACCCGACCCCTCCTGATAATCACATTTTGTAATCACAACCACAAACAATACATCACAAGAATCATCATTTCAAGGAAACACAAGTTCATATCAACAATTCATACATTTGGGCCCAAGGCACCATAACTGTTACCAAGTAGTAATTCATGTACAAGGTGTGTCATAATTGTTTAACTTATTTACATCATTTCCCAATACCCTTTTTCATTACTTACCACGCAGTGTTTTTAGCCGTTATGCGCATTCCCACAATTGGACACGTTAACATCCTTTCATTTGTTAATAAATACTTCCACGTCGGTATCCTCAAGCATTTAAAAACTTTGCACATAATAAGGTACGCACATCAAATCACTTCTCCCAATCACATATAACATGGTTGTGTGGAAACCAACTAAGACAATCAATACACATATTTTTAAATAAGGTACACATACTGTGTGCTCGTCACAACAAGAGGATCCCACAAGAGTTAGCACACGGACCTCAAATTCTCCCCTTAATGATACTGCAATGATCCAATACACTTATGCAACTTCAGTCTACAATACAACATTCAATAGGGTCAATATTAGTAAAACTTTCATAGCTTAATCCGTTTAGGCATATTATCAAATGCCTTGTAGGTGTAAATCTTTTCATCTCATAACTATAGTATTAGTTTATCCAACTATAACCATTAACCAATAATTTATCCACTATCATTCCTAGCCAATTTATAACTTCCAACAACATATGTATAACCATCCATTCACACCCAATCAATAAATGATATCAAATAATCACTCTTTCAATCTCTACAATAATTATGTAATTATACTGGGAACTTATGGCTTCCAATCATTACGCCAAGAGTTCCAACACTTAATTCACACTCATATTCCTATAGTAGATGTATATTTAAGTCTAAGGTGTAGAATTTACCTTTTGGAAGAAATCTTGCAAAACCCTCCTTTGAGTTCTTGAAGGCATTTCTTGAAAATCTATGTGTTTTATGAAAAGATTTCATCAATACTAGTGTAGGAATGATGGAATTTTACACTAAGTAAATGGACGTTGCATACCTTAATGATTTGCGGTATTGAAGGTGTTGAGAGGGTGGAAGAAGGACCCTAAAAGCGTGCAAATGAAATGGGTAAAAATGAACCACGAAATTGTGTATATAAAATGTTTCATGTGGCGATGGGCGATGCCTGTGGCGCTGATTCCAGTAGCTCAAAATTCCTGGTGCCACGGCTTGCTCCCAGCGCTACCTAGGGCTCTGGCAACGGAAGGGACACAAAAATGGTCATAACTTTCTATATAAACCTCCAAATGATGAACTGTTTGATGCATCAGAAACTAGACTCAAAGAGTTTTAATTTGACAGATTGTTCATCCTACAACTCCTCAAATACCCGAAGATATGCTCGTCCAAATTGAAGACTTGTGCAAACTTATTTCAAATCTTAGCTTATTATGAAATTATCTAACTTGGCTTAGACTTAGGCTTCCCTTCGGACCTCACATCACTTATTTCATGCTCATACACTTATTCACAACATCCAATTTATTTGCATCATATTTAAAGCACATAAAATATTATAATTAGTCTACCTATCGCCTAGCAAAAAGCTTTTCTTGGGCTTTACATTTTGACCCACTTAGGATCATTTGTCCTCAAATGAAAGGTAGAGCTTGACCCAAAAACCCAACATAACATATTTCTCTTCTATCCTACCTCAAGTCCCTAATTTTTTACTAACTCCTAAATTTTTCAGAAATTTCGCCAAAGTTTCCTTCGTAATTAGGTCTATCTACCTATCAGGGAGCCCCTAAAACATATTTCCAAGTACTATTACACCGTTTTTTTATCCCTTCAACTGGTATACAATTAATTACCTCAACTACTTGTACATATTCATACGCTTTAAATAAATTACACGTACGTCATTCTCCATACACCACAAATTGCACACGGTTCAACCAATGTTATTTACTTGCACACAAATGGGTCACTTCAATGAGCCCCATACAATTTAATCACTTTAACATGCCTAAAATGCTTCACTTTAACCAATATACACTATCATTAATCATTTACCTACCACATATGTTTCTCAAAATGTTCAATTACTTCAAGGGTTGCACATTACCCAAATAGCAAAAACATTTGCTATTTGGCACACAGAGGGAAGTTACAAGATAAAGCAGTTTGAAAATAATAATAATTTGGCGCCTTTGCACAAATATGAACACTACCTCAAATTGCTTAAAGACAATTGTTCGAACGATCACTACTAGACTTGTTCAAACATATGGGAATATTTTTCTTTCATTTTATTTTTCACTTCCCACGTGGATTCCTCGACTCGTTGACTTCGCCATAATACTTTAACGGAAGTGACTTCCTTGTTTCTCAATTTACGGATTTACCTATCAAGAATGGGAATCAAAATTTCTTCATACGATAACTCTTCATTGACCTCGATAGTCTCAATTGGCACGATGGTGGATGGATCACCAACCACTATCTTTAACATAGCCACATGGAACACCTGGTGCACTAATGAAATCTCAAGGGGAAATTCAAGCCTATAAGCCACCTGCCCTACCCTTTAAGTGATCCGATATTGCCCGACATACCTTGGGCTCAATTTCCCTATCTTCCCAAATCGCATGACTCCTTTTATGGGAGACACCTTCAAGAACACCCAATCATCAAGTTGGAATTCTAATTCTCTTCGACGCACGTCTGCATAGTATTTTTGATGAATGTGAGCAGTTTTCATCCTTTCCTGAATGACTTTAACCTTTTCCATAGCATGATGCACAAGATCTGGCCCAAACAGTTCTGCTTCACCCACTTTGAACCATCCAATCAGAGACTTAAACCTTCTTCCGTACAATGCCTCAAATGGGGCCATCTGAATGCTAGCATGAAAGCTGTTATTGTAACAAAATTCTATTAGTGGCAAATGATCATCCCAATTACCTTTGAAATCCAAGACACATGCCCGCAACATATCTTCCAAGCGTCTGAATAGTCTGCTCCGCTAGACCATTAGTATGCGGATGGAAGGCCGTGGTGAGATTCATTTGAGTACCCAAACCTTGTTGAAACTTCTTCCAATAATTAGTTGTGAACTGGGCCCCTCAATCGGAGATAATAGAAACTGGAGTGTCGTGGAGTCTGACTACTTCCTTGATGTACAACTGAGCATACTGTTCTGCAGTATCTACGGACTTGTTTGGAAAAAAGTGAGCTGATTTTGTGAGTCGATCCACAATTACCCAAACCGAGTCGAAATTACGCTGAGTACGGGGTAACCCCTTCCACAAAATCCATGTTGATCATCTCCCACTTCCACATTGTTATCTCCTTAAGCCGAGTTAACCCACTGGGCCGCTAATGCTCAGCTTTTACTTGATGAAATTTCGTATATTTAGATTCAAAGTCCGCCACACTCGTTTTCATACCGTTCCACCAATAAAGTTCCTTGCGATCATGATACATTTCTGTAGAACCTGGGTGCACAGAATACCTGGAATTGTGAACCTCTGCCATTACCCTCTTTTATAGATAACCTACATCTTGAACGGATAACCTACCTTGATAGCGCAACACACTATCCTCGCCGCCGAGTGAATATGCCGAAGACTTGTTATTCAAAAATGTCTCCTTCATTAGTGCCAATGATGGATCAGTAAACTGTTTTTCCTTGAATTCCGCTACAAGCGACGATTCTGCTCCATTGTGAACTCTAACATTCTCCTCGTCTGAGGTCGAAATACAAACCCCCATACTGCCTAATTGATAAACTTCTCGATCCAGAGCCTCTAATCTGCTCCCAAATGAGCAAAACTACCCATAGACTTCCGACTGATAGCGTCAGCCACCATATTTGCCTTCCCTAGATGGTACAAAATGTCCATATCATAATCCTTGAGCAATTATAACCACTGTCATTGCCTTAAATCAACTCCTTCCGCTTGAACAAATATTGGAGACTCTTGTGGTCCGAGAACACATCCACATGGACCCCATAAAGATAATGCCGCCATATTTTCAAATCAAACACAACTGCTGTGAGCTCCAAATCATGCGTCGGGTAGTTCTTCTCGTGATTCTTAAGTTGCCTTGAAGCATATGATATAACCTTCCCATGCTACATCAACACACACCCCAAACCAATATTTGAGGCATCGCAATAAACCACAAGGCCTTCCGTGCCTTTCGGCAAGGTAAATATCGGCTCGGAGGTCAACCTCGACTTCAATTGCTGAAAACTTTTCTCACAAGCATCGGAGCATTAGAATTTAACCGCTTTCTGAGTCAACTTAGTCAATGGGGAGGTGAGGGTAGAGAATACCTCTACAAACCTCCGAAAATACCCTACTAAATGCAAAAAGCTACGGATATCCGTCGGGATCGTAGGTCTAGCCCAATCTTTCACTGCTGAAATCTTCTAAGGATCCACCTGAATCCCTTCACTGGAAACAACATGTCCCATATAGGTAACGAACTCCAACCAAAATTCACATTTTGAAAACTTTGCATGTAACTGTTGTTGATGAAGAGTCTGCAGAACTGCCCTGAGGTGATCGGCATGATCCTCCCAGCTCCGCGAAGAAACAAGGATTTCATCAATGAAAACAATCACGAATGATTCTAGAAATAGCTTGAAAACCCGATTCATAAGATCCATGAAAGCTGTCGGGGCATTGGTTAGCCCAAAAGAAATGAACAAGAATTCAAAGTGACGATAGCGAGTTCTGAAAGTGGTCTTAGGAATATCCTGCTCTCCAATCTTCAATTGATGGTTCCTGAACTATAGATCAATTCTGGAGAAGAACCATGCACCTTGCAATTGGTCGAACAAATCATCTATCCACGGCAAAGGATATTTTTTCTTGATTGTGTCCTTGTTGAGTTGTCGGTAATCAATACACATCCGGAGCAAACAATCCTTCTCCCTGATAAAAAGAACGGAGCACCCCACGTCAACACACTCGGCTGAATTAAACTCTTTTCTAATAAATCCTTCAGCTACTCCTTCAACTCCCTTAACTCCGCTGGAGCCATTATGTATGGTAGGATAGATATTGGCTGTGTATCTACCAATACATCAATCCTGAAATCAATCTACCTATCTGGCAGAATCCCTTGAAGCTCGTCCGGAAACACTTCAAGAAGCTCATTCACGATTAACACGGACTCAGGGACAGACAATTATGAAGTGGTGTCCGCCACCCCGACCATGTGATAGATACACACCTTCTTAATCACTTTTTAAGCCTTAAGGTAGGAAATAAACCTACCCTTTGGCATCACACCATTCCCCTTCGACTTAATAACCGGCTCATTAGGGAACTCGAGTGTTGCGACTCTCATCCGACAGTCAATTTCAGCAACGCACGAATAAAGCCAGTCCATTCCCACAATAACATCAAAATCCACCATTCCAAGCTCAATAAGATCGGCCGCGGTAACACGACCACAGATCGTGGCAACATAATTCCTTTATTGTTGCACGACTGTAATAGAATCACCAACCGGAGTCGATACGGAGAACAACTCATGAAGTTGTTTGGGTTCTATCCCAAAACTTGAAGCAATAAATGGGGTAACATATGACAAGGATGACCCCGGATCAATAAGAGCATAACAATCAATGGCTTGAATAGACAAGATACCATTAACAATATCTGGAGAAGCCTCTGCACTCTAGCGACCACTCAAAGTAAAAAACCAGCTGGGTCCATCTCTACCACGAGCCCAACGCCTAATTGCATCATGTCGTGCTAGAGCTGGAGGACACGCGGATGATGTGGTGGCTGAAGAACCAGATGATTGAGAAAATCCCCTACCCATGCCATGACTTGGCACACGACAGTCCCACTGTATATGGCCTCTCACCCCGTATCTATAGCACACCTGGATATCCAAATAATAGGTCTCTGCATGAAATCTCCCACACTTGGGGCGCGGAGCCCTTTCCCGCTGCTGAATTTTCCGTCCTGAACAATCGGATTGATGGGGTCTCCCATAGCCTGGGCGAATCCCACTATCTTACCATAATTCATATCAGAGTGCAAGGCCGTTGTAGCAGCTTCGTTCATAACCAAGGGAATAAGGCCCTATACAAACCGTCGAACCCTGGCATCCATAGTTAACACAAACTGAGGAGCACACTTGGACAATCTCACGAACTGTATGTGGTACTCCCAAACACTCATTTTGCCCTACTTGAGGCCCTCAAACTTTTGGCATGGGCTGCCATAGTCTCGGCATGCAAGAAATGATCCATAAAAGAATCCACGAACTCATCCTATCTTGTTGTAAGACTTCCCTCCCCCCGGGAATCCTCCCACATCTTGAACCACGAATATGCGGCTCCTCTCAGCTTATAAGAAGAGTCTTGTACATCTCATCTAGAAAATCCTCTGAATCGACCTCTGGATCAGTACCGGAGAATTCTTGAGGGGCTAACTGTAGAAACTGGTTGATTCTAGAACTGTAGGAATCTCCCTATCCGCTATAGGGCACAGGGGTGGCATGAGATCTACGGGCCTGAGCAGCCACTAGTTGAGTCAACATATGAACAACTCCCCTAAGGTCCTCATTGGAAGTACTTGGACTAGAAGCTGGAACTGAAGAAAGATCAGGAATATCAGCGGGAGGGATGGTATCAGCCTCTCCCTTAGCAGGAATAGGAACATTTTGATCTGGGACAAATAGGCCAGGTAGATTCAAGACCAGGAAGTCACTCTCGCCCACTACATCAAGTACATGATTCATCGCCACACTTGGGATGGCATCGGCCCCAAGGCCAAGTCTAGCTCTCTTCTAAGGTGCCATTACTGAAAAAGTCAGAACAAAGAACGAGTTAGACATCAACGCTTTCACTTTCCATTTGCCGCACAATATAGAATAACAAAGAAGGGGGTAATTTCCTAAATGTCAATGTAGACCCTACTTATAAATGTGGTCGACAACACATCAATATGAACGGCTCTACTAGACACGGCTCCGAGACATCCTATGACTATTTTAAAACCTTAGACTCTGATACCAAGTTTGTCACGCCCTAAAACCAAGGGGCAGGACAGGTGCTCGACCAGGTAGCCCTAGTAAAACGGACTTGGGTGCCTTTGCTATCCCAACGTGTTACCCCGTGTTTTAATTGCTCATTAATTAAGTGAAACTACTATTTATAATTTAAACACCTTCTTACAAGGAATAGATAACATACATGGTTACTTTGCCCGGTTTACAACTTACACCGCCTAACATACAAAATACATATTTATATAAGGTCATATCCCACATTTTCCTGTCTATGGAGTCTCCAAGGATACAAAAGGGTGATACAATACTTGTTGCTAACAAGGCTCCGGCTATACCTTACACATATACCAAAAAAAGACTCCGGAAGAAAAGCGGCATGAGCCACATAGGGCCTTGACGGGAAAGGGGCTCACCGATTCAGCTAATGGAAGGTGAAGGAGTGCTACTGTCGGTGGGCTGAAGTACCTGCTATAAAACCACCTACAATCATAACACGAATGTAGAGTCCCCTGCAAAAGTCTGAACAAACTTTACCCCACGTAAAATCAATCAATGCACATATAACAAACAATAATAGAATCAGTGATCAAATACACATGAAAGGAACATCTATAGCCAAACAACTTTCGCAATCTCTCCTTTTCCCCTATCCGACATTATTCCATCATATAAGTGATTTTCACAACTTTCACATCTTTGCATTTCAATAGGGATTTCTATTGCTTTTCCACCCTTATTACCTCGGCCACCCTTATCACCACAACCCACACCTTATTACTTCGAGTTGCAGCATGCAACCCGACCCCGCCCGACAATCACATTTTGTAATCACAACCACAAAAAAATACATCACAAGAATCATCATTTAAGGAAACACAAGGTCATATCAACAATTCATACATTTGGGCCCAAAGTTCCATCACTGTCACCAAGTAGTAATTCATGTACAAGGTGTTATCATAATCATTTAACTTATTTACGTCATTTCACAATACCATCTTTCATTACTTACCACGTAGGGTTTTTAGCCGTTATACACATTTCCACATTTGGACACGATAACATCCTCATTCATTAACACATACTTCCACATCGGTATCCTCAAGCATTTACAAACTTTGCACATAAAAAGGTAAGCACATCAAATCACTTCTCACAATCACATATAACATGGTGGTGTGGAAATCAACTAAGACAATCAATACACATATTTCATACAAGGTACATGTACCGCATACTCGTCACAACAAGGGGATTCCACAAGGTTGTTGAACTATTCACACAATGGCCTAAAAAGAAACTCTACACGGGCCAACTTAAGCCACAAAATGAAAGGTAAGTTGATTTAATTTTTCAAAACTTATATGAATTGATTTGCTTAGTCCCATTTGATATGATAGGCATAATCCCGGAAGTAATGACTCGCAATTTAAATGAAGATCCATCGTATCCACCAATATAACAACAGAGAAGAAAGCAAGGCTCTTTCAAAAATTAGATTAAAGCCATCGAAGAAATTCCTGACATGCTTACAAGTAAGAAAGAGGTGTAGAGACTGACGGGAAGAATTGCGGCCTCGAGAAGATTTATTTCCAACTCATCTGAAAAATGCATTAAGTTCTTTTCAGCTCTAAAATAGCAAGATCAATTCGAATGGTTTAATGAATGCCAACAAACGCCCTAAAACCTGAAAGTCTACTTATCAAATCCACTGTTGCTTGCAAAACCAAAAAATGGGGAAAGGTTGCTTATCTAATATGTTGTTTCAAAAGTAGTGGTAAGTGTTGTTTTGGTTCGTGAAAAACAAGGTAAATAGTCTCCAATTTTATTATGTTAGAAAATTGTAATTAGATGCGGAGACACGTTATCATCAACTATAAAAACTTGCACTTGCATTAATCATGGCATCTAGGAAATTAAGGCCTTATTTTTAATGCCACCCTATCCTTGTAGTGACTACTTATCCAATACGTAATATATTACACAAAAAAGAATTATCGGGTAGGTTAGCCAAATGGACCATAGAATTGAGTGAATATGACATCACATATAAACCTAGAACTGCAATAAAGTCACATGTGTTAGCAGATATTTTGGCTGATTTTAGCCGAGGGATGCAACTAGAAGTAATAAAAGAACTACAACTAATCAATTGATCTAATCTAGGAACATGGACCTTATTTACTGGTGGTTTATCGAATGTGAAAGGGGCAGGTCTAAGAATTGTTTTAGTACCACCTACGGATAAAACCATACAATAAGCTATAAAATGTCATCCTATGACTAACAATGAGGCAAAGTATGGAGCTGTGATGATAGGTTTAGAACTGGCAAGCGAACTTGGCATAGAGCAGGTCGTAAACAAAAGCGATTCACAACTTGTAGTTTACCAAATGATGGGGACTTATATAGTTAGGGAGGCAAGAATGCAACAATACCTGGAGAAGACGCGATATCTGGTTAGACAATTCCAAACCTAGAAGGTTGTGCAGATACCACGAAAATAGAATGTTGAGGCAGACGCCTTAACTAATCTTGCATCTGCTGCAAAAGTAACTAATGATGAAAATGCCTGTGTAATGCATCTATTTCATTCAATACTTGATCAAGATAAAAATGAGGTAAATTTAAATAATTTAACTTAGGATTTGAGGAACGAGATTGTAACTTTTTTATAATATGGAGCCATCACTTAAGATAAAAGGCTCACGCACTTCGCAAAAAAGCTGCTCGGTACTGCTTAAAGCAACGCAATCTTTATCAAAAAATGTCTGGTGGTCCTTTAGCAAGATGCCTCGGGCCTTCTAAAATAGATTATGTGATGAGGAAATACACGCGGAACATTGTGAAAATCATGGGGGAGGAAGATCTTTAGGGAAAACCATGATTCGAGAAGGCTATTATTGGCTAATAATGGAAGATGAAGTGCAAAAATTTTGTACCTACATGTGACAAGTGCAAATATATGTTATCAATATGCATAGACCCGCGGAATTGTTACATCTAGTCATTACAACGTGGCCTTATATGAAGTGGGGGATGGATATCACGGGTCCACTACCACAAGCAAAAGGCAAGGTAAGATTTTTGCTAGTACTCGCTGAATACTTTACTAAGTGGATGGAAGTAGGTGCTTTTAAACAGGTACGAGAAAAAGAGGTCAGAGATTTCATTTGGCGAAGTATCATTTTCCGATTCGGCATACCAAAGGAAATCGTATGTGACAGCGGCCAACAATTTATAGTTGCACAGATCACAAAATTTTTTCAAAGTTGGAAAATAAAAAAGGATTACCTCAATGCCTTACCATCTAGTGGGTAATGGAAAAGTTGAATCGACAAATGAAGTCATTATTAATAATTTGAAGAAACTATTGGAGGAATCCAAAGGCATTGGCCGAAGGTGTTACATGGTGTTTAATAGGCATACCGCACGACAGCAAAAACATGTATAGGAGAAACACCATTTTCATTGGTATACAGAGCTGAAGCCTTGATCCCAGTCGAGATAAGGGAACCAAGCATGAGATATGCACAAGAAACCGAGGAATCTAATGAAGAAGAAACGAGAATAAACTTTGATTTACTTGAAGAAAGAAAGGAAGCTATATTAATAAGAATGGCAGCACAAAAGCAAGTTATGGAACGATATTATAATCGGAAAGCTCGCCTAAGATATTTCAAGACTGGGGACTTTGTACTCAAGAAGATTTTCAACCACGAGAGCGGCTAATGTGGGAAAGTTATGCCCAACCTAGGAAAGACCTTATAATATTCATGGTAACGTAGAAAAATGAGGATAACAGCTAGAAATAATGTGTGGCAAGATATTACCTTTATAATGGAATGCCGTTTATCCGAAGAGATACTATTTCTAAAGAAAAGAAATATCCAGGGTCAAGTATCCTCATTTTAAAATTTTATTCTTGAATTGTTAAGATTTTACTAATTAATTTGGATGACAGGCAAAAAGCTAACCCACACTAAATGATGAATCATGACTTGCAAGACACATGGAGAAGTATAAATTCCTTGTCTAGGGTTACAACTATTCCTATAGAAATTCAAACACCTCCAAGTCTCGTATGTTTTCTCCTATTCAGGAAAATGACCGAATAAGAGGAGTGATCAAGTGCTCGAGATTTCATACTTCAAAGCTGAAACACTTGAAGGACTATATAATATACGTAGAGCACATGTATAAATAAAGCAAAAAATAGTGAAGAAGATATTCGAAAGTACAAATCAAAGCCTCAAACTACTCATTGAGTGAGTCAAGTTCATAGAAAAGTTACGAGCCAATAACACAAAGCTAATCGAACAACCTTATAGATTCCAAATTTTATGATATCGAGGTTAAAGGAAATATATAGAAATGGGTTTTATGAAGGAAAACCTTGAATTTTATTTTATCTTTTGAAATCTATGGTAGAGAAAATAGTTACGAAAAAGTTATAGAAGTTATTTAAACACATGTAAGATGTTATTTAAACTTGACAAAGTTCAAATAAAAACTTTATTAAAGTTATTTCAAGAAACATGTGTGTTCTTATTTCTTTTGTCGTACATCTACCATTATGAATTTGAGATGTCTTCTTCATTAAGTGTCAAAAAGAAAAGGGCATCTTTATAAAATTCATGCGTGATTCAAACCAAAAATTCTTAATATTAAAAAGTTTAGACTAAGTACGAACTTAGTCATAAACCTTTTGTCATTTGTACAAAAATGCCCCGAAAAGGTCTGGGGACTTATCATTTCCAAAAAACTAAACCCCCAAATGGGACCGGGGGTTATAATCACGTTCCACCAAAAGAAAAAAAAAAGAGAAGTCATATTTCATAAAGTTGTCACTGAGGAGTTGAAGAGGGGTTTAAAGCAAGGTCACCAGCAGCAGAAGGTTCAAGTTTGAATGAAGGAGTTTGATCACTCACCTAACCAATATCATCTTTAATATGCTCGGGGGTATCGGTTATGGGAGAAGATAAGTGTTGGCTTTGCTGAGTCTTTTCAATAGCTTCTTTTATATTAGTTAATTCAGCCTCCAAGTAAAAGCCCTCTTGGCTAGCCTCCACAAGGGTGTCATGTCGAGTGTTGAAAATTTCCCAACTCACTTCAATTGTGGTCTTCTCCTCAAGAATGTCGTAATCTTTCTCCCATTGATTAATTTCACTTTTGAGCTTTTTATTCTCAACCAAGGCAGAATCATATGATGTTTGATGAGAAGCACATGAACTTTCTAAAGAACGGACTTTATCAGAAGAGTCGCGGAGATCTTTTTGAGTATGAGTCGAAGTTTGCACAAGTTCACCGGGATAAACGTCTTTCTAACTTAACAAGGCCCTAAATTCTGATATCGTCACTAGTCCTAGAGAGTTGATCTGAACAAAATGTTTCAAGGAGATCCTTAGCTTTGCTAGCTAGATTCGAGGAAGCCTTCTCGACTGCTAACTCTGAAGTTAAAACCTTCAATTTCTGCTAGAGTTGTCGATATGGGTCGAGCTAGGCCAGCCCAGCCCAGCCCACATAGTCTTTTGTAATTCACGGGCTGGGTTGTGTAGCCCATCATTTTGATTGGCCTTATAATGGTCAACCCACCCCAGCCCTATGTGGGTTGCAGGCCCCTACGGGCCGGTCTATCATTTTTTGTAAAAATATAATTAAGTTTTAACTTTAAAAAAAGATAAGTATTTAAATGTTAAGAAAATCTTATTGTTAAATTTTAAAAAAACTTAATACTTATATTGTTCCAATATATCACAATAAATACAAAAAGTAAAAGACAAGACTATAATTCATTTACTGAAAGTCAAAACTCAAAACTAACTATTCAAGAGAACGTCCATGACGCTTATGGGATATCCAACACATCATCTTCATCAAATACATTCAAATCCTCTTGTGAAAAAGTTGTCTTAATATCTTCATTTTCATCTATATCTACAATTTGTATACAATATTACTTAGTTAAATATTAAAAATAATTATAAATCTAATTAACATTTTAAGACCTTGATAATATTATAAGCTTAATAAACTTTAATTTTGAAAAACCGTTCTTGATAATTTATGTCGTATAATTTTTGTATTTTATATATTTTCAATACATATTTTTATTAGGCCCACGTGCCGGCACAATCCAGCATTAGTAAAGCCTCACGGCCACGGGCTTTTTCGGGCCGGGATTAAAAGCCTCATTTTTAAATGGGTTTCAAAATTCTGGCCCAGCCCTACTAAATCAAGGGCTGGATTGGGCTAACCCAACGGGCCAAGCCCTTATTGACGGCTTCTATTGCTGCTCCAAGGTACACTTTCTCTCTTCTAACATTTCCATGTCAATTTGAAGGCTTTCATACTGTTCTCTTCATTTGTCTGCTTCAACTTGATAATCATGCATTAATGGCTCCATGTGGGAAACTCTCTTCATCATCTGTTGGTCAACTAGAAAAAAGGGTAAGAACCTTAAATAGAAGAAGAGTGATGCAATGTACAAAAATGACTACCTTTAATGATGATTGCACTATGTCATTTATCCAAGTCAAAGAATTGTGACTCTCAAGCTTGGATCTCTCAGTTGGACCAATCTGACGTTTCAAACACACATTAGCCCGATCTGATTTTCTCAAAAGATTACCATTAGCAGGAACCTTGATGATAACTTGCTTCATAGCTCCCCTTTCACTTGAGGAACCAACTTCAGTATGATGAATCAACTATAGGAGAAACTATGGAAGGACTCAAAACAGCCTGGGGCGGAGCAGCAATGGAAACAGTCACAACTAGTAAAGAAGATGTTACATGAATAGACATGGAAAATAAGGCAAGAGGATCTTCATCAGAAACTGGACCCAAACTTTCTCTATCAAACCCACAAGCAAAAAGCTGATCAACAAAATCATGAGCAGCCACGGGAGTGTTATCATAAGAAATCACCAAGGTGGCTTTAATAGGCTTGGTCAAAGGAATAGAACAAGGAGGAGATGCTTCATCATCTGAAATAATGCGTATCCAAGCTCGTGGCCTTTTTATCAAAGAACCTCCATCTTTTTCTTCCTCTTCTTGAAAATCTTGGTCAGAAGAAGCCTTCTTTTTTCGATGAACAACCCAAAATTATCTCCCAGGCTCTTTCAAAAGAAACTCTGGAAGCTACGGAGGACTCATCACATATTCCTCGAATGCGAAATTCTAATAAAAAGACGGATCAAAATAAGTTCTAAGGAAAGAAGTGAATGGAAATACGAAGGACATAAAGGAAAAAGCACTTACCGTGAGTTTTCACTTTCCAACTAAGCTGATGAGAAAGGTTTTTCAAGGATCTACCTTCCATCAGAGCAACACTTAACAACTTTCCTACCCAACCATGGAAATTGGAAATCTTATCCGCAGTTCCCATGGTTGCTGAAAAAGAAGAGGAAGTTAAAATGACAAACATCAAAATTGAGAAAAAGGTAAAGAAAAGTTATAAAAAGAAAACTCACGTTCAAAATTCCATTTCTCAGGAAATGGAAAATTCTCTTCACCCATTAAACCAACAGTGTAGGCAGCACAAACCTGGCATACCAGCACGATCTTAATCATCTTCTGGGCTGACCAGAACTCTCTTGCTTCTCACTAGTAAAGTGAAAATTTCACGACGGAAGAGTTTGGGGAAATAAAGGTGGATTAAATTGAAGAAAGTAAAAGGCAAGCCAACCGTGTTGGCCAAATGTCTCAAACAAGTAACATCCCTCCACACGATGGGGCCAATTTGTCCTAAGCAAACATTGAAATGCGATATAATTTGATGATAACAGGGTAAATATGAGGCTTGAAATTCAATGTGAAAGGGTATGTATATACGAATAAAACCCAGTCAAGTAAGAAGTGATTCTTTTGTTTGCATTGGGAATTATAATAGGGAAATCATGACTCCAATGGAAACTCTCTAACATTGTAAAAAAGATAGTTTAGCAGAAATAAATTCATCTACCAAAGGTTCACAAATTGGTTCATTGGTTCCTCCTTTCCCACTTTTAACATGAGCAAGAGATAGGTTATCAACTATGGGGACTCTCTTAGGGTTAAGGTTTGAAAAAGACCTAGTAGTACGAGGAAAAAAAATACAAGAATTAGTATTCTAAACCTTTTATGAGAAAGACAAATATAAAAAGTTATATTTATACAAAAAAGCAACCAGCAATGGAAAAGGTATCATTATGGAAACGTCATGATGGGAACTGTCATTTAATAATTGGTGAAGCTGTAAAAAAGCCCTAAAAAGCACTGAAAAGTTGCAGAACCAACCAGGGAATGCCACGTGTTACAAAATTAAATGGAAGTCACAGATAAAGCATCGATTTTAGAGAAGAATTAATGGCGGCGAATATTCCTGCTTTAATGAGATCTACTTCCCAAATATTCTATTGATGAATAAATGACAAGTTGGAGAACTATCTGTATTGGTAAAAATCAAGTTCATATATAGAATTAATTGTAAGATGACACGTCATGACACGTGGACTGGTCAAAGAATGACAATTGGCAAAGAATAGTTCAAGAGAATCAGGAGGGATAGATGCTCGAACCTATTAATATTCGAAGGTCGTATTGAGAGAATGAATCTGGATAGCAAATAAGGGTATAGGTACGTATTATCAGAAATTGATAGGAATTAAATACGAAAAATGGTCGGAAATCTATATCAAGTAAAATATGATTACCAATTATAACATTATATTAAATGCCATTAATTACCCATGATTGCTCTATTATGAGAGAAGCAAAATGTATTACCTAGCGATAGCTCTAAAATGAGAAGACTAAACATTTGTAAGGACACGAAATACTATTGCAATATACTGATCTATTTTGCTTTCTTTTTCTTAGGAAAGTCAATTTCTTTTATTCATTATATATTTGATTATCGGTAACCCGAGTTTTACTATAATAAAGCATTGACCGAAATCTTTGTTTTTTGGTTGAACAAAAATTAGACTTATAAAAGAACAAAAGAAAATACGCATCCATTCATATGACTGAATAACAAATAGTTTTCAAATTTCGTATCCCTCTGCATGAAAGGTGGTTTGGCCATTCAGGATGGTTGCTAAGCTAGCGTCTTTCTTTATGCTATAATATAAAAATGGTATTTAGGTTTTAAAGGGGTAATAAGGTCATTTATCTATTAACTTAATTTGTTCCTACTTTTATAATAACTAGTTTCTATATTGGTCTTTCCACGAATATCTTACGACAATTACTATAAAACGCATACCTAAATAATTTTTTTTTTTGAAATAATTGTTCGCACCAAATGTGCAACGACCCAACCGCTCATGTTGAGCTCTAGCGCAGAGTTCAGTAGTTTGAGGCTATGAGTAGCTTCACTTCAGGTATTATGACTTGTACGCATTGTCGAAATTAAATTTTGGGAAGTTCGGAGTTAAATTGGAAAGATAATCATTTTAGAAGATTAAAGTTGAAAGAATTGACAACAATTGGATTTCAGAGTAAACGGCCTCGGAATTGGAATCTTGAGGTCCTAATAGGTTTGTATGATGATTTCAAACTTTGGGCGTATGTCCGGATTGGGTTGTGGATGACCCTGGAGAGTTTTGGCGCCTATTTTGGAAGTTAGCATTATAACATAATCTCATAAGTTTGGGTTGAAGTGCACTTCAGCGTTAGCGATGTTCATTTGGGATTTCAAGGCTTGGAGTAGCTTCGTATAGTGATTTTGAAGTTGGGAGTGCGATCGAAAGTGAATTCGAAGGTCCATCGGTCATTTTGGAGCCATTTGACTAAAGACAAAAGTTGGAGGTTTTTAAAGAGTTTGACCGGAAATTGAATTTTTGATTTCGGGGTCCAGATTCAATTCTGGACATTGGAACAGGTCCGTAGCATCAAATAACTTGTGGGCAAAATTTGGGTCAATCGGATGTGATTATGTTTATAAATCGAGAATAGAAATTTGAAGTTCTAAAATTCATAAAGCTTGGATTGGAGGTTGATTCATGATTTCGATATTGTTTTACGTGATTTGAGGCCTCAAGTGAGTCTGTAATGTGTCTTGGGACTGGTTGGCATGATTGGTCGGGGTCCCAAGGGGCCTGGGTGTGTTTCGGGGTAGTTTCAGATCATTTCGGGTTGTGTTCTGCTTAAGATTTCAGCTTCTAGTTTTAGCCTTCGCAAATGCGAGGCGTAGGTCGTGAACGCGAAGGAGTCGAGCTGATTACTATGCAAACGCAGGGAGGAAATCGCGAACGCGTAGAAGGAAAAGTTGGGCCTGAGGTCATTGGCGTATGTGAACATGAGGCCTGGTATGCAAACGTGAAGGGGCTGCGTAACTGGCCTTAGCGAACGTGATCAACGTACTGCGAACGCAAAGAAGGGTGCACCTGGGCTAGGCAGAATGTTTAAAATTAGGGTTTGAGTTCATTTCACCCATTTTTCTCTTGGCTTGGGCGATACTGGAGCTTTTGAAGAGGAGGTTCTGTCATTCATTTATAAGGTAAGTAATTTATGCTAGTTTTGAGTAAATACAATATTTATATATGGATTTAGACAACAAAATTTGTAGAAAACTTGGGGCTTGAGAAAAAACCTAGAAAATTGATAACTTGGAATTTGACCAGGATTTTGGGTATAGAATTAAGAGAAAATAATATATTTGAATTTGTGAGTTCATGGGTAAACTTTATCTTCGAAAAATATCAGATTTCGAGTGCATCGCCCCGAGAGAATTTTTTCAACTTCTCAATCGGGGTTAGGAATTGTTTTTAATTGGGTTATATTGAGTAATTGAGAATATACTAATGGATTTGCATACTTATAGGCTATTAGAGCATTTAGCATTGATACGATTCTTTGGAAGGGCGTGGAATGTCGATTATGGATCGTCGGAGCAAGGTGAGTCTCCTTTCTATCCTTGTAAGAGGGAATTGTCCTCATAGGTGAGTTATTTAGATATGTGCTCCTATTTTTAGGGGCTACATACGTACGAGATGATGAGAGTCCCTGCGTAGCTACTATTTTGCTATTGTCCTGGTAGTCTAGGACCCAAAAGCATATTGTACTTGGATAATTTGTAAACTTATTTACATCTTGAATTGCTTAAATCACATCGAATCAGTAAATGAATTTCAAAACGGATTAAACTTCATTTTTCTTAAATCATTAAAAGAAAATTGGCTTTATTGGATTAAACGTCACTAGAGAAACTCTTAATAGGCATTTTTATGTGTGTATCTATGTGTGCTCGCGTCACATGTATGATTTGCGAGCGTGATATTTGTTTATTTAATGTTGAACGTCGCTTGTATAATACGTGAGCAGTGTACTAGATGTATCTATGGTTCATGTCGTTCGACCCTCGGCAATGCACATTTTACATTTCTGTTGGGTCAGGACGTAGACCTCAGAATGATTTTTGCATGCTTGTATTGCTTGCCTTGTAATTACTTGAGATTGATATTTGCTCTCCCCGACTTAAGATGATTGGAAACTATTGGATTATTAATACGGAGATATTTAATAATAAAAGGAACTTTCACCTGTTCATGACTTATTTGAAATTTACTATCTTTCTTATTAAATTTTTGATTATTCGCATTAATAAGATATCTTCTTTGGACCAGTAGTAAGTGTCGAAATCGGCCATCTCTTCTCTGCTTCTTGGAGATTATATGGGATACTTATTGAGTACACGTTATTTTCGTACTCCTACTACACTTCTGTGCATTTCCATTGCACAAGCATATGTATCTCTAGTGGCCCACTATCTTAGGTGAGCTGCACTTCTCGAGGAGACCCGCAACCAGCAGAGTTTGTTTTAGTTATCTGTATTTATTTTCTGTCCAATATGTATTCTGCATGGTTGTTATATTATATTATTTCTTAGAAACTCCTCATGCACCTGTGACACTGGATTCTAGGATTATTATTGGGTATCTTTTATTTACTTCCAACACTCTTTTATTTACATTGTACAAATTGTCTTACTAGTACAATTGAAGAATATATTCGGTTTTCAGAATATTTAAAATGAGAAGTTAATCAACTAATTTGGTTGGCTTTCCTGAAAGCAGTGCCTGACGGCATCACGAACCTTAGTGTATTTTGGGTAGTGAAAACATGGTATTAGATCATTAGGTTCTCTTAGGTCTTATGAGTCATGAGCAAGTCTAGTAGAGTCTCTCGGATCGTTACGGAGACGTTTGTACTTATCTTTGGGAGACTACTGGGTTGTTAGGAGTTCTTCCGTTCTTGATTCCTTGTCGTGCGATTTGATTCCTTGAAGCGTATGCCCTTGTTTTGTTTTTACATAATCTTATGCGACACGAATCACTGGTTATAAATCGAGAATAAAGTCTTATAATGGTAATATGAATGTGATGCGGGGTGTTTCTCCCTGTGGGGTTTGTTGAGCTTTATCGTCGCCCTGTAGAAGGATATTCTATTGTTTCAGCTCAGTAGCGGAACTTTTGAGAGCGAGCTCTGAGGCTAGGCACAAGTTTTATGATGCTTACGAATGATGGTTCCACAGTATTGATATGATGGTAGGGTGTTTGCTTAAATGTCGGGGCGGTGAATGACTTGAAGGGTGGTGTACTTAGTGAATAATCTAAGGATTCAACATTATATTCTCGGCAGGGGAAAAGCAATTGGCCTATAAATGACTAGATTTGAATCAATGAAGTAATGAGACTTGGTGTTTTCAAGTTTTTTTTGAATATGCGACGTGGTATCGTCGTCCTCAAATGCATATGTTAAGTTTTCCGGTGTTGTGATCTTCTACAATTCACCTTTAGAGTTGGTTAATGCAGGTTAGTATTGTAGAAGCGACTGTTTGATATAGCGGGTACGGTGGTTCGAGATTGAACGCTGTTTCTAATGTTGATGGCTCGAGAAAGATGGTCTCCAAAATGGTTTAAAGTTAGTAGCAGTTTATGGGTTCAAGTGCTGGGAATATAGATTTTATCGAAGGCAAAACTGAGCATCAAAGGATGAGGAAGGACGTGTGGGAGGTGTCAGGCAGTGGGTAAAAGTTTTAGAAGACAAAGTATAAGAAGCAAAGGACGAGTAGTTGATTAAAGGGATGAGTTCCGCCAAAGTGAAAAAGTGGCAGAGTTGCATAAGAGCATTGTGGTCGGATGAATATGCTCCTTAAGGAGAGTTTTGGAATGATTTCGGAATTTCAGAGATTAGTGGTTGGGGCCGACGGAGTTAACTTGAAGCACAGGCTATTATGCGGCAGAAGATTTGATATAACGAGAAAGAGTTGCTCGAAATGAAGAAGTATACAACATAACTTGAATTTGAAGGATGTTGCCACATATTTAGTTGAGTTCTACGAGGGATGAATGGACTTGTACAACTAGAGAGTGAGCTCAGACTCAGGATGAGTTATTGATGTCGTAGTGATTGTACCCCGCGCAACAGCATTGAAAGATGTGGGGAGTGATTTCCACTGGTGGGTTATTTCCTATACGCAGGTTAGCGGTCGTGTGGTTGGCGAGGCTTTGTGAAGAATTCTATTGGTTATGCAGCAATGATGTCGGTCATGCGAATGTGGTTGATGATTCAGAGCATAAAGTGGGTTTTACAGAAAGATTCCAATGATTTTGGCATTTGATTGCACAAGGTTATGTCGATAAGAGACTAAGAATCCTGGTGAATTCCAGAGTCATGTAGTAGTGGCCTTGATCTAAATGGGAGAGTCTCACATCCTATAATTTGATGGCATGGTTAACTACTTGTGAGGTTTCTGGTTATTAGCATATTGATGGGTTATTTAAGCTAGGGGAAAAGGAAATAAGTGGTAATTTGAGCAATGGCATTGTTAAAAGTGTGCTATGGTTGGTGTTCTTCGCTCATGATAAGACTTGGGGAGTGATTCTTTCGGGTGCTCCATAGGGAGGGTGTGTTTGTGCTAGAAGAATCATGGAGTTGATTATATTCGAGCCAAGTCAAAGCGGGTGGCTCTCAGCAATGGTCCTAGTGGAATCAAAAAGGTAAAGTGTGGTGCCTAATGATTTCTAGCTTATAGGTACGGTTCAGAACCAAGCCTTGTAGCAGCTTATGAGAAATGACTAGAATGTTCTATGATGTTTTGACTTGCAGTGTAGCCATTGGGAGGAATAAAATGGTTTGCAGGATTTGAGACGATATAGTCTCGTGGTTCAAGGTCACTCGGGATGAGTGCGGACGGAGTGTGTTATGTGTTGAATGGAGTTATTATTGTTTCTATAGAAATCAAGGATAAATTGGAAGAAGATGGATTGGTTATCCACAAACGAATTGGCATATTGCTGGTAGTGATTAGTTCCTTCGGCGTGATCAAGTTATGCAAGTGATTCGTGATGGTATGTGTGAGGCTTGTCGGCCACCATAATTGATGTTATGCAAGAGTATTCTACTATACGGCATGTTATGTGTCGGTGGATCCAAAAAGGGCTATGTTGGCTTACATAACTGAAGTCGACCATCTGTTCTCTACTTATTCGAGATTACATGGGATACTATATGAGTACACGTTGTTTTCGTACTCATACTACCCTTCTGTGCATTCTTTATTGCACATGCATATGTATCTATAGTGGCCCACTATCTTAGGTGAGCTGCACTTCTCGAGGCGACCCGCAACCAGCTGAGTCTATTTCAGTTATCTGTATTTATTTTCTATCCAATATTGTATTCTCAATTGTTGTTATATTATATTATTTCTTAGAAATTTCTCATGCACTTGTGACACCGGATTCTATGATGATTATCGGGTATCTTTTATTTACTTCCAACACTCTTTTATTTACATTGTACAAATTGTCTTACAAGTAAAATTGAAGAATTATTTGGTTTTCAAAATCTTTTTAAAATGAGAACTTAATCAACTAATTTGTTTGGCTTTCCTTGACAGCAGTGTCCGACGCCATCATGAAACTTAGTGTATTTTGGGTCGTGACAACATGGTATCAGATCACTAGGTTCTCTTAGGTCTTATGAGTCATGAGCAAGTCCAGTAGAGTCTCCCGGATTGTTACGGAGACGTCTCTACTCTATCTTCGGGAGACTATAGGGCTGTTAGGAGTCCTTCCCTTCTTGATTCCTTGAAGCATATGCCCTTGTTTCCTTTTTACTCAATCTTATGCGACACGAACCGCTGGTTATAAATTGAGAATAAAGTATTATAATGGAATTATGAATGTGATGCAGGTGTTTCTCCCTGTGGGGTTGTTTGAGCTTTATCGTCGCCTTTGCAGAAGGATATTCTATTGTTTTAGCTCAGTAGCGGTACTTTTGAGAGCTCTGAGTCTTGGCACAAGTTCTGTGATGCATATGAATGATGGTTCCACAGTATTGATATGATGGTAGGATGTTTGCTTAAATGTCGGGGCGGTGAATGACTTGAAGGGTGGTTTACTTAGTGAATGATCTAAGGACTTGACATTTTATTCTCGACAGGGGAAAAGCAATTGGCCTATAAAAGTCTAGATTTTGATCAATGAAGTAACGAGACTTGGTGTTTTCAATTGTTTTTGCATCTGCAACGTGGTATCGTCGTCCTCGATTGTATATGTTAAATTTGTCGGTGTTTTGATCTTCTACAATTCACCTTTGGAGTAGGTTAATGCGGGTTAGTATTGAAGAAGCGACTGTTACATATCGCGGGTACGGTGGTACAAGATTGAATGGGTGTTTCTAATGTTGATGGCTGGAGAAAGATGATCTCCGAAAAGGCTTAAAGTTAGTAGCAGTTTATGTGTTCAAGTGCTGGGAATATAGATTTTATCCAAGGCAAAACTGAGCAACAAATAATGAGGAAGGACGTGTGGTGGTGTCAGGCAGTGGCGAAAATTTTTGGAAGGCCAAGAATAAGAAGAAAAAGACGATTAGTTGATTAAAGGGATGAATTCTGCCAAAGTGGAAAAGTGGCGGAGTTGCATAAGAGAATTGTGGTAGGATGAATACGCACCTTAAGGAGTGTTTGGAATGATTTGGGTATTTCAGAGATTAGTGGTTGGGGCCGGCGAAGTTAACTTGAAGCATAGGCTATTATGCGGTAGAAGATTTGATATAATGAGAAGGAGCTGCTTGAAATGAAGAAGGATACAACATAACTTGAATTTGAAGGATGTTGCCACATATTTAGTTTATGTCTACGAGGGGAGAATGGACTTGTACAACTAGAGAGTGAGCTCAGACTCAGGATGAGTTATTGATGTCGTAGTGATTGTACCCCACGCAGCAGCGTTGAAAGATGTCGCGGAGTGATTTCCACAGGTGGGTTATTTCCTATACGCAGGTTAGCGGTCGTGTGATTGGCGAGGCTTTGTGAAGAATTCAATTAGATATATAGAAATAAGGTCGGTCATGCGAATGTGGTTGATGATTCAGAGTACAAAATGGGGTTTTACATAAAGATTCCAAGGATTTTGGCGTTTGATTGCACAAGGTTATGTCAATAAGTGACTAACAATTATGGTGAATCCCAGTCGTGTAGTAGTGGCCTTTAGCTAAGTGGGAGACTCTCACATCCTATAACTGGATGCCGTGGTTAACTACTTGCGAGGTTTGTATTTATTATCATATTGATGGGTTATTTTAGCTACGCGAAAATGACATAAGTGGTAATTTGAGCAAAATGATTGTTAAAAGTGTGCTATGGTTGGCCTTGTTGTCTCATGTTCAGACTTGGGGAGTGATTCTTTCGGGTGCTCCATCGAGAGGGTGTATTTGTGCTAGAAGAATTATGGAGTTGATTAAATCCGAGCCAAGTCAAAGTGGGCGGCTCTCAACAATGGTCCTAGTGGAATCAAAAAGGTAAAGTGTGGTGCCTAATGATTTCGAGCTTTTAGGTACGGTTAAGAACCAAGCCTTGTAGTAGCTTATGAGAAAGGACTAGAATGTTCTATGATGTTTTGACTTGCAATGTATAAATTGGGAGGTATAAAATGGTTCGCAGGATTTGAGACGATACAGTCTCGTGGTTCAACGTCACTCGGGACCAGTGCGGACAGAGTGTGTTAAGTGTTGAATGGAGTTATTATTGTTTCTATGGAAATCAAGGATAAATTGGAAGAAGATGGATTGGTTATCCACAATCGAATTGGCATATTGCTGGTAGTAATTAGTTCCTTTGGCGTGATCAAGATATGCAAGTGATTCGTGATGGTATGTGTGAGGCTTGTCGGCCGCCATAATTGATATTATGTAGGAGTATTCTACTATTACGGAATGTTATATGTAATTGGATCCTGAAAGGCCTATGGTGGCTTAGGTTACTTCTTAGGGATTTGTATATCATACGGTTATGAGAATTCACTTGTGTGTTTCTATGGTTCTGATGAAGTGAGTTAAGTGAAAAGCTTGATATGATAAAGTGTTAATCAAATAGTGGTTCTGAAGCTAGGATGAAGAACATGTTCCATCGTATATTGCATGTTGGTTGTAGTGAGTGGTATGGAATTTGAAGTGAAGATCAAATTTGCAGTTCGGTGTTGACAAGGAGGTCACGTGCTCGGATGAGTAGGTAAGGTGTTTCGATGTTTAAGGAAAGTTGGTATTGTCTTTAGCGTCGCCTTAGATCGGTATTTTGTGAAGAATAAAAAGTCTTTGCATACTGGTTAATAATTTTTGATTGCTTTTCTGCTTTAGTGTGGCCGGCGGTTTGGAGGTACAACCCAGTTATTTGTTATGGTTAGCCTGTCCCGTGGGAAGATTGTATGTCGCATGTAATCACTTGATTGATCAAAGATTAAAACCAAGTATGAAGATTGTGGTGATATCGCTAAATTTAAAATTGATGCCTGGAGGCCACATGACTTAATGAGCTGTGGACTGTGGATGATTTCTACGATTATGATGGTTGTTCTTATGTGTTATGGGAGAATAGGGAAGTTAGTATGGACCTTTGAAAGGCTATTTGCCTAGTTGGTACGATAAGGAACGACTTGAGGTTGGTGGATGGAATTAAATGTGAATATGGGTTTTATATCCAGCCAGATGTGTTCATTTCGGCAATGTGCTCCTTATGGAAGAGTAGTCAAGGTGTTATTTCTTTGTCAGCGATTTCATATAATGATATATTTCACCATATGAGTTGTGAGATAGCTTGGTGAATTTCTTATGTGTTGAGGTTCCGCATAGAGGTTAGATTATATAAGTAGGATGGCTCTTGAGATTCAGATCGTATATCGCACCTCAGTTGTGCTTGAGTTTTGTAGTTTATGGCGCTATATATCTCCCCAGGGATTGTACTAGGAACTTAGCGTGCAGGTGACCGATATTCAATATCTCATTGCAATGAGCAATTAAGCTCGATGTATATCTCCTCATGTGAGATCTATCTGTGGATCGGGTGGCACGCAACCATGCTTACGTTGCTTGGATTGGGTTGCGCACCGCAGCGGAGTGATGTTGGGTACAGTTCCCCCTGTCTGTTTTAATGTGTTGGGTTTCCTATTTTGTAAGAAAATCTCATATTAGACGCCCACATCGCATATATGATTTGCGAGTGGGTTGTTTGTTAAATTGTGTTGACTGCGTGGCATGCATGGATCGCGAGCAGTGTAATTGGTTTCGCTTTTCAGAGTTCGTTTTCCTTTTGTATCACATTCAAATTGATAGCCTATTGGCACATTGTGGCATCATATGAAACTTTTGTTCATGTCCGGGGTGGCTTATTGCCGAAGCAGTTCGTATTGGGTGAAACGAGATCATTAAATTAGGAATCAGTGCAATTTGATTATATGAAGTATATTAAGGAGGAAAGACCATTATTGTGTTCAAAATGAGGTGATAGTTCTTGCCAGAAGTATAGACACAATGAATTCTTGGTTCAGCAGTGGCTATGAATTTCTATCCATCTTTTCCGTCGCGGCGGTATTGGCACAGTTAGAGCAAGACCTAAGTAGGTCGTGAGGTGCAGTGGGGAGCATCAGGTTCGGGGAATTTTGGTTTATTTGATAAGAGAATGTCATTATGATTTGGTGAGTAAACTGGTGCATGGTGTGAATTCAGCAAAGGTATGCAGTGATGTTTTGGTGTTGTGGTAGTTGTTAATATGGTGTTCATATATTGGAAGCAGGCCTGGTAGAGAATTCCGGAAGTTGGAATTGGACTCTAAGCTTCTTTTCTTGAATAGAAGGGGGATATCTTCAGAATTGATAGAGCTAATGTGCTCAACTGGGTTGTAGTAGCACGAGAAAGTGCACGAGGTGTTCAACAGTGAATTTGGACAACCCCAGCGTAGCTCTTAGCACGTTCGAGGATGAATGTATGTTTAAGTGGGAGAGAATGTAACAAGCCGACCAGTCATTTTGAGCTCTAGCACGTCCTTCAACGGTCATTTTGAGCTCTAGCACGTCCTTCAACGGTTTGAGGTATGAGTGGCTTCACATTAGGTATTATGACTTATACGCGTGGTCTTAATTGAACTTCAGGAAGTTCGGAGTTGAATTGGAAAGAGAATTCTCATTTTGAAAGCTTAACATTGAAAGAAATAACTACGATTGTATTTCAGAGTAAACAACCTTGGAATCGGAATCTAGAGGTTCCAGTTAGTTCGTATGATTATATCCGACATGGGCGTATGCCCGAATTGAATTTTGGATGACCTGGGAGCATTTTGGCACCTATTGTGGGAGTTAGCCTTTTGGAAGAAATCTAATAAATATGTGTTGAAGTGCATTTCAGTGTTATCGATGTCCATTTGGGATTCCGAGGCTAAGAGTAGCTCCTTATGGTGATTTTGGAGTTAGAAGCGCGATCAGTAGTGAAGGTTTGTGGTCATTTTGGATCCATTTGGCTAAGGACAGAAGTTGGAGGTTTTTAATGAGTTTGACAAGAAGTTGACTTTTTGAAATTTGGGTCGGGATCCAATTCCGGACATTGGAGAAGGTCCGTAACGTCAAATATGGCTTGTGTGGAAAACTTGAGGTCAATCTGACGTGATTTGATATGTTTTAACATCGAGAGTAGAAGTTTGAAGTTCTAACATTTATAGAGCTTGGATTGGGGGCCGATTCATGATTTTGATGTTGTTTGATGTGATTTGAGGCCTCGAGCGAGTCCGTAATGTGTTTTGGGACTAGTTGGCATGATTGGTCGGGGTCCCGTTGGGGGCTCAAGTGTGTTTCGGGGTAGTTTTGGATCATTTCGATTTGTGTTGTTGCTGCAGATTTTATTTTCACGCTTCCTTCTTCGCGAACGCGAAAGTTCCGCATTCACGAAGAGGAAGGTGGAAGGTTGCTCGTTTTAGCCTTCGCAAACGCGAGGCGTAGGTCACGAACGCGAACGAGTCGAGCTGGTTACTACGTGAACGAAAGGAGGAGATCGTGAATGCGTGGAAGGAAAAGCTGGGCCTGAGGTTATTGGCATATGCGAATGCGAGGCCTGGTATGCGAATGCGAAGGGCCTGGTTAACTAGCCTTCGCAAACGCGATCAACGGGCCGTGCAAGTGAAGAATGACGAACTTGAGCTGGGCAGAATGTTTAAAATCGAGGTTTGAGTCCATTTCACCCATTTTTCTCTTGGCTTGGGCGATTTTTGGAGCTTTTGAAGAGGGTGTTCCATTATTCATTATGAGGTATGTAATTTATGCTAGTGTTGAGTAAATTTATATATGGATTTTGACAAGGAAATTTGTAGAATACTTGGGTTTGAGGAAAAACCTAGAATATTAATAGTCTCGGAATTTGACCACAATTTTGGGTATGGAATTAAGAGAAAATCATATATTTGAGTTCGTGAGTTCATGGGTATACTTTATCTTCGAAAAATTTCAAATTTCAGGGCACGGGGGTTCGAGGGCAATTTTGTCAACTTCTTGATTAGGGTTAGGAATAGTTATTAATTGGATTATATGAGCAATTGAGCATATCTTAATGGATTTGCATAATTATTGGCTTGTTTTGAAGCATGTAACATTGATTAGAATCTTCGAAAGGGCGTGGAATGTCGGTTATGGATCTTCTGAGCGAGGTAAGTCTCCTTTCTAACCTTGTAAGAGGGAATTGTCCCCATAGATGAGTTAATTGGTTATGTGCTCCTATTTGTAGGGGCTACCTACACACAAAGTGTCAAGAGTTCGCACCTAGCTACTGTTATGCAACTGTCTGGGTAGTCTAGGACCCAAAAGCACATTGTAGTTGGATCATTCGTAAAATTATTGACAGCTTGAATTGCTTAAATCAAATCGAATCAGTAAATGAATTTCAAAAAGGATTAAACTTCATTTTTCTTAAATCATTAAAAGAAAATTGGCTTTATTGGAATAAACATCTCCCGATAAACTCCTAATTGGTAGTTTGACTATGTGTTTCTATGTGTTCCTGCGTTGTATGTATTATTCGCGAGCGGGATATTTATTTATTCAATGTTGACCGCTACTCATGTATGATACGGGAGTGGGGTAATAGATGCTTCTATGGTCCATGCCGTTCGACCTTCGGCAGTGCACATTTTAAATTTCTGTTGTTTCGGGTCGTACGACATCGATCTGATTTGCGCATGCTTGTATTTCTTACATTGAGATTATTTAAGATTGATATTTGCTCTCCCCGACTTGAGATAATTGGAAATTGTTTTACTATGAATCTGGAGACCTTTAATATTAAAAGGAACTTTCACCTGTTCAATGACTTACTTGAAATTTACTGTCATTCTTAATAAATTTTTGATTATTCACATTAATAATATATCATCTTTAGACCACTAGTAAGTATCGAAGTCAACCATCTCGTCTCTAGTTCTTCGAGATTAGACGGGATACTCATTGAGTACACATTGTTTTCGTACTTATACTAAACTTCTGCGCATTTTTGTTGAACATGGATATGTACCTCTACTGGCGCACCAGGCGTAGCAGCATGGTAGATACGAAGACTTAGCTGAGCTGCACTTCTCGAGGTGACCCGCAGCCTGCAGAGTCTGTTTTAGTTATCAATATCTGTTTTCTATCCAATAGTGTATTTTGGATGGTTGCTATATTATGTATTATTTCTTAGAAATTGCTCATGCACTTGTAACACCGGGTTCTGGGATGACTATCGGGTGTTTTGTATTTACTTCCAACACTCTTTTATTTACATTGTACAGATTGTCTTTTAGTATTAAAATTAAAGGAAAATTTGGTTTTCAAAAATTTTAAAATGAGAATTTATTCAAATCATTTGGTTGAATTGCATGAGAGTAGTATTCGATGCTATCACGATCCTTAGTGAACTATGAGTCATGACAAAATGTGCACAAAATACAATAATCGATTCCCCAGGTAATAGGAATTTACAATTACATTTAACGATTTATTTTGAAATTTTTCTACCAAAATTTCCTGTAATTGGATCTATAAATTACCGACAAGTGGATTTTCATAATATCACATCCTTCTAATATTACGTGTGGAAAACTGGAAATACTTTTGTTACAATTGGAACTATACCTACTACGTCGACATCTAAATATTTCGTTACATATCAATTTAAAATAGAAACCAAATGCGACCAAAAAAGAAAAAAAAAGGGACAGTAACAACAAAACACGGAAGTGACTATTGCAGTGCAATAAACCAGAGAGAAAGAGAGAGTATTTATTACTGAAAATCAAAGACAGTTTTAGTAGGAGACTGAAATTAACGAATCCTTGGTCAACTTGAAAATCTTGATACTAGTTCATCTAGTATTAAAATACTTATGAAGATTATAGTTAGGGGTGTGCATTCAAATCAATTTTTCGATAAAGCAAATCGATTATTTGTTATCGAAATCGAAAAAATCGAAATCTTATTAAAATGATAACGATAAGTATATGTACAAATCGATAATCGATAAGTAATTATTGATAAAGGTCAAAATCGAATCGATAAATCGTATGCACACCCCTAGACAGTAGACACTTGCTAAATGAGTAATTACCTATTTGTGTCGATTAATATAACATACAGAATGTATATATATTCCGCTACTATTTTGAAAGTGGCTATACAATATTATTTTTCCTAATCTATACACTTTCCTTTACCCTAAGTTCATACCCTATTATTTCCTCTACCACATTTAAGGAATGATCATATTTAAAGATCAAGAGAATGAAGTTCAAATTAATGGAAAATAGAATTAGCCATGATGGTGTGTTTTTTTTTTTTACCATTGGAGTGTTGGTGGCATACATTTGATCCCTTACTTTAGTTTTGTTGCATGTGCTTGTTGACATAATTTTTATATAATAAATGGTGTTCGTCTTATTTTAGCTTCTTTTTATCCATATTAGTTAGACGCGCTTATAGCGATATATTTTTGTGGAATGTCGCAATTTTTTTATTGGTGTAATCGATAACCGAATCGATAAGCCCACAAAATCGGTAAATCGAAATCGAAAAAATCGAAACCTTATTGAAACGATTACGATAAGCATATGTATAAATCGATAATTGATAAGTAATTATCGATAACAGTCAAAATCGAATCGATAAATCGAAAGCACACCCCTAATTATAATTTTATCCAACATTGAAGGTAGCTTATTTAGTTTTTAAAGGATAAAAAAGTCGATCAATTTTTTAAAATATTTTAATTGTTTAATATTAAGCATTTTATCAATTACTCTTTTATAATAAAAAATATATATAGATATAAATAGATAAATAAATATAGATTAAATAATTTTTACCAGAATATATTTATCTATTAAAAACTTGGAAATAATTTTTTGTACACTAATAGTAAAACGGGATGTCTACATGACTATCCCATTAAGAAATATAATAATATTTTGATTTTAAAATGTTTAAGGTATGATGAATCATGACAAAGAACTTTGCTGGCAGATCAGAGCCAACCCTTCCAACAGTAAACATTATCGGTTATTTGTGCACATTTTTTTTTAAACTACATCATCTTCTAGAAAAATACTAATATGCGATGTTATACTTAGTTTTAGGGTATATATTGTGCACGTGCACCATATATTAATGAGTATAAAAATTTAAAAATTATACAAATATTATTAAATAATTATCTTGGCCTAGATTTTTCACCGTCGAAATGGTGATGACGCCTAACTCTTGAATGCTTAGGCAAGCCAACAGATACGAGTCTAACACAGTAATCATTAACAACAACAGTAATAAATAGTAATTTAAGTTAAACATATATGAAATGCCGAAGTTTTATTATAGCTCCAAAATCTAAAATACGTCTACCCTAGTGATCTAGTGTCACAATTCACAAATGTCTAAAAATTTCTATAAATACTAGTTTAAAAAAAAAAGATTCCTTGAATTAATGAAAGCAGGAACTAAGATAGAGGAATGGGGACTCCAGGGTCTGCGAATGCCGGCAGATCTACCTTGGGTCTCATGTGGACTAAAGGCAGCAGCCTCAAACTCCGATCAGTATGGTCCACTACCGAGATCTGTACAAAAGTGCAAAGTGCAGTATCAGTACGAGCGATCCCATGTACTAGTAAGTACCGAGCCTAATTTCAGCGACGTAGTGACGAGGCTAGAACACGACAAATAACATAAAGCTATGCAGTTAAATTATATACTAACAGAATAACAATAATAGAAGTTAATCAGAAATTAACAGGAAGGGGCAACATACTATAGGGGTACCAGAATAAGAAATTACAGTTGTAAGGGAAACTAAACAATTAATGCACTTGAACCGATAACATCAAGTAAACGCAACAAATAGAAAATGCACGGCATCACCCTTTGTGCTTTTACTGTCAATTCTCACCATGCAATCAATAATAGAGATGTGCATGGCATACCCTTCATTCTTTATCGCTCTTCCCACCATATGAATAATAGAAATGTACACGGTATCAGCCTTCATGTTTTATCTCTCTTCCTCGCCATATGCATAAATGTAAATGTAAATATGCACGGTATCACCCTTCGTGCTTTATAACTTTTCCTCACCATATGTATAAATATGAATGTGCATGGCATCACCCTTCGTGCTTTATCACTCTTCCTCACAAAGCAACAACAGAAGCAATAACAACTCGGCAAGCGCATCACAATCAAATAACTTCATTTCATTATTTAATTTCACAACGAAAATCTCAACTTGAGTCAATACTCAAGCAATATCCAAAACTAAATAAAATATAGTATGACTTATTTAACATGAGTAATAACTAGTTTCAGCAAGAACAATACGTATAAAAGAACACAATGATCATAAGTAAAAGACTCGCTCGCATGCTATGACTCGACAGCAAATTATAGTTACTCGCCACCACACCTATACGTCGTAGTTAACAAAAAAACTAAACAAGTAGAAAATAAGGCAACATTACCTAATCCCTCAAGCTAAGGTTAGCCACAACACTTACCTCGATTCAATGGCCACAATAAATCCTCAAATACCGCTTTATCTCGTGATTCTACTTCCAATCCGCTAGTATCTAGTCATAATTAAATGAATAACATCAATATATGCGAGATAAATCAATTCCAATGCTTAATTTTAGATTTCCCAATATTTTTTCCAAATAGTCAAAAGTTGCTGACGGGCATGTTTGGTCAAAACTCGAAGTTCGAACCAAAACCCGATTACGCTTTCATCCACAAGTCAAGATATAAAGTTGGTTTAAGTATCCAACCTCAATTTGAGGTCTAAATCCCTAAATTTCGATATTCCTAAATTCTATCCAAAAACCACCTAATTCTCCCATGTAAATCCCTAGTTTCAATAATGAAATCTTGTAAAAGATGAAATAGATTGAAAGAAATGAGTTGGAAATTGTTTACCTATGATTTAGTGGAAATATTTTCTTTAAAAAATCTCCTGTGGGAGCTAAGGATTTGAAAATTTGAGACATAAGTTAATATTTCATCTAAGTTATGTTATACATAGTTGTAGATATCATATTTGCGATCACAAGTTTACAAATGTGACTAATCCCTTCGCAAATACGAATAAATGTTTGCAATTGCGGACATTGTTCAAGTCGCATTTTCGACGATGAACATCGCAAATGAGAAGATCCCCAACAAGTCCAATCATCGCACTTACGATGATTCTTTACAAATGAGATTCTCGCATTTGCGAGCCATTGCGAAGTTTGTAGATCTGCAATACAACAACAAATTCCTTAAGGCTCAAAACACTTTGTAGCCTATCCAAAACTCACCCGAGCGCTTGGGAATCCAAACCTAACATGCACATAAGTCTAAAAATATCAGACGTACTTGCTGGTGCGATCGAATTGCCAAATAATATCTTAAACAACGAATATAACACCAAAACTCATGAAATTTTCAAGATAGTTCAAACTTCCTATTTTCTCAACAAAAGGTCCAAATCACGTCAAATCACTTTCCATTATCACCAAATTTTACATATATGGTTTATATATTATAACGGACATATACTAGGCTACAGAACCAAAATATAGGCTCGATACCAACAAGATTAATCATTATTCAATTTCCATAAACTCCTTATATTGTCAGTTAACAATTTTCTTTAAATGATCATCTCTTGGGCTAGGGACTTCGGAGTTCGATTCCAGGCATACGCTCAGGTCCCTTAATTTCCTATGGACCCTTAGTGACCATTGAAACACGCGTCCGGTTCCGTTTACCCAAAACATTAACGTCGGTCGACAAAGATTATCATTTAAGCCAAAATTCATTATTGCTTAAACAATTTCACATAAGGGATTTTAGTATGCACGTACGGACTGTCCACACAAATTGAAGAGAGACAAAAGGAGTTTTCTAAGGCCTCGTAACACAGATTTGACTTCTAAAATAAGAGATGACTTTTTGGATCATCACATTCTCCACATCTAAAATAATCGTTCGTCCTTTAACGGATATAGAAAAGTACCTAAGTCAGTGAAAAGATGGGGGTATCGGCTCCACATATCAAACTCAAACTCCCAGGTAGCTGCCTCAAGAGGCTAACCACTCCTCTACGCATACTTCTACACTACACACGAACTAACGAATAACTCTTCGATCTTAACTATCGAACCTACTGGTCCAGAATAGCTATCGTCTCCTCCTCGTAGGCCAAATGCTTTTCCAACTGGACAATGCTAAAGTCTAACATGTGGGATGGATCCTCATGATACGTCAAAGCATGGACACATGAAATACTGGATGCACATCTGATAAACCAACGCAAGTCTATAGGCCACCTCCCCACTCGATCAAGGATGTAAAAAAGGCCCGATGAACCTAGGGCTTACCTTGCCCTTATTCCCAAATCTTATCATTCCCTTCATAGGAGACACCCGAAGCAACATTTCTCTCTATCCATGAATGCCACATCACGAACCGTACAATTGGCATAACTCTCCTACCTGGACTGAGTTGTACGAAGCCTATCCTGAATAATCTTAACCTTATCCAAGGCATCCTGTACTAAATTTGTACCCAACAATCGAGCCTTCCCCCAGCTCAATCTACCCAACTAGCAATTGACACCTTCAACCATATAATGCCTTATAGGGGCCCATCTGGATAAGCTAAAGTTACCTAAATAAGCTAGAAGAAATGGCTACATCACTTTGAATATTCAAAATTTGACCTACATTCGTGAAACTATTTAATTTATACAAAGCTAGAATTTTAGTAAAAAAATGCCCTTTCAGAGGTTCTGCGTCCACACAATTCCATATGCGGTCCACACTTTGCTTCTGTTTTGACAGGAGATAAATTTGCGGCCGCACAATTCTGAAACGCGGGCACATATCTCATATTTTGTTATCTGACATTTCTGAGTGCAGCCGTGTGTGGCTCTTCTACGGAACGCACATTTCTATGTGTGGCCGCGTAGCTGACTTCTGCAACCGTACAATAATTATGCGGTCCACATTTGCTTATATTCTTGACATGTACACTCTCTGAACTTCTGCTCTTGCATAGCTTCTGCGGCCGCACATTTTATATGCGGACTGCACTTTGCACTTGGTCTTTTATAAATTTCCTTCATAATCTGCGGCCACATATGGAAATCTGTGCTCTGTACTTGAGCCTATGTGTTTGATTTTGTCATTGGGTTCAGATCACTCCTTCATGAGTTGGATCTCATTAGTGGCTCATTTCCTAATACTCTTGCAATTAAGCATATTTTATCAGTCTATAGGAATACAATTAAACACTTTTGGACTAATACGAAGGCTAAAGTGGCTAATAAGTAGTCAAAACCCCACTTACCAACTCCCCCAAACTTAAACTTTTTCTTGTCCTTATGCAATTAAGGTCATCTCACCTCCACAAGCTAAGAGCTATTCCATCTAATCTACAATGCATCATTCACACATCAATTTGGACCAACAATTACCCTTAACACTTATGAACTATCAACAAGACAATGATTTGAATTTATAAGCACAAATAGTTCTAATGTGACACTTAAGTATCATGAGTTAACTTTAGTCATCAAGGAAGCTTGCTCTTTCATGTAGGTCACTTTGGATCCCAAACTCCTCCTCTACTCTCCGTTTGCATAAGTCACTTAAAAATGTACAACTCAATTCAAAGATTTGTGAAAAGTTCGCTCATCTCTCTCAAAAGAATGTCACAAGTATGGCTCTAAGTGCCATGTGCTTGCCGCTCATGTAGATCACCACTAATGTAAGTTCACTCGGATTGAAATCACCTAGGGCTTTTTTGGAATGTAATGAAGTCTTTTGGACTGGGGTTGGATATGTTGGAATAGAATGGATTCAACTTTCCTTAAGAACTCTATTTTCTCTTTTCGGTTCATGCTTTGCCGACTCTTTGAGGCATTTTCCTTTTCCTTAGGGGAACTAGACATACTTAAATCACTCTTTCTTGGTTTTGATATTCATTTTCTCCTTCTTTTCTTTCTCCATGATTTGCATCATTACTTTTATTTGAATTCCTACAACTCTTCAACTAATTCACTTTATTTTTGCATTCTTCTTTTTGTTATTCTTCCTTTTTTGTTGTATTTCCTTTTATTCCCTTCTTCGGTGCCCTGATACATTTTTCAAACTGCTTGTCCCTCCCCCAACTTATGTTTTAGACAATTGTTTCTCACTTGGGTACCAAGAGAGGGTCACTACAAAAATGGGTAAACACTTGTGTTGGCCTAAGAACAAGTAAAGTTTTGAAGATTGACAAAAGAACTTACTCATGGACCAGGTCCATCTTGTGAAGCACACTCATGACCAGTCTATTCATGTGAGATGCACGTGAAGGAGATAAGTCCTACTGATTAAGCATCAATATCTCCTGATCTTATCGAAAAGGTTGCATATTAGACAAGGGGAGAAAGTCTCATTATATAAAGAGAACACAATCTAGGATAAAGATTGAGTCCCAATGGAACTCTGATTACTAACCTATTAAATATCAGTATTGTTCTCTTTTACATGTAATGCACATATGCAGAAGTTAAACTAAATTGAGAGCAAAAGAGCGCGATTTTGCAAGCAATTTATGTAAGATTTGAGTTTGCACTCATGAAGTACTTGAATGAGATACAAGAATCAGTTCCATTGTGTCTATCTTTTATTCTAGTTCAATTATAGTAGGTGGTTTAAAATTGTACCTCTCATCTTTCATAGAATCAATTGTATTAGGTACCTAGAGTGTTCAAGTTATATCTAACTTGAAGTTGTCGCAATAGTTGAGGCTGTGTGCCACAAGGATTTGAATTAATCCTTAAGTTTACAAAGAGTTCTTGTAAATGATATTTTGGCTCAGCGATTTTAGTGGAAGTTTGGGAAATTCCTACTAAGTAGTAGGTCGTGGTTTTTTCAGCGTTTGAGCCAGGTGTTTTCCACGTAAAAATCTCTATGTACTTTATTTTTGTATTTATTATTCCATAAATAGTAGTAGCTGGAACACTTAAAACAACCAGGTTCTTCTATTGTTCAGATAAGCAAAAAATTGGGTACCACACAAATCATCCCCCTCTTGTGTAGTATTGATGCTTAAAACATCAATTTGTATCAGAGCAGGTTTCCTTGAAGAGGATAACACCTTAGGAAAAGATCAAAATGAGTGCACCACCTGGAAACTGTGAAGGGCAATCCACTACTAAGCCTTTACTCTTTAATGGTCAGTACAATTCTTGGTGGAAGAACAAGATGAGAGATCACATTATAGGAGAAGACTATGAACTCTGGGACATAGCCAGTGATGGTCCTCTGGGAACTACAAAGAAGAATGCTGAAGGAGTAGATGTAACAAAGACAAGGGCTGACTGCACTGCTAAAGATTTGAAGAAATGGGAGAAGAATGCCAAGGCAAAGAAATGGCTTGTGCGTGGACTGGGTCCAGACGACTACAGCAGGATTCAAAGTTGTAGTACTGCAAAAGAAAATATGGGACACTTTACAAGTGGCTGATGAAAGAACTCCTCAAGTAAAAAAATCAAGAGGAACACTACTATATTCTCAATATGGAAATTTCAGATGAAGGAAGGAGAATCTATCCGGGAGATGTACACAAGGTTCGCAACACTAACAAATGAACTTAAATCTCTTAGGAGAATTATCCTTGAAGAAGAAAAGGTTGAGAAAATCTTGACAAGAGTCTTACTAGTTACATGGGAAAGCAAAATTACTACTATTTAGGAATCAAAGTATATTGCTACCCTCAAACTGGATGAACTGATTAGAAACTTCACTGCATGTGAACTGAGGAGGAAAACCATGAAAATAGATGCACCCAAGAAGGAAAGAAGTTTGTCCCTCAGAATAGCTTAAGGTGCAGATCTAGAGGATGATGAAATGTTCTTCAAGAGGTACAACCTTCAACAAATCGAGGGTTCCTAAGAAACAGATCAACGAGAATTGCTTTAAATGTGGTTAGACCGATCACATGATCAAGAACTGTCCTCAATGGAAAATTGAGTGGATGAAGGAAAGGGTTGAACGAAGAAACAGGTTCAACCAACAAGGGACAAAGGATCAACAAAAGCTATGGTTGCTTCTCAGGGAGAAACATCAGATGAGGACTCAAAAGATGAAGCTGCAAATGAACAAGCTCTTATGGTTATCGGAGTATCTGATGATGAACAAGAGGTTTCATTCATCTCAAAGAAAAGATTAAATTCTTGTCTAAAGAAAGGTTGTCTGAGCTGTTGCTAGATTTGATTGATGAGTTTGAAATAATTAACAATGAGAAGGAAGGACTGTCTAAGGAATATGTGATCCTAAAAACCAAGTGCGAAAATCTAGAATCTAGGGCTAATGAAAGTGATAGTAAAAATATTGAGTTGAGGAACCAGGTTTTTGAACTTGACACAAGTGACCTTTAACTTCGGTATGAGAACTTGAAATGAAACTAGGAACATCTAAGAAGAAAGTTGATCACACATATCTCACCCTAGAAGAAAACTAAAGAAAAATGAAGGATGAGTTGTACAGGAAGGATGAGCAGATAAAAGTCTTAGAAGAAGATCTATGGAAGGTAAAACATGAACTAGACAGAACATGCAAATAGAACAAGGCTTCTGATGCACTTTCCTGTCTACAAGAATATCATAGTAGAAACAAAAGTGGACTTGGCTATGGGAGTGAAGCACCTAAGTGGGATCCTAAAAGCAAGTACCTCACTCTTCTTGAGAACAAAATTTTGCGCACACTGTAGCAAGATTGGCCATTAAAAAATGAATGTGATGCAAAAGCAAAGCTTTTGTTCAAGAGAAAAATAGGTTGCCTGCATGGGCTTAAAATAATATTTTTCCCCTTTGCCAATAGAAAGGGACCCAAACTTGACTTCTTTTTGCAGGTACAAGTGATGGGAAATAGCCAAATATGGTACATGGATTGTGGTTGCTCAAAACATATGATTGGAAGTGACAACCAATTCCTTTCACTTGAGGACTTAAAGAGAGGTAAGATAGACTCACACTCCATTGAGGATGCCCACTTGATAGATGACTTGAAATATAACTGATCAGTGTATCACAACTGTGTGACAAAGGTAACCTTGTAGATTTCACCTCTACCAAATGCTTTGTGACTAAACTTACCACTAACAAGATTGTTTTGTATGTAAAAAGAGTTGATAATATTTACATTTTAGATTTGTATACTCTTTCAGAAAATGAACCAATTGCTTAAGTGTGTTGGATAATGGTCCCCTCCTGTGGCACAAAAGACTTGGTCATGCTAGTCTGAATCAACTAATTAAATTAGTCTCTAAGATCATCTTTCAAAAATAAGAAAATGGTATGCACAACCAAGACATTGGAACTGTTCCATATAGTTCTCAATGGTCTAATGAGAACCTTGAGCAGGGGTGGAAACAAATATGTGATGGTGCTTGTTGATGATTATTCTAGATTTACCTCGGTACTATTTTTAACATCTAAATAAAAAGCATTTGACATGTTTACTGCTTTTGTTAGAAAAACTCAGAAACAACTAGGTAATCAACTTGCATCCATTAGGTCTGATCATGGAACTGAATTTAAAAATACTAAATTTGCTGAACTCTGTGATGAGCATGGAATATATAATAATTTCTCTGACCCTAGGATTCCTCAACAAATTGTATTAGTTTAAAGAAAGAATGGACTATTGAAGACATGGCTACGACTATGCTTCTTTCTAGTAAACGACCCCACAACTTCTAGGCAGAGGCTTTAAACACTGCATGTTACTTTATCAATAGATGCATGACTACACCTCTTGTAGAGAAGACTCCCTATGAGTAACTTAAAGGGAGAAAACCAAATATACCCCATATTAGGGCATTTGGATACTAGTGCTGTATACACAATAATGCAAAAGACTCCCTTGGTAAGTTTTATCCCATAAGTGATGAGGAAATACTCTTGCGATATTTTTCACATAGCAAAGCATATGAAGTGTTCAATAAAAAAACTTTGTGTATAGAAGAAAGTGTGCATGTAGTGTTTGATGAAAATAACATTCTTTCTGAAAGACAGGAACACGAAGATGAAGCCACTAGACTGGTAAAGGATTTGACTGAATTCTCAGCACAAGTTAAAGTGGCACCAAAATAAGGAACATGTGATCGAATAGGTTCTTCCATCCAGGGAAACCTAACTGGGGGAACTAATCAAAGAGGAATTGAAATTAATCCCCTAAAATAATATGTTCATGACCCTATTCCTCAGCATTAGAACATGGGAGAAACATCTAGCAGAAACCGGTGGGTTGTGAAATCTCACAAGTATCAGCGTTCTCATCCCATTGAGAACATAATTATTGAAGAAAAATATGGACTTAAAACTAGACCATAATTAAAGTATTTGTGTGATTTTGATGCCTTTCTATCACTTATTGAACCTAAAAATGTTGTTGATGCTTTGCAAGATGCAGACTAGGTGAATGAAATGCAAATTGAACTCAATCAGTTCGAGAGAAGTCAAGTCTATCATCTAGTTCCAAGACCCAAGGACAGACCAGTTATTGGCACAAAATGGGTCTTCAAAAATAAACTTGATGAAGATGGAACAGTTACAAGAAACAAGGCAAGATTGGTGGTCCAAGGTTACAGCCAAGAGGAGGGCATAGATTATGATGATACTTTTGCTCCAGTTGCAATACTAGAGGCAATAAGACTCCTCATAGACTTTGCAACACACATGGAATTCACTCTCCATCTGATGGATGTTAAAAGTGCCTTCTTAAATGGCGACCTGAAAGAAGAAGTGTTGTTTGTGAGACAACCTCCAGGGTTTGAGAGTAAGGAATGTCCTACGCATGTATACAAATTAAACAAGGCTCTCTTTGTGCTCAAGCAGTCTTCTAGAGCATGGTATGAACGACTGTCCAAATTTTAGCTTGAACATGGCCGCAAAAGAGGTAAAATTGACAGTGCCCTATTCTTAAGGTAAAAAGGTAAGGATCTCATTGTGGTACAAATATATGTTGATGACATAATATTTGGGGCCACTACGTATAAACTAAGGTTTTTGAAAAATTAATTGGGAGTGAGTTTGAAATGAGTATGATGGGTGAGCTTAACTTTTTCTTATGCTTACAGATTGAACAAAGCCCAAATGGAACCATGATCCATCAGCAGAAGTATGCAAAAGAGTTGATCAAAAAGTTAAAAATGGATTAATCAAAGGAAATAGACATGCCCATTTCAACTTCCACTAAATTAGACGTTGATGAACCTGGTTCGTCAGTTGATCAAAAGTTGGATAGGGGTATGATTGGCTCACTCTTGTATCTTACTACCAGCAGGTCTGACATTATTTTTAGTGTAGGGCTTTGTGCTCGCTTTCAGGTAAATCCAAAAGAGTCTCACTTGATTGATGTAAAGAGGATACAAAGTAGTTGAAAGGCACTACTGATCTGTGTCTTTGGTATCCAAAAGGTAGTAATTTCAATATAGAAGGATATGTTGATGACTTGATGCTGATTATGCAGGTTTCCTTGGGGATAGGAAAAGAACTTAAGGTATGGCTCACTTTCTTTGTTCGTATCATGTATCATGGGCCACTAAAAAGCAAAATTCAGTGTCTTTATTCACTGCTAAGGCTGAGTATATTGTTGCTGCCTCTTGTTGTACTCAATTGCTATGGATCAAACAACAGCTAGTATATTTTGGCATTGAAGTTGTGTGCATTCCTATATTTAGTAATAATACTAGTGCTATAAGTATGACAAAGAACTATGTTCATCATAAAAGGACAAAGCCCATAGATGTAGACACCATTTCTTGGGAGATAACTATGAGAAAGGATTGTTCTCCACAGAATTTTGTGCTACTGATAAACAAATTGCTGACATCTTCACTAATGCACTGAGTAGAGAAAACTTTGAGAGGAAAAGGTTGGAATTATGGATTATTAAGATTACCTAATAGGTCTAGATCAGAAAGCACAATGCAAAAAATTGAAAAATGAAAAAAAAAAGTTTGTTTTCCATAGGAATTTTGAACTTGTGTAAATATCTGGATTAATACTTACTCAGCTTCTTTCATTAATTAGTATACTCATGTGACATGTGTTTATATGACTCACTGATCTCATACAGAAAAATTCTATTATGGCATTTGTGGTATGTTTAAGAGACTTCTAAATGAAGAACTCGGTTCATCAGTATGAGTTCATATGAAAGCTAAGGTATATTTTCTAAACTCTGCACAATTAGAAAGATTAATATTTCAATCATGAGCAATAGTCCTATAATTGTTCAATTCCTAGAAAATTCTATCCGTAAGCATTGAACCAGTTTTATCTGTCTACAACTCTAAACCAAAAATTTTGCCTAAAATCTAGGGAAGACTAACTCATCACAAAATCTAGAATTTCAGGTTGATTAGACCTCTAATTGACCACTGCAGAAGATTGTCGTTACTTATTAAATGTGTATTTCTCTTTAAATACACTTCATTTCTCCTGCCATCATCATAATTCCAAACCGTCGAAAATCTTCTTCACTTTCACTTTCCCTCTTCTCCAAAACTCTAATTCCCAAATTCTCTCAAGAAACCAACGATCATGTTTAACCCACAAGACAATCCTTGAACTTCTCCACCATCATCTCCCTCAAATTCATTCTCAACTATTGAACCTAGTGCATCTCCAAAACCTAGAATACAAAGGGTGAAAATGCTTGCTCGAAACACTGTAGCGTCTGGGGCTCTAAGGAAGGCATTAAACAAGAGGTTTAAAGCAAGTTGTGTGAAAGCAAGACAAGCTCAAAACTCTGACTCCAACTCTGATTCTGAATCCTATCAATCCGCTACTGAGGGGGAAGGACATAGGTCTTCTGACTCTAAAAAGACTCAAGAATCTCCTTCTGAGGTACGTTCATCTGTGACTGAAAACCCAGAGACTATGTTTGTTTTGATTTGACCCATTAGGGATGTTGAATTTCCTAAGATACGAAGGAGTGGAGTTAAAAAGAATTTTGAAAAAGAAAAATAGAGAGAGGGTGTAGGTGGTGAAGAGAGGGGAATTGGGAAAGAAGTAGTGTCTGCTATTTGTGGGGTTGAACAAGGAAGGGTAGAAGAGAGTGGCATGAAGTCAGGGGGAAGTGGTTCTGGAGAAGCTGCTGAGGGGTCAGTTCACCTGAGCACACAGAGAGATAAACCTGTTTCATCTACTAAAGAGACTCTAGTAGACCTGCTGAAAAAAGTTGGGGAAAGCTATGACCCAAAGAAACAGAGAACTCCCACAACAAAAATCCCAATGTTCCTAAGCCTTCCAAGAAAAGAAAGGCTTCATCCCTAACACCCATTTTCTCTTCATTGCCAAAGGGTAGAGCCACAAGAAGCAGAGTGAAGTTGAGCTACAAAGGTCTTTAGCTAAAAGTAAGAAAAAGAAAATGGATAAAGGAAAGAGAAAGATTGCAGAATCCTCAGGGGCTGTTGAGGAAGAGGAGAAGGAACTTGACCATCAAGAAAGGGATATATCAGTGGAGGTTTCTACCCCCAAGCCCAAAAAACCCAAGACTTCCTCTAAGAAGTCTTCCTCTATGTCTAAGGCTGTTGAACCTATATTTTCCAAGAGGACAAGATCTGTAGTAAAAAACAAACAATCAAAAATTTCTGAAGATGATGACTGGAGTGGAGAAGAAGAAAAAATGATTCTGTGAAGGAACATGATAAGCTTGGCATGTTTGGTGAAAGAAAGATTTTGAACGGTAGACTACTGAAAGACCTGGTAGAACCAGGAATGATGAAATTGGTGGATGCTTTAGTGGCTCAGGGATGGAAGGACATGGTCCTTCAGATGGATGGTAGGGTAGCCAAAAATGAGCTAGTTGAATTTATAGCAAATTATGCGATTCAGTAAGGCATTGTTAGTAGTCTGGTGAAAGGAGTCTAATTGCAGTTTGATGCAAAGAAACTGGGAGGAATCCTGGTCATACCCTCTAAAGGGTTTGATGATTATACAAGGAAAAGGTGGCCCTGTCGGGACTCCCTCCCTACTGTTCTTGCAGTCACCAAGAGATTCTATGATTCAGAAGATGTAAATGAAGCCAGAGCTGTGCAGAAAAGTGAAATAAGGCCTGAGGACAGGATTTTGTTTGAAATTTTCAACAAATGTCTATTGCCAACACAGGAGATAAGGAACATTACTAATTACGTGGATCTAGTTCTTATGGAGTGCCTGGAGAGAGGAAAGCAAATCAACTGGCCTGCCTTCATTATCTAGCTACTAGATAGGGTCATATACTACTAAATGGCTCCAACGCTCATGCTACTCCAAATGGCTTTATTCTAACCACAGTTCTGGATATGCTGAATGTGCCTCTGAAGAAATGGGAAATGGCCTTGAGCAAGGAAAACTTTGGCATCAATACTATTCTTGCTTGTGACTATCCAGTCAATAAAGAGTATTTTGTCTAAAATAATGAATGCTAACCGGACGGATTGGTCCAAGAATCTTGATGATGCTTTATGGGCTTATCGGACGGGTTACAAAGCACCTATTAGAATAACTCCATCCCATTTGGTGTTCAAAAAAGCTTGTCATCTTCTGGTGGAATTTGAGCATAAGGTTATGTAGGCTTTAAAGAAGTTTGATCTTGAGTGGGATGTTTTCTCCAACTTGAGGGTGGCACATTTGAATAAGTTGGATGAGTTCTGGTACCATGCATACACAAGTTTTTCCTTATAAAAAGAGAAGGTAAAATACATTCATGACAAGTACATTCGGAACAAAGAGTTTAAAGAAAGTGATCTTGTGTTGTTGTTCAATTCTCGATTACGGATATTTCCTTGAAAGTTAAAGTCTAAATAGAGTGGCCCATTTGAGGTTGTGGGTGTGAAACCCTTTTGTTCAATTAGACTTAAAGCATAAAAATGATAAGGTGTTTAGAGTCAATGGTCACTGGGTGAAGCATAATTTGGGAAAAGTTGGTGATAGCCATGTCGTGGCGATTATTCATTTCAAGTGATGCTAATCTGCGTTGTTAAATCAAGCACTTCTTAGGAGTCAACCCACGTTTCCTTTTTTCTTTTTTCGTTTTTCTTCTTAGATAGGTCGTAATTTTTTGCTAACTGGATATGAAATGTGTTGCAGGAACTTCTTAAAGGAACTGTGCTCAGAAAAATTGGCTATGTACGGAAAAAGTGCGGACTACACATGTATTGTGTGGGTCTTAATATTTTTGATGCTACAACAAAAGACAAATATAGACCTCATAATAGCTTTGCATTTATTTAAACAGAGGAGAGGCCACTAGCTTTGTACATTTAGTCCTTGGTTAACAAACTTATAATGTTGAATATTTTAGATCCCCATCTATGTCCTTGCATGAGTTGGTTCTCAGCCTTCATTATTAGGGGACATCAAGGTTCAGTAGTTCGATGATCCGTAGTGGATTGTTCTCAAAGAGACAATGCTATAGGGTAGTGCCAAAAAGGTTTCTATTGGCGAGGATGATGTCCTACAACTCTAGGGTCACCTATGTGTTCCAAATATTGATGGCTTGAGGGAGAATATTCTAGAAGAGGCACATTGCTCGCGGTATTCTATTCACTCCTTGCTATGAAGATGTATCGTGACCCGAGACAACATTATTGGTGGTGACGAATAAAGAAAGACATCGTTTAGTATGTGGCTCGGTGTTTGAATTGTCAGTAGGTTAAGTATGAGTAGCAAAGGACAGTTGGACTATTGCAGCAGATGCATATACATATGTAGAAGTGGGAGCGCATTACTATGGACTTTGTAGTAAGGTTGCCGTAGACATTGTGCAAGTTTGATGCGTCTTGGTTCATTGTCAATAGATTGACCAAGTCTGTCCACTTTATTCCAGTGTTGACTACGTATTAGAGATGTTGGCACATATCTACATTCGGGAGATAGTTTTGTTGCACGGCATGCCCGTTTCCATCATATTAGATAGGGGCCCTCAATTCATTTCTCATTTCTGGAGAGCTGTTCAGAGTGAGTTAAGGACCCGTGTGGAGCTCAGTACAACATTTCATCCCTAGACTGACAAACAATCAGAGCGGACAGTTCAGATTTTTGTTTTGTTGGAAATATTTAGGATCATGTAATATTGTACTGGTGTAATGTTAAATTTGTTGAAGTTATTACGCGCTACTTTGAGTCTATTACGCAACCAAGTAGTTAGTTTATTGATGGACCGAGTGTATATTACGCAATCTCTAGGTTATGCATAATTCAATATTATATTTAATCAAGTTATTAGCACTATACATATTTCTACTACACAACCTAATAACTAGTTTATTACTAGACACATAGTCTATTATGCAATCAATTAGCTGCCTATTGTAATACAATAAGGAAGAGCTAATGAAACAAACATTCCAACATCAAAAGTTATGTAACGCCCCAAAATCGAGGGGCGCGACCGGCGCTCGACTGGGTAGCCCCAGTCAAGTGGACCTGGGTGCCTTTCCTATCCCATGTGTTACCCCGTGTTTCATTACTCATTAATCAAGTGAAATAGCCATTTATAATTCAAACACCTTCTTACGAGATATACATAATATACATTGTTACTTTGTGTGGTTTACAAGTTACACCGCCCAACATATAAATTACATATTTATATAAGTTCATAACCCACATTTCATGTCTACGGAGCGTCTAAGGATGCAAAAGGGTGATACAATACTTGCCACTAATAAGGCTCTGGCTATACCTTACACATATACGAAAACAAGTCTCCGGAAAAAAAAAGCAGCATGAGCCACGCATGGCCCCGAGGGGAAAGGGGCTCACTAATTCAGCGGACGGAAAGTGAAGGAGTGCTACTGTCGGTGAACTGGAGTCCCTACAATATAACCACCTGCAATCATAACACGAATGTAGCGCCCCCGACAAAAGGGACATTAGTATATTTGAATTGTACCGGTATGTATGAACAAACTTCACCCCAAGTAAAATCAATCAATGCATAGATAACAACCATTTGAAGAATCAACGATCAAATACACAAGGAAGGAACAACCATAGCCAAACAAGTTTCGCAATCTCTCTTTTTCCCCTATCCGACATTATTCCATAACATCAATGATTTTCCCAACTTTCACGTATTTTCTTTTCAATAGGGATTTCGAACACTTTTCCACCCGTATTACCTCGGCCACCCTTATCACCACAATGCACACCTTATTACTTCGTGTTGCGGCGCACAACCCGACCCTGCCTGATAATCACATTTTGTAATCAGAACCACAAATAATACATCAGAAGAATCATCATTTCAAGGAAACACAAGTTCATAGCAACAATTCATACATTTGGGCCCAAGGCACCATAACTGTTACCAAGTAGTAATTCATGTAAAAGGTGTGTCATAATTGTTTAACTTGTTTGCATCATTTCCCAATACCCTTTTTCATTAGTTACCACGCAGTGTTTTTAGCCGTTATGCACATTCCCACAATTGGACACGTTAACATCCTTTCAATACACATATTTATAAAGAGGGTACACATACTGTATGCTCGTCACTACAAGAGGATTCCAAAAGAGTTTGCATTACGGACCTCAAATTTGCCCCGTAATTATACTGCAATGATCCAATACACATATGCAACTTTAGTCTACAATACAACATTCAATAGGGTCAATATTAGTAAAACTTTCATAGCTTAATCCATTTAGGCATATTATCAAATGCCTTGTAGGTATAAATCTTTTCATCTCATAACTATAGTATTAGTTCATCCAACTATCACCATTAACCAACAATTTATCCACAATCATTCCTAACCAATTTATAACTTTGAACAACATATGTACAACCATCCATTCACACCCAACCAATAAATCATATCAAATAATCACTCTTTCAATCTCTACAACAATTAATCACTCTTTCAATCTCTACAACAATTATGTATTTATATTGGGAACTTATGGCTTCCAATTACTACTCCAAGAGTTCTAACACTTAATTTACACTCACATTCCTATAACATATCTATATATGTAAGTCTAAGGTGTAGAATTTACCTTTTGGAAGAAATCTTGCAAAACCCTCCTTTGGAAGGAATTTCTTGAAAATCTATGTGTTTTATGAAAAGATTTCATCAATACTAGTGTAGGAATGATGGAACTTTACACTAAGTAAATGGAGGTTGCTTACCTTGAAGATTTGGGGAATTGAAGGTCTTGAGAGGGTGGAAGAAGGACCCTAAGTTCGTCCAATTGAAATGGGTAAAAATGAACCACGAAATTGTGTATATAAAATGTTTCATGTGGCAATTGCCACGGCTAGCTCCCAGTGCTACCTGGGACTCTGGCAACGAAAGGGACACAAAATAGTCATAACTTTCTATATAAACCTCCAAATGATGAACGGTTTGATGCATTGGAAACTAGACTCAAAGAGATTTCATTTGATGGATTGTTCATCCTACAACTCCTCATATACACGAAGATATGCTGGTCCAAAGTGAAGAATTGTGCAAACTTATTTCAAATCTTAGCTTATTATGAAATTATCTAACTTGGCTTAGACTTAGGCTTCCCTTTGGACCTCACATCACTTATTTCATGCTCTACACTTATTCACCACAACCAATTCATTTGCATCAAATTTAATGCATATAAAATATTACAATCAGTCTACCTATCGCCTAGTAAAAAGCATTTCTTGGGCTTTACATTCTCCCCCACTTAGGATCATTTGTCCTCAAATAAGAGGTAGAGCTTGACCCAAACACCCAACGTTACATATTTCTTTTCTATCCTACCTCAAGTCCCTAATTTTTGACTAACTCCTAAATTTTTCAGAAATTTCGCCAGAGTTTCCTTTGTAATTAGGTCTATCATGGAGCCCCTAAAACATATTTCCAACTGGTATAAAATTCATTACCTCAACTACTTGTAAATATTCATACGCTTTTAATAACTTACACGTACGTCATTCTCCTTACACCACAAATTGCACATGGTTCAACCAATGTTATTTACTTGCACACAAATGGGTCACTTCAATGAGCCCCATACAATTCATTCACTTTAACATGCCTAAAATGCTTCACTTTAACCAATCTACACTATCATTAATCATTTACCTACCACATAAGTTTCTCACAATCTTCAATTGCTTCAAGGGTTGCACATTACCCAAATAGCAACAACATTTGCTATTTGGCACACTTAGGGAAGTTACAAGAATAAGGCACTTTGAAAATAATAATAATGGGGTGCCTTTGCACAAATCTGAACACTACCTCAAATTGCTTAAAGACAATTGTTCGAACGATCACTAATAGACTTGTTCAAACATATGGGAATATTTTTCTTTCATTTTATTTTTCACTTCCCACGTGGCTTCCTCGACTCGTTGACTTTGCCATAATACTTTAACGGAAGCGACTTCCTTGTTTCTCAATTTACGGATTTACCTTTCAAGAATGGCAATCAAAATTTCTTCATACGACAATTCTTCATTGACGTCATTGTCTCAATTGGCACGATGGTGGATGGATCCCCAACCACTATCTTTAACATAGCCACATGGTACACCTGGTGCACTAATGAAATCTCAAGGGGCAATTCCAGCCAATAAGCCAACTATCCTATCCTTTGAGTGATCCGATATGGCCCGACATACCTTGGGCTCAATTTCCCTTTCATCCCAAATCGCATGACTCCTTTTATGGGAGATACCTTCAAGAACACCCAATCATCAACTTGGAATTCCAATTCTCTTCGAGGCACGTCTGCATAGTATTTCGGATGACTCTAAGCAGTTTTCATCCTCTCCTGAATGACTTCTACTTTTTCCATAGCCTGATGCACAAGATCTGTCCCTAACAGTTCCTCTTCACCCACTTTGAACCATCCAATCGGAGACTTACACCTCCTTCCGTACAATGCCTCAAATGGGGCCATCTGAATGCTAGCATGAAAGCTGTTATTGCAATTCTATAAGTGGCAAATGACCATCCCAATTACCTTTGAAATCAAAGACACAATCCAGCAACATATCTTCCAAGCGTCTGAAAAGTCTGCTACGCTAGACCATCAGTGTGCGGATGGAAGGTCGTGCTGAGATTCATCTGAGTACCCAAACCTTGCTGAAACTTCTTCCAATAATTAGTTGTGAACTGGGCCCCTCAATCGGAGATAATAGAAACTGGAGTGCCGTGAAGTCTGACTACTTCCTTGATGTACAACTGAGCATACTGTTCTACAGTATCGATGGACTTGATTGGCAAAAAGTGAGCTAATCTCGTTAGTCGATCCACAATTACCCAAATCGAGTCGAACTTGCACTGAGTACGGGATAACCATCCCACAAAATCCTTGTTGATCATCTCCCACTTCCACATTTTTATATCCTTAAGCTGAGTTAACCCACTGGGCCGCTAATGCTCAGCTTTTACTTGATGACATTTCGGACATTTAGATTCAAAGTCCGCCACACCCTTCTTCATACAGTTCCACCAATAAATTTCCTTCCGATCATGATACATTTATGTAGAACCTGGGTGCACAGAATACCTGGAATTGTTAGCCTATGCCATTACCCTCTTCTGAAGATTACCCACATCTGGAACGGATAACCTACCTTGATAGCACAACACACAATCCTCGCCGCCGAGTGAAAATGCCGAAGTCTTGTTGTTCAAAAATGTCTCCTTCATTAGTGCCAATGTTGGATCAATAACCTACTTTTCCTTGAAATCCGCTACAAGTGACGATTCTGCTCTATTGTGCACTCTAACATTATCCTCGTCTGAGGTCAAAATACAAATCCCCAAACTGGCTAATTGATAAACCTCTTGAGCCAGGGCCTCTAATTTGCTCCCAAATGAGTCGAACTACGCATAGACTTCCGATTGAGAGGGTCGGCCACCATATTTGCCTTCCCTATATGGTACAAAATGTCCATATCATAATCCTTGAGAAATTCTAAGCGCTGTCCTTGCTTAAATTCAACTCCTTCTGCTTAAGAAAATATTGGAGACTCTTGTGGTCCGAGAACACATCCTCATGGACCCCATAAAGATAATGCTGCCATATTTTCAAATCAAATACAACTGATGTGAGATCCAAATCATGCGTCGGGTAGTTCTTCTCGTGATTCTTATGTTTCCTTGAAGCATATGTTATAACCTAACCATGCTACATCAACACACACCCGAAACCAGCCTTGGAGGCATCGCAATAAACCATAAGCCCTTCCGTGCCATTCGGCAAGGTAAATATCAGCGCAGAGGTCAACCTCGACTTCAACTCCTAAAAACTTTTCTCACAAGCATCGGACCATTGGAGTTTATCCGCTTTCTGAGTCAACTTAGTCAATGGGGAGGTGAAGGTAGAGAATCCCTCCACAAACCTCCAATAATACCCAACTAAATGCAAAAAGCTACGGATCTCCGTCGGGGTCGTAGGTCTTGGCCAATCTTTCACTGCTGAAATCTTCTAAGAATCCACCTGAATCCCTTCACTGGAAACAACATGTCCCAGAAAGGTAACAGACTCCAACCAAAATTCACATTTCGAAAACTTTGCATATAGCTGTTGTTGATGAAGAGTCTGTAGAACTGCCCTGAGGTGATCGGCATTATCCTCCCAGCTCTGCGAAGAAACAAGGATGTCATCAATGAAAACAATCACGAAGGAGTCTAGAAATAGCTTGAAGACCCGAATCATAAGATCCATGAAAGCTGCCTGGGCATTGGTTAGCCCAAAAGAAATGAACAAGAATTCAAAGTGACCATAGCGAGGTTTGAATGTGGTCTTAGGAATATCCTGCTCTCTAATCTTAAATTGATGGTTCCCGAACCGTAGATCAATTCTAGAGAAGAACCATGCACCTTGCAATTGGTCGAACAAACATCTATCCACGGCAAAGGATATTTATTCTTGATGGTGTCCTTGTTGAGTTGTCAGTAATCAATACACATCCGGAGCAACCCATCGTTCTTCCTGATAAAAAGAACCGGAGCACCCCACGGCGACACACCCCGACCAAATGATAGATACACACCTTCTTAATCACTTTTTAAGCCTTAAGGTAGGAAATTAACCTACCCTCTGGCACCATACCATTCCCCTTCCACTCAATAACCGGCTCATTAGGGAACTCGAGTGTTACGACTCTCATCCGGCAGTAAAATTTAGCAAAGCACGAATAAAGCCAGTCCTTTCCCATAATAACATCAAAATCCACCATTCCAAGATCAATAAGATCAGCCGTGGTAATCGACCACATATCGTGACAACATAATTCCTATGAACTCGCACGCCTGTAATAGAATCACCAACTGGAGTCGATACGGAGAACAACTCATAAAGTTATTTGGGTTCTATCCCAAAACATGAAGCAATGAATGGGGTGACATATGACAAAGAGGACCCCTGATCAATAAGAGCATAACAATCAATGGCTTGAATAGACAAGATACCTTTAACAATACCTGGAGAAGCCGATGCACTCTAGCAACCACTCAAAGCAAAAAACCAACTGGGTCCACCTCTACAACGAGCCCAACACCTAATTGCACCATGTAGTGTATGAGCTGGAGCACACACGGATGAAGAACCAGATGAGTGAGCAAATCCCCTACCCATGCCATGACTGGGCACACGACAGTCCCGCTGGATATGGCCTCTCAACCCGCATCTATAGCACACCGGGATATCCGAATAATAGGTCTCTGTATGAAATCTCCCACACGTGGGGCACGGAGCCCTACCCCGCTGCTCAATTTTCCCTACTGAACAATCGGATTGATGGGTTCTCCTACTGTCTGAACCTGGTCTCAAGTGACTACTCTGCTGATAACTGTGTGCGGATGGTGGTGTGCTCGTTGAGGATTGAGCATATGATTGGGATGGCCCTGATGGCCCTCTCCCGTAAACTGGTCTCCCTAAGTGACACACTGATCGGGCCCTACTGCTACTCTCCCTCTTTGCCCTTATTTTTAACTTTCTAGCCTCTATATCCTGGGCGAATCCCACTATCTTACCATAATTCATATCAAAGTGCAAGGCCGTTGTAGCAGCTTCATTCACAACAAAGGGAGTAAGGCCTTAAACAAACTGTCGAACCCTGGCATCCATAGTTGACACCAACTGAGGGGTTAACCGTAGAAACTGGTTGATTCTAGAATCGAAGGAAACTCCCTATCCGATAGAGGGCACAAGGGTAGCATGAGATCTCTGGGCCTGAGCCGCCACCAGTTGAGTGAAAATATGAATAGCTCCCCTAAGATCCTCATCGGAAGTACTTAGACTGGAAGCTAGAACTGAAGAAAGATCAGGAATATCAGCGGGATGGATGGTAGCAGCCTCTCTTGTAGCAGGAATAGGAACATTTTGATCTGGTACAAATAGGCCAGGTAGATTTAAGACCAGGAAGTCACTCTCGCCCACTGCATCAAGTACATGATTCATCGCCACACTTGGGTGGCATTGGACCCAAGGCCAAGTCTAGCTCTGTTCTTAGGTGCCATTACATAAAAAATCAGAACAGAGAACGAGTTAGATATCAACACTTTCACTTTTCATTCACCGCACGATATAGAATAACAAAGAAGAAGGTAATTACCTAATTGTCCATGTAGGGACTAATAAATGTGGTCGACAACACATCGGTATGAACGACTCTACTAGACACGGCTCCGAGACATCCTAGGACAATTTTAAAGCCTTAGACTCTAATACCAAGTTTATCACGCCCTAACACCATGGGGCAGGACAGGTGCTCGACCGGGTAGCCCTAGTCAAGCGGACTTGGGTTCCTTTCCTATCCTAACGTTTTACCCCGTTTTTTCATAGCTCATTAATCAGGTGAAACTACTATTTATAATTTAAACACCTTCTTACAAGATATACATAACATACATGGTTACTTTGCGCGGTTTACAAGTTACACTGCCTAACATACAAAATACATATTTATATAAGTTCATAACCCTGATTTCCTGTCTACGGAGCCTCCAAGGATACAAAAGGGTGATACAATACGTTGCTAACAAGGCTCCGACTATACCTTACACATATAACAAAACAAGACTCAGGAAGGAAAGCGGCATGAGTAACACAGGGCCCCGGGGAAGGGGCTCACCAATTCAGCTAATGGAAAGTGAAGGAGTGCTACTGTCGGTGGACTGAAGTACCTGCTATAGAACCACCTACAATCATAACACGAATGTAGCGCCCCCGGCAAAAGTATGAACAAACTTTACCCCACGTAAAATCAATCAATGCACTGATAACAAACAGTAATAGAATCAATGATCAAATATACATGAAAGGAACAACCATAGCCAAACAACTTTCATAATCTCTCCTTTTCCTCTATCCGACATTATTCCATCATATCATTGATTTTCACAACTTTCACATCTTTGCATTTCAACAGGGACTTCGATCGCTTTTCCACCCTTGTTACCTCGGCCACCCTTATCACCACAACCCGCACCTTATTACTTCGAGTTGCAGCATGCAACCCGACCCCTCCCGACAATAAAATTTTGTAATCACAATCACAAAAAATACATCACAAGAATCATCATTTCAAGGAAACACAAGTTCATATCAACAATTCATACCTTTGGGCCCAAAGTTCCATATCTGTGACCAAGTGGTAATTCATGTACATGGTGTTATCGTATTCATTTAACTTACTTACCTGTTTTCACAATACCCTCTTTCATTACTCACCACGTAGGGTTTTTAGCCGTTATACACATTTCCACATTTGGACACGTTAACATCCTTTCATTCGTTAACACATACTTCTGTTGAAACACGTTCTCACAAGGCACTAAACTAAACGTGTGTTCATATTTGTAGGTTTTGATAAATGACAAACGATGCGCAATTGACATATGACGAGGTCCAAGCACAAGCGCGCAATTGATACATAACGAGATTCAAGCACAAGACAAACAAAGATCAAGATTAAGCAAAGAAATAAAGTTATACATGAGTCGTTCTTTTATTGTGATCTTGATCCGACAAGTGACTCAAGACTTGGCTTCTCTCATAAAATCATTTTTATCAAATCATGCATATTTAATTTAAAGCAAAATGATTTTAAATCATGCATATTTATTTTAACCAAAATGATTTTTAAACATGCCTCTAAAATCTGGACAAAGCTAATCGATTATGTACTTATGATAATCGATTATGTTAAGGCAGCTGCAAGACAATCGATTGTGTACCTTATGATAATCGATTGTGTTGAGGCAGTGTCAATCAGATTATTCAAAGCTGCAAGACAATCGGTTGTGTACCTTATGATAACGATTGTGTTGAGGCAGTGTCCATCAGATTTTTCAAAGCTACAAAATAATCGATTGTGCACCTTATGACAATCGATTGTGTTGAGGCAGTGTCTATTCGATTTTTCAAGACTGTAATATAATCGATTATACATATAGCATAATCGATTATGTAAATGACCGTTGCCAAAATATTTTCAAACTCTGTCTGGTAATCGATTGTATGATTCTGATAATCGATTATCCTAAGTAAAATCTGAATATGATTTTTTGAACGTTGCCAAGAAATCGATTATATAATTTTGATAATCGATTGTTTTAAGTAAAATCTGAAAAAGATTTTTTGAACGTTGCCAAGTAATCGATTATATGATTTTGATAATCGATTGTTTTAAGTAAAATCTGAAAAAGATTTTTTGAACGTTTCCAGATAATCGATTAGACGATTTATATAATCGATTATTATGCGTAAAATCTAGGAATGATTTTGGGACGATTGGAAAACAATCGATTATGCAATTTAGACAATCGAATTTTTTAGCACAAAATCAGCAATTCTTAATTGGCAATTAGGCAACGGTTGTGCTTATTTTCAACACTATAAATACATCTTAAAATCAGTCTTTTAAGTACAACAACTGATCATATTATTGCTAATTCTTGCATACTCTCTTATTCATCATTTTCTATTCATTACATATGTTTTTGAGAGCCAAATTCTTGACGAAAGTTGTTGCGTTCTTGAGCGTATTTATTTTTCTCATATCTACTCTTGAGGAGAGTCTTGTTTTGAGTGCAAAGTGTTTTTATACACTTGAAGGGAAGTGTTAATCCCTTGTATTGTAAGAAGGAACGTTGTGATTCCTTTGGTTGAAGTCTTGAAGTGTGGTATCTTCGAGCAAAGGTTGTTGAGGCTTGTGTGACTCAAGTTCTCAGTTTGTAACGGTTTGATAAGAACCCGTAAGCTTAACGAAGTTAGTGGAAATCTCGAGAGAGTCTCTCGGGGACTGGACTAGCCACGGGTTGTGGTGAACCAGGATAACATCGGTGCGTTCGTTCCTTATTATTTACTTATCGCACTTATTTCATTCCTGCAATTTTTAAATTCCGCAAGTTTACGCTGATTTTTATTATAACGCTATTCAACCCCCCTCTAGCGTTAAGCGTATATTCTAACAATTGGTATCAGAGCCCAACTCTCTGAAAAACTTAACCGTTTGAGAGAAACAATCCATGGCTTCTACTCGTGATTCTTTTGCAGGAATAGGTGAAGGACAATGCTCCACCTGACCACCACTATTCGATGGCACAAACTATACGTACTGGAAGGAGAGGATGAGAATATTCATTCAATCGAATAATTTTCATCTGTGGAAGGTTATAATGAAGGGAGAACAAATTCAAACCAAAAAGGTTGAAAATGAATGGGTTCCAAAATCCGAATATGAATATGATGCGGATGATATCCGAAATGTGCAGAACAACGCTAATGCCATCAACTTATTGTATTGTACTATAAACGCTGATGATTACAGAAAAATATCATGTTGCACAACCGCGAAGCAAATGTGGGATAAGCTGGAAATCACGTACGAAGGTACAGACCAGGTAAGAGAGCCTAAAGTTGATTTTCTAACCCATGCATATGAACTGTTTCACATGAAGGAAGGCGAAAGGGTAGATGACATGTTCGAACGATTTTCAAAAATCGTTAATGACTTACATGCTCTTAAGAAGACCTTCACGGATAAGGAACTTGTCCGAAAAATTCTCCGATGTCTCACTCTGGAATGGCGCTCCAAGGCTGACGCGATTCAAGAGTATATTGGCATTTCAAATGTCACCATCGACGGATTAAGAGGTAATCTTAAAACTTATGAATCTACTATACTTAACCCTCTTGTTAATGATCAAAGGAAACAAAGAATCGCCCTCAAGGCAAGCACAAGTCAACCTCAAAATGATGAGGACGGAGATAACGAGTTCGGACTCGTTATTAAGAGATTTCAAAAGTTCATGCGAAAAGAGTATGACCAAAAAGGCAAACAACAAGGAGATCAAGTAAAGTGCTATGGATGCGGAGAAATCGGGTACATTAAATCAAATTGCCCAAATGTCAAAAAGGAGAAGAAACCCTTCAAGAAACAACGAGCATACATATCTTGGGGAGGCGACTCCGGAGACGAGTCAAGTGAGGAAGAAGAAGAAGAAACCGCAAATCTTTGTCTTATTGCACACGAAGACAATCAAGAAGATGTATGTCAAATTTCATCCAAAAACTTATGTTCTCTTGAGGAAATGCAAAATGCCTTTGATGAGTTGTATAGTGAATTCATTAAAGCTTCTAAAACTGTTAAAAACACTAAGGAAAATGCTTCTTTGAAAGAAAAAGATTTTGAAAGACAACTCTCTTTGAAAGAAAAAGATTTGGAAAAATTGATTTTGGAAAATGAGAAGTTGAAAGAAGAAAACAAATTTTTCGGCAAGAGAAGCGCCGACAAACCCGAGAGCTCTAGTAAAAATTGTATTTCTTGCATGCATCTAAAAATTGGGGTAGAAAGACCTAAGGGCACCCTAGATAAGTTCAATTCTTCTCATAAAAATTTGAATGAAGTTCTTGTTAATTTGAAATCGACCCAACATGGGATAGGTTTTAAAAACGAGCCTAAAGAAAAAGTTGAAGCCAAACCCAAACCACCTAAGGCTCAACCTAGGATAAATAAAACAAATGTTCATCCTAGAGATAACAATCCTAGAATCAACATGCATGCTAGACCAAACACTAGAAGAAACTTTGAACATTTTAGGACACCTAGAAATGGCCTTCAACCTAGAAATAACTATTCTAGAAATGATGCATATCCTAGACCAAACACTAGAAGAAACTTTAAACTTTCCAGGACACCTAGAAATGGCATTCAACCTAGAAATAACTATTCTAGAAATGCTGCATATCCTAGAACAAATAGTAGGAGAAATGATTTTCATGAAATGCGCAATAGTCATATTGTCGAAAATAGAGTAAACAAATTTCGTCCGTCCTACTACTATCAACCTAGACGAATGCATAATCCTAATGTCATTTGCCATTATTGCAATCGAATTGGACATATTGCTCCTGCTTGTTTCACTAGACATAGACACTTAACTGCATGTCAAGCACAACAGCATGTTACACCTAACTCTCAAGGACCCAAAACAGCTTGGGTACCAAAGACTCATTAATTTGTCTTGTAGGTATGTTTGAAGGGATCAAGTGTACTTTGGTACCTTGATAGTGGATGCTTCAAACACATGACCAGATACGAATCCAAGTTCCTTCAACTAGAACACAAGGAAGGAGGAAGCGCTATTTTTGGAGATAACAACAAAGGAAAAATTATCGGCATTGGATCGGTCGGTAAGGATGAACCTTCTTCCATTAAGCATATTTTGCTAGTTAAAGGTCTAAAAAATAATTTCTTGAGCATAAGTCAATTATGTGACCAGGGAAATCTTGTTTTATTTGATTCGGATGAATGCTTAGTTTTTTGCCGTAGCGATTTTAATATTATTCTTCGTGGTTTTAGAATGGATAACTCTATATGGTTGATCTCGAAAATTCTTCATCTGAATATATGAATTGTCATATGAGCAAAGAAGATGATATGTGGTTATGGCATCATAGAGTAGCTCACATCAACATGCATCTTTTAAACAAATTAGTTTCACAAAATTTAGTTATTGGTCTTCCAAATTTGAAATTTGAAAAAGACTCTATCTGTGATTCTTGTCAAAAAGGAAAAGAAACAAATGCATCTTTTAAATCGAAAAATATTGTTTCAACTACTAGTCCTTTGCAACTTCTCCACATGGATCTCTTTGGACCATCTCGCATTGAAAGTCTTGGTAGAAATTGTTATGCTTTTGTTATTGTTGATGATTATTCTAGATTTACATGGACACTATTTCTTGCTCACAAAAGTGAGGCTTTTCATAATTTTAAATGCTTTCTTATACGTGTTCAAAATGAAAAGGACACAACCGTCACTTCAATAAGAAGTGATCATGGGGGAGAGTTCGATCACAATCTCTTCGCGGACTTTTGTGACGAACTCGGTATCGAGCACACCTTATCTACTCCACGTACACCACAACCAAATGGAGTGGCGGAAAGGAAAAATAGGTGTCTCGAAGAGATGGCTAGAACCATGCTCGATTAGGCTAAGATTCCCAAACATTTTTGGGCGGATGCCGTGAGTACCGCATGCTACGTTTTAAACAGAGTAGTCATAAGGCCAATACTCATGAAGACTCCCTATGAACTCTACAAGGGAAGGAAACCAAATATCTCCCATCTTAGAGTATTCGGTTGTAAATGTTTTATTCATAACAATGGAAAAGACAATTTGGGAAAATTTGATGCAAAATCTGATTGAATTTTTATTGGTTACTCTTCACGTAGCAAAGCATATAGAGTATTCAACAATAGAACCGAAACTGTGGAGGAATCCCCTCATATTGTGTTTTCCGAAAATAATGCTCGCTTGGCGAGAAAGGATTCTGGTTTTGATCTTGCAGGTATTTTAAACTCAATAAGTCCTCAAGACAAAGTACAAGAGGAAAATCCAAAGGAAATTCAGAATGAAACCTTGGAACAATTATCGGAAGAAGCGCCCCAACTTGAGAAAGAAACGAAACTGCCTAACGCGTGGAGGACAATCAAAGACCATCCTCTCGACCAGGTAGTTGGCGACATTGAACAACAGGTAAGTACTCGAAACGCTCTCAAGAACACCTTAGGTCATACTGCTTTCGTCTCTCAAATTGAACCCTCAACCATCTCCGAAGCAATTGGGGATGAATTTTGGACCTTGGCAATGCAAGAGGAGCTTAACCAATTCAAACGAAATGACGTTTGGGATTTGGTGCCAAGACCCGAAAATCATACCATAATTGGTACGAAATGGGTTTTTCGAAATAAATTAGATGAAAATGGTGTAATCACTAGAAACAAAGCTAGGCTTGTAGCAAAAGGCTATAATCAAGAAGAGGGAATTGACATGAAGAAACATATTTACCCGTAGCAAGGTTAGAAGCTATTCGTTTATTACTTGCTTTTGCCTCTTCTATGAATTTCAATTTATATCAAATGGATGTAAAAAGCGCTTTTCTAAATGGTGTTATTGAAGAAGAAGTTTATGTTGAACAACCCCCCGGCTTTGAAGATTTTAAATCTCCCGGTCATGTTTTCAAGCTTAAAAAGGCACTTTATGGTCTTAAACAAGCTCCCCGAGCTTGGTATGAACGATTGAGCAAATTTCTTTTGGAAAATGAATTCATTAAGGGAAAAGTTGACACCACTCTATTTGTTAAGCATAAAAACAAAGTTCAAATCTATGTGGATGATATTATTTTTGGTGCTACTAACGATGCTTTGTGCATGGAATTTTCTGATTTAATGACAAGCGAATTTGAGATGTCTATGATGGGTGAGCTAACCTTCTTTTTGGGGCTGCAAGTAAAGCAAATGGAAGAAACCTTCATTTGTCAAGCTAAATGTTGCAAAGAATTGCTAAAACGATTTGAAATGAGCAACGCAAAACCAAAGGCCACTCCCATGAGCACATCCGACCATCTAGACAAAGATGAGAAAGGTAAGGAAGTCGACACCAAGAAGTATCGAGGTATGATTGGATCTCTCCTTTATCTTACTGCTAGTAGACCGGACATCATGTTTAGCGTGTGCTTATGCGCTCGTTATCAATCATGTCCTAAGGAGTCTCACCTAACTGCGGTGAAACGGATATTGAAGTATCTTGTTGGCACTGTATATGTGGGTCTATGGTACCCCAAAGGTTCTTCACGCCAACTTGTTGGCTATTCCGACTCTGATTTTGCAAGATGCAAATTGGACCGCAAGAGCACTAGTGGCACTTGCTATTTGCTCGGTAGCTCTCTAGTTTCTTGGTTTAGCAAGAAACAAGTAAGTGTTGCGTTGTCCACAACCGAGGCTGAATATGTAACCGCGGGGAGTTGTTGCGCTCAAATCCTTTGGATGAAACAGCAACTCTTGGACTATGGCCTACGTATCGATCATATCCCTCTTAGATGTGATAATACTAGTGCCATATGCTTGACGAAGAACCCCGTTCTTCATTCAAGAACAAAACACATTGAAATTATGCATCATTTTATAAGAGATCGCATTCTCAAAGGTGATGTCGAAATTGAATTTGTTGAAAACAAACATCAATTGGCCGACATCTTTACAAAGCCTTTAGAGAAAGAGTCCTTCTTCCGAATTCGTAGTGAACTCGGGATTCTTGACTCCACGTTGAACAAAGTCATGCATTGCATTTTCCCTTTTCACATAATTACTAACTTGAGCGTCGGAGGAGCCTAACATATTTTTGCAGGTATCGCCCTAAAGGCAGGGGGAATTATAAAAGATTGGTGCAGAATAATCGATTTCTCTTTATTATATAATCGATTATCAAGTATCACTAATCGATTATGTTGACATTATTTGGTTTATTATTCCTTTTATGAAATTGCAATTCTAGTTAATCAATAAACAAGTTATTTGCTTATTCTTTTTTGCTAATGTCAAAAGGGGGGAAGAATAAGGGCTATGCACTTAATATTTATTGGCATAAATTGAGGGGGAATTCATATGTTGAGGGGGAATTAATTGCATATCTCTTTACTTGTCTTGGATCGTCATTATGAATTATCTAATATGCATATCCCGATTAAGGTTTGCCATTATCAAAAAGGGGGAAATTGTTGAAACACGTTCTCACAAGGCACTAAACTAAACGTGTGTTCATATTTGTAGGTTTTGATAATTGACAAACGATGCGCAATTGACATATGACGAGGTCCAAGCACAAGCGCGCAATTGATAGATAACGAGATTCAAGCACAAGACAAACAAAGATCAAGATTAAGCAAAGAAATAAAGTTATACATGAGTGGTTCTTTAATTGTGATCTTGATCCGACAAGTGACTCAAGACTTGGCTTCTCTCGTAAAATCATTTTTATCAAATCATGCATATTTAATTTAAAGCAAAATGATTTTAAATCATGCATATCTTTAACCAAAATGATTTTTAAACATCCCTCTAAAATCTGGACAAAGATAATCGATTATGTACTTATGATAATCGATTATGTTAATGCAGCTGCAAGACAATCGATTGTGTACCTTATGATAATCGATTGTGTTGAGGTAGTGTCCATCAGATTTTTCAAAGCTGCAAGACAATCGATTGTGTACCTTATGATAATCGATTGTGTTGAGGCAGTGTCCATCAGATTTTTCAAAGCTACAAAATAATCATTGTGCACCTTATGACAATCGATTGTTTTGAGGCAGTGTCTATTCGATTTTTCAAGACTGGAATATAATCAATTATACATATAGCATAATCGAATATGTAAATGACCGTTGCCAAAATATTTTCAAACTCTGTCTGGTAATCGATTGTATGATTCTGATAATCGATTATCCTAAGTAAAATCGGAATATGATTTTTTGAACGTTGCCAAGTAATCGATTATATAATTTTGATAATCGATTGTTTTAAGTAAAAACTGAAAAAGATTTTTTGAACGTTGCCAAGTAATCGATTATATGATTTTGATAATCGATTGTTTTAAGTAAAATCTGAAGAAGATTTTTTGAACGTTGCCAGATAATCGATTATACGATTTATATAATCGATTATTATGCGTAAAATCTGGGAATGATTTTTGGACAATTGGAAAACAATCGATTATGCAATTTAGACAATCGATTGTTTTAGCACAAAATCAGCAATTCTTAATTGGCAATTAGGCAACGGTTGTGCATGTTTTCAACACTATAAATACATCTTAAAATCAGTCTTTTAAGTACAACAACTGATCATATTATTGCTAAAGCTTGCATACTCTCTTATTCATCATTTTCTATTCATTACATAAGTTTTTGAGAGCCAAATTCTTGACGAAAGTTGTTGCGTTCTTGAGTGTATTTATTTTACTCATATCTACTCTTGAGGAGAGTCTTGTTTTGAGTGCAAAGTGTTTTTATACACTTGAAGGGAAGTGTTAATCCCTTGTATTGTAAGAAGGAACGTTGTGATTCCTTTGGTTGAAGTCTTGAAGTGTGGTATCTTCGAGCAAAGGTTGTTGAGGCTTGTGTGACTCAAGTTCTCAGTTTGTAACGGTTTGTTAAGCACCCGTAAGCTTAACGAAGTTAGTGGAAATCTCGAGAGAGTCTCTCGTGGACTGGACTAGCTACGGGTTGTGGTGAACCAGGATAACATCGGTGCGTTCGTTCCTTATTATTTACTTATCGTACTTATTTCATTCCTGCAATTTTTAAATTCCGCAAGTTTACGCTGATTTTTATTATAACGCTATTCACCCCCCACTAGCGTTAAGCGTATATTCTAACAACTTCCACATCGGTATCCTCAAGCATTTACAAACTTTGCACATAAAAAGGTAAGCACATCAAATCACTTCTCACAATCATATAAAACATGGTGGTGTGGAAAAAAACTAAGACAATCAATACACATATTTTCATACAAGGTACATGTACCGCATGCTCGTCACAACAAGGGGATTCCACAAGGCTGTAGAACTATTCACACAATGGCCTAAAAGGAAACTCTACATGGGGCCAAATTAAGCCATGAAATGAAATGTAAGATGATTGAGTTTTTCAAAACTAACATGAATCGCTTTGTTTAGTTCCGTTCTGATATGATAGGCATACCCCCAGAAGTAATGACTCGCAATTTAAATGAAGATCCATCGTATCCACAAATAAAACAAAACAAAAGAAAGCAGGGATCTTTCAAAAATGACATCAAAGCCATTGAAGAAATTCCGGACATGCTTACTAGTAAGAAAGAGGTGTAGAGACCGACGTGAAGAATTGCAGCCTCGGGAAGATTTATTTCCAACTCATCAGAAAAATGCTTTAAGTTCTTTTCAGCTCTTAAAAAGCAGGATCAATTTGAATGGTTTAATGAATGTCAAAAAACGCTCCAAAACCTGAAAGTCTACTTATCAAATTCATTGTTGCTTGCAAAACAAAAAAATGGGGAAAGGTTGCTTATCTAATATGTTGTTTCAAAAGTAGTGGTGAGTGTTGCTTTGGTTTGTGAAGACCAAGGTAAATAGTCTCCAATTCTATTATGTTAGAAAATTGTATTTCGATGCGGAGACACGTTATTATCAACTATAAAAAATTGCACTTGCATTAATCATGGCATCTAGGAAATTAATGCCTTATTTTTAATGCCACCCTATCCTTGTAGTGACTACTTATCCAATACGTAATATATTACACAAACAAGAATTATCGGGTAGGTTAGCCAAATGGACCATAGAATTGAGTAAATATGACATCACATATCAACCTAGAAGTGTAATAAAGTCACATGTATTAGCAGATATTTTGGCTCATTTTAGCCGAGGGATGCAACTAGAAGTAATAAAAGAACTACAAGTAATAAATGGATCTAATCTAGGAACATGGACCTTATTTACTGGTGGCTTATCGAATGTGAAAGGGGCAGGTCTAATAATTGTCTTAGTACCACCTACGGATAAAACAATACAATAAGCTATATAATGTCATCCTATGACTAACAGTGAGGCAAAGAATGGAGCTGTGATTTTAGGGTTAGAGCTGGCAAGCGAACTTGGCATAGAGCAGGTAGTAATCAAAAGCGATTCACAACTTGTAGTTAAGCAACTGATGGGGACTTATACAGTTAGGGAGGCAAGAATGAAACAATACCTGGAGAAAACGCGATATCTGGTTAGACAATTCCAAACTTAGAAGGTTGTGTAGATACCACAGGAGGAAAATGTTGAGGTAGACGCCTTAACTAATCTTGCATCTACGACAGACGTAACAAATGATGAAAATGCCTCTGTAATGCATCTATTTCATTCAGTACTTGATCAAGATAGAAATGAGGCAAATTTCAATAATTTAACTTAGGATTGGAGGAATGAGATTGTCACTTTTTTATAGTATGAAACTTTCCCTAAATATAAAAGGCTCACGCACTTCGCAAAAAAGCTGCTCGGTACTGCTTAATGCAATGCAATCTTTATCAAAAAAAGTGTGGTGGTCCTTTAGCAATATGCCTCGGACCTTCTCAAATAGATTATGTGATGAGGAAATACACGAGGAACATTGTGAAAATCATGGGAAGGAAGATCTTTTGGGAAAAACATGATTAGAGCAGGCTATTATTGGCCAAAAATGGACGATGAAGTGGAAAACATTGTAGCTATATGTGACAAGTGCCAAAAATATGGTAACAATATGCATAGACCCACGGAATTGCTACATCCAGTCATTACACCGTGGCCTTTTATGAAGTGGGGGATGGATATCATGGGTCCACTACCACAAGCAAAAGGCAAGGTAAGATTTTTGCTAGTACTCACTGATTACTTTACTAAGTGGATGGAAGTAGGTGCTTTTAAACAGGTATGAGAAAAAGAGGTTAGAGATTTCATTTGGCGAAGTATGATTTGCCGATTCGGCATACCAAAGGAAATCGTATGTGTCAACGGCCCACAATTTATAGTTGCACAGATCACATAATTTTTTCAAAGTTGGAAAATAAAAAAGGATTACCTTAATGCCTTGCCATCTAGTGGGTAATGGAAAAGTTGAATCGACAAATAAATTCATTATTAACAATTTGAAGAAACTATTGGAGAAATCCAAAGGCATTGGCCGAAGGTGTTACATGGTGTTTTATGGGCTTACCGCACGACAGCAAAAACAAGTATTGGAGAAACACCATTTTCATTGGTATACGGAGCTGAAGCCTTGGTCCCGGTCGAGATAAGGGAACCAAGCATGAGATCTCCACAAGCAACTGGGGACTATAATGAAGAAGAAACGAGAATAAACTTAGATTTACTTGAAGAAAGAAAGGAAGCTATATTAATAAGAATGGCAGTACAAAAGCAAGTTATGGAACGATATTATAATCGGAAAGCTCGCCTAAGATATTTCAAGACTGGGGACTTCGTACTCAAGAAGATTTTTCAACCACGAGAGCGACTAATGTGGGAAAGTTATGTCCAACCTAGGAAAGACCTTATATTATTTATGGTATCGTAGAAAAAGGAGCATAACAGCTGGAAAAAATGGATGGCAAGATATTACCATTATATTGGAATGCCGTTTATCCAAAGAGATACTATTTCTAAAGAAAAGAAATATCCACAGTCAAGTATCCTCATTTTAAAATTTTATTCATGAGTTTTTATAATTTTACTAGTTATTTTGGATGACAGGCAAAAAGCTAACCCATAGTAAATGATGAATTATGACTTGCAAGACACATGGAGAAGTATAAATTCCTTGTCTAGGGTTACAACTATTCCTATATAAATTCTAACACCTCCAAGTCCCGTACGTTTTTTCCTTTTCAGGAAAATGACCGAATGAGAGGAATAATCAAGTGCTCGAGATTTCATGCTTCAAAGCTCAAACACTTGAAGGACTATATAATATAGGTAGAGCACATGTATAAATAAGGCAAAATAGACCGAAGAAGATATTCGAAAGTACAAATCAAAGCCTCAAAGTCTACTCATTGAGTGAGTCAAGTTCATCGCAAAGTTACGAGCCAATAACACAAAGCCAGTCGAACAACCTAATAGATTCCAAATTTTATAATATCGAGGTTAAAGGAAATATATAGAAATGGGTTTTATGAAGGAAAACCTTGATTTTATTTTCTCTTTTGAAATCTATGGTAGAGAAAATAGTTACGAAAAAGTTATAGAAGTTATTTAAACACATGTAAGATGTTATTTAAACTTGACAAATTTCAAATAAAAACTTTATTAAAGTTATTTCAAGAAACGTGTGTGTTCCTATTTCTTTTGTCGTACATTTACACCATTATGAAGTTGAGATGTCTTCTTCATTAAGCGTTAAAAAGAAAAGGGCCTCTTTTATGAAATTCATGCATGATTCAAACATACATGAAGTTAATAAAGCATTTTATGAAACAAAAATACAAAAAAAATGGTAAAACATAAACCCATGAATTAATTAACAAGTCCTTAAGTATAAAGGCAAAGACGAGCAAAACAGAAGATCATAATAACTAAGTTATTACCTAAAATTCTTAATATTAAAAAGTTTAGACTAAGTACGAACTTTGTCATAAACTATTTGTCATTTGTACAAAAACGCCCCGAAAAGGTATGGGGACATATCATTTCGAAAAAAACTAAACCCCCAAATGGGACTGGGGGTTATAATCACATTCCACCAAAAGAAAAAAAAAAGAGAAGTCATATTTCATAAACTTGTCACTGAGGAGTTGAAGAGGGGTTTAAAGCAAGGTCACCAGCAGCAGAAGGTTCAAGTTGGCATGAAGGAGTTTGAAAACTCACCTTGCCAATATTATCTTTAATATGCTCGAGGGTATCGGTTATGGGAGAAGATAAGTGTTGGCCTTGCTGAGTCTTTTCAATCGTTTCTTTTATCTTAGTTAATTCAGCCTCCAAGTTAAAGCCCTCTTTGCTAGCCTCCACAAGGGTGTCATGTCGAGTGTTTAAAATTGCCCAACTCACTTCAATTGTGGTCTTCTCCTCAAGAATGTCGTAATCTTTCTCCCATTGATCAATTTCACTTTTGAGCTTTTTATTCTCAACCAAGGCAGAATCATATGAAGTTTGATGAGAAGCACATAAACTTTCTAAAGAACGGACTTTATCAGAAGACTCACCAAGATCTTCTTGAGTATGAGTCAAAGTTTACACAAGGTCACCGGGATAAACGTCTTTCTCACTTAACAGGGCCCGCAATTCTGATATCTTCACTAGAACTAAAGAGTTGCTCAGAAAAAAATGTTTCGAGGAGATCCTAACCTTTGCTAGCTTTATTCGAGGAAGCCTTCTCGACTGCCAACTCTGAAGTTAAAACCTTCAATGGCTGCTAGAGTTGTCGATATGGGTCGAGCTCGGCCAGCCCAGCCCAGCCCACGTAGTCTTTAGCAATTAACGGGCTGGGTTGGGTAGCCCTTCATTTTGATGGGCCTTATAATCGTCAACCCACCCCAGCCCTATGTGGGCTGCAGGTCCCTACGGGCCGACCTATCACTTTTTAAAATATAATTAAGTTTTAACTTTAAAAAAAGATAAGTATTTAAAAGTTAAAAAAATCTTATTTTAAAATTTTCAAAAAAACCAAATACTTATATAGTTCCAATATATCATAATAAATACTAATAGTAAAAGACATGACTATATATCATTTACTGAAAGTCAAAACTCAAAACTAACTATTCAACAGAACGTCCATGACGCTTATGGGATATCCAACACATCAACTTCATCAAAAATCCGCTTGTGAGAAAGTTGTCTTAAAATCTTCATTTTCATCTATATCAACAATTTGTATAAATATTAATAATAATTAAATTTTTAAATCTAATTAACATTTAAGACCTTGATTTTTCAATGTGATAAGCTTTATAAACTTTAAACTTGAAATACCGTTCTTGATAATTTATGTCGTATAATTTTTATTTTTTATATGTTTTAAATATATATTTTTATTAGGCCCACGGGGCGGCACAACCCAGCATTAGTAAAGCCTCAGGGGCCACAGGCTTTCTCTGGCCGGGCTTAAAAGCCTCATTTTTAAATGGGTTCCAAAATTCTAGCCTAGCGCTACTAAATCAAGGGCTGGATTGGGCTAGCCGAACGGGCCAAGCCCATATTGATGGCTTTAATTGCTGCTCCAAGGTACAATTTCTCTCTTCTAAAACTTCCATGTCAATTTGAAGGCTTTCATACTGTTCTCTTCATTTGTCTGCTTCAACTTGATAATCATGCATTAATTGCTCCATGTGGGAAACTCTCTTCATCATCTCGGTGTCAACTAAAAAAAAGGGTAAGAACCTCAAATAGAAGAAGAGTGAGGTAAAGTACAAAAAGGACTACCTTAAATGATGATAGCACTATGTCATTCATCCAAGTCAAAGAATTGTGCCTCTAAAACTTGGATCTCTCAAATGGACCAATCAGAGGTTTCAAACACAAATTAGCCCGACCTGATTTTCTCAAAAGATTACCATCAGCTGGAACCTCGATTATAACATGATTCATAGCTCCACTTTCACTTGAGGAACCAACTTCAGTATGATGAATAGTTGTAGGAGAATCTATGGAAGCAGTCAAAACAGCCTGGGGCGGAGTAGCAATGGAAACAGTCACAACTAGTAAAGAAGATGATACGGGAGTAGACATGGAAAATAAGGCAAGAGGATCTTCATCAGAAACCGGACCCAAACTTTCTCTATCAAACCCACAAGCAAAAAGCTGATCAACAAAATCATGAGCAGTCGCGGGAGTGTTATCATCAGAAATCACAAAGTTTGCTTTAACAGGCTTGTTCAAAGGAATAGAACAAGGAGGAGATGCTTCATCATCTGAAATATTGCGTATTCTAGCTCGTGGCCTTTTTATCAAAGAACCTCCATCTTGTTCTTCCTCTTCTTCAGAATCTTGGTCACAAGAAGGCTTCTTTTTTCGATGAAGAATCCAAAATTATCTCCTAGGTTCTTTCAAAAGAAACTCTGGAAGCTACGGCGACCTCATCACTTGATCCTCGAATGGGAAATTCTAATAAAAAGAAGGATCAAAATAAGTTCTAAGGAAAGAGGTGAATGGAAATACGAAGGATATAAGGGAAAAAGCACATAGCATGAGTTTTCACTTTCCAACTAAGCTGATGAGAAAGATTTTTGAAGGATCTACCTTCCATCAGAGCAACACTTAACAACTTTCCTACCCAACCATGGAAATTGAAAATCTTATCCACAATTCCCATGGTTACTGAAAAAGAAGAGTAAGTTAAAATGACAAACATCAAAATTGAGAAAAGGAATAGAAAAGTTATAAAAAGAAAACTCACATGCAAAATTTCACTTCTCAGGAAATGGAAAATTCTCTTCACCCACTAAACCAACAGTGTAGGCAGCACGAACCTAGAATACCAGCCATGATCTTTATCATCTTCTGGGCTGACCAGAACTCTGTTGCTTCGCACTAGTAAAGTGAAAATTCTACGATGGAAGAGTTTGGGAAAATAAAGGTGGATTAAACTGAAGAAAGTAAAAGGCAAGCCAGCCGTGTTGGCCAAATGTCTCAAACAAGTGACATCCCTCCACACGATGGGGCCAATTTGTCCAAATAAAACTTCGAAATGCGATATAATATGATGATAACATGGTAAAAATGAGGTTTGAAATTCAATGTGAAAGGGAATGTATATACGAAGAAAACCCAGTCAAGTAAGAAGTGATTCTTTGGTTTTCATTAGGAATTATAATGGGGAAATCATGACTCCAATGGAAACTCTACAAACCATAGAAATCAAGCCTTCAGTGATCTGAGTTGGATAAATGTCAGCACGATCTAATGAGGACATCGAGGAAACTTGGTTTCTAATGGACTCTCTAACATTGTAAAAAAGATAGTTTAGCAGAAATAAATTCATCTACCAAAGACTCACAAAGAGGTTCATTGGATTCTTTATTTCTTCAAGGTGAAGACCTCTAAGAAAGAGAAGCTCTGGTTCTAAAAGGTGGAGTAGCAATCGTTGAAGGAAGAGAAGGGCCTGATGATGAAAATCCTAAACTACGAAGTCTTCCTCCTTTCCTACTTTTAACAGGAGCAAGAGAAAGGTTATAAACTATGGGGACAATCTGAGGGTTACGGTTTGAAAAAGACCTAGTAGTACGAGGAAGAAGAATACAAGAATTAGTATTCTAAACATTTTATGAGAAAGACAAAGATGAAAAGTTATATTTATACTAAAAAGCAACCTTCAAAAGAAAATTTACCGTGATGGAAACGTCATGATGGGAACTGTCATTTCATAATTGGTGAAGCTGTAAAAAAAGCCCTAAAAAGTACTGAAAAGTTGCAGAACCAACAAGGGAATGCCACGTGTTACGAAATTAAACGGAAGTCACAGATATTGCATCGATTTTAGAGAAGAATTAATGGCGGCGAATATTCCTGCTTTAATGAGATCCACTTCTCAAATATTCCATTGATGAATAAAGGAAAAGGCTCCTGGGATATGCTAGAGGATCCATGGGTTTTCCCGGGATAGGAAGAAAAGGGATACTGGGTTATGTAAATAAATCCACAGGTTATGCTGGGATTGGAAAAAAAGGCTATTGGGTTATGCCAGGGGATCCATGAGTTATGATGGGATAGGAAGAAAAGGCTCCTGCATTATACAAGGGGGATCTACGGGTTATGCCAGAATAGAAAAAAAAGGCTCCTGGGTTATGCTATGGGATCCACGGGTTGTGCTAGGGAGGAAGAAAAAGGTTCATGGGTTATGCTACGGGATCGAGGGATTATGCCGGTATGGTAAAGAAGGCTCCTAAGTTATGCTAGGGGGATCCATGAGTTATGCCGGCATAGGTAGAAATATTCTCCATGGTTATGCAAGGGGATCCACGGATTATGCCGGGATAGGATGAAAATGTCTCATGGGTCATGCTAGGGGATCCACGGGTCATGCCAAGATTGGAAAATTAAAATGCTCATAGGTTATGCTAGGGGATCCGTGGGTTGTGCAGGGATAAGAAAAAAAAGGCTCCTGGGTTATGCCGGGATAGGAAGAAAAGGCTCCAAGGTTATGCTAGGGGGATCCATGGGTTATGCCGAGATAGGAAGAAAAAGGTTCCAGGTTTATGCCAGGGGATCCACGAGTTATGCCGGGATAGGAAAAAAAGGCATCTTGGTTATGCCATGGGATACACGGGTTATGCCGAGATAGGATAAAAAGGCTCTTGGGTTATGCCAGGGGATCCACAGGTTATGCCAGGATAAGAAAAGGCTCCTCTATTTGGTTAGGGGATCCACGGGTTTTGCCGGGAGAAGAAGAATAAGGCTCCTGCTTTATGCCAGGGATCCACGAGTTATGCCGGGATAGGAAGAAAAAGGCTCCTAGGTTATGCAAGGGGGATCCACTAGTCATATCGGGATAGGAAGAAAAATTCTCCTGGGTTATGCCAGGAGATCCACGTGTTATGCCTGTATAGGAAGAAAAAGATCGTGGGTTATGCCAGGGTATTAACGGGTTATGCCGGATAGGAAAGAAAAGGGTTCATAGGTTATGCTAGGGGATCCATGGATTGTGCTGGGATAAGATCAAAAAGTCTCTTGGGTTATGGCAGGGTAGGAAGAAAGGGCTCCTACAATATGCCGGGGGATCCAAGGGTTATGCCGGGACAGAAAGAAAAAGGCTCCTAGGTTATGCAAGGGGGATCCACTAGTTATATTTGGATTGGAAGATAAACACTCCTGGGTTATGCCACGGGATCCACGGGTTACGGCAGGATAGGAAGAATAAGATCCTGGGTTATGCCAGGGTATTAACGGGTTATGCCGAGATAGGAAAACAAAAGGGTTCATAGGTTATTCTAGGGGATCCATGTATTGTGCAGGGATAAGATGAAAGAGTCGCTTGGGTTATGGTAGGATAGGAAGAAAGGGCTAATACATTATGTTAGGGGATGCAAGGGTTATGCCGGGATAGGAAGAAAAAGGCTCCTAGGTTATGCAAGGGGGATTCACTAGTTATATCTGGATAGGAAGAAAAAGACTCATAGGTTATGCCACGGGATCCATGGATTATGGCGGGATAGAAAGTAAAAGGATCCTGTGTTATCCCAGGGTATTCACAGGTTATGCCGAGATTGGAAAAAAAAGGTTCATATGTTATGCTAGGGGATCCATGGATTGTGCCGGGATAAGAAGAAAAAGTCTCTTGGGTTATGCCAGGATAGGAAGACAAGGCTCCTAGATTATGCCACGGGATCCACGGTTATGTCGGGATAGAAAGAAAAGCTTCCGGGGTTATGCTAGGGGATCCATGGGTTATGCCGGGCTTTGAAGAAAAAGGCTCCTTGGTATGCCAGGTATCCACCGATTATGCCGAGATAGGAAGAAAAAGGCTCTTGGGTTATGCCAGGGGATCACGGGTTTTGCTGGTATTAGATTAAAATGGCTCTTGGGTTATGCTAGGGGATCCACGGGTTATGGCGGAATAGGAAGATAAAAGGCTCCTGGGCTATGCCAAGGTTTCCATGTGTTATCCCGAGATTGAAGAAAAGTCTGCTGGATTATGCAAGGAGGATCCCCGGGTTATGACGTGATAGGAAAAAGAAGGCTCCTGGGCTATGCAAGGGGGATCCACTAGTTATATCGGGATAGGAAGAAAAAAGCTCTTGGGTTATGCCAGGGGATCCCCGGGTTATGTTGGGATAGAATGAAAAGGCTCTTGGGTTATGCCGCGGGGATCCACGCTTTATGCCGCTATATGAATAAACGGGCTACTAGGTTATGCTAAGGGGATCCGCGGGTTATACCGGTATTGGAAGAAAAATGATCTTGGGTTGAGCTACGGGATTCACGGGATTTGCCGGGATAGGTAGAAAAAGGCTCCTGGGTTATGCTAGGGGATCCACGGGATATGCCGATATTGGAAGAAAAAGGCTCCTAGGTTATGCCAGTGGATCCACGAGTTGTGCTTGGATAGGAAGAAAAAGGCTCTTGTGTTATGCAGGGTATCCACGGGTTATGCCGGGATAGGACTAAAAGGCTCATGAGTTATGCATGCAGGATCCACAGGTTATGCCGAGATAAGAAGAAAAAGACACATACGTTATGCCATGGGATCCATGGGTTGTGCTTGGATAGGAAGAGAAAGGCTCTTTTGTTATTCTAGGGGATCCACGGGTTATTCCGGGATAGGATTAAAATGCTACTGAGTTATTCATGCAGGATCCACGGGTTATGCTGAGATAGGAAGGAAAAGGCTTAGGGGTTATGCCAGGGGATCCACGGGTTGTGCCAAGATTGGAAGAAAAAGGCTCATGGCTTATTCCCTATGTTATGCCGGGATAGGAACAAAAACGCCTCAAGGTTTATGCCAGGGGATCCACTGGTTATTGCGCGATAGGAAGAAAAAGGTTCATTGGTTGTGCCATGGGATCCACGAGTTATGCCGAGATAGGAAAAATGGCTCTTAGCTTATGGCAGGGGATCCACGCGTTGTGCCATGAGAAGAAGAAAAACGCTTTTGGTTTATGGCAGGGGATCCACGAGTTATGCCGGGATAGGTAAAAAAAGGCTCCTAGGTTATGCCAAGGGATCCATGGGTTGTGCTGGGATAGGAAGAAAAAGGCTCCTGTGTTATGGTAGGGGATCCACAGGTTATGCCGGGGAAGGAAGAAAAGGCTCCTGGGTTATGACAGGGTGTCCACGGGTTATGCCGGGATAGGAAGAAAAAGTCTCATGGGTTATGCCAGGTGGTTCACGGGTTTTGCCGGGATAGGAAGAAAAGAGCTACTGGCTTATACTAAGGGATCTACGGGTTATGCCGGGATTGGAAGAAAAAGGCTCTTATGCCATGGTATCCACGGGTTGTGCCTAGATAGGAAGAAAAAGGATCCTGGGTTATGCTAAGGGATCCACGAGTTTTGCCGGGTTAGGTAGAAAAAGGCTCCTTGGTTATGCCAGGGGGATCCACAGGTTATGTCGGGGTAGGAAGAAAAATTCTCATGGGTTATGCCAGGGGATACAGGGGTTATGTCTGGATAGGAACAAATATGCTCTACGTTTATGTCAGGGGATCTACGGGTTATGCCAAGATAGAAAGAAAAAGGCTCATGTGTTATGCCAGGGAATCCACGGGTTATGCCAAGATAGGAAAAAATGGCTCTAGGGTTATGCCAGTGGATCCACATGTTATGCCGGGATAGGAAGAAAAGGCTCCTCGGTTATGCCAATGGATCAAGGGGTTATAATAGGATAGGTAGAAAAAGGCTCGTGGGTTATGCTAGGGGATCCATGGATTGTTCTGGGATAAGAAGAAAAAGGCTCCTGGGTTATGGCAGGAAAGGAAGAATAGGCTCCTAAATTTTTCCAGAGGATCCATGGGTTATGTCGAGATAGTAAGAAAAGCCTCCTGGGTTATGCCAGGGTATCCAAGGGTATAATGCCGGGATTTAAAGATAAAGGCTCATGGTTATGCCAGGGGATCTACGGGTTATGCCGAGATAGGAAGAAAAAGGCTCCTGGGTTATCTCAAGGGATCCACGGGTTTTTTCGGTATTGGATGAAAAGGGCTCCTGGGTTATGCTAGGGGATCCACAGGTTATGCCAGAATAGGAAGAAAAAGGCTCCTGGGCTTTGCCAAGGTTCCACGGGTTACCCCGAGATGGGAAGAAAATGATGCAGGGTTATGCCAGGAGGATCCACGGGTTATGACGTGATAGGAAAAAGAAGTCTCCTAGGTTATGCAAGGGGGATCCACTAGTTATATCGGGATAGGAAGAAAATGGCTCATGGATTATGCAAGGGGATCTCCGGGTTTTGTTGGGATAGGAAGAAAAGGCTCTTGGGTTATGCACGGGAGGATCCACGGGTTATGCCGGTGTAGGAAGAAAAAGGTTCCTGCGATATGCCGAGTGATCCACGGGTTTTGCCGCGATAGGAATAAAAGGGGTACTAGGTTATGCTAAGGGAACTGCGGGTTATGCGGGGACAGGAAGAAAAAGGCTCTTAGGTTGAGCTAGGGGATTCACGGGTTTTGCTAGGAGAGTAGAAAAAGTCTCCAGGGTTATGCTAAGGGATCCACGGGATGCCGGGATAGGAATAAAAATGCTCATTGCCAGGGGTTATGCCGTGATAGGAAGAAAATGCTCCTAGGTTATGCTAGGGGGATCCTCGGGTTATGTCGGTATAGGATGATAAATGCTCCAGGTTTATGTTAAGGGATCTACGGGTTATGTCGGGATAGGAAGAAAAAGGCTCATGTGTTATGCCAGGCGATCCACGGGTGATGCCGAGATCGGAAAAAAAAATCTCTTCAGTTATGCCAGTGGATCCGCAGGTTATGCTGGGATAGGAAGAAAAGGCTCCTCGGTTATGGCAATGGATCTTGGGATTATGCCACGATAGGTTGAAAAAGGCTCCTGGTTATGCTATGGGATCCACGTGTTAAGTCGGGATAGGAAGAAAATGCTCCTAAGTTATGCTAGGGGTGATCCACGGGTTATGCCGGTATAGGAAGAAAAATGCTCCAGGTTTATGTCAGAGGATCTATGGGTTATGAAGGAATAGGAAGAAAAAGGCTCATGTGTTATGCCAGGCGATCCACGGGTTATGGCGAGATAGGAAAAAAAGGCTCTTGGGTTATGCCAGTAGATCCACAGGTTATGCCAATGGATACAGGGGTTATGCCAGGATAGGTAGAAAAAGGCTCCATGGTTATGCTAGGGGATCCACGGGTTAAACCGGGATAGGAAGAAAAAGGCTTATGTGCTATGCCAGGGTATCCACGGGTTATGCAGGAATAGGATTAAAAGACTCCTGGGTTATGCCAGGGGGATCCACGGGTTATGCCGGGATAGGAAGAAAAAGGCTCCTGGGTTATGCCAAGGGATCCATGGGTTGTGTCGGGATAAGAAGAAAAAGGATCAGTGGTTATGCCAGGCGATCCGTAGGTTATTCCGAGATAGGAAAAAAGGCTTTTGGATTATTCCAGTTGATCAACATGTTATGTCGGAAAAGGTAGAAAAGGCTCCTCGGTTATTCCAAGGGATCTAGGGGTTATGCCGGGATAGGTACAAAAATGATCCTGGGTTATGCTAGGGTATCACTGGGTTACGCCGGGAAAGGAAGAAAAAGGCTCCTGTGCTATGCCAGGTTATCCACGGTTATGCCGGTATAGGATTAAATGGCTCCTGGATTATGCTAGAGGAATGCACGGGTTATGCCGGCTTAGGAAGAAAAAAGGCTTCTGGGTTATGGTAGGGGATCCACGGGTTGTGCCGGGATAGGAAGAAAAAGTCTCGAGAGTTATGCCAGGGGATCTAGGGGTTATGCCGGGATAGGATGAAAACGCTCCTACATTATGCTAGGGGTATGCTTGGGTTATGATTGTATAGGATGAAAGAGGCTCCAGGTTTGTGCCAGGGCATCCACGGTTTATGCAGGGATAGGATGAAAAAGGCTACTGGATTATGCCAGGCGTTCCACGGTTTATTCCGAGATAGGAAAAAAAGGCTCTTTGGTTATGGCAGTATATCCACAGGTTATGCCGGGATAGGAAGAAAAGTCTCCTCGGTTATGCCGGAGGATCCACGGGTTAAGCCGGGATAGGAAGAAAAAGGCTCATGTGATATGCCAGGTGATCCATGAGTTATGCCGGGATAGGACTAAAAGGCTCTTGGGTTATGCCAAGGGGATCCACGGGTGATTCTGGGATATGAAGAAAAAGGCTACTGGGTTACGCTAGGGGGATCCACAGGTTATGTCGGGATAGAAAGAAAAGGCTCCATGGTTATGCAGGAGATCCACCTATTATGCCTTGATAGGAAGAAAAAGGCACATGCGTTATGCCAGGGGATCCACGGGTTATGTTGAGATAGGAAAAAAAATCCTCATAGGTTATGCTAGGGGATCCATGGGTTGTGCAGGGATTAGATGAAAAAGGCTCTTGGATTGTGCAAGGATAGGAAGAAAAGGCTCATAGGTTGTGCCAGGGGAACCACGGGTAATGTCGGGATAGGAAGAAAAGTCTCCTGGGTTATGCGAGAGGATCAAAGGGTTATGGCGGGATTTGAAGAAAAAGACTCCTGGGTATGCCAGGGGATTCACGGGTTAAGGCGAGATAAGAAGAAAAAGGCTCCTAGGTTATGCTATGGTATCCACGGTTTATGCCGGGATAGGATTAGCTAATGGGTTATGCCAGGGGATCCACAGATTATGCTAGGAGTGGAAGAAAAAGGCTCCGGGGTTATGCTAGGGGATCGAGGGGTTATGTCGGGTAAGAAGAAAAGGCTCGTAGGTTATGCTAGGGGGATCCACGGGTTATATCGGGATTGGAAGAAAAAGGCTCCCGGGTTATACAAATGGATCCACGGGGTATACAGGGCTTGAAAGAAAAAGGCTCCTGGGTTATGATAGGGGATCCACGGGTTTTGCATGGATAGGAGAAAGGCGCCTGGGTTATGCCAGGGGATCCCCGAGTTATGTTGGGATAGGAAGAAAAGGCTCATGGGTTATGCCGAGGGGATCAACGAGTTATGCCAGGATAGGAATAAAAAGGCTCCTGGGTAATGCCAGGTGATCCACGGGTTTAGCCGCGATAGGAATAAAAGGGATACAAGGTTATACTAAAGGGATCCGCGGATTATGCCGGGATAGGAAGAAAAAGGCTCTTGGGTTATGCAAAGGGATTGACGGGTTTTGCCCGGATAGGCAGAAAAAGGCTCGTGGGTTTTGCTAGGGGATCCACGGGCTATACCGAGATAGGAAGAAAAAGGCTCATACGTTATGCCAGGGGATCCACTTGTTGTGCCTGGATAGGAAGAAAAAGGCTCTTATGTTATGCCAGGGGATCCATGGGTTATGCTGGGATAGGATTAAAAGGCTCATGAGTTATGCCAGAAGGATCCACGGGTTATGGCGAGATAGGAAGAAAAAGGTTCATGGGTTACGCCAAGGAATCCACGGGTAGTACAGGGATAAGAAAAAGAAGGCTCATGGGTTATGCCAGGGGTAATGCCTGGATAGGAAGAAAAGGCTCCAAGGTTATGCTAGGGGGATCCATGGGTTATGCCGGGATAGGAAGAAAAAGGCTCCAGGTTTATGCTAGGGGATCCACTGGTTATGCCGGGATAGGAAGAAAAAGGCTCATTGGTTATGCCATGGGATCCACTGGTTATGCCGAGATAGGAAAGAAAGGATCTTGGGATATGCAAGGGGATCCACAGGTTATGCCAGGATAGGAAGAAAAGGCTCCTCTGTTAGGCTAGGGGATCCACGGGTTGTGCCGGGAGAAGAAGAATAAGGCTCCTACTTTATGCCAGGGGATCCACGAGTTATGCTGGGATAGGAAGAAAAAGGCTCCTAGGTTGTGCAAGGGGGATCCACTAGTTATTTCGGGATAGGAAGAAAAATGCTCCTAGGTTATGCCAGGGGATCCACGGTTTCTGCCGGGATAGGAAGAAAAAGATCCTGGGTTATGCCAGGGTAGGAAGAAAGGGCTCCTACATTATGTTAGGGGATCCAATGGTTATGCCGGGATAGGAAGAAAAAAGCTCCTAGGTTATGCAAGGGGGATCCACTAGTGATGTCTAGATAGGAAGAAAAAGACTCCTGGGTTATGCCACGGGATCCACGGGTTATGCCGGGATAGGAAAAAAAATAATCCAGGGTTATTCCAGGGTATTCACGGGTTATGCCGAGATAGGAAAAAAAGGTTTCATAGGCAATGCTAGGGGATCCATGGATTCTGCTTGGATAAGAAGAAAAAGTCTCTAGGGTTATGCAAGGATAGGAAGAAAAGGCTCCTAGATTATGCCACCGGATCCACGGTTATGTCGGGATAAGAAGAAAAGCTTACTGGGTTATGCCAGGGGATCCAAAGGTTATGCCGGGCTTTGAAGAAAAAGGCTCCTGGGTTATGCCAGGGGATCCACGGGTTTTTCCTGTATTGGATGAAAATGGCTCTTGGATAATGCTAGGGGATCCACCGTTTATGCCGGAATAGGAAGAAAATAGGCTCCTGGGCAATGTCTAGGTTTCCACGGGTTATCCCGAGATTGAAGAAAAATCTGCTGTGTAATGTAAGGAGGATCCCCGAGTTAGGACGTGATAGGAATAATAAGGCTCCTGGGATATGCAAGGGGGATACACTAGTTATGTCGGGATAGGAAGAAAAAAGCTCCTGGGTTATGCCAGGGGATCCCCGGGTTATGTTGGGATAGGAAGAAAAGGCTCCTGGGTTATGCTGGGGGGATCCACAGTTTATGCCACGATAGGAATAAAAGGGCTACTAGGTAATGCTAAGGGATTCGCGGGTTATGCCGGTATAGGAAAAAAATGCTCTTAGATTAAGCTAGGGGATTCACGGGTTTTGCCGGGATAGGTAGAAAACGGCTCCTAGGTTATGCTAGGTGATCCACGGGCTATGCCGGGATAGGAAGAAAAAGGCTCCTAGGTTATGCCAGGAGATCCACGAGTTGTGCCTGGATAGGAAGAAAAAGGCTATGGTGTTATGCCGGGATATGATTAAAAGTCTCCTTAGTTATGCATGCAGGATCCACGGTTTATGCCGAGATAGGAAGAAAAAGGCTCCTAGGTTATGCCAGGGGATCCACGAGTTATACCGAGATTGGAAAAAATGCTCTTGGTTTATGCCAGAGGATCCACGGGTTGTGCCAGGAGAAGAAGAAAAACCCTCCTGGTTTATGGCAGGGGATCCACGAGTTATGCCGGGATAGGAAGAAAAAGGCTCCTAGGTTATGCCAGGGGATACATGGGTTGTGCTGGGATAGGAAGAAAAATGCTCCTAGGTAATGCTAGGGGATCCACAGGTTATGCCGGGATAGGAAGAAAAGGCTCCCGGGTTATGCCAGGGTGTCCACGGGTTATGCCGGGATAGGAAGAAAAAGTCTCATGGGTTATGCCAAGTGGTTCACGGGTTTTGCCGGGATAGGAAGAAAAGGCTCCTAGATTTTGCCAGAGGATCCACGGGTTATGTCGAGATAGTAAGAAAAGCCTCCTGGGCTATGCACGTATATCTAAGGGTTATGCTGGGATTTGAAGATAAAGGCTCATGGGTATACCAGGGGATCTACGGCTATGCCGAGATAGGAAGAATATGGCTCCTGGGTTATGTTAGGGGATCCATGGGTTTTGTCGGTATTGGAAGAAAAAGGCTCCTGGATTACGCTAGTGGATCCACGGGTTATGCCGGAATAGGAAGAAAAAGGCTCCTGGGCTATGCCAAGGGTTCCACGGGTTATCCCGAGATGGGAAGAAAATGATGCAGGGTTATGCCAGGAGGATCCACGGGTTCTGACGTGATAGGAAAAAGAAGGCTCCTAGGTTATGCATGGGGGATCCACTAGTTATATCGGGATAGGAAGAAAAAGGCTCCTGGGTTATGGCAGGGGATCCACGGTTTATGCCAGGATAGGAAGAAAAAGATCCATGGTTATGCCAGGGTATTAACGGGTTATGCCGAGAGAGGGAAAAAAAGGGCTCATAGGTTATGCTAGGGGATCCATGGATTGTGCTGGGATAAGATGAAAAATTCTCTTGGGTTATGGCAGGATAGGAAGAAAAGGCTCCTACATTATGCAAGGGGATCCAAGGGTTATGCCCGGATAGGAAGTAAAAGGCTCCTAGGTTATGCAAGGGGGATCCACTAGTGATGCCTGGATAGGAAGAAAAAGACTCCTGGGTTATGCCACGGGATGAACGGGTTATGCCAGGATAGGAAGAAAAATTATCCAGGGTTATGCCAGGGTATTCACGGGTTATGCCGAGATAGGAAAAAAAAGGTTTATAGGTTATGCTAGGGGATCCATGGATTGTGTTGGGAAAAGAGGAAAAAGTCTCTTAGGTTATGCAAGGATAGGAAGAAAAGGCCTAGATTATGCCACGGGATCCACGGTTATGTCGGGATAGGAAGAAAAGCTTCCTGGGTTATGCTAGGGATCCAAAGGTTATGCCGGGCTTTGAAGAAAAAGGCTCCTGGGTATGCCAGGGGTTCCACAGATTATGCCAAGATAGGAAGAAAAAGGCTCCTGGGTTATGCCAGGGGATCCACGAGTTTTGCCGGTATTGGATGAAAATGGCTCTTGGGTTATGCTAGGGGATCCACCGGTTATGCCGGAATCGGAAGAAAATAGGCTCCTGGGCTATGCCAAGGTTTCCACGGGTTATCCCGAGATTGAAGAAAAGTCAGCTTGGTAATGCAAGGAGAATCCCGGGGTTATGACGTGATAGGAAAAAGAAGGCTCCTGGGATATGCAAGGGGGATCCACTAGTTATATTCGGAAAGGAAGAAAAAAGCTCCTGGGTTATGCCAGGGGATCCCCGGGGTATGTTGGGATAGAAGAAAAGGCTGTTGGGTTATGCCGGGAGTATCCACGGTTTATGTCGCGATAGGAATAAAAGGGCTACTAGGTTATGCTAAGGGATTCGCAGGTTATGCCGGTATAGGAAGAAAAATGCACTTGGGTTAAGCTAGGGGATTTACGGATTTTGTCGGGATAGGTAGAAAATGGCTCCTGGGTTATGCTAGGGGATCCACAAGCTATGCCGGGATAGGAAGAAAAAGGCTCCTAGGTTATGCCAGGGGATCCACGAGTTGTGCCTGGATAGGAAGAAAAAGGCTCTTGTGCTATGCCAGGGGATACAAGGGTTATGCCGGGATGGGATTAAAAGGCTCCTGAGTTATGCATGCAGGATCCACGATTTATGCCGAGATAGGAAGAAAAAGGCTTCTAGGTTATGCCAGGGGATCCATGAGTTGTGCCTGGATAGGAAGAAAAAGGCTCTTGTGTAATTAAAGGGGATCCACGGGTTATGCCGGGATAGGATTAAAAGGCTCCTGAGTTATGCATGCCGGATCCACGGGGTATGCCCAGATAGGAAGAAAAATGCTTTTGAGTTATGCCAGGGGATTCACGGGTTGTGCCGGGATTGGAAGAAAAAGGCACATGGGTTATTCCCTGAGTTATGCCGGGATAAGAAGAAATGGCTCCAAGGTTATGCTAGGGGGATCCATGGGATATGCCGGGATCGGAAGAAAACGGCTCCAGGTTTATGCCAGGGGATCCACGGGTTATACCGGGATAGGAAGAAAAAGGCTCCTTGGTTATGGCGGGGATCCACGGGTTATGCCGAGATAGGAAAAAAGGCTCTTGGGTAATGCCATGGGATCCACGAGTTGTGCCAGGAAAACAAGAAAAACTCTCTTGGTTTATGGCACGGGATCCATGAGTTATGCCGGGATAGGAAGAAAAAGGCTCCTAGGTTATGACAGTGGATCCATGGGTTGTGCTGGGATAGGAACAAAAGGCTCCTGGGTTATGCCAGGGTGTCCACGTGTTTTGCCGGGATAGGAAGAAAAAGTCTCATGGTTTATGCCAGGTGGTTCACGGGTTTTTCCGGGATAGGAAGAAAAGGCTCCTAAATTTTGCCAGAGGATCCATGGGTTATGTAGAGATAGAAAAAAAAAGCCTCCTGGGTTATGCTCGGGTATCCAAGGGTTATGCCGGTATTTGAAGATAAAGGCTCATGGGTATGCCAGGGGATCTACGGGTTATGCCGAGATAGGAAGAAAATGGCTCCTGGGTTATGTCAGGGGATCCACGGGTTTTGTCGGTATTGGAAGAAAAGAGCTCATGGGCTATGCTAGTGGATCCACGGGTTATGCCGGAATAGGAAGAAAAAGGCTCTTGGGCTATGCCAATGGTTCCACGGGTTATCCCGAGATGGGAAGAAAATGATACAGGTTTTATGCCAGGAGGATCCACGGGTGATGACGTGACAGGAAAAAGAAGGCTCCTAGGTTATGCAAGGGGGATCCACTAGTTATATCGGCATTGGAAGAAAAAAAACTCATGTGTTATGCCAGGGGATCCCCGGGTTATGTTGGGATTAGAAGAAAAGGCTCCTGGGTTATGCCGAGGGGATCCACGGGTTATGCCGGGATAGCAAGAAAAAGGTTCCTGCTTTATTCCAGGTGATCCATGGGTTTTTCCCCGATAAGAATAAAAGGGGTACTAGGTTATGCTAAGGGAACTGCAGGTTATGTCGGGATAGGATGAAAAGGCTCTTGGGTTAAGCCAGGGGATTCACGGGTTTTTCCGGGATAGGTAGAAAAAGGCTCCTGGGTAATGCTAAGGGATCCACGGGCTATGCCGGGATAGGAAGAAAATGGCTCATGGGTTATTCCAGGGGTTATGCCGTGATATGAAGAAAATGCTCCTAGATTATGCTAGGGGAATCCCTGGGGTATGCCAGTATATGATGAAATATGCTCTAGGTTTATGTTAGGGGATCTACAGGTTATGCAAGGATAGGAAGAAAAAGGCTCATGTGTTATGCCAGGCGACCCACGAGTTATACCGAGATAGGAAAAAAAGGCTCTTGGGTTATGCCAGTGGATCCACAGGTTATGCTGGGATAGGAAGAAAAGGCTCCTCGGTTATGCCAATGGATCCAACGGTTATGCAACGATAGGTAGAAAAATGCTCATGGTTATGCTATGGGATCCACGGGTTAAGCCAGGATAAGAAGAAAAAGGCTCATGGGTTATGCCAGGGGTTATGCCGGGATAGGAAGAAAATGCTCCTAGGTTATGCTAGGGGGATCCACGTGTTATGCCGGTATAGGAATAAAAATGCTCCAGGTTTATGTCGGGGGATCTACGGGTTACGCCAGAATAGGAAGTAAAAGGCTAATGTGTTATTCCAGGCGATCCACGGGTTATGGCGACATAGGAAGAAAAGGATCTTGGGTTATGCCAGTGGATCCACAGGTTATGCCAATGGATCCAGAGGTTATGCCAGGATAGGTAGAAAAAGGCTCCTGGGTTATGCTAGGGGATCCACGAGTTAAGCCGAGATAGGAAGAAAAAGGCATATGTGTAATGCCAGGGGATCCACAGGTTATGGCGGAATAGGATTAAAAGACTCCTAGGTTATGCCAGGGGGATCCACGGGTTATGCCCGGATAGGAAGAAAAAGGCTCCTGGTTTATGATAGGGGATCCATGGGTTGTGTCAGGACAGGAAGAAAAACGCTCCAGGATAATGCCAGGCAATCCACAGGTTATTCCGAGATAGGAAAAAAAGGCTTTTGGGTTATGCCAAGGGTTATGCCGGGATAGGTAAAAAAATGCTCCTGGGTTATGCTAAGGTATCACTCGGTTAAGCTGGGATAGGAAGAAAAAGGCTCCAGTGTCATGCCAGGTTATCCACGGGATATGACGGTATAGGATTAAACGGCTCCTGGATTAAGCCAGGGGGGACGGGTTATGCTGTGTTCGGAAGAAAATGGCTCCTAGGTTATGGTAGGGGATCCACGGGTTGTGCCAGGATAGGAAGAAAAAGTCTCCAGAGTTATGCCAGGGGATCTAGGGGTTATGCCGGGATAGGAAGAAAAGGCTCCTACATTATGCTAGGGGTATCCATGGGTTATGATGGTATAGGAAGAAAAAGGCTCCAGGTTTATCCCACGGGATCCACAGTTTATGCCGGGATAGGATTAAAAAGGCTACAGGATTATGCCAGGCGTTCCGCGGGTTATTCCGAGATAGGAATAAAAGGCTATTTGGTTATGGTAGGTTATCCACGGGCTAAGCTGGGATAGGAAGAAAAAGGATCCTGTGTTATGCCAGGTGATCCATGAGTTATGCCGGGATAGGATTAGCACCTGGGTTATGACAGGGGATCCACGGGTTGTGCTAGGAGGGGAAGAAAAAGGCTCAGGGGTTATGCCAGGAGATCGAGGGGTTATGTCGGGTAAGAAGAAAAGGCTCCTAGTTTATGCTAGGTGGATCCACGTGTTATTTCGGTATTGGAAGACAAAGGCTCCTGAGTTATACCAGGGGATCCACGGGGTATACTGGGATAGGAAGAAAAGGCTCTTAGGATATGCTAGGGGATCCATGGGTTATGCCAGGATAGAAAGAAAAAGGCTCCTGGGTTATGATAGAGGATCCACGGGTTTTGCATGGATAGGAAGAAAAGGGCTCCTGAGTTATTCGACGGGATCGACGGGTTATATTGTGATAGGAAGAAAAAGGCTCCCGGTTTATGCCAGAGGATACACGGGTTATGCCAGGATATGAAGAAATTGCTCCTGGGCTATACCAGGTGGATCCACGGATTATGCCGTGATAGGATTAAAAGGATCCTAGGTTATGCTAGAGGGATCCACTAGTTATATGGGGATATGAAGAAAAAGGCTCCTCGGTTATGCTAGGGGATCCATGGGTTATGCTGGGATAGATAGAAAAGGCTCCTAGGTTATACTAGGGGATCCATGGATTTTGCCGGGATAGGAAGAAAAGGGATACTAGGTTATGCAAATGGATCCACGGGTTATGTCGGGATAGGAAGAAAAAGGCAATTGGGTTATGCCAGGGATCCACGGGTTATGATGGGATAGGAAGAAAAGGCTCCTGCATTATTCAAGGGGGATCCACGGGTTACGCCGGGATAGAAAAAAAAACGCTCTTGGGTTATGCTAGGATATCCACAGGTTGTGCTAGGAGAGGAAGAAAAAGGTTCCTGGGTTATGCTACGATATCAAGGGATTATGCAGGGATAGTAAAAAAGGCTCCTAGGTTATGCTAGGGGGATCCATGCGTTATGCAGGCATAGGTAGAAAAAGGCTCCAGGGCTATGCTAGGGGATCCACGGATTATGCCGGGACAGGAAAAAAATGGCTCCTGGGTTATGCCAGGGGATCCACGGGTTATACCGAGATAGGAAAAATAAAAGGCTCATAGTTTATGCAAGGGGATTCATGGGTTGTGCTGGGATAAGAAGAAAAAGGCTCTTGGGATATGCCAGCATAGGAAGAAAAGGCTCGTAGGTTATGCCAGGGGATCCACGGGTTATGTCGGGATAGGAAGAAAAAGCACCTAGGTTATCCTAGAGCATCCAAGGGTTATGCCGGGATTTGTAGAAAAAGACTCCTCGGTATGCCGGGGGATCACGGGTTATGCCAAGATAGGAAGAAAAAGGCTCCCAGGTTATGCCAAGGGGATCCACGGGGTATGCCGTGATAGGAAAGAGAAGGATCCTAGGTTATGCAAGGGGGATCCACTTGTTATATCAGGATAGGAAGAAAATTTCTCTTGGGTTATGCCGGGATAGAAAAAAGGATACTAGGTTGCTAGGGGATCCACGGGTTATGCTGAGATAGGAAAAAAAGGGTTCATAGATTATGCCAGGGGATCCATGGATTGTGCTGGGATAAGAAGAAAAAGGATCCTGGGTTATGCCAGGATAGGAAGAAAAGGCTCCTAGATAATGCCAGGGGATCCACGGGTTATGTCGGGATAGGAAGAAAAGCTTCCTGGGATATTCTAGGGGATCCAAGGGTTATGCCGGATTTGAAGAAAAAGGCTCGAGGGTATGGCACGGGATCCACGGGTTAAGCCGAAATAGGAAGAAAAAGGCTCCTTGGTTATGCCAGGGGATCCACGGGTTTTGCCGATATTAGAAGAAAATGGCTCGTGGGTTATACTAGGGGATCCGCATGTTATGCTGGAAGAGGAAGAAAAAGGCTCCTAGGCTATGCCAAGGGTTCCACGGGTTATCCCGAGATAGGAAGAAAAGGTTGTTGGGTTATGGTAGGAGGATCCACTGGATATGACGTGATAGGAAAAACAAGGCTCCTAGGTTATGCAAGGGGGATCCACTAGTTATATTGGGAAAGGAAGAAAAAGCTGCTAGGTTATGCGAGGGGGATCCACTGGTAATGTCGAGATCGGAAAAAAAGGCTCGTGGATTATACCAAGCGATACACGGGTTATTCCGATATAAGGAAAAATGGGTCTTGGGTTATGCCAGTCGATCCACAGGTTATGTCAGGATAGGAAGAAAAGGCTCCTAGTTTATGCCAGGTGATATATGGATTAAGCTGGGATACAAAGAAAAAGGCTCCTGTGTTATGCCAGGGGATCCATGGGTTATGACGAGATAGGATTAAAAGGCACCTAGGTTATGCCAGAGGGATCCACGGGCTATGCCGGGATAGGAAGAAAAAGGCTCCTGGGTTATACTAGAAGATCCACGGGTTGTGGCGGGATAGGAAGAAAAAGTCTCCTAGGTTATGCCAAAAGGTCCAAGGGTTATGCTGGGATAGAAAGAAAAGGCTCCTACGTTATGCTAGGGGGGATCCATGGGTTATGCCGGTATAAGAAGAAAAAGGCTCCAAGTTTATGCCAGGGGATCCACGGGCTATCCGAAGATAAGAAGAAAAAGGCTCTTGGGTTATTGAAGGCGATCCACGGGTTATTCCGAGATAGAAAAAAAATGCTCTTGTGTTATGCCAGTTGATCCACAGGGTATGCCCGGAAAGGAATAAAAAGGCTCCTTGGTTATGCCAAGGGATCCACGGGTTTTGCCGGGATAGGAAGAACATCCCTCCTGGGTTATGTTAGGGGATCCACGGGTTATGTCGGGATAGGAAGAAAAAGGCTCATGGGTTATGCTCGGAGATCCACGGGTTGTGCCTGGATAGGAAGAAAAAGGATCATAAGTTACGCCATGGGATCCAGGGGATATGCTAGGATAGATAGAAAAGGCTCTTAGGTTATGCCAGGGGGATCCACCGGTTATACCGAAAACTGAAGAAAAAGGCTCGTTGGTTATGCCAGGGGATCCATGGGTTTTGCCGGGATAGGAAGAAAAGGGATACTGGGTTATGCAAATGGATCGATGGGTTATGCCGGGATAGGACGAAAAAGGCAATTGGGTTATGCCAGTGGATCCACGGTTTATGATGGGATAGGAAGAAAAGGATCCTCCATTATGCAAGTGGGATCCACGGGTTATGCCGGGATAGAAAAAAAAGGCACCTGGGTTATGCTAAGGGATCCACGGGTTGTGCTATGAGAGGAAGAAAAAGATTCCTGGGTTATTGTACGTGATCGAGGGGTTATGCCGGGATAGTAATAAAGGCACCTAGGTTATGCTAGGGGAATCCATGCGTTATGCCAGCATTGGTAGAAAAATGCTCCAGGGTTATGCCAGGGGATCCACGGATTATGCCGGGATAGGAAGAAAATGGCTCCTGGTTTATGCCAGGAGATCCCCGGGTTATACCGAGATAGGAAAAATAAAAGGCTCAAGTTTATGCTAGGGGATACATGGGTTGTGCTAGGATAAGAAGAAAAAGGCTTTTGGGTTATGCCAGTATAAGAAGAAAAGGCTCCTAGGTTATGCCAGGGGATCCACGGGTTATGTCGGGATTGGAAGAAAAGGCTCCTGGGTTATGCTAGAGGATCCAAGGGTTATGCCGGGATTTGAAGAAAAAGGATCCCAGGTTATGCGAAGGGGATCCACGAGTTATGCCGTGCTAGGAAAGAGAAGGCTCCTACGTTATGCAAGGGGGTCCCACTTGTTATATCGGGATAGGAAGAAAATTGATCATGGGTTATTCCGGGAAAGGAAAAAAAGGTTACTGGGTTATTCCAGAAGATCCACGAGTTATGCCGAGATAGGAAAAAAAAGGGTTCATAGGTTATGCAGAGGATCCATGGATTGTGCTGGGATAAGAGGAAAAAGGCTCCTGGGTTATACCAGGATAGGAAGAAAAGGCTCCTAGAAAATGCCAGGGGATCCACAGGTTATGTCGGGATAGGAAAAAAGCCTCCTAGGTTATTCCAGGAGATCCAAGGTTTATGCTGGATTTTAAGAAAAAGGCTCCAGGGTATGGCACAGGATCCACGGGTTATACCGAAATAGGAAGAAAAAGGCTCCTTGGTTATGCCAGGGGATCCACGGGTTTTTCCGGTATTATAAGAAAAGGGCTCATGGTTTATTTTAAGGGATCACGTGTTATGCCGGAAGAAGAAGAAAAAGGCTCCTTAGCTATGCCAAGGGTTCCACGGGTTATCCCGAGATAGGAAGAAAAGGTTGCTGGGTTATGGTAGGAGGATCCACGGGTTATGACGTGATAGGGAAAAGAAGGCTCCTAGGTTTTGCAAGGGGGATCCACTAGTTATATCGGGAAAGGAAGGAAAAGGCTGCTAGGTTATGCCAGGGGGGATCCACTGGTAATGTCTGTATAGGAAGAAAAAGGCTCGTGGATTATACCAAGCGATACACGGGTTATTCCGATATAAGGGAAAATGGGTTTTGGGTTATGCCAGTCGATCCACAGGTTATGTCGGGATTGCAAGAAAAGGCTCCTTGTTTATGCCAGGGGATATATGGATTAAGCCGGGATACGAAGAAAAAGGCTCCTATGTTATGCTAGGGGATCGATGGGTAATGCCGAGATAGGATTAAAAGGCGCCTAAGTTATGCCAGGGGGATCCAGGGGTTATGCCGGGATAGGAAGAAAAAGGCTCCTGGGTTATGCAAGGGGATCCACGGGTTTTGCCGGGATATGAAGAAAAAGTCTCCTAGGTTATGCCAAAGGGTCCAAGGGTTATGCTGGGATAGAAATAAAAGGCTCCTAGGTTATGCTAGGGGGGATCCATGGGTTATGCCGGTATAAGAAGAAAAAGGCTCCAGGTTTATTCCAGGGGATCCACGGGCTATGCGAAGATAGGAAGAAAAAGGCTCCTAGGTTATTCCAGGCGATCCACGGGTTTTTCCGAGATAGAAAAAAACGGCTCTTGTGTTATGCCAATTGATCCACAGGGTATGCCCAAATAGGAAAAAAAAGGCTCCTGGGTTATGCCAATGGATCCATTGGTTTTGCCGGGATAGGAAGAACATGCCTCATGGGTTATGTTAGGGGATCCACGGGTTATGTCGGGATAGGAAGAAAAAGGCTCATGGTTTATGCTCGGAGATCCACGGGTTGTACCTGGATAGGAAGAAAAATGTTCCTAAGTCACGCCATGGGATCCACGGGATATGCTAGGATAGATAGAAAAGGCTCTTCGGTTATGCTAGGGGGATCCACCGGTTATGCCGAATACGGATGAAAAAGGCTCCTTGGTTATGCCAGGGGATACATGGGTTTTGTCGGGATAGGAAGAAAAGGGATAGTGGGTTATGCAAATGGATCCACGGGTTATGCCGTGATAGGAAGAAAAAGGCTATTGGGTTATGCCAGTGGATCCACGGTTTATGATGGGATAGGAAGAAAAGGCTCCTCCATTATGCAAGGGGGATCCACGGTTATGCCGGGATAGAAAAAAAGGCTCTTGGGTTATGCTAAGGGATCCACGGGTTGTGCTATGAGAGGAAGAAAAAGTTTCATGTGTTATTGTACGGGATAGAGGGGTTATGCCGGGATAGTAAAAAAGGCACCTAGGTTATGCTAGGGTGATCCATGCGTTATGCCGGCATAGGTAGAAAAAGGCTCCAGGGTTATGCCAGGGGATCCACGGATTATGTCGGGATAGGAAGAAAATGGCTCCTTGGTTATGCCAGGGGATCCCCGGGTTATACCGAGATAGGAAAAATAAAAGGCTCATAGTGTATGCTAGGGGATACATGGGTTGTGCTGGGATAAGAAGAAAAAGGCTCTAGGGTTATGCCAGTATAGGAAGAAAAGGCTCCTAGGTTATGCCAAGGGATCCACGGGTAATGTCGGGATAGGAAGAAAAGGCTCCTGGGTTATCCTAGAGGATCCAAGGGTTATGCCGGTATTTATAGAAAAAGGCTCTTGGGTATGCCAGGGGACCCACGGGTTATGCCAAGATAGGAAGAATAAGGATCCTAGGTTATGCGAAGGGATCCACGGGTTATGCCGTGATAGGAAAGAGAAGGCTCCTAGGTTATGGAAGGGGGATCCACTTGTTATATCGGGATTGCAATTTAATTGCTCATGGGTTATTCCGGGATAGGAACAAAAGGATACTAGGTTATGCAGGGAGATCCACGAGTTATGCCGAGATAGGAAAAAAGGGTTCATAGGTTATGAAGAGGATCCATGGAATGTGCTGGGATAAGAAGAAAAAGGCTCTTGGGTTATTTCAGGATAGGAAGAAAAGGCAAATTCTAGGGGATCCACAGGTTCTGTCGGGATAGGAAGAAAAGCCTCCTAGATTATTCCAGGAGATCCAAGGGTTATGCCGGATTTGAAGAAAAAGGCTCCAGGGTATGGCAGGGGATCCACGAGTTATACCGAAATAGGAAGAAAAGGCTCCTTGGTTATGCCAGGGGATCCACGGGTTTTTCCGGTATTAGAAGAAAAGGGCTCATGGTTATGCTAAGGGAACCACGTGCTATGCCGGAAGAGGAAGAAAAAGGCTCCTGGGCTATGCCAAGGGTTCCACGGGTTATCCCAAGATAGAATGAAAAGGTTGGTGGGTTATGGTAGGAGGATCCACGGGTTATGACGTGATAGGGAAAAGAAGTCTCCTAGGTTATGCAAGGGGTATCCACTAGTTATATCGGGAAAGGAAGAAAAAGATTGTTGGGTTATGCCAGGGGATCCACGGTTAATGCCGGGATTGGAGGAATAGGCTTCTAGGTCATGACAGGGGGATCCACGGGTTACGCCACGATAGGAAGAAAAAGGCTGCTGGGTTATGCTAGGGGATCCACGGGTAATACCGGGATAAGATTAAAAGGCTCCTAGATTATGCCAGGGGATCCACGGGTAATGTCGGGATAGGAAAAAAAAGGCTCGTTGATTATACCAGGCGATCCACGGGTTATTCTGAGATAGGAAAAAAAGGGTCTTGGGTTATGCTAGTGGTTCCACTGGTTATGCCGGGATAGGAAGAAAAGGCTCCTCGGTTATGCCAGGAGACATAGGGGTTAAGCCGGGATAGGAAGAAAAAGGCTCATGTGTTATGCCAAGGGATCAATGGGTTATGACGAGATAGGATTAAAAGGCCCCTGGGTTATGTCGGGATAAGAAGAAAGGCTCCCAAGTTATGCTAAGGGGATCCAAAGGTTATATAAGAATAGGAAGAAATATTCTCCAGGGTTATGCCAGGGTATCCACGGGTAATGGTAGGATAGGAAGAAAAGGCTCATAGGTTATGCCAGGGGATCCACGGGTTGTGCCTGGACAGGAAGAAAAAGGCTCCAGGGTTATGCCAGGGGATCCACGAGTTATGCCGGGATACGATTAAAAGGCTCCTGAATTATGCATGGGGTATCCACATGTTATACTAGGATAGGAAGAAAGAGGCTCCTGGATTATGCTAGGGGATCCACGGGTTATACTGTGATAGGAAGAAAAAGGCTCCTTGGTTATGCCAGGGGATCCACGGGTTTTTCCGGTATTAGAAGAAAAGGGCTCATGGTTTATGCTAAGGGATCCATGTGTTATGCCGGAAGAGGAAGAAAAAGGCTCCTTGGCTATGCCAAGGAATCCACGGTTTATCCTGAGATAGGAAGAAAAGGTTGCTGGGTCATGGTAGGAGGATCCATGGGTTATGACGTGATAGGGAAAAGAAGGCTCCTAGGTTTTGCAAGGGGGATCCACTAGTTATATCGGGAAAGGAAGAAAAAGGCGGCTAGCTTATGCCAGGGGGATCCACTGGTATTGTCGGGATAGGAAGAAAATGGCTCGTGGATTATACCAAGCAATACACGGGTTATTCCGATATAAGGGAAAATGGATCTTGGGTTATGCCAGTCGATCCATAGATTATGTCGGGATTGGAAGAAAAGGCTCCTAGTTTATGCCAGGGGATATATGGATTAAGCCGGGATACGAAGAAAAAGTCTCCTGTGTTATGCCAGGGGATCCATGGGTTATACCGAGATAGGATTTAAAAGGCGCCTAGGTTATGCCAGGGGAATCCACGGGTTATGCCGGGATAGGAAGAAAAAGGCTCCTGGGTTATGCTAGGGGATCCACGGGTTGTGCCGCAATAGGAAGAAAAATTCTCCTAGGTTATGTCAAAGGGTCCATGGGTTATGCTGGGATAGGAAGAAAAGGCTCCTAGGTTATTCTAGGGGGGATCTATGGGTTATGCCGGTTTAAGAAGAAAAAGGCTCCAGGTTTATGCCAAGGGATCCACGGGCTATGCGAAGATAGGAAGAAAAAGGCTCTTGGGTTATTCTAGGCGATCCACGGGTTTCTCCGAGATAGAAAAAAAGGCTCTTGTGTTATGCCAGTTGATCCACAGGGTATGCCCGAATATGAAGAAAAAGGCTCCTGGGTTATGCCAAGGGATCCACGGGTTTTGCCGGGATAGGAAGAACATGCCTCGTGTGTTATGTTAGGGGATCCACGGGTTATGTCGGGATAGATAGAAAAGGCTCTTAGGTTATGCTAGGGGGGATCCACCGGTTATGCCGAATACGGATGAAAAAGGCTCCTTGGTTATGCCAGGGGATCCATGGGTTTTGTCGGGATAGGAAGAAAAGGGATACTGGGTTATGCAAATGGATCCACGGGTTATGCCGGGATAGGAAAAAAAAGGCTATTAAGTTATGCTAGTGGATCCATGGTTGTGCTTTGAGAGGAAGAAAAAGATTCCTGGGTTATTGTACGGGATCGAGGGGTTATGCCAGGATAGTAAAAAAGGCACCTAGGTTATGCTAGGGTGATCCATGCGTTATGCCGGCATAGGTAGAAAAAGGCTCCAGGGTTATGCCAGGGGATCCAAGGATTATGCCGAGATAGGAAGAAAATGGCTCCTGGGTTATGCCAGGGGATCCCCGGGTTATAACGAGATAGGAAAAATAAAAGGCTCATAGTGTATTCTAGGGGATACATGGGTTGTGCTGGGATAAGAAGAAAAAGGCTCTTGGGATATGCCAGTATAGGAAGAAAAGGCTCCTACGTTATGCCAAGGGATCCACGGGTAATGTCGGGATAAGAAGAAAAGGCTCCTGGGTTATCCTAGAGGATCCAAGGGTTATGCCGGGATTTGTAGAAAACGGCTTTTGGGTATGCCAAGGGAGCCAGGGGTTATGCCATGATAGGAAGAAAAAGGATCCCAGGTTATGCGAAGGGGATCCACGGGTTATGCCATGATTGGAAAGAGAAGGCTCCTAGGTTATGCAAGGGGGATCCACTTGTTATATCGGGATAGGAAGGTAATTGCCCATGGGTTATTCCGGGATAGGAAAAAAAGGATAGTGGGTTATGCCGGAGTTCCACAAGTTATGCTGAGATAGGAAAAAAAGGGTTCATAGGTTATGCAGAGGATCCATGGATTGTGCTGGGATAAGAAGAAAGAGGCTCCTGGGTTACGCCAGGATAGGAAGAAAAGGCTCCAAGAAAATTCCAGGGGACCCACATGTTATGTCTGGATAGGAAGAAAAGCCTCCTAGGTTATAATAGGAGATCCAAGGGTTATGCCGGATTTGAAGAAAAAGGCTCCAGGGTATGGCAGGGGATCCACGAGTTATACCGAACTAGGAAGAAAAAGGCTCCTTGGTTATGCCAGGGGATCCACGGGTTTTTCCGGTATTAGAAGAAAAGGGCTCATGGTTTATGCTAAGGGATCCACGTGTTATGCCGGAAGAGGAAGAAAAAGGCTCCTGGGCTATGCCAAGGGTTCCACGGGTTATCCCGAGATAGGAAGAAAAGGTTGCTGGGTTATGGTAGGAGGATCCACGGGTTATGACGTGATAGGGAAAAGAAGGCTCCTAGATTATTCAAGCGGGATCCAGTAGTTATATCGGGAAAGGAAGAAAAAGATTGTTGGTTTATGCCAGGGGATCCACGGGTAATGCCGGGATTGGAGGAATAGGCTTCTAGGTCATGACAGAGGGATCCACGGGTTATGCCACGATAGGAAGAAAATGGCTGCTGGGTTATGCTAGGGGATCCACGGGTAATACTGGGATAAGATTAAAAGGCTCCTAGGTTATGTCAGGGGATCCACGGGTAATGTCGGGATAGGAAAAAAATGGCTCGTTGACTATACCAGGCGATCCACGAGTTATTCCGAGAAAGGACAAAAAGGGTCTTGGGTTATGCTAGTGGATCCACAGGTTATGCCGGGATAGGAAGAAAAGGCTCCTCGGTTATGCCAAGAGACATAGGGGTTAAGCCGAGATAGGAAGAAAAAGGCTCATGTGTTATGCCACGGGATCAATGGGTTATGACGAGATAGTATTAAAAGGCCCCTGGGTTATGTCGGGATAAGAAGAAAAGGCTCCCAGGTTATGCTAAGGGGATCCAAAGGTTATATCAGAATAGGAAGAAAAAGTCTCCTGGGTTATGCCAGAGTATCCACGGGTAATGGTAGGATAGGAAGAAAAGGCTCATAGGTTATGCCAGGGGATCCACGGGTTGTGCCTGGACAGGAAGAAAAAGGCTCCAGGGTTATGCCACGGGATCCACGGGTTAGGGTTATGCCGAGATAGGATTAAAAGGATCCTGGATTATGCAAGAGGGATCCACGGGTTATGCTCGGATAGAAAGAAAAAGGCTCCTGGATTATGCCTGGGGATCCACGTGTTATAATGGGATAGGAAGAAAAAAGTTCCTGCGTTATGCTAAGGGATCCACAAGTTGTGCCGGGATAGGAAGAAAAAGTCTCTTGTGGTTATGCCAGGGATCCAGGGGTTATGCCAGATAGGAAGAAAAGGCTCCTAGTATATGCAGGGGGATCCATCAGTTATGCCGGGATACGAAGAAAAAGGCTCCTGGACTATGCCAAGGTATCCACGGGTAATGCATGGATAGGAAGAAAAGGCTCATTGGTTATTCTAGGAGATCCACGGGTTGTGCCTAGTCACGAAGAAAAAGGCTTCTGGGTTATGCCAGGGGATCCACGGGTTATGCGGGGATACGATTAAAAGGCTCCTGAATTATGCAAGGGGTATCCACATGTTATACTGGGATAGGAAGAAAGAGGCTCCTGGATTATGCTAGGGGATCCACGGGTTATACTGGGATAGGAAGAAAAAGGCTCCTTGGTTATGCCAGGGGATCCACGGGTTGTGTCGGGATAAGAAGAAAAAGGCTCATGTGGTTATGACAGGGGCCCCAGGGGTTATGCCGGGATAGGAAGAAAAGGCTCCTAGTATATACGAGGGGGATCCATTAGATATGTCTGGATAGGAAGAAAAGGCTCCTAGTATATACTAGGGGGATCCATGAGTTATACCATGATAGGAAGAAAAAGGCTCCACGGTTATGCCATGATAGGAAGAAAAAGGATCTTGGGTTATGCAAGGGGATCCACGGTTTGTATCGAGATAGGAAGAAAACGGCTCCTGGGTTATGCCAGGGGATCCTCGAATTATGCCAGGATAGCAAGGAAAAGGCTCCAAGGTTATCCTAGGGGGATACATGGATTATGCCGGGGTAGGAAGAAAAAGGCTCCAGGGTTATGCCAGGGGGATACACGGGTTATGCCGGGATAGGAAGAAAAGGCTCCTGGGTTATGCCAATGGATCCAAGGGTTATGCCGTGATAGGAAGAAAAAGGGTCATTGGTTATTCCAGTGGATCCACGGGTTATGCCAAGATAGGAAGAAAAATGCTCCTGACTTATGCCAGGGGATGCACAGGTTATGCCAAGGGATCTAGGGCTTATGTCGGGATAGAAAGAAAAGACGCCAAGGTTATGCTATGGGGGATCCATGGGTTATGCCGGTATAGGAAGAAAAAGGCTCCAGGTTTATGCTAGGGGATCCACGGGTTATGCGAAGATATGAAGAAAAAGGCTCTTGGGTTATAGCACTCGATCCAGGGGTTATACCGAGATTGGAAAAAAAGGCACTTGGGTTATGCCAGTTGATCCACAGGTTATGCCGGGATAGGAAGAAAAAGGCTCTTGGGTTATGCCAGGGGATCCACGGGGTTTGCTAGGATAGGAAAAACATGCCTTATGTTAGGGGATCCACGGGTTATGCCAGGATAAGAAGAAAAGGCTACTGGGTTATGCCAGGGCATCCACAGGTAATTCCGGGATAGAATAGAACAAATTCCTTGTTTGTGCCAGGGGATCCAAGGGTTATGCCGAGATAGGAAGTAAAGGCTCCTAGGTTATGCTAAGAATATTCATGTGTCATGCCGGGTTAGGAGAAAAAGACTCCCGGGTTTTGCCAAGGGTATCCACGAGTTATGCCGAGATAGGAACAAAAGGACTCTTGGGTTATGCTAGGGGGATCGAGGGGTTGTGCCGGGATAGGAAGAAAAAGGTTCTTGCTTTATACCAAGTGATCCAGGGGATATGCCGGGATAGGAAGAAAAGGCTCTAAGGTTATAATAGGGGGATTCATTTGTTATACTAGGTTAGGAAGATAAAGGCTCCCGAATTACGCCAGAGATATCCACGGGTTTTGGCGGGATAGGAAGAAAAAGTCTCCCGGGTTATATTTGGGGGATCCACGGGTTTTTCCACGATAGGAAGAAAAAGGTTCCTGCTTTATGCCAAGGGATACAGGGGTTATGCCGGGATAGGAAGAAAAGGCTATTAGGTTATGCTAGAGGATCCACGGGTTGTGCCGGGATATGAAGAAAAAGGTTCCTACTTTATGCAAAAGGATCCAAGGGTTATTTCGAGATAGGAAGAAAAGGCTCTTACGTTATTCTAGGGAGATCCATGTGTTATACCAGGTTAGGAAGATAAAGGCTCCCGAATTACGCTAGGGATATCCACGGGTTATGGTGGGATAGGAAGAAAAAGGCTCTTGGTTATGCCACGGGATCCACGGGTTATGTCGGGATAGGAAGAAAAAGGCTCCTAAAATATGTAAGGGGATCCATGGGTTGTGCTGGGATAGAATAAAATGGCTACTAGGTTATGTTGGGGGATCCATGGGTTATGCCGGGATAGGATTCAAAAGTTCCTGGGTTATGCCATGGGATCCACGGGTTGTGCCAGGATAGATAGAAAAAGGATCCTGGTTTATGCCAGGGGATCTAGAGGTTACGCTGGGATAGGAAGAAAAGGCTCATACGTCATGCTAAGAGGATACATGAGTTATGCTGGGATAGGAAGAAAAATGTTCCATGGTTCAGGGGGATCCACGGGTTCTGTCGGGATAGGAAGGAAAAGGCTCCTAGGTTATGCCAGGGGATCCATGGGTTATGCCGGGATAGGAAGAAAAGGCTCCTAGGTTATGTTAGGGGATACACATGTTGCTAAAGGATAGGAAGAAAAAAGGCGTCTATGTGTTGCCAGGGGATCCACGGGTTATGACAGGGGATCCACGAGTTATGACAGGGGATCCACGAGTTATGGCAAGATAGGAAGAAAAAGCTCCTAGTATATTCGAGGGGATACACGGGTTGTGCCGAGATAGGAAGAAAAAGGCTTTTGTGTTATGACCGGGGATCCAAGGGTTATGCCGGGATAAGTAGAAAAGGCTCTTGGGCAATGCCACGGGATCCACGAGTTATGCCGGGATAGGAATAAAAAGGCTCATGGGTTATGCCAGGGGTTACACGAGTTAAGCCAGATAGGATGAAAAAGACTCATGGGTTATGGCAGGGGGTCCACGGGTTGTGCTGGGATAGGAAGAAAAAGGCTCCTGGGTTATGCTAGGGGATCCATGGGTTTAGCCATGATAGGAAGAAAAGGCTTATGGGTTGTGACAGGGGGATCCACGGGTTGTGCCAAGATAGGAAGAAAAAGGCTCCAGGTGTATGCTAGGGGATCAACATGTTATGCCGGGATAGGAAGAAAATGGTCCATGGGTTATTCTAGGGGACCCAAGAGTTATGTCGGGATAGGAAGAAAAAGGATCCTAAGATTTGCAAGGGGATCCACGGGTTGTGCTGGTATAGAAGAAAAGGGCTACTAGGTTATGCTGGGGGATCCATGGGATATGCCGGGATAGGATTAAAAGGCTCCTGGGCTATGCCATGGGATCCACGGGTTGTGCCGGGATAAAATAAAAAATACTCCTGGTCTATGCCACGGGATCCAGAGGTTACGCTGGGATTGGAAGAAAAGGCTCATACATCATGCTAAGAGGATACATGAGTTATACCGGGATAGGAAGAAAAATGCACCATGGTTTAGGGGGATCCATGGGTTCTGCCGGGATAGGAAGGAAAAGGCTCCTAGGTTGTGCCAAGGGATCCACGGGTTATGCCAGAATAGGAAGAAAAGGCTCCTCGATTATGTTTGGGGATACACGGGTTGTTACAGGATAGGAAGAAAAAAGGCTTCTGGGTATTGCAAGGCGATCCACGGGTTATGACAGGGGATCCACGAGTTATGCCAAGATAGGAAGAAAAAGCTCCTAGTATATACGAGGGGATACACGGGTTGTGCCGGGATAAGAAGAAAAAGGCATTTTTGTTATGCCAGGGGACCCATGGGTTATTGCGGGATAAGAAGAAAAGGCTCTTGGGTTATTCCACGGGATCCACGAGTTATGCCGGGATAGCAATAAAAAGGCTCATGGGTTATGCCAAGGGTTACACGAGTTATGCCAGATAAGACGAAAAAGACTCATGGGTTATGGCAGGGGGTCCATGGGTTGTGCCGGGATAGGAAGAAAAAATGCTCATGGGTTATACAAGTGGATGCACAGTTTATGCTGGGATAGAAAGAAAAAGGCTCCAAGGTTATGCTAGCGGGAACCATGGGTTATATCCAAGAATAAAGCTCCTGGGTTATGCCAGGGGGGAGCCATGGGTTGTGACGGGATAGGAAGAAAAGGCATCTGGGTTATGCCAGGGGATCCAAGTGTTGTGCCGTGATAGGAAGAATAACGCTCCTACGTATGCTAGGTGATCCACGGGTTGTGCATGGATAGGAAGAAAAAGGCTCCTGGGTAATGCCAGGGGATCCATAGTCGGGATAGGATTAAAAGGCTCCTGGGTTTTACAAGGGGGGTCCACGGGTTATGCCGGGATAGGAAGAAAAGGATCTTGGGTAATGCCAGGAGATCCACGGGTTATGCCAGGATAGGAAGAAACAAATTTCTTGTTTATGCCATGGGATCCAGGGGTTATGCCGGGATAGGAAGAAAAGGCTCCTAGGTTATGCTAGGGGGTTCATGTATTATGCCGGGTTAGGAAGAAAAAGGCTCTCGGGTTATGCCAAGGGGATCCACGGGTTGCGCCGGGATATAAAGAAAAAGGTTCCTGCTTTATGCCAAGGGATCTAGGGGTTATGTCGGGATAGGAAGAAAAGGCTCTTAGGTTATTCTAGGGGGATCCATGTGTTATACCAGGCTAGGAAGATAAAGGCTCCCGAATTACGCTAGGGATATCCACGGGTTATGGCGGTATAGGAAGAAAAAGGCTCCTGGTTTAAGCCACGGGATCCACGGGTTATGCCGGGATAGGAAGAAAAGGCTCCTAAGATATGCCAGGGGATCCACGGGTTGTACAGGGATAGAAGAAAATGGCTACTAGGTTATGTTGGGGGATCCATGGGTTATGCCGGGATAGGAAGAAAAGGCTCCTAGGTTATGCCAAGGGATCCACGGGTAATGTCGGGATAGGAAGAAAAGGCTCCTGGGTTATCCTAGAGGATCCAAGGGTTATGCCGGGATTTGTAGAAAAAGGCTCTTGGGTATGCCAAGGGAGCCACGGGTTATGCCAAGATAGGAAGAAAAAGGATCCCAGGTTATGCGAAGGGGATCCACGGGTTATGCCATGATTGGAAAGAGAAGGCTCCTAGGTTATGCAAGGGGGATCCACTTGTTATATCGGGATAGGAAGGTAATTGCTCGTGGGTTATTCCGGGATAGGAAAAAAAAGGATAGTGGGTTATGCCGGAGATCCACAAGTTATGCTGAGATAGGAAAAAAAGTGTTCATAGGTCAGAGGATCCATGGATTGTGCTGGGATAAGAAGAAAGAGGCTCCTGGGTTACGCCAGGATAGGAAGAAAAGGCTCCTAGAAAATTCCAGGGGATCCACATGTTATGTCTGGATAGGAAGAAAAGCCTCCTAGGTTATAATAGGAGATCCAAGGGTTATGCCGGATTTGAAGAAAAAGGCTCCAGGGTATGGCAGGGGATCCACGAGTTACACCGAACTAGGAAGAAAAAGGCTCCTTGGTTATGCCAGGGGATCCACGGGTTTTTCCGGTATTAGAAGAAAAGGGCTCATGGTTTATGCTAAGGGATCCACGTGTTATGCCGGAAGAGGAAGAAAAAGGCTCCTCGGCTATGCCAAGGGTTCCACGGGTTATCCCGATATAGGAAGAAAAGGTTTCTGGGTTATGGTAGGAGGATCCACGGGTTATGACGTGATAGGGAAAAGAAGGCTCCTAGATTATTCAAGGGGGATCCAGTAGTTATATCGGGAAAGGAAGAAAAAGATTGTTGGTTTATGCCAGGGGATCCACGGGTTTTTCCGGTATTAGAAGAAAAGGGCTCATGGTTTATGCTAAGGGATCCACGTGTTATGCCGGAAGAGGAAGAAAAAGGCTCCTGGGCTATGCCAAGGGTTCCACGGGTTATCCCGAGATAGGAAGAAAAGGTTGCTGGGTTATGGTAGGAGGATCCACGGGTTATGACGTGATAGGGAAAAGAAGGCTCCTAGGTTATTCAAGGGGGATCCAGTAGTTATATCGGGAAAGGAAGAAAATGATTGTTGGTCTATGGTAGGGGATCCACGGGTAATGCCGGGATTGGAGGAATAGGCTTCTAGGTCATGACAGAGGGATCCACGAGTTATGCCACGATAGGAAGAAAAAGGCTGCTGGGTTATGCTAGGGGATCCACGGGTAATACTGGGATAAGATTAAAAGGCTCCTAGGTTATGTCAGGGGATCCACGAGTAATATCGGGATAGGAAAAAAAAGGCTCGTTGACTATACCAGGCGATCCACGAGTTATTCCGAGAAAGGAGAAAAAGGGTCTTGGGTTATGCTAGTGGATCCACAGGTTATGCCGGGATAGGAAGAAAAGGCTCCTCGGCTATGCCAGGAGACATAGGGGTTAAGCCAGGATAGGAAGAAAAAGGCTCATGTGTTATGCCATGGGATCAATGGGTTATGACGAGATAGTATTAAAAGGCCCCTGGGTTATGTTGGGATAAGAAGAAAAGGCTCCCAGGTTATGCTAAGGGGATCCAAAGGTTATATCAGAATAGGAAGAAAAAGTCTCCTGGGTTATGCCAGAGTAGCCACGGGTAATGGTAGGATAGGAAGAAAAGGCTCATAGGTTATGCCAGGGGATCCACGGGTTGTGCCTGGACAGGAAGAAAAAGGCTCCAGGGTTATGCCACGGGATCCACGGGTTAGGGTTATGCCGAGATAGGATTAAAAGGATCCTGGATTATGCAAGAGGGATCCACGGGTTATGCTCGGATAGAAAGAAAAAGGCTCCTGGATTATGCCTGGGGATCCACGTGTTATAATGGGATAGGAAGAAAAAAGTTCCTGCGTTATGCTAGGGGATCCACAAGTTGTGCCGGGATAGGAAGAAAAAGTCTCTTGTGGTTATGCCAGGGATCCAGGGGTTATGCCAGATAGGAAGAAAAGGCTCCTAGTATATGCAGGGGGATCTATCAGTTATGCCGGGATAGGAAGAAAAAGGCTCCTGGATTATGCCACGGTATCCACGGGTAATGCATGGATAGGAAGAAAAGGCTCATTGTTTATTCCAGGGGATCCACGGGTTGTGCCTAGTCACGAAGAAAAAGGCTTCTGGGTTATGCCAGGGGATCCACGGGTTATGCGGGGATACGATTAAAAGGCTCCTGAATTGTGCAAGGGGTATCCACATGTTATACTGGGATAGGAAGAAAGAGGCTCCTGGATTATGCTAGGGGATCCACGGGTTATACTGGGATAGGAAGAAAAAGGCTCCTTGGTTATGCCAGGGGATCCACGGGATTTTCCGGTATTAGAAGAAAAGGGCTCATGGTTTATGCTAAGGGATCCACGTGTTATGCCGGAAGAGGAAGAAAAAGGCTCCTGGGCTATGCCAAGGGTTCCACGGGTTATCCCGAGATAGGAAGAAAAGGTTGCTGGGTTATGGTAGGAGGATCCACGGGTTATGACGTGATAGGGAAAAGAAGGCTCCTAGGTTATTCAAGGGGGATCCTGTAGTTATATCGGGAAAGGAAGAAAAAGATTGTTGGTTTATGCCAGCGGATCCACGGGTAATGCCGGGATTGGAGGAATAGGCTTCTAGGTCATGACTGAGGGATCCACGGGTTATGCCACGATAGGAAGAAAAAGGCTGCTGGGTTATGCTAGGGGATCCACGGGTAATACTGGGATAAGATTAAAAGGCTCCTATGTTATGTCAGGGGATCCACGGGTAATGTCGGGATAGGAAAAAAAAGGCTCGTTGACTATACCAGGCGATCCACGAGTTATTCCGAGAAAGGAAAAAAAGGGTCTTGGGTTATGCTAGTGGATCCACAGGTTATGCCGGGATAGGAAGAAAAGGCTCCTCGGCCATGCCAAGAGACATAGGGGTTAAGCCGGGATAGGAAGAAAAAGGCTCATGTGTTATGCCACGGGATCAATGGGTTATGACGAGATAGTATTAAAAGGCCCCTGGGTTATGTCGGGATAAGAAGAAAAGGCTCCCAGGTTATGCTAAGGGGATCCAAAGGTTATATCAGAATAGGAAGAAAAAGTCTCCTGGGTTATGCCAGAGTATCCACGGGTAATGGTAGGATAGGAAGAAAAGGCTCAAAGGTTATGCCAGGGGATCCACGGGTTGTGCTTGGACAGGAAGAAAAAGGCTCCAGGGTTATGCCACGGGATCCACGGGTTAGGGTTATGCCGAGATAGGATTAAAAGGATCCTGGTTTATGCAAGAGGGATCCACGGGTTATGCTCGGATAGAAAGAAAAAGGCTCCTGGATTATGCCTGGGGATCCACATGTTATAATGGGATAGGAAGAAAAAAGTTCCTGCGTTATGCTAGGGGATCCACAAGTTGTGCCGGGATAGGAAGAATAAGTCTCTTGTGGTTATGCCAGGGATCCAGGGGTTATGCCAGATAGGAAGAAAAGGCTCCTAGTATATGCAGGGGATCCATCAGTTATGCCGGGATAGGAAGAAAAAGGCTCCTGGATTATGCCACGGTATCCACGGGTAATGCATGGATAGGAAGAAAAGGCTCATTGGTTATTCCAGGGGATCCACGGGTTGTGCCTAGTCACGAAGAAAAAGGCTTCTAGGTTATGCCAGGGGATCCACGGGTTATGCGGGGATATGATTAAAAGGCTCCTGAATTATGCAAGGGGTATCCACATGTTATACTGGGATAGGAAGAAAGAGGCTCCTGGATTATGCTAGGGAATCCACGGGTTATACTGGGATAGGAAGAAAGAGGCTCCTTGGTTATGCCAGGGGATCCACGGGTTGTGTCGGGATAGGAAGAAAAAGGCTCATGTGGTCATGACAGGGGCCCCAGGGGTTATGCCGGGATAGGAAGAAAAAGCTCCTAGTATATACGAGGGGGATCTATTAGATATGTCTGGATAGGAAGAAAAGGCTCCTAGTATATACTAGGGCGATCCATGAGTTATACCATGATAGGAAGAAAAAGGTTCCACGGTTATGCCATGATAGGAAGAAAAAGGCTCTTGGGTTATGCAAGGGGATCCACGGTTTGTATCGAGATAGGAAGAAAACGGCTCCTGGGTTATGCCAGGGGATCCTCGAATTTTGCCAGGATAGCAAGTAAAAGGCTCCAAGGTTATCCTAGGGGGATACATGGATTATGCTGGGGTTGGAAGAAAAAGGCTCCAGGGTTATGCCAGGGGGATCCACGGGTTATGCCGGGATAGGAAGAAAAGGCTCCTGGGTTATGCCAATGGATCCAAGGGTTATGCCGTGATAGGAAGAAAAAGGGTCATTGGTTATTCCAGTGGATCCACGGGTTATGCCAAGATAGGAAGAAAAATGCTCCTGACTTATGCCAGGGGATGCACAGGTTATGCCAAGGGATCTAGGGCTTATGTCGGGATAGAAAGAAAAGACGCCAAGGTTATGCTATGGGTGATCCATGGGTTATGCCGGTATAGGAAGAAAAAGGCTCCAGGTTTATGCTAGGGGATCCACGGGTTATGCGAAGATATGAAGAAAAAGGCTCTTGGGTTATAGCACTCGATCCAGGGGTTATACCGAGATTGGAAAAAAAGGCACTTGGGTTATGCCAGTTGATCCACAGGTTATGCCGGGATAGGAAGAAAAAGGCTCTTGGGTTATGCGAGGGGATCCACGGGGTTTGCTAGAATAGGAAGAACATGCCTCCTGGGTTATGTTAGGGGATCCACGGGTTATGCCAGGATAGGAAGAAAAAGCTACTGGGTTATGCCAGGGCATCCATAGGTAATTCCGGGATAGAAAAGAACAAATTCCTTGTTTGTGCCAGGGGATCCAAGGGTTATGCCGAGATAGGAAGTAAAGGCTCCTAGGTTATGCTTAGGGGATTCATGTGTCATGCCGGGTTAGGAGAAAAAGGCTCCCGGGTTTTGCCAAGGGTATCCACGAGTTATGCCGAGATAGGAAGAAAAAGGCTCTTGGGTTATGCTAGGGGGATCGAGGGGTTGTGCCGGGAAAGGAAGAAAAAGGTTCCTGCTATATGCCAAGTGATCTAGGGGATATGCCGGGATAGGAAGAAAAGGCTCTAAGGTTATAATAGGGGGATCCATTTGTTATACCAGGTTAGGAAGATAAAGGCTCCCGAATTACGCCAGAGATATCCACGGGTTTTGGCGGGATAGGAAGAAAAAGTCTCCCGGGTTATGTTTGGCGGATCCACGGGTTTTGCCACGATAGGAATAAAAAGGCTCCTGCTTTATGCCAAGGGATACATGGGTTATGCCGGGATAGGAAGAAAGGGCTATTAGGTTATGCTAGAGGATCCACGGGTTGTGCCGGGATATGAAGAAAAAGGTTCCTACTTTATGCAAAGGGATCCAGGGGTTATTTCGAGATAGGAAGAAAAGGCTCTTACGTTCTTCTAGGGAGATCCATGTGTTATACCAGGTTAGGAAGATAAAGGCTCCCGAATTACGCTAGGGATATCCACGGGTTATGGTGGGATAGGAAGAAAAAGGCTCTTGGTTATGCCACGGGATCCACGGGTTATGTCGGGATAGGAAGAAAAAGGCTCCTAAAATATGTAAGGGGATCCATGGGTTGTGCTGGGATAGAATAAAATGGCTACTAGGTTATGCTGGGGGATCCATGGGTTATGCCGGGATAGGATTCAAATGTTCCTAGGTTATGCCATGGGATCCACGGGTTGTGCCAGGATAGATAGAAAAAGGATCCTGGTTTATGCCAGGGGATCTAGAGGTTACGCTGGGATAGGAAGAAAAGGCTCATACGTCATGCTAAGAGGATACATGAGTTATGCTGGGATAGGAAGAAAAATGTTCCATGGTTCAGGGGGATCCACGGGTTCTGTCGGGATAGGAAGGAAAAGGCTCCTAGGTTATGCCAGGGGATCCATGGGTTATGCCGAGATAGGAAGAAAAGGCTCCTAGGTTATGTTAGGGGATACACAGGTTGCTAAAGGATAGGAAGAAAAAAGGCGTCTGTGTGTTGCCAGGGGATCCACGAGTTATGACAGGAGATCCACGAGTTATGCCAAGATAGGATGAAAAAGCTCCTAGTATATTCGAGGGGATACACGGGTTGTGCCGAGATAGGAAGAAAAAGGCTTTTGTGTTATGACCGGGGATCCAAGGGTTATGCCGGGATAAGTAGAAAAGGCTCTTGGGCTATGCCACGGGATCCACGAGTTATGCCGGGATAGGAAGAAAAAGGTTCATGGGTTATGCCAGGGGTTACACTAGTTAAGCCAGATAGGATGAAAAAGACTCATGGGTTATGGCAGGGGGTCCACGGGTTGTGCTAGGATAGGAAGAAAAAGGCTCCTGGGTTATGCTAGGGGATCCATGGGTTTAGCCATGATAGGAAGAAAAGGCTTATGGGTTGTGACAGGGGGATCAACGGGTTGTGCCAAGATAGGAAGAAAAAGGCTCCAGATGTATGCTAGGGGATCAACATGTTATGCCGGGATAGGAAGAAAATGGTCCCTGGGTTATTCTAGGGGACCCAAGAGTTATGTCGGGATAGGAAGAAAAAGGATCCTAAGATATGCTAGGGGATCCACGGGTTGTGCTGGTATAGAAGAAAATGGCTACTAGGTTTTGGTGGGGGATCCATGGGATATGCCGGGATAGGATTAAAAGGCTCCTGGGCTATGCCATGGGATCCACGGGTTGTGCCGGGATAGAATAAAAAAGGCTCCTGGTCTATGCCACGGGATCCAGAGTTTACGCTGGGATTGGAAGAAAAGGCTCATACATCATGCTAAGAGGATACATGAGTTATTCCGGGATAGGAAGAGAAATGCACCATGGTTTAGGGGGATCCATGGGTTCTGCCGGGATAGGAAGGAAAAGGCTCCTAGGTTGTGCCAAGGGATCCACAGGTTATGCCAGAATAGGAAGAAAAGGCTCCTCGATTATGTTTGGGGATACACGGGTTGTTACAGGATAGGAAGAAAAAAGGCTTCTGGGTATTGCAAGGGGATCCACGGGTTATGACAGGGGATCCACGAGTTATGCCAAGATAGGAAGAAAAATCTCCTAGTATATACGAGGGGATACACGGGTTGTGCCGGGATAAGAAGAAATAGGCGTTTGTGTTATGCCAGGGACCCATGGGTTATTACGGGATAAGAAGAAAAGGCTCTTGGGTTATTCCACGGGATCCACGAGTTATGCCGGGATAGGAAGAAAAAGGCTCATGGGTTATGCCAGGGGTTACACGAGTTATGCCAGATAGGACGAAAAAGACTCATGGGTTATGGCAGGGGGTCCATGGGTTGTGCCGGGATAGGAAGAAAAAAAGCTCATGGGTTATACAAGGGGATCCACGGTTTATGCTGGGATAGAAAGAAAAAGGCTCTAAGGTTATGGTAGGGGGAACCATGGGTTATATCCATGAATAAAGCTCCTGGGTTATGCCAGGGGGGAGCCATGGGTTGTGACGGGATAGGAAGAAAAGGCATCTGGGTTCTGCCAGGGGATCCAAGTGTTGTGCCGTGATAGGAAGAATAAGGCTCCTACGTATGCTAGGTGATCCACGGGTTGTGCATGGATAGGAAGAAAAAGGCTCCTGGGTAATGCCAGGGGATCCACGGGTTATGTCGGGATTGGATTAAAAGGCTCCTGGGTTTTACAAGGGGGGTCCACGGGTTATGCCGGGATAGGAAGAAAAGGTTCTTGGGTTATGCCAGGAGATCCACGGGTTATGCCAGGATAGGAAGAAACAAATTCCTGGTTTATGCCATGGGATCCAGGGGTGATGCCGGGATAGGAAGAAAAGGCTCCTAGGTTATGCTAGGGGGTTCATGTATTATGCCGGGTTAGGAAGAAAAAGGCTCTCGGGTTATGCCAAGGGGATCCACGGGTTGCGCCGGGATATGAAGAAAAAGGTTCCTGCTTTATGCCAAGGGATCTAGGGGTTATGTCGGGATAGGAAGAAAAGGCTCTTAGGTCATTCTAGGGGGATCCATGTGTTATACCAGGCTAGGAAGATAAAGGCTCCCGAATTACGCTAGGGATATCCACGGGTTATGGCGGTATAGGAAGAAAAAGGCTCCTGGTTTAAGCCACGGGATCCACGGGTTATGCCGGGATAGGAAGAAAAGGCTCCTAAGATATGCCAGGGGATCCATGGGTTGTACAGGGATAGAAGAAAATGGCTACTAGGTTATGTTGGGGGATCCATGGGTTATGCCGGGATAGGATTCAAAGGTTCTTGGGTTATGCCATGGGATCCACGAGTTGTACCATGATAGAAAGAAAAAGACTCCTGGCTTATGCTAGGGGATCTAGAGGTTACGCCGGGATAGGAAGAAAAGGCTCATACATCATGCTAAGAGGATACATGAGATATGCCGGGATAGGAAGAAAAATGCTCCAGGGTTCAGGGGGATCCACGGGTTATGCCGGGATAGGAAGAAAAGGCTCCTGGGTTATGTCATGGGATAAAATTGTTGTGACGGGATAGGAAGAATCGGGCAGCTGGGTTATGCCGGGGGATCCATTGGTTATGTCGGGATCGGAAGAAAAGGCTTTTGGGTTATGCTAGGGGGGTCCATGGGATATGCAATGATAGGAGGAAAAAGGCTCCTAGTATATGCTAGGGGGCAGTTATGGCGGGATAGGAAGATAAAGGCTCCCGAATTATGTCAGGGATATCCACGGGTTATGGCGGGATAAGAAGAAAAAGGCTCCTGGGTTATGCCACGGGATCCACGGGTTATGCCAGGATAGGAATAAAAGGCTCCAACGATATGCTAGGTGGATCCATGGTATATGTCGGTAAAGGAAGAAAGGCTTCTGGGGTTATGCTAGGGGGTTCCACGGGTTGTGCCGGGATAGGAAGAAAAAGGCTCCTGGGTTATGCCAGGGGGATCAATGGGTTATTCCATGATAGGAAGAAAAAGGCTCCTTGTTTATGCCAGGGGATCTATGGGTTATGCAGTGATAGGAAAGAGAAACATTCTAGGTTATGCCTGGGTGATCCATGGGTTTTATCGGGGGAATAATAACAAGGCTCCTGGGTTACGCCAGGGGATCAACGGGTTATGCTGGGATATGAATAAAAAGGCTCATGGGCTATGCCAGGGGATCCATGGGTTATGCTAGGATAGGAACAAAATCCTTTTGGGTTATGTTAGGGGGATCCACGGGTTGTGCCGGGATAAGAAGAAAAAGGTTCCTGGTTTATGCCAGGGGCCCCAAGTGTTATGCCGAGATAGGAAGAAATGGCTCTTAGGTTATGCTACGGGGATCCATGAGTTATGCCAGGTTAGGAAGATATGGGGATCCACGTGTTATGCCGGGATAGAAAGAAAAAGGCTCTTGGGTAATGCCAGGGGATCCACGGGTTATGCCGGGATATGAAGGAAAAGGCTCCTGGGTTGTGCTAGGGGATCCACGGGTTATGCTGGGATAGGAAGAAAAGGCTCCTGGGTTATGCCAGGGGATAAACGGGTTGTGCCGAGATAGGAAGAATAAGGCTTTTGGGTTATGCCAGGGGCTCCATGGGTTATGTCGGGTTAGGAAGAAAAGGCTCCTTGGTTATTCTAGGGGGATCCACGGGTTATTCCGGGAGAGGAAGAAAAAGGCTCCACGGTTATTCCAGGTGGATCACGGGTTACGCCAGGATAGGAAAAAAAGGCTCCTGGGTTTTTCGAGGGGATACAGCGGTTATGCCAGGGGATCCACGGGTTGTGCCAAGATAGTAAGAAAAAGACACCAAGGTTATGCTAGGGGATCCACGGGTTATGCCGGGATAGGAAGCAAATGGTCCCTGGGTTATGCTAGGGTACACACGAGTTATATAGGGATAGGAAGAAAAAGGCTCCTAAGATATGCCAGGGGATCCACAGGTAGTGATGAGATAGAAGAAAATGGCTACTAGGTTATGCTGGGGGATCCATGGGTTGTGCCATGATAGGATTCAAAGGCTCATGGGTTTCTGTCAAGATATAAAGAAAAAGGCTCTTGGATTATGCTAGGGGATCCATAGGTTACGCCGGGATAGGAAGAAAAGGCTCATACGTCATGCTAAGAGGATACATGAGTTATGCCGAGATAGGAAGAAAAATGCTCCAGGGTTCAGGGGGATCCATGGGTTATGCGGCGATAGGAAGTAAAAGGCTCCTGGGTTGCTAGGGGATCCACGGGTTATGCCGGGATAGGAAGAAAAGGCTCTTGGGTTATGTCATGGGATAAACCGTTTGTGACGGGATTAGAAGAAAAAGGCATCTGGGTTATGCTAGGGGATCCATTGGTTATGTCGGGATAGGAAGAAAGGCTTCTGGGTTATGCCAGGGGGATCCACGGATTACGCCATGATAGGAAGAAAAAGTCACCTGGTTTATGCAAGGGGATCCACAGGTTATGCCGTGATAGGAAAGAGAAGGTTTCTAGGTTGTGCCAGGGTGATCCACGGGTATTATCGGGATAAGAGAAAAAGTCTCATGGGTTATGCCAGGGGATCAACGGGATATGCTGGGATAGGAAGAAAAAGGCTCTTGGGTTATGCCAAGGGATACATGGGTTATTCTAGGATTGGAAGAAAAGGCTCATACGTCATGCTAAGTGTTAGAATATACGCTTAACGCTAGAGGGGGGGGGGGGTGAATAGCGTTATAATAAAAAACAATGTAAATTTGCGGAATTAAAAATTTCAGGTATAACGTAAGTGTAGTAATTAAAAAGATAAGGAGAGAACACACCGAATTTTATCCTGGTTCACCACAACACGTGGTTAGTCCAGTCCCCGAGAGACTCTCTCGAGTTTTACACTAACTTCGTTAAGCTTACGGGTGCTTAACAAACCGTTACACTTGCTCGTAGATATACACTCTACAAGACTTCAACCTGCTCGAGGATACCGCACCTCAAGACTTCAATTCAAGGAACTACTTTTCCTTCTTACAAAAAGGGATTAGACTATCCCTTCAAGTGTGTACAAACACTTAGCACTCACTTAAACAGAACTCTCCTGAAGAGTAGATATGAGTAAATAAATACGCTCAAGAACACAACAATTTCGTCAAGAGTTTGGCTCTCAAAAACTTATGAGTTGAATATAAATTGATTGCAAAGAGAGTATGTAATCTTTAGCAAGAATGTAATCAGTTGTTGTGCTTAGAAGAGTGAATTTGAGTTGTATTTATACTGCTCAAAACACCCAAGACCGTTGCTTAATTGCCAATCACAAATTGCTGATTTTGTGCTAGGATAATCGATTATCTGATTCTGCATAATCGATTATCTGCCAACGTTCAAAAATCAATCCCAGATTTTAAGCAGAATAATCGGTTATCCAAATCGTATAATCGATTACCTGACAACGTTCAAAAATCAATCCCTGATTTTATGCTTAACATAATCGATTATCTGATTGTACATAATCGATTATTTTTTAGTGTTTGAAAATACTTTGGCAACGGTCTTTAATATAATCGATTACCAGAAAGCCATAATCGATTATTTTGCTACATTGTAAAATCTGGTGTACACTGCCTTAACATAGTCGATTATCATAACGTACATAATCGATTATCTTTGTCCAGATTTGAAAGACATGTTTAAAATTCATTTTGGTTATAATGAAATGTTTGAAAATCATTTTTGCTTTAAAATAAAGATGCATGGTTTGATAAAAATTATTTTACGAGAGAAGCCAAGTCTTGAATCAATTGTCGGATCAAGATCACAATTATAGAACGACTCATGTATAACTTTTTTGCTTTACTAAATCTTGATCTTTGTTGCTCTTGTGCTTGGACTTCGGCATATGTCAATATTCCGTTCACGTTGGTTTGTCATTTATCAAAACCTACAAATATGAACACACGTTTAGTTTAGTGACTTGAGAACGTGTTTCAACAATTTCCCCCTTTTTGATAATGGCAAACCAATATCGGGATATGCATATTAATTAATTCATAATGACGATCCAAGACAAGTATGTAGATATGCAACGAGTTCCCCCTCAAGTTATGAATTCCCCCTCAATTTATGCCAATGTGCATAGCCCATATCTTCCCCCTTTTGACATTAGCAAAAAATAACTAACTCTTTATTGATTAAACAATATTGCAAACACATAAAAATAAAAGACAGAATATTATGCAAACTAGAAAAAACAAAGAGACAAGACATTATTCATTATCATCATTGACTTCCATCTCGACATCCGGTATCTCTTCCCGAAGGACAATTTGGGCATATGGATAATTAACTTGAACAAAATAGCCATGGAGCTCGTGAGTCAATCGATTGACATTCATATCAATACGATTTAAGGATGTGGACATGGAGGCAAGTTGCTCGGAAATAGATTGGAGGGATACATCGGACGGGGCCGGATGACGACGTCTTTGAGATGGAGGAGGAGGATGCTCACCGATATTGGGAAATAAAGATTCTGAATTTCCCAATGTTTTGTCGCCTTTTTGATAGGGCCGACGGAGGTGTCAATACCGGAGGCAACAAGAATGGTCATAACGACAAAAGCATAGGGGAGTGGCTTATCTTCCCCAATTGCATCATATAAGTGAGTCATGACGAACTTGCACCAATTGATGCGAGCCCTGGTGATAATGGCATGCATGAGTTTAGAATCCTCATGAGAGATAGTTGTGTGATTGAATTTTCGCGGTTTTAGAACGCGAGTGATGAAATAAAGGCGATATTCCGGAGCATGTTTGTAATGGTTGGACGACGATGGTCCGGAGTTGCAATAAATTCACCGATGCCAATTTGGGTAAAGAGAAGTTGTTCATCAAATAACACGCCTTCTTCCCTAGTATAGTGAGAAATGTCTTCCCCATTGCGCGGGAGTTTAGTGAGGGCTTGAATATTTGCCTCAGATAGAAGAATTGAAGTTCCATTGACGTTTGAGATAATTTCACCATCTTCGTCCTTCTTGAGATTTGAATAGAAGGCCCGAATTAGAGGAGGGTGAATGTAAGGAGTGTGAAGATATAGGAATTCAAGGAGTTGGCTTTCTATAAGCATATTTGCTGTGGATGGAGGGGCGCTTTGATTAAGAAAACGATCCGTGGAAAATCGAGAAGGAAGAATTTCCCGATTTTCAAATTTTTCAATGAAGCGCATAAGTTCTGCTTCATTATTGAATCGTAAATAAGAACCATCTTTATAACAATGAACTAGTGGATGAGTGACGGAAGAGGAGGCAACATTTTTGCCGGAGCGAGATCGTTTGGAAGTTTTGCCCGTCATTTTGAATAAATAGTAATAGCCTTTGAAGAGTTTTGAGAGATTTTTGAGAATTTGGGAGCTAAGATTGATGTTTGAGTGAAGACATTGAAGATATAATGCACCTATTTATAATGTGAGGAATGAAATTGCATTAAAGATGAAAAATCTGCAAAAATTTAATGAGCAAACGGTCAGAAACGGTAACTATTTTGAAATACTGACTGAAAATAATCGATTATGGGAGTATGGTAATCGATTATTCTGACACAGTGTGCCCAGTGATTTTCTGACACATGGAGCCGAAAAGGTATGTTCCATACCGAGTTCGTCACGAAAGTCCGCGAAGAGATTGTGATCGAACTCCCCCCATGATCACTTCTTATGGAAGTGACGGTTGTGTCCTTTTCATTTTGAACACGTTTAAGAAATCTTTTAAAAGCTTGAAAGGCATTACTTTTATGAGCAAGAAATAACGTCCATGTAAATCTAGAATAGTCATCAACAATAACAAAAGCATAAAGATTACCACCAAGACTTTCAACACGAGATGGTCCAAAAAGATCCATGTGAAGAAGTTGTAAGGGTATAGTGGTTGAAACAACATTTTTGGATTTAAAAGAGGCTTTTGTTTGCTTCCCTTTTTGACATGAATCACGAGTAGAGTCTTTTTCAAATTTCATGTTTGGAAGACCAAGTACTAAATCTTGTGAAACTAGTTTGTTTAAAAGATTCATATTTACATGAGCTACTCTACGATGCCATAACCACATGTCGTGTTCTTTACTCAAAAGACAATTCACATAACTTGATGAAGTATTTTCAAGATCAACCATATAAATGTTATCCATTCTAAAACCACGAAGAATAATTTTAAAATCACTACGACGGATAACAAAGCATTCTTCGGAGTCAAACAATACAAGATTTCCCTTGTCACATAATTGACTTATGCTCAAGAGATTATGATTAAGACCTTTTACAAGCAAAATATGCTTAATGGAGGAGGATTCGTCCTTACCGACCGATCCAATGCCGATAATCTTTCCTTTGTTATTGTCTTCAAAAATAACATTTCCTCCTTCCTTGGGTTTTAGTTGAAGGAATTTTGATGCATCCCCGGTCATATGTTTGGAGCATCCACTATCAAGGTACCAAAGTACACTTGATCCCTTCAAACACACCTACAAAACAAATTAATGAGATTTTGGTACCCAAGCCATTTTGGGTCCTTGTGCGTTAGGTGTAACATATTGGTGTGATTGCCCTGTAGTGAAATGTCTATGTCTAGTGAAGCATGCGGGAGCAATATGTCCAATTTTATTTCAATAATGACAAATGACATTCGGATTGTGCATTCTTCTAGGATGATAGTAATTTGGGGGTCTAAAATTATTCACTCTATGTTTAGGAACATAGTTTTGATGTAGTTTTTGAAAATCTTGTCTAGGTGGTCTATGCATGCCAACGTTTCTTCTAGTGTTTACTACATTATTAGAAATATAGTTTTGATGTGGTTTTCAAAAATCTTGTCTAGGTGGTCTATACATTCCAACATTTCTCCTAGCATTTGTTCTAGAATGAGATGCAATTCTAGGATTAAAATTTCTAGGTTGAGTGATGACATTTATTTTGTTTGGCCTAAGTTGAGTCTTAGGTGGTTTAGGAATGGACTCAACTTTTTCTTTTTGGCTCGTGTTTGAAGCCTATACCGTGCTTAGTGGATTTCAAATTTACAAGCACTTCATTGAGATTTTTGTATGAAGAATTGAATTTGTGCAAAGTGCTTCTAAGACTTTCTACTTCTTCCTTTAGAGATTTGCAAGAAGTACAATCCTTATTTGAGCTTCCGGGTTTATCGGCGCTTCTTTTGCCATAAAACTTGTTTTCCTCTTTTAATTTCTCATTTTCAAGAGTAAGTTTTTTGAAATCCTTTTCTTTTGAAGAAAATTGTTTTCTTAAATCTTTTATAGATTTAGAAGCGCTAATAAACTCTTTATACAACTCATCAAATGCATCTTGCAATTCTTCTAAAGTGAAATAGTTCTTAGAAGAAGTACATACCTCATTTTGATTTTCTTCGTGTGCCATAAGACACAAGTTTGCGGTCTCGTTTCCTTCTCCATCACTTGACTCGTCTCCGGAGTCGCCTCCCGAAGAGATGTATGCTGTTTGTTTCTTGAATGATTTCTTCTCCTTTTTGATGTTTGGACAATTTGATTTACTATGCCCGATTTCTCCGCTTCCATGGCACTTCAATTGGTCGCCTTGTTGCTTACCTTTTCGTTCACACTTCTTTTGCATGAACTTGTGAAATTTCTTGATAACGAGTCCAAGCTCGACATCTTCATCACTTGACTCCTCATCGTTTTGAGCTTGAGTAGTTGATGCTTTGAGCGCAATCTTTCTTTTCCTTTGATCATCCAAAGGAGAGTTAAGAATAGTTGATTCATAAGTTTTAAGATTACCTCGTAGTCCGTTGATGGTGACGTTTGTGATGCCGATTGATTCTTGGATAGCATCGGCTTTGGAACGCCATTCCGGAGTGAGGCTTCGTAGAATTTTCCGGACAAGCTCCTTATCCGTGAATGTCCTTTTGAGGGCGTGCAGGTCATTAACGATTTTTGAGAATCGTTCGAACATGTCATCTATCTTCTCGTTTTCCTTCATCCGAAACAGTTCATATTCGTGGGTTAGGAAATCAATTTTAGCTTCCCTTACCTGGTCCGTACCTTCGTAGGTGATTTCTAATTTGTCCCACATTTGCTTGGCAGTGGTGCAACATGATATTTTTCGATAGTCATCGGGGTTCACTGCATAATACATCATGTTGATTGCCTTTGCGTTGTTCTCTATTTTTCTGACATCATCGGCGTCGTATTTATCTTCCGTTTTTGAAATGAGTTCTTCTCCAACCTTTTTGGTAGGTTGTAATTCTCCATTTTTGATAATTTTCCACAGTTGGAAGTTGTTTCATTCTCTCCTTCCAGTAAGTGTAGTTGGTGCCATCGAAAAGTGGTGGCCTTGTGAAGCATTGTCCTTCACCTAGTCCTGCATAAACACTACGAGTAGAAGCCATGGAAAGTTTCTCTCAAACTGTTAAAAATTTCAGAGAGTATGGCTCTGATACCAATTGTTAGAATATACGCTTAACGCTAGAGGGGGGGGGTGAATAGCGTTATAATAAAAAACCATTTTGAATTTGCGGAATTAAAAATTGCAGAAATAACGTAAGTGCAGTAATTAAACAGATAAGGAGAGAACACACCGAATTTTATCATGGTTCACCACAACACGTGGTTAGTCCAGTCCCCGTGAGACTCTCTCGAGTTTTACACTAACTTCGTTAAGCTTACGGGTGCTTAACAAACCGTTACACTTGCTTGTAGATATACACTCTACAAGACTTCAACCTGCTCGAGGATACCGCACCTCAACACTTCAATTCAAGGAACTACTTTTCCTTCTTACAACAAGGGATTAGACTATCCCTTCAAGTGTGTACAAACACTTAGCACTCACTTAAACAGAACTCTCCTGAAGAGTAGATATGAGTAAATAAATACGCTCAAGAACACAACAATTTCGTCCAGAGTTTGGCTCTCAAAAACTTATGAAATGAATATAAAATGATTGCAAAGAGAGTATGTAAGCTTTAGCAAGAATGTAATCAGTTGTTGTGCTTAGAAGAGTGAATTTGAGTTGTATTTATAGTGCTCAAAACATCAAAGACTGTTGCTTAATTGCCAATCACAAATTGCTGATTTTGTGCTAGGATAATCGATTATCTGATTCTGCATAATCGATTATCTGCCAACGTTCAAAAATCAATCCCAGATTTTATGCAGAATAATCAATTATCCAAATCGTATAATCGATTATCTGACAACGTTCAAAAATCAATCCCCGATTTTATGCTTAACATAATCGATTATCTGATTGTACATAATCGATTATTTTTTAGTGTTTGAAAATACTTTGGCAACGGTATTTAATATAATCGGTTACCAGAAAGCCATAATCGATTATTTTGCTACTTTGTAAAATTTGGTGTACACTGCCTTAACATAATCGATTATCATAACGTACATAATCGATTATCTTTGTCCAGATTTGAAAGACATGTTTAAAATTCATTTTGGTTAAAATGAAATGTTTGAAAATCATTTTGCTTTAAAATAAAGATGCATGGTTTGATAAAAATGATTTACGAGAGAAGCCAAGTCTTGAATCAATTGTCGGATCAAGATCACAATTATAGAACGACTCATGTATAACTTTGTTGCTTTACTAAATCTTGATCTTTGTTGCTCTTGTGCTTGGACTTCGGCATATGTCAATGTTCCGTTCACGTCGGTTTGTCATTTATCAAAACCTACAAATATGAACACACGATTAGTTTAGTGACTTGAGAACGTGTTTCAACACTAAGAGGATACATGAGTTATGACGAGATAGAAATAAATATACTCCAGGGTTCAAGGGGATCCACGAGTTATGTCGGGATAGGAAGGAAAAGGCTCCTGGGTTATGCCAGGGGATCCGTGAGTTATGCTGGGATAGAAAGAAAAGGCTCTTGGGTTATGCCACAGGATCCACGGGTTACGCCGAGATAGGATTAAAAGCCTCCTGGGTGATGCCAAGGGGATCCACGGGTTATGCCGGGATAGGAAGAAAAATGCTCCTGGGTTATGCCAAGGGTTACACGAGTTATGCCAGATAAAAAGAAAAATGCTCCTAGGTTATGCCAGGGGATCCACGGGTTTTGCCGGGATAGGAAGAGAAAGGCTCATGCGTAATGCAAGAGGATCCACGATTTATACCAGCATAGGATGAAAAAGACTCCAAGGTTATGCTAGGGGGAACCATGGGTTATATCCGGGATAGAAAGAAGAAAGCTCCTGGGTTATGCCAAGGGGAGCCACGAGTTATGCCAAGATAGGAAGAAAAAGGCTCTTGGGTGATGCTAGTGGGATCAACAGGTTGTGCCGGGATATGAATAAAAAGGTTCCTGCATTATGCCAGGGGATCCGGGGGTTATGCCGGGATAGGAAGAAAAGGTTCTTAGGTCATTCTAGGGGGATCCATGTGTTATACCTGGCTAGGAAGATAAAGGCTCCAAAATTACACCAGGGATATCCACTGGTTACGTCGGGATAGGAAGAAAAAAGCTCCTGGTTTATGCCACGGGATATACGTGGTATGCCGGGATAGGAAGAAAAGGCTCCTAGGTTATGCTAGGGGGATCCATGGGTTATGTCGGGAAAGGAAGAAAGTCTTCTGGGGTTATGCTAGCAGGATCCATGGGTTGTGCTGGTAAAGGAAGAAAAAGGCTACTGGGTTATTCCAGGGGATCCACGGGTTGTTCCGGTATAGGAAGAAAAGGCTCCTGGGTTTTACTAGGGGATGCACGGGTTGTGCCGAGATAGGAAGAAAAAAGCTTCTGGGTTATGCCAGGGGATCCATGGGTTATGTCGGGATACGAAGAAAAGGCTTCTGGGTCATGCCTGGGGGATCAATGGGTTATTCCGGGATAGGAAGAAAAAGGCTCCACGGTTATGCCAGGGGGATCCACGGGTTATGTCGGGATAGGAAGACAAAGGCTCCTCGGTTATGCCAGGGGTTATGCCTGGATTGGAAGAAAAAGTTCCTACGTTATACTAGGGGGATCCATGAGTTATGCCGAAATAGGAAGAAAAAGGCCCTAGGGTTATGCCAGGAGATCCACGTGTTATGCCGAGATAGGAAGGAATAGGCTCTTGGGTTATCCCAGGGGATCCACGGGTTATGCCGGGATAGGAAGAAAAGGCTCATGGGTTAGTCCAGGGGATACAATGGATGTGCCGGGATAAGAAGAAAAAGGCTTTTGGGTTATGCCAGGGGATCCACGGGTTTTAACGGGATAGGATGAAAAAGCTTCTAGGCTATGCCACGGGAATCCACGGGTAATGCTACGATAGGAAGAAAAAGGCTACTAGGTTATGCCAGGGGATCCACGGGTTGTAGCAGGATAGGAAGAAAAGGGCTCCTGGGTTATGCTAGGGGATCCACGGGTAATGCCGAAATAGGACAAAAAAGGCCGCTCAGTTATGCCAGGGGATCCAAGTGTTGTGCCGTGATTTGAAGAAAAAGGCTAATGGGTTATGCCTGTGAATCCACGGGTTATGCCGGGATAGGATTCAAAGGCTCCTGGGTTATGCCAGGGGGATCAACGGGTTATTTCGGGATAGGAAGAAAAAGGCTCCTAGGTTATGCCAAGGGATCCACGGGTTATGCCGAGATAGGAAGAATAAGGATCCTTGATTTTGCCAGGGGAATCCACGTCTTATGCCGGGATAGGAAGAAAAAGGCTGCAAGGTTATGCTTGGGGGATCCACATGTTATGCCGGGATAGGAAGAAAAAGTCTCTTGGGTTATGCCAGGGGATCCATTGGTTACGTCGGGATAGGATTAAAAGGCTCCTGAGTTATGCAAGGGGGATCCCCAGGATATGTCGGGATAGGAAGAAAAGGCTCCTGGGTTATGCCAGGGGATCCACGGGTTTTGCCGGGATAGGAAGAAAAGGCTTCTAGGTTATGCTGGGGGGATTCATGTGTTATGCTGGGTTAGGAAGAAAAAGGCTCCCGGGTTATACCAAGGGGATCCATGGGTTATGCCGAGATAGGAAGAAAAATGCTCTTGGTTTATGCTAGGGGGATCCACGGGTTGTGCCGGGATAGAATGAAAAAGGTTCCTGCTTTATGCCAAGGGATCCAAGGGTTAGGCCGGGGTAGGAAGAAATGGCTTTTAGGTAATGCTATGGGGATCCATGTGTTATACCAGGTTAAGAAGATAAAGGCTCCCGAATTACGCCAGGGATATCCACGGGTTATGGCGGGATAGGAAGAAAAAGGCTCCTGGGTTGTGGCACGGGATCCATAGGGTATGCCGGGATAGGAAGAAAGGGCTCCTATGTTAAGCTAGGGAGATCCACGGGTTATGTCGGGAAAGGAAGAAAGGCTTCTGGGGTTATGCTAGGGGGATCCACGGGTTGTGCCGGGAAAGGAAGAAAAAGGCTCCAAGGTTATGCCATTGGATCCACGGGTTAAGTTAGGATAAGAAGAAAAGGCTTATGGGTTATGACAGGGGGATCCACGGGTTGTGCCAAGATAGGAAGAAAAAGGCTCCAGGGATATGCTAGGGGATCCATAGTTATGCCAGGATAGGAAGAAAAGGGTCCCTAGGTTATGCTAAGGGACCCACGAGTTATGCCGAGATAGGAAGAAAAAGGCTCCTAAGATATTCCAGGTGATCCACGGATTGTGCTGGGATAGAAGAAAATGGCTACTAGGTTGTACTAGGGGATCCATGGGCCAGGATAGGATTCAAAGGCTCCTGGGTTATTCCATGGGACCACGGGTTGAGCCGGGATAGAAAGAAAAAGGCTCCTGGTTTATGCCTGGGTATGCAGAGGTTACGCCGAGATAGGAAGAAAAGGCTCATACGTCATGCTAAGAGGATACATGAGTTATGCCGGGATAGGAAGAAAAATTCTACAGGGTTCAGAGGGATCCATGTGTTATGACGGGATAGGAAGAAAAAGGTTCCTAGGTTATGTCAAGGGATCCATGGGCTATGTCGGGATAGGATTAATAGGCTCCTGGGCTGTGCAAAGTGGATCCCCGGGTTATGTCGGGATAGGAAGAAAAGGTTTCTAGGTTATGCTAGGGAGATTCATGTTTTATGCTGGGTTAGGAAGAAAAAGGCTCCCGGGTTATGCCTAGGGGATCCACGGGTTATGCCGAGATAGGAAGAAAAAGCCTCTTGGGTTATCCTAGGGGGATCCACGGGTTGTACCAAGATAGGAAGAAAAAGGTTCCTGCTTTATGCCAAAGGTTCCATGGGTTATGTCGGGATAGGAAGAAAGGCTCTTAGGTTATGCTAGGGGGATTCATGTGTTATACCGGGTTAGGAAGATAAAGGCTCCCGAATTACGCCAAGGATATCCACGGGTTATGGCGCGATAGGAAGAAAAAGTCTACTGGGTTATACCACGGGATCCATGGGGTATGCCGGATAGGAAGAAAAGGCTCCTAGGTTAAGCTAGGAAGATCCACGGGTTATGTCGGGAAAGGAATAAATGCTAATGGGGTTATGCTAGGGGGGATCCACGGGTTGTGCGGGGAAAGGAAGAAAAAGGCTCCTAGGTTACGCCATGGGATCCACGGGTTCAGTCCAGGATAAGAAGAAAAGGGTTATGGGTTGTGACAGGGGGATCCACAGGTTGTTCCAAGATAGGATGAAAAAGGCTCCAGGGATATGCTAGGACATCCACGGTTATGCCGGGATAGGAAGAAAAGGGTCCCTGGGTTATGCTAGGGGACCCACGTGTTATGCCGGGATAGGAAGAAAAAGGCTCTTAAGATATGCCACTGGATCCACTGGTTGTGCTGGGATAGAAGAAAATGGCTACTAGGTTATGCTGGGGGATCCAAGGGTTATGCCGGGATAGGAAGATAAATGCTCTTGGGTTATGCTAGGGGGATCCACGGGTTGTGCCGGGATAGAATGAAAAAGGTTCCTGCTTTATGCCAAGGGATCCAAGGGTTAGGCTGGGGTAGGAAGAAATGGCTTTTAGGTAATGCTATGGGGATCCATGTGTTATACCAGGTTAGGAAGATAAAGGCTCCCGAATTACGCCAGGGATATCCACGGGTTATGGCGGGATAGGAAGAAAAAGGCTCATGGGTTGTGCCACGGGATCCACAGGGTATGCCGGGATAGGAAGAAAGGGTTTCCATATTAAGCTAGGGGGGATCCATGGGTTATGTCGGGAAAGGAAGAAAGGCTTCTGGGGTTATGCTAGGGGGATCCACGAGTTGTGCCGGCAAAGGAAGAAAAAGGGTCCTAGGTTATGCCATTGGATCCACGGGTTAAGTCAAGATAAGAAGAAAAGGCTTATGGGTTGTAATAGGGGGATCCACGGGTTGTGCCAAGATAGGAAGAAAAAGGCTCCAGGGTTATGCTAGGGGATCCAGTGTTATGCATGGATAGGAAGAAAAGGGTCCCTAGGTTATGCTATGGGACCCACGAGTTATGCCGGGATAGGAAGAAAAAGGCTCCTAAGATATTCCAGGGGATCCACGGGTTATGGCTACAAGGTTATGCTGGGGGATCCATGGGTGATGCCGGGATAGGATTCAAAGGCTCCCGGGTTATGCCATGGGATCCACGGGTTGTGCCGGGATAGAAAGAAAAAGGCTCCTGGTTAATGCCAGGGGATCCAAAGGTTACGCCGGGATAGGAAGAAAAGGGTCATACGTCATGCTAAGAGGACACATGAGCTATGCCGGGATAGGAAGAAAAATGCTCCAGGTTCAGGGGGATCCACGGGTTATGCCGGGATAGGAAGAAAAAGGCTCTTGGGTTATACTGGGGGATCCACGGGTTATGTCGGGATAGGAAGAAAAGGCTCCTAGGTTAAGTCATGGGATAAACGGGTTGTCACGGGATAGGAAGAAAAATGCATCTCAGTTATGCCAGGTGATCCATTGGTTATGTCGGGATAGGAAGAAAGGATTCTGGGTTATGCCAGGGGGATCCACGGGTTATGCCATGATAGGAAGAAAAAGGCTCCTGCTTTATGCTAGGGGATCCACGGTTTATGCCGTGATAGGAAAGAGAAGGCTTCTAGGTTATGCCATGGTGATCCATGGGTTTTATCGTTATAAGAAGAAAAAGGCTCCTGAGTTATGCCAGGAGATCAACGGGTTATGCTGGGATAGGAAGAAAAAGGCTCTTGGGATATGCCGGGGACCATGGGTTATGCTAGGATAAGAAGATAAAGCTTCTGGGTTATGCTAGGGGGATCCACGGGTTGTGCTAGGATAGGAAGAAAAAGGTTCCTGGTTCATGCCAGGGGACCCAGGGGTTATGCCGGGACAGGAAGAAAAGGCTACTAGGTTATTCAAGAGGGATCCATGTGATATGCCGGGTTAGGAAGATAGGGGGATCCACGGGCTATGCCGGGATAGAAAGAAAAAGGCTCATGGGTTATGCCAGGGGATCCACGGGTTATGCCGAGATATGAAGCAAAAGGCTCTTGGGTTGTGCCAGGGGATCAACGAGTTATGCCGGGAAAGGGAGAAATGGCTCATGGGTTATGCCAGGGGATACACGGGTTGTGCCGAGATAGGAAGAAAAAGGCTTCTGCGTTATGCCAGGGGATCCATGGGTTATGTCGGGATAGGATGAAAAGGCTCCTAGGTTATGCCAGGGGGATCCACGGGTTATTCTGGGATAGGAAGAAAAAGGCAACACGATTATGCCAGGGGATTCCATGGGTTATGCCGTGATAGGTAGAAAAAGGCTCCTGGGTTATGCAAGGATACAGGGGTTATGCCGGGATCGGAAGCAAAAAGCTCCTACATTATGCTAGGGGGATCAATGAGTTACGACGGGATAGGAAGAAAAAGGCTCTTGGGTTATCTCAGAGGATCCACAGGTTATGCCGAGATAGGAAGGAAAAGGCTTTTGGGTTATCCTAGGGTATCCACGGCTTATGCCGGGATAGGAAGAAAAGGCTCCTGGGTTATGCGAGGTGATACAAGGGTTGTGCCAAGATAGGAAGAAAAAGGCTTATGGGTTATGCCAGGGGATCCATGGGTTATGCCGGGATAGGATGAAAAGGCTTCTAGTCTATGCCACGGGAATCCACGGGTTATGCTACAATAGGAAGAAAAAGGCTCCTAGGTTATGCCAGGGGATCCATGGGTTATGCCGAGATAGGAAGAAAAGGGCTCCTGGGTTATGCTAGGGGATCCACGGGTAATGCCGGAATAGGAAGAAAAAGGCCCCTCGGTTATGCCAGTGGATCCATAGTTTATGCCGGGATATAAAGAAAAAGGATCCTGGGTTATGCCAGGGGGATGTTATGCCGGGATAGGAAGAAAAAGGCTCCAGGGTTATGCTTGGGGGATCCACACGTTATGCAGGGATAGGAAGAAAAAGGATTCTAGGCTATGCTAGTGGATCCAAGGGTTATGGCGAGATAGGAAGAAAAGGCTCCTAGGTTATGCCACGGGGATCCACGGGTTATGCCACGATAGGAAGAAAAAGACTCCTGGGTTATGCCTGGTGATCAAAGGGTTATGCCGGGATAGGAAGAAAAAGGCTCCTAAGATATGCCAGGGGATCCAAGGGTTGTGTTGGGATAGAAGAAAATGGCCACTAGGTTATGTTTGGGGATCCATGGGTTATGCCGGGATAGGATTCAAAGTCTCCTGGGTTATGCCATGGGATTCACGGGTTGTGCCAGGATAGAAAGAAAAAAGCTCCTTGTTTTTTCCAACGGATCCTGAGGTTACGTCGGGATAGGAAGAAATAGCTCATGCGTCATGCTAAGAGGATACATGAGTTATGCCGGGATAAGAAGAAAAATGCTACAGGGTTTAGGGGGATCCACGGGTTATGCCGGGATAGGAAGGAAAAGGCTCCTGGGATATGCTAGGGGATCCACGGGTTATGCCGGAATAGGAAGAAAAGGCTCCTGGGTTGTGTCATGGGATAAATGTGTTCTGACGGGATAGGAAAAAAAAGGCATCTGGGTTATGCCACGGGATCCATTAGATATGTTGGGATAGGAAGAAAAGGCTTCTGGGTTATGCCAGGGGGATCGACGGGTTATGCCATGATAGGAAGAAAAAGGCTACTGGCTTATGCCAGGGGATCCACGGGTTATGTCGTGATTGGAAAGAGAAGGCTTCTAGGTTATGCCATGGTGATCCATGGGTTTTATTAGGATAAGAAGAAAGAGGCTCCTTGATTATGCCAGGGGATCAACGAGTTATGCTGGGATAGGAAGAAAAAGGCTCCTGGGTTATGCCAGGGGATCCTAGGTTATGCTACGATAGGAAGATAATGCTCTGGGTTATGCTAGGGGGATCCACGGGTTGTGCCAATATAGGAAGAAAAAGGCTCCTGGGTTATGCCAGGGGATCCACGGGTTATGCCGAGATAGGAAGAAAAGGGCTCCTGGGTTATGCTAGGGGATCCACGGGTAATGCCGGAATAGGAAGAAAAAGGCCCCTCGGTTATGCCAATGGATCCACAGTTTATGCCGGGATATAAAGAAAAAGGATCCTGGGTTATGCCAGGGGGATGTTATGCCGGGATAGGAAGAAAAAGGCTCCAGGGTTATGCTTGGGGATCCACCCGTTCTGCAGGGATAGGAAGAAAAAGGATTCTAGGCTATGCTAGTGGATCCAAGGGTTATGGCGGGATAGGAAGAAAAGGCTCCTAGGTTATGCCACGGGGATCCACGGGTTATGCCACGATAGGAAAAAAAAGACTCCTGGGTTATGCCAGGGGATCAAAGGGTTATGCCGGGATAGGAAGAAAAAGGCTCCTAAGATATGCCAGGGGATCCAAGGGTTGTGTTGGGATAGAAGAAAATGGCCACTAGGTTATGTTTGGGGATCCATGGGTTATGCCGGGATAGGATTCAAAGGCTCCTGGGTTATGCCATGGGATTCACGGGTTGTGCCGGGATAGAAAGAAAAAAGCTCCTTGGTTTTTCCAACGGATCCTGAGGTTACGCCGGGATAGGAAGAAATAGCTCATGCGTCATGCTAAGAGGATACATGAGTTATGCCGGGATAAGAAGAAAAATGCTACAGGGTTTAGGGGGATCCACGGGTTATGCCGGGATAGGAAGGAAAAGGCTCCTGGGTTATGCTAGGGGATCCACGGGTTATGACGGAATAGGAAGAAAAGGCTCCTGGGTTGTGTCATGGGATAAATGTGTTCTGACGTGATAGGAAGAAAAAGGCATCTGGGTTATGCCACGGAATCCATTAGTTATGTCGGGATAGGAAGAAAAGGCTTCTGGGTTATGCCAGGGGGATCGACGGGTTATGCCATGATAGGAAGAAAAAGGCTCGTGGCTTATGCCAGGGGATCCACGGGTTATGTCGTGATTGGAAAGAGAAGGCTTCTAGGTTATGCCATGGTGATCCATGGGTTTTATTAGGATAAGAAGAAAGAGGCTCCTTGATTATGCCAGGGGATCAACGAGTTATGCTGGGATAGGAAGAAAAAGGCTCCTGGGTTATGCCAGGGGATCCTAGGCTATGCCACGATAGGAAGATAATGCCTCTGGGTTATGCTAGGGGGATCCACGGGTTGTGCCAAAATAGGAAGAAAAAGGTTCCTGGTTTATGCCAGGGGACCTAGGGGTTATGCCGGGATATCAAGCAAAATGGCTACAAGGGGTTGTGACAGGGGGATCCACAAGTTGTGCCAAGATTGGAAGAAAAAGGCTCCAGGAATATGCCAGGAGATCCACGATTATGCCAGGATTGGAAGAAAAGGGTCCCTGGGTTATGCTAGGGGACCCACGAGTTATACCGGGATAGGAAGAAAAAGTATCCTAAGATATGCAAGGGGATCCACGGGTTATGCTGGGATAGAAGAAAATGGCTACTAGGTTATGCTGGGGGATCCATGGGTTATGCCGGGATAGGATTTCAAGGCTCCGGGGTTATGCCATGGGATCCAGGGTTTGTGCCGGGATAGAAAGAAAAAGGCTCCTGGTTTATGCCAGGGGATCTAGAGGTTACGGAGGGATAGGAAAAAAAGGCTCATACGTCATGCTAAGAGGATACATGAGTTATGCCGGGATAGGAAGAAAAATGCTATTATGCCAGGGATCTAGAGGTTACGGAGGGATAGGAAAAAAAGGCTCATACGTCATGCTAAGAGGATACATGAGTTATGCCGGGATAGGAAGAAAACTGCTACAGGGTTCAGGGGGATCCACGGTTTATTCCATGATAGGGAGAAAAAGGCTTCTGGGTTTTGCTATGGGATCCACGGGTTATGCCGGGATAGGAAGAAAAGTCTCCTGGGTTATGTCATCGGATAAACGGCTTGTGACGGGATAGGAAGAAAAAAGCATCTGGGTTATGCCAGGGGATCCATTGATTATGTCTTGATAAGAAGAAAAGGCTATTTGGTTATGCCAGGGGGATCCATGGTTTATGCCATGATAGGAAGAAAAGGGCTCCTAGTTTATGCCAGGGGATTCACGGGTTATGCCGTGATAGGAAAGAGAAGGCTTCGAGGTTATGCCATGGTGATTCATGGGTTTTATCGCGAGAAGAAGAAAAAGGATCCTGGGTTGTGCCAGGAGATCAACGGGTTTTGCTGGGATAGGAAGAAAAAGGCTCCTGGGTTATGTCAGGGGATCCATGGGTTATGCTAGTATAGGACGATAAAGCTTCTGGGTTATGCTAGGGGGATCCATGGGTTATGCCGAGATAGGAAGAAATTTGTTCCTGGTTTATGCCAGGGGACCCAGGGGTTAAGCAGGGATATGAAGAAAAGGCTCATAGATTATTTTAGAGGGATCCATGTGTTATGCCGGGTTAGGAAGATAGGGGATCCACGGGTTATGCCGGGATAGAAAGAAAAAGGCTCTTGGGTTATGCTAAGGGATTAACGGGTTATGCCGAGATATGAAGGCAAAGGCTCCTGGGTTATGCCAGGGGATCCACGGGTTATGCCGGGATAGGGAGAAATGGCTCCTGGGTTAAGCCAGGGGATACAAGGGTTGTGCCGAGATAAGAAGAAAATGGCTTCTGGGTTATGCCAAGGGATCCATGGGTTATATCGGGATAGAAAGAAAAGGCTCCTAGGTTTTGCTAGGGGATCCATGGGTTATTCCAGGATAGGAAGAAAAAGGCTCCACGGTTATGCCAGGGGATCCATGGGTTATGCCGGGATAGGAAGAAAAAGGCTCCTGGGTTATGTCCGGGGATATAGGGGTTATGCCAGGATTGGAAGCAAAAAGCTCCTACATTGGGCTAGGGGGATCAATGAGTTACGTCAGGATAGGAAGAAAAAGGCTCTTGGGTTATGCTAGGGGATCCATGAGTTATGCCGAGATAGGAAGGAAAAGGATCTTGGGTTATCCCAGGAGATCCGCGGCTTATGCCGGGATAGGAAGAAAAGGCTCCTGGGTTATGCCAGGGGATACAAGGGTTGTGCCGAGATAGGAAGAAAAAGGCTTCTGGGTTATGTCAGGGGATCAACGGGTTATGCCGGGATATGAAGAAAAGGCTTCTAGTCTATGCCACGGGAATCCACGAGTTATGCTATGATAGGAAGAAAAAGGCTCCTGGGTTAAGCCAGGGGATCCACAGGTATTGCCAGGATAGGAACAAAAGTGCTCCTGGGTTATGCTAGGGGAACCACGGGTAATGCCGGAATAAGAAGAAAAAGGCCCCTCGGTTATGCCAGGGGATCCACGGGTTATGCTGTGATAGGAAGAAAAAGGATCCTGGGTTGTGCCAGAGGGATCCACGTGTTATGCCGGGTTAGGAAGAAAATGGCTCCGGGGTTATGCTACATGGATCCACGGGTAACGCCGGGATAGAAAGAAAAGGGCTCCTCGGTTTTGCTAGGGGATTCAAGGGTTATGCCGGGATAGGAAGAAAAGGCTCCTAGGTTATGCCAGGGGGATCCACGGGTTATGCCACGATAGGAAGTAAAAGGCTCCTAGGTAATGCCAGGTGATCCAAGGGTTATGCCGGGATAGAAAGAAAACGCTTCTAGGTTATGCCAGGGGGATCCATGGGTTATTCCGGGATAGGAAGAATAAGGCTCCAGGATTTTGTCAGGGGGACGCACGGGTTATGCCGTGATAGGAAGAAAAAGGCTCCTGGTTATGCTAGCGGATACAGGGGTTATGCCACGATTAGAAGAATAAGCTCCTACGTTATGCTAGGTGGATCCATGAGTTATGCCGGCATAGGAAGAAAAAGGATCTTGGGTAATGCCAGGGGGGATCCACGTTTTATGCCGGAATAGGAAGAAACCGGTTATGCCGGGCTAGAAAGAAAAAGTCTCCTGGGTTATGCTAGAGGATCGATGGGTTATAACGGGATACGAAAAAAAGGCTCCTAGGCTATGCCAGGGGGATCCACGGGCTGTCATGGGATGGGAAGAAAAAGGTTCTTACGTTATGCCAGGGGATCCGCGGGTTATGCCGGCATAGGAAGAAAAGGCTTTTGGGTTATGCTAGGGGGATCCACGGGTTATGCTAGATAGGAAGAAAAAGGCTCCTGTGTTATGCCAGGGGATCCATGGGTTATGCCACGATAGGAAGATAAAGCTTCTGGGTTATGCTAGGGGGATCCACGGGTTGTGCCGGGATAGAAGAAAAAGGTTCCTAGTTTATGCTAGGGGACCCATGGGTTATGCCGGGATAGGAAGAAAAGGCTCTTAGGTTATTCTAGGGGGATCCATGTGTTATGCCGGGTTAGGAAGATAGGGGATCCACGGGTTATGACGGGATATATAGAAAAAGGCTCTTGGATTATGCCAGGGGATCCACGGGTTATGATGAGATATGAAGGAAAAGGCTCCTGGGTTGTGCCAGTGGATCCACGGGATATGCCGGGATTGGGAGAAATGGCTCCTGGGTTATGCCAGGGGATACACGGGTTGGGCCGAGATAGGAATAAAAAGGCTTCTGGGTTATGCCAGGGGATCCATGGGTTATGTCAAGATAGGAAGAAATGGCTCCTAGGTTATACGATGGGGATCCCCGGGTTACTCCGGGATAGGAAGAAAAAGGCTCCACGGTTATGTAGGGGGATCCATGGGTTATGCCGGGAAAAGAAGAAAAAGGCTCCTGGGTTATGCCAGGGAATACAGGGGTATCAATGAGTTACGCTGGGATAGGAAGAAAAAGGCCCTTGGGTTATGCCAGGGGATCCATGGGTTATGCCGAGATAGGAAGAAAAGGCTTCTAGGTTTTACCAGGGGGATCCATGGGTTATGCCATGATAATAAGTAAAAGGCTCCTAGGTTATGCCTGGGGATCCACGGGATATGCCAGGATAGGAATAAAACGGCTCCTAGGTTATGCAAGGGGATCCACGGGTTATGCCGAATAGGAAGAAAAAGCCCCCTGGGTTATGCTAGGGGATCCACGTGTTATGCCGGGATAGGAAGCAAAAGGCTCATGGATTATGCCAGGGGATCCACGGGTTATTCCTGGATAGGATTCAAAGGATCCTGGGTTATGCCAGGGAGATCCACGGGTTATGTTGGGATAGGAAGAAAAAGGGTCATAGGTTATGCCAGGGGATCCACGGTTTATGTCGGGATAGGAAGAAAAAGGCTCCTAAATTATGCTGGGGGATAAACGGGTTATGCCGGGATAGGAAGAAAAAGGATCCTGGGTTATTCCAGGGGATCCATGGTTTATGCCGAGATATGAAGAAAAAGGCTCCAAGGTTATGCTTGGGAGATCCATGGGATATGCCGGGATAGGAAGAAAAAGGCTCCATGGTCATGCCAGGGGGGTCCATGAGTTATGCCGAGAAAGGAAGAAAAGGCTCCTTGGTTATGCCATGGAATCCAAGGGTTATGCCATGATATGAAGAAAAATCCTCTTGGTTTATGCATGGGGAACCACGGGATATGCCGAGATAGGAAGGAAAAGGCTCCTAATTTATGCCAGGAGATCCATGGGTTATGTCGGGATACGAAGAAAAGGCTTCTGTGTTATGCCACGAGGATCCACGGGTTATGCCACGATGGGAAGAAAAAGGCTCCTGGGTTATGCCAGGGGATCCAAGGGTTATGCCGGGATAGAAAGAAAAGGCTTCTAGGTTATACCAGGGGGATCCACGGGTTATGCCATGATAGTAGGAAAAAGGCTCCTAGGTTATGCATGGGGATCCACGGGATATGCCATGATATGAAGAAAAGGGCTCCTAGGTTATGCTAGGGGATCCATGGGTTATGCCGAATAAGAAGAAAAAGGCCCCTAGGTTATGCAAGGGGATCCACGTGTTGTGCCGAGATAGGAAGAAAATGGCTCATGTGTTATGGCAGGGGATCCACGTGTTATGCCGGGATAGTATTCAAAGGATCCTGGGATATGCCAGGGGGATCCACGGGTTATGTTGGGATAGGAAGAAAAAGGCTGATAGGTTATGCCAGGGATCCATAGGTTATGCCGAGATACGATTAAAAGGTGCCTGGGTTGTGCCAGAGGGATCAACGGGTTATGATGGGAAAGGAAGAAAAACACTATTGGTTTATGCTAGGGATCCACAGGTTGTGCCGGGATAGGAAGAAAAAGTTTACTTGGTTATGCCAGGGGATCCACGGATTGTGCCGGGATAGGAAGAAAAAGGCTCCTGGGTTATGCCAGGGGATCCAGGGGTTATGCCGGGATAGGAAGAAACGGCTCCTACATTATGCTAGGGGGATCCATGAGTTATGCCGGAATAGAAATAAAAAGGCTCCAGAGATAAGCTAGTGGGATCCACGGGTTATGACGGATAGGAAGAAAAAGGCTCCTAAGTTATGCCAGGTGATCCAAGATTTATGCCGAGATAGGAAGAAAAAGGCTCCTGGGTTATTCCTGGGGATATACGGGTTATTCTGGGATAGGAAGAAAAGGCTCCAGGGTTATGCCACGGGGATACACGGGTTATGTTGAGATATGAAGAAAAGGCTCATAGTTTATGCTAGGGGATACAAGGGTTATGCTGTGATAGGAAGAAAAAGGCTTCTAGGTGTGCTGGGGGATCCATGGGTTTTTCCTGGATAGGAAGAAAAAGGCTCCTGGGTTATGCTATGGGATCTACGGGTTATGCTGAGATACGATCAAAAGGCTCCTGGGTTGTGCTAGGGGGATCCAGGGGTTATGCCCGGAAAGGAAGAAAAAGGCTCCAGGCTTATACCAAGAATCCACGGGTTGTGCCGGGATATGAAGAAAAAGGATCCTACGTTATGCTAAGGGGATCTACGGATTAAGCCGTGATAGGAAGAAAAAGGCTCTAGGGTTATGCCAAAGGGATCCAAGGGTTATGCCAGGATAGGAAGAAAAAGGCTCCTGGGTTATGCCAGAGGATCCACGGTTTATGCAGAGATAGGAAGAAAAAGGCTGAAAAAGGCTCCTGGGTTATACTAGGGGATCCATGAGTTATGGAGAGATAGGAAGAAAAAGGCTCCTGGGTTATGCCAGGGGATCCACGAGATATGCCGGGATAGGAAGAAAAGGCTCCTGGGTTATGCCAGTGGATACGCGGGTTGTGCAGGGCAAGAAAGAAAAAGGCTTCTAGTTTATGCCAGGGGATCCAGGGGTTATGCCGGGATAGGATGAAAAGGCTCCTACGATATGCTAGGGGCATCCATGAGTTATGCCGGGATAGGAAGAAAAGGCTCCTAGTTTATGCCAGGGGGATCCACGGGTTATGCCAGGATATGAAGAAAAAGGCTCCTGAGTAATGCCCGGGGGGTCCAAGGGTTGTGCCGGGATAGGAAGAAAAAGGCTCTTGGGTTATGGCAGGGGATCCACGAGTTATGTCGAGATAGGAAGAAAAAGGTTCCTAGGTTATGCCAGGGGATCCACGGGTTATGCCGGGATAGGAAGAAAAGGGTCCTGAGTTATGCCAGGGGATGCACGGGTTGTGCCGGGATGGGAAGACAAAGGCTCCTGGGTTATGCCAGGGGATCCATGGGTTATGACGGGATAGGAAGAAAAGGCTTCTGTGTTATTCTAGAGGGAGCAACGTGTTATGCCGTGATATGAAGAAAATGGCTCCTAGTTTAGCTTCTATGTTATTCCAGATGGAGCAACGTGTTGTGCCGTGATAGGAAGAAAATGGCTCCTGGGTTATCCCAGGGTATCCACGGGTTATGCCGGCATAGGAAGAAAAGGGCTCCTGGGTTATGCTGGGATCCACAGGTTATGCCGGGAAAGAAGCTCTTACGGCTTAGCATCTTATCTGAACCTCATTCTATATGGGAAAAGACTCAAAATAGAAGATAAGTCACACGAAGTGCACCGTTCTCCATGATTTAGAAGACTCAGAGCGAGGAAGGGTTTTGTAGCAATTTATATATATAATTCATCTAATATCAAAGCGGTAAAGCCTTTAGCACATAAAGCAATTAACATGTAGGAAAATCAGTAAAGCCAAATATAACAGCTATTCTAAGCTCGAATATTTTAACGCTGACCTAGAGATTCTGGGTTTGATCCCCAGTAAAGATGCCAGAGCTGTGAAATGTTCTTTTAACACACCTACACCTACACCGAAGGGTAATGTATGTGGGTGTTTTTCCAATTTAAGTGACATTATTCGAAATGGGATTATTTATCTATTCAAAGTCGCCAGTTGGGATAGGTTTGGCTTTTGGTGTCCCAAGTCATCGGTTTGTTAAGAATCTCAAATCGAGGAAATTTTTTAACTTCCCAAATGGAGTCTTCGAAACAAAAATTCTTGAGTGAGGAATTCAATTGACCCAAGAGAAGGTGTTTGGCATCCCCGGATCACATGGTTCTAGCAGGGTCGCTTAAACTCTTACAATTGGCTAAAAATCCAGTTTTAATACATGCCATGCTATAGTGCAATTTTTATTATTATTTACCACTTTAAAGTTATAATTTTTAGGAAATTGAACGTCGTTTAAGACATGTTTTTGGATCACGTCACATGAATGCACCCGGATCCTCAACAATTTTTATCCAACATTTTGGGATTTTGATATGGGTCACATGACATGCACACCCGAATTTAGAAAGGTAGTATTATTACAACGTACTTAATGTGGCCAACGTGTTAATAACTTCGCGGGAGGCCGTAAAAATTTTCTAAACGGCTTGTCCCATTCTACGTATTTTAATATAAACATTTATAGAGTGCCATACAATTTCTGAGTTTTACTTGGTGCAACGCACCTCATTTTTATTTTAAAGGCTAACCTAAAAAAACTACGATTTTCTATTAAGTATTGTCTCTAAAGGGCCTAATTAATTAGCATTGTAAAGTTCGGACCTCAAGTTAAAGTCCAGACTCAAAAAAGTGGGGAAGACTTCTTAATTTCAATTCGCTACCTAACACAAAGGCCCAAATTTATGATTTAAATTTATTTTACTAACATCGCATCCATCACTTGGTGAGTAGATTAAGATTTTCCATATGTCCAAACCAAACATCAAAGGCTTTGGGCCTCAAAACAAACCCAATATAAGAAGTGATAAACCGATAAACCTGGGCCTACTACTTGACCTACTATTTGAGTTGATTTCAATACTAATATTGATCCAATCCAAGAGGATGGAATATTGACTTAATGTGGATACACATGAAGCATGGAATTGTGAAGCTAAATGAGAAGTAATGGGGCATCATTTCATGTACCATACATCATCAATTATTTTAATTTATATGAGACTATTGGATTACAAATTAACACGAGCAATTGTAGGGAGCAACGATTAAACTGGAGTAATTATCAACTAAATGGGAATATTAAATTCGAACAGATTTAGCATGTCTAAGTGAGGGTTTACTGGTTTCAAAATAAATGTGCTTGTTCAAACTAAAATGTCGAAATTCTATACCCAAAATTAATTATTCAAAACTAAACATGACATCGATTCTGCTAATATCTAACATAATAGCTAATTACTCCATTGACAAGCTCGAAACATGCAACTAGAGCCCTAATGTAAATATAGATTCATTGCTTAAATCATGGCTTTCGAACAGGCTCATATTTTGTATACAATCAACGAAACCTGGAAATGAATTAATCGTGAATCTAAAGTCATACTATGACAATCTAAGTCTAACTTCTACATGCAGTGTTCATGTTATTAGGAGAATGAATTACAATTAATTGTAAAGTATTTAAACAGACTCAAACAGTCCAGTTCAGATGAAAATATACATTAAAAATATAAAAATCCTAGAAGTACAGCAATGAAGTTCCCTCAGGATGATAACAGGTAGCAGTTTTATTTACTTCCCGACTTGAGAATCACAGGAAGTGTGCCTGGAAATTGAAGCAAATAAAAAGGAAATGGAAATCGGCTAAAGCAGCAGCCAACAGTAACAAAGAGAAACAATTTTAAACCTAAAAATAGAATCACAGCAGCCTAGAATCGAGATCAACTTTAAACTAACATCAAAACCTTGACCACTCCTATATAAAAACCCAAAGATGGCTGACAAATTTGAAAAATGAGCAACACAATCCAGGTTTTAAAATAGAAGAGACCCAAATCAGTATATTTCAAATGGTGTGAAACAAATGCAAACCCCACAACCCTTTTTAATGCATTTTGAGCCTTGGATGAACGAAATTTGCTTCAGACGTGAAGAACTTTTAAGATTCAAAAACAGGGGAAACAATAGAACAGTATTTCTTTGGAGATCAATGATGTCTAGAATTTTTTTTTTTTTGTATATTTCAGTGCTTCCTAACTTTTCAGACATTCCCCCATCCAAAAACTTGTAAAATACGGTAGCGATATGCCTTTTTATATCCAAAAACTTAGGGCTTCTTTCAGATTTTACTTTACACACTTAGTCCCTATTTTATTTTCAGTATGTAGCTAATTAGACCTTTATTTTCTGACTTGTTTCTCAAGTTACTACACTCATATTCCTGAAATTCAAATTAGGACCCCATCTAGAATGTTGTAGGAGGTTCTAGTTTCAACTATTGCATCACCTATCCAATATGAAATACCTAAATTACCCTTGAATTCCCTTGAATTAATTGACTTTGGTTAACTAAACGCAAACCCTCCTATCCTGGTCAACATTAATTGAGAAGACGCAATGACCAGCTATAACCAAACAAATTAGGTTAGCACTTAAAAACTAATTCTAATTAATCAGACCAGTTTTGTTATTCAACCAAAAATATTATAATCTAACAACAAAGATCAAGTAGAACTGAAATTACACTAACCAAATATAAAACAGTATCCTATGGTTTTAATGTAAACAAACAATTCAAACATATGACAGGAGAGGGATTGACTACAATTGGAAAAAATCAAATCCCTAAATTAATCCTAAAACCAAACGAAAGACACACTGAAAATGAACATTATCCATAAAAATGACAAATAACGGAGAAAAGGAAATTTATTAACACTTAGTGATTTTGAAATTTAAACTCGTTTGATCTCGAATTTGGTCCTCAAATAATGTTATGTGTTTGTTCTTGCCAATAACAAACACATAGCATAAATTTTAAACCTACTCCAACACTAACTGACCCTAAAATTCGAACAGCCTTGACGACATAACCCTAAATCCAAAATTCGTGAAGTTCCACTCACATTTGGAGGATTCTGGTTTGGGATTTAAGAAGAAGGAGGCTAGGAAAATATGGCGTCTAAGTTTGACGAGGTTCAGACGAATGAGGGTTTTGGGCCGGGATTTTGATTTAATATTCAAAACAATTGGTTGTGATATGAGGAATCGGGTTTGCAGTTTTGTCGACAGGAGAAGGAGAGGGTTCAGGGGTGTTAATTTTGTGGGAATGGGTGTTGGCGCCGCCATTGGTGGCGGAGGCGGCGACACTATTTTTGAAGATTCGAGGAGCTTGACTTGGATTTGAGGAATGATATTTGGATATTTGGATCTTTGGAGAGAGGAGAGGGAAAGGATTCAAGGGCGTTAATTTGGGGTTAATAAAAGTATCGCCGTCGTCTGAGAGGATTTCCGGCGGGCGGCGGGCGGCGGTGGTCTGCATTAGGGTGTTTTGATTTGGGGGTGGTGGTTGTAGGGCTATCGGACATTTTTATATTCAATTAAACCCAGTTCCTGAGCATAGGATCAAATATCCTTGACGGTTAGGATTAATCTACTAAAAAAAGGCCTTGTTTGGATACCAGGGGTGCAGGACCGGGTTTCCTTAGGTGGATTGGGCCAAATTTGGGCTGAAACAATATTTAAAAACTGGCCCCAATTGTGTCTTTCAATTTAAGACCATATTTCAGTTTCTTTTTTCTTTTAAATTATTTTGAGTACACAATTAATTTTATTAAATACCAAATTAAACCTGAATTAAACCTAATTTCAGCTAATTAATTTCCCAGAAATTAGTCAAGTTCTGACTTAGAGAAAACTAAAAAAAATGTAAAATCACTACTTTTATTATTTCTTTTATTTTTGGTTGTATTAATTAACTAATAAACAAAAAATATAACATTGAACCCCAAATTCAAAAGGTGCTAAACTTTTTGTATTTTATGAAATATATTGACTGAAAATGCAAGAAAAATTGAAATTGGAAACAAAATCATGAAATTAAATTAAAAAATTAAGAGAAAAATCCCAATTTTATGAATTCTATAGGTATAATTCAAATGGGGTAAAAATTTCATGCTCACATGCCTGAATACTGATCGGAATCTTTGACAAAGATCATGCAAACATTACCGGTATAGTATGAGCTTCAAGTATCGTGTTTCCCATTCCCCTTGATTCTGGTGCACCAGAAGGTCTGAGTCCCCAAAGACCAAGACTTCGTTGACACCCATGACTGCATCTAACCTCAGACTCAAAATACATGCCTTATATCCAGCACTTGGAATTCCATGGAAAAATCCACCGGTCAAATTGTCAATTCGAGTACTATGTCACCGACCAAATCTTTTCCCCCGCCATCAAACCCTCGCACACAAATGTTGTTCTTATGGATTCTTTCATCCACCTTCAATATGCTCAACGTGGAAAGAGGTAAAATATTCGCACTTGAACCATTATCAACCAACACTTGAGTAACCACAGAATCTTTGCACTTTACTATGAGATAGAGTGCTATATTATGCTCGGTGCCTTCTACGGGCACTACATCGTCAGAAAAAGTGACTCTGTCCACCTAAAAATTCTTGTTGGCTATTTCTCCGATGGATTGACCGTGATTTTATCAGGAACGTGGGCCTCGCTTAGGATCTTCATCAACATCCTACGGTGCTCGTCCGAATGAATCAACAATGATAACAGCGAGATTGGAGCTGGCATCTTCCTCACTTGTTCCACAATAGAATAATCCTGTATTTTAATCTTTTTTCATAAACTCTTATGTTTCTACTGCACTCATAGTATTCTTCACCACCACTGAGTTATCCTTGACTAGTAATTTTTTCTCCATTCCTCGAGGATAAAGCACCTTCCTGATCGGGTCAACTCATGGGTCTCACAGACTTCTTCTCTAACCTCTTTCCCTTTGTAAGTCACGGTTACTCGGTCATAATTCCAATGTACGGCCTTGCTGCTGATCATTGGTAGCTCAACTATAGGTTTGATAATGACAAGCTCGGTGCGAGCGCTATCCACGACAGCCACATTCTTGCTGGCCACCCCTGGCACAACAACTTTTGTGTATTCTTGTTTCACCATCCCGTCTTTCGGGGATTCCTTCTTGAGTAAAACAAAAGGCTCACTGCTTGCTCTACTCAACTTAAATGTTGACATCTCGCTTGTTTAATTCTCAACCATCTTCCATTCACTGGCTCTCTCCAACGGAAACCATACTCCCTGAAACTCTCATTGTGCTTCTTTCCAATTTTTTCAAACACAAACGATCCGGGATAATTTCAAGATTATACTGAAAATGACAGACGAATTCTTGTGCTTGATAGTCCCATGTGTAACACCGAGCATGGTCCTGTCGAGTGTACCATTGTAACGATAAAGCACTCAAACTTTGAATGAAGTATACCATTAGCAATTCATCATTTCCGCCTGTCCCTCTCATCTTGCTGTAGAAACCCCTCAGATGTGCCACCGGATCACCATGCCCGTCGTATAAGTCAAACTTGGGTATGTCAAAGCCCGGAAGAAATTGTACATCTGGGAACAAACAAAGGTCTTTGTATGCCACACTCATTTGGTCTCCTAACCCTCACATATCTCTGAAGGATTGCTCTAGACTTTTGACCTTCCTGAGCACCTCCTCTTGCTCGAGTTTTTTTACTTATTTTTTAACCTCAGTAGGGATTTCAAAATGAGGACCGTAAAAGTAGGGTTCATGGGCTTTAAAGGTGGGTTCTGGTGGGTAATACAGGTTATCATGAGCTTGGAGCAGAGGTTCACTAGATGATCTGTGGAGGGTAAGGGGAGGGGGTGCAACATAAATGGGGGCAATTGGTGGAGGGGGTGAGGAAAAACTTTGGGTGGTACAGCTGGGTGATCTGTGCAGTGTAGGGGAAGGAGGTGGCATTCAATGTGTTTTCCACCGCTCATATATGTGTAGCCACTTCCCTTTTCTCTCTTGTTTTCTTTTTCTTCTTCCTCTTCTTTTGCTCAGCTTGTTTTTGCCTACCTTCTTTCGTTTTATTATTGCTCTCCGTTATTTTATCGGTTTTTCTCGCATGGTTTTCTCTATTTTATTTTTTATTTTTTTCCCTTTTCTTATTTTGGTTATGGTCGAATCCCATGGAGATTGCTTACATATCATGACCCCACATTAATCAGACCGAGAGTAGTTCTGACAAATAAGTGCAGAGACTATTTTGGAAATTTTAATTTTCATAAAATAAAACACTTGATTACAACTACTAACAGACATTAAGAATAAAAATCAATAGACTTCGACTTCAACGAAACCAAAAGACTCTGATAAAAGGACGAAATTAACTAACTTGACAACCTACTATATACTCAAAAGAAGGAAAATAAAGATTTTGCAAATGGACTAACTGACTTGAGTAAAAAATCATGAAAACATAAAGGCCTTGAATGCTCCTGGGGCCTGAGGACATCATTCGGTCTCGCTGCGGGATTATGCGCTAAATCCCCTTGGAGCTGGTGGATGTCTTACATCACTAGACAACCGAAGGTCATTGCAGTGGAAAAAAACATGGATCTTGTCAGATCTTCACAGTGGCTACACTCTACAGTGATATAATCAGCGATCATCAGTAACCTTTCTCTTATAGCACCCTTTTCTTGCAACAATCGTCCAATCTGTTGGGCCCTAGCCTCCAAAGTTTGTTCTGCTACACGATTCAGTTCTTGAAATTGTTGCAAATCTTTTTCCAGTTGTGCTATTATTGTGTAACAATGTTCTCTTTCAACTTTGAAGTCCTTTTCTTGCTTAACCTTTTTTTTCAACCATGATGACCCTCTTCTTCAACCCTGCAACCTCGCTGTCATACCTTTCTTACAGTTGTTCAATCATGCGTGCTCGTTCCTTTGCATTTTGACCAATTTTTTCGGGCCTTGGCTAGATCACCCTCTACTTTATTAAAGTCAAAACCTATTCTCCTATTTTCCGTCTCAGATTTTCTATAAGTTTTTCATCCTTCGCACTTCCGGCGGGATTTTCTGCGACTATTTTTATTTTCTGAATTTGGGCTCGAAAAGCTTTGTTTTCTTTGGCTAATCTTTTCTTTTCTCCCTAATCTACCACGGCTTGCAAACCATTCTCGAATTGTTGGTCTTTGACTTGTTTTTCCAATTTCCCTATTGTGTCCCTATATTCGTTTCCCTTGGCTAGCCAATTCCATTATTTTTGTGACGCCTCAGCAAATTCCTGAAGATGTGGTCTTTTGGCTGGTCTTCCAAACTCCACTTCCTTTTAACACTAAGCATAGTACCCTGGTGCAACCTCGCCTTTAGACAAATCTGGCGGACTGTTACTTCATGAAACTGACTATTAGGACCAATCTCGACCATATGGCGACTAATGTCTTAATCCATGGGAACCATTTGGCACCTCCCTAACTATCTCAGCACCCGGTACGAAGCATAAGGTTGAATGCTCTGGAGACCCATCAAAATGAAATGAGGCCTGGTGGTTGGCATATATACAATTTCATTAATGGGGTATGATACCCATTCTGTGACCCCGTCTGGTAATCTGAACCCAAAAACTCTAGTATAAAACTCCTCTATGCGGCTCTTTTTTGACGACCCATAGCTCATGAATTGAGGTCGATGGCACAGGTGTTTAACCATCCACATCTGTAACAACAAGTTGCATCCTTCAAATAAATATACTCCGACTTTACAGGTTGTGAGGGCATAGAAGAGTTCAGATAATATCATTGGTGTGAGGGTGTTCTTGGCCTGAAATACGAAAAGGCCCAAGAAGAATACCATTAATGCGAAACACATGTGTTCTTCCCATTCGAGTCGGTTTCCCTTGCCACAAATTTTATTTTTCAGGTCGTTATTCCCCCTTATGTGCCCATACCTCTGGTATATAAATTGTGGAGTACAAAAACCGGCTGCCAGATCTGGATTGTGAACCCCATCCAAGAATTTGTGTATAGCGACGGCCCTTGGCGCAATCAAATACTAGTGTCTCAAAGGGATTTTGGGGGCCCTGATATATTAGGCTATTTCTTCCAAGGTTGGGGTGAGTCAAATGTTCGGGAAATGAAATACGTTAAGGGCCGAGTCCTAGAATGTAACCAATGCCTTTATGATATCACCTCTATGATTAATTTTCAACAACCCGGTGAGTCCTCCCAAGTGCACATTGACCTTGTTTTACCCTGATTCACCTCGATCATTCCACCACATGTGCAACTCCAAAGGGATCTTGTTCATGATTGTTATTGGTAAATTTTGATTCAGCTCATTCTGCACATTTATTAGGGTGATTTAGCAAAAATCATGATTTATTGGACTAACAAAACAAAGTTAAAATTTTCTTCAAATTGTCATTTCAAAATAAAATCCTAACATTGCACATACGGCCTCTTAGTACTTCCAGGGGAAAGCTTTTAAGGTTGTGCTTGCTACCGGCCAAATTTTGGAAAATAATCGAGGGCGGCTTTTCTTGCAAAAACAACCTTTCGGCGCCCTTTTGGGGACACTTGGCTAATTTTTACAAGAACTGCCGTATTTATTTATCACGAATAAAATTTGGTTCTTTGAGGCTATTTTTGCAAAAAATGAAGTTGGGCCCAATAGGGGTTACCTACTTATCTCACGCCCCGTGAGTATCAAACCAGCGTAGTTCAGGCGATTTTGACAGAATTAAAAACTAATTTCTTTTTCCCTCTTTTTTTGTTCTTTTTTCCGAAAATAAAATCCCTTTCTTAGTTTTATTTTTTTTCTATTTTTCGGAAACAAGCCCTTTTTTCTTTGGTTTTTGTATTATTTTTTAAGATTTCGGCAGTATTTCACTATCGATTTTTAAAATAGGTAAATTTCTTCCTCATCCCTCACATCGTTATTTTATTTGTCAAATTCAACTCTATTTTATATTCTTTATTTTTTTTAATAAGTCGGTCGGCATGCAAATGCACAAGTAGCACGCAATATGCATCAAGATGGTCTGTTATTATGGGTGCACATATCCTAGATGACCCAACTCCTGTGCTGAGTACCATAAGTCAAAAGTATGATGCAAATAAGCATTCCTACTATGGATCCTAGGTATTGGTTCTAGATTGTGTACCCGAGCAGATCACTTGAGTCGAGGAGGGGTTACGTACTGGGAACCAAAAGGCTATCTGTCTTAGTAACTTGTCCGAGCCTCTTTCTTATTTTAAGGTATGACACTAATAGAATAGGGAGTCTCGACCAGCAAGCACATCTACGAAGATGAGAAGAGAAGGGTTTCATGACAGTTTATATATAGTTCAAATAATATCAAAGTGGTCAAAAACACAACATTTAGCACATTGGGCACAATCATGTAATAAATCAAATATTAATCAAATCCAAAAAAAATAATTATTCTAAGCCCAAATTTTAATCCTGAACCAGAGATTTTGGGTTCAGTTCCCTAGTGGAGTCGCCAGAGCTGTCACCCCTCCTTTTAACCACTACAAACCACGAAGGACGTAGATAAGGGAGTTTTTCCAATTCAAATACGATCGAAACGAGATTTATTTATTTAACAGATTCAGAGTCGCAACTTGGGATAAATAATGGTGTCCTAAGTCACCGGCATAGATCCCGAATCGAGGAATGTTTGACTCTGCAATACAATCTGCAAGCCAAAAATCCAGGTAAGGAATTCTGTTAACATGGAATAAGGTGTTAGGCATTCATGAGTTTCATGGTTCTAGCATGGTTGCTCAACTATTACATTCGGCATAATTCTCTGATTTAAATACATTTTGTACCTATGTGCAAATTTTAACTCTTAAGCGCTTTTATTTAATATTAAGAAGATTGCGACGCTGTTAAAATGCGTGTTGAACAACAACACGTAAATGCACCCCCGTCTTTGACATATTTAGACATCGTTGGGATTTGGATTTGGCTCACATAAATACGCACCCGTATTTAGGTAAGTAAATTATTTATCTAGCGCGCTTAAGGCAATTGCGTATTTTTAAATTTGCGAGGACCACGGAAAATTCGTTAAGTGGCACACCTCGAATTCTAAGGATTAGTTAAAATTAATTAAAATAAAGGTCATGCGATTGTTATTTTTGGTTTTCCACGCCTACCTCAATTCTAAATTAAAAGGATTAATTCATCTATACTCGGAGGGCCATAATTTTATTTTGGCCCACGCAATATATGGTCGAAGGTTCCGTTGAAATTAAATTGTCTTACCCGAGGAAGGCTAACCCATTTACGCAAAGGCTTGTGCCAACACAAGTAAACCAATAGCCCAGGAAGTTGACCGGATATACATAAAAGGGAGTTCAGAATTGGGCCACAGAAGGAGCGCAAATTCAAGGGCCTACAACGGAGGCTCCATATCGAACTCTTAGAACTTATGAACACGTCTGAAGACGCGAGTAAATTCAAAATAGACAACAATGAGAGCATCATATGCACAAGAGACCTTTGGAATCATTTTGACTTATTTGTAACTAACCATATGACATCCAGCAATAAATTGAATGAGAATTATGGCCCTAATAACTAACATTAAGCAGCAGGATTTCAAAATTACCACAATTTCAATCTCATATTGACATGGCAATTTGTATCACCTTCACGCAGGTGTTAACCAACAAACAAATGATATTTAATTGACTACTTGATCAATCATTAACATCACTAACATACCTAACACTGAATGGCCCATAATTGACCAAATCCAAACAAAAGCAACAACTCAACCACCATAACATTTCAATAAACGTCAAACAAATATAACCTTGAAGATGATCAACTACTTTACACTAACAGGCATCATACAAAGCATTGACAGAGCTAAATATGGATCAAAATTTTAACACTTAATGCTAATAAGTGAGATGAGGATGGACCCAAGAGCTAGATCTCCTTTAATGAACAGAAATCACCCAAACATGATCAAAGCTATTTATCTAAGATGAAGGCCCAAGAACATGCATACTAATGCCCTATCACATATATTAATAGTTACACTCCGCTTATTCAAAGCTGATATAGCCATAGTAATCACGTTCGATTAGCAGACAAATCAGAATAACATTGTAAAATTAACAAGATAAAGTAGCTTATGTGCTTCAATTCTTTTGTTCATTTCATTCATCAAATTCACTCCACAACCAAAAATATACATAGTCGTGTACCTGATGGTAACAAGAGCAGAATCAGAAACTCATTTGGAGACTACGAGGGAAAGGACATCACAAATATTAACAGTAGAGTAACAACTCCAGTGGCAGCTCTAAAACCACAATGGAACAGTAACAAATGATGGAAATCCACCCCAAAATCTCAAGTAGAACCAAGTTTACTCCATTTTAAACCCCCAAGAAATCAGAAATGGGTTAAAAATTTGAAAAAAATACCCCAAAGATTACAGAAGATCATTTCAATGGAACAATAAACTTTTCCACTTTTACTCGTTTTTATTTTTATGTATTTTTTGCTCTCAAGTCTTTTGAAACAGTGGAAAAGGCAGTTGTTCACTCAGTTTTAGCACACCATTTTTTCTCTTCAAGTATTGCCTTGAAAGGCGAGAATAAATGTCTTTATAAGCAAGGCAGTAGGGCAGCACTTACGTTTAAATTTTGCCTTCTAATCCTAATTTATGACTTCATAACCAAGTCATACCCACTACAATTCTGAAACTCAATAGAGACCCTTGCTAGAAGCTTCTTATTGTTGTTACACTAACATTCCTTGTCCTAAATTTCCCAGATTAACCTCTTAGCTACCCTAGAATTACCCTTTAACCTAAAATAGATTAGAGATTAACCAATTTACAGACCTGGGCTCAGATTGATTCAAAGCCCAGTTTTAGAGTGATTCAAACCCAAATCAAAAAAGTAACTTAGCACAGAAATGATTGGACAATATTCAAGAATTTAAAACTTGAACCAATTATGCAAAATTGAATTAAATTATCCTATTTGTCTAACTATACTAGACTAAATAATTTAAATGATGAACATGGGATTCATTAAGCAGGAGCTCTATGACTTGGAGCTTATCTAAATTCAGAATTGAGTTCAAACAACAGAAAAGGGATGAGAAAAAAAGGAAAAATTAAGAAGAAAAGAATGAGAACTTACTTGTTTCATTAGAGTTAAAATCCGGACTGAATGCGACCTTCATGAAAAAAAAACCTGGAACCCTTGATTTGAATTCCAGGCAGCTATGTAAATATTCGAGGGACTATGAGTGAGGATTTAGAATGAGGGAGAGACCGGGGTCCTTTGGTGTGATAGTAGGATCGATTGGTGGTGGCGCCGTCATGTCCGACGGAGGAGTCAGAACTTCTAGGAAATATTCGAGGAGATGGGCTAGGTTTTGAGGGAAGGCGATAGTGGATTTGGGAAGAAGAGAGGGAGGAGAGGTTGTGGTGTTAATTTGGCGGTCATCGGAGCTCCACCTCCATCGGAAGCGATTTTTGGTCAGCGGTTTATGGCGTTGGACAGCGGGGGAGATCTCTAGGGTTACTAGTGTGAGAGAGGCAAAGGGTAGGGGGCTCAGAGGGGGGTCGTTTCGACATATATATGTTGTTGGACCCCTATTCTCAGTCGTTGGATCAAAGATCTTTGACGACTGAGATTGAACGATTGGAAACGACGCTGTTTCATTTATTAGGATTGTTGGACCGGGTTTGAGGTGGGTTTTGGCAAGATTTGGGTGGGTAACAGGTTACCAAAGTGGGTTAACCCAAATGTTTGTTGTTCTTCTTTTTAGTTTCTTTTCTTTTTTCTTTTCTCTTTTATTTTGAAAATTAAATTAAAAATCCTATGTTAAATTTATAACTAAATTAAATCATTAAAAATACTAAATAATCCTAATTAATTAGTATCATTAATAAATTAAAGAAAAACTACTCGAAAATAAAAAATTAAAATTGGTGGGTGCAAAATGACTATTTTGTGATTTTTCTTTCGATAAAATAACTTAATTATTAAACAATTATTAAAATGTAAAATTAACTTCAAAATGCATGGGAAACCCCTTTTCATTTTTTACTAATTAAAATGCACAAACTAGAGAAAATGCCACGAGAATCCACAAAACTTCAAAAACTAAAAGAAATTATTTTATTTTGAAACAATGGAAGTAATTCATATATGGCTAAAATCACATGCTCACAATTGTTGCTATAATTTCTGCCTTTACCAAATTGAATGGGGGTATGGTAACTGAATGCAACATGGCAGTAACTACAAAGTCTACATATTGTTGGTACGATTCTGGTGCTACAGTTCATGTATGCAATGACAGGAGTTTCTTCAAACATTGTGAAGTTTCAACAAGTGATGAAAAGGGTTAATTAGGAATTCATGACACGGCGAAGGTCTTTGGAAAAGGAAAAGTTGAACTGTAATTCACTTCGGGAAAGAAATTGATTTTAATTAATGTACATCATGTAATTTATGTTAGGAAGAATTTAATTTCTACAAGTTTATTAAGTAACAAAGGCCTCAAAACTGTTATAGAGGCAGAAACGATTATTTTCTCTAAGAATTGTATATTTATAGGACAAGGCTAATCTTGTGAGAGCATAATCAAATTAAGTATTAACAAAGTTGAAGTTTCTGCTTTTATGATTAAGTCATCTATAAATTTATGGCATGCTAGACTTTTACATGTTAATTTTAGATATATTAAGTTTATGTATAAAAATAAATTAATTCCCGCAGTTTAAAATAATAATAAAATATGTGAAATACTCTTACAAGCTAAGATGACTAAGAAATCGTTTTCAATGAATGAAAGAACAATTAATCTACTTGAACTTGTGCATTCCGATATATGTGAATTGAATGTCATTTAACTAGCGAACTTTATTACTTTTATAGATGATCATTCTAGATATACACATGTTTACCTAATGGAAACAAAATATCAATCATTTGATATGTTTAAGAGATACAAAGCATTAGTTGAAAACCAATTGAAAAAGAAGATTAAAATCTTACGTACTGATCGAGGAGGCAAATATCTTTTCAATTATTTTTTTGTATTTTGTGAAAAAAATTGTTTGATTCACCAAGTTAGTACACTGTATTTCCCACAACAAAATGGTATACTTAAAGTAAAAAATAGAACGTTGGTAGATATGGTTAATGCCAAGTTTTTACATCCAAAGTTACCAATGAATTTGTGGGCTGGAGGGGGAGGGGGGGAAGCTTTGTTTATAGCTTGTTTTGTGATTAATAGAGTACCTTCAAAGAAATTTAAGATTTCACCATAGAAATTATGGAAGGAAGGAAGACTAACTTAAATTTCTTAAGGGGTATGGGGTTGTTTAGCACATCATGGAATACCATATCGTAAGAGGACTAAGTTAGTACCTAGAGGAATTAAAAGTATATTTGTTGAGTATGCTGAGAACTCAAAGTCATACAGGTTATTGGACATTGAGTCTAAGTATGTTGTTGAATCTAAAGATGTTGAGTTCTTGGAAAAAAATCTTATTGGTGATTCAATTAATTCACATAAGGATACAAAAATTGCTAAACAAGATGGTAATGCCGCAAGCATTAGTGATAATGCAATAACTCAAGAAAAATATGCAGAACCTAGTTCTTCTTCTAACAATAAAAAAAGGCAATTGAATCTCCTTTTGTACCAAGAAAAAGACAAAGTGTTAGAAAAGGAAAAAATATAGGTTCTGATTTTATTTCTTCTCAAGCACAAGTCGTTTTTGTAGAAGTATAAGAGAAGAAGTACTAAATAAAATACTCATTATTTTAAAGTTAGAAGAGGATCCTAAAACCTATAGTGAAGTTATGGCTTCACGGGATTCTTCTTTTTGGAAAGAAGCTGTAAATGATGAAATGGATTCTTTCTTATCAAATGGTACATGGGTATTGGCAGATTTACCTTCTAATACTAAATCTATTGGGTGTAAATGGGTTTTCAGAAGAAAATATAATACTGATGGTTTTGTACACATATTTAAAGCTAGACTAGTAGCCAAGATATTTGGATAAAAGCAGGGGTAGATTATTTTGACACATATACTCCTATGGCCAGGATTACCTCAATAAAAATATTGTTTGCTTTGGCATCAATATATAATCTAATGTCCATCAAATGGGTGCTGAGACGACATTCTTAAATGGTGATCTTGATGAATAAGTTTATATGGAGCTACCCAAAGGGCTTTTGATTCCTGGAAATGAGATGAAATTTGTAAATTTGTTAAGTCATTGTATGGATTAAAACAAGCTCCAAAATAATGGCATGAAAATTTGGATAGTGTTATATTATCAAATTGTTTTAAACACAACGGAGCAGATAAATGCATTTATTCCAATTCACAAAAGGACTATGGAGTGATAGTATGTCATTATGTTGATGACATGCTAATCATATGAACTAACATGCAAGGCATAAATTAAACTAAAAAGTATTTTTCTCAATATAAAATGAAAGATTTGGGAGAAGTTGATACTATCTTAGGTGTTAAAGTTAAAATACATAGTGAGGGTTTTGACTTATGTCAGTCTCGCTATATTGAAAAGGTTCTTTCCAAATTTAATCATCTGTTTATTAAAGAATTTAATACTTCATTTGATGCTTCTAGAAAGATGGTTGAGAAAGCCGGAAGATCTGTTAGTCAATTAGCCTAGGCTAGTGCAATTAGTAGTTTAATGTATGCTATGCACTGTACTATGATATATATTGCCTTTGCAGTTTGTAAATTGTCATGATATACTCACAATCTAAGTGTTGATCACTGGAAAGGTATAGTGAGGATACTTGGTTATCTAAAAAAGACAAAAACCTTTGCCTTGTATTATAACAGATTTCCTTTTAGTGTTAGAAGGATATTGTGATGCTAGTTGGATAACTAGTGTTGGTGATAATAAATCAATGTTTGGGTGGATATTCACTTTAGGTAGAGGAGAAATTTCATGGGCTTCCAAGAAATAGATGTGTATTACTTATTCCACAATAGAATCTAAGTTTATTGCTTTAGCAAATGCAGGAAGAGAGACAGAATGGCTGAAAAATCTATTGTTGATATAAAGTTGTGTCCACAACCAATGCTAGATGTTCTCTTACACTGTGATAGTGAAGAAACCATGTCTAAGGCATTTATCAAAATATATAATAAAAAATCTAGACATATTGCTTCAATACATAAGTAAATAAGACAATTAATTTTGGATGGAATTATTACTGTTGGGTACATCAAATCTAATGATAACCTTGCTAACCATTCACAATATGACTCGCGAGGGATATGCTAATAAGCACAACAAGTGCTATGGGTATAAGGTAATTTAAAATTTTCATTAGTAACGGGAACCCTACCTTTTGTTTAACAATATGTCAGCATATGATTTTTGACCGGTCAAAACAAGCTCCTACAGGACTCTTAAAGATTAGGTTTTTTGCTTTTAAATGTTAGTATTTTAATTTTTAGGATTTAACTGCATGTGCATGTTCATTATTGCATGTTTAAAATGGTTCAAGATTTAATTGTTAAATAAATTGGTTTTACAAATTAAAATACAAAAGATATATATATATATATATATATATATATATATATATATGTCCGGAATTTTAAAATACTTTTGTTAATATTGACATGGTTTAGTTTATTTGTTATAATTAGGAATTGGTTGGTTTTCTTTTCAATAAAGTTAGTAATTATTTTAAATTAAAAGAGAAGACAAAAATATATAATATGTATATATATACAGCCACTCAGTTTGTCCATAATTGGGCCAGACCTGAGTGGCACAACCTGCTTCTCCATTTAAAAAACAAGGAAAAATTTGATTCCCTAAAAAACTTTACTATAAAATGAATCAGCTGGGCATTGATAAGGGATCCGAAAAACATTCTCTTTGAATACTAGAGCTGAATACTTATTCCTATATCTGAAAATACCACTAGTGTTGTTTGTACCATTTTTCTAAAAGTTTTGTTCTTTAAAAACTCCACTGAAGTCTGGAAACACTGTTTGATTGGCTATTGATCGCTTAGCTGGTCTCTTATATTTACTCATAGGATCCTGTTTAACTTGAGTAACAGGTACATTTCCTTGTTAATCTGATACATTGAAGTTCAAGTATAAAATATTCATGAATGTGCAGATTTGAGTTCCATTGTATCATTCTAAGCCATTTCCCTGTTTTTCCCTTATTCAGTTTTGGATATAGTTGCAGTGATAAGATAGTCATTATGTTGTAATTAAAGTCGGACTATCTCATTTTGTAATAATTGGACATTTGGGACTGTTTCAATATGTAATAACTTGAACATTTGATTGAGTTTTCTCTTTTTATGTGTATAATTAATAGCTACCTTCAATTTTAGTCTGGCGGGTTCAAGTGCTGATCCAGTGCACTTAGAGCTACCGGACTTAGGAAGTAGTATATTAATATTCATGTGAAGCTTAGAATGCTATGAAGCATTTCAGGTCATTTAAATCTCATAATGTTTAGTAGTAGTTCATTTTTTTTAGATTTGTCCCCTATATTGTAACTTGAATCACACTTGAATGTTAGAATTGGATTCTTATTCTCTAGATGATCAGTATATAAATCATTTTATTCAAATTTGATGTTCGGAATTAATATAAAAATGATTGTTAATATTTCCTACATGAGTGGGTAGAGATTCAATTTTGTGTATAATTTTGAACCAAATTGGTTATTAACAATTGGGCTCTTTCTTCCAAATTAGTACTGGGCTCATTCGAGAGGCCCAATAAACACCAAGAAGATAAAATATTACGTGCTTCTGAATTGGAAGAATCAAATGTCCGGGCTAGTCATGAAATAGGTGCAATGGCTGTCAATACAACATGTTTTGGGCTAGCCCAAACTTGAGTCCATGCACACGATTAGCCATGAATGAGGCAAAGTTCAGTAACTACTTCTCCAAATAGACAACCTGTACTTGAATTGATTAGTGCATTCAAGCACTCGCAAGAATAGAAAATTTAGCGTAGATTAGGCTGTCCTCATAAAAATAAATTAAGTCGCATTAATTCAAGAAAATACTATGCGATGGATCCTTAATTCATTAAAACACATAGAAAAAATAGGAAGTGTCGTTTAGCAAAATTCACAGCCTTTCCACAAATCCCAAAGACATAGTTGCAATAGGTGCGCGTGTTTAATAAAATACCTTCCAAAAATTCGGGTGCGCATTTATGTGACTCAAATCCTATTCTCAATCGAATTAAAATATGTCTAAAATTGCGGATGCATTTATCTGACGCGATTCACGAAGTACTTTAATGACATTGCAAATTTTTCTAAAAAGATGTTAAAAGCGGTTAATAATCTAAAAATTATGGGTTAACAGGTATAGCAAATCATATTATATCCACTTATAATGAGTTTAAGCGACCGTGCTAGAACCAAGGGATCCGAAGGTGCCTAACACCTTCCCTCAGGTCAACAGAATTCCTTACTCGTGAATTTATGGTTCGTAGAGTCTAATTGGGTAGTCGAAATTTCCTCGATTTGGGATAAACCGGTGACTTGGAACACAAAATCCAAGCCTATCCCAAGTGGCGACTCGTGAAATAAAACATTAATCCCATCTAGAATAATGTCACTTTAATTGGAAAAACTCGTATAAGCGTGTCGCCCTTCTGGGTAACCACATGAAAGCAGTAAAAAGGAGGTGTGATAGCTCTGGCGACTCTGCTAGGGATGGGAACCCAAAATATGTGGTTCAGGGTTCAAGGATTCGAGCTTACAATAACTGTTATATTTTGCTCTTCTGATTTGCTTACCTATTTTGTGCTAAATGCCATATGTTTTACCGCTTTGATATTATCTGAACTGTATATATTCACTGTTACGAACCCTTCATTTCTCACCTCCGGGGACGTGCTTACTGGTTGAGACTGCATATTCTGTTAGTTTCTTACCCTGAATTAAGGAAGACGCCGGACAAGTTACAAAGTTGAAAGATCTCGCGGGTCCCTGGTACGTAGCCCCCCCTCGACTCGAGTTGTCGCTCGGGTACACAGTCTAGACCCTATACCGAGGTTCATAACCTAGTATAACAAAACTTCATGCTGGATCCCTAGTAGAAACATTTATTTGCATCATGAGTTTTGACTTAGGGGACTCAACACAGGGGTTGGGTCCGTCTAGGACAGGTTAAAATAAAAGACAATCCTGATGTATTTTTACGTGCTACGTGCGCATTTATTTGCTTTGGATTGGCATGTTGACCGGCCTGTACATAAAGGAAATAATTGAGATCAATAGTAAGTGCCAGGGTAAAAACTTTTAAAAACCAAATAGCACCGAAATGCTGCCGGATTTATCAAAACAAAAACAAAAAAAAAAAAGAAAACAAAGAACAAAGGCATAAAAACAAAACAAAGGCACCAAATTTTGAAGTTTTTCAATAATGTCTGCAGGTTTTGATAAATTAATTTTTGGCCGGGTCCAGCCCCTAATAAATGTGAAGAATGAGCACGATAATCAACAAAATTCATTTGGAGTTGCGGGTGTAGTAGAATGACCTCGGAGAAGCTGGACAGAAAAAGGTCAACGCACATCTAGGGGGCCTCACTAGCTTGTTGAAAATCAACCCCGGGGGGGCATCATAAAAGCTTTAATCACCTTCTGGGACCCTTCTCACAAGGTCTTCCACTTATCAGATTTTGAGCTAACCCCGACTTTGGAAGAAATGACCGGATACATCGTGACCCATACAATCCCTTTGAGACATCAATTCTTGATAACACCTAGGGCCCTCGCTGTGCACAAATTTCTGGATGTTTTGAAAATTAGCAGGAAGGTTCACAACCCTTATCTGTTTGTGGGATTCTGCACCCTCAAGTTCATACACCAAAGATACTGCCACATCGAAGGATTCAAAAACACTGAAACCTCATCTGTAGCAAGGGCAATCAGATTAAATGGGAGGAGCATTGATGCTTCGCGTTCATGGTGTCCTCTTTGGGTCTTTTAGTTTTCCCGCCAAAGAACGGAAACATCGATATATGGATTGCGGGAGTCATTAGTACATTGATGACTCAGACAAAGAGCACTCTCGCTCCAATGATCCTGTCTGATATCTTCCGAGCCCTTACCATTTGTAAAGAAGGGGGAGTTCTTTGAAGGTTGTAACTTGTTATTGCAAGTCTAGATGATTGAGCATCTATGTCACAGGCCTCGGTTGATGAATGGCAGGATGACAACAAAAGGTTGCGTAGAATAAGTGGACAACAGGGTAAATGGGTTTAAATTACCATAGGGTATCGCAGAGTGGCTGTCACTTCTCCTGTCTACTTCTGCAAATCAAATACAATGGATGCTCAGTTGGCTCTCCTTGGACAAAGTGGTGTATATGCCCGCAATAGAATCACATTTTCTCTTAATGGGCCTTAGAAGTACCTAGCCTTATGCCCCACATTGTGTCTTGAGACAACTCCAAAGATTCCAGATAGTGCCAAAAGAAGAAGATCTCTACATCCGGGTAATCGAAATTGGGCCTGGTAGTCAGTTCCCTGAAGCCATGGTTCGCAAAATCTTGAATGAATGCCAATACCTAAGCGCTGACACTTGTGTACAAGATCCTGCCAGAGATGAAGTGTCTCCCGGGTACCTTGCTTGGCATAAGATATAAATTGAGCATGAAAGACCATCCAAAAGGCCTCACCTCCAAGGTTTTTTTGGAACGTGACAAGAGCAGTGGGATTAATTAGCAAAAGAACATGCATACTGTGCTCCATAGGAAGGCTAGAAAAGAAAATTCAAGAATTGCAATTCAAAAACAGCCTGCAAAATGCTGCAAACGACGGAGAAAAGAAGGTATTAGCTAAAGAAAACAAGGCACTGAGAGCCCAAATTCAAAAATTAGAACAGTCGCAGAAAACCCTCCGAGAAGTACAAAGGATGAAAAACGCATAGAGAATCTGCGCCGAAAAGTAACCGAATACGGTTTTGAACTAAATAAGGTAGAGGGTGAATTGCCTAGAGCTCGGAGATAATTAACTAAAAGTGCTGAAGAAAAGGCCCGCATACTGGAGCAGTTAATAGAAGGGAGCGGCAATGAAAGAGCTGGTATAAAACAGAGGGTTATCATAGCTAAAACCAAAATGGCCAAGCAGGCCAAGGATTTCAAAGTTGAAAGAGCACATTGTTATGCGGTAATAGCAGGGTTGGAAAAAGATTTGTGGCAGTTTCAAAAGCTAAATCAAGCAGTTGAGTGGACATTAGAAGCACGGGCTGAACAAATAGGGCGTCTGGTACAAGAAAAAGGGATTATCAGGGAGAAGGTGCGGGCAATTGCAGACTATATCACTAATAAATGCAATCACTGCGAGGACATGACAAAATCCATGTTTTTTTCGCTGCTATGACCTTTGAACGACAAGTAATGGAATATCTCCACTATCGCCAAGGAAGTGTAGCGCGCGAACCCGCAACAAGGCCGAATTATGCGTGCAAGCTACAAATGCATTGGAAGTATTAATGTAATCATAGATTTATATTTTACTGAATAAAAAGATTCTGTTTGTAGTACTTTCGAGTTTGTAAGAGTATTAAATCCCAGTCTGGTAGGTGCTTTTGTTCTATTAGCTATTGTAATCAAAATTGAGATCTTTATCAAAAATCAAAAATCCCAAAAAATGTTATACTGTGTAATTCACCGTTTATTTCCATGAACTACGCTCGGTCTTATTCATGCAAATCATGATACGGAGGCAATCTCTATAGGATTCGACCGTATTATTTAAAATGAAAAATAAAAAAACAAAAAAAGAGGGGAGAGAGGAAATAAAAGGCAAGAAGCAAAACGAGATTGAAATAAAAGTGTCGGGATTACACATGCGACTGTGGCAAGCATATTGAACCCCATTATCTGCATAGGTGCATCATGCTCAACGTGTGATTTCCTGTATTTTCATCTACCTCGAAGAATAATGGTTGGTTTTGTGGTAAACTAGCTTCACACCGATACTTCACTCGTTCAAAAGGAAATAAAAAGATGTCAACTGAAATGGCTCTACCTACTGTCCCTACTCCAGAAGATAGTCCAATCACCGAATTACAGGCTTCAGAGTCTGCAGCGGCCGAAGAGAACAGGATCCCGCGGCTCCGGGTCATGTAAATGTGGGATGTATGGACCAATGGAAAGGAACCTCCCAGCGCCATCCCTGGATTTCTCGAGCTATTTCCACGGTCGGGGGTACCTTTAATATTCCTATCAGTCACCCGAGCATTCTCTTAGGACAGCCCACCATTTCTATCAATTTTGTTCGGGCGCCTTCCGAAACCCACCCTCTAATGTTTGCATCCGGGACAGTTCCCAATATATTTACAGCCCCTCCGTGTGCAGCTACTACATATCCGGCAGTACCAAGGCCTGTGTTTGACTCCGCAGCCTTTACCTTTAAAACTCCAAATTACCAAAATGAGCCTCCCCCGTATCCTACATATAGCTACCCTCATCCCACATATGAACTTACCCATGTACTAGACAAAACTTCCAGAGCACCCGAGTAGGAGACATCACAAGGAAAATGAAGAGTCTTGAGCAAAACCTGAAGAATATGCAAGGGTTTAGCAGATAGAAAAGTGTATCCTATCAGACCTGTGCATGTTCCCCCATGTCCATCTTCCTTTGGGTTTAAAATGCCAAAATTAGAGAAATACGATGGCCATGGCGATCCCATCGCCCATCTGAAAAAGTATTGTAATCAGTTTAGTGGAGCCGGCAGAAAGGAAGAGCTCCTGATGGCATACTTTGGGGAAAGTTTAGTGGGTATTGCATCCGAATGGTATATAGATCAAGACATCACTCGATGGCACATATGGGATGACCTCGGCCGGGACTTTGTAAAACAATTCCATTACAATGTCGACATCTCCCCCGATAGGAATTCCCCAGCCAACCTGAAGAAACAACCTGCTGAAAGCTTCAGGGAGTATGACATTAAATGGAGAGAGTAAGAATCAAGGGTAACGCCTCCTATGGATGTAACCGAAATGGTCACTGTCTTTCTTCAAGCACAAGAAGCAAATTATTTTCATAAGATGATGTCAGCAATGGGCAAACCATAAGAGCCACCTACCAAACCATCAAAGGAGGGGCGCGAGGAATCCCAAGGAACAAGAATAAAGAGGAAGCATCCATGGGAGCTTCCAGAATGAGGAAGCAGCACACCCACAAGCATGCATTCTCTGAAAGAGCGCCTCAACATTACTATCCTCATAGAGAAATGCATTATGTCCCTCAACCTTACGCAGTTATGGATGCTCAACAATTTTCCCGACCGCAACAGCAGAATAACAAAAATCAAGCTCCGAGGAATCAACTCCCTCAGACTCATTACAATCCCCGCCCTCAGCAAAACAACTATCGTCCCCGAATGCCACCCCGGAGACCGAACTTCACCCCAATTGGAGAATCTTATTCCAGCCTGTTTCCAAAGCTAGTACCCTTGGGGCTACTACACTCTGTGCCCCCAAATAGACAGAATCCTAAATCACCATCTTACCAAATGGGCGTGCGATGTGTTTACCACTCAGGGCCAAAGGGCCACGATACTGAAAATTGTTGTACCTTAAAGCGAGCGATGGAAGACTTGATAGATCAAAAAATAGTTCTAAGAGATGATAAAGTCCCAAATGTAACTGATAACCCGTTACTAGCTCACAACAACAAGCCGCTCATCAGAATGATCTGCGAGGATAAGGAATTTGATCCCGCTCTTAAAGCCATCGGCGAGGCCGATAGGAAACAAAAATTCACCCCAAAGAGATGGATGAAAATAAAACAAGTGATGCAAAATACCCCGAAGTAGAGAAGAGGGTTGAGGTCAAAGCTGAGACAACCCCCGCCAAAGAAATAATACTCTATATTTCCTGCAGAAGCAAAGAAAAATGGCCCACTTTAAGCCCTCCCAAAAGGTTTAAGCTGAACAAAGCCCTGAATGTGCCCAAGAAGGCCTATATGATACAGGAATCAATTAAGCCACCGGTGTTGAATGAGGCCGTGGTTGTTTGTCGCATGCCACAAAATCCCATGACCAACCCCTCAGCTGTCCCTTGGAATTATCATGAAACCATTGTTACATATAAGGGCAAAGAAGCCCTCGGAGAAGCCCAAAAGAGATGTCCTAGCAAGAAATACTTGGACATGGAAGAGGTGAATGTTGCTACCAAACGGAAATTTCCGCCAAAGAAGCCAGTGAATGCTGAGGAAGCAGAAGCCTTTTTCCATAAAATGAAAATGTCGGAGTATGAAGTGGTAGATCAACTCCAAAAATCCCCTGAGCATATTTCTCTATTGTCACTCTTGATGAAATCTTTTGAGCATAAAAAGGTGTTGGCCAAAACACTAAACGAAGTTTATGTGCAAGCTGAGACCTCTGTAGAACAGTTGGAGAAAATGAAGGAGAGATTCTTCGCTATCAATCAGATCTCGTTCAGTAAGAATGACCTACCCCTGTAGGGAGCTGCTCATAACAAGGCTTTCCACCTCACTGTCAAATGCGAGGGGTATTATGTCAAGATATTGATCATTGATGGAGGTTCCGGAGTAGATATATGTCTACTATCTGCTTTTCAGAGAATGGAGATCAGAACAGGGAGGATCCGTCCTAACAACGTCTGCCTCCGAGCCTTCAATGGAATAAAAAGGGATACCATAGGTGAAATCGATTTGGTGCTCACTATTGGTCCAGTTGACTTCAAAGTAACCTTCCAAGTGTTGGACATGGAAACCTATTACAACTACCTCCTGGGAAGGTCGTGATTCATGCAGTAGGGGCAGTGCCTTCAACCTTGCACCAAATGCTGAAATTTGAGTACGAAAATTAGGAGATTGTAGTTCATGGAGAGGATGAGAAATCAATTTACCCGGACCACTTTGTTCAGTGTCTGGAAGCCAAGGAAGGCAGTGAAGACATAGTTTATCAAGCTTTCGAAGTCGTAGTGACTAAAAAGCATGAAGATCGCACGCCACTTCCTCAGCCTTTTTTGTCAAATGCTTTAATTATGGTAGCAAAGGAAATGACACGCCAAGGCGTCAGGCCAGACAAAGGACTTAGAAGCTTCTTATAAGGCATATCCAAGCCAGTCGCCTTGCCTGCTACAGAGAAGTTCTTTGGACATGGATTTCATCCAGCCTCAGAAGATATCACCTTGGCTAATCTCAGAAAGTTCCAAGGATGGGCCTTACCACAACCCCTGCCTCATTTGTATAAAACCTTCATAAAACCAAAGTACAGTGAAAAGGAGGAAGAAGAAACTTTCACGCAAGAAGAAATTGATGAAATATGCAGGGCTATGAGAGAGTTGCTCTATGATGTAAACATGGTCAAACCGGGAGAGGGTTCAAGCGCCGGTGAAGTGCTATATATGGGTCCAGATGCTAAACTTCAAAATTGGAAGGCCACACCCTTTCCGGTCAGGTGGGAGACCCGGTAGTCTCGCCTCGCTACCTCTTCCCACATCACGAGCTAATTCAGGGTGTAGCTCGTTGTTTGTTTTCCTTTTTAGCACTTTCAATCTCAAATTGTAAACCCTGTTTTATCTTTCCAGTTCAAAGAAATGAAATCAATATTTTTCTCTACTTTTCTCCAATTTTTTTCTTTCTTTATTTTTCATCTTTTTTTTTTCACTCCCAATAAGGCGGCATTAAAAAAACGACATGCTCGCAGACATCTTGCCACGACCCAAACCCGCTTCCTTTCTGTGAAATAATGAACCAAGAACCGGAATACAACGAAGAAGAGGCTATTAGAGAAATCAGTCGAGAATTGGAACACTTTGAGAACAAACCTAAGCCTAACTTAAATGATACCGAAGCGGTTAATCTAGGCGATCTTGATGAAATCAAAGAAACTAAATAAGCATCCACGTAAATAAAGAGATACGGGACTCATTGGTTCAACTCTTGTTGGATGTCAAAGATGTATTTGCGTGGTCTTATGAAGACATGCCCGGTCTGAGTATGGATTTGGTGGTTCATAAGCTACCTACATAACCCGAAGGCCCTCCGTTACAACAAAAGGAAAGAAAGTTCAAGCCTGATGTCAATGATAAAATCAAAAAGGAAATTACAAAACATCTTGAAACAGGGGTAATACGGGTAGTGCGGTACACCACATGGCTGGCTAATGTGGTCCCAGTATCGAAAAAGGACGAGAAAACCCGAGTGTGTGTGGATTATAAAGATCTGAATAGGGCAAGTCCAAAGGATAACTTTCCTCTACCCAACATACACATCCTTGTCGATAATTGTTCCAAACATGAGATTCAATCCTTTGCAGACTGCTATGTGGGGTATCACTAAGTGCTGATGGATGAGGAAGACACGGAGAAAACCGCTTTAACCACACCTTGGGGAACATATTGTTATAGAGTTATGCCTTTTGGACTGAAAAATGCTGGGGCGACCAACATGAGGGAAATGACTCCCCTCTTCCACGACATGATACATGAATAAATAGAGGTGTACGTGGATGACGTGATTATTAAATCTAAATCTCAGGGCGATCATGTAAAGGATTTGAGGAAATTCTTCGAAAGGCTCTGCAAATATAACTTGAAATTGAATCCAGCAAAATGCGCATTTGGAGTTCCGTCGGGAAAACTTTTGGGGTTCATCGTCAGTCAGAGAGGCATTGAATTAGATCCAACAAAGATCAAATCCATTCGAGAGCTGCCCCGCCAAGGAACAAAAAGGATGTAATGAGTATATTGGGGAGACTAAATTACATAAGCAAGTTCATCGCCCAATTGACTTCAACATGTGAGCCTATATTTAAACTGCTGAAGAAGGATGCGGCAATTAAGTAGACGGTCGAGTGTAAGGAAGCTTTTGACAAAATCAAACAATACTTGTCCAATCCACCAATTTTAGTCCCACCATTACTAGGAAGGCCATTGTTTCTCTATCTGACGATCTTGGAAGGCTATTTCGGTTGTATTCTCAGCCATCAAGATGCCGCGAGAGAGAAAGAGCAGGCCATTTACTATCTGAGGAAAATGTTTACCGGCTACGAGGCCAAGTACAGATTCTTGGAGAGAACGTGTTGTGCCTTGACATGGGTAGCTCAAAAGAGAAGGCACTATCTGCAAGCGCACACCACATACCTCATAACCAGGCTGGACCCATTAATATACATATTTCAAAAACCAATGCCCACAGGGCGACTGGCTAAATGGAAGATCCTGCTTACCGAGTTTGACATCATATATGTCAGTTGTACGGCGATGAAAGCTCGGGCATTGGCGGATCATCTGGCAGAAAACCCCGTTGATGATGAAGATCAGCCTATAAGCACTTACTTCTCTGATGAAGAAGTCAACTAATTGGAAATACCAACTAAGTACACTCATGTCTGGAAAATGTTCTTCAACGGAGCACCAAACACAAAGGGCGTAGGGATCGGGGAAATCTTAATCTCACCCACAGACAAGCATTATCCATCCACAGCTAGACTGCGGTTCTTTTGCACTAACAATACTGCTGAATATGAGGCTTGCATTATGGGCATGAACATGGCTATTAACTAAGATGTCGAAGAGTTTCTAATCATGGTTGATTCCAATCTAATCATCCGACAAGCTCAAGGAGAATGGGAGACAAGGGACATTAACCTCTTTCCATATAGGCATCGTGTCAAAGACCTCAGCAAATAGTTCAGGTCGGTACAGTTCAGGTACATTCCCCATTGTCACAATGAGTTAGAGGATGCGCTTGCAACCTTAGCCTTCATTCTTCCATACCCTGGGAATTCCAATGTTGATCATTTACATATCCAAATCAAAGAAAGACATGGTATTGTAATGCAACCAAAGCATAGCTAGCCCACAGCCTTGGTATTACGACATCTTGAGATTCCTAAAGGCACAAGAATACCGTGAGCAAGCCATAGGAGAACAAAAGAAGACCATCCGACACCATGGAAGCAATTTCTTCTTAAGTGGTGACACTTTGTACAAAAGGACTCAAGATCTTAATTTGTTGAGATTTGTGGATGCCAAAGAAGCTGGGAGAATTATGCACCAAGTACATGCGGGCTTATGTGGGCCCCATATGAATGGCTATGTATTGGCAAAGAACATACTCTGAGCTGGTTATTATTGGATAACCATGGAAAAAAACTACTTGAGCTTTGTACAGAAATGTCATCAATTCCAGGTGCACGGTGATCTGATTCATGCACCACCAAATAAGTTGCATCCTATGTCGGCACCATGTCCATTTGCTGCCTGGGGAATGGACGTCATTGGGTCGAACGAGCCAAAGGCCTCAAACAGGCACTGATTTATATTGGTCACCATTGATTATTTCACAAAATGGGTTGAGGCCATCACCCTCAAGTCTGTTACCAAGAAAGCGGTAGTGGATTTCGTGCATTCAAACCTCATTTGCCGTTTCGGGATCCTGCCTACTATTATTACTGATAATGCAGCTAATCTAAATAGTCGGCTGATGGGAGAGATATGTGGACAATTCAAAATATCACATAGAAACTCCACTCCCTACAGACCTAAAGCTAATGGTGCGGGCGAAGTAGCCAACAAGAACATCAAGAAGATTTTGAGGAAAATGATTCAAATCTCGAGGATATGGCATGAAAAGCTGTCTTTCGCATTAATGGGATATCATACCATAGTACGTACATCTGTATGAGCCACTCCCTACTTGTTGGTATATGGAACTGAGGCTGTTATACTTGCCGAGATGGAAATCCCCTCGCTCCGAGTGATTATCGAGGCAGAAATCAAAGAGAGTGAATGGGTTAAAACCCGGTTTTAGCACTTGGCATTAATTGATGATAAACAAATGGCCGGAATATGCCACGGGCAGTTGTACCAACAAAGAATGGCTCGCGCTTACAACAAGAAAGTGTGCCCTAGGAATTTTGAAGTCGGGCAGCTGGTTTTGAGGTGGATACTTCCCTATCATCACGAAGCCAAAGGAAAATTTTCCCCAAATTGGGAAGGCCCATACATCATCTGGAAGATATTTCCTAGAGGAGAATTGTACTTGGGTGACATTGGAGGAGATGAGCCCGAGGCAACGGTAAACGCCCGATGCAGTAAAAAGGTATCATGTTTAAAATCCCTTGCAGCAATTACCCCGGTGGATCTACCCCCATCCTCTTTGTAACTCAATAAAGGAAAAAGAAGAGAAAACAAGTTCACGAAAAAAAAAGGACTTAAAAGAAAAAGAACAAATTCAAGGAAGTGAAAAAAAAAAGCAAAAAAAAAGAGAATAGAAAACAAAATTCGTTTAGGAAACACTTCCTGAACTAAGTCTTACTCAATTCCGAAAGGATACGTAGGCAGCCTCTCCCTGAGGTTTAGTCACAACAAAATAAAATCCCCATTTACCCAAGAAAATTAAAATCGGGGCAGAAATGTATCGGTTTGGTTACAAATCCATCCAAATGATTGCAAATTTATAGATCCCCAGGGATTTGAAAAATAACATTTGTTGGGGTTCGACATCAATCAAATTTGTGAGAAAAATATATGAGAGAGTCTTATCGGTTAAAACCTTCGAGCACCATAAGGTGACGGTGAGCAGAGAAAAAAATAAAATGAGAGAGTTCGTCTAGCGAAAACTCGCAAAGAGCGCAATCGAGCGAGGGGAGAAGAGAAATTGGAGAGGCTGATTGGCGAAAACCCGCAAAGGGCGCCGTCAGCCGAAGAGAGGATTTATTGTTGCCCAGGTCTGACTAAGTTTCTTTCGTGTTCGGAAAGTGGAAATCAGAAAGCAGAAAGGAATTTGGGCCAAGTATCCAGTCCAAGAAGCATGTCGTCACCATTTAATGTCGGCTCGTATTTCCAGATGACATCTCTTTTCCCTCAAAGTGCATACCTCTCTAAATTCATCATTTCACCTTTTTTCACTTTAACTCCCTCACCATTCTTAAAGAAAGGTAGCTGGGGCGGCTTCATGGTTTTCTCCTGGCAAGAATAAGGGGAATGACCGACATCATGGAGTACGCTTCGCCAATCCCGTTTGATCATGAATGTTAATGTCCTAAAATAAAGAAATAAAAGAAAGGAAATTCAAAGTCAAAAGGCATGAAATTGAAGCAAAATCGAAGAGTTTCAAGCCGAACAGGGTGTCGATTCTTATCAAGAGTCCCAAAAGCAAATGCAAAAGTGGGACAAAACTCACAACTCGAGGCCCGAGAAATAAAGACCGATCCAAAATAAGGACCCCCTAGCCAACTATGCAAGGACGGAAAGCCCGGGGTTCGCTTTTGAATACAAAGGAAGTCAGAATCAAGCATCACAAGACCACAAAACCAATCATTGTTCAAACTAACAGCTTGTTTTGTTTCTCAACTAAAATATATGCAGGTGCAACTTAGGAAAACAAAAGGAAGATGAGGTAAAACAACCAAGGATGGGCACTAGGGCCAAAGGTGCTGATGCGTCAATGACCAAAGGGAAGTTTTCTTTTTATGCAAACTCGTAAATGGCAATGGCAGCACGACATACCAATCCCTAGTTTGCACAGCTTGTGGACTTCTTAGGAATTACCTAAGGATTGCATTCCAACCACCCCCCCCCCCTTCCAATATAATCGAGGAAGTTTCCCTCCACATCCCCAGCATAACCTGAGGATCTTCTCCTTACACTTCCTAGTCCCCAGCGCAGTTTAGGAGTTAATACTCCCATACCCTTAGCATAACCTAAGAATTATTCATTTCCTTCTATATCCCCAGCACAGTAAAAAAGATATTTGTGATCCTCCATGGCCTTGCATTTCCCTAGCATAACCTAGGATTTTTCCTTCATCCCGTCATAACCTGCGGATTCCCCTAACATAACCTAGGACTTTTCACTCATCCCGGCATAACCCGAGGATTCCCCTGACATAAATCAGGATCTATTTTCACCCTGGCATAACCTATGAATCTTTTTCATTTCATCCCGGCATAACCCGTGGATTCCCTGACATAACTCAGGATCTCTTTCCATCCCGGCATAACCTGCGGATCCCCTAGCATAACCTAGGATTTATTCTTTAATCCTGGCATAACCTATTGATTCCCCTGACATAACTCAGGATCTCCTTTCATCCCGGCATAACCCATGAATCCCCCTAGCATAACCTAGGATTGTTCCTTCATCCCGGCATAACCCGTGGATTCCCCTGACGTAACTCAGGATCTCCTTTCATCCCGGCATAACCCGTGGATTCCCCTAGCATAACCTATGATTGTTCTTTTATCGAGGAATAACCCGTTGATTCCCCTGACATAACTCAGGATCTCCGTTCATCCCGGCATAACCCGTGGATTCCCCTAGCATAACATAGGATTGTTCTTTCATCCTGGAATAACCTGTAGATTCCCCTAACATAACTCAGGATCTCCTTTCATCCCAGCATAACCTGTGGATTCCCCTAACATAACCTAGGATTTATCATTCATCCCGACATATCCCGTGGATTCCCCTGACATAACTTAGGATCTCTTTTCATCCCGGCATAACCCGTGGATTGCCCTAGCATAACCTAGGATTTTTCCCTTCATCCCGGCATACACTGTGGATTCCCCTGATTTAACTCAAGATCTCCCTTCATCCCGGCATAACCCGTGGATTCCCCTAGCATAACGTAGGATTGTTTTTTCATCCCGGCATAACCCGTGGATTCCCCTAGCATAACCTAGGATTGTTCTCTCATCCCGGCATAACCCATGGATTCCCTTGACATAACTCAGGATTTTCCTTCATCCCGGCATAACCCGCGTATCTCCCAAGCATAACATAGGATTTCTCACTCATCCCGACATAACATGCAGATCGTTTTTTTCCATCCCCATAGAGACCTTTTCATTATCATCCCGGCATAACCCGAGGATTCTCATCTTATCCCCAGCAAGAACCATATCTCCTCTCCAGCACAACCTGGCGATCATTCCAAGGGATACTCAATTTTGTTCCTTTTGTTCTAAAAGAGCAGCATAGATATGTGTTACAAATAACTCATGAAATTATAAGTGAAAACTGGGGCAAAAAATTTTATTCGTTTGTTTGTTTTGCAGTCTGAGCAGTTATCACCTTAAGGCACAAGATTCAGCACAATTGAAAGCATGACTGTCAATTCAGAACAGAAGGAAAGAAAAGAGACAAAAGTTGAACTCAAGGTGATGAGGCGGACAAAGACAGGGACTGCTCAAAATTAATAGAAGTCACCAGTTCAGCATATCCCGTTTTGTTTCAACATTGAAGATTGAGTTAGCAGCTGCAATTAACGAGAATAAAGATTCGGATCGGAGTCTGCCGTGAAATATAGCCGAGACTCAAGATCAAGCTTCAAGAGACCCATAGATAGGAATCTTGTAATTTGTAGTTGATAGATTCAGCTAGCTTATTTTTTAATTTTCTTTCGGTGTAATAAGGAGCTTAGTGAGCAGAAACAGCAGCAGCAGCCGCCAATCATAGTCAATCGGTAGTCCCAGCTAGCAAAACTTCCAGAACTTCACAGACCGCATTACTTTACTGCCAAGAATATGTAGGCAACCTTTGAAACATGGTTCAGTTAGATATTTTTAAAAATTCTTCACATGGAGTATTCAATCGGACGGAAATCGCTCATCTTTTCTCACTTGTCTTTGCAAGAAAACTGTTCGTGTTCCTGCGCAAAGAGGGGCAGCTGTGAGCATATTATTTTTGACCGCTCGAAACAAGCTCCTACAGGACTATTAAAGTTAAAGAGAAAATACTGATTAAGACGAGTCAAACCACGGGAGTTGTATGGTTGAAACTTGAAGCATTTACTAAATTTAATTTACAAATTTGGAATTTGTTAAAGATATTTGGAGAACTAAGAGCCCGTTTGGCTGCCAAAAGTTTTTCTGTAAATGTTAGGATTTTAATTTTTAGGATTTAACTGCATGTGCATGTTCATTACTGCAATGTTTAAAATGGTTCAACATTTAATTGTTAAATAAATTGGTATTACAAATTAAAATACAAAAGATATATATATATATATATATATATATATATATATATATATATATATATATATATATATATATATATATCTTTGTTCGGCATTTGAAACTATTTTTGTTAATTTTGACTTGGTTTAGTTTATTTGTGATAATTAGTAATTTGTTGGTTTTTTTCTCAATAAAGTTAGTAATTATTTTAAATTAAAGAAAAGATAAAACCATATATTATGTATATATATATACAGCCACTCAAGCTGGCCACATATGGGCCAGGCCTGAGTGGCCCAACCTGCTTCTCCGTTTAAAAACAAGGACCCAGCCCAAGTGATAGACCCTGGTCCAGTCCATGTAACAACAAACCAAATGATGTCGTTTCAAAGGGCTAATCATAGCTATCGATCCGAGTTCATCCAATGGTCACGAAAGCCTCCCCCATTTTGTATACATATGTCCAAACGTCTCCAATACAGATTAGAGACAAAACCCCCCTCCTCATACCGTCTTCCTCGTACTGTAGCGCCTCCCTTTGACCACCTCTTGACCACCAGCCAACCACCCTACTAGCATCGCCAGTAATCGCCTCACGGCGGAGGCCGGAAACTAAACCAAATTAACACGACTCAACCGTCATGATCTCCCCTATCCCGTCCCATTGTCAGTTTATGTAAAACATAACCCCTTCGTCTCAAATCTTCAAAAACGGGGCCATCGGAACCACCGTCTCCGGAGACCCTGTTCCAAGCCCTTCCACCTTTACACCCTAGGACCACTAAGACACCCCCTTCCCTATCCTGCAATCCACTTTCCTCGAATCCCCCCCCCCCCCATCACTTCAAATATTCTCCAAAAGGTCGTCGGAAACCCTACCTCTGGCGACCCTGTTCCAAAGCCGTCTAAAATTACACCACTAAGGCGTCTCAACCCCCTATTTCCAACTTTATATGTCGCCTTCTCGAATATTCCCGGAATTATTCGAATATTAATTCGAAGCCTACCCCTAAAACATAAAACACCCTGGAAATGGTTCAAACCTCTCCCAGGCAGTCCCTGGTCCCTTTTAACACCAACCACACCACCCATGAGTCTCAAACAACCCCAACAACTAACAAATTCCAAATCTGAGACCTTACTAAGGTCTCAGAGCCTTGAAAACCCTCTCCTGAGCTTTTATGTTGATTAAACACCATCCTAGGAGGTTCAGAACCCTGTGGAAAAGGTCAAGGTCCAGTTGAAATGGTTTAAATGGGAACAAGAATGAAAAGCTAAGTTTTCTTGCATATTTTCATTTCTTTAGCTTTTGACTGCTTGAGTTCTTTTAATAATTGATTAGTTTCAGTAGCTACATTTCTAATAGTTGAAGTTCTTTATTTGATTTTCTTTAGTTGTTTGAATGTTTGTCCACAAGTTCATCTAAGATAGGTTTCAATATTCATAGGTTTTGTTTGTCACTAGTCCGGAAACCTTCTCGTCTCTGAAATAGTTCAATATCTTATTAAAATTAGCTTTTGAGTTGTGTAATTCTTATAATTTGATGAACTCTACTGATGCATCGATGTTCTGATTGGTTTGATATTTTGTTTATGCTACTAAGTGTCTGATCTTTATTTCAAAATAGCTTTGGTCCTCAGTGTTGATAGACGTATTCATTTTCTGGTCATTTTTATTTTTTATTTTTGTTAATCTTGTATAATGTTTGTGGAAGTCTATATGAAGGCATCTGTGTTAAGCCTTGTTAATATTGGCTAATTCTGATTGTCACGAGCCTGTTAGTCTAGAGGGTGACCCAAGTTTGATTGACCAGGGTCAATGTGACTGAACTAGGGACAAAGAACTGACCAAGGTCAAATTTCTGGGGTAGGGTAATTTAGGAAAGCATGTGAAGGTATAAGAGGCATTTGATCTTTTAAAAATCTGATAGGAATCCTTTAGAACCTTCTAGCAAGGACTAAAATATATTTCTTGCCTAAAACTTGAGGCACAAGTTAGTAATTGAAGGACTACTTTGGAAAAAATGCAAGCTGAGTTAAGGACTAAAAAGAAAACAAGGCAAAATTTGATGCCCTAAAAAGCTTTACTATAAAATGAATCAGCTGGGCATTGATAAGGTATCTGAAAAACATTCTCTTTGAGTACCAGAGCTGAAACACTTATTCCTATATCTGAAAATACCACTAGTGTTGTTTCTATCATTTTTCTAAAAGTTTAGATCTCTAAAAACTCTACTGAAGTCTGCAAACACTGTTTGATTGGCTATTGATCGCTTAGCTAGTCTCTTATATTTACTCATAGGATCCTGTTTTACTTGAGTTACAGGTACATTTCCTTGTTCATCTGATACATTGAAGTTCAAGTATAAAATATTCATGAATGTGCAGATTTGAGTTCCATTGTATCATTCTAAGCCATTTCCCTGTTTTTCCCTTATTCAGTTTTGGATATAGTTGTAGTGATAAGATAGTCATTATGCTGTAATTAATGTCGGACTATCTCATTTTGTAATAACTGGACACTTGGCTGTTTCAATATGTAATAACTTGAACATTTGATTGAGTTTTCTCTTTTTATGTGTATAATTAATAGCTAGCTTCCACTTTTGTCTGGCTAGTTCAAGTGGTGATCCAGTTCACTTTGAGCTACTGGACTTAGGAAGTAGTATTTTAATAGTCATGTGAAGATTAGAGTGCTATGAAGCATTTCAGTTCATTTAAATCTCAGAATGTTTAGTAGTAGTTCTATTTTTAAATTTGTCCCCTATAGTGTCACTTGAATCACACTTGAATGTTAAAATTTGATTCTTATACACAGGTTGATGAGTATATGAATCATTTGATTCAAATCTGATTTTAGAAATTAATATAAAAATGTTTGTTAATATTTCCTTCATGAATGGGTAGAGATTCAGTTTTGTGTATAATTTTGAACCAAATTGGTTATTAACTATTGGACTCTTTCATCCAAATAAGTAATGGGCTTATTCGAGAGGCCCAGTAAACACCAAGAAGATATAATATTATGTGCTTCTTAATTGGAAGAATCAAAGGTCTAGGCTAGACATGAAATAGGTGTAATGGCTGTCAATGCAACATGTTTTGGGCTGGCCCAGACTTGAGTCCATGCACACGATTAGCCATGAATGAGGCTAAGTGCAAGTGCTACTTCTCCAAATACACAAAATGTACGTGAATTGATTAGTGCATTTAAGCACTCGCAAGAATAGAAAATTTAGCATAGATTAGGCTGTCCTCATAGAAATAAAGTGAGGCACGTTAATACTAGCAAATACTATGCGATGGCTCCTTAATTCATTAGAACACATAGAAAAAATAGGAAGTGGCATTTAGCAAATTCACGGCCTTCCATCAAATCCCAAAGACATAGTTGCAATAGGCGCGCGTGTTTAATAAAATACCTTCCTAAAATTCGAGTGCGCATTTATGTGACTCAAATCCTATTCTCAATGGAATTAAAATATGTCTAAAATTGTGGGTGCATTTATGTGACGCGATTCGCGACGTGTTTTAATGACATTGCAAATTTTCCTAAAAAGATGTAAAAACGTTTAATAATCTAAAATTACGGTTAACAGGTATAGAAAATCATATTTTAGCCACTAATAATGAGATTAGGCGACCATGCTAGAACCACAGGATCCGAGGGTGCCTAACACCTTCCCTCGGGTCAACAGAATTCCTTGATCACGAATTTCTTGTTCCCAGACTCCAATTGGGTAGTCAAAATTTCCTCGATTTGGGATGAACCGGTGACTTGGGACATCAAAAGCCAATCCTAACCCAAGTGGCTACTCTTGAAATAAAATATTAATCTCATCTCGAATAATGTCACTTTAATTGGAAAAACTCCTATACATGTGTCGCCCTACGGGGTAACCACATATAAGCGGTGAAAATGAGGTGTGACACAATATTGAAGGTTTAAAAGTTAACAACAAGTTACAGCTGTGACGGATAGTAGGTACTTGAAATTAGTACCTAGAAAAGGAGGATGACAATACAAATACTCTTAATGAAGAAGTTGAGTTCGGTTTAGGAATTAAGGAAATACGTATTAAGAATTTGGTTAAATCTTCACCTATGTAAACACAAGAAATGGTGCCGCTTCTATCAAACTTTGGAACACAAAACTTGATAAGTGTTTAAGAATTCAAGAAGTAGCAAAAGGCCACAATCGGGTGCTAAAACTCACGGTGAAAAGTTGTCGCGTTGGTACGATTTATGTGTATAAAGATTTTACGTCTTGTCATATAGGAATTGTGGTTTAATAAAACGTAATCCAACTATCAACTTCTACAAGGTTTTGAATAGTTTATACAAGTAGTAGGTTTAAATTGAAAGATACCTACTATATTCATTAATCTTATAAAGAACATCAATCACTAACTTAGTGGGGGATTGTTATATTAGTTAGGGTTTTTATGGGAGTATTTGATAAGAGGCTGATTTGTCCCTCATTTGTAATGACGCGGCCGGTCGTTTTGACCTCTAGCACACTGCTCAGCAATTTCAGGCCATGATCAGCTTCATTTCAGGCATTATAACTTGTACGTGTTGTCGAAATCAAATTTCGAGGAGTTCAGAGTTGATTTACAAAGAGAATTCTCATATCGGAAGCTTAAGTTGAAAGAACTAACTAGGATTAGATTTGTCAGTAAACGACATTAGAATCAGGATTCCAAGTTTCAGCAAATTCATATAATGATTTCAGACTTGGGCTCGGGTTTTTGATGCCCCGGGAGTGTTTTGGAGCCTATTGTGGAAGTTAGCATTTTGGAAGAAATTTCATAAGTTTGGGTTGAAGTGAATTTTAGTGTTATCAATGTCCGTTTTGGATTCCGAGTCTAGGAGTAGCCCCCTATGGTGATTCTAGAGTTGGGAGCGCGATCGAAATTGAATTCAGAGGTCCGTGGATTATTTTGGAGTCATTTGGCTAAAGATAGAAATTTTAAGGTTTTTGAGAAGTTTGACCGGAAGTATACTTTTTGATATCGTGGTTGGAATCTAATTCTGAAAGTTGGAGTAGGTCCGTAATATCGAACATGTCTTGCGTGCAAAATTTAAGGTCAATCGGACGTGATTTGATAGGTTTAAACATCGAAAGTCGAAGTTTAATATTTTAACGTTCATTGAGCTTGAATCAGAGTGTGATTCATGGTCTTTTAGCATTTTTTTAATGTCATTTGAGGCCTCGAGCAGGTTAGTATTATGTTATGGGACTGATTTCTGTGATTGAACAGGGCCCCGAAGGCCTCAGGTGTGTTTCAAGGTAGTTTTGGATCATTTCAAGCTATTTTGCGATAGCTACTGCTGGTGTTTGGTATTGTTCTTTGTTTTCGCGAAGCTCCTCTTGGTTCTTGAAAAAGGATTTGGTTTTAGGGACTGTGTTCTTTGTGTTCGCGTAGGGATCGTCACGTTCGCGAAGAAGAATATCTCTGTTGCACAAGTTTGACTTTGGAGGCTCATATCTTGCAATCTATAAGAAATTTGGAGATTATAAATTCATTTTGTAGCCATTTGTGTCTAGTTTTCAGAGAAGTAAACCATGTAGAATTTGGATGTGTACAAAAAGTTATGGCTAGTACACTACAGGCTATCCCGGAAGATAAAGACGAAACTTGTGTTGGACAGGGCTGACTTTGGCAGCTTATATCTCAGAATCTATTAGGAACTATGAGATGACTAAGACATGAAATTTTTAGATAGTGGTATCTAGTTTTTCAAAAAATTAAACTATTTGGCATTTGAAGTTTTGTACAAAACGTTATGACTATTATACTAGAGGTTGTCTGAGAAGAATTTGAAAATGGTTTTTTCGGAATCTTCTTCTTCGAACACGATGTGGGTATGTGAACGCAAAGAAAAGCCGTATAGGCAGTGTATTAGTGTAAAAAGATGGATTTGGCTCATTTCATCTCATTCCTCCATGGGAGCTGACCTAGGAGCGATTTTGGAGCTCCATTTTCGTCATCCATATCAAGGTAAGTGATTCCCACCTATTACAAGTTAATTACTTGGATTATATCTAGATTTTAATATGAAAAATCATGTAAATTAGTAGAAATTCTGGGATTTAGAAGAAAACCTAGAAAATTGGATTTCTTTAATTGTGACCACGATTTTTGGGCACAAAAATAAGAGTAAATAGTATATTTGAATTCATGAGTTCATGGGTAAACTTAATCTTCGAAACTTTGGAATCTGAGCACGTGGGCTAGAGGGAATATTAAAGAACTTTATGGTCGAGGTTAGGAACTGTTATAAATTGGATCATTAGGGTAAATGAGCATATATTAATGGATTTGTATTATTATTGGCTAGCTTTGGAGCTTTGTTCATCGATTCGAGTCTTCGGAATAACGTGGCATGCCGATTATGGATATTTGGAGCGAGGTGCTCCTGTCTAACTTTGCAAGAGGGAATTGTCCCATAGGTGAATTAATTGAATTTGTGCTCCTACTTGTGGGGGCTACGTACGCACGAGGTGACGAGAGTCCGTGTGTAGACTCTATTATGTTTAAGTTCGGGTAGTCTAGGATCCAGAAACATGTTATACTTGGAATATTTGTAATCTTATTGAATGTTTGACTTGGTTTAATCACATCTAATTAGTAAATGAATTTTCAAATAGATTAAACTTTATTTTTTCGTTGTTAAAAGAAAATTAGCTTTTCTTTTGAAAATTATTCCCTGATCAATTCTTGATTGACTAATTGTTGTGTTTATTTATATTTGATCGCATCACATGTATGATTCACGAGAGGTACAATAGATGCATCTATGGTTCGCGCCATTCGACCCTCTGGCAGTGTGCAGTTTAAATATTGTTGGATCAGGTCATACCTCCTCGGCATGATTTACGCTGGCTTGTATTGCTTGCCTTGAAACTTATTGAAGTTGTTAGTGCCTCTTCCTGGCTTGAGAATATTTGTATTACTGATATAAAGGGATTTTGGTAATTTCCTATAAAAAATAAATTGTTTATTCGCTTTAATCTATTGAATTACGATCATGTTTATAAAAGTTCACAATTTACTACATTATTGAGATAACATTATTAGACAACTAGAAAGTGTCGAAGTCGACCTCTCGTCTCTATTTTTTTTAGATTAGACTGGATACTCATTGGGTACACATTATTTTCATTCTCATACTACACTTCTGTGCATTTTTGTTGCACATGCACATGCATCTCTAGTGGCCTAGTGAGTGTAGCAGCACGCTTGATGTGGAGACTTAGTGGAGCTGCATTTTCTGAGATGACCGGGGCCGACAGAGTCTCTTTCAGATTATTGTATTTATTTTCTAGTCCAATATTGTATTCCCACAGTTGATGTATTACATTATTTCTCAGAAATTGCTCATGGACTTGTGATACAATGTTCTGGGATGATTATGGGATATTCTGTATTATTCCTACATATTCATGTATTTATTTTCGTAAAGATTATCTTTTATTATCTGAATTGGAGGAAAATTTCCATTTCAAAATTATTCCGATAAGAATTTAGTTAAGTATTTTAGTTTTCTTGCCTAACAGCGGTGTCCGGCGCCATCATGAACCTTAGTGGATTTTTGGTCATGACAACAAGGTATCAGATCACCAGGTTCCCTTAGGTCTCACGAGTAAATGAGAAAGTCTAGTAGAGTCTCGCGGATCGGTATGGAGATGTCTATACTTATCTTCTGGAGGTTGCAGGGTTGTTAGGAGTACTTCCCTTCTTGATTCCTCATAGTGGGATTTCATTCCTTGATGCTTATGCAATTTTTTCCATCCAACTCAACCTTGTTCAATGCGAACCGCCTGTTATAAATCGAGAACTGAAGGATTGTAATGGTATTATGAATGTGGTGCGGGGTGTTTCTCCCAGCGGGGTTGTTTGAGCTACCATCGTTGCCTTGTGGAAGGATGTTCGATCATTTCCGCTGAGTAGCAGTACTTTTGAGAGCTCTAAGGCTAGGCACAATTTGCGATGATATTTATGAACGATTATTCCGCAAAATTGATATGATGGTAGGATGCTTGCCTATGTGTTGGGGTACTGAATGATTTGAAGGAAGGTTTACTCAGTACATGATCTAGAGATTCGGTATTTTATTTTATTTTCAGTAGGGGAAAGGCAACCGGCTAAGAATGTTCAGATTTGGGTTGATGGGTTATCGAGGCTTGGTAATTGCAAGCATGGTGGAATTTTCATTTGTGTTGATATGTCATTATACATGTTTAATGTACTAAGTTCGTCGGTGTTATGACATTCTATAATTCACCTCGATAGCAGGATATTGTGAGACACTATTGAAGAAGCGGCAATTAGAGATCGCGGGTGAGGCGGTTCAGGATTGAATTGAAGTTTCCAATACTGACGGCTCGAGAAGGATGATCTTTGGAAGGGTTTAAAAGTGAGAAGCGGTCTATTGATTCAAACGCTACCGAGATGACTTTTGATCTAAGGTAATAACTGAGCATCAAAGAATGAGGAAGGACATGGGGTAACTGTCAAGTGGTGGTTAAAATTTCTAGAAGGCATGGTATCATAAGCGAAGGTCGAGTAGATGATTTAAGGAGAAAGTTTCGCTAAAGTGGGAGAGTGGAGGAGTTGCACATTGGTCAAGTCGTAGGATGACTACATCTTTGAGGAAAGTTGGAGTGATTTGAGAATTTTAGTGATTGGTTATTTGGGCATGCGGATTAATTTGAAGTACAAACTATTTTGTTGCAGGAGATTTTGTGTAACGGAAAGAAGCTACTTTAAATGAAGAAGGATATAGCCTAACTTTGAATTGAAAGGATGTTGTTGCACATTTATGATGTCCACGAGGAGTGAATAGACTTGTGCAAGCTAGAGAGTGAGCTCGAACTCAGGATGGGTCATTGTCGTCGTAGTGATTGTACCACGTGCAGTGGTGTCGAAAGATGTCGGAGAGTGATTTCCACAAGGGTTACTCCCTGTGAGCAGGCTAGCGGTCGCGTGTTTGGTGAAGCTTCTGCGAAGAATTCTACAAGCTATGCGGTAAACAGCTCAGTTAGATGAATATGGTTAATGATTCAGAATATCCGTAAATGGTTTTACAAAAAAATTCCGAAAATTTTAGTGGTTGATTGCACATGGTTATATCAGTAAGAGATAAGAATCCTGGTGAATTTCAAAATGGTGTAATAGTGGCTTCAAGCTAAGTGAGAATGTCCCGCCGCATATGGTTGGGTTGCATGGTTAACTACTTATGAGATTTCTAGTTATTAGCATATTGATGGGATATTCCAGCAATGGGAAAAGAACACATGTGATTATTTGGGAAAAGGAATTGTCAAAGGTGTCCTATGATTGGCCTTATTGGCTCACGCTCATGCTTGGGGAAGGATTCAGGAATTGTGCCTTGTATAAGTGCGAGTTTCAAGAAAAGTGGTTCTTCTAGGTGCTTCGTCGAAAGGGTATTCATGTGCTAAAAAATCATGGAGTTGATTATATTCAGGTCCCAGTTAGAGCGGGTGGCTCTCAACAATTGTCCTAGTGAATTCGAATGGGTGAAGTATGGTGCCTAATAATTTCGAGCTTACAGGTACAGTAAAGAATCAAGCTTTGTACTAGCTTACGAGAAGGTGCCCAAAATGTTCTATGATGTTTTGACTTGCAATGTAGCAATTGGGAGGAATGAAATGGTTCGTGGGGTTGGAGACAGCATGGTCTCGTGATTCACGGTCACTTGGGATTAGTATGGATGGAGTGTGTTATGTGTTGAATGGGTTTATTACTTCTAAGCCAATCAAGGATAAATTGGAAGAAGATAGACTAGTTAGCCATAGTTATGTTTGCATATTGGTGGTAGTAATTAGTTTCTTCGGGAAATTATGCAAGTGATTTGTAGCTATGCGTGCGAGGCCTGTCGGCTGCCATAATTGATGTTATTCATGAGTATTCTACTGTTATGGCCTATTACGTGCAGGTAGATCATGGAAGGGTTATGGTGGTTTAGGCCACTACTCAGAGATTTGCATATTCTGCGGTTATGAGAATCAACCTGCATGTTGCTATGGTTCCCCTAAAATGAGTTAGGTGAAACGTTTTTATATGATGAAGCGTTAATCTATTAGTGGTTCCGGAGTAAGGATTGAAATAGTGTTCTATCAAATTTTTGCATGTTGGTGCAGTGAGTGGTATGGAATTTAAAGTAGGGATCGAGGTTGCAATTCAGTGCTAACAAGGATGTCACGAGCTCGAATGAGCAGGAAAGTAGTTTCAATATTTAAAGTAAGTTATTATTTCCTAGTAAGGATTCTTGATCACTTCTTAGTGTTAGTATGGTTGCTGGTTTGTATTTACATACATGTTTTCTGTTACGGAAGGTTGTGGGAGCTTGCCCCACGAGAAGGTTGTATAAGTGTGGCATGTAGTCACTTGATTGGTTAAAGAGTTAAACCAAGTATGAAGTTTGTGGTGATATCGTTGATTTGGGATTTGATGGCTAGAGGGCACTTGATTTATTGAGTTGTGTACTATTGTCACACTTCCTTTTTCACTACACCTCCGGAAGGGTATAAGGGAGTTTTTTCCAACTAAAAATGGCAGTAAAAACAGGATTATTTCAATTAAAGATTCAAAGTCGCCACTTGGAATAATTAATGGTATCCCGAGTCACCGTCTTAAATACAAAATCGAGCAAAAGATTGACTCTGTTTTACAGTCCGCGAACTAGAAATCTGGGAAAGGAATTCTGTTAACACGAGAGAAGGTGTTAGGCATTTCTGAGTTCCGTGATTCTAGCACGTTCGCTCAACTGCTATATGTTGGTTTATTATCTGATTTTAATACTTGTTTCATCCCATTGTGAAATTTTAAACTTAATAACCGCTTTTCATTATTTTTAAGAAAAAATTGCAACGTCATTTAAAATATGTCTTGAACCACGTCACATAAATGCACCCGCAACTCTTGACATATTTTATCTAATATTGTTTAGATGTGGATTTGGATCATATAAATGCGCACCCGAATTAGGAAGGTGGTCTATTAAAATAATGCGCCTAAAGCAACTACGTATTTTCAAGTTTTCAAGGGCCATGGAAATTCAGCTAACGGCACACCTAGATTTTAATTTTAATGGATTGTACTCAACTAAGGCAAATTGCGGATGTTCACGATTGATTATTTCTTAAATATTCTCCTAACGACCCGAATAATTAAAAGAGAAACAACACGAAATTAACATAATCTTTTTTGAGCTTGCATTCCTTTTTGTTATTTACCAAAGTCCCAAATCCACTCTTAAACCAACCACCCCATGGCGAGAATTCAAATCTTCCTTTTAAGTCCCAAACACAACATTGTACTTTTAAGTTGTGATTTTAAACTAAATAAGTTATGGTAAGGGAGAAATCAGTGGAAAATAAAAACCAACCAAAACAAAAAATCAAATCAACTTCAAAGCAAAGAGCACTTCTCACTCAAGCTCAAGTAGAAAAATGAAATAAACCAAACTATATGCGCAACAATGGTAAAACTTTTCATTAAAACAAATATACTCAAGTTGAGTATAACTCCTCATAGAACAAAAGCTTAGATCATTAATTGATATTACTATCTAAGATGAGTGAGATATACATTTTACCTAAATAACCTTCCGAAATCTCTCACTACTTTATCAATGTCAAACTTTTTGGTTTTTAGACATGTAATACTAACTAGAACCCAAATAACAGTAAACACCTCGGTAAATAACGAAAAGTTAGCCAGCATCCAAGCAAAATAATTGACAAACACATAATAAGTTACATCCCAAAGCTATACAAAGCAGCTGCACTTTTATGATATAAGAAACCAAAATGTTCCAGCTCCATTCCGTCCGTTGTACCACGGAATCAAAACACAATTTCAGTTTCCATTTTTAAACTCAAAAGCTTGAAACAGTATAATGGAGCTAAATCTAAAGCGCAAATACAACTCCAAAGCCACAACATATTGCATCATATACACGGATTTCAAAATTTAAGCTTTTTCAGCAAATCAAATATATTTTAGGATAGAACATTGATAGCTTGACAGGATTTGTCACAGAAACAAAGCGGCAGAAGAAGAATGAAAATGGAAGAACTGACCTTCTATTATTGAAATTCTGGTCCAAATACAATCAAAATAAAGCTTGAATATAGAAAAACCTTCAAACGAGCTACTGACTAGGCATCTGGACCGAAATCACAACCTTGAACAAACCCGTCAACCAAAGACAACGTAGGAATACTCGACTTCGACAAATTGAATGGAAAACTCACTCTAATTGAACTCCATTTGAAGACCAAATGCTCGAAATAGATGGGAGGAAGTATAAGACGCAAGATATAATTTGTAATTTTCTGAGATTTCAAACCATCTTAAAAGTCCAAACCAAAGTCTGACTAGGTGCCGGGGTCTAGTTTAGATTTTTGTCTCCCGAAGAAGAAGCTTGCACGGGGAGGGTCGTCAATAGTTCTCGTTGTTGAAGACCATCGCCAGGAGGGGAGGGCTCTCTTGTTGTAAATTGTGGCCCGCTTCCTTAGAGTCTAGGTTAGGTCTTATTAAGAGCAAGGGTTTGGGTGTTGGGTCAGGTCGGGTAGACCCTGTTTGGGTTGGATAAAGAGAACAAATTCAGGCTTTCAAAGTGTTTGGCCTAATAGATTTTTAACAACCAGTCCTTTTTTATTTCCTTTTTATTTTGTGGTTTTTTTCTTTCTTTAATTAATTAAAAACCTAAACTAAATTCCTAAATTAATTCAAATTATAAAATCAAGCTAATTATCTAACCATAAATGATCCTATATTAATAGAGAAAACTTAATAACCCAAAATTTAAAGCTAAGAATGTAAAAATGAGCCATTTTTGTGATTTTTATTTTTAATAAAGCTACTGACTAATTAATTAATCCTAAAATATAAATAAAAATAAGTACAATGCAATTTGTGTATTCTTTTGATTTTTAATGGAAATTAAATATACACAAAAATACAAATAATTAATAAAATTCTACCAAAAATCCTATAAAATTGCGAAAATTGGGAAAAATTATTTTTAAATATTTTATGGGAGTAATTTATATAGCAAAAGATCACATGCTCACTGTGAGCACGTGATTTTTGCCTCACTTGAAATGTTCCTATAAATTCATTAAATTAGTATTTTTATGTTATTATTTGAATTTTTTAGGAATTAATTGTGTGACTTTGTGTTTATCTGCATCTCTCTTTTATTATTTGAATTATTTAGGATTTATTTTGCCCGATTTTATGTTTGTTTGAATTTTTGGAATTAACTGCATAATTTTATGTTTATTTGCATGTTGCACTTTTTAATTAATATAATTCATAAAAAAATGGCATGTTTGCATTTAGGATTATTTAGGTTATTAATTAGTTAATATTGAAAATAAGAAAAAAAAACAACAAAAACAAATTGATTGATTTTCTTTGAAATTTAAAATTAAGGCTGTTGTAGGAATTTATTTAGTTTATTTCATGATTAAATATTTTTATGGCTATTTTTTATTTGTTATTAAAAACCTGAAAATAAATAATAAAACAAAAATATACACAAAGAGAATAATTGATTGTATATAACATTTGATTTGTAAAGACCAAGATCTTGACCACTTTAATCATACAATTTGGCCAAAAAACCACCTAACTCATAAAATTGACCCAAACCCAACATCCCTGCCCGGTGCAAAAACCCCAGAAGCAAAACCGCGTCGTTTTACGCAAAGAGAATCTGAGCCGTTGATCAATCTTGATCAAACGGCCAAGATGAAAAGGTGTCACACTATATAAATGTCACACACACCCCCTACCATTGAGATAGCGTACCATGTCCTAAACGAACTCTAATTCTGTTGGTGTGACACCGCCCTACCTCCGACGTATCACCACCGCCCGCCAGAAATCGTCGTCGCCAGCGGCGTAACCCCAAATCTACCCAAAATTACACCCCTTAATCCCCACGCTCCCCTCTTTCAAACCCCACCATTGGTTACCCTCCAATAACTCTCTGTCTAGTGGAATATCCATTTAAAGTTTGACAGCCCCGCCGTTCACGGTGGCGACCGGCCGCCAAACATCCTAGCTTTGCACCCTAGATTCCTCACCCCACCCTCATCACAGATCTGAAACAATCATCCCTTGAATCATACCACACCTGCTCGAATATTGATTTGAATAGCCCGGCCAAAACCTAACCACCCCTAAAATCCGTCGAACCCACACTGATTACTCTCCTCATACCCCTCAACCCAAATCCATGCCCCATGACTCTTGAATCACCATTGTTATGGTTGATTGCTAGATCATAGCTAGATGGAACCAATATAATGTTGCATGCGATTGTTGAAACCCAAATGTTTAAATTAAGTTATCCAACTCTGTTTAATGTTAGTAGGGTGTCTTTGTAGAAGTCTTTTTCTGTTGTTTAAATACATTCTTAGTGTTCATACCCTCTTATCCTTCTCTTTTCTATTTAGGCGTAATACATAGTTCATTTGATAAGCTTATACTGTAGTGAGCATAGTTGTTGATGTGTTCTTCTCATGAATATACTTTATGTTGGGTCAATTTCTGCTGACCCTATTAACTTGAACCTGTTTATGAAGTTGATTAACTGTTTGTGTGTTGACTCTGATTTCTTATCTTTGGGTCTTGGGGGTAAATGTATATGCTTACTGATGTGTTCTTTCTCCTGAATACCTTTATGTTGGTTCTATTTTGGCTGACCCCGTTAATTTGAATCTGTTTATGAAAGTTGATTGAGTGTGTTCTTTGACTCCGAGTTTTTATCTTTGGACCTTTTGATATATATATATATATACGCTTATGGGTTGATTTCCTCTCCTGCATGATTTTTTTATTGATTTGGTCTATTCGATCCTGTTCTGATTTTTGTTATTTTCTTTGGATAGATCGTGGTGCTTCATAATGGTAGTTAATGTGGATTAATTCAAACACTTAGGATAATTTGGGTAGGTGATTCAGATTTTAGTGCATTTGATTGTCGTTAAGCTAACTAGGGTAAGGTAGGGCTAGGGTTAGTAATTATAGGAACAATACAAAGGTAATTAAGGTATTGTCAAGGAATCTTTGGCAAGTTAAGTGAAGAAACTTCTAGAATAGAATATAATTGCAATTCAGATTTTTTATTTTGATAACATGGTTACCAAGTTAGGAAATTGGGGATTAAAGTATTAAATAAAATAGGGACTCAAAGGCAATTTAAAATATTAAGGTAGCCCTATGTGTGAGGAAGTATATACTAGCACTAAAAAGAACGAAGGGGGCTGGGAAAAAAAGATAGAAAAAAAAGAGCTGAAAAAAAAATCAGGGAACTTTTAGTACAATCGACTTCTCTCTGCTTAAAACTTCACAAACTTGACCCAAAATTAAGTCTGATTCCTAATCCTTATCATGGACTAATGGTTTATTTGTTGGGTTGTTGTTAGGTTGAGGTTCGAGTTGGTTTTGGCTATTGAAAATTGATATTGGTTGTGTGACTTACATTTCCTGGGATTTGAAAGTGCTGAAGTTCACTGTTCCATTCATTTGGGGTCTATTCACTGAATTTCTCGTTAACTCTGGGGTATATTTTCCATTGTTGTTGCTGCTTTGCTTTGTGATTGTTTGCTCATAGGTTTCTTCTTCATTCCAGGTACATTTTTCAACCTCTAATGATGTATGAAGTTTAAGATTAATGAACACCCAAGTTGAAGATGCACATTACTCATTCCTTTATTAGATTTTGTTACTGTTATTATATCTATTACAGTTGAGTCAATGGTTTGTATAAATAGGACATTTGGACTGATAGTTGACTATAGCACTCTTGCTAGCTATTTTGGTATTTCGTTTGGGTCTCTATGTGATTATGATCAGTAGCAATGGTTGATGAATATTGGTTCAGGGGTTTAGTTGGGATTTATATTCAACTGATACTAGATTGGATTGCATAAATTGTTACACTGATAGTCTATTATCACTTTCTCACCTTATGTTAGCATAAGACTTCTTTGATCGTGTCAGTTTCATTAAATATTGGAGTAGATGAAATCTTGCCTGATAAACTGGATAATCCAATTGTTCTTTGCTACGAAGCAAATCATATGTTTGAGTATATTCGTAATTGGTGTTGTAATCTTGGGCTCAATTGGAAGCCCAAGACACCAGGGTAATATCCACCAGCTCCTCAGGCTATTGACATTTGTTGAAGGACTTTACGAAGGTTGGATCCATTTCCAACTTTGGCCCAAGAGCCCAGTATGTTGAGGATTGACTGCACATCCCTCTTGCCAATTTAATTTGCAATATATATGTTTGGGCTTTGAATAGGGTAGCAGGTTTAAAAATGAGAATTAATTAAGTTTTAGAGGCATGTATAATAGAAAATAATAGTCGACTCTAGGATTGGCTTTTTAAAATAAAAACGAGATGTGTCGCACCAAACGGAATCCAAAATCGTGTGGCCCTTGTGAAAAGTTTATATCAAATACTTAGAGATTCGGGACATGCCGTATACAAAATTTCACGGATTTCCTGCAATGATAATAACACATTAGTCGCTTTTAGGCGCGTCTTTAATAATTTTATCTTCATAAGTACGGGTGCGCATTTATGTGACCCAAATCCAAAAACTCAACGAAGTTGAAATGTCTCAAAAACCACGGGTGCATTTATGTGACGTAGTTCGAGACACGTTTTAGCGACGTTGAAATTCTCCTTTTAAAATAATAATAATAAAAATGGTTAAAAGAATTATAAGGCACATAGGTTCCTAATTGTATAAAATCATATAGTTTAAGCGAAATATAATAGTTGAGCGACTGTGGTAGAACCACGGAACTCGGGAATACCTAACACATTCTCCCGGGTTAATACAATTCCTTACTCGGATTTCTGGTTCGCGGACATTTAAACAGAGTCATTCTTTCCTCAATTCAAGATTCTAAATGGCGACTTGGGACACCACCAACCTCCCAAGTGGAGACTCTGAAACTCCTTTAAATAATTGAATCCCATTTCAATTGTCCTTTAATTGGAAAAACTCCATTATCTACGCCCTTCACCGGGTTGTAGTGGCCCAAAATGAGGTGTGACATCCGTGGTAACTCTGTTGGGGACAGAACGCAAAATCTCTAGAAATAATTATTGTATTTGGCTTTGTTTATTATCAGATTTTTACATGTTGGCTTAATGTGCAAAATGATGCTTTTACCGCTTTGATATTATCTGAACTGCACATATAATTTGCTACAACACCCTTCTTTTCTCACCTCAGCGGATTTGCTTACTGGTTGAGACTCCCTATTCTGTTAGTGTCATACCTTAAAATAATAAAGTGGCTCGGACAAGTTACTAAGCCGGACGATCTTGCAGGTCCCCAGTACGTAGCCCCCTCCTCGACTCTAGTTGTCCGCTCGGGTACACAGTCTAGAACAAATACCCAGGTGTTGAACTTAGTATAACAAAACCTCATGTCGGATCCCTAGTAAGAACGTTGTTTGCATCACGTGGATTTGACTTAGGCGACTCAACACAGGGGTTGGGTCCGTCTACAATAGGTGACCTGAAATGAAAAGACCATCCTGATGCCCATTACGTGCTACTTGTGCATTTAGTTGCTTTGGATTTGCATGTTGACCGACTTGTGAATAAGGAAAGAAAATTTGAGAAAATAAGTAGTACTAGGGCTGACTGAGATTAATCGTTTGTTCTGTAAAACAAATGCTCAAATAGCGCCGAAATGCTGCCGGAATATTTAAAAAAAAGGAAAATGAAAAAGGAAAAACAAAAGAAAAAAGGATTTTCAACAAAATTTTTGGCTTTGACAAATAATTCTTCCCAAACTACGCCGGTTTGATTCTATCCAAGTATGGGATACGCAGGCAACCCTCATCGGGTCCAACCACCATTTTGCAAGAATAGCCAAAAAAGAGAAAAATAGTTTTCAAATTTTATTTATTGTCCTAAAAAATCGGGTGACGCTGTTATTGTCAAGAATAGTCAAATGTTCCCGAAAGGGACGTCGGAAGGCTTATTTTGCACAAACACCCACCTTTTAGTCCTTATCTTAATTTTGGCCGGCTAGCAGGCACAACCTTTAAGACTTCCTCCGGAAGTGCTAAAAGGCAGTATTCGCAAAGCTGGGTTTTTGGTTTTAAAAAATAAATTTCATAAAAGAAAAACTTTTGATTTTGAAGTCAAACAGGAATAAAGTCATAAGTTACTAATTTGCCCTAATAAAAGTGCAGGATGACCACAATCCAAATCGAAACTTTTTCATTCGTAAGCAGAATCGCTTTGGAGTTGCGCCTATGGTGGAATAATCTAGGCATAGAAAGACAAGATGAGGTAAAGAAATATTTGGGGGGTCTCCCGGGCTTATTGAAGATTGTACCCCGAGGAGATATCATAAGAGCGTTGGTCGCGTGCTGGGACCCTGCGCACAATGTGTTCCACTTCTCAGATTTCGATCTTACCCCAACTTTGGGAGAGATAGCTGGGTACATCGGAGATGCTGAGATTCCTTTGAGAAACAAGTATATGGTTGCTCCAAGAGTTGAAGCGGTGCATAAATTCTTAGATACCCTAAAAATAAGTAGAGTGGTACATGATTCGAACCTGGCGGCGGGGTTTTGCCGCAAAGGAAACCGTGCCAAATGGGAAGAACACAGACGCTTCGCCTTTATGGTGGCTTTTCTAGGGCTTCTGGTATTTCCAAGTAAATATGGGAATATCAACATAAAAATAGCAGGGGTTTTTAGCACTCTACGCACCTAGGCTAAGTGCACACTCGCACCTATGATAGTAGCCGAGATCTTTCGCGCTCTCAAGCTTGCAAGGCCGAGAAGGATTTCTTTGAGGGGTGCAATCTATTATTGCAAATGTGGATGACCGAGCATCTATGCCGTCGTCAACACTTTTTGAGGCATGGGTCCGCAGAGAAAGCTTGCATAGAGGATTTTTACACCAGAATTGAAGGGCTTAGTTTGCCGGAAGGAGTAGCAAGATATACATCCTACTTTCAGTCCTTCATTGCCAGTCAAATTGAATGGACACTAAAATGGTTGTCTGTGGATGAGATAATATACATGCCGGCAACAGAACCTCATTTCGTTATTGTGGGTCTTAAGAGTATCCAGCCTTATGCCCTGCACCAGATCTTGAGACATCTTGGAAGGTGTCAAGTAGTTCCAAAAGACGAAGATCTCAGCACCCGAGTAGTTGAGATTGGATGTAATGGCCAGTTCCCCAAAGCAACAATCCGCAAAATTAAGAATGAATGCCAATACCTAATGGCGAACACTTATCTGCGGGATCGGTCCAAAGGCGAAGTGTCACAAGGATATCTCGCTGTGTATAGCAGAGAAGTGGAGTTCGAAAGGCCAGCCAAAACACCCCATCTCTGGGAATTCGTTGAAGCATCGCAAGAGCAGTGGGATTGGTTGACTAAAGAACGTGAGTGCAGGACTACGATAAGAAAACTGGAGAAGCAGGTCTACGATTTGAGAAGGATTTGCAGGTCGCCGTAGTTGAGGGAAAAAAAAAAAGAAACTGGCCAAGAAAAATGAAACCCTTAAGGCCCAAATTCACAAGATGAAGGTTGCAGCGGAGAACCTCGTCTGAAGTGCCAAGGATGCCAAGCTTATATATAGTTTACGACAGAAGGTGGATGACTATAGTTTTTATCTAAACAAAGCAGAAAAGGAATTAGCCAGGGCTCGAAAACAATTAGTTGAAAATGCGGCAGAACAAGCACATCTGATCAGGCAACTATAAGAAGAGTTCGACGGTGAGGTGTCAGAGTTGAAGAAAAGGGTCGTCACCGTGGAATAGAAATGCTTAAACAGGCAAAAGAGTTCAAAATGGAAAGGGAGCATTGTTACATAGCATTGGCACAGTTAGAATTGGATTTGCAATAGCTTCAAAAGCATAATCAAGCAGCCGAACAAATTTTGGGAGCCAGAACTGAACAAATTTGTCGGTTATTACAGGAGAAAGGTGTCATACGAGAAAGAATCGAAGGGAACGCTCATTACATCACAAGGAAATGCAACAGCTGTGAGGACATGCCTAGATCTATGTTGTTTTCCCCCGTGATGCTTTTTGTTCACCGAGTAATGAAAGATCGGCATCACCTCCAAGGGGATTTAGCTAGTCGACCTGCGGCAAGGCCGAACGATTCCTCGCAGGCTCCAGGAGTAGTTGAAGCCTAAATGTATTTGTGCTATCTGAAAACTGTATTTTTTTTAACGAGTCTGTCGGTTTTGTCTTAGAGTCTGTATTTCTTTTACGCATGGTTAATTGTTCTTCGAGTGTGTAGTCTTCTTATGTCAGAGTCTGCTAGTTGCCTATTTAAATCTGTCAGTCTTTGTAACCAAAGTTTGTTATTATGAAAAGTTGAAAAATCCAAGAACAAATATCTTATTGCTTTCATTTTATTTTGCAAGAACTACGCTCGGTCTTATTAATGCGGGGTCATGATACGTAAGCAGTCTACATAAGATTCAACAATAATCGAATAAAAATATGAGAGAGTGAGAGGATAAAGCTAAAACAAAGGGGCTTCGCAGACAAAGAAACTGAAAGCCGGAATGACGCAAGCAACCAATACATGTAGTGACCAATCATGAGCTAGGTGTATTCATACCCAATATGTGGCCGATTACGTGTTAGAATCTAACCATTAACGAGTTTTTTGTGTTGTGTAAAATTCCATACTAGACAGATGGTTAGTACTTGCGGCATTCTGGCAACCCATTCCTACAACACACGGTCTAAGAGCAAACAAGTCATGGCCAATCAGGAAGCCGATGTCAGCATTATTGACCCTTTGAAAGAAGTACAGGAATTCGACGTTAATGCCATGAAAGAGGAAATGTATAAGCTAAAGCACCAAATGGCTAAGATGTACTAGGCATGGGCAAGAGGACATCCACCCCCAACCTATCCTGCTAATCTAACCTTCATCTCGCCACTAGCCCAAGCACTTGACCAGTCCACCACTGATCTACCCTCAAGTTTTCCTGTCTATTCACAACATCAGGGTACGGCCACACAACCACCACTAGCACCACTACGCAAAGTCGCTCCTCACCCTCCTCCGCCAATTGCCCCCATCTACGTGGCACCTCCGCCTCCTGCACTCCATAGTTTGTCAAGTGAACCCTTGCTTCAAGGTTATGACCCCCAATACAATCCACCAGAACCTGCTTACAAGACCCGTAAGCCTCAATCCTATGCTCCCCTTCTCGAAATCCCGACGGGAGTTGAAAAACCAATCGAAAATCCTGAGTAGGAAGAGATGCTTAGAAAGGTCAGAAGTGTAGAACAATCATTCAGGGACATGCGGGGATTCGGTGTCCAGGTGAGCATGGCGTTCAAGGACCTTTGTCTATTTTCAGACGTGCAGTTGCCTCCAAGTTTCAAGATGCCTAAATTTGCCTTATATGATGGACACGGTGATCTGGTCGTGCATTTAAGGGGATTTTGTAGCAAATGAGAGGAGCCTGGGGAAAAGATAAATTGCTAATGGAGTACGTTAGCCAGAGTTTAAGTGGGTTGGCACTAGAGTGGTACACTCGACAGTATTACAATCGATGGTATACTTGGGATGACCTGGCACAAGCGTTTTCTTGCCACTTTCAATATAATCTTGAGATTGTCCCGGATCATCTATCTCTGACAAAACTGGAGAAGAAACACAACTAGAGCTTCAAGGAATACAGTTTTCGGTGTAGGGAACAAGCATCCACCGTTGATCCTACCATGAAGGAGAGTGAGATGGTTGACTATTTTCTATAGGCTCTGGACCTACATTTTTGGACATTTGGTGTCAGCAGTGGGTAAGTCTTTCAACAAAGTAGTCAAGATGGGCAGTATGGTCGAGGAAGGCCTCAAATCCAATAAAATCATGAGCTACTCTGCAATTAAGGCAACCAATCAGGTCATCCAGGGTGGAGCTGGGGGAACATTCGGAAAGAAGAAGAAAACGGAAGTAGTGACAGTGGAGTCGGGAACTTGGTTCAGGCCTCAGGCTCCATCTCATTACGCCCAACCTCGTCCTCACCACCAAACATACCCACACCCTCCACACAGTTTGCTGCAACATTACTATCCACCATTGGAACCTCGCTTCTTAGTCCATCACGCACAAGCATATACCAAACCTCCCCCTCATGTACAATGGCGTGCGCCAGCCCTACAAAATACCTACCCAACTCAACAAAATCATTACCCACCTCCAAGAGCCTACTAACAACCCCTGAATCCTGGTTTCCGAGCCAAACCAGTCTTGAGAAATGAAAGGGTGCAGAAGAAGAAAACTTTCACTTCGCTGGGAGAATCCTACACTAGTTTATTTCATAGGCTGCGACAACTGGATATGTTGAGACCAATCGAAGCGAAATTGCCAAACCCTCCCCCAAAGAATCTAGATTATTCTGTTAGCTATGAATATTGTTCTGGTAGTGCTATCCAGGAACTTATTGACTCCTACCGGATTGAGGTGCAGACTCCAGAGGTACACAATATTAACAAAAACCCGCTGCCGGCCCATCAGGAGACTAACATGATTGAGATCGTAGAAAAAAGGGGAGAGTCCAAAAGGCCCTTACAGACAGTAATGATGATCAAATCTAGTGAAGTTACGCCAACTGAGAATGCAAGCAGTGAGAAGCTAGTAACCGAGGCAAAAGCAAGAAGCAACAAACATGTCATAGTTCAAGGGGGCCAGCATGCACGATTGCGCCAAAGTTGGAACATGCAAAAGTAACAGTACACGGGACAGCTAGAGAAACTGTCGTGGTTGAGAAAGATGTTTGCATATAGCCTATCATTGTAAAACAACTAATCCAACCACCAATCATCAACAACAAAGTCGTTCCTTGGAGATATGAACAAGCAATAGTGATGTATAAAGGAAAGGAAGTTAGGGAAGAAGTATGTGAGGCCCGGGGTTTAACCCAATCAGGGAGGTACTTCTCCTGAAGAACTAAGGAAAGGCAGAGTCTCTAAAGATAACCCAGAATCACTGAAGAAAGCTGTGTCGGAAGAAGAGGTAGAAGAGTTCTTGAAGAAAATAAAAATTAAGGACTACTCCATCATAGAGCAGTTGAGGAATATACCAGCTCAGATCTCCTTATTATCCTTACTAATCCATTCAGATGAATCACTGCCAGGCGCCGATGAAGAGTTTTAATGAAGCCCACATCCCTGACAAGATGGCAGTGAATCACTTAGAAAAGACTGCAACCAAGATATTCAAGGTAAACCAAGTCACCTTCTCCGACAGTGAATTGCCCATGAAGGGCACTAAGCACAACAGTGCTCTTTATTCTGACTGTGAAATATGAAGATGCTGTGGTCACCCGAGTTCTAGTCGACAATAGGTCCAGTGCAAATATTTTTCCACTCACCACATTGACCAAGCTAAAGGGGGAGAGTGAAAGGGTCCACAAGAACAAAATTTATGTTCGAGGTTTCGACGGTGGAGGAAAAGACACCGTGGGATACATAGTGCTGGAAGTGACAATAAGGTCGGTTGTGTTCACCATGGAATTTCAAGTGCTGGACGTGGTAGTCTCTTATAACCTGCTGTTGGGTAGGCCCTTGATTCACACAGCCAAAGCAGTGCCATCTATGCTACATTAGATGGTCAAATTTGAATGGGACAGGCAAGAGATTGTGGTGCACGGTGAAGACAATTAGTGCGTTTTAGGTTATGCAATTGTACCTTTTATTGAATCTGAAGATAGCAAAGGGCCATGGGTCTACCAGGTATTTGATACTGTCAGTTCAAAAAATTCCATAAGGTGAGGTTGTCATGACCCCAAAATAGCAACCGCGCTAGTAATGGTAGCTTCAGAAATGTTGAAGAATGGTTTTCCGCCCGGCAAGAGGTTGGGTGCTTCTCTACAAGGTCCCTCCCCAAATATCTGGACACTTTTGTCCTAGGGTTCAAGCCTACATCGGCAGACATAAGGCAAGGCAGGAAGCTAAGGCAGAAATTTTGGGCTCTCCCAATGCCCATCTTAAGGTTGTCCAAATTGTTCGTCAAGACCAGTACTAGCAATATCTTCCTACCAATGAATCCATGCCCATTGATCGACGCGGACGGGGATCTTGACAAGGGATTAGAAAGGATGTTCAATGAGGTGAATATGGTCGAGGCATGAGAAGGATCGAGCAAGGCATATGTGCAGTTTCTGGGAGCCTGTGCAAAAGTCAATAACTGGGAAGCTACTCCCCACTCGGAGGGAGTCGTGGTAGTCGGCTTTGATTTTCCTTTCAGTCTAGTTTGTCTTTGCTTCAGAGTTGTTAATTCAGTTGTTATTTCTATTCTTTTAGATATGTAAACTCTGTTATCTTTGATTCTAATGAAATGCAATTTCCCTTTCACCTATACTGATAGTTTCCATTTCTCTTTCTTTTCTCTTTTATACAGCTATTTTTATGCTGGTTCCAGTGATCTGACATGCATAAGGACTCCTCGATACAGTCTTCAAAACCAATATAGTTCAAAAATAATAATTCAAGAAATAGAACATGAAGATGAACCAGAATACAATGAGGAAAGGGCATAGGATGAGATTAGTAAATAGTTGAGCCAATTTGAAGAGAAAACCAAACCAAACCTGAACGATACAGAGGTAGTCATTTTAGGAAGCCCGGATTATGTTAGAGAAACAAAAATAAGTTTCCATATAGAGCCACAACTTAGGAAAGAAATAATTGAAGTACTGCTTGAATACAAAGATTTCTTTGCATGGTCGTACGATGACATGCCTGGATTGAGCACTGACTTGGTGTTCACAAGTTACCCACTGACCTAACCTGCCATCCTCTCAAGAAAAATTTGAGAAAGTTTAAAATCGATGTGAGCGCCAAAATTGAATAGGAAGTGACCAAGCAGTTTTAGACAAAAGTCATATGAGTCACACGATATCCCACCTGGTTAGCTAAAATCATGCATGTACCAAAGAAGGATGGTAAAACCAGAGTGTCTGTAGATTACCATGACCACAATAAAGCAAGTCCAAAGGACTACTTCCCTCTGTCGAAAATTCACATACTGATTGACAATTGCACGAAGCATGAGATCGAGTCGTTCGTGGATTGTTACTCAGGCTACCACCATATCTTAATGGGTAAAGAAGATGTGGAGAAAGCAGCATTCATCACGCCATGGGGGACATATTGTTATAGATTCATGCCTTTTGGTTTGAAAAATTTTGGGGCGACATACATGAGGGCCATGACAACTATTTTTCATGATATGATACATAAGGAAATTGAGGTCTATGTGGATGATGTGATAGGAATGTCCAAAAAGCAATCTGATCATGTCAAAGACCTAAGGAAATTCATTCAAAAGCGCTTCATGTATGACCACAAACTCAACCCGGCAAAATATGCATTTGGGGTCCCCTCAGGGAAGTTTCTAGGGTTCATAGCCGCCGAGGCATCGAACTAGAACCATCAAAGATCAAATCTATACAGGAGCTACCACCTTCGAGGAACAAGATAGAAGTGATGATTCTATTGGGAAGATCGAATTACATCAGTCGGTTCATTTCTCAGCTCACAACCATCTGCGAGCGCATCTTTAATCTATTAAAAAGGATGTTGCAGTGAAATGGACGGGAGAGTGCCAGGAAGCTTTTAACAAGATAAAGGAGTATCTGTCAAACCCACCGGTATTGGTCCCGCCAGAACCAAGAAGGCCTTTGATCTTATATTTGACAGTCTTGGACAATTCATTTGGGTGCGTGTTGGGTCAGCAGGATGTCATCGGGAGAAAAAAGCAGGCCATATACTAACTTAGCAAGACATTTATGGCTTACAAAGTTAAGTATACTCATCTTGAAAAGGACATATTTCGCCTTGAGGTGGGTAGCCCAAAAGTTAAAGCATTACTTGTCATCATACACCACTTATCTCATCTCACATCTGGACTCGTTAAGTATATTTTCCAGAAGCCCATGCCCACAGGAAGCCTCGCGAAATGGCAAATCTTGCTTACAGAGTTTGACATTACCTACGTTACCAGGACTGCCATGAACGCATAGACAGTGGCAGATCATTTAACTAAGAATCCGATAGATGAAGAATATGAGCCCTTGAACACATACTTCCCAGACGGGGAAGTGATGCATATTGATGAAGTGGAACGGGATGAGAGATCGGGATTGAAATTGTTCTTCGATGGGGCTGCCAACATGAAGTGCATTGGGAAGGAGCAGTGCTCATTTCTGAAGAAGGGCATCATTACCCAGTCATAGCTCAACTCGTTTCTATTGCACCAACAACATGGCAGAATATGAGGCATCTATTTTGGGTCTGAGATTAGCAGAAGACATGGGTGTCCAGGAAGTCTTGGTCTTGGGGGACTCGGACCTTCTGGTACACCAGATTCAAGGAGAGTGGGAAACAAGAGACTTAAAGATCATACAATACCTTCAATGCTTGCATGATCTCAGTGCTGGACGTGGTAGTCTCTTATAACCTGCTGTTGGGTAGGCCCTTGATTCACACAGCCAAAGCAGTGCCATCTATGCTACATTAGATGGTCAAATTTGAATGGGACAGGCAAGAGATTGTGGTGCACGGTGAAGACAATTAGTGCGTTTTAGGTTATGCAATTGTACCTTTTATTGAATCTGAAGATAGCAAAGGGCCATGGGTCTACCAGGTATTTGATACTGTCAGTTCAAAAAATTCCATAAGGTGAGGTTGTCATGACCCCAAAATAGCAACCGCGCTAGTAATGGTAGCTTCAGAAATGTTGAAGAATGGTTTTCCGCCCGGCAAGAGGTTGGGTGCTTCTCTACAAGGTCCCTCCCCAAATATCTGGACACTTTTGTCCTAGGGTTCAAGCCTACATCGGCAGACATAAGGCAAGGCAGGAAGCTAAGGCAGAAATTTTGGGCTCTCCCAATGCCCATCTTAAGGTTGTCCAAATTGTTCGTCAAGACCAGTACTAGCAATATCTTCCTACCAATGAATCCATGCCCATTGATCGACGCGGACGGGGATCTTGACAAGGGATTAGAAAGGATGTTCAATGAGGTGAATATGGTCGAGGCATGAGAAGGATCGAGCAAGGCATATGTGCAGTTTCTGGGAGCCTGTGCAAAAGTCAATAACTGGGAAGCTACTCCCCACTCGGAGGGAGTCGTGGTAGTCGGCTTTGATTTTCCTTTCAGTCTAGTTTGTCTTTGCTTCAGAGTTGTTAATTCAGTTGTTATTTCTATTCTTTTAGATATGTAAACTCTGTTATCTTTGATTCTAATGAAATGCAATTTCCCTTTCACCTATACTGATAGTTTCCATTTCTCTTTCTTTTCTCTTTTATACAGCTATTTTTATGCTGGTTCCAGTGATCTGACATGCATAAGGACTCCTCGATACAGTCTTCAAAACCAATATAGTTCAAAAATAATAATTCAAGAAATAGAACATGAAGATGAACCAGAATACAATGAGGAAAGGGCATAGGATGAGATTAGTAAATAGTTGAGCCAATTTGAAGAGAAAACCAAACCAAACCTGAACGATACAGAGGTAGTCATTTTAGGAAGCCCGGATTATGTTAGAGAAACAAAAATAAGTTTCCATATAGAGCCACAACTTAGGAAAGAAATAATTGAAGTACTGCTTGAATACAAAGATTTCTTTGCATGGTCGTACGATGACATGCCTGGATTGAGCACTGACTTGGTGTTCACAAGTTACCCACTGACCTAACCTGCCATCCTCTCAAGAAAAATTTGAGAAAGTTTAAAATCGATGTGAGCGCCAAAATTGAATAGGAAGTGACCAAGCAGTTTTAGACAAAAGTCATATGAGTCACACGATATCCCACCTGGTTAGCTAAAATCATGCATGTACCAAAGAAGGATGGTAAAACCAGAGTGTCTGTAGATTACCATGACCACAATAAAGCAAGTCCAAAGGACTACTTCCCTCTGTCGAAAATTCACATACTGATTGACAATTGCACGAAGCATGAGATCGAGTCGTTCGTGGATTGTTACTCAGGCTACCACCATATCTTAATGGGTAAAGAAGATGTGGAGAAAGCAGCATTCATCACGCCATGGGGGACATATTGTTATAGATTCATGCCTTTTGGTTTGAAAAATTTTGGGGCGACATACATGAGGGCCATGACAACTATTTTTCATGATATGATACATAAGGAAATTGAGGTCTATGTGGATGATGTGATAGGAATGTCCAAAAAGCAATCTGATCATGTCAAAGACCTAAGGAAATTCATTCAAAAGCGCTTCATGTATGACCACAAACTCAACCCGGCAAAATATGCATTTGGGGTCCCCTCAGGGAAGTTTCTAGGGTTCATAGCCGCCGAGGCATCGAACTAGAACCATCAAAGATCAAATCTATACAGGAGCTACCACCTTCGAGGAACAAGATAGAAGTGATGATTCTATTGGGAAGATCGAATTACATCAGTCGGTTCATTTCTCAGCTCACAACCATCTGCGAGCGCATCTTTAATCTATTAAAAAGGATGTTGCAGTGAAATGGACGGGAGAGTGCCAGGAAGCTTTTAACAAGATAAAGGAGTATCTGTCAAACCCACCGGTATTGGTCCCGCCAGAACCAAGAAGGCCTTTGATCTTATATTTGACAGTCTTGGACAATTCATTTGGGTGCGTGTTGGGTCAGCAGGATGTCATCGGGAGAAAAAAGCAGGCCATATACTAACTTAGCAAGACATTTATGGCTTACAAAGTTAAGTATACTCATCTTGAAAAGGACATATTTCGCCTTGAGGTGGGTAGCCCAAAAGTTAAAGCATTACTTGTCATCATACACCACTTATCTCATCTCACATCTGGACTCGTTAAGTATATTTTCCAGAAGCCCATGCCCACAGGAAGCCTCGCGAAATGGCAAATCTTGCTTACAGAGTTTGACATTACCTACGTTACCAGGACTGCCATGAACGCATAGACAGTGGCAGATCATTTAACTAAGAATCCGATAGATGAAGAATATGAGCCCTTGAACACATACTTCCCAGACGGGGAAGTGATGCATATTGATGAAGTGGAACGGGATGAGAGATCGGGATTGAAATTGTTCTTCGATGGGGCTGCCAACATGAAGTGCATTGGGAAGGAGCAGTGCTCATTTCTGAAGAAGGGCATCATTACCCAGTCATAGCTCAACTCGTTTCTATTGCACCAACAACATGGCAGAATATGAGGCATCTATTTTGGGTCTGAGATTAGCAGAAGACATGGGTGTCCAGGAAGTCTTGGTCTTGGGGGACTCGGACCTTCTGGTACACCAGATTCAAGGAGAGTGGGAAACAAGAGACTTAAAGATCATACAATACCTTCAATGCTTGCATGATCTCAGTGCTGGACGTGGTAGTCTCTTATAACCTGCTGTTGGGTAGGCCCTTGATTCACACAGCCAAAGCAGTGCCATCTATGCTACATTAGATGGTCAAATTTGAATGGGACAGGCAAGAGATTGTGGTGCACGGTGAAGACAATTAGTGCGTTTTAGGTTATGCAATTGTACCTTTTATTGAATCTGAAGATAGCAAAGGGCCATGGGTCTACCAGGTATTTGATACTGTCAGTTCAAAAAATTCCATAAGGTGAGGTTGTCATGACCCCAAAATAGCAACCGCGCTAGTAATGGTAGCTTCAGAAATGTTGAAGAATGGTTTTCCGCCCGGCAAGAGGTTGGGTGCTTCTCTACAAGGTCCCTCCCCAAATATCTGGACACTTTTGTCCTAGGGTTCAAGCCTACATCGGCAGACATAAGGCAAGGCAGGAAGCTAAGGCAGAAATTTTGGGCTCTCCCAATGCCCATCTTAAGGTTGTCCAAATTGTTCGTCAAGACCAGTACTAGCAATATCTTCCTACCAATGAATCCATGCCCATTGATCGACGCGGACGGGGATCTTGACAAGGGATTAGAAAGGATGTTCAATGAGGTGAATATGGTCGAGGCATGAGAAGGATCGAGCAAGGCATATGTGCAGTTTCTGGGAGCCTGTGCAAAAGTCAATAACTGGGAAGCTACTCCCCACTCGGAGGGAGTCGTGGTAGTCGGCTTTGATTTTCCTTTCAGTCTAGTTTGTCTTTGCTTCAGAGTTGTTAATTCAGTTGTTATTTCTATTCTTTTAGATATGTAAACTCTGTTATCTTTGATTCTAATGAAATGCAATTTCCCTTTCACCTATACTGATAGTTTCCATTTCTCTTTCTTTTCTCTTTTATACAGCTATTTTTATGCTGGTTCCAGTGATCTGACATGCATAAGGACTCCTCGATACAGTCTTCAAAACCAATATAGTTCAAAAATAATAATTCAAGAAATAGAACATGAAGATGAACCAGAATACAATGAGGAAAGGGCATAGGATGAGATTAGTAAATAGTTGAGCCAATTTGAAGAGAAAACCAAACCAAACCTGAACGATACAGAGGTAGTCATTTTAGGAAGCCCGGATTATGTTAGAGAAACAAAAATAAGTTTCCATATAGAGCCACAACTTAGGAAAGAAATAATTGAAGTACTGCTTGAATACAAAGATTTCTTTGCATGGTCGTACGATGACATGCCTGGATTGAGCACTGACTTGGTGTTCACAAGTTACCCACTGACCTAACCTGCCATCCTCTCAAGAAAAATTTGAGAAAGTTTAAAATCGATGTGAGCGCCAAAATTGAATAGGAAGTGACCAAGCAGTTTTAGACAAAAGTCATATGAGTCACACGATATCCCACCTGGTTAGCTAAAATCATGCATGTACCAAAGAAGGATGGTAAAACCAGAGTGTCTGTAGATTACCATGACCACAATAAAGCAAGTCCAAAGGACTACTTCCCTCTGTCGAAAATTCACATACTGATTGACAATTGCACGAAGCATGAGATCGAGTCGTTCGTGGATTGTTACTCAGGCTACCACCATATCTTAATGGGTAAAGAAGATGTGGAGAAAGCAGCATTCATCACGCCATGGGGGACATATTGTTATAGATTCATGCCTTTTGGTTTGAAAAATTTTGGGGCGACATACATGAGGGCCATGACAACTATTTTTCATGATATGATACATAAGGAAATTGAGGTCTATGTGGATGATGTGATAGGAATGTCCAAAAAGCAATCTGATCATGTCAAAGACCTAAGGAAATTCATTCAAAAGCGCTTCATGTATGACCACAAACTCAACCCGGCAAAATATGCATTTGGGGTCCCCTCAGGGAAGTTTCTAGGGTTCATAGCCGCCGAGGCATCGAACTAGAACCATCAAAGATCAAATCTATACAGGAGCTACCACCTTCGAGGAACAAGATAGAAGTGATGATTCTATTGGGAAGATCGAATTACATCAGTCGGTTCATTTCTCAGCTCACAACCATCTGCGAGCGCATCTTTAATCTATTAAAAAGGATGTTGCAGTGAAATGGACGGGAGAGTGCCAGGAAGCTTTTAACAAGATAAAGGAGTATCTGTCAAACCCACCGGTATTGGTCCCGCCAGAACCAAGAAGGCCTTTGATCTTATATTTGACAGTCTTGGACAATTCATTTGGGTGCGTGTTGGGTCAGCAGGATGTCATCGGGAGAAAAAAGCAGGCCATATACTAACTTAGCAAGACATTTATGGCTTACAAAGTTAAGTATACTCATCTTGAAAAGGACATATTTCGCCTTGAGGTGGGTAGCCCAAAAGTTAAAGCATTACTTGTCATCATACACCACTTATCTCATCTCACATCTGGACTCGTTAAGTATATTTTCCAGAAGCCCATGCCCACAGGAAGCCTCGCGAAATGGCAAATCTTGCTTACAGAGTTTGACATTACCTACGTTACCAGGACTGCCATGAACGCATAGACAGTGGCAGATCATTTAACTAAGAATCCGATAGATGAAGAATATGAGCCCTTGAACACATACTTCCCAGACGGGGAAGTGATGCATATTGATGAAGTGGAACGGGATGAGAGATCGGGATTGAAATTGTTCTTCGATGGGGCTGCCAACATGAAGTGCATTGGGAAGGAGCAGTGCTCATTTCTGAAGAAGGGCATCATTACCCAGTCATAGCTCAACTCGTTTCTATTGCACCAACAACATGGCAGAATATGAGGCATCTATTTTGGGTCTGAGATTAGCAGAAGACATGGGTGTCCAGGAAGTCTTGGTCTTGGGGGACTCGGACCTTCTGGTACACCAGATTCAAGGAGAGTGGGAAACAAGAGACTTAAAGATCATACAATACCTTCAATGCTTGCATGATCTCTATTAATGATTTCGGTCAATAGAGTTCAGGCACATCCCCAGAATTTACAATGAGGTTGTTGATGCTCTGGCTAATTTGTCATCAATGTTACATCATCCAGACAAGGCTTATGTTTACCCGATACGTATCCGGATCCATGATCAACATGCTTATTACAACATGGTGGAAGAGGAGCTTGACGGTGAGCCTTGGTTCCATGACATGAAGGAATATATCAGGAGAGGTGTGTACCCAGTACAAGCCACGAGTGAATAGAAGAGAACAATTCGCCGTTTGTCAAGTGGGTTTTTCTTCGGTGGCGGAGTATTATACAAAAGAACGCCAGATCTTGGTTTTCTAAGATGCGTATATGTTGTACAGGTGACATCCATCATGAATGAGGTACATGCTGGCGTTTGCGGGCCACATATGAGCGGATATGTTTTGGCAAAGACGATTCTCCGGGCAGGATATTATGTGTTCACCATAGAGCAGGATTGTATCTGTTTGTGCGCAAATGTCACCAGTGTCAGGTGCATAGAGACGTAATTCACTCTCTACCGTCTGAATTGCATATGATGTCTGCACCATGGCCTTTCATTGCTTGGGGCATGGACATTATCGGGCCCATCGAACCAACAGCTTATAACGGACACAGATTTATACTGGTTGCTATTGACTATTTCACACAATGGGTTGAAGCCAAAACCTTCAAGACATTGACCAAAAGGGTTGTGGTCGACTTTGTACATGCAAATATCATTTGTCTCATCAAATCCCAAAGACTCTCATCACTGACAATGGGGAAAATCTTAACACTCACCTAATGAGAGAAGTATGTCAGCAGTTCAAGATCACACATCAAAATTTTACCCTATTCCGCGCTAAGGAAAACGGAGAAGTTAAGGCGGCTAACAAGAACATAAAAAGGATATTTCAAAAAATGGTGGAAGGATCCAGGCAGAGGCATGAGAAGCTACCCTTTGCATTGTTAGGCTATTGCACCACCGTTCGCACTTCAGTAGGGGCAACTCCATACTTGTTGGTATATGGAACGAAGGCGGTAATCCTGGCTGAAATTGAAATCCCCTCTCTTCGAATCATGGCCAACGCAGTAATCGACGACAAATAATGGGCAAAGCTCGTTTGGAGCAATTAAGTTTGATAGACAAGAAAAAATTGGTGGCGGTATGTCACAGACAGTTGTATCACTAAAGGATGGCCAGGGCACATAATAAGAAAGTGCGTCCAAGAAATTTTGAAGTGGGTCAATTGGTATTAAAGCGCATCTACCCTCAATAGACCGAGGCAAAAAGGAAAGTTTGCTCCAAACTGGCAAGGACCGTTTGTCGTATCAAGAGTGATGTCTAATGGAGCATTGTATCTGACATATGTGGAAGGAAAATATTTGCAAATGACTATCAATTCAGATGCTTTCAAAAGATACTATGTGTGATTTTCTTTTGGATCATTGTCAATACTTTGCATTTGTTTGTACTTTGAACGTTTGATAGATTAGAATGATGAAGGAATTTTATTCATCTATCTAAACACTTTACCCTTTGTTAACCAAAATCCTACATTACTGTCCAAAGAAAGACCTTCTGGTCAATTTGTAAGAAAATCCGGGGGAAGAAAGGATAGGTGGACTATACCTCGAGGCGGCACTTTAGTTCCTACAGAAAATAATAAAATGAGAGAGCATTATTGGGGAAAACCCTCACGGGAACCATATGGCGATGAGAGTTTGAGAGAAATAAAATGAGAGAGTCTTATTGGTGAAAACCCTCACGGGCACCGTGAGGCGAAAGTAAGGAAAGAAGCAACACTCAAAAAGTGGCTCTTGGTGGAAATCTGGTCAAGAACATTGCACGGCAAGCAAAGAAAGGGTTTGGTTGAAGGAATTGGGTTAGAAATTGTCACAACAACAAAAGTGTGGCAACAGAAGGTCGGTCATCGGGACAGACTGGGTCAATTAGGCCGAAGTGCATGTCATGATCATGAAAAATTAGTTGCTCTTCCTCAGATAAGTCTTCTTTATCTTCCTTTCAACAGTCAGTAAATATGGAATTCTTTGCCCTAAATACTGTTCGGAGTCATTGCATTTCATTTTTCTTTCGAGTCTCTAAAGTATTTTATTTAAGCAAACGAGAGGAATTTCAAAGCCTATTATCAGCTCCCAAAGGGACAAAGCGCATGACACCCAAAAATGTAACAAAGATAACAAAGTTTGAAACAACAAGGGGAAGCTGATGGGAAAAGTCAGGAGGGTTGACCCAACATGAACATGATAGATCAATTCATCAATCATCAGGGAAGGGCATAAATAATTATGACAAAGGGTCGGAAGTGCAACACAAGGTGGGGAGCAAGGTAAAGACACAAAAGTCAAGGGCCATCCAAACATCATAAACAGACGGGTGATCTCAGGAAAGGGTGTAAGGATTTTAGCAACGGCTCGAAAATGTAATACAAAGATAGGAATAAAGTAAAGCCACAAGGGTCAGAGGGTCAGCCAAGCATAACACATTGACTAGGCAATCTTGAGAAAGGCGCAATGATTCTGGCAAAAGGCTAGAAATGTAATGGAATTATGGGGAACAAAGTAAAGCTGTAAAGGTTCGAGTGTTCAGCTGAGCAGTTCGAGCAACTCATCATCAACATGGAAAATGGAACATAGCGGAACACAACAGTAGGGAGGCCTCTTCTAACAAGAATGTCGCAAGCTAACCACCACTTTTCAAATTGACTAGCTTTTTTTATTGACAAAGGGGTAGAAAATTCCAGAAGAGCCTAAAGGAGGCCTTCCGCAAGGGAAAGCAGGCACACGACCGGTATGATCATAAACTCAGGGCCCACCTGAAAATGGGGCTCAGCTCAACTCAAAAGTGGCATGGGTCGTCATAAATATCCTCCCCAGTAAAGAGTGCATGAGGATCAACATTAACTAGCAAGCCCCAATAGGGATAGTTGAGGGTTAAAAGAGGCATGGAAGTTGAGATGGAACGCAGTTTAATACCCGAATAGGTCAAGGTAACATTGGCAAGCACCAACACCTTCCCCAGTATGAGTCGCAGGAACCCTCCTGAACAATTTTCACTACCACAAACAACCAGAAGTTAGAGTTGGTATTTAAGCAGAAACCCTCAGGACCCTCCTGGAAAATGGGACGCAGTTAAAGGTTAGAGGTAATCATGGATAGTAAAGGGCATAAAATGACTTGCATGTTAAAGTAGGATTCAGCTAAGAGTTGTTAGGACCCTCCTGAAAAAGGGGATTTAGATGGTCAAACCCAAATACTTTCCCAATAAGAGTCATCAAGACCCGCTTGGATATTGGGATCTAATCGTAGGAGTTGTCAGGACCCCCTGGATAATGGGACGTAGTTTTAAATACTAACCGCAATAGTCATATTTTGTCATCAAATTAAAGGTTGTCAGGACCCGCCTGGATAATGGGAAGTAGTTTTAATCACCAGTCACCAACAGACCCCCCAGCGAATATAACCCATAGCAGGACAGAGTGAAAAATAGTACCTTTTAAGAAACATAACATAATCTTAAAGTTGTCATTAGTTAAGAATTTTCTAGACCCTCCTAGACAATGGGACTTAGCTTTAGAGATATTTGATGAGGAGATTTAATTAACACTCACGGATCCGCCCAGCACCAAACTAGAGTAGGAAGAAATATTGTGTTTTTTTTTTTTTTGTTGTGATCAAGATACACAGGCAACAATCTAAAATATTTTTCAAATTTTAAATTTTTGGTAATCAGGTGCCCATTTGTAGAACAAGGGAATATTATTCAAAATTCAAGTTTTGGAAATCAGACGCCCATATGTAGAACAAGGGAATATTTTTCAAATTTTCAAATTTGGCGATCACGCATCCACCTGTAGAATAAGGGAATATTTTTTAAAAAATGCAAGTTTTGGCGATCAGCTGCCCACCTATATAACAAGGGAATAGTTTTCAATTTTTCAAGATTTGGTGATCGGCGCCCACCTGTAGAACAAGAGAATATTTTTTTAAAAATGCAAGTTCTTGCGATCAGGCGCCCACCTGTAGAACAAGGCAATAGTTTTACAAATTTCAAGTTTTAGCGAACAGGCACACACCTGTAGCACAAGGGAATATTTTTTCAAAAAAGCCACTACTGGCGATCAGGCGCCCACCTATAGAACAAGGAAATATTTTTCAAAATTTCAAGTTTTGGCGGTCAGGCACCGACCTGTAGAACAAGGGGATATTTTTAATAATAAAAGTTCTGGTGATCAGGCACCCACCTGTAGAACAAGGGACTATTTTTCAAAATTTCAAGTTTTGGCTATCAGGCGCCCACCTGTAGAACAAGGGAATATTTTTTTCAAAAATGCTAGTTTTGGCGATCAGGCGCCCACCTCTAGTACAAGGGAATAGTTTTATAAATTTCATGTTTTGGCGATTAGGCGCCCTCCTGTAGAACAAGGGAATATTTTTTAAACAATGCAAGTTCTGGTGATCAGGCACCCACCTGTAGAACAAGGGAATATTTTTCAAAATTTAATGTTTTGGCGATCAGACGCTCACCTCTAGAACAAGGGAATATTTTTCAAAAATTTCAAGTTTTGGTATCCAGTCACCCACCAGTCAAAACACTGGAATATTTTCGAGTTTCGAGTTTCAAGTTTGGAAATCAGGCGCTCACCTATCAGAATAAGGGAATACTTTGAAATTTCAAGTTTTGATAATTAGGCCCCAACCTGTCAGAACAATGGAATATTTTCAAGTTTCAAGTTTGGTAATTAGTCGCCCACCTGTCAGAACAAGGGAATATTTCCAAGTTTCAGGTTTGGAAATCAGGCGTCCACCTATCAGAACCAGGGAATATTTTGCGAAATGCATGTTTTGGTAACCAAGCACCCACCTGCAGAACAAGGAAATATTTTGCAAGATTAAAGTTTAGGAATCAGCCACCCACCTGTAGAACATGGGAATGTCTTTCAAGGTAATACATATTAACTCCAACAATTAGGCAACAAACATAGAAGAAGAGAAAACCATATGTCAACAAGGCAACAAGGAGGTCACAGGAAGAAATACAAGGCAACAAAGCAACAAGGATCAAGAGCAAGAGTAAAGACATAGATATGTTCTTTTTTATTTCATAGTTCATAGCTTAGTCTTGCTTCTTTATTTATCACAAGGTGTAATAAGGAGGTCAGCAAGTAGTAACAGCAGCATCAGCAGTGAAATCACATCTCCTGGTAGTCCCAGCTACCAAACACTCCAGAACTACACTAACATGTTTCCTTTAGAGCCAAGGATCTGTAGGAAACCTTTGAAGCATGGTTCGGTCAGACAGTTTTCAAGATGCTTCTCATGGAATGCAAAGCAGGAAAATATCTCCAGTTGTTCATTTATCATTGCCCGGAAACCCTTCGTGTCTCTAAGCAAAGAGGGGCAGCTGTGAGCACGTGATTTTTGCCTCACTTGAAATGTTCCTATAAATTAATTAATTAGGATTTTTCTGTTATTATTTCAATTTTTTAGGAATTAATTGTGTGACTTTGTGTTTATTTTGCATCTTTCTTTTATTATTTAAATTATTAGGATTTATTTTGCGTGATTTTGTGTTTGTTTTAATTTTAGGAATTAATTGCATAATTTTGTGTATATTTGCATGTTGCACATTTTAATTATTATAATTCATAAAAAATATAAAATGGCATGTTTGCATTAGTACTTTTAGGTTATTAATTAGTTAATATCGAAAATAAGAAAAAAAAAACAACAACAACAACAACAACAACAAAATTAGTTAATTTTCTTTGAAATTTAGAATCTAGGTTATTGTAGGAGTTTAGTTAGTTTATTTCATGGTTAAATATGTTTTTGGCTATTTTTATTTTTTATTATAAACATGAAAAAATAATAATAATAATAAAATAAAAATATACAAAAAGATAATAATTGATTGTATATAATATTGGCTTTGTAAAGACCAAGATCTAGGCCACTTTAATCATAAAATTTGGCCCAAAAACCACCTGACCCATAACATTGACCCAAACGCAACATCCCTGGCCGGTCCAAAAACCCCAGAAGCAAAACGGCATCATTTTACGCCAAGAGCATCTGAGCCGTTGATTAATCTAGATCAAATGGTCAAGATGAAAAGGTGTCACACTATATAACTGTCGCACACACACCCCCTACCATTGAAGTAGCGTACCATGTCCTAAAAGAACCCTAATTTTGTCGGTGCGACACCGCCCTACCTCCACTGTATCACCAAAGCTCGCCGTTGGCCAAAAATCGATGCCGCCATGGGCATAACCCCAAATCCGCCAAAAATTACATTCCCGTAATCCCCACGCTCCCCTCTTTCCAACCCCACTATTGGATACCCTCGAATAACTCACCGTCTTGTCGAATATCCATTTGAAGTTTGGCAGCCCCACCGTCCATGGTGGCGACCGGCCGCCAAACATCCCAATATTTACACCCTAGATTCCTCACCCCACCCTCATCACAGATCTAAAACAATCATCCCTCGAATCATTCCACACTTGTTCAAATATCGATTTGAATAGCCCGGCCAAAACCTAACCACCCTCAAAATTCGTCAAACCCACACTGAATAATCTCCTCACACCCCTCAACCCAAATCCATGCCCCATGGCTCTTGAATCACCATCCTTGTTGTTGATTGCTAGATTAAAGCTAGCCGGAACCAGTGTAATGTTGCATGCGATTGTTGAAGCCCAAAGTTTAAGCTAAGTTATCCAACTCTGTTTAATTTTACTAGGGTGTCTTTATAGAAGTCTTTTTCTATTAATTAAATACATTCTTAGTTTTCATACCCTCCTCTCCTTCTCTTTTCTGCTTAGGCTTATTACATTTTTCATTCGATAAGCTTATAGTGTAGTGAGCATAGTTGTTGATATGTTCTTCTCATGAATATATTTTATGTTGGGTAAATTTTGGCTGACCCTGTTAATTTGAACCTATTTATGAAAGTTGATTAACTGTTTGTGTGTTGGCTCTGATTTCTTATCTTTGGGTCTTGGGGGTAAATGTATATGCTTACTGATGTGTTCTTTCTCCTGAATACCTTTATGTTGGTCCCGTTAATTTGAATCAGTTTATGAAAGTTGATTATGTGATGATGATCAGTAGCAATGGTTGATGAATATTGGTTCAGGGGGTTTAGTTGGGATTTGTGTTCAATTGATACTAGATTGGATTATATAAATTGATACATTGATAGTCTATTATCACTTTCTCACATTACGTTAGCGTAAGACTTAATTGATTGTGTCAGTTTCATTAAATATTGGAGTAGATGAAATCTCAACTGATAATCTGGATAATCCAATTGTTCTTTGCTACGAAGCAAATCATATGTTTGAGTATATTCGTAATTGGCGTTGTAATCTTGGGCTCAATTGGAAGCCTAACACGCTAGGGTTATATCCAACAGCTCCTCAAGCTGTTGACATTTGCTGAAGGATTTTTTACGAAGGTTGGATCCATTTTGAACTTGTGCCCAACAGCCCAGTATGTTGAGGACAGACTGCACATACCTCTTGTCAATTTAATTTGCCATATATATGTGTGGGCTCTTAGTAGGGTAGCAGGTTTAAAAATGATAATTAATTAATTTTTAGAGGCATGTCTAATAGAAAATAATATTTGTCTCTAGGATTGGCCTTATAAACAAAAACGAGATGTGCCGCACCAAACGGATACAAAAATTACGTAGCCCTCGTGGAAAGTTTATATCAAAATACTTAGAGATTTGGGATACGCCGTTTAGCAAATTTCACGGCTTTCCCGCAGAGATAATAACACTTTAGTTGCTTTTAGGCGCGTCTTTAATAATTTTATCTTTCTATGTACGGATGCGCATTTATGTGACCCAAATCCAAAATCTCAACGAAGTTGAAATGTGTCAAAAACCGCAGGTGCATTTATGTGACGTGGTTCGAGATACGTTTTAACGACGTTGCAATTCTCCTTTAAAAATAATAATCAAAATGGTTAAAATATTTAAAAGGCACATAGGTTCATAATTGTATAAACTCAGATAATTTAAGCCAAATATAACATTTGAGCAACCGTGATAGAACCACGGAACTCATGAATGCCTAACACCTTCTCTCGGGTTAACAGAATTTCTTACTCGGATTTCTGGTTCGCGGACTGTTAAACACAGTCATTCTTTCCTCAATTCCTTGAATCATGTTTTGATTTTCCTTTAATTGGAAAAACTCTGCTATCTACGCCATTCGCCAGGTTGTAGTTGCCCAAAATGAGGTGTGACACTCACAGCTGCCCTTCTTTTCCCGGAAACACGAAGAGTTTTCGTGCAAAGATAAAGTGAGCGGATACGATCGATTTTTGCCCATTATTATAGTCTCTGGAAATAATTTTTGAAAGATTTGACTGAACGTTGCTTCTAAGGTTGCCTACATATCTTTGGCTATAAAGGAATCAGGTCAGTGTAGTTTGGAAGTAGGAACAGTGAGGTGGAGAGCCGGTCGAGGTGTCGTTCCGTTGAGGTCCCGCTCTCCGGCCCTTTTATTACATCAAAATAAAAATAAAAAAGAATAACTAAGCATGTCAGCTATGAGTTAGAAGATTCCTATCAATAAGTCTTCTGAAGCTTGATCTTAAGTCTTAAAGGGTTCTTTATGCAGACTTTGGATTTGAGCCTTGATGCTTGCTAGTGCAGGTGCTAGTTCATCCTTCTTTGGCTTTTATGAGGACCAGCCATGCAGTGTTTGTGACCTTGGCCATGTCTTGAGCAGACCATATCTTTAATCAACTTCTGCATTTTTATTAACTTCTTGCCTTCCTCCTTTTTTCTTTCTTTTTGTGACTAACTTTTGTTGATCACCTAGGACTGTTGACTTGTATTCTTGCCCCGAGCTTGTTTTATTGCTGACTTGAATTATAATATGAGATGCGTTTCCTTTTCCTCAAGTGGATGCTTGATTGCCAAAAACTTGAACTGTAATCTCGCGCTCTCAAGGTGGGCGCCTCACTACTGAACTTGAACTGTATTCCCGTTCTCTCAAGGTGGGTGCCTAACTGCTAAACTTGAAATGTATTCTCGTGCTCTCCTGGTGGGCGCCTGATTATTGAACTTGAACTATATTCCCGTGCTCTCCAGGTGGGCGCCTGACTGCTGAACTTGAAATGTATTCCCGTGCTCTCTAGGTGGGTGCCTGATTGATGAACTTGAATTGTATTCCTGTGCTCTCCATATGGGCGCCTGATTGCTGCTCTTGAACTATTCTCGTGCTCTCTTGATGGATGCCTGATTACTGAACTTGGAATGTATTCGCATTCTCTCCAGGTGAATGCCTGACTGCTCAACATGAAATGTATTCTTGTGCTCTCCAGGTGGGCGCCTGACTGCTGAACTTGAAATGTATTCCTTTGCTCTCCAGGACTTGAAATGTATTCTTATGCTCTTCGGGTGGGTGCCTGATTGCTACACTTGAACTATTTTCCCATGCTCTCCAGGTGGGCGCCTAACTGATGAACTTGAAATGTATTCCCGTGCTCTCCAGGTGGGCGCCTGACTGCTGAACTTGAAATGTATTCCCGTGCTCTCCAGGTGGGCGCCTGACTGCTAAACTTGAAATGTATTCCCGTGCTCTCCAGGTGGGTGCCTAACTGCTATACTTGAAATGTATTTAGGCCCTCTCCAGGTGGGCGCCTGATTGCTGAACTTGAACTATTTTTCCGTGCTCTCTAGGTGGGCACCTGACTGCTGAATTTGAAATGATGCTCCCTATTCTCCAAGTGAGTACCCGATTTCAACAAAAATAGACAAAACAAAGAAAATTTCCTACCCCAGTTTGATAGTTGGCCACATATGTGAGTGTCAAACTGAATCTTGTTACAAAATATTCTAAGAATTTGAAAACTAGACCCCATTATCCAGGAGGATCCTGACAACTCTTAGTTAAATGACAGTCTTAAAAGTTGACTTAAGTTTTCTAAAGGTATGATTTCCACTAAATCTGGTTATTTAAGAAGGTCTTAAACTACATCACATTATCCAGAAGGGTCCTGAAAATCAAAATCACTCCTGCAGCTGAATTATAGTTCCCTACAACAGATCTTACTCTAAATCTTGTTATCTGATGGAAATCTTAAAGGTAGGTCCCATTATTCAAGAGGGTCCTGAAAACTCTTAATTGAATCCTATCTTACACATGCAAACTTTAGAGCCAACTTATATTCCTTGGGGTACATTTATGCTATGTTTTGCTACTTATGATTGTTTGATTTTTAAACTAGGTCCCATTTTTCAGGAGGGTCCCTAAATTCCTAATTTACCAATCTTATACATGCAAACTTTGAAGCCAACTTGTATTATTTAGGGATACATTTATACTAGATTATGCTACTCGTGATTATTTTGAATTTTAAACTAGGTCCCATTTTCCAGGAGGTCCTGAAAATTTATGGTCATACTTGTCTGGTGCTTGCTTTTCCCCTACGGAGGGTTTCTCCAAAACAAACAAAATTTCCTGCCCCTTTTTCAATCAAAGAGAGATCTTGTCAGTCTAAAATGTGGTGGTTGGTTTGTGGCCTTAACTTTGAGGGCAATTGATCCTTCACATCCCATGATAACAGATTTCCACTCGAAGACCTTTCTTGTTTATTGACTAACCACTTTTTCTATCACCCTTATCACTGAAAATACCTCTTTTCAGTTCAGGCCCAATACCCTCTATCTGTTGCATTGCTCATGAAGTGACATTTACCAAACCTATGTGTCCTATATGAATCCCAAAGCACATCAACTTCCATCCACTCAATGCGCATGATGTTCTTTCGTGACTTAAATCACTGGCCTTAGCCTTGAGCTCTATTGCTCCATCACTTGCCATGATAACTTTGGTTTCTGCTTGGAAGACTTTGCTTGTCACTAGTCAACCACTTTCATTGTCAATCTTATCACATAAAATACCTTTGATCTGTTCACCCTAGCCCTCCATTTGTTGCATTGCTCATGACCTGACATTTACCAAACCTTTGCATTTTGCCGAACATACCTTTGATATGTTCACTTTACACCCTCCATCTGTTGCTTTACTCATGAATTGATATGTACCAAACCTTTGTATTTCACCTGCATCCTAAAGCATGTTTATTATTACCAGCTCAGTGTGCTTGTTGTTCTTTCCTGACTTATGACACTTTGATGTGCTAGCCAGATCTCGTTTTGTACAATTGGAAAGCTGGTGGAAAATTTTAAAGTTATTTCTCACTTGTTCTGACCAAACAGACTTGGGGAGAGGAAGTAAACAAGACAAAAGGAACAGAGTAAAGGACAAAGGAAAGAGATGATTCCTAACAAGAAAACTACAAAGTAAAAACCCTATCAGATGTGGGTACTAACTCTAATGACCATGACATGTACCTGTGGATATTCTGTCAAGTAATTCTGATGTTCAACTATTGTTATACCCCCAAACCGTCAAACTGTGCTTCGATGCTTCGTCGTTAGTCATCTTTCACAAACTCCGTCCGGTGATTTCCCATCTGATTCTCAATCCTTATTTGACTTGTTGTGCCCGAAGGGTTTTTACCATCAAGCCTCTCTTATATTGTTCTTTCTCTCAACTTACAGTTTCCTCAAGGTGCTCGTGAAGGTTTTCACCAATAAAACTCTTTCATTTTTTATTTCTCTCAGCTCTCAACGCCTTACGATGCCCGCGAAGGTTTTCACCAATAAGACTCTCTTATTTTTAATTTTCCTAGTTCGGGCCGAAATGTTTTCCCTGATATGAATCACCTTTACTTGCTTGACTTGGCATCTCTTGAAGACAGATCGGAAGGTCTTTCTTTGGTCTATAATTTGGCCTTTTGGATACTATTAGAAAGAAAGAGTGTCAAAGGCTCAAATCAATTCAGTGGGTTCAAGATTACAACCTTCGGAATCATATTTCTTACAATAACCACAACTTTTGCACCAGTTTCTTTTCTTAAGGACTTTTGGATTTTTACTTTAATGGGACCGAACCGTGAGGCTGCCTACGGCTCCTTAAAAGGAATCAGGTTGAGCGTAGTTCATGTCATAGAAATTACTTTGTTGTTGTGATTTTTCTTTTCTTTTCCTCCTCTTTCTCTTCTTTTCTTTTTTTTGTTTATTTTCTTTCTATTGTTTTTTTTGTTTTTTTCTGTTTTTCTCTTTTATTTTCTTCCTTTTCTCTCTTTTCATTCTCTTTTCCCTTTACTTATCTTTCACGCTTGTGTTTCTGATCTTCGCCTATCGATTCCGAAAGAGGGTTATGAAAGAAAATAAACAAGGCTCAAAGAGTATGACAAAGGATAAAATGCTTAGATAGCAAAACAAAATCCCTTCGTTCTTCCAATCTTCAAAACATGCCAAATACAAACAAATACAATTTAACCAACGAAAATCATACATAATATCTCTTGACCGCATCGGAATTGATGGTCATTTCTACACATTGGCCTTATATATCTGTTAAATACAAAGCACCATTGGATAACACTCTCACTCTCATTACCACGAATGGCCCCTGCCAATTTGGGCAAACTTGCCATTAGCTTCAACCCGATGCAGCATGATGTATTTCAATAGTGCTTTTTTATGTTCTATCTGCCCCTTTTCCACACAGTTCGGGCTTCAAATGATCTCAAAATGCCTTTACTTATTTTTCTCAAAAGTCCCTATCAACTTCAAAATTGTTTCACTACTTCATGACTAAGCTGACTTTTAAAGACCAGGCCTATAATTACACATGCATATCATGTCACTAGAGTCAACAGGAAAAGAACAATAAAAAGAAAAGAGGACTAAACAAAAATGACTAGAAATTACAAAACATAGAAAATTTCATTAGACAGATGGTGAAAAGGTTTGAACAACAAAACAAAAAAACTAAATTGGGGTTACAAACTTAGAACATACCTATACAACACTAAACGAGTTGCTACGACTAAAGGAACTAGGCAAAATAAAAGGATAGAAGGGTTTGAGTCACAAGACAATATTTGGATTACAACCCTGAAAATAACCCGGACAACAAAAATGACAACAAAACGAACCGAAAAAACTCCTCCCTGGCTAACCAAGAAAAGAGCGTCTTTCCCATCACCCAACTCAATATCTTAGCCACTGACTTTTGCATCAACAATACTGGGACCTTCGCAAGTCTCCAACAGATTCTTCTTAGCCAATTGCCTTTGGATTCACTTTGCCAACTTGTTCTTAGGATCAACCTCTAATAGCAGTGAAAGCTTCATAGCACGTGGACCTCTGAGGATCTCAGAATAATTATCATATTCCTTTTCAAAATAATACATACCCACAATATGCGCCTCATTATGCACAGGCGATGGACTTAGGCTAGTGTCTGTTGCATCTAGATTTTGCACAACAATGTCGCTTGCATCAATACGCTTCTGAATTGCATTCTTCATATTCCAACACTTCTCTATATCATGCCCTGGGGCATCTAAGCAATATGCACATCTTTGGAAAAAATCAAACTTCTTTGGAAGAGGGTTTGGCATTTTTATCTAGGTCGGCTTCAACACGTCCAATTTACTTAGCCTCTAGAACATAGTGGCATATGACTCTCCTAATAGAGTGAATGTTTTCTTCTTCCGTAACCTCTTGTTCTTAAATGCTTGATTGGGACGGAAGCCTGATCCAGGGGGTTTTAGGTAGGCTCATGGGGGTAGATAGGTATTTTGTGGAGTTGGGTGTTGGGAAAGCAATGTACGACTTTGGGAGTTCTCTGAATAGAAGTAGCATTGGGGAGGGTTATCTGGTGCACAAGGATATCCATAGGGTATGTCGAGATTGGAAGCGTTGAGCAGGCAATCCCATTGGGTCATCTTCTCTATTTCTCTTTCTTCCACCCAAACCTACTGGGATGTTCTGAATGTCTTTCGAATAACTCATGATTTTGCCTGACTTGATTCCCTCTTCTACCATCTCCCCCATTTTTAAAACATTATTGAAAGATTTACTCAAAGTTGGGATCGAATGACTGAAGTAGGTGGGCTCTTGAGCTTGTAGGAAAAGCTCAACCATTTCTTTTTCACCAATCGGGGTACTGACTCAAGAAACTTGCTCCCTCCATCTGAGACCAAACTCCTTAAAGCTTTCCTCCGGCTTCATTTCCATTTTAAACAGGGAGGAGCAGTCCGGGGTAATGCCTGATTTGTATTGAAAGTATCGAACAAAATTTTAGCCATTTGACTCAATGTAGGTCATATACCAACATCTTGAAGATTATGCCATTCTAAAGCTGCCCCAGTCAAGCTCTTAATGAAATATGCCATCAACAGATCATATTTCTCTCCAACAATTCTCATTTTGTTGTAATATATTCTCAGGTGGGCTACCGGATCTCCACAACCATCATACAAGTTAAATTTTGGCACTTTAACCTCGCGGGCAGGCGAACATCAGGGGACATAGACAATTCTTTGTAAGCCATGTTACCCTGGTCTTCCATTCCTTGCTTGTGATTTAAGGACTGTTCTATGCCTTTCAGCTTCCTGGGTATTTCATCTCGCCCTTATCTTCCTGTGAACTTTCATTTTCAACATGAGGCTCATCCCGAGGGTTCTTTTTGTAAGAGTCAGGAACCTTGTGGGCAACTCTGAGGGGTAATATTAGGCATCATGAGCTTTGAGTGGGTATTCATTGTTGGGGATAGTGGATGTGACAGGAGGACACTTTTAGGAAAAGATAGTGGATGTGACAGGAGGACACTTTTATTGTCTGTCATTGCCTTTTGAGTTTATGTTGTAGAGAAGAGTTAACACTGTAAAAACTACAAACCAATCATCCTTCTACTATGAATACAACAAAATGAAGTCATCACGTTAGCATCAGGGCATTTAACATAAAATAATTTTACTTTATGTGCAATGCACCTAATCACAGTTATTGGTTCTAAAATGACTTCGAGGGTATAAAGGTCAGTTGGCATCATCCCAATTTGTTCATTTCAACCTCTATTTTCTTTGTTTTTCTAACACTTGCTTGCTCATTTTTCTTCCTATTTTCCCTTCTAATTATCACTCTTTTCTTTCCTCTCATTTCTCGTATCCCATGTTTTTTTCCTCTCTATTTATTTTTTTCTTTTTTCTTTAAAAAAATAAAAAATTATTCGATCGAACCCTATGTAGGTTGCCTACATATCATGACCCCTCATGAATCAGATCTTTGTGTAGTTCTAGAAGATCGAGAATAAAGCAAATAAACTAACGTTCCCTTTTTTCCCTTTTTACCGTAATGACTACTATGATGAGAAAAGAGAAATAAAAGAAGCACATCTTTTCCCTTTTTTGTATTTTCTAACTTAATATTTTATAACTTATTCTAAACTCAAGCTTAACGGACACGTTTTCTTTTTTTCTTTTGAGACAAGTACTCTATTAAGGAATAATCCTTGAAGAGGAATATATTTTGACCCTTTTTCAGGAAAGAAATCTAAAGAATAAATCAAAGAAAAATATTTTGAATTTTCGTTTGATATCCTGAGGAACGATGTCGAAACATAAAATGAACAAAATAAAAAAAAATTATTTTTTTATTTTAATTTTTAATTACCTAAAGGAGAAACTCTGAAAATTAATCAAAGAAAATTGTGTTTTTTTCTCTATGTACAATATCCTAAAATTCTAATGAAAATAAATTTATATTTTTCATTAATTTCCTACAGAAGAACCTCAAAAGAAAATCTTTTTGAATTTTTAGAATTAATACCTTAAAGAAAACCTTTTAAGGAGGTACTAAATGAAAATTCCCCCTTTTTTGATGTTTAGTCTTAATATACTAAAGGAAATATAAAAATAATTATTTTAAGTTCTAGATATTAATTTCCTAAAGGAAAGACCACCTCAAATTTTTCATTTCTACAATTAGTATTCTAAAGAAAATTTCTAACGAAAATATAAAATGCAAAATTTTTTTTTTTCGATTTTGATCTTTTTGTTTTTTCGGATTAATTACATTCCTCCGTAGAAGCGGTGAGCACAAAGTTTAACAAGCATGAATTAGAAAAATGACCATGATAACAACGCAACCTTGGAAAATGTTGGTGTTTGACCATTTCTATTTTTTTGACCCTATACTGATCAAAATCCTTGATGAAGTAAACCTTTGACGATATCACTCAAGACTAAGAACCAAATATAAAACTCCACAAAAACCTAAACCTTTCTTAGTCAGAAATTATGTAAACCATGCTTGACCAAGAAAAGAGACAAATATTACAAAATTCTTAAAAAATTTCAATGTTCTGCTACGCTACAGCCGTTTAACAAATGAAATCCAAATGTGGCGGACAGAAAGTGATATTACAACACCAAGGATTTTCAATAACCATGTTGAGAAAATAAAAGCCCTGGGAGATGAAATTAGTCTCTTGAAAATACGCAGAACCTTAGACAGCATGCCTTCTTGTTTAAGCACATAAGGTTCCTTTCGAAGGAAAGCTTGGAACAAGAGGACAAGATCAGGAACATTTGCAGATATATGCCATGATCCGGGTAAAAGGAGAAATTCAAAGATCTCCACGTAGAGCTGAAGTACAGGAGACACATTCAACTCAACAAGCTGAGACAACAACTGCGATGTACAAAGGAGCAACTCGCTTGATTCTTATGAAAGATAATAATCTGGAGGCTAGGTAAAAGGTTTTCTTCAAAAGCATATACAAGAGTAGAATCCTTCTCATAGGCTAAGCACATCCACTGATTCGAAGAGGTAATGGCGGAATATGGGATTCTTTGGGTTCCGACAGACTCTGTTGGGAACATATCTCAATCAATTATGATATCTGTAGAAACAGCAGAAGATATTTTAGCAACTCCAAGCACTCGCATGACACGTTTCATTATATATTGATTCTCCTCGGATTTTGGTTTCTCCAGGGCGCTGAAAAGTTCATGTATCAACTCACCCAACAAGGGACTAATATTTGTGGCTGTATATCTTGCTCGTGTCCAATCATCTTTGACAAGCAGGAGTTTATCAATGCAACTCGCAGCATAAGAATGAAACGCTATTGACTCCGCAGCAAGAAACCGCACAACATCTCGAAGTAATAGCACTGCAACAGCCTTCCGCAGCTGATAACCACACATAGTAAAGAACTTCAATGCACCTGCCTCAACATTGGGAAATCATTCACATCTCTACTTTGCAACTCTGGTACAATGACTGATCAACAAAAACTCAACCTCTGCAGGATCTATTGAGAATGAACTACCATCTAAGCTTTTAGGCAAGGGAGATGACCAAATAGATAGCGCAATCTTTATATTTCCAATTTTCTTTTGGATTCTGATCAAACAAGGCTAGACAATTTTCTATGGTACCAAAAAACCTTGTCTGCGACATCGCCTTTGTAATGCATGCTAATGCCCTTGAGCAATTCGCATGCAAGCCTACTCCTCGTGTCGATATCACTCTCTTTCACATCCCTTCTAATAAACTGAATATAGTTCATTTCAGAAACATATTGGGAATAACAATACTCTCACAAGTCTGTTCCAAAATGCCATTTTTTTTAAAGAGAGCATGATGAACACTCCTACTGACAGTGGTTAAGAACTTGATTGTAGTAACAGTTAGCCACAAGAAGACCCCATAAAGCCTCCACAAACCCGCTTAAATACTTTTGGAACAGTTCCTCCTCCTTCTCCATATTAAGACCAATATTTCTACACTGCAGCACGTAGGCCATTGACAGCAGCAAGACCATCATTCCCACTGTCCTCAAGCATGGAGTACTTCACAGTGAGATATTTCTTAAACTCAATCATCCACACATCCATATAGTCCTCAAAGAACTCGGGCAACTCCTGATTGACTGGATGGTCCTAGGGCATTTGTCATGCTCAAACTGTGGTAAGTAAATCCATACCTGTAAGAGAAAATTAAGACCAAATAAAATTAAAGACCTAGAACACTATGTGAGACAATAACATTCTCTGTTGACACATGTAGGATATGATTATAACTATTTTCTAAGATACCTATGTGGCTAAAAGTGGCTAAAAATGCAAGATTCAGCTAGGACCCTGCAAAGCCAAGAACCTAAGACTCTCTAGGGAGACTGGACCCTACGTGGATTTCCTACGTATCATGCCCCGAAGGTCGAGAATTAGGTATGCATAGTTCGGGGAGATTGAATACGAGCGAGAATTTAAAAAATAACTAATCTAGAGAAAACATATTTTTTTGTCTTTTACTTGAAAAATGATGAAACATCCAAACTCTTTTTGGATTCTCTTTTTCCTATTTTTGATTTTTGATTTTTGAAAAGTGATAAAAAGTGCAAAATCTTTTTTTTCCTAGTTCTTTTTTCCTTAACAAAAATGTGACAAAAAGCATAATTGAGCCCTACTCGCTTTATCTTCATACTTCACCCTCTCTCTTTTTTATTTTTTTTATTTTTTCATTTGCTCTCAACTATCATTGCTCCATCAAATGACCCTTTTACCCTTGAATAAATGCAACATGTAGCGCATAGGATGTAACAAGATGGTCTGTTATTTTAGGTACACCTGCCCAAGACGGACCCAACCCATGTGTTGAGTTCCCTAAGTAAAATACACATGATGCAAACAAGCGTTCCTACTCGGGATCTGACATGAGGATGAGTTATTCTAGGTTCAAAACCTAGGCATTTGTTCTTGACTTGTGTACCCGAGCGATCAACTCGAGCCGATGAGGGGGCTACGTACCGGGAACCAAAAGGTCATCCAACTTAGTAACTTGTCCGAGCTTCTTTCTTATTTCAAGGCATGCCATTAACATAATAGGAAGTCACGGCTAGTGTGCACATCCTCGAAGATGAGAAGAGAAGGGTTTCATAGCAGTTTATATACATTTCAGATCTGGTAAAAATAATATTTTAGAGCATTAGGCCATAAAATGAAATAAAATCAAATAACAGATAAAGCCAAATATAACAATTTATCTAAGCTCGAATTCTGAACTTTGAACTAGAGATTCTAGTTTCTTATCCCTAGTAGAGTTGCCAGAGCTGTCACACCTCCTTTTTTCACTACACCCTCAGAACGGTACAAGGGAGTTTTTTACAACTTAAAGTGACAATAGAAACTGGACATTCAATTAAATATTTAGAGTCGCCACTTGGGATAATCAATGGTGTCCCAAGTCACCGGTTTAAATCCCGAATCGAGGAAAAGATTGACTCTGTTTTACAGTCTGCGAACTAGAAATCCGGGTAAGGAATTCTGTTAATCCGGGAGAAGGCGTTAGGAAATCCCCAGTTCTGTGGTTCTAGCATGGTCACTCAACTGTTATAAATTGGTCTATTCTCTGATTTTAATACATGTTTTAGCCTATTGTAAAATTTTAAACTTTATAACCGATTTTCATTATTTTGAAGGAAAAATTGCAATGTCATTTAAAATACGTCTTGAACCATGTCATATAAATGCACTCGCGACTCTCGACATATTTTTTCTAGCATGATTGAGATTTGGATTTGGATCACATAAATTAGGAAGGTAAATTATTAAAATAATACGCCTAAAGCAACTACGCATCTTCAAGTTTGCGAGGGCCATGAAAATTCCACTAATTGCACATCTCGGTTTTAATTTCAGAGGATTGTACTCGACTAAAGTCCAATTCTAGGATGATACTACAGCGTTTCTGAGCTCTTCTTTTGAAGAAAGTCTCTGCTAAGAAAATCTCTCTGCTCTAACGTCTCTCTCTGCTAACGTCTACTTCCCTCAACCCCCCCCTTCCCCAGCTCCCAGCCCCCCCCCTCTCCCCCTCCCTCCGGCGACCCCTCCCCCTCCGGCGATCCCCTCCCCCTCCGGCGACCCTTCTCCGGCGACCCCCTAAGTAAGTTTCTTTCCTCTCTCTCTCTCTTCTTTATCTTCACTACCCAACCCTCACCCCCTACCCCTACCAACCTTAACTCCGGCGACCCCCCCTCTCCGGCGATCCCCATTAAGGCAACCCCCCCCTTCCCCGAGCTAGGCAGCCCCTTTTTTTTTCAGGTACAAGCCGCGGCGGACAAGGAGAGCTTACGACATTTGGACGCGAAGAGCAAAGCAACACCGGACGAAGTGTGCAAGAGCTAGCGGTAGTTGATATCGGGCGAATCAAAGCATAATTCCAGGATTTTCCATCGGGAGTTGGTACCTCCCGACCTCCCCCTTTTTTTACTCTGTACACCCTTTTACGCTTTCTATCTAAGCACCTTGTGTGTGGTTTACTTTGTCAATTCCTAGCTTGTCATCCTTTTGCGTATTCCGCTATAGTACGTGGGTGCATCACTGTTTTTCGTAATCTGTTGGGGATAGTGGCCGCGACGGGAGATGGTAGGGTAAGGTCATGTCCTCGAGGGGCAGGGGCGAGCAGGGGGGCTGGGAGCGGTCCTGCGGGTAGGACCGGAGGAAAGGGTGGGAAGAGGGTAGCGGATGCTCATAGATTAAGGATCGGGTCGTGGAATGTAGGCAGTCTGACGGGTAAGTCCATTGAGCTGGCGAAGGTTCTCCAGAAGAGGAGGGTTTACATAGCCTGTGTCCAGGAGACTAGGTGGAAAGGGTCTAAGGCGAGGAATGTAGACGGGTTTAAGCTGTGGTATTCTGGGGTCGTGAAAGGTAAGAATGGAGTGGGCATCTTGGTAGATAGGGATCTAAGGGAGTCCGTGGTCGAGGTTAGGCGAGTGAATGATAGTTTAATGTCAATTAAGTTGGTTATTGGGGGTTGCGTCCTCAACGTTATCAGCACTTACGTGCTGCAAGCAGGCTTAGACGAGGAGGTTAAGAGGCGCTTTTGGGAGGACTTGGATGATATGGTGAGTAGTATTCCCCGATTTGACAAGTTAGTTATTGGAGGGGACTTTAATGGCCATATTGGGGCTGATGCTGGTGGTTATGGTGAGGTGCACGGTGGCTTCGGCTTTGGGGTTAGGAACGGAGGAGGCACGTCACTGCTTGATTTTGCCAGGGCTGCCGAGCTTTTGATTGCGAACTCGACATTTCAGAAGAGGGAGGAGCATTTGGTCACCTTCAAGAGTTCGGCGGCGAGGACTCGGATTTATTACCTCCTCCTCAGAAGGAGCGATAGGGGTATGTGCAAGGACTGCAAGGTTATTCTGGGAGAGTCCCTTTCAACTCTTCATAGACTCCTAGTGATGGATGTCGGTCTCTGGGTGAAGAGGAAGAGGAGGGGTGCTCGGGGAACCGCGGATTAGATGGGGTGTTTTGACTAAGGAGAAAGCACGGGAGTTGGAGAGGAGGTTAGTTGAGGGTGGAGCTTGGAGGAGTTCTGGGGAAGCGGATGATATGTGGTCAAAGACGGCGAACTTGGTTAGGGAGGTAGCACGAGATGTGTTCGGGTAGCCAAAGGCTATTCAGGCAGACATCAGGGTGATTGGTGGTGGAAAGATGTAGTCCAAGGAAAAGTGGAGGCGAAGAAAGCGGCGTTTGCTAAGATGGCAGGGAGCACAAGCGAGGAAGAACGGAGAGCGAACAGGGAGATCTACAAGGCGGCGAGGAAAGAAGCAAAGATGGCGGTTACGGAAGCAAAAAATGCGGCGTTTGGTCGCATGTACGAGGAATTAGGGGAGAAAGGCGGGGACAGGAAGTTATTCTGATTAGCTAAAGAAAGGGAAAGGAAGGCGCGTTATCTTGACCAGAAGCCTACATCAGAGTAATTAAGGACATGTACGATGGAGCTAAGACTAGGGTTAGGACAGTGGGTGGCGACTCAGACCATTTTCCAGTGGTTATGGGGCTCCATCAAGGAACGGCGCTTAGCCCTCTCTTGTTTGCCTTGGTGATGGATGCTCTTACCCGACATATTCAAGGGAATGTGCCTTGGTGTATGCTATTTGCTGATGACATAGTCTTGATAGACGAGATGAAGGCCGGTGTTAATGAGAGGTTAGAGGTATGGAGACAGACTCTCGAGTCTAAGGGTTTCAAAATAAGCAGATCTAAGACAGAATACCTGGAGTGCAAGTTTAGCGCCGAGCCGAGCGAAGTAGGCAGGGACGTGATGATTGGATCACAGGTCATCGCCAAGAGGGACAGTGTCAGATATCTTGGGTCAGTGATTCAGGGGGACGGAGAGATTGACGGGGACGTCACTCATCGCATAGGAGCGGGGTGGTCAAAGTGGAGGCTTGCATCAGGAGTCCTGTGTGACAAGAAAGTTCCACAGAAACTCAAGGGGAAATTTTATAGAGCTGTAGTTAGGCCTGCCATGTTGTATGGGGTGGAGTGCTGGCCAGTGAAGAACTCTCACGTTCAAAGGATGAAGGTTGCGGAGATGAGGATGCTCAGGTGGATGTGCGGGCTCACCAGGTTAGATAAGATTAAGAATGAAGTTATTCGAGAGAAGGTGGGGGTGGCCCCGGTGGAGAGAAGATGCGAGAAGCGAGGCTGAGGTGGTTCGGGCATGTGCGGAGGAGAAGTCCTGACTCTCCGGTGAGGAGTTGTGAGCGGCTGGCGATGGTCGGCGTACGGCGAGGCAGAGGGAGGCCTAAGAGGTATTGGGGAGAGGTGATTAGGCATGACATGGCTAGAATGCGGGTTTCTGAGGACATGACCCAGGATAGGAAAGTATGGAGGTCTAGTATCAAGGTTGTGGGATAGGGGCCCCTAGAGTTTTTCATACTCCACACCCGGGGTTGGGTGAGGATTGGCAGGCTTATTCATAGATGATTTGTGTATTGGATTTTGTCTTATGCTAGTTACTGTCTGATATTATTGCATGATATTTTATTTATAGTTTTTATGTTTTTTTTATTTTTAGGTTTTTATGTTTAGATAATTATTTACGTTATTTGTGTCGAAGTTACTAATGCTCTTTTGTTGTTTTTGTTGCTTTTATTTTTGTTGTCCCTTTCCTTCACTGAGCCGAGGGTCGATTGGAAACAGTCTCTCTGCCCTTTCGGGTAGGGGTAAGGCCCGTCTATATATTACCCTCCCCAGACCCCACTCTGTGGGACTATACTGGGTAGTTATTGTTGTTGTTGTTGTTGTTGTTGTACTCAACTAAAGCAAACTACGGATGTTCATGATTTATTATTTCCTAAGTATGCCCCTAACTACCCGAATAATTAAAAGAGAAACAACACGAATTAACATAATCCTTTTTTGAGCTCGAATCCTTTTCATTATTTACCAAAGTCCCAAATCCACTCTTAAACCAACCACCCCATGGCCCGAATTCAAATCTTCCTTTCAAGTCTCAAACACAAAACTGTACTTTTAGGTTGTGATTTTAAACTATGGTAAGGGAAAAATCATTGGAAAAAAAAAAAGACAATTCAACTTCAAAGCAAAGGGCACTTCTCACTCAAGCTCAAGAAGAAAAATGAGATGAACCAAACTATATGCGCAACAATCGTAAAACTTTTGATTAAAATAAATATACTCAAGTTGAGTGTAACACTCATAGAACAAAAGTGTAGATCATTAATTGAATTACTATCTAAGATGAGTGAGATATACATTTGACCCAAATAACCTTCCGAAATCTCTCACTGCTTCATCACTGACAAAACTATTGGTTTTTAGACTTGTAAAACTAACTAGAACCCAAATAACAGTAAGCACCTTGGAAAATAAAGAAAACTTAGCAAACATCCAAAGCAAAATAATTGACAACCACATAATAAGTCACACCCCAAAGTTATATAAAATAATTGCACTTTTATGACATAATAAAACAAAAATTTCCTACACCATTCCGTCCGCAGCACCACAGAATCAAAAAACAATTTCAATTGTCATTTTCAAACTCAAAAGCTTGAAACAGTATAATGGAGGTGAAACCGAAGCGTAAATACAACTCCAAAGCCACGGCATATCGCAGCATATACAGTGAATTCAAATTTTACTTAAGCTTTTCCAGCAAAACAAATATATTCCAGGTTAGAACATTGATAGCTTGACAGGATTTGTCACCGAAACAAGTAGCAGAAGAAGAACGAAGATAAAAGAACCGACCTTATTTATTTTAATTTTGGCATAAATACAATGAAAATAAAGCTTGAAGACAGAAAAATCTTCAAACGAGCTACAGACTAGGCATCTGGATCGGAATCGCAACCTCAAACAAACCTGTCAACCAAATACCACACCGAAACACTCAACCTCGATGAGTTGAACGACAAACTCATTATAATATAACTCCATTTGATAACCAAATGCTCGAAATCGATGGGAGGAAGCAGAAGACGCAATATATATTTTCTATTTTTCTGATATTTCAAGCCATATTAAAAGTCTAAACCAAAGTCTAATTCGGGTTGTTGAAGCTGCCTAGGTGCCAGGGTCTGTTTTGAATTTTTATCTCTTGAAGAAAAAGCTTGCTGGGGGAGGGGTCGTCGATGGTTCTCGTCATTGAAGATGATCGCCAAGAGGGGAGGGCTCTCTTGTTGTGAAGTGCGCACCCTGCTTTCTTACAGTCTAGGTTAGGTCTTATTAAAAGCAAGGGTTTGGGTGTTAGGTCAGGTCGGGTCGACCCTGTTTGGGCTGCGCAAGGAGAAAATTTTTGGGCTTTTAAAGTGTTTGGCCCAATCGATTTTAAACAACTTGCCCTTTCCAATTTCCTTTTTATTTTGTGGTTTTTTTTCTTTATTTAACTAATTAAAAACCTATACTAAATTCCTATATTAATTCAAATTATAAAATCAAGCTAATTATCTAACTATAATTTTTATAAAAATTAAATGATCCTATATTAAAAGAGAAAACTTAATAACCCAAAATTTAAAGCTAAGAATGTAAAAATGAGTCATTTTTGTGATTTTATTTTTAATAAAGCAACTGACTAATTAATTAATCCTAAAATGTGAATAAAAATCTAATTGCAATGCATGGTATTTTGGAATTCTTTTTATTTTTAATGGAAATTAAATATGCACAAAAAAGTAAATAATCAATAAAATTCTACAAAAAATCCAATAAAATTGGAAAAATTGGGAAAAAATATTTTCTGATATTTTATGGGAGTAATTCATATAGGAAAAAATCATGTGCTCACAACTGTAGATGATTACTCCAGTTATGGTGGTTTTTTTTCTTGTGTGCTATTAGAAAAAAGAGAGTTATTACGGACCCTTGAAAGGTTATCAGCCTAGTTCAGTGCGATCAGAATTAGCTTGAGGTTTGTGGATTTATTAAAATCTAAATATGTGCTCTATATCAGGCCAGACGTGTTCATTTCTGTAATGCACTCCTTGTGGAAGAGTAGTCAAGGTGTTATTTCGTTGTCAGTTGTTTCATGTAGTGATATGTTATGCCATATGAGTTGTGAGACGGCTTGGTGAAATGCTTACGTGTTGAGGTTTCATGTAGAGATTATGTTATATGAGAAAAGAGGCTCTTGGGATTCACATCAGCATACCTCAGTTGTGCTTGGAGTTTTGTAGCTTATAGCGCTATATGTCTCCCAGGGATGGTATAATGCACTTAGCGTGCTTGTGGCCGATATTCGATATCTTGTTGTAATGAGAAATCTAGCTCGGTGTGTACCTCATTATGTGAATTTTATGTGTGTATTGGGTGGCACGCTACCATGGGTATGTTGTTTGGATCGGATTGCACTATACAACAGGATGATGTTAAGTACAGTTCCCAATATCTGTTTTTATGTGTTTTGTCTCCTATTTTTCTGAGAAAAACTCATATTAGCTGTGTACCCGCGTCGCATGTATGATTTGCGAGCGGGGTAGTTGGAATTTCCTTTTCAGAGTTTGTTTTCCTTTTATATTGCATTTGAATTGGTATTATATTGGCATATTATGGCATCATATGAGACTTTTGATCATGTTTGGCTGGCTTATTGCCTGAGCAACTCGTACTAGGTGAAACGAGATTATTGGATTTAGAATCAGTGCAATCTGAATATAGGAAGTATATTAAAAAGCAAAGACTATTATTTGGTTCAGGATGAGGTGATGGCACTTGTCAGGAGTATAGACCCAATGATTTGTTGATTCGGCAGTTGGTTATGAATTTCTACACATCTCTTCCGTTGTGGCTGTACAATAAGAGTTATAGTAAGACCTATGTAGGTCATGAGATGCAATGGAAGCATCAGATTTTTAGAATTTCGAATTATTTGATCAGAGAACGTTATCATGGTCCTGTGAGTAAAGTTGTGCAAGGTGTGAATTCAGCTAAGATATGCAGTCATGTTTTGGTGCTGTGTATAGTTATTGATACGGTGAGCATATGTTGGAACATTCCTGGCAAAGAATTTCAGATAATGGAATTTGGCTCTAAGGCTTATTTGCTTAAGTGAGAAAGGATATCAAGCCACTCCAGTGCAATTCATAGCACTTTCGAGGAGAAAATATGTTTAAGTGAGAGAGAATGTTACGATCCGGCCGATCGTTTTGAGCTCTAGTGTACTGCTCAGCAGTTTGAGGCCAAGAGTAGCTTCATTTCAGGTATTCTGACTTATACGTGTGGTCAGAATCTAATTTCGGGGAGTTTGGATTTGATTTAGAAAGATAATTCTCCTTTAAGCTGAAAGAATTATCTAGGATTAGATTTTTTAGTACACGACATTGGAATCGAGATTTGAAGGTTCCAGCATGTTCGTATGATGATTTCAGACTTTGGCAATGACCCAGAAGCATTTTGGCACCCGTTGTGGAAGTTAGCATTTTGGAAAAAATTTCATTAGTTTGGGTTGAAGTGAATTTCAGTGTTATCAATGTGTGTTTTGGATTCCGAGTTTGGGAGTAGCCTAGTATTGTAATTCTAGAGTTGGGAGCTCGATCGGAAGTGAATTCAGAGGTCCGTGGGTTATTTTGGAGTCATTTGGCTAAACATAGAAATTTAAAGGTTTCTGAGAAGTTTCACCGGGAGTGGACTTTTTGATATCGGGGTCGGAATCTTATTCTGAAAGTTGGAGTAGGTCCGTAATATATAATATGACTTGCGTGCAAAGTTTAAGATTAATCGAACGTGATTTAATAGGTTTAAACATCAAGAGTCAAAGTTTGAAATTTTTATTGTTCATTAAGCTTGAATCGAAGTGTGATTCTTGGTTTTAGCATTTTTTTATGTGATTTGAGGTCTCGAGAAGGTCAGTATTATGTTATGGGACTGGTTTGTGTGATTGGACCGGGCCTCGGGTGTGTTTCAGGGTGGTTTCAGATCATTTTGGGCTATTTCACAATAGCTAATGCTGGTGTCTGGTATTGTTCTTCGCGTTCGTGAAGCTCCTCTCGCGTTCTCGAAGAAGGATTTGGCTTCAGGAACTCTGTGCTTTGCGTTCGCATAGGGATCGTTGTGTTCGCGAAGAAAGAAATCTCGGTTGCACAAGTTTTAGTTTGGAGGCTCATATATTCCATTATATAAGGAATTTGGAGATGATCAAAAAATAAAAGTTGTTGCTATTTGTATCTAGTTTACAGAAAAGTAAACCATGTAGCATTTGGATTTGTGTATAAAACGTTATGGCTAGTACACTACATACTATCCGAGAAACTGAAGACAAATTTGTGTTGCACAGGGCAGATTTTGGCAGCTTATATCTCAAAATCTATAATGAATTGGGAGTTGACCAATACATGTAAGTTGTAGATAGCAGTGCCTAGTTTCAAAACTTTAAACCATCTGGTGTTTGAAGTTTTGTACAAAATGATATAACTATTATACAAAAGGCTTTTGAAAAATGGTTTTTGGGAATTTTCTTCTTCGCAAAAACGATGTAGGTCTCGCGAACGCAAAGAAGAGTCATTTGGGCAGTGTATAAGTGTAAAGAAATGGGTTTGGCTCATTTTATCTCGTTTACTCCATGGGAGCCAACCTAAAAGCTATTTTGGAGCTCCATTTTCATCATCCATATCAAGGTAAGTGATTCTCACCAATTGCAAGTTAATTACTTGGATTATATCTAGATTTTAACATGGAAAATCATGTAAATTAGTAGAAATTTTGGGATTTAGAAAAAAACCTAGAAAATTAGAATTCTTACATTTTGACCATTATTTTGGGCACGAAAATAAGAATAAATGGTATATTTGACTTCGTGAATTCATAGGTAAACTTAATCTTCGAAAAACTGCACATGGACTCGAGGGCGTATTTGTCAACTTTTAGATCGGGGTTAAAATTATTAAAAATTAGATCATTAGAGTAATTGAACATATATTAATGGATTTGTATTAGTATTGGCTAGCTTTGGATCTTTGTTCATCGATTCAAGTCTTCGGAATAATGTGGAATGTTGATTATGGATCTTCGGAGCGAGATGAGTCTCCTTTCAAACGTTGTATGAGGAAATTATCCTCATAGGTAAATTAATTGAATTTGTGCTCCTATTTGTGGGGGCTACGTACGTATGAGATGACGAGAGTCCTTGTGTAGCTACTATTATGTTTAAGTCCGTGTAGTCTAGGAACCAAAAGCATCATATACTTGGAATATTTGTAATCTTATTGACAGCTTGACTTGCTTAAATCACATCTAATTCGTAAATGAACTTTCAAAAAGATTAAACTTTATTTTTTTGAATCGTAAAAAGAAAATTAGCTTTTCTTTGGATAATTGTTTCCTGATGAATTCTTGATTGATTGATTTTTGTGTTTATTTATATTTGACTGCGCAGCATGTATTATTCATGAGGGGGATAATAGATGCATCTATGATTCGCGTCATTCAACCATCTGGCAGTGTACAATTTAAATTTTTTTGGATCGGGCAGTACGTCCTCGGCATGATTTGTGCATGCTTGTATTGCTTGCGTTGAAACTTACTGAAGTTTTTTGTGCCTCTTCCTGACTTGAGAATATTCATATAATTAATAAAATAGAATTTTAGAAATTTTCTATGAAAGAAAGAATTGTTTACTTGCTTCAGTATATTGAATTACGATCATGTTTATAAAAAACAACAATTTCATACATTATTAAAATAACATTATTGGACCACTAGCAAGTGTTGAAGTTGACCTCTCATCTCTACTTCTTCGAGATTAGCCGGGATACTCATTGGGTACACGTTATTTTCGTACTAATACACTTTTATGCATTTTTGTTGCACATGTACATGCATCTCTAGTGGCCTAGTGAACGTATAAGTACGGTTGATGTAGAGATTTAGATGAGCTGCATTTTCAGAGATGAGCGTGGCCGGCAGAGTCTCTTTCAGATTACTGTATTTATTTTCCTGTCCAATATTGTATTCCGGACAGTTGATGTATACATTATTTCTTAAAAATTGCTCATGTACTTGTGATACCGGGTTTTGGAATGATTATGGAATATTTTGTATTATTTCTAAATATTCTTGTATTGTTTTTCCAAAAGATTATTTTTTACTATTTGAATTGGAGGAAAATTTCCGTTTATAAAATTATTGGGATAAGAATTTAATTAAGTATTTTGGTTAGCTTGGTTGACAGCAGTGTCCGATGCCATCATGGCCCTTAGTGGATTTTGGGTCGTGACGTCATTGGAAAAAGAAAGAAAGGAAGAAGTATTTAAAAGCGCTTCTTTGTCTTACATGATTAGAATATTTTAAAGATGTTTTGGAGGGAGAGTAGAATTTGGCTACATTATTAATAGTCAAGATTGGCCACTTGAGTACTTGGGCCACTTGGGCCTTGGGCCAATTAAGAAGCCCGAATTAATAGTTTAGTCACTCATTATTTACTTAATTAAAACGTTTTAGCCTTTAATTTCAGAAAATAATTTTTACAAAATTTTTTTAAAACTCAAAAGAAGGTGACTATTGGTTTTAAAAGGTGTATGTTATAAAGAGATGAGTCTGTTAACTCCAACAGACTCCTAGAGATATTATAAATACCTATATCATCTCCAAAACAATCATCTGAAATTTTCATCTCTTTCTCTTCTACTTATTTTCTACAACTATTTTGTTCTTGTAGAAAATTCAAGTTAATTGCTGAAACTCAAAATTTTAGAGGTTTTGTAGAATCCTGGAAGAATTCTGCCATACTCCCTGCAACAATAAAATTGAAAGCCTTAAATTCCTTAAGGAAAATAAATACACTATTAAAGTCTAATTATTTCATGTTCTGTTATTTTTGTAACAGTTTCATCAGTTCATGTAGAAATAATCTTTTAATTTGTTGAAGAAGCTATAAATGTTCAATTGTTGATGTGCACTATGGGGAGGATAACTGGCCAAGTTCAAGTAGCTGACTGCTTTAATAACAAACATTATTTATTTATGGGTTAAATGAGAAAATAACAGAATTATGGGTTTGGTATATGGTTGGGTGATAGCAGTTATAATAAGTTGTTAAGCACCAGGCGGCAACAATATGGAAGTGGTTGAACGAACAAAATTCTCCGCAGGTTCTACTCATATATATACTCTCTTTAACTTAATTAAGTGAGGCGACAATTAACTACTGAGGCAAGTAGGCAACTATATTGATGTTGAACTAAAGGATTATTTGTCCTCAAAATCCAAACACAAATATTAATAAACTGTTGTATATTCAGTGTATATCTGTTGTATATTGATGCATATTGTATGTATAACAGACTTGAGCTAGTTTATGTATTTAGTATTGGGCTTGTTCCCGTTCGGGTTAGAATCGGCCCAATTTTAATTTCTGGCCCACGTTGATATAGGGTCAGAAGGATCGAGAAGAGCTCAGTCGGTTCATTTTCATTTTCAATACAGAGAACATTTCTCTCTTTTCTCGCTCTACTTTCTCTCTCTATTTTACCTCTTCCCAGCTTTGATTAAACTTTGATTCACCATGTTTTCATGGTATCGGAGCCTGGATATTTCTCCTGGACATACTCTCTATCTTCCCCAATCATTTGGTCTGAGTTCATGGCATTTTTGGTGCTGATTTCTGGTTTTTTTTTAACGGTGAAGATTCTGGAGTTTTTCTTTGATTTTTGGTGAAATCGGAGTTATTTTGTGTTGATTCTTTCAACGAGAAGTTAGGGTGATTTTCCGACATCTCTTGTACCTGATTCCACCGGATTTTTCTGCAAGTTAGGGTTTTCCGACAACGAAAGCTAGGGTTTTCTTCACATGCTGGGGTTTCTCTGCAATTCTTTGAAGGTCGTATCTTCTCCAGTTGTGTAGAAGCCTGGTAACCCTATTATCCCACTAGACTAGGGCTTGCATGTACCTTTATTGTTGTATTGTGTAGTTCATAGTTATTGTATCTCTCCTTTCTCGCCTCTATTACCCTGTATCCGATGGCGGATGTGAACCCTGTTAATGTGAACCCTGTTAATCCCCCACCTATAGACCCTACAAATCTCCTATTTGTTTACTCTTCTGATGTTCCCGGAATTTCTCTTGTTCCTATCCCCTTCTCGGGTAATGGCTATGGGGGTTGGAGGAGAAAGGTGATAGTCGCCTTAACTGCTAAAAACAAGATTGCTTTTGTTGATGGATCTTGTTCTAGATCAACCACTAATCTGACTGAACAGAGACTATGGGACAGATGCAATAACATAGTCATCTCCTGGTTGACTGCCTCTTTGTCCCCTTAAATTGCTGAAAGTGTTCAATACTCTGAGACTTGCCAGAGTATATTGTCACAACTTGAAGCCAGATATGGCACAGCCAATAGGACCAAAATTTTTGAATTGAAACATGAACTTTTCCATTCTTCTCAAGGAACCCTAGATATAGCCTCTTATTTCAACAAACTCAAAGGGTTATGGGATGAGTTAGGGACAATGTGCCCAAATCATGGACAGAGATGTACCTATGATGCCAGATCTGGCATTATAAAGGAGGATGAGGAGAATAAGGTATTTCAATTCCTTATGGGTCTTAATGAGACATATATGGGGGTGAGGAGCAACCTGTTAATGATGCAACCTCCTCCTAGTCTTGACAATGTCTATAACATTCTTCTCAATGATGAAAAACAGAGACAAGTTCAGTCTGTCTCCCAGTTCAATCCTGATTCTATGCCCTTCACTGTGAATACTAAACCTTCCTTCAATCCAGCTCCCTTTCTCAACTCTCATCCTCCCAGACAGTATGCCCAGAGAGTTAGTTTTGATTAGTCCAGAGACCCCTATTCTGCAGATATTGCAAGAAGTCTGGACACTTAATTGATAAGTGCTTCAAGCTTCATGGTTTTCCTCAAAGTATCAGGTTTAACAAAGCCAAGAGACCCACTGCTGCTCATGTCACTACTGGTGTTGACTTCACATCCTCTCCTTATTCTGCTGGCCATATTCTCTTGCTTCTGGAATTGAGGGTCATTCTCCAGTCCAGCATGTGGATGGACATAATTCTGCTATTCCTGGGTTGAGCAGACATCATTATGATCAGTTGATGAATCTGCTCCAACAGTCCAATTTGGGTGAGTCCACTACTCAGACTTTTCATGCTCAGCCATCTCCTACTATATGTGCTGCCAACTTTGCTGGTACTATGCTTACTGAGAGTCCTGTCTCTAATTCCAAACTCTGCTTGCTTACTCATATTGCTTCTGTTTCCTGGATAATAGATTCTGGAGCTTCTGACCACATGACATCTAATATACACTCTCTTCAATATCACTCCTTTACTTGTACCTTATCTTGTTACCCTTCCTAGTGGATACAAAGTAAAAGTAACTTCAACTGGCTCTTTTGCTTTAACTCCTTCCATTATTCTTCATAATATACTATTTGTCCCTTCTTTCAAACACAATTTGATTTCTGTCCACAAGTTGGTGAAACAGTTGCACTGTATTGTTCTATTTACTGCAACTTCTTGTTTCCTTTACATGTTACAGGCCCCTTCTCTGAAGATGCCTCTGGATCTTGGTAAAGAGGAGGCTGGTCTATACAAATTTGCTCGGGTGCCCCCTTTATCTTTTTCTGCTGATTCTTCTTCTTTCAATTCTGTATGCTCGAAAAAAGATTCCTGTAATCATGATTGTTCTTCTGATCTAAATCTTGTTGCTTTATCTTCCTATGTAAATAGTTCTACTTGTCATAATAAATTTGATGATAATGACATGAACTACATTTGGCATTTAAGACTGGCTCACATCCCTTTTGCACACATGAAACATATTTCTGCTTTATCTTTCCCTTTTGCTTCTAAACAGCCCTTTCCCTGTTCTGTTTGTCCCATGGCTAGGCAAACTAGATTACCTTTTCCTGACAGTTCTATCAGTACTTGTAGGCCATTCCAGCTTATTCATGTGGATACTTGGGGCCCTTATCACACCCCTACCTCTTCTGGTTGTAAATATTTTCTCACTATAGTTGATGATTTTTCTAGAGCAACCTGGACACATTTACTGGGGTCTAAAAGTAATGCTTTCATCCTTCTCAAGTACTTTATATGTATGGTCAAAACATAATTTAATGCTACTGTCCAAACTGTCAGAAGTGATAATGCTTTTGAATTAGGTTCTAGCCTTGCTGGTGTCTCTTTCTTCAATCAGCAAGGCATCATTCATCGAACTACTTGTCCTCATACTCCTCAACAAAATGGTGTTGTGGAAAGAAAACATAGAACCCTTCTTGAAGCATGTAGGGCTTTACTTGTCCAATCCAACTTGCCTATTCCCTTTTGGGGGGACTGCCTATTGACTGCTACATACTTCTTTAATAGGATCCCCTCCAGACTTCTTCATAATAAGTCCCCCTATGAAGTTTTTCATGGCCATGCCCCAACTTATTCTCATTTAAGGGCTTTTGGATGCCTTGCATATGCCACTGTTCCCATTCCACAAAGAGATAAACTTCGACCTAGAGCTTTGTCTTGTGTTTTTCTGGGATATCCCTTTGCCAAAAAGGGCTACAGGCTGTATGACCTAACCACTAAGAAGTATTTTGTATCCAGAGATGTTGTATTTCATGAGACGTGTTTTCCTTTTAATTCTTCTTCTTCTGTCCCTCCTTCTGCTTGTGCTTTTCCCCCTCCTCCTGTCTTTCCCTCTGATATTCCATGTTCTAATCTTGTCCCACCTACTATCCCTTGTGCTTCTCCTCCTGTTTCTTCCCCTTCTGCTTCCAGCCAAACTTCCCCTTCCCACCCTTCCTCTCTTTCCTCTCCTTCTGTTCCTATTCCTGCTGTTCCTTCTCTTTCTTTCCCTACTTCTCCTTCTGTTGCTCCTCCTGGACACAGAAGATCTGGCAGACACCATAATCATCCACCTTATCTAAATGACTATGTTTGTCACTTTCCTTCCTTTTCTGGTTCCACTTCCTCCTCTTCTCCTTTAGAATCTGAACCCCTCTTTTACTCTCAAGCTGCCTCTGTTCCAGCTTGGCAGGATGCCATGAGCAAGGAGGTTGAGGCTTTGGATGCCAACCACACTTGGGATATTGTTCCACTTCCTTCTGGCAAAAAGCCCATAGGATGCAAGTGGGTCTATAAGATTAAATATAAAGCTGATGGCACTAATGAAAGATACAAGGCTAGGCTTATAATTAGGGGTGATACTCAAATTGAAGGCATTGACTTCACTGAAACATTATCTCCTGTGGTCAAGATGTCTATTGTTAAGTGTCAAATTGTTGTGGCTGATAAGAAACATTGGGGTATTTTCCAACTTGATGTCAATAATGCTTTCTTGCATGGTGATCTTGATGAGGAAGTCTATATGAAGCTTCCCCCAGGTTTATGTGTTTCTGTTCCTTCTGGCTCTTCTTCTTCTGCCCTTTTGTATGCAAATTACATAAATCACTTTATGGCCTGAGACAAGCTTCCAGGCAATGGTATGCCAAGATGTCTCAGGCCCTCCATTCCAGAGGATATGTTCATTCTATGAATGATTATTCCTTATTTGTCAAGGGTCAACCTGGCTGTCTTGTGGTCCTGGCTGTCTATGTAGATGATATTATTATCACTGGGGATGATGTTGCTGAAATTTCTGCCCTCAAGGCTTTCCTGAATGATCAATTTTGAATCAAAGACCTTGGTTCTTTGCACTATTTTCTGGGTATTGAGGTGTCCTCCATTGCTGGTGGTGTTCTTCTTAATCAGTACAAGTTTATTTCTGATTTGCTGCATCAGTTTGATTGTATGGCTGTCTCTCATGTTGTCTGTCCTTCGGACCTCAATACTAAATTGCATGCTGACTCTGGTGATCTCTTTCCTTCTCCTGATCATTACAGGAGCTTGATTGGAAAGCTCCTCTTCTTGACCAATACTAGACCTGATATATGTTTTGCTGTGCAACATTAAGTCAGTTTTTGAAAGCTCCCAGAATTCCGCACATGTCTGCTGCTCTGCATGTTCTAAGATATCTTAAGGGTTGTATGGATTTGGGGCTGTTCTATTCTGACAATCCAGATTTTACTATGACTGCCTTTTCAGACAGTGACTGGGCTACTTGCCCTGACACTCGCAGATCTGTCACTGGTTTTTGTGTGCAATTGGGTGACAGTTTAGTCAGTTGGAAATCTAAGAAGCAGCCAGTGGTCTCCTTGTCCTCTGCTGAAGCAGAATACAGGGCCCTCAGTAAGGTGGTTGCTGAGTTATCTTGGTTGTCTCATTTACTCACTGACATTGGTATATCTGTTGCTTTTCCTTTGTCTATTTATTGTGACAATCAGGCAGCCATCCATATTGCTAAGAATCCGGTGTTTCATGAGCGGACCAAGCACATTGAAGTCGACTGTCATTTTGTTCGTACCAAACTTGAGGATGGCTTGATCTCCCTTTCTCATGTGTCAACTTCACATCAGCTCGCTGATGTGCTCACCAAGCCACTGCCTGGATCTGCTCACCATTACCTTTTGTACAAGTTGAAGGTGGTCTCCCCCTCCAACTTGAGGGGGGTGTTGAACTGAAGGATTATTTGGCCTCAAAGCCCAAACACAAACATTATAAACTGTTGTATATTCAATGTATATCTGTATTGATGTATATTGTATGTATAGCAGACTTGGGCTAGTTTATGTAGTTAGTATTGGGCTTGTTCCCATTCGGGTTAGAATCGGCCCAATTGTAATTTCTGACCAACGTTGATATAGGGTCAGAAGGATCGAGAAGAGCTCAGTCGGTTCATTTTCATTTTCAATACAGAGAACATTTCTCTCTCTTCTCTCTCTACTTTCTCTCTCTGTTTTACCTCTTCCCAGCTTTGATTTAACTTCGATTCACCATGTTTTCAATTGACTAGTGTCCTTTTTCCGATTTAATATAGGAAATATAAACAGAAAGGACCACCCTTAAATATGGGTGACTAGGGGGGTTTAAAACAAGACGGTGGTATTTATAAAAATTCGAAAGACCGAATTAAATCAAAAATCAAATCAAACGAACTAAAAAAATTGATACTTTTTGGTTTAGATTGGTTTTGGTTTAGAATTTTAAAAATCGGTCAAATTTGATTTGGTTATGGTTTTAATAAAAAAATCGAAAAATCTGAACTAAACCGACTATAGTAGTTATTTCAAATTCATTATTATATATATATATATATATATATATATATATATATATATATATATATATATTTTTATATATAAATATATATATATATATATATATATATATATATATATATATATATATATATATATATATATATATATATATATATACAATGTAAATAGTTTGCACTTTTAGTATAGTTGTTTACCTTTACTTTCTAATTTGATTGGTAGTTTTCTTTTGTTAAGTTTAAGAATTCATTTCGTGTTAAAAATAATATATTTTTAATTGATCCTTAAAATATTCATCACTATTTAATTCAATTATCATCAATATATATTGGTAAGTATAGATTTCTCAAAGAACAATTGATTTCATAGTGTTCTTTTGAAAATGTGGTCGCCGGAATATGTCTTTGATAGTATATATCGTATATTTAAGAAAAAATCGACAAATAACCGAAAAACCAACAAAACCTGACATAAACTGAATCGAGAAAAACTCGACTTAATTGCTTTGGTTTGGTTCTAATATTTGAAAAATCGACTTACTTGGTTTGGTTTCTTTTTAGGGAAAAAACCGATGCAAACGGAACCATGAACACCCTAACAAGACTGTTAACCACCTATATTATCCACTAAAAATAATTGGATAATAAACTTTTTAAAAATGGATCAAATATGGATAAAAATCATATTATCCATTTAGAAAATGGTTAACTAATGGGTAATCAATAGATTACCAATAATCGGTCTAACTTTTACATCTGTAAAACCTCAAATTAGGAGTTCTTCAAGTTAGAGAGACTAAAAATTCTCCCAAAAGTGATCATATGCGAGAAGTCATTGATAATATGTTTACTCATATTATGTGCCAGTTAATTCAATTTTTATCCGTATTAAATATGGGTCCGGTCGGATAACTTATCCGCTTTTTCATTACCTGTATGTGATCCGAACCATATCCAACCTGACCTGCCCATTTTTCTCTCCTACTGGTGATTTCTCCCATGTGAAAGGGTTAAACATGAAACAGTAACATTTTTTCTCCAAGCTTGTTAGAAATTTTTATAAAATAGGGATAAGATTTGCTTATATACTATCCTCTGAATTTGTTGTTGTTGTTAGGAAATTTTACTGACCTGAGAATAATAGTGTTATTTTGAAGAAAGAAATAGTGAGCAAGAATGCACAGCATAACCACTTGCGCCTTTCTTTATAGAACAAAAAAATATGCTCCATCCGTTCACTTTTACTTGGCATGTATACTAAAAATAGATTTTCGTTTTTACTTGTCACTTTATGCATATAAGAAAAGACAAATTTCTTTTTTGTTGTACCCGCAATATTTATTGCTCATTTCAAATCATTTTCTCGAATCCAATAAAATATACATCGATTAATATGATATTATGTTAAATTTTGGACTTTACTTATATTTTTTTAAGGAGCGTAAAAAATAAAAAGTGCCAAGTAAAAATGAAACGCAAGGAGTAATTTGGTGGTAACAAGAGATGGATACAGATACATAAAAAATATAGGCTGAATGCGTATGTGAATCCTTTAATTTGTCCCTTTTCTTTTTACTTAGACACTTGAACTAAGTGGGCGGCATGTGGGTAAAAATTGCACGGGTCGTCTTATTTGGTCGTTCCTATTTAACCTATACCCATTTTTTAAAATTTTTTAACTTATACCCACTTTTTAAATGACTTCAGCCACACTTCTCCTCCTTCGTTTTCTTCTTCTTCTTCTTCTTCTTCTTCTTCTTCTTCTTCTTCTTCTTCTTCTTCTTCTTCTTCTTCTTGTTCTTGTTGTTGGTGTTGCTGTGGAACTTTAGTTCATGGGATAATTGCCATAAATATGAGTTATAAAATTGAAAAGTGAGGAACCCAGTTGTTCTTATGTAAAATTTTCTCTATTTTATCTGCTTTGAATTGGATTGTGCATAGATAGATTTGTTAGATGATAACAGTGGGATCGTATATTTACATTTTTGCAAGTTGGTTCATTTTTACGTCCTTTCTTCACACAAATCATCTACTATCTTGAACTGCACATACTGTGAAGCCAATGGTTTGGAATATGTTTCCTTCAATAGTTAAGTTTCTGGAATTAGCTGTTGTTTGTAGCCTATATTATTAATTAAACTAAGGCAAAACAAAAACTTCAAAACCAAAACTTTAACTCTAGAACTGAAGTTCGCCAGTTACAAAACAAAAACTTCATCTCTAGAGCAAAAGTTTGTCAGTTACAACACATAAACTTCAGCTTTAGAGCTAAAGTTCGCCAGTTACAAAAAATAAAATTTCAGCTCTAGAGCTGCCAGTTACAAAAACAAAAACTTCAGCTCTAGAACTGAAATTGCCAGTTACAAAATTAAAACTTCAAGCTCGTCTAGTAGAACACTGAAGTTTTGCGTGATTGCATTTGCTACTTCAGCCTTGTATGCTGAAGTTATACGAAAAAATAGGTACGCTTGCATTTTTTTTTTTTTGCAAAATGGGCACAAGTTAAAACGTGACATAAAAACGGGTATAGATTCAAATGCCCCAAAATGGAAATAAGAATTATAAACTTCCAAAATAGAGAGAAATTTTTTTCAAGTAAAAATGGTATTTGAAATTTAAAGTTGTGTTTGTACATGAATATAATTTTGGATTGTGTTAAAAATTTTGTAAGTAATTTGAGTGAAAATTTTGAAAAATAAATTTTTTGTAGTTTTTTTAAATTTTCAAGATATATCTTTAAGTGAAAATTAAAATTTTTATGAAAAAGCGTTTATTTTAGCGAAAAATTAACGTTTTTTGAATAAAAGAGAAATGTTTTTAATGTCCAAACGGTCTCAAAAGCTAGTTGCTATTGAACACTTCAGTTATGTTATAATTGTGTCAACTTACTCCATATTTTACTTTTCAGTGAGTTTTTAAACTAGGCTCAGTGTGTGAGTTTCGCTCGCTGAGAAATAACAAATTTGACCAATGAGTAAAAGCCACGTCAAAATGAGGAACAAAAATCTGGAAGAACATATATCAAAAACCTTAATCGGCAAAAGAAGATCATGGCGAAAAAAGAAACCGACCTAAATAATGTTATCTTTATTACCAAATCTGCAAAACTGACGGAAAATGTTTTCTTCACTACAGATTTGCTGGACAAACACGACCGACCGAAAAAGGAAACAACACTGACTTCCAAAGTATTAGCTATGGATAAACCGGAGAATTCGTAACACAGGATCAAAATCAATGTCAGCTTTCAATGCAAGGATTCAATCGATTTTATCTACAAACACCTCCTTCATCGACTTTTCCGAACAAGCCATGGCTGAGGAGGAGGTGGAATAATGGGTGGATTAATCTTTTGGAAAAGATCTTGGTGGTGAATGTTCCTCAAGCGCCAGAATCGGCAACGGGCAACGGCATCGAAATTTCCCGATTTAAGCTTTTACGCACTATTCCAAAGGTGCTAAAGTTTTCTCTGATAAGATACTTCACAATTTAAGCTTCGCTCTTGATAATATGGATTTATTTGAGGATATGAATTTTGCTCTTCTAGTAGGTGTTGTTAACGTGGTGTCTCGCCATTTCCTTTTTTCTATACTCCGGAAGAGGCATAAGGAAGCTTTTTCTAACTTAAAATGACAATCGAAACGAGATTATTTATTTGTTAAGATTCAGAGTCGCCACTTGGGATGATTTATGGTGTATCAAGTCACCGGTTCAAATCCCCAATCGATAAAAAGATTAACTCTGTATTACAGTTCGGAACACAAAAATTCGGATAATGAATTCTGTTAACCCAGGAGAAGATATTAGGCATTCCCGGATTCTATAGTTCTACATGGTCGCTCAACTGTCATAATTGGCCTGTTATCTAATTTTAATACGTGTTTTAGCCTATGGTTCAATTTCAACTTTTTAACCACTTTTATCATTTTTAAGGAAGATTGCAACGTCATTTAAAATAAGTCTTGAACCACGTCACATAATGCACCCGCGGTCCACGACACATTTTATCTAACGTTGTTGAGATTTGGATTTAGGTCACATAAATGCACACCCAAATTTTGGAAGGTAATATTATTAAAATAACACGACTAAAGCAACTACGCATTTTTAACTTAGCGAGGGCCATGAAAAATTCGCTAAATAACACGCCTCGAATTTTAAGGATTTAAGTGAAATAATTAAATGAAGGCAATGTGCTATGGACTTTTTTGAAAGGTAAAAGGATAGTTATATTTATATTAATAGTAATAATAACAGTAGTACTAATCACATGATATTAATCCTAAGGGACATATCCCGTATGGTCATCACAGTTACATTCTTATTCTATGCCACTTAGGGCATTGTCGTTTTCAAGTGATGCTAAAATATTGCATGCCAGCAAAGTACATTCCCTAATATTTTCCTACCGTCCTTGTTCTTGAAATACACATGTTCCACAAAATTAGGAGGTTCTTTAAGAAACTAGTTATATTATAAGTAGGTTGCAATAGAGCTTCCCTGGTCAAGAGGTGTGCCACCTTGTTTCTTTCCCGAAAGTTATGCTTTGTTCCGATCTCACCCCTCCCTGTTATCTTCTCCATTAAGTACCTACATTCATCAAGCAAACTCTTGTGAATATGGTAGTCTTTTTCTAGAAAACATATTACCTCTGTAGGGTCTGTCATTATTTCACTTGGTGTGAAATTTCCATGCATGGTTATGTGCAAAGCTTTTCGAAAAGTTAGTAGCTCTGAGTATATTGGTGAGGTACTTTCACATTTTGCATTGAACCCCAGTATTCAATCTCCAATATCATTTCGTATTAAACCACTAATGCCACCCTGTATATTTTCTTCATTGAAAGTACCATTGATATTAATTTAGTACCAATTTTTAGGAGGTGGGTGCCATTTTACCCTAACTTTGATAGATGAGTTAATATTGGATTTCATAGTGGCTAATAACTGGTATTTTAGTGTTAGCTTATAAACTTTGGCAGTGTTAACTTTATTAACAGTGTTGTTGTTATTATTATCATTCCTAATGTTCTATATGGACCATAGAACAAACGGAAAGCCCACTTCCCAGCTGGTATGGCTGTATTAAGCTTTAGGGGATTTGTTCCTTAGGAAATCTATCCTTGTGTTCCTGAGGCTTTGCGGGGTTCAAGGGGACTCCTATAGCTGTCCAAAACATTTTTGCCACTTTGCATTCCCAAAATATGTGTAGAAGAAATTCATTGGTTTTACAAATAGCGCAATTTGTATCAATATTGACACATATTTTCCCTAAGTATTCTCTAGTAGGTAGCCTGGGGTGACAACATTTTTATATAAAACATTTAACTTTCCTACGGCACTCTAATTTCCATATCCAATCAAACTTGTAGCCCGTGTTGTTATTATTGTCACAGTTGTAATCATCAATTAGTTTATAACAATAGGAGGTTGTGAATATACCACTAATGTTTATAGACCAAACAATTGTGCTATTATGATTGTTGGTTGTGGTTATTGAGTGGATGCTATTAATTATATTGATGGGGAGATCGAAAGAAATTTGAGACATATCCCAACTCTTTTGATTCTTTATATTTTTTAGAGTGAGCTTACTTTCCTTTTTATTGAGGGGTCCTAGATCTAGACTTGGGGATCCAATTAGTGTCCCAAATGGACGTGTTGGGATTTTTATTTACTGGCAATCTAATGCCCTCTCTACAATAGCTCCAACCTTTTAAGAGACTTTTCCAGGTGTGAGAGGCCTTATGGGTTATTTGGTTGTAACAACTGTTAATAACATGTACCCTAATAGAAGAGTGATTATTTAGGAGCCTCTATACTAGGCTTGTTAGAAGGGATATGTTCTTATACTTAGATTTTCTAATGCCCAGTCCCTCAATCTCCTTAGGCTTGGTAACCTTACCCTAATTTATTAGGTGAATCTTCCTTTTTTCAGCAGTAGTACCCCGTAGGAAATCCCTTTGGATTCTGTCAATTTCCTAGAGGGTTCTACTAGGAAGAATTGATAACTGCATTTGGTGGTTAGGGATTGTGTTGAGGGTGGATCTAATAAGGGTACACATTCCTGCTATTTTAAGCCAATTGGCATTCCAGACATTTAGCCTGGCCCTGATTTTCTCTATTAGAGGTAAATAGTCCTTATGCTTAGGAGGGGTGATACTTATTGGGAAACCTAGGTAGTTGCCAAAGTCTTTACTGACTTTGATCTCTAATAAGGAACCGATCCGGTTATGTATGTCCTTACTGTAGTTCTTAGAGAGGAGTAATTTGGAGTTTTCTTTGTTGATTTTTAGGCCCGATAAATGGCAAAAGATATTCAGGTTCCTTTTCATGGTGGTAATTATTTTTTTATTGGCTCTGCACATTAATGTTAGATCATCAGCAAAGAATAAATGGGATGGGGTGAGGGCTTTGCCTATTTAATAAAATTAGGTCTCATCGAAGCGTATCAACTTGATGTTCAATATTTTTGGATAGCATATCCATACATAAAATAAAAATGTAAGGTGACATTGGGTCTCCTTGCCTGATACCTCTTGAAGGGCAGAAATCCTCAATTTTGTTGCCATTAACAAGGATTGAGATAAACGTAGAAGAGATACAGCTCAAAATAAGAGAGGAGATATTTGGGGGGAAATTGTGGAACTTTAGAGCTTGATAAACAAATGACCATTCCAATTTGTCAAAAGCCTTTTCTAGGTCCAACTTTAGGATCTAGTTTCATTTCCTTGTTTGATTATTAAAACGTTTGAGGACCTCCTAACTAATGATAGCATTATCACTAGGTCGTCTATGCTTCACAAACCTAGTTTGGTGTTCACTAACCATTCTACTTAGTAAAGGCTTAACCCTATTAACAATTATTTTTGTAATTACTTTATAAAGGGTGTTACAAAGACTTATAGATCTAAAGTTTTGGAGTTTGTTAGCATTATTGAATTTACGTATTAAACAAACATAGGTCTTGCTAAGATCACTTGGGATTTTCCTCGAGCTGAAAATCTCTTGACATAGTTTAATAACGTAACGTAGGCCAGAATTTTTGGATAAAAAATGGGTGTAGCCCGTCAGGGCCATGCGCCTTGGTGGGGTTGAAGGAGAATAAAGCTCTTCTCACCTCATAATTTCTGAGGGGTTTGTCAAGGCACGATAAGTCCAATTTACTTATATTAGAAGTAGCATCATTTAACTGCTTCCAACTAGTGATTTCATGGGAAGTAGTAAAGATGTTTTCGAAGTAATTGGTCACATGATCCATGATGGCCTTTCGATTTTCAATCCAGCAACCATTGTTATCTTTAAAGAAAACAATGTTGTTCTTTCTTCTCCGGTTTGTGGCTTGTGTGTGAAAATATTTTGTATTAGCATCTCCTTCATTCAGCCAATTCACCCTAGAACGAAGTTTCCAATAATCCTCCTCTATTTTAAGAATAGACTCGTAGTCATTTATGAGAGTAATTTCTATGTCCCTAAGAAATTGACTATACTGGTATTTAGGAGAGTGTTGAATTCCTCTTATACGTTTCAATGGTTTCTTTTCTTTTCAAAAATGTTCCCAAAAGTCTTCTTTTTCCATTCTAACACCTTGTTTTGGAAGTGTACTGTACCTTATAAAATATCCTTATTAGCCCAACTTTCTACAACTAATCTGGGGAAATCAGGATGGGAGCACCAAAAGGCTTCCATTCTGAAAGGTCTAGAGTAAATTTTGTTAAAATTATTATTAATATTAACAAAAATAGGATTACGGTCAGAGTGTAATCTAGGAAGATAAGTGACAGTAACTTTATTGGACTCTTGTAACCAATTGTAATTTGTATACACCCTATCTAGCCTTTCCATTATCAGTCACCAATTTTTTCTACGATGGTTAGACCAAGTGTATTTACAACCCTTGTAACCTAGGTCCATTAGGTGACAATGATCAATGCATTCCATTAGTAAAGTAGCTCTTTTTTCATTGATGTGTCTCCCTCCAAATTTGTCAGTAGAAGTAGTAATTTCGTTAAATTCACCGGTTACTAGCCATAGCGCCTTATATTTATCATAAATATATTTAATGTTCTCCCATAGTAACAACCTAGTATCAATAGTATTACTAGCATACACAGTATAAAAAAGCTAGGTTAGGTTTTTAGGTTTTACCTCTATCATTGCATGGATGGATTGACCATTTCTTGCGAAGTAGCACACCTTCACTATAGTCGTGTTCCATAGGATTACCATTCCACCAGAATTTCCCTCAGCTGGGACCTCTACCATGTCATTTAAAATTGTATCCCTCCAAGATATAAATAGGGCTATCTATTTTAGTTTCTAGCAAGGCAACTAGACTGGGTCGATGAGTATCCATTATTTCACGAAAATGTATTTTAAAATAGTCATTGTTTGCACCCCTTACATTCCAAACAATTATAGTGCTAGGCTAACTCATTGAGTTCATTGTGGGGGGGGGGGGGGTTGTTGTCTAGATTCCTCCTCAAGGAAGGGTTACCACATTCTTGCCTACTGTGGAATCTTGAGAAGGATGGATGTCCAAGGAGCACTTGTAGAGTGTCATTGGGCAGTTGAAGATACACTTCCCGTCTAGCACTTCCTTGAATATGAGTATTTTTACCTCGTTTAGATTTGAAAAGGCCACTGGTGGCTCCAATAATATTGCTAGGTCGTCTTCCTCCTCCTCTTCTTCTCTCTAAGCTCCTTGGCCATCCTATGTGTTTTGCACTAGAGGTTGCACCTCCATTGGCTCTGGTTATGGACCTAGTGGCTGGTCTTGCCTTTGCTTTTGTGGTGTCCATTGTGTTAAGATAGGGTACAACATCATTTTATCTTTCAGGGAAAAGAATGGTAGGTTGAGCGGGGGATTTTGTGGAAGTTGTTGGTTGGCATTGTGTGGTATGTGCCACATTTCCTACATGTTTTGCACTAGGTGTTGGTTTATTGATGGTGCAAGGGGTTGGAGAATGTTGGTCATCCACATCGGATTGATATAGTTTTTCATGGCTAGGGTCATCCCCTCCGAGATTAGTTGTGCTAGAAAATGTGTATTTTGGATGATGAGTATGGAGTCCTAGTCGTTGATCTCCATGTTGAAGGAGATGGCTTGCCCTTGAAGTCCCAGTTCCACCCAAGATTGGGGTACATGGTTGGGAGGGTTTGGTGGTTGGACATAGATTACTGGTTGAGGTTGAGTTTGGGTTGGTAGTGGCAGAAGATTGTTCATTGTTGGGTTCCTTGATTGCTGGAACAGTTGTAGTATCGATATCTCCTTCTCAGTATGAGTGGAGTCCTTGCCATTATCGGCCTTTAGGGGTAATATAGATAAGGAAGGGAGTATTGGGGTAGTATGTTCTGTAATTATGTTAAATAGAGTGGTAGGAGAATGAATGTCTTGCGTGTGATTTATATCAAAATTTTCAAGATCTTGCATGGATATGCTAACGTCCCTTTGGCAAGTTTCCACTTCCAAGTGTTGCATGGATGATTGTTCATTAGTGTAGGTAGCTTGCATGCCATTAATAAGTTGATGATTGTTATTTTTGTTGGATTGGGTGTTAGAGTCGCCAAGTTGGCTAGGGATTGGAGTAATTATGTTTTTATCATTACACAAGTTAATTTGCCCGTTAGTGAATTGTTTGTCCACTTTGTTGGTAAGAGATTTGGATCATTATTATTATAATTTTCTTGTGACACGTCTGGGCCACTTGTTGGAATGGTGGCATTAGTGCCATGCAAAATATTATTTTGGTTTATCTTCTTTTTGTTAGACGTGTTATGCAAAACCATGTTCTCTTGTGGTTTTTTTCTAAAACCGCTAGTACTATTGTTTTGTGGTTTACCAGTGGTGTTAAGCAGTACTAAGGTTACCTCCTCATTCCTTTTTGATGGTGTATCAACATAAGTGTTAGTAGGAATTGATTTGAAGTAGAAGCTATTTGTGCAGTGAAGTTTGAGGGGTCCTTACCTGATGAGTAGTGGGATTTACCTGGCCTATGCGTAATTAACGTGCGCTACCTGATGCTTTTAGGATGATTGATTTCCCTTGTTGGCTATTTATTGTTCTGCCTTTCCCTCTTCTTGGAAAATACATTGTTTTCCATTCTTCCGTGTCTTCATCTTCAGGGATTGCTCCTTCCTCATTGGCTCTACCTTGATGTTGTCTATTTTGTGCTCTTTGATATTGGCATTCAATGGTTGCATGCCTCAACCGTCCACGATTCTTGCATAGGAAGCCCTCACCTTCGTATAGAGAGGGATTTTAGGTTAAAGGGGTATGCGTTTGGTATTATTGGGTCTTGAAATTGTGCCAAAGACAAAAACAAAAAATCATAAAGATGAGATGAACCGAGCCAACACTAATTTCTCTTTATAAAATTATATATGATTATAATATAAAAATATAAAACCAATTTTATGATTAAACTAACTATATTAAGACATGAAACTATTTTGTGTTTTCAAAATTATATAAAAATAAGGGTAAGGTACTACTTTTGTTTTTTTTTTAATTTATGAAATATATGTAAGCTAAAATATATTTACTTATTTTTTTTGTAATTTTTCATTTTTATAACGAAAATAAAAGAAAGAAGTCAAAAAATAGTTGAAATAGCTATATTAAACATAAATTAAATTTTTACATGCTAAAATATAAAAAATCTTGGAGAGGATAAAAAACAACATGTTTATAGCTGCCCCTCTTTAACTGGAAAGATGAAGCATTTTCAGACTAAGAATGACTAGACAGGTTTTTTGACTTGACCTTTATTTTAGGAGACTGAAACTAAGAGAAAAGAGAATGTGATCGAGCCCTTGTATCTAAGTTGCCTACATATCCTTGTCAATAATGGAATCAGACCACGTGTAGATTAGAGATGAGTGAGATGATGGAGTATGCCGAGGTGGAGAGTCAGTCGAGGTGCTATTCCGCCGAAGTTCCGGTCTGCAGTCCTATTATTACATCAACAATCAAAGCATGAAAAAGACTAGCTAAGCCTGTCAACTACGAGTTACAATATTCCGATCTGTAAGTTTTCTGAAGCTTGATTTTGAGTCTTGAATGGTTCTTCATGCAGACTTCAGATTTGAAGTTTGATGCTTGTTAGCTGTAGGTGCTAGCTCATTCTTCTTCAACTTTTCGGATAGAGATCGGACATGCAGTGCTTGTGACCTCAACCATGTCTTGAGCGACTCACATCTTTCATCTACTTTTTAATTGGATTAACTTCTTGCCTTTTTCTTTTTTTTTTCTTTATTGTGAGTAACTTATGTTAATCACCTCCGACTGTTGACTTGCTTTCTTGAGGCGAGTTTCTTTTGTTGCTACCCTGAATTGTATTCTGAAGTAAATTCCCCTATTCTCCAAGTGGTGCCTGATTGACAACATTTGAACTATATTTTCTTGTTCTCTAGGCGGGCGCCTGATTGCCAAAAACTTGAACTGTACTCCCTTGTTCTCCAGGTGGGCGCTTGATTGCCAAAAACTTGAGCTGTATTCCCTTGTTCTCCAAGTGGGCGCCTGATTGCCAAAACTTGAACTATGTTCCCTTGTTCTCCAGGTGGGCGCCTGACTGCCAAAAACTTGAACTGTATTCTCTTATTCTCCATGTGCGTGCCTGATTGCAAAAAACTCAAATTGTGTTCCCTTGTTCTCTAGGTGGACTCCTGATTGCCGAAAATATGAACTATATTTCCATGTTCTCCAGGTGGGCACCTGATTTTCGAAACTTGAACTATATTCATTTATTCTCCATGTGGACGCCTGATTGCTAAAACTTGAACTATATTCCCTTGTTCTCCAGGTGGGCACCTGATTGCCAAAAACATGAACAGTATTCCCTTGTTTTCCATGTGGGCGCCTGATTGCCGAAACTCGAACTATATTCCCTTGTTCTTCAGGTGGGTGCCTGATTGCCGAATTCGATTTGTGTTCCCTTGTTCTCTAGTGGGTTCCTGATTTCCAAAATTTGAATTTTACTCCCTTGTTCTCCATGTGGACGCCTAATTGCCAAAAACTCGAACTGTGTTCCCTTGTTCTCCAGGATGGTGCCTAATTACCAAATCTTGAATTGTATTCCCTTGTTCTCCAGGTGGGCGCGCGATTGCCTAAACTTGAATTGCATTCCCTGCTTTATTGTTGTGACTTTCTCTTTTCTCTCTCTTTTCTTTCTCTTTTTTCTTCCTTCTTTGTCTTTTTGTTATTTTGTTGTTCCTTTTTCTTTACTTTTATGTTTTTTTCCTTTTTTTCTTTTCTCATTTTCATTTTTAATCATTCTTTTCCGTTTCTCTCTTTTTCTTTACTTATATTTTGCTTGCACTTCTGATCTTTACTATTGATTCTAAAAGAGGGATATGAAGGAAAATAAATTAGGCTCAAAGGGGTAACAACGGATAAAGTGTTTAGATATAAAAACAAAATGCCTTTGTTATTCCAATTTTCAAAACATGCCAAGTACGAATAAACACAATTTAGCCAAAGAAATCATACATTATATCTTTTAACTGCATCGGAGTTGATAGCCATTTCTACACATTTGCCTTCTATATTTGTTAAATACAAAGCACCATTGGACAACACTCTCATTGCCAGGAACGACCCATGCCAATTCGGGGTAAACTTGCCTTTAGCTTCAACTTGACGTGACATGATACGTTTCAATAGTATTTCTGTATGTTCTATCTGCCCCAGTTTCACATGGTTCAGGCTCCAAATGATCTCAAAATGTCCAAATCTGTACTTATTTCCCTCAAATGTCCCAATCATCTTCAGAATTATTTCATTGCTTCATGAGTAAACTCACTTTTAAGACTAGGCCTAGAATTTTGCATGCATGTCATGTCACTAGAACCACCATTAAGACAAAAGACAAAATGGAAGGATAGAAGAGAACTAAACAAAGAAAATGACTATAAACGACAAAAGATAGGAAATTGCATTAGACAGACGGTGAAACAATTCGAATAACAAATCAAGTAAAACAAACTGGGGTACAACCCTAGAACAAAACTAGGTAAAACTAAATGAGTTGCTACGACTAAAAGAACTAGGCAAAAAAAATAAAAGGATAGAAGGGTTCGAGTCACAAGACAATATCCGGATTACAACCCTGAAATAACCCGGACATAAAAAATGACATTAAAATAAACCACCAAAACTCCTCCCTGGCTAGCCAAGAAAAAGGGTCTTTCCAATCCTCAAACTCAACATCACAGCCACTGACTCCGACATCAAGAATACTAGGACCTTCACAAGTCTCCATCACATTGTTCTTTACCAATTGCCTTTGGGTTCCCTTTGCCTGCTCATTCTTAGGATCAATCTTTGATAACGCTAAAAGCTTCGCAACACGTGGGCCTCCGAGGATCTCAGCAGAATTCTCATATTCCTTTTCAAAATAAGTCATACCCACCATATGCGTCTCATTATACACAAGCGATGGACTTTGGCTAGTGTCTGCTGCATCCGGATTTTGCATGACAATGTCACCTGCATCAATAAGCTCCTGAATTTCTTTTTTCAGGTGCCAACACTTCTCTGTACTGTGACTCGGGGCATCGGAGCAATAACGCACCTTTGAGAAAAATCAAACTTCTTTGACAAAGGGTTCGACATTTTTATTTGAATCGGCTTCAACATGCTCAATTGCCTCAACCTTTGCAACAAATTGGCATATCATCTCCAATAGGGGTGAAAGCATTCTCTTTTTTCTGCAACCTCTTATTCATAAAAGCTTGATTGGGCCGAAAACCTGATCCAGGAAGGCTCCAGTAAGCTCGTGGGTAAGACATTTCGAGAAGTGGTGTGGGCCTTTGCTGGCCTTGTGGGTGTGGAACATATGGTAGTGCATTGTCGACAAGATACTGGGAAAGTGATGTACGACTTTGGGAGTTCTGTGGAGGGAATTAACATTAGGGATGGTCATCTAGTGCACAAGGATATCCATGGGACTGATGTCGAGGCTGCAAATGTTGAGCAGGAACGCCCAGCGGATCATCTTTTCTATTTCTCTTTGTTCTATCCAAACTTACTGGGATGTTTTGAATGTCTTTCATAGTATCTTTCAATGCCGAACAACTCATGATTTTGCCTGAATTGATTCCCTCTTCTGCCATCTCCCCCATTTTTAACACATCATTGAAAGGCTTTCCCAAAGCCAATGACTGAAGTAGGTGGCCCCCTGGGCCTCCAGGAAAAGCTCAACCATTTCTTCTTCACTAATAGGGGTACTGACTCGAGCATCTTGCTCCCTCCATCTGAGTCCAAACTCCCTAAAGTTTTCCTCCGACTTCTTTTCCATTTTAGATAGGTAGGAGAGGTCTGGGGTAACGCTTGATTTTTATTGAAAGTATCGAAAAAACTCTTGAGCTATGTCGCCCAATGTAGGCAAGTTACCAACATCTTGACGATTATGTCATTCCAGTCAAGCTTCTACGGAAATAGGCTATCAATAGGTCATCTTACTCTCCAACACTTCTCATTTCATTGCAATAAACCTTCAAGTGAGCTACCGAATCTCCACACCCATAATACAAGTTAAATTTTGGCACTTTAAATCCCGCGGGCAGGCGAACGTCAAGGGACAGAGACAATTTCTTGTAAGACATGTTACCCTGGTCTCCGTACCTTGCATGTCCTTTAATGGCTGTTTTGTGCTTTTCAGCTTCCCGAATATCTCATCTCGCCCTTCTTTTCCTATAACCCTTTCAGTTTCAGCATGAATCTCATCTCGAAGGTTCTTCTTGTGGGCAACCTCTGAGGGGTAATATTGTACATCATGAGCTTTGAGTGGGTATTCATTGTTGGGGATATGGGAATTATTTTAGGAAGAGGTAACTGGAGGATGAGTGATGGAGCTACTGGGATGATTGGAAAGTGCCAAAGTTTGGGTAAAGGTAGCATCTAAGAAGCCAGGTGGCGCCGGTGGTGGTGCCGGAGGTGGTGCCTTCCCATTTATCCAGACCTGATACATGTCCGCCATGTATTGTCTTAACATCTTTACCTCGTCAACCAACGCATTGCTCTGTTCAACCAAATGCTTTTGGGCACCGGTATCAACCAACTCAGTTCCATTATTGTCTGCTATTGCCTTTTGACTTTGTGTTCTAGAGAGGAGTTACCACTTTAAAAATTACAAACCAACCACCCTTCTACTTTATAACAAAAAGAACAAAATGAGGTCATCACGTTAGCGTTAAAGTATTAAACAGCTAAAATATCACATTGCGTGCAATGCGCTTAGTCACAGTTATCAGTTCTAACATGACTTCAAGGGTATGAAGGTCATATAGAATCATCCCAATTTATTCATTTCAATCATCTCTTTTCTTTCCTTTCCTTTTCTAGAACTTCCTGGCTTGCTCATTTTCCTTCCCCTTTTTCTTTCTGATTATCGCATTTTTCCTTTCTTCTCATTTCTCACATCCCATAATTTCACCATCTTTTTTTTCTTTTTCTTTTTTAAAAAATGATTTGATCGATCCCTAGTAGGTTGCCTATGTATCACGACCCGCATGAATCAGATCTTTGTGTAGTTCAGAAAAATCGCGAATAAATTAATCAAGCTGATGTCCTCTTTTTCTTTTTCTTTTCTTTTTACCTTAATGACTACTTTGATGAGAAAAGAGAAAAAAAAGATCTTAAACTCAGCTTTTTCTAGACTTAATGTTCAATAATCTATTTCAAATTCAAGCTTAACGAGCATATATTGTTTTTACTTATTTTTTATTTTTGAAACAAACACTCTATGAGAAATTATTAAGGGAAAACCCTAGAAGAGAAAACATACTTTTTGAATCTTTTTTTGTCTGGAAGAATATCTAAAGAGTGTCACACCTCCTCTTTTACACTACACCTCGTGAGAAGGGCATAGAAATGAAGTTTTTCCAATTAAAGGACAATCAAAATGAGATTTATTTATTAAAAGATCAGAGTCGCCACTTGGGATAATCAATGGTGTCCCAAGTCACCGGTTTGAAATCCCCAATCGATGAAGGTTTGACTCTGTAATACAGTGCGCGAGCCAGAAATCCGGGTAAGGAATTCTTTTAACCTGGGTGAAGGTGTTAGACATTTCCGAGTTTCGTGGTATAGGACGGTCGCTCAACTATTATATTCGCTGTAATTATCTGCATTTTTGAAACTATGTGCATTTTTTAATCTTTTATCCACTTTTAGTATTTCCGAAAAATTACAACGCTATTAAAACACGTCTTGAACCATGTCAAATAAATGCACCCGTGGTCTTCGACATATTTTAACATTATTGGAATTTGGATTTGGATCACATAAATGTGCACCCGAATTTAGAAAGGTAAATTTTTAAATAGCTCGCTTAAAGAAACTACGAACTTTTTATAAATGTGAGCGCCATGGATAATTCAACTAATGAAAAACCTCGATTTTAAAAGAGTTCACATTAGTCATTCGAGGACCATGAATATTGAGATTTTATTTGGCATGAAACCTCAATTTATTATAACTAACATGATCGGTCATAAAAACCATTCAAATTTGTCCACCTATTATGTTCCAACCAAATGGATAATATCACGCATTAAAACAGAGGAGAAAGAGAAATTTTAAACGTATGCATCTTCTTAGCCAAAATTGACAATCTCTTTGTATTTAATATGTTAAAAAAGCTTTAAATCTCTATTAAAGTCTAAATACTACAGTTCTTTCCCCCTTCCATATAAAAATTTGTTGTTTAATGTATGCATCACTATATCAAATGTAGGAGATAAAAATTAACAAGCTAAACCTCATGCTCTGTGAGGACATGTTCAAAGTAACGAAGTTGAGGTAGAGTAGTCCAAAATTTCAAATTGATGGCTTGATCTCCTCGAGAAACAATAGCAGATAGAAGATGATTTAGAAGGCTATGACTCAAACCTTCTGGAATAGAGGCAACAAAAGATGCATATCCATGAATTCTATATTATCAAACAAAACTGGATTTACATATTATTTACCAATAAATTGCAAAGCAGCATGACTAAGGTATAACCCAAAAGAATACAAGAAACACCTCAACGTTCTTAACAAATATGGAAACAAAATTCAAAATGGGTTCAACAAGTAACTTCAACAGAATAAAAGCAAACAAGGAATTTAACCATTATCAAAGCAATTATAACGCAAAAATTGGACCTCTTGTATACATGAACGGGGTTTGGAACTACAAGCTTAGCAATTTGGCGGTTCTGGGTTGGATCTTTCGCCGATAACTATGAACAGATCAGACGGCTGGACACCTTAGCGGCAACCTCGGACGGACTCGCCGGCGACCTCAATTTCCAAATGATACCAAAACGAAACCATGTGATGAATTCCAAATTCAATAAGAAAATCTATGAGATTAGAAAGCAGAATAATCGGAAGGGGTGAGATCTGGTGGAGGTTCCTTGAAGAGGGGTTTGCGGCTAATTTGGGCTTTTGGTGTATTGGGGATAACAAGGTGTCATTAGCTTGAAGTCTTGAATAAAGGATGAAATCACGTTACATTCAGTGAGCAAAACCTTGGATTTTTTCGGAAATTTCATTGAATAAAAATGGAAATCCTCATCTTCAGTAGGCGTAGGACGGGGTATGTCTATTAAAAGTATGATAACGTGATTTTTGCCCTATATAAATTACTCCCGTAATTTTAAATAAAATAATTTTCTTTTGCTAGTTTTCATTATATTTAATTTCGGCTGATTTTGTGACATGTTCTGTCATTTGCTTGTATTCGTGTGTGCATTTTTAGTTCATAAAGAAAAAAACACAAGATATATACATTACATTTAGAATAATTTTACACATTTTAGGAATTAATCAGCAATTAGGAGTTAGTTTACTTTTGCCTTTAATTTAATTTTTGGAATAGTTACAGTCTTTCTTTTACATTTAATTATTTGTAACAATTGTCATTTAGAATTAATTAATTTCATTTGGTAGAATGATTTTATTAGGAGTTAATATTTAGTTTAGGATTTAATTTGAAAAAAAGAAGAGAGAGAAACCGAAAGATTTGGAAAATATGGTCTTAATTGTGATCAAATTTGGGCCAGTCATTAATTAAAAATAACCAGCCTAAAAACATCTCCAACCGGCCCAAATCCAGCCTGGATCCGGTATAGCCTCACCCCTCACTAAAACGACATAGCTTTGAGGTTTGATCTCGACCGTTCATCTCCAGCTATCCAACGGCTGATAACTAAGCCCCAGTTACATTAATATGTCTAGATAGCCATCACATAACCTAGGACCAAGTACGACCCCTCATCTCCTGTCGTCATCGTCCCTCTGCCACACTCCGCCGTCCGCCGGCCGGTCGAAAATTGCTGCTGCCGGTGGCAAGTCTCCAAACCATACAAAATTAACACCATATATGCATCTCAACCCCCTCTATCCAAATATCCAACCCATGTTCCTCGAATCATTCTCAAACTCCTCGAATATTCGAAGAAGTGACCGCCGGTTCCGCCGTCTCGATGGCGTTACTTCCAAACCACCCTGAAATTCTCACCACCTGCTCCTTTCACTCCCCTGAACACAAAAACGTCCATATTTTCCCCAAAACCCCACCTGTTCAATCTTGGTTTCAAATCATAAAATGAACAAGAACCTTAGGACAACCAGTCTGGTTCGGCTTCGTAGTGGTCATCCTCGATCGGATTCAAAACTCGCACTAAACAATTGTTCTAGCCAAGAACAATTTATTAATGCTAGTTTTGGATCCGTTCGATAGCTGCCAGTTTCCAACCAAGGTGCCCTAATTGGTCGAATTTTGTTGGTTTGCTTCGCATGGTAGTCGTTTCAATTCGTCGATTCAATCCAATTGAAGTGGTGCAACCCTCTCTCTCTTGCAAATTTTCTTATTACTTTATTTTATTTTCATTTGTTCTGGCAGTTTTTGTTTCATCCCCATCCCTTTCTTTTACTTGGTGGAATTGGTTTCAGCTTGTTTAGGGGTTGTCAAACCCATTTGGTTAATGACATAGGGGTAAACACTAAAAGCACCTACATTTGGATTACCCCCGAATTTGGTGCTAATGTGCATGTTGTTTGGGCTATTTTGGTTTGGTCTGGACATTTTGATTATGGGCTGGGCAGCCCAAAACCAAGTGATAAGATGGGTTAGACGTGAGATTCCATGGACGGCAAAAACCAGTACAATTGAGGATAGTTTAGGAAAATGGGATGAGAATTCTTTGGTAACCGAATTGAAAGCTTCTTGAAAGCTGACTTGGGGTCGTTTTGGAGATTTTTTAAAACTAATTAGAATAATCTAGGCAAAAACGAAAAATAGAAATGCAATTTTAAAAATTTAAAAGGGCAATAGTGCAAAGCTGGAACTTATTGTTTTCCCTACTTTCCCTGCTTATAAAGGCATATTTTCTTGCCTTTCAAGGCAAGGATAGGGGAATAGAGTCGGAAAAAAAAGAGCATCAACCAGGGAAATGTTCTTCTTCACATTTTCATTGGGATTTTCTGGAATTTAAAGTTTGCTTTTTCTTGCTTTGGGAATTGTTTTTTGTTTATTGGAAGGAAAAGGGTTTAAATTGATGGTTTTCGAAAGCTTCTTATTCAATTCGATCAAAACTTACTGTTCCATTGAGGCTCCTGGGTTATTTCACTTGTTTCTACTACTGAATGTGTTTGTTTCTATTGCTGACCCTTTATTTTCAAGACTGCTGATACTTGACCTGGTTTTATTTTCACTTTCAGGTATGCCTAATGACACTATGGTCATCATCTAAATGTAGTTGAAGTTGGGATTGAAGTATGGAATAGGATATGAAGTTGTTTGTAGGTAGTTGTATTTGCTTTCTTCATTTGCTTGTGTTGTAATATCTAGCCTTAAAAATGTCTTGATTGGAATTTTGATAGGTATTCTTAGGGATGGAAAGTAAAATTCAAGCCATGTCAGCTTGACGTAATGATATTTTCTCCTAATCGTGTTGTTGAGTTTTCAAATTAGCTTTGAATTTTGCCTTGTATGTTTCATATTCAGGTCTGTTTCCATTGTTTAAGCTTACACCATTAAACGAATCAGTTGTATAGCTACTGATTGATTGGTAGGTCTTGAATTTGTTGGTTTTAGAGTTGTAAGCTCATTGTTAACCTTGTTTTCCTGACTGACCCCTTCCCCTAAACTTGGCAGTCAAAATGACGAATTCTAGTGTTCAAATTCAAGGCTTACAAAGCTTTTGGTTGTTTTTAGTTTTCATATTGTGATTTTTACTTCGATTCGAACAATAAGATACAGCCTCATGAGCGGTTCATCCTGGATTTCCATTTTAATTATTGGATGTGTCCAAACCAATTTGATCTGTATGTGTAAAAAATGTAAATTTGATAATTCAGGTACTTCTAGGACTCGACTTGAGATTGGACACTAAGGTCCATCTGTTTGCCTCACTTGGGCCCAATATGAGCCCAAAGCTTTGGAGTTGGTCGCTGGATGATGGCAATATCAGCCATACCCTTTTGTTTTTCTTGTCGTTTTTTGCTGGGCCAAACTCACTCCTTTAATTGGCCTATTTTCTTTTGGATCCAAGTCATTTTAGCGAAAACCCAAGTGATATTAATGTCCTTCAATCAGTTAATTCATCTCTTTTTTTTGTGAAATAATAGGGGTTATCCTCGTTATATTCGTAAATTAATGTAGTACCATTAGAATCGAAGGGCACCACTTAGCGAATTTCCGTGGTCCTCACAAGTTGCAAACGCGAAATTACTTTAGGCATGATAGTTTAGTAATTTTACTTTCCGAAATTCGGGTGCACATTTATGTGACCCTAATCTAAATCCCGACGAAGTTGAGATGTGTCACGTGGTTCGAGACATGTTTTAACGACGTTGAAATTCTCTTTAAAAATAATAATAAAAGTGGTTAAGAGATTCAAAATGCACATAGGTTCATAATTGTATAAAATTAGATAATTTAAGCCAAATACAATAGTTGAGCGACCGTGCTAGAACCACGGAATTCGAAATTGCCTAAAACCTTCTCTCGAGTTAACAAAATTAAACAGAGTCATTCTTTCCTCGATTCAGGATTCTAAACGGTAACTTGCGACACCATAAATTTTTCAAGTGGCGACTCTGAAATTCTATTAAATAATTGAATCCCGTTTCGATTGTCCTTTAATTGGAAAAACTCATTTATTTACACCCTTCGTCGTGTTATAGTAGCCAAAAGGAGGTGTGACAGCTCTGGCGACTCTGCTGGGGATCGAACCCAGAATCTTTGGTTCAGGGTTCAAGAATTCGAGCTAAATAATTGTTGCATTTGGTTGTATTTATCTGATTTTATTGCATGATGTGCTAAAAGTTGTTTTTACTGCGTTAATATTATTTGGACTGTATATAAATTCCGCGAAACCCTTCTCTTCCCACCGGGATGTGTTCGCTGGTCGAGACTCCCTATTCTGTTGGTGTCATACCTGAAAATAAGAAAGAGGCTCGGACAAGTTACAAAGTCGGATGGCCTTTTGGTTCCCGATACGTAGCCCCCTCATCGACTCGCGTCGTCCGCTCGAGTGCACAGTCTAGACCTTATACCAAGTTTTTTAACCTAGAATAACTTATCCACATGCCGGAGCCTTAGTAGGAACATTTATTTGCATCATGCAATTGACTTAGGGAACTCAACACAGGTTGGGTCTGCCTAGGACAGAAGTACCAAAAAATTGACCATCCTGATGCATGTTGCGTGCTACTTGTGCATTTATTCTGGACTTGCATGCTGACCGGCTTATGAATATTGGGAAAACTCGAGAAAAGAAGTAGCAGTAAGGGTAAAGAGAGTTAATCACTTGTTTTGAAAAACAAATGCCCAAATAGTGCCGAAACGCCGCCGAATTTTTGAAAAAATGAGAGAAAGGAGAAAAGGGTTTATCTTCAAAAATAGTTTGTTTTACTTACCAATGAAAAGGAAAGTAGTCTTGTTAGCAAGAATAGTTTATTTTAAAAAAAAATATAGCTTGTTTATTCTCCTATGAAAAATAAAATGAAAAATAGTCTTGTTTTCAAAATAGTTTGTTTAAAAAAAATATAGCTTATTTATTCGCCGATGAAAAAAGAAAAGAGAGTATTGTTTTCAAAAGAATTGTTCATTTTATTTGCACGAACTATGTCGGTTTGGTTCTCGTCAGGTGCGAGATACGTAGGCAGCCCCCATTAGGTACAATCTCCCTTTTGCGAAAAATAGCCAAAACAAAGAAAAACAAATGTCAAGTTTTATTTGTTGTCCTAAATAAATCAGGGGATGCCGTTGTTGTCAAGAACACCCGAATGTTACCGAAAAGGACGCCGAAAGGCTGATTTTGCATAAATGGCCGCCTTTGGGTTTTATTTTATTTTTGGCCGGTTAGCGGGCACATCCTTAAAATCTTCCTCCGGAAGTGCTGGAAGGCTGTATTTGCAAAGCTAGGCCTTGGTTTTAGAAAACAAATTTCATAAAAAAAGGGTCAATTTTGATTTTTAAGTCAAATAGAATAAAGTCTTCAGATACTAATTCGCCCAAATAAATGTGCAGAATGAGCACGAATCAGCATTTGCCAATAATACTCATGAACAAAATTCCCATGGAGCTACACATGTGGTGGAATGACCTGGGCGACGTGGGACAAAATAGGTCAACACGTATTTGGGAGGACTTACTGTGCTATTAAAGATTAACCGGCGAAGACATCATAAAGGCATTAATCACATTCTAGGACCCGACTCCCAATGTATTTCATTTCTCGGATTTCGAACTCACACCGACTTTGGAGGAACTAATTGGGTATATTGGGGCCCCTACAACCCCCCTGAGGCATCGACACTTGTTTTCTCCAAGGGCCATCGCCGTACACAAATTCTTGGACTCTTTAAATATCAGCAGGAAGGTTCACAACCCAGACTTATTAGCCGGCTTTTGTACCCCGCAGTTTATATATCAGAGGCATGGCCACATAGGGGGATTTAATGACCCAGGAAACCATAGTTGTAGCAAAAGGAATAAACTCAAATGGGAGGAACACTGGTGTTTCGCATTCATGGTATTTTTCTCGGGCCTTTTGGTGTTTCCGCGGAAGGATGGAAATATTGACATACGGATAGCATGGGTTGTCAGCACTTTAATAACTCAGGCTAAGAGGACCATCGTTCTATGATTTTATGCAAAATCTTTCGTGCTCTCACTGCCTATAAAGCAGGGGGAGATTTCTTCGAAGGATGTAACTATTGTTATAAATTTGGATGATCAAACACTTATGCCATCAACCTCAATTCACGAATTATGGGTTGCCAACAAAGAGCTGCATAGAAGAATTCTATAACAGGGTTGATAGGTTTAGGTTACCCGAGGGTGCTACAGAATGGGTGTCGCGTCTCCGGGCTATCACTGCAAACCAAATAGAGTGGACGTTCGGGTGGCTCCCCGGGGATGAAATCGCGTATATGCTAGCCACCCGGCCTCATTTCCTTCAGATAGATCTCCGAAGTATCCAACCCTATGCTCCATATAGAGTGCTCATAAAAATAGGGAGGTTCCAAATGATTCACAGTGACGAGGATATTAGTCCCCACGTGGTTGAGATTTGTCCTAATGGTCAAATTCCCGAAGCCGTCGTCCGTCAAATTTGGAGCGAATGTCAATATTTGACGGCGGGCACTCGAGTACGCGACATATCAAAAGGCGAGGTTGCACAAGGGTGCATTGCTTGGTATAAGAAATAAATAGAGTTCGGAAGACCGGCTAAGAGGCCACACCTCCATGAATTTGCTGAAACGTCACAAGAACAATGGAACCGGCTAGCTAAGGAAAATGAGTACAGGCAACGATAGGAAAATTGGAAAAAAAAGTCAAAGACATGCAATTTGAAAATGATTTGCAAGTTGCTGCAGAGAGGGGGAAAAGAAAAGATTAACCAGAGAAAATGAAGCGTTGCGAGCCCAAATCCAGAAAATGAAAACAACTGCAGAAAATCCCCCTAGGAGCGCGAATAAAGAAAAGCTCATAGACAATATAAAGCAAAAAGTAACTGAGTATGGGTTTGACTTGAATAAAGCAGAAGGTGAGCTATCCAGGGCTCGAAAACCATTGGCTAAAAATGCGGAGGAATGAGCCCGCATTATTGAAAAATTAAAGGAAAGGCATGACGATGAGGTTGTTGGATTAAAAAGGAAGGTCATCATGGCTAAGAACAAAATGGCCAAGCAAGCCAGGGAATTCAAAGCCAAGAAAGAACATTGGTATGCAGCAGTAGCACGGGTGGAGATGGATTTGCGGCAATTCCTTGAACTGAATCAGGTATCCGAGCGAACTCTAGAGGCAAGGGTCAACCAAATTGGGAGGCTATTGCAAGAAGAGGGTGTTATAAGGGAGAGAGTACGGATGATCGCAGATTACATCACCACAAAGTGCAGTCACTGCGAGGATATGACAATATCCATGTTCTTTGCCACTGCCATGACCTTTATTCGTCAAGTAATGGAAGACATCCATCACCTGCAAGCGAATTTAGCACGCATGCCTGCAACAAGGCCGAACGATGCCTCGCGGGTCCCAAGAGCAATTAAAGCCTTGATGTATTCGCGATTTCTTGAGATTGTATTTTCCTTAAAGTCTGTCAGTCTATTTTGGAGTCTGTATTTTCTTTCGCGCAAGGTTAGTCGTTCTTCAAGTCTGTAGTTCATCTTTCATCAGAATTTATTAGTTTCTTGTTTAAATCAGTCAGTTTTTCAAGTCCTTGTAACTAAAGTTTGTTATTATGAAAATGGAAAATTCCAAAGTATTTTATGCTTCACTTTTATTTTCCAAAACTACGCTCGGTCTGATTCATACGGGGTCATAATACGTAGTTAATCCACATAGGATTCGACGGTAACCGAATAAAGAAAAAGGAAAAAAGAAAAGAAATGAAAGGGAGAGAATAGGATAGAAAAGCAGAGGAAAAGCAAGGAAACAAAACAGAAACACAAAATAGGAGAGAATAAGAGAATAAAGGTAAAAGGGGGGCATTGCAAATGAAGAAAATGAAAGTCGGGATAAGGCAAGAAACCAATGCATGTAGAAACCGATCATTATTTATGTGCATTCACCCCGCAATATGTGGCCGCTACATGTCAAAACTTAACCATTGACAACTTTTTGGTGTTTTGCTTCCAGACTAGACAGGTAGTTAGTACTTGCAGCATTCTAGCAACCACTCTTACAACACGTGGTCTAATAGCAAGCAAGTCATGGCCAATCAGGAAACCGATGTCAGCATTATTGACCCCTCGAAAGAAGTAGAGGAATTGGATGTTAACTCCATGAAGGAGGAAATGTACAAACTAAATCACCAAATGGTTGAGATGTACCAGGCATGGGCAAGAGGACAACCACCCCCAACCTATCCTGCTAATACAACCTTTATCCTACTACTGGCCCAAGCTCCTGACTAGTCCACCACTGATCCACCCTCAAGTTTTCCTATCTACTCACAACACTAGGGTACGACCTCTCAACCACCACCAGCTCTACTACCCAAAGTCTCTCATCACCCCCCTCTTCAAATTTCCCCCATTTATGTGGCACCTCCTCCTCCCGCACTCCATAGATTGTCAAGCGAACCCTTGCTTCAAGCTTACGACCCCCAATACTATCCACCAGCGCCTTCTTACAAAACCAACGACCCTACTCATATGCTCCCCATCTCGAAATCCTGTCGGGAGCTGAAAAACCAATAAAACATCCTGAGCAGGAGGAGGTGCTTAAAAGGTCAGAAGTTTAGAACAATCATTCAGGGACATGCGGGGATTAGGTATCCAGGTGAGCGTGGTGTTCAAAGACCTTTGTCTATTTTCAAACGTCCCGGTTTCAAGATGCCTAAATTTGACTTATATGATGGACACGATGATCCGGTCGCGCATCTAAGGGGGTTTAGCAGCAAAATAAGGGGAGTAGGGGAAATATGAATTGCTAATGGTGTACTTTAGCTAGAGTTTAAGCTGGTCGGCACATGAGTAGTACACCTAGCAGGACCAGAATCGGTGGTATACTTGGGATGACCTGGCACAAGCGTTTGCTTGTCACTTTTAATATAATCTCGAGATTGTCCCGGATCATCTATCTCTAACAAAACTAGAGAAGAAACACTTGAGAGCTTCAGGGAATCCACTCCTCCAGTGAAGGAGAGTGAGTTGGTTGACTATTTTCTACAAGCTCTAGAACCTACCTATTTCGGGAACTTGGTTTTAGCAGTAGGTAAATCTTTCAAGGAAGTAGTAAAGATAGGAAGTATGGTCGAGGAAGGCCTCAAATTCAATAAGATCATGAGCTACTCTGCAATCAAGGCAACCACTTAGGCCATCTAGGGCAGAGCTGGGGGAGCATTTAGAAAGAAAAAGAAGGAGGAAGTAGCAACAGTGGAGTCGGAAACTTGGTTCAGGCCTCGTGCTCTATCTCATTACACTCAACCACGTCCTCATCACAAAACATACCCACACCCTCCTTATAGCTCACCACAACATTACTATCCACCATTAGAGCCTCACTTCTCAGTCCATCACGCACAAGTGTATACCCAACCTCCCTCCCACACAATGGCATGCACCAATCTCGCATAATACCTACCCAACTCCACATAATCACTACCCACCTCCACCTCAAGAGCCTACCAACAACCCCGAAACCCGCCTTCCGAGCCAATCCAACCTTGAGAAATAAAAGGGTACAGAAGAAGACTTTCACTCCATTGGGAGAATCTTACACTAGTCTATTCCACAGGATGCGACAATAGGATATGTTGAGACTAATCGAAGCAAAAATTGCCAAATCCTCCCCCAAAGAATCTACATTATTCTGTTAGCAATGAATATTGTTCCGGTGCACTGGGGCATGATACTAAAAAGTGTTGGCATTTGAAAAATTCTATCCAGGAACTTATCGACTCCCCCCGGATTGAAGTGCAGACTCCAGAGGCACCCAATATCAACCAAAACCCGATGTCTCCCATCAGGAGAGCAACATGATTGAGATCGTGGAAAAGGGGGAGAGTCCAAAAGGCCCTTACAAACAGTAATGACGATCAAATATAGTGAAGTTAAGTCAACTGAGACTACGAGCAGTGAGAAGTCAGTGATCGAGGCAAAAAGAAGAAGAAACAAACCTGTCATAGTTCAACGAAGCTCATTATGCACGGTTGTACCAAAACAGGAACATGCAAAAGTGATAGTACATGGGGCAGTTAGAGAGCCTGTCCTGGTTGTGGAAGGTGTTCGCATAGAACCCGTCATTGTAAAACCAGTAATCCAGCCACCAGTCGTCAACATCAAAGCTGTTCCTTGGAGATATGAACAAGCAATAGTGATTGTGAGGCCCGGGGTTTAACTCAGTCGGGGAGATACTTCTCCCTTGAAGAGCTAAGGAAAGGTAGGACCTCTAAAGATAACCTATAATCACTAAAGAAAGTTGTATCGGAAGAAGAGGCAGAAGAATTCTTGAAGAAAATTAAAATGCAGGACTACTCTATCATAGAGCAGCTGAGGAAGACACCAACTCAAATCTCCTTATTGTCCTTACTAATCCATTCAGATGAACACCGCCGGGCGCTGATGAAGATTTTGAATGAAGCACACGTCCCTGACAGTATAACAATGAATCATTTGGAAAAGATTGCAAACAAGATATTCGAGATAAATCGGGTCACCTTCTCTGACAATGAACTGCCCATGGAGGGCACTGAGCACAATCGGGCCCTTTATCTGACTGTGAAATGTGAAGATGTTGTGGTCACCCGGGTTCTAGTCGACAAAGGGTCCAATGCAAACCTTTTTCCACTCTCCACATTGGCAAAGCTGAAGGTGGAAAATGAAAAGGTCCACAAGAATAACATTTGTGTTCGAGGTTTCGATGGCGGAGGTAAAGACTCAGTAGGGGACATAGTGCTGGAAGTGAAAATAGGGCCCATTGAGTTCAACATGGAATTTCAAGTGCTGGACGTGGTAGTGTCTTATAACCTGTTGTTGGGTAGGCCTTGGATTCACGTAGCCAAGGCAGTGCCATCTACTTTGCATCAGATTGTCCAATTTGAATGGGACAAGAGATTGTGTTGCACGGCGAAGATAATCAGTATGTCTCGGGTGATGCCATCGTACCTTTTATTGAATCCAAAGACAAAAAAGGGCCCTGGGTCTACCAGGTATTTGATACGGTGTCAGTTGAGAAGATCCAGAAGGTGAGGTTGTCATGACTCCAAAGATAGCAGTTGCGTCGGTCATGTTGTCTTCCGAAATGTTGAAGAATGATGTCACGCCCGGCAAGGGGTTGGGTGCTGCTCTACAAGGCATTGTGAAACCGGTGTCCCTTCATAAAAATAGGATACTTTTAGTCTAGGGTTCAAGCCGACAGCCGCAGACATAAGGCAAACCATGAAGCTAAAGCAGAAGGGTTGGGCTCTCTCAAAGCCCATCCTGAGGTTGTCCAAATCAATTGTCAAGCCCAGTACTAGCAATTACTCCGTTACAATGATTCCTAGTCCGTTGATTGACGCAGATGGGGATCAGGATAAGGGGTTAGAAAGGATGTTCAATGAGGTAAATATGGTCGAGGCAGGAGAAGGATCGAGCAGGGCAAATGTGAAGTTTGTGGGAGCATGCGCAAAAGTCAATAACTGGGAAGCCACTCCCATTCCCATCCGGAGGGAGCCGTGTTAGTCGCCTTTGATTTTTATTTCAGTCTAGTTTGGATTAGCCTCAGAGTTGTTAATTCAGTTCTTATTTCCGTCCGTTTGAATGTGTAAACTCTGTTATCTTTGATTCTAATATAATGCAATTTGCCTTCCAGCAATGCTGATAGCTTCCATTTTTATTTACTTCTCTTTCTTTTCTCTTTTGTGCAGTTATTTTTATGCTGGTTCCAGTGATCTAACATGCATAAGGACTCCTCGGCCGAGGCATAAAAATCAGTCTAGTTCAGAAATAATAAATTAGGAAATAGAGCATGAGGATGAGCCAGAATACGATGAGGAAGGGGCTTGGGATGAAATTAGTAAAGAGTTGAGCCAATTTGAGGAGAAACCCAAACCAAACCTGAGCGATACAGAGGCGGTCAATTTAGGAAGCCCAAATAATGTTAGAGAAACAAAAACAAGAATCCACATAGAATCACAACTTAGGAAATAAATAATTGAAGTACTGCTTGAGTACAAAGATGTATTTGCATGGTCCTATGATGATATGCCCGGGTTGAGCACTGACTTGGTGGTTCACAAGTTACCCACTGACCCAGCCTGCCCTCCTGTCAAACAAAAGTTGAGAAAGTTCAAAACTGATGTGAGCGTGAAAATCAAAGAGGAAGTGACCAAGCAGTTTGAGGCAAAAGTTATACGAGTTACACGATATCCCACTTGGTTAGCTAATGTTGTGCATGTACCAAAAACGGATGGTAAAACCAGGGTGTGCGTCAATTACCGTGACCTCAACAAAGCAAGTCTAAAGGACAACTTCCCCTTCCGAACATTCACATACTAATCGACAACTGTGTGAAGCAAGAGATCTGGTCGTTCATGGATTGTTACGCAGGTTACCACCAGATCCTAATGGATGAAGAGGATGCGGAGAAAATAGCATTCATCATGCCGTGGGGGACATATTGCTATAGGTTGATGCCTTTTGGTTTGAAGAATGCCGGGGTGACATACATGAGGGCAATCACAACTATTTTTCACGATATGATACATAAGGAAATTGAGGTATATGTAGATGATGTGATAGTGAAGTCGAGAATGCAATCTGATCATGTCAAAGACCTGAGGAAATTCTTCTAAAGGCTCCGCAAGTACGACCTCAAACTCAACCTGGCAAAATGCGCTTTTGGGGTCCCCTTAGGGAAGTTGCTGGGGTTCATAGTCAGGCGACGAGGCATTAAATTAGGCCCATCAAATATCAAAGCTATATAGGAACTACTGCCACCGAGGAATAAAACAAAAGTGATGAGTCTATTGGGAAGATTGAATAACATCAATCGGTTCATTGCTCGGCTCACAACCATTTGCGAGCCCATCTTTAAGATATTGAAAAGGGATGTTACGGTAAAATGGATGGGAGAGTCCCAGGAGGCTTTTGATAAGATAAAGGAATATTAGTCGAACCCACTGGTGTTGGTCCTGCCAGAACCAGGAAGGCCCTTGATCTTATATTTGACAGTCTTGGATAACTCATTTGGATGCGTGTTGGGTCAACATAATGTTACCGGGAGAAAAGAGTAGGCCATATACTACCTCAGCAAGAAATTCACAGCCTATGAAGTTAAGTATACTCATCTCGAAAGGACATGTTGTGTCTTGACGTGAGTAGCCCAGAAGTTGAAGCATTACTTGTCCTCATATACCACTTATTTCATCTCGCGTCTGGACCTGTTGAAGTACATTTCCAGAAGCCCATGCCCACATGAAGAATCGCAAAATGGAAAATTTTGCTCACTGAGTGTGACATATCTACGTGACTAGAACTTCCATGAAAGCACATGCACCGTCAGATCATTTAGCTGAGAATTCGATAGATGAAATGAGCCCTTGAACACATACTTCCCGAACGAGGAAGTGATGCATATTTATGAGAAGGAACGGGATGAGAAATCATGATGGAAATTGTTCTTTGTTGGGGCTGCAAACATGAAAGGCGTTGGGATAGGAGCAGTGCTCATTTCTGAAGAAAGGCTTCACTACCCAGTCACAACTTAACTCCGCTTCTATTGCATAAATAATATGGCAGAATATGAGGCATGTATTTTGGGGTTGAGATTAGCAGCAGACATGGGCGTCGAACAAGTCTTCGTCTCGGGAGACTCGGACCTTCTGGTACACCTGATCCTCGGGGTGTGGGAAATGAGAGATTTAATACTCATACCATACCGACAATGCTTGCATGATCTATGTCAACGGTCCCGGTCGATAGAGTTCAGGCACATCCCCAGAATTCACAATGAGGTTGCTGATGCCTTGGCTACTTAGGCGTCAATGTTACATCATCTGGACAAGGCTTATGTTGACCCGATACATATCTGGTCCATGATCGACATGCCTATTGCAACATGGTGAAAGAAGAGCTTGATGGTTAGTCTTGATTCCAAGACATCAAAAAATATATTAGGAGAGGTGTGTACCCGATACAAGCCACGAGTGACCAGAAAAGAACAATCCGTCGTTTGTCAAGTGGGTTCTTCTTCAGTGGAGGAATATTATACAAAAGGACGCCAGATCTTGGTTTATTAAGATTCCTAAATGCTAGGAAGGCACAACCACCATGAATGAGGTGAACACTGGCGTCTGGGAGCCACACATGAGCGTATATATTTTGGCAAAGAAAATTCTCCGGGCACGATATTATTGGTTCACCATGGAGCGGGATTGCATCAGCTTCGTGCGCAAATATCATCAATTTCAGGTGCATGGGTATCTAATTCACTCCCCGCCGTCGGAATTGCATACAATGTCTGCACCATAGCCCTTTGTTGTTTGGGGCATGGACATCATCGGGCCCATCGAGCCAGAAACTTCTAACGGACACAAATTTATCCTTGTTGCTATTGACTATGTCACCAAATAGGTGGAAGCCAAAACCTTCAAGGCAATGACCAAGAAAGCCGTGGTCGACTTTGTGCATGCAAATATCATTTGTCGGTTCAAAATCCCCAAGACTCTCATCAGTAACAATGGGGCGAATCTCAACAGTTACTTAATAAGAGAAGTATGTCAGCAGTTCAAGATCACACATCGAAATTCCACCCTGTACCACCCCAAGGCGAAAGGAGCGATCGAGGCAGCCAATAAGAACATAAAGAAGATACTTTGTAAAATGGTGGAAGGGTCCAGGCAGTGGCATGAAAGGTTACCCTTTGCATTTCTAAGCTATCACAATACCTTTCGCACCTCGGTAGGGGCATCCCAATATGTGTTGGTATATGGCACAGAAGCAGTAATCTCGGCTGAAATTGAAATACCCTCTCTTCGAATCGTAGCTGAAGCAGGAATCGACGATGAAGAATGGGTTAAATGCGTTTGGAGAAATTGAGTTTGATTGGCGAGAAAAGATTGGCAGCGATGTGTCACGGCCAGTTCTATCAACAGAGGATGGTCAGAGCATATAACATGAAAGTGCGTCCCAAAAAGTTTGAAGTGGGTAAATTAGTGTTGAAACACATCCATCCTCACTAGGCTAAGGCAAAGGTCAAGTTTGCTCCAAATTGGCAAGGACCGTTTGTCGTGTCAAGAGTGTTGTCTAATGGAGCCTTGTATCTGATAGATGTTGAAGGAAATAGTGTAGAAATGGCTGTCAATTCAGATGTCGTCAAAAGATATTATGTATGATTTTCTTTTGTTCTGATCAATGTCTATACTTGGCATTTATTTGTACTTGGAATGTTTTATAGAATGAAATGATGAAGGCGTTTTATTCAGATACCTAAACACTTTAGGCTTTGAGTAACCCCTTTGAGCTTCAGTTAGTTTTCTTTTCATATACCCTATATCGGAATCAATAACGAGAGTCAGAAATGTAATTATAAAACGCGACAAACGGCAATAATGAAAAGAGAAGTAAAGAAAAACAAAGAAAGAAACAAAAAGGAAAAAAAAGAAAAAGAAAGGAAAATCAAAGAAGAGAAAAAAAAAAGAAAAAAGAATTAAAAAGAAAATAAAGAAAAGGAAAAAAAAGAAAAGAAAAAGAAGGGGAGAGAACAAAAGGGAAAACAAAGAAAAATAGCAGATAGAGTGGGGGAAGAAGAAATCAAAATGATGGTGGACCTAAGGAATCAGTAGGAACTACATTTGACCTGATTCCTTTTTAGGATACATAGGAAGCCTCACGGCTCGGTCATATTCAAATAAGTCCAAAAGCCCCAAGCAAGAAACTGGGGCAGAAATTGCATTGGTTTGGATTCCAAAAGTTGTAAATCGTGAACACATAAAAGCAATTTTGAGCCTTTCACACCCCCTTCTAACCCTACCCAAAATTCTACATTACAGTCCAAAGAAAGACCTTCTGATCAATCTATAAGAAATTCCGGGGCAAGCAAGGAGATGTTGACCATACCATGGGGCGACACTCTAGTTCCTGCAGAAAATAATTAAAATGAGAGTCTTATTGGTGAAAACCCTCATGGGAACCATAAGGCAGCGAGAGTTTGAGAGAAATAAAAATGAGAAAGACTTATTGGTGAAAACCCTCACAGGTACCGTAAGGCGACGGGAGCTGAAAAATAATATAAAATAATAAAAATGAGAGAGTCTTATTGGTAAAAACCCTTACGGCCACCATAAGGCGACGAGAGTATGAGAGAAACAAAAATGAGGGATTCATATTGGTGAAAACCCTCACGGGCACCATGAGGCGAGGGCAAGGCAAGAAGAAACAACCGGAAAGGGGCCGTTGGTGGAAATCTATTCAGAACACTGTAAGGCAAGAAAAGCTAGGGTTTGGTTGAAGGAATTCAATTAGAAATGGTCACAACAACAAAAGCATGGCAATAGAAGACAAGTTATCGGGACAGACTGGGTCAACTAGGCCGAAGTGCATGTCATGATCATGAAAAACCAGCTGTTTTTCCTCAGATTAGTTTCCTTTCTCTTACTTTCAACAGTCAGTGAATGGGGAATTCTTTATGCCAAATACAGTTCTGAGTCATTGCATTTAATTTCTTTCGAGTTTCTAAAGCCTTTTGTTTAAGAAAACAGGAGAAATTTCAATGCCTAGTATCAGCTCCTAAAGGGACAAAGCGCATGACACCCAAAAACGTAACAATGGCAGCAAAGTTTGAAACAGCAAGGGGAGGGATTCACGAGAGTTTCAAGGATAGAATTGATGGACAAGACAAGAGTTTGTAAAGCAAAGAGGCATCGCACAAATATGGGAATGCAAAGTAAAACTACAAAGGTTCTGGGGTCAGCCAAACATCGTAAGCTTATCGGATAATCTCAGGAAAGGATTCTATCAAAGGGTCGGAAATGCAACACAAAGAGGAGAGGCAGAGTAAAGTTACAGGGGTTAGAGGGTTTGTTAAGCGTAATACATTGACTTGGTAATCTCGAGAAAGGTGCGAGGATTCTGGCAAAAGGGCTAGAAATGTAACACAATAATGGGGAGCAGAGTGAAGCTGTAAAGGTTTGGGGGGTCAGCTGAGCAGCTCAAGCAGCTCATCATCAACATGAAAAATTGAACACAACGGAACACGATATGGGGGAGGCCGCTTTCAATAAGAATGCTGCAAGCTAACCACCACTTTTCAAACTGACAAGTTCTCTTTGATTGATACAGGGGCAGAAAATTTCGAAAGAGCCCAAGGGGGAGGGCCATTCGCAGAAGAAGGCAGACACATGGCAGGTATGATCAATATCTCAGGGCCCACCTAGAAGTGGGACTCAGTTCAAACTCAAAAGGGACACAATCTAGCATAAATATCCTCCTCAGCAAAGAGCACATGGGACAAACTTTAACAAGCAAACCACAACAGAAACAATTGAGGCTTTAAAGAGGCATAGAAGTTGAGATAGAACGCAGTTTAAAATTCAAACAGGTGCAGGTAACATGTGCAAGCACCAACACCTTCCCCAGTAAGAGTCGCATAAACCCTCTTGACAATAATCACTAGTAGAAACAACCAGAAGTTAGAATTGTCACTTAAGTTGCAACCCTAGGGAGCCTCCTGGAAAATGGGACTCATTTAAAGTTTAGAGGTAATCATAGATAGTAAAGGGCAATAAAATGACTTTCATGTTGAAGTAGGATTCAGTTAAGAGTTCTCACAACCCTCCTGAAAATGGGACTTAGCCTAGAACACAAACACTCGGGTGGTATGGTCAAACCCAAATACATCCCCAACAAGAGTCACCAGGATCCGTCTGGATAATGGGACGTAGCTCTAAACATTAACCCCTAGCAGACACATTTTGTCATCTAATAAAGAGTTGTCAGGACCCGCTTGGATAATGGGAAGTAGTTTTAATCACCAGCCGACCCCAGCAGATATAACTTACAACAAGACAGCGGAAAATAATACCTTTTGAGAAAACATAACATCATCTTAAAGTTTTCATCAGTTAAGAATTGTCAGGACCCTCTTGGATAATGGGACTTAGCTTTAGAGATATTTGGTAAGGAGATTTGACTAACACTCATAGATCCGCCCAGCATCAAACTGGGGCAGAAAGAGTTTCTTGTGTTTTGTTTGTTTTGTTGTGATTAGGTACACAAGCAGCAGTCTCAGGAAATATTTTTCAAGATTTCAAGTTTTGCCAATCAGGCGCCCACCTGTAGAACAAGAGAATACTTTTCAACATTCGAGTTTGGTAATCAGGCGCCCACCCGTTAGAAAAAGGGAATACTTTTCAAGATTCAAGCTTTGGTAATCAGGCGCCCACCTGTAGAACAAGTGAATACAATTCAAGTTTGGTAATCAGGTGCCCACCTGGAGAACAATGGAGTATTTTTGAAGATTCAAGTTTGGTAATCGGGAGACTACCTGTAGAACAAGGGAATACTTTTCAAGATTCAAGTTTGTTAATCAGGCACCCACCTGCAAAACAATGGAATACTTTTTAAGATTGACGTTTGGTAATCATGCGCCCACTTGGAGAACAAGGGAGCATTTAAAAATTTTCAAGTTTGGTAATCAGGCGCCCACCTGTAGAACAAGGGAGTATATTTCAAAATTTCAAGTTTTGGTGATCACACCTGTAGGACAAGGGAATATTTTTCAAGATTCCAGCTTTGGTAATCAGGTGCCCACCTGTAGAATAAGGGAATACTTTTCAAGATTCAAGTTTGGTAATCAGGCACCCACCTGCAGAACAAGGGAATACTTTTTAAGATTTAAGTTTGGTAATCAGGCGCCCACCTGTTAGAATAAAGGAATATTTTTTAAGATTCAAGCTTTGGTAATCAGGCGCCCACTTATTAGAATAATGAAATATTTTTCAAAATTCAACATAGAGGATTCTTCATTTTTCCACACCTCTTAGTTGATTGCAATACCTTTTCAGGTGGGCTATGTGTTCTCCATGTCCATCATACTTTTCAAATTTGAGAGTCTGGACATCGGGGAACATACATAGATCTTTGAAGGAAACACTCTTTTGACCTGCCAACCCTTGAATGGTTTTCAACTGTTGTTCTAAGATTTTCACTCTTTGGGTCATTTCTTCCTGTACCATTTTTTGGGCAGGCTTCTCAATGTTTGCAGGAAGATAAAAAGAGTACGAGTGGTATTCAGGAGAGTGGTACTACTCTTGTTATGTAGCAAATTGTGACTCATGACAAGATTCTCATTGGTAGTGGCCCATGCTTGGCATATATTGGCTATTTGTTGTTTTAGTAATCTATTTTTCTTAACCACAGTAGACTCTTGTCGATCCCTCTGACCCTAAGTCTCTTGAGCATTTGTAACAACTTCGATGTCATTTATCATTTTCCATGAGTCCTATGATTTCAGCTTACCACAAACCGACCACCTCAAACTTTTTTCAGAATTAAAAACAAAATACATGTTCGAATAGACTCAATCAGTCCTTATTATTATAAACATTTTTTCACTCTTGTTTTTCTTTTCTTCTTCTTCCTTTTCCTTTTTTTTTCATTTTTTCTCATTTTGCTTTTCTATGGTTGATCGAACATAATGTGGGCTGCATATGTATTATGTGGGAACATGAATCAGATCTTGCGTAGCTCGGAAAGAATAGGAATAAAGGAAATAAACAAAATTTAAGTTTTTCTGGATTTAGGATCTTTTTTTCACTTTTTTTTTCAAAAGAAAGACTTATAAAGAAGAAAAAGAATATTATATATATATATATATATATATATATATATATATATATATATATATATATATATATATATATATATATATATATATATATATATATATATATACACATATATATATATTTGAATTTTGATTTTTCTTCAGCATTTTTGCATAGAAAGACTTCTAAAGAGGAATGATATTTTTCTTTTCTTTTTTTTTTGAATTTCGACTTTTTATGGTTTTTTGTTTTTGGAACTTCAAAAGAAAAACTTCTGAAGAAGAAAGAAACATATTTTTGCATTTATAGATTTTTATTCTGAAGTTAGGAAAGAGTACTTCTAAATAAAAAGAAAGTATTTATGAATCTTGAATTTTCTTTTTAATTTTCGAAAGAAGAATGAAAATATTTTTTTTGTATTTTTTGATCTTGAGAAGCAACTAAAAGAATTTCTTTTTATTTTCAAAATTGGGGACTCAAAGAAAAACTTTTCTAATCAAGTAAGTAAAAGAATTTATTTTAAATTTTGAAAAATTGGGGGCCGGAACCGATGAGGTTGTATGTTCAATTCTTATCATATTGTGTTTGTTCGTAGTTATATATTGGCGAAAGAAAGGTGAATTTGAGTTTTTTTTAGGTATTCTTATCATGTTTAAGTCCATAACACATGGCCTTCATTTAATTATTTCACTTAAATCCTTAAAATTCGAGGCGTGTCATTTAGCGAATTTTTCATGGCCCTCGCAAAGTTAAAAACGCGTAGTTGCTTTAGGTGCGTTATTTTAGTAATATTAACTTACTAAATTTGGGTGTGCATTTATGTGACCCAAATCCAAATCTCAACAACGCTAGATAAAATATGTCGTGGACCGCGGATGTATTTATGTGACGTGGTTCAAAATGTATTTTAAATGACATTGCAATCTTCCTTAAAAATGATAAAAACGGTTACAAAGTTGAAATTGAACCATAGGCTAAAATATGTATTAAAATAAGATAATAGGCCAATTATGACAGTTGAGTGATCATGGTAGAACTACGGAATCCGGGAATGCCTAACACCTTCTCCTGAGTTAATTGAATTCATTACCCGAATTTCTATGTTTGCGAACTGTAATACAGAGTTAATTTTTACCTTGATTCGGGATTTGAACCGGTGACTTGGGACACCATATATCATCTCAAATGGATACTTTGAATCTTAACAAATAAATAATCTCGTTTCGATTGTCACTTTAAGTTGGAAAAAACTCCTTTATGCCCCCTCAAGGGTGTAGGAAAAAGGAGGTGTGACAGCTCTAGCGACCCTGCGGGGGATCGAACCAAGAATCTACTGTTCAGGTTTCAGAATTTGAGCTTAGATGAATTGTTATATTTACCTTTATTTATTATCTGATTTTGTTACATGTATGAGCCTAATGTGCTAAATGATGCTTTTACCGCTTTGATATTTGAACTGTATATAAACTGCCGCGGAACTCTTCTCTTCTCATCTTTGGGGATATGCTCGTTGGTCGATACTCCCTATTCTATTAGTGTCATCCTTGAAAAAAGAAATAGGCTCGGACAAGTTACTAAGCCGAATGGCCTTTTGGTTCCTGGTACGTAGCCCCCTCCTCGACTCGAGTTGTCCGCTCGTGTACACAGTCTAGAACATATACCTAGGTTTTTAGCCTAGAATAACTCAGTCTCATGCCGATCCCTAGTAGGAACATTTGTTTGCATTGTGCATTTTATTTATGGGACTCAACATAGGGGTTGGGTCCGTTTGGAAAGGTATACCCCAAAAAATAAAAGATCATCATGATGCATCTTGTGTGCTATATGTTGCATTTATTCAAGGGTAAAAGGGTCATTTAGCGTACCAATGATAGCTGAGGGTAAATGAACAAAAGTAAAAAAAACCATGAAAAAATAAAAAGAAGAAAGAAAAAAAAAGAGGGTGAAGTGTAAATATAAAGCAAGTAGGGCTTAATTATGCTTTGTTACATTTTTATTAAGAAAAAGACAAAAATGCATGAACAATTTAAAAAGATTTTGCACTTAATTTTTATCATTTTTCAAAAACCAAAAACAGGGAAAAGAAAATCCAAGAAGAGTTTACATGTTTCATCATTTTTTCAAAAAAAAAAAAAAGACAGAAAATGGTTTCTCTAAAATTAGCTATTTTTTTTTATTTCTTGCCTGTATCCAATTTGCCTGAACTACGCAAACCTGATTCTTGTCTTTTGGGGCGTGATACGTTGGCAACCCATATAGGCCCAGTCTTCCTTGTAAATCTTAGGATCTTGGCTTTGGGGTCTTAGCCAAATTTAGCACTTCTACCCACCTTTTAGCTAAATAAGTCATTTTGCAAATATAATTGCAACCATGTCTTGCATGTGTCTAATAGGGAATGTATTGTCTCAGATAGTGTTGGTTTAAATTTTCTCATACAGGTGGAGATCCACTTACCGGAGTTTGAGCATGACAGATACCCCAAGACCACTGCGTTCAGTAGTTGCTTAAGGGGATTTATTTATATTTTTATTCTTATTTTATTTTTTTGAGTATGTTTTTTTGTGTTTTATTTACTTTCTAGTTTTGTATAGTAATGTTAAATTTTAGTTATTGTACTTTTTATTATGTATTTGAAAGATGTAGTGTAACTCAAAAATCCAAAAAAAGATATTTTGTGGTTTTATATTTCTGTTAGAATTTTCTTTATAAATACTACTCCTAGAAATCAAGAAAAAAAAATATTTGAGGTGGTTTTATTTTAGAGAAGTATCTAGAAAATAAAAAGAAATTTACTTCCTTTAGTATATTAGGACTAAAAATTGGAGAAGAAGAGAATTTTTTTTAATACCTCTTCAAAAGGTTTTGTTTAAGGTATTAATTCAAAAATCCAAAAAGTTTTTTTTATGAGGTGTTTCTTTGGGAAATTAGTGAAAAATGATAAATAAATTATTTTCATTTTCATTAGAATTTTAGGATATTATACAAAAAAATACTATTTTATCTTTGTTTATCATTAAAATTTCTCCCTTAAGCAATCAAAATTGAAATCCAAAATATTTTATTTTATTTGTTTATTGCATGTTTTGAAATCTCATATCAGGATATCAAATGAAAATTCAAACACTTTTCTGTGTTTTACTCTTTGTAGACATGTGATTTTTGACCCTCCCCATGATTATTATATTTCAGCGCATAAATATTTAATTTATGTCTGATATAGCTATTTCAACTATTTTTAACTTCTTTACTTTATTTTCATCATAAAATGAAAATTACAAAAAAAAATAACAAATACAATATATCTTGGTTTATGTATTTTTATAAATTTTAAATAAAATACAAAAAATAGTACCCTATTTTTATCGTTATATAATTTCGGAAACATAAAAATAGTTTCATGTTTAGTTTAATTAATTAGGATTTTTTTCCCCTCCCAAATTAGGAGGATCTATAATGTTTCTACACTTCCCCTCCATGGTGACTCGAACCCAAGACCTAACGGTCGTAGGTGGAGGTGCTTTTACCAACTGAGCAAGCCTCACTTGTCAATTAATTAGGATTAGCTTTGACATTGTGTAGTATTTCTATCTTATTTTAAAATGAATCAATTAAGATGTTGGATCACAATTTTAAAAGTTTTAGAGTTCAACTCATAGCCAAATTCAGATTAGTCAATTAGGCTTAGGAACCCTTCTAGAATCTTCTTTAGGATAAAAAATAAATGAAAAGACCATAAGAACCTAATACACAAAAATATACCTAAACCTAGACATATAAAAAAAGGGAGAAGGGCGCTATTGAGACAAGAGGGGTTGCTCTGATGGTAAGCAACCCCCACTTTCAACCGAGAGGTTGTGAGTTCGAGTCTCCTCAAGAGCAAGGTGAGAAGTTCTTGGAGGGAAGAATGTCGGGGGTCTATTTGAAAATAGTCTCTCTACCTCAGGGTAGGGGTAAGGTCCGCATATATATTACCCTGCACAGAGTTCACTAAGTGAGATTATACTAAGTTGTTGTTGTTATTGTTGTTATTGTGGAGAAGGGCGCTATTCTTTAGCGGCCATTAAAAAAATGATCCCTTCGCTAAAAGAACACACAGAATAAGCCTTTTAATAGACATACATAGTCCTACGCCCAATGAAGATGAGGATTTCCACTTTTATTCAATAAAATTTCCGAAAAATCCAAGGTTTTGCTCATTGAATGTAACGTGATTTCATCATTCATTCAAGACTTCAAGCTAATGACACCTTATTATCCCCAATGTACAGAAGCCCAAATTAGCCGCAAACCTCTCTTCAAGGAACCTCCACCAGATCTCACCCCTTCCGATTATTCTGCTTTCTAATTTCATAGATTTTCTTATTGAATTTTGAATTCATCACGCGGTTTCGTTTTGGTATCATTTGGAAATTGAGGTCGCCGGCGAGTCCGTCCGAGGTTGCCATTGAGGTGTCCAGCCGTCTGATCTGTTCATAGTTATCGACGAAAGATCCAACCCAGAACCGCCAAATTGCTAAGCTTATTGTTCCAACCCCCGTTCATTTATACAATAGGTCCGATTTTTACCTTATAATCGCTTTGGTAATGGTTAAATTCCTTGTTTGCTTTTATTCTGTTGAAGTTACTTGTTGAACCCATTTTGAATTTTGTTTCCATATTTGTTAAGAACGTTGAGGTGTTTCTTGGATTCTTTTGGGTTATACCTTAGTCATGCTGCTTTGGTATTTATTGGTAAATAATGTGTAAATCCAATTTTGTTTGATAATATGGAATTCATGGATATGCAACTTTTGTTGACTCTATTCCAGAAGGTTTGTGTCATCGCCTTTTAAATCATATTCTATCTGCTGTTGTTTGTCGAGGAGATCAAGCCATCAATTTGAAATTTTGGACTACTCTACCTCAACTTCGTTACTTTGAACATGTCCTCACAGAGCATAAGGTTTAGCTTCTTAATTTTTGTCTCCTATATTTGATATAGTCATGCGTAAATTAAACAACATTTATTATAGAGAAGGGGAAAGAACTGTAGTAGTTAGACTTTAATAGAGATTTTAAAGCTTTTTTAACATAATCAAATACAAAAAAGAACGGTAGTAGTTAGACTTTAATAGAGATTTTAAACCTTTTTTAACTTAATTAAATACAAAGAGATTGTCAATTTTGGCTAACAAGATGCATACGTATAAAATTTCTCTTTCTCCTCTGTTTTAATGCGTGATATTGTCCATTTGGCTGGAACATAATAGATGGACCAATTTGAATGATTTTTATGACCGATCATGTTAGTTTTAATAAATTGAGGTGCGTCATGCTAAATAAGATCTCAAAACTCATGACCCTTGCATGATTAATGTGAACTCTTTTAAAGTTAAGGTGTGCCATTAGTTGAATTTTCCATGGCCCCCGCAAAGTTAAAAGTGCGTAGTTACTTTAGACGCGTTATTTAAAAATTTACCTTCCTAAATTTGGGTGCGCATTTGTGTGACCTAAATCCAATTCTAACAATTTTAAAATATGTCAAAGAACACGGTTGCATTTATGTGGCATGGTTTAAGACGTGTTTTAATAGCGTTGCAATTTTTCGAAAATAATAATAGCGGTTAACAGATTCCAAAATATACATAGGTTCAAAATGTATTAAAATTAGATAATTAAGCTGAATATAACAGTTGAGCGACCATGCTAGAACTACGGAACTCGGGAATGCCTAACACCTTCTTCCGGGTTAACAAAATTCCTTACCCCGGATTTCTGGCTCGCAGAATGTATTACAAAGTCAAACCTTCCTCGATTCGGGATTTCAAACCGGTGACTTGGGACACCATTGGTTATCCCAAGTGGCGACTCTGATCTTTGAATAAATAAATCTCATTTCGATTGTCCTTTAATTGGAAAAACTCCATTTCTACGCCCTTCTCGCGGGGTGTAGTGTAAAAAAGGAGGTGTGATAGCTCTGGCGACTCTGCTAGGGACGAACCCAGAATCTCTGGTTCAGGGTTCAAGAATTCGAGCTTAGAATAATTGTAATATTTGACTTTGTTTGTTATCTGATTTTATTACATGTTTGGGCCTAATGTGCTAAATGTTGCTTTTTTTTTTTACCGATTTTGATATTATCTGAACTGTATATAAAACTACTACAAAACCCTTCTCTTCTCATCTTCGGGGATGTGCACGCTGGCGTGACTCCCTATTATGTTAATGACATACCTTGAAAAAAGAAAGAGGCTCGGACAGGTTACAAAGCTGGATGACCTTTTGGTTCCTGGTACACAGCCCCCTCCTCGGTTCGCGTTGTCCGCTCGAGTATTCAGTCTAGAACACTGACCCAGGTTTTGAACTTAGAATAACTCACCCTCACGACAGATCCCTAGTTGGAACATTTATTTGCATCACGTGCATTTGACCTTAGGGACTCAACATAGGGGTGGGTCCGTTAGGATAGGTGTACCTAAATGAAAAAGACCATCGCGATTCATCTTACGTTCTACTTGCATATCTGTCTATTAAGGCTTGCATATTGACTGGCTTCTAGAATAGAAAAAGAAAAAGGAAAATTAAAAAAAGAAGAAGAAAATAAAAATTGAAAGGTAGGTATTTAGAATATTCTAAAACTCTGCCGAAGTTTTGAAAAAAAAGAAAAAAAAGAAGAAAAGTCATTTAAAAATAAGCTATGTTTTTCCTCTTCCATCAAATCAGGCATACTACGCGGGTCTGATTCTCACCGGATGTGAGATACGTAGGCAATATCTTAAGCAGAAAATATTACAAATGCGTTCATACTTTCTATGACCCCCTTGTTACTCTAAGTTTCACATCAGCATTTCACGTTATTTCTTTGCAATATACACTAACCCAAGCTCTTTTCTTTTCAAAAAAAACCTTAACATTCAAATGAAATAAGTGCAGTAGTTTAAATCAAAAGAAAGAAACAGGAACATTTCACATTTCAATTTAAGACAAAACTCAATATAGAATTAACTAAAAGCAATTTCAACACTAGTTATGGAAATACCAACTAATAGAAATAGGAAGAGAATGGACTCCGAGAGCGACATCTCATCGAATCTGAAATTTTTTAAGACGGGGATCTTCGATCTACGACAAGGACTAGAATTGGAATCAACCTCGACGGACTTTGACGAACTCAAACCTCAACACTAGCCGGAACCAATGACGCTACTACCATAACGATGGCAATACTTGAACAAGAGCCAAAAGACATACGCGAAAGAATGCCAAAGAACTGATTCTAGCCAAACTCAACACAAAAACGTCACAAAATCTAGAATCTGTTAGATTTACACTCTGTGAGCATGTGATTTTTTCCCTATATGAATTAATCCAATAAATTCAAAAATAAAATAATTTCTTTTGTTTATTTTCAATCTTGTGGATTTTTGTAGCATTCTCTGTTAATTATTTGCATTTTGTTTGTTCATTTTGATTAGTGAAAATACAAAAAATGTGTCGCACATGTATTTAGATGATGATTTGACATTTTCAAGAATTAGGGATTAGTCATTTCATAAAAAAGAAAAATCAATAATAGTTTAATTCGCACCTTTCAATTTTAACTTTATTTTTAGGTGATTTTTCTTTCAATTTTTTCTTAATTATGTGTGATAATAATATTATTTAGGATTAACTAGTTTAGTTAGATTAATTTGGTTGTATAATTAAAATAGGATTTTATTTTAATTTTAAAAAAGAAGGATTTTTTTTAATTTCAAAAGAAAAAAACTAAAAAGAATTGGTCATTAATAAAAGACCCAAATTGGGCAAATTTTGTTTAAATTCCTAGCCAAAAAATGCCCTGATCATGTCCACAACCTGCCTTATCACCTGTACCAGCCCCCAATAAGCCAAACGACGATGTTTAGCGTCTCCCAATCTGAGCCATTGATCTCTTTCAATCCAAAGGCCGAGAAGTGATCGATCCCTGAGTATGTATATGTCCAAACAGACCCTACCCCCTCAGAACCCCCTGCCCTGCGTCTCTGTCACCTCTCACAAGACCAGAATCAATCCCTCCATCCACCGCCATGAACCGCAGGCCGAAAATCGCCTCCGCCGGTGGCGATCATCCAATCCCAACCAAATTCACACCCTAAGACCACCTTGACCTTCTTATCTCGAATCTACCATTAGTTTTCCTCAAAATTCTCCCAAACCTCTCAAATCTTTGAAACCCTAGGGAACTGCCATTGATTCCTTCGCGTGTCCGGCGGTGCCGCTTCCAAATCACCCCAAATTATCACCAAAGAACCCCTCTCCTCCCTCTTTCCAAATCCATAGACCGTTCCCTTCAAATGGCCCTAGAATTGGTCGAATTTCATTTTTGAAGTGAGGCCTCTAAAGTGTCAAGGCCAGAGATGGGGTGGATTTGGACCTTACGTGCCTTGGTCATGTGTTTTCATTTGAGAACACAAGATCGAGGCCCCTTGTGGTCAACATCGAGGTTTCAAGCCAATTTCAAAGTTAGTTCTCCTTTTGAGGTATTTCTTTTCTTTCTCTTTATTTTTGCATTTTTTTTATCATGGTGATTGCTTTTTTTTTCTTGATATTCTTGATTATTGTTTCTTCATTAGCATCTACATGATTGTGTTTAAGTTGCCAGTTTTTCTTTAATTCTGGTTTTATTCAGGGGTTTTAGTACAGGGGTTTTTAATTCGAGGGTTTAATTCAGAGGTTTAATTCATGAGTTTTTGTTTGATTCACTTGTTTAAGATTCTGTCATGTGAAAGACCAAAAGATAAGGGTCAATTCAAAGGTTTAAAGGCCCAGATGTGATTTTCTTTGGGTCAAGTTGACCCAGGTCGGTAGTTTATGTTAACTTTCAAGGACATGGGAGTATTATGGGGTAGAGCAGTTGGGGAATATTATAGTAACAAGAAAAGAAAGCTTCTAATAGGGTTTTCGTGTAAATTTTAGGCTATAACTTGGTTAACAAGTTAAAAAATGAGGGACTAAAATAAAATAACAAATCATAGGGTTGCCGTAATGAATTCCCTATAAAGACATAGTCACTCGCATCTTAAAAAGAAGGAGATCCTGAAAGTGAAAAAAGACTGAAAGAGCTAAAAATTCTTAAAAAATACAAACGACTGTGAAATGACTGTTTCATTGGGTTTCCTTGATGATCTTTTAGATTACCAACTCTTGAATTGAATTCTGAATTATCTGAGCATTGAGATGACTTGATTTTGAGACTTGAATAGATAGAAAACTCCAAAAAAGCATACAACTAAATATTTTCACTGTTCCATTGAGATTGTCTCATGTTTCTTTGATTTCTGAAGTTTTTTTTAAGTGCTGAAAATTTCTGGTGCATCTGGGGTAGAATGGTTTGAATTTGGTTTGTCAAAATCTTGGCTGGGGTCATCTTTGATTGTTGTTCGATTGAGAGTGAATTGGGACTGTTATCCCATCATTTTATTTGAGTCTTGTTGTGCTGCTACTGCCTTGTTCATCTACTGAATCTCATTTACTTCTTGTTTCCTTTTATTCCTCAAGTATTTCTCTAGCACTATGGAGATCAATCGAATGCACTGTGAAGTGTGGATCTGGAAAAATGTGTTTAAGCATGATGTTTGTTTGAACTTTTCAGTTATAAACCATTTCTGGATTAATGTGTAATGAACTCGAGTTCTGGATCTATGTTCATGTTTAAGCTTTAAGGATCAGTTCTGATGTATTGATATTCTTTGACCCTGTATTCCTATATATTTAGTAAGAGTTATTCCGCTTATTGTATTTACACTTAGTGATCTTGGATGGGGAATGCCTTTTGAACACTTTGTTTCAAATTGTCTTTGGTTTGAAGTATGGAAATAGCACAGTTTATTTGTTTTGAATCTATGAGTTTGAATTGGTAAACATGTATAAGAAGGACTTTTAGTGTCATTTGCAAAAGATGGTTGTAGGCAAGATTCGAAAATTAGTGAAGTATTCAGAACCATTTCTTGATCTTTGGTTATAGTCTGAAACTTTATTTTGAGTCGAAAGTAGTAAATGCTTGTTGATTTCTTTTGAGATTATAGAATGCTTTCATAAATCGTTGTAATATTAGTGATAGATAGTAAAGGATGAGCTGGGAAGGCAGTCGTAGAAACAGAATGCTTGGGTTATATTTTTCGCTCAAATGTAACAGTAGGTGTGCTCTAATGTGCAATTGTTTATTCATTTTAAAGCAGTATATCTTCATATTCAAAGGGGTAAACACTTGATAAACTGTGCTACGATGGATTCAAAATGGAAGTCTCGTTGATTGATGATATGGGTTTATTATATTATTTGGGATTCCTTTTGGGCCTAAGGTGGGCCAACTATCATCCGGGATAACTTTGCATTGGCATGCTATTGGGTCTTATGCTTGGCCAAGCCCAAATTCTAAAAAGAAGTGAAATAAAATAGACTTCACTTAGACTCAATCTTTGATTCATGCTTGAGTTCAGCGTGGTTCAAAAGTAGTTGTGACTTCTTTAGCCTTATTTCATTAATGGACATTTGTAGTTGATCTGAGGTGCACCACCAAATAAATTAGATAATCAATGGCCCTCATTTAATTATTCTCAATTGGAATTGAGGTGCACCATGCCAAACAAAAATAACAATTGCATGGCCCTTATTTTAATTAATTTTGTTTTATCCTTAGAATTCGAGGTGTGTCATTAAGCGAATTTTCATGGCTCTCGCAAAGTTACAAATGCGTAATCGTTTTAGGTGCGTTATTATAATAATAAATTTCCTTAAATTCGGGTGTGCATTTATGTGACCCAAAATCTTAACGTTAGACAAAATGTGTTGCGGACTGCGGGTGCATGACACGGTTCAAAAGATAATTTAAATAACGTTGCAATCTTCCTTTAATTAATTAAATAAAAGCAGTTAAAGTTAAAATTTGCACATAGGTTCATAATTGTTTAGAATCAGATAATTAAGCCGAATATAACAGTTGAGCGAAAATGCTAGAACCACGAAACTCGAGAATGCCTAACACCTTCTTACGGGTTAACAGAATTCCTTACCTGGATTTCTGGCTCGCATATTGTATTACAGAGTCAAACTTTTCTCGATTCGGGATTCAAACCGATGACTTGGGACACGATCAACTATCCCAAATGGAGACTCTGAAAATTTTAAATAAATAAATCCCGTATTGATTGTCCTTTAATTGGAAAAACTTCCTTTGTACGCCCTTCGCTAGGGTGTAGTGTAAAAAAGAAGATGTGCCAGCTCTGGCGACTGTGAGCATGTGATTTTTACCCTCGGTAAATTACTCCTATAATTTCAAACAAAATTATTTCTTTTATTTGTTTGCAATTTTGTGGGATTTTCGTGACATATCAGCTAATTGTTTGCATTTTTGTGTGCATTTTTAACTAACCCATATTCATTAAAAAATAATAAAAGTACGCATTTGCATTTAAAGTTTAATTTTGCACATATTTTTAAAATTGATTAGTAATTAGGATTTTACAAAATAGAAAAATTGCAAAAAAATAATTTATTTGTACATTGCTTAATTCTTAGTTTCGAAATTCATCAGTTTTCCTTGATTAGTTAATTAATTGTGTTTAATATAATTGAGTAGGCTAATGTAGTTTTAAGAATTAAATTAGGTATTTAGTTTAATTTGAACAAAATTTAAAAAAAGAAAGTATTAAAAAAGGAAATTTGGTCTTATTTGAGAAGATTTGAATTGTGGACCAACTTTGAATTGTCCAGGCCCAATGTAAAAAACCCGCCCAAATCATCCCGCTCCAGCCCAAACCCATCTCTCATACCCAGTCCAGCTTTAAAAAAAAAACAAAACGACGTCGTTTGGATGAATAAATCTCATCCGTTTAGGATCTTTGATCCAATGGCTGAGAACTGGCATATACTTAATATATAAATGTCCAAACACTCCACCGCACCCCTCAGAACCCCAGGTCCCGTCTCTCACCCCACACTCAGAAAACTCTAACACCGCCTCCCTCCACTATGCGCCGCCGGCTGGAAATCACATTCGTTGCCGATAGTGTCCCAAATGGAACCAAAATTACACCAATGATTCTCCACACCCTTCTTTTATACAATTATGTAACCCGTTTCCCTCAAATCATAACCAATCCCATCGAATATTCACTTGAAACGTCGGCTGCTCCGCCGTGTATGGAGGCGCCGACGCCGAATAGTCTCAAAATAACACTACATAGCCACCGGACCTCCCTCATCCCAAATCAGTAGGTTCCTTCTCTCAAATCTTCACCAAGCATCTCGAATCCTAAATAAAAGAACTCTGTCCAAACCTCAGTACCACCAAACCACCCCAAATTGATACCAAGTAGCCTCCTCGCCTTCCTCAATACGAATCCATAAGTGGTTTCCTTCGAACATTGTTGCAGTGGCTTGAATATTATATCAAAAATCTGACCTATTAGCCATAGCTGATGCATGAATATTTCGAGGGTTCAACACAACATTTTAAGCTAAGTTTTCTGTTTTTTTTTGTTTTTTGTTTTATTTTAATTTCTTTCTTCTTAATCCTGGTTTTGTAATGTTTGTTTGTTAGTGCTTAGTTCCAGGGTCATGTTAGGGATTCAGTTTCGTTTAATTAAATGGTGTTAGTCATTTTATTAGTTTAGGGCTTTCATTCTGTTAGGTCGAAGGTTTACAAGTCTAATTGGTTTTCAGTCTTTGTTTGGAATTGAACTGCTAGATTTCAATCAAGTTGCAGAGCCTTGTTGTTGAAATGAACGTCACATTAAATTTGAATCTTCTTTATTGCAAATCCAGTTTTCCTTCAGGTTTCATCAGTTACACTTTGACTTCTTTCCTGTTTACTTTTCTTAGGTTTACGGTTTGAAATTAATGATTGTAGCACATTCCATTTGGCTTAATTAGTTTGTTTATTTTCTTCTCCGATTTGACTAATAGTACATAGTATTAGATTCCAACGTTAGAGTAATTCAGAAGTAATCCAAGTCTGAAATTAGGGTCATTCAGTTGCATTACAATCATGGGCTGAAGGTATATGCCTTTCAATCCAGGTTCTGGGCTGGTTGTTCAATAGTTTCAATCCATGGCCAATTTGACCCACAGCCCACTTAAGTGAAATGAAATTACACGGGTACTGGGAGGGTAGTCAAGGTATTTTGGATTAGGAAATCTTTCATGACAGATTTGGAAACTTCTAATATGGATTCTCAATCAAAATTTTAAGCTCTAAAACTTGGTCTACAAGTCAAAAACTGAAGGACTAAAATGAAAAATAAAAATATAAAGGTGCCCTAGTTTGCTTGCCTATAAAGACAAACTCTCTTGCCTTAGAAGGCAGACTTTGAATGTTAAAAAAATTCTGAAACTTCTAGACAGCGTAAATTTGGGAAATACAATTCCATTAAGATTTCCACTTTGAATTTTGATGCTCCTCATCTCTGAACGATAGTTGGTCATGTGTGAGTGGTTGAAGTGGCTTGAATTTGATTCATGTTGAAATTCTGGGTAGATTCTATGGTCAAACTACTGTTTCATTGGTTATTATGTGTGGATCTCCTGGGTCTTAATTGCTAATATTGTTGTTGCTGGTTTACTGTTGTTGGGTTTCTTCTTAAGCTCATAGATTCTTTGTTTATCTGATGTATTAGGTACTTATCCTTGATCTAGGCATGTAAAAATAGTGCATGGGTGTTTTATGGAAGGAGGAATAGAGATATGGGTTTTCCTACTGCCAGATTTCTCTCTACTTAGTATATTACATAGCAGCATCAGTTGTTTCTTTTTTTGTACGAATTTATGTTTAAAGACTTTAAGTTTCAAATTGGGACTTTAAATAGGATATTAGAATTGATGGTTTCCATGTGAAGGGTTCATGGGTTGGTTTATTGATAGATATCTCTATTAGTTCTGGATCTGTAATATGCTGTTAAATTACAGGAGTATAATGCTAGTTGTTATAGTTAACATTGAACATGTACGTAGGGTGAGACTAGTAAATCCTTGGATCTGGGATCAAATTATGAGTATGATTTTCAGATTTGGAGCCTAGACATACATGGGCTCTTAAGCCCATACTGGGGTTGGTCTCACGCATTGCATGTGGTATATACAGCTTTGAGAGCATTTTAATGGTTGATCGTACTGAAATGATAAGTGTAGATTAGAGTGTTAAACTTGTGATTGGAATTTATGTTAGTCTGACTATTACTGAAATTGTGCATGCTCCTGTTTAAAAGTTGTCATGCATTTGATCATGCTTAAGGGTAGTTAATTTTATCAGTCTCAAATTTTGGAAATCTGCAATTTTCCTTTATCGTGCAATCATGTTAATCAGAAGCTCAATGTTGTTTTCGTATTAATATGTGGGTACTAATTCTGTCCATATTATTATGTCTAGACTTGGGCCACTTGGATTGACCTAACGTTGGCCCAATAGCGTGAGCCTGCTGAAGCATGGAATCTGGGCCTAATCTCAGGCCCAAGCCTGACCAATCCTTTAACTGCGACCCAGGATATTCTTTTCTAATTGGGCTGTTGTTTTTTTGTATAAAATGATTAATTCCCTTCCCATATGAGCCCTTAATTAATTTCTTAGGACTTAAATTATATTTGATTTTAATCAATTAACTTCCTTTAATAATGAGGAGGCACGCCATGCCAAACCAAAGTGATAATTGCATGGCCCTCGTATTGATTTATATATAAAAGTTGATTAATATGCGTAGAACATCCTTTAGGGCCATCATAAAATACAATCGTGATTGTGTAAACGTTCACGTAATATAATTACGGTTCTAAAAATAAAACCGGAGTATGTGTTTGCGAAACTTCGGCAAAATTTTCTTAATCTTATGAAGGCAATTAATTGTGGACACATTCGCGTGAGATGATTTTTGACGCACCAATCAAACGTGTATATGTACGCGTAACCCATTTCGAGATAATTTTTTTTAAAGGCGGCTAAAGAAGCAAACGCACATAGGTTCTAAAATCAGTAATTAATCAATTTAATAATCCAGGTATAAACAAAGCGACCGTGCTAGAACTACGTGCCTAACACCTTCTCCCCGTTTAACAGAATTCCTTACCCAGATTTCTGTGTTGGCAGACTGTATAGAGTCAAACTTCCTCGATTCGGGATTTTAAACCGGTGACTTGGGACATCATAAATTATCCCAAGTGGCGACTCTGATTTTTAATTAAATAAATCCCGTTTCGATTGCCACTTAGATTGGAAAAGACTCCTTTGTATATACACTTCATGAGGGTACGGTAAAAAATAAGGTGTGACAGCTCTGGCGACTCTGCTGGGGATTGAACCCAGAATCTCCGATTCAGGGTTCAAGAATTTGAGCTTGTTTTTTGATTTTTACTTGGCTTTGTTTATTATTAATATTACTGTATTTTTTGAACCTTTTGTGCTAAATGTTATTTGTTTATCGCTTTAATATTGTTGGATTTGTATATAACTATCTTTTTAATCCACCCATCCGAGTCTTCTAAGAATGGTGCATATGTTGAGTAGCCAACTTTTCTGTAGAAATTATACCAAAAATAAAGTGAGGCTGGCAAGCAACAAGGTCGGGCAGACATTAGTGCTCCCGGTACATCGCCCCCTCCTCTGCCCCAGTTGTCTGCTCGGGTACCCTAAGTCTAGACCAAAACCCAGGATCTAAACTTAGAAAAACACAGCTTCATGCCGGATCCCTAGTAGGAGCGCTTGTTTATATCATTTGCATTTGACTTAGGGGACTCAACACAGGGGTTGGGTCCGCCTAGGACAGGTGCACCCAAAATAATGGACTATCTTGATGCATCTTGCGTGCTTCTTGTGCATTTATTCTTGATTTGCATGCTGACCGGCTTTAAAAAAAGAGAAGAGAATTTGACAAAAAAGGTAATAGTTTGTGGGATGAGGAAAGAATTTACCTATTTCAAATACCGATACTAGAATGCTGCCAAAATTTTGAAACAAAAAAAAGAGAAGAATTTGATTTCAAGAAAAAAAAAACAAAGTAAGGGATTTTATTTACACAAAAAAGAAAAAAAAAGACAAAAGAAGATGGTTTTCTAATTTCATCAAAGTGACCAAACTACGCAGGTCTGCTTCTCAACGGATGTGGGATACGCAGGCAACCTACATAAGGTTCGCCCTTATTTTTTGAACAAAAAGAATTAAAATGGGTCAAGTAGATGCAGCCGATTCAACTTCGACAATGTTTTAAACCGCTCTTGCCGAGATAGACTTAGAGTATTCTTCAGTTGTCGAAGGGCTATTTTCGTAAATGAATGGGCAAGGTTGTGAAGTGTCATCAAATAAGCCCTCCTTGGCCTCAATATTTGTATGGAATTAGGAAGGGGCCATATTTGCAAAAATAGCCAATTGGCTAAAATTATCATATCAAGGAAGGGATCATGGTCCTTTGTTTTGTATATATAAAATTGGAAACCTATTTTTCAAAAAGGTCCCCTGGAGTCAACCCTAACCTCACCCTTCTACAGGAACAAATGAATACTATCCAAGATCCGCCAAAAGTGGTAAGGGAGCAGCCTAGACTACACTTGCGCATGTGGTGGAACGATCTAGATGTAGATGGTCAGGAATGGGTAAAAAAGAAGTTGGGCGCCGTCATAGCCATTCTTGAGATCACACCACAGGAAGATTTAATCAAGGCTTTGGTAATATTGTAGGACCCTTTCCACAATGTTTTTCCCTTCGCGAATTTTGAGATCACCCCTACCTTGGAGGAGATTGCCGGGTACATTGAGTTTGGTCGGGACTTTAGAAAGTAGCAAATTATCAAGTGACCAAAGTACTTCAAGGCTGAGAGAGAGCATTGTTACACAGTAATAGCACGATTAGAAAGAAATTTGCAGCAATTCCAAGATCGAAATTATGTAGCGGAACAATCTTTGGAGGCAAGGACCCAAAAAATTGGGCAATTGTTGCAAGAAAAGGGTGCTATAAGAGAGAGTACGTATGATCGCTGATTACATCACCATAAAGTGTAGCCACTGTGAATATATGACAATATCTATCTTTGCCATTGCTATGACCTTTGTTCGTCAAGTGATGGAAGACCTTCACCACCTCCAAGGGGATTTAGCACGCAAGCCTGCGGCAAGATCGAATGATGTCCTGCAGGCCCCAAGAGCATTAGAGACTTTAATGTATTCATGATCTTCAAATCTGTTGGTCCATTTGAGAGTCCGTATTTTCTTTTATTTAAAGTTTATTGTAGGTTGTCGAGTTAGTTATTTTCATTTTAAGTCAAAGTCTGTTGTATTAGTTGAGTTGGAGTCTGTTAATTTTTTTAGTAAGTTGTAATCAAGTGCTTTACTTTTTGAAAATTGAATAAAGTTTTCTGAAATATTTTTCTGTATTTATTTGCCAGAACTACGCTCAATCTGATTCATGCGGGGTCATGATACATAGACAATCTCCATAGGATTCGACCAAAATAAAAGGAAGAAAAAGGGGAAGAAAAAGAGGAAGAAAAATGAGAGAAATAAGGGTAAAATAAAGGGGAGAATAACAAAGGTGCAGGCGAAACAAACTGAGGAAGAGAGGGAAGAAGGAAAGAAAAAAGAGAGAAAAGAAAGGTGGCATGGGATAAGAGTCGGGATGACGCAAGAAACCACTTCATGTGCATAATAGAAACGAATAACTGCTTGGATGCATTCATCCCCGAACATGTGGCTAGCTATGTGTTGAAACCTAACCACTAACCAGTTTTGGTGTTGTCTTTCCCAATCAGACAGGTGGTTAGTTCTTGTGGCATTCTGGCAACCCACTCCTACAACACTCGGTCCAAGAGCAAGCTAGTTATGGCCAATCAAGAAACTGATGCCAGTATCATTGATCCATCGAAAGAGGTAGAGTAATTGGACGTTAATGCAACGAGAGAGAAAATTTACAAACTAAAACATCAGATGGCTGAGATGTAATAGGCATGGGTGAGAAGGCATCCACCACCATCCTATCCTGCTAATCCGACCTTTTCCCACCGCTGGCCCAGTCACATGACTATCCTACCACTGATCCACCCCCAAGATTTTCCGTCTACCCACAATACCAAGGTACGACTTCTCAAGCACCCCCAGCTCCACCACCTAAAGTTGTTCCTTACCCCCTTCCACCAACTGCCCCATTTATGTGGCACCTCCTCCCTCTACACTCCACATATCATCTAGTGAGCCTTTGCTTCAAGCTCATGAAAATCAATATTACCCACCAAAACCCACTTACAAAGCCCATGACCCTTACTCCTATGCCCCCTGTTTTGAAATCCCGGTGGAAGATAAAAAACCGATCAAAAAATCCCGAGCAAGAGGAGGTGCTCGGGAAGGTCAGAAGCTTAGAACAATCGTTCACAGATATATGAGGGTTAGGCGGCCAGGTGTGTGTGGCATTCAAAGACCTTTGCTTGTTCCTAGATGTGCAGTTACCTCCGGGCTTTAAGATGCCCAAGATTAACTTGTATGACGGACAAAGTGACCTAGTCGCACATCTAAGAGGTTTTTGTAGCAAAACGAGAGGAGCAGGAGGAAAGGATGTACTGCTAATGGAATACTTTTGCCAAAGTTTAAGTGTGTCGGTGTTGGAATGGTACACTAAGCAAGATCATGCTCGGTGGTACACTTGGGATGATCTAGAACAAACATTCGCCTGTCATTTTCAATATAATCTTGAAGTTATCCCGGACCGTCAGTCTTTAACGAAATTGGAAAAGAAACACAATGAGAGCTTTAGAGAATATGGTTTCTGTTGGAGGGAACATGCAGCGAGGGTCGACCCCCAATGAAGTAGAGTGAAATGTAGATTATTTCTTACAAGATTTTCAGCCTACGTATTATGGTCACCTGGTATCGGAGGTAGGCAAATCCTTTAATGAGGTAGTGAAAATGGGAAGTACGGTAGAGGGAGGACTCAAATCCAACAACATCATGAGTTACTCTGCAATCAAAGCAACCACCCAGGATATCCAAAAAAGGACCGGGTGAACAATTGGAAAGAAGAAGAATGAAGAGGTAGCGACAATTGATCCAGGGACTTGGTTGAGGCCCTGTTCTCCATTTCATTACAGCCAACCCCGTCCTCACCACCAAATATATCCACATACCCCATACAGCCCACCACGACATTACTATCCAACTCTGGAACCCCGTTTATCAGTCCATCATATCGAAACATATACCCAACCTCCCACCCACGCACAATGGCGTGCGCCAGCTCCACAAAATAATTTCCCATCTCCATCAAATAACTACCCTCCAAGAGCCTGCCCGTAACCCCCGAGACCAGCTTCTGGGGCCAACAAAGTTTTGAAAAATGAGAGAATGCAGAAGAAGAAAACTTTCACTCCATTGGGAGAATTATTTACCAGCTTATTCCACAAGATGAGGCAGTTAGACATGTTGAGGCCGATCGAGGCAAAATTGTCGAACCCTCCCCCGAGAAATCTAGATAATTTGTCAACTGTGAGTATTGTTCCAGTGCCCCAGGGCATGACACGGAAAAATGTTGGCATATGAAGTTTGCTTTTCAGGAACTCACTGATTCCCATCGGATTGAGGTGTAAGCCCCGAAAGCACTCAACATTAATCAAAACTCGCTGCCTTCTCATCACAAGACAAATATGATCGAGATAGTGCACAAAGAGGGAGAGCCCAAAAATCCTTCACAAATTGTCATGATGATCAGTGCCAGTGAATGGAAGATGGATGAGAATTTGAGAAGAGAGATGTCGACGCTCAAGTCAAGCATAGCAAGTAGTGAGACTGTTGTTGTAGTCCAAAAAGAATCCCGGAAAGACGGGATGGTGAAACAAGAGAACGCTAGAGTGGTTGCACCAGGGATGGTAGTAAACCTGTGGTTGTTGTAATAGGCACTCGTTCAGAGCCTGCCATTATCAAACCTCTAGTTCAGCTACCAGTAATCTGCAGCAAGGAAATACCTTGGAATTATGATCGAGTAACAATGACCTACGAAGGGAACGAGGTTAGAGAAGAAGTTTGTGAGACTCCTGGATTGGCTCGATCGGGGAGGTGCTTTGTCCACGAGGAATTGAGAAAATCAAAACCAACCAAGGGAAATTCAGCGCTGGTTAGAAACCTGTGAGTGAAGAAGAGTTTCTAAAGAAGATGAAAATGTAGGATTACTCAATTCTTGTTGTTATCACTATTAATTCATTCAGATGAGCACTGTCTAGCTTTAATGAAGATCCTGAACGAGGCCCACGTTCCCAATAAAATCATAGTTAACCATTTGTAAAAGATAGCCAATAAGATTTTTGAGGTGAATAGAGTTACATTTTCCTATGACGAACTACCAATAGAAGGCACCTAGCATAATAGGGCACTCTACCTCACGGTAAAATGCGAAGATTTTAAGGTGACTCGAGTTTTGGTTGATAATGGTTCAAGCGTGAATGTTTGCCCTCTCTTCATGCTAAACAAGGTGAAGGTGGAAAATGAATTAATTCATAAGAACAAAATCTGTGTACGAGGGTTTGATGACGGGGGAAAAGATTCGCTTAGTGACATAGTGCACAAATTGACTATCGGGCCCGTTGATTTTACCATGGAGTTCCAGGTGCTAGATGTGGTTGTCTCTTACAACCTGTTGTTGGGATAACCCTGGATCCATGCTGCTAGAGGAGTCCCCTCCATGTTGCATCAAATGGTAAAATTTGAATAGGATCAACAAGAAATAGTGGTGCACAGCGAAGACCACCCGTATGCTCATAGTGATGCTATCGTACCCTTCATTGAAGCAGATAATGATAAAGGGCCCTGGGTATATCAAGTTCATGATTCGGTATCAGTGGAGAAAGTCCCAGAAAGGGAGCATGTTCCGACACCAAGATTAGCTACTGCAACAGTCATGGCGGCAGTTGAAATGCCAAAGAATGGGTTCCTCCCCGAAAAGGGCATGGAGGCCTCAATTCATAGTATCATACAGCTGGTGTCTCTTCCCACGAACCTAGAAACATTTTTTTTGGGGTTCAAGCCTACAAGTGCAGATATAAAGAGAGCCAGAAAGTTGAGAAAGAAATTATGGGCCCTCCCCAAGATTGTGCCTCGTCTTTTCAAATCATTTGTGAAACCTGGTGCCAGAAGTGCTTGACAACAACAAGTGCCAATGCTGAAGAATTACTCGAGAGGTTTGAAAAGTTGTTTGAAGATGTGAACAATGGTGGAGGCCGTAGAAGGATCAAGTAAGATAAATGGGCAGTTTGTGTGATACCATTCAAAAGTCAACAACTAGGAAGCTACTCCTCTTCCCACTCGGAAGGAGTCATGGTAGTCGGCGTTGATTTTTCTTTCAGTTTAATCTGGATTATCTCCAGGGTTTTAATTCAGATGTTATGTTCCGTCTGTTTTGATGTGTAAACCCTGTTATCTTTCCAATGTCAATGAAATGCAATTTCTCTTTTCTTTAGTGCTAATAGCTTTCATTTTTTTTCTTTTCTTTTCCTTCTTGTACAGTTATTTTTATGCTGGCTCCGATGATTAGACATGCATATGGAATCTTCGGGCTAGTCTTAAAAATTGGTCTAATTCAGGATTTATAATTGAAGAAATAGAATATGAGGATGAGCCGGAATATGATGAGGAAAGGGCGTTGGATGAGATTAGTAAAGAGTTGAGCTATTTTGAGGAAAATCCCAAGCCAAACCTCAGCGATACAGAAGCAGTCAATTTAGGGGACCCATATAACATTAGAGAAACCAAAATAAGTGTCCATCTAGAGCCCCAGCTTAGGGGAGAAATAATTGAAGCGCTGCTTAAATACAAATATGTTTTTGCATGGTTTTACGATGATATTCCAGGGTTGAGCACTAACTTGGTGGTTCACAAATTGCCCACCGACCCGGCCTGCCCTCTTGTCAAACTAAAGTTAAGGAAGTTTAAAACTCATGTGAGCGTGAAAATCAAGGAAGAAGTTACCAAGCAATTTAAGGCAAAGGTCATCCAAGTCACATGATACCCCACAAGGTTAGCTAATGTCGTGCATGTGCCGAAGAAGGATGGTTAAACCAGGTTACGTGTCGATTATCATGACCTCAACAAAGCAAGTCCAAAAGACAACTTCTCACTGCCAAACATCCATTTATTGATTGACAATTGTGCAAAGCATGAGATTAGGTCCTTCGTAGATTATTACGCAGGCTACCACCAGACTTTGATGGATGAGGAAGATGTAGAAAGGACACCGTTCATCACGCAATAGGTAATGTATCATGCCATTCACCTGAAGAATGTTGGGTCAACCTATATGAGGGCAATGACAACCATCTTCTATGATATGATAGATAAGGAGATTGGGGTCTATGTGGATGATGTAATTGTGTAATCTATGAAGCAATCCGATCATGTCAGAGATCTGAGTAAATTCTTCCAGAGGCTGCGCATGTATAATCTCAAACTCATTCTGACGAAATGCGTGTTTGGGGTCCCCTCAGAGAAGTTGCTAGGGTTTATAGTTAGTCGCCGAGGCATTGAAGTAAATCCATCAAAGATCAAATCCATACAAGAATTGCCCCCTCTGAGGAATAAAACAGAGGTGATGAGTCTGTTGGGGAGGTTGAATTACATCATTCAATTTATTTCTTAGCTCACGACAACGTGCAAAGCCATCTTTAAGCTATTGAGAAAGGATGTTACAGTTAAATGGACAGTAGAGTGCCAGGCAGCTTTTGATAAATAAAAGAATACTTGTTGTGCCCACAGGTATTGGTCCCACCAGAACTTGGGAGGCCCTTGATTCTATGTCTGATAGTCTTGGACAACTCATTCGGATGTGTGCTGGGTCAGCACGATGTCATCGGGAGGAAAGAACATGCTATTACTACCTCAGCAAGATTTTTATAGTTTATGAGGTTAAGTATACTCATCTTGAAAGGACGTGATGTGCCCTAACTTGGGTAGCCCATAAGTTGAAACATTACTTGTCATCATATACCACTTACCTCATCTCACGCTTGGACCCGTTTAAATACATCTTCCAAAAGCCTATGCCCACGGGGAGGCTTGCAAAATGGAAAATGTTGCTCATCGAGTTCGACATTGTTTACGTGACCAGGGCTACAATGAAAGCACAGGCATTGGCTGATCATTTGGCCGAGAATCTAGTAGAGGAAGAGTATGAACCTTTTACTAACATACTTCCTGGACAAAGATATGGCAGAATATGAGGCACGTATTTTGGGTATGAGGTTAGTTGCAGACATGGGTATCCAGGAAGTCTTGGTCTTGGGAGACTCTGACCTTCTGGTACACCAGATTCAATGGGAGTGGGAAACACAAGATTTGAATCTCATACAGTATCGGCAATGCTTGCACGACCTTTGTCAACGATTCTGGTCAGTAGATTTTAGGCATATCCCAAGAATTCACATGGAGGTTGCTGACGCTTTGGCCACTTTGGCATCAATGTTACATCATCCTAATAAGGCTTATATTGATCCATTGTATATCCAAGTCCATGACCAACATGCTTACTATAATGTGGTGGAGGAAGAGCTTGACGGTGAGCGTTGGTTTCACGACATCAAAGAATATATCAGGATGGGTGTGTGCCCAGTACAGGCCACAAGTGACCAAAAGAGAACAATCCGTCATCTATCAAGCGGTTTTTTCCTCAGTAGAGGGTTACTATACAAAAGAACGCTGGATCTTGGGTTGTTAAGGTGTATAGATGTTGGGCAAGCCACAACCATCATGAATGAGGTACATTCTGGAGTCTACGGACCACACATGAGCGGATATTTTTGGCAAAGAAGATTCTCCGGGCAGGGTATTATTGGCTTACCATGGAGCGAGATTGTATTAGTTTCGTGTGCAAATGTCACCAATTCAGGTGCATAGAGACTTGATTCACTCACCACCATCTAAATTGCATACAATGTCTGCACCATGGCCCTTAGTTGCCTGGGGCATGGATGTCATTGGGCCCATTGAGCCAGCAACTTCCAACGGACATAGGTTCATCTTAGTTGCTATTGATTATTTTACCATGTGGGTCGAAGCTAAAACTTTCAAGGCAGTGACCAAGAAAGCCGTGGTCGACTTTGTGCATTGAAATATCATTTGCCAATTTGGAATCCCAAATACACTCATCATCGATAATAGAGTGAATCTTAATAGTCATTTGATGAAAGAAGTATGTCAGCATTTTAAGATCACACATCTTAATTCCATCCCATACTGCCCAAGGCAAATGGAGCAGTTGAGGCAACCAATAAGAATCTAAAAAAGATACTACGAAACAATGGTAGAAAGGTCAAGGTAAAGGCACGAGAAGTTACCTATGGCACTGTTAGGGTATCGCACTACTGTCCACACCTAAGTAGGGGCAACTCCATATTCAATAGTATATGGCACAAAAGCAGCAATCCCGACTGAAATTGAAATCCTGTCCCTTCGGATTGTCGCCGAGGCAGAAATTGAAGATGAGGAATGGGTCAAAACCCGTTAGAAGCAATTGAGTCTGATTGATGAGAAAATATTGGCAGAAGTATGTCATGGCCAGTTGTATCAACGGAGGATGGCCAGATCATATAACAAGAAAGTGTGTCCAAGAAGGTTTGAAGTGGGTCAGTTGGAATTGAAACGCATCCTCCCTCATCAGGCAGAGGCAAAGGGCAAGTTCTCCCCAAACTGGCAAGGGTTGTTCATCGTATCAAGAGTGTTGTCCAACGGAGCGTTGTATTTGACAGATGTGGAAGGCAAGTATGTAGAAATGGCCATCAATTCAGATGCAGTTAACAGATACTATGTATGATTTTCTTCATACCCCGGGAAAAACTCTAGTTCAAGTAGGAAAATAATAAAAATGAGAGAGTCTTATTGGTGAAAACCCTCAAGGGAACCATAAGGTGACAGGAGTTGAGAGAAATGAAAATGAGAGAGTCTTACCGGTGAAAACTCTCACGGGCACCATAAGGAGAAGGCAATTAAATAAATAAGCAATTGGAAAAGGGTTGTTAGTGGAAATCCATCCAGGACACCATAAGTTAAGCAAAGTCAAGTTTTGGTTAAAGGGTTTGGGTTTGAAGAAGGTTGCAATACCAAAGCATACAGCAAAATGCCAATCATTTGGGCAGATTGGGTCGACTAAGCCGAAGTGCATATCATGATCATGGAAACCATTTGTTTCTCCACAGATAAGTTTCTTTTCTTTTCGCCTTAGTAGTTTTAAAATTTGGAATTCTTTTATTCTAAAATAAAATAATACAGAGTCATTGCATTTCATTTTATTTCGAGCAAATATTCTTCTAATATGTCCCCAAAGTCATTTTTCTTAACAAGGGAATACTTTTCAAGTTTCAAAGTTTTGGTAATCAGGTGCCCAACTAGAGAAAAAGGAAATACTTTTCAAGTTTCAAGTTTTGGTAATCAGGCACCTACCTGGAGAACAAAGGAATACTTTTCAAGTTTTCAAGTTTGGTAATCAGGCGCCCACCAAGAGAACAAGGGAATATTTTTCAAGTTTCAATGTTTTGGTAATCAAGCGCCACCAGGAGAATAGGGGAATACTTTTCAAGTATAAAGTTTTGTGTAATCAGGCGCCCACCTGGAGAACAAGGGAATACTTTTCGAGTTTTCAAGTTTGGTAATCAGGCGATCACTTGGATAACATAGGAAGAATTTCCAAGTTTCAAAGTTTTGCTAATCACGCGCCCACCTGGAAAATAAGGGAATACTTTTCAGGTTTCAAGTTTTGGTAATCAGGTGCCCACCTGGAGAACAAGGGAATACTTATCAAGTTTCAAGTTTTGGTAATCAGGCGCCCATCTAGAGAATAAGGGAATACTTTTTGGGTTTTCAAGTTTTGTAATCAGGTGCGCACTTAGAGAACAAGGGTATAATTTTCAAGTTTCATAGTTTTGGTAATCAGGTGCCCACTTGGAGAACAAGGGAATACTTTGCAAGTTTCAAGTTTTTGTAACTAGGCGCCCACCTAAAGAACAAGGAAATACATTTCAAATTTCAAGTTTATGTAATGAGTAAAGGATTACTTTTCAAGTTTCAAGGTTTGGTAATAAGGCGTCCACCTGGAGAACAATGTAATACTTTTCGAGTGTTCAAGTTTGGTAATCACGCGCCCACCTGGAGAACAAGGGAATACTTTTCGAGTTTTCAAGTTTAGTAATCAGGCGCTCACCTAGAGAATATGGTAATATTTTTCAAGTTTCATTGATTTGGTAATCGGGCGCCCACCTGGAGAACAAGGGAATAATTTCCAAGTACCAAGTATTGGTAATCAGGCGGCCACATGGAGAACAAGGGAATACTTTTCAAGTTTCAAGTTTTTGTAATCAGGCGCCCTCCTAGAGATTGAAGAAATATTTTTCAAGCTTCAAAGTTTTGTTAATCAGGCACCCACCGGAGAACTAGGGAAAACTTTTCAAGCTTCAAGTTTTAATAATCAGGTACCCACTTGGAGAACAAGGGAATAGTTTTCAAGTTTGAAGTTTGGTAATCACGCTCCCACTTGGAGAAAAAGGGAATACTTTTCGAGTTTTCAAGTTTAGTAATCAGGCTCACCTAGAGAATATGGTAATGTTTTTCAAGTTTCAAAGTTTTAGTAATCGCGCGCCCACCTGGAGAACAAGGGAATACTTTTCAAGTACCAAGTTTTGGGAATCAGGCGCCCACCTGGAGAATAAGGGAATACTTTTCAAGTTTCAAGTTTTTGTAATCACGCGCCCTCCTGGCGATTAAAGAAATATTTTTCAAGCTTCAAAGTTTTGTTAATCAGGCACCCACCGGGAGAAGTAGGGAAAACTTTTCAAGCTTCAAGTTATAATAATCAGGTACCCACCTGGAGAACAAGGGAATAGTTTTCAAGTATGAAGTTTTGGTAATCAGGTGTCCACCTAGATAACAAAAGAATACTCTTCGGGTTTTCAAGTTTGATAATCATGCGCCCACCAGGAGAACAAGGGAATATTTTTCAAGTTTTATTGTTTTGGTAATCAAGTGCCCTTCTGGAGAACAAGGGAATACTTTACAAGTTTCAAGTTTCTGTAATCAGACGCCCACCTGGAGAACAATGAAATACTTTTCGAGTTTTCAAGTTTGGTAATCACGCGCCTACTTGGAGAACAAAGAAAATTTTCAAGCTTAAGGTTCTGGTAATTAGACGCCCACCTAGAGAAAAAGGGAATACTTTTCAAGTTCCAAAGTTTTGGTAATGAGGAGCCCACCTAGAGAACTAGGGAATACTTTTCAAATTTCAAGTTTTTGTAATCAGGCGTCTACCTGGAGAACAAGTGAATATTTTTCAAGTTTCAAAGTTATTGTAATCAGGCGCCCATCTGGAGAACAAAGGAATTCTTTTCGAGTTTTCATGTTTGGTAATCAGAAGTTCACCTAGAGAACATGGGAATATTTTTCAAGTTTCAAAGTTTTGATAATCAGGCGCCCACCTGGAGAACAAGGGAATACTTTTTAAGTTTCATGTTTGTGTAATCAGGCGCCCACCAGGAGAACAAGGGAATACTTTTCAAGTTTCAAGTTTTGGTAATCAGGCGCCAACCTGGAGAACAAGGAATACTTTTTAAGTTTTAGGTTCTAGTAATCAGGCAGCCACCTAGAGAACAAGGGAATACTTTTCAAGTTTCAAAGTTTTGGTAATTAGGCGCCCACCTGGAGAACAAGGTAATACTTTTCAAGTTTCAAGTTTTGGTAATCAGGCGCCCACCTGGAGAACAAGGGAATACTTTTCAAATTTCATGTTCTTGTAATTAGGCGCCCACTTGGAGAACAAGGGAATACTTTTTGGGTTTTCGGGTTTGGTAATCATGCGCCCACCTAGAGAACAAGCGAATACTTTTCGGGTTTTGGAGTTTGGTAATCATGCACCCACTTGGAGAACAAGGGAATATTTTTCAAGTTTCATAGTTTTGGTAATCAGGTGCCCACCTGGAGAACAGGGGAATACTTTTCAAGTTTCAAGTTTTTGTAATCAGGCACCCACCTTGAGAATAATGGAATACTTTTCTAGTTTTATGTATTGGTAATCAGGCTCCCACTTGGTGATAAAGGAATACATTTCAAGTTTTAGGTTCTGGTAATCAGGCGCCTACCTAGAGAATAATGGAATACTTTTCAAGTTTCAAACTTTTGGTAATCAAGGGACCACCTAGAGAATAAGGGAATACTTTTCAAGTTTTAAAGTGTTGGTAATCAGGCGCCTACCTAGAGAACAAGGGATTACTTTTTAAGTTTCAAAGTTTTGGTAATCAGGCGTCTACTAGAGAACAAGGGAGTACTTTTCAAGTTATAAAGTTTTGGTAATAAGGCGCCCACCTAGAGAACAAGTTAATACTTTTCAAGTTTCAAGTTCTGGTAATCTGTCGCCCACCTGAAGAACAAGGGAATACTTTTTAAATTTTCAAGTTTCGTATTCAGGTGCCCACCTGGATAACAACGGAACACTTTTCAAGTTTCAAAGTCTTGGTAATCAGGAGCCCACCTAGAGAACAAAGGAATACTTTTCAAGTTTCATGTTTGGGTAATTAGGTGCCCACCTGGAGAACAAGAGAATACTTGTCAAGTTTCATGTTTTGGTAATAAGGCGCCCACCTGGAGAACAAGAAATACCTTTCAAGTTTAATTTTCTGGTAATCACGAGCCCATCTGGAGAACAAGAAATACTTTTCAAGTTTTGGTAATCAGGTGGAGAACAAGAAATACTTTTCAAGTTTTAGGTTCTGGTAATCAGGCGCCCACCTAGAGAACAAGGGTGTACTTTTCAAGTTTCAAAGTTTTGGTAATGAGGAGCCCACCTAGAGAACTAGGGAATACTTTTCAAATTATAAGTTTTGGTAATCAGGCGTCTACCTGGAGAATAAGGGTTTTTAGATTTTCAAGTTTGGTAATTAGGCGTCCACCTAGAGAACAAGTGAATAATTTTCAAGTTTCAAAGTCATTGTAATCAGTCGCCCACCTGGAGAACAAGGGAATACTTTTCGAGTTTTCATGTTTGGTAATCAGAAGTTTACCTGGAGAACATGGGAATATTTTTCAAGTTTCAAAGTTTTGATAATCATGCGCCCATCTGGAGATCAAGGGAATAATTTTAAAGTTTCATGTGTTGGTAATCAGGCGTCCACCTGGAGAACAAGGGAATAATTTTCAAGTTTCAAGTTTTGGTAATCAGGCGCCCACCTGGAGAACAAGGAATACTTTTGAAGTTTTAGGTTCTGGTAATCAGGCGCCCACCTAGAGAACAAGGGAATACCTTTCAAAATTCAAAGTTTTGGTAATCAGGCGCCCACATGGACAACAAGGTAATACTTTTCAAGTTTCAAGTTCTTGTAGTTAGGCGCCCACACGGAGAACAAGGAAATACTTTTTGGTTTTCAAGTTTGGTAATCATGCGCCCACCTAGAGAACAAGCGAATACTTCTCGGGTTTTCAAGTTTGGTAATCATGCGCCCACCTGAAGAACTAGGGAATATATTTCAAGTTTCAAAGTTTTGTTAATCAGGTGCCCACCTGGAGAACATGGGAATACTTTTCAAGTTTCAAGTTTTCGTAATCAGGCACCCACCTGGAGAACAATAGAATACTTTTCAAGTTTTTAGTTTTGGTAATCAGGCGCCCACCTGGTGATAAAGGAATACTTTTCAAGTTTTAGGTTCTGGTAATCAAATGCCCACCTAGAGAACAAAGGAATACATTTCATGTTTCAAATTTTTGGTAATCAAGGGACCACCTAGAGAACAAGGGAATACTTTTCAAGTTTCAAAGTTTTTGTAATTAGGCTCCACCTAGAGAACAAGGGAATACTTTTTAAGTTTCCAAGTTTTGGTAATTAGGCGTCCACTAGAGAACAAGGGAGTACTTTTCAAGTTTTAAAATTTTTGTAATAAGGCGCCCACCTAGAAAACAAGGTAATACTTATCAAGTTTCATGGTTTGGTAATCAAGCACCCACCTGGAGAACAAGGGAATACTTTTGAAGTTTTAGGTTCTAGTAATGAGGAGCCCACCTAGAGAACAAGTTAATACTTTTAAATTTTCAAACATTTGGTAATCAGGCACCCACCTAGAGAACAAGGGAATTCTTTTCAAGTTTTGGTAATCTACCGCCCACCTGGAGAACAAGGGAATACTGTTTAAATTTTCAAGTTTTGAAATCCGGCGCCACCTGGATAACAACGTAACACTTTTCAAGTTTCAAAGTCTTGGTAATCAGGAGCCCACCTAGAGAAAAAGGGAATACATTTCAAGTTTCATGTTTGGGTAATTAGGCGCCCACCTGGAGAACAAGGGAATACTTATCAAGTTTCATGTTTTCGTAATAAGGCGCCCACCTGGAGAATAAGAAATACTTTTCAAGTTTCAAGTTCTGGTAATTAGGTGCTCATCTGGAGAACAAGAAATACTCTTCAAGTTTTGGTAATCAAGTGGAGAACAAGAAATACTTTTCAAGTTTTAGGTTCTGGTAATCAGGTGCCCACCTAGAGAACAAGGGAATACTTTTCAGGTTTCATGTTTTGGTAATCAGATGCCCACCTCGAGAACGAGGGAATACTTTTCAAGTTTTCAAATTTGGTAATCAGGCGCCCACATGGAGAATAAGGGATTGTTTTTCAAGTTCGAAAGTATTGGTAATCAGGCGTCCACCTGTAGAACAAGGGAATACTTCTTGAGTTTTCAAGTTTTGGTAATCAGGAGCTCACCTGGGAATAAGGAAATATTTTTCAAGCTTCAAAGTTTTTGTAATCAGGCGCCTACCTGGACAACAAGGGAATACTTTTCAAGTTTAAAGTTCTCATAATCAGGCGCCCACCTTGAGAACAAGGGAATACTTTTCAAGTTTCAAGTTTTGGTAATCAGGCCCCCACCTAGAGGACAAGGGATTACTTTTCGAGTTATCAAGATTAGTTATCAGACGCTCACCCAAAGAACATGGGAATATTATTCAAGTTTCAAAGTTTTAGCAATAAGGCGCCCACCAGGAGAACAAAGGAACACTTTTACAGTTTCAAGTTTTGGTAATCAGGCGCCCATATGGAGAACAAGGAATACTTTCCAAGTTTTAGGTTCTTATAATCAAGCACCCACCTAGAGAACAAGGGAATACTTTTCAAGTTTCAAAGTTTTGGTAATCAGGCACCCACTTAGAGAACAAGGTAATACTTTTCAAGTTTCAAAGTTTTGTAATCACGCGCCCGCCTGTAGAACAAGGGATTACTTTTGGAGTTTTCAAGTTTTCTAACCAGGTGCTCACCTAGAGAACATGGGAATATTTTTCAAGTTTCAACGTTTTTGTAATTAGGCGCCCACCATGATAACAAGGGAATACTCTTCAAGTTTAATATTTTGGTAATAAGGAGCCCACCTTAAGAACAAGGGAATACTATTAAAGTTTCAAGATTTTGTATTCAGGCGCCCACCTGGAGAACAAGAAATACTTTTCAATATTTTGGTTCTGGTAATCAGGCGCCCACCTAGAGAATAGAGGAATACTTTTCAAGTTAAAAAGTTTTGGTAATCAGGCACCCACCTAGAGAATAAGGGAATACTTTTCAAGTTTCAAGTTTTTTTGTAATCCGGCGCCCACCTGGAGAATAAGGGAATACTTTTTAAATTTTCATGTTTTATAATCAGGCGCCCACCTAGATAACAAGCGAATATTTTTTAAGTTTCAAATTCTTGGTAATTAGGCGCCCACCTGGAGTACTAGGGAATACTTTTCAAGTTAATTGTTTTGGTAATCAGGCGCCCACCGTGAGAACAAGGGAATATTTTCAAGTTTCATTGTTTTTGGGGTCATGCGCCCACCTGGAGAACAAGGGAATACTTTTCAAGTTTGAAGTTTAGTTAATAAAGCGCCCACCTGGTGAAAAAGGAAATTTTCAGGCTTCAAAGATTTGGTAATCAGGCACCCACCTAGAGAACAAGGGAATACTTTCCAAGTTTTCATAGATTTGGTAATCAGGTGCCCTATTGGAGAACAAGGGAATACTTTTCAAGTTTCATGTTTTGGCAATCAGGTGCCCACTTGGAGAATAAGGGAATACTTTTTAGATTTTCAAGTTTGGTAATCAGGCGCCCACCTGGAGAACAAGGGAATATCTTTCAAGCTTCAAAGTCTTGGTAATCAGGCGCCCACCTGGAGAACAAGGGAATACTTTTCAAGTTTACTGTTTTGGTTATCAGGCGCCCACCTAGAGAACAAGGGAATAATATTTGAGTTTATAAGTTTTGGTAATCAGGCGCTCACCTGGAGAACAAGGTAATATTTTAAAGTTTCAAAGTTTTGATAATCATGCGCTCACCTCGAGAACAACGGAATACTTTTCATGTTTGAAATTTTGGTAAACAAACACCCACTTGGAGAACAAGGGAACACTTTTCAAGTTTCACATTTTGTTAATCTAGCTCCCACCTTCAGAACAAGGAAATATTTTTCAGGCTTCAAAGTTTTGGTAATCAGGTGCCCACCTGGAGAACAAAGGAATACGTTCCAAAATTTTATAGTATTGGTAATCAGGTGCCACCTGGAGAACAAGGGAATGCTTTTCACGTTTTGATAATAAGACGCCCATCTGTAGAACAAGGGAATACTTTTCGGATTTTCAAGTTTGGTGATTACGCGCCCACCTGGAGAACAAGGGATTACTTTGGGAGTTTTCAAGTTTGGTAATTAGACGCTCACCTGGAGAACATGGGAATATTTTTCAAGTTTCAAAGTTTTGGTAATTAGGCGCCCATTGGGAGAACAAGGGAACACTTATAAAGTTTCATGTTTTGGTAATCAGGCGCCCACTGGAGAACAAGGAATACTTTTCAAGTTTTAGGTTCTTCTAATCAAGCACCCACCTAGAGAACAAAGAAATAATTTTCAAGTTTCAAAGTTTTTGTAATCAGGCGCCCACCTAGAGAACAAGGTATTGCTTTTCAAGTTTCAAAGTTTTTGTAATCAGGCACCCACCTAGAGAACAAGGGAATACTTTTCAAGTTTCATGTTTAGGTAATCAGGCGCCCACCTGAAGAACAATGGAATAGTTTTAAAGTTTTAAGTTTTGGTAATCAAGCGCCTGCTTGTAGAACAAGAAATACTTTTCAAGTTTTAGGTTCTGGTAATAAAGCTCCCATCTAGATAACAAAGGAATACTTTTCAAGTTTCAAAGTTTTTGTAACCAGGCACCCATCTAGAGAACAGGGGAATACTTTTCAAGTTTCAAGTTTTTGTGTTCCAGCGCCCACCTGGAGAACAAGGGAATACTTTTTAAATTTTCAAGTTTGGTAATCAGGCGTCCACCTTGATAACAAGGGAATATTTTTCAAGTTTCAAAGTCTTGGTAATCAGGGGCACACTTGGAGAACAAGGGAATACTTTTCAAGTTTAATGCTTTGGTAATAAGGCACCCACCTAGAGAACAAGGGAATAATTTTCGAGTTTTCAAGTATTGGTCATCAGGCACTCACCTAGAGAACAAGGGAACATTTTCAAGTTTCAAAGTTTTGGTAATAATGCGCCCACTTCGAGAACAACAGAATACTTTTTAAGTATGAAATTTTGGTAATTGGGCGCCCACCTGGAGAACAGGGGAATACTTTTCAAGTTTTAATTTTTGTTGATCAAGCGCCCACCTGGAGAAAAAGGAAATATTGTTCAGGCTTCAAAGTATTGGTAATCAGGTGCCCAACTGGAAAACAAGGAAATACTTTCAAAGTTTTCATAGTTTTGGTAATCAGGTGCCCACGTGGAGAACAAGGAAATACTTTTCAAGTTTCAAGTTTTTGTAATCAGGCGCTCACCTAGAGAACAAGGGAATACTTTCGAGTTTCAAGTTTTGTTAATCAAGTGCCCACCTAGAGAAAAAGGAAATATTTTTCTGGCTTCAAAGTTTTGGTGATCAGGCGCCCAACCGGAGAATAAGGAAATACTTTGCAAGTTTTCATAGTTTTTATAATCTGGTGCCCACCTGGAGAACAAGGAAATACTTTTCAAGTTTCAAGTTTTTGTAATCAAGCGCCCACCTAGAGAACAATTGAATACTTTTCGAGTTTTAATGTTTTGTAATCACGCGCCCACCTGTAGAACGAGGGATTACTTTTGGAGTTTTCAAGTTTGGTAATAAGGTGCTCACCTGGAGAACATTAGAATATTTTTCAAATGTCAAAGTTTTTGTAATTAGGCCCCCACTTGGAGAACAATGGAATACTCTTCAAGTTTCAAGTTTTGGTAATCAGGCGCCCACAAGGAGAACGAGAAATACTTTTCATCTTTTAAGTTCTAATAATCAGGCGCCCACCTAAAGAACAAGGGAATATGTTTCACGTTTCAAAGTTTTGGCTATCAGGCACCCACGTAGAGAACTAGGGAATACTTTTCAAGTTTCAAGTATTTTTTGTAATCCGGCGCCTACCTGGAGAAAGAGGGAATACTTTTTAAATTTTCAAGTTTGGTAATCAGGCGCCCACCTAGATAACAAGGGAATACTTTTCAAGTTTAATGTTTTGGTAATCACGCGCCCATCTGGAAAAAAGGGAGTATTTCAAAGTTTCAACGTATTGGTAATCATGCTCCCACCTGGAGAACAAGGGAATACTTTTCAAGTTTCAAGTTTTGTTAATCAAGCGACCACCTGGAGAAAAAGGAAATTTTTTCAGGCTTCAAAGTTTTTGTAATCAGGCGCCCACCTGGAGAACAAGGGAATACTATTCGAGTTATCAAGATTAGTAATCAGACGCTCACCTGGAGAACATGGGAATATTTTTTCAAGTTTCAAAGTTTTGATAATTCGGCGCCCACCAGGAGAACAAGGGAACACTTTTAAAGTTTCAAGTTTTTGTAATCAGGCGGCCACCTGGAGAACAAGGAATACTTTACAAGTTTTAGGTTCTTCTAATCAAGCACCCACCTAGAGAACAAGGGAGTACTTTTCAAGTTTCAAAGTTTTGATAATCAGGCTCCCACCTAGAGAACAAGGTAATACTTTTCAAGTTTCAAAGTTTTTGTAATCAGGCACCCACCTAGAGAACAAGAGAATACTTTTCAAGTTTCATGGTTAGGTAAGCTGGGGGCCACCTAGAGAACAAGGGAATACTTTTAAAGTTTCAAGTTTTGGTAATCAGGCGCCCACTTGGAAAACAAGAAATACCATTCAAGTATTAGGTTCTTGTAATATAGCGCCCACCTAAAGAACAATGGAATACTTTTCAAGTTTCAATGTTCTGGTAATCAGGCACCCACCTAGAGAACAAGGGAATACTTTTCAAGTTTCAAGTTTTTGTAATCCGGCGCTGACCTGGCGAACGAGGGAATACTTTTTATATTTTCATGTTTGGTAATCAGGCGCCCACCTGGATAACAAGGAAATAATTTTAAAGTTTCAAAGTCTTGGTAAGCAGGGGCACACCCAGAGAGCAAGGGAATACTTTTCAAGTTTAATGTTTTGGTTATCAGGCGCCTACCTGGAGAACAAGGGAATAATTTTCGAGTTTTCAAGTTTTTGTAATCAGGCACTCACCTTGAGAACAAGGGAATATTTTCAAGTTTCAATGTTTTGGTAATCATGCGCCCACTTGGAGAACAAGGAAATACTTGACAAGTTTGAAGCTTTGGTAATCGGGCGCCCACCTGGAGAATAAGGGAATACTTTTCTAGTTTCGAGTTTTGTTAATCAAGAGCCCACCTGGAGAAAAAGGAAATATTCTTTAGGTTTCAAAGTTTTGGTAATCAGGCGCCCAGCTGGAGAACAAGGGAATACTTTCCAAGTTTTCATAGTTTTGGAAATCAGGTGCACACCTGGAGAACAAGCGAATACTTTTCAAGTTTCAAGTTTTTGTAATCAGGCGCCCACCAAGAGAACAAGGGAATACTTTACGAGTTTTCAAGTTTTGTTAATCAAGCGCCCACCTGGAGAAAAAGGAAATATTTTTCAGGATTCAAAGCTTTGGTAATCAGGCGCCCAGCTGGGGAACAAGGGAATACTTTCCAAGTTTTCATAGTTTTTGTAATCTGTTTACCACCTGGAGAACAAGGGAATACTTTTCAAGTTTCAAGTTTTTGTAATCAGGCGCCCACCTAAAATACAAGGTAATACTTTCCGAGTTTACAAGATTTGTAATCACATGTTTGGGTAATTAGGCGCCCACCTGGAGAACAAGGGAATACTTATCAAGTTTCATGTTTTCGTAATAAGGCGCCCACCTGGAGAATAAGAAATACTTTTCAAGTTTCAAGTTGTGGTAATTAGGTGCTCATCTGGAGAACAAGAAATACTCTTCAAGTTTTGGTAATCAAGTGGAGAACAAGAAATACTTTTCAAGTTTTAGGTTCTGGTAATCAGGTGCCCACCTAGAGAACAAGGGAATACTTTTCAGGTTTCATGTTTTGGTAATCAGATGCCCACCTCGAGAACGAGGGAATACTTTTCAAGTTTTCAAATTTGGTAATCAGGCGCCCACATGGAGAATAAGGGATTGTTTTTCAAGTTCGAAAGTATTGGTAATCAGGCGTCCACCTGTAGAACAAGGGAATACTTCTTGAGTTTTCAAGTTTTGGTAATCAGGAGCTCACCTGGGAATAAGGAAATATTTTTCAAGCTTCAAAGTTTTTGTAATCAGGCGCCTACCTGGACAACAAGGGAATACTTTTCAAGTTTAAAGTTCTCATAATCAGGCGCCCACCTTGAGAACAAGGGAATACTTTTCAAGTTTCAAGTTTTGGTAATCAGGCCCCCACCTAGAGGACAAGGGATTACTTTTCGAGTTATCAAGATTAGTTATCAGACGCTCACCCAAAGAACATGGGAATATTATTCAAGTTTCAAAGTTTTAGCAATAAGGCGCCCACCAGGAGAACAAAGGAACACTTTTACAGTTTCAAGTTTTGGTAATCAGGCGCCCATATGGAGAACAAGGAATACTTTCCAAGTTTTAGGTTCTTATAATCAAGCACCCACCTAGAGAACAAGGGAATACTTTTCAAGTTTCAAAGTTTTGGTAATCAGGCACCCACTTAGAGAACAAGGTAATACTTTTCAAGTTTCAAAGTTTTGTAATCACGCGCCCGCCTGTAGAACAAGGGATTACTTTTGGAGTTTTCAAGTTTTCTAACCAGGTGCTCACCTAGAGAACATGGGAATATTTTTCAAGTTTCAACGTTTTTGTAATTAGGCGCCCACCATGATAACAAGGGAATACTCTTCAAGTTTAATATTTTGGTAATAAGGAGCCCACCTTAAGAACAAGGGAATACTATTAAAGTTTCAAGATTTTGTATTCAGGCGCCCACCTGGAGAACAAGAAATACTTTTCAATATTTTGGTTCTGGTAATCAGGCGCCCACCTAGAGAATAGAGGAATACTTTTCAAGTTAAAAAGTTTTGGTAATCAGGCACCCACCTAGAGAATAAGGGAATACTTTTCAAGTTTCAAGTTTTTTTGTAATCCGGCGCCCACCTGGAGAATAAGGGAATACTTTTTAAATTTTCATGTTTTATAATCAGGCGCCCACCTAGATAACAAGCGAATATTTTTTAAGTTTCAAATTCTTGGTAATTAGGCGCCCACCTGGAGTACTAGGGAATACTTTTCAAGTTAATTGTTTTGGTAATCAGGCGCCCACCGTGAGAACAAGGGAATATTTTCAAGTTTCATTGTTTTTGGGGTCATGCGCCCACCTGGAGAACAAGGGAATACTTTTCAAGTTTGAAGTTTAGTTAATAAAGCGCCCACCTGGTGAAAAAGGAAATTTTCAGGCTTCAAAGATTTGGTAATCAGGCACCCACCTAGAGAACAAGGGAATACTTTCCAAGTTTTCATAGATTTGGTAATCAGGTGCCCTATTGGAGAACAAGGGAATACTTTTCAAGTTTCATGTTTTGGCAATCAGGTGCCCACTTGGAGAATAAGGGAATACTTTTTAGATTTTCAAGTTTGGTAATCAGGCGCCCACCTGGAGAACAAGGGAATATCTTTCAAGCTTCAAAGTCTTGGTAATCAGGCGCCCACCTGGAGAACAAGGGAATACTTTTCAAGTTTACTGTTTTGGTTATCAGGCGCCCACCTAGAGAACAAGGGAATAATATTTGAGTTTATAAGTTTTGGTAATCAGGCGCTCACCTGGAGAACAAGGTAATATTTTAAAGTTTCAAAGTTTTGATAATCATGCGCTCACCTCGAGAACAACGGAATACTTTTCATGTTTGAAATTTTGGTAAACAAACACCCACTTGGAGAACAAGGGAACACTTTTCAAGTTTCACATTTTGTTAATCTAGCTCCCACCTTCAGAACAAGGAAATATTTTTCAGGCTTCAAAGTTTTGGTAATCAGGTGCCCACCTGGAGAACAAAGGAATACGTTCCAAAATTTTATAGTATTGGTAATCAGGTGCCACCTGGAGAACAAGGGAATGCTTTTCACGTTTTGATAATAAGACGCCCATCTGTAGAACAAGGGAATACTTTTCGGATTTTCAAGTTTGGTGATTACGCGCCCACCTGGAGAACAAGGGATTACTTTGGGAGTTTTCAAGTTTGGTAATTAGACGCTCACCTGGAGAACATGGGAATATTTTTCAAGTTTCAAAGTTTTGGTAATTAGGCGCCCATTGGGAGAACAAGGGAACACTTATAAAGTTTCATGTTTTGGTAATCAGGCGCCCACTGGAGAACAAGGAATACTTTTCAAGTTTTAGGTTCTTCTAATCAAGCACCCACCTAGAGAACAAAGAAATAATTTTCAAGTTTCAAAGTTTTTGTAATCAGGCGCCCACCTAGAGAACAAGGTATTGCTTTTCAAGTTTCAAAGTTTTTGTAATCAGGCACCCACCTAGAGAACAAGGGAATACTTTTCAAGTTTCATGTTTAGGTAATCAGGCGCCCACCTGAAGAACAATGGAATAGTTTTAAAGTTTTAAGTTTTGGTAATCAAGCGCCTGCTTGTAGAACAAGAAATACTTTTCAAGTTTTAGGTTCTGGTAATAAAGCTCCCATCTAGATAACAAAGGAATACTTTTCAAGTTTCAAAGTTTTTGTAACCAGGCACCCATCTAGAGAACAGGGGAATACTTTTCAAGTTTCAAGTTTTTGTGTTCCAGCGCCCACCTGGAGAACAAGGGAATACTTTTTAAATTTTCAAGTTTGGTAATCAGGCGTCCACCTTGATAACAAGGGAATATTTTTCAAGTTTCAAAGTCTTGGTAATCAGGGGCACACTTGGAGAACAAGGGAATACTTTTCAAGTTTAATGCTTTGGTAATAAGGCACCCACCTAGAGAACAAGGGAATAATTTTCGAGTTTTCAAGTATTGGTCATCAGGCACTCACCTAGAGAACACGGGAACATTTTCAAGTTTCAAAGTTTTGGTAATAATGCGCCCACTTCGAGAACAACAGAATACTTTTTAAGTATGAAATTTTGGTAATTGGGCGCCCACCTGGAGAACAGGGGAATACTTTTCAAGTTTTAATTTTTGTTGATCAAGCGCCCACCTGGAGAAAAAGGAAATATTGTTCAGGCTTCAAAGTATTGGTAATCAGGTGCCCAACTGGAAAACAAGGAAATACTTTCAAAGTTTTCATAGTTTTGGTAATCAGGTGCCCACGTGGAGAACAAGGAAATACTTTTCAAGTTTCAAGTTTTTGTAATCAGGCGCTCACCTAGAGAACAAGGGAATACTTTCGAGTTTCAAGTTTTGTTAATCAAGTGCCCACCTAGAGAAAAAGGAAATATTTTTCTGGCTTCAAAGTTTTGGTGATCAGGCGCCCAACCGGAGAATAAGGAAATACTTTGCAAGTTTTCATAGTTTTTATAATCTGGTGCCCACCTGGAGAACAAGGAAATACTTTTCAAGTTTCAAGTTTTTGTAATCAAGCGCCCACCTAGAGAACAATTGAATACTTTTCGAGTTTTAATGTTTTGTAATCACGCGCCCACCTGTAGAACGAGGGATTACTTTTGGAGTTTTCAAGTTTGGTAATAAGGTGCTCACCTGGAGAACATTAGAATATTTTTCAAATGTCAAAGTTTTTGTAATTAGGCCCCCACTTGGAGAACAATGGAATACTCTTCAAGTTTCAAGTTTTGGTAATCAGGCGCCCACAAGGAGAACGAGAAATACTTTTCATCTTTTAAGTTCTAATAATCAGGCGCCCACCTAAAGAACAAGGGAATATGTTTGACGTTTCAAAGTTTTGGCTATCAGGCACCCACGTAGAGAACTAGGGAATACTTTTCAAGTTTCAAGTATTTTTTGTAATCCGGCGCCTACCTGGAGAAAGAGGGAATACTTTTTAAATTTTCAAGTTTGGTAATCAGGCGCCCACCTAGATAACAAGGGAATACTTTTCAAGTTTAATGTTTTGGTAATCACGCGCCCATCTGGAAAAAAGGGAGTATTTCAAAGTTTCAACGTATTGGTAATCATGCTCCCACCTGGAGAACAAGGGAATACTTTTCAAGTTTCAAGTTTTGTTAATCAAGCGACCACCTGGAGAAAAAGGAAATTTTTTCAGGCTTCAAAGTTTTTGTAATCAGGCGCCCACCTGGAGAACAAGGGAATACTATTCGAGTTATCAAGATTAGTAATCAGACGCTCACCTGGAGAACATGGGAATATTTTTTCAAGTTTCAAAGTTTTGATAATTCGGCGCCCACCAGGAGAACAAGGGAACACTTTTAAAGTTTCAAGTTTTTGTAATCAGGCGGCCACCTGGAGAACAAGGAATACTTTACAAGTTTTAGGTTCTTCTAATCAAGCACCCACCTAGAGAACAAGGGAGTACTTTTCAAGTTTCAAAGTTTTGATAATCAGGCTCCCACCTAGAGAACAAGGTAATACTTTTCAAGTTTCAAAGTTTTTGTAATCAGGCACCCACCTAGAGAACAAGAGAATACTTTTCAAGTTTCATGGTTAGGTAAGCTGGGGGCCACCTAGAGAACAAGGGAATACTTTTAAAGTTTCAAGTTTTGGTAATCAGGCGCCCACTTGGAAAACAAGAAATACCATTCAAGTATTAGGTTCTTGTAATATAGCGCCCACCTAAAGAACAATGGAATACTTTTCAAGTTTCAATGTTCTGGTAATCAGGCACCCACCTAGAGAACAAGGGAATACTTTTCAAGTTTCAAGTTTTTGTAATCCGGCGCTGACCTGGCGAACGAGGGAATACTTTTTATATTTTCATGTTTGGTAATCAGGCGCCCACCTGGATAACAAGGAAATAATTTTAAAGTTTCAAAGTCTTGGTAAGCAGGGGCACACCCAGAGAGCAAGGGAATACTTTTCAAGTTTAATGTTTTGGTTATCAGGCGCCTACCTGGAGAACAAGGGAATAATTTTCGAGTTTTCAAGTTTTTGTAATCAGGCACTCACCTTGAGAACAAGGGAATATTTTCAAGTTTCAATGTTTTGGTAATCATGCGCCCACTTGGAGAACAAGGAAATACTTGACAAGTTTGAAGCTTTGGTAATCGGGCGCCCACCTGGAGAATAAGGGAATACTTTTCTAGTTTCGAGTTTTGTTAATCAAGAGCCCACCTGGAGAAAAAGGAAATATTCTTTAGGTTTCAAAGTTTTGGTAATCAGGCGCCCAGCTGGAGAACAAGGGAATACTTTCCAAGTTTTCATAGTTTTGGAAATCAGGTGCACACCTGGAGAACAAGCGAATACTTTTCAAGTTTCAAGTTTTTGTAATCAGGCGCCCACCAAGAGAACAAGGGAATACTTTACGAGTTTTCAAGTTTTGTTAATCAAGCGCCCACCTGGAGAAAAAGGAAATATTTTTCAGGATTCAAAGCTTTGGTAATCAGGCGCCCAGCTGGGGAACAAGGGAATACTTTCCAAGTTTTCATAGTTTTTGTAATCTGTTTACCACCTGGAGAACAAGGGAATACTTTTCAAGTTTCAAGTTTTTGTAATCAGGCGCCCACCTAAAATACAAGGTAATACTTTCCGAGTTTACAAGATTTGTAATCACGCGCCCACCTGTAAAACAAGGGATTACTTTTGGAGTTTTCAAATTTGGTAATCAGGTGCTCACCTGGAGAACATGAGAATATTTTTCAAGTGTCAAAGTTTTTGTAATTAGGCGCTCATCTGGAGAACAAGGTAATACTCTTCAAGTTTAAAGTTTTGGTAATCAGGAGCCCACCTGGAGAACAAATGAATACTTTTAAAGTTTCAAGTATTTGTAATCAGGCGCCCACCTGGAGAACAAGAAATACTTTTAAATTTTTAGGTTCTGGTAATCAGGCGCCCACCTAGAGAACAAGGGAATACTTTTCAAGTTTCAATGTTTTGGTAATCACGCACCCGCCTAGAGAACGAGGGAATACTTTTCAAGTTTCAAGTTTTTTTGTAATCCGGCTCCCACCTGGAGAACAAGGGAATACTTTTTAAATTTTGAAGTTTGGTAATCAGGTGCCCACCCAGTTTACAAGGGAATATTTTTCATGTTTCAAAGTCTTGGTAATTAGGCGCCCACCTGGAAAACAAGGGAATACTTTTAAAGTTTAATGATTTGGTAATCAGGCGTCTACCGTGAGAACAAGGGAATTTTTTCAAGTTTCAAAGTTTTGGTAATCATGCTCCCACCTGGAGAACTAGGGAATACTTTTCAAGTTTGGTAATCAGGCGCTCACTTGGAGAACATAGGAATATTTTCCAAGTTTCAAAGTTTTGCTAATCACGCGCCCACCTGGAAAATAAGGGAATACTTTTCAAGTTTCAAGTTTTGGTTATCAGGCGCCCATCTAGAGAATAAGGGAATACTATTTGGGTTTACAAGTTTTGTAATCAGGCGCCCACCTAGAGAACAAGGGCATAATTTTCAAGTTTCAAAGTTTTGGTAATCATGCGCCCACCTGGAGAACTAGGGAATACTTTTCAAGTTTCAGGTTTTAGTTATAAGGCGCCCACCTGGAGAATAAGGGAATACTTTTTAGAATTTCAAGTTTGGTAATCAAGCGCCCACCTGGAGAACAAGGGAATATATTTCAAGCTTTAAAGTGTTGGTAATCAGGCGCCCACCTGGATAACAAGGAAATAATTTTCAAGTTTCAAAGTCTTGGTAAGCATGGGTACACCTAGAGAGCAAAGGAATACTTTTCAAGTTTAATGTTTTGGTTATCAGGCGCCTACCTGGAGAACAAGGGAATAATTTTCAAGTTTTCAAGTTTTTGTAATCAGGCACTCACCTAGAAAACAAGGGAATATTTTCAAGTTTCAAAGTTTTGGTAATCATGCGCCGACTTGGAGAACAAGGAAATACTTGACAAGTTTGAAGCTTTGGTAATCGGGCGCCCACCTGGAGAATAAGGGAATACTTTTCTAGTTTTGAGTTTTGTTAATCAAGAGCCCACCTGGAGAAAAAGGAAATATTCTTTAGGTTTCAAAGTTTTGGTAATCAGGCGCCCAGCTAGAGAACAAGGGAATACTTTCCAAGTTTTCATAGTTTTGGAAATCAGGTGCCCACCAGGAGAACGAGCGAATACTTTTCAAGTTTCAAGTTTTTGTAATCAGGCGCCCACCTAGAGAACAAGGGAATACTTTACGAGTTTTCAAGTTTTGTTAATCAAGCGCCTACCTGGAGAAAAAGGAAATATTTTTCAGGCTTCAAAGTTTTGGTAATCAGGCGCCCAGCTGGAGAACAAGGGAATACTTTCCAAGTTTTCATAGTTTTTGTAATCTGTTTACCACCTGGAGAACAAGGGAATACTTTTCAAGTTTCAAGTTTTTGTAATCAAGCGCCCACCTAATATACAAGGTAATACTTTCCGAGTTTACAAGATTTGTAATCACGCGCCCACCTATAAAACAAGGGATTACTTTTGGAGTTTTCAAATTTGGTAATCAGGTGCTCACCTGGAGAACATGAGAATATTTTTCAAGTGTCAAAGTTTTTGTAATTAGGCGCTCATCTGGAGAACAAGGTAATACTCTTCAAGTTTAAAGTTTTGGTAATCAGGAGCCCACCTGGAGAACAAGTGAATACTTTGAAAGTTTCAAGTATTTGTAATCAGGTGCCCACCTGGAGAACAAGAAATACTTTCAAATTTTTAGGTTCTGGTAATCAGGCGCCCACCTAGAGAACAAGGGAATACTTTTCAAGTTTCAATGTTTTGGTAATCAGGCACCCGCCTAGAGAACGAGGGAATACTTTTCAAGATTCAAGTTTCTTTGTAATCCGGCTCCCACCTGGAGAACAAGGGAATACTTTTTAAATTTTGAAGTTTGGTAATCAGGCACCCACCTAGATTACAAGGGAATATTTTTCATGTTTCAAAGTCTTGGTAATTAGGCGCCCACCTGGAAAACAAGGGAATACTTTTAAAGTTTAATGATTTGGTAATCAGGCGTCTACCGTGAGAACAAGGGAATTTTTTCAAGTTTCAAAGTTTTGGTAATCATGCGCCCACCTGGAGAACTAGGGAATACTTTTCAAGTTTGGTAATCAGGCGCTCACTTGGAGAACATAGGAATATTTTCCAAGTTTCAAAGTTTTGCTAATCACGCGCCCACCTGGAAAATAAGGGAATACTTTTCAAGTTTCAAGTTTTGGTAATCAGGTGCCCACCTGGAGAACAAGGGAATACTTATCAAGTGTCAAGTTTTGGTTATCAGGCGCCCATCTAGAGAATAAGGGAATACTATTTGAGTTTACAAGTTTTGTAATCAGGCGCCCACCTAGAGAACAAGGGCATAATTTTCAAGTTTCAAAGTTTTGGTAATCATGCGCCCACCTGGAGAACTAGGGAATACTTTTCAAGTTTCAGGTTTTAGTTATAAGGCGCCCACCTGGAGAATAAGGGAATACTTTTTAGAATTTCAAGTTTGGTAATCAAGCGCCCACCTGTAGAACAAGGGAATATATTTCAAGCTTCAAAGTGTTGGTAATCAGGCGCCCACCTTGAGAAAAAGGGAATACTTTTCAAGTTTACTGTTCTGGTAATCAGGCGCCCACCTGAAGAACAAGGGAATAATTTTTGAGTTTTCAAGTTTTGGTAATGAGGCGCTCACCTGGAGAACAAGGTAATATTTTCATGTTTCAAAGTTTTGGTAATCATGCGCCCACCTCGAGAACAAGGGAATACTTTTCAAGTTTGATATTTTGTTAATCAAACGCCCACTTGGAGAACAAGGGAATACTTTTCAAGTTTCACATTTTTTTAATCAAGCTCCCACCTGGAGAACCAAGAAATATTTGTTAGGCTTCAAAGTTTTGGTAATCAGGCGCCCAGCAGGAGAACAAGGGAATACTTTCAGAGTTTTCATAGTTTTTGTAATCAGGTGCCACCTGGAAGACAAGGAAATACTTTTCATGTTTTGATAATCAGGCGCCCATCTAGAGAACAAGGGAATACTTTTCGGATTTTCAAGTTTGGTTATTACGCGCCCACCTGGAGAACAAGGGATTACTTTGGGAGTTTCCAAGTTTGATAATCAGACGCTCACCTGGAGAACATGGGAATATTTTTCAAGTTTCAATGTTTTGGTAAATAGGCGCACACTGGGAGAACAAGGGAACACATATAAAGTTTCATGTTTTGGTAATCAGGCGCCCACCTGGAGAACAAGGAATACTTTCCAAGTGTTAGGTTCTGCTAATCAAGCACCCACTTAGAAAACAAAGGAATACTTTTCAAGTTTCAAGTTTTTATAATCAGGCACCCACCTAGAGAACAAGGGAATACTTTTCAAGTTTCATGTTTAGGTAATCATGCGCCCACCTAGAGAACAAGGGAATACTTTTAAAGTTTCAAGTTTTGGTAATCAGGCGCCCACTTGGAGAACTAGAAATACTTTTCAAGTTTTAGGTTCTGGTAATAAAGCTCCCACCTAGACAACAAAGGAATACTTTTCAAGTTTCAAAGTTTTGGTAACTAGGCACCCACCTAGAGTACAAGGGAATACTTTTCAAGTTTCAAGTTTTTGTAATCCAGCGCCCACCTGGAGAACAACGGAATACTTTTTAATTCAAGTTTGCTAATCAGGCGCCCACCTGGATAACAAGGGAATATTTTTCAAGTTTCACAGTCTTGGTAATCAGGGGCACACCTAGAGAAAGAGGGAATACTTTTCAAGTTTAAAGTGTTGGTAATCTTGCGCCCACCTGTAGAATAAGGGAATACTTTTCAAGTTTCAAGTTTTGTTAATCAAGTTCCTACCTGGAGAAAAAGGAAATATTCTTTAGGCTTCAAATATTTGGTAATCAGGCGCCCATCTGGAGAACAAGGGAATACTTTCTAAGTATTCATAGTTTTCGTAATCAGGTGCCACCTGGAAAACAAGGGAATACTTTTCACATTTTGATATTCAAGCGCCCATCTGGAGAACAAGGGAATACTTTTCGTATTTTCAAGTTTGGTTATTACGCGCCCACCTGGAGAACAAGGGAATACTTTTTAAATTTTCAAGTTTGGTAATCAGGCGTCTACCTAGATAACAAGGGAATATTTTTCAAGTTTAATATTTTGGTAATCAGGCGCCCACCGTGAGAACAGGGAATTTTTTCAACTTTCAAAGTTTTGGTAATCATGCGCCCATCTGGAGAACAAGGGAATACTTTTCAAGTTTTGTTAATCAAGCGCCCACCTGGAGAAAAAGGAAACTTTTTTCAGTCTTCAATGTTTTGGTAATCAGGCGCCCACATGGAGAATAAGGGACTTTCCAAGTTTTTATAGTTTTGGTAATCAGGTGCCCACTTGGAGAACAAGGGAATACTTTTCATGTTTCAGGTTTTGGTAATCAGGAGCCCACTTGAAGAATAAGGGAATACTTTCTAAGTATTCATAGTTTTGGTAATCAGGTGCCACCTGGAAAACAAGGGAATACTTTTCACATTTTGATAATCTAGCGCCCATCTGGAGAACAAGGGAATACTTTTCGTATTTTCAAGTTTGGTTATTACGCGCCCACCTGGAGAACAAGGGAATACTTTTAAAGTTTCAAGTTTTGGTAATCAGGCGCCCACTTGGAGAACTAGAAATACTTTTCAAGTTTTAGGTTCCGGTAATAAAGCTCCCACCTAGATAACAAAGGAATACTTTTCAAGTTTCAAAGTTTTGGTAACCAGGCACCCACCTAGAGAACAAGGGAATACTTTTCAAGTTTCAAGTTTTTGTAATCCAGCGCCCACCTGGAGAACAAGGGAATACTTTTTAATTCAAGTTTGGTAATCAGGCGCCCACTTGGATAACAAGGGAATATTTTTCAAGTTTCACAGTCTTGGCAATCAGGGGCACACCTAGAGAAAGAGGGAATACTTTTCAAGTTTAATGTGTTGGTAATCTTGCGCCCACCTGCAGAATAAGGGAATACTTTTCAAGTTTCAAGTTTTGTTAATCAAGTTCCCACCTGGAGAAAAAGGAAATATTTTTTAGGCTTCAAATATTTGGTAATCAGGTGCCCATCTGGAGAACAAGGGAATACTTTCTAAGTATTCATAGTTTTGGTAATCAGGTGCCACCTGGAAAACAAGGGAATACTTTTCACATTTTGATAATCAAGCGCCCATCTGGAGAACAAGGAAATACTTTTCGTATTTTCAAGTTTGGTTATTACGCTCCCACCTGGAGAACAAGGGAATACTTTTTAAATTTTCAAGTTTGGTAATGAGGCGTCCACCTAGATAACAAGGGAATATTTTTCAAGTTTAATATTTTGGTAATCAGGCGCCTACCGTGAGAACAGTGAATTTTTTCAACTTTCAAAGTTTTGGTAATCATGCGCCCATCTGGAGAACAAGGGAATACTTTTCAAGTTTCAAGTTTTGTTAATCAAGCGCCCACCTGGAGAAAAAGGAAATTTTTTTCAGGCTTCAAAGTTTTGGTAATCAGGCGCCCACATGGAGAATAAGGGACTTTCCAAGTTTTCATAGTTTTGGTAATCAGGTGCCAACTTGGAGAACAAGGGAATACTTTTCATGTTTCAGGTTTTGGTAATCAGGAGCCCACTTGGAGAATAAGGGAATACCTTCTAAGTATTCATAGTTTTGGTAATCAGGTGCCACCTGGAAAACAAGGGAATACTTTTCACAATTTTATAATCAAGAGCCCATCTGGAGAACAAGGGAATACTTTTCGTATTTTCAAGTTTGGTTATTACGCGCCCACCTGGAGAACAAGGGAATACTTTATAAATTTTCAAGTTTGGTAATCAGGCGTCCACCTAGCTAACAAGGGAATATTTTTCAAGTTTAATATTTTGGTAATCAGGCGCTACCGTGAGAACAGGGAATTTTTTCAACTTTCAAAGTTTTGGTAATCATGCGCCCATCTGGTGAACAAGGGTATACTTTTCAAGTTTCAAGTTTTGTTAATCAAGCGCCCACCTGGAGAAAAAGGAAATTTTTTTCAGGCTTCAAAGTTTTGGTAATCAGGCGCCCACATGGAGAACAAGGGACTTTCCAAGTTTTCATATTTTTGGTAATCAGGTGCCCACTTGGAGAACAAGGGAATACTTTTCATGTTTCAGGTTTTGGTAATCAGGAGCCCACTATGAGATTAAGGGAATACTTTTTCGAATTTCAAGTTTGGTAATCAAGCGCCCACCAAGATAACAAGGGAATATCTTTCAAGCTTCAACGTGTTGGTAATCAGGCGCCCACCTGGAGAACAAGGGAATACTTTTCAAGTTTACTGTTCTGTTAATTAGGGGCCCACTTGGAGAACAAGGGAATAATTTTTGAGTTTTCAAGTTTTGGTAATCACGCGCTCACCTGGAGAACAAGGTAATATTTTCAATTTTCAAAATTTTAGTAATCATCCGCCCATCTCGAGAACAAGGGAATAGTTTTCAAGTTTGAAATTTTGGTAATCAAACGCGCATTTGGAGAACAAGGGAATACTATTCAAGTTTCACATTTTGTTAATCAAGCTCCCACCTGGAGAACAAGGAAATATTTTTCAGGCTTCAAAGTTTTGGTAATCAGACGCCCACCTGGAGTACTAGGGAATACATTCCATGCTTTCATAGTTTTGGTAATCAGGTGCCACCTGGAAAACAAGGGAATACTTTTCACATTTTGATAATAAGGCGCCCATCTGGAGAACAAGGGAATACTTTTCGGATTTTCAAGATTTGTTATTACGCGCCGACCTTGAGAACAAGGGATTCCTTTGGGAGTTTTCAAGTTTGATAATCAGACGCTCACCTGGAGTACATGGGAATAGTTTTCAAGTTTCAATGTTTTGGTAATTAGGCGCCCACTGGGAGAACAAGGGAACACTTATAAAGTTTCATGTTTTTGTAATCAGGCGCCCACCTGGAGAACAAGGAATACTTTCCAAGTTTTAGGTTCTGCTAATCAAGCACCCACCTAGAAAACAAAGGAATATATTTCAAGTTTCAAAGTTTTTGTAATCAGGCGCCCACCTAGAGAACAAGGTATTACTTTTCAAGTTTCAAAGTTTTTGTAATCAGGCACCCACCTAGAGAACAAGGGAATACTTTTCAAGTTTCATGTTTAGGTAATCAGGCACCCACTTGGAGAACAAGAGAATACTTTTAAAGTTTCAAGTTTTAATAATCAGGCGTCCACTTTGAGAACTAGAAATACTTTTCAAGTTTTAGGTTCTGGTAATCAAGCTCCCACCTAGATTACAAAGGAATACTTTTCAAGTTTCAAAGTCTAGGTTACCAGGCACCCACCTAGTGAACAAGGGAATACTTTTCAAGTTTCAAGTTTTTGTAATCCAGCGCCCACCTGGAGAACAAGGGAATAATTTTAAAATTTTCAAGTTTTGTAATCAGGAGCCCACCTGGATAACAAGGGAATATTTTTCAAGTTTCACAATCTTGGTAATCAGGGGCACACGTGGAGAACAAGGGAATACTTTTCAAGTTTAATGTTTTGGAAATCTTGCGCCCACCTGGAGAATAAGGTAATAATTTTTGAGTCTTCAAGTTTTGGTAATCACGCACTCACCTAGAGAATAAGGGAATATTTTCAAGTTTTAAAGTTTTGGTAATCATGCGCCCACCTGGAGAACAAGGGAATACTTTTCAAGTATGATATTTTGGTAATCGGGCGCCCACCTGAGAAAAGGGGAATAATTTTCAAGTTTCAAATTTTGTTAATCAAGCGTCCACCTGGAGAAAAAGGAAATATTTTTCTGGCTTAAAAGTTTTGGTAATCAGGCGCCCAGCTGGAGAACAAGAGAATACTTTCCAAGTTTTCATAGTTTTGGTAATCAGGTGCCCACCTAGAGATCAAGGGAATACTTTTCAAGTTTTTGTAATCAGGGGCCCACCTGGAGAATAAAGGAATACTTTTCGAGTTTTCAAGTTTCTTAATCGCGCGCCCACCTGTAATACAAGGGATTACTATTGGAGTTTTCATGTTTGGTAATCAGGTGCTCACCTGGAAAACATGAGAATATTTTTCAAGTGTCAAAGTTTTTGGTAATCAGGCGCTCACCCGGAGAACAAGGGAATACTTTCATGTTTAATGTTTTGGTAATCTTGCGCCCACCTGGAGAATAAGGTAATAATTTTTGAGTCTTCAAGTTTTTGTAATCAGGCACTCACCTAGAGAACAAGGGAATATTTTCAAGTTTCAAAGTTTTGGTAATCATGCGCCCACCTGGAGAACAAGGGAATACTTTTCAAGTTTGAAGTTTTGGTAATCGGGCGCCCACCTGCAGAAAAGGGGAATACTTTTCAAGTTTCAAGTTTTGTTAATCAAGCGTCCACCTGGAGAAAAAGGAAATATTTTTCAGGCTTAAAAGTTTTGGTAATCAGGCGCCCAACTGGAGAACAAGAGAATACTTTCCAAGTTTTTATAGTATTGGTAATCAGGTTCCCACCTGGAGAACAAGGCAATACTTTTCAAGTTTCAAGTTTTTGTAATCAGGGGCCCACCAAGAGAACAAGGGAATACTTTTGGAGTTTTCAAGTTTGTTAATCAGGTGCTCACGTGGAAAACATGAGAATATTTTTCAAGTGTCAAAGTTTTTGGTACTCAGGCGCTCACTTGGAGAACAAGGGAATACTTTTTAAGTTTCCAGTTTTGTTAATCACACGCCTACCTGGAGAACAAGGGATTACTTTTTGAGTTTTCAATTTTTGTAATCAGGCGCTCACTTTGAAAACATGGGAATATTTTTCAAGTTTCAATGTTTTTGTAATCAGGCGCCCACCTGGAGAACAAGGGAATACTTTTCAAGTTTCATGTTTTAGTTATCAGGCGCCCACCTGGGGAACAAGAAATGCTATTCAAGTTTTAGGTTCTGGTAATTAGGCGCCCACCTAGACAATAAGGGAATACTTTTCATGTTACAAAGTTTTGGTAATCAGGCACCCACCTAGAGAACAAGGGAATACTTTTCAAGATTCAAGTTTTTTTGTAATCCGGCGCCCGCCTGGAGAACAAGGGAATACTTTTTAAATTTTCATGTTTGGTAAGCAGGCGCCCACCTCGATAGCAAGTGAATATTTTTCAAGTTTCAAAGTCTTGGTAATGAGGCGCCCACTTGGAGAACAAGGGAATACCTTTAAAGTTTATGTTTTGGTAATAAGGTACCCACATGGAGAACAAGGGAATAGATTCAAGTTTCAAGTTTTGCTAATCAAGCGCCCACCTGGAGAAAAAGGAAATATTTTTCAGTCTTCAAAGTTTTGGTAATCAGGCGCCCACCCGGAGAACAACGGAATACTTTCCAAGTTTTCATAGTTTGGGTAATCAGGCGCCCACCTGGAGAGAACAAGGGAATACTTTTCAAGTTTCAAGTTTTGGTAATCACGCACCCATCTAGAGAACAAGGGAATACTTTTTAGATTTTCATGTTTGGTAATCAGGAACCTACCAGGAGAACAAGGGATTACATTTGGAGTTTTCTAGTTTGTTAATCAGGCGCTCACTTGGAGAACATGGGAATATTTTTCAAGTTTCAATATTTTTGTAATCAGGCGCCGACCTAGAGAACAAGGGAATACTTTTCAAGTTTCATGTTTTGGTTATCAGGCGCCCACCTGGAGAAAAAAAAATACTTTTCAAGTTTTAGGTTCTGGTAATCAGGCACCCACCTAGAGAACAAGGGAATACTTTTCAAGTTTCAAAGTTTTGGTAATCAGGCGCCCACCAAGAGAACAAGGGAATACTTTTAAAGTTTAAATTTTGGTAATCAGGCGCCCACATGGAGAACTAGGGAATACTTTTCAAGTTTTCAAGTTTGGTAATCAGGCGCACACATGGAGAATTAAGGGATATTTTCCAAGTTTCAAAGTCTTGGTAATCAAGCGCCCACCTGGAGAACAAGGAAATACGTTTCAAGTTTAAAGCTTTGGTAATCAGGCACCCATCTGGAGAACAAGGGAATAATTTTTGAGTTTTCAAGATTTGGTAATCAGGCGCCCACCTGGAGAACAAGGGAATACTTTTAGGGTTTTCAAGTTTGGTAATCAGGCACTCACCTGAAGAACAAGGGAATACTTTTCAAGTTTCAAGTTCTGGTGATCAGGCGCCCACCTGGAGAACAAGGGAATACTATTTAGGTTTTCAAGTTTGGTAATCATGCACCCACCTGGAGAGCAAGGGAATATTTTTCAAGTTTCATAGTTTCAATAATAAGTTACCCACATGGATAACAAGGGAATACTTTTCAAGCTTTGTGTTTTGGTAATCAGGGCCCCACTTGGAGAACAAGGGAATATTTTTCGAGTTTTCATGTTTTGTAATCACGCACCCACCTAGAGAACAAGGGACTACTTTTTGAATTTTCAAGTTTGGTAATCAGGCGCTCACTTGGAGAACATTGGAATATTTATTAAGTGTCAAAGTTTTTGTAATCAGGCTCTCACCTGGAGAACAAGGGAATACTTTTCAAGTTTCAAGTTTTGGTAATCAGCCGCCCACCTGGAGAACAAGAAATACTTTTCACGTTTTAGGTTCTGGTAATCAGGCGCCCACCTAGAGAACAAGGGAATACTTTTCAAGTTTCAAGGTTTGGTAATCAGGTGCCCACATAGAGAACAAGGGAATTCTTTTGAAGTTTCAAGTATTGGTAATCAGGCGCCCACCTCGAGAACAAGGGAATACTTTTCAAGTTTTCAAGTTTGGTAATGAGGCGCCCACCTGGAGAACAAAGGGATATTTTTAAAGTTTCAAAGTCTTGGTAATCAGGCGCCCACCTGGAGAATAAGGGGATACTTTTCAAGTTTCAAGTTTTTGTAACCAGGCGCCCACTTGGAGAACAAGGGATTATGTTTAAAGTTTAATGTTTTGGTAATCTGGCGCCCACCTGGAGAACAAGAGAATATTTTCAAGTTTCAAAGCTTTGGTAATCATGCGCCCACCTGGAGAACAAGGAATTACTTTTCAAGTTTGAAGTTTTGGTAATCAGGCGTCCACCTGGAGAACAAGGGAATAATTTTTGAGTTTTCAAGTTTTGGTAATCACGCGCTCACCTGGAGAATAAGGTAATATTTTTATGTTTCAAAGTTTTGGTAATCATGCGCCCACCTCGAGAACAAGGGAATACTTTTCAAGCTTGAAATTTTGGTAATCAAACGCCCACTTGGAGAACAAGGGAATACAATTCAAGTTTCACATTTTGTTTATCAAGCTCCCACCTCGAGAACAAGGAAATATTTTTCAGGCTTCAAAGTTTTGGTAATCAGGCGCCCACCTGGAGAACTAGGAAATACTTTCCATATTTTCATAGTTTTGGTAATCAGGTGCCACCTGGAAAACAAGGGAATACTTTTCATGTTTTGATAATCAGGCGCCCATCTGGAGACAAAGGGAATACTTTTCGTATTTTAAAGTTTGGTTATTACGCGCCCACCTTGAGAATAAGGAATTCCTTTTGGAGTTTTCAAGTTTGGTAATCAAACGCTCACCTGGAGAACATGGGAATATTTTTCAAGTTTCAATGTTTTGGTAATTAGGCGCCCACTGGGAGAACAAGGGAACACTTATAAAGTTTCATGTTTTGGTAATCAGGCGCCCACCTGGAGAACAAGGAATACTTTCCAAGTTTTTGGTTCTGCTAATCAAGCACCCACCTAGAAAACAAAGGAATACATTTCAAGTTTCAAAGTTTTTGTAATCAGGCGCCCACCTAGACAACATGGTATTACTTTTCAAGTTTCAAAGTTTTTGTAATCAGGCACCCACCTAGAGAACAAGGGAATACTTTTCAAGTTTCATGTTTAGGTAATCAGGCGCCCACCTGGAGAACAAGGGAATAGTTTTAAAGTTTCAAGTTTTAATAATCAGGCGCCCACTTGGAGAACTAGAAAAACTTTTCAAGTTTTAGGTTCTGGTAATAAAGCTCCCACCTAGATAATAAAGGAATACTTTTCAACTTTCAAGTTTTTGTAATCAGGGGCCCACCTGGAGAACAAGGGAATACTTTTTGAGTTTTAAAGTTTCTTAATCACGCGCCCACCTGTAATACAAGGGATTATTTTTGGAGTGTCCAAGTTTGGAAATCAGGTGCTCACCTGGAAAACATGAGAATATTTTTCAAGTGTCAAAGTTTTTGGTAATCAGGCGCTCACCTGGAGAACAAGGGAATACTTTTCAAGTTTAATGTTTTGGTAATCTTGCACCCACCTGGAGAATAAGGAAATAATTTTCGAGTCTTCAAGTTTTGGTAATCAGGCACTCACCTAGAGAACAAGGGAATATTTTCAAGTTTCAAAGCTTTGGTAATCATGCGCCCACCTGGAGAACAAGGGAATACTTCTCAAGTTTGAAGTTTTGGTAATCGGGCGCCCACCTGGAGAAAAGGGGAATACTTTTAAAGTTTCAAGTTTTGTTAATCAAGCGTCCACCTGGAGTAAAAGGAAATATTTTTCAGACTTAAAAGTTTTGGTAATCAGGCGCCCAGCTGGAGAACAAGAGAATACTTTCCAAGTTTTCATAGTTTTGGTAATCAGGTGCCCACCTGGAGAACAAGGGAATACTTTTCAAGTTTCAAGTTTTTGTAATCAGGGGCCCACCTGGAGAACAAGGGAATACTTTTTGAGTTTTAAAGTTTCTTAAACACGCGCCCACCTGTAATACAAGGGATTACTTTTGGAGTTTCCAAGTTTGGAAATCAGGTGCTCACCTGGAAAACATGAGAATATTTTTCAAGTGTCAAAGTTTTTGGTAATCAGGCGCTCATCTGGAGAACAAGGGAATACTTTTCAAGTTTAATGTTTTGGTAATCTTGCACCCACCTGGAGAATAAGGAAATAATTTTCGAGTCTTCAAGTTTTGGTAATCAGGCACTCACCTAGAGAACAAAGAAATATTTTCAAGTTTCAAAGTTTTGGTAATCATGCGCCCACCTGAAGAACAAGGGAATATTTCTCAAGTTTGAAGTTTTGGTAATCGGGCGCCCACCTGGAGAAAAGGGGAATACTTTTAAAGTTTCAAGTTTTGTTAATCAAGCGTCCAACTGGACAAAAAGGAAATATTTTTCAGGCTTAAAAGTTTTGGTAATCAGGTGCCCAGCTGGAGAACAAGAGAATACTTTCCAAGTTTTCATAGTTTTAGTAATCAGGTGCCCACCTGGAGAACAAGGGAATACTTTTCAAGTTTTAAGTTTTTGTAATCAGGGGCCCACCTGGAGAACAAGGGAATACTTTTTGAGTTTTAACGTTTCTTAATCACGCGCCCACCTGTAATACAAGGGATTACTTTTGGAGTTTCCAAGTTTGGAAATCAGGTGCTCACCTGGAAAACATGAGAATATTTTTCAAGTGTCAAAGTTTTTGGTAATCAGGCGCTCACCTGGAGAACAAGGGAATACTTTTCAAGTTTAACGTTTTGGTAATCTTGCGCCCACCTTGAGAATAAGGGGATACTTTTCAAGTTTCATGTTTTTGTAATCAGGCGCCCACTTGGAGAACAAGGGATTATGTTTCAAGTTTAATGTTTTGGTAATCCGGCGCCCACCTGGAGAACAAGAGAATATTTTCAAGTTTCAAAGCTTTGGTAATCATGCGCCCACCTGGAGAACAAGGAATTACTTTTCAAGTTTGAAGTTTTGGTAATCAGGCGTCCACCTGGAGAACAAAGGAATAATTTTTGAGTTTTCAAGTTTTGGTAATCGCGCGCTCACCTGGAGAATAAGGTAATATTTTTAAGTTTCAAAGTTTTGGTAATCATGCGCCCACCTCGAGAACAAGGGAATACTTTTCAAGCTTGAAATTTTGGTAATCAAACGCCCACTTGGAGAACAAGGGAATACAATTCAAGTTTCACATTTTGTTTATCAAGCTCCCACCTCGAGAACAAGGAAATATTTTTCTGGCTTCAAAGTTTGGGTATTCAGGCGCCCACCTGGAGAACTAGGAAATACTTTCCATATTTTCATAGTTTTGGCAATCAGGTGCCACCTGGAAAACAAGGGAATACTTTTCATGTTTTGAAAATCAGGCGCCCATCTGGAGACAAAGGGAATAATTTTCGGATTTTCAAGTTTGGTTATTATGCGCCCACCTTGAGAATAAGGGATTCCTTTTGGAGTTTTCAAGTTTGGTAATCAAACGCTCACCTGGAGAACATGGGAATATTTTTCAAGTTTCAATGTTTTGGTAATTAGGCGCCCACTGGGAGAACAAGGGAACACTTATAAAGTTTCATGTTTTGGTAATCAGGCGCCCACCTGGAGAACTAGGAATACTTTCCAAGTTTTAGGTTCTTGGAATTGCAAAAGAAGTGAACAATTGGGATAAATTCTTGTTATAATAGCTATGAAGTGAAAGATGAGAAGTAAATGAAGATGAGTTGTTGGTGTTTTTCCCTTGCCGTGACTTGTCGATATACTGCTTCCCGTGCCAGGACCTGTTGTTAAACCTTTTCCCTTGCCGGGAGTTGTTGTTAAATTGTTTCCCTTGCCGGGACTTGTTGTTGCATTCTTCTCCCTTGCCGGGATGGTTAATCTTGTTGTTTACTCCTTTTCCCATTAATTGTGATTATTGTTTGGGTGGGAGGAGCGATAAAGCACGATGTGTGATGCCGTGTACTTATTGATTTCCTCCACAAGATGGCGCGGTATATATTGATTTCCTCACAAGATGGAGTGGTATTTATCGATTTCCCTCACCAGATGGAGTGGTATTTATCGATTTCCTCCACAAGATGGAGTGGTATTTATTGATTTCCTCCACAAGATGGAGTGGTATATATCGATTTCCTCCACAAGATGGAGTGGTATTTATTGATTTCCTCCACAAGATGGAGTGGTATATGTTGATTTCCTCTACAAAATGGAGTGGTGCTATTGATTGGGTGAGGACGAGAGTAAAAGCACGATGGGTGGTGCCATGCAACATGGTTTTATTGGTCTTACCTTACTGGTGTTCCTTATTCCGTTTTCCCTTTATTAGTTGTTGTTTCATTTGATTCTCTTATTTAAATGCTATCTATTCAGTTCTATCTCTTAATTGTAGAAGTTATAATTGAACTGCTATTCCCCGCCCCCCCCAGCATGTCCCCTCCCTTTTTGTTGTTTAAATTCTTGTTGTCCTTTTCTGTTATCGTATATATCAGTACAGGTTGTTTATGGTAGGTCCGGTTAACCTCGTAACTACCTCGCCGAGGTTAGGCCGGACAGTTACTAGCACATAGGGTTGATTATGCTGATACTATGCTTCTGTGCCTTTTAGTGCACAGGTTAGGACCCAGTCTATGGACCGTAGCTTTAGACCGAGAGTGATCCTTCAGTCCAGAGGCTCTGAGGTAATTCGCAGGCGTTTGCGGGACCCGAGTCTCCTCTAACTTTCCCTTTCAGTTTATTAAATTGTATCAAACATACATGCCATGTACTTCTTTCAGACTATTATTTTTAGCACTTTTAGTTGTCCGTGAGTAGTGACACCAGATACTGGGTAGAGATTGGTTGTTAGTTTTCCGCATATTGTTTTCGTTATTGTTATTAGACGTCTTCCGAATGTTTTAACTAATTATTTTAGCATTAAATTTGTTCTATATTAAAATTTTCTGGAAATTTTTATAAGGGTTGGCTTGCCTATCTTCGACAGTAGGAGCCATCACAACTCTCGATGGTGGGTAAATCCGGGTCATGACAAGTTGGTATCACAACATTAGGTTACTTGGGTCTCACAACTCACGGACAAGCCCGGTAGAGTCTAAGAGATTGGTACGGAGACGTCTGTATTTATCCCACCAGAGGCTACTGAGTTAGGAAATTTTTACTTTATTCATTCTTGTCGTGCAATTCTGTATCTCAAATATTGATTCTCGTTCTACTCTTTCTTTCGCATATGTCGAGAACACGTGCGTCTTCTTCTTCCACGTAGCAGTCTGAGCACCCAATAGTAGCTCACACGAGGGGCAGGGGCCGAGGCCGTGCCAGAGGCCGTGGCAGGGCAGAGCACAGCCCAAGGCAGCAGTTTCAAAAGTGGAGCCTCATATTGACTTTGATGAAGAGGGTCCAACTCCAGTGGGCCCAGCTCAGGTCCCAGGAGGAGTGATGTTTTCTTCGGATGCCCTTATCCGCATAGCAGGCTTTACATACAGTGTGGCAAGAGCGCGATTTCTGCCAGTAGCACCAACCACTTCTCAGGCTAGAGGAGGGCTTCAGACTCCTGCTACACGTACTCCGTAGCAAGTAGCTCCCCAGACTCAGGTTCCCTTGGTGCAGCCCGCAGTGGCAGCTCAGACAGGTATTACAGCTTAGTCCGGAGATGGGTCGGCCATGTCTTTAGATGCTTTGTGGAGACTTGATCGGTTCTCCAAGCTTTTCACTACCACTTTCAGCGGTGCTTCATCGGAGGATCCCCATGATTTTCTGTTTAGTTGTCAAGAGATCCTCAGGACTATGGGGATAGTGGAGACCAATGGGTCAATTTTTGCACTTTCAGACTTGTGGGTTCTGCCAAGACTTGGTGGAGATATTATTGTCTATCTACACAGCAGGGTCCCCAACTTTGACATGGGATCAGTTTGCACAGTTATTTTTGGAGAAGTTTCTCCCCGTCACTCAGCGTGAGGCACTTCGCAGATAGTTTGAGCATCTTCATCAGAGTTCTATGACAGTTACACAGTATGAGACCAGGTTTGTTGACTTGGCATGCCATGCAGTAGTGATACTCCCTACTGATCGGGAGAGGGTCTGGAGGTTCATTGGCGGATTGATTCAGCCCATTCTCCTACAGATGGAAGTGGGGGTTGGCTGTGATATTACTTTTCAGGAGGCGGCCAATGCGGCCCGTTGAGTGGAGATGACAGTAGATCGAGGAAGTATTCAGGGTTCTGACAAGAGGCCTAGACATTTTGGCAGGTTTAGTGGTACCTCATCTGGAGGTAGAGGTTCCTATGTCATAGGCCATCCCCCGAGACCTTTCCAGTCGGCACTTCAGGTTTCTCATGGTACCCCAGGAAGTGGTAGTCATCAGCAGTATTCTGACCAGCAGCTCTTTAGCTCACCATCAGCCCCCATCAGTGCGCCACCACTTCAGAGCGCCAGGGGAAGACATACATGTCGAATGGCCAGCAGTCTCAGCAGCCAAGGGCATTTTATGGTTGTGGTGACCCAGGTCGTATTGTCAGGTATTTCTCTCGAGCCTCGATTAGTTCTCAGCAGCACGGTCCTCGCCCTACGATTCAGGAAGCAGGTGATCCACATGCCTTCTAGCCAGCTAGAGGCGGGGGTAGAGATCATAGAGGTGGAGGGAGAGACCGTAGAGGTGGAGCCTGGACAGCCACAGGTAGGGGTCAGCCCGCAACAGATCGTTCCAAAGACGCACTTCAGGGAGGTGGGGGCCAGCCCCGCTGTTATGCATCGCCAGTCAGGCCGGAGGGCGAGTCATCTGATGTTGTGTGATTACAGGTACTATACTAGTCTGTGATAGGTGTGCTTCGGTTTTATTTCATCCGGGATCTACTTATTCTTATGTGTCATCCTATTTTACACCCTATTTGCTTATGCCTAGTGAGGATTTGGGTATTCCGGTATATGTGTCCATACCAGTTGGTGATTCTATAGTGGTCGACCGAGTGCATCGTTCTTGCGTAGTGGTATTTGAGGGTCTTGAGACCCATGTCGATTTATTGCTTCGAGACATGGTGGACTTCGATGTTATATTGGGGATGGATCGGGTTGTCCCCGTATCATGCCATCTTGGATTGTCACGCCAAGACCATGACTTTGGCCTTCCAAGACTTGCCCCGACTTGAGTGGAGAGGGACCCCAGTTCATGCCACCCGTAGTGTTATTTCGTATGTCAAGGCTCGACGTATGGTCAAGAACGGATGTTTATCATATTTGGCGTATGTTCACGACTCCAGCGCAGAGGTTCCATCAATCGACTCTTTTCCTATTTTTTGAGAGTTCCCCGAGGTTTTTCCTTCAGACCTTCCGGGTATGTCGCCCGACAGGGATATTGACTTCTGTATTGATTTGGCTCCTGGCACTCACCCTATTTCTTTTCCGGCATATAGCATGGCCCCGCCGGAGTTGAAAAAGTTAAAAGAACATCTTCAGGATTTGCTTGATAAGGGTTTCATTAGACCCACCGTATCACCTTGGGGTGCACTAGTGTTGTTTGTGAAGAAGAAAGATGGGTCGATGAGGATGTGCATTGATTACCGGTAGTTGAACAAGGTGATGATAAAGAACAAGTATCCATTGCCGAGGATTGACGACTTGTTTGATCAACTTCAGGGTGCTATGGTGTTCTCGAAGATGGATTTGAGGTTTGGTTATCATCAGCTGAGGATTAGGGCGTCTGATGTCCCTAAGACAACATTTCGTACTCGGTATGGGCATTATGAGTTTTTGGTCATGTCGTTTAAGTTGACCAATGCCCCGACAGCATTCATGGAGTTGATGAACCGAGTGTTCAGGCCTTACTTGGATCTATTTGTGATTGTACTCATTGATAATATATTTTATACTCCCGCAGTCAGGAGGAGCATGAGCAACACCTCAGAGTGGTTCTTGAGACTCTGAAGGATAGCCAGTTGTACGACAAACTTTCAAAGTGCAAATTTTGGTTGAGTTCAGTAGCATTCCTGGGTCATGTCGTATCAGTAGAGGGGGTATCCAGGTGGACCCGAAGAAAATAGAGGCAGTCAAGAACTGGCCCCGACCAGCTTCAGCTACAGAGATCCGGAGCTTCTTGGGGTTAGCTGGTTACTACAAACGTTTTGTGGAGGGGATTTCATCCATCGCAGCCCCGATGACCAAATTAACTCAGAAGGGTGCCTAGTTCAGGTGGTCAAATGAGTTCGAGGCGAGCTTCCAGAAGCTCAAGACAGCCCTGACTACAGCACCAATATTGATTTTTCCCACGGGATCCGAGCCTTATACTGTATATTGTGATTCTTCCCACATCGGATTTGGCGCATTGTTGATGCAGAATGGCAAGGTCATAGCATATGCTTCGAGGCAATTGAAGATACACGAGAAGAATTAACCAGTTCATGGCTTAGAGTTGGCATCTATTGTTCATGCTTTGAAGATCTGGAGGCATTTTTGTATGGTGTGACGTGTGAGGTTTACACGGATCACAAGAGCCTTCAGTACTTGTTCAAGCAGAAATAGTTGAATTTGAGACAACGGAGGTGGTTGGAGTTGTTGAAAGATTATGATGTTTCTATTTTATACCACCCAGGGAAGGCCAATGTGGTGGCCGATGCATTGAGTAGAAAGTCCGCCAGCATGGGTAGTCTTGTATACATCCCGGTGAGCCAGAGACCGCTTGCCTTGGATGTTCAGGCCTTGGCCAATAGATTTGTGAGATTGGATATTTTTGAGCCCAGCAGAGTGTTAGCTTGCACGGTTGCTCGTTCTTCATTGATGGAGCATATCCGGGAGCGGCAGTTTGATGATCCCCATTTATGTGTCCTGAGAGACACAGTGCAGAGGGAAGGTGCCAAGGAGATGACTTTGGGAGATGATGGCATATTGAGGCTGCAGGGGAGAGTTTGTGTGCCCAATGTTGATGGTATTCGAGGGTCGATCTTAGAGGAGGCCCACAACTCTCGGTATTCTGTTCATCCGGGCGCCGCAAAGATGTATCAGGATTTGAAATAACATTATTGGTGGCATTGAATGAATAAACACATTGTTGCATATGTGGCTTGTTGTCTAAATTTTCAGCAGGTTAAGTGCGAGCATCAGAGGCCTGGTGGGTTATTTCAGAGGATTGAGCTTCCCGAGAGGAAGTTGGAGAGTATCACTATGGATTTCTTAAAGATATGCTCCGAGCCTGCGTTATTGATTTTGGAGGCTCGTGGGACCAGTTCTTGCCGTTAGCGGAGTTTGCCTACAACAACAGCTACCAGTCTAGTATTCAGATGGCCCCGTATGAACCGTTCTATGGTAGGCGATGTCGGTCCCCAGTTGGATGGTTTAAGCCGGGAGAGGATCCGTTATTGGGTACAGATTTGGTAAAAGAGGCCTTGGATAAGGTCAAGATCATTCAGGAAAGACTTCGGTCAGCTCAGTCCAGGAAGAAGAGTGTTGCAGACTGTAAGGTCACAGATGTTGCCTTCATGGTTGGTGAGCGTGTATTGCTCCGTGTATCGCCTATAAAAGGCATGATGAGATTCGGGAAGAAGGGCAAGCTTAGCCCTAGGTATATTGACCCGTTTGAGATTCTTGACCGTGTGGGAGAGGTGGCTTACAGACTTGCCTTGCCGCCTAGCTTGTCAGCCGTGCATCCAATTTTCCATGTATCCATGCTTCGGAGATATCAGAGTAATCCCACCACGTGTTTATTTCAGCACTATCCAATTGAATAAGGATCTTTCATATGAGGAGGATGCGGTGGCTATGTTAGACTAGCAGGTACGACAGTTAAGGTCGCGAAGTTTTCCTTCAGTGCATGTTCATTGGAGAGGTCAGCCTCCTGAGGCATCAACCAGGGAGTCCAAGTCTGATATGCGGAGCCGTTATCCCCATCTATTCCCCGACTCAGGTACTCCTTTCTTTTGTCCAATCGAGGACGAAGGATTGTTTTAGAGGTGGAGGATGTGACGATCCAAAGGGCCATCACCGTAATTCTCCCTTTCCTTACACTTCTAAGGCCTTAAAAACCTCTTATTTGGTTGCCTCGATTGGCGTGCATAGTCCGGGCGCGAAGCCGGAAGATTTTTATGTGAAAATATTTGAACTCTGTGTTAAAAACTATGAAATTTGATACTAATATTGCTACGGTTGACTTTGGTCAATAGTTTAGGTAAACGGACCCAGACCTGTGATGTGACAGTCCCGGAGGGTCCGTAATGAAATTTGCAACCCGGTCGTACTCCCGGAATCAAAATTCGAGGTCCTAGGCCCGAGAATGGAGCTTTTCTGTGAAATTGCTTCTGAAAATGCTTAAGGAAAATTGGAAACGGAAATTGATCATAAGTGATAGTATCGGGCTCGTATTTTTGTTCTGACACTCTGTACAAGTCTTAAATGGTCATTAAGTGCTATCTGTAAAGTTTAGTTGAAAACAAACGTGGTTTGACGCATTTTGGACTAAAAGTGGAAAAGTTTTAAAGTTCTGAACTTGAAATGAAAATCATGAGTTTTGGAGGTTGATTCTTTTATTTAGATGTTATTTTGGCGATTTGATCGCACGAGTAAGTCTGTAGGATGTTTTTGAGGTTGGGTTCATGTTAGGGTTGGAGCCCCGAGGGCTCGGGTGAGTTTCGGATAGGTGTTAGGCTCATTTTGCTGCATTTTTATCATCTGGTGTCTGTAGGTTTCGCAATTGCGAAGCCTGCCTCGCAATTGCGAGCTCTTCTCATGGCTTGCTTCTTCGCAAATGCGAGAATAAAAATCGCAAATCTGATTCCCCCCTTTCTTAGCCAGTCTTTGCAAAAGCGAAGTTGCTTCTCGCAAATGCGAATTTTCCCCAGACCAACACCAGTTCGAATTTGCGAACATTTTCTCGCAAATGCGTGTTCCCTTTCAATTTTCCCCAGTTCGCAATTGCGAACTATTTCTCGAAATTGCGATGACCCCTTATTTGGCCAGTTCGCAAATGCGAAATCAATGTCGCATTTGCGACATATGCAACCCTGCAACTGTTACTTAAATGAATTCAGACCTCATTTTTCATATCTTTCCAAACCCAAAACCACCATAGGCGATTCCTCTCGAACCTTTTCGTCTCCAAACCAAATGTAAGTCAATATTTACTAGTTTTCTTCAATCTTTATCATATTCTAACATGATTTCATCCTTAAATCAAAGCTTTCATGGTTAAAAATGGGGGATTTGGGGTAGAACCTAGGTTTCATAAAATTGGGGATTTGGACCTCAATTTGGGGTCCGATTTCAAAACAAATTGCATATATGAACTCGTCGGGTATTGGGTAACCCGGTTTTGGTTCGAATCTTGAGTATTGACCACGTGGGTCCGGGGGAATTTTAGGAATTTTTGAGTAAAACTTTGGAAATTTCATTCTTATGCATACAAATTGATTTAACTAGCATATGTTGATACATTTGAGTAAATTGTGGTTAGATTCGACCGGTTTTTAAGCGAATTCGAGGGGTAAAGCTATTCTATAGGCGTGAGTTAAGTTGTAATCCTTCGAGGTAAGTGTTCGATTAACTTTGGCTTGAGGGAATTGGATTAGGTTGTTAATTGCTATGTGCTATGTGGAGTCGGTGTACAGGTAGGGTGACAGTTACCTATGCGCCCGAGTCGAGCAGGACCGTGTTGTCATTTGTTATTAGAATTGTGAAAGAAGTGAACAATTAGGATAAATTATTGTTATAAGAGCTATGAAGTAAAGATGAGAAGTAAATGAACTAGAGATGAGTTGTTTGTGTTTTTCCCTTGCCGGGACTTGTTGATATACTGTTTCCCTTGCCGGGACTTGTTGTTAAACCTTTTCCCTTGCCGGGACTTGTTGTTAAATTGTTTCCTTTGCCGGGACTTGTTGTTTCATTGTTCTCCCTTGTCGGATGGTTAATCTTGTTGTTTACTCCTTTTCCCAGTAATTGTGATTATTGTTTGGGTGAGGAGGAGCGATAAAGCACGATGGGTGATGCCGTATACTTATTGATTTCCTTCACAAGATGGAGTGGTATATATTGATTTCCTCCACAAGATGGAGTGGTATTTATCAATTTCCTCCACCAGATGGAGAGGTATTTATTGATTTCCTCCACAAGATGGAGTGATGTTTATTGATTTCCTCCACAAGATGGAGTGGTATATATCGATTTCCTCCACAAGATGGAGTGGTATTTATTGATTTCCTCCACAAGATAGAGTGGTATATATTGATTTCCTCCACAATATGGAGTGTGTGCAATTGATTGTGTGAGGACGAGAGTAATAGCACGATGAGTGGTGCTGTGCAACGTGGTTTTATTGGTCTTACCTTACTGGTGTTCCTTATTTCGTTTTCCCTTTATTAGTTGTTGTTTCATTGGATTCTCTTGTTTAAATGCTATCTATTCAGTTCCATCTCTTAATTGTAGAAGTTATAATTGAACTGCTATTCCCCCCAGCATGTCCCCTCCCTTTTTGTTGTTTAAATTCTTGTTTTCCTTTTCTGTTATCATATATATCAGTACAGGTTGTTTATGATAGGTCCGGTTAGCCTCGTCACTACCTCGCCGAGGTTAGGCCGGACACTTACTAGCACATGGGGTCGATTGTGCTGATACTATGCTTCTGCTTTTTTGTGCACAGGTTAGGACCCAGTCTATGGACCATAGCTTTAGACCGAGAGTGATCCTTCAGTCCACATGCTCTGAGGTAGTTCGCAGGCGCTCGCGAGCCCCGAGTCTCCTCTAACTTTCCCTTTCAGTTTGTTAAATTGTATCAAACAGACATGTTATGTACTTCTTTCAGACTATTATTTTTAGCACTCTTTAGTTGTCTGTGAGCAGTGACACCAGATACTGGGTAGAGATTGGTTGTTAGTTTTTTGGATATTGTTTTCGTTATTGTTATTAGACGTCTTCCGCATGTTTTAACTAATTATTTTGGCATTTAATTTTCTTTTAGATTTAAATTTTTTGAAAATGTTTATAAGGGTTGGCTTGCCTAACTTCGACAGTAGGTGTCATCACGACTCCCGATGGTGGGTAAATCCGGATCGTGACTAAAAAGCTTGAAATTGAACGTTAATGGAAGGGTGTTACATATGTTTCTCTGATTTTAGCAGAGGGACTAATGGGTTTGAAATATGGGTGTGGAGAAATACATGGGTGAGGGTGTGAGTTTGAGAGAGAGAAACGTGGGGGTGAGGAATTGGAGGAATATACGATAGCGTTAATTAAGGAGTGATATACGGTACATTAATTATATAATTAAAATACATTATGGTATAAAATTGATAATTTAGTATACTAAATATAATTAAATTAAATCTTAAACATTTAAGGTAATATAGTTTTTTATATGACATAGAAATATAAAAGTTCCTTCCTTTAATGTTTATCCTTTTCTTTATCAAGCCCAAATACCTGTTCAAGAAGCTAAAAGAATAAAAGCCCAAATAGGTGGGTCGTTTGTTTTATAGTCTGTCTATAGAGCAAGACCACAACATTTGGTGGTCTCTTTAGGCCTAACAATGAGGTTACCTCAGTCCAATTTCAACCCGATTCACTTGAATATATACCCTATATATTACGTTCCTCGAAAATATATATGACACATTTCAGGTTACTCATATATGTAATTAACTACTCTTTTACTGATTTTAATCAGTAAGATTAGGAATGTAGTTAGGAATGTAAGATTAGTAATACCGCAGGAGATAAAACTTAGGAATGTAGTTATTCGGGATAAAATGGGAGTGACCTCGTGAAGGACAAGATGCGGAAATTGAGATTGAGATATTTCGGACACGTGAAGCAGAGAAGCATTATGCTCCTGATTGAAGGTGCAAGAGATTGACCATGGCAAGTTTGGAAAGAGGTAGACGTAGGCCTAAAATGTACTGGAGAAGAGGTCATTAGGCAGGACATGATGCTGCTTTAGTTTACTGAAAACATAACTCTTGATAGGAAGCTAATGAGGTCGAGAATTAAGATAGAAATTTTCGTAAAAAGTCGAGAGTTCTCCCTTACCAATAGTATCACTAGCACTGTTGTATTTTCATATTCTTAGAGCTTTATTTACACCTTGTTGTTGTGTTTGCATCAGCTATCATGTTTTCCTATTGTTTTGTTCATATAAGCTATCATAGTTTCCTATTGTTACTGTTTGGTGGTACTTCTTCTTTTTCCTCTTTTTTTCTTCTTAATTTATTCTTTCTCTCTTCTTCTTCTTCTCTTCCTCCTCCTCCCTCTTTTCTCTTCTTTATCTCTTTTTTAACCGAAAATTTATTAAAAATAGTTTCTCTATTTTTATCTGGTAAGAATAAGGTCTATACAAACACATTATATATTGTTCCGATCCTACTTGTAAGATTAAACTAGGTTTGTTATTGTTATTATTATTATTGTTATTGTTTTTACTTCCATTTGTATTGTTTCTTTATCGTATATTTCTGCTAGTCTATGTTTTACGTTGCAAATTAAAGTTGCATCTATTTTAGAAAAGATATTTTCTTCGGCAATTAATAAATTAATTAAAAATTCTGAAAAGGTAATCCATAACATACTAAATTTAATTAACTTAAAGGAAAATTGAGGAAGTGAGAATAAACTTACAACCAGAGCGTGATTCAATATCTTTCTTGAAGGAAATTGAATATATATGATTGGCTTTATTTATATTTTTCTTCGTAAAATTGTGTCTTTTACACATGTCATTTTTTTAAGACAGAATATATTGGCGGACCATTAAGTTTGTCTTCACTTTTCATTATAACACTTAATCTTGAATCTATTCCATTTGAATCCTATAACAAGGTTATTACTATGTCACTCAGACACAAAAAACACACGATCTGCCATGCGCGGGAATCACAGATGTTTAGTGCGTGAGGGCTATAGTAAAAGCTGACATGGACTATTTCAACTGTAATAAACCAAGCCCATGTTATTTACCTTCCTTATTTTAACCCCTTTCTTCATTCTTATTTTCTCCCAAGCCCTAATGTCTCTCCATTCCAACTGAGCTAAAATCTTCGTGAAGAAGTGAAATCAAAGCTCTTGTTTTTTTCAATTTGAAAGAACTCCATCCTCCTTAGTCAAAATTTTTACGTAATCTTTCCTGCTATTTCTCTTAAATTCTGTTCGAATAATGTTCCAAAATACCAAAAGTGTTGACTGGTGTCGATGTGGTCGTCCGTGTGAACTGAAAATTTCATGGAGTGTTGCTAACCCAGGAAGAAGGTACTTTGTATGCAAAATTGGCGAAGTGTATTCCACAAAAAATTCTTTATACGATTTTATTTGCAATTGATTTATATCAGTTGATATTTTTTTTTAAGGACAATGGGGGATGTAAATATTTTAGATGGTTTGAGGATAAGTTAAACAAGATAATAGAATTATATAGCGTTTGTTTAAGAGAGTGAATAAGCTAGCAAAAAAGGCTCTAAGCCTTCACGTAACCAAGCGCGAGAGAAGCGAAGCACGAACCTACCGCTTCCCCCGTCCAACTAAAACATAGCAGTCGCGACTTATTTTGATTCAAAAGAAAGGGGAAGGGTTTGGCAACAAGAAAACAACTTTCTATCATAGTTTCAAAGGTTCCAAATTTTAACTAAGTAAGTACCAAAGGCTTCTTTTAGTTGGTTTCATAATGGGGTTGTTCATTATAAGCTATCAGCGCTGTCTTAGATGACTCTTATTGCCATTCTATCTCTAAGGCAGGTTTTCACTAAAAATGGAATAGTGTCAAGGCATTTGATCAAGAGGGAGATCGAGCAAAAAATTGAGGAACACGGTAATGTTAGTTGTTGTACTGGTGGCCTTAATCATATGTATTTTGATAACTTATATAAGTTCACCAAACGATAAAGTATGTGATCCTCTATGGGTTTCTGGGGAGAATACTTAAGTAAAAGAAACGTGGGAATTTTACAAGGAAATATTCCACTCAAGGGGACAAAAACTATGACCTACATTTGTAGGTTTTCAACTTCATTAACGTGTAATCTCTCTACTACAAGCCACTTTGTAATGACTCTATTACAAAGATTTTAACTTAACTAACTTGTGATACCCATACTCCATGGTACTTTGTTACTCTCTAGTTATACACACTTTATCTTATGACTAAACCTAGTCAAAACATAAACTCGAAGAGTTTATGAATTTTTGATTTCTTAAAAACAGCTTCTAAGAAAGCAAGATAGGAGTTACAATGAAGAACTAATAACAACATTATAACTCAACTACAGATACACAGACTCGTCGTGAAACTGATCCTTTAGTGAAGTTGTCTTCTTGTTCTTGACACACCAGTGACTTTAATACCGTATAAACACTTTAATGATTGAGAGAATATCACTAAATGCAAAAGTGAATACATTGTGCCTTGCACCAAGCTGTTATACTACAAAAGACATCACAATGGTGATGTCAATTTCTTGTACACGCTTCTTCCCAACGAGAAGTGAATGCTGCATTGTTGCGTGTATAATTGCAGATAATCACTTTTTGCAGTTGTGTTCCAATTGTATAGTTGACTTGTACTTCTTTCAGAGAACCCTAAGGACCTGGTCCCCGTTTTGTTCCTCTTTGTAACTATTGCGACAATTACTTTCTGCAGTTATGTTCCAGCTATATAGTTGACTTTTACTTTGGTAGAAAAATTTTAGGGACTTGGTCCCTGTTGTGTTCCTCGTTGTAGTTGTTTGCTCATTTGCTGGAGATCAGACTTGACATTGTTCACTTGAAATGTATACCAAGTGTGTCATGTTCTCTATCTGGTTCTTAATAATAAGGTTGTTAAATCATCAAAACATAAGAAGCATAAGGCAAATACATTAAAAACCCATCAGTTTTGCTCAGGTTCTTACTCTTGTTGATGGACTGAACCAAGTTTTTGGGAAAATCGGTTATAATTTAGGCTAGTTAATGTATTTAGTGTTCGGAAATATTGCTCTACTTTTGTTCATTTCTATTGTACTTGGGATGGTAGGGATTTTATTCAGTGTAATTGATACTGCCTTACCAATTCAATATATTTTTATTTTTGTTAAAAAAATTACAATTTTTTAGTGTTTACTGTAATCCTTTAGTATTAAATGCAATTCTTTTGAATTTATGCTAGTCGATGTAGTTAATCGTATGAATGGAATGGAACTTACTTCATTGCAAAAGCTACTAAAAGAAGTGTTGCAGTATGTACAAAGGAATTGAACTTAGTTCATTGAAAATAAAAAAAGTACTGGCATATTACATAATCTAGTTTCAAAAGATACTGGTGAGTGAAGAAAACGACATTCAACAAAAGAAGCAGGTTTTTAACAAAAAAAGTGCTGCATATTCTATAATCTTAGCTGATCACTAATTTTTTTTACTAGTTTATCCATGATAACTTCAGTTGAAGACCGAGATGGTAATTTTGTTCCAACTTTATATCTTCTGCTTGTACTTATTTGCTGCAGTTGTGAAGTAGTAATAGCATCTCTCCCATTTCATCTAAGTCCTAGAAGCATAACTCCATAATCCAGATTCACATCAGTGTTGCTCCTTACTCTAGTCCCATGGTTGACAACCCTTTCACTTGACAAATCAGACTGCAATTGTATAAAATCAGAAACCTAAGTAAGTAAAAAATCAGTTCTTGCAAAAACTAGAAACAAAACCAAAAATCTAGATTCTTATATTAAGTATTGTCCTTCCAGTCTCTGTGTTAGTGTAGCATCCAAAGACAACAATTTTTGCCTTTTTTTCCCAGAAGAAGCAGATGATTTTGTAGTCGCAGGTCCACTTTCCCTTCCCCTTTTGCTAGCAGATGAAGATCTTCTTGCTGCCTTTGGCTTTAGGGCTCTTTCCCTGGGAGCAGTATGAGGAAGTGCATATGGACATGGACCTTATTATGTCTAAAAGCTTCACTAGGTGCCTTTCCTCTTCCCCTGCCCATTCCTCTATTAACATCTATTGTTGCTTCATCACAGATTGAAGTCCTTTGAGTTGGTTTACTTGATTGAGTTCCTTGTGCTTCTTGTTTACGGATAACTCTCCAGGTGCACTCTAAAATGAATGCATTCATACAGTTAATTTCAGCTTGAATGATTAATAGAAATTTAGATAAAAAGATATCATACCCTTGCTCGACATGCTTTTTCACTGTGGCATACTTGATGACATTGTGAACATGTTATCTTGACTTCTTTTTTCGAAAGCTTTCCCCATTTCTTCTTAGGTTCATTATTGTCCTTCCTTCTGTTTTTTTTGGGTCTGCTTGGCATTGGCTTTCGGGCTAGTGGTTCAATTGTAGGACAATTACTCTCAGACCACATATTCAGGCTAGGAATTATTTTAATGAAGTGTTCATAAGCCTTCAGAAATGTTTCCTATGTTCCAATGCTTCATGTATTGTTCTAGATCATCTTGTATGTGATAGTATGCACATAGAACATGTTCACATGGGATGCCTTTCAACCTCTAATGTCTACAATTACAAGTCATAATCCTAGTGTCAACTATAAAAGTCAAATCTCTCTTTTTTGATTTCAAATCCATCATGCCCATTCATATAACTTGGCATTGTCTAGCCAAATCCTTTTTTATTCTAGTGTTAACCTAGCCATAGGTGATATATCTGAAATCTAAGTTTCAGAAAACTTCGTCATATCTACTTTTCTAGACATGATCTTATGCCTAATCTCATCTAATATGGTAATAATACTTTTGTTCCTAGTAGCCAATATTCATGAGAGTTAAAAGTCTCATACATGTTTTTCTCTACTATATCACACTTGGAATGTTCTTGGATGAATTCTCTGCACAATAACTCTCTTGGGTAATTCCTCATATCTTCACATATAGTAGAGCCAAGTTTCCTCATGTTTGCAACTTCTTGTTGTACTTAAATAGATAGCTGGCCTTTGCAACCCTCCAGAACTATTTCATCCTTTCTTATCCCCTCCATTTCTTAGACCAGTTAGACCTGATGTGCCTTGCACACATTCTTGGTTCTACCATATGTAATCTCCTTAACTGATACCAAAAGCCTCTGCAAAACAATAAATACAAACATTAAAAAATAAACTAATACTCTATTTACACTTTACCCTCACTCTTTCCTTTTCATTTGGTTTTTAAGCTTTAACTGAACTTTATACTCTATTGCATAAATCAGCCACTGCCTTCCTAAATTCTCCAATATTCTTAAATACCATGCCAACTCAAAAATTATCACTTCACAGTCAGTGTCATATCGAACCTTTGTGCTCTTTCTTTTACTTGGAAGGTTAATACCAGGCTGAAAATTCACCTCTATCTTTTGATCAATATCATTACTGTTAGCATCAGAATTGTCAATAAACTCCTCATCGCCTCATAATCTGCCAGCATATTTCCTTTTTTTGTTAAATCTTATATCTTCAAAACCTCTATCAATTCCAACTTCCCTTACAGGCACACTAGCAGTTTTAGGTTGTTTCTTCCTTCTAGTAGCATTCTTTTTTGTTCTCCTCTCGTTTCTAAAGGCTGTATCCTCTTCATCAACTTTACTATCATCCTCATCAGGAAGTTCATCAAAATTTATCTCACTACTAGCTACCTACGAAGCAACCTCTTCTTCATTATCCCCTACTAACCATTTACATTTTGTACACTAACTTTCACTTTTACATTACCAGAAAAATCTTCCACACCTCCATCAGCCCGTTCCCCCAATAATAGTCTCAAACTCTTCAAGCGGAGGCTCTTCAATAGGTTGTGGTACATTTATACTGTCAGTACCATCTTCTATTGTTGCCCTAAGTTGATTATTAATCGTGTTATTATTTTCTTCAACAACATCTGGCCTACATAAATACACTATACTATCAGGAATTATCTCAACAACATGTGAAATGTACAAGTCCAAAATACCCTTCTTATAGCAAGCAATATTATATAATTGTTCATTATTTTCCACCAAAACAAATTCTTTGAAATTAGGGTTAGAGACATTAAAAAAAATCCAACAGTTGCATAACACAACCCCCTTGTGCAATATTGAAGTTCAAATAAGGATAAATGGTCTTTGTCAATAGAAATTTGATTTATCTTTATATTAGTGATATATGTTGGACCTGGAGATTCGGTAAATATTCCACCATGGTAAAAGCGAACAAGAATATATTCGCCTACTGACATGATTTTTACCTAAAGTGAACGAAAAAGCGACACGTGAACATAGTCAGCAAGATTTGATGAAAAAAAAACAAAAAAAACCTATTTTTGTATCTACACTTCCCAAAAACACCATTACTAACACAAAAACCCTAATAAATAACTAAAATCTCCATAAAAGAGTAACTCAAAACATACCAGTGAAGGAGTAACTCGAGACAACACTCTTGCTAATGGAACAATCGATTTTAGAAGGGGAAGAGGATAGATGGAGACGGGAGTGAGGTTAGGGGTGTTTTTACTGATGGTGGTAAAGATTAAAGGTAATTATATGAATTAGGCCTTTTAATCTTGAACCTGCTTTGTTTTGATTTGAATTTACCCGGTACACAGATCTTACGTGGATAATAATTCCACATAGAAGAAACTTATTCGTCAGCTATTACACCTTAGTAGTGCTTATGTATATAAAAGTCCGTGTGCTTTTTGTGTCTAAGTGACACAGTAATAACTTTGTTATGGGGTTCAAATAGAACATATTCAAGATTAAGTATCATACTGAAAAGTGAGGACCAATTTAGTGGTCCGCCGATGTATTCAGCCTTTCATAAAAAATTGAATGTTAGGAACTTATCATATATCCGTCGACTTTTGCATCCAAAAGATTAATTAATTGCGTTTGAGCTTTACTTTCAAATTAGGTTTAATCTCCAAAAGTATTTGAATTTGATCAAAAGTTAAAACATTATATGTATTTTGACGAGCACTAAAATTTTGTCAGTTCCTTAGATTAATTCATCTCCCGTGAAAGATTTGCCATAAATGTAATTGTAACTAATAGTACTGGTATTACTTTCTATTGACATCAGACAAAATAAAAAGAAATCAATATTACCTAGTGGCAAAAAATAGTGAAGAATTATGATAACAAGTGGTGTTTCCCATTTGGATGCAGGAGCTTTTTTAGCAGGGGAACTTTTTAGCTTTAGGGAGTAAAAGAAATCTACACCAAATTCAGATGTGTTTGGCGGGACAAATGTGAATGATAAAAGAATATCCACTAATGCTGAAAAACACATTTATTTACATCAATTTTAAGTTGTCTTTTTGTGGATTCAAAAAAAGGCATTAAAACACTTGGGAAATAGCATCATTTCCTACAATTCCTAGTGGGAAAGAAAAAGACATTTGGACTTTGAGCAGAGTCAAAGATTTTTAACTCTTCTGAGTTTGTGCTGAACATCACACAAAGGGTGTAATGTCTTTTTTTTGCAAAAGAATAAAGAAGTTGGAAGCATATAGAAAAAGGCATTGGCACGAAAACAACAACAGCTTCAAAAGAAGGAATAAATTGAAAGGAAATGAAAGGGAAAGTTGTTTTTGTATTGGGAGAGGGATCTTTTAGTGCCATCAATTCAACTACGTGTTTTTGGTCTGTCATCCATTCACCACCATCCTCAATGGTGGCTGTGAAGCCGAAAAGAACGCAGTGTAATTTCATCATGTTCAACTAAATTTAATATTTTTATTATATAGATCATAAATATATGTATAATTAGACTTTCAGCCGTACTTCAAGATGTTCAAACTAACAAATTTTGACAAGCATTCAACAAGTTGCAGCCCAAATTGGTTGAACAAGCCAACCATAGCCTCAATGGGAAGCTTCCTTATTCACACGGGATTTTTCACAAAAACCTCACCATTTTTACTATAAATAAAGGTGCTTGCCTTCATTGTAAATCATCACAAAAATTAGAGTGTTCATCACCAAAAGGAGTGAGAACAAGAGTGATCCTAGTGAGTGATCCTCGTTTGTGAGTTTTTTGAGAATTTTTTATGAGTTTTGTAAATAGTCGTGTAATCTATTCTTTTGATTAATAGAGGTTATTTTTCTCTCAAATTTGTGTTTACCAACGCTCAATCGATCCACATACCCCAAGAAGTGGTACCAAGAGCCAGGTTAGAGGCGTTGGTCGAGTTTTTAGATGACGGGCCAAATTTGGGATTTTGGAGATTTGCTCAAAATCCAATTCTGACGACACCATTGGATTCGTCTCGTGGAACTGAGTCTAACGCACCAAACAGCGACCTAATCAGAGTTCAAACAAGCTCAGAAATCGCGGTCAAAGTTTGGTCAACTTTGCTGGAGGTTCGCCGCAAACTCGCCGGAGAAGACAACCGTCGCCAAAAATTTTGCGGTGAAGACGACCGGTCAACTGTAGCTAACCAGTTAACTCTCTGAAATTGCAAATTGGTCCCTCAACTTTCAAAAATTACACTTTTGCCCCTATAGTGGAATTTCAACCACGAAGTATCAATTCCATCATTTTTACCGTTCCGGACGCAACGGTGAACTCCGTGTTTAAATTTTCAACCCCGATCGTGTTGAAAAATTATTTTGTATGATGATAATGTCCACAGAAGAGTCAACATCATCTTTCGGAGCCATGATTACGCTTACTGCCACAAATTACACGCTATGGAGACCTCGGATGGAAGATCTCTAAGCTGTAAAGAGTTGTTTGATCCCATTGAATTGATGGGTAAAAATCCTGATCCCGCCAAGGAGTTAGAGTGGAAGAAATTAAATCGAAAAACTATTGGTCTAATCCGTCAATGGATTGATCATAGTGTCTTCCACCATGTTGCACAAGAAACAGAAGCATATACCCTCTGGAAGAAGTTGGAAGACATGTACCAGGCCAAGACCACTCGAAATAAGGCCCTATTGATGAGGCGCTTAGTCAACAGGAAGCTAAAAAATGAAACTTCAGTTGCCGAGCATACCAGTGAGTTCCAAAACCTGGTCAACCAGTTGTCGTCTGTAGAGATGCCACTTAGCGATGAAGTTCAGGTGATGTTACTACTCAGTTTTCTTCCCGATAGTTGGGAAACGCTGGTCTTATCACTCAGCAACTCATCCCCTAATGGCAAACTTACCATGTCAATGGTCAAGGATGCCCTATTAGGTGAAGAGGCAAGGAGAAAGGAGATGGGCACAGATCAGACCCACGCCTTTGTCAGAGAGAACCGGGGGAGGCAACAAAAGAGTAGCAAAAGCAAATGGAGAGGCAGAAGCAAGAGCAGGGGCAGGTCTACTGATGGCAGAAAACTAACATATAAGTGCCATCATTGTGGAATAGAGGGACATATGAAGAAGAACTGCTACAAATGGAAAGAGGAGCAAGGCCAGAGCAGTTCGCAGCCGAAGAACAAGGTGGAGAAACGTTAGTTACTTTCTCTGGTGATGTTGCTTATTATTCAACCCAAGATGAGACATGCCTTCACGTCTCACGAGAAGACACGGAATAGGTGGTAGATACTGCACCATCCTACCACGTGACTCCATACAAGGAATACTTCACAACACAAAGCCGGTGACATTGGAGCTGTGAAAATGGGAAATTCCAGTTCCGCTAAGTTGTCAGAATTGGTGATGTCCAGATAAAGACAAGTTTCGGGAGCACAATCACTTTGAAGGATGTCCGTCATGTGCCAGATTTTCGGCTAAATCTATTGTCAGGAATAGCTCTTGACAAACAGGGCTATGATAGTCACTTCAGTAAAGACACATGGAAGTTAACAAGAGGCACTATGACAGTCGCCCGAGGACATATTTGTGGCACGCTATACAAGACTCATGTGAAGATATGCACAGACAGTCTCAACGTTACAGAAAAGGAGGCTTCTCAAAATTTATGGCACCAGAGACTCGTCCACATGAGTGAGAAAGGGTTGTCTACCCTAATAAAAAAGGAGTTCATCAATGTGGACAAGGATGCTGTACTAAATCCTTGCAATCATTGTCTGTTTGGTAAGCAGCATAGAGTCTCGTTTAATTCCTCTTCAATGAGAAGATCAGAGTAACTCAGTCTGGTACACTCTGATGTTTGCGGTCCCTTAAAGGTTGAATCACTCGGCGGCAATCGATACTTTCTAACGTTCATTGATGATGCTTCTCGAAAGGTGTGGGTGTATTTCTTACGGACGGAGGACAAGGTGTTCGATTACTTCAAAATGTTCCATGTCATGGTAGAACGTGAGACAGAAAAGAAGTTGAAGTGTCTTCGATCCGACAATGGAGATGAATACTCTTCCAGGCAGTTCAATGCCTATTGCAGATCATATGGCATTCGACATGAGAAGACGGTCCCATGCACCCCCAAACACAACGGTGTAGCTGAAAGAATGACCCTAACAATCATGGAACGTGTTCGGAGCATGCTCAGTATGGCTAAGCTACCAAAGCCATTCTGGGGAGAAGCAGTCAGAGCCGCCTGTTACTTGATCAACCGATCTCCATCAGTACCATTGAATTTTGAAGTTCCGGAGAAACTTTGGTCTGGAAAAGATCCATCATATTCTCACTTGAGAATATTTGGATGTTTGGCGTACGCACACGTATCCAAGGAGCTCAGGCAGAAGCTAGATGCAAGGACCTCTCCATGCATATTCATAGGCTATGAAGATAAAGAATTTGAATGCAGATTATAGGATCCAAAGGAGAAAAAGGTGATCAGAAGTAGGGACGTAGTGTTCCATGAAAACCAGACAATAGAAGATATTGAAAATCCCACAATATCTCAGAAGCCAAATGTTGCTCCTCATGTGCCAGAGGCAACAGCAGAATTATTCATGAAAAATGAAGATACAGTGCCAGAAGATATTCCAGAAGTAGAAGACAATAAGGAAGAAGACGGTGTTGAGCAGGGGGAGCCACAACCCGCTCTGCCAGATGTTCCAGAACCATCACAAGACTCAGATGATGGTAGATCTCCTCATATTCCAGAAGTTCGTAGATCTGAACGAGGTCGGATTCTATCTAGAAGATATCCAGAATCGGAATATCTTTACTTACTGCAGATGGAGAACCAGATAGTTTCCATGAAGCAGTATCTCATAAGGACAAAGAACAGTGGTTGCTCGAAATGTAGGACGAGATGGAATCTCTGCAGAAAAATCATACTTATGAGATCGTAGAACTTCCAAAAGGGGAGAAGGCACTGAAAAATAAATGGGTGTTCAAGCTGAAGAAAGATGGAAGTGGAAAAGTGGTGAAATACAAAGCACGATTGGTAGTCAAAGGATTCCAGCAGAAGAAGGGAATCGACTTTGATGAGATTTTTTCACCCGTAGTCGAGATGACTTCAATCAGAGTCATACTTGGATTGGTCGCAAGTATGAACTTGGAGCTTGAACAGATGGATGTGAAGACAGCGTTTCTTCATGGAGATTTAAAAGAAGAAATCTATATGCAGCAGCCCGAAGGTTTTGAGGTTTCAGGAGATAACCTCGTATGCAAGATAAAGAAGAGTTTGTACGGTTTGAAGGAGGCACCAAGACAGTGGTACAAGAAGTTTGACTCATGCATGGTGATTCAAGGGTACAAGAAAACTGCCGCAGATGAATGTGTTTACATTCAGAAATTTTCAGACGGGAATTTCGTTGCTCTTCTACTATATGTAGACAATATTCTGATCGTGGGGAAAAACGCAACGAAGATCAACCAGCTGAAGAAGGAACTCTCTAAGTCTTTTAACATGAAAGACTTAGGACCGGTTCAACAAATATTGGGAATGCAGATCACCCGAGACAGGAAGAACCAGAGGTTATGGCTATGTTAGGAGAAGTATATTGAACGAGTGCTTGCACGGTTCAATATGAACAATGCCAAACCAGTTAGCATTCCTTTAGCTAACCATTTCAAGCTGAGCAAAAGTTCCTGTCCCTCATCCAAGGAAGGGATTGGGGAGATGTCATTAGTACCATATTCTTCAGCAGTTGGAAGTTTGATGTATGCTATGGTGTGTACGAGGCCCGATATTGCTCACGCAGTAGGAAGCGGTGAGTCGTTTTCTCTCCAACCCCGGGAAAGAGCATTGGGAGGCAGTAAAGTGGATTCTTAGGTATCTTAAGGGTACAATAAAATTATGTCTTTGTTATGGGGGAGCTGATCCAATCTTGGAAGGCTATACAGATGCAGATATGGCCAGAGATCTTGATAGTAGAAAATCTACTTCAGGATTCATTTACACTTTTGCAGGGGGAGCTGTTTCATGGCAGTGTAGGCTACAGAAGTGTGTTGCTTTATCCACAACCGATGCAGAATACATTGCTGCCACTGAAGCTGGAAAGGAGATGTTGTGGCTAAAGCGTTATCTCCAAGAGTTTGGAATCAAACAAAAGGAGTACAAGGTACATTGTGACAGTCAGAGTGCTTTGGATTTGAGCAAGAACTCCATGTACCATTCCCGTACAAAACATATTGATATTCGCTATCACTGGATACGCAAGGTGATGGATCGACAACTGTTGAGACTAGTGAAGATCCATATAAAGGAGAATCCAGCTGATATGTTAACAAAAGTAGTGACTCGAGAAAAGCTAGAGATATGCAGAGACATAGCCGGGATGTTTATTTCAGATACGGCTGGAGGGGGAGAATTGATGACTTCCAGCCGTACTTCTAGATGTTCAAACTAGCAAACTTTGACAAGCCTCCAATAAGTTGCAGCACACAATGGTTGAACAAGCCAACCATAGCCTCCATGGGAAGCTTCCTTATTCACACGGGAATTTCCACAAAAAACCTTACCATTTTACTATAAATAGAGGTGCTTGCCTTCATTGTAAATCATCACAAAAATTAGAGTGTTCATCACCAAGAAGAGTGAGAATAAGAGTGATCCTAGAGAGTAATCCTCGTTTGTGAGTTTTTTTAGAGTTTTTTATGAGTTTTGTAAATACTCGTGTAATCTATTCTTGTGAGTAATAGATGTTGTTTTTCTCTCAAATTTGTGTTTACCAACGTTCAATATCCACATACCCCAACATAGAATAGAAATTTTAATTTCACTATATTCTAAACTCATAATTACAAAATGTTATAAGATATAAAAATTAACACGTAAAAATTAAATTTTGAATACTCCGATTTTGTGGAGTTAGGGTTTGAATAGGAAAAAGAGTGTTTTCCTCTAACAAATCCCTTTCACTGCAAATTTGTACCCACTTTCCCTTACAAGACATGACAATTTTCTCCATGCGATTATGGAATGTTACTCTCAACCACATAATCTCTTTTTTCTCGGGAAAAAAGAAAAAGAAGGAGGGAAAAAAAGGTAGAAATTAGAAAGACTGTAGATTCATAAAGTCATGACCTAAGTAGATAATAAAGTCGATATTGGTCTAAAATCTTAGGTAGGGGAATAATTATTGAAGAACAATAATGATGGCTTCCTCCAATTTCATCACTTTCAAATTCACTTTATTTGGCATATATATATGTATGTTAAGGGTAAATAGCCATTGAACAAGAGTGATATCGTCCTTTCCTTTTCCATCAATTTCATACCTATAAAGGCTTCCAAGCAAAACGAGAACTTTGGGTATATTACATATGTTAAAAAAGACTTCTTAGCAAAAGTGGTTTGAGGATGACAGTTCATCAGTCTTTGCAATTATATTATTTTTCTTTTTGGTACCACGTGTCAAAGCCTTTTATCTTACCGACATGTTTGTCCCTGACAGACCCTTTCATGAATCATTTGTAATTTTGATTCTCATTAATTACTGGAATGTACTTATTACATGTCACTCTATTTCCCTGGTAAAGTACTACTAAGATTTTAAGTTTGCTACGTTCATGTGCTAGCAATTAAGCTAGCTTATAGTTAGAGGTAACATACATTTTATGTAATTAGTTGAGGTATACATTAATTAATTAGTCCGATATCATAATTATTAATCAAAAAGCGAGCAAGGTTAGTATGAAATCACTAGTCTACTAATTTTAAAATTAACTTAGGAGGTGGATACTCCGATCATCTTTTCTCTTCCTTATATTCCCTTTAACTCTCGTTGATATATTTCTAGACACAAAATATATTTTTCGAATTTAATCTACTTTAACTAACGATATTTGTTAGAACTTGATAAATAAAAGTTGATGTTCGAGTTTCCATACATATTATGTGAAGTTTCGGAATTATTATAGAGAGAAGAAGACCGAAGTTATTATTTTGTCGAAGATTATCTCTAATAAAGGAATACAATATAGACATAAACGTCCTTATTTTGATACAATTGTGATTTAACTGGTACCCTTTGCCAGCAAAATCCCCTTTTGCAATGATCCAAGGTTAACTAGAAATCTATTAATTATTGTCAAGATCTGAATTTACTACCTTAGGCATTGTGATAGCGTCCAATATTTTATTTTTTAGGTAAATTAATATTAAAATAGTTTTAAGCCATTTTTAACAGTTCGGATTAAATAAGAACCAAGAAACTAAAAAAATTGAAATGGAGTGAGAAAATCATAACAACATCGATAACTAGATGCAATCCCAGAACTGGTATTACAAGTACACGAGCGACTAGAGTATTACAAATAAAAGTCGGAATGAAAGCATAACTATCTGAAATACAGTAAACAACTAGAGAGATATGAAAGGGAAATTCAGAGTTGTGGATGTCATGCAGTTGTACCTCAAGTCTCCGTAAAGCAATCAATCCGAGCTATCTACTTACAACCGCTAGGACCGATTCCAAAATCTGCACAAGAAGTGAGAGTGTAGTATAAGTATAACTAACCCATGTACTTTGAGTGTCGAGTCTAACCTCGACGAAGTTGATAACACACTACTAGAAATCCGGAAAAAAAACGACCAAAGTTTGTCGCCTATAGCCAAAAAAGCGACCAAAACCGCCTGGTAGCTATATTGATGGTCCCTTTTATTTGGGGACCAAAGTTGGTCGCTAATTAGCGACCAACTTTGTTCTCTAAGCTAAAAGTGACAAATATTTCGGTTTTGACTATAGTGACCAACTTTGGTCGCTATAATAATTTAATAATATAAGTTTGGCGACCAAAGTTTGTCTCTAAATATAAAATACATTTTTAATTAATCTGGACAATAGAGAACAAAATTGGTCGGTAATTTCAAGAATTTATTTATTTTTAAAGATAAGCGACCAACTTTGGTTGCTATATTTTTAGAAATTGTATTTTTTTCATTGAATAGCGACCAAGTGTAGTCATTTCTTTTGGGAATATGGTTAAATAGCGACCAAGGTTGGTCGCTATTGCCCAGAAGATTATTCTTTTTAAAGTGAAAGACAACCAAATAGAGACCAAAGTTAGTCACTTTTCTTGGTATATTTTTTGTAGAACTTGCCTATTTTGGCAGCTACACCTCCTGCCAGCTTACCAAACATCCTAAGCAGCCATTTATACCAACAACAACAGCAATTAAAAGAAACAAAGTATAAAGTTCAATAGAACTAACACATTAAGCTAACAAAACTAAGTTAATGCTTATTACAAGCCCATTCGAACTAAAAAGAACTAACACAATAGAACTATGTTTTTTATCTAGTTCAAAGTATATAATGTACTCAAGGAGTGTTCTTTCAGCATCCTCGTCCGAAAGTTAGATTGCCTTGCCCGATTCATTAGGTGGTTGACTACGTATAAATCTCCCATGTCAGCTGTGAAGCGAACCTATTTGAAAAATTATATTGAATTAGTATTTCAAAATTTATATAAAAGTACATCAAAATACTTAATGAAAAGTAAAATCTTACATGTATATAGTCGAGGCTCAACCATCCTTTCTGAATCAGTCTCTTGCTTCTTCTTTACAATATGAGTTTCATTTAATAGCTCATCTTGCTTCATTGATATCATAAAGCTGTCTGGTGGCTTTGGTGATTATCCTTGTGGTACTATTACTCTGGATGAACTTGGATACAGAGAATAACTTGGATACAGTACCTAACAGGGTGTGTCTTTGATCAATTGTTGATCTCATTAGCTACAATGATAATGAGAAGGCAACGACATGTGTTTCAAAATATTGATGGTATAGGTAGGATTTAACATTTTCTAAGTAGATAAAAGGGGTTATAGAGGAATTCTCTACTTCACTTTCCAAGAGGAAAAGAAGTTTGATTGATAGTGACAAGGTTGATGAAGATGGAATGTTTTCCGTTGGTCGTGGAAGTTACCATAAAACGGGGATCATAAGACTCTATGATGACAAAGATTATAGGAAGCTTTGTTCTCGACTTTCTTTCAAGTCTGATCTGTACAAGCTTAATGTGATATTGGTGATATTTTCAGATTCAAACAATGATTTGACTAACAAAAGTATAGAAATGCTCTTAAAAAGAATTAAAGGTAAAACGTTTTTCTTGGTAGAGAAGGATGCTGAAAAACATTTTACCTTTAATTCTTTTTAAGAGAATTTATATACTTTTGTCGATCAAATCATTATCTGAATCCAAAAAATATCACCAATATCACAATAAGCTTGTGCGGATCACACTTGAAAGAAAGCTGAGAACAAAACTTCCTATAATATTTGTCATCATAGAGTCTTATAATCCTCGTTTATGGGAACTGCCACGACCAACGGAAAACATTCCATCTTCATCAACCTTGTCACTCCCAATTAAACTTCTTTTCCTCATGGAAAATTAAGTACATAATTCCTCTATAAGCTCTTCTTTTATCTACTTAGGAAATATTAAATTCCTAACTATACCGTCATTATTTGAAACACATTCTATTGCCTTCTCATCATCATTGTCACAAATGAGAAGAACAATTAAATGCACACACTGCATGTACTGTATCTTAGTTATTCTAGGTGGAAGTTCCATTGCATGTCTAATAATATCATCAACCTCTTCTACAAAATCCTCCCACGATCTAAAATTTCAAAACATAAACCAAAATTTAAATTCATATCCTAAAGATATTCATATCCAAAAAAGTTCAAGTCATATCCTAAAGGTTCAATTCATATCCTAAAGTTTCAAGTCATATCCACAAAATTTTAAGTCATATCCTAAAGGTTCAACTCATATCCTAAAAAGTTCAAGAAATATCCTAAAATTTTAATTTTTATCCTACAAGTTCAATGTACAAGAACAATACCTAAAAACTAAAAGTTATATTCATATCCTACGAGTTTAAACATAAACTAAAAGTTCAATTCATATCCTAAAGGTTCAACTCATATCCTAAAGCTTCAATTCATATCCAGAAAAGCTTAAGCCATATCCTAAAAGTCATCTCATATCCTAAAAAGTTCAACTCATACCTAAAAGCTTCAATTTATATCCTAAAAATTCAACTCATACCTAAAAACTTCAATTTATATCTTACTAGTTCAATGCATAAGAAAAAAGCCTAAAAACTAAAAGTTATATTCGTATCCTACGAGTTTAAACATAAACTAAAAGTTCAATTCATTTCCTAAAGGTTCAACTCATATCCTAAAAGGTTCAATTTATATCCTAAAAATTCAACTCATACCTAAAAGCTTCAATTTATATCCTACAGAACAAAATCTAAAACTAAAAGTTCAATTCATATCCTAAAGTTTCAACTCATATCCTAAAAGGTTCAATTTATATCCTAAAAAATTTAACTCATACCTAAAATCTTCAATTTATATCCTACAAGTTCAACTCACAAGAACAAAACCTAAAAACTAAAAGTTATATTTGTATCCTACGTGTTTAAACATAGACTAAAAGTTCAATTCATATTCTAAAGGTTCAACTCATATCCTAAAAGGTTCAATTTATATCCTAAAAATTCAACGCATACCTAAAAGCTTGAATTTATATCCTACAAGTTCAATTCACAAGAACAAAACCTAAAAACTAAAAGTTATATTCGTATCCTATGAGTTTAAACATAAACTAAAAGTTCAATTCATTTCCTAAAGGTTCAAATCATATCCTAAAAGGTTCAATTTATATCTTAAAAAATCACTCATACCTAAAAGCTTCAATTTATATCCTACAAGTTTAAACATAAACTAAGAGTTATGATTATATCCTAACAATTCAACCCATACCATAATCCCTAGACTTCTATAAAATACAGTGTTAAATAATCAATTGAAACTAACTCATAGCTAATAAACAAAACATTATATTTATACACAAAATATATAAATTGTTATTCTAACCTAGAATTTTTAGGAGGAGGAGAAGGAGAGAGAAGCAGCAGCGGCAACGGCGCGGCGACAGCTGGGCGGTGGTCGTTGGTGGCGTGGGTGGGGCCTCTGGTGCTGGGAGTCGAAAAAGGGGTGGGGGGTTTGAGTGTGAGAGAGAAAAGAAAGATTTTGGGGAAATTTTTAGAAAGAATGGGAGGGGTTTTCTGATTTTGACAGTACTGGAATTAAAAATAGCGACCAGTGTTGGTTGCTATTTTGGTAGCTAAATCAGTTTTGAATTCTTAGAAATAGCGACCAAAGTTGGTCGCTATTTCTCAAAAAATTATATTACTCTTAATTCAATTTAATATTATGTACATATGTAGTATAAATTTAGGATTTAAATTCAATTTAAGCTCTTTATATATATATATATATATATATATATATATATATATATATATATATATATATATATATATATATATATATATATATATATATATATATATATATATATATATATATATATATATATATATATATATATATATACATACATATGTAATATTTCCGAGCACTTATATAGCTCATATATCTATAAGTTATATTCGATATAATATTAGCTACTGCACTTATATATACTTAGTGCATAGTATAGCGTAAATATATATAATAAAGCTATACTCGATATAGTATTACCTAATATACTTATACTCAGTGCATAGTATAGCGTATATATATATATATATATATATATATACATATATATATACATATATATGTATACATATATATATATACATATATATATATACATATATATATATATATACATATACATATAATATATATAAGCTATATTCGATATAGTATTGCCTAATACACTTATACTTAGTGCATAGTATAGTGTAAGTATATATATTATATATATAAGCTATATTCGATATAGTATTAGCCAATACACATATACTCAGTGCATAATATAGCGTAAGTATATATATATTATATATGTATAAGCTATATTCGATATAATATTAGCTAATATATATACTTATACTTAGTACATAATATAGCGTAAGAATATATATTATATATATAAGCTATATTCGATATAGTATTACCTAATACACTTATACTTAGTGCATAGTATAGCGTAAGTATATATATATATATATATATATATATATATATATATATATATATATATATATATATATATATATAGAGAGAGAGAGAGAGAGAGAGACGCACGCTTCGTAGTACTATTCATCCCTTGTATTACAAAAGTATTAACGGCTTATATTTATACTATTTAGATAGTAAATACAAAAGTGATTTATAATTTTGACCATTGTTGACCTTAATAGAAACCAACTATGATCGCTATTTATTCATGAAATTAGTTTAGCGACCAAAGGTTGTCGTAAAATTTAAATTAGATTTAATTATATTTTATATCATATTTAAATTAATAATATAATTATTAAAATTTTATAACTGGGTCTCATTTGAGCGACCAAAGTTGGTCGCTAACTGCCTGCCCTTTATTTAGCGACCAACGTTGGTCGTCAATTTTATATTATATATTTATATTTTATAATATTTTTAAAGTAATAATATAATTATTAAAATTTTATAGGTGGGTCCCACTTTAGCGACCAACATTGGTCGCCAATCTCAGTAAACTTTTGACCAAACAAGTCTGACTAGTCCAGTCAATATTTTGACTAATTTAGCTACCAAATAGGGACCAACCTTTGTCGCAAATGTATTTAAAATTATTATTTTATTATTTTCACGAGTTTAGCGACCAACTTTGGTCGCTTCTCTTGATAAACCAATTTTGATCGCTAAAGTTTGGTCGCTTTTTATAGAAATTTTAGTAGTGACAACACGATAGGGGAATCAAGAATTATCCAAGAGAAACAAGAAAATCAAGAAACGTGCAGAATCTAAAAGAAAATAAAGAAACAAAAAAGGACGGAAAATTAAAGATAGTTTAAATTAAAGAAAGAGTTTTTTGAATTCAAAAAGTCTATTCTTGAAGTTGAATCCTAACAACAATTAGGTAACAAAGAACTAATCGCCTTTGGTAGAGAATTAAAAACAAGAGATAGATTGTAAAACCGATCCTTTAGAATAACAAGAACACCAATAAGCCTAAACTTATCACATTTCTAAAATACCTAGAAGTGATCTAAATTTTTCAAAAAGTTTAACCTTACCACCATAAGTTGAGTCTTGAAGGTTGAAGAATACATCCTAGAGTAGCCACACACAAGAGTGCAACAAAAATCTCATAATTTTAATTAATAATAGTCTGAATAATCTAAGTCTAAAAACAAAGAATATACCCTTTTAAATAGAGAGGAGGTCATGAAATTATAAGAAAAAAAATAATAAAATAAAGTCCTAAACTACTTTGGATAACAAATCTATCTACCTTAGGAAAAAGAAAATACTTGGAAGCAAAAACCAAGTCATTCTTGGAAAATAATTCCAAAGATCTTAGTAAAAGGAAACATAACCTTAATTAACTAGGAAAGCAATAAATATAGTCCCATAATATATTGAAATAAGTCCAAAACCAGTATTGGATAGAATCTTGAAAATCTTGGAAATCTAGAAGGAAATTTGTGAGCAACTTTGCACCACCTTACACTCAACAAGCAAGACTATTATACCATTCTTGAAAATCAAGTAATTCCTTTTTATGCTATAAAAATGTGGCTTTATGTAGGACTTCATGAGCTGCAAGTTTGAACATATTTTAGGTGCTAAATTGGTCCTACAGTGGCCTAATTTGGACCTTCTTCAAAAGATGTTGCTTGGGATTCAATACACCTTTTGTTGGACATGAATTTGTCCGTAAAATAATTATAACACCTAGATAACTCATATCGTTTATCCTAATCTCTTCCTCCAAACCAACAACTTCTTTGATCGTTCCTGAAGTCCAATGACCTTGTTTTGTAATTTTTTAGCTTGAGATCTTGTTAAAGTCCCATTGAGGTTCCAAAGCTCCATCCTTGTACTTGAATAGATTTAAGATTCCTAGGTTGCTATCATTCCCCACTTCTTGAATAAAATTCATCCTCAAATTTCGACCTTGCAAAAAAATAAAGACAGGCACTAGTAAATGGCATCCACTAATTTGAAAAAAAATGGTAAGAATAAAACAAGATAGTGACCATGTGCCCACTTAACCCAATTAAGACTAATAAGTGTAAATACTCCTTTATAAAGTATATGGACATCATCATTCCGATAAAGTTTATGCCTACTTAGATCTGTCCCATAAAAACCTCTCTTCAGGTAGTAAGAAAATATGCACTACAATAAAATTATAAAAGATTGATCACGCATCTATTTAGAATAAGTATCTCTACCATATTTATTAGATACGCCACTTTTATGATATAGCCAAATGTCAACAACAAATCCCATGGATTCTTCTACATGTAATCTATTTAAAGAAGCACATAAATTTACAAGAAGATAAGAAGAACCCATAATTCCCAAAATAAAAATTTCAATACATTCAAGCTCATGATTATAACTTTCCAAAATAATGTTCTCAATATTAAAGGATTCTAAACACTCAACGTGTTACAGAATAAGTCATAGATAAGCTCATGAAAGAGTATTTGATCACTAACATCACAATAATCATGCATAATCTCTTTAATAGTATCAAATACTTTTATTGATTGAACAGTTATATCCATTAATACCAAAATATGTACAAGGTGAAGTTTTAGTAGTAGCTTCGACTTGCTACTACTCATTTACATCACAATCATCTATACTAAGAAACAACCAATTTGCACTAATTACAACTCAGTATAGGGACATCTAATATAGACTATATCTATGGAAAACTATTAAGTTGTCGTAAGCCATTTTGCCATCGATTACAATTCCTGCCTCGAATATGAATATGTATAACAATTTCTCTGCAAATATGTTCCTCCACATAGACTTTCCTGTCAAATCTAATGCTATTCCTCTCCCTCCAGATAAGTGCAACAGTGTAGACAAATACACATATTGTTATAGCATTAAGCCCCACTCTGCTCTTTGCTTTGCTGCATATCCATTTCAACTATGTTTCCCAATCATCAACAAATCTGTGGTGCCCCATCCAGGGACAGAATCTGGACCACAGACTCCTTGTAACTAACAGTCAAAAAATAAGTTATTAAAGGCTTCCATACTCTGATGACAAAAGGCACATGTTACAGGAATTTGTATGCCAATTTTCTGCAATCTGTCCTTTGTTGGTAACCTTTGCTGTGCAGCTTACCACACAGTGAATCTATGTCGAGGATGAACATTTGCAATCATCATCAGACTCTTCCATTCAACCTTGCTGAAGTTAGGAATCATAGTTAGATAAAGTTGCTGAATCTGGAAATGATCAAGTTTGCAGATTCCTTTCAATCTGCCAAGAAGACTCCCCTGAAGCACCTGATTCCCCATGATAACATCCCTACTGTCCAGTATTTTCCTCACAGCCCAAGAGGCTGACTTAGGAGTGGACATTGTTTCAATGTCTACCTGCTTGATATAATAATAGTGCACCCATTTTATCCACATGCAGTCTTTCTTTCTGGCTAAATCCCAAAGATGATTACTAATTGCTGCTTTGTTCCATACTGTCATATCTAAGATATTAAGTCTACCAGCTATTATTGGCCTGCAAACTCTTTCCCAAGCAACTAGTGCTCTTTTAGATAGATTTGCATTTCCAGTCCACAGAAAAGTTCTGCAAATGGTTTCAATAGCATTCAACACTTTTTTTTGGCAGAATGAAAACTTGAGCCCAGTAAGTTTGGATGCCAAAGATGACAGCTTTGATCAGCTGACATCTCCCTGCAGAAGAGAGAAATTTAGCAGACTAACATGTAAACTTAGCTGTAATCTTCTCAATCATAGGTATGTAGTGATAACAACAAGCTTTTTGGAATCTAGAGGTATCCCCGAGTATTTGAATGGAAATTGGCCCCCAGTAAAACCCAATGCCTCCAGAATTTCCTCTCTAATACTCTGATGTACTCCAGCCAAGTATATTGCACTTTTGCTAACATTAGCTTGCAATCCATATGCTTTAGAGAATCTTTGAAAAGCCTCCTTTAAAATCTTAATAGATACAAGCTCAGCTCTACAGAACATTAATAGATCATCAGCAAAGCATACATGAGTACAAGTAAGCTTTCTGCATTTAGCGTGAAAATTGAAATCCCCATTCTTGTGCAACTGTCCCAGTTCCCTATTCTGATATTCCACAGCCAGCACAAATAGATAAGGTGACATAGGATCACCTTGTCTAATATCTCTCTTAGCTCTGAAGGGTTTTCTTAATCCACCATTCAGAACTAGGGAGTATGAAACAGTTGTGACACATGATATTATCCATTGAACAAATTTGGCAGGAAAACCTAGATCAATGAGGACCTGTTTAAGAAACCTCCATTCCAAAGTATCATAAGCCTTCCTGAGATCCACCTTCAAGACACATCTGGAAGATATTCCTTTCCTAGAACAGCCTTTGAAAATTTCATGGCTGAGTAGAATGTTATCAACTATGCTTCTCCCTTCAATGAAAGCTGATTGAGACTGCCCAACCAAATCACCAATCACAGTTTTCATTCTCCTAGTAATGACTTTGGAGATGATCTTATACAAATTAGTGTAGTAAGATATGGGCCTGTAATCTTTAACAGTTGTAGGAGCTTTGACTTTAGGAATAAGTGCAATAGCAGTAGTATTGATCATGTGAGGCATTCTTCTTGTGGAGAAGAATTCCTTTGCAGCAGCAAGTATATCATCCTTTACTATTTCCCCGTTCCTAGTAAAGAATTCCACAGGGAATCCATCCACTCCTGATGCTTTATCCTTTGTCATCTCTTTTAGTGCTTCTGCAATCTCTTCCATAGCAATCTCCTGAATCAACAGTTTTTGTTGTGATAAAGTTAGACAATTTCCTCCATTAATAATAGTTTTGTTAATACAAGGTAGCTCCCCAGCACAATCTCCCGTCAATGATTGGAAAACATTTATAAACTCCTGTTCCACAGATATGCGGTCAGTGAGCTTCAACCCTGTATCAGTGTATATAGAAGTTATGCTATTCTAGTAAGTTTTGATTTTCCACTGGGCATGGAAATACTTTGTGTTGGCATCACCACATTCAATCAAGCAAGCTTTGGATTTCTGTTGCATAATTTGTTCCTCTACACAACTCCATTTCTCAATTTCTTCTAATGCTACTTTTTCCTCATTAAACAGAGGCTGATAGTGGACAGTGCTACAAATGAGTCTGGATAATACCAGTGTCTCTCTATCATGTACAAGGTTTTTCTTATATGAAGCCATATAAGCATTTGTCTCCTTTAGTTGCTGTTTCATGGTCTTCATTTTACTCCATATCTGTTGCATAGGTACTACCTCATAGTCTTGTCTCCAGACATTTTGTAATATGGCTTGGAACTGAGGAATCTCCATAATATTAAGATATAATCTGAAAGGCTTAGGATGTAACAGCTTTTGGTCTCCACATTTGATAAGAACTGGAGAGTGGTCAGATAATGATGGATTCATGAAATCAGCTTCTAGGTGCCCATATTGTTGTATCCACTGGTAGTTACACAATGCCTAGTCAATCTTGCTATACACCCTTATTGTAGTATTCTGTTTATTAGTCCAAGTGTAATGCCAACCTTTAGCTCTGAGAGGTGTACGCTGAAGGTCAATAATAACATCTTTAAATCCTTTAACTTCAGTATTAGTAACAGGAGAGCCAATTCTATCTTCAGAGCATAAGACATTGTTAAAGTCACCACTCAACAACCAAGTGTCCTGACCGGGTACATATATTTTCCTCAGATCACTCCACAACTGTTCTCTTTGATTACCAGTATTCTGAAATAGATGATACTTAAGTGAGTTTTGACTTGACTTTTAGAATCTTTTATGAAGCACTGAATGAACTGGTCAGTCACAAGGGAAATTTGAACCTGGATGTGAGGTTTCCAAAGTAGCCAAATCCTCCCATTAACAGCCTTAGAATAGTTGCAGTGTACATTCCATCCTTTTACAATCTTTCCTTGGATTTTCTTTGCTTTATGTTCCTTCACTCTAGTCTCAAGACATCCCATAACATCTACTTTATTTACAGTAAGAAATGACTTCAACTCTTTCTGCTTATGGGCTAGGTTTAGCCCCATAATATTCCAAGTGACAATAATCATAGTAACATAGGATATAGGTTTTGAAAAGGCCCAGGATCAATCTGTTGTCCCCTTCTTCCATCATCTAACACATCAACAATTGGCTTACCCTCATTGCATTTATCTTCCATTACTTCAATGCTTCCATTAGGTTCCTTGTTTACTATTTCATTCCTTTCCTGAATGTCAGGACCTTGCTATGCATCATGTTGAGTGATCACCATACAAGTTGTGGAGTTCTCCAACCCCTCATTCTCCTTGGTATGATCTGATTGCTCTGGAAAATACTCCTGTAATTCTGTACTTGCTAGAGTCTGTTTAACAAGCCACTCTTGCTTTACAACTTTTGCCTGCCTTTTCCTTCTGATCCTCTGTCCCTTTGGCTTACCCTCTTCCTCCAATTCCTGCTCTTCATCATTGTTAGAATTATACCAACAATCAATAGAATCATGTCCAAATTTCAGACAATGATTGCAGAAAAGAGGCTTCCAATCATATTCAATCAATTGAATCTTTGGACCAAAAGGAGTCTCAATCTCTATCTGATCAGGGAGAGGGTGGGCAGCATCAACCTCCACTAGCACTCTAGCAAAAGATTTTTTCTCATAGTGAGCTATCAACTTGTCTATATACAATAGTTTACCCACTGCACTAGCCATCTTGCTCAATGCATAAATTGACCAATAGCCGACAGGTAGCCCAGGAAATCTAATCCACATAGGAATTGTACTCGGTATGTCATTCTGGAAGGAGAAATCAATTTCCCAAGGTTTCAATACCATAGGTTTATTCCTGTATGAATAAGGTCTAGATTGAATGACTTGGTCTCTGTCCAAATCAGATACTTTTACATGCTCACAACCAGCATGACTAGTAGAATGACTTCCTATCACACAACAAAACTCACATTCTAGCAATTTATCTCATGAAAACTCATTTCCTAGCCGCTTCTCACAAATTTCATGCCTCTTTGCACCAAGTTCGAACATATAATCATATATGTCATACAAATTTCAAAAGGAAGCAAATTACTCTTACACTTGAACTTAGATATTATAGCTAGTGACTTGATAAGCATCAAAATATCATCATCCATAAAAATTATAAAATTCACCAACATAAGAAATAAGAGTATTGTTCATTACCTGTAGAAATACCTTAGGTATTCTAGAAAGGCCATGAATGTGAATAAACCAATTATACATACCATACTTGGACTAATTTACTAATGGAATAACATTACCTTTTATTGTTTGATGCAATGGATCTAACTTAGCAATGCCTTTAGGGAACTGCATATTATAAACTTGTAAATAAGGATCAAAAGATTCAATAATAAAGAAATTAACCAAGCTTTTATCTTCCACCATTCAACAAGAATAGATATCGCAAATTTATGTTGGAATCCAATTGGAACTTTTTCCACCATCTCTTACACTTTATCTCCCCTTTTAAAAGGTCTGTCAACACTTGGCTGCACAAAATCACAAAAACTAAAACAAAAATGAGTTAGCACGTTAGAAAGTAAAGAACTTTTTTCTTGCTTATACTTACTTTGGCTTTTATCACAAAATTAAACTTTTTCTCGTTCTTATCCTCTTCTCTCTAATCAAGGTTTTCTCTTTTTTCTTCACTCAAACTATCTTTTTTCTCTATCTCTACTCAAAGCCTTTTTCTAACTCACGACCTTCCTCTTTTCTTTCCTCTCAAGCTCACTCTTTTCCTTTCGTGACATCCCTCTCTCTTTACTCAATACAACCTCTCCTTTTTCCTCTCTTGGGATGTCAACATGCACTCTCTTACTCCTCTCATTCTTTTCTGTCTTATATTTTCTTTAAAAAAAATTTCATCTTCACAATTTTGTGAGGGAGAAAAATTTCCTCTCATTAACCTCAAAAGAGTATCTATTTTTTTCATATTATATGAAGCTCTTCTATAGTCATGCCATGGCTTTCCCAACAAGATATGATAATTATTCATGGGAATCACTTCATACCAGATCACATCCTCATACATTCTAATAGAGAATAGTAATAATGCTCCTTTATCATCCTTTACTCCTCCAAGCATGTAAGGTTCAATATATGTTCAACATAAGGCAAGTTCAATTTCTCAACCATATAAGTAATAATTGAATTACAACCAAACTCTTTGTCAATTCTAAGGGCAAATCACAGACATAATTTTAGCTCTTGTTTAAAAAATAACTTTACAATTGTCTTCCTTACCTTCAGCATGTTGTAAGTTTGACTTTTGAAATTATTGAGTCATAGCTCGCGTCCCTTCTTCATAACTACTTGTTTGAAACATCTTGAACAAGGATTAGAAGAATTATGCCTCTCTTAAATTTGGCATTTTTCTTCTAATACTCTCACCGCTCTTGCCTTTTTCCACTCAATGCAACTATTAGTTATTAATCTTTAGATTTATTAATAAACCTTACTAGTCAAAACCCTTAGTGATAAGAATATGAAGTTAGAAAAAGAAAGAAAAACGAATGACCAAACATAAGAAGAATAGGAATTGGTTAGTAGAAAAAAAAATTTAGAAAACCCAAAACCAACAAGAACAAGGAAAGAAGTTTCCTTAATCTTCAAGAACAAGGATTCCCTCTTCGTGTTTTCTTTCTTGACTTGAAAATCAAATAATACTTGAATTCTAAAAATAACAATGAGCAATAACACTTTTCTTGGGCTAATTTTCATTTTTTTCGTTTTTCTTTTTGGGTTTTTGTTGCTCAAGAACCTCCCAAGATTATCAAGATTAAAATCTTAATAACAATACGATAGGGGGATTCAAGAATTACTAAGGAGAAACAAGAAAATCAAGAAACGTGCGAAAGCTAAAAGAAAATAAAGAAACAAAAAAGGACGAAAAATTAAAGATAGATTGGATTCAAGAAAGAGTTTCTTGAATTCAAGAAGTCTATTCTTGAAGTTGAATCCTAACAACAATAATTAGGTAACAAAAAACTAATCGCCTTTGGTAGAGAATTAAATTGTGAAACCTGACCCTATAGAATATATATTTTTTATTTTTTATTTTCTTTCATTCTCAATTGTGTAAATAATATTTTGAGTTTGTGTTGTTAGCATCAAAATTGTTATTATGAACAAATTGTTCTAATTAAATTATTTACTACGCTCACTATGTTATTCTTCCAACATTATATATGCTTAAATACTATTTTGTTTTATAGATAAAATTTATTTATTCTATAGGAAAGTCCATAGTTTAAATTTAAAATCTGAAAAATTCATATAATTGAAAAGTAAAAAAATATAAAAGTTGATAATTTAGAGGGAAAATAGGTGTTTGACAATTAAAAGTTTGAAAAATCTAATTGAATGACCTTCTGAATGCTATCGACATAATTAGATGACTTTAATTTATTGTTAAAAACGAAAAAAATAATTTTAGTAGATAATTTCAAACGATTAAGTGACCATTTAAGTAATATACTCTGAAAATGAATCGAAAATTATGGAAAGAATGAAGTAACTAAAAGGCAACTTCTTTTTTCTTCTTTTTTCGGGAATTTTGCTTTTAATTGTCTGTCCATTTGGAAAAAAAGCTAAAGAATGCAAGTCTAAGAGGCCAGTAATATATATGTACCCAATGATGAATTAGTCTAATGGTGAAAATAGTAAATATCTGTGGCTAACAATCACACCTTAAGCAATCCCTTGTGATTTTAGGAAAACTATGAAATAGTGACATAAAATTCACAGTTAAAGTTGAGCTAATCTACTAGTTTGAACTATAATCTCTTGTAAATTTAACAATTAAACAAGTGATATATATAAGTCGTATGATAAACAAGTTCAACAAACATTCATTACGAGCGAACGTAGATATGACGACTCCTGCCCAACGAATTACCAATTTAGATTAGTTACTGCCAAAAAGGCCAGAAAACGAACTCTCATTTTATTTGAAGTCAAAGGATTTTCACGAAATGAATTGCTCTATATTTGTTACCCTAGTTTATATAGCGAAGTACTCCATGCGCATATTGCCGATAAATATACGTCTACAAACGTTATTAGTATTGAGCAAGTGTATTTATTTTCCTCTCCTGTAAATGTTTAAAGCTGGGCCAAGGGGACACGTGCAAATGATGGCAATTTTCTTACCCATAATCATGGATTTCCACCGTTTCTTCCACTGTGTGGGTTCCCACAATCATGCCAATTTATCCCCCTTACTTCACTAAAACCTTTTTCTTTGACCAAAGAAAAAAACCAAATCAAATCATCATATTTTCCATCGATTTTTAGCCTTTTGATTGCTACTCATTTCTGCTTTGTACCTTCAAAGTGATCATCCACTGCTACAGCGAAATCAAATCAAAAGGTTGATGCCACTGTCGTTTTATCATTCTATCACCTTGTTTCTTGTCTTAAGTACTCCAACAATATCTTCTTCTATAACGTTGTCATTGTACGATTTTGCCTTAAGAGTACGACTGACACTAATTGAAGAGCATAGGAATAAAACACAAATTATTGGCACTTAAAACACATTACATACAATTAAAGTTCTTTCATGCATTTGCATGATGGCCTTGTTCGTTTGGAGTGCATAGAAGTAGAGTATTGATACCATTTTAATGAACTTCGAAGAAATTGTATAACAACATCTTGAAGAGATTAGTAACCAACTCCACCTGAAGTGGATATTCCAGCATCTATTTTCGATCTTTTTGTTGTTTTCCAAACAACCTTGTGTACCTAGTCATGAGTTTTTATCATTAATGAATTAGTCTTAGATTAGCATCAGAATTCTAGTCAATCTCTCTTTACTAACTTTAAAAATATCAGTGTCGTGCTCTTTCACAACACACATAAGCAGAAGTTAAACGTTATTTGAGAGCAAAATAACAAGGCAATTTTGCAAGCAGTTCGTGTGTGATTCAAGTATGCAAAAAGCTACTTGAACTAGATAGAAGAACAAATTCCAAGTGTCTGTCTTTTATTCTAGTTTAATTATAGTAGGTGTTTTCATATTGTACCTTTCAACTTTATCTAGAAGCAATTGTATTACATACTTAAAGTCTTCAAGTTAGAGTTTACTTGAGGTTGTGGCAATAGTTGAGGTTGTGTGCTACAACGGGATTAGAGTTAGCCCTAAGTTTACAAAAGAATTTTTGTAAATACAAATTTTGGCTCAGTGATTTTAGTGGAGAGTTTGGAAAAATCCTACTAGAAGGTAGGTCGTGATTTTTTCACCTTTTATGCCAGGTGTTTTCCACGTAAAATACTTGTGTTCTTTACTTTCCGCATTTACTATTTCTTCAATAGTAGGTTAAAGAAAACGTAGAAGAACCAGGTCATTCCATAAATACCTTAAGCAAAAAATTATCACCACACAAATCACCCCCCTCCCTCTTGTGTGTATTGAAGTATAAAACAACAATTGGTATCAGAGAGGGTTATACTTGAAGATGATAACATCTTAGGAACAGATCAAGATGAGTAATTTACCTAAAAACCGGGAAGGACAATCCACTAATAGGCCTCCACTCTGTAACGGCCAGTACTACTCCTGGTGGTAAAACAGGATAAGAGATCATATGATCACAGAAGATTATGAACTATGGGACATTGTTACTGATGGTCATCTCGCAACTATGAAGAAGAATGTTGAAGGAGTATATGTGCCGAAGATTAGAGATGACTACAATGATGAGGATTTGAAGAAGTGGGAAAAGAATTCTAAGGCTAAGAAATGACTTGTGTGTGGACTTGGTCCAGACGAGTAGAATGGTCAAAGATGTACTACTGCTAAGAAAATTCGGGACACTTTGTAAATGGATCATGAAGGAACAGTTGTACTCTCAGTATGAGATTAAAAGGAATACTGTTGTACTCTCAATATGAGAATTTCAGCATAAAAGAGAAACTATCCAAGAGATGTATACAAGGTTCACAACACTAACAAATGAACTTAAGTCTCTTGGAAGGATTATCCTTGAAGAAGGCAAGGTTGAGAAAATTTTGACAATGGTTTTGCCAATTATTTGGCTAAGCGGAATCACTGCTATTCATGAATCAAAGAGCATTGCCACTCTTAAGTTGGACGAGCTAATTGAAAATCTTACTGCCTATGAACTTAGAAGGCAAACCATGAAGATGGATGCACCTAAGAAGGAAAGGAACCTGGCTCTAGGAATCATTGAATATGTAGATCTAGATGAGAATGAAATGGCTATGATCACGAGGGATTTCAAGAAATATCTAATGAGAGGAAAGTGTTCTTCAAGTGGTGCAACTTACAAAAAACCAAGGGTCCCTGAAAAAAACCAACGAGGGCTGCTACAAATATGGTAATACTGACCACATGATCAAAAACATTCCTCTATGGGATATTGAATAGAAGAAAGAAAAGGCTTAATGAAGAAACATGAAGAATGAACAGGTTCATCCCAAGAAGAACAACAGATCACCAAAGGCTATAGTTGCCGCTTGGGGAGAGAGCTCAGATGAGGATTCAGAAGATAAAGATGGTGATGAGCAGGCACTTATGGACATTGGAGAATCAGATGAGGAACCATAGGTAAGTGTGATTCATCTCAAAGACAAGATTAAATTTTTTTCTAAAGAAAGACTATCTCAGTTACTGCTAGATTTCATTAATGAATCTGAGGTCATAAACAATGAAAAGGAATAGCTGTCTAAGGAATGTATAATCTTGAAAGCTAAGTGCAAACACCTGGAACTCGGGTCTAGTGAAAGTGATAGTAACAATGTTGAGTTGAAGAACCGGATTTTTTAACTTGACTCCACTGTGCTAGGGCTTAGATTTGAAAATTTAAAAATGAAATTGGGATTAGGTAAAAATAAAGAGGACCACACATGTCATTATCCGGAATTCTCACCTTCAGGAGTCATGATGGCACATACTCCTGAAAGCTAAGCAAGCCATGAAATTCATAAATCTTTAACTCCTTTGTTTTAAGCCTTTTTATCAACTTGCATTAACAGGTGATAAATAATTAAATAACAGCGGAATATGAAATTTAGTGAAAGTTTAGATAAATAGAAAACCCAAACGTACAAAAGCCCAAACATGTCTCTAAACAGCACCTGGTGTAACAATGGACACGGACTATCTAAGGGTGCTAAATAAAAGATTATGAACAATGAAATAAAACTCTGTCTCGATACAAAATGAAACAATGCATAAAACAGATAGAAGATATGCCGGGCTTGCAGATGCCTGCATGACTACCTCGGGATCCCATGGACTGAAGGATGGCTCCTTAGCTACAGTTGTGCACCATAATCTGCTCCGGTATCTGCATATAAGTTCAAAGTGTAGCATCAGCACAATCGACCCTATGTGCTGGTAAGTGTCTGGCCTAACCCCGACGAGGTAGTGACGAGGCTAGGACCAGACTCCAGATAAACCTGTGAAGTTATATAATATATGGCGGAAAGTAAAAAGTAATAAGCAGTTAAAAAGGAGAGGGTACCAGCTTCGGGGGAACAATTTAACTTAGCATAACTAATAAATATAAAGGATCAGTATCGTATCTAAAAAAACATAATCATACTACGGTTCCGGCGGACAACCCGATCCATATGTATATATAACTGTTGCAGCGTGCAACCCAATCTAATAAATGTAATATATCTATTGTGACATGCAACCAGATCCGATATATACAATATCTATTGTGGCGTGCAACCCGATCCAATATAATAGCTGTTGCGGTGTGCAACCCGATCCAATATAATATCTGTTGCGGTGTGCAACCCGATCCAATATAATATCTGTTGCGGTGTACATTCCGATCCAATATAATATCTGTTGCGGAGTGCAACTCGATTCATATATATATATTCATTAATAAAAATATTGCGGCACGCAACCTGTTCCAAATATACTACTTAGAGTGATCACAACAACAATCCTGGCAACGGATTACCTACAAATTGCACCATCCCGGCAAAGGAACTCAACAATACAAATATATATGTCCCGGCAAGGGAGAATCGACTATAACCAATCTCAATTCAACTACTAGCATTTCTATTATTATCATTTCTAACTCGTAATTAACTTTCATGAAAATAATCTGTCTTTGCTCAATACCACGGATTTACTCATTATTTCAACCATAGCATTATTCAAGATTCAATATGTATCAATTTAAGATTCACATTCATGCTTGGCACCAACGTATAGATACTCGTCACCATTCTTATACGCCGTACTCAACAAGAAACACATAGCAATTATAACTCAACTCCTAGTCCCTCAAGCTAAGGTTAGACCGAACACTTACCTCAAACTTCAACGGCCAATTCAATCCTTAATTACCTCTTTTCCTCTCAAATTTCACTTTAAATCGATTGTATCTATACATAAATGAATTCAATATATCAATAAATGCTAAACAATGCGAACCCAGTGCTTAATTATAGCTGTCAAAGCATTCTTCCCAAACTCCCAAAAATTGACCCCGAGCCCGCTTGGTCAAAACATGAGGTTCGGACCAAAATCAAAGCAGAGATTCATGCACGAGCCCAAATATATAATTTATTTTCAAATTTGACCCCAAAACGAGGTCTAAATCAAGAAAAATCAAAAAACCATAAGTTTATCCAAATCCCTAATTTTCTACCCTTATTCACATGTTGAAGGCCTAGAAATTCATTAGATGTTGATGAAAATGGGTTGGGTGCCTGGAGCCACATCAATACAAAAGTTAATATCCTTGTCGGGAGGCATACCCGGCATGTCTAAAGGAAAAACATCAGGGAACTCACGAATAACGGGCACAGAATCAATAGAGGGGATCTCAGCACTAGAATCACAAACATATGACAAATAGGCCAAACACCCCTTCTCAACCATACGCCGAGCCTTCACATACGAGAGAACAGTCCGGGTAGAGTGACCAGGAGTCCCTCTCCACTCTAGACGAGGCATACCTAGTAAATCTATGGTCACAGTCTTGGCATGACAATCCAAGATAGCGTGGTAAGGTGATAACCATTCCATCTGCAATATAATATCGAAATCAACCATGTCTAAAAGCAACAAATCCATACGAGTCTCAAGACCCCCAATAACCATAATACAAGACTGATGGACTCAATCAACTACAATAGAATCAACCACCGGTGTAGACACATAAACAGGAACGCCCAATGCATCACTAGACAATACCAAGTACGAGGCCAAATAAGATGACACATACGAATACATAGACCCCGAATCAAACAACACTAAAGAACCTCTATCACAAACCAGAACCATACCTGTAATAACTGCATCTAAAGCCTCAGCCTCGGGCCTAGTCTAAAGAGCATAACATCGTTACTGAGCCCCACCACTCTGATCTACCTCTTTGGGACGGTCTGCAGCTGGCCGACGTCCACCTCTAGCGGTCAGAGCTCCACCTCTAAATCCTCTACCTCCCCCTCTAGCACCTCAACCCCCACCTCTAGCTGGCTGCGGCCTGTGGAAAATCTGGTGCCTGAATCATAGCACGAGTACCCTGCTGCTGCAATTGAGTACCCACCAACCTCGGATAAGCCCTCCAAAATTACCGTGTTCACCACACTCAAAACATCCACCTGAATGTTGCGGCTGAGAAACTAAGACTGACCTAGGCGACCTGAATGACCACCCTGAAAGCTCTGGAGCAGTGTTGCACTTGTAGGAGCTAGTGGTGCACTGTACGACTGATGATCAGAATACTGCCCGTAAAGACCACGACCACCTGAAGCACCATGAGAAACCTGGAGTGCTGACTGTAAAGGCCTATGAGGATGACCCCTATCATACGAATCTCTGCCTCCACATGAGGCAACACTAAATCTGCCTGATTGACGGGGTCTCTGGTCTGCCCTGTGACCACCCCCTCTAATAGGCCTCTTGTTGTGTAATAGGGAGAAACTTCTCCAAAAATAGCTGCGTGAACTGCTCCTAGCCAAGGCTAGTGACCCTGCTGTCTAGCTAAGCAATAATCCCTCCACCAAGTCTTGGGGGATCCAGACAGGCAAAATGTAGCAGTATCGACCCCATTGGTCTCAACAATAGCCATGTTCCTGAGAACCTCGTGAAAACTATCCAGATAATCTGGGAATCCTCAGTAGGTGCACCGCTGAATATAGAAGTGAAGAGCTTGATGAACCTGTCTAACCTCCACAAAGCATCGGCAGACATGGCTGCCCCATCGCCGGTTTGAGCTACTATGCCCGGATGAACTACTCCAATAGGATGAAACTGCTGGAGTCTGAATCTGGGGAGCTACCTGCTCCAGAGTACGAGTAGGGGGAGTCTAGGCTTCTCCTCCAGCCTGAGAAGTGGCTGGTGCTACGGGAAGCAAGCCTACTCGGGTGACATTCTCTATGAGGCCCACCAATCGAACCAGTGCGTCCTAAAGAACTGGGGTAGAAATAAACCCCTTTGGGACTTGATCTAGGCCCACTGGAACTTTTGGGGATGGAACCTCCTCCTCAAAATCAACCAGAGGCTCTACTACTAGTGATGTTGCTCAGGGCTGAGCTCTGCTCCTACCTTAGCCTCTAGCATGGCGTCGGCCTCACCCTCTGCACCTAGTGGAAGCGGATGCTCGGGGCTCGAGTTGCTGACTGGTAGATTAGGAAGCACGTGTTCACGCCATCTGCGAAAGAACAAAGTAGAAATTCATTTAACATTTGAGAAACAAAACCGCAAGGCATAAAGAACTAATGTGAAATTTTCCTAACCCTGTAGCATCTTGGGGATATATACAGACGTCTCCCTATCGATCCCTCATACTCTACTGAGTTTGTACGTGATTTATGAGACCTATGCAACCTAGAGCTTTGATACCAGCTTGTCACAACCCAGAATTCCCACCTTTAGGAGTCGTTATGGCGCCTACTGTGAAAGCTACACAAGCCATGAAATTCAGAAATCTTTAACTCCTTTTTTTAAGCCTTTTTAACAACTTGCATTCAATAGGTGATGAACAATTAAACAACATCGCAATATGAAATTTAGTGGGAGTTTAGATAAATAGAAAACCCAAACGTACAAAAGCCCAAACATGTCTCTAGACAGCACCTGGTGTGACAACGTACATAGACTATCTAAGAGTGCTAAATACAAGAGTCTGAAAAATGAAATAAAACTCTGTCTTGGTACAAATGGAAATAGTGCATAAGACAACTAGAAGAGATGTCGGGCCTACGGACGCCTGCAAGACTACCTCAGGATCTTTTGGACTGAAGGATGGCTCCCTGGCTACTGTTCTGCACCATAAGCTGTTCTGATATATGCACATAAGTGCATAGTGTAGTATTAGCACAACTGACCCCACGTGCTGGTAAGTGTCTGGCCTCACGCAGGCCAAGTAGTGATGAGGCTAGGACCCGACTCCAGATAAACCTGTGAAGTTATATAATATATGGTGGAAAGTAAACAAGTAATAAGCAATTAAAAGGGAGGGGGTTGATAAGTAGGATTTTAATGTGTTTTATGCCCCTACTTGCCTATGCTTTGAGTATAATTTTCTACAAAATAGATCCAAAATGCTTACAGGTTGTGCATGATTGCAGGTTGAATGAGAAGGTAATGAAATGTCAAAGATCGGCTCAAAATGGAGTGAATCCTGCTCAAGTATCAAAGTCCAAGTGAAGTGGTGGAAAAAATAGCCAAGTGAGGACCGCACAATTGTGTATGTGGCCGCACTAAGGGATTCAGATAAGTGCACAATCAGGGCCCTCACCACGCTACTACTATTGGATTTATGCTGCCTGCGTTCAGCTCACGCTGCCACGCCATTGTGCCATGCAGTCCGCGCCAAGAGATTCAGAGAGTTGGAGATTTGGGCAACTGCAAGCCACGCGGCCGCGGTCACTATCACGCGGTGCGCATCAGACCTCCACGCGGCTGCAGTCACTTTCTCACGGTCCGCATCAGACCTCCTCGCGGCCATGCTACACCTTTACGCGGCCCACATAAGATACTTCAGAGAGCATGAAAATGGAAGTCAAACGGCCAGTGTGGCCACGGTCATAATTGTCTGTCCCGCACTGACCTCAAAGGGGCAATTTTGTCCAGTTTATCCAACCTACTATAAATAAAACATTTTACCATTTTTAGGGATACAATATTTTTAGAATAGAGCTGCGCTCATGAGGTCTAACATTTTAGCCTATTTTGTCATTTTAGCATTAATTTCTCCACAGATTCTTGTAGTTTCTCTTTATTTATTAATTAATATGTTTAGTTCTTCTTCTATTTCTTCTTCAATTATGTCTAGCTAAACCCATTAGCTAGGGTTGTCGCTCTACCCTAGTGTGGGTAATTGATGGGTACTTCTTTCTAATGATAGATTCATGTTGGGTATTTGTTATTTTGGTTAATTTTATGCTTTAATTAAGGATTGGTGATTGCAAACATTGATTCTAGCTTAGTGGGTTTTGACTCTTCTTGAAAAAGAGAGTCTATGACCCCAAAGTTGACCCAACAAGGAATTGGATAGACCCATGAGAAATGGTAGTCCCAATTAATGGGTTAAATCTCGAGAGAGTAACCACCCTACTTGAAATATAGCTGCTTGGTCTAATTGGCCTACCCAATTGGTCTCTAGATAGTCAATTGGGCAAAATCACGCTCTCTACCGAGAGGTAAGTGGGTACAATTGTGCAACGGTTATAGCATAAACCCCAAATACGTCAATCTATTCTTAGTGGTTTCAACTCATTAGTTACCCACCTAGGTGATTCCACGACCCTAGTGTCTTTCTCCCAATTAGTTACAGCCTAGCAATATTTCATTAGCATAATTTAGTCTTAATCTTTAGTTTATACTAGTAGTTGTTAATACAAAGAAAATCCAAAAATGCTAGGAGTTCAATTAGAAGTACGAATGCAATTCTAGGCTAAGCAGACAATACAACTCCACTCCAAGCTCCTCGTGGAAACTCGATCCCAAACCACTATTCGGGTAAAAGCTGTAGCGCCCGCTCTCCCTACATTCGTGTAGTGTTGAGTTGGCAGCGATCAGGGTACAGGCTTCAGGGGAACAATTTAACTTAGTAGAGAACAATAAATATGAAGGATCAATACCGTATCTAAAACAACATAATCATAATATTGTTGAGGCGCAAAATTTGATCCATATGTATATATATAACTATTGCAGCCTGCAACCCGATCTAATAAATACAATATATCTATTGCGGCGTGCAACTCGATCCAATATAATATCTATTGCGGCATGCAATCCGATCTAATATATACAATATCTGTTACAACATGCAACTCGATCCAATATAATATCTGTTGCGGTGCACAACCCGATCCAATATAAAATATATTGTGGCGTGCAATCCGATCCAATAAAATATCTGTTGCGGTATGCAACCCGATCCATATATATATTCATTAATAAAAGTTTTGTGGCACACAACCCGTTCCAAAGGTACAACTTACAGTGATTACAGCAACAATCCCGGCAAGAGATTAACTACAAATTACACTATCCCCGCAAGGGAACTCAACAGAATCAGCTATAACTAATCTCAATTCAACTTCTACATCTCTATTTTCATCACTTCTAACTCATAATTAACTTTCACGAAAACAAAATAATCCTTTGCTCAATACCACGAATTTACTCATTATTTCAACCATAGCATTATTCAAGAATTCAACATGTATCAATTTAAGACTCACTGTCATTCTATTATCGTCACCATGCCTATATTTCGTACTCTACAAGAAACACATAGCAATTATGACTCAACTCCTAGTCCCTTAATGTAAGCTTAGACCGAACATTTACCTCAAACTTCAACGCCAATTCAATCCTCAATTACTGTTTTTCTCTTGAATTTGGCTCCAAATAAATTTTATCTATACACTAATGAATTCAATACATCAATAAAATGCTAAACAATGCGAACTCAATGCCTAATTATATCTTTCCAACCATTCTTCCCAAAAATCCAAAAATCGACCCCGGTTCCACTTAGTTAAAACACGAGGTTCGGACTAAAATAAAATTACTCATTCACCCACAAGAACAAATATATATAATGTATTTTCAAATTTGACCCCAAAACAATGTCTAAATCAAGAAAAATCAAAAAAATCTAACTCTACTTAAATCCCAATTTTCTACCCGTATTCATATTTCTTAGGCCTAGAAATTCATTAGATGTTAATGAAAATGGAATACAATGAGTTGGAGATTGCTTACCCAAGAATATTTGGTGAAAAAGTGCTTCAAGGATCGCCTAGGACTTTGGAGAACAAGAAGTTTTGTAAAAACTTGAGAAATCCCGTAATGGGTTCTGTTTTGGAGGATAAAATAACTGGGCGGATTTGTTCTACGCGATCACGGACTAGAGGTTGCGATTGCATAGGATAAAGTTTGTGGGTACTGTGATCGTGGACAACAAGTTGCGATCATATAAGGTAGAATTGCTGAGCACTACGATCGCGGACAATAACACGTGATCACATAGAAGAAAAATGAAAGCCGGGGCATTACACAATGCTATCGCGGAGGTAAGAATGCGATCGCATAGAACAGTTTATGAACCCCTAAGTTTTCTCTATGCGGTCGGGACCTTTCTTAGGCGATCGCATAGAAGAAATCACTGGATAACAGAAGACAACTATTTTTGCAACCTTTCCTAAGTTCAAAACTTTCCGAAACACACTCGATCCCTTGGGGCTCCTAATAAAATATAGGTACAACCTGCAAAACATCATATGAACCTATACGTGGGATCAAATCGCCAGAATGACCTCAAAAACGTCATGATCCGAATTTTTCCACTCTCGAGGGTCGTGATGGTGCCTACTCGTGGTAGCTAGGCAAGCAAAGAACCTTGCAATCCTTAACTTATCTAGTTTTATACATGATTAATCAATTAAATTATCAATGAATAAGCAACTAAAATCAACGAAAAGAAGAATTTAGCAGAAGTCTGAACTAAATATAGAAACAACATTTAGAAAACCAATACATGTCTCTACCCAGCACCTGCTGTCACAACAATACACAGGCTGTCCGAGATTTACTATAAATAATAGATTGAAATAAAGTACATAGTCTGTTTTGAATCTAAATATCGACAGAACATGGAAACTAAAAGAAGAGACGCCGGGCCTGCAGATGCCAGCAAGGCTACCTGGAGTCTCGTGGACTGAAGGTCAGCTCCCTGGCTACTGTTGCGCACCGTAAACTGCTCCGACACCTGGATCTACGTAAAAGTGCACAGAGTGTAGCATCAGCATAACCAACCCCATGTGCTGGTAAGTGCCTGGCCTAACCCCGCCAAGGTAGTGACGAGGTTAGGACCAGACTCCAGATAATCCTGTGCAATTATATTCATATAAAGCAGAAAATAAACAATAACAAACATTTTAATGGGATAAGAACATGCTCCGGGGATAGCATAATAATACAGAACTTCAAAGGAAATATATAAAAAATTAACAATTTAATTCCAACACGGATAAGGGAAATAAAAGCAGATTATCACTGCCAGTACACATCTCGTTGCAGCCGTGCAACCTGATCCCATTTCTCATATTTCCGTGGTAGGCGTACCACCCGCTCCCATTTCATTAAATCTCGTGGTAGGCGTACCAACTATTTCCATTTCATTAAATCTTGCGGTAGGCGTACCACCCGCTCCCATTTTATTAAATCTCGTGGTAGGCGTGCCACCCGCTCCTATTTTATTAAATCTCTTGGTAGGCGTACCATCCTCTCCCATTTCATCAATATCTCGTGGTAGGGGTACCACCCACTCCCATTTCATCAATATCTCGTGGTAGGCGTACCACCCACTCCCATTTCAATTCAACACAAATTCACAATTAAATTCTGGCAAGGAAAACAAAAGCAATATAATAATAATTTCCCGACAAGGGAACAACAATATCAAAATAACATCCAGCAAAGGAGAATCAGCTATAACCAAATCCTAGCTCAATTCTTACTCAGCTCGATTAATATCAGTACTCAAACATAAATAAAGTTCACGAGAATTAAATAAATCTCTATTCAATATCAAGAGTTATCAATTTATATCATCTGAAGTGTCATTTAAGAAGACAATAACTGTCAATTTAAGATGCACGGTCATGCTTTACACCAACGTATAGATACTCGTCACCGTGCCTATACCCCGTACCCAACAAGAAGCAATTAGCAAATAGGACTCAACTCCTAATCCCTCAAGATAGGGTTAGACCAAACACTTACCTCAAACTTCCACGGCCAATTCAATCCCCAATAACGCCTTTCCGCTCGAATTCAGCTCCAAATCAATCAAATCTATACATAAACAACATCAATATATGCTAACAAATCAGACCCAATGCCTAAGTACTGCTTTTTCATCATTTTTCTCGAAAACTCAAAAATCGACCCCTGGCCACTTGGTCAAAACATGAGGTTCAAATCAAAATCAAATCACCCATTCACCGATGAGCCCGAGTATATAATTTGTTTTCAAATTCGACCCCAAAGAGAGGTCTAAATCAAGAAAAAAAAACCTAACGCTACCAAAATCCCCAATTTCTACCCTTAATTACATGTTTTAGGCCTAGATTTCAATAGATGACGATGATGATGGAAAATGAAGAAAATGACTTAAACAATGTTTAACCAAGAAACTATGGTGAAGAAATGCTCTAAGAGTCTCCCTAGAACCTTGGAGAAGAAGGAGTTCGTGAAGTGTTATGAAAATCCTGTCACTGGTTTTGTTTTGAAGAATTAAAATAACCTCGGTGAAATTACTCATTGCATTCACAACAGGTTGGTCACGTTCGCGATGAGTAACACTGGGCAGACTATCGTGATAGCGGGTAGGGGAACGCGAATGTGAAGAATAAAAAGGCTATGGCCCAAAAATTGACCTACGCGAACCCGTGGGCCATCACGTGAACACGATGAAGGACTCCTACAAAGCTACGCGAACACAATCATATACATGCGAATGCGAAGAGGAAAATAAAGCTAAGCCCTTAGGGTCAAATAACCCTTTACGAACGCGAGGGCAGGATGCAGACACGAAAGAAAGAAATCCTTGAAGCTTCGATAATGCGGGAAATGGATTGCGAACACAAAGAAGAAATGGGGTCTAAAATAACTGAAGAAAATCTGCTATTTTCATAATTCCAAATCCACTCCGAAATACCTCTGAAACACTTCTGAGCCCTCGGGGCTCCTAACCAAAAACATGCACAAACTCAACAACATCCTATGAACTTTATTATGCGATCAAATCGCCAAAATAACATCGAAATCAATGAATCAAACCTCAAATCCAAAGTTTTTCTTCAAACTTCATTATGTTTCAAATTTAGAACTTTAAGCCCGAAACACGTCAAACGACGTCCGATTTCTACCAAGCATTACAGAAACAACTTAAATTACATATAAGACTTGTACCAAGTGCCAGAACCAAAATACGGGCCCGATATCAACACATCTAATCAATTTTCATTTCAATTTTCCTTAATAATTTCGGAAAAACAATTTCCTTTAAAACTTCATTTCTCTAGCTCGGAACCTCGGAATTCGGTTTCGGGCATACGTCGTAGTCCCATATTTTCCTACGGACCCTCCGGGACCGTCCAATCACGGGTCCAAGTCTATTTTCCCAAAATATTGACCAAAGTCAAATTTATTCAACACCAAAATTTTGCATTTTTAACAGAATTTCACATTTAAGCTTTCTGGCTATGCCTGGACTGCGTACGTAAATTGAGGCAACTCTAAATAAGGTTTACGAGGCCTCGGAAGTGCAGAATGGATAAGAAAACAGGTGATGACCCTTTGGGTCGTCACAAAAAACTATGAATCAAACCTTAAAATCAAGAGTTTCTCTCAAACTTCATCAAGTTTCAAATTTAGAAATTCAAGTCCGAATCATGTCAAACGACGTCCGCTTTAAACCAAATTTTGCAGGAAGGACTTAAAATATATAAGAGTGTTTTGCAAAAGAACCATCTTAAGGGGTAGACTTTTGAAGTATTTGGAGGAACCAGGGATGGTTCGACTGGTTGATGCTCTAGATGTTTAGGGATGGAAGGACATAGACCTTCGGTCGGATGGCAGGATGGCAAGAAATGAGATTATTAAGTTCATGGCCAATGCATAGGTCAAGGATACAAGCCAGGTGAAAGGGCTTCAAGTGTCTTCTGATGCAAACAGGCTGGGTAAAATCCTTGACATTCTTTCTGAATGGTATGATGACTACACAAGGCAAAAATGGCCGAGTCTGGACTCACTTCCTACTGCCCTTCCCATTACTAGAAAGTTCTATGTGACGACCCAAAGGGTCATCACCTATTTTTAATTGAATTCTATATTTTTGAGGCCTTGAAAACCTCATTTAAAGTCACCTAAATTTGCGTGCAGAGTCAGGGCGCTTAGCCGAAAAGCATGAATATGAAATTTTGTGAAAATGTTAAGTTTTGATGTTAAAATGAATAAATTTTACTTTGGTTGGCGAAAATGGACTTAGATCCATGATTTAACGGCCTCGGATGGTCCGTAGGAAAATATTGGACCTGGGCGTATGCCCAAAATCGAATTCCGAGGTTCCAATCCCGAAAAATGAATTTTAAAGTAAAATTATTTTCTGAAATTATTTAAAGAAATTTGAAATAAAAATTGATTAGAACATGTTGGTATCGGGCCCGTATTTTGGTTTCAGAGCCCGATATATGTCTTATATATGGTTTAAGTCATTCCTGTAAAATTTGATTAAAAACGGACGTCGTTTGACGTGATTCAGACTTGAATTTCTAAATTTGAAACTTGATGAAGTTTCATGAAAAGTTCTTGATTTTGAGGCTTGATTCATCGTTTTTGAGATTATTTAGGCAATTTGATCGCACGGATAAGTTTGTATGATGTAGATGAATTTGTACACGTGTTTGGTTAGGAGCCCCGAAGGCTTAAGTGTGTTTTGGATTATTTTTGGAAGGTTCTAGACTTGAAAAATATTGCAGGTTTTCCTATTATGGTATTCTGATATGCCCTTCTTCGTGTTCACGGGATGACCTTGCGATCGCGATGTGTAAATTTTTTGCTAAAGGAACCTCCTTGTGCGCGAACGCATAGACCAGGTCACGAACGCGAGGAAGCGGGGGGCAATACCTTCGCGAATGCGTTCCTGGATACGCGAATGCGAAGGCCAAGTGGTCTGGGCAGGGGAAGGGGTAGAAACCTTATGCGAACGCGATCCATGGAACGCGAATGCAAGGATCAAGAATATAAAAGCTTCGCGAATGCGAGCCCCTTAGAATGAACGCGAAGGCTTAATCACCCTGACAATCACGAACGCGAAAGGTTTATCGCGAATGCGAAGGGAAATTTTGCCCAGTTATTTTAAACCTCAAAACAGAACCCATTACTGGATTTTCATAAAATATCATCAACCCTTTTTTCTCCAAAGCTACTAGGCACTTTTTGAAGCACTTCTTTACCAAAGCTTCTTGGGTAAGCATTGTTTAACTTGTTTTCTTCATTTTCCATCAACACCCACTAGAATTCTACATGTAGTTAAGGATAGAAAATTAGGGATTTGGGTATAACTAGGGCTTTTTGTTTAATGGTGATTTAGATCTCATTTTGGGGTCGAATTCTGGAAATAATTATATATTTGGACTCGTGGGTGAATGGGGGATTTGATTTTAGTCTGAACCTCATGTTTTGACCAAGCGAGCCCGTTGTCGATTTTTGTATTTTTGGGAAGAATGATTAGAAAGCTATAATTAGGCATTGGATTTGCATTGTTTAGCATTTATTGATGTTATGGAGTCATCTATGTATAGATTCAACCGATTTGGAGCGAAATTGGAGAGGAAAAGCGGTAATTGAAAATTGAGTTGGCTGTGGAAGTTTGAGGTAAGTGTTTGGTCTAACCTTAGCTTGAGGGATTTGGAGTTGTGTCCTATTTGCTATTTGTTTCTTGTTGAGTACGACGTATAGGCATGGTGATGAGTATCTATACGTTGGTGTCAAGCATGACCGTGATTCTTATACAATGATTTTCATGATTTCTTTGTATTATTCTTGCCTTGGTGAAGATTTCTATTTGTTGTGTAAAGTTGTGGAAAGCATTGTGACTTATGAACATTGAAGAGCGATGGCTCCAGTTGTGTAACGAATTGTGAAAGTATAAGTGATAATTGAAACTCTAGAGAAATGGCTCGAGTTGTGAAGTGAATTGTGAAGTATGAGAAAGAGAAGAGATCATTATATTGCCCCCTTACCGGTCTATTGTTGAGTTGTGGTTCCCTTGCATTGTGGTCTTAGTTGATATTACAAATGCTTAGGTTGATTATTCCTTGTGTTAGGTGTTGTAATAAGTTTAGTTATTGCAAAAGTAGTTAGATGTTGATATAAGATTGGTTATAGCTAAAGTAGTTAGGTGTTGTAACAAGTTTAATTATCTTCAAGATAGTTAGGTGTTGGAACGAGTTTGGTTATACTTGAGGTAATTAGATGTTGGAATAAGTTTGGTTATACTTGAGGTAGTTAGATGTTGGAACAAGTTTGGTTATTTCTGTATCTCTATTTCTGGGATAGTGTAGACCTTATTGATCCCTTGTCGGGACTCTTTTTAAAATTTCAAATATTATATGGATCGGGTTGCAAGTCGAAACTATATTATATATAGATCGGGTTGCACGCCACAACAATATTATATATATGGATCAGTTTGCATGCCGCAATAATGTTATATATGGATCAGGTTGCATGCCGCAATAATATTATATATATGGAATGGGTTGATCGCCGCAACAATATTATATATGGATCGGGTTATACGCCGCAACAAGATATAATGAAATTGGAGAGGGTGGTACGCCTACCACAAGCTATAACGAATATTGACCGGGTGGTACGCTTACCACAAGATGTGAAAAGAAAGTGAAATATGCCGTTATTTTCTTACTCTTGTTAGAGGTTGGATTGATTTCTTTATAGTTCTTTTTACAATCTGTTCTTACCTGTTATTCCCCAAAGCATGTTTTTCCCCTTCCATCTTTACTTGTCTATTTCAACTTTACTTTCCGTTGTATAACATATTACTGTATAGGTGTATTTGGTAGTCTAGTACTAGCCTCGTTAGTACTTCGCCGAGGTTAGGCTACACACTTACCAGCATATGGGGTCGGTTATGCTGATACTGCACTCTGCACTGTGTGCAGATCCTGAAGTAGATTTCGGACAATACTTGGAGTGTTTCCTTTAGTCCACTTGGAGGCCCAAGGTAGACCTGCAGGCGACTGCAAGCCCTGGAATTTCCTTCTATCTCTATTTCTTGTTTCATTTCCCTCTATTTAGAAACAGTATACTATTATTTCTTGACCTTATGTATAGTAAATCTTAGATAGTCTGTGACACCAGGTTTTGGTATTGAGGTTTTAAAAATTGTAATGGATATAGACTTCATATATTAAATTGTTAACTTCCGCTTAGTTATTTCCGTTTTTATTATGTTATCGCCTTATGTTTGTTAAAAGGAAGTAATATGAAAATGAAGTAAGTAGTAAGGTTTGGCTTGCCTAGCTCTCATTAGTGGGCTCCATCATGACTCTCGAGGGTGGGAAATCTGGGTTGTGACATTCTGTGATGTCACAGAAGTGAATGAGGCCAAGGTTGCATATAAGAGTGAAATGAAGCCATGCCATAAAGTCCTGTTTGAATTTGTCAACAAGTGTTTGCTGCCTAGCAGGAAAGAAGACACATTACTAACTAGAAAGATTTGGTTTTGATGGAGTGTCTTGAAAGTGGGTAGCAGATCAACTGACCTGGATTTATGATCAAGCTACTTGATAGGGTTATCAATGGCTCCAAGGCCTATACCACTCCTTATACTTTTGTTCTTGCTCGTTGTAAGGTGTTACTGAAGAAGTGGGAGATGACCACAAAAAAAGACCATTTTGGAATCACTACTCTGATTGCTTGTGATTATGAGGTCAATGCCATTCCCAGTGAACTTGGTTCATCTAAAAAGACACCTATCAATAGCAAGGTTAGAGCTCTATAGCAGGAGAGTGGGGCAAATGATGCTTAGATAGCTAGGTTGAAGACTCGTTTAGTAGAGGTTGAATTAGAGAGATGCTCTCAAAATTGAGCTCACAAAAAGAAAAGGAGAAGAATGATAGCATTCATCAAGACATGTTGCACCTTCTCCAAGCCAAACCCCAACTCTCTAGTTATTCCAATCCTTAATTTCCTTAGCCTTAATTTCCTGAACCTTGTCTAGACCTTTCAATAATCCAAATAAGGGATTCTTCTTGTTTGCTCATATTTTAAATGTTTTTATTTCTTTTTGTGGATTGTGGCATAATAATATTCTCTATTAATGAATCTTGCTGCTTTTGCTCTTGTTGATTTTTTATCTTTCCTTAATAGTTTGAATATGTGTATAACGTTTAAAATCTGGAAATCAAAATGTATTTATGCAACTTTTCGATGATGCCAAAAGGGGAAAAAGATATTGTGTTGTATATTCTAAATAGTGATGTTTATAACCTAATGAACATGGTCCTTGATGATAAGTACAAAGTAAAAATTTCTAACTTTATATTGATGTTGAGCTGAGTTCTGACATGGCCTAAGTGTATGAAAAGCACAGAGTTTGTCATCATCAAAAAAGAAAAAATTGTTGGCCCAAGTAAAGGTTAATTTTGAAGACTGACAAAGGAACTCAGACATGAACTAGGTCGATCCTAGCGGAGCACAGATGTGAATAGAGTTAAGCATGCGAGATGCATGTGAATGAGATGAACTTAACTTGAAAGAAGTATATCTACTGATCATGATAAAAAAAAGGTGCATATTGGATAAGGAGAAAGACTCCTTACTCAAAGAGAACACGGTTGAAGAGAAGGATGAGGTTAGAAGTTGAGATCAACTAGATCTCTTCCACCAAGGAAGAGTAGCATCAAAATTCTAGTCAATATCTATTTACTAACTCTATAAATACTAGTGTCATTACAAGAAACACACATAAGCATAAGTTAAAGGTGAATTGAGAGCAAAATAGCAAGGAAATTTTGCAAGCAAATCGTGTGTGATTCAAGTGTGCGAACCTAAAGCTACTTGAACCAGATAGAAGGACCAAATCCAAGTGTCTGTCTTTTATTCTAGTTCAATTATAGTAGGTGTTTTCATATTGTACCTAACAGCTTTATCTAGAAGCAATTATATTAGGTACTCAAAGTCTTCAAGTTAGAGTTAACTTGAAGTTGTCGCAACAATTGAGGTTGTGTGCTACAAAAGGATTATAGTTAGTCCTAGGTTTATAAAATAGTTTATGTAAATGCAGCTTTTGGCTCAACGATTTTAGCGGAGAGTTTGGAAAAATCCTACTGGAAGGTAGGTTGTGGTTTTTCACCTTTTGAGACAGATATTTTTCACATAAAATACTTATGTTCTTTACTTTCCGCATTTACTATTTGTTCAATAGTAGGTCAAAGAACACGCTGAAGAACCAAATCCTTGTATAAATAGTTTAAACAAAAAATTAATCACCACATAAATCATTTTCTCTTGTTGGTATTGAAGTATAAAACGATACCATTTTTATAGTATAGGGAATGGGAGGTGATTCCTCTTTCTTCCAAGCTTGACATTTACAAGGGTACGTTTTGGTCTAACCCCTTGCATGTGTTATTGTGTTCTTTTTTAAATTATTAAATAAAAAAAGTTGTTCAGTTTTGAGAAAGAAATACAATAATGTGAGAAACTAATGGAGCAATAACGATTAAGATGCTAACACATTACAATTTTTATTATAAACTAATGCCTCTATCAAACGAGTAACCAACCGCTTACAAGAACTCGTGTGCCAATACAAGAATCTCTGCTGGAACGATAATGGTGGTGATAAATGATAATCATCTTTTTAATTGGTATTATGTGTTAACAAAAATATTGCTTTAGTAGAATTTCCAAATTTCTCATACTGCTAAGTTTTTAAGTCCAATCATTTATATTAATTTTTACTTAAATTAGTCTTTTGGTACACGTATTATACGTATATTTTATTCTGAATGAATACTCGAAAAGATCACATAAATATTATATGAAACTACAAATTAAAAGTTGAAGAAAAAGTGTAGGTTCCTAAAAATAATGATTATTGATCTTATATAGTTAATTCAATAAAGTAAAATTTTTTATCTCATAGATGTTCTTAATTATCTCAATCAAGATACTGACATAAAGTTTATTTTAATCTTATAAATCACTTTCGCATAAATTGAATTAAAATGTTACATTTTGAATAATCTTTGACAACATTTGTTTTCCAAAGGTATATATTAAATCATCTGCCAGAATGTCAAAACTCTTATTTTATCCATAAACGGTTTTTGACTTTGTCTTTTCTTCGTTAGGAGATAGTAGAAGGAGAATAAAATGCACATGGTCGTGTAAGTAAATTAAGAGAGAAACACAAAAAAGAAAGGGTGGGGGGGGGGGGGGGGATATAACTTGTAATAACTAACGTTAGTATGTTCCCTCTTGGTTAATATATCATTTTTTGAATAATAAAATCAATTGACTTTGAAGTTTTAAATATTTGAATTGAATTCCTTATAGCTTAAATATAGAAAAGTTTTAATAAGTAAAATTTCAATCGGCTTCAACAACTTAAATATTTGGAAAATTATTAAATGACCGTTTGTCAAATGTGAAAGTAACTTTTTAAATGGTAAAAGACGAACGATATTTTTTAAAGATTTTCGTGTTTTGAATATAGTATATATAGATATAGATAAATTATAATTTGACATTTATAATTCATCAAGCATCCTCACTTGTATATCATTCTAGTAATAGGATTATATTGATGATTAATGCCAATTAAAAGAAGATAATTATTGATATAGATGTGTAAGTCATTAATATACATGTCAAAAAGAAGGTTGTTCTAAAGTGATCTCAATTTCTATTATAACCGAGAAAAATAAGATTATCGTATTAGAAACTACATGTTGCTATAAGTAAGTTCATGTGCATCAATATCCCCTCACACTCGTTCGAACTTACTGTATATCAAATTTATCACTCATCAACAAACATACGCATTTAACCAAAACGAAATATATAATCCTATTCAAGTAAAGATATAATTGAACTTCTGAATAGTGGTTTGTTTAATTTATGGATAAAATCAAAGAGCACAGTAAAAATATTTCTTGTATAAAAACTACAATAGAAGTGTGACCTAAAAGAATGAATATAAATCGTTGCCACGGGAAACATATGAGATTCTATTGTGATATTTGTATGTGCACACTTTAATTTACTTAGTTAGTAGAAATTTTAAGCAAACCTCATAATTTGGCACTTGGCAAAAAATATTATTTGTCCATTAATTAGAGATTTTGTAAACAATAGCATTATAATGTCTAGAAGTAATTGACATAAAAATAAATTAGTGAAGAATCATACCTGAAGTAATGTCACCGCAACAAAATATAGACAAGTATTGAATCAATCTAAAAAAATATATTTTTAAAGCAAGAGAAATAATTCTAATATACATATAAAGTCCGTCTTTATAGATTTGAAACCTAAATAGAAAATATTGCATATTACAATTTTATTTTGGTACCGATAAAAAAAAATGCAAGATAGGTAGGAAATAAGAAAAAAAGTTATTTTGCAAGTCCTTCTCTTGATCTTCGACTGGAGCATTGCCAAGCAACCGAAAAACATATCGTTTGTAACAACAAGCAAGTAAACAGCGTAGAGTAAATTGAAAATGAATTTGGATAACAAAAATATGGTTTAGTACCCTATATGTTGAACGAAAGTAAGTGTCCGTTCCCAAATAGTGAATACTACATGGAACATCATACTTAAACAATTCTAGCAAATTACTTGGGTTCCCTCGGCCGAGATGCACAAAAGATCATATAATAAACGGATGCAACTCCATCAAATACCATTGAGACAATGAGCCCCTCAAAAACAAATTTCTTTTATATAATGTGTTTCTATTTAGCGTATGTGCAAAACTTAAATATAAGGAAATTATAATAAAAAAGTTAGGTACCAATGTGCGTGCATGTTAGGATTATTACATGGTTAAAATATGAAAATATTAATAGCTATTATGAATAGAATTCTATTTGGACAGAATGTCTATCTTGTAGAGAGCTCTACTTTGTGGCTAAGTCATTTTTCCTCTATAAATACAGGGGTCTTACCCCATTGTAAATTTATCCTAAAATCAATAAGAATTATCTCCCTCTACTTTTCTCTGCATTACTCTTCTTCTTTTTTTATTGTTTTATAACACGTTATTAGTACGAGACTCTAATCAATTGAGTAAAAGCTTTGGGATTGAGCATAATGATAGTTAATTGTTCTATGAACTTCTTTCATGATTAAATTTTGGATTTAAGGTAAGTATTATATCGTATTTTTCTCTTTTATTCTATACTTTGATTTTATATACAAGCAAAGATAACAAAGTTTGATTATAACTCTAATGGAGTTTGAAAGCAATTATAACCACCCAAAGTGGTAAAAATTCTATACATTGCCATGGTTAAATTCATGTATGATTGTGGGCAAAGAATTCAAAATTCGTCCCATTGAATTTGCTGTATTCTCATTACCTTAAGAGAATGTGATAGCAGTATGTGATAAGTGTGAAAGAAGATAAAATTATTACTATGAACGTATTAATGGATATGGACGTGATAATAGACGAAATTATAATCGTCATCATTATGGTAATAAGAATAATAAGGATTCTCAAGATAATAATAATTGTCATCGATTTGACATGAAATTTTATAAAACACATAGAGATGTTTATGTTCTATTCATGATGTGAATGTGACAGCATCTGATTTATGAATATATATTCATTGTTGGAAGAATATGAACGTGCTAGTGATAGTGAATATACCACACTCATCGCTAGAATGAAGTTTGAGATAATATAAGAAAATAATATCATTATTATGGCATGAATGGACATTGGTCACGTACCTATTGTACGCCAAAATATTTTGGCAATGTGATTAATAAAGAACAACAATAATGCAAGTAACATAGCATGGATATAATTTTGACCATAACCATAATGGTATAAGTTTTTCTTTAAAAGAGATATTCACCATATGGATGTTAATGAATATGTGGTAGTACCAAATTAATTGAGAGCTCTAGAAGAGTCAATTAACACTATTATGCAGAAACACAATTAATTACCAATAAGGTATTGTGTTGTAGTAAGTCTCAAAGAAACTTATTCAGTTTCCAAAGTATAAGCGAAAGCGGTTGATTATATTGAGGCTTTAAATAAAGGAAAGATTTAATATCTTCTTTTACTATACTTCTAGTGGGATAATATGTATGTGAAAAGCTATCCGCTTCATTCTCCAGCTTGTGCTGCATAAATAAAACAATACCATACTGAAGTGGATGTTTATTGATATAAAAATCCATATCATAATAAACTAGGAGTTTATTGATAATTGCATATATTATGGTATAAATCTGAAGTTTATCAAAATTGTTAATTTACGCAGTTGGCATAATTGGTTTAGCCATGTCAATTTAAGTATGATGTGGAAAAATAATAGAGAATTTACATAGGTAAACATTAAAAGAACTAGAATGTTCTTTACGAATTCTCTTATATTGCTTGTTCTCGTTAATTGATAAATCAACTAAAATTGGGATTGAATCCCATGAATGCTAGAAATATCAAATGTAAATATGAGTCCATTCACATGCCATAATGCAATATGGTGTTTGCGAAGTAACTTGCTCAATAATTTAATTATAGCATATTCCAGAGTTTCTATTCAAGAAGTTTATCTTGATAAGTTGGTTTACATCACAGCTGGTTTAGCAAAATAATTTATTGAGTGCCCCCACTTAATAGCTAAATAATTGTTTATGAGAACAAAGTTTTGTATGTCGGTTTGATATACGTTATATACGAATGTATATTATTTTCTCCCCTTACAAGTGGTTCATGGTCAGGAACCAAATAATTCCATCTTATTATTATCGGTTAAGGGTCAGATTTGCCCTTGTACTATTCAAAATAAGCTACATTTATCCTCCGTTTGAATTCTTTAACAAATATACCCCCACCGTTACACTTTCGGGCCACATTTACCCTTCCACCTTAAAACTTGTTTCCTCAAAATTTTTAAACACGTGGCATTCTCCCATTGGTCCAGATTAGCCCACCCATTGAATTCTTTAAACCCGACCGATCCGAAGGCACAACCCGCCCCGACCCCCAGGTATTTATATACTCCATTGTTACTTTCCAGACCCTTTTCCAAACCCTTCCCCTTCATCTTCCTCTCATTTTCATCTAGGGTATTCGCTTTTGTCATGTTCAGTTGCGTGTATGCAGTCAGTAAAGTAGTTTAGCGGTTCGTATTAGATTTTGACTTCGTGTTATGCTTTACTTTTTTACTTCTTGAAATGTTTACCTTGCAAGTTTTTTTTTTTTCAGTGTTTGGTTGGGTATAAAAAGTCAGTGACGAACATTCTGGTAGGAAGAGCAATATAGGGCATACTGATAGTGGTTGGTGAAATTTTTAGTTATTAAATGTTGAACAATAGTGTTGTTTGAAGTAAGCTAGGAAAGTAAACTGAAAGTGTTATGCGGTTAAAGTTCCTTTCTTCTCCTGATTTTACCTGTTAAGGTATGTGCTTATCTCAACTGTACCTATTTCATCACCTTTTGGAAGGGAAAAACCTAACTTTAGGTTTCCTGGGTTCATAATTTTTTTGGTTTATTTTGAAATTAAAGCCTTCTAGACAATATTATTTTAGAATTGATTTATTGGATTAAATTGGTCTAGTTTTGTGGCGTTCTGTAATTCCTTTACTGCGGAAGGAAATTGAGTGCTGAATGTGGAAAGTAAAATGCGAATCATAGGGAATAAAAAGGGGCTAATATTAAAGTACCCTAGGTGAAAATGAGAGGAAGATGAAGGGGAAGGGTTTGGAAAAGGGTCTGGAAAGTAACGATGGAGTATATAAATACCTGGGGGTCGGGGCGGGTTGTGTCTTCGAGTCGGTCGGGTTTAAAGAATTCAATGGGTGGGCTAATCTGGACCAATGGGAGAATGCCACGTGTTTAAAAAATTTGAGAAAACAAGTTTTAACGGTGGAAGGGTAAATGTGGCCCGAAAGTGTAACGGTGGGGGTATATTTGTTAAAGAATTCAAACGGAGGATAAATGTAGCTTATTTTGAATAGTACAAGGGCAAATCTGACTCTTAACCGTATTATTATTGATGCACGGTGTATATTTTGATTAATACTATAACGCACAAAGCTGAGTCCTAAAAGTTGAGGAAACAAGTTAGTTTTTCTAACATGAGGAGGAGACATGATAAATAGTTGAGAAAATGTTACATGAAATGAATTGTTATTTGTATATCTAGATCCTCGAATACGATAATATAAACTTGAAGTTCATAAAAAGATAATTCATTTGCAATATATTGCAAAGCATGCCATACGCATTTGCTAACCTAAAGAAAGTAACTATATTCTCATTGCAAATGCTCATATTAAGTTCTAGAAGGACAAAGTCTATGGTACACTTAAAGCATATACACAAATCATTTCCAAATAAACTTCTTGATAAAGAGGATGAGCAAATTATCAAAATGATCATAATAAAGGAGGAAAATGATCTAGAAGATCACATGACATGACACTTCATAAAATCTCATGAGAGATTCAGGTACTTGAATATACGAATGAAGAGATCTCTATGTTATGTCTTTATGTAAAAAAAAAAAAGGAGGTTGGAACTGATATAAAATATTTGTCGATGACATCTACAATATATATGAAGATCTTAAGTCTGGAGAAACAATTCAAGTGGAATTTGGTTTCATATGAAAGACAAGTAGTTTCGGACCTATAGTTCAAATATTTAAAAGTATAAAGACAATGGTGTGTGATATCACCTTTATGTATCTTATATGTATGGCATGACATGAAAACTTGATAAAAATCTAAAGTCAATTTATATGGCTTATATGACTTAACTTATATGACAATCCATGAAGGATTTAAGTTGCTTGAAGTATATACAATTCTTGATCTTGAAGTAGCACTTTCTTACTGCAACATATGCAAAAATGTATCTTGTTATAACTATAAGCATGATAATATGATAGCAAAAGTTTTCACCTCTTTGTGAAGATATTGAAATGACGATTTTACCAAAATCATATGAAGACAATACATATATTAAGAATGATGATTTCAAGGTCCAACATATTCATTCAAGTTAATATGGCCGTTTGTTTATGAAATCTTTACCAAAAATCTTTTGAAAATGATGCACAAGATTAGAATGCAAATGCTCAGAGATGTGAACTGATGCTCTCATGGGGGGGAAGTTAATGCGCGTTGCACTTTTTTTTCCTTATAAGGTTTTGTCCCACTGGGTTTTTCTTCAAGGTTTTTAATGGGGCAACAAAAAAACGTATTATTAGATATGTGTACTCTTTTTCCTTCTCTAGAGTTTTTCTTCCACTGGGTTTTATATTAGTTAAGGTTTTAACGAGGCACATTACTTGTCGAGTAGAAATTCAAGCGGGAGTGTTATGAATAGAATTCTATTTGGAATGAATGTCTATCTTGTAGAGAGTTTTATTTTATGGCTAAGTCATTTTTTTCCTATAAATGGAGGGGTCTTACCCCATTGTAAATTCATCCCAAAATCAACAAAAATTATCTCTCTCTACTTTTCTCTACATTACTCTTCTTCTTCTATTATTATTTTATAACAATATTTAAAATTTCGTTTGATTTCATACTCCTAGTTATAAGCAAAAGAATTAAATGAATATTTTGTCTAGAGCGAACATTATTTTCTAAGGGTAAAAAAGATGAACGACATTTCGCTAAGAATTTTCGTGCTTTTATTATAATATTAGTCTCTATTAACGTGCGTTACACTTTATTACGTTATTCCCTGTCAATTACACCACAATTATTTTATGAGGTATAGATATGTTAATATAGTATAATATTATATTCAATATTATAGATCGAGTATATATATATATATATATATATATATATATATATATATATAGTAATTTATTTTAAAAAATTAAATTAATCACAAAAGGTAAGATATATATATATTTTTTTTAAAGTCCTCCTGTCTCCGTCTAATTTTTTCTGATTTCATGGTAGTTTTTTACAATGAGTTTTATACGTATGAGAAATACTGTATCTATTTTGTTTTCTTTATATCCATGGACTTGCAAAAGATAAATTATCAATTTTATGATGGCTATTACAATTCTTTATCATCCTTTTGTCCGTGTATATTTTGTTCTATCGCTTCGGATGCTATCAAAGACAATGAGAAGGAAAAATTACAAAAGAATGTTCTATTAATAAATTATATTGACTCTTCTAAAGATAAAGAAAAATTATTTAAAAGTACGATCTAAATGCGGTCTATTATTTTTTCCACCATCTTTGTATTATTTTCACAAGTGTGAGGGAAGAAAAAAAGAAATTAAACATTGAAACTAGAAATTCGAAGCAAAAGACAAATTTGAAGACCCATATTAAAGCTCAGTACACTTATAGTATGCTAAGAATGAAAAGAAAAATAGCATACGAAATTTGACTCTGTGAGCTTTAATTAGGAGTAATCAGGTGTGAGAAACCTTATACTATAAGTGTAAGACACAAAATATATGTACGTAATAAATAGGATTCTTCAATGGCGGCCAATGCATGCCTTCAATATACCCAAACTTTCCCAAAACTTCGTATGTTTCCCTATAATTATTATAGGATGGTGCAATAATAATCAAAATAATATATTAATAATGATAGTGATCAATGAATAGTGTAGTGGAAAAAATAAAAAAAGTGAATTACCTTATTAAAATTCAAAATTTTGAAGTCCCTTATTGCACCTGATCTGATTAAGCTTTTTAGAAGGAATGATCATCGTCGCAATCATCTCGTTTCTAATAAGGTTTATTTGTCCAAAATTAATGATAAACACCTTCTTCACAACCAACTCTTACTCCGTTCAAAATATCACTTCTTCCATGGTTAAGTCCCTATTTTAATACAACTCTTTATTCTAATGTGTAGTACTTTCAATGGGCCTCTTCTTATGAGTTCTTATCAAAATTTCAAGAATATTTTGAAAGATCAACGTTATATTTGTTCTTTTATAAGAACATAAAAGATATAGACAAAGATAAAATGATTTTAAAAAATAAAAAATCTCTTACATATATGTTATAAAATTTTATATTTTGGACTTCTAGAATAGAAACAAAAGTGTATGTACAATCCTCAAAATGACCGAGCATGGCTCGATGGCAGTGAGAAATCAATATCGCTAGAAACAGTAAAAACGATATACATAAATGGTCTTGGTTGCCCCTTGGCACACGTAAAAAGAACTAATAATACTTTTGGAGAATTTCACTTCTTTATACAATAATATCACAATTTATGCTCAATACTCCCAAAAAGTTTGTGATGAATAATATGGAATAATGACTTCTTTTATAAGAATAATGTGTTTATTCATTTTCTACGTGAATAAATTCATTCAATAAATTCAAATCACATACAAACTGAAAAAAGATAATTGAATGAAGTATATTGTTGTCCAAAAAGAAGAAGGCTACTATACGAAGGATTTATTATCCAAGAAAAAGTAGGCAAAGAGTGAAAGAGTTCTTTATTTCTAGGCGTTTTCTTTGAATGTTCATATTATATTGTTAAAATCTTGGAGATTGGGATAGCAGCGAATTAGGCGCGGGATGATGAACCCAAAACTAATTTGGATAGGAGTATTCCACCTTCGCACTTTGTCCGTTTTTGCTCGACATAATTTAATTCGAAAAACTATTTCATTTTTAGGTGATGTATAATTATATTCTTAAATTATATAAATAATTAAGGTTATAAAAGTCGTTTAATATTTTGAGGATATTTTAGTCTTTCAATATTTAGCCTAAATTATTTATACTTTTATAATAATATAGATAAATATAAATATAGATGTATAGATAGATAGCCTAGCCTCTATGTACGTTCGTTAGATGTAAATTTTCAGTTATATATTTATACGAAAGAACAATAAATTAATAAAAAAATATAAAAGTATATAAGCAGAAAGAATCATGTCGAAAGCAACTGCCATAGAAAAGATGGACCTTTACATGTTGAAAATTGGTATCATTATATTAACAAAATATTTAATTCAAAATAATTGGAGTCCTATGAACCTGCATAGATGATCAATTTTGTCATGTTGATTATATATCATATGTATCCGTAGAGCAGAGAAATATAGATTGTGATCATATCTTGCCTAATATTTCTAAACAGATAATGTGTTTGATGTATCTTTTTTTCGAATAATGTGTATAATACAAATTTAGTTACAAAGTAATGTGGTCTTATATTCAAAGTAAAATTAGTTATCTTTTAAATTCAGAAATATTTCGAATGCATAACCAGAACAAATAGTATTATAACATATGTTAGTAATCTTTCCCAAGTCCAAGCTACACGATTAAGTGATGAATATTCCAACTTTAAGTAGAATTGCCAGTTGATTTGCTTCTTCAAAATAAAGAAAAGATCAAAAAGGAAAGATGCTTAAAGTTCCAGTTTTGGTTTCGAATGTAAATTTTATTGTTTGGGAAGATTTGTGTGTTTGGATTCCTTTGTGAAAATGTGTTTCATAAGATTTGAAGATTTTCTTAATATAAATAAAAAATGGTAAAAGAAAAAATATTTCTGTAGTCAGCTCGAACTATTTTCTTGTACTACCGGTACTCTACTTTTCATTCTTTGGAATAATGCAATCCCTAATCCATTAAATAGTATGCTTCATAGCGTTCATGCCTACATGGGATCAGTATGGTTTTGCAACATAAAATATATGTGGGATTCTATTGTTTCGTGTTATTGTCCAACTTGAATTAGTATAGTATTGCATTCCATTACTAAATCAAAATGAGAATTAATTATTAATTAGGTCAAATAATCTATATATTATCAATAATATATCAGAATGCTTAAATAACAAATATTGTATTGACAAGAAAAATAACTTATTGCAAACAAAAAAATGACTTAATATTCCAACAATTAGATTAATAGAAATTCAATTGGACAAAAACATGTGTAAAATGGTTAGCATTAAAAATATGTGACAAAACTTTTAAATTCTGAAAATCCATATGGTTACACTATCACGACCCGGTTCACCTTCCATGAACTATCGTGACGGTACCTAGTCTCTACGAATAGGTAAGCCTAACAATGCGGAATATAAACCATAATTGCGGAAGAAAATGATTAGAACTGAATTAATAACATAAAATAGTGGGTTTAAGTGCCGCTTGACACATGCAATAACAACTCTAAAAGCTAACAAAATTTTTAAAACCCGAAATTCATAAATCACAAGCTAAAGGATACATAAGAGGCTCTAACTCAAGAATGTCTATACAAAGAAAAACTACTGAAGAGCTATACTTATTACAGAAAGCTGGAAAGGGACTCCTCGGTCAGCAGACGTAGCAGATATACCTCGAAGTCTCTATCGAAACGCCTCCTTCCAAGGCTGACAGTTCTGAGTGGGAGTACCTGTATCTACACAACAAAAATGTGCAGAAGAGTAGTATGAGCACACCACAGCGGTGCCTAGTAAGTATAAAGACCAACCTCGATGGAGTAGTGACGAGAAAAAGTCAAGACATCTACCGGTTAAATAAACAGTATAATTATAGTAACATCTTAACTGATATACATATATTTACGTAAAGAGTGCACAGAGTGACCAATAATGCAACAATCACAATGAGGGAAAAAGAACAACGAGTAATAACGAGAATATAAGAGATGATGATACATAATGACGGCAAACCACAATCGAACTCCTAAGATCACAACACAGTAAGGGGAAAATAAAACAATAACTCATGTTCTACGATGATGTTCACCTAAAGTCTTATTCGACTATTTCCACAAATTTACCGAATCTCGGACAAATCACAACTCACGAAATCCCAGCATCTGAAATATAACACTTGGCATCATGTGTCCTCATTAGTCTCACAGTCATGCTGACAACTAACGGACCAGCTAAGGAAACTCTCACATATATAATGATTAAACGAGAACATACCTCTATACTTAGCCAAATTAGGGGAACTTCACCTCCAATAAGAGTGTTTCAACTATGCGTATGCTTGTGCGAGCGCTTTAATAAAATTCTACCAGCTAGTAAAGATAAGAAGAAGAGCGTCAATACACACAATGTTCCCTCACCACATCAATAGATAAAGCTCATACATGAAAGAAAACACAATAAAAATATTAAACGAAAGTAGAAATGCCTCCGTAGCCCGTCACAATCCTTAAAATCAATCCCTGATATAACCCTCCTTATTTTGCCACGTGTGCGATTAATTACATAATAAGTACCGCCTTTTTTCACCACACGTGCAATTAATTACATAATAAGTACCGCCTTTTTTCACCACACGTGCATCATAATATACCCACCTCGTTTTCCACATGAACCCACATATTAGCATATAAACAACTCCCACATTATTACGCTGTATGTATAATATATCAATAGCAACAGTAGCACGACAAAGATCTCGTGCAACCCCTCAACCAAAATCGCACGGCAAAAACCTCGTGCATCACAATATCATCAATCGTATTGGTAGAAACCTCGTACATCACAATATCCATAACCGCACGGTAGAGACCTCGTGCATCACAATATCAATAACCGCATGGCAGAGACATCGTGCATCACAATATCAATAACCGCACAGCAGAGACCTTGTGCATCACAATATCAATAACTGCACGGCAGAGACCACGTGCATCACAATATCAATAACCGCATGGTAGAAACCTCGTGCATCAATAATATCAAGTACAATAGCAACAAGTATAATATATACAAGAGCACAAGTGAATTAACTCAAGAATCTTTCGTCTACCGGGCAGTAAGACTAGCTCACAAGGAATAACCACAATGGAAAGTACTAAATGGAAAGTACTAAGGTAATAAGAACAACTTAACAAGGGAGAGAAATAATATGAAGCAACAATCTCATAATACGTAGTTTAACAACAAGGAAGTTATCATGAATCAAATAATTTCAAATAAGGAAATATCAACTAATCATAGGATATCTAACGTCTTTAAAGTTGGGAAAGTTACGAAGAATATACGACGATTTCAATTAAGGATGAACAAAGGGAAAGATAATCGTAACCTCAATTAAGACCAATTAATTACATGAGAAATACTAATGATTTTCAAATAGAGACAAGTAGTTATGAAAGATAACGTGACTATGGAAGGATAGGGATCTTCAGTTAAACAAAGTAAGAGTCAACTAGGCAACAAGAATAAACCAAAAAGGGCAATTAAATTCCAAGTAAGACATGTAGAGGTAAAGCTAATAACAAGGAACTCAATCATATCAAGAAAAACTTCATACTCAGTAATTACAGGTATCTAAGAGCCTAAAAGGGGTAAATATCTACAAATAAATCCGAGCACGCATTCGTCACCTCGCGTACAAGGAATACAATCAACAGAGAAGACTCAAATCCTGGGTGGAAGCCCCCCCCCCCCCCCCCCACAAGGTTAGGCAAGATAATTACCTCAAACCGGCTCAAAATCGACTAGAAACCACGTTCTTGCCACGACTACTCGACTCCAAATGGCTGAAATCTATCAATTACCTATCGTAAATAACATCTCAAGCAACTGATTATATGATTTAATTCAAAACGAAGACGTGAAATTAGGTAAAATAACTAAAATTCCCCTTTGGCCAACGTCTCGGATTCGAGTGAAATTAAAGTTTTAAGAAACCTCATACTCTCACGAGTCTAACCATATAAAAATCTCTAAAATCGGATGTCAAAAACCAATTCAAAACTCAATAATTCGGCCTAAGAAGTTCTACCAAATTTTAATTCAAAAATATGAAATTAAAGGATGAATTAAAGAGGAGATCTATGGAAATTAGTCTAAACCGAGTGAGAATCACTTACCCAAGTCGCTCAGGCGAAAATCCCTTAGAAATCGCCAAGAACCAAGCTCTAGAAGTTAAAATATGATAAAATGGTGAAACCCTCGAATTTGGGATTTAATTTGTCAGCATAGGTATTTGTTCACCACGATCGGCGAAGAAGGGACGCGATCACATAGAGGATATTCAAGCATGCCTAGAAATACACATCGCGTCCGGGTTAAATGCGATGCGGGTTAAATGGGGATGCGAACGCAAAGAATAGTGGGGTGGTGGCTTATGCGATCGCGGATGGTTTTCTGTGAACGCGAAGAGGAAAAAGTGGTCAACTGCCCCACTCCCAATTCCTAGTATGCGAACGCGGAACTAGAAAAGCGATCGCGAAGTAAAGAAATATAGACCTTCGCGATCGTAGGAGATTAAATGCGGACTCGATGAATAATTAACTAGAGCATCGCGAACGCGAGGCTAAGGATGCGAACGCGAAGAAGGATTTCGAGGTGGTCAACAAGAAGGCTTCCCAAACGCGAAGGGCTGCTCGCGAATGTGATAGAGGGATACCAGAAGCAGCAACATCAGTCCAAAAATAGGAGAAAATGACTCGTAACCCATCCGAAACACATCTGAGGCTCCATTGACCCTGTCTAATCACACACACAAGTCATATGACCTAATGGACTCGCTCGAAGCTTCAAAATAATATAAAACAACTTCGAAATGACGAATCAAACCAAAAATCAAGCTTATGAACTTCCAAATCTTTAAATATCGAATCTCATGCCGAAACCTATCAATTCAACTTGGAATGATGCCAAATTTTGCAGACACGTCCAAAATGATATAACAGAGCTCGACCCCGATATCACAAAAGTCAACTATGGTTCAAACCTTTTCATTTCCGAAACTTCAGCTTTTCTAATTTCGTCAAAATGCCTTAATTCACTCTACAAACCTCTAAATTTGAATCCGGACGCGCGCCTACGTCCAAAATCACCATACGAAGATGTTGAGATCATCCATGACCCATTCCGGGGTCGTTTACCCAAAAGTTCAATTCCAATCAACTTTTCATCGTTCAAACTTCCAAAACTAGATTCCTTCTTCCAATTTGATTCTAAACCATCTGAAAATAGAATTTCGCCATGCAGGAAAGTTGATACTCATATTATGAAGCTGTTCCAGACCTTATGCCACTAAACAGAGCTTAATTTCTAAAAAAAACCGGTCGGGTCGTTACATCATCCCCCTCTTAAAAACAATGTTAGTCCTCGAACGTGCTAAGATTCACCTCGAAGTCCTCAAGTCACTGAGTGCGCACTTCGAACATACACCTGCGGGTGACCCCATGCCACCCAATTTACTTAAGCATTACGACACCATCTCGACTGAAATTTAGCCTTTCTAGCAATACCAATAAGCCTTCACGCTAGAATTCTCACTTTCAATCCGTTTTCAAATGACCCGATTCTAAATCCATAGCCGGTATTAGTCTCAACCAGCTACTCCCATTCATGCCAAAACATATAGAGTACAACCACACAACATGACACATCATACATAGGCCCACAATAACATTTGTGATAGCAATACTTTCCTGAGATCAAATCCGTACGGGCCATAAGCCTCATATTCAATAGGAACTCTTTTCAAACCTCCACAACACTGGTGATGATATAATAACCACAAAAACCACATATGAAAACACCCGAATAACCAAATCTTAGCTAATACCAATGGCACACACCCCACAAACTAAAACTTAAGAAGCATAGAACGAAAATGAATGAATATAGAAAGGTAAAACACATAAGTGGACTACCAAACAAGTCAGGCTAGCACAGATTCCTTCTAAAACACTAATTTACATAACATTATAACAAGAGAGAATGAAAGCATGTAAAATACTTACACAGATCATATACTTATATAAACCTCACTGCGGTACACAGCCCGATCTCATCATATCAAAACACTTGAAATCACCAGGTCCCGCCGACAACACTGAATCACAAATAGGGTACACATCAACCCATCTAGAGACTCTCAAGAGATCAATTCCGCCTACAAATTACAACACAGCCTGGCTCCCATACTGGTGGAGCATAAAAAATCACAGATCGTAACCCAGAATACTCAAGAATCACATTAAACCTACCGAAACAGACAACATGAACTACTAGCCATATAACTCTCGACAATAGCTAGAAACAGACGATAGACACGGCTATCACTCATAGAATCTCCAAACAGGATAATCACATAAACAGAGTGCAAATCATGAAATGCACCCATAAATGGAACACCAAATAAGGGAACTCACCTTGATAAGTAGAACTGTGATGAGCTATAGATGGTGCTACTTTATAACAAACTGAGGCATACCTGAATGAAATAACCTGGCATAGCAGCCTTAAGCCTACTACATGAAACATATCAGCAGGTTGGGCCTCCACCTCTTAGGCGCCCTCTACTCACCTGAATACCTCGCTATAACATATCAGTCTGAAGTCTGGGACAATCTCTCACCATGTGGCTAGTATCTCCACACTCAAAGCACCCTCTCTACTGATGAGGCGGTGGAAACTGTGCGGCACGGGTACCCCGAGACCCATGAACACCTGAATCACCATGCGAAGCCTAAAGCGTGAACTGGACTGGTTGACCCGCAAAACCTCTACCATGACACACCGTACCTCCAAAATAAGGACCAGTATACCTCTCCGGCCTACAGGGCCTCCTCGTCTCCTCAAACTCCCTCTCCTGATCTCGCCTGCTCTCTCGCTTGTGTCTTTGCATGCCCTCTCTTCCTTGGCATGCATACCCTCTATCCGCCTAGGAATGTTAACAAACTCCTGATACGAAATATCCATCTCCAACTCACGAGCCATGCTCGACCTGATGTTGGGAATAAGCCCCTCCATAAACCGACAAACCTTCTCGCGAACAGTAGAAACCAAGGATGGGGCATGTCTAGTCAAGATGGTGTAACAGATAGCATACACCGAGACGGTCATAGTACCCTGACACAAATGCTCAAACTCCATGTGCCACGCATCCCTGAGGCTCTTAGGGACAAACTCTTTCAGGTAAATGTTTGAAAATTGAGTCCAAGTCACTGAAGCTGCCTCGTCTGGACTGTCTAACTCATAGGTGCGCGACCAATCATAGTGGCTCCTCGAAGGTGGAAAGTAATGAAGAAACCCCCTCGATCCAGAGATACCCATTGTACGAAGAATGGGGTAATACTCATCAAGAAAACCCAGAGCATCGTTCGATAATAGACCACTAAATACATGAGGCTTGTACCTCTTGAACCTCTCAAGCCTCAGCTGCTCCTGCTCGGAAGCTGCTGCTATGCCCTCAGGCTGAACTGGCACTGTAGGTGGTGTAGGAACAATCTCAAGGACCTACTCAACATGCACTCGCTGCTCAGGAGTGCGGGCAGCGGGAGTCTATGCTCGTCCCCCGGCCTGGGATGTGACTGCAGTAAGGGGAAGAAATCCTTCCTGAGCCAAAGTCGCGTACATGCTCATGAACTATGCCAAAGTCTCCTGAAGGGCTGGAATAGTAGTAACAGCAGGTGTGTCAGGTGCCTGGACTCCGGCTAGATCTATTGGTGGTGCCTCGATGGTAACTCGTGCAGGTGCTCTCGTTACACCACGTGCGCGTCCTCGGTCTCTAAATCAGACCTGGCCACCGACGGCTGCAGTACGGGGCACGGTTTCCTGATCATCTCGGGTAGTACATGTCCTCACCATCTGTGAGAGAGAAGAAGATAGGGGTTTAGAATTGTGATGTTAAAAATCTTGCACGACGGTAAAATAAAATAAAGTGAAATTTTTCCTAACTGTTACATAGCCTCTCGCAGATAAGTACAGACATCTCCGTACCGATCCACCAGACTCTAATAAATCGGCTTGTGATTTGTAACTCCTATGAACCTAGAGCTCTGATACCAACTAGTCACGACTTGGTTCGCCCTCCATGAACCATCGTGACAACACCTAGTCTCTACGACTAGGTAAGCCTAACAATGTGGAATATAATCTATAATTGCAGAAGAAAATGATTATAGATGAACTAATAACAGAAAACAGTGGTTAAGGCGCCGCTTGGCATATACAATAACTCGAAGCTAACAAAATTCCAAAAACCCAGAATCTCACAAATCACAAGCTAAGGGATACATATGAGGCTCTAAATCAAGAATGCCTATACAAAGAAAAAAATACCGATGAGCTATACTTATTACAGAAAGCTAGAAAGGGACTCCTCGGTCTGCGAACCTAGAAAATATACCTCGAAGTCTCTACCAAAATGCCCCATTCCAAGGCTGACATAGCTGAGTGGGAGTACCTGCATCTGCACAACAAAAATGTGCAAAAAAATATCATAAGCACACCACAGCGGTACCCACTAAGTATCAAGACTAACCTCGATGGAGTAGTGACGAGGAACAGTCAAGATACCTACCGGTCAAACAAACAATATATTTATTGGTACATCTGAAATGATATACATATATTTATGTAAAGAGTGTGCGGAGGGACCAATAATTCTTCAATCACAATGAGGGAAAAAGAACAACGAGAATATAAGAAGTGATGATACATAATGACAGCAAAACACAATCTAACTCCTAATAACAACATAGTAAGGGGAAAACAAAACAATAACTCATGTTCTACGATGATGTTAACCTAAGGTCTTATTTGACTATTTCCACAAATTTACCAAATCTCGGAGAAACCACAACACACGAAATCCCATAATCTGAAATCTAACACTTAGCATCTTGTGCGCCCATGAGTCTCACAATCATGCTGATAACTAACGGGCCAACTAGGGCCACTTTCACATATATAATGATTAAACGAGGACATACCTCTATACTTAGCAAAATCAGGGGAACTTCACCTCCAATAGGATTCTTTCAACTACACGTATGCTTGTGAGAGCGCTTTAACAAGATTTCTACCAGCTAATAAAGATAAGAAGAAGAGCGGCAACATGCATAGTGTTCCTTCACCACATCTACAAGATAAATCTCATATAGGAAAGCAAACAAAATTAAAATATTAAACAAAAATAGAAATGCTTCCACAGGCTGTCACAATCCTTACAATTAGTCCCTTACATAACCCTCCTTATTTCTCCACGTGTGCAATTAATAACATAATAATTAGCGCCTTATTTCGCCACACGTGCATAATAATATTCTCACCTTATTTAGCACATGCGCAACCCATATATAAGCATATAAATAATTCCCGCCTTATTACGCCGCATGCGCAATATATCAATAGCAAAAGTAGCACGGCAAATACCTCGTGCAACCCCACAACCAAAATCGTATGGCAGAAACCTCGTGCATCACAATTTCATCAACCGTACGGAAGAAACCTCATACACCACAATATCAATAATTGTACGACAGAAACCTCGTGCCAACAATATCAATAACCGCACGGCAGAGACCTCGTGCATCACAATATCAATAACCGCACGGTAGAGACCGCGTGCATCACAATATGAATAACCGCACGGCAGGAACCTCGTGCATAAACAATATCAAGTACAATAGCAACACATACAATATATACAAGAGCACAACAAGTGAATTAAGTCAAGAATCTTTCGTCCACTGGGGCGGTAAGACTAGCTCATAAGGAATAACCACAATGGAAAGTACTAAGCGTAATAAGTACAACTTAACAAGGGAGAGAAGTAATATGAAGCAACGATCTCATAATACGTAGTTTAACAACAAGGAAGTTATCATGAATCAAATAATTTCAAATAAGGAAATATCAACTAATCATAGAATATCTAACTTCTTAAAAGTTGGGCAAGATACGAAGAATATACAACGATTTCAATTAAGGATGAAAGAGGAAAGAATAATCATACCTCAATTATGACCAATTAATTACATGAGAAATACTAATAATTTCCATATAGAGACAAGCAGTTATGAAAGATAATGTGACTACGGAAGGGTAAAGATCTTTAGTTAAATAAAGTAAGAGTTAATTAGACAAAAAGAATAAACTAAAAGGGGCAATTAAATTCCAAGTAAGACATGTAAAGGTGAAGCTAATAACAGGAAACTCAATCATATCAAGAAAAACTTCATACTCAGTGAATACAAGGATCTAAGAGCATAAAAGGGGAAAAACACAACAAATATATCCAGGCACTTACTCGTCACCTCACATACAAGGAATACAATCAGCAGAGAAGACTCAAATCCTAGGTTAGGTAAGATACTTACTTCGAACTGGATCAAAATCGACTAGAAACCACGTTCTTTCAAAGCAACTGATTCTATGATATAATTCAAAGCTAAGATGTGAAATTATGTAAAATAACTAAAACACCCCTCAGGCCAATGTCTCAAATTCAGGTGAAATTAATGTTTTAAGAAACCTCATACTCTCACAAGTCTAGCCATATAAAACTCTCTCAAATCGGATGTCAAAACTCCATTCAAAACTCAATAATTCGGCCTAAGAAGTTCTACCAAATTTTTATGCAAAATTCCAAAATTAAAGGATAAATTTAAAAAGAGATTCATGAAAATTAGTCGAAACCGAGTGAGAATCACTTACCCAAGTTGCGCAGGTGAAAATCCCTTCACAAATCACCAAGAATCGAGCTCTAAAAGTAAAAATATGATAAAAATGGTGAAACCCTCGAATTTGAAATTTAATATGTCTGCCCAGGTATTTGTTCATCGCGATCGTGGAGGAAGGGACGCGATCGCGTAGAGGAGATTCAAGGATGCCCAAAAATACATATCGCGTTCGCGTGAAATGGGATGCGAACGCGAAGAACAATGGGGTAGTGGCTTACGCGATTGCGGATGGGTTTCTGCGAACGCAAAGAGGAAAAAGTGGTCAACTGCCCCACCCCCAATTCCTACTACGCGAATGCAGAACTAGAAACGCGATCGCAAAGTAAAGAAATATAGATCTTTGCGATCGCAGGAGATTAGATGTGGACGCGATGAATAATTAAGAAAAGCTTCGCGAACGCGAGGCAATGGATGCGAACGCGAAAAAGGATTTCGTGGTGGTCAACAACGAGGCTTCGCGAACGCAAAGGGATGCTCGCGAACGCGTAGAGGGATACCAGAAGCAGCAATAATAGTCCAAAAATAGGAGAAAATAACATGTAGCCCAGTCCGAAACACACGCGAGGCTCCTAAGATCTTATGCCACTAAACGAAGCTTAATTTCTCAAAACCATCCAAAAATTGAATTTCGCCATGCACGTAAGCCGATACTCATATTCTAAATTTGTTCTAGACCTTATACCGCTGAACGAAGATTAATTTCTCAAAACGATCGATCAGGTTGTTACATACACTAACATCATGCTTAAACTTTAAACATAAATAATATGTCGATGTTTAAGACTTTAATGTCCAAAATTAAAAACTATGACAAAAATAAAGAAGTATGACACAAAATTAATTACAATAAAAGTTAAAATGTTATTGTTTTATTTTTACCTTTTATAAAATTTCTGAACAACTTTATTTCTCTCTAATTCATATATGTGTCCTTAAACCAAAGCATTACTCAATTGCGAAATACAAAAACAATAAAGAGAATTAACAATATCCTTTGAAGAACTTTACTTCTTTCTACAACAATACGAGTAATAAATAATGTAGAATAATAGCGTCTTTTATAAAAATAATTGGCTTATTCGTTTTCTACATGAATTCATAAAATAAAGCTGATTCACATACAAAATTGAGAAAAAATAACTAAAAACTAATCATATTGATGTCCCAAAAAAGCGCGGCTACTGCACAAAGCAAACTGTTGTGAAAGAAGAAGTAGGTGTATACTGTTGTCCAAGGAGGAGCCGTTTACCAAGAAGAAGTTGGCGGTGAGGAGTAGAATCAAATATATAGAATACTATAGCAGATTTTATGGAATATGAAGTTTGGTTCCTTGCTGTCTTTACTTTATGGAATAGTGGAACACTATAAGTAGATTTTATGGTATAATAAACTATAATAAGGAAAACAATTAAACATATTCATGGAAGACTACAAGTAGGTTACCAGGAAGAAATAGGCGATGGGAAATAGAGCCCAAAACGATGGAATCAGAAGAATAATAAAGAATTGGACTCAAAGGCGGCTTTTTTTAATCGACTTTGTAAGTGTAGTTTAAATGAAAAAGAAATTTAATCTTGGATTATTTATATTTATATACTTAAATTATATAAATATTAAAAGTCATAAAAATGAATCAACATTTCAAGGATATTTTTGCCTTTCAATTTAGCATAAATTATTCATACTTTTATAATATTATAAATAAAGATAGATAGATAGATGTAATTAATGAAATAAGAAGATTTAAAAAAAATAAAGAAAGAACAAAAGTGAACGGAGAGGAAGGATGAGTAAATTTCAGGGGTAATCATTCAGATCTGTGTTCATATTCAAAAGTTACTTTTTTTGTTACGTAAAAGTCATTCAAATCATTACCTAAAATTTATTTTTCTTTATTTTCTTACACTAAAATTATTTTACTACGCTCTTGTTATCATAATAATCACTTTGATCAAATTTTACAAATTTTTTACCTGAAAAATCTATTATGCCTTTGACATTATTAATCTTCTTATTTATATAAAATACTCGTACATTTAATTTTTTCTTAATATTAAATTTTAAGATATATAAACAGCATTATTAAATTTGTCATTTATAGTATCGTGAACAAATTCCAAGTCCGCATTCTTGATCATGCTTAATAAAACATATTTAATGAAAATTAAAAAATCGAATCTCATTGATTTATCAGCCACGCCGTACCCATTAGAAAAATAACACATCATATTAATACTTTCAAATAAATAATATTAACAGGTAAAGCTTTAAAAACTTAATATTAAACACAAATATCTTTAAAAAAAATTTAGAAAATTTTATTGAATATAAAAGCTATCATTTGTTAAACAAATTATTTTATTATTTATTATCATTTTTATATTTAAGTATGTTCATGTTTGAATATGATTAAACAAATTGAGTGCCATGAAAAAAATAAATGTATGGATATATTATAAAAATAATAAATAAAATTATTTAATATTATTTTAATTATAAGTAAAATGAGCAGGTAAAAATATATTATATAGTATATAATATAAAAGATATTACATAAATAAGAGGATTAATGTCAAGGATATAATAGATTTTTCAAGTAAAACAATTATAAAATCTAGTCAATGTGACTTTTGTAATAGATAGAACAAAGTAAAATAATTTTTGTGTAACAAAAGGAAAAAAACGTATCTTTATAGTATTAAATAGAACAAAATAAAATAACTTGTGTTTAACAAATAACTTGTGAGCAGAACAAAGACCTTTGATGTCTTTGAGTCCCATTATAAGTATAGAATGATTGATAATGAGTGTGTTATCATATCCGGATGTAGTTCTCATACGTATATGTTATTACGATCCTCTAATTATCTACTTTTTACTTTCTTAGTTTCTACTTAAGAATGTTCTAATTAGGCAAATGTTGTCATCATAGTTCGTCTGATCCTCTTTTTTCTTTTACCTTGAAAGAAGGAATTGCTGGTCACTTAATCACTTTATTGAAGCATCTGTAAATACATAGTTTAATCCTTAAATAATGGATTAAATTCCCGTAATACATTTTTTATAGATAAAAATTACTTTAAATACTCAACCTTTTTAAAATGTGTCTAAGACATACCACTTTTATTTTAACCACTTTTTTTAGGCAGGTGCATAACACGCACCAACAAGATTGTAACATGTGTCATTACTTTATTTTAAAAAAATAAAATACTTAAAATTACAATTCTACCGCTAACTACCAAAAAATTTCTCATTACTCCATCTTCTTCATCTTCCCAGGCTAATATTGAACCATGGGTGACGAACTCACCACTGTCAAGAACTTCAAAAGTACTAAGTTTTTCAGCAATCCACCTCTATCGCAAATACAAAGTTCATCTCTCCCCACTTGTCAAAACTGCAATCAAGACCCATTGAACCACCAGAAAATGTAAAGAACAAAAACTCATAAAAACATGAAGAAAATAACCTAGAAATGCATATCCATACGGTTCGTTGAGAAACAACGAGATCATATGATAGAGAAAAATAATATACAACCTGATTTCTGTAAAAACAGAACCTTTACCACAATAATGCTAAAATCACAATTCAAGATTTAAGCTAATTACAAAAACCACAAACAAAATCAATAAAATTAATGTTCAATTTCTGCCCACCCTGATTACGATTCCGTTTTAACTAATAAAGCCGTTTAGCTTCTGAATTAAGAAGAATTTAGTGAAGAGTAGGTGGTGATGATAGAGTCATTAGTGTAGATTGTAGCTAAAAAGTAGCTATTGGAAAGAAACGAAAAGGAAAAAAATTTGATTAGAAGACTAATAAATGTATAGAAGAAGGAAAAAAGGCTTTAAGGAAGAGGAAGACATGGGGGTGGGGGCGGCCAATGGGGGACGACAGTGTTCAAGTGGGGGACAACATGGGATGGTAGTGGTTTAGTTGGAGATGACGGGCTGATGGATATTTTCTTTTTTCTTTTAAAATAAGAAAACTAAAGAAAATCAAATAAAATCTTAACACGTGGGCTGACATAAGGATTTGGACAGAATATATAGAGGTTTTACATGCTTAGTCATTTTTGTCAAAGAAGCCTTATATATTTGACAAAATTGATGTGTCTTAGACACGCTTTGAAAAGGTTAAATATATAAAATAATTTTTATCTTCAAAAAGTGTGTCACATAATTTTGGTTCATAGGTCAGAGGGTACACTATGTATTTTGCCTAAATTTTTATTTTACAAACCTTTATATCAACTACCAAACCGGCCATGAACACAACTTAGGAAATCTAAAAGTTGGAGATTTACCGATCACGAATAAAGCTAGGCAGATTTATAATTTAAATATTTATGAGTTCAAGTTCTAAACAACACCACATTTAATAAGTTCAAAATCTAAAATTTGTATGTTTTTAATAAATTTTTTTATAAATATCCAGGGTTTATGTCGAAACTATAAGGTCAAATAAACTCATCGCTTCTTTTGCAGATACGCCACTGACCATGAAACCCTAGACACTCGTACAAATAAATGGTTCTTCAATCTTGAACGAGTTTAAAGTAAAAAAAAAAAAGGTACTATGTACTCGAATTAATTTGCATACAAGTCGAAAATAAAATTTTGGTCAGATGTGCTTTGAGTTCATACGTTATTGTCACTCTAACGTTGGGGCACCGAAACACGAAAATAGTATGATGTGATTTTTAACATTGAAATGATTACTATGTGAAATATTTCTACGTAGAATGACTTCGTGCCAATAAGACAACTTATTTGGTTTCTGGCCGAAAGGCCAAAAGGACAAACTGATGTAGTCGAATTTTTCAATCTTCCCTAGGTTTTGTAGGTATCTCTGTTGATTTTGGTTGGTAAAAATGACAACAGCCTTTGCCTATATTTTCAAACTATTTTAAACTGTGAATAAAATTTTTGTAAATGTTGTGATCTTTATAAACTTTTATCTGAGGTGGAATATTGGAAACCAAACCTGATACTCATGTACATTAAATTGGACAGTAAATATAAATAATTTGAATAAAGTTACTACTCATATAAAATTTTCAGATAAAAACATCCCATGTTTGATTAGACATCACTCTTTCTGTGTCTCATGCGCCTTGACGTATATGGAAAATATTTTCAAAGTTTGCATTATTCATTTTTGTCATTTTGGACACTCTCCACGCCAAGCTTTGAAGAACGAAGTAATATTAATCTTATGAAGATATGACTATATAGTTTAATTTCTTTCTTTGGTTATGTTATAAAACATTTATGATGAGCTTTTGGTGTATGGAAAATATTTGACGGGAAATTCTCCCTCCTCACCTTACATACACATAAAGAGCATATCAATTAAAGAAATAAGATACAAAATGGACACATTAGCCTTTTTTTTTTTGAAAAAAAAAACCGCCTCATCTAAAATTTAATGTAGGCGATACACATAAGGCTATATGATATATGATTTAGATCTCACCTTATGGCCTATTGACAAATTAATTTTACATGGTTCTTTCAAGAAAAGAAATAAATATTCTAGAATTATAGTTACCATGCATTAAAAATATATTTTCACTTGTTTAATCTAATAAAATTTAGTCTAATTTATATCACCATTATTGTTCAAAAAAAGATAATTCTATGAATTCAACCTTTTATATTGCAATATCCAAAAAATTCAATAGTTTTTATCTTTGCAAATATATTTTTATTTTCAAAGGCGGATAGGAAAAAGAAAATTTATGTTCATACCAAAATCAATACGATCAGGATTAGAAAGTATAACTTTAATTTAAGGATCGGACACATGAATTTCAGCACTCCCTTTGAAGACTTTCACAAAAAAGTTTTTGTTGGATTCACATTTCAAAGTATATTGCAGTTTTTCTTCCAGATAATTAGGGCTTTACTTTGATACACTACTTTGAGCATGTGCTTGAATCATGCAAAGATTTTGCTATACAAAAATGGGATAAAAAGTGAGAATGGTGGTTTTATAATATTTGGGAAATTGGAGGATACAGTTCCCAAAGAAAAAGGGATATATTTGGGGTATGTTCATATCTAAAGCTACATCAGATGGATTTGGTCATATATAATAGTATACAAATTCAATATATATGTGTACACACGTCATGCATGTAATACACACACTACAATATTATAAACATAGCGGTTTTCTCAACATCTTCCACCTCTTAAAGACGGCATTCAATTTTTCCACTCACTAATTTATCCAGATAATCTTTTTATTGTTTTTCCTCCCTACATTCTCTCATCACTTTATGGTGATAAAGTTTAGAAGGAGAAGAGGCCACCGAAAAGCATGGACGACTTATAATCATGAAAGTAAGAAGAAAAAAGGAAGGAAAGGAAAAAAAAGAAATAAAATGAGAAAAAAGAAAACCAACTCATTACATTTGATTAGACTAGGCAACTCACACACGCATACATTCACCCACACGCTCACCTATTCATTCATTCATAACAATTTACACCTCCCTCTCTCTAGCTATCTAGATCCACTTTTTTTCTTGCTTTTCAAAATGGAAATCATAAGTCAACCTCACCTCATCATTTGGTCTTGGTTCTTCTTGGCACCCACCTCATTTCCCACTTTCTTTTATTGTTTTTATTTTCTCCACCTTTTTTACTCACATTCACTGGTCGAATAAAGATTTTTTGCACTATCAATATACATTTTAACATTGTGTAATAAAAAAAAAAACTCCAGCTTACATATTTTACCCATTTATGAATGGTTATTTAAGAAGTACGGGGGAGAGGTGATTAGGCATGGCATGTCTAAAATGCGGGTTTTCGAGGACATGATCCTTGATAGAAAAGTCTAGAGGTCTAGTATCAGGGTTGTAGGATATGGGCTCCTAGAGTTTTTCATACTCCCCACCCGGGTTTAGGTGAGGCTTGGCAGTACTATCCATAGATGATTTGTGTTTTGGCTTGTGTCTCCCTTATGGTAGTTACTGTATGATATTATTGCATGCTATTTTATTTATATTTCTTATGTTTAGATAATTATTTACGCTATTTCTGTTGGAGTTACTAATGCTCTTTTGTTTTTGTTTTTGTTTTTCCTTTCCTTCACTGAGCCGAGGGTCGATTGGAAACAGCCTCTCTGCCTTTTCGGGTAGGGGTAAAGCTGGTCTATATATTACCCTCCCCAGACCCCACTTTGTGGGAGTATACTGGGTAGGTGTTATTGTTGTTGTTGTTGTTATGAATCGTTATTATCATTCTATTAAAATGATAGTGTAAAAACTCGTCTACGATGTCACTATGTATTAGTTACTTCTTCCGTTCCATTATATATGAATATATTTATTTTTGGTCCGTTTAAAAGAAAATAATACTTTTTTTAAATTTGAAAATAATTTAGCTTAAATGTTTAACTCTATCCTTAATGAGAAGGTTTTATCACCACACAATTCTCTAGACCCATTTCTAACTGGGTTAAGATCATACATTTTAAAAGTTTTTATCTTTCGTGCCTAGTCAAACAGTTTCACATAAATTAATACGGGAGAGTATACTCCATCTTTTACTTAGAGGCATGGTCTATGTTGTAACTAAATATAGGGGTTCCGGCATTCGTAAAGTTCGACAAAAATTCTCTCTTTATATATATCTTTAAACAATAGTGATATATTATTAGTATCGGTCTATATACAAAATAAATTTTGGTTGAAACTCAAAAATAAAGAATTTCAAAGTATGGATCGGCTCTGCTTTTACCAGTAGTGATTATCACTGCACTTCTATATAATGGAGGCTCTTCAGTCATCAATTTTTAGAAACCCCAAACCCTCCAATGTACATGGGATCATCATCAGGAAGCTTAAGCATGAAGGTGCATGAGTTCACACGTGGATTAATGTTAGAGCATGATTCAGCTGCTCCTTCACTTACACTTGGTTGTAAACGTTTACGACCTCTTGCTCCTAAGCTCTCCTCCTGCACAAATGATCCTACTATTGTCACTCCTCCTTTCGATCTCAAGAGTTTCATTAGACCTGAAAGTAGCACTAGCCCTGGCAAAACTTCATTCAACGACGACAAGAAAGACTCCTCTCAGGTAATTTACTATCATATCCCTATGACTTTGAACTAGGAAAATTAATGATGGGATTCTAACATGTTTCACTAGCTGGGAAATGGAACACATTTGCAAGTGTTTCTCAAGTTTTAGCAATCTTAATTAAATAAGGTTTTTAAGTTATATATACTGAAGAAACTTTACATTTCCGTATTTTGATCAATTATAAACAAGTTATCGCACTTGCATTTTTTAATTACTATTAGCTCACAGAACTTCATCTTTTATATATTTTGCTCTCTCTTGTATTGTTATTACTTGTTATCCGTGTTTCTTTCTTTTTTTTTTTAATTGAGAGTCTATCGGAAACAGTTTATTTGTCTATCCAAAGTAGGAGTAAGGCTGCGTATATCCTACCCTTTCGAGACCCCACTTGTAAGAATAATACTGGGTCGTTATTGTTGTCGTCGTTGTTGCACACAGAAGTTAAACTCTTTTAACATGTTATGTAGGTGGAATCGCACCCGGGAGGTACAAGGTGGAATCCGACGCAAGAACAGATAGGAATACTGGAAATGCTGTATAGAGGTGGGATGCGCACACCCAATGCCCAGCAAATCGAACAAATCACAGTACAGCTAGCGAAATATGGGAAAATAGAAGGGAAAAACGTGTTCTATTGGTTTCAAAACCACAAAGCTCGTGAGAGACAAAAGCAGAAGCGCAATAGTCTTGGTCTTAGCCAAAGTCCAAGAACACCACCAGCCATTGTCACTAGTCCTTTGTCCTTTGACACTAGGGTATGGGCTCTTCTACTTAATTTCCTCATACTTCCACAGTATACTTTCTTTTACAATACCAGTACATAATAAATGAATAAATAAAAAGATAGTTCGATGTACAAAGCATTATACGACTCAAATATGTAACTTATAGGCTACCTGAAAACAGTTTTGCTATTGCTCCAAGCTGGTTCCCCTTCCACAATGTGCATATAAGTTAAAATAACTAATTATGGAGCTATATGCATTGTCTTCTTAAAAAATTTACACGATCTAGCTACTATCAGTCTATTTTGACATGTTGTAACAGTTTTGCTATCGTCATCCTGTTTTTATATAATTAAATAGTTATATATAATTATCTTTTAGGTGATCTAATGTTGTAAAACTTTCTCTTTTTAATTATTGAGTCTAATATATGGTGAATTATTTTTTATTGTTATAGGGAGAAGTAGTGAGGGAGGAAGATAGTCCATACAAGAGAAAGTGCATAGGCTGGACATATGAATATTTGGAGGAAGAGGAAAAGAGAAATTGTAGAGAGGATAATGGTGATAGGACACTTGAACTCTTCCCATTGCACCCAGAAGGCATGAGATGAATTAAATGAAGGCTTATTAGCTGAACAAGAATATTCTTTTTTATGATCTGACTCTTCTTCCCATTTTCGTCATCTTTTCACTTTCATCTGCATGTTTAAGTTTCTACTTTAATTTGTTCCTTTTCTTTCTTTCTTTCCTTATGTATCGGGAAAGAGAAAAGAAAAGAGAGACATCAGATCTATGTTAGTTTGTACCAATTAATTCCCTTCTTTTGGATTCTGGTTATTAGACTTATTCCTGACCTAAAACCTACTAGTATATGTTATGTTTCATGGGAAATGCTGCACAAATAATCTACTCTATTATCCTTCCTACTACAATCACGTAGCTTGCATATACACCGTAGATTCGACCGAATTTAGCTACCGAAAAGACTGGAATTAGTTACCTATTTTGTCGCTAATTTGTTATTAAATCGTCAAAAAAATATGTTGCTAAAACCTGATTTTTTAAAAGTGATTATATATAATTAAGTGTTCAAATATGTATTTATATTAAGAAATTTGTTAAATATGTATATAAGTTATTAATTAAAATTCAGTAACTTAAAAAAAATTTAATTTGATACCAATTATGGCTCATCCGTCATCATCCAACTAAACTACTACTACAACTTTCCTTCTTTTTTTTTCACGTTTTATTTTTTCTGTTTTTTCTTGTAGTTGATACTTTTGACTAAAGTGCTGATCAAGACGCTGAAGTCCACACACATATCTTAACATAATTCTTCTTCTTTTTTTTTTTTTTAATCTTTTGTTGTTATTGGAGAATTTCAAAATTGATAGGAAGTAGTGGTTGATCTTTACTTTCATGCTGTAGTTTGATGTTTGAATATTTTATTAATTTTCGGAAAGACTTTGATAAAGTACCATTGCATGTCAATCAGAAGACAAGCAATTTTTTAGTTTTAAAATATTGACTAAAGGATTGTGGGGTAGAAGATCAGTTTATAGATACGAATTTGGAGGGAAAAGCAAAAGAAAACATAGATTTAAAATACGAGTAGGGTGCAGTTTGGAGCGACTAAACTGTATGCGATGAAAATTACTCAAATTATATAAGATAATTCATGATGGAGTTTCGATTTGGTGGATGAAAAAGGAGGTGATTGATTATCTTTGTCCTTTTTCCTTTAAATATTATAATTAGCTCCTTAATTGATAATTGAGTTTAAAGGCACCAAATGAAAAGAGGAATCTCAGTACCATTAAAAAAAAAAGATTTTGAGTTAGATAAGCTAGTAGTAACTTATGAAGATAAACTTATAAACATCACGACAAGGAAATATGATTTATTCATAAGTTAGTAGTTTGATCATCGGGACATGACCCTTGGTAGTGATGTAAAAGGCAAAAATTAGAGTATGAGGTTAGTGAGTGTCGGCCTTTCTTCTTTTTCCATACCAGCAGGCAGGCAGTAATATTAATTTGTATTCTCGTATTTTCTTAATTTTTTTAGATTCCGATTACTATTTTTTTTGGTCATCTTATTTTCTGTATGTTTTATGGCTTCGTTCTCGTGGCTTTTATACCATCGTTTGCCATTTCATTATTATTATGCTTATGCTTTTCTTGAGTCGAAAATCTATCGAAAATAATTTTTTTACTTTCACAAGATAGGAATAAGGTCTATATACACGTTATCTTTCTCAAATTACTATGTTGGATAATACTGAATAAGTTATTGTCGTTATTTAATTTGATTAGTGATAATAGAGTTAGGCGCCCACCCACACAAGAAGGAGAGTATCAAAATTAAGAGGTGGAAAGTTGCAGTATTATATAACACTTGAATTGCAACATACCTCGTAGAATTATTGAAGATAGAAGTTGATTGAAAGACAACCTTGCAAAACAACTTCATATACCAACATAATTTTACACATTTAAAGATCTTCCTAGCTAGCATAATAAGGAGACTAATAACACATATGCTTAAACTGCACTAGCTAGATACAAAGAATTATGTCAGTGTTTATAACTTAAATCCTAACATAAAAATAATTACATAAGTTGCAGCTTATAATAAGCATCATTACAAGGAACGATCAGGTAAGAAGATCAATTTCCACATTTAAACTTCAAACCCTTCCCTTTTTCCTTTACAATTTTAATGTTCAGGGTAAACTACAATATCTTTTTCCAATATACATATTGTTTAATTTAATATATTCTTTACTTACTTAATGATGTAAATTTCCCATGATTTTACATTTACCTTTTAGATGTTCTTATAGAAACGTTCCTAGCAAAGTTTTACTGCACTACCCTCTTTAAATACTGGTGCAGTAAAATATGGAATTTGGATCTCACCCGAAATTAAGTGTCACGATATGAATTTTCCACCTTCGAGAGTCGTCATGATGCCTAATAATGGGAGCTGGGCAAGCTAAATCTTAATCACTTCTTCATTACAATATACTCCTTTTTTAACAATTATCAGAAATAGCATGAAACAACGGAAATAAGTATATAAATAAGCGAAAGTCTTTAATTAAAGGAGCTAGTTAAAATGCGAAAATCCAAAACAATCCTCTACCCAAGACTGGTGTTACAATACTCACGAGCTACTACGAATACTAAATACAATCGTCTGAAAGAAAATATAACTATTTGTCTCGAATACAATGAGATAACATGCTAAAATAAAGGATAGAGGAGACGTCGTACCTGCGGACACCTGCAGGGCTACCTAGGTGTTTCGCTGGACTGAAGGCTGACTCTCGCGCTGATGTTGCTGCTGTCTAAGACCTGGGTCTGTGCAAAAGAGCACAGAGTGTAGCATAGGCACAACCGACCCCCATGTATTGGTAAGTGCCTAATCTAACCTCGGTGAAGTAGTAACGAGGCTAGACCGGACTACCATGTAAACCTGTGCAGTTACGTAATACATTACAGAAAAATAAACAAGTAATGAGAAGTTATAAAAGAGGGAGGTACACGCTTTGGGGAACAATATCAACCTAGCAGAAACCAAATAGATATATCAAAGAAGAGTAAAACATCTATAACAATTCAATAACACTACTGTTGCAGCGTGCAACCCGATCCCTTATCAATTAACTCTGTTGCGGCATGCAACCCGATCCATATACATATAGCTGTTGCGGCGTGCAACCCGATCCAAATATGATATCTGTTGCGGCGTGCAACCCGATCCAATATAATATCTGTCACACCACCTTTTACCGCTTACTCGTGGTTACCCCGAAAGACGACACGTGTATAGGAGTTTTACCAATTAAAGTGACATTAATCGAGATAGGATTAATTATTTATTTCAAGAGTCGCCACTTGGGATATGTTTGGATTTTGGTGTCCTAAGTCACCAATTTATTTAGAATCCCAAATAGAGGAAATTTTGACTGCCCAATTGGAGTTTGCGAACCACAAAAATCTTGAGTAAGGAATTCTGTTGACCCGAGGGAAGGTGTTGTGCACCCTCGGATCCCGTGGTTCTATCACGGCCGCTTAAACTCATTATAAGTGGCTAAAATATGGTTTGCTATTCCTGTTATTCCGTAATTTTAGATTATTAACCGCTTTTAACATTTTTAGGAAAATTTTCAATGTTATTAAAACACGTCGCAAATCGCGTCACATATATGCACCCACAATTTTAGACATATTTTAATTCCATTGAGAATAGGATTTGGGTCACATAAATGCGCACCCGAATTTAGGGAGGTATTTTTATTAAACACGCGCGTACAGTAACTACGTCTTTGACATTCGTGGGAAGACCGTGAAATTTACTAAATGACACTTCCTATTTTTATGTGTTCAAATGAATTAAGGAGCCATCACATAGTTATTTCTTGAATTAACATGGCTCACTTTAATTTACAATGATATCTTAACACATGCTAAATACTCAACTTTGCAGGTGCTTAAATGCACCAATTGTTTTGATGTATAGACTGTATATTGGAAAACATTATGTACACCTTAGCCTCATTCATGGCTAATTGCACATACTGTTTAAGATTTGGGTCAACCTAAGAGCACATGTTGCTTGGCTGCGACTGGCAGCTATTGCGACTGGCCTGGGCTTTTAATCACTCAGCCCAGAAAACGTGTTGAATTACAACATTTGGGTACTTACTGGGCCTCGCGAATGAGCCCAGTGTTGATTTGGACAAAAGAGTCAAATTCTTAGTAACCATTCTGGTTCAAAATTATATACAAAGTTGAATATCTACACACTCATAGAGATAATATTAACAATCGTTTTTTATATGTGTGTGTCAAACTTTAACATTATATCTGAATCAATCGATTCATATACTCATCAGTCAGAGTATATGCATCCAATTATTTCAAATTCGATTATGACTTTAATCACATTTTATAGATTTAAACAAACATGGATAGTGTGCTGAAGTCAAACGAGTCAAACATTACATAGTATTTGGACTTCAACTAGCTATTAAGCTAGTATTTTGAGTCCCTCATTTAAAACACAGTTGGAAATAAGTATCTAAAACAACTACATCACTTAATTTACTATATTATCAGCTATTCATGCTTAAATAAAAGTTTGAATGTTCACATTATTACAAATAAATCAGTCTCTAGAGTTCAGTTATTACAGAATGAGACAGTCCAACTTTAATCACAACATAATGACTATCTTATCACAACAACTTCATCCAAAACTGGATAAGGGGAAAATAGAGAAGGGGTTTAGAATAAGAAACTCAGATATGCACATTCATGAATACTTTATACTTGAGCTTCAAATAACAATGGATATTGGAAGCTACCTGTAATTCAGCAGAAAACAAGCCTATGAGTAAATGTAATGAACAAGAAAAGCAATCAACAGCCAAATACACAGTGCATCCAGGACTTCAGCAGAGATTTTAGAGAATTAATTCTTCAGAAAATGATTCAAACAGCACTAATGGTATTTTTGCAGATATAGGAATAAGTATTTCAACTCTAGTATTCAACGAGAAGGTTCCAGATCCCTTTTAAAAATGCCCAGGGGGTTTCTTTTATCGTAGAGCCTTAGGGCATCAGATTTTCCTCTTGTTTTCCTTTTAGTCCTTACTCAAATTTGCAATTTGCCTAAATGGTCCTTCAATTCTTGACTTGTGCCTCAAGTTTGAGGCAGAATTTGTGTTTTAGTCCTTGCTAGAAGGTTCTAAGGGATTACTATCAGGTTTTTTACATGTTCAAATCCCTCTTATACCCCCACTTCCTTTCCTAATTACCCCCATGAAGTTTTGACCTTAGTCAGTTCCTTAACCCTATTTTAGTTACAATTGACCCTGGTCAACCAAACTTGGGTCACCTTTTAATCTTAGACTAACAGGCTCATGAAAGTTCAGAATTAGCCAAAATTAACAAGGTTCAGCATAGATGCCTTAATATAGACTTTCACATCCAAACATTATATAGAACTATCAAAACAAAGGGCTAGAAGAATGAATAAATTTATCAACACTTAATTTTCAGAAGTGTCTCAATCAAAATGTTTCAGAAATACTTAAAAACGAGAAGCACACAACAAGGGGTGAGTATATAGTTCCGGAATCATCTTAGGAAGCAAGTAAACGCTACCACTGAGCAAATAAAGGTCCCAAACCCCAAATCAGCTTAAACCAACATCAATACTGAAAAATCAAAGTCATTATGGCAATCAAATACTTAGGGACGAACCAGAAATCATAGAATTAGAAGATGGATGTCAATTAAGCCCTAAAAATCACATCACTGAAGAATAAACTAGACTAGGTTTTCAAGAGTCAAGAGACTAATGCTAGCAAGATATCGCACTGAGGAAAGGATTTCAGAGTACTGACAAACAACAACACATGACCATTTAAACCAGCTTTAGGAGAGACAATGGACAAACAAGAAATTATTTAAAGAAGATGGTCAATCTAAGAGCTAAATAGAAGATAAAATACTTAGGCAAATATATACAGAACAGACCAAGTAATCAGGAAATTATATACAGAAGAGACCAAGTAATCAGGCAAATATATACAAAAAAAGGCAGAGTACTTAGCTTCTTATTCTTGTTCCCATTGAAACCCTTTCAATCAACTCTTGACCACTTCCACAGTGTTTCGAACCTCCATATAACCTGTTTTAAGAGTTCAAGGAGGCTTTCATGGTTCTGAGACGTTTGGACATTATATATTATTTGGGAGAGGGTTTAATGGACGTTGGATGAGATGGGGATGGACGGATGTGATGAGCCCCTCCCTTTTGAGACGGTGTCGTTTGGCCTTTGGACGTGGACTACATCAGAGGGGTCAGTGGTTTGGGCTGGTTCATGTGTTTTTCAAAAGGGAGACATGCTTTGGGCCACTCAGGTGTTGCTCAATTGTAGCCAGCTTGAGTGGCTGTGTATATATACACATATATGTATTTTTGTCTTTTTCATTTAATTGAAAAACAATTCCTAACTTTATTTACAACCACAACTTCCTAATTATCACAAATAAAACCTACACTAAATTGAAATTAAACATAGAGTAATTTCAAATGCCAGACATGTATATATATATTTTTGTATTTTAATTTGTAAAATAAATTTATTTAACAATTAAATCCTAATTAATCTCAAACATGCACTAATGAACATACGCATGCAATTAAATCCTAAAAATTAATATCCTAATATTTTTAGAGAAAAATCCTAAACTTTAAGAGTCCTATTGGAGCTTGCTTCGATCAGGTAAAAATCATATACTCACAGCTGCCCCTTTTACGTGGGAACACGAAGAGTTTTTATGCAAAGACAAGTGAGCAAATATGAGCGATTTCCCTCCGGTTGAATACTCCATGTGAAGCATTTTGAAACATTTCTGACCGAACCTTGCTTCTAAGGTTGCCTACATATCCTTGGCAATAAAGGAATCGGGTTAGTGTAGTTTTGGAAGTTTTGGTAGCTGGGACTACCAGGAGACTGTGATTGGCTGCTATTGCTGCTGTTTCTGCTTGCTAAACTCCTTATTACACCGAAAAAAAATCAAAACTAAGCTAGCTAGGCCTATAAACTACAAGTTACAAGATTCCTATCAATGAGTCTCTTGAAGCTTCATCTTGAGCCTTGGCTATCTTTCGTAGCAGACTCCGATCTGAATCTTGATGCTCATTAATCCCAGCTGCTGGCTCAGTCTTCAACAAAACAGGATATGTTGAGATTGTGACTTCAGTTATATTTTGAGCAGCCCACGTCCTTGTTTGCCTCATCATTTGAGTTCACCTTCTGTCTCTTTTCTTTTCTTCTGTTCTGAATTGACACTCATGCTTTCAATTATGCCGAATCTTATGCCTTTAGGTGACACCTGCTCAGACAGCAAAACAAGCAAACAAACGAAATTTTCTACCCCAGTTTTCATTGGAAACTTTCATGAGTTATTCGGTAACACACACCTATGCTACTCTTTATTATAACAATAAGGATCGGAATTGTGTATCCCTTGGAAAGATCGCCTGGTTATGCTGGGGAGGAGAAATAGTTCCTGCTGGGGAATAAGATGAGAATCCTCGGGTTATGCCAGGATAAGAATGAAAAGGTTTCATGTGGGGAGGGAAAGAAAATATCCGCGGGTTATACCAGGATAGGAAAGTTCCTGTTGAGGATGGGTTATGAAGAAACTCCTGGGTTATGCCATGAGAGTCCACGGGTTATGCCGGGACGAATGAAAAATCCTAGGTTATGCTAGGGGAATCCACGGGTTATGCCAGGATGAATGAAAAATCCTAGGTCATGCTAGGGGGATCTGCGGGTTATACCGGGATGTAGGGAGGTCCTGAGTTATGTCAGGGAAATCCATGGGTTATACCGGGATGAAGGGATGTCTCGAGTTGTGTTTGGGGAATCCACGGATTATACCGAGATGAAAGAAAAAAACTTGGTTATGATAGGGGATCCGCGGGTTATGTCGGGATGAAGGGAGGCCCTGAGTTATGTCATGGGCATCCATGGGTTATGCCGGGATGAAAGAACAATCCTAGGTTATGCTAGAGGGATCCCCAGGTTATGCCGGGATGAAGGAAGATACTGAGTTATGTTAGGGGAATCCACGGGTTATGCTGGGATGAAAGAATAATCCTAGGTTATTCTAGGGGGATCCACGGGTTATGGCGGATGAAAACGAGATCCTGAGTTATGTCAGGGGAATCCACGGGTTATTCCAGGATGAAAGAAGATCCTGAGTTATGTCAGGGGAATCCAGGGGTTATGCTGGGATGAAAAGAGATCCTGAGTTATGTCAGGGGTCCGCGGGTTATACCGGGATGAAAGAAAAATCCTAGGTTATGCTAGGGGATCCACGGGTTATGATGGGATGAAAAGGAGATCTTGAGTTATGTCAAGGGAATCCATGAGTTACGCCGGGATGAAAGAATATCTTGAGTTATGTCAGGGGAATCCATGGGTTTTGCTGGGATGAAAGAATATCCTGAGTTATGTTAGGGGAATCCAAGGGTTATGCCAGGATGAAAGAAAAATCCTAGGTTATGCTAGGGAGATCCACGTGTTATGCCGGGGTGAAAATTAGATCTTGAGTTATGTCAGGGGAATCCACGAGTTATGCCGGGATGAATGAAAAAATCCTAGGTTATGCTAGGGAGATCCGGGGTTATGCCGGGATGAAAGAAAAATCCTAGGTTATGCTAGAGAGATCCGCGGGTTATGCCTGGATGAAAACAGATCCTAAGTTACGTCAGGGGAATATGCGAGGCAGTGGATGACCTCAGAGATTTTTTTGATTGTGCTGGGGGTATAGGAAGAAACGAATAACTCTTAGGTTATGCTAAGGGTAGGGGAGTGTTAGCTCATAGACCATGATGGGGAGTGCAGAGTATAGGGAAGGAGTCCTCAGGTTATGCTGGGGATGTGGAGGGAAACTTCCTCGGTTTATGCTGGAGAGGGTGGAATGCAATTCTTAGGTAATTCCTAGGAAGTCCCCAAGATGTACAAAGGGGAACTAGGGATTGGGATATCGTGTTGTCATGCTCATTTACGAGTTTGCAGAAAAATGAAAAGAAAACTTCCCTTTGGTCATTGACGCATCACCACCTTTGGCCCGTGTGCCTATCCTTTGGTTGTTTTTGCCTCGTGTTCCTTTTGCTTTTCTAAGTTGCGCCTGCATCTATTTTAGTTCAGAAACAAAACAAATTGTTAGTTTGAACTGTGACTGGTTTTGTAGTCTTGTGAGGCTTGATTTCGACTTCCTTTGTATTCAAAAGCGAACCCTCAGCTTTCCATCCTTGCTTAGTTGGCCAGGGGGTTCTCATTTTGGATTGGTATTTGCTTCTCGGGCCTTGGGTCATGAGTTTTGTCCTGCCTTTGATTTTGGGCTTACTTTTGGGACTTTTGATAAGAATCATCATCTTGATCGGCTTAAAACCCCAATTTCGCTTCAACTTTAGGCCTCTTTGGCTTTGAATTTTCTCTCTTTATTTCTTTACTTTGGGCCATTAACTGTCATGATCAACCGGGATTGGCCAAGTGTACTTGATGAGGTCGGTCATTCCCCTAATTCTGGCTAGGAGAAAACCGTGAAGCCGGCCCTGCTACCTTTCTTTAAGGAGTAGTGAGGAAATTAAAGTGGAAATGAGTGAAATATAACTTTAGAGAGGTATGAACCTTGAAGGAAAAGAATGAACTTATCTGAAAATACGAGCCGACTTTAAATGGCGACGACATGCTTCTTAGACTGGATACCTGGCCCAAATCCATTTCTGCTTTCTGATTTCCACTTTTCGAACACCAAAGAAACTTACTCAGACCTAGGCAGCGATATTTCCTCTCTTTGGCCAACGGCTCCTTTTGTGGGTTTTTGCCAATCGGCCTCTCTCATTTCTCTTCTCCCGTCGCCCGATAGAGTTCTTTGCGAGTTATCTCTGAACAGACTCTCTCCTTTTGTTTTTCTCTGCTCACCGTCGCCTTATGGTGCCCGGAGGTTTTCACTGATAAGAATCTCTCATTTCTTTTTCTCACAAAATTTTATTGGTGCCGAACCCTAACAAATGGTACTTTTTTTTCGAGGATCTATAACTTTGCAATCATTCCGACGGATTTGTAACCGAACCGATACATTTCTGCCCCAGTTTTAATTTTCTTGGGTAAGTGTGGTTTTTATTTTGATGTGACTGAACCTCAGGGAGAGGATTCCTATGTATTCTTTCAGAATCAAGCCAGACGTAGTTCAGGAAGTGTTTCCTAAACTAATTTTGTTTTGTACTTTCTCTTTTTTTCTTTTTCTTATTGAATTTTCTTTTTTTTCTTTTATTTTCTTCTATATTTTTTTTTGAATTTTTTTTCTTTGTTGGTACAACTGGCCGTGACATACTGCGGCCATTCGTTTTTCATCAATTAATACCAGCTGCTCCAATCGAGTTTTGGCCCATTCACTATCTTCGATTTCTAGCTCGACCATCACTCGGAGCGAAGGGATTTCTACGTCGGCTAGTACAACAGCCTCAGTTCCATAGACCAGCAAATAGGGAGTGGCTCCTACTGATTTACGTACTGTAGTACGATATCCCATCAACGCGAAAGACATCTTTTCATGCCATTGCCTCGAGCTTTGAATCATATTCCTCAAGATTTTCTTGAAGTTCTTGTTGGCTGCTTCGACCGCACCATTTGCTTTGGATCTGTATGGAGTGGAGTTTCTATGTGCTATTTTGAATTATTCACATATCTCTCCCATCAGGTGACTATTTCGATTAGCTGTACTGTCAGTAATGATAGCAGCCGGGTTCCCAAAGCGGCAAATGATGTTGGAATGCACGAAATCCACTACCGTTTTCTTGGTGAGAGACTTGAGGGTGATGGCCTCATCGCATGTGAAATAATCAATGGCGACCAATATAAATCTGTGCCTATTTGAGGCCTTTGGCTCGATTAACCCAATGACGTCCATACCCCAGGCGGCGAATGGCCAGGGTGCTGACATAGGATGCACCTTATTTGGTAGTGCATAAATCAGATCACCATGCACCTGGCGTTGATGACATTTCCGCACAAAGTTGAAGCAGTCTTTTTCCATGGTCATCCAATAATAACCAACTCGGAGTATCTTCTTTCCCAATATATAGCCATTCATATGGGGCCCACATACGCCCGCATGTACTTCGTGCATAATTCTCCCAGCTTCTTCGGCATCCACACATCTAACCAAATAAATATCTGGAGTCCTCTTGTACAAAGTGTCACCACTTAAGAAAATATTGCTCGCATGCCGTCGGATGGTCTTCTTTTGTTATCCGGTGGCTTGCTCAGGGTACTCCTGTGTTATCAGGAACCTCATGATTTCGTAATGCCAAGGCTGCGAGCTAGGCTCTTCTTCGGTTGCATTGCAATACCCATGTCTTTCCTTGATTTGGATTTGTAAAGGATCAACATAGGCATTCCCAGGGTATGGAAACACGGAAGCCAAAGTGGCAAGTGCATCATCTAACTCATTGTGGCAACGGGGAATGTACCTGAACTGTACCCACCTGAACTGTTTGCTGAGGTCTTTGACATGCTGTCTATACGGGAGGAGCTTAATGTCCCTTGTCTCCCATTCCCCTTGAGCTTGTCTGATGATTAGATCGGAATCCCCCATGATTAGCAATTCTTCGACATCTAGGTTATTAGACATGTTCATGCCCATAATGCAAGGCTCATATTCAGCGGTATTATTGGTGCAAAAGAACCGAAGTCTGGTTGTAGCTAGATATTTCCGGCCTGCAGGTGAGATTAATATTTCCCCGATCCCTATGCCCTTTGCGTTTGCTGCTCCGTCGAAGAACATTTTGCAGACGGGAGTGTCGTCAGCTTCTATTTCCAATGTGTTCACCTCTTCGTCGGGGAAGTAAGTGTTTAAAGGCTGATACTCGTCATCAACGAGGTTTTCTGCCAGATGATCTGCCAGTGCCTGAGCTTCCATCACCGTACGAGTGACATAAACGATGTCGAACTCGGTAAGCAAGATCTTCCATTTAGTCAGTCGCCTTGTGGGCATTGGTTTTTGGAATATGTACCTTAAAGGATTCAGCCTAGTTATGAGGTACGTGGTATGAGCTTGAAAATAATGCCTCAACTTTTGAGCTACCCATATCATGGCGCAACACGTTCTCTCCAACAATGTGTACTTGGCCTCATAGCCAGTAAATGTTTTGCTTAGATAATAAATGACCTGATCTTTCTTTCCCGTGGCGTCATGCTGCTCGAGAATACAACCGAAAGAGCCTTCCAGGACCGTCAGGTAAAGGAACAGTGGCCTTCCTGGTTCTGGCAGAACTAAAACTGGTGGATTAGACAAGTATTGTTTGATTTTATCAAAAGCTTTCTGACACTCCACCGTCCACTTAACTGCTGCATCCTTCTTCAGCAGTTTGAATATAGGCTCACATGTTGAAGTCAATTGGGCGATGAACCGGCCGATGTAATTTAATCTCCCCAATAGACTCATCACATCCTTTTTGGTCCTCGGTGGGGGCAGCTCCCGAATGGATTTGATCTTGGTTGATCTAATTCAATGCCTCTCCGACTGACGATAAACCCCAAAAGTTTTCCTGAAGGAACTCCAAATGCACATTTGGCCGGATTCAATTTAAAATTACATTTGCGGAGCCTTTCGAAGAATTTCCTCAAATCTTTTACATGATTGCCCTGAGTTTTAGATTTGATAATCACGTCATCCACATATACCTCTATTTCTCTATGCATCATGTCGTGGAAGATGGTGGTCATAGCTCTCATGTTGGTTGCCCCGACATTTTTCAATCAAAAAGGCATAACTCCATAAAAATATGTTCCTCAAGGTGTGGTGAATGCCGTTTTCTCCGCATCTTCCTTATCCATCAGCACTTGGTGATACCTCGCGTTGCATTCACAAAGGATTGAATCTCATGCTTGGCACAATTATCGACAAGGATGCGGATATTGGGTAGAGGGAAATTATTCTTGGGACCCGCCTTGTTCAAATCTCTATAATCCACACACACTCGCATTTTCCCGTCCTTCTTTGGCATCGGGACCACATTAGCCAGCTATGTGATGTACCGCACTACCCAAATTACCCCTACTTCAAGCTGTTTCGTAATTTCCTCTTTGATTTTATCCCTGATATAGGGCTTGAACTTTCTTTGCTTTTGTTATACTTGAGGGCATTCAGGGTATGTAGGCAACATATGAACCACCAAATCCCTACTCAGACCAGACATGTCATGATAGGACCACGCAAATACGTCTTTGAATTCTAACAGGAGTTGAACCAATGAATCCCGTATTTCTTTATTTACGTGGATGCTTATTTTTGTTTCTTCGATTTCATCGAGATCGCCCAGGTTAACCGGTTCCGTATAATTTATATTAGGCTTAGTTTTGTTCTCAAAGTGTTCCAATTCTCGAGTGATTTCCCTAAAAGCCTCTTCTTTATTGTATTACAATTCCTGGTTCGTTATTTCACAAACAGGCAGCGGGTTTGGGTCGTGGAATGTAGTTCGCAAGCATGTTGTTTTATTTAAAGCCGCATTATTGGGATTAAAAAAGATGAAAAATAAAGAAAGACAAAAATCAGAGAAAGGCAAAGAAATGAAAAATATTGATTTTATTTCTTTGAACTTGAAAGATAAACAAGGTTTACAATTTGATATTTAAGGTGCTAAAAGGAAAACAAACAACGAGCTACACCCTGAAATAGTTTGTGATGTGGGAAGATGTAGCAAGGCAAGACTACCGGGTCTCCCGCCTGACCGAAAAGGGTGTGGCCTTCCAATTTTGAAGTTTAGCATCTGGCCCCATATACAGTGCTTCAACGACACTTGACCCTTCTCCCGGTTGGATCATGTTTACATCATAGAGAAACTCTCTCATAGCTCCGCAGATCTCATCGATTTCTTCTACCGTGAAGGTTTCTTCTTCCTCCTCTTTACTTTACTTTGGTTCTGTAAAGGTTTTGTACAAGTGAGCCAGGGGTCATGGTACAGCCCATCCTTGGCGCTTTCTGCGATTCGCCTAGGTGATATCTTCCGAGGTTGGGTGAAATCCCAGTCTAAAGAACTTTTCTGTGGAAGGCAACGAGACCAGCTCATTTATGCCTTGTAAGGAGCTTCTGAGTCCCTTGCCTGGCTTGATGCCTTGGCGCGTCATTTCCTTTGCGACCATGATTGAAGCATTTGACAGAAAATGCTGAGGAAACGGCTTGCCCTCTTCATGCTGATCAGCTACTACGACTTCAAAAGCTTGATAGACTATGTGTTCACTCCCTTCCTGAGCTTCTGGACAGGGGACAGAGGGGTCCCAGTAAATTGATTGTTCATCCTCTCCATAAACTACAATCTCGTGATTGTCATACTTAAATTTCAGCATTTGGTGCAAGGTTGAAGGCACTGCCCCTGCTGCATGAATCCACGGCCTTCCCAGGAGCTAGTTGTAGGAGGTGTCCATGCCCAGCACCTGGAATGTTACTTCGAAGTCGACTGGACCAATAGTGAGCACCAAATCGATTACACCTATGGTATACCTTTTTATTCCATCGAAGGCTCGGACACATACGTTATTAGGGCGGATCCTCCCTATCCTAATCTCCATTCTCTGCAAGGTAGATAGTGGGCATATGTCTACTCTGGAACCTCTATCAACCATCACTCTCTTGACATAATATCCCTCAAATTTGATAGTGAGATGCAAAGCCTTGTTGTGAGCAGCTCCCTCCGGAGGTAACTCATTCTTACTGAACGATATCTGATTGATAGCGAAGAATCTCTCCGCCATTTTCTCTAGCTGTTCTACAGAGGTCTCAGCTGGCACATAAGCTTCGTTTAATGTATTGGCCAACACCTGTTGATGCTCGGGAGATTTCATCAAGAGTGACAGTAGAGAAATCTGCTCAGGGACTTTCGAAGTTGATCTACCACTTCATACTCTGGCATTTTCATTTTTTGGAAAAAGGCTTCTGCTTCCTCAGCATTCACTGGCTTCTTTGGCGGAAATCGATCTTTGGTAACGGCGTTCATATCTTCTATGTCCAGGTATTTCTTGGTGGAAACTCTCTTTTGGACTTCCCCGAGGATTTCTTTGCCCTTATATGTAACAATGGGTTCCTTATAATTCCAAGGGACAGTTGAAGGGTTGGTCATGGGCTTTTGTGGAACGCGACCAATAACCACGGGCTCAATAAACACCGATGGCTTAATCTATCCTCGTACCATGTAGGCCTTCTTGGGTACATACATAGTTTTGTTCAGTTCGAACCTTTTTGGTGGGCTTAAAGTGGGTTGTTTTTCTTTGCGTCCTCGTGGGATGTAGAGTATTGTTTCTTTGGGAGGGGTTGTCTCAGCTTCAACCTCATCCCTCTTCTCTGCTCCAGGGCATTCGACTTGAGTTATTTTCTTTTCTTCTATCTTTTTTGGGGTGACTTTTGGTCTTTTATCTGCCTCGGCAATGGCTATGATGGATTTCAGAGCGGGATCAAATTACTTGTCCTCGCGGATAATTCCGATGACCGGCCCGTTGTTGTGAGGCGGTAACGGGTTATCTGTTACATTTGGGACTTCGTCATCTCTTAGATTTATCTGCTTTTGATCAATTAAGTCCTTCATTGCTTGTTAAAAGGTCCAGCAATTATTAGTATCATGCCCCTCTGCCCCAGAGTGGTAGGCACAACGCATGCCCCTTTAGTAAGATGGTGATTCAGGATTCTGTCTGTTTAGGGGTACAGGCTTGAGGATACCCATATGGACTAGCTTAGGAAACATGCTGGCATAGGACTCTCCTATTAGGGTGAAGTTATGCCTCCAGGGTGGCTTCCTGGAATGATAATTGTTCTTCTGAGGGCGGGGATTGTAACGATTCTAAGGGAGTTGATTCCTTGGATCTTGATTTCTATTATTCTACTTTTGAGGTTGGGGAAGGGTTGAGCGTTCATAACTGCATAGGGGTTGAGGGACATATTGCATGTCTCGGTGAGGATAGTAATGTTGAGGCGCTCTTTCAGAGAATACATGCCTGTGAGTGTGCTGCTTCCTCATCCCGGAGGCTGCCATGGATGCTTCCTCTTTTTTATTGTTCCTTGGGATTCCTGCGACCCATCCTTGTATGGCTTGGGAGGTGGCTCTTATGGAAGATTGACTTAGAATCCTCCCTGTTTTGAGGCCGTTCTCAACCATCTCCCCAATCTTTATTGCCTCTACGAATGGTTTCCCATTTCGACATCATGTTCCGAAAATAGTCTGCTCTTGTGCCTGTAGAAAGACGGTAACCATTTCGGCTTCATCCATAGGAGGCTTCACCCTCGATGCTTGCTCTCGCGATTTAATAGCATACTCTCTGAAGCTTTCCATAGGTTTCTTCTTCAAATTGGCTAGGGAATTCCTATCCAAGGCGATGTCGATATTGTACTGGATCTCACAATGTCCAGGGCAAGGTCATCCAATATGTGACATCGGGTAATGTCTTGATCTATGTACCATTCGGACGCAATACCTACTAGGCTCTCCCCAAAGTACGCCATCAGGAGCTCTTCCTTCCCATCGGCTCCACGTATTTGATTACAATACGTTTTAAGATGGGTGATGGGATCGCCATGGCCATCGTATTTCTCAAATTTCGGCATTTTAATCCCCAAAGGAAGATGTACATGGGGGAACATGCACTAGTCTGAATAGGCTTCTGTCCGCTCAGCCTTTGCATATTCTTCAGGCTTTTCTCAAGACTCTTCATTCTCCTTGTGATCTCATCCTGCTTGGGTGCTTTGGAAGTTTTGTCTGGCACAGGGGTAAGTTCATATGTTGGCTGAGGGTAGCTGTATGTAGGGTACTAGGGAGGCTTATTTTGGTAATTAGGAGTTTGGAAGGTAAAGGCTGCAGGGTCAAACACAGGCCTTGGCACTGCAGGCTGGGTAGTAGCTTCACATGGAGGGGCCGTAAAGATATTGGGAACTGGCTCGGATGCTAACATTGGAGGGTGGGTTTTGGAAGGCTCCCCAAAATAGTTGGTGGAAATGGTGGGCTGCCCTAGGAGAATGCTCGGGTGACTGATAGGAATAGTAGTTGTACCCTTTGACAGTGGAAATAGCTCGGGAAATCCAGGGATGGTGCTGGGAGGTTCCTTCCTGTTAGTCCATGCGTCCCACATTTCCATGACCCGGAGCTGCAGGATCCTGTTTTCTTTGACCGCCGCAGATTCAGAGGCCGATACTCATATGATTGACTGTCTTCTGGAATAGGGATGGTGGGTAGAGCTATTTCAGTTGACATCTCTGTATTTCCCTTTGAACGAGTGAAGTATCCCTGTGAAGCCATTTTACCGCAAAACCAACAACTGTTCTAAACACATGAACTGTAATTCTAGAAAACGTAGTTAGTTTCGGGATAGATGACAAACAGGAAATCACACATTGAGCATGATGCACCTATGCAGATAATGGGTTTCTATATGCTTGCCACAGTCGCATTCGTCATCCCAGCACTTTTATTTCAATTTCCCTTTGCTTCTTGCCTTTTATTTCCTCTCTCTTTTTGTTTTTTTTATTCTATGTTTTTTATTTTGGCTTTTTAAGGAATAACGGTTGAACCTATAGAGATTTCCTACGTATCATGACTTGCATGAATCAGACCGAGCGTAGTTTATGAAAATGAAAGGTGAAGCACACAGTAAAATATTTTGGGATTTTTTATTTTGATGAAGATCTCAATTTTGATTACAATAGCTAATAGGAGCAAAAACAACTATCAAACTGGGACTTAATACCCTTACAAACTTGAAAGGACAACAGTCAGACTCTTTTTTTCAGCAAAATATAAATCTATGAGTACATTAACACTTCAAATGCTTTTGGAGCTTGCAAGGCGTCATTCATCATTGTCACTGGTTTGCGCGGTAAACTTCCTTGGAGATAGTGGAGATATTCCATTACTTGTCGGACAAAGGTCATAGCAGCGGTAAAAAACATGGATTTCGTCATGTCTTCATAGTGATTGCATTTAGAGGTAATATAGTCTGGAATTGCCCGTATCTTTTCTCAGATAACCCCTTTTTCTTGTAGCAGACGCCCTATTTGTTCTGACCGTGCTTCTAAAGTTCATTCAGCCGCCTGATTTAGTATTTGAAAATGCCGCAAATCTCTTTCCAACCTGGCTATTACCACATAACAATGCTCTCTCTCGGCTTTGAAATCCTTGGCCTACTTGGCCATTTTGCTTTCAGCTATGATAACTCTCTGTATTAGACCCGTGCTTTCATTGCCGCTTCCTTCTTTTAGCTGCTCCAGTATGCGGGCCTTTTCTTTAGCACTTTTAGCTAATTGTCTCCGAGCTCTAGGCAATTCACCCTTTGCTTTATTCAGGTCAAAACCGTATTAGGTTACTTTTCGGCGCAGGTTCTCTATGAGCTTTTCATCCTTTGTATTTCTTGGAGGATTTTTTGCGGCTTTTCTCATTTTCTGAATTTGGTCTCGCAGGGCCTCGTTTTCTTTAACCAATGCCTTCTTTTCTACCTCGCTAGCAGTAGTTTGCATGTTGTATTTGAAGTGCAATTCTTGAATTTTCTTTTCTAGCCTTCCTATGGTAGCACGGTATTCATTTTCTTCTGCTAACAAATCCCACTGCTCTTCTGATGTTCCGACGAACTCTTGGAGGTGAGGCCTTTTAGATGGTCTTTCGTGCTCAATTTCTTTCTTATACCAAGAAAGGTACCCCGGAGACACTTCACTTTGCCAGGATCTTGTACATAAGTGTCAGTGGTTAGGTATTGACATTCATTCTAGATTTTGCGAACCATGGCTTCAGGGAACTGACTACCAGGCCCAATTTCGATTACCCGGATGTTTAGATCTTCGTCTTTTGCTACTATCTGGCATCTTCCGAGTTGTCTCAAGACTCGATGTGGGGCGTAAGGTTGGGTGCTTCTAAGGCCCATTAAGAGAAAATATGGTTCTATTGCAGGCATATACACGACTTCGTCCACAGAGAGCCAACTGAGTGTCCATTGTATTTGATTTGTAGAAATAACCCGAAGATGCGACACCCACTTTGCGACACCCTCTAGTAATTTAAACCCATTTACCCTGTTGTCCACTTCTTCTATGCAACCTTTCTGTGGCAACCCACCATTTATGAACCGAGGCCTGGGGCATAGATGTTCAATCATCCATATTTGTAATACCAAGTTACAGACTTCAAAGATATCCCCTCCTTCTTTACGAATGGTAAGTGATCGGAAGTTATCACACGGAATCATCGGAGCGAGAGTGCTCTTTGCCTGAGTCATCTATGTACTAACGACCCCCGCAATCCGTATTTCGATGTTTTTGTTCTTTCGTGGGAATACTTAGAGGCCCAAAAAAGACACCATATACGCGAAGCATTGATGTTCCTCCCATTTGATCCGATTGACCTTGCTACATATGTAGTTTGCAGGGTTGTTGAATCCTCCGATGTGGCCATATCGTTGGTATATAAACTGGAGGGTGTAAAATCCAGCCGATAGGTCAGCGTGTGAATCTTTCTGCTAATTTTCAAAACATCTAGAAATTTGTGCACAGCGAGGGCTCTGGGTGCTATCAAGTATTGATGTCTCTAAGGGATTGTATGAGTCCCGATGTATCCGGTCATTTCCTCCAAGGTCGGGGTTAGCTCGAAATTCGAGAAGTGAAAGACGTTGTGAGCTGAGTCCTAGAAAGTGATTAAGGCCTTTATGATGTCCCCCATAGGGTTGATTTTCAGCAAACCAGTGAGGCCTCCCAGATGCGTGTTGACTTTTTTCTGTCCGGCTTCTCTGAAGTCATTCCACCACAGCCGCATATCCAAAGGAATTTTGTACATTATCGTGCTCATTCTGCCGATTTATTAGGGTATTAGTATTCTCAAAACATTAAAACTGACATTTATGAAATTTATTTTAAACAAGGACCGGCTTTGCAAATATGGCCTCTCAACACTTCTTGCGAGAATGTTTTTCGGGTTGTGCTTGTTAGAGGCCCGAATAAAATTCATAGGCATCCATTTGTGCAAGATCAGCTTTCCGGCGTCCCCTGTAGTGTCATTCAGCTATTATCGCAATAATGGCACCATCTGACTCATTTTGAAGTAGGAAAATAAATGTGGGCATTTCTTGACATTTGAATAAGGGGTTGGACCCGGCCAACATAATTTATCAAAACCCACAGACATTATTGAAAAACATCAAAATTTGGTGCCTTGTTTTGTCATTGTGGTTTGTTTTTTGTTTTTTGTTTTTTGTTTTTTTTCTTTTGAAAAATCTGGCAATATTTCAGCGCTATGAGCAATGGTTTTTAGAAGTGACTACCCTAGCACTGCTTATTTTTCTCAATTATTTCCTTTGTTTAGAGGTCGGTAAACATGCAGATCCAAGGTAGATAAATGCACAAGTAGCACGAAAGAATGCATCAGGGTGGTATTTTATTTTAGGGCGCCTGTCCTAGACGGACCCAACCCCTGTGTTGAGTCCCCTAAGTCAAAATTGCATGGTGCAAATAATCATTCTTACTAGGGATCCAGCATGAAGTTTTGTTATAATAAGTTGATAACCTCGGCATAAGGTCTAGACTGTGTACCCGAGTGGACAACTCGAGTCGAGGAGAGGGCTACGTACCAAGTACCCACGAGATCGTCCGGCTTTGTAAATTGTCCGGCCTCTTTTTCTATTTCAGAGTAAGACGCTAACAAAATAGGGAGTCTTAAGCAGTAAGCACATCCCCGGAGGTGAGAAGTCAAGGGTTTCGTAATAGTTTTAATATACAGTTCAGATATTATCAAAGCGGTAAAACATGTGGCATTTAGCAACGTAACATGTAAGCAAATAGGGAGAATCCAAGTATAACAGTTATTGTAAGCTCAAATTCTTGAATCCTGAACCAGAGATTCTGGGTCCATATCCCCAATAGAGTCGCCAGAGATGTCGCACCTCCTTTTTTAGCGATTAAACGTGGTTACCTCGAAAGGCGACACGTGTATAGGAGTTTTTCCAATTACAGTGACAATTATCGAGATGGGGTTAATTATTTATTTCAAGAGTCACCACTTGGGATAGGTTTGGCTTTTGGTGTCCTAAGTCGCCGGTTAATTTAGAATCCCAAATCGAGGAATTTTTGAATGTCCAATTGGAGTCTGCGAACCAGAAAATTCTTGACTAAGGAATTCTGTTGACCCGAGGGAAGGTGTTGTGCACCCTCAGTTCCCGTGGTTCTAGTACGGTCGCTTAAACTCATTATAAGTGGCTAAAATATGGTTTGGTATACCCGTTTATCCGTAATTTTATATTATTAACCGCTGTTAACATCTTTTAGGAAAATTTGCAATGTTATTAAAACACATCGCGAATCGCATCACATAAATGCACCCGCAGTTTTAGACATATTTTAATTCCATTGAGAATAGGATTTTGGTCACATAACTGCGCACCCGAATTTAGGAAGGTATTTTTATTAAACGCGCGCCTATAGAAACTACGTCTTTGATATTCATGGGAAGACCGTGAATTTGCTAAACGACACTTATTATTTTTATGTGTTCTAATAAATTAAGGAGCCATCACATAGTATTTACTTGAATTAACATGGCTCACTTTAATTTACAAGGATATCTTAACACATGCTAAATACTCTACTTTTGCGGGTGCTTAAATGCACCAATTGTTTTGATGTACAGACTGTATATTAGAAAACATTACGTACACCTTTGCCTCATTCATAGCTAATTGCACATACTGTTTAAGATTTGGGTTAGCCCAAGAGCACATGTTGCTTGGTTGCGACTGGCAGTTATTGCGGCTGGCTTGGGCTTTTAATCACTCAGCCTAGAAAACGTGTTGAATTACAACATTTGGGTACTTACTGGGCCTCGCGAATGAGCCCAGTGTTGATTTGGACAAAAGAGTCCAATTCTCAGTAACCATTTTGGTTCAAAATTATATACAAGGTTGAATATCTACACACTCACAGAGACAATATTAACAATCATTTTTTAATATGTGTGTGTCAAACTTTAAAATTAGATCTGATTCAGCTGATTCATATACTCATCAGTTAGAGTATATAAATCCAATTCATTGAAATTCGATTATGACTCTAATCACAACTTATAGATTTGAAACAAACATGAATAGTGTGTTAAAATCTAACGAGTGAAAGATTACATAGTATTTGGACTTCAACCTGCTATTAAGCTAGTATTTTGAGTCCCTCATTTAAAACAGAGCTTGAAATAAGTATCTAAAACAACTACATCACTTAATTAACTGTATTATCAGCTATTCATGCTTAAAATAAGAGTTTGAATGTTCAGATTATTACTAATAAATCAGTCTCTAGAGTTCAATTATTACAGAATGAGGCAATCCAACTTTAATTACAACACAATGACTATCTTATCACTACAGCTATATCCAAAACTGAATAAGGGGAAAACAGGGGAGGGGTTTAGAATAAGGAACTCAGATCTGCACATTTGAATACTTTATACTTGAGCTTCAAATAACAATGGACATTGGAAGTTACCTGTAATTCAGCAGGAAACAAGCCTATGAGTAAATGTAATGAACAAGAAAAGCAATCAACATCCAAATACACAGTGCATCCAGAACTTCAATAGAGTTTTTTGAGAATTAAATCTTCAGAAAATGACTCAAACAACATTAATGGTATTTTTGCATAGGAATAAGTATTTCAGCTCTAGTATTCAAAGAGAAGGTTCTGGATCCCTTTTAACAATGCCCAAGGGGTTTCTTTTATAGTAGAGCCTTAGGGCATCAGATTTCCCTCTTGTTTTCCTTTTAGTCCTTACTCAAATTTTCACTTTGCCTAAATGGTCCTTCAATCCTTGACTTGTGCCTTAAGTTTGAGGCAGGATTTTTGTTTTAGTCCTTCCTAGAAGGTTCCAAGGGATTACTATCAGGTTTTTTACAGGTTCAAATCCCTCTTATACTCTCATTCCTTTCCTAATTACCCCCCCCCCCCTGAAGTTTTGACCTTAGTCAGTTCCTTGACCCTAGTTTAGTTACAATTGACCCTGGTCAACCAAACTTGGATCACCTTTTAATCTTAGACTAACAGGCTCATAAAAGTTTAGAATTAGCCAAAATTAACAAGGTTTAGCACATATGCCTTAATATACACTTCCAAATCCAAACATTATACATAACTATTAAAACAAAGGGCTAGAAAAATGAATAAATTTATCAACACTTAATTTTCAGAAGTGGCTCAATAAAAATGCTTCAGAAATACTTAAAAACGAGAAGCACACATCAAAGGGTGAGTATTTAGTTCAGGAATCATCTTTGGAAGCAAGTAAAGGCTACCAATGAACAATTAAAGGTCCCAACGCCCAAATCAGCTTAAACAAACATCAATACTGAAAAATCAAAGTCATTATGGCAAGCAAATACTTAGGGGCAAACCAGAAATCATAGAATCAGAAGATGGATGTCAATTAAGCCCTAAAAATCACATCACTGAAGAATAAATTAGACTAGGTTTTCCAGAGTCAAGAGACTAATGCTAGCAAGATAACACACTATTCAGGAGATGAAAGGATTTCAGAGTATTGACAAACAACAGCACATGACCATTTAAACCTTCTTCAGGCGAGACTATGGGCAAACAAGAATTATTTAAGGAAGTTGGTCAATCTAAGAGCTAAATAGAAGATAAACAACTTAGGCAAATATACACAGAAGAGACCAAGTAATCAGGCAAATATATACAGAAGAGGTAGAATACTTAGCTTCTTATTCTTGTTTCCACTTAAACCCTTTCAATCAACTCTTGAACCCTTCCACAGGGTTTCGAACCTCCATATAACCGGTTTTAAGAGTTCAAGGAGGCTTTCATGGTTTTGAGACCTCAATGTGGTCTCAGATTGGGATTTACTTAGTGGTTGAGGATGTTTGGGACATATGGGTGGTATGGTTGGTGACAGCAAGGAATGACTAGGAGGAGTTTGGAGCCATTTCCGGCGGGTTTTGAGATTTAGGGTTAGGCTTTGAATTAAAATTTGAAAGGTTTTAGGAAGAATCGAGAGAGGTGATTACACGGTTGGAACGAGGCGATTGAGGTGCTTTAAGGGTGTAATTTTTGGAGGACTTTGGGATAGGGTCGCCGGAGTTAGGGTTTTCGACGACCTTTCAGAGAATAGTTAAGATATTAGGGGGGGGGGGGGAAGGATTCGAAGGGCGTGGGATGCAGGACGCGGGAGGGGATGTCCTAGTGGTTCTATGGTGTAAAGGTGGAAGGGTTTGGAACAAGGTCACCGGAGACGGTGGTTCCGACGACCCTTTTCTTGAAGATTCTAGACGAAGGTGGCATGTTTGATGGGAAATAATTAGAGGGTGGGAAAAAGGAGGTCGCAATGATTGAGTGGTGTAAATCAGGGAAGATTTAGTTGCCGGTCGCCACCGTGAGGCGATTTCCGGCGGCGGCATTAGGGTAGTAGGCCGGTGGTCAAGGGGTGGTAGTGGGGTGGTCAATGGAGGCGTTACAAAAGAAGATGATGGTACGAGGAGGGGGGTTTGGTCTCTATCTGTATTAGAGACGTTTGGACATATATATATATATATATATATATATATATATATATATATATATATATATATATATATATATATATATATATATATATATTATTTGGGATATGGTTTAATGGCCGTTGGATGAGATGGAGATGGACGGATGTGATGAGCCCCTCCCTTTTGAAACGGCGTCGTTTGGTCTTTGGACGTGGACTATTTAAGAGGGGTCGGTTGTTTGGGCTGGTTCATGTGTTTTTCAAAAGGGAGACATGCTTTTGGTCACTCAGGTCTGGCCCAATTGCGGCCAGCCTGAGTGGCTCTGTATATATACACACATATGTATTTTTGTATTTTTCTTTTAATTTAAAAACAATTCCTATCTTATTTACAACCACAACTTCCTAATTATCACAAATAAAACATACACTAAGTTGAAATTAAACATAGAATAATTTCAAATGCCGGACATGTATATATATTTTTTTGTATTTTAATTTGTAAAATAAATTTATTTAATAAATAAATCCTAATTAACCTCAAACATGCAGTAATGAACATACACATGCAATTAAATCTTAAAAATTAAAATCTTACTATTTTTATAAGAATAATCCTAAACTTTAAGATTCTTGTAGGAGCTTGTTTCGACCGGGTAAAAATCATATGCTCACAATATCTGTTGCGGCGTGCAACCCGATCCAATATAATATCCAAATATACAACTTACATTGATCATGACAACAGTCCCGGCAAGGGATTAACCATAATTTATACTATCTCGGCAAGGGAATTCAACAGTACAAGTATATACGTCCCGGCAAAGGAATAAACCAATATCTCTTTCTCTTTCTTTCATTTTCATCTCATAGTTCATATTATCACCTGAACCAATGCTCCAAGGATTTAATTATTTCATATACCTTCACAACTTGTATTTCAACTCGAGCCAATGCTCCTCAAAGTTTAAAGATCACAATTCTTTTCACATGCTCTTTACGACATATAGAAATCATCAATTAAGCATAGAAGTTATAACAAAGATCAAAATATTCGTAATATACAGACTCATGGTCATGCTAGACACCAATGTGTTGATACTCGTCACCATGCCTATACATCGCACTCGACAATTAAAAAGTAGCAAGTAAGACTCAACACCTTTTCCCTCAAGCTAAGGTTAGACCAAATACTTACCTCAGCTTTCACGGCCAAATCTATCCACAATCACCTCTTTCCCTCTCGAATCTGGCTCCAATAAAATCGAATCTATGCATAAATGACTCAATACCATCAATAAAAGCTAAACAAATCAATTCATATGTTCAATTACAATTGTTCGATCATTCTTCCGAAAAATCCCAAAAATCGACCCCTGGCTCGCTTGGTCAAAACACAAGGTTCGGGCCAAAATTAAATTTCCCATCCACCCACGAGCTTGAATATAGAATTCATTTTCAAATTCGACCCTAAAACAAGGTCTAAATCAAGAAAATTCAAAAAGCCCTAATTCTACCCAAATCCCACAATTTCTATCCTTAATTACATGCTTTAGCCTTAGTAATTCATTAGATGTTGATGAAAATGAAGGAAACGAGCAAGGTTACTAACCCAAAAAGTCTGTAGGGAGGGATAGCTTAAATGGACACCTAAGGTCCTTGAAAAAGAAGGAGTTCGTGAGTGTTTATGAAAATCTCGCAACAGCACTGTTCTGGAAATTAAAAATATAACTGGGCGAAATTTGCCTATGCAACCGCGGGAAAAGAAGTTTGGTCACATAGATAAAAGGGGCAAAGCTCTGCGATCGCGAATAACTATATGCGATCGCATAGAGGAAATGATGAAGTTGGGCTACATGTTGCGATCACGTAGGCTTTAATGCGATCGCGTAGAACAAAATAAGGACCTCTCATGCTAACACTATATGATCCCGGGAGGATCTATGCGATCACATAGAATAAACTGAACCCCTTAAAATTTACACTATGCGATCGCATAGCACAAAAGACTGTACAGCAGCAGACTGCAGTTTCTGCAATTTTTCTAAGCCTAAAGCTATCCTGAAACACATCTGAATCACACTCGAGCCTCGGGACACCTAACCAAACACATGCACTAACTCAACAATATTATACGAAGTTAACCGCACGATCAAATCGCCAAAATAACATAAAAAACAATGAATCAAGCCTCAAAATCAAGAGTTTTTCTTCCAACATCATTAACTTTTCAATTTAGAACTTTAAACCCGTAACATGTCAAACGACGTTCGATTTTAACCAAACTTTACAGAAATATCTTAAATCACATATGAGACATGTACCGAGCACGGAAACTAAAATAAGGACCCGATACCAGCATGTTCTAATCAATTTTTTTAATTTTCCATCATAATCCCAGGAAAAAAATTTTACTCAATAATTTAATTCGGGGCATACGGCCGAGTCCCGTATTTTTCTACGGACCTTCCGAAATTGTCAAATTAAGAGACTGGGTCTGTTAATCCAAAATGTTGACCAAAGTCAAATTTATTCATTTAAACACAAAAATTTAGTATTTTACACAAAATTTCACATTTAAGATTTCCGGCTACGCACCCGGATTGCGCATGCAAATCGAGGCGACTATAAATGAGTTTTTAAGGCCTCGTAAGTACGGAATCAATAAGAAAACAGTTTATGACTGTGCGCATGTTTTATCTCGTTTAATTACTCCTATAAAATTTATTATAATTAGGATTTTTGTTTTATTATTTGAATTTTAGGGAATTAATTTCATGATTTTGTAATTTTGTATGCATTATTAATTGATATAATTTGTAAAAATACAAAAATAGTACGATTGCATTTAGGACTTCACTTCAGTATTTTTATTAGACAGTTAGCATTACAAAAATGGAGAAAAAGAACAAAAATAGTCCTTTCACATTTTTTTCCTTTAATTTCACTTTTTTATTTAATTCTCTTTTAAAATTAGGATCTAATTAATAATAGGAAATTTAATCAGTTTAATTTTAAAGCTAAATCAGGTTTTGTTATTTTTGTATCCAACAAAATCATCAAAATAAATAATATGAAATAAAAGGAATTTAAAAGAAAGGAACTAAAGGGTTAAAAGGCTGTATTATATAATTTGGGCTAATTCCAACACCAGCCCAAAACTCCTCCCCAAACCTGTTCAAAATTGGTCCAGTCCATCTCAGGAAACCTGGTCCGGATCCAGTATTAAGAAAAGGACACCGTTTTTATTTCGTAAAATCTGAGTCGTCAAGGCTACATGATCCAACGGCTCAAATTCTTGGTTACTTAAGTATAAAACTGTCTGAATTGTACCACCCCCTCAGAACTCCCCACCCCCTTTTATGTCTCTCACCAATGAACCTTAGAGACCCCTTTCCTGTCTCCGCCACCCCCCGCCGTAAGCTGCCGACTAGAAATCGCCTCCGCCGGCGGCGAAGCCCCAATTAGCCCCAAAATTACATTCCTGAATCCTCTCCCTCTCCTCTTTCCAACGCCCCAAATATCATCCCTCGAATATCAGCCCAACTCTTCAAATATTCAAATTTGTGGATGCCGCCACCGTCACCCATGGTGGCGCCACCACCAAACGGTACCAAATTAACACCGCAACCGCGTCTTCATCTCCCCAGTCCATGCATGGCCTTGATTTTCTTCAAATCTAAGACAAATGATTCAAATATTGAATCGACGATTCCGCCCAAAACCCTAACTCTTCAAAAATTTCCAAAAATCACACCAGATACTCTCCTTACCCTTCTCTACTTAAATCCCAAACCAAGCCTCCCTAAATCCAACTCAAACATTACGAATCTTAAATCTAGGGTTCTTCTCAAAGATGTTTTGAATTTCTGAGGAATAGTTGGGGTTCGAATTGGTGCCAAAGTAATGCTATGGGTTTTTTCTTATCAAGAACAAACACATATCATTATTTGGGGGCCAAATAAGGACAATCAAATTAGTTTCAAATCAGTAAGTTTTTCGTCTTGGGTTTTTTCTTTTCTTGTTCTCATGAGTTTTTTTTTATTTTTGTTAGTTAAATTTTTGTTTTTGTATATAGTTAATCTTGTTTTGTTTTGATTTTTTTATAGTTTAATTTTGTTCTAATTTGTTTGTTTTGATTTTGAAATCCTGGCGTGTTTTGTTTGGATCCTGCGCATGGTATATTTTACTAGTTTGTTTTAGGATTAATTTTGGGTTTTAAGTTGATTTTTGTTTATGTTCATACTAAGTCAGTTTTAATTCATGATTCAATAGTGGTTGAATAATTCTTGTGTTAATTTTTTGTTGATTTTTAGAATTGCCAATAGTACTTGCTGATTTAGATTTTTAGTTAGTTAATTCAAGTCCTAATTAGAGTTATTTAGATCCATTAATTCAGATATTAGGATTGTTTAGTTATAACTGATAATTCTAATCAGGGTGAAAGGGGTTGGGGTTTAGTTACTACTGGGTTAGTAAATCTCATATTAAATAAAGGGTAGTATACGCATTCCTAAATAGAAAATAATGCTGTAGTTGAATCTAGAACCTTCTAGTTGGGGTTAGAAATAGAATTTCAATAAATTAGTGTTAAGAGTTGAGGTACAAGTCAGTCTTTTAAGGTTACTTAAGCTAAAAAAAAGATCAAAGGGGACGAAGGTGCAAAATAAAGCTTGAAAGGGCTGCCCTAAGTGTTTGCATATAAAGGTCACTTCTTGCCTTGGAAGGCAAGTTTTGGAGAAGTTTGAAAGATCCGAAAATTTGCATTTCAAAATTCAAAAAATTTAAATAAAAAATTTAGAGGTAAAAAGTTCCTTTTAGATCTTAATCTTCAAAAAAACCAAAAATAGCACAAAAAATCAGTAAGTACTGTTCTATTGAAGTTTCCTTACAATAACTTCATGTTCCACCTCTTAATTTGAATTTCTAGCCTATTTAAGATCTAAAATGGCTGGAAATTTCCTGTTTTTTAGCAATTGAAGTTTTCTTAAGTTCCTGGAGTTAACTTCGATTTGGATCAGGTTCATTCGAGTTGATTTTTGGGTTGTTTAACTGGTTGAGTTAGTTGCTGGGTTTTTTGAATCATTTATGGGATTCGAGATTAATTCTGAGTTGTTGTGACCTGCTTACCGCTGCTGATTCTTCTCATGTGTTACATTTCCTTCTATTTCCAGGTACACACATTGAATCTGGTCTGATGTAGCTTCAAAAGTTGAGATTTGAAATGAAATGGAGGCTTGATTTCTGTTATTGGTATTAGTGTTTTAATATCTCAGTAGATTTCAAATAGTTCCCTGATTTGGTGATGTTTTTCCTATAATTAAACCTAGACTGTATTGGACTGTTGAACTATTGGGTTGTTTGTTCATTTTAAAATTTAGCCTTTGTATAAGATAGTTTATCCTATGATTTTTAGAGACGCATAAGCATTAGTTTTAGCTTTGTCTAATTCAATTTTGGAGATAACGTTAATTAGAGATCTAAGTTGAATCAAGTATTGATTGGAATTGAAGTTGAAATTAGTATGTGTAATCCCATAATCATAAAATCAAATTGATCATGCGGTCCTAGTTTATTCATGTTTGATGAAAACTGTAACTTATAGAAGTTCACTTGGAGGAGTGAATTGTAAATGGCATGTTAGTTTGCACAAACAGTTTGAAATAGTAGTTATTTTTCAGATTTCAGAACATAAATAAGTCCGTTTAGGGAGATTACCTGAAGTTAATGTGCTTTTGATTTGAATAAATCATGTATCTGCCTAGAAAAGTGTTAATAAGCCCCAAAATTGAAGTGGCATCGGGTTCTTGGGCTTATCAAAGGCCCAGGCAGTCCAGCCTTATAAATGAAGACTGTGCCTATTTTGGACAAAGTTACAAATGTCATATCTATCCTAAATTTTTTTTTGCTTACTAAGTTGTTGGGCTTAGATGATTTCAAAATTGAAGCATAGGTTTTGGGCTTTTCAACTAATGCCATGTAACTAGGCTTTAGAGACAATTCTTGATAGAAAATTAATAGTTTGCTTTGGGATACCCTTAAAATAAACAAGGTGCGCCGTGCCAAATGAAACTGATGAACTGCGTGGTCCTCTTTAAATGTTCATATTAAAAAATGCTTAGAATTCAGGATGTGTCGTTTAGTGAATTTCACGGCCTCCCGCAAAGTTAATAACACGTTAGTCGCTTTAGGCTTGTTCATTAATAATCTTACCTTCTTAAATTCAGGTGCACATTTATGTGATCCAAATCGGGTGCACATTTACGTGAATTTGCACATTTACTTGATTTCTGTTATAGGTCTTACTGTTTTAATATCTAGTAGATTTCAAATAGTTCCCTGATTTGGTGATGTTTTCCCTGTAATTAAACCTAGACTGTATTGGGCTGTTGAACTATTGGGGTTGTGTTTGTTCATTTGAAAAATTAGCCTTAGTATAGGATAGTTTAACCTGTTATTTATTGAGACGCATAAGCATTAGTTGTAGCTTTGTCTAATTTAATTTTGGAGATGACGTTAATTAGATATCTAAGTTGAATCAAGTATTGATTGGAATTGAAGTTGAAATTAGTATGCGTAATCCCATAAGCATAAAATTATATTGACCCTACGGTCCTAGTTTATTCATGTTTGAATAAAACTGTAACTTATAGAAATCCACTTGGGGGAGTGAATTGTAAATGGCATGTTAGTTTGCACAAACAGTTCGAAATAGTAGTTATTTTCCAGATTTCAGAACATTAATAAGTCCGTTTAGGGAGATTACCTGAAGTTAATGCGCTTTTGATTTGAATTAATCGTCTATCTTCCAAGAAAAGTGTTAATAAGCCCCAAATTTAAAGTGGCTTCCGCTTTTTGGGCTTATCAAAGGCCCAGGCAGTCCAGCCTTATAAATGAAGACTGGGCCTATTTTGGACGAAGTTACAAATGTCATATCTATCGTAATTTTTTTTTATTACTAAGTTGTTGGGCTTAGATGATTTCAAAATTGACGCATAGGTTTTGGGCTTTTCAACTAATGCCATGTAACTAGGCTTTAGAGACAATTCTTGATAGAAAAATAATAGTTTGCTTTAGGATACCCTTAAAATAAATGAGGTGCGCCGCGCCAAATGAAACCCATGAACTGCGTGGCCCTCTTTATATGTTCATATTAAAATGCTTAGAATTCGGGATGTGCCGTTTAGTGAATTTTCACGGCCTCCCGCAAAGTTAATAACATGTTAGTTGCTTTAGGCTTGTTCATTAATTATCTTACCTTCTTAAATTCGGGTGCACATTTATGTGATCCAAATCCAAATCTCAACAATATTAAAATATATCAGAAACTACGGGTGCATTTATATGACGTGGTTCGTGACGTATTTTGATAGTGTTGCAATTCTCTTCCTAATAATCATAATAAAAGTGGCGAAAAGGTAAAAAATTGCACATATGTTCACAATTGTTTAAAGTTAGATAATTTAAGCCGAATATGACAGTTGAGCCACCGTGCTAGAACCACAAAAACCCGGAAGAGCCTAACACCTTCTCCTGGGTTAATAGAATTCCTTACCCAGATTTCTGGTTTGCAGACTATTAAACAGAGTCATCTTTTGCTCGATTCGGGATTAACCAATGACTTGGGACACCACAAATCTCCCAAGTGAATTTTGATAATGAATCTCGTTTTGATTGTCCTTTAATTGAAAGCTCGTTTACGCCTTTCGCGGGGTGTATTGTCCAAAATGAGGTGTGACAGCTCTGGCGACTCTGCTGGGGATCGAACCCAGAATCTCTGGTTCAGGGTTTAAGAATTTGAGCTATTAATAATTTTTGTATATGGCCTTATTATATGATTTTATTGCATAATTGTACCCAATGTGTTAAAAGTTATTTTACCGCTTTAATAATATTTGGAGTGTATATATATACTGTTACGAGACCATTCTCTTCTTATCTTCGGGGATGTGCTCGCTGGTCGAGACTCCCTATTCTGGTAGTGTCACACCTTGAAATAAGAAAGAGGCTCGGACAAGTTCCTAAGCCGGATTATCTTGAAACGAGACACCTTAAAATAAGAAAGAGGGTTCCCGATACGTAGCCCCCTCTTCGGCTTGAGTTGTCCGCTCGGGTACACAGTCTCGAACAAATACCCAGGTTTTAAATATAGAATAACATAACCTCATGCCGTATCTCTAGTAGGAACGCTTATCTGCATCATGCATATGACTTAAGGGACTCAACACAAGGGTTGGGTCCGTTTAGGACAGGTGTACCCGGGATAATGGACCATATTTATGCATCCTACTTGTGCATTTATTTGTTCTGGATTTGCATATTGACCGGCTTTTTAGGGTTAAGGAGAGTTAATCACATGTTTTGGAAAAACCAATGTCCAATCTCTGCCGAAGCTCTGCCAAATTTTTTGTAGAAAATATGAACAAAAATGGAAAAAGCAAAAAAAAAAAGAGTGTTTTATTCTCCAAAGAAAAAGAGAAAAGCCTTATTTTCAAAAATAGTTTTGTTTTTTTTATGAAATGAAAAAAAGGGAAGAAGAAGTCTTATTTTCAAAAATAGCTTTGTTTGCCCGAACTATGCTAGTTTGATTCTCACAAGGTGTGAGATATGTAGGCAACCCCCATAAGGTCCATTTTCCCTTTTTGCAAAAAAAAAATTAATACTAAGAAAAATAGCCTAAAAATGGAAAAGTTATGCTCATTAAGGTGATGTCGTTGTTGTCAAGAATAATCAAATGTTCCCGAAATGGACGCCGGAAGGCTTATTTTGCACAAACGGCCACCTTTGTTATTATTATTATTTTATATTTGACCAGTTAGCGGGCACAACCTTAAAATCTTCATCCGGAAGTGCTGAAAGGCCGTATCTGCAAATCTGGGTTTTTGGTTTTAGAATTAAAAAATATAAAAAGAAGGGGTCAATTTTGATTTTGGAGTCAAACAGAATAAAATCATAAGTTACTAAATCACCTTAATAAATGTGCAGGATGAGCACAATCCAAAACGAACCTTTTTCATTCATAAACAAAATCCCTTTGGAGTTGCGGCTTTGGTGGAATTATTTAGGTGGAGAAGGGAAAGACGAGGTCAAGAAATATTTGGGGGGCCTTCCCGGACTATTGGAGATTATACCCCTGGGAGACATCATAAGGGAATTGGTCATATGCTGGGACCCGACGCACAATGTTTTCCACTTTTCAGATTTTGATCTTACCCCGACCTTAGAAGAAATAGCCGGGTACATTGGGAATACTGAGCTTCTTTTGAGACACAGGTATTTGGTTGCCCCAAGAACTGTAGCTGTCCATAGATTCTTAGATTCACTGAAAATAAGCAGAGTGGTACACAACCCGGACTTGGCAGTAGATTTTTGTACTTTTTCATTCCAATATAGTAGATATGGTCATATAGGGTGGGTCAACAAACTAGTGAACAAAATCTGCATCAAAGGAAACCGCATTAAATGGGAAGAACATAGACGCTTCGCATTTATGGTGGCTTTCTTGGGGCTCTTGGTGTTTCCGAGGAAAGACGGAAATATCGACATAAAAATAGCAGGGGTTGTCAGCACTTTACTCACCCAAGCCAAGAGCACACTCGCGTTGATAATAGTAGCTGAGATCATTCGTGCTCTCATAGCTTTCAGGGCAAGAAAAGATTTCTTTGAGGGGTGCAATCTGGTTTTGTAAATGCGGATGACCGAATGTCTATGCCATCGTCCCAGTTTATGAGCTATGGGTCAACGGAGAAAACTTGCATAGAGGAATTTTACACAAGGATTGAAGGGCTCAGCTTGCCTGGAGGAGTAAAAGGATGGATATCTTACTTTCGGTCCCTCACTGCCAGTCAAATCGAGTGGACGCTAGGATGGGTCTCTTTGGACGAGATCATATACATGCCAGAAACGGGGGCTCACTTCCTTCTTATGGGTCCTAGAAGCATCCAGCCATATGCCCACTATCGGGTCTTGATACAGCTCGAGAGGGGCCAGATAGTGCCAAAAGACGAAGATCTCAGTATTCGAGTAGTCGAGATTGGACCTGATGGTCAGTTCCCTGAAGCAACAGTCCGCAAAATTTGGAATGAATGCCAATACCTAACATCAAGCACTTGTGTACACGATCGATCCAGAGGGGAAGTGTTGCCATGATACCTTGCTTGGAATAGGAGAGAAATTGAGTTCGAGAGGCCAACCTGGTGGCCCTATCTCCAGGAATTCGTCGAAGCATCGCAAAAGCACTGCTGGTTGGGTAAAGAGCATAAGTACATGGCTACAATAGGCAAACTGGAGAAGAAGGTCATGAATTTTCAATTTGAGAAGATTTACAGGCCGTCGCAGATGAGGTCGAAAAGAAGAAACTGGTCAAAGAAAATGAGGACCTTCGGGCCAAAATTCAGAAAATGAAAGTAGCAGCGGAAAACCACGTCCGAAGTGCCAAAGATTCATAACTGATGGATAACTTGAGACAAAAGGTGCATGACTACAATTTTGATTTGAACAAAGCGGAAAGGGAACTAGCGAAGGCTAAAAAACAATTGGCTGAAAATGCGGTAGAACGACCACGTCTGGTTAAGCAATTAAAAGAGGAGTTCGACGGTGAGGTTGCAAGATTAAAGAAAAAGGTCATCATCGCAGAAAACAAAATGATCAAACAAGAAAAAGAGTTCAAAGTCGAAAAGGAAAATTATTACACAACATTGGCACAATTAGAAATGGATTTGCAACAACTTCAAGAGTAGAATCAGGTAGCCGAACAAACTTTGGGAGCTAGAACTGAGTAGATTGGGCGGTTATTACAAGAGAAAGGTGTCATAAGTGATAAAATCATAAGGAACGCCCATTACATCGCAATGAAGAGTAGCAACTGTGAGGATATGCCTAGATCGATGTTCTTCACCACCGTAATGCTTTTTGTTCACCGTGTAATGGAGGATCTCCATCACCTCCAGGGGGATTTAGCTAGTCGATCCGCAGCAAGGCCGAACGGTGCCTCGGGGGTCCCTGGAGCAATTAAAGCTCTAATGTATTCGTGATTTCTTGAGACTATGTTTTCCTTTCATTAAAGTCTGTCAGTTTGTCTTGGAGTATGTATTTTCTTCCATCAAAGTCTGTTAGTTTCTTGATTAAATCTGTCAGCTTATCAAGTCTTTGTGATCAAATTTTGTTTTATTATGAAAAATTGAAAATTCCAAAAAATTTTATTGTTTTTTCACTTTTTATCTCCCAGAACTATACTTGGTCTGATTCATGCGGGGTCATAATATGTGGCAATCTCCATAGGATTCGACCATAACCAAATAAAGAAAAGGAAGAGAAGGGAGGAACATGAGAGAAACATTTGTAGAATAATGATGTAGGCAAAGCAAATTAATAGGAAAGAAGGAACAAAAAAAAAACAAAACAAAAAGAGAAAAAGTGACACGGAATAAGAGTCGGGATGACACAAGCAATCACGTCTGTGAATCATAGGAAAGGATAACTGCTTAGGTGCATTCATCCCCAAACATATGGCCACGTATATGTTGAAACCTAACCAATAACTAGTGTTGGTGTTGTCTTTCCTATTTCCATACAGGTGGTTAGTTCTTGCGTCATTCTGGCAACCCACTCCTACAACACACGGTATAAGAGCAAGCAGATCATGGCCAATCAGGAAACGGATGTCAGCATCATTGAACCCTTGAAAGAGGTAGAAGAATTTGACATTAATGCCATGAAGGAGGAAATGTACAAACTGAAACACTAAATTGCTGAAATATCAGGCAAGGGTGAGAGAGCAGCCGCCACTGACCTATCCTGCTAACCAAACCTTCATCACACTACTGGCCCAAACTCATGGCCATTTCACCATTGATCCACCCCCAAGCTTTCCTGTCTACTAGTAGCACCAGGGTACGTCCTCTCAAGCACCCCCAACTCCACTAGCCAAAGCCGCTCCTTACCCCCTCTAGCAATTGCTCCCATTTATGTGGCACCTTCTCCTCCCATAGCAAAACCCGCTTATAAAGATCATGATACGTAGGCAACTCCTATGCTCCCTGTTTCGAAATTTCGGTTGGAGTTGAAAAACCAATCAAAACTCCATAGCAAGAGGAGGTGCTCAGGAGGGTCAGAAGTTTAGAACAATGGTTCAGGTACATGCGAGGGTTAGTTGGCCAGGTAAGTGTGACATTCAAGGACCTTTGTTTATTTTTAGACGTGTAGTTGCCTCCAGGTTTTAAAATGCCTAAATTTGATTTATATAATGGACATGGCAATCCAGTCGCACATCTAAGGGGGGGTTTTGTAGCAAAATGAGAGGAGCAACGGAAAAAGATGAATTGCTAATGTCGTACTTTATCCAAAGTTTAAGTGGGTTGGTATTGGAATGGTACAACCGGCAGGATCACACTCGGTGGTACACTTGGGATGACCTGGTACAAGCGTTTTCCTGTAACATTCAATATAATCTCAAAATTGTCCCGGACTGTCTATCTTTGACAAAACTGAAGAAGAAACACAACGAGAGCTTCAGCGAATACAAATTCCGTTGGAGAGAATAGGCAGCCAGGGTTGACCCCCAATGAAAGAGAGTGAGATGGTGGATTATTTCATGAAAGCTTTGGAGCATACCTAGTTCGAGCATCTGGTGTCGGCAGTAGGTTTCAACGAGGTAGTTAAAATGGGGAGTATGGTCGAGGAAGACCTCAAATCCAACAAGCTCATGAGTTACTCTGCAATCAAAGCGACCACTCAGACCATCCAAGGTGGGGCTGGGGGAATATTTGGAAAGAAAAAGAAGAAAGAAGTAGTGACAATTGAGTCGGGAACTCAGTTTAGGCCTCGGGCTCCATCCTATTATAGCCAACCCCATCCCCACCACCAAACATACCCATACACTCCATATAGCCTACCACAACATTACTATCCACTGTTAGAACCTCAATTCTCAGTCTATCATGCACAAGCATATACCCAACCTCCTACCCATGCACAATGGCGTGCACTAGCTCCAAAAAATACTTACCCAACTCCACAAAATCATTACCTACCTCCAAGAGCCTACCAACAACCCCCGAGACTCGCGTTCCAAGCCAATCCAGTCTTGAGAAATGAAAGGGTGAGATGAAGAAGACTTTCACCCCATTGGGAGAATCATACACCAGTTATTCCACAGGTTCAGTCAACTAGATATAATGAGACCTATCGAAGCAAAGTTGCCGAATCCTCCTCCGAAGAATCCGGACTATTCCGTCAGTTGTTAATACTTTTCTGGTGCAGCGGAACATGATACCGAAAAGTGTTGGCATCTAATGAATGCCATCCAAGAACTTATCGACGCGCATCAGATTAAGGTGCAAGCTCCTGAAGCACCTAACATCAAACAAAACCCGTTGCATGCTCATGAGACAATGTGATTGAGATAGAGGTCAAAGGAGGAGAACCTAAAAAGCTCTCCCAGACTGTAATGATGATCAAATCCAGTGAAGTCAAGCCAGCTGAGAATAATGGGATGTCATTGGTCAAGTTGAAAGGGATGGATAGCAAACCTGTGGTGGTAATTCGGGAAGAGTCGTCAAGCATGGTAGGAGTGAAGCAGGAAAGAGCAAAAGTGGTAGTATCTGGGGTAGCCAAGAAACCCCTCCTAGTCGTGGAAGGTGCTTGCATAGAGCCTTTCATTGTAAAACCAGTAATCCAGCCGCCAATCATCAACAGCAAAGCCGTTCCTTGGAGATATGAACAAGCAATAGTGATGTACAAAGGAAAGGAAGTTAGAAAAGAGGTTCGTGAAGCCCGGGGCTTGACCAAGTCAGGGAGATACTTTGCCCCTGAGGAATTGAGGAAAAGAAAGATCCCCAATGATAACCCAGAATCGTTAAAGAAAGTTATATAAGAAGAAGAGGCAGAAGAATTCCTGAAGAAAAAGAAAATGCAGGATTACTCCATTATTGAGCAATTGTGGAAAACACCAGCACAGATCTCTTTGCTTTCTTTGTTGATCCATTCATATGAACACCGCTGGGCATTAATGAAGATTTTTAATGAGGCCCATGTCCCTAGCAAGATAATAATGAATCACCTAGAAAAGATTGCAAACATGATATTTTAGGTAAATCGTGTCACTTTCTCTGATGATGAGCTGCCAATGGATGGAACTAAGCATAATCAGGCCCTTTATTTGACTGTGAATTGTGAAGATGTTGTGGTCACCCGTGTTCTAGTTGATAACGGGTCCAGTGAGAATATCAGCCCGCTTCCCACATTGAGCAATCTGAAGGTGGAAAGTGAAAGGATCTGCAAGAATAATATTTTTGTTTAGGGATTCGATGACGGAGGCAAAGACTTAGTGGGAGATATAGTTCTAGAACTGAGAATAGGGCCCGTTGACTTCACCATGGAGTTTCAAGTGATAGACGTGGTAGTTTCTAGTAACCTGTTGCTGGGCAGGCCCTGGATTCACACAGCCAAGGCAGTGCCAAATACTTTGCACCAGATGGTCAAATTCGAATGGGACAGACAAGAGATCGTAGTACATGGTAAACACAATCAGTGTGTTTCGGGTCATGCCATCATACCTTTTATTGAATATAAAAGACAGTAAAGGTCTATAGGTGTACCAGGTATTTAACACAATGTCAGTTGAGAAGATCTCGGAATGTGAGGTTGTCACAACTCAGAAGATATCAGCCGCGTTAGTCATGGTGACTTCAGAAATGTTGAAAAATGGTTTCATGCCCTGCAAGGGATTGAATGCTTCTCTACAAGGCATCGTGCAACCCGTGTCTCTCCCCAAAAATTTTGACACTTTCGGTCTAAGGTTCAAGCCTACAGCTACAGACATAAGACGAGCTAGAAATTTAAAGCAGAGGACCTGGGACCTCCCAAAGACCATCCCAAGGTTGTTTAGATCGTTTGTCAAGCCCAGTACTAATAAGTTACGAGTGCCAAAGATTCTCAATCCGGTGATGATGCGGATGGGGATTTAGATAAGGGGTTAGAGAGGATGTTCAATGAGGTAAATATGGTTAAGGTAGGAGAAGGATCGAGCAAGATAGATGTGCAGTTCGTGGGAGCACGTGCAAAATTCAACATCTGGAAAGCCACTCCTCTTCCCACGCGGAGGGAGTTGTGGTAGTCGGCTTTGATTTTTCTTTCAGTCTAGTCTGGATTAGCTTCAGGGTTGTTAATTTAGTTGTTATTTTTGTCCGTTTGGACGTGTAAGCTTTGTTATCTTTCCGATTCTAATGAAATGCAATTTCTTTTCCATCAGTGTTGATGGTGTTCATTTTTCTTTCTTTGCTTTTCTTTTCCTTCTTGTATAGTTTTTTTTGTGCTGGTTCCAATGATCTGACATGCATAAAGACTTTTCGACCCAGTCTTCAAAACTGGTTTAATTCAGAAATAATAATACAAAAGATAGAATGTGAGGATGAGACATATGTTAGGAAAGAGGCCTCTGAGGAAATTAGTAAAGAGCTAAGCCACTATGAGGAAAAACCCAAGCCAAACTTGAGTGATAGAGAAGCAGTTAACTTATGGGATCAGGACAATGTCCGTGAAACTAAAATAAGCGTCCATCTCGAACCGCAACTCAGGACAAAAATAATCGAGTCATTGCATGAATATAAAGATGTTTTTGCATGGTCTTATGATGATATCCAGGGTTGAGCACCGACTTGGTGGTTCATAAATTTCTCACTGACACAGCCTGTCCTCCCCTCAAACAAAAGTTGAGAAAGTTTAAACCTGATGTGAGCATGAAAATCAAAGAGGAAGTGACCAAGTAGATTGAGGCAAAAGTTATCCGAGTCACACGATATCCCACCTGGTTAGGTAATGTTGTGCCTGTGCCCAAGAAGGATGGTAAAACTAGGGTGTGTATCGATTATCGTGACCGTAACAAAGCAAGTCCAAAAGACAACATTCCACGACCAAACATTCACATATTGATTGACTATTGTGCGAAACACGAGATTGGGTCATTCGTGGATTGATACGCAGGTTACCACCAGATTTTGATGGATGAGGAAGATGCGAAGAAAACATCATTCATCACACCATGGGGTACATTTTGCTACAGGGTCATGCTCTTTGGTTTGAAGAATGTCGGGGCAACATATATGAGGGCAATGACAACCATCTTCCATGATATGATAGATAAGAAAATTGAGGTCTATGTGGATGATGTAATTCAGAATTCCAGGAAGCAATCCAATCATATTAGAGATCCGAGGAAATTCTTTCAAAGGCTCAATAGGTACAATCTCAAATTCAACTCTGCGAAATGGGCGTTCGGGGTCCCATCGGGAATTTGCTAGGGTTCATAGTCAGGCGTCGTTGCATTGAATTGTATCCTTCAAAGATCAAAGCCATACAGAATTGCCGCCTCTGAGGAACAAAATAGAGGTGATGAGGGTGTTGGGAAGATTGAACTACATTAGTCGATTAATTTCTCAGCTTACAACTATTTGCAAGCCCATCTATAAGCTATGGAAAAAGGATGTCGCGGTTAAATGGATGGGAGAGTGCCAAGAGGATTTTGATAAAATAAAAGAATACGTGTCCAACCCACCGGTTTTGGTCCTGCCGGAGCGAGGAAGGCTTTTAATTTTGTATCTCACAGTCTTGGACAACTTATTCGGATGTGTGCTGGGTCAGCACGATATAACCGGAGGAAGGAGCAGACCATATCCTACCTTAGCAAGAAGTTCACAACCTATAAGATTAAGTATGCTCATCTTGAAAGGACATGTTGTGCCCTGACTTGGGTAGCCCAGAAACTGAAACATTACTTGTCATCATATACCACTTACCTCATCTAGCGGCTAAAGCCGCTGAAATACACCTTCGAGAAGCCCATGCCCACGAGGACGCTTGCAAATTGGAAAATCTTGCTCACCGAGTTCGACATTGTCTACATGACTAGGACTGCAATGAAAGCGCATGCATTGGATGATCATTTGGACGAGAATCCAGTAGAAGAAGATTATGAACCTTTAAAGACATACTTCCTGGACGAGGAAGTCATGCATATTGATAAAACATAACAGACTAAGAAGACGGGATGGAAATTAATTTTTGATGGGGCCGCCAACATGAAAGGCATCGGGATAGGAGCAGTGCTCAGTTCTGAAACGGGGAACCATTACCCCGTCACAGCTCAGCTCCGCTTTTATTTTGGGCCTAAGATTAGCTGTAGACATGGGTGTTCAAGAAGTCTTGGTCTTGGGGGACTCGGAGCTTCTGGTGCACCAATTCAATGGGAGTGGGAAACAAGAGATTTAAAGCTCATACCATACCGGCAGTGCTTGCATGATCTTTGTCAACGATTCCGGTCAATAGAGTTCAGGCACATCCCTAGACTTCACAATGAGGTTGCTGATGCCTTGGCTACATTGGCGTCAATGTTACATCATCTGGACAAGGTGTATGTTGACTCAATACATATCCAAGTCCATGATCAACATGTTTACTGCAACGTGGTGGAAGAAGAGTTTGATGGTGAACCTTGGTTCCACGACATCAAAGAATATATCAGGATGGGTGTGTACCCGGTACAAGCCACAGGTGACCAGAAGAGAACAATCCATTGCTTGTCAAGTGGGTTCTTCTTCACCGCAGGGATATTGTACACAAGAACGCTGGATCTTGGTTTGTTAAGATGCATAGATGCCAGACAGGCTACAATCATCATGAATAAGATGCATGCTGGAGTCTGCGGGCCGCACGTGAGCGGATATGTTTTGGCAAAGAAGATTCTCCATGCATGATATTATTGGCTCACCATAGAGCGGGATTTGACCAATTTCGTGCGTAAATTCCATCAGTGTCAGGTGCATGGAGAATTGATTCACTCTCCACCATCCAAATTACATACAATGTCTGTGCCTTGGCCTTTCGTTTCTTAGGACGTGGATGTCATCAGGACCATCCAACCAGCAGCTTCCAACGGACATAGGTTCATCCTGGTTGCTATTAATTATTTTACAAAGTGGGTTGAGGCTAAAACCTTCAAGGCAGTGACCAAGAAAGCAATGGTTGACTTTGCACATGCAAATATTATTTGTCGGTTTGGAATCCCCAAGACCCTCATCACTGACAACAGAGCAAATCTCAATTGTCATATGACAAAAGAGGTATGTTAGTAGTTCAAGATCATATGTTGCCAATTCCACCCTGTACCGCCCCAAGGAGAAGGGAGCAGTCAAGGCGGCCATTAAGAACATGAAGAAGATACTTCGCAAAATGGTGGAAGGGTCCAAGTAGTGGTATTAGAAGATACCCTTTAGACTGTTAGGATATCGCACTACTGTCCGCACTTCAGTAGGGGAAACCCCATATTTGTTGGTATATGGCACAGAAGCAGTAATCCTGGCTGAAGTTGAAATCCCATCCCTTTGGATTGTGTCTGAAGCAGGAATCAACGATGACGAATGGGTTAAAACCCGTTTGGAGAAATTGAGTTTGATTGATGAGAAAAGATTGGCAGTGGTGTGTCACGACCAGTTGTATCAACGAAGAATGACTAGAGCATATAACTAGAAAGTGCATCCAATAAGGTTTGAACTGGGTCAGTTGGTGTTGAGACGTATCCTCCCTCACTAGGCAGAGGCAAAAAACAAGTTCGCCCCAAATTGGCAAGGGTCATTTGTCGTGTCAAGAGTGTTGTCCAATGGGACATTGTATCTAACAGATGTGGAAGGAAAATGTATGGAAATGGCCACCAATTTAGACGCAGTTAAAAGATATTATGTATGACTTTCTCTCGTTTTAATCATTGTCTATACATGGCATGTTATTTGTACTTGACATGTTTTAGAGATTGAAATGACGAAGGCATTTTATTCAGCTATCTAAACACTTCACCCTTTGCTAATATGTTTGAGCTTCAATTAATTTCTTTTCATATCCCTCTTTCAGAATCAATTACAAAAGTTAGAAACGCAAGTGAGAGAAGTGAGTGAAAGGAAAAGAAAGAAAAGAAAGGATAAGAAAAAGAAATAGCAAAAAAGAAAGCAAATAAAAAAAGAAGAAAAAAAGAAAGCAAAAAAAAGAAAGAAAAAGAAAAAAAATAAAAAAAATAAAAAGAAAGAAAGAAAAAAAAAAGAAAAAGAAGAAAAGGAAGAAAAAGAAATAGACAAACAACACCAAGGAGTCGGCACAAACTACGTTTGGCCTGATACCTTTTAAGGATACGTAGGCAGCCTCACGGCTCGGTCATATTCAAATAAAATTCAAAGGTCCCGAGCAAGAAACTGGGGAAAATATTTAGTTTGTTATGATAAATTAGATTCTGAAAGCTGTAAATTTTGAAGCCACAAGACTATTTTGAGCCTTTTATACCCCTTGTTTCTAACCTTATCCAAAAGCCTACATTACAATCCAAAAAAGACCTCTTATCAGTGTTTAAGAAATGCCGAGCAAGCAAGAAAAGGTGGACCACACCCCGGGACGACACTCTAGTTCAAGCAGGAAAATCAAAAAAATAAGAGAGTCTTATTGGTGAAAAACCTCACGGGCCCCGTAAGGTGACAAGACTTGAGAGAAATAAAAATGAGAGAGTCTTATTGGTGAAGACTCTCACGGGCACCATAAGGTGAAGGCAAGGTAAAGAAACGAATAATTGGAAAAAGGGCCGTTGGTGGAAATCTGTTTAGAACACCGTAAGTCAAGCAAAGTTCGGGTTTAGTTAAAGGAATTGGGTTAAAATGGTCGCAACAACAAAATCATGGCAACCGAAGGCCGATCAACGGGACAGACTGGGTCGACTAGGCCGAAGTGCATGTCATGATCATGAAAAACCAGTTACTCTTCCTCAGATAAGTTTGTTTTCTCTTCCCCTCAACAGTCATTAAATTTGGAAATCTTTTACCCTAAAATAGTTTTGAGTCATGGCATTTCATTTTCCTTTGCGTCTCCAAGTCATTTTGTTTAAGCAAAAGAGAAATTTCAATGCTTACTACCAGCTCCCAAAGGGACGGAGCACATGCACCCAAAAACATAAAAAAAGTAGCAAAGGTTGAAACAGCAAGGGGAGAGATTCACAAAAGCTTCAATGATAAAATCTACTCGAGATGCAAGAGTTTAGCAAGAGGGTCAAAAGCGCAACTCATAGATGGGGAGGCAGAGTAAAGCCATAGGGGCTCAGGGGTCATCCGAGCATAGCACACTGACCGGTTAAGCTCAGAAAGGATGCAAGGATTCTGGCAAAAAGTCAGAAGTGCAATACAAAGATGAGAAAGATCGCAGGGGTTAGCCAAGCATTGTAAACTGACTCAGCAATCTTAGGAAAGATGTAAGAGTTCTGGAAAAGGGTCGGAAATGCAACACAAGAATGGGGAGCAGAGTAAAGCCACAAGGGTCAAAGGGTTAGCCGATTACATGGATTTGGTCATTTCAAGAAAGATGTAAGAATTCTGGAAAAAGCGCCGAGAGTATAAAACAACAACGGGGGAGAAAAGTAAAGTCACAAAGGTTCGGGGGTTCATCCAACTAACTCAGGCAACTCATCATCAACATTAAATTTGAACACAGAACACAACAATGGGGAAGCCACTTCCAATAAGAATGCCGCAAGCTAACCACCACTTTATAAAACTGACAAGTTTTCTTTGGATTGACACATGGGTAGAAAAATATTGGAAGATCCTAAGGGAGGCCATCCACAGTGCAAGATAGGCACATGGAAAGTATGATCAAAATCTCAGGGCCCATCTAAAGAATGGGACCCAGTTAAAACTCAAAAAGGAACAAAGTCCGACATAGATATTCTCCCCAGCAAGGGTATATTGGGACAAAACATTAATTAGCAACCCCAGTAGAGACAATCGAGAGTTAAAAGGGGCATGCAATGTGAATGTTTCAAGACCTTTTTGGAAGTGGCACTCAGTCAAAACTCAAACAAGCACAGACACCATGGGTAGGCACAAACACCTTCCCAAGTAGGAGTTGTCGGAACTTGCCTGAACAATGATCCCCAGCAGAAATAACAGGAAGTTGGAATTAAAATCTAATCTAGAACCCTTCGGACACTCCTGGAAAAAGGGAATTATTAAAAGGTTAAAGGTAATCATGGATTGCGAAGGGAATAAAATAACTTGCATGTTGAAACAGGATTCAGTTAAGTGTTGTCAGAACCTTCTTGAAAATGGCACTTAGCCTAAAACACAAACAAGCACGGGTAACATGGGCGGGCACGAATATTTTCCCAACAAGAGTTGTTAGGACCGCTTGAATAATAGGATATAGCTCTAAATACTAATCCCCAGCGGACACACTTGGCCATCTAATTAAGAGTTGTCAGGACTTTCCCTGATAATGGGAAGTAGCTTCGATCACTGATACTCTGTAGATCCCTGACAGATATAACTCGGATAATAACATAGTGAAAAATAATACCTTTTGAGAGCACAGCCTAATTCTAGAGTTGTCATTGGATTTGACTAACACTCACAGATTCATCCAGCACAAAACTGGGGCAGAAAAAAATTTCGCTTGCTTTGTTTGTTTTGTTGTGATCAGGTACACAAACAGTAGTCTCAGGGAATAATTTTCAAATTTCAAGTATTGGTAATCGGCGTCCACCAGTAGAACAAGGGAATATTTTTAAAGATGCAAGTTTTGGTAATCAGGCGCCCACCTGGAGATAAGGCTGTAATTTGGGCCGGTCCCGGGCTTGAGGCAGGCCAGTCCCAGGACAAACAGTCCCGGACTTCACGGTCCCAATGGGTGGAACCGGCCAATGGTAGTCCTAAGCCCACATGGTCCCGGGCTAAATTGGCCAAGCTCGTGGGCCTATACGGGCATAACGGACTTTTTCGTTCCGGACTACTTTTTTTTAAAATTGTTTTTATCTAAGGCACTTTCTTGTTAACTATATATATATATATACTATTACAAATTGCATATATATAGCTATATAAATATATATAATATCTATATGTAGAGTGTGTATATATATATATATATATATATATATATATATAAGGGTGTATTATGTGTATATATTATTATATATTACATTATATATATATATGTATAAATATTATATAAGAGTGTATTATATATATATATATATATATATATATATATATATATATATATATATATATACATAAATATATATATATATAAACATATACATAAATATATATATATATAAATATATACATAAATATATATATATATATATATATATATATATATATATATATATATATATATATATATATATATATATATATATATATATATATATGTGTGTGTGTGTGTGTGTGTGTGTATGTGTGTGTGTGTGTGTGTGTGTGTGATAGTATATATTGTTTATTGGGGGTTGCGTCCTCAACGTCATCAGCGCTTACGCGCCGCAAGCGGGCTTAGAAGAGGAGGCTAAGAGGCGCTTTTGGGAGGACTTGGATGATCTAGTGAGTAGTATTCCCCAATCTAAGAAGTTAGTTATTGGAGGGGACTTTAATGGTCATATTGGGGCTGATGTTGGTGGCTATGATGAGGTGCACGGTGGCTTCGGCTTTGGGGTTAGGAACGAAGGAGGCACTTCACTGCTTGATTTCGCCAGGGCTTCCGAGCTTCTGATTGCGAACTCGACATTTCAGAAGAGGGAGGAGCATTTGGTCACCTTCAAGAGTTCGGCGGCGAGGACTCAGATTGATTACATTCTCATCAGAAGGAGCGATAGGGGTATGTGCAAGGATTGCAAGGTTATTCCGGGAGAGTCTCTTTCAACTCTTCATAGACTCCTAGTGATGGATGTCGGTCTCTGGGTGAAGAGGAAGAGGAGGGGCGCTCGGGGACAACCGCGGATTAGATGGGGTGCTTTGACTAAGGAGAAAGCACAGGAGTTGGAAATGAGGTTAGTTGAGGGCGGAGCTTGGAGAAGTTCTGGGGAAGTGGACACTATGTGGACAGTGACAGCGAACTTGGTTAGGGGGGTAGCACAGGACGTGCTCGAGGTAGCCAAGGGTTATTCAAGCAGACATCAGGGTGATTGGTGGTGGAACGATGTAGTCAAAGGAAAAGTGGAGGTGAAGAAGGCGGCGTTCACTAGGTTGGCAGGGAGCACATGCGAGGAAGAACGGAGAGTGAACAGGGTGATCTACAAGGTGGCGAGGAAAGAAGCAAAGATGGCAGTCACGGAAGCTAAAAACGCGGCGTTCGGTCGCATGTACGAGGAACTAGGGGAGAGAGGCGGGGATAAGAAGTTATTCCGGTTAGCTAAAGCAAGGGAAAGGAAGGCACGTGATCTAGACCAAGTTAGGCGTATCAAGGGCGAGGATGGTAGAGTCCTGATGGGGGAATCACAAATCAAACGGAGGTGGCAGGCGTACTTTCGAGACTTACTTAACGAGGAGGGGGATCGTAACATAGAGCTAGGGGAGCTGGGGCATTCAGAGCAACATAGAGATCTTGGATACTGCAGGCGCATTAGGGTGGAGGAGGTCATGGGGGCTTTGCGTAGGATGAATAGGGGTCGAGCGACCGGGCCTGACGAGATCCCGGTGGAGTTCTGGAAGTGCATGGGTAAGACAGGAGGGGAGTGGCTCTCCAGGTTGTTCAATGCGATCTTCAGGACCAAAAAGATGCCGGATGAGAGGAGGTGGAGTACAGTGGTGCCCTTGTAGAAGAACAAAGGGGACATCCAGTGCTGCAACAACTATAGGGGTATCAAATTAATAAGTCACATGATGAAGGTTTGGGAGAGGGTGATTGAGGCGCGGGTGAGGGAGGTGACAGCTATATCTGGGAACCAGTTCGGTTTCATGCCGGGCCGCTCCACTACAGAGGCCATCAACCTTGTCAGGCGGCTGGCGGAGCAATTCAGGGATAAGAAGAAGGACCTACACATGGTGCTTATCGACTTGGAGAAGGCGTATGACAAGGTCCCAAGGGAGGTGCTATGGAGGTGCTTGGAGGCGAAGAGTGTGTCGGAAGCCTACATCAGAATAATCAAGGATATGTACAATGGAGCTAAGACTAGGGTTAGGACAGTGGGTGGCAAATCAGACCATTTTCCAGTGGTTGTGGGGCTCCATCAAGGATCGTCGTTGAGCCCCCTCTTGTTTGCCTTAGTGATAGATGCTCTAACCCGACATATTCAAGGGGATGTGCCTTGGTGTATGCTATTTGCTGATGACATAGTATTGATAGATGAGACGAGGGTCGGTGTTACTGAAAGGTTAGAGGTATGGAGACAGACTCTCGAGTCTAAAGGTTTCAAAATAAGCAGATCTAAGACAGAGTACCTAGAGTGCAAGATTAGCGTCGAGCCGAGCGAAGTAGGCAGGGACGTGATGATTGGTTCCCATGCCATCGTCAAGAGGGACAGTGTCCAATACCTTGGGTCTGTGATTCAGGGGGACGGAGAGATTGACGGGGACGTCACTCATCGTATAGGAGCGGGGTGGTCAAAGTGGAGTCTTGCATCAGGAGTCCTGTGTGACAAGAAAGTTCCACACAAACTCAAGGGGAAATTCTATTGAGCCGTGGTTAGACCTGCGATGTTGTATGGGGCGGAGTGCTGGCCCGTGAAGAACTCTCATGTTCAGAGAATGAAGGTTGCGGAGATGAGGATGCTTAGGTGGATGTGCAGTCACACCAGGCTAGATAAGATTAAGAATGAAGTTATTCGAGAGAAGGTGGGGGTGGCCCGGTGGATGAGAAGATGCGAGAAGCGAGGCTGCAATTGTATTTATGTTTCGTATGTTTAGATAATTATTTACGCTATTTCTGCTGGAGTTACTAATGCTCTAATGCTCTATTGTTTGTGTTTTTGTCTTTGTTTTTGTTTTACTGCTATTTTTCCTTTTATCCTATGAGTCGGGGGTCGGTTGGAAACAGCCTCACTGCCCTTTCGGGTAGGGGTAAGGCTTATCTACATTTTACCCTCCCCAGACCCCACCTGGTTGGAGTATACTGGGTAGTTGTTGTTGTTGTTTTTGTTGTTGTTGTGTGTATATATAATTTATGTAGTATAAAGTGTGTTATATACATACATATATATATATATATATATATATATATATCAAATATGGACAGGATCGCTTCCGAATAAAGATCAGGAAGAATTACAAGAACTGTATTTGAGACAAACCAGCCTTTAGGTAAATCTTAAACCACGATGCTTGCCTGGTACAAAAGTTATATGTATCTGTTATAAAATTTATTTCAAGCCTTTATATACTTTGAATCCCATGTGTAAAGTTATGGATTTCAAAAATGAAATTATTCTTATAGAAACTAACTTTGGAAAATCCAAAGTAACTACCAGAAGACCTATCAAATGAGATGAAAATGATTTTCCCCGAGAATGGGTCATAGAGGAAGCAGTTGCCCCTCGAAATAAATATATATATATATATATATATATATATATATATATATATATATATATATATATATATATATATATATATATATATATATATATATATATATATAAATATGGACAGGATCGCTTCCGAATAAAGTTCAGGAAGAATTACAAGAACTGTATTCGAGACAAACCAGCCTTTAGGTAAATCTTAAACCACGATGCTTGCCTGGTACAAAAGTTATATGTATATGTAACAGAATTTATTTCAAACCTTTATATACTTTGAATCCCATGTGTAAAGTTATGGATTTCAAAAATGAAATTATTCTTATAGAAACTAACTTTGGAAAATCCAAAGTAACTACCTGAAGACCTATCAAATGAGATGAAAATGATTTTCCCAGAGAATGGGTCATAGAGGAAGCAGTTGCCCCTCGAAACAATGGTAATACTGAGGTTACAGAAATAGTACAAACCTCATATCAAACAGACACAAGATCGCTTCTGAATAAGGTTCAGGAAGAATTACAAGAACTGTATTCGAGACAGACCAACCTTTAGGTAAATCTTAAGCCACGATGTTTCTCACAACTCTTCAACACGGCCACCTGCCTAAATGAGTTTACGAGCACCACTGGTTAGGATATCCTAACCAAGATTTACTGTCAAGGTTAGTAATTGCCTGGTCTATATAGTTCTTAACCTAACACTCCATCGGGGTGATACGGTTCATTTAGAGCAACAAAGCATGCTGTGTAAATAATCTTGGAATACCAAGCTTATCACTTACCTGTTTATCCTATCATTTTGGCTAATAGTACAACAAATATTTAAATAAAGAGAGAGAGTAGAACAGTACCAGAGAGCGGCTGTTGGTTACCAAGTGACCCTTTTGATTTTTATTTCTGAATTTAAAATACTATCAAATTACAAAGAAATTTTTACAAGGATAGAGAAGGCTAGAGAGATGTTTCGAGCTTTGGCTAATGCCCCATTCTACTAAACTATGAGGATCCTTTTATAATAGATCGATTTACTACGAAACAAATAAAATTGGCCGACAAAATAATTTACAATAGTGGCCTATAAAGAAAATTATTACAAACGGACAATCTATTTTATAAAAGTAGATTCCTTATAATGGAGGGGTCCATATCTTTATTTAAGTCTTTTAACTTATACCCCTATATTTTCCTATGGGGCTTTCAATAATTTAAGCTTTGTCCTTTCCCTTCTTGTCTTTTTTCTTCGAAGATTTTTCGGCATTTTTCTTCAATTTTGCAAGGAAATGTTCTATCTCTTTAATATTAACTTCTGTTCCGCAGGTGCTTTGAGCTTCCCCTGCTGCACATGCGTCTTAATCTGAAGTGTTTCCTATAGTGGTCATTGATATATCATCACTGACTTCTATTCCGAATTTTTTTGCCAAATCTTTCTTTATTTCCTGTAAATATGAAGCGAGGATTTCTTTCTTGGATATGGCTCCTTTTTTCATTTGAAGACTTTTAGTATTTACCTCAAATGAGCTTATTTTGTCCTTTGCAGTATTTGCGTTGTCTAACTTTTCATATGTGTCAATCTTGGTTTGAATCCGTTGAATTAATTTATCACCAAATAGCTTGCCTTGGGTGTCTTTTTGGAGTAATTTTGTCCAAAATTTGTTATAAAAAATTCTATAAAGGCAAGGTAGTCTTTCATTGGATTAACCTGTCTGAACATCCCATTTCATTATTCATGAAATTGCAAATTCTATAAAAAAATACATTGATGCAATACCATCATAAAAGATATTATCTTTTTTTAATGAAACAATTTTGGGAGATATGTCCACCCACTGAGTATATAAACTCTTAATTAAAGGAGGGAGTATTTCCAATGATGGACCATATAATTTTCACCATTTAAAAAAAAATTGGAATATATTGGAGCATAATTTAATAAACCATAAGTGTTTCCTATTAGGATTCTCATAGAGAAAAGTTTTACTAAAACTTTCTATATAGTCCCAATAATTGAATTTAACTGAGAATTTTTTATAAGGATGAGTGTATTCTCTATCCTTTAGAGTACTCATTCCCCATTCATCCGAATGGTATAACCTTTTTTATAATGATATTTGAAAAATTATAATTTTTTCTTGTATTTCAAGTATAGAAGTGTTGAATTTCAGCTGATCCTATTGTTGAGAGTATCATCTCATAATGAACCCTATATTTATAGGAAGGAGTAGCATATGATGCTGTATCAAAATACCTAGTCATCAATTGCCAGGGGTTATCCTTGCATTTGAGGTCGGATTGTTCCAAGAGAATTATTAACTCTTTTGTTTCTTTTTTGTTATAAACCTCAAGATTTTTATTAATGTCCTCTGTTATGACAAAGGAATAAGATGGTGTGATGGATGAAGTATCCTCACTCTTTTTGGATTGTATGAAATCCAGTATAAAAGGTGATCGGTCTTGCCTTCTGCTATATTAGCAGCTATTAGTCGTTGATTTCTTAATTGGGCTAGAATATTACTTTCTCTAGTATGAGTAGAGACTCTTCCTCTTCCTCGACCCCGAGGAGGCTTGTATGTAGATCTCATAATATGTAAAATCAAAACATTAATTAAGAAATGTATTTTGAATAAAATTATTAATAGATTCATCATCATGATTTGAAAATTGCTCTTCCGCAATGTCATATATAATTTTATCAATTATAGGACCTTTTAAATCAATGCATAATTCAATCACTTTCAAAGGAAATATTAATGTTTCTTCATCGAAAAATACCATGTAATAATTCATGATTAGAGTATATTGAAAATAGAACTTATGAGTTCAAATATTCTCTTGTAAGAAAATCAGGAAGGGTGTTATCAGACCCTTTTTTGTGTATAATTTCAAAATCAAAAGGGGCTAGTAAAGCTTGCCACCATGCAAAACATTTGCTTAGAAACATCGTGTTCGAAATCTTTAATAAAGATTAACTTTGCAACTTGGTAATCAATTTTAATCAGAAGTTTCTGATTGTAAAGATCTGTTTGAAATTTCATAACACATTTAACTAAAGCAAGGATTTCTTTAGCTATAGTTTCATAATTGTTTTGGGAATTATTCCTTTCTCCCGAATAAAATTGGACAAGGTATTCTTGTTTATCTAAAGGAGAACACTGCTTTAGTATTCCTCCATAGCCAAGCGTCTGTTTCCACAATTTTCTTCCATGTTGGATTGGCTAGACTTAAACATTGAAGGTTATGAACTTTTTTCAATCTTTTTGACTGATTCAGTATGACTATCAATCAGAGCTTTAGGATTCTTCTTTTGTCTATCGTAAGGAAGAGCAGTATCTTGGGAAAGATCCTTTATAAAAGGAGAAATATAATTTAGACTTCCCAGAAAGCTCTGAAGCTGGGTTTTATCAGTGATTATATTAGGAAATTTAGAAGCGAATTCAATACTTCTATTTATAGGAATGATTCTACCCTTTTCCACTTTATTACCAAAAAAACCTAACAGAAGTTTGAAAAATCATCATTTTTGGTCTTGATATGACTAAACCATTTTGGATAATAATTTTTCTAATTAAATCGAAGTGCTTAAATTGAGATTCTATATTTTTCAAAATACTAGAATATCATCAATATAAACAATTATAAAGTCTGTATAAGGAGGGAAAATATCATTCATAATTTTTTGAAATTCGCAAGGTGCATTTTTTAATCCAAAAGGCACATTCCATTCATATTGGCCCATTGGTACATTAAAAGCAATTTTACACCTATCCGATTCAGATATCTGAATTTGCAAATATCCTGATTTTAAATCAAATTTTGAAAATATGATGGCATCATGTTTATCTAATAAATCCTTTATATTCAGGATTGGATACCTGATCCATTTTAAAACCTTATTTAAAGGTTTGTAGTTTATGACTAATCTAGGAACTCCACGTTCCTGTTCAGCATGCTTATTGACATAAAAAGCAGTACATGACCATTTGGATTTTGAGGGTCTTATCAAACCCTTATGTTGTAAGGAGTCAATCTCCTTCTTGCATAATTCCAAATATTCAGAATTCATCTGGCAAGGACGAGCCTGGTATGGATATGATCCTCAAGGAAGTCTTCTTCATAAGGAATGCTTATAATTTGCTTTTTCCTAATCCAAAATTGATTCGGATGATCACCATAAATAGAAGTAGAAAATTGGGTTTAAAGAGAAGTAATTTTCTCAACTAATTTCAGATTTTTTAAATCCTGTTCAATAGTAATAGAACAAATTTAACTTTTTAGAAATGCAATTTGATTAGTTTTTGAAGAAGTTTTTTCAAAAATAATTTCATTCAAAAATCTTTGGATTGGCTGTGTTATACTCAAAGGTGATGTTCTTACCTTTGTAAGTACCAGTAAAACTTTTTGCATCCCAATATTAAAAAGACATTAATTTATAAAAAATGGGACACCCATTATTACATCTTTGTCAATATCTTTGACCAATATAAAGCTTTCTGGAATACAGATATTCTGTTGACAAATGTAAGCCTTAGGTAGTTTATATGAAATACCCATTGAATTTTCAATGGCATTTTTTAAATTGTAAGTGGTTTTATGAAAATGTCTGGAACATATTACTCCTTCTTTTATACAATTTGAATCTGCTCCACTGTCAAATAAAGCAACAAACTCTTTTTCATAATTGTAGTCTATTAAAAGTGTTATGTTTATTAAAAATTTTTGGGTAATAAAATACTGGAGTTTTTCAAGAAATTCACTTTCAGAAAAATCTATGGCTCCAAGCAAATTCTTAGTTGTGCCTTATTCAGAAAAACTAGCAGTTGTATTTAACTCAGTAATTTTAATATTATGATTATCAATTATCCTTGAATTTTCCAATCTGAAAATTCTTTCATCTAAGGCTATATTTGAAGTCTTTAGTTCCGAGATTTATTTCTTGAGATAATTAATCTCAACACTAAAATCTTGGAAAATGGCCACTCTTTTAGACCGGGATTTGCTTTTCACCATTTTTCTAATTTCAGACATAGTGTAAGGTCCTTTTTGAGATGAGATTTTTTCGACCTCAGTTTCATCCTCTAAGCTAGAAGAAAGTTTGTCAATATGCTGGGACCTCAATTCAGGCTCTTTAATAACCCTTAAAAGATCAAGTGTGTTATTATTTGACACAACATTGATCTTTCAATCTCTAAAATGAGAATAAATATTAAAAAGCTCATCATCAGTATTACAACAATGAATTGAACATTGTCCCTTATCACATTGCTCTGGCTTTTCTTCAGAAGAAGAAGTGTAACTTTCTTCCTGAAGAACCCTGAGGTCTTCACTTGTTGATGATCCATCTTCCTCAGTGTCAGATATTTCTAGAGATGAATTTAAAAGAATCTTATATAAAGAATCATTGATATGATCATCTAAGTCAAGTTCTCTAATTTTATTCTTGACTTTACATTCTTTATCAAAATGTCCTAATCTTTCACATTTATAACAAGCTTGAGGGTTTTTTGATTTAACAAAAGCCTTCCTGGCTTTATGAAAATCCTTTCTTATTTGGGTCTTTTCACGCCGTTTTTCCGACGAACCCTTGATTCTTTTGAAATCCTTTTTCTTATGCGATCTCATTCCATTGGAAGGCATATCTATAGCGAATTGTTCAAAAAATTCTCCCAATTGTTGTCTCTCAGTGAGACGATGTTTCTTTATTTGTTGGTTTAGCTTTATTTCATTACATAAAGCTAATCCTTCCTGAGTGCATACACTAATAAATTTACCATATGTGTAAGTATCATAAATAATACTCATCCATGTACCTCTAAGGACCTTTCTAATCATTTCAGTAAATAAGGGAGGGAGTCCATCTATAAATTTGGACTTCCAATGAGTACTATTACTCTCTCTGGATAAGAAAACATCTTTGTACCATCTAAATGATGTGAGGGTTTTGCACCTCAAATTCTGGAGCATAGATCGAATGGTCTCACTATTATCAGACCATCTTCCCGAAAAATATTCGATGATATTAAGAATTAAAGAATAGACCGAGTTTTGAACAGTCTTATCCTCCTTGACTATGGTTGCGTTCATGATTTTTGATGATCCTGTTAATGAGTAAGATAATTATCCCACCAACCTTTGAGTTGACTAGTAAAACCTGCAATAATCATTTTTGCTATTGCTCTATCCGTATTTTTGTTTACCTTACGAATAGTGTTGTACATAAGCATTCTATGTATTGTTGTATAGATTTCTCTTTCAGCAAGACCATCTATATTCCACTCATAGATATCTGACCCACTATATCCTTGATGGTAGTGGTCATTGTCCTATTCTTCTATTAGGACATCTTGAGGGGTTGGTCTAGGATAATAAAACATCCTTTGGTAAGATTTGCGAGCATACTTTTTAGAGAATTCATTAATCTCATCTTCTACCTGTAATCCTTTTCCTTTATCGGATTTATGCTCTAGCGTTAAGGGGCTAGCCCTAAATTCGCCAAACTTCCTATTAAGATGTTCTTCCAAATCGTCAAGACTTTTTAATTTAAAGTGTTTTACCTCAGGTGGAGGTTGGATGCTGGTACTAGCTATTTGCTCTTTACCTTTATCATCCTTCTGTTGAATTTTTTGGACCTCAGCTATCAACTTGTCCAATTTGTCATGTATCGTAACCACTTTTTCTCCTAGAATACTAATGTACATATTAGTATAATTATTCTAAGTGAGCATTGTATTCAAGTTTTTAGCTGTAATGGAAACCACATCGTTTTCAAGCAATTTTGAAAAAACAGTGAAATATATAACTTTCTCTATTTCTCCTATTTGAAAGGATTGTTGGGGTGGAAAGACTGATTTAGTTATTTTTCCATTCGTGAGCATATAATCTCTTTCTAACACGGAAACATAGTTATAAACGTGTTTAGATATAAACCATGGAACAAAATATATAATCTTATTTTTCTTGCTAATATCATGATAAAAATCATTTCTAAAAAATTGTATCAATTCATCATTGATGTTTTCATGAAACCATTTTCTAAAAACAACCCATCTGGGTGTTAGAAATTCTTCTAGAATCATTTTTCTTGCCGGTGAACCCGGACTAAAATCTATTTTGTCTTCAATCATTATTAACACCATTTGAAAAATCTATTTCGGATGTAGTAGGTTCAAAATCTGAATTAATCTTGACTATATTATCACTATTGATACTGATATTAATAACCTATTATTTTCTCTAATTTGAGATGTGGAAGCTCTAGATGGAAAATCCACCACATAATAAATTGGAGAGATATATGAAGAATTTGATCTAGTTAACCTAGATGATAAAATGGTATTATCAGTTTGAGTATGTTCATTAAACCTAATCTTAATTGTGCCATCTGAGGTTTGTTCTATTTCTGTAACCTTAGTATTACCATTGTTTCGAGGGGCAATTGCTTCCTCTATGACTCTGGGAAAATTAATTTCATCTCATTTGATAGGTCTTCGTAAACCTCATAAAGGAAAAGGATTACAGGTAGAAGATGAGATTAATAAAATTTCTGAAAAATATGCTCGCAAACCTTACCAAAGGTTGTTTTATTATCGTAGGCCAACCCCTCAAGATGTCCTAATAGAAGAACAGAACAATGAACCACTACCATCAAGGATATAGTGGGTCAGATATTTATGAGTGGAATACAAATGGTCTCGCTGAAAGACAAATCTATACAGTAGCACATAGAAATGTTTGGTACAACACTATTTATAAGGTTAATAAAAATACGGATAGAGCAATAATAGAAATGATTATTGCAGGTTTTACTGGTCAACAGAAAGGTTGGTGGAATAATTATCTTACCCATGAACAGCGTCATCAAATCATAAACGCAACCAAAGTCGAGGATGATTAGACTGTTCAAAACTCGATTTATTCTTTAATTCTTAATATCATCGAACATTTTTCGCGAAGATGGTCTGATAATAGTGAGACCATTCGAATTATGCTCCAGAATTTGAGGTGCAAAACCCTCACATCATTTAGATGGTACAACGATGTTTTCTTATCCAGAGTGATGGAATTGCCAGAGAGTAATAGTACTCATTGAAGTCCAAATTTATAGATGGACTCCCTCCCTTATTTGCTGGAAGGATTAGAAAGGTCCTTAGAGGTACGGGGATGAGTATTATTTATGATACTTACTCATATGGTAAATTGATTAGTGTATGCACTAAAGAAGGATTAGCTTTCTGTAATGAAATATAGCTAAACCAACAAATAAAGAAACGTCGTCTCACTGAGAGACAACAATTAGGCAAATTTTGTGAACAGTTCGCTATAGATATGCCTTCCAATGGAATGAGATCCCATAAGAAAAAGGATTTCAAAAGAATCGAGGGTTCGTTAGGAAAACGGCGTGAAAAGACCCAAAGAAGAAAGGCTTTTCATAAAGCCAGGAAGGGTTTTGTTAAATCAAAAAACCCTCAAGCTTGTTATAACTATGGAAGATTAGGACATTTTTCTAAAGAATGTAAAGTCAGGAATAAAATTAGAGAACTTGACTTAGATGATCATATCAAAGATTCTTTATAAAAGATTCTTTTAAATTCCTCTCCAGAAATATCTGACACTGGGGAAGATGGATCATCAACAAGTGAAAACCTCAGGGTTCTTCAGGAAGAAAGTTACACTTCTTTTTCTGAAGAAGAGCGAGAGCAATGTGATAAGGGACAATGTTCATATCATTGTTGTAATACTGATGATGAGATTTTTAATATTTATTCTCATTTTAGAGATTTAAGATCAATGTTTTGTCAAATAATAACATACTTGATCTTTTAAGGGTTATTCAAGAGCCTGAATTGAGGTCCCAGCTTATTGACAAACTTCCTTCTAGCTTAGAGGAAGAAACTGAGGTGGAACAAATCTCATCTCAAAAAGGATCTTACAATATGTCTGAAATCAGAAAGATGGTAAAAAGACAATCCCGGCTTGAAAGAGTGGCCACTGTCCAAGATTTATGTGCTGAGATTAATTATCTCAAGAAAGAAATCTCGGAACTAAAGACTTCAAGTATAACCTTAGATGAAAGAATTTTCAGATTGGAAAATTCTAGGATAATTGATAATCCTAAAATAAAAATTACTGAATTAAATACAATTGCTAGTTCTTCTGAAGAAGGTACAGCTAAGAATTTTCATTGAGCCATAGATTTTCTGAAAGTGAATTTCTAGAAAAACTCCAACATTTTATTACCCAAAAGTTATTAATAAAAATAACTCTTTTAATAGACTACAATTTTAAAAAAGGGTTTGTTGCTTTATTTGACAGTGGAGCAGATTTAAATTGTATAATAGAAAGAGTAATACCCTCCAGATAATATTATAAAACCACTCATAGATTTAAATATGCCAGTGGAAATTCAATGGGTATTCATATAAATTACCTACGGATTACATTTGAAAACAGAATATTTATATTCATGAAAGATTGTTTTGGTCAAAGATATTGACAAAGATGTAATACTGGGTGTCCCATTTTTTATTAAATTAATGCCTTTATATGTTGGGATACAAAAAGCTTTACTGGTACTTACAAAGGTAAGAACATCACCTTTGTGTTTATAACACAGCCAATCCAAAGATTTTAGAATGAAATTATTCTGAAAAAATTTCTTCAAAAACTAATCAAATTGCATTTCTAAAAAGTGAAATTTGTTCTATTACTATTGAACATGATTTAAAAAGTCTGAAATTAGTAGAGAAAATTACTTCTGTTAAAACCCAATTTTCTACTTCTATTTGTGGTGATCATCCGAATCAATTTTGGAGTAGGAAAAAGCAAATTATAAGCCTTCCTTATGAAGAAGACTTACTTGAGGATCATATCCCTACCAAGGCTCTTCCTTGCCAGATGAATTCTGAATATTCGAAATTATGCAAGAAGGAGATTGGCTCCTTACAGCATAAGGGTTTGATAAGACCCTCAAAATCCAAATGGTCATGTACTGCTTTTTATGTCAATAAGCATGCTGAACAGGAATGTGGAGTTCCTAGATTAGTCATAAACTACAAAACTTTAAATAAGGTTTTAAAATGGATCAGGTATCCAATCCCGAATAAAAAGGATTAATTATATAGGTTACATGATGCCATCATATTTTCAAATTTTGATTTAAAATTTGGATATTGGCAAATTAAGATATCTGAATCGGATAGGTATAAAACTCCTTTTAATGTACCAATGGGGCAATATGAATGGAATGTTATGCCATTTGAATTAAAAAATGCACCTTCCGAATTTCAAAAAATTATGAATGATATTTTTCTACCTTATAAAGACTTTATAATTGTTTATATTGATGATATTCTAGTATTTTAAAAAAATATAGAATCTCATTTTAGACATTTAGATTTATTTAGAAAAATTATTATCCAAAATGGTTTAGACATATCAAGACCAAAAATGATATTTTTCAAACTTCTGTTAGGTGTTTGGGTCATAATGTGGAAAAGGGTAGAATCATTCCTATCAATAGAAGTATTGAATTTGCTTCTAATTTTCCTAATATAATCACTAATAAACCCAGCTTCAGAGATTTCTGGGAAGTCTAAATTATATTTCTCCTTTTATAAAGGATCTTGCCCTAGATACTGCTCTTCTTTACGATAGACTAAAGAAGAATCCTAAAGCTTGGACTGATAGTCATACTGAATCAGTCAAAAAGATTAAACAAAAAGTTCATAACCTTCCATGTTTAAGTCTAGCCAATCCAAATTGGAAGAAAATTATGGAAACATGCGCCTCTAATATTTGCTATGGAGGAATACAAAAGCAGTGTTCTCCATTATATAAACAAGAATGCCTTGTCCAATTTTATTCAGTAAAATGGAATAATTCCCAAAACAATTATGCAACTATAGCTAAAGAAGTCCTTGCTATAGTTAAATGTGTTATGAAATTTCAAACAGATCTTTACAATCAGAAATTTCTGATTAAAACTGATTGCCATGCTGCAAAGTTTAGCTTTAATAAAGATTTCAAACATGATGTTTCTAAGAAAATATTTGCACGGTGGCAAGCTTTACTAGCCCCTTTTGATTTTGAAATTATATACAAAAAGGGGTCTGATAACACCCTATTTGAACTCATAAGTTCTATGTCACGACCCCAAACCCGGTCGTGATGGCGTCCAACCCAACTGCTAGGCAAGCCCGGCCAAATGTGCTCTCAACCCGAGCTCAGAGCTCATAAACCATTTATTTTAAGCCATTAATAATGAAGGAAACAAAAATAAACTATTAGTTATAAAAGTATCCTGAAAATCTCACAGAACATCATAACTTCCCAAAAGACCTGGGGTCACGAGTTTTAGAGCCTCTAAAAATACTGAATACATGTCAGAATAAGGGAAATACAAGTGTCAGAATAACTAGAAAATAACTAGAAGATTAGAAACATTGGTCCTGCGGACGCTGGCAGCTACCTCAATACTCTGTCATACCAATAATCAGCAACCGCACGCGCAAATCCTCTAGAGTACTTGAATCTGCACACAAGGTGCAGGGAGTAAGGGGTGAGTATACCAACTCAGCGAGTAATAATAGTAAATAAAGTTTTGAAAGCAACAAAACCCAATAATTACACAAAGTAAGCCAAAACAGTGTATAACATTATCTGCAACTGAACAACTGAGAAACAATATATGTATATATATATATATATATATATATCTGTGTGTGTGATGCAAATGCAGGGATGCGATACAATGCATATGATGGTACAATCCGGTACCCACTGCGGCATGCAGCCCGAGCCACCCATATCATTTATCGTCGATGACACTCACTGGGGGTGTGTACAGACTCCGGAGGGGCTCCTACAGCCCAAGAGCAATAACCAGCTATCTCAATGCGAATAATAAAACCATCCTTCTAGTGGCGTAAATCAATAACCATCCATCTCGTGGCAACAATCAATAACCAGCCATCTCATGGCGACAATCATACTAGTTTAGTCCATGTTGCCTGATCGCTCTCATCATACAGTGTCCATGTTACCACTTTTTCCAATCATCGCTGCGGCGCGCCGCCCGAGCCACCCATAATCAGTCCAGAGAAATATCATATGCCTCTTGGGCATTTATAAAACAATGATCCTCAGCCGAAATAACATTTTTAAAATTGTATGTATAGTTATATGAACTTAGAAATTAAGTTGGTTTTGCAAAACAGTGTTTAATACCATGGACTGAGAGTAAATGATATGCAATCATGCTAAAACAGTAATACCAACTCCCGAAGGATATCACAGGTCGGCACTAGGCCCAAACACGACATAAAGCCCAATAACTATCATCACAGTATGCGTATCATACGCCAATATAGCATAATCTCACACGGGGTGGACCAAGTCGAAATCCCTAACAATATCCAACCAGGCACTTATCATGGAGTGCGTGTCATGCCTCAACATAGTGCATCCTTCCCAGACCTCCCCGCTGACCTATAAAAATGCAACCTCTTACCTACGATCGCATGCCTTCACTGCCCATACTTACGCGAACACAGCCTCCCCTCTGCGATCGCAAAGAACCATGGCCTCAACCTATGCGATCGCATCTCCCTTCTCCCGGTCTCATTGAACAAACTCAAGCCCAACGTCCAGCCTTCTATGCGATCGCATGCCATACCTGCGATCGCATAGAGCAACTCGTCTGCAACACCTGAGCCTAAAATCTGCTGCACTTTTCAACTTCAAAACCATCCGTCAACCATCCGAAGTCACCCCGAGGCCCCCAGGACCTCAACCAAAAGCACCCACACGACTTATCACTCCATTCAATATTTGTCGGGTCATAAATACGCTATCTTTAGCATCAAAAATCCCGAAATCATTGAATTTCATTCTAAGATAAACTATAACTTTCTAATTTAGCATTCGATCCAAAACCCAACCAAACGACGTCCGATTGACCTGAAAATTTGCACACACAATCGAATTTGCCTTACGAAGCTAATGCAACTCTCGAAATCCTATTTTGACCCCCGGATCAAATTCTCCCTATCAACCGGATTTCTCCAAAATTCCAACTTCGCCTAATTAGGCTAACTTTCACATCGGACCTCCGAATTGACTTCCGTTTTCACTCTCAAGTCACAAACGATCCCCCAAAACTAGTCGAACCATCAAAAATCCGTTCCGAGCCCTCTAACTCATAAGTCAACATCTGGTTGACTTTTCCAACTTAACCCTTCCTTAAAGAGGCTATTTGTCTCATTTCTATCCAACTTTAATCCAAACCAATTCAAACTTACCCGACACATATAATAATACACGGGGAAACATAAAACGGGGATAACGGGGCATGAAATACCAGAGACGACGGGTCGGGTCATCACATCCTCCCCAACTTAAACATACGCTCGTCCTTGAGCGTACCCAGAGCAGTACTAGAAGCAACCCAATAACCAAATGAAATTACTAGGCATATGCCCGGGGTGATCCCATGTCTCCCTAACTCACACAGTTACCGAAAATACAACACAGTTGAAATTTCACTATCCATCTGGCCCATAAACTGTAGAACCACACTGCCTTACCCGAAATCATACACAAGATCAGAACCTCACGTCTATTTTCAAAATCAATCCGAACCAACTGTAAAAACCCTCACCTATAACATCAGGTGCGTTCATGCAATATACCACACATTACAACACTCAGAATGATAGTCTTTATTCAAGGCAGTTGCCTACATTACCTAATATCAATAGATAACCTCTTATTTAGCTAGAGTCTTATTTCAAGACTTCCGCATATTGCCAACGATAACTAAATTCAACGAACAGTAGCAGTCCTTCAAATCAATCATTCATGAAGTCACTTCCAAGTTGACTATTTCCACAACAAATTATTGAGTCAAACCTCAACATTATCCTTCTAACCCGCTGAAACCAAATCTGCTCATGCTTCTTAAAAACCCAATGATCACCTCAAGCCAAACACACCACTTCTGGTGATATGATACCTCAATACATGCCTAAGCCACAATTGCATAATACACACACCAATAAGAATCAGTCTAAACATTCCCCAAATCGTGGCTAATGACTCAACCGGAATAGTTATACCTTAAGCTCATCAATACCTTTACAAAACCAAGCTGAGACCCCATCTCACATCATAGGGATATAGTACTTGACTCCTCCTCGAGAGGTCTTAATTCCAAGTGGTCTCGCCACAACGCACGATCCTAACTGAACACTATACACATGAAACACCTCGTGCTACCATTCTCAAAGTATACAACCATGCACAGATCGATGCCCGAAGGACAAGTAATATACACCATTCTGTCCTGGAAGGACACAACCAATACGCTATTCGCCAAGAAATTCTCAATACGAACTTTCCCTCAGAAGCCAGGAAGCAAGGAATACAATCATCACATGGATAGCCATTCTCAGCATCACACGGTTTCGGCGCGTAACCCAATCCACATAACATACTCATGGCGGCGTGCCACCCGATCCACATAACATGCCTCACATAAGGAGGTACACATCGAGACAAATTCCTCATAATAATAAAATACCAACATCGGTGCAGAAAGATATTCATATAAGCATTGTAAGCTACAAATTCAACTTCCACTACAATACTCATACAGGAGCCGTACGAGATGGAGGTGCCCGACACCAAATAGTTAATGAAATCCACAGTCTCGCCCGGCAACATGCCAGGCCACATAGACGCATCTGAAAAGTCCCTCATTACTGGAACTGAATCAATGGTAGAAACCTTTATACTGACATCCGCCTCGAAGACCCAATTATGGAACACAATCCTTCCCAGCCGACCGCCAGTCTCTGAAACACAACTCTCCAGATATAAGATGGTCTGATACACCCCGCCACGCAACCTGTGGCATTTGCCAACATGACTCATAGCAAAATTGTTTAAAATAATTCGACACTGAGACAATCATTCCACATCCCCATAACATATCAAGAATTTAATATACTAAGCACGGAAAGATCCACTCGGATTCCGAATTCCCAATAGTCGCTGGCAGTACCAATAGAACACACACGATCCTCAATCACTGCATAGACTGCACCGGAGAACTCCCACTCTCCGACTACTCATAGCACACGAATCACCGTACCTGATCCAAATATCAACAATGCGAATACTTATTACATCTAATGTACCCAAATATTCCATAAAAGATACTCTAAAACTCCCTTGCCATCAAACAACTCAGATACCCGCAGTTGATCCCATAAGGAAATATCGTAATACTTCTGATGTATCATTTGAGGAATTACCCTCTTTCTGAAACATAAGCCATCGTCAAATCACTTCTAAGTAACAGTACCAATTCTTGATTACCTGCAGTTATTCATTACCTAAGTCATAGCCAAATCCACCATACCCTTCAGAACTGAGTCGAAAACTTGCACACGCCCATGTCGGTTCTATACAACATACCGCATACACAATATCCTCCAAGGATAACATGAGAAATTTCATCTCCCTTCTACGCTGCAGATATCGATGCACCCAACTAGTCTAGAACTTTTATTGATCCCATTTTGAAGAAAAATCATTATACCGTCATGCCATCTTTACAGCCTTAGAAATGCATCTCTTCAACCTTGTCTTAATCAATAAGAACTCTCCCAATTCCATCTGCACAACTAAACCGCCGTGACTGAATCCTTTTTAATTACAACAGGCTAATAGAATTTTCAATACCCAAGAACATTGCCGCAAAAATTCATGTTCTAAGACATTACCTCGAATACACAGCGAGAACTAACCATACCCTTACCATGCCGAATCCAGTCCACTAACAAGCTACTTCATTTTCCTAGATTCCCACATGATTCATCTTCAACTAATATACTCTCTTGCTGCAGTACCACAGTGTCTCAACCCAGGCTCACTAAATGAGACCCGAACACCAGACCACACTGTATAAGACCCATAGGCCACTGAATACATCCTCCAACGCTCTCACAAATACCACATTCCCAAGTACCTTACCCGAAGGACTTCCTGCGACTCTGAATTAGTTTCCATTACTTTCCAATTTCTGATACCTTGAATTCCTGTAATCAACATGAAAATACCACGAGTCTTGACCCGTTCAAAAGAAAACAGTGCCTTAGTCACATAATCAACCTTAAAACACCTGAGTGATACATATCGAATCTCGAACACCCCAAAAGCCATTCTCAAAAGCCATCCACTCTTATACACACTGCAAATCACTTGACTTAATGAATCGAACCACACAGAACTTATTAGCACTCTGACACTACAAGACGAGAGCTCATTCCGATACAACCAAACAGCTTCCTTCCCTTTACTTTACGCACTCCTTATCAACAAGTCAAGACTTTCTCTTATTTTCTCGCATCTACGATGCACCATATAACCTTTGGCAAAAATTTTTGCTTCACTTGTGCCATCCTCCGCTCACTGTCTCCAACCAGAACTGATTCTCTCACATGCATCAAATCGGAACTAACAGAGTACATAACCGTATCACCAGCTCATCAACAGCAACCTTCCCAACTTAGCTTGAAGCCACATATATTAAACACCCATACTCTATTGCCCTCGAAACAACATGGCGAGATTAAAATCGCTCATTAATAAGGTTGTGGAAACACGAATCATCAAAAATTCTAACTTTTCTCCAATTCTTGCATTCATTCACACAACCGACAAGCCCACTTTTTAGATGAAACAATTTCTACTAAGTCCCAAATGTTTTTTGTTTCAAAAATTTCGGTAGAGTTTTCTTTGTAATTGAGCTAATCCACCTGCCAGAGAATCACCAACAACATCCTGACAACACGTTTACAACTTGACAAAACATCACAACCTATAATAACAACCTAATCTCAATGCACCTGTGTTATATTAGCAAAATTTATACCCGAACATGCAGTGCCTCTGCCCGAATCATAACATATAGAAGTACCTTTTAATTACACACGAGATCTTCTAACATACACATAATGATCATACCATTTCAAAATATTCTGCAGGAGATACCCACCTGGTTGCTTCAATACAATACTTCGGTACATCATCCACCGTCATACATATTACACAATCACCTAGCAGAACTCCCTCGACACTACCAAGTCCTACAAACACATCACACGGCACTAACGTACTCATCATGAAGCTATCATGCTGCCACTACCACAATTAGAGACAATACTGAACTTATAAGCTCACAACACTAGCTCGCGCAATCATCACCTTGGCGCTCAAGCCATAGACAGAGATTCAGCCTCAAGTACTCCAGACTGGCCAAACAATAACTCATAGGAATCATAATTCGCCCCTCGACTGGGGAACCACCAGCCATCAAGCCATATAATACTGGACGCTCACAGACGCATACAACATGAGGAAGGAATTTCAAGGGTTACTCTTTCAAGCTGAATCAAGGACGCACGATAAGATTTCAAGAAAGTGGAGTGTTTCCTAAAGGTTCTGTAGCCTCGTGCTTATAAATGTGGTGCACGACACACCCATAAACAAGACTCTACTAAACCGGCTCATGACTCGTGAGGCCTAGTAAACTAGGCTCTGATACCAACTTGTCTCGACCCCAAACATGACCATGATGGCGCCCAACCCAACGGCTAGGCAGGCCCGACCAAATGTGCTCTCAACCCGAGCTTAGAGCTCATAAACCAGTTATTTTAAGCCATTAATAGTGAAGGAAACCAAAATAAGCTGTGAGTTATAAAAGTATCCCGAAAATCTCACAAAACAACATAACATCCCCAAAGACCTGGGGTCACGAGTTTTAGAGCCTCTAAAAATACTGAATACATGTCAGAATGAGGGAAATACAGGTGTCAGAATAACTAACTAGAAGATCAGAGACATGGGTCCTGCGGACGTTGGCAGCTACCTCAATGCTTTTTCATACTAATAATCAGCAATTGCACGCACAAATCCTCTGGAGTACCTGAATCTGCACACATGGTGCGGGGAGTAGGGGGTGAGTTTACCAACTCAGCGAGTAATAACAGTAAATAAAGCTCCGAAAGCAGTAAAACCCAATAGTTACACAAAGTAAGCTAAAATAGTGTATAATAATATCTGCAACTGAACAACAATATATATATATATATATATATATATATATATATATATATATATATGTGTGTGTGTATGTGTGATGCAAAGGCATGTTTCATCGCCTCTGATGGTTCAATCTAGTACCCACTGCGGCATGCAGCCAGAGCCACCCATATTATTTATCATCGACGGGCGCTCACTGGGGGTGTGTACAGACTCCGGAGGGGCTCCTACAGCCCAAGCGCAATAACCAACCATCTCATTGCAAATAATAAAACCAGCCATCTAGTGGCGAAAATCAATAACCAGCCATCTCGTGGCAACAATCAATAACCAGCCAACTCATGACAAAAATAAAACCAGGTCAGTCCATGTTACCTGACCGCTCATATCACACATTGTCCATGTTACCACGATTTCCACTCCCTGCTACAGAGAAATATCATAAGCCTCTTTGGCATTTATAAAACAATGATCCTCAGCCGAAATAACATTTTTAAAATAGCATTTAGTTATTTGAACTTAGAAATACGGCTGGTTTTTCAAAACAGTGTTTAAAACCATGGACTGAGAGTAAATGATATGAAATCGTGCTAAAACAGTAATACCAACTCCCGAAGGATATCACAGGTCGGCACTAGGCCCCAAACACGGCATAAAGCCCAATAACGATCATCACAGTATGCGTATCATACACCAATATAGCATAAATCTCATATGGGACGGACCAAGTCGCAATCCCCAACAATATCGGTCCCCGCACTTATCATGGAGTGCGTGTCACGCCTCAACATAGTGTTGCGATGTGAACGTCCGTGGTTTCAAACCCTCACAACAGCATTTACTTGCATTACACACCTCGAACCGATGGAATCTCAAGCTCGTGACGCCTTTGCCTCTAAATTCAGCCTCCTCGCGTGTCGAATCTAATAAAAAATAGAGCGAATATATCACAAAATGCCTATGGGACAATACACAATCGAAAACAACCGCGAAATAGCCAAAATCTTGAAAATAGAAAAATCCGAGCCCCGGGCTCGCTTCTCAAAAAATTACAAAACGTACAGTTTTTGAATCCTCAGCTCAGCACGATTTCGCAAATATAAAGATCATCAAAATCGGAGTAAAATTGCTCCTCCAAATCTCAAATCTTCATTTGAAATTTCAAGCCCTAGTTCTTCCCTAATATTATTTGATTCCAAAAATTTAAGGGCTAAAATCTTGATTAAATGATGTTTCTAGGCCGAGGGACTTACTTCCCATCACTTCCCATGGAAATCCCCTCCATAATCCGTCAATGAGCTCTCAAGATATTGTAAAAATGGAGGAAAAAGTGAAGAGACTCGCGGATGAAATGATTTTAAAAACCCTCTGCCCAGCTCTGACTTCCTCTATCCGATCGTGTAGCAACTCCTGCGATCGCATTGTGCATCCTCCCATGGACTCCCCACTGACCTATGAGAATGCACCTCTTACCTGTGATCGCATACCTTCGCTGCCCATACCTACGCGAACACAGCCTCCCCTCTGTGATCGCAGAGAACCATGACCTCAACCTAGGCAATCGCATCGCCCTTCTCGCAATCGCATTGAACAAACTCAAGCCCACAGCCCAGCCTTCTATGCGATTGCAACGCCATACCTGCGATCGCATAGAGCAACCCGTCTGCAACACCTGAATATTAAAATCTGCTGCACTTTTGAACTTCAAAACCATCCGTCAACCATCTAAAATCACCCCGAGGCCCCCGGGACCTCAACCAAAAGATCCAACACGACTTATTACTCCATTAAATCTTGCTCGGGCCATAAAATGATATCTTTAACATCAAAAATCACCAAAATGATTGAATTTCATTCTAAGGTAAACCATAACTTTCTAATTTCGCATTCGATCCAAAACCCAACCAAATGACGTTCAATTCACCTAAAAATTTGCACACATATTTGAATTCTCCTAACGAAGCTAATGAAACTCTCGGAATCCCATTCCAACCCCTCGATAAAATTCTCCCTATCAACCGGATTTTTTCACACCGGACCTCCGAATTCACTTCCTTTTTCACTCCCAAGTCACAAATCATCCCCCGAAATTAGCAGACCCATCGGAAATCTGTTTCGAGCTCTCTAACTCATAAGTAAACCGGACATCCGGTTGACTTTTCCAACTTAAGCCTTCCTTAAGGGGGCTATTTGTCTCATTTCTATCCAATTTCAATCCAAACCACTTCAAACTTACCCGACACATATACTAACACACTGGGAAATATATAACGGGGATAACGGGGCATGAAATACCAGAGACGATGGGTCGGGTCGTCACATTCTATTTTCAATATACTCTAATCATGAATTATTACATGATATTTTTCGATGAAGAAACATTAATCGCTACTTTGAAAGTGATTGAATTATCCAGGGACTTAAAAATTATTATAATTGATAAAATTATATATGATATTGCGGAATAGCAATTTTTAAATCGTGATGATGAATCTATTAAAAATTTTATTCAAAATACATCTCTTAATTAACATTTTGATTTTACAGATTATGAGACCTACATACAAGCCTCCTCGGGGTCGAGGAAGAGGAAGAGTCTATACTAATAGTGGAGAAAGTAATATTCTAGCCCAAATAGGAAGTCAACGACTAATAGCTGCTAATATAGCAGAAGGTAATACTGATCACCCTTTATACAAGGAATTTTTGGATTTCGTACAATCCAAAAAGAGTGAGGATACTTCATCGAGCACACCATCTTATTCCTCAGTCATAACAAAGGACTGTAATGAAAATCTTGAGGTTTATGACCAAAAAGAAATAAAAGAGTTAATAATTATCTTGGAACAATCCGACCTTGAATGGAAGGATAACCCCTGGCAACTGATGACCAGGCATTTTGATACAGCGGCACATGCTACTCCTTTCAATAAATATAGGGTTCATTATAAGATGATACTCTCAACAACAGGATCAGCTGAAATTCAGCACTTCTATCCTGGAAATACAAGAAAAATTTATAATTTTGCAAAGAACATTATCAAAAAGGTTATACCTTCTGATGAATGGGGAATGAGTACTCTAAAGGATAGAGAATACACTCATCCTGATCAAAAAGTCTCGGTTAAATTCAATTATTTGGACTATATAGAAAGTTTTAGTAAAACTTTTCTCTATGAGAATCCTAATAGGAAACACTCAAGGTTTATTAAATTATGCTCCAATATGGACAGCCAATATATTCAAAATTGGTTTTTTAAATGGTAGAAATTATATGGTCCATCATTGGAAATACTCCCTCCTTTAATTAAGAGTTTATATACTCAGTGGGTGGACATATCTCCCAAAATTATTTCATTACAAAAAGATAATATCTTTTATGATGGTACTGCATCAATGTATATTTTTTATAGAATTTTCAGTTCCATGGATAATGAAATGGGATGTTCAAACCAATGAATGAATACCTTTCCATTACATAATTTTTTATAACAAATTTTGGACAAAATTACTCCAAAAAGACACCAAGGCAAGCTATTTGGTGATGAATTAATTCAATGGATTCAAACCAAGATAGACACTTAGACAACAGCAAATACTGCAAAAGAAAAAATAAGCCCATTTGAGGTGATTACTAAAAGTCTTCAAATGAAAAAAGAAGTCATATCCAAGAAAGAAATCTTCGCTTCATATTTTGAGGAAATAAAGAAAGATTTGGGAAAAATTTTTGGAACAGAAGTCAATGATGATATATCAATGTCCTCTATAGGAAACACTTCAGATGAAGACGCATGTGCAGTGGGGGAAGCTCAAAGCACCTCCGGAACAGAAGTTAATATTGAAGAGATAGAAGATTTCCTTGCAAAATTGAAGGAAAATGCCGAAGAATCTTCGGAGAAAATAGACAAGAAGGGAAATGACAAAGCTTAAATTATTGAAGGCCCCGTAGGACAATCATAGTGGTAATAAGTTAAAAGACATTAATAAAGATACGGACCCCTCCATTATAAGGAATCTTCTTTTATAAAGAAGATTGTCTGTTTGTACTAATTTTCTTTGTAGGCTACTATTTAAAATTATTTTGTCGGCCAAGTTTATTTGTTTCGTAGTATATCGATCCATTATAAAAGGATCCTCATAGTTTAGGAGAAGGGGCCATTAGCCAAAGCTCGGAACATCTCTCTAGCCTTCTCTATCCTTGTAAAAATTTCTTTGCAATTTGATAGTATTTTGAATTCAGAAATAAAAATCAAAAGAGTCACTTGGCCACCAACAGCCGGTCTTTGGTAGTGTTCTACTCTCTCTCTTTATTTACAATATTTGTAGTACTGTTTGCCTACATGATAGGCTAAACAGGTAAGTGGTAAGATTAGTATTCAAAGGTTATTTACACAGCATGCTTTGTTTCTCTAAATGAACTGTATCACCCCGATGGAGTGTTAGGTTAAGAACTATAGACCAGGAAATTACTAACCTTGACAGTAAATCTTGGTTAGGATATCCTAACCGGTGGTGCTCGTAAACTCATTTACGCCCATGGTTGTGTTGAAGAATTGTGAGAAGCATCGTGGTTTAAGATTTACCAAAAGGTTGGTCTGTCTCGAATGCAGTTCATGTAATTCTTCCTTAACCTTATTGGGAAGAGATCCTGTCCCAGTTTGGTAGTATATATATATATATACATATATATATATATATATATATATATATATATATATATATCGTATGTTATATATTTAATATATATAGTATATATAGTATATAGTATGTTATATATAGTATATATATAGTATATATATGGTATATAATACGTTATATATATTATATATAGTATTTTATGTATATATATTATAGCTTATAAAGAAATGCAAGTTATAGACCAAAAAACTATTGCAAATAGATATTAAAGGGAATGTCTTATAATTTTTATTACCCAAAAATTGCATATCTTTTTAGTCTTCTTCCCCCCAATGGAATGAGCACAACAAGGTGCTAATACCACCATTAAAAGGAAAAAACTAAAGAAGATGTGCCAAAGTACAAGTTACACCATAATCTACATCGCATCTATAACAAATCTCATAAATCCTTCAAGGTTCGGAGGAGGTTCCCTAGCGGTGGAGGAAAAGAAGCTTGTTCATCACTGCTTCCGGGGAAAGCAGAATCCTCCCCAAGTTCCGCTATCATTTATTCATAAGCGTCGTCTATCTCTAGTTGTGATTCTGCAAGTCCAAAGTTTCTTATTTCTGCGCGGATCCAATCTCTGAATAGTACTGATTTTTCCAAGCTCTCCCTCATAGATGCCCTATGATCGCCTATTTGAAGTCTTGCTTGACTGAAAGCGTACTCTGATGCAACTGTTGAAGCTTGAATAGATAAAATATCCCGAGCCATGCTTGCAAGAATAGGAAAATGTTTTTTCCTTGCCTTCCACCATTCCAAAAGATCAAAGCTGCCATCTGGATTCTCCTTTTCAAGTCCCTGCGACAAATAAACTTAAAGCCCATTTAGATGTGAAGTGCTATCAAAATTATCACCTTGAGAACCACTGAATCCGTCCATGATTTAAGCATTTTTAGGCCTGCAGCCCTTTTAGACGATTGTGGACTGGACGAAGTAGGGGTTGGAACATTTGTCTAGCATGATCTAAGGCATGTTGATAAGCATTATAGATTGTTTGAGCATTTATTTTAATTGAGTCTTTTGCATCTCCTAGTGTAGCAAATTCCTCATGTGAAAGATCTAAACTCTTATGAATATTTGAGTACCAATAGTGAGGACCTCCTAATTTTATTGTAGAGTTTAACATTGCAGCAACACCATAAATAGGGGAGGATAGGGAAAAAATATTTTTTAAACTTTTCTTTCATTTGTATTTATAGCAAGTTGATAAATTTTCCCACCCTTCGAAAATTCAACAAACAAATCACGTAGTGCTGCAATATAAACTAAACAGTTTGAAATAGTTGGATAATATGGCCAATAAAATGCATTAATATCAATTTGAAAATGTTCTAAAAAATCTGTTAGAATTTTAACATTCATCCAATCTTGATTTGTAAGGATTTCATCATCATCCTCACCACCAACACGAGAATTAAACGTTGCATTAATTGAGTTTCTATACTCATATGCAATGACTAAACTTTTGTACATATAATTCCATCTAGTTGGACAAGGTCTAGGGACCTTTCTTTCTCTAAGGTCATATTCATCACATTTTTTAAAATATTCCTTAACTCTACTTCTACAGTTTGAATAAAAAATCCAATTAAGAGTCATTCTAACCTTTTCAATTTCTAAATTTAAAATTCTCACTCCATCACCAACAATTAAATGGTAAATATGACAAACACATCTCACATGGAAACAATTACTAAATGTAGGATTCAGTGTTTTTGTAAGTATGACTATAGCACTAGAATTACTAGAAGAATTATTCATAGAAATTGCCATTATTTTATCTCTAATGCAAAAATATCTACAAATATCAGTAACAATGTTGGCAATAAACTTACCTGTGTGCCGTGAATTTATTATTTTATAAGCAATAATGCGTTTTTGCATTATCCACTCCTCATCTATCCAATGACTTGTAATAATCACAACCATTATTACTTCTACCAATATCAGTAGTAATAGAAATCCGATTAGTTGTATGAGTAAACAAATAATGCAAATATTGTTCATATTCGTGTTTATATTTATAAATATCGCTCTTAACTTTTGCACAAGGCCAACCTTTGTAACTAGGATTAAAAATTCTTCTAATATATTGCACCAAATGAGGGTTTGATAGAAAAATAAAGGGTAAGCACATAACGGTAACCTTCTTTGCTAATTCTTCACGATCTATGTTTGGATCGTAATAAAATACTACCACTCACAATGTTAATTCCTGGTTGAACTAGATTTGAACTAGTACTAGGGTTAGCCGCAGTATCTATACTTTTCCCCTCTTGCTGCGCTCTCACTTTTAAATATTTAGCTTTATCTCTAGGGTATGTTTTTATGTGCCTAGCCAAAGTACCCATACCGCTACGGTCTCCAGTATATTTATGCACTAGCAATTTCCCACAAGTTTTACACTTAGCCTAACTTTGTTCTCTTACTTGAGTAAAAAACACCAAACAATTGATGTTTCGGGGCGTTTAGAAGGTTGTCTATTAAATGTAGGGGTTTCTACAAGTGGGTCGGCCGGGGCATCAGTTGGGTTATTAACAGGACTAGTAGGTGTATCATCTAAATCCGGTTGGGTTTCATCTACAACCTCATTTTCCTCATCATTTTCTAAGATAGTTTGATTAGGATAAAGAGCATTCATAATTTCTTCATTTAATTGTTCACCCGGTGCAACATTATGGCAAAATTGACTATCAGAAAATTAAAAACAAGGGTTATAGCTATCAAGAATAATAGGAGCAGCAGGACGGGTAAATGAAGAAGGTCGGGGAGCCGGGGGGAGGGTAGTAGGTTGGCCACTACTATCACCAATTTTAGCTTTTCCCTTACTGCCAAGAAAATGCCATATTAATTACAATTATGCAAACTAAAACACACAAAAATATATTCTTAAAACTTAAGAGTTCGAACGAGTGTACCGAATTGCCGAACAACTTCTTGAATATTGCAATTGTCGAAGACTTGAAGACTTGAATACTTAAATTCACCAACTTCACAGTTTTCATGAAATTGCAATAATAAAGTAAGTAATAGAAGAGAAATTAAATATAGATTGAGAGAGATTGATGCATTGGTGAGTAAAAATGAAAGAATGAGGGGGTATTTATAGTTGAAAAATGGAAAAAGTGTAATTATATAAAGTTTGGGGTTAAAATAAAGTTTGGGGGCCAAATGGCTATTTTTTAAAATGGCCAACGGATAAATTTTGAAGGCCAACGGCTAGATTTTAATAATCTGACCATTGGCCATTTTTTAAATTTCTTTTTTTAATTTGACTGTTGGACCCCGTTTAGGCCTGTTGGGCCCGGTAGGACCGGCCCAAGCCCGCCTAGCGATCCCGGGCTCACGGTCCTGACCTCTTGAACCGACCCACCACGGGCTTTTGCACCGTTTAAGCCCAGGCCCACCAGAACTGGCCCATTGGGCTCGCTAGGACCTCGGTCTCGGGCCAGGCCCGGACCACTGTGCAGCCTTACCTAGAGAACAAGGGAATATTTTTCAAATTTCAAGATGTTGTAATCAGGCACCCACCTGTAGAATAAAAGAATACTTTTACTTATCAAGATTCAAATTTTGATATCCAGGCGCCCACCTATCGAACAAGGGAATACTTTTCAAGACTCAAGTTTTGATATCCAAGCGCCTGCCTGTAGAACAAGGGGATACTTTTCAAGATTCAAGTGTTGATATCATGGCGCCCACCTATAGAACAAAGGAATACATTTCAAGACTCAAGTTTTGATATCCAGGCGCCCACCTGTAGAACAAGGGAATACTTTTACTTTTCAAGATTCATGTATTGATATCCAGGTGCCCACCTGTAGAAGAAGAGAATATTTTTCAAGACTCAAGTTTTGTTTTCCAGGGCACTCACCTGTAGAACAAGAGAATACTTTTCAAGATTCAAGTGTTGATATCGAAGCGCCACCTGTATAATAATGGAATACTTTTAAAAATACAAGTTTTGATATCCAGGCGTCCACTTGTAGAACAAGGGTTTTCAAGATTCAAACGTTGATATCCAGGCGCCCACCTGTAGAACAAAGGAATACTTTCAAGATTCAAGCATTGGTATCCAGGCGCCCACTTGTAGAACAAGGGAATACTTTTCAAGATTCAAGTTTTAACCAGGCACCCACCTGTAGAATAAGGGAATACATTTCAAGATCCAAGTTTTGGTGACCAGGCGCCCCATTTGCAAAACAAGGAAATACAATTCAAGGTCAACATCCGCTTGTTAAAAGAAGAAATACAAGTCCCCAAAGCAACAACAGGAAGAGGCACTATCCAATACAGCAAGATTGAAGACTTAGATAGGTTCTTTTGTAAGCCATTGCTCATAGCTTAGTTTAGCTTCTTTATTTTTCACAAGATGTAATAAAGGGGTCTAGCGGCAGTAGCAGTAGCAGCAGCAACAGCAACTGTAATATCACAGCTCTCGGTAGTCCCAGCTAGCGAACACTCCTGAACTACACTGACCTGATTTCTCTTTAGTCGAGGATATGTAGGCAACCTCTGTAGCAGGGTGCAGTCAAATCTCTAAAAAATGCTTCACACGGATTATTCAAGCGAAAAAAAATCGCTCGTGTCCACACACTTAACTTTGCACGAAAACTCTTTGTGTTTCCGGGCAAATAGGGGCAGCTTTGAGCATGTGATTATTGCCTCATTTAATTACTCCTATAAAATTCATTGGAATTAGGATTTTTATTTTGTTATTTGAATTTTAGGAAATTAATTGCATGATTTTATTTTTTGTGTGCATTATTAATTGATATAATTTGCAAAAATACAAAAATAGTATTTAGGACTTCATTTCAGTATTTTTATTAGTTAGTTAGCATTATAAAAATGGAGAAAAAGAAAAAAATAGTCCTTTAATATTTTTTCCTTTAATTTCACTTTTTTTTTGTTTAATTTTCTTTTCAAATTAGGATCTAATTAATTTTAGGAAATTTAATCAGTTTAATTTTAGAGCTTAATCAGGTTTTGTTAATTTGAATCCAACAAAATAAAAATAAAAAATATGGAATAAAAGGAATTGAAAAGAAAGGAACTAAAAAGGATAAAAAGGTTGTATTATGTAATTTGGTCCAATTCCAACACTAGCCTAAAACTCCTCCCAAAACCCGTTCAAAATTGGTTCAGTCCATTTCAGGAAACCCGGTCCAGATCCTTCATTAAGAAAATGACACCGTTTTGATTCCGTGAAATCTGAGTCGTCGAGGATATGTGATCCAGTGGCTCAGAAGCTTGGTTACTTAAGTATTAAACTATCCGAATTGTACCACCACCTCAGAACACCCCACTCCCTTTCGTCTCTCTCACCAATGAACCCTAGAGACCCCTTTCTCGTCTCCGCCACCCCGCGCCCTAAAGAGGGCTGGAAATCGCCTCTGCCCGTGGCGAAGCCCCAATAAGCCACCAAAATACATCCCTGAATCCTCTCCCTCTCCTCTTTCCAACGCCCTAAACATCATCCCTCGAATATCAGCCCAGCTCTTCGAATATTCAAATTTGTGGACGCTGCCTCCGCCGCCCAGGGTGGCACCACCACCAAATGGTACCAAATTAACACCACAACCCCGTCTTCATCTCCCCAGTCCATACATGGCCTTGATTTCCTTCAAATCTAAGCCAAACTATTTGAATATTGAATCGATGATTCCACCCAAAACCCTAACTCTTCCAAAATTCCCAAAAATCTCACCAGATACTCTCCTTATCCTTCTCTACTTAAATCCCAAACTAGTCTCCCTAAATCTAACTCAAACATTACGAATCTTAAATCAAGGGTTCTTCTCAAAGCTGTTTCGAATTTCTGATTAAGAATTGAGGTTCCAATTTGTTCAAAAGTAATACTATGGATTTGTTATTATCAAGAACAAACATATAACATTATTTGGGTGCCATCGAATTAGTTTTAAATCACTAAGTTTTTCTTCCTGGCTTTTATTTTTCTTTTCCTATTCTCATGAGATTTTTTATTTTTGTTAGTTTAATATTTTTTTTGTTTATAGTTTATCCTATTTTGTTTTGATTTTTTTTAGTTTAATTTTCTTCTGATTTGTTTTGTTTTGATTTCGAAATCCTGTCGTGTTTTGTTGGAACCTGTTCAGGGTATATTTATTAGTTTGCTTTAGGATTGATTTAGGATTTTATGTTGATTTTTGTTTATGTTCATACTAAGTCAGTTTTAATTCATGATTCAATAGTGGTTGATTAATTCTTCTGTTAATTTTTTTTTTAGAATTGCCAATAGTACTTGCTGATTTGAATTTTTAGTTAGTTAATTCATGTCCTAATTAAAGTTATTTCGATCCATTAATTCAGATATTAGGATTGTTTGGTATAGCTGATAATTCTAACCAGGGTTAAAAGGGTTGGGGTTTAGTAAGTACTAGGTTAGTAAATCTCAGATTAAATAAAGGGTAGTATAGGCATTCCTAAATAGAAGACAATATTGTAGTTGAATCTAGAACCTTCTAGTTGGAGTTAGAAATAGAATTTTAATAAATTAGTGTTAAGACTTGAAGAACAAGTAAGTCTTTTAAGGTTACTTAAGCTAAAAACAAAGATAATAGGGTACTAAGGTGCAAAACAAAGCTTGCAAGGGCTGCCCTAAGTGTTTGCATATAAAGGCATCACTTCTTGCATTGGTAGGCTAGTTTTGGAGAAGTTTGATAGATCTGAAAATTTGCATTTCAAATTCCAAAAACTAAATCTGATATTTAGAGTTAGAAAGTCCCTTTTATATCTTAAATCTTCAGAAAAATCAAAAATAGCACAAAAACTCAGAAAGTATTGTTCTATTGAAGTTTCCTTACAATAATTTCAAGTTCCAGCTCTTAATTTATTTCTAGCCTATTTAAGGTCTAAAATGGCTAGAAGTTTCTTGGCTTTTAGCAGTTGAAGTTTTCTTAAGTTTCTGGAGTTAACGTCAAGTTGGATCTGGTTCATGTGAGTTGATTTTTGGGTTGTTTAACTGGTTGAGTTAGTTGTTGGGTTGTTTGAATTATTTCTGGAATTCGAGATTAATTTTGAGTTGTTTTGACCTGCTTACCGCTACCGATTCTTCTCTTCTCTTACCTTTATTCTATTTCCAGGTACTTAGATTGAATCTGATCTGATATAGCTTCACAAGTTGAGATTTGAAATGAAACGAAGGCTTGATTTCTGTTATAGGTCTTACTATTTTAATATCTCAGTAGATTACAAATAGTTCCTTGATTTAGTGATGTTTTCCCTGTAATTAAACCTAGACTGTATTGGACTGTTGAACTATTGGGCTTGTTTTTTCATTTGAAATTTTAGCCTTAGTATAGGATAGTTTAACCTCTGGTTTTAGTTTATCTTTTAAAATTTAAAAAATAGAATGAATTGGAACTGATTCTTGGATACTATTCAAATAATCTTCATTTGTATTAACTAGACTGTGTGGACTATTAAAAACGCATAAGCATTAGTTGTAGATTTGTCTAATTTAAATTTTGGAGATGATGTTAATTAGAGATCTAAGCTGAATCAAGTATTGATTAGAATTGAAGTTGAAATTAGTATGTGTAATCCCATAAGCATAAAATAAAACTGATCATGCGGTCCTACTTTATTCATATTTGATTAAAACTGTAACTTATAGAAGTTCACTTGGGGGATTGAATTGTAAACGGAATGTTAGTTTGAAGAAACATTTCAAAATAGATGTTATTTTTCATAATTAAGAACATAAATAAGTCTGTTTAGGGAGACTACTTGAAGTTAATGTGCTTTTGATTTGAATTGATCGTTTATCTGACCAGAAAAGTATTAATAAGCCCCAAAATTATAGTGACATCGGGATTTTTGGCTTATCAAAGGCCCAGGAAGTCCAGCCTTATAAATGAAGACTGGGCATGTTTTGAACGAAGTTACAGATGTCATATCTATCATAAATTCTATTTTTACTTACAAAGTTGTTGGGCTTAGATGATTTCAAAATTGAAGCATAGGTTTTGGGCTTTTCAAGTGATGCAAGTAACTATCTTGATAGAAAAATAATAGTTTGCTTTGGGATACCCTTAAAATCAACAAGGTGCGTTGCGCCAAATGAAACCCATGAATTGCGTGGCCCTCTTGAAATTTTCATTGTAAAAAATGCATAGATCTCGAGATATGTCATTCAGTGAATTTTTACGGCCTCCCGCAAAGTTAATAACACGTTAGTCACTTTAGGCTTGTCACACCTCCTTTTTTGTTACAAGGATACCCCGAAGGATAAAACGTATAATGGAGTTTTTCCAATTAAAGTGAGATTATTCTAAATGGGATTATTTATTTATTTAAGAGTCGTCACTTGGGATAGGTTTGGCTTTTGGTGTCCCAAATCACCGGTTTATTTAAAATCCCAAATCGAGAAAATTTTTTGACTGCCCAAATGGAGTCTGCGAACCAGAAATTCTTGAATAAGGAATTCTATTGACCCGAGGGAAGGTGTTAGGCATCCTCGGATCCCGTGGTTCTAGCACGGTCACGTAAACTATTATGAGTGGCCAAAAATCTTATTTGTTATAGATGTTCAAAACTATAATGCAATTTTAAATAATTGGTCGCTTTTAATATATATCTTTTAGGAATTTTGCAATGTCATCAAAACATATGGCAAATCACGTCACATAAATGCGCACGCAATTTTAGACATATTTTAAATCTATTGATATTTGGATTTGGGTCACATTAATGCGCACCCAAGTTTAGGAAGGTTTTTTTTTTAATAAATTTGCACCTATAGCAACGACGTCTTTAACAATTTGTGGAAGGCCATGAAATTCGCTAAACGGCACTTCCAATTTTTCTATGTATTTTAATAATTTAATGAGCCACGCGTGGTGTTTGATTAAATTAACGCGGCTCACTTTATTTTTATAAAGGCAACCTAAAGCACACTAAGTGTTATATTATTCTTCTATCTAGAGGTGTTCTAATAATTTATACATGAATAACACACTTGGATGAATTCGACGTTTGCATTTTTAGCCTTATCCATGGCTAATTATATATTGGGCTTCATTTTAGCTAGCCCAGGAGCATGTATTCTTTACACTACAACTGGTAGCTAGTGGGACTTTCAATTGGGCTCATAAACACTGGATTAACGAGTCCATCATAAGCAAATCACATCAATCATTCTTTCAGTTATGCCTTTATCATCAGAACTATATACAGGATCATTTTAAAATATACCACAAGTATTTTAATGAAGAAGACGCAGAGAATAATTTCATATCAGATTTGAATCTTAATACTCAGAGAGACAACTAAAATACTCATAATTCAGATTATACATATGTTCAGTGGTCAAATTCTTAATATATAACTCAAATTGCAAATACTAAGCTAATTTTGGATCGACTATTGCAAAATCTATTGAAACTTAAAAAAATAAAAATAGTTCTGATACATTCCATTGTTAATACATGTTCATATTTAGTACAAACACCAGAAAATTCTACGAAATAAATACAGTATCAACAGGGAATTAAAACAAAAGTAATATCTTCTCATTATCAGCCACAATCTCGAATACACATAAGCGTTATTTCTCAGCTTTTGATTGAAGATGGATACCTGGAATTCAGCAAAGTATAGCCTATGAGTAAAATGAAGCAAATAGCAAGCAAGTAACATCCAATCAAAACCCAGAGATTCAGGAAGTTTTTGAGAAAATCAAAAATTCAACAAAAATAGAACAGCAGTAAGGATTTTTTGAAGAATATAGAAGAGACTAATATGTATTTTTTTAAATATACACCCTAATTCACTTAGAGCTTTAAAGGGAAACAAATCTGCTCGAATATCTCAAAGTTCCATCCTCTTTAAGTGTCCATATTGCCCTCTTTTATAATTAAAGCCTTAGGGCAACATCCATTTCCTTGTTTTTCTTGAGTCCCTCACCCAATTTTCAGTTTTACCTAAATAGTCCTTAGTTTTCCGACTTGTGCCTCAAGTTTGAGGTAGAAATTATGCTTAAATCCCTCACTAGAATGTTCTAGGATTTGTTACAGGATTCTTTAGTTTCTAATACCCTTTATACCCTTGCCCTTTTTCCTAATTACTGACCTAAGGATTTTTAACCTTGGTTTTAAATTATTTGATCAAATCTGACCCTTGTTAATTGCATTCAGGTTATGGGCCAAATTCAAAGTCTGAACTATTGACTGAATTAGGTAAAAACAGTCAAAAAATTTAAGAATTGATCAACGCAACTCAGGTTTCAAACAATCATCTTTAAATGGATTTTACACTATTCAGTAACAAGGGATGGAAATAATTATCACAACTTCAGGATCATATGAATATTCAGGCATTTTTCTTTATACGTCAAAACCTATCAATCAGGAAAGAAAACCAACCAACTATGCAGGACTTCCTACTAATCAGAAAACTAAAAGGCAAGTAATGGGTATTCAAGATACACGCAAATGAAAACAAAACTGGTATTAGAAGTTAAAAATATTCCGAAAAGCAAATTAGCCTAACACATGCAAATACTGAAGGGCAAAATTACTAGAAAAGAAATATTACGGGTATGAAACTCTTAAAAATAAAACACCTACTCAGAATCATGATGTAAGTCAAATAGAATCAACAAACCATAAGATACAAGGATCATCAAACCATTCAGAATTTCAGAGGTGAAACAACTCAAGTGTCAAGAGGCAAAGATCAACAAACCATGCAAAATTTCAAAGGTGAAACAACTGAAGAGTTAAGAGGCAAGGATCAATAAACCATGTAAATTTTCAGAGGTGAATTAACTAAAGAATCGAGAGACAAAGATCAACAAACCACTCAAAATTTCAGAGATGAAACAACTGAAGAATCAAGAGGCAAGGATAAGCATGATATCAGACCACTCAGAATATTTTAGAAAATAAATAAACTCAAACCAGTGACACCCAAAGGAACCAAAGAATATAGCAACCAAAGATGACTACTTAACATACTTCATGAGATCATAGAAAATAAATAAAATTTTAAAGAAACAAAGCAAATAAATATATACAAGCAATGACACTAATTAAGGCATAGAATACTTAGCTTTTGCATGCCACCCTAGCTTGAGTTTTTCCCGTTCTAACCACTCTCCAACCCCTTTCTGAGAGGTCTTTAACTTCTAAGGCATTTTTCCTTGAGTATCGAAAAGGGACGAAGGGTTCATGCGGGTTTTGTGATTCTGAGACAAAGTAAGGCCTCATATTTTGTTTTCCTTTATAGTTAGTTGGGTTTGAGGGTCGTGGGCTGTAGGGTTGGGGATAGGGATGGGAAAGGATCATATGAGGCCAGTTTGAACAGGTTCCGGTGTGTTTCGGTTCTTAGGGTTAATATTGATTCAATATTCGAACTCATTCATTTGGATTTTAAGGACATGGTTTGTATGGTTAGAAAGAGGGAGGGAAGGTGGTTTAGGGGTGTAACTTTCGGTTGGTTTGGGGTTGGGTCGCCAGAGGCGATGGTGCCGGCGAGTCTTTTTTCGAATATTCGAAGGTTTTGGTACTTGTTCGAAGGAAATTGAGCACGGGAAGGGGAAGAGGGTGTCGTGGTGGTACGGTGGTGTATATATGAGGCGGTTTGGTGACCAGTCGCTACCGTGAGGTGATTTCTAACGGCAGCGTTATGGTGGTTGCTTGGTGGTCAATGGTGGTCATATGGCAGAGATAGGGTGGTGATACACCAGGGGTATATTGTACGAGGAAGGAGACTTTTGTCTCTTATTATACAGAGACATTTAGACTTATATAAGTGAAAATGGGCCTGGTTCCGTGGCTGTTGGATGGCCTGTGATCGACGGTTTAGATGATTCATCCCCAAAACGGTGTCGTTTTGGGGCGTTCCTTTTTGGAATGGGTCAGGGGTCAAATTCTGGGCTGGGTATGGGCGTTTTTCAGGATAAAAAGAATTTGGGCCACCCAGGTCTAGCCCAATTGTTGCCAGCCTGGGTGGTTTATTATTATTATATATGTTTTTTGTTGTTTTCTCTTTTTTTATTTAATATATTTCCTAATTGTATTTTAACACTCCTAATTAACTTAAATTAACCTGATAACTACCTATTTATGCAACAAAAAAAATAGAAATGCAACTAATTAAAATACACAAACAATATTGCAACACAATTAAAATGCCGGAAATACTAATTAATTTTTTTATTTTGTATTAGCAAAATAACCCTAATTATCAATTAAACTAGCAAAAAATATGAAATTAAATCATAAATGCTTATCCAGTTTTGTATATTTTATGATTTTAAGCGTACATTAATGAAAATGCACAGGCACGCACAATTCAATCCTAAATTAAAATCCTAAAAATAAATATTAAAAATAAGAAAATCCTAAACTTTAGAGTCCTATAGGAACCATCTCAACATGGTAAAAATTATATGCTCACAGTTGCCCCTCTTTGCGCGGGAACACAAAGAGTTTTCGTGCAAAGACAATTGAGCAAACCGATTTTCATCCGAGTGAGTGCTCCATTTGAAGCATTTTGAAAAATTCCTGACCGGGCCTTGCTTCAAAGGTTTTCTGCATATCATCGGCGATAAAGGAATCAGGTCAGTGTAGTTCTGATAGTTTTGGTAGCTGGGGTTACCATAGGCTGTGATTTCACTGTTGTTGCTACTGCTACTGCTTACTGACTCTTTATTACACAAAAGAAAAATAAAAGCTAATCTGGATAGGCCTGTCAACTACGGTTTACAAGATTCCTATATATGAATCTCTAGGATCTTGATCTTTAATCTTAGCTGATTTTGCTGTAGACCTCGATCTGAATCTTGATGCCTATTAGCTGCAACCGCTGGTTTATTCTTGAGTTTTTGAAACAAAGTGGGACATGAGGAGTATGTGAATTCATTCCAATTTCGAGCAATCCCAATCTCTGTCTTCTTTATCATTTTGAATTCACTTCTTTTGTTATTTTCTTCTTTTCCTTTATTCTGGATTAAGACTCAGGCTTTTGATCATCTCGAATCTTGTGCCTTGAGGTGAAACCTGCTCAGACACCAACACAAACAAACGAACGAAATTTTCTTCCCCAGTTCTCACTGGAAAAATTTCGTGAGTTATTTGCAACACAAATCTAAGATATTTCTTTAATGAAAATAATAAAAAATGGGGATTGTGTATCCTTTGGAAAGATCGCCAGGTTATGCTGGGAAAGAGAAAGGGTCCCTGCTGGGTATAAGAGGAGCATTTGCGGGTTATGCCGTGATAGAAAAAGGGTCCCTGCTGGGCATGGAAGGAGAGTCATGGGTTATGAAGAAATTCCTGGGTTATGCCAGGCTGAATGGAAAATTCGTGGGTAATGCTAGAGGAATATGCGGGTTATGCCGGGATTAATAGAAGACTCCTATGTTATGCTAGGGAAATCCACAGGTTATGCCAGGATGAATGGAGAATTCCTAGGTTATGCTAGCAGATCCACGGGTTATGCCGGGATTGAAAGAGAATTCCTAGGTTATGTCAGGGAGATCCACGAGTTACGCCGAGATGAATGGAGAATTCCTAGGTTATGCTAGGGAGATCCACGGGTTATGCAGGGATTGAATAAGAATTCATGGGTTATGCCAGGGAGATCCACGAGTTACGCCGAGATGAATGGATAATTCCTAGGTTATGCTAGGGAGATCCACGGGTTATGCCGGGATGAATGGAAATTCCTCGGTTATGCCAGGGAAATCCGAGGTTATGCCGGGATGCATGCAAATTCCTAAGTTATGCCAAAGGAATATGTGGGTTATGCCGGGATTAAAAGAAGACTCCTAGGTTATGCTAGGGAGATCCACGGGTTATGCCGGGACGAATGGAGAATTTTTAGGTTACGCTAGGGATGTCCAAGGGTATGCCGGGATGAATGGAATTTCCTGGGTTATGCTAAGGAAATCCGCGGGTTCTGTCGGGATGAATAAAAATTCCTAGGTTATGCCAGAGAAATCCACGGATTATGCCGGGATTAAAAGAAGACTCGTAGGTTATGCTAGGGAGATCCACGGGTTATTTCGGGATGAATGGAGAATTCCTAGGTTATGCTAGAGAGATCCACGGATAATGTCGGGATAAATGGAGATTCATGGGTTATGCTAGGGGAACCCGCGGGTTATGCCGCGATGAATGGAAATTCCTGGGTTATGCTAGGGGGATCTACGGGTTTTTTCGGGATTGAAAGAAGACTCCTAGGTTATGATAGGGAGATCCATGGACTATGCCGGGATGAATGGAGAATTCCTAAGTTATTCTAGGGAGATCCAAAGGTTATGCCAGGATGAGTGGCGATTCCTGGGTTTTGCCAGGGGGATCCACGGGTTATGCTGGGATTGAAAGAGAATTCCTCGATTATGCCAGCGGAATCCGCGGGTCATTCCGAGATTGAAAGAAAATTCTTGGGTTATGCTAGGGGAAACCTCGGGTTATGCCTGGATTAAGAAGAAAACTCCTAGGTTATGCTAGGGAGTTACAAGGAAGTGGAGGACCACAGAGATCCTTTTGACTATGCTGGGGATAGAGGAGGAAAGGAACAACCCTTAGGTTATGCTAAGGATAGTGAAGCGTTAACTTTTAGACTATACTTGGATAGAAAACGGGAGAAAAGGGGTCCTCAGGTTATGCTGGGGTCATAAAGAGGAACTTCCCGGGTTATGCCAGGGAGTGAAGGAAGGAATTTTCTTTGTCTATGCTGGAGGGGGTGGAATGCAATCCTTGGGTCATACCGGGGAAATCCACAAGTTGCACAAGGGGAAGCTAAGGATTGGAATCCCATGATATCATACTTATTTATGAATGTGTAGGAAAAGAATGAAAGAAAACTTCTCTTTTGTTATTGATGCTACAACAATCTTGGTCCTTGCGCCATTCCTTTGGTTGTGTTTGCCCCATGTTCCTTTTGTTTTCTAGATTACACCTGCGTCTCTTTTAGTTCAGAAAAATAACAAATTGTTAGTTTGTTTTGCAGCCTTGTCACGCTTGATTTTAGCTTCCTTTCTGTCCGAGGAAAAACCCTTGACTTCCAATCTTTGCTTAGTTAGTTGGCCGGGGGGTCCTCATTTTCCGGTTGGTTTTTGTTTTCTGGGCCTTTTGTTATGAGTTTTGTCCCAATTTGATTTCAAGGCTTGCCTTTGGGACTTTTGATAAGAACCAATGTCCTGTTTGGCTTAAAACCTCCCGATTTTGCTTCACCTTCTTGAATATTTTAATTTTAAATTTCCTTTCTTTTATTTCCCCTCTTTTGAGGCGGTGGCCATCATGATCAGCTAGGATGGGCTAAGCGCGATTGACGATGCCAGGCATTCCTTCAGTTCTAGCCAGAAGAAACCCGTGAGACCATCCCTGCTACCTTTCTTAAGGAATGTTCAGGACATCAAAGTTAAAGTGGAAAGGAATGAAACATGGATTTTAGAGACGTATGTTCCTTTTGGAGGGAAAAGAGGAGACTTATCTGGAAATATGAACAGGCTTTAAATGGAAACAACATGCTTCTTGGACTGGATACCTGGCCCAGATCCATTTCTTGCTTTCTGATTTCAACTCTTTCAAAACTAGAGAAACTTATTCAAACTTGAGCGGCAATATTTCCCGTTTTCGGCCGACGACGCCCTTTTCAGGTTTTCGCCAATCGACCTCTCTCATTTCTCTTCTCTCGTCGCCCCATTGCGCTCTTTGCGAGTTTTCGCTAAATGGCCTCTCTCATTTTATTTTTCTCTGCTCATTGACGCCATATGATGCCCGAAGGTATTCAACGATAAGACTCTCTCATTTTATTTTCTCTCAAAATTTGAATTGTGCCGAATCCCAACAAAGGTATTTTCTACGTCCCCGGAGATCTATAACTTTGGAACCATTCGGACAGATTTGTGACTGAACCAATACATTTCTTCCCAAGTTTTGGTTTTCTTGGGTGCATGGAGTTTTTGTTTTGATATGACTGAACTTAGGGAGAAGCTGCCTACGTATCCTTTCGGAATCAAGTCAGGCGTAGTTCAGGAAATTTTCCTAAACTAATTTGTTTGTATTCTTCTTTTTTTTTCTTTTCTCTTTTTTTTTCTTTTATTCATTTTTTCTTTTCTTTTCTTCTTTCTTCTTTTTTTTCTTCTTTCTCTTTTTTTTAACAGAATTTCCAGGTTCCAAAGAGGGTGATCAAAGAAATGTAACCGGCTCAAAGGGTTTGCGAGGGACTGATAGTGTTTATGGAAGCCGGAATGAAAAGCCTTTGTCATTTCAATCAATCGGGGTCGTTGCTGTAGGGAATTTAAATGTAATACATTTTTACTGCATCTGCATTTACTGTTGCCTCGGGCTCGTCTCCTTCAACGTCACCCAGGTACAATGCTCCTTTAGGAAATATCTTTCTGACAATGTATGGCCCTTTCCAATTTGGAGCAAATTTTCCTTTGGCTTCCTGATTATGAGGAAGTATCCGCCTCAATACCAGCTGCCCAACTTCGAAATTCCTAGGGCGTACTTTCTTGTTGTAAGCGCAAGCCATTATTTGTTGGTACAACTGCCCGTGGCACACCGCAACCATTCCTTTTTCATCAATTAATGCTAGGTGCTCCAAACGTGTTTTAGCCCATTCACTATCCCCAATTTCTGCTTCGACAATTACTCGGAGCTAAGGGATTTCTACCTCTGCGGGTATGACAGCCTCATTCCCATAGACCAGCAAATAGGGGTTGCTCCTACCGATGTACGTACTGTGGTACGATATCCCATCAATGCAAAAGGAAACTTTTCATGCCATTGCCTCGAGCTTTGAATCATTTTCCTCAAGATCTTCTTGAGGTTCTTGTTAGCCGCTTCGATGGCACCATTAACTTTGGGTCGGTAAGGAGTGGAGTTTCTATGTGTTATCTTGAATTATTCACATATCTCTCCCTTCAGCTGCCTATTTAGATTAGTTGCGTTATCTGTAATGATGGTTGCAGGAATCCCAAACGACAAATGATGTTGGAATGCACAAAATCCACCACCGCCTTTTGGTAACAGACTTAAGGGTGATGGACACAATCCATTTTGTGAAGTAATCAATGGAGACCAATATGAATCTGTGTCCATTTGAGGCTTTTGGCTCAATCGGCCTAATGACATCCATACCCCAAACGGCAAATGGCTAGGGTGCTAATATAGGATGCAATTCATTTGCTGGTGCATAAATCAAATCACCGTGCACCTGCCATTGATGACACTTTCGAACAATGCTGAAACAATCTTCCCCCATGGTCATCCAGTAATAGCCAGCTCAGAGTATCTTCTTTGTGAATACATAGCCGTTTATATGGGGACCACACACTCCCGCATGTACTTCGTGCATAATTCTCCCGGCTTCCTCGGTGTCCACACATCTCAACAAATTAAGATCTGGAGTCCTTTGATACAAAGTGTCACCGCTCAACAAACAATTGCTTGCATGTCATCGAATGGTTTTCATTTGTTCCCCGGTTGCTTTCTTGGGATACTCCTGTGTTTTTATGAATCTCTTGATGTCATAATACCACGGTTGTGTGCTGGACTCTGCTTCGGTCACATTACAATACCCATGTTTTTCTTTGATTTGGATTTGTAAAGGATCAACATATGCATTTCCAAAGTATGGTAACATGGAGGCCAAGGCTGCGAGTGCATCTGCTAACTCATTGTGGCAACAGGGAATGTACCTGAATTGTACTGACCTGAACCATTTGCTGAGGTCTTCCGAATGTTGTCTGTATGGGATAAGCTTAACGTCTCTTGTCTCCTACTCTCCTTGAGCCTGTCAATAATTCCTCAACATCTTGGTTAATGGACATGTTCATGCCCATGATGCAAGCCTCATATTCAGCTGTATATTGGTGCAGAAGAACCGGAGCCTGGCTATAGCTGGATAGTGTTGAACTATGGGTGAGATTAAAATTGCCCCAATCCCTACGCCTTTTGCATATACTGCTCCGTCGAAGAACATTTTTCAGACAGGGGTGTCTTCAGTTGTTACTTCCAACGAATTCACTTCTTCTTCACGGAAGTAGGTGTTTAAAGGCTGATATTCATCATCAATAAGGTTCTCATCCAGATGATATGCCAATGCATGAGCCTTCATTGTAGTACGAGTGACATAAACTATGTCGAACTCAATGAGTATGATTTGCCATTTGGCAAGTCGACCTGTGGGCATCGGTTTTTGGAATATGTACCTTAGTGGATCCAACCTAGTTATGAGGTAAGTGGTATGGGCTTGTAGATAATGCCTTAACTTCTGAGCCACCCACGTCAAGACGCAACAAGTTCTTTATAACAGTGTGTACTTGGCCTCGTAAATGGTAAACTGTTTGCTCAGATAATAAATGGCTTGCTCTTTCTTTCCCGTGGCATCATACTGCCCGAGAATACAACCAAAGGAGCCTTCCAAGACTGTTAGATAAAGAAATAGTGGCCTTCCTGGTTTTGATGGAACCAAAACTGGTGGATTGGACAAGTATTGGTTGATTCTATCAAAAGCTTCCTGACACTGAATAGTCCAAATATCTGCCGCATCCTTTTTTAGTAGCTTGAATATAGGATCACATGTGGAAGTAATCTGGACGATGAATCGGCTGATGTAATTCAATCTTCCCAATAGACTCATTATATCCTTTTTGGTCTTTGGGGGAGGCAGATCTCGAATGGATTTTATCTTGGTCGGATCCAACTCGATACCTCTTTGGCTGACGATGAATCCCAGATGTTTGCCTGATGGGACCCCAAATGCACACTTTGATGGATTAAACTTCAAGTCGTACTTGCGAAGCCTTTCGAAGAACTTGCTTAAGTCTTTTACATGATCACCCTGAGTCTTGGACTTGATAATCACGTCATCCACATATACCTCTATTTCTCGATGCATCATGCCGTAGAAGATGGTGTTCATGGACCTCATGGGTGTTGCCCCGACGTTCTTCAATCCGAAAGACCTAACTCTGTGATAATAGGTTCCCCAAGGTGTGGCAAAGGCGCTTTTCTCAGCATCTTCCTCATCCATCAATACTTGGTGATATCCTGCGTAGCAGTCTACAAAAGACTGAATCTCATGTTTGGCACATTTATCGACAAGGATGTGGATGTTGGGTTGAGGGAAGTTGTCCTTGGGACTCGCCTTGTTTAAATCTCTATAATCCACACACACTTGAGTTTTCCATCCTTCTTGATACCGGAACCACATTGGCCAGCCACGTTGTGTACTAAACCACTCGGATTACCCCCGCCTCTAACTATTTTGTGATCTCCTCTTTGCTTTTATCGCTGACATCAGGCTTGAACATTCTTTATTTTTGTTGGACCGGAGGGCATTCAGGGTATGTGGGTAACTTATGAACAACCAGATCCATAAGACCAGACATATAATTGTAAGACCATGCAAATTCATCTTTGAATTCAAAGAGGAGCCGAACTAATGAATCCCGCATTTCTTTATTCACATGGATTCTTATTTTAGTTTCTTTAATTTCATCGGGATTGCGTAAGTTAGCCGGTTCAGTATCGTTTAGGTTTGGCTTAGTTTTGTTTTCAAAGTGTTCCAACTCTCGGTTGATTTCCCTAAAAGCCTCTTCTTCATCGTATTCCGGTTCTTGGTTCATTATTTCAGAGATGGGCGGACTGAAAGAAAGATGAAAAATAAAAGAAAGATAAAAATTATAGAAAGGCGAAGAAGTGCAAATGTTGAAATATTGATTTTCTTTGAACTTGTAAGGTAACAGGGTTTACAACTGAAACTTAAAGGACAAAAATGTTAAAGAAAATCATCTGAGCTACACCGTGAAATAGCTCGTGATTCAAACGAATGTAGCAAGGCTGGACTACCGAGCCTCCCGCCTGACTGGGAAAGGCGTGGCCTTCCAGTTTTGCAACTTGGCATCTGATCCCATATAGAGCACTTCTGCTGCGCTTGAGTCTTCTCCCAGCTGGACCATGTTGGCTTCGTATAACAATTCCCTCATGGCTCCACATATCTCATGGCAAAGCCCATCTCTGACTCTTTCTGCGATATGCCCAGCTGATATCTTCTGATGTTGGATGAAAGCCCAACCCAAAGAACTTTTCTACGGCATGCAAAGCGACCGGCTTGGTTATGCCTTGTAGGGAGCTTCCGAGTCCCTTTCCTGGCTTAAAACCTTGGCACGTCATTTCTCTTGCCACCATGATTGAAGAATTTGAGTGGAAGGAATGGGGGAGTGGATTTCCTTCTTCATGTTGATCGGCTACCACAATTTCTAAGCTTGGTAGACTATGTTCTCACTTCCTTCCTTGGCTTCGAGGCAGGGGATAGAGGGGTCCCGGTAAATTGATTGTTCGTCCTCTCCATGAACTACGACCTCCTGGTTTTCATGTTCAAACTTCAGCATTTGGTGCAGGGTAGAAGGCACCGCTCTTGCTGCATGAATCCATGGTCTTCCTAGGAGGTAGTTATAGGATGTGTCCATCTCCAACACTTGAAATGTTACTTCGAAGTCGACCGGACTAATGGTTAGCACCAAGTCAATTTCGTCTATGATGTCTCTATTGATTCCATCAAAGGCACGGACACACACGTTGTTGGGACGGATCCTCTCTGTCCCAATCTCCATTCTCTGCAATGTAGACAGTGGGCATATATCTACTCCAGATCCTCCGTCTATCATCACTTTCTTGATGTAATAGCCCTCGCATTTGAAAGGGAGGTGCAAGGCTTTGTTGTGGGTAGCTCCATTCGGAGGTAAGTCGTTCTTGATGAACGTATCCTGATAACGGCAAAGAATCTTTCCGTCATTTTCTCTAGTTGCTCTACGGAGGACCCAACTAGTACGTATGCTTTGCTCAGAGTTTTTGCCAGCACCTGCTGGTGCTCGGGAGATTTCATCAAGAGTGAAAATAAAGAGACCTGCTCAAGAGACTTTTGGAGTTGGTCCACCACTTCGTATTCCAGCATTTTCATTTTCTTAATGAAGGCTTTTGCCTCTTCAGCATTCACTGGCCTCTTAGGTGGAAATCGCCGTTTGGTAGCAGCATTCACCTCTTCCATATCTGAGTATTTGTTTGTGGGATAGCCCTTTTGAGTCTCCTCGATGATCTATTTGCCCTTGTATGTAACTAGGGTTTCTTGGTAAATCCAAGGGACTGCCGAAGGGTTTGTCATGGGCTTTTGGGGTGCGCGACCGATTACCACGGGCTCATTCAGCACCGGTGGTTTAATCGATCCTCGTACCACATAGTCTTTCTTGGGTACATATATGGTTTTGTTCAGCTCGAACTTCTCGGGGGACTCAAAGTGGGTTGTTTTTCTTGACGCCCTCGTGGGATGTAGAGTATTGTTTCCTTGGTAGGGGTCGTCTCAGTATTGATTTTAGACTTCTTCTCTGCTTTTGGCCACTTGGCTTATTCATTTCTTTTCTTCAATCTTCATGGGGGTAACTTTTGGTTTTCGGTCTGCCTCGGCGATGGCTATTATGGCTTTCCAGGAAGGATCAAATTCATTGTCCTCATAAATCATTCCGTTGATCGCCCCATTGTTGTAAGCCGGCAACGGGTTATTAGTTGTGTTTGGGACCTCTTCATCTCTTAGTACTATCTTCTTTTGGTTTATCAAGTCCTTACCGCTCGTTTTGGAGTCCAGCAGTTTTCGGTGTCATGTCCTTTTGCCCTAGAGTGGTAATCACAACGTACGCCCCTTTGATAGGTAAGTGATTCGGGCTTTTTTCTGTTTTGGGGCACGGGCTGCAAAAGACCCACATGGACCAACTTTGGGAATAGGCTGGCAAAAGATTCTCCTATTGGAGTGAAGTTCTATTTCCTGGGTGGTTCCCTGGGACGGTAATTATTTTGTGGAGGGCGGGGATTATAGTGATTCTGAGGAGGACAATTTCTTGGGACTTGGTTTCTATTTGTTCTGCTATTGTGGTCGAGCAAAGGGCTGAACATTCATAATTGCATAAGGTTGAGGAGCATAGTGCATGTCTTGGTAGGGGTAATGTTGAGATGCCCTTTTTGAGAATATAGGTCTGTGAGCATATTGTTTTCTCATGCCGGAGGCTGCCATGGACACTTCCTCATTCTTCTTGCCTCTTAGGATTCCTCTTGCCTCGCCTTGTATGGCCTGGGAGGTTGCTCTTATGGCGGATTGACTCACAATTCTCCATGTCTTCAGGCCATTCTCCACTATTTCCCCGATCATAATTTCCTCTGCAAAAGGTTTGCCCATTGAGGACATCATACTTTGAAAATAATCTACCTCTTGCGCTTGTAGGAAGACGGTGACCATCTCCATCTCGTCCATGGGTGGATTCACCCTTGACGCTTGCTCGTGCCACTTGACGGCATATTCTTTAAAGCTTTATGAAGGTTTCTTTTTCAAGTTGGCTAAGGAGTTCCTGTCCGGGGCAATATCAAAGTTATACTCGAATTGCCTTACAGAGTCCCGGGCGAGGTCATACCAGATATAGCCATCGGGTAATATCCTAGTCTATGTACCATTTGGAAGCAATGCCCACTAAGCTCTCCCCAAAATATGCCATCAAGAGCTCTTCCTTCCCACCAGCTCCACGCAGTTGATTGCGATACTTTTTCAAATGAGCGATGGGGTCGCCGTGGCCACCGTATTTTTCAAACTTCGGTGTATTAAACCCCAAAGGGATATGTATGTGTGGGAACGTGCATAGGTCTGAGTAAGATACACTCTTCTGTCCACTTAATCCTTGCATGTTTTTCAGACTTCGTTCGAGACTCTTCATTCTCCTTGTTATTACATCTTGTTCGGGTGTTTGAGGGGTTTTGTATTGCACAAGTGTCAGTTTGTATGCTGGCTAAGAGTAATTGTATGTGGGGAATGGGGGAGGATCGGTTGGGTAGTCGGGAGAGTGGAATGTAAAAGCTGTAGGGTCAAACATGGGCCTCGGTACTACAGGTTGTGTGGTGGATGCGCACGGAGGGGCCGTAAAAATGTTGGGAACTGGACCGGATGTTAACATCGGATAGCGGGTTTTAGAGGGTGCTTCGACAAAATTGGTTGATATGGTGGGCTACCCAGGAGGATATTTGGGTGACAGATAGGGATGGTGGAGGTACCCCTTGACCTTGGAAAAAGCTAGGGAATCCGGGGATAGCACTTGGAGGTTCTTTCCCATTTTTCCAGGCATCCTACATCTCCATAACTCGGAGCCGATGGATCTTGTTATCTTCAGCCGCTACAAATTCGGAGGCTGGGATTCTTGTAATTGGGTTGTCATCAAGGATAGGGACTGCTGGTAGAGTCATTTCGGTCGACATATTTGTGCTTCCTTTTGATCTCATAAAGTATCCGTGTGAACCCAACTTAGCGCAAACCAATCATTGTTCTTAAAACACCTAGACTGGACACTGGAATTCAAATGGTTAGGTCCAGGTAGAAACAAACAGGAAATCGCACATTGGATATGATGCCCCTATGCAGTTAACGGGTTTTATATGCTTTTCATGGTCGCATGTGTCATCCCGGCATTTATTCTGCATTTCCTTTTGTTTCCTACTTCTTATTCCTTGTTAGCTTTCCTTTTTATTAAGAATACGGTAATATCCTGTAGAGATTGCCTAAGCATCATGACATTGCATGAATCAGACCGAGCGTAGTTCATGGGAAAATGTTATGTACACAACAGAATATTTTTGGGATTTTCAATTTTTATGAAGACGTAAACTTTGATTACAAGGCTAACAAAATGAAAGGCAACTACCCAACTGGGACATAATAATTTTTTAGAATTGAAAGGTGTGTTAAAGAACATACAGACCGACTCTTTCAAGAAAAATACAAATTTATGAGTACATTAAAACTTCAAATTTTTTTGGAGCTTGCGCGGCATCCGGCCTTGCCGCAAGTTTGTCCGTTAAACTTCCCTGGAGGTAGTGGAGATCTTCCACCACTTGACAGACAAATGTCATGGTAGCAGCAAAGAACATAGATTTTTTCATGTCTTCATAGTTGTTGCACTTTGTGGTAATATATTCCGCGATTGCCCGCACCCTTTCCCTGATAACCCCTTTTTCTTGTAGTAGACGTCCAATTTGCTCAGACCATGCTTCATATGTTCGTTCTGCTACTTGATTCAGCTTGTGGAATTGTTGCAAATCCCTTTCTAATCCCGCTATTACTGCATAGCAATGTTCTCTTTTGGCTTTGAAATCCCTGGCTTGTTTGGCCATTTTGTTTTCAGCTATGAAAACCCTCTATTTTAAATCGACGATCTCATTGCCACTTCCTTCTGTTAATTGCTCCAGTATGCGGGCCCCTTCCTCTTCACTTTTACTTAATTGCTTCCAAGCCCTTGAAATTCTCCCTCCGCCTTATTCAGGTCGAACTCGTATTCGGTTACTTTCTGCCACAGGTTTTCTATGAGTTTTTCGTCTTTTACACTCTTAGGAGGATTTTCTGTGGCTGCCTTAACTTTCTGTATCTGGGCTCGTAGGGCTTCGTTTTCTTTGATTAACACCTCATTTTCTCCCTCGCTGGCTTCAGCTTGAGAACTCTTCTCGAATTGCAATTCTTGAATTTTCTTTTCCAGTTTTCTTATAGTAGCCCGGTACTCATTTTCTTTTGCTAACAAATCCCACTACTCTTGTGATGTCTCAACAAATTCCGGGAGATGGGGTCTCTTTACCGGCCTCCCAAACACTATATCTCTCTTGCATCAAGCGATATACCCTGGTGCAACCTCACTTTTAGATACGTTGCGTACTCGAGTATCGGCTGTCAGGTATTGGCACTCACTCCAGATTTGGCGTACAACAGCATCAGGGAACTGACCATTCGAGCCTATCTCAACCCCATGACGGCTAATATCCTCGTCTCTGGGGATCATTTGGCATCTACCAAGTTGTCTTAGTACTCTATACGGTGCATAGGGCTAGATGCTTTGGATGCCCATCAAAAGGAAATGAGGACCAATGGCGGGCATATACACAACTTCGTCTACATAGAGCCAACCGAATGTCCATTGTACTTGATCTGCAGTGATGACTCGAAAGTTTGACACCCATTCCGCGACCCCCTCAGGTACTTTGAACCCCTTAACTCTTTTGCCAAATTCTTCTGGGTAGCTCTTTGTTGGCGACCCGTAGTTCATCAATAGAGGCCAGTGACATATATGCTCAATCATCCAGATTTGCAGCAGGAAATTACAACCCTCAAAGAAATCTCCTCCTTCTTTGGAAGCAGTGAGAGCACGGAAGATGTCGGACAAGATCATTGGAGCAAGAGTACTCTTAGCTTAGGTCATTAAAGTGATAACAACCGCTGCCATCCGTGTGTCGATGTTCCAGTCCTTTCGCGGGAATACTAAAAGACCCAAGAAAGACACCATGAACGCAAAACATCGGTGCTCCTGCCACATGAGCCAATTTCCCTTGCTATAAATAAGATTTTTAGGGTTGTAGAATCCTCCCATGTGGACATACCTCTTGTATGTAAATTGCAGGGTTTAAAAGCCAGCCGATAAGTCGGGATTGTGGACTTTTATGCTGATTTTCAAGGAATCAAGAAATTTGTGCACAGTGATGGCTTTGGGTGCGACCAAGTATTAATGTCTCAAAGGGATTGTATGGGTCCCGATATATTCAGTCATTTCCTCTAAAGTCGGGGTGAGCTCAAAGTCCGAAAAGTGGAAGATATTGTGCGTCGAGTCCCAGAAAGTGATTAAGGCCTTAATTATGTCTCCCCTGGGGTTAATTTTCAATAAACCAGTGAGGCCTCCCAGATGTACGTTGACCCTTTTCTGCCCTGCTTCCCCGATATCCTTCCATCATAATCGCAACTCCAAGTAAATATTGTTCACTATAGTGCTTATTCTGCACATTTATGAGGCAAATTAATGTTTTCAACACATTAAAAACTGACATTTTAAGGAAATTTATTTTAAAAAAAGGACCGGCTTTTCGAATACGGCCTTCCAACATTTCTGAGAAAAGGTTTTTCAGGCTGTGCTTTCTTACCAGTCAGGAAAAAATTCAAAGGTGGCCATTTATGCAAGATCAGCCTTCCAGCGTCCTTTGTGATAACATTCCGCTATTACCGGCAGTAAGTGCACCACTTGACTTATTTCAAAATAAGTGAATAAATTCGGACATTCGTTTTTCTTATTTTGGCATTTTTGCAAAAAGAGGTTGGACTTGGCAAAAAATTTATCAAAACCCGAAAAAATTATTGAAAAACTCCCAAATTCCTTTGTTTTTGTTTTTTGTTTTTTTTGGAGGGGAAATCTGGTAGCATTTCGGCGCTATTTTAAGCATTGGTTTTACAAGTGATCACCCTAAAACTACAATTTTTCACAATTTATTCTTCTTGTTCACAAGCCGGTCAACATGCGAATCCAAGGCAAATAAATGCACAAGTAGCACGTACAATGCATCAGGATGGTCTTTTATTTCCGGGCACCTGTCCTAGACTGACCCAACCCCTGTGCTGAGTCCCCTAAGTCAAATACATGATGCGAATAAACGTTTCTACTAGGGATCCGGCATGAGGTTTTTTTATACTAAGTTTAGAACCTCGGCACAGGGTCTAGACTGTGCATCCGAGCGGACAACATGAGTCGAGGAGGAGGCTACGTACCGGGAACCAAAAGGCCATCCAACTTAGTAACTTTTCTGGCCTCTTTCTTATTTTCAGGGTAAGACACTAACAGAATTGGGAGTCTCGACTAGCGAGCACATCCCCCAAGATAAGAAGAGAAGGGTTTCGTATCAGTTTATATATATTTCATCCAATATCAAAGCGGTAAAGCATTTATCATTTATGGCATGGAACATGTAATGAAATCAGATAAAGCCAAATATAACAGTAATACTAAGCTTGAATTCTTGAACCCTGAACCAGAGATTCTGGGTTTGTTCCCCAGCAGAGTCGCCAGAGCTGTCACACCTCCTTTTTTGTTACACGGATACCTCGAAGGATAATACTGATAATGGAGTTTTTCCAATTAAAGTGACATTATTAAATGGGATTATTTATTTATTTAAGAGTCGCCACTTGGGATAGCTTTGTCTTTTGGTGTCCCAAGTCACTGGTTTATTTAAAATCCCAAATCAGCGAAATTTTTTCAACTGCTCAAATGGAGTCTGCGAACCAGAAATTCTTGAGTAAGGAATTCTGTTGACCTGAGGGAAGGTGTTAGGCACCCTCGGATCCCATGGTTCTAGCACGGTCGCTTAAACTATTATAAGTGGCAAAAAATCTGATTTGTTATTCATGTTCAAACCTATAATGCAATTTTAAATTATTAACCGCTTCTAATATATATCTTTTAGGAAATTTGTAATGTCACTAAAACACATCGCGAATCACGTTACATAAATGCGCACGCAATTTTAGACATATTTTAACTCCATTGAGATTTGAATTTAGGTCACACAAATGCGGAACCGAGTTTAGGAAGGTATTTGTATTAATAAATTTGCGCCTATAGCAACTACATCTTTAATAATTCGTGGAAGGTCGTGAAATTCGCTAAACGGCACTTCAAATTTTTCTATGTATTTTAATAAGTTAAAGAGCCTCGCTTGGTGTTTGATTAAATTAACGCGGCTCACTTTATTTTTATAAAGGCAACCTAAAGCACACTAAGTGTTCTATTATTTTTGTATCTAGAGGTGTTCTAATAGTTTATACATGAATAACACTATTGGAGTAATTCGACATTTGCATTTTTAGCCTCATTCGTGGCTAATTATATTTTGGGCTTCATTTTAGCAAGGCCTAGAGCATGTATTGTTTACACTACAACTGGTAGCTACTGGGCCTTTCAATTAGGCTCAGAAACACTGGACTAACGAGTTCATCATAAGCAAATCACAACAGTCCTTCTTTCAGTTATGCCTTAATCATCAGAACTATAAACAAGATCATTATAAAATATACCACAAGTACTTTAATGAAGAAGAAGCTGAGAATAATTTCATATTATATTTGAATCTTAATACTTGGAGAGACAACTAAAATACTCATCATTCAGATTATACATATGTTCAGTGGTCAAATTCCTATTATATAACTCAAATTGCAAATACTAAGCTAACTTTGGAGCGACTACTACAAAATCAATTGAAACTTAAACAAATAAAAATAGTCCTAATACAGTCCATTTTAATACATGTTCATATTTAGTACAAACACCAAAACATTTTAAGAAATAAATACAGTTACACCAGGGAATTAAAACAAAAGTGCTATCTTCTCATTATCAGCCACAATCCCGAATACACATAAGCATTATTTCTCGGCTTTTGAGTAAATATGGATATCTGGAATTCAGCAAAATAGAGCCTATGAGTAAAATGAAGCAGCTAGCAAGCAAGCAACAGCCAATCGACACCCAGAGATTAAGGAAGGTTTTGAGAAAAGCAAAAATTCAACATCCATTTCCTTGTTTTCCTTTTAGTCCCTCACCCAATTTTCAGTTTTACCTAAATAGTCCTTAGTTTTCTAACTTGTGCCTCAATTTTGAGGCGGAAATTATGCTTAAACCCCTAACTAGAATGTTCTAGGAGTTGTTCAGGATTCTTTAGATTCAAAGACTCTTTATACCCCTCTCCCTTTTCCTAATTACTGACCTAAGGTGTTTTAACCTTGGTTTTCAATTATTTGATCAAATCTGACCCTAGTTAATTGCATTCAGGTTATGGGCCAAATTCAAAGTCTGAACTACAGACTGAATTAGGTAGAAACAATCAAATAATTTAAGAATTAATCAATGCAACTCAGGTTTCAAACAAGCATCTTAAAATGGAATTTACACTATTCAGTAACAAAGGATGGAAAATCACAACTTCAGGATCGTATGAATATTCAGACATTTTTCTTTATACGTCAAAACCAATCAATTAGGAAAGGAAACCAATCAACTATGCAGTACTTCCTACTCATCAGAAAACTAAAAGGAAAGTAATATGTATTCAGGATACACGCAAATGAATTGTATCAGAAGTTAAAAATATTCAGAAAAACAAATTAGCCTAACACATGGAAATACTGAAGGTCAAAATTACAAAAAAAGAAATATGGCGGGTATGAAACTCTAAAAAAGAAAACACCTACTCAGAATCATGATGTAAGTCAAATAGAATCAACAAACCATAAGAGGTAAGGATCAACAAACCATTCAGAATTTCAGATGTGAAACAACTGAAGAGTCAAGAGGCAAAGATTAACAAACCATGCAAAATTTCAAAGGTGAAACAACTGAAGAGTTAAGAGGCAAGGATCAATAAACCATGTAAAATTTAAGAGCTGAAACAACTGAAGAATCAAGAGACAAAGATCAACAAACCACTCAAAATTTCAGAGGTGAAACAACTTAAGAATCAAGAGGCAAGGATAAGCATGATATCAGACCACTCAGAAGATCATAGGAAACAATGAACTCAAACCAATGACAGCCAAAAGAACCAAAGAATATAGCAAGAAATGATGAATACTTAACATACTTCAGGATGAGATTATAGAAAACAAATAAAATTTTAAAGAAACAAAGCAACTAAATATATACAAGCATCGACAATAATTAAGGCATAGAATACTTAGCTTTTGCATGCCACCCTAGCTTGAATATTTCCAGTTCTAACGACTCTCCAACCCCTTTCTGAGTGGTCTTTAACTTCTAAGACCTTTTACCTTGAGTATCGAAAAGGGACGAAGGGTTTAGGGGTTTTTCTAATTCTGAGACCAAGTAATGTCTCGGATTTGGTTTTCCTTTGTAGGTGGGTTTGAGGTTCGTGGGTGGTAGAGCTGGGGATAGGGATGGGAAAGGATCATCTGAGGCCAGTTTGAACAGGTTCCGATGAGTTTCAGGTCTTAGGGTTAATTTTGATTCAATATTCGAACTGATTCATTTGGATTTGAAGGACATGGTGTTGAAGGTTGGAATGAGGGATGGGAGGTGGTTCAGGGGTGTAACTTTGGGTTGATTTGGGGTTGGGTCGTCGGAGGCGGTGGTGCCGGTGAGTCTTTTTTCGAATATTTGAAGTGTTTGGTACTTGTTCGAAGAAACCGACCACGGGAAGGGGAAGAGGGGGTCGTGGTGGTAGGGTGGTGTAAATTTGAGGCGGTTTGGTGACCCTCCGTCACCGTGAGGCGATTTCCGGCTACGTTAGGGTGCTTGCTATGATCATGTGATTTTTGTCGTGCTAAGACGACTCCCACAGGACTCTCAGGTTTAGGATTTTCCTTTTCATATTTGTTATTAGGATTAAATTTTAGGATTTAATTCCGTGTGCCAGTGTTTTCATTAATGCATGCATTAAATTATTTAGGAATTAATTTAGTGTTTTTGCTAAAATAATTGTTAATTAGGGTTATTTTTACAAATATAAAATTTACAAAAAAATAAATAAATAAATAAGTAGTATTTCCTGCATTTTTTGTTTTCTTTAATTTTATTTTGTTGCATTTTTTTATTTTTGTGTTGCATAAATAGACAATTTTTAGGTTAATTAGGAGTTTTGAAAAAACACAATTAGGAATTATATTATATTAATATCGCCTCACGGCGGCAGCCGGTCACCAAACCGCCCAAAATTTACACCATAGGACCACCAAGACTCACTCTTCCCCGTCCTGTGATCAAATTCTTTCGAACAAGTCGACGTCTCTTCGAATATTCAAAATAAGGATAGCTGGAATCACCGTCTCTGGCGGCCCAACCCCAAACCTGTCCAAAACAACACCCTTGAAACACCTCTTCCCCCTCTTTCCAACCATCCATACCACGCCCTTCGAATCTAAATGAAACGTCTCGAATATTGAGTAAAAATTTATCCTAAAACCTAAACCTCACCGGAATCCGGCCAAACTGGCCATAGGTGATCCTCTCACATCCCTCTCCCCATCCATTCCATCCACGACACTCAAACCTAACAAAGTACAAAGAAAACTCAAATCTGAGACCTTACTTTGGTCTCAGAATCAACCCCCCCCCCCCCCCATGAATCATTTGTCCTTCGTCAAATACCCAAGGCAGAAGGCCTTAGAGGTTAACAACCTCCCAAAAGAGGTCAGAAACTCAGGGAATTGGAAGAGTATCAATTTAGGGTTGCATGCACACATAAAAGCTAAGTACCTTGTTTTCAATTTTGTATAAGTCTTTTCTTTAATTGATGTTTTGTTTTCACTTTTACTTGTTTTCTATGATCTCATTCTGAAATTTGCTTGTTATATTCTATGGTTTTTTAGGTGTTACTGTTGAATTCATTCATCTTCTATAATCTTCTGGGTTGTTTCACCTCTGAAATTTTACGGTACTAGTTGATTTTTGCCTCTTGACTCTGAATTTTACATGACTAGTTGATCATAGCCTCTTGACTCTGAAATTTTGAATGATTTGTTGATCTCTGCCTCCTGATTTGTCACTTGCTTTACCTCTGAAATTCTGAATGGTTATTGATCTTTGTCTCTTGATTTTCATTTGTTTCACCCCTGAGATCCTGATTGGTTTTGGTAAATGTTTATCTTTTGGATCCTACTTGTATTGCGTCATCTTAAGAGTTTCATACCTGTCATAGCTCTTTACTAACTTTGATTTTCAATATTTGCATGTATTAGGCTAATTTGTTTTTCTGAACTTTTAACTACTGATATTAGCTTTCAATTTCTTGGTTTTATTCATGTATATCCTGGGTATTCAATCTCTGTTACTCATTTCTCTCTTTCAAGTTTTATTAAGTGTGTTAATTATGTTATTTCTGTAAGTCTTGCATTAGTTGATTGGTTTCCAATCTGGTCACTTTAATTCATTGGTTTTTAAAAGAAAATGCAATGAACGTGCATATGATCCTGAATGATAATTGTTGCTAAATAGTCCACATTAGGATATTTGTTTGAAACATGAGTTGTGTTGATTAATTATTTAACTTTTCAAGTAAGCATGTAGTCCAGACCATGAATTTGACCCATAACTTGAATGTAATTGGACAGGGTCAGATTTGACCAAACCAAATGAAAACCAAGGGTAAAAACCTTAGGTTAGTTAATTAGGAAAAGGGACAGGGGTATAAAGGGTATTTGAACCTAAAGAATCAAGTAACAACCCCTAGAACATTCTAATGAGGGACTTTAGCATAATGTATGCCTCAGAACTTGAGTCAAAAGTTATAAAACTAAGGACAAGGGTTCAAACCCACAGCCGCAGATATAAGGTTAGCCAGAAAGCTGAGACTAAACGCCTGGGCTCTCCCGAAGTCTATCCCAAGGTTGTCTAAATCATTTATCAAATCCAGTAATGGCCCAGACCCAAGATTTCCAGCCCACTGATCGACGCGAACGGAGATCTTGATAAGGGGTTAGCAAGACTGTTCAATGAGGTGAACATGGTAGAGGCGGGAGAAGGATCGAGCAGGGCAGATGTGCAGTTTGTTGGAGCACGCGCAAAAATCAATAACTGGGAAGCCACTCCTCTTTCCAGTCTGAAGGAGTCGTGGTAGTCGGCTTTGATTTTCCTTTCAGTCTAGTTTGTATTAGCGTCACTCAGTTGTTATTTTCGTCTGTTTGGATGTGCGAACTCTGTTACCTTTGATTCTAATAAAAGGAAATTTCCCTTTCAGCAATGCTGATAGTTTCCATTTTCTCTTTACTTTTCATTCTTTTCTCTTTTTGCACAGTTATTTTTATTGCTGGTTCCAGTGATCAGACATGCATAATGACTCCTCGCCCCAATCTATGTGATAAACCTAGTCCAGAAATGATAATTCAGGAAATACAGTACGAGGATGAACAAGGGTATGATGAGGAAAGGGTATGGGAAGAGATTAGTAAAGAGATGACCAATTCGAAGAGAAACCCAAACCAAACCTGAATGATACAGAGGCAATTAATCTTGGAAGCCCGGATAATATCAGAGAAACAAAAATAAGTGTCCATCTAGGGCCCTAGCTTAGGGAGGAAATAATCGAAGTATTGCTAGAATACAAGAATGTCTTTGCATGGTCCTACGACGACATGCTCGGATTGAGCACCGATTTGAAACTCCATAAATTACCTACTCACCCAGCATGCATTCTCGTCAAACAAAAGTTGAGAATGTGTAAAACCGATGTGAGCGTGAAAATCAAAGAAGAGATGACTTAGCAGTTTGAGGCAAAAGTTATCCGAGTCACACGATATCCCACCTGGTTAGCCAATGTCATGTCTGTACCAAAGAAAGATGGTAAAACCAGAGTGTGCGTTGATTACCATGACCTCAACAAAGCAAGTCCAAAAGATGACCTCCCCTGTCAAATATCCGCATATTGATTGACAATTGTGCAAAGCATGAGATCGGTTTATTCGTGGATTGTAATGTATGCTACCACCTGATTTTAATGGATGAAGAAGATGCGCAGAAAACAGCATTTATCACACCGCCGGGGACATACTGCTATAGGGTCATGCCTTTTGGTTTGAAAAATGCTGGGACAACATACATGAGGGCAATGACAACCATTTTCTACGATATGATGCATAAAGAAATCGAAGTCTATGTGGACGATGTGATTGTGAAGTCAAGAAAGCAATGCGATCATGTCAAAGATTTGAGTAAATTCTTCCAGAGGCTCCGCAGGTATGATATTAAACTCAACCCGCCAAAAAGTGCATTTGGGGTTCCCTCGGGAAAGTTGTTAGCATTCATAGTCAGCCGTCGGGGAATCAAGCTGGACCCATCAAAAATCAAAGCTATACAGGAGTTACCGCCACCCAGAAACAAACAGATGTGATGAGTCTATTGGGAAGGCTGAATTACATCAGTCGATTTATCGCCCAGCTGACGACCATCTACGAGCCCATCTTTAAGGTGCTAAAGAAGGATGTTGCAGTGAAATGGAAAGAGAGTGACAGGAAGCTTTTGATAAGATAAAGGGATATATGTCAAACCCACAAGTACTGGTCCCGCTAGAACCAGGAAGGCCACAGATCCTATATTAGACCGTCTTGGACAATTCATTCGGGTGCATGTTGGGTCAGGGCGATGTTACTAGGACAAAAGAGCAAGCCATATACTACCTCAACAAGAAATTTATGGCCTATGAGGTTAAGTACACTCATCTTTAAAGGGCATGTTGCGCTTTGACATGGGTAGCCCAGAAGTTGAAGCATTACTTGTCATCATACACCACTTATCTCATCTCGCGACTGGACCCATTAAAATACATTTTCCAGAAGCCCATGCCCACAGGGAGTCTCACGAAATGGAAAATATTGCTTACTAAATTTGACATCGTCTACATAACTAGGACTTCTATGAAGGCAAAAGCATTGGCAGACCATTTAGCAAAGAATCCCATAGATGAAAAATATGAACCCTTGAACACATATTTTCAGGACGAGGAGGTGATGCACATCAATGAAGTGGAATGGGAAGAGAATTTGGGATGGAAATTGTTCTTCGATGGGGCTGCCAACATGAAAGGCATCGGGATAGTAGCGGTATTCATTTCCGAAGAAGGGCATCATTACCCGGTCACAGCTCAACTCTATTTCTATTGCACCAACAACATGGCTGAGTATGAGGCACGCATTTTGGGTTTGAGATTAGAAGCGGACATGGGTGTCTAGGAAGCCTTGGTCTTGGGAGGCTCGGACCTTCTGGTACACTAGATCCAAGGGGAATGGGATACGAGAGACTTAAAACTCATGCCTTACTGGCAGTACTTGCATGATCTTTTCCAGTGATTCCGGACAGTAGAGTTCAGGCATATTCCCATAATTCACAATGAGGTTGCCGATGCCCTGGCTACTTTGGCATCAATGTTACATTACCCGGAAAAGGCTTATGTTCACCCAATACATATCCGGGTACATGATCAACATGCTTATTGCAACATGGTGGAAGAAGAGCTCGACGGCGAGCCTTGGTTCCACGACATCGAGGAATATATCAGGAAAGGTGTGTACCCGACGCAAGCCACGAGTGACCAGAAGAGAACAATCTGTTGTTCGTCAAGTGGGTTATTCCTCAGTGGAGGGGTATTATACAAGAGAACGCCATATCTGGGTTTGTTAAGATACGTAGATGCTCGGCAGACGACGATCATCATGAATGAGGTGAATGCTGGCGTTTGCGGACCGCACATAAGCGGATATGTTTTGGCATAGAAGACTCTCCGGTTAGGGTATTATTGGCTCACCATGGGACGGGATTGTATCAGCATTGTGCGCAAATGCCACCAGTGTCAGGTGCACGGAGACCTAATTCACTCCCCCCCCCCCCCCGTCTGAACTACACACAATGTCAGCACCTTGGCCTTTCGTTGCTTGGGGCATGGATGTGATCGAACCCATCAAACCAGCAGCTTCCAATGGACATAGATTTATCCTGGTCGCTATTGTCACCAAGTGGATTGAAGCTAAAACTTTCAAGGAAGTGGAAAAGAAGGCTGTGGCCGATTTCATAGACACAAACATTATTTGTCGGTTCGGGATCCCCAAGACACTCATCACCGATAACGGGGCAAATCTCAATATTCACCTAATGAGAGAGGTATGTCAGCAGTTCAAGATCACACATCGAATCTCTACCCCATACCGCCAAAGGCGAATAGAGCGGCTGAGGTAGCGAATAAGAACATAAAGAAGATATTTCGTAAAATGGTGGAAGATCCAGTCAGTGGCCTGAGAAGCTACCTTTCGCATTGTTAGGTTATCGCACCATTGTCTGCACTTCAGTGGGGGCTACTCCATACTTATTGTTATATGGCACAGAGGCGGTGATCCCGGCCGAGATTGAAATCCCCTATTTTCATATCGTGACCAAAGCAGGAACGGAGGATGAAGAATGGGTCAAAGCTCATTTGGAACAATTAAGTGTGATTGATGAGAAAAGATTGGTGGCGGTCTGTCATGCCAGTTGTATCAACAAAGAATGGCCAGGGCGTATAATAAGAAGGTGTGCCCCAGAAAGTTTGAAGTAGGTCAACTGGTACTAAAGCGCATCCATCCTCACCAAGCCAAGGCGAAAGGCAAGTTTGCTCCGAATTGGTAAGGGCCATTCATCGTATCAAGAGTATTGTCAATGGAGCCTTGTATCTGATGGTCGTGGAAGGTAAATGTGCGGAAATGGCTATCAAAGCAGACGCTATCAAAAGATATTATGTATGATTTTCTTTAGAACATGGTTTATTCTTGACATCTGTTTGTACTTGGCTCATTTGGAAGATTGAAATGACAAAGGCATTTTATTCTACTATCTAAACACTTTATCCTTTGCTAACCCTTTGATCTTTAATTATTTTCTTTCATACCCCTCTCTCCGAATCGGTAACAAAAGTCAGAAATGCCAGTGCGAGAAGGCAGTAAAAGGAAAAGAATGGAAAGGAAAAGTGACAACAAATTAAAAGGAAAAAGAAAAGAAAAAAAAGAAAGAAAGAGAAGGGAGAAAAGAGAAGAGGGAAAAGAAAAAGAAACAGAACAAAACAAAACAAAAGGAAAAAGAGAAAAGAGAAACACAAAAAGAAAAAAAAGAAGAAAAACAATAACAAAACAAGGAATCGTCATGAACTACATTTGACATGATTCCTTTTAAAAGGATACCTAGGCAGCCTCACGGTTCAGTCTCATCAAAATAAAAATCCAAAAGTCCCCAAGCAAGAAAATGGGGCAGAAGTTATGTTTGTTATAAGAATGTGATTCCGAAAGCTGTAAACGAACCTACTTGAGTTATTTCTAGCCTTTAATACCCTTTCTTTCTAACCATATCCAAAAGCCTATGTTACGGTCCAAAGAAAGACCTTCTGATTAGTCTGCAAAAATGCCGAGCCGAGCAGGTAGAGGGTATTCATGTCAGGAACATCACTTTGAGCCAGGCAAGAGAGGTAATAGAATGAGAGAGTCTTATCGGTGAAAACCCTCACGGGCACCATAAGGCGACAAGAGTTTGAGAGGAAATAAAATGAGAAAGTCTTATCGGTGAAAACCTCCAAAGGCACCATGAGGCGAAGGTAAGGCAAAAGCAAAACTCAGAAAGGAGTGATGGATGAACACTGTAGAGAAGGTCGGGCTAGGGTTTGGTCAGAAGAAGTGGTTTAGAAGGGTCACAACAGCAAAAGCACAGCAATGGAAGGTCGGTCATCCAAACAGATTGGGTCAACCAAGACAAAGTGCATATCATGATCATGAAAATCACTTGTTCCTCTTCAGATAAGTCTCCTTTCTTCTCTTTTCAAATAGTCAGCGAGTCTGGAATTCTTTACCCTAAATACCATTTAGAGTCTTTGCATTACATCTTTCTCTCGAATCTATAGAGTTTTTTTAGGCAAGCGAGAGGAATTTCAAAGCTTATTGTCAACTCCCAAAGGGACAAAGTGCACAATGCCCAAAGGAGTAACAAAGATAACAACTATGGAACGGCAAAGGGAAGGTTTCATAAAAATTTTAATTCATGGAAAAAAAAAAGAATCGGCAAAGCGAAGGATTACCACTCAAAAAAGGTATGCAAATGAAACAACAAAGATTCGGATGGAACGTAAAGTAGGCACAACACAAAAACGGAAAAGGTCACAAGGTCGAAAGGTTTGACACAACATAATACGTCAGCCATCAGGGAAAGACATAAAGAATTCTGGTCAAGGATCGAGAGTGCAACATAAGGTAAGAGGCAAAGGCGAGGGCATAAAGGTCAAGAGTCAGCCGAGCATCCCAAATGGACCGATTAGACTCAAGGAATGGATAAGGATTTCTGGCAGGGGTTCGAAAATATAACACTAGGACGAGAAACAAAACAAAGCTACAAGGGTTTAGCATAACCCTTTAACTCAGCAGTGATTAGATAAGGCCATAAGAGTTGACCCAGCGGGATATATCAACTCGTCAGTCATTGGGATGAGGCAAAAGAGAATTCTAGAAGAAGGTCGGAAATGCTTAACAATGATGAGGAGCAGAGTGAAGGCATAGGGGTCAGAGGGTCGGCCAAGCGTAATACAGTGACTCCGCATTCTGGAGAAAGGTTTAAGGGTTCTGAAAAAAGGGGTTAGAAATGTAATAACACTATGGGGAGCAAAGTAAAGCCGCAAAGGTTCAAGGGGGTCAGCCAATCAAATCAAACAACTCATCATCAACATGGAAATTGGAACAAAATGGAACATGACAACGAGGAGGCCGCTTCCAACAAGAATGTTGCGAGCCAACCACCACTTTTCAAACTGACAAGTTTTCTTTGATTGACACAGGGGCAGAAAATTATGGAAGAGACTAAGAGAGGCCGTCCACAAGAGAAGGCATGCACACGGCAGGTATGATCGAAATCTCATGGCCCGTTTGGTAGTGGGACTCAGTTAAAACTCAAAGAGACACAGTCCGTCATAAACACCCTCCCCAGCAAAGAGCACAATGGGACAAACTTTAACTAGAAAACCCCAATAGACAAAACTAAAGGTTAAAAGAGGCATGGAAGTTGAGTTGGAATGCAGCCTATAACTAAAATGTGTGTGGGTAACATAGGAAAGCTCCAACACATTCCCCAGTAAGAGTCGTAGAAACCCTCCTGGACAATTATCACTAGCAGAAACACCAGAAGTTAGGGCTGGTATTTAAGTAGGAACCCTCAGGACCCTTCTGGTAATGGGACTCAATTTAAGGTTAAAGCTAACCATGGATAACAAATGGAATAAAATGACTTGCATGTCGAAGTAGGATGTAGTTAGAATTTTCAGGACCCTCCTGAAAAAAGGGACTATGCTTAGAACACAAACAGCTGGGTGGCATGGTCAAACCCAAATACTTCCTCAACAAGAGTCGATACGAGTCATCAGGACCCTCCTGAAAAATGGGACTTAGAGCCAAAATCTCCCCATTTCAGAGCCAACAAGAGTCGATAAGAGTCATCAGGACCCTCCTGAAAAATGGGACTTATAGCCAAAATCTCCGCAGCTAGAGTCGATAAGAGTCATCAGGACCCGTGCAAATTGATCATGTTTGCTCACTTGTTTTTGCACGAAAACTATTCGTGTTCCCGTGCAAAGAGGGGCAGCTGTGAGCATGTGATTTTTTCCCTGCTTAGACGACTCCCATAGGACTCTCAGGTTTAGCATTTTCCTTTTAATATTTGTTTCAAGAATGTAATTGTGTATGCCAGTGTTTTCACTAATGCATGCTTAAAATCAGTTTTGATTTAATTTCGTATTTTTGCTAAAATAATTGTTAATTATGGTTATTTTTACAAAAATAAAATTCACCAAAAAAAATAAATAATAAGTAGTATTTCCTGTATTTTGTGTTTCCTTTAATTTTATTTTGTTGCATTTTCTATTTTTGTGTGGCATAAATAGACAATTATTAGGTTAATTAGGAGTTTTGAACACAAATAGAAATTATATCATATTAATAAAAAATGGAAAAAGAAAAAGAAGACAACAAAAATATATTTATATCCATAACCACCCAGGCTGGCCATAATTGGGCCAGACCTGAGTGGCCCAAAACCTTGTTACCCTGTATATAGTGCCCTGCCCAACCCAAACATTAGTCTCCGACCCAGTCCACAAACCTGCCCAAAACGATACCGTTTTTGGAGCCACTCATCTCAGCTGTTGATCTCAGGCCATCCAACGGCCCTAAAACCCTCACCCAAATTAAGATATATATGTCCAAACGTCTCTAAAAATTCAAACACAAAGTGTCACCTTCCTCGTACAAAATACACCGACTGTAACACCTCCCTGTCTCCGCCCTATGATAACCCTTGACTACAAAGCAACCACCCTAACGCCACCACCGAAAAATTCCTCACGGCGGCGGCCGATCACCAAACCGCCCAAAATTTACACCATAGGACCACCAAGACCCCTTCTTCCCCGTCCTGTGATCAGCTTCTTTCGAACAAAACCACATCTCTTCGAGTATTCAAAAGAAGGATCGTCGGAACCACCGTCTCTGGCGACCCAACCCCAAACCTGTCCAAAACAACACCCTTGAAACACCTCTTCCCCCTCTTTCCAACCATCCATACCACGCCCTTCGAATCCAAATGAAACGGCTCGAATATTGAGTCAATATTTACCCTAATACCTAAACCTCACCGGAATTAGGCCAAACTGGCCTCAGGTGATCCTCTCCCATTCCTCTCCCCAACCATACCATCCAAGACCCTCAAACCTATCTAACTAGAAAGAAAACTCAAATCTAAGACCTTACTTGGTCTCCGATACAACCCCCCCCCCCCCACCCCCCGAACCCTTTTTCCTTCATCAAATACCCAAGGAATAAGGCCTTAGAGGTTAAACAACCTCCCAAAAGAGGTCAAAAACTCATGCAATTGGAAGACTATCAATTTGGGGTTGCATGCACACACAAAAGCTAAGTACCTTGTTTTCAATTTTGTATAGGTCTTTTCTTTAATCGTTGTTTTGTTTTAACTTTTACTTATTTTCTATGATCTCATTCTAAAATTTGCTTATTATATTCTATGGTTTCTTTGGGTGTCACTGGTGAATTCATTCATCTTCTATAATCTTCTGAGTTGTTTCACCTCTGAAATTTCACGCGACTAGTTGTTATTTGCCTCTTGACTTTGAATTTTACATGACTAGTTGATCTTTGCTTCCTGACTCTGAAATTTTGCATGATTTGTTGATCTCTGCCTCCTGATTTGTAACTTTCTTTACCTCGGAAATTCTAAATGGTTATTGATCTTTGTCTCTTGATTTTCATTTGTTTCACCCTTGAGATCCTGATTGGTTTTGGTAAATGTTTATCTTTTGGATCTTACTTGTATTGTGTCATCTTAAGAGTTTCATACTTGTCATAGTTCTTTACTAACTTTGATTTTCAATATTTTCATGAATTATGCTAATTATTTTTCTGAATTTTTAACTACTGATATTAGCTTTTAATTTCTTGGTTTTATTCATGTGTATCCTGGATATTCAATCTCTGTTACTCATTTCTCGCTTTCAAATTTTATTGAGTGTTTTAATTAGGTTATTTCTGTAAGTCCTGCATTAGTTGATTGGTTTCCTTTCTGGTCACTTTAATTCATTGGTTTTTAACAGAAAATGCATTGAATGTGCATATGATCCTGAATGATAATTGTTGCTGAATAGTCCACATTAGGATATTTGTTTGAAACCTGAGTTGTATTGGTATTAAACTTTTCAATTAAGCCTGTAGTCCAGACCATGAATTTGACCCATATCTTGAATGTAATTGACCAGGGTCAAATTTGACCAAACCAAATGAAAACCAAGGGTAAAAACCTTGGGTTAGTTAATTAGGAAAAGGGACAGGGGTATAAAGGGTATTTGAACCTAAAGAATCCAGTAACAACTACTAGAACATTTTAGTGAGGGACTTATGCATAATTTCTGCCTCAAACTTGAGGCACATGTCAGAAAACTAAGGACTATTTAAGGGACTAAAAGGAAAACAAGGAAATTGTTGTTGCCCAAGGCTTCAACTATAAAAAGGGGGCAATCTGAACATTTGGAGGGACTTTACTTTTTGGATATTTTTCTAATAAACTTTTCTTCTGAAGCTTTAGGGAATTAAGATATACATAAATATATAATAGGCTCTCCTATATTCTTCAGAAATTCTGAGTGCTGCCCTATTCCTACTGAATTTTCTTTTGCCTTTTCTCAAAACCTTCCTGAATTTCTGTTGTTTACTGGTCGATTGGTTGTTGCTAGCTTGCTAGTTGCTTCATTTACTCATAGGCTCTCTTCCTTGCTGAATTCCAGGTACATCTCAATGTCTATTGGTATACGGAGCTTGAACTGAATGTACTCACAAGTTTTGGAGATCCATGTCTCTTTTTTTCACTTTGTTTTCTTTTCCTTTAGTTTTTGATATACCTAGAAATAATGGCCTTGTAACAATTGGACATTTGGAATGATTTGCCTTGTAATAATTGGACATTTTGACTGATATTTTTAATATGTACAATTAATAGTAAGACTAATTAGTGGTATGGTCAGTTCAGGTGTTTGTTCATGTTTTATCTATGAATTGGATTTAGAAGGAGATGTTGGCGTAAGATAGCCTGATCATTTTGGAAAACCAATGTGTTCTGTAAACTTTAGAAGGCTTTGTTGTGTAAGCTTAACTATGGTGTGTTTGAAAAAATGAAGATTGAAAACAGTACTTTCTAATTTAAACAATAGGAAACAAAAATCGCCGGACATCCATCTCTGTATTGTATTACTTGTGTAGTGTTAAGTTTAAATAAATAAGGTCAATTAAGCAGTTAAGATTCAGTGGCCGATTGAGAAAATTGTGCATTTGTTGTTAACATGCCTTAGATTCGGAAGTTGTTACTCAGCTTCTGGCCCAATTGCGAAGCCCAATAGTTGGCATTTGTGTTGTAGCAATGCACATTCCTAGGCTGGATAAAATGAAGCCCAAGTTAGCCACAAATGAGGCTGAAATACAAATATTGAATTTCTAAGTGTGCTACACATGTATATATCCTTAGGACACCTTTACATAAAAGAATAATAGAAAACATAGTATGCTTTAAGACCTTAAAATAAAGCGAGTCTCATAAACTAAATCAAACACCACACGAGGCTCCTTAATTTATTAAAATACTTAGAAAATTGGAAGTGTCGTTTAGCAAACTTCGCGGCCTTCCGCGAATTTTAAAGATGTAGTTGCTAGCGTGAATTTCCTAATAAAATATCTTCCTAAATTCGGGTGCGCATTTATGTGACCCAAATCCAAATCTTAATGGAGTTGAAATATATCTAAAATTGCGTGCGCATTTATGTGACGTGATTCACGATGTATTTTAATGACATTGCAAATTTCTTAAAAGATATTAAAAGCAGTTAATAATTAAAAACTATATCATAAGTTAAAACATGTTCTAAAATCAGATAATTTAAGCCAAATATGACAGTTGAGAGACTGTGCTAGAACCGTGGAACCTAGGAATGCCTAACACCTTCTCCCGAGATAACAGAATTCCTTACCCGGATTTCTGGTTCACAGACTATTAAGCAGAGTCATTCTTTCCTCGATTCGGGATTCTGAACGGTGACTCGGGACACCATAAATCTCCCGAGTGGTGACTTTGAAATTCTTTTAAATAACATGTTCGATTGTCCTTTAATTGGAAAACTCCCTTATCTACGCCCTTCGCCGGGTTGTAGTGTAAAAAGGAGGTGTGACAATTACTGGGTGATCAATGGTGGTCATATGACGGAGGTGGGGTGGCGATACACTGGAGGTATATTGTACGAGGAAGGAGGCTTTTGTCTCTGATTATACAGAGACATTTGGACATATATAAGTGAAAATTGGCCTGGTTTCGTGGCAGTTGGATGGCCTGTGATCGATGGTTGAGATGATTCATTCCCAAAACTGTGTCGTTTTGGGGCGTTCCTTTTTGGATTGGGTCAGGGGTCAAATGATGGGCTGTGTATGGGCGTTTTACAGGATAAAAAGGATTTAGGCCACCAAGGTCTGGCCCAATTGTGGGCAGCCTGGTTGGTTTATTACTATATGTGTTTTTTGTTGTTTTTTCTTTTTTCATTTAATATAATTCCTAATTGTATTTTAAAACCCCTAATTAACTTAAATTAACCTGATAATTACCTATTTATGCAATACAAAAAATAGAAATGCAACAAATTAAAATACACAAACAAAAATGTAAAACAGTTAAAATGCCAGAAATACTAATTAAATTTCTTTTGATTCTGTATTTGCAAAAATTACCTTAATTACCAATTAAACTGGCAAAAAATATGAAACTAAATCATAAATGCTTCTGCAATTTTGTATATTTTATAATTTTAAACATGCATTAATGAAAACGCACTGACACGCACAATTAAATCCTAAAATAAATCCTCAAAATGAATATTAAAAAAATTCCTAAACTTGAGAGTCCTGTAGGAACCATCTCAACAGGGTAAAAACATATACTCACAAGGCTCATTCATTAGTAATCTTACCTTCTTAAATTCGGGTGCGTATTTATGTGATCCAAATCCAAATCTCAACAATATTAAAATATGTCAAATATCACAGGTGAATTTATGTGACGTGGTTCGTGACGTATTTTGATTGCGTTGCAATTCTCTTCCTAATAATCATAATAAAAATGGCTAAAAGGTAAAATTTGCACATAGGTTCATAGTTGTTAAAAATCAGATAATTTAAGCCGAATATGACAGTTGAGAGACCATGCTAGAACCACGGAACCCGGAAGTGCCTAACACCTTCTCCCGGGTTAACAGAATTCCTTACCCAAATTTCTGGTTCGCAGGCTGTTAAACAAAGTCAAATTTTCCTCGATTCGGGATTAAACCGGTGACTTGGGACACCATAAATCTCCCAAGTGGCAACTCTTAATTTTGATAATAAATCTCGTTTCGATTGTCCTTTAATTAGACAAACTCCTTAACGTCCTTCGCGGGGTGTAGTGTCCAAAAGGGGGTGTGACAATGTCCTTTTGGGTCATCCCATTCTCCACCTCTAAAACAATCGTTCGTCCTCGAACGGACAAAAGAAGGAAGTACCTGCGTCGGGGAACAGATGACGATAGTGGCTCTGCATATCGGACTCAGAATCCCAGGTCGATGCCTTAGGAGGATGACCTTTCCACTGAACACGAACAGAAGGGAAACTCTTGGATCTCAACTGGCGAACCTGCCGGTCAAAAATAGCCACCGGCTCCTCCTCGTATGATAAGTCCTTGTCCAACAGGACAATGTTGAAACCTAACACGTGGGTTGGATCACCATGATACTTCCTAAGCATGGACACATGAAACACTGGATGCACGACTGATAAGCTCGGCGGCAAGGCAAGTCTATAAGCCACCTCTCCCTCTAGATCGAGAATATCAAATGGACCAATGAACCTGGGGCTAAGCTTTCCCTTCTTCCCAAATCTCATCACGCCCTTCATAGGCAAAACTCGGAGCAATACCCGCTCACCAACCATAAAAGCCACATCCCTAACCTTGCGAATTGCATAGCTCTTCTGCCTAGACTGAGTTGAACGAAGCCTATCTTGAATGATCCTGACCATGTCCAAGGCTTCCTGAACCAAATCCATACCCAACTACTGAGCCTCTCCCGGCTCAAACCATCCAATCGGAGACTGACACCGCCTACCATATAAGGCCTCATAAGGAGCCATTTGGATGCTCGACTGGTAGTTGTTGTTGTAGGCAAACTCTGCTAAGGGAAAAAACTGATCCCACGAACCTCCAAAGTCAATAACACAAGCTCGGAACATATCTTCTAAAATATGAATAGTCCGCCCAAACTGACCATCCGTTTAGGGATGAAATGTTGTGCTTAACTCAACCTGATCCTCGGATACCTTAATCCTCAACTAATGGTAGCCAGATCGCAAGTCAATCTTGAAAAACACCCTGGCAACATGAAGCTGGTCGAACAAATCATCAATCCTCGGTAGCGGATACTTATTGTTGATCGTTACCTTGTTCAATTGCCGGTAATAACCACACATTCTCATTGACCCATCCTTGTTCTTAACAAATAACACTAGCGCACCCCAAGGTGAGACACTAGGTCTAATGAAACCTATCTCAAGTAAATCTTGCAACTTTTCCTTTATCTTCTTCAACTTCAACGGGGCCATAGATATAGCGGGATAGAAATGGGCTGAGTGCCCAAAACCAGATAAATGCAGAAATCAATATCTCTGTCGGGTAGCATACCCAGCAGGTCTAAAGGAAAAACATCAAGGAACTCACAAACAACGGGCACAGAATCGATGGAGGGAACCTCAGTACTAGAATCCCGAACATAAACCAAATAAACCAAACACCCCTTCTCGACCATACGCTGATCCTTCACATACGATATAACATTACGGGTAGAATGACATGGAGTCCATCTCCACTCTAAACGAGGCATACCCGGTAAAGCTAAGGTCACAGTCTTTGCATGGCAGTCTAATATAGCGTGATAAGGTGATAACCAATCCATCCCCAATATAATGTTGAAATGAACCATGTCTAAAAGTAACAAATCTACAGAGTCTCAAGACCTAAAATCACCACAACACAAGAACAATGGACTCGATCAACCACAATGGAGTCACCTACTAGTGTAGACACATAAATAGGAATACGCAATGCATTACTAGACATGATCAAGTACCGGGCAAAATAAGATGAAACATACGAATATGTACACACCAGAACAAACAACACTGAAGCATCCCGATCACAAACTAGAACTGTACCTGTAATAACCGCATCTAATGCCTCTGCCTTGGGCCTGGCCTAAAGACCATAACATCGGTACTATGCCCCACCACTATGATTTACCTCCTTGGGATGGCCAGCTGCTGGCTTGTCTCCATCCCTGGCTGCTTGAGCTCCACCTCTATGACCTCTACCTCCACCTCTAGTACCTCTACCCCCACCTCTAGCTGGTCGGGCGACCTGTGGAACATATGGTACCTGAATCATAGGGCGGGGACCCTGCTGCTGCGAGTGAGTGCCCCTACACCTCAGACAAGCCCTCTTGATGTGACCATACTCATAACATCCACCTGAATGTTGTGGCTAAGGAAACTGAGGCTGACCCTGGTGGCCTGAATGACCACCCGGAAACTCAGAAGTGGTGGTGCACTGATAGGAGTTGGCGGTTCAGTGCAAGGTTGCTGATGTGAATAATGCGCACGAGAACCGCGGCCATTGGGAGAACCGTAAGAAACCTGGAGGGCTGACTGGAAAGGCCTAGAAGGCTGGCCCCTATCATAGGAATCTCTGCCTTTAGACGAGGCACCACCGAATCGGCCCTACTGACGGTCTCTTGTCTGCCCTATGTCCACCCTCTATTGTGACAATACCATCTCGATCCTCCGAGCCACATTGGCCGCCTCCTGAAAGGATATCTACCCAGCCTTTCTAGCCATCTGCAGACGGATAGGCTGAATGAGTCCATCAATAAATCGTCTCACTCTCTCCCTCTCAATGGGAAGTATAATAAGAGCATGGTGATCCAAATCAATAAACCTAGTCTCGTACTGGGTGATTGTCATGGATCCCCATTGGAGACGCTCAAACTGCCTCCGATAGGCCTCTCATTGCGTAACAGGGAGAAAGCACTCCAGAAATATATGCATGAACTGCTCACAGGTCAAGGCTGGAGATCCTACTAGTCTAGCTAAACAGTAATCCCTCCACCAAGTCCTGGTGGATCCAGACAACCGGAATGTAGCAAAATCTACCCCATGGTCTCAACAATACCCACGTTCCGAAAAACCTCGTGGAAGCTGTTCAAATAATCTTGAGGATCCTTGGTAGATGTACCACTGAAGGTAGTAGTGAAAAGCTTGGTGAACCTATCCAACCTCCATAAAGCATCGGCAAACATAGCTGCTCCATCACCGGCCTAGGCTACTACACCCGGCTAAGCAACTCAAACTGGCTGAGCTACTGGAGTCTGAATCTGGGGACCTACCTGCTCCGGAGTACGAGTGGCAGGAGTCTGGGCCCCTCCTCCAGCCTTAGAGACGGGTGGTGATGTAGGAAGCAAACCTACTCGGGTGACACTCTCCCTAAGACCCACCAACCGGACCAGAGCTTCCTGATGAACTGGGGTGGTAATGAACCCCTCTAGGACCTGAGTTGGTCCCACCGGAACTGCTGGGTCTGGGACAAAACTCCTCGTCAAAGTCAACATGAGGCTCCGCCACTGGTGATGCTGCTCGGGGCAGAGCTCTTCCCCTACCTCGGCTACTAGCACAGCCTCGACCTTGAGCCCTGCCCCTAGAAGGAGCTGCGTGGGGCTCGGAATGCTGATCAGAAGATGAGTAAGTGCATGTTCTCACAGTCTGCGAAAGAACAAAGTAGAAATTCAATTACCATTGAGAAACCAGACCGCACGACAAAAAAGAACAAATGTGAAACTTTTCCTAACTCTGTAGCCTCTAGGGGATAAATACAAACATCTCCACGCTGATCCCTCAGGCCCTACCAAGCTTGTCCGTGAGTTGTGAGACCTATGCAACCTAGAGCTTGGATACCAACTTGTCACAACCTGGATTTCCCACCCTCGAGAGTCGTGATGGCGCCTACTAATGGGATCTAGGAAAGCCAAACCTTATCACTTCTTCATTACAGTATTCTCTTTTTTAATAATTATCAGAAATAGCATGAAACAACGGAAATAAGTATATAAATAAACGGAAGTCTTTAATTAAAGGAGTTGGTTAAAATGCAGAAATCCAAAACAATCATCTACCCAATACTGGTGTCATAATACTCACGAATAACTATTAATAATACTAAATGCAAGCGTCAAAAACAAAATATAACTATTTATCTCGAATATAATTTGATAACATACTAAAATAAAGGATAGAGGAGACGTCGGGCCTGCGGATGCCTGAAGGGCTACCTCGGTGTCTCATTGGACTGAAGGCTGGCTCCCGCGCTACTGTTGTTATTGTCCAAGACCTGGATCTGTGCAAAAGAGCTTAAAGTGTAGCATCAGCACAACCGACCCCATGTACTGGTAAGTGCCTAGTCTAACCTCGGTGAAGTAGCGACGAGGCTAGACCAGACTACCATGTAAATCTGTGCAGTTACGTAATATATTGCAGAAAAATAAACAAGTAATGAGTAGTTATAAGGGATGGTGAACATGCTTCGAGGAAAAATACCAACCTAGAAGAAACCAAATAGATATATGAAAGAACAGTACAACATCTACAACAATTCAATAACACGGCTATTGTGATGCACAACCCGATCCCTTATCAATTGACTCTGTTGCGGCGTGCAACCCGATCCATATACCTATAGCTGTTGAAGCGTGCAACCCGAACCAAATATGATATCTGTTGCGGCGTGCAACCCGATCCAATATAATATCTATTGCAGCGTGCAACCCGATCCAATATAATATCTAAATATACAACTTACATTGATCATGACAACAATCCTGGCAAGGGATTAACCTTAATTTATACTATCCCGGTAAGGGAACTCAATAGTACAAGTATATACGTCTCGGCAAGGGAATAAACCAATAAAGCTTTCTCTTTCTTTCATTTTCATCTCATAGTTCATCTTATCACATTAGCCAATGCTCCAAGGATTTAATTATTTCATATACCTTCACACCTTATATTTCAACTCGAGCCAATGCTCGAAGTTTAAAGATCACAATCCTTTCACATTCTCTTTATAACATATAGAAATCATAAATTAAGCATGAAAGTTACAACAAAGATCAAAATATTCGCAATATAAAGACTCATGGTCATGCTACACATTAATGTATAGATACTCGTCACCATGCCTATACATCGCACTCGACGATTAACAAGTAGCAAGTAAGACTCAACACCTATTCCCTCAAGCTAAGGTTAGACCAAACACTTACCTCAACTTTTACGGCCAAATCAATCCACAATCACCATTTTCCCTCTCGAATCCTGCTCCAAACCAATCGAATCTATGCATAAATGACTTAATACCATCAATAAGAGCTAAACAAACCAATTCCTATATTCAATTACAACTTTCTGATCATTCTTCCCAAAAATTGACCCTGGGCCCGCTTAGTCAAAACACGAGGTTTGGGTCAAAATCAAATCCTCATTCACCCACGAGCCTGAATATATAATTTATTTTCAAATTCGACCCCAAAACGAGGTCTAAATCAAGAAAATACAAAAAGCCCTAATTCTACCCAAATCCCCAATTTCTATCCCTAATTACATGTTTAGGCTTAGGAATTCATTAGATGTTGATGAAAAATGAAGGAAACGAGCAAGGATTACTAACCCAAGAAGTCTTTGGTGAAGGATAGCTTCAATGGACGCATAAGGACCTTGGAGAAGAAGGAGTTCGTGAGTGTTTATGAAAATCCCGCAACAACATTGTTCTGGAAATTAAAATTATAACTGGGCGAAATTGGCCTACACGATCGCGGAAAAAGAAGTGTGATCGCATAGAGTAAAGGGGGCAAAGCTCTGTGATCGCGAATAACAGTATGCGATCACGTAGAGGAAATGATGAAGTTAGGCTAACATATTGCAATCGCGTAGGTTGTAATGCGATTGCGTAGAACAAAACAAGGACCTCTCAAGCTAATACTATGCGATCACGGGAGGATCTATGCGATCGCATAGAACAAACTGAACTTTTGAAAATTTACACTATGCAATCGCGGACATAGCTACACGATCGCATAGCACAAAAGGCCGGCCAATGCAAAATGCAGTTTCTGCAATTTTTCTAAGCCTAACACCATCCCGAAACACATCCGAATCACACCCGAGCCCTCAGGACTCCTAACCAAACACATGCACTAACTCAATAACATCATACGAACTTAACCGTGCGATCAAATCGCCACAATTACATCAAAAATAATAAATCCAGCCTCAAAATCAAGAGTTTTTCTTCCAACTTCATTAACATTCCAGTTTAGAACTTTAAGCCTGAAACATGTCAAATGACGTCCGATTTCAACCAAACTTTACAAAAATTATCTTAAATCACATATGAGACCTGTATCGAGCACCGGAACCAAAATAAGGTCCCTATTCCAACACGTTCTAATCAATTTTCATTTCAATTTTTCATAATAATTCCAGAAAAAAATTTACTCAAAAATTCATTTCTCAGGCTTGGGACCTCGAAATTTAGTTTCGGGCATACGCCTGAGTCCCATATTTTTCTACGGACCATTCAAGACCGTCAAACTATGGGTTCGGGTACATTCACCCAAAATATTAACCAAAGTCAAATATATTCATTTTAACACCAAAATTTAGCATTTTTCACAAAATTCCACAATTAAGCTTTCCGGCTACGCGCCCGGACTGTGCACATAAATCGAGACGACAATAAATGAGATTTTCAAGGCCTCAAAGGCACGAAATGAATAAGAAAATAGGTGATGACTCTTTGGGTCGTCACACTAAGTGTCAAATTAGGCCCAGTTGAGAACATTTTTCGGCTTTTGACATAGTTACCTACAAAAACAAAACTATTTTTCCTTGTCTACCCAGTTGTTTTTCTATCCATAAACTAATTATATTTCTTACCCATAGTATGTTTTTTGCGAAATGTTTTCTTTATTCTCAATTCTTTTTTATTTCTACGCTTCTTTTATTTTCTTTTTCTCTTTTTCTTTTCTTTTTTCTCTTTTTTTCTTTTTTCCTTTTCTTATTTTAATTAACTTCTTTTTTTATATTCTTTTTTTCTTCAAAATCTAATTTTATTTACTGTTTTCACTATTTTTTTATAATTTTTTTTATATTATTACTAAAGAAAAATTAAATTATATACCAATTAAATGTAGTTAATACAACCAAAAAAGTATTAACTAACATGTAATATTAGTATATTATATAGCTATACCAGCAAGGTATATAATTGTATGCAAAGAGTTTAAAAAATCTTAATTCAATTATTAAACTAAAATAATGTTAATTGTCAATAAAAATTTCAAAAAATTCTAAAAGGAACTAAATGTAAGAGTATACTATTACATTATATCACTATAATATTATTTATTTTTTTGTGTTTTTAATTTGCCCCTCACGCTGGGTAAAAGCTTAAAGCAAATTAAAAGGGAAAAGGCAAGGTAATTTTTGTGTAATAAGTATATTATTATAGTATATATATATCATTATGACATACTGTTACATTGTATTGCATATTATTATAATATACTATAATAATATATTGTATATTGTAATAGTATATTGTTGCGGTATAACTATATACTCCTATAATATATTGTATACTATTGTGGTATACGGTTAGGTAACTATGTTCTTATTCGATTATTAAAATATACTATTGCAGTATATTGTAAACTATAATAGTATACTATTACAGAATAGCTATATACTTCTACTGCATATTGTATACCGTAGCGGTATACTGTAGTTGTGTTTTTCTTCTATTTTTAACTGAAAATTTCTATCTCAATCACCTCATATCAGCTTCAAATGCTATTAAATTTAAATATGAACTTCCAGAAGGTAATATAAGTAATATTTAACAACACCCTCTTTAAATGTGGTTAAGGTAATAAACAATAATTACAATTTGAATAACTTTCTAAATTTTTATGAGTCAATTTCAGTAGTAGATAATCCTCATTGACTCATAAATGAATTTATTTCTGACTCACTTCACAAGAACATACACAAACATAAAAGTTGCACTTCAACTAAATTTAGTACTTTAGTTCGACCTTAAACATAAATTTAGTGGCCGTTTGGACATACGAGTCATAAAATTTAAAAAAAAATACCTTTTTCAAGTGAAAAGGTACTAAAAATTGAGTTTTGTTTGGATTTAAAAATTTTAGTTATTTTTGAATTTTTGTAAATGATTTGAGCAAAAAATTTTAAAAAAAGTTTGTTGGAATTTTAAAATTTTAAAATTTTAAAAAAAATTCTAAAATTTATATTCAAGTGAAAATTAAAAAATTTATAGCCAAACATAAATTTTGAAAGAAAAAAAGTAAATTTTGTTTTAGGAAAAGTTAAAAGAATTCATGGCCAAACGGACTCTTAACTTTCATTCTGCGATTTGCCAAAAGTGAACAAAATTGGAGGAAAAAGAAGAAGAATATAGGGTGTAAATTGTACAATAGTTAAGAGGGGGGAAGGAGGGGGGGAGGCAATCTAATCGTGGAAAATATAAGAAATACAGGAGAGATGTACGGAGGTGGCGGTTATGGGGTGGTGGACGTTATTAGATTCAATGTACTTAATTTTGGCCTACTGTTAAATTGGCCTTTAGATTAGCATCCATTACTGTTTTAGTGTGGTTGATGTTATTACAACAATAACAATTATCCAGTATACTCTCACAAAGTGGGGTCTAGGGAGGGTAATATGTAGACGAGCCTTATATCTATCCGAAAGGGCAGAGAGACTGTTTCCAATTAGTGTGGTTGATGTTATTATCCTTTATATTTGGTTAAGATACTGTGAATCTGTATTTTACAAAGTTCCATGGAACCTAGTAAATGATGGTTTACGAAAAAGAAATACATGAGAGATGAGACTGGCCGAAAGATGGTTGGAAGGAAAAAACCGGGTAAATAATTTATACCCATGGTAGGAATAGTAAATAGTTTAAGTCTAGGCAATAAAAGATAAATAATTTAGGATTAATAGGTATAAATTGAGATTTTTTCAAAATTTTTGTTGGCGGGAAACATGGGAAAATAATTGATTCTTGTTCTGTTGTCGCCTGTAGGCCTGAATCCCAAAGGCTATTGTCTAGGACAAGGCTTTTGTGTTATACCTAGTTTTGGGGTAACAATTGAACCTATATCCACTTATAAAAAAGTTTGCAAGCGTACTCAATTTACTATCTGTCACGACCCCAGTTCACATTCCATGAACATGTCGTGAGGGCACCTAGTTCCTATAACTAGGTAAGCCTAACAATGCGGAAATATATATAACTTGCGAAAATATTTAATTAAATTAAGCAAAACTAGAAGAAACGGTATATAAGTGCCACTTGGCATATACAACTAAAAAATGCGGAAGTCTACAATAACACAACAAAACCTAAAAACTCACAGCAACACAAACTAACAAAAAGCAATACATGGCTCTAACTCCAGAATATCTAAAGCAAAAGTACGAAAGAAGTCCAAATACTACAGATAGAGTAAAGAAGGAGACTCTTGGGTCTGCGGTCGCTGCAGAAGTACCTCAAAGTCTCTGTAGCTCTCCTGGCCTCAAGGATAGTGTGCCTGAGATGAAGTACCTGGGTCTGCACATGAAAAACATGCGCAGAAGAGGCATGAGTACACCATAGCGGTACATAGTGAGTGTCAAGCCTAACCTCGGTCGGGTAGTGACGAGGAAGGTCAGGACCCTACTGAGATTAAACAATATAATAAGAATGCTGACAACAGCTCAATACCAGTACCAATTACGAGGATCTCCCGGGATACCGTCATCTAGTCCATTTCCATGTCAATACCAACAACAAGGATCTCCCAGGATATCGGCATGTAGTCCATTTCCATATCAATACCAACAACGAGGATCTCACAAGATACTGTCCTGTAGTCCATTTCCATATTAATACCAATAACGAGGATCTCCCAGGATACCATCCTATAGTCCATTTCCATATCAATACCAACAACGAGGATCCTCCAAGATACCATACTGTAGTCCGAAATATAAATTAGGGGGAACTCCCGGGAATCTAACCTGCCGATATATATATGTGCAGGGGGATCTCCCGGGAATCTAACCTGTAGTCCAAAAGTAAATATGCAAGGGGAGGGGGATCTCCATGGAATCTAACACGTAGTCCCAAATATAAATGCGCAACGACAATCAGATAATATTCATGAATAAAGTACAAAAATACAAGCAACAAATAGTTCTAGCCTAACATGTCTCACATAGCGCAACTAAGGCAATTTAAGCAAGTAGACAAGTTACATTAACTAAACATGTCTTTCAAATCTAACACAGGTTATAATTGCAAGTAAGATAAAGTAAGTACGAAAGAAACTCAGTCTCAATATCTTAAATAAAAATTGGACTTTCAACGATTAGCTCGAGTACGAGCTCGTCACTCACGTACAGAGCACTCAATTACCAAATAACATATCCTAGGGGAAAGGTCCCCCACACAAGGTTAGACAAGCCACTTACCTCAAACCGGCTCCAAATTCAACTTGAAATTACACTTTTGCCATGAGTATCCCACTCCAAATGGCCGAAATCTATTCAATTCAATTACATATCATAAATAACATCTCAAGCAATAGATGCTACTATTCAATTTAAAGCTAAGACGCAAATCTAGGTAAAATGGACCAAATGCCCATCAGGCCCACGTGGTCAAAACCCGAGGTTCGAACAAAAATCTATTTACCCATTCCCCCACGAACCCAAATATATTATTTGTTTTGGAATCAGACATCAAATTGAGATCCAAATCCCCAATTTTTGAAAAACTAGGTATATCCCAAACCTCCAATTTCACCCATGAAAATCATTGATTTTAAGTTGATAACATGTTAATTGATGTTAAAGATTGAAACAAATAAGTAAAAACCAACTTACAAACGATTTGGGAAAGGTCTTGTTCTTGGAAAATCGCCCAAAGGAGTTGTGTTTTGAAAATGGGGTGAAAATGTCCAAAATTCGACTAAGTATTAAATTTGTAGGTTGCAGATATCACAATTGTGAACACCCACCCTGCTATCTTGGAAATTGCAAGACTCTTGTTCGCATTTGCGAACTATGGGGAAAACTGGGAGGTTCGCATTTGCGAACCATAAGGTCACATTTGCGACCGCATTTGCGAACCATAAGGTCACATTTGCGAAGACCTTACCATCGCATTTGCAAACTATTCCAGGAATTAAGGGCCTCACATTTGTGAGCTGACCCTTCGCAATTGCGATCTCGAGCCCGCAAGTCAGTTATAGTAGCAAATTTTCCAAGTTCAAAATGCACTCTGACACCTATTCAAAACTCACGCGAAACCTCGGGGCTCCAAATCAAATATGTACACAACCTCAAAAACATCCTACGATCTTATCTGTGCGATCACATCACCAAAATAACATCATATACATCGAACTAACCCTCAAACTAATAATTTCTTCCAAGTTTTTATATAACATCAAATTAACATTTTTAAGTCCGAAACATGTCAAACGACGTCCGTTTTCAACCAAACTTTACAGAAAGCGCTTAAACCCTATATAAAACTTGTACGGGGCACCGGAACAAAAATACGGGCCCGATACCATAATCTTTTAATCAAATTTCACTTCAAATTTCCTTAATTATTTCCAGAAAGTAATTTCACGCAAAAATTCATTTATCAGGTTTGGGACCTCGGAATTCGATTCCGGGCATATTCCCAAGTCCCATATTTTCCTACGGACCCTGCGTGACTGCAAATCATGGGTCTGGGTCTGTCTACCCAAAAATGTACAAATAAGTCTGATGGCAGCAACTTTGTCTTGCGGGGCAGGGTCTGAGCGTGCGACACTTGTTGTGTTTGCCTGAGGCTGGGCGCTGGAGCTTGGCATCTAGGTCTGTGTGCGAGGCACTGCTGGAAGGGGCAGAGGCGCATGGGTGCTTGTCACCTGACGCAGCCAAGACCATAGGGCCGACCATGGAGCTAGGCATTGAGGGCTTGCTAGGTGATTGAGCTTGAGCTTTTCTTAGCAGGACATGCACTGGTCCCTGCTAAGGCATGTGGGATAGAGCCAACAATTGCATTGAAGGTGCCTATCTGGTCGTCTTCTGATGTGTCTGCTGTAGCTGACTCATCCTCAACAGTTTGAGGCGCATTGATCTTGAGGGATGGGCATTCATTATTCCAGTGCTCACCGTCGCAATGACGGCATTCTGAAGGAGGATTTTTCCACTGATTGTTGTTGATGGATGCCGAGTTGTTGTTGTTTGAGGGAAGAGTCTTAGTTTTTGTTGCACTCGGATCTCCCTCACTTTTTATTGGGCCACCATTGCTGGGATGGTTCCCGTTGGATCCCCCTCAAACAAGCACCTGGGCCCTGTCGTTCTAAGCTCCCAAATGATAATCGCCAAGGCATTCTGCAGCTTGAATGGCCTTAGGCAGGGTGTCTACATGTTGTATCTGTAGTTACATACGGGCATGAGGTTTCAAACCTTTTATGAATGCGAAGAGTTTGTCTTTGTCTCCCATGTCATGTATGTTCAGCATGAGCACGAAGAATTCACGCACATACTCCCTCACTGACTTGGTGTGACGGAGCTCCCGTAGTTTTCTCTTTGCGTTGTATTCCACATTTTCGTGGAAGAACTGCAGGCGTATGGCTGCCTTCAATTTATCCCATGTTTGGAGAGTATCTTCACCGGCCTTGATGGCTTTGTATTTGACCCGCCACCAAAGTTTGGCATCGCCCCGAAGATACATGGCAGCAGTTGCTACCTTCTTGGATTCCTCCAACTGGCCCACGGCATCGAAGTATTGTTCGATGTCGAAGATGAAGTTTTCCACTTCTTTAGCATCCCGAGATCCGTCGTATGGCTTTGGCTCCAGTATCTTAAGCTTTTGTGGAATGATGTTGGGGCTTGAAGTACCCTTGATGTGGTTGTTGCCTCCTCGCAGCAAGCTTTGTAGGGCAGCATTGACAACATTGAGCTGGCGTGTCAAGTCATCTATGGCTTGTTGCATGGCAGCTAGTTTGTCTACCTCATGTTCCCGATGGGCTAAATCGTTGGCACGCTCCTGCTAGAGGTCCTCAAATTTGCCATGAATATTGGCAGTTTCAATGGTTGTTGTTTGTCGGTCATCCTCAGATTCGCGACTGATGTTTACGATGTCATTTTCAGCCTGACGCATTTGGCGGTCCAGGTCATCCAACCTTTGCACTAGGTTGGTGTTTAGATCAGGCACCGTATCCAAGATGGGTCGTAATCGGTCAACTATCTCCTCTAGGGATGCTAGACGCTCCCCATGATTCACCATATTCAGAAATGGTGATGATGACAAATGTGTTGCCTCGTCTGATGTCAAGCCTAGGCTCTGATACCAACTATTAAGACGCCTCCCTGAGATTCTTTGGAAGGGCAACGTAAAGCTAAGAAACCGATATCAGTATGGTTGCTTTTCGCCAATGAGGTCCCTGCCGCAAGCTAGACTAGATTGTCAGTTACGTGCGGGAAAACCAATGTCACGAGCAATTGCAGAAGCTGAGAGAGAATTGAGTTTTGAATGTTGATTATTTTATTGATGACTGAAAGTTGATTACAAAAGATGCGGTGTCGAGGGGGAGAGACATCAGTACAGAAAATGCTTGCTTGAAAATGTTTGATTGCTTGATCCCCCCTAATAATACTTAAAAGAAAAAAATCCAAGACTACACGACTAGCCCTAAGAAAGTTGTAGAAGCATAGTGAATGAAAATGAAGTAAAATTAGCCTAGAATTACAATGAAAGAAGACTTAGTTTATTACAATGTACAAACAAGTCTGATGGCAGCAACTTTGTCTTGCGGGTTAGGGTCTGCGCGCGCAGTGTTGTGGGCGCGCGCGACACTTGTTGTGTTTGCGTGAGGCTTGGCGCTTGAGCTTGGCATCAAGGTCTGTGCGCGAGGCGCTGCTGGAAGGGGCCTACCAGTTGGCGCCGGCAAGGCATCAGGATCTGCGCGCACAGCATTGTTAATGCGCGAGGCGCTGTTGTCATTGGCCAGCCGTTGGGCGCTGGCGAGATGCATCGGTGGGGCGAAAGAGGAGCATGGGCGCTTGTCACTTGGCGCAGCCAAGACCACGGGGCCGACTATGGCACTAGGCATTGAGAGGCTTGCTAGGTTTCCATGGGGCACGGCCAAGGGTTCATGGGGCGTGTATGGAAAGCAACCCATGACAATACTCTCGATCCTCCTAGCAATGCTCACTACCTGCTGACAAGGAATGTCCATCTCCAACTCTCAAGCCATGCTAGATATTATATGTAGGATAAGACCCTTAATGAACCTGCAAACTCTCTCGCTGACTGTAGCAACCAAAGTTGGTGCATGCCTGGACAATCTGGTATAGCGGATAGTGGATAGCATACTCCAAAATGGTCATAGCACCCTAGCGCAAATGCTCAAACTGTGCGTGCCATGCGTCGCTGAGACTCTAGGAGACAAACTCTCTAATAAACATCTCCGAGAATTGGGTCCAAGCCAATGAAGCAGCCTCAACTGGCTATCTATCTCATAGGTGTGCCACCAATCATAAGCAGCTCCCCAAAATTGAAAAGCAGCAAAGGAAATCCTGCTGGACTTTACTATGCTTATAGTGCGAAGAATACGGTGGCACTCCTCTAGAAATCCCAAGGCATCATCAGTCGCTAATCCACTGAAAATCGAAGGATCATACTTTTTGAACCTCTCCAACCTCGGCTGCTCGTCCTCAGAAGCAGCGGCCCCATCCACGGGCAGAACTGGCACTACATGCGAAATACGAATGGTCTCTGGAAATCAATGAACATGCACTCGCTGCTCAGGGGTGCGGACAGCGGGAGTCTGTTCACCTTCCCCTGCCTGGGATGTGGATGCAGCGAGGGAAAGCAACCCTGCCTGAGCCAAGGTGGTGAATATATACATGACTAAGCCAGTGTCTCCTGAAGGGCTGGAGTAGTTGTGGCAGTAGTACGCGTGCCAGGTGCCTGGGCTCCAGCTGGATCTACTGGTGGTGCCTGGATGGCAGCTTGCGCAGGTGCTCTTGATGCACCACGTTCGCGTCCTCGACCTCTACCCCGGCTGCGTCCTCTGACGGCTTCAGTAGCGGCGCGGGTGCCTAATCATACTGAGTAGTGCGTGTCCTCACCTTCTATGAATGAATAGTAGACACAAGTTTAGATCCGATGTCAAAAATATCGCACGACAAGGAAATCAATGAATTGAAGATTTTTCCTAAACAGTTACATAGCCTCTCGTAGATAAGTACACATGTCTATGTACCGATTAGCGAGATTCTAATAAACCGGCCTATGTTTCGTGACTCCTATGAACCTAGAGCTCTGATACCAACTAGTCACGACCCCTCACCCTCATGAACATGTTGTGATAGAACCAAGTTTCTGCGACTAGGTAAACCTAACAATGAGGAAATTTATATAACTTGTGGAAACATTTAACTAAATTTAGCAAAACTAGAAGAAAATGGTATATAAGTGCCACTTGGCATATACAACTCAAAAACGCGGAAGTCTACAATAACACCCCAAAATCCAGAAACTCACGAGAACAAAAGTTAACAAAAATTAATACATGGCTCTAACTCTAGAATATCTAAATCAAAAGTATGGAATAGGTCCAAACACTACAAATCGAGTAAAGAAGAAGACTCCTGGGTCTATGGTCACTGCAGAAGTACCTCAAAGTCTCTATAGCTCTCCTGGCCTCAAGGATAGTGTGCCTGAGATGAAGTACATAGGTCTGCACATGAAAAACATGCGCAGAAGAGGCATGAGTACACCACAGCGGTACTCAGTAAGTGCCAAGCCTAACCTTGGTCGGGTAGTGACGAGGAAGGTCAGGGCCCTACTGAGATTAAACAATATAATAAGAATGTTGACAACAGTATACAGTAAGCAGAAATAATGGAATACAACTGTGAAGTAAGTTAGGTTACACAAACAACAATCAACACACTGAGGATAAAATAACACAGAGTAAAAAAGCTCAATACCAGTACCAATTACGAGGATCTCCCAAGATATCGTCCTGTAGTCCATTTCCATGTCAATACCAACAACGAGGATCTCCCAGGATACCCTCATGTAGTCCATTTCCATATCAATATGTAGTCCATTTGGATATCAATACCAACAATGAGGAACTCCTAGAATACCGTCATGTAGTCCATTTTCATGTCAGTACCAATAACGAAGATCTCCTAGGATACCGTCACGTAGTCCATTTCCATATCAATACCAATAAAGATGATCTCCCAGGATATCGTCCTGTAGTCCGAAATATAAATGTGTTGGGGAATCTCCCGGGAATCTAACCAGTAGTCCGAAATATAAATGTGCAGGGGGAACTTCCGGGAATCTAACCCATAGTCCAAAATATAAATGTGCAGGGGGATCTCCCGGGAATCTAACCCGTAGTCCAAAATTAAATATGCAGGGGGGATCTCCGAGGAATCTAACTCGTAGTCCCAAATATAAATTAGCAACCACAGTCAGAGAATATTCATAAATGAAGTACAACAATACAAGCAACAGATAGTTCTAGCTAATATGTCTCACATAGTGCAGCTAAGGTAATTTAAGCAAGTAGGCACGTTAAATAAACTAAACATGTCTTTTTAATCTAACACAGGTTATAATTGCAAGTAAGATAAAGTAAGTACGAAAGAAACTCAGTATCAATATCTTAAGTAAAAATCGTATTTTCAATGATTAGCTCGAGTATGCGCTCGTCACCTCACATACAAGGAACTCAATTACCAAGTAACATATCCTAGGGTAAAGGTCCCCCGCACAAGGTTAGACAAGCCACTTAACTCAAACAAACTCCAAATTCAACTTGAAATCACACTTTTTCCACTAGTATCCTACTCCAAATGGCCTAAATCTATTCAATTCAATTACATATCGTAAATAACATCTCAAGCAATAGATTCTACTATTCAATTTAAAGATAAGATACAAATTTAGGTAAAATAACCAAAATGCCCCTCAGGCCCACATGGTTAAAACTCGAGGTTCAAACCAAAATTCGTTTACCATTCCCCCATGAACCCAAATATATGATTTCTTTTTAAATTGGACCTCAAAAAATCCTCAATTTTTGAAAACCCCAGGATCTACTCCAAACCTCCAATTTCACCCATGAAAATCATTGATTTTAAGTTGAAAACATGTTAAATGATGTTAAATTTTGAAATAAATAAATAAAAACCAACTTACACATGATTTGGAAAAGGTCTTGTTCTTGGAAAATCGCCCAAAGGAGTTGTGTATCGAAAATGGGAGGAAAATATCCAAAATTCGACTAACTATAAAAATTACAGGTTGCAAATATCGCAATTGCGAACAGGGGTTCGCAATTGCGAACCTCGACCCTACTAACTTGGGAATCTCGAGACTCTTGTTTTGCATTTGTGAACTATGGGGAAAACTTGGAGGTTCGCATTTGCGAAGACCTTACCATCGCATTTGCGAGGGTATAGTTCGCATTTGCGAACTCTGCAAGGAATTAAGGGCCTCGCATTTGCGAGCTGACCCTTCACAATTGCAATCTCGTATTTGCGTGCCAGGCTTCGTAATTCTTATAGCAGCAAATTTTTCAAGTTCAAAATGCACTTCGACACCTATCCAAAACTCATCGGAACCCTCGGGGCTCCAAAACCAAATTCGTACACAACCTCAAAAACATCCTACGGACTTATCTGTGAGATCACATCGCCAAAATAACATCATATACATCGAATTAAGCCTCAAAACTCATAATTTCTTCCAAGTTTTTATAAAACATCAAATTTGTATTTTTAATTCCGAAACACTTCAAACGACATCCGTTTTCAACCAAACTTTACAGAATTTCTTCCAAGTTTTCATAAAACATCAAATTTCTATTTTTAAGTCTGAAACACGTCAAACGACATCCGTTTTCAACCAAACTTTACAGAAAGCGCTTAATCCATATATAACACTTGTACTGGGCACCGGAACCAAAATACGGGCCTGATAGCATAATCGTTTAATCAAATTTCACTTCCAATTTCCTGAATTATTCTAGAAGACAATTTCACGCAACAATTCATTTCTCAGGCTTGGGACCTCGGAATTCAATTCCGGGCATACGCTCAAGTTCCATATTTTCTTACGGACCCTCCGGGACCGTCAAATCACAGATCCGGGTTCGTTTACTCAAAAATATTGGCCGATGTCAAATTTATTCAATTTTATATTAAAATTTAGCATTTTTTCATAGAATCCATATCTAAGATTTCCGGTCACGCACCCGGACTATGCACGTAAATTTATATTACCCCCAATGAGGCTTTCAAGGCATTGGAAGTACAGAATATGTAAGTAAACAAGTGAACACTATCAACTTCAGACTTATCGGGTCTGAATAAAAAACAAATTAGTCTAAAGTGAAAAAATCACACTTCAAATGCACTTAAGGCCAAATAGGTCTAAAGTGCAACCAACGGTTTCATGCACTTAAGGCTAATAAGCATGGAGTAGAAAATTACACTTCATATGCACTTAAGGACAAAAGGTCTTAAGTGCAACAAACGTTTTGCTACACTTAAGGCTAATAAGTCTAAAGTGCAAGAAACGTTTTTATTCTATTAAGGCCAATAAGTTTGAAGTGAAAATTTGCACTTCAGATACACATAAGGCTAAATAGGTCTAAAGTGTAACCAACAGTTTCATGAACTTAAGGCCCATAGTCCTGAAGTGAAGAATTGCACTTCATATGCACTTAAGGCCAAAAGGTCTGAAGTGCAACAAACGTTTTGCTGCACTTTAGGCTAATAAGTCTGAAGTGAAAATTTTCACTTCATATGCACTTAAGGCCAAAAGGTCAGAAGTGCAACCAACGTTTTTATATACTTAAGGCCAAATAGGCATGAAGTGCAAATTGCCCCGAAATGAAAATATTTTCTTCGAATTATAACAATTCAATAGATGATTTAATACGTAAATCTACTCCAAATAAGCTCAAATTTGAAACATAACCTCCAACAACCATCAGGAACAAACCCCGGGCATTGTCAAAACAAAAATAAATCTAATGAACTTGTTTTGCAATTAAGAAAAAAGAAAAGAAGAAACCTTAAGCAATAGTAAAAAAATAATGTGTCATAATAGCTCACTATTGTAAAAACATCATAAACTACACTAATGTATATTCACAACTACCATATAAAATCATTGTCATAATAATAATAATAATAATGATAATAATAATAATAATGATGATGATGAAAATAATAATAATAATAATAATAATAATAATAATAATAATAATAATAATAATAATAATAATAATGATGATGATAATGATGATGATGATGAAAATAATAATAATAATAATAATAATAATAATAATAATAATAATAATAATAATAATGATGATGATGGTGATGATGATGATGATGATGATGATGAGGAGGAGGAGGAGGAGGAGGAGGAGGAGAAGAAGAAGAAGAAGAAGAAGAAGAAGAAGAAGAAGAAGAAGAAGAATAAGAAGAAAGAGGATGAGAAAGAGGCCTAAAATTGTTTTAATAGTGGGTACAAGTTAAAACGTTTTTTAAAAAGTGGGTATAGGTTAAATGCGGCGACCAAATAGGACGTCCCGTGTAATTTTTACGTCTAGCACACACTACGAGAAACATTTAGGGCTTTAAATATATATATCTCTTCCTATACAATATTTGAAATGTATTAACTAAAATTGTCCAAGTTTTGTATATCACCCACCTTAAATAAGTTTTTCTTACTATTTATATACAATTCATTATGTACCTTAAATTAGGGGATTCTTTGCCTGAAAAATAGCGTAACTGAGGGAACGCAAGTTCAAATTATCCCTCCATCTAATAAAGCTCCTTCCTGTGTGACCTATTTTAAGCCATAATTAGAGCAGCCCTTCTCTCTATTTTCCATAATTACATATTTTTTAAAAATAATAATGTAGGGTTCAACAAAACATATATTAAAAATAAATTTCATACGAATTTAAAGCACAATTTGATATATCTACAGTAACATATATACTAAAAATAAATTTCTTACAACTAATTATACAGCAAACAACTTATTTATAACTTGTCTACAACTTTCATTAATTATTCTTACCTAGTTAAATACAACTACAATTTCATAGAACTTTTATATAAATTTTATACAGTGTGTCGTTTTTATGCATATTGTATATAATTTTTATGTGTTGTATTTTTTGGTTCTTCTTCGAATTTCAATCTGAAACCAGTCAAATCAAATATAATCTTCACCAAGTACCATCAAAATCGAGATATAAACTTTATAGAATATTTCCAATAATTTGCATTAACTCTCAATACGAACAAAAAATACTTTTTAAAAATCCGAATGAATTCAAAGCTTCGATGATTTTTAACAGATGTCCCTAACGGAGAGTCAAATACATTCAAAATTTATTGATTGACAATTTTAATTCGAATAGTCCAGCAAAATAATTGATATACACATATTGCTAGCCCGCCATTGGAACACTAACAAGAAAAGGGGAAGTCCATAAAAGCTCCAAACTCCGTCCATGGCAAATTCAAATCGATAAAAATTAATCCCTTTATTCTCCATTGGTAGAGAAAATTATGAGCTTTAGAAGAAAAAACCTTGTATAATCACTGTAGAAAGAGAGAAAGAGGAGAATCCTTTAGAAAAATTAGGGTTTGTTGATTAAGAAATAAATTGTGAGGATTTTTTCGGATTTACTAAATTAAAAGGCTATAATCAAGGGATACTCATTTAAAAATAATTTTTATATAATTGGTAAAGTATATATGACCATATAATCAAGTTAAAACTTGTCTAGGAATGGTAAAAAAATTTCGTATATATTATAGGTAGGTAAAAATCTCTTTATATATAGGCCATTACTTTGGAGACAGTTATACTATGTAAATTTCTTGGAATTGTTTTGATATAAGGGGAATTTACATAGCGATATTTTATAGAAACATATTTATCACCTTTATTTAGGTTCCTTCTTAATTGCATTGTATATCTATATTTTACAAGTTATATACAAAATCATAAAAAGAAGAAAACTTAAGATCATTATATTTAGCCGCTATCATCTATACGATACCTAATCCCATTTCAAACAACCCCTACATTTACGAGTCTTTTCCTTTTCCAAAGGATTCAAACACATTTCTCTTTTTCTTTCTAATCACCCAAAATTTGTCTTTCTTTTTTAAAAAATCTCAATATGAAGTGCCAAAAGCAAAATAGATGCCATTTATTTTTCCTTGTTTTTCTGGACTATGGCAAGAATGATTAGCTTCTTTAGAAAATAAGGGCTATACTTAAGTGCCTGATAACTAGTGGTTCTAGCATATTCTATACTCCTTTTGCTTAGGTTTTGCATAAAAATGTGCAGAAGTATTCCCGAAAACTAACTTATTGTGCTTGTTTGCAGTATCTGGTCAAATTATGACAAGAAAGTCCTAACAAGATCATAAAGGAGTGAAACCTGCATAAGTTCAAATTTGAGTCAACAGCACTGACGGCGGAGAAATAGTGCGATCGTAGAAGCTAAACCGCCGAGGCAACCCCATTCACACTTTCAGCGCATTGAGGTTCAGAGAAGACACATTTTAGCTCAACAAACACCGCTAACCGCGGTGAGATGAGCATCAGCGAAATTTCCTGATGCAACCGTAGTCCAAATTTCGCCCTTAGCAGAATTGAGAATCAGAGGACTAGAAATTGCAGCTCCATTAAAAAGCGCAGTCCGCAAACATATATCGCGGCAGTGGTTGCAGATAGAGCTTAAGTAGTTGATTTTTCACTCTCGGTGGAATCAAATCCAGACCAAGCTCAAACAAGAAGAATCGCAGTCTACATTTGCTTTTGCATAGCCGCGGAAGTCCAAGCACTAGAGCGACAATTTTTCATTGTCAGAGGAATCTCCGTAGGGGCAATTATGTCTGAAAAATTTAGCTGTGTATGAATAGTTCTTTTTCAAATTTTTAGGGCGTCTGTTGTTGGGAGGAACACGTGAACAACGGCTTTTGATTATTAGAGTAATTTTAGAGCATCGTTAACTATTAATCTTATATTTTACTCTTGTAATTACTTCTTATGGCTTCTATTTCATCTCAATATTTGATACATTCCTTGATTATGAGTTGCTAAACCTATTAGCTAGGGTTGTGACCTAACCCTAGTGTGGGTATTAATGGATCTTCATTTTTAGGGCTTAGTTGTTTAGGGGTTAATGATATTTAGCTTGTTTCATGCTTTAATTCTAATTGGTGGTTGCAAACACTGATTTGTGCCTATTTGACTTAAACTCTTCTTGACAAAGAGAGACTAAGTCTAGGAAATTCAGGCTAACAAGAAATTGGGGTTCATTCAAGAGATTGATAGGCCCAATTAAAGGGTTAATCCTAGAGATAGTAATATGCGACTTGAGCCAATTTTGCTTGCACTGCTTGAACATCTAATTGGGCTTGAGAAAGCCAATTAGGGCAAAGTCACTCAAACTACTGAGAAGTATAGAGTGAGTAGTTATGTGCAATCGTTATATCATGATCCCAATCAGAACAAGTTTGCCCTAAGTTTTAGACTCTTTAGATACTCACCTATGTGTGAGTCACTTCCCTAGTGTCTTTTTACTAATTAAAAAAATCCTCACAAAAATATCGTACTTAGCTTATTTTCACTCTTCATTAGTGTTAAAAGTAGAATAGTAACCAAACAAAGCATGATTGAAGTGCAACTAAGAACATCGCACATAGCTAGATTAGATAGAAACCCAATTTCAAACTAATGTTAGCTCTTTGTGGAAATCGATCTCGAGCCCTCGGGTAAAAGCTGCATCGACCACTCTTGCCATTCTATAGTGGTGTAGGGTTGAAACCGATCACCTTTTTGGCACAATTGTCAGCGAGCTAAATAGTTTTGGTAATCTATCTTACTAGTTTTATGTTTTTTTTCTTTCCTTCTATTTTACTAACGTGTTAGAGTCAATCAGTTCAGGTACAACATGGCACACAATGTTCCAATTGGAAATTTTATTCCACGGGAGGAGGTAGATGATAATGCTGAATATGAGGTGCCTCTGGTACCTCAAGGTCAAAGAATAGGCCATGGGGCCAATTACAATATTCCAGACCCTCCCCTACCTCCTCCACGAGTTGTTCCTCAGGTGCTTCCAAATAAAGGTTACGCAAGTACAATTCTCCTACCCTGGATCCGGGCAGAAAATTTCCAGATTACAAATGTGATGTTGATTTTATTGGAGCAATGAGGTTACGTCACAGGTGCTCTCCATTAGAATTCATACAAACATCTTAAAAGCGTTCCCTTTTTTACTTAGAGGGAAAGATTTGGACTGGCTCGAAAGACTTCCCAACCATTCCATCACCATGTGGGATGAGTTGCCGAACAAATTTATAGCTAAATTTTTATCGCTGGGTCATATGGCGACATTGAGAGATGAGATCGTGGCCCTTAAATAGGAACCTAATGAACCACTTCATGAGATTTGGGAGAGGTATCGAACTATGGTGAAAGAATGTTCGAACAATGACATGACTGAACAATGATCGAACAAACATTCTACCCTGGCATTAAAAGGACCAATAAATGTGTAGTAAACCATCAAGCATGGGGAATTTTATGAACATGCCTTATGTTGAGGCGTGTGAAATATTGGATGAGATGACAGATACTTCCTCGGCTCGGTAAAGTCGAGCTAATGTGCCACAGGATGATCCCACTGTCATTCACCTGCAAAAAGTGCTCCACGTCCATGGTCAAGCAATAGCGGAGTTGCCTATAATAATGAATCAGTTGGCAAAAGCTCAATTGCAGCAAGTTCAAGCGCCAATACAAGTAAATAACATGGAAGGGATAAACATGTTGGTCAACAAGAGGCGACAAAGATGTCAACAAAGTCAAGGAAGTCTGAATCAATATGAACATGGTACTAGTGGTTTCAACCAAGATGATGGGTACAATGAACAAAGTGAAGAAGTCCAGTATGTGAAAAATTACCGAGGACAAAGGGGCAATGCTCCTAACCAACAACAACAGTGGAAATACCAAGGAAATTGGGGGAATCAAAACCAATAAGGAAATAACAACTGGTGGAACAACAATCAGAATTAGGGCAACCAGAACAACCAGGGAAACTGGACTGGCAACAATAGCAATTGAGGAGGAAACAACAACCAATGGGTTTGGAATAATGGCAATCAAGGGAATCGTGGTAAGGCTTTCAAATTCCTACGGTGTATCAACAACCAAATAATACGCCTCCATTTTCGTCCTAGGGTCCTAGCTCGTCAAACAATGAGATGGGAAGGATCGAGATGGTGTTTGAGCAAATGATGAAAAAGAATGTCAATTTGATGCCAGTTGGCAAATGATAATACTTCAATCCAAAACATTGAGATTCAACTTTGCCAGCTTTCGCAATCTTCGAAAACTCACCCTAAGTGGATCTACCTAGTGATACAATTAGTAAACCCAAAGGGTGGGAACAATACTAAGCATGCAATGGCAATAATCACAAGAAGCGGAAGAGGTGGTGAAGTGAATATCTCCAAGCAAAAGGAAGCTGTGCGTGATGAGGTTGAAGTGCAAGATGACGATGTTACAATAGTTTATGAGCAAGAGAATAAAGAGAATTTGAATGTTGAAGTGAGATTTGGGAGCAAGCATAAATTTCATGCCTTACTCCATGTTCAAAACTTTTGGTATTGGTCAAATGAGAGCTACTTCAATGATATTTCAAATGGCAGATAGACAATGAAGAGGAAGCTTTGTAATATGGATGATGTTCTTGTCCGGATGGACAAGTTTATTTTGCCTGTGAATATTGTGATTCTAGATTGCAAAATCGTCTATGAGGTGCCTATGATATTGGAAAGGCCTTTCCTAGAAACTTGGAAGGCATTGGTTGATGTGGAATTATGGGATCTTACCTTCTGGGTGGGTGACGAAAAAGTGGTCTTTCAATGTGTGCAAATCAATGAGGCAGCCAAATAGCACTGAAGTTTGCTCTTTTTTGGATCTTGTATCGGAGGTGATAGTTGATGACACAAGTGTCATGATCAATATGGAGGATTTGTCAGAAGCGGCATTGTTGAACCATGATGTGGCTGAGGATGAAGGTAGGGTGGAGTGTGTCAATGCTTTGCATGGAATGGGTTCTTACTCTTATAAGCCCCGTAAGCTTTCTTTGGATCTTGAGAATAGAAAAACTCTACCAGCAAAACTCTCAATTGAGGAACCTTCCATTTTGCAGTTGAAGCCTTTGCCTTCACACCTCAGGTATGAATTCTTGGTCCCTAGTTCAACTTTACCTTTTACTCTTTCTTCGTATCTTACTAAAATACATGTAGATGCCACATTGGAGGTTCTTTAAATAAGGAAGAAAGATATTGGATGGACTCTACTTGATATTCGGGGTATAAGCCATGCCTTTTTCATGCACAAGATTATACTTGAAGATGATCCCAAGCCCTCCGTGGAACATCAAAGGAGATTGAACAAGGCTATGCAAGAGGTTGTCAATAAGGAGGTAATCAAGTGGTTAGATTCGGGGGTTGTGTACCCCATCTCGAATAGTTCTTGGACTTCACTGGTGCAATGTGTTCCAAAGAAGGGTGGTATGATTTTGGTCATCAATGAGCAAAATGAGTTGATTCCTACCACGACTGTTACCAGATGGAGGGTGTGCATGGACTATCGAAAGCAGAATAAAGTTACCCGCAAAGATCATTTTCCATTGACTTTTCTTAACCAAATGTTGGATAGACTTGTTGGGCGTGCCTTCTACTGCTTTCTAGATGGTTACTCAGGTTACAACCAAATTTTGATTGCTCCGGAAGACTGGGAGAAAACCACTTTCATATGCCCGTATGGGACCTTTGCATTTTCACAGAGGCCATTCGGTTTGTGTAATGCACCGGTTACCTTCCAGCTATGTATGATGTCTATCTTTATGGATATGGTGGAGGATTTTTGGAAGTATTCATGGATGATTTTAGTGTTGCGGGTTGACCCCTTTGATGAGTGTTTGAAGAATCTTGACAAGGTGCTAGCACGGTGTTAAGAAAAAAATCTAGTGCTTAACTGGGAAAAATGCCACTTTATGATCGACGAGGGCATTGTCCTCGGCCATAGGATCTAAAAGAACGGTATAGAGGTGGACAAGCCAAAGATTCAAGTGATTTCAAATATTCCTCCTCCTGCTTCAATCAAGGGGGTTAGGAGTTTTCTTGGGCATGCGGGGTTCTACCGAAGGCTCATCAAAGACTTTTCTAAGGTAGTGAATTCTTTGTGCAAATTATTGGAAAAGGATGCAAAGTTTGTATTTAATGATGAATTCATGAAAGCTTTTGAACTTCTCAAGTACAAATTGACAACCACTCCCATTATTACCGGACCCAATTGGAGTTTACCCTTTGAGTTCATATGTGATGCAAGTGATGCTGCTGTAGGAGTGGTCTTGGTTCAAAAGTAAACAAGATCTTTCACCTGGTGTATTATACAAGTAATACAATAAATGATGCTCGGGTAAATTACACGATGATGGAAAAAGAGTTGCTAGCAATGGAGAAGTTTAGGACTTATCTCATGGGTGCCAAGGTGACAGTTCATACTGACCATGCAACACTCCGCTACTTGATGAAAAGATTCTATGGTTCGGTTGATCAGATGGGTTCTATTGCTTCAAGATTTTGACCTTGAGATTGTTGATCGAAAAGGATATGAAAACCAAGTGGCGAACCACTTGTCCTGCTTGGAGGAGTAGAGGAGTCCCCGTGATGGCCTCTAAATTAATGATTCATTCCCTGATGAGCAACTCATCTCCGTATCTGTGAATAGCATGTCTTGGTTCGTTGATGTTGCCTTTTTCTTATGATCGGTATTGTTCCATGTGAGCTCACTTCTAATCAAAGGAAGAAGCTTAATTGGGATAGCTTGAAATACTACTGGGATGAGTCTTATTTGTTCAAAATTTGTAATGATGGTGTAATCCGAAGATGTGTTTCGGAAGAGGAACAAATGAGAATTCTTGATGCTTGTCATTCCTCTTCCCACAATGGTTATCATGGTAGGGCGAGGACTGCTTCAAAGGTGCTTAGATGTGGTTTTTAATGTCCTACATTGTATAAGGATGCAAGTGAGCTTGTGAAGAGATGTGATGAGTGTCAGAGAGCTAGTGTAATTTCAAAGAAGGATGACATGCCTCTCACCACTATTTTTGAGGTTTACATATTTGATGTGTGGGGCATTGACTTCATGGGGCCTTTTATGAGTTCATGTGGTAATACGTACATTTTGGTGGCTGTTGATTATGATTTCAAGTGGATTAAGGCCGTGTCTTTGCCTAATAATGAGGCAAAGAGTGTAGTGGTGTTCTTGAAGAAAAACATTCTTACATGGTTTGGCTCTCCTAGAGCAATCATCTGTGATGGGGGTACTCATTTCTGCAATAAGGCATTTGACACCTTACTATCAAAGTATGGAGTCAATCACAAGGAATCAACCCTTTATCATCCTCGGGCTAGTGGAAAGGGGTCTCCAAGAGGGAGATAAAAGAGCATACTGTCAAAAACTATCAGTACGAATAGAACTGACTGGTCAGCGAAACTGGATGATGCTTTGTGGGCTTATAGGACTACTTATAAGACTCCAATTAGTATGTCTCTATATCGGTTGGTATTTGGGAGAGCTTGCCATCTTTCGGTTGAGTAGAGGACAAGGCCATATGGGCTTTAACGAAGTTAAATCTTGAGTGGGACGTCGCAGCAAATCTTCGAGTAGAGAAACCGAATGTACTTGATGAGTTTAGGTTCCATGCTTATTCCAGATCGTCCTTGTATAAGGACAAGATGAATTACTTACATGACAAGTATGCATGTAGCTAGGAATTCAAGGAAGGTGATTTGGTTCTTCTATTCAATTCTCGATTACGACTATTTCCGGAAAAGCTCAAGTCAAAATGGAATGGATCTTTTGAGGTGGTGCATGTAACTTCGTTTGGTGCTCTTAATTTGAAAAACAAAAATGGTGAAATCTTCAGAGTTAATGGGCACACAGTGAAGCACTATCTTGGCAACTTTGATGACAACAACGTGGTGGTAATGCTCCATCTCAAATGATAGATGGTAAACATGTATCGTGACGCGCCGTTAAATCAGGCGCTTCAAAGGAGAAAACTCATGTGTTTTTCTTCTTTTTGATATTCTTACTGATGTAGGATTTATTTTGGACTAACTGGTTGTGAGATGTGTGTAAGAATGTTTGATGCAGTATAGGACAAAATTGGTTAAATTTGGAAAACTCTGTAGTTGAACCGCTGACCACGCTCCAAATTTTGCGGTCAGCAGAAGCATTTCGCAGAGGCAAAATTTGGACGTGGATGTGGACTTGAAAATTCCAAATTGAGACTTCTCTGAAGTTCCATCCACGTTCGTGGTGGCTTTTCGTGGTCAACGGACCTGTTCCGCGCCCGCACTCGTCTTCTTGCTCTCAGCAGTGGTGTTGCACAGACAACTCTTCAGCCCAGATACAAGTGCAAATCGCGGTGAAATTCCGTGGTCGTGCCAGGTAAGCTCTATGGGCCCCGATGCTATTTTGTATAAATAGAAGGTCGTGAAACCTTTTACCCTTTTACTTTATTTGAAATATCAAAAGAATTCTTATTTTTTATCTCCCCCAACTGAGCCCTAATCTACAATAACGCCATATTAGAGTTCATTTCCATCACTCATTACACATCTGGTATGATCAATTCATCAGTTGTTTTTAATATTTGTGTTTTTCTTTTCTTTTAGTTTAATTTCTTCATCTTTCCTTTAAGTTTCAATTATGGTTATGCAGTGGTAATTAGTTGATGTTAAAAAATTTAAACGGAAACTTGTTGTGCATGCCTAGGAAGGGTAAGTGATGTTTTGATACCCGTCAATGACTAGAAAATGTGAAACCCTATGATTGACTGTTTTTGAATTCTATGGCCGCAGATGTATTTTCACGGTCAGCGTTTATGTGAAATTTTGAGTATGGCTTCGTTTGAATTCCATGGTCAATGATGGAAATTTTTGTTGATAGCGGCCAGCTTTACACGGCTCCATTTCATTTTTCGCGGTCAGTGGATCTGAAGTTCATAAAAAAGGGTCCGTGGACGCGGTTGTTTTTCCATGGACATAGTGTAACTTCCGCAGCTTGGACCATAATTCTACACTCAATAGTTCTCTAGAATAAGAGGATGGGTAGTCTTATCCCCATTCCTCCTCGGTCGCGGCCGTTTTTCTGCTGTCAGCGGTACCCATCCTGCGGTCGCGCTCCCTTATCCGTTGTCAGCGGATCTGTTCTTGTGAAAATAGTTCATTAGTTTTTTAATGATCTTTCACTAATTATATATGCAGAAACCGGTTAAATCAATAGGTGGAAAAGAGAAACAAAAGGGGAGAGTAGAGTCTCCCGGGGTAGGGATGAGGGATAGTCAAGTTACCTTTTGTAGTGCAACAATCAATTGGAAATATGCGGAAGGATATCAAAGTTTCGAGCAGATTCGCATCCCACTCCGAGGGTAGTGACTATGTTCCTTCCCGCGAAGCCTCATATGATGATCCGACCCGTCGTCCTAGGTGTTACTGCTCTGTTTCCCCTTATTTGTTGCTTCATGTTTCAATATCAGTATTAGAGTCGATCGGGTGTAATTGAATTGGTTTTGGTTGAAACTAAGGCACTTGGCCTCTTAGAAGGAAGCTTGTTTTGGAAAAGTCAACCGAAAGCTGAATTGTGAGTTAGAAGGCTCATATGTGATTTTCGATGTTTCGGTTAGCTTTGGGAGAAGATTTGTGACTTAGGAGAGCGATCAGAATTGACTTTCGAGGTCCGGTGTAGAATTAGCCTTCAATTGGCGAAGTTTGAATTTTGGCAGATTTCGGTTGAAAGGTGAGATTTTGATCTGAGGGTCAGAATGGAATTCTGAGAGTTGCAGTAGCTTCGTTCGGCGAATTTGGATATGTCTACAAATTTCAGGTCATTCGGGCTTCTTTGGTTGGGTTTTTTATTGTATGCACATTTCGGAAGTTCTTAAGAAATTTTAGCTTGGATTGGAGGTTAATTCATGATATTAGTGTTGTTTGATGTGATTTGAGGCCTCGAGTAAGTCCGTAATGTGTTTTTGGGACTGGTTGGTGTGATTGGCCGGGGCCTTAAGTGTGTTTCGGTTGTGATTCCGCTCTTATTCAATATTTCAATGTTCCTTCTTTGGACATAAAGGGGTACCATAATAAAAAATGAGCTCCAAATTAATTTTTAGTTGACCCATTAGATCCGTATCAAAATTTCGGAGCCATAGGAAAAGGAATCGTCGCATTTGGACGTCATATGAGGAAGTTATTCTCGTTTCTGTGCCGAGAAAAGTGTTGGTGCTGTCAAAACCGCTAAAGCGGAAATTGACCGTGGAAGCGGGACCGCGGAAGCGGAAAAATGACCGCAAAAGTGGTCCCAGATAGGCGAAAAATGGCCGAATAAGACAAAAAGTCCGCGGAAGCGGAAAAAGGTCCGCATAAGCGGCCTGGTCAGTGTATAAACCGAGAAGTTTAGTATTTTGGACATATCTTGAGTTCTAGAGCTCCGATTGAAGCGAATTTTGCGGCGTTGTTCTCGTATCATCAAGGGGTAAATATCTGACCTTTATTTTGATGTTTATCCATGATTATTTATATTGGTTTCAATTTTCTATCTGTGTTTGGAGGTTAGAAATTGAGGATTTAGGCCTTGAGATTTGAAAATAAGATTTGGTGATTTGAGGGGTCAAATGAACTCCGATTTTGGTAAATTTTATATGTATGGACTCGTGGAGAGGCGAGGAATACAATGATTTGACTTTCATAATTTTTCGAGAAGTAGGCCTGGGGCACGAGTTTTGCTAGTTTCGAGGTTCTTGCTATAATTCGGTTGTTTTCGATTGGGTATTGTCCCATTTGCGTATTCTGATGTATTCGCTATGTTTTTTGCTATATTTGACGTGTGTGGAGGCTGATTTTAGAGGAAAAGGCATCGCAAGCTTGAGATTCCGCCGGTTCGAGGTGAGTAATACTTGGGAATGATATCCTGAGGGTTTGAAACCCCGGATTTGCACATCCTAGAGCTATATTGTGGTGACTTGCACGCTTGACCTGAGCGTGGGGTAGAGCACCGTTGGGATTGTGACTTGGTCCGTCCCGGTTGTTGGTTTTTACCACTAGATTGTAAATGTATTTTTTGTTATCATCATGACTTGCGCTCATTGCCATACTTGGGGCTTATTGTCGATTGTTTTGAAAACCCAGTATATCATTGTGATGCTATATGAGGCGAGACACATACTCCATGGCTAGTGCGGGGTCATATATGTGGATATTGTGACTCGGTTCATTCCGAGGGATGAATTGTACTATACTAGCGATTGCTTCGCACCCTATGTTGATGTTATCTTGGCTTATTGCCATGTTTGGGCCCTTGTGCCGACTTGTAGAATGCTGTATGGATTTATATTTTAGAGTTAACATGATTTGCATACTATTTACATTCAGTCCAGGGTTTTAACACTATTTTTGCAAACTCAGCCATAATTTTATATTTTGAAAAAACAATTGATTTTAAAATGATATTTCGGGCTGATGATCATTATCTCACGATTTTCTGGACTCTATATTATTTCTTGGAATGGTGGTAACTATTGGCACCATGTATTGAAATGGAAACGGTGGTAACTATTGGTACCGTGTATTGAAATGGAAACGGTGGTAACTATTGACACCGTATATTATAATGGAAACAGTGGTAACTATTGGCACTGTATGATATTGCGCTTGGGCTGAAGGAGCCCCTCCGGAGTTTGTTACACACCCCGAGTGAGCGTCGTCGACGTTAAATCATATGCATGGTCAGCTTGGGCTGCACGCTGCAGCGTATTCATATGCATTGCATTGTATTCATGCATTTGCTCCTGTTTGTACTACGTGGCACGACATTTAGCACTCATATATCATTGGCATACATACTGTTACTTGCCTTGTTGACCAGATACCTTGGTGTTATATGTTAAGGAGTGCTGAGCCGAGAGGCTGATGTTGGATATTGTGAGTTGATATTGAGCCCGAGGGGCAGGTTTCGGATTATTTCCTACTTTGTTGAAATTACAATTGTTTAAAAAGCATATTTTTAAAAGAGATTTTGGAACTGAACTTGGGATATTCTAAAGGGACTTTCACAGTATCTCAGTTTTTCTCAAAAAGGGTTGTTCCATCTTTTATAGCAGTTTCGTGTGCTCATACGCTTTTCTTATCGCTCAGATCTTATACTCTCTTATTACCACTAAGTTGGAAGTACTCACTTTACTCCATGCACCTTACGTGCAGTTGCAGGTATTATCCACCCGGTAGCGGGTTATTAGCAGGGCCGAAGGCCTTATTGTGGTAGTTCAGCAAGGTGACCGCTAGCGTTTGCGGCACCGCACTCTATCTTTGTATTCCGGTTTTATCTTGTATATGTATACATTGTTGGTCAAGTAGTAGTGTCCCTACTCTTTAGATTCTCGTGACTTGTTACACCCCGGTCGGGCTGTATTGGTATTCATATTAATTAATGTCATAAATTTAGATTTGAACTGTTATATAACTGAATAATTTCTTTAAGTAGTGTAAAGGAAATGGTCTGGTTGGCCTTGTCTTTACGAGAGGCGCCATCACGATCGGATTTGGGAATTTGGTCGTGACAAGTTGATATCAAAGCCTAGGTTACTAGGTCTCACGAGTCATGAGCAGGGATAGTAGAGTCTCGCAGATCGGTACGGAGACGTCTATACTTATCCTCGAGAGGCTGCAGAACCTATAGGAAAAACTTCCCATTCTGGAATTCTTATCGTGCGTACTTGATTCAATTTGAGATAACTCTTGAATTCATTCCACAGGTCTGTATGTGTACGTGAGCGCTCAGTAGTATATGTGCCTTGATGGCTTGTGATTCCCTGATCATGGGGCGAGAGGCAATCTCTGTAAGTTCATGTTGGGCCATTCTGGAGGACTCGAGGCCGGATAATTGCCTATGGTTTGAGCACCAGGATGCTGATTGAGTGAGCAAGTTATTCAAACTTATATGTTCAGTGTTGATCTTATTAGCCGGAATGGCGGCTGGATATCCATGTGATGAGTATGTTAGTACCGTGGGGTGTATCTGTGTAATCTTGGTAGTGAGGAGAGAGTCTGCTGAATAATAGATAAGTTGTCGAGTGTTCGACTCCTATTGTTATTTTATGTGTAGTTGAGTTATGGGCGCGTGGAGAATATTTCATGTCTCTTAGTTGGAAAGTAAGGTACATTCCATGTGGCAGTATGAGTACAGACTCCGAAAGACTAAATGGCTGTGTGTTACGTATATGATAATGGAAGGTATGTGGAAACATTGAAATGAGGCAAAGCAGGTGGGTTATCTCCTGCGGAGGATTTCGAGCGGTATGATCCTTATGTGTATGTAAAATATCTCATGTGTAATTGAAGGGTATGTGTCATATTTTGAAGTATTGGGACGCTTAAGAAAGTGGGCTCAGCTGATGTGGAAATGAATGCGAGGTTTGCAGAGAATGTCAGTGCTAGATGATCTGTGTATTAACAAAACTTGTAAATGATTTGAGTTTGATCTCATTGTGGCACCATTAGAGTAAAAGTGTCATGAGTTGTTAAGAATGCCTTAATCTGTGGCTTCGAGCCAAGTTGGGGAGGTTGTTGTTGGTCAGCTGATTGCATGGTTATGAGCTATGTTGGTTCCATTTTGAGGTATGATGGCGGATCAGTTCTGGTTAGAAAAATTGAGCCAGGGATGGCTCATGTGAAGGAAAATCTCTACAAAGGTTAAATGGTGCTTTCGTAAATGTGAGAGGTGCTAGGATGTGTTGAGCTACTGTAGACAGAGAATTCCCAATGTATAGAGAAGACAGATGGTTGTTGTATATGTATGAAATCATGTTCTGCGATGTCTGGGTATTAATGAGGCACTAGTGGTTCTGTTCATTTAGGATAGGTGAATTACAACTAAATAAGAGTGAAGAATCTCGAGAATGGTTTTACTATGTTAAAGATTTTGCATGTAGCAATCAGGTGTCTTAAGTTTGTGTATGTGGCTAGAGACTGTGTTTTCAATTGAAAAGATCAAGACTTGTGGTATGTTATGTTAATTATGAGATTCTATGTATCAATATCTAGGAAGTAATGGTAATGAATTCATATTCGCAGAGAGTTCTTCAAGGTAAAGCATTCTAGAATATTGTATTTCTGAGAAGCGTCGAGAGGGAATTCAGTGGCCTATGGGTCTTACATAGTGGGGTCTTATGTGCGAGTCTCGTTTGGTAACCTGAGTGTAGGTATTGTGGTGCTACAGAAAGGGAGAATATCAAATTAATGATGAGTCATGAAGGAAATGAGATGAATGGAATAGCTTGGTAATAAACCAAATCGTTATGGTAAGGATATGATTAATTCTTGTATGTGTTTGAGGTAATAAGTATTACAGGTGTTATGCAGCAAGGCTTTTAAGTGTTGGCAGTTTGATTAACTTGATCTGGATAGAAGGACTTAGTCCTGGCAGATTAGCTTGTGCAATGGAATTGGGAGAAAGAGTTCTTGATGTTTTTACCGTGATTTTAAGATGGGCATGTTATCCTAGTGTGGTATGGTCTGTGTGTTATGATATGGAGAATTTAGAATTGCGTGTTCAAGGCCTTGGTTCAGTTCATGATGGGAAATCATTGAATTCTTGAGCAGCACGGACAGCTTCAGGTGAGTAAAAAATCGATCTTCAGGTGATTAAGGTGATGTAAATTGATGATACGTCGGTAGTATTGCGACATTTTCTTGTTGGATCGACTGCGGATATTTGAGTTTGTTGGCGGCGCAGGAGATTTTGAATATCTCTCGTGGTATGAACAGATACTTGATATGTGTTATGTATTTGTACGGCGGAGTGTGGGATCAGGCATAGTGATTCATACATTATATGTGTTGCAAACTAGAAATTCTCGTGATCTGACCATGCGGTGGTTGTGGGTCGTGTGTATCGACATCGTCTTGCAGTTGTTGGAAACTAGAGGTTCAAGTGGATTTTTCTTTGCTTGGTATGCAAAATTAGGTTATGATATTAGATTGCAGACTGGTTGTTCCAATGTCAGGTTGTCTAGACTAATGTGTTATGGGCTATGTCGGAAAGGGCCACAGGTTGCGTGGTAAGGTGCATCGATTAATTGTTCTGGCAGAGTAGTTATATTCCAAGGAGAAGCGGACAGTTGGCAAGTATTTCTTTGTTGATTGGGCCTTCGTGGGGGATGTCTGTGCAGAGGTTTCTACCATTGATTCAGTTCCGGTATTGAGGGAATTCTCGGATGTGTTTCTTGCGGCCGGGCAGGAGTCTATATGTGTTTATTGTAATGAGCAGTTTTGGCTCGACGTGCTTTTTTTTTGTGAGATATATGTGCAGGATTAGGTGGCACGCCGCCACGGGTATGGTATCTGGATCGGGTGGCACGCCGCTACGGGTATGTTATCTGGAGCGGGTTGCGCACCGCAACAGCATGATGTGGAGAATAGTTTTCTATATGTGTTACCTTATATGCATTATTTCCTAGTTTTTGAGGAAAGTCCGTATTGTGTGTTGGTCGGCGAATAGCGCAACGGTTATGTTCTTTCAAGATTGAATAGTGTATATGACTTGCTTCATCGTGGGTGTAATGGATTGCTTGGTTTATGACCTCAATCTGTACGTGGCTATCTGTGTTGAGCCTGGTAGCTTGAGGTGCTTCATGGGTGATAGTGTTTGGATAGAATCGCGCATTGTGGCAAGGCCACGTGAGGTTATGACCTTCGAGGAGGATTCAGGTACTCTATTTCTATGATGTGAGGTGGTTCTCAGTTCTGTGTTGTGATCGTACGGAGGAATTTGAATTACAGCTCTTTCGTGTGAGTCAGTTGCCATGGTTCGAGTGTGTTCAGATCATTTCTTATTGGTGCATGTGTTCAGCACGTTGTGGCTTAGGCCGGTGTTGAGATATCATATCACCTGAGTGGCGTATGCTAGTTGAGATGATCGTTGGAGTCATTAATGAGTACGAGCATATTTGATTTCAGCTTGTTAGAAAGGTAATATCGAGGTTTGGCTCAAAAATTTATTGTAGTATCAGTCAGAAAGGGAATGGACTCATGAATGGGTAGCCTTAGAGATGGGTTCGATTTATCATGTCTTTCAGTTATCATTGGCAATATACGAAAGAGTTAGAATAAGACTTTAGCTAAATAAGAGGTTCTCTATTGGTATTGAGTATTGTGGGCAACTGCAGTGGATAGAGACTATAGTTTCGAGTGTTGGAATGCGTGGTATATTTTATAATTCACCTGAGGTTGCAGGTGCGGGTTATTACAACTGATTCGGGTTGATTCTGAGTAAAGATGTGGTTTCTGGTTTAGATGGACTGTGAAATTCCGGTTCTGTTGTGTTAGCGAACCTATGTGAGATAGGGTGTCGTGGGATCACCCGAGTATATGCTTGGTAAGGTCACTCAGTTGTTTGGTTGCATCTAGAACAACTCTTGGTACGCTCGAGGATGAGCATTTGTTTAAGTTGGAGAGGATGTGATGACCCGACTCGTCGTCTTATGTGTTACTGCTCCGTTTCCACCTTATTGTGTTGCTTCATGTTTCAACATCAGTATTAGAGTCGATGGGGTGTAATTGAATTGGTTTTGGTTGAAAATAAGGCACTTGGCCTCTTAGAAGGAAGCTTGTACTGGAAAAGTCAATCGGAAGTTGAATTGTGAGTTAGAAGGCTCGGATGTGATTTTCAATGTTTCGGTTAGCTTCGGGAGATGACTTGTGACTTAGGAGAGCGATCGGTATTGAATTTGGAGGTCCGGTGTAAAATTAGGCTTGAATTGGCGAAGTTTGACTTTTTGCGGATTTCGGTTGATAGGTGAGATATTGATCCGAGGGTCAAAATGGAATTCCGAGAGTTGTAGTAGCTCCGTTAGGAGGTTTTGGATATGTCTGCAAATTTCAGGTCATTCGGGCTTCTTTGGTTGGGTTTTTTATTGTATGCACATTTCTGAAGTTCTTTAGAAATTTTAGCTTGGATTGGAGGTTAATTCATGATATTAGTGTTGTTTGATGTGATTTGAGGCCTCGAGTAAGTCCATAATGTGTTTTTGGGACTGGTTGGTGTGATTGGCCGGGGCCTCAAGTGTGTTTCGAGTTGTGATTCCGCTCTTATTCAATATTTCAATGTTCCTTCTTTGGACATAAAGGGGTACCATAATAATAAATGAGCTCCAAATTTAGTTTTGTTTGAACCATTAGATCCGTATCAAAATTTTGGAGCCATAGGAAAAAGAATCGTCGAATTTGGACATCATATGAGGAAGTTATGCTTGTTTCTATGCCGAGAAAAATGTTGGTACTGTCAAAACCGCTAAAGCGGAAATTGAACGTGGAAGCGGGACCGCGGATGCGAAAAAATGACCGCAAAAGCTGTCCCAGATAGGCCAAAAATGGCCAAATAAGACAAAAAGTCCGCGGAAGCGGAAAAAGGTCCGCATAAGCGGCCTGGTCAGTGTATAAACCGAGAAGTTTAGTATTTTGGGCATATCTTGAGTTCTAGAGCTCCGATTGAGGTGATTTTTGCGGCGTTGTTCTCATCTCATCAAGAGGGTAAATATATGACTTTTATTTTGATGTTTATACATTATTATTTCTGTTGGTTTCAATTTTCTATCCATGTTTGGAGGTTAGAAATTGAGGATTTAGGCCTAGGGATTTGAAAATAAGATTTGGTGATTTGATGGGTCAAATGAACTTCGATTTTGGTAAATTTTATATGTATGCACTCATGGAGAGACGAGGAATCCGGTGATTTGACTTTCATAATTTTCCAAGAAGTAGGCACGGGGCTCGGGTTTTGCTAGTTTCGAGGTTCTTGCTATAATTCGGTTGTTTTCGATTGGGTATTGTCCCATTTTCGTATTTGATGTATTCGCTATGTTTTTTGCTAGATTTGACGCACATGGAGGCCGATATGTGGGGAAAAGGCTTTGCGAGCTTGAGATTTCGCCGGTTCGAGGTGAGTAATACTTGGGAATGATATCCTGAGGGTTTGAAACCCCAGATTTGCACATCCTAGTGCTATATTGTGGTGGATTGCATGCCAGACCTGAGCGTGGGGTAGAGCACCATTGGGATTGTGACTTGGTCCGTCCTGGTTGTTAGTTTTTACCGCTAGATTGTAAATGTTTTGTTGTTATCATCATGACTTGGGCTCATTGCCATACTTGGGGCTTATTGCCGATTGTTTTGAAAACCCCAGTATATCATTGTGATGTTATATGACGCGAGACACGTACTCCATGGCTAGTGCGGGGTCATATATGTGGATATTGTGACTCGGTTCAATCGAGGGATGAATTGTATTGTACAGGCGATTGCTTCGCACACTATATTGATGTTATCTGGGCTTGTTGCCATGTTTCGGGCTTTGTACCGACTTGTATAATCCTGTAGGGATTGATATTTCAGAGTTAGCATGATTTGCATACTATTTGCATTTAGTCCTGGGTTTTAACACTATTTTTGCAAACTCAGCCATAATTTTATGTTTTGGAAACATAATTGATTTTATTTCGGGCTGATGATCATTATCTCACTATTTTTTGGACTGTATATTATAGCTTGGAACGGTGGTAACTATTGGCACCTTGTATTGAAATGGAAATGGTGGTAACTATTGGCACTGTATATTGAAATGGAAACGGTGGTAACTATTGGCATCGTGTATTGAAATGGAAATAGTAGTATCTATTGGCAGCGGTGTATCGAAATGGAAACGGTGGTAACTATTCACACCGTGTATTATAATGGAAACAGTGGTAACTATTGGCACTGTATGATATTGCGTTTGGGCTGAAGGAGCCCCTCCGGAGTTTGTTACACACCCCCAGTGAGCGACGTCGATGTTAAATCATATACATGGTTGGCTCGGGCTGCACGCCGCAGCGTATTCATGTGCATTGCATTGCATTCATGCATTTCCTCCTGTTTGTACTACGTGGCACGACATTTAGCACTCATATATCATTGGCATACATGTTGTTACTTGCCTTGTTGACCAGATACCCTGGTGTTATATGTTAAGGAGTGTTGAGCCAAGAGGCTGATGTTGGATATTGTGAGTTGATATTGAGCCCGAGGGGAAGGTTTCATATTATTTCCTACTTTGTTGAAATTACCTTTGCAATTTTTGAAAAAACATATTTTTAAAAGAGATTTTTGGAACTGAACTTGGGATTTTCTAAAGGGATTTTCACAGTATCTTTGTTTTTCTCAAAATGAGTTGTTCCGTCTTTTATAGCAGTTTGGTGTGATCATACATATTTCTTTTCACTCAGATATTATTCTCTCTTATTACCACTGAATTGGAAGTACTCACTTTATTCCATGCACCTTGCGTGCAGTTACAGGTATTGTCCACCCGGTAGCGGGTTATCAGCATGACCGAAGGCCTTATTGTGGTAGTTGAGCAAGGTGAGCGCCAGCATTCGCGGCACCGCACTCCATCTTTGTATTCCTGTTTTATCTTGTATATATATACATTGTTGGTCCAGTAGTAGTGTCCCTACTCTTTAGATGCTCGTGACTTGTGACACCCCGGTCGGGCTGTATTGGTATTCATATTAATTAATGTCATAAATTTAGATTCGAACTGTTATATAACTGAATAATTCCTTTAAGTGGTGTAAAGGAAATGGTGTGGCTGGCCTTGTCCACGAGAGGTGCCATCACGACCGGATTTGGGAATTGGGTCGTGACACCTCAGAGGGTGATTCTATCCCTACTCATGTGCCAGACTTCTCAGGGAGATTCGAGTTAAGAGATGAGCCTTTACCCCCTACTTCTCCTGCTTCTTCTGAGTCGTCTGATGGCTCAGCGGAAGGCAGTGAATCCTTAGCATCAGCTTCTGAACCAGCTACTCCAATTTCTTCACCTGGACAGGACCCTATTGATGTAGATGCTGAAATCCTTGATGACAGGAGGAATAAGAGGTTGAGAAAAGGGACTTCAACACCAAAGTGAAGCGAAAAAGGACATTCCCATGGTATAACATGCACGGTACCGACAACCCCAAGTCCAAGGACAACAGCTACTACTTCTACTGGCCAATCGGAAGAGCCAGCAGTGGTGTCCACTAATTCCGAGCCTCCCACTTCCATACTACATCCTCCCTCTGGACCATCTACTTCTATGCCTTCTCCAGTGCCTTCTTCATCAGCATACCCTTTGACTATACATAGGTTGAACCAGACTCTCTCCAGCATCAACAACTAGATGCACGTAGCAACATCTAACCTGCATGTCCTATCCAGCACACTTGCATCCCAGTCAGTTCCCACATAGCCCCATGTGCCTACTTCAGTGGATGAATCTCAAGGAGCTTGGTGACAACTAGAAGAAGCTCTTGGACAACCAGAAGCTCATCATGGATGCTCTGGCAGCTCAAGGAAAAGCAATTACGGACCTGAGCAAGTAGTAGAAGAAGCTGAAAATGACTCATGCCTCAAAGGATTCAGTAAAGCTGCTGAGACAAAGGTGGAAAAGATAAAATCAGCCAGCGACATTCCATTGGAGCTACTGTTGGATGAGCAAGTCCCAATAGCACATGCACCAGTGTAGGAGGTTGTAGAGAGCTCCCGCGAAGATGGCTGATTCCCCAGGCTGATGACTTGGAGACTGAACTGGAAGACCCTGAGGGAGGTGCCTCAAGACAGCCACAGGACCCTGAGGGAGGTGACCTAGGGACACAGCCAAAGAACCCCATGCAGACAGAAGACCCATAATGAGTTTTCTTTACTATCTAACCCCCCTTTGATCTTATTTTTGCTATTATCATTGAGGACGATGCTAGTTTTTATTTGTGGGGTTGGTCCTATTTCGATGATTTGATAATTGGGTTGTAATTATGATACTGAGTTTTCTTTATTGTTATTTTTCACTTTTGGTATGTATATAACTTTACCATTTACCTTTCACTTTTCGTTATTTTTCTGTTTTAATATGTATATAAAGTTACTTTTCCATGTATATATTCATTTCCCCTTATGTATATTCATTTCAATCCCCTATTGTATATATTCAGCTTACATTTTGTATTTTACTTTATAATTTTTTTTCAATTTTACTTAATAGCATAACTTCTTATTTCATCTAGTAGCTTCTTTTTCGATTAGTAGATTCTTACTTTTACAAGTTTTCGTGATCAATAAGCCTTTGGTATTCTTAATACCACGATTCTTTCCAAAGGTGGAGTTTATGCGAACCGAGTGGCTCTTTCCGATGAGGGATGGCATGACATCCTTGTTAAGGGTTTGAGTCCATTTTATTTTTGTTTTTTTAAATAATTGTAATGAATAAAGGTGTCTCAGGACAAAATCCACTTGGGCCTAACACATTTACCTTTGACATAGTGGTTAAAAACAAATTGATGTGTAAAGTATGGTTATAGTTGTGACCTTTAGACTCTTACATTGACTAAACAATTATCAACTGGTTTTCGGGACCATTTGTGTAGCTAAAATCTTAGCTAAGGTTGTTGTGGTCCCTCGACTTTATCTCTTAGCAATCCAATATCTTTTGTTGTGAGGTATTGATTTGCAAGTCCAAATCCCCCACCAATAAGTCTAGAACTTGTCCTGAATGTTTGTCATGGAGAAATCCTAAGTGAAGCTCAAGTTGAGAAGTGACTATAGACTCTCCTTGATCCAAATTGAAATTTAAAAGTATCCATAGCCCACCAAATATGCTATTCTTAGTAAACCCCGTTGAGCCATAGCCCTTGTTCTTTCATTAACCAAGCCTTTATTCGTTCTAAAATGACCCTCTTTTGGCACATGATCTTTACATAGCACAATTGGAAAAAGTAAAAGTTTAGGGGGAAGAGACGAAGAATGTGATGATAAAAGGTACAAAATGGAGAAAAGCGAAGGCAAAAAGAAAAAGAAAGAAAAGCCAAAAAGTCAAAAAGAAAATAAACAATGTAGAAGAAATAAAAGGATTCAATAAAAGCAAAGATGAAAGTTTTGGAATGACTAGAAAGGAGAAAATGATTGACATGAACAAGAAAGAGTGACACTGTGTCTCTCTAGTCCCCTAGGGAAGAAGTAAATGACTCAAAGAGCCAAGAAAATGTGAGCTGAAATGAAGAAAATAAAGTGCTTAAGGAAAGATGAAACCTTCATAGATCGATATATCCTACCTTGAACCAAAAGCTTTCATTATATTCTTGCAAAAGCCTTATAGGATCTTGAGTTGAGGGAGCTTACATTAGTGGTGACTCACATAAGGGTCAAGCTTATAGTACTTAGAGTCAGACTTGTGACCTTCCTTTGAAAGAGATGAGTGTATTTTCCACAATCCTCATTCTGAGAGCTACAATCTAAAAGTGAGATTTGCATATGGAGAGTCGAGGAATATTAGTTAAGGTTCCACAATGACCAATATAGTAGAAAAAGTTTCCTTGATGAGTTGAGTCAACTTTTGATGCTTTTGTGTCGCGTTAAGGCCATGGTGCTAAAAAGGTTGTGTGTTGTTAATAATGCATTTGAGCTGAGTGTAATTGTTAGTCCCGATTTATGCTTGATGAAATTACTTTAGGACAGCTGAAATTTTCCTTTCTTTTATCTTGAGGAGGTGGGAATTACTTTATTTTCTTGAGGACAAGCAAAACTTAAGGTTGGGGAAGTTGATAACTAGGAATTCCAGCATATTTTATGATCCTTTTTGCTTAGGTTTTTATTCCCAAAAACTAACTTGTTGTGCTTGTTTGCACTGTTTAGTCAAAATAAGGCAGGAAAGTCCTAACCAACTCATAAAGGAGTGAAACCTGCACAAGTTCAAAGTTTATGTCAAAAGCGTTGATATCGAAGAAATAGTACGGATGCGGTGGTTGCTTTTTCGCTCTCAGCGGAATCAAATCCAAACCAAGCTCAGAAGAGAAGAACCGCAACCCGTGCTTGCTTTTAGGAGGCCATGGAAATCCAAGCATTGGAGCAACCAGTTTTCGCTATTAGAGGAATCTTCTTAGGGGAAATTTTGTTCAAAAATTTTAGCTGTGCATAAATTGTTTTTTTCATATTTTTAGGGCATCTGTTGTTGGGAGCAACACATGAACAACAACCTTTTGCTTTATAGAGTAATTTTAGAGCATTGTTAACCATTAATCTTATATTTTACTCTTATAATTACTTCTTATGGCTTCTATTTCATCTCAATCTTTGATTTATTCCTTGCTATGAGTAGTTAAACCTATTAGCTAGGGTTGTGACCCAACTCTAGTGTGGGTATTTAATGGGTATTCAGTTTTAGAGCTTAGTTGTTTGTGGGTTAATGATATTTAGCTTGTTTCATACTTTAATTGGTGAATTGGTGGTTACAAATACTGATTTGTACCTATTTGACTTAGACTTTTCTTGAGAAAGAAAGACTAAGTCTAGGAAATTTAGGCTAACAAGGAATTGGGGTGCATTCAAGAGATTTATAGCTCTAATTAAAGGGTTAAACCTAGAGATAGTAATACTCGACTTGAGCTAATTTTACTTGCGTTGCTTAAACACCCAATTGGGCTTGAGAAAGCCAATTAGGGTAAAGTCACTCAAACTATCAGAGGTATAGAGTAGTTAGTGCAATGGTTATATCATAATCCCAATCAGAATAAGTTTTCCCTAAGTTTTAGACCCCGTTAGATACTCACATAGGTGTAAGTCACTTCCCTAATGAGTTTTTAACAATTAAAAAAACCCTCACAAAAATATCATACTTAGCTTATTTTCATTCTTCATTAGTGTTAAAAGTAGAATAGTAACTAAATAAAGCATAACTGATAGTGCAATTAAGAACATCGCACATAGCTAGATTAGATAGAAACTTAATTCTAAACCAATATTAGCTCTCTGTATAATTCGATCCCGACCCCTCGGGTAAAAGCTGCATTGACTACTCTTATCATTCTATAATGGTGTAGGACTGCGGAATCGCACTTGAGAGAAAGTATTGGATTAAATTAACAATCTATCTTTTTACCGCTTTAATTTTTCATCATAATTGTAGGAATTGTATGATAATTGTATATAAATATATCAAAATTATTTTAGCATTATGTCATAATGGTATTAAATGTATGCTTCTTGTATATTATACACTAATACCTAAAATAATATCTAATACAATATTATATCAAATTTGAAGTTGGGAGTTTTCCTTGAATCTTTAAAAAGATAAAGATCACAATTGTATCATACTAAGCCTACTGGACAAGAAGCGCAACCACCAGAGCCTATGGACTGTAACACATGTGATATGGATGCAATAAATGAAGGCTATAGAGTCTGCCTATCATCTGATATTTACAACGAATTTATCATCCTTGGAAACACTGTGTCATCATGAAACTCATGTAAAGCATATTGTGCACCACTATCCTAGGAGGAAATTTCAATAACAATGGAAGATTACAGAAAATTTTAAATTAAATCGACTTAGGTGCATATTATTACATTGCTAAGTTTACAAAAGAAGAATATTTAGCCAAAGTCTTGCACTAGGGTCCGTGGTTTATTAATGGGCATTTCCTCTTAATGCATAAGCGGGAGCCAACCTTCGTGGAAATTGAAGCTAAGCCTCTCCATACAGCCATCTGGGTTTGTTTACCTCATCTCCCTACTGAGTTCTATGATGGTGTGGTCCTTCAAAAAATAGGGAACACAATTAGTAGATTATTAAAGTTTTATGCATGTACATCGGCTACCCTAAGAGGTCGTTATGCTAGGATTTGTGTGAAAATCCCAATGGATCAACCACTGAAATCATTTATTCTTGTTCGGTCGGGCAGTCCATTCAATACGAGGGAGAAAATTTCTTATGTAAGAAATATGGAAGACTTCGACATATTAATCTCCACTATCCCTACTCTATGTCATTAGAAACTCCAAACATCCAGGAGCATCAGAGCTCCCAGGTAATGCAACAACGTCCAAGTGGTGAAGAATGGGAAACAGTTTCCTTCAACAAGGCTAAAAATAGGGTCACACAATCACAACCAGTTGCATTAAATGACTCAACAACCCAGGTATTAATGTCAAAATCTTCAATGCAGATATAGGTAAGTTTCTACAAACTCATAAATTAAATTTGTTAAAAAGGACACAGAATATAAGCCCGTAAAATTAAAGGCTTTAAACATAATCATGCCGCTAATAATAAAAATAATCCTCTTTTACTAATAACAAATTCTCCTCCCTAAAAACCCGCTCACAGTATTCACTAATGACTTCAAACCGATGGATATTGAGGAGATATCTGACCAAATAAAAGCTAAGTTTAGCACTCCTAATATCAATAGCCTACATATGGCCAATAATATTAATCCAAGCCCATATATGATACAATCATTAGCAAAGACAAAGCTTAGTGGTAATACTTTAGATAATGAAAATCCTAATGAAATACAACATGCCGTCCAAACCAATCAAAAAATCAAGAAATCACCCACCCTACTAATGTCCATCCACCCTCATTGGGTATGACTCCGGCTCAATCCTAACACATTTCTCAAACACTTGTCCAATGATATGCTAGAAACAAAATAAATGGATATAACCCTAGAGGATATGGAAACTATAAGATCTTCATCAGATCATGTTGAATTCCTTATGCTTCCCCATTCCTCTCCCAAGCAATTAGAACCTACTCTTATAAATTTTTATAATGCCTCTTCCACAATCAAGAACAGTAATAGAATATGCCAATTTATAAGTTCAAAGAGCCTCAAAATGCCGAGATTGCCCTACTCTCTGAGAAGAAGAAATAGACTAATCCAAGTTCTTCGTCAAACACCAAGAAAAACTATGAACGACTTCCCTCCCTTCCCTCCTCATCTCCCAACCTCAATAATTTACTACACATCTCCATCATTACCCCAAACTACCAGCCCCTGTCTTGGATGGAAGCAAGTCTAATGGGCTATGCGATCTCATTCAACATGGAGAGCAATGGCCAGGACATTGTCTTAGTAATCCAGAATACTCCATATCTTGCGCAACTAACATTGGAAGGAGTGAGATTAGCTATGAATAATTACATGAATCAAACATGTATTAACAATGTGCTATAACCACCGGCACCAACCATGGATCACAATTTGATCCAAATCATGCAAAATCACTAGAACCTACCTCCACGAGCGAACCCTCAAATTCCGGTGACCCTCCCTCTGGACCTTCCTTTCTTCCTACCAGAAGAGATAAGTCACGACCCAAAATCCACTAAGGGTCGTGATGGCGTAGGGCACCACTGTCAGGCAAGACAGTACCACGAGTAAACTAAATTTCAGTTTAGTATACATTGAAATAATTTTTCTTTTATACATTAAACAATAAATAATAAATTTTACTAGAATAAGATGATGTCTTTATAAAATTTAATATTGAACAATCCCATAATCCTCCCAGAACCCGGTGTCATAAGTTCATGAGCTATTCTAGGAAATAATGTAATACAAAAACCGTTCGGAATACCAATTGGATAGAAAGTAAATACAGCAATCTGAAAGAGATTTTGCTGGCTGCGGATCGTCTCGAGAAGTGAAGCTCACCTAAGTCTTTGTATAAACCATGTTGCTATGCCCACTAGGACAGTAGTGATACATGTTCATGTGCAACAAAAATACACAGCAAGTGTAGCATAAGTACAAAAACAACGTGTACTCAATAAGTATCCCGTCTAATATCGAAGAAGTAGAGACAAGAGGTCGACGTTGATACTTACTAGTTTTCCAATAATAATATAGTAAGATGAGGATTTTCATAAAAATAATTGTAACTCAATAGCATGAAGTATTTGTTTTCATCATTAATAAATTTATTATCAATCCGGGAAGGCAATATCGTCATTTATAAGATTGCAAGTAAAGCAATACAAGCATGCTCAAATCATGCTAAGGTCGTATAGCTCGATTCAACAATTATTTTAACTATGCATTGCCAAAGGTCAAATGGCACGAACCATAGATGCATCTATATAATCTGCCGAGGAGTTAGGCGGTTCCACATAGATAAACATATTCAAACAGTCAATCAAGAATTCATCAAGGAGCAATTATCTAAGAAAAGGCACTTTCTCTTTTTAAAAGTCAAGAATAAAGATGTTTAATTTCTTTAGCAATTTATTTACCAATTCGATATGATTTATGCAATTAAATTGTCAATAAGGTTACATATATTTCAAGTATAGCATTCTTTTGGGTCCTACACTAGCCGGACGTAGGCATATAGTAGCTATGCACGAACCTTCATCATCTCGAACGTACGTAGCCCCCACAAATAGAAGAACATACCCAATTAATTTACCTATGCGGATAATTCCCTCTTATAAGATTAGAAAGGAGATCACCTCGCTCTAAAGTTCCATAGCCGACATTCCACACCCTTCCGAAGACTCAAATCGATGCATTATGCTCCAAACTAGCCAATAATTGTGCAAATCTATAAGTATATACTCAAACACTCATAACAATTCAACTTATAATAATTTCTAACCCGGATCGAAAAGTTGACAAAATCGCCATCGGGCCCATGTGCCCGAATTCCAAATATATTTGAAGATAAACTTTATCCATAATGCCACAAACTCAAACATATAACTTATTCCAAGTTCCATGTCCAAAATCGTGGTCATATATCCAAAGATGCAAATTCTAGGTTTTTCCACCAAACCCTAAATTCCCATAATTTTTTATGTCAGAACATATGCATAATCGATGTACCTAACTCAAACTAGTGTAAGCCAATTACCTCATGCTTGGTGGTGAAAATGGAACTCCCAAGCTGCTCCGAAATCGGCTCCCATGGAGGAAATTGGGTAGAAATGAGCCAAGCCTCCATTTACTACACTTCACTACCCAGCAACCTTCACACCTGCGGTCATGAGACCGCATATGCGATCCCGCATATGGGGACCAAATACTGCTTTTGCGATCTAGGGCTCCCAGCCCATTCCCAATTTTGCTTCCTATCTTCCGCAGGTGCAGTCGTGCTTCTAATGCAAGATGACCATATATGTGGTCCTAGATCTCCCCTACGAAAATCGTATCTGTGACCACAGGGCCGCTTCTGCAGCTCCACACCTGCGGTCCAAGCATCACAGGTGCAGTTACACCAGAAGGCAGCTGCTCAATTCTTCTTCTAACTCCAAATTCAATCCGTTAATCACTAATAATCCACCTGAGGCCCCCAGAACTCATCCAATCACAAAACTAATCCCATAACATAACACATGCCTGATCGAGGCCTCAAATCACATCAAACAACGTTGAAATCATGAATCACAACCCAGTTCAAGCTTTATGAGCTTTAGAACTTCAAACTTCTACATTTGATGCCGAAACCTATCAAACCACGTCTGATTGACCTCAAATTTTGCACATAGGTCATATTTGACATTACGGACCTACTCCAACTTTTGGAATTGGAATCCAACCCTGAAATCAAAAAGTCCACCTACAATCTAGCTTCTCAAAAACCTTCAAATTTCCAACTTTCGCCAAATGACCTACAGAACTCCAAATCCACTTCCGATTGCGCTCCCAACACTAGAATCATCATACGGAGCTATTCTCATTCTCGAAATCCCAAAAGGACATTGATAACACAGAAATGCATTTCAACCCAAGCTTATGAAATTCTTCCAAAATGCTAACTTCAAACATAGGCGCTGAAATGCTCATGGGTCATCCAAAACCCGATCAAAACATACTCCCAAATCCAAAATCATCATACGAACCTTCGGGAACCTTCAAATCCCAATTCCGAGGTCGTTTAATAAAAAAATAGACCTTAATCAATTCTTCCAACTTAAAGCTTCTAAAATGAGAATTTTCTTTCCAATTCAACTCCGAACTTCCCAAAATTCAATTCGACCACGCGTATGAGTCATAATATCTTAAATGAAGTTGCACATGGTCTTAAACTGTCGAACGACGTGCTAGAGCTCAAAATGACTGGTCGAGTCGTCATTCTCTCCCACTTAAATATACGTTCATCCTCGAACGTGCCGAGAACTGCACTGAAGTTGTTCGAAATCACTTTTTAACACCTCATACACTGTCCCGTGCTACCACAACTCAGTTGAGCATGTTAGCTCGATCAAATCTGAAGATATCCTCTTTTATCTAGGCAAAAGCATCATAGAGTCCAGTTTTAACATCTAAAATTCTCTACCAGGCCTGCTTACAATATATGCACACTGTATCAATCACCACGCGAGGTATCAGCACATGACTGTATACCTTTACTGAATTCTCACAATCTACCACATCATTCACACGACCATAATAACATTCGTTGATCATAACTGCTGACATTCTCTGAATCTGATGCTCGCAATGCACCTCAAGAAATGTACAAGTATTGATCCCACTCTTATAATACCGTCACGACGGAAAAGATATGTAGAAATTCATAACAACTTTTGAGTCGCCAACCGTTTAGCCTATACTCCTGAAAAAGATCATATCTTCCTTCTTAACCAAATGACGGTGTTTCTCCTTAATATGTTTTTTATAGTACGATCACATTGATCTTAGATCCAACAATCTCATCACCAATTATGAGCTTCTCAAGCAATAAGCCATCCCAGACATGACCAAAAGTCTCATATGATGCCAAAATTTGCCGATATGCCACAGCTTGAACATGATACGTAATGAAATTGAACTCTGGAAGAGACTACTAAACCCGCGAAACTAATTAGACAACCGAAAAGGTTTCATGAACCTTCCTCAAAAATGGGAAACAAAACACACAGCATAGAATATAAGGGATTGTAATCATCATCACACTATTGCGACGCACAACCCGATCCAAACTACATACTCGTGGCGGCGTGCCACCCAACCCACACAAGGAGATATACACCGAGATAAATTGCTCATTATTAAAAAATACCGAATATCGGTTATAATCACACTAAGTGCATAATATCATCCCTTGGAAGACAGATAACACAATAAGCTACAAATTTCAAACACAACTGAGCTGCGATATATAATATGAATTACAAGAGCCATCCTGCTCACATAACACCATCGCTACGCAGAACCTAAATGCATAAGAAATTTATCAAGTTGTTTCATAGCTCACACAACGCAATATAGCATTACATGAAATAGTTGAAAATGAAACAATATCCTACATTCGAATATTTTTCCATGAGAAACGCTATGCTGAAACTAATATATTTGGCCTGATATAGAGCATATTCATATTTAAATTTGTCCACAAACCTGAAGCCAATTCTGATCGCACTGTACTAGGCAAATAACCTTTCAAGGGTCCATAAATACCCATTTTCCTATAACACACAAGAAAAATCATCATAACTGGAGTAAACCTCAACCGTCCACAACCTAATAAAACTGAGTGCCTTTCAGGCATAAATTCTCAAATTAGCGATATCACCACAATCTTTATACTAGGTTTAAACTTCCAATCGATTAAATGACTACATGTCACACTCATACAATCTCCCCGTGAGACACGCTCCCATGACCTTCGACACCAGATAACAAGTCTGCACATCCATACTACTAGTCGTACTATCATTGAAAAGCAAATCAAGAACCCATAATCGGGTTGAAAAGCCTCTTTCACAAAACAATAATCTCAAGTGACGCTGAAGACAATATCAACTTACTCTAAACATTCAAATCCCTTTCTCGCTCCTCCGAGCTTGTGACATCCTTTCCAACACCGAACGCAACTTTGGTTCCTCTCTTTCAATTTTCATGCCGCTCACTACACCTAACATGCTAATATGTGATAGTAGTAGAATTTCATCATAACCCATTAACCTACAATAGGTTATACACTTCATCATACAGAAATCTTTTACTTAAATCATTCCAAGAGAACCATAGCAACAAACGAGTGCAATCTCATACTGTAGGATATTCAAATCCTCAAGTAATAGTCTAAACCATCATAACCCTTACGAGATCTGCCTACACGTAACATGCCATAATACTTGAATATTTCTAAATAAAATCAATTACATCGATTGTCGATCCTCGCACTTACCACCACCACTATGCCAATTCAACCATGGCTGACCAATCTATCTTCTTCTAATTCATCTTTAACTTGACTTAGAGATAATAATAGCTCCATTCCTTATATCTCCAACCTAAAACCGCACTCACCTTGAGTGACCCCATTCCACAAGACCACCCTGTCTCCAAACTCATGAACTATTTCATACACTCCATGTATGTACATTCGCATCTTCAACCGGTATACTCGGTGTTATAATTCCTTTATGACTCTGAAGTCTTTTTCTCTTTTCCCTTCCAATGCTACAGTACAAGTCGAAAGCATTATAGAACATTCTGAGCCTCTTATCATAATCTGCTACAAAAGCTGGATTCTTAACTATACTACGGGCGTGAATCCTTAGGCACTACATTTTTAACCTTCAAAGTCACTAGGACCGTTGTTGAGAGTCATTCCTTTGGCTTAGTATCGAATATAATCAGCTCCGAGGCTCCGTTGACACATGAACACCCATCTCGATGAAGCACCTAACTAAATCACTTTCTTATCATCACCTCTGTACGAAACACAAATACTAAGTCTTTCCAAAACCTGAATATGAGCCAATCAGGCCAACTATAGCACACCTTTACCAATTCATTTGCTCAAATTACCACTTATGTTATTCCTTAGCCGAAACAATTTAAGAGTATGCCATAACCCGAAACTTCACAGGAAGATATCAATACAACCCAATTGTAGTCGTGTGACTCTCCCACTTAGCTTGAAGCCACCATTACATAACTCTAGATCCCAACAAGATTCTTTCTTTATTATTGACATGATCAAGCACAACCAACCAGCCAAATTCCTTGAAATCCATATGTAAAACTCTTTATGAATACTTTGAATCATTACCTATGTTCACATGATCGATCTTTTTACTGTATAGCTAGTAGAATCTTTCGCCGAAGCTTCGCCAACTACACAATCACTAATATGCTCATAGGAGACAACCCTAACTGTGGAAACTACGCGCCGACATCTTCCAATGTCGCTACACGGGACACAATCACTACGACATCAATAACTCATCCTGAGTCTGTATTTATTCACCAATTGTACTAGTACATTCACTTCTTATGGACATCAACTAAATGTGCTATTATGAGCATGTGATAATTTTCCTAATAGAAATACTCCTGCAAAATTAAAGAAAAATAAATTTTTTCCAAATTATATTTAATTTTATAGGATTTTGTAGGAGTTTATTAGTTGTTTGAATTTTTGTGCACGTTTAATTTTTTTTAAATCATGGAAAAATGCCCCCAAAAAGTCAAAAAGTTTCATGCACTGCATAATAGGTTTTATATTCATATTTTAGGATTAATTAATTGGTTTATTAATATAAAAATCACAAAAAATTTGCTCATTCTTACATTTTAGCTTTTAACATTATATTAGTAATATTTTAGTTATTTATTTAGGATTAACTAATTTTGTAAATATTATAAATAGATAATTAGTTTGATTTTATAAGTTAGGTTAACTTAGAATTTAATCTAAGACTTAATTAATTTAAGGAGAGTTTTAAAATTAAAGAAAACAAAGAAAACAAAGAAAGAAAAGGGGGATAGGCTATTTTTGGGTCTAGTTTCGGATATGGGCCAATGTGTATGGCCCAATTCCCTCAAAAAATGCCCAGCCCACCTCTCTAACCTACCCAACCCGCATGACCCAAAACCCCTCCCCTTTAATTAAAAACCTTAACCTAGAGAACAAAAAATGGGGACCATCAGATCCCTTCACCCTCCCCTAAAAAAAGATAATAAGGAGCGGCGCATCTTTGGTCTTCAACATCAGAGAACGAGATCAGAGACTCCTACCATCCCTAATGTCATTTCCACAATTTCAAAACGGACGCTCCTCTCAAAACAAAGCCTGATTCTCCCATCCTCAAACAAAAATACAAGAAATCAGAGAGATCATATCCCCATGGCTGAAACCTAGCAACGGCGCAGTCATCTCTCTTCTCCTTCTTCATCTTCTCATGAACGAGAACCCCAACAAAATTGAGCTTCTGAAATAGAGTTAGGGAATATTCAAATGAGGATTTGAAAAAGAAATCAAAATATCTTGAAAAATAAAAGAAGAACTGGAATTTGTGAAGGAAGATTGAATAAAAGTTGATTCAAAACTCGATTTCTTTCTTTATTGGTTTCAAAGTGGATTTGGCTGGATTCGTTGTTTTTGTTGCTGTTCTCCTTTCAATTTTTGGTTGACCTCCAAATCGTAGTTGTTTTTAGCTTGGTTTAGGCTCTTGACTGTTGTTATCTAAGCTCAATTAGGTAAGCTCTACACCTCCCTATATTGATTTCACTGAATGATTCACATCTTTTAAGTCTTTTGTCTAATTTTGTGCATCTGCCTAAATTTCAGTTTCTACATCTTATGTGTGCAACAGATCTGTTATTGTGTATCATTTGGAAAAATATCTGAAATGGTGAGGTAATGTAGCTTCTGCATTTCTTTGGAAATTCATCACATGTCATATAACCAAATCAGCTCCACTTAGATGTATTATGGTTTGAAGGAAGTAAGTATGATGAGGTTTAGTGAATATAACGTTGTGCGAAACATCGATTTGAAGCATATATGTATACATGTTCAATCATAGTTTTTTAATTTGTTGGAATGTTAAAAGTATATGTTTGAGCAGTAAACTTTGCGACAAAGTAGACTGAAATTTGGAGCAAAAAGCATAGAGAGCAAACAGAGAGTTAGAGTTCATGTAGCTGCCTATTGAAATTTGAAGGAAATGAACTTGAATCTTGATTTTGCAATTAAAGACCTGTAGTTTGTACTGTGTTGAAGATTTTGATTTATCCTAAAGATTGGAACAATTTTCCAAATGTGCTTTTGACAGAAATGGCTTCTTCATCATTTTCTTCATAATGTTATCACATGCATGTGTTGTAATCATAGTGGCTTTAATTGTCACTGTAGAACCTAACTTAGGAACGTGAAATTCAAAATATTATTCTTCTACAGTTTTGTTGCGAGAGGGACGATTTGTTTGTTCGCATAACATGTTTTCAAAAATCTAGATAAGCCATGAATAGGTGCGATTAATAAATCATTGTGATTATAGGTACGGTTCCCGTAATATAGTTATGATGCTTAATTTCCCAAATTCGAGTGTGCATTTAATGTGACCCGATCGTAATAACTTTGAACAATATTAAAAATAAACATATCGCAAATCGCAGCCGCATTTTATGTAGCATGGTTTGCGGTATGTTCCAAAATTATGCAATCGTAATTTGCTCAAGAAATAATTCCATAAATTCTAAAAGCAGTTTAAAATAATTAAAAGCGATTATAAAGTTAAAAATGCATAATAATTTTAAAAAATATGTAATTAATCAGATAACTAGGTGAATTATTAATAGTTAAGCGACCGTGCTTGAGCCACGAAACCCAGGAATGCCTAACACATTCTTTCAGGTTAATAGAATTTCTTACCTAGTTTTTCTGGTTTCACTGACTTTTAAATAAAGTCAAAATTCTCATCGATTTGGGATATAAAATAAATCAGTGACTTGTGACACCATAAAATTATCCCAAGCAGCGACTCTGAAATTAAATAAATAATCTCATTTCAATTAGTGTCACTTTAATTGTAAAAAACTCAATTGTATCCTCCTCTCCCCGGGTGTAAAAAGGAGGTGAGATTGCTCTGGAGACTCTGTTGGGGAAAAGAAACCAAAAATTTTGGTTCAGGTTTCAGAATTCGAGCTTAGAATAACTATGATACTTTGCTTTGTTTATTGTCTGATTTTTACATGTTTGAGCCTAATGTGCTAAATATCACTTTTTACCACTTTCATATTGCTTGAACTGTATATAAACTGTTACAAAACCTTATTCTCTTTGAGTCTTCTAAATCATCATGGAAGCGTGCACTTCGTGTGGCTTCTTTTCTGTTAGAGTCGTATCCTAATTTTGGGAACGAGGTTCGGACAAGTTTCAAAGCCGATGAAGCTTCTGTATTCCCAGAATACTACCCCCCCCCCCCCTCCCCTCCCCCTTAGGCTCGAGTTGTCCATTCGGGTAAGCCAGGTCTAGAACAATACACTGAGGTTTTAAACCTAGAATAACATAGCCTCATGTCGGATCCCTAGTAGAAACGCTTATTTGTATCATGTGCAGTTGACTTTAGGGACTCAACAAAGGGGTTGGTTCCGTCTAGAACTGGTGTACCCAAAATAAAAAGACTATCTTAAACCTGATGCATTCTTACGTGCTACTTGTACATTTACTTGTTTTGGTTTGCATGTCGACTGGCTTCTAGAATATGGTAGAAAAACCAAGAAAAATCAAGATTGAGGTAAGAGAGAGAAAATCACCCGCCTTTAAAAATTCTGGTATAAAAAATACCCCAAAACTTTGTCGAAATTTTAAAAAAAGAAAAGAGAAAAAGAAGGAAAAATCATTTCAAAATATTTCATTTTTTTTGTTGAGTCAAAACTAACTGACCAACGAGGGTCTGATTCTTACGGCATGTGAGATACGTAGGCAAACATCACCGATTCCGATCCCAATGTTTTTTAAAAAATCAAAAAAACTTTAATTCTTCCTAAGAAGCATTTCCTTAGAAAAAAAAAATCGAAATTCTACAAAAAATAGTTTCCTTCTCTGCAAAGTCTTTCATACAAAAAAAAGAAAAATAAAAAGAAAAATAAATAAAAGATCCAAAATATGGGTTTTTTATTATTGAAGTATTTTGCCAAAAATTTAAAAAATCAAAAAAGAATTAAAAAAATTATTTTTCTTATTTAAAAGTCTTTCTTTCGTACATATCAATAAAAATTTGAAAAAATAAAATCCAAAAATATTTCAGAAATCCAGAATTATTTTTCTTAAAAAACTCCCTCTTTCAAAAATTAAAAGACAACATCCAAAAGCCAAAAAATATATTTTTTCTTCTTTATAAAAAAAGAAAGCAAATTAAATTTCACAAAAGATATTTTATTTTTCTTTTATTTTTGAAATTCCCGAAGTCAAATAAAAAATAAAAGGAATGTTTTTTAGAAGTCTTTCTTTCAAAAAATAAAACAAAAAATTCAAAATCAAAATCCAAAAAAAATATTTCTTTTCTTTCTTTAAAGCATTTCTTTCGAAAATCCCAAAAAAAAAAATAATGAAACAAAAAATTCAAAAAAACATGTTTTTCTTTTTCTTAAAACTTTCATGTTGTGAGTTTTATAAAAGTAACCATAAAAAGAGTCAGTCTATTTACTCCATTCTCGATCTTCCCAAACTATGCAAGATCTGATTCATACAGTATGATGATACATAGGCAATTTCCGTCGGATTCGATCATAGCCATAAATTAATTGAGTGACAAATCAACTGCAAAAAAAAGAGAGAAAAATTGAGTGAAAAAAGGAAAGAAAAAAGTAAAAAAAAAAACAGAAAAAGAGTGACATAAATAAAAGAGTGACAAAAACAAAATAAAAAAAGAAAAGAAAGTGCCAAAAAATAATAGAGCGACAGAAAAAAAATCAAGAGTGATTAAAGAGGCAGAAATAAAAGAAAAGAGGTACATATTGAAAGGGTTAGTTAGGGTGGGAATGAAACATGCAACCGTTCAAATACATGGTAGAGCATTTAACTGTCAGGTGCATTACATTCCAACATGCGATTTTCTATATGTTAAATGCCCCAAAACTAACAAGGTTATTGGGTATGCAAACTAGCCAGGTTTTGGTGGTTGATTTTGTTGAGTTTAGTCTCCCCTCCTTCACAAGATTCAAAGGCACAGATGGCCTCCGCAAGCAATTTACCAATCGTCAGTCCTGAGGATAGCCCGGCATCGGCTATTCTGGAGCTAGAATCAGCAGCTGCTGAAGAGAATAGGATATTGCGTCTCCGCATATTGAAAATGTGGGACACATGTGTGAGCAGGTGACTTTTGCCTTATATGAAATACTCCTTTAAAATTCAAGAAAATAGATTTTTGTTAATTATTTTCAATTTAGGAATTTTGTAGAATTTTGTTTAATTATTTGCATTTTGTGCATGTTTAAGTTTTATTTAAATCATGAAAAAATACCAAAATAATCTAATAAGTAATTATTTATTTTATAATATAAAAATCACAAAAAAATGCTTCATTTTTATACTTTTTTCTTTTATTGATTTTTCTCTTTTGATTCAGGATTAAGTAATTTTTATTGATTTTTACAATTAGTTAATTAGTTTAACTGTACATTTTTAGATAATTTAGGATTTTTAATTAAAAAAATAAAAAAACAAGAAAGGAAAAGGAATTTGAAGAAGATTTTATTTGACCTTAAAATTGAGCTAGAATTAAAATTGACGCAATTATTACAAGACAAACTCAATATTATATCCAATACCTTTTTAATCCAAACTCTTTTTATAAAAGATAAGACCTAGATCTAAGGGAATGAGATTTCTTCCCTACAATGAGAGACCCCTAGACACACATAAAAACCGGCGGACCCTTCCAAAACTCAGAGAATAACGAAATCAGACCACCTCTCCATTTGGTCATTTGGATTGAGAACAGAAGGAGAGCAAAACCAGGAGAAAATCAATCTCCTCTAGTCTTAAATGCTTAAACGGGAGTCCGACAATTGGAGTCAATGTTCAAGTTTGTTTCCGGTTGAGTTTTGATTACTTGTTCGTTAGTTTGCTGCTGTCGATTGCCGAAATTTCTGCTAAGCTCCGGTCGAGTTTGTCTCGGTTTTTAGTCAGTTTATTCTATTTTTCTTGTTCAACTAGGTTAGTTTGAGGATTTTATGTATTTCTCCTTGATTTTACATGAATAATTGATTGGAACTACTTTTGAACTTGGTGAATGAATCCTGTTAAATTCAGTCACTGATTTTATGAGTTAGTAGTATTAGCCTTCATGATCTTCGATTAAAAGTGGACTCTGGAATTTTGATGTTTAATTATTCAGGATTAAATGGACGGCACGCTCTCTTGAAAACTGAATTTATTGGTTTCTGTCTCATAAAAAGAGAGCAAAGAAGACATTAATGAAATTGTCTTCTGTCGAGATAAGAATGAGTGGCCATTGTAAATGTATTGATATTTCACTTCTAAAAAGGGAAGATAAGTTTAGTTATAAGTCTTAACTGTATACTTATCTTTTGATTCTTATTATTACTGTTTTTTTGATAGTATTTCTTGTTCGTTTGAATAAATTTTCTGAATCTCATTTGGCTCAATGATTTCTCAAGTTCTGTGATGGATCCTTCGATTACTACTGACTCAAGTCATTTTTAACATTAATTGTATGTTATATACTTAGTGAAATAAATAAGAAGCTGAGTGCTTTTCCCTAGATTTTGAGTCTGGCTTCGTACTTTTTGTTTAGAACGAATTACTTCTAATTTGCAAATATTTAGGTTTTTTTCATAATTTGATTTGCAAATATTAAGTTTGTGCCTACTTGAACATCAATTTATTATGGGAAATCTGGTTTTTAAATTTTTATTTCTATCTGCAGCCAAGTGTTCCTTTATAGCTTCCATTAGATTCTTATTATTTACTTTGTTAATATTTAGCTCAAAATTGTTTCTCTGCGCATTTTCCTTACTGCCATTGCTTTAGATTTGGATTATCACTTGGCATTCTGGCACGCATTGGATCATCTCAAAACGTAGAAAAATATTCATGAATATTCGTAGGAATGCTTTAGGCGCGTTCAAAGATATCATCGTGATTCTTGATACGGTTCTCTCGAAATAGTCATGACACTTAATTTTCAAATTCGGGAGTGTATTTCATGTAACTTGATTATACCAACTTCGAATAATAAAACCCTTTCATCAGAATAAATTGAGGTACATCGTTCCAAACAAAATGATAATTGCATGGCCCTCATTTAATTAGTGTATTAAATCCTTAGAATTCGAGGCGTGCCATTTAGCAAAATTTCATGGCCCTCGCAAAGTTGCAAATGCGTAGTTGCTTTAGGCGCGTTATTTTAATAATTTACCTTCCTAAACTCGGGTGCGCATTTTTGTGACCCAAACCTAAATCTCAACAATGTTAGACAAAATGTATCACGGACCGCGGGTGCATTTATGTGACATGGTTCAATACGTATTTTTAATAACGTTGAAATCTTCCTAAAAATGATATTTAAATAAAAGCGGTTATAAAGTTAAAATTGAATCATAGGTTAAACATGTATTAAAATCAAGTAAATAGGCCAAATATGATAGTTGAGCGACTGTGCTAGAACCACGGAACTCTAGAATGTCTAATACCTTCTCCCGGGTTAACAGAATTCCTACCGGATTGCTATATTCGAAGACTGTAAAACAGAGTCAATCTTTCCTCGATTCGAGATTTAAACTGGTGACTTGGGACACCATAATATTATCCCAAGTGGCGACTCTGAATTTAATAAAAAAATAATTATGTTTCGATTGTCATTTAAATTGGAAAAAACTCCCTTATATACCCCTTCCGGGGGTGCAAAAGAGAGGTGTGATAGCTTTGCCAACTCTGTTGGGGATAAGAACCCAGAACTTCTGCTTCAGGGTTCAAAATTTGAGCTTAGAGTAATTGTTATATTTGGCTTTATTTACTGTCTGATTTTATTAACATGTTTGGACCTAATGTGCTAAATGTTGCTTTTTACCACTTTGATATTACCTGAACTGTATACAAACTACTACGAAACCCTTCTCTTCTCATCTTTGGGGATGTGCACGCTGGCGTGACTCCTCTTATGTTAGTATCATACCTTGAAATAATAAAGAGGCTCGGACAAGTTACAAAGTCGGATGGCCTTTTGGTTCCCGGTACGTAGCCCCCTCCTCGGCTCGAGTTGTCCGCTCGGGTGCACAGGTCTAGAATAATACCCCCAGGTTTTAAACCTAGAATAACTCAGTCTCATGCAGGATTCCTAGTAGGAACTCTTGTTTGCATCATGTGCATTTGAATTAGTGCATTCAGCACATGGGTTGCGTCCGTCTAGGACAGGTGTACCCAAAAATCAAAAGACCATCTTGATGCATCTTACGTGGTACTTACATATCTATCTGTTTCGGCTTGCATGTTGACTGGCTTCTAAAATAGGGAAAGAAAATTTTAAAAAAATAAAAATCAAAAGAAAAAAGAGGAGAAAGAAGAAAAAAGAAACAAAAAGTGAGAGATAGGTATTTAGAAAATTCTGAAAATCTGCCAAAATTCTGGAAAAAAAAAAGACATTTCAAAATGATCCAAAATTCTCAAGTGTCATGTTTTCCTGTTCCATCAAAACTGGCAGAACTACGCGGCTCTGAATCTCATTAGATGTGAGATACGTAGACAAACCTCATCGGTTCCAGTCTCCAATTTTTAAAATTCCAAAAAATTTCTTTTACTTTCTTCCTTATAAAAGTTTTTCTTTGAGACCCCAATTTTTTTAAAATATAAAAATATTTTCTTTAGTTGCTTCTGAAAATAAAAAAAATATAAAAATATGTTTATTCTTCTTTTGAAAATTGAAAGAGAAATTCAAGATTAAAGAATACTTTCTTTTTCTTTAGAAGCACTTCTTTCCTAACTTTAGAATAGAAATTCATAAATACAAAAATATTTTTCTTTCTTCTTTAGAAGTTTTTCTATCGAAATTCCAAAAAAATATAATAAAAGTCGAAACTCAAAGGACTATTGCATGCGGTGTATACGCAAAATGGAGATAATCTACAACATATCCCAGAGCTATACCAAGTGGTAAAGAAATACTTGGGAATTACCAAAGCAGATTTAATATTTATTCGGATTTATTCTAAAAAGGAAAAAAAATCTTTTTTCTTTAGAAGTCTTTCTTTGCAAAAATGCTGAAGAAAAATCAAAATCTAAAAAATATTCTCTTTCTTCTTTATTTTTTTTTAAGCAAACACTAGGCAAAGCCTAGCGTTAGATTTTTATTGATAATATAAAATTAAAATTACAACATAATAACTTGAATGTCCGAAGTATAGCATGATCACCACAGAGTTCTTAACACAACTTTGTGGTGATATTATAGATAAGGATATTAAGATAATGAAATGAAAACTGAGGAAGCGAGTAATGTGCTGTCCTTTCTTCAACTTTGTAATGAAATCGGAAAGATCTTCACAATTCATGCTTTGTTCTTTGTTTTACTGAGCTTTCTAAAGGTATTTTGAGTAATCTGCTTTTGTTTTGCAATTCGCATTGGGAGCTTCCTTTTGTTTGCGTCTTCAGCCATCTTTCTTCTTTATAAGTCTTTCTTTTGAAAAAAAAATAGAAAAAAAAAGAAAGTTCGAAATCCAGAAAAATACAAATTTATTTTATTTCCTTTATTCCTAATATTCCCGAACTACACAAGATCTGATTCATGTTCCCACATGATACGTAGGCAACTCACATCAGGTTCGATCACTATAAAAAAGAAATGAAAAAAAATATTGATAATAATAAGGACTGATTGAGTCCATTCTAACATGTTTTGTTTTGAATTTTGAAGAAAGTTGAAGTGGTCAGTTCGCGGTAAGCGGACAACACAAGATCAAATGAAAAATGATAACTGACATCGAAGTTGTTCCAAGTTCTCAAGAGACTCAGGGTCAGATGGTTCGACAAGAGTCTACTGTGTTTGAGGAAAATAGAATACTGAAACAGAAAATGGCCAAAATGTATCACGCATGGGCCAATGGCCAAGGACACCCTTGTCATGAGTCACAATTTGCTACCCAGCAAGAGTAGTACCACTCTCCTGAGTACCACTCGTGCTTGTTTGATCTTCCTGCAAATATTGAGAAGCTTGCCCGAAAGATGGTACAGGAAGAAATGACCCAAAGAGTGAAAAGCTTAGAAAAATGGTTGAAAAACATGCAAGGTTTGGCAGGTCAAAAGAGTGTTACCTTCAAAGATCTATGTATATTCCCCGATGTCCACTTGCCGTCTGGTTTCAAGACTCCCAATTTTGAAAACTATGATGGACATGGAGACCCCATAGCCCACCTGAAAAGGTATTGCAATCAACTGAGAGGTGCGGGAAGAAATGAAGAATTGTTGATGGCTTATTTTGGGGAAAGCCTTACAGGAGTAGCCTTCGAATGGTTTATGGATCAAGACACATCTCGCTGGTATGTCTGGGATGACATGGAACAGGCATTTGTCAAACAATTCAATACAATATTGGCATTGCCCCAGACCGTAATTCCCTTTCAAACCTGAAGAAAAAACCAACTGAAAGTTTCTGGGAATATGCCATTATGGAGAGAACAAGCAGCTAGAGTTAAGCCACCCATGGATGACCACGAGCTAATCACTCTCTTCCTTCAAGAGCAAGAGCCAGATTGCTTTCAAAACATGATATCTGCAATTGGCAAATCCTTCTTGGAAGTAATCAAAATGGGAGAAATAGTAGAGAATGGTCATAAGACAGAAAAATTATAAGTAAAGTAGTTTTAAAGCCGTAACTCAGGCAGTCCGGTTTGAATCTGATAATTGCGACACAAATGAGAACCTTGAAGAAATCATGATTCATCAGGGTCTAGAAGAGGTTCCAGGAATACATCTCGAAGGTATGAGCATCCTCCTCAGGTTTTCCATGACTCCCCTGAGAAGTATTATCCACCTCAGAATCCTCAATACTCTGTCGCTCCACCTCAGTATGTTGTCCAGCCACCAAAACACCCTAGAAGGCGAGCACGAGCACAACAAAATCTCTACTAGCCTTCATAAAATTTTCAAGTGCCCTATAACCTACATCCAAGCTAGGGGTATAGAAGGGAACAAAGGTTAAAGGACAATTTGACACCAATAGGAGAGTCCTATGCAAGCTTATTTGAGAAGTTAAAGCATTATGACATGATTGCACCCATTCCTCAAATTCATGTGGACCCACATACAAGAAGCTTTGACCCTTCCAACATGTGTGAATACCATTCCAGTTCCTAGGGGCACAATGTTGAAAGTTGTCGGGATTTGAAAATAGAAATAGAAAGGATGATCCAGGAAAAACCAATTGTGATCCAAGACAGTGACACCTAGAATATCGTGCAGAATCCTTTATCTGCACATGATAATGCACACCTTATAGGGATGATGCCTGGTTACATGGAGTATGGGAGTCCTCTCGAGAGCTTGCAGACTGTAATTGGAGAAGGCCATGGTGATTCTGATGAGTAAATTTATGGCTAAATGTCAAGCTTAGAAATTGAAAAGTCATTCTCTCCTTACTAGGAAAGAATCTTGGTAGCTTGTTTTGATGTTTTTTCTACTATCTGGGTTATTTCAGGGTTGTGGTCCAGATTTTATTTGTTTTATTGAGTCAAAACCCTTCTATCATTCTATTCTGTTTGTATGAGTCATGTCTGTCTATTTATATTGCTAATTTCATTATCCGGGTTATTTTACAAACTCGAATTTTAGGTTGCTTGTTTAGTTGTCAAACCCTTCCATCCTTAATCAATAAAATAAATTTTTTCCTTTCGTGTCATTCTATTCCTAGTTCTTTACTCGCTAGTTCTAATGACATGACATGTATGCGGAAATTTTGGCAGATCTTAGAAACTTATTTAATCTGGAATTGGATGACTGGAAAAAGAAAGAAAAATACCATTAAGGATGAATAAAGAGTTGAAATGCTTGGGAATTAAGGTAGAGTAAAAGTCACATTCGAATCATTGTGAAGATCGGGCTTAAGGAAGAATCAATTGAATATTGTTGGAGAGTTTGACGTTAATGGATAGAAAGGGTCTTGTGACCACGACACACCAAGAAGATAGGCATGTTTATCAATGTTGTGATTGCAAAAGGATAATATGTTTGGCGTTCTCGAGGTTGGGAGGCCCTTTTTATGCTACCCAAATACTTTATACCCTTTGTCACCCCTTTGAGCCTTTTTTTTACCACCCTCTTTTGGAATCAAGTTTAGAGTCAAGAAAAAAAAGGGAAAAGAAAAAGAAAAAAAAGTCCACGTCCCAAGGTTACAAACTGAAAAAATTCTTAGAAAGTTCAAATGAAAAAAAATGAAGAAGAAAAGAATTGGCAAAGGTCCATGCCTCCAGAAAATAGAAGTTGGGGCAACTTATTTTGAAAAAAAAAAGAAGACAAAAGAAAAAAGAGAAATAGAAAGAAAGATGAAAAATAGTTTAGGTCAAATGTTTGAACTACGTTTGACCTGATTCCTTAAGAAAAGGATACATATGCAGTCTCACAGTTCGGTCCAACCAAATAAGAATTCAAAAAAGAAAAAGACAAGAAATTCCAAAAAATTCCCAATAGTTAAAATTGGGGCAAAAATTTTATTTCACTTTTAAAAGAGTCGATTACAAGAGTTGTAAGTCTGTAGCCCCCTTCACTTGAGTGTACTTTTGGCCTTCATGCCTGCCATTCTTTCCAACCATATCCAAAACCTTCCCAATAAGACCTCCCGATAAGCCTTCAAGAATCCCAAAAAAAGAATGCAAAGACGGTTGTCACACGACATAGAACACTGTCAAGTTGCTCACACAAGAAGCAAAAGAAAAAGGAAAATGAAAGAAAGAATGAGAGAGTCTTGCTAGTGAAAACCCTCACGGGCACCGTAAGACGACGGTAAGCAGAGATGAATAAATGAGAGAGACTTTTTGGTGAAAACCCCTTGGGCACTACTTGTCGAAAGTGAGTCATGAGGCTGATGCGAAGAATTAGCATAAATAACTCCGACTTCAAAGGCCATAAGAATGGTAAAAAGGAAGATTAGATTAGTTTGATAGATCAGGCCATTGAGTCAAAAATGCATGTCATGATCATTAAGGCTAACTACTGGAAAAAAAAAAAGAAAAAAAGGAAAAAAGGAAAAAAAAATCTTTCGTCTGTCCTTCCAACAGGGGAATTTCTTGTTAATATTAATTTCTTTGCATCATTGTGTCCTTCACTCTGAGTCAGTCCTTGTCAAAACAAGTAAGAAAAGATTTCAAAATCTGCTACCAGCTTTTCAGTTGCACAAAGTAAATTTGTCCAGCACACTTAGTTGTTACAGTCAACATGCCTTAAGGATTCGTGCAAAAGCTTCCCCCAGGACTCTTGTGAACCTACTTGGCGCAAGCAAAGATAACTTGTGATTTTCTCTGACAGAAAAATTGCTCAAAAAGTGGGAAGTCATTCAAGATATCAGAAAATGTCACAACCCAAAATCCACTAAGGGTAGTGATGGCGTCAGACACCACTGTCAGGCAAGCCAACTGAATTACTTAATTAAATTCTTGTTTTAATAATTTTGAAAACACTTCCTTTTATAAGATTGAAACAACACACCAGTATATTCCTCGGAATTAATAATGAAATATTTAACACCTTGAAAAATTTCTGAATAAACCCAAATACATCCCAAAATCCAATGTCACAAGTATATGAGCATCTACTGATAGGGAAATAAAATACAACACCCATCCGGAATAGAATGCATGGGAAGTAAATACAATACAGTGGAAGGGACTATACTAGCTGCAGGCCGCCTCAAATAATGCAACTCACCTAGTCCCAGAATCATTCGTGCTGCTACACTCAGTAGGCCGCCATAGTTACATATACTTGTGCAACAAAAAATGCACAGAAGTTTAGTATGAGTACGTAAACCATGTGTACTCAATGAGTATCCCGTCTAATCTTGAAGAAGTAGAGACGAGATGGTCAACTTCGATACTTACTAGTGGTTTAACAATGATATCAATAATACATTAAATCGTGAATTTCTACAAACATGATTTTTACCAAATAGCATGAAACAATAGACAAATATTCCTTTTATAGGTAATTTTCAAAATTCCTTTTTCTTTATTTTCCAAATATTCCGAAGCCATGAAGAGGTAATAACAACTTTAATAAGTTCAAGGAAATAATACCAGCATGTGCAAATAACCACCGTGCGACGCACAACCCGATCCAACATAAAAGTAAATTGTGCACTGCCGTGAGTTGAACGGCTCGAACCGTAGATGCATCTATTACCCCGCTCGCGAATCATCCATGCGCTGCGGTAAAATATAAATAAACAACACCCCGCTCGCGAATCATCCATGTGACGCAGGTACACATTGAGGCATGCATTCAAACAGTCAATCAAAACTTCATCAGGGAAAAATAATTACCCAAAGAAATAGCAATTTTCTTTAACGTTCAAGAAAATGATGTTTAATCCTTTTGAAATCCATTTACTGTTTTGATGTGATTTAAGCAATTCAAACGCTCAATAAGTTTACAAATATTCCAAGTATAACATGCTTTTAAGGTCCTACGCTACCCAGACTTAAACATAATTGTTGCTACGTACGGATTCTAGTCACCTCGTGCATACGTAGCCCCCACAAATAGGAGCACATAATCAATTAATTCACCTATGGAGACATTTTCCTCTGACAAGGTTATAAAGGAGACTCACCTTGCTCCGAAGATCCATAACCGGCATTCCACGCCTTTTCGAAGACTCGAATCGATGCAACAACGCCCCGAAACTAGCCAATAATTATGTAAACACATTCATATATGCTAATGTACTCATTATAATCCAATTTATAACAATTCCTAACCCCGATGAATGTTGACAAAAATGCCCTCGGGCCCACGTGCCCGGAATCTGAAATTTTCCAAAGATAAAGTTTACCCATGAATCCACGAACTCAAATATATTTTCTCTTAATTCCATACTCAAAATCATGGTCAAATTCCAAGAACAATAATTTTCTAGGTATACCCTCAAACCCCAAGTTTTTCTACAATTTTCATGCTCAAATCCATACATAATTGATGTATTTAACTCCAAATAGGTGGGGATAACTTACCTTATCATTAATGATGAAGATCCTCTCTTGAAACTTCCCAGAAATCGCCCAAGCCATGAAAATATGAGAGAAAATGGCCAATTCCCGTTCATAAAACACCCCTCTGCTCCCAGCTACTTCCTCTTCTGCTGAAGAAATTCAGCTTCCGCGGTCTCGATTTTGCGGATCATTAGCCGCTTCTGCGGCTTCCACTAGACTGCCTATTTTCGCTTTTGCGTTTTGCCTTCCACAGATGCAGTCCTATTCTGCGAAATTCAACTGCATCTGTGGTCCTCCAGCCTTAACCGAATATCTGCTTCTGCGGCTTCCTTTCCCGCTTCTGCAAGGCCGCTTCTGAGGTCCCATTTCCATAGAAGCGCAAATATCAGTAATCAAATCCTTCAGCTGTCCAAAATCCCAATTTTGATCCGTTAACAACCTGAAATCCACCCGAGGCCCCTAGGGACCCAAACCAATCATGCTAACCAGTCCCATTACATATTACGGACTTGCTCGATGCTTCAAATCATATCAAACAATGCTAAAAATCATGAATCAACCTCAAATTCAAGCTTTATGAACTTTGAAATTTCAAGCTTCCACTTCCGGTGTTTAAACCTATCAAATCACGTCCGGTTGACCTTAAATTTATCACACATGTCATATTTGACATTACCTACTTCAACTTTCGGAATCAGAATCCGACCCCGATATCAAAAAGTCCACTTTCGGTCAAACTTCTCCAAAAACCTTCAATTTTCTATCTTTATCCAAATGGCTCCAAAATGACCTACGGACCTCTGAATTCACTTCCGATCGTGTTCCCAACTCCAGAATCACCATACGAAGTTATTCCCAGACTCGGAATCCCAAACGTACATCGATAGCATTGAAATGCACTTCAAGCCAAACTTATGAAATTCCTTCCAAAATGCTAACTTCCACAATATGCGCCAAAATGCTCTTGGGTTATCCAAAATGCGGACCGAGCATACACCCAACAAAATCATCATACGAACCTGCTGGAACCTTCAGACCCTGATTCCGAGGTCATTTACTCTAAAATCCAATCTTAGTTAATTCTTTTAACTTTAAGCTTCCAAAATGAGAATTCTCATTCCAAATCAACTCTGAACTTCCCAAAACTTAATTCCGACCACGCGTACAAGTCATAATACCTGAAATGAAGTTGTTCATGGACTCAGACTACTGAATGAAGCGCTAGAGCTCAAATTGACCGGTCGGGTCATTACATTCTCTCCCGCTTAAACATACATTCGTCCTCGAAGGTGCTGAGAACTATATTGAAGTAGTCTGAAATCATTATTTAACTTCTCATGCACCTTCCCGAGCTACCACAACTCAGTTGAACATATCAGCTCGATAAATTCTGAAGATATTCCTTTTTATTCAAGCAAATGATCCTTAGAGCCCGATTCCAACATAAGATCACCATATCAATCACTACACGCTGCAGCAACATGACTGCACACCTTTGCTGAATTCACATCTCGCACCGCTTTATTCATAGGGTCACAATAACATTCTCTAAGAATAATAGTCGAAATTCCACGAACCTGATGCTCCCATTGCACCTCATGACCTACAAAAGTCTTGCTCTAATTCTTACAATATCGCCATGACGGACGAGATGTGAAGAAATTCATAACCAACTGCCAAGTCAGCCAATCCTTGAGTTTATACTTCTAACAAGAACCATTACCTCATTCTGCACCAAATAATGATCTTTACTCCTTAATATATTTCATGCAATCAGATTGCACTGATCCTAAATCCAATAATCTAGTCTCACCCAGTACAAACTGCTCCAGCAAGGAGCCACCCCCGATATGACAAAAATCTCATATAATACCACAATGTGCCAATAGGCTACCAATTAGAATGCGATATAAAAAGGAAAGCGAACTCTGAAAAGGAAATCCAATTGCCCCGCTCGCAAATCATACATGTGACGCAGGAAACATACTAATCAGATGCCCCGCTCGCAAATCACACATGCAACGCAGGCTCATAGCTAATACAAGTTTTTCTTAGAAAATAGGAAACAAAACATATAAGAACCGATATAAGGAACTGTACTCAACATCACACTGTTGCGGTGTGCAACCCGATCCGAGCAACGTTACTATGGCGGCGTGCCACCCGATCCACACAACATCACTATGGCGGCATGCCACCCGATCCAAATAACATACCCATGGCGGCGTGCCACCCAATCCCACATGGAACTCACATAAGGAGATGTACATCGTGCTAAATTGCTCATTATAACAAAATATCGAATATCGGTCATAAGCACACTAAGTGTATAATACCATTCTCTGGGGAGACATATAACGCTATAATCCACTAACTCGGGCATAACCGAGGTGCAATACAGGATCTGAATCTCAAGAGCCATTCTGCTCATGTAACATCATCTCCACGCGGAACCTCAACATATAAGAAATTTAACAAGCCATATCACAACTCATACAATGCAATACTTCATTACCTGGAATGGATAACGACAAATTAACACCCCTACTACTCCTCCTTAAGGAGCGCTTTGCTGAAATAAACACAACTAGCCTGGCATAGAGCCCATATTCATATTTAATCCATCCACCAACCTCAAGTCGATTCTGATCGCATCAAACTAGGCCAATAACCTTTCAAAGGTCCATATTCACCCCTTTTTCCTAAAACACATAAGCACCACCGTTATAACTGGAGCAAACCTCCACAGTCCATAACCCAATAAGTCGAGTGCCCTCTAGGCATAAATTCTCAAATTAATGATATTACCACAATCCTCATACTTATTTTAAATATTAAATCAATCGAGTGACTACATGTCACACTTATCAAAACTTCCCGTGGGACACGTTCCCACAACCTTCCGAACCACATAACAGGTCCGTACACCCAAACCACCGGTCGTGCTAATGCTGAAAAGCGACGAAAAATACCTTAACCAGGATGCAAGGCCTACCTTACAAAACACCAATTTCGGGTGAAGCTGAAGAATTTACCAACTTACCTTAAACATCAAAAATCCTTTCCTGCTCATCCGACCTCGTGACATCCTTGTCAACATCGAACCTCAACCTTGATTCCCACCTTCAAGTTTCCATACCACTCACTGCACCTAACATGCCAACATACGATAGAACACGCTTTTCATCATAGCTTCGGAACTACTATTAGGCTAACACTTCATCATGTAAAAGTTTTTCACTTAACTCGCTTCAAGAGAACCATAGCAACGCATAGGTAAATTCTCACAACCATAGAATATTCAAATCTCTAAGTAGTGGTCTAAACCATCATAGCCCTTCCGGGATCCACCTCCACATAATCGGCCACAACAGTAGAATACTTTCTGAATAACACTAACTACAGCAGCCGACAAGTCTCGCACGCACCGTGGCAGTTCACTTGCATAACTTGTTCATGCTGAAAGAACTGAGCACTACTAGCAACACGCCAATTCGACTATGGCTAACCAATACCTCTTCTTCCAGTTTGTCCTTGATTGTCATAGAAACAATACTAACTCCTTTCAACACATAACATGTTCCATCTGCACTCATCCTGAGTGACCTTAAATCACGAGACCATGGTGTCTCAAATCCCCTGAACCATTTCATTCCTTCCTTGTGCGCACATTCGCACTCTCAACTGTTATGCCCATTCTACTAACCCTTTTATGAATCTGAAGTCCTTTCTCATGTTTCTCTTACGTGCTACACTGCAAGTCAAAACATCATAGAACATTCTGGGCCTCCACTCATAAGTTGTTGCAAAAGTTTGATTCTTAACTGTACTCATAGGCTCAAAATCATTAGGCATTACACTTTATCTTTTGAATTCACTAGGATTGTTATTGAGAGCCACCCACTCTTACTTGTCCCTGAATATAATCAATTCCATAAATCTTCTAGCACATGAATACCCCATTGGTGAAGCACCTGGCAGAATCATTCCCTTAGAATCCGCATTTTTACAAAGCACAATCCTGAATCCATCCCCAAGTCTGAACATGGGCCAATATGGCCAACGATAACACCCTTTAACAATTCTTTTTCTCAAATCACCACTTATGTTATTTTCCCGTTGCTAAAACAACTTACCCATACATTAATAACCCGAAACCTCACAAGAAGATAACCATAAACACAATCGTAGGCGATGGTACTCTCCTACTTGGCTTGAAGCCATTCATGACCCAACCCTGGAATTTGCCGGGATTCTTAATCTCTTATTGACACAACCTTGCGCAATCAACCGCCTAAATTCTCGAAATCTTCTGTAAAACCCCCATTTTTTTACATTATGTATCATCAAACACATTTGCACAACCGATCTCTTTGTTGTATAACCAATAGAACCTTTTCACGGAAGCTTCGCCTATCACGCAACCGCTCACCTGCTCACAAGTATAACCTACCTGTAAAAATCATTCTCTGACATCTTCCAACACTGCTACATGGGGTACAATCACTACGACATCAATAAACCATCCCGAGTCCAAGCTAATCCCTCTAACTGCATGAGTCCTTTCAACCCTCGTGGACATTAATTAAATATGCGGCAACATCCTTCCCATTCAAAGTTAAGTTGTATCGTTCTTCATTTCAAGCATCTCCGTTCCGTTATACCAAGTCTCATGCCGCATAATAGCCCATACTTCAGAATAAATTCGTAGACCCCAATCACCAATCACTAATATTCTCAAATCCATCTGAACTCTCCTTAAGGTATGTGGTCATCCTACTACGAAGCCCATATGCAACTCCGCCACTCTCCCACTTTGGGCAAACCCACTTCCTCAATCAACTACTCGACTTTCGCTTCATATACCTAGACTTATAGAATTTTTGAACACCGCCTGATGTTTACCATATTTCTTTCATCGTTTGCTGCTCAGCTGTTATTTTAAATAAAATCTCTCTTTGTAGCACTTGAACCCATGAATCACTACTAACCTCTAAACCTTTAAGATCGCCATTCTCAAGCTGTTAACATTAGAAACACCAATTCGATCTGAACCACCGCACCCCGTGATATTTACTGTTATCTTTCCAAAATTATTTTACAGTGCCTTATTCTAAGGCGAATTGAAAAAAACTATAACACCGGCGAACTTAACACATACAACTGAGGACGATAACACTACATCGCAGATAAAAATTCCACCATGCTCGCAAATACCTAGTCTTGTTACCCCTCAACCCGCATCTGAACATTCTTAGCCTGATTGGATTCCCCTTTCCGGGAATAAAATATCAAATCGCTACATCAAGAACTAAGTAAACCTCACTTAAAATCATTTACTACCTCGACACGCGGGCAAACATACTACCATCATAAAATTACTGCAGAATAATCGCTCATAAGCATCATGGCACGCGGGCAAACATACTACCATCATAAAAATACTGCAGAATAATCGCTGATAAGCATCATGGCAAACTGTGCCTAGCCTCAAGGCTCTCATACTGCTACTAATCCAAAACAACAGAATATATGTCCACAAGGAGACAATAACACCTCAAATAACTCCATAGGGAGAAACACCCGTACCATATTCATAGTGCCACTACTATTCTTCCATTCTCAATTTATAACAAGTGCTTCGCATAGCATAAGATTGAGTAGGAAGGAAGCAAAGGCATAAGCCTCACGGGAAGTCAAGTCGCACGATAAGGAATAAAGAAGGGAAGTACTCCTAACAGTCCTGCAACCTCCCGAGGATAAGTGCAGACGTCTCCGTACCGATCCGAGGGACTCTACTAGACTTGCTCATGACTCATGAGACCCTAGGAACCTAGTGCTCTGATACCATGTTTTCACGACCCAAAATCCACTAAGGGTCGTGGTGGCGCCGGACACCGCTGTCATGCAAGCCAACTGAAATACTTAATTAAATTTTTGTTTTAATACTTTTGAAAACACTTCCTTTGATAAGATTGAAACAACACACCGGTATATTGCTCAGAATAAAAACTGAAATATTTAACTACATGTAAAATTTCTGAATAAACCCAAATATATCCCAGAACCCAGTGTCAAAAGTACGTGAGCATCTACTGATAGGGAAATAAAATACAAAACCCATGCGCAAATAACCACCATGGGACGAGCGGCCCGAACCAACATAAAAGTAAATTGTGCACTGCCGAGGGTCGAACGGCTCGAACCATAGATGCATTTGTTACCCCAGCTTGCGAATCATACATGTGACGCGATCAAATATAAATAAACAACACCCCGCTCACGAATCATTCATGCAATGCAGGTATACATTGAAGCATGCATTCGAACAGTCAATCAAGATTTCATCAGGGAAAATTAGTTACCCAAAGAAATAGCAATTCTCTTTAACGGTCAAGAAAATGATGTTTAATACTTTTGAAATTCATTTACTGTTTTGATGTGATTTAAGCAATTCAAGCGGTCAATAAGTTTACAAATATTCCAAGTATAACATGCTTTTAGGGTCCTAGACTACCCAGACTTAAACATAATTGTAGCTACGTATGGACTCTCGTCACCTCGTGCATACTTAGCCCCCACAAATAGGAGCACATAATCAATTAATTCACCTATGGGGATATTTCCCTCTGACAAGGTTAGAAAGGAGATTCACCTTGCTCCGAAGATCCACAACCGGCATTCCACGCCTTTTCGAAGACTTGAATCGATGCAACAATGCCCCGAAATTAGCCAATAATTATGTAAATCCATTCATATATGCTAAGGTACTCATTATAATCCAATTTATAACAATTTCTAACCCCGATGAATGTTGAAAAAAATGCCCTCGGTCCCACGTGCCCGAAATCTAAAATTTTCCAAAGATAAAGTTTACCCATGAACTCACGAACTCAAATATATGATTTTCTCTTAATTCCATAATCAAAATCGTGGTCAAATTCCAAGAACAATAATTTTCTAGGTCTCCCCTCAAACCCCAAGTTTTTATACAATTTTCATGCTCAAATATATATATATTTGATGTATTCAACTCTAAATAGGTGGGGATAACTTACCTTATCATTAATGATGAAGATCCTCTCTTGAAACTTCCCAGAAATCGCCCAAGCCATGAAAATATGAGAGAAAATGGCCAAATCCCGTTCTTAATACACCCCCTCTGCTCCCAAGTACTTCCCTTTCTGCGGAAGAAATTCAGTTTCCTCGGTCTCGCTTTTGCGGATCATCAGCCGCTTCTGCGGCTTACACTACACCACCCATTTTCGCTTTTGTGTTCCGCTTCCGCATATGCAGTCTCGCTTCTACAGAATATCGACCGCATCTGCGGTCCACGAGCCTTGATTGAATATACGATTCTGTGGCTCCCTTTCCCGCTTCTGCAATCCCATTTCCACACAAGCAGAATTACCAGCAACCAGATCCTTCAGTTGTCCAAAAATCTCAATTTCAATCCATTAACCACACAAAATTAACCCGAGGTACCCCGGGCCCAAACCAATTATGCCAACCAATTCCATAATACATTACGAACTTGCTTGGGGCCTCAAATCATATCAAACAATGCTAAAAATCATGAATCAACCTCAAATTCAAGCTTTTTGAACTTTGAAATTTCAAGCTTCCACTTCCGGTGTTTAAACCTATCAAATCACGTCCGATTAACCTCAAATTTTGCAGACAAGTCATATTTGACATTACGGACCTACTCCAACTTCCGGAATTGGAATCCGGCCCGATATCAAAAAGTCCACTTTCGGTCAAACTTATCCAAAAACCTTCAATTTTCTATCTTTATCCAAATGGCTCCAAAATGACCTACGGACCTCCAAATTCACTTTCGATCGCACTCCCAACTCCAGAATCACCAAACGGAGCTATTCCCAGAATTGGATTCCCAAACGAACATCGATAGCATTGAAATGCATTTCAAGCCAAACTTATGAAATTCCTTCCAATATACTAACTTCCACAATAGGCGCCAAAATGCTCTCGGGTTATCCAAAACCTAGACCAGGCATACACCCAAGTCCGAAATCATTATACGAACTTGATGGAACCTTCATATCCTGATTTCGAGGTTATTTACTCTGAAATTCAATCTTAGTTAATTCTTTCAACTTTAAGCTTCCGAAATGAGAATTCTCTTTCCAAATCAACTCTAAACTTCCTGAAACTTAATTCTGACATGTGTACAAGTCATGATACCTAAAATAAAGTTGTTCATGGCCTTAGACTAGTGAACGACGTACTGGAGCTCAGAACAATCGTTTTGGTCGTTACAGAAAAGGTCACCTAAGCAAAAATTCCAGTTAGGATAAGGATGATTGAGCCACCACTACGAATGGTACTGGGTGTAATACAATCAGAGTGGGTGGGAACAAAAGTCTCTTGAGACCGATTCAGGCTGATCGAGTAAAAGCCAAGCTGCTCAAGACTCAAGGCCACAAACCGACCACCATTCAAAACTGACAAAATTTTCTTTGTTTAAAACAGGAACAAAGCAGCAGAAGGAAAGTGGTTCAAATAAAAATAGGAAAAAAAGAAAAAAATGAGTCGATAGAGGGAAGTTTCTCAAATCGTTGGCTTTTATCTGTCTTGCTAATGTGCATAAATTTTGAATTTCTCATCATATTATTCCTCCTAGGATAAAAAGGGCCTAGTCTGATGAATTTTCTCGTAGGACCGAAATCTTAGTCTGATTATCTTTCTCCTAAGATAGAAAATCTAGTGTGATAAACTTTCTCCTAGGATCAAAATCTTAGTCTGATGAATTTTCTCCTAGGATAGAAGACCTTGTCTAATGAACTTTCTAATAGGATCAAAATCTTAGTTTGATGAATTTTTCTCCTAAGATAGAAGTCCTAGTATGATGAATCTTTCTCCTAAGATACAAAAGAAAAGTGACCTAGTCTGATAAACTTTCTCCTAGGATCAAAATCTTAGTCTGATGAATCTTTCTCCTAAGATATAAAACCTAGTATGATTCTTAGTCGAATGAATCTTTCTCCTAAGATACCAAAAAAAGAAAAAAGGGACCTAGTTTAATGAATTTTCTCCTAGGATAAATGTCTTAGTCTGATGAATCTTTCTCCAAATATAGAAAACCTAGTCTGACGAATTTTTTCCTAGGATAATATATATAAAAAAGTAGTTGAAAAAAGGGGGAATTCTGGATTTTTTTTTTAAAAAGAGTGTCAATTTTTAGTTTTCTTGAAATTAGGGGTCCCGCCTGGAGAATACAGTCAATTTTTACTTTAGTCAAGCTTAGTTTATAGTTTTCCGAAAGCTCAATCACTTTTAGCAGACGCACATCCTAGTCGAGTCATTAATTTTACTCTCATCATTGCATTCTCCATTAGCAGCATAGGTGATATATAATTTTGACAACAACTCAGAAATCTTCCTGATGCAAACTGGGGGAGAAAATTTTCTTTTGTTTTGTCTGTTTTGTTGTAATATCAGGCACCCACCTGGAGACAAAGGAAAACAACTCAAGTTTTAAGGGAAAGAGGGTCAAGTTCAACAACCAGGCGCCCACCTGGAGAACAAGGAAAGACAGTTCAAGTTTCAAGGGGAAGTAATTTCAAAGGAAGACAACTCAAGTTTCAAGGGAAAGAAGATTTGAAGGAAGAAAGTTCAAGTTTCAAGGGAAAATGGTTCAAGGTGCAAGAGAAAACAGTGTCAAGTAACAAGAGAAGACGGTTCAAGTTCAGCAATCAGGCGCCCACCTGAAAAAATAAGGAATTCAATTCAGAATGCAATTTAGGTCAACAACGAAAGAAGCTCGCGTCAAGAATGCGAGTCAGCGGTTTGAGATGACCCCAAAAAATGAATCTCAATCCAAAATAAAGAAAAGAACAAAAAGAAGTGAACTTAAAGTGCTGAAGTGGAGAAGGATGCGGACTGCTCAAAATTTGATTAAAGCCACAAGCTTAGCATGTCCCACCTTATTCCAAAAGCTGAAGAATAAACCAGCGGTTGCAGCTAACGAGCGTCAAGATACAGATCGGAGTCTATAGCAAGAACCAGCTAAAACTCAAGATCAAGCTTCAAGAGATTTATACATGGGAATCTTGTAACTTGTAGTTGATAGGCTTAGCTAGCTTATCTTTTTGTTTTTCTTCTGGTGTAATAAGAAACTCGGCAAGCAGAAACAAAAGTAAAATCACGAATTCTTGATAGTCCTGGCTACCAAAACTTCCAGAATTATACTGAACTGACTCTTTTATAGCCAAGAATATGTAGGCAACCTTTGAAGCAAGGTTCAGTCAAACTCTTACAAAAAATGCTTCTTATGGAGTTTCAAATGGGCAAAAATCCCTCGTAATTGCTCATTTTATCTTTGTCCGAAAATCCTTCGTGTCTCCGAGCAAAGAGGGACAGCTGTGAGCACGTGATTTTTGCCCTATATGAAATACTCCTACAAAATCCAAGAAAATAGATTTTGTTAATTATTTTCCATTTTAGGAATTTTTGTAGAATTTTGTTTAATTGTTTGCATTTTGTGCATGTTTAAGTTTTATTTAGATCATGAAAAGATATCAAACTATCATGCATTGAATTTTGGATTTGTTTTTACACTTTTAGAATTAATCTGTAATTATTTGTTTTATAAAATGAAAATCACAAAAAATGCTTCATTTATACACTTTTTTCTTTTATTGATTTTTCTCTTTTGATTCGGGATTAAGTAATTTTTACAATTAGTTAATTAGTTTAATTGCACATTCTTAGATAATTTATGATTTGTAATTATTAGGATTTTTAATTAAAAAAAGAAATAGAAAAAAACAAGAAAGAGAAAAGAATTTGAAGAAGGTTTTATTTGACCTTAAAATTGGGCTAGAATTCAAATTGACCCAATTCCTACAAGCTAAGCCTAATATCATATCCAATACCCTCTTAACCAAAACTTTTTTTTATAAAAGGTAAGACTTAGACCTAAGGGCATCAGATTTCTTCCATACAATTAGAGATCCTTAGACCCCTAGACACACATAAAAAGCGGTGGACCCTTCCAAAACTCAAAGAATAACGAAATCAGACAACCTCTCCATTCGGTCATTTGGATTGAGAATAGAAGAAGAGCGGGAGAAAATCAATCTTCTCTAGTCTTAAATGCTGAAACGGGAGTCTGACTATTGGAGTTAATGTTCAAGTTTGTTTCCGGTTGATTTTCGGTTACTTGTTCATTAGTTCTCTGTTATCTATTGCCAAAATATCTACTGAGCTCTGGTCGAATTTGTCTCGGTCTTTAGTCAGTTCATTTGATCTTTCTTGTTCAACCAGGTTAGTTTGAGTATTTTATGTATTCCTACTTGATTTTACATGAGTATCTCATACTCTGACCTCTGTATGTTTCCCCATGTCAACTTGCCAGCAGGCTTCTGATGCCAAAATTTGAAAAGTACGACAGGCATGGAGATCCGGTCGCTCACCTGAAATGATATTGTAACCAATTGAGAGACGTTGGTGAAAAAGAAGAGATGCTAATGGCCTATTTTAGGGAAAGCCTCACCAGAATCGCTTCTGAGTGATATACTGATCAAGAAATTACTCATTGCACGTGTAGGACGATATGGCCCGAGATTTTGTTCGCCAGTTCCATTATAATGTGGACATCGCTCCTGACAGAAACTCTTTGTCCAATTTGATAAAGAAAATCACAGAAAGCTGTCGGGAATATGTTGTCAAATGGCGTGAGCAAACTACCAGGGTAAAACCTCCAATGGACGAAATTGAAATGGTCACGGTCTTTCTACAGGCCCAAGAGGCGGACTACTTCCAGAACATGATGTCCGTTATGGGAAAGCCGTTTGTAGAGGCTATCAAAATTGGGAAGATGGCAGAAAGTGGGTTAAAACGGGTTGAATCTTAAGTCATGTTGCCTTTAAAGCCACATCACCAGATGTTCAAAATGGTTTAGAGGGTTTGATAAATGGAAACGGGAGAGAAGTCGGAGCCATGGTGGCTTCCAGCTCGAGAGGGCATGCAGGTCATTCAGCCAATCGTATATGCTTCCTGAGATCCCTCAACATTATTATCCCCTTCAAAATGTTGCTTACGCCGTGGCACCACCTCTTTATGCGGTGATGAATGTGTAACCTTATACGCGGCCACAATATTATAAAAAAAACTAAGCTCCACCTCCCAGAAATGACCATCCTTACCAAGCTCCATATAATCCTCAACCAAATGACCTCTAATACAATTATCAACCAAATGATCTCCAATACAATCCTTGCAGAGAGACTTTCAGAAAGAATCAGTTCACCCCTATTGGTGAATCGTATTCAAGCTTGTTCCAAAATCTAATCAGGCTAAATCTATTGCAGCTAGTGGCACTGAACTGGCCGAACCCCGAGTCTCCAACGCACCAAGCTGATGGTAGATGTGAATACCACTCTAGAGCAGTGGGATAAAATATAGAGGACTGTTGGACACTCAAAAGGGCAGTTGAAGATTTGATTGAAGTTGAAAGACTTGTTTTTCAGGATGAAGAAGCTCTTGATAAGATGAACAATCTATTGCCTGCCCACAACAGCGGGCCAATAATCAGAATGATTTGTGAAGATGAGGAATTTGATCCGCCACTGAAGGCCATTACAGCTATCGCCGAGATAGAATAAAAGCCAAAAAATGGTCGTCAAGCATGAAAATTCTCCATCAGACGGGAGTCTTAGTAGCCAATCTTTCTATCCTTTCTGTATCCAGATAATCTCAAGGTGTGATCCGAATGTTTTACTTTATTGTCTTACTTTCCGATGTAAACCATTCTATATTCAAAAAATTGAAAAAAATTAAAAAATCAAATGAAATTAATATTTCATTGTCCAGGAATGTCTCTTTTCTTAATCTTGCCATTTTCCTTATTCTCTATTTGGTTCTTTTAAATGCAGATTTCAATAATATGACATGCTTGCGGACTTCATGCCCAGATCCTAAAGTGTTGTCAGACTTCGGAATAATGAATCAAGAATAATATTTCAATGAAGATAAGTTTAAGTAAATAAAACTAAGAGTTGGAACAGCTAAAGGAAAATTGGCTCCAGATTGGAAAGATCCTCACATGGTAACAAGGGTGCTGCTAAAGAAAGTGTTGTACCTGGAAAACATTGAAGGAAAAATCCTGAAACAACTATCAATAAAAATGCAGCCAAAAAGGTACTTCGTTGGATCCTCTATATGACATAAATGTTCTTGGGTTGTGATGAAGAAGGCTTTTATTCTCGCTAGCCAAACTCTATCAACCCTTTGCAAAACCTTTAAGCCGGTTAATTTTCTTTGATTATCTTCATTGGTGTGAGCACGTGATTTTTGCCTCGTTAAAATTACTCCTACAGAATTCTTAGACTTAGGATTTCTCCTTTTTATTATTTATTTTTAGGATTTAATTGCGCATATTAGTGTGTGTTTTCATTGGTGAATGCATGACAAGTCATAAAAAATACAAACAAATTACATAAGCATTTAGGATTTAATTTCACATATTTTGTTAGAATTAATTGGTAATTAAGTTTTTTTTTTTGCGAAATATAAAAATCACAAAAAATAAGTATTTTGTTTTGGCATTTTATTGTTAATTTTCATATTTGTTTCGTTTAGGTGGTTATTAGTCTAGCTAAATTTTAGTAAGAATTTTAAAAAAAAATTAGGAAGTTTTAAAAAAAAATGAAAAAGAAGTAAGAATTAAAAGTGATTTAAAAATACCCAACACCAGCCCAAAACCTGTCTCTAACCCAAGCTGATATAAGAAACGCCCCAAAAGGACGTCGTTTTGGGGCCATCAATCTCAGCCATCCATCAATGATGATTTAAAGGTCCTAAACCCCCCCCCCTCCCCAAACCAATATAAATGTCCAAACGTATGTAACACACTCAGAGACAAACTCCTTCATCCTCATACAAACCCTCACCGGTATAACACCGTCCAGGAGCCACCACAGACCCACCGTCCGCGGCTAGCCGAAAATCGTCTCTGCTAGCGGCAAAGCTCAGATTCCTCCTAAAAATACACCCCTGACTCCCCGTACCCTCCTCTTTCTGATGCCCTAAAAACCAAGTCTCGCATACAAGCCAATTGTCTCGAATATTAGAATCTTTGGACGCAGCCTCCGCCGTCCACGGCGGCGCCGTTGCTGGAACCCTCCCAAAATAACACCACATATTCCTCACCCCATCCCCATAATGAATTCATGGTTATATTCCTTCAAACCCTTACCCATTGCTTCGAATATTCGATCGAAGCACTGACCAAAGATCCAACCTCCCCGGAACCCCTTGAAATTGATACCAGGTGACCTCCTCGCCTTCCCCTCCACAAATCCACAACCAACACCTTCAAATACATCCAGAACCTAGACAAAAATCATATCGATAAATGATCTGAAACACAAACCCACCCCAAGTTGACTAACCTACACTTGATACTCTCCCACTCTCTCAAATGATGGTACAAGGGTCTCAAAAGGCCAACAAACCTTCCCATAAATGGTTGAAAACCATGAGGCATGAAAGGCCCAAGAGTCTTAAAGTTGCAGTATTAAAGCTAAGTTTTCTTTGTTCTTCCTTCTGATTGCTTTTAATTTTTTTGTTTTTCCTTTTGATTGCTTTTGATTTTCTTTGTTTTCGTTTGTGTGAATACATGAATTCTCTATCTACTCATCCTTAAAAATATCATGAGTAGTTGCTTCCATCCAAAGTCATATTCCTTTTTGTTTTACGTTTGATAACATGCTTTTGAATGGTCCTCTTATCATTTGAAGTCATAGTTGTTTCTTTTCACCCATTTGAATTATCATGCTAAGCTTAGAATTGTTCATCTCTAGTTTAACTTTCCATTTAGTTTCAAAATTGATTAATGTCCATGTGCAATAAACATTGTTTATGAATTTTGTGTTGTTTAGCTTTATATGTGCTTTTGAGTAATTTAGTCCCATATTTTATTTGTCAAAATCCACCTGTATATATGTGTTTCATTGACTTGTTAGTTATCAATTTTGACCCTTATTTGTTTGATTTTAAATAGTATAGTATAGTCTCCAATTGAATATTTGGCTAGGCCTAACTTTCTTTACAACTCGACCTCAACTGATAATGAAACCCTGGTCTATGGTTTTGAATAGTTGACTAGGGTCAATTTCTGACCAAATGGATAAGCACCAGGGTATAAAACATCTAGGCTAGTAAATAAGAAGGGAAGACAGGGGTAATGGGGTTATCTGAGCATAAGAATCTTGGAACAAACCCCTGGAACATTCTAGTGGAGGTTAGAAATGCAATTTCAACTAATTCTTTCTCAAAACTTCAGGCACAAGTTAAAAAATAAGGGGTCAATTAAGCAAATCTGAAAAATTAGTAAAGTACTAATAAGAAAACAAGAAGGATTTGTTGCCCTAAGGCCTTGGCTATAAAAGGGTATCTGATGGTTTAGAGAAAGGTAGAGATATATATATATTCTTAAGAAAAAAGGTCGAGAACACCATCTGAAAACAAATTCCCTGAAAATCCCAAAGCTTTTCTGGCAAATTTCAAAATTTTGTTCACTAGAAGTTGAAAATGACTTGAGGCATATGCATTTGAGGTGTTAGAGTTTTTTAGAAGCTATTTTAGGCATTGAGCTTAGGCTGTTTTTTTTTATCAAGCTTAGGATCGAAACTTGAATTGTTATGTTCTTTTCAAAACTTTCCTGAGTTCCTAACACCATTCCTGGACTTTAGCTGGTCAATTTGCTGTTGTTTTTTGCTTCTCTTTACTCATAGGTTTCCGAGTTGCTGTAATTCCATGTACTACTCTCACTCAGGAAAATATGGAAATGCATAGCCACATTTGATAATGAAGACATTTATATTTTCATGTTAATATTGTATTACAAATGTTACCAGTTTAGTAGTATTTAGGACATTCATCTTATCTTTGGTGTTGTAATGTATATGAACATCTGACTATGCCTGACTGTATTTGGACTGTGAATTTTAATTTGTTTAGATTTCAGTAGGTTTAAACATAGTAGTCAAATAACTTGCCTGACTTTCATGTTTGATTCGGTAAAAGGGAGTCATTATATGTATATGTACTCTGATTGATGAATACATTATTTTAGATGCTAAATTCGAAAATATGAAGTTGTAGCTTATTGATTTACCAGCTTGAAAATCACTACTGGGATTTCTTACTGTCAAATATCTTTAATATGTTAAATAATTATAAATAACCTCAACGGCTGTAGTGTAGTGATTTGAGTAATGTTATTCTCGCCTGGTGAATAATTTGTAATATCAAATTTCTGGGATCAATGGAAGGCCCAGATTATTATAAAGTATGAACAAAGGTGTACTTCTGGGCTGTTTTCGTTGATAAAGCCCAAATGGCAGAAATCAACCATACAAATGCTGAAAATACGCATAGTGATTATTTCATTTGGATAAAACATTAACGTATGAATCAATTAGGACTTTCTCTTCTATTTAGAGACACGAGTAATAGAGAATCATAGTCCTTTAGGTTGCCCTTCTAAAAATAAATTGAGTGAGCCATGCTAAAAAATCATACACTACATTGGCCCTCTAATTGTAATAAAATGTTTAGAAGTTTTGGGAGATATCGTTTAGTGAATTTTACGGTTCATCCACGAAGTTAAAATACGTAGTTGCTTTAGGCGCGTTGTTTTAGTAATGTATCTTCCTAAATTCGGGTGCGCATTTATGTGACCCAAATCCAAGTCTCAACAATGTTAACATGTGTCGAGAATTATGTGACGTGGTTCGAGACGTGTTTTAATAACGTTGAAAATATTCTTAAAAGTGAATAAAGCGGTTAATAATTTTAAAATTGCACTGTGGGATGAACACGCATAAAAATCAGGAAATTAGCCATTTATAATAGTTTAAGCGACCGTGCTAGAGCCACGGAATCCGAGGATGCCGAACACCTTCCCTCGGATTAACAGAATTCCTTACTCAAGAATTTCTGGTTCGCAGACTCCAATTGGGCAGTTGGAAAAATTTCCTCTATTTGGGATCATAAATAAATCGGTGACTTGGGACACCAAAAGACAAAACTATCCCAAGTGGCGACTCTAAATAAATAAGTGATCCCAGTTTGAATAATGTCACTTTAATTGGAAAAACTCCATTATACATGTCATCCTTCGGGGTAGCCGTGTAACAAAGGAGGTGCAACAGCTCTGGCGACTCTGCTGGGGAATATAACCCAAAATCTATGGTTCAGGGTTCAAGAATTCGAGCTTAGAATAACTATTATAAATGCTTCTTCTGATTTCATTACATGTTCCATGCTAAAGTGCTAAATACTTTATCGCTTTGATATTATCTGAACTGTACATAGAAACTGCTACGAAACCCTTCCCTTCTCACCTCAGGGGATGTGCTTACTGGTTGAGACTCCCTATTCTATTAGTGTCATACCTGAAAATAAGAAAGAGGCCGGACAAGTTACTAAGCCGAATGGCCTTTGTGTTCCCGGTACGTAGCCCCCTCCTCGACTCGAGTTGTCTGCTCGGGTGCACAATCTAGACCCTGTACCAAGGTTTTCAACTTAGAATAACTTGACCTCATGCCGGATCCCTAGTAGGAATGCTTATTTTCATCATGCATTTGACCTAGGGGACTCAACACAGGGGTTGGGTCCGTCTAGGATAAGTGACCTGAAATGAAAAGACCATCCTTATGCATATTACGTGCTACTTGTGCATTCATTTGCTTTGGATTCGCATGTTGACCGGCTTGTGAATAAAAGGAAATTTAAGAGTTACTGAGCTAAATCATTTGTAAAACCAATGTTCAAATAGCGCCGAAATGCTGCCGGATTTTTCAAAAAAAAAATACAAAACAAAGGAAAAGAAATTGGGAAAGTTTTTCAATAATATTTTTGGGTTTTGATAAATTGTTTTGCCGGGTCCAACTTCTCTTTTGCAAAAAATGTCAAAACAAGCAGAAATAACAAATGTCCGATTTTATCCACTTGTTTCAAAATAAATCAGGTGATGCCATTACTACTGAAAATAGCTGAATATTATCGCAAGGAACGCCGGAAGGCTGATCCTGCACAAATGGCCACTTCTGAGTCTTATTTTTACCGGCAAGCGAGCACAGCCTGGAAAAACTTCCCTCGGAAGTGTTGCAAGGCCGTATTCGCAATGTCGGGCCCTAATTATAAGAAATGAATTTCATAAAATACTGGTTTAATATTTTGTGGATACTAATTCGCCTTAATAAATGTGCAGAATGAGCACGATAATGTTCATGAACAAAATTCCCTTGGAGTTGAGAGTGTGGTGGAATGATCTAGGGGAAGCAGGGCAAAAAGGGGTCAATACGTATCTGGGAGGCCTCGTTGGTTTGTTGAAAATTAATCCAAGGGGTGACATCATTAAAGAATTAATCACATTTTTGGACCTGGCTCACTATGTCTTCCATTTCTTAGATTTTGAACTCACCCCGACGTTGGAGGAAATAACTGGATATATTGGGACCCCTACAATTCCTTTGAGACACCAATACCTGATTGCCCCAAAAGCCCTTGCCGTGCACAAATTCCTTGACTCCTTGAAAATCAGTAGGAAGGTTCACAATCCGGACTTATCAGCTGGCTTCTGCACCCCGCAATTTATATGTCAGGGGTACAAACATATCGGGGAATTCAATAACCCCGAAAATCATAATTGTAGCAAAGGAAATCATCTCAAATGGTAAAAGCATCGATGTTTTGCATTCATGGTATTTTTCTTGGGTCTTCTGGTGTTTCCGCGAAAGGATAGGAATATTGACATGCATATAGCAGGGGCCGTTAGCACTTTAATAACCCAGGATAAAAGTACCTTGCTCCAATGATCTTATCCGAAATCTTCCGTGCTCTCACCGCCTGTAAAGCAGGAGGAGACTTCTTCGAAGGATGTAACTTGCTGCTGCAAATATGGATGATCGAGCATGTATGTCACCGGCCTCGGTTCATGAATTATGGGTCACCAACAAAGGGCTGCGTAGAAGAATTCTGCAACAGGGTTGATGGGCTTAGAGTACTTGAGGGTGTCACAGAATGGGTGTCGCATCTCCGGTCATTACTGTAAATCAGATAGAGTGGACATTCGGTGGCTCCCTGTGGATGAAGTTGTGTATATGCCGGCCACCAGGCCTAATTTCCTCCTGATGGGTCTCCGAAGTATCCAGCCTTATGCACCATACAGATTACTAACACAATTAGGTAGATGCCAAATGATCCTCAGGGACGAGGATATTAGTCGTCATGTAATGGAGATAAGCCCAAATGATCAATTCCCTGAAGTCGTCGTACGTCAAATATGGAGTGAATGTCAATACTTGACAGCAGGTACTCGGGAGCGCGATATATCTAAAGGTGAGGTTGCACTGGGGTATGTTGCTTGGTACAAAAGAGAAATAGAGCCTGGAAGGCCGGCGAAAAGACCACATCTCCAAGAATTTGCTGAGACGTCACAAGAGCAATGGGATTGGTTAGTCAAGGAAAATGAATATAGGGCCACTATAGGAAGATTGGAAAAGCAAATCCAAGAGCTGCAATTTGAAAATAGTTTGCAAACTGCAGCCAGTGAGGGAGAAAATAAGATATTAACTAGAGAAAATGAAGCCTTACGGGCCCAAATCCAGAAAATGAAGGCAGCCACAGAAAATCTCCCCAGAAGTACAAGAGATGAAAAACTCATAAAAATTTTGCGGCGGAGAGTAACCGAGTATGGGTTCGACCTGAATAAGGCGGAAGGTGAGCTATCGAGGGTTCGAAAGCAATTGGTTAAAAGTGCAGAGGAACGAGCCCGCATCCTTGAACAATTAAAGGAAGGGACTAACGATAAGTTTCTTGGTTTAAAGCGGAGGGTCATCATGACCGAAAACAGAATGACCAAGCAAGACGGGGACTTCAAAGCCTAAAGAGAACATTTTTATACAGCAATAATAGGATTACAAAGGGATTTACGACAATTCTAGAAGCGGAATCAGGTAGCAGAGAGAACTCTAGAGGCAAGGGCCGAGCAGATTGGGCATTTCCTGTGAGAAAAAGGCGTTATTAGGAAAAGGATACGGGCAATCGAAGTTTACATTACCACAAAGTGCAACCATTGTGAGGATATGACAAAATCCATGTTCTTTGCTACCTGTCACGACCCCAAACCGGTCACGGAGCCCTGCCACAAGGCTGGGCAAGCCCAACCAACACCTTCTAAAAACAACGAACCAACCCCCACACACGAAGCAATTAAGGAGACAGGGAAACTTTTGACAACAATCTCCAAATCACTGAAAACGGTAAATGTACGAATAGAAAACCACAACTGAACAAGTATTCCCAAGACTTGGGGTCACGAGAATAGAGCCTCTAACAAAACCAAGTACGAGTCTGAAAGATGAAATACATGTGTCTGAATAACAAGAAATAACTGATATGATAAGAACAGAGCAATCGGTTCTGCGGATGCTGGCAGCTACCTCAATGCTCTGGCAACTGGATAATCAGCAGCAGCAATGCTAAACCTCGGAAGCGCCTGGATCTGCACACAAGGTGCAGGGAGTATGGGGCGAGTCTACCAACTCAGCGAGTAATAAGCATGTATAAAAACCCGAAGATAAGAAATCACAAAATAACACATAGGAAAGCTATCTAGCAATTCTATGCAATTCCAGTCTCAGAGATATACAGAGTAAGCCACAGTTAATAAATGCATGAGGTGCAATGCAATGCATGAACACTGCGGAACGTGCATCCCGATCCATATGGGTACCCGCGCTCACTGTGGGGGTTCAGATTCCGGAGGGGCTCCTACTGCCCAAGCGCCATATCATACAGTGTCAATAGTTACCACTATTTTCATCTTAACACACTGTGTCTTTTGTTACTACCGTTTCATTACAATACGCGGTGTCCTTTGTTACCACCGTTCCAATACAATAGTATACGGTGTCCTTAGCTACCACCGTTCCAATACAATAATATGCGGTGTCCTTAGTTACCACCGTTTCCATTTAAAATAATATACAGTCCCAAAATAGCGAGATAATACTCGTCAGCCCGAAATATCATTTAAAAATCATTTGAGTTTTCAAAACGAATAAATATGGCTGAGTTTGCAAAAGAAATAGTATTTAAACCTGGACTGATTTCAAATAATATGCAAATCATGAAAATTCTGAGATAACGTTCCCTAAAGGATCCTACAAGATGGCATAGGACCCCAAACATGGCATCAAGCCCAGATAACATCAATATAGTATGCCAAGCAATCGCCAATGTAGTACCATGTGTCCCTCGATTGGACGGAGTCACAATTTCCTCCATATACGACCCCGCACTAGCCATGGAGTGTGTGTCTAGCCTCATGATAGCGTCACAATGTAATAAACTGGGGTTTCAAACCCTCGAGTCATCATCTACACCCATTACTCACCTCAAGCCGACTGCAAACTGGATCGAAATGCTTTTCCCTCGAGAATCTACCTCCGCAGACGCCAAATCTGATCAAACCAATAGGAATACGTCACAATAGGCTAATGGAGCATAACCCAATCGAAATAACTCAAAATATACCCAAAAATACGACGTTGGCAAAACCCGAGCCCCAGGCCCACTTCTCAAAAAATTACAAAATTAAAATTTTCAAAATCCTCGTCAAGCCACGAGTCCATACATATCAAATTTACAAGAATCGGAGTCCATTTGACCCTTCAAATCAACACTTTAAGGTTCACTTGGGTTTCAATCCCTAACCACCCTTTTTGACATTAAAGAACTCGATTTCTAAGTGTTTAATCCATGATTTTGCACCATAATCACATATTCGAGGTCTAAGAGATCATACCTGAAGAATACCCTCGAAAATCTCTCCAAAACCTCTCTCAATCGCCTCAGCCCGAAATTCTATTGTTCTTCTCCTTTTCAAAATATTAAACCTTCTGTTATCATTAAAACCGGACGATTTCCGCTTCTGCAGTATTTTTTTCTGCTTCAGCGGTCCTCGTTTCCGCGGTCTGCCCATTTCTTCAGCGGCCACTTCTGCGGTCGATCTACCGCTTCCGCGACTCCGGCGTATGCGGTCCCTTTGGCCGCTTCTGTGGTCTCTGACTTCCTTTTGGCTGCTTCTGAGGCTTATTGTCCGCTTCTGCGGATCCAAGCCCGCTTCCGCAAAAATACCAGAAGCAGCAGGCATGCTTTCATGCAAAACTTCCAAAATTCCTCGACAATCATCCGGAATCACTCCGAGGCCCCTGGGACCTCGACCAAAAGCACAAACACAACCTATTACCTTATGCAAACTTGCACGGGCCATAACAACACGAACGTAAACACCAAGGTCACCAAAATCATCAAATTCAAGCCTAAGATAAACTAGAACTTCCCAAAATCACATTCGATGCCGAAACCAATCAAACGAAGTCCGAATGCCCTGAAAATTTGCACACATCTCCAAATTCACCTAGCGAAACTACTCCAACTCTCGGAATTCCACTATGACCATTGGATCAAATTTTCACCTATCAACCGAATTTCTCCGAAATTCTAACTTCGCCAAAATAGGCTAACTTTCACTCCGGACCTCCGAATTCACTTCCGATTTCACTCCTAAGTCACAAATCATCCCCCGAAACTAGTCGAACCATCGAAAATCCGTTCTGAGCCCTCTAACTCTTAAGTCAATGTCCGGATTGACTTTTCCAACTTAAGCTTTCCTTAAAGAGACTATTTGTCTCATTTATATCCAATTTAAATCCAAACCACTTCAAACTTACCAGACACATATAATAACGCTCGGGGAAACATATAACGCGGATAACGGGGATAAATAAAAGAGACGATGGGTCGGGTCGTTACATCCTCCCCAAATTAAACAAACGCTCCTCCTCGAGCGTATCCAGAGCTGTGCTAGAAGCAACCCAATAACCAAATGACACTGCCAGGCATATGACCGGGGTGATCCCACATCACCCTAACTCTCACAGGTACCGAAATACAACACAGCTAAAATTTCACAATCCATCTGGACCATCGACCGTGGAACCACACTGCATTACCCGAAATCATACACAAGATCAGAACCTCACATCTATATTCAGAATCAATCTGAACCCGCTGTAATAACCCGCACCTGCAGCCTCAGGTGAATTCATACCATATATACCACATTCCAACACTTGGAACAATAGTCTCTAGTTACAGCAATTACCCACAGGAAACCTCTTATCCAGCTAAAGCATTATTCCAATATCCAATGATAACTAAAGCGCAACGAACAGTAGTAGTCCTTCAAATTAATCATTTATGAAGTCACTTCCAAGTTGACCACTACCACAATAGATTTTCGAGCCAAACCTCGATATTATCCTTTTAAACCGCTGAAATAAAATGTGCTCATGCTCATTAATAACCCAATGATCACCTCGGGTCTAACACACCACTTCTGGTAATCTGATACCTCAATACACGCCTAAGCCACAATTGCATAATACACGCGCCAATAAGAATCAGTCTAAACATTCCCCAAATCAGGGCCAATGACTCAACCGGAATAGTTATACCTCAAGCTATCAATACCTTTACAAAACCAAGCTGAGACCCCGTCTCACATCATAGGGATAGAGTACCTGAATCCTCACCGATAGATCTTAATTCCACGTGGCCTTGCCACAACGCGCGATCCTAACTCAACTCTATTACACATGAATCACCTCGTGCTACCATGCTCAAAGTAGACAACCATGCACAGATCGATGCCCGAAACTCAATCACCCATCAAACTCACGGTGAAACAAGTAATATACACCATTTCGTCCTGCAAGGACACAACCTATATGTTATCCGCCAAGTAATTCTCAATACGGACATTCCCTTGGAAGCCAAGGAGCAAGGAATACAAATCATCACACGGATAGCTATTCTCAGCATCACACGATTGCGGCGCGTAACCCGATCCAGATAACATACTCGTGGCGGCGTGCCACCCTATCCACACAACATGCCTCACATAGGGAGGTACCCGTCGAGCCAAATTGCTCATAATAACAAAATACCAACATCGGTCGTAAGCAACTGAGTGCAGAAAGATATTCATATAAGCATTGTAAGCTACAAATTCCATTTCCACTACTATATTCATACCGGAGCCATACGATATGGTGCCCGACACCAAATAGTTACTGAAATCCACAGTCTCGCCCGGCAACATGCCCGGCCACAAGGACGCATCTGGAAAGTCCCTCAATACTGGAACCGCAATCAATGGTAGAAACCTTCTCGAAGGCCCAATTATGGAACGCAATCCTTCCCAGCCGACCGCTAGTATCTAGAACACAACTCTCTAGTAGAACATAGTCCGATACACCCCGCCACGCAACCTGTGGCATTTCCCAACATGACTCATAGCACAATTGTTTAGAATAATTTGATACTGAGACAATCACTCTACATCTCCATAACATATCCAAAATTTAATATACTAAGCACGGAATGATCCACTCGGCTTCTGAATTCCCAATAGCCGCTGATAGTACCAATATAACACACACGATCATCAATCATCGCATAGGTTGCACCGGTGAACTACTAGTCTCCCACTACTCATAGCACACGAATCATTGTACATGATCCAAATATACACAATGCAAAATACCGATTACATCTCAAATACCCAACTATTCCACGAGAGATACTCTAAAACTCCCTTGCCATCAAACAACTCAGATACCCGCAGTCGATCCCATAAGGAAATACCGTAACACTTCTGACGTATCATTTGCGGAATTACCCTCTTTCCGAAAAATAATCCATCGTCAAATCACTTCCAATTAATAGTACCAATTCTTGATTACATGAAGCTACTCATTACCTAAGACATAGCAAAACCCACCATACATTTCAGAACTGAGGCAAAATCTCGCATACGCCCATATTGGTTCTTTACAACATACCGCATACACAATACCCTCCTTGGATAACACGAGAACTTTCATCTCCCTTCTACGCCACAGACATCGACGCACCCATCTAGACTGGAACTTTCTTTGATACCATTTAGGAGAAAAATTATTATACCCTCATGCCAATTTATAGCCTTAGGAATGCATCCCTTCAAGCTTGTCTTAATCAATAAGAACTCTCCCCATTCAATCTGCACAACTAAACCACCGTGACTGAATTCTTTTTAATTACAACACGCCAAGAGAATCATCAATACCCAAGAACATTTCCGCAAAAAAATAATATGTGCTAACCCATTACCTCGAATACACAGCGAGAACTAACCATACCCTTACCATGCCGAATCTGGTCCACTAACAAGCTACTTCATTTGCCTTGATTCCCACCTGATCATCTTCAACTAGATATGCTCTCTTGGTGCAGCACCATAATGTCTCAACCCAAGCTCACTACATGAGACCCGAACAACAGACCACACCGTTTAAGACCCATAGGCCACTGAATACTTCCTCCAACATTCTCCCCGAAGGACTTCCTGCGACTCTGAATCAGTTGCCATTACTTCCCAATTTCTGATACCTAGAATTCCTGTAATCAACATAAAAATACCACGAGTCTTGACCCATTCCAAAGAAAACAATGCCTTAGTCACATACTCAACCTTAAAACACATGAGTGATACATATTGCATCTCGAACACCCCAAAAGCTATTCTCAAAATCAATCCACTCTTATACACACTGCAAATCACTTGACTTAATGAATCGAACCATACGGGACTTATCAGCACTCTGACACTACAAGACGAGAGCTCATTCCGATACAACCGAACATCTTCCTTCCCTTTACTCTAAGCACTCCTTATCAACAACTCAAGACTTTCTCTTATTTTTCTTGCATCTACGATCCACCATATAACCTTTGGCAAAATTTTTGCTTCACTTGTGCCACACGCGGCTCACTGTCTGCAACCAGAACTGATTCTCTCACATGCACCAAATCAGAACTAACACAGTACATAACTGTATCACCAGCTCATCAACAGAAACCTCCCCAACTTAGCTCGAAGCCATATATATATTAACACACACATAATTTATAGCCCTCGAAACATCATGGCGAGATTAAACTCGCTCTTTCATAAGTTTGTGGAAAAACAAATCATCAGAAATTCTAACTTTTCTCCAATTCTTGCATTCATTCACACAACCGACAAGCCCACTCTTTAGGCGACAAAATTTCTACTAAGTCCCAAATTTTTCTAGAAATTTTGGTAGAGTTTCCTTTGTAATTGAGCATATCCACCTGTCAGAGAATTGCCAAAATCATCCTAACAATACGTCCACAACTCGACATAGCATCACAATGTATATCAATAACAAAAATCTCAATGCTACACGCATTATTTTATCAAAATTGACAGAAGAACATGCGTTGCACCTGTTCGAATCATAACATATAGAAAAATACATCTTAATTACACATACGGTCTTCTAGCATACACATAACGATCATACCACTTCGGAATAATCTGCGCGAGATACCCACCTGCTTGTTTCAATATAATATTTCGGTACATCATCCACTATCATACTCTTCACGCAATCAATTAGTCTTCCTAAGTCTGGACTCATACCACAACACGCACACTTCCAGCTAGGGGACTCGAAAAGATTCTTCATGCCCCCATAACTCGGGCCACATCTCCATTTCACAATGAGAATAAAACATTTAATGGTTCGTCTACCGCCTAGCAGACCTTCTTCAACACTTCCAAGTCATATGAACACATTACATGGCACCAACATACACACCACGTAGCTATCCAGCCGCCATCACCACAATTAGGGTCAATACTGAACTTATAAGCTCATAACACTAGCTCGCTCAATCAGCACCTTGGTGCTCAAGCCATAGACAGAGATTTGGCCTCAAGTCCTCTAAACTGGCCCAATATCAACTCATAAGAATTATAATTCACCCCTCGATAGGGGAATCACCGTCCATCAAGGAACATATAATACTGGATGCTCACGAACGCATACAAACGTGAGGAAGGAATTTCAATGGTTACTCTTTCAAACTCAATCAAGAACGTAAGATAAGACTTCAAGAAAAAGGAGTGTTACCTAAAGGTTCTGTAGCCTCCTGCTTATAAGTTTGGTGCACGACACACCCATAAACAAGACTCTACTAAACCGGCTCATGACTCATGAGGCCTAGTAACCTGGGCTCTGATACCAACTTGTTACGACCCCAAACCCGGTCATGATGGCGCCCTGCCACGAGGCTGGGAAAGCCCAACCAACACCTTCTAAGAAAAACAAACCAACCCCGAACATGAAGCAATTAAGGAGACAGGGCAATTTTTAACAAAAAGCTCCAAATCACTGAAAACGGTAAATGTATGAATAGAAAACCACAACTAAACAAGTATTCCCAAGACTTGGGGTCACGAGTATAGAGCCTATAAAAAAACCAAGTACGAGTCTGAAATATGAAATACATATGTTTGAATAACAAGAAATAACTGATATGATAAGAACATAGCAATCGATCCTGCGGACCCTGGCAGCTACCTCAATGCTCTGGCAACTGGATAATCAGCAGCAGCAATGCTAAACCTCGAAAGCGCCTGGATCTGCACACAAGGTGCAGGGGGTATGGGGTGAGTCTACCAACTCAGCGAGTAATAAGCATGTATAAAAACCCGAAGATAAGAAATCACGAAATAACACAGAGTAAAGCTATCTAGCAATTCTATACAATACCAGTCTTAGAGATATACAGAATAAGCCACAGTTAATAAATGCATGAGGTGCAATGCAACGCATGAACACTGAGGAACGTGCAGCCTGATCCATATGGGTACCCGCGCTCATTGTGGGGGTTCAGACTCCAGAGGGGCTCCTACAGCCCAAGCACCATATCATACAGTGTCAATAGTTACCACTATTTTCATCTTAACACACTGTGTCCTTTGTTACTACCGTTTCATTACAATACGCGGTGTCCTTAGTTTCCACCGTTCCAATACAATAGTATACGGTGTCCTTAGTTACCACCATTCCAATACAATAATATACGGTGACCTTAGTTACCACCGTTTTTATTTAAAATAATATATAGTCCCAAAATAGCGAGATAATACTCGTCAGCCTGAAATATCATTTAAAAATCATTTGAGTTTTCAAAACGTATAAATATGGCTGAGTTTGCAAAAGAAATAGTATTTAAACCTGGTCTGATTTCAAATAATATGCAAATCATGAAAATTTTGAGATAACATTCCCAGAAGGATCTTACAAGTCAGAACAGTGCCCCAAACATGGCATCAAGCCCAGATAACATCAATATAATATGTGAAGCAATCACCAACGTAGTACCATGTGTCCCTCGGATTGGACCGAGTCACAATTTCCAATATATATGACCCCGCACTAGCCATAGAGTGCGTGTCTAGCCTCATGATAGCGTCACAATGTGATATACCGGGGTTTCAAACCCTCGGGTCATCATCTACACCCATTACTCACCTCAAACTGGCCGCAAACTAGCCCGAAATGCCTTTCCCTTGAGAATCTACCTCCACGGACGCCAAATCTGATCAAAACCAATAGGAATACGTCACAATAGGCTAATGGATCATAACCCAATCAAAAGAACTAAAAATACACTCAAAAATATGAAGTTGGCGAAACCCCAGCCCCTGGCCCACTTCTCAAAAAATTACGAAATTCATATTTTCAAAATCGTCATCATGCCACGAGTCCATACATATCAAATTTACAAGAATCGGAGTCCATTTGACCCTTCAAATCAACACTTTAAGGTTCACTTGGGTTTCAAGCCCTAACCACCATTTTTGACATTAAAGACCTTGATTTCTAAGTGTTTAATCTATGATTTTGCACTATAATCACATATTCGAGGTCTAAGAGATCATACCTGAAGAATACCCTCGAAAATCTCTCCAAAACCTCTCTCAATCGCCTCAGCCCGAAGTTCTTTTGTTCTTCTCCTTTTCAAAATATGAAACCCTCTGTTATCATTAAAATTGGACGATTTCCTCTTCCGCGGTAATTTTTTCCGCTTCAGCGGTCCTCGCTTCTGCTTCCAGTTGACCGCTTCCGCGGTCTACCCATTTCTTCAGCGGCCGCTTCTGCGATTGATCTACCGCTTCCGCAACTCCCGCGTATGCAGTCCCTTTGGCCGCTTCTGTGGTCTCTGACTTCCTTTTGGCCGCTTCTCTGGCTTATTGTCCGCTTCTACAGACACCACTTAAGTGGTCCCAAGCCCGCTTCCGCGAAAATACCAGAAGCAGCAGGCATGCTTTCATGCCAAACTTCCAAAATTCCTCGCCAATCATCCGGAATCACTGCGAGGCCCCTGGGACCTCAACCAAAATCAAAAACACAACCTATTACCTTATTAAAACTTGCTCGGGCCATAACAACACGAACGTAAACACCAAGGTCACCAAAATCATCAAATTCAAGCCTAAGATAAACTAAAACTACCCAAAATCACATTCGATGCCAAAATCAACCAAACGAAGTCCGAATTCCCTGAAAATTTGCACACATCTCCAAATTCACCTAACGAAGCTACTCCAATTCTCGGAATTCCATTCCGACCGTCGGATCAAATTTTTACCTATCAACCGGATTTCTCTGAAATTCTAACTTTTCCAAAATAGGCTAACTTTCACTCCAGACCTCCGAGTTCACTTCCGATTTCACTCCTAAGTCACAAATCATCTCCCGAAACTAGTCAAACCATTAGAAATCCGTTCCGAGCCCTCTAACTCATAAGTCAACGTCCGGATTCACTTTTCCAACTTAAGCTTTCCTTAAAGAGACTATTTGTCTCATTTATATCCAATTTCAATCCAAACCACTTCAAACTTACTTGACACATATAATAACACACGGGGAAATATATAATGGGGATAACGGGTCTGAAATACAAGAGACGACGGGTCGAGTCGTCACACTACCGCCATTTGTTCGTCAAGTGATGGAAGACCTCCTCCACCTCCAAGGAAGTTTAGCACGCAAGCCTGCGGCAAGGCCGAATGATGCCCCACAAGCTCCAAAAGCAGTTGGAGTCTTAATGTATTCATAGTTCTGAAAATTATATTTTCCTTAAAAGAGTCTGTTAGTCTGTATTTTCTTTTACGCACCATTCGAGTCTGTATGATTCCAAGCCTGTTAGTTGCTTTTAGCTTTGATAGATTTTGTAACCAATGTTTTGTCTTTATTAAACTGAAATTACCAAAATATCTAGTTATCTCCACTACATTTTCCATGAACTATGCTTGGTCTGATTCATGTGGCGTCATGATACGTAGGCAATCTTCATAGGATTCGACCGTATTCTTAAAAAAGGAAAGCTAAAAGGAAATAAGAAGTAGAAACCAAAAGGATGCTCAGAATAAATGTTGGGATGACGCATGCAACCACTGCAAATATATAGAAACCCGTTAACTTTGTAGGTGCATCATACCCAACATGTGATTTCCTGTTTGTTTATCTATCCCAACCTAACCGTTAGTAATTCCAGTTTCCAGTCACAGGTTTTTAGAACAGTGTTTGGTTTGTGGTAAACTGGCATCGCATCGATACTTCACCAAATCAAAAGGAAGTGCAGAAATGTCATCTGAAACGACTTTGCCTGCAGTGCCCATCTCAGAGGACAGCCTACTCGCATGGATCCCAGCCTCAGAATCTACGGCAACGGAAGAAAATAAAATCCTTCGACTTAGAGTTATGGCTATGTGGGACGCTTGAACAAATGGAAGAGAGCCACCGAGTTCCATCCCTAGATTTCCTGAGCTCTTCCCAAGGTCGGGGGGTCCTCCACTGTTCCCATTAGCCACCCAAACATCCTTTTAGGATCGCCTACCATACCAGCCAACTTTGTCAGAGCACCCTTTGAAGCCCGTCCTCAGGTGTTCACATCTGGACCAGTTCCTAATATTTTTATGGCTCCTCCATGTGCAGCCACCACCACACAGCCCGCGGTGCCAAGACCCACGTTTGATCATATAGCTTTCACATTTCAAACTCCCAACTACCAAACCAAGCCTCCCGCGTACCACACATACACTTATCCCCAACCAGCATATGAACTCACACTGGTGTAGGATAAAATTCCTAAAACACCTAAACAAGATGAGATAGCAAGAAGGATGAAAATCCTTGATTAGAGTTTGAGAAACATGCAGGGCTTGAGTGGGAAGAAGAGCATGTCTTACTTAGATCTGTGCATGTTCCCGCGTGTGCATCTTCCCCTGGGATTCAAAACCCTGAAGTTTGAAAAGTACGATGGTCATGGCGACCCCATTGTTCATTTGAAAAAATACTGCAACCAGTTGCGTGGGGCAGGTGGAAAAGAAGAATTATTGATGGCATACTTCGGGGAAAGCTTGGTAGGCATCGCTTCTGAATGGAACATGGACCAGGATATCACTCGATGGCATATTTGGGATGATCTTGCCCGGGATTTTATAAGAAAGTTCCAGTATAACATTGACATTGCCCCGGACAGGAAGTCTTTGTCCAACCTGAAAAAGAAACCTTCAGAAAGTTTTAGAGAATATGCTGTCAAGTGGCGCGAACAAGCATCAAGAGTAAAACCACCCATGTATGAGACAGAGATGGTCACTATTTTTCTCCAGGCACAGGAGGTGGATTATTTCCAAAATATGATGTCAGCAATGGGCAAACCTTTAGCGAAAGCAATCAAAATCAGCGAGATGGTAGAAAATGGCTTGAAAACAGGAAGAATTCTGAGCCAGTCAGCCATAAGGGTGACCTCCCAGGACGTACAAAACGGGGAAGGAGGAGTCGCAAGAAACAAAAAGAAAGAAGAAGTTTCAATGGCAGCCTCGGGCATGAGAAGGAACCATTCTCCCAGGTCCATGTTTCCAGAAAAGACCTCTCAACATTACCATCCCCATCAAGACATGTATTATGTTCCACAACCTTATGCAGTTATGAATGCCCATCCATTCGCTCGACCACAACAACAGGGCAACAGAAACCAGGCCCCGTGAAATCAGCCTCCCCAAAACCACTATAATCCCCGCCCTCCACAAAATAATTTCCGTCCCAGGGAGCCACCCAGAAGACAAAACTTTACTCCAATACGGGAATCTTATGCCAGCTTATTCCCAAAATCGGTATAGATGGGTCTGTTGCAGCCCGTGCCCCCGAACAGGCAGAACCCTGAGTCACCTTCCTATCAATGGGGTGGACGTTGTGCTTATCATTCCGGGGCCGAAGGACACGACACTAAAAACTGTTGGACTCTAAAGTGAGTAGTGGAGTATCTAATAAAACAAAAGAAAATAGTGCTGAGAGACGAAGAGGTCCCGAACGTAACCAATAATCTGTTACCGCCTCACAACAATGGGTCAGTCGTCGGAATGATTTGTGAGGACAAAGAATTTGACCCTGCCCTAAAAGCCATAATATCCATTGCTGATGCAGACAGAAAACAAAAGGTTACCCCCAAGAAGGTTGAAGAAGAGGAAATGAGTGAAGCCAAGCACCCAGAAGCAAATAAGAAGCTTAAATTAAAACTGAGACGGCACCCACCAAGGAAACTATACATTACATCCCACGGGGGCGTCAAGAAAAACATCCCACTCTAAGTCCCCCAAGAAGGTTTGAGTTGAACAAGACGATGTATGTAACCAACGGAGCTTATGTGGTACGAGGACCGAATAAACCGCCAAGGCTAAATGAGCCCATGGTAATCGGTCGCGTGCCTCAGAAGCCAATGACGAACCCTTGTGCAGTCCTATGGAACTACCAAGAAACTATAGTAACACACAAGGGCAAATAAATCACTGGGGAAACTCAAAAAGTCCATCCCGCAAAGAAATATTCGGATATGGAAGAAGTGAACACTACCACTAAAAGGCGATTTCCACCCAAAAAGCCCGTAAATGCTAAAGAGGCAGAGACCTTATTTCAAAAGATGAAAATGCCAGAATATGAGGTGGTGGACCAGCTTCGGAAGTCTCCCGAGCAAGTCTCATTATTATCATTGCTGATGAACTATCTAGAGCACCAGAAAGTGTTGGCCAAAACCTTGAATGAAGCTTATGTGCCGGTTGGAACCTCCGTGGAACAACTGGAGAAAATGGCGAAAAGATTCTTTGCGATTAATCAGGTTACATTCAGCAAAAATGATTTGCCTCTAGAGGGAGCTGCCCACAATAAAGCCTTGCATCTCACAGTCAAATGTGAAGGCTATTATGTCAAAAGAGTAATGATAGATGGAGGCTCCGGGGCAGATATATGCCCACTGTCGACATTGCAAAGAATGGAAATTGGAATAGAGAGGATCCGTCCCAACAATGTGTGTGTCCGAGCTTTTGACGGAATTAAGAGGGACACCATGGGGGAGATTGACTTAGTATTGACCATCGGTCTGGTAGACTTTGAAGTGACATTTCAAGTATTAGGCATGGACACGTCCTACAACTATCGCCTAGGAAGACCATGGATTCAGCGGCAGGAGCGGTGCCTTCTACTCTGCACCAAATGCTGAAATTTGAACATGAGAATCAGGAGATCGTGGTCCACGGAGAAGATGAACAGTCAATTTACTGTGATCCTTCTTTCCCCTGCCTCGAAGCTAAAGAGGGAAGTGAGCATATAGTTTACCAAGCTTTTGAGATTGTGATAGTTGATCATCACAAAGAAGGCAAACCATTTCCCCAACCTTTCCTCTCCAATGCCTCAATCACGGTGGCGAGAGAGATGATACGCCAAGGGCTTAAACCAGGTAAGGGGCTTGGAAGCTCTCTACAAGGCATAACTAAGCCGGTCGCTTTGCCTACCGCAGAGAAATTTTTTGTGCTAGGTTTCCATGCAACGCCGGAGGATATAACTTGGCCCAACCGTAGGAAACGTCATGGATGGGCTTTGCCACAACCCCTACCCCACTTGTACAAAACATTTGTGAAACCAAAGTACAGTGAGGAAGAAGAAGATGAGACCTTCATAGCGGAGGAAATTGAAGACATATGTGGAGCCATAAGGAAATTATTGTATGAAGCCAACATGGTCCAGTTGGTTGAAGGCTCAAGCACTACAAAGATGCTCTACATGGGACCTGATGCCAAGTTACAAAACGGGAAGGCCACGCCTTTCCCAGTCAGGCAGGAGGCCTGGTAGTCCTGCCTTGCTACCTTTTCTTGCCTCACGGGTTATTTCAGGGTGTAACTCGGGTGTTTTTCTTTAGTATTTTGTCCTTTAAATTCCAGATACATGTTATCTTATAGTTTCAAAGAAATGAAATCAATATTTCATCGTTTACACTTCGCCAATTTTTTCTGATTCTTTTTCTTTTTTCCTATTTTCATCTTTTCTTTCAGTTCCAATAATGCGGCTTTAAATACTATGACATGCTCGCGGACTTCATGCCCCGACCCGAACATGCTGCCTATTTGTGAAATAATGAACCAAGAACCAGAGTATGATGAAGAAGAGGCTTTTAGGGAAATCAATCGAGAGTTAGAACATTCTGAAAATAAACCTAAACCGAACATAAACGATACCGAACCAGTTAATATGGGTGGTCTCGGCAAAACCAAGGAAACAAAAATAAGCATCCGTGTGAATAAGGAAATCCAGGATTCACTAGTTCAACTTTTTTTGGAATTCAAAGATGTATTTGCTTGGTCTTATGATGATATGCCTGGGCTGAGTGTAGATCTGGTGGTTCATAAATTGCCCACATACCCCGAATGCCCTCCAGTCCAACAAAAACAAAAAAAGTTCAAACCCAATGTCAGTGATTAGATCAAAGAAGAGATTACAAAACAATTAGAGGCGGGGGTAATCCAAGTGGTTCGATAGACCACATGGTTGGCCAATGTGGTTCCGGTACCGAAGAAAGATAGGAAGACTCGAGTGTGTGTAGACTACAGAGATTTAAACAAGGTGAGTCCCAAAGACAACTTCCCTTTGCCTAACATCCACATTCTTATTGACAATTGTGCCAAACACGAGATACAGTCCTTTGTAGATTTCTACGCAAGATACCACCAAGTGTTGATGGATGAGGAAGATGCTAACAAAACCGCCTTCACCACACCTTGGGGGACTTACTGTTACAGATTTATGCCTTTCGGTTTAAAGAGCGTTGGGGCAACATATATGAGGGCTATGACCACTATTTTCCATGACATGATGCATCAAGAAATAGAAGTATATGTGGACGATGTGATTATCAAGTCCAAGACTCAGGGTGATCATGTAAGAGACTTAAGAAAGTTATTCGAAAGGCTTCGCAAGTATGATTCGAAATTGAATCCAGCAAAGTGTGCATTTGGCTTCCCGTCAGGCAAACTTCTAGGATTCATTATCAGCCAAAGAGGAATCGAGTTGGACTCGACCAAGATAAAATGCATTCGAGAGCTACCTCCTACAAACATCAAGAAGGATGTAATGAGCCTGCTGGGAAGACTGAATTACATCAGCCGATTCATCGCCTAGTTGACTTCCACATGCGAGCCCATATTCAAGCTATTAAAAAAGGACGCAGCAACTAAATGGACTGCTGAGTGTCAAGAGGCTTTTGACAGAATCAAAAACTACCTGTCCAACCCACCAGTCTTGGTCCCGCTAGAACCGGGAAGGCCATTGTTTCTTTATCTACCAGTCCTGGAGAGCTCTTTTGGTTGAATTCTCAGGCTTCATGACGCCATAGGAAAGAAGGAACAAGCCATATATTATTTGAGCAAGAAGTTTACCAGTTACGAGGTCAAGTACACACTGCTAGGAAGAACATGTTGTGCCTTGACGTAGGTGGCCCAGAAGTTGAGACATTACTTGCAAGCCCGCACCACCTACCTCATAACCAGGCTGGACCCGTTGAGGTATATATTCCAAAAACCTATGCCCAAAGGGCGATTGGCAAAAGGGAAAATCTTGCTCACCGTGTTCAACATAGTTTATGCCACTCGTACCGCAGTGAAGGCTCAAGCATTAGAAGATCATATGGCCGAGAATCCAGTCGACGATGAATATCAGCCTTTGAATACTTATTTCCCTGATGAAGAAGTGAATTTGGTGGAAGTAACATCTGAAGACATTCCCGCTTGGAAAATGTACTTCGACGGAGCAGTAAACGCAAAAGGCGTAGGGATTGGGGCAATTTTAATCTCACCCACTGGTCAACATTACCCGGCTACAGTAAGGCTTCGGTTTTTCTGCACTAATAATATAGCTGAATACGAGGATTGCATCATGGGCATGAACATGGCCATTGACCAAGATGTTGAGGAGTTGTTAATCATGGGGGATGCAGATTTGATCATCCGACATGCTCAAGGAGAAAGGGAAACAAGAGATGTTAAGCTCATTCTTATCGATAGCATGTGGAGAACCTCAGCAAATGGTTCAAGTTGGTACAATTCGAGTACATTCCTTGTTGTCACTATAAGCTAGCAGACACAATCGCAACTCTGGCTTCCATGTTGCCTTACCCCGAAAACGCTTACGTTGATCCTTTGGAAATCCAAATCAAAGAAAGGCATGGGTATTATAATATGACCGAGGCGGAGTCCAGTACCTAGCCCTGGTATTATGACATCAAGAGATTTCTGAAAACACAAGAGTATCCCAAGTAAGCTACCGGGGAGCAAAAGAAAACCATCTTATGGCACGCGAGCAATTTCTTCTTGAGTGGTGATACTTTATACAAAAGGACCCAGATCTCAATTTGCTGAGATGTGTTAACGCCGAGGAAGCCGGGATAATTATGCATGAAGTACACGCATGAGTGTGTGGACCTCATATGAACGGATATGTACTAGCAAAGAAAATACTTTGAGCAGGATATTACTCGATAACCATGGAGAAATATTATTTCAGCTTCGTTCGAAAATGTCATTAATGTCAGGTATACGGTGTTTTGATTCATGCACCGCCAACTGAATTGCATCCTATATCAGCACCCTGGCTATTCGCTGTCTGGGGCATGGATGTCATTGGGCCGATTAAGCCAAAAGCCTCAAATGGACATAGATTCATATTGGTTGCTATTGATTATTTCACAAAATGGGTTGAAGCTATCACACTTAAATCTGTCACCAAGAAAGTTGTGATAGAGTTTGTACATTCCAACATCATCTGTCATTTCGGTATCCCTTCAACCATCATTACAGACAACGCAGCCAATCTGAATAGTCGTCTGATGTGAGAAATATGTGAGCAATTTAAAATAAAACATAGAAACTCCACCCCTTACCGGCCCAACGCTAATGGTGTCGTCGAAGAAGCTAACAAGAACATCAAGATTTTGAGGAATATGATTCAAAGTTCAAGACAATGGCATGAAAAGTTTCCTTTTGCATTGCTGGGATATCGCACCACAGTGCACACATCGGTAGGAGAAACTCCGTATTTACTGGTCTATGGGACTGAAGTTGTCATACCCGTAGAGGTAGAAATCCCTTCACTCCGAGTAATTGTCGAAGCAGAAATTGAGGATAGAGAGTGGGTTAAAACACGTTTGGAGCAGCTGCCATTAATTGAGGAAAAACGAATGGCTTCAATTTGTCATGGACAGTTATACCAACAAAGAATGGCCCGCGCTTATAACAAGAAAGTGCGCCCTAGGAATTTTGAAGCTAGACAGCTAGTATTGAGGCGTATTCTCCCTCACCATCGGGAAGCTAAAAGAAAGTTTGCCCCGAAGTGGAAAGGTCCACACATTATCAGAAAGATACTCCCCAAATGAGCATTGTACATGGGTGACGTTGAAGGAGATGAGCCCGAGACAGCAGTGAATGCAAAAACAATAAAAAGGTATTACGTTTGAACTCCCTATAGCCATGATTCCAATTGGTTGAAATGACGAAGACTTTTCTTTCCCGCTACCCTAAACACTACTAATGCTTTGCAAACCCCTCGATCCAGTTGTATTTCTTTGGAACCAAGAATTACTATCACAAAAAAATGAATAATGAAAAAAAAGAATGATTGAGAACAAAAGAAACAACAAACAAATTAGTTAAGGAAACAATCTTGAACTACGTCTGACTTGATTCCGAAAAGATACGTAGGTAGCCTCTCCCTGAGGTTCAATCATATCAAAATAAAACCCCAGTTCCCCAAGAAATGAAACTGGGGCAGAGATGTAATGGTTCGGTCATAAACCCGCCCGAATGGTTCCAAAGTTGTAAATATTCATCCAGCTTCCTTTGCTCAAAAGCCTGATCCAAGTCCTTCCGATCAATTGACCAAAACAGAGGCGTGGCAAACACCATTGTCGGGATTCGGAACAATTCAAATTGAGAGAAATAAAATGAGAGAGTCTTATCGGTGAAAATCTTCGGGCGCCATAAGGCGGCGATGAGTAGAGAAAATAAAATGAGAGAGTTCTCTTAGTGAAAACTCGCAAAGACCACTATCGGGCGACGGGAGAGGAGAAATAAGAGAGGCCGATTGGCGAAAACCCGCAAAAGGGCATCGTCGGTCGAAAAGAGGAAATATTTCCATTCAATCCTGAACAAGTTTCCATGGTTTTGAAATATTGAAGTCAAAAGGCATAAATGGATCTCAGCCGAGTATTTAGTCCAAGAAACATGTTGTTTCCATTTAAAGTCGGCACGCACTCCCAGATAAGTCCTCCTTTTTTCTCCAAAAAGAGGCATACCTCTCTAAATCCATGTGTTTGTTTTGTTTCTTGTCCCACTCTTTTCCCTTTAACTTCGATGTCCTGACCATTCCGCAAGAGAAGGTAGCAGAACCGGTCTCATGGGATTTCTTCTGGCAAGAACTAAAAGGAATATCCGGTATCAGCGAGCGCATTTAGCCAACGCCGGCTGATGATGATGGCTAACGCATTAAAAGCAGGAAAGTAGAAAGAAAAGAAATTCAAAGTCGAGAGCCCACGAAGGTGAATCAAGATTGGAAAGGTCAAGCCCAAGCGGGATAATGGTTCCTACAAAATATCCCAAAAGGCGAGCCCCGAAGTGGAAATCGGGACAAAAATCATAACCAAGGGCCTGTAAAACAAAAAAACAATCTGAAAGATGAGGACTCCCCAACCAACCTACGAGGAAAAGATCGGAAGTTAGGGGTTTTCCTCCAACAGAAATAAGGCTCAAAGAAAGCAAAACAAGGCCACAAACCAATCACTGTTTAAGCTAACAAATTGCTCAGTTTTTGAATTAAAATTTGACACAAGTGTAATCTAAAAACAGTGGGAACACGTGACAAATGCAACCAAAGGAATGGCACAAGGACCAAGAATAGTGTTGCATCAATAACCAGCAAAAGGGGAAGTTTTCTTTACATTTTTCCCTACAAATTTCATAGATAAACGTGATAGCATGGGACTCCGATCCCTGACTTCTTCCCTAGACTTAGGGCCATATCCCTAGCCTTCCCCTGTGCAACTTGTGGACTTCCTTCGCATAACCCAAGGGTCGCACTCCACTCTCTCTAGCACAGACCGAGAAACTTCTTTCTTTTGCTTCCCGGCATAACCCGGGGGTTTCTCTTTATATCCCCAACATAACTCGAGGACCCTCTTTTTAGTCTAAGAGTTAAAGCTCTTCTGTCATTAACATAACCTAAGGGTTTTTCCTTCCCTTCTCTATCCCCAGCATAGTCAAAGGGATCACTTCCTTGGATCTCCCCTAGCATAGCCTACGAGTTTTTCTTTCAATCCCGGCATAACCCGTGGATTCCCCTGGCATAACCCATGAATTTTTCATTCAAATCCCAGCATAACCCGTGGATCTCCCTAGCATAACCTAGGAGTTTTTCTTGCAATCCCGGCATGACCCTTGGATTCTCCTGGCATAACCCAGAAACTTTTCATTCAATCCCGGCATAACCGGTGGATCTCCCTAGCATAACCTAGGAGTTTTTCTTGCAATCCCGGCATAACTCATGGATTCCCCTGGCATAACCCAGGAATTTTCCATTCAATCCCGGCATAACCCGTGGATCTCCCTAGCATAACCTAGGAGTTTTTCTTGCAATCGGGGCATAACCCGTGGATTCCCCTGGCATAACCCGATAATTTTACATTCAATCCAGTCATAACCCGCGGATCTCCCTAGCATAACCTAGGAGCTTTTCTTGCAATCCCGGTACCCGTGGATTCCCCTAGCATAATCTAGGAATTTTTCATTCAAATCCCGGCATAACCCATGGATCTCCCTAGCATAACCTAGGAGTTTTTCTTTTAATTTCGGCATAACCCATGGATATCCTTAGCATAACCTAGGAGTTATCCTTTCAATCATGACATAACCCGCGGGTTCCCCTGGCATAACCAGGAATTTTCCATTCAATCCCGGCATAATCCATGGACCCCCTAGCATAACCCAGGAACCTTTTTAATTATCTCTCGGCATAACCTCGTGGCTTTTCCTTTCATCCCTAGCAGGGACGCTACATTCCTATCCCCGCATAACCCGTGGATTTTCCTTTCACCCCCAGCAGGGACCCTTCATTCCTATCCCGGCATAACCCATGGATCCTCCTTTATACCTCGTAGGGACCCTTTCTCCTTTCCAGCATAACCTGGAAATCATTCCAAAAGATACGCAACCCTGACTTTTGTTGTTTTCAATAACGAAATAGCTTGGATTTTGTGTTGCAAATAACTCATGAAATTTTCCCGGTGAAAAAAACTAGGGCAGAAAATTTCGTTCGTTTTGGTGTCCGAGCAGGTTTTACTTCAAGGCACAAGATCTGAAATGACCAAAAATGCGAGTCTCAGTCCATAATAAGGAAAAGAAGAAAAGAACAAAAAGAAGTGAATTCAAAATCATGAAGCAGACAAAGACGCGGACTGCTCAAAATTTGATTGAAATCACAAGTTCCGCATGTCCTGTTTTATTCCAAAATTGAAGAATAAACCAGCGGTTGCAGCGAACGAGCATCAGGACCCAGATCGGAGTCTTCTACGAGAGCTATCCAAGACTCAAGATCAAGTTTCAAGAGACTCGTAGATAGGAATCTTGTAACCCGTAGTTGATAGGCCTAGCTAGTTTAGCTGTCAATTTTCTTTTGGTGTAATAAGGAGTTAATAAGCAGTAGCAGCAGCAACAGCAGTGAAATCACAGCCCATGGTAGTCCCAGCTACCAGACACTCCAGAACTACACTGACCTGATTCCTTTATCGCCGAGGATATGTAGGCAATCTTTGAAGCAAGGTTCGGTCAGACATCTTTTCAAAATGCTTCTCCTGGAGTTTTGAGTAGGCAAAAATCCCGCATAGCGCTCATTTATCGTTTGTCTTTTCAAAATGCTACTTTTGGTCTAATAAGGAGTCAGTAAGCAGTAGCAGCAGCAACAGCAGTGAAATCACAGCCCGTGGTAGTTCTAGCTACCAGACACTCCAGAACTACACTGACCTGATTCCTTTATCGTCGAGGATATGTAGGCAACCTTTGAAGCAAGGTTCGGTCAGACATCTTTTCAAAATGCTTCTCCTGGATTTTTGAGTAGGCAAAAATCCCGCATAGCGCTCATTTATCTTTGACCGAAAACCCTTCGTGTTTCCGGGCAAAGAGGGGCAGCTGTGAGTACATGATTTTTGGCTCGTTAAATTTACTCCTACATAATTCTCAAACATAGGATTTCTCCTTTTATTATTTATTTTTAGGATTTAGTTGCGCATATTAGTGTGTGTTTTCATTGGTGCATGCATGACAAGTGATAAAAAAATACAAAAAAAATTACATAAGCATTTAGGATTTGATTTTACATATTTGAAGTCATAGTTGTTTCTTTTCACTCATTTGAATTATCATGCTAATCTTAGAATTGTTCATCTCTGGTTTAACTTTCCATTTTTTTTTCAAAATTGATCAGTGTCCATGTGCAATAAACATTGTTTTTGAATTTTGTGTGTTTAGCTTTGTAAGTGTTTTTGAGTAATTTAGTCCCATATTTTATTTGTCTAAATATGCCTGTATATATGTGTTTCATTGACTTGTTACTTATGAATTTTGACCCTTGTTTGTTTGCTTTTAAATAGTATAGTATAGTCTCCAGATGAATATTTGGCTAGGCCTAGCTTTCTTTACAACTTGACCTCAACTGATAATGAAACCCAGGTCTATGGTTTTGAATAGTTAACTAGGATCAATTTCTGACCAAATGGATAGGCACCAGGGTATAAAACATCTAGGCTAGTAATTAAGATGGGAAGACATGGGTAATGGGGGTATTTGAGCATAAGAATCTTGTAACAAACCCTGGAACATTCTAGTGGAGGTTCAAAATGCAATTTGTGTTAATTCTTTCTCAAAACTTGAGGCATCTGTTAAAAAATAAGGGGTCAATTAAGCAAATCTGAAAAATGGGTAAAGGACTAATGAGAAAACAAGAAGGATTCGTTTCCCTAAGGCATTGGCTATAAAAGGGTATCTGAAAGATTCGTTTCCCTAAGACAAATTCCCTGAAAATCCCAAAGCTTTTCTGGCAAATTTCAAAATTTTGTTCACTAGAAGTTGAAAATGACTTGACACATATGCATTTGAGGTGTTAGAGTTTTTCAGAAGCTATTTTAGGCATTGAGCTTAGGATGTTTGTTTTGATCAAGCTTAGGATCGGACCTTGTGTTGTTATTGGCTTTTCTAAACTTTCCTGAGTTCCTGATACCATTCCTGGGCTTTAGCTGGTCGATTTGCTTCTGTTTGTTAATTCTCGTTTACCTTACTCATAGGTTTCCTTTTTGCTGTAATTCCAGGTACTACTCTCACTCAGGAAAATCTGGAAATGCATAGCCACATTTGATAATGAAGACATTTATATTTTCATGTTAATATTGTATTACAAATGTTACCAGTTTAGTAGCATTTAGGACATTCATCTTATCTTTGGTGTTGTAATGTATATGAACACCTGAACTATGCCGGATTGTATTTGGACTGTGAATTTTAATTTGTTTAGATTTCAGTATGTTTAAACATGGTAGTCATTATATGTATATGTACTCTGATTAATGAGTACATCAGTTTAGATGCTAAATTCGAAAACCTGAAGTTGTAGATTATTGATTTACTAGCCTGAAAATCACTACTGGGATTTCTTTCTTTCAAATGTCTTTAATATGTTAAATAATCACTTATAAATAACCTCAACAGCTGTAGTATAGTGATTTGAGAAATGTTATTCTCGCTTGGTGAATAAATTGTAATATCAAATTTCTGGGCTCAATGGAAGGCCCATATTATTTTGAAGTCTGAACAAAGGTGTACTTCTGGGTTGTTTTCGTTTATAAAGCCCAAATGGCAGAAATCAACCATACAAATGCTGAAAATACGGATAGTGATTGTTTCATTTGGATAAACCATTAACGTATGAATCAATTAGGACTTTCTTTTTTAATTAGAGACACAAGTAGAGAATCATAGTCCTTTAGGTTGCCCTTCTAAAAATAAATTGAGTGAGCCATGCTAAAAAAATCATACACTACATTGGCCCTCTAATTGTAATAAAATGCTTAGAAGTTTTGGGATATACCATTTAGTGACTTTTACGGTTCTTCCACGAAGTTAAAACGCGTAGTTGCTTTAGGCGCGTCGTTTTAATAATGTATCTTCCTAAATTCGGGTGCGCATTTATGTGACTCAAATCCAAGTCTCAATGATGTTAAAATGTGTCGAGAACCCGGGTGCATTTATGTGACGTGGTTCGAGACGTGTTTTAATAATGTTGCAAATATTCCTAAAAGTGAATAAAGCGGTTAATAATTTTAAAATTGCACTGTGGGATGAACATGCATAAAAATTAGGAAAATAGTCATTTATAATAGTTTAAGCGACCGTGCTAGAACCACAGAATCCGAGGATGCCTAACACCTTCCCTCGGATTAACAAAATTCCTTACTCAAGAATTTCTGGTTTGCAGACTCCAATTGGGTAGTCGGAAAATTTTTCGATTTGGGATCTTAAATAAATCGGTGACTTGGGACACCAAAATCCAAACCTATCCCAAGTGGCGACTCTAAGTAAATAAATTATCCCAGTTTGTATAATGTCACTTTAATTAGAAAAAACTCCATTATACGTGTCATCCTTCGGGGTAGCCGTGTAAAAAAGGAGGTGTGACAATTGGAACCTGAAAATGCTATTAAAAAAATTGAAAAAAATTCCTCTATATGACATAAATATTCTCCGGTTGGGATGAAGAATGTGTTTATTCTCGCTACCCAAAAACTATTAACCCTTCGCAAATCCTTTGAGCCGGTTAATTTTCTTTGATTATCCTCATTGGAACCTGAAAATGCTAATAAAAATATTGATAAATGAAATGGAATATAAAAAAATATGAAAAGAGAAGAAACCAAAATTTTAATAAAAGGAAGACAACCAAAGAAAATAAAATGGAAAAAAGAGGAAAAGGAAATGAAAAAGAAAGAGAAAATAAAAGAAAAACAAAAACAAAAACAAAAGTTTTCCTAATCTATGTTCGACTTGATTTCGAAAAGGTATGTAGGCAGCCTCTCACTAGGGTTCAGTCACACCAAAATAAAAATCTAAGTTCCCAAAAGTGAAACTCGGGCAGATGTTATGATGGTTCGACGATGATACCGCCTGAATGGTTCTAAAGTTGTAATTTAATCCAAATCTTTTTTACCCAAATCCTTTCAAGCCCTTACCATAAATCGGTGAGAATGTTCAAGGATTGGAGAATATAGATATTTGGATTTGATGCAATCAAAATAAGAGAATTAAAATAAGAGTCTTACTGGTGAAAACCTACAAGGGCATCGTGAGGTGACAGTAAGTACAAAAACTAAATTGAGAGAGTCTTGTTAGTGAAAACTCACAAGAGCACTACAAGGCAATGGTGAGAAGAGAAATAAGAGAGTCAGCTCGCGAAAACCAGCAAAGGGCACCACTGATGGGAAAGAGGATCTTCGGTCACTGACATTGACACAGTCCTAGGCAAGGTTTCTCGGTTTCGAGGCAAAAGTTGTGATGAATTTCTGAGAGCCGGACGGTATGCACGGATCAGGCACCAGTCCAATAGGCATGTCATGTTCATTGAAGTCTGCATATACTCCAGATAAGTCGTTCTTTCTGTTCCTGCAAAGGTATACCTCTTGTCTAATTTCATTTATCCATTTCATGTTTTGTTTTTCTTTTGAATCCTTTTCGGTCTAACTCTATTCAGAAATTGAGACAAAGAAAGGATGGTAAGACTGATTTACAAGGTTCTCATTTGACACACGCTAATGTGTAACAAGGCATCCAGCCTTGTTAGGGGGCATCAACTCGACTTCGACCAGCCATGGTGGCTGATGTTTTGAAATTGAAAACTCTTGGAATGAGAAAATCAAATTGAAGTGTCTATAAAGGCAAATGAAGTTGAAAAGGTTGAGTCCCACGTGGCTAACCATCTTGGCAAAGATTTGAAAAAGCCAAGGTACCCTAAATTCTCTGAAATTAAAGTTGGAAGAAAGAAGCCAGAAATGAAAGGCCTAAGGTGAAATAAAGTTGGAAAAAGTTAAGTCCCACGCGACTAGTTGTTGCATCAAAGTTCGAGGAGCCAAAAAGTTCCCCAATGCTTCGAAGTTAATAATTGAAAGAAAAAAAAGAGTTTGAAGTGAAAGGCCTATAAAGGAAAAATAAAATTGAAAAGGTTGAGACTCATGCGACAAACCGTCATGGTAAAGTCTGGAAAAGCTAGAGGCCCTCCGGGGTTAGAAATGCAATCGATATTCAGGAAACACTAGTTGCAGTTGAAAGGGCCAAGATCAAGTGACTAAAACGCTCAAGACCACAAAACCAACCACCATTTCAAACTGACAAATTGTTCTTTATTTGAAAAATAAGAAAACAGGTGCAATCCAAAATAACCTTGCAACCCTGCAGGAACAACCCCAAAAAGGGAAGTTTTCTTTAAGTTCTTTCCCACATTTTACTCATTCTCTTTAAAAAATGAAATGAAAAGAAATAAGAAGAAAAATTCAGAATCATGGTAGTATAGGGTCTCCAATACCTAGCTGTGTGTTTTCCGAACATAGGATCTCACTCCTTAGATGATGCCAACATAACCTGGTAATCTTTTCCAACATAGGGTCCCACCCCCTAGTTGATTCCGGCATAACCCGATGAATTTTCCGGCATAACCTCAAGACTCTTCCAGCATAACCCGATGACTTTTCCGGCATAACCTGATGACTTTTCTAGCATAACCCGATGATTTTTACGGCATAACCCGATGACTCTTCCGGCATAACCCAATGAATCTTTTGGCATAACCCGATGACTCTTCTGGAATAACCTGATAACTCTTCTGGCATAACCCGGTGACCTTTCCGGCATAATCCAATGATCTTTCTAGCAAATAACCTGATGACCTTTTCGGATAACCCGTTGACTCTTTCAACATAACTCGATGACTCTTCCGGCATAACCCGATGACTTTTACGGCATTATCCAATTTTCTGGCATTAGCCGATGACTTTTCCAATATAGCCTGATGACTTTTCCGCCATAAGCTGATGTCTTTTTCCAGTATAACCTAGTAATCTTTTCCAGCATAGGGTCCCACTCTCTAGCTGAGGCCAGCATAACCTTGTAATCTTTTCCAACATAGGGTCCCAGCATAACCTGCTAATCTTTCCAACATAGGGCCTCCAATCCCAGTCAATTTCATTTTAGATTTAGAGTCTCCACTGCTTAATCTTTTTTTCTGAAGGATACTCAATCCTGATTTTATTGGTTTCAATAAATAAGTAGTTTAGATTTTTGTTACAATAACTCACGAAATTTTCCTAGTGAAAATTAGGGCAAAAATTTTTTGTTCGTTTGTTTGCTTTGGAGCCTAAGCAGGTTTTTACCTCAAGGCACAAGTTTCGAGACGAATAAAAGAAGAAGTTTTGATCCAGAATAAAAGAAAATAAGTGAACTCTAAGTGTAGAAGCGGAGGAAGATGTGGACTGCTCAAGATATGATTGAAGTCACAAGCATTGCATGTCCCGCCTAGATCCGAAAATAAAAATGAATCAACAGTTTGCAACTAACGAGCATCAAGATTCAGATCAGAGTCTGCAGGAAGAACCAGCTAAGAGTCAAGCTCAAGCTTTAGAAGGTTATAAATAGGAATCTTGTAACTTGTAGTTGATAGACTTAGTTAGTTTAGCTTTTCATTTTTCATTTTGGTGTGATAAGGAGCTCAACAAGCAGAAACAACAACAACAGTGAAATCACAGTCATTCGGTAGTCCCAGCTACCAAAACTTCCAGAACTATACTGACATGATTCCTTTATATCCAAGGATATGTAGGCAACCTCCGAAGCGAGGTTCGGTCAGACTTTTTCAAAAATTACTTCCAGGGAGTATCTGGACGAGCAAAAATCGCTCATAATTTCTCAATTTATCTTTGCCCGAAAACTCTTCGTGTTTCCGAGCAAGGAAGGGCAGCTGTGAACATATGATTTTTGCTCTATTAGAAATATTCTTATAAAATTAGAGAAAATTTTTTCCAAATTATTTTCAATTTTATTGGAATTTTTTAAGGATTTTATGAATTGTTTCAATTTTTGTGCACGTTTAGTTTTTGTGAAAATCATGAAAAAATGCCCTAAAATGTCAAAAAATTAAATGCATCGCATATTAGGTTTTATATTCGTATTTTAGGATTGATTAATTAATTATTTTATTAAAATAAAAATCACAAAACATTTTACTCATTCTTCCATTTTAGCTTTTAACATTAGATTAGTAATTTTTCCTTCATTAATTTAGGATTAACTAATTTTTTAAATTATTACAAATAGATAATTAGTATTATTTTATATGTTAGATTAACTTAGAATTTAATTTAGTTCTTAATTAATTTAATTAGGGTTTTAAAATTTAAGAAAACAAAGAAAGAAAAGGGGGAATAGGCTAGTTTTGGGTGTAATTTCGAATATGGGCCAATCTGCATGGCCCAATTCCCTCAAAAAGTGTCCAGTCCACCTCTCTAACCTACCCGACCCGCCTGACCCAAAACCCCTCCCCTTTAATTGAAAACCTAAACCTAGAGGACAAAAAAACAGACCATTAGATCCCTGCACCCTCCCCTAAAAAAAAAAGAAAACGAGGAGCAGCGCATCTCTGGTCTTCAACATCAGAGAACAAGGTCAGAGACTCCCACCGTCTCTAACGCCATTTCAACCATTCCAAAAGGGACGCTCATCTCAAAACAAAAGCTTGATTCTCTCATCCTCAATCAAAAACACAAGAAATCATAGAGATCCCCATTCCATGACTGGAACCTAGCAACGGCGCTACCCTCCCTCTTCTCTCTCTTCATCTTCTCATGAACGTGAACCCCAACAAAATCGAAGAAATATTGAAGAAAAGTTTATTTCAAAACTCGAATTCTTTCTTCATGGGTTTCAAAGTGGATTCAGCTAGATTCATTACTTTTGTTGTTGTTCTCCTTTAAATTTGTGGATGAGCTCCAAATTGTAGCTGTATTCAGCTTGGTTTGGTCTCTTGACTGTTGTTATCTAAGCTCAATTAGGTAATCTCTACAGCTCTCCGTGTTGCTTTCACTAAATGATTCAGATATGTTAAATCTTTTGTCTAATTTTGTGCATCTGCCTAAATTTCAGTTTCTACCATCCTATATGTGCAATAGATGTGTCGTTGTGTATCATTTGAAAAAATGTCTAACATGGTGAGGTAATTCGAAACATTGCGGCATATTTGTGATAATGCAGCTTCTGCATTTCTTTGGAAATTCATCACATGTTATATGACCAAATTAGCTCCACTTAGATATGTTATGGTTTGAAGGAAGTAAGTATGATGAGGTTTAGTGAATGTAGCGTTGTGTGAAAGATCTATTGAAGCATATATGTATGGATGTTCAATCATAGTTTTTTAATTTGTTTGAATGTTATTAGCAGATGTTTGAGCAGTAAACTTTGTGACAAAGTAGACTGAAATTTGGAGCAAAAGACTTTAGGGATTAGACAAAGAATTAGAGTTCATTTAGCTGCCTATTGAAACTTGAAGGAAATGAACTTGAGTCTTGATTTTGCAATTAAAGACTTGTAGTTTGTACTATGCTGAAATTTTTGATTTATCTTAAAGATTGGAACAATTTTCCAAACGTTTATTTGAGAGAAACAGCTTCGTCATCATTTTCTTCATAATGTTATCACATGCATGTGTTATAATCAGAGCGGATTTTAATTGTCACTATAGAACCTAACTTAGGAACGTGAAATTCAGAATGTTACTCTTCTACATTTTTGTTGCGAGAGGGACTATTTGTTTGTTTGCATAACATGTTTTTTAAAATCCAGATAAGCCATGAACGCCATAGCATGCTTTAGTAGCGATTAATAAACTATCGTGATTATGGGTACGACTCCCATGACATAGTTACGATGCTTAATTTTTCAAATTCAGGTATATATTTCATGTGATCCGATCGTAACAACTTTGAACAATAATAAAAATAAATATATTGCGAATTGCCGGTGCATTTCACGTAGCTCAGTTTGCGGTGTGTTCCAAAACGGCAAGGTACGACAATCCTAACTTGTTCAAAAAATAGTTTCATAAATTCTAAAAGCAGTTTAAACTAATTAAAAGTGGCTACAAAGATAAAAATGCACTATAGTTTTTAAAAAAATGTGTAATTATCAAATAATTAGGCCAATTATTAACAGTTAAGCGACCGTGCTAGAACTACGGAACCCGAGAATGGAGAACACCTCTTTTCGGGTTAACATAATTCTGTACCTAGTTTTTCTGATTTCGCAGACTTTTAAATAAAGTCAAATTTCTCCTTGATTTGGGATTTAAAATAAATCAGTGACTTGGGACACCACAAATTATCCCAAGTGGTGACTCTGAAATTAAATAAATAATCTCATTTCGGTTAATGTCACTTTAATTGGAAAAAAACTCCCCTATATCTCCCCCGCCCTTCCGGGTGTAAAAAGGAGGCGTGAGAGCGATAATATCTTCCAATTCAAAGTATGTTGATCTTTCTTCATACGGTTAAGGGTCAAATATATCCTTGTACTATTAAAAATAGGCCATATTTATCCTCCGTTTGAATTTTTTATCAAATATGTCCCCACCGTTATACATTAGGGCCATATATATCCCTCAGCCGTTAAAACACCCTTCCATATTTTTTAGTAGCACGTGGCATATTATGATTGGACCAAACGACCCACCCCATTCCTTTAATTAAACCCGCCTCGACCCAATTGTTAAATTATGACCCAGTTTGCCTATGCTCTTCAACTGGTCCTTGAAGTCTTCCTCATATGAGCACCATGAACACCATCATAACAACTTCTTGAACTCATCTGTTCTCCATTTTTTGCACCAGTTTGCTTCAATGTGTTTAACACAATATCTATGATTTGACATCCTGAAGTTTTCCCTCCCGGGTCGGTGTGTGTCCTGACTTCATTTCCGTCATCTATCTGTTTGTGAAAATGCCCCGAAAAAAACTTGAGAGACCAAGAAAACCCAACACCCACTCTGAGAAGATCTCCCCGGTTTACTGCCGCTGCTACTGGGATTTCTGATAACAAAGTCCACAAAAATCAGATTGAAGTCCCAAAAAACTCACAAAAATCTAGTACTAGGCTGCGAAGGACGCCAAGGTTGAGCAATGTAAATCTGCAGAATAATGGTGTAAATAATATAGAGAGAAGGGTTACACGTAGTTCTACCCGAGATCCACCTGTCAGTAAAGTTTTAGGCTATGCTTCCGCTGACAATTCAGTTGAAAAAAGAAAAGGTAATTTGACGAATGGGCCAAAGATCCCTACACATGCTCAAGAGATTAGTAAAGAAAGTTTTGCTGGCCCATCATATGAAGTTGCGGTTTGTGGAAAGGATGATAATGGCACGGCAAAGAAAAGGAATGGGTCGGGGCGGGTTTAATTAAAGGAATGTGGCGTGTCGTCTGGTCTAATCATAAGATGCCACGTGCTACCAAAAAATATGGAAGGATATTTTAACGGCTGAGGGATATATATGGCCCTAATGTATAAGGGTGGGGACATATTTGATAAAAAATTCAACCGAAGGATAAATATGACCTATTTTTAATAGTACAAGGATATATTTGACCCTTAATCGTTCTTCATATCAAGCAACTCCTTCCTATCGTATCAAATCTCCCGTCGTTACTAGCCGATATTTCAAATCAACTCCGTGAACCCAGTCACTGCCCACCCTCAATCCCAATTCACCAAACTTTTTATCTGGGTGTGTGGTCATCCTACCACAGAACCTATTCGCTATTATACCACTCTCTCACTTTGGCCAAACTCCTCTTCTTAAACAACTACTCGACTTTTGCTTCTTACACCTGACCTTTTAGAAATTTAACCACTACATAACACTTACTATACGTCCTTCCTCATCTTTGGTTCTCAGCGGATGCCTTAGACCAAAACCTATCTTAGTAGCACTTGAACCAACAGACCGCTATCAACTCTAAACCTTTGTGAAGATCATCTCTCCTCGAGCCATCGATGTTAGAAACATCGATTCAATCTTGAATCACCATACCCCGCGATCTCTGACAACCGCTTCTCCATTTCTATCTCACAATATCCTGGCCCAAAGGCGAATAGTAGAAGATCATAACACTGGCGAACTTAGTACATTCAACGAGGACGACAGCACCTCATCACAGATGATAATCCACCACGCTTGCAAATACCAAGTCTTGTTACTCCATCAACCCAAATATGAACATTCTAGCTCGATTGACTTTCCTCCACCGAAAATAAAATACTAAATCTCCGATCATGCTCTGAGTAAACATCCCTTCAATTCATTTACTATCCCGACATGCAGGCAACCATCCTACTATCACATCAACACTGCATTACAATCGTTCATAAACATCATGCCAACTTTTTTCTAGCATTAGAGCTCTCAAAAGTATAGCTACTAAGCTGGAGCAACAAAATATCTTTCCACAAGGCGACGATAATTGCTCAAACAACCACATAGGGAGAAACATCCCATGCCACATTCGTAGAACCATTACAATTACTCACTCGCTGATTCATGACCAGTGATTCGCGTCGCATACGATTGAATGGAAAGTAAATTAAGGCAATACCTCAAAGGGAATCGAATCGCATGATGAGGAAATCAAGAAGGGAAGTGCTCCTAACAGCCCTGAAGCCTCTTGAAAATAAGTACAGATGTCTCTGTACCGATCCGCGAGACTCTACTTGACTTGCTCAAGACTCGTGAAACCTAAGGAAACCTAGTGCTCTGATACCATGTTGTCACGACCCAAAATCCACTAAGGGTCGTGATGGTGCTGGACATCACTGTCAGGTAACCCAACCCAAAAAGTTAACTAAATTTCCAATTTAGTATACATTGAAATCATTTTTCTTTTATACATTAATAAATAATTTCACTGAAATAAGAGGATGTCTTTAACAAATTTAATATAAATAATCCTATAATCTTCCTAAAACCCGGTGTACAAGTGCATGAACTATTTCTAGGAAACAATGTAATACAACCACCGTCTGGAATACAAATTGGACAGAAACTAAATATAAGAATCTAAAAAAGACTCTACTGGCAGTGGATCGTCTCGAGAAGTGCAACTCAACTAAGACTCCATATAAACCATGCTGCAATGCCAACTAGGCCAGTAGAGATACTTGTGTCTGTGCAACAAAAATGCATAGCAACTGTAGCATGAGTACAAAAATAACGTGTATTCAGTAAGTATCCTGTCTAATCTCGAATAATTAGAGACGAGATGTCAGCTTCGGCACTTATTAGGGGTCCAATAATAATTTATCAATAATATAGTACATAAAAATGAATGTAACCCAACAACATAAAGCAAGTAAATAAATTTTTTATTAAAAGGGAATTTCCATATGTGTTTTCATCATTTATACATTTATTATCAATCGGGGAGGCAATATAATCATTTATAATTTTTCAAGTCAAGCAATACAGGCATGCACAATTCATGCTAAGGTTGTACGACCCGATCCAACAATTATTTAAAATCCATACTGCCAGAGGGTCGAATGGAGAGAACCATAGATGTATCTATTTAATCTACCGAGGCGTTCGGCCCGTTCCGCAATAGATAAACACATTCAAACAGTCAATCAAGAATTCATCATGGAGCAATTATCCAAGAAAAGGCGCTTTCACTTTTTAAAAGTCAAGAAAATTGATATTTAATATTTATTGAAATTTATTTGCCAATTCGATATGATTTAAGCAATAAAAGCGTCAGCAACATTACATATATTTTAAGTATAGCATGCTTTCGGGTCCTAGATTACTGGACATAGGTATAATGGTAGCTACACGCGGACTCTCGTCACCTCGTACGTATGTATCCCCCATAAATGGAAGCACATACCCAATTAATTCACCTATGAGGACAGTTCCCTCTTACAAGGTTAGAAAGGAGATTCACCTCTGTAACGACCAGACTGGTTGCTTTGAGCCCTAGCCACCATTCAGCAATTTGTGACCATGAGCAGCTTCATGTAAGGTATTATGACTTGTACGTGTCATTGGAATTAAATTTCGGGAAGTTCGAAGTTGATTTGGAGGGAAAATTCTTAATTCGGAAGCTTAAAGTTGAAAGAATTGACTAAGATTAAATTTTTGAGTAAACGACCTTGGAATTGGGATCTAAAGGTTCCAGCAGGTTCGTACAATGATTTTGGACTTAGGCGTATTTCCGGATCGGGTTTTAGAAGACCTAGGGAATGTTTTAGCGCCTATTGTGGAAGTTAGCATTTTGGAATAAATTTCATAAGTTTGGATTGAAATGCATTTTGGTGTTATCGATGTCCGTTTGAGATTCCAAGTTTGGGAGTAGCTCTGTATGGTCATTCTGGAGTTGGGAGCGCGATTGGAAGTGAATTCGGAGGTCCGTGGGTCATTTCGGAGTCATTTGGCTAAAAATAGAAATTTGAAAGTTTTTGAGAAGTTTGATCGGAAGTGATATTTTTTATATCGGGGTCGGAATTCGATTCCGGAAGTTAGAGTAGGTCTATAATGTCGAACATGACTCGCGTGCAAAATTTGAGGTCAATCAAATGTGATTTGATAGGTTTAAACATTGAAAATAGAAGTTTGAAATTCTAAAGTTCATAAAGCTTGGATTGGAGGTCGATTCGTGGTTTGATATGATTTCAGACCTCGAGCAAGTCTGTAATGTGTTTGGGATTGGTTGGTAGGTTTGGTTGAGGTCCCGAGGTCCTCGGGTGTGTTTTGGGATGGTTTCGGATCGAATTTGGATAAAACATTGTTGCTGGTATCTGGTTTCCTTCTTCGTTTCAAGCAGCTCCTTTCCATTATACCAAGTCTCATACCACACAATAGCCCATGCTTTAGATTAAATCCACAAACCCCAATCACCAATCACTAATATTCTCAAATCGCTCTGAACTCTCCTTAAGGTACGTGGCCATCCTACTACTAAGCCCGTATGCAACTCCGCCACTCTCTTACTTTGGGAAAACCCGCTTCCTTAATCAACTACTCGACCTTCACTTCATATACCTGGTCTTTTAGAATTTTTGAACTCCGAGTGACGCTTTCCACATGGCCTTCCTCGTTCTTTGTTGCTCAGTTGCCTTAAATAAAATCTATCTTTGTGGCGCTTGAAACCACGATTGCGGCTAACTTTACACTTTCGGAAAATCATCTTTCTCATACCGTCGACATTAGAAACATTGATTTATCCCTAAGCTACCGCACCACGTGATCTCTAGCGGTCGCTTCTTTAATACTATCTCACCATTTCCTGCCCCCAAGGCGAATTGTAGAAGATTATAACACCGACGAGCTTAGTACATTCAATAGGGACAACGATACCTCATCATAGGAGTAAACTCCACCAGACTTGCAACACCAAGCCTCGCTACTCCATCAGCCCAAATCTGGACATTCATAGGCCAATTGCTTTTCTCTTGCCGGAAACAATTACCGAATCTCTAGACCATGCATTGAGTAAACCTCCCCTCAAGTCATTCACTGCCCCTACATATAGGCAAATATCCCACCATCAAATCAATGCTGTGGAACAATCGTTCTTAAATATCATGGCAACTTGTGCCTAGCCTCAGAGCCTTAGAGGTACCACTATTGAGCTGAAATGACAGAATATCCTTCCACAAAGCGACGATAATAGCTCAAATAACCCCGAGAGGAGAAACACTTGCACCACATTCGTAGTGCCATTAAAATTCTTCAATTCTCGATTTATAACAAGCACTTGTGTCGGGTAATATTGAGTAGGAAGGAAACAAAGGCATAAGCCTCAAGGAATCAAATCGCACGATAAGGATCAAGAAGGAATGTACTCCTAACAGTCCTGCAGCCTCCCGAGGATAAGCACGGACATCTCTGTGCCGATCCGCGAGACTCTACCAGACTTGCTCATTTCTCGTGAGACCCTAGGAACCTAGTAATCTGATACCATGTTATCACGACCCAAAATCCACTAAGGGTCGTGGTGGTGTCGGACACCGCTGTCAGGCAAGCTAACTGAAATACTTAATTAAATTATTGTTTAAATTTTCCACAAACGCTTCTTTTGTACAATTAAAAAAACACTCACTATATTCCTACGAATGAATAATGAAATATTTAACAACTTTTAAAATTTCTGAATAAGCCCAAATACATCCCAGAACTCGGTGTCATAATTGCATGAACAATTTCTAAGAAAAACCGAATAAAGTACAACAGCTTTCCAGAATACAATTGGACAAAAAATAAATAGGATCCGGAGAGAGAGACTATACTAGATGCGGGTCACCTCGAGGAAATACAACTCACCTAGTCTCCATGTCAACCATGCCGCTATGCCACTAAGTCACTAGCTATGCAAAAACCTGTGCAACAAAAATGCACAGTAGTGTAGTATGAGTACAAGAACAGCATGTACCCAATGGGTATCCCGTATAATCTTGAAGAAGTAGAGATGAGATGGTCGACTTCGACACTTACTAGTGGCCCAATAATGATGTCACTAATACATTAAATCGTGAATTTCTATAAACATGATTTTAATCTAGTAGAAGGAAACAAGTAAACAATTAATTCGTTTATAGGAAATTTTCAAATTTTCTTTTCATTATTATCTAAATAGTCTCAAGCCATGAAGAGGCAAACAACTTTAATAAGTTCAAGGCAACAATACAAGCATGCGCAAATCATGCCGAGGTTGACGGCCCGCTCCAACAGAAAATAAACTGTGCACTTGCCGAGGGTCGATGGCAGGCCTATAGATGTATCTATTTAATATACCGAGGCATTTGGACCGTTCCAAAAATAAACACACACAGACAGACAGTAAATCAAGAAGTCAACATGGAGCAATTATCCAAAAAAAGACCAAGTCTTTTTAATAATTTAAGAAAATGAAGTTTAACTCCTTTTAGAAATTCATTTACTAATTCAATGTGATTAAAGTAGTACGGCCTGTCAATAAGATTGCAAATTATTCCAAGTATATCATGTTTTTGGGTCCTAGATTACCCGAACAATATCATAATAGTAGCTATGCACGGACTCTCGTCACCTCGTGTGTACGTAGCCCCCACAAATAGGAGCACATAACTATTTATTTCACTTATAGGGACAATTCCCTCTTACAATGTTAGAAAGGAGACTCACATCACTAAGATTCATAACCGGCTTCCAAGCCCCTTCAGATGACTCCGATTGATGCAAAGTGCCCCAAAACTATCCAAATAATGGGCAAACCAATAAAAATTTACTCTAATATTTATAACAATTCAAATATATAAGTTCTCAACTCCGCTCGAAAATTTAACCAAAATGCCCTCGTGCCCGTGTGCCCGGAATTTAAATTTTTTTGCAGTTAAAGTTTACCTATGAACTCTCGAACTCAAATATATGATTTCCTCTTAATTCCATACCCAAAATCATGGTCAAAATCCAAAAACACTAATTTTCTAGGCGTTCCTCAAACCCAAGTTTTCTACCAATTTTCATATCTAAATCCATATATAAACCTTGTATTTAACTCAAAACCAGTATAAGTCACTTACCTCATGCTTGGTGATGAAAATGACACTCCAAAGTTGCTACTGCTCGTTGACCTTCATTATTACACCATGTCAAAAATAAAAGAAGCTAACCTAAGCTATGAACTATGAATTACAAAAGTCCTATCTAAAATCTTCAAACTTGCTCTTGTACTTCCTTGTTGTCTTGTTGGCTTGTATTTTCTCTTGTTGCGTTGTTGTCTTGTATTTTCTCTTATTGCCTTGTTGTCTTGTGTTTTCTCTTGTTGCCTTGTTGTCTTGTGTTATCTCTTGTTGCCTTGTTGTCTTCTGTTTTCTTTGGTGAAACTCATTGTTGTTACTTCAAATCGTGCACTGAGATGTTGTTCCTTCCCTCCAAATTGCTGAACTTGAATAAAATTGAACTTGAATGTATTCCTCTGTTATTCAGGCGGGCTCCTGATTGCTGAATTTGAACTTGACTATATTCCTCTGTTATCCAGGCGGGCTCCGACTTCATAAAAATAGACAAAACAAAGAAAAATTTCTGCCCCAGTTTGGAAACTGGGCACCGTTACTGGATATTAATAAGAATTTTGACTAAAACTTGACTCGAAGTACCTCTATTATACAGGCGGGCTCCTGATTTCCGAAACTTGAATTGTATACCTCTATTCTTCAGGCGGGCTCCTGACTTCAAAAAGACAAAGATTCGACTAAAATTTGAATTGTATCACCTCTGTTCTTCAGGCGGGATCCTGATTGCTGAAACTTGAATTGAATGTCTCTATTCTCCAGGCGGACTCCTGACTACTGAAATTCAAAATGTATGTCTCAGTTCTCCAGGCGGACTCCTAACTTCTAAATAAACAAAGGAATTCATTGAAAACTAAAATTTGAATTGTATCACCTCCGTTCTTCAGGCGGGCTCCTGACTTCAAAAGTTCTAAATGTATGTCTTTGTTCTCCAGGCGAACTCCTGACTTCAGCTGCAACTTGAAATTTAACACCTCCATTCTCCAGACGGGCTCCTGAATCCTAAAATTTGAATTTTGTGGACCTCTGTTCTCTAGTCGGGTACCTGACTACCAAAGTAAACGAAGGAATTGATTTAAAACTAACAACTTGAATTGTATCACCTCTGTTCTTCAGGCGGGCTCCTGATTGCTGAAATTTGGATTGCATGTCTCTATTCTCCAGGCAGACTCCTGACTATTGGACTTGCAATCAAATGTATTCCTCTATTCTTCAGGAGGGCTCCTGATTTCTAAAATTGAATTGAAAAGCATTCCTCTGTTATCCAGGCGGGCTCCTGACTACTGATTTTTGACTTGTGTGTCTCTGTTCTCCGGGAGGACTCCTGACTTCAAAATAAACAAGAAATTGATGGGAAACTAAAAAATGAATTATATCACCTCTGTTCTTCAGGCGGGCTCCTGACTTCATAAACATAGACAAAACAAAGAAAAATTTCTGCCCCTGTTTCAATCACCGAAAGTTTTGTTAGTTTAAAAATTTTGGTTAGTTGATGGCATTCTTCGTTGCATCATCATTCCATTGCCTTGATTTGTGTTGCCTAAATCCCTTTGAACTGCCTGACTTTCTGACCGACTTTCATATTCCCCAATTCTGACAACCTGAATGCTTTTATACCTCCCCCGTTGTTTCACCTTTCAGGCATTTTTGCCTGTATTTCCTCATTTTCCCAACATTTCCCAAGTATTATGCCGATGAAACTTCCGGCGATTTCCTCTATCTCACTTTACATCCCATTGTTGCTGACATGCTCTAGCCACTTTACGGTTTACCATTTTCGGAAGCTGGTAGTGGGCTTTGAAATCGTTTTCCCCTTTTATTGAACAAAATTGACATTGAAACATTTTAAATAAATAGAATCCCCGAAAGAGAATGAAATGCAATAATTTTATGAGTTAAGGATAAGAAGAATCCAAAACCTGATGACTGTTGAAGAAGAAACAGAAAAGAAACTTATCTGACTGAAGCAGCTGACACTGATAGCCATGACATGTATTTTGGACTAACTGGCCTGACCAATCCAGCTACCCCGCTCTTCCATTGTTATACTTCATTTCCCAGAACTTCCATCACTTGATCTCATTTAACCCGCGATGCCACGACACAGTTTTCACCAACAGACTTTCTCAACTTGCCATTTCTTAAACTTACTTTCGCCCTAGGGTGCCCGTGAGGGTTTTCACCACTAAGACTCTCTCATTTTATTTTTTCTTAGCTCCTATCGCCTTACGGTGCCCATGCGGGTTTTCACCAATAAGACTCTCTCATTTTTATTGTTCATGTTTCTTGTTTGCACCAGAGTGTTGCCACCGACCGAATTACCTTTTCCTGCTTGACTTGAAATTTCTCAAAAATTGATCAGAAGGTCATTCTTTGGACCATAATGTAGGTTGTTGGATGGGTTAGAAAAAACGGTATAAAAGACTCAAAACAATTTCAAACTGGGTTGACACTACAACTTTCGGAATCCGATTTCTTTCAACAATCACAACTTCTGCCCATGTTTCTTGCTTGGGGACTTTTATTTTGGTATGACTGAACCTCAAACTAAGGCTACCTACGTATTCTTTCGGGATCAAGTCAAACGTAGTTCACTGTATCATAATTACTTCTATTGTGAATTTCTTCTCTTTTCCTTCTGTTTTACTTTCTTTTTCCTTCTTCATTTTTCTTTCTTTTCATTTTTTTCTTTTTGTTTTCTTTTTTTTCATCTTTTCATTTTCCTTTATTTTCTTTTCATCTTTTCTTTTCATTTTTTCATTTTCCTTTCTTTTCTTTTTTCTTTTTTTCTTTCATTCATTCTTTCTCGTTTTCCTTTTCCTTTACTCTATGCTCGACACTTGTGTTTCTTAATTGTGTTGTTGATTCCGAAAGAGGGGTATGAACGAAAATAATTAAGGCTCAAAGGGGTAACAAAAAATAAAAGTGTTTGGATATCCGAACAAAATGCCTTCTTCATTTCAATCTTTAAAATATGCCAAATACAAGCAAGTACATTCATAATAAAGGAATCATACATAATATCTCTTGACAGCATCGAAATTGATGGACATTTCTATACATTTTCCTTATACATCTGTCAAATACAATGCACCATTAGACAACACCCTGGTTATTACATATGGCCCCTGCCAATTCGGGGTGAACTTTCCTTTTGCTTCGGCCCAATGGGGCAAAATGCGCCTCAGTACCAACTGTCCGACCTCGAATTTCCTCGGGCGCACTTTCTTCTTATATGCTCTTGCCATCCTTCGTTGTTATAGTTGACCATGGCACACTGATGCCAATCTTTTCTCATCGATCAAACTCAATTGTTCCAGACGGGCCTTTACCCATTCATCGTCGTCGATATCAGCCTCCGCAATGATTTGAAGCGACTGAATCTCCACTTCTGCGGGTATTACTGCCTCGGTGCCACACCAATGAATAAGGAGTTGCCCCCACCGAAGTACGAACCGTGGTGCGGTATCCCAACAATGCAAAAGGCAACTTCTCATGCCACTGTCTAGACCCTTCAACCATTTTCCGCAGTATTTTCTTTATGTTCTTGTTAGCCGCTTCAACCACTCCATTTGCTTTAGGGCGGTATGGAGTAGAATGGCGATGAGTAATCTTGAACTGCTCACATGTTTCCTTCATCAAATGACTGTTGAGATTAGCCCCATTGTCCGTGATAATCACCTTTGGTATGCCAAACCGACAAATAATGTTTGCATGCACAAAATCCACCACAGCTTTCTTAGTCACAGACTTGAACGTATTCACTTCCATCCACTTGGTAAAATAATCTATTGCTACCAGGATAAACTTGTACCCATTTGATGTTGCTGGATCAATTGGCCCAATAACGTCCATTCCCCAAGCGACAAGAGGCCATGGTACTACATCGTATGAAATTCTAACGGTGGAGAATGAATCAAATCTCCATGCATTTGGCACTGATGACATTTGCGTACAAAGCTGATACAATCCCGTTCCATTGTGAGCCGATAATATCCTTCCCGTAAAATCTTTTTCGCCAAAACATATCCGCTCATGTGCGGTCCACAAACTCCAGAATGTACCTCAGTCATGATAGTGGTGGCTTGCCTTGCATCCATGCACCTCAAAATTCCGAGGTCTCGTGTTATTTTGTACAACACTCCTCCACTCAGGAAAAATCCGCTTGCAAATCGACGAATAGCCCTTTTCTGATCACCGGTGGCCTGTGCCGGGTATACTCCTATCCTGATATACTCCACGATGTCATGGAACCACGGCTCACCTTCAAGTTCCTCTTCTATCACATTAACAATAAGCATTTTGATCGTAGACCTGAATCTGCAATGGATCTACGTAAGCTTATCTGGATGATGCAACATTGACGCCAAAGTAGCCAAAGCGTCGGCGACCTCATTATGAATCCTTGGGATGTGTCTGAACTATATTGACTGAAACAGTTGACGAAGCTCATGCAAGCACTGTCTTTATGGTATCAGTTTCAAATCCCGTATTTCCCAGTCTCCTTGAATTTGGTGTACCAGTAGGTCCGAGTTACCCATGACCAAGACTTCAGGGACACCCATATCCACTACTAATATCAACCCCATAATGCATGCTTCATATTCCGCCATGTTGTTTGTACAATAGAAACGAAGCTGAGCCGTAACAGGATAATGCTGACCTGTTTCAGAAATAAGTATGGCTCCTATTCCCACGCCTTTTATATTTGCCGCTCCATCAAATAACAATTTCCAACCTGGTTTCTCTGCTTGTTCCAACTCATCAATATGCATCACCTCTTCATCAGGTAAATAAGTCTTCAAAGGTCCATAATCATCATCAACTGGATTCTCGGCTAAATGATCGGATAAGGCTTGTGCTTTCATTGCAGTCCGGGTCACGTAGATGATATCAAACTCTATGAGCAGAATCTTCCACTTTGTAAGCCTTCCCGCGGGCATAGGCTTCTGGAAGATATACTTCAGTGGATCCAACCGAGATATGAGGTAGGTAGTGTAGGACAACAAATAATGCTTCAACTTTTGTGCTACCCAAGTTAGGGCGCAACATGTCCTTTCCAGATGAGTATACTTAACCTCGTAAAATGTAAACTTCTTGCTATGATAGTAGATTGCCTGCTCTTTTCTGCCTGTGATATCATGCTACCCCAGTACGCAGCCAAATGAATTATCCAAGACCGTCAGATACAGAATCAAAGGCCTCTCTAGCTCTGGTGGGACCAACACGGACGGATTTGACAAATATTCCTTTATCTTATCATAAGCTTTCTGACATTCATCCATCCATTTAACCACAACATCTTTCTTCAACAGTTTGAAAATGGGTTCACAGGTAGTTGTGAGCTGAGCAATGAACTTGCTAATGTAGTTCAATCTTCATAACAAACTCATCACATCAGTTTTGTTTCTTGGAGGCAGAAATTCCTGAATGGCCTTAATCTTCGATAGATCCAATTCAATACCCTGGCGACTGACTATATACCCCAGCAACTTTCCTGATGGCACACCAAAAGCACACTTCGCAGGATTGAGCTTGAGATTGTACCTGCATAGCCTTTGAAAGAATTTTCTCAAATCCCTGACATGGTCGGCCTGCTGCCTTGATTTCACAATCACATCATATACGTACACCTCAATCTCTTTATGTATCATATCATGGAAGACCATTTTCATAGCCCTCATGTAAGTTCCCCCCAGCATTCTTCAAACCAAATGGCATGAACCGATAGTAATATGTTCCCCACGACGTGATGAATGCCGTCTTTTCTGCATCCTCCTTTTCCATTAAGATCTGATGGTAACCCACATAACAATCCACAAAAGAACCAATCTCATGATTGGCACAATTGTCAATCAATATGTGGATGTTAGGCAATGGAAAGTTGTCTTTTGGACTTGCCTTGTTGAGGTCTCGATAATCAACGCACACCATGGTTTTGTCATCTTTCTTTGGTACATGCACAACATTAGCTAACCAGGTGGGATACCGTGTGACCCGAATGACCTTTGCATCGAACTGTTTAGTGATTTCTTCTTTGATCTTCACACTTATGTCTGTTTTGAACTTTCTCAATTTTTGCTTAACAGGTGGGAGTGATGGATCGGTAGGCAATTTGTGGTCCACCGGATTGGTACTCAAACCCGCCATATTATCATAGGACCAAGGAAAAATGTCTTTATATTCCAACAACTCCGCGATTATTTCTTCCTTGAGCTGCAGCTCCAGATGAACACTTATTTTAGTTTCTCGGACATTATCTTGATCCCCTATGTTAACTGCTTCTGTATCATTTAAGTTCGGTTTGGGTTTTTCCTCAAAGTGTTTTAATTCCTTACTAATTTCCTCATATTCTTCATCATCATATTCCTCTTCATCATCACATTCAATTTCTTGTATTATTATTTCTGAGTTAGGTTGGCTTATAAGACCGAGCCGAGAATTCCTCATGCATTTCATGTCATTGATATCAACATAAAAAGAACTGTACAGAAAAGAAAGAAAAAAATGGAAACGAAATTAGGAAAAAAAAAAGAAGGATATTGCATTTCATTAAAACGTAAAGATAACAAAGCTTAGCTCATCCAAACGGATGGAACATAGTCACAAGGATTACAAACCCTGGAATAATCCAGGTGAAAACAAAAGGAAAAACAAAGTCCCACTATCGCGCCTCCCTCCGAATTGGCAGAGGAGTGGCTTCCTAATTATTTATCCTAGCAAGTGGCCCAACGTATTGAATGTTTACATTACTGGAACCTTCACCAGGCTGAACCATGTTTACTTCTGCAAATACCCTTTCAAACGTTTGATCCAAATTAGCCTCTGCTCCCATCAATGAACCCATCGCATGTGTTGCTAACTGCTTTTTGACCCTCGTCCAGACAAAGGACTTGGACATGCGCGGAATTGGTTTAGGCAGAACCCAATCTTTCTTTTTTGACTTGCGGACCCTTCTGATATCTGCTGTTGCTGGTTAAACCCCAACCCAAACGTATCTAAATTCTTGGGCAAGGATACGGGATGAACAATGCCCTAACGCTTGGCACCCAGACCTTTTCCTGGGACAAACCCATTACCCATCATTTCTGAAACCACCATGACAGTTGTGGCTGCTACTTGGGGACGTGGGATACTTTTCCCCTATGGTACCTTGTTCACATTGATCGTGTCAAAAACCTAATAGGCCCATGGCCCTTTATCGTCATCAGTTTCTACAAAGGGCACAATATCACCACTTGCAGTGTTCGTGGGGTCTTCTCCGTGTAGCACCACCTCTTGCCTATCCCATTCAAATTTGACCATTTGATGCAGTGAAGAAGGCACTGCTTTAGCTGCATGGATCCATCGCCTTCCCAACAAAAGATTGTATGACACCCCCGCGTCCAACACCTGAAACTCCATGGTGAACTTAACTGGTCCAATGATTAACTCGAGGGTAATGTCCCCCACCGTGTCGGTTCCGCCCCTGTCAAACCCCCGGACACACACACTATTTCTGCGGATTCTGTCATTATCGATTTTTAACTTGTTCAGTGTCGACATCGAGCAAATGTTGGCATTAGAACCATTATCTACCAATGCCCTGGTCACCACTTAGACTTCACATTAGACTATCAAATAAAGAGCTTTATTGTGCTTGGTTCCTTCTACAGGCGACTCATTATCCGAGAACGTTATCATGTTTACCTCGAAGATCCTATTAGCAATTTCTTCCAAGTGGTTCACTGAAATCTTATCAGGTACATGGGTTTTATTTAGTATTTTCATCAAAGCTCGGCGATGTTCATTGGAGTGTATCAATAATGACAACATCGAAATCTGGGTCGGTATTTTCCTCAGCTGCTCGACAATAGAATAGTCATGTACCTTCATCTTTTTTAGGAACTCCTCTGCTTCCTCCTCTGTAATAGCCTTTTTGACCGAGGTTGGACTATCTTTAGTAGGCCTAGCCTATTTCTCAACTCCTCGGGAGCGAAGCAACACCCCAATCGAGTCAACCCTTGCGCCTCACAGCTCTCCTCCTCAATCTCTTTTCCTTTGTACGTTACTATCACCTTCTCATATTTCCAAGGCACAGCTTTACTGTCAACCATGGGTAGCTGGACTACTGGCTTGATGATCACTGGCTCTATGTAAGCACCCTTCACAACAACCACGGGCGCGGGTGACGCCCCTGGTACCACCAACATAACTGGTTCCGGTTTCTTTGCAACAATAGATAATTCTTTCCCCATCACTACCACTGGCTTGTCACTTGTACCTTTCAACTTCATCCTGTCTGTTCCCCTGTCGGCTTTTCTCTTGAACTGGTCTCAACAACACGAATCATCATCACGGTTTTGTGAGGGTTTCTTCACCTCCCCATCCTTGTGTACCAACTCAATTATGTTGGTCTCGTGATGTGTTGGCAGTGGGTTCTGTTTGATGTTTGGTGCCTCCGAGGCCTGTACCTCAATATGACGGCTGTCAATAAGCTCATGTACTGCATTCTTCAACTTCCAACATTTTTTAGTCTCATGCCCATGCATTCCCGAGCAATACTTATAGCTGACGAACTGGTCCAGGTTTTTGGGAGGTGGGTTTGGTGCTTTGGGCTCGATTGGGGTTAATATTCCCAACTGTTTTAGTCAATGGAATAAAGCGGTGTAAGATTCTCCCAATGGGGTAAAAGTTATTTTATTTGTGGCCCTCTCATTCCGAAAGTTTTGGTTCGGGCAGAAGCCAGGTCCTGGCCTGTTAGCCCTGGGATGCAGATGGGTGTTTTGTGGGGGTGTATAATATGTTGTTTGGGGAGCTGGCGCACGCCATTATGGATGTGTCAGGGGCTGCATGTATGCCTGGGCATGGTGGACAGAGAAGTGGGGCTCTGGTGGTGGGTAATAGTGTTTTGGTGGGCTGTATGGGGTGTATGGGTAGTTTGGGTAGTGGGGTCTTGGTTGGCTATAGTAGGGTGGAGGATTGTTGGGCCTGGACCAGGTGCTAGCTTCCACTGTGGCCACTTTTTCCTTTTTCTTCTTACCTATCACACCACCAGTACCGCTTTGTATGGCCTACATGGTTGCTTTCAGCGCTGAATAACTCAAAATTTTGTTAGACTTTAAACCCTCTTCAATCATTGCGCCCATCTTCACTACCTCATTGAATGATTTACCCACAGAAGTCACTAAGTGACCGAAGTATGTCGGCTCCAACGTTTGCAGAAAATTATCTACCATCTCGTTTTCTCTCATTGGGGGATCCACTCTTACAACTTGCTCTTTCCATCAAAAACCAAACTCTCTAAAACTTTCTCCTGGCTTCTTCTCAAACTTCAGCAATGACAGCCGATCAGGGACTATCTCGCGGTTATATTGAAAGTGGCCAATGAACGCCTGTGCCAAGTCATCCCAAGTGTACCACCGGCTAGTGTCCTGTCTGGTGTACCATTCCAGTGCAGAGCCTCTCAAGATCTTCCCAAAGTAGGTTATCAACAATTCATCTTTTCCTCTGGCACCTCTCATCTTACTACAAAAACCACGCAGATGGGCTACTGGGTCATCGTGCCCCTCATACAAGTCAAACTTTGGCACTTTAAATCCCGCAGGCAACTGATCATCGTGAAATGGACATAGGTCTTTGTATGCCACGCTGACCTGGCTGCCTAAATCATGCATGTTCCTGAAGGATTTCTCCAGGCTTTTGACCTTACGAATTACTTCCTCTTGTTCTGCATTCTTAACTGGTTTCTCAACTTCTTCGGGGATCTCAAAATGAGGGGTATGGGTGTACTGCTCAGGAGTTTTAAAAGTGGATTCAGGAGGGTAATATTGAGCTTCGTGAGCTTGGAACAATGGCTCACTAGAAGATCTTTGTAATGTGGCTGAGAGGTGCCACAAAGATTGGAGCCAAAGGTGGAAGAGGGGTGTGTTTGGGTGGTGGAGCTAGAGGAGCGTATAAAGTTGTAGCATAGCCCTGGGTGTGATATGGGAAGGATGGAGATATGTTAGGAGTAGGAGGCTCCTGAGCTTGCACTAAAGGTGTGATATAGGATGGGTTGGCGGGGTACAAAAGTGTCGGGTGCCTTTGAGACCAAGCTTGGTACATTTCAGCCATCTGTGCTTTCAACTTCCTCATCTCTTCTTTCATGACAACCACATCATTCTCCTCGACCTCTTTTGTAGGGTCCACAATACTGGAGTCAGATTCATGTCCTATCATCTTATCTTTCGACCGAGTGTTGTACGGGTGAGTTGCCAGAACTGCCAATCAACTAACCACCTGCCTGAACTCACACATTTAAGCAACCACTTGGTTAATTATTAGTTTTAACAGATTTGATAACCGCACGTTGGCATGAATGCACCTATACAGTTAATCATTTCTATTATGCATTTGCTCGACCACATGTATAATCCCAGCATTTTTGTTTCTTTTTTAAATCTATCCCGCTCTTTTCTTTCTTTTTCTAATTCTCGCCTTTGTCTTTCCGCTGTTGTTCTTTTTCCACTCTTATTCCTACCTTTGTTTTTCCACTTCTTCTTTTATTTCTTTTCTTCTATTCTCGCCTTTGTTTTTCCACTATTTTCTTCCTTTATTTTCCTTCCATCTCTTTTTTTATGGTTGAATCCTATAGAGATTGCCTACGTATCGTGACCCCGCACGAATCAGACCAAGCATAGTTCGTGAAAATAAATGTGAAGATAAAAATGAAAATAAATTTTGGGAATTTTCAATATTTCATTAATAACACAAAACACTAACACTTTGCAAAAGGAAAGACGCCTACTCAGACCAACTACAAACTCCAAAACTACATACTTAATAAAAGAAATGATGGACAAACATACTCAAAATAGGAAAATACAGATACTAACTAGGCATATTGTAGTGCTTCAAACCTAGGTATCCGCGGGACGTCGTTCGGCCTCACCGCGGACCTAGGTTCCAAGTCCATTTAGTTATTCCAAATCATTCACAGTTCTTTTCGCATATATCATTACTGCTTGGACGAAAGAAGACAGGGTCATATTTTCGCATGCCTGGTATCTCCTAAAAATGGCGTGACCAATGGCCCTTATCCTATTCCTCGTTGCCTTTTCTCCATAATCAAATGCTTTATCTGGTCACTGCATGTTTTCACTGCCTGGGAGTCTTGGAGGTGTTGATCTTGTAACTATTGCATCTCTACTTCCATTTGGGCTAGTAAGTCATAACAATGCCCGCTCTCAATCTCAAAGCTTTTAGCCCTTTTTACCACTTTATTTGCAAGGGCCACTATTTCTCCCTGTAAGTTAGCTACAACTTTTGCATGATCCTTTTTCAGTTGCTGGAGGTATTGACGCCGCTCTTCAGATTTTTAGCCCATTGTGCCTTGAGTTCCGCCATTATGCTCTCCGACCTTTCCAACTTGCCTCGACACTCATTGATCTCATTTTTCAAACCTTTTATGAGTCTTTCATCTGATACACTCCTCTGTTGATTCTTGGCAGCTACCTTCATTTATTGGATTTGGGCTTTGAGCATCTCATTTTCTTGAACTAACTTATTCTTTTCCCCTTGGTCCGCAGCGACTTGCACGTTGTTTCCGAATTTCAAACTTTCTACATGCTACTTTAACTCCCCAATCTCAGTGCGGTAACTCTCTTCTTTTTTTAACCACTGCTCTCGCGATATTTTTGATGTTCAAGCTCTTTCTTGTACCACATGAGGTAATTTGGTGCCACTTCACCCCTCACCCGATCCGGCACACAAGTATTTGCTTGTAAGCATTGACCTTCGTTCCATAATTTGCAAACTTTTGCTTCAGGAAATTGTCCATCCCGGCTAATCCTAATCACTCGGGTACTCAAATCCTCATCGGGTGGAATTATTTGGTATCTCCCGAGTTGTCTCAGAACTCGATAAGGAGCATAAGGCTGGATGCTATGCAACCCCATCAGAAGGAAATGTGATCCAGCAGCTGACATGTATATGATCTCTCCTACGAGTCCACTGTATCTGATTGGCCTTGAGCATCCAAAAGTACGATACCCATGCTTTTACACCTTCAGGCAAACTGACCCCGTCGACTCTAGAGTAAAACTCCCCAATACAAGTTTTACTGGGCGAACCATATCTAAAAAACTGGGAACGGTGGCACATATGCTCGATCATCCACATTTGTAACAACATATTACACCCTTCAAAAGACGTACCACCGGATTTACAAGTAGTAAGAGCTCTGAATATGTCGGACACAATCATAGGTGCAAGAGTACTCCCACCTTTGCTAAGCAAAGCACTAACAATCCCGGCCACCTTTGTATCAATATTCCCATCTTTCCTTGGGAACACTTAGACGCCCAAAAAGGTTATCATGAAGGCCACTCTCCTGTGCTCATCCCACTTCCGCATGTAATTCTTACTGCATAGTTGGATATCTGGGTTGTTAAACCCTCCCACATGGGCGTTTATATCGTATAGGAATCAGGGAGTGCAGAAACCCTGGGCATCTGGATTGTGGACTGTCCTGGGTATTTTCAAAATATCTAAAACCCGTTGCACTGTGATAGCTCGTGGAGCAACCGGATATTGTTCTTTTAGTGGAATCTCATCATGTCCGATATACCCAGCTATCTCTTCCAACCTTGGAGTTAACTCAAAATCCGAGAAGTGAAAGACATTATGTGCCGGGTCCCAGAAAGTAACCAATGCTCTGATGATGTCACCTCGAGGACTGATGTCTAATAAACCCGTGAGACCTTTCAGATGTTTCTTCACCTCATCATGCCCCTCTTCATCCAAGTCATTCCACCATAATTTCAACTCGGAAGGGACTTTTGTTAATATTGAAAAAGGTTCATCTTCCATTGTACTCGTCCTGCACATTTATTAAGGCGATTAAAAGAAGAAAAACTTATATTCGACTCAAATAAAACAAACCAAACCATCTATACTCTTTTCCCAAAATTAAAAGAAAAATTTGGTTTTCAAAACACGGCCTCCGACTTATATGACTTTTTCATTTTCAAATTTAACAATAAACGACCCGGCCTTGTAAACACGGCCTTTCATCGCCTTGAGGATGTTTATTTAAAGGCTGTGAGGGTCCAAAAATCAAAATACGAGCAAAGGTGGCTATTTATGCAAAGTCAGCCTTCCGGTGTCCCGTTTGGGGACATTTGGCTATTCTCGCAAAAATGACATCACCCAATTTCAACAGAAAACAACTTAAACAAATCCAAAATTATAGGAAACAACACTAGCAACACTTTGAGGTTTCAAAACCCAACTCTTGAACTAAAACTGGAAAAATCAGCAACTGATGTGGAAACCAGCTTAAATCATCTAATGGAACAGTAATATTTTTGAGTTTTCTATTAGATTTTTCTATTGTTTTTGGTTTTTCTGACTTAAAAAAAAAAACTAACTACTGATGCATGAGGAAATGGAAGGAAATAGTTGAATATGAATATTTTTTAGGGCTGAAAAGAGAGACCTTTTTATTTTTGGTTTTTTAGAGTTTTTGTTTTTGTTTTTGGGTTTTTGAATATAAGGAGAACTAGAACCTTCAATTTCTGAATTGAAATTAAGCTTCAAATCTGAAAAATGACCAGTCTACTAGGGAATTTTTGGCTCAATGAACCAGGATAAGACCCCCTTTACAAGGCATTTAATGCTTTTTTATAGCAGCAAAGTAGGGCAGCCCCCAAATTTCAGTTTTTCACTATTAGTCGCTATTCATTTTTCACTTTAACTCATCATTTTTCTGACTTGTTTCCCAATTAACTACCTTAATTTTATTGACATCTACACTACAACCCTATTCTAGGAGCTTCTAAGAGGTTCTTTGAGCTGTACAATTCCTAGACTACCCTTAACCCTTCCTTTCAATTACTGATTCTCAATATTCTACCCTTTCTCATGCCCAAATTGACCTTACTACCATCTGAAAATTACAAACCTTAATTAACTGAAACTAAACCCTTTTTACCCTTGTTAATTAACTAAAGTTATCTACTTAAAGAATTAAACATCTACATCCAAACTTGAATCTAATTAAACATTTGCTAGTCAATACTAATTTTCACTAATTAAATTGCCAACTAACAAATCAAATTACAAATTGCAGTTAACATCAAATTAATTCCAGAAAAATCAACATGCAAAAAGAAATCAACAAGAACAAACCCTAAATTTTCTGGATTAATGGCAGTCTAATATGGATACTAGTTAAACTAAGAAACTCATGCAAATAAACCAATCGATTGACTGTTAAAGCCTCATCAACAGTCAAGCAATAGACGAAACCCAATTAAACTTATGCTAAATCAAATAAGAATTTAACAGAAGAAATGAAGAATCAACCTAAAACTAAATTAACATAGATAATTACGACAATGATATTAAAACTGAATTTATGCATGATTTAAACGAACAAGAAAAGAAGAATCGAATTAGAAAACTTACCGGAATCAGACTTCATATAACCCATTCGAAATTGATTTCCAGTTAATATTACATGCTTATTTAGTCATAAATAAGCACATAATATTAACCAGAAACCAGCCGACCTCTAAGACTCTTAAAACAGACTCAAGCCGCGAGGAACCCTGGATTTGAAATTCATCGAGATTTAGTGAAATTCGAGAGTTTTTGTGTATGGATTAGTGTTGATAAAGGTGTGGGGAGTACATGGTATGAATTTGGGGATTTTTAGATGTATTTGTATCTGGGCCGAAATTTTGATCCAAGATTTGAACAGCTGTGGAACGATTCGAAGGAATCATTGGTATTGTTGTAAAGATGAGACTGAGGAGAGCATCTGGTGTTAATTTGGCTGGATTTGGGGTGGCTCCGCCACCCTAAGGCGGTGGGATTTGGTGGCGGCGTCTCTAGGGTTTTCTTGGAGAGGGAAGGAGACGATGGGAAGTGGGAGGGTAAGGTCTGGTTCAGACATATTAATATGGAACATCATAGGATGATCTCAAACGTCCGATAAAAAACCAACGGTTGAGATCAACCCTTAAAACGACGTAGTTTGGGCTTTTACGAAGGCAGACCAGGTTAAGGGGAAAAAATTTGGGCCGGCTGAGTGGGTTTGGGGTTTGGGCTGGGAATTCGGTCACAACTGAACCCAATTGGCCATTTAAAATAGCCATATTCTTTTCTCTCTTTTTAATTAGTTTCCTTTTATTTCCTTGTTGTTGTTTTTTTTTTCATTTTATATTTTTTACATTTTTTGATTTTTATACACAATACAAAAATAAAGATAAAGATCTAATTATTTTCAAAATTAAACTAATTAATTCCTAAAACTATTCAAAATCTATTTCGCGACAAACTAACAATTAACAACTAAAATGCTAAAATGAACTATTTTTGTGATTTTCATATTTTGTTCTAAAACAAGTTAACCCCTAATTAATCCTAAAATATGAAGTTAAATTCTAAATGCAAATACATTTTTTGTGTGTATTTTTTATGAATTAACATGCACAAATAAAATGCAAACAATTAACACAAAATTTACGAAATTATAAAAATAAGAAAAAATTATTTTTGTTTGAATTTTATGGGAATAATTCGCATATAGGGCAAAAATCACGTGCTCACAGCTAATTCCACTCATTCGTTTAGAAGATTTAAATGAATTTGGGATACTCATTTCCCTAATAAAATAAAAAATTTCTTCTGAAAATCTATCACAAAATGCTACCCTCTTGTTTTTACTTTTACCACATTGGTATGAATATAAATAAAAGATGCACTATTTGTAAGTCAGGTAAGGAGGACCTACCTCACATATTTCTCCTTCTTGTATAGCAAAAAACCCCTGGCAACCCTTTTATGGAAAGAGAAAGAATAAAAAAAATAGATTCAACATTCAGGCTCAAGTTCGAAATGATAGATAAATGGGGGAAGAATAGAAGATCTAGGGCAAAAGTATTATACAAAATATTTAAATGATTACTTAAATTTGAAATATAATTTAGAAAAATCGTTGTATTTTACTATGAATTTGCTTTACTGTTACTTTATTTTTTTTATTTTAATTTTTTACTTTTAGAATTGGATTTTAAGTTATTAACTTTTATTTTATCCTTTCTTCGTTTTGAATCGAAAATAGAAGAGTTGAGTAAATAAAAAATTCAAAGTAAGTTCATGGACTAGGGTCTAGCATAATTTTAGGAATGGAATGAAGTAGCAAACCTGCTGGCAAAAGAAGCTGCCAAGTAGACCAACATAAATAAGCTCACATGTTTTGTTAAACCCCCCACCTTTTGTGGGGGCTAGGATGTTGGCGGACAAAGATGGAGGTTTTAGTAGGAAACATGTGCTTGAAAGCACGCGTAAAAACCCTTGCTAAGTTTGGTAATCAGAATGTTATAGACGACATCTCTACTATGTGTAGCGATCCATTACATCCTTGTAACAATGTCTCATAGAATTAAATAAAAGTATATGCTCTTTGAAAAAGAAAATATCACAAATATATGAGAATTGTGCTAGTATTGTATCAGATATTGTTTTAGAAATTAATATATCAAATACAAGTTAGATATAATTGTGATACTGATATGATACAGTTATGATACAATTATGTTTTAGGTATTGATGTATCAGATACAATTCTAATATAATTATCATACAACTCATGCAACTTCTTCCTATTCTAGTTTTAATCTGAATTTTGACCTAAAACTAATTTCATACTTAACCAATCTCATTCAAATTAGCGAAATAAACTTTAAAGGATATTTTGAATCACTTGCAAAAACTTTCAATCCATACAACTCACAAAATTTTAAAACCAAAAATTGCATATATATATATATAAAATTATATGTAACTTTGGTGTTCAAATGGCCAATTTGTGAATGAGTGTGTCAGGCAAACAAACTAAATAAATTAGGGAAAGGAAAGAAGGAGTGAGGAAAGGAGAGGATCGGTGAAAAGAAAAGATTCAATTAAATTATTTAATTGAAGATACTAATAATGAAATGTGAGCTTTTAAGGATTGGAATATATACATTCGGTAAGAAAATTTAAATATTTATTATAAACTACACAATTAAAGAAAAGTGATAAATAAATTTTTATTATAGCATAACTAGTTAAATTTCCCTTAAAATTTGTCTCCCCGTTTTGATACAATCAAATTTTATTGTAATAAAAGAATATACTTTATGAAATATGAGAAGCAAATTTTACGGTTAGTCCAATATTCATTTCCACCAGATTTTATGACACACATAATAACCTTTTTTCCTCTTTTGCCGAAACACATGATCCTCACCTCAAAAATAACAAATATACTTACGACAAATCACCTTACTAATTCATCACTCTTCCACTAAAACTCAGTCATTTTTAATCCAAGGATGATTAAAAAAGTGTGGTAAATTTTGCTGCCACGTATATATCCCCGGATAAACCTGAAAATAAACAGAAATCCACGTTCCCAAAAGACTCGTGCTCATAGCATACGTGGCAAGACTTACCGAAACAGTCAACAAATGCGAAACACTGGATCACGTCCTTTTCGTCACTTGCTGAAATAGCCAAAACGCTTTGATCATCCAAGAAATATAATAGACGGTCCAGATTTGTTAATCACATCATATTAGGGTTCTTGTCTACGGCAGTATAAAAACCTCAAGTTTCTTCTTTGCCGGTTTGCGGTGCAGTTTTCTCTGCCCTCCCCAAGGTAAAAAATTATCCTAATTTTTCTTTCATATATATTTGTCTCTCAGTTTACTCACCTGCCGCCGGCGCCGTTCGCTTCTCCGAAGATAATTTATCCCCATTTTACCCTTCCAAAAAATCTTCTAGAATTTCACTCGGTATCCAATTTTACTGTTCTAGGGTATTGATAAAAAGAAGAAAGGAATTTGTTTGGAGAATTATGGCGCTACAAGTGCAGCAGCAGACTCCAGTGGCGGGTCAAAATGGTGTGGCGGCAACGGCCGGTGGCGGCGGCGCCGTGGGTTCACCGCCGCCGGTGGTAGGAAACAGCCAGGTTGTTGTGTCGACGTCACTGTACGTGGGTGACCTTGATTTTAACGTGAATGATTCGCAGCTATATGATCTGTTTAACCAGGTTGGTCAGGTAGTATCGGTTAGGGTTTGTAGGGACTTGAGTACTCGGAGATCCCTTGGTTATGGCTACGTAAACTACAGCAACCCGACAGATGGTTAGTACTTTTCTTGAAACTGTCTAATGTTCACTGGTTTTAGCATATCCTTATTGAGTTTAATGTTGATATTATGTGTACTAGAACAATTGATAGTACTAAGCTGCAATATTAACTAGCTGAGGTTGGTTGTATGGATCCTGTTTTAGTTCTGTACCATATCATTTCACTACTAAATAATCTGTCCGGAATTTTCATTTTTTTGGGTTTTATTTAAGCTGAAATAACTCTTAGGTAGCTGTTTCTTGCGCGTTGTGGTTGTAGAAGTTTGCTTTTGTTACTTGAGTTTCTTTTTATTTTTCTTTTATTGATAATCGAGTAATCCCTGAGCTCCAGCGTAGCATGGTGTGAAACTTGATAGATAATGGACCAACACCTTTGCCTATTTTCACTAATATACTAGGCTTGTGAATATTAAACAGGGCGCAAATGCCTATCAAATTGTTCCACGTAGTTGTGGGCGTCATTGATCATTTGGGAGTCTTTTTTCCTAAAAGAGAGAATTTCCCTTGCTTAGTTTGAAAATTTGTTGGTAATAATTTCACGGGCAGTCAGTGAGATGTATCATTTAAGGTTGTGCTGTTGTTAATTCTATGGTGACTTGCTCAATGCTGTGTGGAATAGAATGTGCCAAATGGTTAGAAGTTAGGTTGAATTGGAGTGGTCCTTTTCGGTTCTTCATTTTTCTGTTGTTTCTTATGGTTTAGTTTTTCCGGTTCTCCCTTTGTTGTTTCTATTGGTTATAAACACAGGTTCACTGGTAATAATATTCCGGTGAAGATATAATGCTTATGTATTAATGTACGTCTAACATTTGTTGCCTTTTTTTAATTCACAGCCTCCAGGGCAATGGAGGTGTTGAACTTCACTCCTATTAATGGGAAGTCCATTAGGATAATGTATTCTCACAGAGACCCCAGTATCCGTAAGAGTGGAGCAGCTAATATTTTTATTAAGGTATTTATAGCTGAACCTGAAAATTTCAAGAACAACAAACAACCCAGTATAATCCCACTTAGTGGGGTCTGGGGAGGGTAGTATGTACGCAGACCTTACCTCTACCCCTGGGTAGAGAGGCTGAGGCTGTTTCCAAATAGACCCCCGTCATCCTTCCCTCCAAGAACTTCCCACCTTGGGAGACTCGAACTCACAACCGACAGGTTGGAAGTGAGGGTTGCTTACCATCAGAGCAACCCCTTTTGTCATTTGATTTCAAGAACATTTTGATTTATCATTTGATGCCTTCTCCGCATGGCTGGAGCTTGCTTGAACATTTAAGTACGGCATGAAATTGGCTATATGTATTTTTTATCTGGGACTGCAGTATTTCTTGCTTACAGATAGCTTAATACATTTTTTCATGGACCAAGTGAAATAATTTTGACAGTAATGATTCACTCAACATCATATCGTCTCTTTCATGTGTTTGTGTCCTTGTAAAGCTAATGTATTGGAGAAACATATGCAATGCTTCTTTTATTGCAGATTAATATAATCTTTTTCATAATTGCGCGGAATATCTTAATCCCTGTGTTACCTACCTGCATCTGTTCTTGATGTTGATCTGTTGTTGTTTTCTTACATGTGGGCATTTGGTTTTCTTGTACAGAATTTGGACAAGTCTATTGACAACAAAGCATTACATGACACTTTTTCAAGCTTTGGGAACATTCTGTCTTGCAAGATAGCTACTGATTCTAATGGCCAGTCTAAAGGCTATGGTTTTGTACAATTTGACAGTGAAGAGGCTGCTACAAGTGCAATAGCCAAGTTGAATGGCATGCTTATCAATGATAAGCAGGTGTATGTTGGGCATTTTCTTCGCAAACAAGAAAGAGATTCTGCAGTTAGCATGACTAAATTCAATAACGTCTATGTGAAAAATTTGGCAGAGTCCACAACAGATGAGGAATTGAAAAAAACTTTTGGCGAGTTTGGTAATATTACTAGTGCAGTAGTGATGAGGGATGTTGACGGAAAATCCAAGTGCTTTGGGTTTGTCAATTTTGAAAATGCTGATGATGCTGCTAATGCCGTTGAAGCTTTGAACGGGAAGAAATTTGATGATAAAGAGTGGTATGTTGGGAAAGCTCAGAAGAAGTCTGAAAGGGAACAAGAACTGAAAAACAAGTTTGAGCAGACAGCTAAGGAGGTAGTAGATAAATACAAAGGAGTTAACCTGTACATTAAAAATTTGGATGATACCATTGACGATGATAAACTCAAGGAACTTTTTTCGGAGTTTGGCACAGTTACTTCTTGCAAGGTAAACTGCGTTTATCCAGGAACCTAATTCTCTTGGACATACCACCTTTTGGCATTGGCTTAAGCTTTAGGCCTGTTGTGTTACTGTTTTCTGCAGGTTATGCGAGATCCTAGTGGAATCAGCAGAGGATCTGGATTTGTTGCTTTCTCAACTCCAGAAGAAGCTTCCAAAGCTGTAAGTTATTGTTTGTGCGAGTTTTTCTTTTGGGTTGATGAGATGCTGGTTAAGATGACACATTCTTTTTAATTTTTTGGGGGTTCAAGCTTTCTGAGATGAACGGGAAAATGATAGTTAGCAAGCCACTCTACGTTGCACTTGCTCAACGCAAAGAGGAGAGAAGAGCTATGCTGCAGGTAAGAATGCAAGTGGGCCCATTGTTGACATATAGATTAAATTTTCGAATACTGCGCTATAGATTGCTCATAGTTTCTAGCAGATAATAATGTATCGTTTCAAACTTTTATCTTCTTGGCGAATTTCTGGTGAGGCATCTAAAAGAGGTATTTTTGAACTGTGGTTCAATAGCTGATATGATCTTTGCTGATCACTCCAATCTGCACTAAAAATTTGATCTGTCAAATGTGTAATATATCGTCTCTTGCGGGACTTCAAATAAAAATTTGTGTTATGCATGGCATGCCGCACTGCTCTTGTATCCACAGGCACAATTTTCACAACTGCGACCAGTTGCAATGGCTGCATCTATGGCTCCTCGTATGCCAATGTATCCTCCTGGTGCTCCTGGTATGGGACAGCAGCTATTTTATGGGCAGGCTCCTCCTGGTATGATTCCACCCCAGGTAACCATCTTTCTTGTGGTTGTAGTATCAATACTAGCAATGCTTGTGGATCTCAGTCTCTTGGGTTATTTCTGGACATCTGTTTTATAGTTTAATGTAATTGATTGGATAAGTGGTTTCTGATTAGAAGACAAGACTAAGGTTCAGGATTGCCTAAGTTTGAGTATCAATAATATAAACTCTTGTCGACATCAGGTTCTTAGGTTACTTCTGGATGTCATTTGCACTGTTTTTTATGTTCTTGGTTGGCTGGTTGGTTTGTGATTATAGAAGAAGAAAGGTTCAGGATTGCCCAACTTCAAATGGTTGAGTCGATAAAAAGTAATAACAACTAGGAACATTTTTCTCTCTTTTGGGAGAAAAATTAGGATTCTATGAGAATTCTGTTCTGTATAGTAAAAAGAGTGTTGTTTCAGGCCGGTTTTGGCTATCAACAGCAGCTTGTTCCTGGAATGCGGCCTGGAGGAGCTCCTTTGCCCAACTTTTTTATGCCATTCGTCCAGCAGGGTCAGCAAGGCCAGCGACCGGGTGGTCGACGTGGTGCAGGGCATGTGCAACAAACTCAGCAGCCCATGCCCATGATGCAGCAGCAGGTTGGTCTCTTATCTCTGTTGTAGAGTTTATCTTTATGAAAGAAAAGTCCTTCTGAAATCATCTTTTCAGATGCTCCCAAGGGGAAGAATGTATCGGTATCCACCTGGTTGTAATGGGCAGGAGGCGCCAATACCAGGCCTGGCAGGGGGTATGCTCTCTGTTCCATATGACATGGGTGGCATGCTGCCTCGAGAAGCTGCTATGGGACAGCCTATGCCAATTTCAACATTGGCTTCTGCCCTTGCAAATGCACCACCTGAACAGCAGAGGACGGTAAAGTTCATTTAGTTGCCTTGTTATTTCCACTTCAGTTTGATTTCTTTTAACATTGTGCATTATGTTGCAGATGTTGGGTGAGAGTCTGTACCCACTTGTTGATCAGCTGGAGCACGAGCATGCAGCAAAGGTGACAGGCATGCTTCTTGAGATGGATCAAACTGAGGTTTTGCATCTGCTTGAATCACCAGAGGCGTTGAAGGCCAAAGTTAATGAGGCTATGGAAGTTTTGAAGAATGTTCAGCAGGCTAATAGCCCTGCTGACCAACTTGCCTCTCTCTCCCTCAATGACAACCTTGTATCTTGAGTGATTTTGCGCTGCCCAAGTAATGTGGAAGTCTCCTTTTTGATTAGATAATTTCCTTGGTAGTGAAATAGATTTTGCTAGGATGAGCTTTTCGATATAACTTTTTAGGTTTCCGTATAAGATGTTTTATTTTTGGATTCCGGTTAGCTTTATACATTGTTGTGGTTATCTTTTATGTTATGTTATCCAGTCTTGAATTGATTACGCTTTCGTGTTCTGAATTTCACTATCTGGGCGGGCCATCTTTCAGTCTTTTTGGGTTTTTAATCTTGTATTACAATGGTTAGTCCAGGCAACAAGGTTTGATCCCGGGCATCGGCACTATGAAATTTGATCTTCGGCAGAATGTGGATTGTGGTATGGTTAGTTTTAACTACATTTTTGAATAGCATGGGGTGGATACAAAAGATTTATGAGACCGGTGATATGGCTTATAACTCATTTTGAGACGAGTATTTAAGAAAATGGATTAGTTCAAGAAATCTAAATTATTTCCTTGTACATGGCTCTGCAAATCTTCAATTATTAATTCTAGGTTACCTTAGAATTGTTTGGTTCGGTGAACTTGATATTGCCAAATGTAGTCACAAGTGTCAACTGCATAATTACGCTACGTGTATGTTGTTTAAGTTGATATCCGCTTGCTCAAATTATTTGTTAGAACTTACATCCTCTATTTGAGTTTGATATACACAATTTATCATTTTCTAGAACTAAATATCTGTGATCTGACGATGACGATAACAACAGTCCAGTGTATACCAGTGCGATCGGAGAAAATAGGATGTACGCAATTTTATTTTGATTCAGATAGATCTTCGGCAACTTTATCTTGATTCAGATAGTTCTTCGGCTAATAATAAAGATGGAAGAAGCACTGCAAATAAATAGATCTTCAGAAGCACGGATAGAAGTACTCTTATACGGTAATAACAAACTAAGGATAAAAGGGATATTATGCTAACACTAATACTATTGAACTAACAGCTTGTATAGATGATTGTTACCCATTGTATTGTATTATATTGTTATTCTAAAATAATATTTATTTTAATTGCTTATTTAAAATGGAACAATGGAGAGTCTCATTTTTTGAAACAACCAAATCGTATGATGGAATTATATTATATTTTTCACTTCAATTATGTCCTTATTATTTCATAACTATACTTTATCCTTTATCTTATTTAATACTTTCTCCACCCAAATATATATCCGTCGATCTCACTTCAAGTTGTGGTTCGTTCTTAACCTCGGAAGCAATTAAAATACTACTTTTCTAGTAATTAAGACATATATTACAAACACATACTAAGAGTCATTACAAAGTACATTACAAACAGAAACTGTTCTAGGACACGTAGTTCCTAGCTTGTCCTTTCCAAAATAGAAGTAACAAAAGTAGAAGGAATAAGATAAGTTGTTAAGCTTCCAAAAGTTATTAATCTTCTTCCATTCATCGCCATTGAATCAGCCGCCTGGTTTGCTTCTCTGTGGACGTGCTGTCGTGGCGGGTCACCTGCTCTACTCAATAGGCATCTGCAATCATCAATCAGATTAAAGGCACAGTCCTTATTATGGATTAAATTAATGAGCTCATTACAATCTGTTTCAATAGTGAGTGGTAGGTAGTTGTTCTGTATAACTAATTTCAGGGCATGCAGTAGTGCTAGTGTTTCCATGTAAATATTGGTTGCATGTGAAATACCCATGTTGTAACCCATTCCTCGTTGCCCTTTCTGATGATTCCCCCAATTCCACCTTTACCTGGGTTGCCACAGCATGATCCATCCACATTCAGTTTATAGCTGTTTTGTTCTGGCGGGTTCCATTTGATGAGAATGGTATCTCTAGATGTAAAGGGTCGATTTTGTTTTGTGGCCAGTAGCTTATATTCCATGGCTTTGTTAACGATGTTTTTTAATAGGAGAAGTTTGCTATTGTTGTTGAATATCGTCTCATTTATGTGCAGCCAGATGTGCCAGAGGATAAAAGGCAGAACATCAGACTAGTCGAGATATTCATTGAATGTTGTGTTCGAGCTGCTTTGAGCTTTTAGCAGTTGTGCAATGTGTAATTGTCAGGTAGTTCTGGGGGTAGGAGATTAAAACCCACTTGAGTCCAGATAGTTTTGGAGTGCTTGCACCTAAAAACATATGCATTATATCTTCTCCCTCAGCACTACAAATGTGACAGTTTGGAGAGTTGGTGGTATTCCCGTTGAAGAACATTTGTGCTGTGGGGAGCTTGTTGTGAATAGTTGTCCAGCGGAAGAATTTTTTTTATTGAGAGTGTTGATTTTTCATAACCATTTGTAATTCTGTGTAATCCCCTCTTCTTTACCTTGTATCATTTCATAAGCGGATTTGATGGTGAAGGTCCCGTTTGAACTTTTACCCCAGTTATATTTATCTTCGATAGGTTGAATTTGCTTGATGTAAGTGCTATAGATTTTATTCTTAACCCCAATGGGGAGCTCAGATGATAATTTATTTAAGTTAAAGGAACTGTTTTCAATAATGTTTGATAATGGTTGGTGTTGTTCGTGTTCCATTAATGGTCCTTGGATTTGGGCTCTTAGAGATTCCTTATTTCCTAGCCAGACACCTTGCCAGACTCTAATTAATTTCGCATTCCTAATTTCCCAGTGTATGCCTGTTTTGCAAAAGTTTGAGCCCCGGACTATGTTTTTCCATATACGGGAGCCAATTTTCTCTTGAGGATTCCAGTTTTTCTTTGTATTCTTTTTATCATATCTACTATGGAGTACCCTACTCCAGAGGCTATTATTATATTTTTTATATCTCCAAGCTAGGTTAGCACTAAAAGATTGGTTTTTAAATTTTGTTTTGTATAACCCTAATCCCCCATCTTTCTTTTGCTTTGTAGCTGTGTCCCAATTTACCATATGACATTTTCTTTTTTCTAAAGTGCTCCCCTATAAGAAATTCCTTTGTCTCTTAATGGTGGCTTGTGGGAGATTGAATATTTGCATGACATGATTAGGGATTGCAGCCAGAGTTGATTTTATGAGCGTGGTCCTTCAAGCTATATTGAGGAGATTGATTTCCCACCCTTTTAGCCTGTTGTTTAGTCGGTCGATGATATACTGGAAATCTTTCTTTGAGGGGTTGGAGAATCCTATAGGGAACCCTAAATACCTTCCAAAATCTCTAGCTTGATTTATTGAGAGAGAATTGCTAAAGTCGTTTTTTAAATCGATTGACACATTTTCGGAAAATATTATCATTGATTTGTTAAAGTTGATGGACTGCCCCGAGTGTGCGCAAAAATTATTGAGGGTATCTATTCAAGAATTGCAGCTTTTTTGGTTTGCGTTTGCTAGAAAGATTAGGTCGTGTGCAAAGAATAGATGTGATAGAGGGGGGATGTTAGGAGAGATCCTTATTGAGTCCCATATACAACGGTCAATTTCGTGGTGGATTAGTCGTGACAACTTTTTCATGCAGACGATGAATATATAGGGGGATAGAGGGTCTCCTTGTTGGATACCTCTGGACGGTCTAAAGAATTCAGAGTTGGAGCCGTTGACTATGATAGAGGTAGACGTAGCGGAGATACAGGGCATGATTAGGTCGACTAAATCTTGTGAAAAATTTAGGAAAGTTAGTGAGAATTTCATAAAAGACCATTCCAAATTACCGAAAGCTTTTTCCAAATCTATTTTAAGAAGCATTTTCCCTTTTAATCCTTTAATTTGAAGTGGTTTAGGGTCTCCTGGACAATAATAGCATTATCAGATGATCTTCTTCCATTCATGAAGCTAGTCTGTGTTGGATGAATTAGTTTAGTCAAGAGGGGTCTGATTCTATTAACAATGACTTTTGTAACTACTTTGTAGGCTGTGTTACATAGGCTGATAGGCCGATATTGCTTGATAGTTTAGCATTTTGGCACTTTGGGATTAGGTAAATATATGCGCTATTCATGTCCTCAGCCATTTTCCTCTCCCTAAATGTGTCTTTCCGAAGTCGATTAGTGCTTCTTTGGTTTCATTCCAGAATTTTTGGTAGAAAAATGGGTGAAGGCCATCCTGCCCGGGGGCTTTGTATGGCTTGAAAGAGTCCAAAGCACTTTTAATTTCTCGGACTGTGACTTCTTGGCACAAATCTTTTTGGTCCATGTTATTCAGGGTTGCATAGAAGGACATGTAATGATTTGTTTTATGGGACTTGTTGTGACTTGTAGTGAAGAGGTTTATGTAGTAATTATTTATTAGAGATTTTACCTCTTTTTGGTCGTAGAACCAATACCCACTTTGTCTTTAAGCCTTTGTGGTAATGTGAAAGAATTTTGTGAAAGAATTTTGTGCTCGCATCCCCTTTATTTCACCACTGTATTTGAGATTTGAGTCTCCAAAATTCCTCTTCCATTTTTAGGGTGTCATTTAGTTCATTCAAAAGATTTGTTTCTAGATCTAAAAGGAATTGACTTGTCGTGTATTTTGGGAAATTTTGTATCCCATTAATTCTAGTAATACATTTTTTAATGAAAAATATTACCAAAGGTACTAGTGTTCCATTCCTTTACATTTTTAGTAAAGTACTTGATTACTCCTAGTATATTCTCCTGGTTGGTCCATGACTCCTTAACAAGATTTTTAAAGGACGGGTGAGATAGCCCCATGGATTCCAACCTAAAGATGTTATTACTATGGAAAAAGTTCTTGAAAATGTCTAGTTTTATAGGACAGTGGTCGGAATGGATTCTAGTTAAATGAGTAACGTGTGCTTCTTTAAAAAGATTAATCCAATTTGCGTTAGCTACATATCTAATAGCCTTTCCATAATTAAAGTTCTAGTTTGTTTCCTTTTATTAGTCTAGATATATTTTGAACCCTTATACCCTAAATCCATAAGCCTACAATACTCCAGACAGTTAAGAAATTTTGATACCCTGGGGTAATTAATAGGGAGGCCTCCGAATTTTTCATTTGATTTGGTGACTTTATTGAAGTCTCCCATGACTAGCCATGCCCCTTGAAAGCTATTTGCAACTGTTTTTAAATTATTACATAGAATAATTCCCTCTTCTGTTAAGTTACTAGCGTACACAATGGATATCAGCCAAGGGTTTGAGTTAGAGTTGTTTACCTTGATCATTGCATGAATTTTTTGGTCGGTTATTCCGATTTGATCCAACAGAATATCTCCTGCATTCCACATCATAACCATGCCTCCCGAATTACCTTGCGCCGCTATTAATTTGCAAAAATATCTATCACATGTACTTCTCAAACTATTTTTTTCTATTAGGACTCATTTTCACTTCCTTATATAAATTTGTTTTTATTGTTCCTGTCTCCGAACTGTTTATGCTATAATAAAATTTATGTTGATCACATTTTATTTATTGAATTTTTGTGTGACACAAAAATATTTGTGTTCATTGGATGCCATCTCGTGTATATATTGGCTCCATCTTGTGCATGTATTGGTAGATTAATTGTTTTAGTATTTCTAGTAAGTAACCCGTGTTAATTACATGATGGTAAACATGAAGTATCAGGCTGCCTTTCACTCTTCACCTTGTTCACAATTTATAAAATGGAAGAACTTTTCTCGAAGCTCAACTTTCTCATCAGTCAGCTATTTTTAGCGAGTATTGTTTAATTTAGGGAATATTTTTTTTGATATTTAAAACAACTGATGATATTTTAGTAAACTTATTAATTACAGCATAATATGATATAGTCATACAAAATAGTAAAAAAGTTATTTAACAACAACAAGCGATACAGTCTATACAAATGTTGTATCCGTAAAACGAAACAATATAATACAGTACAATACAATACATTATAAAATGATGAATAACAATATTACAAATAGAGTGTAAGGAAGATAAAGAGAAACACTCAATTACCTACTGATCTTCTACCCTAATTCTTGACATCCACACCTCCTATCAAGGGCCATGTCCTCGGTTAGCTCAAGCTGCCATGTCCCGCCTGATAACCTCTCCCCAAGACTTCTATGGCCTTCATCTACCCTTCCTCGTACCCCCAAGGCCAACCTCTCACACCTCATGATTGGGACATCTGTGTTTCTCCCTTTAACATGCCCGAACCATCTTAGTCTTGCATCTCGCATCTTTCCTTGGGCCACTCCCACCTTGTCTAGAATTGCTTTATTCCTAATTCTATATAACCTAGTATGCCCACACGTTCATCTCAACATCCTCATTTTACTACTTTCATCTACTAGATATGGGAGTTCTTGACTGGCCAACACTCTTCCCTATACAACATAATCAGTCTAACCACTACCTTGTAGAATTTACCTTTAAGTCTCAACGGCACATTATTATCGCACAAGACACCAGAAACGAGCCTTCACTTCATCCACCCTTCTACGATATGATGTGAGACATCTTCATCAATGTCCCCCTCACTCTGAATTATAGACCCAAGATACTAGCAACTCTCTCTCCTAGAAATGACTTGCATACCAAGCCTCACATTCCCGTTGCTTCATGGTTAACATAGTTGAACTTATACTTCAAGTATTCTATCTTGGTCCTGCTCAACTTAGAAACTTTTAGACTCAAGGGTGTGTCTCCAGATCTTGAGACTCTCTTTAACACCACCTTGTGTCTTCTTAATTAGAACCATTTCATTTGAAAATAACATGCACCAAAGCACCTCCCCTTGAATGTGTCACGTCAATGCGTCTATGTGATCTAACATTAATTTAATTTAAGAGAATAACAATTGAACGTTAAAACTTTAATTCGATCAAAACATTGATTACTTTGACTCATTGGTTATAACAACAATAACACTCCAATGTATTCTCACAAGTGGGATCTAGGAAAGTAAAATGTATGTAGCCTTCCCTCTACCTCGTCCCGGCAGAAAGAGTGTCTCCGATTGACCCTCCACTAAAATTAGACTATCTATCTATATATTAAAGCTAGAAAGTTACCATATATAATTAACATTATGGTTAAGCCAATCGGCAAGCTAATAAATGTCAATAATATATGGTAACTTTATTCTATATTTGACTATTTTAGTTAAATATAATATAATATAACATAATAATATAATATAATATAATTATCACGACTCGAAAATCTCATCTTTAAAGGTCGTGATGGCGCCTACTCCTGGAAGCTACATTAACCCATCTCGTATTATACATGATTAAACAATTCAACTATCAATGAATAAGCAATTAAAAGACAACGAAAAGTAAAATTTAGCGGAAGTTTGAATTGAAAATAGGAACGTCTTCTAGAAAATCAAATACAAGTCTCTACCCAGCACCTGGTGTCACAACCATACACGGACTGTATAGGATTACTACAAATAAGAGTTTGAAATAAAGGACATAGTCTGTCTCGAATACATATTTCAACAGAACATGAAAACTGATAGAAGAGACGTCGGGCCTGCGGACGCCAGCAAGGATACCTCGGAGTCTCATGGACAGAAGGTCGGCTCCCTGTCTACTGTTGCGCCACGTAATCTGCTCCGACACCTGAATCTGTGCAAAAAAGCATAGAGTGTAGCATCAGGATAACCGACCCCATGTGCTGGAAAGTGTCTGGCCTAACTCCAGCGAGGTAGTGACGAGGCTAGGACAGACTCCAGATAAACATGTTCAGTTATATTCATATACGACGGAAAATAAACAAGAATAAACATTTTAATGGGAAGGGAACGTGCTTCGGGACAACAAATAATACATGACTTCAAAGAATAGTAATGGAAAATCAACAGTTTAACTCTAACACGGATAAAGGGAAATAAAAGCAGATTTCACTATCAGTACACATCTTGTTACAAGGGTACAACTCAATCCCATTTCTCAATGTTTCCGTGGTAGACATACCATATGCTCACATTTCATCAAATGTTTTGTGGTATGAGTACCACCCACTCCCATTTCATCAAATCCCATGGTAGTCGTACCACCCGCTCCTATTTCATCATAACTCGTGGTAGGCGTACCACCCGCTCCCATTTTATCAAATCTCGTGGTAGGCGTACCACCTGCTCCTATTTTATCATAACTCATGGTAGGCGTACCACCCGCTCCTATTTCATCAATATCTTGTGGTAGGCATACCACCCTCTCCCATTTCAATCAATAGCGTGTGGTATGTGTACCACCCGCTCCCATTTCAATTCAACACAAAGTCACAATAAAATTCTGGCAAGGAAAACAAAAGCAATATAATAATAATTTCCCGGCAAGGGAACAACAATATCAAAATAACCATTCCAGCAAGGGATAATCAGCTATATCCAATCCTAGCTCAACTCTTACTTAGCTCGATTAATACCAGTGCCAAACGTAAATAAAGTCCATAAGAATAACTAAATCTCTACTCAATATCAAGAGTCATTAATTTAAAGCATCTGAAGTGTCAGTTAAGGACACAACATATCAATTTAAGACGCACGGTCATGCTCGACACCAATGTATAGATACTCGTCACCATGCCTATACGTCGTACTCAACAAGAAGCAATTAGCAAATAGGACTCAACTCCTAATCCCTCAAGCTAGGGTTAGACCAAGCACTTACCTCAAACTTCCACAGCCAATTCAATCCTCAATACGATGAGGAAGGGGCATGGGATGAGATTAGTAAAGAGATGACCCAATTCGAAGAGAAACCTAAACCAAACCTGAATGATACAGAGTCAATCAATCTAGGAAGCCCAGATAATATTAAAGAAACAAAAATAAGTGTCCATCTGGAGCCACAGCTTAGGAAGGAAATAATCGAGGTATTGTTGGAGTAAAAGGATGTCTTTTCATGGTCCTATGATGACATGCCCGGATTGAGTACTGATTTGGTAGTCCACAAATTACCTATTGACCCAGCCTGCATTCCCGTCAAACAAAAGTTGAGAAAGTTCAAAACTGATATGAGCGTGAAGATCAAAGAAGAGGTGACCAAGCCGTTTGAGGCAAAAGTTATCCGAGTCACACGATATCCCACCTGGCTAGCTAATGTCGTGCCTGTACCAAAGAAGGATAGTAAAACTAGAGTGTGAGTTGATTACCATGACCTCAACAAAGCAAGTCCAAAGGAAAACTTCCCCTTACCGAATATCCACAATTGATTGACAATTGTGCAAAGCATGAGATCGGGTCATTCGTGGATTTTTATGCAGGCTACCACCAGATTTTAATGGATGAAGAAGATGCGGAGAAAACAACATTTATCACACCGTGGGGGACATACTGTTATAGGGTCATGCCTTTTGGTTTGAAAAACACCGGGGCAACATACACGAGGTCAATGACAACCATTTTCCACGATATGATGCATGAAGAAATCGAAGTCTATGTGGACGATGTGATTGTGAAGTCCAGAAAGCATTCCGATCATGTCAAAGATCTGAGGAAATTCTTCCAGAGGCTCCGCAGGTATGATATCAAGCTCAACCCGGCAAAATGTGCATTTGGGGTTAGCTCGTGAAAGTTGTTAGGGTTCATAGTTAGCCGCCGAGGCATCGAGTTAGACCCGTAAAAAATCAAAGCCAACAGAAGTTGCCTCCACCCAAAAACAAAGCAGAAGTAATGAGTTTATTGGGAAGGCTAAATTACATCAATCGATTTATCGCCCATCTCACAACCATCTGTGAGCCCATCTTTAAGCTGCTAAAGAAGGATGCTGCGGTAAAATTGACAGGAGAGTGCAAAGAAGCTTTTGATAAGATAAAGGGATATTTGTCAAACCCACCAGTACTGGTCCCGCCAGAACAAGGGAGGCCTCTGATCTTATATTTTACAGTCCTGGACAATTCATTTGGATGTGTGTTGGGTCAGCACGATGTCACTGGGAGAAAAGAGCAAGCCATATTCTACCTCAGCAAGAAATTTACGGCCTATTAGGTTAAGAACACTCATCTTGAAAGGACGTGCTGCGCTTTGACATGGGTAGCCCAGAAGTTGAAGCATTACTTGTCATCATACACCACTTATCTCATCTCGCGACTGGACCCGTTAAAATACATTTTCCAGAAGCCCATGCCCACAGGGAGGCTCGCGAAATGGCAATCTTGCTTACTGAATTCGACATCATCTACATAACCAGGACTGCTATAAAGGCATAGGCATTTCCAGACCATTTAGTAGAGAATCCCATAGATGAAAAATATGAACCCTTGAACACATATTTTCCGGACGAGGAAGTGATGCACGTCAATGAAATGGAACGGGACGAAAAGTCAGGGTTGGAAATTTTTCTTCGATGGGGCTTCCAACATGAAAGTCGTCGGGATAGGAGCGGTACTCATTTCTGAAGATGGGAATCACTACCCAGTCACAACTCAGCTCCGTTTCTATTGCACCAACAACATGGCAGAGTATGAAGCATGCATTTTAGGTTTGAGATTAGCAGCGGACACGGGGGTCCAGGAAGTCTTGGTCTAGGGGGACTCGGACCTTCTGGTACACCAAATTCAAGGGGAATGGGAGACAAGAGACTTAAAACTCATACCTTATCGGCAATACTTGCATGATCTTTGAAGTGATTCCGGTCGGTAGGGTTCAGGCGCATTCCCAGAATTCACAATGAGGTTGCTGACGCCCTGGCTACTCTGGCATCAATGTTACATCACCCGGACAAGGCTTATGTTGACCCAATACATATCCGGGTCCATGATCAACATGCTTATTGCAACATGGTGGAAGAAGAGATCGACGGCGAACCTTGGTTCCATGACATCGAGGAATATATCAGGAAATGTGTGTAACCGATGCAAGCCACGAGTGAGCAGAAGAGAACAATCCGTCATTTGTCAAATGGGTTCGTCTTCAGTGGAGGGGTATTATACAAGAGAACGCCAGATCTGGGTTTGTTAAGATGCGTAAATGCCCGGCAGGCGACGATCATCATGAATGAGGTGCATGCTGGCGTCTGCGGGCCGCACATGCGTGGATATGTTTTGGCAAGAAAATTCTCCGGGCAGGGTATTATTGGCTCACCATGGAACGCAATTGTATCAGCTTTTTGCGCAAATGCCACCAGTGTCAGGTGCACGGAGACCTAATTCACTCTCCCCCGTCTGAACTGCACACAATATCAGCACCTTGGCCTTTCATTGCTTGGGGCATGGATGTGATCAGACCCATCGAACCAGAAGCTTCCAATGGGCACAGATTTATCTTGGTTGCTATTGACTATTTCACCAAGTGGATTGAAGACAAAACTTTCAAAGCAGTGACCAAGAAGGCCGTGGTCGATTTCGTGCATACAAATATTATTTGTCGGTTCGGGATCCCCAAGACGCTCATCACGATAATGGGGAAAATCTCAACAGCCACCTAATGAGAGAGGTATGTCAGCAGTTGAGGAAACAAATATGAACATAAAGAAGATACTTCGTAAAATGGTGGAAGGATCCAGGCAGTGGCATGAGAAGCTTCCTTTTGCATTGTTAGGTCATCGCACCACTGTTCGCACTTCAGTGGGGGCCACTCCATACTTATTGGTATATGGTATGGAGGTGGTAATCCCGGCCAAGATTGAAATAACCTCTCTTAGAATTGTGGTCAAATCAGGAATCAACAACAAAGAAGGGGTCAAAGCTTGGTTGGAACAGTTGAATTTGATTGATGAAAAAAGATTAGCGGCGGACTGTCATGGCCAGTTGTATCAACAAAGAATGGACAAGGCGTATAACAAGAAAGTGTGCCCCAGGAAGTTTGAAGTAGGTCAATTGGTACTAAAGCGCATCCTCCCTCACCAGGCCGAGGCGAAGGGCAAGTTCGCCCCAAATTGGCAAGGGCCATTCATCGTATCAAGGGTACTGTCAAATGGGGCGTTGTATCTGACAGACGTGGAAGTGAAATGTGCAGAAATGGCTATCAATTCGGATGCTGTCAAAAGATATTATGTATGATTTTATTTAGAACATTGTTTACACTTGACATTTGTTTGTACTTGGAAAATCTTGAAGATTGAAATGACGAAGACATTTTGTTCTGCTACCTAAACATTGTATCCTTTGCTAACCCTTTTGAGCTTTAATTATTTTCTTTCACACCCCTTATTCGGAATCAGTAACAAAAGTCATAAGCGCAAGTATGAGAAGGCAGTGAAAGGAAAGGAACGGAAAGAATGAAAAATGAAAACAAAAGACTAGAAAAAGAAAAGAAAAAAAAAACAACAAGAAAAGAAAACAAAGAAAAGAAAAAGAAAAAGAAAAGAAAAACAAGAAAAGAAAACAAAACAAAGGAAAATAAGAGGAAAAGAAACAAAACAAAGAAAAGAAAAGGAAGAAAAGAAAAACAGGAAGAGAAAAGGGGAGAAGAAAAACAACAACAAAAAACAAGGAATCATCACGAACTATGTTTGACCTGATTCCTTTTAAAAGGATACATAGGGAGCCTCACGGTTCAGTCTCATCAAAATAAAAATCCAAAAGTCCCCGAGCAAGAAACTGAGGCAGAAGTTGTGTTTGTTGTAAGAATATGATTCCAGAAGTTGTAAACGAACCCATTTGAGTTATTTCGAATGCCTTTTTTTGGACTGTCCAAAGAAATACCTTCTGATTAGTCTTCAAAAATGCCGAGCCGAGCAGGTAGATGGTATTCATGTCAGGGGTAGCATCTTGATCCAGACAAGAGAGATAATATAATGAGAGTCTTATAGGTGTAAACCCTCATGGGCACCATAAGGCGACGAGAGTTTGAGAGATAATAAAATGAGAGAGTCTTATCGGTGAAAACCTTCATAGGCACCGTGAGGCGAAAGTAAGGCAAAAGAAAAAGCAAAAGCAAAAAGGGGTTAGTGATGGAAGAATACTATAGAGCATGTCGAGCTAGGGTTTGGTTGAAAGAAGTAGTTTAGAAGGATTACAACAAGAGCATAACGACGGAAGGTCGGTCATTGAAACGGATCGGGTCGACCAAGCCGAAGTGCATATCATGATCATGAAAACCAGTTGTTCCTCTTCAGATAAGTCTCCTTTCTCCTCATTCAAATAGTCAGCGAGTCTGGAATTCTTTACCCTAAATACCATTTAGAGTCTTTGTATTTCATCTTTCTGTCGAATCTATAGAAACTTTGTTTAGGCAAGCGAGAGGAATTTCAAAGCTGATTGTCGGCTCCAAAGGGACGAAGTGCACAATGCCAAAGGAGTAACAAAGATAACGACTGTGGAATGGCAAAGCGAAGGAATACCACCCAGAAAAGGTATGCAAATGAAACCAAAAAGATGTAGATGGAACGTAAAGTAGGCACAACACGAAAACGGAAAAGGGTCACAAAGACGCAAAGTTTGACCAAATGTAATACGTCAGTCATTTGGGAAAGACATAAAGAGTTATGGTGAAGGACCGAGAGTGAAACATAGGGAAAGAAGCAAAGGCTAGGACGTAAATGTAGTCATCCGAGCATCCCAAGTGGGCAGGGTAGTCTCAAGAAAGGGATAAGGATTTCTGGTAGGGATTCAAAAATATAATGCCAGGATGAGAGACAAAACAAAGCCACAAAGATTAAAGCATAACACTCTAACTCAGCAATATGTAGAAAATGGTATAAGGCTCCTAGCAAAAGAGGAAAAAAGCACAACACAAAGGCGGAAATGGCCATGGGAGTTGACCCAGTGGGACATATCAACTCGTCAGTCGTCGAGAAGGGGCAAAAGAGAATTCTGGAAGAAGGTCAGAAATACAACACAATGATGAGGAGCAAAGTGAAGGTACAGGGGTCAAAGGGTCAACCAAGCATAATACATTGACTTGGCAATCTTGGGAAAGATGAAAGGATTCTGGCAAAAGGTCTAAAAATGTAACAAAATTATGGGGAGCAAAGTAAAGACATAAAGGTTTGGGGGTCATCCAACCAACTCAGGCAAATCATTATCAACATGAAAATTTGAACACAACGGAACATGACAATGAGGAGGCCGCTTCCAACAAGAATGCTGTGAGCCAACCACCACTTTTCAAACTAACAAGTTTTCTTTGATTGACACAGGGGCAGAAAGTTTCGGAAGAGCCAAAGGGAGGCCGTCCACAGGAGAAGGCAGGCACACAACAGGTATGATCGAAATCTCAGGGCCCACCTTAAAAATGGGAATCGGTGAAAACTCAAAAGAGACGTAGTTGATCATAAACACCCTCACCATCAAAAGCACAAGGAGACATAGTTTGACAAGCCAAACCAAATAGTGTTAAAGGTTAAAAGAGGCATGGAAGCTGAGATGAATGCAGTCCAAAACTCAAACCGGTGTGGGTAACGTAGGAAAGCTCCAACACCTCCCTAGTAAGAGTCGCAGAAACCACCAGAAATTAGAACTGGCTTTTAAGTTGGAACCCTCAGGTCCCTCCTGGAAAATGGGACTCTTCTAAAGGATAAAGGCAATCATGGATAGTAAAGGGCGTAACAATGACTTGCATGTTGAGTAGGATTCGGTTAAGAGTCATCAGAACCCTCATAGAAAATGGGACTTAGCTTATAACACAAAATCAAACCCAAATAGTTCCTCATCCAAAGTAAATAAGAGTCATCAGGACCCTCCTGTAAATGGGACTTAGATTAGATACTTCCCCAGGTCAGCAAGAGTCATCGGGATCCTCTTGAAAAATGGAACTTAGATCCAGAATGTCCCCAGCCAAAGTCAATTTGGAGGGAACGTTTCAAATTTCCCCAGCTAGAGTCAATAAGAGTCAAGAAGAGTCATCAGGACCCTCCTAAAAAATGGGACTTAAATTAGATATTTCCCCAGCAAGAGTCAACAAAGTTGTCAGGAATCCCCCGAGTAGTGGGATGTAGCACTAAATACTAACCCCCAGATTTCACCTTTTGTCATTGAAATAAGAGTATTCAGGTCCCGCCTGGATAGTGGGGGGTAGTTTTAATCATTAGTCACCAGCAGATCCCCCGGTAGATATAACTCATAGCAAGACATGGTAAGGAATAATACCTTTTAAGAAACATAACATAGTCTTAAAGTTGTCATCAATTAAGAATTGTCAGGACCCTTCTGGATAATGGGACTTAGCTCTAGAGATATTGGGTAAGGAGATTTAATTCTCCTAGCACCAAACTGGGGCTGGAAGAATTTCTTGTGTTTTTTGTTTGGGTTTGTTGCAATCTGGCGCCCACCTGTAGAACAAGGGAATATTTTTCAAATTCAAGTTTTGTAATCAGGTGCCCACCTGTAGAATAAGGGAATATTTTTCAAGTTTAAGTTTGGCAATCAGGAGCCCACCTATAGAATAAGGGAATATTTTCAAAAAATTTAAGTTGTTGATAATCAGGCGCCCACCTGTAGAACAGGGAAATATTTTTCAAAATTTTAAGTCTTGAAGATCAGGCACCCACCTGTAGAACGAGGGAATATTTTTCAATTTTAAGTTTTGTAATCAGGCACCCACCTGTAGAACAAGGGAATAATTTTCAAATTTTTCAGGCACCCACCTGTAGAACAAGGGAATATTTTCCAAAATTTTAAATTTTAAGCTTCAGGCACCCACCTGTAAAACAAGGAGGTATTTTTCAAAATTTCGAAATCAGGCGCCCACCTGTAAAACAAGGAGGTATTTTTCAAAATTTCGAAATCAGGCGCCCACCTGTAGAATAAGGGAGTATCTTTCAAAAATTCAAGATTTTGTAATCAGGCACCCACCTGGAGAACAAGGGAATACAATTCAGTTTCTCAGGTACCCACATGGAGAACAAGGGAATATCTCGCGGAAGTCAAGTTTTGATGATCAAGTGCCCACCTGCAGAACAAGGGAAGATTTTTCAAATTGCGAGTTCAAGCAACCAGGCGCCCACTTGTAGAACGAGGTAATGCTTTCAACGGGGTACATCTTATGACTAGCAAATTCGGCATCAAAATAGAGGAAGAGAAATGCCAGACAACAAGGCAACAAGAATTTCCACAGGAGGAAACACCGGTTAATAAAGCAACAAGAAGTTCTGCATCGAGAAATGCAAGACAGCAAGGCAACAAGGATTCAGAGAAAGTCGGAAGACATAGATAGGTTTTCTTGTAATATATAGTTCATAGCTTAGTCTAGCTTCTTTATTTTTCACAATGGTGTAATAAAGGTGGTATAGCAGCAGTAGAAACAGCAGCAACAGTAAACTCACAGCCTCGGTAGTCCCAGCTACCAAACACTCCAGAAGTATACTGACCTGATTCCTTTATCGCCAAGGATATGTAGGCAACCTTTGAAGCAAGGTTCGGTCAGAAAATTTTCAAAAACACTTCACACGGAGTATTTAGTCGGACAAAAACTGCTCATGTTTGCTCACTTGTCTATGCACGAAAACTCTTCGTGTTCCGCGCAAAGAGCGGCAGCTGTGAGCATGTGATTTTTCCCCTGTTAAGTAAACTCTTACAGGACTCTCAGGTTTAGGATTTTCCTTTTAATATTTGTTTTAGGATTTAATTTTAGGATTTAATTGTGTGTGCCAGTGTGTTTTCATTAATGCATGCTTAAAGTCATTTAGGATTTAATTTCATATTTTTTTCTAAAATAATTATTAATTAGAGATATTTCACAAACATAAAATTCAAAAAATATATGTAGTATTTCTGGCATTTTAAGCATCTTGTTTAATTTTTATTTGCTACATTTTACTGTTTGTATTACATAAATGGTCAATTATTAGGTTAATTGGGAATTTATAAAAATGTAATTAGGAATTAAAATAAAACAAAAAGAAAAGAGAACAACAAAATATGTATATATACATAACCACCCAGGCTGGCAATAATTGGGCCAGACCTGAGTGGCCCAAATGATTTTGCCCTGTAAAACACACCTGTGCCCAACCCAAACGTAACCCCTGACCTAGTCCACACCATACACCCCAAAACGACACCGTTCAGGGATATGGCCATCATAGCCGTTGATCGACCAACCATCTAACAACCCCAAAACCCTCACCCAAACTAAATAAATATGTCCAAATCTCTGTATAGATATAGAGACAAATCTTCATCTTCCTCATACAAAATACACCGCTATAATACCTCCCCATCTCCACCTTTTGACCGCCCTTGACCATCAGCAACCACCTAACGCCACCGCCAGAAATCGCCTCACGGCACCGGCGGTCACCAAACCACCCCAAATTTACACCACCGGACCACCATGACCCCCTCTTCCCCTTTCTGTAGTTGGTTTCTTTCGAACAAATGCCGGTCTTCTCAAATATTCAAAACAAGGTTCGCTGGAACCATCGTCTCTTGCGAACCAATCCCAAACCGCCCCAAATTTACACTATAGGACCACCCAGACCTCCCCTTCCCCATCTTGCAATCTGTTCCCTTCAAACAACTCTCCATCTTCTCGAATATTCCAAAGAAGGATCGCAGGAACCACCGTCTCCGGCGACCCAACCCCAAACCCGTCCAATGTTACACCCCTGAACCACCTCATATTCCTCTTTCCAACCATCCATATCACACCCTTCAAATCCAAGTGAAGCGCCTCGAATATCGATTTGAAGTCTACCCTAAAACCTAAACCCCACCGGATTCTGGCTAAAATGACCTCAGACAATCCCCTTCCATCCCCCTCCCCAACCATGCCATCCACAGCCCTCAAACCCTGCTAACCACAACAAAAACTTAGATCTGAGACCTTGCTGGGTCTCAGAAGCATCAACCCCCCCTTGAACCCTTGTTCTTCTTTAAACACTCAAGGCAAATGCCTTAGAGGTTAAAAAACCTCCCAAAAGAAGCCAGAAATTCATGGGACTGGAGAATATCAATTTAAGGCTGCATGAACCAAAAGCTTATTCTATGTCTAATCACTGTCGTTGCTTGTATATATTTAATTACTTTGTTTCTTTTGAATGTTAGTTGTTTTGTTTCTTTTAAATTTTAGTTGTTTTTCACGATCTCATCTTGAAGTAGGTTAGGTAATCGTCTCTACTTGCTATATGCCTTATTTCCTTTGGGTGTCACTGGTTTTAATTCATTTATCTTTTGAGTGGTCTGATATCATGCTGATCTTAGCCTTTTGATTCTAAAATTTACATAGCTTGTGATCCTGCCTTTTGACTCTTCAGTATCGTGACCATTGAAATTTTTATATGGTTTGTTGATCCTCGTCTCTTAATTTTGCATTGGTTTAACTTCTGAGGTTCTTAATGGTTTTGTGATCCTACATGTGTTATATCATGATTCTGAGTAGGTTTCCTCTTTTAAGAGTTTCATACCAAGTCATATTTCTTTCCTAGTGATTGTGATTTTCAGTATTTGCACATGTTAGGATAAATTGCTTTTCTATATATTGTAACTACTGATATTAGATTTGTTTTAATTTCTTGGTTTTTTCTTCTAAGTTTATTTTTACTAAGTGTTATAGTTTGACCATTGTTCCTGCTTAGTCAATTGGTATTCTTGTTGATTGCTATGCTTCATCTTGACGTGTTCATGAATGTAGTCCCGAAGTTGTGATAATTGTTGGCCTAAATCCATAAGGTGCATTGTTTAGTCCTTTAACTCTTTAAGTGTCCAAGTCCACATAAATAAGCCTGTTAGTCCATACCAAAATTTGGCCCCTAATTTAAACACAATATATCAGGGTCATGTTGACCAAACCGAATGAAAAACCTCAGGTTAGTTAATTAGGAAGGGAAACAGGGGTATAAAGGGTATTTGAGCCTGAAAGAATCTGGTAATAACCCATAGAACATTCTAGTGAGATACTTAGGCATAATTTCAGCCTCAAACTTGAGGCACAAGTCATAAAACTAAGGACCATTTAGGTAAAAACTGGATCTGAATAAGGGATTACTAGGAAAAAGTGTTGCCCTAAGGCTTCATTATAAAAGAAGCAATCTGAACATTTGGGAATTCTTCACACTTTGGAATATATTTTCGAAGCAGACTTTTCTTTTGAAGCTGGAGTGAATTAAGATATACATAAAAACATATTAATTTCCTCTATATCCTGGAGAAATCCTCAGTGCTTTTCTTATTCCTGTGGTTTTCTGATTCTCTCAAAGCCTTTTGAAATTCTGGGTGATTGCTGTTCCATTGACTGCTTCTTGCTTACTAATTGCTTTCATTTACTCATAGGCTCTGTTCCTTGCTGAATTCCATGTAGATTTTGATGTCCATTGATGTATGGAGCTTGAGTTGAATATATTCCCAAATTTGAAGATCTGTATTTATTATTTTCTCTTCGAATCCTCACCCTGTTTTCCTTTTCTTTTAGCTTTAATATATCTCATGATAGAGATAATTACCTTGTAATAATTGGACATTTGGACTGATATTTTAAGTATGTACAATTAGTAGTAAGATCAACTAATGATATGACTAGTTCAGATGCCTGCTGTAGTTCATAACTCATAGCTTGACAACTATTCAAATATCAAAATATTGTGTAGTGTTTTAGTTCATTCAAGTTTCGGTACATTTTGAAAAAGTCTGTTCAGGTTTGTTTAGCATATTGCAACAAGAATTATAATTGAAGTTTGGAAACTGAATTTGTATACTCCGACTGATGAGTATTATGAATTGTTTCATTTAAATTTAAGGCTGAAATCTAATACAAAATCATCCTTAGCATCTTCCTTGTGAATATTATTGATATATTTCATAGTAGTCATGTGTATAATTTCAATAATTAAGGTATAAATCGAAAAAAGATTTGTTGTGACTTATTTATGATGGACTAATTCGTCCAAACATCTCTGGGCCTAATTAAAAGGCCCATCAGCTGCCAAATACAATGTAGCATTACACGTTTCTGGTCTGATTAAAAAGGAAGCCCAAAGCGTCCATGAAGAAGGCTAAAATTGCGAGTACTGAATTTCCAAGTGTGTTATTCATCTATAAATTATTAGAGAATATCTAGATATAAGAATTATAGAACATTTAATGTGCTTTAGGACGTCCTTATAAAATAAAGTGGGCCACATTCACCTAATCAAACACCACGAGGCTCCTTAACTTAATAAAATATTTAGAAAATAGGAACTGCCATTTAGCAAACTTCACGGCCTCCCACGAGTTCTTGAAGACATAGTTGCTATAGGCGCGAATCTATTAATAAAATATCTTCCTAAACTCAGTTGCGCATTTATGTGACCCAAATCCAAATCTCAATAGAGTATAAATATATCTAAAATTACGTGCGCATTTATGTGACGTGATTCACGATGTATTTTATGAACATTGCAAATTTCCAAAAATCTAAAGCAGTTAATAATTTAAAATTGAATCATAGGTCTAAACATGTATATCAAATCAGATCTTTGGCCACTTATAACAATTGAGCGACCGTGCTAGAACCACAGAACCCTGGAATGCCTAACACCTTCTCCCGGGTTAACAGAATTTCTTACTCGGATTTCTGGTTCACGGACTCTTAAACAGAGTCATTCTTTCCTCGATTCGGGATTCTAACCGGTGACTTGGGACACCATAATTCTCCTAAGTGGCGGCTCTGAAATTCTCTTAAATAATTGAATCCCATTTCTATTTTCCTTTAATTGGAAAACACTCCTTTATCTATACCCTTCGCTGGGTTGTGGATAGCCAAAAGGAGGTGTGACAGCTCTAGTGACTCTGCTGGGGAGGAACACAGAATCTCTGGTTCAAGGTTCAAGAATTTGAGCTTAACATAATTGTTGTATTTGGCTTTGTATATTATCTGATTTTATTACATATTTGGGCCTCATGTGCTAAATGATAGTTTTACTGCTTTGATATTATCTGAACTGTACATATAAACTGCCACGAAACCCTTCTATTCTCACCTCCGGGGATGTGCTTACTGGTTGAGGCTCCCTATTCTGTTAGTTTCATACCCTAATATAAGAAAGAGGCCGGACAAGTTACAAATCCGGATGGCCTTTTGGTTCCCGGTACGTAGCCCTCTCCTCGACTCGAGTTGTCCGCTCGGGTGCACAGTCTAGACCCTATACCAAGGCTTTTAACTTAGAATAACTTGACCTCATTCCGGATCCCCAGTAGGAACACTTATTTGCATCATGCATTTGACTTAGGGGACTCAACACAGGGGTTGGGTTCATCTAGGACAGGTGCCCTGAAATGAAAGACCATCCTGATGCATTTTACGTGCTACTTGTGCATTCATTTGCCTTGGATTCGCATGTTGACCGGCTTGCAAGTAAAGATAATAAATCGAAAAATGGCAGTTCTAGGGTGATCACCTGTAAAACCAATGCTTAAAATAGAGCTGAAATGCCGCCAGATATTTGAAAAAGAGAAAAGGAAAAGAGAAAAAAGAAAAGAGAAAAAAACACACAAAAAAATGAGGTCATTTAAGGTTTGGATTTTGATGAATTCTTTCGCCCGTACTACGTCGGTTTGATTCTCGACAAAAACAAGATACGTAGGCAACCCCCATCGGGTCCAACCTTCCTTTTGCAAAAACAGCCCAAAACAAGAAAAGCAAGTGTCCGTTTTATTCATTTTTCTTTCAAAATAAACCCGATGATGCCATCAGTGCCAGAAGTGGCCGAATGCTACCACAAGGGACGCCGGAAGGCTGACCTTGCACAAATGGCTACCTGGTGAATTTTATCTTGGCCAGAGAGAAAGCATAGTCTAAAAAACCTTCTCTCCGAAGAGTTGCAAGGCCGTATTCACAAAGCCGGTCCTTTTTAGAAATAGATTTCTTCAAATGTCGGTTTTATATTTTTGAGAATACTAATTCACCCTAATAATTTTGCAGAATGAGCACAATAATGAACAAAATTCCCTTGGTGATGCGATGTGGTGGAATGATCTTAGGGAAACAGGGCAGAAAAGGGTCAATGCACATCTGGGAGGCCTCACTAGTTTATTGAAGATTAGCCCAAGGAGGGACATCATAGAGGCCTTGATCACATTCTGGGACCCTGCCCACAATGTCTTCCACTTCTCAGACTGTGAGCTTACCCCGACATTAGAGGAAGTGACCAGATATTTCGGGACCTATACAACCCTTTTGAGACACAAATACCTAATTGCGCCACGAGCCCTCATCGTGCACTAGTTCTTGGACTCTTTAAAAATCAGTAGGAAAGTGCACAACCCAAACTTGTCAGCTGGATTCTGCACTCTGCAGTTCATATCAGAGGTACAGGTATATGAGGGATTCAATAACCCGGATAATTTTATTGGTAGCAAGAGGGAACCAACTCAAATGGGAGGAGCACCGATGTTTTGCATTCATTGTATTTTTCTTGGGTATTCTGGTGTTTCCGCGGAAGGACGAAAACATCGACATACGGATAACCGTGGTTGTCAACACTCTAATGACTCAGGCCAAGAGCACCTTGGCTCCTATGATCTTATCCGAGATTTTTCGGGCTCTCACAACATGAAAAGCGAGAGGAGACTTCTTTGAGGGGTGTAACCTACTGTTACAGATATAGATGATTGAGCACCTATGTCATCGACCTCGGTTCATGAATTATGGGAGTCGCATAGAAGAATTCTACAACTGGTTGAGGGATTTAGGCTGCCCGAGGGTGTCGTGGAATGGATGTCGCATCTCCGAGATGTTACCGCAAATCAAATAGAATGGACATTCGGGTGGCTCCCAGTAGATGAAATTGTGTATATGCCAGCCACCGGGCCTCATTTTATTTTGATGGGCCTTCGAAGTATTCAACCTTATGCGCCATACCGAGTGTTGAGGCAATTGTGTGGATGCCAAATAATTCCCCAAGATGAGGATATTAGCTGTCATGTTATTAAAATTAGCCCCAATGGCCAATTCCCAGAAGCTATCGTGCGCCAAATCTGGAGTGAGTGTCAATACCTGACAGCTGATACCCTGGTACGGGACGTATGTAAAGGCGAGGTCGCACCTGGATACCTGCCTGGTATTGAAGAGAGATAGAGCCCGAGAGGCCAGCCGAAGGACCACATCTCCAAGAATTTGTTGAAACATCATAGGAACAATGGGATTGGCTAGCCAAGGAGAATGAATACTGAGCTACCATAGGAAGATTAAAAAGGAAAGTCCAAGAACTACAATTTGAAAATGATTTGCAAGCCGCAACAGATGAGGGAGAAAAGAAAAGACTAACTAAAGAAAATGAGGTGCTACGAGCCAAAATCCAAAATATGCAAGCAGCCGTAGAGAATCCCACCAAGAGCACAAAGGACGAAAAGCTCATAGACAGTTTGAGACAAAAGGTAACCGAATATGGTTTCGACCTAAACAAAGCCTATGGTGAGCTGTCTAGGGTCCAAAGACAATTAGCTAAACATAAGGAGGAACGGGCCCGCATCATTGAGCAACTGAAGGAAAGGCATGATGATGAGATTGTTGGGATAAAGTGGAAGGTTGTCAAGCAAGTCGGGGACCTCAAAGCCGAAAGAGAGCATTGCTATGCAACGATAGCAAAGCTGGAGATAGATTTGAGGCGATTCCGGAAACTGAACCAGGTAGCCGAACGAACTCTAGAGGCGAGGGTTGAAAAAATTGTGCGCCTATTGCAAGAAAAGGGTGTTATCAGGGAAAGAGTATGAGCAATTGCAGACTACATTACCACGAAGTGCAACCACTATGAGGACATGACAAAATCTATGTTTTTCGCCGCTGCCATATTTGTCCGTCAAGTGATGGAAGATCTTCACCACCTTCATGGGAGTCTGGCACGCAAACCAGTGGCAAGGCCGAACGATGCCCCACGAGGCCCAGGAACACTTGAGGCATTAATGTATTCCTAGAAGGTTGTACTATCAGTTTATTGGCTTTCAGAGTTTGTTAGTTTGTATTTTCTTTATACATAGTTAGTAGTTGTTCGAGTATGTAGTTCGTTTGTCAGCATTTGTTTAATTTGTCACCTTTCAAGTCTTTGTAATTACAGTTTGTTATAAAAATTTTCCCAAACATGCGGTGTTCCAAGAACTACGCTCGGTCTGATTCATGCGGGATCATGATACGTAGGCAATCTACATAGGATTCGACCATAATTGAGTAAAATTGGGAATTGAATAAATATAGGAAGGAAAAAGCATGGGGCCAAAAGAAGAGAGAGTTTTGCAAACAAAAGTCGGGATGACGCAAGCAGCCAACGAATGTAGGAACCAATTGTGCATACATACCCAATGTGTGGCCACTTGTATGTCAAGAATCTAACCACTAATGAGTCTTTGGTATTGTGATTCCAGTTCCAAATTAGGCAGGTGGCTGGTGCTCGCAGGCATTCTGGCAACTCACTCCTACAACACGCGGTCAAAAAGTAAACATGTCATGGCCAACCAGGAAGCTGATGTCAGCATTATTGACCCCTCGAAGGAGGAAGAGGAATTGGACTTTAGCGCTATGAAGGAGAAAATGTATAAGCTTAAACACCAAATGGCCGATATGTACTAGGCATGGGCAAGAGGACATCTACCCCCGACCTATCCTGCAAACCCTACCTTCATACCGCCACTGGCTCAAGCACCTGACCCGTCTGTCACCGATCCGGCCCCAAGTTTTCCTATATACCCACAACATCAGGGTGCTACATCTCAGCCACCAGCCCCATTACCCAGAGTCACTCCTCACCCTCCCCCGCCAATCGCTCCTATTTCCCAAAGTCACTCCTCACCCTCTCCCGCCAATCGCTCCTATCTATGTGGTAACTCCGCCTCCTGCACTGTATAGGTCATCCAGCAAACTGCTGCTCCAAGCCTATGACCCTCAATACTATCCCCCAGAACCCGCCTGCAAAGCCCAGGAAATATCATAATTAATTTGGTGAATGATCATATGCAATCATATTGGGAACTTTTGTTATTTTTTTATATTTAAATACTACTTTGCCTCTAACCACAAAAAAATTACTCCATATAACTATAAAACTCTTTTACATTTAAAATTTTATAAGTATTATTCTTTGAAATACTGTAGCTAGTTTGAATAAAATAAAATTCTTTTAAAATAAATATAATATATAGGTATACATCTATGCTTATCTAAATAGCAAAAAAGAGTTTACAAAATCAAATAAAAGTTTATTTACATATATAATAAAGTAAACGTACATGCCGGAGAAAGAAACTTCACAAATCAATACTAAAAAAAGTTGTTTCCTTTTTCTTCTTGAAAAATATTTGTTTGAAGAATAAATTTACAAAAATGGACATCAAACAAATAACAAAATCTTGGCTATACACTTGCTATCATTAATTTCAAGTTAGTAGATTCAAGGAATTATAGGGTATAGGCTGAAACCCATTCATTTAATCGTAGTCAAGCCGATATTGCAAGGGTGTAATATTTTTTTTTCAAACTCAACAAGAGAGAAATTAGTTTCTAATTTATAGTTTCTATAATGACTTTTAAGTGTAACAAAGAGTAAATAAAGGAAAAATTGGTATGATGTGAAATATCTTTTTTTAAAATGTAAACAAATAATTTCAAAAAAATTCTTAACTTTTTTTAATTCAAATTTAATAAAAAGATATGGTATTTTTGAACATTAGTAGAGATTTTAAAAATTATTATAATAAAATTTATATCATGGATAAACTCAAAAAATCGAAATCTTATGGAATATTTACATAATATTCGGCCATATTTATTATTTATTTTTTATAGCCAAAAACACACGATTATACACATATTATATATGAATTATATATAAATTAAATATTATTTATTATTTTGATTTAAGTGGTTGGGGGGGGGGGGGGGGGCACCAATTTAGGCCGATTAGATAAAGCCAAAAGAAAAATATGAAATAATTTCAATCAAAGACTAAAAATATAATTATAGTTCATATGTAGACAATTTTACCAGAATTCGTTCTTTTATAGTGAAATAAATTAATTTCTTGTAACAAAAGAAATAATGAAATAAAATATAAGATAAAAAACAAATATTGAAAAAAATATGAGAAAGATCTAAAAACGAGAAGTAAAAGATGACAACAATTTCTTCTTATGTTTCATTTTTGTTGAGTATAAAAAATTTGAAAGTTAATCTTATCGATTTTATGTATTTTTTTTTCAGCTCAAATACATAGATTATAAGATAAGGTTATCTTAGAATATATTTTTTTAATTTACATTATGTGTCATTTTCAAAAATTACTATTATTAATAAACTGATATGATATTGGAATTTGAGTTGAAATACAATTTGAGTAGTTTGGATTGAGGTTAAGCCAAGTAAGGTGTCGAAAGATAAACTACCTGACAATTATAAGACAATATATACAATATTTAATAATAATAATCAACTAATTTAACATCTAATGATTCAAAGAACAATTTTTTTGTATATATAAGGTATTAAAAATTTAAATTCTGGGACAATAGATATTGTAACTTAAAGTGGAGTCATACTGAAATAAATTCAGCCAAAAAATTATTTAAATTTTAGATAACTGATTAAAGTGAATTTTAAATTAAGGACAATATATTCACTTGCATCATTATAAAGATAATCTTTTATTATAATATATATAAAGTTTTAAAAATTAAAATTTCAAAATAAAAATACTTTGTGAAAGATAAAATCATACCAAAAAAGAGTTCAAGTCGTAGTATAAGCATTATGTTGTAATCAAAGAATCGTTTATATCGTGTCAACTTTTGTGCTCTGCCATAAATATAAGTTATTATTTCACTTTGTGGCTATTTAGGTTTCAATGACACCTATGAGGATAATGCAAAATTAAAATTATCACTACAAGAATTCAAAAAATATTAGTCCTTTTTCATGTAATATTTATTAATTAATATATTACGATTATTTATAATTATTTAGAAGGTTTATGTCACGACCCGGATTTTTTACCCTCAGGAATCTTGATGGCGCTGCTTGTAGAAGCTAGGAAAGCGGCACAATATAGAAATCACTAACTCTTTTATTTTTAGCCCTTTTTAACAACTTAGATTAACACGAAATTAACATTGAATATTAACGATAAACAAAACAAGCGAAAGAGTTATATTGATAAAACTAACCAAAACCAGCACTAAAATGCCAATATACTCCTCTACCCAGAATCTAGCATTACGATATCACAGACTGTTTACGAATACTACATACAAATATCCGAAAGAGAAGTACTGTCTATCTCGGAAGTAGATGAAGAACAAAATACAAATAAAAATAGAAGAGAACGCCAGGCATGCGGACTCCTGTAGGACTACCTCTGGATATCTAGCTGGACTGAAGGCAACCATGCAATGCTACTGTCCAAAAGCTTCCACACCGGGATCTGCACATAGTGCAGAGTGTAGTATCAGCACAACCGACCCCATGTGTTGGTAAGTGCCTGGCCTAACCCCGACGAAATAATGATGATGCTAAGACCAGATTCTAGATAAATCTGTGCAGTTATATAATACACGAAAAAAATAAAATAGGAATAAACAAATTACGGTGGGAAGGGGTACTTGCTGCAGGGGAATATCAATTCCAACAATAATTTAAGAGAAAAATAAGAGAACAATTCAAGATCTACATCACAAAATAATAATACTATTTCGTCGTGCAACCTGATCCCTATCATTTATCACTATTGCAGCGTGCAACCTGATCCATTTATATCATTGTTGCGGCATGAAACACGATCCATTTATATTGTTGTTGTGGGCATGCAACCCGATCCAACGGTATCACTGTTATGCCATGCAACCCGATCCATTCATATCATTGTTACCCCGTGCAATCCAAATTCATTTATATCATTATTGCCTGCTACCCCATCCATTTATATTATTGTTGCGGCGTGCAACCCGATCTACTTATATTATTATTGCAGCGTGCAACCTGATCCAAACATAACATTGTTGCGGCGGCGCAACCCGATCCACATATACAATCAACAATAATCATAACAAGAGTCCCCGCAAAGGATCAATAAAGAACTATATATCCCGGAAAGGGAATCGACAGTATAAATAAATATGTCCCGGTAACGGACTACCTCAGCTAGTAACAATACTCAATCATAAATAATTTCCACGAGAATAATCATAATCCTTGCTCAATACAGAGACTCATCAGCTCTAATCATCCATAGTATCATTTAAGAATACAACAATTTCAATTTAAGACTCACGGTCATTCTTGACACCAACATATAGATACTCGTCACCATGCCTATACATCATACTCAACACGTAGTATGTAGAAAATAGGATGCAACTCATAATCTCTCAAGTTAGGGTTAGACCAAACACTTACCTCGATGCTAGGAACACAATTCAAGTCTCAACTATCACTTTGCCCCTTGATTCCACTACCAATTCGCTCGTATCTAGCCACAAGTTACTTAATAATATTAACACGTGCTAAATAAATCAATTCTAATGCATGAAAATAAGTTTTCTAAAGCTTTTTCCAAAAAGTCAAAAATCGACTCCTAGCCCACATGTTCAAAATCCGAGGTTTGAACCAAAATCCGACTACCATTCACTTATGAACTCAAATATATTATTTATTTTGACATCGGACTTCAAATCAAGGTCCAAATCCTAAAATTTGAAAAACCTAGGTTCTACCCAAAATACCCAATTTTCCCCGTGAAAATCACTGATTTTGAGTTGAAATTATGTTAAAACATGTTAAGAATTGAAGAAAACTAGTTAAAAATGACTTACAATTGATTTGGAGAAGAGCTGCCTTTGAAAAATCGCCCCTTATATTTTTGGGGTTTTGAAAAATGAAAAATAACTGAAAATCTCGTTCAAATGTACCACTCTCAGATGCCCTGTTCGGACCGCACAAAATCGAGTGCGGTCGCACAACTCTCCCTGTGCAGTGACATGCTTTAGTATTTTGGCCATAATGTTTTCTCTGAATGTCCAAATTGCGATTTTTTTAGCTTTCTGAAAACCAGACACGAAGGGCTACAACTTTCATTTTTAAATCATCTCAAATTTCCTAGTAAATCAAAAGATACAGGCTTCCGAAGTCGGACTAGTGAATATGTGCGGACCGTACAAAATCAACTGCGGCCGCACAGCCTCCAGTGCGGATAGAGCAAAAACCGGTGCGGACCGCATTGGCAGGTTCAGAGATTTGCACTTTTCTGAACCTTTAACATCCATGTTTTAAGCCTAAGACACCCTGGAACCTAACCAAAACTCACTTGAGCCCTCGGGACACCAAACCAAATGTGCATACTAACTCAAAAGCATCATATGGACCTATCTTGCGATCAAATCGCCGAAATAACCTCTTAAACAACGAATTAAACCCCTAAATTAATGAAATATTTCAAAACTTCTTAAAACATCTAATTTTGCATTTAAGGTCCGAATCATCAAAGTCAATTTTTTTTTCTTTTTCTCGGGCCGACTTCATACATTCTATTACTTATAGAAATAGTCATGCCAATCTTCTCGGTAAAGAAGAACTCTTTCGCACGATCTTAAGAGAGTCTAGTTCCACAAGAGCCTTATCACGAGCCTTTACTTGATGAAATGCGCCGTGTAATATGCGCTATATCGACAAGGCTTTTATTTCTTACCTAACTTTACCGACAATACATATAAATCATATTGAACCTGCATTGGGCTCCAAAACCATAATAGGGGCCTAATACCACAGATTTCATATAGTATTTCACTTTCAATAACCTTTATATTTTTCCAAATTTTTTTTTTTAAAATTTATTTCTCGGTCTTATGACATCGAAATTCGATTTCGAGCATATGCTCAAGTCTCATATTTTTCACGAGCCCTCCAGGGCTGTCACATCACGGGTCCGGGTCCGGGTCCGTTAATCTAAAATATTGACTGAAGTCAACTTAAATATATTTTAAGTTAAAATTTCAATATATTTCACATATTTTCACATCATAGCTTTCCGGCTACGCGCCCGCACTGCGCATGCAAATAGAGGTAAAGCTGAAAGAGATTTTTAAGGCCTGGAAACACAGAATTCATTTTTAAAAAGTGATGACCTTGAGATATCAACACACGAAATAATAGCTCAAGTAGTAATAAAAGAGTTAAGGCTTACCCAAACAGTTATTCATTGTCTCAATATTTGATTATTTTGCCATAAATATGAGATAAATATAGTAGTAATAAAAGAGTTAAGAATGATTATCTATATTTATTCATAACGTGTAAATTTTAAGATTATTTACATACAATTCAAATAACTTAAATATTTGACATGATAGTGTCCGTGCATCCGCGCAGGTAGTAATACTAGTAAGACTTAAAAAGGAAGAACAAGAATAGGTTTTGTCTCTCCAAGTCAGCTTAAAAAAAGATTTCGGAACCGTTTGGCCATAAATTTTGTCAAAATAAATTTGAGTTTTATTTGGCAAACACATATTTGCCATAGATTTTGCCAATATATTGGCAAAGTTCTAAATCCCAAATTTCAAAACTAACTCAATAGTTGGTCTTGGGTCAAAATCCTTACAAACACCAATAATATACATATTTTTTCAAAATAAATTAAAATAACGTTATCCAAGTATATTTTCATCTTCAAATCAAACTTTATCCAAAAAAATTCAAAAATTTATAACCAAACGTTAGCTTAGTTTCAAACTAGTCTACAACCACACTAGTGAATGGTTCATTACACCAACTCCAACTCTTGTTACCGACTTTGACTAGAAATAGCGAGTTGAGTCTTTAAAAATCATAGTTAATATATTGGTAAGAAATACTTGCTCAGCAAGCAGTACTAGTCATTACTGTGGTGTCAGCTACCTACTATTATATACATTTTTCCAACTAAAACAGCCAGAATGATGAAGTAAATGATAGTAATATAAAAATACTAACGCAATTTCCTAGTATTGTATGTGCATGTGCAATTTTTGAATTTTCAGCTGTGTGTGACATTTATAACTTATGTGGCCAAGTTTTTGAAAGCAGATTATTTTAAAAAGTATCTTTTTTCAAAAATGTTCTTCTTAAAAGTTTTTTTGTGAAAAGTAATTTATATTTCATTAATTAACTTAAAAAGTATTTTAGGCAACAATTAGTATTTGATTAAGTTTTTAAAAATATTTCTAAATATATTTCCAGAAACTATTTTTCAAAAAGTATTTTTGAAAAAATACTATTTTTTTTTGCTTCAAAACAGCTTGTGTTTTTATTCAAAAGCGTTTTTCACCCTCTAAAAACTTGGCCAAATACTTTAACTTAAAAAAAATCATATGCTTTTAGCCTTACTATTAGTCAATGAATTTACATTGTTAATCGCCTTAGTGACAACTACAGCTGATTTATTAAAAGAATAAGAATAGTAATATGAAAAATAAGGTAAGTTCATGCCTAATATATATATATATATATATATATATATATATATATATATATATATAACTACATCCAATTCTCAAGGGAAAGATGAGAATTTGTGGTAATTAAACTGTGTAATTACAAAGTTATTTTTTAATTTCTTTTCTTTTTATTTTTATTTCATTATTTTAATTTCTTTTTATTTTTATTTTTAATTTCTTTTTCAATTTTAAACTATTTTTTCTTTCTACGTTATTTGTCTTTTATTTCTCTATTTTATTTTTTTATGATTCCATGTAATTGCTAGTATACCTTATTTATTATTTGTTTTTTTTTATTTAGCGTAACTGTGTTACTATTCTAATTTTTGAAACTACACCTCCTAATATTAGAAATGATGTGTCTAAGGCTGTTTGGTGTCCCGGTTCTGGGCCTATTTGTACCTGCCGGGAGGGGTCTCACGGTCCCGGGCCTGACGGGCCTAAGCACACTGCGGTCCTAGGCCTGGTGGGCCGGGCCTGGCGGGCCTAATGGGCCTGAGGGTTTTTTTGAAGTCAATATCTTGTATAGTAGTCATTAGTATAGTGTAGAATATATTTTATAAGGTGTACTAAGTTATTAGTATAGTATATATTGTGTTGTAGTAATTAGTATATATTGTATATTATGTATATATTGTGTTGTAGTAATTAGTATATATTGTATGTGATGTATATATGGATATATGTTATGTATAAAATGTGTTGTAGTAAATTAGTAATTAGTATATATTGTATGTTATGTATATATTGTGTTGTAGTAATTAGTATATATTGTATATTATGTATATAGTGTGTTGTAGTAAGTAATATATATTGTATATAATGTATATAAAAGAATGTTGTAATTAGTATATTGTGTTATATGTTATATACTGTATGTTATATAAATATTCAAGGATTGATATCGAAGTAAAGACAAAGAAATACTGAGAAAAAAGATATTCAAGGATATGATAAAGAGCATATTTATTGACCAAAATGGCATATCTTTCTTAGTCTTCCTTCCGCCAATGGAATGAGCACAACGAGGTACTAATACCACTATTAAAAGGAAAAAAAACTAAAAGAAGACGTGCCAATGTACAAGTTACATCATAATTTATGTTGTATTTCTAACAAATCTCATAAATCTGTCAAGGTTGGGAGGAGGTTGTGTTGGCGGTGGTGGAAATGAAGCTTGTTCATCACCACTTCCGGGTGAAGTCGCTTCCTTATCAAGTTCTTCTATCATTTCTTCATATGCCTCATCTATTGCCGGTTGTGATTCTGCTATGCCAAAGTTCCTTCTTTCTGCGCGGATCCAATCTCTAAAAAGCACTGATTTTTCCAAGCTCTCCCGCTTTGATGCTCTGTGATCGCCGATTTGTAGTCTTGCTTGACTGAAAGCGCTCTCCGATGCAACAGTTGATGCTTGAATTGACAGAACATCTCGAGCCATCCTTGCAAGAATGGGAAAATGCTTTTCCCTTGACTTCAACCGTTCCAAAAGGTCGAAAGAGCCGTCTGGATTCTCCTTTTCTAGTCCCTGTGACAAGTAAACTTGAAGCTCATTTAGATGGAAAATTTCATCAAAATTATCACCTTGAGAACCCTGAACTCCATCCACGATTTAAGAGCTGTTAAGCCAGCAACTCTTTTAGACGATTGTGATGAAGACGAAGTAGGGGTTGGAATATTTGGCCTAGCATGCTCTAACGTCTGTTTATAAGCATTATAAACAGTTTGAGCATTAATTTTAATTGATGCTTTCGCATAAGCTATTGTAGCAATTTCGTCTTCTGAAAGATCTAATGCTTTATAAATATTGGAATACCAAAAGTGAGGACCTCCTAATTTCATTGTTGGATTTAACATAGCAGCTACACCAAAAATAGGAGGGATTGGAAAAAAATATTTTTTAAACTTTTGTTTCATTTCATTTATTGCAAGTTCATAAATATCCCCACCCTCGCTAAATTCAACAAACAAATCAGCTAGTGCGGCAATATATACTAAACAGTTAGAAATAGTCGGATAATATTGTCCAGAAAAAGTATTTGTAGCCACTTGAAAATGTTCTAATAAATCTAAAAGAATTTTAACATTAGTCCAATCTTGGGTAGTTAGCATTTCATCATCATCCTCACCACCTACCCGAGAATTAAATGTAGCATTAATTGGGTTTCTATATTCATACGCTACTACTAAACTTTCGTACATGTAATTCCACCTAGTCGGGCAAGGTTTAGGAACCTTTCTTTCTCTAAGGCCATATTCGTCACATTTTTTAAAATATTCTCTACGTCTAGTTCTACTGTTTGAATAAAATAGCCAATTAAGATCCATTCTCACCTTTCCAATTTCTATGTTTAATATTCGCATACCATCACCAACAATTAAATGATAAATATGACAAATACATCTAACATGAAAAATATTACTAAATGTAGGATTAAGGGTTTGTGTTAGCATGCCTATTGCACTAGTGTTGCTAGAAGCATTATCCATAGAAATCGCCATTATTTTATCACTAAAGCAAAAATATCTACATATATCTGAAACAGTGTTAGCTATAAACCTACCCGTGTGCCGTGAATTAATTATTCTATATGCAATTATGCGTTTTTGCATTGTCCAGTCTTCATCTATCCAATGACTTGTTACAGTTAGATAATCACAGTCATTATTACTTCTACCAATATCAGTTGTAATAGAAATACGATTAGGTATATGAGCAAATAAATATAGCAAATATTGTTCATATTCATGCTTGAATTTATAAATATCGGCCTTAACTGTTGCGCGAGGCCAACCTTTATAAGTAGGATTAAAGACTATTTTAATATAATGAATCCAATTAGGATTAGAAGCAAAAGTATAAGGCAAAAACATAACAATACTCATTTTCGCTAATTCTTCACGATCCTTATTTGGATCGTAATATAAAATACCTCCGATGACGGTGTTTATTCCTGGTTGAACTAGATTTGAACCAGTACTTGGGTTAACGTTAGAATCTACACTTGTCCCCCATCTTGTTGCGCTTTCATTTGGAAAAATCTAGCCTTATCTCTAGGGTGTAATTTTATATGCTTAGTCAAACTACCCGTGCCGCTACGGTCTCCAGTATACCTATGAACAAGTAATTTTTCACAAGTTTTACACTTAGCCTTATTTTGTTCTCTTACTTGAGTAAAACAATGCCAAACTAATGATGTTTCTTGACGTTTAGCAGGTTGTCTACTAAAAGTGGGAGTTTGTATAGGTGGGTGTGCCAGTTCATTACCTAAGTTATGAGCAGGACTAGTAGGTTCATCTAAATCTGGTGCTTGGGTTTCATCATCATCATCATCCTCATTTCCCTCTAAGATAGGTTCATTAGGATAAAGAGCATTCATAATATCATCATCTAATCTATCACCTACTGCAACATCATGTAGAAATTCACTATCGGTAAATTGAAAACAAGGGTGATCACTATCAAGCATTATGGGAGGCGGATTAGGACGTCTAGGTTGGATACTACTTTGCTTATCTTTTTTAGGTCGGGGAGCCGGGGAAGGGTAGTATTATGGCCACTACTTTCACCGATTTTACCTTTTCATTTATCGAACATTTTTTTCAAAGAAAATGCCATTCTAATTAGAATTATGAAAACTAAAAATATAAAAATATACTATTAGCACGTAAGAGTTGAAATGAGTTTACCGGATTGCCGAACAACTTCTTGAAAATTAAAAATCGTTGAAATTGAACACTTGAAACTTCAATTCAACAACTTCACAATATTCACGATTTTTCAACAATAAATTAAGCACTTGTACTAGAAAGAATGAAAGAGCGCTTGAAAGAGATTGAGAGATATTGATGAATTGGTGAATAAAAATGGAAGAATGAGGGGGTATTTATAGTTGAGAAATGGGAAAAAGTGTAATTATATAAAGTTTGGGGGCCAAATGGCTATTTTCCAAACTTTCAAACGGCTACTTTTTGCAAAGAGCCGTTACTGAATTTTAAATTTTTATTTTAAAAAAAATAGCCGTTGGGCCCGCCAGGACTGGCTCAGGCCGGCCAGGACCGGTCCAGGCCCGCCATCCGATCCCGGGCCTAACGGTTCGACGTAAGTGACCGGCACGTCACGAGCCTCTTGGAACATCAGGACCGGATCGCCGGGACCGGCCCAGCAGGACCGGTAGGCCCGCTAGGCACGCGGTCCCGGGCCGGAACCGAGACACCAATCAGCCTTTGATGTGTCATTAACAAATTTGGTGAGTGATGTTATTAAAGTAGAATTTCGTTGTTATGTGAGGTTATAACTTATTACGTTTCCTAATTTTATGTTATATTGGAACTTATTTTTATTATATTTAAATTTGACATAAGTTAAAGTTTTTTTTTTGTTTGAGATTTTGAAATTATGTTATATTTGTGGTTCCAATTTACTTGACTTAGTAGTATTGACTTGTTATTTTACATTGCATGTTGTTTATTTTAGTTAGAATTGATAAATTAATTTTGTCTAGAATTTGCACAATGTTATATCATTATATTTATAAATATTATTTTATTTTATCAAACTTGCATTCTATGATGTTCTTACAAAATATATGTTTTTAGTTTTTTTTATAATTTATTTTTATAATATTAGTTATAAATATATGATTACTAATTAGTGTATATTCAAAAATATGTATCTTAAATACCAAATCTATCATCATTTATACTGAAAAAATTTATTTATAGTAATATATTTATTATATCAATTTTTAAATTTAACTATGTAATTATATTTGTGCAATTAAATAGTAAGTTTGTATTTATACTGTAATTATGTTATGACAAACAGACAGGTCATCATAATTAATATGTTATATAATTACTATCCTAATAATTACACCAATTTAAATTATGAGGTGGCTTTGCAGACGCACCGTTATAACGTAAAACTTCTTTACACTACGATGAACCCGTTTGGATTGGCTTAAAAAAAGTAGCTTTTAAGCACATGTTCTTAAAATGTGCTTTTAAGTGCTGGAGCTTATTTTATAAATAAGCAGTTTATATGTTTGGATAAAAGTGCTGAAGCTTAAAAAAAGTTGTTGAAATGTTTCACAGACAAGTGCTTATAAGCACTTTTCTTATTAAAAAGACAAAAATATCTTTAAAGCTGTTAACATTATAAAGGAACTGTTTACTACAATATATTTAATTATGAATTAATGCAAATAAAAAATAACTTATATTTTAATTTAATTTCAATTTAGATAATTTTTATAAATATAATTCTTGAATTTTTATTTTACATCACTTTCTATCAAGTAAACTTCCAAAAAAGTGTCAACCTATTTAAAATACTAAATTATTTTGTATAGAAAAAACAAAAACTTAAAAGAACAAAGTATGTATAAAGCTATCCTTTTCATTCAAGCTTGAAGAAAAATGTAGAAAAATGAAGAACCAGAGGTATGCCAGGAAGCACAACAACAATAAGAGTGTTGGATATGTCGATGAAAAGTAAACAAATTCCTTAAAGTAACCATAGCTAGCACTGCTTTTTGAATTTGGGATTTTTTTTAATCTTGTTAAGTTTTTGATTTTTGTTATGGAATTATAGTGGTTATTTACTAGAATGAAACCTAAATTAGTTTGTTATTTTGTTATCTAAACCAGTTACTAGTCTCTTTTAATAATAAAAAAAAAAAGACGAAAGAAGAGGAACGGGAGAGTGGAGGAAATAGGAGGAGTACAATGTTTTAAGGTTTCTTTGACTGAGAATAATTTTGATATTATAAAAACTTATAAGGGATAAAAGAGTAATTTTATTGGTCAAACTAAAATGGCTTTTAAGCTAAATAAAAAAATCGAAGTTAGTCAACTTGTTATTTTTGACTTTTTAAAGTATTTTTTAAGCAACTTTTTTTTACCAAAAACTTCAAAAATAAAAAAATATAACAACTTTTAAGCCCATCCAAAAATCCTCCATATCTTGGTTTTGACAATCAAGCGATTTGTCCAGAGAATCTATGCAAATATTAGATGTCGCCAACTATTATGTACTTATTTAAAACGGAAAAGGGTCAGAACTGCTCCTAACGTATTGACGCCAGATTAAAAATATCCTTCATTAACCTATTTTGAAGAAAATGCCCCTACCGTTAATATTCTGACATATTTGTGCCCCTAACGTATTGACTCCAGTTTAAAAATTGCCCCTACCGTTAACCTATTTTGAAAAAAATTCCCCTACCGTTTTAAATATAAGTACAGTCAGTTGTTAGACTTAGGGGCACAAATATACCACATTTTAAACGGTAGGGGCATTTTCTTCAAAATAGGTTAACGAAGAGTATCTTTAACCTCGAGTCAATACGTTAGGGGCAGTCTTGATCATTTTCCTCTTTAAAATTAGTATTCTTATCTAAAAAAATAATACGGACTTTCCTAGAAACCTCTCTAAACCAAGCTCCAAAATTTTAACAGATTGGTAAGTGTGTAGGTAAGACTAAATTGATAAGAATTTGTATTGGGCCTAACTCAATACCAAAAATTAATTTATGAGACATGAATTACTCAAATTATATAAGGAGACTTGAGGATTTTAAATTCTGGGACAAATCAATATCCTCACTCGCGATCAAGCTTTCGGAGCATGGGCAATATAAATAAGGCCAAATATCGATAATAATAATTGGAATGAGTCTGACTATGATATTACGATAAGAATAAATATTGTGCCTAACTCAACCTCAAAAATTAGTTTGTAAGGTGAGAATTGCCCAAGTCATATAAGGAGATGAACGTCAAATTCCTCCGACGTGGACAACTCAACATAAACATCAAATTGTCTATAAAAACCCAAGCTTCATACAGAAAAAATAAGAAGAACAAACACAAAAATGTCTTCTTCTTCTTCACCCACTGTTCAACACATCTCAGAGTGTTTCATCAAACCACTTTACGAATCCGAGGAATCCAAAAAACCTGTGTATTTATCATCATGGGATTTAGCTATGCTCTCTGTTCATTACATCCAAAAAGGTCTGCTTTTCACTAAACCTTCATCTTTTACTCTTAATCTTTTTTTGCAAAAACTTAAAGAATCACTCTCACTTACCCTTGTCCAATTTTATCCCTTAGCTGGTCGTCTTTCTACACTTAAACAAGAAAATCCTCCTCTTTACACTGTCTTTATTGACTGTGTTAATACCCCAGGTGCAAGGTTTATTCATGCTAATCTTGATTTAACTATTTCTGATATTCTTTCACCAAAAGATGTTCCTTTAATAGTTCAATCATTTTTTGATCATGATAAAGCAATTAATCATGATGGACATGAATTATCTTTGTTAACTATTCAAGTTACAGAATTAATTGATGGGGTTTTTATTGGTTGTTCAATTAATCATGTAGTAGCTGATGGTTCTTCTTTTTGGCTTTTCTTTAATACTTTTTCTGAAATTTTCAAAGCCAATAATAATGGACAAAAACAAAACATTCCAATTTCCATTTCTAAATCACCACCTATTCATAACCATTGGTTTCCAAAAGGACATGGCCCAATTATTAATCTTCCTTACACTCACCATAATCAATTCACTAGTAGACATGAAGCTCCACAGATGAGGGAAAGGTTTTTTCATTTCTCAGCTGAGTCTTTGAAAAAACTCAAAGCAAAAGCAAATATAGAGTGTAATACAACCAAGATTTCAACTTTACAAGCTTTGTCAGCTCATATGTGGAGGTGCATAATTAAAGTTAGAAAATTTTCATCTGATCAAATGACAAGTTGCAGAATGGCTATAAATAACCGAGCAAGATTAGATCCTCCATTGCCGCAAGAATATTTTGGTAACTGTATTCAAACTGTTCGAGGAAATGCCACAGCTGGTGAAGTTCTTGAACATAACCTTGGATGGGCAGCTATGAAATTACATCAAGCTGTGATTAATCATAACAATAAGGAAATTCGTGAATGGGTTGAGAAACTGGAATCTGGTATGGTTTATCAGATGGGATTTTTTGATCCTTGTAGTATTATGATGGGGAGTTCACCAAGATTTGATATGTATGGAAATGAATTTGGATTGGGAAAAGGTGTGGCATTGAGAAGTGGATATGCAAATAAGTTTGATGGGAAAGTTTCTTTGTATCAAGGAATTGAAGGTGATGGTAGTATGGATTTGGAAGTTTGCCTTTTACCTGAGTTTATGGCTTCTCTTGAATCTGATGAGGAGTTCATAGACAGTTTGTCAAGTTAATTAGTTGTTGTGATGTTGTAGAATTTGTCATGCATGTTTTCTTTGCGCCCGAAGGTTTATTAGAAACAATATATTTACCTGCACAAAGGTTGTTGTGTACTCTTTATTCTCATCATTTGATGTGCGGGGATACACTAAGTATGTTATTATTTATATTGTAGAATTTTTGCTAAAGCAAAAATGGTGTACGGTCAATATTGATCAGTTTGTCTTTGGGGATTGATAAGATTTGCTTTCCTTCGTGAGTTTAACGTTTATACACCGAATGTAGAAGCGTTTTTATAATGTCAGATCCGTTCAAAAGTATTTACATGTATAACCAGTAAAGTTAGTAACCCGAAAAATAATTATAATGAAGAAAAACAGAACTTTGGTATGTGCTGAAACTTCATATATTTAAAACAAACTAGTTGATCTTATTTTCTTAATCAAATTTGCAAGCATTCTGATCATAATATTTTGGAAACTATATGTGAAATGGCTCACTTCAGGAGGAAATGGATTAGTAAAAAAAGGCAATTCTAGAGTATAATGTAAATAGTTCAATCTAATGCAAGCATGTATTATGGAATTTGATTATACGCTCCTTAAAATAATCCTTCATGTTCCTCTTTTTTAAACTAAAAAGTCGAGTCACAATTGCATATAGTCATTCAATGCATAGTAAGTAAAAATTTACTTACATCAATAGTTACACCAAATATATTATTTTTTTCATGGTTAAGAAATAAACTGAGGTGTGAATGTATATTAATTACTACTTATAATTTAGTATTAAAAATGTACGGTCAAATGAGGTGTGAATGTATATTAATTACTACTTATAATTTAGTATTAAAAATGTACTGTCAAATTAAGCATATGTTAATTATTCACTGGCCTATTGTAAACACTGGATTTATGTAAATTCTTTTCCTGTACAAATATTAGTAAAAAAAATTATTTTCAGCTAACAAAAGAAGTAAGAAGAAAATTGCTCTTTTTTGGCCTCACTCGCCAAAAAAGGTGAAGCTGAGTTAGTGTATAAATAATTGCTCCTCTTTCTCTGTTTATGAGGGTTTGGTAGAGTTTTGACCAATCGAAATTCATTCTGGGGCTGGACATGAGTCACATGTCCTTTCCCTTTTTAGTTCAATCACGATATCACATGGCTAAGCAAATAGTGTTGGAAAATAAAATAAATAAAATGGCAAATGTTACTTTTATTTATGGATAAATATAAATAGGGTTAGAGTCGTGCAATGTATTGTTCTACGCAATTATTTAACAGTGTGAACCTCTTTTTTAGAATTAAATAAATCTTTCTCTATCAGAGGGAGCAAGAATAATTGAAATTTGAATAACAAATGACCAAATATGAAAGAGTAGTATAATTTTTAGAAAATATGCATGTGAGAACTGTGGCTAGGAGACTTGAATATGATTTTTAAACTAGTGTCCTCCTTTGCTCGCCCAATGACAAGTTTCGTGACTTTAAGATTTACTTATAAGTGTCTACTTTGAAATAATGCTTCTGAAATATCTTCAACAATTTTTTATTACATATATCGTTTAATCCAATAAGCTAACTTAAAAAGTTAAAACCGAAAAATTGATTATACATTCTACATATAGGGGACGGACTAACCATCTCAAACTAATGGCTTTGAATAGCCTGGACTTCAAATAGCCCAACAACCACTTAGCTAACGTTTTCATATAGATTTGATTGAAAAATCGAATATGAAAGGAAAAATAACTTTTAAAAGTTAAATTGTGTTTGAATTGTCACGACTCGGATTTTCCGATATTCGAGGATCATGATGGCACATACTAATGAAAGTTAGGCAAGCTAATTATTAATCATAACTCCTTAACCATGTATTCCTTTATAATATTTAATAACAATAAGATGAAAGCAACCCATTTAACTAAACAAGCGGAAGACATAATATTAATGAAAACGAATGCAATGCGGGAGTTCAACATAGCTTCTACCCAAAATCTGGTGTCACGTAACTCACGACTACTAAGATTCACTAAATACAATGTCTGAAAGAAAGTGTAAACTGTTGTCTCGAAATACATGAGATACATGCGGAAGTAAAGATAGAGGAGACGTCGATGCATGCAGACGTCTGCAAGGCTACCTCAATGTCTCACTGGAATGAGGGCTCCCTGCTACTGGTGCTGCTCAAAAGCTGCTCCGGTATCTGCACATAAGTGTAGAGTGTAGCATCAACACAACCAACCCCATGTGCTGGTAAGTGTCTGGCCTAACCCAAGCGAAGTAGTGACGAGGCTAGAACCATACTCCAGATAAACCTGTGCAGTTATGTAATATACGATAAAAAAAATACAAGAAATAACAAGTAAAACTGGGGGAAAGGATAAGCATGCTCTGGGGATAGCTAAATGAACAAAATTCTCAAAAATTGCAAAAGAACCCACTATAAAGCTATTATCACGAATAAGAATATATAAAACAACCTTCATTTAAATGCTCATCTCGTATGATATATATAGATATTGTGCTTGGGATGAAGGATCCCCTCTGGAGTCTTAACCCCCACAGTGAGCGCATGCGCCCTTGCATGGATCGGGCTGTACGCCACAACGTCATATGCATTGCATTGCATACATACAGTGGCTTTACTTGTACTACGTGGCATGACATTTAGCACTCATTTATTACTGGCATGCATGTGTTATCTGCCTTATTGACCAGACACCCTTTAAGGAGTGCTGAGCCCAAGGGGCTGATCTGAGTGCAGACTTGCACTGTTTGAGGTTGTACCCAGGTATTGATATATTATAATGAAAGGAAGAGATGCTAAAGAGATTTCTAAATAATCTACTCGTATATGTTCAAAAGGAATGCCCTGAAAGTGTACTTCCGTTTAAAAAGATGATAATTTATGTTTATAGCATGAGATAGTGCTTTGTGTGGTTTCTTTTCCTCAGCATTATTTACTTTTATTACCGCTGAGTTGGAAGTACTCACTCGACTCCCTGCACCATGTGCAGATTCAGGTACTTGGAAGCTTAGCTGAACTTGGATCTGGTCTAGAGCTCCATTTGGGATCGTCGAGATAGCTCTCTGGCGTCCGTAGGATCCAACACTCCCCTTATTACTCCGTATTTGTCTAATTCCGCGTACTCTCGGACTTGTAGAGTTGCTTACAGTATTGTATTGATATTCTGATAGAGGCTCTTGGCTCGTGACCCCAGATCTCTGGGAAGTTACGTGGTTTTCGTGAGATTTTAGGATATTGTTATAGCTATCTTCTTATTTTGATTTTCTTCAATGTTAATGACTTAAAAATAAATGATTTTGAGCTCTAAGCTCGGGTGAGAGTGTATTTTGTTGGGCTTTCCTAGCCGTTGGGATAGGCACCATCACGACCGGGTTTGGGGTCGTGACAAGTTGGTATCAGAGCCTAGGTTACTAGGCCTCATGAGCCATGAGCCAGTTGGTAGATTCTCATGGATCGGTACGGGGACGCCTGTGCTTATCCTCGAGAGGCTGCAGAACCTTTAGGAAAAACTTCACTTTCTTGGAATTCTTATCGTGCGTACTTGATTTAGCTTTAGATATAATCCTTGAAATTCCTTCCACACGTCTGTATGGACACTCGAGCGCTTCGTAGTATATTTGCCTTGATGACTTATGATTCCCCGATCGAGGGGCGAGATATAATCTCTGCGAGTTCATGTTGGGCTAGTCGGGAGGACTTGAGGCCGGATCTTTGTCTATGGTTTGAGCACCGAGGTGATGATTTTGTGAGCTGGTATTATGAAATTTATATGATTAGTATTGTCCCTAATTTTTGAAATGGCGGCTTGATAATGGATGAGCTGTTAGGTGTTAGGTTCTTATTGTGATCTGTGGCGTAGCCCCGAGCTATGGCGTGTTGAATATTTTTATATCTCTTAGCTAAAACGTAAACTGCAATGTGTGCGGTGATATGAGTTCAGACTTAAGAAGACTAATTGATTGTGCTATGTGTATCATGGTGGAAGGTTAGTTGAAATACTAAATTGAGGAGAAATAGGTGGGTTATCTCTTGCGGAGTGTCCTTAGGTGGGTTGATTCTTATGTGTAATTGAAAGGTATTTAATATATGTTATGATTCGAGCAGGTGCAACGCATGTCCATGTGTCAATTTTGATAATATAATTCGCGTAGAATTGAGATTTATGTTGTTGATATACATTGTGATGCTTTGTTGAGTTGTGGACGTGTTGTTAGGATGGTTTTGGTGATTCTCTGGTAGGTGGATAGGCTCAAATGACAAAGGAAACTCTGTCAAAATTTTTGGAAAATTTGTGACTTAGAGAAGATTTCGTCACCTAAGGAGTTGGCTTAACTGTTGTGTGTGAATGAATGCAAGAATTTCAGAAGGGTTAAGAATTCTGATGATTCGAGTCTCCGTCAAAGCTTCTAAATGACTTTAGTTTAATCTCACTATAACATTGTGGCATCACATGAGTATGAATGCTACGAGTGGTTAGAAATGCCTTGATATGTGGCTCCGAGCCAAGTTGGGGAGGTTATTGATTAACTGATCGCACTGTTGTGTGTTATGTTGGTTATGCCTCAAGTATGCTGGCGAGCGGTTCTGGTCACAGAAATTGAGCCGAGAATGGCGAGTGTGAAGGAAAATTTTTGATAAAGTTTGTATTATGCGTCGTAGAGATGAAGAAATAGTGGGGTGCGTTGAGTCACTGTTGATAAATGATGCTCAGTGCACAGAGCAGAAAGATGGTTGTTGTATATGCGTGAAATCATGTTTTGCGGTGCCAGAGTTCTAAGAAGGCACGAGTGGTTCTGTTCAATTAGATAGATCAATTGAAGCTGAATACGGGTGAATGACTCCTGAGAATAATTTTGCGGTGTTCAAGATTTTGCATGTAATAGTCTCCTGTATGGGATCATGAAAGTTCTTGACTAGTTGAGTGCGTCGATGTCTGTGGCGCTAGGGGGAGATAGAAGTTCCCATGTTATCTTAGTATGGTATAGTATATGCAGTGTGTTATGGAAAGTTGACATTGGCGTGTTCAAGGTTTTGGATCAGTTCATCATAATGGGAAGTCATTGAAATTCTTGAGTAGCTCGGGCAGCTGTAGAAAATTTAAGAATCGATCTTTCTGGTAATTAAGGAAAATGGTACTGTCATTCTAGCGATTTGGCGGGGTACATGTTCAAAGGTCAAGGTGATGTAAACTGATAATATCTGGTGGTATTGCAGTATTCTCTTGTTGGATCGACTGTGATGATTGAGTTGTTGATGGCATAGGGAAATTTCTGAATGTCTTTCGTGGTATGAATGGATGCTTGATGTGTGTTATGTATTCATACGGCAGAGTATGGGATTAGGCATAGTGATTCATGTATTATATACGTGTTGGAGACTAGAAGTTCCCGTGATCAACCTATGCAGAGGTTATGTATCGTGGGTATCGGCACCGTTTAGCGGTTATTGGGAATTGGAAACCCTAGTGTATCTCTCCTTGCTTGACATGTTAAATTTGGGTTACGATGATTGATTTCAGACTGGTTGTCTCAATGTCAGGTTGTCTAGACTAATGTAATATGGACTATGTCGGAAAATGCCACAGGTTGCATGGTAAGGTGCGTCAGATTATGTTCTAACAAGGTAGTTTTGTATCCCAAGGACCAATGGATGGCTGGCAGGTATTGCTTTGTCAATTGGGCCTTCGTGGTGGATGTTAGTGCAGAGGTTTCTACCATTGATTCAATTCCCGGTATAGGGGTCCTTTTTGGATGCGTTTTGTGTGGCCGAGCGTAGAGCTATATAAGTTATTGTAATGAGCAAATTTGACTCGACGTGCATTTCCTTTTTGTGAGGTATATATGTGTGGACTGGGTGGCACGCCGCCATGAGTATGGTATTTGGAGCGGGTGGCACGCCGCCACGGGTATGATATCTGGATCGGGTTGCACGCCACAACAGTGTGATGTGAAAAATAGACTTAGTTATATGTTACTTTGTATGCATTACTTCCTGGGTTATGAGGAAAAGTTTGTATTGGGAACTGCTCGGCGAATAGCGCATCGGCTATGTCCTTTCAGGATTCGATAGTGTAGATTAACTGTATCACCATTGGTGTGAATGATTGCTTGAGTTCCGACCTAAATCTGTGTGTGGCTGACCGTTTTGAGCTTGGTGACTTAAGGTGCTTCATGGGTAATAGTGCTTGGATAGAATTATGAGTTCTGGCAAGCCCACGTGATGTTATGACCTTTCGAGGAAGATTCAGTTACCCTATTTCTATGTTGTGAGATGGGATCTCAGTTCTGTGTTGTTATCGTACGGAGGAATTTGAATTAGCTCTTTTGTTTAAGTCAGTTGTCATGATTTGAGTGTGTTTAGATCGTGTGTTGAGCATGCTGTGGCTTAGGCCGGTGTTGAGGTGTCATATCACCAGAGTGGCGTGTGGTAGATGAGATGATCGTTGGAGTCATTAATGAGTACGAGCATGTTTGATTTCAGCATGTTAGAAAGGTAATATCGAGATTTGGCTCCAATACCTGTTGTAGTATCAGTCAGAAAGGAAATGGACTCAGGGATGAGTGATCTGAGAGATGGGTTCAGTTATCGCGTGTTTTAGTTGCCGTTGGCAGTATATGAAGGTGTTGGGATAAGACTTTAGCTAACAAAAAGGTTTTCTATCGGTATCCGAGTATCGTGGGCAATTGCTGTGAATGGAGGTTATCGCTGCATGTGTTTGAGTTATGTGGGATATCATATGATTTCTGTCGAGGTTGAAGGTATGGATATTTACAACTGGTTCGGGTTATTTTTGAGTATAGATGTGATGTTCTAATCTTGTGTAAGATTTTGGGAAGTGCGGTGTGGTTCTACGGTATATGGTTTATAGGGACTGTGAAATTCCATCTATGTTATGTTATTGGTACCTATGTGAGTTAGGATGACGTGGGATTCACCCCGGGGTATATGCTTGGAAAGGTCAATCAGTTATTGGGTTACCTATAGTACAACTCTTGGTACGCTCGAGGATGAGCGTTTGTTTAAGTTGGGGAGGATGTGACGATCCGACACATCATCTTTTGTATTTCAGCCCCGTTATCCCCGTAATATGCTTCCCTATGTGTTATTATATGTGTTGAGTGAGTTTGAAGTGTTTCAGATTGAATTTGGATAGAAATGAGATAAATAGTCTCTTTAAGGAAAATTTAAGTTGGAAAAGTCAACCGGACGTTGACTTATGAGTTATAGGGCTCGAAATGGATTTCCGGCGATTCAGCTAGCTTCGGAAGATGATTTTTGACTTTGTGATCGGAATTGAATTTGGAGGTCCGGTGTAGAATTAGGCTTGAATTGGCGAAGTTTGAATTTTGGCGGATTCCGGTTGATCGGTGAGATTTTGATCCGGGAGTCGGAATGGAATTCCGAGAGTTGCATTAGCTTTGCTAGTTAAGATTGGATATGTTTGTAAATCTTCATGTCATTCGGACGTCGTTTGGTTGGGTTTTGGATCGGATGCGAATTTGGAAAGTTTAAGTTTAATTTAGAGTTGAATTAGATGATTTTGGTGATTTTTGATGTTAAAGATAGTGTTTTTATGGCTCGAGCGAGTTTGAACGAGGAATTAAGTCATGTAGGTGCTTTTGGTTGAGGTCCAGAGGGCCTCGGGGTGATTTTGGATGGTTATCGGACAGTTTTGAAGTTGAAAAGTATTGCAGAATTTGAGCTTCAGGTGTTGCAGACGGATTGCTCTATGCGATCGCATGATTGGCGTTGCGGTCGCATAGAAGGCTGGGCTTGGGCCCTGAAATGTATTAAATGCGGTCGCCATAGGGGGGATGCGATTGCGTAGGCTAATGTCTTGGTGCTCTGCAATCACAGAACTGGGAATGCGTCCGCGTAGGTTCAGCTGATGAAGTAGTGCGGTCGCAGGGTTGAGGTCGTGTTTGCATAGGCCATTGGGGAAGGCTTGGAATGTTGTTCTATGCGATGGCAGGAGGATCGTCGCGATCACATAGAGGAAAGTAGAGCTGGCAGAGGGCTTTAATAACATTTCATCCGCGAGCTTCTTCACTTTTTACTCCATTTTCACAAAACCTTGAGAGTTCATTGACAGACTTTGATGGGGGTTTCACCGGGAAGTGATTGGGGGTAAGTCTTGTGGTCTTTTTACATCATATTATTCAAGATTCAACCATAAATTATCTGAAATTGAGTGTAAATATTGAAGAACTAGGGCTTGGTATTTCAACTGAAAATCGGGGATTTGGAGGACCAATTGGACTCCGTTTTTGATGAATTTTATATGTATGGACTCATGACGAGGATTCTGAAAATGTAAGTTTCATAATTTTTCGAGAATTGGGCCCGGGGCTCAGGTTTTGCTAGTTTCGATATTTTTCTTATATTTCGATTGTTTTTGATTGGGTATTGTTCCATTAGCCTATTATGATATATTTGTATTGATTTTGGCTAGTACTGATGCGCGTGGAGGCTGGTTGGAGGAGCAAATGCGTCGCGGGCTTGAGTTTTTGCCGGATTGAGGTGGGTAATACTTGTAAATGATGTCCTCATGGTTTGTAAACCCCGGACTTGCACATCATAGTGCTGTATTGAGGTGACTTGCACGCCGGATAACGGGCGTGGGGTAGAGCACCATTGGGGATTGTGACTTGGTCCGTCCCGCTTAATAAAAACACTACCTAGTTGCTTGAAATTGAATTTGACACCCAAATAAAGTTACTAATTGTCATGAACTGGACTGATTATCAAGTTTGGGGCTTAGTGTCGAATATTTGAATCCTTCAGGGATTGGTAGCACTGTCTTGATAATATTATGCATATTTTCATCTCAGTCTAAGGTTTTAAAATGGTATTTTTCTACTCAACGTTTGTATAAGATTTGAAAAACTTAAGCGAGGCTTTGATGACATTTTAGCTGTGAGCTATTATGATAGTGTTGCCCAAGGGGCTTATATGCATTCATGACTATGCATAGGTCGGGCTGCACAATTTGCCGCAGATATATATTGATATTGCGCTTGGGCTGAAGGAGCTCCTCCGGAGTCTGAACCCACACAGTGAGTGCGGGCGCCTTTGCATGGATCGCGCTCTATGCCACAGCGTCATATGCATTGCATTGCATTGCATACATACATTGGGTTTACTTGTACTACGTGGCATGACATTTAGCACTCATTCATTACTGGCATGCATGTGTTATTTGTCTTATTAACCAAACACCCTGGTGGAAATTGTTAAGGAGTGCTGAGCCCAAGGGGATAATCTGAGTGCAGACTTGCACTGTGTGAGGTTGTACCTAGGTATTCATCTATTATAATGAAAGGAAGAGACGTTACAGAGATTTCTTAATAATCTACTCGCATATGTTAAAAAGGAATGCCCCGAAAGTGTACTTCTGTTTAAAAAGATGATATTGTATGTTTATAGCATGAGATAGTGCTTTGTGTGGTTTCTTTTTCCTCAACATTATTTACTTTTATTACCGCTGAGTTGGAAGTACCCACTCGACTCCCTGCACCATGTGTGCAGATTCAGGTACTTAGAAGCTTAGCTGAACTTGGAGCTGGTCTAGAGCTCCATTTGGGATCGTCGAGATAGCTGCCTGGCGTCCGCATGATCCGACACTCCCCTTATTACTCTGTATTTGTTTAATTCCGCGTACTCTTGGACTTGTAGAGTTGCTTACAGGATTGTATTGATATTCTGATAGAGGCTCTTGGCTTGTGACTCCAGATCTCTGGGAAGTTACGTGGTTTTCATGAGATTTCGGGATATTGTTATAGCTATCATCTTATTTTGATTTTCTTCACTATTAATGACTTAAAAATAAATTATTTTGAGCTCTAAGCTCGGGTTGAGAGTGTATTTGGTCGGGCTTTCCTAGCCGTTGGGTTAGGCGCCATCATGACCGGGTTTGGGGTCGTGACAATGTGTTCGCGCAAGTTCGACCAAACTTCCTCGTGATGATAAAGTTGTTATTAATATATTTTGCTTTAGTTAAATATAGTTCTTTGGGCCGAGGTGTGCCGTCCATATTTTAATCCCTATGGCCCTCATAAATATTAATTAAGCATCAACAATGAATATTCATAGAAAAACCTTTAGGATAGTTTAAATACAATTGGATTTGTGTATACGTTCGCGTGACATAATTGCAATTCTAAAGATCAATTCGGATGTATGCATTCACGCAACTTCGATCAAACCTTCTTGATAATAAAATTGGTTTCCATAGGTCACTAATTAAATTTAGTTTATATAGTCCTAGGGATGCCATCAATTCAATCGTACATGGCCCTCATACTAATCTCATAATTTAGATATAACAAATAACAAATGATCGTAGTTTACTTTAGGCATGTTGAATATATTATCGTAGTCGTGGACATGTTCACATGACATGATTACGATTTTAAAATAAAACCGGAGTATACGTTCACGCAACTTCGACTAAACTTTCTTAATAAAACAAAGCGTTATTAATTGTGGACACGTTAATGTGATGATTTTTGACGCGCCAAATAAATAGGTACACGTACATGTGACCTGTTTCAAGATTATTCCCTAATTAAAAGCGAATAATGTACATAAGTTCTAAAAATCAGTAATTAAGCAATCTAATAAGCCAAGTATGATTAAAGCGATCGTACTAAAAATCACAGAACTCGGAAATGCCTAATACCTTCTCCCAAGTTAACAGAAATCCTTACTCGTTTTTCTGTGTTCGCAGATTGTAATACAGAGTCAATATTTTTCTCGATTCGGGATTTGAACCGGCGACTTGGGACACCATAAATTATCCCAAGTGGCGACTCTAAATATTTAAATAATAGTCCCGTTTCAATTATCCTTTAATTGAAAAAACTCCCCATATACCTATTCGGGGTGTAGTGAAAAATAGAGTTGTGACAACTGTGGTGACTCTGCTGGGGATTAGAACCCAAAACTTTTGGTTCAGGGTTCAAGAATTCGAGCTTTTAATGATTTTTACTTGTCTTTGCTTATTGTCAATATTACTGTATTCTGGAAATCTTTTGTGCTGCATGCTATTTGTTTATCGCTTTAATATTGTTTGAATTGTATATAATTGTCTTCTTACGCCACCCATCTGAGTCTTCTAAAATTTTATGCACACGTACGCGTGGCCCACTTTCTGTTAGAAGTCACACCAAATAGAACGAGGTTGGGCAAGCGATAAGGTCGGGCATATTTCAGTGCTCCCGGTAAGTCGGCCCCTCTTCGTCCCCGGTTGTCCGCTCGGGTATCCCAAGTCTAGACCAAAACCTCAGGATTTAAACCTAGAAGAACACATCTTCATGTCGGATCCCTAGTAGGAGCGCTTGTTTGCATCATGTGCATTTGACTTAGGAGACTCAGCAAAGGGGTTGGGTCAGTCTAGGACAAGTATACCCAAAATAACGGACCATCTTGATGCATCATATGTGCTACATGTTGCATTTCTTCAAGGTTAAAACGGTCATTTGGCCAACCAATAAAACTTGAGGGCAAACGAAAAGAAAGAAAAAAAAGAAAAGGGTGAAGTGTGAAAAATAAAGCAAGAACTGCCCGATTATGTTTTCTGTCACATTTTTGAAAAAGAAAATTTAAAAAAAAATTCAAAAGATTTCGTATTTTCCTATCATTTAAAAAAAAAAAAATCAAAAAAGAGGAAAAAGAAAATTCAAAAAAGAGTTTACATGTTTTATCAATTTCCAAAAGAAAAGACAAAAAAAGAAAATATGTTTTCTCTAAATTAGTTATTTTTTTTCAATTCTCTCCTGTATCCAATCTGCCCGAACTACGTATACCTGATTCTCGTCTTTCGGGGCGTGATATGTAGGAAACCCACATAGGGTCTGTTCTTCCTAGTAAATCGTAGGTTCTTGGCTTTACGGGGTCTTAGCCAAATTTTGTATTTCTAGCCACCTTTAGGCCAAATAAGTCATTTTACAAAAATAGCCTTAATCATGTCTTACATGTGTCTAGTAGGGAATGTTATTGTCTCATATAGTGTTTATTTATGTTTTCTCACATGTATGGATCTAATTACCAGAGTTTGAGCATGACAGCTTCCCAAGGTCACTGCATTCAGAAGTTGCTTAAGGAGATTTTTATTATTATTTTTATGTCGTCTTCTACTTTCTAGTTTTTATTGTAATTTCCTGTTTTTTATTACTGTTGTATTTTTTATTTTGTATCTGAGCAAGTGTTTTATAAATCAAAAATCCAAAAAAGAGATGTTGCATTTTATATTTCCGTTGGAAGTTTTCTTCTAGAATACTAATTCTAAGAATAAAAAAAATCATTTGAGGTGGTTTTCCTTTATTGAATTAATATGTAGAACTAAAAAAAATTGCTTATATACTTCCTTTTAGTATACTCACACTAAAAATTCAAAAAAAAGATTCTTTTATTTCCCTTACCTCGTCATAGTAGTCATTAAGGTAAAAAGAAAGGAAAAAAAGAAAATAAAATAAAATTAGAATGTTAGTTTATTTACTTTATTCCCGATCTCCCATTACTACGCAAAGATCAAATTCATGTGGGGTCATGGTACATAGGAAACCTACATACGGTTCGATCGAATCAATTTTTTTTTATTATTAAAAGAAAAAAAAGAGAGAAAAAGGAAAAAAAGAAGTGAAATCATGGGATGTGAAAAATGGAAGAAAAAGAAAAGAGTGATAATCAGAAGGGAAAAGAGGAAGAAAAATGAGCTAAGAAGTGCGAGAAAAGAAAAGAAAAGAAAAGAGAAGATTCAAATGGACAAATTGGGATGATTCCAAGTGACCTTGTGACCCTCGAAGTCATTTTTGTACTGTTAATTGTTGCTAGGTGCATTGCACGAAATGTGATACTTTTAGCTGTTAAATGCCCTAACGCAAACATGATGACTTTATTTTATTTCTCTTTGTTCTCCTCATTATAGCATAAGGGTGGTTGGTTTGTGGTTCTAAAGGTAACTTGTCCGTACAACACAAGGTCAAATGGCAAGGTAGCCATGGCTAGCAAAAAGTTGGGGAGAAGAATTGTTGACCCATCAAGGGAGTTTGTTGAGTCAGAGTCTGAATTGAAAGAGGAGGTCCCAAGGGTGAAACAATAGATGGAAGAAATGTATCAGTCATGGATCAAAGGGCATCCTCCGCCTTCATTTCATGCTACTACGCTAAAATCCCTGCAACTATCTCAATACTATTCAAAATCGAGATTCCTACTGGTGCTGATATCACCCCACAACCTTTTCACACTCTACCCGCCAAAGCTACCTCATATCCCGCTCCTTTGACCACTCGTGCTCTTATAGCTCCTCATCCAGCTACTTTTCCTCAATCCTCTAATGAGGCTGTGTTCAAAGTCCCCGATTCCCAACACTATGCTCTAGAACCAACTTTCAAAGTTCGGATCTATACTCTAGCGCTCCTCATTTTGAGTCTCCTGGTTAAACTGAAAAGCCTGCTAAGACTGCGGGGCAAGATAAGATATCCAGGAAGGTGAAAGTGTTAGAGCAGTCTTTAAGAAACATGCAAGGGATAGGCAGCCAGATGGGCGTGTCTTACAAAGACTTGTGTTTGTTTCATAGCGTCTAACGGCCTGCTAGGTCTAAGATGCCAAAGTTTGATTTGTATGACGGGCACGGAGATCCCGTGGCCCATTGAGAGGTTACTGCAGTAAAATGAGAGCCTTCAGTGGAAAAGACAAATTATTAATGACATATTTTAGTCAGAGTCTGCGTGGGGCAGCTCTAGAGTGGTTCACCCGCCAAGACATTAGCAAGTGGTGCACATGGGATGATATAGCTCAGGCTTTTGCCGGACACTTTCAGTACAACATAGAAATTGTCCCGGATCGCCTGTCCCTCGCCAAGATGGAAAAGAAGCCTAATGAAAGCTTCAGGGAATACATGCTTAGATGGAGAGAGCAAACTACTAGAGTTAATCCCCCGATGGGAGAAAAAGAGATGGTCGAGTACTTTGTTCAAGCTCAAGAGCCAACTTACTTTGGGTATTTGATCACAGCTGTGGGTAGGACTTTTAATAATGTGGTAAAAATGGGAGAAATGGTAGAAGATGTACTGAAGTCGAGAAAGATCGTGAGCTATTTTGCTTTAAAAGCCACAACACAAGCAATTCAGAACGACACATGAAGCTTGATGGGTTAGAAGGAACATAATGATATTGCCATGGTTGTTTCATAGTGACGACATGGACCAAAGGGTCTGTCTCACCAATATACCTAGCATCAAATCCAACCCCAAACCTATCCTCGAGCTCCACATCATCTACCTTAGTATTATCCTCCGAACCATGTTCGATCATCTGTCCAACCACCAGGTCACTCCCTATGGCGAGTGCCAGCACCGCATAATGCATTCTTGCCTGCACAACATTTTCGAGCACCCAACAACCCTTGAAAATAGGAGCAGGAAGAGAACAAAGGAAGAGAAATAGTTTCACGCCTATTGGGGAGTCCTACACAAGCTTGTTTGAAACATTAAAGCATTATGGCCTGATTGAGCCGCTCCTCGGCTATACTCCAGACCCATATGCAAAAGGCTTTGATGCTACTGTCCGATGCATGTACTACTCTAATGTCCAAGGACATAAAATTGAAGATCGCCGTTCTTTAAGAAGGGAAATAGAAAGAATGATTCAAGAAGTGGTAATTGTGATTGATGATAGTGATAGGGAGCACGCGAATCCTCTTGATAACTTGTTGACCGAAGTTGATGATATTGAAATTGGTATCTGTCTTGGTAATGTTGATGCGGAACTCAGTGGCTAAGATTCCACACTTGGTAACTGGAAAGACGCTCCATTTTTGGTCAGCCGGAGAAGAGTTTTGGTGGTTTATTTTGTTGTTATTTCTGTTGTCCGAGTTATTTTCAAGGTTGTAATCTTGATATTGTCTTGTGACTCAAACGCTTCTATCTTTTTATTTTGCCTAGTTTTTTTAGTCGTAGTAGCTCGTTTAGTGTTGTCTAGGTTTGTTTCAAGGTTGTAACCCCAGTTTAGTTTGCTTGTTTTGTTGTTCAAACCCTTTCACCATCTGTCTAATGAAATTTTCTGTTTTTCGTCATTTCTAGTCATTTTTTTTAGTTCTCTTTTCCTTTTATAGTTCATTTCCTGTTGACTCTAATGACATGACATGCATGCGTAATTCTCGGCCTGGTCTTAAAAGTATGTTTAGTCATAAAGCATTGAAACAATTTTGAAGATGATAGGGAAATTTGAGGGAAAGAAGTAAAGACACTTTGAGATCACTTCAAGCCTGAATTGTGAAACTGGGGCAGATAGAACATAAAGAAATACTATTGAAATGTATCATGCCATATCGGGTTGAAGTTAAAGGAAAGTTTGCCCCTAATTGGCATGGGCCGTTTGCGGTAATGAAAGTATTGTCCAATGGTGCTTTGTATTTAACAGAGGTAGAAGGCAAATGCGTGGATAGGTTATCAATTTTGATGCAGTCAAAAATATTATGTGTGATTTCTTTGGTTTATCTAATTGTATTTGTTTGTACTTGGAATGTATTGAAGATTGGAATGATGAAGAGATTTTGTTCTGCTATCTAAACACTTTATCCTTTGTTACCCATTTGAGCCTTATTTTTTCCTTTCGTATCCCTTCTTTGAAATCAGTAGCAAAGATCAGAAATGCAAGCGTGAAAGATAAGTGAAGGAAAAGGAAAAAAAAGGAAAAAAGTAAGTAAAGAAAAAAGATAACAACAAAACAACAAAAAGAGAAAAAGGAAGGAAGAAAAAAAAGAAAGAAGAGAAGAAAAAAAAAGAAAAAGAAGAAGAAGAAAAAAAACAAAGGAAGAAGAAAAGAAAGAGAAAAGAGAAAATTACAAGAAACAAAGTAATTCTTATGTCATGAATTACGTTCGACCTGATTCCTTTTAAGTATATGTAAGCAGCCTCACGGTTCGGTATCATCAAAATAAAAATTCAAAAGCCCCCAGGCAAAGAAATTGGGGCAGAAGTTGTGGTTATGTAGAAGATCTGATTCCAAAAGTTGTAAGTTTGAACCCATTCAAGTTGGTTTGAGCCTTCGTGATATCCTTTCTTTCTAACCCTATCCAAAAGCCCACATTGCGGTCGCAAGAAAGACCTTTTGACTAGCCTTCGAGAGAGGTCAAGTTGAGAAAGTAGAGGCGATTCATATAAGTGGAAACACTCCGTTCTGAACAAGGAAAATAAAAATGAGAGAGTCTTATTGGTGAAAACTTTCACAGGCACTATATGGCGACGGTAAGTTGAGAGAAAGAACAAAATGGGAGAGACTTGATGGTGAAAACCCTTCGGGCACTACAATTCGAATAAAGATCAGAGTATTGAAGCCTAGTTTCACGGTTTAGGAGTATAACAAGAGTTGAACACTAGACTTGCTTGACAGAATAGGCCACATGTGCATGTCATGGTCATTAGAGTTGGTACCCACATCTGATAGGTTTCTACTTTGTTGTTTTCTTGTTAGGAATTATCCCTTTCCATTGTCCTTTACTCTGTCCCTTTTGTCTTGTTTACTATCTCTTTTGAGTCTGTTTGGTCAGAACAAGTGAGAAATGAATTAAAAATTTGCCACTAGCTTTCCAATTGCACAAAGCGGTATCTGGCTGGCACATCAAAGTGGCATAAGTTAGGAAAGAACAACGTAAGTACCGAGTTGGTAAGAATTAACATGCTTTGGGATTCATGTGAAATACAAAGGTTGGGTATATATCAATTCGTGAATAATGCAACAGATAGAGGATGTTGGGTTAACAGATCAAAGGTATTCTCTGTAATGAGGTTGATAGAGAAAGTGGTTAACCAAATGACAAGCAAGGTCTTCCAAGGTGAAATTAAATTATTCATGGCATGTGAAGGAGCAGTAGACCTCAAGGCCAAGGCCAGTGGTTTTAAGTCAAGAAAAATTAGCATACACACTGAGTGGGTGGCAATTGACATCCTTTGGTATTCATGTGACACAAAAAGGTTTGGTAAATGTCAATTTATGAGCAATGCAATAGATAAAGGGTATTAGGTCTGAACAGATAAGAGGTATTTTCTGTGATAAGGGTGATAGAGAAATTGGTTAGTCAATAAGAAAGCAATGTCTTTTAAGGTGAAATCAAAGTTACAATGGAAAGTGAAGGAGCAATTGCCACAAAGTTAAGGCCACAAACCAATAACCATGCTCAAACTCACAAGTTTTCTTTGTCTGAACTAGGGACTGAAGCTATTTTCATATCAAAGTTGGGAAGCTTGAAATATTCAGGTGTACTGCCCCAATTCTGCTTACGCAAAGGCTATTGAGAAGATCACACATCACCCCTAGGAGAAACACTGCCTAGTTTGGGTTTTCAAGATACATGTTGTTGTAAGAGACAAACTTCCTAAATTAAGAGTTCATTCATAGGAGACGCACTACCTAGTTTGAGTCATTGAAGTTTCACCTGTAGGAGATGCACTTCCTAAATTGAGATTCCATTCATAGGAGACGCATTTCCTAGTTTGAGTAATTGAAGTTTCACCTTTAGGAGACGCGCTTCCTAAATTAAGAGTTCATTCATATGAGATGCATTTCCTAGTTTGTGTCAATGAAGTTTCACCCATAGGAGACGCACTTCCTAAATTGAGAGTTCATTCATAGGAGACACACTTCCTAGTTTGAGTCATTGAAGTTTTACCTATAGGAGACGCACTTCCTAAATTAAGGGTTCATTCATAGGAGACACACTTCCTAGTTTGAGTCATTGAAGTAACACCTGCAGAAGACGCATTTCCTTAATTGTGATTTCACCCCTAGGAGACGCACTTCTTAGTCTGGGTCTTTCAGGATACACCCGTAGGAGATGCACTTCCTAAATTGAGAGTTCATCCGTAGGAGATGCACTTCCTAGTATGAGTCGCTGAAGTTTCACCCCTTGGAGACGCATTTCCTAAGTTTATTTTCACTCATAGGAGATGCACTTCCTAGTCTGGCTTTTTCCAGTTATATTTTATTTTAGGAAACGCACTTCCTGAATTGCAATTTCACCCCGAGGAGACGTACTTCTTAGGCTAGGTCTTTCAAGATACACCTGTAGGATACGCACTTCCTAAATTGAGAGTTCATTCATAGGAGACACACTTCCTAGTTTGAGTCAATGAAGTTTCACCCATAGGAGACGCACTTCCTAAATTGAGAGTTCATTCGTAGGAGATGCACTTCCTAGTTTGAGTCATTGAAGTTTCACCTGTAGGAGAAGCACTTCCTAATTAATAGTTCATTCATAGGAGACGCACTTCATAGTTTGAGTCATTGAAGTTACACCTGTAGGAGATGCACTTTCTAAATTTTGATTTCACCCCTAGGAGACGCACCTCTTAGTCTAGGTCTTTCAGGATACACCTGTAGGAGATGCACTTCCTAAAGTGAGATTTCACCCCTAAGAGACGCACTTCCTAGTTTGATTCAATTAAGTTCGACCCTATGAGATACACTTCCTAGTCTGGTTCATTGAAGTTTTACCTATAGGAGATGCACTTCCTAATCAAGGTCTTTCAAGTTATTATTTTAGGAGCCTTCTTAAATTGAGAGTTCATTCATAGGAGACACACTTCCTAGTTTGGTTCATTCAATTCACCCCTAGGATATGCACTTTCCAGTTTGGTTCATTCTAGTCATAGTTTTTCCGTTTTACTCATAGGAGATGCACATCCTAGTCTAGTCTTTAGTTTACTCTCATTATCGCATCAATAGTATGAGTGGTATATAATTTTGCTAACAACTCACATATCTTCCTAGTGTAAATTGGGGTAGAAAATTTCGTTTGTTTTGTTTGTTTTAATTGCAAGAACCCATATGGAAAACAAGGGAACATAGAAAGTTTCAGCAAACAGGTGCCCACCGGAGAACATGGGAAGATAGTTCAAGTTTCAGGGGAAAACAATTCAAGTTTCAGAGGAAAGGAATACAATTCAAGTGTTAGAAATTAGGCGCCAACCTGGAGAACTAAAGGGAAAGTAGCAATGTACAAAGGAAGATAGTAATCAGGAGCCCATCTGGAGAACGAAGGAGAAGCAATTCAAGTTTCAAAGGAAGATAGCACAGATTTCAAGGGAAAGCAGCAAGGTTCCAAGAAAGACAGTTCGAATGTTAGCAATCAGACGCCTACATAAAGAATACGGGAATTCACTTCAGAATGCAATTCAGGTCAGCAACAAAAGAAGCTCGCGGCAAGAGTACGAGTCAACAGTCCGAGGTAATCAATAGAAGTTAGTTACAATAAAGAAAGAAAAAGGAGAAACCCAAGAAGTTAATCCAAATGCAGAAGTTGATGAAAGATGTGGGCTGCTCAAGACATGGCTGTGGCAACAAACATTGCATGCCTGGTCCTGATCCAAAAAGACGAAGAAGGATGAACTAGCACCTGCAACTAGCAAGCGCCAAAGTTCAAATCTAAACCCTTCATTAAGAACAATTCAAGACTCAAGATCAAGCTTCAGAAGACTTATAGATAGGAATCTTATAACTCATAGTTGTTAGGATTAGCTAGTCATTTTCATTTCTTTTGATTTTGATGTAATAACAGGACCCCGGACCAGAACCTCAATGGAACGACACCTCGACTAGCTCTCCATCTCGGCATACTCCATATTCTCACTCACTTCTAAACTACACGTGTCCTAATTCTTTTATAGCCAAGGATATGTAGGCAGCTCAGATTCCAGGTGTCGGTCACATTCCCTTTGTCTCTTAGTTTTACCCTCTCCAAATAAGGGTCGGGTCAAAAAACCTGTCTAGTCGTTCTTTGTCTGAAAATACTTCGTATTTCCAGTCAAAGAGGGGCAGTTGTAGACATGTGATTTTTCACTGTCTCCAAGATTTTTTATATTTTAGCGTGTAAATAGTTAATTTAGGCCTAATATAGCTATTTCAACTATTTTTGACTTCTTTACTTTATTTTTGTCGTAAAATGGAAAATATTTTAGTTTATTTATTTTTCATAAATCTTTTATTAAAAAAATATACAAAAATAGTATCTTATTTTTATCTTTACATAATCTTGAAAATACGAAAAATATACAATCGTTTCATGTTAACTTTGCATTGTGCAGTATTTTTATCTTATTTTAAAAGTTGTCAATTAAGGTGTTGGATCACAATTTTAAGAGTTTTGGAGCCCAATTCTTGGCCCAATTCAGATTAGTCCATTAACCCTAGGGACCCTTCTAAACTCTTCTTTGGAATAAAAATAAATAAAAAAGACCTTAAGGACCTAATACACAAAAGACCGAGGGACTAATGAGCAAAAAACACAAAATATAACCGTAGAACCCATACCTATAAAAGTTAAGGCTAATCAGCCAAAAGGGGCACACAAAAAATACGCCCAAAAAATCTGAAGAGGACCAAAATTAGACCTAGAGTCTCTAATATAGAAATTCGTCGGTGATACAAGACCCTCCCCCTCTTTCATCATCTTCTTCTTCGTGACCCCAAACCAAGACCCTATCCCATTTCACAAAAAATCCAAAAACCAGCCGCTTCACACCCATAGATGACCCCCCCCCCCCCCCCCCAAAATTTCTTCTTCTTCCTTCAAAAAGCAAAAGACCTAACATCCTAAGGTTTGGCAACCAACAACACACAATGCACACACACTCACAAAAAAAAGAGAAAGGGAGCTACTATTCTTCTAATTTATCTTTGGTTTTAGATTCTATCTCGTAGACGATAGATTAGATATTTTCGTTAGCTAGTGTATTTTCAGCGATTCTCAGTCCAAACAACACCTGAACACAAATTTTCAGTCAATCTTGAGTCTCGTTGAGGTTTTCCATTCGAGATCTGGTGGCGGTTTTGCCTTTGCTCTAGTTTTTCTTTTCAATTTTTAGTTATGTTTCAGGTATGAATCTCTATTTTGAATGATGCAATTGTTGTTGGATGCTCTATTACGCTGAAAATGTGTAGTAATTTTTCCTTAGTTCTTCTGAAAAGTTCATTACTCGATTCAAGGTTTTCTTCCTCGATTGTTTCCCTTCATTACTCTCGTGTGATGATTCAAATGCTTCAGTTTTGGCTATTGTTCAATTATGTGATGTTGTTTATATTTTGAATAATATCTTCTTCTATAAAATAAAAGTGTGTTTTTGTGTATTGTTCCATTCTTATGTTTATACACGGTTCATCCAAGCATTGAATATTGTTGGATATTGGACTGAGGATAGAACATTTGTGTTAATATGTCTCTTGCGTTAATTCTATTATCTTTTATCACATAATTTTTATAGCTGTTAATTATTATCATTAAGTTCATTAATTCTTGTTATTGAGTGAGAATCTAAAAGTAAAATTTCACAAAAATTAAACTTGAAAATTGAAGATAAGTGGTGGTATCAGTAATACATTTAGGTCCAAGGGTTTGGATGTTGTAAAAATTGTTTTCTTTACCAATATAATCTAATCAAGTTTAGTTAGTCCCCATGCTAGTATGCTTCTAGGTGCACTTTAAATTATTATCGTGACTATGTATTCGTTCGCGTAACATAATTACGATTCTAAAAATAAAATTGGAGTATGCGTTCGCACAACTTTTACCAAATTTCCCCGTTATGATAAAGTTGTTGTAAATATAGTTTGCTTTAGTTATATATAGTTCTTTGAGTGGAGGTGTGCCATCCATAATTGAATCCCTATGGCCCTCATAAATATTAATTAAGAATCAACAATGAATATTCGTAGAAAAACCTTTAGGACCGTTTAAAATACAGTTGGGATTGTGTACACGTTCCGTGACATAAATACGATTGTAAAAATCAATTCAGATGTATGCGTTCGTGAAACTTCGATCAAACCTTCTTAGTAATAAAAGTGGTTTTCATAGGCCATTAATTATTTTCATGCTTGTAAAAAGGGAAACTTACACCTCCTTGAATAATTTTCGTCTCGATGAATGTATTGATTGACTGTTTGAGTATGTGTTGCTATGAGTATCCGCGTCACATGTCTGATTCATATTGCGACAAAAACACTCACTACTCAATCAACAAGTAATATAGTAATAAGTAAAGTATCGTTCCCACGAGAAATTATGATCAACTTATAGACTGATGCAAACTCAAACAATGATCAATTCAAGCTAATTCATCACAAAATACATAAATAACCAATTTACAATATAACTAGTAATTAAACAATAATACAATGCGAAATTTAGTACACCACTTATGCAAGTTTCTTTTAATAATTAATAAAGAAGATATTCTAGGGTCATGGGCTTGCTAGAGATCATGCTACGCTCTTAGACTAAGAATGATTTATTGAATTATCTGGGTTATTGATTATAAGATTAATAATACCTATAAGAATATGTCAAATTTTATGTGCCTATCCAAGTTAAATTAATACCTATATGCCTATGGCATTAATATTAACTAAAATTCATTGGCAATTCCTATTTTTCAACCAAACAAGACAATTACGTATATGTCTATCTTAATCACAAATCTTTCAGACGATGCCCAGGATCCAGATATTTTTCTATTTGATTCTATATGAAATCAAGAATTTTCTTTTTAATGTTTAACTCAAGATTCATAAATAGTATTTCACTGTTAGCTACGCAGTAAAATAACTAATAGCAGAATCAACTAAACAACCCATAATATTAAATTCAAGATGTTCAATCTAAGATTCAAATAACATAATCGTCTAACCTCATGACCCCAGAATATTTGGGTTTTTAGCTACTCATATTCATACAAATATCAATGATATAAGTCTCAAACATAATATAAATAGATACTAACAGAAGGTTTAGAAAAACTCTTTTAATCCTTGCTCTAAAGTGTTGTTTCTATATATTTTCTCCTCCTAGATGAATATCCTCTCCTTATCTCTCTACAAATCCGATATCCCTTCAATAATGGCACTACTTTACCCTTTTAAATCCGATGTGAAGGCATTTTGACAATTATGCCCTTTTAAGACAGAAATAGAATAGTTATGCGATTTTTGCACACCTGCGGCGCACCGCACGACGCCCTGTGCAATGCGTACATGGTTTGGTCAGAGGAATAATTCAATTTAATGGAGCATAAAACTTTTTCAGAAAAATTGTACTGCCGCGGCGCGACAGTGCAAATTTCTACGCTGCTTCATTTTTTCTTTTGTTTTTCTATCCGGGCTTGCTATACGACCGCGAACACGATCTCAATTTGATTTATTTAGCTTTTACTCAGACTTCAACGCCCGATATTAATCAAATTCATTCCAAATTTAATTCATAAGTTAGAATTCCTTGATGCAAGGCATAAAGCATGAATTTAGTACTCTTCATTATTATTTAAGTTCAACCAATTATTAAATTCAATAATTAAAGTGTTTTTACAATGACTAAAACAAGGATTTTTAGCCTATGATCAACACTCCACACTTAAACCATTGCTCGTCCTCTAGCTATTAAGATACACTTCTAAGGACGACCCTTTATCAAACAATTTCTTCTAACTCATGCCGACATAAGTACCAATTCATAATATTTCAACCTCAAGACATGACTCACAAATGCCACACATTTTCATAATTTTCTTACTCACTCTGACATAAGGTTCAAAACTTTTCCTTACCTTTACAAATCATTATCATAAATAATATAGACTAGTTCCTCTCAAAATAATAGTCAAGAATATTTAGGAACTCAAAATAGGAAGAATTAAGTCAATCTCAGAATTAAAATTCACTTGCAATAGATGAGATATCATATGCTTTCCCATAGTGTAATACTTTACTAATTGAGCTTATTCACTCAAGGATCAAATATGACTTTATTTGGTTGTAATACAGGCTGCAGAAAGGGTGTGATAAATATAGAATGTACTAGCTACACCTTTTTGAGCCTACATACACCATTTTATTTCACAATTTGAGCACACTCTTATGTTAAACCATCCCCAATCTTTTTGAGATTTTACATAATAACAACAAACCCCATTCTATTTTTTTACAAACCAATAAATCTCTTCTCAACTTTAACAATATTAAAACAATACTAAGTGCTCATGAGAGATTGAGGTTCAAAACTCTGATATATTAACATAAATTGGTAAGGTTTATAACACGAGTGCCAAAGAAATAGGATTAATAGCTCAAAAGATTTGGCTGAGATGTATTCAACTAGGTGGGAACAATTACAAAACTGGTTCAATAAAGAGATGCCTATATCATCTCCTAAACTGAATAATGCTACTATTTTACTTTGCAAAATACTTGAGGGCAAGTATTAGATATAACCTGTTATGCACAAAATATTTCATCAACCTCACTTACACATTGGCACATAACTCGTTTAAGCTTGGATCTTTCTCGATCTCTAGTCAAAGTAGTTAAGCGTAGTTATAAATACATAATTTAAGGTACTTAATTTAGAATCATGAACTGAGGTTGAGCATCACAAATAAGGTACATACCACTACTAAAACATGTGCATTTGAGGAGAATAACTCTGTAAGTTAGGAACTTTTTATTCAATTGAATTAAAAAAATTACACTATACCCTGTTCAAATACATCTCTTGTGAGAATCGCAACAAAAAGAAAAACCAAAGAATTTTGTTTTAAATTAAATCAAAACTAGCATACACTAAACCGATATAAAAGGCAAATACTTATTTTTTGGAATTTGACTTCATTTCCCTCAAGAAAATCATCATCGGGAAAAATATCGAAATTAGGACCACTTACTATATACTAAAACAATAGTCTACCAAACCAAAAAATAAATGCAAATTTAACAGTATAAGCAAAATCAAACAACAGAAATATAAGAAATACGAAAGTAAGTACATTACAATAGGGGCATTTCATCCCACACTTAAAAACATGCATTGTCCCTAATGCAAAAAATCAAAATAGATCAGAAAAGAGAGACTCCCTGAGGCCATTGGCCTAAACATCTTCATCTTCAAAGGTGTACAGATATTCCTTGTCATATGAGGGAACACAGTTCACACCCTCATCAGGTGGAAATTGTCCTTGACGAGCCATTCCTAACTAATGTTGAGTGAAAGGAGATAGACGATGATTCTGTTGTAATTCTTCTAAGTTCACTTCCCCTTGAGAGGCACATGTCAGCAAATAATAACTGTAAAGTTTCTTCCACTTGGATTTGATCAGCATTAACCACAGGTGTGGGTAGATCTATCACCGTCGTGACATCAAGCGCTGTGATAGGGTATGTCACTTCTATCTTCGGATGATGGTGGTACTCCTCTTCAATGTAGTGTGTCCGCAACAACCAAGTGATCATACTCGGGTAGTGTAGGCGGCGTCCCCGAAAGGTCTCACTTTCGACATGTGTTCCAGCATAATTTTTCCAACATCAAACTGCATTCCTGTTAAAAATGCATAAATCAAACAAACCTTTAGTTTTCATATGTCCGTATCACTTTGTGTCGTCATGATTTTTGCATTTATGAGCTTCAAAATAATTGTTGCAGGACGCTGGAATGTTCTTTTTTTCATCTCCTTGTGAAAATCATTTGAATCTCTAGTCCACAAGGCAAAGGAATCTGCACCACATAGCTGCCGGCGAATTCTGAGTAGTCTGGCCTACGAAGAAACCTCTGGAACAACATATGTGAATGCTCCGTGAAACCCATTATTTGATTTATTACCTCTGAAGAAAATGAAATCACTCTGTTTGTTATGACCGTTATTGGTAAGTTGCATCTAAATTGCCTTCTGGCTTCCAACTGGCGTAAAATACTTCACCAAGTTTATATTCAAACTGTCACCTTGGAAAAACAACCCTTCAAACTCCAAAGCTCGAATGATATTATATTGCATGATACCTACGAGCGAGCTTTATTTCCTCTATGGCAACTTCAGGAGTTAGTGGCACAGTAGAAACAAATGATCGGAACCATTGTATTGAACGGGATGGAATAGCCTTGATGCCATATTTGCACTCTAGTACCTCAACTGCATCAGGCCCAAAGTATTCCTCTTCCTCCTCAACTGGTGCCGGAGGGGGTGCCTATCTACCTCCTCGTCGGCTACTAGATGCAACCTCAAATAGGCCGGTGTTCGATCTTTCACTTGGGCGCCAAGACATTATACCTACATAACATGATATATTAGTTAAAACACATAACAACCATTTTAAAATCAAGTGGAGTAAATACCCCACACTTATGTTATTATCATGTTGACACTTAACATGTATAACAGAGATTCAGATAACCTTGTTCTTCAATTGAAATGACATAATGATTATCGACCTACCCAACATTAGAGATAATTACTACAATTGTATATAAAATAATAATTCAAAATCTAAGCTGAAAATACAAAAAATAAACACAAAAAGAAATAAGTCTATTTTACAAAATCCAAAATTATTATACAAAATATATTAGATAGGCATATTAGCATGAATCCTACATATCATTTTACATATAGCAAACGAAAAATCATGGTGTAGCAAGCAAAATATCATTTTACTACACTCTCCACGAGGCCCACTAGTCGGACCTAAGCATCCTGATGGGACCACCAGAATCGCTAGGGACGGAACCTCCTCATCAATATCAACCTGAGGCTGAGCTCTACCCCTACCTCGGCCTCTAGCACGACCTTTGCCTTGCGCGCTTCCCTCGTGGGAGCTGCTGTTGGGAGCTCGGGCTACTGAGCGGTAGATGAGGAAGCGCGTGTCCTCGCTATCTGCAAAAGAAAAGAGTGGAAATTAAATTAGCTTTAAAAAACTAAACCGCACAATAGGAAAGAATAAATGTGGAGTTTTCCCATCTCTGTAGCCTCCGAGGGATAAATACAGACATCTCCATACCGATCCCTCAGACGCTACTAAGCTTGTGTGAGAACTGTGAGATCCATGTAACCTAGAGCTCTAATACTAAGTTGTTACGATCCGGATTTCCCACCCTCGGGAGTTGTGATGGAGCCTACTAATGAGAGTTAGGCAAGCCAAACCTTAACTACTTGCTACACTTTCATATTTCTTCTTTTTCACAAATACACAACGATAATATGATAACAACAGAATTTTAAATAAATAAGCGAAAGTAAACAGCTATATATCCTAAGGATACATCTATTACAACTTTTAAAACCTCAAATACCCAAAACTTGGTGTCAAAAGGTTACAAACTATCTAAGATTACTGAATACAAGGTTTGAAGAAGTAAAAATACATTTTTTCTGAATAAAAGAAAGTGAAATAGGAAATACAGATTGAGGGAGATGCCAGGGCCTGCAGATGCCTGCAGGTCTGCCTAGGTTCTCCGGGTGGACTGAAGGAAACACTTCAATTACTGTTCAAAAGCTGCTCCTGGATCTGCACACAGTGCAGAGTGTAGTATCAGCACAACCGACCCCATGTGGTGGTAAGTGTCTATCCTAACCTCGGCGAAGTAGTGATGAGGCTAGGACAAGACTACCAAATAAACCTATGTAGTTTATACATATATATATATATATATATATATATATATATATATATATATATATATATATATATAGGAAAAGAAATACAGAAAATAACTAGTCAATGTAGGAGGGGGAACATATTGTGGGGGAAATAACTGTTCTGAATAGAAAGACATCAGGTAAGGAGAGAAACAATACAACTCGAATATCAACAAGAATAAGAAATAAACAATTGCACGGCATCACCATTCGTGCTTTTACTCTCATCCTCACTAAAGCAATTATATAATAAAAGTGTGCACGACATCACCCTTCGTACGTTTACTCTATTTATGCACCATATAATCAATGAATATCAGCACGGAATGGTACATCGTGCGGCACGACATCAGTCTTCATGCTTTACATTCTTTCCTCATAGTAACAAACAATGCACAACATTAGCCTTCGTGCTCTAACAGTCCCTCTCACCAAAACAACAATTACAAACAAAGGGGTAATGCAATAAATAAAATAATAATAGAAACATCGAAGGTAACAAAAATTAAACAATTAAATCCCGGCAAAGGAACACAGTCAATAATCTCAACATCCCAGCAAGGGAGATAACCAACAAGGCAACAATATCGCAGCAAGGGAACAATTTAATAACTCTTTCTCTTTCTTTCGCTTTTATCTCATAATTAACTTTACCACTTGAGCCAATGCTCCAAAGGGTTCAATCATCTCATATACTTTCACTTTCGTTATATAACTTGAGCCAATGCTTCTTGATGTCCAAAGGTAACAATTTCTTCCACAAACTTTTCACAACAAATAGAAATCATCACCAAGGCAAGAAAGACACTACAAAATCATGATATTCACAATATAAATACTCATGGTCATGCTAGACACCAATGTATTGATACTCGTCACCATGCATATACATCGTACTCAACAATTACCACATAGAAAATAGGACTCAACTCCTAATCCCTTAAGCTAAGGTTAGACTAATCACATACCTTGATGCCTCGAACACCAACTCAAGTTTCAATCATAGATTTACCCCTTGATTCCACCTCCAATTCGCTCGTATATAGCCAAAAGTTACTTAATTAAATCAATAACTGCTAAATGAATCAATTTGAATGCATGAAAATAAGTTTTTCAAAGTTTTACCCAAAAGTCAAAATTGTTCCCCAGGCCCACATGGTCTAAACCCGAGGTTCAAACTAAAAACAGATTACCCATTCCCTCAAGGATTTAAATATATAATTTATTTTGACATCGAACCTCAATCGAGGTTTAAATCCCCAATATTTTTGAAAACCTAGGCCCTACCCAAAATACCCAATTTCCACCATGAAAATCATGATTTGAAGTTGAAATCATGATCAAAGATGTTAATGATTGAAGAAAATTAGTTAAAAATGACTTCAATTGTTTTGGAGAAGAGAGATTGTTTGAAAAATTGCCTCTTATTTGTTTGGGTTTGAAAAATGCAAATTGATTGAAAATCCCGGCTATTTATACCCCTCTCAAGCCCACTGTGTGGACCCCACAAAATGGACTGCAGAGGCACAACCCTTCCTGAGGATACTGTAGCCTAGGGATCCTGCGCGGACCACACAAAACCGACTGTGGCCAAACATTCCTCAACTGTGCATTGCACAAAGCCGACCGCAGACTGTGATGGCCTCCTTCGCGTACCACACAAAGTCGATCGCGAACAGCACTGGCCTCCTCTGCGGTCGCACACGATTTCTCATGGACTGCACTAGCGGGTTTAGAGGCTGAAATATCTTTGAACCTACAATATTTGTATTATTATGCCTAAGACCTTCCGGAACCTACCCAAAACTCACCCCAGCCCTAGGAACACCAAACCAAATATGCATACTAAATCAAAATATCATACGAACTTATCCGTGTGATCAAATCGCCAAAATAATCTCAGTAACAACAAATTAAACCTCAAATTCAAAGAACTTTTCTCAAACTTCATCAAGTATCAATTTTAATAATTTAGGTCTGAATCACATCAAATGGTATCTGTTTTTAACCAATTTGCATAGAAACATCTTATATCATATATATGACCTGTGCCGAGCGCCGGAACAAAAATACCGGCCCGATACTAACATGAGCTAATCAAATTTCGTTTTAAAATACCTTAAACAATTTCAGAAAATAATTTTCTTTAAAAATTCATTTCTCGGGCTCAGTACCTCAAAATTCGATTCCGGGCGTATTTTCCTATTGACTGTCCGAGACCGTCAAATTACTGGTCTAGGTCCGTTTACCCAAAATATTGACCGAAGTAAAATTAATTCATTTTATAGCCAAATTTTACCATTTTTTTTACAGATTTTCATATTTAAGCTTTCTGGCTACGCGCCCGAATTACGCACGTAAATCGAGGCTAGACTAAAAGAGGCTTTCAATGCCTCAAAAACATAGAATTTAATTAAAAATAAGTGATGAACTTTTGAGTCATCACATTCTCCACCTCTAAAACAACCGTTCGTCCTCGAACGGACATAAGACGGAAGTACCCATGTAAGGAAAAAGATGGGTATAACCGCTCTGCATATCGGACTCAGACTCCTAGGTCGATGCCTCAGCAGGATGACCTCTTCACTGAACACGAACAGAAGAAAAGCTCTCGATCTCAACTGACGAATTTGCCGGTCTAGAATAGCCACCAGATCCTCCTCATGAGACAAATCCTTGTCCAACTGGACAGTGCTGAAATCTAACACGTGGGAACGCCGTGATACTTCTGAATCGCGGACATATGAAACATTGGATGCACGGCTGCTAAGATTGGCGGAAATACAAGTCTATAAGACACCTCTCCCACTCGATCAAGACTCTCAAATGGACCAATGAACCTAGGGCTAAGCTTGCCCTTCTTCCCAAATCTCATCACGCCCTTCATAGGCGATACTTGAAGCAATACCCGCTCATCGACCATGAAAGCCAAATCGCGAACCTTGCGATCGGCATAACTCTTTTGCCTGGACTGAGATGTACAGAGCCTATCTTGAATGATCATGACCTTTTCCAAGGCATCCTGAACCAGATCCGTACCCAACAACCGAGCCTCTCCATTCTCAAACATCCAACCAGAGACCGATACTGCCTACCACAAAAAGCTTGATAAGGAGCTATCTGAATACTTGACTGTAGCTATTATTCTAGGTAAACTCTGCTAAAGGCAAAAACTGATCCCACGAGCCTCCAAAGTCAATGACACAAGCTCAAAGCATGTCCTCTAAAATCTGAATAGTCCGCTCGGACTTCCCATCCGTCTAGGGATGAAATGTTGTGCTCAACTCAACCCGCATGCCCAACTGTCGCTGAACTGCTCTCGAGAAGCGCGACATAAATTGTCTACCTCGTCCGAAATGATAGATACAGGCACACTATGAAGGCAAACAATCTCCCGGATATATACTCAGATAACCTCTCAGAAGAATATGAGACTGCCAAGGGAATGAAAAACACTAAATTGATCAACCTATCAATAATGACCTTTATTGCGTCGAAATTCTTCTGAGTCTGCGGAAGTGCAACAACAAAATCCATAATGATCTGCTCCCACTTCTACTCGGGAAGCTCAATCCTCTAAAATGAAGTACGGGGCCTCTGATGCTCGTAAATAACCTGCTGACGATTCAAACACCGAGCCACATATAGAACGATATCCTTCTTCATTCTGCGCCACCAATAATGCTGCCGCAAATCTTGATACATCATCGTGGTGTACAGATGCATAGAGTACCGGGAACTATGGGCCTCCTCTAAAATCAACTCTCGGAGTCCTTCTATATTAGGCACACAAACTCGACCCTATAATCTCAAAACTCCATCATCATATAATGTAACCTGCTTGGCACCTCCGCGCTGCACCGTGTCTCTAAGGACACAAAAATGGGGATCATCATACTACCTATAACGGATATGCTTCAATAAAGAAGAACTAGTGACAGTGCAAGCTAATGCTTGACTCGGCTCAGAAGTATCCAACCTCATGAACCGATTGGCCAAGGCCTAAACATACTAAGCAAGCAGCCTTTCACTGATCGGTATACAAGCAAGACTGCCTATACTGGCTGACTTCCTACTCAAAGCATCGGCCACCACATTGGCCTTTCCCGAATGATATAAAACAGTGATATCATGATGTTTCAACAATTCAAACCACCGCTTCATCCTAAAATTCAACTCCCTTTGCTTGAACAAATACTGAAGACTCTTGTGCTTGAACACCTTGCATGCCATGCCATATAGATAATGCCTCCTAATCTTCAGTACTTGAACTATAGCTGCCAACTCCAAATCATGAACCTGATAGTTCTTCTCGTGAATCTTCAACTGCTGTGAAGCATATGCAATGACCTTTCCATCCTATATCAACACTGCCCGAAGATCAATACGAGAAGCGTTGCAATAAACTGTATAAGGCCCTGAACCTGTGGGCAAAACCAACACCGGTGCCGTAGGTAGAGCTGTCTCGAGCTTCTAAGCTCGCCTCACACTCGTCCGACCATCTGAACCATGCACCTTCTAGGTCAACTTGGTCATCGGGGATGCGATAGATGAGAACCCATTCACGAACCGACGATAGTAGCATGCCAATCCCAAGAAACTCTGAATCTGTATAGTTAATGCTGGTCTATACCAGTTCTTGACTGCCTCAATCTTCTTCGGATCCACCTGAATACTCTCTATTGACACAACATGACCTAGAAATGAAATGAAACTCAATTAGAACTTACACTTCGAGAAGTTTTACTGACTATCCCTTAGAGTCTGAAGAACCACTCTAAGTTGCTGCACGTGCTCCACCTGGCTGCGAGAATATATCAATATATCATCAATGAAGACTATTACAAATGAATCCAAATAAGGCCTGAACACTCGGTTCATCAAATCCATATAAGCTGGTGGGACATTTGTTAACCCAAATGACATAACCAAGATGCATAATTCACGTACCAAGCGCGGAAAGCTGTCTTAGAGACAACGGATGCCCTAATCCTCAACTGATGGTAGCTAGATCTTAGGTCAATTTTTGAAACTACATTGTCATCTTGAAGCTGATCGAACAAATCATTAATCTTCAGTAGCGGATACTTGTTCTTGATTGTAACCATGTTCAATTGCCGGTAATCAATACACATTCTCATTGACCCAACCTTCTTTTTAACAAACAATACCGGCGCATCCAAAGGAAAAAACATTGGTTTTAATGAAATCTTTCTCTAAAAAGTCTTGCAACTGCCCCTTTAAATCTTTCAACTCAGGCGGGGCCAAACCATATGATGACATAGAAATGGGCTGAGTGCTTGGAGCCACATCAATGCAGAAGTCAATATCCCTAGTGGGCGGCATACCTGGTATGTCTGAGGGGAAAACATAAGGAAACTCATGAACAACAGGCACAAAATTAATAGAAGGAACCTCAACACTCGAATCACGAATATATGCTAAATAGGCCAAACAACCCTTCTTGACCATGTGCGGAGACTTCAAATAAGAGATAACACTACCGATAGAATGACCAGGAGTCTCTCTCCAATCTAATCGAGTTATACTCGATAAAGCTAAGGTCATAGTCTTGGCATGATAGTCCCAGATAGCGTGGTAAGGTGATAACCAGTCCAACCCCAATATAACATCGAAATCGACCATGTGTAGAAGCAATAAATCCACATGAGTCTCAAGACTGTCAATCACAACTACACATGAACAAAAGACTCGATCTACCACAATAAAATCACCCACCGGTGTAGACACATATGTAGGGACACTCAGGGAATGGCTAGGCATAACCAAATACAATGCAAAATAAGATTACACATATGAGTACGTAGACCCTTGATCAAATAACACTAAAGCATCTTTATCACAAACTAGAACAATATGTGTGATCACCGCATCTGAAGCCTCAACCTCGGGCTTGGGTGGAAGAGCATAACAATGGTGTTGGACCCCACCGCCATGGGCTACATCTCTAGGACGGCCTGTAGTTGGCTGGCCTCCACCTCTAGTGGTGTGAGCACCCTCTCTATATCCTCTACCTCCACCTCTAGCACCTCTACCCCCCATCTCTAGCTGGCTGGGCGGTCCTTGGAACACCCCATGCAGGAACCATAGCACGAGAACCCTGCTGTTGAGAGCTACTCGATGCTTGAGGGAAAAACCTAGCAATGTGACCCATATCACCACAAGTGTAACAAGCCCTCGACTGCTAAGACTACTGGTGGTGATGCCCTAAATGACCACCCCAAAAATTCTGAAGCGGCAGTGCACTGATAGGAGCAGGTGGTGCACGGTAAGGCTGCTAATCAGAATACTACATCTGGGGACCACAGCCATATGAAGCACCATGAGAAACCTAAAGAACAATACGCAGCTGTACTGTTTTAACTTGCTAAACCGCTAGATTCTAAATCTGAGGAGCTACCTGCTCCGTAGTGCGAGTAGCAAGAGTCTGGGCCCCTCCTCCAGCCTGAGAGACGGATGGTGCTACAGGAAGCAAGCCCGATCGGGTGACACTCTCCATGAGGCCCACTAGTCGGACCAAAGCATCCTAAAGAACTGGGGTAGCAATAAACTCCTCTAGGACCTGAGCTGGGCCTGCCAGAACCGATAGGGTCAGAACCTCCTCATCAAAATAAACTTGAGGATCCGTCACTGGTACTGCTACTTGGGGTTGAGCTCTGGCCCTACCTAGGCCTCTAGCACGACCCCGACCTTTCCCTCTGCCCCTTGTGGGAGATGTTGCTGCAGGCTCGGGCTACTGAGCGAAAGAACAGAGTAGAAATTCTATTAGCATTGAGAAACCAAACCGCATGATAGGAAAGAATAAATGTGGAGGTTTCCTAAGTCTGTAGCCTCTCGTGGATAAATAAGATGTCTCCATACCGATCCCTCAAACTCTACTAAGCTTGTCTGTGAACTGTGAGAGCCATGTAACCTAGGATCTGATACCAACTTGTCACGAATCGGATTTCCCACCCTTAGGAGTCGTGATGGCGCCTACTAATGGGAGCTAGGTAAGCCAAACCTTAACTACTTGCGACACCTTTATATTTCTTCGTTTTGACAAACACACGGCGATAATATGACAACAACAGAATTTTAAATAAATAAGTGGAAGTCAATAGTTATATATCTAAAGGCTAGGTCTATTAAAACTTTTAAAAACCTCAAATATCCAAAACCTGGTGTCACTGTGTCATAGACTATCTAATATTACTACATACAAGGTATGAAGAAGTAAGAATACACTGTTTCTAAAAAAAAAGAAAATGAAACAGGAAATAGAGATAGAGGGAGACGCTTGGGCCTGCGGATGCCTGGTAGTCTACCTTGGGTCTCCGGGTAGACTGAAGGAAGCACTCCAACTACTATCCGAAAGCTGCTCTTGGATCTGCATACAATGCAGAGTGTAGTATCAGCACAACCGATCCCATGTGCTGGTAAGTGTCTAGCCTAACCTCGGGGAAGTAGTGACGAGGCTAGGACTAGACTATAAAATAAACTAGTGCAGTTCAATATATATATATATATATATATACATATATATACATATATATATACATATATGTATATATATATATATACATATATATACATATATATATATATATATATATATACATATATATACATATATATATATATATATATATATATATATATATATATATATATATATATATATATATATATATATATATATATATATATATGTATATACAGTGGAAAAGAAATACAAAAAATAACCAGTCAATATCAGAGGGGGAGCATGCTGTGTGGGAGGTAACAGTTCCAAATAGAAATACATCAAGTAAGGAAAGAAATAATACAACTCGAATATCAACAAGAATAAGAAATCAACAATTGTACGGCATCACCCTTCGTGCTATTACTCTCCTTTGTCACCATATAATCAATGAATATCGGCATGGAATGGTACATTGTGCGGCACGTCATCACCCTTCGTGCTTTACACTCTTTCCTCATAGTAGCAAATAATGCACAACATCACCTTTCCTGCTTTAACTCTCTTCCTTACCCAAACAACAATCACAAATAAAGGGGCAACAGAATAAATAAAATAACATTAGAAATCTCAGCTAGGGAACAACAATTAAACAATTAAATCTCGGCAAGGGAACAACATCAATAATCTCCACATCCTAGCAAGGGAGATAATTAACAAGGCAACAATATCCTGGCAAAGGAACAATTTAATAACTGTTTCTTTTTCTTTCACTTTTATCTCATAACTCACTCTACCACTTCAGCCAATGCTCCAAAGGGTTCAATCATCTCATATACTTTCACATTTCATAGTATAACTTGAGCCAATGCTCCTCGATTTCCAAAGGTAACAATTTCTTCCACAAACTTTTCTCAACAAACAGAAATCATCACCAAGGCAAGAAAGACACAACAAAATCATGATATTCACAATACAAAGACTCACGGTCATGCTAGACACCAACGTATAGATACTCGTCACCATGCCTATACATCGTACTCAACAATTACAACATAGTAAATAGGACTCAACTTGTAATCCCTCAAGTTAAGGTTAGACCAATCACTTACCTCATTGCCTTGAACAACAACTCAAGTTTCAATTATAGCTTTACCCCTTGATTCTGCCGCCAATTCGCTCGTATCTAGCCACAAGTTACTTAATTACATCAATAAATGCTAAATAAATCAATTTGAATGCATGAAAATAAGTTTTTGAAAGTTTTACCCAAAAAGTCAAAATTGCCCTCGGGCCCACGTGGTTAAAACTCGAGGTTCGAATCAAAACCCAATTACCCATTCCACCAAGGAATTAAATATATAATTTATTTTGAAATCAAACCTCAATATAGGTCCAAATCTCCAATTTTTTTGAAAACTTAGGTCCTACCCAAAACACCTAATTTTCACCATGAAAATGGTTGGTTTGAAGTTGAAATCATGCTAAAAGATGTTAATGATTGAAAAATATTAGTTAAAAATGACTTACAATTTATTTGAAGAAGAAATGTTGTTTGAAAAATCGCCTCTTATGTGTTATGGTGTTAATGCAAAATGATTGAAAATCCTGGTTATTCATACCCCTCTCAGACCCCCTGTACGAACCGCACAAAATGGACTACGGCCGCACAATCCTTACTGAGGATACTGCATCCTAGGGATCCTTTGGGGATCGCAAAAAATCGATTGCAGCCGCACAGACCTCCACCACACACTGCACAAAGCTGACCGCAGACCGTGCTGGCCTCCTCCGCGCACCGCACAAAGCCAATCGCGGACCGCGGTGGCCTCCTCTGCTATCACACTAAATTTCTCGCGGACGACACTAGCGGGTTTAGAGAGCTGAAATAGCTCTAAACCTACAATATTTGTGTTATTAAGCCTAAGACCTTCAGAAACCTACCCGAAACTTACCCGAGCCCTCGGAACTCCAAACCAAATGTGCATACTTACTCAAAACATCCTACGAACTTATCCGTGCGATCAATTCGCCAAAATGATCTCAATAACAATGAATTAAACCTCAAATTCAAAGAACTTTTCTCAAACTTCGTCAAATATCAACTTTAACAATTTATATTTGAATCACATCAAATGATATCCAATTTTTACCAATTTTTGCAGAAAACATCTTAAATCATATATAAGACCTGTAACGAGCGCCGAAACTAAAAATACATGTTCTAATCAAATTTAGTTTCAAAGTACCTTAAATAATTTGAGAAATTAATTTTCTTTAAAAATTTAATTTCCCGGGTTCGGGACCTTAAAATTCGATTCCGGACATACGCCAAAGTCCTATATTTTCTTATGGACCCTCCGGGACCGTCAAATTATGGGTCCGGGTCAGTTTACCAAAAACATTGACCAAAGTCAATTTAATTCATTTTATTTCCAAATTTTATCATTTTTCACAGATTTTCATATTTAAGATTTCGGCTACGCCTTGAACTACGCCCGTAAATCGAAGCGAGCTAAAAGAGGTTTTTTAATGCCTCAAAAACACAAAATTCAATTAAAAATAAACGATGACCTTTTGGGTCATCACAAAGTACTCAACCCATATAACCTCAACATACCCTAAAATCCTCCATAATCAGAAATATAATATACATTCTAAGTTTCTAATACTATTTTCAACAATAATAACAAAAGAAACAAAAACAAAATTAAAAAAAAACAATTCTTGCTAGAGATTATACAAATACAATTGTAATAAGAAAGATATACAACATAAAAATACTACTAAATTGAAAGAAAAGAGAAACGAGAATACTTACTTTGCAAGAAGAAGAAGGATATGGGATGGATTTTTGAGTGAAATAGTTTTGTTTTATTCTTTGGGTTGAAACTTAGAAAGGTAGAGAGTTTGAGAGAGTGTTGATGAAATAAGGTGAAGGGGGAACTCGGTTTTAAAGGTTTTTTTTTAAAATTATTTTTTAAAAAATAAAATTACACTACTGCGCCTCCCCCGTGGCGCGGTAGTGCAAATATTTTTGCTTGCTCCAAAAATTTTTATTCTATCTCATCTGTGCAATATTTCCTGGCGTGGTGTGTGGCACGACACCCATGTGATGCGGTAAGCCAATTATTCACATAGTTAACCCATTTTTGATTTTTAGCTCATAATTACATCCCTACTTCATCGTCACTGATTTTATGCCAAACTCATGCTTGCACCTGATTAAAAACATTATAACATAAAAAAAATAATATTTCTAAACTACAATTACAATTTAGTGATGTTTGTCATTGGATTGCCTCCCAACAAGCACCTAATTTAACGCCTCAGCACGACTAAACACTTCATCACACATCAACCAAATCTACCGAGGTCTTGTGACGTTTAATATCACCACCCCAATAGTGTTTTACTCGATGCCCATTCACTAAGAATGTACCACTTGAATTTATGTTGAAATTCAACTCTTCCATGAGGATTCACACTTACCACAATGAAAGGACCTGCCCAACGGGACTTAAGCTTTCCGAGAAAAAGCTTTAGGCTTAAATTAAACAAGAGAACTTCTTCATCCAGTTACTCACGATGTTGGATGTGCTTTTCATGCCACCTCTTGGTCTTTTCTTTATACAACTTGGTATTTTCAAAGCATGCAACCAAAACTCATCAAGCTCATTGAGTTTTAGCAGTCTTTTTTCGCTAGCTAAGTCCATATCCATATTTAGCTTTTTGACTGATAATGAGCTTTGTGTTCTAGTTCAACATCCAAATGACATGTCTTTCCATAAACTAACCAGTACGGAGAAGTACCTATTAGAGTCTTGTATACAGTTCAGTTATGACGACCCTACCCGTCCTCTTTTGTATTGCAGCTCCGTTATCCCCGTAATATACTTTCCCTGTGTTATTATATGTGTTTGGTGAGTTTGAAGTATTTCGGATTGAATTTGGATAGAAATGAGACAAATAGTCTCTTTAAGGAAAGTTTAAGTTGGAAAAGTCAACCGAACGTTGACTTGTGAGTTAGAGGGCTTGGAATGAATTTTTGATGATTGGGCTAGCTTCGGGAGATGATTTGTGACTTAGGAGAGCGATCGGAATCGAATTTGGAGGTCCGGTGTAGTATTAGGCTGACTTGGCTAAGTTGGAATTTAGGCAAAATCCGGTTGATAGGTGAGATTTTGATCCGGGAGTCGGAATGGAATTCCGAGAGTTGCAGTAGCTTCGTTAGGTAATTTTGGATATGTTTGTAAAATTTTCGTGTCATTCGGACGTTGTTTGGTTGGATTTTGGATCGAATGCGAATTTAAAAACTTTAAGATTAATTTAGAGTTAAATTCAATGATTTTGGTGATTTTTGATGTTAAAGAGAGTGTTTTTATGGCCCGAACAAGTTTGAATGAGGTATTAAGTCATGTTGGTGCTTTCGATTGGGGGGGGGGGCTCGGGGTGATTTTGGATGGTTGTCGAATAATTTTGAAGTTGAAAAGTGTTGCAGAATTTGAGCTTCAGGTGTTGCAAACGGATTGCTCTATGCAATCGCATGAATGGCGTTGCGATCGCATAGATGGTTGGGCTGGGGCCCTGAAATTTGTTCAATGCGGTCGCGTTCGGGGGGGGGGATGCGATCGTGTAGGGTAAGGTCTTGGTGCTTTGCGATCGCAGAGCTGGGAATGCATTCGCGTAGGTTTAACTGATGAAGCACTGCGGTCGCAGGGTTGAGGTCGTGTTCTCATAGGCCATTAGGGAAGGCCTGGAATGTTGTTCTATGCGATTGCAGGAGGATTGTTGCGATCGCATAGAGGAAAGTAGAGCTGGGCAGAGGGCTTTTAATAATATTTCATCCACGAGCTTCTTCACTTTTCCTCCATTTGTACAAAACCTTGAGAGCTCATTGACGGATTTTGAAGGGGGTTTCACTGGGAAGTGATTGGGGGTAAGTCTCGTTGTCTTATTTCATCATTTTATTGAAGATTCAACCATAAATTCTCTGAAATTGGGTGTAAATATTGAAGAACTAGGGCTTGGTATTTCAAATGAAAATCGGGGATTTGGAGGGGAAATTGGACTCTATTTTTCATGAATTTTATATGTATGGACTCGTGGCGAGGCGTGGACTCTGAAAATGTAAGTTCCATAATTTTTCAAGAAGCGGACCCGGGGCTCAGGTTTTGATAGTTTCGAGATTTTTCTTATATTTTGATTGTTTTTGATTGGGTGTTGTTCCATTAGCCTATTATGATATATTTGTACTGATTTGGCTAGTTTCCACGCGCGTGGAAGCCGGTTAGAGGAGCAAAGGCGCGTGGAGGTCGGTTGAAGTAACCGGCCTCCACGCGCGTTGAAACTAGCCAAAATCACTACAAATATATCATAATAGGCTAATGGAACAACACCCAATCAAAAACAATCGAAATATAAGAAAAATCTCGAAACTAGCAAAACCCGAGCCCCGGGCCCGCTTCTCGAAAAATTATGAAACTTACATTTTCAGAATCCTCGCCTCGCCACGAGTCCATGCATATTAATTTCATCAAAATAGGAGTCCAATTGCTCCTCCAAATCCCCGATTTGCATTTGAAATACCAAGCCCTAGTTCTTCAATATTTACACCCAATTTTAGAGAATTTATGGTTGAATCTTCAGTAAAATGATGTAATAAGACCACGAGACTTACCCCCAATCACTTCCCGGTGAAACCCCCTTCAAAATCCGTCAATGAGCTCTCAAGGTTTTGTAAAAATGGAGGAAAAAGTGAAGAAGCTCGCGGATGAAATGTTATTAAAAGCCCTCTGCCCAGCTCTACTTTCCTCTATGCGATCGCGACAATCCTCCTGCAATCGCATAGAAAAAAATTCCATGCCTTCCCTAATGGCCTATGCGAACGTGATCTCAACCCTGCATCTCAACCCTGCGACCGCACTGCTTCATCAGCTGAACCTACGCGAATGCATTCCCAGCTCTACGATCGCAGAGCACCAAGACCTTAGCCTACGTGATCGCATCCCCGAACGCGACCGCGTTGAACAAATTTTAGGGCCCCAGCCCAGCCTTCTATGCGATCGCAACGCCATTCATGCGATCGCATAGAGCAATCCGTCTGCAACACCTGAACCTCAAATTCTGCAACACTTTTCAACTTCAAAATTGTGCGACAACCATCCGAAATCACCTCAAGGCCCCCGAAACCTCAACCGAAAGCATCAACATGACTTAACATAAAAAATCACCAAAATCGTTGAATTCGACTCAATTAAACTTAAACTTTCAAAATTTGTATTCGATCCAAAACCATACCAAACGACGTCCTAATGACATGAACATTTTATAGACATATCTAAAATTACCTAATGAAGCTACTGCAACTCTCGGAATTCCATTCCGACTCCCGGATCAAAATCTCACCTATCAACCGGATTTCGCCTAAATTCCAACTTAGCCAATTCAAGCCTAATTCTACACCGGACCTCCAAATTCGATTCCGATCGCTCTCCTAAGTCACAAATCATCTCCCCAAGCTAGCCCAATCATCGAAAATCCATTCCAAGCCATCTAACTCACAAGTCAACGTCCAGTTAACTTTTCCAACTTAAACTTTCCTTAAAGAGACTATTTGTCTCATTTCTATCCAAATTCAACCCGAAACACTTCAAACTCACCAAACACATGTAATGAAACGGGGAAGAATATTACGGGGATAACGGGGCTGAAATATAAAAGATGACGGGTCGGGTCGTGGCATGCTCCCCTACTTAAAAAAACGCTCTTCGTCGAGTGTACCCATAGTTTTACTAGAAGCAACCCAATAACTGAGTGATCTTACCAAGCATATACCCGGGGTGAATCCCACGCCATCCTAAATCACATAGGTACCGATAACACAACATATCTGGAATTTCACAGTCCCTCTAAACCATAAATCGTAGAACCACACCGCACTTCCCGAAATCTTACACAAGATTAGAACATCACATCAATAATAAGAATTAACCCGAACCAGTTGTAAAAATCCATACCTGCAACCTCGACTGCAATCAAATGATATCCTACATAACTCAAACACATGCAGCGATAACCTCCATTCACAGCAATTGCCCACGATAGTCGGATACCGATAGAAAACCTTTTTGTTAGCTAAAGTATTATCCTAACACCTTCATATACAGCCAACGGCAACTGAAACACGCAATAACCGAACCCACATCTCAGATCAGACATCCCTGAGTCCATTTCCTTTCTGACTGATACTACAACAGGTTTCAGAGCGAAATCTCGATATTACCTTTCTAACAGGCTGAAATCAAACATGCTCGTACTCATTAATGACTCCAACAATCATCTCATCTAAAACACGCCACTCTGGTGATATGACACCTCAACACCAGCCGAAGCCACAACGTGCTCAACACAGGCACCAATAAGAAACAATCTGAACTTACTCAAACCATGACAACTGACTCAAACGAAAGAATTGTAATTCAAATTCCTCCATACGATCACAACACAGAACTGAGATCCCATCTCACAACATAGAAATAGGGTAACTCAATATTCCTTGAAAGGTCATAACATCACGTGGCCTTGCCACAACTCATAATTCTATCCAAACAATGTTACCCATGAAGCACCTCAAGTCACCAAGCTCAAAACGGTCAGCCACGCACAGATTTAGGTCGGAACTCAAGCAATCAATCACACCCACGGTGATACAATTAATATACACTATCGAATCCTGAAAGGACACAACCGATGCGCTATTTGCCGAGCAATACCTAATACGAACTTTTCCTCATGACCATGAAGTGATTCATACAAGGTAACATATAACTAAGTCTATTTTTCACATCACACTGTTGCGGCGTGCAACCCAATCCAGATATCATACACGGCGTGCCACCCGCTCTAAATACCATACTCCTGGCAGCGTGCCACCTGATCCACACATATATACCTCACCAAAAAGGAAATGCACATCGACTCAAATTTGCTCACTACAATAACTTATATAGCCCTATGCTCGGCCACACGAAACGCATCTGAAAAGTCCCCCAATACCGGAACCGAATCAATGGTAGAAACATATGCAGTAACATCCGCCACGATGGCCCAATTAATAAAGCAATACCTGCCAGCCATCCGTTGGTCCTTGGGATACAAAACTACCCTGTTAGAACATAATCTGATGCACCTTGCCACGCAACCTGTGGCATTTTTCTGACATAGTCCATATTACATTAGTCTAGACAACCTGACATTGGGACAACTAGTTTGCAATCTTTTATCATAACCCAAAATTAACATATCAAGCAAAGAAAGATCCATTAGGGCTTCCAATTCCCAATAACCGCTAAACAGTGCCGATACACACAATACATAACCACTGCATAGGTGGATCACGAGAACTTCTAGTCCCCACGCGCATATAATACATGAATCACTAGGCCTGATCCCACACTCTGCCGTATGAATACATAACACACATCAAGCATCCATTCACATCACGAAAGACATTCAGAGATTTCCCTATGCCATCAACAACTCAATCATCACATCGATCCAACAAGAGAATACCGCAATACCACCACATACTATCAGTTTACATTACGTTGCCCCTTTGAACCTATACCCCGCCAAATTGCTAGAATAGTGGTACCATTTTCCTTAATCACCAGAAAGATTGATTCTAAAATTATCTGCAGCTACCCGCGCTGCTCAAGAATTTCAATGACTTCCCATTATTATGAACTGATCCTAAAAATTATTACACACCCCAATGCTTCGCATACCAATAGGAAATATACTCATCTTCAAACCAGGGTAAACACCTCATGAACTCTTTCTTTTAAATTCCATTGCCCACGCTAAACTTCCAGGGTCGAATCCTTCTACCCACACCGAGCTATGCAACTGCCAGCACTCAAGAGCTTTGTTGCACCATACCTGTAAGACTCATTACTTCAAATACATACCAGGAATTAACCGTATCCTTATCATACCGTTTCAGTTTATTATCAAGCAATTCTATTTATCCCAATTTCCTTTCCGATTCATCTTTAATTTAATATCCGCCTTTACTGTAGCACCACAATACCTCACTCAGGTTACCACACAAGACTCCTACATAAGACCACACTATCTAAGACCCATAGGCCACTGAATACTCTCTCAGATGTTTCCTAGCAATGCCACATTCTATAATATCTTATTTTGAAGAACTTCTTGCGATTTTGAATTTGTTATCATTACCTTCTAATACAGATAGATATAATCCCATAATGAACATAACATACCACAAGTCTTTTTTCTTTCCTAACGAAACCACAGTCTTTAGCCACATACACAATCCTAAGACACCTGATCGTTACATGCAAAATCTTGAACACCGCAAAATCATTCTCAGGAGTATTTCTCCCTTATTCAGCTGCAATTCATCTATATAATTGAACTGAACCACTCATGTCTTGTTAGAACTCTGGCACCGCAAAACATGATTTCATACATATACAACAACCATCTTTCTGCTCTATGCACTGAGCATCCTTTATCAACAACGACTCGACGCATCCCGCTATTTCTTCACTCCTACGACGCACCATACAACCTTTATCAAAATCTTCCTTCACACTCGCCATTCTCGGCTCAATTTCCGCGACCCGATCTGATTTGCTAGCATACTTGAGACAGAACCAACATAACACACAACGGTGCGATCAGTTAATCAATAACAACCTCCCCAACTTGACTCGGAGCCACATATCAAGGCACTTTTTAACCACTCGTAGCATTCATACTCATGTGATGCCACAATGTTACAGTGAGATTAAACTCAAGTCATTTACAAGCTTTGGCAGAGACTCGAATCATCAGAATTCTTAACCCTTCTGAAATTCTTGCATTCATTCACACACAACAGCTAAGCCAACTCCTTAGGTGATGAAATCTTCTCTAAGTCCCAAAATTTCCAAATATTCCGACAGAGTTTCCTTTGTAATTTGAGCATATCCATCTACCAAAGTATCACCAAAACCATCCTAACAACACGTCCACAACTCAACATGGCATCACAATGTATATCAACAACATAAATCTCAATACCAAACGAATTATATTATCAAAATTGACACATGGACATGCGTTGCACCTCCTCGAATCATAACATATATTAAATGCCTTTCAATTACACATAAGAATCAACCCACCTAAGGACACTTCGCAAGAGATAACCCACTTGTTTCGCTTCAATTTAGTATTTCTACACATCTTCAACCATGATACACACAGCAAAATCAATTAGTCTTCCTAAGTCTGAACTCATACCACCGCACGCATTGCACTTTAACTTTCAGTTAAGAGATATGAAAATATTCAACACGCCCATAGCTTGGGGCTACACCACAGATCAAAATAAAAACCGAACACCTAACAGCTCATCCATTATCAAGCTGCCATTTCAACAATTAGGGACAATAATGATCATATAAATTTCATAATACCAGCTCAAGAAATCAGCACCTCGGTGCTCAAACCATAGAAAAAGATCCGGCCTCAAGTCCTCCCGAATGGACCAACATGAACTCGCAGAGATTATTTCTCGCCCCCGATCGAGGAATCATAAGACATCAAGGCAAATATAATATGAAGCGCTCGAGTGCGCATACAGACGTGTGGAAGGAATTTCAAGGATTATATCTCAAGCTAAATCAAGTACGCACGATAATATTTTCAAGAAAGTGAAGTTGTTCCTAAAGGTTCCGCAGCCTCCCGAGGATAAGCACAGGCGTTCCCGTACCGAACCACGAGACTCTACCAACCGGCTCATGGCTCATGAGGCCTAGTAAGCTATGCTCTGATACCAACTGAGCTAGACGAGCTTTTAGCCGTTCGGTTAGGCGCCATCACGACCGAGTTTGGGGTCGTGACATCAGTAAACGCACAATGCATCTTCTAACTTATTGGACCAAACTTTCCTATTCCCACTCACTTTTTTCTCCAAAATCCTTTTTACCTCTCTGTTTGACACTTCAACTTGACTACTCGTTTGAGGGTGATACGCAGTAGTAACCTTGTGCTTACCCTATATTTTACTAGAACATTTGTCAACAATTTGTTATAAAAGTATGTTCCTCCATCACTTATCAATGCCCTTGGAGTTCCAAAGCGTGTGACTATATTTTTCTTTACGAAACTTACCAGTACCTTTGCATCATTAGTAGGAAAAGCAATGCCCCAAACCCACTTGGACACATAATCAATTGCAACCAAAATGTATTTGTAACCGTTAGAGTATAGAAATGGTCCAATGAAATCAATTTCCCAGACATTAAAGAGCTCTACTGCCAAAATATTTTACAAAGGCATCTCGTTCCTCTTCGTGATTGTATCGGTTCTTGACACCTATCACAATTTTTAACAAAAGCATGTGCATCTTTAAACAAAATTGGCTAGTAAAAACCTAATTGCAAAAATTTTTGTGCAGTTCTGTCTCCACCATGTTGACCTCCATAAGGAGAAGTATGATAGTTATGCCATATTGCATTCATCTCCTTCTCAGGGACACACCTTCTTACCAATTAATTTGCTCATTGCTTGTATAGAAAAGTCTCATCCCGCATGTAAAATCTCATGTCATGTAAAAATATTCTTCTATGATCAGCTATAAATTCTGGTGGAGTCACCCCACTTGCAATAAAATTCACATAATCAGCATACCACAGGGTTTCATCCAATGTGAGGGCTAGTAATTGTTCATCAGGAAATGTTTCTTTGAGTGATTCTCCTTCAGTTACATGGCCTCGATTTTCAAACCTGGACAAGGGATCTGCAACGTTATTCTATGTCCCTTTTCGATCTCGAATCTCTAAATCAAATTCCTGCAAAAGAATAACCCATCAGATTAACCTTGGCTTGGCATCTTTCTAGGTAAATAAATACTTGATAGCTAAGTGATCTGTGTAAACTATGATTTTGGTTCCCACTAGATAGGACCTAAACTTATCAAATACCCATACTACTGCAAACAACTCTTTTTCGGTAACAGTGTAATTTATTTGTGCTAGATTAAGAGTTATGCTCGCATAATGAATGGAGTAAACGATTTTCTCCTTTCACTGCCCCAAAACAACTCCAATGGCTATGTCACTCGCGTCACACATAAACTCAAATGGAAATTTCCAATTTGGAGTAATGATAATTGGTGCAGTAACTAATCTTCTTTTCAGCTCATCAAATGCTTTCAGACAAGCATCATCAAACTTGAATGATGTACCTTTCTTAAGAATCCTGCACAAGAGAGATATGCCTTTAATGAAACGACGATAAAAACATGCATGGCCCAAGAAGCAGCGAATGCCTCTAACTGATGTCGGTGGAGGTAATTTTTCAATTGCTTCCACCTTTTCTTTATACACCTACAATCCATTCTTGGATACTTTGTGCCTTAAGACGATACCTTCTCTTACCATGAAATGACATTTTTCCCAATTTAGTACCAAATTTTTTTCTTCACACCTAGCAAGAACCTTGTCAAGATTCATTAAACATTCATCAAAAGAACATCCAAAGATAGAAAAATCATCCATAAATACTTCCATAAATCTTTCAACCATATCAGTAAAATAGCCATCATACACCTGTGAAATGTCACACGTGCATTACAGAGACCAAATGGAATTCCTTAAAATGCATATTTCCCATAGAGACATGTAAATGTGGTCTTCTCTTGGTCCTCTAGGGCTATAAAAATCTTGTTATATCACGATTAGCCATCCAAAAAATAGTAGTATTCTTGTCCAGCTAATCTGTCAAGCATTTGGTCAATAAAGGGGAGATGAAAATGGTCTTTTTGGGTGGCATTATTCAATTTTCTATTATCTATGAAAATTCTCCACCCAGTAACAGTTCGAATGTGAATTTGATCACTGTTTTCATTTTTTACTACACTCAATCCCCTTTTCTTTAGAACATATTGGACTAGACTTACCCATTTGCTATCAGAGATTGGAAATACAATACCAGCATCAAGCCATTTAATCATTTTTTTCCTACCACCTCTTTATGTTTGGATTTACGCGGCGTTGTTGTTCTACACTGGCTTGTGCAATTCCTCCATGAGAATTTTATGCATGCATAAAGCTGGACTAATACCTCATATGTCAGACATTGTCCACCCAATTGCTCTTTTACGCCTACGTAGTACTCTCAGTAATTTTTCCTCCTTTAATTTAGACAAGTCATAAGAAATGATAATAGGTAAAGTATCAGAACTACCCAAATAAGCATAATGAAGGTGAGAAGGTAAAGGATTTAGTTCCAATTTTGGAGCTTCTTCAATTGATGGCTTCAGAGAGGATTATTTTGCTTGTTCAAAGGTTCAAAGGGATTTAATCCTTTCACATATTCACATGATGCATTCAAAATATGCTTCATCTCTTCAACCTCATCATTAATCTCTAAACTATCAAACAACACAATTGCTTTCTCTAAAGAATCCTTCAAATATACACTTTGGAAATAAATTGTTCATCCATCTCCATGATATATATCATATACAATTCTTCATAATGGGGAGGAAGTTGAATTGCTTTGTATACATTAATAACAGCTTCCTCATTGTCAACTCTCATGATCATTTTTCCTTCTCTTACTTTAATTATAGCATCCCCTGTAGCAAAGAGAGGTCTCCCCAATATAATAGGAACTTTTTAATCGGCTTCAGAATCCAAGATGATGAAATTAGCTGGGAAAATAAATTTTCCAATTTTCAGCAGCACATCTTCAATCACCTCTTCCGGGTAAGCTATGGATCTGTCTGCTAGTTGCAACATCACAGTGGTGGGTTCTGGAGCTCCCAATCTCAATTGTTTGTACAAAGACAAGGGCATAAAATTTATGCTTGCTCCCAAATCACAAAGTATATGGCTTACATCAATATTACCTATTCTCACAGGGATAGTAAAGCTACTAGGATCCTTAAGCTTTTGAGGAAGCTTATTTTGGACCCTTGAAGTGTACTCCTCAGTAAGTACAACGATTTTAAATTTAGTCAATATCCTCTTGTTAGCCACAATATCTTTTATGGACTTGGCATACTTTGGAATTTCACGAATCGTATCTACCAATAGAATATTCAATTGAATCTGACTCAACATAGAGAAAAAGTTGTTGAACATGCGATCATCACTCTTCTTCTACAATCATTGTGGAAAAGGCGGTGGTGGTCTTGGACCATTCACGGGTGCTGAAATTGTATCATCTTTCTTTGCTTCCTGTGTTGCTTTAGGAATTAATTCACCCTTAGGTATAGGCTTGTCTTTTCTCTTCTTTGGAACTTCTTCTAATTCCCTTCAAGTTCTAAGTGTAATTGCACTAACTTGTGGATTTTTCTCTGTATCACTTGGAAGAGCACCTGTAGGCCTAGTGTTTTGATTTGCAGCTGGCTGTCCCTTTTGCCTTTCAAGATTTCTGAAAGCATTTCTAAGTTGTTGATTGTCATGCAATAATTTCTTCAACATATCATTTGTACTTTCTTCTACTTTTTGGGGTGGCCTTTGGGGATGATTAAAATTTTCTTAGGGTCTATATTGATTTTGATTTGATTGATTTCCATCCCAGGAGAAATTAGGATGGTTCTTCCAGTTTGGATGTTAGTGTTCCCATATTGTGCCTGTTGGTTCATCAAACCTCTGCTTTGTTTCCCTACATAATAAATAAATTCAGGATTTGTGGGGCACATTTCACTTATGTGATTGTCACCATATATTTCACAATGTATTGACATTTGTTGAACATGCTGCATTTGTTGGGTCTAGTTGGTTGTCATTCTATTTATTTGATTTACCAATTTTTCTATATCTTCTCTCATGGAATAAAAGTCATTTAAGTTCAAGTACTCCTACTTCTTTTTGTTTCATTGCTCTCCTTGGTTCTCCTTCACCTTGCCAGTTATGATCATTACCAGTAAAGTTGTTTAGCTGAAGTTGTATTTCACTATATGATCTCGCCATGCAACAACCTCCACAAGCTGAATAAAGATTCATCTTTTAAGTATCATCTAATCCATCAACAAATGTATGGCCTAGTACCTCATTAGTCTGACCATTATGTAGACAGTCTCGAAGTATTTTCTTGTATCTTTCCCAATCTTGACTAAGAGTCTCACCATCCCGTTGTTGAAAACCAAGAATCTAGCTCCGCAAAGACTTTGTCTTCTTAGTAGGGAAAAACTTGATTAAGAATTTCTTTGCTAAATTATCCTAAGTATGGATTGAATTAGTAGGCTCCTTCTGCAAACATTCTTTAGCTTCCCCCGACAATGAACAAGGAAACAAGGTCAGCCTAACATAGTCCTTGGAAACATTTGGATAGTTGTAAGTATCTATGATTTCCAAAAAATTCTAAATATGCATCTGCTGGTCTTCATGAGATAGAACTACATATTGCCTAGTAGACTGAATCAGGTGTACCATGTATTATTTAAGTTCAAAGTGACGGGTAATATCAGGCTTCACAATAGCTTGAGTCATATTAGCAAGATTTGGCCTTGCAGCTTTTATCACCGGATGCTCTCCATTACCCGCCATCACTCTTAGTTGTGGTTGAACTAAGATGTCCAACTCTCGTTCTATTTTGTATCTAACTTTCAACTCCTTCCTCACTCTTTGAAGTATTCTTTCAATTTCAGGATCAAGAGGAAAGAGATTTCTTGTGGTTCTACTCCTCCGCATTGAAGAGAAGAGCCTGCGTAACACAAACAAAGTGAACTGAAAATTAATGCTCAGTCAAGTAGCTAATTTTTAACTCCCCAGCAACGGCGCCAAAAAATTGTTGCGACCAAAACACTCACGCAAGTGTACGCGATCAACAAGTAATATAGTAAAAAGTAAAGTATCGTTCTCGCGAGGAATTATGATCAACTTATCGACTGATGCAAACTCAAAAAATTATCAGTTCAAGCTGATTCATCACAAAATATATTAATAACCAATTTAAAATTTAATTAGTAACCAAATAATAATACAATGCAATGTTTACTACGCCACTTATGCAATTTTCTTTTAACAATTAATAAAGAAGATATTTCAGAGTCATGTTATGCTATGCTCTTAGCTTAAGAATGCTTTATTGAATTATTTGGGTTATTGATTGTAGGATTAATAATACCCATAAGAATATATCGAATTCTTATGCACATACTCAAGTTAAATTAATACATATATGTCTATGACATTAATATTAACTAAATTGCCTTTACAATTCCTATTTTTCAATCAAACAAATTAATTCGGTATATGTCTATCTTAACAACGAGTCTTTCACCCGATGCCAAGGATCCAAATCTTGTTCTATTTGATTATATATGCAATCAAGAATTTCCTTTTTTAAGTTTAACTCAAGGTTCATAAATAGTATTTCATTGTTAGCTACGCAGTAAAAAATTTAACAGCAGAATCATATAAACAACCTATAACGATAAATTCAAGATCTTCAATCTAAGATTCAGACAACATAATTATCTAACACCCATGACCCAAGAATATTTGATTTTTTAGCTACTCATATTCATACAAACATCAACAATATAAGTCTTAAACATAATATAAATAGATACTAGAAGAAGGTTTAGAAAAACTCTTTCAATCCTTGCTCCAAAGTGTTGTTTCTCTTGATTTTCTCCTCCAAGATGAATCTCATCTCTTTCTTCTCTATCTAAAAATCAGATCCCCCTTCAATAATTGCAATGCTTTACTCTTTTAAATCGTGTGTGAAAGGATTTTGACAATTATGTCCTTTTATGACCGAAATAAAATAGTTCTGCTATTTTTACACAAACGCGGCTCACCATGCGATGCCCCATATGATGCGTACATGGATTGGTCAGAGGCAGAATACAATTTAACGGAGCAAATTTTTTTTTAGAAAAATGCACTACCGTGGCGCGCCACGTGGCATGACAGTGCAAATTTCTTCACTGCTTCATTTTTTCATTTGTTTTTCTATCTGGGATTGCTATGCAACCCCCGAACACGATCCCGACTTGATTTGATTAGATTTTACTCAGACTTCAAAGCCTTAAATTAATCAAATTCATACATAATTTAATTCATAAGTCGAAATCGCTTCATATAAGGCATAAAACATGAATTTAGTGCAATTCATCATTATTTAAGCTCAACCCATTACAAAATATAATAGTTAAGTGTTGTTACAATGACTAAAACACGAGTTTTTAGTTGTGATTTAAATCAAATTTTGTGCTTTTGAGGCCTTGAAAATCTCATTTAGGGTTGTCTCATTTTACGTGAATAGCTGCGTGTAACCAAAAAACTTAAATATGAAATTCTATTTAATTTTGATTTTAAAATGAATAAATTTGACTTCAGTCAATATTGTGGGAATACAAATCCGGACCCGTGATTTGATTGTCTCGGAGGGTCCGTAGAAAAATATGGAACTTGGGCGTATCCTCGGAATCGAATTCCGATGTCCCAAGCCCGAGAAATGAATTTTTTGAGTGCCCTGCTTATGTGTCTACGTCGGTGGGGGATTCTATTGTGGTGGATCACATCCTTTATTCATTAATAGAGGTTATTGGAAGTCTTGTGGCTGGTGTAGATTCGCTTCTTCTGAACATGGTTGATTTCGATGTTATATTGGGGATAGACTAGATGTCACCTTACCATGCTATCTTGGACTGTCATGTCAAGACTATGACCTTAGCTTTACTGAGTATTTAGCCTATTTGGCATAAGTTCCTGATTCTAGTGCTGAGGTCCCTTCTATTGATTTTGCGCTCGTTGTTCGTGAGTTTTGTGATGTTTTCCCTTCAGACCTGCCGGGGATTCCACCTGACAGGGATATTGACTTTTGTATTGATTTGGCTCCGGGCACCCATCCTATTTTTATTATGCTGTATTGCATGCCCCCTCCCCCGAGTTGGAAAGAGTTGAAGCAGCAGTTGCAAGACTTTCTTAAGAAGGACTTCATTAGACCCAGCATTTCTCCTTGGGGTTCGCCAGTGTTGTTTGTTAAGAAAAAGGATGGTTCGATAAGAATGTGTGTTGATTACTAGCAGTTGAACAAGGTTACAATCAAGAATAAGTATTCACTGCCGAGGATTGATGATTTGTTCGTTCACCTTCCATGTGCCAAGGTATTTTCAAAGATTGACTTGAGATCTAGCTATTGTCAGTTGAGGATTAGGGCATCCGATGTTCTTACGACAACATTTCGAGCACGGTATGGGCATTCGGGTTGACAAATTCCCTAGCAGCTTTCATGAATTTTATGAACCGAGTGTCCAGGACTTATCTGGACTCGTTCATAATAGTCTTTATTGATGATATTTTGATAGATTCCCGCAGCCGGGAGGAGCACGAGCAGCATCTCAGGGTGGTTCTTCAGTTTTTGAGGGATAGTCAGCTATATGCTAAATTTTCAAAGTGTGAGTTCTGGTTAAGTTCAGTTGCATTCTTGGGTCATGTCGTATCAGCATAGGGTATTTAGGTTTATCCGAAGAAGATTGAGGCGGCAAAGAATTGGCCAAGACCAGCATCAGGTACGGAGATTTGGAATTTCTTGGGATTGGCAGGCTACTACCGCTGGCTCATGGAAGGGTTCTCATCTATTACAGCCTCGACGAAAAGATTGACATAGAAAGGTGCCCAATTCAGATGGTCGGATGAGTGTGAGGCGAGCTTTTAGAAGCTCAAGGCAGCTTTGACTACGACACCGATGTTTGTTTTGCCTACAGGTTTAAGGCCTTATATAGTTTATTGTGATGCTTCCCCTATTGAGCTTCGTGCAGTGTTGATGTATGATTGAAAGGTCATTGCGTATGCTTTGAGGCAGTTGAAGATTCATTAGAAGAACTATCTGGTGCATGATTTAGAGTTAGCAGCCATTGTTTATGCATTGATGTTTTGGAGGCATTATTTGTATTGCGTGGCATGTGAGGTGTTCACTGATCACAAGAGTCTTCAGTATCTGTTAAAGCAAATGAAGTTGAATTTGAGGCAGATGAGGTGGTTGGAGTTGTTGAAGTATTATGATATCACTATCTTATATCACCAAGGAAAGACCAATGTTGTGGCCGATGCTTCGAGTAGAAAGTCAGTCAATATGGGCAGCCTTGCTTATATTCCGATTGGTGAGAGGCCGCTTTCTTTAGATGTTCAGGCTTTGACCAATCGGTTTGTCAGGTTGGACATTTTTGAGCTTAGTCAGCTATTAGCTTGCTCGGTCGCTCGTTCTTCATTATTGGAACATATTTATGATCGGCAGTTTGATGATCTCCATAGTGTATCTTTGGAGACACGGTGTAAGGTGGAGACACCAAGCAGGTTACCTTATGTGATGATGGAGTTTTGAGATTGCAGGGGAGAGTTTGTGTGCCTAATACGGACAGGGTTCGAGAGTTGATTTTAGAGGAAGAGCATAGCTCTCGGTACTCTATTCATTTGGGCACCGCGAAGATGTATCAAGACTTGCGGCAGCATTATTGATGGCAAGAATGAAGAAGGATATTGTTGTATATGTGGGTCGTTGTTTGAATTGTCAGCAGGTTAAATATGAGGATCAGAGGCCCGGTGGTTTATTTCAAAGGATTGAGCTTCTCGAGTGGAAATGGAAGCAGATCAGTATGGACTTTCATGGTTGGTGAGCGGGTATTGCTTCGAGTGTCACCTATGAAGGGCATGATGAGATTTGGGAAGTAGGGTAAGCTTAGCCTTAGATTCATTATTCCTTTTGAGGTTCTTGATCAAGTGGGAGAGGTGGTTTATAGACTTGCTTTGCCGCCGAGCTTATCTGCCGTGCATCTAGTGTTTCATGTGTCCATGCTTCGAAAGTATCACAGCAATCAATCCCATGTTATAGATTTCAGCACTGTCCAGTTGGACAAGGAATTATCTTATGAGGAGGAGCCGGTGGCTATTCTAGACCAGCAGATTCATCAGTTGAGATCGAAGGGTTTTCTTTTTGTTCGTGTTCAGTAAAGAGGTCAGCTTCCTGAGTCAGGGAGTCCGAGTCGGATATACGGAGTCGTTGCCCTCATCTTTTCCTCGACTTAGGTACTTGCTTCTTTTGTCCGTTCGAGGACGACCGGTTATTTTAGAGGTGGAGAATGTGATGACCCAAACGATCATCACTTGTTTTAAATCAAATTATGTGCTTCTAAAACCTTGAAAACCTCATTTAAAGTTGCCTCAATTTGCATACACAGTCCGGGCGCATAGCCGAAAAGCTTAAATATGAAGTTATGTGAAAAATGTTAAGTTTTGATTATAAAATAAATAAATTTGACTTCGATCAATATTTTAGGAAAAAGGACTTAGATCCGAGATTTGACGGTCCCAGAGGTTCCGTAGGAATATATGGGACTAAGGTGTTTGCTGGGATTTGAATTCGGAGGTCCCAAGCCCGAGAAATGAATTTTTCTGTAAAATTGTTTTCTAAAAATGTTTAAGGAAAATTGAAATGAAATAAAATCTAATTAGAAAGTGATGGTATAGGGCCCGTATGTATTTTGGTTAGGGTGCCCGATAAAGGTCTTATATATGGTTTAAGTTATTTCTATAAAATTTGGTTAAAAACAGACGTCGTTTGACGTGTATCGGACTTGAAATGCTAAATTTGACACTTGATGAAGTTTGAGAACTTTTTTTTGATTTTGAGGTTTTGTTCATTGTTTTTGAGGTCATTTTGGTGATTTGATCTCACAGATGAGTTCGTATGATGCTGTTGAGTTAGTACATATGTTTGGTTAGGAGCCCCGAGGGCTCGCGTGTGTTTGAGATGTGTTTCGGGAGGTTTTAGACTCAAGAAAAAGTTGTAGAAACTACAGTTATGGTGTTCTATGATTTAGTGTTATGCTATCGCATAGGCAGTCTTGCGATCGCATAGTGTAAGTTTTTAACTGTCCTATTCTGTTTCATGAGATCACATAGGTCTTTCTGCAATCGCATAGAGTAGCCACAACTCATTCTATGTGATCACATTTTTCTTCCGCAATCACGATGCATTACATTAAATCTGGGACGCGAAGTCCTTTTATGCGATCGCGTTGCTTGGTTCGTGATCGCAATGACCAACTTTTCCTTACCCAATGTGATTTCATGACCTTCTTCGGTATCCATAGACCATTTCTGCCCAGTGATTTTAAAAGACCCAAAATAGTAGCTTAACGGGATTTATCAAAATTTCACAAAACCTCTTCTTCTCCAAAGCAATTAGGCGATCCTTGAAGTGATTCTTCACCATATTCTCTGGGGTTAATAATCTTTAACTTATTTTCTTCCATTTTACTCAACATCTATTGAATGTCTAAGCTAAAACATGTGATAAAGGGTGGAAAATTAGGGATTTGGGTAGATAATAATGCCCAACTATGCCTTTTAACGGGCAAAGCGGTCGCTGAAAATATAATCCGGTTTTAAGTCCGGAATCGAATCCTCAAGGAACTAACCTATCTATTACACTTTTTGGAAATGTTATTATTAACTCAATTTATCTCTAGATGCAAGATTTTTTTTGATCAAATAGGATTGGGTTTTTGTTTGACTACTCCAACTACTATTATAAACAACAGTAAGCGAAAACAAGGATAATTCAATGGTAAAAGATTCTAGGCCAGTGATTTCCCCAATTGGCAGTTTAGGTCTTGACTCTTCCATTATAATATCGCCGTAATACTCTATGAGGATTAAGAGTTATGGGTTATCATAATTATCTCTCCATCAACTACAATAATTTATTAGAGCGTTCTCTCAAACTACTCTAGCTAACAATATGTGTGCAACTCTAAATTATCCCATTAATGTTTCGTTATCTCCAAACCCACTTTTAAATTCAAGTAATGAATCTCTTCAATTACCTAAAAGCGGTGTTGTTCAACAGCTGTCTAACCTAATACTCTTTCTCAAGCAATATAAGTAATTAGACACGATTAATCAAGGGCCCATTCAGTTAATCACCATGCAAAACGTAATTGAACAATCATATCAAAATCTGGCTCAATTATAACAACTTGAGTCAAAAGTTTAACCAGCATTTAGTTCCATCAACCCTGGATAAGTGTTTAACTACTCATAGGAGAAAACTAATAGATTATTCATAATGTAAAATTGCAAGAATTAAAAAGAGATTGAGAAAAAATCTAATGTTTGGATCTTCTCCTTCCACTTGTTCTTCCTCCAAAATAGTCTAAATAAGCATAAAACCATCTTGGGTGAGTTTCTAAAGATTATAAGGGTTTTACAAAAGTTTCCTGAAATTACACTTTGGTGCTCAAACTCCCAGCCGAATGAACATTTTACCGCGGTCAACCCTAGTGAACATTGATCTTTCTGCCTCGCTTTATTAATCCACCGCGGTTCACCGCAGTGGCATCGCGATTGCAGTGGCCTTCTTTCCCGAACCATTATAGCTTCTTCGCGCTCGGGTACTTCTCGAGTGGGCCTTTTCTTCACATTATCGCCTTCAACATACTCCATGTTGCTTCTTCTCATATAATATTTCCTGTGAAACAAAATGCAAACTATTTAGAGCATTTTGTTGGCAATTTATCTATAAAACAACAACAAAGTATGGATATGAAGGTGTAAATATCAATTATATAGCCTATTATTAGTAGAGTTAGGGCCTTTTAATTATTTTTGATTTAGACCTTGTTTTCGGGTCGATTTTGGAAATAAATTATATATTCAGGCTCGTGGGTGAATGTATGATTGGATTGTGGTTTGAACCTCGTGTTTTGACCAAGCGGGCACGGGTTAATCTTGGGTTTTTGGGAAGAAGGATTGGAAAGCTATAACTAGGCATTGGATTCGCATTGTTTAGCATTCATTGATGTTATGAAGTTATTTATGTATATATTCAATCGATTTGGAGCCAAATTCGAGAGAAAAAGGGGTAATTGAGGATTGAGTTGGTCGTGGAAGTTCGAAATAAGTGTTTGGTCTAACCTTAGCTTGAGGGATTAAGAGTTGTGTCTTACTTTCTATTTGTTTCTTGTTGAGTACGACATATAGGCATGGTTACAAGTATATATACATTGGTGTCAAGTATGACCGTGAGTCTTATACAGTTATTTTCATAATTTCAATTTATTATTCATGCCTTGGTGAAGATTTCTATTTGTTGTGTAAAGTGTTGGAAAGAATTGTGACTTATGAACATTGAAGAGTGATGGCTCCAGTTGTGTAATGAATTTTGAAAGTATAAGTGATAATTGAAACTCTAGAGCATTGGCTCGAGTTGTGAAGTAAAAGCGAGAAAGAAAAGAGATTATTATAATTCCCTCTTGCCGGTCTATTGTTGGGTTGTGGTTCCCTTGCATTGTGTACTTAGTTGATATTACAGATGCTTAGGTTGATAATTCCTTGTGTTCGGTGTTGTAATAAGTTTAGTTATAGCTAAAGTAGGTAGATGTTGAAATGGGATTAGGTATTGCTAAAGTAGTTAGGTGTTGTAACAAATTTAATTATCATCGAGGTAGTTGGGTGTCGAACGAGTTTGATTATAGTTGAGGTAGTTAGATATTGGAACCAGTTTGGTTATAGTTGAGGTAGTTAGCTGTTGGAACAAGTTGATTATAGTTGTTTCTCCATTTCCGGGATAATGTAGACCTTATTGATCCTTGGTCGGGACTCTTGTTATAACTTCAAATATTATATATATGGATTGTGTTACACATTGCAACAATTATATATGGATCGGGTTGCACGCCGAAACATATATATATATATCAGGTTGTACGCCGCAACAATATTATTCATGGATCGGGTTGCACACCGCAATAGTACTATATATTGGGTTGCACGCCGCAACAATATTATATATGGATCGGGTTGCACGCCACAACAATATTATATATGGATCGGGTGGTACGCCTACCACAATATATAACTGTGAGCACCTGATTTTTGCCCAATATGAATTACTCCTATAAATTCGAAACAAAATAATTTATTTTAGTGTTTGCGATCTTGTGGATTTTCGTGGCATGTTCTGTTAATTGTTTGCATTTTTGTTCGTGCATTTTAACTAGTGAAAAATACAAAAAGCGTGTTCCATGTGCATTTAGAAGTTAATTTGATATTTTATGAATTAATTAGCAATTAGTCATTTCATAAAAAAGAAAAATTAAAAATAGTTTAATTTGCACCTTTAATTTTATCTTTGATTTTAGTTGATTATTTGTGATAATTATTATTTAGGATTAATTAGAATTTTTGATAGGTTAATTTGGTTTTGTAATTTAAATTAGATTTTTATTTTAATTTGAAAATAAAGGGGATTTAAAATTTGAAAAGAAAAGAAAAAAATTTGAAAAGAATTGGTCTTTAATAAGAGACCCAAATTGGGTCAATTTTGTTTAAATTCCCAGCCCAAAATCACCCCAGTTCCAGTCGAAATACACCCAAACCAGGTCCAGTCCCCCTAATAACCAAACGATGTCATTTCATTAGGATGAATCCAACCGTCGAAGTTTGATGATAAAACATCTGGGACCCTACCCCCCTTAGAAACCCCTACCCTAGTCTTTATCACCTCTCACAAGACCAGATTTAACCCCACTATCCAGCGCCATGAACTGCCGGCCGAAAATCGCCTCCACCAGGGGGCGATCATCCAATGACATTATTTTTACACCATAGGCTCGCCTTGACCTCCTCATCTCGCATCTGCAGTTGGTTTCCCTCAAAACTCTCCCAAACCTCTCAAATCTCTGATACCCTAAGGCGCCGCCATTGATTCCTCTGCCGTGTCTGGTGGAGCCGATTTCAAATCACCCCAAATTAACACCAAAAGACCCCCGTCTCTCCCTCATTCAAAATCCCCACACATAGTCCTTCGAACGCCCCTATAGCTGCTCGAATTTCAAATCTAAAGTCAAGACATTCCATGCAAGGCTAATACGGACGAAGTTATAAGCAACCCAGTTCGAGCCGTGTTTGAGTAAGTTCTCCTCCTCTCTTTTGATTTTTCTGGCTCAATTTATTCCCCACCCCTTCTTTGGGTAGTCGGAATAGGATAAGGCATTTTAGAATAAACCAGACCATTTTCTTTTCTTTTGAGTTGAACCATCTGAACTTTTGAATCCCTATGGGTTGTGGTTTATAGTGTTCATATTTGCTAAATCAGTTCAATCGCTTAGGTAGTAAAGTTAGGTTCATTGTGGTGAAATCAGAATGGTTAGGTCATTAATTTGCCTCTTGTTTCTTTACATTGTTTCATCTGACTAGTTAGTGAAGTTAGAGAGCATGAAATTCATTAGTAATCTTGTTTAATCGTGTTTCCGTTTTGTTTATTTTGATATTATTGATCTTTTGTTTCCTTTCAATTCATAATTGTTGATTCAATGGTTAGATTTAGTTACCTCTTTTTTGTTAATTTGTTTTGGTAAGGCTTGGGTCAGAAATGACTAGTTTAAAATAAGTTTGGGCCCTTTGAGTCATTTGTGACCTTATTCGAAGAGGCCCAACTGTTTTTGAGCCCATTCATTTGGTTCTTAAAGTAATTTCCAGGGTATGGAAGGGTGGTATAGATAATATGACTAGGGAAGCTTTTGTAACAAGAATAGGAAGCTTCTAGTAGGGGGTTCCTGTAAAATTCAGGTTGTAACTTGGCAACCAAGCTGTAAAATCAGGGACTATAGGGAAAAATTAAATTATGAAGATTAACCTAATATTCAGCCTATAAAAGGCATAAAAACTTAAGCTAAAGGGGGTTCGAAAAAAGGGGGTGAACAAAATAAGTGAGCTAAGTGATAGAAAAATCTAAAAATGAAAAACAACAGAAAATTGAGAAAAACTATTGTTTCATTGGAATTCTAGCAATTTTATGTTGCCTTTCAAACACTGAAAGCATTAGATCCTCATTAGGGGATCTGGAATGGTGCTATTTTGGGTATTTCGAAAGGATTTAGGTTTGAAGTTGTGTTGAAATCACTGTTCCATCAAATGCTTTTTATGATACCTTCAATTTTTGATTCCTGAAATTGTGTATGAGTTATATGGGTTGAGATGGTTCAAGTTTGGTATTTCGTTTAAAAAACACTGGTTGGAAATTATGGTTTTGGATCTGTGACTGCTAGGCATCAATTTATTTGTTTTTAAAGTTGTTTTAGTGGTTTTATTTTTGTTGTTGGGACCCTGTTGTTACTGTTGCTGTTGATCTTTGCTCTTACTACCCTCTGTTGTTCTTTTTCAAATCTCCAGGTATTTCTTTAGCTCATGGTTGAAGCAAGAGTGCTGATATATGTAATGATCTGAAGTTTGGTCGAATGAAGACCTTGTTTGAAGCTGAATTCCCATTTTTCTTTCAATATTTATGTGTTTTGCAACTAGATTTCCAATTATAGATGTTATTTAAGACTCTTTTCTTTCATCTGCGACTCAGTACGTGATGGTGAATAGGTATAATATTTGCATCTGCGTCAGTGGGTGAAGCATGAATTTAGTCATTTGGACTCACGCTTGATATTGACTGTGGGGTTCGGATTTGAAAAACTTTCTGCTAAGAATCACGCATGTTTTTGTCTTGAAGTTCACCATTGTATTTGCAATTGTGTTTAAGTTCTGTTTGATTTTAGCCTAAAGGTTGGTGTTATGAGTAGTGCTCAGTTCCTCATGTAATGTGTCGTGTTTTAATGTGTTTATTTCTAGTTAATTGGCTTGATTTATAAGGATAACCATTGGTTATGCCTTGTGAATGTCATTTCTGATTTCATATCGGGCCTGATACAAGAGGCTGGGCCTTCTTCAAGAGAGACAAGCTGGACTTTACTTGTAAGAGTCTAGTTGAGGCCTGCCTGGTGGTCTTGGCCCAGTTCATTGGTCGATGCACTCATCTGACCATTTTCGTTGGGTTTGATCTTGGATCTTATTGTGCCACGCTTAGTTCTATTTGATTTTGTTAATTTGAGGGGCATAGAACGAAAGCATTTGATAGAATGATTGCAATAATCTCATGAAAGGTTCTGTAATCGCAAATTTCTAGTTATCTCAAATTTAGGAGACGAATAATAGTTGAACTTTAGTTTGTTTCAAATTAAGTTTTTTTTAATTAATTGAGTTAAGTCGTGTTAGTAACACAAACGATTTGGCCCTCCGGGTATAGTTAAGTTAATCCTTTTAATTTAGATTTGGGTGTGCCATGCCGAATAAAATTCCAGTCGCATAGCCCTCATTTATTTAAATTCGTAGTGATCCTTTGAAATCGAGGCATGCCATTTAGCTAATTTTCATGACCCTCGCAAATTTGAAAATGCATAATTGCTTTAGGCGTGCTAGTTAATAATGTACTTCCCTAAACTCGGGTGCGTATTTATGCGACCCAAATCCAAATCTCAACGTTAGATTACGTGTGTTGCAAATTGCGAGTACATTTATGTGACGTGGTTCAAAACGCAGTTAGCAACGTTGCAATCTTCTTAAAAACTAAATAAAAGCGGTTAAAAAGTTATAATTTGCACATAGGTTCAAGTGTTCTAAAATAAGATAATTAAGCCGAATATAACTGTTGAGCGACCGTGCTAGAACCATGGAACTCGGGAAAGCCTAACACCTTTTCCCGAAATAGTAGAATCCCTTATCTGGATTTCTGGCTCGCAGACTATATTACAGAGTCAAATAAACAACCCATAACGATAAATTGAAGATCTTCAATATAAGATTCAAACAACATAATTATCTAACACCCATGACCTCAGAATATTTGAGTTTTTAGCTACTCATATTCATATAAACATCAACAATATAAGTATTAAACATAATATAAATAGATACTAGAAGAAGGGTTAGAAAAACTCTTTCAATCCTTGCTCCAAAGTGTTGTTCCTCTTGATTTTGTCCTCCAAGATGAATCTCCTCTCCTTCTTCTCTCTCTAAAAATCTGGTCTCCCTTCAATAATGGCACTACTTTACCTTTTTAAGTCGTGTGTGAAAGGATTTTGGCAATTATGCCCTTTTATGAGTGAAACAGAAGGGTTCTGCTATTTTTACACAAACTCGGCGAACTGTGCGATGCCATGTTCGACGCGTACATGGATTGGTCCGAGGCAGCATACAATTTAATGGAGCAGAAAAAATTTTCAGAAAAATTGCATTGCCGTGGCGCCCCACGTGGCATGACAGTGCAAATTTCTCCACTGCTTCATTTTCTTATTTGTTTTCTATCCAGGCTTGCTATGCGACACCCAAACACGATCCCAACTTAATTTCTTAAGCTTTTACTCAGACTTCAAAGCCTCAACTAAATCAAATTCATAGAAAATTTAATTCTTAAGTCGGAATCTCTTCCTGTAAGGCATAAAGCACGAATTTAGTACAATTCATTATTATTTAAGCTCAACCCATTGTAAAATATAATAATTAACGTTTTGTTACAACGACTAAAACACGAGTTTTTAGCTATGATGACCCAAACGATCACCATTTTTTTTAAATAAAATTATGTGCTTTTGAGGCCTTGAAAGCCTCATTTAGAGTTGTCTCGATTTACGTGCATAGTTCGGGTGTGTAGCCGAAAAGCTTAAATATGAAATTCTATGAAGAAAAGCTAAGTTTCACTTTTCAAAATGAATAAATTTTACTTTAGTCAATATTTTGGAAAAACAGATCCGGACCCGTGAGTTAACAGTCCTGGAGGGTTCATAGAAAAATATAGGACTTGAGCGTATTCTTGGAATCGAATTTCGCTATTCCAAGACCGAGAAATGAATTTTTTGAGTGCCCCTATTTATGAGTCTATGCTGGTCGGTGATTCAATTGTGGTGGATCGCATCCATTGTTCATATATAGTGGTTACTGGAGGTCTTGAGACTGGTGTAGATTCGCTTCTTCTGAACATGGTTGATTTCAATTTTATATTGGGGATGGACTGGTAATCACCTTACCATGCTATCTTGGACTTTCATGTCAATACTATGACTTTAGCTTTACCGAGTATTTTGCCTATTTGGCATATGTTCCTGATTCTAGTGTTGAGGTCCCTTCTATTGATTCTGTGCTCGTTGTTCGTGAGTTTTCTGATGTTTTCCCTTCAGACCTTCCTGGGATGCCACCCGATAGGGATATCAACTTCTGCATTGATTTGGCTCCGGGCACCCATCCCATTTCTATCACGCCGTATCACATGGCCCTGGCCGAGTTGAAAGAGTTGAAGGAACAGTTGCGAGACATGCTTGAGAAGGGCTTCATTAGAGCCAGCGTTTCGCCTTAGGGTGTGCCGATGTTATTTGTTAGAAAAAGGATGGTTCGATGAGAATATGCGTTGATTACTGGCAGTTGTACAAGGTTAATATCAAGAATAAGTATTTACTACCAAGGATTGATGATTTGTTCGATCATCTTCAAGGTGCCAAGGTATTTTCAAAGATTGACTTGAGATCTGTCTACCATCAGTTGAGGATTAGGGCATCCGATGTCTCTAATATAGCATTCTGCACTCCATACGAGCATTTTGAGTTCTTGGTTATGTCATTTGGGTTGACAAATGCCCCAACAGCTTTTATGGATTTGATGAACCGAGTGTTCAGGCCTTATTAGGACTCGTTCGTAATAGTCTTTATTGATGTTATGTTGATAGATTCCCAATGCCGGGAGGAGCATGAGCAGCATCAGGGTGTTCTTCAGACTTTTAGGAATAGTCAGCTATATGCTACATTTTTGAAGTGTGAGTTATGGTAAAGTTCAGTTGCATTCCTGGGTCATGTCGTATCGGTAAAGGGTATTTAGGTTGATCCGACGAAGATTGAGGCAGTTAAGAACTGGCCTAGACCAGTATCAAGTATGGAGATTTTGAATTTCTTGGGATTGGCAGGATACTACCGCCGGCTCGTGGAAAGGTTCTCATCTATTATAGCCTCGACCAGGTTGACACAGAAAGGTGCCCAGTTCAGATGGTCGGATGAGTGCGAGGCAAGCTTTCAGAAGCTCAAGATAACTTTGACTACGGCACCCAAGTTGGTTTTGCCTACAGGTTCAGGGTCTTATATAGTTTATTATGATGCTTCCCGTATTGGGCTTGGTGCAGTGTTGATGTAAGATGGAAAGGTCATTTCCTATGCTTCGAGGCCGTTAAAGATTCATGAGAAGAACTATCTGGTGCATGATTTCGAGTTGACAGCCATTGTTTACACATTGAAGTGTTGGAGGCATTATCTATATGGCGTGGCATTTGAGGTGTTCATTGATCAAAAGAGTCTTCTGTATTTGTTCAAGCAAACAGAGTTGAATTATAGGCAGATGAGGTGGTTGGAGTTGTGGAAGGATTATGATACCACTATCTTATATAACCCGGGAAAGGCCAATGTGGTGGCTAATGCTTTGAGTAGAAAGTCAGCCAGTATGGGCAGTCTTGCTTATATTCCGGTCGGTCAGAGGCCGCTTGCTTTGGATGTTCAGGATTTGACCAATCAGTTTGTGAGGTTGGATATTTTTAAGCCTAGTTGGCTATTAGCTTACACGGTCGCTCGTTCTTCATTATTGGAACGTATCCATGATTGGTAGTTTGATGATCCCCATTTGTGTATCTCAGAGACACGGTGCAGCATGGAGATGCCAAGTAGTTTACCTTTGGTGATGATGAAGTTTTGTGATTGCAGGGGCGAGTTTGTGTACCTAATGTGGACGGGCTTCGAGAGTTGATTTTAGAAGAGGAGCATAGCTCTCGGTGCTCCATTCATCTGGGCACCGCGAAGATGTATCAAGACTTGCGGCATCATTATTGGTTGCAAGAATGAAGAATGATATTGTTGTATATGTGGGTCGGTGTTTGTATTTTCAGCGGGTTAAGTGTGAGCATCTGAAGACTGGTGGTTTATTTTAGAGCATTGAGCTTCCCGTCTGGAAGTGGAAGCAGATCACTATGAACTTCATTACTGGACTACCGCAGACTCGGAAGAAGTTTGATGCAGTTTGTGTCATAGTTGATAGGCTGACCAAGTCAACACATTTCATTCTTGTGGCAGTCTCCTATTCATCAGAGAGATTAGCCGAGATCTATGTTCAGGTGATTGTTTGCCTTCATGGTATGCCCGTATCTATCATTTAGGACCACGGTACGCAGTTTACCTCGCGCTTCTGAAGAGCAGATCAACGAGAGTTCGGTACACGGGTTGAGTTGAGCACAATATTTCATACCCAAACGGACAGTCAGACTGAGCGGACTATATAGATTGTGGAGGATATGCTCCGAGCTTATGTCATTAACTTTGGAGGCTCGTGGGATTAGATTTTTCCTTTAGCAGAGTTTGCTTACAATAACAGCTACTAGTCGAGTATCCTGATGGCTCCTTATGATGCTTTTGTATGGTAGACGGTGTCGGTCTCCGGTTGGGTGATTTGAGCAGCGAGAGGCTCAGTTGTTGGGCACAGATCTGGTTCATGAGGCCTTCGACAAGGTCAGGATTATTGAGGATAGACTCCGCACAGCTTAGTCTAGGCAAAAGAGTTATACAGACCGCAAGGTTCGAGATGTGGCTTTCATGGTTGGTGAGCGGGTATTGCTTCGAGTGTTGCCTATGAGGGCATGATGAAATTCTGTAAGCAAGGTAAGCTCAGCCTCAGGTTCATTGGTCCATTTGAGGTTCTTGATCAAGTGGGAGATGTGTTTTATAGACTTGCTTTGCCTCCGAGATTATCTGCCGTGCATCTAGTGTTTAGTGCGTCCATGATTCGGAAGTATAACAGCAATCCATCCCACGTTAGATTTCAGCATTGTCCAGTTGGACAAGGACTTGTCTTTTGAGGAGGAGCCGGTGGCTATTCTAGACCACCAGATTCATCAGTTGAGATCGAAGGGTTTTCCTTTTATTCGTGTTCAGTGGAGAGGTCAGCCTCTTATGTCATCCACCTTGGAGTCCGAGTCCGAATACGGAGTTGTTACCCTCATCTTTTCCCCGACTTAGTTACTGGCTTCTTTTGTCCGTTCGAGGACTAACAGTTGTTTTAATGGTGGAGAATATGATGACCCAAACGGTCATTGCTTATTTTATATTAAATTATATGCTTCCAAGGCCTTGAAAACCTCATTTAGAGTCGCCACAATTTGCATGCGCAGTTCGGGTGCGTAGCCAGAAAGCTTAAATATGAAATTATCTGAACAATGCTAAGTTTTGATTTTAAAATGAATAAATTTTACTTCGGTAAACATTTTATGAATATGGAACCGGACCTGTGATTTGACAGTCCCAGAGGGTCCGTAGAAAAATATGAGACTTAGGCGTTTGCTCGGAATCAAATCTCGAGGTCCCAAGTCCGAGAAATGATTTTTTCAATAAAATTATTTTCTAAAAATGTCTAAGGAAAATTGAAATAAAATCTGATTAGAAAGCGATGGTATCGGGTCCGTATTTTGGTTTCAGCGCCCGGTACAGGTCGTATTTATGGTTTATGTCATTTCAATAAAATTTGGTTAAAAACGAACGTCATTTGACATGGTTTGGGTTTGAATTGCTAAATTTGATTCTTGATGAAGTTTGAGAAAAAATTCTTGATTTTGAGGTTTTATTCATTGTTTTTAGGTCATTTTGGCAATTTGATCGCATGGATAAGTTCGTATGACATTGTTGAGTTAGTAATGTGTTTGGTTAAGAGCCCCGAGGGCTTGGGTGTGTTTCAGATGTGTTTCGGGAGGTTTTAGACTTAAGAAAAAGTTGCAGAAATAGCAGTTCTGGTGTTCTAAGATTTAGTGCTATGCGATCGCATTGCCAGTCTCGCGATCACATAGTGTAAGTTTTTAAGTGTCCTGTTTAATTCAATGCGATCGCATAGGTCCTTCTGCAATTGCATAGAGTAACCACAACTCATTCTATGTGATCGCATTCTTCTTCCGCGTTCGCGATGCATTAAACCAAATCAAGGAAGCAAAGTCATTTTCTTCTATGCGATCACAGTGCTTGGTTCGCGATCACAATGACCAACTTTTCCTTACTGAATGCGATCGCATGACCTTCTTCGCGATCGTATAGGCCATTTCTGCCCAGTGATTTTAAAAGACCTAAACCAGTAGCTTTATGGGATTTATCAAAATTTCACAAAACCTCTTCTTCTCCAAAGAACTTAGCCGATCGTTGAAGCGATTCTTCTCCATAATCTCTTGGGTTAATAATCTTTAACTTATTCTTCCATTTTCATCTATATCTATTGAATTTCTAAGCCTAAAACATGTGATTAAGGATAGAAAATTAGGGATTTGGGTAGATGATAATGCCCAACTATGCCTTTTAACAGGCAAACGGTAGCTGAAAATATAATCCGGTTTTAAGTCAAGAATCGAATCATCAGGGAACTAACCTATCTATTACAACCTTTGGCAATGTTATTGATAACTCAACTAATATCTAGATGCAAGATTTTTTTTACCAAATAAGATTGGGTTTTTATTTAACTACTCGAACTACTATTATAAACAACAGTAAGTTAAAACAAGAATAATTCAATGGTAAAAGATTCTAGGGCAGTGATTTCCCCAATTGGTAGTTTAGGTCTTTGGTAGATGATAATGCCCAACTATGCCTTTTAACTGGAAAAGCGGTCGCTGAAAATATAATCCGATTTTAAGTCCGGAATCGAATCCTCAGGGAACTAACCTATCTATTACACTCTTTGGCAATGTTATTATTAACTCAATAAATCTCTAGATGCAAGTTTTTCTTTGATCAAATAGGATTAGGTTTTTGTATAACTACTCCAACTACTATTATAAAAAACAATTAGCTAAAACAAGGATAATTCAATGGTAAAAGATTCTAGGGCAGTGATTTCTCCAGTTGGTAGTTTAGGTCTTGACTTTCCACTATAATATCGCCGTAATATTCTATGATGATTAAGAGTTATGGATTATCGTAATTATATCTCGATCAAATACAATAATTTACTAGAGCACACTCTCAAATTACTCTAGCTAACAATATGTGTGCAACTCTAAATTATCCCACAAAAGTTTTGTTATCTCTAAACCCACTTTTAAATTCAAGAAATGAATCTCTTCAATTACCTAAAAGTGGTGTTGTTCAACAGTTGTCTAACCTAATACTCTTTCTCAAGAAATATAAGGTAATTAGCCACGACTAATCAAGGGCCAATTCAATTTATCACCATGCAAAACGTAGTTGAACAATCATATAATAAATCTGGCTCGATTATAACAACTTGAGTCAAAACGTAAACTAGCAATTGGTTCTATCAACCCTAGATAAGTGCTTAGCTACTCATAACGAAATAGGAGAAAACTAATAGATTATTCATAATGTAAAATTGCAAGAATTAAAAGGAGATAGAGAAAAACTCTAATGTTTGGATCTTCTGCTCCCACTTGTTCTTCCTCCAAAAGTAGTCTAAAATAAGCTTAAAACCATCTTGGGCGAGTTTCTAAAGCTTATAAAGGTTTTACAAAAGTTTCCCCGAAATTACACTTTGGTCCTCAAACTTCCAGCTGAATGAACAGTTCACCGCGGTCGCGGCCTACCACAGTCAACCGTGGTGAATGCTGATCTTTCTGCCACGCTTTATTTACCCACCATCGCGGTGGTCTCCTTTCCTAGACCATTAATGTTTCTTCATGCTCGGGTACTTCTCGAGTGGGCCTTTTCTTCATATTATCGCCTTCAACATACTCCATGTTGCTTCCTCTCATATAATATTTCAAACAAAACCAAACGGACACTATATACAACATTTTGTTCGCAATTTATCGATAAAACAACAACAAAGTATGGTCATATTAAGGTGCAAATATCAATTATATAGACTATTATTAGTAGAGTTAGGGCCTTTTGATTATTCTTGATTTAGACCTCGTTTTAGGGTCGAATTTTAAAACAAAATATATATATTCGGGCTCGTGGGTGAATGGGTGATTGGATTGTGGTTCGAAAGTTGTGTTTTGACCAAGCGGGCCCGGGTCAATTTTGGGTTTTTGTGAAAAATGATTGGAAAACTATAACTAGGCATTGGATTTGCATTTTTTAATATTCAGTGATGTTATGAAGTCATTTATGTAAAGATTTAATCGATTTGGAGCCAAATTCGAGAAGAAAAGCGGTAATTGAGGATTGAGTTGGCCGTGGAAGTTTGAGGTAAGAGTTTGATCTAACCTTAGCTTTAGGGATTAGGAGTTGTGTCTTATTTGCTATTTTTTTCTTAATGAGTACGACATATAGGCATGGTGACGACTATCTATATGTTGTTGTCAAGCATGACTGTGAGTCTTATATTGTTATTTTCATAATTGATTGTATTATTCTTGCCTTGGTGAATATTTCTATTTGTTGTGTAAAGTTGTGGAAAGAATTGTGACTTATGAACATTGAAGAGCGATGGCTCCAATTTTGTAACAAATTTTGAAAATATAAATGATAATCGAAACTTTAGAGCATTGGCTCGAGTTGTGAAGTGAATTGTGAAGTAAAAGTGAGAAAGAGAAGAGAGGATTATATTTCCCCTTTGCCGGTCTATTGTTTAGTTGTGGTTCCCTTGCATAGTGTTCTTAGTTGATATTACAGATGCTTAGGTTGATGATTCCTTGTGTTAGGTGTTGTAATAAGTCTAGTTATAGCTAAAGTAGGCAGATGTCAAAATGGAATTAGTTATAGATAAAGTAGTTTGGTGTTGTAACAAGTTTAATTATCGTCGAAATAGTTAGGTGTCGGAACGAGTTTGATTATAGTTGAGGTAGTTAGATGTTGGAACAAGTTTAGTTATAGTTGAGGTAGTTAGATTGGAACAAGTTTGGTTATAGTTGTTTCTCCATTTCCGGGATAGCATAGACCTTATTGATCCCTTGTCGGGACTACTATTATAATTTCAAATATTATATATATGGATCGGGTTACACGCTGCAACAATATTATATATGGACCGGGTTGCATGCTTCAATAATATTACATATAGATCGGGTTGCGCGTCGCAATAATATTATACATGGATCGGGTTGCACGCCGCAATAATACTACATATAGATCAGGTTGCACGTCACAATAATATTATACATGGATCAGGTTTCATGCCACAACAATATTATTTATGGATTAGGTTGCACGCCACAACAATATTATATATGGATCGGTTACACGCCGCAACAATATTATATATTGATCGGGTCGTACTCCTACCACAATATATAACTGTGAGCACGTAAATTTTTCCTTATATGAATTACTCCCATAAATTCGAAACAAAATAATTTCTTTCAATGTTTTCGAGCTTGTGGATTTTCGTGGCATGTTCTGTTAATTGTTTGCATTTTTGGTCGTGTATTTTAGCTAGTTTAAAATACAAAAAAATGTGTTGCATGTGCATTTAGAAGTTAATTTAACATTTTAAAGAAATTAATAGCAATTAGTCATTTCATTAAAAAAAATAAAACATGGTTTAATTTGAACCTTTAATTTTAACTTTGAATTTAGGTGATTATTTGTGATAATTATTATTTAGGATTAATCTGAATTTTTGATAGGTTAATTTGGTTTTATAATTTAAATTAGATTTTTATTTTAATTTGAAAAGAAAAGGGGTTTTTAATTTGAAAAGAAAAGAAAAAGAAATTAAAAGAATTGGTCTTAACTAAGAGACCCAAAATGGACCAATTTTGTTTAAATTTCCAGCCCAAAAACGACCCATTTCCAGCCCAAATACACCCAAACCCGGTCCAGTCCCCTAATAACCAAACGCCGTCATTTCATTAGGATGAATCCCATCCGTCGAGGTTTGATGATCAAACGGTTGGGAAGCTTGGTTGAGAGGATATATATATATGCATATACATATATACATATATATACATACATATACATATATACATATATATACATACATATACATATATACATATATATACATATATATATATATATATATATGTATATGTATATACATATACATATATATATATATATATATATATATATGTATATGTATATACATATACATATATATATATATATATATATATATATATATGTATATGTATATATATATATATATGTATATATATATACATATATATATATATATATATATATATATATATATATTTCCAAACGGATACTACCCCCTTCAGAACCCCCTACCCCTCGTCTCTATCACCTCTCCCAAGACTAGATTGAACCTTGCCATCCATCGCTATGAACCGCCGGCCGAAAATCGCCTCCGCCGCTAGCCATCATCCTCCATTTTTACACCATAGGCTCGACTTGACCTCCTCATCTCGTATCTTCCATTGGTTTTCCTCAAAACTCTCCCAAACCTCTCAAGTCTTTGAAACCCTAGGGTGCCGCCGCTGATTCCTACACCATGTCCGGCGGTGCCGCTTCCAAATGACCCCAAATTAACACCAAAGTACTCCCGTCTCACCCTCATTCCAAATCCTCACACATAGTCCTTCGAACAACCATGTAGCTGCTCGAATTTCAAATCTAAAGTCAATACATTCCATTTAAAGCTAAAACCGACGAAGTTATAAGCAACCCAATTTGAGCCGTGATTGAGTAAGTTCTCCTCCCCTCTTTTGATTTTGCTGGCTCATTCTCTTTCTCACCCCTTCTATGGGTAGTCAGAATAGGTTAAGGCATTTTAGATTGCACCAGACCATTTTCTTCTCTTTTGAATTAAACCATATGAACTTTTGATTCCTTTTGGGTAATGGTTTATAATGTTCATATTTGTTAAATCTGTTCAATCGCTTAGGTAGTAAAGTTAGATTCATTATTGTGAAATCAGAATGGTTAGGTCATTAATTTGCCTCTTGTTTCTTTACTTTGTTTCATCGACTAGTTAGTGAAGTTAGAGAGCATGAATTCTTCAGTAATCTTGTTTAATCATGTTTCCGTTTTGTTAATTTTGCTATTATTGATCTTTTATTTCCTTTCAATTCATAAATGTTGATTCAATGGTTAGATTTAGTTACCTTTTTTCTGTCAATTAGTTTTGGTAAGGCTTGGGTCAGAAATGACTGGTTTAGCTTGGGCCCTTTGAGTCATGTGTGACCCAATTAAAAGAGGCCCCGCTGTTTCTGAACCCAAGTTCATTTGGTTCTCAAAATAATTTTCAGGGTATGGAAGGGTAGTATAAGTAATATGACTAAGGAATCTTTAGTAACAAAAATATGAAGCTTCTAGTAGCGGTTTCATGTAAAATTCAGACTGTAACTTGGAAAGAAAGCTATAAAATCAGGGACCATATGGCAAAATCCAATTCTGAAGATTCCCCTAATATTCAGCGTAAAAAAGGCATAAATACTTAAGGTAAAGAGGGTTTGAAAAAAAAGGGTTTAGAAAAAAGGGGTGAGCAAAATAAGAGAGCTAAATGATAGAAAATCTTAAAACCAAAAACAACAGAAAATTGAGATGGGTATTTCAGAAATGCTTCGTCTTTGAAGTTGTGTTGAAATCACTGTTCCATCAAATGCTTTTTGTGATACCTTCAATTTCGGATTCATGAAATGGTTTCTGAGTTATATGGGTTGAGATGGTTCAAGTTTGGTATTTCGTCTAAAAAACACTGGTTGGAAATTCTGGTTTTGGATTTGTGACTGCTGGACATCAATTTATTTGTTTTCAAAGTTGTTTTCATGGTTTATTTTTGCTGTTGGGACCCTATTATTACTACTCTCTGCTGGACATCAAAATAGATTTGTTACTGTTGGACATCAATTTATTTGATTTGCTCTTAATACCCTCTATTGTTCTTTGTCAAATCTCTAGGTATTTCTTTAGCTCATGGTTGAAGCACAAGTGCTGATATATGTAATGTTCTGAAGTTTGGTCGAATGAAGACCTTGTTTGAAGCTGAATTCCCATTTTTCTTTTAATATTTATGTGTTTTGAAACTAGATTTCCAATTATAGATGTTATTCAAGTCTCTTTTCTTTCATCTGAAACTCAGTATGTGATGGTGAATTGGTATAATATTTGCATCTGCGTCAGTGGGTTAACCATGAATTTTTGTCACTTGGACTTAAGCCTGATGTTGAATGCAGGGTTCAGATTTGAAAAATTTACGGCTAAGAATCATGCATGTTTTTGTTTTGAAGTTTACCATTGTATTTTAAATTTAGGTATTGTTTAAGTTCTATTTGATTTTAGCCTAAAGGTTGGTGTTATGAGCAGTGCTCAGTTCCTCGTGTAATATGTCGTGTTTTAATGTATTTATTTCAAGTTAATTGGCTTGATTTATAAGGTTAACCATTGGTTATTCCTTGTGAATGTCGTTTCTAATTTCATATTTGGCCTAATACAAGAGGTTGGGCCTTCTTCAAGATAGACAAACTAGACTGTACTTGTAAGAATCTAGTTGAGGCATGCCTGGTGGTCTTGGCCCGGTTTGTTGGTCGATGTACTCATCCGACCATTTCATTGGGTTTGATCTTGGATCTTATTGTGCCATGCTTAGTTCTATTTGATTTTGTTAATTTTAGGGGCATAGAACGAAAGCATATGATAGAGAGGTTGCAACGATCTCACGCAAGGTTCTGTAATCACAAATTTCTAGTTATCTCAAATTTAGGAAATGAGTAATACTTGAACTTTAGTTTGTTTCAAATTAAGTTTTTTTTAATTAATTAGTTAAGTCGTTTTTAGTAACACAAATGATTATGGCCCTCCGAGTATAGTTATATTAATCCTTTTAGTTTAGATTTGGGTGTGTCGTGCCGAATAAAAGTCCAGTCGCATAGCCCTCATTTAATTAAATTCATAGTGATCCTTAGAAATTGAGGCATGCCATTTAGCAAATTTTCATGGTCCTCGCAAATTTGATAACACATAATTGCTGTAGGCGTGCTAGTTAATAATTTACTTTCCTAAACTGAGGTGCGCATTTATGCGACCCAAATCCAAATCTCAACGTTAGATAAACTGTGTTGCGAATTACACATACATTTATGTGACGTGGTTCAAAATGCGTGTTAACAACGTTGCGATCTTTTTAAAAACTAAATAAAAGCAGTTAAATTAGGTAAAATTTGCACATAGGATCAAGTGTTCTAAAATCAGATAAATAAGCCGAATATAATAGTTGAGCGACCGTGCTAGAACCACGGAACTCGGGAATGCCTAACACCTTCTCCCGGGTTAACAGAATTCCTTGCTCGAACAAAACTCCCAAAAATAAATTTTGATATGAGATGTAATATATATATATATATATATATATATATATATATATATATATATATATATATATATATATATATATATATATATATATATATATATATATATATATATATATATATATATATATATATCAGAACTTGTACGCATCTAGCCAATAAATTATTGATAAATTCTCCCTAACAGTCCGCGAAAAAGAAATTCGAGCAAGGAATTCTGTTTACCTGGGAGAAGGTGTTAGGCATTCTCAGGTTCCGTGGTTCAAGCATGACCACTCAACTGTTATATTTCGCTTAAATTATCTGATTCTATACAATTATGACCCCATGGGAATTTTAAATCTTTTCACCACTTTTAATATTATTATTTTTTAAAGAGAATTGCAACGTCGTTAAAAAATGTCTCGAGCCTCGTCATATACATGCACCTGTGGTTCTTGACACATTTCAACTTCGTTGGGATTTTGATTTGGGTCACATAAATGTGCAACCGAATTTAGGAAAGTAATGTTATTAAGCACGCGCCTAAAGCAGCTACGGATTATTAACTGTGCGCGAGGCCGTGAAAATTTACTAAATGGATCGTACCTAGTTCTAAGTATTTTTAAAAGACATAATTAAAGAGGGTCACGCATTTGTGATTTTATTTGGCGCGGCGCCCCTCGAGGCTATTTTAAGGATACTTAAACTAAATGCTCATAGTGCCATAGCTATTTGTTATAACGGCTCACCTCCAATTTACTTCAAGAAGCTAATTAATTAAGATTAAACATAAAATGGACCTTAAGTAATTGACTGAAGGCTCACATGGGGGAGGGATTAATTCTTCCAATGCAAGGAAACCAATGGCCCAACTTACATGGCCCTAGCTATATTTGAAGGAAAATTCCCCAGTTAGGCCCATGAATTGGTCCATGTTCATGAGGGCACGCCAAACATTCCTCACAAAAGGCTCACATGTGAAAATAGCTGGGCTCCAAAATGAAGCACAACTCGATACTTTAATTGCGGATGGCATATTGCAATTAAACCAAATGACAGCCCAAGGCATACACATTGAATATATTTGAAGAAAATCATACCATTTAGAAGAAAGAAAAAAAACTGGAAATTCAAATGCAAATCAGATTTAAGGCTAATATGGATTCATTTAAATCATCTAATATCGTAATTTCCCTAAAGGTACATTCAACACATGAAATTCAAAGTTATAACCAACATTCAGTTATAGCAATGCTAAGGATCAAACCACAACTATAACAAGATTAAACTTAATAAAACAAAGCCGACTCAAATGGAATAAAATACACACAGCCTAGATCTAACACTACTGTGCCATCTAATTAGTCGTATCAAAAGGGAGATTATTACATGACTAACACGATCAAACCAGCTACAACCTACTTTGGAAATTACATGGATTCAAACTTCAAGAACTATAGAGTAAAGTAAAATAACAACAGAACAGGTGATGTCCACAAATAACAATGCCTTCATTTCCTCCTCAAGTCATTGCTTCAATTTACATGCTTAAATGGAGTACAAGAACTGGAATATACCTGGAAATAGAAAAAGAAAGCAGAGAAATGAGGAATCAACAGAAGTGCAGCAACATGAGCAATATCCAGCAGCAAAACCAACCCATGAATGGCTGAAGGAAACCACTTTAAACAATTTTGAATTCCGACAATATCACTCAAGTGCAGAATCAGATTTCGACCAAAATGACCCCAAAACTTGGATATCACACATATTTCAGCTCGTTTTTAACTATCAATTGCTTAAAATTTTGTTATGGAGTGGATTCCATAAGAATTCTCGGGGATTATTCAATGAAACAGTAATATTTTTGGTATTTTCATCCTCAAGCTTGAATGAAACAGTAATATTTTTGGTATTTTCATCCTCAAGCTTGAATGAAACAGTAGAGTTTTACAGTTTTTCTTGATTTTTCAGCTCTCTAAAAATAGCAGCTTTTGTTTGTGGGTTTTTCAGCCTCCAAAAACCTTGTCCATGAAGGCATTAGGGTGCCCTTTATATCTAAAGCTTTAGGGCAATCCATTTTTCTTGCTTTACCCCCTTAGTCCTTATCTTATCTTCAGATTTACTATCTTAGTCCCTCATTTCCTTGCTTGCTACCCAAGTTAAAACAATAAAAATCTGAATTCCAATTTGACCCCTATTCTAGAAGCTTCAAGGGATTTTCATTTTAGTTACTATAGGTTTCTCATGCTGAATTACTCATACTACCCCTTACCCTTTCCCAGAATTACTTAAACTACACAATTACATTTTCAGATTCCTTTCACTCTAGTCAAACTAACTATGGTTAATTAGCTTATGAACTAGAGACTTCCTAGCTGTAACCACAATTTAGACTAACTAATCTAGCTAAAAAATTGAAATTAAACTCTAAAGAATCTTAAACGTATCATAGAACTATGATCAAACTAATCAATAAAAAAAAGCTGAAACTAATTACGCAGAATAAACAAACAAAACTCAAAAACAATGCAAAGCAGCAGATGAACATGGAATCAAATCGGACAATTCAAATTAATAATAAACCTTAACTGTATGGTAAAGAAATTAGAAACCTGAATCGAAACGCTAAGCTAATCGCAAGGATTACAACGGAACAAAAACAACAAAAATGAAGATAAAAATCACGAAGAGGGAGTAAGAACAAAATACCTTGAAACTCTTATTCAACCTCAAACACTGTCGGATTTATTGGAATTATTTGGGTTAAACCGTCCTTAATCATGTGTACTCTATGAGAAAATGCAAGATTAGGGGTTATTAATGCCCAGAATCAAAGAAACTCCCAAACTCGAAACATTAGGGTTCTGGGTCAAGTTTCAATTTAGGATTTGAAATGAACGAGGAAGATTTAGAGATTGAGGGATGTGGATTTAGGATGAGGGGTTGAAGGAGAGTGCATGGTGTTAATTTGGTTGCGTTTGCCTGACTTTGGGGTTGGCCGATCTTTTCTAGTCGAAGATTTGACTCGCTTGGTTGAGTTTTGAAAGTGAAAGGATTTGGATCTGGAAAGGAGAAGGAGAGGGGGATTTTAATGGTTTAAATTTTGGGACATTTAGTGGCCAGCCGCCGCCATGGACGGCGGAGCTGCTGAACTTCAAAGACTTATTCGACGAGATGGGGAAATATTTGAAGGAAACGCGGAAAGGGGAGAGTGAGGAGTGAGACAGTGTAATTTTGGGGTTTATTGGAGCTACGCCGCTGCCGCTGACGATTTCTGGCCGGCGGCAGATGGTGGATAGACGAAGTTTATACAACAGCCTTACATCGGCATGTCATGGGAGTTGGAGAGACGGGTTGGAGGGGTGAGGGTGTTTGGACAATTTTAATAAACTAGTTCCGGACTATCTGATCTACTGAGATCATCGGTCCAGATCAGTTATCGGCAAAATTGTCTCTATTTGAAAGGGGTGGGGCTGGACCGGGTTTGGGAAACGGGTTTGGACTGAATAGGGTGGCTTTTAAGGGTGAAGTTTGGGCTGGATTCGAGTTGGCCCAAATTATACAAAACAGTCTCTTTTTATTCTTTTTATTTTCCATTATTATTATCATTATTATATTATTTTTTTGATTTCTTTTAATTCCCTTATTTCAAAATTAAACTAAACATTATCCTAAAGACTAAATTAAACTACAAAATCACATAAACTAATCAAATATAAAACTAACTGAAAAATTAGCAAATTCGAAGCTACAATTTTAACAGTGCCAAAATAAACTATTTTTTATTTTTTTTTTTGTATTTTTGTAAGACTCCTAATAACTAATTAACTTCAAAGTAGGTAAATTTAAACACTAGATGCAATGCGTATTTTTTGTATTTTTATGTGAATTAAAATGCACTCAACATGCAAACAAACACACAATTTATGCAATTAAATTCTAAATATCACACAGGTAATGAAAAACAATCCTAATTTTAACGAATTTATAGGAGAAATTTAGGCTAGGCGAAAATCACATGCTCACAACTACCCCTCTTTACTCGGAGACACGAAGGGTTTTCGGGCAAAGATAACTGAGCGACCATGAGAGATTTTTTCCTCCCTGACACTCCATGAGAAATGTTTTGAAAAAGCTTGACCGCACCCTGCTTCAGAGATTGCCTACATATCCCCGGCTAAAGGGGAATCGGGTCAGTGTAGTTCAGGAGTGTTTGGTAGCTGGGACTACCAGGAGCTGTGATTTCACTACTGTTGCTACTACTTCTACTGCTACACCCCCTTATTACACCTTGTGAAAAATGAAGAAGCTAATCTAAGCTATGAACTATGGATTACAAAAGAACCTATCGACGTCTTCAATCTTTCTCTTGATCTTTATTGCCTTGATGCTTCGTGTTTCTTCCTGAAAACTCCTTGTTGCCTTGTTGACTTCTTGTTTTCTCTTTTCCAAGTGTGATTACCAAGCCTTGAAACTTGAAAATATTCCCTTGTTCTGACAGGCGGGCGCCTGATTACCAAAACTTGAAACCTGAAAAATATTCCCTTGTTCTGACAGGTAGGCGCCTGATTGCCAAAACTTGAGATTTTAAAAAATATCCCCTTATTCTCAAGGTGAGAGTGATTACCAGAACTTGAAACTTGAAAAATATTCCCTTGTTCTAACAGGTGGGCTTGATTACCAAGACTTGAAATTTTTAAAAATATTCCCTTATTCTGCAGGTGGCGCCTGATTACCGAAAATTAAAATTTTGAAAAAATTCCCTTTTTCTCCAGGTAGGCGCTTGACTACCAAGACTTAAATTTTGAAAAATATTCCCTTGTTCTATGGGTGGGCGCCGGATTGCCAAAACTTGAAATTTTAAAAAATATTCCTTTGTTCTCCAGGTGGGCGCCTGATTACGAGAACTTGTAACTTGAAATATATTCCCTTGTTCTAACAGGTGGACGCCTGATTACCAAGACTTGAAATTTTGAAAAATATTTCCTTATTCTACAGGTGGGCGCATGATTACAAAATCTTGAAATTGTGAAAAATTTTCCCTTGTTCTCCAGGTGGGCGCCTGATTACCTAGACTTGAATTTTGAAAAATATTCCCTTGTTCTACAGGTGGGCGCCTGATTGCCAGAACTTGAAATTTTGAAAAATGTTCCCTTGTTCTCCAGGTGGGCGCCTGATTACCAAAATTTGAAAATTTGAAAAATATTCCCTTGTTCTACATGTGGGCGCCTGATTGCCAAAACTTGAAATTTTGAAAAATATTCCCTAAGACTGCTACCTTGTAGCTGATCACAACAAAGGAAACAAAACACAAGAAATTCTTTCTACCCCAATTTGGTGCTGGGCGTATATGTGAGTGTTAATCAAATCCCCTTTCCAAATATCTCTAAATCTACGCTAAGTCCTATTATCAATGAGGGTCCTGACAATTCCTAACTGGTGACAACTTTAAGATTATGTTATATTTCTCAAAAGGTACCATTTTCCAGTATGTCTTGTTATGAGTTATATCTATTGGGGATCTGCTGGAGATTGGTGGTTAAAAGTACTTCCCATTATCCAGACTGGTCCTGACAACTCTTAAGTTGATGCCAAAATGTGTCTGCTGGGGGTTAGTATTTAGAACTACGTCTCATTATCCAGGAGGGTCCTGACAACTCCTATGATTAAATACTATTATCCAAGTGGGTCCTGACGACTCTTGTTGACTCTTGTTGGGGAAATATTTGAACCCGCCCATGTTACCCGACTGTTTGTGTTTTAGGCTAAGTCCCATTTTTCAGGAGGGTCCTGACAACTCTTAATTTAATCCTATGCAAGTCACTTTATGGTCTTTGTTATTCATGACTATCTCTAACCTTTAAATAAGTCCATTTTCCAGGAGGGTCCTAAGGGTTCAAGCTTAAATGTCGATTCTAACTTCTGGTTGTTTCTGCTAGTAATCATTGTTCAGGAGGGTTTCGGTGACTCTTACCGGGGAAGGTGTTTGTTCCTGCCCATGCTACCTGCACCTGTTTGAATTTTAAACTGCGTTCCATCTCAACTTCCATGCTTCTTTTAACCCTCAATTGTTTCTGTTGGGGTTTGCTAGTTAAAGTTTGTCCCATTGTGCTCTTTGCTGGGGAGGATATTTATGATGGACTGTATTCCTTTTGAGTTTAAACTGAGTCCCACTTCTAGGTGGGCCCTGATATTTTGATCAACCTGCCATGTGCCTGTCTTTTTTCGTGGTCGCCCCCCTTTAGGCTCTTACGGAATTTTTCTGCCCCTATGTCAATCAAAGAGAACTTGTCAGTTTTAAAAGTGGTAGTTAGCTTGTGGCACTCTTTGTTGAAAGTGGCCTCCCCGCTGACGTGTCCTGTTGTGCTCCTTTTTCCATGTTAATGATGAGTTGCTTGAGTTGCACAACCGACCCCTCGAACCTTTACGACTTTACTTTGGTCCCCATCATTGTGTTACATTTCTAGCCCTTTTGCCAAAATTCTTTACATCGTTCCCTGATGGTTGTTGAGTAAATGCATTATGCCTTGTTAACCCTTGTGACCTTTCCCATCTTTGTGTTGCGCTTCTGACTCGTTTTGCTAGAATCCTTGCATCTTTTCTCAGATTTCCCTATCAATGCATTTATCCTTTGCTGACCCCCATAACCTTTGTGGTTTTACTTTGCATCCCCATCTTTGTGTGGTGCTCCTTCACTTTTCCAACTCTTGTCTCTTCCATCAATTTTAATCATTGAAGCTCTTGTGAATCCTTCCCCTTGCTATTTCAAACTTTGCTGCCTTTGTTACGTTTTTGGGTGTCATGCACTTTGTCCCGTCAGGAGCTGATAATAGGCTTTGAAATTTCTCCCGTTTGCTTAAACAAAAGACTTTAGGGACTCGAAATAAAAATGAAATGCAATGACTCAAAACTGTATTTAGGGTAAAGAATTCCACATTCATGACTGTTGAAAGGAAGAGAAAGGAAACCTATCTGAGGAGGAGCAGCTGTTTTTAACGATCGTGACATCCACTTCGGCCTAGTCAATCCAGTCTATCCCGATGACCGACCTTCTGTTGCCATGCTTTCGTTGTTGTGACCAGTTCCAACCCCATTCCTTTAACCAAACCCTAACTTTGCTTGCCTTACGGTGTTCTCAACGGATTTCCCCCAAATACCCCTTTTGATTGTTGCTTCTTGCCTAGCCTTCGCCTCATGGTGCCTATGAGGGTTTTCGCCAATGAGACTCTATTATTTTATTTCTCTCAACTTGCATCGCCTTACGGTGCCCGTGGGGGTTTTCACCAATAAAACTCTCTCATTTTATTATTTTCTGCAGGAACTAGCATGTCGTCCCGAGGTATGGTCCACTTCTCCTTTCTTGTCTCGGCATTTCTTACAGATTGATCAGAAGGTCTTTCTTTGGACTGTAATGTAGGATTTGGATAGGGTTAGGAAGAAGGGATATGAAAGGCTCAAAAATCGCTATTATAGGTTCAAAATTTAAAACTTTCGGAATCCAGACCAACGCAATTTATGCCCCAGTTTCTTCCTTGGGTCCTTTGGATTTTATTTGAATATGACCGAGACGTGCGGCTGCCTACGTATCCTCAAAAGGAATCAGCTCAAACGTAGTTCTTACTGATTCCTTACGTTCACCATTGTTTGACTTCCTTTTCCTCCTCTCTTTCTGCTATTTTTCTTACTTTTTCCTTTTCTTCTCTCTTTTTCTTTTTCTTTGCTTTTCCTTTCTTTTTCTTTCTTTTTATTTCTTCATTGGTTTTTCTTTACTATCTCTTTTCATTATTGTCTGTTCTCTGTCTTTTATAATTGCGTTTATGACTCTCGTTATTGATTCCGAAATAGGGGATATGAAAAGAAAAATAACTGAAGCTCAAAGGGGTTAACAGAAAGGTAAAGTGTCTAGATAGCTGAATAAAATACCTTCATCATTTCAATCTATAAAACATGTCAAGTACAAATAAATGCCAAGAATAGACAATGATCCAAACAAAAGAAAATCATACATAATATCTTTTGATGTTATCTGACTTGATATCCATTTCTACACATTTTCCTTCCACATCTGTCAGATACAAGGCTCCATTAGACAACACTCTTGACACGATAAATGGTCCTTGCCAGTTTGGAGCGAACTTGCCCTTTGTCTCATCCTGGTGCGGATGGATTCGTTTCAACACTAAGTTACCCACTTCAAACTTTCTGGGATGCACTTTCTTGCTATATACTCTGGCCATCCTCTATTGATATAACTGTCCATGACACACCGCTGCCAATCTTTTCTAGTCAATCAAACTCGGTTGCTCCAAATGAGTTTTAACCCATTCTTCATAAGGGAGGGAACTTAGATTTCAGTCAGTATTACTTCTTTTGTGCCATGTAGCAACAAGTAATGGGTTGCCCCTACCGAGGTGCGAATGGTAATGCGATAGCCTAACAATGTAAAGGGTAACTTATCTATGCCACTGCTTGGACCCTTCCACCATTTCACAAAGTATCTTCTTTATGTTCTTATTGGCTGCCTCAACCACTCCGTTCGCCTTGGGGCGGTACGGGGTGGAATTTCGATGTGTGATCTTGAACTGCTAACATACTTCTCTCATTAAGTGACTGTTGAGATTTGCCCCATTTTCATAGATGAGAGTCTTGGGGATTTCAAATCGACAAATGATATTTGCAAGCACAAGTCGACCACGTCCTTCTTGGCCACTGCCCTGAATGTTTTGGCTTCAACCCATTTAGTGAAATAGTCAATAGCGACTAGGATAAATCTGTGTCCATTAGAAGTTGCTAGGTCGATGGGCTCGATGAAGTCCATGCCCCAAGAAACGAAAAGCCATGGTGCAGACATTGTATGTAATTCTGACGATGGGGAGTGAATTAAATCTCCATGCACCATACATTGATGACATTTGCGCACGAAGCTGATGCAATCACGCTCCATCGTGAGCCAATAATATTCTGCCATGAGAATCTTCTTTACCAAAACATATCATCTCATGTGTGGCCGCAAACAGAAGCATGCACCTTATTCATGATAGTTGTTGCCTGCCCGGCATCTACGCATCATAACAAACCAACATCCAGGGTCCTTTTGCATAGTATTCCTCCACTGAAGAAAAACCCGCTTGACAGGCGACAGATTGTTCTCTTCTGGTCACTCGTGGCTTGTAACGGGTACACACCTCTCTTGATATATTCTTTGATGTCGTATAACCAAGGCTCACCGTCAAGATCTTCTTCCACCATGTTGCAATAAGCATGGTGATCATGGACCTAGACATGTATCGGGTCAACATAAGCCTTGTCCGGATGATGTAACATTGACGTCAAAGTAGCCAAGCATCAACAACCTCATTGTGAATTCTAGGGATATGCCTGAACTCTATTGACTGAAACCATTGACAGAGATCATGCAGGCATTGTCGGCATGATATAAGTTTTAAATCTCTCATTTTCGACTCCGCTTGAATCTGGTGTACCAGAAGGTCTGGGTCTCCCAAGACCAAGATTTCCTGGACACCCATGTATGCTGCTAATATTAGATATAAAATGCATGCCTCATATTCTGCCATGTTGTTGGTGCAATATAAGAGGAGTTGAGGTGTGACTGGGTAGTTATGCCTTTCTTTAGAAATGAGTACTGCTACTATCCCGACTCCTTTCATGTTGGCACCCCCATCGAAGAACAATTTCCATCTTGACTTCTCACACCGTTCCGTTTCATCAACATGCATCACTTCCTCTTCCGGGAAGTATGTGTTCAACGGCTCATACTCTTCATCTATCAGATTCTCAGCTAAATGATCAGTCAATGCTTGTGCTTTCATGGCAGTCCTAGTCACGTAGATAATGTCAAACTCAGTGAGCAAGATTTGCTATTTTGCGAGCCTTCCTGTGGGCATGGGTTTTTGGAAAATGTACATCAATGGGCCCAAACGCGAGATGAAATAAGTGGTATATGCGGACAAGTAATGCTTACACTTCCGGGCTACCCACGTCAAGGCACAACATGTACTTTCGAGATAAATATACTTAACCACATAAGCGTGAATTTCTTGCCGAGGTAGTATATGGCGTGCTCTTTTTCTCCCGCTAACATCGTGCTGACCCAACGCGCATCCAAATGAGTTGTCCAAGACTGTCAAATACAAGATCAAGGGTCTTCCTGGTTCTGGCGGGACCAATACCGATGGGTTCGACATATATTCCTTTATCTTATCAAAAGCCTCTTCGCACTCTCCCATCCATTTCACTGCAACATCCTCTTTCAATAGCTTAAAGATGGGTTCGCAGATGATTGTGAGCTGAGCAATGAACCGACTTATGTAATTCAATCTTCCCAATAGAGTCATCACTTCTATTTTGTTCCTCGGTGGAGGTAGTTCTTGTATAGCTTTGATCTTTGATGGGTCTAGTTTGATGCCTCGTTGACTGACTATGAACCCTAGCAACTTCCCTCAGGGGACCCCAAATGCGCATTTTGCCCGATTAAGTTTGAGGTCATGCCTGCGGAGCCGTTGAAAGAATTTCCTCAGGTCTTTTACTTGATCGGATTGCTTTATGGACTTTACTATCACATTATCCACATAGACTTCAATTTCTTTATGTATCATATCATGAAAAATGGTTGTCATGGCCCTCATGTATGTCGCCCCGGCGTTTTCAAACCAAGAGGCATGTCTCTATAGCAATATGTTCTCCACGGTGTGATAAATGCTATTTTCTCCGCAACTTCTTCATCCAATTAAGATCTGGTGATAGCCTGCGTGACAATCCACGAATGAACCGATCTCATGCTTTGCACAATTGTCAATAATATGTGAATGTTTGACAGGTGGAAGTTTTCCATTGGACTTGCTTTGTTGAGGTCACGCTAATCGACACACCTCTGGTTTTACCATCCTTCTTTGGTACGGGCACATCATTAGCTAACCGGGTGGGATATCATGTAACTCGTATAACTTTTGCCTCAAACTACTTGGTCACTTCCTCTTTTATTTTAACTCTCACATCAGTTGTGAACTTTCTCAACTTTTGTTTGATGGGAGGACGGGCTGGGACTTTGGGCAATTTGTGAACCCCCAGGTTAGTGCTCAATTCGGGCATACCATCGTAGGACCACGCAAAGACATCTCTGTACTCAAGCAGTACTTCAATTATTTCTTTCCTAAGTTGTGATTCCTGATGGACACTTATTTTATTTTTCTGTCATTATCAGGACTTCCTAAATTGACTGCCTCTGTATCGCTTAGGTTTGGTTTGGGTTTCTCCTCAAATTGTCTCAACTCTTTACTAATCTCATCCCAAGCCCCTTCCTCGTTGTATTTTGGCTTATCCTCATGCTCTATTTCCTGAATTATTATTTCTGAACTAGACCGATTTTGAAGACTGGGCCGAGGAGTCCTTATGCATGTCAGATCATTAGATCCAGCATAAAAATGACTATACAAAAAGAGAAAATAAAGAGAAGTAAAGAAAAATGGGAACTATCGGCATTATTGGAAAGGAAATTGCATTTCATTAGAATAAAAAAATAACAGAGTTTACACATCCAAACGGATGGAAATGATAAATTAATTAACAACTCTGAAGCTAATCCAAACTAGACTGAAAGAAAAATCAAATCCGACTACCACGACTCCCTCCAGGTTGGAAAAGGAGTGGCTTCCCAGTTATTGACTTTCGTGCATGCTCTCACAAACTCAGCATCTACCCTGCTTGATCCTTCTCCTGCCTCAACCATATTTACCTCATTGAACAGCCTTTCTAACCCCTTATCCAGATCCTCGTCCGCGTTGATCAGCGGACTGGGAATCCTTGGCATGGAGCAATTGCTAGTAATGGGCTTGACAAATGATTTGGACAACCTCGGGATGGGCTTTGGGAGAGCCCAAGCCCTCTGCTTTAGCTTCCTGGCTTGCCTTATGTCTGCAACTATAGGCTCGAACCCTACACAAAAAATGACCTATTTTTTAGGGAGGGACACTGGTTGCACAATGCCTTGTAGAGCAGCACCCAACCCATTACCGGGCGTGAAACCATTCTTCAACATTTATGAAGCCACCATGACGGACGCAGTTGCTATCTTTGGAGTCATGACAACCTCACCTTATGGAATCTTCTCAAATGATACTATATCGAATACTTGGTAAACCCAGGGCCCTTTACTGTCTTCAGATTCAATAAAAGGTACGATAACATCACCTGAAACACACTGATTATCTTCACCGTGCACCACAATTTCTCTTGCCTGTCAGATTCAAATTTGACCATCTGGTACAAAGTATATGGCACCGCCTTGGCTGTGTGAATCCAGGGCCTGCCCAACAACATGTTATAAGAGACGACCACGTCTAGCACTTGAAATTCCATGTGAACTCAACGGGCACTATTGCCCTTCCAGCACTATATTCCCCACTGAGTCTTTGCCTCCACCATTGAATCCTCAAACACAAATGTTATTCTTGTGGACCATTTCATTCTCTACCTTCAGCTTGGTCAATGTGGAGTGTGGACAAATATTTGCACTGGATCCATTGTCCACCAGAACTCGGGTGACCACAACATCTTCACATTTCACATTCTAATAAAGAGCCCGATTGTGCTCAATGCCCTTCATGGTCAGTTGATCGTCAGAAAAAGTGACCCGATTTACCTCGAATATCTTGTTTGAAATCTTCTCCAAATAATTCACTTTTATCTTGTCAAGGATGTGAGCTTCTTTCAAATTCTTCATCATCACTTGACGATGTTCATCTGAATGGATTAATAAGGACAGTAATGAGAACTGAGCTGGTGTTTTCCTCAATTGCTCTATGATTGAGTAGTCCTGCATTTTCATCTTCTTCAAGAATTCTTCTGCCTCTTCTTCCAACACAACTTTCTTCACTGATTCCGGGTTATCTTTACAGATCCTACTTTTCCTTAACTCTTCAGTGGCAAAGTATCTCCCTGATTGAGTTAAACCCTGGGCCTCAAAAACTTCTTCCCTAACTTCCTTTCCTTTAAACATCACTATTTCATGTTCATATCTCCAAGGAACGGCTTTGTTGTTGATGACTAGTGGCTGGATTACTGGTTCCACAATAATGGGCTCTATGCGAACACTTTCCACAACCACGACTGGCTCTCTAACTACCCCGTGTACTATCACTTTTGCATGTTCCTATTTTGGTGCACCCGTGCATGATGAGCTCCCTTGAACTATGACAGGTTTGTTGCTTCTTCCTTTTGCATAGATCACTGACTTCTCATTCCTTACATTCTCAGTTGGCTTAACTTCACCAGATTTGATCGTCGTTACTGTCTGTAGGGGCCTTTTGGACTCTCTCCCTTTTTCCACGATCTCGATCATGTTTGTCTCATGATGGGCTGCCAGCGAGTTTTGGTTAATATTGGGTGCCTCTAGAGTCAGCACTTTAATCCGGTGGGAGTCGATAAGTTCCTGGATAGCAATTTTCAAATGCCAACACTTTTCGGTATCATGCCCTGGTGCACCGGAACAGTATTTACAGCTAACAAAATAATCTAGATTCTTCGGCGGAGGATTTGTTAATTTTTCTTCAATTGGTCTTAACATATCCAATTGTCACAGCCTGTGGAATAGACTACTGTAGGATTCTTCCAACGAAGTGAAAGTCTTCTTCTTCTGTACCCTTTCATTCCTCAAAACTGGATTGGCTCAGAAGGTGGGTTTCGGGGTTTGTTGGTAGGCTCTTGGACGTAGGTAATGATTTTGTGGAGTTGGGCAGGTATTTTGCGGGGTTGGCACATGCCATTATGCGTGGGCAGGAGGTTAGGTATACGCTTGTGCGTGATGGACTCAGAAGCGAGGGTCTAATGGTGGATAGTAATGTTGTGGTGAGCTATATGGATGGTGTGGGTATGTTTGGTGGTAAGGACGAGGTTGGGTGTAATGAGATAGAGATTGGGGCCTGAACCAAGTTCCCGACTCCACTGTTGCTACATCCTCCTTCTTCTTCTTTCCAAATGTTTCCCTAGATCCGTCATGGATGGCCTAAGTGGTTGCCTTGATTGCGGAGTAACTCATGATCTTGTTGGATTGGAGGCCTTCCTCGACCATACTTCCCATCTTAACAGTGTTGAAAGATTTACCTACTGCTGACACAAAATAATCGAAATAGATAGGTTCCAGAGCCTGTAGAAAATAGTCAACCATCTCACTCTCCTTCATTGGGGGGTCAACTTTGGCTGATTGTTCTGTCCACCGGAAACCGTATTTCCTGAAGCTATCATTGTGTTTTTTCTCCAGTTTTGTCAGAGATAGAAAATTCGGGACAATCTTGAGATTATATTGAATATGACAAGCAAACGCTTATGCCAGGTCATCTCAAGTATACCACCGATTGTGATCCTGCCGGGTGTACTACTCCAGTGCCGACCCACTTAAACTCTGGCTAGAGTACGCCATTAGAAATTCATCTTTTCCCCATGCTTCCGTCATTTTGCTGCAAAACCCACTTAGATGTGTGACCGGATCGTCGTGTCCGTCATAAAAGTCAAATTTAGGCATCTTGAAACCAGGAGGCACCTGCACGTATGGAAATAGACAAAGTTCCTTGAATGCCAAGCTCACCAGGCCACCTAACTCCTGCATGTCCCTAAATGATTTTTCTAAACTTCTGACCTTTCTAAGCACCTCCTCCTACTAAGGATTTTTTATTGGCTTTTCAGCTCCTGTCAGGATTTCGAGACGGGGAGCATAGGAGTAAGGCTCATGGGCTTTGTAAGTAGGTTCTGGTGGATAGCATTTATGGTCGTAAAGTTGACGCAAGGGTTCACTTGATGATCTATGGAGTGCGGGAGGAGGAGGTGCCACATAGATGGGAGCAATTAGTGGAGGAGGTGAGGAACGACTTTGGGTAGTGGAGCTGGTGGTGGTTGAGAGGTTGTACCCTGGTGCTGCGACTAGATAGGAGAACCTGAAAGCGGATCAGTGGTGGACTGGTCAAGAGATTGGGCCAGTGGGGGGATGAAGGTTGGATTACCAGGATAGGTTGGGGTGGTTGTCCTCTTGCCTATGCTTGGTACATCTTAGCCATTTGGTGCTTTAGTTTTTACATTTCCTCCTTCATTAAATTAACATCCAGTTCCTCTACTTCTTTCGAGGGGTCAATAATGCTGACATCGGTTTCCTGATTGGCCATGACTTGCTTTCTCTTAGACCGCGTGTTTTAGGAGTGAGTTACCAGAATGCCGCTAGTACTAACCACATGTCTAGTATGTAAATACAAAACACCAAAACTTGTTATGGGTTAGGTTCTAATACGCAAGCGGCCACATATTGGGTGTAAATGCACCGAAATAATGATTGGTCACTACATGCGTCCGTTCCTTGCATCATCCCGGCTTTCATTTCCTTTGTTTGCAAAGCCCCGCTCTTTTGACTTTATTTTCTGCCTCTCTCCTTTTTTGTTTCCTTGTTTGTACCCTTGTATTTTGCCTTTTGTTTTCTCTTTTCCTTTTCTTTATTCGGTTATGGTCGAATCATATGTAGATTGCCCACGTATCATGACCCCGCATGAATCAGACCGAGCTTAGTTCTTGCAAATAAAAAGTGAAGGATAAAATATTTTGGAAGTTTCAATTTTCATAATAACTAATTCAGTTACAAAGACTCGAAGAACCGATAGACTTTGATAAAGGATGAACTACAGACTCGAAGAACGTCTAACCATGCCGAAAAGATAATATAGGCACTGAGACAAACTGACAAACTTTTAAAGACAAATGCAATCTCAAGAAATTACGAAACATATGGGCTTCAATTGCTCCTGCGACCCGTGAGGAATCGTTCGACCTTGCCTTAGACTTGTGTGCTAATTTCCCTTGGAGGTGATGGAGGTCTTCCATTACTTGACAAGCAAAGGTCATGGAGGTGGTAAAGAACATGGATCTTGTCATATCCTCGCAGTGGTTGCACTTTGCTGTGATTTAGTCTGCAATCATCCGTACTCTCTCCCTTATAAAAAACACCCTTTTCTCTCAATAGCCACCCAATTTGCTCGGCCCTTGGCTCTAGAGTTCACTCAGCTACCCGATTCAGTTCTTGGAACTGCCTCAAATTTATCACCAATCTTGCTATTGCTGCATAACAATGTTCTCTCTCGGCTTTGAAGACCCTAGCTTGCTTGGCCACATTGTTTTTATCCATGATGACCTTCCTTTTCAATCCAGCAACCTCATCGTCAGGCCTTTCCTTTAATTGCTCCAAGATGCGGGTTCGTTACTCCGCACTTTTAGCCAATTGTTTTCGAGCCCTAGATATCTCACCTTCTGCTTTATTCAAGTCAAATCCATACTCGATTACTTTTTGCCTTAAATTGTCTATGAGTTTTTCATCCTTCGCACTCCATGGGGGATTTACCACGACTGTTTTCATTATCTGGATTTGGGCACGTAACGCTTTGTTTTCTTTAGTTAATCTTTTCTTTTCCCCCTCATCTGCAGCAGCTTGCAAACCATTTTCAAATTGAAGGTCTCTGACTTGTTTTTCAAATTTTCCTATCATGGCGCTGTACTCATTTTCCTTGGCTAGCCAGTTCTATTGTTCTTGTGACCTTTCAGCAAATTCTTGGAGGTATGGCCTCTTAGCTGGTTTTCCGAACTCTATTTGTTTCTTATACCAAGCAATGTACCCTGGTGCAACCTCGCCTTTAGATATTTCGCGTATTCGAATGCCCGCCATCAAGTATTGACATTCGCTAAAAATATGACGAATGACGGCTTCGGGAAATTGATAATTGGGACTAATCTCAACCACGTGGCGACTAATATCCTCGTCCCTGGAATCATTTGGCACCTCCCTAATTGTCTTAGCACTTTGTATGGAGCATAGGGCTGGATACATTGAAGACCCATCAGAAGGAAATGAGGCCCGGTGGCTGGCATATACATGATTTCATCCACAGGGAGCCACCCGAACTCCAATCTATTTGGTTTGTAGTGACAGCCAAGAGACGCGATACCCATTCTGTAGCACCCTTGGGTAATCTAAATCCATCATCCGTATTATAGAATTCCTATATGCAGCTCTTTGTTGGCGACCCATAATTCATGAATGGAGGCCGATGGCATAAGTGTTCGATCATCCATATTTGTAACAACAGGTTACATCCTTTGAAGAAGTCTCCAGTTTTTTACAGGCAGTGAGAGCATGAAAGATTTCGGATAATATCATGGGAGAGAGGGTGCTCTTAGCTTGTGCTACAAATATAGTTTTCCAGGTCATTAAATCCCACTAGGTGTCCATGTCTTTGATATATAAACTGTGGGGTACAGAAGCCGGCTGATAGGTCTGGGTTGTGAACCTTCTTTCTGTAGAGTCCAAGAATTTGTGTACGGTGATGGCCCTTGGCGCAATCAAGTACTGATGCCTCAGGTGGATCGTGAGGGACCCAATATATCAAGTTATTTCTTCTAAAGTTGGCGTGAGTTCGAAATTGGAGAAATGGAATACATTGTGATCCGGGTCCCAGATTGTGATTAATGCCTTTATGATGTCTCCTCTTGGGTTAATCTTTAATAGCCCGATAAGTCCTCCCAAATGCATGTTGACCTTGTTTTGCCCCACCTCGCCCAGGTCATTCCACCATATGTGTAGCTCCAGGGGAATTTTGTTCATGAATTTTATTGGCAAGTGTTGATTCGTGCTCATTCTGCACATTTATTAGGACGAATTAGTATCTCAAGACTTTATTCTGTTTGACTTCAAAAATCAAAATTGACCCCTTTCTTTTATGAAGTTTATTTTCTACAACCAAGGCCCAGCTTTGCAAATACAGCCTTTCAGCACTTCGAAGGAAGATTTTAAGGTTGTGCCCGCTAACCAGCCAAAAATAAATAAAACCCAAAGTTGGCCATTTGTGCGAAATCAGCCTGCGTCCGTTTTGGGAACATTGTGTTATTCTTGACAACAGCGGCATCACCTGATTTATTTAAGACATTAAATAAAAATTTGACATTTGTTTTTCTTTGTATTGGCTATTTTTTCAAAAAGGGAGGTTGGACTCGATGGGGGTTGCCAACGTATCTCGCGCTAGACGAGAATCAAACCGGCATAGTTCGGGCAGATAAAATGAACTATTCTTTTGGCAACAATACTCTCTTTTTTCCTTTTGCGAATAAGCTATTTTTTTTAAAACAAACTATTTTGAAAACAAAACTCTCTTTTTTCTTTTCTTCTTTTTTTTTTCTCATTTTTTTCAAATAATTCGACAGCGTTTCGGCACTATTTGGACATTGGCTTTTTCAAAACAAGCGATTCACTATATTTTCCCTTATAACGCTACTTCTTTTCTCAACCTTTTCCAATATTCATAAGCCGGTCAACATGCAATTTCGGAATAAATGCACAAGTATCACGCAAAATGCTTCAGGATGGTCCATCTTTAGGTACACCTGTCGTAGATGGACCCAACCCCTGTGTTGAGTCCCCTAAGTCAAAATTCATAATGTAAATAAACATTTCTGCTAGGGCTCCGGCATGTGGTTGAGTTATTCTAGGTTTGAAACCTTGGTATAAGGTCTAGACTGTGTACCCGAGCGGACGACTTGAGTCGAGGAGGGGGCTACATACCAGGAACCAAAAGGCCATCTGGCTTTGTAACTTGTCCGAGCCTTTTTCTCATTTTCAGGTATGACGCTAATAGAATAGGGAGTCTTGACCAGTGAGCACATCCCCGGACGTAAGAAGAGAAGGGTTTCGCAGTAGTTTATATACAGTTTAGATAATATCAAAGCGGTAAAATTCAACATTTAGCACATCCAGCCCAAACATGTAATAGAATTGGATAATAAACAAAGCCAAATACAACAATTATTCTAAGCTCGAATTCTTGAACCAGGAACCAGAGATTCTAGGTTCGATCCCAAGCAGAGTCACCAGAGCTGTCACACCTCCTTTTGGCGCTACAACACGGTGAAGGGCGTACATAAGGGAGTTTTTCCAATTAAAGGACAATCGAAATGGGATTTAATTATTTAAGAGATTTTTAGAGTCGCCGCTTAGTAGATTTATGGTGTCTCAAGTCAACGTTTATAATCCTGAAAGGGGAAAGAATGACTCTGTTTAAAAGTCCGCGAACCAGAAATCCGAGTAAGGTATTCTGTTAACCCGGGAGAAGGTGTTAGGAATTTTCCAGTTTTGTGGTTCTAGCACGGTCGCCCAACTGTTATATTTGGCTAAATTATCTGCTTTTATACAATTATGAACCTATGAGCATTTAAAATCTTTTGACCACTTTTATTATTATTATCTTTTATAGAGAATTGCAACGTCGTTACAACATGTCTTCAGCCACGTCATATAAATGCACTCGTGGTTCTTGAAACATTTCAACTTCGTTGGGATTTGGATTTGGGTCACATAAATGTGCACCCAAATTTAGGAAAGTAATGTTATTAAGCACGCGCCTGGGGCAGCTAAGCATTATTAACTGTGCGAGAGGCAGTGAAAATTTGCCAAATGGCTCGTCCCGAGTTTTAAGTATTTTTAAAAGACATAATTAAAGAGGGCCACACATTTGTGATTTTATTTGGCACGGCGTACCTCGAGTCTATTTTAAGGATACTTAAACTAAATGCCCGGAGTGCCATAACTATTTGTTATCTATTACGGCTCACCTCAAAATTACTTAAAGAAGCTAATTAATTAATATTGAACATAAAAGGGAGCGTAAATAATTGACTGAAGGCTCACATGGGGGAGGTATTAACTCTTCCTATGCAAGGAAACAAATGGCCCAACTTACAGATTTGGCCCTAGTTATATTTGAAGGAAAATTCTCCAGTTAGGCCCATGAATAGGCCCAAGTTCATGAGGGCACGCCAAACAGTCCTCACGAAAAGGCTCACATGTGAAAACAACTAGACTCCCAAAAGAAGCCCAAATCAGTAGTCTAATTGCGGATAGCACCATCACAATTGGGCCAAATGACAGCCGAAGGCATAAACATTGAATATATTTGAAGCAAATCACACCACTTAGAAAGAAAAAAAACAACTGGAAATTCAAATGCAAAGCAGATTTAAGGCTAATATGGATTCATTTAAATCATCTAATACCGTATTTTCCCTAACGGTACATTCAACACATGAAATTCAAAGTTATAACCAACATTCAGTTAGAGCAATGCCAAGGATCAAACCACAATTATTACAAGACTAAACTTAATGAAACAAAGCCGACTCAAATGGAATAAAATACACACAGCCTAGATCTAACACTACTGTGCCATCTAATTAGTCATATCAAAAGGCAGATTATTACATGACTAACACGATCAAACCAGCTACAACCTACTTTGAAAATTACATGGATTCAAACTTCAAGAACTATAGAGTAAACTAAAATAACAACAGAACAGGTGATGTCCACAAATAACAATACATTCATTTCCTCGTCAAGTCAATGCTTCAATTTACATGCTTAAATAGACTCCAAGAACTAGAATATACCTGGAAATAGTAAAAGAAAGCAGAGAAATGAGGAATCAACAGAAGAGTATCAACAGGAGCAATATCCAGTAGCAAAACCAACCCAGGAATGGTTGAAGGACACCACTTGAAACAAGTTTTAATTCAGACAATATCACTCAAAGTGCAGATCAAATTTCGACCAAAATGACCCCAAAACTTGGATATTACACATATTTCAGCTCACTTTTAACTATCAATTGCTTAAAATTTTGTGATGGAGTGGATTCCACAACAATTCTCGGGGATTATTCAATGAAACAGTAATAGTTTTGGTATTTTCATCCTCAAGCTTGAATGAAACAGTAGAGTTTTATAGTTTTCTCGATTTTTTTAGCTCTCTAAAATAGCAGCTTTTGTTTTTGGGTTTTTCAGCCTTCAAAAACCTTGTCCATAAAGGTATTACTGTGCCCTTTATATCTAAAGCTTTATGGCAACCAATATTTCTTGTTTTGCCCCTTTTGTCCTTTTCTTATCTTCAGATTTACTATCTTAGTCCCTCATTTCCTAGCTTGCTACCCAAGTTACAACAATCAGAAATCTGAATTCCAATTTGGCCCCTATTCTAGTAGCTTCCAGGGATTTCCATTCTAGTTACTACAGGTTTCTCATGCTGAATTATTCATACTAAACCATACCCTTTCCCAGAATTACTTAAACTACACAATTACATTTTCAGCTTCATTTCACTCTAGTCAAACTAACTATGGTTAATTAGCTTATGAAGTAGAAACTTCCCAACTGTAACCAAAATTTAAACTAACTAATCTAGCTAAACAAATTGACATTAAACTCTAAATAATATTAAATGTATCATCGAACTAAAATTAAACTAAACAATTAACAAAACTGAAACTAATTACGCAGAATAAACGAACAAAGCTCAAAAACAATGCAAAGCAGCAGATGAACATGGAATCAAATCGAACAATTCAAATTACATATAACCCTAAACTATATTGTAAAGAAATCAGAAACCTGAATCAAAACCCTAAGCTAATCACAAGGATAACAACGAAACAAAAATAACAAAAATAAAGATAAAAATCACAAAAAATAGAGAAGGAAGTACGAAGAAAATAACTCGAAACTCTGATTCAAACTCAAACACTAGCAGATTTCTTGGAATTATTTGGGTTAAACCGTCCTTAATCATGTGTTCTCTGTAAGAAAACACAAGATTAAGGCCTATTAGAGCCTAAAATAAAAGAAACCCCCAAACTCAAACCATTAAGGTTTTGGATTAAGTTTCGATTTAGGATTTGAAATGAACGGTGAAGATTCGGAGATTGAGGGTTGTGGATTTAGGATGAGGGGTGGAAGGAGAGTGCATGATGTTAATTTAGTTGTGTTTGCCTAACTTTAGGGTTGGCCGGTTAGTTTTGGTCGAAGATTTGACTTTCTTGGTTTGGTTTTAAAAGGGAAGGGATTTGGATTTGGAAAGGAGAAGGATAGGGGATTCCATGGTGTAAAGTTTGGGAAGTTGGTTGCCGACCGCCGCCATGGATAGCAGAGCTGTCAAAATTTGGAGCCTTATTCAACAAGATGGAAAAATATTTGAAGGAAACAGGTGGTAAGGTTGGAAAGGAGAGGGTGAGGAGGTGATACAGTGTAATTTTGGGGTCTATTGGTGCTACGCTACTGGCGGAGATGATTTTCGGCCGACGGCGGACAGTGGAGAGACGGAGGTTATACAGCAGAGTTACATTGGGAAGCCAGGGGTGTTGGAGAGACGGTTTGGAGAGGTCGGGGGTGTTTGGATAGTTTTATACTAAACCTAAACAAGTTCCGGACCATCTGATCTACTGAGATCAATGGTCCAGATTAATTATCGGCAAAACGGTGTCGTTTTTAAAGGGGGTGGGGCTGGACGGGGCTTGGGAAATGGGTTTGGGCTGAAGGGTGGGTTTTAAGGGTAATGTTTGGGCTAGATCATATTTGGCCCAAATTATACAAAATAGTCTCTTTTTTCTTTTCTTTTTTCTTTATTTTTATCATTATTATACTATTTTTTAATTTCTTTTAATTCCCTTATTTCAAAATTAAACTAAACACTAAACTACTCCTAAAGACTATATTAAACTATCAAATCACATAAACTAATCAATTTGTGACTAGATTAGAGCGGATTGGTGGAGGAATCGAGGGCTAAAGCTGTAATTGAGGCTTGAGTGAGTTCAAGACATCGAGGTAAGTGTTCAGTCTAACCTTAGCTTGAGGGAATATGAGTTGAGTCTTGTTTGCTACTTGCTAATTGTCGAGTATGGTGTATAGGAATGGTGACGAGTATATATACATCGGTTTCTAGCATGACCGTGAGCCTTTAAAATGTGATTATCATGATTTAGTTGTGAATTCCATGTTAAATTGAGAATTTGTATATATTGTAAAGAACATGTGAAAGACATTATGATAATTTTATTTCATGGAGCATTGGCTCAGTTGTGATTTGAATTGAGAAGTTATATGGGATTATGTATTCTTTGGAGCATTAGCTCAAGTGATAAAGTGAGATATGAGGTAAGAAATGAAAGAAAGCTAATGAGTTAATGGTTATTCCCTTGCCGAGATGTTTTATTGTTTGATTATTGACATTGTTCCCTTGTCGGGATTACTATTTTTGTTTGTCTATCCCCTTGCCCCATTTTTGTGATTGTTGTTCGATGAGGAATAGTGATAAAGTACGAAAGGGTGACGCCGTGCACGTTTGTGATATGAATACTAATGCATGAAGGAACATCCGTGCCATGATATGAATACTAATGCACGAAGGAACATTCCGGGCCATAATAAGATTGCTAATGCACGAAGGAACATTCTGTGCCATGATATGAGTGTTTACGCATGAAGGATCACTCCATGCCATCATTTTTGTGATGTAAAGCACGAAGGATGATGCCGTGTATTTTATATAATTGATTTGGTGAGAACGAGAGTAAAAGCACGATGGGTGGTTCCGTGCAACTGTTGATTTTCTTATTCTCGTTGAGATTGAAGTTTTACGGTTTCATTACTTATTTATTAATTGTAGTGTCTGTATTGTTATAGCCCTAACACATGCTCCCCTCCCTATTATTTTTACTGGTTAAATTCTTTTTGTGATATACTCTATGGCATACATATATATGTTGAACTGCACAGGTTTGATTAGTAGTCTAGTCCTCGCCTCGTCACTAGTTCGCAAGGGTTCAACACATAGGGTAGATTGTGCTGATGTTATATTTTTGTGCTTATTTCCACAGATCAAAGAGTTGGAGCAGCTTTTGGACAGTAGCAGTAGGTTGGGAGCAGGCCATCAGTTCAGAGTGAGATACCGAGGTAGCCTTGCAGACGTTCGCAAACCCGGCGTCTCCTTTATCTTGTTTTTAGTTGTTATCCCTTGTATTTTTGGACAAACTCTTACCATTTCATTCTAAACATTGTATTTAGTAAACTCTTAGAAGTTGGTGAGCTATGCGACACCAGGTTTTGGGCTAGCGTATTGTATTAACTTTGAAAATATCTAGTCTCTTTAAAGTTGAGTCTTCCGCTGTAATATTTTGAATGCAAGGGTTTATGTTACTATCGTGAATTGTAAAAAAGGGTGATTAAGTTGGCTTGCCTAGCTCCTGCAGCAGGCGCCATAACGACTCCCGAAGGTGGGAAATCCGGGTCGTGACAAGTTGGTATCAGAGCTCTAGGTTACATAGGTCTCACAACTCACGGACAAACTTAGTAGAGTTTGAGGGATTGGTACGGAGACATCTATTTTTATCCCCAAAGGCTACCAAGTTAGGAAAATTTCACATTTGTTCTTTCTTGCCGTGCGGTTCTATTACTCAAATACTGATTATCTTTCTATTCTGTTCTTCACAGATGGCGAGAACATGTGCTTCCTCATCTTTCGATCAGCAGTCTGAGCCCCAGCCAGCCCCTACAGGGGTAAAGGCTGAGGCCAAGGCTGTGCCAAGGGCCAAGGTAGGGGCAGAGCTCAACCCCGAGAAGTAGCCGTAGTGGTGGAACCTCAGGTTAATTTCAACGATGAGGTTCTGGCCCCAGCTCCAGCAGTTTTGGCTGCCATGAGGTTCTTCAGACTATGGGTATTGTGGAGACCAATGGGGTCGACTTCTTCACCTTTCGTCTATCCGGATCCGCCAAAACTTGGTGGAGGGACTATTTTTGAGCCAGACTAGTAGGGTCGTCATCTCTGACTTGGGACAAGTTTACAGAATTGTTCTTGGAGAAGTTTCTCCCTGTTACTCAGTGAGAGGCTTTTCGCAGGCAGTTTGAGCGCCTTCAGCAGGGTTCCATGATAGTTACATAGTATGAGACCCGGTTCATTGATCTAGATCGCCATGCTATTGTCATACTCCCCACTGAGAGAGTGAGGGAGCGAAGGTTTATTGATGGTTTGATTCAGACGATTCGTTTCCAGGTGGCTATGGGAGTTGAGGGTGAGATAAGTTTTCAGGAAGCGTCGAATGCGGCCCGCTAGATGGCCCTATCACATGGGGTAGTCATGGGTCGGATAAGAGGCTCCGTCACTCAGGTAGATTCAATGGTACCTCGTCTGGAGGTATAAATTCTTATGGTAGAGGCCATCCTCCTAGATCCTTTCAGTCAGATCTACAGGTCTCTCATGGTACTTCAGGTGGTAGTTGTTCTCAGCCACATTATTCTGACCAGCAGCTCTCTAGTGCACCATCAACACCTCAGTGCTTTAGAGTTTTCGGGGTGGACATTCAGGTAGACAAGGTCAGCAGCCTAAGAGTAGAGGGCTTGTTACATTTATGGTGACCATAGCCACATTGTCATATTTTTCCCCTGAGCCTCGAGCAGTTTCTAGCAGTAGGATCCTCGTCCTATGATTCAGGCATTGGGTGTTCCATAGGCCGCCCAACCAGCCAAAGGCGGGGGTAAAGGCCATAGAGGTTAAGGTAGAGATCATAGAGGTGGAGCTCGGACCGCCAGAGGTAGAGGCCTGCCAGCAGCTGATCATCCCAGAGATGTGGTTCAGGGAGGAGAGGCCCAACCCCAGTGTTATGCTCTTCCAACCAGGCCAAAGGCTAAATCTGAAGATGGAGTTATTACAGGTACTATTCTAGTTTGTGATAGGGATGCTTCAGTGCTATTTGACCCTGGGTCTACGTATTCGTATGTGTCGTCCTACTTTGTACCATACATGGTCATGCCTAGTAATGCTTTGAGTATTCCTGTTTATGTATCTACATCGGTGGGTGATTCCATAGTTGTCGACCGAGTTCACTGTTCTTTGTGTGGTAGTGTTTAGGAGTCTTGAGTGTTGATTTATTGCTCTTAAACATGGTGGATTTAAACGTCATATTCGGAATGGATTTATTGTCCATGTATAATGCTATCTTGGATTGCCACGCCAAGATTGTGACCTTGGATTCACCAGATTTGCCCCGTTTGGAGTGGAGAGGGACTCTAGGTCATGCCACCCACAGTGTTATATCATATGTGAAGGCTCGACGCATGGTCGAGAAAAGGGTGTTTAGCTTATTTGGCATAGGTTCGCGACTTCAGCGCAGAGGTCCCGTCTATTGATTCGGTACCCCTGGCTCGGGAGTTTCCTGAGGTTTTCCTTTCAGACCTGCTGGGTATGCCGCCCGACAGGGATATCAACGTTTGTATCGATCTGGCTCCGGGCACTCAGCCCATTTCTATTCTGTCGTATCGCATGGCCCCGCCAGAGTTGAAAGAGTTAAAAGGCCAGTTGCAGTATTTGCTTGAGAGGCTTCATTTGACCCAATTTTTCGCCTTGGGGTGCGCCAATATTATTTGTGAAGAAAAAAGATGGTTCGATTAAGGATGTGCATTGATTACCGGCAATTGAACAAAGTTACGATAAAGAACAAGTATTCGCTGCCGAGAATTGACAATTTGTTCGACCATCTTCAGGGTGCAAGGGTATTTTCAAAGATAGACTTGAGATCTGGCTACCACCAGTTGAGTATTAGGGCATCCGATCTCCCTAAGACAGCTTTTCGCACTCAGTACGGGCATTATGAGTTCCTAGTCATGTCATTTGGGTTGACCAATGCCCCAGCAGCTTTCATGGAGTTAATGAACCGAGTGTTTAGACCATATTTGGACATGTTCGTGATAGTCTTTATTGATGATATCTAGGTGTACTCCCGCAGCTAAGGGGAGCACGAGCAGCACCTCAAAGCTGTTCTTCGGACTCTGAAGGATAGCCAGTTATATGCCAAGTTCTAGAAGTATGAGTTTTGGTTGAGTTTGGTTGCATTTGTGGGTCACATTGTTTTGGCAAAGGGTATTCAAGTGGACCCAAAGAAGATTCAGGTAGTCAAGAACTGGCCTCGAGCAGCTTCAACTATAGATATTCGGAGTTTCTTAGGGTTAGCAGGCTATTACCATCGGTTTGTGGAAGGGTTTTCATCTATTGCAGCCCCGATTACCAGGTTGACCCAGAAGGGTGCCCAGTTCAGATGGTCAGACAAGTGTGAGGCAAGCTTTCAGAAGCTCAAGACAGCTCTAACTACGGCACCGATATTAGTTTTGCCCACATGTTCAGGGCCTTATGCAATCTATTGTGATGCTTCCCGTATTGGGCTTGGTGCAGTATTGATGCAGGATGGCAGAGTCATTGCCTATGCTTCGAGGCAGTTGAAGATCCACGAGCAGAATTATCCGGTTCATGATTTAGAGTTGGCAGCCATTGTTCATGCTTTGAATATTTGGAGGCATTATCTATATGGTGTGACGTGTGAGGTGTGCATAGATCACAAGAGTCTTCAATATCTATTCAAGCAGAAGGAGTTGAATCTGAGGTAGAGAAGGTGGTTGAAGTTGTTAAAAGATTATGATGTATATCTTGTATCACCCAGGGAAGGCCAACGTAGTGGCCGATGCGTTGAGTAGGAAGTCAGCCAGCATGAGTAGTCTTGCTTATATTCCGGTCAGCTAGAGACCTCTTGCTTTGGATGTTCAGGCCTTGGCCAATCGATTGGTGATATTGGATATTTTTTATCCTAGCCGAGCGTTAGCTTGCACGGTCGCTCGCTCTTCATTGTTGGAGCATATCTGTGAGCAACAGTTTGACGATCCCCATTTGTGTTTCCTGAGAGACACGGTACAGCATGGAGGTTCCAAGAAGGTGGGCCTTAGGTGACGATGGTGTCTTGAGATTGCAGGGGCGAGTTTGTGTGCTCGATATTGATAGTATTCGAGAGTTGATCTTAGCGTATTCACACAGTTCTCCGTATTCTATTCACCCGGGCGCCGCCAAGATGAATCACGATCTAAGGCTACACTATTGGTGGTGCCGAATGAACAAAGATATTGTTGCATTTGTGGCTCGATGTTTGAACTTTCAGCAGGTTAAGTGTGAGCATCAGAGGAGTGGGAGAGGATTACTATGGATTTTGTTACTGGACTCCCGTTGACCTAGAAGAAGTTTGATGCAGTTTAGGTCATTGTTGATAGACTGACCAAGTCAGCACATTTTTTTCCTGTTGCATCCACTTATTCGTCGAGAGGTTAGCTAAAGTCTACATCAGAGAGATTTTTCACCTTCATGGGGTGCCGGTATCTATTATTTTGGACCGGGTACATATGTTACCTCACTTTTATGGAGATCCATTCAGCGAGAGTTGGGCACCCAGGTGGAGTTTAGCACAACATTTCATCCTCAGACGGATGGGCAGTCCGAACGAACCATTCAGATATTGGAGGATATGTTCCGAGCCCGAGTCATTGATTTTGGAGGCTCGTGGGACCAGTTTTTGCCGTTAGTAGAGTTCTCCTACAACAACAGCTACCAGTCCAGCATTCAGATGGCTCCTTATGAGGTATTGTATTGTAGGCGATGTCGGTCTCCAGTCATATAGTTTGAGCCAGTAGAGGCTAAGTTATTGGGTACAGAGTTAGTTCAGGAGGCCTTGGATAAGGTCAAGATCATTCAGGATAGGCTTCGGACAGCTCAGTCTAGACATAAGAGTTTTGTAGATCGCAAGGTTCGAGATATGGTTTTCATGGTTGGTGAGCGAGTATTGCTCCGAGTGTCACCAATGAAGGGCGTGATGAGATTTGGGAAGAAGGGCAAGCTAAGCCCTAGGTTCATTGGCCCATTTGAGATTCTCGATCGCGTGGAAGAGGTGGCTTATAGACTTGCCTTACCGCCTAGCTTGTCAGTCGTGCATCTGGTGTTTCACGTATCCATGCTATGGAGGTATCACGGCGATCCAGACCACGTGTTATATTTCAGCACTGTCCAGTTGGACAAGGACCTGTCTTATGAGGAGGAGCCGGTAGCTAATTTAGACCGGCAGGTTCGATAGATAAGGTCGAAAAGTTTTCCTTCTGTGCATGTTCAGTGGAGAGGTCAGACTCCTGTGGCATCAACATGGGAGTTCGATTCTGATATACAAAGCTAATATGCATATCTATTTCCCGACTTAGGTACTTCTTTCTTTTGTCCGTTCGAGGACAAACGGTTGTTTTAGAGGTGGAGAATGTGACGACCCAAAGGGTCATCACCTGTTTATTTACTCATTCCATGTCTCCATGGACTTGAAAACCTCTTTGAGGGTCGCCTCAATTTGCGTGTGCAATCCGGGCGCGCAACTGGAAAGATTAAATATGAATTCTGAGTGAAATGAAGAATTTTGATATTAATATAATTAAAGTTGACTCTGGTTAACATTTTGGGTAAATACACTCGGACCTGTGATTTGACTGTCCCGTAGGGTCTGTAGGTAAATATGGAACTTGGGCGTATGCCCGGAATCGAATTCCAAGGCCCTACGTCCGAAAAATAAATTTTTATGTGAAATTTTTTCCTGAATATAACTAAACAAATTGGAAAATGAAATTGATAAAAAGACTGTGGTATCAGGCTCGTATTTTGGTTTCAATGCCCGGTACAAGTCTCATGTGTGGTTTAAGCACTTTCTGTAAAGTTTGGTTGAAAACAGATGTCATTTGACGTGTATTAGACTTACGATGGAAAATTTGTGTTTCATGAAAGAATTGAAAGAAATCTTAAGCTTTGGGGCTTGATTCTATGTATATGATGTTATTTTGGCGATTTGATCACACGAGTTAGTCCGTAGGATGTTTTGAAGTGGTGTGTATGTTTGGTTTGGAGCCCCGAGGGCTCGGGTGAGTTTCGAATAGGTTCCGGGAGTTCTTAGACTTAGAAACACCAGATATTTCAGGTCAGGGAAAAAGCTGCAGGCTCTAGCGCGGCCGCGGCCGCCTTAGCATGGCCTGTGACGTCATCCTCACACGGTCCGAGCTGCAATCTCCAGAGAACCAGCGACCTTCAGTTCCACCAGCGCTGGCATGGTTCTTTTTGCGCGGTCCGCACTGGGCGCATCTGAGAGTATAATTACCCGAGAGTTTTAGTTGTTTCTCACTTTTCAAAAACCCAACACATAAGAGGTGATTTTTCAAGTAATTCTTCTTTTTCACAATGTTTGGTAAGTGATTTCTAAACTATTTTCTTCACTCTTTAACATCTTTTAACATGATCTCAACTTCAATTAAAGAGTTTAATGGGGAAATTTGGGAATTTCGGGTAGAACCTTAGTTTTCTAAAATTGGGGGTTTGGACCTCAATTCAAGGCCCGATTTCAAAATAAATCATATATTTGAGTTTATGTGGGAATGGGTAAACGGATTTTGGTTCAAACCTCGGGTTTTGACCATGCGGGTCCGGGCCATTTTTGGAATTTCTGGGCAAAACATTTTGAAACCCATTTTTATGCATTCCAGTTATTTCACGTAGCATTTGTTGATGTATTTAAGTAATTTGTGACTAAATTCGAGCTGATTGGTGGAGGAGTCGAGGGGTAAAGCTATAATTGAGGCTTGAGTGAGTTCAAGACATCGAGGTAGGTGTTCGGTCTAACCTTAGCTTGAGAGAATATGAGTTGATTCTTGTTTGCTACTTGCTAATTGTCGAGTATGGTGTATCGGCATGGTGACGAGTATCTATACATAGGTTTCTAGGATGATTGTGAGCCTTTAAAATGTGATAAACATGATTTAGTTGTGAATTCCATGTTAAATTGAGAATTTCTATATATTGTAAAGAACATGTGAAAGACATTATTATAATTTGATTTCTTGGAGCATTGGCTCGGTTGTGATACGAATTGAGAAGTTATATGGGATTTTGGATTCTTTGGAGCATTAGCTCAAGTGATAAAGTTAGATATGAGGTAAGAAATGAAAGAAAGCTAATGAGTTAACGGTTATTCCCTTGCGGGGATGTTTTGCTGTTTGATTATTGACATTTTTCCTTGCCGGGATTCCAATTTTTTTTGGTCTATCCCCTTGCCAATTGTTGTGATTGTTGTTGGGTGAGGAAGAGTGATAAATCACGAATGGTGATGTCGTGCACGTTTTTTATATGAATACTAATGCACGAAGGAACATTCTGTGCCATGATATGAATGTTAATGCACGAAGGAACATTCCGTGACATAATATGATTACTAATGCATGAAGGAACGTTTTGTGCCATGATATGAGTGTTTACGCACGAAGGATCATTCCGTGCCATTATTTTTGTGAGGTAAAACATGAAGGGTGATGCCGTGTATTTTATATGATAGATTTGGTGAGAACGAGAGTAAAAGCACGAAGGGTGGTGCCGTGCAACTATTGATTTTCTTATTCTCGTTGGGATTATTGTTGTACAGTTTCATTCCTTATTTATTGATTGTATTGCCTGCACTGTTATAGCCCCTACAACATGCTCCCCTCCATGTTTCCTTTTTGACTGGTTAAATTCTTTTTGTGATGTACTTTATGGCATACATATATATAACTGCACAGGTTTGATTGGTAGTCTGGTCCTAGCCTCGTCACAACTTTGCCGGGGTTAGGCGAGGCACTTACCAGCACATGGGGTTCATTGTCATGATGCTATACTTCTATGCTTATTTTCACAGATCACAGACTTGGAACAGCTTTGGGTCAGCAGCAGTAGGTTGGGAGCAGGCCTTCAGTTCAGAGTGAGGTACCGAGGTAGCCTTGAAGACGTTCGCAGGCCCGGCATCTCTTTTATCTTGTTTTTAGTGGTTATCCCTTGTATTTTGGGACAAACTCTTATCATTTCATTCTAAACATTATATTTAGTAAACTCTTTTAAGAAGTTCGCGAGCTATGAGACACCAGGTTTTGGGATAGCATATTCTATTAACTTCGAAAATTGTATCTAGTCTCTTTAAAGTTGAGTCTTCCACTTTAATATTTTGAATGCAAGTTTTTATGTTACTATCGTGAATTGTGAAAAGGGGCGATTAAGTCGTCTTGCCTAGCTCCTATCAGTAGGCGCCATCACGGCTCCCGAAGGTGGAAAATACGGATCGTGACAGTTCTCATAGAAAATTAGTTAGCTATAGTTGGAGGCATATAATTTCTGCTAAACCAACTTGGATTTAAACCGACTTTATCGAGATAAATTATCAAAATTTATGTTTTGGAAATGTGGTCTAATAATTTGAACAAACAACCTTGCAAAAGTCAAACTGCAAGTTGATAACAAACGCACTTGTGACTATACAATTAGATGTATCTATTAAAATTATATAATAGTAAATGATCCACATAACAGGTGACTGGACCATATATATCACCTTTTATTCGTTTCGGAAATCAAGGGGTTCTATCCCTACCTTAGCTGATATATCATGAGAATAAGTAGCACAAGAGAATTCTTGAAGAATCTTCTATTTCTTCAATATATGCTAATGTGAATTTTCAATCATTTGCGCATCATAATTGAATCGGAATGGCTTATCAGTCATGCCAACTAATATTATTTCAGTAAACCTAGTATACTTGTGGCATGTGATTACATCATCATACTTATACTTGTGTAGTACAAATAGAAGAAAAGTCGGGTAACATTTTATATTTACCAGGTATGATTATAGTAATATGAATATATTCAACCTTCCTTTCATTCATAGTCTTAATATATCGACCACTTTGGCTAATACATTTGAAACTCAAAAAGTTTCTTTTGAGACTTACTAGAATACAATGTCATAAATAATTTTATTCATCAGGGTAATAATAAATTAGTTCTTCGAGAGCTCTTAAATGATTTTGTACTATAAGCTCTTTCGTCACACCATTCATATGATGAATGTTTCTTTCACAAAGAAAGTCATATTATATTGTCATAGTCAATGTCACCATGAGAAAAATTATTTGTTGCTCGAATTTTGTCTTTAAATACCGTTTTATAAAGCATGTTAAAATATTTTTGACGTACCATATACTAAACCAATGATATATATATATATATATATATATATATATATATATATATATAACTATACAGTAATATTTATTATCTTTCTTCATCTTAACTCTTCTTTAAAGGTGAGTTATGATATATATCCAATGCGTCTTATTCATTATGAAGTACCATATCTTTTAAAATCTCTTGAATAATATGGCTACTGCTTGTGAGATTAAAGTAGTATGTCTTTAGGAGTAGTACCAATTTCGATGGCATACTCGTTATGCAAAATTGAAAAATCAGTAAATACTAAATAGTAACCTTGAAATTGATCACTGTAGAATGTTATCCTTATTATATATGCGTGTAATAGATGTGCCATTAAACTACAGTATATTTTTACAATTCATGAGCTTGATATCTCTTTTTTGTTCTTGCTTAACATCAATAGTAAAAATTTATTAAATTTTCAAGAATTTTGTAACACACCATCACGTGTATATATATATGTATATGAATGAAATACTCCTACTTCTCTTTTGTACTTGAGACTATAGAAAACGCATATGTACCATAAATTTGCTTTTCTTTCAGTTCACGGCAGAATAAGTATTATAATAATATTCACTCCAGGTCATGCATGTAGTGACTTATAACATTGAGTTGTAGGTCAAAAACTTTGAGAAAGTTCATACAACTATATAAATAAATTGATATATATCTTAATCGGAGAGAAGACTAGCTCCTTTAGAAAAAAGATTAGATAAGCTGATTGAATTATTTGGTTAGAAATACGTACAGATAATATATAATAAAATAAAAGTAATATAACAAAAATTATGTAATTAACTAGGATTAATAATAAAAGAAAATAAAAATATTAGAAGAGATAATTTATTTTTTCGTTTCAGAGCATGGAATAGGTTCATCAGTAAACCTATTTATAGAAATATTTTGTTAATTACAAAATTAATTCAAAACCTATTATGAATATATAATCAATCTAAAATTTGTTTTGAATATATATAATTAATTTAAAATCTATTATAAATACATAAGTAATATAAAATTTGTTATAAATACATAACCAATTCTAAATATATTATGGAAGATATCCACCGTTGCAAGTGGATAAAATCATTTGCTGGAATTATGAAAGGATATAGATTGAAAAGAGAAAGGCGAAAGAATAAAGAGCTATCACATCATTCAATGTGCAATTGACCTTGTATTTAACTTCTTTTTTTCTTTCTTTAAAACTAATATTTCCACTTTGTCTCACTAATATATTGTGTCGACCGCTAATTGGCTTGATAAACGCACATATACACAAAACAATTTAAACAATGGAAGTTTCTAATTTTAGCACTCGTTAGTCGCGAAAAGTTTTATTTTGTGTTTCATATAATACTAATTATATGAGGCTTCTTTCTGTATTATAAAATTTTGGATTCCAATTTTATATGTTTGGATGTATAAAATTCTAAATTCATGAAATTGTGAGACAAAAAGTTATCTTATATAACTAATATAAATTATATGAGATATAAAATAAAAATTTTCGCTAGTCGCTATCAAAATCGTAAATATTTCCCAAAATTCCATTAATGATATCAACTAACTCCAATACGCTAGGTAAAGCATAATCATAATCAATCAAAACAAGACAATAAAAGATAATCTGTTATTAATACATAAATAAAACATAAATAACTCTCAAACCATCAATAAAATAGTAAAACTACAACTGATATAAGCTGTGAATTATGAACAAGAGCTCACCACAAAATCTCTAATCAGCCGCTAAACGTGCTCCTAAACGCCCGCTGGGTCGAATAGTAAGATCTACACATTGGTCTAGTACATAAGTACACCTGAATTGAGAAAATTACAACGGCGAAACCCTTATAACAATAACAATGACAAACTTAGTGTTTTCTTACAAATAGAGTCTAGGAAAGGTAGCGTGTATACGGACTTTATCTCTACCTTCAAATGATAAAAAGGTTATTTTCGGTAGACTCTCGGCTAAGCAAAAAATAAAAGGGAAGGGTTAGGGGGCAATGACAAGCAAACCATTCAGAAAATCAAGTGAAAACACACAACTGCCACTAGGTAGTGCAATTAGAAAATCAAAGCAAAGGCAATAACAAGTAATAACAAAAGTCTAGAAAGGCAATACATGAAAGGCACAAAGTGGTATACTATTACCGTTGTAAAAAATAAAGACAAACCTCAACAACTTAACCATCTACCCTAATCCTCAACCTCCACACCAGTGGCGGACCCAAGTGGTGGCTAGCGGGTTCAACTAAACCTGGTTCACAAAAAAATAATGTTGTGCATATGTATAAATGTCACGGCCCGAATTTTCCACTCTCGGGAGTCGTGATGGCGCCTACTAGTGTGAGCTAGGCAAGCCAATCCCTTTCAACTAATTACTTTATTATCCATTTATATCTTTTTAACAAACATAAAGCGATAACGTATAAACATCGGGAAGTTAAATTAAGTGGAAGAAAATAATAAAATATCTGAAATATGTATCCATTACAACAACTTAGGCCTTAATCGCCCAAAAATATAGTGTCACAGACAGTCTAAGATTTGTTACATACAAAGTCTGATAAAAATAACAATACACTGTTTTTGAATGTTCGGAAAATGAAACAGGGAATAGGGATAGAGGGAGACGTCAGGGCCTGCGGACGCCTACAGGTCTACCATGGATCTCCGTCTGTACTCAAGGTAGCCTCCTAACTATGGTCTAAGATCTTCTCCGGGATCTGCACATAGTGCAGAATGTAGTATCAACTTACTCCATGTGCTGGCTAGTTCCTAGCCTAACCTCAATGAAATAGTGACGAGGCTAGGACCAGACAACCAAATAACCAGTGTAATTTGATTATATTCACCAGAAAAGAAATACAGAAATAAACAGTCAAGTATGGGAGGGGAAGCATGCTGCGGGGGAGATATCAATTTCGAATAGAAAAACAACAGGTAAATGAAAGAAGCAATATATCTCGGATATCAACAAAAGAACCGAAAATCAATAAATGCACGGCATCACCCTTTGTGTTTTTACTCTCGCCCTTACCAAAACAATCATATAATAAAATACGCCATCACCTCTGTGTTTTTACTCTTTTTCCTCATCATATAATCAATATAATCGGCACGAAATGGTATATCGTGCGGTACAAAATTACCCTTCGTTCTTAACACTCTTTCGTCACAATCATACACGGTATCACCCTTCGTATTTTACACACTTTTCTCACAAAAATAATGCACGGCATCACCCTTCGTGCTTTAACTCTCTTCCTTACCCAAACAACAATAACAAATAATAGGGCAAGGAAAAGTAAATGAAATTGCAATAATCATCCAGGCAAGGGAACAATAATTCAACAACAAGTCCTGGAAAAGGACAACATCAAAACAACAACTAAATCCCGCAAGGGAAATAACAAATAAAGCAACAATATCCCGTCAAGGGGGCAACATAATGATCTTATCTCTTTCTCACTTTCACTTCACAATTCACTTTTTAACTCAAGCCAATGTTCTAAAGGTTCAATTATCACTTATACTTCCACAATTTGTTTCACAACATGAGCCAACGCTCCTCAATGTTCATCGGTGAAAATTTCTTCCACCAACTTTACACAACAAATACAAACTATCACCAATGCATAAAAGATACAACGAAGTCATGATAATCGCAATATAAGACTCACGGGCATGCTAGACACCAATGTATAGATACTCGTCACCATGCCTATACGTTGTACTCAACAATACCACATAGCAAATAGGACTAGACTCTTAATCCCTCATGCTAAGGTTAAATCAAACACTTACCTTGATGTTATGAACACAATTCACGTCTCAATTATAGCTTTACCCCTTGATCCACAACCAAATCGCTCGTATCTAGTCATAAGTTACTTAATTACATCAATAAATGCTTAATGAATCAATTTGAATTCACGAAAATGAATTTTCTAAAATTTTGCCTAGAAAGTCAAAAATTGCCCCAAGGCCCATATGATCAAAACTCGAGGTTCAAACCAAAATCCGATTACCCATTCCCCCATGAATCTAAATATGTAATTTGTTTTGAAATCGAACCTCAAACCGAGATCCAAATCCCAGTTTTTGAAAAATCTAGGTTCTACCTAAAACACCCAATTTCCCCTATGAAACTCATTGATTTGAGTTGAAATCATGTTAAAAGATTTTAATGATTGAAGGAAATGATTAAAAATTAACTTTTAATCGATTTGGAAGAAGGGTTGATCTTGAAAAATTGCCCTAGGTAGTTTGTATTTTGAAAATATGAGAAAATGGGTTAAAATTCGTCTATGTATAAAAGTTGCAGGTTGCAGATGTGGGAATTGCGGACAGGGGTTCGCAATTGCAAACCCCGACCTCTACTAGCTTGGGAATTGTTAAGGGGGTCTCACAATTGCGAGTTAGGAAATGCAAAAGGGGTGTCGCAATTGCGACGACTGGCCTTAAAGGAGGGGATCGCATTTGCGATCAAACCTTCGCAGTTGCAAGGATAGGTTGGCATGGGCCTCTTTCGCATTTGCGATAGGCCTCTCGTATATAAGAGTTTGCATTTGTGAGCCATACTTCGCAAATATGGATCTTGCAAGCCTGCAATGCAACAGCTGAAAACTTGTAAATTTCTAAGTCCAATATACACTCTGTGGCCTATCCAAAACTCACCCGAGCCCTCGGGGCTCCAAACCAAATATACACACAACCTCAAATATATCCTACGGACTTATTCGTGTAATCAAATGACCAAAATAACATCGTGAACAATGAATTAAACCTCCAAATCAATGAAATTTCTCAAACCTTCTTTAAACATCAAATTTTGCATCTAAGGTCTGAATCACGTCAAATGGATTTCATTTCTTACCAAACTTTACCGACAACACATATAGATGATATTGAACATGTACCAAGCTCCGAGACCATAATACGAGCCCGATACCACCGGTTTCGCATAAAATTTCAGAAAATAATTTCTTTCCCAAATTCTTTTCTTGGGCTTGGGACCTTCGTTTGATTTCGAGCATATGCTCGAGTCCCATATTTTCCTAAGGACCCTCCGAGACTGTCAAATCACGGGTCAAGGTCCATTTACCCAAAACATTGATGAAGTCAAATTAATTCATTTTATAGTCAAAACTTATATGTTTCACAAATTTTCACACGTATGCTTCCTGGCAAAGTATCCAGACTGTGCACGTAAATCGAGGTGATGCTAAAAGAGCTTTTCTAAGGCCTAGAAACATAGAATTTTATTTAAAAACAAGTGATGACCTTTTGGGTCATCACATTCTCCACCTCTAAAACTACAGTTCGTCCTCGAACGGACAGAAGAAGGAAGTACCTGAGTCGGGGAAAAGATAGGTATAACAGCTCCGAATATCAAACTCGGAGTCCCAGGTTGATGCCTCAGCAGGCTGACCTTTCCACTGAACACGAACAGAAGGAAAACTCTTCGATCTCAACTGACGAACCTGTCGGGCAAGAATAGCCACCGACTCCTCCTCATAAGACAAGTCCTTGTCTATCTGGACAGTACTGAAATCTAACATGTGGGATGGATCGCCGTGATACTTCCGCAGCAAGAACACATGCAACATTTGATGCATGACTGCTAAGCTCGGCAGCAACGCAAGTCTATAAGCTACTTCTCCCACTCGATCAAGAATCTAAAACGTGCCAATGAGCCTAGGGCTAAGCTTGCCTTTCTTCCCAAACCTCATCACGCCCTTCATAGACAACACTCGAAGCAATACCCGCTCACCGACTATGTGTCGCGCCCCCTTTTTCCTCCGCGAAAATCGGGTTTGTGACATTCGGGTATTAAACAACTCATTCCCTTTTGGAACTAGGCTTTGGTCGCCACTTAATGATTTGAGGTGCATTAGGACACTAATGGGGTTCTATATGCATGATATCTACTTAATTTAGAATGCGGCGAAATTGTAGTAACTCATAATAGAATTGTTTGAGATCCTATTGTCATGCTTGATAAACCTCGTAAAGTGACATAGATTGTTTAAGACTGATTTAGAGTAGACTGATTTTAAAACGGATCGGCTTTAGGTTCTACAGGTGATGATATCTATTATTGCTGATTTAAACCCTATGAACATGATATCTAACGTTGTATATGAATGAAGCAAATCTAGTTTATTTAAGAATCCCTACATGCATGATTTTTATATATTACTGATTTCAACATTACGAACATGACACTTATATTTTAGCCTAAAACATGATATCTAAGTGGCCTGCAGAATTTAAATACATCCTATAGGCAGGCTATCTAGGTGTGGCATTGACCATGAAGAAATTTAGATAAACCCCATTGATATGGTGTCTAAAAATGAAGAATTGAACATAAGAAGTTCAAAACAGTCTTATAGGCATGCTTTCTACCCTTCAGCATACATGATCACCCAACCATTTTTCACTAGCCAACCCCAAATTTACTACAATTTCTTACAAATTAGAAATACCGAATTACAAAGAAAGAATGAAAGAAAAAGCTACAACCATAGGAAAGCCAGATTTGACTTCCTATCTGAAATATGCAATGAATCGTATCATTGCCAATGCCATTGATTTCAAAGCCTTTCTTAAACTTGAGTGTGTCAGAGTTCCCTAAGGGCCTCAATAGGACCCCAGGAAATGCTCACATCCATGTTACATAACCAGAATAGAGATGGTTGTAGCATGAAAATGCTAGCCCACATGCGTCCAAGGTTAGAGGGAGCTCATAGGTCCCAAGGCAAGGCTTACATGAGAGGGGGCAGATATTAAGTCTAATAAAAGAGTGAAAGTGCAGAAATTTCAGAGTTGAGGGAATAAAAGAGAGGGAAAGGGTGGTGGGAGACAGTCATTAACATTTTAGGGAGTCAATAACTTTACAGTAAGGGAGGCAGGATGTTGGGAATCCATTTGCGATGAGCCTATACACTTAGGCCTGGGTTAACTTTGGGCATGCACAACAATAGGAAGTGCTGACACGCCTGTAAATCAACCAGAACACACAAAATATAAGAAGAACATGGAGGTTATAATCCTATGAGGATCAAGTTTGGGTCATGCACATAAATTTCCAATGTTGTCATGCCCCAAACCAACAACAAGTATTAAACACATTGGGGTAGGGATCTAGGGTTCATAGTTCATAATAGGTAATGGCGAAAAACATTAATTTAGAATTAGAAGAGGTCAGATTAAAGCATTCTTAATAAGGGTACTGAATTAAATACACACAGCAAACAAGCGAGGATGCAAGAAACAGTACATGTTGTTGTTGGTGCAGAAGTTTAATTAGGACATACCATTAAGAAATTCTAATGCAGAGAAATAAGCAAGTTTCCCACAGCCTGGTCTTGGCTTTCAGCCAGCTAAGTAGCGCAGCAATATAGTAGTAATAGGGAAAAGATAGAGATTTGGTGTAGTGTGTGTTTGAACTTGAGTGTTATGACCTATGTTCGTGCCTCTTGAAAAAGAAAAATTACAAGGTATTTATAGTTTTTTTAAAAATGAGTAAGAAAGAGGTTATATATTACAAGCATGGCAACAATTATGATTCAGAATCAATAATATAAGTGATTGCCTTTAATTAAGGGATCACTTGCTTAAAGGCAGTGACTAGTTAAAATAAGGAAAGAAATCTATATTTCAGCAGGCTCACAGTTGCTATAAAATAAGTAGTAAAAAATTAAGCTAGAAATCGAGTCTAGGTACAAAGATACTCCAATTTTGGAAAGAATTCAATAAGGCAAAATAGGAAAAGAAATCAGTTAACTTTAACGGGCAAGTGAAATTAGAATTTCACAAAGGAAAATTTTTAAAATTAGTCACAAGTTTGCAAATCAGTCAAGAAGGAGACTCGGCATATAAATAGGGTGCATAAACATTATACATGTGAGGCCAAGCCTGTTGGCAAAAGAAAACAACATACAATAGTAGCATAAAGAAAAATCAATAGATAGCAATACTCGAAGCATGATAGTCAGTTGAATCAGTAGTGAAGAAACATAGAATATCAAAAGCATGCGAAGATCTCACAGTAATAGGTGAGGAAAATCCCTTTTAAAAAATTAGGGTTTCGAACATAATCAAGTTTTAGAAATGATAGAAGCCCAGAATAAGATGAACCACACAAAGGAACAAGAGTTTTCAAAATAAAGAACTTCAATTCGAGTCATGCACTTAAACTAACAGTCTCAGACTTAATGCCATAGGGTTTTTTGGAATAGAAGAATTTCAAAGATGGATAAACAGACAAATCAGATAAAACTTATGCAAACAAGCGTTAGTCTAATAAATAGTTAAAAGAAATTAGGGCTTTTAACATACAAACTCAGGTAGAAAAATGATATGAGCAAACACAGCAAAATATGTCAAAAATCAAATAAAAGTTATGAAATATCTTAACAGAACCCTAATCGAAAAGATAAGTAGTTTTGAAAGTAGAATTTAAAAGAAACTTCGAGAAATATTCTTAGAAGTTTATAGCAAACATATATCCGAAACAGTTCTAAAAGAAATTAGAAGAACCTTAGAGGTTAGGGTTTCAGAACAACCCCCAAGTGATAAGAAGACTTTGAAAACCATCGATCTAAGCAGGAGAGTCAAAAGTCTGACTCGAATAGCCATGGCTGGCCGGAGAAAGGTCAGAGAAAATCGGAGAATAGCCATCGAGCAATGACTTGACAAAACCATTCATGATCAAGTAATGATACCACATAATCGAACACGTAGAGGCCATGGGAGGTGGATACAGGTCTCCGATTACATTGGAAGCCATAGATTTGGGAGATATTATGGTTGTAGTTTGATGGAGGAAGGCTAGGAGTTGAGAGGATTTGAGAGAGGATTGACAGAGAAGGGGGATTCAGAGGCAGCTATAGGTAAGAAATGATTAGGTTTAGGGGTTGATTCAGGTTAAACAAGGAAGGGAGTTATGGGAGCCGTTGATCTAAATGATCAACGACTGGGATTGGGCTGGTGTTGGTCGGGGAGGAAGATTTAGGGCTTGGGTTGAGCCAAGTGGCAATGGGCTAGGTAATTGGGTTTAAATTGGGGGTCCAATTTATGTTGTAACTGAAATGCAATTGGGGCTAGATTTTAAATAGCCATTTTTCCCTTATTTATTTTATAAAAAATAGAAAATTAATTATTAAAAATAAATTAAATGAATTAGAAAGATTTATAATCTATAGTTATCAATTTTAAAATATTGACCTTAATTTTTGTAAATATAAATGAAGTTAAATCTTAAAAGAGGCTTATATTGCAATTATATTCAATTTAGATTAAAAAATTTTAAATAAATTTGCAACAAAATTATCTTTGATATATTTTGGTAAACATATGAGAATCCAATAAATTAATCATTAAAAGTAATAATTTTAGAAATTATTATTGAGATTTTATGGATAAAATAGGGCAATAAATTAATTTAAAAGTCCTTAAAAATTAAGAAAAATAATAAAATATTTGGGCATACTTATATATATATATATATATATATATATATATATATATATAAATATATATATATATATATATATATATATATATATATATATATATATATATATATATATATATATATATATATATATATATATGCTATTTTGAAAGTTTTTATATATTAAAAATATATAGAAAAAATTGGGTATCAGCAGTTGCCCCTCTTTATCCGGGAAGGATGAAAGAGTTGTTGGGTAAAGATATGATGGCCAATTTTGACCGAGAAACACGGTTCGAAGAAGTTTAGGCCATGCCCTAGCTTTTGAGCTACTTACATATCCCTGGTTTTACAGGAATCAGGCCAGATGTAGTTTAGAATCCCTCGGCGAAGTATGCCGATGGATACTTCCAAAAAACAGACGCAATATTCACATGGGGATGAATGGTTAAGGTCTAATAAGTTTGCGGGAACTGGAGCGGGATTACTCCTGCTAAGATGGTCGTTGCTTACCGTTTTACCTTCAAATAGGCAATACAAGCATATATTATGCGTAAATTTAAATATGATGTGAATTCCTGTAAGACTATGAATGTTGTCTCTGGACGGTTATAATGACGTCCTTAGACCATGATGTCCTGGGTCATGAAGCATATAATAAAGGATTCGTAGGCCATGAAATTATGCTCTCTTGCTATGAAGATGATGCCTCTGAACCATGATGCCTTTGAATAATGATGTGCACAAGATAAAAAGAGATCCTCAGGTCATGACATAGTATTCTGGGGCTATGAAGATGATGCTTTTGAATGATGACGCCTTTGAATAATTCGGCAATCTTTCAGCCCATGAGATACAGTATTCGACAGACTTTCAGCCCATGAGATACAATATTTGGCAATCTTTCAGCCCATGCAATGCAGTAGGTAACGATCTTTCAGCCGTGAAAATGTAGAGGTTGCGATCTTTTAGCCATGCAAATGTAAAGGTGGCGATCTTTCATCGATGCAAATGTAGAGGTGGCGATTTTTCAGCCATGCAAATGCAAAGGTAGTGATCCATGCAAATGCAAAGGTGTCGATCTTTCAGCCATGCAATGTAGATAGGGTGGCAATCTTTAAGCCATGCAAATAGAGATAGTGGCGATCTTTCATCCATGCAAATGCGGATAATTTGGGGATCTTTCAGCCCATGCAAATGTAGAGGTGGCAATCTTTCAGCCATACAAATGTAGAGGTTGAGATCTTTCAACTATGCAAATACGGATGGGATGGCAATCTATCAGCCATGCAAATGTAGATGGTGGCGATCTTTTAGCCATGCAGATGTAGATAAGGTGGCGATCTTTCAGCGGTGCAATGCAGATAAGGTGGTGATCTTTTAGATAGACAAATGCAAATGATGGTGATCTTTCAGACATGCAAATGCAAAGGTGGCGATCTTTCAGCCATGCAAATACAGAAGTGGAAATCCTTCAGCCATGCAAATACGGATAATTTAGCTATCTTTCAGCCATGCAAATGTGGATTGGGTGTCGATCTTTCAGCCATGAAAATGCAGATGGTGGCAATCTTTCAGCCATGCAGATGTAGATAAGGTATCAATCTTTCAGCCATGCAATGTAGATACGGTCTCGATCTTTCAGCCATGCAAATACAGATGGTGGTGATCTTTCATCCATGAAAATGCAGATAAGGTGGAGATCGTTTAACCATGCAAATGCAGATGGAGACAATGTTTAGTCTTGTAAGGCATAATGGTAGCCTTTTGCAACAAAATAAAAAGGACAAATGATAGTAGATCTTTCTTAGCTGATAGCAGATTGCGATATTGAGACTACTAAGGACATTGTGCATGTTGTGACACTATTGTGTGTGGATAGCAAATATGAATAAGTGCAACGGTTTTGAGAGTTGTATTCCTGAACAATGTTCATCTCATGAGTGTATAGTTTGTTTGGATGGTTTTGCAATGCGAGTGCCTGTATCCAAAGAAAAATCATGAGTTTTGTAAAAGGGGAAAGCTTGGTTTGTATCCTCGCTGGCTCTGCTTAACCTGATCGACTTTGATCTGGTGATAGTGTACATATTGTTGGAGTAGCGTTGCCAAACAAGGCAATTTCAGCAATAAACATACATGATTTAGTAAAAACATGACATAAGTACATAATTAAGAATAGCTTTTAGATGAACCAACGACATTGACGTGGTTTAGGACATTGCAACCTCTCTTGCTTCAGAATTTTTAGTGTCCTCAAAATTCTGCCCCAATTTAATTGGTTGATGATTCTGACTGTTGTTTGCAATGATTGGCTGAAATTACTTCAGATATTTGAGGATCCTCCTCAAATTCTGCCCCAGTTTGAAATTGGGGGGAGGGGAAATGGAAATTTTATTGAATTGTGACTGAACCTATATGGCTGTCTACGTACCCCCTCTTAAATGGGCATCAGGTCTGGCATAGTTCAAATTACATCATATAAAGAAAGCATAGAGATTACACATACTAACTCTTGACTATATCTGAGTTGATCGACTTCAGCCATACTTCTCCGTCCATTTCTGCAAGTATGAGGGCTCCTTCTCGGACTTGATGTATTAGTAGGTCCGAATCTCCGATCACAAGCAACTCCTGAATGTTCATGTCAGTGACCATTTTGAGCCCTAGGATGCAAGCTTTATATTCGGCCATGTAGTTGGTGTAGGGGACCTGAGCTTGGCAAACACCGGATAATGCTGACCGGTTTTTGACACTAGGACTGTTCCTATGCCAACTCCTTCCTCCATCGAAAAAAATTCTCCAACCATCGTAGGATTCTGCAGTGTCTTCTCCTATGAATAATAGCTCTTTATCAGGAAAATACATTTCCAGGGGTTCGTATTCTCCATCTACGATATTTTCAGCAAGGTGATCTGCTAGTTCCTGCCCTTGATTGCCTTTTGAGTCACGTATACAATGTGAAATTCACTCAACAGGATTTGCCACTTGGGTAGCTTGCCATTGGGCATGGGAGTCTGGAAGATGTACTTCAAAGGATCCATCATTGATTTGAGATATGTAGTATAGGCACAAAACTATGTCTTAGCTTTTGAGCTACCAAAGTTAGAGCACAGCAGGTAGGTTTTATCAGTAAATATCAGGCCTCGTACAGGGTAAACTTCTTACTGAGATAATATATGGCATGCTCTTTCCTCCCTATTTCATCATGCTGCCCCAAAATGCAACCGAGATCTCGATCCAATACTACAAGGTAGATTAATAGAGGTCTACCCAGCTCGTGCACGACCAAGATTGGTGGTGTTAACATGTATTCCTTGATTCTAACAAAAGCTTTTTGGCAGTCATCAGTCTATTTGGTAGCAACATCCTTCATCCACATCTTAAAGATTGGCTTAGAAATAATTGTAGATTGTGCTATGAACCGGCTGATGTAGTTGATCCTCCCCAAGAAACCATTATGTCCTTCTTGCTCTTTGGCGGTGGAAATTTTTGAATGGCTTTTACCTTTAATGGATCCATCTATATTCCTCGATGACTCACAATAAACCTAAGTAGTTTTCTAGTAGGAACCCCAAATGCACACGTCACGGGATTCATTTTCAGGTTTTATCGTTGCAGTCTATTGAAGAACTTCCTCAAATCTTCCATGTGATCAATAGACTTCTTAAACTTGATGATAGCATCATCTACGTACACTTCTACCTCCGTGTGTATCATATCATGAAAAATGGTAGTCATGTCACTCATATAGGTAGCCCCTGCATTCTTCAGGCCAAGCAACTTCATCTGATAGCAGTACATTCCCCATGACATAATAAAACTCATTTTCTCAGCATCATCTTCATCCATCTAGATCTGATGATAACCAGCGAAACAATCTACAAATGATTGCAACGCATGCTTGGCGCAATTGTCAATCAGGATGTGTATATTTGGCAAAGGTAAGTTGTCTTTCGGACTGGCTCGATTGTGAATCTGGTAGTCGACAAAGACTCTGACCTTCCTATCCTTCTTTAGCATTGGCACAATATTGGCTAACCATTTCGGGTATTCTACTACCCTGAGAACCTTGGCTTTGACCTACTTGGTGACTTCTTCATTGATTTTCAAACTCATATAAGGTTTGAACTTTCCAATTTCTTACTTTACCGGAGGACATGTTGGATCGGTTGGAAGTTTCTGGGCCATAATAGATGTACTCAGACTAGTCATGTCATCATATGACCAGGCGAATATGTCCTTATACTCCTTTAGGAATTCTGTGTATTTTTTCTTTTCTGATGGCGATAAGTGGACGCTGATTTGTATTTTTTTTGAAGTTTTCTACATCTCCCAAGTTAACAATCTCAGTCTCGTCTAGGTTGGACTTCGGTCTATTTTCAAAATTCTCAACTTCCATAACAATATCTTTCGGTATATCATCTTCCTTTAAATCTATATCCATTTGTTGCATTGTCGCGTTGTATGTCACAATAATCTGTTCATCAAGATAAGTAATAGTAATGTTGTATAAGTAAAGTAATGAGAGAAAAATAATAATGAGCATTGATTCATAAGAAAGGTCAAAATGCTTTGATAAAATGCATAATCGTTTTGAACATTAATGATCTTACTGCTGGAATTGAAAATATGCAAAAAAATAAAATCTTTTGAGTAAATAAAATAGAGCTTGTTTTTTGCCTTGCTACCCTGAGGCTCGTTGGACTCTGGTCGTCCTGGTGGTCCAGTTATTGAGGCGTGATCCTCTGCTTACAACCTATATGGAAGGGCCATCCTCCATATCCTTCTCGAGAGTAACAACAGTCATGTCATTGTCTTCTAGGAACAAGTTCTTAACCCCTACCAGTGCTTCTTCTTCTGACCCATACATAATATCGGCCGGCTGGAAAGTCTGCTCTAAATGCAGTATTGGTTGCTCCGGTGGATAGTAAGGACAACGCCGTGGTGGCGGCCAGTTGTTGAATTCTTCCTAGGTGTACTCACATCCCAAACCAAAAGTGGTGCTATGATTCTTGAGTTTTATGGGCTTAGTGATTCCTTGGAGGTTCTAGCCGAGCCCCCTGCCATATTCGTACCCACCCAAATTCAGTATACTCTTGATCTTGTTATCCTACAATTTATCTTTGTCAATAGCATTTCCTATTCGATGTGATGGTAAGTCTCTCCACCTAGCTTCATTCTTCCCTCGATTGACGGAATGGTCTAGCGACTCTACATAGGGTTGCTACCATCACCGTGAGTGATCATCTCTTGGTATTTCTACTCCAATTTTAATGCCTGATCTAGTGTTGATGCTACGGCCCCAGCAGCATAAATCCATGGTCATCCTACCATCAGATTGTATGTCGGCACGTCTATCACCTAGAAATCAACACCAAACAAAGTTGGCCCCATTTTTAATCACTGACTAATCTCCCCAATGGTGGAATTTTGTGATCCGTTGAAAGCTTTCACATTGATAACTCTGTCCTTTATTTCATACAGTCCCTTACCCAACTTCTTGAGTGTTACCAGCGAACAAATGTTGAGGCTGGACCCTCCATCGATCAGGATTCTGGTAATAAAATAGTCTTCGCATTGCACGGTGATGTGCAGTGCCTTGTTCTGACCCAACCCTTTAGGTGGCAGCTCATCCTCATGAAAAGTAATTTTATGACTTTGAAATTCCTGTCTTACCAAGTTAGACATTTCCCCGCTAGTGATATTTCTTGGTACGTATGCTTCACTCAGCACCCTCAACGGGGAATTCTTGTGTGCCTCAGAATTTTGTAGCAAAGCAAGGATGAAAATTTGCGTTGGTGTTTTTTTCAACTGGTCGATGATCGAGTTTTCCTTGGCCTGTATTTTTCTCCAATGATCATCTGGACCTATCTCCATGATGGGAAGCAGATTGGAGGCTTGCTTGCTAGATTCGGCAAGATAGTCAAGGGTATAAAACTCTACTCGTTCTCGTCATACCCTATGCTGCAATAGTTTTTCGAACCTAACCTTGTCTTTCCTTCTTACCTTAGCTGTATAGTCCCATGGGATAGCTTTCGTATAGAAGGGCATCATGGTCAACATAGCCACTAGGATATGCATGGCAATCTTTACTTCGACAGAAGCATGGGCCTTGGGTGGCGAAACAACAACTTCAAATGGTGCGGGTGTATTTCCTGGAAACACGAATTTGACCTTAATTGGTGCTGGTGTATTCATTGTTTCAAACTGAAGTGCATGGACATATTTACCTCGGCGTCCCTAGAGGGCTGAATTTGAACCATGATTGTATTAAGAGTGACTATGGCTTCTTTGGGTCGTCATCTTCTGCGATCAAACTGACCGATCCTTCAGGATCCCAATCATCCTATATTTCAATCATGTGAATGTCACCACCCTTGTGGTCTAGGAGAGGATCATCGTGGACATTTGGAGCAGGTTCCTTTGCCATAATAATCCTGTTATCAATTAAAGTCTGGACCTTGTCTTTCAAAGAACAGCATTCGTCAATGGTGTGTCCTTTCATGCCGGGATGGTATGCACAGGATTTGTTTGGATTAACCTACTGAGAAGGGTTCTTAGGAGTTGTAACAGGGATGGGGGTGACACAACCAGTAGCTTTGAGTCTCTCGTACAACTGGTCAATGGGTTCAGCAATGGCGGTATATTACTTCGGAGGTCTGCGGTCAAAATTCGATCGAGGTCTAGGGAAATTTTGGCATGTAGGAGGTGATTGATAGTGGGATGGTTGAGCATTATAGGCTTGGTAAACATGTACGGGTTGGGAGTATCTAGGTGAAGTAGGTTGATATGTGGGAGGTGGAGGTGATTGATAAGTTGGTGGTGGAGTTTGGTAGAATGGTGAGGGTGTTTGGTAGTTCGGGATAGGCTGATACGTGAGTGGAGGCATTGGGTAGGTTTGGTATTTGATTGAAGATTTGGTTCTCTGTGCAACCATCACGGCTCTTACATCCCTTTTCTTAGACACAACCCCGGACCGTAAGGCTTTATTTGTTGCTTGCAAAGCCTCAAAATTCGTAACCATGCCACTTTTGATTCCCTCTTCAATCCTTTCACCCAGCTTGATAATGTCGAAAAATTTGTGGCTCTCGATCATCATCAGCCTTTCATAATACTGTTGGTCTCGAGTCCGGACAAAGAATTTGTTCATTTTTTCTTCCTCTAAGGCAGGTCTAACCTTAGCAGCTTCGGAACTCCAGTGAGTAGTCTCCACTTAGATGGAGTGAAAGTGGTCATTTGTTGAGTTTTGGAGTTTTGGGTTGAGCAGCGGGGTGTTGTTTGAGGTATGGCATGTGTTGCAATGGTGGTGAGGAGCAGGATGGTTTTGCTGCCTTGGGATATTTTATAAAGGTGTAGGGTTCTGAGCATTTGGGAAATCGATATCTCGAGTGGCGAGGGAAAATGACAGAATTTCTAGATTTCGAACCTGATCAAGTTCTTCTTGGAATTTTAGCAGCTTTTGTTCGAGTTGGGATGCATTCGGGAACCTGAGTGCCATAACCATGAGTGACCTCTACCAGTTCAGTTGAGTTCTTGGTTTTGGCGTTGTTCAAATCATCCATCTTCCATTTGTTCTTGTTTTTGATAGGACTAAGAGGATGAGTGGTTGGAGGGCCCCTAGATCTCATGGAATAAGATGATGTTGCCAGAGTGCACGAACTAACCTTTGGGGAGAGGAATAAATACACAAAAAGTAAAAACAAAATGGTAACAAGTTAGTAAGATTTATAAGAAACATTGCAATATTTAAACACATAGTGCGGGAATGTAAATCGTGTCCTATCTTGGGGACCTCCTTGTGCCCGGGGTAGGCCTAGCAACAAATTAATTTGGAGAACTTAGAATTTTTAATGCCTCATTTTATTGATAGAATATAAGACAAATCCCAAATCGACACTAAACAAACTAGAAATAAATGTCATTAATGGCAATTGGCCTCATTACAATTTAGGTGAAGCGAAAAAGAAAACTCCTATCTATTTTGTCCCAGTAGAACCTTCCTCAGATTCGGCATCCTTGGCTCCGTCAAACAGCTTTCCCAACTCGCAAAGTTCCAGCAATAGGTAACCCCTGGCTAGATGTCCGCATTCGTTTCCTTCAGCATTTTGACAGTCTTTGAACCTTTTGAGAAACGTTCTTTCCAATTCAACTATGCCTCGCTCCAAGTATCCCAGTTGTTTGTTGGTACTGACAGCCATGTCCTTCCATTCCTCAATTAACTTCTAATTAGCTTCATGTATCTCACAGTGCTTGCTTTTGCACTCCCAAATCCTCTTGCGCAATTGGTTATATTGACATGTTCCTCGACCTTTTCATCTATGATCCTATAACCTCGAACTAACCCAGGTTGGCCTAGACCATTATGATTATCTTCCAACCAGCCTGAATATTAGGGGGCACAACTAGCCTGGTATCTGTTTGGCTCGATGGTATCTCTCCCCATGATGATCTTGCAGTGCCACATATGCTGAGCTTGGCACTTGTAAGAACTATTGTCATCCTGGAAGTCAACACGGAAATGACTCATCTTGGTTACCCTGGGTACAACCTGCTTCCTTCCAGCTTGCCTTATAAACCGGAGAGAGACTTAAGGGTATGTTCTTCCTAGACCGATCAATATCAGAAAAGGTGCATCTCTGGATCGGGCAATGAACTCATCGGTTGGAAACCACTCGAACATCCATTGTACCTAGTCCTCCGTCAGATTTTCAAAGAGCTCGACCTATTCTCTAGCATCCTCCGGTTGGGCAAAGATATTAGGCATGTAATTCATTTGCTTCGGATGATGGAAAGTGATATGATCATCCTAGTCCTTTCACTGAATCTCTTGTCAATATTACCCTTTTAGAGATGCTCCATGAGCCAAAGTTGAAGTAGCAAATTGCAGCCTTCTAAGTGTTCGGCTCTCTATCGACACTTCTGTAGGGCTCGGAACATTTCTGCAATGATTTTGGGCACAATGTTGAATGTCTGCCCACCAATTCTTTCCATTAAGTTCTTGGTTACCATAGCCAATCAGGTGTGGATTCTAGCTTTCTTCATTGGAAACACGATCAATCCCAGGAAACAAAACATGAATACAAAGACCCTTTGGTGAGTATGCCCTAATGATGTGATGGAAAACTCATCAGGATAGGTATGGTAGGATTTTCTATGACCATACCTCTCGTACAAATAATTAAAAGGGATGTAGGATTCTTTCAAACATGTCAGTCCTGTATTCTTCTTCAAGACCATCATTTTGAGGAAACCCTTGCCCTTGCGGTTCTCAGGCATTAACAAACCCAGAGTTTCCCATACTATATCAGCCAATCCTCCAATATCTTCTAGCAAGGGTGTCATTTCAATGTCCCCGAAGCGGAATACGGACCTCTCACAATCCCATTACAGAGTAGCAGCTTCTATAATCTCATTATTTGGTTCGATTTCCATAAGAGAAGGTAGGTTTCCCAAATAATTTTGAACAAGAGTTCGATCACTAGAGTGAAGATCTTTCCACCATCTTAATAGTTTTGCATGGATGTTGAAGACCATGCCGAATCTAGGGACTTGGTGCCTTATATTTCTGCAAGAAAAATAAGGTTAGGCCCGTACCCCTACCAAAATCGACTGGTTAATATCAACAATTGGCATAAAATATTTAGTTCTACAAATAAATGCACAAAATGTGGTAGTGTCTGTTTGGGTTTAGGGAAACCAAGTGGACTTTGGACAAGGCTATCTTAAAGAGCCATTATGCGAACAACATAACTGACTCGACTAGGTTTGACCATGATGCATGCATAGTTTAAATAGAGTAAGGTTTCTACGGGGTTTTAGACTGGTACCTTTGAACGGACAACTCAAGGGGTAAAGGCACGAAATCGTCGAATACACCGTTGATCGAATGATTTTAACGCAAATATGCCTTTTTCTGAATTTAGGGGTAATAATATAGGAAAAGCACAACCACTCATTATAAGCATTGCTATGGTATTTGTTTGGCACGAGCGGAATATGATGTTGAGCATGATTATGTAATAATTAAAAGCATGTTGGCACGTATTTACATGTTAAGAAAGCAGTAAATACAATAGTTTCATAATTTAAAGCAGTAACGAAAGAAAGAAACAAATAAGATAAGTCAATTTTGTAATTGAAAGAGAAATTGAATTCTTAAAGGAATTAAACAAGTAATTGCACATAAAGAGATATAAATTCACAATAACAGTTTGAAATGGTAAAAGCATAGATCAGTTCCCAGCAGAGTCGCCATGTTATCGCGACCCCTTTTTTCCTCTACAAAAGTTGGGTTTGTGACATTCCGGTATGGGACTACTCGTTCCCTTTGGGAACTGGGTTTTGCATTTTTGAAGAGTCGTCACTTAATGATTTGAGGTGCATTAGGACACCAATGGGGTTCTATAGGCACGATATCTACTTACTTCAGAATGCGGCGAAATATTAAGAACTTGAAACGAATTATTTGTAATCAGATAGGCATGCTTACTAAACCTCGTTAAGTAAGTGAATTAGATTGTTCAAGACTGATTCAGTGTAGACTGATTTATAAATGGACCGGCTTCAGGTTTTGCAGGTGATGGTATATTATTGATTTAAACCATGTGAACATGATATCTAATATTGAATGTGAATAAAGCAAATCTGGTTTATTTAAAGAATCCATATAGGCATGATTTCTATGTGTTACTGATTTCAATATTACGAATATGACACTTATTTCTTAGCCTAAAGCGTGAGAATTTAAATATGTCCTATAGGCAGGTTTATCTAGGTATGGCATTGACCATGACGAAATTGAGATAAACCCTATAGACATGGTGTCTAAAAATGCAGAATTGAGCACAAGGAATTTAAAACAGTCCTATAGGTATACTTTCTACCCCTGAGCATGCATGATCACCCAACCATTTTTCACTAGCCAACTCCAAATGTTTATTACAACTTCTTACAAACCAGAAATACTGAATTACAAAGAAAGAATGAAACAAAAAGCTACAACCATAGGAAAGCGTTATTTGACTTCCTATTTGAGATATGCAATGAACTGTATCATTGCCAATGCCATTGATTTCAAATCCTTTCTAAAACTTGAGTGTGTCAGAGTTTCCTAAGGGCCTCAATAGGACCCTGAGCAGTGCTTACACCCAAGTTACATAACCAGAATAGAGACGGGTGCAGAGTGGAAATGTCAGCCCTCATATGTCCAAGTTCAGAAGGAGATCATGGATCCCAAGGCAAGGCTCACATGAGAAGGGAGGAGCTTAAGTCAAAGAAGAGAGTGAAAGTGCAGAAAATAGAGTTTTAAGAGCATAGGGAATAAAGGATGGGGAAAGGGTGATGGGAGACAGCCATTAACAATTCAGGGAGTCAATAAGTTCACACAAAGGGAGGCAGGAGTTTGGGAATCCATTTGCAAGGAGCCTATACACTTAGGCCTAGGTTAACTTTGGGCATGCACAGCAATAGGAAGTGCTGACACGCCTGTAAATCAACCAGAACACACAACATATAAGAATAACATGGAGGTTATGATCCTAGAAGGATCACGTTTGGGTTATGCACAAGAGTTTCCAATGATGTCATGCCCCAAACTAACCACAAGAATTAAACACATTGAGGAACTAGGATTCACAAGTCATAATAGGTAATGGTGAAAAACATTAATTCGGAATCAGAAGAGGGTAGATTAAAGCATGCTTAGTAAGGCTACTAAATTAAATACACAGAGTTGTCAAGCGAGGATGCAAGAAACAGTAAATAATTATGTTGTTGTTGGTGTAGAAGTTTAATTACGACACACCAGTAAGAAATGCAAATGCATAGAAATAAGCAAGTTTCCCACAGCGTACTCTTGGCTTTCAACCGACTAGATAAGGTAGCAGTACAGTAGTAATAGAGAAAGGAGAGAGATTTAGTGTAGTTTATGTTTGAACTCAAGTGTTGTGCCTTGTGTTTATGTCACTTGAAAGAGAAGAAGTACATGGTACTTATAGTTTTTTGAAAACGAGTAAGAAAGAGGTAACAAGCTACAAACAAGGCAACAATCATGATTCAGCATCAATTGTACAAGTGATTACCTTTAATTAAGGGATCACTTACTTAACGGACAATGATTGGTTAAAATAAGGAAAGAAATCGATTTGCCAACAGGCTGACAGTTGCTATAAAAGAAGTAGTAAAACATTAAGCTAGCAATCGAGTCTAGGTACAAAGATACTCAAATTTTGGAAAGAATTCAGCAAGGCAATACAGGAAAAGAAATCAGTTAACTTTAACGGGAAAGTGAAATTAGAATTTCACAAAGGAAAAGTTTGAAATTAATCACAAGTTTGAAAATCAATCAAAGAAGAAGACTCAGCATATAAATAGGTTGCATAAATATTATACATACGAGGCCAAGCTTGTTGGAAAAAGGAAATAGCATAGAATAGTAGCACAAAAAGAAAATTCAACAGATAGCAATATTTGAAACATGATAGTTAGTTGAATCAATTGTGAAAAACATAGAATATCAAAAGCATGTGAAGATCTCACAGTACCATGTGAGGAAAACCCCTTTTGAAAAATTAGGGTTTGGAACATAAAAAAGTTTTAGAGATGATAAAAACCCCAAATCAGAAGAATCACACAAAAGAACAAGAGATTTCGAAATAAAGAACTTCAAATCGAGTCATGCACTTAAACTAACAGTCCCAGACTCAAAGCCATCGGGTTTTCAGCAGTTGAAGAATATTAAAGATGGATAAACAAACAAATTAGATAAAACTTAAGAAAACAAGCATTAGTCTAATAAAGAGTCAAAAGAAATTAGGGCTTTTAACATGCAAGCTCAGGTAGAAGAACGATATGAATAAACACAACAAAACTTGTCAAAAATCAAAGAAAAGTTTTGAAATAACTTCACAGATCCCTAATCAAAAATATAAGGAGTTTTTAACGCAGAGTATTAAATGAAACTTTGAGAAAAATGCTTAGAAGTATAGAGAAACCATAGATCTGAAACAGATCTAAAAGAAATCAGAAGAACCTTAGAGGTTAGGGTTTCAGAAGAACCCCGAGTGATGAGAAAGGCTATGAAAAACATCGATCTAAGCAGGAGAGTCAAAAGCCAGGCTCGAATAGCCATGGGTGGCCGGAGAAAGGTCAGAGGCGACCGGAGAATAGCCATCGAGCAAAGACTGTACAAAGCCCTTCACGATATAGTCATGAGACCACAAAATCGAACGCATAGAGGCCATGGGAAGTGGATACAAGTCTCTAGTGACCTTGGAAGTCATAGATTTTGGAGATACTAGAGTTGTAGTTTGATGGCGGCGGCTAAGGTTTGAGAGGATTGAGAGAGAAGGGGGATTCAGAGGCGGCTATAGGTAAGAAATGATTAGGTTTAGGGGTTGGTTCGGGTTAAAAAAGGAAGGGAGTAATGGGAGCTTTTGATCTAAACGATCAACGGCTGGGATTAGACGGGTCTTGATTCGAGTAGGCATATTTAGGGCTTGGGTCGGTGGAGGTGGCAATGGGGTTGGGTGATGGGGTTTAAATTGGGGATCCAATTTAGGTTATAACTAAAATGCAATTGGAGCTAGATTTTAAATAGCTACTTTTCCCTTATTTATTTTATGAATAAATAGAAAATTAATTTTTGAAAATAAAGTTAAAGCATTAAAAAGATTTATAATCTATAATTATCAATTTAAAATATGGAGCTTAATTTTCATAAATATAAACGCACATAAATCTTAAAAGAGGCTAATATTGCAATCATATGCAATTTAGCTTAAAAATACTAAATAAATTTTTAAAAAATTGAAAAAATTATCTTAGCTACATTTTTGCATAAATATGATAATCCAATAAACGAATCATCAAAAGAAATAAATTTGATAATTATTATTGGGTTTTTATGGATAAAATAGGGCAATAAATTGATTTAAAATCATTAAAGATTAAGAAAAAATATTAAAATATTTGGACATACTTATATATGCATGTATATGCTATTTTTAAAGTATTTTCCATATTAAAAATATATAGAGAAAAATTGGGTATCAAGACCATGAATGCCAAATCACGAACCTGGCGGTCGCCATAACTCTTTTGCCTGGACTGAGCTGTATGAAGTCTATCCTGAGTGATCCTGACCATGTCCAAGGCATCCTGAACCATATCCATACCCAACAACCGAGCCTCGCTCGGCTTAAACCATCCAACCGAATACCGACATCGCCTACCCTACAAAGCCTCAAATAGAGCCATCGAATGCTCGACTGGTAGTTGTTGTTGTAGACAACTTTGCTAAATGAAAAAATTGGTCCCATGAGCCTCCAAAGTCAATGACACAAGCTCAGAGAATATCCTCCAAAATTTGAATGGTCCGCTCGGATTACCCATCCGTCGAAGGATGAAACAATGTGCTCAACTCAATCCGTGTGACCAACTCTTGCTGAACTGCTCTCCAGAAATGTGAGGTAAACTGCGTGCCTCGGTCTGAAATGATAGAATCGGGCACACCATGAAGGCGAACAATCTCCCGAATATAGATCTCAGCTAACCTCTCGGAAGAATAAGAGACTGCAACATAAATGAAATGTGATGACTTGGTCAGCCTATCAACAATAACCCACACTGCGTCAAACGTCCTTTGAGTCTGTGGGAGTCCAACAACAAAGTCCATAGTGGTACGCTCCCACGTCCAGTCAGGAATCTTAATCTTCTTATATGAGCCAACGGGCCTCTAATGCTCGTACTTAACCTGCTGACAATTAAAACACTGAGCCACTTATGCAACAATATCCTTCATCATTCTCCGCCACCAATAATGCTACCGCAAATCTTGATACATCTTCGCGCGCCCGGATGAATAGAGCACTAGGAACCATGGGCCTCTTCTAAAATCAACTCTCGAAGCAAACCCACATAAGCCACAAAAACTCGACCGTGCAACCTAATAACTCCATCATCACCTAAGGTAACTTGCTTGGAACCTATGTGTTGCACCGTGTCTCAAAGGGCACACATATAGGGATCATCATACTGCCGATCTCGGATACGCTCCAATAATGAAGAACAACCGATTGTGCAAGCTAATACACGGATAGGCTCAGAAACATCCAACCTCATGAACTGATTGGCCAAAGCCTGAACATCCAAAGTAAGCGGCCCCTCACGACCGGAATATAGGTAAGACTGCCTTACTAGCTGACTTCCTACTCAAAGCATCGGCCACCACATTGGCCTTTCCAGGATGATATAAGATGGTGATATCATAATCTTTCAACAACTCCAATCATCTCCTCTGCCTCAAATTCAACTCCTTTTGCTTGAACAAATACTGCATGCTCTTATGATGCGTGAACATCTCACATGCCACGCCATACAAATAATGCCTCCAAATCTTCAATGCATGAACAATGGCTGCCAACTCTAAATCATGAATCGGATAGTTTTTCTCATGAATCATCAACTGCCGTGAAGAATAGGCAATGACCTTGCCATCGTGCATCAACAGTTCACCAAGTCTAATACGAGATGCATCACAATAAATTGTATACGGCCCTGAACCTGTGAGCAAAACCAACATCGGTTACGTAGTCAGATTTGTCTTGAGCTTCTGAAAGCTCGCCTCACACTCGTCCGACCACCTGAAATGGTCACCTTTCTGGGTCAACCTGGTCATCGAGGTTGCGATAGATGAGAACCCCTCCACGAACCAACTATAGTAGCCTGCCAATCCCAAGAAACTCCGAATCTTTGTAGTTGATGTTGGTTTAGGCCAATTCTTGACTGCCTCAATCTTCTTCAGATGAATCTGAATACACTCTGCTGATACAATATGACCGAGAAATGCAACTGAACTCAACCAGAACTCACACTTCGAGAACTTAGCATATAACTGACTATCCCTTAAGGTCTGAATAACCACTTTAAGATGCTGCTCATGATCCTCCCGACTGTGGGAATAGATTAAAATATCATCAATGAAGACTATCACAAACGAATCCAAATAAGGAATGAACACTCGATTCATTAAATCCGTAAAAGTTGTTGGGGAATTTGTCAACCCGAATGACATCACCAAGAATTCATAATGCATGTACCGAGTGCAGAAAGCTATCTTAGGGATATCGAATGCGCTAATCCTCAACTAATAGTAGCTAGATCTCAAGTTAATCTTCGAAAATACCTTGGCAACCTCAAGTTGATCAAATAAATCATCAACCATACATGAATGATGGACTCAATCTATCATAATAGAATCATCCATAGGTGTAGACTATAAATAGAAGCACTAAAAAATCACTAGGCATGACCAGATACGGTGCAAAATAAGATGACACATACAAGTATGTAGACCCTGGATCAAATAACACTGAAGCATCTCTATCACCAACCAGAACCATACCTGTGATAACTGCATCAGAAGCTGGGCCTGGCTGGAAGATCATAACATCGGGGTTGGGCCCAGCCACCCTGAACTACATCTCTAGGATGGCCTATTGCTGGTTGGCTCCACCTCTAGTGGCTTGAGCTCCACCTCTAATACCTCTACCTCCACCTCTAGCACATTTAACCCCACCTCTAACTAGTTGTGCAGACTGTGGAACACTCGGTGCTTGAACCATGGCACGGGAACCCTGATGTTGAGAGCTACTCGGTGGTCGAGGACAAAACCTAGAAATGTGACACATATCACCACAAGTGTAACAAGCCCTCGACTGTTGATATTGCTGGCCCTGACAATCTCAATGACCTCCCTGAAAGCTCTGAAGCGACGGTGCACTAATAGGAGTTGGTGGTGCATTGTAGGACTGTTGCTTGGAATACTGCATCTTAGGACCATGGCCGCCTGAAGCACCATGAGAAACCTGGAGTGCTGACTGAAAAGGCCTAGAAGGATGGCCTCTACCACATGAATCCCTCCCTTTAGACGAAGTACCACTGAATCGGCTTAAATGACGGGGCCTCTTGTCCAACCCATCACCACCTTCCTGCCACAGAAATATCTCTACTCTCTCGGCCACATTGGTCGCCTCCTTGAAAAATATCTCAGTCCCAGTCTCCCTAGCCATCTAAAGACAAATCGACTGAATAAGTCTATCAATGAACTTCCTCACCCCCTCTCTCTCTCTAAGTAGGAAGTATGATAAGAGCTTTACGAGCCAAGTCAATGAATCTGGTCTCATATTGGGTAACAGTCATAGAACCCTGTTGGAGACGCTCAAACTGCCTCTAATAGGCCTCTCTCAGAGTGATGGGGAGAAACTTCTCCAAAAATAGCTGAGTAAACTGCTCCCAAGTCAAAGCTAGTGATCGGGTTGGCCTAGCCAAACTGTATTCTCTCCACCAAGTCATAGGGGTCCACTGTGGGCCAGGCAGGGCCCAGAACCGGCCTAGGCTAACAGGCCGGTCTCAGTGGGCTGGTCCCAAATAGTGCACTAAGCCCGTAGCGGGCCATCCTACCCATTAAGCCCACGAGCCCGGGACCGCTAAGCCCGGGATCGGCAGGCGGGCCTGGGCCGGTTCAACCAGGCCAAAGCGGTCCTAACGGCTATTTTTTAAATAAAAAAATTTTAAAATGACCAACAGTCAGATTTTAAAGTCTAGCCATTGGCCATCAAAAATTAGTTGCTTGGGACTTTAAAAAAATAGTCATTTGGCCCCCAAACTTTGTTTTAACCCCAAAATTTTTATAATTACACTTTTTTCCAATTCTCAACTATAAATATCCCCCTATTATTTCATTTTTAATCACAAATTCATCAATCTTTCCCTAATTTTCTTCTATAATTGTTTACTTTATTATTGCGATTTCGTGAAAAATTGTGAAGTTGGTGAATTGAAGTATTCAAGTCTTCAACGATATTCAATTTTCAAGAAGTTTTTCGTCAATTCGGTAAACTCGTTCCAACTCATAAGTTTAATATTATAATTTTATTTTTATTAGCTTGTATAATTATAATTAATATGGCATTTTCTTTGAAAAAAATGATTGGTGGTAAGGGAAAAGCTAAAATTGGTGAATCTAGTCGCCAAAATACTACTCTTCCCCCGGCTCCCCGGCCTAGACCTATTACCCGTCCTCCTCCACCAGGTATTCTTGATAGTGATAACCATTATTTCAATTTTTCGATAGTCAATTTTTTCATAATGTTGCACCAAGTCAACAATTAAATGAAGAAGTTATGAATGCTCTTTATCCTAATGAAACTATCTTTGAAAATAATGAGGAAAATGATTATTTAGATGAAATGCAACCGGATTTAGATGATACACCTACTAGTCATGTTAATAACCCAACCGATGCCCCGCTTGACCCTCCTGTAGTAACCCCAACTTTTAATAGACAACCTTGTAAACGGCCCAAAAAATCTCTTGTTTGGCACTTTTTTACTCAACAAAGAGAACAAAATATGGCTAAGTGTAATACTTGTGGGGCTTTGTTGGTTCATAAATTTACTGGAGACCGTAACGGTACGGGTAGCTTGACTAGACACACCCGAGAGATAAAGCTAATTTTTTTTTCAAATGAAAGCTGCGCAAGAGGGGAGAAGTGTAGATACTATGATTAATCTTAGTATAGGTTTAAATGTAGTTCAACCGGAAATTAACATTGTTACCAGTGGCATTTTATATTATGCTCCAAAAAAATCGTGAAGAATTGGCAAAAATGGTTACTGTTATGTGCTTACCATATAGTTTTCCTTCTAACCCTCATTTTGTGCTTTATATTAGAAGAGTGTTTAATCCTACTTATAAAGGATGACCTTGTGTAACTGTAAAGAGTGATATTTAGAAATATAAACATGAATATGAACAATATTTGCACTATTTATTTACTCGTATAGATTGTCGCATTGCAATTACTACTGATATTGGTAGAAGTAATAATGATTATGATTATTTAACTGTTACAAAACATTGGATAGATGAGGAGTGGATAATGCAAAAGTGCATTATTGGTTATAGAATAGTTAATTCACGCCACACAGGTAAGTTTATTGCTAACACAGTTGCAGATATTTGTAGATATTTTTGCCTTAGAGATAAAATTATGTATGTTTTAATGGATAATGCTTCTAGTAACACTAATGCAGTAGGCTTGCTTACAACCACACTAAATCCTGCATTTTGTAATATTTTTCATGTTAGATGTATTTGTCATATATACCATTTAATCATCGGTGTTGGTATGAAAGTTTTAAATGTCAAAATTGAAAAGGTTAAAATGGCTCTTAATTAGCTTTTTTCTTCAAACCGTGGAACTAGGCTTAGAAAATATTTTAAAAAATGTGATGAATTTAGCTTTAGAGAAAGAAAGGTTCCTAAACCTTGTCCCGCTAGATGGAACTATATGTATGAAAGTTTAGTTATTGCATATAAATATAGTAACCCAATAAGCGCAACATATAATGCTCGTGTAGGTGATGGTGATGATGATGATGATGATGATCACCTTACAAATCAAGATTAGAGTAATATTAAAATACTTGTAGACATTTTAGAACAATTTCATATTGCTACAAATGAATTATCTGGCAAATATTATCCTACTATTTGTAACTGTTTAGTTTATATTGCAGCACTTGTAGATTTATTTACAACATTTTCAGAGGGTGGAGATATTTATCAAGAAGCTATTAATTCTATGAAAGCTAAGTTTAAAAAATATTTTTCCATATCCCCCTTATTTTTGGTGTTGCTGCAGTATTAAATCCTACAGCGAAATTAGGAGGTCCTCACTTTTGGTATTCAAAAATTTATAACGCTTTACCACTTTCAGCTGAGGAATTTGCTACACTTGGAGATGCAAAAGCCTCAGTTAAAATAAATGCTCAAACGATTTATAATGCCAATTAACTTGTTGTAGATCATGCTAGACCAAATGTTACAACTCCTACTTTGTCTAGTTCGCAATCATCTAAAAGAACTGTGGGCCTAAAAACCTTTAGTTCTTGGACGGAGTTCAGGGGTTCTCAAGGTGATAACTTTGGTGATAGTTCACAACTAAATGAGCTTCAATTTTATTTGTTGCAGGGCCTTGAAACGAAGAATCCAGATGGCACCTTTGATCTTTTGGAATGGTGGAAGCACAAACAAAAACACTATCCGGTTATTTCAAGGATGGCTCGAGATATTTCAAGTGTTCAAGCTTCAACAGTAGCATCAGTGCTTTCAGTCAAGCAAGACTTCAAATTGGTGATCATAAAGCATCTATGAGGGAGATCTTGGAAAATCAGTACTCTTCAGAGATTGGATCCATTCGGAAAGAAGAAATTTTGGACTTGCAGTATCGCAATCGGAGATAGACGAAGCATATGAAGAAATGCTAGCGGAACTTGCGGAGGATGCTACTTCGCCTGGAAGCGGTGATGAACAAGCCTCTTTTCCACCACCACAAACGGAAATTCCTCCGAACCTTGAAGAATATGAGATTTGTTAGATATAATACATAAACTAATATGTAAATTGTATTTTGGCACATCTTCCTTAGTTTTTTTTCCTTTTAATGGTGGTATTAGTACCTTGTTGTGCTCATTCCATTAGGGGAGGAACACTACGAAAGATATTGCCATTTTTGTTAATGTCGTAATAATAAAAATTATAAGACATTCTCTTGAATATCTCTTTATAATTTTTTTTGTGTTTAAATGTGACTCTTTAGAAGATTTAAACTATATATACGATATATACATAACATACTATATATACTACATAATATATATATATACACACACATACTATTTAAACTATATGTACTATAACACACACACAAACACACACACACACACACACACACACACGCACACATATATATATATATATATATATATATATATATATATATATATATACATATATATATATATTTATACACATATATATATATATATATATATATATATATATATATATATATATATATATGTGTATACATATATATATATATGTGTATACATATATATATATATATATATATATATATATATATATATATATATATATATATATATATATACATATGTATGTATGTGTATATATATATATACATATTATATACTACATATTTACATATTCTATATACATCTAACACGTACACACACTCACACACACACACACACATATATATATATACACACACACACTACATATATACATACTATATAAAGAATATATACTATAATACACACACACACATATATATATTTTATATATAAAATATAAACTATATAGACTATATAATATATAATATATATATATATATATATATATATATATATATATATATATATATATATATATATATATATATATATATATATATATATATATATATATATATATATATATATATATATATATAAAGTCTTGACGATTTGGAAGAACTTCTTACTAGGTAGTTTAGAGAGTTTAGGGCGAGTCCTTTAACTATAGAAGATAAACTTTATAAAGGTAAAGGATTACCGGTAGAAGATGAGATTAATAAGATCTCTGAAAAATATGCTCGAAAACCCTACCAAAGAATGTTTTGCTACCCTAGACCTACCCTCCAGGATGTCCTAATAAAAGAACAGGACAACAACCACTACCACCAGGGTTACACTGGGTCAGATATCTATGAATGGAATACAGATGGTCTTGCTGAAAGACAAATCTATACGACAGTGCATAGAATGCTTATGTACAGTACTATTTGTAAGGTTAACAAAAATATAGATAGAGTAATAGTATAAATGATTACTGCCGGATTTACTGGACAACTTAAAGGTTGGTGGGATAATTATCTCACTCATGAACAGCGTCACCAAATCATGAAAAACCAAAGTTGAGGAAGATAAGACTGTTCAAAACTCGGTCTATTCTGTAATTCTAAATATCATTGAACACTTCTCGGGAAGATGGTCTGATAATAGTAGGACCATTAGAACTATGCTCCAGAATTTGAGGTGCAAAACTCTCACATTATTTCGATAGTACAAAGATGTTTTCTTATCCAGTGTGATGGAATTACCAGAGAGTAATAGTACTCAATGGAAGTCCAAATTTATAGATGGACTCCCTCCCTTATTTGCTGAAAGGATTAGAAAGGCCCTTAGAGGTACAGGGATAAGTATCAATTATGATACCTACTCATATGGTAAATTGATTAGTGTATGCACTCAGGAAGACTTAGCTTTATGTAATGAAATAAAGCTTAACCAGCAAATTAAAAAACATCATCTCACTGAGAGACAACAATTGGGCGAGTTTTATGAACAGTTCGCTATAGATATTCCTTCTAATGGAAAGAGATCCCATAAGAAAAAGGATTTTAAAAGAGCTAAGGGTTCGTCAGAAAAACAGCGTGAAAAGACCCAAAGGAGAAAGGCTTTTCATAAAGCCAAGAAGGGTTTTGTTAAATCAAAAAACCCTCATGCTTGTTATAAATTTGGAGACTAGGCCACTATGCTAAGGATTGTACGGTCAAGGATAAAATCAAACAACTTGACTTAGATGATCATATCAAAGATTCTTTATATAAGATTCTTTTAAATTATTCTCCAAAAATATTTGACACTGAGGAAGATGGATCATCAACAAGTGAAGACCTCAAGGTTCTTCATGAAAAAGGTTATACTTCATCTTCTGAAGAAGAGCCAGAGCCATGTGATAAGGGACAATGCTCAAATTATTGTTGTGTTACTGATGATGAACTTGTTAATATTTATTCCCACTTTGAGATTTAAAGATCAATATTTTGTCAAATGATAACATAGTTCATCTTTTAAGGGTTATTAAAGACCCTGCATTAAGGTCTATGCTAGTTGACAAACTTCCTTCTAATTTAGAGGAAAAAACAGAGGTGAAACAAATCCCATCTCAAAAAGGACCTTACACCATGTCTGAAATCAGAAAATGGTGAAAAACAAATCACGGCTTGAAAGGATGGCTACAGTCCAAGATTTAAGTACGGAGATAAATTATCTCAAGAAAGAAATCCCGGAACTAAAGGCTTCAAATGTAGCCTTAGATGAAAGAATGTTTATATTGGAAAATTCTAGGATAATTGATAATGCTAGTGTTAAACTTACTGAGTTAAATACAACTGACAGCTCTTCTGAAGAAAATACAGCTAATAAGTTGCTTGGAGCCATAGATTTTTTTGAAGATGAATTTCTGGAAAAACTCCAATATTTTATCACCTAAAAGTTTTTGATAAAAAGAACTCTTTTAATAGTCTACAATTTTAAAAAAGAGTTTAGTGCTTTATTTGACAGTGGATAAGATTTAAATTGTATAAAAAAGGAATAATACCCTCCAAATACTTTCATAAAATCACTCATCGCTTAAAAAATCAGTGGCAATTCAATGGATATTTCATATAAATTATCTAAAGCTTACATTTGCCAACAGGATACCTACATTCCAGAAAGTTTTGTTTTGGTAAAAGATATTGACAAGGATATAACTGGGTGTCCCATTTTTTATTAAATTGATGCCTTTTATATTGGGATACAAAAAGCTTTACTGGTACTTACGATGGTAAGAACATCAATGTTGAATTTATAACTCAGCATGTCCAACGATTTCTAAATGAAATCAGTTCGAGTAATATTTCTTCTAAAATAAATCAAATTGAATGCTTAAAAAATGAAATTTGTTCCATTACAGTTGAACAAGATTTAAAAAATCCTAAGTTAATAGAAAAAATAAATCTTCTAGAAAACTAGTTTTACACCTCTATTGGTGGTGACCACCCAAATCAATTTTGGAGTAGAAAAAAACATATCATAAGTCTTCCCTATAAATAAGATTTCTCGGAGGATAGTATCCCTACCAAGGCCAGAACTTGTCAAATGAGCTATGAATATTTAGATTTATGCAAAAAAGAAATTACTTCTTTACAGCAAACGGGTTTAATTAGACCCTCAAAATCCAAATGGTCTTGTACTGCTTTTTATGTAAACATGCATGCTGAACAGGAGCGAGGAGTTCCTAGATTAGTTATAAACTATAAACCTCTCAATAAGTTTTTGAAGTGGGTTAGATATCCTATTCCTAATAAAAAGGATTTACCTGATAGACTACATAATACCGTTATAGTTTCAAAATTCGATTTAAAATCAGATTATTGGCAAATATAGATATCTGAATTAGATAAATATAAAACTGCTTTCAATGTGCCAATAGGCCAATATGAATGAAATTTTATGCCTTTTGTCTTGAATAATGCCCCCTCTGAATTTCAAAAAAAATGAATGATGTTTTTTTCCTTACACGAATTTCATAATTGTTTATATTGATGATATTCTAGTATTTTCAAAAAATATAGAATCTCATTTTAAACATTTATATTTATTTAGAAAAATTATTATCCAAAAGTGTTTAGTCATATCAAGACCAAAAATGATGATTTTTCAAACTTCTGTTAGGTTTTTGGGTCATAACATTGAAAAAGGTAGGATCATTCCTATCAATAGAAGTATTGAACTTGCTTCTAAACTTCCTAATATAATTACTGATAACCCAGCTCCAGCGATTTCTTGGAAGCCAGAATTATATTTCTCCTTTCATAAAGGACCTTACCTAGGACACTACCCTTTTTTATGATGGATTAAAAAAGAATCCCAAAGCATGGACTGATAGTCATACTGAAGCAGTCAAAAGGATTATACAAAAGGTCCATAACCTCTCTTGTTTAACTCTAGCCAATCCTACATGGGCAAAGATAATAGAGACAAATGCATCTGATATTGGTTATGGTGGAATTTTAAAACAATATTCACCATCAGATAAACAAGAATACCTAGTCCCGTTTTATTCTGGAAAATGGAATAACGCCCAAAAAATTATGCGATTGAAGCTAAAGAAATTCTTGCTATTGTCAAATGTGTTATGAAATTTCAAACTCATTTATATAATCAATAATTTCTTATTAAGACTGACTGCCAAGATGCAAAGTTTATCTTTAATAAAGATTTTAAGCATGATGTTTCTAAGAAAATATTTGTAAGATGGCAAGCTTAATAGCCCCTTTTGATTTTGACATAATATATAAAAAGTGTCTGATAATACCCTTCCTGATTTTCTTATAAGAGAATATTTGAACTCATAAGTTCTCTCTTCAATATACTTTAATCATGAATTATTACATCATGTTTTTCAATGAAGAAACATTAATCACTATATTGGAAGTGGTTAAATTATGCAGAGACTTAAAAAGTCTTATAATTGAAAAAATTATAAAGGATATTGTGGAATTCGGAATGTATTTCTTAATTAACGTTTTGGTTTTACAGATTATGAGACCTACATACAAGCCTCCTCGGGGTCGAGGAAGAGGAAGAGCTTCTATTAATAGTAGAGAGAATAATATTCTCGCTCAAATGGGAAATCAAAGACTAATAGCTGCTAATATAGCAGGAGGTAATAATGATCACTCTTTGTACAAGGAGTTCTTGGATTGCATACATTCCTAAAAGAATGAAGATAGTTATCCAGCACACCATCTTATTCCTCAGTTATAGCAGAGGACAATAATAAAAATCTTGAGGTTTATAACAAAAAAGAAACAAAAGAATTAATAATTCTCTTGGAACAATCAGACCTTAAATGGAAGGATAACCCCTGGCAACTAATGACCAGGTATTTTGATACAGCGTCATACGCTACTCCTGCTTATAAATATAGGATGCATTATGAGATGATACTCTCAACAACAGGATCAGCTGAAATTCAGCACTTCTATCCTGGAAATACCAGAAATATTTATAATTTTTCAAAGATTATTATCAAAAAGGTTATACCTTCAGATGAATGGGGAATGAGTATCCTAATGATCAAGATTACACTCATCCTGATCAGAAAGTGTCAGTTAAATTCAATTATTGGGACTATATAGAAAGTTTAATAAAACTTTTCTTTTTGAGAATCCTAATAGGAAACACTCATGGTTTACTAAACTATGCTTCAATATGGACAGTCAACATATTCCAAATTAGTTTTTTAAATAGTGAAAATTATATGGTCTATTATTGGAAATACTTCATCCCTTATTTAAAAGTTTATATACCCGGTGGGTAGACATATCTCCCAAAATTATTTCATTACAAAAAGATAATAACTTTTATGATGGCATTGCATCAATGTATTTTTTCATAAAATTTTCAATTCCCTGGATAATGAAATGGGATGTCCAAACTGGTTATACCGATGAAGGATTACCTTGTCTTTATAGAAATTTTTATAACAAATTTTAGAAAAATTTACTCCAAAAAGACATCCAAGGAAAACTATTTGGTGAAGAATTAATTTAACAGATTCAAACCAAGATAGAAACATATATGAAATTAGACAAAGCAAATGCTGCAAAGGACAAAATAAGCCCATTTGAGATGATTACTAGAAGTCTACTAATAAAGAAAGGAGCCATATCCAAGAAAGAAATCCTTGCTTCATATTTTGAGGAAATAAAGAAAGACTTGGCAAAAAATTTCATAACATAAGTCAGTGATGATATATCAATGGCCTCTATAGGTAACACTTCCGATGAAGACATATGTGCAGCAAGGGAAGCTCAAAGCACCTCAGTAATGGAAGTTAATATTAATGAGATAGAGGATTTCCTTGCAAAATTGAAGGAAAATGCCGAAGAATCTTCGGAGAAAAAAGACAAAAAAGGAAAAGGCAAAGCTTAAATTATTTAAGGCCCCATAGGACAATTATCGGGGTAATAAGATAAAAGACTTTAATAAAGAGACGGACCCCTCCATTATGAGGAATCCACTTTTATAAAGTATATTGTCCTTTTGTAATAATTTTCTTTGTAAGCCACTGTTGTAAATTATTTTGCCGGCCAATTTTTTTTGTTTAGTAGTGGACCAATCCATTATATAAGGATCAACTCAGTTTAGGAGAAGGCGGGCGGAAGCCAATACTCTGCTTTCTCTCTAGTTTCTCTCTCCACTCTCTTTGTAAAAATCTCTTTGTAACAGTTTAAGATTAACAAATAAAAATCAAAATTTGCTTGACCACAAAACAGAAGGTCTCTGGTACTATTCTACTCTCCCTCCCTTTGAGTTATTTATATTACTGTTAGCCTAAATGATAGGCTAAGCAGGAAAGTGTTAAACTTAGTATTCGAATGTTATTTATAAAGCAAGCGTTGTTGCTTAAAATGAACTGTATCACCCCGATGAAGTGCTAGGTTAAGAACTATATAGATCAGGCAGTTTCTAACCTCGACAGTAAATCTTGGTTAGGATATCCTAACCGGTGGTGCTCGTAAACTCATTTAGGTAGGAGATCGTGTTGAAGGGTTTTGAGGAGCATAGTGATTTAAGAATTAATACCTAAAGGTTGGTAACATGTCTCTAATAGAGTTCTTGTAATTTTTCCTGAACCTCATCCGGAAGCAATCCGGTCCCAACTATATATAATATATATACTATATATATATATATATATATATATATATATATATATAAGCTATATACAAGATAAATTTAATTTTTTTGAAATAGTGGGCCCTACTGACTGTTGCCAACGGTAATATTGCACAAGTAACCTTTTTTACACTTTTCCAATTTACAAAACTAACCTCCTCTAAAACAATAAATACCTCCCCCCTCCCCCTCTTCATTTCTTCACTCAATACTCATTTCTCAATCTATATTTCTCTCATTCTCTCAATCTCCAATTTTCAAGAATTCAAGTCTCAATCTCAAATTCTTAAATCTCAAGTTAAATCATGTCTCATTCAAAAAGAGTACGCTCATTTGTTTGGCAACACTTTGAGGTTCTAGAAGAAAATGAAGAAGGTCAGAAATTAAAGTGTAAGAATTGTGGTCAAGTCTTAAATTTTTGTTTAGGGTATGGCACAGGCAGTTTAAGGAGACATATAAAGTATTGTCTTGAGTATCATTCAGAAATCGTATTTCAGATTTTTTGACAACTTGTGTTATTTTAAAATTATTAGACGTATTTATGCTTAATGTTTTTGTCTATTAGATTAATTTGAAGTATTATTAATTTATTATGCATGAAAATTTAGTTATACTAGTTTTTTTGTTAATTTACTTATTAAATGAAAACTTTAATATATAATTATATATACATATTATATATACTATATATATTTATATAGCTATGCATAAGCAATTTATATTAGTATATACATATATAGTTTACAAGAAAGTTCCTTAGATAAAAAAATAAAAATAAAAAGGCCAGAACGAAAAAGCCTGTTAGGCTCGTGGGCCTGGCCCATTTAGCCGGAGACCATGTGGGCTTAGGACCGTCGTGGGTCAGTTCCACCCATTGGGGCCGTGAAGCTCGGGACCGTTTGGCCTGGGACTGCCAAAGACTGGCCTGCCTAAGACCGGGATCGTTTGGCCCGTTTAGGCTCAGGGTCGGCCCAAAATACACCCCTACCAAGTCTTGGTGGATCCAGACAACGAAAAGTAGCAATATCGACCCCATTGGTCTCAACAATCCCCATGTTCCTAAGAACCTCATGATAGTTGTCTAGATAATCCTATGAATCCTCAGTAGATACACCACTGAAAATGGTAGTGAAGAGCTTGGTGAACCAGTCCAGCCTCCACAAAGCATCGACGGACATAGCTGCTCCATCATCGGCTTGAGCTACCACACTCGGCTAAATTGCCCCAACTAGCTGAACCACTGGAGTCTGAAACTAGGGAGCTACCTGCTCAGGAGTGCGAGTGGCAGGAGTCTGAGCTCCTACTCTAGCCTAAGAGATGGCTTGTGCCACAAGAAGCAAACATGTCTGGGTGACACTCTCCATAAGGCACACTAGACGGACCAGAGCATCCTAGAGGATTGGGATAGCAATAAATCTCTCTAGGACCTGATTTGGGCCTACCGAAACTGCTAGGGCCGGAACCTCATCATCAAAATCAACCTTAGGCTTCGTTGCGGGTGCTGCTGCTCGGGGCTGAGCTCTGCCCCTGCCTAAGCCTATAGCATAGCCTCGCCCTCACCCGTTGCCCATCATGGGAGCTGCTTCTGGGGGCTCGGGCTACTGGTCATTGGATGAGAAGGTGCACGTTCTCATCATCTGCGAGAGAACATAATAGAAATTCAATCGGTATTGAGAAATCAAAACGCACGACTAGAAAGAATGGATGTGAAATTTTTATAACTCTGTAGCCTCTAGGGGATAAATAGAGACGTTACCGTACTGATCCATCAGACTCTATTATCTTGTCTGTAAACTGTGAGACCCATGTAGCCTAGAGCTCTGATACCAACTCGTCACAATCTGAATTTTCCACCCTCGGGAGTCATAATGTGCCTACTAGTGTGAGCTAGCCAAGCCAATCCAGGCAAGGGAAATAATAAATAAAGCAACAATGGCCTGGCAAGAGCGCAACATAATGATCTCATCTCTTTCTCACTTTTACTTTACAATTCACTTCACAACTCGAGCTAATACTCTAAAGGTTCAATTATCACTTATACTTCCACAATTCATTTCACAACTTGAGCTAACTCTCTTCAATGTTCATAGCTCACAATTCCTTCCACCAATGTTACAAAACAAATACAAACTATCACCAAAGTATGAAAGATACAATGGAGTCATGATAATCGCAATATAAGACTTACGACCATGCTAGACACCAACATGTAGATACTCGTTACCATGTATATACATCGTACTCAACAATACCACATAGCAAATAGGACTCGACTCCTAACCCCTCAAGCTAAGGTTAGACCAAACACTTACCTCAATTCCACAAACACAATTCACGTCTCAATTATAGCTTTAACCCGTGATTCCACAACCAATTCGCTCGTATCTAGTCACAAGTTACTTAATTACATCAATAAACGCTAAATGAATCAATTTGAATGCATGAAAATGAATTTCCAAAGTATTGCCCAAAAAGTCAAAAATCACCCTGGCACACATGGTCAAAACCCTGGAATTTGAAACATCTGGTACAAAGGGTAACAACAAATCCAACTGGACACTGCAAAAAGAAGCTGCTGCTGCAGATCATATTCTGCCCAAGATGGTTTCTACTCTTCCTTTGCAAAACCATGCCGATCGAGATATAACTGCGAGTGAAAATGATGTCATTCAAATAACAGTAAATCCTTCAGAGGATGATATTGCGCAGAACTTACTTCGACAAGATAACTGTCAAAAGTCTGAGATAGTTAAACAAGGCAGTGTGACCAACTCAATAGCTATAGAAGCTGTAAATGTCAATAAGTCTGCCTTGTCTCAAAGTTATTCCGATTTACAGAACTCTGATGATACATCACAACAAACAAAGGCAACTGGACAACATAATGCAAGGAACAATTGCTCATCGAGGTCCAACAGAAATGAAAATCAGAAAAACAAAATAAATAAGCAGATCCTAGAGAAGAGTCCAGATTTAATAACAAGCTCCAATTCATTTGCTGCGCTTGCAAATGTCAGTAAAGAGGATGGTAAGGTGGATGCATGGAAATTACAGATGGTTCAAAATCATCCTCCCATTTCTTTATCCAGTACACATGTCGAGAAAGGAACCAATGATTATGGGGAATTTTCAATCTTCAATGGAAAGAACAAACAACTAATTCTAGCTAACATGAGAGATATGGTAATTAAATCGAAACTCTGGGACCAACGAGATTTTGATGAAGAAGAGAACTGGGATGAACGTTCTTCTGGTTGTTCATCTGTAGAAGAAGATCAAGAGGTAGATTACGATAGCTCAGGAGAAGACATAGAGGCTCCAGTCAAGCCAAAACTTCAAGGGAAACCTGCAACTATCAATTGGAATGTTAAACTGCCATCTGCAGCAAATCCAAACAGCATTTTGAACCATAATGCTCCAGTTACATTCCAAGAAATAATACAATAGCAGGTACTTCAAAGACAGCAACAGCAAAAATCGACCAAAAAGAAACAACACAAAATGTAATCCAACTCTCGGGTGAAACATCAGCTGTTGGAAATAAAACAGCACTGCCAACTTGTGGACAAAATCATATTATAGCTGTACACACTGGACAGTGGCAGCAAATGAATAAAAATTCACCAATGAACTGCTCTTCTGCTCATAGCAAATTAGTGGCATTTTCACAGACAGGACAGTACCAGCAGGTATATACTGCTCTGCTAATTTCTTCAGAGCAAAGACATCTCCAGAATGTTATGGAAGGAAGACATATATATGAAGAAGGCGAGGAAGAGGATATCTTAACGCAATGTCGGAAAGATGCTGCAAGAATAGGGGATTTGTCACCAACACACAGTAAAACAAGTAAAAAGTGTCATCAAAGGGATAGAAGCTGGGACGGCAGGGTGGTTGAAGACACAAACATAAGAAGGCTCCCAATGAGAACTGCAAAACAAAAACAGGTCACCCAAACTACTCTTACAAAGTCCAATCGAACCAAGAACAAAGCATGAATTTGTCGAAGTCAATAAACTTCAATTTGAATTCATCACAAAGTTGGAGAAAGGACAGCACCTTCGTGGCTGCCTTATATGTAATATCATCACAGAGTGTGTTTATAAACTATGTGATGATCATAGCTTATTTGGTCCGATCAAGTTCTTATGTTGTAATTTGTATTTTCTGTTATTAATAAAAATCTAACCCTAGGCTCTACCTAGTGGATTGCCTAAAATAAAAACCCGAGGTTCGAAAAAAACCCGACTACTAATTCCCCATGAACCCAAATATATAATGTGTTTTGAAATCGGACCTCGAACCGAGGTCCAATCTCTATTTTTGAAAACTCTAGGTTCTACCCAAAATACCCAATTTCCCCGTGAAAATCATTAATTTTGAGCTGAAATCATGTTAAAAGATGTTGATTGAAGTAAATGAGTAAAAATTAACTTACAATCAATTTCGAAAAAGAGTTGTACTTGAAAAATCGCCCTAGGTAGTTTGTATTTTGAAAAGATGTGAAAACGGGTAAAAACTCATCTAAGTATAAAAGTTGCAGGTCACAGATGTGGGGTAGGCGGATATAGGGCTTGGGTCGATCTAGGTGGCAATGGGGATGGGTAATTGGGTTTAAATTGGGGGTCCAATTTAGGCTGTAACAGAAATGCAATTGGAGCTAGATTTTAAGTAGCCACTTTTTCTTTTTTATTTTATCAAAAAAAAAGCAAATTAATTTCTAAAAACAAATTAAAAGCTTTTTAAATATTAATAATATATAATTATCAATTTAAAAATACTGACATTAATTTTTATAAATATAAATGCAGTTAAATCTTAAAAGAGACTAATATTACAATTATATGAAATTTAGCTTAAAAAATGCTAAATAAATTTTTAAAAATATGCAAAAAATTATCTTAGCTATATTTTGGCATAAGTATAAGAATCCAGTAAATGAATCATCATAAGTAAGAATTTTATAAATTATTATTGTGTTTATATGGATAAAATATGGCAATATATTATTTTAATAATATTTAAAAATTAAGAAAAATAATAAAACATTTGAACATACTTATATATGTATTCATGTGATATTTTGAAATTATTTTGTATATTAAAAATATATAGGTAAAAATCGGGTATCAACAGCTGCCCCTCTTTATCTAGGAATGATGAAAGAGTTGTCGGAAAAAGATATGATGGCTAATTTTTATCGAGTGAGATGCTTCTAAGAATTTTAGGCCATGCTCTAGCTTCTGAGCTGCCTATATATCTTTGCTTTTACATGAATCAGGTCAGATGTAGTTTAGAATCCCTCGGCGGAGTATGCCGGTGGAGACTTCCCAAGAACGGACGCAATATTCACGTCAGGATGAATGGTTAATGTCTAATAAGGCTGTGGGAACTGTAGCGGAATCACTCCAGCCGAGATGGCCGTTGCTCACCAATTACCTGCAAATAGGCAATACAAGCATATATTGTGCGTAAATTTAAACATCATGTAATTCACGTCGGACCATGAATGTTGTCTCTGGACGGTTATGATGACGTCCTTAGACCATGATGTCCTGGGCCATGAAGCGTATAATAAAGGATTCGCAGGCCGTGAAGTGACGCTCTCAAGATATGAGGATGATGCCTCCGAACCATGAAGCCTTTGAATAATTATGTGCATAAGATAAAAAGGGATCCTCAGGCCATGACATGGTGCTCTCGGGCTATGAAGATGATGCCTCCGAACAATGATTCCTTTGGATAATTTGGCAATATTTTAGCCCATGAGATGAAATATTTGGCAATCTATCGGCGTATATAATGCAGTGGGTGGCGATCTTTTAACCATGCAAATGTAAAGGTGGCGATCTTTCAACCATGCAAATGTAGAGGCGGCGATCTTTCAGCTACGTAAATGTAATGGTGGCGATCTTTCAGCCATACAAATGTAGAGGTGGCGATCTTTCAGTCATGCAAATGTAAAGGTGTAAATCTTTCAGCCATGTAAATGTAGAGGTGGCGATCTTTCAGCCATGCAAATGCAAAGGTGGTGATCTTTCAGCCATACAATGTAGATAGGGTGGCAATCTTTCAGCCATGCAAATGCAGATGGTGGTGATCTTTGGACCATGCAAATGCATGTGGGGTGGCAATCTTTCAGCCATGCAAATGCAGATGGTGGCGATCTTTCAACCATAAATATGTAGATAAGGTGGCAATTTTTTGGCCATGTCATGTAGATAGGGTGGCGATCTTTCAGCCATGCAAATGCAGATGGTGGCGATCTTTCAGCCATGCAAATGCAAAGGTGGTGATCTTTTAGCCATGCAAATGCAAAGGTGGCGATCTTTCATCCATGCAAATACAGAAGTGGAGATCTTGCAGCCATGCATATGCAGATAATTTGGCGATCTTTAAGCCATGCAAATTTGGATGGGTGGCAGTCTTTCAGCCATGCAAATGCTAATGGTGGCGATCTTTCAGCCATGCAATGTAGATAGGGTTGCGATTTTTCATCCATGAAAATGCAGATAGTGGCGATCTTTCAGCCATGGAAATGCGGATAAGGTGGTGATCTTTCGTCCATGCAAATGCAGATGGAGACAACATTTAGTCTCAGAAGGCAGAATGGAAGCTTTATGCAACAAAATAAAAAGGGCAAATGGTAATAGAGCTTTCTTAGCTTATAGCATATTGCGATATTGTGACTGTTGGGGACATTGTGCCTGATGTGACATTGTTGTGTATGAATAACAAATATGAATAAGTGCAATGGTTTTGAGAGTTGTATTCCTGAACAACGTTCATCTCGTGAGTGTATAGTATGTTTGGATGGTTTTGCAATCAGAATATCTGCATCCAAAGAAAAATCATGAGTTTTGTAAAGGAGGAAAGCTTAGTTTATATCCTCGCTGGCCTGCTTAACCTGCTCGACTTTGATCTGGTGATAGTGTACGTATTATTGGAGTAGCGTTGCCAAACAAGGCAATTTCAGCAATAAACATACATGATTTAGTAAAAACATGACATAAGTACATAACTAAGAATAGCTTTTAGATGAACCAACGACTTTGACGTGGTTTCGGACATTGCAACCTCTCTTGCTTCAGAATTTTGAGTGTCCTCCTAAAAGTTCTGCCCCAGTTTAATTGGTTGATGCTTCTGACTGTTGTTTGCGATGATTGGCTGAAATTACTTCGGAATTTTGAGGGTCCTCCTAAAAATTCTACCCCAGTTTCCAATTTGGGAGGAAATGGAAATTTATATAATTATTACCGAACCCATAGGGCTGCCTACATACCCCCTCTTAAATGGGAATCAAGTCAGGCATAGTTCAAATTACATCTTATAAGGAACGCATAAAGATTACACATAGTAACACCTAGCTGCATCTGAGTTGATCGGCTTTGGCCAGACTTCTCCATCCATTTGTGCAAGTATGAGGGCTCTCCTGTCAAAACCTGATGAACCATGTATGGACCCTGCCAGTTGGGAGAAAACTTTTCTTTAACACCAGCTGCCCCAGTGTGAACTGTCTCTGCTTGACTATTTTATTGAAGGATCTGGTCATTCTGTTCTAATAAAGTTGACCATGGCAAACTGCATTAATTCTCTTTCCATCTATAAGAGCTAGTTGCTCATAACGACTTTTCACCCACTCAGCACCATCAACCTTGCTTTATGTATGGTCCTTAGAGAGGGAATTTCTACCTCAGCGAGAATGACTACCTTTGTACCATAACCAACATATAAGGGGTTTCCCCGGTTGATGTGTGGAATGTGGTGCAATACCCTAATAAAGCAAATGATAACTTCTCGTGCCAGTATTTATGATTCTCTCTCATTTTCCTCAATATCTTCTTGATATTCTTGCTAGTGGCTTCTACGGATCCATTCATCTAAGGCATGTAGGTTGTAGAGTTCTTCTGTCTAATCTTGAAGGTTTCACACCTGGCTTTCATCAATTTGCTATTGAGGTTGGAGCCATTATTAGTAATGATTGACTCTGGAATACTGAATCGACAAACAAGGAGGCCATAGATAAAGCCTGCCATGGCTTTCTTAGTCACTGCTCTGTAAGATGCTTCTTCGACCCATTTGGTGAAGTAGTCGATTTCTACCAAGATAAATTTGTGCCTGTTGGAAGCGGCAAGCTCGATTGGTCAAATAACATCCATTCCCCAAACGGCGAATAGCCATGGAGAGCTTGTTGCATTAAGCTCATTTGGAGGTACCTTTATCATGTCTGCATGTATATGACAATGATGGTACTTCTGGACTTACTGGATGCAGTCCTTTTCCATGGTCATCCAAAAGTAACCTACTCGGAGTATCTTCTTTGCTAAAACGAAACTGTTCATATGTGGACCGCAGGTCCCAGCATGAATTTCCTTTGGTAACTTGGATGCTTCCTTTGCGTCGACACACCTTATTAATCCCAAATCAGGAGTCCTCCTATATAGGATTCCTCTGCTATGAAAGAAATTATTGGATAGCCTGCGAAGTATGCGTTTTTTAATAGGATTTGCAAGTTCTTGTACTCTTCTTTTGCCAAATATTCCTAGATATCATGAAACCAAGGCTTTCTGTCTGCTTCTTCTTTAACATGGACACAGTAAACTGGCCGATCATGGATCTTTACTGTAATTGGATAAATGAATTTTTTGTCTGGATGTTGTATCATGGATGATAGGGTGTCCAATGCATTGGCATACTGATTCTATATTCTAGGAACATATTGGATCTCTATCTTCGTGAACCTCTTTCTCAGTTCTTGTACATGATGCAGATACGAGAGTATCTTGCAGTTCTTGGTTTCCTATTCTTCTCGGAATTGATGTATAAGTAGTTCCAAATCTTCGATCACTAGAAACTCTTGAATGTTCATGTCAATGACCATTTTGATCCCTAGGATGCAAGCTTTATATTCGGCCATATTGTTGGTGCAGGGGAACCTGCTCTTGGCAAACACCAGATAATGCTGACCGGTTTTACACACTAGGATAGCTCCTATGCCAACTCTTTTGAAATTTACTGTTCCATCGAAAAATATTCTCCAATCATCATAGGATTCTGCAATGTCTTCTCCTACGAATGATACATCTTCATCAAAAATACATTTCCAGGGGTTCGTATTCTCCATCTATAGAATTTTCAGCAAGGTGATCTGTTAGTGCCTGCCCCTTCATTGCCTTCTGAGTCACGTAGAAAATGTCAAATTCACCCAACAGGATTTGCCACTTGGCTAGCTTGCCAGTGGGCATTGGATTCTGGAAGATGCACTTCAAAGGATCTATCTTTGATATGAGATATATAGTATAGGCATAGAACTAGTGTCTCAGCTTCTGAGCTACCCAAGTTACAGCACAATAGGTGTGTTCTAATAGTAAATACCGAGCCTTGTACAGGGTGAACTTCTTACTGAGATAATATATGGCATTCTCTTTCCTCCCAATTCATCATGCTACCCGAGAACGCAACTGAAAGCTCCATCCAATACTGCAAGGTAGTGTAATAGAGGTCAACCCGACTCGGGTGGGACCAAGACTGGTGGTGTTGATAGGTATTCCTTGATTCAGACGAAAGCATTTTGGCAGTGATCAGTCTATTTGGCAGTTGGCATCCTTCTTCAACATCTTAAAGATTGGCTCACGAATAACTATAGATTGTGCTATGAACTGGCTGATGTAGTTGAGTCTCCCCAAGAAAGTCATTACGTCTTTCTTGCTCTTTGGCAGTGGAAATTCTTGAATGGCTTTGACCTTTGATGGATCCAGCTCTATTTCTCAGCAACTCATAATAAACCCAAGTAGTTTTCTAGTAGGAAACCCAAAAACTCACTTCATGGGATTCAGTTTCAGGTTATACCTCTGCAGTCTATTGAAGAACTTTCTCAAATCTTCCATGTTATCAATGGTCTTCTTGGACTTGAGGATAACATCATTTACGTACATTTCTATCTCCTTATGTATTATATCATGGAAAATGGTAGTCATGGCCCTCATGTAGATGGCCCTTGCATTAATCAGGCTAAACGACATCATCTTGTAGCAGTACATTCCCCGCGACGTAATAAAAACCATTTTCTCAGCATCATCTTCATCCATCCAAATCTAATGATAAATAGCGAAAGAATTTACAAATGATTGCAACTCATGCCTTGCGTAATTGTCAATCAGGAAGTGTATATTAGTCAAAGAGAAGTCATCTTTCGGACTGGCCCGATTGAGATCCCGATATTCGACATAGATTCTGACCTTCACATCCTTCTTTGGCACTGGCACAATGTTGGCTAACCATGTCGGATATTCTACTATCCTGAGAACCTTGGCTTTGAGCTGCTTGGTGACTTCTTCCTTGACTTTCAAACTCATATCAGGCTTGAATTTTCTGAGTTATTGCTTTACCGAAGAACATGTTGGATCTCTTGGCAATTTCTGAGCCACAATAGATGTACTCAGACTAGTCATGTCATCATATGACCAGGCAAATATGTCCTTGTACTCTTTTAGGAATTCTATGTATTCCTTCTTTTTTAATGGCGATAAGTGGATGATGATTCGTGTTTCTTTGACATTTTCTGCATCTCCCAGGTTAACAATCTCAGTCTCTTCTAGGTTGGACTTCGGTCTGTTTTCAAAATTCTCAACTTCCCTGACAATCTCTTTCGGTATTTCATCTTCCTCTGAATCTATGTTCGTTTGTCGCGTTGTCTCGTTGAATGTCACAGTCATCGATTCATCAAGATAAGTAATAGTATGTTGTATAATTAATGTAATAAGAGAAAAATAAAAATGAGCATTAATTCATAAATAAGGTCAAAATGCTTTGATAAATTGCATAATCGTTTTAAACATTGGTGATCTTATGCGGGACTTGAAAATATGCGAAAAATAAAATCTTTTTAGTAATAAAAATAGTGCTTGTTTTTAGCCTTGCTACCCCATGGCTCGTTGGGCTTTGGTCATCCTGATGGTCCAATTATTGAGGTGTGCTCCTCTGCTTACAGCCTATCCATTGGAAGGGCCTTCCTCCCCATCCTTCTCGAGAGTAAAACAACAGTCCATGTCATTGTCTTCTGGGAACAAGTTCGTAACTGCTGCCATTGCTTCTTCTTCTTCTTCTGACCCATAGATAATATCGGCCGGTTCGAAAGTCTGCTAAAAGTGTGGTATTGGTTTCTCCAATGGATAGTAAGGACCGCGCCATAATGGCGACAAGTTTTTGAATTCTTCCCAGGTGTACTCACATCCCATAACGAAAATGGTGCCATGTTTCTTGAATTTTATGGGCTTAGTGATTCCTTGGAGGTTCTTGCCGAGCCCCATGCCAGGTTCGTACCCACTCCAATTTAGTATACTCTTGATCTTGTATCCTACCATTTATCATTGTCAATAGCATTTACCTGGTTGATGTGATGGTAAGCCTCTTCACCTAGATTCCCTCTTCCCTCGATTTACAGAATGTCCTGGTGACTGTATATAGGGTTGATACTGTAACCGTGAATGATTACCTCTTGGTGGTTCCATTTGAATTTTACTGCCAATGTAGTGTTGATGCCAAGGCCCCAGCAACATGAATCTATTGTCGTCCCAACAGTATATTGTATGATGCCGGCACGTCTATCACTTGGAAATCAACATCGAACCAAGTTGGCCCCATTTGCTAAAACAGACTAATCTCCCCAATGGTGGACCTTTTGGAGCCGTCGAAAGCTTCCACACTGATAGCTCCGTCCTTTGTTTCATACAGTCCCTTAACCAACTTCTTGGGTGTTACAAAGCGGACAAATGTTGAGGCTGGACCCTCCATCGAGCAGGATTCTGGTGATAAAATAGTCTTCAATTTGCATGGTGATGTGCAGTGCCTTGTTGTGACCCAACCCTTCAGGTGGCAGCACATCCCCATGAAAAGTGATTTGATGACTTTCCAATACCTGTCCTACCATATTAGTCATTTCCTGCCAATGATTTTTCTTGGTACATATGCTTCACTCAGCACCCTCAACGGGGCATTCGTGTGTGCCTCAGAATTTTATAGCAAAGCAAGGATGGAAAATTGCGTCGGTGTTTTGTTCAACTGTTCAATGACTGAGTATTCCTTAGCATGTATCATTCTCCAAAGATCGTCTGGACCTGTCTCCCTGATGGGTGACCGGTTGGAGGCATGCTTGCTTGACTTGGCTAGGTGTTTAAGGGTATAAAACTCTTCCCATTCTCGTCATACCCTATGCCTCAATAGTTTCTTCGATCCTAACCAGGTTGTTCCTTCTTGCCTCAGTTGTATACTCCCATGGGATAGCCTTCATATGGAAGATCATTGAAGTCGACATTGCAACTATGATCGGTGTGGCTATCTTTACTCCAACCAAAGCATGGGCCTTGGGTTGCAAAACCGCAACTTCAAACGGTGTGGGTGTATTTCCTAGAAACATGAATTTAACCTTAATTGGTGTTGGTGTCTTCGCTGTTTCAAACTCAACTTTTATGAACATATTTACCTCGGCGTTCCTAGAGGGCTGAATCTGAACCATGATTGGATTAAAAGTAACTATTGGCTTTTTTGGGTCGTCACCTTCTGCTATCAAACCGACCGATCCCCCGGGATCCCAATCATCCTCTATTTTAATCATATTAACGTATCCAACCTTGTGGTCTGGCAGATGATTATTGTGGGCCATTTGGAGCAGGTTCATTTGCCACAATAATCTTGTATCATCTCATGCCGGAATGGTATGCACAGGATTTGTTTGGGTTAACCCACTGAGAAGCGTTCTCAGGAGTTGTAACAGGGAGAGGGTGACATAACCAACAGCTTTAAGTCTATCGTACAACTGGTCAATGGTTTTAGCAATGGCGGTATATTATTTTGGAGGTCTGCGGTCAAAATTCGGTTGAGATCTAGGGAAATTTTTTCGTGTAGGAGGTGATTGATAGTGGGACGGTTGAGCATTATAGGCTTGGTAAACATGAGCAGGTTAGGAGTCTCAGGGTGAAGTAGGCTGATATGTAAGAGGTGGAGGTGATTGATAAATGGGTAGTGAGGTTTGGTAGGATAGTGAGTACCCAGCTTGATAATGTCGAAAAAATTTATGGCTCTCAATCATCATCAGCCTTTCATAATATTTTGGGTATTGAGACCGAACAAAAAGTTTGTTCATTTGTTCTTCCTTTAAGTCTGGCCTAACCTTAGCAGCTTCGGACCTCCAGCGAGTAGCATACTCGCAAAATGTTTCTAAGGGCTTCTTCTTTAGATTTTGAACACATCTGGCGCATTTTTAGTGTTGAACTTGAACATATATATAAAGATGGACGCCATGCCTACCCAAATCGACCACTTCTTTGGATCTTGGCTAATGTACCAGGACAAATAATCTCCTTTCAAGCTCCTCACACTTGTGGATTCTCTCGTCATTTCCTACTCCAACTAGCTTGTCACTGTACGTTCTCAAATGGACCATTGGATCTCATATACCATCAAACATCTCGAACTTAGGAGGTTTGTACCCCCTCTGGAAAATCGACATCAGAATGTATGCAAAGATCATCATATTTCAGCCCCTCAATTCACTTGCTTCATTCAACGCCTTGAATCCGACTAGTCAATTTCTTAAGTTCATCAGCATAATTCCTAACGAGTAAATCCTTATCATCAGACTCGGTTGTGCTTTAGATGGATTTTGTGAAGTGTGGCATAGTCTCCACATAGGTGGGTGTGGAAGTTGTCATTTGTGGAGTTCTGGAGTTCTGGATGAGCAACGGGGTGTTGTTTGTGGTATTGCAGGTGTTGCAGTGGTGGTGAGGAGCGCGATGGTTTTTCTGCCTTGGAATATTATGTGGAGGTGTAGGGTTCTGAGCATTTGGGAAATTGATATCTGGAGTGGTGAGGGAAAATGACAAATTTCCCAAATTTTGAACTTGATCAAGTTCCTCTTGGAATTTCAGCTGCTTTGGTCCCAAAAGGACCTTCCCCAGATTCGGCATCCTTGGCTACGTCAAACAGCTTTCCCAACTCGCGAAGTCCCAGTAATAGGTAAGCCCTGGCTATATGTCTGCATTCGTTTCCTTCAGCATTTTGACAGCCTTCGAACCTTTTGAGAAACTTCCTTTCCAATTCCACTATGTCTCACTCCAATTCCACTATGTCTCACTCCAAGCATCCCCATCGTTTGTTGGCGCTGACATCCATGTTTTTCCATTCCTCAATTAAATTTTGATTGGCTTGTTATATCTCACGGTGCTCACTTTCGCACTCCCAGATCCCCTTTGTGCAGTTGGTTGTATTTGACCTGTGCCTCGGCCTTTTCAACCATGATCTTGTGACCTCAAAATAACCCAGGCTGGCCCAGACCATTATAATTATCTTCCAACCAGCTTGAATAGTAGGGGGCACAACCAGCGTGGTATCTGTCTGGCTCAATGGTATCTCTCCCCATGGAGATCTTGCAGTGCCACATATGATGAGCTTGGCACTTGAAAGTATTATCATCATCCTGGAAGTTATCCCGGAAATGACTCATCTTATCGAACCTGGGCATACCCTGCTTCCTACCAGCTTGCCTCATAGCCGGGGAGGGATGTAAAGGTATGTTCTTCTCAGTCTGATCAATATCAGAAAATGTGCATCTCTAGATCGGGTGATGAACTCCTCGGTCGGAAACCACTCGAACATCTATTGTACCTAGTCCTCCGTCAGATTTTCAAAGAGCTCGACCCATTCTCTAGCATCCTCCGGTTGGGCGAAGATGTTGGGCATGTAATTCATTCGCTTCAGATGATGGAAAGCGATATGATCATCCAGTCCCTTCGCTGAATCTCTTGTCAGTATTCACCCTTTTGGAGATGCTCCACGAGCCAAAGTTGAAGTAGCAAATTGTAGCTTTTGAAGTGTTTGTCTCTCTGTAGACACTTCTCTAGGGCTTGGTATATTTCCGCAAAGATCATGGGAACAATGCTGAATGGCTATCCACCAATTCCTTCCATTAAGGTCTTGGTTACCATATCCAGTTTTGTGTGAATTCTTGCTTTCTTTATTAGAAACACGATCAATCCCAGGAAATAAAACATGAATACAAAGACCCTTCAATAAATATGCCCTAATGATGTGATGAAAAACTCATCAGGATAGGTATGGTAGGATTTGTTGTGAACATACCTCTCGTATAAATAATGAAAAGGGATGTAGGATCCTTTCAAACATGTTAACAACCAATTTTGAATTTTTCTATACTTCCTAACTTTTAATAATTTACTAAATATATTTACATACTTTTTCCAAAAACATTGGTTATATTTTTTCTATCCTCAAATTTTTTCAAATAAAATATAATTATTATTCTTAATATAATTTAGTATATTTATTTATTATAATTATATGATTATTATTATTTTTACTTAGTCACAATCATATTATTATTTAATGTTCATGCATCGTAATAATTAATACAAACATTATTTGCAAAACTATATTTATTTCTCTACGTCTTATTCTATATATAAATGCATACATATATTAATTTTTACAATAATATAATATAATATTTTTATTATAATTATTAGAATTATAGAGGCATAGTAATATTTAGAGTAGAAAAGGACTTTTATATGTAAATTAGATCATCTTGGTAAAAGTTTAATGTTATTTAAAAATGGGGCCAATTTTATAACATATTTTAAGATTTTTTAGACCCCATAAAACAACCAAAATAGCCCATATCCGCTAGCCCATCTACATGGACTCCATATAAGCGCCACATAAGCCTCCACATCAGCGCCACATAGGCGCCAACGGTACAAATCCCATGACCAACACACTCCTAGCACATGCTCTCCTCATCCCTTCACACTTTGACCGCACACCTTGCCACATGGATTCATCACATCTAGTCCATTTTAAAATAATGCTCAATATCATTTCTTCTATCTTCAGAATTCTTAATAAACGTTTGCTTTAATAATTTTATTATACCTTATTTTCTTATATCAAGATTAATTTCAGCCATTAGAAGCATCTAATCCAATGGTTGGAATTATATATAAAACTAAAATTAAATTTAACTAGAGTTCTGTCTATTTCCTTCTTCCAAAGAGAACAAACGCGTCTCTTTTCTCTGCCATGGAAAATTCTTTTTTGGCTCCTTCTATTTTCTTAGCAAATTTGAGTCTCATATCTTACAATAAAAATTTTGTGTGGCCATTCTAAGGAATCATCTGCAAACTCAAGAACTTCGATTGAAGAATTCAAATTTGTTTGCTATTTACAATAAAGATGACAAAGGCAAAAGGGGGTTCTCTTTTTATGTCCTTCAAGATTTCACAATTTTGGCAATCGAATTTCTGCTTCTCCTACCCATGTCGTCCTTCTTCTTTCATCTACACGCCATTTCAGACGGTTCTTGATCCGTTTGAAACCCTAACCGTTCAAGAATCCCGCCCAAATTAACCCTAGAAAAGCCCTAGTAAATCTTCTATAAATACAAAAGGTTTGGTAATAATTGAGGACAACTTGGGAGCTTATCTTCAAAATAATTTTATTCTTCAAGATACTCTAAGATTCTTAGTTGTGTGGCCTCTGTTACTCTTTGCTATAACAGAGGAATTTTTCTTTGCACTTTTGTTTTTTCGAAAATTATAAAGTTTACGGTTGTAAGCTCGAGTTTGAGTCCGAAACCAGAATCTATAGATCTATTCGACGCGCCCAAGTTCGCTGCATCGCAAAAGGTCAGTAATTTTTTGTCTTTCCTCTTTTTATGTTTAAAGACAAATCCATATGGGGCATGTATTACCAGTGAACCTTTGATTACCCGCAGAAGTTGAACTACCATCTTTAAGGGTCATCCAGGAAGCCGAGTTGAGTGATGCAGAATGGGTGAAGAACCAGTACGAACAACTAATGCTTATTGACGAAAAAAGAATGAATGCGGTTTGCCATGGTGAACTCTATCAAAACCGGATGGCCAGAGCCTTCAACAAGAAAGTGAAACCACTTCAGTTCAAACTGGGGCAATTAGTTTTGAAGCGCATATTCCCACACCAAAATGAAGCTAAAGTAAAGTTTGCACCAAATTAGCAAGGTCCATACATGGTGCATCGAGTATTCACTGGAGGAGCATGGATTTTAGCAGAAATGGAGGGTGAAGTATGGCTCAAGCCCATCAACGTAGATGCAGCAAGAGATACTACGTCTAGAAGCATATCTAGCAACCCCTTTCTTTTCTATGTAATGCTTTTTAATGTAAATGAACTATGTTCGACCTGATTCCCGTATAAGAGGGGATACGTAGGCAGCCTTGCTGGTTCGGTCTCATCATATTAAAAATTCAATATTTCCCCAAAGTTGGAAACTGGGTCAGTTTTTAAAGGCATCTTCAGGAGGAAGCATCAGTGATCGACAAAGGATGGTCAAGCTTGACGAATGACGGGATTCCAGATGAGGACATTCACTTTGTTTCACGAGCATGTCACAATGCAGAATTTGGCAACAACTTTATATTATAAAATTTATGCATATTTTATTTATATAAATAGGTTTTTTTTCTTCAAAATTTCTTATCTATTCGTTCTCCAAGACTCAGTGTTGGGCAGAGGTTACAAGTCCAAACAAAATGGGGAGCGCAAGATTATCAAAGGCCAAAAGCATCAAAGTCAACACAAATCAACCTCCCCCCCCCCCCCCAAACTCACAAATTTTTCTTTGATGCAAATTTTCAGTATATAGGAGGCAGAAGAATCAATAACGAATATAAACACAAAGATCTTTCGTCAAGCGGTTTGATTTTTTCAGTATTTTTTATAAAATTACTCCTTTTAAATGATGATAATCTTTAGAATTCAAGTTTGAGATTTTTCTAATGATGATTTTGGAATCTTAAAATATTTTTTTTATACATTGATTGTCATTACTTTTTTGCTACTAATTTTTTACAAATGCAACTTACACCATATATGGCTTTAAATATATTGCACATTGACTTTTAAATGCACTATACTATTGCTTTCAAATACACTGCAAATGCACTGCACCATTGCTTTCAAATGCGCCGCACAAATTCTTTCAAATGCATTGCAGCATTGTTTTCTAATGCACCATTGCTTGCAAAATGCATAATATAAATGTTTTCAAATGCACTGCACAAATACGTTAAAACGTATTATACCATTGCTTGCAAAAGAACATTGCAAATGCTTTCAACTGCACTACACCATGCACCATACAATTGTCTTGCAATTGCACTACAAATATTTTCATTAGCTTAAATCATTTGGCTTGGAAAGCCTCATCAGTCAGTTGGCTTAAACGCCTTAGTTATTCATCATTTGGCCTAAATGCCTCAGTTTCATCAATCATTTGGCTTAAATTTCTCATTTTTATCAATCATGCATAAGTTATCGCTAAAAGGAACAATTTACATGAATCATTGGCTCAAAATCTCATTTCATTAGTCATGATCAAAGAATTATCTTTTTAACATACCTAGATTATTTCATGATAAATTAACGGCTTAGAGGTGTCATTTTACTGAAAATTATTACTATGACTTATCGCAACGTTATATCTTATTTACTAAAAACTTACCTAGTCTGTTGAGTTTATCAAAAAATTTAGCACAATATGAAACTCTATCTAAGCAGCAAGCTGGGGCAGTTTGCTGGGAAAGCAAGCAGACTTGCTAGCAAAAGTCAAAGGTTTACTTTCGGATTCTGTTCGGCTTGACTACCAAAATCTCAACCAAAATCCTTATTTCGAAATATTTTCTTCCAATCATGATTTCCAGTGCCTAATAATTTGTTTCTCCACAATTTGACACTAGGGCAGTATTTTAGGATCCACATCAATCATTAAGTCCTACTTCATAGCATCGCAAGTCTAAAATTACATATGACTTGATTCTCGTAGAACCCGAGATGTGTGGGTGATTCTAAATCAGAGTTCGACTATAACTCTATAAAGTTTCTTTTCATTTCAGAAGAATTTCAAGTTTCATGGTATAATCCTTCCAATATTCTGATCCTTATTTTTTTTATAAGAAATTCGGGACAAATTTATCACTAAGTCAATTTCTTTGCCCGAAGACTCTTTTATTGTCCACGGTCAAAGAGAGGCAGTTGTTGACAATCACTTTTGACCCTCCTTTCCCATAAGCAATTTCTCTATACTTCCTAATTCTTAATAATTTACTAAATATATTTTACATATTTTTATCCAAAAACATTGGTTATATTTTTTCTATCCTCAAGATTTTTAAAATAAAATATAATTAGTATCCTTAATATAATTTAGTTTATTTATTTATTATAATTATATCGTTATTACTATTTTTACTTAGTCACTATCATATTATTATTTAGTGCTAATGCATAGTAATAATTAATACAAACATTATTTGCCAAACTATATTTTATTTCTATTTGCCAAACAAACATTATTTGAAAATATATTAATTTTTACAATAATACAATATAATATTTTTATCATAAATTATTAGAATTATAGAGGCATAGTAATATTTAGAGTGGAAAAGGACTTTTAAATGTAAATTAGATGATCTTGGTAAAAGTTTAATGTTATTTAAAAATGGGGCCAATTTTATAACATATTTTCAGATTTTTTAGACCTCATAAATCAACCAAAATAGCCCATACCCGCCAGCAAATTTACCTAACTCTTTCATCTACATGGACTCCATATAAGCGCCACATAAGCCTCCACATCAGCGCCACATAGGCACCAATGGTACTAATCCCATGACCAACACACTCCTAGCACGTGCTCTCCTCATCCCTTCACATTTTGACCCCACACCTTGCCACATGGATTTATCAGATTTAGTCCATTTTAAATTAATGGTCAACATCATTTCTTCTATCTTCTAGAGAATTCCAAATAAATGCTTGCTATATTTATTTTATTATACCTTATTTACTTATATCAAGATTGATTTTAGACACTAGATGCATCTAATCTAATGGTTGGATTTATTTCTGAATTAAAATTAAATTTAACTAGAGTTCCGTCTCTTTCCCTCTTCCAAAGAAAACCAACGGTTCTCTTTTCTCTGCCATGGCAGAATCTTTTTTGCCTCCTTCTATTTTCTTGGCAAATTTGAGTCTCATATCTTACAATAAAAAATTTGTGTTGCCATTCGAAAGAATCATCTGCAAACTCAAGAACTTCGATTGAAGAATTCAAATTTGTTTGCTATTTACAATGAAGATGATAAAGGCAAAAGGGGTTCTTTTTTTGTTTCCTTCAAGATTTTACAATTTTGGCAATCGAATATTTGCTTCTCCTACCTATGTGGTCCTTTTTCTTTCATTTACACGCCATTTCAAATGGTTCTTGATCCGTTTGAAACCCTAACCTTTCAAGAATCCCGCCATAATTAGTTCTAGAAAAGCCCTAGTAATTCTTCTATAAATACAGAGGTTTTGTAATAATTAAGGACAACCTGGGAGCTTCTCTTCAAAATAATTTTATTCTTCAAGATACTCTAAAATTCTTAGTTGTTTGGCCTCTGTTACTCTTTGCTATAACAGAGGAATTTTTCTTTGCACTTTTGTTTTTTCGAAAATTATAAAGTTTACGTTTGTAAGTTCGAGTTTGGGTCTGAAACCAGAATCTATTGATCTATTCGACGCGCCAAAAAGGTCGATATTTTTTTATCTTTCCTCTTTTTATGTTTTAAGACAAATCCATATGGGGCATGTATTACCAGTGAACCTTTGATTACCTTTTATGTTTTCTCTGTGGCTAAATACTAACTTGCTCAAAGAACATGTATTTAGATATCATGTGCTAAAATCTAAAATCCCAGTAACACTCTTTAGATATCAAGAATCATGTTGTCTATATTTTGGCTTATTATTTCAGTTAGAAAAATGTGTATAAAGACCATAAATCTACTAGCATAAGCCTGTTTGTTTTTCTTAGTTCATAATCTTGTTATAAATTTTGTCCAAGTCTAGTTCTCTTCCTAATTTCATATTTTTCTCTTTCTTTATTTTGGCATATGCACCTGGAGTAATATGAATATTAATACAAGACTCGCCTCATATCAGCATGGAGATATTATTATTGAGCCTTAGACTATGATGGACATCTAGAAGAAGAACAAATGAAAGCTTGGGGTCACCTATGGCGGCCTTTGTTGTTTGCAATTACTCTGTTTCGAATCTTTAATCAATTTGATTATATTCTTTTGATTAGTTTAGCTCTATATTTAACTTGGGATTGTTGATTTAATTCCGACTTCTTTACTTAATATTCTCAGTTAGTGATTAGCAAATATCATCTATTTATATAGAAGTGCTTTCAAGAAATTTTTTTTAAAAGAACCATTCAGATTTCAGGTCTCTATTATATAAGATTGGCTTTGAATCAAATCTTCTTGAAAGAAAAAAGAGAAAAAAAGGGGTGGAGGTGTGCTTCAACTGAAATTGAAAAATTATTTCAAATAACATCTTGAAAAATGTGGATTTATCTCTTAAAAAAAAGGAAATATACAAAACATTTCTTGATTTTGAAGTTGGCTGACGTTTTCTAGTTGAAAAGTTCAAAAAAAAAAATCCTTCACCTGGACTACTTTTTTTTTAGACAAATAAGAGAAAAGGTATTTTTTTTATCAGTACCAAAACATCTTCCTTAAAAGAATTTTATATATATATATATATATATATATATATATATATATATATATATATATATATATATATATATATATATATATATATATATATATACACACTTTTTTATGTAATAATATTCTTCAAAAGTTTATTAATGTCTTCCAAAGTTGAATTACTCTATTCTAAGTTATATTTGTTATAATACTTCAAACGCTACTTTTCGATATTTTTATACAATTCTTATTAACCTAAGCTTGGTCAGTTAATCGTTATTAACGGACTTTAAAAGGTGCTTTAAAACCCTTCCTTTTAAACTATTAAAACCCTTACTTAGAATCTTTAGGCTAAGACCACAAGACAGAGTTTGACTTAAGCTTAAAATAGGTGTCTTAATTCACCTTAGAATTAATTAGGTGGCGACTCTCTTAAATTAACTAAATCTCAGAATCGCTAATATGTTATACTCTAATTTGACCCGATTTAAATGAGGATATAAAAATGATGACCGATTTTTGACACTAGGACTGCTCCTATGCCAACTCTTTTGAAATTTATTGCTCCGTTGAAAAACATTCTCCAACCATTATAGGATTCTGTAATGTCTTCTCCTATGAATGATATATTTTCATCAGGAAAATACATTTCCAGGGGTTCGTATTCTCCATCTACGGGATTTTCAGCAAGGTGATCTGCTAGTGTATGCCCCTTGATTGCCTTATGAATCACGTAAATAATGTCAAATTCACTCAACAGGATTTACCACTTGGCTACCTTGCCAGTGGGCATGGGATTCAGGAAGATGGACTTCAAAGGATCCATCTTTGATATGAGATATGTTGAATAGGCATAGAACTAGTGTCTCAGCTTCTGAGCTACCCAAGTCAGAGCATAATAGGTGTATTCTAACAATAAATATCGAGCCTCGTACAGGGTGAACTTCTTACTGAGATAATATATGGCATGCTCTTTCCTCCCCATTTCATCATGCTGCCCCAGAACGCAACCTGAAAGCTCCATCCAATACTGCAAGGAAGTGTAATAGAGGTCTACCCGGCTCGGACGAGATCAAGACTGGTGGTGTTGATAGGTATTCCTTGATGACAAAAGCTTTTTGGCAGTCATCAGTCTATTCGGTAGCGGCGTCCTTCTTCAACATCTTAAAGACTGGCTCATGAGTAACTGTAGATTATGCTAAAAACTGGCTGATGTAGTTGAGTCTCCCCAAAAAACTCATTACGTCCTTCTTGCTCTTTGGCGGTGTAAATTCTTGAATGGCTTTGACTTTTGATAGATCCAGCTCTATCCCTCAGCGACTCAAAATATACCCAAGTAGTTTTCTAGTAGGAACCCCAAATGCACACTTCATGGGATTCAGTTTCAGGCTATACCTCTGCAGTCTATTAAAGAACTTCCTCAAATCTTCCATGTGATCAATGGCCTTCTTGGACTTGATGATAACATCATCTACGTACATTTCTATTTCCTTGTGTATTATATCATGGAAAATGGTAGTCATGGCCCTCATGTAGGTGGCCATTGCATTAATCAGGCTGAACGACATCATCTTGTAGCAGTACATTGCCCACGACGTAACAAAAACCATTTTCTCGACATTACCTTAATCTATCCAGATCTGATGATAACCAGCGAAAGAATCTACAAATGATTGCAACTCATGCTTGGCGTAATTGTCAATCAGGATATGTATATTTGGCAAACAGAAGTCGTCTTTCTGACTGGCCCGATTGAGATCCTGGTAGTCAATACATATTCTGACCTTCCCATCCTTTTTTGGCACTGGCACAATGTTGGCTAACCATGTCGGGTATTCTACTATCCTGAGAACCTTGGCTTTGACCTACTTGGTGACTTCTTCCTTGATTTTCAAACTCATATCAGGTTTGAACTTTCTGCGTTTTTGCTTTACTGACGAACATGTTGGATCGGTTGGCAGTTTCTGAGCCACAATAGATGTACTCAGACCAGTCATGTCATCATATGACCAATAAAATATGTCCTTATAATCCTGTAGGAATTCTATGTATTCCTTCTTTTTTGATGGTGATAAGTGGATGTTGATTCGGGTTTCTTTGACATTTTCTGCATCTCCCAGGTTAACAATCTTTGTCTCACTAGGTTGTACTTTGGTCTGTTTTCAAAATTCTCAACTTCCTTAACAACCTCTTTCGGCATGTCGTCTTCCTCTGAATCTACGTTCGTTTGTTGCGTTGTTTCGTTGCATGTCATAGTCATCGGTTCATCAAGATAAATAATAGTAATATTGTATAAGTAAAGTAATGAGAGAAAAATAATAATAAGCATTGATTCATAAGAAAGGTCAAAATGCTTCGAAAAATTGCATAATCGTTTTGAACAATGGTGATCTTATGCGGGAATTGAAAATATGCGAATAATAAAATCTTTTTAGTAATAAAAATAGTGCTTGTTTTTAGCCTTGCTACCCCGAGGCTCGTTGGGCTTTGGTCGTCCTGATGGTCCAGTTATTGAGGTGTGCTCCTCTGCTTACAGCCTATTTGGATGGGCCTTCCTCCCCATCCTCCTCGAGAGTAACACAACAGTCCATGTTATTATCTTCTAGGAACAAATTCTTAACTACTACCATTGCTTCTTCTTCTTCTGACCCAAAGATAATATCGGCCGGTTGGAAATTCTCCTCCAAATGTGTTATTGTTTTCTCCAATGGATAGTAAGGACCGCGACATGGTGGCGACCAGTTGTTGAATTCTTCCCAAGTGTATATGTGCTTAGTGATTCCATGGAGGTTCTTGCCGAGCCCCTTGACAGGTCCGTACCCACTCCAATTCAGTATACTCTTGATCTTGTATCCTACCATTTATCTTTGTCAATAGAATTCACCTGTTCAATGTGATGGTAAGTTTCTTCACCTAGTCCTTCTTCCCTCGATTGACGGAATGGCCTGGGGATTGTATATAGGGTTGCTACCGTGACCATGAATGATCACCTATTGGTGGTTCCATTCGAATTTTACTGCTCAATGTAGTGTTGATGCTAAGGCCCCAGCAGCATGAATCCATGGTCGTCACAACAAATGATTCGAAGATGGCAGCACGTCTATCAGGAAATCAACATCGAACCAAGTTGGACCCATTTGCAAACACAGACTAATCTCCCAAATGGTGGACCTTTAGGAGCCGTGGAAAGCTTTCACATTGATAGCTCTGTCCTTTATTTCATGTGGTCCCTTACCCAACTTTTTGAGTGTTACCAGCGGACAAATTTTGAGGTTGGACCCTCCATCGATCAGGATTCTGGTGATAAAATAGTCTTCGCTTTGCACGGTGATGTGCAGTGCCTTGTTGTGACCCAACCCTTTAGGTGGCAGCTCATCCCCAAGAAAAAGGATTTTATGACTTTCCAATACCTGTCCTACCATATTATCCCTTTCCCCGCCAGTGATGTTGCTTGGTACGTATGCTTCACTCAGCACCCTCAACGGGGCATTCTTGTGTGCCTCAGAATTTTGTAGCAAAGCAAGGATGGAAATTGTGTCGGTCTTTTGTTCAACTGGTCACTGACCGAGTATTCCTTGGCATGTATCATTCTCCAAAGATCGTCTGGACATGTCTCTATGATGGGTGGCCGGTTGGAGGCCTGCTTATTTGACTTGGCTAGGTGTTCAGGGTATAAAACTCTATATGTTCTCGTCATACAATATGCCGCAATAGTTGCTTCGATCCTAACCTTGTCGTTCCTTCTTGCCTCGGTTGTATAGTCCCATGGGATAGCCTTTGTATGGAAGGGCATCAAGGTTGACATCACCACTGGTATCGGCGTGGCTATCTCTACTTCGACCAGAGCATGGGCCTTGGGTGGAAAAACCGCAACTTCAAACGGTGTGGGTGTATTTGTTGGAGACATGAATTTGACCTTAATTAGTGCTGGTGTCTTCGTTGTTTCAAACTCAAGTTGCATGAACATATTTACCTCGACGTCCCTAGAGGGCTGAATCTGAACCGTAATTGGATTAAGAGTAACTATTGGCTTCTTTGGCTCGTCACCTTCTACTATCAAACCGATCGATCCCTCGGGATCCCAATCATCCTCTATTTCAATCATATGAAATTCTCCGCCCTTGTGGTCTGGCAGAGGATTATTGTGGGCCATTTGGAGCAGGTTCCTTTGCCACAATAATACCTAAGGATATTTGTTATAATACCTCAAACGATACTTTTTGATATTTTTATACAATTCTTATTAACCTAAGCTTGGTCGGTTAACCGTTATTAACGGACTTTAAAAGGTGCTTTAAAAACCTTCCTTTTAAACTATTAAACCCTTACTTAGAATCTTCAGGTTAAGACCATAAGATAGAGTTTGACTTAAGCTTAAAATAGGTGTCCTAATTCACTTTAGAATTAATTAGGTGGCGACTCTTTTAAAATTAATTAAATCTCAGAATCGCTATTATGTTATACTCTGATTTGACCCGACTTAAATGAGGATATAACAGCTTGGCGACTCTACTGGGGACTCTAGGTTTTAAACCATAACAAACTTAGGTTAATAAAAATGGCCTTTGTATTTTTTGAATATTTTTTCGTTGTTGTCTTATTTAAAAATGAGCTACTCTTTCTAAAATATAATTACTATCTTTTCATAAACTATTATTTTGTTTTCACTTCCTCCACTTTTGAAAAAATTCACACTGAGCATACACCTAGCGGTTACGCGGTTTGAGGCCGTGCACTTTTTGTCAAAAATACCTTTTAGGGAAAAGTTTGTGGGTAAGTCGATCAGTGGTGCAATCGACAGTCACAGCTTACTCTCAAGTTGTCCACATAGAGAAAGACCAGACTAGAAAATCCATTCTTAGCGACCTAGGATAGAGCTAAACCGAATCTCTTCTTAGGAGCATGCATCACGTGACCTTAGGAGGCTTAATATCCTAGTAGTATTAAGTCCATTAGTTAGCCTTATCCAAATGTCCAAGCGGGTTTATGACCCCGAGTGATACCTATTTATCATTTGTATGCATTATTTGAAAGATAAACACACCAATTATGTTGACCACTTACTCCTAATTGAGAAAACGAGTAGGATTAATTTTTTCTGTGATGTAGGAAATTATAAATCCGGTTGTCTACCCAAAGATTGGCATGGTGTTGTACATCCCTCCCAAACTAAAGGCGTGGTGGAGAACTTAGGAGAAAGTGGACAATTCGAAGTGCGAAAAAAGCTGGGTCATCTACCTTTACTTGTGAAAGTCACAGCATGGATGGAAATTATTGAAGCAGCAGTCACCTTTTGGGATGAAGATAGGGCTGTGTTGCGATTTGGAGAAAATGAGATGACACCATTTTTAGAAGAAGTTGGATGCTTCATAGAGAATATGAGTTTGTTATGGAAAGGCAGACATTCTTGGCAAAACGATGGCATGATTATTCAAAAAAATCCCCCAATAAAAGAGTTTCTTGAAAAGTTTGGTTTTGGGAAAGAAATTGGGCTAGAGCATTTGAAAGAATCCAAAATACCTCTTGACTATCTGTTTGACATTTTTGGATATTCAGGTACTTTTTTGCAGCATCGAGAAGTGCTCTTCTCACATGCTTCTTGGAGTGAAAAGAGGGTTTTTGCTTTTTCAGTTTGTTTCCTCGGGCTCCTAGTATTTACCCGAGGAGCAAAGCAAGAGATTCACACCTGACTTGTCATGGTTACTGATGTATTATTTAATGGAATTGATGGAAATCCATACACCATAGTGCCGATGTTTGTTGCAGATATTTACCGAGCTTTGGGCCTTTGCAAGAAAGGACTAAAACATTTTGAGGGATGAATTTGTTGTTGCGGTTGTGGTTTATGGGGCATCTCCAAAAGATATGTGGGAAGCCAAGAGCTTTACAAGCAAAACCATGCTAACCACATCACGTCATACATGATCCCAGTGGTTGCATTCAAGCATCCAAATAGTGTTAAAGGATGGGGCATGTTACTTAGCAAGTTAAATGGTACCAAAATCTAGTGGATGTTTTCTTGGTATCCTTCTGAGAATTTAGTAATCCATGGAAAATGTTACCTTACTTGGTTCTCATCGGGCTTCGAGGACTTCAACCATATGCTCCAGTATGAGTTATAAGACAAGCCGAAAGAATGCAAGTCATACCGCAAGTTGATAACATGGATCATTATCGAATTGACTATGATAATGATAAAATTCCTTTTTTGAAGGAAATTCTCAGGATGTGGAGAAACAAGAGAGCTATGGTCAAGGATACAATTGCACTAGATAAGTACCAAGCTGGATGTGACACTTTTTTTAGAATGGTTACATGCCAACCTTGAAGGTTCTGTCACAAAAGGGATTAATATTGGTGCTCGAATCAAAGATAAGGTAGCCAAAGCTGAAATCAAGTATAGTCGGTTGAAAAGAAGGGTGTCCGAGTCTGAAGCAAAGTACAAGGAGTAGCATGAGAAGGAAAACAAAAAAGATTGAAATGTTGAGACAATGAGAGGAGATGCAAAAGCAACAAATAGAAATGTGGAAACAGCTTGCTGTGGAAATGGAGCAAGGACTCAAAACTTTGGATAGATACCTCGAGAAGCAATTCATAGAATGTTATTGACAAGGATTGGATGAAGGAGGAAAGCTAGCCATGGTTTATCTTGTGAAGAATCGCCAAAAAATTGATGAGGTAATCAGAGCAGCGAAGAGATTAAGAGGCAATGAAGAACCATCCTTAGTATAGATTAGAATTATATTGCAATCTTTATTTCACTTAAGGCTATGCCATTGTAATTGTTTTAGACTAAGGCAATGTTGGTATATCTCTTTTAATTTATATACTAAGCTTGAATCATCAATGAGAGTTTGTTTTGGGGTGTCTAATTAAGGAGAAATGGAATGATATATAATGGTGCGTTTTATCTCTCAAATTTTTGCTAGGCCTACCTCTGGCACAAAGAGGTCCCGTGTATACTAGGACACGCTTATCATTGCTTGAATTATTTGTGCTATTACGTGATTGTTTGTTATCTGATATGCTTGCTTTTAAATTTAATCACCACTTACTAACATTATCTTTATTTTCTTTTTAAAGGCTTTCTATTTTATTACTCCCCAAGGTTGATTTGTGTTGATTGTGAACTGGATGAACACCCATACCTTCACGAGATCCAAGGCACGAGCAACTACCAACATGACTGGTTAAAAAACATCTAATATGACAGGCTCAGGACTTGTCACCGTTCAACGAGATGAACTCGGGGCTTCGGAAGGAAGGGAGGTTACCCTACGCGATGAGCACATTGCCCAATTGTCACAACAAGTAGCTTACCTGCAAGGTGAAATTGAACGGCTTTGGAACCTTACCAATCTTTCTATCAGCTCAACACACCACTTCCCGAAGAAAGGAAAAATGCACCTATCCCACCACTTTTCTCATCTTTTGACTCACCTATCCCAGAATACATTCCACCAAACCCTCCACTTCACAACAACAAGCCAACAACCGAAAATGCACATGCTAACCCGCAACAAGCCAACCCATCAACTTTTACCACATCATATGTTTCCCAACCACCACCAGCCCAAATCACCCCGCTAACCCAAAATCACCATGTAACCTAACATATACGGATAGTACACATCATTATTTCTAACACACAGCATGTTCCACCAGTATATGTAGCATAAGCACAACCTTTTAATACCCCTATGCCTCACAAACTTCACTCCGAAGTGTATCAGTATCAGGAAGCAGAAAAAGAAGTAAGAGCCAAAGCCGACGAGTATATGGCAAAGGAGATCCTTTAGTTTAAGGAATCATCCAAAAGTTTGAAAACTGTTAGGAGTATGGAAGGTATAGAGTATAAGGATCTATGTGTTCATCCATATGGAAAAAGAAACCCACGAGCTCATTTGAGGTCGCATTGTGATAAGTTAATTGGAGTGGGAAAGGATGAAGCTATTAGGATGAAACGTTTTATAAGGAGTCTTACAGGGGAAGCCCTTGATTGGTACACAAGTGAAGACCCACAAAAATGGCGTAGCTGGAGTGTCATGGTGCAAGAATTCATGGATTTAACACCAAGACCAACCAGATAGATTCTAATTGATAACGTTAGAGAAGAAAACAACAGAATCCTTTAGAGAGTATGCCATGAGATGGAGGGCAGAAGCAGCAAGAGTCCAACCTCCGATGGAGAGGATGAGATGACAACTACTTTTATTTGATCTCAAACGGATGCGACATACTATGAGAGATTGATAAGCATGTTGGGGAAAAAGTTCTCAGAAGTTGTTAGGATGGGAGACGTTATAGAAGAAGGTCTCAAATCTAGAAAGACTACAAACTTGGCAGCACTACAAGCAACAAGTAAGGAAATCCAATCAGGAACTATTGGAGGAGCAAGTAAGAAGAAGGAGAAAGACGTATCCGCTGTTATGACCATCCAAAGCCATAGAACTAACCAAACGTTAGCCTACAAAAACCCATTACCCCAACCTTCATACTATAGCCTATACACTCAAACTCCTCAACCTTACTACCAGCCTTCGCCCATTCCATATCCTATTTATAACACCCAACCAACCTACTATCCACCCTGAGCACCCGCATACCAGAATCCATCACATTACCAACCCACATATCCACCTCAACCATGCTACCTATCACAAAATTTCCCAAATGCACCTACACCTCGCACGAGCTTTGAAAGAAAACCAGCCAAAACCTATACACCCCTAGCTGAACCTTTAGCCTAGTTGTATGAAAGGTTGAAAGCTGCAGGAGTACTCCAACCAATCCCAGGAAGAGTTCCCGACCCCCTCCCAGGATGGTATGTTGGGACCAAGAGCGATGCATATCGCTCTGGTGTGACTGGACATGATACAGAAAATTGCCTTACTCTCAAAGATAAGATTCAAGAGTTGATAAAAGTAGGAACCATTCAGCTTAAGGGAGCTTCCCCGAATGTAAACAACAACCCTCTTCCAAATCACGATGATACCAGTATTAACATGATATCTACTGATGAGGATTGGAATCTGGAAGGAACAATTGTACCAATTGAAGACGATAAAAAGGTTGTGTCATCTGCCTTCATTGCTCCTATCATCACAGTGCAAGTGTGAGCACCAATCGAGGTGGAAGTACTCCCTCCGAAACCCAGGATCATGGCTCTAGTTGCTCAGACACCCTCATTTGAAACCAAGGCAGTTTCTTTGCACTACTACTCTTATATAAGAAACAAAGGAAAAGGCAAAGTTAGTTGTAGAAGTTGTTGCTGCAGGTATGACGAGATTCGGTCGGTGTTATGTTACTGAAGAAGCATCAGCGCGAACTTCAAGTAAGGACAACAACCAAAAGAATTCTGTGATAGAAGCTGAAGCAGAATAGTTTTGGAGAAAAATGCAATGCAGTGGATACTCTGTTGTAGACCAACTGAAGAAGACGCCGGCTCAAATTTCCCTAATGTCATTATTGATAAGTTATGATAGCCACAGGAATTCTTTGGTAAAAGTTCTAAATGAAGCATATGTGCCAGCCGAGACAACTAGTACATCTGGGAACTATGGTAGCCCAAATTCTAGAAGCCCACAAGATTTCTTTTCACGAGTATGAATTGCCGCCTGAAGGAATAAGTCACAAGAAAGCTTTGCATCTCACTGTCAAGTGCATGGACAAATTTTTTTCTAGGGTTTTGATTGATAATGGTTCTGCACACAATATATGTCCTTTCACTACCCTCAAAGCTTTGGGAATTGACATTGGAAAAGTTAGTGAGAGTCATGTCAATGTTAGAGCTTTTGATGGAGCGCAAAGGAGCGCTATTGGTGAAATTGACTTAGTATTACAAATTGGGCATGTGGATTTTATCATTGAATTTCAAGTGTTAGACATATCTGCTCCTTATAATTTGTTGCTGGGAAGGCCGTGGATTCACATGGCTGGTGCAGTCCCTTCCACTTTGCACCAGACTGTGAAGTTTGCATGGAATCACCATGAAGTTGTGATTCATGGAGAAGCAAGCAATCCCATTTATGCTGGGAGTTCAATCCCTATCATTGAAAGTGTGGAGAGGCTGGATGGAGCCACTTTCCACATTGAAGAAATTGTGAGTGCTACTCGAGGTAAAGAGATAAAGTTGTCTAGTGTGTTCGTGATGCTGGTATCAAAAATGTTGAAGATGGTTTTAAGCCTGGTCGAGGACTTGGAGCAAGATTGCATGGAATATTGGAGCCAGTTCAGTTACCGGGGCAGAACAACACCTTTATCCTAGAGTACGAACCCACTCCAAAAGAAGTCTCGGACGCTCGTCTCAAGAAGAAAAGTGACATTGTCCTGCCACAACCTATCCCGCCGCTGAGCTATTCAATCCCCAAGACAGTTACCATTCATGATATAGATGAAGATACTAAAGACGATCTCGTTGAAGGAATCAGAAACCTATTCATTATTGACTGCAACGTGATTTTGAACTATTGCAGTGAGACACCAAGAATTTGCGATGCCGCACTTGGAGATGTTTTGAACAATTGGACTTGTACCCTATCCCTGGTTCGCTGGGAGTATTGGTAGATTGATTATATTAGTACTTTTTTAAGGAACACGATTCAAAATTGAGGCCTGAATCGTGTCTATTATTTTTATGTTGTTTTCCTCGATCTTTTGGAAGCTTAAATGCAAAATTTGAATATACTTTTTCGTTTATACTTTTGACTTTATTAACTTTATTTTTTTTAGCAAACAAAATAATAAAAATTTCGACACCGTGAATGTGACATGCAATGAAACAAGTGAAAAAAATAATAAGCAAGATCTTGAAGAATATGAAGAAGATGTGCCGCCTGCGGAATTAACTAAAGAACTTGAGCAATTTGAGAACAAGTCAAAACCAAATTTTGACAAAACTAAGCTTAGAAATTTGGGTAATTCAGAGTCTATAAAAGAAACAAGTTACGAAGTACCCCACCTGGTTGGCCAATATAGTACCAGTACCAAAGAAGGATGGTAAGATCAGAATATGTGCGGATTATCGGGATCTCAACAAGGCTAGACCAAAGGATGATTTCCCACTCTTGAATATCCACATACTAGACAAGAGGGGTTGCTCTGGTGGTAAGCAACCCCCACTTCCAACCGAGAGGTTGTGAGTTAGAATCTCCTCAAGAGCAAGGTGGGAAGTTCTTGGAGGGAAGGGTGCCGGGGGTCTATTTGGAAACAGTCTCTCTACCCCAGGGTAGGGGTAAGGTCTGCGTACACACTACCCTCCCCAGACCCCACTAAGTGGGATTATACTGGGTTGTTGTTGTTGTTGTTGTTGAATATCCACATACTCATTGATAATTGTGCGAAGCATGAGTTGCAGTCATTCGTAGATTGCTTTATCGGTTACCACCATATTTTGATGGATGAGGATGATCTTGAAAAGATAGTGTTTATCACACCTTGGGGGTGTATTATTATCGGGTGATGCCATTTGGACTCAAGAATGCAGGTGCTATATACATGAGAGCAATGAAAACTGTTTTTAATTACATGAAACATAAAGAGATTGAGGTCTATGTGGATGATATCATTATAAAGTCACAGAAGAGTTCAGATCACTTGGTAGACCTGAAGAAGTTCTTTGATAGGTTGCGGTGGTACAATTTGAAGCTGAATCCCGCAAAGTGTGTATTCAGAGTTCCAGATGGAAAACTATTAGGTTTCATTGTTAGTAGAAGGGGCATAGAGTTGGATCCTTCAAAGATAAAGACTATCCAAGACCTACCACCTCCAAAGAATCAGAAGGACGTGATGAGCTTCCTTGGTCGCCTTAACTATATCAGCCATTTCATAGCCCAATCAACTGTGATTTATGAACCAATATTAAAGATGCTGAGGAAATATGCCACTACCAAATGGATAGAGGAATGTCAACGAGCTTTTGATAGGATCAAGGAATATTTATCTAACCCACCGGTGCTGGTACCTCTGGAACCTGGAAGGCCATTGTTGTTATACATGTCCATATCAGATAATGCATTTGGATGTGTTTTGGGGCAACATGATGAAACTGGGAGGAAGGAGCAAGCCATATACTACTTGAGCAAGAAGTTCACACCATACGAAGCAAGATATACTTTGTTGGAATGCACATGTTGTGCCTTAACTAGGGTTGCACAAAAGTAGAGGCATTACTTTTCAGCGTACACCACTTATCTCATTTCCAGGATGGACCCGCTCAAGTACATCTTTCAGAAACCTATGCCTACAGGAAAGCTGGCAAAGTGGCAGATTTTGCTAAGTGAGTTTGATATCTTGTATGTTACTCAGAAGTCCATCAAAGGACAAGCTTCAGCTGACCACCTTACAGAAAATCCTGTGGATGAAGAATACAAGCCACTTAGGACGTACTTCCCAGATGAAGAAGTATTGTTTGTAGGAGAAGACATTTCAGAGGCATATTCTAGTTGGAGAATGTTCTTTAATGGAGCCTCAAGCTTCAAAGGAGTCAGCGTTGGAGCAGTATTAGTTTGAGAATCTGGATAACATTATCCAATCTCAGCGAAACTTCGATTTCCATGCACCAACAACAAGGCGGAATATGAGGCTTGTATAACTTGGGCTCAGAATGGCTGTTGATATGAACATCCAAGATTTATTGGTAATAGGTGATTCAGACTTGTTGATTCATCAAGTACAAGGCAAGCGGAATACAAAGAACACAAAAATCCTATCGTACTTACATTGTGTAAAGTAGTTGCGCAAGAAGTTTATCAAGGTGGACTTCAAGCATGTTCCAAGAGTTCAAAATGAGTTTGCAGATGCTTTGGCAACTTTATCTTCCATGATTCAACATCCAGATAAAAACTACATAGACCCCATCAAGGTGAATGTGCAAGATCAGCCAGCTTACTATTTCCATGTGGATGAAAAGCCAGACGGAGAACCGTGGTATTTTGACATTAAGAGGTATCTTAAGACAAGGGATTACTCTGAAGGAGAAACCAGTACACAGAAGAGAACGCTTAGGAGATTGGCAAATCACTTTTTTCTAAACAGCGAAATTATATATAGGAGGACCCCAGATTTAGGACTATTGAGGTGTGTAGATTCTAGGGAAGCAAGTAAGATGATTGAAGAGATACATGCGGGAACATGTGGTCCCCACATGAATGGGTTTACTTTGGCAAAGAAAATTCTACGAGCAGGCTACTTTTGGATGACCATGGAAATCGATTGCATTCGTTTTGTACAGAATGTCATCAGTTTCAGATCCACGGTAATTTGATTCGAGTCCTACCAAATGAACTCAATGTGACAAGTTCTCCTTGGCTATTTGCAACTTGGAGCATGGACGTGATTGGCCCTATTGAGCTGGACCCCTCGAATGAGCATAGATTTATCTTGGTAGATATTGATTATATTACAAAGGGGGTAGAAGCCTTTTCTTACAAGTCAGTTACAAAGAAGGTGGTAGCAGATTTTGTTCGCAGCAATATCGTCTTCGATTTGGAATTCTTGAGTCAATCATTACAAATAATAGATCCAATCTCAATAGTGACTTGATGCGAGAAATATGTGATAGGTTCAAGATTACTCACCGAAATTCCACTCTTTAACAACCTCAGATGAATGGAGTCGTTGAAGCAGCTAATAAGAATATAAAGAATATATTACAGAAGATGATTGATAACTCCAGGCATTGGCATGAGAAGCTACCATTGGCTCTCCTTGGATACTGTACTACAATCAGAACATCAACTGGGCAACACCTTATCCTCTGGTCTAAGGAACTGAAGTTGTATTACCCGCAGAAGTTGAACTACCATCTTTGAGGGTCATCCAGGACGCCGAGTTGAGTGATGCAGAATGGGTGAAGAATCGGTACGATCAACTTATGCTTATTGACGAGAAAAGAATGAATGCAGTTTGCCATGGTCAACTCTATCAAAACCGGATGGCAAGAGCCTTCAACAAGAAAGTGAAACCACTTCAGTTCAAACCGAGGCAATTAGTTTTGAAGCGCATATTCCCACACCAAAATGAAGCTTAAGGAAAGTTTGCACCAAATTGGCAAGGTCCGTACATGGTGCATCGAGTATTGACTTGAGGAGCATTGATTTTAGCATAAATGGAGGGTGAAGTATGGCTCAAGCCCATCAATGTAGATGCAGTCAAGAGTTACACGTCTAGAAATATCTAGCAACCCCTTTCTTTTCTATGTAATGCTTCTTAATATAAATGAACTACGTTCGACCTGATTCCCGTTTAAAAGGGGATACGTAGGCAGCCTTGCTGGTTCGATCTCATCATATTAAAAATTCAATATTTCCCCAAAGTTGAAAACTGGGGCAGTTTTTAAAGGCATCTTCAGGAGGAGGCATCAGTCATCGACAAAGGATGGTCAAGCAAGACAAATGATAGGATTCCAGATGAGGACGTTCACTTTGTTTCACGAGCATGTCACAATGCAGAATTTGGCAACAACTTTATTTTATAAAATTTATGCATATTTTATTAATAAAAATAGGTTTTTTTTTCTTCAAAATTTCTTAGCTATTCGTACTCCAAGACTCAGTATTGGGTGGAGGTTACAAGTCCAAACAAAATGGGGAGCGCAAGATTATCAAAGGCTAAAGCATCAAAGTCAACACGAATCAACCTTCCCCCCCACCCCCCCCCCCCCCCCAAAACTCACAATTTATTTCTTTGATGCAAATTTACAGGGTATAGGAGGTAGAAGAATCAATGACGAATATAAACACAAAGACCTTTCGTCAAGCGTTTTGATTTTTTTAGTTTTTTTAATAAAATTACACCTTTTAAATGATGATAATCTTTAGAATTCAAGTTTGTAATTTTTCTAATGATGATTTTGGAATCTTACAATATTTTTTTTATACATTGATTATCATTACTTTTTTGCTACTAATTTTTTACAAATGCAAATTACATCGCACATGGATTTAAATATATTGCACATTGACTTTTAAATGCACTGCACTATTACTTTCAAATACACTGCAAATGCATTGCACCATTGCTTTCAAATGCGCCACACAAATGCTTTCAAATGCATTGCAGCATTGTTTCTAATGCACCAGTGCTTGCAAAATGCATAGTATAAATGCTTTCAAATGCACTGCACAAATACGTTAAAACGTATTATGCCATTGCTTGCAAAAGAACATTGCAAATGCTTTCAACTACACTACACCATGCACCATACAATTGTCTTGCAAATGCACTACAAATATTTTCATTGGCTTAAATCATTTGGCTTGGAAAGCCTCATCAGTCAGTTGGCTTAAGCGCCTCAGTTATTCATCATTTGGCCTAAATGCCTCAGTTTCATCAATCATTCGGCTTAAATGTCTAATTTTTATCAATCATACATAAGTCATCGCTAAAAGGAACAATTTACATTAATCATTGGCTCAAAGTCTCATTTCATTAGTCATGATCAAATGATTATCTTTTTAACATACCTAGATTATTTCATGATAAATTAACGGCTTAGAGGTGTCATTTTACTGAAAATTATTATTATGACTTATCGCAACGTTATATCTTATTTACTACAAATTTTACCTAGTATGTTGAGTTGATCAGAAAATTTAGCAGAATGTGAAACTCTATCTAAGCAGCAAACTGGGGCAGTTTGCCGGGGAAGCAAGCAGACTCGCCAGCAAAAGTCAAAGGTTTACTTTCGGATTCTTTTCGGCATGACTACCAAAATCTCAGCCAAAATCCTTATTTCGAAAAATTTTCTTCCAATCATGATTTCCAGTGTCTAACACATTTTGTCTCCATAATTTGACACTAGGGCAGTATTTTAGGATCCGCATCAATCATTTAATCCTACTTCATAGAATCACAAGTCTAAAATTACATATGACTTGATTCTCGTAGAACCTGAGATGTGTGGGTGATTCTAAATCAGAGTTCGACTATAACTCTATAAAGTTTCTTTTCATTTCATAAGAATTTCAAGTTTCATGTTATAATCCTTCCATTATTCTGATCCTAATTTTTTTAAAACAAATCGGGACAAATTGGTCACTAAGTCAATTTCTTTGCCCGAAGACTCTTTCATTGTCCACGGTCAAAGAGAGGCAGTTGTTGACAATCAATTTTGACCCACCTTTCCCATAAGCAATTTCTCTATACTTCCTAATTCTTAATAATTTACTAAATATATTTTACATATTTTATCCAAAAACATTGGTTATATTTTTTCTATCCTCAAGATTTTTAAAATGAAATATAATTAGTATCCTTAATATAATTTAGTATATCTATTTATTATTATTATATCATTATTATTATTTTTACTTAGCCACTATCGTATTATTGTTTAGTGCTAATGCATAGTAATAATTAATACAAACATTATTTGCCAAACTATAATTTATTTCTCTATGTCTTATTCTATATATAAATGCATACATATATTAATTTTTACAATTGAAAAATATAATATTTTTATCATAAACTATTAGAATTATAGAGGCATAGTAATATTTAGAGTGGAAAAGGACTTTTAAATGTAAATTAGATCATCTTGGTAAAAGTTTAATGTTATTTAAAAATGGGGCCAATTTTATAACATATTTTCAGATTTTTAGACCCCATAAATCAACCAAAATAGTCCATACCCGCCAGCACATTTACCTAACTCTTTCATCTACATGGACTCCATATAAGCGCCACATAAGCCTCCACATCAGCCACATAGGCGCCAACGGTACAAATCCCATGACCAACACACTCCAAGCACATGCTCTCCTCATCCTTTCATATTTTGATACCCACACCTAGCCACATGGATTTATCAGATCTAGTCCATTTTAAATTAATGGTCAACATCATTTCTTCTATCTTCTAGAGAATTCCAAATAAATGCTTGCTATATTTATTTTATTATGCCTTATTTACTTATATCAAGATTGATTTTAGCCATTAGATGCATCTAATCTAATGGTTGGATTTATTTCTGAAATTAAAATTAAATTTAACTAAAGTTCTGTCTCTTTCCCTCTTCCAAAGAAAACCAACGGTTCTCTTTTCTTTGCCATGGCAGAATCATTTTTTGCCTCCTTCTATTTACTTAGAAAATTTGAGTCTCATATCTTACAATAAAAAATTTGTGTCGCCATTCTAAAGAATCATCTGCAAACTCAAGAACTTCCATTGAAGAATTCAAATTTGTTTGCTATTTACAATGAAGATGATAAAGGCAAAAGGGGGTTCTCTTTTTGTTTCCTTCAAGATTTTACAATTTTGGCATTCGAATCTTTGCTTCTCCTACCTATGTGGTCCTTTTTCTTTCTTCTACACGCCATTTCAAACGGTTCTTGATCCGTTTGAAACCCTAACCCTTCAAGAATCTCGCCAAAATTAGGCCTAGAAAAGCCTAGTAATTCTTCTATAAATACAAAGGTCTGATAATAATTGAGGACAACTTGGGAGCTTATCTTCAAAATAATTTTATTCTTCAAGATACTCTAAAATTCTTAGTTGTGTGGCCTCTGTTACTCTTTGCTATAACATAGGAATTGTTCTTTGCACTTTTGTTTTTTCGGAAATTATAAAAGTTTACGGTTGTAAGCTCGAGTATGAGTCCGAAACTAGAATCTATAGATCTATTCAACGCGCCCGAATTCGTTGCATCGCAAAAAGGTCGGTATTTTTTATCTTTCCTCTTTTTATGTTTTAAGACAAATCCATATGGGGCATGTATTACCAGTGAACCTTTGATTACCTTTTATGTTTTCCGTTCAAGTTCAAATATCATGAAAAAATTTTATTTGATATGTTGTTTGTTATTTGTGTTTATATCATTATCTTGGTTAGAAGTCGTTGAGTTAGGATTCTGTACTTATATGCTAATTCTAGATATTAGTGGTTGTTAACATATCTGAAGTTTGTTCTAAGACTTTACTGTCTATTTGTTTATAGAAATAGGAATTAGTTGGTCACTGTACTCTGTTCATTTGAATAAACGAAAGTAGGAGTAAATAGTAATGAGTTTATCATCTCTATATCGTCAATAAATACTCATTAGCAATTTAATAAAGTAAACTAATTAGTTTTTCTTGTAATGGTTTGAATCATGTTTATAACTAGACTAGATTGTCACTATGTTATGATTGTGTATTGAATTCTTGCCTAAACGGAGTCTAAGTTGATTTATTGCTTTAAAAGAATGCAGCAAATCTATCCATAATTTATTATTACTCCAGAACATTGCTCAAAGAACATGTATTTAGATATCATGTGCTAACATCTAAAATCCCAGTAACATTCTTTAGATATCATGTGTAATAGTTGTTTAAAGAAAGGGTTCTAACGTTTTGACATCTCTTTTAAAAAGAATGCTACTGGGATTTTGATATCTAATTTATGACTTATAATGAAAGTAGAAACCATGTTATAAGTGTCAAGAATCATGTTGTCTATATTAATCTGTCCGGCCCTTTAGATTTCACATGAATTTGTATAAAGACCATAAATCTATTAGCATAAGCTTGTTTGTTTTTTTTAGTTCATAATCTTGTTATAAATTTTGTCCAAGTCTAGTTCTCTTCTTAATTTCATATTTTCTCTTTCTTTATTCTGGCATATGCACCTGGAGTAATATGAATATTAATACAAGATTCGCCTATTTCAGGTTTCAGGTTTCTATTATATAAGATTGGATTTGAATCAGATCTTCTTGAAAAAAAAAGAGAAGAAAAGGGGTGGGGGTGTGCTTCAACTGAAATTGAAAAATTATTTCATATAACATCTTGAAAAATGTGGATTTATCTCTTAAAAAAAGGAAATATACAAAACATTTCTTGATTTTGAAGTTGGCTGACGTTTTCTAGTTGAAAAGTTCAAAAAAGAAAATCCTTCACCTGGACTACTTTTTTTTTTTAGACAAATAAGAGAAAAGGTATTTTTTTTATCAGTAATTATTCTTCAAAAGTTTATTAAAGTCTTTAAAAGTTAAATTACTCTATTCTAAGATATATTTGTTATAATACCTCAAACGATACTTTTTGATATTTTTATACAATTCTTATTAACCTAAGCTTGGTCGGTTAATCGTTATTAACGGACTTTAAAAGGTGCTTTAAAACCCTTCCTTTTAAACTATTAAAACCCTTACTTAGAATCTTTAGGTTAAGACCACAAGACAGAGTTTGACTTAAGCTTAAAATAGGTGTCTTAATTCACTTAGAATTAATTAGGTGGCGACTCACTTAAATTAAGTAAATCTCAGAATCGCTAATATGTTATACTCTAATTTGACCCGATTTAAATGAGGATATAAAAATGCTGACCGATTTCTGACACTAGGACTGCTCCTATGCCAACTCTTTTGAAATTTGCTGCTCCACTGAAAAACATTCTTCAACCATCATAGGATTCTGTAATGTCTTCTCCTATGAATGATAGATCTTCATCAGGAAAATACATTTCCAGGGGTTCGTATTCTCCATCTACGGGATTTTCAGCAAGGTGATCTGCTAGTGTATACCCCTTGATTGCCTTATGAGTCACGTAGACAATGTCAAATTTACTCAACAGGATTTACCACTTGGCTAGCTTGCCAGTGGGTATGGGATTCTGGAAGATGGACTTCAAAGGATCCATCTTTGATATGAGATATGTAGTATAGGCATAGAACTAGTGTCTCAGCTTCTGAGCTACCATAGTCAGAGCATAATAGGTGTATTCTAACAATAAATATCGAGCCTCGTACAGGATGAACTTCTTACTGAGATAATATATGGCATGCTCTTTCCTCCCATTTCATCATGCTGCCCCAGAACGCAACCGAAAGCTCCATCCAATACTGCAAGGTAGTGTAATAGAGGTCTACCCGGCTCGGACGAGATCAAGACTGGTGGTGTTGATAGGTATTCCTTGATTTAGACGAAAGCTTTTTGGCAGTCATCAGTCTATTCGGTAGCGGCGTCCTTCTTCAACATCTTAAAGACTGGCTCTTGAGTAACTGTAGATTATGCTATGAATTGGCTGATGTAGTTGAGTCTCCCCAAAAAACTCATTACGTCCTTCTTGCTCTTTGGCGGTGTAAATTCTTGAATGGCTTTGACTTTTGATGGATCCAGCTTTATCCCTCAACGACTCACAATAAACCCAAGTAGTTTTCTAGTAGGAACCCCAAATGCACACTTCATGGGATTCAGTTTCAGGCTATACCTCTGCAGTCTATTAAAAAACTTCCTCAAATCTTCCATGTGATCAATGGCCTTCTTGGACTTGATGATAACATCATCTACATACATTTCTATTTCCTTGTGTATTATATCATGGAAAATGGTAGTCATGGCCCTCATGTAGGTGGCCATTGCATTAATCAGGCTGAACGACATCATCTTGTAGCAGTACATTCCCCACGACATAACAAAAACCATTTTTCTCATCCTTATCTTAATCTATCTAGATCTGATGATATCCAGCGAAAGAATCTACAAAAAATTGCAACTCATGCTTGGCGTAATTGTCAATCAGGATATTTATATTTGGCAAACAAAAGTCGGCTTTCGGACTGGCCCGATTGAGATCCCAGTAGTCAATACAGATTCTGACCTTCCATCCTTTCTTGGCACTGGCACAATGTTGGCTAACCATGTCGGGTATTCTACTATTCTGAGAACCTTGGCTTTGACCTGCTTGGTGACTTCTTCCTTGATTTTCAAACTCATATCAGGCTTGAACTTTCTGAGTTTTTGCTTTACTGACGAACATATTGGATCGGTTGGAAGTTTCTGAGCCACAATAGATGTACTCAGACCAGTCATGTCATCATATGACCAGTCAAATATGTCCTTATAATCCTGTAGGAATTCTATGTATTCCTTCTTTTTTGATGGCGATAAGTGGATGTTTATTCGGGTTTCTTTGACATTTTCTGCATCTCCCAGGTTAACAATCTTAGTCTCGCTAGGTTGGACTTTAGTCTGTTTTAAAAATTCTCAACTTCCTTAACAATCTCTTTCGGTATGTTATCTTCCTCTGAATCTATGTTCATTTGTTGCGTTGTTTCGTTGCATGTCATACTCATCGGTTCATCAAGATAAATAATAGTAATGTTGTATAAGTAAAGTAATGAGAGAAAAATAATAATGAGCATTGATTCATAAGAAAGATCTAAATGCTTTGATAAATTTCATAATCATTTTGAACATTGGTGATCTTATGCGGGAATTGAAAATATGTGAATAATAAAATATTTTTAGTAATAAAAATAATGCTTGTTTTTAGCCTTGCTACCCCGAGGCGCGTTGGGCTTTGGTCGTCCTGATGGTCCGGTTATTGAGGCGTGCTCCTCTGCTTACAGCCTATATGGAAGGGCCTTCCTCCCCATCCTCCTCGAGAGTAACACAACAGTCCATGTTATTATCTTCTAGGAACAAGTTCTTAACCGCTGCCATTGCTTCTTCTTCTTCTTCAGACCGAAAGATAATATTGGCCGGTTAGAAAGTCTACTCCAAATATGGTATTGGTTTCTCCAATGGATAGTAAGGACCGCACCATGGTAGCGACAGTTGTTGAATTCTTCCCAGGTGTACTCATATCCCAGACCGAAAGTGGTGCCATGTTTCTTGAGTTTCATGGGCTTAGTGATTCCTTAGAGGTTCTTGCCAAGCCCCTTGACAGGTCCGTACCCACTCCAATTCAGTATACTGTTGATCTTGTATCCTAACATTTATCTTTTTCAATAGCATTTACCTATTCAATGTGATGGTAAGTTTCTCCACCTAGATTCCTTCTTCCCTCGATTGACGGAATGGCCTGGCGATTGTATATGGGGTTGCTACCGTGACCGTGAATGATCACCTCTTAGTGGTTCCATTCGAATTTTACTGCTCGATGTAGTGTTGATGCTAAGGCCCAGCAGCATGAATCCATGGTCGTCATTGCAGATGATTCGAAGATGGCAGCACGTCTATCAGAAAATCAACATCGAACCAAGTTGGCCCCATTTGCAAACACAGACTAATCTCCCAAATGGTGGACCTTTAGGAGCCGTCGAAAGCTTTCACATTTATAGCTCTGTCCTTTATTTCATGTAGTCCCATACCCAACTTCTTGAGTGTTACCAGCGGACAAACGTTGAGGCTGGACCCTCCATCTATCAAGATTCTGGTGATAAAATAGTCTTCGCATTGCACGGTGATATGCAGTGCCTTGTTGTGACCCAACCCTTCAGGTGGCAGCTCATCCCCAAGAAAAAGGATTTTATGACTTTCCAATACCTGTCCTACCATATTAGCCATTTCCCCGCCAATGATGTTGCTTGGTACGTATGCTTCACTCAGCACCCTCAACGGGGCATTCTTGTGTGCCTCGAATAGCAAAGCAAGTATGGAAATTTGTGTCAGTATTTTGTTCAACTGGTCAATGACCGAGTATTCCTTGGCATGTATCATTCTCCAAAGATCGTCTGGACCTGTCTCTATGATGGGTGGCCGGTTGGAGGCCTGCTTGTTTGACTTGGCTAGGTGTTCAGGGGTATAAAACTCTATCTGTTCTCGTCATACCCTATGCCGCAATAGTTTCTTCGAACCTAACCTTGTCGTTCCTTCTTGCCTCGGTTGTATAGTCCCATGGGATAGCCTTTGTATGGAAGGGCATCGAGGTTGACATCATCACTTGTATCGGCGTGGCTATCTCTACTCCGACCAGAGCATGGGCCTTGGGTGGCAAAACCACAACTTCAAACGGTGTGGGTGTATTTTCTGGAGACACGAATTTGATCTTAATTAGTGCTGGTGTCTTCGTTGTTTCAAACTCAAGTTGCACGAACATATTTACCTCGACGTCCCTAGAGGGCTGAATCTGAACCGCGATTGGATTAAGAGTAACTATTAGCTTCTTTGGGTCGCCACCTTCTACTATCAAACCGACCGATCCCTCGGGATCCCAATCATCCTCTATTTCAATCATATGAAATTCTCCACCCTTTTGGTCTGGTAGAGGATTATTGTTGGCCATTTGGAGCAGGTTCATTTGCCAAAATAATCTTGTTATCAATTAAAGTCTGGATCTTGTCTTTTAGAGAACGACATTCGTCAATGGTGTGTCCTTTCATGCCGGAATGGTATGCACAGGATTTGTTTGGGTTAACCCATTGAGAAGCGTTCTCAGGAGTTGCAGCACGGTGGGGGTGACATATCCAACAGCTTTGAGTCTCTCGTACAACTGGTCAATGGCTTCAGCAATGGCGGTATACTATTTCGCAGGTCCGCGGTCAAAATTTAGTCGAGGTCTAGGGAAATTTTGGCGTGTAGGAGGTGATTTATAGTGGGACGGTTGAGCATTATTAGCTTGGTAAACATGTGGGGGTTAGCAGTATCTGGGTGAAGTAGGCTGATACGTAGGAGGCGGAGGTGATTGTTAAGTGGGTGGTGGAGTTTGGTAGGATGGTGAGTACCCAGCTTGATAATGTCGAAAAATTTGTGGCTCTCGATCATCATCAGCCTTTCATAATAATGTGGGTCTTGAGCCCAGCCAAAAAGTTTGTTCACTTGTTCTTCCTTTAAGGTAGGTCTAACCTTAGCAACTTCATACCTCCAACGAGTAGCATACTTGCAAAATGTTTCTGAGGGCTTCTTCTTTAGATTTGTACACATCTAGCACATTTTCTGTGTTGAACCTGAAAATGTCAATAAAGCCGGACGCCATGCCTACCCAATTCGACCACTTCTTTAGATCTTGGCTAATATACCAGGACAAAGCATCTTCTTTCAAGCTCCTCATAAAAAGCTTCATGTGGATTCTCTCGTCTTTTCCTACTCCAACCAGCTTGTCACTGTACGTTCTCAAATGGACCCTTGGATCTCATGTACCATCAAACATCTTGAACTAAGGAGGTTTGTACCCCTCTGGAAGTTCGACATCGAAATGTATGCAAAGATCTTCAAAGTTCAGCCCCTCAATTCCCTTGCTTCCTTCAACTTCTTGAATTTTACTAGTCAATTTCTTAAGTTCTTCAGCCTAATTCCTAACGAGTAAATCCTTGTCATCAAACTCGGGTGTGCTTTAGATGGATTGCATGGAGTGTGGCATAGTTTCCATGTAGATGGGGGTATTATGGTGGGCTTGGAAGTGGTTATTTGTTGAGTTTTGGAGTTTTGGGATGAGCAGCGGGGTGTTATTTGAGGTATGGCAGGTGTTACAGTGGTGGTGAGGAGCGGGATGGTCTTTCTGCCTTGGGATATTCTATGGAGGTGTAGGGTTCTCAGCCTTTGGGAAATTGATATATGGAGTGGTGAGGGAAAAGGATAGATTTCCCAAATTCTGAACTTGATCAAGTTCTTCTTGGAATTTCAACAGCTTTGGTCCCAAAAGGACCTTCCCCAGATTCGGCATCCTTGGCTCTATCAAATAGCTTTTCCAACTCGCGAAGTCCCAGCAATAGGTAAGCCCTGGGTAGATGTCCGCATTCGTGTCCTTCAGCATTTTGACAGTCTTCGAACCTATTGAGAAACTTCCTTTCCAATTCCACTATGTCTCGCTCCAAGTATCCCTGTCACTTGTTGGCACTGACATCCATGTTTTTCTATTCCTCAATTAACTTCTAAATGGCTTCTTGTATCTCACGGTTCTCGCTTTCGCACTCCTAGATCCTCTTGTGCAGTTGGTTGTATTTGGCCTGTGCCTCGGCCTTTTCGTCTATGATCATGTGACCTCGAACAAACCCAGGCTGGCCCAGACCATTATGATTATCTTCCAACCGGCCTGAATAGTAGGGGGAACAACCAGCGTGGTATCTGTCTAGCACGATGGTATCTCTCACCATGACAATCTTGCAGTGCCACATATGCTGAGCTTGGCACTTGTAAGGACTATCGTCATCCTGGAAGTCAGCCCGAAAATGACTCATCTTGTCGACCATGGGTATAGCCTTCTTCCTACAAGCTTGCCTCATAACCTGGAGAGGGATGTAAGGGTATGTTCTTCTCAGACCGATCAATATCAGAAAAGGTGCATCTCTGGATCGGGCAATGAATTCCTCGGTCAAAAACCACTTGAACATCCATTGTACCTATTCCTTCGTCAGAATGTCAAAGAGCTCGACCCCTTCAATAGCATCCTCCGATTGGCGAAGATATTGGGCATGTAATTCATTCGCTTTAGATGATTGAAAGCGATATGATCATCCCAGTCCCTTCGTTGAATCTCTTGTCAGTATTCACCATTTTGGAGATACTCTACGAGCCAAAGTTGAAGTAGCAAATTGTAGCTTTCTAAGTGTTTGGCTCTCTGTAGACACTTCTCTAGGCCTTGGTATATTTCCGCAATGATCATGGGCACAATGCTGAATGGCTGCCCACCAATTCCTTCCATTAAGGTCAAATATAAAGACCCTTCGATGAATATACCCTAATAATGTGATGGAAAACTCATCGAGATAGGTACGATAGGACTTGTTGTGATTATACCTCTCGCATAAATAATCAAAAGGGGTGTAGGATTCTTTCAAACATGTCAGCTCTAGATTCTTCTTCAAGCCCATTATTTTGAGGACCCTGCACTTGCGGTTCTCAGGCATTAACAAACCCAGAGTTTCCCATTCTATACCGGCCAATATGCATATATCTTCTAGCAAGGGTGTCATTTCAATGTCCCCGAAACGGAATGCAGACCTCTAGCAATCCCAAAACATTAGCAGCTTCTATGATCTCATTATTTGGTTGGATTTCAAGGAGAGAAGGTAGGTTTCCAAATATTTTCGGACAAGAGTTTGATCAGTAGAGTGAAGATCCTTCCACCAGCTTAGCAGCTTTGGATGGATGTTGAAGACCATGCCGAATCTAAGGACTTCGTGCCTCATATTTCTGCAAGACAAATAAGGTTAGGCCCTTACCTCCACCAGACTCGACTATTTAATATCAGCAGTTGGCATAAAGAATTAGTTCTCCAAATAAATGCACAAAATATGGTAGTGTCTGTTTGGGTTTAGGGAAACCAAGTGGACTTTGGACAAGGCTATCTTAAAGAGCCATTATGCGGACAACATAACTGACTCAGCTAGGTATGACCATAATGCATGCACAGTTTAAATAGAGTAAGGTTTCTATGGGGTTTTAGACTGGTACCCATGAGCAGATAACTCAAGGGGAAAGGCACGGAACCATCGACTACACCGTTGATCGATTGGTTTTACCGTAAATATGCATTTTTCGAATTTAGGGGTAATAATATAGGAAGAGCGAAACCACTCATTATAAGCGTTGCTATGGTATTTGTTTGGCACGAGTGGAATATGATGTTGATCATGATTATGCAATAATTAAAAGCATGTTGTCATGTATTTGCACGTTAAGAAAGCAGTAAATACAATAGTTTCATAATTTAAAGCAGTAACGAAAGAAAGAAACGAAAAAGAAAAGTCAGTTTTGTAATTGAAAGAAAAACCGAATTCTTAAAGGAATTAAACAAGTAATTGCACATAAAGAGATATAAATTCACAATAGTAGACTGAAACGGTAAAATCCTAGATCAATACCCAGCAGAGTTGCCATGCTGTCGCGCCCCTTTTTTCCTCTGCAAAAGTTGGGTTTGTGACGTTCGGGTATGGGACAACACGTTCCCTTTGGCAACTGGGTTTTGCATTTTTGAAGTATCGCCACCTAATGATTTGAGGTGAATTAGGACACCAATGGGGTTCTATAGGCACGATATCTACTTAACTCAGAATGCGGCAAAACAGTAAGAACTCAAAACGAATTGTTTGAGATCCTATGGGCATTCTTGCTAAACCTCGTTAAGTAACTGAATTAGATTGTTTAAGACTAATTCAGAGTAGAGTGATTTCAAAATGACCGGCTTCAGGTTCTGCAGGTGATGGTATCTATTATTGCTGATTTAAACCCTATGAACATGATATCTAACGTTGAATGTGAATGAAGCAAATCTGGTTTATTTAAGAATCCCTATAGGCATGATTTATGTATGTTACTTATTCAACATTATGAATATGACACTTATTGTTTAGCCTAAAACATGATATCTAAGTGGCATGCAGAATTTAAATATTTCCTATAGGCATGTTATCTAGTTGTGGCATTGACCATGACAAAATTGAGATAAACTCTATAGACATGATGTCTAAAATTGTAGAATTGAACACAAGGAATTCAAAACAGTCCTAAAAGCATGCTTTCTGCCCCTGAGCATACATGATCACCCAACCCTTCTTCACTAGCCAACCCCAAATATTTATTACAACTTTTTACAAACTAGAAATATCGAATTACAAAGAAAGAATGAAAGAAAGAGCTACAACCATAGGAAAGTCTGATTTGACTTCCTATCTGAGATATGCAATAAAACGTATCATTTCCAATGCCATTGATTTCAAAGCCTTTCTCCAACTTGAGTGTGTCAGAGTTTTCTAAGGGCCTCAATAGGACCCCGGGCAGTGCTCACACCCAAGTTACATAACCATAATAGAGATGGGTGTAGAGTGGAAATACCAGCCCTCATATGTCTAAGTTCAGAGGGAGCTCATGGGTCCCAAGGCAAGGCTCACATGAGGAGGGCAGAGCTTAAGTCTAAGAAGAGAGTGAAAGTGCAGAAAGCAGAGTTTTAAGAGATGAGAGAATAAAGGAGAGGGAAAGGGTGATGGGAGACAGCCATTAACATTTCAGGGAGTCAATAACTTCACACAAATGGAGGCAAGATATTGGGAATCCATTTGCGAGGAGCCTATACACTTAGGTCTGGGTTAACTTTGGGCATGCACAGCAACAGGAAGTGCTGACACAAATGTAAATCAACCAGAACACAGAACATATAAGAAGAACATGGAGGTTATGATCCTAGGAGGCTCAAATTTGGGTCATGCATAGCAATTTCCAATGATGTCATGCCCCAAACCAACCACAAGTATTAAACACATTGGGGTAGGGACCTAGGATTCACAAGTCATAATAGGTAACGGCGAAAAACATTAATCTTGAATCAGAAGAGAGTAGATTAAAGCATGCTTAATAAGGGTATTGAATTCAATACACACAGTAGACAAGCGATGATGCAATAAACAGTAAATAATTATGTTGTTGGTGGTGCAGATGTTTAATTAGGACATACCAGTAAGAAATACAAATGCAGAGAAATAAGCAAGTTTCCTACAGCCTACCTTTAGCTTTCAGCGGCTAGGTAAAGCATCAATATAGTAGTAGTAGAGAAAAGAGAGAGACTTAGTGTAGGCTGTGTTTGAACTCAAGTGTTATGCCTTGTGTTCGTGTCTCTTGAAAGAGAAAAAATACAGGGTATTTATAGTTTTTTAAAAATCAGTAAGAAAGAGGTAATAAGCTACAAACAAGGCAACAATCATGATTCAGAATCAATTATACAAGTGATTGCCTTTAATAAGGGATCACATGATTACGAGTAGTGACAAGTTAAAATAAGGGAAAAATCGATTTGCCAACAGGCTGATAGTAGCTATAAAAGAGTAGTAAAATTTTAAGCTAGCAATCTAGTCTAGATACAGAGATACTCTAATTTTGGAAAGAATTCAGTAAGGCAAAATAGGAAGAGAAATCAATTAACTTTAGCGGGCAAGTGAAATTAGAATTTCACAAAGGAAAAGTTTAAAATTAGTCACAAGTTTGAAAATCAATCGACGCAGGAGATTCAGCATATAAATAAGGTGCATAAACATTATACATGCGAGGTCAATGTGAGCACGTGATTTTTGCCCTACATAAAATAAATCATAAAAATAGAGAAAAATAATTTTAATTGATTTTTAGGTGTTTTCCTTTATTTAGTTTCATGTCATGTATTTTTAATATTTTTAAAATCATAGAAAAACCATAAAATTGTCATATTTTAATTTTATACCACCTTAAGTTCAATTTGCATTTAGAAATTAATTATACTGAGTTAATTGTGTTTTAAAAAATCAAAAGAAAAGAGAAAGGAAAAGAAAAAAAAAAGAAAAAAAGGGGTAATTATAGGACATGAAAATTAGAGGAAATAAAAGAGTGATAATCAGAAGGGAAAAGATGAGGGTAAATGAGCAAGCAAGTTCTAGAAAAGCAAAGAAAAGATATGTTGAGGAAAAAAATAAATTGGGATGATGCCATATAACCTTCATACCCTCGAAGTCATGTTAGAGCCAGTAATTGTGGCTAGGTGGATTGCATAAAGTGAAATTATCTTTTGTTAAATGCCCTAACTCTAACGTGATGGCTTCATTTTATTATACTCATAGCAGTAAGGGTCGTTGGTTTTGGCTTTTACAGTAGTAACTCTCCTCTACAACACAAAGTCAAAGGCAATGGCAGACAACAACAAAACTGGGTTGGTCAATACAAGGGCCTGAAAGCAGTTAGTTGACCAGAACAGTGGGTTAATTGAAGAGGTACAAAGCTAAGACAACACATGGAAGAAATGTATCATGCCTGGATGACGGGGCAGAACCACCCTTGCCACCACCCAGCTGCTCAGATGCTACCCTTCTCCAAACTCTGATCATGGTTTCGAACGATCCACCATACTCTCCGGATGCACCCGCTTACTACAGTTTTCACAACCGCCATAGTAACTATGGCACTCATCCTCTAACTATCTTTTTCCAAAGTTCTCTCCTGTCACATTCATTCTCCCCAACAATGAATACCTACGTGAAGCTCATGATATCCAATACTGTCCCTCAGAGGTTGCCCACAAGGTTTCCAACTCACACAAGCAGGGCTCGCCGGACGAGCCTCATGTTGAGAATGAAAAGTACACAGGAAAAGACAATCCTTAGAGGCTGGAAGGTATAAGACAATCCTTGAAGAACAAGTAAGGAATGCGAGACCAGGGTAATATGGCTTGCGAAGAACTATTTGCATCCCCTGACATTCGCCTACCCGCGGGGTTCAAAGTGCCAAAATTTAACCTGTACGATAGGTGTGGAGATCTGGTAGCCCACCTGAGGGTTTATTGTAGTGAAATGAGAGGCATTGGAGAGAAAGATGACCTGTTGATATCATATTTCAGCAAGAGCCTGACCGGGGCATCTTTGGACTGGTATACTCGTCAAGATATCAGTAAATGGCCTACATTGGGTGACATGGATCAAGATTTTGTTCGATACTTTCAATGCAAATCCATTGTTACCCCAGACCTCACTTCCCTATCTAAAATGAAAAAGAAGCAGGAGGAAAGCTTTAGGGAGTTTGGGCTCAGATGGAGGGCACAAGCTGCTCGAGTCAATACCTCGATCGGTGAAAAGGAAATGATTGAGATTTTCTTACAAGCCCAGGAGGCCACCTTCTTCAGTTATTTAATCCCGGCTTTGGAAAAACCTTTCAATGATGTGTTAAAAATGGGGGACCAAGTAGAAGAGGGAATCAAGTCAGGAAAAATCATGAGTGGTTTGAAAGACATTCAGAACATCCAAGTAAGCTTCGGCGGAAGAAAGAGAAATGGAAAAGATGATCAACATTTTCAAGCCTCGACATCGTCCTCGTGGATATCCTTGTGTACCCGATGATCCTTCCCAATGTAGCTTCTCCCCACAGAACTCAAAAAGTCGTACATCACTTTCCCCATACCCATCCCCCACAAAATACTTATCCACCCCTACGAGCATACCGAAAACCTCCTAGATCAGGTTCCAGCCCAGTCAAGCATGTAAGAATGAGAGGCTACAGAATAAGAAAAGGCTTTCACACCTATCGGAGTATCATATGCCAGTTTGTTCCAAAGGTTGAAGCAATTGGACGTGTTGAATCCAATTCAGATAAAAATGACAAACCCTCTGTCAAAGATGTTTGATGGTTCTCAAAGGTGCATATATTGCTCAGATGCCCGGGGGCAAGACACAGAGAAGTGCTAGAGTCTAAAGAAAGCAATTCAGAAGCTTATTGATGCTGGTGACATTGTCGTGCAAAATCTGGATGCAACAGACACTAGCCAAAGTCCATCGCTTGCGCATAATGAGATGCACATGTTGGAATGTGAGAATTCTTCTGGGAGCATCAGAGGCACGAGTTCTGCTAAGCTTTCAGCGTTATCAAAGGTTGATCTTCAGAACAAGCCGGCGAAAGGAACCCAAAAGCAATTTGTTAAGAAAAATATGACGAAGGCTTGTGAAGTGCCTAGTGTTATTGATCTGGAACCTAGTGGCTAATATGTTGTGATGGGTAATTGGGAAGACGCTCCGTTTCTTGGTCAGCCAGAGAGGAGTTTTGGTGGTTTATTTTGTTGTCATTTCTGTTGTCTGGGTTATTTTTAGGATTGTAATTCGGATATTTACTTGTGATTCAAACCCTTCTATCCTTTTATTTTGCCTAGTTTTGTTTTTCGCAGTAACTCATTTAGTGTCATCTAGGTTCATTTCAGGGTCGTAACCCTAGTTTATTTCACTTGTTTTACTGTCCAAGCTCTTTCACCATCTGTCTAATGCAATTTTCTACTTTCTGTTATTTCTAGTCATTTGGTTTAGTTTTCTTTTCTTTTCCCTGTTGGCTTTAATGACATGACATGCATGCATAACTCCAGGTCTGGTCTTAAAAGATTACTCATAAGGAAATAGAGACACTTGCGGGAAAGCAAAATAGATTTGGACCCTTTGAGATCTTTTGAAGCCCGAACCATGTGAAATAGGGGCAGATAGAACATAAAAAAATCATAAAAGCAAGTTCACCAAACTGGCAGGGACCATTTGTTATAGCTGGAGTGTTGTCCAATGGTAGGAAGGGAAATGTGTAAAAATGGCTATCAATTCTGACGCAGTCATGAGATACTATGTATGATTCCTCCGACTGATTGTACTTATTTGTCCTTGCATATTTTGAAAATTGAAATGACGAAGGCATTTTGTTCTGCTACCTAAGCACTTTATCCTTTGCTAACCATTTTGAGCTTTAATTATTTTCTTTCATACCCCTCTTTCGAAATCAGTAACAAAAGTCAGAAACGCAAGTGTAAGAAGGCAGTGAAAGGAAAAGAATAAAAACAAAAGAAAAGAGAAAAGAGAAAAGATAAAAGAGGAAAGGAAAAAGAAAAGAGAAAAAAACAAAACAAAGAAAAGAAAAGGAAGAATAGAAAAACAAAAAGGAAAAAAGGAGAAGAAAAAAAACAACAAAAACAAGGAATCGGTATGAACTACGTTTGACATGATTTCTTTTAAGGATACATAGGCAGCCTCACAGTTTGGTCTTATCGAAATAAAAATTCAAAAGTCCCCAACCAAGAAACTGGGGCAAAAGTTGTGGTTCTTGTAAGAATTTGATTCCGAAAATTGTAATTCTGAACTCATTTAAATTGTTTTGAGCCTTTGATACCCTTTCTTTCTAACCCTATCCAAAAGCCCACGTTACGGTCCAAAGGAAGACCTTCTAATTAGTCTTCAAGAGATGCCAAGGTGAGCAAGTAGAGGTGGTTCATGTCAGGGGCAACACTCCGGTCCAAGCAGGAAAGATAATAAAAATGAGAGAGTCTTATTGGTGAAAACCCTTACGGGCACCGTAAGGCGACGGGAGCTGAGAGAAATAGAAAATGAGAGCCTTATTGGTGAAAACCTTCACGGGCACCTTGAGGCGACTGTAAGTTGAGAGAAAGAACAAAGTAAGAGAGGCTTGATGGTGAAAAACCTTTGGGCGCTACAAGTCAAATAAGAATTGAGAATCAGATTGGATAATCAGAGCATTGAAGCCCATCTTCACGGTCTGGGGGGTATAACAAGAGTTGAACATCAGATTTGCTTAACAGAATAGGCCGCAGGTGCATGTCATGGTCATTAGAGTTAGTACCCGCATTTTAAAGGTTTCTAAACTTTAGGTTTTTTGTTAGGAATCATCTCCTTTCCTTGTCCTCTACTTTGTTCCTTTTGTCTTGTTTATTCCCTCCTCTTGAGTCTGTCGGGTCAAAACAAGTGAGAAATGACTTCAAAATCTGCCACCAGCTTTCCAATTGCACAAAAGGGGACATGTTTGTCACATCAAAGCATCATAAGTCAGGAAAGAACAACAAGCACACTGAGCTGGTACCAATCAACATACTTTGGGGTTCGTTTGAAATACAGAAGTATATACCAAATCATGGACAATTCAACAGAATGAGGGCTAGGGTGAATGGATCAATGGTGTTTTCTACGACAAGAAAGGTGGTAAACCAGTGACAAGCAAGATCATCCAAGAAGAAATCGAAGTTATCATGGCTAGCGATAGAGTAGTAGACCTCAAGGTCAGAGCCAGTGATCTGGGTCAGGAAAGAACATCATATAAAATGTGGTTGGCAAATACGCTTTGGGGATCAGGTGAAACACAAGGGTTTGGCAGATGTCAATTCAGGAACAATGCAACAAATGGAAGTTATTGGGTTTGAATGAGAAGAGGTATTTTCTGAGTTAAGGTTTACAAACGAAGCGGTTAGTCAAGGGGGAAACAGGGTCTTCAAATGAAACTCAATCATCATCACAAGTGAAGGAGCAACATACCTCAAGGTCAAGGCCAGTGGTTTAAGTAAATAGAAACAGCATACACAAGGAGTGGGGGCAACAAACGTGCTTTGGGGGGTCATGTGAAACACAAAGGATGGGAAGATGTCAGTTCATAAGCAATGCAACGAATAGAGGATATGGGGTCTGAATGGAGAAGGGGTATTTTCTGCGATAAGAGTGACAGAGAAATTGGTTAGCCAATAAGCAAGCAATGTCTTTCAAGATGAAATCAAAGTTATCGTGGCAAGTGAAGGAGCACAACACAAAGATGGGAAAGGTCGAGGGTTGTCCCAACATGACACATCAACTCATCAATCGTCAGGGAACGTCATAAAAAATTCTGGAAAAAGGGGCGGAAGTGCAACACAAGGTGGGGAGCAAAGTAAAGACACGAAGGTCGTAAGGGTCAGCCAAGCATCGTAAACCGGCCAAGTAACCTCAGGAAAGGATGTGAGAATTTTAGCAAAGGGTCAAAAATGCAACACAAAGACGAGGAGCAAAGTGAAGGTACAGGGGTCAGAGGGTCAGCCAAGCATAATGCATTGACTTAGCAATCTCAAGAAAGGTGCAAGGATTCTGGTAAAAGGGCAAGAAATGTAACACAATTATGGTGAGCAAAGTAAAGCCGTAAAGGTTCGAGGGGTCATCCAACCAACTCAGGCAACTCATCATCAACATGGAAATTTGAACACAACGGAACATGACAGTGAGGAGGCCGCTTCCAACAAGAATGCCGCAAGCTAACCACCACTTTTCAAACTAACTAGTTTTCTTTGATTGGCACAGGGGCAGAAAAATTCCAGAGGAGCCTAAAGAAGGCCGTCCACAGGGGAAAGCAAGTACATGGCAGGTATGATCAAAATCTAAGGGCCCACCTAGAAGTGGGGCTCAGTTCAAACTCAAAAGGGACATAGTTCGTCATAAATATCCTCCCCAGCAAAGAGCACAAGGGGACAAACTTTAACTAGCAAACCCCAATAGGAACAACTGAGGGTTAAAAGAGGCATGGAAGTTGAGATGGAACATAGTTTAAAACTCAAATAGGTGAGGGTAACATGGGCAAGCACCAACACCTCCCCAATAAGAGTCACAGAAACCCTCCTGGACAATAATCATTAGCAGAAACAACCAGAACTTAGAATTGGCATTTAAGTTGGAACTCTCGGGACCCTCCTGGAAAATAGGACTCATTTTAAGGTTAGGAGTAATCATGGATAACAAAGGGCATAAAATTGACTTGCATGTTGAAGTAGGATTCAGTTAAGAGTTGTCAAGACCCTCTTGAAAAATGGGACTTAGCCTACAACAAAAACAGTCGGGCGGCATGGTCAAACCCAAATACTTCCCCCAACAAGAGACAGCAGGATCCGCCTGGATAATGGGATTTAATCGTAGGAGTTGTCACGACCCCCTTGGATAATGGGACGTAGCTCTGAATATTGATCCCGAGCAGAGTCGCCAGAGCTGTCACACCTCCTTTTTGGCTAGTACAACCCCGGCGAAGGGCGTATATAAGGGAGTTTTTTATATTAAAGGACAATCGAAATGGGATTCAATTATTTAAGAGATTTCAAAGTCGCCACTTGGGAGACTTATGGTGTCCCAAAGTCACCGTTTAGAATCCCGAATTGAGGAAAGAATGACTCTATATAACAGTTGAGTGACTGTGCTAGAACCACGGAACCCGGGAATGCCTAACACCTTCTCCCGGGTTAACACAATTCTTTACTCGGATTTCTGGTTCGCAGACTGTTAAATAGAGTCATTCTTTCCTCGATTCGGGATTCTAAACGGTGACTTGGGAAACCATAAATCTCCCAAGTGGCGACTCTGAAATCTCTTAAATAATTGAATCTCGTTTTGATTGTCCTTTAATTGGAAAAACTCCCTTATTTACGCCCTTCGCCGGGGTTGTAGTAGCCAAAAAGGAGGTGTGACAGTCAAGCCTGGTAGCAAAAGGATATAGCATACTATAATAGCACAAAAAGAAAAATCAATAGATAGCAGCACTCGAAGCATGATAGCCACTTGAATCAATAGTGCAGAAACATAGAATATCAAAAGCATGCGAAGATCTCACAAAAGCAGGTGAAGAAAACCCTTTTTAAAAAATTATGGTTTCGAACATAATAAAGTTTTAGGGATGATAGAAACCCAGAATCAGAAGAATCATACAAAGGAACAAGAGGTTTCGAAATAAAGAACCTCAAATCGAGTCATACACTTAAACTAATAGTCTCAGACTCAAAGCCATAAGGTTTTCAGCAATAGAAGAATTTTAAAGATTGATAAACAAACAAGTCGGATAAAACTTAAGCAAACAAGTGTTAGTCTAATAAACAATCAAAAGAAATTAAGGCTTTTAACATGCAAACGCATGTAGAAGAACGATATGAGCAAACACAACAAAACATGTCAAAAATCAAAAAAAGTTTTGAAATAACTTAACAGAACCCTAATCGAAAAGATAAGGAGTTTTGAAAGAAGAGTTTTAAAAGAAACTTCGAGAAAACACTTAGAAGTTTAGAGTAAACATAGATCTGAAATAAATCTAAAAGAAATCGGAAGAACCTTAGAGGTTGGGGTTTCAGAAGAACCCCAGGTGATGAGAAAGGCTTTGAAAACCATCGATCTAAGCTGGAGAGTCAAAAGTCTAACTCGAACAGCCATGGTTGGTCGGAGAAAGGTCAGAGATGACCGTAGAATAGCCATCGAGCAAAGACTGGACAAAACCTTTCATAATCTGGTCATGAGACCATAGAATCGAACACGTAGAGGCCATGGGAGGTGGATACAAGTCTCTGATGACCTTGGAAGCCATAGATTTGGGAGATATTAGGGTTGTAGTTTGATCGTCGCGGCTAGGGTTTGAGAGGATGTGAGAGAGGATTGAGAGAGAAGGGGGATTCACAAGCGGTTATAGGTAGGAAATGATTAGGTTTATGGTTGGTTCGGGTTAAAAATGGAAGGGAGTAATGGGAGTCATTGATCTAAATGATCGGTGGTTGGGATTAGGCGGGTCTTGGGTCGGGTAGGCAGAATTAGGGCTTGGGTCAGTCCGGGTGGCAATGGGGCTGGGTAATTGGGTTTAAATTGGGGGTCCAATTTAGGTTGTAATTGAAATGTATTGGGTCTAGATTTTAAATAGCCACTTTTCCCTTATTTATTTTATAAAAATAGCAAATTAATTTTTAAGAATAAATTAAAAGCAATAAAAAGATTTATAATATATATTTATTAATTTTAGAAATATTGAGCTTAATTTTTATAAATATAAATGTAGTTAAATCTTAAAAGAGGCTAATATTGCAATTTAGCTTAAAAATATTAAATAAGTTTTTAAAAATATACAAAAATTATCTTAGCTATGTTTTGCATAAATATGGGAATACAATAAATGAATCGTCAAAAGTAATAATTTTGAAAATTATTATTGGATTTTTATGGATAAAATAGGGCAAATAAATTGATTTAAAAATTAAGAAAAAAATAATAAAATATTTGGACATACTTATATATGCATGCATATATTATTTTGAAAATATTTTGTATATTAAAAATATATAGAGAAAAATTGGTTTCAACACCATGAATGCCAAATCACGAACCTTGCGGTCGGCATAACTCTTTTGCTTGGACTGAGCTGTACGAAACCTATCCTAAATGATCCTGACCTTGCCCAAGGCATCCTGAACAAGATCTGTACCCAACAATAGAGCCTCTCCCGGCTCAAACATCCAACCGAAGACCGACATCGTCTACCATACAAAGCCTCATACGGAGCCATCCGAATACTCGACTGGTAGTTGCTATTGTAGGCAAACTTTGCTAAAGGCAAAAATTGATTCCACAAGCCTCCAAAGTCAATGAAACAAGCTCGGAGAATATCTTCCAAAATATTAATGGTCCGATCGAATTGCCCATCCGTTTGAGGATCAAACGATGTACTCAGCTCAACATGTATGCCCAACTCTTGCTAAACTGCTCTCCAGAAATGCGAGGTAAACTGCGTTCCTCGGTCCGAAATGATAGACACAGACACACCGTGAAGGCGAATAATCTCCCGAATATAGATCTCAGCTAACCTCTCGGAAAAATAGGAGATTGCCACAGAAATGAAATGCACTGACTTAATTAGCGAATCTACAATAACCCACACTGCATCGAACTTCCTTTGTGTCCGTGGGAGTCCAACAATAAAGTCCATAGTGATACGCTCCCACTTCCACTCAGGAATCTCAATCATCTGAAATGAACCACCGGGCCTCTGATGCTCGTACTTAACCTACTGACAATTCAAATATCGAGCCACATATGCAACGATATCCTTTTTCATTCTCTGCCACCAATAATGCTACCGCAAATCCTGATACATCTTTGCGGCACCCGGATGAATAGGGTACCAGGAACTATAGGCCTCTTCTAAAATCAACTCTCGAAGCCCACCCATATTAGGCACACAAACTCGACCCGGCAACCTCAAAACTCCATCATCACCTAAGGTAACCTTCTTGGCACCTCTGTGTTGCACGGTGTCTCTAAAGACACATATATGGGGATCATCATACTGCCAATCTCGGATACGCTCCAATAATGAAGATCGAGCGATTGTGCAAGCTAACACACGGCTGGGCTCAGAAACATCCAATCTCACGAACTAATTGGCCAAAGCCTGAACATCCAAAGTAAGTGGCCTCTTACCGATTGGAATATAAGCAAGACTGCTCATACTGGCTGACTTCCTACTCAAAGCATCGGCCACCACATTGGCCTTTCTGGGATGATATAAGATGGTGATATCATAATCTTTCAACAACTCCAACCACCTCATCTTCCTCAAATTCAACTTCTTTTGCTTGAACAAATACTGTAGAGTCTTGTGATCCATGAACATCTCACATGCCACGCCATACAAATAATGCCTCCAAATCTTCAAGCATGAACAATGGCTGCCAACTCTAAATCATGAAGCGGATAATTCTTCTCATGAATCTTTAACCGCCGCAAAGCATAGGAAATGACCCTTCTATCTGCATCAACACTGCACCAAGTCTAATATGAGATGCATCACAATAAACTGTATAAGGGCATGAACCTGTGGGCAAAACCAACACCATTGTCGTAGTTAGAGTTGTCTTGAGCTTCTGAAAGCTCGCCTCACACTCGGCTAACAACCTGAACTGGGCACCCTTCTGGTTCAACCTGGTCGTCGAGGCTACGATAGATGAGAACCCCTCCACGAACCAACGATAGTAGCCTGCCAATCCCAAGAAACTCTGAATCTCTGTAGCTGATGCATGTTAAGGCCAGTTCTTGACGGCCTCAATCTTCTTCGGAACAACATGAATACCCTCTGCTGATACAATATGACCCAGAAATACAACTGAACTCAACCAGAACTCAAACTTCGAGAACTTAGCATATAACTGACAATCCCTCAAGGTCTAAAGAAATACTCTAAGATGTTGCTCGTGATCCTCCCGGCTGCGGGAAAAGATCAAAATATCATCAATGAAGACTATAACAAATGAATCCAGATAAGGTCTGAATACTCGATTTATCAAATCCATAAAAGTTGTTGGGGAATTTGTCAACCCGAATGACATCACCAAGAACTCATAATGCTCATACCGAGTGCGAAAAGCGATCTTAGGGACATCAAATGCCCTAATCCTCAACTGATGGTAGCCAGATCTCAAGTTAATCTTCGATAATACCTTCGCACCCTGAAGCTGATCAAATAAATCATAAATCCTTGGCAATGGGTATTTATTCTTGATTGTAACCTTGTTTAAATATCGATAATCAATACACACTCTCATCCATTTGTCCTTCTTCTTAGTAAACAACACAATCGCACCCCAACGCAAAACACTCAGCCTAATAAAATCCTTCTCGAGCAAGCCTTGCAACTTCTCCTTCAATTCTTTCAACTCAGGCGAGGCCATACAATGTGGCAGGATAGAAATGGGCGAGTGCCCGGAGCCAAATCAGTGCAAAAGTTAATATCCATGTCGGAAGGCATACCCGGCAGGTTTGAAGGGAAAACCTCAGGAAACTCACGAACAACGGGCGCAGAATCAATAGAAGGAACCTCAGCAATAGAATCATAAACATATGCCAAATAGGCCAAACACCCATTCTAGACCATACATCGAGCCTTCACATAAGAGATAACGCTATAGATAGAATGACCAGGAGTACCTCTCCACTCCAAACGAGGTAAACCCGATAAGGCTAAGGTTACAATCTTGGCATGACAGTCCAAGACAGTGTGGTAAGGTGATAACCGGTTCATCCCTAATATGACATCGAAATCAAGCATATCCAGAAGAAGCAAATCTACACGAGTCTCAAGACCTCCAATCACAACCATACATGAATGATGGACTCGATATATCACAATAGAATTATCACACCTCCTTTTTCACTACACCCTTGCAAGGGTATATTAAGGGATTTTTTCCAATTAAAGGACAATCGAAACGGGATTTATTTATTTATTAAATTCAGAGTCGCCACATGGGATAATTTATGGTGCCCCAAGTCACTTGTTTAAATCCCGAATCGAGGAAAGATTGACTCATTATTACTGTCTACAAACCAAAAATTCGGGTAATGAATTATGTTAACCCGGAAGAAGGTGTTAGGCATTTTGGGGTTTCGTGGTTCTAGCACAGTCACTTAGTGATTTATACTTGGCTTAAATGTCTAATTACTTATTGTAGGACCTATGTGCATTTATCTTTTACCTCCTAATTGCTTGATTACCTCGTAATTAAAGAATTGAGTTACACGTACGTATACTCTTTTCTTTTGGCGCATCAAAATCATGTCACACGAACGTGTCCACAATTGATAACGCTTTTGTTGATTTTTTTAAAGAAAAGTTTGGTTGAAGGTGCGCGAACGCATCCATCTAGTCATTTTTTTTAGAATTAAATTTGCAATTATGTTACGCGAACGTATACATAATCACAATACTAGTCTAAATCGAGCATAAAGAAAATTACGCATTATTAACTATTTTCCTAGACTAATTTGAGATTATTACGAAGGTATTGAATTATAGAAATTATTGTGGAGGAAGTGTAGTAAATTAGTTATAAAAAAGGTAAGAAACTTTATGGTTCAAACAAAGTCCTTGCCCCGTCCAAATATAGGCAGTGCGATTTCCATGTAGAAGGATTAGCCAAAATTTCAAATCCTTTAGTGTTAGTTAATTCTCACGTTATCCAAATCATTATGTGTCCCATCCATATAGGCCCCAAAAAATTGTTTTTGATCCGTTAAAACCCAAACTTTGTGACCCAATAGCTGACCACACATATTGTAATTTAAACAAATATTCTTATTTCTCAACCTTTAGAGATTCAGTAGTAGAACCAACAAAGCGCTCAATGTTCATATAATTAAATCATTAAACAAAAGCAAATAAAATAAATTAATCAAAAGAAGACAACGAGATAATAGAAGAAATACGTAGAACATTTAAAAGAAGAAACCTACCAAGAAAGCAAATGTAATACGTACTTAAACAGGAGGCAAAGATGGACCCTTTTTTATTATTGGATCAGTAATCTTCGTGGAGCATACAAAGAAACAGCAACACTCAAACGAGCCAACGATTGAGACTTTGAACTGGTGACGGAGCCTCGAACAGAAAACTCGAGACTTGCGACCTCGATCGACATTGCAGATATGATGAATTAGTGGCTGTTTCTTTTTTCTGCTTTTGGAGCAGTTTGGTGGTAGAAAACAGGGGGCTTTTACATGATAAAAATGGAGGAAAAGAGGAGGAGCTTATGGTGGCATTTGGAGGGAAACGGCTAAAGGAGGAGCAACTTTTTCTTGTTTTTTGAGGGGAGGATGGCTAGCTCGTTCCTTTTTAATTAATGTTGGTGAAGGTGACTGTTGGTTTTTATCCTAAGAGAGATGAAAGTTTGGTCTATTTTTGGGAGGGAGCAGCCGCAGATCTGTCCTTTTTTGTTTTTTTGTATCCCTTTTTCGTTGATAGGCATTAGCTTATATATATATGGAATTAGGTTTAAGGTTATTTTTTTTGTTTATTTGCTCTTAGGTTTTTAGGGTCTTTTTATTTGTTTATTTTTTTAAAGAAGAGTCTAGAAATGCCACTATAATTAGCTTAATGGGTATTGGGCTTAAGAAATAGACTAGAAACTTGGGCCTTAATTACTAACTTGCTTAAAATTAGTTTAATTAACTAAAAATCTATCCATATAGAAATATTATGAAAATATTAATTAATCCTACTTAAGTAAAAATAATTATTAAAATAAGACTGACCGTTAAAATAAAACTATTTTTGGTATTTTTTCAAAATTAAAATGACTACAAAATACTAATGAAACTATTTTGTAATTTTTATTTTTCTTGTAATAAAATAAAGTTAAAGAGTAAAAATTAGTTGCAATAGCTATATTAGGCTTAAATTAAATATTTTACGCTAAAATGGGTGAAATTTTGAGAAGAGTTAAAAATCACATGCCTACAAGAATCATCCACCGATGTAGACATATAAATAAGAGCACTCAAATAATCACTAGGCATGACCACATACGGTGCAAAATAAGATGACACATACAAGTATGTAGACCCTAGATCAAATAACACTGAAGCATCTCTATCAAAAACCAGAACCATACATGTGATAACTTCATCAGAAGCCTCATCCATGGGCCTGGCTGGAAGAGCATAACATCGGGGATGGGCCCTACCACTCTGAACTATATCTCTGGGACGGCTTGCTGTTGGTTGGCCTCCATCTCTAGCGACCTGAGCTCCACCTCTAATACCTCTACCTCCACCTCTAGTACCTCTAACCCCACCTCTAACTAGCTAGACAGGCTATGGAACACTCGGTGCCTGAACCATAGCACGGGAACCCTGATGTTGGGAGCTACTTTGTGCTCGAGGAAAAAACCTAGCATTGTGACCTATATCACCAAAAGTGTAACAAGCCCTCTGCCGTTGAGAATGCTAGCCCTGACGACCTGAATGACCACCTTAAAAACTCTGAAGCGGCGGTGCACTAATAGGAGTTGGTGGTACACTATAGGACTGTTGCTCATAATGCTACATCCGAGGACCATGGCCGTCTGAAGCACCATGAGAAATCTGGAGCGCTGACTGAAAAGGCCTAGAAGGATGGCCTCCACCATATGAATACATACCTCCATACGAGGTATCACTGAATCGGCCTGAATGACGGGGCCTCTTGTCCGACCTATGACCACCTCCCTGCGACAGAACCATCCCCACTCTCTGTGCCACATTGGTCGCCTCCTCGAAAGATATCTCACTCCTAGTATCCATAGCCATCTAAAGACGAATCAGCTGAATAAGTCTATCAATGAACTTCATCACCCTCTATCTCTCTTTCTCGGTGGGTACGAGCCAAGTCGATGAATATGGTCTTATACTAGGTAACAGTCATAGAACCCTATTGGAGACGCTCAAATTGCCTCTGATAGGCCTCTCTCTGAGTGATGGGGAGAAACTTCTCCGGAAATTGCTGAGTAAACTGCTCCCAAGTCAAAGCTGGCGATCTGGTTGGTCTAGCCAAATAGTAATCTCTCTACCAGTCTTGGAAGATCCAGACAAACGAAAATCCTGGGGATCCTTAGTAGATACATCGCTGAAAGTGGTAATGAAGAGCTTGGAGAACCTTTCCAACCTCCAGAAAAGCATCGACATACATAACTGTTCCATCATCGGTCTGAGCTACCATACCCGACTGAACTGCTCCAACTGCTTGAACCCCTGGAGTTAGAAACTGGGGAGCTACCTGCTTAGGAGTGCGAGTGACAGGAATCTGGGCTCCTCCTCCAGCCTGAGAGACGACTAGTGCCACACGGAAGCAAGCCTGCCCGGGTAACACTCTCTATAAGCCCCACTGGATGGACTAGAGCATCCTGGAGCATTAGGGTAGCAATAAACCCCTCTGGACCTGAGCTGGGCCCACCAAAACTGCTGGGGGCCGGAACCTCATCATCAAAATCAACCTGAGGCTCTGTTGCGGGTGCTGTTGCCCTGGGCTGAGCTCTGCCCCTACCTCGGCCTCTAGCATGGCTTCGGCCTCTCCCTATGACCCTCGTGGGAGCTACTGTTGGGGGCTCGTGCTGCTGGTCAATGGATGAGCGGGCACGCGTTCTCGGCATCTGCGAGAAAACAAAATAGAAATTCAATCAGCATTGAGAAACCAAACCACACGACAAGAAAGAATAGATGTGAAATTTTCATAACTCTGTAGCCTCTAGGGGATAAATACAGACATCTCTGAATCGACCCCTCATACTTTATTAAGCTTGTTTGTAAACTGTGAGACCCATGTAACCTAGAGCTCTGATACCAACTTGTCACGACCTAGATTTCCCACCCTTTGGAGTCATGATTGCACTTACTAGTGAGCTAGGAAAGCCAACCCCTTTCAACTAATTACTTTATTATCCATTTATTTCTTTTTAAAAAATATAAAACAATAACGTATAAACAACGGGAAGTTAAATTAAGCGGAAGAAAATAATAAAATATCTAAAATCTGTATCCATTACAACAACTGGGCCTTAATCACCGAAAATCTGGTGTCACAAACGATCTAAGATTTTCTACATAGAAAGTCTAATGAAAATAACAATACACTATTTCTGAATATAAGGAAAATGAAATAGGCAATAGGAATAGAGAGAGACGCCAGGGCTTGCTGGCACCTGCAGGTCTACCTTGGATCTCCACGTAGACTTAAGGTAGCCTCCAAACTACGGTCCAAGAGCTGTTCCGAGATCTGCACATAGTGTAAAGTGTAGTATCAGCACAACCGACCCCATGTGCTGGTAAGTGCTTAGCCTAACCTCGGAGAAGTAGTGACGAGGCTAGGACCAGATGACCAAATAAACTGTGCAATTCGAATATATACAGCGGAAAAGAAATACATAAATAAATAGTCAAGTATGGGATGGGGAGCATGCTGCATGGGTGATATCAATTCTGAATAGAAAGACAACAGGTAAATGAAAGAAGCAATATATCTTGGATATCAACAAAAGAAACGGAAATCAATAAATACACGGCATCTCCTTCGTGCTTTTACTTTCGTCCTTACTAAAGCAATCATGTAATAAAAATGTGCATGACATCACCCTTCGTTATTTTACTCTCTTTCTCACCATATTATCAATATAATTGGCATGAAATGGTACTTCGTGCAGCATGGCATCACCCTTTGTGCTTTACACTCTTTCCTCACAAAAATAATGCAAGACATCATCCTTCGTGCTTTAACTCTCTTCCTCACCCAAATAATTATAACAAACAATGGGGCAATGAAAAGTAAATGAAATTGCAATAATAATCCCGGCAAGGGAACAATAATTCAATGACAACTCCCGGCAAGGGACAACATCAAAACAACAACTAAATCCCGACAAGGAAAAAAATAAATAATGCAGCAATAGCCCGGCAATGGGGCAACATAATGATATCATCTCTTTCTCACTTTTACATTAAAACTCACTTCACAACTCGAGCTAATGCTCTAAAGGTTCAATTATCACTTATACTTCCACAATTCATTTCACAACTTGAGCTAACGTTCCTCAATGTCATAGATCACAATTCCTTCCACCAACTTACACAACAAATACAAACTATCACCAAAGCATGAAAGATACAACGAAGTCATGATAATCATAATATAAGACTTACAACCATGCTACCAGCGTATAGATACTCGTTAACATGCATATACATCGTACTCAACAATACCACATAGCAAATAGGACTCAAATCCTAATCCCTCAAGCTAATGTTAGACCAAACACTTACCTCGATGCCACAAACACATTTCACGTCTCAATTATAGCTTTACCCCTTGATTCCACCACCAATTCGCTCGTATCTAGTCACAAGTTACTTAACATCAATAAATACTAAATGAATCAATTCAAATGCATGAAAATGAATTTTTCAAAGTTTTGCCCAAAAAGTAAAAAATCGCCCCCAGGCCCACATTGTCAAAACCAGAGGTTTAAACCAAAACCTGATTACCCATTCCCCCACAAACACAAATATATAATTTATTTTAAAATCAGACCTCGAATCGAGATCCAAATTCCCAATTTTTAAAAACCTAGGTTCTATCTGAAATACTCGATTTTCCCATGAAAATCATTAATTTTGAGTTGAAATCATGTTAAAAGATGTTAATAATTGAAGGAAATGAGTAAAAATTAACTTACAATCGATTTGGAAGAAGAGTTGTTCTTGAAAAATCGCCTTAAGGAGTTTGTATTTGGAAAAGATGTGAAAATGGGTTAAAATTCGTCTAAGTATAAAAGTTGTAGGTCACAGATGTTGGAATTGCCAACAGGGTTTCGCAATTGCGAACCCCGACCTCTGCTAGCTTGGGAATTGTGAATCGGGGTCTCACAATTGCAAGTTAGGAAATGCGAAGGGGGAGTCGCAATTGCGAAGACCGGCCTTAAGGGAGGGGATAGCATTTGCAATCGAACCCTCGTAATTGCGAGGATAGGCTGGCCTGGGCCTCTTTTGCATTTGCAATAGGCCTCTCGCATTTGGAGCCAGGCTTCTCAAATGCGAAGCCTGCAGACCGACAATGCAACAACGAAAAACCTGTAATTTTCTAAGTCAAAAAATACACTCTATGGCCTATCCAAAACTCACCCGAGCCCTCGGGGTTCTAAACCAAATATACACACAACCTCAAAAACATGGACTTATTCATGTAATCAAATCTCCAAAATAACATCATGAACAACGAATTAAACCATTAAATTAATAAAATTTCTCAAAACTTCTTTGAACATCAAATTTTGCATTTCCGAATCACGTTAAATGGATTCCGTTTCTCACCAAACTTTATTGACAACATATATAAATCATATTTTACATGTACTAAGCTTCGGGGCCATAATACAGGTCCGATACCGCCGGTTTTGCATAACATTTCACTTTCAAAAACCTTAATTCAGAAAACAATTTTTTTCAAAAATTCATTTCTCGGGATTGAGACCTCGGAATTCGATTTCGGGCATACGCTCAAGTCCCATATTTTCCTACGGACCCTCCGAGACTGTCAAATCATGGGTCCGGATCTGTTTATCTAAAACATTGACCGAAGTTAAATTAATTTATTTTATAGTCAAACTTTATCATTTTTCATAGATTTTTACACATAGACTTTCTAGCTACGCGCCCGAACTGTAGACGTAAATTAAAGTTGTGTTAATTTTGTGTAAATATTTATTTGAATCCACTTGACCACTACTATTTTACGACTAAAGTTATATACTTCTAAGATTGAACTCGCTTGCATAAAATTCAGGGTCCACCACCGCTCCACACCTTCCTATCCATGGTCACATCTGCAGTAAGTTAGAGCAACGCCATATCTTGCTTAATCACCTCTCCCCAATACTTTTTCGACCTGCCCCTACCTCTCATTTGGCCCTCCAAGGGAAACCTCCTCACTGGTGCATCTGTGCCTTTCCTCTTCACATGTCCGAACCATCTTAGCCTCACTTTCTGCATCTTATCCTCCACTGAGGCCATGCCTACCTTGTCTGGATAACTTCATTCCTAGTTTTATCTAACTTGGTATGCCCGCACATCCATCTCAACATCCTCATCTCAGTCACATTCATATTCTAGTCACGGGAGTTCTTGACTAACCAACACTCCACCCATACAACATAGTCGGTCTGACCATCACTCAATAGAACTTCCCTTAGATCTTGATAGCATACTTTTATCACACATAACACCGGAAACAAGCCTCCATTTCATCCATCGTGCCCCAATACGATATGTGACATCCTCATCAATCTCCATATTCCTTTGAATAATTGATCTATGATACTTGAAACTCTCTTTCCTAGGGATGATTTGAGAATCAAGTCTCGCATCTTCGTCCACTACTTGAGTAGTGCCACCAAACTTGCACTCTAAGTAGTCTATTTTTGTCATACTCAACTTAAAACCATTAGATTTCAAGATCTGCCTCCAAACCTCTAACATCTCGTTAACACCTCCATGCGTTTCGTCGATCAACACAATGTCATCTGCAAGTAATATACACCACTCGACCTGAATGTGCCGTGTCAGCGCATCGATCGCCAAGGCAAATAGAAATGGGCTGAGGGCTGATCCCTAGTACAACCCCATCATAACTGGATAGTGTTCCAAGTCCCCTCTAATTGTCCTTACTTGATTCTTAGCTCCCTTATACATGTCTTTAATAGCCATAATGTAAGCAACATGAACACCTTTAGCCTCCAAACATCTCCACGTAACTTCCCTCGACACTTTATCGTAAGCCTTCTCTAAGTCGATAAACACCACATGTAAATATCTCCCCCTGTCAAACATTGCTCCACCAGCATCCTAACAAAGTGAATGCCTTTTGTGGTTGAACGTCCCAGCATAAATCTGAATTGGTTCTCAAAAATAAACACAATCCTCCTTACCCCTCAACTCCACCAACCTCTCCCAGACTTTCATGGCATGGCTTAATAACTTGATACCCTGATAGTTTTTACAATTTAAAATATCACCCTTGTTCTTATACAACAGGATCATCGTGTTCCATCTCCATTTTTCGGGTATTTTCTTCGTCATAAAAATGATATTAAATAATCGAGTGAGCAACTCCAAGCTCACCCTACCCACGCTCTTCCAAAGTTCCATCGAGATTTCATTCTGCCCGATCGCTCTCCCCTGATCATCTTATGCATAACGCTTTAACCTCTGCAACTTTTATACGTATACAATATCTAAAGTCCCAACAACTGCGGAAATGTTCTAAGTCATCGAACACAATATTCTTATTCCCTAATTCGCTTAACAGTTTATGGAAGTAAGTCAATAGAAATACTCATAAACCCCGTAAATGAACGTAATACCCATAGAAATACTAATTTGAGACTTGAAAATTAAATTAAACTGATTTGAGCCGAACTAAGCGGAGCACGTATACGGCAGGGTGACACTAGAAATCCCTGAAGAAACTTCACAGCCGCGCTTCCTCCCTTATATAAACCCGACCACCTGCACTGCTCTACTCAAACACTCTAGTTTAATCTTGCTCTCTCCCAATTATGGGAGATCCCAATCCGTCGTCGCTTTCCCTTCCTTCCGGTACCCGATTTACCCCTCCGACGAGCAGCTCATTTGCTACAATTTATCTTCAAATAACAGCGCCGATCATTGTAACGACTTTCAATTTAACCTAATTCGAGAAATTGATTTCTACAATTTTGACCCGTTCAACTTACCGGAGTCCGCCTGTTTTAAATACGCGGCGGCCGGAGAAGGCACTGGTTTTGCTTTGTGTCTAGGGTTTTAAAGGGAGGACGGAGGAGAGCTGGGGGTGGGTACTAGAAGAAGAGAGGTAGAGTTAGGGATGTGATGGGTGAGGGTGCAGGAGAAGTTGTGGTGGGTACGCGAAAAAGTTTTGTTTTTTATTTAGGGGATTGTACCAAGATTGCTCTGAAGACTGATTGGTTGATGTATGAGTACGCTTTAATTGGAAATCCTATGGTACATTCTGCTATACAATCTTTGCTACATCATTTTTTCTTATCCGTACATGAAGTGTTACATATATATACACGCTTATGTATACCTGCATTATGCGGGTCTTTGATTATATCCTCAATCAAGGGCGGATATACATTTTTAGCTATGTGTTTAGTAAAACCTAGTAGCTTTGGTTCAGATTCTATTTTGATTTCTAACCCAGTAATTTGAATGGTCAATGGGTTCACTGAAACCATAAAGTTCAAATCTTGGATCTGCCACTATCTTCGATGGGGCTATATAGGGGTTTGAATTTTTTTATTGTATCAATTCTGAGTTGGATTTCTTTTAATTTGCTGTGGAATTGGTCTTTTACTTGAATACAGTGTCAAAGGCTTTATTTTTTTCGTGCACATTGTGTTCAAGCTGACTTTGGCAAGTGTTGGTTATTTCCCTTCTTGGAGTGCTAAATGCCACTCTGATTTTGCATGCAAGTTATGTAATTAGCTCGGTATTCAGGATGTGCTTGTTTTGTTAGGTATATTGTCACCCATTATTAGTTATGTTAAAGAAAAACTTTGTAAGATATAACAGTTTCCCCTGCATCCCAAATGGAGTAGGCGAGTCAGATATACTTGTGTGTTATATGATTTTTTAACTGAATTAAGCACCATATTAATAAGGGCGCGTAGGGATGAGGGTTGGTGATTCTGGAATTAGGGAGTATGCTTTCATTTGATATAATTTTGATTGTGATTGCTGAAACAGATCACTGAGTGTCAACAGCTTCTTATTTAGCTTCCTCTTTTGGGTTTGTGTTATTGTTCTGAAGTCTTGATGATTTGTTTTATTAAGAAAGATTATTAAAGTGACACATCCTGAGTTTAACAATAAATTCTGCCTTTTATGTTGGTACCTCTCATATCTCTCTCTGCATTTCGTCTGTGGCTGGGCTTAATCTACATGTTAAGAAGTTTGAGGTAGAACTTCACCAAATCATGGGTACTCAGAGTTAGAGCATTTTTCGTGTTGTTGCAGTTTTCCCCATTTTCACTGTGTTTACCATTGTTGCTACATATTTGATGGCTCTAGGGTCATCAAAAGTATCATGTGTTTCTACTTATATTCAGATGTCTGTATCCTGCTGCATATATGATATTTGCTGCATGTAACATGTCTCCAGCTTCTACTTGTGTGCAGGCATCGTTTGTTCTATGCGGAGTATTTATCAAATTTCATTATCAAAATTACTTGTCAGAGCATGTATTTAGTTCCTATGGTGAAGAAACTGTGGCGGCAGTACGTCATGTAGGTATTCAATGTGATGAAACTGCTGTATCTGTTACTGAGTCTAAAATGCATGATGAAAATACCGTTGACCTGGAGAATGATAGTCAAGCTCTTACAGAACCTGTTGCCGAGCAGGTATGCCGAAAAGAAAGCTTTATCTGATTAGTATTTTAAAGTTGCTTAATTACCTTTTGCTTCATTCACTATGCCAAGCTTTCATGCTGAATTGCTTCTCTTGTTTGTTGCTGGTTCAGGAATTATACTCATCAAATATTTGACATGCACAAAATATGCATTTTATCTTTAGAATTTACCTACTCATTTTGTTAACATTTGTAAACAAGAAACCTCTTGGAGAATTTGGGGCTGGAGTAAAATGTTTGAATTGCTGCCTCTATTGATGAATGTTTCCTTCTTCTGTTTTCCATATCTTTAGTTGCTTTTGTTAGGAATGGAATCTGAGTTACTGTTTCTGCATTTAGGTGCTTATAATGTAGGCTTAAGAAGTCTACCTTAAGTGTGCCTTCTTTATTAGCTAATCGAAAACTTTTCATCCTTTCAAACTCAGTGTTTTTGAGAGCGCGAAGCGCCAAAAAGTGATAAGGGCTCGGCTTGCTTCAAAAGCGAAGCGCACACTTTATTAAAGTGAAGTGCAATTCTTAAAAACATAATGTAAAATTATAAATAATCAAAAATTTCAATTTAAATATTTAAAAAGTAGGTACTAGGTACCACTAAATCATCCACAAACCATAAGACAAGCAAAATTAAAGCTACTAAATTACTAGAATTAACATCTTGTTCTTCTACTCTTCAATTCCTCTATTATCTTCATATTGCTCGTCATCTTCTTCTTCCCCTCTCTTCATGATCACTTTCATCTTCATCAATTAGGGATAGGGATCGACTTGTAGTAGCCACACTTTTTCCCTTCCTAATAGAGCTTGAACTTGGAGTATGTCTCCTTAAACCATAAGGATTCTCCTCAACTCCACTACCAACCGCAGCATTACCCCAAGTGAAATCGAAGTCGCCTTCAAATACTTCTTCATCTTCACAATTTTCGGGGACTCCGGTTAGCCACTCGTTAACCTCATCAATATTGTCCAAAAGAATTGGATCAATTATATTGCGATGGTTATAGCGACACCTCAATGCTCTATTGTATTTTATGATCACTAGATTATGGAGGCGCCTCAAGGTTAGTCGATTCTTTTTCTTTGTATGAATCTGCAAAAAAGATGTGTCAACTAATTAGCAGGAGTTTGGACAATGGAGAAATAATTTACTTTATGTCAAAACACGAAATAATTTTTTTATTTCTCACGTGTTCAAAAACACTCCAGTTCCTTTCACATGCGGTTGAGCTACAAGTTAAGCTTAGAACTTTGATGGCGAAAGTCTGCAACTCCGAATCTCTCTACATCATATCGGTCCCACCATTCAAATATAGAAGTCAAAAAAAAATTTCAAGAGTTAATAAGTATAAAAAATACATTGAAGTTAGAGTTATAAAATATAGAAATACTTATTCACCTGGTGACTTCGTCGTTCTTTGTTTAATAGCAAGTTGAAGCTTAAAAAGTCCTTCAGTTGCCTTGTAAGTAGCAAGCTAAACTACTATCTTTTCTTGCAAGTCTTCATCTTCGTTCAACTTGATAACAACCTGATGAATCCTGTCCACACTTCTTTAGCCAATGAATTCTTCTCACATTGCTCATAAATGAGTGATGGTTCAGAATAAGTCCAGTTGCATGCAAAGGTCTACGAAGTTGCTCATCCCATCTTGCATCAATGATTTGAAAGTCCTTTGCATGTTTCTACTTATCATTGAATGATACTTGAATAGTCTTCGTGGCCCTATCCATAGCTTCATAGAGGTAGCCCATTGATGGTTTTTGCTCCCGATCCACCAAACAGAGTACTTTAACCAAAGGGCCACCAATTTTAAGAGCATAAAGGACATTATTCCAAATAGAATAAGAAAGAATAATGCGTGCAACCTCTTTCCCTGCACTTCCCTTTGCAAATTTACTCTTGCTCCATTCCTCTGAAGTGACCATCTTTCTCAAATTGTCTTTTTGACAGTGGAGACTATGCAAAGTCAAGAAAGCAGCGGCAAACCTTGTCTTACCTGGTTTCACCAAATTGTTTTTGCATGATAGATCTTCTCATCATATTCAATAATATAAGAATGTAACCTAATGCTCTGGCCAAAAACTGTAGAGAAGGGGTTTTCCTTGAAATATCCCTAGCCGCATATGGAGTCCAATAGACGTTCTTGTATGCTCCTTCAATCATGCCACCCGCTTTCACATTTTCACTTGCATTATCAGTGACCACTTTGAATAACTTTGCTTGGACTAATCTTTTTGATGGTGTTCTAAAACAAGTTGAACATTTTGATGTGGTCGGTGGATGAATAGCTCTAGCATCAATGGACTCAAGAAACAAGCTTCCCCGAGGAGAATTCACCAACACATTAATAATCATTTTTCAACCTATTTTTGGGAATCAGTATAGCATCAATTTCAACCCGGATTATATAAATCAAAGGCGACAATGATGGTATTCAGGTCACTTTTCATAGCAATAGAAAGTGAGATTATAATAGGTCAATGAAAGAGTGATAGTTATCAAAACTGTGGTCACCTCCTACAGAGGCATCTGTTCGCATTATTTTGTTGTCTGGATGGATATCTTGACAGTTACCAAATTATGAGGTCACTTCAATGGCGTGATTTCTGAAAATCAGCTCAAGAGAGTAGATGGGTTGAGTAATGTGGCTCACCTTTCAAGTATACGATTGCCTGCAGGATATCTTGTTTATGGGTGAAGAGTTATGTTACCTAATACTGTGTCATGATCCGTGGAAATTCGCTCAATAGTATTAGATAGCATTATATTGTTACCTGAATGGATATCTCAACAGTTATCAAATTATGAGATCACTTCATACAGTGTCAGAGATTGCTGAAAATCAGCTCTGGATAATAGATCAGGTTTGCAAGGTTCGCACTTTACAATTACGCAACTACCTGGATGGATACATTGGATATGGTTGAGAGTTGAATCAACTTAATACAGTGTCATAATTGCTGAAGATCAGCTGAAGAGAATTAGACTGGGTGAGTAACGGTTGTATTATGAGCTGGATGGATATAGTAAGAGTTATCAAGTTATAAGGTCACTTCATACAGTATCATGATCTCAATATCTCAAAGGTAATAGATCGGCTGAGTAAAGCTTGGATTACACTTATACAATTAGGTGGATGTCCTGTTATATGGGTGCGAGCTGAATTGCTCAAAGAAATGTCATGATTGCTGAGCATCAGCACAAGACACTAGATGCGTAAGTAATGGCTCACATATTACATCTACACCACATCTTGTATTTGATAGAAGAGTTAACAAACACAAGTAATAAGAGCTATAGCAATGACATGGATGGCCATCTTATATTTTGTGACTGATATCTTGTGTATGGTGAACACTTAATTATGGGAGCACGAACATGGATGTATATCTTGTAAATGGTAAAAAGTTAATACAGCAACTACAACAACAAGAAGTATCTCATAATTCTAAGCAAGTTGGATGGTGAAGAGTTAACAAATAGCTCCAAGTCCCTAGGATGTGACAATGTCGGTTGGTTATGAGGTGACAAAAAGGAGAAGAGACTGGTGCTGGTGGGAGAGTAGGTACAAGCACGTACCTGGTGGAATAGTTGAGGTGTGCACAAGTTGGCCCGTTTGTCTGGACCCGAGTTCTTTTGCTTTCAGGTATTTAACATAATTTTGTATTTTTGAACAATATTTTGATGCAGAAAAGCATTGATTCCTATTTGATTTGTGGTTCAGGCTGGCAATTTTGGCTCCTTAGTAGACTCAGCTCTTGGTGTAGATGTGGCAGCATAGTTAAGGTTATTGGTACATTTTGGCGAACTTGGCAGTTAAGATAAAATCTCAACATTGCCTTTTTTGTAGCTTCACAAGTCTTGCAATTTCTAGCGATCGTGCCTAGTAGTAAGTTGTGGAGAATGTAAAACTTCAAAGTCCAGTTCCAGATAAGCAAGTAATATGTTTTTAATAAATCCTAGTACAAGATGGTAGCATTATGAAAATCTGCTGATTCTCTTTCAGATTAAGTACTTTGGGTATTTGTTCTATATGTTCTCTAGGATCTTTTCCTAGACAAGAGGGGTTGGTCTAATGGTAAGCAACCCCCACTTCCAATCGAGAGGTTGTGAGTTCGAGTCTCCTCAAGAGCAAGGTGGGAAGTTCTTGGAGGGAAGGATGCCGGGGGTCTATTTGGAAACAGCCTCTTTACCCTAGGGTAGGGGTAAGGTCTGCGTACACACTACCCTCCCCAAATCCCACTAAGTGGAATTATAATGGGTTGTTGTTATTGTTGTTCTCTAGGATCTTTTCCTATGCACCGACTGTAGTTTGTGAAGCTTGAAACTGTTGTTCTACTCTATTCGCAGTAGGAGTGCCAGAGGAGCTAGTGGTATACAAGTATTATTGGCACTTGGACTGTCTTTTCTGTCAGGGAACACTCATGAAACTCAACAGTTAAGGTGCATGGTCGCTACACTTGTACTCCTCAACGAGGGATTCTTTGTCTTTTCCCCTCGAATATCCAAATTTAACCCCAACATTCAAAGAAATAGTTGGGCGTCGTGAATCTTCTGTTTCTCTGGAAAAAAGAACGTCTCCAGCAAAGTTTCAGCCAAGCTTTTGGGTTTTCAATAAGACGCTATGGTTTTGTCCTTGCTAGATATGAAAAAGATAGCCTGCGGTCTTCTTGCCCTGCAGGAATCCCGGCGGAGATCGACGGGAAAGATTTCAGCAAGAAAAACAAAACGTTTTTTATATCTTTTGAGGAGGCAAAATACATTGTTCACCCATCAAATTTGCATCGAAATTCTTGTCACCTTTTTTTCACCGGAAAATTCTTATACATTCAACCTTTTAAAAGTGTCGAAAATACACCTTTTTTATTACGTGTCACTCGCTTTTTTTCACACATAAGAGGTGAGTGGACAATTAAAATTCCGTGTCTAATGGTTCATTTTGACAGCACTTGTCTAGCCTTTAAATATTTTTGTTTTTCTAAATTCTTTTCTTCATTTTTTAGAATAAAAAATCAACTATTGTTTTCCATCTTTTTCCATTATTGCCCCAGCGTCTCTTATACTACCACACCACCAAATATTTTTGCCAAGATTTAGAGGAGGATAGAAAAGTTAGAGATTCATATTCAACATAGGAATTGTTGAATGACGTCGTTGAGCTGCCATGGTGGCTAAATGTTGAAGTAAAAATTCATGAAATTCTTCTTATGTGTTTTGTGAGATTTTATGGGTTCTAATTGGGTCTGTAGAGCTTCTTCCATTTCAACCATTGATGGGTTGAGAATTTTGGGTTCATGGGTTCCTTTTTGTTCTTACTGTTGCTTGGTGTAAGCAATTTTGGTACTTAAGCTATATAATCGGTTGGTCAACTTGAAAGAGGGAGGATACAAAAACAAATGAATGTTATGGAAACTGTTTAATCAGTAGTATGTTGACAAAGATTCAACGTTATCCTAATAGTTTGAAAATTAAAATTAAACTTTGGGTGATTGGGGAAGACGAAAAAGATGGCTTTGATCTTACGTAATTGTTGGGATCTTACTTTTTTACCTTGAGATGACTTTGAATTATAGTCTTTGATCAATCTATTGATGCATGCCTGTTCATTGCCAGAGTATTCGTTATGCAAAGCAGCCTTTTATACACTGAACAATGGTGCTTTTTAAGGGGTAAAATTGTCAAATATCCAATTGATTGGAGAAGTTCATCAATGAAGCATCACGCTTTTTTTCATGTTTATGCTTTGATACAGTGTGCCTCTATTCCCAGTTTTGCTCCAACCCACACCTCATTTCCCCATCACAAAAGGAGGACCAGAAAAGCTTTCGTCTATTTTCTTTGTTTGTAGGGTCTTAATGTTTAAAGTATTTTGCTAGACGACGCATTAGTCATGTTCTGCACTGCAGCATTAGTATAGTCAGTCAAAAGGATGCAAACTCCAATTTCCTCTCTAATTTTGGACTCGTATTATTTAAATTTTGTTACTTCCCTCATAGGAGACGATTAACCACCAAAAGTAGTATTATATTGATAAACGTTGGACTCAGATAGTGCTGGTGTTGGTTCTATTTTTGATTATCCTCCACTCGCTATTTCCAGAAAGTCCAGCTAACATTTGCTTTGATCAGCCAACAATTATCAGTGGTAGAGAATAGAGATGCACATTAATGATGAGTAAATACACGAACAACCATCCCCTTTCACCCTTTTCTTCAACCCCAAAATTCAATTCCATAACCCTAAGAATAGTAGATCAGCTCGAATTCCTTTCTTTAGGGGCTGTCTCGCACAATTTTCCTTGTTTTTTTGACAAACTATTCTTTCATGTGTATGGGTTTGCTTTACAAATATTAGCAGTGCCTCTTGATACTTTTATCAGGGTAGATTGTCTACATTATAGTCTTTTAAGCTGTGGCCCTTTCCCAAACTAAGTGTGAACCGATATGCCCTTTGTAGGCATATAAAATTTATTTAAAATTAAATCTATGAAATAATTTAGACTATATTTTAAATTCGAGATATATTAGTTCAAATAAATACTACGGACTAATATAATATAATTGAATTAATTATAGAAGTCTAAATATATATATATATATATATATATATATATATATATATATATATATAGATAAAATAAATAAGTCTTAATTCATTGGGCTAGCCCAATCTAAAGTGATGAACCCACTTCACTAAGTTCAAGATGTCATCTTCCTACAGGCCCAGTTTGGTGCCACGTGTCAAATGACGTGGCGCGCCAAGTCAAACGGAAGAGCCAATAGGATCACGCCACGTGTCAAAATGACAAGGCATGCCAAGTCACACTAAAAGGCCAATAAAATCGCGCCACGTGTGCAAGTGACATGTTCTGGCCAATCAAATGAGGCCATGCCACCCTTCAATTTGATTGGTCGGAAGGAGTTTGTTCTTATCACAACTCCTCCCTTCTACAACTATAAATATGGGTCCTCATAACTCAGAAAGGGGACCAGAAGTTATAACAAGAAGCAAGAAAGAGCTCGTGGATCAAACGCTGCAAATTTCTCCACAAGTTTCAAGCTTCAAGTAATCAAGTTCAAGTTCAAGCAATCAAGTTCAAGCTCAAGAACGAAGAACAAATAATTTCAAGCTCAAGAACAAGATCATCGTTCGTGGCAACAAATATAGATTCAAGATCAAGCTCCAAGGCCCTTGAATTTATTTACCATTGGAAAGAAGAATCAGAGGATTCATAGATCTCTCAGAAGCAAAACTTTTCTGCTACGGCTCTTTCTCTCTCTATCTCTGTTCTCTCTTCTCTCTCATCTTCGATCTCTCATCTCCTCTGAAGCAACCAATGCCGGTTCCGACAGGTAAGTCCCCCCCTCCCCCTCTCCCTCTCCTTTCTCTCTTTTCTCTCTTCTCTCTCTTCTCTATCGCCTCTCTACCCATATAGTGCTGTCGGAGTGCTGTTCCGACAACCCACGGTGGCCGGTCTTTGTCACCTCCCACACCATCGAGGCACACATCGTCAGGCGCACCCCCCCGGCAATTGCGGTCACCGGATTCTGCCTTACGCGCCACCTGTGACACCCCATGCGCCGCCGCTGTCAGACACGCGCCGGGCGCGTGTGACCATTTCCGGCAACTTTTCCGCCGCGTCTTTCACACAGTGTGACCCCCTCACTATTCCGACCGACCCGGTACCCTCGAAAATTTTCCACCACTGTCTTACCACCACTGTTGTACCACCACTGTTTTACCTCCACTGTTTTACCAAAAAAATTTCCGCCACTTCGTTGGAGGCACTTCGTTGCTTGATTTCGCCAGGGCTTTCGAGCTCCTGATTGCGAACTCGACATTCCGAAAGAGCATTTGATCACCTTCAAGAGTTCGGCGGCGAGGACTCAAATTGATTACATCCTCATCAGAAGGAGCGATAGGGGTTTGTGCAAGGACTGCAAGGTTATTCCAGGAGAGTCTCTTCAACTCTTCATAGACTACTAGTGATGGATGTCGATCTCTGGATGAAGAAGAAGAGGAGGGGCGCCCGGGGTCAACCGCGGATTAGATGGGGAGCTTTGTCTAAGGAGAAAGCACAGGAGTTGGAAAGGAGGTTAGTGGAGGGCGGAGCTTGGAGAAGTTATGGGGAAGCGGACGCTATGTGGTCAGTGACAGCGAACTTGGTTAGGGGGTCGCACGGGACGTGCTCGGGGTAGCTAAGGGATATTCAGGCAGACATCAGGGTGATTGGTGGTGGAACGAGATAGTCCAAAGAAAACTGGAGGTGAAGAAGGTGGCATTCGCTAGGTTGGCAGGGAGCACAAGCGAGGAGGAGCGGAGAGTGAACAGGTTGATCTACAGGGAGGCGAGAAGAGAAGCTAAGATGGCAGTCACGGAAGCTAAAAACGCGGCGTTCGGTCGCATGTATGAGGAACTAGGGGAGAGAGGTGGGGATAAGAAGTTATTCCGGTTGGCTAAAGCAAGGGAAAGGAAGGCACGTGACCTAGACCAAGGTGTATCAAGGACGAGGATGGTAGAGTTCTGATGGGGGAATCGCAAATCAAACAGAGGTGGCAGGCGTACTTTCGGGACCTTCTTAACGAGGAGGGGGATCGGAGCATAGAACTAGGGGAGTTGGGGCATTCAGAGCGACATAGAGACCTTGGGTTCTGCAGGTGCATTAGGGTGGAGGAGGTCTTAGGGGCGCTGCGTAGGATGAGTAGGGGTCGAGCAACCGGTCCTGACGAGATCCCGGTGGAGTTCTGGAAGTGCATGGGTAAATCTGGAGAGGAGTGGCTCTCTAGGTTGTTTAATGCGATCTTTAAGACTAAAAGGATGCCGGATGAGTGGCGGTGGAGTACAGTGGTGCCTTTGTACAAGAACAAAGGGGACATCCAGTGCTGCAACAACTATAGGGGTATTAAATTAATAAGCCACACGATGAAGGTTTGGGAGAGGGTGATTGAGGCGCGGGTGAGGGAGGCGTCAACTATATCTGGGAACCAGTTTGGTTTCATGCCGGGCCGCTCCACCAAAGAGGCTATTCACCTAGTCAGGCGGCTGGTGGAACAATTTAGGGATAAGAAGAAGGACCTTCATATGGTGCTTATCGACTTGGAAAAGGCGTATGACAAGGTCCCGAGGAAGGTGCTATGGAGGTACTTGGAGGCGAAGAGTGTGCCAGAAGCCTATATCAGAGTAATTAAGGACATGTACAATGGAGCTAAGACTAGGGTTAGGACGGTGGGTGGCGAATCAGACCATTTTCCTGTGGTAATGGGGCTCCATCAAGGATCGGCGCTGAGCCCCCTGTTGTTCGCCTTAGTGATAGATGCTCTAACCCGACATATCCAAAGGGATGTGCCTTGGTGTATGCTCTTTGCTGATGATATAATATTGATAGACGAGACGAGGGCCGGTGTTAGTGAAAGGTTAGAGGTATGGAGACAGACCCTCGAGTCTAAGGGTTTCAAAATAAGCAGATCTAAGACAGAATATCTGGAGTGCAAGTTTGGCGACGAGCCGAGTGGGGTAGGCAGGGAAGTGATGCTTGGTTCTCAGGCCATCACCAAGAGGGACAGTGTCCGATATCTTGGGTCTGTGATTCAGGGGGACGGAGAGATTGACGGGGACGTCACCCATCGGATAGGAGCGGGGTGGTCGAAGTGGAGGCTTGCTTCAGGGTTCCTGTGTGACAAGAAAATTCCACACAAACTTAAAGGGAAATTCTACAGAGCCGTGGTTAGACCTGCGATGTTGTATGGGGCGGAGTGCTGGCCCGTGAAGAACTCTCATGTTCAGAGAATGAAGGTTGCGGAGATGAGGATGCTTACGTGGATATGTGGGCACACCAGGCTAGATAAGATTAAGAATGAAGTTATTCGACAGAAGGTAGGGGTGGCCCCGGTGGACGAGAAGATGCGGGAAGCGAGGCTGAGGTGGTTCGGGCATGTACGGAGGAGGGGTCCCGATGCCCCGGTGAGGAGCTGCGAGCGGCTGGAGATTGTTGGAGGTCGGCGAGGTAGAGGGAGGCCTAAGAAGCATTGGGGAGAGGTGATTAGGCAGGACATGACTAGAATGCAGGTTACCGAGGACATAACCCTTGTTAGGGGAGTCTGGAGGTCTAGAATCAGGGTTGTAGGCTAGGGGCTCATAGAGTCCTTCGTACGCCTCACCCGAGGTTGGGTGTGGGATAGTAGGGTTACCCATTGTTGACTGGTGTTTTAGCTTATGTCCCCTTATGGTGTTAGTATGGTAGTTACTGCTTGTTACTATTGCATGCGACTGTATTTATGTTTCTTATGTTTACATAATTATTTACGTTATCTCTGCGGGATTACTTATGCTTTATTATTTCGTTTTGTCTTGCTTTGGTTTCTAATTTTGTCTTTGTTTTAATACAGCTTTTCATTTTATCCTATGCGCCGAGGGTCGATTGGAAACAGCCTCTCTGCCCCTTCGGGTAGGGGTAAGGCTCGTCTACATACTACCCTCCCCAGACCCCACCTGGTGGGAATATACTGGGTAGTTGTTGTTGTTGTTGTTGTAAAATACTACGATTGTTGCAAATATTTTCGGTCTTGATTTTATTTTCTCAACGCAAATTTATTGTCTACAAATTCTGGCACGCCCGGTGGGACAATCTCTACCTCTCATCTCAACTTTTCAATCACCAAAGTTCAAGAACATTGAAATGGCTTCAAAGAAAATCAACTTCGTTTCAACTTCCACCAAGGTTGCTAACACCAAGTTCTATGCTGATGTGGAAAGCATCATTGAGGTCACCTTTGGAAACTTTGGACCAATTACGAGGAGCAAAGAAAGCTCTTTAGGACAACAAGCACCCCAAGTGTCATCCACATCAACTCCTGTTTTCGGATCTTCATCCTCAAAAGGAGCAAGATCTGCCACAAATGCATCTGAAGGAGGAAGCGATTTTGCCGAAAAGATCAAGAAAACTCTTTCTCTGCTTGACCTCTCCGGCTCCAAGCACTCTGCTGTGAAGGAAAATGATGATGCTTCAAGTGATGGATCCTCCCCACTTAAACCACATAGCGTGAGCCAATCAAGGATCAATCTATGTGAAAATCCATGCTACTCTCCATTATCCACAACAATCATGCAAGACATGGTGACAAACACTTCATCCATAGAGGAGCAGTTGTCAAACTTGACGGAAGCAATTGCTGGCTTGACCAAATATATGTAAAATCAAGAGGCTAGATTTGACAAGCTAACATATATGGTGGGAATCTTGATGGAAGAAGAATCTACTCATGCACCCGGCAAGCTCCCAGATGCTCTAGAGAGTGACTCTCCCCCAAGAAAAGCAGCATCCACTAAGGTTATCCCTATCTCATCTAATGGGATGATTCCAATCAATCAACTGAATGAGTTCATCGAAGGAACCATTAAGAACAAATATGAAGTTGCTGCCAAATCCTCCCTTACATATGCAAAGCCGTACACTGCAAGGGTCGATATGTTGAAGATGATCAACCTCCGAAGTTTCAACAGTTTGATGGTAAAGGTAACCCGAAGCAACATGTTGCGCCTTTGTTGAGACATGCAATAATGACTTATGGAGACTACCTTGTCAAACAGTTCGTCCGCTCATTAAAAGAAATTGCTTTTGATTGGTACACGGACCTCGAGGCTGGATCTATCGATAGCTGGGATCAACTAGAGCAAGAGTTCCTCAATCGCTTTTATAGCACGAGACGCACTATTAGTATGATAGAGCTCACAAATACTCGTCAAAGAAAGGGGGAACCAGTTATCGACTTTATCAATCGTTGGAGGAATGCAAGCCTCAACTGCAAAGACAAACTTAGTGAAGCTTGAGGCCTCGAGATGTGCATCCAAGGCATGCATTAGGGATTGCGCTACATCTTGCAAGGAATCAAGCTTATCACATTTGAAGAACTTGCAACTTGTGCCCATGACATGGAATTGAGCATGCCTCTACTGGAAATGAAAGGCTGCCCATCTATGAACCTCGCAAAGCGAATGACAAGCAAGCAGTTAGGAAGTGGGGAAAGTTTGTACCCAAGTCTGAAAGAAAAGAAGCTATGAATATCAATACATCACCGATGAAGTTCACGATGAAGGTGAGCAAGAAGCAGAGTATGAAATCCACTTCTTTTCAAGACAAGCCAAGTGGAAAGTTGACTCTAAAAGAAATTCAGGAGAAAGAGTACCCATTCCTGGATTCTGATGTGCCAGCCATTTTCGAAGAACTCCTCGAGTTAAATCTCATTGAGCTTCCGGAGATGAAGCGACCAAATGAAGCTGGGAAAGAGAATGACCCAAATTACGGCAAATATCACCGACTTGTAAGCCACCATCTAGAGAAGTGCTTTGTCTTCAAGGATAAAGTCATGGACTTGGCTCGCGAAAAGAAGATCGTGTTCGAAGATGAGAAAGCAAGAACAAACCAAGTCTCCATCACCTTTGGCTCATTCAGTCCGGATGAATTATGTTGTTTTAAAGAAAGTAAAGATGAAGAATTACTGGAGAGCGACAAAGCTGAAGTCAACCAACCTGATGATGATGAAGGTTGGACGCTGGTGACTCGTCATAGGCACCACAAAAGGAGCCCACAAAAAGAATCAGTGGAAAAACCAACAAGGAAGATGATGGTAGAAGGACCAATAAAAAAGAATCCACTTAGGCATTTGAAGAAAGCAAAAGTGAAGATGCACCACCCTCAAAGGCTACGAAATCTAGTGAACTTGGAGGAGTTTTTACCAAGTTGGTTCCGCACGAAGATTTCCCATGAGGGCATTGATGCCTCTTGTTGCCATACGGACAAAGGAGAAGAAAAGAGTGATGACCTACCGTTGGCCCCATATTCAGAAAATTCCATCGAGCCCACTCTTCAAGAAGTTAATGCTTGTGAGGAGAAGGTCACGTTCACAAATGACGATCTTTTGCTAGGTAACACTCCTCATAATCGCCCATTATACCTGGTTGGCTATATGCGCGATGAAAGGGTAAACCAGATTTTGGTTGATGGAGGATCCTCAGTTAATATTTAGCCAATCCATATTGTGAAAGAACTTGGTATTCCCAAACGAACTCTCAAAACGTTGTGTGATAATCCAAGGATTCAACCAAGAGGAGCAAAAAGCCATAGGCGAGATCAGGCTGGGAATGACTATTGAAGATATATGTAATCAAGTGCATGGCTGCATGTGATCGACGCGAAGACTTCATACAATGTTTTGCTTGGGAGGCCTTGGATATACGAGAATAAAGTAGTTCCATCTACCTACTATCAATGTTTAAAATACTATGAAGGTGAAGTCGAGAAGACGATAATTGATGATGATGAGCCATTTACCGAGGCTGAGTCACACTTCGCCGATGCAAAGTTCTACTTGAAGAACCACATTGTGAAGGAGTTGAAAGCTAATGATGGTATGAAAAGAAAAAATAAAGAGCCTTCAACTAAAATAGAAGAGGCGACTACTGGTGAAGCCAAAGCTGTTAGTAAGGATGTACAACCCAACGTGAATAAATCTTATGGAGGGAATATTACACCTTATGGCAGGAAAGTAAGTCCAGCGCTCCAATATGCCCCTAAAAGGAAGAAAGATGAAAGTGAACCATCTAATCGCCAAGCTAGCATGCTAAAGGAGTTAACTCTCCGGGTCAAACGAATCGAGGCAGTAAAGTCTTCCTCAAAGCCGCTTGCAGGGTTTGTAGCCCAAAATTGTTTGCAGAATGTGGTACTCCCTACAAAGCGAACAGATGAAGATTTTGACCCTAACACGTACAAGCTATTTGCAAAAGCTGGATAAAATCCTAATGAGCTGTCAAAGTTAGGGAAGCTCCCATCAGAAGCTGGAACGAGGCAACCACGTGAAGGTTTGAGATACAAGAAACCGTCACCAGTGCGCATCTCAATAAGAAGGGCAAGTAGCAATTATATCAATGTAGAAGACGAATTCGCCGCTTCTAACAAGACTTCAGTCTTTGATCGACTTGGAAAATCAACTATGAGAACTTCTGTATTTGAGAGATCGGGTCCATTAAAGAAGGGGAATAAGTTCTAGAGAAATTATCGAAATACAAGAACACCTGCTTCACCTAAAATTCAGAAGATCTCTAAGGATTTCCAAAGTTTGGTTCCTTCTAGAATGAGGCGACAAACAAAACTTGTGGTTTCATGTAAAGAAGTACTGAAGGTAAAGCCATATACTGTGGTCTATACTAAGGAACGCGACAATAATGAAGAAAGTGTAGGTTCTTCGTATCATGTCACTGTATAGAGCGAGAAATGGTGTTCCGTCTTCAATGGAGGATAACGCAGAATTGGAGCATGTTTCACCATGTTATCACATATCCTTCAATGATGGGGATCCTCAAGAAGATGAAGATGCGAAAGATGCTCCACCTGAACTTGAAGAAGGAGTGAAGACGACAGTTGATGCCTTAAAAGAAGTTAACCTTGGCACCGATAAAGAACCAAAACCCACCTACCTAAGTGATTTACTCGAAGCTGATGAAGAAAGCACTTATATTGAGTTACTCAAAGAGTTCAGGGATGTCTTCGCTTGGAGTTACAAAGAGATGCCTGGCTTGGACCCGAAAGTAGCAGTCCATCACCTTGTAGTAAAAAATGGTGCTCACCCTGTTAAGCAAGCTCAAAGGCGCTTCAGGCCGGACTTGGTTTCCTTGATTGAAGTTGAAGTTAACAAACTTATTGAAGCTGGATTTATTCGAGAAGTTAAATACCCAACATGGGTTTCAAGTATTGTCCCTATAAGGAAGAAGAATGGCCAGATTCGAGTATGTGTTGACTTCAGGGACCTCAATAATGCGTGTCCCAAAGATGAATTCCCGCTTCCTATTCCAGAGATGATGATCGATGCTACTACTAGTAATGAGGCAATGTCTTTCATAGACGGTTCGTCGGGCAATAACCAAATTCACATGGCACCAAAAGACGAAGAGCTTACTGTGTTCCGCACTCCTAAAGGTATTTATTGCTACATGGTAATGCCTTTTGGCTTGAAGAATGTTGGTGCTACTTACCAAAGGGCTAAGCAAAATATTTTCGACGATATTCTCCACAAGAATGTCGAATGCTATGTTGACGACTTGGTGGTGAAATCAAGAGAGAAGGGCGACCACATGAAAGACTTGAGGATGGTATTTGAATTGCTCTGGAGATACCAACTTAGGATGAATTCATCGAAATGTGCCTTTGGAGTTACTTCTGGAAAGTTCCTTGGTTTCATTGTCCGACATCGAGGGATCAAAATCGATCAAGCCAAAGTGGATGTCATTTTGAAAATGCCTGAGCCTCAAAATATCCATGAATTGAAAAGTTTGCAGGGAAAGCTAGCATACATTAGGAGGTTCATCTCGAACCTACCCATTCAGTCGCCTTATGAAGAAAGGTGTCCCTTTCAGATGGGACCAAGCATGCAGTAATGCCTTTGAAAGTAGTAAATCCTACTTGATGAAGCCTCCAGTTTTAGAATCCCCTGTACCTGGAAATACATTGATACTATACGTTGCGGCACAAGAATGGTCTGTTGGAGCACTGTTGGCCCAAGAAAATAGTGAGGGGAAAGAAAACTCTCTTTACTACTTGAGCAGGATGATGACACCAAACGAGTTGAATTATTCTCCATTGAGAAGTTGTGCATGGAGCTAATATTCTCAATTCAAAATTGAAGCACTACTTTCAAGCTCATGTTGTCCGTCTTGTTTCTAAAGCAAATCCCATCAAGTTTGTGATATCAAAACCTGTTCTTAGTGATCCACTAGCGATATGGCACCTCCAATTTCAACAATTTGAGATTTTGTACATCCTTCAAAAGGCTGTAAAAGGACATGCACTGGCAGATCATCCGATACCTGATGACTGAGAGCGTACCGATGAATTAACTGATGAGGACGTAAATGGTCGTTGAAGTTCAACCTCCATGGAAGATGTACTTTGATGGTGCCGCGCATCTTGGGGGAGCTGGGGCTGGCGTAGTATTTGCACTCCCCAATGTGAAGTCGCCCTAGTCCTTCACCTTGACACAACTTTGTTCCAACAATGTTGCTAACTATCATTCATTAATACTTGGGCTTGAGATGGACGTTGATATGAAGCAATTTCAATTGCAAGTCTTTTGTGACTCCCAGTTAGTGGTCTATCAGCATTTTGGTAGTTACGAGGTTAAGAAGCCTGAACTACGCCTATATCATGATTACGCTAAAAATTGATGGGATGGCTCGGTGATGTGACTATTCAGCATGTGCCAAGGAAAGAAATAAGAAGGTTGATGCTTTAGCTTCCCTAGCTTCATCTTTAACCTTGCCTGATCAAGCGCAAGTTACTATTTGCCAAAAATGGGTAGTAGCACCACCAAATGAGGCTGAAGGTGAAGAAAATGAACTCAAGCATTTTGTTGTTGTTTCTGAAGTTGAGAAAAAGAATGGAGCCAACCCATTATTGACTACTTATGCTATGTGATACTTCCAGAAAATCCGAGAAGAAGTACTGAAATCTGTCGTCGTGCGTCTCGCTTCCTTTACTACAAGGATACTCTATACAGAAGGTCGTTCGAGTGAGTACTCTTGCGATGCCTAGGAGAAGAAGAAGCTCTCCAAGCTTTGCAAGAGACACATTCTGGTGTATGTGGGTCACACCAGTCTGGACCAAAGCTCAACTTCCATATAAAAAGGATGGGATATTATCGGCCAACGATGGTAAAATATTGCTTGGACTACGCTCAAAGATGCAAGGCTTGTCAATTCCATGCGAATTTTATTCATCAACCTCCTGAAATGTTGCACTCGACTGTTTCATCTTGGCCATTTGACGCTTGGGGATTGGATGTTTTTGGACCGCTGCCAATGTCCTCTGGTGGCCACCTATACATCTTGGCTGCAACTGACTACTTCTCAAAATGGGCTGAAGTTGTTGCTCTTAAGGAGGTAAAGAAGGAAAATTTTGCAAGTTCATCAGAGTGAACAATATCTATCGCTTTGTCATTCCCCATTACATAATAACGGATAATGGCAAGCCATTCGACAATAGGTTGATGAACAAGATTTGTGAGCTCTTTGGCTTCAAGCAACGTAACTCTTCGATGTACAATGTTGCCGCCAATGGTCTAGCCGAGGCATTCAACAAGACTCTATGCAACTTGATAAAGAAAGTCGTCTCCAAATCCAAACGAGATTGGAATGACCGTATGAAAGAAGCTCTATGGGCATATAGGACGAGTCATCGCACACCAACACAGGAGACTCCTTATTCACTCGTTTATGAGGTGGTAGTCGTCTTGCCACTTGAGCATCAAATACCTTTGTAACGACTGGCTATTCAAGAAGGGATCATTGATGAAGAAAATGCTCGACTTCGGTTAGCAGAGTTGGAAGCTCTTGATGAAAAGATATTGGAAGCTCAATAGAGTCTTGAATGTTATCAAGCTCGATTATCTCGCGCCTTCAATAAAAGAGTTCGCCCGAGATCCTTTCAAGTAGAAGATCAAATCTTTGCCGTACGAAGACCCATAATTACTTCCCATAAGCCTGTAGGGAAGTTCACTTCAAAGTGGGATGGGCCATATGTCGTGCAAGAAGCTTACTTAAGTAGGGCTTACAAGATGGTTGATGCAGACGGTATGAGAATTGGCCCTATAAATGGCAAGTTTTTTAAGAAGTATTATCCTTGAAGTCATGACGCTCCTTGATGCACGAGCCTAAACTGCATGTTGCTACACTCCTGCCCCGTAAGAGTATAAACTATGTACGGCCCAAAAAAAGAGTCCGCTAGGTTGAAAACCTCGAAAAAGGCGGCCTAGGAAAAAGTTAGGACGTTAAAAAAAAGAGTCTGCTAGGTTGAAAACCTCGAAAGAGGCAGCCTTGGCAAAAGTTAGGACGTAAAAAAAAAGAATCACCCAATCTGAACTACGGTATGACTTGATCCTCTTCACCGGGGTACGAAGGCAGCTTAGAGTTTCATTCTAAGTTCAGTCACATAAGTTCAAAAGATACGTATTACCCTAATTTTTGTTCGAATGAAATATGAAAGAACACAACATCAAGCTGAAATGTCATCCTCCTGTTGAACTTCGATCTCATTTGATTTAAAGGAGGTAACCCTCCTTGGTAAATTGATACCTTCGATGGGCCGATTTTAGAAGGATGTCAATTATTTGCATTGAGATCCAGGGATTCTCTGTGTCTTCAGGTTTGCCAAACCTTCAAGTTTTTTGGTCTTCAAGTCCTCCATCTAAAAAAAAGAGAAGAGAAGCGAGGCGTCAAAAGGAAGCACGAGTATAAGGAAATGATTGCTTGGTACAACGGTTCAAATTCAGTGAGATTTGAACCCCAAGATATTAGTGAGGATATGGTTCTTAAATTTCGATTTATGGCAAGTAAGACGTCTTCCGATCTCGAGGCTTCCATATCAAGATGCAAAATATTTGGTGAAGTCACGCGAATCTGAAATTGTTGGTGTATCAAAATTTAGTATTGACTTTGAAATATTATCTGAATGTGTCTGTAAGGAACTAAATCTTAATTTTGGATATGTTATATATTTGGAAGATAAGTTTCCGGTAGATCAAACGGTTCATGATTTCGATGTCCTACTTTAAGATACAAAACATTTGGCGAAGTCGCGCAAATCTGAAATTTTCAACGTGGTGGAACCTAAAGTGGATCTGTTCTAGATATTGGAGTTTAGTTTTCAATAAATCAAACGGTTTGTAATTTCAACGTTTTTACACCAAGATATGATTTTTTTTAGAGAGACTGCGGAAATTTGGAATTGATAGCGAGGTGCAACATAAAAGTTGGATTTAAAATATTATTCGGAACGATCCTGAAGTTGTTTGATATAGAATTTTTGATATGCTCTAGATCTTGAAGTCTAGTTTTTTTGAAATTAAACGGTTTGCAATTCCGATATTTTTACACCGAGATATGAATTTTTTGGTGAGACTGCGCAAATCTGAAATTTGCCACGTGGTGGAATCTAAAGTTAGTTCCAAAATACTATCTGGGGAAATTCTGAAAGTGTTTGATCCTGAATGTTGGATATATTTTAGATATTGAATTCTAATATTTGAAAAATCAAATGGTTCATTATTTGGGCTCTTCCCCGACAAGATATTAATCTTCGTTACAAGCGTAAAGTAGGAAGTTATGCAAATAAAATAAATGTCGGGTAATGTAAAGCAAATGAGAAGAAATCTTATCTAAGATGAAATAAATATCCACTAGGTCAACCTAATATAAAGATAAAAGGGGAGATAATGCTAATAACCTAATCTAAACAAAATTTGTAGTTGATCAATTCTTTACAGCTAGTCTCCAGGCTCTTCTTCTTCTCCTCCAAATTGGCCGAATCATCAACAGTCAACAAATTTACGTTGTCATATGAAGAGACCTCAGTCTCGGCAGATGAAATTTTTTCCTGCAATCTCTTCAACCTCCTTTTGAGTCGCTTCTATAACACCTTCGAGGTTCTCTCTCTCTTGTTGTAATGTCTGCAACTTCTTCACGACTCTCTTCAATTTCTTTTCACTAGAGGAAACTTTCTTGACTTTCTCACTTGCTTCAAGTTTGAACGACTCGAGACGCTCTTTAGCTTTGAAAATCAGTTCTAGCTTCTGATCTTCACTCGTCTTATCAGCCATATTGGATCGCTCTTGGTCATATGATGCGGCAAGTTCAAAAAGAGAATTCAGTAAATCTTCTAATCGAGAAAAATCCAGAATATTCGTCTTCTTCATATCCTCGAAAATCTCAATGATTTTCTCCCTATAAGATGAGAGTAATTTTGGACGAGTTTTGGAGAACCTATCGCAAATATCCTCCCAAAGTCCCAAAATGAATTCCTTCCTGCGATTAAAAACAATGCTTTTTCCTTCAAATATAGATACCGCTGTATTTGTCATTGGTGAAATGCGAGTTATCTCATTTAGAGTTTGTCTTTTTAAGGATTCATCATGAGGAAGAGATGACGCCCTTGACGATGACTTCACTTTACATATAGGCCCTCCAATAGATTCATCACTCACTTGCGGCTTGTCGCATGGGGATACCATCAGATGCCCAATGGCGTTTAACTGCATTAAGAAAAGGTAAAATAAGTCAGTAATTTATAAGTGAAGCTACTTCTAAAAAGAGGGGGGAGGGGGAATGAGCGAGGTGATTGTATTTTACCTCTTTGTTACAAGTCGTATGCGTTCTTGAGGGATTATCAACACTTTGAACCTCTACGATCTCTACTGGGTTAGGCCGTTTCATTTTCCAATTTTGATCTTCATTGGTACTCTGGCTTGTGTCTTGAGGAACACACGTGTTAAATGGAAGAAATAGAGGGTGTTTCTCTATAGATGTTGAAGTGCACACCACTTCTTTCAAAGCTGGCTTCGAGGATTTAAGCTTCCTTTTTTTAGTTTGCGTAACTACTTTTGGGATTGGAGTTGATATTTTTTAACTTTTGAGAGCGTCTTTCCAACACCTTGATCTTCACCTCCTAAAGGGGTTGTAGACTTTAGCCCAACATTGTCTACCAAAGTTTGTAAGTTATTCTCGAGAAACTTCCCATGCACTTTCTCCCACCAAGACATATAATTAATGGAGAAAGGCTTCTCCATATGATCTCCCGCTGGAGGAAAAATCGCACGTGACATAGATCGATACAATGTGAAAATCCTCCAAAATCTGATTCCTTTATCTAGAGACGAGTTACGGATATCATTCTCTAAAAAGCTAGGGACGTTCTGGTAAAATCTAAATTGACTACCAAACCGATGCGGGCTATACGGCTCTATGATGAATGAGTTACCATACCTCAAAGGGAGGTAATTAAAACGTAAGTTCATGAAGTAATTTGATTCCAACTCTAAAGGGGCATCATTATCCACGTAATAATAAGGACGGGAATTGGTCAACATTGTTGGTGCCAAACTATATCCTGCCCATTGTGGATGCATTTTCTTCCATCTTTCTCGTCAAAGTACCTTGTAGCCCCATCTCTTGAGTACGCCACCATCAAAAGGACAGACGGGCCCTTAGAAAATGGATAGTGGGTTTTGAAGTAATGTGCAAGCCATCCGTAAACATAATGAATGGGAAAAGAAACTTTGACCTGATCAAGTTGGGTAGAATGCTAAATCTTATTCAAACCATGAAAAATACTCGCCAAAACTGGGACTGCAAGGTTAATCTGTCGCCCGCCTGCCATCATGCTTGCCATCTTAAAAGTCTCAAGACGAATGGAGTTTTCTACCTTGGGGAACACAAAGGCACACAACCAAATTGATAAGAATGCCGCTACATATGTTTCATCTTTCTTGTCAGACCTCACCCTAAGCTTAGAGAATATAGTTTCTTGATCAGTCGACCACCTCGCCGTCTCGGGAGTAACTCCGTTAGGATTATGTGTTGACCTTAGGCGTGCAGATTTCTTTTCCTTTCGCAGCGGGGCAGGTCTATATATTAATATTTTTTTATACCAAAAATTTGTCCACTTGCTGAAGGAGACCCTTTGGGTAGCACCCGTACCTTTCTTAAGATGATGAAATGCGGCAAATAAATACTCACAAGATCGAGGAATAAATCGAACTTGTTTTTCATTCAAACCGATGAGTTCTCTTGTCTCAGGTACCACTTCTTCGTATGGAGAACCCGCAATGGGCAAACCCCGAAGGATATGTAAATTCCAAAGAGATATAGATGGACTTTTTTGTTAGACCGACACTCAAGACCCAGTTGCGAGCAATAGCGTCTTACACTTTGCCAAAGACCAATACACAAGTGATTCGCCATAGTCTAATCGATTGAGGAGGACATCCAATGACCGAGCTTGAGGTGGGAATAAAGAGAATCTTCTATAAAGAATCTTCCTTTTATCTCTGCAGAAGGCCTGATTTATGCTTATTATCAATCCTTGTGGGAGCTTACCCCTATGGCTTTAGCACGCCCTCCCTCTTCTAAGGATAAATACCCATACTATTGAACTAGAGCTCCCATCTACGAGATGAACTCAACTGAGAATAGGGGAGGAGCGCATATTTCTTTTATATTAAAAGGAAGAAAGCTTTTTTAGTCTCCTTGGTTTCCTTCGTATGGAGAACCCGCAATGGGCAAACCCCGAAGGATATGTAAATCCCAAAGAGATATAGATAGCTCCCCAGCTGATGTAAGAAGTGTGTTCGTCTTGGGGCACCAAGCCTCACAAAATTCTTGCAAAATGTTCGAGTTTCGATCATAAGTGAAAAGTGAGGCATAGGCAGCATCATAAATCTTTATTGTACTCAGAGTTTGTTGGCTTCCACCAAGCACGTCTTCAGCCCATTCCCAATATCCTGGGATATGAAGATACTCTCCCTCGATTGTCGTTGCGTTTCCCCAATGTACTTCGCCTTGAATTATGCGATTTCTTAAGTTTGGAAGGGTGCTAGCAATATTTACATGACGACTGATTGGCGCTTGGAGAGACCATATCTTGGATAATGGATTAGAAGTCAGTTTATGCTCCAAGGTCCAGTTCTCTACATGAAGGGAGTTCCTTAGAGGATGCCATGGGGCTGCATATTGGCCGGCTTGTGACGTGAGAACCAAAAGCTTGGTTTGTTCTATGTCATCTTCAGCCTCGATGATGAGATATCTAAATTTTGAGGAATGAGGTATAATCCCTGAAATTTGTCATCTCGTTTTGCTAAAAAAAAAAGAGAAAGAAAAGAGGGGTTATCAAAGTCCAAATCAAGAACATTAGAATGGGTACAAAAGTCTAAATGGATGAAATGCTCTTCGGTAGTCGGGCCAATTTGAGAGTAATCTCTCCAAGAATCGGGTCATTTTGAGAGTAATCTCTCTAAGAATCGGGCCATTTTGAGAGTAATTTCTCCAAGAATCGGGCCATTTTGAGAGTAATCTCTCCAAGAATCGGACCATTTTGAAAGTCTCTAAGAATCGAGCCATTTTGAGAGTAATCTTTCTAATAATCGAGCCATTTTAAGTGTAATCTCTCCAAGAATCGGGCCATTTTGAGAGTAATCTCTCCGATAATCGGGCTTTGAGAATAAATTCTTCGAAAATTGGGCAGGGATGAGTACCCATCCCCTCACACCCTAAGACCGCCTTCTTCATGCGTGAATCATCTTATTGAACAAGAACATATCTTTCTTGCTTGACCTACAAAAATAAAAGAAGGACAATAAAGAAGAAAAGCACAAGAAAAAAAGAAGAAATTACCTTCACTGATGCTTCCTAATTGTTTGTGGACAAACTCAGCGAGGCTTGCAAATATTGAGAATTGATGCTCAAGAAACATTGGAGCATGGGTTTATATAGAGTTTGCAAAGTAGCTACGGAGAGTGAATCTTCGATGTGGGACTCAACTATTATCTAGTTATCTCCTAATTGGAGCCAAATTACGTGACATATCCCAGTAAAATTAGGCTAGCATAGGCGGTCGATCATAAGACATCTTCCATGTCCAACTAGAATTGGGAAAGACTATTGGTCGTTGTAAAGCTCCACTTGCTGTTAGAACTTGAGACATGCAATGAATTACTAATGTCTCCACAATTGTAGGTGTAAATGTTTCTTAGCATCTGCCTTGTTCACGTGAAAGGCATTGATAAGTCCAAATTTGTTCAACTTTAGCAATCTTTGCTATATTAATGAGACATTTGCTCCAGAACGTCACGTGAACATGTTGTCCCTTGGAATTTACCAGTGTTGTGAGATTTATTTGGGACTACAAATATATGAACCCCAATATTATTATTCAAGCATGGATACTTCAAGTCATATCCTCGGAGTTCCGACAAGTTAATACTTCAACGAGCCTTGAAGTATAGAGCATTTGTAGGCATATAAATTTTATTTAAAATAAAATCTATGAAATAATTTGAACTATATTTTAAATTCGAGATATATTAGTTCAAATAAATACTACAGACTAATATAATATAATTGAATTAATTATATAAGTCTAAATATATATATATATATATATATATATATAGATGAAATAAAAAAGTCTTAATCCATTAGGCTAGCCCAATCTAAAGTGGAGCCCACTTCACTAAGCCCAAGATGTCATCTTCCTACAGACCCAGTTTGGTCCACGTGTCAAATGACGTGGCACGCCAAGTCAAACGGAAGAGCCAATAGGATCATGCCACGTGTCAAAATGACAAGGCATGCCAAATCACACTAAAAGGCCAATAAAATCGCACCACGTGTGCAAGTGACATGTTCTGGCCAATCAAATGAAGTCATGTCACCCTTCAATTTAATTGGTCGGAAGGAGTTTGTTCTTATCACAACTTCTCCCTTCTACAACTTTAAATATAGGTCTTCATTACTCAGAAAAGGGACTAGAAGTTATAACAAGAAGCAAGAAAGAGCTCGTGGACCAAACGCTGCAAATTTCTCCACAAGTTTCAAGCTTCAAGTAATCATGTTCAAGTTCAAGCAATCAAGTTCAAGCTCAAGAACGAAGAACAAACAATTTCAAGCTCAAGAACAAGATCATCGTTCGTGGCAACAAATATAGATTCAAGATCAAGCTCCAAGGCCCTTGTAATTTATTTACCATTGGAAAGAAGAATCAAAGGATTCATAGAGATTGTACACTCAAATATTCGAATAAAATATTACGATTATTGCGATATTTCTCGGTCTTGATTTTATTTTCTCGATGCAAATTTATTGTCTTCACCCTTTTTTTAAAAAAAATCTTTGGAAAATATTGGCTCTAGCTATGATGAATCATATGAATGCTAAATTTGTTAACACATGAAACAAATACGATAGATGCATATAATTGTTTCCAACTAATTTAGGATTTGAGACATAGATGAATAACTAATTTTGTACGAATTAAATACTCATTTGTACGAGGATGGAACAAAAACTGCTACATATATTGCATCATTCGTCTTTGCACCCATAATTGATATAATAATCATGGAAAATTATCCTCTCCCAGATTTTTGTTCGACCTTCTCATTTCTTCTTTCCTGCAATAACTCATGGTTTTGTGTAAAATGTGTTCATTACCTAGTGGGGACATGTGTGGTAATGATTTAAAGATTTTATGTTACTAAAGGTTGGTACAAAAATTACTACCTTCACGCTATGCACAAAAGAGATGTGCTTCTCTTTAATGTTCATAATTTTTGTCAAGGCCTCTGGCCATTGTTGGTTTTGACACTCAGATAATTTTTCCTGTTCAACTCAATACTCCCTAATTCTTTTGCATTTTCCACTCTCATTTCCAAACTGTTTGGACTTAGTTATGTCATATGTGAATTCTGTATATCTATTAGACGTCGACTACATTATATTTGGAAATAATTATAAGCACTAACCAAATGTACAAAAAATATATTGATTATGTATAAAATATGTATGTTATACACTAATTTGCAAAAAATATATATTTTTTAGCTATTGTTTTAAAGGATGACTATGCAATATCGATTTCGCATATTTCTATATTTTATTATATTATAGTCGGGCAAATTTAATTCAGTTTGGATAATCATTTGACTTTTAAGATTCATGAGAAGATTTATAGAGATTCTCTAAGTTTCGTACTTATATCTAATTGAAAATAATGTAAGTATAACTACAACAATATATCTCAATTTAAGTTGTTGATACCACATATATAGATTGTTTGCTTCCATGTATTTACAGAGTAAGAAGGAACCAAATGAATTTTTTGTCATTTGATCATTGCTACGACGCAAGCTAATTGAGAGGATAATTAAAGAGAACCATCGATCTTTGTTGACCCCGTCTTTTACGTGTTCATATTTATACATTCTAATGTGCCGACTTTCCTTTACATTTCCTTCTTTTTTTTAAAATTTTCGAAGCAATTTCTCTTACAACAATGTGCATTCTTGAATCTTGCAAAAGATTAGGACAATTGAAAGGGTGAATTGTTTCTTGTGTTTGAACATGTTATTGTCTTACACACAAACAACATACCCAAGAAACTTCTTATGGTCAGCACATGATTAATGTGATATTATGGAATAAGAGATTATTTTAAAAAATTCAAATCCTTGGGAAGTTATAATCAATGGACGCATCTTCCAAGCAAAAGGCTAATAAAGTCCTGCCTCCCTACCCAAGTAGGGTCACTGCGTTACCTACTTTTCTTCAGGGTTTTAGGGAGGCTTGTAAAACTATTATAAGGCAAGTACGCAAAGGTAAGTTAGTTTCTTTTCTTTTCCCCAAGGAAAAGAAAGGAAAAAGGGAAAGAAAAGACACATATTTATACACAAAAAGTACACTTTTTCTTCTAATGGAAAAGAGAGAAAACAAAGAAGGAGATATCACTATCTAGTTTACCCTTTGGTTTAACGATAACAACATACTCAATGTCACAAATAAAGTATAGGAGGATAGTACAAATTTTTATATGGGTCAAAATCTGACTACACGTGTATTAACGCTAAAAAGAATGGTAAGAGGTCGATTAAGCCGTAGTCGTACCCACAAGGTATAATAACAACGAGCACCTCGGTTGTTGTCGAGATCGTGCCGTCAAAAAACTTGTATGACAAAGTAAATGCCGTGGTACTTGAGGGAGGTGACGTAAAGTATGATCAAAGGATGAAGGCGTTCTGATTAAGGACCATTGGACAAAAGGGAATACATATAATGTATACAGGAGGTAAGAGAATAAGAAAAGGGGGCTTCCTCTCCTAGAGATAAGGAAGAGATAGTGAAAACCAAGAAAATGTTTAGATAGCAGATATAAATCTCAGTAATCGTGATCAGCGAATCAATGAAGATAGATCTCGTTATTATCAACGGCATTCCATGTTTTCCGTCTTTATCACCATATTATGGGATAATATGCCAAGAATGTAAGCCTATCATTTATGTACGATATTTTATCTTATCTCCGAAAGTTTACAAGCTTGATTATATCTTGTTCTCTTATTTTATATGCTTCAATCTAGAGTTAAATATACTTGGCTAAGATTTATCTTCCGTTTTCTTCATTAATTAGTTTAGAAAAAAGCTTTACACTTTTTGATCAAACAACCTTATCTTTACTTTGTGAGTATGGAGAGATTGTTTTCGGAAGACCCTTTGCTCAATAAAGCAAAAATACAACAGTTATGACAAAACTATGGGAAGCAAGATAGTAGCAATAGTCAGAGAAAATAAAGAAGGAAGCAAATAAAATATCAAGTAATAATATCGATCTAAAAAGGGAATATGAGGGTAACACTTGTACTACAATTATAGAAGAAAGTACAAGTTTGGAAAGGAAAGACACTCGGCTACTTACTAACCTACCACCTTAATCCTCGGCCTCCACGCTCTTTAATAAAGGATCATGTCCCTGGTAAGCTGAAAATGTGTCATGTCCTATTTGATCACCTCTTAACAATATTTCTTCATCTTACCTCTACCTCTTTTCATGGGCGGATGTAGTCCTATATCAACGGGTTCAATTGAACTCATAAATTTTGATATGGAATAAATTTATACTAAAAATTCCACTATAATTGCAATAAATTGTGGATATGAACCCGTAATTTTGAGTATATAATGAGTTCAATACTACAAATTTTAAAGGATGAAGCCATAGAGTTTAAATTCTGGATCCGTCTCTGCCTCTCCTTAGACCCGACATAGCCAATTTTTCACACCTCCTTACCCGGCCAAATGTGGCTCCCCGGTCTCGCTTCTCGCACCTTGTCCACCACATAGGTCCGTCCACCTTATCTCGAATATGTTCATTCCTAATCCTATCTCTTGTAATATTATCACACATCCATCTCAACATCCTCATTTTCATAACTTTTAAATTCTCAACATGAGAGGTCTTGACTAGCACTCCGCCCCATACAACATTATCGGTCTAAATACTACTCTGTAATACTTACTTTTGAGTCTTGGTGGTACATTCTTGTCGTATAAGATCTCGGATGCGAGCCTCCACTTCATCACCTCGCTCCAATGTGATTTGTGACATCCTCGTCAATCTCTCTATTTCCTTATATTATAGACCAAAGATACTTAAAACTATCTCTCTTATATTGACTTATGTGTTCATCCCCACTTCAATGTCATCCTTCTAAGTCATGTCACTAAACTTGCAGTCCAAGTATTCATTTTTAGTCATGCTCAACTTGAAACCTTTAGACTCTAGGGTCTGCCTCCAGACCTACATCCTAGTGTTAACATCGTCTTATATCTCATCAATCAAAACTATGCCATCTGCAAATAACATGCACAAGGTACTTCCCTTGAATGTATCGCGTCTACTCATCTATCACCAAGGTAAATAAGAACGGGCTAAGAGTTGATCTCTGATGTAACCCAACCTCTACAGAAAAGTGTCACAAGTCTCCACCCATCGTTCTAACCTGGGTTTTGGCTCCATCATATATGTCCTTAATCACCCTAGTATATGCAACAGGTACACCACTAGCCTCCAAGCATATTTACATAACCTCTATAGGAACTTTGTTCCGCTTCTACATATTAAGGGTTCGTTTGGTATGGTGGTGAGATATTCCAGGAGATCATATACGGCAGAATATCTTATTGGATTAGCTATCCCACCTTTTATATGGGATAGTTAATCCAACAATTTTAGTATTAAATTTATCCCTAAATTAGCTAATACTTAACAAAATTCGTAGTCGGAGAGAAAATCACCCGTTTGATTGAACAAGCTGCCAATCAAATTTTACCCCTTATTATAGTGTGTGCTTCTGGGGGGCGCGCATGCAGGAAGGAAGTTTGAGCTTGATGCAAATGGCTAAAATATTGTCTGCTTTAAAATAAGGAATAAATAAAGTCAGACCTCTCTATAGTAATATCTCTATATAATTCTCATTTACTATAAAAGAAAAAAATTGGAATTAATTTTTTATATTATATTTTATCTCTATACAATAACTTTTAACCTATAACAGCAATATCCATCTTTATAGCAGTACACTCTTTATAAAATTACCCCTCTATAACCTCCGTATAAATCTCTAAGATTACCAATAATAAGCCTAAAGATGACCACATATTTTAAAATTTTGATGCATCATGTATGAAAAGAAAAATATTTTGTTACTTCCATGATTAAAGATTTTATTAAATTCTACTAAAAATATGCTTATATATTTTAATTTCATTGCACGGAGTTAAATTTTTGCATGTTTAGTTGTAAATTAATTAATAGTATATTAGTTTTATTTAACACTGTATTTAATTAGTAAAATATGTTATATCTTTTGAGATACTGAATTTGAATAATTTTCTTATATTTTTTTATGTAACAATAAAAGTGAAAAAAAATCTTTGGATAATATTGTTCTGTAAAAGTCTAATCATATCTATCAAATGTTGTTATAGGTATATAACAGTCATTCACTAAAAAGCTAAAAAATTATCAAAATGAATTATGTTGTTATAAAGAAGTTTAATTGTGCAATCTCAAATTCTATCCCAGAATTATTATCTTTATCATATGTACCAAATGACTTTTGAGGATCTATTACAAGTGTGGTGCTTCACAGCTGTTGAGTTTGAATTGGTCTTAAATCCCTAAATAGTTAGTGATCTAGGCCTAGCCAAGCAATTTTGGCTACTATCTGAATCATAATGTGTGTGTATATGTAATGATTTGATCGGTTATTTTGAGCTCTAGTTCGTCGTTCAGCAGTTTGAGACCATGAACATCTTCATTTCAGGTATTATGACTTATACGCGTGGTTGGAATTGAATTTCGGGAAGTTTAGAGTTGATTTGGGAAGAGAATTCTCATTTCGGAAGCTTTAAGTTAAAAGAATTAACTAGGACTCGACTTTTGAGTAAACGACCTTGGAATCGGGATCTAGAGGTTCCAACAGGTTTGTATGAAGATTTCGGACTTGGGTGTGTGCCCGGATTGAGCTTTGGATAACCCGGTAGCATTTTGGCGCCTATTGTAGAAGTTAGCACTTTGGAAAGAATTTCATAAGTTTGGCTTGAAGTGTATTTCAGTGTTATCAATGTCCGTCTGGGATTTCTGAGTCTGTGAATAGCTTTGTATGGTGATTCTGGAGTTGGGAGCGCGATCGGAAGTGAATTCGGAGGTCTGTAGGTCATTTTTGAGTTATTTGGCTAAAGATAGAAATTTGAAGGTTTTCGATAAGTTTGACTAGAAGTAGACTTTTTGATATCGGGGTCGGAATATGATTTCGAAAGTTGGAGTAGGTCTATACTGTCAAATATGACTTGTGTGCAAAATTTGAGGTCAATCGAACATGATTTGATAGGTTTAAACATCGAGAGTAGACGTTTGCAGTTCTAAAGTTCATAAAGCTTGGATTGGAGCTCGATTCATGGTTTTTAGCATTTTTGATATGATTTGAGGCCTCGAGCAAGTCTGTAGTGTATTTCGAGACTAGTTAGTATGATTGGTTGGGGTCCATGGGGCCTCGGGTGAATTTCAAATAGTTAACGGATCGAATTTGGGTAAAAAGTTGTTGTTGGTTGCTGGTATCTGGTTTCCTTCTTCACTAACGCAAAGGGAGTCTAGCCAACGCAAAGAGGAAGTGGGAAGCAACTAGATTTGGCCTTCACAAATGCGAAGAGAAAGTCGCGAACACGAAGGGGTGGGATGAGCTTCTAGCAAACGCGAGGAGGAGATCGTGAACGCATAGAAGGAAAAGCTGGGCCTGGGGTCTTTGGCCTACGCGAATGTGAGGCGGCTGGGTAACTAGCCTTCACGAACGCGAGAGACGGGCCGCGAATGGAAAGAAGGGCGGACCTGGGCTGCCCATGTTTAATATCAGGGTTTGAGTTCATTTCACCTATTTTTCTCTTAGCTTGGGCAATTGTTGGAGCTTGTGAAGAGGGGGTTTCGTCATTTATCATGAGGTAAGTAATTTATGCTAATTTTGAGTTAAATACAAGGTTTATACATGGATTTAGATATGGAAATTTGTAGAAAAGGGTTTTAAGGAAGACCCAAAAAAATTATATTCTTGGAATTTGGCCACGATTTTGGGTATGAAATCTAGAGAAAGTTATATATTTGAGTTCGTGAAGTTATGGGTAAACTTATTCTTCAAAAATTTTCTGAATCCCGGCACGTGGTCCCTCGAGCCATTTTGTCAACTTTTAGATCGGGGTTAGGAATTGTTATACATTGGATTGTAATAAGTTATTGATCCTATATTAATGGTTTTTCATAATAATTGGCTAGTTTCGGAGCATCTTGGATCAATTTGAGTCTTTGAAAGGGCGTTGAATGCCGGTTATAGATCTTCAAGCGAGGTGAGTCTCCTTTCTAACCTTGTAAGAGGGAATTGTCCCCATATGTGAGTTAATTGGCTATGTGCTCCTATTTATGAGGGCTACGTATGCACGAGGTGACGAGGATTCGTGCGTAGCTACCATTATGCTATTATCGGGGTAGTCTAGGACCCAAAAACATGATGTACTTGGATTATTTGTAAACGTATTAACACTTGAATAGCTTAAATCACATTGAATCAGTAAATGAATTTCAAAAAGGATTAAACATCATTTTTTATCGTTAAAGAGAATTGCTATTTCTTTGGGTAATTATTTTTCCCTAATGAAGTCTTGATTGACTGTTCGAATGCATGCTTCTATGTTTACCTGCGTCGGATGGATGATTCGCGAGCGGGGTGCTTGTTTATTTCTATTTGACCGTGTCGCATGGATGATTCACGAGAATGGTAATAGATGCATCTATGGTTTGAGCCGTTCGACCCTCCGCAATGCAGAGTTTACTTTGATGTTGGATTGGGTCATACGCCCCACGGTGATTATCTGCGCATGCATTGTATTGCTTGCCTTGAGATTATTTGAGATTGATAATTGTTAGCCCCGACTTAAGATAATTGAAAACTATCGGATTATGAATCCGAAGACTTTAAATATTAAAAAAAAAAGAACTTTCACCTGGTCATGCCTTACTTGAATTTATTGGCATTCTTAATAATTCCTTGGTTATTCGCATTAATAATATATCATTATTGGACCACTAGTAAGTGTCGAAGTCGGCCATCTCGTCTCTGCTTCTTCGAGATTAGATGGGATACTCATTAGGTATATGTTGTTTTCATACTCATACTACACTTTTGTGCATTTTTGTTGCACAGGCACCTGTATCACTAGTGGCCTACTGGGCTATGACGACCCAAAGGGGTCATCACTTATTTTCTTGCCTATTTTGTACTTTTGAGGTCTTGAAAACCTCATCTAGTTTTGCCTCTATTTGCGTGTTCAGTTTCTGCGCGTAATCGAAAAGCTTAGATATGAATTCTGTGAGAAAAATGCTAAATTTTGATAATAAGTTGAATAAATTTGACTTTGGCCAACATTTTGGTAAACTGACCCGGACCCGTAATTTGACGGTCCCTGAGGGTCTGCGGGAAAATATGGGACTTGGGCTTAAAATGAAAATTTGATGTTCTATGGAAATTTGGAGGAAATCATGAGTTTTGAGGATTAATTCGATGTATATGATGTTATTTTGGCAATTTTATCACACGGATAAGTCCGTAGGATGTTTTTGAGGTTGTGTGCATATTTAGTTTGGAGCCCTGAGGGCTCGAGTGAGTTTTGGATAGGCGTCAGGGTGCATTTTTGAACTTGGGAAATTGCTGCTATAACTGGCCTGCAGGTTTCGCAATTGGGAAGCCTGGGTCGCAAATGCGAGATCACAATTGCGAAGGGTAAGCTCGCAAATGTGAGAATGTCCCAGACCTATAGTTATTGCAAACGCCACATTGGGATCGCAAATATAAAGTCCTTATTTCCTGGCAGAGTTCGCAAATGCGAACAATACCATCGTAAATGCGGAGGTGAGGATGCTAACCTCCCTTCTTCCCTCATAGTTCGCAAATGCGAATAAGAATCTTGCATTTCCTATATCTGCAGGGTTCGCAATTCCTATATCTGTAACCTGATATTTTTATATTTAGTCGAATTTCGGACATTTTTTACCCTATTTTCAAAACACAACACCATTGGGCGATTTTCCAAGAACAAGGCTTCTTCCAAATCATTTGTAAGTTAGTTTTTACTCATTTATTTAAATTTTTAACATCATTTAACATGTTTCCAACATAAAATAAATGATTTTTATGGGTGAAATTAGAGGTTTTGGGTAGAACCTAGATTTTTTAAAATTGGGGATTTGGACATCAATTTTGGTTTCTGATTTCAAAATAAATCATATATTTGTGTTCGTGGGGAAATGGGTAACCAGGTTTTGGTTTGAACACTGGGTTTTGACCACGTTGGCCTAGGGAGAATTTTTGTTATTTTACCTAAATTCGCGTCTTAGTTATGAATAAAATAGGAGAATCAGTTGCTTGAGATGTTATTTACAATGTGTGATCAAATTGAATAGATTCGGGCCATTTGGATTCGAGTACTCGTGGCAAGAACATGGTTGCTAGTTGATTTTAGCTGGTTCAAGGTATGTATCTTTCCTAACCTTGTGGGGGGACTTCCCCGTAGGAATTGCGTCTTCTTTGTTGCTTGTATTCCTTGCACGCGAGGTGACGAGTGCATGCTCGGATCTTATTTGTCCCTTTTAGGATCTTAGATCCTTGTAATAACCGAATATGAAGTTGTTCTTAATATGATTGAGTTTCCTGTTATTAGTTTCACCTCTACATGTCTTACTTGAAATTTATTTGCCCGGTTTGGTTTGTTCTTGTTGCCTAATCGACTTTTACTTGATTAGCTATGGACACTTACCCTTCTATAGTCTCATTATTATTTTTAGCTGCTCATCCTTATTTGGAAAGCATTATTTCTATCTCCCATGTAATTAATTGGTCTTAATTGGATAGAAGTTAGATATTCTATGTTTAGTTGATATTTCCTTAATTGTAATTATTTGGTTCATATAAAGTTCCTTGTTGTTGAACTGAGTATTTTGGAATCGTTGTTTCTTATCGTTTATTCCTTATTGAGTTGTCCTTGTTGCGCTTAGTATTTCTCTATTACAGTTATTCTTTGTCAGTTAGTCGTACTGCCTTTTGGTGAACGAAAGTACCGGAGTGATTCTCTTGCTTTGTTCTTGTATATATTGTATTTGTTGTTGTTGTACTTGATATTGTGATGCACAAGGTTTCTGCCATGCTACTGTTGTTATTATTGCACGAGGTTTCTGCCTTGCGGATGTAGATATTGTGATACACGAGGTTTCTGCTGTGCTACTGTTCATATTGTGGTGCACGAGGTTTCTGTCGTGCTATTGTGGATATTGTGGTTCATGAGGTTTCTGTCGTGCTACTATTGATATTGTGATGCAAGAGGTTTCCGTCGTGTGATTTTTTCGCTGAGGGTTTGCACGAGGTCTTTGTCATGCCACTGTTGTTATTGATATAATGCAGATGCAGCGAAATAAGGCGGGATTTCCTATTCTTAAATGTGGTTTGTGCATGTAGCCAAATAAGGTGGGAGATACTATGATGCATGTGTGGCGAAATAAGGCGCTACTTGTTATGTGACTTATTGCATACATGGCGAAATAAGGTGGGCTATGTCAGGGTTTGATTTTAATAAATTGTGACGGCCTATAGAGGCATTCCTATTTTGTTACTATTGTTATTGTGGGTTGCTTATCTGTATGAGCTTTACCGCTCGGAAGTTGTGAGTAAACATTGTACGTGCAGTTCGTTCTCCTATTCATGTTTACTAGTTGGTAGAATTCTTGTTAGAACACTTGTACAAGCATACACATAGTTGAATACTCCCGTTAGAGGTAAATTTCTCCTGTTCTTGCTAAGGAGAGAGGTACGCCCTCGTTTATCCATTATATATGTAAGAGTGGCCATAGTTAGCCAGTTAGTGGTCGGCATGACTAAGGGGCTGATGGGGCGCAGGAGGCCCAGTATTAGATTTCAGATGCTGGGTTTTCGTGAGTTGTGGTTTCTCCGAGACTTGGTGAAATTGTGGAAAGAGCGAATAAGACCTTATGTGAACATTCTTGTAGGATATGAGTTATGGACTTGTTTTTCCCTTGTTGTGTTGTGACCTTAGGATTTGGATTGTGATTTGCCGTCGTTATGCATCATCATTTATTATTTTCTCGTTGTTACTTTTTGTTCCTTTCCTTTATTGTGAATTCTAGAATTATTGGTCATTTCGTATAGTCATTACATATTTATATATCATTCTCGTTGTTCCTATGATTATACTGTTTATTAACCGGTAAGTTCTTTGATTGTTCCTCATCACTACTCCCCCGAGGTTACTCTTGATACTTACTGGCACCACCGTAGTGCGCTCATGCTACTCGCTGCACATTTTTGTTATGCAGATACAGGTACTCCCACTCAGTTATGTCAGCCTTGGAAGGAGGCGTATCGGTAGAGACTTCGAGGTATATCTGTTGCTATGTCAGCAGACCGAAGAGTCCCTTTCCAGCTTATGTAATAAGTATAGCTCTTTCAGTATTTCTCCTTTGTATATATATTCTTGAGTCAGAGCCTCGTATATGTCCCTTAGCTTGTGATTTGTGAGATTCCGGGTTTTGAGAAATTTTGTTAGCTTCGAGAGTTGTTATTGTATGTGCCAAGTGGCACCTTAAACACATGGTTATTCTACTAAATCAGTGTTAATTATTTTTCTGCAATTTTATGGTTTTCTTCTGCATTGTTAGGCTTAATTAGTCGTAGGGACTAGGTGCCATCACGACATGTTCATGGAGGGCGAACTGAGATTGTGACAAGTTGTTATCAGAGCTCTAGGTTCACAGGAGTCACAGATCACAAGATGGTTTATTAGAGTCTCGTGGATCGGTACGGAAACGCATGTACTTATCTACGAGAGGCTATGTAGCCATTAGGAAAATTCCACTTCATTTGATTTCCTTGTCGTGCAAGATTTGACATTCATAATCGTAAATCTTTGTCTTCTACTCTTTCACTGATGGTGAGGAGACGTACTACCTGAGGTGATCAGGCACATGCGCCCCCTGTTGCAGCCGTCGGAGGTCGGGGTCGGGGTAGAGTTTTAGGACGCACATCTGGTGCAGCGAGAGCACCTGCGCGAGCGGCAGCCAACGTACCATCAACAGATCCAGCCGGAGTCCAGGCACCTGACACGCCTACTGCTACTTCTACTCCTGTACTTCAGGAGACTTTTGTGCAGTTCATGAGTATGTACACCATTTTGGCTCAGGCAGGATTGCTTTCCTTGTTGCAGCCACATCGCAGGCCGGGGGAGGAGCATAGACTCCCGCCGCCCGCACTCGGTAGTAGCGAGTGCATGTTGAGTAGGTCCCTGAGATTATTCCTGCGCCACTTGCAGCAACCAGTTCAGCCCGAGGGCATGACAACGGCTATCGAGCAGGAGCAGATGAGACTAGAGTGGTTAGAGAAATATGATCCTCCGGTGTTCAGCGGGTTAGCACCAGATGATGCCTTGGGGTTTATTGATGAGTGTTAGCGAATTCTCCGTACTATGTGTATCTCTAGATCGAGCAGGGTTTCTTTCACTACTTTCAAGCTTCGAGGAGATGCCTATGATTGGTGGCGCACCTATGAGTTAGATAGCCCAGATGAGGTAGCTTCACTAACTTGGGCCCAATTTTTAGATATGCTTCTGAGAGAGTTTGTTCCTCAGATCCTCAGGAATGCATGGCAAGCGGAGTTTGGGCATTTGCGCTAGGGTGCTATGATCGTCTCAGAGTATGCTGTCTGTTACACTATTTTGGCTAGACATGCCCCAGTCTTGGTATCTACTGTTCGCGAGAAGGTTTGCCGGTTCATTGAGGGGCTTTCCCAGTATCAGGTCCAGTATGGCTTGCAAGTTGGAGATGGATATCCCATATCAGCATGTGGTGAACATTGCGGGTCAGCCAGTTCAATTCGCGCTTCAGACTTTGCATGGTGACTCAGGTGTTCGTGGGGCTCAGAGTATCCGTACCGCACAATTCCCACCGCCTCGTCAGCAGAGAGGGTGCTTTGAGTGTGGAGAACTAGCCACGTTGTGAGAGACTGTCCCAAACTTCGGACCGACGTGTCACGGCGAGGTATTCAGGCTAGTAGAGGGCACCCCAGAGGGGGAGGCCCGGCTCGTTGATGTGTTTCATATATTAGGTTAGAAGCCGGTGTGCCAGCTAATATCATTCAGGTACGAATTTAATTTGTTATAGAGAGCATTATTTGTAGTTCATCACGGTTTTGCTTATCGGGGTGAGTTCACTTATCTGTTGTTCCATTGTGGGTTCATTTCATGATTGTGCTCTGTTTGTGTGATTAATCTGTTGCGAGGTTATATGAGTGATAGCCGTGTCTATCGTCTGTTTCTAGCTGTTTCTGAGAGTTATGAGACTAGTAGTAAATTCCTATTGTCCGTTTTTATAGGTTTGATGTGATTTCAGAGTATCCTTGGTTACGAGTTGTATCCTATGCTCTACCAGTGTGGGAGCCAGTCTGTGTTGTGAGTGGTAGACGGAATTGATCTGGTGAGAGTCTCCAGATGGGTTGATGCGTACCCTACTTGTGATTTTGTGTTGAGGGCGGAGCCCTCGTGAATTCAGGTGATTTGATATGTTGAGACTGGGCTGTGTACCGCGGTGAGGGTTATATCAGTATAAGATCCTTGTGAGTCTTTTATATGTTTCATTCTTTCTTGTTAGATGTTTGTAGATTAGTGTTTTAAAAAAATTGTGCTAGTTTGACTTGTTTGATAGTTCCTTTATGTGTTTTTCCCTTCTCATATTCATCCATCTTCGTTGCATGCTTCTTGAGTGCTAGTTGTGGGGTGCGTGCCTATTGGTATTAGCTGGGATTTTGTTATTTGGATGGTTTGAGCCGGGAGAGGCTCAATTTTTGGGTAAAAAATTGGTTCAGGAGGCCTTGGACAAGGTCAAGATCATTTAGGATAGGCTTCGTTCAGCTCAGTCTAGGCAAAAGAGTTATGCAGACCGCAAGGTTCGAGATGTCATATTTATGGTTGGTGAGTGGGTATTGCTCCGAGTGTCACCTATGAAAGGCATGATGATATTTGGAAAGACGGGAAATCTTAGCCCTAGGTTCATTGGTCCGTTTGAGATTCTTGATCGAATGGGAGAGGTGGCTTATAGACTTGCATTGCCGCCCTGATTATCAGTCGTGCATCCAGTTTTTTTTCATGTATCCATGCTCCGGAGGTATCACGACGACCCAGCCCATGTGTTAGATTTCAGCACTGTTCAGTTGGACAAATACTTGTCTTATAAGGAGGAGCCGGTAGCTATTCTAGACGGCAGGTTCGCCAGTTAAGGTCCAAGAGTTTTCCTTTTGTTCGTGTCTAGTAGAGAAGTTAGCCTCCTAAGGCGTCGACCTGGGAGTCCAAAATTGATATACAGAGCTATTATCCTCAACTTTTTCCTGTCTCTGATACTTCTTTTTTTGTCCATTCGAGGACGAACGATTGTTTAGTAGTGGAGGATGTGACGATCCAAAGGGATCATGACTTGTTTCCTTACCTATTCTGTACTTCCGAGGCCTTGAAAACCTGATTTGGGTTTGCCTCAATTTGCTTGCACAGTTCGGACATGTAGCTGGAAAGCTTAGATATGAACTCTGTGATAAAAATGCTACATTTTGATATTAAGTTGAATAAATTTGACTTTGGTCAACATTTTGAGTAATCGGATCCGGACCCGTAATTTGACGTTCCCGAAGGATCTGCAGGAAAATATGGGACTTGGGCATATGCTCGGAATCGAATTCCAAGGTCCCAAGCCCGAGAAATAAATTTTTGCGTGAAATTATTTTCTAGAAATAATTAAGGAAATTGAAAGTAATATTTGATCAAAAGATTATGGTATCGGGCCCGTATTTTGGTTGAAAATGGACATCGTTTGACGTGTTTCAGACATAAAATGGAAATTGATGTTCTATGGAAATTTGGAAGAAATCATGAGTTTGAGGCTTAATTCGACGTATATGATGTTATTTTGGCAATTTAATCGCACAGATAAGTCTGTAGGATGTTTTTGAGGTTGTCTTCGTATTTGGTTTGGAGCCCCGAGGGCTCGGGTGAGTTTTGGATAGGTGTCGGAGTGCATTTTTGAACGTGGAAAATTGCCGCTATGACTGACCTACAGGATTCGCAATTGGAAGCTTGGCTCGAAAATGTGAGATCGCAATTGCGAAGGGTCAGCTCGCAAATGCGAGAATGCCCCAGACCTGTAGTTATCGCAAATACGAAGTCCTTATTTCCTGGCAGAGTTCGCAAATGCGAATAACACCATCGAAAATGCGGAGGTGAGGTCTTTGCAGATACGACCTTATGGTTCGCAAATGCGAACCTCCCTTCTTCCCTAATAATTCTCAAATGCGAACAAGAATCTCGCATTTCCCATACCTGCACGGTTCACAATTGCGAACCTTATTTCGCAATTCCATATCTGCAACCTGCAATTTTTATACTTAGTCAAATTTTAGACATTTTTCACCCCATTTTCAAAACACAACCCCTTAAGGCGATTTTCCAAGAACAGGGCTGCTCCCAAATTATTTGTGAGTTGGTTTTTACTCGGTTATTTCAATCTTTAACATCATTTAACATGTCTCCAACTTAAAATCGATGATTTTCATGGGTGAAATTGGAGGTTTTGGGCAGAACCTAGGTTTTCTAAAATTTGGGATTTGGACATCAATTTAAGGTCCGATTTCAAAATAAATTATATATTTGTGTTCGTGGGGAAATGGATAACCGGGGTTTGGTTCGAACCCTAGGTTTTGAGTACGTTGGTCTGAGGGGAATTTTGGTTATTTTACCTAAATTCGCGTCTTAGCTTTGAATTAAATAGTAGAATCAGTTGCTTGAGATGTTATTTACAATGTGTGATTGAATTGAATAGATTCGGGCCATTGGGAGTCGAGTACTTATGGCAAGAACGTGGTTGCTAGTTGATTTTAGCCGGTTCGAGGTAAGTATCTTGCCTGACCTTGTGTGGGGGACTTCCCCTTAGGAATTGTGTCTTCTTTATTGCTTGTATTCCTTGCACGCAAGGTGACGAGTGCGTGCTCGGATCTATTTGTGAACAATTTTTCCCTTTTAGGATCTTAGATCCTTGTAATCACTGAATATGAAGTTGTTCTTAATATGATTGAGTTCCCTGTTATTAGTTTGACCTCTACATGTCTTACTTGAAATTTATTTGCCCAGTTTGGTTTGTTCTTGTTGCCTAATCGACTTTTACTTGATTAACTGTAGACATTTACCCTTCTATAGTCACATTATCATTTTTAGCTGCTCGTCCTTATTTGGAAAGCATTATTTCTATCTCTCGTGTAATTAATTGGTCTTAATTGGAAAGAAGTTATATATTCTATGTTTAGTTGATATTTCCTTAATTGTAATTATTTGGTTCATGTTAGCTTCCTTGTTGTTGAACTGAGTATTTTGGAATCGTTGTTTCTTATCGTTTATTCCTTATTAAGTTGTCCTTGTTGCACTTAGTATTTCTCTGTTACAGTTATTCCTTGTGAGTTAGTCGTACTGCCTTTTGGTGAACGAAAGTACCTGAGTGATTCTCTTGCTTTGTTCCTGTATATATTGTATTTGTTGTTGTTGTACTTGATATTGTGATGCACAAGGTTCCTGCCATGCTACTATTGTTATTATGGTGCACGAGGTTTCTGCCTTGCGGATGTAGATATTGTGATGCACGAGGTTTCTGCTGTGCTACTATTCATATTGTGGTGCATGAGGTTTCTGACGTGCTATTGTGGATATTGTGGTGCAAGAGGTTTCTACAGTGTTACTGTTGATATTGTGATGCACGAGGTTTCTGCCGTGCGAATTTTTTGCTGAGGGATTGATGGGACACAGGATGCCAAGCGTTAGATTTCATATGCTCGGTTTTCATGAGTTGTGATTTGTCCGAGACTTGGTAAAATTATGGAAAGAGTGACTAAGACCTTATGTGAATATTCTTGTAGGATATGAGTTATGGACTTGTTTTCCCCTTGCTGTGTTGTGACCTTAAGATTTGGATTGTGATTTGTCGTCGTTATGCATCATCATTTATTATTTTCTCATTGTTACTTGTTGTTCTTTTCCCTTATTGTGAATTGTAGCATTACTGGTCATTTTGTACAGTCATTACGAATTTATATATTATTCATGTTGTTCCTATGATTATAATGTTTATTGATCGGTAGGTGTCTTGACTGTTTCTCGTCACTACTCTACTAAGGTTAGTCTTGATATTTACTGGGCACCTCCGTGGTGTGCTCATGCTACTCTTATGCATATTTTTGTTGTGGAGATACAGGTACTCCCACTCAGTTCTGTCAGCCTTGGAAGGAGGCGTATCGATAGAGACTTCGAGGTATATCTGCTATGTTCGCAGACCTATGAGTCCCTTTCCAACTTCTGTAATAAGTATAGCTATTTCAGTATTTCTCCTTTGTATATATATATTCTTGAGTCAGAGCCTCGTATATGTCCCTTAGCTTTTGATTTGTAAGATTCCGGGTTTTAGAAATTTTTTTTAGCTTCGAGAGTTGTTATTGTATGTGCCAAGCGGCACCTTAACACATGGTTATTCTATTAAATCAGTTTTTATTATTTTTTCGCAATTTTATGGTTTACCTTCCGCATTGTTAGGCTTACCTAACGTAGGGACTAGGTGCCATCACGACATGTTCACGGAGGGCGAACTGGGGTCGTGGCATGGCGTTCCAGCATGGTTGATACAGAGACTTAGATGAGCTGTACGTCTCGAGTCGACTCGCATTCAGCAGAGTCTCTTTCATTTTTTTGTATTAATTTATGTCTGATATTGTACTCCGGACAGTTGTTGTACTTTATTATTTCTTAAAAATTGCCATGTATTTGTGACACCGGGTTCTGGGATGATTTTTGGATTATTCAATGTTTAATTTGTTGAAGACTTTATGGTTAACTCTGTAAATTACATTATTCGTTATTAATTGTAAACATAATAATAATTTTAAATAAGTACTAAAGTTAGAATTTAATGAAGTAGTTTGGTTGGTTTGCCTGACAGCAATGTTCGACGCCACCACGACACTTAGCGAATTTTGGATCATGACAATATATATATATATATATATATATATATATATATATATATATATATATATATATATATATATATATATATATATATATATATATATATATATATATATATATATATATAACAAATTTTACTTAAATTTGGATGGTGATGATTTTCGTGTGCAAAATGCTCTTCTTCGTCCATTATCTTCAGAATGTTAGATGATTGCCTCTTTATATGTGCTATAAGTAAAATAATAATAGTACAAATATTTGTCGAGAGGTAACTCGGCTACACAACTTTATTTTAAAATTAATTTTTGCAAATAAATTAAAAAGGATATTCAAACGCCACCATAAATAACTTTCTGTTATGAAATAATATAAAAGACAAGAACAATAATGCAAGAACAAGAGCAATAGAGAGAAGAGTAGAGAGAGTTCTTCTTATTGATACTTAGAGAATGTTAGAAGTGTATTACAATGGTAGAAGACCCCTTTATTTATAGGGAGTGGGATGATCTAGCTACCAATAATAGGACTCTAGAATCTCTCTAATTAAAGACATTCACCTTAAATAGAAGTGTATTTATAACACTCCCCCTTGAATGTTTATTCAATGATGTGCCTCGTTAAAACCTTAAAACCAAAATCCAATGGGAAAAATTAAAGTAAGGAAAAAGAGTACACATGTTTGAATATGCGCCTATTGGTTGCCTCGTTAAAAACCTCGCAAGGAAAACCCGGTGGGACAAAACCTTGTAAGGGAAAAAGAGTGCAACGCGCATTAACTCCCCCTGATAAGAACATCAATTTATGTCCTTAAGTCTTCGCATCCCGATCTTGTGAACTAGCTTCTTGAAGGTTGACTTTGGTAGAGATTTTGTGAACAAATCAGCCATATTGTCGCTTGAACGAATCTGTTGAACATTGATATCACCATTCTTTTGAAGATCATGTGTGAAGAATAACTTTGGTGAAATATGCTTCGTTCTATCTCCTTTTATGAATCCTCCCTTCAATTAAGCTATACATGTTGCATTGTCTTCATACAAAGTTGTGGGTAGTTTATCACACTTCAAACCACATTTGTCTTGGATATGATGTATTATAGACCTCAACCACACACACTCCCGACTTGCTTCATGAATAGCAATTATCTCGGCATGATTAGATGAAGTAGCCACAATTGATTGCTTAGTCGATCGCCAAGATATGGCGGTTTCTCCACAGGTAAACACATAACCCGTTTGAGATCGAGCCTTGTGTGGGTCGGACAAATATCCAGCATCAGCATAACCAACAAGATCCGGGCTGCAATTCTTGACATAAAATAAGCCCATATCGATAGTTCCCTTTAGGTACCGCAATATGTGTTTGATCCCATTCCAATGTCGCCTCGTAGGAGCCGAGCTAAATCTTGCTAAGACATTAACTGAAAAGGATATGTCAGGTCTTGTAGTATTTGCAAGATACATTAGTGCGCCAATTGCGCTAAGATATGGTACTTCAGGACCAAGTAGCTCTTCATTCCTTTCTTGTGGTCGGAATGGATCTTTGTTCACATCAAGTGATCGAACAACCATCGGTGTACTTAAAGGATGTGCTTCATCCATGTAAAACCGTTTCAGTACCTTTTCTGTATAGGTAGATTGATGAACAAAAATTCCGTTTGCCAAATATTCAATTTGCAAACCAAGACATAGTTTAGTCTTTCCGAGATCTTTCATCTCGAATTCATCCTTTAGATAATCAATTGCCTTTTGGAGTTCTATAGGGATTCCAATAAGGTTTATGTCATCAACATATACGGCAAGTACAACAAATTCCGATGTTGTTTTCTTTATAAAAACACACGGGCAAATGGCGTCATTTATATAGCCTTCCTTTAACAAGTACTCACTAAGACGATTATACCACATTCGTCCAGATTGCTTTAGACCATACAAGGATCTTTGCAATTTAATTGAGAACATTTCCCGAGATTTTGAATTATGCGCGTTTGGCATCTTGAGTCCATCGGGAATTTTCATGTATATCTCATTATCAAGTGAGCCATAAAGATAGGCAGTAACCACATCCATTAAGTGCATGTCGAGCTTTTCATGGACAGCAAAACTTATGAGATAACGAAAGGTTATCGCATCCATTACAGGCGAATATGTCTCTTCATAATCGACACCAGGCCTTTGAGAAAAACCTTGTGCAACAAGGCGTGCCTTATATCTTTGTACCTCGTTTTTCTCATTTCTTTTGCGTACAAAGACCCATTTATAGCCAACAGGCTTAACACCATTAGGTGTTTCAACTATAGGGCCAAAAACTTCACGTTTTGCCAGCGAATTCAATTCTGATTGAATTGCTTCTTGCCACTTTGGCCAATCCTGTCTTTTTCGACATTCTTCAACAGATTGAGGTTCGAGATGCTCACATTCTTGCATAATGCTAGATGCGACATTATAAGCAAAGGCATTATCCACCACAATATCCACTCGATTAATATTTGCCTCAATATTAATTGGATTTAGGGATAGTTTCGTATTTTCCAGAGTCTCGGGCTCAATGGATTCTTCATGAATCTCAGAATTTGTCAAATCATGAATTTCCTCATGAGATTCTTTCGTAGTGTCATCTCGATCGTTCTTTTTCCTTTTTCTAGGATTTCGATCTTTGGAACCTAATGGTCTGCCACGCTTCAGGCGTGCATTCGACTCATTGGTTATGACACTAGATGATTGTCCAACAGGGACATCAATACGGATTGGAACATTTTCTGCGGGAATGTGGGATTTCGTTATCCTCTTCAAGTCCGTAAATGCGTCAGGCATTTGATTTGCTATTCTTTGCAAATGGATAATCTTTTGTACCTCTCTTTCACAAATAGAGGTATGTGGATCAAGATGAGATAATGATGCATTTTTCCACAAAATTTCCCGTTTGGTTTCACCAACTTCTCCCCCTAATTTTGGGAAAAGTGTCTCATCGAATCGACAGTCTGCAAATCGTGCAGTAAATACGTCGCCTGTCAATGTTTCGAGGTAGCGAATGATGGAGGGCGATTCAAACCCAACATATATTCCTAACCTTCTTTATGGACCCATTTTGGTGCGGGATGGCGGTGCTATAGGCACATATACTGCGCATCCAAAAATTCTTAAATGGGATATATTGGGTTCATGACCCAAAACCAATTGCAACAGGGAATACTTGTGGTAATTCGTCGGTCTGAGACGAATTAGCATTGCTGCATGTAAGATGGCGTGACCCCATACCGAAGTGGGCAGCCTCGTTCTCATAAGTAATGGCCTTGCAATCAACTGCAGGCGTTTAATTAACGATTCTGCAAGACCGTTTTGAGTGAGAACATGAGCTACAGTATGTTCAACTTTTATCCCGATTGATAAGCAATAATCATTAATTGCTTGGGATGTAAACTCAGCAGCATTATCCAGTCTAATGGACTTGATTGGATTATCTGGAAATTGTGCTCGTAGTCGAATTATTTGTGCCATTAATTTCGCAAACGCAAGGTTGCGTGATGACAACAGGCACACATGAGACCATCTACAGGATGCGTCTATCAAGACCATGAAATACCTAAACGACCCACTAGGTGGGTGAATAGTTCCACAAATGTCCCCTTGTATACGTTCCAGAAACGTGGGTGACTCAGTCCCAACCTTTGTTGGTGATGGCCTGATAATCAACTTGCCTTGATAACACGAAGTGCAAGGATATTCATTATTCGAAAGAATTTTGAAATTCTTTAACGGATGCCCATATGAGCTTTCTATAATCCGTCTCATCATGACCGATCCTGGGTGTCCCAATCGATCATGCCAAAGTACAAAGGTATTGGAATCAGTAACCCTTTGGTTTACTGTTGAATGTGCCTCAATTGCACTAATTCTTGTCCAATACAGGCCACAAGTTAAAGACGGGAATTTCTCAATAACCCTCTTTTGGCCGGAGACATTCTTTGTGATGACGAGATATTCAAGATTATCTTCATCCATTGTCTCAATATGATAGCCATTCCGGCGTACATCTTTAAAACTCAACAAGTTTCTCTTAGTCTTGGAGGAGAACATTGCATTCTCTATAACGTCGTGCCTTTGGGCAGAGTTACAATTGCTCTTCCGGAGCCTTCAATCAATTTACTACTTCCAGAGATTGTAGTAACGTTTGCCTTACACATATTTAGTTGAGAGAAATATTTCCTTTCTTTGAGTATTGTATGTGTAGTACATGAATCAACTAGGTAAATACTTTTACAGTTGGACGTTGATCCAAGTTCGCTTTGTGAGATATCCATATTTGCTATCCCATAGTTTGACATACAAAAGAGATACACGAACATAAGAATAAACAAGTTCAATTCGTTTGTGTCACATAATATATTCAAAATCTGCTACTAACAGTTGACTAACAAAATCAGATATGTTATCCATAATTGATTACTTTGCAGTTTGAAAATTTCAGTTTAAACATTTTCTTCAAACAATCGATTGTTAAACACAAACAATCGATTGTTGAACATTGACAATCGATTGTAAATACACACAATCGATTATTTGTTATTTTGAAAAACTTCATATCACACTGTCTTAAGACAATCGATTGTTATGCATAGACAATCGATTGTTGGCTATTTTGAAAAATTCCAGAGCACACTGTTTTAAGACAATCGATTATTAAGTATAGACAATCGATTGTTGGCTATTTTGAAAAACTTCAGATCACACTGTCTTAAGACAATCGATTGTTATGCATAGACAATCGATTGTTGGCTATTTTGAAAAATTCCAGAGCACACTGTTTTAAGACAATCGATTGCTACGTATAGACAATCGATTGTTGGCTATTTTGAAAAATTCCAGAGCACACTGTCTTAAGACAATCGATTGTTATGCATAGACAATCGATTGTTGACTATTTTGAAAAATTCCAGAGCACACTGTCTTAAGACAATCGATTGTTTAAGTATAGACAATCGATTGTTGGCTATTTTGAAAAATTCCAGATTACACTGTCTTAACGACAATCGATTGTTAGACAAAAACAATCGATTGTGGATGATTTTTGAAAAATTCCATATTACACTGTCTTAACGACAATCGATTGTTAGACAAAAACAATCGATTGTTGATCAATTGTTTTTCAGCTTTAATGCGAAAATAGTAGATAATCGACTAGTTTTTCAGGCTAGTCAATTACCCCTACTGGAAAATAAAAATATTATTGATATTTGAGCATATTGAAGATATTCTAAAGAACTACTACTAACATTGCATCATGAACTAACTAATACGAGCTAATACTAATGACTATTAGTTTATTCACTAACTAATACAAATAAGTAGAACAAAATCAAATAACTCCATCTTCTTTCATCACGGACCCATCGCCGATTAGGTGGTCTATTTTCCCTCGGGTTGCTCAAAGAAGTCTGCCACATCCAGGTGGGTGATGTCCTCATTGTCGTCATAGACAAAATTTGTTTCAGGGCCTTTTCTCTTTCGAGATGCTTGATAAAGGTCAACCAAGTGTCTTGGTATACGGCAAGTCTTTGACCAATGCCCTTTCCCACCGCAACGATAACATATAGTTTCTGAACCATTTGCCTTAGGATCTTCATGACCCTGTTTCTACTTTCGGCGGTTATCTCTCCTTGGGGGTTGACGGACTTCATTGGAATTTCTTCCTTGTTTACGTCCCTGGCTATGACCCCGTTTACGACCATGACCATGGCCCTTTTCATGTTTGGCATAATGAGAGTGCACCTTATCTGCTTCAGGCAGTGGTGTAGACCCAGTGGGTCGATTTTCGTGATTTCTCATGAGCAGGTCATTATTTCGCTCAGCCACTAGTAGAAGAGAAATCAGTTCAGAGTACTTTGTAAAGCCTTTCTCTCTGTACTGTTGTTGCAGTACTATATTGGAGGCATGAAACGTTGTAAACGTTTTCTCAAGCATATCATAATCGGAGATATTATCCCCGCATAGCTTCAATTTAGAAGTAATTCTGAACATTGCAGAATTATATTCAGAAACGGACTTAAAGTCCTGGAGCCTCAGATGAGCCCAATCATATCGTGCTTGTGGCAGAGTGACCAACTTCAGGTTGTCATATCTCTCCTTTAAGCCGTTCCACAAGATGAGTGGATCCTTGACGGTGAGATATTCAATCTTCAAACCTTCATCAAGGTGATGGCGCAAGAAAATCAAGGCCTTCGCACATTCTTGGTTGGATGCTTTTTCTCTATCTTTGATGGTGTCTCCGAGACCCATAGCATCTAAGTGGATTTCAGCATCCAACACCCATGTCATATAGTTCTAGCCCGAAATTTCAAGGGCAACGAACTTTCTTTTCGTGATGTCAGACATAATCGAAAATTAAATTAGGAAGAGGGAAATACCTTAGATTTTTCGAGAATGGTTCTTGAGACGGTAGAGTCTCGTGCTGATAACGTGTTATGAAATAATATAAAAGACAAGAACAATAATGCAAGAACAAGAGCAATAGAGAGAAGAGTAGAGAGAGTTCTTCTTATTGATACTTAGAGAATGTTAGGAGTGTATTACAATGGTAGAAGACCCCTTTATTTATAGGGAGTGGGATGATCTAGCTACCAATAATAGGACTCGACTCTAGAATCTCTCTAATTAAAGACATTCACCTTAAATAAAAGTGTATTTATAACACTTTCATCATTATTACTTTGTAGTATTATTTTATTGTTTCCCTATGGTGAGGGAGGAAGAATGGATTATATTGAAGCTAGAGGGTTGGGACTAGGTGAAAAAAATTTAATAAGATGCCCGCATCAGCTAATTTCAACTTTTAAATAGTTCCAATTAATTAGAATAAAAAGAATGGCACTCGGTTTTTCCTCTGCCAACCATATCTGACCTCACATAGCATGGAAAACTTCAACAATAATGACGGATTTGTAGCTTATAGGAATCATTATCTTCGTTTGTTAATAAGTATATACTTTTCCAACCAGCCTTTACGCAATGGTTGCTCAAGTAGACCATATGGAAAAAGATTGGATGCTTGTTCATCAAATCCAAATTCTCCTATTTTTTTCGTCATAAAAAACAATGCTAAATTACAACTATTTAAAAAATTGAGAATAATATAATAATTAAATATAGGTCCACTTAATAGTAAATGCCATGTCTAAGGTGCTTACAGGCAGCAATTGAAAAGTTGTTTGGAGTTTGGACCATTTAACACTAGCAATATCACCGCGCTCTTTCTTTTATTCACACTACTTTTTATCTTTTCTACCTCTTCCCAAATTATGATTATTGAGAATTACGTATGATGATCACTGTATTATTTGTAGTTATCAGATATTTTGGTTATTATGTTATTGGTGTTATTTTTCTAGCTTCTTTTGCTATTACTATTTTATTATTTTTTTTCATCTTCTCGAGACGACGGTCTATCGAAAGTATCTTTTCTATTCCTCAGGAGTAAGAGTAAGGTCTACGTGCACAGTATACATTATTCTCTACAGACCCCACTAATAAAATTTCACTGAGTTGTTTTTGTCATTGTTGTATTTTTCACTTGAAAAACAATTCACTTTTTTTAAAATTTACAATTCTTATTCGAAATGTTCACTAAGCAATTTAATTTTAAGAGTCATAAATTAATTGATACTCTTCCTTTTCAATTTAAATAGCATATCTTCCTTATTAATACGTTTCTAAAAGAATAATTGTTTTAATATATTTAGAAATAATTTAACTTTAAATTTTTTTATTTTATTTATTTTATCCTTAATTTAACTTTAAACTTTTTTTATTTTATTTATTTTATCCTTAATTTAACTTTAATGTAAAGCCGTTGAATGCTCTTAGGTTGTTAATTTGTTATTTTGGTTGGTTATGGTAAATACTTCACAGGTTTTACCGGAACTTTAAAGTAGTGCTGGTTTTTTATATATTTATGTCAAAAGCTAACCACCCAAGTAAGTAAACAACATTTGAAAAGAGAGGGAAGCTAATCGATATAATTGACTGGTACTCCCTCCGATAGAATTTTTTTTGAATGTTTTTATATATATTAAGAAATTTATTTTTAGCATTAATTAGTAATGAAATTGATCATATTAATTTTTACTATCCCACATAAATATTTCCAATATATATTCCACTACTATTTACTTCAAAAATAATATAGAAAAAAATAATTAATTTACTTATAAAATTTAAAAAAATTACTTATTTTAACTCATAAAAAAATTAAAAAATTACTTATTTTGGACCGAAGAAAGTAAATGGTAAGAAAGCCTCACGCCAACACTAACGAGGACACAAGTAATTTCCATTTTATGGAAATTCCAAGGTAAATAAATGGTAAAGTATCAGTCACTGCCCAAAATTTAAAATGGGAAAAACATGGGAAATAAGAATTGGTCTAAAGTTATACTAGTAATAGATTAATCGTACATGAGATATTTTCGTATAGAAAATCTATTAGAGCCATAATGCAATTGGTAAGTACATCTCTACATTTCATTGTAGGACCCACTCATTAAGCGTATGTGTCTATAACTTCGAAATCATGCCAGTGTATAAGTATTTTTTCTTTACACTTTTGTACCCATCCAGGGGTTCATAAATATTCAAAAACTAAATTAAGTCGAAAATTAAATTAAATTAAACAAAAAAATTGATACTTTTTAGGTTTAGCTTGATTTTAGTTTTAAAATTTTAAAAATCGATTAAAGTTGATTTGGTTTTCATTTTAATTAAAGAATAGTCAAACCAAACTGACTTTCAAAATAGTTGTTTAAATTTTACATATATATATATATATATAAAGTTTCTAAAATTTTATGGTACATATTAGTTATTTTGTATTTTTAATTTAGTTGTTTGATATTATAATCATCTAATTCTTTGTCTTTACATTCTAATTTAATTGGTAATTTTCTTTTGCTAAGTACAATAATTTATTTCATATTAAAAATAATTAATTTTTAATTGAGAACTTAAATTATTCATCATTATTTGATTCATTATCATCAATGTAACTTGATAAATGATAAATTTCTCAAAGAACAATTGATTTGATAGTGTTATATCGAAAATGGGGTTGTCGGAGTATGCATTTGGTAATATATATCTCATATTTAAGAAAAACCCGATAAGTAACCGATAAAATCGAAAACGGATAAAAATCAAATCGATAAAAATCGACTTAATTGGTTTGGTTTGATTCTAATATTCGAAAAATTAACTTACTTAATTTATTTTATTTAAAGGAAAAATCGATCCAAATCAAACCATAACACTCATATACTCAGCTTTACAACATAATTTTTCACGAAAAAGTGTCAATTGACAGACTCCGAATACGTGTGCTTCCGCCATTAAACATAACCTGAATCCATTTGACATATTTTACATAACATCAACACCATTTAAACATTAAATCTCATCGTGTACTTAAGAAAGTTTTGAATACTTTTGAATTAATTTTTTCTGACTTATAGTAAATTTATTTAATGAATTTTTAAATATATAAAGATTGTTTACCTTTTTTATCCTTCAAAATATATATTATATATTGGATAAAATTGTAAATTCAGAAAACTTTCCTAATATTAAGGAGTACTAAATCAAAGAGTTTTTTAATAGTAAATATTTTTATAAAAATAGAAATTATTAATTTTTGATAAATAATTAATTATCACAATTAATTTATTGAAGTACCTAAACTACCGTAACTTATATTCCCGTTAAATAATTGGAAAAGGACTTTTATTTTTTGGTAAAAAATAAACTAATATTATTACTAAGAAAATGTATTACATAATTTTAGTTTAAAAAATATAAATTAGTAGCTGATAGGATATTTTTATAATCCATTGCCAATTTCGTCACTGATTAGCATTAGCGATGAATTTTTATTATTTAACCATATAAATAGTCCTTCTTTTTTTTTTTTATGGAAAAGATATTTATTTCATAATATTTAAACTAGAAAGTACATAAGGAAGTCTGATCCTGAGGATCATCAGATGACAAGCCATGCATAGCATGCAGATTACCAAATATAGCAAGATTTCTACAATATTTTTCAGAGATAGTTTTAACAAAAGTAAAAACACTCTTGTCTTTCAGCATCCTGGCCAGAATAAAGGGTGGGAGAAGCAACCAAACTTTAATTTTTTGAAAACTGGCAAGATTCCTGTATGCTTTGCTAAGCTGTGGACGTCTTCATTACCCTGCCTGAAGTTGTGATATAATACCAACTTGTCCATTTGATCCAGAAGTAACCTGTATGAGTGAATAATAGATTCATAAGCTCTGTTTCCTTCGTTGATAAATGAATTACATGAGTAGCATCAGTCTCTATGTCCAAAGGAAAAAGTTTCCTCTTATACACAATATAAAGTCCTTGGTATAGTGCCATCAGCTCTGTGTGTATTGGAGTTTTAGGAGTAGTTTTTGAAGCAAAACTTATCATCCAGTCCTCATTATGGTTCCTAATAACTCATCTTATACCACCAGCAGATTTTGCCGATCAAATGCTCCATTAATATTTAATTTGTACCAGCCAATTGGAGGTTTAGACCAAGTAATTGTTATGTCATTTTTTTATAGTTAGACTCACGATCAGTTAATAAATTAAATTCGATGGACTTATTGGAAATCCATTCTAATGAGATAAGGATAGTGGTGTTATTAATGTTGTTGTTGTTCCTTATTAGCTAGATATTCCAAATTAAGAAATGGAACAAAAAACTCCAGGATATGTGTTTGTTTGGAAGATGTGAGTTTTTCTCCTTGAGGTACATGTAACGATCCGGTCGGTCATTTTGAGCTTTAAAACAGCGTTCACCAGTCTAAGGCCATGAACAGCTTCATTTCAGGTATTATGACTTGTACGCGTGGTTGGAATTAAGTTTCGGGAAGTTCAGAGTTAATTTGGAAAGAGAATTCTCATTTCAGAAGCTTAAAGTTGAAAGAATTAACTAAGATTGAATTTTAGAGTAAACGACCTCGGATCAAGATCTGAAGGTTCCAGCAGGTTCGTATCATGATTTCGGACTTGGGTGTATGTCCGGTCTGGGATTTGGATAACCCGGAAGCATTTTGGCACATATTGTGGAAATTAGCATTTTAGAAGGAATTCCATAAGTTTGGCTTGAAGTGCATTTCAATATGATCGATGTACATTTGGATTTCCGAGTCTGTAATTAGCTATGTATGGTAATTCTGGAGTTGGAAGCGCTATCGGAAGTAAATTCGGAAGTCCGTAGGTCATTTTGGAACCATTTGGCTAAAGATAGAAAATTGAATGTTTTTGGAGAAGTTTGACCGAAAGTGAACTTTTGATATCGGGGTCGGATTCTAAATTCAGAAGTTGGAGTAGGTCCGTAATGTCAAATATGACTTGTGTGCAAAATCTAAAGTTAATCGGACGTGATTTGATAGGTTTCGGCATCGAAAGTAAAAGTTTGAAGTTCTAAAGTTCATAAAGCTTCAATTGGAGGTTGATTCATGATTTTAGCGTTGTTTTTGATGATTTTAGGCCTCAACCAAGTCAATGTTATGTTATATAGTTGGTTGGTGTGATTGGACGGGGTCCCGGGGGCCTCGGGGTGTGCTTCGGGTTGTATTGAGCTCTCATTTGATGTTTCAACGTCATTTCTTTGGATATAAAGGAGCATCATATTAGGCAAATGAGCTCCAAATTTAGTTTTTACTGAACCATTGGATCCGTATCAAAATTTTGGAGCCATAGGAAAAAGAATCATCAAACTTGCACATTGTATGGGGAAGTTACGCTCATTTTCGTGTCGGGAAAACTGCTGCTTCTATGGTATGGTCGCAATTGCGAACAAAACCATCGCAGTTGCGAGGCCCAGTTCGCAATTGCGAAATTTTTGTCGCAAATGCGACCCTTTCCGGCCTCTCTTTGTTCGCAATTGCGAAAGCCTTGTGCGCTTTTGCGAAGGTTCGCAATTGCGAACCCTGGATCGCAAATACGACATCTGTGGTTTTATTTTAGCTGTGTAACTCGAGTTTTTGCTTCACTTTATCCTATTTTGATAACTAGGTCCGACTGTGGGCGATTGTAACAGTGGATTTTCGTATCAAATTATTGGGTAAGTTCCTCTAAGTAATTTTGAATCATATTTTGTGATTATACCTTAGATTTAACATCAAATTCATAAGGATCTAAAGGAGAATTTGGGGTTTTAAAGAAAAACTTAGAAATTAAGATTTTTGGATTTTGATCACGATTTTGGGCATGAAATTGAGAATAAATTATACGTTTGAGTTCGTAAGGTCATGGGGGACTTTATCTTCAAAAAATTTCAAATTCTGAGCACGTGGGCCCGAGGGCGTTTTTGTTAACTTTTCGATCGGGGTTGGGAATTGTTATAAATTGGATTATAATAAGTACCTTAGCATATATTAATGGATTTATATAATTATTGGTTAGTTTTAGATGTTTGCATCGATTTGAGTCTTCGAAAGGGCGTGGGATGCCGGTTATGGAGCTTTGGAGCGAGGTGAGTCTCCTTTCTAATCTTGTAAGAGGGAATTGTCCCCATAGGTGAATTAATTGGTCATTTTCTCCTACTTGTGGGGGCTACGTACGCACGAGGTGACGAGAGTCCGTGTGTAGCTACTATTATGTTTAAAGTCCGGGTAGTCTATGACCCAAAAAGCATGTTATACTTGGAATATTTGTAAACTTATTCACCGCTTGAATTGCTTAAATCACATCAAAACAGTAAATGAATTTCAAAAGGATTAAACAACATTTTCTTAACCGTTAATGAGAATTGCTATTTCTTTGGATAATTATTTTTCCCTGATGAAGTCTTGATTGACTGTTTGAATGCATGCTTCTATGTGTACCTGCGTCGCATGGATGATTCGCGAGCGGGGTGTTGTTTATTTATATTTGACCACGTAGCATAGATGATTCGCAATCGGGGTAATAGATGCATCTATGATTCGAGTCGTTCGACCCTCGGCAATGCACAATTTACTTTTATGTTGGATCGGGTCGTACGTCCCACGATGGTTATTTGCACATGCCAGTATTATTTCCTTGAACATATTAAAGTCGTTATTTCCTCTTCATTTCTTGGACCACTAGTAAATGTCGAAGTTGACCATCTCGTCTCTACTTCTTCGAGATTAGACAGGATACTCATTGAGTACACTTGGTTTACATGCTCATATAACACTTCTGTGCATTTTGGTTGCACAGGTACACGTAACTCTAGTGGCCTACTGGACGTAGCAGCACGAATGATTCTGAGACTAGGTGAGTTGCATTATTCGAGGTGGCCCGCAGCTAGTATAGTCCCTTCCACTATATTGTATTAACTTCCCGTCCACTGTATTTCAGACGTGTGTTGTATTTTATTTCCCTATCAGTAGACGCTCATGCACTTATGACACCGGGTCCTGGGATGGTTTTGAAGTATTTTGTACTAACTGCTTATTATTTGAACTTGATTTGAGGCAATCATCTTTTAAATTGCTAAATTTGAAGGAAAATCCTAGATTTCAAAAGTATTAAAACGAGAATTTGATTAAGTGATTTGGTTGGCTTGCCTGACACCACTTTCCGGCGCCACCACGACAATTGGTGGATTTTGGATCGTGACAATATGGTATCATAGCACTAGGTTCCTAGGGTCTTACGAGTCATGAGCAAGTCTAGTAGAGTCTCGCGGATCGGTACGGAGACATATGTACTTATCCTCGGCAGGTTGCAGGACTGTTAGGAGTACTTCCCTTCTTGATTCATTATTGTGCGACTTGACTTATTGTGAGGCTTATGCCTTTGTTTCCTTCTTACTCAGTCTTATGCTACGCGAAGCGCTTGTTATAAATCAAGAATGGAAGAATTATAATGGCACTACGAATGCGGTGCAGGTGTTTATCCATACGGGGTTATTTGAGTTATTACCGTCGCCTTGTGGAAGAAGATTGATTGGTTAGCCATTATCGAATTGGCATGTTGTTGATAGTGATCAGTTCTTTCAGTGTGAACAAGTTATGCAAGTGAATTGCAATTGTGCGTGCGAGGCTTGTCAGCTGACGTAGTTAGTGTTATTCAGAAAGTATTCTACCGTTGTGGCCTATTACGTGGAGGTAGATCCTGGAAGGGCTATGGTTGTTTAGACCACTACTTAGAGATTTGAATATTCTACGGCAATGAGAATTTACCTGTGCATTACTATGGTTCTCCTGAAGCGACTTAAGTGAAAAGTTTTTACATGATGAAGTGTTAGCCTAATAGTGGTTCTGAAGTATGATGAAAAGTGTGTTCTGTCGTATGTTGGAATGTTAGGTGCAGTGAGTGGTATGGAAACTTGAAGATGGGAATCAAGGTTGAGGTTCGGTGTTGACAAGGATGTCACGAGCTTGGATGAGCAGGAAAGGAGTTTTGATATTTAAGGTAAGTTGGTATTGTCTTCAGCGTCACCCAAGATTGGTGTTTTGTAAGGAAGGCCTTGCATCCTGGTTAAGTAATTCCTGATTGCTTTTCAGCGTTAGTGCGACCAGTGGTTTGGGTGTACGGACTTGTTATGTGTTTCGGAAGGTTGTGGGAATGTATCCCACGAGAAGATTTTATAAGTGTGACATGTAGCCACTTGATTGATTGAAGATTTAAACCAAGTATGAGGATTGTGGTAATATCATTAATTTGACAATTTATGCCCGGAGGGCACTCGGTTTATTGGGTTATGGACTGTGGAGGTTTTATCCGGTTATGATGGTGGTGCTTATGTTTTTTAGGAAAAGGGGGTGAGTATGGACCTTTGAAAGGTTATTGGCCTAGTTTGATACGATCATGATCGACTTGAGGTCGGTGGATGGATTTAAATATGAATATAGGCTCTATGTCAGGCCAGTTGTGTTCATTTCAGCAAAACGCTCCTTAAGGAGAATTAGTAGGGGTGTTATTTTGTCGTCAGCCATTCTAGGTAATGATGTATTGCATCGTATGAGTTGTGAGACGGCTTGGTAATTTCGTATGTGTTGAGGCTCTGCGTGGTGATGATATTATATGAGCAGGATGGCTCTTGAGATTCAAATCATGTATCACACCTCAGTTGTGCTTGAGTTCTATAGCCTATAGTGTTGTATGTTTCCCTCAGGGATGGTATTATGAACCTAGCATGTTGTGAGTAATTTAGCTTGATGTATATCTCCTTATGAGAGTTCTATGTGCGGATCGGGTGGCACGCGGCCGTGGGTTTGTTGTTTGGATCGGGTTGCGCGCCACACAACATGTCAGTACAGTTCCTTATATCTATTTTTATGTGTTTCGTTTCCTACCTTCTGAGGAAAGCTTGTATTAGATGTGCGCCCGCGTCGCGTGTATGATTCACGAGCGGGGTAATTGAAATTCCTTTCTAGAGTTCATTTTCCTTTTTGTATCGCATTCTAATTGGTAACCTATTGGCACATTGTGGCATCATACGAGACTTTTGGTCATGTCGGGGTGGCTTATTGCCTAAGCAGTTCATAATGGGTGAGATGAGATTGTTGGATTTAGGATTAGTGCAATCTGATTACGTGAAATATATTAAGGAGCAAGATCATTATTTGGTTCATCATGAGGTAATGTTTCTTGTCAGAAGTATACACTCAATGATTGGTTGACTCGGCAGTGGATTATGAATTTCTGCACATCTCTTCCATTGTGGCGGCATTGTAAGAGTTATAGTAAGACATGTGTATGTCATGGGGTACATTGGGAGCATCAAATTCGTGGAATTTTGACTAAGTTGATCGGAAAATGTTATTGTGGTCCGGTGAGTAAAGTGATGCTAGGTGTGAATTCAGCAAAGTTATGCAGCCATGTTTGGGTACAGCATGCAGTGATTGATATGGTGATCTTATGTTGGAAACAGGCGGGCATAGAATTCCGGATGTTGGAATTGGGCTCTAAGTCTTATTTGTTTGAATAAAAGGGAATATCTTCATAATTTATCAAGCTGATGTGTTGAACTAAGTTATAGTAGCACAGGAAGGTGTATGAGAAGTTAAACAGTGTTCTCAGACTACTTCAGTGTAGTTTCCAGATGTTCGAGGATAAATGAATGTTTAAGTAAGAGAGAATGTAACTACCCAACCGGTCGTTTTGAGCTCTAGAAAGTCGTTCAGTAGTCTGAGGCCATGAACAGCTTCATTTCAGGTATCATGACTTGTACGCGTGGTCGGAATTAAGTTTCGAGAAGTTCAGAGTTAATTTGGAAAGAGAATTCTCATTTCGGAAGCTTAAAGTTGAAAGAATTAACTAAGATTGGATTTTAGAGTAAACTACCTCAGTATCAGGATCTGAAGGTTCCGGCAGGTTTGTATGATGATTTCGGACTTGACTGTATGCCCGGTCTAGGTTTTGGATAACTCGGGAGCATTTTGGTGCTATTGTTTAGCATTTTGGAAGGAATTTCATAAGTTTGGCTTGAAGTTCATTTCGATGATATTGATGTCATTTTTTTGAGATTATGAGTCTGGAAGTAGCTCCGTGTGGTGATTCTGGAGTTGGGAGCGCGATAGGAAGTGAATTCGGAGGTCCATAGATCGTTTTGGAGCCATTTGGCTAAAGATAGAAAATTGAAGGTTTTTGGAGAAGTTTGACCGAAAGTGGACTTTTTGATATCAGGGTCGGTTTCCGATTTCGGAAGTTGGAGTAGGTCTGTAATTTAATGTCAAATATGACTTATGTGCAAATTTGAAGTCAATCGGACGTGATTTGATAGGTTTCGGCATCGAAAGTAGAAGTTTGAAATTCTAAAGTTCATATAGCTTGAATTGGAGGTGGATTCATGATTTTAGCATTGTTTGGTATGATTTGAGGCCTCAACCAGGTCCGTGTTATGTTATGTATTTGGTTGGTGTGATTGGACAGGGTCTCGGGGCCCTCGGGTGTATTACGGGTTGTATTGCGCTCTTATTTGATGTTTCAACGTCGTTTCTTTGGACATAAAGGGGTATCATATTAATAAAATAATCTCCAAATTAAGTATTTATTTGAATCATTAGATCCGCATCAAAATTTTGGAGCCATAGAAAAAAGAATCATCGAATTTGGATATCGTATGAGGAAATTATGCTCATTCTCGTATCCGGAAAACTGTTGCTTCTGGTATGGTTGCAATTGCAAACAAAACCATCGCAATTGCAAGGCCCGGTTCGTAAACTTTTTGTCGCAAATGCAACCCTTTTCAGCCCCTCTTTGTTTGCAATTGGGAAGGCCTTCTACGCTTTTGCTAGGGTTCGCAATTGCGAACCCTGGATCGCAAATGTGACATCTGCGGCTTTATTTTAGCTGTGTAACTCGAGTTTTTGCTTCACTTTATCATATTTTGAACCCTAGGTCCGAGAGTGGGCGATTTTTAGAGTGGATATTCGTATCAAATTATTGGGTAACTTCCTCTAACTAATTTTGAATCATATTTTGTGCTTATACCTTAGATTTAACATCAAATTCATAAGGATCTAAAGGAGAATTTGGGGTTATAAAGAAAAACCTAGAAATTCAGATTTTTGGATTCTTACCACAATTTTTGGGCGTGGAATTGAGAATAAATTACATATTTGAGTTCGTAAGGTCATGGGTGAACTTTATCTTCGAAAAATTTCGGATTCCGAGCAAGTGGGCCCGAGGGCATTTTTGTCAACTTTTCGATCGAGGTTGGAAATTTTTATAAATTTGATTATAATAAGTACATTAGCATATATTAATGAGTTTATATAATAATTGGCTAGTTTGGAGCATTTTTGCATCGTTTTGAGTCTTCGAAAGGGCATGGAGTACGGAACTTCGAAGCGAGGTGAATCTCCTTTCTAACCTTGTAAGAGGGAATTGTCCCCATAGGTGAATTAATTGGTTATATGCTCCTATTTGTGAGGGATACGTACGCACGAGGTGATGAGAGTCCGTGCGTAACTACTATTATGTTTAAAGTCAGGATAGTCTAGGACCCAAAAGGCATGTTATACTTGGAATATTTGTAAACTTATTGACCGCTCGAATTGCTTAAATCACATCAAAACAGTAAATTAATTTCAAAAAATTAAACATCATTTTCTTGAACGTTAAAGAGAATTGTTATTTCTTTGGGTTATTATTTTTCCTTGATGAAGTCTTGATTGACTGTTTGAATGCATGCTTCTATGTGTATCTGCGTCACACGAATGATTCGCGAGCGGGGTGTTGTTTATTTATATTTGACCATGTTGCATGGATGATTTGCGAGCGGGGTAATAGATGCATCTATGATTCGAGTCGTTCGACCCTCGGCAGTGCACAATTTACTTTATGTTGGATCGGGTTGTACGTCCCACGGTAGTTATTTGTGCATGCCGGTATTATTTCCTTGAACTTATTAAAGTTGTTATTGCCTCTTCCTGGCTTGAAAATATTTGGAAAATAATGAAATATGAATTTTGAAATTTTCCAATAAAAGTAAGGCTGTATCCAGTTCCGGTTCTGGGTCTATTTGGGTCTGCGGTTCCGGTTCTGGCGGTACCGGTTCTGCGGTTCTGGCGGTTCTGGCGGTTCCGGTTCTGGCGGTTACGGAGCCGGAACCGCTACCATACGGTTTCGGAACCGTCCGGTTCTGGTTCTGGCGGTTCCCGGCGGTTCTGATTTTTTTTTAAATCAATATCTTGTATTGTAGTCATTAGTATATTGTAGAATATATTTTATATGGTGTACTATGTTATTAGTATAATATATATTGTGTTTGGTAATTAGTATATATTGTGTATAAGTAGTGTATATTTTGTATATAAGTAGTATATATTGTATTTAAGTAGTATATATTGTATATAAATAGTGTATATTGTGTTGTAGACTTGTAGTTAGTAATTAGTATAAATTGTATATAAGTAGTATATACTGATAAAAGTATATTGTCATTAGTATATTGTGTTGTATGTTATATATTGTATGTTATATAAATATTCAAGGATTGATATAGAATTAAAGACAAAGAAATATTGAGACAAATGATATTCAAGGATATGATAAAGAGCATATTTATTGACCAAAATGGCATATCTTTTTTTATTCTTCCTTCCCCCAATGGAATGAGCACAACATGGTACTAATACCACCATTAAAAGGAAAAAAAACTAAAAGAAGACATGCCAATGTACAAGTTACATCATAGTTTATGTATTATTTCTAACAAATCTCATAAAACCTTCAAGGTTTGGAGGTGGTTGTGTTGGCGGTGGTGGAAATGAAGCTTGTTCATCACCACTTCCGGGTGAAGATGTTTCCTGAGCAAGTTCCGCTAGCATTTCTTCATAGCACTCATCTATTTCTGGTTGTGATTCAGCTAGCCCAAAGTTCCTTCTTTCTGCGCAGATCCAATCTCGAAAAAGCACTGATTTTTCCAAGCTGTCCCGCATCGACGCCCTGTGATCACCTATTTGTAGTCTTGCTTGACTAAAGGCGCTCTCCGATGCAACAGTTGACGCTTGAATCGACAGAACATCCCGAGCCATCCTTGCAAGAATGGGAAATTTTTTTCCCTTGCCTTCCACCAATCCAAAAGGTCGAAAGTGCCGTCTGGATTCTCATTCTCTAGTCCCTGCGACAAATAAACTTGAAGCTCATTTAGATGGGAAAAATCATCTACATTTTCACCTTGAGTACCCCTGAACTCCGTCCACGATTTAAGAGCTGTTAAGCCAGCAGCTCTTTTAGGCGCCTGTGAAGTGACGAAGTAGGGGTTGGAATATTAGGCCTAGCATGCTCTAACGCCTTTTTATAAGCATTATAAACAGTTTGAGCATTCACTGTAATTGATGCTTTCGCATCAGATAGTGTAGCCATTTCTTCTTCTTCAAGATCTAAAGCTTGATAATAGTAGAATACCAAAAGTTAGGACCTCCTACTTTCATAGTAGGATTTAACATAGCAGCCACACCAAATATAGGAGGGATTGGAAAAAAATATTTTTTAAAATTCTTTTTCATTTCCGTAATTGCAATTTCATAAATTTCCCCTCCCTCGTTAAAATCAATAAACAAATTAGCAAGTGCGGCAATATAAACTAAACAGTTAGAAATAGTTGGATAATATTGGCCAGATAAAGCAGTTGTAGCCACATGAAAATGTTCTAAAAAATCTAAAAGAATTTTAACGTTAGTCCAATCTTGATTAGTTAGCATGTCATTATCTTCCTCCCCACAATCCCGAGAATTATAAGCAGCGTTAATTGGGTTTTTATATTCGTACGCCACTACTAAACTTTCGTACATGTAGTTCCACCTAGTTGGGCAAGGTTTAGGAACATTTCTTTCTCTAAGGCCATATTCGTCACATTTTTTAAAATATTCTCTAAGTCTACTTCTACGGTTAGAATAAAAAAGTCAATTAAGAGCGAATTTAACCTTTTCAATTTCTATGTTTAAAATTCTCATACCATCACCAACAATTAAATGATAAATATGACATATACATCTAACATGGAAAATATTAGTAAAAGCAGGATTAAGTGTTCTAGTTAACATACCTATTGCACTAGTGTTGCTACTAGCATTATCCATGGAAATTGACATTATTTTATCACTAAAACAAAAATATCTACATACATCTGAAACAGTGTTAGCAATAAACTTACCCGTGTGCCGTGAATTAATTATTCTATATGCAATAATGCGTTTTTGCATTGTCCAGTCTTCGTCTATCCAATGACTGGTTACGGCTAGATAATCACAATCATTATTACTTCTACCAATATCAGTTGTAATAGACATACGATTACTTATATGGGTAAATAAATAACGCAAGTATTGTTCATATTCATGCTTGTATTTATAAATGTCGGCCTTAACTGTGGCGCGAGGCCAACCTTTATACGTAGGATTAAATACTCTTCTAATATAATGAATCCAAGCATGATTAGAAGCAAAAGAATAAGGCAAACACATAACAGTAATCATTTTAGCTAATTCTTCACGATCCTTATTTGGATCGTAATACAATATACCTCCGGTGACTGTGTTTATTCCTGGTTGAACTAGATTTGAACCAGTACTTGGTTTAACTGTTGCTTCAGGACTTGTCCTCTCCTCTTGTTGCGCTTTCAATTGGAAATATCTAGCCTTATCGCTAGGGTGTAATTTTATATGTTTAACTAAACTACCTGTGCCGCTACGATCTCCAGTATACCTATGCACAAGTAATTTCCCACAAGATTTACACTTAGCCTTATTTTGTTCTCTTAGTTGAATAAAAAATTGCCAACTAATGAAGTTCTGAACGTTTAGGAGGTTGTCTAATAAAAGTGGGAGTTTGTACGGGTGGGTGTTCCGGTTCATTAGTAGCAGGACTAGTAGGTGTATCATCTAAATCTACCGGAGCTTGGGTTTCGTCATCATCATCATCCTCATTTCCCTCTAAGATAGGTGCATTATATATTCATAATATCATCATCTATTCTATCACCAACTGCTACATCATGTAGAAAATCAACATCGCTAAATTGAAAACATGGGTGATCACTATCAAGGATTCCGAAGGTTTCATTAGTATTTCTAGGTTGCCTACTACTTTGAACTTGTTTATCTTTTCTAGGTCGGGGAGCCGGGGGAGGGGTAGTATTTTGGCGACTACTTTCACCGGTTTTAGATTTTCCTTTTCCGAACATATTTTTCAATGAAAATGCCATAATAATTACAATTAAGCAAAATAACAACACATAAAAATATTCTTAGCACGTAAGAGTTGAAACGAGTTTATCGGATTGACGAACAACTTCTTGAAAATTGAAAATCGTTGAAATTGAACACTTGAAAACTTCAATTCAACAACTTCACAATGTTTCACGAATTTGCAACAATAAATTAAGCACTTACACTAGAAAGATTGAAAGAGAGCTTGAGAGAGATTGAGAGAGATTGAGAGATATTGATGAATTGGTGAATTAAAATGAAAGAATGAGGGGGTATGTATAGTTGAGAAATGGGAAATTGTGTAATTATATAAAGTTTGGGGTTAAATTAAAGTTTGGGGGCCAAATGGCTATTTCTGAAAATTCCAAACGGCTATTTTGAAAAAGAGCCGTTTGAAAATTTTTAAATTTTTTTTTTTTAAAATCGGATTGTTGCGGAACCGGTTGGAAATGGAACCGTTTGGAACCGCTTGAACCGGTCCGGTTCCGGTTCCGGTTCCGGTTCTGGCGGTTCCGGTTCCGCGGTTCCAACGGGTGGAACCGCCCCATCACGGTTCCGGGGAACCGTCGGAACCGGAACCGCCGGAACCGGCAGAACCGCCAGAACCGCGGTTCCGGTCCTGTTCCGGTTCGGAACCGCGAAAAATACAGCCTTATATAAAAGGATCAATTGTTTAATGTTTTCATGCTATTTGGTAAAAATCATGTTTGTAGAAATTCACGATATAATGTATTATTGACATTATTGTTGGATCACTAGTAAGTATCGAAGTTGAATATCTTGCCTCTACTTCTTCGAGCTTAGACGGGATACTCACTGAGTACACGTGGTTTACATATTGTTACTACACTTCTGTGCATTTTGTTGCACAGGTACACGTAACTCTAGCGGCCTACTAGAGTAGCAGCATGGATGATTCTGGGACTAGGTGAGTTGCATTATTTGAGGCGCCCACAGCTAGTATAGTCCCTTCCACTATATTGTATTTACTTCCCGTCCATTGTATTTTGGACGGGTGTTGTATTTTATTTTCCTATCAGTAGATGCTCATGCACTTGTGACACCGGATTCAGGGATGGTTTTGAAGTATTTTGTACTAACTGCTTATCATTTAAACTTGATTTGAGACAATCATCTTTTAAATTGCTAAATTTGAAGGAAAATCCTAGATTTCAAAAGTATTAAAACGAGAATTTGATTAAGTGATTTGGTTGGCTTGACTGACAGCAATGTTCGGCGCCACCACGATCCTTGGTGAATTTTGGGTCGAAGCAACACATAAGCCAATTTTTGTTACTCGTGTGAAAATTACTATTATCAACACCTATTTCGTTGCATAGAGATTGGATGAACGGGCATGTGATGACAATGTGAGGTATGGTTTCTAGTTCCTTACGATAAATTGTGCATTGCTTGTCTATGTTCATATCTATATGAGATAGATAACTACGGCATGGTAATTTATTGTGATTACAAAGCCACAGGAAGAATTTGATTTTTTCGGGCAGTAAAAATCCATATCCAATTGAAATCAAATATTGATGCGGCGGTGCCCCTATTTCATAACACAATTTGGTAGTAAATATCCCGTTTTTATTTAAGTCCCATATTAGAGAGTCATTATTACAATCATGGGGGATGTTAATGGATATAATGTTGCTTTTAGTCTCCTGCTCATTCAGGGATGTTTTATTAAAAATCTAATTGTTTTCTATTATTATGTCCCTTATCTTAAGAGAGTTATCTTCTTTGGTAAGGGGGACAATCACGTAGGTTCTAAGGTTATTAGAATGGGGGATCCATTTATTTTTGGAATTTTTATATATGTATACCATCTAGCAAACCTTATTACCAATTATGTTTAAGGTTTGTGTTTATTACATTTAAGCATACAAATTTCAATTTATGTACCATAATTCAAATTAAAGGTATAATTGTTTTATTTATTCTAGGAGCATATATTCATTTTTCCTTTTTTTCCTCTTCTCTTTCCTAGTGTTCTGTTTGGTTGCATATCTTTCACCAAAGTCATAGCTTCTTCATTTCCTATTTGATTTTTTTTCTCTCTTCATTTGGCTCCATTTGGTCTCTGAACCTTGAAGAATATCCTAGGATATTGGATATTCCTGTCGTTTCACCTTATTTAAGCAAGGAAACAAACCTTAAGTTTCTTATAGAGAGTATTAAAATACTTACAGAGCATTGTAAGAGCCCATAAAATTTGTGGTGTTATTGGCTAATCTCAATGCTAGGCTAGCTAATAATGATAAATTCTATGTTCTAGCCTTTCTTAATCCTAATCCTCCTTTAGATTTATTAGTAGTTATCAAATGCAAATTGACAAGGTACAATTTCTTTTTTGATCAGTCGTATCCCAAAGAAAATTTCTTTGAATTTGGTCAATTATCTTGAGAGTTTTTGGAGGAAACATTGATATTGCATGTAATACGTTGGTTGGCTAGAAAGAGTTGAGGATATTAGAGTAACCCTACCAGCCAAGTTTAGATTATTACATTGCCACCCGAAAAGATTAGTTCCCATATTGTCAATAATGAATTGATAGTCTTCGTATTTGGGGTTACTATTAATAATAAAAAGCCTAGATATTTATCAAAAAAATTGTAAGATTTTATACCTAGTAATATGAAAATACCGGTACTAGATGTTTTCTTGAATTTTTTTTTTTGAAAAGATTAATTTGGACTCGGAGTAGTTAATGGATTGCCCAAGGTAGATCACAGAAGTGCTCAAGAGAATTTCTAACGGATGAGGCAGTTTTGTTATTAACATTGCTAGTTAGAATTAGATCATCTGCAAAAGAAAATGTGGATAGGGGGGGACAGTTATGCCCCAAATAAACGGGATCTCAAGACTTAATATCTACTCGATAGTTTATGAATCTTGATTACATTTTCATGCATAGAATAAAGATATAGAATTGGATTGTCTTGCTTGATTCCCCGACTTGGGTGGAAGAAGTTTGTTGTTGTGCCAGTAACTAGAACTTATGTGGATTTGAGGTAATACGAGACATGATTAATTTGGTGATTTAGGGAAAAATTTAAAGTATAGAAGAGTCACATATATAAAGGACTATTCTAACTTATCAAATATTTTTTTCAAGATCTATTTTAATTAAAACTTTATCATTAATCCTTTTATTTTATTTTATTTGAATTGGTGAATAAGCTCCTGAATAATAATTGCATTATCACTAGCCCGTCTATTTTTATGAAGCTAGTTTGAGTAGGGCTTATAATACTATCCACTAGTTGTTTAAGCCTATTTGCAATTATTTTTGTAATAACCTTATAGATAGTATTGCAAAGACTAATAGGACGAAAATTATTAAAATTATTAGGGGATTGTATTTTTATTAAAGAGTTTATGACAAAAATCCCTGACGGAAGTACCTAAAGTATTTCATTTTTTTATTAAAAAAAGGGTGAAACCCATTTGGCCGTGGAGATTTGAAGGACTTAAAAGAGAAAATAACTATATTAATTTCACAATCAAGATGATGGTTATTTAAGGATGATAGATCAGTGTCATCAAAGCTAGTAGGATTGTGCAATATACTAGACCAATTTGTAACCTTGTGACTAGTGGTGACTAAAAAGATAAACGGGTAAATCGTATGGTTTAGGATTTCTTGATGGTTATCCATCCACTCACCATTACCATTCTTGAAGAAACTAACATGGTTTTGATGCTTCCTATTTGAGGCTAATATTTGAAAGAACCTAGTATTGGTGTTATCCTCATTAAGCCAGTTAATTCGAGATCTCATCCTCCAGTAGTCCTCTTCTAACTTAGGAATATTGTTATAATCTTTGATGAGATTTACTTCTAAATTTTGTAAAAACAGGGCATGAATGTAATGCGAGGAATTTTATATACCTTTTAGTCTAGCTAAGAATTTATTTTTATTCTTAGTAATATTACCAAAGTTTTCCCTACCTCATACCTTTACAAATCTAGCTAATGATTCACTGGCATCTAATTGATATCTATTTCTCTAAAGGGTAGCGATTAAATTTTCAAAATTTGGATGGGTACGCCAAATATTTTCTAGTCGGAAAACCATGTTGTTAGGGAGATAGTAGTTATTTAATTTATCTGAAATAGGTTTGTGGTCCAACTGAGTTTTAGGAAGATAAGTGATAGAAACATTAGGAAATTTATTTAACCAGTTTTCGTTAACTAAAATACGATCTAATATTTCTATAATTAACCCTTTTACTTTCTTATGATTTGACCATGTGAATTTGCTACCTTTAAAGCCTGGATCAAGAAGTTTACAATAGTAGATATTTTCCATAATTTTGAAGCTCTAGATATATTCATGGGTCTGCCTCCTACTTTTTCGTTACGACTAGTAATATTATTAAGGCCGACCCCTAACAACCAAGGATCTTTGTAGGTATCTGATATAGATTTGAGCTTATCCTACATCACGATAGAGGCTCTTAGTGCTAGCATAAATTGCAGTAAACAACCACTAAAATTAAATGGACGAACCTGAATAAAGGCATAAATTTCCTAACCATTTTTAGTGAAATGCTCAACGGTGACAACATTGTGATTATTGAGAATGGCCATGCCACCAGCTTGACCTTATGCTGGTACTTCAATAAGTTCAGAAAAATTGAACTCGTTTAGGAGAGGTGCATGTACCATCATCCTAGTTTCAAGAAGGGCCAGCATGTATGGCCTAGGTGTATCAATCAAACCCCTAAAGTTACGACGAAAATCATCATTATTAGTACCTATAACATTCGAAAAGATTATATTAGTGGCTCTATTCATTAGTGGTGCATATTGATGGTTGAAATCGGATTTCCTCTCCACTGAGTTGTGGCTCCTCCTTCTTGATGGGACTAAAATTATGGCTTGCTTTCCTACCGTGGGATATTTTGGTGGACGAATGTGCATTGAGCATTTGTACATGATGCTCAGGCAATTGTGTATGTATTTATTGCTCCACAATTCTGGGAAGAGAAGTATTCTTACCTTGTTTAGGCTTGAAAATTTCACACTTAGTTGAGTACCTTGTTGAAGGGGCTCTTCTTCTTCCTTTACTGGAGGTGGTGGTGGATTATCGTTTGGTCCTTGCACATTGACTTGGTTGGGCTCAGGTTTACTGGTGCCGTATTTGGAAGAATGTTTGGTTCCTGAAGTGGTTGGTGATTCCAAGGTATGAAAATGGGGTTGATGTTTATGCTCTCCTCCCATGAAAAGAACGACAAGTTCACTGGGAGGTTAATGAATTGATTGGGAGTTTGTAGAAGATTCCACTGCTCCTGCATGGCTTGGATAAGTGTGTGGTTCATATGGGGAGCTAGGGGTGAAGGATATTATTAATCCATGTTTGATTTGTGTAGTTGTTCATTGCTAAGTGCATACCCCTCGCTATTAGTTGGGCTCGGTAACAAGTGTTTTGGATTATGATGACTATCTGTTGACCACTTATCTGAATATTGAAGGTTATTGCATACCCCGGAATGCCTACTTCTAGCCAAGAGGTTGGTTGGTAGTTTTGGGGTTGTGGAGGTGATGTGAATAATAATGGTTGATTTGGAAAGTGGGGGTGGAATAGGAGGCAGATTGTCCACCGTTGTTATCCTGTGGTGATTTAGAATGTGGACAAGGAGGAATCATCTCCTTGTTGGTAGTGGAAACCTTGGAATCCTCTTGTTGAGATTGAGATAATATAATAGTGGAAGTATTAGAGTGAGTAGGTTTAATGATTTCTATGATGTTTTAAGTCTGCTCGAAGGTTCAAGGCTTAGAGTGTGAGAATAAATAAGATCTTGGATGGATTTGGATGTTGCTAGGTGCTTGAAGGATTTAGTCATTTGGCAATCCTCATTTGCATGCAAGTCTAAGTAGAAATTGGACGTATTGGGAGGGACTTGTTTAGGGGTAATATGTAAATTAGCATTAGTTAATACTTTTGAGATATGGGTAGGCGGGTACTCTAATGTTTTATTTTTTGTGGAAGATTCGTCTAATGATTGGGGTGGGGAAACCAATACCTCGTCAGCCTTATCCATATGTAATGTGCTTTGCATGCATTGGGTGATAAGGGTATTTGGTGGATTTGTTATTGAGTTTATTTCGAAAACCATGGGCTCACCTTCTAAAATTTCAAAAAAATTAGTAGACTTAATACCAAGGTCGAGCTATTTTCAAGTGGGTATAGATGCAGATCTTTTCCGGCGAGGTCGAGCTATTTTCAAGTGGGTACATATTTCCGGCAAGTTTTAAAAATCTCGGCAACTCCCGAACAGCTTTCCAACAGGACGCAACAGGACTTGTCAGCTCTTAGGTAGATCAAACAGTATCAGTTAGGGTCGACAGTTTTGGAGGCGAGCGAGGCGTGCACGTGCAAACAGTAAGAATAACCCAAGTATCAGCAAGGAACGACAGGAGTTAGATGTGAACGATCTAGGTGGTCGCAATACCATCAGGTATACCAAGAAAATTCCCAGGTTATACTCACAGGAGTTGGTACTTCCCGTTTGCCAGTTTCACTCTATTGTGTTAGTAAAATTGTATTCCTTTTAGTTTTTATTAGTTTAGTCACCATATTAGGGTGTCGGTAGTGGCATCTTGTCTTATTCTAGTTTGGTCTATTGTGTCTATTAGTGATTCCCCCTAGTCCACCGCAGTTATAGTGGATGTACTCTGGGATGGTCGAGTGAGTTCATGTCCTCGGAGGGTGCGAGGGATGGGTCGATAGGTAGGCAATGGGCTAGGAGGTGGGTCGGGAGGCAAGGGAGGTAAAGGGAACAAGGGTGTCCATCGGTTGAGAATTGGGTCATGGAACGTAGGTTCATTGAAAGGTAAGTCTATAGAGTTGGCAAGATCCTCCAGAAGATGATGTTTAATATAGCGTGTGTCCAAGAGACAAGGTGGGAAAGGTCTACTGCGAGGGAAACAGACAGGTATAAACTTTGGAACTCTAGAACCCAGAAGGGTAAGAATGGAATGGATATTTTGGTGGATAGGGAACTTAGAGAGTCTGTGGTTGAGGTTAGATGAGTGAACGATATATTGATGATTATTAAGGTTGTGGTTGGACAGTGCATCCTAAACGTCGTTAGTGCCTATGTGGGCCTAGATTAGGAGGTTAAACGACGCCTTGGGAGGGGTTGGATGAGATTATTTGTCATGTACTACCTACTGAGAAGTTATTCATATGAGGGGATTTCAATAGCCATATTGGGTCGACCGCAGGTTTGTATGACGAAGTGCATGGAGGCTTCGATTTTGAGAAGAGGAATGGAGGAGGAACCTCATTACTGGACTTCGCTAAGACTTCTGGGTTGGTGGTTGCTAACTCTTGCTTTCCGGAGAGGGAGGAGCATTTGGTTACTTTTCAAAATGCGTTGGCAAAGACTCGGATTGACTATCTCCTCCTCAGGAGGCATGAAAGAGGGTTGTGCAAGGATTGCAATGCGATTCCAGGTGAGATACCCGTGACACGACATAGACTCTAGGTGATGGATGTTGGTATTACAGTGAAGATGAGGAGAATGTATGCTCGAGGAAGACCGAGAATTAGGTGGGGAAGCTTAACTAAGGATAAAGCCCTAGAGTTGGAAGGGCAATTATCGGCTATGGGAGCTTGGAAGAGAGGTGGTGACGTGAAAATTATGTGGTTTACTACAAAAAACTGTATAAGAGAGGCTGCGAGAGAGGTTTTAGGGTCTTGACGGGCATCTCTGGTAGCTACAAAGGAGATTGATGGTAGAATAAAGTGGTACAAGGTTAAGTGGAAGCAAAAAAGAAGGCGTACCGGACGTTAGTGGGGAGCATAGGTAAGGATGAGAGGCGAGCGTGCGGGGAGAGGTATAAAGTAGCTAGGAAGGAAGTGAAGCTGGTGGTCAAGGAGGCTAAGAATGCGGCTTATAGTCGTATCTACGAGGAACTAGGGGAAAAATGAGGGGAGAAGAAGTTATTTAGGCTGGCCAAGCTGAGAGAGAGGAAAGCTCAAGATTTAGACCGAGTGAGATGCATCAAGGACGGCGAAGGTAGATATTGTGCAAGATTCCCAGATTAAGAGGAGATGGCAGACTTACTTTTAAAAACTTCTTATAAAGTAGGGGATTGGGATATTGTGCTCGGTGAATTGGAGCATTTCGAGAGTCACAGTGACTCTGGTACTGCATACGCATCAATATTGAGGAGGTCGTGAAAGCTATAAGTAATATGAGCAGGGGTAAAGCGACCGAGCCTGACGAGATTCCGGTAGAATTTTAAAAGTGTGTGGGAAAAGCAGGTTTGGAGTGGTTGATTGGGTTGTTGAATGTTATTTTTTAGGCGAAGGGGATGCTGGATGAGTGCAGGTGGAGTACGATGGCCCCACTATATAAGAACAAGTGTGATATCCAAAGTTGTAACAATTATAGGGGTATTAAATTACTGAGTCATACTATGAAAGTATGGGAGAGGGTGGTTGAAGCAAGGTTGAGGATGATGGTGTCCGTTTCTGACAACTAGTTTGGTTTAATGCCGGGTCGTTCTACTACAAAATCTATACACCTTGTTAGGAGGTTGGTTGAAAAGTACATATATAGGAAAAAAGACCTGCATATAGTGTTTATTGACCTAGAAAAAGTGTATGACAAGGCTCCTAGACAAGTTCCCTAGAGAAGCTTGAAAGCAAAAGGCGTGCCGGTTTCCTATATTATGGAAATTAAAGACATGTATGATGGAACAAAGACTCGGGTTAGGACAGCAAGAGGTGACTCTGAGGATTTTCCGATTTTTATGGGGTTACACCAAGGTTTTGCGCTCAGTCCATTCCTATTCGCCCTAGTGATGGATGCGTTAACACATCACATTCAAGGGGATGTTTCATGGTGCATGATATTCGTCAATGACGTAGTTCTGATTGATGAGTCACGAACTGGTGTTAATGAGAGGCTGGAGGTTTGGAGACAAGCTCTTGAATCTAAGGGTTTCAAGCTTAGCGGGACAAAGACGAAACACTTGGAGGGTAATTTTAGCGCTGAGCATATGAAAGTGGGCGTGATTGTGAGGTTTAAATCACAGATCATCCCGAGTAAAGACAACTTCAAGTACCTTAGGTCGGTTATCCAAGGGGGAGGGGAGATCGACGAGGATGTTACACACTGTACCGAGGTAAGATGAATGAAGTGAAGGTTAGCATATGGAGTATTGTGTGACAAGAGAGTGCCACTAATACTCAAAGGTAAGTTCTATAAAGCGGTAGTTAGGCTGGCCATGATGTATGGGATGAGTGTTGGCCGGTTAAGAAACCACATATCTAGAAGATGAAGGTAGCAAAAATGAGGATGTTGGGGTGGATGTGCGGGCATATTAGGATGTATAAGATTAGGAATGATGATATTCAGGAGAAGGTGTTTGTGGCTCCCATGGATGACAAGATGTGGGAATCAAGGCTCAGATGGTTCAGGCATGTTGAGAAGAGAAGCCCAGATGCTCCGCTAAGGAGGTGCAAACGGCTAATTGCGGAAGGAACGAGAAGAGTTAGAGGTGATGACAAGTATTGGGATCAGGTGATTAGGTTGGATATGTCGAGGCTTCAGATCTTTGATGATATGGCACTCCATAGGAACCATGTGGAGGTCGAGTATTAGGGTTGTAGGTTATGAGGTTGTTGAGTCTTGTCTTATGCCATAACTTTGCGAGACTAGTTTGGTAGGGATACTCTTTTGCTAATGTTTTGTAGCATTCTTCTTGATTTCGTGTTGTTCTTATTTTTCATATTATTTCTCTGGTGTTACTAATACTGTCTTCTTTTATTTTTTGTCTTCTTGAGCCGAAGGTCTTTCAAAAATAGCCTCTCTACTCTTTCGGGGTATGGGTAAGGTCTGCGTACACACTACTTTCTCCAAACTGGGAATTTCAGTAGGTTATTATTGTTGTTAATACCAACATTAGAGGAAGATGATTTAGCATTAGTGTTGCTATTATATGTATGTCTAACTTTTATGTCTGGATACGGTGAAGCAGATATATTTTTTCCATATATTTAAGCTTTGGAGAATTAAATTTATGAGAATTAAACGACATACCTGTGTCCAGAACATTGAGATTTGATCTTTTACCTGGATTGGTACCTTAGCTATTGGGATCGCCTTTGAGCCAGTATGCTTTTTCTTATTGGATGTGACAATAACCCAATCAACCTGGACTCCTTGTTGTATAGTAGTGACCTGATTATCATGTTGCTTTTGGGAATTTTAATTTTGTAGAGTGAACAGGCATTGTGATTGGCTGTGACCTAGCCTGCCATAGTTTTTGCATAGGAAATTTTCACCTTCAGAGTGAATCTGTTGTTTATAATTTCCAATGTATACAAATGGTTTAACTGGCAATTTCATTGAGACTTCCACACAGAGTCTATCATATCCACCTCTTAAGGTAGAGGAGGTACATGCATCAATTTTAAGTAATTTACCTATTTTATTGCCAATCATTTGTAATGTGGAAGGGCCATAAAATTCAGTTGGGAGTTAGGAAGACAAACCCATATTGCAGACTTGAGTTATTTGGCTTCATTTGCTACAAAGTGAGGTTCACATTTTTGAACCAAAAGGTGAAAGCCATTAATAAACCAAGGCCTATTGCTTACAACTTTGGCCATGTTTTCCTCTTTGGTGAATTTAACTATGAAGTAGTCCGCCTCAAGGTCCATTAGGTTAAAATTTTCAGATGGTTTTCATAATTGGTAGAGTTTTCTTTTAAGGCATTGGTGGAAAACTCGTTTACCCATTAGTTTAATTATAAAAAGAGTATTTCCAAGGCTGGTATATCATTTGAAGTTCATCCACTGATAGGTGGATTTGAAGGTTTTCATTGATGCCTTGGCTTTTTTGAAAGCAAATATTTGGATTGGATAAAACTTTCAATGGATCCTTTAGTTGCATGAAGGAGTCATTAGCTGCAGCTGGATCTAGGGGTGGTTGGGAGATGTGCTTTTCGATGGGATCACGAATGAAGGTTTCTTTGAATGATAATGGTTGAATTTGGAGTAGGAGAATCATGACCTTCTTGCGGTCGAGGTGTATTGGTTGAGTCTAGAGGAGGATTACTACCTTCATGCGCATGATTCATATATGGTGGTTTACCATTATTCTTCTGTAGAACTTGATGGAGAATAGTAGTGAGAAGGCAAACCTTCTCACTCTAGAAAAGTGCTATCTCTGTCACTATTATTTTTTCTTTTTTGTTGTTGATTTGTCTATAATAAGTATCTAGCTGATCACTTTGATACATAATTAAAATTAAAAAAATGATACATGAAAGAACACTGATCTTTCAAGATTATCTTGGTTATTTTCATGCTTAGCTAGATCATTCGTTACCTTTTGACTAAATATGATCAATATTCGTCATTTTCAAGAGCTTATATTTTTTAAAATTTTATTTCAACGACTTATATTTTTTATAATTTTATCCACTCCTAAAATCAATTTTGAAAAAAAAGGAAATCTTTTCTTATGGCCAAATGGAAAGCTAAGGGAGGATAAGGTTAGAGAAGCTCTCCCTTCTCTCTACCTTACTGTTCCATTGCTTCATCTTCTCTACCTGTCTCGGCGCACGTTAGTTAAGGTACGCCGAGCTGGTTTTCATGGCGAGAGGAAGAGGTCGCGGTAGGGGTAGACCTCGTAAACTACCGATTACAACTATAGATCGCATCATCTCAACATTAAATCACTCACCAAGTGTTACCAATGAAGAAGGACCAATTTCTGCTACTGTTCCATTGATTACTATTCCATTGATGCAATCGGAGGAGGTTTCTGAATAAAAAGAAGTTACGGAGCTTCCCCAACCTCAGACGGTACAAGGTGATAGAGGTAATGACCACATGCAGAAACCAGAACAACCACCTGTATCAGAAATAGAGAAAGTGACCACTGAAGTGACCAAAGGATGGGCAAATCTCTTCCATAAAAATAGATTTGCCTCAAATTGTATGACATTGGAGTATATTCCACCTACTATGCTCGATGGTAAACCTGTAGGCCAATTACTGAAAGAGGAGGTGGAAGAGGAAGAGCATAAATGGAAATGTGCCTTAGTGATTTTTGTTTTGGGGGCTGGACCAGGCTACAATGCTATGAAGCGTTTCATCATCCTTCACTGGTCTCATGTGCTAGAGCCAGAGCTGTACTACCACGAGGAGGGTTACTATCTAGCTAAGTTTCAAACCATGGGAGATGCTAAAGAGGTCATATGTGCTGGTCCATATTCCATTGCTAACAGACCTATGGTATTAAAGCAATGGACTGCTGATTTTGATTTCATTGCTGCTTTCCCTAATGACATCCCTCTGTGGGTAAAGTTCCCTAGACTTCCTATGTCATGTTGGGGTAGTAGATCATTAAGTAGGATTGCCAGTGTCCTTGGCAAACTTATTTTTGCTGATGAATGCACTACTAAACAGACTAGGATTTCCTTTGCACGCATGCTCATTGAGGTTAATGTATCCAAGGAGCTGCCAAGTGAGATTGAGCTCATTGATCCTAATGGTAAGAAATTTGTGCAGGAAGTGACATACGATTGGAAACCAACATATTGTGAGAAGTGCCCTGTGGTAGGACACAATTGTTTGGCTATTCCCAAACCTCCTCAACCTAAGCCCAGAGTTGTTCAGGAATGGAGAGTTAAGCCAAGTCAGAATGGGATACAGCCGGAGGGGAATTCCAATCAACAGTTAGTACCAAAGCAGACTACAGTACCCCCTAATGATGCAGATCCTTTAGGTAGTACAGAAGGTTTCACTCTGGTGGATAAGGGCAAGCAGGTGCAATCTCTAGTTTTCAATCTTGCAAACTTCCCCCCATTATCCCCTGTGGTGTTGAGTAATAGATTTCAAGTTGTGTCAGCTAGTAGACCAGGACATCCCCCTGATGAAGGGGGTCCTAGTCATACCCAATGAAGCTGTTAGTTTGGAATATTAGAGGTATCAATAAGAGATATAAACAGAAGGAAGCTAAAGAATACTTTAGACAGAATAAATTTAGTCTTGTTACTCTGGTAGAAACAAAGGTAAAAGAGAACAATGCAGGGAGAATTGCTAATCTGGTGGTTCCAGGTTGTAGTATGCTAGCTAACTATAGAGATTCTCCAAGGGGGAGAATTTGGATTCTATGGGATCCTCAGAAGATTGTTGTCGCAGGTATTCGGGAGGATGCCCAATTCCTTCATTGCAGTGTTCACGCTCCTGTAGGGGAACTGATTTGCCTCCTCACTGTGGTGTATGGTTTCAATGGTTTGGACCAAAGAAGAACAATGTGGCAACACATACAAAACCTTGCTACTGGTATTACTGATCCTTGGTTGGTTGCAGGTGATTTCAATGCTGTGATGTCTGTCAATGACAGACAATCATGTAATCAAGTGAAACAAGCTCAAACTCTGGACTTCATTCAATGTATTCAACTGGCTGAATTATCAGAGCTTCCTTGGAAAGGGGATTTCTTCACATGGACCAACAAACAAACTGGCATTGATAGAGTTTGTAGTAGATTGGATAGAATATTTGGTAATTATGACTGGATGATTAAATGGAGTCATGTACAAACTGTGTATGACCCTCATCTAATCTCTGATCATAATCCAATGGTGCTTACTATGAAGGAAGATAATATTGTCAGGAAGGCACCCTTCAGATTCTATAATGCATGGGCTAATCACAAGGATTTCCAACACATCATGAAGGCAAATTGGAGGAATACTGGCCAGGGCACTCTTAAGGTACTATGGAGCAATCTCAAGGCACTCAAACCTGTTCTAAAATCTCTAAATGTTAGAGAATTTAAGAACATTACACAGAAAATTGAATCTAGCAGGGAGGAACTAAAGGTCATCCAGAACCTGATGAGTTTGCACTATACTGATGACTTGCAGTCTAAAGAAAAGGAACTGGTATTGAAGCTGGAGAAGTGGTCAATGATTGAAGAGAGTATCCTACAACAGAAGTCCAGAGCCAAATGGATACAACTGGGAGACTCAAATAATAAGTATTTCAATGATGTGCTGAAAGAAAGAAACCAGTACAAAAGCATAACAGAACTGGTTACAGCAGGAGGTACCAGACTTACCAATCCAGATGACATTAGGGATGAGATCAAGAACTTCAATAAGTCTTTGATGGGGTCATCAGCTGCCTCTTTACCAGCAATTAATAGGTCATATATGGATAATGGTCCAAAGCTCACCCATCGCCAGCAGCAGCAGCTAGCTGCTGATATATCTACTGATGAGATTCTAGATAGCCTAAAAGCCATTGGTGATCACAAAGCACCAAGTATTGATGGTTACAATGCTACCTTTTTTAAACAGACTTGGTGGCTCACTGGCAACCAGATCACCAGGGCAGTTCTGGATTTCTTTCACTCTGGCAGAATGTATAAACCAGTTAATTGTGCCTCCCTTACATTGATACCTAAAGTTGCTAACCCACAGTCAGTTAAGGAATTTTGTCCAATTGCTTGTTGTTCGGTTTTATATAAAATAATATCTAAGATATTGGCCAACAAATTACAGAAATGCATGGCCAGTATCATCTGTGATTCCCAGGCAGGTTCCATTCCAGGAAGGAGGATTGCTGATAATGTTATCTTAGCACATGAGCTGATCAAACACTATGCAATAGCCCATGTGTCCCCTAGATGCATGATTAAAATTGACTTACAGAAGGCATATGATTCTGTTGAATGGATCTTCTTGCAACAAGTGATGGAGTCCTTAAATTTCCCAGGCAGGTTTATGAGGTGGATTATGGAATGTGTCCAAACAGTGAGCTATACAATCATGGTGAATGGGGAAACTACTGAACCCTTCCAAGCAGCTAAAGTTTTGAGGCAAGGTGACCCAGTCTCCCCCTTCCTATTTGCTATAGTGATGGAATACATTAGCAGAGCCCTTGTGGAACTAAAGAAGCATCCAGGCTTCTTATTCCACCCTGGCTGCAAAAGATTAAATATTACTCATCTTAGCTTTGCAGATGACCTTCTGTTATTTGTCAAGGGAGACCCGAAGGCTGTAACAACCATGTTCAAATACTTTTCTCAATTCACTGAGGCTTCTGGTATGACAGCTAATTTGAGTAAAAGTTCTGTCTACTTTGGTGGTGTTTCCCCTGATGTACAACAACACATTGTCAATCACCTTGGCTACGTATATGGGGAGCTACCTTTCAAGTATTTGGGAGTTCCCCTATCTACCAAGAAAATGTCCTTGCTACAATGGCAACCATTGGTGGATAAGGTAACTACCAGGATCACATCCTGGACTGCTAGGAAACTGTCCTATGCAGGGAGAGTACAGCTGGTGCAGTCAGTCATTTTTGGCATATAAGCATACTAGGCTCAGCTTTTCCTTATCCCTTCAAAAATCCTAAAGATGCTGGATGCAGTCTGTAGATCTTTTGTCTGGACAAGATCATCAAACATATCAAACAAATCATATATAGCCTGGGAAAAGGTATGTCTACCTAAGTCTGCTGGGGGATTAAATGTTATGAACCTGCTAATATGGAACAGAGCTGCAATCACCAAGCTTGGGTGGGATTTGGCCCACAAGAAAGATGTACTATGGGTAAAATGGATTCATTCTGTGTACATATAACAGCAACAATTACAGTCCTTAATCATTCCTAACCAAGCCAGTTGGATGGTCAGGGAGATCATTGATGCTACTGTTATATTGCAGCATTCCCAGCTGATGCACCAATCAGCTTGTTCTATAAAGAAGTTATACATACAGCAGATAGGACAATTGCCTAGAGTAGGGTGGAAAAATCTAACTATCCAAAACTACGCTAGACCCAAGGCAGTCTTCAACCTTTGGCTGTTATTACAGGATAGGCTGCCTACAAAGGATAGATTGGAACAGTGAAAGCTCAATGTGGACAACACATGTGCATTATGTCAACAAGACAGGGAGACTAGAGATCATCTTTTCTTCTCCTGCCCATTCTCTACCTTGCCGAGACACCAAACATTGCAATGGATTGTAGTAACTTAGGCCAATTATCAAAACTGGGAGCAATACATTCAGTGGATCATAGCCAAAACTAAAGGGAAGACTAGTCGAGCTCAAATCATCAAACTGGTCTTTGCTGAAATGCTTTATAACATTTGGTTAGAGAGGAATTCAAGGTTGTTCAAGAACATCTCCTGTTCCAGTGGACAATTGCTTAGAAATATTGCGTATACATGTCATGTTAGGAGTCCCCCTAAAGTTAGCCTACAACTTCCGCATTCTCTTCTGTAATTAGAAATATAGGTAAAGTAAATGAAGATGTTAGCTAGGTCTCTTTTGATGATAGTCAGTTGTGTATAGCCGACTATGGTTTTGTAATGAAATACCTTTTGGTGATTAATATAACAAGATTTAATTACCAAAAAATAAATAAGTGGAAAGCTAGGTGTGTTAACTCCGTGTTTCGAATGGGAAAGAGGAAGTGATAACATGAGAACATAAATAAGTCTGAATTAAAGAGCATTATATGGGAAATTTCGAAAAAAAAGGAAATCTTTTCGTATGGCCAAATGGAAAGCTAGGTGTGTTAACTCCGTGTTTCGAATGGGAAAGAGGAAGTGATAACATGAGAACATAAATAAGTCTGAATTAAAGAGCATTATATGGGAAATTGAATATCTATAACCAATACCGAAATCCGAAATGGGTAATTCAAATTAAACAAATATCACAACCCAAAATTCTCTAAGGATCGTGGTGGCGTCGAACATTACTGTCAGGCAAGCCAACCAAAATACTCAATTAATTTTTTTTTGTATTGGCTAAAAGTTATTTTTCCTTACACATTAAATAACAAATAATAAAATTTACAAAAACAACCGTGAAACCTTGAACAAACTTAACATATAATAATTCAAAAATCCTCCCAGAATCGGTGTCACGAGTGCATGAGCATCTACTGATAAGAAAAAAAATATAACAACCGTCCGGAATACAGTGGACATGAAGTAAATGCAGTATACTCGAAGGGAGTGTACTAGCTGCGGTCATCTCGAATAATGCAACTCACCTAATCCCAGAATGATCCATACTGCTACGCCCAATAGGCCGCTAGTGTTACATATACGTATGCAACAAAATGCACAGAAGTGTAGTATGAGTACGAAACAACATGTGCTCAATGGGTATCCCATCTAATCTTGAAGAAGTAGAGATGAGATGGTCAACTTCGACACTTACTAGTGGTCCAACAATGATGTCAATAATACATTAAATTGTGAATTTCTATAAATATGATTTTTACCAAATAGCAGGAAACAAGTAGACAATTATTCCTTTTAAAGGAAATTTTCAAAATTCCTTTTTCATTATTTTCCAAATATTCTCAAGCCACGAAGAGGCAATAACAACTTTAATAAGTTCGAGAAAATAATACCAGTATGCGCAAATAACTACCGTGGGACGTACAGTCAGATCCAACATAAAAGAAATTGTGCACTACCGAGGATTGAACGTCTCAAACCATGGATGCATCTATTACCCCGCCCGCGAACTATCCATGCGATGCGGTCAACATAAAATAAACAACCACCCTGCTCGCGAATCATACATGCGACGCAGGTACACATAAAATAAACAATCACCCTCTCGCGAATCATACATGCAACACAGGTACACATAAAATACATGCTCAACTAGTAAATTAAGAATTAATCAGAGAAAATTATTCAAATAAAGGCCGCTTTCTCTTTTAACAATTTAAGAAAATAGGTCGAATCTTCTTGTGAATGTATTTATTAATTCGATGTGGTTTAAGCAATTTGAGCTATCAATAAGATTACAAATATTTCAAGTATAGCATGTTTTTTGGTCATAGACTACCCGGACTTCAACATAATAGTAGCTACGCACGGACTCTCGTCACCTCGTGTGTACGTAGCCCCTACAAATAGGAGCACATAACCAACTAATTCACCTATGGGGACAATTCCCTCTTACAAGTGTAATGACCCGATCCGTCGTCTTTTGTATTTTAGCCCCGTTATCCCCGTTATATGTTTTACCATATGTTGATATATGTGTTTGGTGAGTTTGAGATGTGTTGGATTGAAATTGGTTGGAAATGAGACATATAGTCTCTTTAAGGAAAACTTAAGTTGGAAAAGTTAACTGGACGTTGACTTGTAAGTTAGAGGGTTCAGAATTGATTTCTGATGATTCGGCTAGCTTCGGGAGATGATTTGTAACTTAGGAGAGTGATCTGAATTAAATTTGGAGGCCCGGTGTAGAATTAGGCTTGAATTGGCAAAGTTTGAAATTTGGCGAATTCTGGTTGATCGGTGAGATTTTGATCCGGGGGTCGGAATGGAATTCCAAGAATTGCAGTAGCTTTGCTAGGTAATTTTGGATATGTCTGTAAATTTTCATATCATTCGGACGTCATTTGGTTTGGTTTTGGATCAAATGCGAATTTGGAAAGTTTAAGTTTAATTTAGAGTTGAATTCAATAATTTTAATGATTTTTGATGTTAAAAATAGTGTTTTTATGGCCCGAGCAAGTTTGAATGAGGTATTAAGTCATGTTGGTTATTTTGGTTGAGGTCCCGGGGGCCTCGGGGTGATTTCGGATGGTTGTCGGACAATTTTGAAGTTGAAAAGTGTTGCAGAATTTGAGCTTCAGGTGTTGCAGACGGATTGCTCTATGCGATCGCATGAATGGCGTTGCGATCGCATAGAAGGCTGGGCTGGGGCCCTGAAATTTTTTCAATGCGGTCGCATTCGGGGGGATGCGATCCCGTAGGCTAAGGTCTTGGTGCTCCGCGATCGCAGAGCTGGGAATGCGTTCGCGTAGGTTCAGCTGATGAAGCTGTGCGGTCGCAGGGTTGAGGTCGCGTTCGCATAGGCCATTGGGGAATACTTGGAAAGTTGTTCTATGTGATCTCAGGAGGATTGTCGCGATCGCATAGAGGAAAGTAGAGCTGGGCAGAGGGCTTTTAATAACATTTCATCCGCGAGCTTCTTCACTTTTTCCTCCATTTTTACAAAACCTTGAGAGCTCATTGACGAATTTTGAAGGGGATTTCACCGTGAAATGATTGGGGGTAAGTCTCTTGGTCTTATTACATCATTTTATTGAAGATTCAACCATAAATTCTCTGAAATTGGGTGTAAATATTGAAGAACTAGGGCTTGGTATTCCAAATAAAAATCGGGGATTTAGAGGACCAATTGGACTCTGTTTTTGATGAATTTTATATGTATGGACTCGTGGCGAGGCGAGGATTCTGAAAATGTAAGTTTCATAATTATTCGAGAAGCGGGACTGAGGCTCAGGTTTTGCTTCCATTAGCCTATTATGATATATTTGTAGTGATTTTGGCTAGTTTCGACATGCGTGGAGGCCGGTTTGAGGAGAAAAGGCATCGCGGGCTTGAGCTTTCGCCGGATTGAGGTGGGCAATACTTGTAAATGATGTCCTGAGGGTTTGTAAACCCCGGACTTGCACATCATAGTACTCTATTGAGGTGACTTGCACGCCAGGTAACGGGCGTGGGGTAGAGCAACATTGGGGATTGTGATTTGGTCCGTCCCGCTTAATAAAAACACTACCTAGTTGCTTGAAATTGAATTTGACACACAAATATAGATATTAATTATCATGAACTGGATTGATTATCATGTATGGGGCTTAGTGCCGAATATTTGAATCCTTCAGGGATTGGTATCACTGTCTTGATAATACCGTGCATATTTTCATCTCAGTCTAAGGTTTTAAAATGGTATTTTTGCTACTCAACATTTTTATAAGATTTGAAAACTTAAACGAGGCTTTGATGACATTTTAGTTGCGAGTTGCTATGATACTGTTGCCCAAGGGGCTTATATGCATTCATGACTATGCATGGGTCGGTTTGCACGATCCGCAACGGATATATATTGATATTGCGCTTGGGCTGAAGGAGCCCCTCCAGAGTCTGAACCCCCACAGTGAGCACGGGCGCCTTTGCATGGATCAGGTTGTACGCCACAACGTCATATGCATTGCATTGCATACATATATTGGCTTTACTTGTACTACGTGGCATGACATTTAGCACTCATTCATTACTGGCATGCATGTGCTATCTGCCTTATTGACCAGACACCCTGGTGGAAATTGTTAAGGAGTGCTGAGCCCAAGGGGCTGACTTGAGTGCAGACTTGCACTGTTTGAGGTTGTACCCATGTATTGATCTATTATAATGAAAGGAAGAGATGTTAAAGAGATTTATAAATAATCTACTCGCATATGTTAAAAATGAATACCCTGAAAGTGTACTTTCGTTTAAAAAGATGATATTGTATGTTTATAGCATGAGATAGTGCTTTGTGTGGTTTCTTTTTCCTCAGCATTATTTACTTTTATTACCGTTGAGTTGGAAGTACTCACTCGACTCCCTGCACCATGTGTGCAGTTAAAGGTACTTGGAAGCTTAGCTGAACTTGGAGCTGGTCTAGAGCTCCATTTGGGAACGTCGAGATAGCTGCTTGGCGTCCGCAGGATCCGACACTCCCCTTATTACTCTGTATTTGTTTAATTCCGCGTACTCTCGGAAGTTACGTGGTTTTCGTGAGATTTCGGGATATTGTTATAGCTATCATCTTATTTTGATTTTCTTCACTGTAATTACTTAAAATAAATGATTTTGAGCTCTAAGCTCGGGTTGAGAGTGTATTTGGTCGGGATTTCCTAGCCGTTGGGTTAGGCGCCATCACGACCGGGTTTGGGGTCGTGACAACAAGGTTAGAAAGGAGACTCACCTCACGCTTAAACGCGATTCCAAATGCCAAGAACAAGTCCAAACGCTCCATCCGGAACAGAACGATCCCAGACTAGTCAAATGGAGTAAAAACTAATCAATATAAGCTCACAAGATCGAATTCTAGCTATTCAAACCATCTTCCAACCATTTATATGGGTTTCCTAAATTTCAACCCCCGGCACACGTGCACGGATTTTCAAAATTTTCGAAGAATAAGTTTACCCATAATCTCATGAACTCAAATAAATGATTTACTCTCAATTTCATACCCAAAATTGTGCTCAAATTTCAAGAACATCAATTTTCTAGGTTTTCATCTAAACCCCTTGATTTTTCTTAATTTTCATACGTTAATCTACCCATAATCTATGTATTTAACTCGTGTTGTGTAGAAAATACTTACCTCAAAGTGTTAGGTGAAGACCCTATCCTAAAAGATCCAAAAATCGCCTAAGAGGATGAAGAAAATGAGCTAAATGGTCTAGATCTCGAAATTAATAGCTGGATACAGGCCTCTGATGTCGCATTTCCGACACCAGGTTCGCAAATGCGACAAAAACCTCACAAATGCGAAGCCTGCTACCTTCCTGCCATCGTCGTATTTGCGACAAAATGATTGCAAATGCGAGCTTCGTAAATGCGAATAATCCATCGCAAATGCGACCCCTGATAGATTTTGCCCACTTCGCAATTGCGATAATAGTTTCGCAAATGCAAACCCTTCAGGCCTCGCAAAAGCGACCCCAATTGTCGCAAATGCGAAGAATTCCCTAGCTGCCCATGTTCGCAAATGCGAACGTCACTTCGCAATTACGATGATCGCATTTGCGACCAAGGCATCACAATTGCGCTCATACCAGCACCAGCAATAACTTTTTACCCAATTTCGTTCCGTTAACCATTCGAAATCCACCCGAGGCCCCGGGAACCCCAATTAATCATACTAATCAGTCCCAAAGCACATTACGGACTAGCTCGAGGCCTCAAATCATATCAAACAATGCTAAAACCACGAATCAACCTCCAATTCAAGCTTTATGAACTTTAGAACTTCAAACTTCTATTTTTCGATGTTAAAACCTATCAAATCACGTCCGATTGACCTCAATTTTTGCACACAAGACATGCTCGACATTACGGACCTACTCCAAATTTTGTAGTTAGATTCCGACCCCGATATCAAAAAATCCACTTCCGGTCAAACTTCTAAAAAACTTCAAATTTCTATCTTTAGCCAAATGGATCCAAAATAACCTACGGACCTCTGAATTCACTTCCGATCGCGCTCCCGACTCCAGAATCACAATACGGAGCTACTCCCAGACTCGGAATCTCAAACGGACATCGATATCACTGAAATGCACTTCAATTAAAACTTATGAAATTCTTCAAAATGCTAATTTTCACAATAGGCACCAAAACACTCCCTAGGTCATCCAAAACCCGATCCGTGCATACGCCCAAGTCCGAAATCATCATATGAACATACTGGAATCTTCAGATCCCGATTCCGAGGTCGTTTACTAAAATTTCCCATCCTAGTTAGTTCTTTCAACTTTAAGCTTCCGAAATGAAAATTCTCTTTCCAAATCAATTATGAACTTCCCGAAACTTAATTCCGACCATGCGTACAAGTCATAATACCTGAAATGAAGCTGTTCATAGCCTCAGACTGCTAAACGATGTGCTACAACTCAAAACGACCGATCGAATCGTTACAAGAAAATACTAAGTACAGCTTGACCAGATTTACGAGTTATAACGAAAATTTTGAAAGGAGCCATAATTTAGAAATCAAATTCCCAATACTACTAATTTCTAACTGACGGGTCTCTTTTTCTTCCCGGCTGAAACTAATTACGTTTGAAATTAAATAATCTTCCAAATTTATACAGCTGTCTAGATATTATTCCAACTACACATTCATTTTGACATATATTTTATATAACCACATAATTATTAAGAATTCAAATAACTTTCTACCATCCAAGTACAAAATAATCAATTAATCTAAATTTTTACTGAAGTTATGTGTTTTACTCTCGTGTTTCGGTTCGATCCGTTCATTTTGAGATAGAGGGAGTAATCTATATATATATATATATATATTAAAAGATAATTTTGAATTTATAGATAAAGTTCTAAAATTTGAATTTAAATTAAAAATAATTTTTCTTTTTAATCATGTTATCATACTTAATTCGGTTAATGATCATATGCAATCATGTTACGTACTTTTGTTATTTTTTATAATTGCTTAAATACTACTTTGCCTCTAGCAAAAAAAAAAAATTACTCTATATAAGTATAAAACTCTTTCACATTTAAAATCATATAAGTATAGTTATTTGAAACACTATAGCTAGATCTGAATAAAGCGAAATTCTTTTAAAATAAATATAATATATATGGTACACGTCTATATTTATCTAAATAACAAAAAATAATTTACAAAATCAAATAAAAGTTTACATACATATTTAATAAAGTAAACATACATTCTGGAGAAAAAATATCACAAAATTAGTCAGTATTATAAAAAAGTTATTTCTCTTTTCTTCTCGAAAAATATTTGTTTGAATAATAAATTTGCATAAACGGACATCAAACAAATAACAAAATATTGGCTATACAATTGTTATTATTAATTTCAATTTAACGCATTCAAGAAATTGAAGGATATAAGCTGAAACCCCTTCATTTAGCTGTAGTCAAGCCAATATTGCAAGGGTATAATATTTTTTCGTTGAAAAATATTAGTTTTGAATCATTAGTTAATGTGAATAATTTTTTTTTCAAACTGAATAAGAAATAAATTGGTTTATAATTGATAGTTTCTATAGCGACTTTTAAGTGTAACAAAGAGTATATATAAAGAAAAAGTGGTACGCCGTGGAATATTTTAAAAAAAAAATATAAATAAATTATATCAAAAAATCTCTTTACTTTTTTTATAATTTAAAGATAATAAAAAGACAGTATTAAAAATTATTTGGGAATTTTAAAATTATTATAATAGAAGTTATATCATGGATATACTCATAACAAACCGAAATTTTATGGAATATTAACATAATATCTGGTCATATTTATTATTTATTTTTGTAGCTAGTATATATAGATGATATACTGGCAATACACGATTATACATATATTATATATGGATTATATATAAATTACACATCATTCAATTTGTTTTAATTTAAGTGGTCAGGTGAGCACCTATTTAGCTGATTAGTTTAAGCTAAAAGAAAAATATGAGATAATTTCAACCAATGACTAAAAATATAATTAAAGTTCATATGTAGATAATTTTTATTAAAACTCATCCTTTTATAGTGAATTAAATTAATTTTTTGTAATAACAGAAATAATGACATAAAAATAAGATAAAAGAAAATAAATATTCAAAAAATATTAGAAAGATCTAAAAACCAGAAATAATAGATGACAATAAATTTCTTATGTTTCATCTTTGTTGAGAATATAAAATTTGAAAGTTAATCTCATCGGTTTCAATTTTTTTCAACTCAAATACATAGATTATAAGATAAGGATATCTTCGTTTTTTTAATAATTTATATTATGTGTCATTTTTAAAAAATCACTATTATTAATAAACTCATATGATATTTAAATTTTAATTGAAATGCAATTTGAGTAGTTTGCATTGAGGTTAAGCCAAATATGGTATCAAAAGATAAACTACTCAATAATTTTAAGACAATATATGCAATATTTATAATAATAATCAACTAATTTAACATTTAATGATTTAAAGAACAAATTTTTTGAATATATAGGATCTCTGGGACTAGAGATATCGATAAACTTAAAGTGAAGTCATACTGAAATAAATCTGACCAAAGAATCATTGGAATTTTTAGATAGCCGATTAAAGTGAATTTTAAATTAAGGATAATATCTTCACTTGCATCATTATATATATATATATATATATATATATATATATATATATATATATATATATAGAGAGAGAGAGAGAGAGAGAGAGTATAAGAGTCACATCGTAATCAAATAATCGTTTATATCATGTCACCTTTGTATTTTACCATAAATATGAGTTATTATTTCATTTTATGGCTATTTTTAAGTTTCAATGACACCTATGAAAATAGTGTAAAAATAAAATTATCACTAGGAGAATTGAGAAAATGTTGTTGTTTTTTTCATTGTTGTATTTCTTAATTAATATATGTAGATTATCTACAATTATTTGGAAGTTCTAAATGTTTAGGTTATTTATATATAATTCAAATAATTCAGATATTTAACATGGTTAAAGTCAAATATCAAAATAGAGTAAAAATAATTCACTAGCCAAAGAAATTTTTATATTTTTAGATTGCCAACTAAAATAAGTTTTGAATTAAGAATAATATTTTTAATTACATTATTATAAAAATAATTATTATTAAAAAATAATATTTTGGAAACTTTAATTTTAAGAAAGAAATATTTTTTAAGAGATATAAACACACCAAATAAGAGTTTAAACAGTAGTAAAAGAGTTAAGTCTTATCCAAAAGAGATATTCATTATCTCAATATTTGATTGTTTTGCCATAAATATGAGTTATTATTTTGCTTTCCGACTATTTTCAGGATCCAATGACACCGCCAAAAATGATATTGAAAAAGAAAAATAAAAGAATCTCTTAAATTTTTTCATGTAATTAATATTCAATGATTATATATATTTACTGAGAAAGTGTAAATTTTAAGATTATTTATACATAATCCAAACAACTTAAATATTGAATATAATTAGTGTCCGCACATCTGCACGGATACTAATACTAGTAATATGAAGAGAGAAGGAAATGAGTTTGACTATAAGAACATGAAATTAAAAGTCCATTACTAATTCTCAAAAATAGAATATGGAAAATTTTAAATATATGAAATTTTTTCTACTATATCTTGGTCAAAATTAAGAGAAATAATGAATATTTAAAATCTGAAAAGAGGTCTTAGAAATCAAATTCAAATAATAGGATTTCCTATATCTATTAGAACTTTTAATTTTTTGATACAATTAATACTTAAGCTAAATAATTATCCTCATTTATATTTTAGATATTATTCCCATGCATTCGCTGTCAGTATTAACAGTACTGAAAATTCAAAAATTGAAAATTGTTATAAACTAAAGCAAAAGACAAGAACAATAGAACAAGAACAATAGCAATAGAGAGAAGAGTAGAGAGAGTTCTTCTTATTGAGTTGAGAGGGGTCTCAAGGGATGATTTACAATGGTAGGGGGCACCTCTATTTATAGGGGAGAGGAAGATTTAGCTACCACTAATAGAACTCTAAAATCTCTCTAATTAGATACATTAAAGACATTCACCTTAAATAGAAGTGTAAGAATCTTCTATTTCATAACACTCCCCCTTGAATGTCTATTCAATAATGTGCCTCATAAAACCTTAAAACCAAAACCCAATGGGAAAAATTAAAGTAAGGAAAAAGAGTACACATGTTTGAATATGCGCCTATTGGTTGCCTCGTTAAAAACCTTGCAAGGAAAACCCAGTGGGAAAAAACCTTGTAAGGGAAAAAGAGTGCAACGCGCATTGACTCCCCCTAATGAGTACATCAATTTATATCCTTGAGCATTTGCATTCCAATCTTGTGCATCATCTTCAAAACGATCTTTGGTAGAGATTTGACAAATCAACCATATTGACTTGAATAAATATTCCGTACCTTGAAATCATCATTCTTGATAGATATGAACATCTTCATATATTGTCGTGGAATAACTCTTCAATATCTCCATAGATGCATTCTCAATGCCATCATGCTTATAGTTATAGCAAGATACATATGTACACAAATTGCACTTAGGATGCGGTACTTCAGGACCAAGAATTGCATATGCTTCAAGCAACTTAAATCTTTCAAGTTAAGTCATATAAGTCGCATAATAGACTTTAGCTGCATATCAAAGTTTCATGTCATGCTAAACAAATAAGATATCGAAAATTGACTATACATACCTTTGCCTTTATACTTTCAAGCATATGAACTATAGGTTCAAAACTACATGTCTTTCATATGGAATCAATTCTTCTTGAATTGTATCTCTTCCATTTAGTTGCTTTCTTTGAGTCAGCAAATGCGTATAGCATGTTTTGCAATATGTTGCAATTGCATTTCCCTTTTATGAACTACAGGTTCATATCATGATATTCGGGGATATACATATACAAATGAAAATTCATCCCATATAACACTTTCTCAAATGTTTATCATGTCTCCCCCTCATGTTAGTAAAGCTAACATGTTTCCTCAACTTTGGGAAATCATCTTTGTGCATTATGTCAATATACACAGCACCTTAGTAATAAGATGAAATTATTTGGTTCCTGACCTTGAACCACTTGTGAGGGGAGAATATACTCTCGTATACAACTTATATCAAACTGATATATATATAACTTTGTTCTCATAAGAAACAGTTTAGCTATTAAGTGGAAGCACTCAATAATTATCTTGCTAAACCAACTTTAATATAAACCAACTTATCAAGATGAACTGTCTTGAGTAGAGAATCTGGAAACTATGCTCGAAGTTAGATTACTGAGCGATTTACCTCGCAAGCACTGCCAGGCTGCGGGTTAATAACAATGGCGCATGTAACCATATCATAGATGCATCATATGTGGTATACATGGCAGGTGAATGGGCCCATACTCACCTTTCATATTTCCAGAATTTATGGGCTTCAACCCGAACTCTTTAGTTGGTCAGTTCATTACTGAGAACAAGAACTTCTAGTTCTTTGATATTCACCTATGTGAATTTGCACATCATACTTCAAATGGGATGGCTAACATAAATGTCAACTGACTAAATTATCAATATTGGTAAACTTCAAATTTACACCATGACATGTGCACTTATCAATAAACTTCGGGTTTATTATGACATGGGTTTTATACCAATAGATATCCACTTTATTGTGGCATTCTTTCGTTTGTGTAGTACAAACTGGAGAACAAAGCGGGTAGCTTTTCATATACAAATTACCCCGCTACAAGTTATAGTAATAGGAGAATCAAAGCCTTCCTTTATTTATAGTCTCAATATAATCAATCGCTTTCGCGTGTACTTTGGAAACTGAATAAGTTTCTTTGAGACTTACTACAGCACAATACTCAATTGTGTTTCTCCAACATAGTAATAATTGGCTCTTCGAGAGCTCTCAATTAATTTTGTACTACCACAGACTGAGGTTCGAGATCCTCACATTCTTGCATTCCGTATTTTCAAGAGTCTCAGGCTCAATAGATTCTTCGTGAATCTCGGAATTAATCAAATCATGAGCGTCCTCATGTGATTCTTTTATAGTGTCATTTAGATCGTTCTTTTTCCTCTTTCTAGGATTTCGATCTTTGGAACCTAATGGTCTGCCACGCTTCTGGCGTGCATTTGACTCATTGGATACGACACTAGATATTTGTCCAATAGGGACTTCAATACGGATCGGAACTTTTTCCCGCGTGAATGTGTGATTTCGTTATCCTCTTCAAGTCCGTAAATGCGTCAGGCATTTGATTTGCTATTCTTTGCAAATGGATAATCTTTTGTACCTCTTTCTCATAAGTAGAGGTATGTGGATCAAGATGAGATAATGATTCATTTTTCCACAAAATTTTCCGTTTGGTTTCACAAACTTCTCCCCCTAATTTTGGGAAAAGTGTTTCATCAAATCGACAGTCTGCAAATCGTGCAGTAAACAGGTCGCCTGTCAATGTTTCAAGGTAGCGAATGATGGAGGGCGAATCAAACCCAACATATATTCCTAACCTTCTTTGCGCACCCATTTTGGTGCGGGATGGCGGTGCTACAGGCACATATACGGCACATCCAAATATCCTTAAATGGGATATATCGGGTTCATGACCCAAAACCAATTGCAACGGAGAATACTTGTGGTAATTCGTCGGCCTGAGACGAATTAGCATTGCTGCATGCAATATGGCATGACCCCACACTGAAGTGGGCAGCCTCGTTCTCATCAGTAATGGCCTTGCAATCAACTGCAAGCGCTTAATTAACGATTCTGCAAGACCGTTCTGAGTGTGAACATGGGCTACAGAATGTTCAACTTTTATCCCGATTGATAAGCAATAATCATTAAATGCTTGGGATGTAAACTCAGCAGCATTATCCAGTCTAATGGACTTGATTGGATTATCTGGAAAGTGTGCTCGTAGCCTAATGATTTGTGCCATTAACTTCGCAAACGCCAGGTTGCGAGATGACAACAGGCACACATGAGACCATCTACAGGATGCGTCTATCAAGACCATGAAATACCTAAACGACCCACTAGGTGGGTGAATAGGTCCACAAATGTCCCCTTGTATACGTTCCAGAAACTGGGGTGACTCAGTCCCAACCTTTGTTGGGGATGGTCTGATAATCAGCTTGCCTTGATAACACGAAGTGCAAGGATATTCATTACTTGAGAGAATTTTGAAATTCTTTAACGGATGCCCATATGAGCTTTCTATAATCCGTCTCATCATGGTTGATCCTGGGTGACCCAGTCGATCATGCCAAAGTACAAATGTATTGGACTCAGTATTCTTTAGATTTACTGTTGAATGTGCCTCAATTGCACTAATTCTTGTCCAATACAGGCCACAAGATAAAGACGGGAATTTCTCAATAACCCTCTTTTGGCCGGAGACATTCTTTAAAGTGAGGACGAGATATTCAAGATTATCTTCATCCATTGTCTCAATATTGTAGCCATTCCGGCGTACATCTTTAAAACTCAACAAGTTTCTTCTTAGACTTGGAGGAGAATATTGCATTCTCTAAGATAAACGACATGCCTTTGGGCAGAGTTACATTTGCTCTTCCGGAGCCTTTCAATCAATTTACTTCCCATGGTATGACATACAAAAGGAATACATGAACATAAGAATAAACAAGTTCAATTCTTTTGTGTCACATAATATTTTCAAGATCTGCTACTAACAGTTGACTAACAAAATCAGATATGTTGTCCATAATCAATTACTTTGCAGTTTGAAAATTTCAGCGTTTTTCATAAGACAATCGATTATTAAACCCACACAATCGATTGTTGGAACATAGACAATCGATTGTGGATGATTTTTGAAAAATTCCAGATTACACTGCCTAACGACAATCGATTGTTAGATGTAGACAATCGATTGTGGGTGATTTTTGAAAAATTCCAGACCTCACTGTTTCAAGACAATCGATTGTTAGTCAACGACAATCGATTGTTGATCAATTGTTTTTCAACTTTAATGCGAAAATAGTTGATAATCGACTAGTTTTTCAGGCTAGTCGATTACCCCCACTGGAAAATAAAAGTTTTATTGATATTTGAGCATATTGAAGAACTAATACAAATATCATATCATGAACTAGCTAATACGAGCTAATACTAATGACTATTAGTTTATTCATTAACTAATACAAATAAATCAAACAGCTCCATCTTCTTTCATCACCGATCCATCATCGATTAGGTGGTCTATCTTCCCATCGGGTTGCTTAAAGAAGTCTGCCACATCCAGGTGGGTGAAGTCAAAGTTGTCGTCAGAGACAAAATTCGTTTCAGGGCGTTTACTCTTTCGAGATGCTTAATAAAGGTCAACCAAATTTTATGGTATACGGCAAGACTTAGACCAGTGCCCGTTTTCACCGCAACGATAATATATAGTTTATAAACTATTTGCTTTTGGATTCTTATCGTATCGTGCTTGTGGCAGAGTGACCAACTTCAGGTTTGTCATCTCTCTTCTTTAAGCCTTTCCACAAGATGGGTGAATCCTTGATGTTGAGATGTTCAATCTTCAAACTTTCATCAAGGTGATGGCGCAAGTAAATCAAGGCCTTCGTATAGTTTTGGGTGGATGCATTATTTCTGTCTTTAATGGCGTCTCCAAGACCCATAGCATCTAAGTGGATTTCATCATCCAACACCCATGTCATATAGTTCTTGCCCGAAATTTCGAGGGCAACGAACTTTCTTTTCATATGGCACAATTACATCAAGAGCGTGTTCATACTTACGGGCTCTATTACAATTATCACATTCACTTCAGGGAATGGATCAAAATCATGTGCTTTACACAAGCTGCTACCACATTCTCTAAAGGGAATGGAGCAAATTCAATTGGACGGAATTCTTTATCACGTCCACAATCATACATGAATTTAATCATGGCAGGACATAGAGATTTTACCACTTCGTGTGGTTATAATTTCTCACAAACTTCATTAGAGTTATAATCAAACTTTGTATATAAAATTTATAGAATTCCAAGAATTTGAAAAGGAAAAGTAAATTACTTACCTTTAAGGTATACCAAATATATTTTCTATGTTTCTTTCTTTCTTCCTTTCCTTTCTTTCTTTCCTTTTTCTTTTCAACTTTTTCGTTCTTTTTTTTTTCTTCTTGCCTTCCAGTGTCTTGCTTTCTGTTTCTTTTCTTTTTTTTTTTTTTTCGTTTGTCCTTTTTTTTTTTTTCTTTTTCTTCTTTGAAGCAAAACCCTACACAAACAAAAGTTAAGACAATCGAAAATTTCAATTGGTTAGAGACTCGTGCTGATAACGTGTTATAAACTAAAGCAAAAGACAAGAACAATAGAACAAGAACAATAGCAATAGAGAGAAGAGTAGAGAGAGTTCTTCTTATTGAGTTGAGAGGGGTCTCAAGGGATGATTTACAATGGTAGGGGGCACCTCTATTTATAGGGGAGAGGAAGATTTAGCTACCACTAATAGAACTCTAAAATCTCTCTAATTAGATACATTAAAGACATTCACCTTAAATAGAAGTGTAAGAATCTTCTATTTCATAACAAAAATGTCATATTTGGAAATAAGATTTCATATAACAACTTGCATTTTTCAAAATCTGCTAAAAAATAATTAAATTAATTAATTTCCCTAATTATATTTATGTATAGATATTATTCCTATATAACCTATCAGCGTACAGTAATAAAGAAAATTCAAAATTTGAAAAAAATATCATTAGAATAAATTAAGTTATATTCCCAGTTTACATTTCTCTCTAGATGTTATTTCTCGAGTAAAATAAAAGACATAATAGGAAAACAAAAATGGTACTACTAGTAATATTCCAAGTGTCAAGAGGAAATGATTCCAACTTCCACATGTAAACTAACCAAAGTGAAAATAAATGTGAAGATAAGGAAAAAAATACATATGACTGAAAATATACAGAAAATCCGGGGGAAGGCGTTATCTATAAAAAAAGAGAAGAGTAGAAAGACAGGCATGTGATTAGAAAGAGGGACAGGTGCTTTGGCGTGAAGATGAAAACGAGAGAGACGGTTTGACAAGAAGAGAGAAACTTAATTTTTATTTTTCATCCAAAGAAATAGTAGTAGAGACTACTTTTACTCTATTTTTTCTTGCCTTGAAACAAGTGAATTTTCAAAGTTTGACATCTTATCATTTACTGTACTATTTTTGAAGCCATTTGGTAAGCAGTATCAGACAACAACTCATTTCTTTTTTTTTTTCTTCTCATTTACCTCTGACAACAACTCATTTCTTTTTTTTTTTCTTCTCATTTACCTCTGTTTATTTCTTTTCTTTTCCTCTTCCATTTCATTTAATTCTCTGTTTGGAAACTGATTGATTTTTGGGGTCATAAATCTTTTTTATTAAAGGGTGTGTTTTTTGAGTTAAAGATTACTGTCCCCTCTCTTTAGTCTACCAGGTCAGGCAACCTCTCTTTTCATCTCTCTCTCTCTCTCTCTCTCTCTCTCTCTCTCTCTCTCTCACGTTCTTGTTTTCCCATTTCATCTTTGATGTTTTCTCTCTTCTTCTTTTCTTCATTCATTTCTTGTTAAGAGGTGATTCTCTTTGTATGTTTTTCTTGTTTTGATTGTTCTTTTATCTGGGTTTTTCTATTGAAAGGTAAAAGATTTATCAACCATTTTTCATCTAACGTTTCTTTTGGATTTTCATGTGGTAACCTTAGATCTGTTGCTTCATCTGGTGCAGTTTTGCAGGTAAAATTCTTATACTTTTTCCTCTGTTAGCCGATCTTTTTTTTTGGAGGGGGGGGGGGTTGCTTTCTCTTTGGTTTTTTCTTTCTTTGTTTCAAGCTTTTGGGTTTCTCATGCTGATTCTGGGTTTATCTGCAAATACTTTTTTATTTATTTATGATATATGTTTCAAAGGACATTTTTCTCCCTTGGTTTTGCTGTATAAATAGTTCGATTTTTCTTGTTTGACTTATGCATCTAATGCTTCAAAGGCTCCTCTTTTTTCCAGTAAATTAAGCTGAAAAACATAGTTTTTACCTTTACTATATATATATATATATATATATATATATATATATATATATTTGGCTGTTTATGGTTGTACATTAAGCTGATTTAGAGGGGGATGAGTTAACCACCTTCTTCTATTGAAGAATACAACTTTTTTCTGATGTTTGATAATTATTACTAGTAAAGATCTGATTTTTAGTGGTTTTAGAGAGATTACTTCTTTTTTGATCAAGGATATTGGATTTTCTGAAGTTTGCAGATGTATTTAGTTTTGAGTCCGTGATTATTGGTTAGTACATATGTTTAATTTTAACTCGAAATGTTTTTGGATTAGGGAAGGCTCTATTTTTTCCTAGTGTAATGTTGGTTTCTAGTTGGTGATTGCTTCATTTTGTCCTTGCCTCAATTAAAAGGCTGCTATTTTCCAGACTTTTATTTAATGGTATTTGGTATGTGAAGTAGTTGTGGTATCAAGCTCTTCAAATTTTTGTTGATGAGAATTTTCTGTGATTATGCTATTCTTAGCCGAGGGTCACACTACCTTCCCCAGATTCCACTTGTGAGACTGGTTATGTTGTTGTTGTTAGAATTTTCTTGTTGCCTCAGTCTAATTGAAATCAGCCACATTCATTGTATGGCAAAGTTTAGGTTTGTGTGCAACACAATTATCTATTCCTTGTTTTCTACTGTTTGTGATGTTTAAGGTGATATTGTTCATTGCATAAAGTTTTGTTTTTGGTACCCATGTATGGTTTATAAAATCTCGTTACTATGCAACTTAGAAAGATATCTCAGGGAGGATGAGATGTTTTAACTTGTGGCATCAACTAGATTAGATCATATTTCAATGCAGTGGTTAAGGCTTGTCTATGAGCTCATCACCAAATTAATGTTTCTTTCGTAAAAACGTGTTCTTTCCCACCGTATTCCTAACCTAATATATCAGAATATGCGAACAGGAATTTTGATTCTCACGTCCTATTAGTATACTGCCTTAATTTACCTGCTTTACTCAGATTAAGGAGCGGTTATGTCAAATTATATTTTTGAGTTTGTTTCAGGTCTGCTTAGCTGTAGTTGGAGGCCCTGCTTGCACTACTACAATCTCAAATTCTTTTGGAGATTGTGAATTGAGTATAGACCTAATGCAAGGGCAACGGAGTACCATCAGTTACCTGCCAGAAACTTTGAGTTTCAATCATGGTTCAACATCGAGTGATGGCAATATAGATCAGCAGATTTGTTGGAATAATTTGCAGAATCCTGCACAAAGTCGGCTACCAGATTATATGGTACCTTCTAATGAGACAAACATACAGTTTCTTAGTCCTGTAAACCAAGAAAGACAGAATATAATTGGCTGGAATTTAGGAGAATCCAGCTCCTCCGGTACGCAGAATAATGTTAGTCGGAGCGAACGTAAAACAGATCATGGATGGTCATCTGCAATTAGTGCCGGTCCTGGGCCTTCTCACCTCTCTGCTGAACAGCAATATGTGTCTACCAACATTCTTTCATTGAGTGACGTTGAAGTAAATTTGAACAACCAGATAGCTAACCACACTTTGTTTTCTCAAGGCTCTACTTCTAGCACTGTTCCTCATGATCTAAATAGAAGTTCTGGACTTGAGGGGAATGATGACGATGAAGATGACGATGATGATGATGATGATGATGATGACTGCCAAGTGATGGACTGCACCCCAGCATTCACATCTGATGCACCAGGAAAAGAACGGATATCAACTGCGAATACTTCTTTCAATCCTTTTGCTGGGCCTTCTGCTACTAGTGGATTTCTGGTGGATGAAATTGATGGCAGGCCAGGCTGTTCATTGGATGGTCGAAGAATGGCGTGTAAGAGAAAAGCACTTGAAGGACATCTAGGGCAATCTTCAGGAGGCGGAAGTTCAAATTATCCTCCATGTGCAGAAAACAGCTTGTGGCGTTCACTGCCTACTCCAAATAATATGACTATAGGTGCGAGTATCCCTCCACCAACAGAAAGTAGCAGAAACATCAATTTGTCGGAGCAGGTGAATCCAAGGCTTGGGCTCACCGTGGGTGGATTTACTACGGAAGGTCCTGTTGCATTGCCTGCTTCAAGAAGTGCAGAAAGTTTCCGAAGAAATTTCAGGCTGAGGATCAATGGCTCTCATCAGCAAGCTTCTATTCCTACTAATTTGTTTCGTACTGCGGGTAATGATGGAAACGATAGCATGCCATTTGAACGGGATTCATCGAGGCTGTTTCGTAATGAATCCTTGGATTTGAGGTCTCTGTCTGCTGCAGATAATGGAATTCCTCGAGGCCAGCCTATAACGGCGCAGGTTCCTTCTCTGCGGCGAAGTGCGCATAGGTGGGATTTATCATCAAGCTCAAGAGCTGGCAGTTCATCAAGTTTTTCTGTTTTTGGGGAGAGGGATTCTGCAGCATATGAAGAACCAAGCTCAAGAAGTGTTCCCAGGAACATTTCACAGCATCCAATGTTCATACCCGCTACTGACTTGAGAAATTTGAACCAAAATCCTGTCAACTGGAGTTTAACTGGAGGAAATATTACTGTTGCTGGAAATGTTGCATCTACTTCTCGAGGTAGTCCCATCTCAGGAGCTCCTTCCGCTTCCCCTAGTTGGGTGCAACACAGAAATCCTTCTCAACATCCCAGGAGACTCTCAGAATATGTTCGTAGATCTTTGTTGTCTTCAGCTGGCAGTGAACCTGGAGGTCAGAATGGTAACACCCCACAACCTTTGGGTTCTGCTGCGTCACAGGAGATGGCACTTTCTGGGCGTCATGGGCATCGTCCGTCAAGTTCAAGGTCGGCGTTGATGTTGGAGAGACAGCTCGATGGCGCTGTTGGAGTTCCATATTCTTGGAGGTCTTTGGCTGCTGCCAGTGAAGGTAGGAGCAGGCTTGTTTCCGAGGTATGATATTGGTTTTTTATTGGTCCAGTACAATGTTATATCTCGCTTGTGAATGAGTTACTGGGTAAAATCAGTGTGGACTTCTCATTGTCAGGTCATAGTATTTTCTTTCCCTTCAGCCCTCATACACTGAACATTAAGGATTTCCATGATTCACTGAACATCAGGGTGTCATAATACTATTGTGGCAAATCTTTTGCTCGCAGCTTGTTTCTGAACCTCGAATTTTTTTTTCCGTAAATTCAGAGTTACCTTAATTCCAGCTGACACATTGGTCTTTTAGCCTTCTTGACAGTGAATAATATACCTTAGTTCTAGTGCTTCTTTTAGCAAAATCCACTGTGCACTTAGCATTTGTCAGCGTAAACTTCTTTTGACCTCTACGATTATTAATCTTCTTGTGGAGAAAGAGCAGAAAGCCTTTGTCATGGCAAATGTGCGTATTTCCTGAACAAAGTATCATTTTCAAATCTCGCTAAATTTAGGAAATGAAAAATTTCCAGAAAGGGAAAGAGCACTAAAGGTGTACATTGTTGGATGAGGAACTAAAGGTGTATTTTATTTGTTGCTTATTTTTTATTAATGTTAGCTTGAGCTCTATATAATATAGTAGTAAAAGCACAAGAGTGAAGAATTTTTAATTCTAAGTAATTCTTCCTTCTGTTCTCAATTATTTACAGCTATGTCGTTTACCTTTCAACAGATTCGCAATGTATTGGATCTTATGCGCAGGGGAGAGGCCTTAAGATTCGAGGTTAGAATTCTCGAAGCCATTTGAATAGGTTGATTATTTTAAAGGTTCCTTGAAGCCATTTGAATAGGTTGATGAGTTCATCAGGTTCCAAATTTCTCGTCAATTGGCTAATTTGCTTTTGCATCATTGATATGTTTCTTTAGATTTCCTTTATAACCTAGTGTGGTGGGACAGAGCATGGATTTGGTCCCCATGGCTAAACATTCTCTAAACAGCCAAAATTCCCTATTTTTTGCTTAAGCTTTTCCACACTATTTAGCCTTTTCTTCTTGTATTCAAGGGGAAACATGGACCTGAATTGGCATGATATAATAAAAGGCTCTTTATAAAAAGAAATTGATAACCTAGAGGGCTAAAACTGAAATATTGGCTAACTCTCTCTTTTCTTGTAATACTTTTGACACTGACTTTATGTTCGATATTGGAATAATTGTTACTGATGCCTTTTTATTCCATGTCTATACTAGACGTATTTCACTTATTCTAGGGCTGTAGTGTTTTAATTGCTGTAGGTTTCCTTTAATACGTTTATTTTATGTTATTTTGTCCTTATAGAAAACCTAAATTATAGCTTCCTATTAATTAGAAAATAAAGGAAAATCAGATTTTGTCAAAGAATTGCAGAGATCTGGAGCTCTCTCTTTCTCAACAAGGTCCAAGGTTTCATGCTCCCTAAATGAGTTTGAGTGATAATAAAAAATATGGCATTCTAGAAACAAGAACAAAGGGAAGGGAACGATAATTAACTTAGATTTCCCAGTCAATTGCCCTGTTGTGCGATCTGTTTCCCATAATCTCAACACATGTTCAGCCTGTAGTGAAGCTGGTACACTTCTTCTTGGATCCTGCATTAGGAAGAACGAGGTATTTAAAATGAACAAAGACGCAAATCATCTTTATTGCTGTTACTGGAACTTTGATGATAATATTGTTCTCTATTTTGCTATCCAACTTCTTTCTCTGTGTCCTTTCTCTCATCCTTTATTCCTGTTGTTTGTGGGGGCATTTATTTTGTTATTTATTTTTGTATATGGAGGGTGGGGAGCATGATTTGACTAGTGAACCTATTTTCCTGAGGGGGCATGGAGAGGATAGGATGATAACCTACAGTATCGATATGCTTGTATATTTCTTAGCTTTCTTCTTGGTTTCAATAAGAAGTTGAGATAGGTTAACTTATCAAATCACATCTTCTTAAATTTAATGTCTTTGTATTTCAGGATGTCATGATCCTCGATCAGTCGGTCTTCTTTGGAATGGCAGATATTCATGATCGCCATCGGGATATGCGGCTTGATGTTGATAACATGTCATATGAGGTAAGTAGGGGAAAATAAAGACATTTCGTTTCTACGGAAAGACATACCTTAATTGTACACATTCATTGTATTACAGGAATTACTTGCACTGGAGGAGCGCATTGGGAACGTCTGCACTGGGCTTAGCGAAGAAACCATTTTGAATCGCCTGAAGCAACACAAGTATGTATGCATTAAAACAGAAGAACCTGTGGATGCTGAGCCATGCTGTGTTTGTCAGGTATCAACTTAATATTCTACTACAATTTTTTTTGGGTAGCTTTCTTCGTTTAGATTGAACCTTGGAGCGAGGAGTTTTAATGGGTTCATTAAAATTTCAGGAAGAATATAAGGATGGTGAGGATCTTGGGAAACTGGATTGTGGCCATGATTTTCATACCGACTGCATTAAACAGTGGCTCATGCAGAAGAATTTGTGCCCCATTTGCAAAACAACAGGGCTGAAAACCTGAGGAAAGCGTTGAACATTTTTCTCGTGTCAAAGAAGTTGGATGTGACGGTTGGGCTAACGAAGGTTGGCAGACTAAGTGGGTCTCCTACTTTGGTGCAGGATTCATTTGAGAAAGATCTGTGTATTTTTCTCAATAATTTTATTGTGATCTTCGTTCGGAGTAGTTATTTTAGAGCTAGAAGCACTAGCAACATTAGGGATTCATTAGGCAAGAGTTACATTATTTGGTTACTCCATTTGGAGATCTACATTCAACCTTTCCAATTCATTGATACCTTTAAATATACTTGCTTCATTTTCTGCCTCTTCTTATGTTATATCTCCTAAATGCATTAAATTACGCCTCTGAATGGTTGGCATAAACCTCATATGGAGAGGTGTCCTATATGTATTGCTGGTGATAGATCTAGCTAGCGCCTGGAAGAGTTTTTGAAGTTGTGTTGAAAAATAATGTTTGAAAATTGAAAATTGTGGTGAAAAATAAGTTTTGGAAATTGAAGTTTGGATCCTAGGGTTTATTGTTGTTGTCGTTATTCGTTTGTTCGCATTACATAATTGATAGTAATTAAAATAAGTATACAAAGTGGCAACCAATTGATCTAATGTAGATATGAAAATAAATGCTACTCCCTCCATATTAACAAGTGATGTATATTTCCTTTTAGTCTATTTCAAAATAAATGATATATTTTTAAATTTAAAAATAATTTAACTTTTGTTATGAAATAGAAGATTCTTACAATTTTATTTAAGGTGAATGTCTTTAATGTACTTAATTAGAGAGATTTTAGAGTCCTATTATTGGTAGCAAGATCTTCCTCCTCCCTATAAATAGAGGTGCTCTCTACCATTATAATTCACCCCTCTCAACTCAATAAGAAGAACTCTCTCTACTCTTCTCTCTATTGCTATTGTTCTTGCTCTATTGTTCTTGTCTTTTGCTTTAGTTTATAACACGTTATCAGCACGAGACTCTACCGTCTCAAGTATCATTCTCGAAAATCCAAGGTATTTTCCCTCTTCCTAATTTAATTTTCGAGTATGTCTGACATTATGAAAAGAAAGTTCGTTGCCCTTGAAATTTCGGGCAAGAACTATATGAACATGGGTGTTGGATGCTGAAATCCACCTAGATGCTATGGGTCTCGGAGACACCCTCAAAGATAAAGAAAAAGCATCCACCCAAGATTGTGCGAAGGCCTTGATTTTCTTGCGCCACCACCTTGACGAAGGTTTGAAGATTGAATATCTCACCGTCAAGGATCCACTCGTTTTGTGGAACAGCTTAAAGGAGAGATATGACAACCTGAAGTTGGTCACTCTGCCACAAGCACGATATGATTGGGCCCATCTGAGGCTACAGGACTTTAAGTCCGTTTCTGAATATAATTCTGCTATGTTCAGAATTACTTCTAAACTGAAGCTATGTGGAGATAACATCTCCGATTACGATATGCTTGAGAAAACGTTTACAACGTTTCATGCCTCCAATATGGTACTGCAGCAACAGTACCGAGAGAAAGGCTTTACGAAGTACTCTGAACTGATTTCTCTCTTACTAGTGGCTGAGCGAAATAATGACCTGCTCATGAGAAATCACGAAAATAGACCAACTGGGTCTACACCACTGCCTGAAGCAGATATGGTGCACTCGCATTATGCCAAACATAAAAGGGACCATGATCACGGTCATAAACGGGGTCAAAGCCAAGGACGTGGGCAAGGAAGAAATTCCAAAGAAGTCCGTCACCCCCCAAAGAGAGATAACCACCGAAAGCAGAAACGGGGTCCAGAAGATCCTAAGGCAAATAGTTCAGAAACTATATGTTATCGTTGCGGTGGAAATGGGCACTGGTCTAGGATTTGCTGTATACCAAGACACTTGGTTGACCTTTATCAAGCATCTCGAAAGAGAAAAGGCCCTGAAACAAATTTTGTCTATGACGACAATGAGGATATCACCCACCTGGATGTGGCAGACTTCTTTGAGCAACCCGATGGAAAAATAGACCACCTAATCGGAGATGGATCCGTGATGAAAGAAGATGGAGTTATTTGATTTTGTTCTACTTATTTGTATTAGTTAGTGAATAAACTAATAGTCATTAGCATTAGCTCGTATTAGTTAGTTCATAAAGCAATGTTAGCAGTAGTTCTTTAGAATATCTTCAATATGTTCAAATATCAATAAAACTTTTATTTTCCAGTGGGGGTAATCGACTAGCCTGAAAAACTAGTCGATTATCAACTATTTTCGCATGAAAGTTGAAAAACAATTGATCAACAATCGATTGTCTTTGGCTAACAATCGATTGTCTTGAAACAGTGTGTGCTGGAATTTTTCAAAAATAGCCAACAATCGATTGTCTTTGTCTAACAATCGATTGTCTTGAAACAGAGGTCTGGAATTTTTCAAAAATCACCCACAATCGATTGTCTATATCTAACAATCGATTGTCGTTAGGCAGTGTAATCTGGAACTTTTCAAAAATCACCCACAATCGATTGTCTATGTTTAACAATCGATTGTCTTAAAACAGTGATCTGAAGTTTTTCAAAAATAACAAATAATCGATTGTGTATGTCTAACAATCGATTGTCTATGTTCAAACAATTGATTGTGTGTATTTAATAATCGATTGTCTTATGAAAAACGCTGAAATTTTCAAACTGCAAAGGAATTGATTATGGATAACATATCTGATTTTGTTAGCCAACTGTTAGTAGCAGATTTTGAAGATATTATGTGACACAAAAGAATTGAACTTGTTTATTCCTATGTTCGTGTATTTCTTTTGTATGTTAAACTATGGGATAGCAAATATGGATATCTCACAAAGCGAACTTGGACCAACGTCCAATTGTAAAAGTATTTGCCTAGTTGATTCATGTACTACACATACAATACTCAAAGAAAAGAAGAGTAATTGTGTAAGGCAAACATTACTACAATCTATGGAAGTAGTAAATTGATTGAAGGCTCCGGAAGAGCAATTGTAACTCTGCCCAAAGGCATGACGTTAATCATAGAGAATGCAATGTTCTCCTCCAAGTCTAAGAAGGACTTGTTGAGTTTTAATGATATCAATCAAAGTGTTCTCCTCCAAGTCTAAAAGGAACTTGTTGAGTTTTAAAGATATCATTCAAAATGGATATCATATTGAGACAATAGATGAGAATAATCTTGAATTCTTCATGAAAACGAGGCTGCCCATTTCGGTTTGGGTTCACGCCATTTTGAATGCAACAATGCTAGTTTGTCGGCTGTCCGCTTCGACTTGGGTTCACGCCATTTTGCATGCAACAATACTAGTTTGTCGGCTGCCCACTTCGGTTTGGGGTCATGCCATTTTGCATGAAGCAATGCTAGTTCGTCGGCTGCCCACTTCGTTTTGGGGTCACGCCATGTTGCATGCAGCAATGCTAGTTCGTCTCTGACTGACGAATTGACACAAATATTCCCCATTGCAATTGGTTTTGGGTCATGAACCCAATATATCCCATTTAAGAAGCTTTGGATGCGCAGTATATGTGCCTGTAGCACCGCCATCCCGCACCAAAATGGGTTTGCAAAGGAGTTTAGGAATATATGTTGAGTTTGACGCGTCCTCCATTATTCGCTACCTCGAAACATTGACAGGAGATTTGTTCATTGCACTATTTGCAGACTGTCAATTGGATGAGACACTTTTCCCAAAATTAGGGGGAGAAGTTGGTGAAACCAAACGGGAAATTTTGTGGAAAAATGCATCATTATCTCATCTTGATCCACATACCTCTATTTGAAAGAAAGAGGTACAAAAGATTATCCATTTGCAAAGAATAACAAATCAAATGCCTGACGCATTTACGGACTTGAAGAGGATAACGAAATCACACATTCACGCGGGAAAATGTTCCGATCCGTATTGAAGTCCCTATTGGACAAATATCTAGTGTCATGTCCAATGAGTCAAATGCACGCCAGAAGCGTGGCAGACCATTAGGTTCCAAAGATCGAAATCCTAGAAAGAGGAAAAAGAACGATCTAAATGACACTATGAAAGAATCACATGAGGACGCTCATGATTTGATTAATTCCGAGATTCACGAAGAATCTATTGAGCCTGAGACTCTTGAAAATACGGAATGCAAGAATGTGAGGATCTCGAACCTCAGTCTGTGGTAGTACAAAATTAATTGAGAGCTCTCGAAGAGCCAATTATTACTATGTTGGAGAAACACAATTGAGTATTGTGCTGTAGTAAGTCTCAAAGAAACTTATTCAGTTTCCAAAGTACACGCGAAAGCGATTGATTATATTGAGACTATAAATAAAGGAAGGCTTTGATTCTCCTATTACTACAACTTGTAGCGGGGTAATTTGTATATGAAAAGCTACCCGTTTTGTTCTCCAGTTTGTACTACACAAACGAAAGAATGCCACAATGAAGTGGATATCTATTGGTATAAAACCCATGTCATAATAAACCCGAAGTTTATTGATAAGTGCACATGTCATGGTGTAAATTTGAAGTTTACCAATATTGATAATTTATTCAGTTGACATCGTGTTAGCCATCTCATTTGAAGTATGATGTGCAAATTCACATAGGTGAATATCAAAGAACTAGAAGTTCTTGTTCTCAGTAATGAACTGACCAACTAAAGAGTTCGGGTTGAAGCCCATAAATTCTGGAAATATGAAAGGTGAATATGGGCCCATTCACCTGCCATGTATACCACATATGATGCATCTATGATATGGTTACATGCGCCATTGTTATTAACCCGCAGCCTGGCAGTGCTTGCGAGGTAAATCGCTCAGTAATCTAACTTCGAGCATAGTTTCCAGATTCTCTACTCAAAACAGTTCATCTTGATAAGTTGGTTTATATCAAAGTTGGTTTAGCAAGATAATTATTGAGTGCTTCCACTTAATAGCTAAACTGTTCCTTATGAGAACGAAGTTGTATATATCAGTTTGATATAAGTTGTATACGAGAGTATATTCTCCCCTCACAAGTGGTTCAAGGTCAGGAACCAAATAATTTCATCTTATTACTAAGGTGCTGTGTTGAGGAAACATGTTAGCTTTACTAACATGAGGGGGAGACATGATAAACATTTGAGAAAGTGTTACATGGGATGAATTTTCATTTGTATATGTATATCCCCGAATATCATGATATGAACCTGTAGTTCATAAAAAGGAAATGCAATTGCTACATATTGCAAAGCATGCTATACGCATTTGCTGACTCAAAGAAAGCAACTAAATGGAAGAGATACAAATCAAGAAGAATTGATTCCATATGAAAGACATGTAGCTTTGAACCTATAGTTCATATGCTTGAAAGTATAAAGGAAAAGGTATGTATAGTCAATTTTCGATATCTTATTTGTTTAGCATGACATGAAACTTTGATATGCAGCTAAAGTCTATTATGTGACTTACATGACTTAACTTGAAAGATTTAAGTTGCTTGAAGCATATGCAATTCTTGGTCCTGAAGTACCGCATCCTAAGTACAATTTGTGTACATATGAATCTTGCCATAACTATAAGCATGATGGATTTGAGAATGCATCTATGGAGATATTGAAGAGTTATTCCACGACATTATATGAAGATGTTCATATCTATCAAGAGTGATGATTTCAAGGTGCGGAATATTTATTCAAGTCAACATGGTTGATTTATTTATCAAATATCTACCAAAGATCGTTTTGAAGATGATGCACAAAGATTGGAATGCAAATGCTCAAGGCTTAAATTGATGTACTCATTAGGGAGAGTTAATGCGCGTTGCACTCTTTTTCCCTTACAAGGTTTTGTCCCACTGGGTTTTCCTTGCAAGGTTTTTAACGAGGCAACCAATAGGCGCATATTCAAACATGTGTACTCTTTTTCCTTACTTTAATTTTTCCCATTGGGTTTTGGTTTTAAGGTTTTATGAGGCACATCATTGAATAGACATTCAAGGGGGAGTGTTATGAAATAGAAGATTCTTACACTTCTATTTAAGGTGAATGTCTTTAATGTACTTAATTAGAGAGATTTTAGAGTCCTATTATTGGTAGCAAGATCTTCCTCCTCCCTATAAATAGAGGTGCTCTCTACCATTATAATTCACCCCTCTCAACTCAATAAGAAGAACTCTCTCTACTCTTCTCTCTATTGCTATTGTTCTTGCTCTATTGTTCTTGTCTTTTGCTTTAGTTTATAACAACTTTAAATTTTTTATTTTATTTTTTTGCCCTTAATAATAAGAAATTTTTATAACCAAACAAATAGTATAATTCTATAATTTTTAAAAATCATAAATTTTAAATTTTTTGTTTTTCTTAAACGATATGCTGAATCAAACTGCATGCGACGGAGGAAATATTAGGGTAGATGCGAGCAGACTGTGGCCACTTGTTGGAAAACAGACCATAACTCAAGATTAATTAAATTGGTGACAAAGAAAGTTGACAACGTCCCTTCACTTTTTCTGCCATTACGAGGGGGTTGTTGCATGAATTTGACTAAATGCATAATTATACCTATATATAGACCATAGACTATAGAACCATCGCACCAAGTCCTAACGAACCCCATTTGACAAGGGAAATTTATTTTTTTGATAATTTCAATCAAATATTCACCTGATTAAAAATACTAAGGTCACATATGTCTATATATTTATATTTATATTTATATTTATATTTATATATATTTAGAAGAGAGAAGAGGAGGTTGATTAAGGGCATAATGGTTATTTTAAATATATTAGTGCATTGTTTGTTTTTGTATACTAGGCATAAACATTTGATTGTGGGTTCTTAATAGAAACATGAAAAACCAAAATTAACGTGTCCACAAGCTATTAAATTCTTTAGGTGGATCCCACTTTCCAATCAACTTTCATTATCTTTATTAAATGCATTACTTAATTGTTATTATTTTTTAATAAATACTTTTAACTAGAAAATTTATTTTTTTGATAATTTTATAATTTAAGTATTCACCTGATTAAAAATACTAAGGTCATATACGTCTATATATGACAATTCTATTATCTCCTTAAGAAATATTATTTTATTTATTAACTATTTCAGGTAAAGAAGATTTCACTAAAATAAATTAGTGATAATGTATGTAGATTTACATTCAAATGTTATTATATCATTATCAATTGATGTCATTTTATACAAAGTTTTCATTAAATTGCAATTTCAATTAGAATACTACATAAAATTCGAAAAAAATTTATTTAAGAATAAAATATAATTTCAAGTCCCTGTTTTTATTATAAAATATAAAAATTTGTTCAAATTGTATAATAAGTATCCCCTCTCTAGTATATGAGTTGAGAATATCTGAAGTAAAAATTAAGACAATTAATTTGTGAAATTGTTTTCTTTTAAACATCATTATATATTAGAAAGTATGAGAAGTATTGTCATAAATGATTATACTTCTCCCTCTATTCAATAAGAATTCAACATTATATAAATTTTAAAATACATAAATATACACTTAGTTATTTTTAAAATAGTCTCAACAAATACTACTATTGTGGTGAAAATTGCATTATACCCTAAATAATATCTCAATCATATGAAAAAAAAAAACTAGAAAAAACTGCATTATTTCAATTTACGGCCAATTTGAAGTATTTAGAGTGACCAGATATTAATTTCACCTGATTAAAAATATTAAGATCACATACAGTTATATATGACAATTTTATTATTTCCTTAAGAAATATTATTTTATTTATTAACTATTCCATGTAAAAAAAATTCATTAAAAATGAATTAGTGATAATGTATGTAGATTTACACTCAAATAATATTATAACATTATCTTTTTTTTGATTTTTTTTGAATAAACAGATTTCTATTTTATTCCGTCAAAAAAGTATACGTACAAAGCGTAGATGCTGACCACCTATTCTCATATGCTATACAAAATCGCTACACTATTATCATTCTAAAAAAACAAAACACTCTTTGATAATACGTGTGGCACAAACTATCTCGAGAAAAGTCTATCTCATTTGAAGTCTAGGGGAAATGATCTAAACTTTGTAGGACAGCCCTCAACTTTTGCCTTAAAGCCCCTCTGAAATAGAGATGGACTACGATTTCCTTACATACAGTGTCGCTCATCAACTTGCCTCCCTGGAATCTCAATTTATTCCGCTTCCTCCATATCGTTGGCACCAGGATCCCAAAGAGACAAGCAGTAATTTCTGCTAACCCATTTCTACTCTTCGCCAGCTTACTAACCCATTCACATTCCTCCTGCCAGTCAGCAATGGATCGCTCATAGCTCAACCAGCTAAGGAGTCGATACCAGATTTTTTTGGTCTTCAAACAGTCAAAGAAAGATGCTCAAAGGTCTCTCAATACAAACCATAGAAAATACAATCTTGTGGAACCAAAATATTTAGCATCTGAAGTCGTTCCACAGTTGCAAGTCGCTTATGCAAAGCCAACCACAATATAAATTTGTATCTGGGATGTAGTTGAGGCTGCAATATGATGGACTTCCACTGAACTTTTCTGCATTGAGGAAGAAGCTGTCTGTATAGCTTGTTAATGCTAAAAGACTCTCCATATTGAACCTGCCTCAATCGGTTTTTCAGATTTCCACTGAGTGTTGCAATACCTTTAATCAAACTCCTCGACTCGAAAATTTTCTTGACTGCCCAGGCAGCAGCCCCAGGCTTTGGCATGTCTTCAAAGCAGTGGTTCTTGATATAGAAGGTATGAACCCATTTTATCCATAGTCAGTGCCTATAGATGCTTAACCACAGCAACCTTATTCCATTTAGATAGGTCCAAGAACTTCAGTCCCCATGCACTATAAGGCAGACATAGAGTATCCCAGGCAATCAGAGGCTTTCTTGAAACTTTGGCAGAACCCGTCCTCATATATGATCTGCAGATAGCTTCTGTCATCTTCAAAAGTTTTTTAGGCAATAGGAAAATCTAGGACCAGTAAGCTTGAATACCAAATAGAACTGATTTAATCAACTGAAGCCGACCAGCATATGATAGTAGCCTTGACGACCAGCAGTTTATTTTCTGTGTAATTTTCTCCACCAGTGGCCAGCACTGAGCAATGGACAGCTTCTTTGAATCCAAAGGCATCCCCAAATACTTGAAAGGGAGTCCGCCTTCAGGATATCCCAGCACCTGTAGAATCTCCTGTTTCTGCCAGTTGGTTACTCCTGCTAAGTACACTGCACTTTTATCAACATTTACTTGAAGACCAGAGACCTTAGAGAATTCCTGAAGAGTCTGTTTCAGTAAGCTGACAGATTGAATATCAGCCTTGCAGAACAAAAGAAGATCATCCGCGAAACAAACATGTGCTACACCCAACCTCTTGCATTTAGGATGGAACTTGAAATCTTTCCTCATCATCATTTTCACAAGCTGTCTATGTAGATACTTCATGGCAAGAACAAAGAGGTATGGAGACATCGGGTCACCTTGTCGCAGACCTCTTTTCCCTTTAAATGGAGCAGTGAGGCCACCATTAAAATTGAGAGAATAGGTAACAGAGGATATACATTCCATGACCCACCCGATAAATTTATGAGGGAACCCCAGATCCTGCAGCAGTCTATTAAGAAAAACCCATTCAACTGAGTCGTAAGCCTTCTTTAGATCCACCTTAAGCACATATCTAGGAGAAAGGCCCTTCCTGGAATAGCCCTTAAACAGTTCTTGTATGAATAGGATGTTATCAATAATACTACGACCCTCGATGAATGTTGACTGTGATCTACCCACCAGAGAGTCTATAACCTCTTTCAACCTAGCTGTAATAATCTTTGTGATGATCTTGTACAGAGTTGTACAGAAAGCAATAGGCCTGTAGTCCTTGACTTTGGTTGGATTCTGTACTTTGGGAATTAGAGTTAGTGCAGTACTGCTAACTCCAGTATGTAATTTCCCAGTAGTAAAGAATTCTCTCACAGCTTCACATATGTCATCTCCTACTATATGCCACTGTCTTATACAAAAATTCCACTGGAACCATCCACCCCTTGTGCCTTGTCATGGGGCATGTCTTTTATTGCCTTTAATATTTCCTCCCTTGTAACTGGTTGCACTAGATCACCCTTCTGTTGCAAAGTGAGGCAAGGGACCTGGTGAATTATTTCAGTGTTTGGACATTGGATTATACTATTGTTTCCCCCCGGTAGTAACTTGAAACATGTAACAAACACTGCTTCCACCTTCTTGGGATCAGATAGCTTAACCCCCTCTTCAGTATATATAGAATTGATAAGGCTTGTCCTCATCTTTAGTTGAGCATGAAAATATTTTGTGTTGGCATCTCCACAGGCAGTCCAGTGAGCTCTAGATTTCTGTTGTAGGATCTGCTCCTCTATAGTGCTCCACTTCTCCACCTCCATAAGTAGCAGTCTCTCCTGGTCAATCAACCATTTGTCCATACAATTGGATTGCAAGTGATTCTGTATGGTTTCTAGCTTCTACCTTGCCTCATTGAGATGTAACCTATGCTTTGCCATATAGGTATTCAGATCCTTTAACCCCACCTTTAGGGCCTTCAACTTATTCCATATTCTGTGCATTTGCCCTCCCTGCTGATGCTGATTCCATGCCCTTTCGACAATGCCAGGGAATTCAGTATGGTCCATAACAGATGAATAAACTTTGAAGGGTTTAGGATGATTGTTCCTTCTCTGTTCCTCAGGGGTACACATCAATAGGATAGGGGAATGATCTAAAACTCCAGGGATTAACACATCAACTTCAATGTGACTGTACTCCTGCAACCAGTGCACATTCCCAAAGACCTAATCAATTCTGCTATGCACTCTTATCTCTGGTTTTTGTTTATTGCTCCACGTATAAAAACAGCCAAACTCTTCAACTGAGAGAGTTGAAGAGCATTGAGAGAGTCTTGGAAACCTTGAATCTCCTGCTGTACAACTGGAGCACCTATTTTGTCATCTGTGTGGAGGACATTATTGAAATCTCCACTGAGAAGCCAGCTGCCCTGAATAGTAGCCCCTAAGATCAACAGTTTGGCCCACAGTTACTGTCTCTTGCTCAATTCATTATTTGCATATACCACTGCTAGCAATGTTTTGAAGGTAGAACATCTTTCTTTAACCTCATAGTGAATAAATTGTTCATCAATCATCAAAACCTGCAGCTCCACTTTTGAATTCCACAGTATCCAGATTCTACCATTGGAATGCTCACTGTAGTTTCCAGTATGTCTCCAATCATTTCCCAATTTTGTAACAATCTGTTTCACCTTTGCTTCCTTTACTCTAGTTTCTATACATCCCATACAATCTACTTTATGTTTTTTCAGAAAGAGTCTCAGCTCCTTCTGTTTATGGGCCTTATTTAGACCTCTAATATTCCATATGCAGACTATCATGATGTGGTGAAGCTGGATGGGCCAGCGTCCCCTGGATCATCACCTATCTGTAGCAAAGAGAAGCTATTGGTTGTGTTCAATGAAGCACCATCACATTGTTGTACATTCTTTCCTTTTACTAACCCTCTGTCAATCACCGTGCTTCCAGCATTTTCAGTCTGCTTACATTCCTCTGATCTATCAGTTCTTGCCACCACATTATCCTTCTTTGTTTTTGATATCCATTGCCATGTCTCACTTTGCACTTTCTGGTTTACCCCTGCTGCCTTATAGTGGTTCTGTGCTACGTATTCATTGCCCTGCCTCTTTTATACCAGCAGTCTTCAGTGCTATGACCAAATCTGACACAGTCACTGCAGTATTTTGGCCTCCATTCGTATTCAATCTGTTGTATGATAACCCCCCTCTTGGTGTGTAACTCCAGAGTTTTCAGGCAGTGGTTGGGAAATATCTGTTTCCACCAGCACTCTTGCAAACGAAATCCTCTCCAGTTCAACAGTTATTCTATCGGTGTACATAGGTTTCCCAACTACACTTGCTAGTTTCCCTCGTGCTTCAGTGGGCAAAAATCCCAAAGGCAGGCCAGGGAAAGTGACCCATAAAGGAACTACACTCACATTACCTGGTTCATACTTGAAGTCCATGCTCCATTGTTGTAACACCAATGGTTTATTGTGGAAAGTGTATGGGCCAGCCTGGAGAACAAGGCCTCTTTCTTCATCGGTATCAAATCTATATATATAATACCCTTCGTCATGATGCAGCAATTGAGGTTTCAGAATAAAATCCCAAACGTTTGTAATGAAATTGTCCATAGCTCGCTCATACGGCTCTTCTCCTAGTACAAACCCAATCAATGCATTTCTCCATTAGGTCTCATGTTCCTTTGTATCATCGTCATCAATTTGAACCTCAAACATACCATCTCGTATTGCAGGTGGTACATAGCTTAGTGATTTCCCTTTTTGAGGGCTTCGATTATGTTGCATGGTGACTCTATTGCCATTTTCAGCCACAGGAACACCAGAGGTCTGATCAATCTGAGCTTGCTTTACTTGTGCAGAAAATTGGAGTCGTCGATGAACTGTATCGACACGTTCCAACCCCTGTAGTTCACCCTCGCCTTCAACAATTTCCTCACTGATAGATTGGAACTTCAACGGTAGAAAACTGCCATAAATAGTATCTTAATCATATAAAATGAAACTAGAAAAATTTACATTATTTCAATTTACGGTCAATTTGATTAGTATTTAAAGTGACCGAGATATTAATCTATTTATAATATTATGTCATTATTCAACTAGAATAAAATATAAATTTTCTTGTGATAATTCTTAATAATTAAAAATCACGATTATCATTTCAAAGAACCAGAAAATACATTTTCATCAACTATTTGTGAAATATATTAATATTTTTATTATTTTAAAATTAGTAGAAAAAGAAAAAAATAATACATCAACACACTGAAAATACTAAAAGAAAAAACTATATATCATTCAATTTAAAAAATGAAAAAAATATACGGCGACTTATTTTTCAACCGTGTTTTAGTTATTATTTGATAATAATTAATTTAAGGTTTAGTGATGCAAATATTTTTTAAAATAAAAATGGCTATGTGTAGAAATAATTTAAATTCTACTTGAATATTTATCTAATCACCATATAATAAAGTATTAAAGTCGACAAGTGTTTCAAAATGATTAGTATAGTAATACTATTTTAGAAAAATTAAAATGCATATAATGCAAAAGATAAATAACAATATATGTAATCGTGGTTCTATACATTACTATACAAAAATCTATTCTCTTTATTCTTTTTCTAAAAATATAGAAAGAGTGCAATTAACAATAGACCGAGAAATATTAAAAAAGAAAACAAGAAAAAAGGAAAAAAAAGAAGCAACAATTGGGTAAGGTTATCACAAGAAAGATGGACCGATTCATATCAATAGAATCATATTCAATTTTGGGTTGCTGGCTAAAATCCAAAGAGATCATTATTCTGGCAGAAAATCAAATTGATCTTTGTAGCTTTTCTCCAACCAGTTCTAAACATAATCTTGATATCTAAAACAGTCACTTTTATAGGCACAAAGAAGAGTGGACTCACTTAACAAATTCTCTAATTTCAATCAGCATTTTGCAATCCACATAAGTTACATAAAAAAGATGATAAGCAACCAGTGTCATTAATCAAACTTTTCGATAGAGAGTGCTTTACCGCCTAAGTGTGTCATAGTGGATATACACTCCGAAATAGTTGAGCTACTGTGTTTTACTGCCAGTAGCATATATAGGATTTCCATTAAGGAGCTCAAGAAATTAAAAGATAAACGCATAACATTGATATTTAACTATCAATTCCATAATCTTCAACTCCCTCAGACTTGGATAGACAAATGCATAATTATATAGAATATGTCACCAATAATTCATTCTCAGATGGTTTGCCGGAAGAAACCTGTGAGTGGATATGTCAAATTAAATATGGATGATTGCTAATCCAGGCTCAGTTGGAGGAGGTGGAATTATTAGAGACTATCATGGTGAATTAGTGAAGGCATTTTTTGATTTCCATGGCATTTGCAGTAATAATTTTGCCGAGGTAAAGACAGTTTTACAAGGCATCGAGATGTGTTGCCATCATGGTTTGAAAAAGAGTCAAAATTATTATTAATTATAAATATGATTAATAGGAAAAAGATACTTTGGCAGATCAGACATGTACTTGAACAGATTTGGGAATTGACTCGAACTAGAAATTGTCAGTTTACACATGTTTTCGGTGAAAGCAACAAGATTGCATATCAATAAGAACCTAGGAGAAGTCATAAAAGCTCATGGTATCTTCAATCAAGTTATTTCCCTTTCTAGAGAAATTAGAGCTTCTTTGAAGTTTGATCAAGAAGGAATACCTAATTTTAGGTTCAGAGTGAAAAGGAATTTGTTTGTAGTTAATGATATCACTACTTGATACTATGATTAGACATAGTGTTTAGGATATTTCTGTATGTATTGACATCTATTGAGAATATATAGATGTATCCGTATGGGTCAAAATCTGACCATACGTAGGTTAGCTCTAAAAAGAATGCAATGGTCCAACTAAGCCGTGGTTGTCTCCACAAGGCGTCATAACGACGAGTATCTCGATTACTACCGAGATCGAATTATCAAAAAGCTTGTACATCGAAGTATATGTCGTGACACTTAAAGTGAATGACCTAAAGTACAATTAACATATTAGTGTATTATGGCTAAAAACCGTCCGATAAAAGGAATACTTATAATATATATAAGAGGTAAGAGAACATGAAAATGGGGCTTCTCCCCTTCAGGAAAAACAGACAGAAGAACCAGAGAAGGTCTTTGAGGAAAAACAAGCGAAGGTCTAGGTGTTCGTTGCAAATCTTTGGAATCGTCACTGTTGAATCAATAAAGATAAATACTGTAGTTGTCAATGACATTCCTTCTTTTTCTTCTTTGTTCTTACATTGCGGAACAATACATCAAGATGTAAGCCTATGGTTTGCTTTTGATATCTTTTATAATCTTAAAAAAGTTTGCAAGCTTGATATATTCTATTCTCATATTTAACGTGCTTTGATATGGAATTAATTATCCTTAGCTAGGATTTATCCTATGTTTTCTCATTAATTAGTTTAACAAAAAGCTTAATACTTTTTGGTCCAATAGTTTGGCGTCTCTGTGGGAATTTCTTAGCCAGAATTTTAGTTCCCTCTAGATCTAAAGCGAGCCAGAATTTTAGTTCCCTCTAGATCTAAAGCCACCCAAAATTTTAGCTCCCTCTAGATTTCAAAGTGGTATCACGGCCTCTACATACTTAGAATGACCACAATCCTATTTGTCGTATTTTTGTTATATGCCGATCTGTATTTCCACCTCTTTGGAAGCGATATAGCCTGCTGTGTGATTCTTTGAAATAACCGGTGTATCCTGTCTTATTTTTGTACCCCGTATGCACTATGTAATTTATGTACATATTATGACATATTTACCTTATTTTTTGCGCACATTGGACGAGATCGGATCGGGACTCAAGATCGAGATTCCAATGGGCAAAGTAAGTCCAGTCCATGAGAATCCTAGACGCGACTAACGGTGAAGCCAAACACAGGGATGCCAAATCTGAAACCGTCATTCGAGTACGGGATGAAGCAAGTAGCCCTACAACACCTTTCCCCCTTCACCGACTTACCGGGTCAAGGTAAGAAGCAATTTCATTTGGTTTAGCTTATCATACTTTCTTTTGTTCTAGTTTGGGATTGGAACACGAGCATTCTCACAAGTGCGCGAATATGGAACAAAAGCCACATAAGACACCAAGAAAACTTTTCGTACCGTATCATCGTTCAAGCAATGACCAAGCAAAACCCTCTATGGCGTACCATATTTCAAATAATATAAATAACTCAGAACAGGTCGACATTATTACGAAACAATCTCCATAACCTGGGACTGAGCAATAAGTCCATGGAACGTATAGTCTCTCCAACACAGGCAGAACATGAACACGAAAAGCATGCACGTATGCTCGCCATGACAATCCTACTCCAATTCAGCCAACTAAATATTACGAATCACGTCTGAACGTTGTTTGAATTGATGAAGTCTCAGGGTGCCCAGTAGCCCAAGCAATAAGTTCATCGTCCGTCCCGTCAACGGCCTTTCCAGGTCGAGTAATGAAGGGACTATATAAACAGGGACTCTATCGACACATACAAACTATGGAACGACACCCAATATTCTCTAATGTAAGCAAGAATAAATAAATTGGGACTTATTCCAACTCAGGCATAAATAATACAATGACGAGTAACGCTCTCTAATAAAAGCAAAGCCACATGCGACATCCTTACCACTCCACTAAACCAGTATGTCGCTCGAACTCACAAACGGTCATGATTTCGACCTCTCTATAAATGACACCCTTATGGCCATCCACCATTGCAAAGTGAAAGGAAATTTCGACTTCGCTCGAACTCACAATGGGTCACAATTTCGACCTCACTCGAAGTGACACCCTTATGGCCATCAACCATTTCCAAATTAAAGCAAAGTTTGACTTTGCTCGAACTCACAACAGGTTACAATTTTGACCTCGCTCAAAGTGAAACCTTTATGGCCATCAGCCATCGCTAAGTGAAAGGAAAGTTCGACTTCACTCGAACTCACAACGAGTTATAAATTCGTCATTTCTCAAATTAACACCCTTACATCGCCAAGTGAAAGAAAAGTTTGACTTTGCTCGAACTCACAATGGGTTACAATTTTGACCTCGGTCGAATTGACGCCCTTATGGCTATTAGCCATCGCCAAGTGAAAGGATAGTTCAACTTTGCTCGAACTTACAACGGGTTTTAATTCCGACTTCGTTCAAATTGACACCCTTACGGCCATTAGCCATCCCTAAGTGAACTAAAAGTTTGGTTTTGCTCGAACTCACCATGGGTTAAAAACTCAATCTTGCTCAAATTTACACCCCTACAACCCCTGGACATCGCCGAGCGGAAGTATAAACTCGATCTTGCTCGAATCGACAAATCATAGTTCAACCTCGTTGAGTTCACAACGGGACATAATTCAACCTCGCACGGATTTATACCCCTACGACCACTGTTCATCTCCAGATGGAATGAAAGATCGACCTCGCTCAAATATACAAGCTAGAATTGACTTCGCCCAAGTTAGTAAGTTCGAATTCGACCTCGCTTGAATATACAAGTAAAAATTGTCTTTGCCCAAGTAAGCTAGCCTTAATTCTACCTTTCTCGAATATACAAGTCAAAACTAATTTCGCGCAAGTTAGCAAGTCCGAATTCGACCTCGCTCAAATATGTAAGTCAACTGATTTTGCCCAAATTGGCAAATCAAAAGTCAACCTTGCTCGAATTTGCAGATCAAAAGTGACTTCATTCAAATTCATAAAACGAGATCAGGTCTCGCTCGGATCAAGCAAACTAAATTCGACCTCATTCGAATTCCCAATTAAAAATTGGGGACTCAATGATATGAAATCCAAAGATCTTTTTCAAAAAAAAAAAAAACAAAAGGGAGAAAAAAAAGTCAAAAGATACGTAACCAATGGCAAAGCAACAATTTTATTCAGAGGATGTACATGTTCAACAGTTGCACCTTAGAAAAGGCCAAAAGTGGGCCCCCAAGAAAAAGATGAAAACAAACAACAAAAGAATAAAAAACTAAGTACAAAAGTAGCAAATTTTTTCCACTTGGCATCATCTCCACCGCTATCATCTCTAGCATCGTCGTCATCAGAGGGAAGCTCATCTTTAATCTCAACACCCTTAATTGTCTTCAGAGTCGCAGGTTTCTAACCCCAGTCAAGACGAGCCTCGTGTGCCTTCGCCAAAGCCAACACTCGATCCCCCTCAACTCTCTCCAACTCGGTCAACTTCTTTTCTAGATAAGCCATATTCTACGTCCATTCAGCACTTAAATTGGCGACTCTAGTAGCATTTTGCTCAAGCTCAGCTCATAAAGACAACACCTTTGCATGAAGATCCTCGCATTGCACTGCAACCCCTTTGCTCATCTCGAGCTTGTCATCTTTGGCATTAAGTAGCTCCTCAAGCTTGATGATTTTGCGGGTAGACTGCATCAGTTCCTCATATCGTTCCTCTAACTCCTCCCTAACTGATTGAGTACAAGCACCCTCCTTAAAATCTCGTACATCTCACGGAACCTGTTGTGATACCACCGATGTTTCTCGACCATTTTTAGAAAAGGTTTGGCCCGCGTCTATTGCCTATGAGCATTCTCGATCTCCAGAATGTAAGTCTAAAGAGAGAGAGAGAGAGAGAGAGAGAGAGAGAGATATAGAGAGAGTATCAGTAAAAGCAAAAGGCATAAAGCCAAAAAATAAACAACGAACGAGAACTCACCCTTAGGGCCATCCCTGCCACATTGCGTGACAAAGCAGAATCGTTGATCTCCCGAAGAGATCTACTTTCAGCGTCAAAGCACAGAAGGTCAAACTGAGGTACCAAATCCATCGGATCCTCCAACAATTTAACATCTGACGAGATTTCAAGTATGCGAGAAGGGCCTTCCGCCCTTGCATCTACCTTTGTAAATCCCTCATCGATCATCCTCATGTCCTTATGATCAATGTCAGAATCAAACTCGTAGTCCTTCACCACTACGCCTTTCGATTTCTCACTGTGAGGAGATGGGATACTACCAAATCGAGATGTCGATGGGCTGCTCGAAACAGTAGCAACAATATTGAACTCCATCCCTCCACCACAATAGCCCCTTGAACGTTCGCAGTGGGTATCGCCTCTGTAACCAGGCTGTCACCCCAACCAGTTTCGGGCACATTCACAACAAGGTTTCCTCTCAAGGGCGTTTAAGCTAAAAAAATCCCCTTCCAATAGTATCCTTCGCCTCTTGGACGGGGCCTCTCTGCCACCAATGCAAGAAGATTCGCCCGTTGAAGAGACTGCAGGTACCGGAGTCTCCGACCAAGGAGCCACCTCCAAATGAATAGTTTTGGATGTGGATGTGCTCCACTGAGCAACCAAACTCTGTACACCCTCTTTCGCAGTTACTCTTGGCACATGACGGGCAGAGGGAGCCGGTTGACAAAAATCAAGTGTAGGAACCCTCTCCCTTCTCGCTCCTCTCTGACTTTCCATCAAGAAATTGTATGAAGTAAAGTTAAGATAAACAAAAAGGATGAAGAAAAGAATAAAGCAAATAAAGCCGAAACAAGCCAACTCGGGATGGGAAGGTTTGCGCCCAAACTTCTCATGAAAAGGCGCCCATTCACGGATCCCTATCGTGTGGGGTAGAATTGCACCATTCGCGAATGTCGGCAGCGTGTGAAGGTGGTACTCTCTTGGATACAAAAACAAAAACAAACCCTCAACAAAGTCATTAAAGGGAGATGATCGACAACTATCTTAAGAAAATAATGCATGAAATAAAACTAAAAGAAGACCTACAGGCAAAGTTCCACGTCTTAGGAAACCCCACCGGGTTCAATATGACGTGCTCTATTCGGACATAGAATAATCTCTCCCAAAAGTGGTGATTGCCTTGTCATCCATCTTCACCACCAAACTCTTGGCTCCTCGATGACTTGTGTGAATCATCGTGCCTCTGAGAAAATGGGGGGTGAAGAGGTAACGCATTTATTGTAGAAAAATTCCTCGGTTGGCCAGCTTCGCATACTTGATGAGCATAAGGAAAATCGTGTACGCGTACGGAGAAAGTTGAGCTGGACACACCTTGTAGAAATGACATAAATACACTACCAAAAAAGGAAGGGGAGGCATGTATCCGATGATAAACGGATACGTATAAAATGCAAAGTAGCTGAGATGGTATATATGGATTATGTCCCGGTCCATCAGAACCAGTTTAATGTGATCAGGGATCCTCAATTTGGCTTTAAATGCCGTGAGTGCCAAATCATCTATCATAGAAAAAAATGGGTTCCGGCTCATCTCTAGCAGGGCTATTGAAGTCAGTCCTCACCTTCCCAAGTTGGGGAACCACCTCATCTACCGTTAGAAAACCCTCGTCTTCCGCTATTTCCACTCTCTCTTCGAGTAAGGGTACATCACTTTCCGGCATTGGAGCACCAACAACTCTATTGGAGTTGGAAGAAGCACTAGCCATCTTGTCTTTGATTTAAAGAAACAAGAATGATAAGGTGAAAAAGACAATGGTCACAGCGAATCCTAACAGAAGTAGAAATATGAAAAACTAAAGGAGAAGAGGAAGAGTTTCAAAGTTCTCCCTTAAACGATTAAGAAGCATAACATTCAAATGAAGACTCTTCCCTATTTATATGGATATAATTGCCTCTGAGCGGGAAAACCAAGTACCGTCGAATAGAAAACAAAAAGGGCACGAAAAATGACACAATACATAGAAAACGCGCGCCATAATGACGCATGAGAAAAATTAATGACTTTCTGAACTGACATTCAGATTTCTCCAAATTTTCGGATCGACAGAGTCTGCCCATCAAGTTCGCTAAGAGGCGAACCCAACAAGTAGAGGGATTAAGTGTATGGGTCAAAATCTGACCATTTCTCCCAATTTTCGGATCGATAGAGTCCGCCCATCGAGCTCGCCAAAAGGCGAACCCAACAGGCAGAGGGACTAACTGTATGGGTCAAAATATGACCATATGTAGATTAGCTCTAAATAGAATGGAAATGAGATGACAAAGTTGTGGTTGCATCGATAAGCTGTCATAATGACGAGTATCTCGGTCGATGCCGAGATCGAACTATGAGAAAGCTTGTATGATGAAATATATGTGTGGCACTTAAGGAGAACGGGCTAAAGTACAATCAACAAATTAAGGTATTCGGGCTAAGGACCGTTCGACAAAAAGAGAATACTTATAATTGTCACACCTCCTTTTTAACACTACAACCCTGGCGAATGACATATATAAGAGAGTTTTTAAAGGAAAATCGAAACATGATTTTTTCATTTAATAATTTCAGAGTCGCCGCTTGGGATAATATATGGTGTCCCAAGTCACCGATTTAAATTCCGAATCAAGGAAGGCTTGACTCTGTATACAGTCTGCGAGCCAGAAATCCGGGTAAGGAATTTTGGTAACCCAGGAGAAGGTGTTAAGCACTCTCGAGTTCTGTGGTTCTAGTATAGTCGGTCAACTATTATACTCAGCTTAATTATCTGATTTTAATATATTTGTTCCTATGCGCCAATTTTAACTTCAACCGCTTTTATTCAATTTTTAGAGGATTGCAACATTGACAAAACACGTCTCGTGCCACGTCCATAAATGCACCCACGACTTTTGAAATATTCTAACATTGTTGGGATTTGGATTTGGGTCACATAAATGCACACCTGTATTTAAGAAATTATATTATTAAAATACGCGCCTAAAGAGACTAACATATCGTTAACTCTGCGAGGGCCAAGAAAATTAGCTAAATGGCACGCTTCGGACTATGAATTGAATTTAGTGAGCAGCCTATGAAAATCCATTTGTACTACTAATAAGATTTGATCTAAGTTGCGCAAACGCACACTCAAAATTAATTTTTAAAATCATGATCATGTTATGTGAACGTATATAATCACAATTGTGCTTCAAAATGGACCTAAAAGGTTTTTCCACGGATATTGTTAACTATTTGCCCAAACTACATGGAAATTTCCTTGAGGTCATCTCAAAACATTCAATAGAATATTAATTTCCTAGACATTAGTCCCCTGAATTTTAGTATCTTTTCTAATGTTAATTTTTTTGTTCCTTCAAGATTTTCAAAAGGTCAAGTCTCTATTTTTAATCTATGAAATAGTGAAATTTGTGCAACTTCTATATATTTTGGATTGTCAGCCCTTTTTCTTCTACCTTCAAAGGCAAGGAATGATGTCTTTATATGCAACTAAGTAGGGCATCTCAGATTTTTAAGTTTACATTTTAGTCCCTTCTTTTTTAACTTGTGGACCAACTTAGAGCTATATTTTACCATTGGACCCCCTCCTAGAAACTTCCCAAGCTGTTGGAGAAAAGATTCTCCATGTCCCATTCCTAAACTACCCTCCTAGCCTTAGTTATTTACCCTGCCAACCAAGATTGATCCTTAGGCCAAATGACCCAAATGAATGGGGTTTGGGCTAGACTCAGTTCAATTCCCTTAGCTTAATGATTTCAGAGCCTACACCTATCATTAAAATCCATAATTCCCAAGTGTCGGTCTACAGAGTCTTAAAGACTCGTGGAATTTAGGCTCAAATCAGAAAACATGCGCAAAAATAAAAATCTGAAACCATTGCTTAACTATATAACTATGTAACTAATCATGCAAACATGGATTTTTGAAAAGATGAAAATAGAAAATGAAGCAAATAAAAAATCATAAAAAGGAGTTAACAAAAGAAGCAGAGAAATGAAAAATAAAATAAAAATTAACAACCTCGCAAAGAAAAAATACCTAAAAGTCTTGAACAAGAAATAATGATAAACCTTCATATTAGATCTTGGTTCACTTCTGAGGTTAACCATGTGTTTCTTCATCAAATACTCATGCATAACCTCAATAATGAGCTCAAAGCTTCGACGGGCACCCCAATTGGAAAGACCTAGAACTTTAGGGTTGAACTTGACTCAAAATTCGAGACTTCTAGGGTGATTCGAGGGAAGTGAATTGGATATTTGGAATGAGGAAGGGATGATGGTCTTTTGTTGTTAATTAGGTGCGAATTTTAAGTGGCCCAGCTGGACACGGTGGAGCCGACGGTCAGTGAATCGAATATTCGACACGTTTGGGATGAATTAGAAGGAAGAAAGTTAGATGGTTGAAAATAGGGTATCGAGACTGATGGATGGTGTTAATTTGGCATGGTTTGGAACACTGTCACCGATAGAGGCGATTTTCGGCCAGTGGCGTTAGGGTTTTCATGAGATGGGGTTGGATACGGATGGGAACATGGTATGAGGTTATTGAGATATTAATATGTGAAATGGTGAACGGATCCTGGCCGTTGGAATAGAAAGGATTGATGGCTCAGATTAACTGGGGGAGAACGACGTTGTTTGGGTTAAGTATGGGAGAGACGGGACCGGGTTAGGGGATTTGGGCTTGGGTCTTTGGGATTTGGGTTGGTTCGGGTGAATTTTTGTCCAATTTAGGCATCAAATTTTCAAGTTTTATTTCCCATTCTTTCCTTTTGTTTTCCATTTTCCAAATTAAATAAACTCCTAAATTGAAACAAAATGAATTCAGAATTAACCTATAAGAGATGCTAATAATTATCATTATTAGTTAAAGAAAAATTAAAATCAAAGAAATCACCTAAATATCAAAATAAGAATTAAAGTGCAAATTAAACTATTTTTGAATATCCTTTTTCATAAAATCAATCAATTACTAATTAATTCTCAAAAATGCAAGTTTGGATCCTAAATGCACATGCCATATATTTTTGTATTTTTTTATTAGTTAAGATAAAATAAATATGCACAAACAAATGCGAACCATTAACAGAAAATGCCACGAAAAATAAAAAATTTCAAATAAACAAAGGAAATTTTTTTGTTATGATTTTATGGGAATGATTCATATAGGCAAAAATCACATGCTCACAGCTGCCATTCTTTGTGCTAAAACACGACGAGTTTTCGTGCAAAGATAAGTGAGCGAACACGAGTGATTTTTGCCCGTTTGAATATTTCATGAGAAGCATTTTGAAAAGCTTGCCGTACCCTGCTTAAGAGATTGCCTAAATATCCTCGGCTAAAGAGCAATCAAGTCAGTGTAGTTTAGGAGTGTTTGGTAGCTGGGACTATCGAAGGTGTGATCTCATTGTTGTTGTTGCTGCTACTACTAGTGCTACTACTGCTAGACCCCCTCATTACACCTTGTGAAAATAAAAAGAAGCTAGACTAAGCTATGATCTGTGAGATACAAAATAACCAATCTATATCTTCGGATTTTCTCTTGATCCTTGTTGCTTTGTTGCCTTGTATTTCTTCCTGTAAAACTTCTTGTTGCCTTGTTGACTTGTATTTCTTCCAATAAAACTTCTTGTTTTCTCTTCTTATATGTTTGATGTCGAATTGTTGGACTTGAAATGTATTCCCTTGTTTTACAGGTGGACGTCTGATTGCCAGAACTTGAAACTTCAAAAGTATTCCCTTCTTCTCCAAATGGGTGCCTGATTACCATACTTGCAGTTTGAAATATGTTCCCTTGTTCTTTAGGTGGCGGCCTGAATACCAATACTTGAAATTTGAAATGTATTCCGTTGTTCTGTAGGTGGGCGCTGATTACCAAAACATGAAATATAAAATGCATTTCCGTGTTCTCCAGGTGGACGCCTGATTTCCAAAACTTGAAGTTTGAAAAATATTCCCTTATTCTCCAGGTGGGCGCCTGATTACCAAAACTTGCAATTTGAAAAGTATTCCCTTGTTCTCCAGGTGGGGGCCTGATTACCAAAACTTGCAATTTGAAAAGTATTCTCTTGTTCTCCAGATGGGCACCTGATTACCAAAGCTTGCAACTTGAAAAGTATTCCCTTGTTCTCTAGGTAGGTGCCTGATTACCAAAACTTGCAAATTGAAAAGTATTCCCTTGTTCTCCAGGTGGGCGCCTGATTACCAAACCTGACTCGTGAAAAGTATTCCCTTGTTCTCCAGGTGGACGCCTGATTACCAAAACTTGAAACTTGAAAAATATTCCCTTGTTCTCCAGGTGGGCACCTGATTACCAAAACTTGCAACTTAAAAAATATTCCCTTGTTCTCCAGGTGGGCGACTGATTACCAAAACTTGCAAATTGAAAAGTATTCCCTTCCTCTCCAGGTGGGCACCTGATTACCAAAACTTGACTCTTGAAAAGTGTTCTCTTGTCTCTCCAGGTGGGCGCCTGATTACCAAAACTTGCAATTTGAAAGTATTCTCTTGTTCTCCAGGTGGACGCTTGATTACCAAATCTTGCAACTTGAAAAGTATTCCCTTCTTCTCCAGGTGGGTGCTTGATTACCAAGACTTGCAATTTGAAAAGTATTCCCTGAGACTGCTACCTTCAAACTTGATCACAACACAACAAACAAAACAAAGGAATTCGTTCTGCCCCAGTTCAGTGTTTGGTGCATATGTGAGTGTTAATCAAATCCCATTACCAAATATCTTTAAAATTTGATAGCTAAATCCCATTATTCAGGAGGGGTCCTGACAACTCTTAGCTGATGGCAACTTTAAGATTAGGCTATGTTTCTCCAAAGGTATTATTTTTCACTATATTTTGTTATCTGAGTTATATCTACTGGGGATCTACTGGGCACCGGTGATTGAAGCTACTTCCCATTATCCAGAAGGGTCCTGAAAACTCTTAATTAGAAGGCCAAATGTGTCTGCTGGGGATTAGTGTTCAGGAGGGTCTTGAGTATTTCAAATTACATGCCCCTTTTAACTCTCGGTTGTCTCTGCTGGGGATTGCTAACTAAAGGTTCATCCCATTTTTTAGGGGGGTCCTGACGACTCTTGTAGGGGAGAATACTTATGTCGGATTATGTTCCTTATTGAGTTTTAACTGGGTCCCATTTTCAAGGCGGGTCTTGAGATTTTGATCATACCTGCCATGTGCCTACCTTCCCCTATGGAGGACTTCCCTTAGGATCTTCCGGAATTTTCTGCCCTATGTCAACTAAAGAAAACTTGTTAGTTTGAAAAGTGGTGGTTAGCTATTGGCATTCTTGTTCAAAGCGGCCTCCCAACTGTCGTGTTGTATTGTTTAGTTTCCTGCACTGATGATGAGTTGCCTGAGTTGGTTCCCTGACCCCCGAACCCTTATGGCCTTACTTTGCTCCCCCATCTTTGTGTTGCACTTCTGACCCTTTGCCAGAATTATTACATCTTTCCTGAGATTAACGAGTCAGTGTACTATGCTTGGATGACTTCTAAACCCATGTGGCTTTACTCTGCTCCCCCATCTTTGTGTTGCACTTTTGACCCTTTTGCCAGAATTTTTACATCTTTCTTGAGATTACTGAGTCAGTGTACTTGCGAAACTTTTGTAGATTTTTACCTTTGCTGTTTCAATTTTTGCTGACTTTGTTACGTTTTTGACCGATATGTGCTTTGATATTCGGGAACTGGTATAAGCTTTGAAATTTCTCTCCTGCTTGCTTAAACAAAATGGCTTGGGAGACAGGAAAGAAAATGAAATGCAATGACTCTGAATTGTTTTAGAATAAAAGAATTCCAAATTTGGCGACTATTGGGATGAGAAGAAAAGAAAATTATCTGTGAAGGAACAACTGATTTTCATGATTATGACATGCACTTGGGCTTAGTCCACCCAGTCTTTCCAGATGATTGGCCTTCGGTTTCCATGCTTTGCTGTTGTGACCAATTTTTACCCAATTTCTTTAACCAAACCCTAACGTTGCTTGACTTGTGGTGTTCTGAACAGATTTCCCCCAGCAACCCTTTTTCTAGTTATTTTCTTCTTGCCTTCCCCTTGCCTTTCGGTGCCCGAAGGGATTTTACCGATAAGACTCTCTCGTTTTCGTTTCTCTTAATTCTTGTTGCCTTGCAGTGCCTATGAGGGTTTTACCAATAAGACTCTCTCATTTTATTATTTTCCAGCTTAAATAACAGTGTTTCCCTGGGGTACGAATCACCTCTTCTTTCTTGACTCGACATTTCTTAGAGACAGATCCGAAGGTCTTACTTTGGACCGTAACACAAACTTTTGCATAAGGTTAGAAAGAAAGGGGTATAAAAGCTCAAAATAATTTCTATGGGTTCAGAATTTACAACTTTCGGAATTCAATTTATTACAACAAACGCAATTTCTGCCTCAGTTTCTTGCTTTGGGACCTTTGAATTTTTATTTTAGTATGACCGAGCCATGAGGCTACTTACGTATCCTTAAAAGGAATCAGGGCAAATGTAGTTCATGCCGATTCCTTGTTTTTGTTGTTGTTTGTCTATTTTCCTTTTTTCTTTTCTCTATTTCTTCTTTTCTTATTCTCTCTTTTTCTTTTTCCTTTCTTTTTCTTCTTTTCTTTTCTTTGTTTTGTTTTTGTTGTTGCTTTTTCTTCTTCTTTTTTCTTCTTTTCTCTTTTTTTTTCTTTTTTTTTCTCTTTTTCTTTTCCTTTCACTATCTTCTCACATTTGCATTTCTGACTTTTGTTACTGATTCCGAAAGTGGGGTATAAAAATAAAGTAATTAAAGCTCGAAAGGGTTAGCAAAGGGTAAAATGTTTAGATAGCCGAATAAAATGCCTTCGTCATTTCAATGTCAAATACATGCTGAGTACAAACAAACATTCCAAGTATAGACAATGATTAGAACAAAGAAAATTATACATAGTATCTTTTAACTGCATCTGAATTGATGGCCATTTCTATACACTTTCCTTCCACATCTGTTAGATACAACGCCCCGTTGGACAACACTCTTGATACAATGAACGGCTCTTGCCAATTTGGGGCGAACTTGCCCTTTCCCTCTGCCTGATGAGGGAGGATGCATTTTAATAGCAACTGACCCACTTCAAACCTTCTTGGTCGTACTTTCTTATTGTATGCTTTAGCCATTCTTTGTTGGTATAATTGGCCATGACATACTGGTGTCAATCGTTTCTTATCAATCAAATTCAATTACTCCATATGGGCTTTGACCCATTCCTCATCATCAATTTTTTCCTCGGTGACAATTCGAAGGTACATGATTTCAATTTTAGCCGGAATTACTGCTTTTGTGCCATATACCAACAAGTATGGAGTTTCCCCTATTGATGAGCGTATAGTAGTGCGATAGCCTATCATAAATTGTGACTTCTGCCATTGTCTGAATTCTTCCACCATTTTTCGAAGTATCTTTTTTGTATTCTTATTAGCTGCTTCAACTGCTCCATTCACCTTGGGACGATATGGGGTGGAGTTCCGATGTGTAATTTTAAACTACTAACATGCCTCTTTCATCAAATGACAATTGATATTCACTCCATTATCAACGATGAGTGTCTTTGGTATTCCGAACCGAGATATAATATTTGATAGCACGAAGTCGACCACAGCCTTCTTGGTCACTGCCTGGAAATTTTTAGCTTCGACCCACTTGGTAAAATAATCAACAACCACCAGAATGTACCTCATTAATAATGGTCGTGGTTTGCCCAGCATCTATGCACCTTAACAACCCATGATCCAGCGTTCTTTTGTATAGAACACCTCCACTGAGGGAAAACCCGCATGATAGACGATGAATTGTTCTCTTCTGGTCACTTGTGGACTGTACTGGGTACACCCCCATCCTGATATATTCTTTGATATCGTGAAACCAAGGCTCACCATCAAGCTCTTCCTCCACCACATTACAGTAAGCATGTTGGTCGTGGACTTGGATATGCATTGGGTCAATATAATCCTTATCCGGATGATGTAATATTGACGCTAAAGTAGCCAAGGCATCAACAACCTCATTTGGAATTCTTGGGATATGCCTAAACTCTATTGAGCGGAATCATTGACAAAGATCACGCAAGCATTGCCAGTATGGTATGAGCTTTAAATCTCTTTTTTCCCACTCCCCTTGAATTTGGTGTACCTGAAGGTCTGAGTCTCCCAACACACAGACTTCCTGAACACCCATGTCTACCGCTAACCTCAAACCTAAAATACACGCCTCATTTTCTGCCATATTTTTGGTGCAATAGAAGTGGAGCTCAGCTGTGACTAGGTAATGGTGCCCCGTATCAGAAATGAGCGTTGGTCCTATCTCGATGCCTTTCATATTGGCAGCCCCTTCGAAAAATAATTTCTATCTCGGCTTCTCGCCCTGTTCCATTTCAATATGCATTACTTCCTCGTCCGGGAAGTATGTCCTTAAAGGTTCGTATTCTTCGTCTACCAGATACTCGATGAAATGGTCAGCCAGTACATGTGCTTTCATTGCAGTCCTTGTCACGTAGACAATGTCGAACTCAGTGAGCAAAATTTGCCATTTTTCAAGCCTTCCCGTGGGCATATGCTTCTGAAAGATGTATTTCAATGGGTCCAAGCGTGAGATGAGGTAAGTGGTATATGATGACAACTGGTGTTTCAACTTCTGGGCTACCCATGTTAGGGCACAACATGTCCTTTTGAGATGAGAATACTTAACCTCACAAGCTGTAAATTTCTTGCTGAGGTAGTATATGGCATGTTTTTTCCTCCCGGTGACATCATGATGACCTAACACACATCCGAATGAATTGTCCAGGATTGTAAAATAGAGGATCAATGGCCTTCCTGGCTTTGGAGGGACCAAAACCGATGGGTTTGACAAGTTTTCCTTTAGCTTATCAAAAGCCTCCTGGCACTCGCCCGTCTATCTAACTGCAACATCCCTTTTCAATAGCTTAAAGATGGGCTCGCAGGTTGTTGTGAGCTGAGCAGTGAATCGACTGGTGTAATTCAATCTCCCTAACAGACTCATCACCTTTATTTTGTTCCTCGAAGGTGGAAATTCCTGTATGGCTTTGATATTCGAGGATCTAGTTCAATGCCTCAGCAGGTGACTATAAATCCCAGAAACTTCCCTAAGGGGAGCCCAAATGCTTATTTTGCTGGATTGAGTTTGACATAATACATGCGGAGCCTCTAGAAGAATTTCCTCAGATCTCTGTCATGGTGAGATTGCTTTCTGGATTTCACAATTACATCATCCACATAGACCTCAATTTCCATATGTAATATCGTGAATTATGGTTGCCATTGCCCTCATATAGGTTGCCCCAACATTCTTCAGGCCAAATGGCATGAATCTGTAGCAATATGTTCCCCATGGCGTGATGAATACTGTCTTCTCTGAATCCTCCTCATCCATCAAAATCTGGTGGTAGCATGCGTAACTATCTATGAAGGACCCAATCTCATGCTTTACACAATTGTCAGTCAATATGTGGATGTTTGGCAGTCGGAAGTTGTCTTTTGGACTTGCTTTGTTGAGGTCACGATAATCGACGCACACCCTGGTTTTACCATCTTTCTTCGGCACAGGCATGACATTGGCTAACTATATGGGATATCGTGTGACTCAGATAAACTTGGCCTCAAATTGCTTGGTAACTTCCTCTTTGATTTTCACGCTCACATCAGTTTTAAACTTCCTCAACTTTTGTTAGATAGGAGGGCATGCCGGGTCGGTAGGCAATTTGTGAACCACCAAGTCAGTGCTCAACCCTGGCATATCATCATATGACCATGCAAAACATCTTTATATTCAAGAAGCGCTTCAATTATTTCTCCCCTAAGCTGTGGCTCGAGATGGACACTTATTTTGGTTTCTGTAATGTTATCTGTGTCCCCTAAATTGACTGCTTCTGTATCGCTTAGGTTTGGCTTGGGCTTTTCCTCAAAATGGCTCAACTTTTACTAATTTCACCCAATGCTCTTTCCTCATCATATTTTGACTCATCCTCATATTCTATTTCTTGAATTATTACTTCTGAATTAGACCACTTTTTAAGACTGGGCCGAAAAGTCTTTATGCATGTTAGATCATTTGAGCCATCATAAAAATAAATGTGCAAGAGAGAAAAGAAAAGCAAATAAAAATGAAAGCTATTAGCACTAAGGAAAAGGGAAATTACATTTCATTGAAATTAGAAAGATAACAGGGTTTACACATCCAAATGTACGGAACATAACATCTGAATTACAACCCTGGAGATAATCCAGATTAAACTAAAAGAAAAATCAAAGCCGACTACCAAGACTCCTTTCGAGTGGAAAAGGAGTAGCTTCCCAGTGGTTGAGTTTTGCACGGGGTCCCACAAACTGCACAGCTACCTTGATTGACCCTTCTCCAACCTCCACCATATTTACCTCACTGAACAATCTTTCAAACCCCTTATCCAAATCTACATCAACATCAATCAGTGGACTGGGAACCATTGGCATTGGGCACTTTCTGGTACTGAGTTTGATAAATGATTTAGACAGCTACGGGATAGGCTTTGGGAGGACCCATGCCCTTTTCTTTAACTTTCTAGCTCGCCCTATGTCTGTAGCTGTAGGCTTGAACCCTAAAACAAAAGTCTCTAGGTTCGTGGGAAGAGACACCGGCTGTATGATATCCTGAAGTGAGGCCTACAAGCCCTTTTTGGGAACGAACCCATTATTTAGCATTTAAACTGCCACCATGACTGCTGCAGTAGCTAACTTTGGTGTTGGAACACGCTCCCCTTCTGGGATCTTTTCAACTGACACCGTGTCGAAGACCTGATAGATCAATGGACCATTGTTGTCTTCGGCTTCAATAAAAGGTACAATAGCATCACCCAAGGCGCGTTGATTATTCTCACCATGCACCACAATCTCATGTCTATCCCATTCAAATTTTACCATCTGGTGCAAGGTGGATGGTACTGCCTTAGCGGCGTGAATCCAGGGTCTCCCTAGCAAAATATTGTAAGAAACTGCCACATCCAGCACTTGAAATTTCATGGTGAACTCAACGAGACCTATCATTAGTTCTAGTATTACATCCCATACTGAGTCTTTGCCTCCGCCATCGAACCCTCGAACGCAAATGTTATTCTTGTGGATCCTTTCATCGTCCACCATCAGCTTGTTTGGGGTGTAGAGCGGGCAAATGTTCGCGCTGGACCCATTATCAACTAGAACTCAAGTAACCACATCATCTTCATACTTCACAGTCAAATACAAGGCCCGATTATGCTAAGTGACATCCGTGGGCAACTCATTGTCAGAGAAAGTAACCAGATTTACCTTGAATATTTTGTTTGCAATAGTCTCCAAGTGATTCACTATTGTCTTGTCATGAACATGGGCCTCATTAAAAATTTCATCAATGTCCGGCGGTGCTCATCAGAATGGATTAATAATAAGAGCAAGGAGATCTGATCTGGTGTTTTCCTCAATTGCACTACAATAGAGTAGTCCTGCATTTTCATTTTCTTCAGAAATTCTTCTGCCTCTTCTTCAGATATAGCTTTCTTTACCGATTCTGTGTTATCCTTAGGGATCTTGCTTTTCCTTAGCTCCTCAGGGGCGAAATATCTCCCTGACCGAGTCAAACCCCGGTCTTTGCAAACTTTTTCTCCAACTTCCTTCCCTTTGTACACCACTATTGCTTGTTCATATCTCCAAGTAACAACTTTGTTGTTGACTATTAACAGCTGTGTTATCGGCTTTATAATGACAGGCTATTTGCGAGCTCCTTCCACAACTATGTCGGGTTTCTTAGCTGCCCCAAGTACTACCACTTATGCTTTTTCATGTTTCACCATCCCGCTGTCCGAGGATTCTTTCTTGACTACCACAATAGGTTTACTATCTCGATCATATTTGCCTCTTGATGCGCAGGAAGCGGGTTTTGATTAATGTTGGGTGCTTTCGGGGCTTGCACCTCAATTTTATGTGAATCTATGAGTTCTTGGATACCATTCTTTAGATGACATCACTTTTCAGTATCATGCCCCGGGGTACGAGAACAATACTCACAACTGACAGAATAGTCCAGATTTCTTGGAGGAGGATTTGGCAATTTCACTTCCATTGGCCTCAACATGTCTAGCTGCCTCAACCTGTGGAATAAGATGGTATATGATTCTCCCAATGGCGTGAAAGTTTTCTTCTTCTGCACCCTCTCAGTTTTTATAGCTTGGTTGGCTCGAAAAGCTGGTCTCGAGGGTAGTTGGTAGGCTCTTGGAGGGTAACTGTTTGGTGGAGCCGGGTAATTATTTTGTGGAGCTGACGCATGCCATTATGCGTAGGCGGGAGGTTGGGTATATGTTTGTGCATTGATGGACAGAGAAGCACGGTTCCATACGTGGGTAGTAGTTTTGTGGTGGTCCATATGGAGTGTATGGGTATGTTCGGTGGTGAGGATGGGGTTGGCTGTAATGGGATAAAGCCCGGGGATTGAACCAAGTCCCTGACTCAGCTGTCGCTACTTCTTCTTTCTTCTTCTTTCCAAATGTTCCCCTAGTCCCGTTTTGGATAGCCTGAGTGGTTGCTTTGATTGCAGAGTAACTAATGATCTTGTTGGATTTGAGTCCTCCCTCGACTATACTTTCCATTTTAACCACCTCATTGAAGGATTTTCCTACTGCCAATACCAGGTGACCAAAATATGTAGGCTCCAAAGCTTGCAAGAAATAATCTACCATCTCACTCTCCTTCATAAGGGGGGTCGACCCTCGCTGCATGATCCCTCCAACAAAAACCGTATTCTCTGAAGCTCTCATTATGTTTCTTTTCCAGTTTTGTCAAAGAGAGACGGTCCGGGACAATTTCAAGATTATATTGAAAATGACAGGGGGATGCTTGTGCTAGATCATCCTAAGTGTACCATCGAGCATGATCTTGTGGGGTGTACCACTCCAATGCCGACCCACTTAAACTTTGACTGAAGTACACCATTAGCAGTTCATCCTTTCCTCCCGCTCCTCTCATTTTTCTACAGAAACCCTTCAAGTGTGCCACCGGATCACCATGTCCGTCATAGAAGTCAAACTTGGGCATCTTAAAGCCCGAAGGTAATTGCACATCTCGGAATAAACGAAGGTCTTTGAATGCCACACTCACCTGGCCACCTAACCCTCGCATATCTTAGAATGATTGTTCTAAACATCTGACCTTCCCGAGCACCTCCTTTTGCTCGGGATTATTGACTAGTTTTTCAGCCTCCGCCGGGATTTCAAAACGAGGAGCATAAGAGCAAGGATCATGGGCTTTCTAAGCGGGTTCTGGTGGGTAATACTGATTTTCATGATCTTAAAGCAAAGGCTCGCTGGACGATCTATAGAGTGTGGGCGGAGGAGGTTCCACATAAATGGGTGCAATTGGTGGAGGGGGGTTGAGGAACCGCTTTGGGTGGTGGAGCTGGGGGTTCTTGAGAAGTCGTGCCCTGGTACTGCAGCTAGACGGGGAAACTTGGGGATAGATCAATGGTGGGATGGTAATGTTATTGGGCCAGCGGTGGGATAAAGGTCGTATTAGCAGGATAGGTTGGTAGTGGCTGCTCTCTCACCCATGCCTGATATATCTCTGCCATCTGGTATTTCAGTTTGTACATTTCCTCCTTCATTGCATTAACGTCCAATTACTCAACCTCTTTCGAGGGCTCAATGATGCTAGCATCAGTTTCTTGATTGGCCATGATCTGCTTGCTCTTGGATCGAGTATTGTAGGAGTGGGTTGCCAGAATGCCGCAAGAACTAACCACCTGTCTGATATAGGACAGACAACACCAACATTGGTTAGTGTTTAGGTTTCAATAAATAGGCAGCCACATGTTTGGGGATGAATGTACCTTAGCAGTTATCCATTTCTATTATGCGTAATGAATCGGTTGCTTGCGTCATCCTGACTCCGATTCTATGCCATTTTCTCTCTCTTGTGTTTCTTTTCTTCTTACCTTACTATTTCCTTTATTTTACCACGGTTTCTCTCATCTTTCTCTCTCTTATTTTCTTCCCCCCTTTTTTTAGATTATTGGTTGTGGTCGAATCCTATGGAGATTTACTACGTATCATGACCTAGCATGAATCAGACCGAGCATAGTTCTGGAAAATAAACACAGAAAAATATTTTTGGAAATTTCAAGTTTCATAATGTAGAGCATTTGATTACGACTACTAAAAGGAAATTAACAGACTCCGACTTAACTGGAAACAACCAACTCCGACTTAAAATGAAAATGACTTACTCGACGACTTATTATGAACTTTGAATAAAAGAAAATACAAACTCTTAAATGGTCCAACATAATTGAACAATCATGAATACATTAAAGTCTCTAATGCTTCCAGGGACCGGGGCATCATTTGGTCTCGCCGCAGGCTTGCATGCTAAATCCCCTTGGATGTGATGGAGGTCTTCAATTACTTGACGAACAATGGTCATGGTAGTGTCAAAGAACATAGATCTTGTCATATCCTCGTAGTGACTGCACTTTGTGGTGATGTTGTCAGCGATCATCCGTACCCTCTCTCTTATAGCACCCTTTTCTTGCAACAATCGCCCAATTTGCTGGGCCCTTGCCTCCAGAGTTCGTTCGGCTACATGGTTCAGTTTTTGGAATTGCTGCAAATCTCTTTCCAATTGTGCTATTGCCGCGTAACAATGTTCTATCTCTGCCTTGAATTCCCTAGCTTGCTTGGCTATTTTGTTTTCAACCATGATGACCTTCCTATTCAACCCAGCAACCTCATTGTCATGCCTTTCCCTTAATTTTTCAATCATGCGGGCTAGTTCCTCCGCATTTTTGGCTAATTGTTTTCGGGCCCCGGACAGGTCACCCTCTACTTTGGTCAAGTCAAAACCATATTCTACTACTTTTCTCCATAAATTGTCTATGAGTTTTTCATCCTTTGCGCTCATGGCGAGATTTTCTACGGCTGTTTTCATTCTCTTAATTTTGGTTCGCAACACTTAGTTTTCTTTGTCTAGTCTTTTATTTCCCCCTCGTCTCCAGCAGCTTGCAAACCGTTTTCAAATTGAAGGTCTTTGACTTGCTTTTCCAATTTCCCTATCATAGCCCTGTATTCATTTTCCTTAGCTAATCAATTCCATTGTTCTTGTGATGCCTTGGCAAATTCTTGGAGTTGTGGTATCTTACCTGGCCTTCTGAACTCTATTTCTTTCTTATACCAATCAAGGCATCCTGGTGCAACCTCGCCTTTAGATGAGTCACGCACTCGAGTGTCCGCTGTCAAGTATTGACATTCGCTGCAAATTTGACGGACTGCTGCTTTGGGAAACTGACCATTGCGACTAATGTCCTCATCCCTGGGAATTATTTGGCACCTCCCTAATTGTCTTAGCACTCTGCACGGAGCATAGGGTTGGATACTCCGGAGACCTATTAGAAGGAAATGCGGTCCGGTGGCTGGCATATATATGATTTCATCCACGGAAAGCCACCCGAACGTCCACTCTATTTGGTTTGCATTTATGGAACGGAAATGTGATACCCATTCTACAGCACCTTTCGGTAATCTAAGCCCATCAATCATGTTGTAAGATTCCTCTATGCAACTTTTTGTTGACGACCCATAACTCATGAATTGAGGTCGATGGCACAAGTGTTCAATCATCTATATTTGTAACAACAGGTTGCATCATTCGAAGAAATCTACCCCCTGATTTACATGCTGTGAGGGCACGGAAAATTTCAGATAATACCATATGTGCGAGGGTGCTCTTGGCTTGAGCGAGAAAAGTGCTGACGAACCTTGCTATTCTTATGTTAATATTTTCGTCCTTGCATGGAAACACCAAAAGGCATAAGAAGAATACCATGAATGCGAAACATCAGTGTTCCTCCCATTTGAGCCGGTTTTCTTTGCTACAAATATTATTTTTCGAGTCATTAAATCCCCCTATGTGACCAAATCTGATATATGAACTGTGGGGTACAAAAGTCGGCTGACAGGTCTGGGTTGTGGACCTTTCTGCTGATCTTTAATGTGTCCAAGAATTTGTGTATGGCGATGGCCCTTGGTGAAACCAAATACTGATGCCTCAGAGGAATTGTGGGAACCACAATATATCTAGTTATTTCTTCCAGGGACGGAGTGAGTCCAAAGTCCGAGAAATGAAATACGCTGTGGGCTGGATCCCAGAATGTAACCAATGCTTTTATGATATCTCCTCTAGGATTAATTTTCAACAAACCGGTAAGCCCTCCCAAGTACGCGTTGACCCTGTTTTCCCTTGCTTCAACTAGATCATTTCACCACATGCGTACCTCCAAAGGGATCTTATTCATGACCGAGATTGGAAAATTTTGATTTGTGCTCATTCTTCACATTTATTAAGGTGGTTAAGCAAAGAAAACAAATAAAGATTTATTGGACTTAAAACAAGGGATTCTTCAAATTTTCATTTCGAAGATGAAACCCTGACCATGTAAATACGGCTTTTCAGCACTTCCGGAGGAAGATTTTAAAGTTGTGCCTATTACCGGCCAAAAAATTGAAAAATAATCCAAGGCGGCTGTTCTTGCAAAAACAGCCTTCTTCCGCCCCTTTAGGGACACTCGGTTAGTTTTGACAAAAACTGCTTTATTTACTGGTCACAAACAAAAGTTTGTTCTTTTTTTTGTTGCTATTTTCGTAAAAATGAAGTTGAGACTGATGGGTGTTGCCTACGTATCTCATACCATGTGAGAATCAAACTGGCGTAGTTCGGGCAAATAAAACAAACCATTCTTTTGAAAACAATACTCTTTAGTCTTTTTTTTCATTCTTTCATTTCATTGGCAAATAAATAAGCTATTTTTAAAACAAACTATTTAATAAACAAGAGTCTTTTTCCCTTTTTTTTCCATTTCATAGGCAAATAAATAAACTATTTTTAAAACAAACTATTCTGGCAAACAAGACTCTTTTTTTCTTTTTTCATTGGCAAATAAAACAAACTATTATTGAAGATAAAACCCTTTTCCCTTTTCTCTTTTTTCCAAAATATTTGACAGAGTTTCAGCACTATTTGGACATTGGTTTTTCAAAATGGACGATTAACTCTCTTTTCCCTTATACTGCTACCTCTTTTCTAAACTTTTCTCTAATATTCATAAGGCCGTCAGCATGCGATTCCGGAATAAATGCACTAGTAGCACGCAAAATGCATCAGGATGGTCCATTATTTTGGGTGCACCTGTCCTAGACGGACCCAACCCCTGTGTTGAGTCCCCTAAGTCAAATGCATGACACAGATAAGCGTTCCTACTAGGGATCCGACATGAGGTTAAGTTATTCTAGGTTCAAAACTTGTGTATATGTTCTAGATTGTGTACTCGAGTGGACGACTCAAGTGGATGAGGGGGCTACGTATCGGGAACCAAAAATCCATCGGGCTATGTAACTTGTCCGAGCCTCTTTCTTATTTGAAGGTGTGACACTAACAGATTAGGGAGTCCCGACCAACGAGCACATCCCCGAAGATGAGAAGAGAAGGGCTTCGCTGAAATTTATATATAGTCCAAATAATAATAAAGCGGTAAAAATAATATTTAGCACATCGGGCACAATTATACAATAAAACCAGATAATAATAAAGCCGGATACGACATTTATTTAAAGCTCGAATTCTTGAAACCTGAACCAGAGAGTCTGGGTTCGATCCCCAGCAGAGTCGCCAGAGCTGTCACACCTCCTTTTTAACAATGCAACCCCGGCGAAGTGCATAGATAATGGAGTTTTCCAATTAAAGGAAAATCTAAACATGATTTATTTATTTAATAATTTCATAGTCGCCACTTGGGATAATTTATGGTGTCCCAATTCACCGGCTTAAATCCCGAATCGAGGAAGGTTTGACTTTGTACATAATCTGCGAGCCAAAAGTCCAGGTAAGGAATTCTGTTAACTCGAGAGAAGGTGTAAGGCACACCTGAGTTCCGTGGTTCTAGCACGGTCGCTCAACTGTTATACTCGGCTTAGTTATCTGATTTTAATGCATTTGTTCCTATACACCAATTTTAACTTCAACCACTTTTATTCAATTTTAAGAGGATTATAATGTTGTCAAAATACGTCTCGAGCCACGTCACATAAATGCACCCACGGGTTTTGACATATTCTAACATTGTTGGGATTTGGATTAGGGTCACATAAATGCACACCCGTATTTAGGAAATTATATTATTAAAATACGTGCCTAGAGAGATTAACATGTCGTTAACTATACGAGGGCCATGAAAATTAGCTACATGGCACGCTTCAGACTATAAATTGAATTTAGTGAGCAACCTATGAAAATCCATTTGTACTACTAATAAGATTTGATCTAAGTTACGCAACACACACTTCAAATTAATTTTTAGAATCATGATTATGTTACGTGAACGTACATAATCATAATTCTGCTTTCAAACGGTCCTAAAAGGCTTTTCTACGGATATTGTTAACTGTTTGTCCCAAACTACGTCGAAATTGCCTTGAGGTTAAGGATTATGCAAATAACTTTATGACCAAATATTTACTCACGAATTAGTCGCGCACAACGAGCAAACCCAACTGATACAATCCTACTTATATTGTAAAAAACTGTACAACAGTGAATATTAAATTTTAAGACTCAACTTTACTATTAGCTGAATTATGGCAATAGACCAACATCACTTGTGCGAGAATTCGTGTGTGCTACTAGTGCCAACATTCCAAGAATTCACAATCCATTGAAATTAGAATTCATTTAACTGAAAGTCCAAGGTTGGAAAATGAAGAGCACCCAGGTGGGATGTCAACATATATACTAGACAATGAACTAACTGTGAGGTGATTTTAACATATAACAACAACTTACTGATGAATATGTGATATTATACTTACATAATGAAATTGAGTAGTTGTGTAAACTAGACATAAGATAACCTCAAACACCCTATTTATTCGAACGAACACTCAAAAACCAGCATTTTGCCTAGAAGCAATTACAGTTGTCCCTAATGATGATATTAAAGACAAATATAGCCCCAGAAGCAAGCACAAGTCAACCACACTTGAAACAGTCCTGATTATTGACCTTAACACAAACGAATGATAATAATGTTCTTGCAAATAACCAGATTGAAATGGCCCTTAGATTAAGCTATTACAACGCTCAATACTCAATACATGAAATTATTTAGAATAAACAGAGCAAGCTAGCTGTTAAGGAACAAAAATCATAACTGACCACCTCTAACAACAACATATTTCAGCAGAAATCAAAAATTAATACATCATAGCCCTATTATGGTGTAACTTCAAAGTAGGCTGAAAGTGAACAATAAACTGGTAGATAAAAAAGGTAACAAGATCATGCAAAATAATTACACCATTTCTTCATTTTTGGGCACTTTATGAGCCCCTCTTTACATGTTGGAAGTCAAAAAGGAGTACCTGGAAATTGAGCAAAGTGAGGGGAATCAGAGGTCAGTTAAGCTAGCAACAAACAGCAGCAACAAAACCAATTCAAAGACCCGACATCAGTGTTAAATAACCCCAAGGAGTGATTTCAATAAAATAACACCAGTAAACAGCTTAAAATCAACCTGAATGGACTGGATTTAACTTGAGAACAACCTCAAGAATCTCTGAAACCTCATCTCAAAACATTCAATAGAACAATAATTTCCTAGAGATTAATCCGCTAAATTTTAGTATCTTTTCTAATGTTTGTTTTTATTATTCCCTCAAGATTTTCAGAAGGTCTAGTCTCTCTTTTAATCTATGAAACAGTGAAATTTATGCAACTTTTATATTTTTTGGATTTTTAGCACTATTTTTTCTTCTGCCTTCAAAGGCAAGGAATGATGTCTTTATATGCAATCAAGTAGGGCATCTCAGATTTTTGAGTTTGCATTTTAGTCTCTTCTTTTTTAACTTGTGGACCAAGTTAGACCTATATTTTACCATTGGACCCCTTCCTGGAAGCTTCCCAAGCTGTTGGAGAAAAGATTCTCCATGTCCCATTCCTAAACTACCCTCCTAGCTTTAGTTATTTACCCTGCCAACCAAGACTGATCCTTAGGCCAAATGACCCAAATGAATGGGTCTGGGCTAGACTAAGTTCAATTTTCCTTAGCTTAATGATTTTAGAGCCTGCACCTATCATTAAAATCCATAATTCCCAAGTGCCGGTCTATAGAGTCTTAAAGACTCGTGGAATTTGGCTCAAATCAATGAAAAATGTACAAAAATAAAAATCTGAAACCATTGCTTAACTACATAACTCTGTAACTAATCATTCAAACATGGATTTTTGAAAATATGAAAATAGAAAACGAAGCAAATAAAAAATCAAAAAAAGGAGTTAATAAAAGAAGCAGAGAAATGAAAAAAAAATTAACAACTTGGCGAAGGAAATATACCTAAAAGTCTTGGACTAGAAATAACTATGAACCTTCAAATTAGATCTTGGTTCACTTATGAGGTTAAGCATGTGTTTCTTCATCAAAGGCTCATGCATAACCTCAAAAATGAGCCCAAAACTTTGACGAGCACCCCAATTGGAAAGACCGGAACTTTCACGTTGAACTTGACTCAAGATTCGAGAACTTCTAGGGTAATTCGAGGGATGTGACTTGAATATTTGGAATGAGGAAGGTACGATGGTCCTTTGTTGTTAATTTGGTGCAAATTTAAAGCGGCCCCACCAGACACGACGGAGCTTCTGGTCACTGAATCGAATATTTGATACATTTGGGGCGGATTCGAAGGAAGAGAGTTAGATGGTTCAATAGAGGGTGTCGAGACGGATGGATGGTGTTAATTTGGCATGGTTTGGAACACTGCCGTCGGCGGAGGCGGTTTCCGGCCGGCGGCATTAGGGTTTTTGTGAGATGGGGTTGGAGACGGATGTGAACAGGGTACAAGGTTATTGAGACATTAATATGTGAAATGGGGAACAGATCCTGGCCGTTGGATTAGAAGGACTGATGGCTTAGATTAACTGGGGGAGGATGATGTAATTTGGTTAAGTATGGGGGAGGCCGGATCAGGTTAGGGGACTTGGGCCTGGGTATGTGGGGTTTGGGTGAATTTTGGCCCAATTTGAGCATCAAATTTTCAGGTTTTATTTTCCTTTTCTTTCTTTTTATTTTTTCATTTTCAAAATTAATCTAAACTCCTAAATTGAAACAAAGAATGCACAATTAACCTATAAGAGATTCTAATAATTATCATAATTAGTTAAAGCAAAATTAAAAGCAAAGAAATCACCTAAATATCAAAATTAGAATTAAAGTCCAAATTAAATTATTTTTGAATTTACTTTTTCATAAAATGAATCAATTACTAATTAATTCTAAAAAATGCAAGGTCGTATCCTAAATGCACATGCCACATATTTTATATTTTTCATTAACTAAGATAAAATAAATATGCACAAACAAATGCAAACCATTAACAAAAAATGCCACAAAATATAAACAATTGCAAATAAACAAAGGAAATTATTTTGTTTTGAATTTATGGGAATGATTCATATAGGGCAAAAATCACATGCTCACAATAATATATATATATATATATATATATATATATATATATATATGAGGTAAGAGAACATGAAAATGGGGCTTCTCTCCTTAAAAAAAAAGAGACAAAAGTACCGGAGAAGGTCTCTGAGAAAAAACAAGCGAATGTCTAGATCTTGGTTGCAAATCTTTGTAATCGTTATTGTTGATTCAATGAAGATAAATCCCGTAGCTATCAATAACATTCTTTCTTTTTCTTCTTTGTTCTTACATTATGGAAAAATATATCAAGAATGTTAGTCTATCGTTTACGTCTGATATCTTTTATAATCTTAAAAAAGGTGTAAGCTTGATTATATTCTATTCTCGTATTTGACATGCTTTGATAGTTTATTATCCTTCGCCAGGATTTATCCTCTATTTTTTCATTTGTTAGTTTACCAAAAAGCTTAACACTTTTTAGTCAAACAGTATCAAGTAGTAGAGAGGAGTCCATCAGACTTTTGTTAATTTCTTATACACAAGTGCACATTGGTGGTTACCAATCTATAATATGTAATTGAGGCTAAAATATATGTATGTAATCAAAGTTTTTCAAATATATAGGTTGGAGTCCAGTTTAACTTCACCATCAAGATGAATGACTTTGATTTAAAAAAAATGTGACTCATGAAAATTGAACTTACGATCTAACAAAGATTGTGAACCCCTCTCGACCATTATATTTTTGAGCTGTGTTAAGGAAATTTAAAATATAATATATAGAGATACAAATTAAATTTTAATGTATAGTGTAATTTTCTGGTAAAGACGATGAACTTCCTTCTGCCCTCAAATTTGCCCCTTTATACTGCATGATTAAACAAAAAAATCAACTTATATTGATTGTAAACTAGTTCTTTATATTGCTAGAGGGAGGTATAGAAATGAATAGGATAATTTTGAACCATCTCGTTGTAATTTCTTAGATTTCATGCCCTTTTATTCTCGTGTCTCTATTTCTCATCATCATTTTTAAATCCAAATTCCAACCTAAGCATAAAGAAACAAGAAATAAATAAATAGGGGACTTACGTGGTAGAAATGAAGCCTTTGGTTTCGATTGTATATTCTCATAATCGGAGGAGGTGATGTGTAATTTAATAATCTATCAGGCGATAAAATAACATTACTCATTTTTCAAAACAAAGCAAATTACGTAATTAAGGCGGGAGAACATGAACTAATCTCCCAGTCACGCTACTAAGAGGACTGTGTGTCCTCCCCATAGTCAAACTTAGTGCAAAGTGAAAAAACCCAAACCCAACGCGACACGCATTTTACACTTCTACAAATAATCACTTTGTGATGGTGGTTACTGTCAATGGCGGATCCGTACAGAACGAACCCTCATACTCACGCTTCTTCTTCACCTCTTGAATCCGAAGACATCTCTTCTTTCTTCCTCAATTTTCTTCAAAATTCATCTGCTTCCACGTCAGCGGCTGCCGCTGGGTTCTATCACCGATCGGCGCCAGAAACGGTGGCTGATTCATCATCTAACCTCAATTTTTCCGATCCCGGCCGATTTTATGCGGCGGAGTTTAAAGAAGGCGTTGAGAATGTGTTTGCTTCAGCTGGCCTCGGGGATTGTGACGCCATGGATTCAGCTAATAAGAGAGAGTTTCTAGAAGATGACAAGGTCGATAACTTCGGTTTTAGTAGCGAGGTGAACTTTTTGTTTCATTTTCCTTTATTATTATTATTTTTTTTAAAATGATTCAAGTTGAGTCCGCAATTATACTGTGCTTTTACGATCTATTTAGGAATGCGATGGACTTGACATGCCGTCTTATCAGAATCATTCACGTTCCTCCAAGAGGAGTAGATCTGCTGAAGTTCATAACTTATCCGAAAAGGTTTGCTTCTATTTTGAATTTTGAATTTCGCAAATTTTCTGTTTAAATACATGATTTTTATTGTAATTATGCATGATTGAATTTGTGACAGAGGAGGAGGAGTAGGATCAATGAGAAACTGAAAGCACTGCAGACTCTAATCCCAAATTCTAACAAAGTATTTCTTCAATACCTCAGCCTTTGAAAATTATCCGTGGTATTGTTTTTTCTTTCTTTTGTCTCATGTTTGAGCTTTATTAATATCACAGACAGACAAGGCATCTATGCTTGATGACGCCATTGAGTATCTGAAGCAACTTCAACTGCAAGTTCAGGTTTCAGTTCTGGCCTTCTCCCTTTGACTATTTCTAGTTGCTTGAAGTCTGCTAGATCTCGTGTTTATGTTTTCAAACATGTGACACGAACATTTAGGTAGGCTTATGGTAATGATTCACAGCAGGAGTAGGTAGTAAGGTGTGTGTTTTATGTTATAACAAGTCACGTATTGTAATTCGTTTGGTCAAGCACATAACACTGAAGAGATATGTAGTACTTATTTTCTGAAGAGCAACTTCGTTGGAAGCTTCTATAAAGCGCCATCTATCTATTTTTTTTATATCTGCCTAAAACATGCTCAATTTGTTGTAATAGAAGTTTTTTTCTTCTTTATTTCTGGAGTAAACTTTGAACTAGATTGGAGGTTTGTGTTCTTTGTTTGATTTGGATCACATTTCTTGGTGGCAGTTGTTCCAATTATTTGAGAACAATTGGACTCTCCTATGAACTATGTGAATTGTGTCATCTAAAAATTTAAGTGTGACTCAACAACTTTATGCCCCTATAATTGTTATAATTTTGGATATCACCTTGTTCTTGTACAACAAAACCATCGTACTTCACCTTCATTCTTCGAGCATCTTCTTCGTCTTAAAAATAACAGTAAGCCATTTCAAGCCTGCTCGGCCCGCGTTCTTCTAAAATTCCACTGTGATTTCGTCTGGTCCCATCGCTCGGTCCCCGATTATCTTGCGCATCGGCCCCTCCACCTCCTCTATATTAATATGCCTACAATATCCAAATATTACGCCGACTCTTGGAGCGCTCCAATTCACCTAGCACAATGCTTCTGTCTCGCTCCTCGTTGAACAACTTATGGAAGTATATCTGTCATCTTCGTCTAATATATGCCTTGTCCATCAATACATTGCCGTCCTCGTCTTTGATGTACTGCTCGGTCCACGGGCCTTCATCTCCCTCAATTTGGTCAACCGGTATAGTTTCTTGTCCCCGTGTTTGCCTCCGAGTTCCTCGTTCAGACATACAAACGCCGCGGTCTTAGCTGCCGTAACTGCTAACTCGCCTCTTTCTTTGCCTTCTTATAACACTCCTGATATTTCCTTTTTTCCTCCTCTGTTGTACTCTCCATTAGCTTCAAATAAACCCTTTTTTTGCTTCCACTTTATTTTGAAACTCTACATTCTATCAGCAGTCCCCTTTGTGATTCCCAGCCACAGAGTAACCCTTCGTGACCGCTAAGACCTCTGTAGTAGCTTCCCTAATGGAATTCGCTTTCGTGGTCCATATCCTAGTCTCGTTCCCCTACTCCAGGCCCTCATAGCTATCAACCTCTCCCCTAACTCCTGAGCTTTGTACTTAGTCAAGTTACCTCACTTGATCTTAGGTTGCCTGCACACCGCTCTCTTCCTCCTGCTCCTCTTGATCTCCAGGTCCATTATTAGGAGCCTATGCTAGGTTGTGAGGTACTCGTTAGGGATGATCTTGCAATCAGTACATAGACCTTTATCACATCTCTTTCGAAGAAGGTAATCAATCTGAGTATTGGCCACCAAACTTCAGAAGGTGACCAGGTGCTCCTCCTTTTTTGGAAAACTCGAGTTAGCTCTCACCAAATCAAAAAAGCTCTAGCAAAATCCAGCAGTGAGGTACCTCCGTCGTTCCTATCCCCAAAGCCGAACTCGCCATGCATATCATCAACTCCTAGCATTAATGGCCATTGAAATTTCCTCCAATGAACAATTATATTTTTGGAATTTCCTCCAATGAACAATTATATTTACTTAATGTAGTCTTATACATGAATCAAAAGCAAAAGGCATAAGTAATACTTTGATGAATTTTGTATTCTATCCCTTTTTGGAAGATTTTGTGTCTTAGGTGTGATTAGTCTTGTATCATTGAAAGTTTTCCATCAACATCACGACTTTGCTCTTGCTGGTATTAGTATCTCCTCTCTCGGCCTGGTCAAGATACAGGGACAATGGAGCTTTGAAAAATCAAATCAAAGCAGGAAAAAGGAAAAGAAAAATAAGAAGAAAGAACTTGGGACCAAGTGTTATAGAAAGCTACGTTTACTGATCTCAGTTCCCAACATTTGATTCTGAACTCGTAACGCACAGGAATGTTGGTGTAGGAGTTGACTCATTGCCAGTACATTACGGAAAATTAGTGGGACAAGCTAAGAGAAAGTATATTGGTCTGGATGACCTTTCATTATGTTTCTTACTATTGGGAGTATCATGACTTAAAGTAGGTTAGAGGAAAAGGGATTGAATTGAGAAGTGAAAATGAAGAAAAACCTATCTTATTTAAGATTTTTTTTGTATATAGTTCGACATGTCTGTTGACGTATCACCTCTAAGTTCCCTAGTTTTTTGTTACTCCTTTAGCTACAATGAATCCATATTTAATTTCTTTTTATTGAGGATCATGCTATTTGTCAGTTCTCTATCTTGCAATAAGCATTGGTTTCGCTTCAACATTTTCATCCCTAGGGTAGGGAAAAACTCAAGAAGAAAGAAATAAATGGTGAGGCCGTGAGGGCTCAAGGTGCATCTTCCTTGTTCCATTGAGGGATTCCATATATAGAACATTCACCAATGGAAGTAAGATATAACATAGGGTAAAAATGGAGAAGAAGATGTGGTTGGGTAACGCGACATGCCCCATCCTTGAAATCTAGACAATTTATGAAATTATCTTGTTGTCTTATCCATATGGTGGTTTCTTTCAGTTTCCCCCATGTAATATGAATTACTAAACCTTTTGTTGAATGGATGATTTCAGTTACAAAACCTCCTGAAATATGAACGGATGCAAGTTTCCTGGGGTACTCGTGCTAATTCGAAGAGTTAGCTCTTCCTATTATGATTGATTTAGTAAAATGGTAATCGTTTGGTATAATTATCAAATCCTTTGGCATTTTTCACCGGTTAGTAGACAGGGGCACCTGTGATGAACATGAGGTGTTTGCATATATTGTGGCTCTAGAAATTGAGAGGTGCAAAAGATCTTTTAATTACTTTTACTTCCATATAGCTTGCTGAGTAAAGAAAAATAGTTCACTGATATAACTTATATGTGTTCAACAACATACGAAGATTTAATCTAGCAAATATAAAGTACCTAGTATGTAAGAAGTATTGTAGTTCCTTAAAACTCAAAAAGAATACTCCTCATTGTGCCACCGATCTCAAAGATCAAATGTTTAAGCTTTCTTTCTGGGACAGCTGATATTTGATGGTGATGACGAAGTTGCAAGTTATGACTAGTATCATCAAGTGACTTTCAGAGGTCTAACCGGATGCTGATTACCATGAAGTCACTACTACTATATCATTTCTGTCATTATATCTCTTTAAAAACTGCATAATAGAACCTCTGTTTGTCTCCTCTCTTCGACTTTTCAGATGCTTACCTTGAGGAATGGATTGAGTTTATACCCGGGATATGTCCCTGGGTCTTTGCAGTCAATGCAACTTCCATCTGATAATGAATTTGATGGGAGAAGTTTTATGCCGAGTGCAAATGGAGGAGCCACACTTCCTGGGAATCGAGAAATTCCGCAGACTGCATTTGAAATTTCCAATCAGAATCTAAGCAAACCAACAATAACGTCAAATCATGCAGAAAACTCACTAGCTTTAGAAACTACGATTCAGAATCATTATGTGCTTCTTAACCATTTAGCATCTTCTAAGGTAAGCAGCCTGCAGTATTTCATTCAGATCCTGTAAGTCAGAAGCTAAAGCAATTTTTATTCGTATATTCAGGACATATGCCGGGGCGATACACTATCAAGATTGCATTTAGATATGAGTTGCTCCGGAAACAATTCCTCTTCAGGGGTGTCTTCTTAACCAAAATCTATAAAGATCAAGTACTCGAGGAGTTGATGTAGATGGAATTAACTAGTGATACTGTGAAACTCCAATTGTTTTTACATCTCATTGAGTTAAAATATTTGCCTAATGGTTGCTGAGATATCCTTAATTGTTATGCTCAATGAGCATAAACGGAACTGTGGTTTTGCAACTGCTGAAACTTGAATTTGACAAGATAACTAGTGTTGACAAATTAACCTTTCAAGGTTTTTAGATGCTTGTTGTGTTGGACGTTTCAAGTTCTTCCACTATCATACTAGAATATGAAAATATACTATCTGTTTAAATGCCTGCTATTTCTTTGCAATTTCAGAATCTCAAATGCAGGATGCTTGTTATCCAAAGTTTTTTAAGTATACGATCCGGACAACTTTTAGTTGAATCTAAAAATGTACCATCGCAAATTACAGTGCAGTGCAGATATTCTGCTTTATTCTCTTTAAAAAATGTAATTATGAATTGCCTTTGTGACCACTCAGCAGATGGAGTCGACTGAGTTATGTTTACAGTGAGAGTACCGCTTTCATAGTGGAAGTTTCACTGTGATGGACATGTCATTATTAGTGTCAATCTATTACTGTATACAGACTACATGCAATTGTAAGGACTGAAACGAGGTATAAACTCTTTTATAGTAAGGTCTATTTCCCTTTTTGAACTTTTCTCCTAATGGGATCCGCTACAACATTTAAAGTTTTTTCCAATATAAACAGCGATTTTAGCATCTTCTAAGTACTATTAAAAAACAAGAATAAAGTTAATAAAGGTCCACTAACAATAATAAAATTAAGAAGGAACTCCAAATATCAGAAAAGGAGAATAATACGGTGAACTAACTAGATCACCAACTCCACGACATTCTTCTTTAATCATTTCTTAGCTCTTAATTAACGAAAAGAAACTAAAAGGTGCCTCCATTTATCGGAAGGAAGAAAAAATTAAACGGAGAAAAAGGGTGAAGGGATGCATTGGGTATCAAGCTCAATTAAAATGAAGCTAAACTAATCCACCAACAATCTTTAAGCGAAATTCTTGCTGACCCTTATCTAACCAAACAATCCAACAAAAAAGCATACAAACGAAAAATTAGATCAACACTAGAGGAAATAATCTGATATGATTCGTTATAATTTCAATAGAAAAGTTCTTTAAAGAACCCTCGTATTTTATTTACTTTCATTAAATTTGACTGATTTTCCATAGGAAGGATGACAAAAATATTTGTTACGGGCTGTAAAATAGATAAAAATCAGAAGTTTTATTTTGTGTCTCATACCATTTATATTAGTTGTATGAGGTTCCTTTTTGTCTCACAAATTTGTGTTGGGTGGGCATCGATCGATTCGGTTTGGTTGTGAATGTTATCGGTTTTGTCTATCGGTTATCAATTTACAAATATCATAACCCGATAACAAAATCGATACGATATTGGTTACCGGTTATCAGTTAATCGATTATATATCGTTATCGATTTGGTTATCGATTTATCCGATGAGATAAAATAAATAAAAAGTTTTGCAATATATAAAACAAAAAAATCAAACTGCTAGAACGTGTAAACTGTAAACCGCCAACTTTTGTTGTTTCTTTACAAAAGCGCGCTCCCACTTCTGTGCAATATCTACTGATACGCATCATGGATCAACACCAATTGTGGTGGAACCATCCTCATTCTTGGAATGACCGTTTCACATGAGTAGAGAAGACACCTCACCACTCTGAAAAATCACAATAAAGACATCGCAGATTCACAATTTCACAACCTTCCCGTACAAATCCAATCAAAAAAAAAATGATATACCAAATACTACAAGATCATTCTAAAAAATAACTTAACACTACAAGATGCCCACTACAAGACTCACATATAGAAATGATAGCATGATATATATTACTGGATAATGTGAAAGATTAGCAAAAATCAAAACAATTAACAAGAAGCAAACAGAAAATCTTGAGCCAAAACTTATACGATGCAATTGACGAGTGAGGGAGTAAGCTATCATGACTGGCGGAGAAGTGGCGAGGCACTGTCGTCTCATGGAAACTTATGGCGAGTCTTGCGTCTTGACTCTTGGGGGCTGTGGCAGAAACAAGAATAAGAATTGAAAGACAGATGACTAAAGACTGAAGAGTGAAGAGGGAATTAGGAAAATTAAACCCTAGTATATACTTAAGGGTAAATTAGTAAATTATTTCATTCTTATTGAGTTATCGGTTTTTACCCAATAACAAAAATGCAAACCGATCCCAAACCGATAACCGAATAATAAAAAAATATAACCCGTTACCGAATCGTTAACCCACTAACCCAATACCGATAACCTAATAAAATTAACGGTTCGGGTTATCAATTTTACCCAATATATGCCCACCCCTACCCCAAACTTAACTTTTGAGTCCACAGAAATCCAGGTCCATAAATTTATGAGATAAAAAACAGTCTTATACAATTAATATCAGTTATATGAGATACAACATAAAATTTTGTAAACATGGAGAATCGGAGATGGAGATGGAGAAGAGAGAGAAAATTCATCTCTTTCTGAATTGATAAAATGAACAAAATGAAAAGTCCGTCTCTCACCAGAACCCTCTAGAACCTATATCCAATATGACTGACCCTAATATCATAGGTCAGTCTGACAAAATGGACTGGGCCAAAACAGACACGAAGCTAAAGCAGGCCCAAAAATAAAATAGTAGCCCAATGTGCAGTATACATACAATATACAATAATGATATAATAAAAATACAACAATTATCAATGTATGTGTTTAAGCTTAGAAGCTAAGTAGATTTTAGCTCAACACCACCCTCAAGTTGGAGGGGGAGACCACCTTCAACTTGAACAAAAGACGATGATGAACAGTGCCAGGCAAAGGCTTGGTGAGAACATCAGCCAACTGGTGAGAAGTGGAGACATGAGAAAGGAAAATTAGACCATCAGTGAGCTTGGTACGAACAAAATGACAATTGACCTCAATATGCTTGGTCTGCTCATGAAAAAACTGGATTTTTAGCAATATGGAGGGCAGCCTGATTATCACAAAAAACAGAAAAAGGAAAAGAAACAGAAACACCAAGATCAGTGAGCAAACGAGAAAGCCAAGATAATTCAGCATCCACCTTACTGAGTGCCCTGTATTCTGCCTCAGCAGAAGATAGAGAGACCACTGGCTGTTCTTGGACTTCCAACTGACCAGGCTGTCAGCCAAAATCACACAAAAATCAGTAACAGATCTGCAAGTGTCAGGGCAAGCTGCCCAGTCACTGTCTGAAAAGGCAGTCACTGAAAAATCAGGACTGTCAGAGTAGAAGAGCCCCAAATCCATAGAGCCCTTAAGATACCTAAGAACATGTAGGGCAGCAGACATGTGAGGTACTCTGGGAGCCTTCAAAAACTGACTCAAATGTTGAACAGCAAAACAAATGTCAGGTCTGGTATGTGTCAAGAAGAGGAGCTTGCCAACCAAGCTCCTGTAATGATCAGGAGAAGAGAAAAGATCACCGGAATCAGCTTGCAATTTGGTATTGAGGTCTAAAGGGCAGACCACAGGGGAGACATCTACACAGTCAAACTGATGCAGCAAGTCAAATACAAACTTGTGCTGATTAAGGAGCACACCACCAGCAACAGTGTACACCTCAATGCCCAGAAAATAATGCAAAGACCCAAGGTCTTTGATTCTGAATTGGTCATCCAGGAAGAGCTTGAGGGCAGAAAGTTCAGCAACATCATCTCCAGTGATAATAATGTCATCCACATACACAACCATAACCACAAGACACCCATGCTGGCCCTTTACAAATAAAGAGTAGTCATTCATAGAATGGACATAGCCTCTGGAGTATAGAGCATGAGACAATTTGGCATATCACTGCCTGGAAGCCTGTCTCAATCCATAAAGGGATTTCTGTAACTTGCACACAAGAGGTGAAGAAACAGAGGGATCAGAAGATGCAGAAACACACAAACCAGGAGGAAGCTTAATATAGACCTCTTCATCAAGATTACCATGCAAGAAGGCATTATTAACATCAAGTTGAAAGAGACTTCAATGTTTCTTAACAGCCACAACAATCAAGCATTTAACAGTAGACATTTTGACCACAGGGGAAAAAGTTTATGTGAAATCAACACCTTCAATTTGAGTGTCACCCATAATGGCAAGCCTAGCCTTGTATCTTTCAACACTACCATCAGCCTTATATTTAATTTTATACACCCATTTGCAGCCTATGGGCTTCTTACAGGAGGAAGTGGAACAATATCCCAAGTATGGTTGGCATCCAAAGCCTCAAACTCCTTGCTCATGGCATCCTGCCATGCTGGGACTGATGCAGCTTGAGAATAATAGAGGGGTTCATATTCCAAAGGAGAAGAAGAGGAGGAAGAGCCAGAAAAAGAAGGTAAGTGACAAACATAATCATTGAGATAAGAGGGAGGATTATGTTGCCTGCCAGATCTTCTGTGTCCAGTAGGGGCAACATAGGTTGAAATAGCAGGAGGAGAAAGATCAGGGTTGAAAAGAGTTTTGGAGGCAGGATGATGAAGAAAGAGGGGAGGAAGGAAGGGAAGAGGAAACAGGACTGAGTCAGAAGGAAAAGAAGCATGAGGAGAAGGGCAAAGGGGAACAGACAGATCAATCTCAAAATAGGGAAGCTCAGGGGAAGGGACAGAAGGAGAAGGAAAAGCAGAAGTACCAGAGGTAACAACAGAAGCAGAGTCAAAAAGAAAACAAGTTTCATGAAAAATAACATCCCTCTACACAAAACACTTCTTAGTAGTTAGGTCATATAGCATGCAACCCTTTCTAGCAAAGGGATATGCCAGAAAAACACAGGAAATAGCTCTAGGTTTCAACTTATCTCTCTGTGGGATTGGTACAGTGGCATAAGCAAGACAACCAAATGCCCTTAAATGTGAATAAGTAGGGGCCTTGCTATACAATATTTCATAAGGAGATTTGTTGTGAAGGATTCTGGATGAAATCCTATTAAGCAAGTAGGTAGCAGTCAATAAACAGTCCCTCCAAAAATGGATAGGTAATTTGGATTGAAAAAGTAAAGCTCTACAGGCTTCAAGGAGGGTCCTATGTTTTCTTTCTACAACACCATTTTGTTGTGGAGTGTGGGGACATGTAGTTTGATGAATAATGCCATGTTGGTTGAAGAAAGAAATACCAGCAAGACTAGACCCCAATTCCAAAGCATTATCACTCCTGATAATTTGTACAGTAGCACTAAATTCAGTCTTAACCATACACAAAAAGGACTTAAAAAGGCTGAAAGCATTTCTTTTAGACCCCAGCAAATGTGTCCAGGTTGCTCTTGAAAAATCATCAACTATAGTAAGAAAGTACCTTGAGCCAGAAGAGGTGGGTGTGTGATAAGGGCCCCAAGTGTCTACATGAATCAGTTGGAAAGGTCTACAGGTACTGATTGAACTGTCAGGAAAATGAAGTCTAGTTTACCTATCCATAGGACAAATAGAACAAGGAAATGGTTGTTTGGAAGCAAAAGGAAAAGACAAAGCAGGAATGTGTTTCATGCTTGCAAATGGAATATGGGCCAGTTTTAAATGCCAAATGTAATTCATGTCATTTGCATCAGTTTTATTATTACAAATGGAACTATTTACATTGGAATTCAAAAACAATAGATTTAAGGTCAGAAGAACAAACATGAGTACAAGAATCAGAAATGGAGCATACAGAAGTAGAGGAACAACAATTAACAGAAGAAGGTGAAGAGGGCACCCAAGAAAATTTGTACAGACCAGCCTCCTCTTTACCAAGATCCAGAGGCATCTTCAGAGAAGGGCCTGTAACATGTGAAGGAAACAGGAAGTTGCAGTAAACATGACAATACAGTGCAACTGTTGTACTAGTTTGTGGACAGAAATTAAATTTGTGTTTGAAAGAGGGAACAAACAGTACATTATGAAGAGTGATGGAGGGAGTTAAAGCAAAAGATCCTGTGGAAGTCACTTTCACTTTATATCCATTAGGAAGGGTTACAAGATAAGGTACAAGTAAATGTGTGATATTAAAGAGTAAGTTCTTATTAGATATCATATGATCAGAAGCCCCTGAATCTATTATCCATGGGACAGAAGCAATATGAGTAAGTAGACAGAGTTTTGAATCAGAAACGAGACTCTCAGTAAGCATAGTACCAGCAAAATTGGCAGCACAAATAGGAGGAGAGGTCTGAGCAGTGGAGTCACCCAACTTGGACTGTTGCAGCAGATTCATCATTGATCATAATGTTGCCTGCTCAATCCAGGGATTACAGAACCATGTCCATCCACATGTGGGACAGATGAATTACCCTCAATGTGATTTTCAGAAGCATGAGAATTGTATCCATCAGAAGAAGGGAAAGAGGTGAAATCAACACCAGTGGTTACATGGGCAGCAGTAGTTCTCTTCCCTTTGTTAAACCTGGTGCTTTGTGGAAATCCATAAAGTTTGTAACACTTATCAATTAAGTGGCTAGACTTCTTGCAATATCTACAGAAGAGAGGTCCTCTGGATTGGTCAAAAGTAACTCTATGGGCATACTGTCTGAGAGGAGAAGAGTTGGGCACCGCAACTTGACTGAAAGAAGGTGTAGAAGTTTTGTTTGTGTTGACACTGAAAGACATAGAGTCAGGATTTAACTGGGAAATAGACTGAACTTGTCTTTGTTTTTCATCATTGAGGAGACTAGGAGGAGGCTGCATCATCAGCAAGTTGCTCCTTACCCCCATATATGTCTCATTAAGGCCCATGAGGAATTGAAACACCTTATTCTCCTCATCCTCCTTTATGATGCCAGGTTTAGCAGCACAAATACATCTTTAGCCATGATTTGTACATACTGCTCCTAGCTCATCCCACAACCCTTTGAGTTTGTTAAAATATGATGCTATATCTAGAGGTCCTTGAGAAGAGTGAGAGAGTTCTCTTTTAAGTTCAAAAATTTTGGTCCTATTGGCTGTGCCATATCTGACTTCGAGTTGTGCCCATATACTCTGTGCAGTCTCAGAATATTGCACACTCTCAGCTATTTGAGGAGACAGAGACGCAGTAAACCAGGAAATTACCATATTATTGCGTCTGTCCCATAATTTCTGTTCAGCCAGGTTAGTATTTGGTATGGGAAAGGTACCATCAACAAAACCAATTTTGTTCTTAGCGGACAAGGCAACTATCATCTTCCTCTTCCAACCCCCATAACCACTACCCGAAAAGGGAATAGGAACAAGAGAAACACCAGGAACATCAGAAGAGTAAACAAAGAGAGGGCTTGTAGGGTCAATAGGTGAGGGATTAATAGGGTTCATATTTGTCATCAGAAACAGAACAACAATGATGAGAAGAAATTGATTCAATATGTGTGAACTACACGATACAACAGATTTTCCAGCAAAAACACATGCAAGCTCTTAACGAGAGTGAGAATAGGGTTACCCGACTTCTACGCTACCGAAGAAGAACGGCCTTCAAAAGTTCAGAGAAAGCCCTAGCTTTGTTCAGTGTAAATCCAACGCCTCTGAAACCGCCGGAATTAAATGCGAAAGGTGTCGGAAGTTCACCCTAAACAGCACGCTTGAAGAAGCAACAACAATCCACAAAAAAACCGAAAGCATCTCCGATTCCACCAACAAATCGAAAAAAAATCCAGAATCACCACCGATAATGCAATAAAGCTGAACCGGAAGAACTAAGAAGAGAGAGGATACATCCGAGAAGGCGAACCATGCTCTGATACCATGTAAACATGGAGAATCAGAGATGGAGAGGAGAGAGAAAATTCATCTCTTTCTGAATTGATAAAATGAACAAAATAGAAAGTCAGTCTCTCACGAGAACCCTCTAGAACCTATATCCAATATGACTGACCCTAATATCATGGGTCATCTTACAAAATGGACTGGGCCAAAATAGACCCGAAACTAAAGTAGGCCCAAAAATAAAATAGTAGCTCAACGTGCAGTATACATATAATATACAATAATGATACAATAAAAATACAATAGTTATCAATGTATGTGTTTAGGTTTAGAAGCTAAGTAGTCTTTTAGCTCAACAAATTTTTCGATAAAGAACATCAGACCCTTCAATAAAAATCAATAAATAAATACCACCAACTAGACCATGTGGTTACGTCCATAAATATTTTCATAATTTTATAGGTACACGTTTCTTACGAATGTTGCAGTGAAGTAAAATAATCAAACACGAGTGGGGCAATTTCTCCATTTTTACAAGTCCCATCATTACAGCTCCCCCTCCACACCCCCTTCCCCAAAAAAAACCCTACCCCACACTCAAATGGTCCCAACTCCCAAAGAAATACCTCTCAACTTAGCTCCAAATATGATCTCCCTCTCTAACAAGCCACTGTTGTCTTTACTACTAGAATCCATAGTCCCCACAATAGTGCCACATGCATGATTCTATCACCCTATACTATTACTGCTGCTAATATGCTTCTTTGTCTCTCTCCTACAACGGTCTCCTCTTTGTTAATGTCTTCTAATATTAGTTAACTCCAATTCTCCTCAGTAGGAGGGGAAAGAAAAAAGAGAAGATGCCTGGTTTTCTGAACAATGAACTCTCAAAAAGAACCTCAATTTTTGGTCTACATTTATGGGTAGTTCTGGGCATTTGCGTTGGAGCTGCAATTGTGTTAGTTCTCTTCCTTATCTCTCTCTGGTTCACTACAAAGCGTAACAATAAAAAAACCACTCTCTCAGTTTCAGCTAAGAAAAACAAAATCAAAAACAAAAACCCCAATATTCCTAAGGTATCCAAAGAAATTCAAGAAATCCGAATCGACCCATCACGGACACTACCCGAAAACCCGAAATTACTTCCAGCTCCGGTGCCGGACCCATTACCCGAACCCGAGGAAGAAACACAGAATTCAAGTGGTCATCAAAGAATCCATATTGAGATCGGAAAGGGTCATAACATTGCCTATCCAGACCGGGTCGGGTTAGGTGGCGGGTCAAGTCATGGTAGTGGAGAAATACGTTCTGTTGAGCAGGCTATTATTGCTGTGCCTGAGGTTTCGCATTTAGGGTGGGGTCATTGGTATACACTGAGAGAGCTTGAGATTGCAACTAATTTCTTTGCTGATGAAAATGTGATTGGTGAAGGTGGTTATGGAATTGTTTACCGCGGAGTTATGGAAGATAACAGTAATGTTGCTGTTAAGAATTTGCTCAATAACAGGTGCACTTTTCAATTTTCTTTCCTTTTTGTTGCATATCGTCCAAATATGTTTATAATTCTTGTCCTTGCATGTGTAGTTGCATGTTATTTATGCTTAAGTGCATGCTGTATCATGCTAATGTGGCATAGATGTGTTAATATCTTTATGGTTTCTGGGTCTTAATTACTATAATAATTTATGGGTAATTAAACTCTAGTACTAGTTTGTGGAAAAACTGTTCCTTTTGCTCTGTCTTTAGGTTTTGATGTATGTGGTTTTCTTTTCAGGGGACAAGCAGAGAGGGAGTTTAAGGTTGAGGTTGAAGCAATTGGTCGAGTTCGGCATAAGAATTTGGTGAGGTTACTAGGTTACTGCGCTGAGGGAGCTCATAGGTAATTTCAATTTCAGTTGTCTGCAGCTTAATTCAGTCAGTTATAGCATTATGTGGTAGTTGTCTTTAAGGTTTGTTGGACCTATCAATTCTGGTGATTCCTGTTTTGAGCTTGAGATGAGATTACTCAATATGTCAATTTGCTATTTTAGGATGCTTGTGTATGAGTATGTCGACAACGGGAACTTAGAACAGTGGATCCATGGAGATGTAGGGCCGTCCAGTCCTCTTACATGGGAACTTAGAATGAATATCATTCTTGGAACAGCTAAAGGGTATACAACAGCTATTGTTTTTGTTAACTTCTTGTTCTTGAGTATTAATTGGTTTTCTATATTGTGTTAAAAGGAGTAACTGAACATTGGCGAGACTTACAGGTTAACCTATCTGCATGAGGGCCTCGAACCCAAGGTTGTTCACCGTGACATTAAATCAAGCAATATTTTGCTCGATAAGCAATGGAATCCCAAAGTGTCAGACTTTGGCTTGGCAAAGCTTTTGGGCGCTGAAAAGAGCTATATTACTACTCGGGTTATGGGAACATTTGGGTTAGTGCTTGACATTCCAAACTACACTGTTTTGTTGCTAATGTTAAGTTACTCATGGAAAATAAATTGCCAATGGCCCCTTTTTTATCAGTTACGTTGCTCCAGAATATGCTAGCACTGGCATGTTGAATGAGAGAAGTGATGTGTATAGTTTTGGAATTCTTATTATGGAGATCATTAGTGGAAGGAATCCGGTGGATTACAGCCGTCCTCCTGGAGAGGTATGTCTCATATTATCAATGTTAGATTTTTGTTTCAGGAAACCTCTTTAAATATTTTGTTCCAGTTTTGTTCTTACTCTGTTTAATGGATCTGACTCACAGGTAACTCTGGTTGATTGGCTTAAAATAATGGTTTCAAACCGGAATGCGGAGGGCGTTTTGGATCCCAAGTTGCTGGGGAAACCTTCTTCAAGAGCACTGAAACGTGTCCTTTTGGTAGCATTACGCTGTGTCGACCCCAATGCTCAGAAGAGGCCAAAAATGGGACATGTGATACACACGCTTGAAGCTGATGATTTTCCCTTCCGTGATGTAAGCTGTAGTTTTCCTTCACTCCCTTAAATTAAATGTCACGTTTTCACGAGCACGGGAGTCGACAGCTAAGAATGCCTCTTTTGGTTACTAAAATGAAGTCTACTACAGAATAAGCATTCAATGCTCGACATTGCATTATATTTTGCAAGAATTATGCTTGTTACACCACAAATCAAGTCATATTAATGGACCTCCTTCCCTATTCTAGTACCAAGCACAGGGACTGTTTTAAATCTGTTTTATGTGATGTCTTTTTTAGTACAATATGGACCAACACTTGTTTTTTTATTTAGCATGGTACCGGTGTTAGCTAGTACATGGATCATCGCATCAGTTTCCAATTAATATTGGTAGTTGATATTTCATTTTCACTTCCTCTTAATAGCTGTTGAATTGATACAGGAGCGACAAGCTTCGAGGGAACATTGTCGTTTATATCGTGATGGCGTGAAGGAGAGGGTAATGGACAAGCGTATAATTGAATCGGGTGATAGCAGTGGATACGAAAGTAGTGTGCACACCAACCAGTCTTTCTTGAGGATGCAAGAAACTGATGATGAGCACCAGTAGCCGCACCATGAGTATTAGGAGGTCAATTCCAACCCCGTTTGTTTCTGCCACTTATTCTGGAGATAGTACATGTAAATACCATTCACTTCCCTTCTGCATTTGGGTTAATTCAGCAGTCACACGGACTCACGGTAGGTTTTGTAGCATAGCTCTTTTTATTAGTGTATGTGGCTTCAATTTTGTTATGAGCATCGCTGTTCTTATCTGTGAGTGTTTAGTTTTTTATTTGCTGTGTGTTGGTTTGAGGAGTTAGCCCTAATGAAAGGACATGATTGGATAGTATTGCAACAAACAGTTATTCTGTGCACGCGTTGTACAATATTTTACGACATGAAGTAGGTGATTACCATGAGGCCTTAGGTTCAAATTCCAATGGAGGCAAAAATACTAGGTGATTTCTTCTCATCTATCCAAACCTTGGTGGATAGAGTTACTTGGTACTTGTTACTTGTGGAGGTGGCATGTATCATGTGGAATTAGTCGAGGCGCGCAAAAGCTGGCCTGATATAGGTAAATGTTAAGATATATGCAAGTTAAATCCACCACCAAATACTAATATAATGATCTCCTCTTTAAGTTCCTTCTAACATTGAGGTCAAAAGAGATAGTGACTTGAACTTACTCAAAAAAAAAAGAAAAAGATAGTGTCGTTAGGAGGAAGTGGTACTCCCGCCATTTGTTTGACTTGCACGGAATATAAGAAAATAAAAGAAAGACTTTTGAATTTTTAATTTTAAAAGCTCAAGGGGTATAAACTTTGTGAAGTTATAATATTTATATGGTTAAATTCTTTTTTATTAAGGGTAAAATAGATAAAAATAAAAAGTCTAAAATTAAATTATTTGCGATAGTAGTTATATGTCGTTTTTTTGAACAGACTAATAAAAAAATTGTATTGTCTAAATTAAAACAAATCCATGCAGAAGTAGGAAAACTGTTGTGTGTGCCTGGTAGGAATTTTGCCAGGATTAGAGAAGCAAAGGTACATTTTTTTGGGGCAGAAATTAGATGGGCTCCATATCCTGGGGGCACGTAATGTCACCGACAGAAAGCTATATTTCAGAAGTGAACGATTCTTGAGCAATTAACAACTGAAATTAGTCAAAATGCTTGACCATGATAACGTCTGAAGTTGATTTTTCCTTAATCAGACAACGTTAATGCAAATATTCTTTTGGGTAATTTGGGTTCTGAGGTGGGGTCTCATTGAATTTTTGTCTTTGTGGGGTGCGGTGGGGTTGGGGCCGGGGGGGGGGGGGTGGCGGCAGGTTGATTCTACGAGCACTAAAGTCCGAGTGTGCTAAAACAACAACAATTACCCAGTATATTCCCACCAGGTGGGGTCTGTCGAGTGTGCTAAAAAAGAAAGGAAATGAAGTAGGTGTCCTTTGAACTAGGCAACTACAAGATACTCCTTCTGTCCAAAATAAGTGATTATTAAAAATGTTATCTTTTAATATTAATTAGTAATAGAATTAATCGTATTAATTTTTACTATCTCAGTTAAATATTCCTAACACATATTCCGACACTATTTACTCTAAAAATAATAGGAAAAAAATAATTAATTCATTCTTAAAATCTGAAAAAATTACTTATTTTAGATCACAAAGAAAAAGGCCAAAAAAATCATTTATTTTGGACAGATTGAAGTATAATTTTTTGACAGCTAGAGATTGGGGGGTTTTGGACCCATGCAATTTATTATGTTTTGTGGTTTCATCGTAATGTGAAGAAAGGTCGTTAAGGCCTAAGGGGTAGTACTTTAGGTGCCTTTTTTTTCCAACTACTTTAATTTTTTTTTATTTTTGGTGTAAAACATTACGTGGGCATTTGGATATAAGAATGGTAAAATTGGAAGTTGTGTTTGAAATTTTTTATAATCTATTTTCAAGTGAAAATTAAATTTTTTACTTATTTTGGACCTGTAGCTTTCTTATTTTGTCAACCAGCCCCATTGCTCTTGTGAATCGTTTGTGAATTATTGAATGTGGGCTCTCTTAGCAAGTCTCTCAGAAATCTGAAACCTTTTACCGAGCCAAACAATGTACTTGGGGTCTACCTCACCTCTAGCTAGATACCACATCATAATCTTAGGCTCAATAAATCTGCATTCATTCAATACCTGGTGAATTCTTCCTTCCAAAAATACAGCTTTTGGGCCCAATTCGATGACATGTCTACTCAAATCTTCATCATGGGGAATAGTTTGGAATCTACCCGGTTGGCGCAAAACCCTGCGAGGAGCATATAGCTAGATGCTCTGAATGTCTATTAGGAGGAGATAACACAATTCGGCTAACATGTATACTGCTTTGGTGACAGGAAGCCATCCGAACGCCCATTCAATTTGGTCGGTAGTCAAAGAGCTCAAGTGTGTAAACCAAGCCTAGTACCCTCGGGGAATTAGACACCCATTACCCGACTTTCAAATTCTTCAATGCAACTCAAACTGGTCATACCGTAATTCATATACCCAACCCGTGGCATAGATGCTCCTGTATCCACAATTGTAGTAGCAGATTGCAGCCTTGGAAGAACCTTCCCTCTTCTCGACAGATAGTTAAGGCTTAGTAAATTTCAGATAAGATGAAAGGAACCACAATGCCATTAGCTTTCTTGATTGCAACATCAACCATTCCTACGGTACCTATTTCTATATTGCCATCTTCTCGTGGATAGATTACAATACCCAAGAATGCTACTATGAAAACCAAACCCCATCTTGCCTCTCATTTATTTTTATTTCCAGCATAGGTCAAACTAGTATTCGACACTTCAAAACCTTGGGGGTTACCATAGCATTGATACAGAAACTGGAAAGTGCAATACCCTTCAGATAAATTTTCATCCTGAATATCCCGACTAATACTCAACAAATCTAGAAATTTGTGAGGAGATACCGGTCCTAGTGATACTGGGTACCGACTTCTAAGGTTTCCGTTAAGTCCAACATAAACCAATTTCCTCTAGTGTGGGTGTGAGCTCAAAGTTAGAAAAGTGAAACACATTGCAAGTTGGATCCTAAAAAGGTATCAAAGCTTCAATCACGTCCAACCTTGGCTTGATGTTCAAAACTCCAATGAGATCACCCAGAACCTTTACCACAGTTTCTCTACCGCCTTTTCCTAAATCATTCCACCACATGTAGAGCTGTAAGGGGATCTCTTTAAGAGCTACGAAAGATTCATTTTCACTTGTGCTCATCCAACACATTTATTAAAGTGATTTAATAACTCATTTTGACTCAAAAAGCAAAAGGCAATACAATTATTGAAAATTTTATTTCAAAATAAATCTAGATTTGCAAGTATGACCTTTCAGTACTTGGGGGGGGGGGGGGGTAGAGAAGATTTTAAGGTTGCGCTTGCTAACCGGCCAAAATTTGAAAAATGACCAAAGGTGGCTATTCTTGCAAAATATCCTTCCGGCACTCTTTTAAGGACATTCGTCCTGTTTTAAACAAGAATGACATCACCCTGCTTATTTGAAATAAAAATATTTTTTTTGGCCTTTTTGGGCTATTTTTGCAAAAAGTAAGTTGGACCCCATGGGGTTGCGTATATGTCTCATATCCGGTGGGAATCAAACTGGCGTTGTTGTTCAGAAAAATTTAAAATAACTAATTTTCTTTTTGAAAACAAGATTTTCTTCTTTTTCACTTTTTTTTTTCAAAAATCCGGCAGAGTTTCAATACCTTTTGGACATTTGGTTTTTCAAAAACGAATAATTATCTCTCTTAACCCTTACTGTGCTATTATTCACAAGCCGATCAACATACAAATCCAAGGAAGATAAATGCACTAGTAGCAAGTACGATGCATCAGGATGGTCTTTTTATTTTGGGTACACCTGTCTTAGATAGACCCAACCCTTGTGTTGAGTCTTCTAAGTTAAATGCACGTGATGTAAACAAATATTCCTAGTAAGGATTCGGCATGAGGTTTTATTATACTAGGTTTAAATCCTGGGTTTATTGTTCTAGATCTGGCTCACCCGAGCGGACAACTCGATCCGGAGGGGGGGGGGTGAGGGTGTAACGTACAATGAATATAAAAGATTCAGCGCCTTTGCAACTTGTCTGAACCTTGTTCTAAAATTTGGGATAAGACTTTAACAGAAAAGAAGTTACACGAAGTGCACACTTTCCAGATAATTTAGAATACTCAGAGAGAAGAAGGGTTTCATAGCAGTTTATATACAGTTCACACAATATCAAAACGGTAAAAATATTTAGCACATTAGGCTCACACATGTAGGAAAATTAGATAATAAATAAAGCCAATCATAACAGATATTCTAAGCTCGAATTCTTAAATCCTAAAGTTCTGGGTTTGGGTCCCCAGCAGAGTCGCTAGAACTGTTACACCTCATTTTCTACACACCATCTCGCATGATATTGTTTAAGGGAGCTTTTCCAATTTAAATGATATTATTCTAAATGGATTATTTATTTTTGTTTGGAGTCGCCACTTGAAATATTTAATTGGTGTCCTAAGTTACTAGCTTATTTTAAAATCCCAAATCGAGGAAAATTTGACTTTCTTTTGAAGTTTGCGAACCATAAAATCTGAATAAGGAATTCTGTTAACGCGAAGGAAGGTGTTAGGAACCCCCGAATTTCGTGGTTCTAACACGATCGTTAAACTATTACAATTGGCATATTATCTGATTTTAATACACGTTTTAACCTATGGTATAATTATAAATTATTAACCGCTTTAAGTTATTTTTTCAGAAGATTTCAATACCATCTAAAACGTATTTTTGGACCACACCACATAAAATACACCCGCAGTCCGGGACATATTTTGTTTAATGTTGTGAGGTTTGGATCTAGGTCATATGAAATGCGCACCTGAGTTTAGGAAGATAAATTATTAAAATAACACGCCTAAAGCAACTACACATTTTTAACTTTGCGAGCGCCATGAATAATTTGCTAAATGGCACGCCTCGATTTATAAGGATTTTAATAGAAATAATAAATGAGGGCCATGCATTTTTTGAGATTTTATTTGGCACGACGCACCTCAATTCTAATTTTAAAAGAAAATTCAAACTAATTTTTTGGGTAGCCATAAACTATTTGTATTATCTAATGTGGCTCACCCCAAGCTAATTTTTTTTAAAAAAAGCCTAACTAGTTTAAAAGGGCGAAAGGAGTTATAATCAATTTAGGCTAAGGTTCGAACTTAATTTAACAGTTAAGGGGTTTGCACTTAAAAGAATCGAGCCTATAGTTAGAGACTTGACTGTCAGCTAAACCAATAGCTCATTATAGGCTCCTATGCCATGACATAGAAGAGTACTAGGTCTTCATGAAGTCCATGATGCATACAGGATTAACGATGAGGCTTTGAGCATGACTAGGCTATAACGAAGGCCTAATTGCTACTCATTTCAAACAATTGAAATTCCACTATAATTCAGGAAAATTAGAACAAAACAAAACATTGGCATTCCTTGCAACTTTTAAAGCAAATGTAGAACACATTCTAATGCCATTCTATGATGAAAATACAACCATATCTCCCATACAATTAAATTATTTGAAACCTAGTTCAATTCATGCTTTCTAACCTAGTTCAAAAATAGTTAGTTTGCCTAATTTTCCCGAACTACGCGGGTCTGATTCTCACCGGATGTGAGATACGTAGGCAAACCTCATTGGTTTCGACCCCAATTTTAAAAAATCTAAAAATATTTTCTTTTAGCTCTTTTTTAGAAATCTTACCTTAGAATTAAAAAAAAAAAAAGAGAGATAACAAAATACTTTTGTAAATAAGTAAGAAAAAATAAATATATATATATATTTTTTTGAAATCCAAGATATTTTCTTAAAAGTCCCTTTTTCGAAAATTAAGAGGCGACTTTCAAACTCCAAAAAACAAATTGTTTCTTTCTTATTTAGAAAAAGAGGAAACGAATGAAAATTCAAACAAAATATTCCCAAATTTAAATCAAAAGCAAATGAATTTTTTTGAAGCTTCTCTTTCATAAATAAAACGAAAATCAAAATCAAAAACATCAAATTTTTTTTTCTTTCTTCTTCTAAAGCATGTTCTTCAAAAATTCAAAAAAAGGAGTTTGTATATTTATTTCATTATAAAAAAAACCAAAACTAAAAATCCGAAAAATATTTTCCTTTATTTCTTTAGATTTTTTTTTAAAGAAGCCCAATTTTTAAAAAAATTTAAAAAAGAATTTATTCTTTAGAAAAGTTTATCTTGGAGACACCATTTTCAAAAATCCAAAAAATATTTTCTTCTAATTTTTCTCGAAATCCCAAAAACAAAAGAGAATAAACATTTTCATTCTTCTTTTGAAATTCATACGAAACTTCAAGATTTAAAATATCTTCCCTTTTATTTAGAGGTATTTCTTTCAATAATTCAAAAAACAAAAAAATACAAAATCCAAAAATATCTTTTTTCTTCTTTAGAAGTTCATCTTTTAGAATTTCAAAAATATTTTTTTATTCTTTCGAGAATTGAATTGAAAATTCGAGATTCAAAAATTATTTCTTTTTCCTTAGAAGTAATTCTTTCCTAACTTCAGAATAAAAATCCATAAATGCAAATAAAGCTAGCCAGGAGGGAATCCATAATCTAAATTGTCAAGTAGTGGTGCTGCTGAGTTTGCCAATCGTTCTATCATTCGAAGTAGGAGCTGGGGTTGCGGGCAGAGAACTATTGGTATAGCGAGTTCATGTGCTTGCAGTTGGGTTACTACCATCCCCCTAACCATTAGTATCACACTCTGTGAAGTGTCTCTCTGGTATTGGGATAACTTCAAGCCCCTTAGCTCGCTTGTATCGGGGGGAGCTTACTTCACTTGTTTTCTTTAAGTCACTTGCCAGGAGGGAAAGCAGCAGATAAAGAGCACCATCACCTTACTTAACAAAGGGCTTATGCGAAAGAGAGCGCCGCTTCCTCGAGAAGATAATCCGCTTTCCTAAAATCCCTACTTTATTGCTCTAGCTCTTGACTCATATGGCACTGAAATTGGATAGGTTCACGCTTAGGCCTGGTTATGGAAACTCTTTAAGCATAGTAAATTTTTCTTTTTCCATAGGAAACTCCAACTTAAACGGGAACTGGCCTGGAACTATATGTAAGGGCACTCTCATCCACTGGCTGCAAGGAAACAACTGGATTGGCTTTTCTAACTCTCTTTAAAAGAGACTGCTTTCAAATTCACTTGCCCTAGAACCTGCTTTTTATTGATATTGATCTAGAATCAGCTATTCCTAGTTTTTTTTATTATTCCTAGCCAGAGAAATTAAACTAATCTCGAGATCCAGAAACCTATCTATACGCCTAGCCTTAAGCAAAAGAAATCTCGTTAGCCCTACCATAGAAACTATTACCTCGACTTGGATTGAAAGGAAGAACTTAGGACTTTGGGACTTACCCTAGGACGTAAACCCCTAGCATTCCAATTGAAACTCAAGGAGATGGAGCGGACGACTTTAGGGCTTAAAGGAACACCTTTCTGTTTCATATTGAGTCCTCAGAGGTGCGGCCCACTTGGTGTCGGATCAGCTCGACAGGTCACTCAATAGTCTTTCGCGGAGTATCCCCTGTTTTAGTGAACCCTGGGAGTTGTCGGCGGCTCGACGATCTTTATTCCAAAGGTTTACCGAGGTGAAGCTTTTGACAGGTATTCTTTTATTTATTTGTAGGTTTCTCTACTTCAGGCTCTTCCGAGGGCCTTTGTTTGAGGTGAGGTTCTATAGTTTGATGGTTACTTATGTTCTCCTCTACCCTTCCCCGGTAGCTAGGAAAGATTTCTAAATATATTTCCTTCCTTCCGTTCAGGGGCACTCTAAAGGCTTTGCAACCTTCAGCTGCATATTTACAATATAGGCGTGGTGATCAGTTGGACCTTTGATTAATTAACATCTCTTTTTGATTGACCTCCTCCTTTCTTTAATTCACAGGCACAGGAGGTCAAATTCCTATTGTTGTGAATGTTACTGAATGAATCTATTTTATTCTAATTCGATCTAAGAAGAAAAAAATCACGCTCTGTAGGATTTGAACCTACGACATCGGGTTTTGGAGACCCACGTTCTACCGAACTGAACTAAGAGCGCTTTCTTATCAGAATAGATAAGACTGTAAACAAAAAGATTCTTTTCATAACCTCAATACATTTTGTATGCATATACTAGAATAGCATGATAAAAATAAAAGATTATGTCCAATTTGAAGCGATCTCAATTGATCCCTCGTTACTGCTAAAATATTTTTCTTTCTTCTTTAGAAGTTTTTCTTTCTAAATTTTAAAAAAATATAATAAAAGTCGAAAATAAAAAAAAATCTTTCTTCTTTATAAGTCTTTCTTTTGAAAAAAGTAAAAAAAATAGAGAAAATTCGAAATCCATAAAAACATAAATTTAGTTTATTTCTCCTATTCCTAATCTTCCCGAACTACGCAAGATCTGATTCGTGCGGCGTCATGATACGTAGGCAACCCACATCAGGTTCGATCAACCATGGAAAAGGAAAATGAGAAAAATGAAAAAAAAATGAAAATGTGAAGAAAAGAAAAAAGAATATTGATAATAATAAGGACTGACTGAGTTCATTCTAACATGTCTTTTGTTTTGAATTGTGAAGAAAGTTTGAGGTGGTCGGTTTGTGGTAAGCAGACAACACAAGATTCAAGAAAAAATAATAACTGACATCGAAGCTATTACAAGTGCTCAAGAGACTCAGGGTTAGAGGATTCGACAAGGGTCTACTATGGTTGAGGAAAATAGAATACTGAAATAGCAAATGACCAAAATGTTTCAAGCATGGGCCAATGGCCAAGGAGAACCTTGTCATGAGTCAATATTTGTTACATAGCAAGAGCAATCCCACTCTCCTGAATACCACTCGTACCTATTTGATCTTCCTGCAAATATTAGAAGCCCACCCAAAAGATGGTACCAGAAGAAATAAACCCAAAGGGTAAAAAGCTTAGAACAACAGTTGAAAAACATGCAAGGGTTGACGGGTCAAAAGAGTTTTGCCTTCGAAGATCTGTGTATGTTCCCCGATGTCCATGTGCCGTCTCGTTTCAAGATTCTCAAATTTGAATAGTATGATGGATATGGAGACACCATAGCCCACCTAAAAAGGTATTGCAATCAGTTGAGAGATGTGGGAGGAAATGAAGAATTGTTAATAGCTTATTTTGGGAAAGCCTCACGGGAGTAGCATCCGAATGGTTTTTGGATCAAGACACTTGGTATGTCTGGGATGACATGGAACAAGCCTTTGTCAAACAGTTCCAATACAACTTTGACATTACCCCAGATCGTAATTCCCTTTCAAACTTGAAGAAGAAACCAAGTAAAAGTTTCAGGGAATATGCCATTAGATGGAGAAGGCAAGCAGCTGGGGTTAAGCCACCCATGGATGACCACGAGCTAATTACTGTCATCCTTCAAGCGCAAGAGCCAGATTACTTTCAAAACATGATGTACGCAGTTGGCAAATCCTTTTAGGAAGCGATCAAAATGGGAGAAATGGTAGAGAATGGTCTTAAGACAAGCAAAATTTAATGTCAAGAAGTTCTTAAAGCCGCAACTCAGGTTGTCCAGGTTGAATCTGATAATTTTAGTGACATAAATGAGAAGGATGAAGAAATCATGATGACAACATGGTCGAGAAGAGGTTCTCGGAGAACACCTCGAAGGTATGTGCAGCCTCATCAGGTTTTCCATGACTGCCCTGAGCATTACTATCCACCTCAGAACCCACCGTACTCTGTTGGTCCACCTCAGTATGTTGGCCAGCCACCAAATCACCTTAGAAGGCGAGCACGAGTATCACAAAATCTCCACTCGCCTCCAACAAAAATTTCAAGTGCCCTATGACCCACATCCAAGCCAAGGGGTATAGAAGAGAATAAAGGTTGAATGATAATTTTACACCAATAGGAGAGTCCTATGCAAGCTTATTTGAGAAGTTAAAACATTATGGCATGATTGCACCGATTCCTCCAAATCATGTGAACCCATGTGCAAGAAACTTTGACCCTTCTAAAAGGTGTGAATACCATTTCGATGCCCCGGGGCACGATATAAATAGTTGTCGAGATTTGAAAAGAGAAATAGAGAAGATGATCCAGGAAAACCTGACTGTGATTCAAGACCATGACACCCAGAATATCACGCAGAATCCTTTACGTGTACATGACGGCACATACTTTGTGGGGATGATGCCTGGTGACATGGAGTATGAGAATTTTCTCGAGAACTTGCCTACTGAAATTGGAGAAGGTCGTGGTGATTTATGATGAGCAAATTTGTGGCTAAATGTCAAGCTTATCAATTGAAAAGTCATTATCTCCTCACTTAGGAGGGAATCTTGGTAGCTTGTTTTGATGTTTTTTTATGTTATTTAAGTTATTTCAGGGTTGTGATCCAGATTTTATTTGCTTTATTGAGTCAAACCCTTCTATCATTCTATTTTGTTTGTATAAGTCATGTATGTCTGTTTTATTGCTACTTTCATTATTCGGGTTATTTTTAGGATTGTAATTTGTATCTTAGGTTGCTTGTTTAGTCGTCAAACCATTCCATTCTTATTCAATAAAATTTAGTTTGTTCTTTTGTGTCATTTTTTCTTAGTTCTTTTAGCGCTAGTTCTAATAACATGACATGTATGCAGAAATATTGGCCAGATCTTAGAAACTGATTTAATCTAGAATTGGATAACTGTAAAAAAGAGAAGCACTTTTGAGGATGAATAAATAATTGAAATAGTTGGGAATTAAGGTCGAGTAAAATTCACCTTCAATTCGTTGTGAAGATCGGGCTTGAGGATGTTTAATCAATTGAAGTTTGTTGGAAAGTTTGACATCAAAGGATTGAAAGTGTCTTTCGACCACGATACACCAAGAAATTAAACTTGTTCACCAATGCTGTGATCGTGAAGAGATAACATGATATACATTCTCGAGGCTGGGAGACCCTTTTTCTGCTATCGAAACACTTCCTACCACTTGTCCCCTATTTGAGCCTATGTTATTTTCTTTAACCGCCCTCTTTTGGAATCAAGTTTAGAGTCAAGAGAAAAAAAATTCCATGTCCCAAAAGAGAAAACTAGGGCAATTCTTAGACAGTTCAAGGGGAAAAAAAATGAAGAAGAAAAGAATTATCAAAGATCCATGCCCTAAAAAAATAGAAGTTGGGGCGAACAAAAAAAAGAGAAAAACAAAAAAAAGCAAAAAAAAAAAAAGATAAAAAAACAAAAAAAAAATTAAATAAAAAGAGAAATAGAAAGAAAGATGAAAAATAGTTTAGGTTAGATGTTTGAACTACGTTAGACCTTATTTCTTTTAAATAATGATACGTAGGCAGCCTCACGGTTCGGTCCAACCAAATAAGAATTCATGAAATTTAAATCCCCAACGGTTGAAACTGGGGCAAATGTTTTATTTCACTTTTGAAAGAGTCGATTCCAAGAGTTGTAAGTCTACAACCCCTAATTTTAAGTCTAATTTGAGCCTTCATGCCGACCTTTCTTTCCAACCATATCCAAGACCCCCCAAATAAAGACCTCCCGATATGGCTTCAAGAAGGCCAAGAGAAGCATGCAATGAGCAACCATCGTCACGTGACATAGAACACTATCAAGATGCTCGCATAAGAAAAACGAAAGAAAAAAGAAAATAGAAATAAAAATGAGAGAGTCTTACTAGTGAAACCCTTACGGGCACTATAAGGTGATGGTGAGAAGAGATAAATAAATGAGAGAAACTTATTGGTGAAAACTCATCGGGGCACCATTAGTCGAAAGTGAGTCATGAAGCTGATGAAAAGAAATGGCACGAACAAGTCCGACTTCAAATGTCATAGCAATGGGGGAAAGCGAAGATTAGAGTAGTTGGATAGATCAGGCCGTTAATTCCAAAATGCATGTCATGATCATCAAGGCTAGTTACTAAAAAAAAGAAAAAAAAGGAAAAAGAAAAAAACAAACAATCTTCCTTCTGTCCTTCCGATAGGGGGCATTTCTTGTCAATATTTGTTTCTTTGTGTCACTGAGTCCTTCACTTTGAATCTTTCCTCATCAAAACAAGAAAGAAAATATTTCAAAATCTGTTACCAGCTTTTCAGTTGCACAAAGTAAATTTAGCCAGCGCACTCAGCTGTTACTGTCAGCATGCCTTGAGGATTCATGCAAGGGATCCCCCAAAAGATTCTTGTCAGCATGCTTGGCGCAAGCAAAGATAACTTTTGATTCTCTCTGACATACAAATTGCTCAAAAATCAGAAATTCATTGAAGATATCAGAAAACGTCACCTGAGCCAAGATCTCTAATCGGGACAAGTCTGATTGAGCCACCAATAAAAATGGTACTAGGTGCGAAACAATCAGAGTTGGTGTAGAACAAAGGTCTCTTAGCCTGATGAATCTTTCTCCTAAGATACCAAAAAAGAAACCTAGTCTGATGAACTTTTTCCTACGGTCAAAATTTTAGTCTGATGAGTCCTTCTCCTAAGATACCAAAAAAAGAAAGAAAGAGAAAATAAACCTAGTCTGCTAAATCTTTCTCCTAAGATAAAATGACCTTGTTTGACGAACTTCCTCCTAGGATCAAAATCTTAGTCTGATTAATCTTTATCCTAAGATACCAAAAAAGAGACCTCGTCTGATGAACTTTCTCCTAGGATAAAAATCTTAGTGTGATGAATCTTTCTCCTAAGATACCAAAAAAAAAGAGACCTAGTCTGATGAGTTTTCTCCTAGGATAAATATCTTAGTATGATTAATCTTTCTCCTAAGATAGAAATCCTAGTCCGACAAATTTTCTCCTAGGATAATTCAAAAAAAAAAAGAAGCAAATCCAAAATCATGGTAGCATATGTCCTTTTCCATTTTATCCCGGCATAACCCGTGGACCTCCTCGACATAACTCGAGGATCATCTTTCCTTTTTCTCTCAAGCATAACCTGAGGGTCTTTTCTTTTCCTTCCCAGCATAAACTAAGGGTCTTCTCTTTCCCCCCGGCATTACCCGAGGGTCATTTTCCTTTTATCCCCAGCATAACCTGAGGGTATTTTTTTCTTTTCTTCCCCGGTATAGCCCGATGATCATTTTCTTTCTATCCCTAGTAGACCCATTTTCCTCCTATTCCGACATAACCTGCGAATCCCCCTGCCATAACCCAGGAGCCTTCTTCTCCCGCATAACCCGTGGACCCCCTGGCATAATCCAGGAGTCTTTTTCATTTCATCCCGGCATAACCCGTGAATTTTTCCTTTCATCCCCAGCATGGACCCTTCATTTCCATCCCGGCATAACCCGTGGATCCTCCTCTTATCCCCCGAAGGGTCCCTTTCTCCTTCCCAGCATAACCTAGCAATCTTTCCAAAGGATACACAATCTTGACTTTTATTGTTTTCAATAAAGAAATAGATTAGATTTATGTTGCAAATAACTCACGAAATTTTTCCAGTGAAAACTAGGGTAGAAAAATTTTGTTCGTTTGTTTGTTTTGCTGTCTGAATAGGTTTTACCGCAAGGCAGATGATTCAAGGTGACGGAAAATGTGATCTCAATCTAGAATAAAAGAAAAAAAAGAGAACAAAAACAAGCGAATTCAGAATATTCAAAGAAGAAAAGGATGCACACTGCTGAAATTTGACTCAAAATCACAAGTTTCGCATGTCCCGCTTTGATCTATAATTGAAGAAAGAACCAACACCTACCACTAATGAGCATCAATATTTGGATCGGAGTCTGCATCAGGACCTAGCCAAGACTTAAGATCAAGCTTCAAAAGATTTATAGATAGGAATCTTGTAACTCGTAGCTCAGAGGCTTAGTTAGTCTTTTTAATTTTGATGTAATAAATGAGACCGCGGACTGGAACCTTGACGGCACCTCGACCGGATCTTCACCTCGGCATACTCCTTCATCTCTCACTCACTTCCCGAACTACACCGACCTGATTCTTTTATATCCAAGGATATGTAGGCAACCTCAAAAGCAGGGTGCAGTCAAATCTTTTAAAAATACATCCCACGGAGTATTCAAACGGGCAAAAATTGATCGTATATGCTCACTTTATCTTTGCACGAAAACTCTTCGTGTTTCTGAGCAAAGATGGGCAGCTGTGAGCACGTGATTTTTGCCCTACATGAGAATAACTCCTAAAAAATACACCAAAAATAATTTTTATTAATTTTAAAAAATTTTCTTTTTTTATTTGCATTTCATGCATTTTTAACCTTTTTAAATCGTAGAAAAATTCTAAAAAGGGTCATTTTTACATATTTATCTTAGTCTTTAAATTAGCATTTATTCTTTAGTTTTAACTTAAGTAGTTATTTTAATGTTAATAAATAAATAAAGAGTTTTAATTACTACAAAAAATAGATTAATTTAGAATTTTTAATTTCTATGAATGTTAATTAAAAAAAGAAAGAAAAAAAGACTAAGGATTTTAAGATTTGCAACATGAAAGAAGGGGAGTATATGCACACTTAACATACATTAGTATTAGAGTAACAATGGTGCTTTAAAAGGCGCACGTTAAGCCTTCTCTCTCGGCGCACAATAGCAGGATCGCCATTGTCACTGGAACAATGGCACGTCGCCGGCGAAATGCACCGCTCGCTACTGCGCAAATAGTTACTCCTGATCATGGCATTACAAAGGAGCTCGAACCAATAACATTTGGCAATTTTCTGCCCCAGATATTCCAATCGACAGAGGTGATGCATGCAGAGGGTGATATGAAGGAATTGCCACCTCCGATGAATGAAACACCTACTAACCTTGCTGTAAGACGACTACAGTTCTCTGATGCCAGTGGATCGGAAAAATCAATTCCGACTGCAGCTGAAATTGTACGAGGTAACCGTAATACTCAAATGGGTAAGCCACTCTCGTTCGTTCCCCCCACTGACCGAGATGGTAAGAAGGTTGTTAATATCAGTGAGGACGATTTGAAATCTCAAGTGGATTACTGGAAAAATGCTTTAATTGGCTATATAATTGGTGATAATCCGAATGAGAAAACTATGGATAATTTTGTCATGCATGTGTGGGATTTCGTGGCTAAACCCCAGGTCCTGATCCGTACTGAAGGCTATTGTATTTTTCGATTCAATAGTATCGAGGATAGGGATTTAGTCATGCAATCTGGACATTATTCCTTTAGGAATAAACCAATGGTTTTGAAGCCCTGGGAAGTTGATTTCTCTTTCTAATGTGATATTCTCAGCACTGTCCCTGTATGGATTCGTTTTCCTGGACTTCCGGTGGGCTACTGGTCTATTGAGGTATTGAGCAAAATGGCCAGTGCAGTGGGTAAGCCATTATACACTTACAAATTTACAGCGCACTATGAGAAAATTTCATTTTCCCGAGTCCTAGTGGAGGTTGATGCTGCCCACCCACTCCCTGACCAATTAGAGATTGAAACTCCTTATGGCCCTAAGATTCATGTAATTGAGTATGATTGGAAGCCTAGTTTCTATAATCATTGCCTGAAATTTGGGCATGATTCTTTGGATTGCTGGGACTATGCTGATAACAATGCAGAGAAGGATATGGAGGAGCAGGGTAAACCAAGGAGGCAGAGAGGCAAACTGAAGAAGTAGGCAAAAAATTACTAAACAAGAATGGCTTGTCAAGCAGCCTGTAGCTAATGCAGAAGTACAGGAAAGCCTTGAGATTGCAGTCAATGTAGAAGTACAGGAAGTACAGGAAATACAGGAACCTAACAAGGAGAATGAGAACCTCTCTTCTATAGCTATTGTTCAGCAGAATGCACAAACTGGACCTGATGTCCAAGAGAGGCTTGAGATTGCAGTAAATGCACCCAATGATAACAGTGAAGTAATGGTTGATAATTGCAATAAAGGGACGACTACTATTGTTGTGGCTGGCAACAGGGATAAACAGATTGACCCGGGGCCTTCACACACATCACCCCCTAATCTCCTATGATTATTGTCACTTGGAACATTAGGGGGCTTAATCAAGCCCATAAACAGAAGGAGTTGAAAAACTTTCTTGCTGTTAATAAAGTAGATGTTATGGGATGTCTTGAAACTAGAGTAAAGGAGCATAAAGCTAAGAAGATACTTGATAAGGTTGTTAAGGATTGGAAGGTTCAATGCAATTACTTAAAAGGCTGAAAATGGTAGAATATGGTTGCTTTGGAAACCCCATATCCAGATCCAAATATCCTATGTGACTGATCAGCTCATTCATTGCTTCTTAGAAGATACTATTAGCCAAGCCAGAACTCATTTAAGTGTTATATATGCCCATAATACTGCAAACCTCAGGAATCAACTGTGGAGTGACTTAAGGTCAATCTATGTTCCCAGTCAAGATGCTTGGCTGCTCAGTGGGATTTTAACTGTGACTTATGTACCGATGACAGAATTGGCTCTCCAGTTACTGATGCTGAAGTCAAAGACTTCAAAGATGCTATCACTGACCTGCAACTCACTGCTCTTAGAGTTAAAGGTTGGCACTACCCTTGGACCAATAAGCAAGGTACTTCCACTAGAGTTTATAGTAAAATTGATTGGGCTCTGGGCAATTTTTAGTGGTTACAACAGTATGGGCACCTGGAAGCTGACTTTATGAATCCTTCAGTCTCTGATCATTCCCCTATTCTTATCAAATTTGGAGATCAAAAACCAATGCACCCTAAACCTTTCAAACTATACCTAGCTATTATGGAACAACCTCAATTTCATAGCATTTTACAGCAGGTTTGGAGACAGGATTGTGATGGAACACCTATGCAGCAGATATGGAAAAAATTGAAGGCCATGAAACAGCATTTAAAGGAGACAAATGTTCATATGGCCTCATACAAGCAGAAACTTATTCAGGCAAGGGAAAAATTGGGTATTATTCAAACAAAACTGCAGAACAGCCCACTAACACAGTCATTATTTACTGAGGAAAAAGCAGCACTTGAAGAAATTGAGAAGTGGAGTTGTGTGGAGGAAAAAATTCTGAGGCAGAAATCCAAGGCTTGCTGGATTGAGTGTGGGGATGCTAACACAAAGTATTTCCATGCTCAGTGGAAGATCAGAACAGGCCAGAACAACATTACATCCATCTATACTGATACAGGTTTGAAACTTACTGACCCTTTATCTGTGGAACAGGAGTTCATAAAGGTATTTCAATCATTAATGGGGGAGTGTGCTGCTGAACTCCCTTGTGTCAATTCTGAAATTATAAAAGAGGGACCGTGCTTAAATCTAGCACAACAAAGAATGCTAATTAGAGATGTTACATTGGAAGAGATCATTGAAGCTGTAAAATAGATGCCTAAAGATAAAGCCCCAGGAGCAGATGGCTTTCCAGTGGAATTCTTTACTAAAAACTGGGAGATGGTGAAGGGTGATATTCTAGCTGCTACTAAGGAATTCTTTTTTACATGCAAAATGCCTCATATGATCAACACCACTGCCATAGCACTTGTTCCTAAAGTCAAAGCACCTGCTACTGTTAAAGACTATAGACCTATTGCTTCCTGTACTACTGTCTATAAAATCATCTCCAAAGTTATTACCAGGAGGATGAAAACTGCCATTGGAGAATTAGTTGGTCCTGCTCAATCTGCTTTTATTGAAGGGAGAAGTATTGTTGATAATATCTTGCTAAGCCATGAAATCTTCAAGGGTTACTCAAGAAAAGGTGTATCCCCCAGATGTGTACTCAAGGTGGATTTGAGGAAGGCATATGACACCTTGGAATGGAGCTTTCTTAAGCAGATTCTTATTGACTTGGGCTTCCCAGCAAAGTTTATTCACTGGATCATGGCTTGTGTCACCTATGTCTCCTACTCCTTAGTAATGAATGGTGGATTAACTAGGCCATTCACTGCTAAGAGAGGCATTAGATAGGGTGACCCTATGTCACCATATTTGTTTGTATTGGCCATGGAATACCTAAACAGAATCCTGAAACAGTTACACAAGGTAGGAACTTCAACTTCCATCCCAAATGCAAGAAACTCAATTGTTCTCATGTCTATTTTGCTGATGACCTTCTTATGTTCTGTCAAGCTAATATTATATCTATCCAGATCTTGCAGAAAGCTTTCCTTCAGTTTTCAGAAGCATCTGGTCTACAGGCAAATATCAGCAAGAGTGCAGTTTATCTGGCTAGTGTGCAGCAGAGTACCAGAGAAGAAATAATTGAAACTTTGGGATTCACTGAAGGCAAACTTCCATTCAAGTACTTGGGGATACCACTTGATTCAAAAAAGCTGGCTATCCATCATTATCTGCCCCTAATTGAAAAGATAAAAGATAAAATTACTTGCTGGTCAGCTAAGTTGCTATCATATGCAGGGAGAAGCCAATTGATCAAAGCTGTGGTTTTTGGTATTCAGACTTATTGGGCACAAGTATTCATTTTACCCAAGAAAGTACTGAAAGCCATTGAAGCAATATGCAGAACTTTCCTTTGGACTGGCACTGCTAATCTGTCCAAAAGAGCACTGGTTTCTTGGGACAAGGTGTGCAGACCAATCTCAGCTGGAGGTCTTAACATTTTAGACATGACTGTATGGAACAAAGCAGCCATTACTAAATTGCTATGGGACTTGTCCAGGAAGAAAGATTGCCTTTGGGTTAGATGGGTTCACTCTTACTACATCAAACAGGGTGACATTGCCACAGTAAACATTCCAAACTCAGCTTCTTGGGTTGTCAGGAAGATACTGGAAAGCAGAACTATGATCTTGGAGAGCCAGAAACTTCAGGGAGATCTATTTGGCAGATTGCGAAGTATATGTAGACTGGATAAATTTCATATTCAGAAACTATACCTCACAATGCACCCCAGTTTCAATAGGGTTGAATGGAAGAACTTGATGCTGATCACTAATATCCAACCTCGACATAAGTCCACTGTATGGCTAGCTGCTCAACATAGACTTCCTACAGTTGACAGACTGCAGAACATTGGCATACAAGTCCCAACAACTTGTGTGTTTTGCAATCAAAATGTTGAAGAATTTAATCACCTATTCTTTGAGTACCCAATTACTAACAGACTGTGGACCATAATCTGTTGCTGGCTGGGGCATTCCAGAACAGTTGGTGGCTGGGAAACAGAACTTCACTAGATTTGCAGCAAAGAAAAAAGTAGATTATGGCAAAATGCTATTACATCTTCTGCTTTTGTCACTACTGTTTCCCTCATCTGGAGAGTAAGGAATAACATTCGATTTGAAGGGACTGCTTTTGTGGAGGAACTGATTTGCAGAGAAGTTGCATTACTTATACATATTCGAGGCAGGAAATGCAAACATTGGCAGACTGGCTTGCGGCAGCTTAATTGCTTTCCTTAGCTATATCATTTAGATATCCCTTTACTGTAATGACATTTGTGTCTAGATAGCTATGATAGTATAGATGATAGTTTGTAAATGAGTAGTAGCCAGTCCAAACTACTACTATAGAGCTCTATGATGTACATATTCTTTGAGATCAATGAAATATAACAGTTATATTAAAAAAAAAAAAATAAAGATTTAATTGCAATGATATTTTAACTTAAGCAATTAGCCCATTTTTAAAACCAAACTAGCCCAAACCGTAATTTTCCTATCCAAACCTACATAACCCAAGCCTATTCCCTAGTCTATAATCCGTAGGGCCATACCCCTAACCTAATGCCTACCCTATATAATACTATCTGCACAAACACACAAAATGTACAGAAAAAGCTAAAAAGAGATCTCCTCCCATTGTCTTCGCCTCCCTTATCAGACCCCATAACCAAGCAACAACCACCTACCCTTACATCGTTCCTTCTTCACTCCATCCCTACACCAGCCATATTTTTGTTCATTTTCATTTCCAAAACACAGCATCTTCTTACCATTAAAAGCTCTCCGAAATCACATAAAAACGACCTCGACTTCATCTCCATAAAGCCACAAAAATTAACCACGAGATCTAGCAAAACCACACCCCAAATCTGTCCAAACACAGCAGAAATGTAACAAAAACTCTAATGATTTGCAACAGCTCCGGCTTTTCCATTTCACTCGTGAAATCAGTTTTGTAGCATGTAGATTTATCTCCGCTAGATCACTACTTTTTCCGGCGTTTAGCTGGAGTTTCACCATCTCCGACCAGCTTTTTTTTAACTATAAGACGTAGCAGCTTCAACTCCTTTAACTGTTGTTGGTCTCTTAAGTCGAGCTCAGTCCGTCAAGGTTGTCGAGGTTCCGGCGCTATCACATTTTCTGTTCGAATCCTTGTCAGATTGGTCGAGCTTCGAAACAATATTGTAAAGGTGCACTTTTCGAATTTTATATTGTTTCATTTCATTGTTTTTAAATTGGTTTGGTGTTATGTTGGTTTGGTTATATTCTAATGGCTACCTGATAACTTTAATCTCGTTTCAGATTTCCGTTTTTTTTTTTTTTGTTATTTGTTTTCTAGCCCCTTTCACTATTATTCTACTTCTGTGTCATTTTGGATTTATCATTTAAAAAAAAAATATTTTCACTAGGAGCGGGATGAATTTAATGGCATAACATTACAAAAGGCATGTGAGGATAGTACTAGAAAACTGTACGAAAGGTGCATGCACTAAAAGAAGGAGAAATTTGACTGCACCTTGAAATCGTGGCTGTCTTGCTCGTCATGTTCAAATGAATTTAAATGAATTTGTGTTTGTCTATTTGGTCTATATTTTCCATGAATTTGTTTCATATGAATGGCTTTGTATCTGGGTCACGGTTGGATTTAGTTTTAATTTGTCAAGTTAATTTTGTTCTTAAAATGTGTTGGTTTATCTTAAGTAATGTAGTTAATTTTCAGCTTTATGTATTTTCTTTCTTTTGTTTGTTAGTTGAAATATAAAAATAATGAGTAGTTAGTAGTCACGGCAAGATACATGTTATGGAGATTATAGTTTGTTAATATAGGAGATTAGATTAATTTCTTAAAAAGCTATATTATGATAGAGAAGTTGCTTAAAAATTGCATCTTGTTACACGAACATGATTTTGTCATAGTATAAAATTAAGGTGCACTGTGCCAAACAATATCACAAATTGCATGGCCCTCACTTAATTGACTTTCAATCTTTAGAATTCGAGGCATGCCATTTAGTTGAATTTCCTTGGCCCTTACAATTTTAAATGCGTAGTTGCTTTATACGCGTTATTTTAATAATCCACCACTGGTACAATAGGCACCCAGGCTTGACAAGTTCAAGTTTATCTTCCTAAATTCGGGTGCGCATTTATGTGACCCAATTCAAATCTCAACGATGTTAAAATATGTCGAAAATTGCGGATGCATTTATGTGACGTGGTTCAAGACGTGATTTAACAATGTTGCAATATTCCTAATAAATATTAAAAGCGGTAAAGAAATAATTTAAAATTACACCATAGGATGAACATGTATAAAAATCAAAACTTTTAGCCAAGTATAATAGTTTAAGCGACCATGCTAGAACCACGGGATCCGGGAGTGCCTAACACCTTCCCCCGGGTCAACGGAATTCCTTACTTAGAATTTCTGGTTCGCAGACTCCATTTGGGTAGTCAAAAATTTCCTCGATTTGGGATTCTAAATAAACCGGTGACTTGGGACACCAAATCCAAACCTATCTCAAGTGGCGACTCTGAATAAATAAATAATCTCATTTCGAATAATGTCACTTAAATTGAAAAAACTCCCTTATACGTTTAGTCAATATGGGAGGGGGAACATTCTATGGGGAAGATAACAACTTCGAATAAAAATTACCAAATAACGAAGAAAGCAGCATAGCTAGAGATCAATAAAGAATCAAAAATCAATAAGTGCAAGGCATCACCCTTCGTGATTTTACTCTCATCCTCACCAAGCAATGATATAACAAAAATATGCACGGCATCACCCTTCGTGCTTTACTGTCATCCCCACCAAGCAATGATATAATAAAATGTGCGCTGCATCAATCTTCGTGCTTTTACTCTCTTTCCTCAATATAATCAATAGAATTGGCACAGAATGGTACATCGTGCGGCACAACATCACCCTTTCGTGTTTTAACACTCTTTCCTCATAATAGCAAACAATACACGATATCACCCTTCGTGCTTTAACACTCTTCCTCACCCAAACAATAATCACAGACAAGGGGAAAGAGAATAAACAAAATAATAATAGAAATTTCGGCAAAGGTACAACATCAATAATATCAATGTCCCGTCAAGGAAAAATAATCAATAAGCTACAATATCCTGGCAAGGGAACCATTTAAATACCCTTTCTCTTACTTTCACTTTTATTTCATATCTCACTTTACCACTTGAGCCAATGCTCAAAGGGTTCAATCATCTAATATACTCTCACAATTTGGTATTATAACTCGTGCCAATGCTCCTCGATGTTCAAATTTCACCATTCCTTTCCCAAGCTTTTCACAACATGTAGAAATCATCACTAAGGCATGAAAGAAACAATGAAATCATGATCTTCACAATGTAGGACTCACGGTCATGCTAGACACCAACGTATAAATACTCGTCATCTACTCGTCACCATGCCTATACATCATACTCAACAATTATCACATAGCAAATATGACTCAACTCCTAATCCTTCAATCTAAGGTTAGACCAAACACTTACCTCGATGCCACAAACGCAATTCAAGCCTCAATTTTCGCTTTACCTCTTGATTCCACCACCAACTCGCTCGTATCTAACCACATTACTTAATTTCATCAATAAACGCTAAATGAAACAATTTGAATGCATAAAAATAAATTTTTCAAAGCTTAACCCAAAAAGTAAAAAATTTCCCCCTAACCTATGCAGCCAAAACTCGAGGTTCGAACAAAAACCCGGCTACCCATTCCTCATGACTCAAATATATAATTTGTTTAGAAATCGAACCTCAAATTGAGGTCCAAATTTCTAATTTTTAAAAAACCTAAGTTCTACCCAAAACACCCAATTTCCCCCCCTAAAAATCTTTGATTTTAAATTGAAATCATGTTACAAGATGTTAATAATTGAAGAAAACTAGTTAAAAATGACATACAATTGATTTGGAGAAGAAAGGTTGCTTGAAAAATTGTCTCTTATATTTTAAGATTTTGAAAAAGTGAAAAATAACTGAAAATTCCTTCTATTTATACCCATGGAAGACCCTCTGTGCGGACCACACTAAATTGACCGCGACCGCACAGGCTCATCTGAAGACATGCGGTTCAGCACCCACCGCGGACTGCACAAAGGTGACCGCGGCCGTGCTGCCTCAACCGCGGACCGCACAAAGGCGACCGCAGCCACGTTGGCCTCTCCTCAGCTGCACGCGATTTGTCGTGGACCGCACAAGAGGCTTCAGAGGCCTACAACCTCCTGAACCTACAACATTTAATTTTTAAGCCTAAGACATCATGGAACCTACCCGAAACTTCCAAATATGCACACCACTTCAAAATATTCTATGAACATATTCGTGTAATCAAATTACCAAGATAACATCACGAGCATCGAATTAAAACTTAAGATTACTAAAATTTCTCAAAGCTCATTTGAACATCACATTTCCCAATTAAGATTCGGATCACATCAAACAACGTTCATTTTCATCTAAATTTTAGAGAAACATCTTAATGCATATATAAGACATTTACCGGATGCCAGAACTAAAATACGGGCCCGATACCAACACGTTCCAATAAAATATCATTTCAATTTTTTTTAATAATTTCAAAAAAATTATTTTCTTTAAAAATTAATTTGTTGGGCTTGGGACCTGGAAATTTGATTCCAAGCATGCGCCCAAGTCTCGTATTTTTCTACGGACCATCAAATCATGGGTTTGGGTCCGTTTTCCCAAAATATTGACCAAAGTTAAATTTATTTTAATATCAAGACTTAGCATTTTTCACATTTAAGCTTCCAACTATGCGCCCGGACTGCGCATACAACTCGAAACAACTCTAAATGAAATTGTTATGGCCTTGAAAGCACAAAATTGGTTAGAAACAGGTGATGACCTTTTGGGTCGTCACATTCTCCACCTATAAAACAACTGTTAGTCCTCGAACGGATAGAAGAAGGAAGTACCGAGTCGGAAAAAAGATGGGAATAACGGCTTCGCATATCGGATCGGACTCCAAGGTCGATGCCTCAGGAGGCTGACCTCTTCACTGAACACGAACATATGGAAAACTCTTTGACCTCAACTGACGAACCAGCCGGTCTAGAATAGCCACCGGCTCCTCTTCATAAGATAAGTTCTTGTCCAACTGGACAGTTCTGAAATCTAATACGTGGGATGGATCGCCGTGATATTTCTGGAGCATGGAATCGTAAAAAGCTGGATGCACGACAGACAAGCTCGGTGGCAATGAAAGTCTATTAGACACCTTCCCACTCAATCAAGAATCTCAAATGGACCAATGAACCTAGGGCTAAGCTTGCCCTTTTTCTCAAATCTAATCACGCCCTTCATAGGTGACACCCGGAGCAATACCCGCTCACCAACCGTAAAAGCCACATCTCCAGCCTTGCGGTCTGCATAGCTCTTTTGCCTAGACTGAGCCATACAAAGCTTATCCTGAATTATCATGACCTTGTCCCAGGCCTTATGAACTAGATCCGTCCCCAACAACCAAGCCTCGTACGGGTCAAACCATCCAACCAGGGATCGACACCGCCTATCATATAAAGCCTCATAAGGAGCCATATAGATACTTTACTGGTAGCTGATGTTGTAGGCAAACTCTGCTAAAGGCAAAAACTGATCCCACGAACCTCCAAAGTCAATGACACAAGCTCGGAGCGTATCCTGCAAAATCTGAATAGTCCGCTCGGACTGGTCATCCGTCTAAGGATGAAATGCTGTGCTCAACTCAACCCATGTGCCCAACTCTCGCTGAACTACTCTCCAGAAGCGCGAGGTAAACTGAATACCCCTGTCCGAAATGATAGACACGGGAAAACCATGAAGGAGAATAATCTCCCAAATATAGATCTTAGATAACCTCTCAGATGAATAGCAAGGCTGAGAGAGAACATTATTATGCAGCGATAGCAAGGCTGGAGATGGATTTGAGGGAATTCCATGAACTGAATCAGGTAGCCGAGCGAACTTTAGAGGCGATGGCTGAACAAATTGGGCGTTTGTTGCTAGAAAATGGTGTCATTAGGGAAAGAGTACGGGCGATCGCAGATTACATCACCACAAGGTGCAGCCATTTCGAGGATATGACAAAATCCATGTTCTTTGCCACCGCTATGACTTTTGTCTGATAAGAGATGGAAGACCTCCACCACCTCCAAGGGAGTCTAGCACGCAGGCCAGCAGAAAGGCCGAATGATGCCCCGCGAGGCCCCCGAGAACTTGGAGCATTAATATATTCATAAAGATTGCACTTCCTTTTGTCAAAATATGTTTTAGAGTCTATTAGTTCAACCAATAGTCTGTATTTTCTTTTTGCATAGTTAGTTGTTGTTCGAGTCTATAGTTCGATTTTGTTTGATCTGCCACCTTTCGAGTTCTTGTAATTGAAGTCTATTGTTATGAGAATGGAAAAAATATGATATGCTTCGCTTTTTACTTCCAAGAACTACGCTCAGTCTGATTCATGCGGGAAGATGATACGTAGGCAATGTACATATGATTTGACAATAATTGAATAAGAAACTGAATAAATATGGGAGAGGGAAAGAATAATGCTAAAACAAAAGGAAGCTTCGCAGATAAAGGCCGGGATGACGCAAGTAATCAATACGCATAGGGACTAACTGTCATTTGTGCGTGCATACCCCATATGTGGCCAGTTACGTGTTAGAACCTAACCACTAACAAGTTTTTGGTGTTGTGATGTCCAGTTCCAAATTAGACAGGTGACTAGTACTCGCAACAATCATGAAACTCACTCCTACAACACGCGTTTGAAAAGCGAAAAAGTCATGGCCAACCAAGAAGCTGATGTCAGCATTATTGGCCCCTCGAAAGAGGCAGAGGAATTGGAAGTTACTACTATGAAAGAGGAAATGTATAAGCTTAAACACCAAATGGCCGAGATGTACCAGGCATGGGTAAGAGGACAGTCACCTCCGACCTATCGTGCCAACCCAACCTTCATTCCACCACTGGCCCAAGCACTTGACCCGTCCGTCACTGATCCACCTCCAAGTTTTCCTATATACTCACAGCATCAGGGTGCTACCTCTCAGCCACCAGCCCCACTACCCAAAGCCACTCCTAACCTTCCCCCGCCAATCACTCCTATCTGTGTGGCACTTCTGCCTCCTACATTGCGTAGGTCATCTAGTTAACCACTACTTCAAGCATATGACCCTTAATACTATCCACCAGAACCTGCCTACAAAACCCAAGAACCTTATTCCTATGCTCCCCGTCCTGAAATCCCAACAGGAGTTAAAAAATCGACCAATAATCCTGACATGGAGGAGATTCTTAAAAAGGTCCGGAGTTTGGAACAATCCTTTAGAGACATGCGGGGATTAGGTGGCCAGGTGAGCGTGGCATTCAAGGATCTTTGTTTGTTCCCGGACATGCAGTTGCCTCCAGGTTTCAAAATGCCTAAATTTGACTTATATGATGGTCACAGTGATCCAGTCGCACATTTGTGAGGGTTTTGCAGCAAAATGAGAGGAGCATGGGGAAACGATAAATTGCTAATGGCATACTTTAGCTAGAGTTTGAGTGGATCGGCATTGGAGTGGTATACTCGTCAGGATCCCAATCGGTGGTATACCTTGGATGACTTGGCACAAGCGTTTGCCTTCCCCTTTCATTATAATCTATAAATTGTCATGGATCGTCTATCTCTGACAAAGCTGGAGAAGAAACACAACGGGAGTTTCAGGGAGTACGGTTTTGTTGGAGGGAATCAGCAGCCAGAGTTGATCCTCCCATGAAGGAGAGTGAGATGGTTGACTATTTTCTACAAGCTCTGGAACCTATCTACTTCGGGCATTTGGTATCAGCGGTAGGAAAGTCCTTCAATGAAGTTGTCAAGATGGGAAGCATGATTGAGGAATGCCTCAAATCCGATAAAATCATGAGTTACTCTGCAATTAAGGCAACTACCAAAGCCATCCAGGCTGGAGCTGGGGGAGCTTTCGGGAAAAAGAAGAAGGAGGAAGTAGCAACGGTAGAGTCGGGGAACTTGGTTAAGGCCTCGGGCACTGTCTCATTACGCCCATCCCCGTCTTCACCACCAGACATACCCACACACTCCATATGGCCCGCCACAGCAATACTATCCACCACCAGAACCTCGCTTCTCAGTCCATCATGCGCAAGCATATACTCAACCTCCCGCTCTCGCCCAATGGTGTGCATCACCCCCTAAAAGCACTTACCCAACCCTAAAAAACCACTACGAGCCTGTGAGAGCTTACCAACACCCCTGAGGCCCACCTTCCAAGGCAATCTGGCCCTGAGAAATGAGCGGGTACGGAAAAAGAAGACTTTCACTCCGCTGGGAGAATCTTACACTAGCCTATTCCACAGGTTGCGACAATTGGATATGTTGAGACCAATTGAGGCGAAACTGCCACATCCTCCCCCAAATAATTCAGATTATTCAGTCAGCTGCGAATACTGTTCTGGTACACCTGGGCATGACACCGAAAAATTTTGGCATTTAGAGAACGCTATCCAAGAACTTATTGACTCCGATGGGATTGAGGTGCAGACTCCTAAGACACTCAATATTAACCAAAACCCACTGCCGGTCGATCAGGGAAACCAACATGATTGAAATTGTGGAGAGAAAGGGAGGGTTAAGAAGACCTTCACAGATAGTAATGATGATCAAAGCCAATGAATGTAAGCCAACTAAGGTCGCAACCAGTTAGAAGCCGCTAACCGGGGCAAAAGAGGGAAGCAAGCCCGTCACAATTCAAGGGAGCTTAGCATGCGCAGCTACGCCAAAGCAGGAACATGTAAAAGTAACAGCACATGGGGCAGATAGCAAACCTGTCGTGGTTGTGGAAGGTGACCGCATCGAGCAAGATATTGTGAAACCAGTGATCCAACCACCCATCATCAACAACAAAGTCGTCCCTTGGAGATATCAACAGGCAATAGTGATGTACAAGGAGAAAGAAGTGAGAGAGGAAGTTTGTAAGGCACGGGGTTTAACTCATTCAGGAAGGTACTTTTCCCTAGAAGAATTGAGGAAGGCCAGAACTTTTTAAGATAACCCAGAGCCGGTGAAAAAGGCTGTGTCAGAAGAAGAGGCATAGAATTTTTGAAGAAAATAAAAATGCAGGACTACTCCACTATAGAACAGTTGAGGAAGACACCAACCCAGATTTCTTTGTTGTGCTTGTTAATCCACTCAGATGAACACTGCCGGGTGTTGATGAAGATTTTGAATGAGGCACATGTCCTAGACAAGATAACAGTGAACCATTTGGAAAAGATTGCAAAAACGATATTCAGGGTCAACCGGGTCACATTCTCTGACGATGAATTGCCTATGGAGCCGATGAATTCCCAGTCATCATTGAAATTCTTCGAATCTCGTAATTGTTGTGACCTTCTATCATGTAGCCTATATGTGCACCTATGTGACTCTTTTCTCCTACTTCCTTAAGCTTTTAGACAATCTCTAGGCCTCACTTTGTTAATATATACAAACTATGGCAAGTTGCCCCTCTAGGCATCTATAGGTGTACTGAAGTCCTTCGTTTGGTACTTTAACGAACTTACGACTATTGCTATATCTTATTTCATAGCCATGTATATCTATCTTTATAGATTTACTATATCTAGGTAGGTTATACTATGCCATAACACTTACTTCAGTTTATTATTACTGAGGTTAGCTACCCAACAGTTGGCTACTCTCTCACTACTTTTCCTATATGTATAAATCTAAGTCCTTTAGTGCTTTCTCATTACTATTCATCTTAAGAATAACAAACAAATCTCATTTGGTACATTGAAACTTGTAGCCATCTATTATTGATTCACCTTAATGTTGATCTATAATCTATCATTGATCACTTGAAACCTCTTTTGTAATACATGTCGTTAGAGATCACGTTTCATTAGGGAACATCTGAAGTTATGTTCTTGATCCATCTTGGGACAATACAATACTTCATTAACTGTATTTCATAGCATTCCAATGTGTTTCATGTTATAGGGGTAATTTAACCTTGTACATTGGTAAAATCCCCTTTATTTGAATCATCACCCAATCAAAGGTCTAAACATCATCCTCTTGTCTGTAACGATTACACCTTTATTCTACCATTAGGGCATAATTCCATCTTTTCTAACTTCTCCTAGTCTTAAACTCCTCTGAGTTCACCCATGCTATACTTAGATTTTTATAACTTTATGGAAACCATCAGCTCTCTTGTTGTGATGGGTTTAATCCTAGTTACTTACCTATTCTCGTCACCTTCCCACTCACCTTTTCTTATCCTTACTCCCGTCTAGCTAAAACTTTATCGCTCTACCATACTTTAGCTTGTGACCTACATATATCTATTTATACTACTTGCAATCTTCCTTTAACTTGCAAGCACCATATATTTCCTTATGTTGTTCCGGAACCTCAAGCGAGACATCAAATTGTGTCTAACTCTAATTTACTCTCTTAACTAGACCCCCCTATATCTGGAAATCGCATGCTGAAAAATATGTTATGAACGATACCACTATAATTTCTTGATACATAATTGTGATGCTTCCAGCCCTCTATATGATATCAAGATTATTCATAACCTTCTGTACTTGGACATCTCATACCTTCTTCACATGTACCTTACTTACCTTTAAATCTTGCATCATATCTTCTATCTCTTTCATAACCTCCCTTCCACATAGGTGGAATTCACATCCATATCTTAAAGCTCTACTATAATACTTGCACATCATGTGCATACACAATCCGTCAAAAATTGATGTTTTAAGCGTCAATACCACACAAGAGGGGGGGGGGGGTGATTTGTGTGGTACTCAATTTTTGGTCTATGGGAACCTGTTCTTGTAAGTGTACTAACACTACTATTTACGGAATAATTAGTACATAATAAAGAACACAGAGAATTTTACATGGAAACCACCTAGCTCAAAAGGTGAAAAAACCATGACCTACTACTCAGTAGGATTTTCCCAAACTTCCACTAAAATCAGTTAGCCAAAACAACATTTATAAAACCTCTTTGTAAACCTAAAGATTTGCTCTAATCCCGTTGTAACACACAACCTCAACTGCTACTACAACTTCAAGTTAACTCTAACTTGAAAACTCTTACTACCTAATACAGTTGCTTCTATGAAAGTTGAAAGGTACAATAATAAATCACTTACTACAATTGACCAAGAATAACAGAAAGACACAAATGGAATTGGTTCTTCTATCTTTTTGAAGTAGCTTCAGGAGTGCACACTTAAATCTCACATAAATTGCTTGCAAAATCTCCTTGCTCTTTTGCTCTCAATTTAGTTTAACTTCTGCGTTTGTGCAATACTTGTAAAGGAGAACAATCACTGTTATTTAATGGGTTAGTAATTAGAGTTTGATTGGGACTCAATTACTGATCTTTCATCGAAGTTGAGTGCTTGAACATCTCAACTCCAACACTATCTTTTATCCGTATTGTGTTCTCTTCACATAAGGAGACTTTCTCTCCTTATTTAATATGCAACCTTTTCAATCAAATCAGGAGATATTGGTGCTTGATCGATGGGATTATCTCATTCATCTGTATCTCACATGTGTAGGTTGATCATGACTGTGCTTTATATGATGGACTTGGTCCATGACTGAGTTCATTTGTCATTCTTCAAAACTTAATCTATTCTTGGGCCGACAAATTCCCCATTTTTGAGGATGACAAACTCTGTGCTTTGGAACCTGTAAGAACTCAGCTTAACCATTAACAGTAAACATAGAAAATTTACTTATTATCAGGTACCAAGTAAATTACCTTATAAACATAACTAATTTCAGAATTTAACAAGCACAATATCTTCCCCCTTTTGGCATCATCGAAAAGTTGCATACATAATGTGAATCCCAGATTTTAATAACTACTCATGGCTACTGGGGCAACTATAAGTGCAAACATTGTGCTATCATCAGTAATCAAACACACATATTTAAACTATCAAGAGCAAAATGATCATTAAAAAAGCGAAAACAACAGTTGTCATTGATAGAGACATGTTCCCACTAACAATTCAAAAAAGAAAGAAAAAAATTCAACCATGAGCAAGAAAAAAAACATAAAAGTCCCTAATCTGGGTCACTGAGGGTGCTGAACAAGTTCAGGAGACAAGTGATAAGAGTCATAAAGCTTGGAGGAACTGGAGGGTTGAGTTTGGAGAATATTCAACATGTTCTGAAGAATTCCTTCATTCTTCTCCTTTTCTTTGGCATGTTCAGCTCTAAGACCCATCTCTTTGAGTTTCCAATTCAACCATGCCAGCCTTGAGCCTAGCATCCTTAGCTCCATATTCCTGATCCAGTGTCCTAACTTTGCCGTTGATGGGTGCCTTCAGAGATGAACCAGGTTCAACTGGGATGACATTGATTGGATAGTCACAAGCAAGAAGAGTTTTGATGCCAAAGTGTTCCTTGCTCGAGGGTATTTCCTACTTCATCAATGGAACATTTAGCATGTCCAGACCTGTAGCCAGTATGAAGCCATATGGAGTAGCATGAGCATTGGAGCAATATATGACCATGTCTAGCAATTTGACAATAAGTGCATGCTAGTTGATTTGCTTTCCTCTATCAAGGCACTCCATAAGAACCATATCCATGTAGTTAGCATTGTGCCTTATCTCTTGTCTGGGCAATAAGCATTTGTTGACAAACTCAAACAAAACCTTATGCTCTGGCCGCATCTCACTTTTTTGCACAGCCCTGGCTTCATTTACATCCTCTAAATCATAGAACCTTTCGGTAATTTCAAGGGCAGTAGGGAAGGAGTCCAAGCGTGTCCACCTTTGCCTAGTATAGTCATCAAACCCTTCAGAGGGTATGTCCAGAATCTCCCTTAGGTTTTCTCATCAAACTGCACTAGGACTCCCCTAACCAAGCTACTAACAACTCCATCCTTAACATCAACATTAGACATAAACTCAATTAGTTCATTTCTGAATATTCTACCTTCCATTTGATTGACCATGTCCTTCCAACCTTGAGCAGCTAATGAGTCTACCAATCTCACCATCCTTGGTTTAGCCAGGTCCTTCAACAATCTACTTTTAAATTTTTTCTTCTACCAAAGATGGAAAACTTGTACTGTTCATTCTCAAATTCATTCTCTTCTTCTTCTTATCCACTCCACTCTTTATCATCTAAAACTTTTGTTTGTTTAGATTTTACTGCAGATCTTGTTCTCTTGGCTAGTGAGGGTTCAACAGACACAGGTACAGAAGAAGATTTCTTGAGGAAGTCTTGGGCTTTTTAGGTTTGGATGTAGGAACCTCCACTGTTGTACCCCTTTCTTGATAGACCAGTTCCATCTCCTCTTTCTACAACCTCAGAGGATTCTGCAATCTTTCCCTTTTCTTTCTTCATTTTCTTTTTCTTGCTTTCTTCTAATGCCTTTTGTAAATCAGCTTCACCTTGTTTTACTCTACTTCTTGTGGCTCTACCCTTAGGCACTGAAGAGGCTGTAGATGTTGGGGATGAGGCATTTCTTTTCTTGGATGGCTTGCAAATATTCGCGGCTTTTGGTGTGGTAGCTTTGCATTTCTTTGGGTCATAACTTGCTCTAAGCTTTTTAGTAGGTCAGCCAAGGTTTCCTTAGTAGATGAAACATGTTCATCTCTATGTGTGCTAAGATGAACCAACCCCTCAACTGCTTCCCCAGAATCACCTCCCCCCTATTTTATGCCACTATTTTCTAACTTTTCTTGTGCAACCCCACATATAGCCAAAACGTTTCCCTTCCCATGTCCTCTCTCGTCTCCACTTGCATCCTCTCTCTCTTTTCCTTTCTTTTTACCAGTACTCCTACTCGACTCAGGAAATTTAACATCCTTAATGGGTCCAACCAGAAAAAACCTAGTTGCTAAGTTTTCAACCATAGATTTCAATTTTAGAAGACCCATGTCCTTCACCTTCACTCACAGATTGAAAGTATTCAGACTCATAGCTGGAGTCGGAATTTTGAGCTGGGCTTTCTTTCTTTTGGCTAGCTTTCAACCTTTCATTTAGAACCTTCCTCATTGCCCTAGATGCTATAGTTTTTTGAGAAAGCATTTTCTGCCTTCGAAACCTAGGTTTTGGAGATACATTGGGTGGAGTAGATGAGGGATATAGTGGTGGAGGAGTGCCAGGATGATATTGTGGGTTATACATGATTGTTCGTTTCTTGAGAGATTTCAGAATTTTTGGAGTAGAGACTAATTAGTATTGAAGAACAATTTTTGACAGCTTTAGAATAATGAAGAAGCCTGGAGATGTGGTGTGTATTTAAAGAGAATTAGACATTAATTAAGTAACGTCAGCTTTTTCAGGGGTCAAATAGAAGTCTAATCAAACTAAATTTAATTTTAATGATCACTTTGGCTTCCCTAGATATTAGGCAAAAATCACGGTTTTAGTGTTCTAGATGGACGGAACTGGTTCAATGCTCAACGGATAGAATTTTTTAGGAGTTTGACAAGTATAGGTCTTCTGCTCATGATTGAATTATTAATCTTTCTAATTGTGCAGATAATGGAAAACATACCTGAGCATTCATATGAGTCCATACTGATGAACCGACTCTTCATTTAGAACCCTCTTGACCATGCCTTTTTTTTGGCAATCCACTAGGCGTAGCCTAGGGTTAGGTTTTTATTAATAACAGAAAATAAAAATTACAACATAAGAACTTGATCGTGCCAAATAAGTTATGATCATCACAGAGTTTATAACATACTCTGTAGTGATATTACATATGAGGATATTAAGATGGTTAAATAAAAATATGATGAAGCGACGAAGTTGCTGTCCTTTCTCCAACTTTGTGATGAATTCAAAAAGAATGTCTTCCAAATTCATGCTTTGTTCTTTGTTCTTTGGGTAACCTGTTTTTGTTTTGCAATTCTCATTGGGGGCCTCCTTATGTTTGCATATTTGACCACCCTGCCGTCCCAGCTTCTGCCCCTTTGGCGACACTTTTTACTTGTTTTATTGTGCGTTGGTGACAAATCCCTATTCTTGCCGCATCTTTACGACAATGCGTTAAGATATTCTCTTCCTCACCTTCTTCATATATATGTCTTCCTTCCATATCATTCTGGAGTTGTCTTTGCTCTGAAGAGATTAGCGGAGCAGAAGATTCATGCTGGAACTGTCCAACAAGGCAGTACATTGGTGTATTTTCAATCATTTGCTGCCGCTGTCCAGTGTGTATAGGTATAATCTGATTTTGTCTACAGTTTGCAATGCTTTTTTTTCCAACAGCTGATGTTTCACCCGAGAATTGGATTACATTTTGTGTTGTTTCTTTTTGGTCGATCTTTTTGTTGTCCTTGAAGTACCTGCTGTTGTATTAGTTTTTGGAATGAAAACTGGAGCATTATGGTTTAAAATGCTGTTTGGATTTGCTGCAGATGGCATTTTTTCATTCCAATTTATAGTTGCAGGTTTCCTTTGAAATTTTGGCTTGATTGGAGCTTCAATGTCCTCTCCTGAGCTTTCCTAACCATCTTCTTGGTCTTCTTGTGCAGATGAGGAACCAGCAGTACCTTCTTCCCAACTCTCCTCATCCTCATAATGTCGTTGATCCCAGAGTTTTGATTTAATTACCAAATCTCTCATATTAGCTAGAACTAGATGTTTGTTCTTTCCATTGAAGCTTGAAAATTCCCCATAATCATTTGTACCTTTCTCTACAAGTGTACTGGATAAAGGAAGAGGAGGATAACTTTTAACCATCTTTAACGGACTTGCTGTTGTGACAACATCATCAGTCACAGTTTTAGCTCGATCTGCAATACTTTGCAGTGTAGAATCCATATTTGGCAGAATACAGACTGCAGTGACTGCTTCATTATGCAATGACCTATTGGAACTGTTGTTAACCTCAGTAACAGATGCTTTAATGTCATTATGCAATGACCTATTGGAACTGTTGTTAACCACTGCTGTTAGTTGAACCTTATTCTAGTTTTGTTGTCCTTTGGATAGTGCAATTATATTGCTGTCCTTTGCGCCAGATATTTGATCCGACAGAATAGAATTCTGCAAAATGTGTTGCTGGTCGATCAAAACATTTTCCTGCCTTTTTGCATTGTCATTTGTTTTCACAGTAACCAAACTTGAAAGCTCCTTTTTTGAATCATCTAACTAAATTGGCACTGTTGGCTTCTCTACAGGTTCAGCAGATATAACAGTTGAATCTGTATTGACATTCAAAACAGAATCCTATACAATTGTACCATTTCTTTGATCAGAAGATGCACAGTTGTGAGCCTTACTATTTTGTATCAAGAGCAGCTGCCCGATGGATTTATCCTTATCTGACTGTCCAGCTTGATCAAACAACTGTCCAGTGTGTGCACTAGATGTGATATGATCTGTAGAGGTCAGAAGTGTCCCAACACTATCCACATATGAAACAGGTACATCCCTAGCAATAACAGGAGAGCGATTGTCCACAATCAGTAACTCATCTATAGACTTCTCTGGTGCTGCTGCCTGTGACACTTCTGAAACATTAGTAACCACAGCAGCCTTCAACATTATATGTTGCTATGTGTTTCCTTTATCAATCACAGCAGATTGGGAAGTCTTAGGTTCAACATTCTGTTTCAAAACATCATTTACCATAGCATGTTGTACTGCTGAATTAATTCGACCAACACCGTTCTTCAAGACCTTTGGCCTTGAGATCGTGTCTGCAAGTGTGGCATTGGATTGTGTTGCGTCAACACAGTCATTTCTGGCCTCACTTTCTATCTGAATGACATTGCAACATTGTTTATGTCCTTTGTGAATATCCTCTGTCTTGGTATGCTCAGAAGGAACCACAACTGATGATGAAATCAGATTTACTGCCTCACCCTCAGAAACAAACAGCTGCCCGGCCTGTGCACTAGAAGACATAGTGTCTGCAGTAGGCTGCATTGCCCCAGCACTAGGCACATAAGATCGTGCATAGATAGTAGAAGCAGGTACATCTCTAGAAGGCATAGGAGGTCCTTTATCAAACTTCAATACCTCCTCCATAGAGAAAACTTGAGCTGCTTCATGAGGTGCATTTGATACTCCAGTAATATCAGGACTCCTAGCCATTTCATGTTGATCAACATCACCCCTCCCATTCATATTAAGTTGTGTAGGCTTCAAATCAGCAATCATTTTGGTAACATCCTTTACCATACCAGTTTTTGTAGCAGAAACAATTGGAGCAACAACATCCTTGACACGTGCATTAATTTCCACAGTCAGTCCTTCTGCATTTTGTATAGTGTGATGTGAGACTTTTGGTTATTGAACTCCTAGATTACCATCTTTTTCTTGTGAATCCATTGCTCCTAGTCCAACTCTTTTAGCATTTAGAAAGTCCCTTGCATCCCCTTTTAATTTGTCTAAATGTTCGACCTCGCGACTAGGTAGATCACTGCCCAAATTTGTCTCTGACATCGCCTCTGCTGCAATTTTTTCTTTTGTAACTCTACAAGCCTTGTCATCGTGACCTTGATGCTTGCAATAAGCACAATACATACTTAGGCAGGTTGTTGAACACTATTTCTTGATGAATTTCAACAGATTTACTTGAGACTCTATCAAAAATCTGCAGCTTAACCTTTTTAGGATGTTTATCCAAAAGATCAACTATCACCTTAACTCTTGCCGCGCTAGGTCTCGATCTATCCTGAGTTGCCTTATCCACAGCTAGAGGTTTTCTCATAGCTGAAGGTATAGACAATAAAGACCTCTTAGCAAGAAAATTTGGTGGCAGACCTGGAAGAGAAATCCACACGACTGCCATCGACGTTTCCTCTTTCGGATTGAATTCTAAAGACCATGGGAATGTTCTAAAGAAATACTCGTCGCCTTTGGATTTGAGATATCCATTCGACTTTGAAACGAAATGAACGTAATCATTGTAGAGATCAAACCTGATTAAAAGATGACGAAACTCCAAATGTCCAATGTTACAATGACCTTGAATATCAAATTGCGACGAAAAGATTCTTCGCACTTACGATAGATCAGGTCTGCCATAGGAAAATTTAATAATGACTTCCTGATGCAATCCTTCTTCCCTAGTGAGGTTGTTAACCTCTTCCTTAGTGAATTGAATGACAGGTTCACCATGGTTGATTATAACTGGACAAAGCTCAATTTTTGACATACTAGACTGCTTAGCTTGAAGTGTTGAAGCATAAGATTGCTTTGAGATTTCTTTTGGGACAGTGTTAAGATCGTTATGAACCTCTCCCACAGCCAGATGCTGGGGAGAGGACGCAGCATCCATGGTTGCCTTTTGCTTCAGTAACGATCCTCCATATCCATGCTATAACACTGCTACGAAAATGCTGAAAGTTGTATAGAAATCGAGATGCTACAAAACCTTCATCTAATTTTTGCGATCTGTTATAGCTAAAGATCGAAAACTCTATCCGAACAGATCAAATATGAACAATCCGCAAATTTCACATCACATAAGGAGTTACAAAATATTTTCAGATTGAAAAAGTGATTTTGATCTCTAAATTCAAGATCTATTGCGTTTGGATTAGAGATTTGGAATAAAAACAAAAAGGAGATAATCCCACAAGAAGGAGCTTGTTGAGTGACTAATTTCGTGATGAAAACTCACGGAATAATGCCCGATGAATAGTGACCGGGATCACTATTCACCCTTCTTCTTAGAGAGAAGGCAGAGGATTTTTTTCAGAGAGAGATTCTTGACCATGCCTCAAATGCCATAATAGAGAAAATTTTGTGTGAGATTAGTGAGTCATATAAACACATGGCATAGAAGTATACTAGTTAAAGTATGAATCTGAGTAAGAATTAATCTAGATATTTAAACAAGTTCAAAATTCCTAGCCAATTTGTTTTTCATTGTGCTTTCTGAACTGGACCTATTAGGCGATGTTAATCATCCCCAATTCCAACCTGTTCCTCTCAAAGTTTTCTCTACTCAGTGCTTTAGTGAAGATGTCAGCAATTTGCTTACCAGTAGCACAAAATTCAATGCAGATCAATCCTTTCTCATAGTTATCTCTGAAGAAGTAGTGTCTAACATCTATGTGCTTAGTCCTCTTATGATGAACATGCTTCTTTGTCATACTTATTGCATTAGTGTTATCACAGATTATAGGAATGCAACCGACCTCAATACAAAAACCTACCAGCTGCTATTTTATCCATAATAGTTGAGCACAACAAGAAGGAGCAGTAGATAAGGCCATTGAATTTTACTTTAGGAATGAACCAAGGAAGTGTGTTATACCTGAAGTACTCTTCCTATCCACTAGGGAACCTGCATAATCACATCAGCATATCATACTAGGTTGAAATTACTACCATTTGAATACCAAAGACACAAATCAATTGTGCCTTTCAAGTATCTTAGTATCCTCTTGACAATAGTGAGGTGAAACTCTTTTGGATTAGCCTGAAATTGATAATAAAGTCCTACACTGAAAACAATGTCAGCTCTGCTGGCAGTAAGATACAAGAGTGAACCAATTATTCCCCTATTCAACTTTTGATCAATTACTGAACCGGGTTCATCAATATCTAATTTAGTGGCAGTTGCAATGGGCGTGCCTATTTCCTTTGATTCGTCCATTTTAAGCTTTTTGATTAATTCTTTTGTATACTTTGTTGATGGATCATGGTTCTATTTGGACTTCGTTTGATCTATAAGCCTAAAAAGAAGTTAAGCTCACCCATCATACTCATTTCAAACTCACTCCCCATTAGTTTTGCAGAATCTTTACTTAGCTTATAAGTGGTGGCCCCCAAGATTATGTCATCAACATATATTTGTACCACACGAAGATCCTTACCTCTTTCCCTTAGGAATAGGGTACTGTAAACTTTACCTCTTTTGTATCCATATTGAAGTAGAAATTTGGAAAATCGTTTGTACCATGCTCTTGGAGCATACTTGAGTCCATAGAGAGCCTTGTCTAATTTGTTCACATGCTCAAGACATTCCTTGATCTCAAACACTGGAGGTTGTTTCACAAACAATTCTTCTTTCAGGTAGCCATTCAGGAATCCCCTTATCAAGATCTCCGTCCGCGTCGATCAGCAGGCCGGAAATCTTTGGTCTGGGGCCATTATTAACACTGGATTTGATAAATTATTTGGATAACCTTGGGATAGGTTTCAGGAGAACCCGGGCTTTCAGCGGATGTGGGCTTGAACTGTAGGCCAAATTGTCCAGGTTTTGGGGAAGGGTCAGTGGTTGCACAATGCCTTGCAGAGAAACCCCAACCCCTTGCCGGGCCTGCAACTATTTTTTCAACATTTGTGATGCCACTATGACGGATGCAATTTCTATCTTTGGGTTTACGACGACTTCACCTTTTGGGATTTTCTGTACTGACACCATATCAAACACCTGATAGACCCATGGCACTTTGCTATCCTCAGATTCAATAAAAGGTACGATTGCGTCACCTGATGTATACTGATTGTCTTCACTATCCATTTGAATTTGACAATATGATGCAGTGTAGATGGAACTCCTTTGGCTGCATGAATCCAGGGCCTGCCCAACAACAAATTATAAGAGACTGATACATCCAGCAGTTGGAATTTCATGGTGAACTCAACGGGCCCAATCGCTACTTCCAGCATAATATCCCCTACGGTGTCTTTACCTCCTCTATCGAAGCCCTGAACACATATGTTATTCTTGCAGACTCTTTCACTTTCCACCTTCAGCTTGGTCAATTTTGATAGTGGGCAAATATTTGCACTGGACCCGTTGTCGACCAAAACTCGGGTGACCACAACGTCTTGAATTTTACAGTTAGATAAAGAGCCTGGTTGTGCTCGGTACCATCCATAGGCAATTCATCGTCAGAGAATGTGACCCGGTTGACCCCGAATATCTTGTTTGCAATCTTTTCCAAATGGTTCACTGTTATCTTGTCTAGGACATGTGCCTCATTCAAAATCTTCATCAACACCCGGCGGTGTTCATCTGAGTGGATTAACAAGGACAACAAAGAAATCTGGGTTGGTGTCTTCCTCAACTGTTCTATGATGGAGTAGTCCTGCATTTTTATTTTCTTCAAAATTCTTCTGCCTCTTCTTCTGACACAGCCTTTTTCACTGGCTCTGGGTTATCTTAAACAATTCTGGCCTTCCTCAATTCTTCTAGGGAAAAGTACCTTCCTGAATGAGTTAAACCCCGTGCCTTACAAACTTCCTCTCTCACTTCTTTCTCCTTGTTCATCACTATTGCCTGTTGATATCTCCAAGGGGCGACTTTGTTGTTGATGATGGGTGGCTGGATCACTGGTTTCACAATAACTTGCTCGATGCGGACACCTTCCACAACCACGACAGGTTTGCTATCTGCCCCATGTGCTGTTACTTTTGCATGTTCCTGCTTTGGCGTAGCTGCGCATGCTGAGCTCCCTTGAATTGTGACGGGCTTGCTGCCCTCTTTTGCCCCGGTTACTGGCTTCTAACTGGTTGCGACCTTAGTTGGCTTACATTCACTGGCTTTGATCATCATTACTGTCTGTGAAGTTCTTCTGGACCCTCCCTTTCTCTCCACAATTTCAATCATGTTGGTTTCCCTGATTGGCCGGCAGTGGGTTTTGGTTATTATTGAGTGTCTTAGGAGTGTGCACCTCAATCCCGTGGGAGTCAATAAGTTCTTGGATAGCGTTCTTTAAATGCCAAAATTTTTCGTTGTCATGACCAGGTGCATCAGAACAGTATTCGCAGCTGACTGAATAATTTAAATTCTTTGGGGGAGGATGTGGCAGTTTCGCCTCAATTAGTCTCAACATATCCAATTGTCGCAGCCTGTGGAATAGGCTAGTGTAAGATTTTCCCATCGGAGTGAAAGTCTTCTTTTTCATACCCGCTTATTTTTCAGGGCTGGATTGCCCTTGGAAGGCGGGCCTCGGGGGGTTGTTGGTAATCTCTCGAAGGAGGGTAGTGATTTTTTGGGGTTGGGTAAGTGTTTTTAGGGGGTGGTGCACACTATTGGGCGTGAGCAGGAGGTTGAGTATCTGCTTGCGCATGATGGACTGAGAAGCAAGGTTCTGGTGGTGGATAGTATTGCTGTGGTGGGCCATATGGAGTGTGTGGGTATGTCTGGTGGTGAAGACCCGGAATGAGCGTAATGAGACAGTGCCCGAGGCCTTAACCAAGTTCCTGACTCTACTGTCGCTACTTCCTCCTTCTTCTTTTTCCCGAAAGCTCCCCCAGCTCCACCCTGGATGGCTTTAGTAGTTGCCTTAATTGCAGAGTAACTCATGGTTTTATTGGATTTGAGGCCTTCCTCAATCATGCTTCCCATCTTGACCACTTCATTGAAAGACTTTCCTTTTGCTGATACCAAATGCCCGAAGTAGGTAGGTTCCAGAGCTTGTAGAAAATAGCCAACCATCTCACTCTCCTTCATGGGAGGGTCAACTCTAGCTGCTTGTTCCCTCCAACGGAAGCCGTACTCCCTGTAACTCTCGTTGTGTTTCTTCTCCAGCTTTGTGAGAGATAGACGATCGGGGACAATTTATAGATTATATTGAAAGTGGAAGGCAAACGCTTGTGCCAAGTCATCCAAGGTATACCACCGATTGGGATCCTGACTAGTATACCACTCCAATGGCGATCCAATCAAACCCTAGCTAAAGTATGCCATTAGCAATTTATCTTTTCCCCATGCTCCTCTCTTTTTGCTGCAAAACCCTCTCAAATGCGTGACTGGATCGCCGTGACCATCATATAAGTCAAATTTAGGCATTTTGAAACCTAAGGAAACTGCACGTCCGGGAACAAACAAAGATCCTTGAATGCCACGCTCACCTGGCCACCTAATCCCCGCATGTCTTAAAGGATTATTCCAGACTCCGAACCTTTCTAGAATCTCCTCCTGCTCAGGATATTTGGTCGATTTTTCAACTCCTCTTGGGATTTTAGGCCGGGGAGCATAGGAGTAAGGTTCTTGGGTTTTGTAGGCAGGTTCTGGTGGATAGTATTAAGGGTCATATTCTTGAAGTAGTGGTTTACTTGATGACCTACGCAATATAGGAGGCACAAGTGCCACACAGATAGGAGTGATTGGCGGGGGAAGGTGAGGAGTGGCTTTGGGTAGTGGGGCTTATGGCTGAGAGGTAGCACCCTGATGCTGTGAGTATATAGGAAAGCTTGGAGGCGGATCAGTGACGGACTGGTCAGGTGCTTGGGCCAGTGGTGGGATGAAGGTTGGGTTGGAAGGATAGGTCTTAGGTGGCTGTCCTCTTGCCCATGCCTGGTACATCTCGACCATTTGGTGTTTAAGCTTATACATTTCCTCCTTCATAGTAGTAACGTCCAATTCCTCTGCCTCCTTTGAGGGGTCAATAATGCTGACATCAGTTTCTTGGTTGGCCATGACTTGTTTGCTTTTCAAACACGTGTTGTAGGAGTTAGTTTCATGAATGTCGCGAGTACTAGTCACCTGTCTAATTTGGAACTGGACATCACAACACCAAAAACTTGTTAGTGGTTAGGTTCTAACACGTAAGCGGCCACATATGGAGTATGCACGCACATAAATGACAGTCAATCCCTACACGTATTGATTACTTGCGTCATCCCGGCCTTTATTTGCGAAGCTTCCTTTTGTTTTAGCATTATTATTTCCCTCTCCCATATTTATTCAGTTTTGTATTCAATTATTGTCGAATTATATGTACATTGCCTACGTATCATCTTCCCGCATGAATCAGACCGAGCGTAGTTCTTGGAAGTAAAAAGCGAAGCATAACATATTTTTTCCATTCTCATAACAATAGACTTCAATTACAAGAACTCGAAAGGTGGCAGATTAAACAAAAACGAACTATAGACTCGAACAACAACTAACTATGCATAATGAAAATACAGACTATTGGTTGAACTAATAGACTCTAAAACATATTTTGACAAAAGGCAGTGCAATCTTTATGAATATATTAATGCTCCAAGTTCTCGGGGGCCTCGAGGGGCACCATTCGGCCTTTCTGCTGGCTTGAGTGCTAGACTCCCTTGGAGTTGGTGGAGGTCTTCCATCTCTTATCAGACAAAAGTCATGGCGGTGGCAAAGAACATGGATTTTTTCATATCCTCGAAATGGCTGCACCTTGTGGTGAAGTAATCTGCGATCGCTTGTACTCTTTCCCTAATGACACCCTTTTCTTGCAACAAACGCCCAATCTAAAGTTCCCTCAGCTACCTGATTCAGTTCCTGGAATTGCCTCAAATCCATCTCCAACCTTGCTATCGCTGCATAATAATGTTCTCTCTCAGCCTTGCTATTCATCCGAGAGGTTATCTAAGATCTATATTTGGGAGATTATTCGCCTTCATGGTTTGCCCATATCTATCATTTTGGACAGGGGTATTCAGTTTACCTCACACTTATGGAGAGCAGTACAGCGAGAGTTGGGCACATGGGTTGAGTTGAGCACATCATTTCATTCTTAGACGGATGGCCAGTCCGAGCGGACTATTCAGATTTTGCAGGATACGCTCCGAGCTTGTGCCATTGACTTTGGAGGTTCGTGGGATCAATGTTTGCCTTTAGCAGAGTTTGCCTACATCATCAGCTACCAGTAAAGTATCTATATGGCTCCTTATGAGGCTTTACATGATAGGCGGTGTCGATCCCTGGTTGGATGGTTTGAGCCGCAAGAGGCTTGGTTGTTGGGGACGGATCTAGTTCAGGAAGCCTTGGACAAGGTCATGATCATTTAGGATAAGCTTTGTACGACTCATTCTAGGTAAAAGAGCTATGCAGACCGCAAGGCTCGAGATGTGGCTTTTATGGTTGGTGAGCGCGTATTGCTCCGGGTATCACCTATAAAGGGCGTGATTAGATTTGAGAAAAAGGGCAAGCTTAGCCCTAGGTACATTGGTTCATTTGAGATTCTTGATTGAGTGGGAAAGGTGGCTTATAGACTTTCATTGCCACCAAGCTTGTCTGTAGTGCATCCAACTATTTATGTATCCATGCTCCGAAAATATCACGGCGATCCATCCCACGCATTAGATTTCAGAACTGTCCAGTTGGACAAAGACTTATCTTATGAAGAGGAGCCGGTGGCTATTCTAGACCGGCAGGTTCGTAAGTTGAGGTCAAAGAGTTTTCCTTATGTTCGTGTTCAGTGAAGAGGTCAGCCTCCTAAGGCATCGACCTAGGAGTCCTATTAAAAGGAAATGAGGTCCGGTGGCTGGCATATACACGATTTCATCGATGGGGAGCCACCCGAATGTCCACTATATCTGATTTGCAGTGACAACCAGCGATGCGATACCCATTTTGTGACACCCTCAGGCATCTAAACCCGTTAGTCCTGTTGTAGAATTCTTCTGCAGCTCTTTGTTGGTGACCCATAATTCATGAAGTGAGGCCGGTGGCATAACTGCCGAATCATCCATATTTGTAACAATATGTTACATCCCTCAAAGAAGTCTCCTCCTGCTATACAGGTGGTGAGAGCACGGAAGATTTCGGATAAGATCGTAGGAGCCAGGGTGCTCTTGGCCTGAGTTATTAAAGTGCTGACGACCCCCGCGATCCGTATGTCAATATTTCCGTCCTTCCACGGAAACACCAGAACACCCAGGAAAACTACCATGAATGCAAAACATCGATTCTCCTCCCACTTGAGTTGGTACCCTCTGCTACAAATATAGTTGTCCGGGTTATTGAATCCCCCTATATGCCCGTACCTATGATATATGAACATTGGGGGTACATAAGCCGGCTGATAAGTCTGGGTTGTGAACCTTCCTACTAATTTTGAAGGAGTCCAGGAACTTGTGCACGACAAGGGCTCTTGGTAAAATCAGATATTGGTGTCTTAAAGGAATTGTAGGGATCCCAATATATCCAGTTATTTCTTCCAACGTCGGTGTGAGCTCAAAATCTGAGAAATGGAAGACATTGTGAGCCGAGTCCCAGAATGTGATCAATGCCTTTATGATATCCCTCCTCGGGTTAATTTTTAATAGCCCAGTAAGTCCTCAAAAATGCGTGTTGACCTTGTTTTTTCGTGCTTCCCCCAGGTCATTCTACTACAGGTGCAGCTCCAAGTGAACTTTGTTCATGAACAGTATCTTGCTCATTCTGCACATTTATTAAGGTGAATTAGTATCTCAAAATTTGACTATTTGACTCCACAAAACATAAAAACTAACCTCTTCCTTTTATGAAATTTATTTTCTAAAACCAGGGCCTGGCTTTGTAAATACGACCTTTCAGCACTTTCGAAGGAAGGTTCTAAGTCTGTGCTCACTTGCCGGCCAAACTAAGATTTACAGGTGGCCATTTATGCGGAATCAGCCTTCCGATGTCCCTTGTGGTAACGTTCGGCTCTTCATAGCACTAACAACATCACCCGATTTATTTTGAAAAAAAGGAATAAAATCGGACATTTATTTTTCTTTTTTTGGTTACTTTTGCAAAAGAGAGGTTGGAACCGATGGTGGCTTCCTACGTATCTTGTACCCGACGAGAATCAAACTGGCGTAGTTCGGGAAAAATAATTTATTCAAATCAAAACTTTAAAAAGCTTCATTTTTGCTTTTGTTTTTCTTTGTTTTTTTTCAAAAATCCGGCAGCATTTCGGCGCTATTTGAGCATTGGTTTTACAAGACAAATGACTAGTGGTATTTATTCTCACAATTTCTTTCCTTATTTGCAAGCCGGTCAACATGCAAATCTCAAGCAGTTTAAATGCACAAGTAACACGTGACATTCATCATGATGGTCTTTTAATTTCGAGCTACCTGTCCTAGACGAATCCAACCTCTGTGTTGAGCCCGCTAAGTTAAATGCATGTTTCAAATAAGTGTTCCTACTAAGAATCCGGCATGAGGTCAAGTTATTCTAAGTTAAAACCTTGGTATAGGGTCTAGACTGTGTACCTGAGCGGACAACTCGAGTCGAAGAGGGGGATACGTACCGGGAACCAAAAGGCCATCTGGCTTAGTAACTTGTCCGGCCTCTTTATTATTTCAGGGTATGGCTGTAACAGAATTGGGAGTCTCAACCAGTAAACACATCCCCGTAGGTGAGAAAAGAAGGGTTTTGTAACATTTTATATGTAGAGCTCAGATAATATCAACGCGGTAAAAGCATCGTTTTGCACATTAAGCCAAAATGTAAGAAAATCAGATAATAAACAAAGCCAAATACCACAATTACTATAAGCTCGAATTATTGAGCCCTGAACCTAAGATTCTGGGTTGGATCCCCAGCAGAGTCGCCAGACCTGTCACACATCCTTTGGGCTACTACAACCTGGCGTAGGGCGTAGATAAGGGAGATTTTCCAATTTAAGGACAATCAAAACGAGATTCAATTATTTAAGAGAATTTTTGGAGTCGCCACTTGGGAGATTTATTGTGTCCCAAGTCACCATGTAAAATCCCAAATCGAGGAAAGAATGACTCTATTTAATAATCCGCAAACTAGAAATCCGAGTAAGGAAATCTGTTAACCCGGGAGAAGGTGTTAGGCATTCCCGGGTCCCCTGGTTCTAGCATGGTCACTCAACTGTTATATTGACTTAAATTATTTGATTTTATACAATTATGAACCCATGTGCATTTTGTATCTTTTAACTACTTTTATTATTCTTTAAGAGAATTAGAACGTCGGTAAAATATGCCTCAAACCACATCAAAAATGCACCCGTGGGTTCGACACCTTTCAATTCCGTTGAGATTTAGAATTGGGTCACATAAATGTGCACCCGCATTTAGAAAAGGTAAACTATTAAAGATGCATCCTAAGGCAACTAGCACGTTGTTATCTTTGCGAGAGGCCGTAAATATTCGCTAAATGGCTCTTCTCAAATTCTATGTATTTTAAACTCAACAGTTTACAGGAGATAATCTAAATAATTGTTTGACTCTAAAAATTAACTACGAGGGTTTAGTGTCGATGCCATATCTGAGTGGACTGAATTTATGTAACAGCGAGGCCTCAACGAAGCCCATCTTGGCAGCCCAAACCTAGGGTCCAAGGGCAACCCTTTCACCTAAGCCTTCAATTGAGGTGGGTTATTGTTCATTACTATATTTTGGGTCCTATCATGAACCCAAGCTGAGCCACAGGGAATATACACGTAAAACAACATAAGTTGGTTGGCCATATGGCCCAGTCAGCCCAAGCAGGCTTGGCATTGTACGAATAGTTGTTACATGCCTCCTTATATTACAAAATGGATGTTAACAAAATCATCCACTCAACTAAAAATTTATTCAACACAAACCACCTATCAAACTCAAATTTTGCTAACACTTAGGAAACCTCGAATGAAATTACACTTCTAACAAATATCATATAACGAATTTTTACAGTCCAAACAGTTCAATTGTCTTTATAATGAATATTTGAGAAATCAAAACTATCTAAAAAATCAAATGACATTTTTTGCAAATTAGCTGAACTCAGCAACATCATTTCATCTCAAGGTGGTTTGTACACGGATAAGCTTTAAGAAATGTACCTGGAAATAACAAAGTAATAGGAAAAAAGGAAGTCAGCAATTCCACCCAACAACAAACAAAAATATCAACATTTTTCACAGCCCAGATGTTTATCCCAAAAACCTAATAGAACCCCAGTAACTTCAAGTTTTCCCTTTCAATCCCAGGAAAAGAGTCACAATCAGGAGATTCCAAACAAGCTGGGAGTACAACAGATTCAGAACCAAATTTCTAAAAAAACCCAAGCTCAACTTTTGTATACTAATTGATGCAAAATTGTCTCAAAACATGATATGATCAAAGGCTTACTAAAATGATCAATGGCCTAGTGACATTGCTAATGTTTCAGGGATTTTAGCTTCATCAAAAAGGAAATAAAACAGAGGGAGAATGCACTGGGCTGCGAATCACCAAACAACTACCTAGTAAATCTCTGAAGATCTGCTGGAACTATCAACCCTCAGTAGTGAGGAAAATATCATTGAAATTCTCGAAGGGGTCTAAACAGTTAGCACGAAGCCCAAATATGGCATTTAGCCCAAAACATGACAATGTCAAACAATTTGTTATTAAGTACGTAGGAAAACAATCATTCTGGAAGGACTAAGTCGCAATCCCTAACTGTGCACCCCCCACGCTTATAATCTAGAATGTGCGTCACCTCAACATAGATGAACGTTGTGTAATTTGCGGTTTTCTACCGTCAGGACAACATTCAAAATCACTATGCACCTAAATCCGGCCCAAACTCTAGCTCGCAATGCCTTTGCCCCTCGAATTGACCTCCGGATGCTCCGAATCTACAAAAAGTCAGAAAGTAATCATAAAAATATGCTAAAAGGACCAAGCCTACTCAATAATAATCGAAAAACAACACGAGTCCCGAAATTACCAAAACTCTACCCCAAATCCACGTCTCGAAATTTGATAAATTTTATATCTTTAAATTCTTTATTTTCCCTGTGAGTTCATACATATCAAAAGTTCCAAAATCCGACCACAAAAAGTCTTTCAAATCCCCAATCCATGGCCTAGGTTTCTAATCCCAAGTTTCTCAAATTTCACCGTTAATTATAGCTCTAATCCACAAATTAATACCATAAAAATGAGTTTTCATAGTCGAAAACCTGACCTCAGTGATGTCTCCTTGATTTCTCTCTTCAAAATCGCCCAAAGCTCCAAAATTCGTGTTTAAAAGTAGTGAAACCCTCTGAAAATCGTGAAGGAGAAAATATAACATTCTAACTCGGGAATTTCCCGCATCTGCGGTCATTCTATCGCATCTGCAGTACCACATTTGCGGTCGATGAGCCGCTTTTGTGACATTTACTTAACTAACCCAAAACCGCATCTGCGATGCAAATTCTGTTTTGCGCCTTTGCATGTGCGGTCCCACAACCATATATGCGATTCTTGGCTTCCTTGGTATTTCTGCTTTGGCGATCACCTTTTCCGCATCTACGGTATCGCACCTGCGGTCCCCAATCCACAAGTGCAATAATACCAGAAGCAGCAAAAGTCTGCAGCTTACCAAAAACTCCAACTTCTCCGTCAACCATCTGAAATCACCTTGAGGCTCCGAGGACCTCAACCAAAAGCACCAAAAAGTCTTATACTACCATTCAAACTTGCACCAATCTTCAAAACACCTCAAACAACATCAAAACCACCAAAAAACATTGAATTCAAGCCTAAGGTTCTAAAATCTTCCGCATTCCTCTTTTAAAAAAAAATGTGTACCAAACCATGTCCGAATAACCTAAAATTTTGCACACACATCCAAAATGACATAATGAAGCTACTACAACTTTCGAAATTCCATTACGACCTCAATATCAAAATCTCACCTATCGACGAGAAATTACACAAAATCCATTTTCGCCAATTCAAGCCTAAATCTAGTCGGGACCTCCAAAACTCATTCTGATCATGTTCCTAAGTCCTAAATCATCTACTAAAGCTATCGGAACCCTCGAAGCACACTTCCAACATCTCTAACACCTAAGTCAATATCCAATTGACTTCTACAACTTAAGCTTCCTAAAAAGAGACTAAGAGCCTCAAACCTTACCAAATCCTTTACGAACCCAAGCCAACCCACCTGACCACATATAAAACGGATAAAAAAAGCAATACGAAGTAGAAATAGGGGAAATAGAGCAGTTACTCATGAGACGACTGGCCGGGTCGTCACCTCCTCCCGAACTGAAACAAACATTCGTCCTTGAATGAGTCAAGAATCATACTTGAAGCCTCAAATAGGTGAGGATATCTTCTCCACATCTCTCGCTCGGTCTCCCAAGTAGCCTCCTTCATTGACCGACCTCTCCATTGCACTTTCACTGAAGCTATATCCTTTGACCTCAACTTTCGAACCTGACGCTCCAAAATAGCTATTGGCTGCACATCATAAGTAAAATTACCATCCAACTAATCCGTAATGAAATCCATAATATGATATGGATCCCTAATATACTTACAGAGCATAGAAACATAAAGTACCAGATGCACATTCGACAAGCTGGGTGACAAAGCAACCTTATAAGCCACCTCGCCAATCCTCGAAAGCACCTCAAAAGGCCCAATGAACCGAGGACTCAATTTACCCTTCTATCCAAACCTCATAACACCCTTCATGGGCGAAACTTTCAAAAAAACATTCTCAGCAACCACGTAGGACACATCTCGAAACTTCCAGTCCGCATAACTATTTTTCCTCAACTACGCAGTACGAAGCCTCTCTTGAATCACCTTCACCTTTTATAAAGCATCATGTACAAAGTATGTACCTAATAGCCTGGCCTCACCTCGCTCAAACCAACCCATCAGAGATCTACACCGCCTCCGACACAAAGCCTCACATAGAGATATATGAATACTCGACTTGTAACTGCTGTTATAGGCAAAGTTCGCGAGCGGTATAAAATGATCCCATGACCTTCGAAATCAATGACACAAGTACGCAACATGTCCTCCAGTATCTGAATAGTGCGCCTGGACTGCCCGTCCAACTCAGGGTGAAAAGCTATGCTCAACTCAACCTGAGTACGTAACTCTCGCTGCACAGACCTCTGGACCTGCGATGTGAACTGATGCCCCTATCTGAAATGATGGAAACTGGGACATCATGCAAACGAACAATCTCTTAGATATAAATCGCTGCCAACCGCTATGAAGAATAAGTTGTACACACAGAAATGAACTGCACGAACTTGGTCAGCCATAATCACTGAAATAACATCGAACTTCTTCCAAGTCCATGGAAGTCCAACTACGATGTCCATAGTGATCCTCTCCCACTTTCACTCTAGAATATCCATCCGCTGAAGCAAGCCACCCGGTCTTTAATGCTCATATTTCACTTGCTGACAATTGAGACACCAAGCTACAAACCCCACAATGTCTTTCTTCATTCTTCTTCACCAATAATATTGTCTCAAATCCTGATACATCTTCGTGTCACCCAAATGAATGGAATACCACGAGCTATGGGCCTTATCTAGAATCAACTCTCGAAGCCCATCTACATTGGGCACACAAATTTGGCCCTGCATCCTCAACACCCCATCATCACCAATGGTCACGTCTCTGGCATCATCATGCTGAACTCTGTCCTTACGGACAAGAAAATACGAATCCTCATACTGGCACTCTCTAATGTGATCAAAATAAGGAAGATCGAGAAATCACACAAACCAATACCCGACGGGCTCCGAAATATCCAACCTCATGAACCGATTGGCCAAGGCCTGAACATCAACTGCAAAATGTCTCTCCCCAACTGCAATATATGCCATGCTCCCCATACTCACCTCCTTTCAGCTCAAACCATCGGCCACCACATTGGCCTTTCCTGGATGGTACAATATTGTGATATTTAGCAACTCTAACTATCTCCGCTGGCTGAAATTAAGATCATTTTACTTGAACAAGTGATGGAGACTACGATGATCAGTAAACACCTCACAAGACACGCCATACAAGTAATGCCTCCAAATTTTCAACGCCTGAACTATGGTAGTCAACTCTAAATCATGAACGAGGTAGTTCTTCTCATGGGGCTTCAACTGACGAGAAACATAAGCAATAACTATACACCCTGCATCAATACACAACCAATATAAACTCTTGAAGCATCACAATACACGGTATATGAACCTAAAACTGATGGTAAATTTAACACTTGAGCTATGGTCAAGGCTATTTGAGCTTCTAAAACCTGTCCTCACACTCGTACGATATACAAATGAAGCACCCTTCTGAGTCAACTTGGCCAAGAGTTACATGATAGATGAGAATCGCTGAACAAACCAGCGATAACAATCTACCAAACCAAGAAAGCTGTGAATTGATGTGGTTGAGGACGGTCTGGGCCAACTCTGAACCGCCTCTATCTTCTTCAGATCAACCGAAATACCCTCGTTGGACACCATGTGCCCTAAGAATGCCACTGAACTGAGCCAAAACTAACACCTAGAGAACTTTTCATAAAGCTTCTCCTCCCTTAATCTCTGCAACACAACTCTCAAATGCTTCGCATGCTCTTACTGACTGCGTGAATATACCACAATATCATCAATGAAGACTATGACAAACGAGTAAACATATGGCTAGACACGTTATTCATCAAATGCATGAATGCTGCTGGGGAATTGGTCAGCCCAAACGACATCACCAAGAACTCATAATGACCATATCTGGTCCTGAAAGTTGTCTAGAGAATATTCGAGTCTCTGATCTTTAGCTGGTGATAACCTGAATGGAGATCAATCTTGGAGAACACTCTCGCTCACTAAAGCTGGTCAAATAAATTAGCAATGAGGCAAATGATACTTGTTCTTAATGGTTACTTTGTTCAGTTACCTATAGTTAATGCACATCCTCATAGTGCCATCCTTATTCTTCACAAATAGAATCGGCGCGCCCCAAGTAGACATACTAGGCCGAATGAACCCCTTTTGAAGGAGTTCCTGAAGCTGCTCCTTTAACTCTTTCAACTCTGCGGGTGCCATACGATATGATGGAATAGAAATAGGTTGAATTTCTAGTAATAGGTCAATACAAAAATTAATATTCCTGTCCAGCAGCATGCCCAGCAGGTCTGTAAGAAACACATCAGGGAAATCCCTCACAAGTGGAACAAAATAAATACTAGGGGTTTCTACACTGACATCCCCCACAAAGACTAGATACAAAGGACAAACCTTCCTAACAATAGGCTAGGCCTTTAAGAATGAGATTACCCTACTAGGAACATAATAAGACAAACCTCGCCACTCAATCCGTGGCATACCCAGTATAGCCAATGAGACTATCATGGAAAAATAGTCTAGGATAGCGCGACATGGAGATAGCCAATACCTGCCAAAAATAATGAATAAATCCACCATACACAATAATAAAAGATCAATTAGGGTCTCCAGACCCCTAATAGTCACCATACATGACCGATACACATGGTCTACAACAACAGTGTCGCCCACTGGGTTAGATACTTGAACAGGTGAAGCAAGAGATTCACGAGGCATACCTAAATAAAGAGCAAAGTATGATGATACATAAGAAAGGGTGGAATTGGGATCAAATAATACAGAGGCATCTCTGTGGCAACTGAAACAATACTTGTAGTAATAGCATTAGAAGCAATAGCATCGGGTCTAGCTGGGAGTGCATAGAAATAGGCTTGACCACCCATTGATCTACCTCTCCTCTAGGGAGATACCTAGCTGACTGACCTCCACCCCTAGCTGGCTGCGAGGGTGGTGATTAAGTAAGTGGTGCTGAAGCTGATGACTTACCCCTCTGCTGGGATGAACCCGCAAGAAGACGAGGATACTGCCTCCACATATAACCCATCTCTCCACAGTTAGTAACTCCCAAGTATTGGAGAAGGGGACTGAAGGGAACCTCTCGTAGTGGAGTGACTAGCTGAAGCATCTGGCATACAAGAGCCCTGAACTGAAGGAGCATGGGATGAACTCTAAGTTGGGAAGGCACTAAGTGATGACTGGCGCTGCTAAGAACTGTGAGTACCATGACCCAATTGTTAGAAAATACACTTAACGCTAGGGGGGGGGGTGAATAGCGTTATAATAAAATTTAGCGTAAACTTGCGGAAATTAAAATTTGCAGGAAATAAATAAGTGCGTTAAATGAACAAAAAGGAAAGAACGCACTGATATATTCTGGTTCACCACAACACGTGGCTAGTCCAGTCCCCGAGAGACTCTCTCGAGATTTTCCACTAACTTGTTAAGCTTACGGGTGCTCAACAAACCTTTACAACGTAAGGACACAAGCCTTAACACCTTTGCTCGGAGATACAACACTCCAAGACTTCAACCAAGGAAACACAAGTTCCTTACAACAAGAGAATCACAATTCTCTTACAAGTGTGTAAAACACTTAACACTCAAACAGAATACTCCTTTATGAGTAGGTATGAGTAAAAGAAGTAAGCTCTAGATCACAACAACTTTGGACAAGAATATGGCTCTCAAAAGCTTTATGAAATTGAATATAAAATGATAAACAAAAGTATGCAAGCTTATAGCAATGTAATGATCAGTTGTAGTATGTTGTTGTGTTTAAAACACTGAAATGAAGCTGTATTTATAGTTGAAAAACTTGGCATTACCGTTGCCTAATTGCCAATTAAGAGTTGCTGATTTTACTCACTGACAATCGATTGTCAAACTCCAACAATCGATTGTCTGCCAGTCAGATCAAAATTCAATCCCAGATTTTACGCTTGATAATCGATTACTTACAATCCATAATCGATTACTGGCAACGTTCAAAAAATCCTTTCCAGATTTTACCACAAACAATCGATTGTCCAGAATCAACAATCGATTACTCAGCAACATTCAAAAAATCTTTTCCGGATTTTAATCAAAATAGTCGACTATACAAAATCAATAATCGATTACCCAATAACGTTCAAAAAATCTTTTCCGGATTTTAATCAAAACAATTGATTATACAGAATAAATAATCGATTACCTGACGGTATTTGAAAACTTTATGACAACGGTCAGCTTCACAATCGATTGCACAAAGTCAACAATCGATTACTTATCAGTTTTTGAAAAATATTTTAGACACTGTCTCTTTGACAATCGATTGTCCAATGTAAAAATCGATTATTTAATAAATTTGAAAATCACTGGAAGACACTGTCTCAACATAATCGATTACCATTAGTTCATAATCGATTATTCTGAGTTTTGAAAAACTTTGATGGACACTGCCTCAGTCACAATCGATTGTCATTAGTTCACAATCGATTGTCATGCAGATTTGAAAAACCTGATGCTCACTGTCTTACTCACAATCGATTGTCATTAGTTCACAATCGATTGTCATGCAGTCTTGGCTTAAAACACTCGATTATCATAAGTACATAATCGATTATCTTAGTCCAGATTTTTAAGGCATGTCAAAAAATTATTTTGACTACTGTAAATATACATGATTTAAAATCATTTTACATTAAATTAAATATGCATGATTTTGGAAAATAGTTTTATGAGAGAAGCCATGTTACGAGTCAAGTTGTAGGATCAAGATCACAAATAAGATTGACTCAATTAAACTTATAAAACTTTGTCTTGAGCTTGAATCTTGTTGTATATCAATTGTGCGCTTGTTTCTTGAACTTCGTCATATATCAATTTTCGCTTCGTTTGTCATTCATCAAAACCTACACAAAAGAACACACGTTTTAGTATATTGCATTGAGAACGGTTTCCAACACCAATGACACCCCTTTTTGATAATGGCAAACATTAAGCGGCATATGCAAGACAAGCAATTTATATTGACGATTGAAGACAAGTATATACATGTAACAAGTATGCAATTTGTTCCCCCTCAATTTGAGAATTCCACCTCAATTTAAGCTTATAAATACTGAGAGTGCATACCCGTTATCTTCCCCCTTTTGCCATTAGCAAAAATAAGATGCCAAAGATGAAATAAACCTTGTTTATTTATTGGAAAGAAGGCGTGATTATTTAAAGAGAGTATAATAGCTCAAATGATAGCATTACAAATCGATTATTGATACGAGATAATCGATTATTAGATGACAGAAACAGATTTTTCTGAAGAAGACTCGATTCTTGCGCGTCATGCTTTACAATTCCCCCTACTTTTAGGGCGATACCTGCAAAAAAGGATTAGACGTCTCCGACGCTCAAGTTAGAAATCATGTAACAGAAAATGCAATGCATGACTTAGATCAACGTGGAGTCAAGAATCCCGAGTTCACTGCGAATTCGGAAGAAGGACTCTTTCTCTAAAGGCTTTGTAAGGATGTCTGCCAATTGGTTTTTGGTTTCGACAAATTCAATTTCGACATCGCCTTTGAGAACATGATCTCTAATAAAATGATGTCTAATTTCAATGTGTTTCGTTCGCGAATGAAGAACGGAGTTCTTCGTCAAGCATATGGCACTAGTATTATCACATCTAAGAGGGATATGATCAAGACTTAGGCCATAGTCCAAGAGTTGTTGTTTCATCCATAGGATTTGAGCGCAACAACTCCCCGCGGCTACATATTCAGCCTCGGTTGTGGACAACGCAACACTTACTTGTTTCTTGCTAAACCAAGAAACGAGAGAGCTACCGAGCACATGGCAAGTGCCACTAGTGCTCTTGCGGTCCAATTTGCATCCAGCAAAATCAGAATCGGAGTAGCCAACAAGTTGGCATGAAGAGCCTTTGGGGTACCATAGACCCACATTTGTAGTACCAACAAGATACCTTAAAATCCGTTTTACCGCAGTAAGGTGAGACTCCTTCGGACACGATTGATAACGAGCGCATAAGCACACGCTAAACATGATGTCCGGACGACTAGCAGTAAGATAAAGAAGAGATCCAATCGTACCTCGATACTTTTTGGTGTCGACTTCCTTACCTTTCTCATCTTTGTCTAGATGATCGGATGTGCTCATGGGAGTTGCCATTTCTTTTGCATTGTTCATCTCAAATCGTTTCAGCAATTCTTTGCAATATTTGGTTTGACAAATGAATGTACCTTCTTTCATTTGCTTTACTTGTAATCCCAAAAATAATGTTAACTCACCCATCAAAGACATCTCAAATTCGCTTGTCATTAAATCGGAAAATTCCTTGCATAAAACATTGTTAGTAGCACCAAATATAATATCATCTACATATATTTGAACTAACAAAATATCATTGTTTTTATGCTTAACAAAGAGAGTTGTGTCAACTTTCCCCCTAATGAAATCATTTTCTAAAAGAAACTTACTCAACCTTTCATACCAAGCTCGGGGAGCTTGTTTTAAACCATAAAGAGCCTTTTTGAGTTTGAAAACATGATCGGGAGATTTAAAATCTTCAAAACCGGGGGGTTGTTCAACATAAACTTCTTCTTGAAGAAAACCGTTTAGAAAAGCACTTTTCACATCCATTTGATATAAATTGAAATTCATAGAAGAGGCAAATGCAAGCAATAAGCGAATAGCTTCTAATCTAGCTACGGGAGCATATGTTTCTTCATAGTCAATGCCTTCTTCTTGATTATAGCCTTTTGCTACAAGCCTAGCTTTGTTTCTAGTGATTATACCATTTTCATCTAGTTTATTGCGAAAAACCCATTTCGTACCAATTATGGTATGACCTTCGGGTCTTGGCACCAAATCCCAAACGTTATTGCGTTCGAATTGGTTAAGCTCCTCTTGCATTGCCAAGGTCCAAAATTCATCCTTAATTGCTTCTGAGATGGTTTTGGGTTCAATTTGAGAAACAAAAGCAGTATGTTCTAAGGTATTTTTGAGAGAGTTTCGGGTACTTACCTTGTCTCCAACGTTGCCAATTACCTGTTCGAGAGGGTGATCTTTGATTGTCCTCCACTCGTTAGGCATATTCATTTCTTTTTCCAATTGTGGCGCTTCTTCCGTTGGTTGTTCCTCAGTTTCATCTTTATTTTCCTTGGGTGGTTCCTCTTGTATTTTGTCTTTCAAGCTATCTAAGATACCGTCAAGATCAAAACCGGAATCCTTTCTCGCCAAGCGAGCATTATTTTCGGAAAATACAACATGAGGGGATTCCTCCACAATTTGGGTTCTTTTATTAAAGATCCTATATGCTTTACTACGTGAGGAATATCCAATGAAAATACCTTCATCCGACTTAGCATCAAATTTACCTAATTGGTCTTTGCCATTGTTATGAACAAAACATTTGCAACCAAAAACTCTAAAATGGGAAATATTTGGTTTTCTACCCTTATAAAGTTCATAGGGGGTTTTCATGAGTATCGGCCGAATTACTACTCTATTTAGAACATAGCAAGCGGTACTCACGGCGTCCGCCCAAAAATGTTTGGGTATCTTAGCTTCGTCGAGCATGGTTCTAGCCATCTCTTCGAGACACCTATTTTTCCTTTCCACCACCCCATTTTGTTGTGGTGTACGTGGAGCGGAAAAGGTATGCTCGATTCCGAGTTCGTCACAAAAGTCCGCAAAGAGATTGTGATCAAACTCTCCCCCATGATCACTTCTAATTGAAGTGACAGTTGTTTCTTTCTCATTTTGAACACGCTTAAGAAAATATTTAAAATTTTGAAAGGCATCACTTTTATTGGCAAGAAATAAAGTCCAAGTAAATCTCGAGTAATCATCAACAATCACAAAAGCATATTTATTTCTTCCTAGACTTTCAATGCGAGAGGGACCAAATAAATCCATATGAAGCAATTGCAATGGTCTAGAAGTTGAAACAATGTTTTTAGATTTGAAAGATGCTTTTGTTTGCTTCCTCTTTTGACATGAGTCACAAATAGAGTCATTTTCAAATTTTAAAAAGGGAAGACCAACAACTAAGTTTTGAGAAATCAATTTGTTCAAAAGATGCATATTGATATGTGCTACTCTACGATGCCATAGCCAAGTATCATCCTCTTTACTCATAAGACAATCAACATATTCGGGTGAGGAATTAGCAAGATCAACCATATAAATATTATCCACTCTAAAACCACGGAGGATAATTTTGAAATCACTACGTCTGAACACTAAGCATTCATCCGAATCAAATAAAGCAAGATTTCCCTTGTCACACAATTGGCTTATGCTCAAGAGATTATGCTTTAATCCTTTAACAAGTAATATATGCTTAATAGAGGAATTTTCATCCGTACCGACCGAGCCGATGCCGATGATCTTTCCTTTATTGTTATCACCGAAGATAACACTTCCTCCTTCTTTGTGCTCTAATTGAAGGAATTTGGATTCATCTCCCGTCATATGCTTGGAGCATCCACTTTCAAGGTACCATAGTACACTTGATCCCTTCAAGCACACCTACAAAACAAATTAATGTTCTTTAGGTACCCATGCCATCTTGGGTCCTTGGGGGTTAGGCATATTATAATGATGTGATTGAGTAATATGTCTATGACGTGTAAAGCATGCAGGAGCAATATGACCAATGCGTCTACAATAATGACAAGTCACATTTGGGTTATGCATCCTTCTAGGTTCATAGTAACTAGACGGATGAAACTTTCTTACTCTATTTTGAACACTATGACTATTTCGCATTTCATGAGAATTATTTCTCCTACTATGAGCTCTAGGATGGGCAGCATTTCTAGAGTGATTGTTTCTCGGTTGAAGGCCATTTCTAGGTCTTCTCAAAGGTTCAACATTTGGCCTAAAATATGCATCATTTCTAGGGTAACTATTTCTAGGTGGTAAGTCATTTCTAGGTCTCCTAAAATGTTCAACATTTTGTCTAGCATGCATATTGGTTCTAGGATTGCTATTTCTAGGATAAGCATTTGTTTTATTAGTCCTAGGTTGAGCCTTAGGTGGTTGGGGTTTGGCTTCAACCGTTTCTTTAACCTCATTCTTAAATCCTATGCTATGCTTGGTTGATTTCAAATTAACAAGGACCTCATTCAAATTCTTGTGGGAAGAATTAAACTTATCTAAGGTACCTTTGAGTCTATCTACCTCATTTTTGAGATGCAAGCAAGAAGAACAACTTTTAGTAGAACTTTCGGGCTTATCGGCGCTTCTTTTTCCAAAAAACTTGTTTTCCTCTTTCAGCTTTTCATTTTCTAAAACCAGTTTTTCTACATCCTTTTCTTTCAAAGAAAGCTGTTTTTGAAAATCCTTTTCTTTTAATGAAGCATTTTCTTTTATGCCCTTAACAGTTTTTGAAGCCTTAATAAACTCAGCATATAATTCATCAAAAGCAGTTCGCATTTCTTCAAGAGTAAAGAAGTTTTTAGACGAAATTTGACATACCTCAACTTTGTTGTCTTCTTGTGCCATAAGGCAAAGATTTGCTGCTTCGTCTTCTTCTCCTTCGCTTGACTCATCTCCGGAGTCGCCTCCCCAAGAAATGTATGCACGTTGCTTTTTAAAAGGTTTCTTCTCCTTTTTGATGTTTGGGCAATTTGATTTGATGTGCCCGGTTTCACCACACTCATAGCACTTGATTTGTTCGCCTTGCTTTTTGCCCTTGCGTTCATACTCCTTGCGCATGAACTTTTGAAATCTTTTGATAACGAGTCCAAATTCATTGTCTCCATCCTCATCAATTTGCGGTTGGCTTGTGCTCGCCTTTAGAGCTATTCTTTACCTCCTTTGATCATCAGCAAAAGGGTTAAGAATAGTAGATTCATAGGTCTTAAGGTTACCTCTTAGTGCGTCGATGGTGACGTTTGAAACGCCAATGGATTCTTGAATTGCATCGGCCTTTGATCTCCATGGCGGTGTGAGACTTCTAAGAATTTTTCGCACGAGCTCTCTATCCGTGAATGTTTTCTTGAGAGCATGTAGGTCATTTACGATTATTGAAAATCGCTCAAACATCTCGTCCACCTTTTCACCTTCCTTCATGTGAAATAATTCATAAGAATGGGTTAGGAAATCAATTTTTGCTTCCCTTACCTGGTCCGTACCTTCGTACGTAACTTCTAGCTTGTCCCACATCTCCTTTGCCGTTGTGCAACACGATATTTTCCTGTAATCGTCAGCATTAACAGCACAATATAATAAATTAATTGCTTTAGCATTATTTTGAACCTTTCGGATGTCATCTGCGTCATACTCATCCTCGGACTTGGGAACCCATTCGTTTTCCACCTTCTTTGTTGGAATTTGGTTTCCCTTTATTATCACCTTCCAAAGGTGAAAGCTGTTGGACTAAACGAAGATCTTCATCCTCTCCTTCCAGTACGTGTAATTTCTACCGTTGAATAGAGGTGGTCGTGTGGAGCACTGTCCTTCATCAATTCCTGTAAAAGAATCGCGAGTAGAAGGCATGGATGGTTCTCTCAAACTGTTAAGTTTTCAGAGAGTTTGGCTCTGATACCAATTGTTAGAAAATACACTTAACGCTAGAGGGGGGGGGGGTGAATAGCGTTATAATAAAATTTAGCGTAAACTTGCGGAAATTAAAATTTGCAGGAAATAAATAAGTGCGTTAAATAAACAAAAAGGAAAGAACGCACCGATATATTCTGGTTCACCACAACACGTGGCTAGTCCAGTCCCCGAGAGACTCTCTCGAGATTTTCCACTAACTTGTTAAGCTTACGGGTGCTCAACAAACCTTTACAACGTAAGGACACAAGCCTTAACACCTTTGCTCGGAGATACAACACTCCAAGACTTCAACCAAGGAAACACAAGTTCCTTACAACAAGAGAATCACAATTCTCTTACAAGTGTGTAAAACACTTAACACTCAAACAGAATACTCCTTTATGAGTAGGTATGAGTAAAAGAAGTAAGCTCTAGATCACAACAACTTTGGACAAGAATATGGCTCTCAAAAGCTTTATGAAATTGAATATAAAATGATAAACAAAAGTATGCAAGCTTATAGCAATGTAATGATCAGTTGTAGTATGTTGTTGTGTTTAAAACACTGAAATGAAGCTGTATTTATAGTTGAAAAACTTGGCATTACCGTTGCCTAATTGCCAATTAAGAGTTGCTGATTTTACTCACTGACAATCGATTGTCAAACCCCAACAATCGATTGTCTGCCAGTCAGATCAAAATTCAATCCCAGATTTTACGCTTGATAATCGATTACTTACAATCCATAATCGATTACTGGCAACGTTCAAAAAATCCTTTCCAGATTTTACCACAAACAATCGATTGTCCAGAATCAACAACCGATTACGCAGCAACGTTCAAAAAATCTTTTCCGGATTTTAATCAAAACAATCGATTATACAAAATCAATAATAGATTAACCAATAACGTTCAAAAAATCTTTTCCGGATTTTAATCAAAACAATCGATTATACAGAGTCAATAATCAATTACCTGACGGTATTTGAAAACTTTACGACAACGGTCACAATCGATGGCACAAAGTCAACAATCGATTACTTATCAGTTTTTGAAAAACATTTTAGACACTGTCTCTTTGACAATCGATTGTCCAATGTAAAATAAATTTGAAAATCACTGGAATACACTGTCTCAACATAATCGATTACCATTAGTTCATAATCGATTATTCTGAGTTTTGAAAAACTTTGATGGACACTGCCTCAGTCACAATCGATTGTCATTAGTTCACAATCGATTGTCATGCAGGTTTGAAAAACCTGATGCTCACTGTCTTACTCACAATCGATTGTCATTAGTTCACAATCGATTGTCATGCAGTCTTGGCTTAAAACAATCGATTATCATAAGTACATAATCGATTATCTTAGTCCAGATTTTTAAGGCATGTCTAAAAATTATTTTGACTACTGTAAATATGCATGATTTAAAATCATTTGACATTAAATTAAATATGCATGATTTTGGAAAATAGTTTTATGAGAGAAGCCATGTTACGAGTCAAGTTGTAGGATCAAGATCACAAATAAGATTGACTCAATTAAACTTGTAAAACTTTGTCTTGAGCTTGAATCTCGTTGTATATCAATTGTGCGCTTGTTTCTTGAACTTCGTCATATATCAATTTTCGCTTCGTTTGTCATTCATCAAAACCTACACAAAAGAACACACGTTTTAGTATATTGCATTGAGAACGTGTTTCCAACAGCAATGACACCCCATAATAACTTGGGCGAGCTGGCTGAGCATGCCTGAATGGACGACCTCTACCTTGCTGAAACTAACCTCTCGATGGAGTACCACTATTACTAGCAGATCCTCGAAGCCTCTTGGCCTCCCTCTGCTCTCACTCCCGACAATGGACTGGCTCAATCTCTCGAGCAATGTATACAACTTTCTCAAATGTAGCACCTGGCACTCGCTCCCTAGTCATGAGAACTCGAATCTGGTAGTTGAGGCCATCAACAAACTTCTTGATCCTCTCTCTCTCCATGGAAACCAGCCAAATAGCATGTCGAGCTAACCTTTAGAACCTCATTTCGTACTGAGTAAAAATCATACCCCTCTATCTGAGCTGCTCGGATTACCTATGCAACTCCTCTCTACGGGACTGTGGAACATACTTCTCTAATAATAAAGTAGAGAACTGCTGCCAAGTCAGAGGTGATGAACCAACATACCTACACCTTTCATATGCCTCGCACCAAGTGAAGAAAACTCCGGTACACTGAAAGGTCATGAATGCAACCCCGCTAGTCTCTAGAATACCAGTGGTGCGAAGAGTCTTCTAACCACAACATAAGAAGCCTTGGGCCTCCTCGCCATCATCATTATTGAAAGTAGGAGGCTGGAGTCTACCAAACCTCTCCAATATACGTTGCTCTTCCTCTGGAATAACTGGAGCTACGTAACACTGAGCAGCTGCCACCGGCTATGCTAGTGGTGCCTCCAGTGTCTGCACTCCCTAAACCACTAGATTGGGTGTGCAGGCGGAGGGAGTCTGAGAGCCTCCTCTCGCCTGAGAAGTGGCTGTGGCAGTTGAGACTGCGACCGCCTGAGAAAGACTCATACATACTGTCAAAATCTGGGCCAAAGTCTCCTGAAGGCCCTGAATCACAATGGGCACAACTGGTGCTGCTGGAGTGTCCACAATTGGGACTTGCTCCTGAACTAGGGTGGCTGGTAGATCAGCAAGCATTGTTTCAGCTGCCATGTAGGCTGTACCTCAAACCCTACCATAGCATCGACCATATCCTCAGCCTCTAGTGGCTCCAGTTGGTGGTGCTGATGGTCGTCTATCCCGACCAGTAGCGCGTGTCCTCACCATCTGTGAGAGAGTAGAATAATAGAAGTTTACTTCTCGGATCAACAAATTCGCACGACAAGAATATGGAATTTTTCCTAAATGTTCTGCAATCTCTCGAGGATAAATACAAACGCCTCTATACTAATTCGCGAGACTCAACTAAACCTGCTCATGAATCGTGCGACCTATGTATACTAAGATGTGAATCCAACTTGTCACGACCCTAAACCTAAAGCGGGTCTTGATGGCGCCTCTTGTGAAGACAAGGAAAGTTGATACACTTCCAATTCATTTTAAGAAGTTAGAATAATAAATATTACGTGTTTAACAAAAATAAAATCACAAAATAATAGTATAAGTTGAGGAATTGAAAACCAACACAGCCTAACATCAGGGTGGCACAAGTTATGAGCATTTAGAACAATTCTACAAGTCTAAGAGTCTACTTCACTACTGCATAACTGAATCAAAAAGAAAATAAAACAGATGGAGAATGCACTGGGCTTCGAATAGTCAAGAAGCTACCTAGTAAATCTCTGAAGATCTACTAGAAATATCAACCCTCAGTAGAAGGACATATAGCGCCCAAATTTGCACACAAGGATGTAGGGAGTAATGTCACGATCCTTAACCCAAACCAGATAGTGATGGCACCTTTCGTGAAGACAAAGCCATCCATTTAAGCCCAATTAACTTTTTAAAAACAATTAAAAACATAAAGTAGTCTAGAATATGATTTAACAATTCTAGGTACTCGGATAATATCAATAAAGTGCGGAAGTACAACACAACACAGCCCTAACCGGGGTGTCACAACTCACGAGCATCTAGCAACCCTGAATACTTAAATGTAATTACTGAGTTTAAGAATATAAAAAGGAAGAGATAGGGAGGAGATTTTGCCGTGAACACCAGCAGCTACCTAAAAGCTCCTCGAAGAACCGCCTGAAGCTAGAATGAATCAGCACTCGAGAGCGGGACCAGCTATGCCTGAATTTGCATACAGGGTGCAAAAAGCAAAGTGAGTACTCCAACTTAGTGAGTAACAAATGTCAATAACAACTGAAAGGAAGAATACTCGTAAGGCACAAGGCATGCTATAATGAAGCAATAAAATCATTTAAAAGCAGTAAAATAGTGATAAATCTAGTCAATTTCTTTCTATAAAATAAATAGGTAATTAATAGACAATTAAGGTAAGGTAAATAAATAGAAGTTTGCCCCTCGGGTATGATATCAACGTATCCGCCCCTCGGACAACAGCTCAGAACATTATCAGCCCCTCAAGCTCAATCACACATCACAATAGGTACGCGCACACACTAGGGGTGTGTAGAGTCTTAGAGGGGGCCCCTTACGGCCCAAGCGCAATAACAAGCTATCTTATGACATCAGAACTAGGCCCTCAAACTCAGATCAATCAAGCCATGTCGTGGTGTACGTATCTCAAGCCCTAAGCCTCAAATCAGTATCAGTGTTTCCTCACAACGTAAGCCCTCACCCTCACTCAGTCAAAAATACTTACAAGCCCCTCAGGTAATAGTAATACAGTATTTCTCAGCACAAACATTATTTATGTCTTAAAACTGAGCAAACATGACTGAGTGTGAAAAAAGTAGAAAATAACATGATTGAGTTCAAGTAATAAGTAAAAGCAGTGATGAAATATCAATGAAAAGCCTCGAAAGGTTCAAATAGTTGGCACTAGGCCCAAATATGGAATTCAGCCGAAATAATGGTGATAACAAATAATTTTCAATCAAATACGGGGTAAAATCATCAATCAGGACCGACCAAGTCACAATCGCCAATATTCTACGACCCCATGCTCGTCAACAAGCGTTCACCTCACCACAACATAGCACTACGATGTGCAATCTGGGGTCTCAAAACCTCAGAACATTATTTACAGTCATTACTTACCTCAAACAGGCTAAATCTCTAGATCGGCATGCCTTTGCCCTCGAATCGACCTCCACGGGCGTCGAATCTATCCAATATCAGAAAGAGGATGTCAGAATATGCTATGGGAATGAAGCTCAAGTGAAAACAATCAATAAAGGGCGCAAATCCCGAATTTGCCAAAACCTGAACCCAGACCCATATCTCAAAATTCAAAATTTTTTACACCGGTAGATTCCCTATCTTCCTACGAGTTCATACATATCAAAAGTTCTCAACTCCGACCCCATATGGTCCTTCAAATCCAAAATCAAAGTCAAAATTTCCAAGCCTTAGCTCTTCAATTTTTAACTTAAATTTCCATGACTTTCTAGGTAGAATTCACATAATAATTGTGTTTTAAGTCCGAAAATCATACCTCTCACCGATTCCTTTGAAACCCTCTTTAATCTCCTTTAAAAATATTTCAAAACGGCCAACTATGGAGGAAATGAGCCCCAAATCGTGTGCATGAGGAATTAAAAACATTTTCCCCAGGCCTTAATTTCCTTCTTCGTGAATATTGTGAAACCCTTACGTTAGCGAAGCACAAACTAAGTTTGACCGGCTTTTCCTGTACGCGAATGCGGCATGACCACCGCGAACGTGATGCTTCCTCAACCTTACCCTTCACGAACACGCTCACTCTTCTACGAACGCGATGAACACTAGACCTTGAACACATCTAACCCAAAGTCCTCTACGTGATCCCAAACACCTTCTCGCGAACGAGATGCATCCTTTCCCTGCCCTCCTTCAATGCAAAGCCCTTCTCTCGAACGCAAAGGTCAAATTCCACTAACTTCCTCTGACGACTATCGTGAATGCGAAGAGTGAAAACCTGCAACATCTGAACCTACAACTTCTACAATTTTTGCAAGTTAAAAATGATCCGATTGACCAGCCGAAACTCACCCGAGTTCTAATACCTTATTCAAACTTGTTCCAATCATCAAAACACCTAAACAATATCAAATCACTCAAAACACACCGGATTCAAGCCTAAGATTCTAAAAATCTTCTGAATTATGCTTTTGATTAAAAACCAAACAAAATCATTCTGAATGAATTGAAATTTTTCACACACATCCCAAATGACCCAACGAAGCTACTACACCTCTCAAAATTCCATTCCGGCCCTATATCAAAATCTCGCCTATCAACTGAAAATCGCCAAAATATCAACTTCGTCAATTCAAGCCTAAATCTACTCTGGACCTCTAAAACCCATTCGTATCACACTTCTAAGTCATAAATCATCTTCCTGAGCTAATGGAACCATAGGAACTCACATCCAAGCTCTCTAACACATAGGTCACCATCCGGTTGACTTTTCCAACTTAAAAATCCTTAAAAGAGACTAAGTGTCTCAAACCTTACCAAATCTTTTTTCGAACTATGACCAATCAAACTTATCATGTATGGGACAACTATACAAAGCAATTAGAAGAAGAAATGGGAGAATCAGAGCGGTAACTCATTGAGACAACTGGCCGGGTCGTCATATCCTCCCCTACTTAAATTAATGTTCATCCTCGAACTAGTCAAGAAACATACTTGAAGCCTCAAACAGGTGAGGATATCTGCTCAGTATCTCCCACTCCGTCTTCCAGGTAGCCTCCTCCACGGGCCGACCTCTCCATTACACCTTCACATACGCTACATCCGTTGACCTCAACTTTTGAACCTAACGACCCAAAATAGCTACTGGCTCCGCATCATAAGTCAATTCACCCTCCAACTGAACCGTGCGAAAATCTAGAACATGAGAAGGATCCCTAATATACTTTCAGAGCATAGATACATAAAATACAGGATGCACACTTGAGAATCTGGGTGGTAACGCAAGCTTATAAGCCACATACCCAATCCTCCGAAGTACCTCAAATGGTCCAATGAACCGCGGACTCAGCTTCCTTTTCTTCCAAAATCTCAGAACACCCTTCATGGGCGAAACCTTCAACTGAACCTTCTCACCAACCATGCACGACACATATCGCACCTTCCTTTTAGCATATCTCTCTTTCCTCGACTGCGCTGCACGAAGCCTCTCCTAAATTACCTTCACCTTCTCCAATGAACCCTGTACCAAATCTGTCCCCAATAGCCTAGCCTTACCTGGCTCAACCGAACCAACATGAGATCTACACCATCTTCCATACAAAGCCTCATATAGAGCCATCTAAATACTCAATTGGTAGTTGTTGTTATAAGAAAACTCTGCGAGTGGTAGGAACTAATCCCATAACCCTGTGAAGTTAACAAGACAAGCACGCAATATGTCCTCCAATATCTAAATAGTACACTTAGACTGCTCGTCTACCTAAGGATGAAAAGCTGTGCTCAACTCAACCTGAGTACCCAACTCTCACTACAAAGACCTCCAAAACTGTGAGGCAAATGAGTGCCCCAATGTAAAATGATGGAAACTGGGACACCATGTAACCGAACAATCTCTCATATATATAGCTCTATAACCACTCTGAAGAATAAGTAGTACAGATAAGAATGAAGTGCGCGGACTTGGTCAGCTAAGCCATAATTACCCAAATAGCATCAAACTTCTTCAAGTCCTTGGGAGTCTAACAACAAAGTCCATAGTTATCCTCTACCACTTCCATTCTAGAATATCTATCCGCTGGAGCGAGCCGCCCGGTCTTTGATGCTAGTAGTTCACTTGCTGACAATTGAGACACCGGGATAGAAATCCCACAATGTTTTTCTTCATTATCCTCCACCAATAGTACTGCATTAAATCCTCATACATCTTCGCGACACCTGGATGAATGGAATAACGCAAGCTATGGCCCTCCTCTAAAATCCACTCCCAAAGCCCATCAACATTGGGGACACAAATTGGGCCCTACATCTTCAACACCCAATCATCACCAATGGTCACATCTCTGGCATCATCATACTGAACTCTGTCCCTAAGGACAAGCAAATGTGGAACATCATACTGGCACTCTCTGATGCAATCATATAAAGAAGACAGAGAAACAACACAAGCCAATACTAGACTAGGCTCCAAAATATCCAATCTCACAAACCAATTGGCCAAAGCCTGAATATCAGCTGCAAGAAGTCTCTCCCATTTGGAATATATAACAAACTCCCCACTCACTACCTTTCGGCTCAAAGCATCAGCCACCACATTGGCCTTCCCCAGATCATACAATATAGTGATACCATAATCCGTAAGAAACTCCAACCATCAGAGCTGCCTCAAATTAAGATCCTTTTGCTTGAAAAAATATTGAATACTGCGATGATCCGTGAACACCTCACAAGATAGGCATACAAATAATGCCTCCAAATTTTCAGTGTGTTAACTATGGTAGTCAACTCCAAATCGTGAACGGGCTAGTTCTTCTCATGGGGATTCATCTTATAAGAAGCATAAGCAATAACACTACCCAGCTACATCAACACACAACCAATCCCTACTCTCAAAGCATCACAATACATGGCATAAGAACCAGAAGCTTATGGGAAAACCAACACTGGAGTTGTGTTCAAAGCTGTCTTGAGCTTCCGAAAACTCTCTTCACACTCATCCGACTATACAATTGAAGCACCCTTCTAAGTCAACTTGGTCATGGATGCAATAGATGAGAATCCCTAAACAAACTGGCGATAATAGCCTGTCAGACTAAGAAACTGTAAATCTCTATAGCTGAGGATGGTCTGGGCTAAATCTTGATCCCCTCTATCTTCTTTGGGTCAACCTGAATACCCTCACATGACACAGCGTGTCCCAAGAATGCCACTGAGCCAAGCCAAAACTCACACTTGGAGAACTTTACACAAAGTTTCTCCTCCCTCAATCTCTGCAACACAACCTTCAATTGTTCTGCATGCTCCTCTTGACTACTCGAGTATACGACAATACCATCAATAAAGACTATGACAAACGAGTTAAGATAAGGCCGAAACACGCTGTTATCAAATGCATGAACGATGCTAGGGCATTGTCAGCCCAAAAGACATAACCAGTAACTCATAATGAGCATATCTGGTCATGAAGGCCTTCATAAGAATATCTGAATCCCTGATCTTCAACTGGTGATAACCTAAATGGAGATCAATCTTGGAGAGCACCCTCGCTCCCTTAACCTGGTCGAATAAATTATCAATACAAGGCAAAGGATACTTGTTCTTAATAGTTACCTTGTTCAATTGCCTAAAATCAATGCACATTCTCATTATGTCATCGTTCTTCTTCACAAATAGAACCAGCGTACCCCAAGGTGACATAGTAGGACAAATGAACCCCTTATCTAGGGGTTCCTAAAGCTGCTCTTTTAACTTCTTCAACTCTTCTAGTGCCATATGATACAGTGAAATAGAAATGGGATGGGTGCCCAGCACCAGGTCAATACCAAAATCAATATCCTTGTCTAATGGCATGCCGATAGGTCTTCAAGAAATACATCAGGGAAATCCCTGACAATTGGAACATAATCAATTACTAGAAGCCTCAGCTCCGATATCCCTCACAAAGGCAAGATACAAACGATAACCCTTCCCAACCATACGCTGGGCCTTCAAGAAAGAGATCACTCTACTAGGAGCATAATCAGTCACACCTCGCCACTCGATCTGTGGCACACCCAGTATAGCCAATGTGATTGTCTTAGCATGACAGTCCAGAATAGCGCGACACGGACGTAGCCAATCCATGACCATAATGACATTTAAATCCACCATACTGAATAATAAAAGATCAACTCGGAACTTCAAACTCCCAATAGTCACCACATACAAGCGGTACACACGGTCTACAATAATAGTATACTCCACCGGGGTAGATACATGAACAGGTAAAGCAAGAAACTCATAGAGCATACCCAAATAATAAGAAAAGTATGATTCCACATAAGAAAAGGTGGATCCGGGATAAAATAACACAGAAGCATCTTTGTGGCAGACTGAAATAATACCTGTAATCACAACAACTGAAGCAATAGCATTGACCTCCACCCCTAGATGGATAGGCGGGTGGTGGTGGAGTAACTAGTGTTGAATCTTGGCAAAGAGAAAAAACCTGCTACATTTTAACCTGCAACTTCTACAATTTTTACAACTTCAAAATGATTCGATTGACGACCCGAAACTCACCCGAGGCCCCCGGACCTCAACCAAAGGTACCAACATGTCCTATAACGTTATTCAATCTTTTAAACTCATCAAAACACCTCAAAAAACATCGAATCACTCAAAACACATCAGATTCATGCCTAAGTTTCTAAAAATATTCTGAATTACGCTTTTGACAAAAAACCCGACCAAACTATGTTCAAATGACTTAAAATTTTTTACACACATCCCAAATGACCCAATGAAGCTACTGCAACTCACGAAATTCCATTCTGACCCTTATATCAAAATCTCGCCTATCAACCGAAAATCGCCAAAACATCAACTTCGCAAATTAATGCCTAAATCTACTTACGACTTCCGAAACCCATTCCGATCACAGTCCTAAGTCATAAATAACCTCCAAAATCTAAGTGAACCATCAGAAGTCACATATGAACCTTCTAACATAAGGTCAATATCTGATTGATTTTTTGCAACTTAAACTTGTAGGACCACTATGCCAAGCAATTAGAAGCAGAAATGGGGGAATCACAGCGGCAACTAATGAGATAATTAGCCGTGTCATCACAAGTAAAGTGAGTACTCCAATTCAGTGAGTAATAACAATAAATGAAGACCGAGCGATATAAAATTATGTTAAACACAACAATAAGCTATAAGAGGCATAACAAAATTAGTAAACACAATTAAATAGTGAAATCTCATAAAAAAATTATAAGCATTAAAACTATTAAAGAATAAGTAGATAGAAAGTAAACATACAAGAACTGCCCCTCGGGCTCAGTAACACAACAGAATAAGCTCCTTGGCAATATCTTGGAACAAAGCCTGCCCCTCGAACTATATCTTATATCATAATGGATACCCGCTCTCACTGGAGGTGCACAAACTCCGAGAGGGGCCCCTTACGGCCCAAGTAAAATATCAAGCCATCTCGTCACATCATAAACAGGCTCTCGGCCTCATCTCAATCACAAGCCATCTTGTGGCGTAAAATATCAGGCCCTTAGCCTCATTATCAAAATCAATATATCACCGCTGAGGCGTGCAGCCTGACCCAAAAGTATCCTCACAATACAGGCCCTCGACCTTACTCAGTCAAAATCTTATAAGCCCCTCAACCATCAGTAAAATATGAAGCTCAACTCAAAATATCTTTTAAAAATATCATTTAAGGTGTTTAAACAGAATAACATAGCCGAGTTTTTGAAATAGTGGAAAATATGGCATGACTGAGCAAAAATATGAAATCAAACAGTGAGAAAAATGTCAGTAGAATCCACGAGGGGTTCAAACAGTTGGCATGAAGCCCAAATATGGCATTTATCCCAAAACATGACAATGTGAAACAATACACAAGAAAATAATCATTCGGGATGGACTAAATCGCAATCCCTAACGGTGTATGACCCCACACTCGTCATCTAGTATGTGCGTCACCTCAACATAGCCAAATATTGCGTAATCCAGGGTTTATAACCTCAAGACAACACTTAAAGTCATTACTCACCTCAATTCGTCCCAAACTCTAGCTCTCAATGCATTTGTCTCACGAATTGGCATTCATATGCTCTAAATCTAGCAAAAAATCAGAATGTAATTATCAAAATATGCTAAAGGGACCAAGCTCACTCGAAAATAATCAAAAAACAACGCGAGTCCCGAAATTACCAAAACCCGACCCCAGGGCCCACGTCTCGAAATTTGATAAATTTTACATCTCTAGATTCCTTCTCTCCCAACATGTTCATACATATCAAAAGTTTCAAAATTCGACCACAAACATTCTTTTAAATCCCCAATCAATGGCCTATATTTCTAAGCCCTAGTTTCTCTAATTTCATCCTTAATTATAGCTCTAATCCATGAATTAATATCATAAAAATGAGTTTTCATAATTCAAAACCTTACCTTAGTGATGTCTCATTGATTTTCTCTTTAAATTCGCCTAAAGCTCCAATATATGTGTTTAAAAGTAGTGAAACCCTATGAAAACTCCAAAGAAGAAAATATTATATTCTGACCCAGGCATTTCCGCATCTACGGTTATTCCGCTATATCAGCGATACCGTATTTGCTGTTGATGAGCTGCTTCTGTGGCTTTCACCTAACTCAGCCAAAACCGCATATGCGATGCAAATTCCGCAAATGTGGTTATGGCCTTCCCATGCATCTTCTGCTTCTGCGATCACCTTTTCCACATCTGCGGAATCGCACCTGCGGTCCCCAATCCACATGTGCAAAAATACTAGAAGCAGCAAAAATCTACAGCTCACCAAAAACTCCACCTTCTCTGTCAACCATTCGAAATTACCCCCGGACCTCCGGGACCTCAACCAAAAGCACCAACAAGTCTTATACTACCATTCAAACTTGTACCAATCTTCAAAACACCTCAGACAACATTAAAACCACCAAAACACATCAAATTCAAGCCAAAGGTTCAAAAATCTTCCGTATTCTGCTTTTTATCAGAAAGTGTACCAAACCACATTCGAATGATCTAAAATTTTGCGCACACATCCCAAATGAAATAACGGAGCCACTAAAACTTTCAGAATTCCATTCCAATCCCTATATCAAAATCTCACCTATCAACCGGAAATCACCAAAAAATCTATTTTCGCCAATTAAAGCCTAAATCTACTCCGAACCTCTTAAAGTCACTCCGACCATGCTCCTAAGTCACAAATTACCTACTGAAGCTATCTGCACTGTCGAAACATACATCCGAGCCCCTCTAACACCTAAGTGAAATATGAAGAAGTAAATGGAGTGGTAACTCATAATATGACTGGTCGGGTCACCATAATAAAACAACCCAACATACTCCAATCTTTTAATACACAAAACGATCACTGTCCATTGTATCAAATGACCTGGAAATGTCATGACGAACGACCAGACCACCATCCTACATCAATATGGTTTTTCTCAACACCCTTCCTCATCCAAAACTCCACAAAACAATAGTAAAATAGACAACTCAATAGCAACACAAAACAGCCAGCTACAAGTGAATAACTCAAACTCGCGGTTTCTGATCATCGTCCCATGAGTTCTTATATATATATAACGAATTACCATGAATTTAAAGAAGAAAAAAATGGATAAAAGAGAGCACTAAACTTACATTATTTTTTGGATAACTCAGCCGTTATCTTGGTTCTTTAAACTCTATGTTTACTCCTAATCAGAACTTGAAAGGGAGAGAAAATCGATTAGGGTTTGTGGGTAATTTTTGAGAGGAAGTTTGCATGGTTAAGGTGTTTTTATTAAAACTCTTGGTAGGCTTAACACCTGCTCCCATTTCAATATATCGACAGTTCTTCCAAATGAATTTTACCCGAACAAACGCAACAATTAATACGAATTCGTAGGACAACAAGTACACAAAAATTATGAACCACTGAAAAAAATAAATCATGACAAGTAGTAATTAAGAGAAATTAGGAAATTTAATATTTAGTATATCAAATTTCAAGTAGCAATTAAGTCACACAATCATGTAGCAATTATAGCATAAATTCCAGGCATAATATTGCGCAAGGATACCTTGACCCAATAATAACAAGTAACACAATAAAGGAAATGTCTACATAAGAATCACGGTAATAGTGGAATAAAAAAATTAATGCACTTGAACTGATAACAACAAGAAATCATAATAAACGATAATAAGTGCACAACATAACCCTTCATGCTTTAACACTCTCTCACCAAAACAAAAATCATAAACAAGGGCAAGAGAATAAAAAAAATAATAAAAGAAATTCCGGCAAGGAAATACAATTAAACATTAAATCTAGACAAAGTATGACATTAATAATCTCAACATCCCGGAAAGGGAGATAAACCACAAGGCAACAGTATCCCGACAGGAAAACAATTTAATAACTCTTTCTCTTTCTTTCACTTTTATTTCATAACTCACTTTACTACTTGAGTCAATGCTCCAAAGGGTTCAATCATCTCATATGCTTTCAAAATTGTAATATAACTTGAGCCAATGCTCCCCGATGTTTATAGGTCGCAACTTCCTTCCACAAGCTTTTCACAACAAATAGGACTCATTACCTAGGCATGAGAGATACAAGAAAATCAAGATATTTGCAATTTAAAGGCTCACAGTCATGCTAGACACAAACGTATAGATACTCGTCACCATGCCAATACGTCGTACTCGAGAATTACCACATAGCATATTAGACTCAACTCCGAATCCCTCAAGCTATGTTTAGACCAAAAACATAACTCGCACTTGCATGGCCAACTCAAACCTCAACTACCTCCTTTCTTTTCAAATTCGGATCCAAATCAATTGTTTATATACATAAATGATTTGATAACATAAATAAATGTTGAATAATCCAATCCCTATATTTAATTTTAGCTTTTCCATCATTTTTTTCAAAAATTCAAAAATTAACCCCGAACCCGCTTGGTTAAAACACGAGCTTGTTAACCTTTTCTTTATGTTGGAAAAGAGGAAATTTGTATATATTAATAACCTTTCTTTCGATATTTATTACTACTATTACACTTATGAGGAAAATCACAGAACGACGAAGCATATTAATTTTGATCTTTCTTGATCTAATACCTCCAGTATAATATATATATATATATATATATATATATATATATATATATATATATATATATATATATATATATATATATATATATATATATATATATATATAAAGTTGTTTTGTAGTATTTTAACTAACATGAGTTATTGGGTTTGGATAAATTTCAGGCAAACTAGAGTATTAAACTAAGGATGCCATGTGAGGTCTTGTATATTGGGCAGATACGTTCCCTCTACCATACTCCAGGTTTGATAATTTCACAGGCCATGGCTATTTAAGATGGAATTGTAGTTGTTTTGTATCGAGTGAATCGACAAATATGCATCATTTTATGATTTGATAAATAAATGTTGATGCTGTATAGAAGTGAGTCTTGTAGTACCTTTATTTTCTAATATAATCGTTTAAACTTGTTTAGAATGAGAAAACCTTTCTTTCTAGATATGAAAAGTATTTTTGTGTCCATGAACAATACTTTGAAGCAGGATGTTATGATAACTCTTCAAATCATTATAGATATAAACAATTTACCTATGTAGGAAGGTCTTGTTGTATTTGAAGCTCGTATGTGAAAAAGTGGTCTAATCCATTGCTTTCGACTGATCCCCATGACAGAGGCGTCGCTCGATTTTGGACTAAATATGTTGACAATAAGGTATGTTATGTCAATTTCTTCTATCTTTTGGCATGATCTGTAAAATGAATACGCTTTTTCATAATGAATCTACTCTTAGCAACTAAAGTCGTCCATGTTGTTCTTTCCGTAAACATTTCTAAGAAAGTATGTATGATCCTTGAGTTTTAGTGAAGCTCATACTGATTGTATGATGTCAATAATGTTAATTGAAGATGCAACGATCTTACGTCACTCTGAAGGATTTAGAACGTGAATCCATGAGTGGAGCACACATTATGCATACGTACGATTCTACTTATGATGGCTGGGTACATTTTTATCGAGTCCTCTTTGAGGCTGAGTATGATATGATGATGATGATACCCATAGAGGCAAATATTCTTAAAAGTTTATCTATATATATGTATTATGCATTTAATGTCAATAGTCCCCAGAGTAACTCAGATGTTACAGGTTGTAGCTCCTTTATATCTCTTTATATTACTATTCCTATTTATGCTTTCCTGCCTTACATACTCAGCAATTTATTTTTAATGACGTTCCTTTTTCCTGGGGAGGATGCGTTTAATGCCCGCAGGTCCTAATTGATAGGTTGACAGTACTCCTACTAGGCTATCAACTTTTTGAAGGTGTTGGGGCACTCCACTTGCTCCGGAGTTGCCTATTTGGTCAATATGCTTTGGATAGGTATTGATTGGTATGGCAGGGCCCTGTCCCAACCTTCATGATTTTATGTACTCTTTGAGGCTTGTAGATAGATGTCAGGTGTATGGATACTTGTATGGCCTTGTCGGCCTATGTTTTGAGTTTACAAATAGTCATGTCAGACTTATAGGCATGTATGTCATATGTATAAGTTTGTATATCATGTTGGGTCATCATATGTTAAGTATTCCCTTATGTTTAATCTTGTTCTCTCATGAAGGGTTTTCTGGCTCATTTACTCATGATATTATTATAAGAAATATATGTTATGTTGGTACTCGTATGAGTAAGGCACCAGGTGCCCATCGCGACCCTTCAATTAGAGTCATGACAAAATTTGTATCAGAGTAGTTCTATCCTAGGGAGTCTACAAGCCGTGTCTAGTAGTCTTTTTTATGAGTGTGTAGTGCACCACACTTATAAGCAGGAGGTTGCAGGGCATTTAGGACTGTCACTGTTTCTTCTTACTCTAGATCGTGTCGTAGAGCTCAATTGTATGATTTCAAACTTTTAACTTCTATTTTTTCATAACACAATGACAGCTCATCCTAACAGATACTTGGTAAGAGATTAAATGTTGCTGTGGAAGAGTTGAGTTAATGGAACTCAATTTTGTATCATTCATATGATGAGTAAATTTAAGGTTTTCAATAGATTATATATGTACTAAGACGCATAAGTTTCTTGATAAGGAGGCCTAAGGCATGAATCTACCCATATGGTTTAAAAAGCAACGAGGAAAAAATGAGAAGTTAGATACAAGTTTCAACAAGTAAAAGAAGCAAGGTGGCAAAGGTTACAAGGTACCAGTTAGTGAAGGTTTTGAGTTTTTACAATTCAGGTAGAGAAGTATATGTATTCTAAGTTACCTTCAAAAGTAACAGAGGTATGTACAAGTGGCCATGCCATTTTCAGTATGCCTTATGGGAGTTGACAGATATAGTTTAAGAGAAGAAGGTGATAGCAAGATCCAATATTGCTAGAGTAACCCAAAATTGTAGATGGATTATTATTATTATCTAAAACTTCCAAAGAATATTGCACATTTGGTAATTGTTCTCCTTGTGAGACACCCCAATGGTGCAATCTATAATAGTACATTCAGATATGAATACCAGAATGTCTGGAAAAAAATTTAGAGGATTGGCACTGGAATCCTATAAGGGATAAATATTTACCTTTGTATGTCTCCCGTTCCTATTAAAGAGAGAATGCTAGGTGACCTAAAGAGACAATGAGATGAAGCAATGGAAGATAAAAGTGAAAGAATGTCTTTTTTGAAGTTATCAGAATAAAGTGATGGACAGAAATATTAGTCGGAGAATAAGAAGAGAGTAATTGAAGCATTATGAGTAAGATGTGATAAATGAATGATAACGGTAAATCAAAATATGACAAAATGATAGATTCTATCGTCAAGCAAAGGAAAAAACAAGAGGTGACAGGCCTTGAGGCAATAATAAAGCAAAGGTCATATCCTCATTTTGAGAAATGAGTCGGTGAGTCCAACGCGATTACCGGAAGGCTAAACTAGACCCTATGTAGTAACATATATTATTATGGTCTAGTAAAAAAGATAAAATCAAACATGAATTAGGGACTGAAGGATTTGATAATGCTCGACATCGTGAGAAGCTTAGAGATCATGTCCAACAATAATAGAATAGACACCAGACGAATAGCCTATAAAGGTTAGTTAGGAAGTCATTTACCTAAAGCAAGCACTCAGAGTAGAGTTAATCTTAAGGGACTAAGTGTGCCAGCTACAGTAGGTTACACCTTCGCGCATTAGAAATTTAGTTATCCTTGGTACAAAAGGTTTGCATAAGGCAATTAAGGTTCATTAATAATGTTAAAAGACGCCAAGGTAAAGAGATAAAAAATCTATATGTAAATCATCGTAGTACTAAATCTTAATACTCCCCAAAAGGGGGGAATATGGTATGATGTGGTATTAAGTCGGAGTTAAGTGGTTCAGGTAACTATGGAAGGGTAAAGGAAGAAGGTGGTTAAAAGGAGAGAGGGATAATGTTGCATTTATTCATTTCCTACAGAAATGTTGCGACTCTAGAACATTATACAAGAACGACAGCAGGGAGAGGAAGTAAAAGTTTCCGGGCAGGATGTTATTGATAAATAAGTGTGAATGGACACTTGATATGTCAGGATCTACTAGCTAGAGATAAGTTAAGACAAAGGATATTTCCCAAGAGAGATTATGCAGAATATATATATATATATATATATATATATATATATATATATATATATATATATATATATATATAGCACAACCGAGTAATTAATAGTTGATTTAGAAAGAGTCCCGTTATGACTAGACAAGAGGTCATAGATAAATCAACAGATCATGCAAGATAAATATAGTGAATCACATCATAGTGAGTTTAGTCTCGCAAATACGAGTTGCAATCATTTGAAAATATTTTAGGTAGGAGTGGAGGCAGTTAAAGGTACCGTTTAGGGATTATGAAAATAAGAGATAGTGCCTCTAAGGAGACAATGAAAATTTGAGCTTAGAATTAGCCCTACGAGCAGAAGGAATGATTTTATATAACTAAGGATTACTATAGGTTAATAAGAACAACTAAAATTTCCTTTGGTTGTATGATATAACAAACTCACAACTTTATAAGAGCCAGAAGGCCTCCCTAAGTACTACAACGAAAGACTAGCTGAGGAAATAAGGAAGAAGGTTCCCACCTAAGCATAATGAGCTAAAGAGTAAATAATCTTGTAACAAAAATGTCACTACAATATTATATACACTCGATAAGAAAGTGGCACCTATCATGGCTAATGAATAGACAAAAAGAAGTCATCAAAGGTGATGTTTAAGATCATATGAGGTACATGAAATTATAGTATTCGTGGGCAATAAGAAAAGCCATGTATTCCTGCAACAAGTGGTAGAACGAGCTGGAAAAGAATTTCTTACGTTTAAGGACAACTGAGAAGACATGAAAGAAAATTTATGGTTCTATCAAGTTAAAGGAAGCTTGTGAGTAGTATAAATAGATAGGTGTAGGTAGTAAGATAAATTATTGTAGAGTAATAATGTTATAGATAGATATGAGTAAGGATATGAAAAGGTGAGTAAGAAGGTGACCGGAATATGTATGTCCTTGGGATTAAACCCATCAAAACAAGGCAGCTGATGACTTCCATATGTAATGAAAAAGCTCGATACAACCTGAATGAACATAGAGCAGTGTAATACTAGGAGCAATTAGAAGAGATGAAATTCTGCCCCCTAGTAGAATAAGAGAGTAATTATGAATTTCAAATTGTTGGAAATTCATTTTTATTTTAAGTATTTAAATTGAGTTTTCCTTACTTACAAATTATTTTGAAGAAGAAGAATTGCTTAGCAAACCACCTCTTATGTTTTATGTTTTTGAAAAGTGAGAAATAACTGAAAATCCGGTGTATTTATACTCTCTGACGCCCCTGCGTGGACTGCGCAAAAAGGACTCCGGCCGCCCTGGTGGAACTGAAGACTGTTGCCTCTCTAAAGTTTGTCATGCGGACCATGTAAGGACGACCGCAGCCGCGGAACACACACCGCGGACTGCACTAAGGCGACTGCGGACGCGCTGGAGCCTACAACTTTTCCTGGCCTACAATATCTGGTGTTTTTAAGTCTAAGACCTCCGAAAACTTACTCGAAACTCACGCGAACCACGGGGCTGCAAAACAAATGTATGGACAACCTCAAGTACACCCTAAAAACTCATCCGCGCGATCAAATCGCCAAATAATATCATATACATCAAATCAAGTCTCAAAGCTCATGATTCCTTCTCGAATTTTTCATAAGACATAAAATTCCCATTTCGGGTACGAAAAATGTCAAATGACATCCGTTCACAACCAAAATTTATAGAAAGTGCTTAAATCACAGATAAGACTTGTAACAGACACCGGAATCAAAATACGAGCCTGATTCCCTAGTCTTCTAATCAAATTTCGTTTCTATTTTTCATAATTATTTATAGAAACAATTTCACATAAAAATTCATTTCTCGAACTTGGGACCTCGAAATTTTATTTCGGTCATACGCTCAAGTCCTATATTTTCCCGCTGACCTTTCTGGACAATCAAATCATGGGTCCGGGTCCATTTACCAAAAACATTGACCGAAGTAAAATTTATTCAATTTAGTATCAACATTTAGCTTTTTCCCCTCATATAACTCATATTTAAGTTTTCCAATTATGCGCTCGGATTGCGCACGTAAATTGAGGCAACCCGAGAGGAGGTTTTATGGCCTCAGAAGTACAGAACAGAAAATAAATAAGTGATGACCCTAGTGCAACCCTAGAAGAATTTCCCTCCTTCGCGAAAAATAGTCAAAGCTCGGTAGATTTCAGAAACCATCATAGGAACCACAGTGCTCTTGGATTTTTTGATTGCAACATCGATCATTCCTACAAAACCTATATCTATATTCCCATTTTTCCAGGGATAGACCACAACACACATAAAGGCTACTATGAAAGCTAAACCCCGCCATGCCTCCCACTTGTCTTTTTTTCCGGCATGCGTTAGCCCAGTGTTTGGCTTTTCAAAACCTCAGGGGTTGCCATATTGATGATATAAAAATTGGAGTGTGCAATATCCTTCGGATAAATTTCTGTCCTGAACATGCCGACTAATGCCTATCAAATCGAGGAATCTGTGGGGGGATATCTGTCTTGTTGACAATGGATATCGACTTCTAAGATTTGCATTGAGGCCAGCATAACCGGCAACCTCCTCCAATGTGGGTGTGAGCTCAAAGTCACAGAAACAGAACACGTTGCAAGTCGGGTCCCGGAAAGGTATTAAAGCTTCAATTATGTTCGACCTTGGCTTGATGTTTAATAGTCCGACAAGGCCTCCTAGAACTTTCACCACCATTTCTTTTCTACCGTTTGCTAGATCATTGCACCACATGTGGAGAACCAGGGGGATATCATTAAGGGCTGTGAAGGGTTCAATTTCATTCGTGCTCATGCTGCACATTTATTAAGGCAATTTAATGACTTATTTCAATGAGAATAACATTATATATATTTTTAAAAAATTTCTTTTTTTTAAAAAATAAAACCCTAGCTTTGTCGATACGGCTTTTTAGCACTTTGGGGAGAAGATTTAAAGGTTGTGCCCGCTAGCCATTGGAAATGGCCCATGGTGACTGTTCTTGCAAAACAGTCTTCCGGTGCCCTTTTGGGGACATTCAGCTTATTTTGAACAAGAACGGTGTCACCTGATTTATCTGTGACAAAAGTTACAATTTTCTTGTTTTTTCGCTATTTTTTCAAAAAGGTAAGTTTGACCCAATGGGGGTTGCGTACGTATCTCACATCCGGTCAAAATCAAACTGGCGTATTTCAGGAAGATTTGTCAAAAATCTGGTAGAGTTTCAATAGTATTTGGATATTTTTCAAAAAATTGATTACCTTAACCATTGCTATTTCCTTTCCAACTCTTTCCCATTATTTATAAGCCGGTCGACATGCAGATCCGAGATAAATAAATGTACAAGTAGCAAGTACGATGCATCAGGATGGTCATTTCATTTCGGGTACACCTGTTCTAGACAGACCCAACCCCTGTGTTGAATCTCCTAAGTCAAGTGCACGTGATGAAAACAAACGTTCCTACTACGGGTATGGCATGGGGCATTGTTATACTTTGCTTTAAAACATGGATTTATTGTATTAGACCTGGTTTACCAGATTGGACAACTCGAGCCGGGGGGGAGAGGGTACCGTACCGGGGATACAGAAGCTCCGTCGGCTTAGCAACTTGTTCGAACCTCATTCTAAAATAGGAAAAGACTATAGACAGAAGAGAAGTCACACGAAGTGCACCCTTCTCCATAATTTAGAATACCCAGAGAGAGGAAGGGTTTCTTAGCAGTTTATATATACAATTCACCAAATATCAAAGCGGTAAAGCATTTAGCACATTAGGATGAAACATGTAGGAAAATGAGATAACAGATAAAGCCAATCATAACAGATATCCTAAGCTTGAATTCTTAAACCCTGAACCAAAGTTTTGGGTTTTCTCCCCAGCAAAGTAGGCAGAGATGTCACACATCCTTTTCACATACCTGAAGGTACTGCAAGGGAGTTTTTTCAATATAAGTGACATTATTCAAAATGGGATTATTTTTTTCGCAGTCGCTGCTTGGGATAGGCTTGTTTCTGGTGTCCCAAGTCAGCGATTTATTTTAAATTCCAAATTAAGGAAACATCCACTTTCCCTTTGAAGTCTGCGAACCATAAATTCTGAGTAAGGAATTCTGTTAAACTGAGGAAAGGTGTTAGGCACCCCCGGATTCCGTGGTTCTAGCACGGTCACTTAAACTATTATAATTAGCCTACTATATGATTTTAATACATGTTTTAAACTATAGTGTACTTTTAAATTATTTACCACTTTTAATTAGTTTTAAGGAAAATTTAATGTTGTTTAAAATATGTTTTTGGATCGCGTCATTTGAAATGCACCCGCAATCCGAGACATATTTTATTCAATATTTTAGGATTTTGATTTGGGTCACATATGCACACCCAAGTTTAAGAAGGTAGTATCGTTAAAAGACGCACCTAACGCAACTAACAAGTTGTTAACTTAGCGGGACGCAATGAAAATTCGCTAAATGGCATGTCCCGAATTCTAAGTTAAAATTAATTAAGCGAGGACCATGAGTTTTGAGATTTTATTTGGCATGGCGCGCCTCGAATTATTCTAATGGGTTTTACTTAACTTAAGCAAACTATGAATATTCACGAATTATTTTTCTAGCCTACTTCAAGATTAATGTATAGCATGAGAGCCATGGAAGAAGTTATAGAAAACTAAACATAGACTACATAATTCTTAAGATAGTCAAAGAGGCAAAATAAGAATTTATATAAAATAGAACTAATTAAACGAATGAGTCTAGGAATTTTATCCATTAAATAAGTCATGATTGTGCTAGGATGACTACTGCTCAGCAATTCATGCATCTTTTAGGATTAGTATATACTCCATTCAAACACAATTATATATACCAGTTCGTGGCTCACTAGGTTCAGGTTCCAGGCTGAAATCGTTATGCTAACAAGTTACTAACAATCAATCTCTTTGTGATAATAAATCATTAAGAGAATTTATCTTAGCATCACACATCTTTAAAAAATCAATCTCCTTTTGATTTCACCCTTTAAATTGTTTTACCAATCGAATCAATCCCAAGGTGATTTCATTGCTCATGTGACAGTCCAATTAAACTCAAACCAATGCTTCAAATTTAAGAACAAAGCTTTTGAAAACTTTCAGCTAACATGGATTACTAATTAACCTACGAAGATTACTAGATAAAAGATGAGAAAGTCATGGGTTCGACAGTCCATATTTACAATCAAAAAAATGAATCTATCAATTTACAGTCAAATGAATGAGCACATGAATCTCAAGGCACTACTACTGTGTCGAGGTAAATAAGCTAAGCTAAACACCATTATACTAATCTACTAGTTTCAGGAATTTTTAGCCAGGAATTAGACATTGATGAAGCACATTTCATCCTTTCATTGCAAATCTCAGGCAATTACAACTTGTATGCTAACATGTTAATTCCTACAGAGCAAGGAGTACCTGGTTATAACTATAAACACCAATGAGTTTGAAGGTAGAAAGCAACAACAATAATAAATCAGACCCAGCAGATGCAACAAATTAATGAAGCTCGAAACCCAGGAGTAAAAAAAATTCTTATATAGACTAAGATCCAAACAACTTCCAAACAGATTCGAATGACCCAAACTTAAACAATTTTCACTCTTTGAATCAAGAAATGAACTGGACAATTTCAAAGAGCAATTAGTGCTAATGGAATATTATTTACTGCTGATTTTTATTTTGATTTTTAGGAGGTTTTTCCTTAGATCTAAAATCAGATCTCCTTTTTGTATATTTAACTTCTTTTTTTGTAAACTAAAAAAATTTCTAAAAGCAGAAGCCAAGGCCAAGGAGCAATGCCTTTATAGACAAGTAACTAGGGTAAGCTTTAGATTTTGGTTTTGTTCTTTAGGTCCTTTCCCAATTTTATTTTTTGCTCGAAAGTCCTTAGAATCATGACTTGCTACCTAAGCCAGCCCATCCCATAGGTAAATATTAGATTAAAACCCCATACTAGAAGCTTCTAGGGACTTCCTATTCTGTTATTTCAAAATTTACTAAGGTTATCTACCCAAATTACCCCCCAATGATCCCTGTATTTACTCTCTAATTTGGTCAAGCAACCGGGATTCAAATGGATCAAATAGCTCTGGAGAGAATGCTTCAGACATGCAATGCTTTTCTCATGGATAGACTAAGTGTTAATTAAGACTAATCTAACCTGAATTGAATAATATACAAGACTAACAACTAAATATAATTTAAAGTAAGGAATAAAGACCGAATAAAACTTACATTGAACTCAGGACTTCAAAGAGATGAAATTCAAACCAACAGCAAAGCCAAAATAACTCGCCCAAATCTAATTAAACTCATGTAATTCTGGCTAACAGAAAAGACTAAGAGTAATTGACCCAGAAACATAACATGAAATTCAAACCAATAGACTAAAATTAATCTGACTACAACTAATTAAGCTCAGGGATTAATATGAAATTCAACTCAACAGAGAAGACAAAAGAAAGTAACTCAGGAACTAAACATGAAACCCAAGCAAAAAATAGACTCGACTAGGAATGATCAAACATAGGCATTAAACAAATGAAATTGATAGAACTTTGACTTAAACCTAAGAAATTAACAGAGCAGATATGAGGCAAATAGAAATTAGAAAGCAAACTAGAAGACTTAGCTTAATTCCTTTTGAATCTAACCCTGGAACTCTTCATGCACCATTTGGAAAACCCTATATTTTGATTTTGAGTAGTTATGGAGATGTTTGAATAAGATTGAGTGCGGATTCGAGGTGAGAGGTTGAGGAGGCTATAAGGTGTCGGTTTGGGGCTGGTTGGTGGTGGTAAGATTTATGCTGGAATTTTCATTCACGATTTGGGATGTTTGGCAAAGATTCGAGGGAAACGAGTAATGGATTCATGGTGAGGGGGTACAGGTGGACCTATGGTGTCAAAATGGTGGGCAACGGAGACAGCGCCGCCATACACGGCGGAGGAGTTACAACTTCTCATTAATATTCGAGGAGTTGGGCTTGGTTTTGAGGGATAGGGTTTGGGTATTTAGAAAGAGGAAAAGGAGGGGAGTCGATGGTGTTATTTTGGCGGTCATCAGAGCTCCACCGCCGGCCGAGGCGATTTCCGGCCGGCGGCTCATAGTGGTGAATGTCAGAGACGACACAATTCTCTAGGGTTACGGGGTGATGGTAAGAGACGGGGCTTGGGGGGTGGGAGACCGTTGGGACATATACATAAAAGACTCCTCATTTCTTAGCCGTTGGATCTTGAATCCTAGACGGCTGAGATAAAGTCCCATGAAATGATGTCATTTTAGAGGTTACTGTACCAGGTTAGGGACGGGTATGGACCGAGTTATGGGGAATCCGTTTGGGTTGGCATTTAATAGCATTTGCCCAATTTGGGTCTTTTATTACAGAGATCCATTTTCAATTTCTCAAATATTTCCAGATTTTCTTTTTTCTCTCAAACTTAAAACTAAAAATCCTAAATTAAATTAAAGATCCAAAATTAACCTATAAAAATGCTAATTAATCCTACATAGTCATTGTCACAAATAATTTAAACAAAATTCGAAGAAAAATCACCCAAAACTTAAACATAAAATTAGAAGTGCGAATTGAACTATTTTTTATTTTTTGTAAAATTATTAAATAAAAATGTCAAGTCAAATTCTAAATGCGCATACAACGTATTTTTCACTAATAAAAATAGACAAATAAAATACAAACAGTTAAAAAAAAATGCCACGAAAATCTTTTGGTGTTCTTCATATGCATAGACTGGTGAAATGATAAGGAACCCATTGGTGTGAAAAATTTTGAGTTTCGAGAAGTGGGACAGGGCTCAAGTTTTGCTAATTTCAAAATTTTTGATATTTTTTGCTTCGGCTTTGTTCCCTTAGCATATTGTGATGTATTCGTTCTGATTTTGGCTAGATTTGACAAACTTGGAGGCCTATTCAAGAGGCAAGGGCATCGTCGAGTAGTATTTTCACCGGTTTGAGGTAAGCAAACATTGTAAATTTGGATTTGAGGGTACAAACCTCAGTATTTGACTTGATTTGATAAATGCAGTGACGCACATGCTCGGCGACGAGCGTGTGGGCATGCACCAGTAGGAGATTGTGACTTGTTCCATCCCGTAGTGACTATTGAGAAGCATATATTATTTGGAAATGCTATTTTACTCTAGACTTTGGATTCTTACACTATATTATGGGTTTTATACGATGTTTGGGGCCTTGTGCCGATTTGTAGAAAATGCTTAGGGGCATTTTTAAGTGTTTCTCCTCATGTTACCTATTAAAACGAATACCCTCAGTCATGTTTTGCGTCTTAAATGTTTTAAGCTGGGTTTTATAATTTTACCCCTACAGTGAGGATTGTATGGGCTGAGTTCCATAATTTCTGTTGTGACGCCCGAGAGGTTATGAGGCTAATGACCGAGAGAGGTTGAGAACATTATGGTGAGGATATTATATGTTTGGTAGTTCCTTGTCTCTGTTTGTCAGTTGTGATTCTTCCTATATGTGGAATTAGTTTGGTTTAAAATATATATGATTATCAAGTTTGGGGAATTGATTTATTCGATTGATGCATTGATTTCTTCCCTCTAATCCGCATTGGTAGTTTTTTCTTGGGTTTGACTGATTTTATTTGTTTAAACCCGATTGTGTGTGGACTATAGAGATTAGAACAAGGCAAGTCCCAAAGACAATTTCCCTTTGCCCGATATCCACATCCTTGTTGATAACTTTTCCATAGACGAGATACAGTCTTTCGTGGTCTGCTACATAGAATATCACCATGTGTTGATTGATGAGGAGGACGCCGAGAAAATTGCCTTTGCCAGACCTTGGGGGACCTATTGCTACAGGGTTATGTCTTTCGGTATGAAGAACACTGGGGCAACGTATATGAGAGCCATGACCACTATATTCCATGACATGATGCATCATGAAATAGAAGTGAATGTGGACGATGTGATCATCAAGTTCGAAACTCAGGATGATCATGTACGGGATCTAAGAAAATTCATTAAATGGCTATGCAAGTATGATCTGAAATTGAACCCAGCCAAATGCGCATTCGAGGTCCCCTCGGGCAAACATCTGGGGTTCATAGTTAGCCGGAAGAGTATTGAGTTAGATCCAACAAAGATAAAGTCTATTCGAGATCTACCTCCTCCAAAGAGCAAAAAGGATTTATTGAGCTTATTGGGGAGATTGAATTATATTAGTCGATTCATCGCTCAGCTGACTTACATATGCGAGCCCATATTCAAATTTCTTAAAAGAGATGCAGCAATCAAATGGATGGATGAGTGTCAAGAGGCTTTTGATAAGATTAAAGATTTTCTTTCCAATTCACCAGTCTTGGTCCCGCCAGAACTAGGAAGGACCCTATTTCTTTACCTGATAGTCCTGGAAAATTCCTTTGGTTGCATTCTCAGGAAACATGATAACACTAGGAAGAAAGAACAGGCAATATAGTACCTGAGCAAGAAGTTTGCCAGTTTCGAGGCCAAATACACCCTGCTAGAAAAAACCTATTGTGCCTTAACTCGGGTCGCAGAAATTGAGGCATTACCTACAAGCCCACACCACCTACCTCATTACCAGGCTTGATCATCTGAAGTACATATTTCAAAAACCAATGCCCACGGGGATATTGGCAAAATGGCAAATCCTGCTCACCGATTTCGACATAGTCTATGTCACTCGCACATCAATGAATGCCCACGTGTTAGCGGGCCATTTAGCCGAGAACCCGGTTGATGATGAATACCAACCCCTGAATACTTATTTTCCAAATGAAGAGGTGAATTCGGAGGAGGTGATGTCAAAGGACACCACTGCTTGGAAAATGTTCTTTGGTAGAGAGGTAAATGCAAAGGGCATAGGAATTGGGGCAATCTTAATCTCACCAACCAGTCAACACTACCCAACCACGGCTCGACTTCAGTTTTTTTTGCACGAACAATACAGCCGAATATGAAGCCTGGCATTATGGGGATGAACATGGCTATCGACCAAGACGTCGATAAACTATTGATCATGGAGGATTCAGATCTAATCATCTGGCAATCCCATGGGGAGTGGGAAATGCGAGATGTCAAACTTATCCCTTGTCGGCAACATGTGGAAGATGTCAGCAATCGGTTATACATCTCTCGCTGTCACAATGAACTGGCCGACACACTTGCTAATTACCCTCGATGTTGCCTTATCCCGGAAACTCCTACATCGATATCTTGGAAATCAAAATCAGGGAAAGGCATGGGTACTGTAATGTGGTCGAGGCAGAACCAGACATCCAGCCATGGTACCATGATGTCAAGATGTTTCTGAAAACTCATGAATATCCCGAGCAAGCCATCGGGGACCAAAAGAGAACTATCATACGACAGGAAAGTGGTTTCTTCCTAAGCGGTGAGGTTTTGTACAAAAGGAACCCAGACCTCAATTTAGTAAGATGTGTTGATGCCGAAAAGGCTAGACAAATCATGCACGCGGTATATGCGGGAGTCTGCAGAACACACATGAATGGGCATGTTCTTGCAAAGAATATCATCTCAGCGGGCTATTATTGGATAACCATGGAAATGGATTATTTTAGCTTTATCCGAAAATTCCATCAATGTCAGGTGTATGGTGATTTGATATAAGTACCTCCCATAGAACTGCATCACATGTCAGCACCTTGGCCATTCGCAGCTTGGGGCATGGATGTTATTGGGTCGATTGAGCCAAAATCTTCAAATGGACACAGCTTTATACTGGTTTCAATTGATTATTTCATAAAATGGGTCGAAGCCGTCAATCTTTAATCGATAACCAAGAAAGTTGTGGTGGATTTTGGGCATGCCAATCTCATTTTCCATTTTGGCATCCCAACCACTATCATCACGGATAACGCTACAAATTTGAAGAGCCAATTGATGGGGAAAATATGAGAACAGTTCAAAATAACTCATTGGAACTCCAACCCCTACCGGATGAAAAGCCAATGGTGCTGTCGAAGCAGCAAACAAATAAAATCAAGAAGATTTTGAGAAAGATGATTCAAAACTCCAGGTAATGGCATGAGAAGCTACCTTTCGCATTATTGGGGTATCGCACAACAGTGCGCACATAAATTGGAACAACTCCCTATCTTTTGGTTTATGGAACTAAGGCAGTAATACCTACGGAGGTGGAAATACCGTCTCTCCGGATTATTGTTGAAGTTGAGATTGAAGACACGTAGTGGGATAGGAATCGCCTAGAACAGTTGGCTCTAATTGATGAAAAACGAATGGCGGCAGTTTGCCACGGGCAGTTGTACCAACAAATAATGGCCCATACTTATAACAAGAAAGTGCGCCCTAGGAATTTTGAGGTTGGACAACTTGTATTAAGGTGCATTCTTCCTCACCATCAGGAAGCAAAAGAAAAATTTTCTCCTAACTAGAAAGGCCCAAACATTATCAGAAAGCTATTGCCGAAAGGAGCATTGTACTTGAGCGGCATCGAAGGGGATGATCCCGAAGCAGCAGTGAATGCAGACGCAGTAAAAAGGTACTACGTCTAGGCTCCCTGTAGCAATGATTCTTTCTAGATGAGATAACGAAGGCTTTCATTCCTGCTACCCAAGCACTGTCAACCTTGGTAAACCCATTTGAGACGGTTACTTTTCTTTGACCACCCTCTCTGGAACTCGTAAATTCTATTAAAAAAACAAAAAGAAAACAAAAGAAAACAAGAAAAACAACAAAAGAAACCAAAAAAAAAGAAAATAAAAAAAGAGAACAAACAACAAAATGAAAAGTGATGAAAAATGAGAAACAAAACAAAAATAGTTTAGGAAATAGTCTTGAACTACGTTTGACTTGATTTCAAAAGGATACGTAGGAAACCTCTCTCTTGGATTCATTCGCATCAAAACGAAAATCCAAAATCCCCCTTAAAGAATAAAACTAGGGCAGATGATATAATGACTCAGCCATAAGCCCATCGAAATTGTTCCAAAGTTGTAATTTACAATCAAAACCTTTTTCACTCGGAAACCTATCCAAGTCCATCTGATCAATAGGCAAAGGGTTTAGAATGGGAGACACCGTTGCTGGAATTTAATGCAGTCAAAACGGATAGAAATAAAATGAAAGAGTCTTATCGGTGGAAGCCTGGTGACATCCAAATCCACCGCTAAAAAGCAATAGATACGGTCGCATCAATATAATTACCCAACTATGAGTCGGGGTCGAATCCCACAGAGAACAACGTGTAGGCGATTAGGAATGTAAGATAATTATCGCTAGTCGCGCAGTGCCAAACAATAAAAATTTTTGGTTGAAAATTGTTTTTATATCTAAGATGCAAAAATGTAAACTAATCTAGAAAGCAAGTAAAATTATCAATGACTACAAGTATGAAATCATCGGGAAATACACTCAAGTAACGATCCAATGTATCCCATGATTTAACATATATGAGCGAGTTCATATTAATTAGCCACGGATAATAATTCTTAATTAGCTTCTTAGACTAACAAGACTTCCTTATTGAATTATCCCTAATCACAATTAAAAGATTAAGCACACCCGAAAGGCGACAAGTAGTTCAATCCTATCTCTAGGTAGAATCTATAAAATGAGGGTTAGCACCTCAAGTTCTTGTTAATTAATCTTTCCTTACCCAAACTATTTTTCCCAAAATTAATTCGGAGTTAATGGGCAAATCCTTGGGTTAGCTAATCCCTTTGGAAAGGTTGAAGAACAAGAATAAATAAAGAAACAACAACTCATTTTATAAATATAGAAAAGTCATTCAATACATAAGCACAACAAGGTATAAAATCCAATCGTTAATTATGAATATTCCCATAAACAAGATTCAAGTGTTGGCTAAAATACTACACACTTAACTATTCAATACAAAGCAAGGAAATGAAGAAACAAACATAAATAGGTAAGAAAACCTCAACCAAAATCTTTAATCTTCACCACCCAAGTGTGTTTGTGCAAAACCCTAACCTCCAACTAGTTCTTTCTAGTCAAAGATACTGAAAATAAGCCAAAAGATGCTTTTTTAAATGACCCTAGTCGGGTATTAAATAATTTGGGGATCAAAAAAGTGAAATTCCAGATTTGCCCATGCCTTAAGCACGCACTTCGCATTTGCGAATAAAAGTTCGCAACTCCCAACATTGCCTTAGGACAACTGAGTTAGCATTTCCCATAATAATTTCGCATTTGCGAAGTCCTCCAATCCCAGCTGATTTTGCATTTGCAAGATTTATATCGCATTTGCGAAGCTGCCCTGCTTAACGTTGTGTTCGCATATGGGAATATTCCTTCGCATTTTCGAAGGCTACCCATTTCCAGTTAAGTTCGCAATTGCGAACCTTCCTTAGCATTTACAAAGGTTCCCTTTTTGTACTGGACTTCGCAATTCCCACAATGAGATCGCATTTGTGAGCTCACAGTGCCATGCCCAGATTTTTATTCTTTTGGCTTATTTTGACTCGTTTTCACTTGGTTTCTTCGACGTCACTTCTAATTCACATTCACCATGTAAAATAGAAGTAATTGACATTAAATGCATGATTTTATCACCATAAACATAGGAAAAGTATAGTTTAAAGGCAAGATAAGTCGGTAAAATACCAACTTATCACACCCCCAAACTTGAACTATTGATTGTTCTCAAGCAACGAAAGCAACAAAATCTCTTCCCAAGTGGTTCAAAAACTTCATATCCTTATCACACCAAGCCAACAAGAAGATCTATTTTAAGTACAAATGCATGACTTCGATTAGTACCAGCAATTACTCTAAAGCATATGAACTATCAAGCACTTCACATAATCAAGTGCTCACACACCAATGCAAATCAAAGTATGAATCAAGTAATGACACAAAAGCTTCAAAATTTGACTTTTCATCACAATCAACTTTCTTTGGTCATTCTTCCCAATTGGAAATGGGATTAAATTCATAACTCAAACTTCATGTTCCCTCACATTTAAGAGAGGATCTCACACTCATAATTCTTATTTCAAAGCAACAATGGGATATCAAATGGAAAGAATTCACTCTCTCTAAAAAAAATGTTCAAATGCAAAAAAGTAGTACCATAGGCTTTCCCTTCATGTATTCCTCCACTAATATAGGCAACTCGATTCAAAATCAATTAGGACGTAAGGTTAGTAGTTTAGGCTTTTGGATAAGGTATGGTACAATTTTGGCTAAAGTGACGCAAAACCTCCCCAAGCACTATATAATTTACAATTAAAGTCCACTTCCTTTAAACACGTTTTCCACTCTTTTTTTTTCTCAACTAGTCTTCCCTTTATTCAAAACCTTATTCACTTTATTCTATATATATATATATATATATATATATATATATATATTTCCTTTTTGACTTTTTATCATTTTTTTCTAACTTCCACCTTTTCAATAACTTCCATATCACAACTTTTCCAACCATTCACCCCAAAACTTAGGCTTTTAGCCTATGTTTGCGCTTTAAAAGTAATTCGGGCAGTAAGGTGGCAAAAGGTATATCAATTAAGAACAAAGGCTTTATGTTTGTAACATGGTTGCCAAAGAATAAGGTTAGACGCTCAAAATTGGTTGACTAGGGAAAATATTTACAGGTAGGAATTTTTAGGCATACTAGTGGTCCAAAAAAAGGCCTACTATCATTTTTCGAACAAATTTAATCTATTATTTCGCCTTGAAGCACACTCTAGGAAAGTTCTAGACTAAATGCAATGCAAAGGGACTCACAAAAAATCTCACCACACATGGTAGATGAACACTCTAATGGAACATCAATCTAAAATCTAATTGGAACCAATGACTCAAAGAGGTTGCATATAGCATAATATACTAATTTATGAATCAAAGAGCCAAAATTTGAGTCTAAAACTCATGACCTCAGTACTTTACTTATTATATTTTTGTGTTTTCTTTTTAAACAATCAACAATTCATATGACGAGGATTAAGCATGTTGGTACCAAGTAATCCACAACCTACGGGCATCAATCCCAACACAAACCATTTAATACCCTCAATTAACAAAAATGAATTCTAACTAAAAGACTAATTCCCTTAAGAAAGTTGTCAATCCATCCATCATCGGGAGAAGTAGAAAAAAATTTCTACAATTACCTAGTTCGACTAGAAAAATTGGCATCCTTGAAAAAAGAACCATGGTATAAAGAAAACCAAGGATATCGCCACAAACAAAAAACATACTAAAATAAATAAAAAAGCTAAAAAAAATTAAGAGGCTAATAAACACCAACTACTACAAAAACTAATATCAACATACTAATATACACATGGTATAAAAACATACTAATAACAAAATGAAAAGCATGAAAAACAGTCAAGGTACTAATCCGCCAAATGTCCAACAAAACATCACAGTTATACAAGAAGCCACCCCCAACCAAAGATGTTACCATGTCCCCAAAGAAACTAATCATAATATAGTAGAAAATGGTGGAGAATGCCCCATGTATACTGCATCAACTGCTCTCCTCGCTCTCGGACTCAGACTCATCCTCATCCTCCTTTCCTTTTTCCTCGTGCCACTCAACAGGAACATCATCATCATCCACAGCTCTACGCGATGGTATCCAATCCTGAGGCTTTAGGACCTTGAAGATGCCCTTCACACCGTTCCACATTCGTGTGAAGAATTTATATCTTTTCTTCCCTATTTTCACCATCCGGGTGTGTGAGTGTTCCAAATTGCCATGAGAAGTGCTCAACTCACCATGTTTCTTGGCCAGCTCTGTGTATGCTTTTTCCAGTGCCTTGAGGTGATCCCCCTGCTTCTTCTGATCATCAATGTATTTTCGGAATTTTTTCTTTGAGATGTTGGCAGATCCCTCAGATGTTTCCCCAGGTCCCTGGGGAAGGCCAGACACTAGCTCACGAATCACTCACATCTCCTCACTGATCACAGCAAATGACCCTCCTGCTGAAGATGATGGTACACTGCTGGAATCACAATGAGAAGAAGAAAATGTCTTCCTCTTTTTGGGATTCACTGCACCACCCTCTCCTCTTTTCTTCAATGGGTGAATAGGCTTTCCCGGCTCTATCTAATTGTCCCCAGGAACTTCTTCCACCCTGGACAGCTGGCATAACTCAATGATGAGAGAATAGAATATCAATGAAGGACTATCTTGAATCTGATACTCTCTCAGCTCACTTATAAATATCTTACCCACGTTCGATTGAATGCTGTCAAGGATGCAAGCTACCATTTGAGCTCGAGTAATTGGGATGTTGCATATGTTGGTAACAGGGGAGACACGATTGCATATGATAGCCAGCCATATCTTTGCTTTTGTAGTGAATTCTTGTGATGTTATACCCTTCTTTTCAGCTGCCCAAGGAACATCTACACCCGGACACAGTTTAGAGGCCAGCCACTCTCCTGAAGCATAGTCTTTTTCCTTGAAAGGAGCCATGTCATGGTCGGGAAGATTGTAGAAACTGTTCACATCCTTACCCCCAAAGCGCACTATTTGACCCCGAATTCTCATCTTGGGCTTTTCAATTTGATTGGTGGGAAGTTGGCGTAAAATTCCCTCACCCATTGCTCATTGGTTCGGCAAGGTTGAGGGGCAAAACAATTACATCCCATGCCCATTAGCCTTTGATAGAACTCCGGAAGACGTTCTGCAACATCATCCATCACAATTCTACTCTCTGGGACCACCTTTTTTGAAATTAGTTCTTCGTAATACCGTTCCTGGCACTCCATGTTCAGGATTTGATGCTCATCAAAGGCTTGCTCTTCTTCCAAAGGGGTTTCACTTGAGGATCCCTCGGAGTTTGGGTCCATTTTCACCATTATACTACCTGTCAAAAAGTGATAAGAGTGAAAACATGGTATGGATATGAAGAACAGTGCAAAATGAAACAATTATGCCAAAAGAATCACCGGACATTTGAAACCAGACATCGAAAAAATTCCAGGATTTTCAGCTTTTGAGCAGCTGGGCTACAGATGACGCAAATCCCAAATTTTCTTCGCAATAGCGAAGTTGACATGTAAGGGAAATGCGAGAAAAACTTCGCATTTGCAAAGTTCTTCAGGGACAGACAGATCTCGCAATTGCAAAAAAAATCATCGCAAATGCGAAGTACCATCGTCCCAGGCAGCCCCTCTTCTAGAGTTCAGTTCCTCAGCCCAACAATTTCAATTCCAAGTATTTATTTTGCATACCCAATCATTAATAGAGCATATATTATGCACTACACTTCACAAACGACGATGAATCAATAATTTACAATGTTTTTGACCACGAATTTCATTTGAGCCTCACATCGGACACATTAAAGGCACAAATGTTTTACTTCCATTGACAAGAGCTTGGGTACTCAGACTTCCCCAAATTTTTACAACCAACAAAATCACTCACACTCAACCAAACCTCACCCTGAAATCACAAATAAGTTTTTGAACAAATATCAACCATTTAGGGCAAGAGTGACCCATTAAAATTCTAGGGTTCCATGATACCCAACAAGATAAACGTGAGAGTAAACATGGAGAAGAAGGGAGTGTATTGATTTAAGCTTTCATACCCGTGTTTTTGCGATGAGAGATGAAGCTTTTGTGCCTTTGCAATGATGAGAGAGGAGAGACCAAGACTTTGAGAGTTTTTTAGAGTGAGAGCCAATTTTGGTTCAAAGTGTGCAAGGCAGCATTAAAGCCCTGCAGAATTCGCAAATGCGACTGGGACCATCGCAATTGGAAAGTCCCAAGTTTCTCTGATTGTTCGCAAATGCGAAAGCAAAATCACAAATTTGACGTTCCCACTATTCAGCCTAGATCGCAAATGCGACATTTTCTTTGCAAATGCGAACCCTGCCCTGCTATATCCAGTCAACTACTGGTTTTTGCCAACGCGTCATCCCGACTTGCTCAAATCAACTCCAAAAATTCTCAAACTTGGAAAATTAGTTACAAATAATATTCTAAGCTATTCTAAAATAGAAAATTTTAAAAATCATGAGAAATTTGAAATACGGGACTTGAAGGATTTTTAGAAGGCTTCAAATGCGGTTCATTCTACGCTCGCATAGTGAACATGCAGAACGCAGAGTGACCTTATTTGCCGCATTTTTCAAATGTCAGTTTGGTCATTTCTCTGAATTTTTCTACGGTGGATCTGCGGACCGCAAATCAGTTATGCGACCGCATTTCTATCGCATTTTCCACTTGCCAATTCCGCCTCTTCTCTGATTTCTTCTGCGGTGGATTTGCGCACCGTAGATCAGTTCTGTGACCGCACCTCTACCCCATTTTTCTTGCTGCTCTTTTTCGATCCTTTGAACTCCCTGAATTCTAACAAACACAGTAAACTAAAAAATTTGAAAAGGGTGTTACCACCCATGTGTTGCCTCCTATGAAGCGCTTGATTTAACGTCGCGGCACGACACAAACAACATCACTTTTCTCGCCACTTGGACGATATGAACTGGGCCCCTAGCTTGGAATCAAGCTTGTGACCTCGAGCGATGGGGGGGGGTGGTAATTTGATGTTTGAGCCAATGTTTAAAATCTTCATTTTGCACTTCTTGGCTTTCAAGTGAGGAATGTCATTTTGATTTACTGCTTCCTTAAACTGTAAAATGTATGGCTCGAGCTTTTCCTCCTTGCACTCCTTTATTGATTCATGAGGTTCAACTTCCGTGTTAGCACACAATCTTAACGTTGAAAAATGTTTGGAATGTGACTTCAAGCCTTCACTTTGCAATTTTTCTTGCTTGACATCCTCTTTTCCCCCGGATTAGAGTCAATATCAACTCATATTGCATTTTTACCGATTGACTCCAATTCCATTTTTTTCGGCATCAATAACACTCATTGAGTCGGTTGGCGGATGTTCAATTCTTGACTCATCAAAGTAAAGTTCACTTTGTTCCTCAGAATTTGACTCTTTTTGGCTTTCTTCCACACACTCTAGTTCTTGGGCATAGTGAGCCTCAACCATTTTTTGCATTTGGTCTTCCAAAGTGCGGATGTGTTCATCATTGTAATTCAAGCCATGACTCATGTCCTCGAGTGCAAAGTTGTACTTCTCCTCATTTTCAAGAATGGCTCCAACATGAGCATTATTTTCACATCTTAAGCATTTGGGAGTTCTTCTTGGTTTTGATCAAGTGCCACAGAAGGATTTTCATTTTCAACCTCCAAGAAAAATTCTTGGTCTTCCTTCACTTCCGAGGCTTTTTGAGCCCTTGAGGCTTCGATCATTTCCTCCATTTGTGAGTGCAATCGTTAGAGTGCTAAATTATTTTGGAGACTTGTCTCCAAAAGACGTTCCAAGGCATTTTGTTCTTTATTTTCTTCATCAAGAAGACACTCCAACATGAGTTTGAACTATCCATTTTTGCCATGCTCACTTTCTTCCATTTCCGTAGCCCTATAGTTTTCATCACAACAAGAATACTCATCATAGTAGGGGCTTGGGGGAGGGAAGGTCAAATATGAACAATAATACCAATGACCATTTTGACAACCACACTTATCACAAATACTCCCACCATAGGGTTGAGATTGTGCGCACAATCCACCCCGGGAGAATATAAACAATGTTGCTATGAGTGTGGTCCACCACAATAAGGACAAGGGTCGTCAAAATATGAACAACTCCCATCTGACCAATTCTCATTATATGATGCCATTTTTTTCAAGAATGATAAAATAAACAAGAAACTAACAATAAAAATAGACCAAGGTAAGAAAAATAACTACACAAGTATTAAAAAGTTTGGATCAAAGCACTTTTGCTTTTTTCTCAAAAAACCTAAATTACGCCAAATTGATCCCTGGCAACGATGCCAATTTTGGTGACGTCCAAATCCACCACTAAAAAGAAATAGATACGGTCGCAGCAATATAGTTACCCAACTATGAGTCTGGGTCGAATCCCACAGAGAACAACGTGTAGACGAATAGGAATGCAAGATAATTATCGCTAGTCGCGCGGTGCCAAACAATAAGAATTTTGGGTTGAAAATTTTTTTTATATCTAAGATGCAAAAATGTGAACTAATCTAGAAAGCAAGTAAAATGATCAATGGCTACAAGTATGAAATCATCGGGAAATACACTCAAGTAACGATCCAATGTATCCCATGATTTTACATATATGAGCGAGTTTATGTTAATTAGCAACGGATAATAATTCTTAATTAGCTTCTTCCGAAGACTAACAAGACATCTTAATTGAATTATCCCTAATCATAATTAGAAGATTAAGCACACCCGAAAGGCTACAAGTAGTTCAATCATATCCGTAGAATCTATAAAATAAGGGTTAGCGCCTCAAGTTCTTGTTAATTAATCTTTCCCAACCCCAAAATATTTTTTCCAAAATTAAGTTGGAGTTAATGGGCGCGTACTAGGGTTAGCTAATCACTTTGGAAACATTAAAGAACAGGAATAGTTAAAGAAAAAATAACTCACTTCATTAATATAGAAAATCATACAATACATAAGCACAACAAGGTATAAAATCCACTCTTTAATTATGAATATTCCCACAAACTAGATTCATAGTAGTGGATAAAATACTACGCACTTAAATATTCACTACAAAGCAAGGAAATGAAGAAACAAACATAAATGGGCAATAAAACCTTAACCATAAGCTTTAATCTTCACAACCCAAGTGTGTTTGTGCAAAAACCTAACCTCCAATTTGTTCTTTCTAGTCTAAGAGACTTAAAATAAGGCAAAAGATGTTTTTTCAAATGACCCTAGTCGGGTATTAAATGATTTGGGGATAAAAATGTGAAATTCTAGATTTGGCCATGCCTGAAGCCCGCACTTCGCATTTGCGAACAAAAGTTCACAACTTGCAACATTTCCTTAAGACAACTGAGTTCGCATTTCCCATAATAATTTCACATTTGCGAAGTCCTCCAACCCCAACTGAGTTCGCATTCGCGAGATTTATATCGCATTTCCAAAGCTGCCCTGCTTAACGTTGTGTTCGCATATGCGAACATTCCTTCACATTTGCGAAGGCTACCCGTTTCCAGTTAAGTTCGAAATTGTGAACCTTCCTTCGCATTTACGAAGGTTCCCTTTTTGTACTGGACTTTGCAATTTCCCAGGATTATCTCGCATTTGCGAGCTAAGAGTGCCCTGCCCAAATTTTTCTTCTTTTGGCTTCGTTTTGACTCGTTTTCGCTTGGTTTCTTCGACATCACTTCTATATTACATTCGCCCTGTAAACTAGAATTAATTGACATTAAAAGCATTATTTTATCACCATACATAGCAAAAGTATAGTTTAAAGGCAAGATAAGTCGTTAAAATACCAACTTATCAAAACCTACCGGCACCACAAGGCGACAGTGAGTAGGGAAATAAAAATGAGAGAGTTCATTTAGTGAAAACCCATAAAGAGCACTTTCGGGTGATGGTAAGAAGAGAAATGAGAGAGGTCAATTGGTGAAAACCCTAAAAAGGGCGTCATCGACTGAAAAGAAGATTTTGCTCACCATTGAAAGGTCCTGGAAAGATTCCTCTGTTTAGAAATGTGGGGCAATGAGTTTATAAAAGTGGGAGAGGTTTTGGGCGGGTCAGGCACCCAGCCCAAGAAGCATGTCACATCTATTTGAAGTCTGTGTGCACCCCAGATAAGTCCTCATTTTCTCCCCAAAAGGGATGCTTCTCTTTTAATTCATTCCTTCTTGTTTACTCTGCCTTGAATTCCTTTTGCTGTTTCTGGAAACTAATATGAAGAAAAGATGGCAAGATCTGGCTGTACAGGACTCTGCCTGACAGAAGTTGAATACCCAGTCTCTGCGAGCGCATCTAGCCGATCCCGACTGGGCATGATGGATGATGCTTCGAAAGTAGAAAGGGTTTGAAAAGAAAGAAAATCGAAGTCAGAATGCCCATAATGGCAAAGAGAAGTAAAAGGACGAGTTCTACTGGGTTAATCGACTCGGCGAAGTTTCAAAAGCCAAGGTACCCAAAGGTTCTAAAATGAAAGTTGGGTAAAGAAATGAAGGCCTATGAAGGCGAAATTAATCAAAAAGTTTAGTCCTTATGATCTACTAACAAGGAAAAAATTGGGAAGTTAAAGGTCTTCTCAAAAGAAGCAGGGCCGTGGATCAAACAATCAAGGCCACAAAACCAACCACTGTTTCAAGCTAATGATTTTTCTTTGTTCGAAAATCTGAAACATGCACAATCCAAAGAAATTGTGCAAAAGTCAAATGCAACTAAAATAACGCAGGAGATAGGAGCGGCTTCCCAGAAACAATGAGCCCGAAAGGGAAGTTTCCTTCAAATTCTTTCCTGCTGTTGTAATAAAAGAGGAAATAAGAAAAGGAGAATATGAAATAATGGTAACATAAAGCCTCCAATCCCTAACTCTGTCCTTCCATACATAGGACTACATTCCCTAGTTTCTCCCCAGCATAACCTGAGGGTCTTTTTATTTTTCTTCCTATCAAGGCATAACCCGTCAATCCCCCTGGCATAACCCATGAGCCTTTTCTTCCTATCCCGGCATATCCTTTGGATCCCTTGACATAACCTAGGAACCCTTTCCTTCCTATCCCGGCATAAGCCGTGGATCCCCTGGCATAACCCAGGAACCTTTTTCTTCCTATGCCGGCATAAACCGTGGATCCCCTGGCAAAACCTAGGAACCTTTTTCTTCCTATACCGACATAACCTGTGGATCCCCTGGCATAACCCAGGAACCTTTTTCTTCATATCCCGGCATAATCCGTGGATCCCCTGGCATAACCCAGGAGCCTTTTCTTCCTACCCCGGCATAACCCATGGATCCCTAGGCATAACCAAGGAACCTTTTTCTTCCTATCCCGGCATAACCCATGGATCCCCTGGTAATACCAAGGAAATTTTTCTTCCTATCCCGACATGACGCGTGGATCCCCTGGCATAACCGAGGAACCTTTTTCAACCTATCCCCGCATAACCCGTGGACCCCCTGGCATAACCGAGGAACCTTTTTCTTCTTATCCCAGCATAACCCGCCGATCCCCTAGAATAACCCAAGAAACATTTTCTTCATATCTTGACACAATCCGTGGACCCCCTAGCATAACCCAGGAACCTTTTTCTTCCTATCTCAGCATACCTCGCGGATCCCCTGAAATAACCCATAAACTATTTTCTTCCTATCCCGGAATCACCCGTGGCTCCCCTGCAAAAACCCAGGAACCTTTTTCTTCCTATCACGGCATCACTTGTGGATCCTCTGGCATAACCCAGGAGCATTTTCTTCCTATCCCAAAATAACCCGTGGACTAACTGCGATAACCCAGGAACCTTTTTCTTCCTATCCCGGCATAACCTATGGATCCCCTAGCATAACCTAGGAACCTTCTTCTTCCTATCCCAACATAACCCGTGGATCACCTCGCATAACCCGGGAACCTTTTTCTTCCTATTCCGGCATAACCCGTGGATCCCCTGGCACAACCCAGGAACCTTTTTCTTTTTTTTCCCGGCATAACCCGCGGATCCCCTTCCATAACCCAGGAGCCTTTTTCTTCTTATCCCGACATAACCAGTGGATCCCCTTGGCATAACCCAGGAGTTCTTTTCTTACTATCCCGGCATAACCCCTAGATCCCCTGGCATAACCCAGGATTTCTTTTCTTCCTATCCCGGCATAACCCGTGGATCCCCTTGGCATAACCCAGGAGCCCTTTTCTTCCTATCCCAGTATAACCTGTGGATCCCCCTGGCATAACCCAGGAGCCTTTTTCTTCCTATCCCGTCATAACCCGCGGATTCCCCTGCCATAACCCAGGAGCTTTTTATTTCTATCCTAGAATAACCCGTGGATCCCCCTGCCATAATCTATGATCCTTTGTCTTCTTATCCCGGCATAACTAGTGGATCGCCTTGGCATAACCCAAGAACCTTTTTCATTCATCCCGGCATAACCCGCGGATCTCCCTGGCATAACCCAGAAATCTTTTTCATTTCATCCTAGTATAACCCGTGGATTTTCCCTTTCATCCCTACCAGAGACCCTTTATTCTTATCCTGTAATAACACGTGGATCATCATCTTATCCCTAACAGGGGCCCTTTTCCTTTCTCGGCATAATCCGGCCATCTGCCGGCATAACCTGGCAATCTTTCCAAAGGATACACAATCCGAGCTTTTACTGTTTTCAATAAAGAAATAGCTTAAACTCACTTTTCAAATAACTCACAAAGTTCTCCCAGTGAAAACTAGGGCAGAAAATTTCGTTGGTTTGTTTGTTTTTGGTGTCTGGATAGGTCTTTACCTCAAGACAAATGATTCGAGGCGACAAAAAGAATAAGTCGCAATCCGGAACGAAGAAAATAGGAAAATGAAACAATCCAGAGTGATTGAAGAAGAAAGATGTGGATTGCTCAAATTTTATTCAAAATCACAAGTTTCGCATGGTCCGCTCCGTAAAAGTTCTTATGAAAGAACTGGCACCTACAACTTACGAGCATCAAGATTCAGATCAAGTCCACAGCAAATCTAGTTGAGACTCAAGACAAAGTTTTAAGATATTTTTAGATAGGAATTTTGTAACTCAGTGTTGATAGCCTAGCTAGCTAGCTTTGATTTTCGTTTTTTGGTGTAATAAGGAGGTAAGCAAGCAATAGCAGCATCAACAGCAGTGAAATCAAAGCCCCTGGTAGCCCCAGCTACCAAACCTTCAAGAACTATACTGACCTGATTCCTTTATAGCCAAGGATATTTAGGCAACCTTTGAAGCAGGGTTCGGCCAGAGGTTTTTCAAAAATACTTCTCATAGAGTGCCAAGCAGGCAAAATCTCTCATGTTTGCTACATTTTTTACCCGAAAACGCATCGTTTCTCCGAGCAAAGAGGGGCAGTTGTGAGCACATGAATTTTGCCTCGCTTGAATTATTCATATAGAATTCATAAAATTATGATTTTCCTCTTAATTCTTTTAATTTAATTGCATGATTTTGTGTTCAATTAAATTTTTGTGCATTTTTAGTCAACATAATTCATAAAAAATACAAAATATAGCACCCTTTACATTTAGGATTCAATATTTTATATTTCTAGTTTTATTCGTTAATTAATATTACCAAAATAAGAAAAAATAACAAAAATAGATCTAGACTTGACTAATTTTAGGAAAATTAATTAGTTCAAGTTTGGAGTTTAAATCATAGTCCTTGTCATTTTTTAGGTTAATTTTGTGTTTAATAAAAACAAATTAGAAATTAAAATAAATAAGAAAATAAAAGAAGTTAAAAATAATGTGGTCTTAATTAAAGACCCAAATTTGGGCCACCCTTTATCTAAATCCGAGCCCAAATAAACTAAAACCCAGCAAATTCCCAACCATCTGCCCCATATCCAGCCCAGAAGCAACAATACCCAGTCCAGAGGCCCCCTCCCCCCCATAACTCAAACGACCCCGTTTCGATGACCTTTTTATCTGAGCCATAGATTTTGTTTGATCGGATGGTCAAGAATTGAGGTAAGGAATATATATAATTGTTCGAAACATCCCCCCCAGACCAAACCTCATACCATGTCCGAACTGCCCAAACCCTAACGCCACCGTCCTCCACCAACCATCCACCGTCTACCGCCTGCCAGAAATCGCATCTGCCGGCGGGGATGCTCCAACCAGCACCTAATTTACACCATCAAATCATCTCCCTTTCCTATTTCCAATGCCCCAAATACCAGCCTTCGAATCATAGCCGATCTTCTTGAATCTTCGATCGAAGTGGTGGCTGCTCCGCCGCCCACGGCGGCACCGGTGCCAAATGCTTCCCAAATAACACCACAAGTACTCCTCCGCTTCCCCTTCCAAAATTCGAACCTCGTTTCCTTCAAATCCCAACCAAGCGTCTCAAATATTGGATCAAAGGATGCAGTCAAAACCCCAACTCCTCCAAAGCCAACCAAACTCTCACCAAATTACCACCCCACCTACCTCACCTCGAATCCATGTTCAACCGCTTTCAAACACTTTGGTGAATGCTCAAAACTCCAAAACCTAGGTTTTTTTGGAGTCTGTATAGAAGCCTTTTGAAGCTGAAGCCCAGGCTAGTCAAGCTAAGTCATTATCCTAATTAAATTTATGGCTTATGCTTTAATTGAAATCAGAAACATGTTTGGTAGTTCCTTCTCTCTGTTTTGTCAGTTCTGACTCTACCTATATGTGGAATTAGTTTGGTTAAAAATATATATTATTATCAAGTTTGGAGAATTGGTTTGTTCGATTGATGCATTGATTTCTTCCCTCTGATCCGCATTGGTAGTTTTTTCTTGGGTTTGACTGATTTTCTTTGTTTAAGCTCTAATTGAATACCTTTCATGATTAAATTGATTTTGTTGTTAGTTAAATTCAATGTTTAGTTTTTTATCTTTAATTTTCACCTTTTACTAATTAGTTTAGTCAAATTTGATTTCTTCTGTTTATGGAAATTCCGTTTGATCATATCTTTGTGTATTTGATTTTAATTCATGATATTGGTTGGATGTTGATCATATGACATGATATTTGTTAGTTGATTGTTAATTTACTATTATTAACCTTAGGTCACTAATGTTTCACTACGTTTAAAGTCTGGTTTTGATTAATTTAGGCTGGTTGTTTTAATCGTTAGGATTTCAGTTATTTGTTTGGACATAACTAATGATTTCAAGCTCTGATAAGTATTTAACTATGGTCATCTGACTAAGTTTAAGGGGCTGATGTTATGTTTAACCTAGTTTAGTAATTTTAGGTAGTTTCAAGTGATTGGTATAATTTACCTAGAGAATCCTGTAGATAACTGAATTAGAACTCCCTGGAACACATTAGATTAGGTTCTAACTTGGAATTCATGAAATTAAGTGAGATAACTTAGCAAATGAGGCATAAATAAAAGGGCTAACTAGCAAAAAATTAAAAATAAAAGAGGGACTAAAGGTAAAATAGAAATCTGCGAGTTGCCCTTAGTTTTGGCCTATAAAAGGCAGTCTTTACTGCCTTGCAAAAAAGCAAGAAATCTGAAAATCACACACAAAATTGTTAGATGTTTTTGAACATCTGAAATTTGACTTTTAAAAATATTGTTCCATTTCAATTCTCCTAGATTAAGTTTGAATTCCAGTTTTTAAATCGAATTCCCAACTCTAATAATCAAAAATAGCTTGAGTACTATTCAGATCTAGTTTGGTTCAAGTTCAGAGAATTCTAGGTGTATTTCGAATGCATTTTAATCCACCCACACTTGTATTTGCTTGCTTATTCGTGTTCATCTTTGCCAATTACTCCTAGGGATTGATGTTATGTTTTGGGGTTGAAATTGCTCCCATTGCTTTGGTTTAACTATTGTTTATTACTGCTGATTCTTCTCTTCTCTCACATTTCATTCTGTTTCCAGGTACACGCTTTATAACTGATTTGATGTAGCTTCTCAGTTTGGAAATTGACATTGGAATTAGCGTTTGACTTCTGCTGTAGATTTTACTATTTTGTTAGCCTATTATACCTTGAATAGTTCCATGATTTTGGTAGATGCATTCATTGTACTTAAAACTGGACTGTTGTAATTGGACCGTATAAATTGCCTTGGTTTTAGTTTGTATTAAAATAGCTATTTAGTATAGCTTTTGTATAATTCAAGTTCATTTAGAATTTGATACCTTGTTAATAGACAGTGAATCATTGTTAAATTCATGTTCAGCTTTAATAGAAGCGCATTAGTGGCTTTAATGGTTTCAATTGGTGTAATGGCTTCGGAAAATAGGTTCAATGGCTGTATGTGTCAAATTATTGAGGCTAAATGATCTCGACTTCTGAAAATGGACCTTTTTTCTGCAAATCATTAAGTTATTTTGTTTTCACCATTTTGCGTATAATAATTTACTGCTTTAATCTCACCTCCCTGATTAAATGTTAGTAGAATTGGTATTATAATCAGAGAGAACAGTTAAAAATTAGTTTTAAAGTCAAAGATTCAATGGTTCAGCATATTAAACCAGATTCGCGTTTTGATATTAGTCCCATATTCGGCCAAGCTTCCGCTGGTGTACATAAATGGGGCTGCAGCAATCTGTCATTCCCTTGGCCCTATCTTAAAAGCCCAAGAATATTAAGATCTTGAATTCTCAATAAATTCATTGGTAAATTTTTGTAATGCATATTTTGGGCCTTCCGAGTTAAGTAGCAAATTTGAACTGGAGGCCTAGATGTTATTAAATAGGCTTTTAGCAACAATATTTAATAGTAAAATCATAGTTCTTTTATGTTAGCTTTTGAAACAAGAACGAGGTGCGTTGTGCCAAATAAAACACACAAATTGCGTGGTCCTCTTTAATTATTTATATTAAAATACGTAGAACTTGGGACGAGTCGTTTAGCGAATTTCCACGGCCTCCCGCGAAGTTAATAACACGTTAACCGCTCTAGGCGCGTTTTAATAATATTACCTTCCTAAATACAGGTGTGCATTTCATGTGACCCAAATCCAAATCCCAAAATGTTGGATAAAATGTGTCGAGGATCCGGGTGCATTTCATGTGATGTGATCCAAAAATATGTTTTAAACGGTGTTCAATTTCCTCAAAAATTATTAACATAAAGTATGAAATAATTATAAAATTGCACTATAGGATGACATGTACTAAAATCGTATTTTTAGCCAATTATAAGAGTTTATGTAACTGTGCTAGAACCACGGGATCCAGGGGTGCCTAACACCTTCCCTCGGGTCAACAAAACTCCTTACTCAAGGATTTCTGGTTCACAGACTCCATCTGGGAAGTCAAAAAATATCCTCGATTTGGGATTCAAAATAAATCGGTGACTTGGGACGCCAAAAGCCAAACCTATCCCAAGTGGCGACTCTAAATAATTAAATAATCCTATTTTGAATAATGCCACTTAAATTGGAAAAACTCCCATATACATTTACCTTTCGGGGTAGATGTGTAAAAAAGGAGGTGTGAAATGAGGTAGATGGTGTAGGCTTGTAGGCAATGTCTAAGCTTTTGAGCGGCCCACCTTAAAGCATATCAGGTTCGTTCCAGCAGAGTATATTTGGGTTCATAGCTGGTAAACTTCTTGCTTAAGTAGTATATTACCTGTTCTCATTTTTCGGTAGCATCATTTTGCTTGAGGACAAAACCGAAGGAATTTTCCAAGACTATCAGGTACAAAAAAAATAGGCCTCGCCGGTTCGGGTGGGACCAAGACTTGTGGGTTGGATACATACTCTTTGATCTTATCGAAAGCTTCCTAACATTCTTTCGTCCATTTGAATGCTGCATCATCTTTCAATAATTTGAATATAGGTTCAGATGTGGAAGTCAACTGAGAAATGAACCAGCTGATATAGTTCAATCTTCCCAACAAGTTCATCATATCTTATTCCCGAATAGATTTTATCTTTGTCTGATCTAACTCTATACCTTTCTAACTGACTATGAATCCCAAAAGTTTACCCGAGGGAACTCTGAATGCACATTTGGCTGGGTTTAATTTTAAATCATATCTGTGTAACCGTCAAAGAACTTCCTCAGATCCAGCACATGGTCATTCTGATTTTTGGACTTGATGATCACGTCATCCATATATACTTCTCTCTCTTGATGTATCATATAATGGAAGATGGTGGTCATGTCTCTCATATAAGTTCCCCTGGCATTCTTCAGACCAAAGGGCATGAACCTTTAGCAATAGATTCCCTAGGGTGTGATAAAGGATGTTTTCTCTACGTCTTCTTCATCCATCAACACCTGGTGATATCCTACGTAATAGTCCATGAAGGATTGTATCTCATGTTTGGCACAATTATCAACAAGGATGTGGATGTTTGGCAAGTGGAAGTTATCCTTGGGGCTTGCCCTGTTCAGGTCTCTATAATCCACACACTCTCTAGTTTTCCCATCCTTCTTTGGCAATGGGACTACGTTGGCCAACCATGTGGTGTACCGGACTACTCGGATCACTCCTGCCTCTAATTGTTTCGTGAATTGTTCTTTGATTTTATCTCTGAGGAAAGTTTTAAAGTTTCTCTGTTTCTACTGGATTGGGGGCACTCGGGATAAGTTGGCAATTTATACACTACCAAATCAACATTCAGTCCAGGCATGTCATTATATGACCACGCAAACACATCTTTGAACTCGAACAGGAATTGGATGAGCGCATCCTATGTTTTCTTATTTGCGTGGATTCTTATTTTGGTTTCCCTTATTTCGTTGGAACTACCCAAGTTAACTGGCGCAGTATCATTTTGGTTTATTTTAAAAATGTTCCAGTTCTCTATTTATTTTCCTAAAAGCCTCTTCTTCATTATATTACATTCCTTGGTTCATCATTTCAAAATTAGACGGCATGTTTGGATCTGGGCAGGTAGTTCGCAAGCATGACCTGTTATTTAAAGCCGCATTATTAGAACTGAAAGAATAAGTAAAAGAGAAAATAGAAAAAAAACAGAAATAATAAAGAAAAATAAATGATGGAATATTGATTTCATTTCTTGGAATTGGAAGATTACAGGGTTTAGATATGGAAATTAAAAATACAAGAAACTTTAAAGAAAACATCCGAGTTATACCCTAGGATAACCCGCGATGCAGAAAATGTGGCAAGACTAATCTATCGGGACTCCCCCCTGATGGGGAATGGTGTAGCCTTCCAATTCTTTAAGTTGGCCTCGGGTCCTATGTATAGCAACTTTGTGGTGCTAGAGCCCTCTCCTGGCTAAACCATGTAGGTTTCATATAGTATCTTTCTCATTTTCCCACATATTTTCTCAATCTCTTCGGTTGTAAAAACCTCATCCTCTTCTTATTCACTGTACTTTGGCTTGACAAATGTTACGTACAGATGTGGCAGTGGTTGAGGAAGGACCCAGCCATCATGCTTCCTGTCTTTTGCCCATTTTATGTCATCTGAAGTAGGTCAGAAGCCCATCCCGAAAAACTTTTCAGAGATTGGCAGAATAACTGGTTCAGCTATTCCTTGCAGGGATTTTCCAAGTCCCTTCCCTGGTCTAAAGCCATGTCATATCATTTATTTCGCCACCATAATTGATTTATTTGAAAGGAAGGGCTGGGGGCATGGGTTTCCCTCTTATAACTGGTCTACCACTACAACTTCAAAGGCTTGATAAACTATGTGCTCGCTGCTTTCTCTCGCTTCAAGGCATGGGACTGAGGGATCTCGATAAATTGATTGTTTATCCTCTCCATGGACCACAATTTCTCGTTCCTCATGCTCAAACTTTACCATCTGATGAAGAGTGGAATGTATAGCCCATGTTGCATGGATCCACGGCCTCCCCAGAAGAAGGTTATAGGATGTATCCATGTCTAGAACTTGGAAAGTCACATCAAAGTCAACTATACTGATTGTCAGATTAGATCAATTTCTCCAATCGTATCCCTTTTGATAACATTAAATGCTCGTACACAGACATTGTTGGACAAATCCTTTCTGTCCAATCTCCATGTGCTGTAATGTTGAGAGCTGGTAGATATCAACCCTAGAACCTCCGTCTACCATAACCTTTTTCACATAATACTCTTCACATTTGATAGTTAAGTGTAGGGCTTTGTTATGTGCAGCCTGTTTTAGCGGCAAAGCATTTTTGCTGAATGAAATCTGGTTGACAGCAAAAACTCTTTCTTCCATTCTTTCTAATTATTCCACAGAAGTCTTAGCTGAAAAGTATGCCTTATTGAGGGTCTTTATTAGTGCCTTCTGGTGTTCGACAGATTTCATCAACAAAGATAGCAAGAAGACTTGTTCAGGAAATTTTTGGAGCTGGTCAACAACTTCATAGTATGCTATCTTCATTTTTTTAAAGAAAGCTTTTGCCTCTTCGCCACTCAATGTTTTTTTGGCCGGTTTCTTGGTGGCTTTGTTCACTTTTTCCAAATTGAAGTACATTTCCACAGGGTAATTTTCTTCTCTTTAGATTTCTTTCCTTTTATACATCACCACTATTTTATGGTTTTTCCAGTGTACCGCTAAAGGATTCGTCATGGGCCTCTCTGGCGTGTGACCAATAACCACAGGCTCACTCAACCTAGGTGGATGAGTTGTCCCCCGCACTACATAAGCTCCCTTAGGCACATACATCTGGGTGGTTTTACTTAGTTTGAATCTCTTGGGAGGACTCAAAGCTGACCGCTTTTCCTTGCAGCCCTTGTGGAACATAGAGAACTGTGTCTTTGGCGGACGTTGCCCCCCTTTTCTGTCTTAATTTTATTTTCTGATTTGGTGCATGTGAATTTTCTCTCGTTCTCCCCTTCATCTGGCTTCGAGGAATTTTTTAACTTCCTTTCCACATCAACTATGGCAATTATGGCTTTCAACGCCGAGTCAAATTCTTTGTCTTCACATATCATTTCGATTACCGACCCGTTGTTGTGGCTGACAAAAGGTTGTTAGTCACGTAGGGGATGTCCTCGTCCCAGAGCACAATCTTCCTTTGTCTATTAGATCCTCTACAACTCTTTTCAGGGTCCAACAGTTTTTCGTGTCATCACCTTCAGCTCCCAAATGATAGGCACATCGGGTCCTTGCTAGTAGGAAATTTATTTCAGGTTTTGCCTGTTTGGAGGTACGGGCTGAAATAGACCAACCTGGACCAGTTTTGGAAACATACTAGATTAGGACTCACTGATTGGTGTAAAGTTTTGTCTTCTGGGTAGTTCACGAGGACGAAATTTATTTTGGGGAGGACGGGGGTTATAGTGTTTTTGGTGAGGACGCTGGTTTCTTGGGAATGGAGCTTGGTTCTTGTTGGCTTGTTTCTGAGGCCAACCAAAAGGTTGAGCATTCATGACCGCATACGGCTGAGGAGCATAGGCCATGTCCTTGTGAGGGTAATAATGTTGCGGGGTTCTTTCTGAGAACATGGGTCTGGGAGCACGGTGCCTTTTTGCGCCTGATGCTGCCATAGATGTTTCTTCTTTTATCTTGCCCTTTGTTACTCCTCAAAACCCTCCCTAGATGGCTTGGGAGGTTGCTATGATAGTGGATTGGCTTATAAATTTTCCTGTTTTTCATCCATTTTCCACCATTTCCCTGATTTTGATAGCTTCCACGAATGGTTTACCCATAACTGACATCATATTCTACAAGTAGTCGGCTTTCTAAGCTTGGAGGAACACTATGACCATTTCAACCTCATCCATCAGAGGCTTTACTCTAGATACTTGCTCGCTCCATTTGATTGCATAGTCCCAAAAGCTCTCCGAGGACTTCTTTTTCAAGTTGACCAATCAATTTCTGTCTGGAGCAATATCTATATTGTACTGAAATTATCTGGCAAAGTCTCTAGAAAGGTCGTCCCAAATGTGCCACCGAGATATTTCTTGATCTATGTACCACTCGGAGGCAATACCAACCAGACTTTCCTAGAAATAGGCCACAAGTAATTTATTCTTTTCCTCCGGCCCCTCACAACTTATTGCAGTATTTCTTGAGAAGAGCAATAGGATAACCATGTCGATCGTACTTCTCAAACTTAGGAGCTTTAAATCCTAATGGCAAGTTCAAATGAGGGAAAATGCATAAATCAGTGTAGGACATACTCTTCTACCCGCTCAAGCGCTGGATGTTCTTGAGGCTTTGCTCTATACTCCTCATCTTTCTTACAATGTCTTCATGTTCAGGAGTTTTGGGAGTCATTTCTTGTCCCAGAGTGAACTCAAATTGAGTCGGCTGAGGTTAGGTATAAGTAGGAATATAGGAGGCTCCATTTGGAGGTTAGGTGTTTGGAATATAAATGCCGAAGGATTAAAAGTAGGCCTAGGCAGTCCAGGTTGTGTTGTGGCCGATCATGGGGGTGCGGTGAAGATGTTTGGGGCCACGCTGGGTATGAACATCTGGGGGCGAACCTTAGAGGATGTTCCAAAAAAATGGGCCGAGATGGTTGGGTGTCCTAGTGAGATATTGGGGTGAATATTTGGGACAGTGAAAGTTCCACCAATTTTAGGGAAAAGCTCAGAAAATTTGGGAATTGCACTAGGCGGCTCCTTTTGTTTGACCAAGCATGCCATATTTCAATAATGCTTAGACGCAATAACATGTTTTCCTAAGCGGTTGCTGATTCTAAAACCGGGATGCCCGAGATTGGGCTCTCATCCGTTATAGGAATTGCTGGCAGAGTAATTTCTGGATACATTTCAATGCTACCCTTTGATCTCATGAAATATGTATAGGACGCCATACTACTACTAAAACCAACCACCGTTCTATAAAACCATGGACTGGATATGGAGAGCAGCAAGCAGTTAGTTTGTGACAAATAACAGACAAGTAATCGCATGTTGGGGTGTGATGCACCTATGCAGTTAAATGAGTTTCTATATGTTTTCCAACGGTTGCGTGCTTTGTTCCGGCTTTTTTTGTTCTTTCCCATTTTCTCTCTTATTGATTTTACTCTCTCTTTGTCTTGCTTTTCTTTTCCTCTATACTTTTCTCATTTTTCCGTTTTCTTTATTGGAGTTATTTACAAGATTATGACCGGATCCGATGAGATTGCTTACGTATCACTATGCCACGTGAATAAGATCATGCGTAGTTCAGGAAAATGAATAGGAAAAGTAAAGAAATAATTTTTCAGAATTTTCAGTTTTCACTAATAAACCTTTTATTACAAAAGACGTTAACTACTCTTTTTCTTCGAAATAAAACTACAAACTCAAAATAAAGCAAAAATACAGACTCAATGATTGAGAACTCAAGAATACACTAATGCTTTAACGGTTGGGGCCTGCGAGGCATTATTTGGCCTGGCCGAGGGCTTATGTGCGAGACCCCCTTGTAGTTGCTCCAAATCACTCATAACTTGACGAACAAAAGTCATCACTGGGGCAAAGAAGGTGGTATGAGTCATGTTTTCGCACGCTTGGCATATCATGGTAATGTAGTCAGCGATGGTTCTGATTCTTTCTCTAATTCTACCTTTTCGTGGAGTAGTCGCCCTATTTGCCAGTTTTGGCCTTCTAACACTTTGCAGTCATGAAAATGTTGATCTTGAATTTGCTATATTTCTTCCTCCATTTTAGCCATAAAATTATAATTATGCTCCCTATCAGCCTTGAAATCTTTAGCTCATTTGGTTCCCTCATCTCAAGAGTAGTTACCTTTATTCTTAGGCTGGTAACAGTCCTTTCATAATTTCTCTTCATTTGTTGCACAAATCGTGCCCGTTCTTCTGCTTTCTTTGCCCATCGTGCCCGGATTTTTTCTAGACTATCTTCAGACTTTTCCATGTCTTCTTGACATTCAAGGACTTTCTTCTTTAGTCCACTTATAGGCCTCTCATCAACTCGACTTCTTTCAGGGTTATTAGTAATTGTTTTCATCTTTCCGATCTGAGCTTTAAGGGCATCATTTTCCTGGATCGGTTTCTTCTTTTCTCTCTCGTCGACTGCGGTTTGAACACCATTTTCAAATTGAAGCTCCATGAGTTGCCTTTCCAATTTGCTTATTTTTGCGTTGTATTCATTCTCTTTGGTCAACCAGTCCTATTGTGGTTGTGCCTCAACTGTGAATTATTGGACATGTGGCCTCTTTGCCGGCCTTTCTATAATTTGGAATTTCTTGCAGAACTAGTCAATGTATGTAGGGTCTACTTTACCTCTAACTCGATCTCACACTTGTGAGCACGTGATTTTTGCTTCTCTTGACATGTTCCTATAAAATTCATTAAACTAGGATTTTTCTTTTTATTATTTTAATTTTTAGGAATTAATTGTGTGACTTAGTGTTTATTCACATCTTTCTTTTATTATTTGAATTTTTAGGATTTATTTGCGTGATTTTGTGTTTGTTTGAATATTAGGAATTAATTGCATATTTTGTGTTATTTACATGTTGTATGTTTGAATTCGCGTAATTCATAAAAGTATAAAAATGGCATATGTGCATTTAGTATTTAAATTGTATATTTTGGTTATTAATTGGTTAATATTGAAAATAAGGAAAAGCAACAAAAATGGTCTGTTGTATTCCTACTTTTAATTTGATTTAGTTAATTTTGGAAACAAATTAGTATAATATTTGGAGTTAATTTGGGTCCCTTATTTTAATTTGGCATCAGAAAATTTGTATATATTTGTTTTGTTTTTTTAAATAAAAAGAGAAAAAAAAAAAGAAACAATTTAAGTAGGCTATTTAGTCTTTTGGACCAACCCTCTCATGAATAATATTAGCCCAGACGGACCAGCAAATCAGGACCAAAACCATGCCCGAACCCGGTCCAGCCCCACCCCTCACTAAAATGACACCGTTTTAAAACACTCAATCTCGACCGTTCATCTCCAGCCATCCAACGTTTATTAACTAGGCCCCAATTACGTTAATATGTCAAAATAATCCCTGAGACAACCTACGACCAAGTACAATTTCATCTCCTGTTACCGCTATCTCACCGCCACCCTCCGCCATCTGCCACCGGCCGGAAATCGCCGTCGGCAGTGGTAAGTCTCCCAACATACCTAAATTAACACCATAGATGCGTCTTAGCCTACTCTATCAAAATATCCAACTCGTGTTCCTCGAATCAGTCTCAATCTCCTTGAATATTCGAAAACGTCACCGCCGGCTCCGCCTTCTCTGGCGGCAAGTCTTCAATCTTGACCAAAATTGCACAATATACTCATCATGACACCCTGTACTCCAATTTTGGACCAGCTGTCATCGAATCCAATTGAAACACCCAAAATTTTAGAACTAAAACTTGCAGCTCCTAAGTCTGCTAGACTTGAACTCATCATGCAAAGAGTTTGGATTCTTACCATCCTAACCTCGAAGATAATTTGAGCATGAGGTTAGCATCAGGTGATTGATCCCACAAGAAAAATTGGTTAACACGCATTTGGTTCAAATCAGAGAAGCCAAGTTTCGAGTAGTCTGAATCATTCTTCACTTAGGTATCTCTTTTCATATTGTTTTCTTCTTCCTATTTTTCTCTTTTCTTTCCACTTTTCCCTCGTTTCTTTTGTTGTCTCACAATTGTCTCCTCCATTCACGTCTTTTCTTTATCTATTTCTATCTTTTTTTTCCAACAGTGTTTTTAAGATCGATTTGCGTTAGTATAACGATTAGCACTAATTTATGTTTATCATTGGCACTTTTGATAACTATATTTCTCTGAACTTGGTATGCTTTATTTGAGTTATTTTTGATTAATCCGAGTTTTATTATGTTATATTAGGTGTTAAAGTAATCTAAATTTGTTTTAGTTTGGTTGGTTCATCAGCTTCTGTTATTGTTTGTTTTTTTCTTATGTGCGTGAAGGTTTTGGGTCATAGTGATGGGAGTTCCGTAATAGGGTAGAATATTGGGTCTTCGTTTGTTTTAACCCATCCCAGCAGCACTCTATTTTTTGTTTGGGCTGACCTATTTGTGTGTGGACAGCTGAGAGTAAATATTAGGGTCTTGGAGGGTAGTTTACGTATCTGAGAGTTACGGAAACTTTTAAAACAAACTAAGAAGCTTCTAGGTTGGGGTGTGATTGGAATTTCAGAATTTTAAGTAATGGAACTTGGGGAACAAGTTAAAAATCCAGGGATCCCTAGGCTAAAACAAGAATTAAAGGGGGCAAACAGGTGAAAAATAAAATCTTGAGTTTTACCCTATGGTTAGCATATATAAGATATCATTCTTGTCTTACAAGGCAAGAGAGGAGGAGAGGAAAAAAAAATCAGATAGAGGAGGATTTTCAGGTCTTACATTTTTACTATTCCATTGAATTAGCAGTCCTTTTCTTCGATTTCTGAGTTTGTTGTTCGAGCACTAAGGGTTTCTTGATCATCTGGGATGAAATAGCTCGAATTTGGGGTTGGTAAAAGCTTGGTTGGGTTCCTTCTTGGACTTCCATTTGATTGGGGGTGAACTGTGACTATTTTCCATAATTTTGGGGTTAAAATATATTGCTTGCTTTGGGGTCTTGATGTGTTGCTGCTGCAAAGGATCATCTACTGTCTCTCACTTACTCCGTGTTTCCTTTAATTCTTCAGGTATTTCATTAACACTAGGAAGATCAATTGGATGTACTTTGAAGGTTGGATTTGGAAAAGATGTGATTAAGTATGCTGTTTTGTTAGACTTTGAACTATAAATTAGTTTTTAGATTAATGTGTAATAAAAGTCAAGTTTTAGATCTATACTCATGATTCATTTACTTAGGGTATATGAGTTTGAATGGATGAATGTATAAGATGAACTTTTCTTTTAAGCAAACAAACTGTCGATTTTAAGGATTCTATTGTGTCAAAACTTTCAACAAAGAGTTTCAGTGATTTCGCATAAACTCACTGGTATGTGAAATTCGTCATATGCATCCATTTTTTGTAATTTATTGAGTGTGATTGGGTATTTTCACTAATATTTGTAATTGATTCCCTTCAGCTGATGAACCTTAAATATTTCGATAGGGTTTTGAATATAAGCTGGAGTATCTTAATTTATATGTGCCAAATAGGATAGCATTATGATGTTGTATGTTCTGTCGTTAATATAGAGTCAAGTTATTTATTAGCATCGGTTTTACGTATGCGTCTGTTCCTTTTCGTATTTGTATCTCTATCACATATGACAATGAGCTTAAGAAGTTTGTTTATAATTGTATTTACGCATAGATAAAATAGTTTCACGTTTGCACTCAAAAAATATTATGATTTCCTGGATTAGATTCAGCTATTTCTTGAGTTTTGGTTTATTAAATTATGTCTGTAAGTATAGTATCACGACAAGCTCAAAGAATAGGGAAATAATTAAATACGATGTCTGCTTTGGGGGCGATTAATAAAATTACTATAGCTAGTGTAAGGTCCCCATGACGTGGTTATGATACTTGATCTCAACTTAGTTGTAAAAATGAATATTCATGGTTCATTTAGTTGAAATCATTTCCTTTAATTAATCAAGGTGCGCCCTGTCAAGTAAGACCCATACCTATGGCCTTCACTTTGTTTAATATTGAATTGAACCTTAGATTCTGAATTGTGCCATTTAGTAAATTTCATGGCCCTTGCAAAGTGCGAACGTACAATTTCTTCAAGCACGTTAGTTTAATAATTTACATTTCCTAAATTCGGGTGCACATTTATGTGACCCCAATCTTAATCCCAACGAAGTTGAAATGTGTCAAAAACCACGGGTGCATTTATGTGACGTGGTTCGAGGCATGTTTTAACGATGTTGCAATTTTCATTAAATAATAATGATAGAAGTAATTAAAAATTTCAAAAATTCTCATAGGTTCATAATTGTATAAAATCAGATAATTTGAGCCAAATATAACGGTTGAGTGACCATGCTAGAACCACGGAATCCGAGAATTCCTAACACCTTCTCCTGGGTTAACAGATTTCCATACTTGGATTTCTTGTTCGCGGACTGTCAGCAGAGTCATTCTTTCCTCGATTCGAGATTCTAAATGGTGACTTGGACACCATAAATCTTCTAAGTGGCGACTCTGAAATTCTCTTAAATAATTGAATCCTGTTTTGATTGTCCTTTAATTGGAAAAACTCTTTTATCTACGCCCTTCACCGGGATGTAGTAAATCAAAAGGAGCTGTGACTGCTCTAGCTACTCTGCTGGGGAGGAATCCTGGATCTCCGGTTCAGGGTTCAAGAGTTCGAGCTTAGAATAATTGTTTTATTTGGCTTCGTTTATTATCTGATTTTACATGTTGGCTTAATGTGCAAAATGATGCTTTTACCGCTTTGATATTACCTGAACTGTACATATGAAATGCTACGAAACCCTTCTCTTCTCACCTCTGGGGATGTGCTTACTGGTTGGGACTCCATTCTGTTAGTGTCATACCTTAAAATAAGAAAGAGGCTCGGGAAAGTTACTAAGCCGGACGATCTTGCGAGTCCCCGGTACGTAACCCCATCCTCGACTAGAGTTGTCTGCTCAGGTACAAAGTAGAGAACAAATACCCAGTTGCTGAACTTAGTAACAAGACCTCATGCTGGATCCCTTGTTGGAATGTTTGTTTACATCACGTGCATTTGACTTAGGGACTCAACACAGGGGTTGGGTCCATCTAGGACAGGTGACCTGAAATGAAAAGACCATCCTGATGCATATTACGTGCTACTTATGGATTTAGTTGCTTTGGATTTGCATGTTGACCGGCTTGTGAGTAAGGAAAGAATATTGAGAAATAACTGGAACTAGGACTGACTTAGATTAATCATTTTTCATGTAAAACCCATGCTAAATAGCGCCGAAATGCTGCCGAATTTTTGAAAAAAGGGAAGAAAAGAAAAAACAAAAGAAAAAAGGGGGCATTTTTAACAAAATTTTGGTTTCGCGAAATTGTTTTGCCTGAACTATGCTGGTTTGATTCTCACCAGGAGTCGTATACGTTGGCAACCCCCATCGGGTCCAACCTCCTTTTTTCAAAATAGTTTTCACACTTTATGTATTGTCCTGAATAAATCGGGTGACACTGTTATTGCCAAGAATAGCCAAACGTTTCTAAAAGGGACGATGGAAGGCTGATTTTGAACAAATGGTCACCTTTGGGTCTCTGCTGTATTTTGGCCAGCTAGCGGGCACGGTCAAAAAAACTTCCTCCAGAAGTGCAAAAAGGTCGTATTCCTAAATCTGGGCGTTTGGTTTTAGAAAACAAATTTCATAAAAGAAAATTTTTGATTTTGAAGTCAAAATAAAGTCACAAGTCACTAATTCACCTTAATAAATGTGCATGATGAACATTCCGACTGACCCTTTTTCATTTGTGAGATGAATTCCTTTGGAGTTGCGATTGTGGTGGAATAATCTAGGAAGAGAAGGCCAAGATGAGATAAAGCAGTACTTGGGGGGACTCCCTGAGTTATTGGATATTATACCTTGAGGAGACATCATAAGAGCGTCGGTCATGTGGTCGGACCCGGTGCACAATGTGTTCCACTTCTCAAATTTTCAACTTACCCCAACATTGGAAGAATAGCGGGATACATTGGAACTGCTTAGCATCCTTTGAGACACAAGTATTTGGTTTCTCCAAGAGTGGTAGCGGTGCACAAGTTCTTAGATACCTTGAAAATAAGAGAGTGGTACATTATTGGAACTTGGCAGCAGTGTTTTGCACCTTTTCATTCCTGTATACCAGATATGGTCACATAGGGGGGTTCAACAATCCAGAAAACAATCTCTGCAGCAAAGGAAATCGTGTCAAATGGGAAGAACACAAACGCTTCTCTTTTATGGTTGCTTTTCTAGGGCTTCTAGTGTTTCCAAGAAAGGATGGATCATTGACAAAAAGATAGCAGGGGTTGTCAACACTCTACGCACACAGGCTAAGTGCACACTCGCTTCTATGATAGAAGTCAAGATGTTTCGCGCTCTCACAGCTTGCAAGGCTGGGAAAGATTTCTTTGAGGGGTGCAATCTATTATTGCAAATGTGGATGACTAAGCATCTTTGCCACCGTCCTCAATTCATGAGTTATGGGTGCACAGAGAAAACTTGCATAGAGGAGTTTTACACAAGAATTGAAAGGCTCAGCTTACCCGAAGGTGTAGTAAGATGGACATCCTACTTTCAGACCCTCACTTCCAGTCAAATAGAATAGACACTGGGATGGTTGTCTGTGGACGAGATCGTATACATACCGGCAACAAAACCTCATTTCCTTCTTATGGGTCTTAGGAGTATCCAGCCTTATGCCCCGAATCTGCTCTTGAGACAACTCGGAAGATGCTAGATAATTCCAAAAGACAAAGATCTTAGTATCCGGGTAGTCGAGATTGGACCTGATGGTTAGTTCCCCGAAGTGGACGGTCAGCAATATTTGGAATGAATGCCAATACCTAACCGCAAACACTTGCGTATAGGATCGGGCTAGAGGCCAAGTGTCACCAGGATACCTTGCTTGGTACAGGAGAGAAATTGAGTTTGAGAGACCACCCAAAAGGCCTCATCTCCAGGAATTCATCCAAACGTCACATGAACAATGGGACTGGCTAGCCAAGGAAATTGAGTACAGGGACACCAAAGGAAAACTAGGAAAACAAGTTAAAGAGCTTCGATTGGAAAATGGTTTGCAAGCCGCTGCAGATGAGGGGGAAAAGAAAAGATTAACCAAAGAAAACGAAGTGTTGCGGGCCCAAATCCAGAAAATGAAAATAGCCGCAAAAAATCCCCACCAGAAGCGTGAAGGATGAAATGCTCATAGACAATTTAAGGCCTAAAGTAACCGAGTATGGGTTTGACTTGAATAAAGCAGAAGGTGAGCTATCCAGGGATCGGAAACAATTGGCTAAATATGCGGAGAAACGAGTGCATATCATTGAGCAATTAAAAGAAAGGCATGATGATGAGGTTGATGGGTTAAAAAGGAAGGTCATTAAGGCTGAGAAAAAGTGGCCAAGCAAGTTGGGGATTTCAAAGCTGAGAGAGAATATTGTTATGCAGTTATAGCAAGGTTGGAGATAGATTTGCGATAATTCCAAGAACTAAATCAGGTAGCCGAGCGAACTCTGGAGGCAAGAGCCGAGCAAAGGGGCAGTTATTGCAAGAAAAGTGTGTTATCAGGGAGAGAGTATGGACGATCGCATAGTACATCACCACAAAGTGCAACCATTGAAAGGATATTGTTGGAAACACGTTCTCAATGTGTTCTTATGTGTAGGTTTTGATGAATGACAAACGAAGCGCAAATTGATATATGACGAAGTTCAAGTACAAGCGCACAATTGGTGGATAACGAGATTCAAGCACAATACAAAGTTTTATAGTTTAAATGAGTTGTTCTTAATTGAGATCCTGATCCGACAACTTGACTCATGACATGGCTTCTCTCGTAAAACTATTTTTACAAAATCATGCATATTTAATTTAATGCTAAATGATTTTAAATCATGCATATTTACTTTAGTCAAAATGATTTTTAAATATGCCTCTAAAATCTAGACTAAGATAATCGATTATGTACATATGATAATCGATTATGTTAAGCCAAGACTGCATGACAATCGATTGTTAACTAATGACAATCGATTGTGTTAAGGCAGTGAGCATCAGGTTTTTCAAACCTGCATGACAATCGATTGTGAACCTTATGACAATCGATTGTGATGAGGCATTGTACATCAAAGTTTTTCAATACTCAGAATAATCGATTGTGAAGCTAATGACAATCGATTATGAAGAGACAGTGTCCATCAGATTTTTAAAAGTCACAAAATAATCGATTGTGAACATATGACAATCGATTGTGTTGAGGCAGTGTCTTCCAGACTTTTTCAAAGTTATTAAATAATCGATTGTGAGTATATAACAATTGATTGTCACGAGGCAGTGTCTAAAATGATTTTCAAAGTCTGATAAATAATCGATTGTTAACATTGCACAATCGATTGTGAAGCTGACCGTTGTCGTAATGTTTTCAAATACCGTCAGGTAATAGATTATTGATTTTGTACAATCGATTGTTGATATTAAAATCTGAAAAAGATTTTTTGAACGTTGCTGAATAATCGATTATTGATTCTGTATAATCGATTGTTTTACGTAAAATCTGGAAATGATTTTTTGAACGTTGCCAATAATCGATTGTTGGTCTTGGACAATCGATTGTTAAGCGCAAAATCTGGGATTGATTTTTGGAACGATTGGCAAACAATCGATTGTGGCTTCTTGACAATCGATTGTCACACAGTAAAATCAGCAACTCTTAATTGGCAATTAGGCAACGGTAGTGCCAAGTTTTTCAACTATAAATACAGCTTCATTTCAGTGTTTTAAACACAACAACATACAACAACTGATCATACAATTGCTATAAGCTTGCATTCTCTATTGCTTATCATTTTATATTCAGTACATAAATTTTGAGAGCCATATTATTGTTCAAAATTGTTGTGATCTTGAGCTTACTTCTTTTACTCATATCTACTCATTAAGGAGTGCTTTGTTTGAGTGTTTAGTGTTTTGTACACTTGTAAGAGAATCGTGATTCTCTTGTTGTAAGGAACTTGTGTTTCCTTGGTTGAAGTCTTGGAGTGTTGTATCTTCGTGCAAAGGTGTTAAGGCTTGTGTCCTTAAGTTGTAAAGGTTGGTTAGGCACCCGTAAGCTTAACAGTGAAGTCTTGGAGTGTTGTATCTCCGAGCAAAGGTGTTAAGGCTTGTGTCCTTAAGCTGTAAAGGTTTGTTGAGCACCCGTAAGCTTGACAAGTTAGTGGAAAATCTCGAGAGAGTCTCTCGGGGATTGGACTAGCCACGTGTTGTGGTGAACCAGTATACATCGGTGCGTACTTTATTATTTATCGCACTTATTCACTTCCTGCAATTTTTTAATTCCGCAAAGTTTACGCTAATTTTTATTATAACGCTATTCACCCCCCCTCTAGCGTTAAGCGTATTATCTAACAATTGGTATTAGAGCCCAACTCTCTGAAGACTTAACAGTTTGAGAGAACCATCCATGGCTTCTACTCGTGACTCTTTTGCAGGAATTGATAAAGGACAATGCTCCACACGACCACCTCTATTCAATGGTACAAACTACACATACTGGAAGGAGAGGATGAAAATCTTCGTTCAAGCAAACAACTTTCGTCTCTGGAAGGTGATAACGAAGGGAAATCAAATTCCAACCAAAAAGGTTGAAAACGAATGGGTTCCCAAATCTGAAGAAGAATATGACGCGGATGATATCCGAAAGGTTCAAAATAATGCTAAAGCAATTAATTTATTATATTGTGCTGTAAATGCTGACGATTACAGGAAAATATCGTGTTGCACAACGGCAAAGGAAATTTGGGACAAGCTGGAAATTATGTACGAAGGTACGAACCAGGTAAGGGAAGCTAAAATTGATTTCCTAACCCATGCTTATGAATTATTTCACATGAAGGAAGGTGAAAAGGTGGATGAAATGTTTGAACTATTTTCAATAATCGTAAATGATCTACATGCTCTCCAGAAGACATTCACGGATAGAGAACTTGTTCGAAAAATTCTTAGAAGTCTCACTCCGGCATGGCGATCAAAGGCCGACGCAATCCAAGAATCCATTGGCGTCTCAAATGTCACCATCGACGCATTAAGAGGTAACCTTAAGACTTATGAGTCTACTATACTTAACCCTCTTGTTGATGATCAAAGGAGGCAAAGAATAGCGCTTAAGGCAAGCACAAGCCAACCTCAAGTTGATGAGGACGGAGACAACGAGTTTGGACTCGTTATAAAAAGATTTCAAAAGTTCATGCGAAAGGAGTATGAACGAAAGGGCAAAAAGCAAAGGCGAGCAAATAAAGTGCTATGAATGCGGTGAAACCGGGCACGTCAAATCAAATTGCCCAAACATCAAAAAGGAGAAGAAAACTTTTAAGAAGCAACGTGCATACATTTCTTGGGGAGGAGACTCCGGAGATGAGTCAAGCGAAGAAGAAGAAGACGAAGCCGCAAACCTTTGTCTTATGGCGCAAGAAGACAAGCAAGATGAGGTATGTCAAATCTCTTCTAAAAACTTCTTTACTCTTGAAGAAATGCGAATTGCTTTTGATGAGCTATATACTGAATTTATTGAGGCTTCAAAAACTGTCAAGAGCATAAAAGAAAATGCTTCTCTAAAAGAAAAAGATTTTCAAAAACAGCTTTCTTTGAAAGAAAAGGACTTAGAAAAACTGGTTTTAGAAAATGAGAAGCTGAAAGAGGAAAACAAGTTTTTCGGAAAAAGAAGCGCCGACAAGCCCGAAAGTTCTATTAAAAATTGTTCTTCTTGCATGCATCTCGAAAATGAGGTAAATAGACTTAAAGGTGCCTTAGATAAGTTTAATTCTTCCCACAAAAATTTGAATAAGGTCCTTGTTAATTTGAAATCAACCAAGCATGGCATAGGCTTTAAGAATGAGCCTAAAGAAAAGGTTGACGCCAAACCCCAACCACCTAAGGCTCAACCTAGGATTAATAAAACAAATGCTTATCGTAGAAATAGCAATCCTAGAACAAATATGCATGCAGGACCAAATGTTGAACATTTTAGAAGACCTAGAAATGACTTACCACCTAGAAATGACTACCCTAGAAATGATGCATATTCTAGGACAAACACTAGAAGGAGTTTTGAACCTTTTAGAACATCTAGACATGACCATTACTCTAGAAATGCTGCTCATTTTAGAACTAATAGTAGGAGAAATGGTTCTCATGAAATGCGCAATAGTCATAATGAAAATAGAGTAATCCATTTTCGTCCATCAAGTTACTATAAACCTAGAAGGATGCATAACCCCAACGTGACTTGTCATTATTGTAGACGCATTGGTCATATTGCTCCTGCATGCTTTACACGACATAGACATATCACTCAATCGCATCATTATAATATGCCTAACCCTCAAGGACCCAAAATGGCATGGATACCTAAAACGCATTAATTTGTTTTGTAGGTATGTTTGATGGGATCAAGTGTACTATGGTACCTTGATAGTGGATGCTCCAAGCACATGACGGGAGACGAATCCAAATTCCTTCAACTAGAACACAAAGAAGGAGGAAGTGTTATTTTTGGTGACAACAATAAAGGAAAGATTATCGGCATCGGATCGGTCAGTAAGGATGAAAATTCTTCTATTAAACATATATTACTTGTTAAAGGTTTAAAGCATAATCTCTTGAGCATAAGTCAATTATGTGACAAGGGAAATCTTGCCTTATTTGATTCGGATGAATGCTTAGTATTTAGACGTAGTGATTTCAAAATTATCCTTCGTGGTTTTAGAGTGGATAATATTTACATGGTTGATCTTGCTAATTCCTCACCCGAATATGTGGATTGCCGTATGAGCAAAGAGGATGATACTTGGCTATGGCATCGTAGAGTAGCACATATAAACATGCATCTTTTGAACAAATTGATTTCACAAAATTTAGTTGTTGGTCTTCCAAATTTAAAATTTGAAAACGACTCTATTTGTGATTCATGTCAAAAAGGGAAGCAAACAAAAGCATCTTTCAAATCCAAAAATTTTGTTTCAACTTCTAGACCATTGCAATTGCTTCACATGGATTTATTTGGACCATCTCGCATTGAAAGTCTAGGAAGAGATCGTTATGCTTTTGTGATTGTTGATGATTATTCTAGATTTACTTGGACTTTATTTCTTGTCAATTAAAGTGATGCTTTTCAGAATTTTAAATATTTCCTTAAACGTGTTCAAAACGAAAAGGAAACAACCGTCACTTCAATTAGAAGTGATCATGGGAGAGAGTTTGATCACAATCTCTTTGCGGACTTTTGTGACGAACTCGGCATCGATCATACCTTTTCCGCTCCATGAACACCACAACAAAATGGGGTGGTGGAAAGGAAAAATAGGTGTCTCGAAGAGATGGCTAGAACCATGCTCGAAGAGGCTAAGATTCCCAAACATTTTTGGGCGGATGCAGTGAGTACCGCATGCTACATCTTAAATAGAGTAGTCATAAGGTCTATACTCATGAAAACTCCCTATGAACTCTATAAGGGAAGGAAACCAAATATCTCCCATTTTAGAGTATTCGGTAGTAAATGTTTTATTCATAACAATGGCAAAGATCAATTGGGAAAATTTGATGCTAAGTCCGATGAGGGAATTTTCATTGGTTATTCTTCACGTAGCAAAGCATATAGGGTTTTTAATAAAAGAACCGAAACTGTGTAGGAATCCCCTCATGTTGTATTTTCCGAAAATAATGCTCGCTTGGGGAGAAGGATTCCGGTTTTGATCTTGCAGGAATTTTAGATAGCTTGAAAGACAAAATACAAGAGGAAACACCTAAGGAAAATAAAGATGAAATCTTGGAACAACCAATGGAGGAAGCGCCACAATTGGAGAATGAAACGAAAACGCCTAACGAGTGGAGGACAATCAAAGATCACCCTCTCGAACAGGTAATTGGCGATGTCGAAGAAAAGGTAAGTACCCGAAACTCCCTTATGAACACCTTAGGACATACTGCTTTTGTGACTCAAATTGAACCAACAACCATCTCCGAAGCAATTGAGGATGAATTTTGGACCTTGGCAATGCAAGAGGAGCTTAACCAATTCAAACGGAATGACGTTTGGGATTTGGTGACAAGACCCGAAAATCATACCATAATTGGTACGAAATGGGTTTTTCGAAACAAACTAGATGAAAATGGTGTAATCACTAGAAACAAAGCTAGGCTTGTAGAAAAAGGCTATAATCAAGAAGAGGGTATTGACTATGAAGAAACATATGCTCACGTAGCTAGATTAGAAGCTATTCGTCTATTGCTCGCTTTTGCCTCTTCTATGAATTTCAATTTATATCAAATGGATGTGAAGAGTGCTTTTCTAAATGGTGTTATACAAGAAGAAGTTTATGTTGAACAACCCCCCGGTTTTGAAGATTTTAAATCTCCCGATCATGTTTTTCAAACTCAAAAAGGCTCTCTATGGTTTAAAACAAGCTCCCCGAGCTTGGTATGAAAGATTGAGTAAATTTCAGTTGGAAAATGATTTCATTAGGGGGAAAGTTGACACCACCCTTTTTGTTAAGCATAAAAACAATGATATTTTATTAGTTCAAATATATGTGGATGATATCATATTTGGTGCTACTAACAATGTCTTATGCAAGAAATTTTCCGATTTAATGACAAGCGAATTTGAGATGTCTATGATGGGTGAGTTAACATACTTTTTGGGATTACAAGTAAAGCAAATGAAAGAAGGTACGTTCATTTGCCAAGCCAAATATTGCAAAGAATTGCTGAAACGATTTGAAATGAACAATGCAAAAGCAATGGCGACTCCCATGAGCACATCCGATCATCTAGACAAAGATGAGAAAGGTAAGGAAGTCGACACTAAGAAGTATCGAGGTATGATTGGCTCTCTTCTCTATCTTACTGCTAGTTGTCCGGACATCATGTTTAGCGTGTGCTTATGTGCCCGTTATCAATCGTGTCCGAAGGAGTCTCACCTTACTGCGGTAAAACGGATTTTGAAGTACCTTGTTGGTACTACAAATGTGGGTCTATGGTACCCCAAAGGTTCTTCATGCCAACTCGTTGGCTATTCCGACTCCGATTTTGCTGGATGCAAATTGGACCGCAAGAGCACTAGTGGCACTTGCCATTTGCTCGGTAGCTCTCTCGTTTCTTGGTTTAGCAAGAAACAAGTAAGTGTTGCGTTGTCCACAACCGAGGCTGAATATGTAGCCGCGGGGAGTTGTTGCGCTCAAATCCTATGGATGAAACAACAACTCTTGGACTATGGCCTAAGTCTTGATCATATCCCTCTTAGATGTGATAATACTAGTGCCATATGCTTGACGAAGAACCCCGTTCTTCATTCGCGAACAAAACACATTGAAATTAGACATCACTTTATAAGAGATCACGTTCTCAAGGGGGATGTCGAAATCGAATTTGTTGAAACCAAAGATCAATTTGCCAACATCTTTACAAAGCCCTTAGAGAAAGAGTCCTTCTTCCGAATTCGTAGTGAACTCGGGATTCTTGACTCCACGTTGATCTAAGTCATGCATTGCATCTTTTTATCTTACATGATTTCTAACTTGAGCGTCAGAGACGTCTAACGAATTTTTGCAGGTATCGCCCTAAAGGTAGGGGAATTATAAAGCATGACGTGCAATAATCAAGTCTTCTTCAGAAAAATCGGTTTCTGTCGTCTAATAATCGATTATCTCGTATCAATAATCGATTGTACTGCTATTACTTGAGTTATTGTGCTCTCTTTAAGTAATCACGTTTTCTTTCCAATAAATAAACAAGTTTTATTTACATCTTTGGCATCTTCTTATATTATTTTTGCTAATGGCAAAAGGGGGAAGATAACGGGTATGCACTCTCAATATTTATAAGCATAAATTGAGGGGGAATTCATTTATTGAGGGGGAACAAATTGCATACTTGTTGATGCATATATATACTTGTCTTGAATCGTCATTATAAATTGTTTAATTTGCGTAACCCGCTTAAAGTTTGCCATTATCAAAAAGGGGGAAATTGTTGGAAACACGTTCTCAAGGCTTTATACTAAAACGTGTGTTCTTATGTGTAGGTTTTGATGAATGACAAACGAAGCGCAAATTGATATATGACGAAGTTCAACTACAAGCGCACGATTGGTGGATAACGAGATTCAAGCACAATACAAAGTTTTATAGTTTAAATGAGCCGTTCTTAATTGTGATCTTGATCCGACAACTTGACTCATGACATGGCTTCTCTCGTAAAACTATTTTTACAAAATCATGCATATTTAATTTAATGCTAAATGATTTTAAATCATGCATATTTACTTTAGTCAAAATGATTTTTAAACATGCCTCTAAAATCTGGACTAAGATAATCGATTATGTACATATGATAATCGATTATGTTAAGCCAAGACTACATGACAATCGATTGTGAATTAATGACAATCGGTTGTGTTAAGGCAGTGAGCATCAGGTTTTTCAAACCTGCATGACAATCGATTGTGAACCTTATGACAATCGATTGTGATGAGGCAGTGTACTCAATGTTTTTCAAAACTCAGAATAATCGATTGTGAAGCTAATGACAATCGATTGTGAAGAGACAGTGTCCATCAGATTTTTCAAAGTCACAAAATAATCGATTGTGAACATATGACAATCGATTGTGTTGAGGCAGTGTCTGCCAGACTTTTTCAAAGTTATTAAATAATCGAATGTCAGTATATAACAATTGATTGTCACGAGGCAGTGTCTAAAATGATTTTCAAAGTCTGATAAATAATCAATTGTTAACATTGCACAATCGATTGTGAAGCTGACCGTTGTCGTAAAGTTTTCAAATACCGTCAGGTAATCGATTGTTGATTTTGTACAATCGATTGTTGATATTAAAATCTGAAAAAGATTTTTTGAACGTTGCTGAATAATCGATTATTGATTCTGTATAATCGATTGTTTTACGTAAAATCTGGAAATGATTTTTTGAACGTTGCCAATAATCGATTGTTGGTCTTGGACAATCGATTGTTAAGCGCAAAATCTGGGATTGATTTTTGGAACGATTGGCAAACAATCGATTGTGGCTTCTTGACAATCGATTGTCACACAGTAAAATCAGCAACTCTTAATTGGCAATTAGGCAACGGTAATGCCAAGTTTTTCAACTATAAATACAGCTTCATTTCAGTGTTTTAAACACAACAACATACAACAACTGATCCTACAATTGCTATAAGCTTGCATTCTCTATTGCTTATCATTTTATATTCATTACATAAATTTTGAGAGCCATATTATTGTTCAAAGTTGTTGTGATCTTGAGCTTACTTCTTTTACTCATATCTACTCATTAAGGAGTGCTTTGTTTGAGTGTTTAGTGTTTTGTACACTTGTAAGAGAATTGTGATTCTCTTGTTGTAAGGAACTTGTGTTTCCTTGGTTGAAGTCTTGGAGTGTTGTATCTCCGAGCAAAGGTGTTAAGGCTTGTGTCCTTAAGTTGTAAAGGTTGGTTAGGCACCCGTAAGCTTAACAGTGAAGTCTTGGAGTGTTGTATCTCCGAGCAAAGGTGTTAAGGCTTGTGTCCTTAAGCTGTCAAGGTTTGTTGAGCACCCGTAAGCTTCACAAGTTAGTGTAAAATCTCGAGAGAGTCTCTCGGGGACTGGACTAGCCACGTGTTGTGGTGAACAAGAATACATCGGTGCGTACTTTATTATTTATCGCACTTATTCACTTCCTGCAATTTTTTAATTCCGCAAAGTTTACGCTAATTTTTATTATAACGCTATTCACCCCCCCCCCCTTCTAGCATTAAGCGTATTATCTAACAGATATGACAAGATCCATGTTCTTTGCCAATGCCATGACCTTTGTTCGGCAAGTGATGGAAGACCTCCACCACCTCCAAGGGATTTTAGCACGCAAGCTTGCAGCAAGGCCGAATGATTCCTCAAGGGGCCCGGGAGCACTTGAAGCATTAATGTATTCATGAAGATTGCATTTCCTTTTGTCAAAAATATATTTAAAAGTATATCAGTTTAACTTGGAGTTTGTATTTTTATTTTATCCATATTTAGTTGTTCTTCGAGTCTGTACTTCATTTTTTATCAAAGCTCGTTAGTTCCTTGTTTAATCTATCAGCATTTCGGGTCCTTGTAGCTGCAATTTGTTATTATAGAAATGGAAAATTCCCAAAATATTTTATGCTTCGCTTTTATTTGCAAGAACTATGCTCGGTCTGATTCTTGCGGGGTTATGATATGTAGGTAATCTGCATATGATTCAACCATAATTGACCAAAAATAGGAGAGAGAGAGAGAGAATAAGGCTAAAACAAAGGGGCTTCGCAAGTGAAGAAATAAAAGCCAGGATGACGCAGCAACCAATGCATGTAGTGACCAACTGTTATTTAGGTGCATTCATACCCAATATGTGGCAGCTTATAAGTTAGAACCTAACCAATAACGAGTTTTGGTGTTATTCCAATTTCAGACTAGACAGGTGATTAGTACTTGTGGCATTCTAGCAACCAACTCCTACAACACGTGGTCTAAGAGCAAGCAAGTCATGGCCAATCAGGAAACCGATGTCAGCACTATTGACCCCTCGAAGGAAGTAGAGGAATTGGACGTTAATGCCATGAAGGAGGAAATGTATAAGCTAAAGCACCAAATGGCTGAGATGTACCAAGCATGGGAAAGAGGACAACCACTCCCGACCTATCCGGCTAATCCAACCTTCATCCCGCCACTGGCCCAAGCACCTGACCAGTCCACCACTGATCCACCCTCACGTTTTCCTATCTTTTCACAACAACAGGGTATGACCTCTCAAGCACCACCAGCTCCACTACCTAAAGTCGCTCCTCACCCTCCTCAATAATTGCCCCATCTATGTGGCACCTCTGCCTCCCGCACTCCATAGGTCATCAAGTGAACCCCTGCTTCAAGCTTATGACCCTCAATACTATCCACCAAAACCTGCTTACAAGACCCATGATCCTTACTCTTATGCTCCCCGTTCCGAAATCCCTACAGGAGTTGAAAACCCAGTCGAAAATCCTGAGCGGGAAAAGTTGCTTAGAAAGGTCAGAAGTCTGGAATAATCATTCAGGGACATGTGGGGATTAGGAGGCCAGGTGAGCGTGGCGTTCAAGGATCTTTGTCTATTTCAAGACGTGCAGTTGCCTCCAGGTTTCAAGATGCCTAAATTTGACTTATATGATGGACATGGCGATCCGTTCGCGCATCTAAGGGGTTTTGCAGAAAAATGAGGGGAGCACGGGGAAGAGATGAATTACTAATGGCATACTTTAGCCAAAGTTTAAGTGGCTTACCACTGGAGTGGTACACCCGAAAGGATCACAATTGGTGGTATACTTGGGATGACTTGGCACAAGGGTTTTCTTGCCACTTTAAATATAATCTCGAGATTGTCCTGGATCATCTATCTCTACCAAAGTTGGAGAAGAAACATAACGAGAGTTTAAGGGAATACTGTTTCTGGTGGAGGGAACAAGCAGCTAGAGTCTATCCTCCCATGAAGGAGAGTGAGATGGTTGATTATTTTCTACAGGCTTTGGACCTACCTATTTTGGACATTTGGTGTCAGTAGTGGCAAAGTATTTCATCGAAGTAGCCAAGATGGGAAGTATGGTTGAGGAAGGCCTCAAATCCAATAAAATCTTGAGCTACTCTGCAATTAAGGCAGCTACTCAAGCCATTCAGGGTGGAGATGGGGGAGCATTCGAACAGAAGAAAGAGGAGGAAGTAGGAACAGTGGAGTTGGGAACTTGGTTCAGGCCTCGGGAACCATCTCATTATACACAACCTCGTCCTCACCACCAAACATACCCACACACTCCATATGGCCCACCACAACATTACTATCAACCATCAGAACCTTTCTTCTAAGTCCATCACGTGCAAGCGTATACCCAACCTCCCGCTCACGCACAATGGCGTGGGCCAACCCCACAAAATACCTACCCAACTCCAAAAATCATTACCCACCTCCGAGAGCCTACCAACAACCCCCGATGCCCGCCTTGCGAGCTAATCCAGTCTTGAGAAATGAAAGGTTGCAGAAAAAAATACTTTCACTCCGCTGGGAGAATCCTACACTAGCTTATTCCAGATGCTGCCACAACGGGACATGTTGATACCAATCGAAACAAAATTGCCAAATCCTCCCCCGAAGAATCTAGATTATTTTGTCAGCTGTGAATACAGTTCAAGTGCACCAGGGCATGGCACCGAAAAGTGTTGGCATTTAAATAACTCTATCCATAAACTTATTGACTCCCAATGGATTGAGGTGCAGACACTAGAGGTACCCAATATTAACCAAAACCTGATGCCGGCCCATCAGGAGACCAACATGATTGAGATTGTAGAAAGAAAGGGAGAGTCCAGAAGGCCCTTACAGACGGTAATGATGATTAAGTACGTTGAAGTTAAGCCAGCTAAGAATGCAATGAGTGAGAAGTTGTTAACCAAGACAAAAGGAAGAAGCCACAAAATTTCATAGTTTAGGGGAGTCAGCAAGCACGACTGCGCCAAAACAGCAACACGCAAAAGTAACAGTACATGGGGCAGCTAGAGAACCTGACGTGGTTGTGGAAGGTGTTTGCATAGAGCCAGTCATTGAAAAACAAGTAATCTAGCCACCAATCATCAACAGCAAAGTCGTTCCCTGGAAATATGAGCAAGCAATAGTGATGTATAAAGGAAAAGAGGTTAGGGAAGAAATATATGAGGCCCGGGGTTTAACCCGATCAGGGAGGTACTGTGGCCCAGAAGAATTAAGGAAAGGTAGAATTTCTAAAGATAACCCAGAATCTGTGAAGAAATCCTTGTCGGAAGAAGAGGTGGAGGAATTCTTGAAGAAAATGAAAATGCAGGACTACTCTATCATAGAGCAGTTGAGGAAGACACCAGCTCAGATCTCTCTATTATCCTTACAAATGCACACATATGAACACCGTCGGGCGCTGATGAAGATTTTAAATAAAGCCCATGTCCCAGAAAAGATAATAGTGAATCATTTGGAAAAGATTGCAAACAAGATATTCGAGGTAAACCTGATCAGATTCTCTGATGATGAATTGCCCAAGGAGGGCACTGAGCACAACCGGGCTCTTTATATGACTGTGAAATGTGAATATTTTATGGTCACCCAAGTTTCGGTCAACAACGGGTCCATTGCAAATATTTGTCCACTCTCCACATTGACCAAGCTGAAGGTGGAGAATGAAAGGGTCCGCAAGAATAACATCCGTGTTTGAGGTTTCAATAGTGGGGGCAAAGACACAGTGGGGGACATAGTGTTGGATGTGACAATAGGGCCCGTTGAGTTCACCATGGAATTCCAAGTGCTGGACATTGTAGTCTCTTATAACCAATTGTTGGGTAGGCCCTGGATTCATGCTGCCAAAGCAGTGCCATCTACGCTGCATCAGATGGTCAAATTTTAATGGGACATGCAAGAGTTTATGGTGCATGGTGAAGACAATCAATGTGTTTCAGATGACGCAATCGTACCTTTTATTGAATCTGAGGACAAAAAAGGGCCATGGGTCTACCAAGTGTCATATACTATGTCAGTTCAAAACATCCCGGAAGGTGAGGTTGTCATGACCACAAAGATAGCGACCCCGTTCGTCATGGTAGCCTCATAAATGATAAAGAATGGTTTTATGTCCGGCAAGAGGTTGGGTGCTTCTCTGCAAGGTATTGTGCAACCAGTATCCCTCCCCAAAAATCTAGACACTTTCATCCTAGGGTTCAAGCCTACAGCCGCAGACATAAGGCAAGCCAAGATGCTAAGGTAGAAGGTTTGGGCTCTCCCAAAGCCCATCCCAAGGTTTTCCAAATCATTAATCAAGCCCAGTACTAGCAATGGTTCCGTACCAAGGATTTCCGGCCCAATGAACGTGCGAATGTGGACCTTGATAAGAAGTTAGAAAGACTGTTCAATTAGGTGAATGTGGTCGAGGCAGGAGAAAGGTCGAGCAGAGCAGATGTGCAGTTTGTGGGAGAATGCACAAAAATCAATAATTGGGAAGCTACTCCTCTTCCCACTCGGAGGGAGTTGTGGTAGTCGGCTTTGATTTTCTTTTCAGTCTAGTTTGGATTAGCTTCAGAGTTGTTAATTCGGTTGTTATTTCCATCTTTTTGGATGTGTATACTTTGTTATCCTTGATTCTAATGAAATGCAATTTCCCTTACAGCATGCTGGTAGTTTCCATTTCTCTTTACTTCTTTTCTCTTTTGTACAGTTATTTTTATGCTGGTTCCAGTGATCTAACATGCATAAGGACTCCTTGGCCCGGTCTTCGAAACCGGTCTAGTTCGGAAATAATTATTCGGGAAATTGAACATGAGGATGAACCATAATATGATGAGGAAGGGGCATGGGATGAGATTAGTAAAGAGTTGAACCAATTTCAAGAGAACCCAAACCAAACCTTAATGATATAGAGGCAGTCAAATTAGGAAGCCTGGATAATGTCAGAGAAACAAAAATAAGTGTCCATCTAGAGCCACAACTTAGGAAAGAAATAATTGAAGTACTGTTTGAATACAACGATGTCTTTGCATGGTCGTATGATGACATGCCCGGATTACGAAGTCACTTGGTGGTTCACAAGTTACCCACTGACCGAGCATCCCCTCCTGTCAAACAGAAGTTGAGAAAGTTCAAAACTGAAGTAAGCGTGAAAATTAAAGAGGTAGTGACCAAGCAGTTTAAGGATAAAGTCATCCGACTCACACGATATCCCACCTTGTTAGCTAATGTTGTGCCTGTACCAAAGAAGGATTGTAAAACAAGAGTGTGTGTCGATTATCGTGACCACAATAAAGCAAGTCTGAATGACAACTTCCCCATGCCGAAGATTTACATAGTGATTGAAATATGCGCAAAGCATGAGATTGGGTCATTCGTGGATTGTTACGCAGGCTACCACCAAATCTTAATGGATGAAGAAGATATGGAGAAAATAGAGTTCATCACTCGTAGGGGACATATTGTTATAGTGTCATGCCTTTTGGTTTGAAAAATGCCGGGGAAACATACATGAGGCCCATGACAACCATTTTTCATGATATGATTCATAAGGAAATAGAGGTCTATGTGGATGATGTGATAGTCAAGTCCAGAAAGCAATCTGATCATGTCAAAGACCTAAGGAAATTCATTCAAAGGCTCCGCAGGTATGACTTCAAACTGAAACCGGCAAAATGTGCATTTGGGGTCCCCTCGAGAAAGTTATTAGGGTTCAAAGTCAGCCGCCGAAGCATCGAACTAGACCTATCAAAGATCAAAGCTATACAGGAGTTGTCGCCGCCGAGGAATAAAACAGAAGTGATGAGTGTACTGGGAAGATTGAATTACATCAGTCGGTTCATTGCTCAGCTCTCAACCATCTGCAAGCCCATTTTTAATTTGAAAAAGGATGTTGTAGTGAAATGGACAGGAGAGTACCAGGAAGCTTTTGACAAGATAAAGGAGTATTTGTCAAACCCGCCGGTATTGGTCCTGCCAGAACAAGGAAGGCCCTTGTTCTTATATTTGACAGTCTTGGACAACTCAATTGGGTGCGTCTTGGGTCAGCACGATGTCATCGGGAGAAAAGAGCATGCCATATACTATCTCAGCAAGAAATTTATGGCCTACGAGGCTAAGTCTAATCATCTTTAAAGGAAGTGATGCGCCTTGACATGGGTAGCCCAAAATTTAAAGAATTACTTGTCATCATACACCACTTATCTCATCTCAAGTTTGGACCCATTGAATATATTTTCCAGTAGCCCATCCCCATAGGAAGTCTAGCATAACGGAAAATCTTCCTCACAGAGTTTGACAGTATCTAAGTGACTAGGACTGCCGTGAAGGCGCAAGCATTGGCATATTATTTAGCTGAAAATATGATAGATGAAGAATATGAGCCCTTGAAAACATACTACCTGGACGAGGAAGTGATGCATATTGATGAAATGGAACGGGATGAGAAGTCGGGATGGAAATTTTTCTTCGATGGGGCTGCCAACATGAAAGGTGTTGGTATAGGAGCAGTGCTCATTTGTGAAGAAGAGCATCATTACCCAGTCACAAATTAACTCCGCTTATATTGCACAGTCAACATGGCAGAATATGAGGCATGCATTTTGAGTATGAGATTATCAGCAGACATGGGTGTCTATGAAGACTTGATCTTCGGAGACTCGGGCCTTCTGGACTACCATATTCAAGGGGACTAGGAAACAAGATATTTAAAACACATGCCATACCGGCAATGCTTGCATGATCTTTGTCAATGATTCCGGTCAATAGAGTTTAGGCACATCCCTAAAATTCACAATGAGATTGGTGATGCCCTGGCTACCTTGGCGTCAATGTTACATCAGCCGGACAAGTCTTATGTTGACCCGATACATATCTGGGTCCATGATCAACGTGCTTATTACAGCATGGTGGAAGAAGAGCTTGACGGTGAGCCTTGGTTCCACGACATCGGAGAATATATCATGAGAGGTGTGTACCCGATACAAGCCACCAGTGACTAAAAGAGAACAATCTGGCATTTATGAAGCGGGTTTTTCTTTAGTAAAGAATGCCAGATATTGGTTTGCTATGATGCGTTCATGTTGGGTAGGTGACAGCCATCATGAATGAGGTGCATGTTGGCGTCTGTGGGCCACACATGAGCGGATATGTTTTGGCAAAGAAGATTCACCGGGCAGGATAATATTGGCTTAGAATGGAGCGGGATTGCATCAGCTTTATGCACAAATGTCACCACTGTCAGGTGCGCGGAGACTTAATTCACTCTCCGCCGTCTGAATTGCATACGATGTCTGCACCGTGGCCTTTCACTGCTAGGGGCATGGACGTTATCGGGTCCATCGAGCCAACAGCTTCTAATGGGCACAAATTTTTCCTCGTTGCTATTGACTATACCTCTAAATGGGTTGAAGCCAAAACCTTCAAGGCAGTGACTAAGAATGCCGTGGTTGACTTTGTGCTTGAGAATATCATTTGTCGGTTCAGAATCCCCAAGATGCGGATAATGGGGAAAATCTCAACTTTCACTTAATGAGAGAAGTATGTTAGCAGTTCAAGGTCACACATCGAAACTTTACCCCATACCGCCCTAAGGCAAACGGAGCGGTTAGGCGGCCATAAAAGTATAAAAAGATACATTGAAAAATGGTGGAAGGGTTCAGGCAGTGGCATGAGAAGCTACCCTTTGCATTGTTAGGCTATCGTACCACAATCCGAACTTCATTAAGGGTAACCCCATACTTGTTGGTATATGGCACAGAGGCAGTAATCCTGGCTGACAATGAAATCCCCTCCCTTCGAATTGTGGCCGAAGAAGGAATCGATGACGAAGAATGGGTCAAAGCTCGCTTGGATTAATGAGTTTGATTTACGAGAAACGATTGGAGGCGGTATGTCACTGCCAGTTGTATCAACAAAGGTTGGCCAGGGTATTAAAGCGCATCCACCCTCACCATGCCGAGGCAAAGGGCAAGTTCGCTCTGAACTGGCAAGGACCGTTTGTCGTATCAAGAGTGTTGTCTGTTGGAGCATTGTATCTGTCAGATGTGGAAGGGAAAAGTGTGAAAATGGTTATCAATTCGGACGTTGTCAAAAGATATCATGTATGATTTTATTTTTGATCATTTTCTATACTTGGCATTTGCTTGTACTTGGAATATTTTGAAAATTGGAATGACAAAGGCATTTTATTCTGCTATCTGAACACTTTATCCTTTCCTAACCATTCTTAGCTTTAATTATCTCCCTTCATACCCCTCTTTCGGAATCGGTAACAAGAATCAGAAACACATGTGTGAGAAGGCTGTGGAAGGAAAAGAATGCAAAAGAATGAAAATAAAAGAAAAGATAAACAAGAAAAGAAAAATAAAAAAAAAAAGGAAAAATAAAAGATAAAGAAAAAAATAAAAACAAAAGAAAAAAGAAAAGAAACACATAAAGAAAAAGGGGAAAACAGGCAAACAACAACAAAATAAGGAATCTTTCTGAACTACGTCTCACCTGATTCCTCTTAAAAAGTGTACCTAGGAAGCCTCACGGTTCGGTCTCATCAAAATAAAAATCGAAAAGACCCCAAGCAAGAAACGGGGGTAGAAGTTGTGATTGTTGTAAGAATTTGATTCCGAAACTTGTAGTTTTTAACCCATTTGAATTTTTTTGAGCCTTTGATATCCTTTATTTCTAACCCAATCAAAAATACCACGTTACGGTCCAAAGAAATACCTTCTGATCAATCTTCAAAAAATACCAAGTTGAGAAAGTAGAGGTGATTTATGTCAGGGGCAGCACTCTGGGCTAAGCAGGAAAGATATTAAAATGAGAATGTCTTATCAGTGAAAACCCTCGCTGGCACCTTAAGGCGATGAGAGTTGATAGAAATAAAACTGTGAGAGCCTCATTGGTGAAAACCCTCACGGGCACCATAAGGCAAAAGATGAGGCAAAAAGCAAGACTCAAAAAGGGGTTGTTGGTTAACACTGTAAGGAAAGCCAAGCTAGGGTTTGGTTGAAGGAATGAGGGTTTAGAAAGGTCAAAACATCAAAAGCACAGCAACAGAAGGTCGTTCATCGAAACCAACTAGGCCGACTAGGCCGAAGTGCATGTCATGATCATGAATACAAGTTGTTCCTCTTCAGATAAGTTTTCTTTCTCTTCTTTCTAACAGATAATGAATCTGGAATTCTGTACGCTAAATATCGTTTGGAGTCATTGCATCCGAGTCTTTAAATTTTTTTGTTTAAGCAAACGAGAGGAATTTCAATGCCGATTATCAGCTTCCGAAGGGACAAAGCGCATGACGCCCGAAAGCGTAACAAAGATAACGTGTCTACAACATCAAGGGGAAGGATTCACAAAAACTATAATTGATGGAAGAGACAAGAGTCGGCAAAGTAAAGGAACACCACGCAAGATAGGGATGCAAAGTAAAACAACAACGATCAAGAGTCAGTCAAGCATCATAAATGGACCGGGTAATCTCAGGGAAGGGTGTAAGGATTTTAGCAAGGGCTCAGAAATGTAAAACCAATATGAGAAACAAAACAAAGCCATAAGGGTCGGAGGATTAGCCAAGCATAACACCCTAACTCAGCAATCGTTAGGGAAGCGTATAAGGCTTCAGGAAAAAGAGGCAAAAGCGCAACACAAAGATGAAAAATGTCATGAGGGTTGACCCAGAATAATATATCAACTCATCACTCGTCGGAAAATGGCAAAAAGAATTTAGACAAAGGAGAAAAAATGTAACATAAAGATGAATAACAAAGGGAATCCACAAGGTTCAGAGGGTTGGCCAAAGCAAAATACATTAATTCATCAATCATCGGAAAGGACATAAAGAATTCCGGAAAAAGATTAGAAATGTAGTACAATGATGCGGGCAAAATTAAGCGTAAAGGTTCGAGGGGTTAGCTGAGTAGTTCAAGTGGCTCATCATCAATATGGACAATGGAACACAACGGAACACGAAAGTGGGGAGGCCATTTCCAACAAGAATGCCTCAAGCTAACCACCACTTTTCAAACTAACTAGTTTTCTTTGATTGACACAGGGTCAGAAAATTCCAGAAAAGCCTAAGGGAGGGCCGTTCACGAGGGAAAGCAGGCACATAGTTGGTATGATCAAAACCTCAGGGCCCATCTTATAATGGAACCCAATTCAAATTCAAAAGGGACATAGTCCGTCATATATATCCTCCTCAAGCAAAGAGCACAAGGGGACAAATATTAACTAGCAAACCCCAATAGGAACATGTGAGAGTTAAAAGAAGTATGGAAGTTGAGATGGAATGCAGTTCGGAACTCAAACAAGTACGGGTAACATAGGTAGGCACCAACACCTTCCCCAATAAGAGTCGAAGAGCCCTCCTGGACAATAATCACTAACCGAAACAACTATAAGTTAGAGTTGGCATTTAAGTTGGAACCCTTAAGACCCTCCTGGAAAATGGGACTCATTTAAAGGTTAGAGGTAATCATGGATAGTAAAGGGCATAAAATGACTTGCTTGTTGAAGTAGGATTCAGCTAAGAGTTTTCAGGACCCTCCTAAAAAATGGGACTTAGCATAGAACACAAACATTCAGGTGGCATGCCCAAACCCAAATACTTCCCCAACAAGAGTCATCAGGATACGCCTGGATAATGGGATCTAATCGTAGAGTTGTCAGGACCCACTGGATAATGGGACGTAGCTCTAAATACTATCCCCCATCCGACATATTTTGTCATCAAATTAAGAGTTTTCATGACCCACATGGATAATGGGAAGTAGCTTTAATCACCAGTCCCCCAGCAGACCCCCAGCAAATATAACTCATAACAAGACACATTGGAAAATAATACCTTTTGAGAAACATAACATAGACTTAAAGTTGTCATCAATTAAGAATTGTCAGTACCTTTTCTGGATAATGGGACTTAGCTTAGATTTAGAGATATTTGGTAAGGAGATTTGACTAACACCCACGGAGCCGCCAGCACCAAACTGGGGCAGAAAGAATTTTTTGTGTTTTATTTGTTTTTTTGTGATCAAGTACACAAGCAGCAGTCCCAGGGAATATTTTTCAAAATTAAAATCTTGGTAATCAGGCGCCCACTTGGAGAACAAGGAAATATTTTTCAAAATTCAAATCTTTTGGTAATCAGGCGCGCTGTGCCGAGATGTGAGGTGCAGGTTGTGATGATCACCCCGGGGTATGTGCTAGCGCCCTTGACAGGCACTCCAGCCCACCTAGAGGACAAGGGAATATTTTTCAAACATTCAAGTCTAGGTAATCAGGCACCCACCTGGAGAACAAGGGAGTATTTTTAAAATTTTCAAGTTTTTGCAATCACGCGCCCACCTGTAGAACAAGGGAATATCTTTATAATTTCAAGTTTTGGCAATCAGGCGCCCACCTGTAGAACAAGGGAATATTTTTCAAAATTCAAATTTTTATAATCAGGCGCCCACTTGGAGAACAAGGGAATATTTTTCAACATTCAAGTCTTGGTAATTAGGCGCCCACCTAGAGAACAAGGGAATATTTTTCAAAATTGCAAGTTTTGGTAATCAGGCGCCCACCTGGAGAGTTTCAAAATTTCATGTTTTGATAATCACGCGCCCACCTGTAGAACAAGGGAATATCTTTGAAATTTCAAGTTTTGGCAACCATGAGCCCACCTGTAGAATAAGGGAATATTTTTCAAAATCTCAATTTTTGTATGCAGCCGCCCACCTTGATAACAAGGGAATAATTTTCAACATTCAAGTCTTGGTAATCAGGCGCTCACCTGGAGAACAAGGGAATATTTTCAAAATTTCAAGTTTTGGTAATCAGGCGTTCACCTAGATAACAAGGGAATATTTTTATAATTTCAAGTTTTGGTAATCAGGCGCCCACCTGTAGAACAAGGGAATATCTTTCAAATTTCAAGTTTTGGCAATCAGGCGCCCACCTGTAGAACAAGGGAATATTTTTCAAAATTCAAATCTTCGTAATCAGGCGCCCACCTGGAGAACAAAGGAATATTTATCAACATTCAAGTTTTGGTAATCAGGTGCCCACCTGGAGAACAAGGGAATATTTTTCAAAATTGCAAGTTTTGGTAATCAGGCGTCCACCTGGAGAATAAGGGAGTATTTTTCAAAGTTTCAAGTTTTGGTAATCAGGCGCCCACCTGTAGAACAAGGGAATATATTTCAAAATTCAAGTCTTGATAATCATGCGTCCACCAGTAGAACAAGGGAATGATTTTCAAGTTGTAATGTTTTGTAGTCAGGCACCCACCTGCAAAACAAGGGAATACACGTCATGTCCAACAATTCGACATCAAACATAGAAGAAGAAAAGGCAAGGAGTCAACAAGGCGAAAATTAGTTCACATGAAGATATGCCACTGAACAAGGCAACAAGGAGTTCACAGGAAAAAATACAAGGCAACAAAGCAACAATGATCAAGATTAAGAGTTTGTAATCCGTAGTTCAAAGCTTAGTCTAGTTTTTATTCTTATTTTTCACAATGTGTAATAAGAGGTCAGCAAGCAGCGGCAGCAACAACAGCAATGAAATCATAACTCCCAGTAGTCCCAACTACCAAACACTCCAAAGCTACATTGACTTGATTCCTTTATAGCCAAGGATATGTAGGCAACCTTTGAAGCAAAGTTCAGTCAAACATTTTTTAAGATGCTTCTCATGGAATGAAAAACGGGCAAAAATCCCTCAGTTGCTCATTTATCTTTGCCCAGAAACCCTTCGCGTCTCCGAGCAAAGAGGGGCAGTTGTGAGCATGTGATTTTGCCTCGCTTGACATATTCCAATAAAATTCATTAAACTAGGATTTTTATTTTTTATTATTTGAATTTTAGGAATTAATTATGTGAATTTGTGTTTATCGCATCTTTCTTTTATTATTTGTATTTTTAGGATTTATCTGCGTGATTTTGTGTTTGTTTGAATTTTAGGAATTAACTGCATAGTTTGTATTTATTTGCATGTTACACGTTTTAATTCGTATAATTCATAAAAGTATAAAAACGGCATGTATGCATTTAGGATTTAAATTCTATATTTTAGTTATTAATTGGTTAATATTGAAAACAAGGGAAAACAACAAAAATTGTCTGTTGCATTCCGACTTTTAATTTGTTTTAGTTAATTTTGGAAACGAAATAGTATAATTTTTGGAGTTAATTTGGGTCCCTTCTTTTGATTTTGCATCAGAAAATTTGTATATATTTGTTTTGTTTTTTAATAAAATAAAAAAAAGAAAAAAAAAGAAGAAAAGAAATAAATTGAAAAGAAAGAGTATAAGTAGGCTATTTAGTCTTTTGGACCAACCCTCTCATGAATAATATTAGCCCAGAAGGACCATCAAATCAGGCCCAAAACCATGCCCAAACCCGGTGCAGCCCCACCCTCACTAAAACAGCACCATTTTGAAACACTTAATCTCGACCGTTCATCGCCATCCATCCAATGGCTATTAACTAGGCCCCAATTACGTTAATATGTCCAAATAATCCCTCAGACAACCTAGGACAGAGTACAATTTCAGCTCCTGTTACCGCCACCCTCCGGCATTCGCCGCCGGTGGCAAGTATCCAAACACACCCAAATTATCACCATAGATGCATCTTAGCCCCTCTATCCAAATATCCAACCCGTTCCTCGAATGAGTCTCAAACTCCTCGAATATTCAAAAAGGTCATCGACGGCTCTGCCGTCTCTGGCGACAAGTCTTCAATCTTGACCAAAATTTCACCATATACTCATCATGACACTCTCTACTCCAATTTTGCACCATCTCTCATCGAATCCAATTGAAACACCCCAAATTTTAGATCTAAAACTTCCAGCTCCTAAGTTTGCCAAATTTGAACTCATCATACAAAGATTTTGGATTCTTACAATCTTAACCTCGAAGATAATTTGAGCTTGAGGTGAGCATCAGGTGACTGATCCCAACAAGAACAATTGGTTAACACGCCTTTTGTTCAAATCAGAGAAGCCAAGGTTCAAGTAGCCTGAATCATTCTTCACTTAGGTATCTCTCTTCGTTTCTTTTGTTGTCTCACCAGTGTCTCGTCCATTTTCGTCTTTAGTTTATCTATTTCTATCTTACTGTTCCAAGAGTGTTTTTAAGATCGAGTCGTGTTAGTATAGCGATTAGCACTGACTTAGGTTTATCATTAGCACTTTTGATAACTAGATTTCTCTGAACTTGGTATTCTTTATTTGATTTATTTTTGATTAATCAGAGTTTTAATATGTTGTAATAAGTGTTAAAGTAATCTAATTTTGTTGTAGTTTGGTTGGTTCATCACCTTCTGTTATTGTTTGCTTTTTTCTTGTGTGCGTGAAGGTTTTGGGTCATAGCTATGGGAGTTCCGTAATAGGGTAGTATATTAGGCCTTTGTTTGTTTTGACCCATCCTAGCAACATCTCTATTTTTTGTTTGGGCTGGCCTATTTGAGTATGGACAATTGTGAGTAAATATCAGGGTCTTGGAGGGTTGTTTAGGTATCTGAGGGTTAGGGAATGTTTTACAACAAACTGAGAAGCTTCTAGGTTTGGGTGGGATTGGAATTTAAGACATTTAAGTAATGGAACTTGGGGAACAAGTTAAGAATTCAGGGTATCCCTAGGCTAAAACAAGAATTAAAGGTAGAAAACGACTAAAAAAATAAAATCTTGAGTTTTGCCCTATTGTTAGCATATATAAGATATCATTCTTGTCTTACAAGGCAAGAGAGGAGGAGAGGAAAAAACAAAAAAAGAAGAGAAAAAACAAAAGTCAGATACAGGAGGATTTTCAAGGCTTACATTTTTACTGTTCCATTGAATTGGCAGTCCTTTTCTTCTATTTCTGAGTTTGTTGTTCGAGCACTAAGGGTTGCTAAGTGTTTCTGGATTTTCTAGGGTGCAATTGCTCGAATTTGGGGTTGGTAAAAGCTTGGTCAGGTTCATTCTTCGACTTCCATTTGATTGAGAGTGAACTGGGACTATTTTCCATCATTTTGGGGTTAAAATAGATTGCTTGCTTTGGAGTCTTGTTGTGTTGTTGCTGCCTGGATCATCTATTAACTCTCACTTACTTCATGTTTACTTTCATTCTTCAGGTATTTCTTTAACACTAGGAAGATTAATTGGATTTACTTTGAAGGTTGGATCTGGAAAAGATGTGATTACGCATGCTGTTTTGTTAGACTTTCTACTATAAATCTGTTTTTAGATTAATGTGTAATAAAAGTTGAGTTTTAGATCTATGCTCATTATTCATTTACTTAGGATCTATGAGTTTGAATGGATGAATGTATAATATGGACTTTTCCTTTAAACCAACAAACTATCGATTTTAAGGCTTCTGTTGTGTCAAAACTTTCAAAAAAGAGTTTCAGTGATTTCGCATAGACTCATTGATATGCGAAATTTTTCATATGCATCCGTTTGTTATAATTGATTGAGTGTGATTGGGTCTGTTTGCTAATATTTGTAATTGATTCCCTTCAGTTGATGAACCTTAAATATTTTTATAGGGTTATGAATATAAGCTGGAGTATCTTAATTGATACGTGCCAAATAGGATAGCATTACGATGTTGTATGTTTTGTCGTTAATATAGAGTCAAGTTATTTATTATCATCAGTTTTAAGTATACGTCTGCTCCTTTTCCTATTTGTATCTCTATCGCATATGGATAAAAGTGTTTCACGTTTGCACTCAAAAAATGTTATGATTTCCTGATTAGATTCAGCTATTTCTGGGTTTTGGCTTATTAAATTATGTCTGTAAGTTGAGTATCATGACAATCTCAAAGAATAGGGAAATAGTTCAATACGCCGTTTAATTTGGGGGCGATTAATAAAATTACTATAGCTATGTATAAGGTCCCCATGACGTGGTTATGATACTTGATCTCAACTTAGTTGTAAAAATGAATATTCATGGTTCATTTAGTGAAAAGAATTTCCTTTAATTAATCAAGGTGTGCCATATCAAACAAGACTCATACCTATGGCCTTCACTTTATTTAATCTTGAATTGATCCTTAGATTCCGAAGTGTGCCATTTAGTAAATTATATGGCCCTCGCAAAGTGCGAACGTGCAATTGCTTCAGGCGCGTTTGTTTTATAATTTACCTTTCCTAATTTCGAGTGCTCATTTATGTGACCCAAATCCGAATCCCAACGAAGTTGAAATGTGTCAAACACCACGGATGCATTTATGTGACGTGGTTCAAGGCATCTTTTAACGACGTTGAAATTTTCTATATAATGATAGAAGCAGTTAAAAAGTTAATAAATGCACATAGGTTCACAATTGTATAAAATTAGATAATTTTATCAATATATAACGGTTGAGCGACAGTGCTAGAACCACGGAACCCGGGAATGCCTAACACCTTCTCCAGGTTTAACAAAATTCCTTTATTGGATTTCTGGTTCGCGGACTATTAATAGAGTCATTCTTTCGTCAATTCGGGATTCTACGAGCGAGTTGGGAAACCATAAATCTCTCAAGTGGCGACTCTGAAATTCTCTTAAATATTTGAATCCTGTTTCGATTGTCCATTAATTGGAAAAACTCCCTTATCTACGCCTTTCGCCGGGTTTTAGTAATTCAAAAGGAGGTGTGATAGCACTATGGTCTTGGGTTCAAGAAACCTACACTCATTCCACATTTGGTAAATTTTCCCTTCTGGAAATACGGCTATTGGACCCAATTCAATGGCATGTTTACTCAAATCTTCATCATTGTGGATGGTTTTAAATCTTCTTAATTGGCGCAACACTCTGTAGGGAGCATAAGGTTGGATGTTCCAAATGCCCATCAAGAGGATATAAGATACTCAGCCGACATGTGCACCGCTTCGGTGACGGGAAGCCATCCGAATGCCCACTCAGTTTTATCGGCGGTCAAGGATCTCAAATGTGCAAGCCAAGCTTTGGCACCCGTAGGGAAATCAATACCTGCTACCCGACTTTCAAACTCTTCAATGCAGCTCACCGGTCAAATCATAATTCATGTACCCAGCCCAGTGGTAGAGGTGTTCGCGCATCCATAACTGAAGTAGTAATTTGCAACCCTAGGATAACATCCCTCCTTCCTGATAAATAGTCAAAGCTCGGTAGATTTCAAAAACGATTAGAGAAACCACAATGCTATTGGTTTTCTTGATTACAACATCGATCATTCCTACCAGACCTATCTCTATATTCCCATCTTTTCGAGGACAGACCACAACACCCATAAAGGCTACTATGAAAGCTAAACCCCTCATTTACTCCCACTTGTCTTTATTTCCGGCATGGGTTAGCCTAGTGTTTGGCTTTCAAAACCTCGGGGATTTCCATATCGATGATATAAAAATTGGAGTGTGCAATATCTTCGGATAGATTTGTGTCCTAAACATTCCGATTAATGCTTATAAAATCCAGTAATATGTGAGGGGATACTGGTCTTGGTGAAAGCGGATATCGACTTCTATTGTTTACATTTAGCCTAGCATAACCCGAAACTTCCTCAAATGTAGGTGTGAGCTCAAAGTCAGAGAAATAGAACACGTTGAAAGTCGGGTCCCAGAAAGGTATTAAAGCTTCAATTATGTCCGACCTTGGCTTGATGTTTAATAGTCTGACAAGGCCTCCTAGAACTTTCACCACCGTTTCTTTTACTGCCCTTTACTAGATCATTCAACCATATGTGGAGCATCAGGGGGATCTCATTAAGGACTATGAAGGGTTCAATTTCATTCATGCTCATCCTGCAAATTTATTAAGGCGATTTAATAACTTATTTTAATGAGAAATAAAAAATATATTTTTCCAAAATTTTCTTTTCTTTTTCATTTTTTTCTTTTTTTAAAACAAAAACAAAATCCTGGCTTTTCCGATACAGCCTTTTAGCATTTCGGGGAGAAGATTTAAAGTTTGTGCCCGCTAGCCGTTGGAAATGATCCAAGGTGACTGTTCTTGCAAAACAGCCTTCCGGCACCCTTTTGGGGACATTCGGCTTATTTTGAACAAGAATGGTGTCAGCTGACTTATTTGTGGCAAAAGATACAGTTTTGTTGTTTTTGGGATATTTTTGCAAAAAGGGATGTTGGACCAGATGGGTGTCGCGTAGTATCTCACATCCGGTGAGAATCAAACTGGCGTAGTTCAGGCAGATTTGACAAAACTCCGGCAGAGTTTTAGTACTATTTGGATATTGGTTTTTCAAAATAGTTAATTACCCTTGTTATTGCTATTTCCTCTCCAACTCTTTCCAATTACTTATAAGCCGGTCGACATGCAGATCCGAGGCAAATAAATGCACATGTAGCAAGTAAGATACATCAGGATGGTCATTTCATTTCGGGTACATGTGACATAGACATACCTAACCCCTGTGTTGAGTCTCCTTAGTTAAATGCACATGATGCAAAAAAGCCGTTCCTACTAGGGGTCCAGCATAAGGGTTTGTTATACTATGTTTTAAAACCTGGGTTTATTGTACTAGACCTGGTTTAGCTATCTCGGACAACTCAAGCCGATGATGGGCAGTGTGCCGGGGATACAGAAGCTCCGCCGGCTTAGCAACTTGTCCGAACCTCATTCTAAAATGGGATAAGACTCTAGATAGAAGAGAAGTCACACGAAGTGTACCCTTCTCTATGATTTAGAAGACTTAGAGTGAGGAAGGGTTTCGTAGCACTTTATATATACAATTCACCAAATATCAAAGAGATAAAGCATTTAGGACACTAGGATGAAACATGTAGGAAAATTAGATAACAGATAAAGCCAATCATAACAGTTATCCTAAGCTTGAATTCGTAAAACCTTATCTGAAGTTCAGGGTTTTCTCCCCAATAGAGTCGCCACAGCTGTCACATCTCCTTTTCACGCACCCGAAGGTAATACAAGGGAGTTTTTCCAATTTAAGTGACAATTTTCAAAATGGGATTATTTATTTATTTTTTTCGGAGTCGCCACTTGGGATAGGGTTGTTTCTGGTGTCCCAAGTCATCGATTTATTTTAAATCCCAAATCGAGAAAATATCGACTTTCCTTTTGAAGTCTGCAAACCAATAATTCTGAATAAGGAATTCTATTAATCCGAGGGAAGGTGTTAGGCATCCCCGTATTCCGTGGTTCTGCACGGTCGCTTAAACTATTATAATTAGCATGTTATCTGATTTAATACATGTTTCAACCTATAGTGCAATTTTAAATTATTTTCCATTTTTAATTAGTTTTAAGGAAAATTAAATGTTGTTTAAAATATGTTTTTGTATTCACAAGAGATGCACCCACAATCCGAGATATATTTGATTCAACGTTTTAGGATTTGGATTTTGGTCACATGAAATGCACACCCGAGTTTAAGAAGTTAGTATTACTAAAAGACGCGCCTAACTCAACTAATGTGTTGTTAACTTTGGGGGAAGCCATGGAAATTCGCTAAATGGCATGACCCGGATTCTAAGTTAAAATTAATTAAGCGAGGCCATGAGTTTGAGATTTTATTTGGCATGGCATGCCTCGAATTATTCTAAAGGGTTTTACTTAGCTGAAGCAAACTATGGATATTCATGAATTCTTTTTCTAGCCTACTTCGAGATTACTGTATAGCATGAGAGTCATTGAAGAAGTTATAGAAAATAAAACATGGACTACACAATTCTTAATATAGTCAAAGAGGCAAAATAAGAATTTATATAACATATAACTAATTAAACGAATGAGTCTAGAAATATTATCCATTAAATAAATCATGGTTGTGCTAGGATGACTACTGCTCAGCAATTCATGTATCTTTTTGCATTAGTATATACTCCATTCAAACACAATTATATATATATCAGTTCGTAGCTCACTAGGTTTGGCTCCAGGCATGAAATCGTTATGCTAACAAGTTACTAACAATCAATCTCTTTGTGATAATAAATAATTAAGAGCATTTATCTTAACATCACACATCTTTAAAAATTAGTCTCCTTTTGATTTCACCCATTAAATTGTTTTAACAAATGAATCAATCCCAAGGTGATTTTATTGCTCATGTGACAGTCCGGAATTAAACTAAAACCAACGCTTCAAATTTAAGAATAGAGACTTTGAAAACTTTTAGCTAACATGGAATTCTAATTAACCTACGAAGATTACTCGATAAAATATGAGCAAGTCATGGGTTCGACAATCCATATTTACAATCAAACCAATGCATCTGTCAATTTATAGTCAAATGAATGAGCACATGAATCTCGAGGCACTACTACAATATCAAGGTAAATAAGCTAAGATAAACACCATTATACTAATTTACTAGATTTAGGAATTTTTTGCCAGGAATTAGACATTGATGAAGTACATTTCATCCTTTCATTGCAAATCTGAGCCAATTATAGCTTGTATGCTCACATTTTAATTCCTAGAGAGCAAGGAGTACCTGTTTACAAAAATAATACCAATGAGTTTTAAGGCAGGACGCAACAACAGTAATAAATACGACCTAGCTGATGCAACAAATATACTAAGCTCGAAACCCAAGAGTGAAAGAATCAATTTCTCAAATAGACTAAGATCCAAACAGCTTCCAAACAGATTCGAATGACCAAACTTAAACCATTTTTACTCCTTGAATCAAGAAATGAACTAGACAATGTCAAAGAGCAATTAGTTCTAATGGAACAATATTTACTGCTGATTTTGTGTTTTGATTTTCAGGAGTTTTTCCCTAAGATCTAAATTCAGATCTCGTTTTTGTATATTTATCTCTTTTTTTTTTTGTAAACTAAAAAAATTTCTGAAAGAAGAAGCCCCCCGCTCTAAGTCCAAGAAGCAATGCCTTTATAGGCAAGTAACTAGGGTGAGCTGCATATTTTGGTTTTGGCCTTTTGGTCCTTTTCAAGTTTTATTATTTCCTGAAAGTCCTTAGAATCCTTACTTGCTACAAAAGTCAGTACATCCCAAAGCTAAAAATGAGACTAAAACCCAATACTAGAAGCTTCTAGGGGCTTCTCATTCTGTTATTGCAAGATAGGTTATCTATCAAAATTACCCCCCAATGATCTCTGTATTTACTCTCTAATGGATCAAATAATCCTTAAGAGAATGCATCAAACATGTAATACTTTTTTCATGGCTAGACTAAGTATTAATTAAGACTAATCTAACCTGAATTGAATAATATACAATACTAACAACTAAATCTATTTCAAAATCAGGAACAAAGACCTAATAAAACTCAAAATTTTTCTCAGGCTTCAAAGAGATGAAATTCAAACAAAAAACAAAGCCCACACAACTCGCCCAAAACAAATTAAACCCATGAAATGCAGCCTAGCATAAAATACAAAGATTAATTGACCCAGGAACTTAATATGAAATTCCAACCAACAGACTCAAATGAATATGACGGCAGCTAATTAATCTTAGGGATTAATATGAAATTCAGCTCAATAGAGAAGACTAATCAAATTAACTGAGGAACATAACATGAAACCTAAGCCACAAACTGACTTGACTAGGACCGATCAAACTTAGGCATTAAACAAATAAAATTGATAAAGCTTCGACTTAAACCTAACAAATTAATAAAGAAAAGAAGAGATGAAGAGAAATTAGAAAGCAAGCTAGAAGACTTAGCTTAATTCCTTTGAATATCGAACCCCGGAACACTTCATGCACCATTTGGGAAACTCCGAAAAACCCTAGATTCAGATTTTGAGTAGTTGTGAAGATGTTTGAGTGAGATTGAGTGTGGATTTGAGGTGAGAGGGTTGAAGAGGCTATAGGGTGTCGGTTTGGGGCTGGTATGTGGTGGTAGGGTTTTTGTCAGAATTTTGATTCAAGATTTGGGATTTTTGGCAAAGACTCGAGGGAAACTAGTAATAGATTCATGTTGAGGGTGTCCAGGTGGAGCTATGATGTCAAAATGGTGGGCAATGGAGGTGGCGCCGCCGAACGCGGCATAGGAGTTACAACTTCCAATTTATATTCGAGGAGATGGGCTTCATTTTGAGGGATAGGGTTTGGGGATTTTGAAAGAGGATAGTAAGGGGAGTTAACGGTGTTATTTTTGCAGTCATTGGAACTTTACTAAGAGCGGAGGCGATTTCCGGCCAGCGGTTCACGGTGGTGAACGGCGGAGACGATGGGGTTCTCTAGGGTTACAGAGTGATGGTAAGATATAGGGTTTGGGGGGTAGGGGTAGCGTTTGGATATATATATATATATATATATATATATATATATATATATATATATATTTATATTTATATATATATATATATATATATATATATATATATATATATATATATATATATATATATATATATATATATATATATATGTATATATATACATACATATATATGTATTAAAGATTCCTCAGTTCTCAGCAGTTGTATATTGAATCCTAGACGGCTGAGATTAAGTCACATGAAACAGTGTCATTTTAGAAGTTACTAGACCGAGTTAGGGACGGGTATGGACCGGGTTAGGAGGAATCCGTTTGGGCTGGTATTTAATTGCATTAGCCAAATTTGGGTCTTTTATTAAAGAGATCAAATTTTTGTTTCTCAAAACTCTCCGGATTTTCTTTTTTTGTCTCAAACTTAAAACTAAAAAGCCTAAATTAACCTATAAAAATGCTTAAACCTGCATAATCATTGTCACAAATAATTAAAATAAAATTCAAAGAAAAATCACCCAAAAATCAATTTTAAAATTAAAAGTGTGAATTAGACTATTTTTTACTTTTTGTAAAATGACTAAATAAAAAAATGTCTAATCAAATTCTAAATGTGCATGCAACGTATTTTTACATTTTTCACTAATAAAAGTACACAAACAAAATGCAAACAGTTAAAGGAAAATACCGCGAAAATCCACAAAATTGAAAATAAATAAAAGAAATTATTTTGTTTGAATTTATTGGAGTAATTCATGTAGGGCAAAAATCACATGCTCATAGCAGTAGTATCGCGTTCGCATAGTGTTATTTTAGGAAGTTGAAAATTAGTGCTAAACGACCGTTAGTCTTGTGTCGCGATCGCGTTGATGAAATATCAGAACTAGGCAGAAAGTTTATAAATATTTCATACGCGATATTTAGTCATTTTTCCTCCATAGCTGAGCATTTTGACAGTTTATTAAGGTGATTAAAGGGTGATTCAAGGATAATTTATTGGAGGTAAGATTTTTGAACCTAAAATGTTATTCTATTGTGAAATCTATCTAGAAATCATGGAAACTTGACAAAAATAGAAGAACTAGGGCTTGAAATTTTGGATTCTTAATCAGGGATTTAAGGGGTTATTAAGACTCTGATTTTGGTGTTCTTCATATGCATAGACTCGTGAAATTATAAGGAACCCCTTGGTGTGAAAAATTTTGAGTTTTGAGAAGAGGGCCAGGGCTCGAGTTTTGGTAATTTCGGAATTTTTTACATTTTTCGATTGTTTTCGCTTGGGCTTTGCTCCCTTAGCATTTTGTGACGTATTCGTTCTGATTTTGGATAGATTCGACACGATCGGAGGCCTATTCAAGAGGCAAAGGCATCAATGAGTAGTATTTTTATCGGTTTGAGGTAAGTAACCATTGTAAATTTGGAACTGAGGGTACAAACCTCAGTATTTGACTTTATTTGATAAATGCAATGACGCACATTCTCGGTGGCGAGGGTGTGGGCATGCACCATTAGGGGATTGTGACTTGTTCCATCCCGTAGTGACTATTGAGCCGCGTATATTATTTGGAAATGCTATATTACTCTAGATTTTGGATCCTTACACTATATTATGGGCTTTAAGCCCATCTCTAGAAAACGCTTAGGGGAATTTTTAATTGTTTCTCCTCATGTTAACTATTAAAAAGAATACCCTTAGTTATGTTTTACCTGTTAAATGTTTTAAGCTGGGTTTTATAATTCTACCCCTATTATGAGGATTGTATGGACTGAGTTCCATAATTTCTGTTGTGATACCCGAGAGGCTATGAGGCTAATGACTGAGAGAGGTTGAGAACTTTATGGTTAGGATATTATATCTATATATATTACGAATCAGGATGCACGTCACTGCGATACTTATATGAATCGGACTGTGGGCCGCAAAAATACATAAATCGAGTTGCGCACCGCAACGATATGAAGCTTGGGCTATCGGAGCCCCTATGGAGTTTTCACACTCCCAATAACCACAGTCGACTAAAAATATATGAATCGGGATTCGCGCGGCAACGTTTGTTATGATTTCTATTAGTATGAGTTAGTATTGAGTCGAGTGCTGATAGTGAATATTGTGTGACTAGAATAGAGTCACTTGTGACTGAGACAGTGCCTTAGGGGCCATATTCTGATTGATTCTTTTCCCGAGGGGCACGTTATGATATTTCTACTGTTATCACTCTCTATAGATAACCTCCGTTGGACGTATTGTCAAGTATTTGATTTCAAAGTTTTAATCTGAAGCTGATAAATTTATGACAAAACTGATTTTTAAGTCTATGTTTTGAACTACTCGTCACTGCTATCGATGCATTATTTACTTTAATTACTTACTGAGTTAGCGTACTTACGTTACTCCCTGCACGAAATGGAGTGATAACTCATGAGATGACTGCTGAGTCATCATAATAAAACAGCCCAACACACTCCGATCCTTTCATACTCAAAACGATTACCGTCCATAGTATCAAACGAACCGAAAAAAGTTATGACGAACGACCAGACCACCATCCTACATCGATATGGTGTTTCTCCACGCCCTTCTTCCTCCAAAACTCCACAAAATAGTAGTAAAACATGCAGCCCAACAACAACACAAAACAGTCTGCTACAAGTGAATAACTCGAACTCACGGACCCTGATCACTGTCCAATGACTTCTTACAAATATTGAACGAATTACCCTGAATTTAAAGAACAAAAAAATGGATAAAAGAGAGAAGTAAACATACCTTATTTTTTGGATAACTCAACCCTTATCTTGGTTCTTCAAACTCTAGGTTTTACTCCCAATCAGAACTTGAAAGGGAGAAAAAATCAATTAGGGTTTGTGGGTAATTTTTGGAAGGAAGTTTGCAGGGTTTAGGTATGGTTATTTTTGATATATAATGAGGTTTATATTGTAGGGGATAAGCCCTTAAATGGGCTATTTGGCTGACCCGAAATTGTCTTTTTTTTTTTTGGGCTCTCATTTTACCAAGTAGGTGACACACCTGCTTGTCACCTAGTAGCCTGTGCAGTAGCATAAAACTGCATATATCTCTCTACTCTGATGTCATATTGATAAAATATTTAATGCGTTAGAAAATACACTCATAGAGATTCAAATTGATGGGTGGGACACCTCATTACTCTAAGTATATTGCGAGAAAATAGTAGTTACATTTGACTTGTATTTTAATATATTTATGAATGTAACTTGTGATGACCTTTTGAAATTTTTGTTCCATAACTTTCTTGACGTCAAATCATTACACACGTCTATCATACGAATAAAATAACTCATAACGATGTTCCATCCCGTACTTTAACATTAGGATAAGTCATAGTAATTCATATGAGTTTGATGGGGTTAAGACCATTCATGAGATTATAGAGGATTTGTGACTATGTTATTATAAGACCACGTAAGTTGCCACCCTTGATAATGTTAGATACTATGTTAGTGTGGTATTTTCTTTTAAGTGGAGTATTTTAGTAAAATTTTTATAAGTATAATTTTGAATAGTTACCATTATTACTATTTTCGGATATGGTAAATTATACTCATAATATAAGAAAGTTTATGAGATATTTCTTTACTGTAAGATATAAATTATTTTCGCACAAAAAAAGAAGGCTATCTTTTTACCATTTTAAGAATTAAGCATACGAAAACTTTTACTCTTTATATGAGATTAGGAAAATTATAAGTTGAGAAAATATATATATTTTTATATGGATGTTCTAATAAAATAATAGTGTATGTATCTATTTTATGTGTTATATTACCATGATAGTATTATGTAAAAAGTATTTTAAAAATAAGTAGAATTTTAAGTAACTTGAAATAATTCTTAATTATGTTTGTAATTGGTAATTATCTAAAATATTTAGATAAGACCACTACGTGGCAGCCCCATATGGTCCTTTAGAATAATTTATACATTATGAAGCCCGGTGTCCAATTACTAGGACATATGAAAAACTATGTCGCGGTTGTTCTCCTCGTTTTTTTAGATTCTGATAACAAGACATAAGATGAAAGTTTGGAAAAATCTTTTCAATTTTTAGGCAAAAGGTATACTGCTTATTCAATTTTAGATGATGTTGTTAACTTTTTCTTTATGTTGGCAAAGAGGTAATTTGTATATATTTATAGCTTTGCTTTCGATATCCATTGTTTTCGACTGATCCCCTTGACAGAGCCATGACTCAATTTTGGACTAAATATGCTGACAATAATGTATGTTAAGGCACTTCGTTCTTTTTTTAGCATGATTTAATGTGAAACGAATATGCTATTTCATAATGAATCCACTCCTAGCAACTAAGGTTGTTCATGTTGTTATTTACGTAAAAATTTATTCTAAGAAAGTATGTATAATCCTTGAGTCCTAGTGAAGCTCATATTGATGGTATGATGTCCCTAATGTTAATCGAATATGCAACGATCTTACGTCACTCTGAAAGGTTTAGAACGTGATTCCATGGATCGAGCATGCATTATATATATATATATATATATATATATATATATATATATATATATATATATATATATATATATATATATATATATATATATATTTTACTCTATCGAGCCACGCTATAGTCGGCAAGGTACGGAACCTATTGTGCAACTATTGATCATTTGGGTTTGCTGAGCTCCACATGACCGGGTACAATTCTACCTAGCATTATGATGGACGGGTTCATTTTTACTGAGTCCTCTTTGAGGCCGGGTATGATATGATGATGATGATGCCCATAGAGGCGAATGTTGTTAAAAGTGTCACGACCCGGATTTCCCACCCTCGGGGGTCATGATGGTGCCTACTCGTTGAAGCTAGGCAAGTCGCACGTCTAGAATCCATAAATGTTTTTGCTTAAAATCCATTTTTACACATTTAACTAACAGAAAATAAATAATTAAATAACACCGAAATTTGTAATTTAGCGAAAGTCTTAAACGATATAAACAAAATAATAAGGAAAATTCCACATGTGCCTCTACCCAGAACTGGTGTCACAACATTCACGAACTACTAAGATTTACTACATACAATCGTTTGAAAGAAAGTAACATTGTATCTCTTGAATATAAGAGATAATAGATCATTAATAAAAATAGAGGAGACGATGGGCCTGCGAACGCCTGCAAGGCTACCTCAGTGTTTCAGTGAACTGAAGGTTGGCTCTCGAGCTACTACGGTTGTCCGGTACCTGGATCTGTGCAAAAGAGCACAGAGTGTAGTATCAGCACAACCGACCTCATGTGCTGGTAAGTGCCTAGCCTAACCTCGGTGAAGTAGTGACGAGGCTAGGACCATACCACCAAATTAACTTGTGCAGTTGTATAACATACAGCAGAAAGTAAAGCAGAAATAAACAAATAAAGATTGGAGGGGGGGAACATGCTTCGGGTATTAACAGATAAAGCAGATACTCAAGAAAATTATTAGGAAACCAATATTCAACTTCTAGCAAGGATAAGGAAAAGAAGGACAGATTTCATTCTCGATTCACAACTCGTTGCAGGCGTGCAACCGGATCTCATTTTTCATATCTCGTGGTAGGCGTACCACCTGCTCCCATTTTGTTAAATCTCGAGGCGTACCACCCGCTCCCATTTTCTTAAATGTCGTGGTAGGCGTACCACCCGCTCCCATTTTCTTAAATCTCGTGGTAGGCGTACCATCCGCTCCCATTTCATTAAATCTCGTGGTAGGCATACCAACCGCTCCTATTTCATTAAATCTCGTGGTAAGCATACCACCCGTTCTCATTTCATTATATCTCGTGGTAAGCATACCACCGCTCCTATTTTATTAAATCTCGTGGTAGGCGTACCACACTCTCCTATTTTATTATATCTATTGTAGGCATACCACCCACTCCCATTTCATTATATCAACAGTTCTTCCAAATGAAATTTACACCAACAAACGCAATAATTAATACGAATTCATAAGAAAACATGTACACAAAAATTAAGAATCACTAAAGAATACAAATAATGACAAGTAGCAATTAAGAGAAATTAGGCAATTTAATAATTGGTATATTAAATGTCAAGTAGAAATTAAGTCACATAAACATGTAGCAAATATAGCATAAATTCCAGGCGTAATGTTGCGCAAGGATACCTTGACCCAATAATAACAAGTAACATAATATACGAAATGTCAACATGAGAATCATGGTAATAGTGGAATGAGAAAATTAATGCACTTGAACAAATAACAACAAGAAATCATAACAAATGGCAATAAGTGCACTCACCCTTCGTGCTTTAACACTCTCTCACCAAAACAACAATCACAAACAAGGGGCAAGGGAATAAAAAAATAATAGAATAAATCCCGGGAAGAAAACACAAATAAACAATTAAATCCCGGCAAATATACGACATCAATAATCTCAACATTCCGGCAACGGAGATAAACCACAAGTCAACAATATCCCCGCAAGAAAATAATTTAATAACTATTTCTCTTTCTTTCACTTTTATTTCATAGCTCTTTTTACTAATTGAGCCAATTCTCTAAAGGGTTCAATCATCTCATATATTTTCACAATTGTAGTATAACTTGAGCCAATGCTCTTCGATGTTTATAGGACACCATTTCATTCCACAAGCTTTTCACAACAAATAGGAATCATCACCAAGGCATAAGACATATAACGAAATCAAGATAATCGCGATTTAAAGACTCACGGTCATGCTAGACACCAATGTATAGATACTCGTCACCATGCATATACGTCGTACTCGACAATTACCACATTGCAAATAAGACTCAACTCCTAATCCCTCAAGCTAAGGTTAGACCAAACACATACCTCTGACATCCACAGCCAACTCAATCCTCAACAATCTCCTTTCCTTTATAATTCGGCTCCAAATCAATTGTATATATACATAAATTATTTCATAACATAAATAAATGCTAAATAATCTAATCCAAATATTTAATTTTAGCTTTTCTATCATTTTTTCCAAAAACTCAAAAATCGACCTCGAGCCCGCTTGGTCAAAACAGGATGGTCGAACCGAAATCCATTCACCCATACATCCACGAGCCCTGAATATATCATTATTTCTAGAATTCGACACCATAACGAGGTCTAAATCAAAATCAATTTAAAAGCCCTAACTCTACCAAAATCCCTAATTTTTTACACTCGGTTATATGTTTTAAACCTAGGATTTCAATAGATGTTGAAGGAAATGAAAGAAAATAAGTAAAGGATTACTAATCCAAGAGATTTTGGTGAAATATTGCTCAAATGGCCACCTAAGAGCTTGTAGAAGAAAGGTTTTGTGAATTTTTCGTGAATCATGTAATGACACTATTATGGAATTTTAAAATTTAACTAGGCAAATAATGGTCTATGCGATCGTGAAGAATGCAATGCGATCGCATTGAAGAAGGGGGAAATGGTCACTGCAATCGCGAAAGGAGCACTGCGATCGCGTAGAAGAAACAGGCTGGTCACTGCGATCGTGAATAAGACTATGCGATCGCACAGAAGAAAATATATGGCTTCTCAGGCTAACACTATGCAATCGCGAGAGGAGCCATGCTATTGCGAAGAACAATATGGACCTCTGAAACTTTACACTATGCGATCGTGGACATGGCTATGTGATCGCATAGCACAAAGGACTGGACAACAGCAAACAGTAGTTCCGCAATTTTTTTCTAAGGCTAAAACAGCCTTGAAACACATTCGAATCACACCCGAGCCCTCGAGGCTCCTAGCCAAACACATGAACTAACTAAACAACATCATACGAACTTATCTGTGTGATCAAATTGCAAAAATAACATCAAAAACAATGAATCAAATCCTAAAATCAATATTTTATTCCTCAAACATCGTTAAGTTTCAAATTTAGAACTACAAGTTATCCGTTTTAACCAAACTTTACAGAAGATTGAATAAAAAATACGGGCCCGATACTAACACTTTCCAATCAAATATCATTTCAATTTTTCCTTAACAATTTCATAAAAATAATTTCTTTTAAAGAAACTTCTGGGGCTCAGGACCTTGAAATTTGATTTCTGGCATATTCCCAAGTCCCAATATTTTCCTACAGACCCTCCGGAACCGTCAAATCACAGGTCCAGGTCTGTTTGCCCAAAAAGTTGACCAAAGTCAAATTTATTCACATTAATATCAAAACTTAGTATTTTTCAAAGAATTTGGTATTTATGCTTTCTGGCTACGCACTCGGACTGCGCACGCAAAAAAACACGGGTGATGACCCAATTCTCCACCTCAAAAACAAAAATTCATCCTCGAAAGAATAAAATAAAGAAGTACCTGAGTCAGGGAAAAGATGAGGATAACGTTCTGCATATCGGACTCGGACTCCCAGTTCGACGCCTTAGGATATTAACCTCTCGACTGAACACAAACAGAAGGGAAACTCTTGGATCTAAACTGACAAACCTGTTGGTCTAGAGTAGTTGTCGTCTCCTCCTAGTAAAACAAGTTCTTGCCCAACTAGATAGTGCTAAAATCTAAGATGTGGGCTAGATCGCCATGATACCTCCGAAGCATGGACACATGAAACATTAGATGCGCGGCTGATAAGCTTGGCACCAAAGAAAGTCTACAAGCCACCTCTCCCTCTAGCTCAAATATCTCAAACGGACCAATGAACCTAGGACTAAGCTTGCCTTTCTTCCCAAATCTCATCACGCCCTTCGTAGGCGACACTCAGAGCAGTACCCGCTCACTAATTGTAAGAACCACACCTTGAACCATACGGTCTGCATAACACTTTCACCTGGATTGAGCTGAACAAATTCTATCCTGAATGATCCTGATCTTGTCCAAGCCCTCCCGAACTAGATCCATACCCACAACAAAGCCTCTTTCGTCTAAAACTTCCAACCGGCGACCGACACTGCCTACCGTATAAAACCTCGTAAGGAACCATCTGGATGTTTGACTGGTAGTTTTTGTTGTAGGCAAACTCTGAAAAAGGAAAAAACTGATCCCACAAACCTCTAAAGCCAATAACACAAGATTGAAGCATATACGCTAAGATCTGAATAGTTCGCTCGGACTAACCATCCATTTAGGGATAAAATATTGTGCTCAACTCAACCCGTGCGCCCAACTATCGTTGAACTGCCCTCCAAAAGCGCGAGGTAAACTCTGTACCCCGGTCCGAAATTATAGATACGGGTACATTATGAAGGTGAACAATCTCTCGAATGTAGATTTCAGCTAACCTCTCAGAAGTATAGGAGACTGCTACAAGAATGAAATGTGCTGACTTCCTAATCAATGCATCAGCCACTATATTGGCTTTTTCTAAATGATATAAAATGGTGATATCATAATCCTTTAACATCTCCAACCACCTTCTTTGCCTCAAATTCAACTCCTTTTTCTTGAACATGTATTGAAGACTCTTGCGATCCGTGAACATCTCACATGCCACGACATATAGATAATGAATCGAAATTTCAACGCGTGAACTATGTCTGCCAAATCCAAATCATGAACCAGATAGTTAGTTCTCCTCATGAATCTTCACTTGCCTCGAAGCATAGGCAATGACTTTGACATCCTGCATCAACATTGCACCAAGCCCAATACGAGAGGCATCACAACAAGGTGTATAAGGCCCTAAACTTATTTCCAAAATGAACATGTGTGCCATAGTTAGAGCTGTCTTGAGCTTCTGAATGCTCTCCATACACTCATATGACCATCTGAACTGGGCACCCTTCTGGGTCAACCAGGTCATCTGAGCTGCAATAGATGAAAATTCCTCCACGACGCAACGATAGTAGCCTGCCAATCCAAGCAACTTCGAATCTCTGTAGCTGCTACTGGCCTAGGCCAGTTTTTGATTGCCTCAATCTCGTCAACCTGAATACCCTATGCTCATAAAACATGACCCAAAAATGCAACTGAACCCAACAAGAATTCACACTTAGAGAACTTAGCATATAATTAACTATCCCTCAGAGTCTGAAGAACCGCTCTAAGGTGCTGCTCGTGCTCCTCCTACCTGCATGAATATATCAATATATCCTCAATAAATACTATCACAAATGAGTCCAAATAAGGCATGAACACTCAGTTCATCAAGTCCATAAAAATTATTGGGGTATTTGTTAACCGGAATGACATAACCTAGAACACATAATGTCTGTACCGAGTGTGGAAAGTTATCTTAGGGACATTAGATGTTGTAATTCTTAGTTTATGGTAGCCATATCTCAAGTCAATCTTGAAAAATATCTTGGCACTCTGAAGATGGTTGAACAAATCATCAATCTTCGGTAATGGATACTTATTCTTGATTGTTACCGTGTTCAACAATCGGTAATCGATACGCATTCTCATCGATCTGTCCTTCTTCTTGACAAACAACACCAGCACCCCAAGGTGAAATACTTGGTGTAATGAAACGCTTATCAAGCAAATCCTGCAACTTTTCCTTTAACTCCTTCAAATCCGGCAAGGCCATACGATATGGCAGAATAGAAATGGCTGAATGCCCTTTACCAGATAATTACAAAAGTCAATATCCCTATCGGGTGGTATACCCAGTAGGTCTGAAGGGAAAACATCAAGCAACTCACGAAGAACGGGCACAGAATCAATAGAAGAAACCTCAAGACTAAGATCACGAACATAAGCCAAATGTACCAATCACCCCTTTTTGACCATACGCCAAGCCTTCGCATAAGAGATAACACTACGGGTAAAATGATCTGGAGTCCCTCTCCACTCTAAACGAGGCAAACCCAGTAAGCTAAGGTGAAACCCTTGGTATGACTGCCCAAGATAGCATGGTAAGGTAATAACCAATCCATCCCTATATAATGCTAAATTAATCCATAAGAAGCAAATCTACACGAGTCTCAAAATCTCCAATCACTAATATACACGAACAATGGACTCGATCGACCATAATAGAGTTATCCATCGTTGTAGACACATAAACAGGAACACTCAATGAATCTCTAGGCATGATGCAAAATGAGATGATGCATACGCATACGTAGACACTGGATCAAATAACACTGAAACATATCAATAACAAACTACAACAATACATGCACCTCCAACTCTAATACATTTACCTCCACCTCTAGCATCTCTACCTCCACATCTAATACCTCTACCTCCACCTATAATACCTCTCTCTGAGTGATGTGGAGAAACTTCTCTAGGAATAGATGCGTGAACTGCTTCCAAGTCGAAGCTGGCAATTCGGCTGGTCTAGCCAATCAATAATCTCACCAACAGGTCTTGGCGGATCCAGACAAGCGAAAAGTAGCAAAATAGACACCATTGGTCTCCATAATCCCCATGTTCCTAAGAACCTCATGACAGCTGCATAGATAATCTTGGGGATCCTCAGAAGATGCACCGCTAAAAGTAGATGTGAAGATCTTGGTGAAACTTATCCGACTTCCACAAAGCCTCAATAATACACTTTGTCTCTTTTAAGAAAGTTTAAGTATGAAAAGTCAACTAGATGTTGACTTATGTATTAGAGGGCTCGGATGTGAGTTCCGATGGTTCAATTAGCTTTGGGAGGTTATTTGTGAATTAAGAGTGCGATCGGAAGGGGTTTTGGAGGTCCGGAGTAGAATTAGGCTTGAATTGGCAAAGTTTATATTTTGGTGAATTACTGTCGATAGGCGAGATTTTTATCCGAGGGTACGAATTGAATTCCAAGAGTTTCTATAGTTTTGTTATATCATTTGGAATGTGTGTGCAAACTTTCTGGTCATTCGGACGTAGTTTGGTTGGATTTTTAATCGAAAGCATATCGTGTAGGTTTCGGGTAGTCAATCGAACTGCTTGAAGGTTTCGGGTGAGTTTCGGGTGGTCAATCGAACCGCTTGAAGGTTTGAAGAGATGCAGAAAATAAACTCAGCCCTTGTAGAGATTTTGGCTTTTGCAATCGTGTAGGTTGTGTCGAGATTGCATAGAAGAAATTTGGAAGGCCAGGATTTAGACCTTCACATTCACGTCGAAGGGCTCACGTTCACGGAAGTTTAGAAGCTTTTGCTGCATGTTCACATGAAGAGGTCCGCGTTTGCATAGTTTGGAAAGTGGAAGCATCGCTTTCCCAATGCTCATGTCGCGATCACATATTGTGTTTATGGATCCTTAGAGTTTTGCTCTTTGTGATCACGAGGCTTTGGCCGTGATCGCGATAAAGGGAGATCAGAACTGTGCAGAAAGTTTATAAGTTATTTCATCCGTGATTTTAAGCTATTATTTCCTCCATAGCTGAGCATTTTGAGTGATTCTTGAAGGTGATTAAAGAGGGATTCAAGGAGAATTAAGTATAGGTAACATTTTTGAACCTAAAACATGATTCTATTGTGAAACTAACCTAGAAATTCATGGAACTTGAGTTAAAATGGAAGAACTAGGGCTTGGGATTTTGAACTTTTGAATTGGGGATTTGAAGGACCATTTGAGGTTGGATTTGAGAACTTATGATATGTATGAACTCGTGGGAGGATAAGGAACCCGTTGATATAAACATTTCAAAGTTTTGAGAAGTGGGCCCAAGGCTCGATTTTTTCTACTTTTGGAATTTTTGATATTTTTCGATTGCTTTCGCTTGGGATTCATTCCCTTAGCATATTATGACGTATTTACTCCGATTTTGACTAGATTCAATGCGAGTAGAGGTTGATTCGAGAGGAAAACGTATCACAGAGTAGTATTTTCACCGGTTTGAGGTAAGTAACCATTGTAAATTTGAAACTGAGGGTACAGACCCTAGTATTTACTTGATTTGATAAATGCGGTGATACACGAGCTAGGTGACGAGCGTGTGGGCATGCACCAGTGAGGGATTGTGACTTGGTCCCGTAGAAATTATTGAGCCGCGTATTTTAGTTGGAAATGTTATATTATTTTGGATTCTGGATCCTTATACTGTATTATGGGCTTTGTGCCATGTGTGGGGCCTTGTGCCGATCTGTAGCAACCTTTAGGGACATTTTAATTGTTTCTCCTCACTTTACTTATTAAAAATATATCCTCAGTCCTGTTTTACCTATTAAATGTTTAAAGACTAGTTTTATCATTCTACTCTTATTGTGAGGACTGTTTGGGCTGAGTTCCCTAATTTCTATTGTGATGCCTGAGAGGTTATTAGGATAAGGACTAAGAGAGGCTGAGAGCCTTATGGTGAGTGTATTATATGTATATATATTATGGATCAGGCTGCACACCGCAGTGATACTTATATGGATCGGGCTGGACGCCGCAGTGATATATATATATATATATATATATATATATATATTGGATCGGGTTGCGCGCCGCAGCGATATGATGCTTTGTAGGAGCCCCTCCATGATCAGTATAGCCCAAGTGAGAATTGTCGACTATACATATATGGATCGGGTTGCGCATCTCAGGGGTTATTATGATTTCTACTAATATGAGTTAATACTAAGCCGAGTGCTGATAGTGAATATTTTGTGACTAGAGTTGAGTCATCTGTGACTGTGAGGCTGCCCGAGGGGCCATATTCTGAGTGATTCTTTGCCTGAGGGGCCCTGTTATGATATTTCTACTGTTTTCACTCTCTTATAAATAAGCATATGTTGGACATATTGTCAAGTAGTTGATTTTAATGTATTAATATGAAACTGATAAATTTATGACAAAACTGATTTTTAGAATATATATGTTTTGTACTGATCGTCACTACTTTCAGTCCATTATTTACTTTAGTTACTTACTAAGTTGGTGTACTCACATTACTCCCTACACCTTATGTTCAAATATAGGTGCTCGAGAGGCTGAGTGGGAGCTTTTAGCTATTTTCCAGCCTTCAGCGAGGATTTTGAGGTAGTTGCATGGCGTCCGCAGCCCTAATTTCTGCCTTCTACCTTATTATTTTTCTACATTTCCAGGCTATTCATGTAGTAGACTGTTCAAACTTGTATTAGAGGCTCTAGACTCGTGACACCAGACCAGTGTGGGCTATGTAGTATTTCATGTTTTTTTTTCTTTTTTCTGTGGACTTCTGCATATCTACTTAGCTATTTTAAGTACTTATTATGATAATCAGCGATTAAATTGTGTTAGTAAATGATTCATTAAATTAAAATGGGTTGTAGTTGATAGTTTGGTCTGGCTTGCCTAGAAATGTGATAGGCGCCATCACGATTAGTATTGGGGCGTGGCAAGTTGGTATTAGAGCCATGTTACCTAGGTCTCGTAAGTCATGAGTCAATTTAGTAGAGTCTCGTGGATTGGCATGGAGACGTCTTTTTTATCCTCGAGAGGCAGTAGAACCTTTAGGAAACTTCACATTCTTGAATTGCGAGTTTGTTAGTCCAAGTAGTAAACATCTTTTGTTCTATTCTCTCACAGATGGTGAGGACCCATGCTACTGGACCGGGTGGACGACCACCAATGCCACCATCTGCGGCCACCAGAGGCCGAGGACGCTGTCATGGTAGCTGTAGGGGCAGAGCAGCAGGGACAACACCTACAGATCCTCTAGCTACCCTAATTCAGGACCAGATCCCCATTGTAAATGCTGCAGCAGCACCAGTTTAGGAACCAGTTGTGCCTGCTGTGATCCTAGGCCATTAGGAGGCTTAAGCTTAGATCTTATCAGTGTGTACCAATTTGGCACAGGCGGTTTTAGCTACTACGGTTGTAGCTACTTTCTATGCTAGAGGAGGCCCCTAGACTCCAGATGCTCGCATGCCTGAGCAGGTAGTACAGGGGTTACAGACACCGGGAGCACCTCTAGCTCAACCGATTGCACCAGCTCAGGAGTTTGTAGTACCAGTTATGCCGGATGATGAGCAGCGTCGACTTGAAAGGTTTGGTAGGCTCCAGCCTCCGTCATTCAGTGATGTAGAGGGTGATGATGCCCAAAGTTTTCTAGATAAGTGTTAGCGGATGCTTTGGAAAGCATGGATTCTTATGACATTGGTGTGGAATTTACCACCTTTCAATTTACTGGAGCCACCTTCACTTGGTGGGAGACGTAGGCCGTTTAGAGCAGCACCCCTTACTTGGCAGCAGTTCTCCACTCTGCTTGGAGAAGTATGTACTGCAGTCCCGTAGAGAGGAGCTGTGTAGACAGTTCGAGTGGTTGAGACAGGGGATATGACTGCGTCACGGTACGAGTCGAGGTTTTCTGAGTTGGCTCATCATGCCGTGTGGATGTTTCTGACAGGCCGTGAGAGGATCAGGAGATTTGTTGATGGCCTTAACTACCATCTCCGCATTCTTATGACTAGAAAGAGAGTGTTGAGTGCTACGTTCGAGGAGGTGGTTGATATCGCTCACGAGATGAGACGGTTCGCTGTCAGGACAGAGGGGATAGGGAGGCCAAGAGGCCTCGAGGATCTGGTAGCTATAGTGGTGCTCTTTTGAACGGCCAGTTTCAGCACGGCGGAGGCCGACAATTTTGGCATGGACAGTCTGATCGCTCAGGTTATCGTGGAGCTTCATCAGGTCATGGTTCCCACAGTTTGCACTAGGGAAATTCATTACTAAGTGCCTTCCAAATCAGAGCTCATCCTATGCACTATCTATACGGGGCTTATCTATGCCGAGTTTATTTGATGGTCACTCTGGTGCGAGGGATTCCCTTCAGCGCCCATCTACAGCACTAGGGAGTTGCTATGAGTGTGGGAAGTTTGGTCATATGAGGAGGTAGTGTCCCTGCCGTATTGATAGTTCATCCCAACAAAGGGGTCAGTAATTAGCTTCAGCTCCAGTTGCTCCACTACCACCCGCCCATCTAGCTAAGGGGGGATCAGCCAACCATGGGTTGCCATAGAGAGGAAAGTCGATTAGGGGTCGGTCAGGCCTATTTTTATGCTATGCTAGGTAAATCTGATGCCATTGCCTCCGATGCTGTCATTTCAGGTATTGTTCCAGTCTGCCACAGAGATGCCTCTGTATTATTTGATCTGGATCCACCTTTTCTTATGTGTCCTCATATTTTGCTCATCATTTGGGTGCTTTGCCTATTCGTGTATCTACCCTATGGGTGATACTATTGTTGTAGACCGTGTGTACCGGTCATGGGTGGTGGCGATTGGGGTTCTGGAGACCCGAGTGGATCTATTACAATTGCACGTGGTGGATTTTGAGGTCATTCTGGGCATGGATTGGTTATATCCGTGTCGTGCTATTCTAGACTGTCATGCTTTGGCTATATCGGACATGCCACAGATTGAGTGGCGAGGTGTGACTGATTATGTTCCTAGCGGAGTGATCTCCTTCTTGAAGGCCCATTGTATTGTTGGGAAGGATTGTCTTTCGTATCTTGCCTTTGTGAGGGATGTTGGAGTTGAGACTCCCACTATTGATTTTGTTCCAGTTGTGAGATATTTCCCTGATGTATTTATTGCATACCTGTCGAGTATGCCACCGGACAGGGATATTGATTCTTGTATTGACCTAGTGCCGGGCACTCAGCCCATTTCCATATCGACATATCGTGTGGCACCAGCACAATTGAAAAAATTGAAGGAGCAACTTTAAGAGCTCCTAGATAAGGGATTTATTCGGCCTAGTGTGTCGCCTTGGGGTGCGTCGGTTCTGTTTGTGAAGAAAAAGGATGGCACAATGAGAATGTGCATTGATTACAAGAAATTGAACAAGGTAATAATTAAGAAGTATCCCTTGCCTTGCATTGATGATTTATTTGACCAGCTTCAGGGAGCGAGGGTGCTCTCCAAGTCGATCTTCGTTCGGGCTATCACCATTTGAAGATCAGGAATTTAGATATTCTTAAGACTGCTTTCAGGACCAGATATGGTCATTATGAGTTTCTTGTTATGTCTTTCGGGCTGACCAATGCCCCAGCAGCATTCATGCATTTGATGAACAATGTATTTCGGCCTTATCTGGATTCATTCGTTATCGTATTCATTGATAATATTTTTCTTTACTCGCGTAGTTAGGAAGAGCACGCGGAGCATTTGAGAGTCGTATTGCATAGATTGAGAGAGGAGAAGCGTTATGCAAATTCTCCAAGCGTGAGTTTTGGCTAGTTTCAGTGGCTTTCTTGGGGCACGTGGTGTCCAGCGAGGGTATTTAGTATGACCACATGATTGTTGCCCTATATGAATTACTCCCATAAAATATCAGAAAATAATGTTTCCCAATTTTTTCAATTTCATAGTATCTTGTGTACGATTTTCGTTAATTATTTGCATTTTTGTGCATATTTAATTTCCATTAAAAATCAAAAAAATCAGAAAATATCATGCATTGTATTTAGAGTTTGTCTTCAAATTTAGGATTAGAAAATTAATTAATTATTTTATTAAAATTAAAAATTATAAAAATGGCTCATTTTTACATTCTTAGCTTTTAACTTTGGATTATTAAGTTTTCTCTTTAAATTTAGGATCACCTAATTTTTATAGATTTTATAGTTAGATAATTAGCTTAATTTTGCAATTTGAATTAATTTAAAATTTTAATTTAGGTTTTTAACTAATTAAATAAAGAAAAGAAAACAAAAGAAATGGAAATTGAAAAAAAAAGCTAATTTTAAATTGAATTGTGCCACACATTTTAGAAGCCCAAAATTTTTTTTAATCCAACCTAAATCGAGTGGACCTGACCTGACCCAACATCCAAACCCTTATCCTTTTTTTATATACCCAAATCAAAGCCGAAAACCTAGGGAGGAAGACATCACAAATCAGCCGCACAAACTTGAGGAGACCCCAACCATTTTTGATCTTCTTCAGCAAAAACAAATATAGAAAATAAAGAGCTAAGCATCAGCAGCGCCGTTGAGTAGCCATAAACGACCCTCCCCCATAGCTCTTCCACTCCTTCACATTTCAAGTCCTAAGCATCCATTGATTTTTCCCCTTGGATTTTCACCAAAAAAAAAAAAAAAACATTCGCAAGAGATATAAACAGAGATCGAATGAAAATTTAGTTCTTCATCGTTTCAATTTGGCTTCAAATTCAAAATACAAAAAAAAAATTCAATTTCTGTTTCGATTTTCCTTCATGGACTTTGACTGAAGTTTGGTTTTGAGGTCGTCGCCGATTTGAGCTGAGGTGCCAATTCGAAGGTGGCTCGCAATTCTGTTCTGGTTTTGGTTTGAGTTTGTCATTGTTGCTGTTAGTCGTAGATTCCTGTCGCGGTTCCAATTTAATTAGGGATTTCAATAGTTGTTTCTTGTCTTTTAGAATTCACTATTAAGCTTTCCCTCTACTGGTATTCATTTCAAGACATAATCGAAATTAGCGCAGATTCAGGTTTGTTTCTGGTTCTTTTGTGCTAATTTTGTTCAATTGAAAACGTGATAAGAGCCAGTGCATTGGGTTTGAATATCCATTTTTGAGTTAGTTCTGCATTTGACGGGAATATTTGTGCTTGGTTCTTATTGTTTTGTGCTCTTCAAAGTAAAGAAATTGATACATAGATTGTGGTTGCCACTGCTCAAGTTGATACAATTGTGACTAATGTGTTTTCTGTTAGAGTTTGTTTGCTTTAATTGTCGTATGGACTGTCGTAAACCTTTGTCACCGATTGAGAGTGTTATATCACATTAAAAGATCTAAATGGCTGCTATGTCGAGATCGCATGTAGTGTTCCACTTCTGCCTCGATATTTTTGTTGGAAGTCGAAATAATGACTTTGTTTATGAGATTTGAGACCATCAGTTATGTTTGTTGTCGGTGTCTCGTCGGTGATTCTATTTGAAACACTTGCTGCCGATTCATTCAATGTGGCTTGATTCATTTGTTGTAATTGCCAAAATGCTATTAATTGGAAAGCTAATTTTAGGTTACTTCTAATATCTTTTATTTCGTCTTGGGTCTGGATATGATTTGAGCTATTGTTTGTAGTCGTATTGCTCTTATGGTTAGCTGCAATTTGTTTGGTCTTGTAATTGTTAGTAGATCATGAAGTGACTATGTGTCTTGTATTATTCCTTGATGGTATTCTTTAATTTTCCAATATGAGTAACGTGTGTTATTGACGGATCAAAAATCGTGGCGGCTCTAGGGTTTTGGATTTTAAATCAAAATTTGAGGGATTTTGGTGAGTTTTGAGGGAAACAAGTTGTGGACTAAGGATGTGGAGGCGGAGAAGAAGTCGTGGTAAAGATTTGGGGTGGTTTGGAGACTCGCCGGCGCCGTAGGCAATTTTCGACAATGGCAGGAGGCGGCGATGGAGAGGTCTTCTGGTGAGGTGAGAGAGACGAGAGACAGGGTAGGGGCGTTTGGACAGTTAAATACTGGGGAGGGGTTGAGTTCTTATCCGTTGGATCGAATGAGATCAACGGTTGGGGATGGGAGGTAATGAAATGGTGTCGTTTGACATTAACTGGAGACGAACCGGGTTGGGGCATGGATATTTGGACGGGTTTGGGCGAATTGGGGCAGGCCTGGTCGGTTACTTGTTGTTTGGGCTTGGCAATTTTAATTGTTTTGGCCCAAATATGAAAACCTGATCACCTTTTGCTTTTCAAAATCCTTTACTTTTAAAAATTAATTCTTTTCCTTTTCTTCTCTTTTTTCAAAAATTAAAACTAAAATCCCAAATTAAATTATAAAACCAAATTAGCCTATCAAAAATGCTCATTAATTCTAAATAATAATTATCACAAATAAGTAAACCAAATTTAAAGGAAAACTATCAAAATTCAAAGATTAAAATTAGAAATTCACAAATAACCATTTTTTGTGATTTTTTCAATTCTTAACTAATTTGCTAATTAATTCTTAAAAATACAAAGTTAGCTCCTAAATGCAAATGCCCGCATATTTTGTATTTTTCATTAATTTAAAATGCTCAAGAAATATGCAAAAAATTAACAAAATCCACAAAATTGCAGACAATAAAAAAAATTATTTTATTTTAATTTGTGAGAGTAATTTATATTGGGCAAAAATCGCATGCTCAACCCCACTAATATACAAAGCTTCTCTAAACTACAACATTGAGATGCCTACTACAAAGTAACGTATGGGATTTATCAAGGAATTCATATGAATCCTTTACAAGGCTTAGATGGCAACAGGATTTTCTTTAGCAAACTTATACAAAAGTATGTCCAGGACAAGCAACAAGACGCCACGAAATTCATACAAGATTAGACGATAGCAACGTGATTTGCTACAATAAAATTTCATACGAAGTTATACTACGTAATAACAACGAGATTTGCAATTCTAAGGGAGCCTGGTATAAATTTTCTCAAGAATATTATATGGAATTTCCCTATTTCGATCCTCCGTTACGTGTTTTATCATAAAAGACGTGCGTTAGAGGGATTGTCAAGAGAATCGATTCACGTATGTTAATGCTATCCCTTCTTTACTTTTGGTATGATCCATACGATACAAACAAAACGAGCAAATGCTTAACTTCCATAAATGACTCTATTCATAGAATACTAGAGCTTCCTGTGTTCTTGATTCCCCATATATGTTATTATTCTATCGTCTGTTCATGGGTCTCAGAAAAATACATAAGTTGATAAAGTTTATATCATGATATTAATCAAAGGCATAATGGTCTTATGATACTGCGAAAGATTTTATTGACGTACTTCTCATGCATTTCATTCATTTATATTGACTCATGACCAGATGGCATTATATATATATATATATATATATATATATATATATATATATATATATATATATATATATATATATATAGGGATATGAGAAAAGGTTATGGCATTATATATGTACCACCACCTGATCAGCTGGTATACGTTGATGATTTTTCCCACAGTGGCCGAGATGAAATAATGGAATGTCCTTAGAGACTTGATGATGTTATGAACACATGTACCTATGCACGACATGGCATTCATACGCATATACATGACACTATGAGTATTTCATGATTTACCAAGTTATTCAAACTTACATGCCCAGTATTTTACTCCATGTTTCTCTCATGTTTATTATATTCCTTATATACTCGGTACATTGCTTGTACTTAGAGGTATCAATGAATATTTAAAACTGACTAAACCAACCGAACCGTACTGTACCGAATCGATATTTAGGTTTCTTTTAAAGAAACTGTAGGTTTTTATATAAATCTAGAACCGTATCGATAATTAGGGTAGATTTTTTATTTTATAAAAGTAAACCGAAAAAAATACCGAACTGCATCGAATAAATTTTACATGTGAAAAATATATTTATATAGTAAGCTTAAAACTAATAAAGCATTATATTTTTCATCGAGCCTTAGAATTATAAATACTATTACAAGCCAACAAGTAATCAAACTCAAAATACTAGTTCCTAAAACATATTATCCTATGTATACTTAAACTATGTTATTTTAAGTACTTTTATGAGCAGACATAAAGTATTGCGGTGATTATAAGTAGCAAACTATAATGTATTAATATGTTTCCATTCATATAATTTAGATTTATCTCTCTTAATATCTAATATAGACTTTATTCTTGAGTCCCAGCTTGGTTAATATCTTTTCACTCGTGATTTATATTTTCTTTTCTTTTACTTGATTTCTTTTACGTTGATATCAAATACGAAATATATATACTCTAGCCATCTTTCATATTTTTTAGGTCATCACCTTTCAAACCGTAAAAATATCTAGAACCATGACATTTAAAAAACTACCAAAAATTAGCTGAACCATACCTATAACGAAATGAAATAGACATGATTGGGATTGTTCGAAAAGTCTAATTTTGGTTATGCATAATAGAATAACCGAAAAATTGGTATGGTAAAATTTTTATAAAAAAACCGGCCGAACTAAACCAGTAACCCATATTGTATTGATATCCCTTTTGCTTGGAGACACATCGTTTGATACCTGCAAGTCCCTATAGACATGTCGAAAGTCCTTCAAGTGGGCAATCATCTCAGCGGAAGATGTTGGTGCGCTCCTTTTACTCCAGAGTTGCTTATTTAGTTAGTATGATTTAGACATGTATTGATTGGTATGTCGCGGCCCTGTCCCAGCCTTATGACATTTATGTACTTTTAGAGTTTTGTAGACATATGTCATTCATATGAAAGATTGTATGGCCTTGTCGGCCTATATTTAGTATATGAGTGATTATTTTGGTCTTATAGACCTGTACGTCATATGTATAAGTTAGTACATCAGGTTGGGTCATTTTATATCCACTTTTCCCACATGTTTTATTCTTGTTACCTCATAAAGCCTTTCTAGCACATTTACCCATGTTATGTAATGAGAAAGATACATTTTGTTGGTACTTGGTTGAGTAAGGTACCAGGTACTCGTCGCGGCCCATCGTTTTAGGTTGTGAATAAATTGTTATCAGAGCAGTTTTATCCTACGTAGTCTACAACCCACGTCTAGTAGAGTCTTATTTATGGGTGTGTTGTGAACCACACTGATAAGAATGAGGCTACAAGGAATTTAGGAATGTCACTGTTTTTCTTCTTACTCTAGATCGTATAGTAGAGCTCACTTATAAGAATTCAAATTCCTAAAATCTATTATTTTCGTAATACAACGATATCTATATCCAGAAGGACGGTCGGTAAGAAATATACTTGTAGAAGTGGTGAGTTAAAGGAACTCGAGTTTGCATCATTCCTAAATGGATAAATGTGAGGTCTTCAGCAAAATATGTGCGTCCTAAGACGTGTAAGCTTCTTGACAAGGAGCCTTAAGGTAAGAATATCTACCCACCCCTATGGTGAAAGACAATGAGAGATTTAGAAGATAGATAAAAATTTCAACAAGTAAAAGAAGCAAGATGAAGGGTACGAGGTACCCAGTAGTGAAGATGATCATTATTTACAATTCAAGAAAAGAGATATAAGAATTTTGAGTTATCTTCAACAGTAACAAAAGTATTTACAATTAGCCACAACCATCTCAATTATGTCCTATGGGGGCAAACATGTGCAGTTTAAGAGAAGGACGAGATATCAGGATCCGACTGGGATTAGAGTAACCTAAAAATTGTGAATGGATTATTTTCGTTAGTTGAAGTTTCGGAAGGATATTGCAAATGTGCTAATAGATCTCCTTGTGAGACACTCATATGGTACACAATAAAATATTACAACCAAATATGAGCCTACAACGATAGGCATTGGAATCCTTAAAGGGATAAATATTATCTTAGTATATTTCCTGTCCCTAGTAGAAAGACAATGTTAGGCAACCCGAAGATCAAGTGCATGGATCATAAGGGAGCTAAAAGCAAAAAAAGTCTTGTTGAAGTTTTCATAATAAAGTGGTAGACATAAATATTAGCATAAAATTAGAAGAGAGTTGATAAAGCATTATGAGTAAGATATGATACATGGATAATAACGAAAGACAAAAAATATGATAGTATTACAGAGTCTATAGACAAGGAAAGGAAAATATGAGAGGTAACATGCCTTGAGGCTACAAAAGAATATTGGTCATAAAGTCACATCCTCATTTCGAGAAATAAGTTCGTAACTCTAATGTGATTACCAGAAGAAAAGGTTAGTCCGCAGAATAATAGAAATAGTATGGGCTGGTGAACAAGATAAACTAAACATAAATTACGAACTGATGATTTCAGATTGCATTCCGATGATAATGGAATATTCGCGAGAATTTAGAGAATGGTCATTCAAAAAGACGCTTTCCTAAAGCAAGAAATGTGAGCAAAGTTAAGATTAAGGGACTGTATGTGCAATTATACTAAGTGCCACCCTCACGAGTAAGGAATTTTGTTATCCTTAGCATAGAAGAATTACCGCAAGGCGAGTAAGGGTCATCGATAATGTGATAAGACGCAAAAGATGAAGAAGGTTAAACATCTATAAGTAGCTCTTCATAGTGCTAAATATTAGTACTCCTCTAAAGGGGGGAATAAGAGTGGTGTTGCATTAAGGAAGAATTAAGTGGTTCTAGTAATTATGTAACGGTAAAGGAAGAATATGATATAATAAAAAAGGGTTGAGATTGCACTATTTCAAAGCCTACAGATATGCTACGATTCTAGAGGATTACGCAAACACAACGTCAAGGAGAGGACGTAAGGGTTCCTGCCCGAGATGTTATTGATTAATAAGAAGCCAATACGACAGGTAATTAAGATAAAGGAAATAACCCAAGAAAGATTACACTGAATATTTATGTGGGAATGGGCCTACTATTAGTTAGTAGTTGATTCAAGAAGAGTCTAGATTTATCTAGACAAGAGGATACAAATAAATTAACAGACCGTACAAGATAAACATAGGGAACCCCAACATGGGGAGTTCAGCCTCGTAATTATGGCATTGTGTTGGCCGGTTAAGAACTCACACATATAGAAGATAAAAGTAGCAGAGATGAGGATATTAAGGTTGACGTGCGGGCATACAAGGATGGATAAGACTAGAAATGAAGATATTCGAGAGAAGGTGAGTGTGCCCCCCATAGAGGACAAGATACAGGAAGAAAAACTGAGATGGTTTGGGCATATTCAGAGGAGAATCACTGATGCACCGGTGAGGAGGCATGAGCGACTGGGTATTATGGGCACGTGGAGAGGTAGAGGGAGACCTAAGAAGTATTGGGGAGAGGTGATCAGGCAGGACATGGCGCAACATAGGATTACTGAGGACATGGCCCTGACAGGGAATTGTAGAGGTTGAGCATTAATGTTATAAGTTAATGGAAGTTGAGAATATTTCTACAGCTCACTGGAGTGAGAGTATCCCGTTAGGAGTTAGTCTTAGGATGCTACTGATCAGCTACTGATTCAGGACTTTATGTTGGATATTAGTATACATAACATCTTTTTTCGTATTTTCTATATTTCTTATATTGCTGTTATTTTATTATTTTATGTTATATTATGTATTTTATATTATTTTATGTTATTTTATTATGAGTCTATTTTTATTACTATATATCATCTCTTATTGCTTTCTTGAGCAGAGGGTCTCCTGGAAATAGCCTCTCTACCTTTCAGGGTATGGTAAGGTCTGCGTCCATATTACCCTCCCCAGACCCCATTTGTGGGATTATACTGGGATATTGTTGTTATTGTTATTGTTGTTGTAGTTATGGTATCGTGATCCTTGAGAAATATTCAGATAGGAATTGGGCTAGATAAAGATATTGTCTAAGTGTTACGGAGATAAAAGAAAGAACCACTGGGAAGTTAGTCAAATATTAGTTTAGAAGAAACCCTACAAGCACAAGGGTGGAGATAAGAAACTACGCATAATTATAGGCAAGGAAGAACATCAAAAATTCCGTCAAAGATATGATGTGATAAGCTCACAGCTTTACAAGATTCCGAGAATTCTACCTAATTACTACAATGAAAGACAAGTTGGAGGAAAAATGAGAGAAGAATCGCATAGGTGCACTTACAATGTCAGAATCATACAGGTTGCGTGGTAAAATGTAGCAATAGTCATGAGATTAGAAGGATTCCGACCACAGGTCATGGTGTGAGAAATAAGCCTAAAAGGGGAATGGCGTAGCCTTTGGATTTATTCACAGAAAAGTTGCATAGATGTCAAGAAGAGTACTAAAGTATTCAGAAGACGTAGATTATGAAAATTATAAGTGTATCAGTCAACATTCGAGGAAGAAGTTTCTAAAGGGGAGAATGATATTACACCCCATGTTTTCGTACGTGGAAGTACGCCATAATTAAATTGGTATAAGCTCGGAAATGAGATGATACATTTTGCATTTTCGTACGTTAAAGTTTTGTTGTAAGTTAATCGACGTAAGTTCGGGAATGAGATTTATTTTGCGATTATAAGTATCATGCTATTTCAAATAAGTGATAAGTTAATTCGCGAAAGTGAGAGGCTAAGCGAATCGAAGAAAATAAGTTCCATCGAAGTTTGGCAATTTGGGCATAAAATACAGTCCAAGCTATAATCTTTCATATTCAGAGGCTAGTGCCATATAAGGTATCACATGACCATGATAATAAAATGTATAAAATATGTTAAAAGTGAATAGTATTTTAAGTAATTTGAGATAATTCTTAATTATATAGGTAATTGCTTACTCATTGAATTAGTGAAGAATTAATAAGTTGATTAAGGAAAAAGGGTGAAAATTTAGATAAGTTTAAGTTCATTAACAGGGCAGCATGGGCTATTCAATAAATGACTCATTAGTCTTTATAAATTGGTTGCATGTTAGGAGAATTTTTGAATAAAATAATCCCCACAAGTGGGGCTCACACCCACTAATACACAAAGCATCTCTAAACTACAACACTAAGATGCTACTACACAGTTACGTATGGAATTTATCAAAGAAGGAATTCATACGTATCATTTACAAGGCTTAGATGGCAACGTGATTTTTCTTCAGAAAACTTATACAAAAGTATGTCCAAGTCAAGCAAAAAGAATCCACAAAATTCATACAAGATTAGACGATAGCAACGTGATTTCTACAGCAAAACTTCATATGAAGTTATACTATGCAATAGTAACGGGATTTGAAATTCTAAGGGAGCCCGGTATCTTTTTTCTCAAGACCATCATATGAATTTTTCTTGCTTCGATTTACCGTTATATGTTTTATCATAAAAGACATGGTTTAGAGGGATTATCAAGAGAATCAGTTCAGGTATGTTAAGGCTATCCCTTCTTTCCTTTTTGCATGATCTATACGATACAAATAAAACGAGCAAATACACAACTTTTATAATTGTCTCTATTCATAGAAATACTAGAGGTTCCTATGTTCTTGATTTCCCGCATGTCTTATTATTCTAGTGTCTGTTCATGTGTCACGACCCGGATTTTCCAACATTCGGGGATCGTGATGACGCCTACTAAGAGGAGCTATGCAAGCCAACTATTAATTACAACTCCTTAACCATATAATCCTTTTTAATATTTACCAACAATAAGATAAAAGTAACCGATTTAACTAAACAAGCGTAAGACTTAATATCAATGAAAACGAATAACAATACGGAAGTTCAACATAGCCTCTACCCAAAATCTGGTGTCACATAACTCTCGAACTACTAAGATTCACTAAATACAACATCTGAAAAAAGTGTAAACTGTTTGTATCGAAATACATGAGATATAGACGGAAATAAAGATAGAGGAGACGCCAATGCATGCGAATGCCTGCAAGGCTACCTCAGTGTCTCATTGGAATGTAGGCTCGCTCGCAGGCTACTGCTGCTGCTCAAAAGCTGCTCTGGTATCTGCATATAAGTGATGAGTGTAGTATCAGCACAACTGACCTCATGTGATGGTAAGTGTCTGGCCTAACCTTAGCAAATTAGTGACAAGGCTAGGACTAGACTCTAGATAAACCTATACAATTATATATTATATCGCGAAGGAAACAACAAGAAATAACAAGTAAAATTGGGGAGGGGAAACATGCTCTAGGGATAGAAAAATGAACAAAATTCTTAAAGCTGACATAGAATCCACTATAATGCTACTAACACTAATAAGAATATATAAAAACAACTTTTATTTGAATGCTCCTCTCGTTGCAGGTGTTCAACCCGATCCTATTTCTCAATATCTTGTGGTAGGCGTACCACCCGATTCCATTTCATCATAACTTGTGGTAGGCGTATCACCCGCTCCCATTTCAATCAATATCTAGTGGTAGGTGTACCACCCGCTCCCATTTCAATCAATATCTTGAGGTAGGCGTATTACCCGATCTCATTTCAATCAATATCTCGTGGTAGGCGTACCACTTGATCCCATTTCATCAATATCTTGTGGTAAACGTACCACCCGATCCCATTTCAATCAATATCTCGTGGTAGGCATACCACCCCATCCCATTTTATCATTATCTTGTGGTAGGTGTACCACCCGATCCCATTTCAATCAATATCTCATGGTAGGCGTACCACCCGATCCCATTCATCAATATCTTGTGGTAGGTGTACCACCCGATCCCATTACTTCCAACACAATACATAAAATAAACCCTGACATGGGAAAAAGATAATTTAGCAACTTCCGGTAAGGCAATACAATAACAACAATTCAAATATCCCGGCAAAGGAGAGTTAGCTATAACCAATTATATTCAATTTCTACTCGGCATAGTTAAAACCATTACTCACTATCAAGGATCATCAAACCGAGGCTTTTATAGGATCAATTAAGGATTCACAACTATCAATTTAAGACCCACAGTCATGATCGACACCAACATATGGATACTCGTCACCATGCCCGTACGTCGTACACAATACAAACATGTAGCAAATATGACTCAACTCCTAATCCCTCAAGCTAGGGTTAAACTGAACACTTACCTTGATGCTTCAAACTCAATTCAACCCTCAAGTATGGCTTTACCCCTTGATTCCACCCCAAAATCACCCGAATCTAGTGACAAATCACTTTATTACATTAATAAATACTATTGAAATCAACACCAAAGCATGAAAATAAGTTTTTACAAGGTTTTATCAAAAGGTAAAAAAATATCCCGGGCCCATATGGTCAAAACTCGAGGTTCGAACAAACACCCAATTATCCATTCCCCAATGAACTAAAATATGTGATTTATTTTGGAATCGGACCTCGAATTGAGGTCCAAAACCCCCAATTTTAGAAAACCTAGGTTCTACCCGAAATTCCCAAATTTCCGCATTAAAATCTTTGATTTGGAGTTGAAATCATATTAAAAGATGATAATGAGTGGGGAAAATAATTTAGAAATCACTTACCAATCGTTTTGGAGAAGAAAAGTTGTTTGAAAAATCGCCTCTTATGTTTTGGGGTTTTGAAAAGTGTAAAATAACTGAAAATCTCGTCTTTTTATACCCTCCCAGAAGTCCCACCACGGATCCCGCAAGATGGACAGTGTCCGCTCTAGTAGATCTAGATGTTGTGGGCTCTCTGAGGCTGGCTACGGAGACCGCACATGAACAACCGCGGCCGTACAGCTTCCACCACGGACCGCGTTAAATGGACCGCGGCCGTACACATTTTCACGCGGACCGCGCCGGAGGGTTCTGAGACCTGCAATATGATAGCTCTCTGATTCATCCATCGTGGACCGCACTGATAGGGAGTGCGGCCGCGCTAGTTAACCTAAAACACTGCTATTTTTAAGTCTATGACCTCCCGGAACCTATTCAAAATCACCCGAGCCCTCGAGGCTCCAAACCAAACATATACACCACCTCAAAAACATCTTATGAACATACTCGTGCGATCATATCGCCAAAATAACATCATATACATAGAATCAAGCCCCAAAGCTTAAGATTTTCTTCTAATTTGTTTTTCAGGAAACACCAATTTTTCATTTTATGTCCGAAATACGTCAAATGACGTCCGTTTTCAAGCATACTTTATAGATAACGCTTAAATCACATATAAGACTTGTATCGGGCGTCGGAACTAAAGTACGAGCCCGATACCACGGTCTTTTAATCAATTTATTTTCCAATTTCTTTAGTTATTTTGAGGAAACAATTTCATGTAAAAATTCATTTTTCGGACTTGGGACATCGAAATTCGATTACGAGCATACGTCCAAGTTTCATATTTTCCTACGGACCCTCCGAGACCGTCAAATCATAGGTCCGGGTCCGTTTACCCAAAATATGGACTGAAGTCAATATTAATCATATTAATATCAAAATTCATTATTTTCTCACAAAATTCATATTTAAGCTTTCCAGCTACGCTCCTAGACTGCGCATGCAAATTGAGACAACCCTAAATAAGGTTTTTAAGGCATCAGAGACATAAAATTAGTAAGAACACAGGTGCTGACCCTTTGGGTTGTCACATCATAGGTCTTAGAATATACGTAAGTTGATAAAGTTTATTTCATGATATTAATCAAGGGCATAATGGTTTTATGACACTCTGAAAGACTTTATAGACATACTTATCGTGCATTGCATTCATTTAGATTGACCCATGACCAGATGAAATTATATATACGTATATATATAGGCATACCGAGTGTCCTCCAAGTAGGCCATGAGCTTAGCGTAAGATGTTGGTGTGCTCCATTTGCTCAGGAGGTTCTTATTTGGTCAATATGATTTAGATATGCATTGATTGGTATGTCGGGTTATTGTCCCGACCTTATGACCTCTATTTACTCTTGGAGTCTTGTAGACATTTGTTATGTATATGGAAGATTGTATGGCCTTGTAGGCCTATGTTCAGTATACGACTGATTGTTTTATCTTTATAGGCCCGTATGTCATATGTATATGTCATTATATTAAGTTGGGTCATTTTATGTCAAGTGTTCCCTTGTATTTTATTCTTGTTACCTCATACGACCCTTATTGCCCATTTACCCATGTTGATGTAATGAGAAAGATACGTTATGTTGGTACTAGGTTGAGCAAGGCATCGAGTGCCCATCGCGGTCCATCGGTTTGGGTCATGAAGAAAGAAGATCGAGGAGCTCCAGTCCCAGTTGAGTTTAGAAATCTCTGATCGGGAAACTCTATCCACGGAGCTTGAAGCGGCCAAGTCAGAGGCCAAAGTGTCTAAGGCTAATGCTGATGAGATGGTGGTTGTTTATGAGGGCGATGTCAAGGCTGCTCAAGTTTGAGAAAAAGACATCATGGAGCATGCTAAACATAAATCTCAAAGGGTGGCCCTTGAGGAAATCCATACTCTAGATTTTGAACTATCAACGGAGATCGAGAACGACAAAGAGCTCGAATACCAGTTTAAAAAGTTGTCTTATCCCGAGGATGACTTAAAGGGTTTAAGCGAGACCGAAGGTGGGGAAGATGAAGATGTTGTCTCCGATGTAGGTCGGGCCACTTAGGCCTTTAGAAGTTTTTGTTACTTGTTTCTTAGGCCTTTAGAAATTTTTGTTACTTGTTTTTTGTAATTTTGATGTGGCTACTCGGCCTTCGTAAAAGTTTTATCGGTCTTCTTGGCCAATATATATATATATATATATATATATATATATATATATATATATGTGTGTGTGTGTGTGTGTGTGTGTGTGTGTGTATGTGTGTGTGTGTGTAAGGCTTTATTTCCATTTCTCGACTTTCAAATTTTCTCTTTGCTTTCTTATTTATATGCACAAAGATCAAAATGCCTTCGGAAAAAATAATCAGGTTCTGTTCGAGGGCTCTTTCGAACTTATCCTTTTCATTAATCTGTTTTAAGGAATTTTTTAGGGTTTCCGTGTTACCTAAAATTTTCTCCCAAAGTAAGTAGTTGAGATTGTGGCAAAGGTATCCTTTAGAACTACTTATGAAAATTTTTCTTTTTTGAAGGCCTTGTTTTTATTACGGGTCTCGGACGTCTCCGAGTCTTGTTAATGTATCCATAGCTTTTTAGTTCGGATGTCGCTCAATGATCTCTCTTTCCAGAGTTATCTAGGCTTGCCTAAGATAACAATCCCTGAGTGACAGTATTTGTGCCTTTAAAATTCGAGAGTTTCCTAATAGGTCTTATGCCACTGATGTCTAATAACTTGTACCATTCGAGCTTGTTTTCATATGGTAGTCCCCGAGTGATCGAATAACTATTCGATCTTAGGTTAAGGTGGCCCTTGGGCTCATTTCCTTAAAGATATTAGACATGGGGAATTCCTTTTGAGATGTTAGTAAGAAATATTTTGAAACACTAGGTGATTGCAAGTAAGATACTTCTCTTTATTCTTTGTGTAAAACAATTATACATACGTGCATGCTTTGTTCTAGGGTTCGAGAAATCTATGCGGGCATGGATCGTTTGATCATTTGGCCCTTAAACTCCTACCTATTGAGACCCTTCCGTCACGAAGTAATTTCCTTGCTAACGTTGATATCAGAGGGTAATGTCCCTCAGTATTCGAGGTTGATTACAGAGAAGAGCCTCGAGTACTTTTGATGCGGTTCTTAGTTTTGATTCATGTTTTGTCTTATAATGCTAAGTTAGCATGATCTACTGTTACATTATTAAAAACCTTGATGGAAAAATCATTTGGGACAAAATCGGTTCAAGGGTAAAAGAGTGCAAGGCGTGCTTTAAAACCTAAAGAATTTGTGTCGTTTCTTGTCGATCACCTGCAAGTGTTAGTCCGAAATACAAATAAGAGAAAATGAAATGGGGCCATACCTTAGCAGTAATATCATTTTAGTTGATTACATTCCAATTGCTCGATATTTATTCCATTCATCATTACGAGCTTATAGGATCCTTTCCTGATGACCTCAAGAATTTGGTACGGTTCTTTTCCAATTCGGACCCAACTTCCCTGCATTCGGATTCTGGGTGTTTAGTGTGACCTTCCTTACTACTAAGTCTCCAATAGTGAAGTATCAAAGGTTAGCCCTTGATTATAATACCTCTCGATCTATTGCTTTTGAGTAACCAATCAAAGAAGGGCGGCTTTAAGCCTTTCATCCAATAGCGTCAGGGTCGTATTCATGGACTCGTCATTTGATTCCTTTGCTTCATATTGGAATATGATGCTTGGCTCCCCGACTTCGACCGATATTAAAACTTCTGAACTATAAACTAATGAGAGAATAGTAGCCCAAGTACTGGATTTTAAGGTCGTGCAATATGCCCAAATGACATCGAGCGGGATCTCCTTCCATATTTCTTTGGCGTCGGTTAACCTTTTCTTAAGGTTTTAGATTATGGTTGTTTTGGTCGATTCAGATTGTCCATTCCCACTAGGGTGATAAGTTGTCAATAAGATTTTATTGATCTTATGATCTTCGAGAACCTTGGTGACTTTATTGCCGATAAATTATTTCCCATTGTCACATACAATTTTGGATGGCATCCCAAACTAACATATGATATGGTCCTAAATGAAGTCGATGACATCCTTCTCCTTGACCTTCTCATATGCCTATGCTTCAACCTACTTTGAAAAATAGTCAGTCAAAATAATATAAATTGATCTTTACCTGATTCCCATGGGAGAGGGTCGGCGATATACATTCCCCACTTCATGAATGGCCATGGTGACAAGACCGAATGCAGTAGTTCCTCGAGTTGGTGAACCATTAGAGTATGTCTTTAGCATTTGTCACATTTTTGCACAAACTCCTTCGCATCTCTTTCCATGTCGATCCAGTAATAGCGGGCTGTATTTACCTTTCAAACTAATGATTCAGCACCTGAATGGTTTCCGCAAGTGCCATCATAGACTTACCTTAGAACATCCTCGGTATCTTTCGATCCCAGACATATTGCTAGCGTACTAATGAACATTCTTCTGAACAAGGTTCCGTCTTCCGACAAGCTGAATCGGGCTACCTTTGTGCTCATGGAAGTCGATTCTTTTGGATCTGAGGGTAGTTTCCCGGTCTTCAAATACTCTACGTATTTATTTCTTCAATCCAAGATAATACTATGGAGTTTATTTTGGCGCGACCCTTTTCCACTATCGATCTCATGAGTTGTACGATTGCTCTATAGGTTAGCTCGTTATCCTCGACCGACGAGCCTATGTTTGCAAGTGCATCATCCTTGATATTTTGATCTCGAGGTATGTGCTATAATGTCCACTCTAAAAAGTCGATGTAATGTTACTTGTAACTTATCTAGGTATCTTTGCAATTGTTCTTCTTTGACTTCAAACGTTCCATTAACTTGGTTCACCACAAGGAGGGAGTCACACTTAGCTTCGATCACCTCCGCTTCCAAGCTTTTGGACAGTTTGAGACCTGCAATCGTGGCCTCATATTCGACCTCATTAGTAGTCAATTTCACAGTTCTAATGGATTTTCCTTGATGAGCAACACCATCAAAGTACATCTTCCATGCTAGTACTCAACTTTCTATTGTCAATGTGCAAGTTCTTTGTCTTAGATTATCTTATTCTTCTTGAATTGTCACAAATTACCTACGGAATTTGAGAGGTTTAACTATATTGCATGTGGATGGCTTCAGTAAGATGCCAAGTCTGGACCCTTTTACGTTCGAGGCACTGTCCTGAAGGCATCCCCGAGTTTACCAACAATTCTCTTTCGACGTCGGGTATTAAGGCCGGCGTAAAGTTGGCCATCAAATTTGGCAAAATTTGGGACTTAATGGCTGTACGAGTTTGATATTTGATATTGTAACCATTGATTTCTACTGCCCGTTTGGCCAATCGTCCTGAGAATTTGGATTTATGCATTATATTTCGCAATGGGTTAATTGTCACAACACGTATAGGATGAAACTCAAAATATGCTTTTAGTTTCCGAGAGGAACTTAGTAAAGTGAGCGCGAATTTTTCTAGGAGTGGATACCTAGTTTTGGCCTCACCTAAGGTCTAGGTAACATAATAATTGGAAATTGTGTACCGTTTTCTTCCCGAACTAAGACTCCACTTACTACTATTTCCGATACTACTGGAAACAAGAATAGTTGTTCATCTGTCCTCGGTGTGTGAAGTAGTGGCAAACTCGATAAATATCGCTTAAGTTCTTCCAAGGACCATTGTTATTCCGGGGTTAATATGATAATGTTTTTCTTCTTCAATAACTAGAAAAATAGATGGTTCTTATTGGAGGACCTCGAGATGAATCACCCTAGGGCGGCAATGCGCACTGTTAGACTTTGTACGACCTTCACATTATCCACTATCGTGATATCCTTGATAACTTTGATCTATTTGGAGTTGATCTCGATTCCTTGGTCGGATACCATGAACCCGAGAAATTTACCTGATCCAACTCTGAATGCGCATTTTTTCAAATTCATCTTCATGTTGTACTTCTTCAATATACTGAAGGTTTCGTGCAAATGCTTTAAATGGTCCTCTACTCACAGGGACTTAACTTACATATCATTAGTGTAAACTTCCATGGATTTCCCTATTTGTTCTTTAATCATTCGATTTACTAGGCGTTGATAAGTGGCACCAACATTTCTAATCCAAATGGCATTAAGTTATAGAAGTATGTGCCATACTTGGTGATAAAGCAGGTCTTCTCCTGATCATCCAGGTTCGTTTGTATTTGGTTGTACTCGGAGTAGGCATCGAGAAAACTGAGGGTCTCATGGCCGGCCATGGCATCGATCATGCGATCGAAGTTTGGCAAAGGAAAAGAGTATTTTGCCCATGTCTTATTTAAATCTTCATAATCCACACACATTCTTACTTAGTTCCTTTTTTTAAGAAAACTACTATGTTTGCTAACCATTCTGGGTATTTGACTATAACGACCCGACCAATCATTTTGCTTTCTAGAACCCCCTTCCCTTAAACAAGACTTCCCATAGGTGCTTTTACTGTATTATGACTTGTGGGGATGGTTAGTTTGATATGTGGAAGAGTTCGGGTTGAAATCGGAGCACTTGGTTCCTTAAGATTGGCTCCAAAGGCTAAGTTTGACTTCGATCAATATTTTGAGAAAACTACCTCGAAATCAAGATTTGACGGTTCCAATAGGTTCGTATGATAATTTTGAACTTGGCATGTTCAGATTGAGTTTTGGATGACCTGGGAGCATTTTAGCGTCTAATAGTGAATGTTGGCTCTTTAAAGGTTTTGAAGTTCTTTAAATTTTATTTGGAGTGAGTTTTGGTGATATCGATGTCCAAATGAAATTTCAATATCGGGAATAGTTTTGTAATATCATTTAATACTTGCATGCAAAATTTGGTGTCATTCCGAGTAGTTTAAGTATGTTTCAGTGCATCGGCAGTAAATTGAAAAACTTAAAGTTCATATTTTTGATTCAATTGGTTTGGAGTGCGATTCTTAGTTTTGATGTTGTTTTGGGCATTCCGAGAGTTTGAGAGAGTCCGTTTTATGTTCCAAACTTGTTGATATGTTTGGTGGGAGGGCTCAGGGCCCCAAGTGTTAATCGGACGAGGCTCGGATCAAGTTAGAACTTGGAAGCAATAGCTAAAGGTCCCAGTTGCTGGTGTAATTGCACTTGCGCTTGTCCAGGTGCTGGTGCAAGCCAAGTGCCACAAAAGGGAACAAGCCAAGGTTGCAAAAGATCACATGAGCGAACAAGATCTGCGCACATGCGAACGCGCAGTTGCGATAGCAGTTATCGCAGAAGTGGCTTGAGATCGCAGGAGCGATAGGTTGGCTGTAGAAGCGGGACCCCGCCCCAGAAGTGAAACAAGCTAGCCTTAGGCACTTCTATAGAAGCAGAAGTTCCTCCGTAGGTTCGAACATCAAAGAAGCAGAACCTTCATTTAATGCGGGACTTAGTCTTTTTTGACTCATTTATTCCATTGGGCAATTTTTAGAGCTCTTAGAGAGGGGATTTCACCTAGCACTTTGAGGTATGTAATTTCTACATAATGTGTGTTAAATACATAGTTTATTTGTAGATTATAGCATGTAAATTAGTAAAAAATATGGGTTTAGGTAAAAACCTAGGCTTTTTTATAAAAATAAGATTTAACCACAAAATTGTTACGGAATTTAGTAAAAATCACATATTTGAGTTCATGCGGTTATGGGTAAAACCTTTCTTCGAAAATCTTCGGAATTCGGGCATGTGGGCCCGGGGGTGAATTTTAGGGATTCTTCAAATAATCTTGGGAATTCACTTTAATAGTTGGTATATGAACTTTTAAACATGTATTGATTGTTATATACAATATTTGACTAGTTTCGAATCTTCTGGCACCGTATTGAGGGTTTGGACATAATCTTGGATCGGAAAGAAAGCTTTAAGGTGAGGTAAATCTCTTTTCTAACCTTGTAAGAAGGAATTAACCCTATAGGTGAACCTAATTATTATGTGCTTCTATTTGTGGGGGTTACATACGCACGAGGTGACGAGAGGTCATACGTAATTTTAGGGTTACACCATGCTTTGTTGACATTGTTGTTTGATTATGCTTATTGATTTTCTTGAATGGAGCTGAGATGCATTTTAAGATTTTAAAAGTTTCTAGTTGAATTTATTATTTTGGAAAATATTGAGGGATATTTTGATAACTTGAGAAATCTATATTCAACCCCGTCGCAAGTATATTCTGCGAGCGGATTAACCTTTCCAATACTCCCATAAGAGCGGGTCATTCACCTCGGAAGGTTAATAGATGTATCTATGGTTCATATTGTTCGACCCTCGACAGTGCACACAATATATGTATATGTATATTTTGGATCGAGTCGTACGTTATCGGCATGACTTTGCATAATAATACTGGAAGCCCTATTATATTTGACATTCTTTCATTAGCTCGAAAGTTTAAATGGTTAAATGAAAGAAATGATTTAGTACTTGTTAATGGTGAAAGGATTTTTATATTTATTCCTTGCTTTGAGTTCTATTATCATTTATTTATATCTTGTTTAATTATAATTTCATATTATTATATTATCGGCCCATAGTAAGTGTCGAAGTCGATCCTCGTCACTACTTCTTCGAGGTTAGACTTGATACTTACTGGGTACATGTTATTTATGTACTCATGCTAAAATTATGCATTAATGTGCAGTATCTAAAGCACGTTCATCTGGATAACAATCCGTCACTAATACTTGATTACCACTTCGAGGTTTCACGGTGAGCTACCTTTGAGTCGTTCTGCAATCGCCGCAGTCTTCATTTTGCCTATTTCCTATCTATTTTTGTTTCAAACAGTAGAGTAGCATTCTTGTTGTATATTCTACTAGTTGCTCACACACTTGTGACACCAAGTCTTGGCACACACACTAGTAGACTTGTGGTTTTGGTTTATCTCTATAGTTATGATTGCACTCAGTTACTTTCATTTTATTTATCTAAAAATTTGTTATTTCTTAAATCTTTTAAATTTCGAAAGTTTAATTACTTGAAAATATGTTAAAAAGAGAAACCATGTGGTTAGTGCACTATCGGTTTGCCTAGCGGCGACGCTAGGCACCATCATAGCCTATAATAGAATTGGGTCGTGACATTGACCTCCCGGATGGACCTAATTTTAAGGAATATAGTTACCGCATCCATGATGAAAGCATGCTTGATCTCAGACTGGGGTTTTATTTTCTGCTGGAACGGGTGTAATTTTGGGTCCAGGCTTAGCTTGTGAGTAGTGATCTCCAATGGGATCCCTGTCATGTCGAGATATGACCAAGCAAAAAAATCCATGTTAGCTATAACAAATTGAATGAGTTTTTTCCGGAGCTCGGGAGTTAACACCGTGCCCAGGTATACCTTCTGATCGGGCTGGTGTTCGATCAGTATGACCTGCTCCAGCTCTTCGACCGTTGATTTGGTAGCGTCAGAATCATCAGGGACTATAAAGGACCGAGGAACCCCGTAATCATCGTCTTTGTTAGTCCCTTACTTAACTGATTGGGTCGAGGCCCACATCGATGATTGCTATTTGGCTTCCCGTTTTACTTTTGAACCTTGCTCCTATGTCGATGAGAGTGTTGATAGAATTACTTCATCGACGATAAACATCTCCATTGTGGCAGATTGCTCCCCATAAATCATTTTAATATCCTTTAGTGTTGGGAATTTTAACACCTGGTGAAGGTTCGAGGGAACAATACTCATGTTGTGGATCCATGGTCTCCCGAATATGGTGTTTTACCTCATGTCTCCTAGATCACATAAAATTGTCTCCTAGATGGTTCTGGCTGCGTTTACCAGTAGCTTTATGTCTCCCTTAGTAGTTTCACAGGCCATATTGAATCTGTTTAGCACTCGGGCTGCAAGTACGATTTGGTCGTGTAGGCTAAGTTGTTCTACAACGCTCGATCAAATGATGTTGGATGAGCTACCGGGATCAATTAACACACATTTAACTTGAGATTTATTAATGAGTACATATATTACCAGTGCATCATTATAGGGCTGCACAATTCCTTCTGCATCTTCTTCGTTGAAAGATAGAGTTCCTTATGGTATGTAATCCCGAGTTTGTTTCTCCTTCGTGATGGATATTTTGGTGCGCTTTAACATCGAATCTTAAGGAATATCAACCCTTTCGATGATCATATAAATGAAGTGTGGAGGTTCTTCTTGCTCGGCTTTTTTATTGGAGTTCTATTTCTGAAATGATTCTTGGCTCGGTCACTCAGAAATTTTCAAAGGTGCTCGTTGTTGAATAACGGAGATACTTCTTCTCTCAATTGTCCACAATCTTCCATTATGTGGCCATGAGTACCATAATATTTGCATATTTTGTTGGGGTCTCCTTGGGGTGGATTGGTTTGTAAAGGTTGAGGCCATTCAATATCTTTGATTTGTCCAATAGCCGATACAATGTTAGCTGCGTCAACATTAAAGTTATATTCTCATAATTGTGGTGCACTTTATGTCAGATAATCATGTTGAAGTCGTTCTTGCTCATGAGCCCTCGAGAGCTCTAGCCTCGATCACTTCTTCTTTCACTTCATACAAAATTTTGCCCAGATCCGTTGTTTCTACGATCTCCATTATATAGCTGGTATCGATCTCTATTGAACCTCAGTTATCGGTCAATATCCCTCTTAATTTTGTCGACGGGTCTGACAGGATAAACAGATACGAAAGAAGACCTAATTTGATCTTTTTCGACCCTAATCTTTGATTGGTACTGATTATGCACATCGGACCAAGCGACATACACGTATTCTATCAGATTCACCTTCAACTGCTGTGCAGCCACCGAGCTTTGAACATTGAGTTCTTGGGTGAAAGCTTGAATACCCCAATCTAAGGTCCATCCGTTCCATCTGGAATTGAGAGATGAATTTCCTGAGCATTTCATTGTCCTTCTGCCTTACCTTGAAAAGGTCTGACTTCCTGGTCTTAACCTTGATGGCCTCAGTGTGTGCTATTACAAAAGAATCTGCAATCATATCAAATGAATCAATAGAGTTAGATGGTAAATTGTGGTATCATATCATAAATCCTTTTGGCAGGGTCTCTCTAAATTTCTTTAGCAAGGTAGGTTAAATATCGTCATCCTCTAGATCATTTCCTTTGATAGCACATGTGTAAGAGGTGACATGCTCATTCAGATCGGTCGTTCCATTGTAGTTAGTAATCTTAGGCATGCAAAACTTCTTGGGGATCGGCTTGGGAGTTGCACACATGGGAAAAGGTATTTGCACCAACTTTTTGGAATCCAGGCCCTTCAATATCGGCGGTGCTCCCGGGATTCGATCGACCCTAGAATTGTAAGTTTCCACATTCTTATTGTTCGCCTCAATATTCTTTTTTCCCGATTCAATTCCTTTTGTCAGTTCCTCGAGCATATTCATTATTGCAGGATCCCCGATTCTTTATCGCTTGGTTTCCTTGAGACCAATTCAACTTTGTGAACAACTTCGTGGGATGGCTCGGGCTCAATTCGACTCGACGGGCAATTCTTGTTCTGGAGCTGGTCTACCGCCCCTTGTTGAGCCAACAATATTTCGAAGATCGCCGCAGGTTGATTCCTCCATCTTCGCCGCCATGTATGCTTTGTACGGATGATCGAACATACCTATGAATCCCTCGGGATCATCGGCCAAATTTGTGTTGGTAGCTACATGTAAGTTAACATCGATAGATCTATAGCAGGGACTCCGTCGAGATCGACCGGGGGTACGTCGTTCCCTGGTGCTATGTTATCATTTTCACTGTGGTGGCAGAAATCATTATCAACGTGTAGGGGTGATGGCTGAGAATTCGACAGTTTTGTCCAGGAACCAAAGATACTCCAAAGAATAAGTGTAAAATAGTGTGTGTTATGAAAGTTTGTAGCAAGTAACCACTATTATCCTCAGCCTCACGGTGGGCCCCAAACTGTTTACCCTCAAAATGGGATAACAATTGAATTTATACGCGGGTTTAAGGATAAGTGATGTAACTTGATACATACTAAGAAAACATATTAATATTGAAATTAATGATATGAGAATGAAATGCAAACCACACATATTGAACAGTCTTAGCCTTTGAGTTTGATCACCCTCGAGCCAAGAAATACCTCAACTAATGTTAGAACAAAATAACAAGATGATAAGAACTAGATACAACAGTGTATCGCTTTTTTGGTGCGTTTCACAATGTATCTTACAGATGATCAAACCTCCCTTTATATAGTAGGAGAGTGGTACTCTAGATACAATTTTATAAAAGGTAACCAGTGTCATGATTTGCTAATTAATTGACATCTCCTTGTTACGTGCCGAGAATTTCCTTGTGATCTCCAATCGATTCGGAATATTTCAACCTTCCGTTATTTGGCTCGACAAAGTTCCCTCAATCATGATCGGTCATGAAGTCACGGCTCAACGATTTAACTTCGCGAATTGATTCGATATAACCCAAGCTCGAGCTCTGACATGCCACATCAACCTCGGCGGGTCATACAATTGACTAACCCAGTTTCGACCATATACCAGGATATACACAAAGTATCATAAATAAATTATGTGAATTTTGTATACTTTAATTTTCTTATTAAGTGTTTGTTCTTATTAAAGAAGTGAACTATTGAATGTCAATGCTGCTGTCACGATCGAATTATGGCTATAGGAGCACCAATATTGATTTAAGTTAAAACTTATACTCCATTGAGAACATGAGAAACCCAACAAACCAGTAATAACTTGTAGTATTATACTAGTAATATATTCACTAATAATGACAATGATAATTCAACTTTCTAACAAATAAACAGATCAATCTACAACATGACGAGACCGTATATATTATAATAACAAGATTAATTAACATGGGAAATAAATAATCGTCACATCCTTCTCTGTCCATTTCCCAGTATCGGCTGTTTGCATAGCTGTTGAAAATTTGAGCAATTCAAGCAAAGACATTAGCCTAATCCAGCCTGTCCTGTCCATATTCCACTCGAGAGAAAGTTGGTAAAGTGGGGTAAAGATAGAGATCACAAACTGCTCCAATAGCTATCAATCTACGTACTTGTTGACAAAGAGGATTGATAAAAATATCAAAACTTTACCAAAGCTAGAGGTTCAATAATCAACTGTATGTACAGTTCTTTAATGGAATTGCAACGTTAAGCTTCTGAGTATTAAGAGTAATTAAACAATCAATGGTCTTGTAGAATTTCGGCTTCACCAATTGGCCCAAAACATAAGCTCTTGATCGAACCTTAAAGTTCAATTTCAATGGCACAGGCTGTGTGGTGGCCCCTTTTGGAGTGCTCAAACTTGCTCCACTACCATATAGTGGAATTTTATTTCCTATTACTGAAACAGCTACAACTCTTTGGCTCTTTCTTGATTGGTGGAATTTCTTCATCTGAAAAATAATTGAAATAAAAAAACGCATTCATTTTTTATGCCCGAGGAACTCAAATTATATGTAAAACAGCTAGTTAAATGACTTACTGCTCCGGAGCCAATTATGAGCTCTGAAAATGAGAGATCAATAGGGGATGAGGTGACATGTACACCAAAAAATGTTGCAGTGTTACGATAAACGAATTTCACTGTAGCGTTCATTGAGATCATATCGGTTGCTACTCCAGAGTTATCAGAACCAGCTTGAATTCCAAATCTCTCAAATTTTATGCTCTGAAATCATAATACAACAAATACCCATTTCAAATCAAGCATCAACTTTTCCTATTTTTAGAATCACAATAATGGCAAGTAAACAAACAAGATAATCCTTCCATGTGATACTATTCCTTATTAATTCGTTCAAAAATAACAACATACATTAATGATTTTTTTTATGGAGTGACTAAATAAAAGGACTTACCCTCATGGTAATTTTGGGTTTCTGAGGACGAGCAGCACCCCAAAGGACGAGAGCAAAGAAGGAGAAGAGGATAAAGAAGGCAACAATAAATGCCAAAAAATAGCAACGGCGAGGGAGAGGTTTGCTGTATTGATCATCTTCAAGCAAGCCTTCTTCTTCAATAACATCACATTCCTTCCACGGCTTCTGCCCTTTACGGTTGTTTCTACCGGCGGCTGTGGCGGCGTCGTTAGGAGAAATTTTCCGAGATCCAGGCTTGAGTGAGCCAGAAAATCGGCTGGAAGAGGATTCACGGGAATGACGGCCGACGGAGGAGTGAGAGTGAGGCGGAGAACCCATAGGACTGATAACTGGAGTTGAATGAAACGACGTCGTTGTTTTCTCTCCATCGTGTGAATCACGTGACGGACTTTGAACGTAATACACCGGCCGCCGATTATGGTCCGGCGATGATGGTGCCAAGCTGCTGGTTACATCTGAATCAGTTTTCGCGTGCATTTTTTTATTTTTGGCTAGAATCAACGAAGAAAAGAAATGTTAAAGTGTAGATAGTGAGTTGGGTTTTGCTCTGAATTGAGATTACTGATTTCTTGCCTTAATATGTAAGTACATTTGGTTGACGCAACCAAATAATTACTTTTTTTAAAAATAATAAAAGTATTACTCACCGACGGTATAAAAGGGGAAAATAAAAAATTAGGCCTAACAAACATTATTGTGGAAGTCGTAGAGTCGCATTGATCAATACAGCTGCTTTAGAGTTGGCAACTCCAGTACCACGCGCATTCCAGATTTTCCTACAAGTCTAGTGAACTTTTATTCTATTCTGTTATGAAATAATATAAGAACAAGAATAATAGAGAGAAAAGTAGAGAGAGGAGTATTCTTATTGATATTTATGAATGGTTTACAATGGGAGAGGACCCCTTTATTTATAGAGAGGTGGTGAATTAGCCACCAAGAAGTAAACCCTAGAATCTATCTAATTATGGACATTCACCTAAAATAGGAGATTTTATAACACTCCCCCTTGAATGTCTATTCAATGATGTGCCTCGTTAAAACCTTAACTAAAACAAAACCCAATGGGAAAAATTTAAAGAAAAGGAAAAAGAGTACACATGTTTGAATATGCGCCTATAAGTTGCCTCGTTAAAAACCTTGCAAGGAAAACTCGGTGGGACAAAACCTTGTAAGGAAAAAAGAGTGCAACGCGCATTAACTCCCCCTGATAAGAACATCAATTCATATCCTTAAGTCTTCGCATTCCGATCTTGTGAACTAGCTTCTTGAAGGTTGACGTTGGTAGTGATTTTGTGAACAAATCAGCCATATTATCGCTTGAACGAATCTATTGCACATTGATATCACCATTCTTTTGAAGATCATGTGTGAAAAATAACTTTGGTGAAATATGCTTTGTTCTATCTCCTTTTATGAATCCTCCCTTCAATTGAGCTATACATGCTGCATTGTCTTCATACAAAGTCGTGGGTAGTTTATTACACTTCAAACCACATTTGTCTTGAATATGATGTATTATAGACCTCAACCACAAACACTCCCGACTTGCTTCATGAATAGCAATTATCTCGGCATGATTAGATGAAGTAGCCACAATTGATTGCTTAGTCGATCGCCAAGATATGGCGGTGCCTCCACAGGTAAACACATAACCCGTTTGAGATCGAGCCTTGTGTGGGTCAGATAAATATCCGGCATCAGCATAACCAACAAGATCAGGACTGCAATTCTTGCCATAAAATAAGCCCATATCGGTAGTCCCCTATAGGTACCGCAATATGTGTTTGATCCCATTCCAATGTCTCCTTGTAGGAGCCGAGCTAAATCTTGCTAAGACATTAACTGAAAAGGATATGTCAGGCCTTGTAGTATTTGCAAGATACATTAGTGCGCCAATTGCACTAAGATATGGTACTTCAGGACCAAGTAGCTCTTCATTCCTTTCTTGCGGTCGGAATGGATCTTTATTCACATCAAGTGATCGAACAACCATCGGTGTACTTAAAGGATGTGCTCCATCCATGTAAAACCGTTTCAGTACCTTTTCTATATAGGTAGATTGATGAACAAAAATTCCGTTTGCTAAATATTCAATTTGCAAACTAAGACATAATTTTGTCTTTCCGAGATCTTTCATCTCGAATTCATCCTTTAGATAATCAATTGACTTTTTGAGTTCTATGGGGGTTCCAATAAGGTTTATGTCATCGACATATACGGCAAGTACAACAAATTTCGATGTTGTTTTCTTTATAAAAACACACGGGCAAATGGCGTCATTTATATAGCCTTCTTTTAACAAATACTCACTAAGACGATTATACCACATTCGTCCTGATTGCTTTAGACCATACAAAGATCTTTACAATTTAATTGAAAACATTTCCCGAGACTTTGAATTATGAGCGTTTGGCACTTTGAGTCCATCGGGAATTTTCATGTATATCTCATTATCAAGTGAGCCATAAAGATAGGCAGTAACCACATCCATTAAATGCATGTCAAGCTTTTCAAGGACAACAAAACTGATGAGATAACGAAAGGTTATAGCATCCATTACAGGCGAATATGTCTCTTCATAATCGACACCAGGCCTTTGAGAAAAACCTTGCGCAACAAGGCGTGCCTTATATCTTTGTACCTCGTTTTTCTCATTTCTCTTGCGTACAAAAACCCATTTATAGCCAACGGGCTTAACACCATTAGGTGTTTCAACTATAGGGCCAAAAACTTCACGTTTTGCCAGCGAATTCAATTCTGATTGAATTGCTTCTTGCCATTTTGGCCAATCATGTCTTTTTCGACATTCTTCAACAGATTGAGGTTCGAGATCCTCACATTCTTGCATAATGCTAGATGCGACATTATAAGCAAAGACATTATCCACCACTATATCCACTCGATCAAAATTTGCCTCAATATTGATTGGATTTATGGATAGTTCCATATTTTCCAGAGTCTCGGGCTCAATGGATTCTTCATGAATCTCAGAATTTGTTAAATCATGAATTTCCTCATGAGATTCTTTCGTAGTGTCATTTTTACCATTTGCTTTCCTCTTTCTAGGATTTCGATCTTTAGAACCTAATGGCCTGCCACGCTTCAGGCGTGCATTCGACTCATTGGTTATGACACTAGATGATTGTCCAACAGGGACATCAATACGGATTGGAACATTTTCCGCGGGGATGTGTGATTTCGTTATCCTTTTCAAGTCCGTAAATGCGTCAGGCATTTGATTTGCTATTCTTTGCAAATGGATAATCTTTTGTACCTCTCTTTCACAAATAGAGGTATGTGGATCAAGATGAGATAATGATGCATTTTTCCACAAAATTTCCCGTTTGGTTTCACCAACTTCTCCCCCTAATTTTGGGAAAAGTGTCTCATCAAATCGACAGTCTGCAAATCGTGCAGTAAACAAGTCCCCTGTCAATGTTTCGAGGTAGCGAATGATGGAGGGCGATTCAAACCCAACATATATTCCTAACCTTCTTTGCGGACCCATTTTAGTGCGGGATGGCGGTGCTATAGGCACATATACTGCGCATCCAAAGATTCTTAAATGGGATATATTGGGTTCATGACCCAAAACCAATTGCAACGGGGAATATTTGTGATAATTCGTCGGTCTGAGACGAATTAGCATTGCTGCATGCAAAATGGCGTGACCCCATACCGAAGTGGGCAGCCTCGTTTTCATGAGTAATGGCCTTGCAATCAACTGCAGGTGTTTAATTAACGATTCTGCAAGACCGTTTTGAGTGTGAACATGAGCTACAGAATGTTCCACTTTTATCCCAATTGATAAGCAATAATCATTAAATGCTTGGGATGAAAACTCAGCAGCATTATCCAGTCTAATAGACTTGATTGGATTATCAGGAAATTGTGCTCGTAGTCGAATTATTTGTGCCATTAATTTCGCAAACGCAAGGTTGCGTGATGACAACAGGCACACATGAGACCATCTACAGGATGCGTCTATCAAGACCATAAAATACCTAAAGGACCCACTGGGTGGGTGAATAGGTCCATAAATGTCCCCTTGTATATGTTCCAAAAAAGTGGGTGACTCAGTCCCAACCTTTGTTGGTGATGGTCTGATAATCAACTTGCCTTGATAACAGGAAGTGCAAGGATATTCATTATTTGAAAGAATTTTGAAATTCTTTAACGGATGCCCATATGAGCTTTCTATAATCCGTCTCATCATGATCGATCCCGGGTGTCCCAATCGATCATGTCAAAGTACGAAAGTATTGGAATCAGTAACCTTTTGGTTTACTGTTGAATGTGCCTCAATTGCACTAATTCTTGTCCAATACAGGCCACAAGATAAAGATGGGAATTTCTCAATATTTTGGCCGGAGACATTCTTTGTAATGATGAGATATTCAAGATTATCTTCATCTATTGTCTCAATATGATAGCCATTCCGGCGTATATCTTTAAAACTCAACAAGTTTCTCTTAGACTTGGAGGAGAACATTGCATTCTCTATGATAAATATCGTGCCTTTGGGTAGAGTTACAGTTGCTCTTCCGGAGCCTTCAATCAATTTACTACTACCAGAGATTGTAGTAATATTTGCCTTACACATATTTAGTTGAGAGAAATATTCCTTTTCTTTGAGTATCGTATGTGTAGTACATGAATCAACTAAACAAATATTTTTACAGCTGGACGTTGATCCAAGCTTGCTTTGTGAGATATCCATATTTGCTTTCCCATAGTTTGACATACAAAAGAAATACACGAACATAAGAATAAACAAATTCAATTCGTTTGTTTCACATTTAAAAAATATTTTCAAAATCTGCTGAGGTCAGTTGACTAACTAAATCAGATAGTCGATTATATGTTTTCCATAATCGATTACTTTACAGTTTGAAAATTTCAGTTTAAGCATTTCCTTAAAACAATCGATTGTGTCTTAATATAATCGATTGTTAAACATACATAATCGATTATTTGCTATTTTGAAAAACTTCAAATCACACTGTCTTAAGACAATCAATTGTTAAACATAGACAATCGATTGTTGAACATTGACAATCGATTGTTAAACATAGACAATCGATTGTTGAACATTGACAATCGATTGTTAAACATACACAATCGATTATTTCGCAGTTTTAATGCGAAATATTAGATATTACCTCTACTGAAAAATAAAAATATTATTGAAATTTGAGCATATTGAAACATTCTAAAGAATAGTACTAACATTATATCATAAACTAACTAATACGAGCTGATACTAATGACTATTAGTTTATTCACTAACTATTACAAATAAGTGAAATAAAATCAAACAACTCCATCTTCTTTCATCACAGACCCATCACCGATAAAGTGGTCTACTTTCCCATCGGGTTGCTCAAAGAAATCTGCCACATCCAAGTGGGTGATGTCAAAATTGTCGTCAGAGACAAAATTTGTTTCAGGGCCTTTACTCTTTCGAGATGCTTGATAAAGGTCAACCAAATGTCTTGGTATACGGCAAGCTTTTGACCAGTGTCCTTTTCCACCGCAATGATAACATATAGTTTCTGAACTATTTGCCTTAGGATCCTCATAATCCCGTTTCTGCTTTCGGCGGTTATCTCTCCTTGGGGGGGTGACGGACATCATGGATATTTCTCCCTTGTCTACGTCCACGGCTATGACCCCGATTACGACCACGACCATGATTAGATCCATGGCCCTTTTCATGATTGGCATAATGAGAATACACCTTATCTGCTTCAGGCAATGGTGTAGACCCGGTGGGTCGATTTTCGTGATTTCTCATGAGCAGGTCATTATTTCGCTCATCCACAAGTAGGAGAGAAATCAGTTCAGAGTACTTTTTGAAGCCTTTCTCTCTGTACTGTTGTTGCAGTACCATATTGGAGGCATGAAACGTTGTAAACGTTTTCTCAAGCATATCATAATCAGAGATATTATCTCCGCAGAGCTTCAACTTAGAAGTAATTCTGAACATCGCAGAATTATATTCAGAAACACACTTAAAGTCTTGGAGCCTCAGATGAGCCCAACCATATCGTGCCTGTGGCAGAGTGACCAACTTAGTTTTTCTCGAGAATCGATTCTTGAGACGGTAGAGTCTCGTGCTGATAATGTGTTATGAAATAATATAAGAACAAGAATAATAGAGAGAAAAGTAGGGAGAGGAGTATTCTTATTGATACTTAGGGATGGTTTACAATGGGAGAGGACCCCTTTATTTATAGGGAGGTGGTGACTTAGCTACCAAGAAGTAAACCCTAGAATCTCTCTAATTATGGACATTCACCTAAAATAGGAGATTTTATAACATATTCCAATTTTTATGATAAATTTTACACCATCTCTTTTGCATTTATAAAAACATAATTTTAATAGTATTGGGTAATATTTAATTTTATTTTTTTCTGTTAATAATATGTTCTTAATTTAAATAATCGTTCATCCAAATGTTTAAATTAAAAATAGTCGGTGAAAATATAATATATATATATATATATATATATATATATATATATATATATATTTTATTTATTATAAATGGATAAATGAGTACAATCAATGTATAATGTATGTAATAATTAAAAAAAAATTATAAAAATAACTAGTTATTTTTGTGAAACTTAAATTCATAAATTTCATAAATAATTTTATTATATACGAAAAGGGTTCCTTTCTTAAATATTTTGGTCTAGCCAAATACAGCTAAATGAAATAAACTGATGGAAGATTTTTCTAATATATTATGCCTTTGATTGCGAGATAATGTCTATGTTGAAAAGTAAAGGAAATGGGCGGTTCGGTTGAGTGGGATCCACTTTTAACACTCAAACCATGTGAATTGAGAAAAGGGAAACAATAATTTCTTTTTTATTTTATTTTTGTTTTTTGTTTTTTTCTCTTTTATAATGAAAAAGAGAAAGCATGTGGAAGGATGCATTGTGCCCATGGATCATATCTTTCTGCTTTTCTCTTGTTCCAGGCAACCCAAGATGCTATTGGTGTTCTGGGTTCGAGTTACCGGGTAAGGGAAGCGTAGAAACACTATAGATCCTCTTAATTTGGGAGGGGTTTTAAAAAAAAAGATGCTATTGTAGGGTGCACAATAATAATATTGAATATGATATATTTGTAGTATTGATATTAATTACATTAATATTTTTTTTATTTATTATTTGATTTGATGTATTAAAATAGTATAATTTTTTTTTAAAAATTATTTGTTTAAAAAAGTACCCTTAAAATAATACATCACTCTATCATTTTAAAAGAAATACTAGTTTTAGATGAAAAAGTTTTAAAAAACTATTTGATTTGTCTATTTATATTATAATATAAAACTAAATATTTTTAATAGAAAAGGAAATATGCTAAGTATTTATTTATTTACAAGGGATATAATTTTATTTCTCACAATTTGGATTATTTAAACTTACATTAATATAACAACATATTTTAGTTAAGCATAAATTGTGAAGGGTAATTTTATCTTTAACTAAGTTAATACATGCATTAAAACTTATTGGATTGTTAATACCATAATTGTTTAGATACTAGTTATGCATAGAATAATACTAAATATATAATGTATAACTAATGCTTGAATTGTTAGTGCATAATTTTAAAATGTATACCAAACAAAGTATTATTAATATACAAAGTTAATGCATAAATTATTTTATCTAATGCGTCCTACGAAACGACCCATAAAGGTTATATGATACTCTTTATTCTGATTCTCTATCTTGAAGAAAAAAAAAAGGGAAAATGTAAAATTTGCATCGAAGCTAATTATATTCTTTAGCCGAAAAATTTATATAATATTTATATTTTTCGCATATAACACACACACATATATTTACATATATTTACATATATATATATATATATATATATATATATATATATATATATATATATATATATATATATATATATATATATATATATATATATATATACTAACAAAAAGTGAAAAAGTGAATTAAGCCTGAAGCGTATTATCTCAGAATAAATAGAAGACCAACAATAAGTTTCTTTTAAATTAAATACTTAAAAAAATTTCTTGTTTCCTCATTTGGAGGATGAGACAGCTATGCCAAAGTTATCCTCAGTCTGTATTAGGCTTTTGTTTGAGGGGAAAAATAAAAAAGGGCCATATTCATAATTAGTAATTAAAAAATAGTTATTATTTTAAAAATAATTAAAATTTTGTTATTTTTTTGTGTAAATACAAAATTTTGAACAAAAATATCCTTACAAATCCAGAAAAGTTCAGCATAGTATGCCGAAGTTCGAATTTTTTATATATGAGATTCCAACATAATGTGCTGGAGTTCCATCATAATATACTGAAAGTGCATAAGCAAGAGCTCCATAATATCGCATATTATGTGGAACTATCTATGTGCTGGAATTCTAATATAATATGCTGGAATTTATACGCATGAGCTCCATAATCTCGCATATTATTGGAACTTTCTGTGTTCTCGAGTTCCAATAAAATATGCTGGAAGTTTATACGCAGGAGCCCTATAATCTTATGTTGGAACTTTTTATGTGGTGGAGTTCCAACATAATATGCTGAAAGTTTATACGTAGGAGCTCCATAATCCCATACATTATGGTGGAGTATAAGTCTAAATTGTCCATAAAATAGATTTAACACGAAGTGGTATTACAAAAAGTAATATGGCCGAGGTCGAGACCTAAATAGAGGGGCTCATAGCTGAGCAGCCGCTAGCGGTCGAGGTCAAGCAACAAGAGTAGCAGCAACGACTAGTTTTGCAATAGGTTCTTTAGAAGAATATTTTATTGAATATTCTCTGTACTTATACTTTTAGGATTGATCGGGGGGGTATGTCCCATATAAATAAAAAGAGATATAGGAGGGGTGGTGGTGGTGGTAATATTCTCTAATAAGAACATTCTATGAGAAGCAGACTTTCTCTCTAGATAGAATACATGCATTATCATTCTAAAGATATTCGAATATCTATAATTTCTCATCTTTTCCATCAGATTCGAGAAGGATCCCTATATTTTTGTATTTGTTTTTCATCCATCATTGTTAGGAGGAGAAATCCTCCACCTCATTCAATTTTGGATTAACTATTCTATCTATTTACTTTCATGCCATTTATTGCTATTTATTCTCGACATTCTCTCTTCATCGATCATCTTGAAACATCAAATACATGTTGCATTTAATCTGTTCTTAACCTCAAATTACGTTACTCATATTATCACATCATATATTTGAAGTCATTATTATTAACTAGATTTAACCCTTCAGTACCTAATTTTAATTAGTTTAATCAAAGATCTATACTTTTTGGTCAAACAATTTGGCGCCGTCTATGGAAATTTTCTAGTTAAAATTTTAGTTTCTTCTAGATCTTTAACTAGCAAAAAAAACACGCAAAACCCCTTTCCTCTTGTGAACACAGATCTAACATGGAAGGTAACAAAGAAGAAACGATGAAGGTTGTGGCCGATCTCACCACCAACTTCTTAAACACCATCAACGAGGTTTCAGAAAACGGAGGGTGAAGATGTAACTCCAAATGCCTCCCCCCAGGCGAGATGGATTACCCCTCCCTTATGATAGCATCAAAAAATCCAAGTGTAAAGGGCTTCTACCTCTGCAACAGAATAACGCCACCTATAGTGAAGAAACTACTTGAGTCTTGGCTAACGAGCACGCTGACTAGCATCCTCAACACGCCCACCTAAAAAGCAATCAGAGAATATGCTATTTGCGTTGTACTAATAACGACCGAGCAGCACAGGCCTCCCCATCCCATAACAGGTAACACTCACAATGTTAGTAATATAGGTGACGACACCTTCACAGCCATTGCGAGGAATATGGAAGAAATAGAAAACAAGAAGAAAATGTTACTAGACCAAATGAAGGAGAATCAAGAAAGGATTGCAAAAATACCGGGTGTCCCAAAACTTTTACCAAAAAGAGATGCGGGTCAGTTCGTGGAACAACCTTACAGTAATGAATCCGTCCTGCATGCCATACCCAAACCTTTAAAATGTCTCCCTACTTAAAGATATACGACAGTACAACCAACCCCGAGGATCATGTGACCCACTACATCACCGCAGTAAAGGGCAACGATATCGGCAACGACCAAGTATCTTCCATCCTGTTGAAAAAATTTGGTAAAACCTTCACCGGGGGTGCATTAACTTGGTATTCATAACTGCTCGCGGTCTCCATTAAAACATTTGAAGAAATGGCCGATAAGTTTGTAACGGCCTATGCCGAAGCTATAAAGGTGGAGGTAAGGGTGAACAACATATTTTCTATCAAAAAATCATCTGCAGAGGGACTTCCTCGCCCGATTCAACCATGTGAGGATGACCTTACCAAATGTATCATAAGGTGTGGCTATAGCAGCTTTCCAAAATGGGCTGAACAGAAACGTGTCGAGGGTGACTAGAAAGTTGTTGAGTCGGCTTATAAAATATCACCCAACTACTTGGGATGAAATATACATGCCTATTGTGCCGAAGCCATGCCAATAAAGATGAACTAAATGGACCAACCCAATGGTTGACCTCGGTACAAGCCAAATACAGGAATAACCGAATGAACGACGCAAGAATAGATCTAGCAGCTCCACGTCCAAACCGAGAAAGGCATCAACCATATATCAAGGGTGCCGATAGGGACTCATCGGAGCAAGATAGGTATGCACCATTTACTACCTGCCCACATTGTTTTATGTTTCACCTTTAGAAATAGTTTACGTGTTGGAGAAGCTCGGCCTAAAAGTGAAGTGGGCACAAAAGATGAGGTTTGACCCAAGTAAACGAAAATTAAAAACCCTCTACGAATTCCACCAGGAGCGAGGTCATAAAATCGAGGACTGCACCGCTCTAAGATAGGAGGTCGTGAACATGCTTCAACAAGGGCACTTGAAAGAGATGTTGAGTGAACGAGAAAAGGCTAACTTCGCGCGAGTACTTGAATGACACCAGGGGCCTCCAAGACTACCTTCACCAAACCCACCATCCAGATGATCATCAAAGGCAGCGACGACGCATCGATCAAGAGCGTAAAGTTCACCACGACTTACAAACTCAAACGGTCGATCACCCAAGGATGGTATTACGAATTCAAAGAAAGTATCATCTTTGATAAGTCGTATACTCAACGGTTTGGTTTTCCTTTACTATGATTCCCTTATTATTACCTTACAATTATTAGATACATATGTAAGATGTGTCACACCTGCTTTTTTAACATTACAACCCCCGCGAAGGACATAGATAAGGGAGTTTATCCAATTAAATGACAATCGAAACAAGATTTATTTATTTAATAATTTTAGAGTCGCCACATAGGATAATTAATAGTATCCCAAGTCACCAGTTTAAATCCCGAATCGAGAAGGTTTGACTCTGTACACAGTCTCTGAGCCAGAAATCCGGTTAAGGAATTTTGTTTACCCGGGAGAAGGTGTTAGGCACTCCTGAGTTCTGTGGTTCTAGCACAATCGCTCAACTATTATGTTTGGCGTAATTATCTTATTTTAATAAATTCTGAACCTATTTGCAATTTTAACTTTTAACCGCTTTTATTATTATTTTTAATGAAATTACAACGTCATTAAAATACGTCTCGAATCACGTCACATAAATGCACCCGTAGCTTTTGACATATTTTAACATCATTGGAATATGGATTTGGATCACATAAATGCGCACCTGAGTTTAAGAAGGTATATTATTAAGCTAACGTGCCTAAGGCAATTTTGCATTGGCAATTTGTGAGGGACGTGGGAATTAGCTAAACGGCACGCGTTGAAGATAAGGATCAATTCAAACTTAAACAAACTGAGGGCCATGCAATTGTCATTTGTGTTTGGCATGGCACACCTCAAAATACTCTACTTAAAGGTTTCTATGTTAATCTAGGAGGGACATAATCATTTTGCAATGTCTAATATGGCTTGCCTCTAATCTACTTTAAAAAAAAGAGTCAAACTAAAAAAACCTTAAGAATTCAAAAGAAAAAAAAACCTTTTATGCCAAAATTCCAACATTGAAATGCAAAAGACAGTTAAATGCTCATTCTCTTTTCTGAAAATACTAGGCCCAAAGGGAGCCCCCAGAACTTGTTACAGATGCTATTAATATTGATTTTAACCAGTTAGAGTCAAGCCCCAAGAGAAGGCCCATTTTTTGGGCATGTGTGACTGCAGGGCTAGGACACAAGATCGAGTCTCTACGCGACACGAATCAACACACAAATGCTTGACTTGAAGGATTCCAAGTCGATTCCCGACGAAAGCAAAGCAGGCAAGAATTTATTTTGAAAACCTTATTAAACCATAACACCCTCTTAAACAATTGCTCCAGGTTTTACCATATGCCAATTGACCAAAAAAAAACATGAAACGTACACGTAAACATACCCATTTGCTTTTAGGTTCCACTGTTTCTTAAAGGACTGAACAAATAACATTTGGAGACTTAAAATCAATTAATGATCAGGTAACCATCTTCTTGCTATTACCCATAACTGATTTAAGAAACAATGAAAAAGTTCGAAATAGATTTCAATTACAAGAAAGCATAAATATGTCCACATATAACAGTCCAAATAGATTCAAATGTTCAACCTAATCGAACTAAGAGCATATCTTATTTTTAGTGTCCATGAACCAAATGAACTTACACAAAAATCCAATACTATCTGCAGCATCCAACATTCATTATAAAGAGAACAGTCGTTCCACTAAACTACATGATTTAAACTCTTAATTACAGGCCAAATTTTTCTGCCAAAATACACTAATTACAACTCCAAAAGGCACACAATAAGAGTATAACTGAAAGAAGAAAAGGTGAAAGCTATAAGCAAACACAAATTTCTCATTCTCAATTCATGATTTGAATTACACCTCAAGTGATATCCATAAAGGTCAAAATATACCTGGAAAAAAGAGAAAGAGGGTGAGATTTAGCAGCCTCAGCAACAACAGTAACAGAAAATGAGCTTCGGATTCAACACCCAAATATGGAACCAGCCCAGAGATCAACAAAATACCTGCTTGTTCAATAATCTTCAACACCCAACTCGAAAACCAAATTCAAATAATTTTCAATCCTTCAATGAAGAACTACTACTTTCAGCCTTTGAAAAGAATCAGAAATATCAATAGAATGCAATGAAATAGTAGAATTTTCTCTCTCTTTTTTTTGTTTGTATTTTTTCCCAATTCGATCCCCCCTTAAAAATTTCAGAATGTTACCTTATACATGTTCAAATATAGGGCAGCCCTGCTAATTCAACTTTTCCCCTTAGTCCCCTTTTGAATTTTGATTTTTAGCCTAATTGCCCCTGGATTTCTGACTTTCTACCCAAGTCTTAAACACCCAAAGCCGTAATTTCTCCTAAGGCCCCTACTAGAGGCTTCTATAATCAGTTGGAGAAAAGATTCCCGAACCTGAATTCCCTGAATTACCCCTGAACACCTATGAATTTACCTCTAGAAATTACAACTAGGTTAGCTAACCTTGGTCCCTTTTAAACCTAGTCAGAGTGACCATGGTTAATCATTAAGAAGTGGAAGTTATTCAGCTACGACATAATAACCTTTAATAAAAATAAAATCCTAAGGCCGGAATGCAAATGACAGTACTCTAATTTTCAAACTTAAATTAACTACCAGAGTTTAGAGTTTAAAGCTACTATTATCGTCTATCAGCTGATCAGAAATAAAACAAATTAAATTAATCTAAAAAAACTTAAAAAACATTAAAACAATTATGAGAAGCTTAATCGAGTAAAATCCATGCAAAATCTAGATTAAAACTTACATGCATAATGGGATAAACAAAATTGAAACTACGAAAGCTTATCAATTACTCGAATATGAGTGACCTCCCAAATTAATTCCCAAACAATGTTATCTGCTTATTCTCACCAAGAATGAATGAATAACACTATTTGAGGATTAAATAGTGCATTGAAAAACTTTTTCGAGGCAAGACCTCTTGGGGCTTCGAACGGGAACCCTAAATTCTAATATTCGAATGGTTTCGGCCTTATTTGAGGAAGGGGTATGGTAGATTTGGGATGAGCATGAGGCAGGGGCTCCGGGGTGTTAATTTAAGGCGAACTTGAAGTGGCGTCGCCGGACACGGCAGAGCCGGCGGCCACTGATTTGAATATTCTACAAGTATGGGAAGTATTTGAAGGATGAGAGTTGGATAGTTGAATAGAGGGTGTCGAGATGAATAGATGGTGATAATTTGGCCCGGTTTTGAACACTGCCATCGGCGGAGGCGGTTTCCGGCCAGCAACGTTAGGGTGTTCTGTAAGATGGGGTTGGAAACGGGACTTGGGGGTGGTAGGGGTTGTTCGGACCATTATATATGAAGGAACCTTGAGTTCCTGGCCATTAGATCATAAATCCTCGACGGCCAGGATTGAGCAAGGGCAAAACGAGGTCGTTTTGGAACTGGGGGGGGGGGGGAAGGGACTGGATTAGGGGACTTGGGCTTAGTTTGGGTCTGTAGGATTTGGGTTGATTTGGGATTTTGGCCAATTTGGGCATCAAATTTTCATATTTATTTTTCTTTCTCTCTTTTTATTTTTTTATTTTCAAAATTAAACTAAAAATCCTAAGTTAAAACAAAATGAATGCACAATTGACCTATAAGAGATGCTAATTAATCATAAGTAATAGTTATCATAATTAGTTAAAGCAAAATTAAAAGGAAAGAAATAACCTAAATATCAAAATTAGAATTAAAGTGCAAATTAAACTATTTTTGAATTTCCTTTTTCATAAAATGAACCAATTACTAATTAATTCTCAAAAATGCAAGGTTGGATCCTAAATGCACATGCTACATATTTTTGTATTTTTCATTTATCAATATAAAATAAATATGCACAAACAAATGCGAACCATTAGCAGAAAAATCAAAAATTGCAAATAAACAAAGGAACAACGAAAAAATCACATGCTCATAGCTGCCCATCTTTGCTCGGAAACATGAAGAGTTTTCGTGCAAACACAACTGAGCGGACACGAGCGATTCTTTCCCATTTGAATACACCGTGAGAAGCATCTTGAAAAAAGCTTGACCGCACCCTGATTCATAGTTTGCCTACATATCCTCAGCTAAAGAAGAATCAGGTCAGTGTAGTTCAGGAGTTTTTAGTAGCTGGGACTACCGAAACTGTGATCTCACTGTTACTGCTGCTGCTGCTAAACCCCCTTATTACACCTTGCGAAAAATAAAAAAGAAGCTAGACTAAACTATGAACTATGAGTTACAAAAGAACCTATCTAATCTTCAGACTTGCTCTTGATCCTTGTTGCTTTGTTGCCTTGTATTTCTTCCTGTAAAACTTCTTGTTGCCTTGTTGACTTGTATTTTTTCCTGTAAAACTTCTTCTTTTCTCTTCTTCTATGTTGGATGTCGAATTGTTGGACTTGAAATGTATTACCTTGATATCCAGGTGGGCGCCTTATTGCCAAAACTTGAAACTCGAAATGCATTACCTTGTTCTGCAGGTGGTCGCCTAATTACTGAAACTTGCAACTGGAAAGGTATTCCCTTGTTCTCCAGGTGGACGCTTGATTACCAAAACTTGCAACTTGAAAAATATTCTCCTATTCTCCAAGTGGGAGTCTGATTGACAAAACTTCAAACTTGAAAAATATTTCCTTGTCCTCCAGGTAGGCGCCTGATTACCAAAACTTGAAATTCAAAAAATATTATGTTATTCTCTAGGTGGGCTACTGATTACCAGAACTTGAAATTTGAAAAGTATTTCTTTGTTCTCTAGGTGGGCGCCTGATTACCAAAACATGAAGTTTGATAATATTCCCTTGTTCTTCAGGTGGGTGCCTGATTATCAAAATTGAAACTTGAAAAATATTTCCTTGTTCTCCAGGTGGACGCCTGATTACAAAAACATAAAATTTGAAAAGTATTCCCGTGTTCTCCAGGTGGGCGCCTGATTACGAAAAATTGAAATTTGAAAAGTCTTAGCTTGTTCTCCAGGTGGGCACCTGATTGCCAAAACTTGAAACATGAAAAATATTCCCATGTTCTCCAAAAGGGCGCCTGATTACCAAAAGTTGAAATTTGAAAAGTATTCTCTTGTTCTCCAGGTGGGCGCCTGATTACCAAAACTTGCAACTTGGAAAGTATTCCCTTCTTCTCTAGGTGGGCGTCTGACTACCAGAACTTGAAATTTCAAAAGTATTCCCTTGTTCTTCAGGTGGGCGTCTAATTACCGAAACATGAAATTTGAAAAGTATTTCCTTGTTCTCCATGTAGGCACCTGATTACCAAAACTTGCAACTTGAAAAGCATTACCTTGTCTCCAGGTGGGCGCCTGATTATTTAAACTTGAAACTTGGAATGTATTCCCTGAGACTGCTGCCTTTGAACCTGATCACAACAAAACAAAGAAAAGAAAGAAATTTTGCCCTAGTTTGGTGCTGGGTGCATCTGTGAGTGTTAATCAAATCCCATTATCATTTAGTTTTTAAATCTGATAGCTAAATCCCATTATTTATGAGGGTCCCGATAGCGCTTAACTAGTGGCAACTTTTAAGATTAGGCAATGTTTCTCGAAAGGTATTATTTTCCACTATGTCTGGTTATCTGAGTTATATCTGCTGGGGATCTACTATTTGACTGGTGATTAAATCTACTTCCCATTATCCAGGCGGGTTTTGACAAACTCTTAACTAGGTTAAAAATGTGTCTGCTGGGGATTAGTAATTAGATCTATGTCCCATTATCCAGGACGGTCCTGACAAATCTTAGTTAAATGACAAATCATGTATGATGGGGATTAGTAATTAGAGCTACGTCCCATTATTCAGGGGGTCCTAACAGCTTCTACAAATAAATCCCATTATCTCGGAGGGTCCTGACGACTCTTGTTGGGGGAAATATTTGTGACTGTTTGAGTTTTAAACTGGGTCCTATTTTCCAGGAGGGTAATGACAACTCTTAACTGAATCCTATTTCAACATGCATGTCACTTTATGCTCTTTGCTATTCATGATTAACTCTAACCTATAAATAAATCTCATTTTCCAGGAGGGTTCTGAGGGTTCCAGACTAAATGCTAATTCTAACTTTCAGTTGTTTATGCTAGGAATTGCTAGTTAGAATTTCGTCCCATTATTCAGGCCGGTCCTGACGACTCATGCTGGGGAGAATACTTATGTCAGATTATGTTCCTTGTTCAATTTTAACTGAGTCCCATTTTTCAGGAGGGTCCTGAGATTTTCGCTCATACCTGCCACGTGCCTGCCTTCCCCTGTGGAGGCCTTCCTTTAGGATCTTCCGGAATTTCCTTCCCCTGTGTCAATCAAAGAAAATTTTGTAAGTATGAAATGTGGTGGTTAGCTTGCAGCATTCTTGTTCGTGTTCCATTATGTTTAATTTCTCGCACTGATGATGAGCTGCCTGAGTTGCTCTGCTGACCCCCGAACCTTTATGGTATGCTCGGCTGACCCCTGAACCCTTCTGTCTTTTCTCTGCTCCCCCATCTTTGTGTTGCACTTCTGACCCTTTTGCTAGAATTTTTACATCTTTCCTGAGATTACCGAGTTAGTGTACTATGCTCGGCTGACCCATGAACCCTTGTGGCTTTAATCTGCTTCCCCATCTTTGTGTTGCACTTCTGACCCTTTTGCCAAAATCTTTGCATTTTCCCTGAGATTACCGAGTCAGTTTAATAACGAAATTTTCATGGATCCTTCCCCTTGTGGTTTCAACTTTTGCTGCCTTTGTTACGTTTTGGTCGGTATGTGCTTTATATTTTTGGGAACTTGGTAGTCAGCTTTTTTGAAATTTCTCCCCTGCTTGCTTAAACAAAATGACTTTGGAAACGCGAAAGAAAATGAAATGCAATGACTCTGGACTGTTTTAGAGTAAAAGAAATCCAAATTTGGAGACTATTAACGGGAAGAGAAAAGAAACTTATCTGAGGAGAAACAAATGGTTTTTCATGATCATGACATGCACTTCGGCTTAGTACCCACTCTGTCCAGATGATCTGCCTTCGGTTGCAATGCTTTGTTGTTGTGCCCATTTTTAACCCAATTTCTTTAACTACCCTGGCTTTACTTGACTTATGGTGTTTGAATTGATTTTCACCAACAGCCCTTTTTCCAGTTATTTATTTCTTGCCTTCGCCTTATGGTGCCCGTGAGGGTTTTCACCAATAAGATTCTTTTATTTTCGTTTCTCTCAATTCTTGTCACCTTACGGTGTCCGTGAGGGTTTTCACCAATAAAACTTTCTTATCTTATTATTTTCAAGCTAAAATCAGAGTGTTGCCCTGGTGTATGAATCACCCCTTTTTCTTGACTTGGAATTTCTTAGAGGGTGAGCAGAAGGTCTTTCTTTGGACTGTAATACAGGCTTTTGGATAAGGTTAGAAAGAAAGAGGTATAAAGTCTCAAAATTATTCCTATGGGTTCAAGAGTTATAACTTTCAGAATTCAATTTATTACAACAACTACAACTTCTGCCCCAGTTTCTTGTTTAGGGCCTTTGGGTTTTATTTGAATATGACCAAGCCATGAGGTTTCGTACGTATCTTCTAAAAAGGAATCAGGTCAAACGTAGTTCCTGCCGATTCCTTGTTTTTGTGGTATTCTGTTTTCTTCCTTTCCTTATTCTGTTTCTTCATTTTTCTTTTGTTGTTTTGCTGTTTTTTGGGGTTTTCCCTTCTCTCTCTTTTCTCTTTTTCTTTCTTTTCTTTTCTTTATCTTTTCTTTTTTTCATATTTCTCTTTTTTTATCTTTTCTCTTTTCTTCTTGTTCCTTCTCTCTTTTTCTTTTTCCTTTCTTTTTCTTCTTTTATTTTCTTTGTTTTGTTTTTGTTGTTTTTTTCTTCTTTTCCTCTTTTTCTTTTTCTTTTTTCTTTTTCTTTTCCTTTCTTTTCATTCTTTCCTTTATTTTCTTTCACTGACTTCTCATACTTGTGTTTCTGACTTTTGTTACTCATTCAGAAAGAGAGGTATGAAAAAGAAGTAATTAAATCTCAACAGGTTTAGTGAAGGGTAAAGTGTTAAGATAGCTGAATAAAATGTCTTCATCATTTCAATCTCTAAAACATGGCAAGTACAAACAAATATGCCAAGTGTAGACAATAATTTAAACAAAAGTAATTCATATATAGTATATCTTAACTGCATCTGAATTGATGGCCGTTTCCAGGCACTTGTCATCCACATTTGTTAGATACAATTTCCCGTTGGACAACACTCTTGATACGACAAATGGTCCTTGCCAATTTGGGGTAAATTTTCCCTTTGCCTCTGCCTGGTGAGGGAGGATGCATTTCAATACTAACTTACCCACTTCAAACCTTCTTGGACGCACTTTCTCGTTATATGCTCTAGTCATTCTCTATTGATACAACTTGCCGTGACATACTGCTGCCAATCTTTTCTCATCAATCAGACTCAATTGCTCCAGACGGGTTTTGACCCATTCTTCATCATCAATTTCTGCTTCAGCAACAAACTGAAGGGATGGGATTTCAACGTCGATCGGGATTACTGCTTCTATACCGTACACTAACAACTATCGAGATGCCCTTACCGAAGTACAAACAGTGGTACGATAGCCTAGAAATTCAAAGGGTAGCTTCTCATGCCATTGCCTGGACCCTTCTACCATTTCTCGAAATCTTTTTTATGTTCTTATTAGCTTCCTCGACTGCTCTATTCACCTTGGGGCGGTATGCGGTGGAATTGCAATGTATAATCTTGAACTGCTGACATGCCCCTTTCATCAAATGACTATTGAGAATTGCTCCATTATCAGTGATGAGGGTCTTCGGGATTCCAAATCGACAAATGATATTTGCATGTACAAAGTCGACCACAACTTTCTTGGTTACTGCCTTGAAGGTGTTAGCTTCAACCCACTTGTAAAATAACCAATAGCAACTAGGATGAACCTGTGTCCGTTTGAATTCCATGCCCCAAGCAACAAAGGTCCATAGTGCAGACATTGTATGCAATTCAGATGGCGAGGAGTGAATCAAGTCTCCATGCACCTGATATTGATGACATTTCCGCACGAAACTAATACAATCTCTCTCAATGGTGGGCCACTAATACCCTTCCTAGAGACTCTTTTTCGCCAAAACAAATTCGCTCATGTGCAGTCTGTAGACTCCAGAATGTACCTAATTCATAATGGTCAAGGCTTGCCCCACATCTATGCACCTTAATAACCCAAGATCCGGCGTTCTTTTGTATAGCAACCCTCCACTGAGAAAAACCGCTTGATAAACGACATATTATTCTCTTTTGGTCATTTGTGGCCTGTACTTGATACACACCCATCTTGATATATTCTTTGATGCAGTGAAACCACGATTCACCGTCAAGCTCTTCTTCCACCATATTACAGTAAGCATGTTGATCATGAACCCAGATATGTATTAGGTCAACATATGCCTTATCCAGGATGTAATATTAACGCCAAAAGTAGCAAAGGCATCAGCAACCTTGTTATGAATTCATGGGATATGCCGAAACTCTACTAACCGGAGTTGTTGACAAAGATCATGCAAGCATTGCCGGTATGGTATGAGCTTTAAATCTCTTATTTCCCACTCCTCTTGAATTTGATGTACCAGAAGGTCAGAGTTTCCAAGACCATGACTTCCTGAACACCCATGTTTGCCGCTAACCTCAAATCCAAAATACACGCCTCATATTCTTCCATATTATTGGTGCAATAATAGCGGAGCTGAGCTGTAACTGGGTAATGGTGCCCAATTTCAGAAATGATTACTGCTCCTATCTCGATGCCTTTCATGTTGGCAGCCCTATCAAAAAATAATTTCCATCTCGGCTTCTCACCCTGTTCTATTTCATCAATATGCATTACTTCCTCGTCCGGGAAGTATGTCTTTAAATGTTCATATTCTTCTTCTACCGGATTCTCGGTCAAATGATCAGCCAATGCCTGTGCTTTCATTACAGTCCTAGTCTTGTATATGATGTCGAACTCGGTGAGCAATATTTGTCATTTTGCAAGCCTCCCCCGTGGGCATGGGCTTCTGAAAAATGTATTTCAAAACGGGTCTAGCCATAAGATGAGGTAAGTGGTATATGATGATAAGTAATGTTTCAACTTCTGGGCTACCCATGTTAGGGCATACCATGTCCTTTCAAGATGAGTATACTTATCCTCATAAGCTGTAAACTTCTTGCTGAGGTAGTATATAGCCTGTTCTTTCCTCTTGGTGACATCGTGCTGACCCAACACACATCCGAATGAGTTGTCCAAGACTGTCAAATATAAGATCAAGGGCCTTCCTAGTTCCGGCGGGACCAATACCGATAGTTTCGACAAATATTCCTTTATTTTAACAAAAGCCTCCTAGCACTCTCCTGTCCATTTAACTGCAACATCCTTTTTCAATAACATAAAGATGGGCTAGCAGTTGTGAGCTAAGCAACGAATTGACTTATGTAATTCAATCTCCCTAACAGGCTCATCACCTCTGTTTGTTTCCTCAGAGGTGGAAATTCTTATATGGCTTTGATCTTTGATGGATCTAGTTCAATGCCACGGCGGCTGACTATGAACCCTAGCAACTTCCCTGAGGGGACCCCGAATGCGCATTTTGCAAGATTAAGTTTGAGATTATACGTGCGGAGCCTCTGAAAGAATTTCCTTAGATCTCTGACATGGTCGGATTGCTTCATAGATTTCAAAATAACCTCATCTACATAGACCTCAATCTCATTATGTATCATATCATGGAAGATGGTTGTCATTGCCCTGATATATGTTGCCCCACCGTTCTTCAAACCAAAGGTCATGAACCTATAGGAATACGTTCCTCACGGTGTGATGAATGCTATTTTCTCTGCATCCTTCTCATCCATCAATCTCTAGTGGTAACCTGCGTAAAAATCCATGATTGACCCAATATCATGTCTTGCACAGTTGTCAATCAGTATGTGGATGTTTGGTAGTGGGAAGTTGTCCGTTGGACTTGTTTTGTTGAGGTCACGATAATCGACACACACCCTAGTTTTACCGTCCTTCTTTGGCACGGGTACGAAATGACTTGGATGACTTTTGCCTCAAACTTCTTGGTCACTTCCTCTTTGATCTTTACGCTTACATTAGTTTTAAACTTCCTCAACTTTTGTTTGACAGGAGGGCAGGCCAGGTCAGTGGGCAATTTGTGAACCACCAAGTCGATGCTCAACCCCTGCATATCGTCGTAAGACCATACAAAAACATCTTTGTATTCAAGCAGCGCTTCGATTATTTCTAGCCTGAGCTGTGGTTCAAGATGGACACTTATTTTTGTTTCACGGGAATTATCCTGATCCCCTAAGTTAACCACTTCTGTATCACTCATGTTTGGCTTGAGTTTTTGCTCAAAGGGGCTTAGCTCTTCATTGTTTTCCTCAAAGGCCTTTCCCTCATCATATTCTAGTTCATCCTCACATTCTATCTCTTCGAAGACTGGGTCGAAGAGTCCTTATGCATGTCATATCATTGGAATCAGCATAAAATAACTGTACAAAAAAAAGGAAAGCAAAAAAAAACTATGATTACTGATGAAAAGGAAAGTGCATTTCATTGAAATTTTGGAAAGACAACAGGGCTTACACATCCAAAGGACGAAACATGACATCTGAAAACAACCTGGAGATAATCCAAACTAAACTGAAAAGAAAAATCAAAGCCGACTACCACGACTCCTTTCGAGTGGGAAGAGGAGTAGCTTCCTAGTTGTTGACTTTTGCACGGGGTCCCACAAACTGCACATCTATCTTGCTTGATCCTTCTTCAGCCTCCACCACGTTCATATTTTCAAACAACTTTTGAAACCTCTCGAGTAACTCTTTGTCAGGGTCAATCGCAACATTGGCACTCGTTATTATCAAACACTTCTTGGCACCGGGCTTCACAATTGATTTGAAGAGACGAGGCACCAACTTGTGGAGGGCCCATGCTTTATTTCTCATATTTTCCGCTCTCTTGATGTCTGCACTTGTAGGCTTGAACCCCAAACCGAAAGTTTCTAGGTTCACGGGAAGAGACACCGACTGTCTGATACGCTACAGTGAGGCCCCCAAACCTTTTCTAGGAACAAACCCATTCTTTACCATTTCAACTGCAATCATAACCGTTGCAGTAGCTAACCTTGATGTTGGAACATGCTTCCCTTTTGGGACCTTCTCCACTGTTACCGAGTCATGCACTTGATACACTAAGGGCCCATTATCATCATCTGCTTCAATGAAGGGAACGATAGCATAAGTGTGAGCATATAGATGGCCTTCACCGTGCACCACTATTTCTTGTCTATCCCATTCAAATTTCACCATTTAATGCAAAGTAGAGGGAACTGCTCTAGCAGTATGGATCCAAGGTCGCCCCAATTGTAAGTTGTACGAGACATCCACATCAAGCACCTAGAACTCCATGGTAAAATCAACCGGCTCGATTGTCAATTCGAGCATTATGTCACCAGCCGAATCTTTTCCCCCACCATCAAACCCTCGTATACAGATGTTGTTATTGTGAATTCCTTCATTTTCTACCTTTAACTTGTTTAGCGTAGAGAAAGGTCATGTATTCACGCTTGAACCATTATCGACCAAAACTCGGGTCACCACAAAATCTTTCCATTTTACCGTGAGGTAGAGTGTTGTATTATGTTCGACGTTCAGGATCTTCATTAAAGCCCGACGGTTCTCATCTAAATGAATTAACAATGACAACAACGAGATTTGGGCAGCGTCTTCCTCAGTTGTTCCACAAGGGAATAATCCTGCATTTTCATCTTCTTTAGAAACTCTTCTACCTCTTCTTTACTCACAGTTTTCTTCACCAGTACTGAACTATCCTTTGTTGGTTTTAATATTCTCAATTCCTCAGGGGCAACGCACCTCGCCGATCGGGTCAATCCATGAGTCTCACAACCTTATTCTCTAATCTCCTTCCCTTCGTAAGTCACTATTACTCGATCATAATTCCAAGGTACTGCCTTACTACTGATTTCTAGTAGCTAAACTATAGGTTTGATGATTACAGGCTCTGAATGAGCACCGTTTTATGACAACCACGGTCTGGCTTGTTATCCCTAGAACCACCACTTTTGCATTCTCTTGTTTCATGATCCCGTCTTTCGAGGATTCTCTTTTAACTAATAGACTCACTGCTTGCTATGCTCAACTTGAGCGTTGACATCTCGTTGATCAAATTCTCACCCATCTTCTGTTTACTGGCTTTAATTATTATGACAGTTTGCGAAGGTTTCTTGGGCTCTCCTTCTTTGTGCATTATCTCGATCATATTTGTCTCTTGATGAGCAAGCATCGGGTTTTGATTAATATTGGGCGCTTCCAGGGCTTGCACCTAAATCCGATGGCAATCAATGAGTTTTTGAATAGCACACTTTAAATGCCAACACTTTTCTGTATCATACCCCGGGGCACCAGAACAATACTCAAAACTGACAGAATAATCTAGATTTCTTGGGGGAGGGTTTGGCAACTTTGCTTCGATCAGCCTCGAAATGTCTATCTGGTTCAACCTGTGGAACAAGTTGGTATATGATTCTCCCAATGGTGTGAAAGTCTTCTTCGTTTGCATTCTTTCATTTTTCAAAGTATGGTTGGCCTAGAAAGCTGGTCTCGGGGATTGCTGGTAGGCTCTTGGAGGGTAGTTATTTGGTGGAGTTGGGTAATTATTTTGTGGAGCTGGCGCACGCCATTGTACATGGGCTGGGAGGTTGGGTATATGTTTGTGCATGATGGACCGAGAAACAGGGTTCAAATGGTGGATAGTAGTGTTATGGTGGGCCATATGGAGTATGTGGATATATTTGGTGGTGAGGACGGGGTTGGCAGTAATGGGATAGAGCCCGGTGCCTGAACCAAGTCCCTGACTCAACTATCGCTACTTCTTCCTTCTTCTTCTTTCCAAATGTTCCCCAGTCTAGCTTTGGATAGCCTGTGTGGTTTCCTTGATTGCAGAATAACTCATGATCTTGTTGGATTTGAGTCCCTCTTCGACCATACTCCCAATTTTCACTACCTCATTAAAGGATTTACCTACTGCCGACTAAGTGCCCAAAATATGTAAGCTCCAAAGCTTGCAAGAAATAATCTAGTCGACCCTCGCTGCCTGTTCCCTCCAATGGAAACTGTATTCTCTGAAGCTCTCATTGTGTTTCTTTACTAGTTTCGTCAAAGATAGATGGCCCAGGACAGTTTCAAGATTATATTGAAAATGATCGGCAAATGCTTGTGCTAAATCATCCTAAGTGTACCATAGAGCACGATCGTGCCGGGTGTACCATTCCAATGCCGAGCCACTCAAACTTTGACTAAAGTAGGCCATCAACAATTCATCCTTCCCTTCTGCCCCTCTCATCTTACTGCAGAAACCCCTCAAACGTGCCACTGGATCACCATGTCCATCATATAAGTCAAACTTGGAGGCAATTGCACATCTGGGAATAAACAAAGGTCTTTGAATGCCACACTCATCTGACCACCTAATCATCGCATATCTCGAAATGATTGTTCTAAGTTTCTGACCTTCCTGAGCGCCTCCTCTTGCTTGAGATTTTTGACTGGTTTTTCAGCCTCCGCCGTGATTTCAAAATGGGTAGCATAAGAGTAAGGTTCATGGGGTTTGTAAGGGGGTTCAGGTGGGTAGTACTGATTGTCGTGAGCTTGAAGCAAAGGATCACTTGATGATCTTTGGAGTGTGGGGGAGGGGTGCCACATAAATGGGAGAAATTGGTGGAGGGAGGGTAAGGAACGACTTTGGGTGGTGGAGCTAGAGGTGCTTGAGAGGTCGTACCCTGGTATTGCGAGTAGACGGGGAAATTTAGAGGTGGATCAGTGGTGGGATGGTCATGTGTCTGGGCCAGTGGTGGGATGAAGGTCGGATTAGCAGGATAGGTTGGTGGTGGCTGCCCTCTCACCCATGCCTGATACATCTCATCCATCTCGTATTTTAGTTTTTATATTTCCTCTTTCATTACATTAACGTCCAATTCCTATGCCTCTTTCAAGGGGTCAATGATACTAGCATCAATGTCTTGATTATCCATAATTAGCTTGCTCTTGGACCGAGTTTTGTAGGAGTGGGTTTCCAGAATGCCGCAAGAACTAACCACTTGTCTGGGTATAGGAAAGGTAATACAAAAACTTGTTAGTTGTTAGGTTTAAACATATAGGCAACCAAATGTTGGCGATGAATGCATCTAAGCAGTTATCCGTTTCACTTATGCATAATAAATCAGTTGCTTGAGTCATCCCGGCCTTATCCTATGTCATCTTTCATTTCACTCTTGGTTTTTCTTTTTCTTCTTCCCTCTAAATTTGTTTTGCCTACATCTTTTGTTTCTTTATTTTACCACTATTTCTCTCATGTTACTCCCCTTTTTTTTCTTTTCTTTATTTATTTATGATCGAATCCTATGGGGATTGCCTACGTAGCTCATACTCTGTGAGAATCAAAACTGGCCTAGTTCGGGCAAATAAAACAAACTATTCTTTTTAAAATAATACTCTTTTTATTTGTTTTCTTTCATTTCATTGGCAAATAAATAAGCTATTTTTAAAACAAAATTTTTGAAAACAAGACTCTTTTCCTTTTTTTTTAATCATTTTATAGGCAAATAAATAAGCTATTTTCAAAACAAACTATTTTTGAAAACAAAATTTTTTCTTTTTCATTAGCAAAATAAAACAAACTATTTTTTGAAGATAAAACCCTTTTCTCTTTTCTCTTTAAAAAAAAATATTTTTCTAAAAATATTCAGCAGAGTTTCAGCACTATTTGGACATTGGTTTTTCAAAACAAGCGATTAACTCTCTTTACCCTTATACTGCTACCTCTTTTCTCAACTTTTCACAAATATTCTTAAGCCGGTCAGCATGCAATTCCGGAATAAATGCACAAGTAGCACGCAAAATGTATCAGGATGGTCTATTATTTTTGGTACAAACATTCTAGACGAACTCACCCCCTGTGTTGAGTCCCCTAAGTCAAATGCATGATGCAAAGAAGCGTTCCTACTAGGGATTCAACATGAGGTTAAGTTATTCTACGTTTCAAACCTGGGTATGTGTTCTAGACTGTGTACCCGAGCGGACAACTCGAGTCGAGGAGGGGGCTACGTACCAAGAACCAAAAGGCCATCCAGCTTTGTAACTTGTCCGACCCTCTTTCTTATTTTAAGGTATGACACAAACAGAATAGGGAGTCTCGACCAGCGAGCACATCCCCGAAGATGAGAAGAGAAAGGTTTCATGACAGTTTATACACAGTTAAAACAATATTTAAGCAGTAAAGACAACATTTAGCACATCAGACACAATTATGCAATAAAACTAGATAACAATAAAGCCAAATACGACAATTATTTAAAGCTCGAATTCTTGAACCCTGAACTAGAGATTTTGGGTTCGATCCCCAACAGAGTCGCTAGAGCTGTCACACCTCCTTTGATAACACTACAAACCCGGCAAAGTGCGTAGATAAGGGAGTTTTTCCAATTAAAGGACAATCGAAACTAGATTTATTTATTTAATAATTTTAGAGTCGCCACTTGGGATAATTAATGGTGTCCCAAGTCACCAGTTTAAGTCCCGAATCAAGGAAGGTTTGACTCTATATATAGTATACGAGCCAGAAATCCGGTTAAGGAATTATATTAACCCGGGAGAAGGTGTTAGGCACTCCCAAGGTCCGTGGTTCTAGCTCGATCGCTCAACTATTATGTTTAGCATAAATACCTGATTTTAAACAACTATGAACCTATGTGCAATTTCTAACTTTTAACCTCTTTTATTATTATTTTAAAGGGAATTGCAACATCATTAAAACACGTTTCGAATCACGTCACATAAATAAACCCGTGGCATTTGACATATTTTAACATAGTTGGGATTTGGATTTGGGTCACATAAATGCGCACCCGAGTTTAAGAAGGTATATTATTAAGCTAACGTGCCTAAGGAAATTTCGCGTTGGCAATCTGTGAGGGCCGTGGAATTTAGCTAAACGGCACGCCTCTAATCTAAGGATAAATTCAAACTTAAACAAACTTAGGGCCATGCAATTGTCATTAATGTTTGGCATGACACACCTCAAAATACTCTACTTAATGGTTTCTATGTTAATCTAGGAGGGCCATAATCATTTTGCGATGTCTAATATGGCTCGCCTCCATTCTACTTTTTTTTTTGGTAATCAAGAATTTTATTAATCACCAAGGATGTTGCAATACACTATCATAGTCCCGCTTATACGCAAGTGACTATCTCATCATATCTGTTTAACCACAACTAACCCTGTAACTATACCTTAACTATATTTACAAGAGAAATTGCTTCATCTGTTGTCTAGCTTTAGGAGTTCCTCTAACATTACAAATATAGGCTAGTTCCGGGACTAAATTTTCGGTGCTACGAAATGCATTCTCATATATCCGCGAGTTTCTCTCCATCCACAAAGCATAGCATAGTTATGCAGTCACCATTTTGAAAATGTTAGCTCTACAAGACTTTCCTTTAGCTTTTGCTAATTATCCACTGAAGGTACTGGTCCCAGTTCTGCATTCAGGATGGTCCTCTTTAATCCAGGTCATTGTTTGTTCCCATAAATCTGTTGAATATGGACAAGTAAGGAATAGATGTTCTCTGGATTCTGCCTGGTTTTGGCACAACACACATTTCTGGTCAACATTAATTCCCCAACGTGTTAGCCTATCCTTGGTTGGAAGCCTGTAATGGAGTACTAACCATAGGTTGAACACAAATTTGGGTCTGGCATAGTTCTGGACAGCTATGTTCTTCCAAGGGACTCTCGGCAATTGACCAATCTGTAGTAGATAAATCTGTCTAATGGAGCACACTTGCATATTGAGGCGTTGTTGTTGTTGCAGCACATCTCTTGCTCCTATGATCTTTCTAACCATCCAACTAGCTTGTCTGGGAATAGGCATGTTCTCCAATTGGTGCAGCTTCATATAGACAACATGAATCCATTTTACCCACAGCCTGTCTTTCTTGTGAGCTAAATCCCAGCAGAGTTTAGAAATTGCAGCCTTGTTCCACAGAGATAAGTTAATAAGATTCAATCCACCAACTTATTTAGGAATACACATTCTTTCCCAAGATATATAAGCTTTATTAGTGATGACATTTGATCCAGACCAGATGAAGCTTCTACAGATTGCTTCAATTAGCTTCGGTATTTTTGTTGGGATGATGAAGAGTTGAGCCCAGTATGCCTGTATTCAAAATACCACAGATTGGACAAGTTGCAGCCTCCCAGCATAGGACAGTTTCTTGGTAGTCCATGATGTGATCCTAGCAGTGATCTTTTCCACTACTGGTTGCCATGGAATCAATGACATCTTCTTGGTGGAAAGAGAAATGCCCATGTATTTGAAAGGTAATTCTCCATGAACATAGCCAAGGTGGTCAATAATCTACTGCTACACTTCTTGTTTAACCCCTCCAAAAATACTGTGCTTTTGCCCAGATTAGCTTTCAATCCTGAAGCTTCACTGAATTGAGAAAAATACTGGAACATGGCAATGACATACTTGATTTCTTCTTTAGCAAGTAAGAGCAGATCATCAGCAAAGCTTATGTGAGTAATGCCCCGCTTTTTACATCCAGGATGATATAGAAAAGCTTGATCTTTCCTTTGTTCAACCAGTGATCTGCTAAGATACACCATAACTATTGCAAATAAGAATGGGGATACTGGATCTCCTTGTCTGAGGCCTTTAGCAGCTTTAAATGGTTATGTTGTTTCCCCATTAATCAACACTGTATAGCTTACTGTTTGGACACAGTCCATGATCCAGTTAGTGAACCTGGTTGGGAAGCCCATCCCCTCCATTACTTGTTGCAAGAAGATCCACTCAGCAGAATCATAAGCTTTCTGAAGGTAAATTTTATCATGCATCTGGGAGTCACATCGGCTCTGGTATAGTTTTTGATCAACTCATGAGCCAAGATGACAGTATCAGCAATCTTCCTGCCTGGAATGAAACCTGCTTGAACCTCACAAATGATACTAGACATAAGCTTCTATAGTCTGTTGGCCAGGATTTTAGAGATCATTTTGTATAGAACTGAGCAACATGTGATTGGTCTATACTCTTTAACTGTGGTTGGGCTGGGGACTTTAGGGATTAATGTAAGAGTGGCACAATTTATTGGCTTATACATCTTGGTTGTTTGGAAGAACTCCTTGATTGCACTTATGACCTGCTTACCAATAATGTTCCAAGACTTCTTGAAGAATACTACATTATATCCATAAATGCCTGGAGCTGTATCATCCCCAATTGCTTTTGGGCTCTCCACAATTTCAAGCTCAGTTATATCATCACTTAACTCTCTTCTCTGTTGCTGTGTTAAGGTAGGGCCATTAGCCATATACATTATGTTTATGGCTTGGAGGGAAGTAGCTGATGAACCCATTATTGACTTGTAGAAATCAGTGATCTCCTTTTTAATGTCTGCATGTGTATTAACTTTAAGACCCCTTGCTGTAGTGAGTTCTGTGATCTACTTATATTGGTTTCTTTCTTTCAGGGCAGCAGAAAAATACTTGTTATTAGAGTCTCCAAGTTGAATCCATTTTGCTCTAGCCTTTTGCTGTAGTATACTTTCTTCAATCAAGGACCATCTTTCTAGCTTCGATACTATTTCTTTCTCTTTGTGCTGCAACTCATCATTGTATGCCAGCACCATTTGGTTCTGTATGTCTTTCAGTTCTTGTCTGCTATGGTCAATTCTTTGAGTAATGTTCCTAAACTCTTTAATATTTAAAGACTCTAGGGGACCTTTCAATGATTTGAGTTTGGTCCATACTGATTTCATAGAGCCCAGATTATTACAGTGCCAGTTATCCTCCACCAGTTGCTGAAAGTCTTCATCTTCAGTCTATGCATTGAAAAATTTGAAAGGTATCTTACCTTTCGTAGTAGCTGCTGCCAATGTTACTATCATAGGATTATGATCAGATATTAGAGGTTGATCATATACTGTTTCCAGATGACTCCACTTGATCATCCATTCATAGTTACCAAATACTCTATCCAGTCTACTGCATACTCTATCAGTGCCTGTCTGTCTGTTTGTCCAGGTGAAGTAATCACCTTTCTAATGTAGTTTTGAAAGCCCAGCCTGTTGTATGCATTGAGTAAACTCTTAAGTCTCTGAATATTTAACAAGATTGCTTGACTGTCTATCACTGGCATATAACACAGCATTGAAATCTCCAGCAACTAACCATGTCTCATTTATAGATGCTGAGTAATCCTGCAGATGTTTTTATAAAGATCTTCTTTGGTCCACCCCATTATGTCCATATACCACAGTTAGATAGCAAGTGACATCCCCAATGTTGCTTCTGACTCTACAGTGTATCAATTGAGCCTCCTCCTGGATACCAGTAACTGGGAGCAACTTTTTGTCCCATAAGATCCACACTCAACCATTTATAGAACCATTATAATTTGTTAGAAAACCCCAACCAACAGCCAACATATTAGTAATTCTTCCTGTATTTTTTTCCTTAACCTTAGTTTCTACCAAACCAACAAGGTTTATTTTATTTCTTCTTATATACTCCCTAACTTCTTTTTGTTTGTACCTTTTATTTACACATCTAATGTTCCAGAATAACCACTTCATTGGCAGTTGCTTGGTACTCCTCTATCCCCTGGTGGGATCTCAACCCTACTATTGGAGACTACTTCAAAGCGATTGCTAACAACAATAGGGGATAAAGGTGGAAAGTTGATGAGGTTGAATTCAGGGCTTTGAACTTTCTTCCCTCTTTCTTCTTGTTCATTCTTCTCTGTCACCACTATTGGAGATTCATAAGGCTCTTTATGGATCTCATTCCACTGTCTTGTCTCATGTTTACCATTCTGTTGACTTGGTACCTCATTCTGGCTAGTACCAGTTTGTACTGGAGCCTTGGTTCTCCATTCCTGAGTCACTTTAGCCTTCTTCACTTGAGTAGGTTGGTGTGTTATTTGCTTCATTTTGGCCAAGCAGCTATGACCAACCATTAGACATTTTTCACAATAAGAAGGTTTCCAGTCATAAACAACTTCTTGTAAAAATTTCCTCCCATTTGTATCCATTAAGCATATTTCTCTCAATAGTTATTTAGTAACATTCATCTCTATAAGCATTCGAGCATATGATACTCTAGTTTGTTTGGTTGTGCATCCATCCGCAAAGATAGGTTTCCCTAAGACACTTGCAATTCTGCTTTGTGATCTCATTCCCAAACAAGACATGGGAAGCTTAGGGAACTTGACCCATCGAGGGATATCAACAGGGAATTCCTCTGCGAAGTCAAAGTCTGGCGACTATTGCTTAAGGATCATGGGTATGTTTGCTATAGAGTAAGGTCCTGCACAAGAATTTCCTTAGCATCATCAATTGTTCTGAACTTGACAATGTAGTATCCTTCCTCATGATAGAACAAGTCTGGCTCTGAGATATGCGCCCAATGGACGATTATGAATCTCTTCATCGCATTGAACCCAGGGTCATCCCCTAGGATATACACAATTAACGCACATTTCCACTTATTCTCTTCTTCCTCCACCTCTGATTTGTTCAGTTGCACTATTAGTTGACCATCGACCATTACCAGAGGTATGTGTTCTAGAGCGATACCATTAGATGCAAATCTATTTTTCTGAAAAAGGAGCCCAGTTCTGCTTTGGTACCTCAGTTTTGCTTTTAATTTCCTCCGATTTCTCCGCTACTTCCTTCACTGGATGGATCTGGACCTGCATTGACTTCTGCATGTCTGCAATTTCACTGGTTATCTTCTTCATCGGATCAAAAGCTGCTTCAATTGAAGCTGGGTAGGTTCGATTCGGCTCCTTTAACACACTAGGTTGCTGCGATGTCATCCTGGTTGCCTCATTCTCACCTTCGTCTGAAGGATCGACAATTTGCGCAGATGCAGCCATGGTGATTGCTTTCTCCATAGATGTCTGGTGTATAGTTGTTATCACTCTCTCAATTGGTGCTAGCGGAATCTTCCAGGGTCGTCCTCTACCTCTACCTCTCCCTCTATCCATTGATACGAGCTCGGCGTACATTTCTAAGGTGTGCCGAGAGAAACGAAGAAGAAGGGTTTTCTTTTATTTGTTATATAAGCATCTCTCCATTCTAATTTTTTTAAAAAAGAGTCCAACTAAAAAAATACCTTAAGAATTCAAAAGAAAAAAACCTTTATGCGAAAATTCCAACATTGAAATGCAGAAGATAGCTAAATGCCCATTTTCTTTTCTGAAAATACTGGGCACAAAGGGAGCCCCCAGAACTTGTTATAAATGCTATTACATATTGATTTTGACCAATTAGAGTTAAGTCCCAAGAGAAGTCCCATTTTGCAGGAATGCATGACTGCAGGGCTAGGACACACGATCGAGTCTCTATGGCGACACAAATCAACAAACAAATGCTTGACTTGAAGGATTCGAAGTCGATTCCCGGCAAAAGCAAAGCAGGCAAGAATTAATTCGAAAAGCTTATTAAACAATAATACCTTCTTAAAAAATTGCTCCACGTTTTACTATATTCCACTCGATTAAAAAAACATGAAATATACACGTAAACATACCCATTTGCTTTTAGGTTCAACTATTTCTTTAAGGAATGAAAAGATAACATTTGGAGACTTAAAATCAGTTAATGATCAGGTAACCATCTGCTTGCTATTACCCTCAACTAATTTCAGAAACAATGAACAAGTTCGAAATAGATTTTGAATACAAGAAAGCATACACAGGTCCACATATAACAGTCCTAATAGATTCAAATGTTCAACCCAATCGAACTAAGAGCATATCTAATCTTCAGTGTCCATGAACCAAATGAACTTACACAAAAATCCAATACTACTTGCAGCATCCAACATTCATTATATAGAGGACAGTTGTTCCACTAAACTACATGATTTAAACTCCTAATTACAGGCCAATATTTTTCTGCCAGAATACACTAATTACAACTCTAAAAGGCACACAATAAGAGTATAACTGAAAGAAGAAAAGGTGAAAGCAATAAGCAAACACAAATATCTCATTCTCAATTTATGATTTGAATTACACCTCAAGTTATATCCGTAAAGGTCAAAATATACCTGGAAAAAAAATAGAGAAAACAAAGAGAGGGTGAGATTTAGCAGCCTCAGCAACAACAGTAGCAGAAAATGAGCTTCAGATTCAACACCCAGATATTAAAACCAGCCCAGAAATTAATAGAATGCCCACTTGTTCAATAAGCTTCAACGCCCAACTTGAAAACCAAATTCTAATCATTTTCAATCCCTCAAAGGAGAACTACTATTTTCAGCCTTTGAAAAGAATTAGAAATATCAATGGAATGCAATGAAACAATATAATTTTCTCTCTCTTTTTTTTGTTTGTATTTTTTCCCAATTCGGGCCCCCCTTAAAAATGCCAGAATGTTACCTTATATATGCTCAACTATAGGGCAGCCCTGCTAATTCAACTTTGTCCCTTAGTCCCTTTTTGAATTTTGATTTTTAGCCTAAATGTCCCTTGATTTCTGACTTTCTACCCAAGTTTTAAACACCCAAAGACTGAATTTCTCATAAGGCCCGTACAGAGGCTTCTAAAATTAGTTGGAGAAAAGATTCCCCAACCTAATTTTCTTGAATTACCCATGACCACCCCTAAATTTACCTCTAGAAATCACAACTAGATTAGCTAACCTTAGTCCCTTTTAATCCTGGTCAGAGTAACCATGTTTAACCATTAAGAAGTGGAATTTATTCAGCTACAACCTAATGACCTTAAATCAAAACAAAATCCTAAGGACGGAATGCAAATGACAATACTCTAATTTTCAAACTAAAATTAACTACCAGAGTTTAGAGTTTAAAGCTACTATTATTGTCTATTGGCTAATCAGGAAAATAAAACAAACGAAACTAATCTATGAAAATAACTAATAAAAAATTCTGAGGAAGTTTAATCAACTAAAATCCATGCAAAATCTAGATTAAAACATACATGCATAATTGGATAAACAAAATTGAAACCACGAAAGCATACCAATTACTCGAATATGATGATCTCCTAAATTAATTCTCAAACAATGTTTTATGCTTATTCTTGCCGAGAACGAACGAATAAAATCATTTGAGGATGAAATAATGCATTGAAAAACTTTTGCGAGGCAAGACCTCTTCGGGCTTCGAACGGGAACGCTAAATTCTAAGATTCGAATGATTTCAGCCCTATTTGAGGAAGGGATATGGTAGATTTGGGATGAGGATGAGGCGGGGGGCTCCGGGGTGTTAGTTTGAGGAGATTTTGAAGTGGCACCATCGGACACAGTGAAGCCGGCAGCCATTGATTTGAATATTCGACAACTCTGGGGAAGGACTCGAAGGACGAGAGTTGGATAGTTGAATATAGGGTGTCGAGACGAACATATGGTGTAAATTTGGCCAAGTTTGGAACTCTACCCCGGCAGAGGCGGTTTCCAGCCTGCATTGGGGTTTTCTGTGAGATAGGGTTGGAGACGGGACTTGGGGGGGGGGGGGAGGGGCTTTTCAGACTATTATATATGAAGGAACCCCAAGTTCCTGGCCGTTAGATTATAAATCCTCGACGACCAGGAATGAGCAAGGGCAAAACGAGGTCGTTTGGGACTGGGGGAAGGGACCGGGTTATGGGACATGGGCTTGGTTTGGGTCTGTGGGATTTGGGTTGATTTGGGCGAATTTTGGCCCAGTTTGGGCATCAAATTTTCAGATTTATTTTCCTTTCTCTCTTTTTGTTTTTTTCATTTTCAAAATTAAACTAAAAATCCTAAATTAAAACAAAATGAATACACAATTGACCTATAAGAGATACTAATTAATCATAAGTAACAGTTACCATAATTAGTTAAAGCAAAATTAAAAGAAAAAACTCAACTAAATATAAAAATTAAAATTAAAGTGCAAATTGAACTATTTTTGAATTTCGTTTTTCATAAAATAAACCAATTACTAATTAATTCTCAAAAATGCAAGGCTGGATCCTAAATGCACATGTCACATATTTTTGTATTTTCCATTAATTAAGATAAAATAAATATGCACAAACAAACGTGAACCATTAATAGAAAAATCAGAAATTGCAAATAAACAAAGAATTTTTTTTTTTTTGAATTTATGGGAATGATTCATTTAGGGTAAATCATATGCTCACAAGATGCATTATGGTGGACGATGGTACCGGCACGTGCATTATCCACCCTCAAGTATTTTCACAAATGAAACTCGAGGAGAAGGTAGTGCCACACTGCATCAAACTAACTGGTTTTACAATGTAGTTGAACAGACATTTGGAGAAATCACACTCCTCATCCTGGCTGGCGACATCACCCTAGAAACCATGTTCCACATTATGGATCATGATACGACATACAATGCCATAATAGGATGACCCTGGATACACGCCATGAGGAACATTCCTTCTAGCCTATACCAAATTATAAAATTTCAAACACTGTGGGGAATATTCAGCATACAATGGGAACAACACACATCTTTAGAATATTATCGCATCGGCTTTCAAATAAAGGGAAAAGCAAACGAGGATAATAATTAACAAGGTCGATATTGAGATATGATGAAAAGGAGGACGTCATAAAAGAACTTGAAATGGTGGAAGCCGCGTGATAAATAATAGAGGACCTTGACCACGTCAAACTGGATGACAACGACCACAACAAAAGAGCCTAATTCAGCTATAAGCTTCAGGAACCAGGTAAATTCTATCAGTTAACAACCACTAACACAACTTGTTCGTTTTTTCCCATGCAGATATGCCAGGTATCCCGAAAGAGATTACCACGCAAAAATTGAACGTCTATCTGCTCCACCCCCAATAATACAAGTTAGGTGGAAGTTTAGTTTTGTAATAAACGATGCAACCGAGAGGAAGTAAAAAATTTATTACAAAATAGTTCCATCAGGGAATCAAAATACGCTTAATGGGTGGCCAATATGGTTATGGTGAAGAACAAAAATGGAAAATGGCGGATGTACGTAGACTTTACAGATCTAAAAAAGGCATGCCCCAAAGATTCATCCCCGCTATCACATATCAACCAACTCATTGACACAACGGCCATGCATGAACTGTTGAGTTTCTTAGATACTTACCCGGGTTACAATAAAATCCTCTTGGAAGAGTAATACCAAGAGAACACTACCTTCATTACCCACAAAGGAACGTACCGTTACAAAGCTATGTCTTTGAACTAAAAACTGTGGGGGTGACATGGCAACGGTTGGTCACCAAAATATTCAAAGATCAACTTGGCAAGACCATGGAAGTCTAAATAGATTGCATGTTTGTCAATTCCAATAGGAAAGAAGATCACATAGCCAACCTGAAAGAATCCTTCAATATACTCAAGTGTTACATAATGAAGCTGAATCCTGAAAAGTGCGCATTCAGCACGACCTCAGGAAAATTCCTAGGCTTCTTGGTATCACAAAGGCGCATCGAGTACAACATCCACCCAATCAAAGATATAGAGAGGATACCGGAGAACTTAACCAACAAAACATAGGTTTAGAGACTGACTCGTCGCATAGTCTCCACGTCAAGATTCATCTCGCGGCAATACCACAGATTCCATAAGTGTTTGGGCATACTCAAGAAAGACAATGGCCTCAAATGCACCTCCGAGTGCATTGAAGCCTTGAAGGATTTAAAGGCTTAAACCTGTCACCACCACCATTGCTTTCCAAAGATGACCCTGAAGAACGCCTCCTCATCTACCTGGACGTATCTGAAGTTGTGGTGAGTGCGGTCTTGGTCTGAGAAAATAAAGGTACATAATCTCCAATTTATTACATTAGCAAAATTTTAGTCGACACCGAGATAAGGTACCCCTACCATGAAAAATGAGCCATGGCCTTGGTTGTAGCTTCACAAAAGCTTAGATCCTACCTCTGGTGCCACCCTATCTCGGTAATCAATACTTTTCTATTGAGAAGCATTTTGTATAAGCCCGAGCTATAGGGATAATTGTCCAAATGGGCTATTGAATTAAGAGAACATGATATCACATATCAACCACGGACGGTGATAAAGTCACAAGTAGTTGCCGATTTTGTCACTGACTTCAATGCAAAATTAATGCCTGAAGTCGAAAGAAAAGCCACCCAAGCTTCTCCACAAATACAAGATCTATGGATTTTGTACACCGATAGTGCCTCTAATGCATCAATGGGACTCGTACTTGTTTTCCCGAAAAGTGAAGTAATTTACTAGTCTATAAGATGCCCGGACATGACTAACAATGAGGCCGAGTATGAGGTCGTGATATTAAGGTTAAGGCTAGAACTCAAGTACGGAGCAAGGCAGGGTATCCCACACTGTGACTCTCAACTCGTCGTCAACCAAGTTGCAGGGAATTTCTAGATCAAAGAGAAAAGGTTGCAGAAATACATGATCGAGATCTCCAATTTGCTGCTCGAATTTGATTAACACTAGAACAACTATATACCTTGAGCGCGAAGCAGACGTCGTGCAATATTATCGGCGGCCACTAAAAGCATAGCCGGAGAAGGAAATGTGGTCACCCTCCTTCACTTATCGATCGATCAAATCGAGGTAAGGACTATAGACCTATGTTGGGACTGGCACAATTATATTGTTACATATTTGCAAAATAGTGTTCTCCCCAATGATAAAAAAGAAGCCAAAAATCTTATAATGCAAGCAACCGGGTACAATATCATCTACAACGACCTGTAAAAAAGGACGTATTGTGCCCCCCCCAGAAAAATATTTAGGCCTAAATCAAATACAAATACTTAGGCCTCAATCAAATACGGTACATTTTAGAAGAATTCCATGATAAGTAGGGATTTTAACCTATTATTTGTTCTCTTTACTTGTGTTTTCGGCCAAAAATTCTTGAAGGTACTCTCGGAAACTAATGAAATATGCTTGCTTGCATGAATTGTTCAAAATGAGCAAAGGAACCTTAATCAACTCACAAAAGGAGTCAAAACTTGAACAAAAACCAAGGTTTGGAAAAGATTTCTGAAGCACAGACCACACAATCATTGTGCAGCCGCGGAAGCCGTGATGCAACCACGAGGATAATTATGCAGCCCGCTTATGGGAAATTCAGAGAGTGTGATTTTTAGCCAAAAGATGAGAAGCATGGACCATACTAGAAATGTGCGGCCGTGAAAGTCCCTGTTCGACCGTAATAAAAATTACACTGAACACGATGACTGAGGTTCAGAGAGCTTTCATTTGAGCAAAAGAGAAAAGTGCAGACACTGAAGAGGCCATTACGGATAATTGATATTGTGCTAGTTCGGGTCGGCAAGTTCATACTACTCGTAGATTTTATTTCTTCGTGCTTAATTAACGTACATGTAGATGCCACCCTCAGAGTGCTCCAAAGGACGAAGAAGGTAATAGGTTGGACATTGGCAAATATTCGGGGTATAAACCTTGCTTTTCCATGCACAAAGTTATATTGAATGAGGATGCCAAACCCTCTGTGGAACAACAAGGAAGGTTGAATAAGGCTATGCAAGAGGTAGTCAAGAAAGAGATAATCAAGTGGTTAGATCATGGGGTTATCTACCCCATTTATGATAGTTCATTGACTCAACTAGTATATTGTGCCCCTAAGAAGGAGGGCATGGCTGTAATTACAAATGACAACAATGATTTGCTCCCCACAAGAACTATTACTGGTTAGAGAGTATGTATGTACAATAGGAAGTTCAACAAAGTGAGAAAAGACCATTTTTCGCTTCCATTTCTTGATCAGATGCTAGATAGGCTAGCTGGACATGCTTATTATTGCTTATTGGATGGGTATTCCGCTTATAACCAGATTCTTATTGCACCTGAAGACCACGAGAAGACCTCCTTTACTTATCCGTATCGTAGATTTGCATTCTAATGGATGTAGCTTGGTCTATATAATTCACTGCATACTTTCGGTGTATGATAAAAATATTTACGGATATGATGGAGGACTTCCTCGAGGTTTTCATGGATGATTTCTCTATTTTGGGGGATTCATTTGAAGTGTGTTTGGATATTCTTGATAAGGTATTAGCACGTTGTGAAGAAACCAACTTGGTGCTTAATTGGGAGAAGTGTCACTTTATGGTCATGGAGGGCATTGTCCTAGACCACAAGATCTCTAAGAATGGTATTGAAGTGAATAAAGAAAAAATTTAAGTGATATCAAAACTCCCTCCTCCTGGTTCCATAAAAGGAGTGAGAAGCTTTCTAGGTCACGTGGGGTTTTACCAACGGTTCATCAAGGATTCCTCAAAAGTGGCAAACCCTTTGTGCAAGTTGTTGCAAAAAAGATGCCAAATTTGCGTTCAATGATGATTTTATGAAGGAATTCAAGCTATTCTAAGTATAGGTTAACTATCACTGCCATCATTACTGCACAAAATTGAAATAACCATTTGAGCTCATGTGTGATGCTAGAGACGTGGCAGTAGGAGCAGTATTGGGGAAAATAATCATCCGGTCTACTATGCTAGCAACACCATGAATGACACCCATGTCAACTATACGGTGGCCGAGAAAGAATCCTAGCCATTTTCTTTTCTATGAAATAATGTTGCTCGTAACTCATGGGTACCAAAGTGATTGTTCACACTGATCAAATGGCACTTTGTTATTTGATGAATAAAATGGACTCAAAGGCTAGATTGATATGGTAGGTAGTTCTTCTAAAAGAATTTGATCTTGAAATCATAGACGGCAAAGGGAGTGAGAATCAAGTGGTAGACTACTTATCCCGTTTGGAAGAGGAATGAAGCCCCATGATTGCCTTGAGATAAATGATTTGTTCCTGGATTAACAACTCCTTTCCATGTATTTGGCAGGGATGCCTTGGTTCTGCGATGTGGCTAACTATCTTGTGAGCGGAATTTTTCCAACGTCTATGAAACCAGGAAAATTAGAGCTAATATAAGCATACAAAGTAGTTCTGCAATCAGTTTCGGATTCTCGCAATAATCTAAAGTAAAGTTTAAACTATTTTTTCTTCGTTTGAGCTTATAGAGAGTGCAAAAAACAAAGAAAACTATATTAGAGCTAAAATAAATTAATGATACAGTTGAGCAGTCCTAAGTTAGTTGCAATGTGAAGACTTAACTAAAGAATTACTCGAACTAAAAAAAAAGAAGAACAAATCAGCATAGCCTTTGTTTCATTCCAAGTCAAGAGCTACACCATGGAGAAGCTAAAATTGATACCTGGATGTGGAAGAAACAAAGTAAAAGAAACAGGAAGTTAGCGTGAGCAGTAGTAGTATGCATAATCAGCAGCTAAAAGAGCAGTAGTCCACAACTTTGAATAAGTTATGAACCATAAAATCAAAATAGACTTGATTTCAATTTGTTTCAACTATCAGCTATCCAAATGCTGATTTAACTTCAGAAATCAAGGGTATGGATCAATGGAGCAATATTTTGTGAAGAAAATCTCTCAAGTTCCTGAAAATCTCTCTCTAGTCTAGGCTCTCTAATTTCAGGTTCTCAAAAACTCAACAGAAATCTGCAGAGTCTCTAAACTTTTTTTTTGGCCCTAATAACTTTTAGACTTCCCAAATCTCGCGACTCTCATAAAAAATCCCCCTTCTCAATCTGTATGTAATGCCTTTTATAGACAAACAAAATAGGATAACCACAAATTTTGTTTTAGCATTTGGGTCCGTTTTTAATCTTTGTTTTAACTTAGGAACCCTTGAAATTGTTACTTGTTACCCAAGTCAACCTACCCAAAAGCTGAAAAATGAAATTAACCCCCATATTAGAAGCTTGTAAATCTATTATGAAGAGATTCCCTAACCTACAGTTCCTAAATTAACCCTTACTTCCCCTGTACTTACCCTAGATACATCCGGGTCAATTGGTCAAGCTACAATGGGTTACAGACCCAAGTGGGCTCAAAGTTTTAATGGTCATGGCCCAATGACACCAATGAGCCCCTGAGAATGACTTCAAAACCCAAGAAATAACAAAAAATGAGACTGATCCAAGCAACCAACATCAGAGGACAATATTTAATAGTTTAGACCTACACTAATTGAAATTTCATTAAACAAAGCAATTAGGAACTAACCACCTTATCCAAACAAAGCAACTAAGGGAGGATCAGAATTGTAGTTAATGACCAAATTTATGAGAACATTAGGGATCAATTTCCAACATTGAAACGAAAGTCATTTGCAACTTAATCAGGCTGGTCAAAATTGATGGAAAAGAAAACAAGACAAACAACAAAAAAAGAAGAAAAACAATAGAAAGGAAGAATGAAGGCAAGGGACTTACCACAAGAGTCCGAGAGTTCAAAAGACGGACGACTCAACGAACTAGTATCGACCATTTGTTCTTTGTAAAGAACAAGTGAGTGACATCAACTCGTTGACTCGAAAACTTCAAAATTTGCAAAGAAATAGAAATCCCTAGACCGTGCATGCAATTAGACTCCATGAAAGTACATTTTGGATTTTAGGACTTCAACTCAGATGCAATATTTGAAAAGTTCTAAGTATATTCGAAGTTTGGGAGTGCGAGATTAGGGAATAGGAGGCCTTGGGGATGCTGTGGTGTTAATTTGGTGGTGTTTAGGTGGTGGCGTCGCTAGTTGCGGGGAAGGGTCGGAGTTTCTGACCAATTTTTGAGAAGCTCAGTCGGGATTCGAGGGACGGGGCTTGGAGATTTATAAAGAAGAAAAGGAGAGGAATCTGGGGTGATAATCTGGTGGCCATCGGAGACCCGCCACCGCCGTGGGTGATTTCAGGCCGGCGGCAGATGGCGGCGGGCAGCAAAATTATAGGTGGTCTCTAGGGTTTGGCTGAGAGAGGAGATTAGAGGGGTAAGGGTTCTTGGGGGGGGGGGGGGATGGGGGTAGGGTTCGTTTGGACATTTATATAGTTAGTGGCGTTGAGTTCTTGGCCGTTAGATCATGAGAACTCGACGACTCAAATCATTTGGCTAAGGAACGCCGTCGTTTGGCTGTCTCAACTGGAGACCGGGTTGGGGCATGGGTTTTGGGTCGTATCAAGGGGAATTTGGACTGGTTTGGGGGTTTTGTTTGGGCTTGGACGAATTTGGCCCAAACTTTGGCATTTCTATTAGACTTAATTTCTTTTTTTTAATTTCCTTTTTCCTTTATTTTCAAAAATTAAAACTAAAATATAAAATAAAACTGAATTAAATCCTAAAATTAAACTAACTTACCTAATAATTAACACAATTAATCAATTTCAAATAAACTAACAAAATTCAAATTAAATAAAGCAATAATAAATCAGTTTTTTTGACTTTTGTATTTTTTGTAAAATCCTAACTACCAATTAATTAAAAAAAATCAAATCCTAAATGCAAATGCAATATTTTTGTTTTTTTTTGAATTATCTTAATTAAAAATTCGCACAAAAATGCAAACAAAAAATGAAAATTATGCAATTAATCCAAAAAATTAAAGAATTAAAAGGAAAAATCCTAAATTTAAGAGTTTTATAAGAGTAATTCACGTGAGGCAAAAATCACATGCTCACAGCTACCTCTCTTTGCTCGGAGACACAAAGGGTTTTTGAGCAAAGATAAATGAGCAATTATGAGGGATTTTTGCCCGCTTGTCACTCCATGATAAGCAATTTTGAAAAGTGTCTGACCGAACCTTGCTTTAGAGGTTGCCTACATATCTTTGGCTGTAAAAGGAATCATGTCAGTGCAGTTCTGGAAGTTTTGGTAGCAGGGACTACCAGGAGCTGTGGTTTCACTGCTGCTGCTGTTGCTGCTACTGCTTGTTGACCTCCTTATTACACCAAAAGGAAAATCAAAAGCTAAGCTGGCTATGCCTATCAACTACGAGTTACAAGATTCCTATCTATTAATTTCTTGAAGCTTGATCTTCAGGCTTAGCTGATTTTGCTGCGGACCCCGATCTGAATCTTGATGCTCGCGAGCTATAGGTGCTGGTTCTTTTTCATCATTGGATTGGAGTGGGACATGCGAAGCTTGTGACTTCGATAAAATTTGAGCAGTCCGAATCCTTCTCTACTTCATACACTTTGATTTTGCTTCTTATTGTTCTTTTCTACTATTCATTATTCTAGATTGAGACTCACTCTTTCGGTTATCTCGAATCCTGTTCCTTGAGGCAAAACCTGTTCGGACACCAAAACAAACAAATGGACAAAATTTTTCTGGCCCACTCTGCATTATGAAAATTTCGTTTGTTATTTGCAACACCAAATCTTAACTACTTTGCATTGACAACAATAAAAATCAGGATTGTGTATCCTTGAGAATGAAGCCTTAAATTGGGAGGGTTACCAGGTTATGTTGGAAAATGACCGGTTATGTCGGAAAAGCAAAAGGCCTTTGTCTATGCCAGGGAGATCCACGGGTTATGCCGAGATAAGAAATAAAAAAGGTCTTTGGGTTATGATAGGGATATCTACAGGTTATGCCAAGATAAAAGAAAAATGTCCTTAGGTTATGCCAAGGATGTCCACAGGTTATGTCGGGATGAAAGAAAAGATCCTTGGGTTATGCTAGGGATGTCCACGGGTTATGCTAGGATAAAAGAAAAAGATCCTTAGGTTATGCCAGGGAGATCCACAAGTTATGCCGGGATAAAAGAAAAAAGGTCCTTGGGTTATGTCAGGGAGATCAATGGGTTATACCGGGATAAAAGAAAAAGGTCCATGGGTTATGCTAGGGAGATCCACGATTATGCCGGGATAAAGAAAAAGGTCCTTGGGTTATGCCAGGGAAATCCATGAGTTATGTCGGGATAAAGAAAAAGGTCCTTCGATTATGCTAGGGAGATCCATGGGTTGTGCCAGGATAAAGAAAAAAGGTCATTGGGTTATGCTAGGGAGATCCACGGGTTATGCCTGGATAAAAGAAAAAGGGTCTTTGGGTTATGCCAGGGATATTCATGGGTTATGCCGGGATAAAAGAAAAAAGGTCCTTGGGTTATGCCAGGGAGGTCCATGGGTTATGCCGGGATAAAAGAAAAGGGTCCTTGAGTTATGCTAGGGAGGTCCACGGGTTATGCCGGGATAAAACAAAATGGTCCTTAGGTTATGCCACGGAGGATCCACGGGTTATGGCGGGATAAAAGAAGAAAGGTCATTAGGTTATGCTAGGTAGATCCACAGGTTATGTCGGGATAAAAGAAAAAGGTCTTCGGGTTATGCCAGGGAGGATCCACGGGTTATGCCGGGATAAAAGAAAAAAGGTCCTTGGGTTATGCCAGGGAGGTTGTAGGGTTATGCCGGGACAAAAGGGTGTTTCTACTGGGGATAAAAGGGAAAATGATCCTCGGGTTATGCCGAAGAAACAAAAGAAAAAGGATCCTCAGGTTACGCTGGGGAAAAAAGGAAAATGATCACCGGGTTATGCCCTGGACAAAAAGGGAAAATGATCCTCGAGTTATGCCGGGGAAAGAAAAGTCCCTCAGATTATGCTGGGGAGAAAAAGGAAAATGATCCCCGGGTTATGCCGGGGAGAAAAGGAAAAGGATCCTCAAGTTATGCTGGGGACAAAAAGGAAAATGATCCTGGGGTTATGCCGGGGAAAAAGGAAAAGGATCTGCAGGATATGCTGGGGAATAAAAGGAAAATGATCCTCGGGTTATGCTGGGGACAACTAGGGAATGTTGTCCTAGGATAAAAAGGATGAAGGTAGAGATTGGAGACCCTATGCTACTATGATTTTTGGAATTTTTCTTTTCTTTGTTTTTCTTTTCTTTACAAAACACATGACAGAATTTGGAGGAAACTTCCCTTGTATGTTGATTATTGCCACGAAGCTATTCCTAGCTCCTATGCATTTCCTTTTGTTTGCACCTGCTTCTTGCACACCTGCTTTGGGTTACACCTGTTTCAAATTTTCAAACAAAAAAAATTGTTAGTTCGAAACGGTTGTTGGTTTTGTGGCCTTGATTGTTTGATCACTGGATCCTGGCCCAACTTTTGGTGAGAACCTCCGCTGTTTGCTAGCTTTTTTGGAGGTTTATCTCGCTCCTAAAATCGAGGAACTCGGTTTTTCAAAATTTCTCATGAAGGCTTGACTGTGTGGGGCTTTGACCTTTTCACTTTATTCTACCTTTAGGACCTTTATCCTTGGATTCGTTGTCATTTTAAAAAATTTCAATTTCAGAACATCGGGATCCCTTGATTTTTCAGGTCCTTGCAAAGATAGTTAGCCCTGGGGGACTCAATCTTTTTGACTTCATTTTTCTTTTGTGGGCATTTGACTTTGTCTTCCTTCCCTTTCAGGTATTTTTAAATTTCAAAACATCAAGCATCATGGCCAGCCGAGATCGACTTGATGCACTTGCTAAGCCTTGGTACCTTTCTTCAGCTTTATCAGGCAAAAACTGGTAAAGCCTGTCTTGCCACCTTTTCTTAGTTTCGAAAACAAAGTTAGACCGAAAGGAATTCAAAGAAAAGTAATCAAAAGCAAGGAAATGAAATTAAAGAGAAGTATCCCTTTTGGGAAGAAAAGAAGGACTTATCTGAGGTGCATCCAGGCTTCGAATAGACATGACATGCTTCTTGGACTGGGTGCCCCAACCCCACAAACTTTTCTATCTTCTCATAAGTCATTGACCCATGTTCAAACTAGAGAATCTTGCCGGGACTCTATGAATGGTGGGGAATAAATTCTTTTCGGCCGACGGCACCCTTTGCGGGTTTTCGCCTATCGACCTCTCTCCTTTCTCTTCTCGTTGTCACACGATAGTGCTCTTTATAGGTTTTCACTGAACGAACTCTCTCATTTTCAGTTTCTATACTCATCGTTGCATTATGGTGCCTGTAGTTTTTCACCGATAAGACTCTCTCATTTTATTTCTCTCAATTTGACTGTAATGGTGTTTTATGATTCCGCTGCCTTTGCCACTTGATCAGAAGAATTTGAACAAGGTTTGGGTAAAAAGAATCTAGATGGAATTACAACTTTAGAACGAACTTGGTTGGCTTCTTTCTGAGCTATAATATCATCTGCTCACTTTCTTGGGGGGACTTAGGATTTTTTTTGGTGTGACTGAAAACCAGAGAGAGGCTACCTATATATCCTTTCAGAATCAAGTCAGACGTAGTTCAAGCAACATTGTTTTTGGTTTTCTTTAATTGTGCTGTTTTTCTTTTGTTTTTCTATTTTGTTTTTTTTTGCTTTTTTTCTTTCTTATTTTCTTTGTTTTTTTCATCTTTTCCCTTTTCTTGTGTTTCTTTTTTTTGCGTATTTCTCTTTTTCTTTGTTCATTTCATATTTTAATAACACTTTCGGGTTCCAAAGAGGGTAATCAAAGAAGAATAACTGGCTCAAAGGGTTGGCAAAAGGTTGATAATGTTTTAATAGTAAGAATCGTCATCTCAATTGAACAAGGTCATTGCTGTAGAAAGCCTAGACATAGTATCTTTTTATTGCGTCTGCATTCATAGTTGTTTCGAGATCATTCCCCTCGATATCGCTCAGAAATAATGCTCTTATCGGCAATATCTTTCTGATAATATACGGGCTTTTCGAATTTGGAGCAAATTTTCTTTTGGCTTCCTGGCGATGAGGAAGAATGCACCTTAACACAAGTTGTCCCACTTCAAAATTTCTGGGCCGTACTTTTTTGTTATAAGCACATGCCATTCTTTTTTGGTATAACTTCCCCTGGCAGACCATAGCCATTCATTTTTCATCGATTAAGATTAGTTGTTCCAAAAGAGTCTTGACCCATTCAATGTCATGAATCTCGGCTTCAACGATGATCCGGAGAGTAGGGATTTCCACCTCTACGGGTATCATAGCCTCAGTTCCATAGACTAAGAGATATGGGGTTGCTCCTACTGACGTGCACACTGTGGTACGGTATCCCAGTAATGCGAAAGGCAATATTTCATGCCATTGCCTGGAGCTCTGAATCATCTTTCTGAAAATCTTCTAGATGTTTTTATTTGCTGCTTCGACGGCACCATTAGCCTTTGTCAATATGGAGTATAGTTCCTATACATTAACTTGAATTGTTCGCATATCTCCTCTATCAAACGACTATTCAGGTTTGCCGCATTATCTGTGATGATGGTTGCGAGAATACAAATCGACAGATAAGATTGGAGTGCCGAAATCTATTACCACTTTCTTGGTGGAAGATTTAAGAGTGATGGCTTCGATCCACTTTGTGAAGTAATCAATGTCAACTAGTATGAACCTGTGCTCCTTTCAAGCTTTTGGCTCGATCGGCCCGATGACGTCCATGCCCTAAATGGCGAATGGTCAGGGTGCTGACATGGGATGCAGTTCCGTGGGTAGTGCATGAATCAAATCATCGTGCACCTGACACTGATGGAACTTTCGAACAAAGCTAAAAATGTCTTTTTCCATGTTTATCCATGTGAGCACGTGATATTTTCCTCACTTAAAATGTTCCTATAAATTTGTAAACTAGGTTTTGCTTTTACTATTTTAATTTTTAGGAATTAATCACGTGATTTTGTGTTTATTTGCATCTTTTCTTTTATTGTTTGAATTTTTAGGAATTAATTTCTGATTAGGAGTTAATTGCGCGTATTTACATTTTTTTCTTTTATTATTTGAATTTCTAGGGGTTAACTGCATGTTTTCGTGTTTATTTGAAGTTTCCTCATTAATTGTGTGATTTCATGTTTATTTGCATATTTCTTTTATTATTTGAATATTTAGAGTTGAATTGCATAAATTGTACGTTTATTTGCATATTGAGTGCATTTTAAGTCACGAAAATACAAAAAATAGCATTTTTATTAAGTAGCCCAATTTTGGATTTTAAATCAGTTTTTGTTAATTTGGGGTTAATAAAATAATTCCGATATTATAATAAAAAAGGGATTTGAAAATATAGTCTTGTATTAAAAGGCCAATTTGGGCTAGTTTTGCAAATTTAAACTCAGTCCAAAGCTGTCCAACCCAAGCCCAAACTCCATGCCTTTTAGATTAATGAAACAGCGTAGTATATGAGCATTACTACGCCGTTTGAAGTTAATAATTGGAAAATTAATCATGGCCATCAATCCCTCATAATTCGATGGCCTTGAGTGCATATTGGATTTCAATAAAAGTGTCTGAAATCTTAAGAAACCCTAGGACCAAATTTCCCCTCCTCGTACCATCCCTGCCGTTGTAATGCCGCCTCCAACCCACCACACCAGCGGCGGCAAGTCTCCAAACTTTACCAAATCGTCGTCGCCGGCGTTAAGTCTCCAAACTGTACCAAATTAATACCACATATGCATCTCAACTCCCTCTATCCAAATATCCAACTCTTGGCCCTCGAATCATCTCCAGACTTCTCAAATATTCAAAGAAATGATCGCCGGCTCCGCCGTGTCCGGCGGCGTTTCTTCCAAACCTCCCCAATATCATACACAAGGGTCTCCTCACCTTCTCCTTCCCAAATCCGAGACCACCTTCTCTCAAAACCAACAAGAATTACACGAATTCTAGATCTAAGGTCTCGTTCAAATTTTCAAGGTGCCAGTGTTTGAATATGGGTTCCGAATAAAGTTATGTGCTTGTTCCTGGCAAGAACAAGCATGCAACATTATTTGGAGACTCTATTCGAGGTCAGTCCAAACGATAGCCTAAACCGTAATTTTCTAAGTCTTTTTCTTTCTTTGTTTGTATTTCTTTCTCTTTGCATGAGTAAATATGTTTCAATGCATGATTTTCTGTTCTAGTACTTGTTTTATTTTGATGTGAGTTAGGGTTATTCGATTTAGGCTTCTGATTCTTGAACATTGTAATCATATGGTTTAGTTCGTATTCTATAATATGTTTGTTTCGATAAAATTATCTATGATTGTTGCCTTTAATTTGTTTTTAGTTTCAATTCCGTTAGGTTTGCTGTTAATTGATAGTTTCCTGTTTAATTATGACCTTAGGGCATAGTGTTAATTAGAGTTAAAGGCGAGTTTTGATTTGTTAGATTGAGTAGTTAAATTTCAGAAATTGTTTGAATATAGCTTGAGTGTCCCCAACCCTCAATTGGTTAACTATGGTTAGTTTTGACCCAATTAACAGGGGTGGGGGGTTTGTTTGACTAGGTTCATGATTCATGAGTTGAATTTTGGTAGTGGTAGCCTTCCATGGTTCTTCTTCTCAAGCTGAGTATTGGATTTGATTTCTACTTTGACTTCTCAGGATTGATTGATTTTGGATTGATTATAGCTATTAAGATTAGAAGAATTAGTGATTATTATAATTTTGATTTGTTTTAGGGGTTAGTTCTGATACCATATAAATAACTTTAGGGTAGAATAGGGTTTTCTTACCTAATTCTGATAATTTTAGGATAAGGGTAATATAGAGTTTTTCACTTGGTTTTGGTAATATTAGGAAAAAAATAAAGGTAGTATAGGTAGTCTATAAAGGGTAGAAAATGGTAGAAGCCTTTAGACCCTTCTAGAAGGGGTCTTTAACACAAAATCAGTAATACTATTCCATTAACTTGGGAAACAAGTCAAAAAGTGAGGGTCCAAATAGGTTAAACTTGAAAATTCAAAAGGGACCTTTATATTAAAATAAAATAGTAGTGGTGCCCTAGTCTTTGGCTATAAAAAGGGACTGAAAATCACTCAAAAGGGGGATCTAGAGGTAGTTATAAGTTTCAGAGAATTTGAAGCCTAAAATAATATTTCAGAAACTCCTGAAACACCAACACTTTTATTATTTCGTTGCATATTTTTCAGTAACCTTTGTCAGTGGTGTAGTTTCATTTCAGGTAGAGCATTTTAGTAGTGTAATAAATTTATAGTTTAGGTGTGCTAATCATTCATAAGTGTTAATTAAATCTAAGTTTGATAGATGGTTTTCTTTTTACTTTTGATTCACATCCAATTAGTGATATAGGCTGGCAGTAATATCTATTTGTGCAATACTAAGTTTGCTTGGGCTAACCAGACAATATGCCAAACCCAGCTCCAACTGTTGTACGCCCAATTATCTGCATCTCTAACTTGGGTTCACGTTAGGGCCCAAATGTAGTGATAAATATTGGCACACTTAAGCTGAAGGCTTAAATGAAAGGGCGGCTCTTGAGCATGAAGGACTGGACATCCAGGCTAGGCTTCGCTTGGGGGCCAGCCGTTATACGAATTGAATCCACTTAGACGTGATATAGTTACAATTGATAATGAAACATTGTAACTAGCCTTTAGAGTCGCGATAAATAACAAATAGTTCTTCAATTATGACTTTTAAAATACTGAATTTAAAATGCTTAGAACTTGAGATGAGTCGTTTAGCAAATTTCCATGGTATCTCGTACGGATAACAACGCGTTAGTCGTTCTAGGGCGTGTCTTTAATAATTTTATCTCCCTAATCTCGGGTGCACATTTATGTGACTTAAATCCGAATCCCGACAAAGTTAGAATGTGTCAACAATCACGGGTGCATTTATGTGACGTGGTTCACGGCATGTTTTGACGACGTTGCAATTTTCCTTAAAAAACAGTAGTAATACAAGTGGTTAAAAGATTCAAAATATGCATAAGTTAAATATGCTATAAAATCAGATAATTTAATCCAAATATAATAATTGAGCAATTGTGCTAGAACCACGGAACCCGGGAATGCCAACACGTTCTCCTGGGTTAACAGAATTCCATACCCGGAATTTGGGTTCGCAGACTGTAAACAAAGTCATTCTTTTCCTCGATTCGGGAATCTAACCGGTGACTTGGGACACCATAAATCTCCCAAGTAGTTACTCTAAGATTCCCTCAAAATTGAATCCCTGTCCTTTAATTGGAAAAACTCCCTTATCTACGCTCTTCGTCGGATTGTAGTATCCAAAAAGGTGGCGTGACAGCTCTGGCGACTCTGCTGGGGATCGACCCAGAATCTCTGGTTCAGGGATCAAGAATTCGAGCTTAGAATAATCGTTGTATTTCGCTTTGTTTATTATCTGATTTTTTCATGTTGGTTTAATGTGCAAAATGATGCTTTTACCGCTTTGATATTATCTGAATTGTACATATAAAACTGTTATGAAACCTTTCTCTTCTTATCTTCGGGATGTGCTCGCTGGTCGAGACTCCCTATTCTGTTGGTGTCATACCTTAAAATAAGGAAGAGGCTCGGACAAGTTACAAAGTCGGACGATATTGCGGGTCCATGGTACGTAGCCCCCTCATTGACTCGAGTTGTCTGCTCGGGTACATAGTCTAGAACATATACCCAGGTTTTGAACCTAGAATAACTCATCCTTGTGCCGAATCTCTAGTAGGAACGCTTATTTTCATCACATGCATTTGACTTAGGAGGCTCAACACAGGGTTGGGTCCGTCTAGGACAGGTAACCTGAAATGCAAAGACCATCCTGATGCATATTACGTGCTACTTGTGCATGTAGTTGTTTTGGATCCGTACGCTAACCGGCTTGCGAATAAGGAAAGAATATTAAGAAAGTGGTATTGAGATTAATCATATGTCTTGTAAACCAATGCGCAAATAGCGCTAAAATGCTGCCAAATTTTTGAAAAAGGAAAAAAAAAGGAAAAGGGGCTTTTCAACAAGGTTTTAGTTTTGAAAAATTGCTTCACCCAAACTACCCCGGTTTGATTCTCACAGAGTGTGGGATACGTAGGCAAACCCCATCGGGTCCAACCTCCCTTGGAAAAAATAGCAAAAATAACTTTCAAATTTTCATTTGTTGTCCTAAATAAATCGGGTGACGTTGTTATTGTAAAAAATAGCCAAATGTTCCCCAAGGGGACACTAGAAGGCTAATATTGCACAAACAGCCACCTTCCAGTCTTTATTGTACTTTGGGCCGGCTAGCGGGCACAGGCTTGAAAATTCCTTCGGAATTGCTAAACGGCTGTATTCGCAAAACTGGGCTTTTGGTTCTAGAAAATAAATTTCATAAAAATTGTTGATTTTGAAGTCAAACAGGCATAAAATTACAAGTCGCTAATTCACCTTAATAAATGTGCAGGATGAGCACAATCCAAACCGGACCTATTTCATTTATAAGCCGAATCCCTTTAGAGCTGCGGTTGTGGTGGAATGATTTAGGCAGAGAAGGGAAAGATGAGATAAAGAAGTATTTAGGGAGCCTCCCCGGGTTATTGAAGATTGTACCTCGAGGAGACATTATAAGAGCATTAGTTACATGTTGGGACCCGGCACACAATGTGTTCCAATTCCAAAATTTGAACTTACTCCAACGTCACAAGTCCTTGGTCCAAGAGTGATAACGGTGCATAAATTCTTATATACCTTGAAGATAAGCAGAGTGGTACTTGATTCAAACTTGGCGGCAGGGTTTTGCACTTTTTCATTCCTGTATACTAGGTATGGTCACATGGGGGGGGGGGGTTTTAACAATCCAGAAAACAAAACCTGTAGCAAGGGAAATTGTGTCAAATGGGAAGAACATAGATTCTTTGCTTTTATGGTAGCTTTTCTATGGCTTTTGGTATTTCTAAGAAAGGATGGAAACATTGACATAAAGATAGCAGGGGTTGTCAGCATTCTACGCACGCAGGACAAGTGGATACTCGCGCCCATGATAGTAGCCGAGATCTTGCGCACTCTCACAACCGACAAGGCCGACAACGATTTCTTTGAGGGGTGCAATCTATTATTGCAAAAATTTGGATGACGGAGCGTCTATGCCACCGTCCTCAATTCATGAGTTATGGGTCCACTGAGAAAATTTTCATAGAGGAGTTTCACACGAGAATTGAAAGGCTCAGCTTACCTGAAGGTGGAGCAAGATGGACTTCTTACATCCAGCCCCTCACTACCAGTCAAATAGAATGGACACAAGGATGGTTGTCTGTGGATGAGATTGTGTACATGCCGGCAACAAGACCTCATTTCCTCTTGATAAGTCTTAGGAGTATCCAACCTTATGCCCCGCATCGGGTCTTGAGACAGCTCGGAAGATGCCAAATAGTGCAGAAAGATGGAGATCTTAGTATCCAAGTAGTCGAGATTGGGTTTGATGGTCAATTCCCCAAAGCAATGGTCCGCAAGATTTGGGATGGATGCCAATACTTAATCACAAACACTTGCATACAGGATCGGGCTAGAGGCGAAGTGTCACTAGGATACCTTGCTTGGTATTGGGGAGAAATTGAGTTTGAGAGACCACCCAAAAAGCCTCATCTCCAGGAATTCATCGAAATATCACAGGAACAATAGGACTGGCTAGCCAAGGAAAATGAGTACAGGGCCACCATAGGAAAATTAGAAAAACATGTCAAAGAGCTTCAATTCGAAAATGGTTTGCAAACCGCTGCAGATGAGGAGAAATAGAAAAGATTAACCAAAGAGAACGAAGCGTTGCGAGCTAAAATACAGAGGATGAAAGTAGCCGCGAAAAATCCCTCCAAGAGCGCGAAAGATGAAAAACTCATAGACAATTTCAGGCAAAAAGTGACCGAGTATGGGTTTGAATTGAATAAAGCAGAAGGTGAGCTATCCAGGGTTCAGAAAAAATTAGCTAAAAATGCGGAGGAACGAGCCCGCATCATTGAGAAATTAAAAGAAAGGCATGACAATGAGGTTGCTGGATTAAAAAGGAAGGTCATCACGGCTGAGAACAAAGTGGCCAAGCAAGCCAGGGATTTCGAAGCCAAGAGTGAACATTGTTATGCCGCGATAGCAAGGTTGGAGATGGATTTGAGGTAATTCAAGGAACTGAATGAGGTAGCCAAACGAACTCTGGAGGCAAGAGCTTAGAAAATTGGGCGTTTATTGCAAGAAAAAGGTGTTATTAGGGAAAAAGTACATGTAATCGTAGACTACATAACCACAAAGTGCAACCATTGCGAGGATATGACAAGATCCATGTTCTTTGTCACCGCCATGACCTTTGTCCGACAAGTGATGGAAGACCTCTACCACCTCTAAGGGAGTCTAGCATGCAAGCAAGCGGCAAGGCCAAATGATGCCTCGCGAGGCCCAGGAGCACTTGAAGAATTAATGTATTCATAAAGATTGTATTATATTTTGTCAAAATATATTTTAAAGTCTATTAGTTTAACTAGGAGTCTGTATTTTCTTCATGAATTGTTAGTTGTTTTTCGAGTCTGTAGTTTATTTTATCAAGGCTTGTTAGTTTCTTGTTTAATCTTTCACCTTTCGAGTCCCCGTAATTGAAGTCTGTTGTTATGAAAATGGAAACTTTCCCAAATATTTTATTCTACTCTTTTTACTTGCAAGAACTACGCTCTGTCTGATTCATGCGGGGTCGTGATACGTAGGAAATCTACATAGGATTCGACCTTAATTGAACAAATTGGAAATTGAATAAAATATGGGAGAGGGAGAGAAGGAGGCTAAAACAAAAGGGAGCTTCGCAAACAAAAGCTGGGATGACGCAAACAACCAATGCATGTAGGAACCGACTACCATTTATGTGCACTCATACCCAATATGTGGCCACTTATGTGTCAGAACCTAACCATTAACGAGTTTTTGGTGTTTTTCCAGTTTCAAATTAGACATAGGATTAGTACTCGCGATATTTTAGCAACCCACTCCTACAACACGCGGTCAAAAAACAAGCAAGTCATGGCCAACCAGGAAGCCGATGTCAGCATTATTGACCCTTCAATGGAAGCAGAGGAATTGGACGTTAATGCTATGAAGGAGGAAATGTATAAGATTAAGCACCAAGTGGCTGAGATGTACCAGGCATGGGCAAGAGGACAACCGCCCTTGACCTATCCTGCTAATCCAACCTTCAGCCCGCCGGTGGCCCAAGAACTTGACCAGTCTGCCACTGATCCGCTTCCAAGTCCACCTATCTATTCACAGTATCAGGGTACTGCTTCTCAACAACCAGCTCCGCTACCCAAAATCACTCCACACCTCCCCCCGCCAATTACTCCTATCTATGTAGCACCCCCGCCTCCTACACTCAATAGGCCGTCAAGTGAACCCTTGCTTCAAGCTTTTGACCCTCAATACTATCCACCAGAACCTGCTTACAAAACCTAGGAGCCATACTCCTATGCTCCCCGTCCTGAAATCCCGAGGACAATTGAAAAACCTATCAAAAATCCTGAGCGGGAAGAGATGGTTAGAAAGGTGTGGAATCTCGAACAATCCTTCAGGGACATGTGGGGATTAGGTGGCCAGTCAAGTGTGGCGTTTAAGGATATTTGTCTATTTCTAGACATACAGTTGCCTCAAGATCTCAAGATGCCCAAATTTGACTTATATGATGGTCACGGCGATCCAGTCGCGCATCTTAGGGGGTTTTGCAGCAAAATGAGGGGAGTAGAGGGAAAAAATGAACTGCTAATGGCATACTTTAGCCAGAGTTTAAGTGGGTCGGCGCTGGATATACTCGGCAGGATCCCAATCGGTGGTACACGTGGGATGACTTGGAACAAGTGTTTGCCTGCCACTTCCAATATATCCTCAAGATTTTCTCGGATTGTCTATCCCTGACAAAAGAGAAGAAACACAACGAATGTTTCAGGGAGTACGGTTTCTGGTGGAGGGAACAAGCAACCACAGGTTATCCTCCTATGAAGGAGAGTGAGACGGTCGACTATTTTCTACAGGCTTTGGAACTACCTACATTGGCCATTTGGTGTCAACAGTGGGAAAGTATTTCTAAGAAGTGGTCAATATGGGATGTGTGGTTGAGGAAGGCCTCAAATCCAATAAAATCATGAGCTACTATGCAATTAAGGCAACTACTCAATCCATTCACGGTGGAGCTGGGTGAGCTTTTAGGAAAAAAAAGAAAGAGGAAGTGGCGATAGTTGGGTCGGGAACTTGGTTCATACCTCGGGCACCATCTCATTACACCCAGCCCCATCCTCACCACCAAACATACCCACACACTCCATATGGCCCACCAGAGCATTACTATCCACACCAGAACCTCGCTTCTTAGTCCATCATGCACAAACATATGCCCAACCTCCCACTCACGCACAATGGCGTGCACCACCCCCACAAAATACATACCCAACTCCACAAAATCACTACCCACCGCCAACAGCTTACCGACAAACCCCGAGGCCCGCCTTGCGAGCCAATCCAGTCTTGAGAAATGAGAGGGTACAGAAGAGGAAGACGTTCACTTCGCTGGGAGAATCCTACACTAGCTTATTCCAGAAGCTGCGTCAACTCGATATGTTGAGACCAATTGAAGTGAAACTACAAAATCCTCCCCTGAAGAATTTAGATTATTCAGTCAGCTGTGAATACTGTTCCAGTGCACCTGGGAATGACACTGAAAAGTGTTGACATTTAAAGAACTCTATCTAGGAACTTATTGACTCTCACAGGATCGAGGTGCAAACCCCGGAGGTGATCAATATCAACCAAAACCCGTTGCCGGCCCATCAGGAAACCAACATGATTGAGATTGTGGAAAGAAGGGAAAATCCAGAAGGCCTTCACAATCGGTAATGATGATTAAATCCAGTGAGTGTAAGCCAATTGATGTTGCGAGAAGTGAGAAACTAGTATCCAAGGCAAAAGAAAAATGTAGCAAACCTGTCTTAGTTCAGGGGAGCTCAGCATGCGCGGTTGTGCCGAAGTAGGAACAGGCAAAAGTAACAGTACATGGGGCAGCTAGAGATTCTCTCGTGGTTGTGGAGGGTGTTTACATCGAGCCAGTTATTGTAAAAACAGTGATCCAGCCGCCAATCATGGACAACAAAGCCGTTCCTTGGAGATATGAGCAAGTAATAGTGATGTAAAAAGGGAAAGAAGTTAGAGAGGAAGTGTGTTAGGCATGAGATTTAACTCAGTCAGGAAGGTACTTTTCTCCAGAAGAATTGAGAAAGGGAAGAACCTCTAAAGATAACCCAGAACCAGCGAAGAAAGCTGTGTCAGAAGAATAGGCGGAGGAATTCTTGAAAAAATGAATATACAGGACTACTCCATCATATAACAGTTGGGGAAGACACCAGCTCAGATTTCTTTGTTGTCCTTACTAATCCACTCAGATGAACATTGCCGGGCGTTGATGAAGATTTTGAATGAAGCCCATGTCCCGGACAAGATAACCGTGAACCATCTGGAGAAGATTGAAACAAGATATTTGAGGTAAACTAGGTCACATTCTCTGATGATAACTTGCCCATGGAGAGTACTGAGCACAACCAGGATCTTTATCTGACTGTGAAATGTGAAGATTCTATAGTCACCCGAGTTTTGGTCGACAACGGGTCCAGTGCAAATATTTGTCCACTATCCACATTGACCAAGCTGAATGTGGAAAATGAAAGGATCTACGAGAATAACATGTGTGTACGAGGCTTCGATTATGGAGGTAAAGACACTATAGGGGATATAGTGCTGGAAGTAACTATAGGGCCCGCTGAGTTCACTATGGAATTCCAAGTGCTGGATGTAGAAGTCTCTTATAACTTGTTATTGGGTAGGCCCTGGATTTATGCAGCCAAAGCAGTGCCATCTACGCTGCATCAGATGGTCAAATTTGGATGTGACTGGCAAGAGATTGTGGTGCATAGTGAAGACAATCAGTATACTTCAGGTGACGCGATTGTACCTTTCATTGAATCTGAGGACAACAAAGGGCCATGGATCTACCAGGTGTTTGATACCGTGTCAGTACAGAAAATCCTAGAGGGTGAGGTTGTCATGAACCCAAAGATAGTAACTGCATCCGTCATGGTGGCTTTAGAAATGTTGAAAAATGGTTTCAAGCCCGGCAAAGGGTTGGGGGCTTCTCTGCAAGGCATTGTGCAACCAGTGTCCCTTCCCAAAATTCTGGATACTTTCGGCCTAGGGTTCAAGCCCACAACCGCCGACATAAGGCGAGCAAGGAAGCTGAGGCAGAGGGCTAGGGCCCTCCCAAAGCCCATCCAAAGGTTGTCCTAATCATTCATCAAGCCCAGCACTAGCAATGGCCCCAGACCAAAGATTTTTGGCCCACTGATCGACGCAGACAGAGATCTTGATAAAGGGTTAGAAAGGTTGTTCAGCGAGGTTAATATGGTCGAGGCAGGAGAAGGGTCAAGCAGGGCGGATGTGCATTTTGTGGGAGCATGCACAAAACTCAATAACTGGGATGCCACTCCTATTCCCACTCGGAGGGAGTCGTGGTAGTCGACTTTGATTTTCCTTTCAGTCTAGTTTGGATTAGTGTTAGAGTTGTTAATTCAGTTGTTATTTCCGTCCGTTCGGATGTGTAAACTCTGTTATCTTCAATTCTGATGAAATGTAATTTCCCTTTCAGCAATACTGATAGTTTCCATCTCTCTTTACTTTTCTTTCTTTTCTCTTTCGTACAGTTATTTCTATGCTGGTTCCAGTGATCTGACATGCATATGGACTCCTCGGCCCAGTCTTCAAAATAGGTCATGTTCAGAAATAATAATTCAGGAAATAGAACATGAGGATGAACAAGGGTATGATTGGGAATGGGCATGGGACGAGATTAGTAAAGTGTTGACCAGATTCGAAGAGAAAATCAAACCAAACCTGAATGATATAGAGGTAATCAATCTCGGAAGTCCGAATAATATCAGGGAAACAAATATTAGTGTCTATTTGGAACCACAACTTAGGGAAGAAATAATTTAAGTGTTGCTTAAGTACAAAGATGTCTTTGCATGGTCCTATGACGACATGTCCGGATTGAGCACTGATTTGGTAGTCCACAAGTTACCTAATGACCCAGCTTGCCCGCTTGTCAAGCAAAAGCTGAGAAAATTCAAAACTGATGTGAATGTGTAAATTAAAGAGGACGTGGCCAAGAATTTTGAGGCAAAAGTCATCCTAGTCACACGATACCCCAGTTGGTTAGCTAATTTTGTGCCTGTGCCGAAGAAGGATGGAATAACCAGGGTGTGTATTGATTACTGTAACCTCGATAAAGCAAGTCCAAAGGACAACTTCCCCTTGCCGAACATCCACATATTGATTGAAAATTGCACAAAACATGAAATTGGGTCATTCGTGGATTGTTACGCAGTATACAACCATATTTTGATGGATGAAGAAGATGCGGAGAAAACAGCATTCATCACACTGTGGGGGACATACTGTAATAGAGTCATGCCTTTCAGTTCGAAAAATGTCGGGGCAACATACATGAGCGCCATAAAGCCATTTTTCATGATATGATACATAAGGAAATTGAGGTCTATGTGGATGATGTAATAATCAAGTCCAGAAAAAAATCTGATCATGTCAAATACCTGAGAAATTCTTCCAAAGGCTCTGATGGTATGATATCAAACTCAACCTGGAAAAATGTGCATTTGCGGTCCCCTCAGGAATGTTGCTAGGGTTTATGTCAGTCGTCGTGGCATCGAACTAGACCCGTCAAAAATCAAAGCTATACAGGAGCTGTCGTCACCAAGGAATAAGACAGAAGTAATGAGTCTACTGGGAAGATTGAATTACATCAGTCGGTTCATTGCTTAGCACACAACCATCTGCGAGCCCATCTTTAAGTTGTTGAAAAAGGATGCTGTGATAAAATGGACGGGAGAGTGTCAGGAGGCTTTTGATAAGATAAAGGAATATTTTTCAAACCCACCGGTATTGGTCCCACCAGAACCAGAAAGACCTTTGATCTTATATTTGATAGTCTTGGAAAACTCATTTGGGTGCGTGTTGGGTCAGCACGACGTTACCAGAAGAAAAAAGCCGGCCATATACTAGCTTAGTAAGAAATTTACAGTTTACGAGGTTAAGTATTCTCATCTTGAAAGGACATGCTACGCCTTGACATGGGTAGCCCAAAAGTTAAAGCATTACTTGTCATCATATACCACTTATCTCATCATACGACTGGACCCATTGAAATACATTTTCCAGAAGCCCATGCCTACAGGAAGGCTCGCAATGTGGCAAATCGTGCTCACTGAGTTTGATACTATCTACATGACTTGGACTGCTATGAAGGCACAAGAATTGGTGGACCATTTAGCGAAGAATCCTATAGATGAAGAATATGTGCCTTGGAACACATATTTCCTGGAAGAGGAAGTGATACATATTGATGAAATGGAACGGGATGAGAAGTCGGGATGGAAATCGTTCTTCGATGGGGCTGCCAAAACGAATGGCTTCGGGATAGGATTAATGCTCATTCTTAAAGAAGGGCATCATTACCCAGTCATAGCTCAACTCCGCTTCTATTGCACTAACAACATGGCATAATATGAGGAATGCATTTTGGGTTTGAGATTAGTAGCAGACATGGGCATCCAGGAAGTCTTGGTCTCGGGAGACTCGGACCTTTTGGAACACCAGATTCAAGGGGAGTGGAAATGAGAGATTTAAAATTCATACAGTACTGGCAATGCTTGCATGATCTCTGTCAACAATTTCGGTCAATAGAGTTCAGAAACATCTCTGGAATTCACAATGAGGTCGCTGATGCCCTGGCTACTTTGGCGTTAATGTTACATCATCCAGACAAGGTTTATGTTGACCCGATTCAAATCCGGGTCCATGATCAACATGCTTATTGCAACATAGTGGAAGAAGAGCTTAATGGCGAGCCTTGGTTCCACGACATCAAGGAGTATATCAAGATAGATGTGTACCCGGTGCAAGCCACAAGTGACAAGAAGAGAACAGTCCATCGATTATCGAGTGGGTTTTTCTTCAGTGGAGGAGTACTATACAAAAGCACGCCAAATCTCCGTTTGCTAAGATGCATAGATGCTAAGAAAGCGACGACCATCATGAATGAGGTGCATGCTGGCGTCTGTGGGCCACACATGAGCGGATATGTTTCGGTAAAGAAGATTCTCGGGGCGGGATATTATTGGCTCACCATGGAGCGAGATTGTATCAGCTTTGTGTGCAAATGCCACCAGTGTCAAGTACACGGAGACCTAATTCATTCTCCACTGTCAGAATTGCATATGATGTCGACACCTTGGCCTTTCGTTGCTTGGGGCATGGATGTCATCGGGCCCATTGAACCAGCAGCTTCTAACGGACACATATTTATCCTGGTTGCTATTGACTATTTCACAAAATGGGTTGAAGCCAAAACCTTCAAGGAAGTGACCAAGAAGGCCGAGGTTGATTTTGTGCACACAAATATCATTTGTTGGATCGGGATCCCAAGACTCTCATCACTGACAATGGGTAAAATCTCAGCAGTCACTTATTGAGAGAGGTATCTCAGCAGTTCAAGATCACACATCGGAATTCTACCCCGTATCGCCACAAGGCAAACGAAGTGGCTGAGGCGGCCAATAAAAATATAAAGAATATACTTCGTAAAATGGTGGAAGAATATAGGTAGTGGCATGAGAAGCTGCCCTTCGCATTGTTAGGTTATCGCACCATCGTCTGCACTTCAGTGGGGGCCACTCCGTACTTGTTGGTGTATGGCACAGGCGCGGTAATCCCGGCTAAAATTGAAATCTCCTCTCTTCGAATCGTGGCCGAAGCGGGAATCAACGACGAAAAATATGTCAAAGCTCGTCTGGAACAATTGAATCTAATTGATGAGAAAAGATTGGTGGCAGTTTGTCATGGCCAGTTGTATCAACAGAGGATGGCCAGGCATATAATAAGAAAGTGCGCCCCAGGAAGTTCAAAGTAGGTCAATTGGTATTAAAGCACATCCACCCTCACCGGGCCGAGGCAAAGGGCAAGTTTGCTTAAACTGGCAAGGACCATTCATCATATCAAGAGTGTTGTCCAATGGAGCATTGTATATGACGGTTGTGGAAGGAAAATGTGTGGAATTGGTATCAATTCGGACGATGTCAAAAGATATTATGTGTGATTTTATTTTGAATCATTGTCAATGCTCAACACTTGTTTGTATTTGGCATGTTTTGAAAATGGAATGACAAAGCATTTTATTCTACTATCTAAACACTCTATCATTTGCTAACCTCTTTCAGCTTTAGTTATTTTCATTTCATATCCCTCTTTCGGAATCAGTAATCAGTAACAAAATTGGAAGCGCAAGTGTAAGAATGCACGAGAAGAAAATAAAAAGGAAGAGAAAGAAAAATGAAAGTGAAAGTAAAGAGAAGGATAAAGAAAAAGGGGGAAAACTAGAAAATAAAATAAAAAGAGAAAACAAAGAAGAAAAAGGAGAAAAGAAAAACAAAAAGAGGAGAAGAAAACAGCAACAAAAACAAGAAATCGGTATGAACTACGTTTGACCTGATTCCTTTTAAATAGGATACGTAGGCAGCCTCATGGATTGGTCTCGTAAAAAAAAACTCCAAAAGTCCCCGAGCAAGAAACTAGGGCAGAAGTTGTGTCTGTTGTAAGAATTTGATTCCGAAAGTTGTAATCCTGAACCTATTTAAATTTCTTTTGAGCCTTTAATATCCTTTCTTTCTCACCTTGTCCAAAATCCCACGTTACGGTCTAAAGAAAGACCTTTTGATCAGTCTTCAAAAGATGCAAAGTTGAGCAAGTAGAAGTGATTCATGTCAGGGACAGCACTCCGAGCCCGACGAGAGAGATAATAAAACGAGAGATATAATAAAATGAGAGAGTCTTATTTGTGAAAACCCTCACGGGCACCATATGGCGACGAGAGTTTGAGATAAATAAAATGAGAGAGTCTTGTCGGTAAAAACTTTCACAGGAAGCGTGAGGCGAAGGCAAGGCCAAAGGAAAACTCTAAAAGGGGCTATTGGTGGATGAACACTGTAGGGCAAGCCAAGTTAGGGTTTGGTTGAAAGAATTGGGTTGGAAGGGTCACAAAAACAAAAAGCACGGCCATGGAAGGTCGGTCATTGAAACAGATTGGGTCGACTAGACCGAAGGGCATGTCATGATCGCAAAAACCAGTGGTTCCTCTTCAGATAAGTCTTCTTTCTTGTCTTATTAACAGTCAGCAAGTCTGGAATTCTTCACCCGAAATACCGTTCGGAGTCTTTGCATTTCATTTTTCTTTCGACTCTAATATACTTTGTTTAAGCGAAAGAAAAGAATTTCAAAGCTGAGTATCAACTCCCAAAGGGACAAAGTACATGACGCCCAAAGGCGTAACAAAGATAACAAGTGCGGAACAACAAAAGAAAGGATTCATAAAAAATGCAATTGATGGAAGGGAGAAGAGTCGGAAAAGTGAAGGTGTACCACACAGAAAAGGGCATGCAAAATAAAACAACAAAGGTTTTGGGGTTAGCCAAGCATCACAAACTGGTCGGGCTATCTCAGACAAGATGCAAATTTGGCACAATGCGAAGATGGGGAAGGGTCGCAAGGTCGCAAAGTTTGATCGGCCAAGCATAACATCCTAACTCAGCAATCGTCCGAGAAGGGTATAAGGCTTCTAGCAAAAGAGGCAAAAAGCACAAAACAAAGGTGGAAATGGCAGTGAGAGTTGACCTAGCATAATATATCAACCCGTTAATCATCGGGAAGGGGCATAAAAGAATTTCGGCAAAGGGTCGGAAGTGCAACACGAATTAGGGAGTGACATAAAGGCACAAAAGGTGAAGGCCAACCAAACACCATACACGTACTGGGTGATTTCAAGAAAGCGGGCAAGAATTTTTACAAATGAATGGAAAGGTAACATAGAGATGAAGAAAAAAGCGAAGCCGCAAGGATTGGAGGTTTGATCGAAGCGTGATACATCAACACATCAATCATGGGAGAAGTACACAAAGAATTCTGGCCAAGTATTAGTAATGTAACACAATGATGGGCGGGGAAAATAAAGCCTACAGGTCTCGAGGGGTCAATTGAGTAGTTCGGGCAACTCATTTTCAATCTAGGCAAAGGAACACACTGGAACACGACAACGGGAGGCTGTCTTCAACAAGAATGTCGTGAGCCAACTATCACTTTTCAAACTGACAAGTTCTATTTAATTGACACAGGGGCAGAAATTTCCGGAAGAGCCTAAGGGAGGAAGTGCACAGGAGAAGGCAGGCACACGTCATGTATGATCAAAATCTCAGGACCCACCTGGAAGTGGGACTCAGTTAAAACTCAAAAAGAACATAGTCTAAACACCCTCCCGAGAAAAGAGAACAAAGGAACAAACATTAACTAGCAAGCCCTAATAGGAACAGTTGAGAGTTAAAAGAAGCGTGGAAGTTGACATGGAACGCAGTTTGGAACATAGACAGGTACGGGAAACATGGTCAAGCACCAACACCCTCCCTAGTAAGAGTCGCAGCAACCTTCCTGGACAATAATCACGAGCAGAAACAACAAGAAGGAAGGACTAGCACTTAAGTTGGACCCCTCAGGTCCCTCTTGGAAAATGGGAATTAGCTTAGGATACAGACGAGTGGCATGGTCAAACCCAAATACTTCCCCAGCTTGAGTCAACAAGAGTCATCAGGACCCTCCTGAAAAATGGGACTTAGATTAGATATTTTCCACCTTGAGTCAACAAGAGTCATCAGGACTCTCCTAAAAAATGGGACTTAGATTAGATATTTTCCTAAATTGAGTCAAGAAGAGTCAAGAAGAGTTATGAAGACCCTCCTGAAAAATGGGACTTAGCTTAGATACTTCCCCAGCAAGAGTCAACGAGAGTTGTCAAGGCCCCCTGGATAATGAGATGTAGTATTTATAACCCCCAAAAAACACATTTTATTATATAATTAAGAGTATCAAGCGTCCACCTGTAGAAGAAGAGAATATTTTTCAAAAATATAAGTTTTGGCAATTAGGCGCCCACATGTAGAATAAGGGAATACTTTTAAAAATTTGGTATTGGTAATCAGGCGCCCACCTATAGAAGATGGGAATATTTTTCAAAATTTTAAGTTTTGGTAATCAGGCGACCACCTATAGAACAAGGGAATATTTTTTAAAATTTCGTGTTGGTAATCAGGCACTCACCTGTAAAACAAGGGAATATTTTTCAAAAATTTAAGTTTTGGCAATTAGACACCAACCTTAGAATAAGGGAACATTTTTTCAAAATTTCGTGTTAGTAATCAGGCGCCCACTAGTAAAACAAGGGAATCGTTTCCAAAATTTAAGCTTTGGCTATCAGGCGTCCATCTGTAGAATAAGGGAATCTTTTTCAAAATTTAAGTTTTGGCAATCAGGCGCCCACATGTTCATGTTTTGGTAATCACGCGCCCACATGTAGAACAAGGAAATATTTTTCAAATTTCATGTTTTAGTAATCAGGCGCCCACCAGTAGAACAAGGAAATATTTTTCAAAAATTAACGTTTTGGCAATCATGCGCCCACTTGTATAATAAGGAAATTTTTTTTCAAAATTGTGTGTTGGTAATCAGGCATCCACCTGTAGAAGAAGGGAATATTTTTCAAAATATATGTTTTGGCAATCAGGCGCCCACCGGTAGAATAAGGAAATATTTTTCAAAATTTCATGTTTTGAAAATCAGGCACCCACCTGTACAATAAGGGAATATTTTCAAAATATAAGTTTTGCAATCAGGCGTCCACCTGTAGAACAAGGGGATTTTTTTCAAAATTTTGAGTTGGTAATCAGGCGCCCACTTGTAGGACAAGGGAATATTTTTCAAAAATTTAAGTTTTGGCAATCAGGTGCCTATTTGTAGAATAAGGGAATATTTTTCAAAATTATGTGTTGGTAATCAGGCGTCCACCTGTAGAACAAGGGAAAGAATATTTTTCAAAATTTCGTGTTGGTAATCAGGCGCCCACCTGTAGAATAAGGGAATATCTTTCAAAATTTAAATTTTGGTTATCAGGCGCCCACATATAGAATAAGGGAATATTTTTGAAATTTCATGTTTTGGTAATCAGGCTTCCACCTGTAGAACAAGGGAATATTTTTTGAAATTTCAAGTTTAGTAATAAGGCGCCCACCTGTAGAATAGGGGAATATTTTTCAAAATTTAAATTTTGTAATCTGAAGCCCACCCGTAGAACAAGGGAATATTTTTCAAGATTTTAAGTTTCGAAAATCAGGCGCCCACATGTAAAGTAACGGAATAATTTTCTAATTTCAGGCCCTGGAAGTCAGGCACACACCTGAAGAACAAGTGCATATTCTTCATATGTCAAGTCTTGGCGATCACGCGCCCACCTGTAGAACAAGGGAATATCTTTGAAATTTAAAGCTATAGTAGTCAGGTGCCCACCTGTAGAACAAGGGAATACTTTCAATGGAATACATGTCAAAGTCTAACAATTCGGCAGCAGACATGAAGGAAGAAAAGGCAAGCAGTCAGCGAGGCTACAAGGAGTTCACAGAAAGATATACAAGGCAACAAAGCAACACGGATCAATATTGAAGACGTAATAGGCTTTCCTTTGTAATTCGGAGCTTATAGCTTAGCCTGGTTTTCTATATATTTCTTCATCAAATGTAATAAGAGGGTCATCAGGCAGTAACAGTGGCATCAATAGTGCAATCACAGCTTTTGGTAGTCCCAGCTACCAAACACTCGAAAACTATACTGATCTGATTCCTCTTTAGCAGAGGATATGTAGGCAACCTTTGAAGCAGTGTTCGGTCAGACAATTTTCAAAAGCTTCTCATGGAATGCATGCGGGAAAAAATCTCACAAACACTCGCTTATCTTTGCCCGGAAACCCTTTGTGTCTCCGAGAAAAGAGGGGCAGCTATGAGCACGTTATTTTTGCCTCACTTGAAATGTTCCTATAAATTCGTAAACTAGGATTTTCTTTTACTATTTGAATTTTTAGGAATTAATCATGTGATTTTGTGTTTATTTGCATCTTTTATTTTATGTTTGAATTTTTATGAATTAATTGTTGATTTAGCATTCTTTAAGAATTAATTGCGTGTATTTACATTTTTTTTTCTTTTATTGTTTGACTTTCTAGGGATTAACTGCATGATTTCGTGTTTATTTGTATTTTTCCTCATTGATTGTGTGATTTTGAGTTTATTTGCGTCTTTCTTTTATTATTTGAATACTTAGAGTTGCATTGCATAAATTGTACGTTTCTTTGCATATTGAGTGCATTTTAAGTCATAAAACTACAAAAAAATAGCATTTTTATTAATTAGCCCAATTTTTGGGCTTAAGTTAATTTTGGTAATTTGGGGTTAATAAAATAATTCAGAAATTTAAACAAATAAAAAAAAGGATTTGAAAATATGGTCTTGTTTTAAAATGCCAATTTGGGCAATTTTTTCAAATTTAAACCCAGTCCAAAGCTGTCCAACCCAAGCCCAAACCCCATGCCTTTAAGATTAATGAAACGACGTAGTATGGGAGCAATACTACACCATTTGAAGTCAATAATTGGCAAATTTATCACGACCATCCATCCCTCATAATCCTACGGCGCTGAGTGCATCTTGGATTTTAATAAAAGTATCTGAAATCTTAAGAAACCCTAGAGACAACATTTCCTATCCCCGTACCATCCCTACTTCTGTAACACCGCCTCCAACCCACCACACCACCACCGTCCGCCGCCAGCCGAAAATCATAGCCATCGGTAGCAAGTCTCTAAAATGTACCAAATTAATACCACATATGCATCTCAACCCCCTATCCTAATATCCAACTCTTGGCCCTCGAATTATCTCCAAACTTCTCGAATATTCAAAGATATGATCGCCGGCTCCACCATGTCTAGCGGCGTTGCTTCCAAACCTCCCCAATGTCATACACAAGGGTCTCCTCACCTTTTCCTTCCCAAATCCAAGACCAACTTCACTTAAAACCAACAAGAATTACGCGAATTCTAGATCTAAGGTCTCTTTTAAATTTTCAAGGTGCCAGTGTTCGAATAAGGGTTCCAAATAAGGTTATATTCTTGTTCTTGGCAAGAACAAGCATGCACCATTATTTGGAGACTCGATTCGAAGTCAGTCCAAACGATAGCCTAAACCATAAGTTTCTAAATCTTTTTCTTTCTTTGTTTTTCTTTCTTTCTCTTTGCATGAGTAAATACGTTTCAATGCATGATTTTCTGTTCTAGTACTTCATTTATTTTTATGTGAGTTAGGATTCTTCGATTTGGGCTTCTGATTCTTGAACATTTCAGTCATATGGTTTAGTTCGTATTCGATTGTGTGTTTGTTTCGATTAAATGATCGATGATTGTTGTTGTTAATTTGTTTTTAGCTTCAATTCCGTTAGGTTTACTGTTAATTGATAATTTTATATTTACTTATGACCTTAGGGCATAATGTTAATTATATTTAAAGGCCAGTTTTGATTTGTTTGATTGAGTAGTTCAATTTCAGGAATTGAATGAATATAGCTTGAGTGTCCCCAACCATGAATTGGCTAACTATGGTTAGTTTTGACCCAATTAACATGGCTGGGGGGGGGGGTAGTTTGACTAGGTTCGTGATTCATGAGTTGAATTTTGGTAGTAGTAGCCTTCCATGGTTCTTCTTCTCAAGCTGAGTATTGGATTTGATTTATGCTTTGACTTCTGAGGATTGATTGATTTTGGATTAGTTATAGTTGTTAAGATTAGAAGAATCAGTGATTAATATAATTTGGATTGGTTTCAGTGGTTAGTTGTGATACCAAATAAATAACTTATGCGTAGTATAAGGTTTTCTTACCTAACTCTAATAATTTTAGGATAAATAAGGGTAATATAGAGTTTTTAACTTGGTTTTGGATATTAGGAACAAAATAGGGTAGTATAGGTAGTCTATAACGGGTAGAAAATGCTGGAAGCCTTTAGACCCTTCTAGAAGGGGTCGTTAATAAAAAATCAGTAGTACTATTGCAGTAACTTGGGAAATAAGTCAACAAATGAGGGTCCAAATTGGTAAAACCTGAAAATTGAAAAGGGACCTTTAGTAAAACAAATAGTAGTGGTACCCTAGTCTTTGGCTATAAAATGGGGCTGAAAATCACTGAAAAGGGGGATCTGGAGGTAGCTATAAGTGTCAGAGAATTTGAAGCCTAAAATAATATTTCAGAAACTCCTGAAATACCAACAATTTTATTGTTCCATTGCAAATTTTTCAGTAACCTTTGATTAGTTCAGTTCCTAAGCCAATTTTGAATCAATTGATATAGAAATGGTTGAGTTTTGATTTTAAGAGTCTAGTTTTGATGTTGTTGTATTACCAGCTCATTTGGGGTTTCATTGTTTTACTGTTTTGTAGGTTTGGAAGTGGGAAACTTGAAGTTGTTGTGGTTTCATTGGGTTTTTTGGGAACACATCTGGGCTATAAAAGTTTTTCTACTGCTGGTTGCTACGGTTTAAATTGCTGGATTCCCTCTTTTCCTATTGCATTGTAATTTCCATGTACATCTCTTAAGCCCATCCATGTAAAAACCACTTTGAGATGAAATGAAGATGCTTCATTCAACTAGTTTCCCAAATCTTTCATTTAAATTTTAAAAAACATTGATTCGTTTTTATATTCATTGTAAACAACTACGGGACTGTTTGGACTGTTAAATTCATTATATGGTTCTGGTAACTGTCACTGGTGTAGTTTCATTCAAGGTAGAGCAGTTTAGTAGTGTGGTGAATTTATAATTTAGGTATGCTACTCATTCATAAGTGTTAATTAAATCTTAGTTTGATAGATGGTTTTTTTTACTTTTGTTTCACATCAATTTGTGATATAAGCTGGCAGTAATCGCCATTTGTGCAGTACTAAGTTCTCTTGGGCTGACCAGATAATATGTCAAATCCAGCTCCAACTGTTGTATGCCCAGTCTCTTCATCTCTAACATGGGTTAATGTTAGGTCCCAAATGTAGTGATAAATGCTGGCCCACTTCAGCTGAAGGCCTAAATGAAAGGGCTGCTCTTGAGCATGAAGGACTGGACTGCCAGGTTGGGCTTCGCTTGGGGCCTAGTCGTTATATGAATTGAATCCACTTAGACATGATATAGTTACAATTTATAATGAACCTTTGTAGCTAGCCTTTAGGGCCGCGATAAATAACAAATAGTTCTTCAATTATGTCTTTTAAAATACTGAATTTAAAATGCTTAGAACTTGAGATGAGCCATTTAGCAAACTTCCACAGTATCTCGTAAGGATAACAACGCGTTAGTCGTTCTAGGGCGCGTCTTTAATAATTTTATTTCCTTAAACTCGGGTGCACATTTAATTGACCCAAATATCAATCCCAACAAAGTTAGAATGTGTCAAAAACCATGGGTGCATTTATGTGACGTGGTTCGCGGCACGTTTTCACGGTGTTGCAATTTTACTTAAAAAACAATAATAATAAAAGTGGTTGAAAGATTCGAAATACACATAAGTTAAAACATGTTCTAAATTTGAGCAACCTTTATAGAACCACAGAACTCGGGAATGCCTAACACCCTCTCCCGGGTTAATAGAATTCCTTACCCGAATTTTGGTTCGCGGACTGTAAAGAGAGTAATTCTTTTCCTCGATTCGGGATTCTAACTAGTGACTTGGGACACCATAAATCTCCCAATTGGAGACTTTGAAATTCTCTCAAAATTGAATCCCGTCTCGATTGCCCTTTGATTTGAAAAACTCCCTTATCTACGCCCTTCGACGGATTTTAGTAGCCAAAAAGGAGGTGTTACAAACCAGTAATATCTTGCTCGAATAATGTTCTTTGCCAAAACATGCCCATTCATGTGGGGTTCGCACACTCCTGTGTGTACTATGTACATGATCCTTCCATCTTCTTTAACATCAACACATCTTAACAAATTGAGTTCCGGGGTCCTTTTGTACAGGACATCACCACTCAAGAAGAAACCACCCGCGTACCATCTAATGGTTCTCTTTTGATCTCAAGTGGCTTGCTCGGGGTACTCTTGTGATTTCAAGAATCTTTTGATGTCATAGTACCATGGCTGAATACTTGGTTTTACCTCAGTTGTATCTCATTAACCATGCCATTCCCTGGTTTGGATTTCCCAGGGATCAATATGGGCATTGCCTGGGTAGGGCAACATCGAGGCCAGAGTGACGAGTGCATCAGCTAGTTAATTGTGACAACGGGGGATGTATCTGAATTCGATTGATTTGAATTTCTTGCTAAGGTCTTCCATATTTAGCCAATAGGGAATGAGTTTAACATCTCGGGTTTCCCTAATTTCTTCTGAACTACCCAAGTTAACCGGCTCAGCGTCATTTAGGTTTAGCTTAAATTTATATTCGAAATATTTTAGTTGTCGATTTATTTCCCTAAAATCCTCTTCTTTATCGTATTCCGGTTCTTGGTTCATTATTTCACAATTAGACGGCATGTTTAGATCTGGGCAAGAAGTCTGCAAGCATGTTATGTTATTTAAAGCCGCATTATTATAACTTGAAGAAGAAATAAAAAAAAAAGAAAATAGCAAAGATCAGAAAGAATAAAGGAAAATGAATGATGAAACATTGATTTCATTTCTTGGAATTGGAAGATAACTAGGTTTACATTTGGAAATTAAAAGACAAGAAACTAAAGAAAACATCCGAGTTACACCCTTGGATAACTCGTGTGCAAAAAAAAGTGTTAGGACTAGTCTACCTGGACCTCTGCATAATGGGGAATGGCGTAGCCTTCCAGTTCTGCAATTTGGCCTCAGGTCCCATGTTTAGCCCCTCAGCAGTGCTAGAGCCCTCTCCTGGCTGAACCATGTGGGTTTTATATAGTTTCTTTCTCATTACCCCACATATTTCTTCAATCTCTTCAGTCGTAAAGGCCTCATCCCCTTCTTCTTCATTGTATTTTGGCCTGACTAATGTTTCTTACAGATGTGGCAGTGGTGGAGGCAGGAACCATCCATCATGTTTTCTATATTTTGTCCATTTTATGTCATGTGGTGTAGGTCGGAAGCCTACCCTGAAGAACTTTTCCGTGGCTAGCAGAGTAACTGGTTCAGCTATTCCTTGCAAAGATTTCCCAATTCCCTTCCTTGGTTTGAAGCCAAGTCGTATAATTTCATTAGCCACCATAATTGATGCATTGGAAGGAAGTGCTAGGAGCAGGGGTTTCCCTCTTCGTATGGGTCTGCCACCACAACTTCAAAGGCCTTATAAACTATGTGCTCACCGTCTTCTATCGCTTCAAGGCATGGGACTGAGGGATCTCGATAAATTGATTATTCATCCTCCCTATGGACCACAACTTCTTGATCCTTATGCTCAAACTTTACCATCTGATGAAGAGTTTAAGGTACAACCCCTGTTGCGTGGATCCATGGTCTCCCCAAAAGAAGGTCATAGGTCATGTCCATTTCTAGAACTTGGAAAGTCACCTCAAAGTCAACTGGACCGATGGTCAGAATTGGATCAATCTTTCCAATCATGTCCCTTTTGATTCCATTGAAAGCTCGTATGCAGACATTGTTGGGATGAATCCTTTCAGTCTCAATCTCCATGTGCTGTAGTGTTGAGAGTAGGCAGATATCCACCCCAGAACCTCCATGTACCATAACCCTTTTCACATAATACTCTTTACATTTGACAATTAAGTGTAGGGCTTTTTTAAGTGCAACCCCTTCCGGAGGCAAGTCATATTTGATGAATGAAATCCGGTTGATATAAAAAACTCTTTCCGCCATTCTTTCTAGTTTCTCCATAGAGGTCTCAGCTGACACATATGCCTCATTGAGGGTATTGACTAGTACCTTATGATGTTCGGGGGATTTCATCAACAAAGATTGCAAGGAGACTTGTTCAAGAAACATTCGGAGCTGTTCAACCATTTCATAATCCGCCATTTTCATTTTTTGAAAGAAAGCTTCCACCTCTTCGGCACTAAATGGTTTTTTAGCTGGGAAGCGCTTCCCAGTGGCATTGTTCACTTCTTCCAAATTTGAGTTCTTTTCTACAGGGTAGTTTTCTTCTCCTGAGATTCTTTTCCCTTATATGTCACCATTGCGTTATGGTAGTTCCAAGGCACTGTGGAAGGATCCGTCATGGGCCTCTATGGCGAATAGCCAATGACCATGGTCTTACTCAGACTTGGTAGATTATTTCTCCCCCATACCACATTAGTTCCCTTGGGCACATACATCTGGGTGGTCTTGTTCAGTTCATATCTCTTGGGAGGACTCAAAATAGACCACTTTTCATGCGACTTTGTGGGACATACAGAACAATGTCTTTGGTAGGCGTTGCCCCAGTTTCTACCTCAATTTTATTTTCTAATTTGGGTTGTGTGATTTTGTTATTTTTCTCCCCTTTACTTTGCTTCAAGAGATTTTTGGATTTCTCTCCACATAAAAAATGGCAACTATGGCCTTTAGTGCCGAGTTGAACTCCTTATGTTCACAGATCATTCCTATTACCGGCATGTCATTGTGGGCCAGCAATGGGTTGTTGGTCACATTAGGGATGTCCTTGTCCCTTAACACTATCTTCCTCTGTTGTATCAAATCCTCACGGCACTTTTCAAGGTCCAACTGCTTTTTGTATCATGTCCCTCAGCTCCTAAGTGATATGCGCATCGTGTGCCCCACTGGCAGGAAGGTGACTTTGGGTTTATCATGTTTGGAGGTACGGGCTGCAGCAGGCCCATGTGGACAAGCTTCGGAAACAAACTGGAGTAGGATTCTCGAATTGGTGTAAAATTTGTCCTTCTGGGTGGCTAACAAGGACAAAAGTAATTTTGTAGGGGATGGGGGTTATAGTGGTTTGGTGAGGATGCTGGTTTCATGGGAATGTGGCTTGGTTCCTATTGGCTTGTTGCTGTGGCCGGACAAAAGGTTGAGCATTCATGACCGCATACGCCTGAGGAGCATAGTCCATATCGTGGTGAGGATAATAACACTGAGGGGTTCTTTCTTGGAACATGGATTTAGGAGCACGGTTTCTTCTCACACCTGATGCTGCCATGGACTTTTCATCTTTTTTCTTGCCCCTTGCTACTCCTCCAAACCCGCCCTGAATGGCTTGGGAGGTTGCTCTAATAGCGAATTGGCTTAGTATTTTGCCTGTTTTTTTTAATCAATTTTCCACCATTTCCCCTATTTTGATAGCTTCCGCGAAATGGTTTACCCATAGCTGACATCATATTCAGCAAGTTTTCGGCTTTTTGTGCTTGAGGAAAAACGATGACCATTTCGACCTCATCCATTGGAGGTTTAACTCTAGATGCTTGTTTATGCCATTTGATTGCGTATTTCGGAAAGCTTTCTAAGGACTGATTTTTCAAGTTTGCCAATGAATTGTCTGTAGCGATGTGTATATTGTGCTGGAATTGTCTGACAAGTCTCTAGCAAGGTCATCCGAAATGTGCAAACGAGACATGTCTTGATCCATGTACTGCTCGGAGGCAATACCAACGAGACTTTCTCAAAAATAGGCCATGAGTAATTCTTCTTTTCCTCTGGCCCCTCGCAATTGATTGAAGTATTTCCTGAGATGAGCAATAGGATCACCATGCCCATCGTACTTCTCAAATTTTTGAGTCTTGAATCCTAAGGGCAAGTGCACTGGGGCAACATGCATAGATCTGTAAGACACACTATTCTTCCCTCTAAAACCTTGGATGTTCTTGAAGCTTTGTTCTGTACTCCTCATCTTTCTTGCGATATCTTCTTGCTCAAGAGTTTTGGGAGTCCTTTCTTGTCCAAGAGTGAACTTAAATTGAGGTGGATGAGGGTAGGTGTAAGTGGTAAATGGAGGAGGCTCCATTTGGTGGGTAGGTGTTTGGAATATAAAGGTTGAAGGATCAAAGGTGGGCCTACACAGTGCATGCTGTGCTGTGGCCAAGCATGGGGGAGCAGTGAAAATGTTTGGGGTCGTACTGGAAAGGAACACCTGGAGGTAATATAGTTGGCTTTCCCAGTGCGATGTTTGGGTGACTGATTGGGACATTGGAGGTACCACTCGTTCTAGGAAAAAGCATGGGGAATCTCGGGATTGTGCTTGGTGGCTCTCTTCTGTTTGCCCAAGCATCCCAAATTTCCATAACCCTAAGACGCAGGATTTTGTTCTCTTTTGCAGCCGCCGATTCAGAGGTATGGATGCCCGAGATGGGGCCATCATCTACAATGGGAACCATTGGTAGTGTTTATGAAGACATTTCGATGCTCCCCTTTGATCTGGTAAAGTATGGGTGTGAAGCCAGGTTACCACTAAAACCAACCTCCGTTGTATAAAACCCTGGACTGGATGGACAACAACAAACGGTTAGTTTGTGACAAATAACAAATAGTTAATTGCACGTTGGGGTGTGATGCACCTATACGATTAAATCATTTTCTACATGTTTTATAACTATTGCATGCTTCGTCCCGGCTTTTCCTTATTCTTTCCCACTTTCCTTCCTTTTGATTTTACTCTCTTTTTCTTGCTTTTACTTTCCTCTATACTTGTCTAATTTTTTTGGAGTTACTTACAAGCTTATGACTGTATCCGATGAGGATTGCCTATGTATTATGATGCCGTATGAATCAGATCATTACGTAGTTCAAGAGAAATAAATATGAAAGGTGAAGAGAAATTTTTTGTTTGGGAATTTTCAATTTTCATTAATAAAACTTCTATTACAAAAGATGGTAACTACTATTTTTCATGGAAATAAAACTACAGACTCAAAGTAAAGTAGATTTAGTGATTGAAAACTCAAGAATATGTTAATGCTTCAATTGTTGGGGCCTGCGGGCATCATTCAGCCTCGCTGCAGGCTCATGTGCGAGAACCCCTTTTAATTTCTCCAAATCACTCATAACGTGATGGACAAAAGTCATCACAACGGCAAAGAAGGTGGTACGAGTCATATCATTGCATGCTTGGTATTTCATGGTAATGTAGTCTGCGATGGTCTTGATCCTTTCTCTAATTCAGCCTTTTTCCTGGAGTAATCGCCCTATCTACTGGTTCCAGTCTTCTAACACTTGGGATTCATGAATGTGTTGATCTTGCATTTGTTGTATTTCTTCCTCCATTTTAGCCATCAAATTATAACAATGTTCCCTGTCATCCTTGAAATCTTTAGCTCGTTTTGTTGACCCATCTTTAAGAGTAATTACCTTTCTTCTCAGGTTGGTAATGGTCCCTTCATAGTTTCTCTTCATTTGCTGCACAAATTGCACCCCTTTTTATTATTTCTTTGTCCATCGTGCCTGGATTTTTACTAGACTATCTTCAGACTTTTCCAGGTCTTCATGACATTCAAGAACTTTTCTTTAGTCCACTTATAAGTCTCTCATCAGCCCGACTTCTTTTTGGATTACTGGCAGTTGTTTTCATCTTCCTAATCTGAGCTTTAAGGGCCTCATTTTCCTAGGTTAGTTTCTTTTTTTCTCCCTCGTCGGTTGCGGCTTGAACACCATTTTCAAATTGAAGCTCCATGACTTGCCTTTCTAATTTTCTTATTTTGGCTGTGTATTCATTCTCTTTGGCCAACCAGTCCCATTATGGTTGTTCCTCAACTATGAATTGTTTGAGATGTGGTCTCTTTGAAGGCCTTTCAGGAATTTTAAATTTCTTGTCGAACTAGTCAAGGTACTTGGGGTCCACTTCACCTCTAGCTCGGTCTCTCACTATGGTCTTGGGTTCATGAAACGTACACTCATTCCACACTTGGCAAATTTTTCCTTCTGGAAATGCGGCTTTTGTGCGCAGCTCACTGACATGTTTACTCTAATCTTTATCATTAAGGACAGCTTAAAATCGTCCTACTTGGTGCAACACTCTGAAGGGAGCATAAGGTTGGATGCTCCAAATGCCCATCAAGAGCATATAAGATACTTCAGCTGACATGTAGAATGCTTCGGTATGGGAATCCATCCAAAAGCCCACTCAATTTTATTGGCAATCAAGGATCTCAAACGTAAAAGCCAAGCTTCAGTATCCGTAGGAAATTCAATACCTGCTACCCGGCTTTCAAATTCTTCAATACAGCTCAGACCAGTCAAACCATAATTCATGTACCCTACCTGGTGACAGAGGTGTTCTTGCATCCATAATTGAAGGAGTAAATTACAACCCCGGAAAAACTTTCCCCCTTCCCGACAGATAGTTAAGGCTCGGTATATATTAGACACGATCAGAGGAACCACAATTCTGTTGGGTTTCTTAATTGCAACATTGATAATTCCCACAAGACCTATTTCTATGTTTCCATCTTTTTGGGGATAGACTACAACACCCAAGAAAGCAACCATAAAAGCTAAACCCCGTCTTGCCTCCCATTTGTCTTTATTTTCGACGTATGTTAGACCAGTGTTCGACTCTTCAAAACCTCAAGGGATACCATATCGATGATCTAAAACTTGGAGTGTGCAATACCCTTCGGATAGATTTCTATGGAGGGATACCGGTCTTGGTGACAGCTGATATCGACTTCTAAGATTTCTATTGAGGCCCGCATAACCCCCAACTTCCTCCAATGTAGGTGTGAGCTCAAAATCAGAGAAACAGAACACGTTGCAGGTCAATTCCCAGAAAGTTATTAAAGCTTCAATTATGTCCGACCTCGGCTTGATGCTTAATAGTCTAGCAAGGCCTTCCAGAACTTTCAAACTGTTTCTTTGCTTCCCTTTGCTAGATCATTTCACCACATGTGGATCTTCAGGGGGATCCCATTTAGGACTGTGAAGGTTTCAATTTTATTTGTGCCCATCCTGCACATTTATTAAGGCAATTTAATGACTTATTTTAATGAGAAATAACAATATATTTTATTTGAAAAAAAATTCATTTTTTGGAAACAAAACCCTGGCTTTGCAAATACGGCCTTTTAGCACTTTGAGGAAGAAGGTTTAAAGATTGTGCTTGCTAGCCGTTGAAAATGACCCTAGGTGATGGTTCTTGCAAAAACAACCTTCTGGCGCCTTTTGGGGGACATTCGGCTTATTTTAAACAAGAATGGAATCACTCGACTTATTTATGATTAAGATTAAAAAAACATTTTTTGTTGTTTTTGGCTATTTTTGAAAAAAGGGAAGTTGGACCCGACGGGAGTTTCCTATGTATCCCACATCCAGTAGGAATCAAACTGGCGTAGTTCGGGCATATTTGACAAAACTAACTATGTTTTTTAAAAAACAAAACTTTTCTTTTTCCTTTTTTCTCATTTTTCCCTTTTTTTTAATTTGTTTTTCTCTTTTTTTTTTCAAAATTTTTGTAGAGTTTCGGTATAATTTGGGTATTGATTTTTCTCGAAAATGGTGATCACCCTCTTCTATTCTCAACTCTCTCCCATTATTCATAAGCCGGTCAACATGCAGATCCGAAGCAAATAAATACATAAGTAGCAAGTAAGATGCATCAGGATTGTCTTTTCATTTCATGTCACCTATCCTAGACAGACCCCTGTGTTGAGTCTTCTAAGTCAAATGCACGTGATTCAAACAAATATTCCTACTAAGGATCCGGCATGTGGCTTTGTTATACTAGGTTTAAAACCTGGGTTTATTGTTCTAGATCTGGTTTACCCGACCGGACAACTCTAGCCGGAAGGGGGAGGGCAGCGTACCGGGAAAATAGAAGCTTCTCCAGCTTAGCAACTTGTCCGAACCTCATTCTAAAATAGGATAAGACTCTAAACAGAAGAGATGTCACATGAATTGCACCCTTCTTCATAATGTATAAGACATAGAGAGAGGAAGGGTATCGTAGCATTTTATACATACAATTCACTAAATATCAAAGCGGTAAAATATTTAGCACATTTAGCATGAAACATGTAGGAAAATCGGATAAAGCCAAATATGAAAACAATTCTAAGCTCGAATTCTTGAACCTTGAATCAATGTTCTAGGTTTTTATCTCCAGCAGAGTCGCCAGAGCTGTCACACCTCCTTTTTACACATCCGAAGGTAGTACAAGGGAGTTTTTCCAATTTAAGTGACATTATTTGAAATGGGATTACTTATTTGATTTTTCGTTCACAGTCGCCACTTGAGATAGGTTTGTTTTCTGGTGTCCCAAGTCACCGGTTTATTTTAAATCCCAAATCGAGGAAGATTTCGACTTTCCATTTGAAGTCTGCGAACCAAAAATTTTGAGTAGGGAATTCTGTTAATCCGAGGGAAGGTGTTAGGCATCCCCGTGTTCCGTGGTTCTAGCATAGTCGCATAAACTATCATAGGTGGCCTATCATGTGATTTTAATACAGTTTAAACATATAGTGTAATTTTAAATTTTTTACCACTTTTATTAATTTGTAAGGAAATTGAACGTCGTTTAAGACATGTCTCTGGATCGCGTCACATGAAATACACCCGCCATCCGGAACGCGTCTTATCCAACATTTTGGGACATGAATTTGGGTCACATGAAATGCATACTCGAGTTTAGGAATGTAAAATTATTAAATAACGCACCATAAAGCAACTAACCAGTTGATAACTTTGCGGAAGGCCATGAAAATTCGCTAAATGGCGCGTCCCTAGTTCAATAGATTTTTAAAGACATAATTAAAGAGGGCCACACAATTCTTGATTTTATTTCGCGCGGTGCACCTCAATTTTATTTTAAGGATATCCTAACTAAATCTTGGAAGGTCATGGATTACTTTTTATCTAATTATGGTCCTCCTTGATCATCTAAGAATTTTTATTTATAAAGAACTAATAATATTTGGAATGTAATTGTTTCTAAATCAGTGCAGTTGTCAAACTAGATTTTCAAATGAAGCCCAATAAGCCTTCACATGCATGTGATGGCAAAGCTGAACATCTAGGATTTTTGCGTGGAAAAATCAACATTAAAATCACTTAACATGCTCATGAGTAAAAATTGTATTTCTATACATTATTCGACCCTATATTGAACTAATCAGACAATCCATTTATAAAGTCCTAAAAGTCCCAAACTTTACGCTTACTATGGACTTGTATCTAGCTAAGAGATACAGTAGTGATGAAGATTTAATACACATGGTAGCTTAAAAAATATGAGGTTCAACAATTTAAATGGGAAAATTTATAATAGTCATCAGCTAAAGAAACTAAACACTAAATCAAGGAACCATTTTCAAAATCTGTCAAACCAGGAAAAATTAGACCTAATATAAGCATACACAAGAGTTCTGCAATCAATTTTAGGTTCTCGCCATAATCTAAAGTAAAATTTAAACTATCATTTCTATGTTTGAGCTAACTGTGAGTGCATAAAGCAAAGAAAACTAACCTATACTACTAGAGCTAAAATAAATGAATAATATAGTTCAGCAGTCCTTAGTTAGTTACAATGTGAAGACTTAGCTAAAGAATTACTCGAACTACACTCAACCAAATGAATGAACACAAACAAAAAAAAACGAAGAACAAATTGGCATAGCCTTTGTTTCATTTCAAGTCGAGAGCTACATCATGGAGAAGCTAAAATTGATACCTGGATGTGGAAGAAACAAAGTAAAAAAATAGGAGGTTAGCTTGAGCAGCAGTAGTATGCAGAATCAGCAGCTAAAAGAGCAGTTGTCCACAACTTTGAATAAGTTTTGAACAAGAAAACCAAAATAGACTCGATTTCAATTTGTTTCAAATATTAGCTATCCAAATGTTGATTTAACTTCAGAAATCAACGATAAGGATCAATGGAGCAATATTTTTTGAAGAAAATATCTCAAGTTCTAGAAAATCTCTTTGTAGTCTACGCTCTCAAATTTCAGTTTCTCAAAAACTCAAAAAAAAAAAAAATCTGCGAACTCTCTAAACCTTTTTTTTCGGCGCTCAAAACATTTAAAATTTACAAATCTCGCGACTCTCAAAAAAAGTCCCTCCTTCTCAGGTCTGTATGTAATGCCTCTTATAGGCAAACAAAATAGGGCAACCACAAATTTTGTTTTAGCATTTGGGTCCCCCTTTTAATTTTTTTTAGCTTACTAACCCCTGAAATTGTTACTTGCTACCCAAGTCAACCTACCCAATTGCTAAAAAATGAAATTAACCCCCACACTACAAGCTTATAAATTTATTATAAAAAGATTCCCTAACCTAGAGTTCCTAAACTAAACCTGACTACCCCTGTATTTACCCTAGAGACATCGGGGTCAACTGGTCAAGCTACAATGGGTTACAGACCCAAGTGGGCTCAAAGTTTTAATGGGCATGGCCCAATGACACCAATGAGCCCCTGAGAATGACTCCAAAAAAGCCAAGCAACAACGAAAATAAGAGTGATCCAGACAACCAACATCAGAGGACTATATTTAACTGTTTATACCTACACTAATTGAAATATCATAAAACAAAGCAACCAGGAATTGATCACATTTTCCAAACTAAGTAACTAAGGGAGGATTAGAACTGTGATTAAGTTAATTGCCAAATTTATGAGAACATTAGGAATCAATTTCTAATATTGAAATGAAAGTCATTTGCAACTTAATCAGGTTGATCAAAATTGACGGAAACGAAAACAAGACAAACAACAGAAAAAGAAGAAAACAATAGAAAGGAAGAATGAAGGCAAGGGACTTACCACAAGAGTCTGAGAGTTCAAAAGACGGACGACTAAAAGAACCGCTGTCAACCATTTGTTCTTTGTAAAGAACAAGTGAGCGACATCAACTCGTTGATTTGAAAACTTTACAATTTGCAAAGAACTAGAAATCGCTAAGCGATGCATTCCATTAGACTCCATGAAAGTCGATTTTGGATTTTAGGGATTTAACTCAGATGAAATATTTGAAAATTTCTAAGTATGTTCGATGGTTGGGAGTGCAAGATTGGGGAAGAGGAGGCCATGGGACGCTGGGGTGTTAATTTGGTGTGTTTGGGTGGTGGCGTTGCTGGTCACAACGGAGGGTCCGAGTCTCTTAGTGATATTCGAGAAGCTCAGGTTGGATTCGAGCGACGGGGGTTAGAGAATTAGAAAGAAGAGAAAGAGAGGAATCGGGGGTGTTAATCTGGTGGCCATCGGAGACTCGCTGCTGCCGTGGGCAATTTTAGGCCGTCGGCAGACGGCAGCAGACGGTGGTAGGTGGCAGAATTATGGGTGGTCTATAGGGTTTAGCTGAGAGAGGAGATGAGAGGCGTAGGGTGGGGGTAGGGTTCGTTTGGACATTTATATAGTTTGTGGCCTTGAGTTCTTGGTCGTTAGATCATGAGACCTCTACGACTCAGATTATTTTGCTAAGAAACAACGTTGTTTGGCTCTATCAATGGGAGACCGGGTTGGGGCATGGGTTTTGGGTCGGTTCAAGGGGAATTTGGACTGGGTTTGGGGGGGTTTTTTGGGCTTGGACGAATTTTGCCCAAATTTGGGCATTTCTATTAGACTTAATTTCTTTTTCTTAATTTTCTTTTTCCTTTCTTTTCAAAAATTAAAACTAAAATCAAAATTAAAATAAAACTGAATTAAATCCTAAAATTAAACTAACTTACCTAATAATTAACACAATTAATCAATTTAAAAGAAAATAATAAAATTCAAATTAAATAAAGCAAAAATAAATCAAAATTTTTTGACTTTTGTATTTTTTGTAAAATAGTAATTACAATTATAAGAAAAATCAAATTTAAATGCAAATGCAATATTTTTGTATTTTTTATGAATTATCTAAATTCAAAACGCACACAAAATTCAAACAAATACGAAAATTATGCAATTAATCCTAAAAATCAAATAATTAAAATGAAAAATTCTAAATCTAAGAGTTTAATAGGAGTAATTCACGCAAGGCAAAAATCACATGCTCACAGTTTTCATGTTTTTCAATATAGCCTTTGACACTTTACTCTCCAAGTATGGTGTCACTCACAAGGTGTCAACCCTCGATCACCCTTAGGAAAGTGGACAGGGTGAAGTCTCCAACAGGATATCAAGAGTAATCTATCCAAGACTGTCAATGCACACCAGACTGATTGGTCAAGGAAACTTGACGATGCTCGATGGGCCAATAGAATGACTTACAAGACTCCAATTGGTATTTCTCCACATTGGTTGGTGTTTGACAAAGCATGTCATCTCTCGGTGGATTTAGAGCACAAGCTCATGTGGGCGTTCAAGAAACTAAACCTTGAGTGGGATGTAGCTGCCAAGCTTTGGGTGGAAAAACTTAATGAACTTGATGAGTTCCCATTCCATGCTTAATCCAGGTCATTCTTGTATAAGGAAAAGATGAATTACCTACATGATAAGTATCTCCGAAATAGGGAATTCAAATAAGGTGACCTTTTTCTCTTATTCAACTCTCGATTGCGGATGTTTGCGGGAAAGCTAAAGTCAAAGTGGAGTGGTCCCTTTGAAGTGGCACATGTGACTCATTTTGGTGCTCTTGATTTGAAAAACAAGAACGGTGACATCTTTAAAGTCAATCGGCACCAGGTGAAACATTACCTTGGTAAGGTTGATGATGGATACATTGTGGCATTAATCAATTTCAAGTATGATAATATGCGTCGTGTTGTGACATTAAATCAGGCGCTTCTTGGAGGAAAACCATTTGTTTTTCTTTCTTTTGATTTTCTTCTTATATTAGGCATCGTTTTGGTCTAACTGGTTGTGAAGTGTATGTAGGAATTGGTTGTACAGTTCAGGAACTTGATAAGGAAAAATTTGTCTAAGGGGTGTAATTGTGTGGACGGTCGGGTAATTCTATGTGTGGTCGAACAACTGGAATGGAAAACTGCATACTCCTTAAAGTTTGGCCTGACACAATTCTGTAAGAGTTTGTGGTCGCGCCCCAAATTTCGCTACCGCAGTTATTTTTATACGAACCGCGCCATTGATTCTGATGCTAAGCTACAAAAAGTAAGGAGAGTGCGAATTGCACCAAAATTGTACGGTCTTACTCAAGTAAGTCGGTGGGTCACTGAGGCTAGAGTTTAAATAGGAGTTCTTAAAACTATTCACACTTTACACTCTATGACCTCCCATGCAAGCCTAAAGCACAATGCACATCCTTGTTTTGAAATATCATCTTTTACTCATCAAGTGTTGATATCGTACTACATATCACTACTGGTATGTTTATTTCAATGAATTAGTTTAATTTTTTCCCTTTATTTTCTCTTTGTTTAGTTTTCTTCTTTATCTAGGGTTAGGTTCATGCCAATTATGTCAAATTGATGCTTAATTCCTTCTTAGAAACATATGGATACTGTTTAAATGCATAATGGAGGCTGGGGTTAGTAGCTTTTATTGTCTAATTGCCATAAATCATGCCTAATTAGTAAAAACCCTAGTATTATCGTGCCCCGATGCCAATATGATTTGAATTTTGTGGACGCACACATTTTTGTGCCATCGCGATGGGGTATGTGGTCGCATACAAAGTTGTGCGGTCTATGATACCCTAGTTTGAAGGCACTTTTAATTGCTTAGATTGTGCGGCCGCACTCAGAATTATACGGTCTATGGTTAGTTTTTGCATCCACACCCAATTTTATGCAATCCGCACTGTTGAACTTCAGAGACCCAATAAAGTGTTTATGCGACCGCACTCAAATTTGTGGGGTTCTCGATAGGTGTTATGCGGGCACCTCTTTAATGTGGTTTGCGATAACTTCAGAGAACCAGTAGTCAGAGCCTGGTATCTCCACGGTCGCATTCAATTTTGTGTTGTCCGTGATGGGCAGTCTGCGGCCGCACTCACTTTTTTGCAGTTCGCACTGCCTTAGTCTAAGAGGCAATTTCTTTCTTTTCAACTGTAATTCCTCAACGCATGTTGAACTACAATTCTAACAGACTCTCACTACTTGTGTGTTGCAGACAATAGTGAGTTCCCGAGGTCGAGGTGTACTTCCAAATGGAGGGCAGAACCCACCCGAAGTGGGGGTCGAGGCAAACCTATCACACCTCTGTTAGTTCAAAAGATAATCGGCAAGAAAGCAACTACCAATAGAGCCCCAAACACTTATGAGACTAGTGAGTATGTCCCATTCAGGGAGGTTTCTGAAAGAAACTCTGGGCAAGAACCATCGGAAGTCCACTCCCAACAAATCCCCAAAAAATTTCGAGGAGATTGCACTTTGCTGATGAGTCCTCCTCCTATGAGGGTTCATCTAAGGGTTCAGAAAAGGGCAGTGAAGATTCTGAACACTCTTCTGCACATACTCCCTTAGCACCAATCAATTAAGATGATGATGAATTCTCAGATTACGGGCGAGATGGTGATACAATTGTGGGAGGCCTGGCTAGATCAAAGAACCCCGAGGTGTGGGCTGATAGGTTTGTTAGTGAGAAGGAATATGCCAAATGTCGAGAATGGTGGACCCAATGGTCGCTCACTCTTGAGAAACAGTTCATATCCAAAGGACTAATCAAGCACAATTCGAATGTCCTAAAGCGTTTCATGGAGAGAAAATGATGGAAATGGTTCACCGGTCGTCCGCAAGATGCCAATAAATGCCTCGTCAAGAAGTTTTACGCCAATGTTGCCCACATCAAAATGGGTACAAATGTGCCAATGGTCCGGAACTTGAAAATCTAGTTTAATGGCCAAGCATTGAACAAATATGTAGAGTTTGAGGAGGTTGAGGAAGTGCAAACTAGCCTTAGGTAAGGCAGCTCGCCCATAGCCAGCTGAGATGCTTGCTATTCCTGGGACAACACCTACATGGCTAACATCGGGAGTGCCAATTATTAGAGGCACCCTTAACTTTGAAGCAAAAGGGTGGAAAATATTAGTGTGCAGAAATCTTGACCCTTTCCTGTATGAAAATGTCCTTCCAATTTCCCGAGCAGTGTTGGTAGCTTCTATCATGGAAGGATATCCTATTAATGTAGGGAACTTGATGTCGTAAAATATCTCCAATGCAGTCTAGAAATAAGAAAGATCTTATCACTACCCCAATTTCATCACTGAGTATCTCAAAGATCATGGGTAGAGCCAAGACATTTCGATGTAGAGGTGAAGGCTAAAAAGCCTTTCTCATGGTATCACCTCCAAGGAGTGAAAATTTCTAAATTCAAGGGTAAAGCCTTTACCTCCACTGGCCAGTCTGAAGAGCCAGAGGTAGTGGCCATTGGGTAAGTTGTCGAGCCCTCCACATCAAGCGGTACTTCTATCGAAACAAAAACCATGCCTCCTCCATCTTTCAGACCATTAATCTTAGTGTCACCGTCAGTACCTTCTTCCGCTTACCCTCAGACTGCACTAATGGTTTCCCAGACACTATCCAGTCTCAAAACTGGATGTAGGCAGCTACCGCAAAGCTGCCTGCTATATCTAGTGCAGTGGTAGCATAATCATCTGTACCAACAATGCTTCAGGTACCTCCATCAGTGGAGGACTCATTGAAGAAGATTCTGGACAACCAGAAAAAGATTTTGGACGACCAGAAGAAGAGCTGGGAGACTCTTGATATACATGGGAAGTTAATCAAGGATTTGGGGAACCAGGTGAAGAAGCTACAAAAACCTCAAAATGAGTCGGTCAAGAAGTTGAGAAAAGAGGTTGAGAAGATTGCACATGCAAGGGATTTTCTAATGGACTTTCTCATGGAGGAGACAGTCCCACCAGCACATGCAGCAGAGCCTAAGGCATCAGGGGCAACAACCAGCCAGTCTCAGGAGCCAACTATAGTATCACACACTTCTAAGGAGCTGATTCAAATGCTTATCAACCCTGTAGTCCCCCAGTTAGAGGAGACAAAGGTTGCAGATGTTGATGACCCAATGCAGACAGAGAGCACATATGGAGTTTTCTCTACTCTCTACCTCTTTTTCCCAATTCTTATTTGTTAAAGCATTAAGGAGAATGCTATTTTTCATTTGGGGGTGGTCCATTTTGATTTGATGACATTTGGTATGTAATAACCATTACACTATTTTCATTATCTTTATTTATCTTTATATTAACTTTTGGTATGTATATATTCTTTATTTTCACTTTTGGTATGTATATATTTTTTATCATTTTATGTATATATTCATTTCCATTTATGTAAATACTCGCTTTACCTCAAGTTTGTATATATTCAATTTAATTTCCATAGTTTACTTCATAACTTTTTTCATTATTTTTCCTTTGTAGCATAGCTTCTAATTTACTTTATTAGCTTTGTTTTAAGTTTTGTGTTGAAAATAAGTCTTTGATTTTCTTAATGTCACAGCTCTTTCCAAAGGTGGATGTTGTCTGAACCAGGTAGCACTTCCCAACGATGGATGGATGTGACAACCTTATTAAGGGATTGAGTCCATTTTTTTATGTTTTGGTGCATATAGTAGTAATGAATAAAAGTGTCTCAAGCATGCTTCACTTGATACAAGCACATTTACCTTCGAATTTATGGTTAGAAACAAGTTGATTGGCAAATAATAGCTCTAGTTCTGACCTTTAGACTCTTTTGTTGACTAAAACAATCATCAAGTGGTTTCTTTGAGCCATTTGTAATGTTCAATCTTAGCTAGGGTTATTGTGGGCCGTCGACGCTGTAATCTTTAATAATCTAGCATCTTGAGAGGGGATGTATTGAATTCCAAGTTCAAGTTCCATGCCAATAAGTCTAGAACTCGCCCTGAATGTTTGTCTAGGTGGGATTTTAAGTGTAGCTCGATTGAGAAATGATTATAGGATCTCCTTAACCCAATTCGAAACTTGAAAGCTTCTGTAGCCAACCAATGTGATATCCCAAGTCAACCCCTTTGAGCCGAAGCCCTTTTTCTTTCAATAATCATGTTATAAGCCTTTATCCATTCTATAATAATCCCTTCTTGGCACCCGATCTTTTCTAGGCATTCTTGATAGACAATTGGAAAAAAACATAAGTTTTGGGAGAAACTAGGAATGTGAAAGTGATAAAAGGTACAAAGAACAAAAAGAAATAAAGAAAAGGGAAGGCAAAGAAAAGAAAGAAAGGCCAAAAAGAAATATGTCAAAAAGAAAGTGAATAAGGTAAAAAGTTGAAAGGATTCAAAGAAAATAATGATGAAAGGCATGGAATGATTAGAAAAGGAGCAAAATGATTGTCATGAGCAAGAAAGAGGGACAATGTGTCTCTCTAATTCCCCCAAGGAAGAAGAAAATGACTCAAAGAGTGAAGAAAGTATGAGGTGAAATGAGAAAATGGAGTGCTTAAGGAAAGAGGAAACCATCATATGCCAATAAGTCCTACCTTGATATAAAAGCCTTCATTACATTCCCACAAAAGCCCTATATGATTTTGAGTGAGTGAGCTTAAATTAGTGGTGATTTACATAAGGGGAAAGCTTATGGTACGTAGAGCCAGACTTGTATCATTCTTTTGAGAGAGATGAGAGTACTTCTTCACAATCCTTATTTTGAGAGTTACGTTCTAAAGTGAGATTTGCTTATGGGGAGTAGAGGAGGAGGAGTTTTTGTTTCACAATGACCTACATAATAGAGCAAGCTTCCTTGGTATATTAAGTAAACTCTTGATTCTCTAGTGTCACATTAGAACTATGGTACCCCAAAATTCAAAGCATGGTGTTGTTGATAATTCATTTGTGTCGAGGGTAATTGTTAGTACCAATTGATGCATGATTCATTCACCTTAGGGAACCTGAAATATCCTATTGTTTTAGTGGTGGTGGGAATTACCTTATTTGATTGAGAACAAACAAAAGTTTAAGTGTGGGGGAGTTGATAAGTAGAAATTTGACCTATTATTTGCTCTATTTTACATATGTTTTAGGCCAAAAATACTTGAAGGCATTCCCAGAAACAAATGAAATATGCATGCTTGCAGGAATTGTTCAAATGAGCCAAAGGAACCTTAATCAACTCAAAAAGGAGTCAAAATTGAACAAAAACCTAGGCTGGGAAAATAGTTTTGAAGGGTGGAATGCACAAATATTGTGCGGCTGGGAATGCCATGATAAAGCCCCGAGCATAATCATGCAACCCACATAAGGGAGATTCATAGTGATTTTTGGGCTAAAAGATGAGTGCATATTGCACCTGAAATGTGCGTCCGCGAAAGTCTTTGTGCGGCCGCAATTGAAATTATGTAGAAAACGATGACTGAGGTTCAACGAACTTACAATTTGAGCAAAAAAGAGAAAAGTGCAGTCCGCGTCAAAATATCTGAGACGAGTGAGTTTTCTGTTTTGGGAAGTTTTGTACTAGATTTATCTTTTAGCATTAGATTCTCATCCTTTAATCTAGCGTTATTCATTTTATCTTTAGTTTTGATTATTTTTATAAGTAACTAAACCCATAGCTCCAACCCTAGTGTGGGTATTTGATTTATGGGATTGAATGTGAATGGGTTATTCATGTTTAGACTAGTTCTTGCTAGAACTATATAATTAATAATTGCAAAAACTGAAACATGCCTTTATAACTTATGCTCTACTTGAGAAAGAGGGACTAAGTCAAGGAAAACTAGACTAACAAGGATTTAGGGTGCACTCATGAAATTTATATCCCTAATTAAAGGGGACCTAGAGATAGTAATACCCGACTTGATCTAATATCACTTGAATTGCATGAATACCATTTGGACATGAGAAAGGCAAATTGGACAAAACCACTCAAACTACCGATAGGTATAGAGGGAGTACCCGAGTGTGATAGCTACATTACAACCCAACTAATCAAGCTTGCCCTAGATTCTTGCTACCTGTTGGATATCCACCTATGTAGTCCACCTAGGTAGAAGTTATGACCCTTGTCTCTTTAACCATTTGAAAATCAACAACAAAGATATTGTCCTTAGTTTCCATCATTGCAATCTTTAGAGTAAAGTTAGAAGTAGAAATCAAACCCAACACTTGTGGAAGTGTAATTAGACTCAAAGCTTGTATCTAGCTTAGATATAAACCTAATTCTAATTATTAACTTCCTTTTAAATTTGATTCTGACCTAGTTGGGTTAAATCTGTATCCACCACCCTCTCTACTCACTAATAGTGTTGGCTTGGACAAGATCAGTCCATGAAAGCCACTACGAAGCTCATTTCGTCAATCGAGCTCAAGTCAGATGTCTCATACGAGCAGGCTACTACTGGCCACCATGAAAAAGAGGCCGCCAAATCCCTGAAAAAATGCAAGAAAATACCAAAAATATGCCTCATATGATCTACCAAGTGGGCGAGCACCTGCACTCTATCACCTCCCTTTGGCCTTTCATTAGGTGGGGAATGGACATCATTAGCTCCCTCCATGCGGGGCGAGGTAACGTAAGATTTATTTTTGTTTTAATTGACTAGTTTTTTAAGTTAGTAAAAGCAGAAGCATTCACCAACATATGCAAACAAGAAGTGATCATCTTCTTATGAAATAATATTATGTTCCACTTCGGCCTATCTAAAGAGATCAGTTGTGACAACAGACCCCACTTCACCGAAAAAAGGTCGTCGAGTTCTTCAAGCAGTGGCATATCAAAAGAATACTCTCCACCCGGTACCATCTTATGGAAACAAGCAAGCATAGTCCTCTAGTAAATCTATACTAAACATCTTAAAGAAAAAGCCCGAGAACGTTAACTGACTATGGCAAGAACTACTGCCGGAAGTTCTTTGGGCATAGCGCACCGTGCCAAAAATGAGCACATGTGAGACACCCTACTCATTAGTTCATAGGACTGATCAGTAATACTACTCGAGGTTAGAGAACCAAGTCTAAGATACTCTCAGAAGAGCGGGTCGGGGAATGACAAAAGATGAAGGCATGACCTCGATGAAGCTGAATAGCGGAAATATATGGAGTACATAAGAATGATCACCTGAAAACAACAAGCATAATGATACTATAACAAAAAATAAAAGGTTAGACCAGTCAAAGTCAGGGACTGCGTGCTCAAGGCAAAAACACAAGCAAGCAAAGACTCACGGGAGGGAAAATTGGGAATGAATTGGGACGGCCAATACAAAATCATGGTAGCAGCAAGCAAAGGGTCATTTCAACTAGAAACAATGGAAGTAAAACTACTACCAAACAACTGGAATGTCGCCTTGATCGCTACCAACTTAATTCTACATCAAGATAGGAAGAGCGGGTCGCAATAGCTTTTACCCGATATGAGGGTCGGGATCGATTTCCTCAAGGAGCTAGTGATGGAGTTGGATTTTTTATCTAGCCTAGAGATGTGTTTGTACTTCTAATGTCACTTCAAACATTTTTAGGTTTTTGAATTATAACTACATTTATAAATCTAACGATTAACACTAAATTATGCTATGAGAATATTGCTAAGTTGTATCTCATGGGAAGAGGGCACTAGGGTCGTGACACTACCTAGGTGGCTAATTGACGGGTAGATGTTTCTTATGATTGATTGATTGATATATTTGGGGCTTATACTATAACCTTTGCACAATTTTACCCACTCTCACACCTCTCGGTAGAGATAGTGATTTTTCACAATTAACTCTCGAGAGACCAAATAGGTAGGAAAATTAGACCAAGCAACTAGGGCTCAAGTAGGGAGATTACTCTCTCGAGATTTGACCCATTAATTGGGACTATCATTTCTCATGAGTCCATCACAATTCATTGTTGGGTCAATTTTGGGGTCATAGACTCTCTTTCTCAAGAAGAATTAAACCCACAATGCATGAATCACTATTTGCAACCACCGATTCTAAATAAAAACATAAAATCAACCCAAATAGCAAACACCCATAATCAATCTAATCCTAGATGGAAACACCCATCATTTACCCACACTAGGGTTGAGCCACAACCATAGCTAATGGGTTAAGCTACACATTCGTAAGGAAGAAAATGAAGAAATAGATGAAGAACTAAGCATATTAATTAATTGCTAAAATAAAATTACAAGATTCTATCCTAAAATTAAAGCTAAAGTTCGAAAAATGGCTTCAATATCGAGTCTCATGAGCGCAGCTCAGTCTAGAGTACAAAAAGATAACCTAAAAATGGTAAAATATTCTTATTATACTAGGCTGGAAAATCTGGACAAAAATACCCTTGCAGGGTTAGTGCGGGCCGCACAAAATGGACCGCGGTCGCACTGGCTCTTTAACTTCAACTTTTAGCTTCTCTGATCTTGAGGACCGTGGGCTGCATGGATTGAACCGCGGCCACGAATGCAACAGGCGTGGCCCGCAAAAGCTTGACCGCGGACCGCGTGGCTTGACACTTGGGATGTCACAATCTCTGAACCTGTGCTTCGCAGACTGCACCAAAAGGTAGTGCGGCCGCGAAGCCTTCTCCATGGACCGCGTAATATGTACTGCAACTGCGTCGCATTAAGCCAAACTTGCCATGTCTCTGAACCTCCTAGTGCGGCCGCATTCACTTTTTCTTGGTCCGCACTAGGTCCTCTTTTCTTCAATTTGATTTATCTTTGATACTTGAGCAGGTTTCACTCCTTTTGAGCCCTATATTTCGTCACATTGTCGATCAAACCTGCAATCAAGTACAACTTGTGAGCATTTTGGGACTATTTTGTAGGAGTTTATAACCAAAACATAGGCAAGTAGGAGCATAAAACACGTTGAAATCCCTAGTTGTCAACTCCCCCAAACTTAAGACTTTGCTTGTCCTCAAGCAAACAAAATAAGACCCGCCCCATAAAGGAAAATCCAAGTAATTCCAACATATCTAAAGTAACCTCAACAAGCATCAATTGGGACTAAAATTGCCCTCAATACAAATGGATCATTAACAACATTTAAACTTCGAAAACTATGGATCAAGTGTGACACAAGAACCTCAAGAATTGACTCATTACATCAAAGAACTCTCTCAGTTACTTTGGTTGTTGTGGAACCCAAGCTCATTAATCCTCAACTCTCCCTAAGAAAACCTCACCTTTTAGAGTATAAGCACATAAACTGAGGTTAATGGGAGTTCACTCGTCTCTCTCATGAAAAGGTCATAAGTTCGGCTCTAAGTACAAATGCTTGACCCTAATGTATGTATCCACTAATGCGAGTGTCATCCAACGCAAGATCATATAGGGCTTGTGAAGGCTTTTGGTTGAGGGTAGGAAAATTTGTTGGTCTATATAGGTTTCATCTTCCCTAAAGCACTTCTTTTGATTCATTTTGGCACAATTCTCTTGACTCTTTTGAGTATTTCACTTCCTTTCAAGGGGTTAGAGAGACACATTATCACTCTTTCTTATGCACTTCAAAACGTTTCTCCTTTTCTTTTAGTTTTTCCAACCTTCTTCACATTGGTTCTTCTTGAATCCTTTATTATTCGTTTGCACATTTGGGCTTTTTTTTTGTCTTTTCCTTTTCTTTCTTTTTTCATTGCCTTCCTTTTCTTTTGTTTTTGCACCTTTTACCACCTTGTTTCCTTTCTTGTATCTCACCCCAGACTTAGACTTTTTCCACTACTGAAGGAAAGATGTGGGTGCCAAGAGTGGGTATAATTTAGAACAAGCATAGGCTTGACTTTGGTTCTGCTTGAATCCTTTTTTATTCTTTTCCCATTTGGGCTTTCTCCTTTTTTTTTGTCTTTTTCTTTTTTTCTTTTTCATTGCCTTCCTTTTATTTTGCTTTTATACCTTTTGCCACCTTGTTTCCTTTCTTGTCTCTCCCCCAAACTTAGACTTGTTCCACTACTCAAGGGAAGATGTGGGTGCCAAGAGAGTGTATAATTTAGAACGGGCATAGGCTTGTAGCATTGGTTCTTGAAAGAAAAGGTTTAAGGATCAAAAGGGTAAGCTAGCGATTATATTATTGGTAGGCTATGCAATTATTCAACTATCATTTGGTTCAATAAGGGCCTATAATTACTTCTCAAGTCAAATTTCTCTCAAAATTTCTCCTCAACAAACACTCAGGGCAAGTTCTAGACCATTGGCTTGGGACATGGACTCAAAATTTGATTTCTCAGCACGCACTCAAGGATTTCCAAAGACACCGAGTCGAGGGCACACAACGATCTTAGACACGATTGAGCACAAAATAGTCCCGAAAGACCACATGATGTTTGTTTGGTCAACAACAACGTCTCAAGGTCACTACTTACACCATCCTAAACACACACTTATCGTTGACTATGGGATCAAAGGCAAATGTGTTAGGCTCAAGTGAAGTTATGCTTGAGGTACCCATAACTATAACTACTAAAAGAAAAAGAATAAAAACGGACTCAAACCTTTTAAGGTTGTCACGCCATCTATCATTGGGAAGAGCCACCTAGTTCACACAATACTCCACCCTTTAAAAGAACCGTGGCATTAAGAAAATTAAGGGCACTGCAAGCGCCAAAAATGAAACAAAAAGGCTGCGAGCACATCTACTGTAAGCACGTGATTTTGGCCCTACATGAAAATAACACCTAAAAATAGACCAAAAATATTTTTTATTAATTTTAGTAATTTTTCTTTATTTATTTGCATTTCATGCATTTTTTGACATTTCTAAATCATAGCAAAATCCTAAAAAATTGTCATTTTTACATATTTATCTTTTAGTCTTTAAGATCAATATTTTTCTTTAGTTTTAAGTTAATTATTTGTTTTAATATTAAAAATAATTAAAAAATTTTTGTTTCTGCAAATATAGATTCATTTAGGAGTTTTATTAAAAAAGGAAAAAGGAGAAAAAGAAATTAGGAAGAATATATGTAGGTTTTGTTTCTTTTAGAATACTTGGCTTTGGCCAATTCCTAAAAAAGGAGCCCAATTTTCCTCTTCCTAACACACAAAAGAAGAAAAAAGCTAGACAAAAAATCAGGGAGGGACGCATATAGAGAAACGGTGCTCCATGGTAGCTCCCATTTTCAACAAAAAAAAAAATGCTTCTGCTCCTTGATCCTCTCCCAAAGTTTCCATCCAAACACACGGAGGTTCGTAATCAAAGATAGCTGGGAGTTAATGGGTTCAAGCTTTGCATTTCAAATATGATAAATAAATAAAAAAGAAGAGAAAGCTGGAATTTAGAGGAGATTTCCAAGCCTACTTCACTGTTGATTGATTATTCAACATGTTTTAGATTTATGAGAAGTGATTTAATTTTAAGTTACTTGCTCAATTCTGCTGCTTACCTTCGAAAATTGGTAGCTGAGTTCCGACGAGCTGGTTTCTTTGCCTATTTGGCTTAGATTTCATCTTTGCACCATTTGGTATGTTTTCCCTCAACTTGTACTTTTCAGATTCGGCTAGTATGAAGCTTACATGTTTTACTCTGCTATATTCAAAGAAAATTACAATTGAATGTGCTGTAAAGACGGCTTGTTGAATTTGGTAATGAACAATATAGTGCTGAAAATATTTATAAGCTTGATGGCAATTCTTAAGTTTGAAATGACAGCTTACAATTTTTTTTAATATTTTGGTTTTGTGTTAAACGTCTGGTCCATGTAAATTGTTCATGAAAGGAATCTAAAGTAGCTATAAACGTAGATTAGAATTATACTTGCTTTTGCCATGAATCAATATTATAGTTGTAAATCGGCACTAATATGTACTACCTTCTCAAAAGGGAATGTAACTGTTTCCATCAAAAGATATATTGTGTGATAGAAGTTCGATTCCAGTAAGTCCTTGGGTTTTGGGGCTGGCAACTCAAATGAGATTGCCTTTAGCCCAAAGTTCAATTAAGATTCTTGGTTCCATCTCATGCGGGCTCGATTTCAGATTTTGTTGGAAAATCTATAAGTTTAGACACTAACTTACATAAAAGGCTAAGATGCCCATTTCTTATGGATTTAATCATCTGAATTCTTCTAGTTTAGCAAGCCAATTGAATATGCCAATAGATCCTATAGCAAATTTTATATTTTTCCCCACAAAGAACTTTCTATACTTCCCATGACCCTCACTTAATTTTTTAAAATCTTTAGAACCCAAGACGTGTTATTTAGCGAGTTTTCATGGTCTCCCGCAAAGTTAACAACGCGTTAGTTGCTTTAGGCATGTTATTTAATAATATTACTTTCTTAAACTCGGGTGTGCATTTCATGTGACCCAAATCCAAATCACAATAACGTTAAACAAAATATGTCATGGACCGCGAGTGCATTTCATGTGACGTGATATAAAGGCATGTTTTGTACAACGTTGAATATTCCTAAAATTAATTAAAAATAGTTAATAAGTTAAAATATACCATAGGTTAAAACATGTATTAAAATCAGATAATAGTCCAATTGTAATAGTTTAAGCGATCATACTAGAACCACGAAATCCGGAGGTGCCTAACACCTTCCCTCGGGTTAACTAAATTCCTTATTCGGAATTTTTGGTTCACAGGCTTCAAAAGGAAAGTCGAATTTTCCTCGATTTGGGATTTAAAATAAACCGGTGACTTGGGACACCAGAAAATAAACCATTCCAAGAGGAGACTCTAAATAAAATTAAATAAATAATCTCATTTCAAATATTATCACTTAAATTGGATAAACTCTCTTATATACTACCCTCTCAAGGCGGTGTGTAGAAAAAGGGGTGTGACATCTACTAAGCTAAAAATGCAAAATATGTACGAAAATAGAAAATAGAATGCATATTTCCAAGAGACAATTAGAATATACAATAAGGGATGAATATATATAAAAATATAACTTTATATACAGACCCAAGAGAAGAAAAGAAAAAAAAGTACGATAAGAGTAACTAAATGTAAAGATATATACAGACTAAATAGAAAATCAATAGAAACATAAACTAAGTCAACTAATATGTACAATCATCCGGATAAAAAGTAGGGTGCACCCCTACAAATAAAAGCTGGCATTTTTCCCAATGCCAACTAAACAAATAAGCATAAAAAATCATGAGGAAAGGATATAGGAGACTTCCTAAGCCGTGTCCGTCTGCATGGGATCATCAGTGGTCCACAGGTCCTCTATATTCAGGGGAACCTCAGACTGGTTCCTGGTATCTTGCTGCTCAGCTGCTGGGACCTAAGACTAGACATGGACTAACTACGGATCTGGTACATCTTGTGGCTGACTGGAGGAAGCCTCTGGTTGGTCCGCCAACTAGTTGATAGCATCATCTACACAAGGGATCTTCCTCCTCTTCTTTGGAGGCCTTTGCACCAACTCTATTTCTACGGCTGCTACTGCAACTGCTGCTGGAGCTGGGTCCTCAAATAAAGAATCTAATGGTAGCTGATCTGCCTTCAATCTCTCTACATCTGCCCTTAGCTCCTTCACGGACTCTCTGGAGGCCTGTGTCGTATGCACCTTCTTGTGCTTTTTGGCAAGCTCTTTTAGAGCCTTTACATGTGAAGCCACTGCCTTACACCAGGCATCATGTGTGTTCATAATCTTTTCCTAGTTCTCCAAGAGCATCTTCAGTGTGTCCTCAATGGACTGAGGAATATGAGCTGTCTGATATGCTGACTGGGCCTAATGGTAGAAGACAATGTACACCACTTGGATGTCGCAGCTGACATCTAGTTGTTCAAACTAGACAGTGTCTAGCTTAGCCGATGTGCAGTCATGGGATGAGCCCAGGAAGATGGGATCTCCGCGCCAACTGAAATAGAAGGACCGACAGTAGTGGATGGTCTGGGAGGCAAGTCATCAACTATAGTGTAAGCAAGCTCAGTGGGAGGCTTTACCACAACCAGCTCCTCAGACTGGCCAGTTTGGGTAGAGGCAGGCGGCTTGTAATTTTTGTCCTTGGAGTTATCTGACCCCCTAAAACTGTACCATGAGAAAGTGGCCACTGGTTTGGCTTTGACATCAAAAGGCTTCGTTACCACATTCAAATCCCGAAAATACATAGAGACGGTGTTGGGAAAATGGGTAGTTCTGGTTAGCTTACGCACCCACCAGAGAGATGTTGCGGGACATCACATTCTACACGTTGATGGGGTAACCCGCCATGATTGATGCCACCAAAATAGCCCGGGAGATAGGAATAGTCTGATCATGTGTGGTAGGGCCTAGCCTACTGCAAACGAAAGTCTCCTAACCCTTAGCTTCCAAGTTCAGGGTCCCCCTCAAAATTTTAACCTGCGTAGTCAACCACTCATGAACTGTACCAGGGATCACCAAGTACTGGGCTAACCATGGATGGACCCCCTCATCTATCTCAAACTTCACCAGATATCGGGTCTCATCCTGTTCATCGAAGCCCAAATATTAATTCAAGGCATGCTTGTTGAACAACACCTTTTTGTTCCAGACCTTGGTCACCTTGGACCCTTTTACGATATGAGCCCCATTACAATAGAATTCCCGAACCATATGCTCATTCGCATTGATACACTTATCCAGAAATATTTCCCATCCCGGTCTCGTTCTAAATTGTCTTAGTACGTCCAGGTTGTGGGGTAGCAACTCTTTGATAGCAAAGCTCCTCTACGGTATTAAGTGCCTCACCAACCACCACTCCTTAAACTTATGGTAAGCTACTTGTCTCACAAATCTATCTTCCAATACTTCGGCCTTCCTAGTTCGTTCAATTCCTCCAATCTGAGGTTCACCACCTTCACCACCTTGTACCTGCTCCTCGTTTTCGCTTGCACTCTCCCCAGATAATGAAGTTGTGGGGGAGGTAGAGTAGTCTTCACTACCAACTGCGGACTCTTCAGATGAACCCGAAATTATATTCACTGGCATCTTAGCAGTGGGTGATGTTGGAGGTGTATCAGTGAGTTGGAAGTTGGAGACAAAGAGAGTTGGGATTTAGTCGGAGGAGATGTCCTGAGATGGCATAGACTCATTTATTGAGGAATGGGAAGCAGCTCTATCTACAGCTTTTATCAACTTTGGGGTGTTTTTGATGTTTTCCCAGACTTGTGGAGTGATTTTTACCACTCTTTTTCCTTTGCCTCCCCAGGAGGAATCACCTCTACCAGGTTGTTTGGAGCCCTTGCTTTGTTGTTTTACCATTATTTGCAAGCAAATATATCTATCATTGTTAGTCTAAGCACATGCAGTGAAACATGTGAATAAAATGAATTTCAGATAGCAGATGAATTGTTGTAGAAGCAGTTGCTGAACATAGCACTGCGGCCCACACAAACAAGAGTGCGGCCGCGGACCGCGCAAAGTCGACCATGGACCGCGCTGGGTAAAGGCCCAAAACTCACCTTCTCTGAATCACCTTACCGCGGTCCGCACAAAATGGGGTCGCGGCCATGGTGGGTCAGCGCAGTCCGCACAAAGAGCCGGAGACCGTGCTAAGGCGACTGCTGGCCGCGCCGAGTTAGTTTCCTCGGTACTGAGTTAGGGTTTAATGATTTTCCTATTTTTATTCAACTTTGACACCTAATTGTCCCTAATCATTTGCCTAATCAGTAAACATAAACCATACACAACGTCTAACAGGTAAACTAAAGAAACAGAATCTACAGGCTAAATATAACAAAATAAAACATAAATTAATCAAATAGATGAACAAAAGATGAGTAAAACATTATCAGATGTAAAGATGAAGTGAAATTAAACAATCTTAAGCAAGAATTATGGTCTTAGTGGATAATGAACATTATTTTTAGGCTCTCAGAGTTTAGAGTTCCAAAAGGGTAAAAGGTGACCCTTGGGGTCTATTTATAGAAAACCCATGGGACCCATCCTCACCTACAAGCGTGGCCGTACAAAATGAACCGCGGACCGCACCGGATTTCATCACTTGAAGTTTCATCAGGCATCTTCTGCGGACTACAAAAAAGCAGAAAGCGGTCGCTGAGGACCACCGCGGACCGCACTAAATGGAATGCGGCCACAATGGAAAACTTCAGAGAGCACCTCATTTAGCCCAAGCCTTTGCGGACCGCACAATGTGCGGGCCGGCGACACTGGCAAAATTCAGATATTGTTCAATTTTTTTCCTTGTTTTTCACTGCATCAACATAATCTCTGCAACATTCACAACCAATTAGCTCATTAAGTCCTAAACTACAAAGAAAATCAAAGAGAAAGAAAAAGATATGGGTTGCCTCCCAAGAAGCGCCTGATTTAACATCGCGGCACGATGCATGTTACCATCACATCACTTCAAATGAATGAGTGCCACCACGTGGCTGTCATCGAACTTCCCCAAATAATTCTTGACACGATGTCCATTGACTCTGAAAACTTCACCATTGTTGTTCTTGAGATCAAGAGCACCAAATAGGGGTCACACATATAATTTCAAATGGACCACTCCACTTTGATTTGAGATTTCCCGGGAGTTGAAAAAAAGAACTATATCATAAACCTTTAACTCCTTCCTCTGAGCATATTTTCCGTGAAGATACTTAATCTTGTACTTACACAAGGACGAGCTGGAATAGACATGAAATAAAAACTCATCAAGCTCATGAAGTTTTTCAACGAGGAGATTCGCCGTAAAATCCCATTCCAAGTTCAACTTCCTCAAGGCTCGCATAGCCTTGTGCTCCAATTCCACCAGAAGATGGCAAGCTTTCCTAAACACCAACCGGTACGGAGACATACCAATTGTGGTCGTGTAAGTTGTTCGATAGGCCTCATCCAATTTTTTCTACCAATCAGTCCTATTAGCATGGACTGTTTTTGACAAGATACTCTTTATTTCTCGGTTAGAGACTTCCACTTTTCCACTAGCTTGAGGATGATAAGGGGTGGTTACTTTGTGATTTACTCCATATTTGGCAAGCAACGAATCAAATGCTCGATTGAAAAAGTGCGACCCTCCATCACTAATGATTCCCTGGGGTGTACCAAACCTTATGAAAATGCTTTTCTTTAGAAATGCCACTAAACTCCTAGATTCATTATTCAACAAGGCGACGACCTTATCCCATTTTGATACATAATCAACCACTACAAGGATAGTAGGTGTTCGTGCACGAGCTAACGAAGGGGCCCATAAAATTGATACCCAAAACATAAAAGATATTAACTTCAAGAATTGTGCTTAGATGCATCTCATCTTTCTTGAAAATCTCGCATGCTCGTTGACATTGATCACATCTTTTCACTAAATCACTTGTATCATTGAACAAGGTTGGCCAATATAAGCCACAACTAAAATCTTTCGAAGCCGTTCTCACCCCTCATGATGGCCACCATAGGGGGACGAATGATATGCTTCCAAAATACTGAATTGTTCACCCTCAGGTGTCACACCTCCTATTATACACGGCTACCCCGAAGGATGACACATAGAAGGGAGGTTTTCCAATTAAAGTGGCATTATTCAAAATGGAATTATTTATTTATTAGTGTCGTCACTTGGAATAGGTTTGGCTTTTGGCGTGCCAAGTCACCGGTTTATTTAGAATCCCAAATCGAGGAAATTTTTCGACTACCCAAAAGGAGTTTGCGAACCAGAATTTCTAAATAAGGAATTATGTCGACCCGAGGGAAGGTGTTAGGCCCCCCGGATCCCGTGGTTCTAGTATGGTCGCTTAAACTATTATAATTAGCTAAAATTCTAATTTTTACACATGTTCATCCTATGGTGTAATTTTGAATTATTTCTTTACTGCTTGTAACATTTTTAAGGAATATTCCAACGTTATTAAAATAAGTCTTGAACTGCGTCACATAAGTGTACCCGCGGTCTTCGACATATTTTAACATTATTGAGATTTGAATTTGAGTCACATAAACGCGCACCCGAATTTTGGAAGATAAATTACTAAAATGACGCGCCTAAAGTAACTACGTGTTTTTAACTTCGTGGGAAAATCGTGAAATTTTCTAAACGGTATCTCCCGGATTTCTAAGCATTTTACTATGATTAAAAGGACACACATCATATAATTTGGTTTAGCGTAGTGCACCTCTTTTGCTTTTAGAAAGGCAGCATAAAGAAACTACGATATTCTATTATACATCATCTCTAAAATAAAAGAAAAGTCCTAATTAATTCACATGTTAATGATCTACCATGAAAACCATTGCATCGTTATATTAGGTTGAAACAATGTCAGCCTGCATATTCTCAACATATTTTATTGGCTGATTTCTGCAATTGGGCTCCTTATTAAAAGTAGCAAGCCCAGGGAGTATATCCTTTCATGTGCCCCTCAACTACAATGGTTTGGGCCTTTAGTTTGATCCCAGAAACTTAAAACTACAATTTAGTCATGAATCAAGGGTAGCATTCCACAAATTACCATGTCACAGCCGTTTAAAATCATCTCTATTTTTGGTCATTTTAATATTTCAAAGACGTCTGACAGGGTAAACTCTAGATAGTGATCTTTTCTTACTTGTGGATCAATATGCTAAAACTCAAGTTTAAATTCGACATATATAAACTGATAGACCTATCAATACGAATCAGAATATATGTACACATCGAGCCTCTATTATCGAACTAGACATGAGGATCAAGCCTATTAGTGACTACCATGTTTCACCCTAGTGAAATTTAAAAGAGTTCGAAATTGAACAATCCAACTTATTCGAAATACCATCACAATCCAAATGTTTATTTATTACTACACAAATCCATTGAGACGAGTGTTCTAAGTATCACTAAACTAAAAGCGTAAATATTAACATAAATGAATATGCCTTCATAATCAAAATGTGACTATGCATACATGTAGCTGTGCAATTTGCAGATCTCCTGAGTGAGAATAAATACCTGAAATTTGTAATAAAACAAGGAGAAAGTCAGCAGCAGTTCAAAACTCCAACGATTAAAAATACATCAGCAGTATCACCCTCGACAATACCCAGGAACCAATTGTCAAATAATCCCAAGAAGAACTTTCAACAATTAACACCCAAACTGAACTAAGACAAACTTTTTTGAAATCCAAATACGACCTAAATTGGATCGATTCAAACTTTTCCGACTCCACTACCTTAGTTACCAAAGCATTTCAGGTCATTTTTCTCTTAATTTCTCAAATTAATGGCTAAAGGTTAAAATAACTGAGGAGTTATTCCAATAGAATAGTAGGATCTCAGAATTCTGAGTTAAAGGTTTAACAAAAATTTTAGGATTTTTAGACTTCAGAATTTCTGAGAGTTTTAGAGGTTCAGACTCATGGGAATTATTTTTTTTTGGGAATTTGTTAGATCTGAAACGTGTGGAAATTTTCCAGGGGACTCAAAAACTTGTGAACAAAGGCACAAACCTGCATATTTATAACCCAACCTTAGGGCAACCCCTTTTTTGTGTTTTATTCGCTAGTTCCTTTCCTATTTCTCAGAATTGTTCATTTAGTCCCTCATTTTTTGGCTTGTGCCTCAAGTTTTATTAGAAAATTACTAGAAATTAGCATTTGAACCTCCAACTAGAAGGTTCTAGGAGTCTGTTGCAAGATTCCTATACCCAAATATCCCTATTACCCTTGTCCTTTCTCTTAATTACTTAGCCTATATCTTATCCAATTGGTCAGAATTTTGACTATAGCTTACTACTCAAGGCAATGTACCATAAACAAAACCTAATCTAATTATCCAATGGGGTTAAATCCCTACTTGGCATGCTATAAACTAACCATTCAATTTAACAAAGACTAAACTATACTACTATAATCAAAACGAACAAAATTATTAAAGCTGATCAGTAACATTGAGGAATCGTTAACAAATCAATGGAACACATATATATTGACAGATTTAAACTAGTGTCAAAAACGCGAGACTGAATTAATCAGAGGCAAAACAAGGCTAGCCAACACAAAATTCAAAAGCAATCACATGATTTATAAAAAACAAGTATTGATAAACTGAAATGAAGAGAAAAGGCCAAACCAGGGATAGGATGAACAATTTTGAACTATCCTAAAATACAGAATGTACAAACATGGATTTTTGAAGAAAACAAAAGAAATTAAATAAAAACCAAACTCAGAAAATTTAAAACCTAACGTGAAAAAAGAAAGTCTAACCTTTCGACCACAAATGAGCGTCTTGCCTTACTCATGCAAGGTCCCAAGCGTACCAAGACTTTGGTGAATCTTTTGAATGGAAAAAACTGGGACCAAGGTCATCGTTAGCTCAAAATTTGCGATTATTTGAGGGAGTTTTGTTAAGGATTTCAAGAAGAGGGAGATTAGGGCATCCTACTGTATGATTGTTGTTGAATTTAGGGCGGATTGGACCTGAGCAAAACTCCGATTTCAAATTTGGAAGAACTGGCTGTGGTTTGAGAGGAAATAAGGTTGGATGTGGGTCGGGGAGATGGAGACGGTGTTATAGTGTAAAATTGGGAGCAGTTTTAGTGGCCGTCGCCGGATACGGCGGAGACGACATCCATAAAATCCTTTATTCGAAGGGTTTGGCTCATAGTTAAAAGCTGGTTTTTATGGCATTGTGAAGAGGAGGGAACGATGGTTTAGGGGTGTTGATTTGGAAGGGGTTTTGGAGTGGCGGCGCCACCAGTAACCACTGATTTGGATATTCAAGGAGATGGGTGAGGCTTTTGGGAATAAGGGTTGTAGATTTGGAGAGACGAGAGGAGGGCAGTTTAGGGTGTATTTTTTGGAGGTATTGGAGCTTCACCACCACCGGCGACGATTTCCTACCAGCGCCGGTGATGCGGAGTTTTGGCAGAGATGATAGGTACAAGGAAGGGGGAGTTGGTCTCTAGGGTTTGATCATGGTATATGAACGGTTGTGTTCATACGCCCCGAAACGCCATCGTTTTGGGGCGTCTCTAATGAGAGACCGGGTCAAGGACGGGGTTGGGCCAGGTTTTTCGGCGGTTTGGACGGGTTGGGGTCTTTTAATTTGGGCCATCCAGGTTTGGCCCAATTGTAAAGCGAACCTGATTTATGCCTCTCCTTTTTCTCTTTTTAAATTCTTTTTCAATTACCAATTATTCAATTATTGTTTCAATTTTTAATATTCAACTATAATTAAACTAGAAAGTTATTCAAAACTATTATATCACAATTAAACTCCTATTAATTAAAATAAAAATTAAAACAAATCAAACTACTATTATTTAAAAGAAAACTTAAAACAAATAAAAGTTTTCTTTGTGATTTTTATATTTTGTAATACAAAAACCGAATTACGAATTAATTCTAACAAAATTACGTAAAAATCAAATCCTAAAATGCTCATGCAAATTCTTTTTTTTTGTATTTTTTATGACTTATCATGCATGCACCAATAAAAATAGACACAAACATGCGCAATTAAATCCTAAAAATTAAATAATAAAAAAAAATCCAAACTTAGAAAAATCTGTAGGAGTAATTTTAACGAGGAAAAAATCACGTGCTCACAGTTGCCCTCTTTTCCCGGAAAGACTAAAGGTTTTCGGTCAAAGATAAATGAGCGCCATGAGCGATTTTCGCCTGCTCAAAACTCCACGAGAAGAGTTCTGAAAAATATCTGGCCGAACCTTGCTCCAAAGGTTGCCTACATATCCTTGGCTATAAAGGAATCAGAACAGTGTAGTTCTTGGAGTCTTTGGTAGCTGGGACTATCATGAATTGTGATTTCACTGCTGATGTTGCTGCTACTACTTTCTGACCCTTATTACACCAAAGAAAAATAAAAAACTAAGCTAGCTAGGCCTATCAACTACAGGTTACAAGATTCTTATATATATATATATATATATATATATATCTCTTGAAGTTTGATCTCGAGTCTTAGCTGATATTGCTGTATACCTCGATCTGAATCTTGACGCTCGCAAGCTATAGGTGCTAGTTTCTTCGTTCAGCATTGAGCTGGAGCAGGACATACGAGGTTTGTGACTTTGATCAAATTTTGAGTTGTTTGCAGCCTTGCCTGCTTCATCATTTTGAATTCACTTCTTTTTGTTCTTTTCTTCCTTTCCTTTATTATGGATTGAGTCTTACGCTTCCGGTCATCCCTAATCTTGTGCTTTGAGGTAAAACCTGCTCGGACATGAAAAAAAACAACCGAACGGAATTTTCTGCCCCAGTTTTCACTGGGAAAATTTGTGAGTAATTTGCAATACAAATCTAAACTATTCCTTTATTGAAGACAATAAATGCCAGGATTGTGTATCCTTTGGAAAAATTGCGCAGTTATGTTGAGAAGTAGAAGGGGTCCCTGCTGGGGATAAGAGGAGGATCCACGTGTTATGCCAAGATGGGAATGAAGGGTCCCTGCCTGGGATGAAAGGAAAAATTCACATGTTATGCCGGGATGAAATGAAAGATGATTCCTAGGTTATGCTAAGGAAATCCGCAGGTTATGCCGGGATTTGAAAGAGAATTCCTGGGTTATGCCAGGGGAATCCACGGGTAATGCCGATATTGAAAAGCAAAAATTCCTAGGTTATGCTAGGGGAATCCATGGGTTATGCCGGGATTTGAAAGAGAAATTTCTGGGTTATGCCAGAGAGACCCGCAAGTTATGCCGGGGTTTGAAAGAGAAATTCCTAGGTTATGCCAGGGAGATTCGCGGGTTATGCCGGGATTAGAAAGAGAAAATTCCTAGGTTATGCTAGGGAAATCCACGGGTGTTGCCGGGATATGAAAGAAAAAATACCTAGGTTATGCTAGGAAAATCCTCGGGTTATGCCGGGATTGAAAGAAGAACTCCTAGGTTATGCCAGGGAGATCTGCAGGTTATGCCGGGATTGGAAAGAGAAAATTCCTAGGTTATGCTAGGGAAATCCACAGGTTATGCCGGGATTTGAAAGAAAAAATTCCTAGGTTATGCTAGGGAAGTCGACGGGTTATGCCAGTATTGAAAGAAGAACTCCTGGTTATGCCAAGGAGATTTGCGGGTTATGCCGGGATTGGAAAGAGAAAATTTCTAGGTTTTCCAAGGGAAATCCACGGGTTATACCGGGATTGGAAGAAGAACTCATGGGTTATGCCAGGGAGATCCGGGGGTTATGCCAGGATTGGAAAGAGAAGTTCTTAGGTTATGCCAGGGAGATCTGCGGTTTATGCCGGGATTGGAAAGAGAGAATTACTAGTTTATGCTAGATAAATTCACGGGTTATGCCGGGGTTTCAAAGAGAATTCCTGGGCTATGCCAGGGGAATCCGCGTTTTATGCCATTGAAAGAGAAATTCCTGGGTTATACTAGGGGAATCTGCGTGTTATGCTGGGATTGGAAAAGAGAAGGCTCCTGGGTTATGCCAGGGGATCTGCGGGTTATGCTGGGATTTGAAATAGAAAATTCCTAGGTTATTCTAGGGAAATTCGCAGGTTACGCCGGGATTGGAAGTAAGATCCTAAGTCATGCCAGGGAATGGTGGGGGGTAAAAGGCCACAAAAATCCTTCTGGCTATGCTGGGGATAGAGGAAGAAAAGAAAGACCCTTATGTTATGCTTGGGACAGAAGGGATTTAAACTTTAGATTATGCTGGGGGATAAAGGAAAAAGAGGGGCCCTCAGGTTATGATGGGGATGGAGAGAATAAAAGGTTCCTCGTGTTGTGTTGGGACATAGAGAGGAGCCCGGGGGTTATGCTGAGGAATGCAGGAAAGAAATTTCTCAGTGTATGGTGGGGAGAATGGAGTGTGATCCTTGGGTTATGCCGAGGAGGTCCAAAAGTTGTGCTGGAGAAGACTAGGGATGTGGGCATGAACCTGGGGAGGAGTCAGGGATCGGAGTCCCATGCTATCATGTTTTATGATTCTCCCTTCCTTCATTTAATAAAACTGCAGGAAAAATGTAAAGAGTACTTCCCTTTTGTTAATCATTGGTGCGACACTATTCTAAGCCTTTGTGCCGTTCCTTTGATCGCATTTGCCGTTTGCCCTCCCCATTGCTTTGGATTACAATATATTTTAATTTTTCAATCAAAACACAATTTGTTAGTTGAAACAGTGATTGGGTAGTGTCCTTGATTTGCTTGATGCTGGCCTCATTCCTGTCGGGGACAAACCTTGATATTCCGAATTCGCCTCGTAGGATGGTCGGGGGGGGGGGGGGGGGAGGGTTCTCATCTTTCAAATTGGTTTCTCTTTTATAGGTCCTTAGTTATGATTTTTCTCCCAATTTCTACTTCGAGGCCTGTCCTTTTAGGAACTTTGTGGGAACAATTAGCCCGCTCGGCCATAACCTTTCCAATCTTCATTTTCCTTTGTGGGCTCTCGACTTTGAATTTCTTCTATTTCTAATTTCCTGCTTTTGAAGTGTCCGCCGTCATGGTCAGCCGAGATTGGCTAAATGCGCTCGCTCATACCGTATATATATTTTGGTTCTTGCCAGGAGAAAAACCCGTGAGATTGGTCTTACCATCTTCTCTTGTGGAATAGTCAGGAAATCAAATTAAAGCCGTAAAGGAATAGGGAAACAACCAAATTAAACATGTGAATTTAGAGAGAAATGTCCTTTTTGAAGAAAAGAGAAAGACTTATCTGGGGATGGGCACCAACTTTAAATGGAAATGGCATACTCTTTGGACGAGATGCCCGGCTCGTATCCACTTCTGCTTCTTGTGACCTATTTTTCAATCTTTCAAACTATGGAAGCTTGCTTGAGCTTGGATGGTAATATTTTTTTTCTCTTTTCGGCCGATGACGCCCTTTGTGGATTTTCGCAAATCGGCCTGTCTCATTTCTCTTCTCCCGTTGCCCGATAGTGCTCTTTACGAGTTTTCACTAAACGGAATCTCTCATTTTTATTTTTCTACTCATCGTCCCCTTATGGTGCTCGAAGGTTTACATCGATTAGACTCTCATTTTATTTCCCTCAATTTGAATTGTGCCAAATCCCAACAATGGTGTTTGTCACGTCACTGTTTTGGACAATTGATCGGAAGGACTTGGACCAGGCTCTTGAGTAAAGAAAATTGGATGGAAATTTAAAACTTTGGAACCATTATAGCGGGTTTATGGCCGAACCAATATATCTCTGCCCCAGTTTTGTTTCTTGGGAACTGGGGTTTTATTTTGATAATGACTGAACCTCAGGGAGAGGGTGCTAATACTTTCGGAATCATGTCAGACGTAGTTCAGGAAGTGTTTCCTAAACTAATTTGTTTGTTGTTTTTTTTCCAATCATTCATTTTTCTTCTTCATTTTTCTTTCTTTCTTTTTTTCCTTTTCTTTTCTTTTTTTTTCATCATTCATTCATTCTTCTTCTTCTTCTTCTTCTTCTTCTTCTTCTTCTTCTTCTTCTTCTTCTTTTTCTTCTTCTTCTTCTTTTTTTTTTTAAAAGCAATTCTGGGTCCCAAAGAGGATAAATAAAGAAACGTAATCGGCTCAAGGGGTGTGTGAAGGATTGGTAGTGTTTAGGGAAGCGGAAAAGAAAGCCTTCGTCATCTCCAACGGCCAGAATCATTGCAATAAGGAATTCAAACGTAATACTTTTTCACTGTATTCGCGTTCACTTCTATCTCGGGCTCGTCTCCTTCAACGTCACCCAGGTACGATGCTCCTTTGGCCAGTATCTTTCCGATAATATATGGACCTTTCAAGTTCAGGGCAAACATTCCTTTTACTTCCGTATTGTGAGGGAGAATACGTCTCAATACAAGCTACCCAAATTTAAAATTACTAGGGTGCACTTTCTTGATATAAGCGCGGGCCAGTCTTTGTTGGTACAACTTCCCATGAAAAACCGCAGCCATCTATTTTTCATCAATTAATGAAAAATTCTCCAACCGAGTCCTAACCCACTCTTTATCCTCAATTTCTGCTTCGAAAATTATTCGGATCGAAGGGATTTCTACCTCCGTGGGTATGATAGCTTCAGTCCCATAGACCAATAAATATGGAGTTGCCCCTACCGAGGTGCGCACAGTGGTACGATACCCCAACAATGCAAAATTCAGCTTTTAGTGCAATTGTCTTGAGTTTTGAATCATTTTTCTCAAAATCTTATTGATGTTCTTGTTAGCTGCTTCGACGGCACCATTGGATTTGGGCCGGTAAGGAGTGGAGTTTCAATGTGTTATATTGAATAGTTCAATATTTCTCCCATTAGATGACTGTTCAGATTGACCGCGTTGTCTGTAATGATGGTTGAAAGAATACCGAAGCAACAAATGATGTTGGAATGCACAAAGTCTACCACAAATTTCTTGGTGACGGACTTAAGTGTGATGGCTTCGACCAATTTTGTGAAGTAGTCAATAGCAACCAATATGAATCTATGTCCATTTGAGGCTTTTGGCTCAATCGGCCCAATGACATCCATGGCCTAGGCAGTGAATGGCCAGGGTGCTGACATAGGATGCAATTCGGTTGACGGTGCATGAATTAAATTACCACGCACCTGACATTGATGACATTTTCGAACGAAACTAAAACAATCTTTCTCCATGGTCATTCAGTAATACCCTGCCCGAAGTATTTTCCTTGCCAGTACATACCCGTTCATATGAGGTCCACACACTCATGCGTGTACTTCACACATAATCCTCCCGACTTCCTCGGCGTTAATACTCTTGTGTTTTCAGAAACTTCTTGATGTCATATTCCAGGGCTGGATGCTGGATTCTGCATCGGTTACATTGCAAAACCCATGCCTTTCCTTGATTTGGATTTTCAAAGGATCGACGTATGCGTTTCCAGGGTAAGGCAACATGGAAGCTAGAGTCGTGAGCGCATATGCTAACTCATTGTGACAACGAGGAATGTACCTGAATTGCACCGACATGAACCGTTCGCTGAGATCCTCCATATGCTTTTGATAGGGAATGAGTTTGACGTCTCTTGTTTCCCACTCTCCTTGGGCCTGTCGGATGATCAAATCCGAATCCCCCATGATTAACAATTCCTCAACGTCTTGGTCAATGGCCATATTCATGCCCATGATATAAGCCTCGTATTCAGCTGTATTGTTGGTGCAGAAAAATTGGAGCCTTGCTGTAGCCGGGTAATGTTGACTAGTGGATGAGATTAAAATTTCCCCAATTCCTACACCTTTCGCATTTACTGCTCCATCGAAAAATATTTTCCAAGCAGAGATGTCTTCAGATGTTGCCTCCACCAAATTTACTTCTTCATCAAGGAAATAGGTATTCAAAGGTTGATACTCATAGTCAACTGGATTCTCGGCCAGATGATCTGCTAATGCTTGAGCATTCATTGCGGTACGAGTGACATAGACTATGTCGAACTCGGTGAGCAGGATTTGCCATTTTTCCAATCGTCCTGTGGGAATCGTTTTTTGGAATATATACCTTAACGGATCCATCCTAGTTATGAGGTAGGTGGTGTGGGCTTGCAAGTAATGCCTCAGCTTCTGAGCCACCCATGTCAAGGCACAATAGGTTCTTACTAGCAGCGTGTATTTGGCCTCGTAACTTGGGAACTTCTTGCTTAAGTAATATATGGCTTGCTCCTTCTTTCCCGCGGCATCATGCTACCCGAGAATGCAACAAAAAGATTTCTCCAGGACTGCTAAATAACGGAACAATGGCCTTCCCAGTTCCGGCGGGACCAAGACTGGTGGGTTGGACATGTAATTTTTGATTCTGTCGAAAGCCTCTTGACACTAATTGGTCCATTTAATTGCTGCATCCTTTTTCAATAGCCTAAATATGGGCTCACATGTAGAAGTCAACTGGGTAATGAATCGACTGATGTAGTCCAGTCTTCCCAACATGCTCATTACATCCTTCTTGGTTTTTGGAGGAGGTAGCTCTCGAATGGATTTTTTCTTGGTTAGATCCAGCTCAATACCTCTTCGGCAGACAATGAATCCTAGAATTTTTCATGACGGTACCCCGAATGCACACTTAGCTGGATTCAATTTCAAATCATACTTGCGAAGCCTTTCAAAGGACTTTCGTAAGTCGCTTACATGATCACCCTGGGTCTTGGACTTAATAATCACATCATCCACATATACTTCTATCTCCTGATGCATCATGTCATGAAATATGTTGGTCATAGCCCTCATATATGTTGCCCCGGCGTTGTTTAAACCAAAAGGCATAACCCTGTAATAATAAGTTCCCCAAGGTGTGGTAAAGGCAGTTTTCTCAGCATCTTCCTCGTCCATCAACACTTGGTGGTATCCTGCGATACAATCTACAAAGGACTGTATCTCGTGTTTGGCATAGTTGTCAACAAGGATGTGGATGTTGGGTAAAGGGAAGTTGTCATTGGGACTCGCTTTGTTCAAATCTCTGTAGTCTACACATACTCAGGTTTTCCCATCTTTCTTAGGTACCAGGACAACATTGGCTAACCATGTGGTGTATCAAACCACTCGGATTACTCCCGCCTCTAACTATTTTGTGATCTCCTCTTTGATCTTATCACTGATATCAGGTTTGAACTTTCTTTTTTTTTGTTGGACTGGAGGGCACTCGGGGTATGTGGGCATCTTATGAACAACCAAATCAACACTCAGCCCAGGCATATCGTTGTAAAACCAAGCAAACACATCTTTGAATTCCAAAAAAAGTTGAACCAGTGAGTCCTGAATTTCCTTATTCGCACGGATGCTTATTTAGTTTCTCTGGTTTCGCCTGGACAACCCAAGTTAACTGGTTCGGTATCATTTAAGTTCGGCTTAGGTTTATTTTAAAAATTTTCCAACTCTTGGTTGATTTCTCTAAAAGCCTCTTCTTTATCATACTCCGGTTCTTGATTCATTATTTTACAAATAGGCGGTATGTTCGGGTCGGGGCATAAAGTCTGTGAGCATCTCATATTATTTAAAGCCTCATTATTCGAACTGAAAGAAAAATGAAATAGAAGAAAAACAAAAATCAGAAAAATAGAGGACTGTAGACGCTGAAATATTGATTTCATTTCTTTGAAATCGTAAGATAAATAAGGTTTACATTTGAAATTTAAAGGACAAAATACTAAAGGAAAAACAACCGAGTTACATCCTGAAATAACTCATGATGCAAGAAAGATGGAAAGGCAGGACTACCGGGCCTCCCGCCTGACTGGAAAAGGTGTGGCCTTCCAATTTTGCAATTTGGCATTCGGTCCCATGTAGAGCACCTCAGTAGTGCTCGAGCCTTCTCCAAGCTGGACCATGTTGGCTTCATATAATAATTTCTTCATGGCTCCACATATCTGTTCAATTTCCTCTATTGTCAAGATCTCTTCTTCTCCTTCCTCATTGTACTTTGACTTCACAAATGTTTCGTACAAGTGGGGTAGGGGTTCTGGTAAAGCCCATCCATGACGTTTTCTACAGTTGGCCCAAGTTATATCCTCTGGTGTTTGGTGGAAGCCTAGCCCAAAAAGCTTCTCTGCAGTAGGCAAAGCGATTGGCTGAGTTATGCCTTGTGGAGAACTTCCAAGTCCCTTACCTGGTTTAAATCCTTGGCGTATCATCTCTCTAGCCACCAGGATTGAGGCATTGGAGAGGAAAGGTTGGGGAAATTGTTTTCCTTCTTCATGTTGATCAGCTACCATGATTTCAAAAGCCTTGTAAACCATATGCTCACTTCCCTCTTTAGCTTCGACGATGGGGACGGAGGGATCGCGGTAAATTGACTGTTTATCTTCTCCGTGGACCACGATTTCTTGGTTCTTATGTTCAAAATTAAACATTTGGTGCAGAGTAGAAGGCACATCTCCTGCTGCGTGAATGCATGGTATTCCTAGGAGATAGTTGTAGGATGTGTCCATATCAAATACTTGAAATGTTACCTCAAAGTCGACCAGACCAATGGTCAATACCAAGTCAAGTTCTCTTATGGTGTCTCTTTTAATTCAATCAAAAGATCGGATAACCACATTGTTGGGACGGATCCTCTCTGTTCTGTTATCCATTCTTTGCAATGTTGACAGTGGTCATATGTCCACCCCGGAACCTCCATCTATCATTACTCTTAAGACGTAATAGCCTTCGCATTTGACGGTGAGATGCAAGGCTTTGTTGTGGGAAACTCCCTCTGGAGGCAAATCATTCTTGCTGAGTGTAACCTAATTAATAGTGAAGAATCTTTTCGCCATTTTCTCCAGTTGTTCCACTGAGGTACCGTCACATAATCTTCATTTAAAGTTTTGGCTAACACTTTCTGCTGCTCTGGAGAATTCATCAGCAATGATAGTAAAGAGACTTGCTCGGGAGACTTCCGGAGCTGGTCCACTACCTCAGATAATAAAGAGACTTGCTCGGGAGACTTCCGTAGCTGGTCCACTACCTCACAGTCCGACATTTTCATTAATTTTTAGAGAAGGCCTCTGCCTCTTCGGCATTTACGAGATTTTTTGGTGGGAAGCACCTTTTGGTGGAATTGTTCACCTCTTCCAGGTCAGAATATTTCGTTCCGGGGTGGCTTTTTTGAGTTTCTTAGGAGATCTCTTTGCCTTTGTATGTTACTATTGTTTCTTCATAGTTCCACGGGACTGCACAAGCGTCTGTCATCGGCTTCTGGGGCGTGCGACCAATTAACACGGGTTCATTCAGCCTTGGCGGTTTAATCGGTACTCGCACCGCATAAGCTCCCTTGGGTACGTATATCATCTTAATCAACTCAAATCTTCTTGGGGGAATTAGATTTGGTTGTTTTTCTTGATGAACCCGTGGGATGTAGAGGATGGTTTTCTTGGTAGGTGCCGTCTCAGTTTTAGCTTCAACCTTCTTCTCTGTTTCCGGGTGATTGGATTCACTCACTTTCTTTTCTTCAACCTTCTTGGGGGTAACCTTTGATTTTCTATCTGCATCAGCAATGGCTATTATGGCTTTCAAAGTAGGGTCAAATTCTTTGTCCTCGCAAATTTTCCCGATGACTGGCCCGTTGTTATGAGCCAGTAATGGGTTATTAGTCACGTTCGGGACATCTTCATCTCTCATCACTATTTTCATTTGCTCTATTAGATCATCCATAGCTCGCTTTAGAGTCCAAAATATTCACTGTCGTGTCCTTCGGCTCCTCAATGATAAGCACAGCATACACCTCGTTGATAAGAAGGTGACTCAGGGTTTTACCTATTCGGGGGCACGGGATGCAAGAGACCCATTTGGACCAGTTATAAGTCGGAATAAGACTCCTCTATCGGCGTAAAGTTTTTCTTCTGGGCGGCTACCTGGGACAGAAATTGTTTTGGGGAGGGCGGGGATTATAGTGATTTTAGGGAGGCTGATTTCTCGGGGCCTGGATTCTGTTGACCTATTTTTGTGGTTCAGCGAATGGCTGGGCATTCATAACTACATAAGGTTGGGGAGCATAATGCATGTTTTTATAGGGATAGTAGTGTGGAGAGGTTCTTTCGGAGAATACGGGTCTGTGAGCATGATGTCTTCTCATACCAAAGGTTTCCATTGAATCTTCTTCTTTCTTTTTGTTTCTTGTGACTCCTTCTGCCTTGCCTTGGATGGCCTGGGAGGTTGCCTTATGGCTTACAAGCTCAGAGTTCTTTTGGATTTAAAACCATTTTCTACCATCTCGCTGATCTTGATTGCTTCCGCGAAAGGTTTGCCTATTGCTGACATCATATTTTGAAAATAATCCACTTCTTGCGCCTGAAGGAAAACAGTGACTATCTCTGTCTCATCCATGGGCGGCTTTACTCTTGACGCCTGTTCCCGCCACTTGACAGCATATTCTCTAAAACATTCTGAAGGTTTCTTTCCAAGTTGGCCAAAGAATTTCTGTCCGGGGCAGTGTCAATATTATACTAGAATTGCCTTATGAAACCCTGGGCAAGATAATCCCAAATGTGCCGTTGTGTGATATCTTGGTCCATGTACCATTAAGAAGCGATGTCTACCAAACTCCCCCCGAAGTATGCCATCAACAGTTATTCTTTTCCACCTGCCCCACACAATTGGTTGCAATACTTTTTCAAATGAGCAATGGGGTCTCCATGACCATTGTACTTTTCAAACTTTGGCGTTTTTAATCCCAGGGGAATATGTACATGCGGGAACATGCATAGATCTGTGTAGGAAACGCTCTTTTGCCCACCCAAGCCCTACATGTTCTTCAAGCATTGCATAAGGATTTTCATCCTTCTTGCTATCTCATCTTGGTCGGGCATTTTAGGAGTTTTATCCTGCACTGGTTTGAGCTCATATGCTAGTTAAGGATAAGTGTATGTGGGGTATGGGGGAGGCTCAGTTTGGTAATTAGGAGTTTGGAATATGAAAGTTGTAGGTTCAAAGATGGGTCTCGGCACTACGGGCTGTGGGGTGGCTGCACATGGAGGAGCCGTAACAATATGAGGAACTGTGCCAGAGGTCAACACTTGAGGACGGGCTTCAAAAGGTGCTCCGACAAAGTTGGCTGGTATGGTAGGCTGTCCCAAGAGGATGTTTGGGTGGCTGATGGGAACAGTGTTGGTACCCTTGACCTTGGGAATAGCTCAGAAAATCCAGAGATGGCATTTGGAGGCTCTTTTCCATTCGTCAAAGTGTCCCACATCTCCATGACTCTAAGTCGAAGATTCCTATTTTCTTCAGCTGCCGCAGATTCTGAGGCTATATGGGAATTGTTGGCAACGTCATTTTGGATGACATTTCTGCACTTCCTTTTGATCTAGTAAAATATCGATGCAATGCTAGTTTACCACAATCAACCACTATTTTCTAAAAGCCTCTGATTGGAATTAAGGCATCAAACAAAGGGTTAGGTTGAGACAGATAACCAACAGGGAATCGCATGTTGGGTGTGAGGCACCTATATAGTTAGCGGGTGTGTATTTGTTTGCAATGGTCGCATATGTCATCCTGGCATTTATTCCGAACTTCCTTTTGATTTCTACTCTTTGTTCCCTTGCTTTGGTTTCCCTACTTTTTAAAGAAAAATGGTTGAATCCTATGAAGATTTCCAACGTATCATGCTCTGCATGAATCATACTGAGTGTAGTTCATGAAAAGTGTGATGAAAATAACAGGATATTTTGGAATTTTCAATTCTTATAACGACAAAATTGTGGATACAACAATTATCAAAGTTAAAGGAAACTAACAGACTTGGACATAATAAGAATTACATACTCGGAGAGCAATAATGTGTAAAAGAAAACATAGAATGACTAACTCTTTTAAGGAAAATTCAATTTTCAGAAATCATGAATAAATTAAGACTTCAACTGCTTTGGGAGCTCGCGAGGCATCACTCGGCCTTGCTGCAGGTGTTCATGCTAAACTCGCTTGGAGATAGTGGAGGTCTTCCATCACTTGCCGAACAAAAGTCATGGCGGTGGTAAAGAACATGGATTTTGTCATATCCTTGCAATGGTTGCACTTTGTGGTGATGTAATCTTTGATAGCCCGTATCCTTTCCCTAATAACACCTTTTTCTTGCAACAAATGCCCAATTTGTCCGGCCCTCGCCTCTAGAGTTCACTGTGCTACCTGATTCACCTCCTGGAATTGCGCAAATCCATCTCCAACCTTACTATCACTGCATAACAATGTCCTCTTTCGGCTTTGAAGTCCCCGACTTGCTTGGACATTCTTTTCTCAGCCATGACGACCCTCCGCTTTAACCCAGCAATCTCATCAATATGCCCTTCTTTTAATTTCTCAAGGATGCAGGCTCGTTGCTCTACACTTTTAGCCAATTGCTTCCGAACCCTGGATAGCTCACCTTCCGCCTTATTCAAGTCAAACCCATACTTGGTTACTTTCCATCGCAAATTTTCTATGAGTTTTCCATCTTTTGTGCTCTTAGGGGGATTTTCTGCGGCTGCCTTCATTTTCTGGATTTGGGCTCGTGACATTTCCTTTTCTTTGGTATTAACTCTTCTTTTCTCCCTCATCTGCTTCGGCTTGCAATCCATTTTTAAATTGTAGCTCTTTGATTTTCTTTTTCCAATCTTCCTATAATGGCCATGTATTCATTCTCTTTGGCTAGCCAATCCCATTGCTCTTGTGACGTTTCAAAAAATTCTTGGAGATGTGGTCTTTTAGCCGGCCTTGCAAGCTCTATTTCTTTTTTATACCAAGTAATGTATCCTGGTGCAACCTCGCCTTTAGATATATCACGTACTCGGGTACCCACAGTCAAGTATTGACATTCACTCCATATTTTATGCATGACGGCTTCAAGGAATTGACTATTAGGGCGAATGTCAACCGCATGGCGACTAATATCCTCGTCCCTGGGAATCATTTGGCATCTACCTAATTGTCTTAGTACTCTGTATGGGACATAGGGCTGGACACTTCGGAGACCCATCAGAAGGAAATGAGGCCCGGTGGCTGCCATATACAGAACTTCATCCATAGGGAGCCACCCGAATGTCCATTCTATCTGATTTGCAGTGACAACCCAGAGATGCGACACCCATTCACTGGCACCCTCAGGTAATCTAATCCCATCAACCCTGTTGCACAATTCTTCTATGCAGCTCTTTGTTGGTGACCCAATATTCATGAACCAAGGCTGGTGGCATAAATGCTCGATCATCCATATTTGTAACAAAAGGTTACATCCTTCGGAGAAGTCTCCTCTCGCATTAAAGGCCGTGAGAGAACGGACGATTTCATATAAGATCATTGGAGCGAGGGTGCTCTTGGCCTGAGTTAGCCCCTGTTATTTGTATATTCATATATCCATCCCTCTATGGAAACACTACCAAACCCAAGAAGACAACAATGAACGCAAAACATCGATGCTCTTCCCATTTGAGCTGATTTCCTTTGCTACAAATATGATTTTCGGGGTTATTGAATCCCCCTATATGCCCGTACCTATGGTATATAAACTGCGAGGTACAGAAACTGGCTGATAAGTCTGGGTTATGAACCTTCCTACTGATTATTAAGGAGTCCAGGAACTTGTGCACGGCAAGGGCTCTTGGTGCGATCAGGTATTGGTGTCTCAAAGGAATCGTATGGGTCCCAATATATCAAGTTATTTCCTCCAATATCGGTGTGAGTTCAATGTCCAAGAAATGGAAAACATTATAAGCCGGATCCCAGAATGTGATTAATGCTTTTATGATAACTCCCCTTGGGTTAACTTTTAACAAGCCAGTAAGTCCTCCCAGATGCATGTTGACCTTGTTTTACCCTGCTTCCCCTAGGACATTCTACCACGGGTGCAGCTCCAAAGGAATTTTGTTCATGAACATTATAGTGCTCATTCTGCAAATTTATTAAGGTGAATTAGTATCGCAAAATTTAACTTCACAAAACATTAAAGCCAGTATTTTGTCCTTTCTGAAATGTATTTCTTAAAATCAGGGTCGAGCTTTGCGAATACGGCCTCGCAGCACTTCCAAAGGAAGATTTAAAGGGTGTGGTCGCTTGCCGATCAAAATAGACTCAGAGGTGGACATTTGCGCAGAATAAGCCTTCCGGTATCCCTTGCGGCAACATTCATCTGTTTCTGGCAGTAACGACATCACCCGATTTATTTAAGAAAATTATTAAAACTGGCCAATGGTTTTCCGTGTTTTGATTATTTTTGCAAAAGGGAGGTTGGACCCGATGAGGGTTGCCTACTTATCTCGCTCCCAATAAGAATCAAACCGGCGTAGTTTGGTTAAAGAAATTTATCAAAACAAAAATATTATTGTAAAACCCCCATTTTCTTTTTCTCTTTTTTTTTGTTTTGTTGTTTTTTCTTTTAGTTTTCAAAAATCTGGCAGCATTCCGGTGCTATTTGAGCATTGGTTTTACAAGTGGTCACCCTAGCACTGCTATTTTTCTCAATTTACTCTCCTTATTCTCAAGCTGGTCAACATACAAATCCAAACCAAATAAGTGCTAAAGTAGCACGTAAAATGTATCAGGACGGTCTTTTATTTCAGGTCACCTGTCCTATATGGACCCAACCCCTGTGTTGAGTCACCTAAGTAAAATTTATGATGCAAATAAGCATTTCTACTAGGGATTCGGCATGGAGTCAAGTTATTCTAAGCTAAAAACCTTGTTATAGGGTCTGACTGTGCACCCAAACGGACAACTCGAGTCGAGGAGGGGGCTACGTACCGGGAACCAAAAGGCCATCCGGCTTAGTAACTTGTTCGGCCTCTTTCTTATTTTCAGGTATGACACTAACATAATAGGGAGTCTCAACCAGTAAGCACATCCCTGGAGGTGAGAAATGAAGGGTTTCGTAGCAGTTTATACTGTTCGGATAATATCGAAGCGGTAAAAACATGTACCACTTAGCACAGAACATGTAAACAAATCAGAAGGAGTGAAATATAACAGTTATTCTCAGCTCGAATTCTTGAACCCTGAACCAGAGATTCTGGGTTTTTCTTCTTCCCCAGCAATATCGTTAATGATGTCACACCTCTTTTTTTACACTGCTACCCCGAAGGATGACACGTATAAGGGAGTTTTTCTAATTAAAGTGACATTATTCGAAATGAGATTATTTATTTATTATAGTCGCCACTGGATAGGTTTGGATTTTGGTGCCCCAAGTCTCCAGTTTATTTAGAATCCCAAATCGAGGAAATTTTTCGACTACCCAAATGGAGTCTGTCAACCAGAAATTCTAAGTAAGGAATTCCGTTGACCCGAGGAAAGGTGTTAGGCACCCCCAGATCCCGTGGTTCTAGCACGGTCGCTTAAACTATTATAATTGGCTAAAATTTTGATTTTTACACATGTTCATCCTATGGTGTAATTTTGAATTATTTCTTTACCTCTTTTAACATTTTTGAAGAATATTGCAACGTTATTAAAATACGTCTCGAACCGCGTCACACAAATGTACCTCGGTCTTTGACACATTTTAACATCATTGAGATTTGAATTTGGGTCACATAAATGCGCACCCGAATTTAGGAAGATCAATTATTAAAATAAAGTGCCTAAAGTATCTACGCGTTTTTAACTTCATGGGAAAACCGTGAAATTCGCTAAACGGTATCTCCCGGATTTCTAAGCATTTTATTATGATTAAAAGGCCACATAGCATATAATTTGGTTTAGCGTAGTGCACCTCTTTTGCTTTTAGAAAGGCAACATAAAGAAACTACGATTTTCTATTATACGTCGTCTCTAAAATAAAAGAAAAGTCCTAATTAATTCACATGTCAATGATCTACCATGAAAATCATTGCATCGTCATATTCGGTTGAAACACTGTCAGCATGCATATTCTCAACATATTTTATTGGGTGATTTCTACAATTAGGCTCCTTATTAAAAGTAGCAAGCCCAGGGTGTATATCCTTTCATGTGCCCCTCAACTACAATGGTTTGGGCCTTTAGTTTGATCCCAAAAACATAAAACTACAATTTAGTCATGAATCAAGGGTAGCATTCCACAAATCACCATGTCACAGCCGTTTAAAATCATCTCTAGTTTTAATATTTCAAAGACGCCTGGCAGGGTAAACTCCAGATAGTGATCTTTCCTTACTAGTGGATCGATATGCTAAAACTCAAGTTTAAATTCGACATATATAAACTAATAGACCTATCAATAGGAATCAAAATATGTGTACAGATGGAGCTTCTATTATTGAATTAGACACGAGGATCAAGCAGATTAGTGACTACCATGTTTCACCCTACTGAAATTTAAAAGAGTTCGAAATTGAACAATCCAAATAATTCGAAACAGTCCAACACAGTCCAAATGTTTGTCTATTACAACACAAATCTATTGGGACGAGTATTCTAAGTATCACTAAACTAAAGCCATTTACAACTACAATATTGAGATACAATGAAAATGCCTTCATTATAAGAACGTGGCTATGCATACATGTAGCGGTGCAATTTCTAAATCTCCCGAGCGAGAATAAATAACTGGAATTTTTAATAAAACAAGGAGAAAGTCAGCAGCAGTTCAAAACTCCAACGATTAGACACACATCAGCAGTATCACCCTTGACAATACCCAGGAAGCAAATGACAAATAATCAAAAGAAGAACTTTCAGCAATTAACACCCAAAATGAACTAAAACAAACTTGTTTGAAATCCAAATTTGACCTAAATTGGATTGATTCAAACTTGTCCGACTCCAATACCTTAGTTACCAAAGCATTTCAGGTCATTTTTCTCTTAATAGATCAAATTAATGGCAATAGGTTAAAAATAACTGAGGAGTTATTCAAATAGAGCAGTAGGATCTCAGAATTCCGAGTTAAAGGTTTCACGAAAATTTTAGAGTTTTTAGACTTCAGGATTTCTGAGAGTTTTAGAGGTTCAGACTTAATGGAATTATTTTTTTTGGGAATTTTTTGGATCTGAAACATGTGGAAAGTTTCCAGGGGACTCAAAAACTTGTGAATGAAGGCACAAACTTGCCTATTTATAACCCAAAATTAGAGCAATCCCTTTTTGTATTTTATTCACTAGTCCCTTTCCTATTTCTCAGAATTGTTCATTTAGTCCCTCATTTTCTGGCTTGTGCTTCAAGTTTTATTAGAAAATTACAAGAAATTAGCTTTTGAACCTACAATTAGAAGGTTCTAGGAGTCTGTTGCAAGATTCCTATACCCAAATACCCTATTACCCTTGTCCTTTTCTCTTAATTACTTAGCCTAGTTCTCATCCAATTGGTCAGAATTTTGACTATAGTTTACTACTCAAGGCAGTCAACCATAAACAAAACCTAATATTATTATCCAATGAGGTTAAATCCCTACTTGGCATGCTATAAACTAACCATTCAATTTAATAAAGACTAAACTATACTACTAGAATCAAAACAAACAAAATTATCAAATCTGATCAGTAACCATGAGGAAACAAATCAATGGAACACATATATACAGACAGATTTAAACTAGTATCAAGATCGAGAGACTGAATTAAACAAAGGAAAAACAAGGCTAGCCAACACATAATTCAAAAGCATTCACAGGGTATATCATAGAAAAGTATCGATCAACAGAAAAAAGAGAAACGTCAAACCAGGGAAAGGATGAAAAATTTTGAACTATCCTAGAATACAGAATGTGCAAACATGGATTTTTGAAGAAAACAAAAGAAATTAAATAAAAGACAAACTTAGAAAATTTAATACCTAAGGTGAAAAAAGAATGTCAAACCATTGGACCACAAATGAGCGCCTTGCCTTAATCATGAAAGGTCCCAAGCGTACCAAGACTTTGGCGAATCTTTATAATGGAACAAACTGGGACCAAGGTCGTTGTTAGCTCAAACATCCAATAGTACAAAGGATAGTAAAAGCACCAAGATACTCTAACTTCAGGGCCATTAAATGCACTATAGCACTCACTTGGTGAGTCATCTTTATAGTTTCACAATCCATGGACCGCTTCTTCGTAACCAAGTCCTTCATGAATTTTGCATAGCTTAACATTTGTTCAAGTGCCTCTACCAAAGGCACATTTATGGACAAACTCTTTATCATATCAATTAATTTCTTAAATTGATTGTCATTTCTTTGCTTTGTGAGCCATTGAAGATACATTGGAGGTGGCCTAGGCAAGTGTGCCTTGGCTTTAGGCACCACCAGCTCGGGCATATCAATCACGTGTTCCTTAGATGGGTTCACGACATCTTGTGTTTCCACCTCGGTCTAATCAATATGTATCCTCACTTTATTGTTCACATTGGTCTCAAACACATCTTCAATAATCAAAGGTACATTATCATCATGCAACTCAAAATCATCTTCCACAACTTGGTTTTTCTCAAGGAATGCACATAACCGCCTCTTTCACTTCTAGTTGTTACCACCATCACATGGTTGATGTTCCCACCCTTCGGGTTCACTACCATATCACTTGGTAGGGTACCCTTGGGATATTTGACCTAGTTGCACTTTTAAGTTCCAGATAGATGTATTATGCAAAGCCAATTGTGCATCAAAATCTTGATTCCTTTTAATCATTTTCTCGAACATACTATCACTTCTCGCCATATCACTCATGGAAGAACTCGGACCTTGAGAAGGAAAAGGGGGTGGATTGTTCGATTGTTGATACATGGGAGGCCTTTGAAAGCCTTTCCCCCGGCTTCCTTGGTTCCCACTATTATTCCATCCTCCTTGATTGTTGTTGTTACTCCAATTATTAAAGTTTACCATTCCAATTACCATGATTGTTACCTTGATTACCCTAATTATTGTTTTGATTGTTGTTGTTCCAATTGCCTCCGCCTTGTTGTTGATTACACCAATTTCCTTGGAGACTCCATTGCTGATTCGAAGAGTTGCCTAGTTGTTTCGCTTTGATCATCATAGAAAACATTCGAAAAACAACCACAATCATTGTTGACATAATGTCAACAATTTCCTTGAGTTTGTTGCCCTCTTTGCCACCTTTGTAGCATAGAAACATCTTCCATGGCATTGACTTGGCACGAGTTTTTGACTTATTACAATGGCGCCTGCGCCAATTGGTTCATAGTGGTCGTCAACTCCACTATAGCCTGCCCATGGTCATGTAACTCCTTATTAAATGAATAACCGTAGGGTTACCTTGAGGAACATTGGCTCTACTTTGCCATGCGGAGGATGTTTCCACAATCTCATCAAGAACGACACAAGCCTCATTATAATTCAACTTCATAACATTACCTCCGGCCAATTGGTTCACTATGCATTGATTTCTAGTATTGATTCCCCGGTAGAAAGTTTGTTCCAACATATTCTCCATCATGCCGTTATTGGGGCATTCCTTCATCATCGTTCTATGTCTCTCCCAAATCTCATGCAAAGGTTCTGTTGGCTCTTGCTTTAAGGCTAAGATTTCATCCCGAAGTACTGCCATATGACTTGGTGAGAAAAACATGCCAATGAATTTATCCGCCAACTCATCCAAAGATGTGATGTAATGATTGGGGAGCCGTATTAACTAATTCAATGTTGTACCCTGAAGAGAGAACGGGAAAATCCTCAATCTCAAAGCATCTCGGGACACGTTTGTTTGCTTGCTACCCCAGAATGTATCTACGAATCCCTTCAAGTTCTTGTACGAGTTTCGAGTGGAGGTGCCAGTAAAGTATCCTCTTTGCTTGAGCAAGGTCAACATAATATTTGTGATTTGAAAGTTCCTCGCCCGGATTCGGGGAGGAACAATGGCACTCGCATACCGTTGATTTAGAAGAACTCTAGGGGCCACTCTTGGCGGTGGCAGAGGAGGATATGGGATAGGATTGTTGTCATTTGCATTGGCCCAACATCCTCTACGTGGAGCTTGAGGTAAATTAGGAACCTCTTCTTGATCAAGATCATCTAACTCCTCCTCTGCCATGACATGCCAAGAGGGTCATTTGCATTAAGAGCCATGTGTGCCTGAGTGAGTGACATAAACAAAATTAGTAAACAAGAAGGAAAGAGAAGCAAAACATAAAACTAACTATACAGATAGTCAACACAACAAGCTCCCCGGCAACGGCGCTAAAAAGTGATTTCTTCAAACTCGACGCTAGATCAAGGTAGGAAGAGCGGGTCGCAATAGCTTTTACCCGATATGAGTGTCGGGATCAATTTTCTTAGGGAGCTAGTGATGGAGTTGGATTTTCTACCTAGCCTAAAGATGTGTTTGTACCTCTAATGTCACTTGAAACATTTTTGGGTTTTTGAATTATAACTACTTTTTTAAATCTAACTATTAACACTAAATTATGCTATGAGAATATTGCTAAGTTTTATCTAATTGGAACAAGGGAACTTGGGTTGTGACACTACCTAGGTGGCTAATTGACAAGTAGATATTACTTAGGATCGATTGTCATATTTGGGGCTTTTGCTATAACCGTTGCACAATTTTACCCACTCTCACACCTCTCGGTAGAGAGAGTGATTTTTGCCGAATTGACTCTCTCGAGACCAAATACATAGGCAAATAGACCAAGCAACTAGGGTTCAAGTATTGTGATTACTCTCTCAAGTTTTAACCCATTAATTGGGACCATCATTTCTCATGAGTCCATCTCAATTCCTTCTTTGGTAAATTTTAGGGTCATAGATCTCTTTCTCAAGAAAAGTTAAACACATAAAGCGTGAATCAGTGTTTGCAACCATAAATTCTAAATAAAAACATAAAATAAACCCAAAATAGCAAAAACCCATAATAAATCTAACCCTAAATGGAAAAACCCATCATTTACCAACACTAGGGTTGAGCCACAACCCTAGACAATGGGTTTAGCGACACATGCTTAAGGAAGAAATGAAATAATAGATAAAGAACGAAGCATATTAATTAAGTGCTAAAATGAAATTACAAGATTCTATCCCAAAAATTAAAGCTAAAGCGCCAAAAATGGCTTCAATATCGAGTCTCACGAGCGCATCTCATTCTGGAGTGCAAAAAGATAACCTAAAAATGGTAAAATGTTGCATTTATACTAGGCTATAAGAGCTGAGCAAAAATATCCCTACTGGGTCAGTGCGGGCCGCACAAAATGGACTGAGGCCGCACTGGCTCTTTAACTTCAACTTTTTGTTTCTCTGGTCTTGAGGACCGCAGACCGCATAGATTGAATCGCGTTCGTGAAGGCAACAGGTGCGTCACGCACAAGCTTGGCCGCGGACCGCGTGGCTTGACGCTTGGGCTATCACACTCTCTGAAGGTTGTGTAGCCACGAAGCCTTCACCGCGGACTGCGTAATATGTATTGCAGCATCATAGCTATAAGCCCAAACGTTTTATGTCTCTGAACCTCATGGTGCGGCCGCATTCACTTTTGCACGGTCCGCACTAGGTCCTCTTTTCCTCAATAACTTAATCTTTGATACTTGAGCAGGTTTCACTCCTTTTGAGCCAATATTTGATATTTCGTCACTTTATCGATCAAACCTGCAATCAAGCACGACTTGTGAGCATTTTGTGACTATTTTATAGTAGTTTATAAAAAAAGCTTAGGCAAGTAGGAGCATAAAACACGTTAAAATCCCTAGTTATCACCGCCCGCTCAAGCACTTTAACTTCTAAGGAAAAATATTCTTCGAGCCGTACTCTTTTTCCCTCACCCGAGTTTTGTCCCAATTGGGTATTCTCGGGAAGGATTTTGATGAGGAGACAAGGAGGTTATTCCAGGCTAAAGTACGAATAGATGAGACACAAGTCGATTAGTTCATTTCCCAACATCTCAATACTTCTCCAGGTCATCAAATGAAGGGACTATATTTACTGGGACTAGAATGCCAGCAAAGCAAACAAATAAATTTCTCCAACATATATAAGCAAAGCACAAGTACATAAAGCTCACCCATGTTTTCGCCAAAGCAACCCTACATCAATTAAGCAAAAATAACATTCGACCTCGTTCGAAGTAAATAACATTTGACCTAGCTCAAGTTAACTAATATTCGTCCTTGTTTGATTTGACTAACGTTTGACCTTATTGAAATTAAATTATATTCAACCTCATTTGAATTAAACAACATTAGACCTTGCTCGAAATAACTTACATTCAACCTCGCTTGAACTAATATACTGTTGAATTAAATTATATTCGACCTCGTTCAAATTGAGTTATATTCTATCGCGTTCAAATTAAATATCATTCGACCTCGCTCGAATTAATGCACATTTGACCTTGTTCGAATTAACTTACGTTCGACCTCATTCGAATTAAATATCGTTCGACCTTGTTCGAATTAAATAACATGTTTAACCTCACTCAAATTAACTAACATGTTTGACCTCGTTCGAATTAAATAATATTCGATCTCATTCAAATTAAATCACATTTGACCTCATTCGAATTAACTGATATTTGACCTTGTTTAAAGTAACACCTATCGGTCCTGACCTCGGCCCCAACCATGGCCAAAACGAAATTCTTATTATTAAGGCGATCAAACGGCAAAACATAATGAAGAAGCATACAAGTTTGAACAGAATATAGATCATGTATGAACTAAAAAAATAACAAATCATACTTCAAACATTTACAATGGCTAGTACTGACGCTTGCAAAAGCATGCACAAGAAATTACTAACAGAAGAAAAATCACTCGCACCCGATCCAATAACACCATCTCTCCCGTCACTGACGAGGTACTCATCCTCGTATTGGGAATTCTGCTCAATCCCATCCAAGCCCTACTCTCCATCATCGACCCCTAGTGTAGCAGGATCATAACCACAGGCGATCCGAGCTGCACGCGCCTTCGCACAAGCATCCTTAAAATTTGTTTAAAGAGATTTTATTTCTATAATCAAATCTCCGAATATATCCATTTGACCCTCTGTGTGGATCCACGTCACATATAAATCCCGCAGCACATTAAGATAAGCAGAAGTGCAAGAGGAGGACAATTGAGCCAACAATTGTACCTGCTCAGTTCCTAGAATGATGATTTGGTTATCAAGGCTTGAAATATTTTTCTAAGCCCCCTATCTACTCTTTGAGCCACTCCTCTTTGAGTTTGGCTGTCTCTAAATAGTTTACCCCCTCAGATTAGAGAACACGGATCACGACCTCCAAAGCCTCCATATTTGTTGAAGCTGCCGACCGGGCAACTTGGCCTTTTCCAAATTCAATGCCTTCTCGGCAAACTTAACACTTCGGGCATCAGCCATCCAAATATTGCTTAATTTGGCCCGTAGAGATATCACTTGGGCTTGAAGGTCCACACATTGGGCTTCAACACCTCTACTCACCTCAAGCTCCACTTCTTTGTCTCTTAATGCCCATTCAAGGATGTTGCACTTGATGACCCTTAGTAACTCATCATCCTTCTACTACAGCTCGTCCTTGATCGCTTGGAAGTTGCCGTTATCACCAAAATGCATGCACAACTCATAGTGCTTATTGTGGTACTTACGACACTTTTTCTCCATTTTCTAAAAAATGTTTTTACGCCTCTCCGCTCGGCGGGTGCTCTCAATCTCCAAAATGAGGGACTAGAAAGAAAAAAGAGAAGGAAAATAAGTCAAAATCAAAGAGTGGAGTGCAAGGTACAAAAATTAGAGAGGGCGAAAAACTTACCCCAAGGCTAGATATGCGGGATGATAGGTCGACATTATTCAACATCCCAAAGGTTCTGCCTTCCATATCAGAGCAAAAGGGATCTAAGGAATAGACCACGTCCTCTACATTCACTAGTAGGTCCCGCTCAGTAGGAACTATGATAGTCCTCGAGAAACCATCCAACCTGATTTCAACACGAGTAAACTCCTCGCTCAACATCCAAACTTTGCCAGGAACAAGGTTGGAGCCCGTCTTATAATCGCCCTCAGTGACCCCGTCGCTTCTCTTATGGGTATATGTGGTGGAAACGTCAACTGGCCTCGAAGTAGATGGCTAATCTCTCAGTTAAGTTGCCTCATGAAAAATCATACCTTTCACGGTCGTCGCTGATGGTGGGACTTCAGATGGTGGACCAACATTGCTATCATATATAGTAGTGGTCGGCTCATTATCGTCTCTCAAATAATCTACTGCTCCTATGGTTCCATCACATACATCCAACAATCTCTTCTTATGAGGAACCAAGTCCTCCTCGTTTCATGATTACTTATCGGCATTATGCAACACAGGAAAAGTTGAGGTTTCCGATGTTTAAGTCGCAACCTATCAAGTTGGTTCAACTGAGATCAGAGGTCAAATTGAGGAAGACAACCGGGCATGCCTGGTTACAGTAGGGTGGATCCTATTGTAGCGGTATTTTGGTGAAATTCAGGAGTAGAAGCTTTTAAATTCCTCAAACCTCCCCGTGATAGCAACAAAATAAAGAGAAGAAGGTCTAGGTAAAACCCCGCAACAATGAAAAGCAACCAATCTAAAAAACAACAACAAAGAATGAAAATAAGCACTCACCAGGAAGCTTGGTCCTGAACTTAGCACGGAAGGCCGACCATTGACGAATACCCACCGTATGAGGAAGGATTTGAGTAACCCAATCGTGAATATCTTTAACTAGAGGAGGGGGATCAACCTTAGCTGCACGAAGAAAGGACAGTCAACACAACCAAAGTCAACCAATACAAAGTACAATAAAAGGAAAAGGGGAAAGATACCTACAAGCATAGTTCTAAAGCTTAGGGAACCTTCTTGCATTAGTCACTACGTCCTCAATATTGATGTAGAAGTAATTGAGCTAGAATTGACGGTTGGTCTTATCGTACCACTAGACATTTGCTACCTCGATGGCAAAGATGTAACATCGTTCCCCTATGAAAACTGGGAGTGAAGAGATGCATCAAGTGATAGACCTTTACCTCGACCCCACCAACTCCCTGAACTTCAAGATCATGTGAATGAGCTTGTATATATTAGGAGAAAGTTTGGCTGGGCGCACTGGTAATAGCGGCATAACTCTTCAGCCAGGGGAAGAATAGGGAAACAATTATCCACATAGAAGGGGTAGGCATAGAACGCGCAGTATCCAGGGTGGTGTATTTGCACGACGTTATGCGCCGCACTGATTAGGTCTATATGGGCGGGAATTTCAAATCTAGCCCTAAACATGGCAAGAGCCGTCTCCTTCATCAATAACTCTAAGACTTCGGGGTCATGTTTTGGTAACTTTGAGAAATCAGACCTATTTTTCTCCATATGAGGGTTTACCTCCGCTACAGTAAGGAAGCTATCATCCTCTACAACAATGATCTCTACATCGTTAGGGGGGGCCACACACTGCAAAAGGTGTGGGGTTAGACACTCCCCTAGAACCTGAGATGTGTTGACCATCTTTGTTAGTATATGTATTAATATGACATAAGCACAAAAGAACCATAAGTAGTAGAAGTCACTAAAATCAATGAAAGCAGAAACATGAGAGAAAGTAACAGATGTAGAAACCCATAATGAACAAGGAAAAAGACACAAATTCTCAATGTTAGGGAGAGGAAAGAGTGAGGCAAAGAGTTTCACCCTTGTATATATAACAATCAGGGCATCAATACCGAGAAAAAACAAACCGTTAATGCCAAACGATGCTGTTCAAACTTCCCACCTAAATATCTCGACCACGACTAATAGAGTCCACATATCGAGGTCATCCAGAGTCGATCCTAGTAAGCGGATGGACTAACTATATGGGTCTAGATTTTTCTTAAAAGAGATTTAACACGATGTGTTGCTACAAAAACTAATATGGCCTAGGTCGGGATCTAAGTAGAGGGGCTCATGGCCGCGCAACCGATAGCGATCGAGGTCAAGCATCAAGAGGAGCAACAACTGCTACTTTTGAAATAGACAATATTCCATCGAATATTCTCTATACTTGTACTTTTATTGTTGATTGGGGGTATTTCCCATATAAATAGAAAGAGAGATAAGGTGGGGGAGGGGTAATATTCTTTGATAAGAGCATTCTATGAGAAATAGACTCACTCTAGATGGAATACAAATATAACCTTTTTTAACAGATTCGATTATTTATAATTCCACACCTTTTCCATCACGTCCCAGAAGGATCCCTATATTTTAGTATTTTTTTTCCATCTATCATTGTAAGGGGGAGGAATCATCCGCCTCCTTCAATATTGGGTTAACTATTCTATCTATTTACTTTCATGACATTTATTGCTATTTATTCTCGACATTCTCTCTTCATTGATGATCTTGAAAAATTAAATACGTACTGCATTTAATCTACTCTCAATGTAAAACTACCCTACTCATATTGTCCGATCATGTCACGCCCCGAACCTAGTCTTGGACGTAACATGGCACTCGGTGCTTAACTACGTGTGACCAAGACAATCAATTGGCTGGCTAAATCAACATGTGATATCATAACATACTGAATGAAGAAGATAAACTAATACATGATGATATAGTGAAAGTCTAGATGATATAAATGAAAGTGCGGAAATACCACAAGAAGTCTGAAACATATAGGTATCCAACATTGCTTAACATGAAACGCCTGAGACTCTATCTAACTATTACTCTAGTCTATGAAGCCTCTATTGAAGTACTGAAAACACTAACTATCTGTAAATACTGAAAGGCTGTAAAGTAATTATAATGCCTTGAAAGAACTGGGGATCACGAAATAGCTGATACAAGTGTCCTAACTCACTGAATCGCCCACTTGTAAATCATTACCTGCATTGTGAGATGCAGGCCCCTGGCAAAAAGGATGTCAGATTTGAATTACACTGGTATGTAAAGAAACTAAAAGAAAGAACTATAAATGTTGAAACTAATACTGAGTTGATAGCTGATTATTGATAATTGATAATTGATAGTTGAAATGATAACTATTGAAACTAAAACTGAAATCATAACTGATAGCTAATAACTGATAATTGATAACTGAAACGTTAACTAATAGCTGAAATGGCAACTGATAACTTATAACTAATAGCTGAAATGAAAAAATGAAGTAAGGTTATGAATACTCATTCTTCTGAATGATGAACAACCTATTTATCTGAATAAGCTACGGCTTCGGGCCCAATATATGTATATGCACAAGCTACGACCTCAGGCCCAAGTATATGTATACATAACTACGGCCTCGTGCCCAAAAATGCATAATGCATAAAGTACGTCCTCAGGGCCAAATATACATATAACATACTTACATGATAGTGAAATACTCAATCATACTGATATTGGAATATTGGATCACATGGAGTTACATAATACTGGAATACTAAATATGACTAGACTGAGACATGTATTATTGAACTGATTATGAATACTGAAATTTCAACTGAGTAATCATTACTAAGACTCGAGGAACCAAACCCAATTCTATATTAAATATGCACCGAGATCACAATATTCAGAATGAAAGTCATTAACGGGTTATGAAGATAGAGAGTAGAAGTTGTGAAACTACTCAAGGAGGTAGGCTTAACTATATTTCTGAGGCAATTAGTAACGTTCTAAAAGAAACTTAGCGTAGGGAAAATCATTAAAATCTCCAATCATAGAGAGTTAGCCTCACATACCTTATCTTCCTGCTCTTGAGCGTAATACAATATTCTCTAACCATTTCAACTTAAATCTATATCAATAAAAGCCAAAGGGATTCCATGTTAGCAATAATACTCATGTTTTGGTTACTTAGGCATTTTCTCAAACACTTGGGGGTGTAAAGTTTGATAGTCCTTATAATGGTATTTCTACACTCAGTAACCCATTATCTTGCTTCTAGAAAGATTCTAAAGTCTCAAGTGGTTATGATCAACATCATTCTTTATCACCCATAATGTAATCAACAACCATAACCAATAATAACCAATCAATAACCCAAACCTATCACCGTTCATGTTTTTCTATCAACTCATATCTCATAAAATAGAGTCTATTGTAATTAATTCAATGATAGAATCAAGTAGAGGGTAAAGATATTACCTTTTTGACGTTCAATCTTCATGAATTCGAGTTCTAGGGTTTCTTCTCTGAACAATGGTGCCCCAATCGAATATCTAATGATATGGAGGGTTTAACCATGTTAATAAGATGTTGGAAAATTGAAATTAATTTAGAATCACCATTAGAACATACCTTGGGAGGTGGAGGGACCTTAAAGAGTTAGGTTTTTGAGAGTTTTCCTTTCTAGAGCAATGTTTTAAGTTTTGGGGCTGCGGGGGACGAAATATGGCTAAAAAATGACTTCCCAAGTCGGCCATTGCGTCCCAGTTGGCCAAACCGTGGTTCCGACTGATAATTAGGGATTTTAACGTGTATTATGCCCCTACTGCCCTATGCTTTTATTATTATTTGCTATAAAATTGTCCCAAAAGGCTCATATGTTGTGCTTAGTTTAAGGTTGATCGACAAAGTGACGAATGAAAAAGATCAGCTTAAAAGGAGTGAAACCTGTTCAAGTATCAAAAACCAAGCAATCTGAGGGAAAGCATGCCTAGTGCGGACCGCGCAAACTCGAATGCGTCTGCACTAGGTTATTCAGAGTGTTGGCAAACCAGGTAAGAGGCAACGCGACTACAGTTCTATTCTAGCGGACTACGATGAAGGCTCTGCGGGCGCACTACCTTTTCATGCGGTCCACAGACGAGTCATTTAGAGAGATCAAAAATGGCCAACTCTAAGCCATGCGGTCCGCGGTCCTGATTATTCTAACCGTTCCAGCTTCCTTCGTTGCCGCGATCCATGCTACGCGGTCTATGGAGCCCAAGTTCAGGGAAGCCATAATTGAAATCAAAGAGCCTATTGCGGCTTCGATCCATTTTATGTGCCCCGCACTAACCCCATAGGGGTATTTTTTTCCAATTTTTCGGCCTAGTATAAATAGAACATTTTACCATTTTGAGGTTATCTGTTATCTTCAGACTTGAGCTGCGCTCCTGGGAACGTATATTGTAGCCATTTTTGGCACTTAAGCTTTAAATTAACGATAGTTTCTTGTAGTTTCATTTAGCAATTTATTAATATGCCTTGTTTTTCTTCTATTTCTTGATTTTCTCCCTCAAGCATGAGTAACTAAACCCATTAGCTAGGGTTGTAGCTCAACCTAGTGTGGGTAATTGATGGGTGTTGGCATCTAAGGTTAGATTGACTATAGGTATTTACTATTTGGGTTGATTTTATGTTTTAATCTATGAATTGGTGGTGTCAAGCTGATTGAAACTTTGTGTATTTGACTCTTCTTGAGAAATATAGTTTATGTCTTCAAAATTGACCCAACAAGGAATTGGTATGGATTCATGAGAAATGATAGTCCCAATTAACGGGTTAAACCTCGAGAGAGTAATCTCCCTACTTGAACCCTGGTTTTTTGATCTAATTTTCCTACCCGTTTGGTCTCGAGAGAGTCAATTAGGCAAAATCACTCTCTCCACCGAGAGGTGTGAGTGGGTAAAATTTTGCAATGGTTATAGTGAAAGTCCAAATTATGTCAATTGAACCATAGTAACATTTACCCGTAAATTAGCCACCTCGGTGATATCACGACCGTAGTTCCCTATTCCCATTAGTTAAAACTTTAGCAATCAGCTCGTAGCATAATTTAGTTTCAATTAATAGTTGATAGTAGTAGTTATAATTGAAAACCCCAAAATGTGTTGAAAGTGATATTTGAAGCAAGCACACATTTCTAAACTATATAGATATTCAAACTCCACTACTAGATTCCAGAGGAATTCGATCCCGACCCTCATATCGGGTAAAAGCTATTTCGACCCGCTCTTCCTACCTTGGTGTAGCGTCGAGTTGGAAGGGATCACTTTTTGGCGCCATTGTATGAGAGCTTACGATGTTGAATATCCGTTTAGTTAGTTTTGTGTTTTGTTTCTCGTTCCTTCTTGTTTACTAATTTTGTTTGTGTCAATTACTCAAGTACCAATGGCTCTAAATGCTAATGACCCTCTTGGAAATGTCATGGCGGTGGAGGAGGTAGAAAATATTGATCGAGATGAGGTTCCCTTACCTCAAGATCCACGTAGAGGCCATCAGGCCAATGACAACAATCCTACTCCAGACCCTTCTCTGCCACCACCAAAAGTGGCCCCAAGAGTTCTCCCAAATTAAGGTTATGTGAGTGCCATTGTTCCTCCCCGAATCCGGGCATGGAACATTCAAATAACAAATGTTATGTTGACCGTGCTCGAGCAAAGAAGATACTTTACAAGCGCCTCTAATCGAAATTCCTACAAGCACTTGAAGGGGTTCATAAATAAATGTTGGGGTAGCAAAAAGACAACCGTGTCTGAGGATGCGTTCAGATTGAGGATTTTCCCATTCTCGCTTCGGGGTAAATCATTGGATTGGTTCCAAAGGCTCCTTAATCATTCCATCATAACGTGGGATGAATTGGCGGATAAGTTTATTTCCAAGTTCTTTTCACTGGGTCACATGGCGGCGCTTCGAGATGAAATTTTGGCCTTCAAGTAAGAGCCCACGGAACCCTTGCATGAAATATGGGAGAGATTTAGAACAATGGTGAAAGAGTGACCAAACAATGATATGACGGATGTGATGATTCAACAAACATTTTATCGGGGCATCAACATCACTAATCAATGCATTGTGAACCAATTGGCTAGAGGCAATCTTATGAAGCTTCCATACAATGAAGACTGTGATGTTTTGGATGAAATAGCTGACACTTTTTCGGCATGGAAAATCCGAGAAAATATGCCCCAAGGTGACCTCAAGGTCATACTTTTGCACAAGGAGTTGCATGACCATGGTCAAGCTTTGCCGAGCTTACTACTATTATGAATGAATTGGTGAAGGCGCAATTGCAACAAGTCCAAAATCCTCGCTAAGTCAATGCCATAGAATGAGTGAATATGATTAAGAGAAGGAAAAGATGACAACTACCTCAAGGGAATTGTGATCAATATGATGATGGTGGTGTTTTTTCGAATGAGTGCTATAATGATCAAAGTGAGGAGGTTCAATATGTCAACAACTATCAATGAAATTGAGGCAAATCTTAAAACCAGAAATGGCGTCCCCAAGGATATTAGAGCAATCAACAAGGTGGTGGTAATTGGAACAACAAAAACCAAGGCAAAAATTAGGGGAACGAAAATTCGGGCAATCAAGGTAATTGGAATGGGAATAACAACAACAATTGTAACAACAATGGTAATTAAGGTAGGTGGAATAACAATGGAAACTAAGGCAACCGAGGGAAAGACTTTCAAAGGCTTCCGATGTACCAACAACCGAACAATCCGCCTCAATTTCAATCTCAAGGGTCTAGTTCTTCCGGTAATTATATGGGAATAATTGCAGTCATGTTTGAACAAATAATGAAGAAGAACCAAGACTATGATGCTTAATTAGCTTCCCACAATACCTACATTCTGAATTTGGAGGTGCAAATACTGTTGAAACACGTTCTCAAGGCACTAAACTAAACGTGTGTTCATATTTGTAGGTTTTGATAAATGACAAACGATGCGCAATTGACATATGACGAGGTCCAAGCACAAGCGCGCAAATGTCACGTAACGAAGTTCAAGCACAAGACAAACAAGATCAAGATTAAACAAAGTTGTACATGAGTCACTCTTTAATTGTGATCTTGATCCGACAATTTAACCCAAGACTTGGCTTCTCTCGTAAAATCATTTTTATCAAATCATGCATATTTAATTTAGAGCAAAATGATTTTAAATCATGCATATTTATTTTAGCAAAATTATTTTTAAACATGCCTCTAAAATCTGGACAAAGATAACCGATTATGTACTTATGATAATCGATTATGTTAAGGCAGTGTCCATCAGATTTTTGAAATCTGCATGACAATCGATTGTGTACCTTATGACAATCGATTGTGTTGAGACAGTGTCCATCAGATTTATCAAAGCTACAAAATAATCGATTGTGAACCTTATGACAATCGATTGTGTTGAGGCAGTGTCTATCAGACTTTTCAAAGATACAAAATAATCGATTGTGAACCTTATGACAATCGATTGTGTTGAGGGCAGTGTCTATTAGATTTTTCAAGACTGAAAAATAATCAATTGTCCATATAGCATAATCGATTATGTAAATGACCGTTGCCAAAATATTTTCAAACTCCGTCAGATAATCGATTATAGGATTTTAATATCGATTGTTTGAAGTAAAATCTAAAAAAGATTTTTTGAACGTTGCCAAGTAATCAATTGTATATTTCTGATAATCGATTGTTTTAAGTAAAATCTGAAAAAGATTTTTTGAACGTTGCCAAGTAATCGATTGTATATTTCTGATAATCGATTGTTTTAAGTAAAATCTGCAAATGATTTTTTGAACGTTGCTAGTAATCGATTATACGTCTTAGATAATCGATTATGCTGCGTAAAATCTAGGAATGATTTTTGGAACGATTGGAAAACAATCGATCGTGCCAATTAGACAATCAATTGTCGTAGCACAAAATCAGCAATTCTTGATTGGCAATTAGGCAACGGTTATGCATGTTTTTGACACTATAAATGCATCTTCAAATCAGACTTCTAAGCACAACAACTGATCATATTATTGCTAAAGCTTGCATACTATCTTATTCATCATTTTCTATTCATTACATAAGTTTTTGAGAGCCAAATTCTTGACGAAAGTTGTTGCGTTCTTGAGCGTATTTATTTTACTCATATATACTCTTAAGGAGAGTCTTGTTTTGAGTGCAAAGTGTTTTTATACACTTGAAGGGAAGTGTTAATCCCTTGTATTGTAAGAAGGAACGTTGTGATTCCTTTGGTTGAAGTCTTGAAGTGTTGTATCTTCGAGCAAAGGTTGTTGAGGCTTGTGTGACTCAAGTTCTCAGTTTGTGACGGTTTGTTAAGCACCCGTAAGCTTAACGAAGTTAGTGGAAATCTCGAGAGAGTCTCTCGGGGACTGGACTAGCCACGGGTTGTGGTGAACCAGGATAACATCGGTGCGTTCGTTCCTTATTATTTACTTATCGCACTTATTTCATTCCTGCAATTTTTAAATTCCGCAAGTTTACGCTGTTTTTTATTATAACGCTATTCACCCCCTCCCCCCTAGCGTTAAGCGTATATTCTAAAAAATACGCCAACTCTCTCAATTGTTAAATACTCTCCCTAAGGATTCTCTACCAAGTGATATGGTGGTGAACCCTAAGGGTGGAACAATAACAATCATGTGATGTAGTTACAACAAGAATTGAGAGAGGCGGTGAAGCGCGTGCCTCGAAAGAAAATCAAGTTGTGGATGATCATGTTGGGTTCCAAGAAGATGTGAGTACTTTGATTGTTGAAGATATGGTTGAGACAAATGTGAACAATGAAGTGAGGATAGATATTGATGAGGCCGAGGTGGAAACACAAGATGCCGTGAACCTGACTAGGGAACACGTGATTGATATTTTCGAGCCGGTGGTGCCTAAAGCCAAGGCACCTTTTCCTAGGCCACCTATGCCTTATCCTCAATGGTTAGAAAAGCAAAAGGGTGATAAAAAAATTCAAAAAGTTCATTGACATGATGAAGAGTCTTACAATCAATGTGCCTTTGGTGGAGGCACTTGAGCACATGCTAGGGTATGCAAAGTTTATGAAGGATTTGATAATGAGGAAGAGGTCGATGGAGTGTGAAAAAATTAAGATGACCCATCAAGTGAGTGCTATCGTACATTCTATGGCCCCAAAATTTGAAGACATTAGAGCTTTTATTATCTGTTGCAATATCGGAAGTGCATTTTTGTACAAGGCCCTTTGTGATTTAGGGGCTAGCATATGCCTTATTCGGTCTTCAAGACTTTGGGAATTGGGAAACCTAGGCCAACCTCAATGAGACATCAAATGGCGAATCAGTCAATGAAGCACTCTTTGGTTATAATTAATGACGTACTTGTCCGAGAGGACAAATTCATATTGCCGGCCAACTTTGTCATTTTGGATTGTGAAGTGGAATTTGAATTCCCAATTATTCTAGGGAGACCTTTACTTGCAATGGGGAATGCATTGGTTGATGTTGAAGCGGGTGAGCTAACTTTCTGAGTGGGATATGAGAAGGTCGTGTTCCATGTTTGCAAATCCATGAAACAACCCAATAGCACCGAGGTGTGCTCATTTGTGGAACTTGTCATTGCTGTGATAATAGATGATACGAGTTCTATGATTAATGTTGAAGATCCCCTTGTTGTCGAGCCTCTAAATTTGGATGTCAATGATGATGCAAGTAGAATGACGTGCATAGATGCTTTAGATGTTATGGAATCTTATGAGCGCAGTAAATTGTCTTTGGATCTTGAAAACCGACAAATTCCACTAACAAAGCCAATAATAAAGGAGTCACCGGTGTTGGAATTGAAACCACTTTCTCCACACCTCATTCCCACGCTCCGTATTTCTAAAACTATATTGGAGAATGATGTTAAACCTTTCTTGGAGCATGAAGGAAGATTGGATGAGGTGATGCAAGAAGTGGTGGTCTACCCCTTTTTCTAACAAATCTTTGATTTATCTGGTGCACTGCGTACCGATGAAGGGTGGCATGACTGTAGTAAAAAATTCTTAGAATGAGTGGATTCCTACAAGAATGTTCATAGGTTGGCAGGGTTGCATGGACTAAAAAAAATTAAAATGCGTGCCCCATAAGGATCATTATCCCTTGCCATTCATTGATCGGATACTCAACCAATTTTCTGGGCGTGCTTTTTATTGCTTCCTGGAGAGCTTGATGACATCCATATGGTGGCGCTTCTTGATTTAAAGTAATATAATTGTAACTCGTGTCGTGTCGTGACATTAAATCAGGCGCTTACTTGGAGGCAACCCATGTCTTTTTCTTTTTCTTTGATTTTCTTTATAGTTTAGGATTTTTGGTCTGAATGGTTATGAGATGTTGCAGGGACTATGTTGATGTAGTGTAAATCAAGTTGAAAAAATTGAACAGTCTCTGAAGTTGCCAGTGTGGCTGTGGAACACTTTGCGCGGTCTACACTTGTATGGGTCATGTGAGGTGCTCTCTGATGTTTGCCACCATGGCTGCATTCCATTTAGTGCGGACCGCGGTGGACCTCCACGGCGGTGGTCTACTTTTGTTCAGTCCATGGAGGTAGCATTCTCAAGCTTCACTTGAACAACCCCAACGTGGTCCGCGGTTCGTTCTGTGTGGCCGCGCTAGTAGGTGAGAATGGGTCCTACATATTGTGAGCACGTGATTTTGCCTCACTCGAAACATTCCTATAGAATTCTAAAAGTTAGGATTCATCTTTTATTATTTTCATTGTTAGGGATTAATTGCACGATTTTGTGTTTATTTGCATTTTTCGTGCATTTTAAATTGATATAATTCAGAAAAAAATACAAAAAATAGTACATTTGCATTTAGGACCCAATTTTACATTTTCTTAGGTTTATTAGCATTTGACATTATAAAACATAAGGAAAAAATAACAAAAATGGTCATTTTTTACATTTGTTTAGTTTTCTTTTTAAATTTGGGAAGTAGTTTATATTTAAAAATTAATTAGTTTTAATTGTAGTGTTTAAATTTGGTCTTGTCATTTTTTATTTTTCATTTGATAGAACCAGAAAAAATGAAAACAAAAAATGAGTAATTAATTAAATAAAAGAGAAAAAGAAGGAAAACAAATAAATTAATTTAAAATTGATAAAGAAAAATTGAAAAAAGGCGAATAACCAAAATCATGCCACAAGATATGGGCTAGTTTTCAGCCCACAAACCCCAAGACCCGTGCAAAACCCAAGCCCAAACACCCCACACCCGGTCCAGAACCCCCAGAGCCTAAACGACCCCATTTCTACGCCCCATGATCTGAGACGTCGATGCACTTAGATCAAAAGGTCGAAGAGTGAGGTTGTAACACATACATAACTGTTCCAAATAACCCCCCAACCCCACAGACTCAACCTCGTACCATATCTCCGAATAACCCTAAATTACACCAGTGTAACACCACCATAAAACCACTGTTCCTCCGCCGTCTTCATCCGCCGCCGGCCGGAAATCGCCTCCGCCGGTGGCCCATCTCCAATCAACTCAAAATTAACACCAATCGTTCCCTTCCTCCTCCTATTTCCAATGATCCAAGTCCTCGCCTTCGAATCCCAACCGATTGTGTCGAATATTAATTTAAAGAGGTCACTGTTCCGCCGTCCACGGTGGTGCCGGCTTAGACGACAACAAAAAATACACAATAGCATCCTCATTCCACTCTCGTCACAAATCAAACACCAGTTCCCCTCGAATCATTGTCAAACGACTTAAATATCGATTTAAAATCCAGCCAAAAGTCACCCCAACCTTTTTATCAAACCAAAATGGTACCCTGAGTCACCCTGACTCCCCTTACCACAAAATCAAGGTTATTGGGCCCTCGAATGACCTCACAGCCTCTTCGAGTCAAATGTAGGATTTCCGGAACCCTCTTAGTAATGCATGAAGAGTTCTAGGCCTTAAGAGTATCAAGCTAAGTGTTTTAGTCTATGCTTTTAATTTATGTTTTTTATTGCAAGTTATTTCAGTCTCAAAGTAGCTTTCTCTAGTCTTGATAATTCATTATGATTAATTTTCCTTTCTTCTTCTATCCTGGACTTAGTCTATGCCTCATTTTTTTTAGTCTATTCTTTTTGTTTTAGTTTTTATTTGTAAGTTATTTTGAGGGTAGAATTTTTTATGTTTTATTAATTCAGTCACAATTTTTTTATTTCTTTTTATATTTTATCCTTAATACATGCTTCATTTGTGTTGGTATAAGTTTAGGTTGTATTAAGTGTTGTGATCTCTCGCTTGTGTTTGATGTTGTGTGGATATGTCTACTAACCATTGTTGTTCATTGCTTTTTAAATACATGTTCTAGTGACAATTGCATGTTAGTTTAGTGATTTGGATGGTGGAGATTCATTTAGGGTTAGGATAGATGGACTTGATCTTCAGATATTACTGTTCTCTTGTGGCTGTTAGTTTAATGCCAGGTTTGACTTTAGGATATTAGAATTAAGTCTGGTATAAGTTGGTTCAATTGCTGGGATTTCTATAGGTTGGATTGGAAATAGCTGATTAGTCTAATTTTGGTTAGTGTTAAAACTAAGGATAAATAGTTTGGAAAGATAGTATGGTAAAAATGGAAATTTCAGTGGATTAGAAGGGTAGTATAGGTCTTGGATGAAAGGAATCTTACATGAAACTGATTTGGAAACCGCTAGAACATTTTACATGGGCTTCCAATCAGATTTTTGAGATTACAATGCAATAACTTGGCTAACAAGTTAAGAATTGAGGGACTAACTAATACAATGTCAAAAAATTGAAGGGACTAATGGTAAAAATGAAAGTTGAACTTTTCCCTAGCTTACTCGCCTATAAATGTATAGATATCTTGACTGAAAAGGCATGAAAAAACCTCTTATAAATCCTTCAAAATCAGTCCTAAACACAAGAGCAAAAAAATAAAAAATAGTAGATATGATTCCTCCAAGGAAATCTGCTGAAAATTTGAATACACAAAAAGAAAAGGGCAAAAACTACTTTTCCATTGGCATCAACCATTTTTGAACTTATCTTGAAATCATATGTGTTAACGCTGTGTGGATCCTGGTTTATTTTTAGGAAAACTCTCTGTTTGTTCCTGGGTTCCGAGTTTGGTTTCATTGCTACATTTACTGGGTAGATTTGTTGCTGTTTTGTTTACCTACTAATAGGTATTCATTTGCTGTAATTCCAGGTACACAATTGAACTCAACTTGAAGTAGCTTTGAGATGAAAATGGAATAAAAAATGCCCAGGCATCTGTTTCCTAATTGTACGTGTTTGGATTGTTGTGTTTAGAAGTTAAATAGATCTTAAATTATATATTATAGTTTAACATAGTTTAAATTTTGATTTATACTTATATAAACTCTAGATTGTATAACTTGGATGGAACATAACTTTTTTTTTTTGGAGTCTATTTCCATATTTTGAATTGATTCTAGGCCATTTCTCTAATGATCTGAATGCCGTATCTAATGGTTAAATCTAGACTGCTATAACAGGATGCTATGAGTATGATTGATTCATCTCTAAGATTCGTTAGTTGCATTCAAAAATTAATGTGTTTTAAGAGTTGTGGTTCAAACAATGAACTCGCACCTCATTACAGCTTTATTCATAGATTTTCACCTTCCTATTAGTTATGATTAGTTCTTATGATGGGTCATTAGTAAAATCAACGTCATTCTAGTATTGAAGTTTATTGGAAGCATGGAGGTACAATGTATTAATTTGAATAGGCATGTTGTCTTTGAACCAGAAAAAATCTGCATTTATGCATCTCAAATATGCGTAAATTTAATCGTCTATCATAGCTCATAATTATCCTGATTTAGTCGTTGCCTTCCTTGATCTTACAGGTTAATCTATAGTTCAGTAATTCCGTAAACAAAAAGGTTCGGTGGTGATGTTTCAAATATGTCATATTCGGCCAGATGTAGTAAATTGAGCTAGAAATTGGGGTTTTCAAGAGAGGTGGCGAATTTCAATTAAGAGTTTTCATCCTTTTTTTGAATTTAGACTTGAATCTGAAGCTTGAGTTCAATAATTGCTAATTAACTAGGTCCATTAGAGGCAAACACTATTGAAAATCCTAGTTTGCTTTATGACTGCCTTTAAATAATAAAACGAGGTGCGCCATGCCAAATAAAACTCATGAATCGCGCCTCTTCAAACGCTCCCATTAAAATACTTAGAAATTCGGGGCATCCCATTTAGCAAATTTCACTGCTTCCCGCAAATATATAATACGTTAGTCACTTTAGGTGCATCTTTTAATAATTTCATCTTCCTAAATAAGGGTGTGCATTTCTTGTGACCCAAATCCAAATCCCAAAATGTTGGATAAAATGTGTCAAGGATCTGGCATCATTTCATGTGACGTGGTCCAAAAACATATTTTAAATGACGTTCACATTCCTAAAAATTCAATTAAAAGCGGTAAGTAATTTAAAATTTAACTATAGGATGAACATGTATAAATCAGAATTTTAGCCAATTATAATTATTTAGCCGACCGTGCTAGAACCACGGGATCCGAGGGTGCCTAACAACTTCCCTCGGGTCAACAGAATTCCTTACTTAGAATTTTGGCAGACTCCATTTGAGCAGTCGAAATTATCCTCGATCTGGGATTTAAAACAAACTGGTGACTTGGGACACCAAAAGCATAGCCTATCCCAAGTTGCGACTCTCAACAAATAAATAATCCCATTTCGAATAATGTCACTTTAATTGGAAAAATTCCCTTATATGTTTATCCTTCGGGGTAGGCATGTAAAAAGGAGGTGTGACAGCTCTGGCGACTCTGCTAGGAATCCGAGCCCTGAATCTCTGGTTCAGGGTTCAAGAATTTGAGCTTAGGATAGTTGTTGTATTTGGTTTTTCTGATTTTCCTACATGATGTATGTGCTAAATGTGTTACCGCTTTGATATTGCATTAATTGTATATATAAACTGTTACTAATCCCTTCCTCTCCCTGAGTCTTCTACATCATGGAGAAGGGTGCACTACATGTGACTTCTCTTTTGTTTAGAGTCTTTTCCCATTTAGAATGAGGTTTGGATAAGCTATTAATCTGGCGGAGTTTTTGTATCCCCGGTATGCTGCTCCCCCCTCCCCCAGCTCGAGTTGTCCGCTCGGGTAAGCCAGGTCTATAACAACAAACCCAAGATTTAACCCTAGTATAACAAAACCTCATGTCGAATCCCTAGTAGGAACATTTATTTGCATCACGTGCATTTGACTTAGGGGACTCAACAGAGGGTTTGGGTCGGTCTAGGACAGGTGACCCAAAGCGAAAAGACCATCCTGATGCATCTTATGTGCTACTTGTGCATTTATTTACTTTGGATTTGAATATTGATCGGTTTGTAAATAAGGAGAGAAAAATTGAGAAAATAGCAGTGTTAGGGCTAAATAAGAGTAATTACTTGTTCCGGAAAAGCAATTTTTAAATAGTACCGAAATGCTGCCGGATTTTGGAAAAAAAAAGAACAAGAAAAAAAAAGTCTTTTTAACAAATTGGGTTTGACAAAACTTTTGCCCTAACTACGCTAGTTTGATTCTCACCAGGTGTAAGATACGTAGGCAACCCTCATCGGGTCCAACCTCCCTTTTTGTAAAAATAGCCAAAAAATGTCAAAATTTTAATTTTTGTCCTAAATAAATCAGGTTATGCCATTCTTGTTAAAACAAGCCAAATGTCCCCAAAAGGATGCCGGAAGGCTGTTTTTGCAAGAACAGCCACCCTGAGTCATTTTCAAATGGCTTGAGGGCACAACCTTAAAATCTTTCTTTCAGAAGTGCTGACGTATCTGCAAAACCAAGTCTTTGTTTTCAGAAATAAAGAAATTTTGCAAAAATAGTCATTTTTCTCTTTTAGGTCAAAATAAATCAATAAATCCCCTTAAATAAATGTGCAGGATGAATACTTCTGACATCGAACCATTCTCAGTCCTGAGTGAGATCCCTTTGTAACTCCACATGTGGTAGAATGATTTTGGTAATGGTGGCAAAGAAACCGTGGTCATGATTTTGGTGGTCTCATCGGATTGTTAAACATCCAATCAAGAACAGATATTATTGAGTCATTGATACCATTCTGGGATCCAACCAGTAATGTATTTCTGTTCTCAGACTTTGCGCTTACACCCATACTAGAAGAGATTGTGGGATATACAGGTCTTAACGGGAACCTCAGGAGTAGATTTCCATTGGCACAGAGACCGGTAACCGTCAACAGATTCTTGGACTTGTTGAGCATTCGTCAAGACATTCAAGATAAGCATCTATCGGAAGGATGTGGCACACTTCATTTCTTGTAACACCGATATGGTAACTCGAAAGGTTTTGAGGAGCCCAATACCGATTTGACACATGCCGGAACAAAGATAACTGGGAGGCCCGGCGGGGATTGGCGTTCAAAGTAGCTTTTCTGCGAATCGTGGTTTGTCCAAGAAAAGATGGTCATATAGACATTGGGTTGGCAGGAATGTTGGGTGTCGCTATAAAGAAGCCTGCTAGCATAGTGGTCCCTTCGATTGTGGAGGAAATGTATCGAGCCTTAACCATGTGCTGAGAGGGCATGAAATTCTATCAGGGTTGCAATCTGTTGCTACAACTGTGGATCCAAGAACACCTTTGTCATCGCACAGGGTACATGAACTACGGTCTGACTGGGTTGAGTTGCATTGAAGAATTCAAGACCTGGGTTATAGGTATTGAGTTCCCAAAGGGCACCGAGGCTTGGTTATCATGCTTGAGATCTCTGACAGTGGACAAAATTGAATGGGCTTTCGGGTGGCTTCCCGCTACTGAGGTTGTGCACACATCAGCGGAAGTTCCCTATATTATTTTAATGGGCATTATTACCATCCAACCCTACGCTCCTTATTGAGTTCTGCGGCAGCTAGGAAGATTCAAAACCGTCCATGATGACGATGATCTGAGTAATCAAGTCATCAAATTAGGCCCAAAGGGTGCCTTACAAGAAGGAAAGATTCGCCAAATAGGAATGAATGTAGGTATCTCGAACCAAAAACCATAGTGCAGTATCGGGCTAAGGGTTGTAGACCCCACATACTTGGTTTAGTTCGGCAAATGGTTTCAAATTCCTGAGAGGCCCGCCAATAGACTGCATGTTCAACACTTTATTGACAAATTTCAGGTGCAATGGGATTGGTTATCTAAAGAAAAGGAGTATAGGGCCCAATAGGAGCATTAGAAAAACAGGTTCAAGATCTCTTGTTTGAAAATAGCTTGCAAGCCGCGGCCGATGAAGGACAAAAAGAAGTTGACCCAAGAAAATGAAGCCCTCAACGCCCAAATCTAACAAATGAGAATAGATGCTAAAAACCAAAAGCGAAGCCGGTCCAATGAGAGAGTGATAGAAGGGCTAAAGAAACAAATAATAGAGTGCCAGGTAGAATTGGAGAAATCTGAAGGGAACGTAGCAAAGCTCCGGGCACTATGGGCCAAGAAGAAAGAGGAAAAATCCCACTTTGTGCAGCAACTGAAAAGGAAATATGAAGGGACCATTTCTAGTACGAGAAGAAATACGAATGACTCTAAAGATGAAGCAGCCGGACAAGATAAAGAACTTCAAGAAAAAAAGGACCAATGCTATGGGTTAATCACCGAGATGGAAAATGAAATAAAGCCATAGCGAGATCGTCACTTCCGTGAATTCTAGGTGATAGAAGCTCGTAACCAACAGATAAGTTGGCTACTCCAAGAAAAGGGTCGGATCAGGGAAAGAATTAGAGGCATCGCAGATTATATCGTCATGAAATGTAAGCCATTGAACAAATGGGTCATGCCACCTTCTTTGCTATAGTAACGGTATTCGTTAGTCAGGTGATGAATGATTTGGAGAAGTTACAGAGGGGTCTTGCATATAGGCACGCGGAGATGCCGAATAACGCCCCGCGGGCCCCAAGATTTGAAGTTTTGATGTACTCCTGACCTAGTCCAGCTGTATTTCGGTCGTTTTGAGTCTATTTTTGTAATTTTCCTTTCACTAAAAGAAAATCGTTTAGCACTTTTGTAAACGGAGTTTTATTAATGAAAATTTGAAAATCGCAAGAATTTTCTCTTTATTTTTGCATTTATTTTCATGAACTACGCTCGATCTTATTCATGCGGGGCATGATATGAAGGCAATCTTAATAGGATTCGATCGTAACCCTAAAAAATGAAAAGATGCAACAAAAAAGGAAAGAAAAAGAGAAAAGAAAACAAAAGCCTGAGAGTAAAACAAAAGAGGGAAGAAAATAAAAGAAGAACCAGAGAGGAAAAGAAATAGAGAAAGGATAAAGCAAGAAAAATAGAACCAAGAGTGGAATCAAAAGAAGTAAAATGGAATAAAAGTCGGGACGACAGATGCAACCATTGCAAACATGTAGACATCCGTTAACTGTTTAGGTGCATCACACCCCAATGTGCGATTCCCTATCTGTTATCTGTCTCAAGCTAACTGTTTGCTGCTGTCATAACTCCAACCCGGGGTTTTAGAAATGGTGGTTGGTTTGTGGTAAGCTGGCATTACATTGGTATTTTACCAGATCAAAAGGATGTACAGAAATGTCGTCCAAAATGACTCTGCTGGAAATTCCCATCTCAGAAGATAGCCCAATTACAGGCATCCCGGTCTCAGAGTCTGCGACAGCCGAGGAAAATATGGTCATATGCCTTAGGGTCATAGAGATATGGGATGCATGGACGAATGGAAAAGAGCTTTAGAGCGCCATCCCTGGATTCCCTGAGCTCTTCCCAAGATCGGGAGGTACTTCTGCTATTCCCATTAGCCATCCAAACATCCTATTGGGACAGCCTACCATGCCAGCCAATTTTGTTGGAGCACCTTTTGAAGTTCTCCCTTAGGTGTTCACATCTGGCACAGTCCCCAATATCTTTACGACCCCGCCATGTGCGGCCACTACACAACCCACAGCGTCAAGACCCACGTTTGATCCGTCGGCCTTTACATTCCAAAACTCCACTTAAAAAATTGAGCCTTCATACCCCACCTACACCTATCCTCAACCACCATATAAGCTTACACCAGTACAAGATAAATCACCCAAAGTTCTTGAACAATATGAGATAGCAAAAAGAATGAGGTGCCTTATGCAGAGCTTAATGAACACGCAGGGCTTGAATGAGAAAAAGAGTGTTTCTTATACAGATATGTGCATGTTCCCACATGTGCACTTATCCATGGGATTTAAAACACCAATGTTCGAAAAGTTAGATGGTCATGGAGATCCCATTGCTCACCTAAAGAAGTATTACAACCAATTGCACGGGGCAGGCGGAAAAGAAGAGTTGTTGATGTAATACTTTGGAGAAAGCTTAGTAAGCATTGCTTCAGAGTGGTATATGGACCAAGACATCTCACGATGGCATATTGGGACGATCTTGCCAGAGATTTTGAAAGGCAATTTCAATAAAACATCGACGTTGCGACAGAAAGGAATTCCTTGGCTAATTTGAAGAAGAAGCCTTCAGAGAGTTTCAGAGAATATGCTATTAAGTGGCGCGAACAGGCATCGAGGGTGAACCGCCCATGGATGAAATAGAGATGGTCACTTTTTTTCTCCACGCCCAGGAAGAAGATTACTTTCAAAACATGATGTCGGCCATGGGCTAGCCTTTTTCATAAACAATCAAGATTGGCAAAATGGTAGAAAATGGTTTGAAAATGGGAAGAATTTTAAGTCATTCGTCCATCAAAGCAACCTCCTAGGCTATCCAAAGTGGGGCGAGAGGAGTCACAAGGAACAAAAAGAAATAAGAAACCTCTATGGCAGCATTTGGTATGAGAATGCATCATGCTCCTAGCGCATGTTCTCGTTAAGAACCTCTCCACATTATTATCCTCACCAAGACATGCCTTACACCCTCCAGCCTTATGCGGTTATGAAGGCTCAACCATTTGCACGATCACAGCAACAGGCCAACAGGAATCAGGCTCCGATAAATCAACCTCCCCAAAACCACAATAATCCCCCCCCCCCACAAAACATCTTCCGTCTCAAGGAGCCACCAAGAAGGCAAAACTTTACGCCAATCGGGGAGTTCTGTTCCAGCCTGTTCCCAAAACTAGTCCAGTTGGGTCTATTGCAGCCAGTACCTACGAATAGACAAAGCCCTGAATCGCCTTCTTATCAACAAGATATCCGGTGTGCTTATAATTCAGGGGCTGAAGGACACGACACAGAAAATTGTTGGACTCTGAAGCGAGCTATGGAAGATCTAATAGAGAAAGGAAAATAGTGTTCATGGATGAAGATGTCCCGAATATGACTAACAACCCGTTGCCGGCTCACAACAACGGACCGGTAATCATGATGATCTGTGACGACAAAGAATTCGACCCGGATTTGAAAGCCATAATTGCTATCGCTGATGCAGATAAAAAGCCAAGAGCTGCCTCCAAGAAAGATGAAGAGGAAAGAAGAATAAAACCACACACCCTGAGACTGAAAAGAAGGTTGAGGTTAAAATTGAGGTGGCACCTGTCAAAGAAATTGCCCTTTATGTCCCACGGGGTCGTCGGGAAAAGCAGTTGACTCTGAGTCTCACGAAGACATTTGAGTTGAACAAGACTATGTACGTACCCAAAGGAACCTATGTGGTGCCGGGACCAACTAAAGAGCACTATCGGGTGACGGTGAGAAGAGAAATCTGATAGGTCGATTGGTGAAAACCCGCAAAGGACGTTGTCGGACGAAAAGAAGATATATCACCATCAAAAGCCCGGGAAAGGTTCTGTGGTTTCAAAATGTTGAAATACGGTTCACCAGAAGCTGGATGTTGTACAGGTCGGGCATCCAGTCCGAGAAGCATGTCATGTCCATTTGAAGTCAGCATGCACCCCCATATAAGTCCTTCTCTCTTCTCCGAAAGGGACGTTTCTCTTTAAACCTACATGATTGATTTTGTATACTGCCTCCTTGAATCCCTTTCGTTTTAACTATGATTCCATGACTATTCCAAAAGAAAAGATGGCACTGGTTTCACAGGGCTCGCCTGGCAGGGAGTAAAGAAAATACCCAGCGTCAGCGGGTGCATCTAGCTGGTCCCGGCTGGCCATGATGGCTGATGTTTTGGAAGCAGAAAGTGTTTAAAGAAAGAAAATCGAAGTCAAATGCCCATGAAGGCAAAATGAAGTTAGAAAGGCTAAGTCCATGTGGGCTAATTGTCTCAACAAAGTTTCAAAAGGAAAGATACCCAAAGGTTCTGAAAATAGAAATTGGGGCAAAGAAATCGCAACCGAAAGGCCTACAAATGCAAAATAAATCTGAAAGATGAGTTCTCTCAACCAACCAACAAGGCAAAGTCAGGAAAGCCAAAGGTCTTCTCAACAGAATTGAGGCCGGGATCAAGCAATCAAGGCCACAAAACCGACCACTGTTTCGAACTAACAATTGTGCTTTGTTTGAAAATCTGAAACAGGTGTAATCCAAAGCAATTGGAAATATATATCAGACACAACCAAGGAAATACGCAGAAGCTAGGAATACCCTTGCAACAATGATCAACCAAAAGGGAAGTTCTCTTTAAATGCTTTCCCGCTATTTTCATAAAATGAAAGAAGAAAAGGAGAATCACACAACTCATGGTAGCATAGGATCCCCGATCCTTAACTCCATCCCTCCACATCTAGGACCACATTCCCTAGTTGTCCCCAGCATAACTTGTAGACCTCCCCGACATAACCCGAGGATCATCTTCCTTCATCCAAGCATAAACTGTGGACTTCCCCGGCATAACTCGAGGGCAATTTTTCTTCTATGCCCAGCATAACCTGAGGGTCTTTCCTTTCTTTCATTCCCCAGCATAACCCGAGGATCACTTTCCTTGTATCCCCAGCATAACCTGAGGGTCTTTTCTTTCTTTCATTCCCCAGCATAACATGAGAACTCCTTTCTTTCATTCCCCAGCATAACCCGAGGGTTCCTTTCTCTTTATCCTCAACATAACTTGTTGATCTCCCCGGCATAACCCGAGGATCATTTTCCAGTCTCCCCGGTATAACCCGAGGGCCATTTTCCTTTTATCCCTAGCATAACTTGAGGGTCTTTTTCTTTTCTACTCTAGCGCGAGTCTCTTCTTCCCATCCTGGCATAACCCGCGGATTCCCCTAGCATAACCCAGGAGTCTTTTCTCCCTTCCTGGCATAACCCGTGCATCCCCCTGGCATAACCCAATGAGCCTTTTTATTTCCTATCTCCACATAGCCCGGGGATTCCCCTAGCATAACCCAGGAGCATTTTCTCCCATCCCGGCATAACCCGTGGATCTCCTTGACATAACCCAAATAGCCTTTTACTTCCCATCCTGGCATAACCCGCGAATTCCCCTAGCATAACCCAGGAACCTTTTTCTCCATAAACCGCGGATTCCCTTGGCATAACCCAGGATCCTTTTTCTCCCTATCCCGGCATAACCCGTGGATCCTCTAGCATAACCCAAGAACCTTTTTCCCTCCTATCCCGGTATGACCCGCGGATCTTCCTATCATAACCCAACAAATATTTTTCATTTCTTCTCGGCATAACCCTTAGATTTTATTTTTCATCCCCAGCAAGGACTCTTTATTCCATACCAGGAATAACCCGTGGATCTTCCTCTCATCCTCAGCAGGGACCCGTCTCCTTTCCCAGCATAACCTGGCAATCCTTCCAAAAGGTAAACAATCTTGACTTTTCTTGATTTCAATAGAAATAGCTTGGATTTGTGTCACAAATAACTCAAGAAATCTTCCCAGTTAGAACTGGGGCAGAAAAATTTCGTTCGTTTGTTGGTTTTGTTGTCCAAAGAGGTTTTACCTTATGGCGCAAGATTCGAGATGACTAGAAGAACGAATCTCGAACTGGAATGAAGGAAATGCAGAAAAGAAAAAAAAGAAGTGAACTCAGAGTGATTGAAATGAAAGATGTGGACTGGCCAAATTTGATTCAAAATCACAAGTCACGCATGTCCCTTTTGGCTTCAATGCTGAAGAAAGAACCGGCACCTACAACTTACGAGCATCAAGATTCATATCAGGGTCCACGGTGAATCCATCTAGGACTAAAGAACGAGTTTCAAGAAATTTATAGATAGAAATCTTGTAACTCATAGTTGATAGGCATAGCTAGCTTAGCTTTTGATTTTCCTTTTGGTGTAATAAGGAGGTCAGCAAGCAGTAGCAGCAGCATCAGCAGTGAAACCACGGCTCCTGGTAGTCCCGGCCACCAAAACTTCCAGAACTATACTGACCTGATTCCTTTGCAGCCAAGGATATGTAGGATACCTTTAAAGCAGGGTTCCGTCAGACAGTTTTCAAAAACGTTTCTCATGGAATGTCGAGCAGGCAAAAATCTCTCGGTTGCTCATTTATCTTTGCCTGGAACCCGCCGTTCTTCGAGCAAAGTGGGGCAGCTGTAAGCACATGATTTTTTGCTTTCTCGAAATATTCCTATAAAATTCTTAAAATTAGGATTTTCTTTTATTATTTGCATTTTTAGGGATTAATTGCACGATTTTGTGTTTATTTGCATTTTTCGTGCATTTTAAATTGATATAATTCATAAAAAAATACAAAAATAATAAATTGGCACTTAGGACCCAATTTTACTTTTTCTTAGGTTTATTAGCATTTGATATTATAAAAAATAAGGAAAAAATAACAAAAATTGTCATTTTTCACATTTGTTTAGTTTTCTTTTTAAAGTTGGGAATTACATTATATTTAGAAATTAATTTGTTTTAATTGTAGAGTTTAAATTTGGTGTTGTCCTTTTTTATTTTGTATTTTATAAAACCTAAAAAATAAAAACAAAAAAAAGTGGAATTAATTAAATAAAAGAGAAAAAGAAGGAAAACAAATAAATGAATTCAAAATTGATAAAGAAAAATTGAAAAAAGGCAAATAACCAAAATCAGGCCACCAGATCTAGGTTAGTTTTCATCCCAAAAACCCCAAGATACATTCAACACCCATGCCCAAACACCCCACACTCGGTGCAGAACCCCATTAGCCTAAACGACCTCGTTTCAACGCTATCGAAAGGTTGAAGAGTGAAGTTGTAACAAATATATAACTCTTCCGAATAACCCCCCCCCCCCCCACAGACTCAACCTCGTACCATGTCTCCAGACAACCCTAAATAACACCGGTGTAAAACAACCACGAAACCACCATTCCTCCGCTGTCTGCCTCCGACCGGAAATAGCCTTCGCCGGTAGCCGGTCTCCGATAAACTCCAAATTAACACCAGTTGTTCCACTCCTCCTCCTCTTTCCAGTGATCCATGTCCTGGCCTTCGAATCGCACCCGATTGCGTCGAATATTCATTTAAAGAGGTGACTCTTCCGCCGTCCACGGCGGCGCCGACTCAGACTGCCATAAAAAATACACCATAGCATCCCTTTTCCACCATCGTCACAAATCTAACACCAGATCCCCTCGAATCATAGCCCAACGACTAAAATATCGATTTGAAATCCGACCAAAAATCACTCCAACCTCTGAATCAAACCAAAATGGTACCCTGAGTCACCCTCACTCCTCTCACCATAAAACCAAGGTTATTAGGCCCTCGAATGCCCTCACAACCTCTCCGAGTCAAATTTAGGATTTTTGAAACCCTTTTAATGATGCATGAAGAGTTTTGGGCATCGAGAGAATTAAGCTAAGTCTTTTAGTCCATGCTTTCAGTTTTAGTTTTTATTGCAAGTTATTTCAGTCTGAAAGTAGATTTCTCTAGTCTTGTTAATTAATTATGATTATTTTTTATTTCTTATTCTATCCTGGCCTTAGTCTATGGCTCATTTGTTTTTAGTATATTCTCTTAGTTTTAGTTTTTATTTGTCAGTTATTCCGAGGGTAGTTTTTTAAAATTTTGTTAATTCAGTCACTATTTTTTTCTTTCCCTTTCTATTCTGGCCTTAAGACATACTTCATTTGTGTTGGTTTAAGTTCATTTAGTATTCGGTGTTGTAACCTCTCGCTTGTGTTTGGTGTGTTTGGATTAATTCTACTAACCATTGTTGTTCATTGCTATTTAAATACGTGTTCTGGTGACAATTGCCTGTTAGCTTAATGATTTGGAGTGGTAGAGATTCGTTTAGGGTTAGGATAGATGGACTTGATCTTCGGATATTATTGTTCTCTTGTGGTTGTTAGTTTAATGCCAAGTTTGGAATCAGGATATGAGAATTAAATCCGGTATAAGTTGGTTCAATGGCTGGGATTTCTTTAGGTTGAATTGGATATACCTGATTAGTCTAATTTTGGATAGCATTAAAACTACGGATAAATTTTTTGGAAAGATAGTATGGTAAAAATGGTAATATTAGTGGATTAGATGGGTAGTATAGGTCTTGGATAAAGGAATCTTACATGAAACTGATTTGGAAATCCCTAAGACATTCTAGATAGGGTTTCAATCATATTTATAAGATTACAATGCAATAACTTGGCTAATAAGTAAAGAATTGAGGGACTAACTAATACAATCTGGAAAAATTGAAGGGAATAAAGGTAAAAATAAAAGCTGAACTTTTCCCTAGCTTACTTGCCTATAAAGGCATAGATATCTTGATTGAAAATGAACGAAAAAACCTCTAAAAATACTTCAAAATCAGTCCTAAACACAAGAGAAAGCATATCAAAAATAGTAGATCTGATTCCACGTAAATCTGCTGAAAATTTGAAAACACAAAAAGAAAAAGGGCAAAAACTATTGTTTCATTAGCGTCAACCATTATTGAACGTATCCTGAAATGATTTGTGTTAAAGCTGCGGGGGTCCAGGTTATTTTGAGGAAAACTCTCTGTTTGTTCCTGGGTTTCGAGTTTGGTTTCATTGCTGCATTTGTTGGGTGGACTTGTTGCTGTTTCGTTTACCTACTAATAGTTATTTATTTGTTGTAATTCCAGTACACAATTGAACTCAATTTGATGTAGCTTGGGGATAAAAATGGAATAAAAATGCTCAGGTATCTGCTTCCTAATTGTACCTGTTTGGATTGTTGTGTTTAGTAGTCAAATAGATCTTAAATGATATGTAATAGTTTAATATAGTTTAAATTTTGATTTATACTTAAATAAACTCTAGATTGTATAACTTGGATGGAACAAGATTTTTTTTTTTTTTGAGTTTATTTCTATATTTTGAATGGATTGTAAGCCATCTCTCTAATGATCTGAATTCCATATGTAATGGTTAAATCTAGACTGCTATAACAGGATGCTATGAGTATGATTGATTCATCTTTAAGTTTCGTTAGTTGCATTCAAATATGAATTGGTTTTAAGAGTTGTGGTTCAAGCAATGAACTGGCAGCTCATTACAGCTTTAGTCACAGATTTTCACCTTCCTATTAGTTATGATTAGTTCTTATGTTGGGTCATTAGTAAAATCAACGTCATTCTAGTTTTAAAAGTTGATTGGAAGCATGGAGGTACAATGTATTAATTTGAATAGGCATATTGGCTTTGAACAAGAAAAATCTACATTTATGCATCTCAAATATGCATAAATTTAATCGTCTATCATAGCTCATAATTAACCTGATTTAATAATTGCCTTCCATGATTTTTCACGTTAATTTGTGGTTTAGTAATTCCATAAACAAAAAGGTAGGGTGGTGCTGCTTCGAATCTGTTATATTGGGCCTGATGTAGTAAATTGAGTTTTAAATTGGGGCTTTCAAGTCAGGCGGCGAATTCGAATTAAGAGGTTTCATCCTTTTGTTTGAATTCGGGCTTGAATCTGAAGCTTGAGTTCTATAATTGCTAATTAACTAGGTCCTTTATAGACAAACACTATAGAAAATCCTATTTTGCTTTATACTTGCCTTTAAATAATAAAACGAGATGCGCCACGCTAAATAGAACTCATGAATCGCGTGGCCCTCTTTAAACGCTCCCATTAAAATACTTAGAAATTCAGGACATGCCGTTTAGCGAATTTCATGGCTTCCCGCAAAGATAAAAATACGTTATTCGCTTTAGGCGCATCTTTTAACAATATTTATATTCCTAAATACGGGTGTGTATTTCACGTGACCCAAATCCAAATCCCAAAACATTGGATAAAATGTGTCGAGGATCCAAGTGCATTTCATGTGACATGGTCCAAAAACACATTTTAAATGACGTTCACATTCCTAAAAATTTAATTAAAAGCGGTAAATATTTTAAAATAGAACAATAGGATGAACATGTATAAGTCAGAATTTTAGCCAATTATTATAATTTAAGAAACCGTTCTAGAACCACAGGATCCGAGGGTGCCTACACCTTCCCTCGGGTCAACAGAAATCCTTACTTAGAATATCTGATTCGCAGACTCCATTTGGGCAGTCAAAATTTTCCTCGATCTGGGATTCAAAACAAACCGGTGACTTGGGACACCAAAAGCCAAGGCTATCCCAAGTGACGACTCTAAATAAATAAATAATCTCATTTCGAATAATGTCACTTTAATTGGAAAAATTCCCTTATACGATTATCCTTTGGGGTAGGCATGTAAAAAGGAGGTGTGACACATGTTCTTTATAAATAGACCTCAATGGTCACCATTTACCCTTTTCGAACTTTTAACACTCTAAGACCTAAAAAGTACTGTTTATACTGATTGTAATTCTTACCTAAGATTGACTAATTGCATTTCATCTTCACATGTGGTAATATTTCACTCATTCCTTGTTCATTTACTTGATTAATTTGTTTTATTTCACTATGATTAGCCTGTAACTTCTTTTTCTTCCCATTTTTATTTTATTTGTTAGCTTAGATAGAGCAATGGTTGGATTTTGTGTGTTTTGTGACCTTGTTTAACTGGGTAAATTGAATAGGGATAAGTTAGGTAGAAAACTTGAACAATAATTGCAAAAAACTCAAACCAAGCTTAGTGCGGTCCGCGATGTTGTGATGCAGGCCACGATACCATTCTATGCATACCGCTGCGTTTTAGTGTTTGAAAGTTGATTGTACACAATGCCGCCGCATTGCAATTTGTGTGGTCTGCGCTGGCCCACCGCGGCCGGGATACTACTTTGTGCGGACCGCGATGGAGGGATTCAGAGAGGGGGTTTTCAGGACCGTGTCCCAATGTGGAGCGCGGTCGACTTTGTGGGGTCTGCGATGCTCTCAATGAAACTGCACTCCTTTTTTACGTGGGCCATTGTGTACTATTCTGCAACATGTTCTGGTATTTTTGATATGTTGTTCTACAATTTAGTTCCATCTTCTATTTCACTACTTGTGATTAGACTAACAATGTTAGATGCGTGTATTTGCAGATAATGGTAAAACAAATAGGAAATGGCTCCAAACAACACGGCAGATATGACTCCTTCTGGGGAGGCAAAGGCAAGATGGTCAAACTCACTCCCCAAGTTCAGGAAAGCTTAAAAAAGACAAAGAAGCTAATAAAAGCTGCAGACGGAGCTGCTTCTCATTCTTCGGGGAGTGAGTACTTGCCGTCACAGGACGTCTCTTCGGATTCCATTCCCACTCATGTCCTTGACTGGAACGGAAGGATTGGACTAACTGATGATACTACTCTGCCATCACCCACTGCCCGACAGCCAGTCAATTTTATGCATGAGTCATCTGAGGGCTCGGCATCCGGTAGTGAGAACTACTCCACCTCCACACAGCTTCTTTATCTTGGGAGAATGCAAAAGAAGGCGATGAGGAGGTTCAAGGTTCTAGAGAGGTACACGGGGTGGTGAACCTCAGGTTGGGGGTGTTGACCGAACTAGAAATCCCACAGCTTGGGGGGATAGGTTCGTGGGTCAGGAAGCATTCTACAAGTTTGGGGAATGGGGGCCTCTGCGAAAGCTGATTCTTGAGAGGAGTTTTATTGAGTGAGACCCTCTACCCCTATACCCAACAATTTCAAACTCTAGTGGGATGGGAGACTTTTCGGAGTGAATGTGAAAAGGCAAATGAGCACATGGTCAAGAAATTCTATAACAATGTGGCCCACTTCTTGAAGGGCACTAAAGTGATCCAAGTGCATAACAAAAATATGGTATTTACTGGGAAGGCACCCAATGAATACTTGGGGTTCAATGAAGAAGATGAGACCCTTTACAATGAGAAGTTGGCAATGGGCGAGGAGGTTCGTTCGTGGTTAGCTTCATAATTGGCAATCCTTGGTACTGTCCCAGGGTGGTTGCAAGTAGGGACCAAAATATTTCGGAAGACCTTTAACTTTGAGACTGGGGGCTGGTTGACTTTTGTATGTAGTCGGCTTGACCCCACTATCTGGGATCAGATTATTCCACTTACGGCGGCTGTTCTTGTTGCATCTATTATGGCGGGATACCCTATCAACGTGGGCAATGTTATGTTCTGTGTCATTTCTACAGTGGGGCTTGAGCAATATTGGAACTATCCTTTTCCCAACACCCTCACAATGTAGTTTCAAGACCTAGAGGTGGAGAAGGGACCTTTTGATGTCAAGGTTAAACTTGTGGCTCCTTTCTCGTGGTACAGCTTAAAGGGGCCAGACAACACCAAAGACAAGAATTACAAGGCACCTGCCTCTACCCCAACTGGCCAGTCTGAGGAGCTGGTTGTGGTAGAGCCTTCCACTGATCCTCCTTCCACTACAGTCCCTGACATGCCTCTCGGACCAGCTGTCGCTGCTGGTCCGTCTACTTCAGCTAACCCGGGGATCCGATCTTCCCTGGCCCGTCCTATCACTACACATCAGTTGAGCCAGACACTGCACAGCTTGAACAATTGGATTTCAGTTGCGTTATCCAAGTTGACTACTCAATACTCTACTATTGAGGCTCAGTCAGCACCACAGACAGCTTAACTCCCACAGTCCATTGAGGATACGCTAAAGAAGATCCTGGAGAACCAGGAAAAGATCATGAGTACTCAGACTGCCTTGTCTAAGGTAGTGGATTCACATGGCAAGGCTCTGAAGGAGCTTGCCCGGGAGCACAAGAAAATGAGAAAAACACGGGCTTTAAAGGAGTTTGTGAATGAGCTCAAAGAGGATGTGGACAAGCTGAAGGCGGACCAACTGCCTTTAGACTAGTTATTTGCGTGTCCAGCTGCAGTAGTAGTCCAAGCAGTAGATCCATAATAGGATCAAACATAGAGGCTTCCTAGGAAGAAGATGAAGCTCCCTAGTGCAGATGAGGCGATTATCCAGTTGGCAGACCTACCGGAGGAATCCTCCAGTCAGCCACAAGATGCTCTTGATATTCAGCCTGTCTAGGTCAAGACCCCAGTACCAGCAGCTAAGCAATAGGAGACGGGAAACCAGTCTGAGGTTCCCGTGCATATAGAGGACCGGGGGACCACTCATGTTCCCATAAAGAGGGACGAGGTTTGGGATTTCCTATATCCTTTCATTATGTTATTGGTGCTTATTAGCTTAGTTAGCACTGGGACATAGCCAACTTTTATTTTAGGGGATGCGCCCTACATTTTTATCCATTGGATAACTCTATATACAGAATGACTTAGTTTATGCTTACTGTTGATTTTATTTTTGGTATGTATATAAAGTTACATTATTGTATATATACATCCATCGATGTATATTCTAATCCCCTAATGTAAATATTCATTCTACTTTCTATTTTCATAAAAAATATTCATTTTTAGCTTCGTAGATAGGCTTGTAGCCTTGTGTCTTGTTTGTGGTGCTTTCAATAAGCCCTTGGTTTTCTTAATGCCAGGGTTCTTTCCAGGTGGAGTATTATGTGAACCGGGTGGCTCTTCGTGATGATGGATGGTGTGACAACCTTCTTAAGGGTTTGAATCCGTTTTTGTTTAATTTTATTTTTGGTAGTTTATAGTTAAGGGTACCTCAAGGAAAGCTTCACTTGGGCCTAGTAAATCTGCCTTTGATCCCATGGTCAAAGACAAAATATTGTATTTAGGATGGTGAAAGTCCTGGCCTTGACTTGCGTTGGCCGATAATCATCAAGTGGTTTTTCAGGACTATTTTGTGCTCTATTCGTATCTATGGTCATTGTGGGCCCTCGACTCGATGTCTTCAGCAATCCCCTAGCGTTTGTGGTGCGAAATTAAATTGCGAGTCCTAGTCCCAAGCCAATGGTCTAAAACTTGCCCCGAATGTTTGTTGAGGCGAAATCATGAGTGGAAGTTTACTTGAGAAGTTTTTATAGGCTCTCCTTGATCTAAATGATAGTTTGAACAATTCCATAGCCCACAATAATAAGACCCCTAGTGAACCCTTTTGAGCCTTAGACCTTCTTCTTTCAAGAACCATAATACAAATCTATACCCATTCTCAAAGATACCCTCTCTTGGCACTCAAATATATTCATTAGCACATGGCAAAAATATAAGTGGGGGGGGGGGGGGGGAATGAGGAGCGCCACAAAGTGGTAAAAAGGCACATAAATGAAGAAAAGAAAAGGCAATGAAAAAGAAAGAAAAGCAAAATGCTCAATGTGAAAATGTTCTCAAAGGGATTCAAGAAAAGCAATGAAAGAAAGGCGTGGAAAGTTGAAAAAGGAGAAATTGTTTGAAATGCATAAGAAAGAGTGACAATGTGTCTCTCTAACCCCTTAGAAAGAAGTGAAAAGACTCAAAGAGTCAAGAAAATCGTGTCAAATAAATCTAAAAGAATTGCTTAAGGGAAGATTGAACCCACATGAACAAAAACATGTCCTACCCTTACCCAAAGCCTTCACAATGACTCCACAAAAGCCCTATACGATCTTGAGTTGATTGAAGTTTACATTAGTGGATACATACATAAGGAGTAAGCATATGGTACTTAGAGACGGATTTGTGCCTTTTTCTTGAGAGAGATGAGTTAATCCCATTAACCTCGATTTGTGTGTCAATACTAAAAGCTGAGGCTTGCTTAGAGAGAGTTGAGGATGTGTGATTTTGGGTTCCACAATGACCAAATTAATTGAGAAAGTTCTTTGATGTAATGAGTCAACTCTTGATACTCTTGTGTCACACTTGATCCATAGTTTTTCAAAATTTTAATATTGTTAATGATTCATTCGTATTGAGGGCAATTGTTAGTCCCAATTTATGCTTGTTGAGGTTACCGTAGGATAGCTGGAAATACTTGGATTTTCCCTTAAGGGGTGGGTCTAATTTTGTTTGCTTGAGGACAAGGAAAGGCTTAAGTTTGGGGGAGTTGATAACTAGTGATCTTAACGTGTTTTATGCCCCTACTTGCCTATGCTTTTATTATAAATTGTTAAAAAATAGTCCCAAAAGGCTCAAAAGTTGTGCTTGATCGCAGGTTTGATCGACAAAGTGACGAAATGATAAAGATCGACTCAAAAGGAGTCAAACTTGATCAAGTATCAAAATAAAGAAATCTTAGGGAAAGCAAGCCTAGTGCGGACCGTGCAAACTCGAGTGCGGCCAAACTAGGTTATTCAGAGAGTTGGCAAACCAAGCTAGAGGCAAGCGGCTGTCGTTCTATTTTAGCGGCCCACGATGAAGGCTCTGCAAGAGCACTACCTTTCTGTGCGGTCCGCAGACGAGAGATTCAGAGAGATTGAAAATTGCCAACTCCAAGCCATGCAAACCGTGGTCCTGATTCTGCGAACCGCGCTAGATTCATTCGCGGCCACAGTCCATTCTACGCGGTTCACAGAGCCCAAGTTCAAGGAAGCCACAATTGAAGTCAAAGAGCCTAGTGCGGCCATGGTCCATTTTATGCAGCCCGCACTGGCCTCCCAAGGGTATGTTTGTCCAGTTTTCTAGCCTAGTATAAATAGAACATTTTACCATTTTTAGGTTATCTATTATCATTAGACTTGAGTTGCGGTCTTGGGAACGTATATTGTAGCCATTTTTTGAACTTGAGCTTTAAATTAAAGATAGATTCTTGTATTTTCATTTAGCAATTAATTAATATACCTTATTCTTAATCTATTTCTTCATTTTCTCCCTCAAGCATGAGTAGCTAAACCCATTAGCTAGGGTTGTGGCTCAACTCAAGTGTGCATAATAGATGGGTGTTACCATCTAAAATTAGATTGACTATGGCTATTTACTATTTGTGTTGATTTTATGTTTTAATCTATTAATTGGTAGTTGCAAACACTTATTCAAACTTCGTGGATTTGATTCTTCTTGAGAAAGAGAGTCTATGTCTTCAAAATTGACCCAACAAGGAATTGGGATGGATGCATGAGAAATGATAGTACCAATTAACGGGTGTAACCTCGAGAGAGTAATCACCTTACTAAAACCCTAGTTTCTTGATCTACTAGTCCCAATTAACGGGTTAAACCTCAAGAGAGTAATCACCCTACTAGAACCCTAGTTGCTTGATCTAATTTGACTACCCATTTGGTCTCGAGATAGTCAATTGGGAAAAATCACTCTCTCTACCGAGAGGTGTGAGAGTGGGTAAAATTTTTCAATGGTTATAGTGAAATTCCCAATTATGTCAATTAAACCTTAGTAATATTTACTCGTAAATTAGACACCTAGGTGATGTCAGGTCAGTAGTGCCCTTCTTCCCATCAGTTAAAAACTTTTGCAATCAGCTCGTAGCATAATTTAGTTTCAATTAATATTTTGATAGCAACATTTATTATTGAAATCCCCAAAATATATTGAAAGTGATATTTGAAGCAAAGGCACATTTCTAAACTAGATAGAAATTCCAACTCCACTACTAGCTCCCTGAGGAATTTGATCACGAGCCTCATATTGTGTACAAGCTATTGCATCCCGCTCTTCCTACCTTGGTGTAGTGGCAAGTTGGGAACAATCACCAACAGTGGTAAATCACTGAAAAACTTCCTCATGACCGCGGTCACGGTCAAATGCGGCCGAACGCGGTGGCTACGCATCAATCTATAAAACAGGCATAACGTTTTGCACAGAGATCCATTTGGGCTCCATAATATATCGTTGGAAAGCTATTTCAAATTCCTACAACTTTTATTCTTCGAAGTTTCCCAAACTTTTTACCCATTTCACTAAACCCTGCTAGAAGACGGACAATCTGCAAACTTAGTTGATTTTGTTGAATCTTATGCACCTCACTTTCCATCTTTACTTTAGATTAGCTATTTTCACCCATAATCATCCTGATAGGACTTAATATGTACAAAATATAAACTTACTACTCTTTTAACTCATTCGTAGCTAATCCGAATGTGCAGGGTGTTACAATATCTCCCTCTTGGGATCATTCGTCCTCGAATGATTGTCTTGACTGTTACATCTGCTAACTCCAGACCTTATACAATTCTGGTGCAAAACATGAACTTTAATTAATACTTGCATACTAAACTGATTGAATACATGATTACGGGACTGTTGATATACTGAACTTAATGACTACTGCATTGACTAAATATTTGACCGCCAGAGGTACATGAATACAGAACTAACATGGATATTCGAATATTGAACTGGCACGAATATTTGAGAATTGAACTAACAACAATATCAAAGTACTAATCTGGAATAAATATCTAAGTATTGGACTACCATGAGTAGTTGAGTATTGAACTGACTTGGATATTTGAGTACTAAACTGATATGAGTATCTAAGTACTTAACTGGCATGAGTATCTGAGTACTGAACTGACCTGAGTATCTGAGTACTAACTGACCTTAGTATCTGAGTACTGAACTAACATGAGTATCTAAATACTGAATTGGCATGAGTATCCAAGTATTGAACTACATGAGTATCTGAGTACTAGAAACATTAATATTATAACACGACACGTGAAATACTGATTGTACCACCACTAATTCTGGTGGCAACTCCAAATCATAAGGTAATTGACCGACCCTTCACAAGATTCTATATGGCCCAGTATAGTAGGGATTATGCTTTCCCTTCTTCCCAAATCTCATAATACCTTTCATAGGCGAAACTTTCAAAAACACCCAATCACCAACTTGAACCAACCAATTGTCGATCTACATCTTATCCCATACAGAGTCTTGCACGGTGCCATCTTGGTACTGAAATGGTAGGTGTTATTATTAGCAAGGTCAATGACAGGTATGTGATCATCACAGTTACTTTTAAATCATAGACATATCCTCAACTCTTTAAATAAAATGCTCAACCTGGCCATAAAGTTTACAACGTTCTTTTCCATGTCGTTCAACCAATAAATCTCCTTGGCCATGATACATATTTGGGAACCTAGATGGAAAGAATACCTAGTATTATGGGCTTTTAATATGATATTCCCTCTTTAAGTTCATCTATGTCTGGGACACACAATCTGTCCTAGTACCTCAAAGAACCATCATCTCGCCTTATTCAAAATCTATCATCTTATACTTGTGAATATCCTATTTCAACTGCAACACGTAGGGATCATAAAATTTTTTGTCCTTCTCAACGTAAACTAAGGGGGAAAAAGTCCTGTTCTACACAGAACTCCGTCATCTTTAGAGTCCAAAGTCGAACTCCTATCTTCGCAGGTGAACTTCTTTTACCAGAATTCTCTTATCTACCTCAATCATGAGTTATACTTTCCTCACTTTGTCTTCTTAATAACTTCCTGAAAAAACTTATATCATTCTTGTCAGCTAAGTCTTTAACCAATACTCCGAAGACTAGAGCCTCGCGCAATGGAACTACCCTCGTGATACATAACTGGGCATAATTTAATAGCTTTCTATAATCACTTTATCATCAATAACTAAATTCGATGATCATTATACTCACTTTGTTTTTCTTACACATGCTAGACATAATCCGTGTGGTAATTATACAATTTTCCCTCATTACCAAACTGATTTTCTTTTTCATATCCGATGCTACTATTCAGTTTCAGATCTCCAACTAGACTTACTGAAAATTTTCACATCACCCATTAGACCAAAGGTCTTATACTTGTGGATCATTCTCTTTTGGTGGGATCTAAATTACTTTCCTTATTCTCTGCAATCCTTTGCACTTTACGTCAATGACGACTCAACTTCAAACTTAATTTGGAAAAATCTTTCTTACTAGGAAAAACTAAATTATTCACTTAAGGGGAAGCTAATGTATTCACAACTATCATATACAATTTTAATAATTTAACTCTACTCACACTGTCAATCCTAGAGAAATCACATTATGATAATTCCTAAAGGCTATTCTTCTGTAGTTTGTCCTCTTACTGCTAGTTAATATTTTCCCCCACTATCACTGTACATCGGGTTTAACTTAAACTCTTTGGTTCTTAGACATGTTCGGTATTTCAAACTATCATCTACTCTCTAGAGTTAACCTGGCTAAGTGAAATCTTACCTCTACTAGCCATGTTAAGCTTATTCACGGTATCTACTCAAAACTTACCTACTATTCTATTACTAACCACCTGCTAGTGCCATGTGATCATGACCTGCTTTGAATAACTATAGTGAAGCATAAAGTTATTTCTAGCTTCCCTCATCATCTTAACCTACTGTGAGGTCATATACTATCCTACTATGTACATATATCACACTTAGGGAAAGTTCATATATCTTAAAAGAAATTTGAATATCTAACCCCCAAACTTTCTACACAATTCAAAATCACTCCAAACTCTAAAACTTCTGCCTAAACACATATTCACATCATTTGAAGGGGAACTGTCATACCTTTTATCTCACAATAATAGCCATTTCTTATTGTAACTTACTAATGTGGTACTTCTAGTTCTGATTTGTATAAATCTAAACAATTTAAAACCATTCCCTCAAATTCAATGTTGCCTGCTCTTGGTTCTCATTTTGTACATCATATTATTCTTAGCAATATTTCCATTAGGCTCTTTTCTGTGCAAAACTATAGTGATCAAATTCTATGCTCACTACGGTTGAATTCTTAACCTGATACACCGTGGGGTCTGAGATACGGATACACTGCCATACAAATTTGATAAATCACTTTATGTATCATCTAGTGACTCTTGGGTCTTAATCCCTATAATATGCAAAGATTTTGCTATAATCATTGTTACTTAGATTTTTTTGAGCATCTATATGCATCACTATATACTCACAAGTGTACAGAAATTTTGATACACTGAAAATTAGCGATCTGGTAAACATATAACTAAATAGTAGCGTATTGAATAACCATAAACTTGCTAACTAAAAGTCTGTATAACTAGTAATTGAGAGAAACTAATAACCATAAGACATGATAACTGCTTTTGTACTTTTTGATAAGGCTATGCTCTAATCTATAATACTATCCATTGCATCACACTTTTAACATCCTCTAAAGTCTCATATTTACCAACCTGTAGTTCATGATTATACCTTAATGGGAAATTATCCTCTCTAGCACCTTACGTTTCTCCTACACGTAACTTGGGAATCCAATACGTTTGGAATTCGATAAGAAGAGAAGGTTACCTTTTCCTATAAGATCCATGGAATGATCTAGAGTAGAAAGAAGTGAGACAATCCTGGATGTCTTGGTAGTCAACCGTAAATATGAGTAGCCGGCACACACATATAAAAGAAACTCCACATAACGCGACTTCATAGACTCCCTAAGACTGTTGAACCTAGTACTCTGATACCAAGCTTTGTCACGCCCTAAACCTGGGCTTGGACGTAACACGACGCTCAGTGCCTGACTACATATGACCGAGTGAATGAACTTGCTAGCTGAATCAACATGTGATATCATAAGATAGTGAATGCAGCAGATATGCTAATACATGCTGATATACTGAAAGTTTGGGTGATATAAATCAAAGTGCAGAAATACTACAACAATTCTACAACATATATGTAGCCAATATTGATTAACATAAAAAGCTTGAGACTCTGTCTAACTGTTACTCTAGTCTATGAAGCCAGTATTGAAGTACTATAAACACTAATTATCTGTAAATACTAAAAGGCTCTAAAATGATAATAGTGCCCAAAAGAACTGGGGATCACCAAACAGCTGATATAAAAGTCCTAGTGCTCTGAATCGTCCATCTATATATCTTTACCTTCACTGTGAGATGCAAGCCCCAGGCAAAAGGGACGTCAGTACATTTGAATTGCACTGGTATTTAAAGCAACTAAAAGAATGAACAATAAATCATGAAACTAATACTGAGGTCATAACTGACAATTGATAATTAATAACTGGAATGATAACTATTGAAACTGATACCGAAATGATAACTGACAGTTGATAACTGAAATGTTAAATGATAACTGATGACTGATAACTGAACTAAACAAAGGAAGTAAGGTTATGAATACTCCCTCTTCTGAAGGATGAACAACCTGTTTATCTGCACAAGCTACAACCTCAGGCCTAAGTATATGTATATATAACTACGGCCGCATGCCCAAAAATTCAAAAAGCATAAACTACAACCTCAAGCCCAAACATACATAAAGCACAAACTACGGCCTCAGGCCCAAACATGCATAAAACATAAACTAAGACCTCAATCCCAAGTATGCATAAAGCATATAAACTACGGTCTCAGGTCCAAATACAGGGTGTTCAAACTTAAGGAACTAAGAATCAAACTGCAATACATGATAGTGAAATACTGAATTAAATGATAATAGAATACTAGATCACATGGAGTTACATAATACTGGAATATTGAGTAGGACTAGACGGAGACATATATTCTGGAACTGATTATGAACACAAAAACTTCAACTGTTTATAGCATAGTAAGATTCGGGGAATCAAACCCAAGTCTATCTTGAATGCGCACTGAGCTCACAACATTTAGAATGAAAGTCATGAACGAGTTATGAAGCTAGAGAATAGAAGTTTTGCAACTATTCAAGGAGGTAGGCTTAACTATATTTCTGAGGCAATTAGTAACGTTGTAAAAGAAATGTAGTGTAGGGAAAATCATTAAAATTCCCAAACATAGAGAGTTAGCCTCACATACCTTAACTTTCTTCTCTTGAGCGTAATACAACTTTGGCCAACCCTTTAAACTTTATTCTATATCAATACAAGTCAAAGGGAATCCATGTTAGTAATAATACTCAAGTTTTGGTTACTTAGGCCTTTTCTCAAACACTTGGTGGCATATAGCTTCATAGTCCTAATTAACGGTATTTCTACACCCAATAACTCATTCTCTTGCTTTTAGTAATTCTAAAGTCTCAAATGATTATAATCAATATTATTCTTTATCACCCATAAGGTAATCAACACCCATAACCAATAATAACCAATCAACAACCCAAACCTATCACCGTTCATGCTTTTCTATCAAACTCATCAACTCATATCTCATGAAATAGAGTCTATAATCATTAATGCAATGAACGAATCAAGTAGAGGGTGAAGATATTACCTTTTTGACATTCAATCTCTTGAATTCAAGTTTTAGGATTTCTACTCTCAACAATGATGTCCCAATTCAAATATCTAATGATATGTAGGGTTTACCCATGTTAATAAGATGTTGGGAAATTGAAATTATCTTAGAATCAACATTAAAACTTACCTTGGGTGGTGGAGGGGCCCTTAAGGAGTTAGGTTTTTGAGAGTTTTCCTTTCTAGAGAAAGTTTTTATGTTTTGGGGCTTTGGGGATGAAATTTGGCTAAAAATGAATTCCCAAGTCAGCCACCGCGTTCTAGTAGGCCTAACCGTGGTCCCGACCGCTGTAAATCACTGGAGCATTGTGTCACATTTGCGGTCACGGTCAAACGCAGTCGAACGCGGTGGTTACGCATTATTCTATAGAATGGGCATAACGTTTTACACAGAGCTATATTTGGACTCCACAATATATCGTTGGAAAGTTATTTCAAAAGCCTACAAGTTTTATGCTTTGAATGTTCCCAAATTCCTAACATATTTTAACTAAACCATGCTGGAAGATGGACCTTCTACAAACATAGTCGATTTTGGCGAATCGTATGTACTCCACTTTCCATCTTAATTTTTTTTTTTTGGTAATTAAACTTTGTATTAATCACCAAAGTGGTTGCCATACAATTCCATAGTTCATCTTTATACACAGCTGCCTAACAAAGGGTAAACAAAACTGACTAAACTATACTATACCAAAAGTTCAACATTACAGTAGGTAATGTTGAAGATGTACTCTAACTCTAGGCTGTTCCCTAACATTACAAGTGTAAGTAATGCTTCTAAGCAGTTTATCACTAGTACGAAGGTGTTTCCAAATATTCTCGCATTCCTTTCCAACCATAGGACATAGAACATTTCTGCCAAGGTCATTTTGAATATATGAGCTCGAGGAGATTTCCCTTTAGCCTGATCAATGAACCAGTGGACAAACAGTGGCCAGTTCTGTCCAGTAGGTTGTGTAGCTCCAATCCACTGCAGTGTGTGATACCTCAGCTGAGTAGCAAAGGTGCAGTCCAAGAACAAGTGGTCTCTGGTTTCCTCAGTTTGTTGACACATGACACAAGTGCCATCCACAGTCAAGTTCCATTAGATCAACCTATCTTTAGTAGGAAGCCTGTCTTGTAGAAGCAGCCAAAGGTTGAAAAGTGCTTTAGGTCGAGCAGAATTCTGTATGGTTACGTTCTTCCAAGGGACTCTAGGTGCCTCTCCAATCTGTTGAAGATAGAGCATTCTTATAGAACAATCAGGCTTATGTAACAATTGATATTGTTGCAATAGAACAGTGCCTTCAATGATCTTCCGAATCATCCAACTAGCTTGTTTATGCACATTTATGGTCTCCAACTGTTGTTGTTTGATATAAACTGTGTGAATCCATTTCACCCATAATACATCCTTCTTGTGTGCCAAATCCCAGCTTAGTTTTGAAACAGCAGCCTTGTTCCACAGTAAGAGATTGGTCAAGTTTAAGCCTCCAGCAGACTTTGGCAGACAGATTTTTTCCCAGGCCACATATGCTTTTCTTGTTACATTAACTGATCTAGACCATATGTAGGATCTACATATTGCTTCTAGCAGTTTTATAACTTTGGAAGGAATGAGAAAGAGTTGAGCGCAATAAGCTTGAATACCAAAGATTACTGATTGCACCAACTGGATTCTACCAGCATATGACAGTTGTCTAGCAGTCCAGGATGTAATCCTGGCAGTAATCTTGTCGACCAGTGGTTGCCATTGGAAAACAGACAGCTTCTTGGTAGATAGTGGTACACCCAAGTATTTAAAAGGTAGTTCTCCACGTACATATCCAAGATGATCAATAATTGCTGTTGCTCTTCAGGCTTTACCCCCCTCCCCCAAAGTAAACAGCACTCTTATGCAAATTGGCTTTCATACCAGAGGCTGCAGTGACATGAGATAAATATGTAAACATGGTACGTACAGACTGAGCTTCTCCTTTGACAAACAGCAAGAGGTCGTCAGCAAAGCTTAGATGAGTAATTCCTAGTTTTTACAACCAGGATGAAATGTGAAATCTTTAGCTTGCCTCAGTTCTTCCAGTGATCAACTTAGGTATTCCATCACAATAGCAAATAAGAATGGAGATATGGGATCCCCTTGTCTCAAACCTTTGGCTGCTTGAAAAGGTTATGTTTTTTCTCCATTTACAACCACTGTTTAGCTGACAGTTTGGACACACTCCATGATCCATCTTGTAAACCTGGTAGGGAAGTCTAGAGCCTCCATTACCTGCTGCAAAAAGCACCATTCAACTGAATCATAAGCCTTCTGTAGATCAATTTTGATCATACATCTGGGAGATATATGTGATCTAGAGTAATGCTTTATTAATTCATGTGCTAGAATGACATTATCTGCAATCCTCCTTCCTGGAATGAAACCTGCTTGTGCACTGCAGATGATACTGCCCATAACCTTCTATAGTCTATTGGCCAGAAGCTTGGAAATGATTTTTTACAGAACTGAACAGCAAGCTATTGGTCGAATCTCTTTGACTCTTTGAGGGTTGGACACCTTAGGAATCAAAGTGAGGGAGGCACAGTTTGTTGGTCTATGCATTTTGTTAGTCTCAAAGAAATTCTTGACTGTTTGAAATACCTGCTTTCCAGTAATGTGCCAAGTTTGTTTAAAGAACAGGGCATTATAACCATCTACTCCTGCAGCTTTGTCATTACCAATTGCTTTTAAATTGTCTAGGATCTCAGTGTCACTGATGTCAGCTGCCAGTTCCATCTTCTGGTGATGTGTTAGGCTAGGTCCATTGCTCATGTACAATCTGTTAACAGCTGGAAGGGAAATAGCTTATGTCCCCATGAGTGATTTATAGAAATCCTTAATCTCCTTCTTCAGGTCATCTGGATCCTTAATTTCCATCTTACTTTTGAAACAACTATTTTCACCCATAATCATCCCGATAGGACTTCATATACTACTCCTTTAACTCATCATATCTAATTGGAATGTGCGAGGTGTTACAGATCATAGATCTAAAGTCATTATCATTAACTAAGTTTAACCCTTAATTACCTAAAATTAATTAGTTTAATCAAAGATCTACACTTTTTGGTCAACCAGCTGGAACTTTTTGTATTTCAGCAAATAACGGCTATTTTTAATGGCTTTGCAAATACTAGCTATTTTTCGATTACCAATCCGATAAATAGCTAGCTCATACAAAATTTTCACTTTGTTTGTTGATAACAAAGGTTCGAAAATGCAGGCTTTTGAGTATGACATCAATACACTCGGCCCACTAATGATAATTCCAAACAAGATTCGGCCAACTAAAGCCTATCCAACCTTGTTGGGCCGCATACCTGAACTAAAAAAAGAAGCCAATCCATTTTAAGTTGGCCCTTCTTTTGGTTTAGAAAGTTCATTGTAAATTTTACGCTCTGTTTGGTCTAGAAAGTTCATTGTTTGGAGGAATAAACAGAGGCATATACACATTGATCCATGAATAGTGTATGAAACTACCGATTACTTAGTGCTATGAGTGGCGAGCAGATGGATTGGATCGAATATGATTTAGGTAAAAAACGGGTAATGAAAAAACGGGTCAATAACACGAACCAATTCATATTTAATACGGATTAATATTTTATTAACCCCCGGATAATATGGGTAATCATAATATTCATGAATGCCTGCGTATGATCACTTTTGGGGAGAATTTTTAGTTTTCCTAAGTTGAGGAACCCCCCAATTTGAGGATTTATAAATGTAAAAGTTAGATCCATTGGTTATCCATTTTCTAAATAGATAATATAGTTTTTATCTATATTTGTCCTATTTTTTAATAGTTCATTATCCAACCCATTTTCTAATGAATAATATGTATAATTAATTATTTCTTTTAACCATTTTAAAATCCTACTCAGTGATAAGCTTTCAAGTATCTGTACTAAGGTTTTGAAAACTCGGGTTGAGGTTCCAAGTGCCCATGAGGGCAAAGTTTACGAGGAAAGAGATTCGTAGATATTAAAACTAGAGTTATCTTATATACTTCAAGAGATGGTACTTTCTCCTTTTCAAATTAATTTAGGTACTTTTATTTTTATTCTTTTCCAAAATAAACAATATATTTCTATATTTTAAATAATTTAACTTTAAATTCTTTATTTTACCTATTTTATCCTTAGTAAGAAGATATTATGACCTCACAAATGTCATGGCTTCACAAAGCTTTTATCCATTAAGCTTTTAAGACCGTAAGTTTTAAAAGTCTTATTCTTTTCTCTTAAACTCTGTGCCAAGTCAAACTAACTCATCTAAATTAAGATTGTATTTTGGTCCAGGCCCGGGCCTAAACAGGTCAAATTGGCCGGGCCAAACGGGCATGTGCTTTGGCGACCGGGCTTGGCAGTCCCAGATCTAACGGTTCCGGGTCAAACGTGCCAAATGAGTGGAACCGGACCACTGCGGTCCTAAGACCACATGGTCACGGGATAAATGTGCCAGTCCTAAACAGGCTTATTCGTTCCGCGCTATTTTTTTAAAATATTTTTATAAAGAAAATTTCTTGTAAACTATATATATATATATATATATATATATATATATATAGAGAGAGAGAGAGAGAGAGAGTTTATATGTATTAGAGATATATATATAAGTGTCTGTGTATATATATACACGCACATACATATAAGGCAATATCTATATCTCTAATACATATAAACTATATATATATATATATATATATATATATATATATATATATATATATATATATATATATTGCCTTATATAATTTATTGTAAATATATTATAGAATTGTATGTTACATTTAAATACAAAAAAAATTGCAAAGAGATATTCAAGAGAATGCCTTATAATTTTTATTATTACGATATTAAAAAATGGCAATATCCTTTTTAATCTTCATCCCCCCGATGGAACGAGCACAACAAGGTGCTAATACCACCATTAAAAGGAAAAAAACTAATGAAGATATGCCAAAATATAAGTTACATATTAGTTTATGTATTATCTCTAACAAATTTCATAAATCCTTCAACATTTATAGGTTGGTGGTGGTGAAAAAAAAGCTTGTTAATCACCGCTTCCGGGCGAAGTAGCATCCTTTGCAAGTTCCGCTATCATTTCTTCATAAGCTTCGTCTATCTCCGGTTGTGATTCAGAAAGTTTAAATTTTTTTCTTTTCGAATGGATCTAATATCTGAAGAGTAATGATTTTTCTAAACTCTCCCTCATAGACGCTCTATGATCACCTATTTGAAGTCTCGCTTGTCTGAAAGAGCTCTCCGATACCACTGTTGAAGCTTGAACACATAAATATTTTCTGCCATCCTTCAAAGAACCGTAAAGTATTTTTATTTGGCCTTCCACCATTACAAAAGATCAAAGGTGACATCTGGATTCTCTTTTTCAAGGCCCTGCAATAAATAAACTTGAAGATCATTTAGATGTCAAGTATCATCAATATTATCACGTTGAGAACCTCTGAAATCCATCCAAGAATTAAGTACTTTTAGGCCCGCATTTCTTTAAGATGATTGCGAACTAGACGAAGTAGGAGTTGGAACATTTGGTCTAGCATGATCTAATCTTGTTGATAAGAATTATAAATAATTTGAGCATTTATTTTAATTAAGGCTTTTGCATCTCCAAGTGTCGGTAATTCCTCATCTGAAAGATCTAAAGCCCTATAAATATTTGAATACCAAAAATGAGGACCTCCTAATTTCATGGTAGGATTTAACATGACAAAAACATCATAAATAGGGGGATAGGAAAAAAATATTTTTTTTAAAATTTTCTTTCATTGCATTTCTAGCAAGTTGATAAATTACCACACCCTCTGAAAATTAAACAAATAAATTACATAACGCTGCAATATAAACTAAACAGTTTGAAATAGTAAGATAATATTAACCAGACAATTTATTTGTAGCAATATGAAGTTTGTGACGACCCACAAGGGTCATCGCCTATTTTGTTTCTCATTTTGTGCTTTCGAGACCTTGTAAACCTCAATTTTAGTCGCTTTGATTTGCATCCGCAGTCCGGGCACATAGCCGGAAAGCTTAAATATGAATTTTGTGAGAAAATGATAAATTTAGATATTAAATTGAATAAATTTGACTTCGGTCAACATTTTTGGTAAACAGACCCAACTCGTGATTTGACGGTCCCAGAGGGTCCGAAGGAAAATATGGGACTTAGGCGTATGCCCGAAATCGAATTCCGAGGTCCCAAGCCCGAGAAATGAATTTTTGCATGAAAGTCTTTTCTAGAAACGACTAAGGAACTTTGAAATGAAATTTGATTAAAATATTTTGGTATCGGGCCCGTAGTTTAGTTTTATGACACCCGGTACAAGTCGTATATATGGTTTAAGCGCTTTCTGTAAAGTTTGGTGGAAAATGGACGTCGTTTGACGTGTTTCAAACTTAAAATGAAAATTTGATATTTTATGACAACTTGAAAAAAATTATAAAATTATGAGGCTTAATTCGATGTGTATGATGTTATTTTGGAGATTTGACCATACGGATAAGTCTATGGGATATTTTTGAGGTTGTGTGTATTTTTGGTTTAGAGTCCTGATTGCTTGGGTGAGTTTTGGTTAGGTCACAGGTTGCATTTCTAGACTTGGGAAAAATCTAGTATCACTGATCTCCAGGATTCGCAATTGCGAAGCCAGCATCGCTAATGCGAACTCGAAATTGCGAGCTACTCATCATAAAAGCGAAGATGGGCCCTGGGCAGCTTGATCGTTGACGCGGCCTTCTCCTTTGCAAATGCATTGGTCCAACCTTCGCAAATGCGAGCCCTTTTCTCGCAAATGCGATATCTTCCCATATGGCCTGAGTTCACAAATACGAACATGTTTCTCGCAATTCCCATGCGTGCAGGGTTCGCAATTGAGAACTTTGTTTGGCAAATCCCATATTTGCAACCCAACATATTTTATACTTAATCAATTTTGAACTTCATTTTTCACATTTTCTTGAACTCAAACACTCATAGGCGATTTTCCAAGAAATATTTCTTCTCCTAATCAATTATAAGTTAATTTATTCTCATTTCTTTCAATCATTAACATATTTTTCACTTAAAATTAATGAATTTCATGGGTGAAATTGGATGTTTTGGATCGAACCTAGGTTTTTCAAAATCTTGGGATTTGGACCTCAATTTGAGGTCCAATTTCAAAACGAATTACATATTTGAGTTCGTGGGGGAATAGGTAACCGGGTTTTGGTTCGAACTTCTAGTTTAGACCATGTGGGCTCGGGGGCATTTTTGGACTTTTTGGGTAAAACTTTGGGAGATTCATTTTTATGCATTCAAATTCATTCATTTAGCATTTGTTGATGTATTTAAGTAATTTGTGACTAGATTCGAGCGATTTTGTGGTGAAACGAGGGGTAAATCCATAGTTGAGGCTTGAGCTAAATTCAAGGCATCGAGGTATGTTTTTGGTTTAACCCTATCTTGAGGGAATAGGAGATGGGTCTTATATGTTACTAGCTAATTGCCTAGTACGAAGTATAGGGATGGGGACGAGTATCTATAAATTGGTATCTAGCATGACCGTGAGTCCTTATTATGCTAATAGTTTAGATTACATATACCTTCCATGCTTGATTTATGACCTCTATATTTTGTTAAGAGATTTTGAAAGGGATTGTGATCTTTAAACTTCGTGGAGCGTTGGATCAAGTTGAAATACAAATTGTGAAGGTATATGAGACTTATTAAATCTTTGAAGCATTGGCTCAAGTAATAATGTGAACTATGAGATGAAAGTGGAAGGAAGAGAAAGAGTTAATGATATTTCCCCTTGACAGGGCGTTGTTGATTATTGAATATTTTTCCTTGCAGGGACGTCGAGATTATTGATGTTGTACCATTGCCGAGTTGTTAATTGCTTGTTTGTGTTCCTTTGCCGGGATTTCCATTATTATTTATTTATTTCCTTGCCCTTATCTGTGATTGTTGATTGGGTGAGAAAGAGTGTTAAAACATGAAGCTTGATGTCGTGCATTGTTTGATATTATGAGGAAAGAGTGTAAAGCATGAAGGCTGATGCCATATCGTACGAAGTGCCATTTCGTACTAATATTCATGATTATACATATGTGAGGAAATGAAAGTAAAAGCACGAAGGGTTATGTCGTGTCGTATGATGTGCTATTATGTACTGATATTCATTTGTTATATATATGTGAGGTATGAGAGTAAAAGGACGAAGGGTGATGTCTTGCACGTTTGTTATAACTTTGCTCGGTGAGGATGAGGGTAAAAGCACGAAGGGTGATGTCGTGCACTGTTGATATGTTCCTTATTGTTGTATGAGTTATGTTTTTCCTTCATAATAGTCAATTGAAATTGTTATCTCCGCATAGCATGCTTTCCCTTCCGTATTGTTTACTTGTCTAGTATTTCTATACCACTCTATATTTATAATTGCACAGGTTTATATGGTAGTCCAGTCTAGCCTCTTAGGGGTTAGGTTAGAAATTTACCAGCACGTGGGGTGGATTGTGGTGATACTAAACACTGTGCTATTTTTGCACAGATCCAGGTTTCAAGCAGCAGCAGTAGCGTAGGAGCAGACTTTCAGCCTAGTGAGACCCGAGGTATCCTTGTAGGCGTCCGCAAGCCTAGCGTCTCCTCTATTCTTACTTTAGAATGTCATCTCCTTGTATTCTAGATAAATAGATTTATGTTTCTTTCAGACTTTGTATTTAGTATTCTTAGATGTTCGTGATTGTGTGACTCCAGTTCTTGCGTAGAAATTTATGTTGGAAATTCCGTATACTTATTCAGCTAATTAAATTTAATTCTTCCGCTTATAATTTTAATCCCGTTTATTCTATTTTGGTACTGTGAAATTACTAAAAGGAACATGTATTTAATGAAAAGTAATTAAGTTTGGCTTGCGTAGGTCCTGTTAGTAGGCGCCATCACGATCCTCGAGGGTGGAAAATTCGGGTCGTGACAAGTTGGTATTAGAGCCCTAGGTTGCATCGATCTCACAACTCATGGACAAACTTCGTAGAGTCTGAGGGATCTGTACGGGGACGTCTGTATTTCTCCCCCAGGGGCTACCGAGTTAGGAAAATTTCACATTTGTTTTTTCTTGTCGTGCGGTTCTGTTTCGCAAATACTGATTGTCTTTCTACTTTGTTCTTCCCAGATGGCAAGAACACGCGTTTCCTTATCTTCGAATCAGCAATCTGAGCCCAAGGAAACTCCTACTAGGGGCAGAGGATGAGGCCATGATAGAGGCCGAGGTAGGGACAAAGCTCAGCCCCGAGCTGCAGCACCAGTAGCAGAGCCTCGGGTTGATTTTGAGGCGAAGGCTCCAGCCCCAATAGTTCTGATGGGCCTAGCTCAGGTCCCCGAAGGGTTTATTACTACCCCAGTTCTTCAGAACGCTTTGGTCCAATTGGTGGGTCTCATGGAGAGCGTGGCCCAAGCGGGTTTGCTTCCTGTAGCACCAGTTGTCTCTCAGGTGGGAGAAGGGGCCCAGACTCCTGCTACGCGTACTCTGGAGCAGGTAGCTCCCAAGGCTCAAATTCTAGTAGTTTACCCAAGTGTGGTAGTTGAGTCGGGGGTGGTTTCTTAGACTGGCGATGGAGCGGCTATGTCCGCAGATGCTTTGGAGAGGCTCGATAGGTTCACCAAGCTCTTCACTACTACCTTCATCGGTGCACCGACCGAGAACCCTCAGGATTATTTGGATAGCTGCCACGAGGTTCATCGAAACATGGGTATTTTTGAGTCTAACTCAGTTAATTTCATTGTATTTCGCCTATCTAGATCCTCCAAGACTTGGTGGAGGGATTTCTGTTTAGCTAGACCAGCAAGGCCTCCAGCCTTAACCTGGGAGCAGTTCACGCACACATTTCTGGAGAAGTTTCTCCCTGTCACATAGCGTGAGGCCTATTGGAGGCAGTTCGAGCGACTCTATCAGAGATCTGTGTCAGTCACCCAGTACGAGACTAGGTTTATCGAGTTGGCTCGCCATGCTATTGTCGTACTCCCCACTAAGAGGGAGAGAGTGAGATGGTTTACTGATGGACTCATCCAACCTATTCGTCTTCAGATGTCCAGAGAGGGGGGAGTGATATCACTTTTCAATAGACGGCCAATGTGGCCCAGAGGATCAAGATGGTATTGCTACATGGCATGGTCATAGAGTAGACAAGATACCCCGTCAGTCAGCCCGATTTAGTGGTGCCTCATCCGGAAGCCGAGATTTATATGATAAGGGGCCAGCCTTCTAGGCCATTCCAGTCAGCCCTCTACGTTTCTCAGGGTGCCCCAGGTAGCCGTGGTTCTCACGCACACTATTCTAATCAGCAACCATTCAATGCACCACTAGCTCCTATTAGTTCACCGCCACTTTAAAGCTTCCCTGTTGGTCAATCGGGTTGACATGGTCAGTCTCAATTTCCTTAACAGCCAAGGCCTTACTACACATATGGTGATCTCGTTCATATTTCCAGATTTTTTCCTCGAGCACGGGGTGGTTCGCAGCAGCAGGGTTCTCGTGCCATGGTACAGGCACCAAGTGTTCCACCGCCCACCCCGCCAGCTAGATGTGGAGGTGGAGGTGCTAGAGGTTAAGGTAGAGGTCATAGATGTGGAGTTCAGGCCACTAGGGATAGGGGCGAGCCAGCAGCCGCTCGTCCTAGAGATATAGCTTAGGGAGGTAGGGCCCAGCCTCAGTGTTATGCTCTTCCAGCTAGGCCAGAGGCCGAGTCTTCAGATGCAGTCATTACAGGTACTATTTTGGTTGGTGATAGAGATGCTTCAGTTCTATTTAATCCAGGTTCTACGTATCCGTATGTGCCATCTTATTTTTCATCGTACTTGGTCATGCCTAGTGATGCATTGAGTATTTCAATTTATGTATCTATACCGATGGGTGATTCTATCGTGGTTAACCAAGTTCACTGTTCCTATGTTATAGTGATTGGGGGTCTTGAGACCCGTGTTGATTTGTTGCTTTTAGACATGGTTGACTTTGATGTTATATTAGGGATGGATCGGTTGTCCCCATATCATGCTATCCTAGATTGTCATGCCAAGACCATGACCTTAACCTTACCAGATTTTCCTTGTTTAGAGTGGAGAGGGACTTCTGGTCATGCCACTTGCAGTGTTATCTCGTATGCGAAGGCTGGACGTATGGTCGAGAAGGGGTGTTTGGCTTATTTAGCTTATGTCTGTGATTCCAGTGTTGAGGTCCCCTCTATTGATTTTGTTCCCGTTGTTCGAGAGTTCCCTGATGTCTTTCCTTCAGACCAACCGGGTATACCGCCCGATAGGGATATCGAATTTTTCATTAATGTGGCTCTAGGGACTTAGCCCATTTCTATCCCGCCATATCGTATGGCCCCGCCTGAGTTGAAAGATTTAAAGGACCAGTTGCAGGGCTTGTTGGAGAAGGGCATCTAGTGTATCGCCTTGGGGTGTGCCTGTGTTGTTCGTCAAGAAGAAGGATGTGTCAATAAGAATATGTATTGATTATAGGCAATTGAACAAATTAACGATCAAGAATAAGTATCCACTGCCGAGGATTGATGATTTGTTCGATCACCTTCAAGGTGCCAGGGTATTTTCCTAGATTGACTTGCGATCTGGCTACCATCAGTTGCGGATTAGGGCATCTGATGTCCCTAAGACATCTTTTCGCACTCAGTATGGGCATTATGAGTTCTTGGTAATGTCATTCAGATTGACCATTTCCCCAGCAGCATTTATAGAGTTGATGAACCAAGTGTTCAGGATTTATTTGTACACATTCGTGATACTCTTTATTGATGATATTTTGGTATACCCCCGCAGACAGGAGGAGCACGAGCAGTACCTTAAAGCGGCTCTTCAGACTCTAAGGGATAATCAGTTATATGCAAAGTTCCACAAGTGTGAGTTCTGGTTAAGATTAGTAGCATTTATGGGTCACGTTCTATCAGCAAAGGGTATTCAGGTGAACCCGAATAAGATAGAGGCAGTGAGGAACTGGCCTAGACCAGCTACAAAGATTCAGGTTTCTTGGGGTTGGCAGGCTACTATCATCGATTCGTGGAGGGGTTTTCATCTATTGCAGCCCCGATAACTAGATTGACCCAGAAGCATGCCCAGTTCAGGTGGTCGGACGAGTGCGAGGGGAGCTTTCAAAAACTTAAGACAGCTTTGACTACGACACCGGTGTTGGTTTTGCCTACAGGATCAGGGCCTTACATAGTCTATTATGATCCTTCCCGTATGGGGCTTGGTGCAGTGTTAATGCAGGATGGAAAGGTCATTGCCTATGCTTCAAGGCAGTTGAAGCTTCATGAGAAGAACTATCAAGTGCACGATTTGGAGTTTGCAGCTATTGTTCATGCGCTAAAGATTTGGAGGCATTATCTGTATGGCGTGGCATGTGAGGTGTTCACTGATCACAAGAGCCTTCTGTACTTTCTCAAGAAAAAGGAATTGAATTTGAGGCAGAGAAGGTGGTTGGAGTTGTTGAAGGATTATGATGTTACTATCTTTTATCACCCGGGAAAGGCCAATGTAGTAGCCGATGCGTTGAGTAGGAAGTCGGTCAGTATGGGCAGTCTTGCTTATATTTCGGTCAATCAGAGACCACTTGCTTTGGATGTTGAGGCCTTGGCTAATCATCTCGTGAGGATGGATATTTCTGAACCTAGCCGAGTGTTTGCTTGCACGGTCGCTTGTTCATTGTTATTAGAGCATATCCATGATCGGTAGTTTGATGATCCCCATTTGTGTGTCCCTAAAGATACGGTGCAGCATGGAGGTGCCAAGCAGGTGACCGTAGGTGAGGATGGTAGTTTGAGATTGCAAGGGCGAGTTTGTATGCCTAATGTTGATGGGATTCGAGAGTTGATCTTAGCGGAGGCCCATAGTTCTTGGTATTCTATTCATCCAAGCGCCACGGAGATGTATCAGGATTTGCGGCAGCATTTTTGGTGGCGTAGATTGAATAATGATATTGTTGCGTATGTGGCTCAATGTTTAAACTATTAGCCGGTTAAGTATGAGCATCAGAGACCTGGAGGATTATTTTAGAAGATTGAGCTTCCCGAGTGGAAGCGGGAGAGGATTACCATGGATTTCGTTACTGGACTTCCATTGACCCAGAAGAGGTTCAACGCAGTCTGGGTCATTGTTGATAGGCTGACCAGGTCAGCGCATTTCATTCATGTGGCAGTCTCCTATTCAACCGAGAGATTAGCTGAGATTTATATCTGGGAGATTGTTCGGCTTCATGGTGTGCCAATATCTATCATTTCCGACAAAGGTACGTAGTTTACCTCGCATTTCTGGAAAGCAGTTCAGCGAGAGTTGGGAACTCAGGTGGAGTTGAGCACAACATCTTATCCCCAGACGGACGGTAAGTCCAAGGGGACTATTCACATTTTAAAGGATATGCTCCGAGCCTGTGTCATTGATTTTAGAGGCTTGTGGGATCAGTTTTTGACCTTAGCGGAGCTTTCCTACAATAATAGTTACGAGTCAAGCATTCAGATGGCTCGTTATGAAGCCTTATATGGTAGGCGATGTCGGTCTCCGGTTGGATGGTTTGAGCTAGGAGAGGCTCGGTTGTTGGGTATAGATTTGGTTCAGGAGGCCTATGACAAGGTCAAGATCATTCAGGATAGGCTTCGTTTAGCTCAGTCTAGTCAAAAGAGTTATGCAGATCGCAAGGTTTGCGATGTGGCATTTATGGTAGGTGAGCGGGTATTGCTCCGAGTGTCGCCTATGAAGGGCGTGATGAGGTTTGGGAAGAAGGGCAAGCTTAGCCGTAGATTCATTGATCTGTTTGAGATTCTTGATTGAGGGTGGGAGGTGGCTTATAGACTTTTATTTCCTCCTACTTTATCAGCCGTGCATCCAGTTTTTCATGTATCCATGCTTCGGAGGTATCACTGCGATCTAGCCCACGTATTAGATTTCAGCATTGTCTAGTTCGACAAGGATTTGTCTTTTATGAGGAAGATCCGGTAGCCATTCTAGACCAACAGGTTTGTCAGTTGAGATCCAAGAGTTTTCCTTCTGTTCGATTTCAGTGGAGAGGTCAGCCCCCTCAGGCATCAACCAGAGAGTGCGAGTCTGATATGTGGAGCCGTTATCCTCATCTATTTCCAAACTCAGGTACTTCTTTCTTTTGTCTGTTCAAGGATGAATGGTTGTTTTAGAGGTGGAGAAGGTGACGACCCATAAGGGTCATCACGTATTTTCTTTCTCATTTCGTGCTTTCAAGACGTTGGAAACCTCAATTTTAGTTGCATCGATTTGCGCGCACACTCCAGGCGCATAGCCGGAAACCTTAAATATGAATTATGTGAGAAAAATGATAAATCTTGGATATTAAATTGAATTAATTTTTGTTCGGTCAATATTTTTGGTAAACGGGCCCGGACCGGTGATTTGACGGTATTGGAGGGTCCACAGAAAAATATAGGACTTGGGCATATTTCATGAACCGAATTTCGAGGTTCCAAGCTCGTGAAATAATTTTTTGTGTGAAATTATTTTCTGGAAATGAAATTTGATTAAAAGATTATGGTATCAGGCATGTATTTTGGTTCCGATGCACGGTGCAAGTCTTATATATGGTTTAAGTGCTTTCTGTAAAGTTTGGTTCAAAACGAATGTCGTTTGACATGTTTTGGACTTTGAATGGAAATTTGATGTATTATGAAAATTTAGAAGAAATTATGAATTTTGAGGCTTAATTCAATGTATATGATTTTATTTTGGTGATTTGACCACACAGATAAGTTCTTAGGATGTTTTTGAGGTTGTGTGTATGTTTTTGAGCTCGGGTGAGTATTAGATAGGCCTGGGGTTTCATTTCTAGACTTTGGAAAAATCTGGTATCACTTATCTTCAGGCTTCGCATTCGCGAAGCCAGGATCGCAAATGCGATATCGCAATTGTGAGCAACTCATCGCAAATGCGAAGATGGGCCCTGGGCAGCTTGATCGCAAATGCGGCCTTCTCCTTTGCAAATGCGGAGGTCCAGCCTTCGCAAATGCGAGCCCTTTTCTCGCAAATGCAATATCTTCCCATCTGGCCTGAATTCGCAAATCGAACATGTTTCTTGCAAAGATCTCATGCCTACAGGATTCGCAGTTCCGAACCTTGTTCCGCAAATTCCATATCTGCAGCCCTACATATTTTATACTTAATAGAACTTCATTTTTCACATTTTCTCAAACTCAAACCATATGCGATTTTCTAAGAAATCTTTCTTGTCCAAATCAATTGTAAGTTAATTTCTACTCATTTCTTTCAGTCATCAACATCATTTAACATGTTTTCCACTTAAAATCAATAAGTTTTATGGGTGAAATTGGGGGTTTTGGGTAGAACCTAGGTTTTGCAAAAATTGGCGATTTGGACCTCAATTTGAGGTTCGATTCCAAAATGAATTACATATTTGAGTTCGTGGGGGAATGGGTAACCGTGTTTTGGTTCGAACTTTCAGTTTTGACCACGTGGTCCCGAGGGCATTTTTGGACCTTTTAGGTAAAACTTTGGGAAATTCATTTTTATGCATTCAAATTGATTCATTTAGCATTTGTTGATGTATTTAAGTAATTTTTGACTAGATTCGAGCAATTTTATGGTGGAACCGAGGGGTAAAGCCATAGTTGAGGCATAAGCTCAATTCAAGGCATCGAGGTAAGTGTTTGGTTTAACCCTAGCTTGAGAGAATAGGAGTTGAGTCTTATATGTTTCTTGCTAATTGCGGAGTACGATGTATAGGCATGGTGACGAGTATCTGTACATTGGTGTCTAGCATGACCGTGAGTCCTTATTATTCTAATAGTTTGGATTACTTATACCTTCCATGCTTGATTTATGACTTCTATATGTTGTAAAGAGCTTGTGAAAGGGATTGTGATCTATTAACTTCGTGGAGCATTGGCTCGAGTTGAAATACAAATTGTGAAGGTATATGAGATAAGCAAATATTTGGAGCATTGGCTCAAGTAATAATGTGAACTATGAGATGAAAGTGGAAGGAAAAGAAAGAGTTAATGATATTTCCCCTGGCCGTGGAGTTGTTGATTATTGAATATTTTCCCTTGCCGGGACGTCGAGATTATTGATGTTGTACCCTTGTCGGGTTGTTAATTGCTTGTTTGTGTTCCCTTGCCGAGATTTCCGTTATTGTTTATTTATTTTCTTGCCTTTATCTGTGATTGTTGATTGGGTGAGAAAGATTGTTAAAGCACGAAAGGTGATACTATGCATTGTTTGATATTGTAAGGAAATTGTTTAAAGCACGAAGGGTAATGTTTTGCCGTACGATGTTCCATTCCATACCGATATTCATGATTATACATATGTGAGGAAATGAAAGTAAAAGCACGAAGGGTGATGTCGTTCCATATGATGTGCCATTCTGTACTAATACTCATTGGTTATAAGTATGTGAGGAATGAGAGTAAATGCATGAAGGGTGATGTCGTGCACGTTTGTTATACATATGCTTGGTGAGGATGAGGATACAAGCACGAAAGTTGATGTCGTGCACTTGTTGATATGTCCCTTATTGTTGTTTGAGTTATGTTTTTCCTTCGTAATAGTCAATTTATACTTGAAACTGTTTTCTCCTCATAGCATGATTCCCTTCACGTATTGTTTACTTGTCTAGTATTTGTATTTCGATGTATATTTATATTTGCACAGGTTTATATGGTAGTCCAGTCTAGCCTCGTCACTACTTCACCGGGGTTAGGCTAGATACGTACGAGCACATGGGGTCGGTTATGCTGATACTACACTCTGCGCTATTTTGCACAGATCTAGGTTTCGAGCAGCAGCAGCAGTAGCGTGGGAGCAGACTTTCATCCTAGTGAGACTCGAGGTAGCCTTGCAGGCATCCGCAGGCCTGGCGATCCTCTGTTATTACTTTAGACTATCATCTCCTTGTATTCGAGATAAACAGATTTATGTTTCTTTCAGAATTTGTATTTAGTATTCTTAGATGTTGTGAGTATGAGACTCCAGTTCTTGGGTAGAGATATATGTCGGAAATTTCGTATTTTTGTTCAACTAATTCAATTTAAGACTTCCGCTTATGATTTTAATCCCTTTGATTCTATTTTAATGCTGTTAATTACTAAAAGGAACATGTCTTTAACAAAAAGTAATTAAGTTTGGCTTCCCTAGCTCTTATTAGTAGGCGCTGTCACGATCCCCAAGGGTGGGAAATCCGGGTCGTGACAAAATTATTCTAAAAAATCTATAAGAATTTTAACATTAGTCCAATCTTGATTTGTAAGGAATTCATCATCATCCGCACCACCAACACGAGCATTAAACATTGCATTTATGGGGTTTCTATATTCATGCACAACAGCTAAACTTTCGTATATATAATTCCATCTAGTCAGACAAGCTTTAGGAACCTTTCTTTATCTAAGGCCAAATTCATCATATTTTTTAATATATTCTCTAAGTCTACTTCTAAGGTTTGAATAATAAAGCCAATTAATAGCCATCTTAACCTTTTCAATTTCCAAATTTAAAATTTCATACTATCACCGACGATTAATATGACAAATACTTCTAATATGAAAAAAATTACTAAATGCAGGATTTAGTGTAGTTATAGTAAGCCTATAGCATTAGTGTTATTAGAATCAATATCCATAGAAATTAACATTATTTTATCTCCAATGCAAAAATATCTACAAATCTGCAACTGTGCTAGCAATAAACTTACATGTGTGACATGAATTAATTATTCTATATACAATAATACGTTTTTGGATTTTCCATTCTTTATCAATCAAATGAGTTGTAACAGTTAGATAATCACATTCATTATCACTTCTACCAATATCAGTAGTAATAGCAATGCGATAATCTATATGAGTAAATAAATAGCGCAAATATTATTCATATTCATGTTTATATTTATAAATATCGCTCTTTACGGTGTGCGAGACCATTCTTTATAAGTAGGATTAAAAACTCTTCTAACATATTGCACAAAATGAGGGTTAGAAGGAAAAATATAGGGTAAGCACATAACACTAACTATTTTGTCAATTCTTCACGATCTTTATTTGGATCGCAATATAAAATGCTACCAGTAAAAGTGTCAATTTTCAGTTGAACTAGACTTGACCCTGTACTAGGGTTAATCGTAGTATCTACACTTGTCCCCTCTTTTCTAACTTTCATTTGAAGATATCTAGCTTTGTATATTGGGTGTTTCTATATGTGTCTAGTCAAACTACTTGTACCGCTACGGTCTCCAGTAAATTTATGAGTCAACAAAGACACACAAGTTTTATAGTTAGCCTTATTTTTTTCTCTTTGTTGAGTAAAAAAGTTCCACACAAGTGACGTTTCGAGGCGTTTAGAACGTTATCTATTAAAAGTAGGTGTTACTACAGGAGGGTCAGGCAGGGCATCAGTCATGCTATTAACATGACTAGTAGGTGTATCATCTAAATCCGGTTGCGTTTCATCCAAATCGTCATTTTCAAAGATAGTTTGATTAGGATAAAGAGTATTCATAACTTCTTCATTCAATTGTTGACCTGGTGCAACATCATGGCAAAATTGACTATCGGAATATTGAAAACAAGGGTTATCACTATTAAGAATAACATGTGGAGGAGGAAGGGTAACAGATATAGGCCAGGGAGCCGGGGGAAGAGTAGTATCTTGGCGACTATATTCACCAATTTTAGATTTTTCCTTACCACCAAATATTTTTTTCAAAGAAAATACCATATTAGTTATAATTATAAAAGCTAAAACAAAATAAAATTATAATAGTAAACTTAAGAGTTGGAAGGAGTTTACTGAATTGACAAACAACTTCTTTAAAATTGAATATCATTGAAGACTTGAATACTTCAATTCACCAACTTCGCAATTTTACACGAAATTTCAATAATAAAGTAAGCAATTTTAAAATTGTAGAGAGATTGATGAATTTGTGAGTAAAAATAAAAGAATGATGGGGTATTTATAGTTGAGAGTAGGAAAAAAGTATAATTATCAAAAGTTCAGGGCAAAACGACTATTTTTTAAAGTTTCAAATGGCTAAAAAACTGAAGGCCAACGGCTAGATTTTAAGAATCTGACCGTTGTCCCTTTTAAATTTTTGTTTTAAAAAAATAGTTGTTGGGGCCCGTTTGGCCCGGTTAAACCTGCCTAGGCCCGCTTGTCAGTCCCAGGCTAAACGGTCCCGAGCTCACGGGCTTTATGGTTAGGACCGGCTCGCTATGGGCTTTTGCACCACTAGAGATTGGCCCATTTGAACAGGACTATTTGGCCCGTTTGGCACGTGGGCCCGGGCTTATCTAAATTGAAATTGAAGGAGTAGAACTCAATTTTTTGGACACTGACACCTCAATGTGAGAGGCACATCTAGTATTTTAATAAATGAGTGCACCATCCTGTTAATTAAAAAGGGCATGGAGAATTAGCCGACACTACTAAAAAATGGCTAATTTCCGATCAAAATATTTCGAGCGAAAAAAGTAGTCCAAACTTTTCAACGAAATCGGTCAAAAATTGCATAAAGATATTTTTGTTAAAATTTTTATTGATTACAACAGATATTCCATCCATATTCGTTGCAAATTTTGGCGAAAAATACAGCGAAATTTATAGCGACAAATTCGGTCAGAAACAATAAAAATAAACAAAAAACATGCGACCGATTCAGTCGGAATCTTTTATTAAAATGAGATTTGTCTATTTGACCTCATTTCCGACCGTTTCGGTTGGAATATAATTTTAAAACCCCATGACCCCTTTCTTTTTTTCTTTCCCTCTTTTCTTCCTTTTCTTTTTTTCTCTCACACTCAAACCTCCCCACTCTCTGTCCCTACCCAGCCCACTGCCGCCATCACCAACAACATGCCAGCCCTCTGCCATCACCAGCGATGCCACCCCCTTGTAGCTTCGTTGACTACCCTCCACTGCTAGGTAGGTTTCTCTCACCCTCCTTTGTTATATATTTTTCTTTAAATACAATGATTTTGTTTAATTGCTCCTAATTTGATTTGTAAAAATTTGGTTTTAGCTAAAGTAAATCTATGACTATTGTTAGAGCTAACTTAAAGTTAGACGTTGGTAATTTAAAGTTATATGTTAAAATTATATGTTGTTAATTAAGGTTATATGTTAAATTTATAAGTTAAAGTTATATGTAGGTAACTTGGAGGAATATGTTGCTAAATTAAAGTTATATGTTAGTAAATTACCTATGAATTTAGGGATAAAATTACCAAGTTAGTAATAATTTTGCTTACTAATTTGTAGAGCTGTTACATATATAGCAATTCATCTCATCTATATATATATATATATATATATCTATAATTGAGGGACTTACACCAGCTACATGGCGATCTCATTATATATATATATATATATAAATATAATTGAGGGACTTACACCAGCTACATGGCGATCTCATTTAGCGGGAAATGAATTTTCTTGTTTTAGGTTTTTTTGTGCTTTAAACATGAAATTAACCATTGAAACACTTCACATACAGAACCGTTTCTTTACTTTTTCTCTCTTTCCCATAACTATCTCTTTTCCCAAATTCTATCAGTTACTTTGAATTTTCATCTTTCTTTTTCCTACTGTATTTCTCTCATACCTTTAACTGTGTTAATTTTTTTTGGCTCAACTCTATCTACCTTCTTTAGGGGTGCTATTCCTTTTTGGGAAAAGGAAAAAACTATTTTATGAACCCTAATTTAGTTTTAAAGGTATGGACAACCAGGGATGCCAAAATGCAATCGAAAGATTGAGGTAATGTCCTGTCACGATCTGAATTTTTACCATCGGGAGTCGTGATAGTAGCTACTAATAAAAGCTAGGCAAGCTAACCAACTGAACTACTTATCATGTTTCCATTTTGAATCTGATAACAGTTTAGAGCCAATAATTAGATAAAAACATAATTAAATAAGCGGAAATCTGCATTATTAAGATTTAATAATACTGCTAATACCAATCCATAACAAATCTACTCAAGACTGATGTCACAACTTCACAGACTGTTTAGGAGTACTATTAATATATGTGAGAAAGAATAAATATAACACTGTCTCTGGAAATACATAAGGGAAAAAGGAATAGTAGATAGAAGGAGACGCTAATGCCTGCGGAAGCCTGCAGGACTACGTCGGGTCGCCTGTTGAACAAAAAATAGCAAATCTTACTGTCGTCCGAAGTCTACAACATTTGGATATGTACAAAAGAGTGCAGAGTGTAGTATCAGCACAACCGACCCCATGTGCTGGTAAATGCCTAGCCTAACCTCGGTAAAGTAGTGACGAGGCTAGGACCAGACTACTAAATAAGCATGTGCAATATAGTGTACAGGAAAAATGGGAAGCAGATAACAATGATGGCAACAATGATCATCCAGTGATATAAAAAGCAAGCAACAAAAATACCATAAATATTGCTCAACAAATAATGTATACAAGTGCAATCAATTAATCAAGTCCTTCAACTGTAAATATCTTTCAGATATATTTCCTTCAAACAAGCATACTTTCAAATATAACTTTTTTGAGTAAAAATCACATTGTGACTCCTCATTTCATAATCATAAATAATATATATTTCCCCCGGCACCTTGTACCTACAAATTTCTATTTCACATTGCCACACTTCTCAGGTTACTCAGTTCATAGGGTACATAACCCAATACAATTTAAGAATGTTCATGGAGCCTCATTTTCTTAACAAGAAGTAGAGTACAACTTCTAAACTCATTTGAAACTCATCACGAAAAGATGAATTTATTATTACAAACCATTTGAATAAATAAAGTACCGTATTTCAAATAGAATACAACATCGAATGAATTATTACTTTTACCAAGGGTTGATAAATTAACTTACTAGAAACTCCTTCATAAGTAAAGTACAACCGCAAACAATTTAAGGAAAATTTAGTTGAGAAATCAATTGAGTTAAAAATAAAACAATTGTTAAAATTTAAGGTATTGAATAGATATAAAACAAATAGGGCGAGGTATTGTCAACATTATGAATGCCCACACAAAGAATCACAGCCGTAAAGGAATCTCATCCATTGAAACACTTGAATTGATAACAATGATTACAATGTAGACAAAATAATCACGGAAGGAGTACAGCTCAGCACAGAGATAACAACCGGGGATCTCCTAAGACATCGTCCTGTAGTCCCAAACGTAAATACTCGGGGATCTCTCAGTATCCTCCGCATATGAGCTAGGAATCTCTTGGTATACTAAATATAAGTCCCGGGGATCTCTTGTTATCCTCAATATAAGTGATGGAGATCTCTTGGTATCCTCAATGTTAATGTTAGGGATCTCTTGATATCCCGAGGATCTCTTGGTATCCTCAATATAAATGTTAGGGATCTCTTGGTATCCTCAATATAAATGCTAGGGATCTCTTGGTATCCTGAGGATCTCTTGGTATACTCAATGTAAGTGCAGGAGGATCTCCGGGGATATTGTCTCGTAGTCCCAAAATAAACACAAAGTAGCAACACGAAGGAATACTCAAAAGCAATCCAATAACCCAATCACAAGGAATTCTACCACCAAGAGTATGAATACACGGCAACAAGAGAATCACCAAAAAATATAGAAGTGCAATAACCTTACAAAAACAACGAGACAAAATAGACACGTGATACCTACACCGGCAACTACGACATTTTGGACTCATGGCATATATACACGGAGTCATAGAGGAATTTACAACCAAGAAGTATTGAAACAATAAGGAAGGCAATCACTTCAATTAAGGCAATTTTATGGTCAATGGAATACATAAGAATTAGAGGAAAGATAAAAACGTCATATGGAGCAAATAGAGATAATTTAAGCAATTAGGAAACTCAATCATAACGAGATACTTTCCACAGTCATATTCCTCAATAGAAATTATCATTTAGAGAATGTATAATATGAAACGGAGTCACAATAATCATAGTATAAGACTCACGGGCATGCTTGACACCAATGTATAGATACACGTCTACATGCCTATACGTCGTACATAACCAAATAACATAACAAATAGGATACTACTCCTAATCCCTCAAGCTAAGGTTAGGCCAAACACTTACCTGGCTTTGCAACTAATTCAAAATTCCAATAAGCATTTGCCTCGCGAATTCGTCCGAAGCTTCAAATCTTGTCATAATAATTCAATATACACAATATAAATTGTATGAATTAATTCCACATGAAAATACTAATTTTCCAACAAAATCCAAAATTTAACTCAAAATTTCCCGTGGGGCCCACATCTCGAAATCCAACAACTCATTCAACCACAAGTCTAACCATACCAATTTTACAAAATCCGACATCAACTCGACCCTCAAATCTTCAAATTAAACCAAGAGGGTTTTCAAGATTTTACCAACTAAAATCACCAATTAAATGTTGAAAACAACGATGGATTTGAGTAATCTAACCAAAATTGAGTTAAGAACACTTATCCCGATGTTTTCCTTGAAAATCTCTCAAAAGATCACCTCACCCGAGCTCCTTTGGTCCAAAACTGGAAGAGTGAGACGAGTTTGGACTTTATTCTGCTGCCCAGGGATTTGTTCTTCCCGTTCGTGGTCATCCTCTCGCATTCACAAAGAACAAAATTTCCAAAAATCATTTTCTAAACTCTTCTCGGACAGCCTCTAGTATAATGGTCATAACTTTTGCTGCAGATGTCCAAATGATTATTATAATATGTTTCTGGAAATTAGATTCAAATATATACAACGTTTGTTTATGACTCGTATCAAAACTCATTGTAGATTCAGAGATATGAGCCTCCGAAGTAAGATCTGCACAAAAGAATTTCTTCTTCTTCGCGAACGCGAGAGGTCCTTCGCGGACGCATAGAACATCACTAGATACCAGCTTCAGCTATTGCAAAATAGGCCGAAATGATCTGAAACCACTTCGAAACACACTCGAGGCCCCTGGGACTTTAACCAAACATGCCAACCAATCCTAAAATATCATTCAAACTTGTTCCAATCTTCCGAACGCTCAAAACAACATCAAAATACAAATTTTACATCAGATTCAAGCCTGAGAATTCAAAAAACTCTTAAGCTACACTTTCAATCAAAATATCTATCAAACCTCGTCAGAATGACTTGAAATCTTGCACACAAGTATTAGTCAACACTACAAAGCTACTCAAACTTCTGGAGTTCTATTCTGACCCTCAGATCAAAATCTCACTATCGAACCGGAAACTTAAATTTTCAATTTTCTCAAAAATGATCTGATTCAGGTCGTTTCAAGTCCGTTTGTTACCAAACTTCAAAGACTTATCTTAAATCATAATAGGACTTGTATGGGGTGGCGAAACCAAAATACGAGCCCGATACCGTAAATTTCTAATCACAATTCATTTCCAAATCTCATAGAAATTTCAAAAAAATAATTTTCTTCAAAAATTCATTTCTCGGGCTTGGGACCTCCGAATTCGATCTCGGCCATACGCCCAAGTCCCATATTTTTTACGAACCCTCAAGACCGTCAAATTACATGTATGGGTTCTTTTACCAAAAATATTGACCGAAGTCAACTCAGTTGGGTTTTAAAGCTCTAATTCACATTTAATCCATTTTTCACATTACTCTCCGAACAATTATATGTACTGCGCACGAAATTCAAGGAATTATTAATAATGATTTTCAAGGTTTTAAAGTACCAAGATAATTATTTAATTTAAAGATGACATTTTGGGTCATAACATTCTCCACCTCTAAGACAAACGTTCGTCCTCGAACGTACAAAGAATTATTCTTAGGTTACAAAATTGATGATTTTTCTATTACACAAATTCTCGTGGTTGATCCCACATTACCACATTCAACATGAGTTCGATAACACAATTTTAATTGAGATTATTTCTTTTATCCATCTTTGTAATAATTTAAAACCAAATTTCTTACACTCAAATCATTTTCAGAAAGTTCTGGTTTTTACATCAACACATGATATTAGTCTTGACTGGTTATAGCAACCCGTTCCTACACACCCATCAAATTTGGGGTGTTACATTCTACCCCACTTAGGGTCATTCATCCTCAAATGAGAAGTAGAGCCCGCCCTCAAACATACAATGTAACTTATCTTTTTCTTCGCACATCTTAATTTTCCAAATTTTTCTAACTCCTAAATTTTTTCAAAAATTTTGGCAGAGTATCCCCTGTAATTAGGCTTATCCACCTGCTAGAGTAACACCAAAGCAACCTCTAACAGCATATCCACAACTCAACAAATCACCAAATTATATATATCAACAACGGTAATCTCCAAATTACGAGCACGACATTATCATAATGAAATCGGGACATAAAACACATCATATATATGATCATGACCACTTCTCTGGTTTTAATAGTTCATAAATCACAACATTGCCAAGTAACCTCATGTTAACAAAATCTCATTTCAAACCTCAACTTTAATAACAATTAGGCATGGAGATCTCATAATTACTTACCCGCGTTAATGAATCACATTAAACGCCACCTGGGCGCTCACCTCAATAGGCTAAAACTCAATGTTTACAATAAAAAAATTGGTTGAATACGAATAGAAATATACAAGAATTATTAATTAAGCCTAACATGCATGATTCCCTATTAATATAATTGTAAAAATTATTTTTTTCAGAAAGATGGAATTTTAAACTCATAAATATTTCACCACAAGGACCTCGTCCTTATATAACTTCCACCGCAGCTTGTAGCCCCGTTTAAATATTTCACATCATATAAAAATGTGAAGATCTCGTCCTTAGTTCCGAATCACAAGTATTTTGCATATTGTACCAACTGAAATTTTCCATTTCCTTCGTTCAAAATATTTTTCGTCTAACCAAATGACAACACATAATTATAGACATAGCTAACTCCATAGAATTTACTAACATGAGTATCCACATAAGTAGATTTTAGAATTACGAAGCTCATTCATAAGTGGAGCACAATAGGAGGACTTGCCTAGATACTCAGAACCGAATCTAGTTAAGGAAATTATTGTTTTATAATAATTCGATACCATACTTGTAACGACACCGTCTGGTGTAGCGACCTCTGTCATACCATAAAAAATATAAGAATGGACTAGGTCACCACCTCTAGGAGTCTCACCTCCACCTCTAACATCCTGACCTTACCTCTGGTTGGTCATGTAAGTGGAATAGTAACTGAAATAGGGCACATAGCCTGGGTGCTTAATAAAAATATGTTTCTCCAAAGAATAGAAAAATTTTCTCATGATGTTCCTAGTACCTGCCATCGTCATATCAATCCCTTTGAGGTTTCGGATGCTCAAACTTAGTCTATACTAAACAACTAGAATAACCATTATACGAACCCCGTGTCGGTGGTGTATTAAAAGAACTTACTTGGAGCACCCCTAGTAACCAGATATAATGACTGGGCTAGTCAACTGCCCAAGCCCTTACCATTATGATTGATAGTTGTATATTAGAATCCACTAAATCCTTTAAAACCTCAAGACCTATTGGTCTTATTAGATTCCTCTTTCCTCATCCCAAACACATTCTAACATCTTGTCAATTCCTACCATTAGCCGAAATGAAGTATTAACTTGTGGCTCTCAAGTCGTGCAAAATTTCAAGATCATAATTGAGTCCTTTAATGAGCCTATAGACTCCCCCTATAGCTCTAGGAACCAAAGTAGGAGTGCGATGGCTAACTTATTGAAACCAATAACATATTCTGACATGGCCATTCAAACCCTATGTGCTACACATTACAGAGAATCCTGGAAACATACTCTTTCAAAAGAATTTCTAAGAAATAAACAGAGTTGGTGGTGTTGCATTGGCTAGTTTTCCTTTTCCATAGGCCTACCACAAATACCGGCAGCCAATTTCTTCTTTTGTTATGTTGACTCAACACTGCTGAGCTACCATGTTTATTCATATACTTTTCGTTATTCTTTTTGGTAACTCTTACCCTTATTTATGCACAATGATCACAAAGGTGAAGCTCCATGCGGGTAAATCATGGCACAAACCACGTAGTCCAGAAGGTCGTCGACCATTGTACTCCCTCCGAAGCACTGCAAAATCTACAATCGTGGCTTCGTCACTGAGTAGACCTTCTGTAATTTAAAGTTATTTTTCTAACTCCTTTAATATTGAATTATTGGATTAATATGGAGGCAGACATATCGCAGGTTCTAACCTAATCCCCTACAATGTCTCATGCCTTAAATGTGCGTGAACATTTGGGGAACCTTTCAATATCATATATATACATTTCATGCCAAAACTGGTATAACACATGACCCAATGGACTTCCTCACTTATCTTGAAGTCATAGGTCACAACATCTGATAATCCACAATAGTGATCGTCCCAACTCATACAAATCAACCAGACGCCAAGGTCCTTTACAACCCTAAATGATCCGTTCGCATCTTTAGTAGGAACCATAGCGGCTCCAGTAAATACATAATCTTTCAATCATCTTTTGGCTGAATCTGTCATCTAAATTACGGAAAAATTAACCCCATTCCTTTCATTGGGGCTCCATCTCTTGTCTGGTTGTAGACGCATTGCTTGTTACGATAAAACAAGAATAGAGGACTTCAATCATCAATGACGGAATAACTTCGCATGACACAATAGAATATAAGTGAATATTTTTATCCTATAATTCCACATCCTCTGAAAGATAAGTACAGATGTCTCCGTACTGATCCATCAGAGTCTACTAAGCTTGTTTGTGAATTGTGAAACCTACATAATGCAAAGCTCTGATACCAATGGTCACGACCTAGATTTCCCACTCTCGGGAGTCGTGATGGCTCCTACTAGTGAAAGCTAGGCAAGACAACCAACTGAACTACTTATCGGGTTTCCATTTTGAATCCGATAATTATTTAGAGCTAATAACTAGATAACAACAGAATTGAATAAGCAAAAGGCTACACAGTAAAGATTTAATAATACTCTTAATACTAATCCATAACAAATCTACCCAAGACTGGTGTTAGAACTTCACAGACTGTCTAGGAGTACTACAAATAAAGGTGTGAAAGAATAAATACAACACTGTCTTTGGAAATACATGAAGGAAATAGGAATAGTACATAGAAGGAGACGCTAAGGCCTGCAGACACCTACAGGACTACCTTGGGTTGCCTGATGAACAAGAAATAGCACATCTCACTACGGTCTGAAGTCCATAACAATGGAATCTGTACAAAAGAGTACAGAGTGTAGCATGAGCATAACCTGACCAATGTGCTGGTAAGTGCCTAGCCTAACCTCGGCGAAGTACTGACGAGGCTTGGACCAGAATACTAAATAAACCTGTGCAATATAGCATACAAGAATAATAGGAAGCAGATAACAATGATGGCAACAATGATCATCCAGTGATATAAAAAACAGGTAACAAAAATACCATAAATATTGCTTAACGAATAATGTATACAAGTACAGTCAATTAATCAAGTCCTTCAATTGTAAATATCTTTCAAATATATTTCCTTCAAATAAGCATCTTTTGAATATAACTCTTTCAAGTAAAGGTCACATTGTGATGCCTCATTTTGTAATCATAAATAATATATATTTCCCCCATCACCTTGATGTTGAAACACGTTCTCAAGGCACTAAACTAAACGTGTGTTCATATTTGTAGGTTTTGATAAATGACAAACGATGCGCAATTGACATATGACGAGGTCCAAGCACAAGCGCGCAAATGTCACGTAACGAAGTCAAGCACAAGACAAACAAAGATCAAGATTAAACAAAGTTATACATGAGTCGCTCTTTAATTGTGATCTTGATCCGACAATTTAACTCAAGACTTGGCTTCTCTCGTAAAAACATCTTTATCAAATCATGCATATTTAATTTAGAGCAAAATGATTTTAAATTATGCATATTTATTTTAGCAAAATGATTTTTAAACATGCCTCTAAAATCTGGACAAAGATAATCGATTATGTACATATGATAATCGATTATGTTAAGGCAGCTGCAAGACAATCGATTGTGTACCTTATGACAATCGATTGTGTTGAGGCAGTGTCCATCAGATTTTTGAAATCTGCATGACAATCGATTGTGTACCTTATGACAATCGATTGTGTTGAGACAGTGTCCATCAGATTTTTCAAAGCTACAGAATAATCGATTGTGAACCTTATGACAATCGATTGTGTTGAGGCAGTATCTATCAGATTTTTCAAAGATACAAAATAATCGATTGTGAACCTTATGACTATCGATTGTGTTGAGGCAGTGTCTATTAGATTTTTTAAGAATGAAAAATAATCGATTGTCCATATAGCATAATCGATTATGTAAATGACCGTTGTCAAAATATTTCCAAACTCCGTCAGATAATCGATTATAGGATTTTAATAATCGATTGTTTGAAGTAAAATCTGAAAAAGATTTTTTGAACGTTGCCAAGTAATCGATTGTATATTTCTGATAATCGATTGTTTTAAGTAAAATCTTAAAAAAAGATTTTTTGAACGTTGCCAAGTAATCGATTGTATATTTCTGATAATCGATTGTTTTAAGTAAAATCTGGAAATGATTTTTTGAACGTTGCCAGTAATCGATTATAAGTCTTAGATAATCGATTATGCTGCGTACAATCTGGGAATGATTTTTGGAACGATTGGAAAACAATTGATTGTGCCAATTAGACAATCGATTGTCGTAGCACAAAATCAGCAATTCTTAATTGGCAATTAGGCAACGGTTATGCATGTTTTTGACACTATGAATACATCTTCAAATCAGTCTTCTGAATACAACAACTGATCATATTATTGCTAAAGCTTGCATACTCTCTTATTCATCATTTTCTATTCATTACATAAGTTTTTGAGAGCCAAATTCTTGACGAAAGTTGTTGCGTTCTTGAGCGTATTTATTTTACTCATATCTACTCTTAAGGAGAGTCTTGTTTTGAGTGCAAAGTGTTTTTATACACTTGAAGGGAAGTTTTAATCCCTTGTATTGTAAGAAGGAACGTTGTGATTCCTTTGGTTGAAGTCTTGAAGTGTTGTATCTTCGAGCAAAGGTTGTTGAGGCTTGTGTGACTCAAGTTCTCAGTTTGTAACGGTTTGTTAAGCACCCGTAAGCTTAACGAAGTTAGTGGAAATCACGAGAGAGTCTCTCGGGGACTGGACTAGCCACGGGTTGTGGTGAACCAGGATAACATCGGTGCGTTCGTTCCTTATTATTTACTTATCGCACTTATTTCATTCCTGCAATTTTTAAATTTCGCAAGTTTTTTTTTATAACGCTATTCACCCCTCCCCCTCTAGCGTTAAGCGTATATTCTAACAATTCGTATCAGAGCCCAACTCTCTGAAAAACTTAACCGTTTGAGAGAAACAATCCATGGCTTCTACTCGTGATTCTTTTGCAGGAATAGGTGAAGGACAATGCTCCACCCGACCACCACTTTCGATGGCACAAACTATACGTACTGGAACGAAAGGATGAGAATATTCATTCAATCGAATAGTTTTCATCTGTGGAAGGTTATAATGAAGGGAGAACAAATTCCAACCAAAAAGGTTGAAAATGAATGGGTTCCAAAATCCGAAGATGAATACGATGCGGATGATATCCGAAAAGTGCAGAACAACGCTAAAGCCATCAACTTATTATATTGTGCTGTAAACGCTGATGATTACAGAAAAATATCATGTTGCACAACAGCGAAGCAAATGTGGGATAAGCTGGAAATCACGTAAGAAGGTACGGACCAGGTAAGAGAGGCTAAAGTTGATTTTCTAACCCATGCATATGAACTGTTTCACATGAAGGAAGGCGAAAGGGTCGATGACATGTTCGAACGATTTTCAAAAATCGTTAATGACTTACATGCTCTTAAGAAGACCTTCACGGATAAAGAACTTGTCCGAAAAATTCTCCGAAGTCTCACTCCGGAATGGCGCTCCAAGGCCGACGCGATTCAAGAGTCTATTGGAATTTCAAATGTCACCATCGACGGATTAAGAGGTAACCTTAAAACTTATGAATCTACTATACTTAACCCTCTTGTTAATGATCAAAGGAAACAAAGAATCGCCCTCAAGGCAAGCACAAGCCAACCTCAAAATAACGAGGACGGAGATAACGAGTTCGGACTCGTTATTAAGAGATTTCAAAAGTTCATGCAAAAAGAGTATGAACGAAAAGGCAAACAACAAGGAGATCAAGTAAAGTGCTATGGGTGCGGAGAAATCGGGCACATTAAATCAAATTGCCCAAATGTCAAAAAGGAGAAGAAACCCTTCAAGAAACAACGAGCATACATATCTTGGGGAGGCGACTCCGGAGACGAGTCGAGTGAGGAAGAAGAAGACGAAACCGCAAATCTTTGTCTCATGGCTCACGAAAACAATCAAGAAGAGGTATGTCAAATTTCTTCCAAAAATATCTATTCTCTTGAGGAAATGCAAAATGCCTTTGATGAGTTGTATAGTGGATTCATTAAAGCTTCCAAAACTGTTAAAAACATTAAGGAAAATGCTTCTTTGAAAGAAAAAGATTTTGAAAAATAACTCTCTTTGAAAGAAAAGGATTTGGAAAAACTGATTTTGGAAAATGAGAAGTTGAAAGAAGAAAACAACTTTTTCGGCAAGAGAAGCGCCGACAAACCCGAGAGTTCTAGTAAAATTGTACTTCTTGCATGCATCTAAAAGATGAGGTAGAAAGACTTAAGGGAACCTTAGATAAGTTTAATTCTTCTCATAAAAATTTGAATGAGGTTCTTGTTAATTTGAAATCGACCAAACATGGGATAGGTTTTAAAAACGAGCCTAAAGAAAAAGTTGAAGCCAAACCCCAACCACCTAAGGCTCAATCTAGGACAAATAAAACAAATGTTCATCCTAGAGATAACAATCCTAGAATCAACATGCATGCTAGACCAAACACTAGAAGAAACTTTGAACATTTTAGGACACCTAGAAATGGCCTTCAACCTAGAAATAACTATTCTATAAATGATGCATATCCTAGACCAAACACTAGAAGAAACGTTGAACATTTTAGGACACCTAGAAATGGCTTTCAACCTAGAAATAACCATTCTAGAAATGCTGCATATCCTAGAACAAATAGTAGGAGAAATGATTTTCCTGAAATGCGCAATAGTCATATTGCCGAAAATAGAGTAAACAATTTTCGTCCGTCCAACTACTATCAACCTAGACGAATGCATAATCCTAATGTCATTTGTCATTATTGCAATCGAATTGGAAATATTGGTCTTTCTTGTTTCACTAGACATAGACACTTAACTGCATGTCAAGCACAACAGCATGTTACACCTAACTCTCAAGGACCCAAAACAGCTTGGGTACCAAAGACTCATTAATGTGTCTTGTAGGTATGTTTGAAGGGATCAAGTGTAATTTGGTACCTTGATAGTGGATGCTCCAAACACATGACCGGAGACGAATCCAAGTTCCTTCAACTAGAACACAAGGAAGGAGGAAGCGTTATTTTTGGAGATAACAACAAGGGAAAAATTATCGGCGTTGGATCGGTCGTTAAGGATGAACCTTCTTCCATTAAGCATATATTGCTAGTTAAAGGTCTAAATCATAATCTCTTGAGCATAAGTCAATTATGTGACAAGGGAAATCTTGTTTTATTTGATTCGGATGAATGCTTAGTTTTTCGCCGTAGCGATTTTAAAATTATCCTTCGTGGTTTTAGAATGGATAACATCTATATGGTTGATTCGAAAATTCTTCATCTGAGTATGTGAATTGTCTTATGAGCAAAGAAGATGATATGTGGTTATGGCATCGTAGAGTAGCTCACATCAACATGCATCTTTTAAACAAATTGGTTTCACAAAATTTAGTTATTGGTCTTCCAAAGTTGAAATTTGAAAAAGACTCCATTTGCGATTCTTGTCAAAAAGGGAAGCAAACAAAAGCATCTTTTAAATCGAAAAATATTGTTTCAACTACTAGACCATTGCAACTTCTTCACATGGACCTTTTCGGACCATCTCGCATTGAAAGTCTTGGTAGAAATCGTTATGCTTTTGTTATTGTTGATGATTATTCTAGATTTACATGGACACTATTTCTTGCACATAAAAGTGAAGCTTTTCATAATTTTAAATGTTTTCTTAAACTTGTTCAAAGTGAAAAGGACACAACCGTCACTTCAATAAAAAGTGATCATGGGGGAGAGTTCGATCACAATCTCTTCGCGGATTTTTGTGACGAACTCGGTATCGAGCACACCTTCTCTGATCCACGCACACCACAACAAAATGGAGTGGTGGAAAGGAAAAATAGGTGTCTCGAAGAGATGGCTAGAACCATGCTCGATGAGGCTAAGATTCCCAAACATTTTTGGGCGGATGCCGTGAGTACCGCATGCTACGTATTAAACAGAGTAGTCATAAGGCCAATACTCATGAAAACTCCCTATGAACTCTACAAGGGAAGGAAACCAAATATCTCCCATCTTAGAGTATTCGGTTGTAAATGTTTCATTCATAACAATGGTAAAGATAATTTGGGAAAGTTTGATGCCAAATCCTATGAAGGAATTTTTATTGGTTATTCTTCACGTAGCAAAGCATATAGAGTATTCAATAATAGAACCGAAACTGTGGAGGAATCCCCTCATATTGTGTTTTCCGAAAATAATGCTCGCTTGGCGAGAAAGGATTCTGATTTTGAACTTGCAGGTAGTTTAAACTCAATGAGTCCTCAAGACAAATTACAAGAGGAAACTCCTAAGGAAATTCAAGATGAAATCTTGGAACAATTATCGGAGGAAGCGCCACAACTGGAAAAAGAAACGAAACTGCCTAACGCGTGGAGGACAATCAAAGACCATCCACTCGAACAGGTAATTGGTGACATTGAACAACAGGTAAGTACTCGAAACACTCTTAAGAACACCTTAGGACATACTACTTTCGTTTCTCAAATTGAACCTTCAACCATCTCCGAAGCAATTGGGGATGAATTTTGGACCTTGGCAATGCAAGAGGAGCTTAACCAATTCAAACGAAATAACGTTTGGGATTTGGTGCCAAGACCCGAAAATCATACCATAATTGGTACGAAATGGGTTTTTCGAAACAAACTAGATGAAAATGGCGTAATCACTAGAAACAAAGCTAGGCTTGTAGCAAAAGGCTATAATCAAGAAGAGAGAATTGACTATGAAGAAACATATGCACCCGTAGCAAGGTTAGAAGCTATTCGTTTATTGCTTGCTTTTGCCTCTTCTATGAATTCCAATTTATATCAAATGGATGTAAAAAAGTGCTTTTCTAAATGGTGTTATTCAAGAAGAAGTTTATGTAGAACAACCCCCGGGCTTTGAAGATTTTAAATCTCCCAATCATGTTTTCAAACTTAAAAATGCGCTTTATGGTCTCAAACAAGCTCCCCGAGCTTGGTATGAACGATTGAGCAAATTTCTTTTGGAAAATGAATTCATTAGGGGGAAAGTTGACACCACTCTATTTGTTAAGCATAAAAACAATGATATTTTATTAGTTCAAATCTATGTGGATGATATTATTTCCGGTGCTACTAACAATGCTTTGTGCAAGGAATTTTCTGATTTAATGACCAGCGAATTTGAAATGTCTATGATGGGTGAGCTAACCTTCTCTTTGGGGCTGCAAGTAAAGCAAATGAAAGAAGGAACCTTCATTTGTCAAGCTAAATATTGCAAAGAATTGCTAAAATGATTTGAAATGAGCAACGCAAAAGCAATGGCCACTCCCATGAGCACATCCGACCATCTAGACAAAGACGAGAAAAGTAAGGAAGTCGACACCAAGAAGTATCGAGGTATGATTGGATCTCTCCTTTATCTTACTGCTAGTAGACCGGACATCATGTTTAGCGTGTGCTTATGCGCTCGTTATCAATCATGTCCTAAGGAGTCTCACCTAACTGCGGTGAAACGGATATTGAAGTATCTTGTTGGTACTGTAAATGTTGGTCTATGGTACCCCAAAGGTTCTTCATGCCAACTTGTTTGCTATTCCGATTCCGATTTCGCTGGATGCAAATTGGACCGCAAGAGCACTAGTGGCACTTGCCATTTGCTTGGTAGCTCTCTAGTTTCTTGGTTTAGCAAGAAACAAGTAAGTGTTGCGTTGTCCACAACCGAGGCTGAATATGTAGCCGCGGGGAGTTGTTGCGCTCAAATTCTTTGGATGAAACAGCAACTCTTGGACTATGGCCTAAGTATCGATCATATCCCTCTTAGATGTGATAATACTAGCGCCATATGCTTGACGAAGAACCCCGTTCTTCATTCAAGAACAAAACACATTGAAATTAGGCATCATTTTATAAGAGATCACGTTCTCAAAGGTGATGTCGAAATTGAATTTGTTGAAACCAAAGATCAATTGGCCGACATCTTCACAAAACCTTTAGAGAACTTCTTCCGAATTCGTAGTGAACTCGGGATTCTTGACTCCACATTGATCTAAGTCAGGCATTGCATTTTCCCTTTCACATGATTACTAACTTGAGCGTCGGAGGCGTCTAACGTATTTTTGCAGGTATCGCCCTAAAAGCAGGGGGAGTTCTAAAGACTGGTGCAGAATAATCGATTCCTCTTTAGAATAATCGATTTCTCTTTAATATATAATCAATTATCAAGTATCAATAATCGATTATGTTGACATTATTTGCTTTATTATCCCTTTTATGAAGTTGAAATTTTTGATTAATCAATAAACAAGTTATTTACCAATTTTTTTGCTAATGTCAAAAGGGGGAAGAATAAGGGCTATGCACTTAATACTTATTGGCACAAATTGAGGGGGAATTCATATGTTGAGGGGGAACTAATTGCATATATATATATATACTTGTCTTGGATCGTCATTATGAATTACCTAATATGCATTATCCCGATTAAGGTTTGCCATTATCAAAAAGGGGGAAATTGTTGAAACACGTTCTCAAGGCACTAAACTAAACGTGTGTTAATATTTGTAGGTTTTGATAAATGACAAACGATGCGCAATTGACATATGACAAGGTCCAAGCACAAGCGCGCAAATGTCACGTAATGAAGTTCAAGCACAAGACAAACAAAGATCAAGATTAAACAAAGTTATACATGAGTCGCTCTTTAATTGTGATCTTGATCCGACAATTTAACTCAAGACTTGGCTTCTCTCGTAAAAACATTTTTATCAAATCATGCATATTTAATTTAGAGCAAAATGATTTTAAATCATGCATATTTATTTTAGCAAAATAATTTTTAAACATGCCTCTAAAACCTGGACAAAGATAATCGTTTATGTACTTATGATAATCGATTATGTTAAGGCAGCTGCAAGACAATCGATTGTGTACCATATGACAATCGATTGTGTTGAGACAGTGTCCATCAGATTTTTGAAATCTGCATGACAATCGATTGTGTACCTTATGACAATCGATTGTGTTGAGACAGTGTCCATCAGATTTTTCAAAGCTACAAAATAATCGATGGTGAACCTTATGACAATCGATTGTGTTGAGGCAGTGTCTATCAGATTTTTCAAAGATACAAAATAATCGATTGTGAACCTTATGACAATCGATTGTGTTGAGGTAGTGTCATTAGATTTTTCAAGAATGAAAAATAATCGATTGTCCATATAGCATAATCGATTATGTAAATGACCGTTGTCAAAATATTTTCAAACTCCGTCAGATAATCGATTATAGGATTTTAATAATCGATTGTTTGAAGTAAAATCTGAAAAAGATTTTTTGAACGTTGCCAAGTAATCGATTGTTTATTTCTGATAATCGATTGTTTTAAGTAAAATCTGAAAAAAGATTTTTTGAACGTTGCCAAGAAATCGATTGTATATTTCTGATAATGGATTGTTTTAAGTAAAATCTGGAAATGATTTTTTGAACGTTGCCAGTAATCGATTATACGTCTTAGATAATCGATTATGCTGCGTAAAATCTAGGAATGATTTTTGGAACGATTGGAAAACAATCGATTGTGCCAATTAGACAATCAATTGTCGTAGCACAAAATTTGCAATTCTTAATTGGCAATTAGGCAACGGTTATGCATGTTTTTTACACTATAAATACATCTTCAAATCAGTCTTCTAAATACAACAACTGATCATATTATTGCTAAATCTTGCATACTCTCTTATTCATCATTTTCTATTCATTACATAAGTTTTTGAGAGCCAAATTCTAGACGAAAGTTGTTGCGTTCTTGAGCATATTTATTTTACTCATATCTACTCTTAAGGAGAGTCTTGTTTTGAGTGCAAAGTGTTTTTATACACTTGAAGGGAAGTGTTAATCCCTTGTATTGTAAGAAGGAACGTTGTGATTCCTTTGGTTGAAGTCTTGAAGTGTTGTATCTTCGAGCAAAGGTTGTTGAGGCTTGTGTGACTCAAGTTCTCAGTTTGTAACAGTTTGTTAAGCACCCGTAAGCTTAACGAAGTTAGTGGAAATCTCGAGAGAGTCTCTCGGGGACTGGACTAGCCACAGGTTGTGGTGAACCAGGATAACATCGGTGCGTTCGTTCCTTATTATTTACTTATCGCACTTATTCATTCCTGCAATTTTTAAATTCCGCAAGTTTTTTTTATAACGCTATTCACCCCCCCCCCCCCAGCGTTAAGCGTATATTCTAACACTTGAACCCACAGATTTCTGTTTCACATTGCGCAACAACGTTCTCAAGTTACTCAGCTCATAGAGTCCATAACGCAATACAATTTAAGAATGTTCACGGTGCCTCATTTACTTAACAAGAAGTAGAGTACAACTTCTAAACCCATTTGAAACTCATCATGAAAAGATGAAGTTATTTTTATAAATCATTTGAATATATAAAGTACCATGTTTCAATTCGAGTACAACATCGAATGAATTATTACTTTTACCAAGGGATTTGATAAATTAACTTAGTAGAAATTCCTTCTTAAGTAAAGTACAACCGCAAACGGTTTAAAGAAAATTTAGTTGAGAAGTCAATTGAGTTAAAAATGTAACAATTGTTGAAATTTGAAGTATTGAATACATATAAAACAAACAGGGCGAGGTATTGTCAACACTATGAATTCCCACACAAAGGATGTCAGTCACAAAGGAATCTCATCCATTAAAACACTTGAATTGATACCAACAATTACAACGGAGACAAAATAACCATGGAAGAAGTACAGCTCAGTAGAGAGATAACAACCAGGGTTCTCCTAAGATACCGTCTTGTAGTCCCAAACATAAATACTTGGAGATCTCTCAGTATCCTCCGTATATGAGCTAGGGATCTCTTGTTATCCTAAATATAAGTGACGAGGATCTCTTGGTATCCCCAATATAAGTGATGGGGATCTCATGGTATCCCGAGGATCTCTTGGTATCCTCAATATAAATGCTAGGGATCTCTTGGTATCCTGAATATAAATGATATGGATCTTTTGGTCCTCAATATAAATTTTAGGGATCTCTTGGTATCCCGAGGATCTCTTGGTATCCTCAATATAAGTACAGGAGGATCTCCCGGGATATTGTTCTGTAGTCCCAAAGTAAATATATAGAAGCAACACGATAGAATACTCAAAAGCAATTCAACAACCCAATTACAAGGAATTCTACCACCAAGAGTATGAATATACGGCAACAAGAGAATCACGAAAAAAGGAAGAAGTGCAATAACCTTAAAAAAACAACGAAACACAATTTGAACGTGATACCTACACCGGCAACCAGAACATTTTGGACTCATGGAAAATATACACGGAGTAATAGAGTAATTTACAACCAAGAAGTATCCAACATAAGGAAGGCAAACACTTTAATTAAGGCAATTTATGGTCAATGTGACACGTAAAAATTAGAGGAAAGCTAACAACGTCATATGGAGTATATAGAGATAATTTAAGCAATTAGGAAACCTAATCATAACGAGATACTTTCCACAAGTCATATTCCTCAATAGAAATAATCATATAAAGCATGTACAAAATGAAACGAAGTCACATTAATCATAGTATAAGACTACGGGCATGCTTGACACCAACGTATAGATACTCGTCACTGTGCCTATACGTCGTACTCAATAAATAACACAAATAAATAGGATAAAAATCCTAATCCCTCAAGCTAAGGTTAGACCAAACACTTACCTCGCTTTGCAACCAATTTAAAATTTCAACAAGCATTTGCCTTGCGAATTCGTCCGAAGCTTTCAATCTAGTCATAATAATTCAATATACTCAATAAAAATCATAAGAATTAATTTCATATGAAAATACTAATTTTCCGACAAAATCCAAAATTTAAGTCAAAATTGCCCATGGGGCCCACGTCTTGAAATCCGACCACTCATTCAATCACGAGTCTAACTATACCAATCTTACCAAAATCTGACATCAACTCAACCATCAAATCTTCAAATTAAACCAAGAGGCTTTTCAAGATTTTACCAACTAAAATCACTAATTAAATGTTAGAAACAAGGATGGATTGGAGTAATCTAACCAAATTTGAGCTAAGAATACATATCCTGATGTTTTCCTTGAAAATCTCTCAAAACATCGCCTCACCCGAGCTCCCTTGTTCCAAAAATAGAGGAGTGAGACGAGTTTGGACTTTATTCAGCTGCCCAGGGATTTGTTCTTCGCGTTCGCGGTCCTCCTCTCGCATTCGCGAAGAACAAAATTTCAAAAAATCATTTTCCAAACTCATCTCGGACAGCCTCTAGTATAATGGTCATAACCTTTGTTGCAGATGTCCAAATGATTATTATAATATGTTTCTTGGAACTAGGTTCAAAGATATACAACTTTTTTTATGAGTCATCTCAAAATTCATTGTACATTGAGAGATATGAGCCTACGAATTAATATCTGCGCAACAGAATTTCTTCTTCTTCTCGAAAGCGAGGCTCTCTTTGTGAACACGAAGAACAAAATCCTAAAATCTAAATCCTTCTTCGCGAACATGAGAGGTCTCTCACGGACACGAATAACAACACCAGATACCAACTTCATCTATCGCAAAGCAACCTAAAATGATCCAAAACCACCCCGAATCACACCCGAGACCCCCAGAACTTTAATAAAATATGCCAATTAATACTAAAATATCATTCAAACTTGTTACAATTAAGGTCGTTTCAAGTTTGTTTCTTACCAAACTTCAGACACTTATCTTAAATCACATATAAGACTTGTACTGGGCGTCGAAACAAAAATACGGGCCCGATACCATCAAGTTCTAATTATAATTAATTCCCAAATCTCATAGAAATTTCAAGAAAATAATTTTCTTCAAAAATCATTTTTCGGGTTTGGGACCTCGAGATTCGATTTCGGGCATATGCTCAAGTCCCAAAAAATTACAATTAATACTACTTGTGTCTCTGATGTTGAGTGCAATAATATTGTATTATTGCTGAAAAATATCCAAAAAAAGTTCGACAACAATATTGTAAAATATGGATTTTATATATATATATATATATATATATATATATATATATATATATACACACACACACGTACATTCTATTATTGTATGCTATTTTATTTATGTCTCTTATGTTTAGAAAATTATTTACGCTATTTCTGCTGGAATTACTAATGCTCTCTTGTTTTTGTCTTTCCTTTCCTTCATTGAGCCGGGGTCGATTGAAAACAGCCTCTCTGCCCTTTCGGATAGGGGTAAAGCTCGTCTACATATTACCCTCCACAGACCCCACTTTGTGGAACTATACTGGATAGTTGTTGTTGTTTACACACATACATTCTTGCTATATTAGTATTATTATATTACATTTTTCATGTTCAACCCCTTTGTGTTCTGGTTGAAGAGTAACATATGTATTTAATAAAAGCCTCTTACTCTTCTTCTTTCTCCTCCTACTAAACTCACGTGTTCGACAATAATATTTATAATGTTTTTCCTTTAACGATTGCACTTGCGAACGACTGAAAAAAATCCTGTTATCTATAGATAAAATAAGAAAAAAATAGACGTCACGCCGTCAACAACAATATCTAAAGATGAGGTTATGCCTTAAACAACAGTATCTATAAATATTGTCTTCCCACGCTTGCAGTGGATAACAACAGCATGAATCCGGATATCTTTAGACAAAATAAGAAAAAGACAGAGGTCATGTATTCAACGACAATATTTAAAATAAAGTCACGCCTTAACCAACAATATCTATAAATGTTGTTTAGTGTTATGGAGTTTAGACTATATTAATTACTTCTTTATAGCCTTAGATTTGGTATTGCAGAATAATCCAACTTCCTATTACTTCTTTTCCTCCAAAACTGACACATTCGACAATAATATCTATAAATGTTAATTATATATAATTTAGTATTATGAAGTTTAGACTATATTAGATTTTTATCGTAAAAGCATCATAAAGGAAGAAGGTTTGGAATAGTGATGTAATGTCCTGATCTTCCTCCCACTCACCAGACCTTAAATTTTTCTTCTTTTTTCTAGGAGGAGAACAAGAACACGAAATTCATTACCGGAGAAGTCTAACTATGATTATTAAGAAGATCCAATTATCTCAGAGGTAATGCAATATAAATGGAAACATTGATCATACAAGCTCATCAAAGTGAGTTAGCAAAATTCTTACTCTTTTTTCCTTCCAATTTCAACTTTTGTTAGTCAATGTTGAAGATTTTGTTTCCAATTACAAATAGGAATGCCACGACCCAAATACTAATCGTGATGGCGCTTATCACATTACTAGACAAGCCAGACCAAACTATCAACTACAACCCATTTTCATTTAATGAATCATTTACTAACACGATTTAATTGTCGATTATCCTAATAAGTACTTAAAACAACAAAGTAGATATGCGGAAGTCCACAAAAAAACGTGAAAGCCTACACAACCCACATTGATCTGGTGTCACTAGTCTAGAGCCTCAAATACAACTTTGAACAGTCTACTACAGGAATAACCTAGAAATGCAGAGAAACAATATGTAGAAGGGAGAAATCAGGGTTGCGGACGCCATGCAGCTACCTCGAAATCCCCGCTAAAGGCTGGAAAATAGCTGAAAGCTCTCACTCGGCCTCTCGGGCACCTATATTTGCACACATGGTGCAGGGAGTAATGTGAGTACGCCAACTCAGAAGTAACTAAAGTAAATAATGGAATAAAAGCAGTGACGAGTAGTTCAAAACATATATATTCTAAAAATCAGTTCTATCAAATCTAGATAAAAACTTTGAAATCAATTACTTGACAATATGTCCAACAGAGGCTTATTTATAAGAGAGTGAAAATAGTAGAAATATCATAACAGGACCCCTCAGGCAAAGAATCACACAGAATATGGCCTCTCTGGCAACCTCTCAGTCACACGTGACTAAACTCTAGTCACACAATATTCATTATCAACACTCGGCTCAGTATTAACTCATAGTAGTAGAAATAATAACCTCTACGGCGTGTAGCCCAATCCGTATATTTATAATCGACTACACTCACTGGGGGTGTACAGACTCTGAAGAGGCTCTTAAAGCCCAAGCGTCATATCGCTGCGTCGTGTACCCCAATCCAATATATATATATATATATATATATATTGTTGCGGCGTGCAGCCCGATCCATATAAGTATCGCCGCGGCGTGCAGCCCGATCCATAATATATATACATATAATATCCTCACTATAAAGCTCTCAACCTTTCTTAGTCCTTAGCCTAACAACCTCTCGGGCATCACAACAGAAAATTAGGGAACTCACCCCATAAAGTCCTCACAATAGGAGTAGAATGATAAAACCAGTTTTTAAACATTTAATAGGTAAAATAGGACTTATGATATGTTTTTAATAAGTAAAGTAGGAGAAACAGTTAAAATGCCCCAAATGGTTGCTATAGATCAGCACAAGGCCCCACACATAGTACAAGCCCATAATACAGTATAAGGATCAAAAATTTAAAATAATATAACATTTCCAAGTAAAATACACGGCTCAATAGTTGCTACAGGATGGAACAAGTCACAATCCCCTACTAGTGCACGCCTAAGCGCTCGTCACCTAGCACGTGCATCACTGCATTTATCAAATCAACGCAAATACCAGCGTTAGTAGCCTCAGTTCCAAATTTACGATGGTTACTTACTTGAAATCGGTGAAAATAATACTCAGTGACGCCTTTGCCTCTCTAATTGGCCTCTACTCGCGTCGAATCTAGTCAAAATCAGAGCTAATACATCACAATATGCTAAGGGAACAAAGCCCAGACGAATACAATCGAAAATATCAAAAAATCCAAAATATATATATATGTTAATACTGGATCGGGCTGCACGCCGCAACAATATATATATATATATTGGATTGGGGTACACGCCGTAGCGATATGACGCTTGGGCTTTAAGAGCCTCTTCAGAGTCTGTACACCCCCAGTGAGCGTAGTCAATTATAAATATACGGATTGGGCTACGCGCCGTAGAGGTTATTATTTCTACTACTATGAGTTAATACTGAGCCGAGTGCTGATAATGAATATTGTGTGACTAGAGTTTAGTCACGTGTGACTGAGAGGTTGCCAGAGAGGCCATATTCTGTGTGATTCTTTGCCTGAGGGGTCCTGTTATGATATTTCTACTATTTTCACTCTCTTATAAATAAGCCTCTGTTGGACATATTGTCAAGTAATTGATTTCAAAGTTTTTATCTAGATTTGATAGAACTGATTTTTAGAATATATATGTTTTGAACTACTCGTCACTGCTTTTATTCCATTATTTACTTTAGTTACTTCTGAGTTGGCGTACTCACATTACTCCCTGCACCATGTGTGCAAATATAGGTGCCCGAGAGGCCGAGTGAGAGCTTTCAGCTATTTTCCAGCCTTTAGCGGGGATTTCGAGGTAGCTGCATGGCGTCCGCAACCCTGATTTCTCCCTTCTACATATTGTTTCTCTGCATTTCTAGGTTATTCCTGTAGTAGACTGTTCAAAGTTGTATTTGAGGCTCTAGACTAGTGACACCAGATCAATGTGGGTTGTGTAGGCTTTCACGTTTTTTTGTGGACTTCCGCATATCTACTTTGTTGTTTTAAGTACTTATTAGGATAATCGACAATTAAATCGTGTTAGTAAATGATTCATTAAATGAAAATGGGTTGTAGTTGATAGTTTGGTCTGGCTTGTCTAGTAATGTGATAAGCGCCATCACGATTAGTATTTGGGTCGTGGCATTCCTATTTGTAATTGGAAACAAAATCTTCAACATTGACTAACAAAAGTTGAAATTGGAAGGAAAAAAGAGTAAGAATTTTGCTAACTCACTTTGATGAGCTTGTATGATCAATGTTTCCATTTATATTGCATTACCTCTGAGATAATTGGATCTTCTTAATAATCATAGTTAGACTTCTCCGGTAATGAATTTCGTGTTCTTGTTCTCCTCCTAGAAAAAAGAAGAAAAATTTAAGGTCTGGTGAGTGGGAGGAAGATCAGGACATTACATCACTATTCCAAACCTTCTTCCTTTATGATGCTTTTACGATAAAAATCTAATATAGTCTAAACTTCATAATACTAAATTATATATAATTAACATTTATAGATATTATTGTCGAATGTGTCAGTTTTGGAGGAAAAGAAGTAATAGGAAGTTGGATTATTCTGCAATACCAAATCTAAGGCTATAAAGAAGTAATTAATATAGTCTAAACTCCATAACACTAAACAACATTTATAGATATTGTTGGTTAAGGCGTGACTTTATTTTAAATATTGTCGTTGAATACATGACCTCTGTCTTTTTCTTATTTTGTCTAAAGATATCCGGATTCATGCTGTTGTTATCCACTGCAAGCGTGGGAAGACAATATTTATAGATACTGTTGTTTAAGGCATAACCTCATCTTTAGATATTGTTGTTGACGGCGTGACTTCATATACGGAGGATACTGAGAGATCACCGAGTATTTATGTTTGAGACTACATGAAGGTATCTTAGGAGATCCCCAGTTGTTATCTCTGTGCTGAGCTTTACTTCTTCCGCGATTATTTTGTCTCCGTTGTAATTGTTATCAATTCAAGTGTTTTAATGGATGAGATTCCTTTGTGACTGGCATCCTTTGTGTGGGAACTCATAGTGTTGACAATACCTCGCCTATTTGTTTTATATATATTCAATATTTCAAATTTCAATAATTGTTACATTTTTAACTCAATTTATTTCTCAACTAAATTTTCCTTAAACTGTTTGCGGTTGTAATTTACTTAAGAAGGAATTTCTACTAAGTTAATTTATCAAATCCCTTGGTAAAAGTAATAATTCATCCAATGTTGTATTCTAATTGAAACACGGTACTTTATATATTCAAATGATTTCTAAGAATAACTTCATCTTTTCGTTATGAGTTTCAAATGGGTTTAGAAGTTGTACTCTACTTCTTGTTAAGTAAATGAGGCTCCATGAACATTCTTAATTTGTATTGCGTTATGGACCCTATGAACTGAGTAACCTGAAAACATTGTAGGGACATTTGAGGGAAATAAGTAAAGGCATTTTGAGATCACTTCAAGCCCAAACAGTGTAAAACTGGGGCAGATAAAAAATAAAGAAACCCTATTGAAATGCATCATGTCGCATCGGGTTGAAGCTAAAGGAAAGTTTTTCCAATTTGACAGGGGTCGTTCATGTTATGGAGAGGGAGAGTGTTGTCCATTGGTTATTTGTATTCCACAGATGTAGAAGGCGAATGTGTGGATATGGTTATCAAGTCTGGTACAATCAAAAGATGCTACGAATCTTTTCTGTGGTTTGTTTAATTGTGTTGTTTGTACTTGTCCTGTTTTGGAGATTAGAATGACGAAGGCATTTTGTTCTGCTATCTAGACTATTTATCCTTTGTTACTCTTTTGAGCCTTATTTATTTCCTTCATACCCCTATTTTTGGAATCAATAGCAAAGATCAGAAACGCAAGCACGAAAGATAAGCAAAGTAAAAGAGGGAAAAAAAGAAAATAAATGATGAAAATGCAAAAAAAATAAAAAGAAAAAGAAAAAAATGGGAGTAGAAAAGTAAAGATAAAAAGAGAACAACAAAACAACAAAAAGAGAAAGAAGAAAGAAAGAGAAAGAAAAGAAAGAGAAAAAGAGAAAAGAACAACAAACAAAGCAATTCTTATTTCATGAACTAGCTCGACCTGATTCCTTTTAAGGATACGTAGGCCACCTTACAGTTCAATCCCATCAAAATAAAAATTCAAAAGTCCCCATGAAAAGAAACTGGAAAGACGGTGTGGCTGTTGGAAGAAATCTAATTCCAAAAGTTGTAATTTTGAACCCATTCGAGTTGCTTTGAGAGTTTTTGATATCCTTTCTTTCTAAACCTATCAAAAAGCCCCCACGAAAAGAAACAGAGGCAGAGTTGTTGTTATGTAAAAGATCTGATTCTAAAAGTTGTAAGTTTGAACCCATACAAGTTGTTTTGAGCGTTCGTGATACCCTTTCTTTCAAACCCTATCCGAAAGCCCACATTGCGGTCCAAAGAAAGACCTTCCGACCAGTCTTCGAGAGATTCCAAGTTGAGCAAGTAGACATGATTCATACAAGTGGCAACACTTTGCTATAAACAAGAAAAATAAAAATGAGAGAGTCTTATCGGTGAAAACCTTCGCAGGAACTATAAGGCGACAGTAAGTTAAGAGAAAGAACAAAATGAGAGAGACTTGATGGTAAAAACCCTTCAGCAACTACAAATCGAATAAGGATCATGAATTAGATTGGAAAATCGGAGCGTTGAAGCCTAGTTTCACGATTTAGGAGTATAACGACAGTTGAACAACAGACTTGCTTGACAGAATAGGCCACATGTGCATGTCATGGTCATTAGAGTTGGTATCCACATCTGATAGGCTTCTACTTTATAGGTTTCTAGTTAGAAATCGTACCTTTCCATTGTCCTTCACTCTGTTCCTTTAGTCTTGTTTACTATCTCTTCCTAAGTCTGTTTGGTCAGAACAAGTGAGAAATGACTTCAAAATTTGCCTCTAGCTTTCCAATTGCACAAAGCGGGATCTGGCTGGTACATCAAAGTGGCATAAGTCAGGAAAAAACAACGTGCGCACTGAGTTGGTAACAATCAACATGCTTTGGGATTCATGTGAAATACAAAGGTTTGGTATATATCAATTCATGGACAATGCAACAGATAGAAGATGTTGAGTGGATAGATCTAAGGTATTCTTTGTGATGAGGTTGATAGATAAAGTGGTTAGCCAAATGACAAGCAAGGTCTTCCAAGCGAAAATCAAAATTATCATGGATAATGAAGGAGCAATAGACCTCAAGGCCAAGGCCAGTGGTTTAAGTCAAGAAAGAACATTATACACACTGAGTTGGTAACAATCAACATGCTTTAGGATTTATGTGAAGTACAAAGGTTTAGTAAATTTCAGTTCCTGAGCAATGCAACAGATAGATGGTATTGGGTCTTAATGGAGAAGAGGGATTTTCTGTGATAAGGGTGGCAAAGAAAGTGTTAGTCAATAAGCAGGCAATGTCTTTCAAGGTGAAAATCAAAGTTATCATGGTAAGTGAAGGAGCAATCGCCCTCAAAGTCAAGTTCACAAACCAACTATCATGTTTAAACTAACAAGTTTTCTTTTCTAAAAGAGGGATGAATGGTATGTTCACATCAAAGTCCGGAAGCCTGAATTTTTCATATGTAATGCCCTAATGCTGCTTATGCAAAGTCTATTGAGAGGATCACATATCACCCTTAGGATACGCACTTCTAAGTCTGGGTCTTTCAGAATACACCTGTAGAAGACACACTTCCTAAATTGAGAGTTCATCCATAGGAGACGCACTTCCTAAATTGAGAGTTCATCCATAGGAAACACACTTCCTAGTTTGAGTCATTGAAGTTTCACCCCTAGGAGACGCACTTCCTAAGTTTATTTTCACCCCTATGAGACGCACTTCCTAGTATGGCTTTTTTGGTTATATTTTATTTTAGGAGAAGCACTTCCTAAATTGAGATTTCACCCCTAGGAGACGCACTTCCTAGTTTGAGTGATTATTGTTTCACCCATAGGAGACACACTTCCTAAATTGAAAGTTCACTCCTAGGAGACACTCTTTCTAGTTTGAGTTATTGAAGTTTCACGCATAGGAGACACACTTCCTAAATTGAGAGTTCATTCAAAGGAGATGTACTTCCTAGTTTGAGTCATAGGCGTCACACTTACTAAATTAGGAGTTCATTCATAGGAGATGCACTTCCTAGTCTGAGTTGTTGAAGTTACACCATTAGGAGATGCACTTCCTAAATCGAGAATTCATTCATATGAGACATACCTTCTAGGAGACACATTTCCTAAGTTGATTTTCAGCCATGGGAGACGGACTTCCTAAATTGAGAGTTTATTCATAGGAGACACACTTCCTAGTTTGAGTCATTGAAGTTTCACAATAGGAGACACACTTTCTAAATTGAGAGTTCATTCATAGGAGACACACTTCCTAGTTTGAGTCATTGAAGTTTCACCCATATGAGATGCACTTCCTAATTTGAGAGTTCATTCCTAGGAGACAAACTTCCTAGTTTGAATTATTGAAGTTTCATCCCTAGGAGACGCACTTCTTAGTCTGGGTCTTTCAGGATACACCTATAGGAGACACACTTCCTAAATTGAGAGTTCACCCCTAGGAGATGCACTTCCTAGTTTGAGTCATTTAAGTTCGGCCTTGGGAGATGCATTTCCTAGTCGGGTTCATTGAAGTTTTACCTATAGGAGACGCACTTCCTAATCAAGGTCTTTCAAGTTATTCTTTTAGGAGACACACATCCTAAATTGAAAGCTCATTCACAGGAGATGCACTTTCTAGTTTTAGTCACTGAAGTTTTCACCTATAGGAGACGTACTCTCTAGTCTTGGTCATTTAAATTCACCCCTAACACTTCCTAATTTGGTTCATTTAGGTTTTATTTTAGCAGACACATTTGCTAGTCGAAGTTTCTTGGTTTTACTCGTAGGGGACACAAATCCTAATATAGTCTTTAGTTTACCCTCATCATTACATTAGTAGTATAAGTGGTGTACAATTTTGTTAACAATTAACAAATCTTCCTATAAACTGGGGAAGAAAATTTTGTTTGTTTTGTTTGTTTTAGCTGCAGGAACCTATATAGAAAACAAGGGAACATAGAAAGTTTCAGCAATCAGGCGTCCACCTGGAGAACAAGGGAAGACAGTTCAAGTTTCAAGGGAAAACTATTCAAGTTTCAGAGGAAAGGAATACAATTCAAGTGTTGGAACTTAGGCGCCCACCGGGAGAACTAAAGGGAAAGCAGTTTCGAAAGAAGGCAGTTCAAGTTTCAAAGGAAAACAATTCAAGCTTTAGAGGAAAGGAATACAAATCAAATTTTGGTAGGGTCCCACCCGGAGAACAAAGGGAAGGCAACAATGTTCAAAGGAAGACGGCTCAAGTTCAGATGGGAGGCACCCACTTGGAAAATAAAGGAAAACACTTCCACTTTCAAAGGAAGATAGCACAGATTTCAAGGAAGGCAGTCCAAGTTTCGAAGGACGACAGTTCAAGTATTGGCAATCATGCGCCTACCTAGAGAATAAGGGAATTCACTTCAGAATGCAATTCAAGTCAGCAATAAAAGAAGCTTGCAGTGAGAAAGCGTGTCAACAGTCCAAGGTGATCAACAAAAGTTAGTCACTATCCAACAAAAAGAGAGAGAGGGGCAAGAAGTGAATCCAAATACAGAAGTTGATGAAAGATGTGAACTTCTCAAGACATGGTTGAGGTCACAAGCACTACATGTCCGGTCTTAATTTGAAAAGCTGAAGAAGAACGAGCTAGCACCTGCAGCTAACAAGCGTCAAGGTTGAAATCCAAAGTCAGCATGAAGAACCACTCAAGACTAAAGATTAAGCTTCAGAAGACTTATATTAGGAATTTTGTAACTCGTAGTGGACAAGTTTAGCTAGTCCTTTTTCATCTTTTGATTTTGATGTAATAACAGGACCGCAGACCGAAACCTCGGTGGAACGGCACCTCGACTTGATCTTCACCTCGGAATATTCCATCATCTCACTCTCTTCGGAACTACACTAACCGGATTCCTTTATAGCCAAAGATATGTAGGCAACCTCGGAAGCAAGGTTCAGTCAAATCTTTCAAAACTGCTTCCCATGGAGTATCCCAATGGGCAAAAATCGCTCGTCTCCGCTCACTTTATCTTTACACAAAAACTCTTCGTGTTTTCGAGTAAAGAAGGGTAGCTGTGAGAACGTGATTTTTTTCTCTATATGAATTACTCCCATAAAATTTCAATAAATAACTTTTCCCAATTTTTGCAATTTTATAGGATTTTTTGTAATTATTTACATTTTGTGCATATTTAATTTCCATTTAAAGTCAAAAAATACCAAAAAATATCTTACATTGTATTTAGAGTTTGTGTTTATATTTTAGGATTAGATAATTAATTAATAGCTTTAGTAAAAAGACAAATTACAAAAGTGGCTTATTTTTACATTCTTAGCCTTTAATTTTGGATAATTAAGTTTTCTCTTTAAATTTAGGATCAACTAATTTTTAGAAACTTTATAGTTTGATAATAAGCTTAACTTTGCAATTTGAATTAATTTATGTATTTAATTTAGATTTTTAACTAATTAAAGAAAGAAAAGAAAACAAAAAAAATGAAAATTGAAAAAAGCTAGTTTCAAATTGAATTGGGCCACACATTTTAGAAGCCCAGGTTTTCCCCCAACCCAACCAAACTTGGTCGGCCCGACCCGACCCAACACCCAAAAACTTGTTCTTTTTTATATACATAATTCAAAGCCTAACACCTAGGGAGGAAGACATCACAAATCAGCCTCATAGACCTCAGTAGATCCCCACCATTTTTTATCTTCTTCAACAAAAAAAAATACAAAAAATGAAGAGGTAATCATCAGCAGCGCTGCTGAGCAGCCATAAATGACCCCCCTCCCTATCGAAGCTCTTTCTCTCCATCACATTTCAAGTCCTAATCAGCCATTGATTTTTCTCATTGGATTTTCACCAAAAAAACCATCTGCAAGAGATACAGAAGTAGAGATCGAACAAAATTTAAGCTCTTCATTGTTTCAATTTGGATTCAAATTAAAAATACAAAAACAAAAATAATTTCTATTTCTATTTCGATTTTCCTTCATGGACTTCTAATGAAGTTTGGTTCAGAGGTCGTCGTCAATTTGAGCTGGGGTGCAAATTCGAAGGTGGCTAGCAATTCCATTCGAGTTTTGGTTCGAGTTTGTTATTATTGGTGTTAGTCGTAGATTCTGCTCGCGTTTCCAATTTAATTAGGGATTTCAATAGCTGTTTCTGGTCTTTTGGAATTCACTATTAAGCTTTCCCTCTGCTTGTATTCACTTTAAGACATAATCAAAATTATCCCACATTCAGGTTTGTTTCTGGTTCTTTTGTGCTAATTTTGTTCAATTAAAATATTTTCTTCCCCAGTTTGCACTAGGAAGATTTGTGAGTTGTTAACAAAATTGTATGCCACTTACACTACTGATGCAATGATGGGGGTAAACTAAAGACTAGATTAGGATGTGTATCTCATACGAGTAAAACAAAGAAACTTTGACTAGCAAATGTGTTTGCTAAAATAAAACCTAAATGAACCAAATTAGGAACTGTGTCTCCTAGGGGTGAATTCAAATGACCAAGACTAGAAAGTACGCCTCCTAGGGGTGAAAGCTTTAGTGACTAAAACTAGAAAGTGCGTCTCCTATGAATGAACTTTCAATTTAAGATGTGTGTCTCCTAAAAGAATAACTTGAAAGGCCTTGATTAGGAAGTGCATCTCCTATAGGTAAAACTTTAATGAACCAGACTAGGAAATGTGTCTCCTAAGGCCAAACTTTAATCACTCAAACGAGGAAGTGCATCTCCTAGGGGTGTAATCTCAATTTAGGAAGTGCGTCTCTTATAGGTGTATCCTGAAAGACCCAGACTAAGAAGTGCATCTCCTACGGATGAAACTTCAATAATTCAATCTAGGAAGTGTGTCTCCTACGAATGAACTCTTAAACTAGGAAGTGCATCTCCTATGGGTGAAACTTCAGTGACTCAAACTAGGAAGTGTGTCTCCTATGAATGAACTCTCAATTTAGGAAGTGCATCTCCTATTGTGAAACTTCAATGACTCAAACTAGGAAGTGCGTCTCCTATGAATGAACTCTCAATTTAGGAAGTCTGTCTCCCATGGGTGAAAATCAACTTAGGAAATGTGTCTCCTAGGGGTGAAACTTCAATGACTCAAACTAGGAAGTATGTCTCATATGAAAGAATTCTTGATTTAGGAAGTTCATCTCCTAAAGGTGTAACTTCAATAACTCAGACTAGGAAGTGCATCTCCTATGAATGAACTCCTAATTTAGTAAGTGTGTCTCCTATGACTCAAACTAGGAAGTGCATCTCATGTGAATGAACTCTCAATTTAGGAAGTGTATCTCGTATGCATGAAACTTCAATAACTCAAACTAGAAAGAGTGTCTCCTATGAGTGAACTTTAAATTTAGGAAGTGTGTCTTCAATGGGTGAAACTGCAATGACTCAAACTAGGAAGTGCGTCTCCTAGGGGTGAAATCTCAATTTAGGAAGTGCGTCTCCTAAAATAAAATATAACCAGAAAAAGCCAGACTAGGAAGTGCGTCTCCTAGAGGTGAAAATAAACTTAGGAAGTGCATCTCCTAGGAATGAAACTTCAATGACTCATACTAGGAAGTGCCTCTCTTACGGATGAACTCTCAATTTAGGAAGTGTGTCTTCTACAGGTGTATCCTGAAAGACCCAGACTAAGAAGTGCGTCTCCTAAGGGTGATGTGTGATCCTCTCAATAGCCTTTGCATAAGCAGCATTAGGGCATAACATCTGAAAAATTCAAGCTTCCGAACTTTGATGTGAACATAACATTCATCCCACTTTTAGACAAAGAAAACTTGTTAGTTTAAACATGATGGTTGGTTTGTGGACTTGACTTTGAGGGCGATTGCTGCTTCACTTGCCATGATAACTTCGATTTCACCTTGAAAGACATTGCTTGCTTATTGACTAACACTTTCTTTGCCATCCTTATCACCAAAAATACCTCTTCTCCGTTCAGACCCAATACCCTTTATCTGTTGCATTGCTCAGGAACTGACATTTACTAAACCATTGTACTTCACATTAATCCTAAAGCATGTTGATTATTACCAACACAGTGCGTATAATGTTCTTTCTTGACTTAAACCATTAGCCTTGGCCTTGAGGTCTATTGCTCCTTCACTAGCCATGATAATTTTGATTTCCTCTTGGAAGACCTTGCTTGTCATTTGGTTAACCACTTTCTCTGTCAACCTCATCACAAAGAATACATTTGATCTGTCACTCAACATCCTCTATCTGTTGCATTGTTCATGAATTGTTATATACCAAACCTTTTTATTTCCCATGAATCCCAAAGCATGTTGATTGTTACCAACTCAGTGTGCACGTTGTTTTTTCCTGACTTATGCCACTTTGATGTGCCATCCAGATCCCGCTTTGTGCAATTGGAAAGCTAGAGGCAAATTTTGAAGTCGTTTCTTAATTGTTCTGACCAAAAAAACTTAGTAAGAGGTAGTAAACAAGACTAAAGGAACAGACTGAAGGAAAATGGAAAGGGATGATTCCTAACTAGAAAACTACAAAGTAGAAGCCTATCATATGTGGATACCAACTCTAATGACCATGACATGCACACGTGGCCTGTTCTGTTAAGCAAGTCTGATATTCAACTGTCGTTATACTCCTAAATTGTGAAACTAGGCTTCAATGCTCCGATTTTCCAATTTGATTCATGATCCTTATTCGATTTGTAATGCCTGAAGGGTTTTTACCATCAAGTCTCTCTCATTTTGTTCTTTCTCTAAACTTACAGTCGCCTTATAGTGCCTGCGAAGGTTTTCACCGATACGACTCTCTCATTTTTATTTTCCTTGTTCAGAACGGAGTGTTGCCACTTATATGAATCACGTCTACTTGCTCAACTTAGAATCTCTCAAAGACTGGTCGGAAGGTCTTCCTTCGGACCGTAATGTGGGCTTTTGGATAGGGTTAGAAAGAAAGGGTATCACGAAGGCTCAAAATAACTTGAATGGGTTCAAACTTACAACTTTTAGAATTAGATCTTTTATATAACCACAACTCTAACCCAGTTTCTTTTCTTGGGGGCTTTTTGATAGGTTTAGAAAGAAAGGATATCAAAAACACTCAAAACAACTCGAACGGGTTCAAAATTACAACTTTTGGAATCAGATTTCTTCCAACAGCCACAACGTCTTCCGCAGTTTCTTTTCTTGGTGACTTTTGAATTTTTATTTTGATGGGATCGAACTGTAAGGTTACCTACGTATCCTTAAAAGGAATTAGGTCGAGCGTAGTTTATGAAATAGAATTGCTTTGTTTGTTGTGATTTTCTCTTTTCTCTTTCTTTTCTTTCTTTTCTTTCTCTTTTTTTTCTTTATTCTCTTTTTTGTTGTTCTCTTTTTATCTTTACTTTTCTACTCCTTTTTTCTTTTTCTTTTTCTATTTTATTGTATTTTCATCATTTATTTTCTTTTTTTCTCTCTTTTACATTACTTATCTTCGTGCTTGCGTTTCTAATCTTTGCTACTGATTACAAAAAGAGGGGTATGAAGGAAATAAATAAGTCTCAAAAGGGTATCAAAGGATAAATAGTTTAGATAGTAGAACAAAATGTCTTTGTCATTCTAATCTCCAAAACATTCCAAGTACAAACAACACAATTAAACAAACCACAGAAAAGATTCGTAACATCTTTTGATTGTACCAGACTTGATAACCATATCCACACATTCACCTTCTATATCTGTGGAATACAAAGCACCAATGGACAACACTCTCACTCTTCATACCATGAACGGCCCCTGTCAAATTAGGAAAACTTGCCTTTAGCTTCAACCTGATGCGGCATGATGCATTCAATAGGGTTTCTTTTTTTTTTTATCTACCCCAGTTTTACACTATTCGGGCTTGAAGTGATCTCAAAATGCCTTTACTTATCTCCCTCAAATGTCCCTACATCTTCAACATTTTTTCATTACTTCATGACTATACTGACTTTTAAAACCAGGCTGAGAATTTTTCATGCATATCATGTCACTAGAACTAGCGTTAGATAAAAGACAAAATAAAAGGATAGAAGAGAACTAAACTAAGAAAATGACTGGAAATAACAAAACACGGGAAATTGTATTAGATAGAAGGTGAAATGGTTCTAATAATAAAACAAGTAAAACAAACTTGGGTACAACCCTTGAAAAAAACTAGGTAGTACTAAATGAGTTGCTACAACTAAAGGAACTAGGCAAAATAAAATGATATGAGGGTTTGAACCACAAGACCATATCTGGATTACAACCCTTGAAATAACTCGGATAACAGAAATGAAAATAAAATAGACCACCAAAACTCCTCCCCGACTAACCAAGAAAAGAGCGTCTTTCCAAGCACTAAACTCTACATCTTAGCTACTGACTTTTGCATCAACAATATTAGGACCTTCACAAGTCTCTATCACATTGTTCTTAACAAATTTCTTTTGGGTTCCCTATATCTGCTCGTTTCTAGGATCAACCTCTGATAGCGTTGAAAGCTTCGCAACACGTGTACCTCTGAGGATCTCACAAGAATTCTTATATTCCTTTTCAAAATAAATCATACCTACGATATGCACAGGCGATGGACTTCGGCTAGTGTTTGTTGCATCTGGATTTTGCACGACAATGTCACCTGCATCAATAAGCTTATGAACTGCTTTCTTCTGATTTAATCACTTCTTTATGTCATGCCCCGAGTAATATGAGCAATATGTGCACCATTAAGAAAAATCAAACTTCTTTGGAAGAGGGTTTGGCATTTTTATCTAAATCGGCTTCAACATGTCCAATTTCCTTAACCTCTGGAACAAAGTAGCGTATGACTCTCCCTATGGTGTGAAGGTCTTATTCTTCTGCAACCTCTCATTCTTAAATGCTTGATTGGGCCGGAAACTTGATCCAGAGGTGTTTTGGTAGGCTTGTAGGGGTGGATAGGCATTTTGTGGAGCTGGGTACTGGGAAAGTGATGTACGACTTTGGGAGTTCTATAGAGAGAAGTAACACTGAAGAGGGTCATCTAGTGTGCAAGGATATCCATGGGGCTGATGTCGAGGCTGAAAGTGTTTAGAAGGAATGCCCAATGGATCATCCTGTTTATTTATCTTTCCTCCTCCCAAACTTACTGGGATGTTTAGAACGTCTTTCGTGTATCTTTCAATGCCGAACAACTCATGATTTTTCCGGACTTGATTCCCTCTTCTACCATCTCCCCCATTTTTAACGCGTCACTGAAAGGTTTATCCTAGGCTGGGATCAAATGACTGAAGTAGGTGGCCCCCTGGGCTTATAGGAAGAGCTCAACTATTTCTTCTTTACCAACCGTGGGACTGACCCGAGCAACTTGTTCCCTCCATCTGAGGCCAAACTCCTTAAATCTTTCCTCCGGTTTCTTTTCCATGTTAAATAGGAAGGAGCGGTCTGGGGTAATGTCTATATTGTATTGAAAGTGTCGAACAAAATCCTGAGCCATGTCATCCCATGCATGCCACTTATTGACATCTTGACGAGTATATCACTGCAAGGCTGCCCCAGTCAAGCTCTTGCTGAAATACGCCATAAACAAATTACCTTTCCTGCCAACACTTGTCATATCTCTACAGTAACCTCTCAAATGGGATACTAGATCTCCATGTCCATCATATAAATTAATCTTTGGCGTTTTATACCCTTTTAGCTTTCTGGATAGCTCATCTCGCCCTTCTTTTCCTATGAACTTTTAATTTTCAAGATGAGGCTTATTCTGAAGGCTCTGATTGCATGAGTCAGGAACTTTGGGGGCAATGTCTGAGGGGTAAAATTAGGCATCATGAGCTTTGAGTGGGTGTTCATTGTTGGGGGTAGTGGATATGATAGGAGGGCAATTTTGGGGAAAGGTAATTGGAGGATGACTGATAGAGCTATTATGGTGATTGGGAAAGCTGTGATAAGCGGAAACATCTAGGATCATGTGTCACGAACCCAATTCGCCCTCCGTTAACATGTTGTGATAGCACCTAGTCCCTATAACTAGGTAAGCCTAGCAATGCGGAAATAACAACCTAACTTGTGAAATAGTTAACTAAAACTGAACATATTAAAATAATAACTGCATATAAGGTCGCTCGGCCTATACAACTCAAATGAAATGCGGAAGTCTAAAACACAATTCGAAAACCCGGAAACTTACGAGAACCACAGGCTAATAGAAATACCATAAATGCTCTAATCTCCAGAATGTCTACATCAATGTATGATAGAATCTAAACGCTACAAATAGAATAAGGAATGAGACTCTTTGGTCTGCGGACGCTGCAGATATACCTCGAAGTCTCTGTAGTTCTCCCCGCCTCAAAGATAGTGTGCCTGAGTGGCGGTACCTGGATGATCTGCATATAAAAACATGCGCAGTAATGGGATCAGTACACCACAGCGGTACTCAATAAGTACCAAGCCTAACCTCGGTTGGGTAGTGACAAGGAAAGTTTCGGGCTTTACTGAGATATAACATAATAAATAATAAGATGAGGAAATAACAATATAGATAAAGTGTACGACGAGAATCTAAACAAGATAAATATGGGAACCATAGTAGAAAGCAGAAAAAATAGGACAATACTAGTAAATACTACTCACAACAGGAACCACAACTGGGAATTTCTTGGTATCCGAGGATCTCTTGGTATCCTGAAATCTAACATTTTCACGTGCCAGGGATCTCTTGGTATTCCGAGGATCTCTTGGTATCCTCAAGTCTTACAATTTCATGTACTAGGGATCTCTTAGTATCCTGAGGTTCTCTTGGTATTCTCAAATCTTACAATTTCATGTGCCAGGGATCTCTTGGTATCCCTAGGATCTCTTGGTATCCTCAAATCTTACAATTTCATGTGCAAGGGATCTCTTGGTATCCCGAGGATCTCTGGTATCCTCAAATCTTACAATTTCATGTGCCACGGATCTCTTGGTATCCCGCACCCTCAGTCCAGAACATATCAAGTACAGGGGGATCTCCGGGGAGGCCAACCCGTAGTTCCAATTTAAAAACACACAATAGCAACCCAAACATTAGGAAATATACTAACTTGGGACAAGAAATAGAAAATAAAATACTAGCCAAACATACTACACGAAGTACAAACAAGACAGTTTAAGCACTTAGACAGGTAAATCAGTGAACATGCTCTCTCCAAACTAGTACATTATAAACTTGCAATTCAAAATGAACAGGTAAGCAAGAAAACCTCAATTTAAATACTTCAAGTAAAAACGGATTTCCAACAATTTTCTTAAGTACGCGCTCGTCACCTCACGTACGAGGCATTCAATTACCAAACATCATATCCTAAGGAGAAAGTCCCCCACACAAGGTTAGACAAGCCACTTACCTCGAACCAACTCAATATCTAGAAACCATGCCTTTGCCACGAGTATCTCACTCCAAATAGCCTAAATCTATTCATTTCAATACATCTCGTAATCAACATCTCAAGCAACCGATTCTACTATTGAATTTAAAGCTAAGACGCAAATTTAAATAAAATAAAAAAAACATCCCTCGGGCCAATGTGGTCAAAACCCGACGGTCGAACTAAAATATGGTTACCCATTCCCCCACGAATCCAATTATCTGATTAGTTTTGAAATCGGACCTCGAATTAAGGTTCAACCCCCAATTTTAGCAAAACCTTAGGTCCTACCCAATATACCCAAATTTCCCCATTAAAATCCTTGATTTGACGAAAATTTATGTTAAAAGGTGATAAGGAGTGAAGAAAATGAGTTAGAAATCACTTACCAATCATTTTGAAAAAGAAGAATTGCTTAGAAAATCGCCTCTTATGTTTTGGGTTTCTGAAAAGTGAGAAATAAAAATCCTGTGTATTTATACTCTCTGACGCCCCAGCGCGGACTGCACAAAAAGGACCGCACCTGCACTGGTGGAACTGAAGACTGTTGTCTCTCTGAAGTTTACCACGTGGACCACACAAGGACGACTGCGGTCGTGCAGCACATACCGCGGACTGCGCTAAGGTGATCGCAGGCGCGGTGGAGCCTGCAACTTTTTCTGATGTGCAATATCTGGTGTTTTTAAGTATATGACCTCCTGACACCTACTCGAAGCTCACTCGAGCCCTTAGGGCTTCAAACGAATCATATGCACAATCTCGAGTACACCCTACGAACTCATCCGCGCGATCAAATCGCCAAAATAATATCATATACATCGAATCAAGCCTCTAAGCTCATGATTCCTTCTCAAATTTTTCATAAGACATAAAATTCCCATTTTGGGTCCGAAACATGTCAAACGATGTTCCTTCTCAACCAAACTCTACAGAAAGTGCTTAAATCGTATATAAGACTTATACCGGGCACCGAAACCAAAATACAGGCCCGATACCCCAGTTTTCTGATCAAATTTCGTTTCCATTTTCCTTAATTATTTCCAGAAAATAATTTCACATAAAAATTTATTTCTGAGACTTGAGACCTTAGAATCTGATTTCGGGCATACGCTCAAGTCCCATTTTTTCCCACGGACATTCCGGGACCATCGAATCATGGGTCTGGGGCCGTTTACCAAAAACGTTGAACGAAGTCAAATTTATTCAATGTAGTATCAAAATTTATATTTAAGAGTTTCCGGTTATGCGCCCAGACTGTACACGCAAATCGAGGCAACCCGAGAGGAGATTTTAAGGCCTCAGAAGTACATAACGAAAAATAAATAAGTGATGACCCATTTGGGTCGTCACAGTATGGAGAATCATCTGGCACTATGACCAGAGTTTGGGTAAAGGTAGCATCTGAAATGCTAGGTGGTGGCGGTGGTGGTGCCTTCCCAGTCATCCAAGCCCGATATATTTCTGTTATGTGTTGTCTTAACATTCTTACCTTTTCAACCAACCTATTTTCCTATTCAACCAATTACTTTTGGGCACCCGTATTGACCAACTCAATTCTGCTGTCATCTGCCATTGCCTTTCAACGTTATGTTGTAGAGAAAAGGTATTACTTTAAGAGCCACAAACCAACCACCCTTCTGCTTTATAAAAAAAAGGAACAAAATGAGGTCATCACAATAATGTTAGGGCATTTAATAGCTAAAATATCACATTGCATGCAATGTACCTAGTCACAGTTCTCGGTTCTAACATGACTTCAGGGGTATGAAGGTCATATGGGATCATCTGAATCTGATCGTTTCAACCCTTTCCTTTCCTTTCCTTTCCTTTCTTTTCCAGCGTTTCTTGGATTGCTCATTTTCCTTCCTTTATTTTTCTTAATGACTATCGCTCTTTTCCTTCGTTTCATATCTCACTTCCCATGATTTCAACTCTCTTTTCTCTTTTCTTTTAGTTTTTGTGTTTTTTATTTTTTATTTTTTATTTTTTATTTAAAAAATGATTCAATATAACCCTATGTAGGTTACCTACGTATCCACGTATTTATCGACCCAATTGCAATCCTCCTTGACATTGGGAATAAGGTTATCGATAATTGAACATATATATATATCAAGAACAACTCACACCATCTCAGTACATAGGACGTTTTTTCGATGAAATCGGTACCGGTCGAGCACTCGCCAGGAATAAATGCCTCAAGAAGAGGCTCAACACTGGTTCTTCAACGGCAGCCCGTGATGGAGAGGCCCTCTCTTTCTATGGAACAATCTTAGAGGTTTTTGCTATATTAATGCAGATATTAAGCAGAGGAAATTTAGAAGTTACGCTTAATGATTTGCAAAAGGTTCAAGAAATCTGGGTATAAAAATTGGAGAATGAAGATATTCTTAAAGAACAAAAGTAGAAGAAGCTTTGAACTTAAAGTTTGACTAAAGGAGAGTTCGAATATTTATAGTTTGATAATGATGGTTCAAAGCCCGTAATGACTGACCAACAAAAACACACATCTAATGTCTTGGAAACTGGACCGATGGGATATTTTAGTTACCGTTTGTCTCTTACGTCATGATTTATCAAAGCAAATTTCAGAAATTCATATCTTTTCTCGTCATTTTCTCACCAAAAATGAGGCGGACTATCTATATACGGTCTAAACTGGGTTTGCCCATTGTATGACTAGCCGAGGCTAAAACGTGACAGGTTAGAGCTCGACCCTGGGTTATATAGAACCAATGCGCGAAGTTAAATCGTTAAGTTCATGACTCTAGGATCCAACAAGATTGAGGTAACTTTGTCGAGCCAAATAACGGAAGGCCAAAAAATCTGGGGTCAATTGGAGATCACGGCGGAATTCTTGGCACGTATTAAGGAGTGGCTGATTAATTAGCAAATCATAAGATTGGTTGTCTTTTATAGAATTGTATGAAGAGTAGGACTTCCCTACTATATAAAGGAAGGTTTGATCATTTGTAAGACACATTGTAATATACACCAAAAAGCAATACACTGTTTTTTCTAGTTCTTATCATCTTGTTTGTCTATTCTAATATTAGTTAAGGCATTTCTTGGCTCGAGGATGATCAAACTCAAAGGCTAAGGCTATTCACTTTTTGTGGTTTGCATTCATTTTCTTATCATTAATTTCAATATTAATTTGTTCTCTTAATTTGTATCAAGTTACATATCCTTAAAATCGTATATAAATTCAATTGTTATTCGATTTTGAGATTAAACAATCCTTTTATTCTTTTTTTCAAGAAGATCTTGTAAGGAAGTATCAAGAAAGATGTACAACTGTTATGCTAATAAAAGGAAAAAAAGGAACTGGTCTATTAGTTTATGCGTTGATGTTAGCCCAAACTCAAAGTTTTCAAATGGGTGAAATTTAAAAATAGCTAGATTTACAACTGGTCGTTCAAATATAGCTCAGTTTCAAAAGTAATCAAAATTTAGCCACTTTTCATGTAAAGAAAAATCTAAGAGAAAACACTGTTCAAAACGCAAAAAATACGCCAGTATATTATGCTGGAGTTCCAGTATGCTGGAGTTCCAGCATAAGTTTACTTGAACTGCAGCATATTGTACTGGAGTTCCAGGATAAGTATGATGGAACTCCAGCATAACATGATGGAGTTCAAGAATAAGTACACTAGAACTCCAGCATAATATACTGTAGTTCCAGCAAGTATACCTATCCAGCATATTATAATAGAGTTTGGACCATCTGTATTGGGATAAATTGAGTGTACATATAAAGATGACGTGTCAAGACACGTAGAATAGTCGAAGAGTTATTACTGGAAAAGAGGAACGAATAGCAACAGACACGAGAAAGGGCAAAGGAAGAGGCACGGGTAGTTATTCAAAAGACATATCACACGTACCTATTCAAGTCATTTAGATCCGTGAATCAAAGAGAATGAATCTGAAAATATATGGGAGTGCAAATACATTATTTAATGAGCATTGAGCATTGAATATGTTAGAAAGTCTACATTAAATATAATGATTGTGTAGCGTATCATTTGGTGTCCTTAATTATCTATAATATCCTTATTATGAAAAAAGAAAAACGTATATCTCTCAAATAGCTATAAAAGGGGACAGCTGATCAATTGTAGACACACAACACTATCTGAATATACCCTGGTTCACTTATTTTTCTTTCGATTATATTCTTATTATTCAAATTACTTCCTATACACATTCTTTCAATTATCAGTAACCCATGTTCTTTTAAATTATAGCTTTAATCAAAATTCAATTTTTTGTTTAAACAAATTATTTCCGTTACTGGGAATCTGATAATCTATTTTCTTTAAGCTAACTTCTCTTGTTGTATTAACCATGTCGACTAACAATGACAACATTCGAGGAAACCAAGAGAACCAACAGCATCAGGCAGATCCACAGAATATTAACACTTTGATCCCTTCACTGCGAGGCTCTCCACACCGATCTCGTGAGGGTACTCCTGAGGGATCTCATACAAACGAACATGCTCAATTTGAAAATGCTGAAGTTATCGATGAAGCTTTGCAAAAATTAATTGCTACACAAGTCAATAACGCTTTTGAAGCATTTGCTAACCGTTTACCAATTGCGACACCCACTCCAAATAATAATACTTTGGAGAACCCTCGTTCCGGGCTTGTTAACTCAGGTAGCGGTGGAACTCCTAGTGAATCATAGGAGGGAGAACCAAGTAATGTAATTAATTCTAATTTACAAAATTTAGTACTAACGTTGCAGAAACAGCTCAAGGAGCAAAGTGAAAGCATTGAACAAATACTTGGGGTGCAACCCGTAACCAAATGGGTAGATATGGATAAATATTCATAGCAACCCTAGAAGCCAAGTGCTTCCCCCCTGGCAATTCAAAAGAAATTCAAAATGCCTGACATTTCAAAATACGATAGAACAACAGACTCACGTGACCACGTGACTGCATTCACAACAGGCATAATAGGCAATGATTTGACTAAGCAGGAGATTGAATCAGTATTAGTCAAAGTATTCGGTGAAACACTCACCAAAGTAGCGCTAACATTGTCTTTTCTTTTACCCAAAAATTTTATAAACTCTTTTGCTGAGCTTGAAGATTCTTTTATCAAAGCGCACTCCGCAGCTTAAAAAGTAGAAAAAAAGGAAGATAGTTTCAAGATCAAGCAAGGGGACTCAGAATTGCATAGGGAATTCATGGACAGATTCCAATGTGAAAGAATGACATTACCATGTGTACCTGACAATTGGGCAGCCATAGCTTTCACGAGTAATTTGAATGAAAAGAGCTCAGAAGCCACGAGGCGACTTAAGGAAAGCCTTCATCAATTCCCAGCCACAACGTGGAATGACGTTTACAACAGGTATAACACTAAGATGAGGATAGATGAGGATATTGTCCAACAATATCAAAAAGAAGAAAAGGTAAGCTCGAGACGTGTGGAGACCGAAAAGAGATCCGGTAAAAATGGGTACGAGCCACATATGGGACCTATAGGAAAAGACTCAGGATCAAAGCAGGAAAATCAAAGGTATGATAATAGGTCAAGAAATAGAGAATCATGTTCTTCATCAAGATTTAAAAACGAGCGAAACAATTATGAGTCACGAGATGATGATAGAAATTTGAAAGCAAGATTATGCAGTTACAAGTTCAATGTGAGCACTTCTGAGCTCGTAGTTGTCCTAAGAAGCATGGGAGATAAGGTATGGTGGCTGAAAAAGATGAGATCAAATCCAAACTGATGCAACCCTAATCATTGTTGCGAGTTTCATAATAACAACGGGCATAAAACGGCAGACTGCAGGTTTTTACAAAGTGAAGTTGATCATCTATTAAGACAAAGATATCTCACTGAGTTGTTCAGTGAGAAAGGTAAGCAAGCTTATATGAAAAACAAGCAGGAGCCCCTGAAAGCACCTTCTGCCAAAAGAACTGTCAATGTTACAAGTGGGGGTAAGGACATCAATGGCGCATCATATACTGCAAATAACAAAATTTCCAAAATTACTATTATCCAAGGGAAACGGGTGTGGTATGTCTTAGAAGAAGATAACATTACATTCAATGATGCTAATGCAGCTGGTGTGTTAACTCCTTATAATGATGAACTGGTAATATCTCTAATTGTATATGATACTAATGTGAAAAGAGTTTTGATTGATCCAGGTAGTTCTGTGAACATTATTCTTCTAAGAGTATTACGTAAGATGCAAGCTGAAGATAAAATAATTCCAAAGGCTCATACTCTATCTGGACTTTACAATTCTAGTGTTGTAACGAAAAGAGAGGTAACTCGTCACCACATTTTCAGAAGGAGTCGTCAAAGATACGAAGTTTCAGGTAGTAGACATGGAGATGGATTACAACATGATCCTTGGGAGATCATGGATCCACGAAATAGATGTTGTTCCTTCAACCTTGCATCAAGTTATTAAATTCCCATCACTATGGGGAATATGTCAAATACGTGGACTAACATACATCCAGGAGCATCAACTCTGTAGTAGATGCAAGTAAACAAATGAAGGAGAATAGCAATCACATAAGACAATTGAGGACGCCACAACACAAACCTCAACTGAGCAGGGACAAGCAGATATGGATTCGAGGCCTGATACCATTCAAGAACCAGAAGAGAACGAAAACATCAAAACAATCATTGAAGAATTGGAGCCTTTTATATTATTTTCTCAATGGCCTAAAAAGAATGTCTACGTATGGACCAATCTTAGACAGGGCATGAGAGGTAAATTAATTGAATTTCAAAAACTAATGTAGATTGCTTTACTTAGTCCAATTCTGACATGATAGGGATACTACCGGAGGTAATGACTCATAAATCGAATGAGAATCCATCATAACCCCCCCTTCCCCCCCCCCCCCGTCAAACAAAAGAAGAGAAAGAAAGGAGCTTTCAAGAATTAGGTAATTCAAGAAAAGGTTCGAAAATTATTAAAGATTAGATCCATTCGCGAGGTATAGTATCCTAACTGGCTAGCTAATATTGTTGTGGTTCCAAAGAAGAATGGTAAGTGGCGGGTCTGTGTAGATTACATAGATCTTAATAAAGCTTGTCCTAAAAATTCTTTTTCACTACCACATATAGATCAATTGATTGATGCAATTGCAAGACATAAACCTTTAAGTGTTTTACATGTATATTCAGCTTATAATCAGATCAAAATGGATCCAGAAGATGAAGAAAAGACTTCATTTATAACAGATAGGGGCACCTACTGTTATAAAGTAATACCCTTTGGTCTAAAGGACGCTAGTGCAACATATCAGAGGTTGGTAACTAAAATGTTTCAAGAACATTTGTAAAAAACCATGGAAGTATATATAGATGATATGCTTGTTAAAACTCATCATTCAAAAGATCACATATCACATTTGTTTGATACATTTCAAATTTTGCACAAATTCAATATGAAGTTAAATCCCGAGAAATGTGTATTTGGTGTTGCATCAGGTAAGGTTTTAGGTTTTCTTGTTTCTAACCGTGGTATTGATGTGAATCCCGCATAGATTAAGGCCATTGAAGAGAACCCTGATATGCTTTCGAGTAAAAAAGAGGTTCAGAGGTTAACAGGAAGGATTGCAGCCTTGGGAAGATCTATTTCTAAATCATCAGAAAAATGTTTTAAATTTTTCTCAATTCTTAAAAAGTAGGATCATTTTTAATGGAATGAGGAATATCAGCAAGCACTTAGAAATCTGAAAACATACTTACCAAATCCACCATTGCCAGCAAAACCAAAGGCTGGGGAAAGACTACTCATTTACCTTGTTGTTTCAGAAGTAACGATAAGTGCCGTTTTGGTTTGTGAATACCAAGGTAAACAATCTCCCATCTATCATGTTATTAAATCTTTCTTAGATGTGGAGACACTGTATCCTCAATCAGAAAAGATTGCACTTGCATTGGTCATGGCATCTAGGAAATTAAGATCTTACTTTCAGTATCATCTTATTGATGTAGTAACTGCTTATCCCTTACGAAATATATTACATAAGCATAAATTATCATGTAGGTTGGCTAAATGAGCTATAGAATTAAGTGAGTACGAAATTACATACCAACTTAGGACTGCTATAAAATCTCAAGTTTTAGCTGATTTCGTGGGTGATTTTAGCCACGGGATGCAATTAGAAGCGAATAAAGAATTACAGGTGTTCAATGGAGCTAACCCAGGAACTTGGACTTTATATACAGGCGGTTCATCCAATGTAAAAGGTGCATGTTTAGGGATTGTTTTGGTACCACCTACTGGTGAAAACATTCGACAAGCTATCATATGTCATTCTATAACTAACAATGAGCCAGAGTATGAAGCTATGACTGCAGGTTTTGAACTGTCACAAGAACTTGGTATAAACCAAATTATAATCAAGAGCGGTTCTCAACTTGTGGTTAATCAAATATTGGGGACTTATACGTCCAGAGAAGCAAGGATGCAACAGTATCTAGGAAAGGTACGTGAATTAATAAAGCAATTTCAAACTTGGAAGGTTATTCAAATACCAAGGGATGAAAATGTTGAAGCGGATGCCCTAGCTAATCTCCCATCTGCGGGTGATGTGACAAGTGATGCAAACGTCTTTGTTATTTATTTATTCCATTCAGTTCTCAATCCCGATAAGAATAAGGTAAATTTTAATAACTTGACTTGGGATTGGAGGAACGAGATTGTTGCTTTTTTCAATATGGTACTGTCCTTGATGATAAGAAGAAAGCTCATGCGCTTCGAAGAAAGGCTGCTCGATATTGCTTAAAGTAAGGCAACCAATATCGTAAAATGTTTGGTAGTCCCTTAACAAGATGCCTTGGACCTTCTCAAACGGAGTACGTAATGAGATATACTAACGAGGGGCATTGCGGGAATCACGCAGGAGGAAGATTATTGGTAAGAACCCTAACTAGGGCAGGATAGTATTGGCTAAAAATGGAAGAAGAAGCAGAAAGTTGCGTGGCTAAATGTGATAAATTCCAAAAGTACGATAACAATATGCATAGACCTACAGAATTACAATATCCGGTAATTGCACCATGGTCATTTATGAAAATGGACATCGTGGGTCCATTACCACAAGTAAAAGGACAGGTAAAATTTCTGCTCGTACTTACTGATTATTTTACTAATGGGTAGAGGCAGGAGCATTCAAACAGGTACGAGAAAGGAAGTTAAAGACTTCATTTGGCGGAATATCATATGCCGATTCGGTGTACCAAAGGAGATCGTGTGTGATAATGGCCCTCAATTTATAGGAGCTCAAATCACTGAATTCTTTCAAAGTTGGCAGATTAAAAGGATTACGTTTACACCTTATCATCCGGTGGGTGGGCAGGCAAAATCAACAAATAAAATCATCATCAACAATTTGAAGAAGAGATTAGAAGATTCAAAAGGAAATTTTCTAGAAGTATTACCTTGTGTTTTATGGGCATATCGTACAACAGCAAAATAAGTACCGGAGAAACACTATTTTCGTTGGTTTATGGTGCAAAAGCTCTAATTCTCGTTGAGATAGGAGAGCCAAGTACAAGGTTTACTTAGGAAACAGAAGAATCTAATGATGAGTGTGTATAAATCTTGATTTGTTGAAGGAAGGAGAGAAGCTGCACTAATAAGAATGGCAGCACAGAAACAAGTCGTAGAACGGTATTACAACCGGAGAGCGTGCCTCAGATTCTTTAAAATTGGGGACTTCGTGCTTAAAAAGATTTTTCAATCTACGAAGGTAGCTAACGTAGGTAAATTAAGTTCAACATGGGAAGGACCCTACAAGATTCACAGTATTGCAGGTAAATGAGCATATAAATTGGAAATAATGGATGGCAAAATAGTACATTCACATTGTAATGTGGTTCATTTGAAGAGATATTACTTCTAAGGAATACCCATAGTCAGGTATCTTTGTTTTAAAATTCTATTTTTGAATTGTTAAAATTTTATTAACGATTTTAGATGATAGGCAAAAAGCTAGCCCGCACTAAATGATGAGTCGCGACATGCAAGGCACGTGGAATACGTTAAACTTCCTGGCCTAGGGTTACAAAAATGCTGATAGAAATCTAAACAGGTTAAGCAGTCTTCATCTCTAAACGTACCTCCCAGTCTCGTATGTTTTTTTTGTTCAGGAAAAAGGACCAAATGAGAGGAAAAACCAAGTGTTCAAGGCGTCATACTTCAACACTCAAACACTTGGGGGACTACATAATATACACATGTAAGTGTATAAAGAAGGAAAAGAAGTAAGATTGAGAAAAATCGAAGATCAAGCCCGAAAAAGTCAAGTATAGAGTGAAAGTCATGAAGTCACGAACTAAAGCCAAAAGAAAACCTTATAGTTAGGGTAAAGGCTATGTAATGAAACAGGTTATAAATAAAAACCTCGTGTTTATTATTTTTTCTTTTTTAAATTTGTTACAAGAAAAACAGTTACGAGAAAGTTATAGATGTAATTCAAACACATGTAAATTACCATTCAAAACTAGACAAGGTTCAAATAAAAACATGTCAAAGTTGTTTCAAAGAAACATGTGTGTTCCTATTTCTTTTATCGTATGTTAAACACCATTATAAAGTTGAGATGTCTTCTTCATTAAGTTCGAGTATAAAAGGCCCTCTTTTATAAAATTCATGTCTAATTTTTCATGAAGTTACCAGAAGCATTTTCTAAGAATAAAAATGCAGATTATTCTATAAACCCTTAAAAATAATGGCAAGAATAAACTAAATGAAAGTTTAAGATAGTAACGAAAAACTTCTAAAAATAATAAAAAGCTTATGACTAAGTAAGAACTTAGCTGCAAATTGTTTATACAAATTGCCCTATGAAAGGTCTGGAGATTTACGTTTTCAAAATAAACCCTCAAATGAAACTAAGGATTTGGTCACAATTTTCCAAAAAAAAACAAAGACAGTCAAATAAGTAAGACTAATCACTGAGAAGTTGGAGGAGCATCAACAGCAGTGGGTTCAACTTGGGCAGATGTATCAACAGTTGCAGGTTGAACTTGACTTGAGGCAACAGGCTCAACTGGGCTTGAAAGAGTTGGGATACCCATATCAACTTCAGCATTCACAGAAGCTTCGTCCGCGGGAGAAGGAATATCTTGAGTTTGCTTAGCTTTCTCAATGGTTTCATTAACCTTAGCAAACTCAGAGTCTAAGTTGAAATTTTATTAGCCAGCTTCAAGTAGGGTATATTGGCGTGAATTTTAAAAAGCCCAACTCACCTCAAAAGCATTTCTTCCTCAACGACCCCATAATCCCTTTCCCAATCAGCAATCTCATTCCTTAGCTTCTCATTTTCAGCCAAAGAAATGGTGCAAGAAGATTGAAGAGAGGCATGGGAGCTTTTTAAAGCACGTACCTTATCAGAAGAAGCTCGACGGTCTTCTTGTGCTTGAGTCAGATTTTGTACGAGCTCCCTAGCGTAAGTCTCTTTTTCACTCAAGAGAGCCTTTAACTCTCTAATTTCCTCACTAGCCTTGGATAGCTATTCTGAAAAGGAGGTTTTGAGGCGAGTTTTTTCTTTATCCTCTTGGATCAAGGAAGCCTTTTCAACCGCTAGTTCTGAAGTCAAAACCCATACCTTATGCTCCAAAGGACTCCTGCTTTCTTCCAAAAATTCCATATTAATTTGCAAGCTTTCGTATTGTTCTTTCCAATTGAATGCCTCCAGTTGAGAGTCACGTGCAATCTACTCTGAGGAGGTAACTATTTTCATCATCTCTGTGCCGATAAGATTGGCCCAAGAAAAAAAGGGAAGTAAGAATCCCAAAGATAGAGAAACCATAAAGTAAAAGGAAAAAGAGAGAGGAGATAAATACCTTCAAAGTGGCGTGCACGATATCATTTATCAGCGTCCATGAAGTGTGGCTTTGAAGCTCGGTTTTTTTGATTGGCCAATCAAAGGCTCTAGCCATGCATCTGATTGACCTGATTTCCTCAAGAGACTACTCCTCGCAGGAACTTCAATTATTACTTTCCTCATAGCAGCGTGCCTACTTGAAGAGCCAACTTTGGTATGATGAACGATTAGAGGAGGAATTGTCAAAGGAGGAGCAGTAGATGAGGTAAAAACGATAATGGAAGGAACAGAAACAGCTGGGGTTTATAACGAAGGTATGGAAGAAGTCATAGATACGGGTGTCAAAAAGTAGGCTAAGGAAGTTTCATCTAAAATAGGCCCTAAGCCTTCACTACCAAATCCACTAGCAAAAAGCTATTCAATGGACTCATGAGTATCGATGGGATCAATGTCGTCATCGGTAATTACAACCAAGGCTTCAGTAGACTCGGCAAGAGGAACACAAGGATGGAGAGATGCCTCTACTTCGTCATCTGAAATGATGTGCCTTCGGGTTCGTGGCCTTGTAACCAAAGAGCCCCCCCCCCCCCCCCCGGTCTTCCTCTTCTTCAAAGTCTTCTTCAACAACATTTCTCTTTGACGAGAAACCCAAAATAGTTTCTTGATCCCTTTCTAAAGAGATGCAGGTCCTCAATAAGTCATAGAAAGCCGAAACTGCCTCGGCTGTAACTCCTCTAATAGCGAATCTTGATAAAAAGAGGGATTGAAGTTAGTAAAAAAACTATATGAAAATGGTATAAAACAAAAATTCTTACCGAAGTACTAACCAATACGGTTAGAAAGTGTCTTCCAAGCCTCTCGTCCATTGGTTGGTCTTCAGAAACTGGTCTACCCAATCACGGAAGTTGGGAACACTTGCCACAACTCTCATGGTTGCTAAAAAAGAAGAAGCAAGATAAGAAAAGTTGGCAAACATTAAGAAAAAAGGCACGAGAAAGCTTAAAAAAAACTTACATGCAAAATTCCACTTCTTAGGGAAGGGAACCTTATCTTCACCCGCTAAACCAATAGTGGGGGCAGCAACAAACTTGGCGTACCAGCCACGGCCTTTGTCATCCTCGGGAATCACCAAGACCCTCTTGCTGTTGGCTACTAGTGTGAAAACGCCATTGCGGAAGAGTTTAGGGGAGTAAAGATGAATCAAATGAGGAAAAGTGTAAGGAACGCCAGATGTATTGGTTAAATGCCTCAAACATGCAACAGCGCTCCATATGATTGGGCCAATTTGACCCAAACAAACATTAAACAAACGACAGAATTCAAGAATGATCGGGTCAATAGCTTGTTTGAACCCTAGAGTGAAGTGGGTATATATAAACAAAAGAAAACTCTATTAAATAAGAAGTGATTCTTTTATTTGGATTGGGGATACTAATAGGAAAATCACTACTCCAATGGCAGCCTCTACGAACGATAGGAGCTAAAACCTCTGTAATCTGAGTAGGATCGATGTCATCATGATCTAAACTAGAGACTTGATTCTTAAGGGATTCTCTACCATGGTAAAAGGATAGTTCCATGGGAACTATTTCTTTCACGTTGGGTTCACGAAGAGGCTCAAAAGATTCTTTGCCTCTTGAGAAAGACCTTTGAGAAAGCGAACCCTTAGTTCTAGAAGAAGGGCCAGAACTAGGTAAAGGCATAGCAGAAGCACCACGAGTAGATCCCAAATTATGAAGTCTACCTCCCCTTTTGCTCCTTATAGGAGCTTTAGGGAAGGTATCAACTATGGGAACTATCCTAGGGTTAAGGTTTGATGAAGACATAGTGAAGACGAGAAATACGATGAAGAAATAAGCAAGGATTCAGAAAATTGAATATTCAGTAAACTTTATGTGGTAAAGACAAAGAAAGAAGTTATATTTATATTGATAAGCAACCGTCGAAGGGAAAGTGTAATGATGGAAGTACTACAATAATGATAGTTGGCGCTTCGTGAATAGTGGATCCGTAAAAAGCCTTGAAAAGGGCGGCAAAACTACAAAGTTAATATAATGGAGACATGTATGAAGAGCATTAAATGGATGTGACAATTAAAGCGTCAAATCTGTCATAGCATTAATGGTGGATAAAATTCCCGTTCCACTTTCCAAATATTCAACTGATGAATAAATGGCAAGTGGAGAGATTATTTGTATTAGGAGAAATTGAGCGTACATATAAAGATGACGTGTCAAGACACGTAGAATAGTCAAAGAATTATTACTGGCAAAGAGGCATGAATAGCAACAGACACGAGCAAGGATAAAGGAAGAGGCACGGGTAATTATTGAAAAGACTCATTTTCTTACCTATTGATGTTATTTAGATCCACTAATCAAGGGAATGAATCTGACAATATATGGGAGTGCAGATACAATATTTAATGAGCATTGAACACTGAATATGTTAGAAAATCTGTATTAAATATAATGATTGTGTAACGTAGCATTTAATGTCCTTAAAGTACTCATAATAGCCTTATTATGACAAAGACAAAACATATGTCTCTCAAATAGCTATAAAAGGGGAACAACTAATCAATTATAGACACACAACACTATCTGAATATACCCTGGTTCACTTGTTTTTCTTTCGATTATATTCTTGCTATTCAAATTACTTCCTTATACACATTCTTTCGATTATCAGTAACCCGCGTTCTTCTAAATTATAGCTTTAATCGAAATTCTATTTTTTGGTTAAATAGCATCAATACTCCAGGCTCTAGTATATTATACTAGAGCCAGCAAAGTATACTGATCCAGCATAATATGTTGGAGTTCATATACAGGTGCACCGAACTCTAGTATATTATGTTGGACCGGTCTCTGTTACACCGAAATAGTAACTATTTTTTATTGACTTGATTAATACTGACTATTTTTAAAAGATCAATCCGAAAACTAACTATACCATACTAGTTTTACGAAATCGAATGGATTAAACACAGCTTTGGCCCCACTCTTTCAAGTAAGGATTGTCAAAATGTTACCCAGATGTTTTCCATCAACATTGTGCGATATTAAAAAAATTGCGCCACATTGAAAAGGAAAGAGTCGTAGTCTTAGGGCCAGTTTGACCATAAATTTTTGAATATATTTTTAAAAAATAAAAATAAAAATACTATTTGTTTGGATGATTAGTTTTTGAAAAAATTTAATTTTTTTTACCAAATTTTGAATAATTTCTTTTTTATGTCCAAATATAATTCCGACTTCCAAAAATTATTTTTCAACTTAACTTCAAAAATTTAATTTTCAATTTTCAACAAAATCTATTTCCAAACACTAGATAAATTGCTTTAAAATCATCATGCGCGTAAGCCAATAAAATGCAGGAAGAGACCGTGTTGGGGCGATAATAGAGTGTTTAAGCCAATCTATCTCTCAAAGCCTAAGTACATCATTTTATTATCTATTAGTAAAAAAGATCGTCCTTAATGTTTGAAATTTCGAACAAGTGTGGTCAAAAATTTTGGACATTATCAAAATGAGTTCAAACAGGGTAATTTTTTTTCTTGACCATATCTCTAAGCGATATTTGTTAGTCCCCAGTAGACGCTTGCAAATAATTAAGCATAATATTTAGTGAAGAAGTATATCCTTGTAATATAGGGTTGGGTATATATCATGTATAACCGATAGCTCGGACCGAAAAAAGTTTATTGAACTATTAATATTGGGTTATTGAGTTAACGGTTCGATAACAGTTTAATATTTTTTTTACTATTGAATTATCGGTTTGAGCCTCAATTTGTCAAATTTCTTAATGGGTTAACCGATAACCCAATAAGATTTAATATGATTTTACCCTTGAGTATATAAATATATTTTGGAATTTATTCTTTCTTTTTCTCCCAATTTTTTCAGCCGCATTTAAGATTTAAGTTTCACAGTTCATTCCGAAGACTCTAATTTACTTCTTCTTCAAAATTCAATTTTTTGAGAAAACAAAAAAAATTATTATTTATGTTCCTGTTAACTGCTATTTCCAGTGAATTGGAGATGAAATGTTTGTGGAGTTGTAGTATCAATTTTGGAGATTGCACAGGTCTTGAATTTGTAGAAATGAAGCATGCTTCAAATATTAGTTGTGGCTAGAACGCAGAAATGAATAGGAATAATATGTGAATTCTTCTCTTTTTTGCTTAACTCCAGTAAAATGTCTTCTCTTTTTTGCTTATCTCCAAAAAACTGGCTTCTCTTTTTTGCTTAATTTTGGATTGAGTTATATCTTATCGGGTAAATCGATCATCGAACTAATAATGATCGATACCGATTAACTGATAACCGATAACCGATATCTTATCGGTTCGATTATCGGTTTATCATATTTGTAAATCCATAACCGATATGTTAAACCGATAATATTCATAACCGAATCGAATTGACCGATGTCCACCCCTATTGTAATAGAATTCTAAACTCATTTAAGGTTTGTTTATATCATATGAACGAGAGAGCATGTTTGGATTGGCTTTTAAGCTGGTCAAATCTGCTTTTAAACTTTTTTTACCTTTTTTTAATGTTTGACAACTACTTAAAATAAGTTAAATATTGCTTAAGACAAGCAAAAATAATTTGTTGAGCAACCCAGGGTGAATCTAATGTTTCACCGATGGATTTAACAGAAACCATAACTTTCAATATGGTGTAAAAATTTATTAAAATTATAAAAATAGTAAATATAAACCCATAATTTTAGAAATATAATAGATTCAATGTTAAAATCTTTAAAAGTTAAACTTATAGGGTTTAAATTCTGAATTTATTTTCGTAAGCAACCTCAAATTACTGCTTTTTGATTTAAAAGCTATTTCTTAGTAGGTATTGTTGGGAGTTAAGAAAATTACGTATAAAATTTTCGTTATATACGAAGTCCGAAGAAGAACCGATGTTGTCGGACATTAACGTGGAGAATGAGGTCAAGCAGAGAGCGGCGTTCAAGATCAATTTGTCGGTAACGGACGGAGCAGAGTCACGAGTATTCTTCTTCTATATTAATTTATGTTGTCTGTCACTTCTTATTCTCCGAAACTAAATCAAGGCTCTATTTAGCTTTCATTAGAATATGACATGTGCTCTATTAAGAGACAATCAAGGAAATAATTATCTGTGCTGTTGACTTCCGTTGGGAAATTTTATTACTTTTTATATTTAAAGTTTAATTTAATTATATTTAGTATATTAAATTTTTAATTTTGTATCATAATTAATTAAGGGTATAATTAATTGTACATTTTTTACTCCTTCATTAAAAGGAATTTGCATGTTTCTCTCTCCTAACCCCTCAGTCTCACCCACGTTTTATTCATACCCACGTTCTTTTTATCATTTTTCATCTTCTGAAACTAAATTTTCCCTCTAAATTCACAGAAAATTGAAGAAACCCTTCAACGGTTTCCCATTTTACTCTAGTTGAAGTTCATCAATGAAGAACAACAAAGTTCATCAAAATTGAAATCAAATCTTCAAAGTTCATACACACATTTACCTTCAACTTCAAATTTTCTCAATGAAGAAGAACAAACCTTCAAAGAGACAAGAGAGCAGCAATTCCATCATTGACAGCCATTAAAAAACTTTGAAGCTTTGAATTCAAATATGGGTTTTCAAAAATTATTATTTGTTTTGATTGGGTATTGTTGAAAAGAATTGGGATATATTGTGGATTTTATATCTCAATTTTGAGGAGTTTTGGTGAAGATTAAACTTGGTTTTGACCTAAATTCAGATTGAAACTCGAAGAAGAAGAGGAAGAAGAAGAAGAAGAAGAAGAAGAAGACTTATTGCAGAAATTGTAGATAAATTATAGACTATTTTATGCAAAAGATTTTGTAAAAATTTTAGTCATTTTTGATTTGTGAAAACAGAAAATGATGCATCTACAATCAGCATACAAATAATCTATAATTTATCTATAAAATATCTACAAAGTGGATACATTGAACTTTAATATCCCAATTTTCATTTCAATTGTAGCATAATAGGTATTCTCGATATAATTGCATTTTTTCAGAAGAATTGAAGAAGTTTTAGTCTTTTTTGATTTGTGAAAATAGAAAACAAAGCATCTACAATTATAATATAAATAATCAATAGTTTATCTACAAAATATCTACAAACTGGATACATTGAATTTTATATCCCAATTCTCATCCGATAATAGCATAATTGTGATTTTTGAGATAATTACGTTTTTTCAGAAGATTTGTAGAAGTTTTAGCCGTTTTTAGTTTGTGAAAACAGAATATAAAGCATCAACAATCAGAATACAAATAATCTACAATTTCTGTAATATGTCTTCTTCTTCTTCTTCGAGTTTCAATCTGAATTTCAGCGAAAACCAAGTCTAATCTTCACCAAAACCCCTCAAATTAAGATATAAACTCCAAATCATATTCCCGATTATTTTCAACAACACCCAATCCAAACAAATAATAATTTTTAAAAACACAAGTTTGAATTCAAAGCTTTCAAGCTTTCTAATGGCTATCATAGGTGGAAAATATCTTGAAGAATATTTACTTCCATAATTGTAGCGCGCCTAAATAGGAATATTTGGAAAATAAGATTTGATCTTATTTACGCCAAATCTTTTTAGAATATTCTGTTCCTCAATTTAAGCTCAACAAATTATGAAGATTCAGCTACTATTAATTAGTATTTAATGATAGGTATAATAATTATAGAAACAATATGGACAGGGTGTAAATTAGAAACAATGCACATTTTTGGTAATAAGGTTTCATATATGGTATAGGAAAGAAAAAATCTTTTTGTTAAAATAGCACGGCCTAGCCAATTTTTAGACTGGTCATTTAAAAGTAGCCAGCATTTACCAAGTCATTGAAAAATAGTTATTATTTTGCTACATAATATACTGCAGTTCGGTACACCTGTGCATTAATTTCTATCATATTATACTGGAATGGTATGCTTTGCTGACTCCAATATAATATACTGGAGTTCCAGTATATTTTGCTAAAACTTCAGTATATTATATTGGAGTTCCAGCAAAGTATACTTGTCGATGCCCCTTTTTTCCCTCGCGAGGTTTACAACATTTGGGAGGATAACTCTATTCCTTTTGGGAATTTGAGTTTTCAAATTTTGAAGAGTCGCCACCTGACGATTAAAAGGCATTAGGACACTAAGTAGGATATTGGGTTCAGGAAACTAGAGTCGGGTAAGGGCTAGATATTATCTCGAGGGGAAGGTGTTAGACACCCCTCAAGATCCATTAGTGTGGTTCCCCGCCATGTTATATTGTGACTTCACATAATCAAGTAACCAATTAAGGGCTCAAATAGAGGGACTTGCATGTAACATTATGGATAAGTCAAAACTTTTGAGGGAAAGTAAAGAAGGTACAAAAAAGATTTAAAACCTTAAAGAAAGCCGATAAAAAAAAGGCAAGTAAAAGGGAGGGGAGTCCTAGGCTTGTGACTAATATCGATCGCGTCAATGCAATATCCAGTAATCACTCCTCGAAAAAGGGTCTACATGAGATATTAGTGCATCGGTCATAATCTACCTATCTACCCTGCCCACTCCGTTAAGGTATTAAAGAGGGGAAGGATATCGTTACCTATCGCATGCTATTACCCGTCCGAATCCTATCAATTCCGGAGGCAAATGAGATTACTAATCCTAGAAGGGAGGGAGTGGAGGCTTTTGAGAGATTTCAAATGATAAAATGCTAAGGCGACAGTCAAAACATATATAGCAAGTATTGGGAAAGCAATTAAGCAGATACGGCTCAAATAAACCTCCTTGAATCAAAGAAAAGAACATAGTCTAGCATGTCTTTCACATACTGGCTATGGTCTGAATTAAAACATAAACGATAAGGAGGCATATCGGCTTATTATATGTTTAAGATAAGAAACCGGAATCAGACCTGCCTACTGGCTGGAATTAGTAGACTGATGCAGTTATAGTTTTTACCTTAAATCTTGCCTAGGTGTTAAATGGAACCTATAGGCATGATATGATGTCTATCAATTCAGAAAGAAGTAAACTGATTATAGAAAAGAATTGTCGATTGCAGGAACGTTATTGCTACTTATTTTTTTAGACTTTCCGACTCAGGTTTGGTAGATAGCTCCTATAGGCATGCTTTCTAGGCGTCATTGATGTTTAAGCGCTATTAACATGCAAAAGTACAATAGGCAGGTCGTCTATATGCAATTGGTAATTCGAATCCCATAACAGGTTTGCCTAGTGACAGATGCATATGCAAAAATGCAGAAGTCCTATAGGCATATCATCTATATACAGAATTTCAGAGATGACTTATAGACATGATATCTATATGAAGTGCCGAAGAACCTATAGCCATGGTATCTATATAAGATGCAGTATTTAAGAAGTGGTGATTCCCTATGAACATGGTATCTATATGAAATGCATAATTCTTGAAGTAGTGATTCCTATGAACATGGTATCTACATGGTGAAATGCAGAAACTTAAAGACGTGGTTTCTAATGCGGAAATGAAATAACTTATATGCGGGATTTCTACATGAAATGCATAAGCGAAGGAACATGTTGTGATTGTAAAAGTAAATACCTAAAAGCAGGATGTTTACCCATATGCATACATGAATAACCCTCCCCCTTTTACTAGAACCCCATAGTTATTATAGATTATTATAGACTCGAATGAATAAATAAAAAATACATCAGAAGGCTAAACGGTACCAGCCAAGGAGAGCCTGACTCATGCTTCTGTCTGAAGCATGAAGTGAACCAACTCCTAAGATCAGATTTCCAAAGACTTTCTCTTATATGGAATGTGTCTGAGTTCCCTAAGAATCTCAAATGGATTTCGGGCAGTGCTTACACCCAAATATATTGCAGAATTGGATTATGGTGCAGTATGGAAGGTTCAGCCCTCAAATGTCCAAGTTCAGAGGGAGAATCAAGGTTCCCAAGGCAAGGCTCATATGAGGGGGCAGAACTTAGAGTCTAAGAGTAAGTGCAAGTGTAATAGAAGGGGAAAAGGCAAGCTAGTGATCATGCCTAGCAATTTGGGATGTGGCACACCCCTGACTAGCTTGTCAGTCCAAATTGAGGAGTTAAGATATGTTGAAGGTCAGGTTCAGCCATGGACAACAATATGGATGCTACTAGGCTATGCATTAACTCAACACACATAGGGGAATGGTATGGGGGAACTGAAAGAGACAAGAGCATGTTGTGGGCATACCCAGCAATAGGGAGTGCTAACATGCCTTCAAGCCTATTACACTATTTAGAGGCTAGGATCGAGAAGATCTGGTTTTAATCCATGGACAATAACTTGTATATTGCCATGTCTTAAACTATAGCTCAAACACATAAATGGGTAGGGGTAGGGATTCATTGTAGAAACAGTTAGCAAGACATAAGCATACTACTTTAAATGTTGAACTCTACAGAACATAAAAGTAGCAATAGATGTAAAAGCTTGAAAACAAACACATTGGAGTGATGCTGGAATCAAAATTAGGACATACCACTTTCAGGGAAATAAATAAATGAAAGCAGGAGTCTTGTAACCCAAATTTGCAAGCCAGTAATATAAAAGATCTCATAAGAGAGTAGGGAAATGAAAGAGTAATGTAATCGAGAGTGTATGTGTAAGAGTATGCAATTCGAGGTGTGTGTCTTGTATTAAAGATTCATGTATTAATAGTGTGAAAGCAATGAGAAAATAAGGTAAGTAAATAATAGAATTTTGATTGTCAATTAATTACATATGTCTCCCCTAAATTAAGGGATTAAGATTTAAATGGTACAAACTAGTTAAGGAAAGAAATTAGACAAACCTTTTGTGCAAGGTAGCAATTAGAGGCAAGTGCATGGAAACTATTTAAGGAAGAAAACCAATAGTACACAGTTTGTAAAAAGAAATGGAAAGGGAATCAGTCAGTAAAACCAAAATTGCATGCTTACTCAAATAAATTAGGTCGAGAAGAAGGGTAAAGAAAGGTTCACCTAGGGAAAATCAGGAACAATCAAATAAACACCAAGGGATTCAGAATCAATTAGTAGTTGGCAAAATCTTTTGAAAGAAGAGTCTCATATATAAAGTACACAAACATGTGAATCAAGAAGAGACTATCGAGTTATGAAAAAGAAAGAGTAGTTCAGAGTCATAAAAACTCAAAATCATAAACAAAGAGATACAAGATCAATTTGCAGACGCATAGTGAGTCTGAGAGTCCATGGTCCCTAAGCGGAGACTTAACTCGAAAACAAAGAATCAAAATCATCAAAGGAAACCCCTAAATCTTGGGGCCTAAACAATTGAATCAGACATGGAAGTGAGAAAGCAAGCAATTTGCTTCAGAGTCTCAACTAAATAGATATGATAGCACGTTAAATGACAAAGGGAGAAGAATCATGAAGAACATATTTTTAGAAAATTCCAAACCTAAACAAGTTCAGAAAAAGGAGATAATACAAACGTGAACACAAGTAGATGAAGCATGTAAGAGCATGAACAGAGTCTAGTAAACAAAAAGAATCAAATAAAGTTAATGGTAAACACACATAGTAAAAGAGTAGAGAGAACATAGCAAAGATTAACAAGAGTAACATGCATAGCAGAACCCTAAAAAAGGCTGAATAGAAGGTAAACAAAGAAACATAAGAACCTATCAAGGAAAGTATAGTAGAAAACACAAGAATCGGCGGGAAAGGTATAACGGGAAAGCATATAGGAAGACACAGTGCGACAAATGAATAAGAACATGAGAAAAATACAGTAGAAAAATCTATAAAACACAGTAAATGAAGCATACAAAGATGATATGAGAACACGGCAGAGGACAACACACAGAAGAAAAATCTAAAGCTCTTAGACATTTTCCAAAAAACCCTAAATCGGCAAAGAAAGGTTTTGAAAGTAATTTTCAAAGAAAAATTTAGGGAAAATGTTTGAAATCTCACGCGTAGAATAGATACGCACCAGATCTTAAAAGAATCGAAGAAAAAACTCGAATAGCCAAGGTTTCAGAGGAACCCTAGAGTGAGAGAGGCTTTGGAAAAGGTCCGGTCTAAGTCGGATAAGGTCGGAATCAGGCTCGGGAGGCTAAGATATATTGGAACAAAGCCGGAGATGGCCGGAAACCTTGAGTCAGGGAAGGTTTGGTCTCGAACCTTCAAGCATCGGGCACACAGGAATAGTAGGATGTGAGTATATGTCATTTATGGCCTGAGAAGCCATAGATTCTGGCGAGGTTGTGGTCAGAGATGGTGGAGATCATCGGAGAAGAGAGAACCAGAAGGTTCTAGATAGAAGTGAGAGAAAGAGATGAGATAGAGAGAGACAGTCTCGTGAAAATGAGGGGTCGGGGGTAGTTAGGGATTTAAATAAGGCAAACAAATCTAGGTCGTTGATCTTATTTGATCAACGGCTCAAATTAGCTATGCGCCGGGTAAGGTTAGTTTGGATATTGGGTTGGTCTGAAATTGGGTCCAAAAATTAGGCCAATTTACGCTATAATTGAAATACCAAATGGGCTGCAATTGCAATAGAAGTAGGCTAAATTTTAAATAGCCAGCTTTTACCTTTAATTTTATAAAATAGTAAAAAATAATTTTAAAACAAATTAAAAGAACTGAGATAATTAATAATACAAATGTATTAATTAAAAAATACTGGAAGTGATTTTATAATAGAAAAATGTTGTTAATTGTAAAATATGTTATGATTGCAATTATATGCAATTCAATTTTAAGAATACCAAATAAGATTTATAAAATATGCAGAAACTACCATAATTATATTTTGGTGTAAATGTGAGAATGGAAATAAATTATTACCAAATGATAATATTGAAAATAATTACTGGATTTTGCACTGCTAAAAATAGACAATAAATTGATTTTAAAATCCTTAAAAAATTAGGAAAAAAAACCAATACTCTCAGGCATGCTTATATGTGCGTACACACACTATTTGAAATTATTTTGAGCAAAAAAAATATATAGAAAAAAATTAGATATCAACAGTTGCCCCTCTTTACCCGGGGAGGATGAAAGAGTTGTCGGGTAAAGATATGATGGTCAATTTTGACCGAAAGAGAATATTTGAAAAGGTTTTGACTGAACTCTGGATCCTGAGATGCCAACATATCCCTGGTATTACAAGAATCAGGCCACATATAGTTCGGGGAACCGGACGACGGAACATACCGATAGAAACTTTGAATGACGGATGCAATATTCTGGTTGGGAAGGACGGTCAGGGACCGGTGGCTGCAGGAACCGGATTGAGATCGCTCCTGCTGTGAGGATGGTTGCTAGCCGGTATACCTGCAAATAAGCAATACAAACATGTATTGTGCAGAAATTAAACATGATACAAGTTCCCGTTAGACCATGAATATTGTCTTTGGATGGTTAGGATGACATCATCAAACTATGACGTACTGGGTAATGAAGCGTATAATAAAGGATTCGAAGGGTATGAAATGGTGTTCTCAGTCTATGGGGATGATGCCTCCTACCCATAATGCCTTTGAATAATGATTTGCAAAATAATAAAATGGGGTCCTCAGTCTATGGCATGGTGTTCTCGGGCTATAAAAATGGTGCTTCCAAACAATGAATCCTTTGGATAATTTGGCGATATTTCAACCCATGAGATGTAAAAGGTGGCGATCTTTTAGCCGATGCAAGCTTTAAATAGAATGGCAATATTTCAGCCACGGTAGAGTTAAATATATATGGCAATCTTTCAGCCGATGCGAGATATAAATAAACCGGTGATATTTCAGCCGATGCAATTATGGCGGTAGAGCTTAACCTCGGAAGGCAGAAGAGTAGCCTTATAAAATTATGGGGACAGAGCTTAGTCCCGAAAGGCAGAAAGGTAGCCTTATGCAGTGCAAGAAAATGCAAATAAAGGCAATGCTTAACCTCGGAACGCAGAATAGTACCCTTATTCAATGCGGAGAAATACAGATGGAGACAATGCTTAGTCTCAAAAGGCAGAATAGTAGCCTTATAAAATGTAAAGAAAATGCAGATGGATGTTAGGATTTATGCCCGTCACTAGAGGGGGGGTGAATAGTGCGGCACAAGAATATTGATAAATATTGCGGAATTAAAATTGCAGGAATAAAATAAATTCGGTTATTAAAATAGCAAGGAAAGAACACACCGAATTTATCCTCGTTCACCACAACTTGTGGTTAGTCCAGTCCCCGAGAGACTCTCTCGAGATTCCACTAACTTCGTTAAGCTTTCGGGTGCCTAACAAACCGTTACACTTGCTCGTAGATGTACACTCTACAAGACTTCAACTTGCTCGAGGATACCGCACCTCAAGACTTCAACCTTGCTCGTGAATACCGCACCACAAGACTTCACACACTAAGACTTAGGGTACTTAGCGAACCCGACAATCAATGAGAAGATATGTTCTTCTCAAACACCTTTCTCTTTTACAACAAGAACTCTCTCAAAAGAGTAGATAAAGAGATACAAATTTAGCTCTATGAACAACTCAAAGTTGTCTCTCAAATGGCTCAACAAAAGCTCTAAAATGATGCTCAAATAATGTCAATATGTATATCAATATTGGGAGGTGTTGTGTGTTTAAAATCAGCTCAAAATACCTCTTTTTATAGGGGTTAGAAGTGTTATGTCCGTTGCTTAATTGGCAATCAATTATGCTGATTTTGTGCAAGGATAATCGATTATTTGATTTGTATAATCGATTATTCTTCCAACGTTCCGAAAATCCGAAGCTGATTTTCTGCTGAATAATCGATTACTTGATTCTGCATAATCGATTATTCTTCCAACGTTCCGAAAATCAGAAGCTGATTTTCTGCCGAATAATCGATTACTTGATTTTGCATAATCGATTATTCTGTTCCAGTGTTCAAACACTGGCAACGGTCTACAGCGTAATCGATTATGCATATTGTATAATCGATTATTCTAGTCCAGATTTGAATACTTACTTCAAAAACCATTTTGGTTAAAAAGAGAACATTAACAACATTTTGCTTGAAGTATTTAAAATATGTTTATGATAAATATGATTTATCAAAATGATTTTATGCATATTTATGATGACTTATGTTGAGCCAAAAGACGAGATAACTTAAACGTTGCTCTTACATTGGTTCTACCTAACGACCTACGCCTTTGGGTCTTCGGTCTTGAACATTTGAGCTCGTCTTTGGCTTGACTATGCAATTCCGTCATCAATATGCTTCTCGGCATTCAATCTTGATTGTTTGTCATATACTATCGTTGTTTGACACTTGACTTCATTGTTTGTCATTCATCAAAACCTATACCTGAAAATCATGCTAATACAACCAAAGCACACATATCATAGATAGAATGATTTTCTATAATTTCCCCCTTTTTGATAATGACAAACAACAGGAGATATGCATATTGGATTCCCCCTAAATTCATGCTATATCTCAACATACAAGTCATGTAAACAATTTAATATAATTCCCCCTTAATTGAATATTCCCCCTCAATTAAAGCATACTAGAATGAGAAGACATTCCCCCTTATTCGATGCATATCGCCTAAATTCTTCCCCCTTTTGGCATTAGCAAAAAGAGTATACCAATTGTTATTGAAACTATTGACGATACCAATTGTTAAAAAAAATTATATCAATATCAAATAATATCAAATGTTAGTAAAAACGTTCCAATCATAATAAAGGTCATTTTTCGCAAATATACCAACTGTTATTTTAAAAAAATATTCATCAAAACATGAATCAATCATTTAACAAAAAAAATGATTGATACCAATTTGTTATTCAAAATAACACTTAACAAAACATGAATCAATAATTAATATCAATTGTTAGCACATGTCAACTATTACGTTTTTATCAAAAATACGATAACTAACCGACTTTTCCCCTCGATGCAATAAGGTTTCGTGCTTGCTGCATCTACTATGATATTGTAGTCTTCAAGCACACCTGCAAATGTACCTAAAAATAGGTTTTCGGTACCCAACTTCTTTTGGGTCCTTGGGGGTTAGGCAAATAATAATCATAATCAAAATATAAATCTCTATGTTTAGCAAAACATACGGGTGCAATGAATCCTACCCGGTTACAATAATGACATATAACGTTCGGGTTGTGCATATGTCTAGGTTGAGCCAAATACGTTCTAGGTGATCTAAAGTTGTTATTCCTAGAAGCGTTGAAATTCCTAGAGTCATTTCTAGGTGGTCTAAAATTATTAATTTTAGACTCATTAACAAAAATCCTAGAATCATTTCTAGGTGGCCTAAAATGATTAATTCTAGGCTCATTAATAAAATTCCTAGAGTTGTGTCTAGGTGGTTTAACCTCATTTCTATCATCCTTTTTAATTACTTCACTTGTTTTAGAATCATTTACACTATATTTTTCTAGTGTATTTGTAAGTTCTATGTTCTCTATTTTCAAAGAACTACAAGAAGAACAATTTGAACTTTGAACACTTAAAGAGGCTTCATTCATCTCTTTGATTTTATTTTTGAGATCGACATTGTCATTTTCCAAAAATCTATTTTCTTCTTCTAATATTTCATTATCACAAGTCAATTTTTCAAAATCTTTTTCTTTTAAAGAAGGTTGTTTTTCAAAATCTTTTTCTTGCAAAGAAAGTGTTTTCTCAAAATCTTTTTCTTGCAAAGAAAGTGTTTTCTTCAATTCTTTTATGGTTTTGGAAGCTTTAACAAATTCACCATATAATTCATCGTAGGCATTTTGTATTTCTTCAAACAAGTAAGAGTTAGAAATACTTACCTTTTCTTCTTCGTTCGCCATGAGGCATAATGCGGCAGTTTCATCGCCCGAGCTGTCCAAATCCCATGTTACGCGCCTATGGTGTTTCTTCTTTTTCTTGTCCTTTGATTTTGGACAATGTGATTTGGTGTGGCCAATTTTTCCACAATTTTGACATGAAGAACTTGGTTCTTCCTTCTTTATTTCCGTCTTCATAAACTTATAAAACTTTTCAATTATATCATTAGAAGTAATGGCATCATCGCTTTCCGAATCACTTACCTCTTCTCTTTTAGAGGATGAGGCTTTGAAGGCAATATTCGAATTATTTCTAAGATACGGATTAAGAATTGTGCTTTGATAAGCTTTAAGATTACCTCGTAGTCCATCAATTGTGACGTCCGTGATTCCTATCGACTCTTGGATAGCATTTGCTTTGGAGCGCCATTTGGGAGTGAGACTCCGTAGGATTTTTCGACCTAGATCTTTGTTCGAGTATATATTTCCGAGAGCATGAAGATTGTGGACAATCATTGAGAATCGTTCGAACATATTATCGATGTTTTCATCTTCCCTCATTCTAAAAAGTTCATATTCATGTGTTAAAAAAATTAATTTTAGATTCTTGGACTTGAGACGTACCTTCATAAGTGATCTCGAGTTTATCCCACATTTCCTTTGCGGTTGTGCAACAAGAGATTTTCCGATAGTCGTCCGAATTCACCGCACAAAATAGTAAGTTGACGGCCTTTGTGTTTCTTTCAACCTTCTTGATGTCCTCGGCATCATATTCATTTTCCTCCTTTGGAACCTTGATTTCCCCAACTTTCTTTGTTGGCATTTGTTCACCTTTCTTGATGATTTTCCATAACCGAAAGTTATTTGATTGGATGAATATTCTCATCCGCTCTTTCCAATATGTATAGTTTGTTCCGTCAAATAGTGGAGGGCTAAAGGTGGAGTGTCCTTCGCTCATCGTTCCTGCGTTCAATATTCTCAACAAAAAAATATATATCGCTCTCAACCGGTTAAGGCTTTTAGAGAGTTAGGCTCTGATACCAATTGTTAGGATTTATACCCGTCACTAGAGGGGGGGTTAAATAGTGCGGCACAAGAATATTGATAAATATTGTGGAATTAAAACTGCAGGAATAAAATAAATTCGGTAATTAAAATAGCAAGGAAAGAACACACCGAATTTATCCTGGTTCACCACAACTTGTGGTTAGTCCAGTCCCCGAGAGACTCTCTCGAGATTCCACTAACTCCGTTAAGCTTTCGGGTGCCTAACAAACCGTTACACTTGCTCGTAGATGTACACTCTACAAGACTTCAACTTGCTCGAGGATACCGCACCTCAAGACTTCAACCTTGCTCGTGGATACCGCACCACAAGTCTTCACACACTAAGACTTAGGGTACTTAGCGAATCCGACAATCAATGAGAAGATATGTTCTTCTCAAACACCTTTCTCTTTTACAACAAGAACTCTCTCAAAAGAGTAGATAAAGAGATATAAATTTAGCTCTATGAACAACTCAAAGTTGTCTCTCAAATGGCTCAACAAAAGCTCTAAAATGATGCTCAAATAATGTCAATATGTATATCAATATTGGGAGGTGTTGTGTGTTTAAAATCAGCTCAAAAGACCTCTTTGGGGTTAGAAGTGTTATGTCTGTTGATTAATTGGCAATCAATTATGCTGATTTTGTGCAAGGATAATCGATTATTTGATTTGTATAATCGATTATTCTTCCAACGTTCCGAAAATCCGAAGCTGATTTTCTGCTGAATAATCGATTACTTGATTCTGCATAATCGATTATTCTTCCAACGTTCCGAAAATCAGAAGCTGATTTTCTGCCGAATAATCGATTACTTGATTTTGCATAATCGATTATTCTGTTCCAGTGTTCAAACACTGGAAACGGTCTACAGCGTAATCGATTATGCATATTGTATAATCGATTATTCTAGTCCAGATTTGAATACTTACTTCAAAAACCATTTTGGTTAAAAGAGAACTTTAACAACATTTTGTTTGAAGTATTTAAAATATGTTTATGATAAATATGATTTAATAAAATATGTTTATGATAAATATGATTTATCAAAATGATTTTATGCATATTTATGATGACCTATGTTGAGCCAAAAGACGAGATAACTTAAACGTTGCTCTTACATTGGTTCTACCTAACGACCTACGCCTTTGGGTCTTCGGTCTTGAACATTTGAGCTCGTCATTGGCTTGACTATGCAATTTCGTTATCAATATGCTTCTCGGTATTCAATCTTGATTGTTTGTCATATAATATCGTTGTTTGACACTTGACTTCATTGTTTGTCATTCATCAAACCTATACCTAAAAATCATGCTAATACAACTAAAGCGCACATATCATAGATAGAATGATTTTCTACAATGGAGACAGTTCTTAGTCTCGGAAGGCAGAAAGGTAGCCTTATGCAATGCAAGAAAAATGCAAATGGAGGCAATGCTTAGCCTCAGAAGGCATAATAGTATCCTTATGAAATGTAGAGAAATACAGATGGAGACAGTTCTTTGTCTCGAAAGGCAGAATAGTAGCCTTATGCAATGCAAAGAAATGCAGATAGAGACAGTGCTTAGTCTCAGAAGGCATAAAGGTAGCCTTATGCAATGCAAAAAAACGCAAATGGAGGCAATGCTTAGCCTCAGAAGGTAGAATAGTAGCCATATGCAATGCAAGAAAAATGCAAATGGAGGAAATTCTTAGTCTTAGAAGGCACAATAGTAACCTTATGCAATGCAAGAAAAATGCAGATGGAAATTTCTTAGCTGATAGATGATAGCCGCTGGTTTATTGTGTCATTGTGGCCGCTGGCGATGTTACGTAAGGATAGCAATTACAAATAGGTGATGATTCCGAGAGTCACATTCTTGAAAAGTGTGAGTGTGTAATCATGTCTGATGATTTTATGCCTTGGGTGCCTACATCCAAAGAAACATCGTAAGTTTTATAAAAGGGGGGAAGTTAGTTCGCCCTCCCGCGGACTTCGCTTCTTCTGATCGACTCTTGCTTTCATTAGGGGGTAGCGTCACTAAACAAAGTAGTTTTGATAGTAGTTATGCATGATTTTGTAAAGATGCAAATGCATAATTTAAAAACGATTTTCTTTTAGATGAATCGATGACTACGACTTGGTTCAAGACATTGTGACCCTTTTGCTCCGGAATTTTGAGGGTCCTCCTCAAAATTCTGCCCCGATTTAGTAGGCTGGTGCTTCTAATGGTTGGGTGTGATGAATGGCTGAAAGCTGACTCTGGAATTTTAAGGATCCTCCTCAAAGTTCTGCCCTAGTTTCCATTATCGAGGAAATAAAAAAAATTTATTGAATTGTGACTTAACACATAGGGCTGCCTACGTATCCCCTCTTAAATGGGAATCAGGTCAGGCATAGTTCAAATTACATCATAAAGAGAATCACAATGATTACACATAATAACGTTTGAATGCGTCTGAATTAATTGGCTTCCGCCAGACTTCTTCATCTATTTCAGCGAGTATGAGGGCTCCTCTTGTTAGGACCCTGTGAACCATGTACGGGCCTTTCCAGTTAGAAGAGAACTTTCCTTTGGCCTCATCTTGATGCGGGAAAATTTTCTTCAAAACCAGCTGCCCCAGTGTGAATTGTCCTGGCTTGACTCTTTCTCCCCATTTCGTCATGTTGTCCCAGAACATAACTGAATGATCCATCCAATACCGCAAGGTAGAGCAATAGGGGTCTACCTGGTTCTGGTGGAACCAAAATTGGCGATGTTGACAGGTATTCTTTGATTCTGTCGAAAGCTTTCTAACAATCATTGGTCCATTTGGTAGTAGCATCCTTCTTCAACATCCTAAAGATAGGTTCGCAAATGACAGTGGAATGAGCGATAAAACGGCTGATGTAGATGAGTCTTCCCAGGAAGCTCATCACGTCTTTCTTGTTATTTGACGGTGGCAATTCTTGAATGGCCTTAATGTAGTCTGTTGAAAAACTTCCTCAGATCCTCCACGTAGTCGGGGAATTTCTTGGATTTGATGATGACATCATCTGTATATACCTCGATCTCTTTGTGTATCATGTAATGGAAAATAGTAGTCATGGCCCTCATGTAGGTGGCCCTTACATTCTATAACCCAAACGCCATCATTTTGTAATAATACATCCCCCATGGCGTAATAAAAGCCGTTTTATCAACGTCTTCCTCATCCATCCATATCTAATGATACCCAGCAAAACAATCAATGAATGACTGCAATTCATGTTTGGCACAGTTGTCAATTAGAATGTGTATGTGCGGTAAGGGGAAGTCATCGTTCGGACTGGCCCGATTGAAATCCTGGTAGTCGACACAGACTCTAACTTTCCTGTCCTTCTTTGGCACTGGCACATTGTTGGCTAACCATGTTGGATATTCTACTACCCTGAAAACCTTCGCTTTGACTTTCTTGGTAACCTCTTCTTTGATTTTCAAACTCATGTCAGGTTTGAACTTCCTGAGCTTCTGTTTTACCGCGAACATGTTGGATCCATTGGTAGTTTGTGAGCTATAATAGAGATGCTGAGACCAGTCATATCATCATACGACCAGGAAAATATGTCTTCATATTCCCTTCGAAACTCTATGTACTCCTCCTTTTTCGTTGGTGACAGATGAACACTGATGCGCGTTTCCTTGACATTCTCTGTATCACCCAAGTCGACAACCTCAATTTTTTGCAAGTTAGACTTAGGCATATTCTCAAAGTTCTCAACTTCTTTAACAACCTCTTATGGTATATCATCCTCTACTGAGTCTATATCTATTTGTTGCATTGCCTCATTGCAAGTCACAATCGTTAGTTCATCAAGACAAGTAATAGTAATGTTGTGTAAATAAAATAAATGGAAAAATGTAATGAGAGCGAGATTTATAAGAAACTAAAATACTTTGGTAATTTTCATAGGTGTTTTGAACATTGGAGCTCTTAATCGAAATCAAAATGCAGAAAGAAAATCAACTAGCAAAAAGTAAAAGGTGATGCATGGTACTTTGTTTAGCTTTGCTACCCCGAAGCCTTCTAGGACTTGGTGGTTCTGATAGACCAATTATTGAGGCGTCCTCCTCGGCTCACGCCTTGTATAGAAGGGCCTTCCTCCCCTTCCACCTCGAAAACAACACAGCAGTCTATCTTATGATCCTCCAGGAACAAGTTCCTCATTGCTGCTAATGTTTCCTCTTCTTCTGACCCATAAATGACTTTAGCTGGCTGAAAAGTCTGCCCTAGGCGAGGTATCGGATTCTCCAATGGGTAATAAGGACTGCGTTAGGGTGGCAATCATTCTTTGAATTCCTTCCAGGTGTACTTATATCCTAAGTCGAAAGTGGTACCATGTTTCTTTAACTTGATCGGCTTGGTGATCCCTTAGAGATTCTTGCCAAGTCCCTTGCCAGGTTTGTATCTACACCAATTTAGTATACTTTTGATCTTCTTATCCCACCATTTATCCTTGTCTATGGCGTTGCCTCACTCAATATGATGGTAAATTTCCCCACCTATCTTTCTCCTTCCTCCGATCGCTGGAATGATTTGGCGACTGTATATGGGAATGCTACCATTGCCGTGAATAATTACCTCTTGGTGATTTCACTCAAATTTCACCACTTGGTGTAGGGTTAATTCCACAGCTCCAGCAGCATGGATCCAGGGTCGTCCGAATAACAGATTGTAGGACACTAGAATATCTATCACTTGAAAGTCAACATCGAACCAAGTTGGTCCCATTTGCAGACATAAATTAACTTTCCCGATGGTGGACCTTTGGGATCCATCGAAAGCTTTGACATTGATGGCCCCATCTTTGATCTCATGCAGGCTCTTATCCAACGTTCTTAGAGTTACCAACGGATATTGAGGTTTTTCCCTCTGTCGATCAAAATCCCGGCGATGAAATGATCTTCGCATTGCACAGTGATGTGCAGCGCCTTGTTATGGCTTAACCCTTCAAGTGGTATCCCATCTTCGTGGAAAGTGATTTTGTGACTCTCTAGTACTTTCCCTACCATGTTTTCCATCTCTACTCCAGTTATGTTGCTGGGTACATACGCCTCACTCAGTATCTTCAACAAGGAAATTTTATGCGCATCAGAGCTTTGCAACAGATCTAGGATGGAGATCTGTACCGGTATTTTATTTAGTTGATCAATGACTAAGTACTGTTTTGCTTGTATCCTCCTCCAGAGATCATCGAGCCCAATTTCAACAGGCCGTCGAGAAGTCTGCTTGCTCGACTCAGCTAAATATTCTGGAGTATGTCATACCCTATGCTACAATTGCTTCTCCAGATTTGGTTTTCCCTTTCCTTCTTAACTCGGCTGTGTAGTCCCAAGGAATGGCCTATGTATGGAATGGTGCTATGGCCAACATTGCTACAGGAATGGGCACCCTCATTTTGGGATGTAACACAGCAATTTCAAATGGTGCCTTTGGGGACCCAAACTCAACCTCAATTGGTCCTGGCGCCTTTGCGGGAGATGGTGCTTCAAGATCAAGTGGTATGGACATGTTTACTTTAGCATCTTCAGATGGCTGAATCTGGACAACGATCAGGTTAAGCGTGACTGTTGGTTTCTTTGGCTTGTCATCTTCAGTAATCAACCCGATCGACCCTTCGAGGTCCCAATCATCTTCTATCTCTAACATATGAATGCTCCCGCTCTTGTGGTCAGGAAAAGGGTTGTTGCAAACGTTAGGAGCAGGACCTTTTCCATGATGATCTTATTTTCAATCAAAGGCTGAATCTTGTCCTTCAGAGAGCGACATTCCTCAATAGTATGACCTTTCATGCCGGAATGGTATGCACGGATTTTGTTCGGGTTGACCCATTGGGAAGGATGTTTTGGGGTTATGGCAGGGATAGGGGTAAAGTAACCAACTTCTTTAAGGTTTTCATACAGCTTGTCGATTGGTTCGGCAATGGCAGTGTACTATTTGGGAGGTCTGTGGTCGAAGTTTGGTCGGGGTCTAGAGAAATTTTGATAAGGTCGAAGTTAGGTATTGTTGGTTTGGTAGACGTGTGCTGGTTGGGAGTGTTTGGGGGAAGTGGGTTGATAAGTGGGAGGTGGAGATGATTGGTAAGTAGGTGGTGGAGCTTGGTAGGAAGGTGCTTGGTAACTTGGGATAGGTTGATGTGTGACTGTAGGTAATGGGTAGGTTTGGTATCTGACTGGAGATTTTGTCCTCTTCGCAACCATTACGGTACTCACATCCCTTTTCTTGGATGTGCCGCCAGACTGTAGGCCTTGTTGGTGGCTTGCAATGCTTCAAAGTTAGTGACCGTACCACTTTTAATACCTTCTTCGATTCTCTCCCCTAACTTGATGATGTCAGAAAAGGTCTGGCCCTCGATCACTATCAGCCTCTCATAATATTGAGGGTCTTGAGCCTAAATGAAAAACCTGTTCATCTGTTCTTCTTCAATGGTCGGCCTAACCTTAGCAGCCTCTAATCTCCAACGAGTAGCATACTCGCAGAAAGTTTCTGTAGGTTTCTTCTTCAAATTCTGGATGTAGAATACATCTGGTGCATTCTCGGTATTAAATCTGAACCTGTTATCAGATGCCATACCGACCGAATCTGTCCATTTATCGGGGTCTTGGAAAATGTACCAAGATAGAGCATCCCCTTTTAAGCTTCTCATAAAGAGCTTCATGCGGATCTATTCATCTTTCCCGACTCCGCCTAACTTATCGCAGTATGTCCTCAAATGGACTCTGGGATCTCCTGTGCCATCAAACATGTCAAACTTGGGAGGTTTGTACCTCCTCGGGAGCTCAACATCTGGTTGGACGCAAAGGTCCTCATAATTCAACCCCTCGATACCTTTGTTTCATTCGACATCCTGGACTCAGCTGGTAAGTTTCTTGAGTTATGCGGCTAGGTTCTTGATGAGACAGTCTTTGTCAACAAACTCAGGTGTGTTTGAAATGGGTTGAATGGGATGTGGCATGGTTTCCAATAAATGGGGTTGTTGTGATGGTAAAAATGGTCAATTACGGATGTTAGTGGTTCAGGGACAAGTAACGGGGTATTACTTGAAGTGTGACATGTGTTGCAGTGGTGATGGGGAGCAGATTGATTTTTTGGTCTCGGGATATTTTGTGGAGGTACGGGGTTTTAAGGGTTGGAGAACTTGACACCTGGTGTTAGACCCCTAACTTTGATCCTCGGCAGGTGTGGGTTGTGACAAGGATTTGCATGATGGACTTGTTGCACGACCCTTAAAATTGGGGCAATATCATGACGGCCGCTCGGCATGACGGACAATGCGGGGCATGACAAAGGCACCTTGGACGGAATCAAGGTGCATCTCACTTAGGCGCGCGGGTTGGCAAAGTACTTGTGCGGCAAAACTATGTCAAGCAGGGGCAAGACATAGTAATACAAGGCAGGGCAAGGCGAGGCATTCAATGACAAGCAATGTGGGCAAATGACTTGGGGGTCAGACTCGGCAGTAGGCTAGTGGCGGACTTGTTCGGGCAAAAGGACTCGACAATGACGGACAACTGCGGCGGCGGCAATAAGCTGAGACATTGAGTGAGAGCAGTGTCGAAGGCTAAGACTGGGCGCAACGCCAGCCTTAGGCGCGGATCAGCTCGGCGAAGGCGCACATGCAATGCACATGGAAGCAGTTGGCGGTTGCTGCCACTCTCCTACAAACATGCTGATCATGGGACAGACATGCTGATCATGGGAGCAAATATGCTGATCATGGACCATGAAGTGCCCACGTTTTAGGCATGATAACCCATCGGTTGGGGCTTGTCAACCGAATTGTAGCCTTTAAATATGTGCCTATGTATTAGCCAAAGGGGCAAGAACTTAGCCTATAGCATTGGTTGCACTCGAAATAGTCTAAGTCACTTCTTCAGGGGAGGAAGTCTTGTTTTGGGCAGGGAATTGGGGAATTCTTTGTCTTGGCCATAGGGTTGGCTTTAGTGTTCTTGTATTCACTTTAAATAATACAAGTTGGGAATAGGAATTCCCGTAATCTTGTGTGTCTTCTTTATTTCCGCTGCCTATTTTCATTCAAACTCAAAAACGTCCTAAATTAAACTAAGTGTGGGAAGGCTGAGCCAAGTTCGGAACTTGACTGCCGCGCGGAGGTGAAACCTCGGCCAGAATTTAAGTGGCCTAAATCGCCCCCGTGACACCTGGGGTAGTGAGGAAAAATGACAAGCTGGCCAAATACCTGACTTGGTCTAGTTCTTCCTGAAATTTCAACAACTTTTGTTCAAGCCGGGAGGCACTTTCCTTGGAGACCTGTATACCCTGGGAGGTCTCTACCTTTCAACCGAATTCTCCTTCCTGATGTTACCCAAGTCTTCTATTTTCCCTTTGTTCCTATTTCGGATTGGACTTGGAGGAGGAGGAGGTGGAGGGACCTTCGATCTTGTAGAGTATAATGATGCTAGAGTGCAATGGACTAACCTTTGGGGAAGGAGAATAAAACAAAAAGTAAAAACAAAAAGGTAACAAGTTAATAAGGACTATGAGGAGAAAACGTTGCAGTATTTAAACACATACTGCAAGAATATAAATCGTGTCCTAATTTGGGTGCCTCGTTGTGCCCGAGGTAGACCTTGCAATAAGTTAATTTGGATACTAAAGCCTCATTTTATTGATAAAAATAAGATGATTCCCAAAACGATACTAAAATTGCGAAAATAAAATGCCACTAATGGCCATTAGCCTTATTACATTATAAGTGAAAGAAAAGACTCCTAACTACTTGGGCCCAGAAGGACCTTACCCAAACTCGGCATCTTTGGCTTCATCGAATAGCTTTACCATCTCACGCAGTCCCAACATCAAGTAAATTCTCGCCAAGCGTCCACCTTCGTTTCCTTCAGCATTCTGGCAATTTTCAATCCTTTGGATGTACTTCTTTTCTAATTCTACCAAACCTCGCTCCAAATACCCTAGTCCCTTGTTGGCACTGACAGCCATATCCTTCCATTCTTCAATCAGCTTTTGATGGGCCTCTTGAATTCCCTGGTGCTCGCTCTCGCATTCCCGAATCCTCTTGCACAATTGATGGTACTTAACCTGCATTTCACTCTTTTCGTCGATGACTTTGTGGCCTCGAACAAACCCGAGTTTCCTAAATCGCCATGGTCGTCTTCTAACCAACTTGGGTAGCATGAATATATCCAGTATGGTACCTATCTGGTTCTATGGAATCCTTTTCCAAGATGAATTCACAGTGCCACATATGTTGAGCTTAACCCTTGTATGGGCTATCACCATCTTAAAAGTCGTTCCTAAAGTGACTCATTCTGTCGACCCTTGGTATAACCTACTTTCTTCCTGCATGTCTCATGACTCGGAGAGCGACATAGGCATAAGTTCTCTCAAACCAATGAGTATAAGAAATGGTGCGTCCTGAGAACGGATGATGAACTCTTCAGTAGGGAACCATTCAAACATCCACTGTACCTGGTCCTCTTTCAGATTCTCAAACAACTCTACCCACCCCTAGCGTCTTCACGTTGAGCAAACATGTTAGGCATATAATTCATTCGTCTTGGCTGATGGAAGGCGATATGATCATCCCAGTCTCTGCGTAGAATCTCTTGCCGATATTCACCCTTTTGGAGGTGCTCCATGAGCCAGAGTTGGCGTAATAAGTTACAACCCTCGAAGTGTTTGGCCCCTTGTTAAAAATTTTCCAGGGCTCGGTATTTCTCTGCAATGATCATAGGTACCATGCTGAAAGGTTGCCCACCAATTCCTTCCATTAAAGTCTTAGTGACCATGACCAGTCTGGTATGGATCCTAGCTTTCCTCATGGGGAATATTATCATCCCCAAGAAGCAGAATATGAAGACGAAGACTCTCCTATGAATATGTCCTAATGAAGTAAGGGAAAATTCATCTAGGTAGGTGTGGTAGGACTTGATATGGTCGTACCTCTCGTACAGATAATAGAAAGGGGTGTAAGAGTCCTTTAAACAAGCCAAGCCTAGGTTTTTTTTCAGTCCCATCATCTTGAGGAAACCCCTACCTTGCGATTTTCTGGCATGAGCAAACCCGAAGTCTTCCAAGGAAGACCAGCTAACCCTTCTACCTCTTCAAGCAAAGGGGTCATTTGTAGGTCCTTGAAGCAAAACACTGATCTATCACTGTCCCAGAATAAGGCTATAGCCTCTATGATTTTGTTGTCGGGCTGGATCTCTAAAAGAGAAGGTAAATTCCCTAAATATTTGTGGACAAGAGTCTGATTGGTGGAGTGAAGGTCCTCCCACCAGCTTAGCAACCTTGGGTGAATGTTGGTTACCATGATGAATCTGGGGACTTCGTGCCTCATGTTATGCAAAACAAAGTGTTAGACTCTCACCCCGCCGAACTCGACTATTTAAACCAATAATTAACATAATAGCATTTAGTTCTCCAAATAGATGCACAGAACGTGGTAATGCCTGTTTTGGGTTCTACGGAAACCCGATGGACTTTGGGCATAGCTATCTTAAAGAGTCATTATATGGATAGTATAACTGACTCGGCTATGTTTGACAGTGATGCATGCATAATTAAATAGAATGAGATTTCTATGGGGTATTAGACCGGTACCCTTGAGCGGAAAACTCAAGAAGGAAAGGCACTGAACTGTCGACTGCACCACTGATCGACTGGTTTTACCGCAAGTACGCCTTTAAAAAATTTAGGGGGTGATAATATCAGAAGAGAGCACCCACTCATTATATGCGTTGCTATGGCATTTTGTTTGGCATGAGTGGAATGTGATGTTGAAGATGCAATTACAAGAATGAAACAAATTTCCCATATTTGCACGTTCATAAAACAATAATTACAATAGTTTCTCATAATTACAACATTATTGAAGGAAAGCGGTAAAAACAAGAAAAGAAAACAAAAGCCAAGTTAGTTTCGAAGTAGAAGAGAGATAAAGACATTAAAGGAAAGCAATAAGAAGCAATAAAGTTACAAATAACACGTAATGGTAAACGCCTAAAGAAATATCCCCAGCAAAGTCGCCATGTTGTCGATGCCCCCTTTTTTCCCTCACGAGAAATCGGGTTTACGATATTTGGGAGGACAACTCTATTCCTTTTTTGGAATTTGGGTTTTGGAATTTTGAAGAGTTTCCGCCTAATTATTAAAGTGCATTAGGACACTTAGAAGGGTTTTGGGTTGAAGAAACCAGAGTTCGAGTAAAGGCTAGATATTATCTCGAGGGGAGGGTGTTAGGCACCCCTCAAGATCCACTAGTGTGGTTCCTGGCCATGTTATATTTTGACTTCATATAATAAAGTAAGCAATTAAGGGCTCAAATATAGGGACTTTCATGTAACATTATGGATACGTTGAAACTTTTGAGGAAAAGTAAAGAAGTTACAAAAAAGATTTAAAACCTTAAAGAAAGTAGATAAAAAAAGGCAAGTAAAAGGGAAGGGAATCCTAGGCTTATGACTAATATGGATCACATCAATGCAATATCTAGTAATCAATCATGGGAAGAGGGGCTACATGAGATATTAGCGCATCGGTCATCATCTATGTATCTACCCTGCCCACCCCATTAAGGTATTAAAGCGCGGAAGGGTATCGTTACCTATCGCATGCTATTACCCATCCCAATCCTATCAATCCTGGAGGCATATGGGATTACTAATCCTAGAAGGGATGGAGTGGAGGATTTTGAGAGTTTTCAAAGGATAAAATGCTAAGGCGACAATCAAAACATATACAGCAAGTATCTGGAAAGCAATTAAGCAGATACGGCTCAAATAAACCTCCTTGAATCAAAGGAAAGCACATAGTCTAGCATGTCTTACATATAGTGGTTATGGTCTGAATTAAAACAAATGATAAGGAGGCAAACTGGCTTATTACATATTTCAAATAAGAAACCGGAATCAGACCTGCCTGCTGGCTGGAATTAGTAGACTGATGCAGTTATAGTTTTTACCCTAAAGCTTGCATAGGTGTTAAACGCAACCTATAGGCATGATTTCTATCAATTCATAAAGAAGTAAACTGATTGTAGAAAAGAATTGTCGACTACAGGAACGTTATTGCTACTGATTTTTTAGACTTGCCGACTCAGGTTTGGTAGATAGCTCCTATAGGCATGCTTTCTAGGCGACATTGATTTTTAAGTGCTTTTAACATGCAGAAGTCCTATAAGCAGGTCGTCTATATGCAATTGGTTATTCGAATCCTATAACAGGTTTGCCTAGTGACAGATGCATATGCAAAAATACGGAATCCCTATAGGCATATCATCTATATGTGGAATTTTAGAGATGACTTATAGACATGATATCTATATGAAGTACTGAAGAACCTATAGCCATGGTATCTATATAATATGCAGTATTTCATAAGTAAGGATTCCGTATGAACATGGTATCTATGTGAAATGCAGAATTTCAGAAGTAGTGAGTCCCTATTAACATGGTATCTATATGGTGAAATGCAGAAACTTAAAGACATGGTTTCTCAAGCGGAAATGAAATAACATATAGGCAAGATTTCTACATAAAATGCATTAGCGAAAGAACAGGCTATGATTGTAAAAGTAAATACCTAAAAGAAGGATGTCTACCCATATGCATACATGAATAACCCCCTTTTTACTAGAACCCCATAGTTATTAGAGATTATTAGAGACCCGAATGAATAAATAAAAAAATACATCATAAGGCTAAACGGTCACAGCCAAGGAGACCCTGACTCAGGCTTCTGTCTGAAGCATGAAGTAAACCAACTCCCAAGATAAGATTTCCAAAGACTTTCTCTTATTTGGGATGTGTCAGAGTTCCCTAAGAATCTCAAACAGATTCTGGCAGTGCATACACCCAAATATTATGCAGAATTGGATTATGGTGCAGTGTGGAAGGTTCAGCCGTCAAATGTCCAAGTTCAGAGGGAGGCTCATGGTTCCCAAGGCAGGGCTCATATGAGAGGGCAGAACTTAGGGTTTAACGGTAAGTGCACGTGTAATAGAAGGGGAAAAGGCAAGCCGGTGGTCATGCCTAGCAATTTGGGGTGCTGGCACACCCTTGACTAGCTTGTTAGTAAAAATTGAGGAGTTAAGACATGTTGAAGGTCAGGTTCAGCCATGGACAGCAATTTGGATGCTCTTAGGCTATACCTTAACTCAAAACACATAGGGGAATGAGGTATGGGGAACTGAAAGAGACAAGAGCAGACTGTGAGCATACCCAGCAATAGGGAGTGCTAACATGCCTACAAGCCTGTTACACTATTTAGAGGCTACGAGCCAGAAGCTCTGGTTTTAATCCATGGACAATAACTTGTATATTGTCATGTCTTAAACTATAGTTCAAACACATAAAGGGGTAGGGAGTAGGGATTCATTTCAGAAACAGATAACAAGACATACGCATACTACTTTATATGTTGAAATCTACATAACAAAAAAGTAGACATGGATGTAAAAGCTTGTAAACAATCACATTGGAGTGATGTTGGAATCAAAAGGACATACCAGTTTTAGGGAAACAAATAAATGAAAGTAGGATTCTTGTAAGCCAAATTTGCAAGCCAGTAATACAAAAGATCTCAGAAGAGAGTAGGGAATTGAAAGAGTAATGTAATCAAGAGTATGTATGTAAGAGTATGCAATTCTAGATGTGTGTCTTTCGTTAAAGAGTCATGTATTTATAGTGTGAAAGTCATGAGAAAACACGGTAAGAAAATAATAGAAGCATGTTGTCAATAAATTACATAAGACTCCCCTTAATTAAGGGATTCAGATTTAAACGGTACAAACTAGTAAAGGAAAGAAATTAGACAAACCTTTTGTGCAAGATAGCAAATTAGAGGCAAGTGCATGGAAAATATTTAAGGAAGCAAACCAATAGTACACAGTTTGTAAAAAGAAAAGGAAAGGGAATCAGCCAGTAAAACAAAAATTGCATGCTTACTCGAATGAATCAGGTCAAGAAGAAGGGTAAAGAAAGGTTCACATGGGGAAAATCAGGAACAATCAAGTAAACACCATCAAAGGGGATCAGAATCAATTAGTAGTTGGCAAAATCTTTTGAAAGAAGAGTTCTCATATATAAAGTGCACAAACATATGAATCAAGAAGAGTATGTCGAGTTATGCAAAAGAGAGAGGAGTTCAGAGTCATAGAAACTCAAAATCATAAGCAAAGAGATGCAGGTTCAATTTATAGACTCATAGTGAGTCCGAGAGTCCATGGTCCCAAAGTGGAGCCTTAACTGCAACACAAAGAATCAAAATCATCAAAGAAAACCCCCAAATCATGGGGTCTAAACAATTGAATCAGACATGGAAGTGAGAAAGCATGCCATTTGCTTCAAAGTCTCAACAAAACAGATATGATAGCCTATTGAATGACAAAGAGAGAAAAATTATGAAGAAAATATTTTGAGAAAACTCGGAACCTAAACAAGTTCAGAAAAAGGAGATAATACAAACGTGAACACAAGTAGATGAAGCATGTAAGAGCATGAACATGGTCCAATAAACAAAAAGAATCAAATAAAGTTAATGATAAACACACATAGTAAAAGAGTAGATAGAACATAGCAAAGATTAACAGGAGTAACATGCATAGTAAAACCCTAAACAAGGCTCAACTGAAGGCAGACAAAGAACCATAAGAACTTAGCAAGGAAAATATAGTAGAAAATACAAAAATCACCAGGAAAAGTATAGCATGAAAGCATATAGGAAGATACAGTGCAACAAACATATAAGAATATGAGAAAAAAACAGTAGAAAAATTCTAGAAAACACAATAAAGGAAGCATACAAAGATGATACGAGAACACGGCAGAGGACAACACAAAAAAGAAAAATCATAAAACTCTTAGACATTTTCCAGAAAACCCTAAATCGGAAAAGAAAAGTTTTGAAAGTAATTTTCAAAGAAAATTTTAAGAAAAGAGTTTGAAAACTCACGTGTAGCATAGATACACAACAGATCTAAAAAGAATCGAAGAAAAACCTCAAATAGCTAGGGTTTCAGGGGAACCCTAGAGTGAGAAAGGCTTTGAAAAAGGTCTGATCTATGTCGGATAAGGTTGGAATCAGGCTTAGGATGCTATGATATGCCATAGCAAAGCCGGAGATGGCCGGAAACATTAAGTCGTCAAAGGTCTGGTCTAGAACCTTCGAGAATCAGGCACACAACAGTAGTAGAAGGTCAGTATATGTCATCTATGGCCTGAGAAGCTATAGATTCCGGTGAGGTTGTGGTCGAAGACGGTGGAGATCATCGATGAAGAGAGAACCAAAAGGTTCTAGAGAGAAGTGAGAGGAAGAAATGAGATAGAGAGAGAGACAGTCTCGTAAAACATAGGGGTCGATGGGGGGTAGTTAGGGATTTAATTAAGGCAAACAAATCTGGGCCGTTGATCTTATCTGATCAACATCTCATATCAGCTCTGAGACGGGTCAGGTTGGTTAAGGTATTGCGTTTGTACGAAATTGGGTCGAAAAATTAGGCCAATTTAGGATATAATTGAAATACCAAATGGGCTGCAATTGCAATAGAAGTATGCTAAATTTTATATAGCCAATTTTCCCCTTTAATTTTATAAAAATAGTAAAAATGATTTTAAAATAAATTAAAAGAATTGAACTATTGCATGATGCTTTCCTTACATTCTCTGCAGCTTCTGGGCTATCTGCTAACAACACAAAGAGTGATGTTTATCTGGCTGGGGTACACCAGAATGACAAAGAGGCTATCCTGGAGTCTCTGGGATTCAGTGAGGGACAACTACCTTTCAAATATTTAGGCATTCCTCTCCATTCTAAGAAGCTTACTATCCATCATTACCTGCCACTGATTGAGAGGATAACTGACAAAATTACCTGTTGGTCTGCCAAGCTGCTGTCTTATGCAGGTAGGAGTCAATTGATCAAAATTGTGATATTTGGGATCCAAACTTATTGGGCACAAATATTCATCTTGCCAAAGAAAGTGGTGAAAGTCATAGAAGCTGTTTGTAGATCTTATCTTTGGACTGGTAATGCAACAGTATCTAGAAGATCACTGGTAGCATGGGAAAGGATATGTAAACCTATCACTGCTGGAGGCCTCAATATTATAGATATACAGGTATGGAATAAAGCTACTATCACTAAGCTACTATGGGATTTGGAAAGAAAGAAGGATTGTTTATGGATCAAGTGGATACACTACTATTATATAAAGAGCTGTGAAATTGCTATAATGGCCATTCCCAAGAATGCTTCTTGGGTAGTTAGGAAAATTATAGAATGCAGAACTCCTCTTCTGGCTGGTCATATAATGCAAGGGGATCTTATGCATAGACTGGCTGGAATGTGCAGGTTAGGCAAATTCCAAATACAGTCACTATATCATACTATGCTTCCAATCTTCCCTAGGGTGGAATGGAAGAATCTTATGGTGACAACCAATGTCCTGCCTAGGCATAAATTCACTACCTGGCTTGCTGCTCAAGGTCGGCTCCCTACTATCGACAGATTACTGAAGATTGGAGTGAATGTGGAGGAGAAATGTGTTTTCTGTCATCAACAAGTAGAAGACTTTGGCCACCTGTATTTCATTTGTCTAGTTACTAGTAGACTGTGGAATAGAATATGTTGTTGGCTGGGCTATAACATATCAATAGGTCGATGGAATGCTGAAATCCAGTGGATTTGCTGCCTAGCTAGAAGCAAATTGTGGCACAAGGCTGTGGTGGCTACTGCTTTTGTTACCACAGTTTCACTTATTTGGAGAAGTAGAAATGTCATTAGATTTGAGGGGAAATCATTCGATGAAAATCAGTTCTGTCGAGAGGTTGCAATGCTTATTCATGTTCGGGGCAGAAAATGTAAGCGACGGCAAACGGGACTGCGGCAGCTCAATCATTACCCTTAGTCGTAGTTGTTAAGTGTTGTAGTAGCATTGTATGAATTTGTATAGTAGTAGTTAGTCTATACTACAACTATGAACTCCTCATTGTAAATTTGTTGATATCAATGAAAGCCAAATGTTAAAATTAAAAAAAAAAGAACTGAACTAATTAATAATATAAATATATTAATCAAAAAATACTGGAAGTGATTTATATTTGTAAAGTGTTGTTAATTGTAAAATAGGCTATGATTGCAATTATATGCAATTTAGTTTTATAAATACCAAATAAGATTTATAAAATATGCATAAATAACCTTCATTATATTTTTGTGTAAATGTGAGAATGGAAATAAATTATTCACCAAAATGATAATTTTGGAAATAAATTATTCACCAAAATAATAATTTTGGGAATAATTTCTGAATTTTGCGATGCTAAAAGTAAACAATAAATTGATTTTAAAATCCATAAAAAATTAGGGAAAAATACCAAAACGCTCGGCTATGCTTATATGTGCATACACACGCTATTTGAAATTATTTTGAGCATAAAAAATACATAGGGAAAATTTGTGTATCAACAATACTAAAACTACAAACTCCAGTATAATATGTTGGAGTTCCAGTATACTTTGTTGTAGCTCCAATACAATATAATAGAATATTCTTCGAATTTTGAATAATGTTTTGTCATGACCCCAGTTCACCCTCCACGAAACGACGGCAGTAGCCCGCCAAACCAAGAAAACTACAAATCTCTGTAGCTGAGGATGACCTGGGCCAACTTTGCACAGTCTCTGCCTTCTTCGGATCAACCCGAATGCCCTCACTCGATACCATGTGGCCTAAGAATGCCACTAAATCCAACCAAAACTCACATTTTGAAAACTTCAGCATATAACTTCTTCTCTCGGAGAGTGTGGAGTAGTGTCCTCAAATGCTGCTCATGATCTTCCCGACTTCGGGAATACACCAGAATGTCATCAATAAAGACAATGATAAAAAAAACAATATACTGCCTGAACACAATGTGCATCAAATGGATAAAAGTTGTTGGGGCATTGGTCAGCCCAAATGACATAACAAGGAACTTGTAATGACCATACCGAGTCCTGAAGGAAGTCTTCAGGATGTCTGGCTCCCGAATCTTCAACTGATGGTAAGCTGAGCGCAAGTCAATCTTAGAAAACACTTGTGCGCCCTGAAGCTGGTCAACAGATCATCAATACGAGGCAAAGCATAATGGTTCTTCACTATAACCTTGTTCAACTGGCGATAATCAATACACATACGCATAGAAGCATCCGTCTTCTTTACAAACAGGATAGGAGCACCCCACGGTGAAGCACTGGGTCGAATAAAACCCTTATAAAGCAATTCCTGCAACTGATCCTTTAACTCTTTTAAGTCAGCAGGAGCCATACGATACAAAGGAATGGAAATGGGATAAGTGTCCGGCAACAGAGCAACGCCAAAATCAATATCTCTAACGGGCGGCATACCCGAAAGATCAGCCAAAAACACATCAGGATAATCCCGTATCACTGGGACTGAATCAACAGAAAGGGTATCATCACTGACATTCTCTCACATAAGCTAAATACGCGGCACGCCCCTTATCAACCATACGTGAGCTTTAAGAAAAGAGATAACTCTACTGGGAGTGTAATCTAAAGTACCACTACAATCAATGCGCGGAATACCTGGCATAGCCAGCATCACGGTCTTGGCGTGACAATCAAGAATAGCATGATGGGGCGACAACTAGTCCATGCCCAAAATAATATCAAAAACAACCATACCGAGTAACAATAAATTTGCTCTAGTCTCAAAACCACGAATAGTAACCAAACACGACCGATAAACGCGATCCACAACAAGAGAATCTCTCATATAAGTAGAAACATAAATGGGGGCACTCAAATAATCCCGAGGCACACCTAAATACGAGGAAAAGTAAGAGGAAACATAAGAATAAGTAGAGCCCGGATCAAGTAGAACCGATGCCTCTCTATGGCAAACCAATATAATACCTGTGATAACAAAATTGGAGGCAACAGCCTCGACACGAGTAGGAAGGGCATAATATCTGGCCTGGTCTCCCCCTCGAGAGCGACCTTTACCTCCCCGACCTCCACGTCTAGATGGCTGAGCGGGTGGGACGGCAACTGGGGCTGTAACCATAGCATGAGAGCTCTCTGGGGCATGCTTTGGCTGAGTAGTCTGTGAAGATGCACCCCTACCAAGTTTGGGGCAGTCCCTAACCATATGGCGTGTGTCACTGCACTCAAAACAAGATCTGGGAGGATGCGGTGGTTGTGACTGACCAGGTCTAGGTCTACAGGACTGACCTCTGGAAACACCCCACGCAAGAGGCGTGCTAGAAATCGGAGGTGCATAGTAAGGCTCCTGTGGTACAGGCGAAGCTGGAGCACTGTTGGCTGCTTGAAGAGCTGAATGAACGGGGCGACCGACAAAACCCCTACCATGTCGACGTGCTGCTAGGGTACGGGCACCAGAATAGTGGCCCGACTCTCGAGACGTCTTGGTCTCTCTCTCCTCCCCTAGCGTGCATACTCTTGATCCTCCTAGCAATGCTCACTACCTGCTGATAAGGAATGTCCATCTCCAACTCTCGAGCCATGCTAGATCTTATGGGTGGGATAAAACCCTCGATGAACCTGCGAACTCTATCACAGACTGTAGTAACCAAGGCGGGTGCAAGCCTGGCCAACCTGGTATAGCAGATAGCATACTCTGAAACGGTCATAGCACCCTGGCGCAAATGCTCAAACTCTGCGCGCCATGCGTCCCTGAGACTCTAAGGTACAAACTCTCTCATGAATATATCTGAGAACTGGGTCCATGTCAGTGAGGCAGCCTCGGTTGGACTGTCTATCTCATAAGTGCCCCACTAATCATAGGCGGCTCCCCGAAGCTGGAAGGCAGTGAAAGAAACCCCACTAGACTCTAATATACCCATAGTGCGAAGAATATAGTGAGACTCCTCTAGAAATCCCAAGGCATTGTCTGATGCTAATCCACTGAATACTGGGGGATCATACTTCTTGAACCTCTCAAGTCTCCGCTGCTCGTCCTCTAAAGCAGCTGACCCGTCCTCAGGCTAAACTTGCACTTCAGGCGATTCGAGAATAATCTTAGGAACCTGATCAACCTGCACTCGCTGCTCGGGAATGTGGATAGGAGGAATCTGTGCTCCTCCCCCGGCCTGGGATGTGGCTGCAGGAAGAGGAAGCAACCTTGGCTGAGCCAAGGTGGTATACGCACTTATGAACTGAGCGAAAGTCTCCTGAAGTCCTGGAGTAGTAGTGGCAGTAGTAGGCGTGCCAGGTGCATGGGCTCTGGGTAGATCTGCTAGTAGTGCCTCGGCGGCATCTCGCGCAGGTGCTCTAGCAGCACCACCTGCGCGTCTTCGACCTCTACCCCGGCCCCGGCCCCGGCCTCTGACGGCTGCAGTAGGGGGAACAGGTGCCTGATCATCCTGAGTAGCGCATGTCCATACCATCTGTGATAGGATAGAATATGGAAGTTTAGAATTTGTGATGTCAAAATATCACACAACAAGGAAATCAAATGAAGTGAAAATTTTCCTAACAGTTACATAGCCTCTCGTAGATAAGTACAGATGTCTCTGTATCGATCAGCGAGACTCTAATAAACCGGCTTGTGTTCCGTGACTGCAATGAACCTAGAGCTCTGATACCAACTTGTCACGACCCAATTCACCCTATGTGAATATGTCCTGATGGCACCTAGTTCCTATAACTAGGTAAGCCTAACAATGCCGAAAAATAACATAGCTTGCGGAATAATTAAATAAAAAAATGAACAACTAAAAAAAAACAGCATATAAATGCCCACTCGGCATATGCAACTCAAAATGCGGAAGTCTACAATGTTACCCCAAAACCCGAAAACTAACGAGAACACAAGCTAATGAAAAGTGATACATGGCTCTAACTCCAGAATATCTAAAGTAAAAGTACAAAAGAAGGCTAAACACTACAGATAGAGTAAAGAAGGAGACTCTTTGATCTGCGGACGCTGCAGATGTACCTCGAAGTCTCAGTAGCTCTCTTTGCCTCAAGGGTAGTGTGCCTGAGATGAAGTACCTGGATCTGCACATGAAAAAACATGCGCATGAGAAGAATGAGTATACCACAACGGTACTCAGTAAGTGTCAAGCCTAACATCAGTTGGGTCGTGAAGAGGAAAGGTCAGGGCCCTATTGAGATATAGCATAATAAATAATGAGATGAGGGAAAAACAGTATAGATAAAGTGTGCGAGAATCTAAACAAGATAGAGACATAAACTATAATAGAAAGCAGAAAAACATGATAATACTAGTAAATAATACTCACAACAGGAACCACAACCGGGGATCTCTTAGTATCCTTAAAACTTACAATTTCATGTGCTAGGGATCTCTTGGTATCCTCAAAACTTACAATTTCATGTGTCATGGATCTCTTGGTATCCTGAGGATCTCTTGGTATCCTCAAAACTTATAATTTCATGTGCAAGGGATACCTTGGTATCCTCAAAACTTACAATTTCATGTGCCAGGGATCTCTTGGTATCCTGAGGATCTCTTGGATCCTCAAAACTTACAATTTCACATAAAAATTCATTTCTCGGACTTGGGACCTCGGAATTCGATTCCGGGCATATGCCCAAGTCCCATATTTTCTTACGGGCCCTCCGGGATCGTCAAATCACTGATCCGGGTCCGTTTATCAAAAATATTGACCGAAGTCAAATTTATTCAATTTAATATCAAAAATTAGCATTTTTCTTCCAGAATTCATATTTAAGCTTTCTGGCTACATGCCCGAACTATGCACGTAAATCGAAGCAATCCTAGATAAGGTTTTTAAGGCCTAGAAAGTACAGAATGGGTAACAAATAAGTGATGACCCCCTTTGGGTCGTCACGTGTTTTCATTCAAATTTATTTTTACATAAATAATGGCTAAATTTCGATAACTTTTGAAATTATAGTTATTTTTAAATGACCACTTGTAAATCTGACTATTTTTTAATTTCTACCCTTCTATTATCATTCAAGAAGGGTGTGTATCTAAGGTTAGCCCAAATGGTTGAGCGTATGTCTTCTCATAAGATCAGTTCCCATTGGTAGTTCAAGGTCAATTTCATTTTTAGCTTTATGGTTATTTCAGGGAGGCAAGTGCACAAATAGCCCCTAATTTAAATAATAACAGAAGTTAATAAATTTTTTAAAATTTAGCCACCTTAGAATCAACTCTCAAAGGCTTGATCTATGTATGTAATTCATGTATTATTTATGTCTGATTTTTATATTTACCAATCAAAAATAAAGTTTTCCAATACCCGCTAAACTTTAAATAATTTTTAAAATTTTAATATGTTCTTAAATAAAAAAATAATATTCTATAGTCGCTCTCAAATAATAGGTAAAAAATATACATTTTTATATATAAACACATTTTTTATGTTATATATAAGAAATATATAAATTTTATATACTTTTTAGCTACCTAATCTAAATAATTTAGATCGCGGGCTAAAAGTAATCTTTGCCAAAAGGAATTTAAACATTCTTATACGCTATGAAACTATACTTATACTTGTTTTACTATAATTAAATTTTATATAGGCAGAATGACATAAATAACACTTATACTTTTCCTACTTTATCATATCGATCCTTATATTCAACAAAATTTTATCAAGACACTTATAATTGTTCAAAGTCAATATTTTAAACCCCTTGGACATCACTTGTCTCTCCATCACATGCATGCTAGAATCCACATCATATAAAATATGCAATATCACCTTTTCTTTTTAATTTTACATGAAAAGAAATAATACCATCACCTTCTCCCTCACTTTCTTGCCACCAGATCTGATGAACACCATGAACACTCCCATTTCCAGTTCCTCTATAAAAGAAACTTCTTCCAACACTATCTAATCTGTCGACGTTTATCAAGGCAGTTATGGTACTACTCGATTCTTTTGTCCTAATTGAGTTTCTACAAACTTGATTAACTTTAGCAACCACCCACCAAGGTAAGATATATCCTTTGATTCACAAGGCTTACTTCATTAATATTTTATTATTATAATATTAGAACTAAATATGTTGATTGTTGACTGATAGGTATAGAACAGAACAACAGTAGTAGTTTTCATTGAGATCTCCGCGGCGTTCGGAAGCGTTCATGGGGTGGTATGCGGCAGATTCGCGATCCATGGAAGAAGCATATATTCCTTCACTCATCACTTCCTATCCATATTCATGATTTCACTAGCTTCAAATCTCGTCCCTCCTCCATTAAATCTCGCTTTCAGAAAAGGATTCCTAATATTACACTCCATCAGATTTAGGTAAATTTAATTTCATCCATACATAACAACAACTGTACAAGCATAATAAAAAATAAAGATTTCTATCTATCAAATAGCACGATTTTATACTGAAAACAAACATTGACAAAGCAAAAAATAATAGTGAAAATCAAATACATAAGCTATTTTGAAAAGACAAAGAAAAATAAATGGGGAAGGGGCTGCGGAAAGAATGAAAGAAACGGAACAAAGACTGGGGAAGAAGAAGAGAAGAAAAAGAGAAAGAAATTAAATGGGGAATTGGCTGGTTTGAAAATGGGAAGGGAGGAACAAAGAGAAAAATAATAGGGGAGGGAGTGGGTAAACTTACAGTATGTTTTTTAATATTTTTTGTTTTTTGTTTTTTATTTTAATTCTAAAATTCTATATTCACGCTCCTTGTACGTTCCACATGAAAGCGAAAAGAAGCGAGCGATCAAGAAATGCAAAGAAAAGTTCCACTTCTTCTAAAATAGAATAAGAATAAGCAGAATTGCTTAAGTAAGGTAGTCGCTTCTTTTTTTCGGTATACCGCTCTGCGGAACTTGCTCTGATCTAACCCGTCGGTCCTTAGGGGAATCTCACACCTTTGTTTGAACGGATTTGGCTAAGAGAAGGAGAGGACTGAGTATTTCTTGGCTCGATGAAAGGCAAAAACTTTCTCGTTTTCTTGCTAGGGAAGCGAGAATGCACCTCAGTAATAAGTTGCCACATATGCTCGGTTAATAGTCAAAGGGGTTTAAAATACTGATTTTGAACAATGATAAGTATTTAAATAAAATTTCGTTATATACAGGAACCAAGATGACAAACGTGAATAAGTACAAGTAGTTACTAGGCTGTTATGACTTTTTTATACCCAATTACCATTTATGTACATTTTAAAGAAATTAATGATAATTATTAGTTTCCTAAAATTACTCTAACATATCTTCCACTCATTCACATTTCTCTCTCCACATCTCACCCCCTCCCCACATATCTTGCACGAGAGAGCATCAATTCTACCACCGACAACCACTAAAAAGCTTTGAAGTTTCGAATTCGAATTCGAATTTGTGTTTTCAAAAAATATTTTTTATTTGGATTGGATATTGTTACAAAGAATTGAGAATTATCTCTATGTCTCTCTCTATCTCTCAATTCCAAATTACACTAATGTAAAGCAAAGGAAAAGAGAACATCAATTCCACCATTGACAGCCATTAAAAATTTTGAAGCTTTGAATTCGAATTTGGGTTTTTAAAGTCATTATTTGTTTGGATTGGGTGTTGTTGCAAATAATTGAGAATATGATTTGAAGTTTATATCTCAATTTTGAGGGGTTTAGGTGAAGACTAAACTTGGTTTTGATTGAATTTCATATTGAAACTCGAAAAAGAAGAAGAATAAGAAGAAGACATGACATACTTTTTCAGTAATTGCAGTAAAGTTGTAGAAAATTTGTATTTTGTTGTTTATATATTTTTCTTTTATTTATTTAACTATTGTATAAAAGTTGAACAATATTATATAAAAATTATATTTAAGTTGTATGATATTATAGTTGTATATAACTGAGTAGACATAATATATGAAAATTATAGATAAGTTGTGTAACATATAATTAGTTGTATAAAATTTATTTTTACTATGTATAAATCAGATACAAAATATACAAAAGACATATTGTATAAAATTTGTATTTAAGTTGTATGTTATTGTAGTTATATTTAATTGGGTAGAAATAATGTGTGAAAGTTGTAGATAAATTGTATAATATATAATTAATTGTATGAAATTTATTTTTACTATGTATAAATTAGATCCAATAATTTGAAATTTATTCAATGGGTCATTCCTTCATAAAATTGTTTGGTTGATTTTCTAAATAGATGAATTTTAAATTTTATGTGGTTTGAAGTGTATCTTGCTGAACTTAGCATACAAAATATTATTGGTATGATCTCTTCATGTGTTCTTTTTCTTAATAATAATCTATCATTGTATCCTTGTTTTGTAATTGTACAAATTCCACTGGAGCTGATATTTTAAAAGGACTGTTGTAATTTTTGCAGGCGCTTTTGAATTTATAGTAATTATGATGTTTATCTCAGTCAATAGTAGTTTTTAGGAAACAGTTAAACTTATTTATATTAGGAAGGTAATGACATAAAATCCGATGTTTCCTTCTACTATTATCTATTAATTTTACTTGAAATATTTTTGACAAAAGATTTAAAATATCAGCTTGTGCTCTCAATTCTCTATGCTTTTATGTCCTCCAATTTTCTTTTCCTTGTTTCAAGCATCATACTTGTGCATAATAACATTGTTGACAACACGTTGATGCAAACAACTTGCGGGGCTTGTGGTCGAGTCAAATTGCCACATTTCTTTTGTTGCAGTAGGATTAAGCAGAACCAATGGCGAACAGAATAACTCTACCAGTTGATCAAATTTAAGGAAACATCCAACATATCTAAATTAGATTTCTGATAAGTAAAAAACATGATCCTCATCCATTTTCGAAGAAATGAGTAAATCGTAAACTAATAAGTAATGTATATAACTGGATCGTATAAGAAGATTACTGTATTTTAAGGCAAAGGAAAAATATAGAAAGAGAAGAGGAGAAAAAAAGAAAAACTAACTAAATCCTTTAATTGAAGGCCCTAATAATAAATTTGTAACCTTTTTAAGGTGTCATGCATATATTTTGTAAACACAATTTGAGTAGATAGGGTAATTTACTAAACATGAACATTTAGAATAATAAAGTTTGCAATAGTGTATAGAAATTTTTTTAAAAAAACCTCGTTTAAAATGGGGGTGCTCAAAGGGGTGAAATTCAAAAATAGTCAAATTTATAACTGATCGTTCAAATATAGCCCAATTTCAAAAGTAATCTAAATTTAGCCACTTTTTATGTAAAGATAAATCTGAGTGAAAACACTGTTTAAAATCCAATAACTACCCCAGTATATTATGCTGGAGTTCCAGCATAAGTATACTTGAATTGCAGCATATTATACTGGAGTTCCATGATAACTATGACGGAACACCAACATAATATGATGGAGTTCCATCATATGTACACTAGAACTCCAACATAATATACTGGAGTTCCAGAAGTATACTGGTCCAGTATAATATACCAGAGTTTGAAGCACTGCTGCTACAGTCTCCAGTATATTATACTGGAGTCAGCAAAGTATATCGGTCTAACATAATATGTTGAAGTTCATACAAAGGTGCACCGAACTCCTGTACATTATGCTGGACCGATCTCTATTGCTGCAAAATAGTGATTACTTTTTATTAACTTGGGAAACACTGACTATTTTTGAATGATCAGTCCGAAAACTGACTATACCGTGCTATTTTTACTGCTCAAAGCAGATATCTAATGCAATTATGGGGGATTTGCAGCCTTACCCTATTTTTATGCCACCTTTTAACCTATACCCTATTTTTAAAAAGTATTGATTACGTGACCAACTAACAAAAAATTCGTAATAATATGACCATTATACCCTTTTCAAAAATATATAAAAGTCTGTCTCTCCTCCGTATTCCTAGATTCAAATTTCAGATCTCCTCTGTATCTCCTCCATCAGTCTGTCTCTCCGTAGATCGTGTCTCGCATTCAAATTCAAATTCAAATACATTGTAAGTATTTTTCGAACTATATGTTTTCTTATTGATTGATTGAAATTGTTTGAGCAACTTCACTAATATGTTGAATTTGCAATTCTAAATCTATTTGAAGATAAATTCTAACATTCTAAGCTGAAATTATTTAGTTAACGAGCTACCAAATAACACAACGAAGAGGAAATTATATTAAAACATTATATAATTATTTTAAAACTTCGTCATAGTTGCTGAAGTTTTTTTATTAGTAATTAAAAACTGAAGTTTTCCTCGTAAACTGGGTAAAAAACAATAAAACATAAATGAAAATTTCATATTGCATCAAAAAACTTCGACATAGTTGCTTATGTTTTTTAGTTATTACTTACAAACTGCAGCAGGAGGAGCTGAAGTTTTCCTCATATACTAGCTAAATTAAAATTCATACTACGTCAAAAACTTCGGCGTAGTTGCTTAGGTTTTTTAGTTATTACTTAAAAACTTCAGTAGGAGGAGCTGAAGTTTTCCTTCTACACTGGCTAAATTAAAAATTCATACTGCATCAAAAAACTTTGGTCTAGGTGTTGAAGTTTTATACTTATTACTTAAAAATTTCAGAAGGAAGAGCTGAAGTTTTACTCTTCCTATGGCTAAATTAAAAAATCATATTGCACCAAAAACTTCAGCACTTACTAGCTGAAGTTTTTTCCCCTGCATGATGAATCACCATCATACAAAAACATCAGCCCAATGTGCTGAAGTTTCTTAGTTCATTTCTAAGAACTTCAACATTTAATAAGCTGAAGTTTTCTGTGCGGGATTGATTAATTATGTCATACATCTTTTACCAAAAAAACTTCAGCAGAAGATGCCTAAGTGATTTAGTTAATTTGTAAAAACTTCAGCACAAACAACCTAAAAATTCTTCTGTTCACTTTTCTAATAATTTCCACTAAACATGAATCTGTAGGATGAGTTCGATTTGTGTTGTTATAACATTCAATGAGAGTTGGACTCCTGATTTCAAATACTTGGATCATGATACAAAATTTGTTCTAGTTAATAAGGACATATTATTCAATACTTTCCTGAAGAAAATTAGTGAAATTGCAAATATTGATTCAACGATATGAATTAAAAGTATGGTTTGATATCAAACTAAATACAAGCAAATCAATGCTTGTAACTTCAGATGAAGGACAAGATACGTATATATATTAGCTTACAACTGATTCAGCCTGCAAGATTGCCATTTCGTCATTGAAAAAATATAACCTTCAGAATCTGCAGCATTCAACCAATCTCTTGCGTATGCGATATATTCAGAACCTTTTGCTGACTATCAACATGAACTATGACAGCCAATAATGGAAGTAACAACGGGCAACAACCTTCTAACATTAGAGCTGCTTCAGAATACATAGTGCTGCAACAATTGCCCCCTCCTCTATTAAATTCATACCAGTTTGTTAATGACCAAGAAGAATAAGGAGACCTAATAATATAAATTGACAACCAACACACAATCCAACAAAGCTATTTGTACCTTCTGCAATAATAAACAGCAATGAAGATGAAGTAAATACAGAGCTTATACCAATAACATCAAATAAAATTGAAGAAATTGCTGAAAGTACTTCTGCCCTCAGAAATCAATAAAAAGACTAAGGAGAAAGTTGAAAGAATCTTCACCATGTAAAATACTTATGCACAATGCGTTGCCTGAGGAAGTAAGAGTTGGATCCATCTTTGAGAACAAACAAAACATGACTAAATTTTTCTGCTGCTTGGAGATAATCCAAAAATTTGAATTCGTTGCTGTTAGATCATGTTCCAAGAGATACGAGCTAAAATGCATCGTGGAAAAATGTTGTTGGAATGTACATGCTACCAGAATAAAAAATTCTACACTGTTCAGGGTGATAAAATATCATTACATCCATGAATGCTCGATTGATGCAAGAAAATCATATCAGAAGCATGCTACATCAAATTTAATAATTGAAAAAATAATAAAACATGTTCGAGATAAAAAGATAGAGGTTACAACAGCCTTTTTAGAAAATGAAATGAAAAAGAAATTTTGAAATTGACATTGGTTATCACAAGGCATGGTGTGTCGTTCGAAAAGTTGTTGCTTGCATAAGGGGAACACCTGAAGAGAATTACTAGATTTTTCCTTCATACCTACACATGATGGTGGACAAAAACCCAAGGAACATACATAAGCATAAAAAGAGATGTGCAGAATAGGTAAGCAAAACAATTCTAACCATCAGCCTGAAGTTACTATTTAAAAATCTTCACACCTTATGATTTGTTTTTTTATGTTTCAATGTACATATTTTCTTACATGTTCTTTGCTCCTACGGCATCCGTAGCTGGTTGGTCCTACTGTGGACCCGTTATTGCAGTAGATGCAACATTTTTGAAGTTAAAATATCGTGATGTTGTATTTGTTGTTGTATCAAAGGATGCAAAAAATCAAATCTTTCCTCTATGTTTTGGTACAACAGATTCAGAAAACAATGAGGCATATATTTGGTTCTTCGGGAAAATGAGAAAAGCAATTCAAGTCCATTATGAATTGGTTTTCTTATCAGATAGAAACCAATCGATCGCAAATGGTATAACAAATTTTTTTCCTGAAGCTCACCATGGTATTTGCCGGTATCACTTTGAGAAAAAACTAAAGCAAAGACATGCAAAGGACACGACAATAAATCTTTTCCAAAGTGTTGCAAGGTCATACAAATGTGAAGATTTTAGTCAGTTAACGTCCAAACTCAAAAGTATTGGCAAGAAAATATACAATTACATAATGGAAGAGGCTCCCAAGAGATGGGCTCGATCATGGTTTCCACAGTGACATTATGATATGTTAGCAACAAACATGGTAGAATCAATGAATTCCGTTTTACTAAAAGGGAGAGAAATGCCTATTTTAAGAATGTTAGATTTCATCCAAGAAATGTTGGGAGAATGGTTTTACGAACGAAGAAGAAAGGCAAATGAAACTTTTCATAGAGTATCAATATGGACAGAAGAAGAGATGACTAAGAAGATGGACTTGGCTTGCAAAATATTTGTGAGTATATTTATTAACTTCAGTCTTTTAATCTGTTGTAATGATTTATTGCTTACATTTAAAAAGTTTCATACGTTTTCTTTTTTTTGGTAATTTATTTTTCTATTACCAAAATATTTACAAATATATCAAAACCCTCATAATCACATATATTTGGACATCCAGACCCAAATCAAGTTTCCTCATGTCTACATAGCTATTCATCTACAACTAAGGATAAAAATTCAAGTGCTGTAAATGTTTAGCTAGCTTAGAATTCAACACTCCTTGACAATGCACTTCTTGGATGATCATTTTGGTCACTTCCTCACTTCTTCTTTGTGTTTCTCTAAAGGTTCTCCAATTACGCTCTTGTCTAATATGATAGACTGCACATGCAAGAACCATTCTAAATATTGCACACTTTTGCTTCTTTCCTGAATAATGCTTGATTGTCCACTGCTTCTCAGCCTGCCAACCTTGTATATTCTTTTGAAATCCCATCTAGAGCAATAGTTTATCCCATATGCTTTCCGAATACCTCATTGAAAGAACAAGTGTTCGTGGCTTTCAGCTACATTACCACATAATGAGCGTGTTGAAGTTACTGCTACTCCCCATCCCAAAAGTCTGTCCATTGTATATAGTCTCTCCAGTATAGCCAGGTATAGAATGAATTTCCACTTAGGGATCCCCCAGTTGTTGCATATAATTCTTCTCCATTCCACCTCAGGTAGATCACCTCTTAGTTTGTTATATATCAGCCTGATGGAATACTGCTTCATGTTCAACACTTCATCAACTGCTATATTAGCCTCAGTTAGGTACTTACCAGCTCCCAGGATTTTTTGTACCAGCCATGAGGCTTGTTTAGCTTTAGCTTGCACTAATTCTTGCCTCTTGATGTAGTAAGCATGGATCCATTGGATCCAGAATTTGTCCTTCTTCATGTTCAGGATCCACAATTGTTTGAGTAGAGAATCTATATTTCATATAACCATGTCAGTAATATTTAGACCCCTTTCAGATTGTGGCAAGCATAGTTGTCTCCAAGCTACCAAAGCTTTGGATTTAGTTTCTGATTCACCAGTCCACAATAATCTCTTACAAATTGTCTCAATGGCTTGTAGTATCTTCATAGGTAGGGGAAATATCTGTGACCAAAATGATTGAATAGCAAATAGAATACTCTTGATCAGCTATAGCCTACCTGCATAAGAGAGGAACTTAACTGTCCAATTTTTTATTCTGCTAACCATCATGTCTAGAAGAGGTTGTCATTGAGCAACAGATATTCTTTTGCTATTCAGAGGAACACCCAATTATCTGAATGGAAAGGAGCCTTTAGAAAAACCCAAGCATTGGATAATATTTTGCTGCACTTCATCAGTAACCCCTCCAAAGTATATGTTGCTTTTCTCCTAATTAGCAATTAACCCTGAAGCCTGTGATAATTGTTGAAAGCAATCATACAGTACTTGCACAGATACCACATCACCTCTGTAGAATAGAAATAAATCATCTGCAAAACTCAGTTGAATTATGTTCAGCTTCTCACACCTAGGATGGTAGTTAAAGTCAGGTTTATCTTTGAGTGTCTTCAAGATCCTAGTAAGATATTCCATAGCTAGGACAAATAGATATGGTGATAATGGATTACCCTGCCTAACTCCTCTCTTGGCAACAAAAAGAGTTGTTGGCTTCCCATTAACCACAATAGTGTAGGACACAGTAGTAACACATATCATAATCCAAGCAAGAAATTTTCTTGGGATATTCATCTTTGTAAGGACTTGTTCAAGAAAACACCATTCTACAGTGTCGTAGGCCTTTTTGCATATCTACTTTGACCATACATCTGGGAGATACACCTTTCCTCCTATAACCCTTTACAAGCTCATGGCCCAAAAGGACATTGTAACTCAGAATTCTTCCTAGAACAAAGTCTGCCTGACTCAGGTCAACTAAATGTCCCATTACTACCTGTAGCCTATTTGTGAGCATCTTGGAGATGATTTTGTAAATAATAGTGCAACAGGATATGGGCCTAAACTATTTAATAGAAGTAGGATTTTTAACTTTTGGGATTAAGGTAACTGTTTTCCTGTTTATTGGTCTAAACATTTCACCTTCATCAAAAAACTTCAGGACAACTTCTGTGATGTCTACTCCAATTACATGCCTGGTCTTATTGTAGAAATAAGCATTGAATCCATCTCATCCTGGTGTCTTTGAATCGCCAATCCCTTTCAAGGTTGTTTGTACTTCCTCCTTAGTAAAAGGTTCTATTAGCTGAAGCTGTTGTGACCTTGTAAGTCTTGAACCGTTCCTCATTATGTTAGGTTTAATAATAGGCATGCTGTTTGTTGATCTCCCTAATAATCCATCAGAAAATCCCAGTATCTCCTTCACAATAACCTCTGGATTATTAATAACTCTTCCACTTGTATCTATTAAGTTTTTGATCTGGTTATGTGCATTCTCCCTTTCATGCTTGAAAAGAAGTAAGCTGTATTGAAATCTCCTATCTGAAGCCATTGAATTCCAGATCTTTGCCTATAAATGCTTTCTTAAATAGTACTCCATCTCTCCAGTTGTTTTGTGGTTTTCTCCAATTCAAACATATCCGCTGTAGTGTTAGTTGTCCTCATCTGTGCTTGTATATTTGCTAACTCTTCCCTTGTCTGCTGCACTTTCTTTGTTGTATTGGAGAACTCTCTTTTATTCAGGCTCTTCAACCCTTCTTTGATCTTCTTCAGATTGCACCATATACCCTTCATACTTGTGGTCTGCTTGTTCCAGTTGTTCCGTACTATGTCTTCAAACTCTGCATGTTTAGTGAGGAAGTTGAAAATTTTGAAAGGTCTCCCCTGCACCTCCATTGTTGTCTCCACCTCTATGCATAATGGAGAATGATCATAGAAATTAGGATCCAAAATTATAACCTGTAATGGTAGCATATTCAGCATCCACTGGGCATTTATAATAGCTCTATCAATTCTGCTGAACACATGACTATTTGTCCATGTGTATGTTCTTCACAGTTCTTAGCTCATTGAAGTTGTAGTCTTCCATTAGAGTTCTAAAACCCTTGATTTCATTGTCTTGTATTTCTATGCCATTTACTCTATCTTCTTTATCCATCACAGCATTAAAATCACCAATGATCAGCCAGTTATCAATTGTCTATGAGCCTATTTTCCTCAGTTCTTCCCACAGATCTTGTCTTTGAGCAGCAGTTTGTAGTCCATATATAGCTGTAAAAATAAATTGTTTATTGGAAGTGATATTCTTAACTATGCCATGAATATATTGGATATGAGACTGCACCATGGTAATCTGAATTCTAATTTGATCCCATATAATTCAAATTCTGCCTCTTTCATTCCCTGTATTGTTGGTGCACCAACTCCAGCCCGGTGTACATTTATTTATAATGTCCCTCTTTATTATTTTGTACTCTGTGTTCAATTACTACTATAAGGCTTATTTTTTGTTTTTCCAAGAAAACTTTCATCTCCTTTTGCTTATGTACTTTATTGAAACCCCTAACATTCTATGTTACTATCTCCATATGGTTTTCTGAGTATTTGGAATTATCTCTTCTCCTCCTCCCCTACTGCATTCAGCTTTTTCATCATCTGCCCAGTATATCCTACCTTCATTTTCCACTTCTCTCAGTGGAGAAAAGCCATTTGTAGTTTTTATAACTTGCTGTATAGGACTTGACATTCCCACCTTGCCCTTTGCATTAGTCCATACTTGTTGATCTTCCTTTAGATTCTGTGGTTCCTCTCCTTATTTTGTCTGCTTGCCCATGTCCTTTTATATCTGTTTTGTAGTTCCTATTGCTACCCATTAAGTTTTTGCTTTCCTTGGTGGATGTATGTTTCCACTAACATTGGAAACCCTTCCTTGTTGCTTAGTCTGATGCGGTCATTTTGTGCATTCCTATTTATTTGTCTAGTTCTGTCCTGTTCTCCTTCATAATCATGCCCCACCACCAAGAATTTCTTACAGTACTGGGGAACCCAGTCATACTCCACCCCTTGTTCAAATTATTTTCCTGTAGGATCTTGGATTTTAACACACCTTAGTAACTCCTTGCTAATATCCATCTCTATAAGCACTCTAGCATATGAGATTCTAGCAGTGTACTTGTGCATTCATCAACATATAGAGGTTTCCCTAGTCCACTAGCAATTCTACTTAGTAACAGCCTACCCCAACAGTTCAGAGGAAAATTAGGAAAGCTTACCCAAAGTGGGATAGTTTTGAGAACTTCATTGTACAAATTGAAATCTTTAATCCATGACTTTAAAATCATTGGCTTCATCCATACTGTGTATGGTCCTGAGTAGAGTAATGCATTCTTATCATCTATACTATTGATTAGCACCACAAAACAGCCTTCATTATGGTAGTACACTATAGGTTTAGCGGCAAAGTTCCATTGGACAACAATAAATCTCTTCATGGCTCCTATTGATGGTGTTTCTCCAATAACATAGACAATTATAGCTTTCTGCCATTTGATAGTCTCTAATTCCATTTCCTCTTATTGTAATTGCACCTTTTTAACTTCATCCTGAATAATAGGTTGTATGAATACTAGATCCATACCTCGTGCAACCATTATGTTCCCTGCAAAAAGATTTGCCCACTTCTATTGATTTTCCTCCATTGTTGCTTGTGGGTTAACTTGTATAGCTTCCTTCATTGTGTTCTACTTCATTACTTGCTACTCTTTCACCATAATTTCTCTACTCTCGTTGTCAATTGCTGCAGTTTCCTTGTTGTTCACCTCCTTTTCTTTGTGATTGTTCTCTACTTCCTTTGGTGCTACAGTAGCCAATGGAACAGTGTTTTTGCTCAAAATTCGTTGGTGTATCTTCTCAGCAGCTGCCTACGGTGTCAATTCGCTCAGCTTTGGGCTCAGATTCTCCAAATATCTAGTTAGTTTCAGTTGCATGTTGTTCAAACCTCGAGTATCCTCTGAGTTTTTTGGAGTTCCTTTCTCACAGCTATGTAGTTTCATTTGTGCATATGTGTCTGTGTTACGCCCTTGACTACTATTTCTACTCCTTGAAGCAATAAATTCTGCTAATTGTACCTTTGTTGCCAGCTTCCTGGGTCGTCCTCTCCCTATTTTCCAATCAGTGCACCTTAGCTATTCACGCAAACATGCGCCGAGAAAAAAAGTGGAATAACACGTTAGCTATTCAAATTTTCTTTTCATACTTTTTCTTTTTGAAGGAAAAATACTCTAATATAACTTGTCTTAATTTTTTATTCCTTGTTAGGTGTTCAACCTTGACTCAATGTTGTTTAGAATAAACAGTGAAAGAATCGAAATCATTATGGACTTAAAGAAGAGAACTTGTGACTGTCTGGAATTCCAACTTAAGGAATTGCCTTGTTCACATGCAATTATTGTTATTAATAAGAGATATTTGAAGAAATCTTATTATTGCTCATAATGGTATTCAAGGGGAACATGGTTGAAAACATATGAAGGACATGTGAATATCGTGGGAGATCAAAAATCATGGGAAATACCACAAAATGTACAATCTGAGATCACAAAACCTCCCGATGTAGAGATTTTATAAGGAAGAAGACAAAAGAAGAGGCATATACTTGCAACTGAATCATCAGTACCATTCAAGTCTACCCAATGCAGTCGATGTAAACAAGTTGGTCATAACAGAATAATTTGCTTGTCTTCTCCAGCACCTCATCCATATTCTAAGAGACACACTGAAAAATACTCAATGATTCAATAATCCTTGGTCTGAATTTAGACTTTCTTTATTATATGATATAATTGAAATGTGATTTTTTTCATAGGAATAAAAAAATAAGGTCTTGGACAGTTTATATACGGCTAAAGTACGCAATGACTTCTGCGAAAACAACTTCAGGTTACAGTATGTGAAATGCATATCCTTAAACAAACACACACATATGTGTATAGCACACAAAAAGAAACTCATATACAAACAAAAGTTGTAGCATCTCTAAGAAACTAAGAAGTATAAAGAAAATATCAATAAAGAGGGTGACAATTACATTGATATAAAAAGAGGTCAGAACAACACACATATTACAAACAAAACTTCACCTCTCTGGCCTGAAGTTATACAAAATTAACCTATAAATAATCAACTCTAACAATAAAAAAAGGATTACAAACACTAACAATCATCACCACTATCATCATCATCATCATCATAGTACTCCTCAATTTCTCTAAATATCTCATCATAATCACTATCGGAGATAACTATAGTGTAGTCAGGCAAAAGAGCAGTGAATCCAAGAAAATCAATCTTCAACTTGTTGAATTCATCATGAAGCTGACTTTTTTCGATCATTACTCTATCCACAAGAGAAATAAGAGTCTTCAGGTTGCTTTGCAGCTTGTAATAGTCATTCCAGCTAGGAAACAGAAAACTATCAAACTGCTGCACAACCTTGTCGAACAAGGTTGAATTCTCTCCACAACTACGTTCTATGTTAAGCCTGTTCTGGAATGATTGATTGGCACAGAGCTTTGTTAGAATATACGCTTAACGCTAGGGGGGGTGAATAGTGTTATGATAAAAAACAATGTAAACTTGCGGAATTAAAAATTGCAGGATTGAAATAAGTGCAGAAAATAAATAACAAGGAAAGAACGCACCGAATTTATCCTGGTTCACCATAACTTGTGGCTAGTCCAGTCCCCGAGAGACTCTCTCGAGATTCCACTAACTCCGTTAAGCTTACGGGTGCTTAACAAACTGTTACAAACTGAGAACTTGAGTCACACAAGCCTCAACAACCTTTGCTCAAAGATACCACACTTCAAGACTTCAACAGAAGGAATGAAAACGTTCCTTCTTACAAACACAAGGGATTAACACTTCCCTTCAAGTGTATACAAACACTTAGCACTCAAGACAAGACTCTCTTTAAGAGTAGAGATGAGTAAAATAAATACGCTCAAGAACACAACAACTTTCGTCAAGAGATTGGCTCTCAAAAACTTATGAAATGAATAGAAAATAATTGATATGAGAGTATGTAAGCCTTAGCAAGAATGTGATCAGTTGTTGTACTTAGAAGACTGATTTTGAGTTGTATTTATAGTGTACAAAACATCCAAAACCGTTGCTTAATTGCCAATCATGAATTGCTGATTTTGTGCTGAGATAATCGATTATCTGATTTGCATAATCGATTATCTTCCAATCGTTCAAAAATCATTCCCAGATTTTAAGCAGAATAATCGATTATCCAAATCGTATAATCGATTACCTGACAACGTTCAAAAAATCATATTCAGATTTTTACTTAGCATAATCGATTATCAGATTGTGTATAATCGATTATCTTTCAGAGTTTAAAAATACTTTGGCAACGGTCATTTACATAATTGATTATGCTATAAGGATAATCGATTATCTTTGATGTTTTGAAAACTTCGGACTACACTGTCTTAACATAATCGATTATCATAAAGTACATAATCGATTATTTTACAGTCTTGAAAAATCTGATAGACACTGCCTCAACATAATCGATTATCATAAGGTGCATAATCGATTATCTTACAGCTTTGAAAATTCTGATGGACACTGCCTCAACATAATCGATTATCATAAGGTACATAATCGATTATTTTGTAGCTTTGAAAAATCTAATGTACACTGCCTTAACATAATCGATTATCATAAGGTATATAATCGATTATTGTTCAGCTTTGTAAATCTGGTGTACATTGTCTTAACATAATCGATTATCATAAAGTACATAATCGATTATCTTTGTCTAGATTTGAGAGGCATGTTTAAAAATCATTTTGGCTAAACTAAAATGTTTGATAATCATTTTTCTTTAAATTAAATATGCATGATTTGATAAAAAATAATTTTACGAGAGAAACCAAGTCTTGAGTCAATTGTCGGATCAAGATCACAATTAAAGAACAACTCATGTATAACTTTGTTTCTTTGCTTAAACTTGATCTTTGTTCGTCTTGTGCTTGAACCTCGTTATGTGTCAATTGCGCGCTTGTTCTTGGACCTCGTCATATGTCAATTGCGCGTCGTTTGTCATTTATCAAAACCTACAAATATGAACACACGTTTAGTTTAGTGCCTTGAGAATGTGTTTCAACAAGCTTTGGTCTGATTCTCTCCCAAGCAGCCTTTATTTCATCCCGCAAAAGCATAAGATTAGCCATCGCTTTGTTATTGTACCATTCACACTTCAAACTGTGCAAATTCATCATAATTTCATCCATATTAGGCTTCCCATTTCCGCTTGCACCAGACACTTTTTATTTAACAAAAGCTGAAAGACTAAGGATGAATATAAATTTAAAGAAATATGATAGAAGTCTTTAATGACTATGAAATTTTCAAGTGAAGAGATTGTTAATATAGACAAAGAGTTCACCTAATCAATTTAATATCTATAAATGTAAAAGTAACTTCTCAGTCGTTTTTACTATTTTACGTTAAGAGAAATTGAATGAAACACGATAAGTGGGTGGTAAAAACAAGTATGTTGTAAATGCAAAAAGAAATGTAACTTCAGCCCCACAGTTTTTCTATAGTAAAAAGAATATAGCTTAAATGAAAGATGAAGTAGTTAACAAAAGATTAAAAGTAGATAGTAAATGCAAAAAAAATAAGTATCAACTTAAAAAAATACCAAAACATGGTAAAGTTTTTGTGTTAAAGCTTTTCAAGAAACTTCGGCCCAATGTGTTGAAGTTTTTTAGTATATTTTCAAAAACATCAGCAGCTTATAAGCTGGAATTTTTGTATTGGATTCAATAATTTTTGTCTTAAGCTTTTTCAAATGGCCCAATCTACTGAAATTCTTTAGTATATATTCCAACAACTTCAGTACTTGATCAGCTAAAGTTTTTTGTTGGATTCAATAGTTTTTGTCTTAAGCTTTTTCAAACAACTTCGGCCCAAAGTGCTGAAGTTTTTTAGTATATTTCCAAAAACTTAACCACTTAATAAAGTTGAAGTTTTTTTTGGATTCAATTGTTTTTGCGTTAAAGTTTTTTCAAAAATATTCGGCCCAATGTGCTGAAGTTATTTAGTACATTTCTAAAAACTTCAACATTTGTTAAGCTGAGTTTTATGTCCCGGGCTCGATAGTTTTTCATAGTAAAGAACTTTCAAATAACTTACGCAGATACTGCTGAAGTTATTTAGTGTATTTACTGATGAGCTGAAGTTTTTGTCCTACATTTGACACTTTGGTTATGACTTTTAACCAAAAATCCATATTAAAAAGCAAAAGTTATTTACTTCATGTTCAAGTTTAGCATGTTGAATTTCAACAAAAATATACTTGAAATTCATGAAAAAAGACATAAACTTATTTGAGTCAATCCAAGTCACATAATTCACTCAAAATAATGTATATTCACAAAATACAATTTTATTTTCACTTACATCCTTAGAAAAAAAGAAAAAATTAGTTCTTTGTTTACAAGTTATTCTCTATTTAAAAAATTCAGACAGTGTCTTCATATTCTCCATAGTATGTCCTAGTTACTTTTCTTGGTTTTCTTAACCACATTCTATGAAACTTCACTATGTCTTCCACCATAGCGTTTTCTGTCAGACACAGGTTGACGAAGTTTAGTACTATAATTTTTTTAGAAACTACCGTTTTCTTTCATTAGAAAAAACAAGAAAATGTTGGCCAAAGACATGCTTACTGGTGTGCATCTGTAAATTCGTGGAAAACAAAGATAGTAAAAGAGAAGTCTAAAATACTTCATATGTGACAGAGACTAGCCACTTAAAAAGCTCGAGCCCCAGGAAATTTGCTCTTTTTCCTAAAAGTTAGATTTATCAACTAGTAAAAAGAGCAAATTGTCCTGGTGCTCGAGTGTTTGATCTGGCCACTCTCCATCACATATGAAGTATTTTTAATTCTCCTTCACTATCTTTGCTTCCCGCGAATTCTCTGCTACACCCAATAAGAATGTCTTAGCCAATATTTTCTTATTTTTCTTTGAATACAAATTTGAAGAAATATGATAGAAGTCTATGGATGACTATGAAATTTTCAAGTGAAGAGGTTGTTTATATAGCCAAAGAATGCAGCTAATCAATTCAATATCTATAAATGATGAAGAGATTGTTACCTGTTTTTTTCCAGAGAAGTTGAATGTAAGAACATAAGTAGTTGGTAAATGCAATAAAAATAGTAAAAATTAAGGCAAATAGTTGATACATGTGATAAATCACAAAGAGAAGCTAGATAATGCAAAAAAACTTCGGCCCAATATGCTGAAGTTATTTAGTATATTTCTAAAAACTTCGGCACCTGAAAAGATGAAGTTTGTGTGATGGATTCAATAGTTTTTGTCCTAAAGCTTTTTCAAAAAACTTCGGCCCAATGTGCTGAAGTTTTTTAATATATTTTCAAATACTTCAGCACCTGATAAGCTAAAGTTTTTGTGATGGATTCAATAGTTTTTCTCCTAAAGCTTTTTCAAAAAACTTTGGCCCAATGTGCTGAAGTTTTTTAGTATATTTCCAAAAATTTTAGCACCTGATAAGCTGAAGTTTTTGTGATGGATTCAATAGTTATTTCTCCTAAAGCTTTTTCAAAAAACTTCGGCCCGATATGCTTAAGTTGTTTAGTATATTTCTAAAAACATCGGCACCTGAAAAGATGAAGTTTGTATGATGGATTCAATAGTTTTTGTCCTAAAGCTTTTTCAAAAAACTTTGGCCTAATGTGCTGAAGTTTTTTAGTATATTTCAAAAAACGTCAGCACTTGATAAGCAGAAGTTTTTGTGTTGGATTTAATAGTTTTTTTCTTAAAGCTTTTTCAATTAACTTCGGACCAATTTGCTGAAGGTTTTTAGTATATTTCCAAAAACATCAGCACCTGATAAGCTAAAGTTTTTGTGATTGATTCAATAACTTTTCTCCTAAAGCTTTTTCAAAAAACATCGATCCAATGTGCTGATGTTTTTCAGTATATTTAAAAAAACTTAGCAGAAGTTTTTATGTTGGATTTAATAGTTTTTGTCTTAAAGGTTTTCAAGAAACTTGGGCCGAATGTCCTGAAGTTGTTTACCATATTTCCAAAAACTTCAGCACCTGATATGCTGAAGTTTTCTTATGACTTTTAAACAAAACTTCAGTTTAAAAAGCAGAAGTCATACTTAAGTTTTTCATACAAAAATGTACTTAAAATTCATGATAAAAGACACAAGCATATTTGTATGACACAAAAGTGAGCTAAAAATATAATTAATGTATATTCACAAAATCCAAATTATGTACAACCAATCCTCTAATAAAACAATTCACACAGAGTATCTTCAAAATCTCCATAATCATGTCCTTCTCGTTCTTCTGGAGTTTCATAGCCACTATCTTTTTTCCACTTTCCATGAACCCAAAGATTGGCAGTCAATTCTCTCCTGAATGCCAATGTTTAACTTTGATCGAAATTGAAGACATCTTCTCTCTTCAACCACAAATCAATAAACTTAATAACAAATATACCATAATCAACACTGCAAAAAACACATGAAAAAGAAATTAAAGAATAGTTAACACAACGGCAAAAAATAATAAACATAAGATGCATGGTAAAACATATGTGAAACATGTACTTGTTAGTCTGTTCCGGTGTGTTCATCCATATAATATTGAATTTTCCACAGTACTTTTCCCATAATACTTATTATGTTCCCCAAAATTCAAGCATTTGAGACAATGTGGGATCAACCGGGTATAAATTCTGACATGTTGAATCGCACGATCATATGTTACATTGCCCATGGAATCAAACACAGATATAATTTTATCTTTAAAGTCCAAAACTCCGAAAAAGTAATGGGTAGATTTATGGCCCTCCCTTGGCTTAAGTCGAAATGGAAAGAATACTTTTTTGGCAGATGCCCACGAGATATCACAGGAAAGGTCGAGGGTTTTTACGTAGTTGGCTACCTTTTCATTTGTTGATTCTTCCTCATACCAACTAAAGTCCGTAAGTGGCTTAATAAGCACTTCTTCTTATTCTTCTTCTTCTTTTTCAAGCTATTGTTTGGATATCCTCTTTCTCTTTGAGTTACACTTAAGAACCTCCATTCTCGTTTAGTTAATTATCTTCATCTTTTCTTCTGAAGGATGAATAGTATCCATGATATTCATATACTGATCAAAAAGTAAATCTGGTACTGCACATCTTGATTTTGAATAATGTGGAAGGTGATAGCAATATTTTTTGCGCAAGTAATATATGCCCACATCAATATGCTGCAAATGAACTACGACCAATGATAACACGTGAAATTACCACTATGAAATTTAGAAAAAAACACATTACACAACCACAAAACAGCATGACAAAAACTTAAGCATATTCAGTTTGAATTGTTAGGCTGAAGTTTTAGCAAATAAGCTATAAATATTCAGTAGTTTACTATGAATAAAGCTATACTATAAAAAATAAGCTAAATTTTTGGGAAATACAATTGAAAACCAATTCAAAAAAACAAACTTAACAACTTACTTCATCCGCAAGATTAGAGTCAGGATCCATAAGCTCGGTAAAGAAGAATTTTAGAATATTAGTCCAGCTAATCTGAATGGATTGGAATCATATTCACTGGAATGTATCTCTAACCACTCCTTAAATCTTTGAATCAATATACTGTCTTGATTAACATAATGGAATGGATACCTTCTTCTATTCTTTCCTACTTTCCAATCTTGCCCCCTTTGCCTTTTCTTATAAAATACAAAAGGAGATCTCAACCAAATACTCTCCGTACGAATCATTTTCCCCTTTTTATCTGGTTTTGCTTTTGCTTGCTCTTCCTGCCATTCCATAATAACTAACTGTTGTTGTTCAGCGGAAGGGGGAAAACTACAGCCATCGTCACAGATGCTTGACCAATTCCCTGCTATTCACGATGTTCTTCTGTCTCTTCCCGAACAACAACAACATCAGAATTACCTTCTGAATCAGCCCCTTGTGTACTACTGAGTGAAAATGAACATAAATTGAAGTTGGGGATATCACTAGTGTCACACATAGGAAAAGTAGAAATCTTCCTTCTCTTAGGTTTTGGAAGAAGTTCCGATGCATCAGATGAGATCTGCAAAAGCAAGGAAAATATAAGTATAAATAAAACTGATAAAGACATACATTAGGAAAAAAAAATAGTTGTCATCGAATTGCAGAAAATAACTACCTGGTCTAAGTGTTGCGACACAGATGGTGTTTACATTCCAACATATCCTGTATCTTCATGCAAAAAATAAATAAATAAATAAATAATACTTACTAAATTTTATATAATTAAACCAACACACTTCACACCTGTCTATGAGTTAACAGGTGTGAATATATGTATTTCTCCTTTTTGATATTGCTGTACAAGCTCACCAAATTCTTTTTGAGCTGCCTCCAGTCTTTCTGAAAAGTCATTCAAAAACATAAAAAGAAAATAAAATATGTAAAATTTCAAATTGTAAAAAATATACTTCAATCAAATATAATAAATTCATGATCTATGAAATACCTTGACGTTTGTATTCCGCTGTGGATTCCCCAGGATGCATGCCTTACCCAATATCAGCATTTCCAGCATCATTCAATTGTAAACCAATGCCGATGACCATTACAGTATTCTCTGGAAGGTTTTTCTCAACTCTACCTTCATTAAATTGAGCATCATCAGAGAGTTTTTGAGTTGAACCATAACTAGTGTCAACTTCAACTGCATATTCATAAAAGAGGGGGAATAGGTCAACTAGTTTTTCTATTGATAAAACATAGAAAACATTTGTACATGTAGTGAAAATTTATTTACAAGATATTATAAAAAAATAGTTAAAACTTCAACTCTAGGAAGGCTAAATTTAGCCAGTCACAAACAAAAACTTCGACAGTTACAAAAATAAACTTCAGCTCTAGAGCTGAAGTTCGATAGTTATCAATAAAAAACTTCAGCTCTAGAGCTGAAGCTCAACAGTTATTAAAAAAAACTTCAGCTCTATGGCTGAAGTTTTTACAAAACATTCACCAAAAAACTTCGACAGTTACAAAAAAAAACTTAAGCTCTAGAGCTGAAGTTCGATAGTTACAAATAAAAGACTTCAGCTCTAGAGCTGAAGTTTGATCATTATTAAAAAAGACTTCAGCTCTTTAGCTGAAGTTTTCACAAAACACTCACCAAAAAACTTTGACAGTTACAAAAAAACTTCAGCTCTAGAGCTGAAGTTCGACAGTTATTAAAAAAACTTCAGCTCTATGGCTGAAGTTTTTACAAAACATTCACCAAAAAACATGCTATAATTTTTACAAAAAAAAAAAACAAACACATGAAACAAAACTTCAGCTCCTATCTAAGGTATAATTGAAATATTATAAACTTCACACTTTATATCTGTAGTAACAATTTTCTGTGCATCACCACCTACTAGTTTTTGCAAATGGCTAGTGCTGCTGTATATCGATCATCTTTCGTTATATATTCATGAACAGGTGCTTGATCTCCATTACCTTTTCCAATATCACTTCCCAAAGCAAAACTCGGTACATGTTTTTCAGTGTTAACAACTTGATCACCTGCACCTTTCTCTGCACCTTTACTCTGTCTAAAATACTGGATTGTTCCGGTCCACCTTTTTGATGAACATGTTCAACAGCTGCTTCATTATGCGTACCATTATCATCTGCGACTTTATGCAATGCATCATGAGCAGTATTTTCTTTAGTCTCAACAACTTGATTATCTGCAACTCGCTTGGTTCCAATATTTTTAGTTGATAAATGTTCTTCATCATTTACATCTCTCCTAAATTAATCAGCACTGGAACGTCGCTCTTCAAATTCTTCTTGAACATGTTCATCCTCTTCAAAACCCGATGGATGTTCATAGCAGTTGTTCATCCGGTCATACTCTCGGTGCTTACTCAAACCATTTGATTTGTTGACAATCGTAAAAAACTCAAACTCTCATCGAAATATTCCTAGAAAAAAAATTGCTAACAATGATTAATCTGAATAATATCAACACAAGTAAAAATACTTCTCTATAAATTAGCTTACCTTCACTTTTACAAAAATTGCATCCACAATAGCAGTTCTCTTCTCCTTTTTAAACTTATCAAAAACTTCGTTCACAATCACGCTTCTTTGTTTTTCTGCATGCCTTTGATCCTCCGCCGTTAACCTCTATAATAGGTCAACAACAAAAAATAAAATATAGAAGAAAACTTCAGCTCAACAAACAGCTAGTACTTGTTACAAAAACAAACCCAAAACTTCAGATCAAAACTTACAAAGCATATTGTGTCAAGTAATTCATTGTCATCAAAATCAGATGTAGACGAGGTAAAATAATTCTTGGTACGAGATGCTTCGCTAATAAAAGGAGTTGGATTCTGTTCTTTTGGTTGATTCCGAGTATGTGGTGATTCACCAATGACATGAGTTTGATTCAATTTTTCTGATCGACTCATAATAGGTGTGATTTACCGATTATAGGAGTTTGATTCAATTCTTTAATGGACTCATAGTACGTGGTGATTCACCAGTTGAACGAACTGCATGAACTACATTTAAACAAATTAGGCTGCACGGTAATTTCCCAATTAAATGCATTAAATTCAATTCCTCTTCTGTAGGAATTATATCCAATATCCTAAAGTTGCGATATCTCTGTTTAATACAAAAAAGTATATTATGAGGACAAAAAAACTAATACATCTACATATTAAAACAAAGACAAGAAAATAAAAATAACTTACTTCATGAATTTTGAACATATAATAAAGTTCGGAAAATTTAGGCTCTCCCACGCATACATAACGTAAAATCCTGCGGACCTGAGGTGTATCAAGGTACTCATCCTCTATTATATACTTCTCTCGAACATCTGGGAAGTACTCATAGAACCAAGGACATAATGGATATGGAAATCCACCAAGTTTATACTCAGTTGTATGGAATTTGTTTCACTTGTCAATGCATGTTTCAGGGAATAAATGATCTTCTCATAAGCAACATTACCCCAATGATATTTAGCGCAAACCTTATCATCTTCAACAATAGATGCATACTCCTCCGCAACATATAACTCAGTATTTTTCCCAAACAGAATAGACTCTACCACAAGAATTTTCATAAGCTTAACTACATCATTATCACTCTCACATACATGTACATGATTCACAACATTCTTTGGAATTTCATTGCGAGTCATAAAACTTCGAATATCCTTCAAAGTCACACCCTTGGACTTACCAAAATACCGCTTCAGAAGATTTCTCTCTCGATTAATTGGTCTTTCAACATTATGTGTTGTGATCCGTAAACCACACATAATGTGAAAGTCTTCAAGAATGAAGGAAACATCATGCCCAAAAATCTTAAACCTAATGGAGTCTAGATCATTCGTGATTATTCGAGAAAGACACAGACAATACACCAACTTCATGCTGCATTGAAAATTCTCCATAGCCATAATATATCTAAATGTACCATTATTAAGCTTATCCTGTTGAATAGGAGTCAAGAAAGTTGCAATTAATTTCTTTAAATCATGGTTCCTCTTCCAGTAAGCCTTAGAGTTAAACCAATCGCCAAACTCATAATATCTTTGTCCTGGTTTTGTAGGTGGAGCACATGGTACATAAGGACCTTGGGGTATTAAAGGTAGTCTAGGTACTTTAGGGGCTTTGCCTTTTTTAGCTGCATTAGGATCTTTATGTGCTTTAGAAGTCATCTGTTCAAGAAAAGTAAAAGATATAAAAAATAACATCACGACATTATCAAAAAGATCAGTTAAAACTTCAATAGCTAGGAAGGCTGTAGTTCGATATGGATTAAACAAAATCTTCAGCTATAGAGCTTAAGTTCGACAGGTATAAAATAAAAAGTTCAGCTATAGAGATGAAGTTTGACAGATATAAAACAAAAACTTCAGCTATATAACTGAAGTTCGATAGGTATAAAAAACTTCAACTTTAGATTCGATAAGTATAAAAAAAATTTCAATTATATAGCTGAAGTTCGACATGTATAAAAAAAACTTTAGCTATATAGCTAAAGTTCGACAGGTATAAAAGACTTGAGCTCTAGAGATGGACTTCAACAGTAATAATACACAAAAACTTCATCTATATAAATGGACTTCACCAGTGACAAACACAAAAACTTCAGCTCCTAAAGCAGGACTTCATCAGTTACAAACAAAAAAATTCAGCTCCTAAAGCAGAACTTCACCAGTTACAAGCACAAAAATTTCAGCTTCTAAAACTAAACATCGCCAGTTACAAGCACAAAACATACAGCAAAAAAACATAATGTAATTTTTACAGAAAACAAAGCACAAATTCAAATAAAAAAATAATGCCAAAACATGAAAAAAAACTTCAATTCATACGTAAGATATCATTGAACTATAATCACTGAAGAAATTATAGAACTTTCATTTACAACATAAACACTCGTTCATAAAACCTAAAAACATAATCATAAAAGTAAAACTAGTGCACTTATCAAACAAAACCCTATCATAAATACATGACTATAAAAATTAAAATCAGAAATTAAATCGTAAATAAAACTTAGAAAGATAATGCAATGTACCTGTGATTAAATTGTAATGTGGGAATAACGACAACTATCAGTTGAAAAATAAAAAACGAGGAAAACTGTTTGATTTCAAAGAAGAACTTCAAAAAACACGAATAATGGAAGAGAGAGACAAAGAAAATAAAGGACTAGCGATTATGTAGAGAATAAGTAATTTTTTTAATAAGAAAGGGCAAAATAATTTTTTCAAATGATTTTTAACAAAAAAACGAATACGAATGCAAATAAAAAGAAAAAGCAGCTATAACAATTTTTAGTGCAATTACGACGCGTTTCTGTCGTGGCCCATCACAATTGGGACGATCCTATCCACCCAAACTCCTCCCATGCACCCAATTTGACAATTCCTCAAATTACAGGGACGAAACAGCAAATGTAGGAGAATATTTTTTCTTCTCGACCCCCCTTCACAATCTTCAATATTGAAAACACCACCTCTACTTTTACTCTTTCGTCTTCTCCCTTTTCTTTCTCTCTCTTAAAACGCTAGCTGTGGCTCTTCCTCATCACCATCTTCAACTACACAGAATTCAGCGACAGCAACGACAGCAACAATCCAACTCTTTCAGGTAAATTCTTATCAATTTCAGCTTACCCATGTTAAAAAATTCTCCTTGTCTAAAAATCTTTTCTTTTTGGTGTTCGGTTTATATTTTCTGTTTTTTTTTTTGTAGAGATATATACAACAATATGGACGGTCAGATTTCAACCCCAGTTGCTTATTTCAACGGCTCAAATCTTCCCGAACAGTCTCAACACCCTCCTTATATTCCTGCTTGTATTTCTTCTCTTCCTAATTTTATTTTATTTTTCTTTAAGAATTTCTTTAGGGTTTTATCTAATTCTCTTTTCTTTTCCCTGTTTCTCATGTATTTGGCAGTTCAAGTAGTGGGGTTAGCTCCTGGTCCAGCTGATGAAGGAGGGCTAGATTTGCAATGGAATTATGGGCTGGAACCAAAGAAAAGGAGACTCAAGGAGCAAGATTTTCTTGAAAACAATAACTCCCAGATATCTTCTATTGATTTTTTGCAGCAGCGATCGGTGTCCACTGGATTGGGCTTGTCTTTGGATAATGGACGTTTGGGTTCATGTGGTGACTCACCATTTCTTGGGCTTGTGGGTGATGATATTGAGCGTGAGTTGCAGAGACAAGATGCTGACATTGATAGATACATCAAAGTTCAGGTTTTTATGACTACTATACCTTTTAACTATCAATTTTTTCCAGTGTGTGCGTTTGTGATTTGTTTTTTTGTTTCATCGCCTTACATTTATGGTTAGGAAATTTTACTATTTACATTGAGGGTGCAGTGATTTAGGGAATTGAGTAAGTATATCCGAAAAGTGTTATTGTTCCTGCTAAATGAGGCTGATATAGCATACATGATTGCCCTGGTTGTTACTGGAATTTTCCTTTAAACCTTGAATTTTAAGTAGGTTTGTTGCGAGGGTTTTTGAAAACCGGAGTAGGACAAAGTATATTACTAAACTAATGAATGTACATTGGTATTATCCAGTCAGATTAGCTTTCCGTTGGTGGAGATTTCTTTCAGGGAAAATGTATAGCATGTTGAAGTTGTAGGTACAGAAACTTTTTGACAGTTGAGCATTTGCTTCTTCGTGAAAAAAATCAGTTTGAGTGGTAACAAAGTTCACGAAACTTTTCCTGACCTGAATCATGTATAGGACTCGGATTTGAAGTGTTATTACTTATTTTGGTTTGTACTTATAGGGCTGTATTGTGGGCTGGGCCCGGGCCTAAACAGGCCAAACGGTCCCGGGCCAAATGGTCACGGTCTTCACAGTTTCAATGGGTGGAACCAGCCCACGGTGGTCCTAAGCCCATATGGTCCCGGGCTAAATGGGCCGGGCCCATGGGTCTAAACGAGTCTAATGGGCTTTTTTCGTTCTGGGCTATTTTTTATTTTTTTTAAAATCTAAGGCAATTTCTTGTAAACTATATATGTATATACTAATATAAATTGCTTATAGATAGCTATATATATATATATATATATATATATATATATATATGTATGTATATATATATATATATATATATATACATACATATATATATATATATATATATATATACATACATATATATATATATATATATGTATAGTATGTATATATATGTATAGTATGTATATATAAGGGTGTATTGTGTGCTTAAACACAAATTGAATTGCAAAGAAATATTCAAAGGAATGTCTTATAATTTTTGTTATTCCGACATTGCCAAAGAATGGCAATATCTTTCTTAGTCTTCCTCCCCCCCAATGGAATGAGCACAACAAGGTACTATACCGCTATTAAAAGGAAAAAAAACTAAGGAAGATGTGCCAAAATACAAGTTACATATTAGTCTATGTATTATCTCTAACAAATTTCATAAATCCTTCAAGGTTCGGAGGAATTTTCGCTGGTGGTGGTGGTGGAAAAGAAGCTTGTTCATCACCTCTTTCGGGCGAAGCAACATCCTGCGCAAGTTCCGCTTGTACTTCTTGACAAGCTTCGTCTATTTTCAGTTGTAATTCTGCAAGTCCAAAATTTCTTCTTTCTGAATGGATCCAATCTTTGAAGAGTACTGATTTTTTCAAGCTTTCTATGATCACCGATTTGAAATCTCGCTTGACTGAAAGCGCTTTTCGATGCCACTGTTAAAGCTTGAATACTTAAAATATCTCGAGCCATCCTTGAAAGAACTGGATAATGTTTTTGTTTGTCCTTCCACTATTCTAAAAGATCAAAGGTGCCGTCTGGATTCTCCTTTTCAAGGTCCTGCAACAAATAAACTTGAAGCTTATTTAGTTGTGAACTATCACCAAAATTATCACCTTGAGAACTCCTGAACTCCGTCCAAGAACTAAGGGCTTTTAGGCCCGCAGTTCTTTTAGATGATTGCGAACTAGACGAAGTAGGAATTGGAACATTTGGTCTAGCATGATCTAAGGCAAGTTGATAAGCATTATAAATTGTTTGAGCATTTATTTTAATTGAAGCTTTTGCATTTCCAAGTGTAGCAAATTCCTCAGTTGAAAGTGATAAAGCATTATAAAATTTTGAATATCAAAAGTAAGGACCTCCTAATTTTATTGTAGGGTTTAACACTGCAGCAATACCAAAAATAGGGGGATAGGGAAAAAGTATTTTTTAAACTTAGCTTTCATAAAAAGTTTGGGGCTAAAACAAAGGTTGGAGGCTAAATGACTATCTTTTAAAGTCCCAAACGGTTGAAAATTGAGGGCCAACGGCTAGATTTTAAAAATCTGACCGTTGGTCATTTTAAAAAAAAAAATATATTTTTAAAATATAGCCGTGGGGGCCTATTTGGCCCGGTTGAACCGGCCCAAGCCGCCTGCTGGTCCCTGGCTAAACGGTTCCGGGCTCACAGGCTATTTGGGTAGGACCGGCCCGCCATGGGCCTTTGCACCATTTGAGGCCTGTCCGTTTGGCCCCCGGTCTTGGGCCGGTCCCCGGCCCGGACCGGCCCACAGTACACCCTTACATACTGATAAATAACCTAATGAATGTTACACTCTTGTGTGTGTTAAAGATTTTGTTAATCATTGTGTACGAAACAGAGGAGTCTTTATTTCTGCTCGTGTTTCAGATGGTGGCATCTTGAGTTTCTGCTCTTGATATTCTTATAAAAATTAAGTATCTGCTTTAGATATTCTAGCTGCTAGTTAAGATCTCTTTGGCATAAACCTGTCCAAATAGTTGAAACAGTGGCATTTATAACAATTATGAATGTTAATATTATCTTTGTTGTAAACATTCTGCTTGATTTTTTTTTCCCAATTCAAAAGGGTGATCGTTTGAGGCAAGCTATCTTGGAGAAGGTTCAGGCTAATCAGCTTCAAACTATCACCTGTGTTGAAGAAAAGGTCCTTCAGAAACTTCGTGAAAAAGAGGCAGAGGTTGAGGATATCAACAAGAAAAACATGGAGCTTGAATTGCGAATGGAACAGTTGGCTTTAGAAGCCAATGCTTGGCAACAGCGTGCCAAATACAATGAAAACCTGATTAACATGCTTAAGGTAAATCTGCAACACGTTTACGCACAAAGCAGAGATAGTAAAGAAGGCTGTGGTGACAGTGAGGTAGATGACACTGCATCGTGCTGTAATGGGCGGAACACAGATTTCCACCTGCTTTGCCGGGATAGCAACGAGATGAAGGAGTTGATGACTTGTAAGGTCTGTAGAGTCAATGAAGTTAGCATGCTATTGTTACCCTGTAAGCATCTCTGCCTGTGTAAAGAGTGTGAAAGTAAGCTTAGTCTTTGTCCCTTGTGTCAGTCCACTAAGTATATAGGCATGGAAGTTTACATATAGTTGGATATTCTGAATCTAATGTACATGCCTTGACCAACTTAGTGTCCATCCTCCTGGTCAGCCGACTCTTTGTATACACTTGAACCCACCTAAATATTCAGTGATCTCTCTATTAGGAATTCTTGGCATTCTAATTGTCATTTAGCACTCTTATTAGATAGAATGGCAGTTAACTTTTGGGCAGATGTTACATTTCCTCAGAAGATCCAGTATATATTGATGTCTGTATTGATTTGCTGGTAACTGTACTGCCATTGTGTAATGACATATTCTTGCTAAGCAACATTGTGTACTTTGTAGTATCTAGTTGGTGACTGGATTGGCATTATGGTATATAGCAGACAACTTACAGTAGTGAAGAAAGGCCAAAGATTGTGTTACTTCAGAATTTTTGGGTCAGATGACCTATTTCCTTATGTATGGTCATGGGCAATACTTAATTTAGCCCAAAAAGGTCCTTGCCGAGGGCCTGTGCGCCTCCGGGATTAGTCGGGTCTCTTAGAGACTCTGACACCCGGTGCAAATTAATTTTTTTTTTAATAAATTCATCAAAGGTATTCTTGATTATAATTCTCTGGTGCCGCAGCGAAACTAGTTTTCACTTAAAGGAAGGAGTTCAAATAACTAGATCATGCTGAAGTGTCTTTAAAGGGAACCTTGTTTCTGCATGCAATACTAGACCGTGTTTTAACTGAGGGCATCACCAGGACATTGTATGTTTCCTGATACATGCAGGGCTCGTTGCACTACAGACTTATTTTATGCTGCAGTACTCTGTGCATTGTTTACGTGATCCGTTGAATCGGTTACATATTTTCATTACTTTATTTAATCAGTTATATTCTTCAGACATCTGTAATATTTGTCTTTATTTCTGTCACTTGTTGTGTTTAAGACCTGTTCACCTAGCTATTTGAAATTAGTTCAGTTTAATTCTTCTTTATGTCAAGCATAGAGTGGGTGATATGTCTATTATAGGTATGTGCTTTATCTTTGTACTAATATTTTATTAAGAATGAGAAAATTACTTGGTTATGTAAGATGTTTAGTTGATTGGTAGATTTTTCTCATTCTTTTTGCAATGTGTGCCTAGTGTGGATGATGGTTGGAAATTTAATATAGTATGGGTGAGGAGTGAGATAAAGCATCTGTGGCAGCTAAGGTGTGCTTAATGGGAGATGGATGACCTTATCAGTCAATCATGGAACCATATTTAGACTTTTACCAAAGAAGCAAAAAATGAAACTATGTTTAGAGTAATCTATTAAGAATAAAATGCTGATTTTGATGTCGAACCTATGTGAGTGAAATTTAATTATTGATATAGCTGCTTATTGTGCATAGTAAAATGATGTAGATAATTATTGTTTATCTGATCTAAATGCCACTGAAAATTTTGTCTCTATTAAGGCTTGTCTATCAACATTACCCTAACGAACAGAAATAGTCTAATTGCTTCCACAGTTCCTGGACTAGGTACTGTCTAGAAGATTGTGGGTACCTGTTTCATTTGTAATCTTTAGTCACTTAATTTGGAGGCTTTCCAACATTTCCTCAATTGCAGGCATCAAACCATCCAATTATTTATTTATTTTTTGACACACAAGGGTGTTACCTAGTGGTCAATGAGGTGGATTGAGAACCATGAGGTCTTAGGTTCAAATTCCAGCGAGTTGCACGCAAGTTGTCCCGGATACCACGGTTTATAACCATTCAATCTTTTAACTTTGTCTATCATAGCAAAACTATAATTGCTGGTTCAAAGATTAATGAATCTCTATCACAAAATTTTACTCCATGTTTTTTTCTAGTGGCTGTGGAAAGCTCTATAAATTACTCACGAATTTTAGATTTGTCTCAACAGTTTTGTTTGATTCGTTAAGTTCCTTGCCTCGGCTAAGCTCTAGTGAAAAAGCTTGGTTATAGCCTTTGTATTCCACACAAAGTTCCTTTCTCATGAGATGCTTTATTGCTGGGTATTCCGGAAGTCTAGGAGGCATGCCATTTGAGTAGGCATTAAGCCAATTTCTACAGTACCATTATCTTAGTTCAAATATGCAATGGAGTTTAGTCAACAATCTGTAAGGAGATCTGTTAGTGTTAGTCTTGTACTTTGTTATTTTTTAGATTTCTATTATTACATGTTTCTTTCGTTATATACCCTTTGATACGATAGCTCAATTTTGTCCCTTTGAACGAGGATAACCTGCAGCTATAGTTTGGGAAGGAATAGTTTGGCATTTAAAATATTTACACATGAAAATGTAAACTCCAGCCCATAATTTTCTAGGTATAAGGATCATAGGAAAATTTTGGCAGCAAGATGTTTTTTTTTTCTTCCGAAAAGGAACTTCACTCCAAATGAACTTGCGAGGAGTACCAAATAATGATTTGAAGAACCATGGGTATCGCTTGACCAACTACTGATCTATATTTATCAAGGGTGTTAGAAATCAGCTTATGCAGGAACACAGACTTGGATGATTTAGGTTTAGAAGCTTCTGCTCGGACACTGATTAGGATTGTGTGGGGTTGGGGGGAGTAGCATAGCATGGGATAATTCATTCATGTGCTATTTGCTTTTCTCCTCTTCTTTTAATGTTTTGAAACTACAGAGAAACAAGGCTAGAGTTTTATGAGTAGAACAAAGCAACATATGTATTGCAAGTTTAGCATCCATCAAAAGAATGAATGTGATCACATATTTAGGTTCAGGCTTTAGGACATAAAGATTGCAAAACGATGGTTGAAGTGGATGTTATAGCAACATTATGTGATTTAAAGATACCTAAATGTACAAGTTAAGATAGATTATTGGTCGTATAAGATTGGACAAAACTAGAAATGATATAAATGGACAACACACTTTGGTGGATAAAATAGGAGAAGGGACTATAATCTCAACAATCTATGTGGACTTAGCTGAAAAAATGAATCCATATGACTAAACTCCAGGTTGAGTTGTTTTTATGTTTACATTAGGAATAAGTGTTGAGACTTAGAGATCTTCTGGTTTTTTTTATCTTCTTCTAGATTTGGACAAATCTTAAGTCGCAGCAAAAGACAAAATTACTTACTAGTCCAAATTGAATTGAAAAATATAGTATTTGTATATTGGTTCCAATTACTTACCAACCTTATCCTTACTTTAGAAGCCAGAAAAAGTATTTCCCGAAGACCCTCGACTAAAGAACAGATAAAAGGAGTAATAATAACGAGTATAAACAATAACAAAATATAGCAATCAAATGATAGTCATAGAAATTTAAGAACAAATAAATAACAAACTAACATTAATGATATCGAATAGAGGGAAACAAAGGAAAACGGTCGATTATCTACTAACATTATACTCTAATTTCTCTTTTCAAGACTTATTTGGCGTACCCCTACCCTTTCTCATGCCCACCCCATTTAGCCTCTCATACCTCCTCAATTGAGGCTTCTGTGCTTTTTCTCTTAACATGTCTAAACCATCTCAACTTCGCCTCCTGTATATTATCTTCCAAGGCAGGGACAGATACACTTTGATGACATCGCTTCGTCAAAAAAGTTTACTAAATATGTTATTAATATGCAAAAATAACATATGTAGATAATAAATAAAAAATTGATACCCCGATTCCTTTCTGCTTTTTTTCTTGCTACGGGATTAACCTATTTGGGGTGGTTTGTTACCTAAAAACACCATTCTTTTTTATTGGCGTGAACGGAATACTGCCTCAACTCATGTGGTTAAGTGCATCTTTTGCTTCTCTTATGTCGTGAGTACAAACCCCACTAGCAGCATACATTTTTTATTTTAAGAATTTTGTGCCCTATTTATTAAAAGATTACTCTTATATTAACTTCTAGGATGCTAGTCCTTTGTTAGTTGTCATTTTTTTGTTGAATATGTGAAGAAAAACAACTTCCCAAATTCTGGAAATTGCTTCCTTAGAGTAGTGAATTATGCTTCACTAGCCCAAGACTCACAACCACAATTGAAGAAGAACGAAGAAGAAAATATAGCTCCAAAAATACTAGAACTAAGAAAGTGGAAGACTTACTTGAATAACTTGGAGAATACTTTATTAACTCAAGAAGACTTGGATTTTTTTGGATGATTCAAATGTGGAGGAGGGGGTGGGTATATATAGGCTTTCCACCTCCTCAATGGACGGTCATGATCTATTTAATCCTACGGTGGAGATTCGTCTTCTAGAATACTCCACACTTTTCTTACAAAATATCTTGATTTTTTTTTATCACCTACACTAATCTAGAAATATCTCTTATAAATATCTCCTAACTTCTATAATATTCTACACTATTCTATAATTTTCCAAAAGTTACACTTTATAATTTTAACACTCCCCCTTAAAGTGAACTTTTGGAGACAAGTCCAAGATCGCCACGGAGATCCTCGAATGGTCCTTTGGAAAGAGACTTTGTAAAGATGTCTGCAACGTTATCATTACTCCGAACCTCCAATGCTTCAATGGTACCATCTAGAACCTTCTCTCGGATGAAATGATGCGCAATCTCAATATGTTTTGTTCTTGCGTGACACACCGAATTAGTAGCCAACTTTATAGCGCTTTGATTGTCACCAAGAAGTTTTGTAGGCTTATGAATTGGTGAGAATACATCCCCAACAAGCCGACGAAGCCACATGCATTCCTGAGCAGCAAGAGTAGAAGCCTTGTATTCCGCTTCAGTAGTAGAGAGCGAGACCGAGTCTTGCTTTTTACTGCACCAAGAAATACATGCTGAACCACAGGAGAATACATAGCCGGAAGTTGATCTTCTATCATCTAAGTCACCTCCTAGATCAGCATCAGTGAACCCAAGTAGTGAAAATCAACTCCTTTCTTGTAAAGAAGTCCCATGTCATATGTTGAGTTCACGTATTTCAATATGCGCTTCGCCGCTTCAAAGTGAGGTTTCTGTGGCTCTTGCATATAGCGACTGACAAGTCCAACAGAAAATGAAATGTCTAGCCTTGTAATAGTCAAGTAGATCAAGCTACCAACAAGAGCCCGATAAGGACGTGGATCTGGTAAAAGCTTTCCTTCATCACGCCTAATTTTTATGTTAGGATCAAGAGGAGTAGAGCAATGCTTACTTGTGTTTATTCCAAACCTGTCCACAAGCTTCCTCGCATAGCTTTCTTGTGAAAGAAATATTCCATCTTTCATATATTTCACTTCCAAACCAAGAAAGTGACTAAGCTCTCCCAAGTCTTTCATTTCAAATCTGATCGAGAGTTCAGCTCGCAGTTTTGCAACCTCCTGTTCGTTATTACTTGTAATAATCATATCATCCACATATAGTAGCACAATCATGTGGAGCGTACCTTGCTTCTTCACGAACATGCTAGAATCTGAGTCTGATGCAAGATAGCCACAAAATTGCAAGTATTAAGCAATCTTTCCGTACCATGCTCTGGGAGCTTGCTTGAGTCCATAAAGCGCTTTCTTCAGCTTGCATACATAGTCTGGATGAGTAGGAGAAATGTAGCCCAAAGGTTGTTCCATGTAGATCTCCTTATCAATCTCGCCATACAGGAAAGCATTCTTCACGTCAAGCTGACATAGCTTCCACCCAAGTGATGCCGCCAAGGAGATCACAACTCGAACTGATGTCATCTTCGCCACTGGGCTAAAAGTCTCCTCATAGTCTTCTCCATAAACTTGATAGAATCCTCGTGCAACCAGCCTTGCTTTATATCTATCAATGCTCCCATCTGCCTTCTTCTTTAGTTTATACACCCACTTGGAAGATACCGGCTTCACATCCTTGGGCTTTGGCACAAGATCCCAAGTTTCATTTTTCACAAGTGCGTGCATCTCCTCATTCATAGCTTCTTCCCATTCCTTAACACCTTTTGCTTCATTATACGAAGAAGGCTCATGTTCATAAATAGGACCGGCACTGAAGCAATGATAGATGCTTACCATGTTGCCATCTCGGTAGCGAATAGGTTTGATGACTTGCCTTCCATATCGAGTTGTTCTTTGACCATTTGTCTCCTCCAGGTTGATATTTTCCCTTTGTTCATCCACGCGAGAAGTAACCTTGCTCCCCCTATCACCAGAATCTCTTGCTTCTGAAGATGACGTACTATTATACGTCATTGGTGATTATGGCGATGATGAAATATTGGAGCAAGGAGCTGAAGAAGTCACCGGAAGACTTACGGGCATCTCTTCATGTTCTATAGCTGGTGAAGGAGCATCTCCATGAACACCACCGAGACTGTAGTAGGAAGAGATTTCATCAAATACTACATCCCGAGATACATTACACTTGCCAGTCTCGGGATCCATGCATTTCCAGCCTTTCTTCCTTTCATCATAACCGATGAAGATGCACTTTCTTGCCTTAGCATCTAGTTTAGTTCTTTGTGAATCTGGAACGTGGACGTAGCAGATCGATCCAAAGACCTTAAAGTCTTTCACATTTGGCTTCTCGTTGTAGAGAATTTCGTACGGGGACTTCATATTAATCGGACTGAGTGGTACCCGATTAATCACATATGCCGCACAAGCCATACCTTCGGCCCAAAGAACTTTGGGCAAATGTTTAGCATATAACCAGCTCTTACATGTCTCAGTAAGATGTCGAATCTTCCTCTCTGCAATGCCATTTTGCTGAGAAGTGTCTGCACATGTGAGCTGCCTTCGTATTCCCTGCCTCGGGCAGAATTGATTAAACTCCCGGGAAGTATATTCTCCCCCATTATCAGTCCTCAGCCGTTTTATCTTCCTCTGAAACTCACCTTCGACCTTCTCCTTGAACTCCAAAAATCTGGAAAATACTTCAGATTTTTGCACCACAAAATATACCCAAGTATATCGTGTGTAATCATCAACAAATACCACCATATAGCGATAACCAGAAGAGGTAGGTGTACGTGTAGGACCCATCACATCACTGTGAATGAGTTCTAGTGGTGCCTCGTATCTTGTTTGAGATCTATCAAATGGAAGACGATGCGCCTTACCATATTGACACCCTTCGCATAATGTTCCACTACCAAAAGTAGTAATATGAGGTAAACTATCAACCAAATTTTTGTTTACCATGACTTTTAACTTATCCATATTAAGGTTCCCCAGTCTAGCATGCCAAAGTGATGCATTATCATTCGTGCTCATCTTGTCAACATAAGATGTAGATGCTGACAAAACAAATAAATCTTTAACTCGCTTACCGGTGTGGACGACATCTCCTTCCACCTTAGTGATATTTCGGAAGAACTTCACTCCATTTGGCTCGAACAGAACATAGTGCCCAGCATCCACAGCGTTAGCCACCAAGAAAAGATTCTTCCTCATCCCAGGTACATGATACACACTCTTCATAGTGATAGGATCTCCGCCATTGTTGAGAATGATTGTACCCTCCTTTTTCTACCGGATAAACGGTATTATCCGCGGTGAGATTAGCTTCGTTACCTTCATGTTTCTGAAGAGATGTGAACTTTGAGTCATCTCCGGTAAGGTGATGACCGCAACCAGAATCCACGATCTAGTCATCCTTGAAGTTGATGCTAGCGTAAGCATTTACCGAGGTAGTTTCCGTTGAGAAGCAACCACCCCAATTCTCTTCGGTTTGTTCTGCTTTATCAGCAACATTTCCTCCCTTTAGCTTCACCTTACAATTCTTCTTGATGTGTCCAGGCAAGTTACACCGATAGCATCGAATAGTGCTTCTTTTCCCGTTGGCACTCTTTGGTGGCTCTCCCCCTTCATCTTTTCTTCTCTCTCTTTCATTCTTCTTCTCTGGTCTATAGACTTTCTTCTTTCCAGAGAATAAGGCGTCACCTTGAAAGGATAAGGAGACTCTAGCCATTTGTTTTGCTAGAGACTCTTGAGAAGAGAGAAGATTCTCAAACTCAACAAGGGAGGGTTGATTAGCCCACCCCTGAATAGAAGTGACAAAAGGAATATATTCTTTGTTTAATCCTCGAATAATATTCCTTTTCATTCGAGCCTCCGAAATAGGTTCCTCCGGATCAAGAGCAGAAATTTTCGAACAAATATTTTTAATTTTTAAGAAAAATTCGGAGATTGAGAGCTCACCTTGAGTAGTTCGTGCCAACTCATTCTCTAAGTATTGCAGCCGAGCAACGTTATTCTTGTTAAGCAATGCACTTAGAGTATCCCAAATATGAGATGCAGACTTACACCCAACAATGTGATCAAATAGATCGTGAGAGATTCATCTCTTCAACACGAATTCCGCCTTTGCGTTTGAAGTCCTCCACTTCTTTACGGCATCGGCATTAGTATCCGTGGGTGTAGGGGCAACCTTGTTGTCTCCACCAACAACCTCCCATAAATCTTCTCCAAGAAGATAAGATTCCATACAAGACTTCCATACCTTGTAATTGGATTGATTAAGCACCTCAATCCAAGGCCGGCAACTCTTCCACTTGAATCTATTTTTGGAACGCCAACGAACTTCTTCACTAAGAGTGACTTGACAAGATTCCAAGCTAACACCCTTGTAGCTCTGATATCATGTGAAGAAAAACATCTTCCCAAATTCCGGAAATTGCTTCTTTAGAGTAGTGAATTATGCTTCACTAGCCCAAGACTCACAACCACAACTGAAGAAGAACGAAGAAGAAAATATAGCTCCAAAAATACTAGAACTAAGAAAGTGGAAGACTTACTTGAATAACTTGGAGAATACTTTATTAACTCAAGAAGACTTGGATTTTTTTGGATGATTCAAATGTGGAGGAGGAGGTGGGTATATATAGGCTTTCCACCTCCTCAATGGACGGTCATGATCTATTTAATCCTACGGTGGAGATTCGTCTTCTAGAATACTCCACACTTTTCTTACAAAATATCTAGATTTTTTTATCACCTACACTAATCTAGAAATATCTCTTATAAATATCTCCTAACTTTTATAATATTCTACACTATTCTATAATTTTCCAAAAGTTACCCTTTATAATTTTAACAGAATAGAGGTTGTTTAAGAACAATTTACAAAATTATGTAAATGATAAGGTTTTGAGTAATTATTTGATGCTTTTATAAAAAAAAAAGAGGTATTAGAAAATGATTTTTAATGAGGATACTAAATAGAACTAAAAAATGACAAATCCTTCATCGAGAAGAGTTGTATTAATATGATTCGGGTTGATTTTTTTTTCTGCTTAAAGATAATTCGCACTCCCACATTTTATATATTACTAGTGTTTACACGTTTTTATATGTAAAATGCCTTAATCCAAGCAAGTTCCTCGTGAGTGATCTTTTTCAAGGTAAGAAATCGGTGGCTTTTGCTGTGTATCCGTGGAATGACAGCAAAGTAAGCTGTGCAACTTTATATTTCACTAATAAGTGGAGCAGGCGTCAGAGAGTATGAAGTGATTGGACAGTCAAAAAATATGCTCTTTGGATTTCCAATTTTACAGAGAATCAAAGACTCCTTTTGCTTTTTCAGCCGATTTAATCTGAGAAAAAGTCATCTTCTATCCATTACCTGCTTATTATTACCATTTCAGAGGCCTAGTAAGCTTTTATATATTCCTTACTTTCATTTCGTGAGGTTAAAACTTGGAGGGGAAGCAAGTGGAGAATGCAGATAGTCATATGTTAAACAGTGGCTAAACAAAGAGAAATGAGAATGATGATGGATTGGGCACTGTCCTATAATATTGTTGCATGCAATATTAGAGCTTTTTAATCTCATCACTATCTCAAAGAGTTGGTGGAGATGTAACGTATTATACAAAAAGTGTTATAATACACTGCCATGTGGCAGAGTTACCTTGGCAAAATGGTGGTCAATCGGAATTTAACAAGAGAGGTTGGTCAAATAATCAGCACCCTTATTCAATAATTGTGGGATCGAGTCCTTAAAGGAGCAATAGTTTCCGTAAAAAGAATCAAAAACAAAAATATGAAATATCTTGTATTAGAAAATTACGTGTATGTGCGAAAAACTAGTGTGGTGGTAGTAACGGGTGTCCAAAGAATGTTTTAAATCATGACTCTAAATTGTGACATTTCAACATTTCTTTAGTCCTTTTACCTACAACATAGGAAGATTTTATCATTAGACAATCTATTTGATTTGTTATGCCTTGGATTTGCTTTTGCGGTTCCTTGGTTAATATGCTAACAACTCACAACAACAATCCAGTGAGTTCATACGAATAGGATCAGAGGAGAGTAAGATGTACACAATTTTACACCTACCTTGAAAGGATAGAAAAATTATCTCCGATAAACCCTCAACTAAAGAAAGAATAGAACGGCCTTGATGTGGATAATTGCATTGTTAGAGGTGTGGTGGAAACCTTGGGTGGCAAGTATGGTAGTAGAGCGTGGTATATTATAGTGGAGGAAAACAAGTTGGCAGACGGTGAGAGATGATCGTTCTAATTGAGATGAACATCAGATTCTTTGTTAATTATGCCCCGGAAAGTGGTGACAAAGAGGAAAGTGAATAATGCATCTTTCTATGATTATCACAAGTATATCATTTTTATTATTATTGTTTCCACCATAGCTTTCACCTTCCCCGCAACCGACCTCGGTCCTATCCTGTCTTTCCTCTATTCATTTTACCTAATTATAGAACTTGTTGAGGTACAAAGTAGGGTAAGTTTTTGAAAAAGAACCATATTAATGTAGAAAGAAGAAAAGCACATTAAGACATATAGCACATATGCTAATCGCTTTAATGAGTTTGAGTTAACGGCCCAGGCCAACAGCCATTAGTTAAGTCAAACTCCGTACCATTCGCTGTATGCCCTCAATTTTTATTTTGGTTTTCCGTTGTGTATTTCACTTATATTTGTTATGTGACGATTGTTCGCTTCAAATATGTTACTTCTTCTCCATTATTTTTGTATATGTAGAATATTACACATGGTGACAACTAAGTAAAATTAACCCGATAGTAAAAAGTTATTATATTACATTTATCACCATTTAACTAAAAAATGAAATTTCAATCAAAATTTTATTTTTAGAAGAATTCATGTTACTGATAATCGAAAATGAATAAAAGAAATTGATTTCGCTAATAATAAGATGAATATAAAGCAAAGTAACTCGGTATATTCCAATAGTGTTTCGTATCCTTACAGATGACCAATCTTTTCCTTTTTATAGCTATCTTTAAGATATACATTTTGCTTTTGTCATAATAAGGTCATTATAGGCAATTAAAGACATTAAATGTTACGTTACATAATTATTATAATTTAATACAGATTCTCTAACGTTTTCAGTATTTAATGATCATTAAATTCTGTATCGATATTTTCTTGTACTATAAGATGCATTCTCTTTAACTTTTGGATTTAAATAGATACGAGCGTTGAGTCTACTCGTATCTGTTGCAACTCGTGTCTCTTTGCTAATCATTATTCTTTGATAAGCCTTGATGTCATAATGTGTCATTTTTCAATTATTTTGATATGTGTAAACTAAATTTTTTCTAATACAATTACTGAAAAATATTTACATAGTAAAAACATAAAGTTAGTTTAGTTAGTATAATAGCAAATGTCCACTAGCTATCAAATGTATCCCATAACCTGCATGCCTTGGCCTGTCTAATTGCCTAAGGATCATACCATCCCCACTACCCACACAATCAGGGTCACCCTTTTCCGCCGTCTCAGAATTGTGGGGTACTCTAATGCATGATTGCTTGGACGAGCATGCAGTTTTCTTCTCTTTCTTCGGGCCTCGACATGTTGCTTCCCAGCTGAAATAAGAATAGTAGCCATTGAAGCCGGCTCATCAGGCTATTTGGAGGAATAAAGTCATTTGAACCAATGGGATTACGGGGATAGTCACCATGGGTAGCTAAAAAATTTAAAAAGTATTGCTAAATTGTGTATCTGAATGAAATTATATTAAGTGTTATAAAATAAAAGTAATATGGCAAAAACTATGTAATTAATGAGGATTAATAATAGAAGAGAAGGATAACGTTAGAAGAGAGGAATTATTTCTTCGTTTTAGAGTATTGAATAGGTTCATCAGTGAACCTATATATAGAAATATTTCGTTGTTACAAAATCAATCCAAAATTTGTTATGAATACATAACCAATTTAAAAACCTGTTATGGGAGACATCCATCGTTGCAAGTGGATGGATCCATTTGCAGGATTTATAACACTCCCCCTTGGATGTCCACAAACAGATAATGTGGCTCACTAAAACCTTTCTAAGAAAAACCCAGTGAGAAAAATCTTAGTGAAGGAAAAAGAGTACACGTATCTTGTAATATGAATTAAGAGTTGCCTCATTAAAAACCTTATCAGGAATACCCAAATGAGACAAAACCTTGGTTAAGAAAAAAAGAGTACAATGCGTATTTCTCATCCTGATAAAAAACCTTATTTGATACCTCGGAGATGGCGCATTCCAATCCTGTATCTTAACTTCTCAAATGTTGATGTTGGCAATGCCTTAGTGAAGAAATCTGCCAAATTATCATTTGAACAAATTTGTTGAACATCTAATCACCATTCTTTTGAAGATCATGTGTGAAAAAGAATTTTGGTGAAATGTGCGTTGTTCTATCTCTTTCAATATATCCCCCTTTTAGTTGAGCTATACATGTAATATTGTCTTCATATAATGTTATTGAGATATCATTTCTCCGTGAAAGATCACATAGCTCCTGGATATATTGAGTTATTGATCTCAACCAAATGCATTCTCGACTCGCTTCTTGAATAGCTATTATCTCTGCATGATTTGAAGAAGTAGCTATCATAGTTTGTTTTGTTGAACGCCATGATATGGCAGTACCTCCACATGTACATAAATAGCCTATTTGAGATCGACCTTTATGTGGGTCGGACAAATATCATGCATCTGCATAACCAATCAGTTGTGACCTGGATTCATTTGAATAAAATAATCTCATATCAATAGTCCCCCTGGAGATATCTTGAATGGATGCTTAATACCATTCCAGTGTCTTTGTGTTGGGGAAGAACTAAATCTTGTTAACAAGTTCACAAAAAAAGCCATATCTTGTATGAAATTATTAGCAAAGTACATTAATGCCCAAATTGCACTAAGATATGGTATTTCCGTAACTAGAAGTTCTTCATTATTTTCATGAGGACGAAATAGATCTTTATTTAGATCAAGCGATCTCACAACAGTCGGGGCACTCAATGGATGTGCTTTATCCATATAAAAGCACTTCAAAATTTTTTCGGTGTACGTTGATTAATGGACAAATATTTCATTTTTCAAATGCTCAATTTATAAGCCAAGATAAAATTTATCTTTTCAAAATCTTTCATTTCAAATTCTTTCTTCAAGCAGTCTACTACTTTTGGACGCTCTTCAGGAGTTCTAATGATATTCAAGTCATCAACATACACAGCTATTATGACAAATTCAGATATAGATCTTTTTATAAAGACATAAGGCTAAATTGGGTCATTTTTGTACCTTTCTTTCAATATGTATTCGATGAGGCGATTATGACACATACGTTATGATTTCTTCAATCCATAAAAGAATTTCCAAAGTTTTATTGAATAAGTTCCCCAGGAATCTTGGTATGTTTCAGGTACTTTGAATTCTTCTGGGATTTTCATAAAATTTCATTATCAAGTGAGCCACATAAATTTCGTGATAACATCCATAAGATGCATATCAAATTTTTCATGAATTGCTAGACTGATAAGATACCTGAATGTGATTGCATCCACTACAGGAGAATATATCTCTATATAATCAATGCCAGTATGTTTATAAAAAATCTTGTGCCACAAGTTGTCTTTATGTCTATTGACTAGATTTTGCATTTTACTTTTACACAATAACATATGTTTACCTCCACTGGAATTTATACTTTCAGGTGTTAGGACTATACGTCCAACTTCACATTTTTTAGGTAAAGTCAAACTTGATTGCCTTTTTTTATTTCTGCCAATCATTTATCTGTCAACATTCTATGATAGATTTGAGTTCAAGATCCTCGTTAATATTAATAATATTGATCGCTACATTATATCAATAATTTCGTCGAAGATCATTTTATATCGGTTCAATCATCATTCAATAAAGACATAACTTATCAAAATTTCACTATTTTTAGGTACCTGGGCTTCTTTTATGAGGTCTTATAACATGTATATCGCGGTACTCTTATAGAGCACTTGCCTCCTTATTATGACCATCTTGATCATTTGCTCATATTCTTCGTCAAAAAATTTTATTTTTGAAATCGATTAGTCAATTATGCTTCATGTGTGCCATAAACTCTGTCCTTCATGGAATTTGTCCTTTTTTTGAAGCACTAGCAGCTGACATATGATATTTAGATTTGGGTCAACAAATGCCTAAAAATATTTTGCAAATGAATTATTACTTGAACTTCAAGTTTATATTTTCTTGTGTGAAGATCTATATGTAATCATAATAATTCATTTCATGTAATATTTTTTCAGCTGCCCATTTTTTTCTCTAATGTTGGATCATCAAGACATATTCCCATCAGTCTTTACGGACTCTTTTTTATACGTTAGGGTGGAGCAATTAAATTGTATAGCACATTCATATTTTTAGATGGAGTTTATTTGGTTCCTGACCCTGAACCAATTGTGATAGGAAGTAATTTTTTGGCTAGATGCGTACAATTGCTTATATATATATATATATATATATATATATATATATATATATATATATATATATCTCATACCAATTTTATTTTTGGGAGTTTTGTTCTCATAGCCAATTGGTTAGCTATAATTGGAGGCGTATAATTTCTACTAAACCAACTTGGATTTAAACCAACATTATCAAGATATATCATCATAATTTATGTTCTGGAATTGTGCCCTAATAATTTTAGCAAACAACCTTGCAAAGACCAAAATATAAGTTGATAACAAATGCACATGTGACTATACAATAGTTATATCAATTAAAATTATATAATAGTAAATGATCCACATGGCAGGTGATTGGGCATATATATATATATATATATATATATATATATATATATATATATATATCTAAATATATATATATATATATATATCACCTTTTATTTGTTCTAAAAATCAAGGGATCAGTTCCTACCTTAGCTGGTATATCACGAGAATATGCAGCACAAGAAATTTTTTGAAGAATCTTCTATTTCTTCAACATATGCCAATGTGAATTCTCAATCATTTACACATCATAATTGATCCGGGATGACCTACTAGTCATGTCAACTAATATTTGTTTTAGTAAACCTCTAGTTTACTTGTGGCATGTGATTGCATCATCATACTTATACTTGTGTAGTACATATAGAAGGAAAGTCGGGTAGCCTTTTATATTTACCCGGTATGATTATAGTAATATAAATATATTCAACCTTCCTTTCATTTATAGTGTCAATATGCCAACCACTTTGGCTTGTACATTTGAAACTCAAAAAGTTTCTTTTGAGACTTACTATAATATCAATGTCATGGACAATTTTATTCATTCGGATAATAATAAATTAATTCTTCCGGAGCTCTTGATTGATTTTGTATTACAAGATCTTTTGTCACACATTCATATGGTGAATGTCTCTTTTACAAAGAATGTTATATTATAATAAATTGTCATGATCAAAGTCGTCATAAGAAAAATTATTTCTTGTTTGAATTTTTCCTTTAATAACCTTTTATAAGGCATGACAAAATATTATTGACGTACTACATGTACGCGATCAATGACATATTAATGTAACCACACAATAATATTCATTATCTTTCTTCCTCTTTAACCTTCCTGGTGAGTTGTGGTATATCTCCAATACGTCTTTATTCATTATATACATATTGCTACATTCACCTTCAGGAATGAGTCTGCATTCTAAATATTTATCACCAGTCACATTCTCTTTAAGGAGTGAAGTATAATCATTGCGACGTACCTTATTATTTTTCTACACCAATTTGATGGTAAATATTGCATTCATCTATATTGAGAACCTTTATTATTATTATCCTTTTTATAATTACTACCATGATAGCAATTATTATTTCATTCCTTGCCACGATCGTGCTAATTCATACGACCACAATAAATAAATTGTCTTCTTTCAGAATCATCATCAATATGATGTATTGAGACTCAAATCAAAGTCTTATCAATATAAAGGTATATTAGGCCATAATATGTTGGGACTCGCTCCTGAGCCTCTAAAATTATTAAGTACCACTTATCATAGGCATACACATAAATAATTTTTTTCATAATAAGATTTATAATGTACAACTATTTTATAGAGATGTATAACTAACGTTTATAAAGCAGTGTACACAAACATGATGTTCGTAAATTTTGGTTGATCCTTTATAATAGAGCTTAAAGAAAACTAAATGCATGTATCTCTTGATTAGGAAGAACCTTATCTTTTGAAATTTCTTTAACAATATGGATACTGCTTGTGTGATTAAAAAAGTAGTATATCTTTAGGAGTGTACCAATTCTACTGACATACTCGTTATGCAAAATTGAAGAATCAGTAAATCGTACCCTTGAAATTGATCACCGTAGGATGTTATCATTATTATATATGCATGTAATAGATGTGCCAGTAAACTCTAGTATATTTTTAAAATACATGAATTTGACATCTCATTTTTTTTACTTCCTTAACATCAATAGTAATAATAAATTTTCAAGAATTTTACAACACACCATCACGTATATATCTGAAATACTACTACTTCTCTTTTGTACTTGAGACTATAGAAAATGCATATGTACCATAAATTTTCTTTTCTTTCAGTTTCATGGCAAGATAAGTATTGTAATAATATTCACTCCAGGTCATGCATGTAATGACTTATAACATTGAGTTGTAGGTCAGAAACTTGAGAATGTTCATAAAACTGTATAAACAAATTGATGTATACGTGAATCGGAAAAAAGACTTGTTCCCTTAGAGAAAAGATCAGATGAGCTGATTGAATCATTTAGTTAAAAATTCGTGTTGAAAATATGTTATGAAATAAAAAAAATACGGCAATAATTATGTAATTAACTAGGACTAATAATAGAAGAGAAGGATAACATTAAAAGAGAGGAATTATTTCTTCGTTTCAGAGTATGGAATAGGTTCATCGATGAACCTATTTATAAAAACATTTCATTGTTACAAAAACCAATCCAAAACCTCTTATGGATACATAATCAATCTAAAATATATGATAGATACACAACCAATCCAAAATCTATTATGAAAAAACATTCATCGTCGCAAGTGGATGGATCCATTTAAAGAATTTACAATATTAAGTAAAGTAAATATAATTGAGCCAAGCACCAGTAAGTGTTAAGTAGCCGTGTAGATCACATGTAGGATTGAAGCGATGATGCTAAGTATTGGTAGGTTCTGAGTGGCCTAGTGCATGAATTGGTTACCAGTGGCTATGTCGAGCATGGTAGGTTTTAAGTGTTGTGCTGAGCATGGATAGGTTCCAAGTAGCCGTACGGCACAATAGGTTACAATTGGTTGTCCAAAGCATGATTAGGTTCCAAGTAGTCGTGCTGAGTACGAGAAGGTACTCAATGTCCATGTTGATCATGGATAAAATTCAAGAAACCACGTTGAGCATGAGCAGCTTCCAAGTGATCGTGCTGAATACGGTAGGTTCAAAGCAGATATGCAGAACACGGAGCTGTACTAAGCATGGGTTGGTAACAAATGGCCGTATTGAGCAAGGATAGATTCCAAGTGACCATGCAGGCCACGGGCAGGTTGTAAGTGAGTGTGAAGAGTATGTGTAGATTCTAAGTTCTGTCTAGAGCATGGGTAGGTTCCAAGCCCCAAATTGAGCACGAGTGAATTCCAATTGGACATACAAAGCACGAGTCGGTTCAAAATGGTCGTACTAAGTAGGGTTTTCCCTAAGTTGTAAGAAGGCAGTGCGTGATAAGTGAATTATTGTCACACCCCAATTTCGGAAGTGTTACACCTCATATTTTTGTACGTAAAAGTACATTATAATTAAATTGACGAGAGCTTAAAAATGAGATGTTACATTCTGCATTTTTTTTTTATCGTAAGTTAATCGACGTAAGCTCGGGAATGAGATTATTTTGGATTATAAGTATTACGCTATTTCAAACAAGAGATAAATAAATTCGTGAAAGTCAGAAGGTAAGCAAATCGAAGAAAATAAGTTTCATCGAAATTTGATAATTTGGAATAAAATGCGGTACAAGATATAATACCCCATATTTATAAACTAGTACCATACAAGGTACCACATAACCATAATAGTATGATGTATAAAGTTTGTTAAAAGTAAGTAGTATTTTAGATAATTTAAATAATTCTTAATTATATAAATAATTAATTAATTATGAGAATAATTATAGTATTTAGTAACAAAATCGTTTTGGGGCTGCCACATGGCATAAGCTAAACCACGTGGCAAAATAGTGAAGGCTAATTTCTCTGTCCGGCTATCCCCCCTATGTCACCAATTGTTGCAACGAGGGTGACGTCATTAAGGCCCTCAAGGACATGCTTAGCAATATTTGTCATAAGACATATGATACCTTGTTTAAACGTACGAATTCTTGGATAGGGCATGAAGATATGTTGCCTTGATGAATTATCTTTTCTTGGTCACTTTATTGGTATGAATTACCTTTTCTTGGTCACTTTATTGGTAAGGTGCAAGACTTTTCTAAATTAAGCAAATTAACATCCCTACATCATTAAAGGAATGGAAATGCTTGCTAGATATTACGAATGGAATTCTCCAAACGTGAATTACAAATTCTAAGGGAGAATAGTGTGATCTTTTTCAAGAATATCATATGAATTTTACCTATTTTGATTTGTTGTTACGTGATTTATTACAATTAACGTATATTAAACAGATTGTCAAGAAAATTGGTTCAGGTATATTAAGGGTTTAGAGTACCGCTCGTAGGTGATCCACATGCTCACCCTCTGAACATGAATAAACCAGAATATCATTAATAAAGACTATCACAAACAAATCCAAATATGGGTGGAATAGGCAATTCATTAAGTCCATAAATATGGCAGGTGCATTCGTCAAACCGAAAGACATGAGAAGGAACTCAAAGTTGCCATATCGGGTCCTGAAGGCTGTTTTAGGAATATCTTTCTCCTAAACTATGACCTGGTGGTACCCGACCTCAAATCTATGTTTGAAAAGCATCTAGCTCCCTGTAACGAATCAAACAAGTCATCTATCCTTGAAAGGGGATACTTATTCTTAATAGTTATCTTGTTCAGTTTCCTATAATCGATACATATCCATAGCAAGCCGTCTTTCTTATGTACAAACAATACCGGTGCACCCCAAGGTGAGGTACTGGGTCTGATGAAACCTTTCTCCAATAAATCAATTAAATGCTCCTTCAACTCCTTTAATACATGATAAAGTAGATCCTGGGTCTATCAAGGCACAAACATCGAGAGAACAAATGGTCAACATATATGTCACAACATCCAGTAAGGACTCTTTGTCCTGTCAACAGGCTAACGCATAGATACGATTCTAGTTACCACCTGAGTTTGACCCTCTACCAGTCGAAGATTGAGACTCACGCCCTGAAGGATGCATAGAGATAGCTGATCCTGTTGCTGAATTTGCAAAATGCGCCATACCCCTAGAATCTCTATTTGGGCAATCTCGCATCATATGCCATGGACTTACACATGTATAACAAGCATTAGAACTGGCTCGGCATTGACCCAAGTGTCCTCTATCACAAATGGCACACAGCAGCTGGAATGACCATGTTTGCCCCAAACCTTGCTGTCGCTGCATACGTGCAACCCTGTAGCTAAAGTAGCGGAGGTCTAGATGGCCGTTAGAAGTACTAGGGCTTGTAACTACCCTGAGACTGCTTTTGATATATGGAAAATCTTATCCTTTTCCGCTGCCCTAAATCAGTCCTCTCTGTACCCTACTGCCAGCGCCTACCCCTTTTTATATTCTTGGCAAATGATTGAATCCAAGAGATATCTATACTATCCTGTAATGCAGCAGTGGCACATGCCTCGGCTAACTCTGGGCCAACCCTGCTATTAACCTATGGATCATGTCCCGCATAGTAGCAAGTATGGATGGTGCATATCTGGCTAATGAGTCAAAATGGAGACTATACTCTCGAACATTCAACTGCCTTCTTGAGGGCTAGAAACTGAGCGAGTCGAGCCTGTTGGATCTATCATGGTAAGTACTGGTCAAGGAAAGCATCTGAAAAATTCTCCCAAATAGCAGGAGGTGCATCACGTCCCCTTGGCCTTTCTCACCCCTCGTACCAAAGGATGGCTATATCTCGAAGTCGAAAAGCTGCTAACTCAACTGCCTCTTTCTCTGTAGCATCATAACCTGAAAGATCCTATGAAGCAGATCTATGAAATCCTGCGGGTCCTCCCTCTGATATGTCCTCGTGAACTCTAGGGGATTTAAAGCAATAAACTTTTAGACCTTTGAACTCCCATGTCCCTCAGATGATTCCTACAATAACGGATGCCGTAGCCTGTTACTGGATAGCAACCAAATGTGCCAACAAATGCACAACACTTCTCAAGTCCTGATCTGATGGAAACGGAGAGGGAATTGGATATGCGGTCTCCCTAGGAATCTCCCCAGGGGGCGGAGGAGCCGGTAATTACTGGGTAGGGGTCTCTCTCTGGGACTTCGATTGGGCCCCATATACTGGGAAAACCATGCTAGTCCCCTCACCTACTGTTGTTTCTCTCCTTTGACTAGTTGTATTCTTCCTAGTTACCGTCATCTGTGCATGCACGTCAACATGTAAGTTTTACTCAAATTTCCTATAACTCAATGCTATAACACGATTTAGATTTCAAAGAAGGGTAATCAACTCCTAAATGTCCTATAGTCCCCTACTTATATAATATGGTGCACCACACATCTATAGAAAAGACTCACTAGACGTAGCTTGTAGATTTTCGAGGACAGAACTGCTCTAATACCACTTTTATCATGCCCCAATCCTGGGGGCGAGATCGACACCACTTGGAACTAAGAGACCCGGAACATGTAATGTCATACTTCGGCCATGTGCCACATTGAAAGATAATGTACGAGGTAAAATATAAAATTGAAAAGAGACTAACACTGACTAAATATCAACATAAAGTTGGGCCGGTGAGGCCGTCATAATTACTATAACTGACAAGCTAAAAAAATATACGTACAGGGCCTACAAGCCCAACATACTGCAGTAACTGATAGGATATATCTACAAGCCTTTACTGATAGATGTACGGCGTTCAGAACAGGGGTCTCAACTTAACCAATCTACATATATGCACAAGATGTACACCAAGTTGCTAGACCCAGTAACTCCGAAAGACGGGGAGCTTACCAATAAGGCTGAACTCGGGCAAACACCTACTGAGGAGGTCTACCCGTGTATGTCCTAACCTGCACGCATGAAATGCAGAGCACCCAGAAAGGGACGTTAGTACGAAATAACATACCGAGTATGTAAGGCAATATATTGAAAGCTGAAACTGAACGGATAACTTGAATATATGCTTACCTACTGATATTGACTCTATGTAAGGCAATATATTGAAAGCTGAAACTGAACGGGTAACTTGAATATATGCTTTCATGCTGATATTGACTCAATTCTCTCAATATAATAAGTAAAAGAGTTGTCCGGTCTATAAGGTTCGATATATATATATATATATATATATATATATATATATATATATATATAACTGCTCTGTCTTAGTAGGCTCGCTCATACGTACTCGACCATACTAGGCTCTGTATCTCGGCCAACTGGGCTTGTTTATAGGCACCCGGCCGCAGTAGGCTCGGTTATATAACTTGCCATCTAATCAGAGGTTTCACAATAGGGGCCTGTACATCGATTATAGCTCGATGGTAATGAAAATACTTTAATACTATATCTATAAATTCTCTGCCCTCTTGACTGGAAGAAAGAAATACTCAATTAAATATGAAGTCCCGATAAGGAGAATATTCTGACTTACAAAACTAGAAAATAATACGTAACTTGTGAGACTTGCAAAATATATGTAAATTTCGGATATAAATATTTCTTTATGTATCGTTATTAAACTCGTGTAATTACAAGATCATGCCAAAATGAAATAAAGACTTAGCCTTAATGTATCTGGAATAGAAAAAAATACGAATAATATCTTTGAAAAAAGTTACATCATATTTTCTTAGAATCATAAAATTTTACGTTGCTAAAATTGTAAAAATCTTCGTTGAATTGTTGAAGATTTACGATGCTACGAGATAATCCTGTTACTTCATGATCTAAATCTGATTTTTGGAGTGTCTTTTGAGCATGAAATTTAAGAGTGTCCAACGTTTCCTCCTAAGTTAATGCCTTCCTAAGAGTTTCAAGAATGATTCACGTTTTTTTGGTTTGGTATTGAATCTTTTGGAATGAGTTTGCAAGGTTTGCTCTTAAATTTTTTAAGGTGGAGGTGTCTTGCTACTATTTTATGAACATGACACCTAATATAATGTGAGGATAAGTCAATTACATTGTTAGTGGCTTCTGTCACTCGGGATGGATTGGGGTTTTTGTTTAATTTTTATTAAACATTAGATAATTAGGTAATGTCTTATTATTCAGTAATTAATTCATTATTCGTATAATTAAAAATTATTTTAAATTTCTTAAAATTATACTTATTTTTACTATACTTTATATATTATATTATGACGCTTATATGGTACCTTGTATGGTATTAGTCCATAAATATCGGATAGTATTGCTTGGTCTGTATTTTATCCCAAATCGACAACCTTTAACAAAATTTATTTTTTTTTATTCGTGAATCTTTAACCTTCATGGCCTTTACTTATTGATTGTTATAAATAGCATAAATATGCTAATCTCAAGATAATCTCATCTCCGAGTCTATGTCTATTAACTGAAGAAGAAGCTTTAACATACGAAAAATATGAGATGTAACAATAATGGTATTATGACAGTTTGAAAGATTTTATTGACGTACTTCTCATACATTGCATTCATTTACATTGACCCATGATCAGATGGCGTTATATACACGTATATATATATGAAAATGTTACAACATTATTTACGCAGCACTACCTGATCAGCTAGTATATGTTGATGATTTTGCCCACGGTGACCGAGATGATATGATGAGATGCCCTCAGAGGCTTGATGATTTTATGAGCACATATACCTATGCGCGATATGATATTTACACACATAGCATAGCACTATAAGTATTTCACAATTTATAAAGTTACAGCTTAATTCATTTACTCTATGTTTCTTCCATGTCTTTTATATACTTATATATGTGTGTTAGTTTGTATAGGTTCACTAAACAGTCGAATACTTGGTCCTCTACAAGATTCTACTGAGAATGCTTAATAAAACAACATGTAAATAAGGCAGAGGATTTACACGTAAAAAAATCCCCCACAAGGGGATAAAAAACTATGACCTACACCTGTAGGCTTTTAACTTCACTAACTTGTAATCTGCCTATTACAAGTCACTTTACAATAAATTCTATTGCAAAAGATTCACTCAACTAACTTGTGGTACTCTTACCACAAGCCACTTTGTGACTTCCTAGTTACAAATGTTTTTTCTAACTTGTGATGCTCTTACCACAAGCCACTTTGTAACTCTACGATTACAGAGACTTTTCCTTATGACTAAGTCCAGACACAACATAAACTCAAGGAGTTTACAAATTTTCAAGAGGATTTCTAATCAAACACTTCTAGGTAAGTATATTAGGAGATACAATAAGTATAATAACAAGGTTACAACTCAACTAGGATAACAACATGATATCTTTTAGGAACTGGTCCGTAGTTGCGTTCAACCTTATTCAAGCTTGTGAGGATTGATTTCTCTATTTTTTCAAGAGGCTTGAATGAGAAATAGAAACCTTCCAGTAATATTTTTATAAAGCTCATTGTGGGTACATCTTGATCACATTACTTGAAAAAATGTGAGTATTTTTTTGGTTAGAGAATGAGTGGGCGGACAATGCAGTGCGACAGAAACAATAGCGTCAATCATTTAATTTTCAGCTATGTCCAATTGACTTTGTACTGCTATGAGGAAACCACAAGAGTATCAGGTTCTTGTGTGTGTTCCTAGCTCCTGAAGTTGTCGCAGTTCACCTTTCGTTGGAATCTGTTAAAGCTTGCAGTAGTCCAAGTAGGCCACATTCCATATCTGGTTCTTAACAGTAATTTTGTTAGATCATCAAAATATAAGGCAAGAGTACTTAAAGTCTATCAACATACCTTATATACTCTGTACATTATTTATACTGACGTCCTTTTGTGGGGACACTGCATTCATGCCTGCAGGTATAAACAATCGTTTGGTGATCCCTCATAGTAGACGATGTTAGCATTCAGCGAAGGATTGGTAAAACTCTACCTCATTTGAAGTGCAGCTGAGTCTGAGTCATCATGTCAGAATTTTGCTACAAACTTATGGGTAGGCTGGTACCCTATCCCATTTGATGTTAAATACTCTTAGACGCTTTATAGATAGATGTTCATTTTGTGCAATATATCAGAGTCCTTGGCGGCTCATATGTATTCACATTTTAAGAATGATGGTACATTGATGTAGTGCTTTTCCACTTATAGTTATATATTACGAGTTGTGGCTATGTTGGCCTAGTTACCAATGATAGTATGATAAGAAAGATATGTATGCTTTTATTCAATTGAGTAAGGCACGGGGTGCCCGTCGGGCATCATCGATTTGGGTCGTGAAAAAAGTGGTATCAGAGCAGTTATATCCTAGGGAGTCTACAAGCTGTGTCTAGTAGAGTCTTATTTATGGGTGTATCGTGCAACACATTTATAAGCAGGTGGCTATAGGGCATTAATGATTGTCACTCTTTCTTCTTACTCTAGATAGTATGTTAGAGCTCACTTATAAGAAGTCAAATTTATAACTTCTATTTTACTCATAATAAGATGATACCTACATCCAGCAATTGGTAGATATTGCATGTGGCTATAGTAGAGTTGGCTTAAAGGAACTTCGATTTTTCATGATGCTTATGATGAGTAAATGTAAGGTCTTCGGTAGATCATGTGTGTACTAAGACATGTAATCTTCTTGATAGGAGCCTTAAGGTATGAATATCTATTCACCTTTATGGTAAAAAGTGTTGGACAATACGCTTTACGCTAGAGGGGGGGGGGGGTGAATAGCGTTTTAAAAATATTAAGCGTTTTAGTGCGGAATTTAAAAAACTTTGCAGAAATTAAAACAAGTGCAGTAGAATAAACTTACACAATGATGTATCCTGGTTGGCCACAAACGTGGTTAGTCCAGTCCCCGAGAGACTCTCTCGAGATTTCCACTAAACTTGTCAAGCTTACGGGTGCTTAACAAACCGTTACAGCTGAGGACACAAGCCTCACCTAGTTGCTCGGGGATCACAATCCCAAAGACTTCAATTGCTCGGGGATACCAATCCCAAAGACTTCAATTGCTCGGGGATAACAATCCCAAAGACTTCAACTGCTCGGGGATAAGAATCCCAAAGACTTCAACCGCTCAGGGATAACAATCCCAAAGACTTCAACCGAGGAATCACAAGTTCCTCAACAAACGAGAATCGCAATTCTCTTACAAACACAAAACACACTCACTTTACAGAGCACTCCTTAATGAGTAGATATGAGTAGAAATAGTACGCTCAAGATCACAACAACTTAGCTCAATAGAATGGCTCTTCAAAAAGCTTTATGGATGAATGGAAAATGATGATCAATGTAAGAAAGCTTTTAGCAATGAAAATACTCAAAGTGTATATGTTGTTGTTATGAAAACACTGAGTTGAAGCTGTATTTATAGGTGAAAAACTCAGTCTTACCGTTGTCTAATTGCCAATTAAGGATTGCTGAAATTACTCAGTGACAATCGATTGTCAAGACTAAACAATCGATTGTTTGCCTATCAGATTAAAAATTCAATCCCAGATTTTACGTCAACAATCGATTACTTCAAATCAATAATCGATTATTTATAACGTTAAGAAATCCTTTCCAATTTTTGGCATAAAACATCGATTGTCCGGAAATCAACAATCGATTATTTTAACAACGTTCAGAAAATCTTTTCCAGATTTTAAGCAAAACATCGATTGTTAAATATCAACAATCGATTACCTGAAGGTAATTGAAAATATATGACAACGGTCAGCTTCAACAATCGATTATCAAATGGAATAATCGATTATTAATTAATTTCAAAACTCTCTGTCTCATATATAATCGATTATCAAAAGCCACAATCGATTATCATTTTATTTAAAATCACTGGGAGACATTTTTCTCATTCTAATCGATTACCATTAGTTCATAATCGATTTTTATGAGTTTTGAAAACTTTGCCTCAGTTAACAATCGATTATCATAAGTACACAATCGATTGTTATGCAGTTTGCAAAAATCTGATGTTAACTGACTTACTCACAATCGATTATCATTAATTCACAATCGATTGTCATGCAGTCTTGGCTTAGAGATACTCGATTATCATAAATACATAATCGATTATCTTAGCCCAGATTTTTGAGGCATGCTTGGAAAACATTTTAACAAATGTAAATATGCATAGTTTAAAATCATTTGACACTTAATTTAAATATGCATGATTTTGGAAAAATAATTTTAGTAGAGAAGCCATGTTATGAGCCAAGTTGAGGAATCAAGATCACAATTAATATTGACTCAATTATAACATTTCTAAACTTTGTCTTGAGCTTCTTGTAATGCATCCATTTTGTGCTTGTCCTTGAGTACTGCTATATATCGCTTTTTGCTTTGTTTGACATTCATCAAAACCTACAAAAGAACACACGTTTAGTATATTGCATTTGAAACGTGTTTCCAACAATTTCCCCCTTTTTGATAATGGCAAACATAAGCGGGATATATGCAATAATTATTTTGATAATCCAAGACAAGTGTAAAGTATGCAATTTGATGTTCCCCCTCAATTCATGTTCCCCCTCACTTTAAGCATGAATGAAGTTGAGAGTGATATAGCATACTTCTTGATATCCCGTTTCTTCCCCCTTTTGCCGTTAGCAAAAATATATACAAGAGAAGAATATGCAAAAAAAATATGAAATAAACAAAAGTTTATTTACTGGAAAATAACATTACATGGGTGGAGCCAAACACAATAAAACGAACAACAACTAACCAACCAAGGAAAAACAAATCAAAAACAACAATTTCACATCATCAAAAACAACAATTTCATCATTCATCACCCTCATCCCCTTCATCATCATTGGGAGGCGCTTGATATGGCACCACCTGAGCATAGGCATAATGCACGTGATCAAAGTAACCATGGACCTCACGGGTTAATTGAGTAATTTGGTCAGAGATAGTCCGGAGGGTAGGCTCCTGAGGAGGATGAGCACGACGGGCTTGTCGATTTTGAGGAGGAGCGGGAGCATGATCACCATCATGATGAAAGGAAGACTCCGAAATTTCCCAGATTTTGGTGCTCTTTTTGAGAGGACCATTAGCAATATTGACCCCGGAAGCTTCAAGAAATTTCATTATTAAGAGGGCATAGGGGAGAGGTATGTCATCTCTGGTGGCATTGAACATATGAGATTGAATAAGCTTGCACCAATTGATTTTAACACCGGTGATAATGGCATGAAGAAATTTGGCATCCTCTTGGGAAATGGTGGTGTGATTGAGTTTACGGGGTTTGAGAACACGAGTGATGAAATAGAGAATGAAACGATAATTCGGGTCCATACCCTTTATGGTGGGACGACGGGAAGAAGACTCATCATAGGCGACTCCGGCTTGGCGGAAGAGATTAGCTTCATCAATCATGTCCCCGGCATCATTTATGTACTGGTAGATGTCTTCACCATCATGCGGAATGCCGGCAATGAGGTGGAGGTTATCTTCAGAGATTAGAATGGAAATGCCGTTAACATTGGTAACGAGTTCACCCTCATCATCTTTGTGAAGGTTGGAGTAAAAAGCTTCAACCAAAGTAATGTTGTAGTAGGGGTGAGTAAGGAGTAGGAAATTGAAAAGTTGGCACTCTCTTAGCATATTCGCGGCTGGAATGAATGGTGCAACAAGAGCGTTTGTTGAAAAGCGAGGAGGGAGAATAAGGCGTTTCTCAAATTTGGTTAAGAAACGGGTGAGCTCTTCATCGGATTCAAAGAATAGAACCGATCCATCTTGATATGGATGGCGAGAAGAAGAAGCACCTTGTTTGGAACGAGCACGTTTGGAGTTGCGGCTTGACATTTTTGAAAAGGATGTGCTAGGATTTTTCAAAGATAACAAGATAATTTGATGCTTGGGAGGCTTGAGTGAGTATACAAGAGCATATGTGCAGCCTATATATAGAGAAGGAATGAATCTTACACTTATTTGAAAAGATTTGAAGAGATTTGAAGAGCTTTGAAGTCTGAAACGGTAAAAATAAATTCACTGACCGTTCAATAATCGATTGTTTGAATAGAATAATCGATTGTCATTAATGAAAATGATCTGACACATCGATTACACGCCAGAACGGTAAAAAAAAATTTGAAAAAGATAGTCGATTGTCAAACTTGGTAATCGATTGTTTTTCATATTTATGACCTGACAGGAATCGATTGTAGAGCCAAAACGGTAACATAAGTTTAAAACAGATAATCGATTGTCAATATATAGTAATCGATTATTTCACTCACAGAGAGTTTGGATTTTGGCAAATAATCGATTGGCAGAACAAATAATCGATTGTTTGGAAGGGGGATGCTAAAATGATGAGACTTAATTCTATCAAGCAATGTAAACATTCAACAAGATTTCATGACAAAAAAAATTGAATCAACAAATAATCGATTATTGATACTGATAATCGATTGTAAGCATAAATAATCGATTATGATCAATTTTTCTTGTATCAAGACAATTTATACTTTCCTCTTACCTTTTGGGGGATACCTGCAAAATAGAATTAAACATCTCCGACGCTCAAGTCAGTAATCTATAAATGAAATAATAACTTTGAAACTAGTGTAGTCGGGTGAAAAACGTGAACTCTTAAGAATTTTGTCCTAGGATGTTCTTAAGAGGGTTTAGGGTACTTAGCTTCCCTTCGACTTTGCCAATTACCTGATTTTGAACATCCTCCGTTCATTTTGGTCTTTTGACTCATTCTTCAATTTAAGAAGCTTCTTCCACAATTTTGCCTTTGTCTTCCTTGTATTTTGTCTTTTAAGTTTTTCGAAAATACTTCCGATTTTGAAAAAAAATGCCTAAATCGACTTTTCTGTCTCTTCCTCCTTCTTTGTGCTTTAATTGAAGGAATTTTGAATTCGTCTCCCGTCAAGTGTTTGGAGTATCCACTACACTTGATTCCTTCAAGCACACCTGCAAAACAAATCAATGCTCTTTTGGTACCCATGCCATTTTGGGTCCTTGAGGGTTATGCATACTATAATGATATGTTTGAGTAGCATGTCTATGTCTAGTAAAGCATGCGGGAGCAATATGACCAATTCGTCTACAATAATGACATGTCACATTTGGATTATGCATGCGTCTAGGCTCATAGTAGCTAGAATAATGCACATTGTTTACTCTATTTTCATTTCTCCTAATTTGAGCACCATAATCATTTCTAGGTTGAACATTTCGGGATCTTCTAGCATGATCACTGTTGTGCCTAAAATATGCATCATGTCTATGGTGACGATTGCTAGGCGGAAGGTCATGTCTAGGTCTCCTAATATTTTGTCTAGCATGCATGTTTGTTTTAGGAAAGGCATTTTTGTTATTAATCCTAGATTTAGCTCTAGGTGGTTGGGTTTTTGCATCAACCTCTTCTTCATTTATGAAGCCTATTCCATGCTTGGTTGATTTCAAGTTATCAAGCACCACATTCAAGTTTTTATGAGAGGAGTTGAATTTATCTAGTGTGCCTTTTAATCTACCTACTTCATTCTTAAGGTCTACACAAGAAGCACAATTTTTTGTAGAACTCTCGGGCTTGTCAGAACTTCTTTTCCCATAAAACTTGTTTTGTTCTAGTAGCTTCTCATTTTCCAAAACCAATTTTTCTAATTCTTTTTCCTTTAATGAAAACTGTTTTTGAAAATCTTGTTCTTTTAGAGAAGCATTTTCTCTTAAACTAGTGACGGTTTTTGTAACTTTGAGAAATTCAGCATACAATTCATCAAAGGCATTTCTCATGTCATCAAGAGTATAAAAATTTTGAGAAGAGATTTGACTTACCTCACTTTGATTTTCTTCCTGTGCCATGAGGCAGAGATTTGCCGCTTCTTCATTTTCTTCTTCACTGGATTCGTCTCCGGAATCTCCTCCCCAAGATATGTATGCTCGTTGCTTCTTGAAGGGTTTCTTCTCCTTTTTAAGATTTGGGCAGTTTGTTTTGATATGCCCTGTTTCACCACATTCATAACATTTAACTTGCTCACCTTGCTTTTTCCCTTTGCGGTCATATTCTTTTCGCATGAATTTTTGGAACTTTTTGATGATGAGTCCGAATTCGCTATCTCCATCCTCTTCAATTGGTGATTGACTTGTGCTCGCCTTTAGAGCAATCTTTTGCCTTCTTTGTTCATCAATAACAGGGTTAAGAATAGTGGATTCATAAGTCTTAAGATTACCTCTAAGAGCGTCTATGGTGACGTTCGTGATTCCAATTGACTCTTGAATCGCATCGGCCTTTGATCGCCATGCCGGTGTTAGACTCCTAAGGATTTTTCGAACTAGTTCTTTGTCTGTGAACGTCTTCTTGAGCGCGTGGAGATCATTCACTATTGATGAGAACCGCTCAAACATCTCGTCTACCTTTTCGCCTTCCTTCATATGGAACAATTCGTAAGCATGAGTTAAAAAGTCAATTTTAGCTTCTCTTACCTGGTCAGTCCCTTCGTAAGTGACCTCAAGCTTGTCCCACATTTCTTTCGCTGTTTTGCAGCAGGAGATTTTCCTGTAATCATTAGCATTAACAGCACAAAGTAATAAATTAATAGCTTTAAAGTTATTTTGGACCATTCGATTATCCTCGGCGTTGAATTCCTCTTCTGATTTTGGCACCCATTCTCCTTCCACCTTTTTGACAGGAACCTCATTTCCTTTGGTGTACACCTTCCACAAGTAAGGGCTGTTTGATCTGACGAATATCTGCATCCTTTCTTTCCAATATGAATAATTAGTCCCGTTAAACAAAGGAGGTCTTGTGGGGCACTGTCCTTCATCAATACCTGCAAAAGAGTCTAGAGTAGAAGCCATGGAAAGATTCTCTCAAACGGTTAAGTCTTTCAGAGAGTATGGCTCTGATACCAATTGTTGGACAATACGCTTTACGCTAGGGGGGGGGGGGTGAATAGCGTTTTAAAAATATTAAGCGTTTTAGTGCGGAATTTAAAAAACTTTGCAGAAATTAAAACAAGTGCAGTAGAATAAACTTACACAATGATGTATCCTGGTTGGCCACAAACGTGGTTAGTCCAGTCCCCGAGAGACTCTCTCGAGATTTCCACTAAACTTGTCAAGCTTACGGGTGCTTAACAAACCGTTACAGCTGAGGACACAAGCCTCACCTAGTTGCTCGGGGATCACAATCCCAAAGACTTCAATTGCTCGGGGATACCAATCCCAAAGACTTCAATTGCTCGGGGATAACAATCCCAAAGACTTCAACTGCTCGGGGATAAGAATCCCAAAGACTTCAACCGCTCGGGGATAACAATCCCAAAGACTTCAACCGAGGAATCACAAGTTCCTCAACAAACGAGAATCGCAATTCTCTTACAAACACAAAACACACTCACTTTACAGAGCACTCCTTAATGAGTAGATATGAGTAGAAATAGTACGCTCAAGATCACAACAACTTAGCTCAATAGAATGGCTCTTCAAAAAGCTTTATGGATGAATGGAAAATGATGATCAATGTAAGAAAGCTTTTAGCAATGAAAATACTCAAAGTGTATATGTTGTTGTTATGAAAACACTGAGTTGAAGCTGTATTTATAGGTGAAAAACTCAGTCTTACCGTTGTCTAATTGCCAATTAAGGATTGCTGAAATTACTCAGTGACAATCGATTGTCAAGACTAAACAATCGATTGTTTGCCTATCAGATTAAAAATTCAATCCCAGATTTTACGTCAACAATCGATTACTTCAAATCAATAATCGATTATTTATAACGTTAAGAAATCCTTTCCAATTTTTGGCATAAAACATCGATTGTCCGGAAATCAACAATCGATTATTTTAACAACGTTCAGAAAATCTTTTCCAGATTTTAAGCAAAACATCGATTGTTAAATATCAACAATCGATTACCTGAAGGTAATTGAAAATATATGACAACGGTCAGCTTCAACAATCGATTATCAAATGGAATAATCGATTATTAATTAATTTCAAAACTCTCTGTCTCATATATAATCGATTATCAAAAGCCACAATCGATTATCATTTTATTTAAAATCACTGGGAGACATTTTTCTCATTCTAATCGATTACCATTAGTTCATAATCGATTTTTATGAGTTTTGAAAACTTTGCCTCAGTTAACAATCGATTATCATAAGTACACAATCGATTGTTATGCAGTTTGCAAAAATCTGATGTTAACTGACTTACTCACAATCGATTATCATTAATTCACAATCGATTGTCATGCAGTCTTGGCTTAGAGATACTCGATTATCATAAATACATAATCGATTATCTTAGCCCAGATTTTTGAGGCATGCTTGGAAAACATTTTAACAAATGTAAATATGCATAGTTTAAAATCATTTGACACTTAATTTAAATATGCATGATTTTGGAAAAATAATTTTAGTAGAGAAGCCATGTTATGAGCCAAGTTGAGGAATCAAGATCACAATTAATATTGACTCAATTATAACATTTCTAAACTTTGTCTTGAGCTTCTTGTAATGCATCCATTTTGTGCTTGTCCTTGAGTACTGCTATATATCGCTTTTTGCTTTGTTTGACATTCATCAAAACCTACAAAAGAACACACGTTTAGTATATTGCATTTGAAACGTGTTTCCAACAAAAAGACATGAGAGAATCAGAAGGTACAAGTTTCAACAAGTAAAAGAAGCAAGATAAAGAAGGGTACGAGGCACCTAGTTTGTGAAGATGATCATTATCTACAATTTAGGAAGATAGATATAAACATTTTGAGTTACCTTCAATAGTGATAGAGGTATGTACAATTGGCCACACCAAACTCAGTTATGTCCTATGGGAGCTAACAAATATAGTTTAAGATAACGATTGAATATTAGGATCGAGTCGGGTTTAGAGTAACCTAAAATTTTTGATGGATTTTTAGCATTAGTTGATATTTCCGAAGGATAGTACAAATGTGGTAATAGATCTCATTGTGAGACACCCAACTGGTACACTCTAGAATAGTATAACTAGATAGAATACTAGAATGCTCCAAAAAAACTATATTACAAAGATAGGCACTAGAAGCCTAGAAGGGATAAATATTACCTTAGTGTGACTCACGTCTCTAATTTAGAGAGAATGTTTTACAACTTAAAAAGCCAGTGAATAGAGCAAGGGAAGTTAAAGCAAAAGAATATCTTGTTGAAGTTTTCAGAATAAAGTGATGGACATAAATGTTAGCGGAAAATAAGAAGAGAGTTAATGAAGCATTGTGAGTAAGATATGATACATGGATGACAACTGTAGATAAAACAAATGACAGTATTACAGAATCTATAGTCAAGTGAAGGAAAAGATGAGAGGTGACAGATCTTGAGACAAAAAAAGAGTATAGGCCATAAAGTCATATCATCATTTTGAGAAATAAGTTCATGACTCTAGCGTGATCACCAGAAGGAAAAGTTAGACCCTAGGGTAATAGAAATCAATATGGGCTGGTGAACAAGATAAACTAAACATGAATTAGTGACTAAGTACTTTGATAATAGTCGACATTATGAGAAATTCAGAGATTGCATTCCAGTGATAACAAAATAGATGACAGAAGAATAACCTTTAAAGGTCATTCAGAAAGAAGCTTCCTTAAAGCAAGCAATGTGAGCAAAGTTAAGCTTAAGGGACGGTATGTGCCAGTTATACTAAGTGTTAGCCTTTCGAGTAAGAAATTTTGTTATCCTTGGTTCAGAAGATTACTGCAAGGTGAGTAAGGGTCATCAATGATGTGAAAATACACCAAAGATGAAGCGGTAAAACATCTATAGGTAGATTATAATAGCTCTAACTCTTAGTACTCCCATAAAGGGGAGAGGGATATGGAGTTATGTGGCATTAAGTCAGAATTAAGTGGTTCTAGTAACTATGAAGTAGTAAAGGAATAATGCAATAAAAATGAGAAAGGGATGAGATTGCACTTACTCAAATCCAACTGATATGCTATGATTCCAAAATATTATGCAAACATGATGTCAAGGAGAGGAAGTAAAGGTTACTTCCCAAGATGTTATTGATAAATAATAAGCCAGTGGGGGACGTAAGTTAAGACAAATGAAATGATACCAAGAAAGATTACGCAAAATATTGATATGAGAATGGGCCAACGAGTAGTTAGTAGTTGATCCAAGAAGAGCCTAGTTAATGCTAGACAAGAGGATCCAGAAAAATCATCAGGTCGTGTAAGATAAACACAGTAAAAATAACATAGTAAATTCAGCCTTGCAGTTATGACATTGTAATACTTGAGATATATCCAGGTAGGAGTTGAGGAAGCTAAAGGTACCATATGGGTGTTATGGAAATAAAAAAGAATTCCACTGGGAAGAAAGTCAAAATATTAGTTCAGAAGCAACCCTACAAGCACAAGTGCATGGAGGTAAGAAACTATGAATAATTATAAGCGAGGAAGGACATAAAAAATTCCGTAAAGTATATGATGTAATAAGCTTGCATCTTTACAAGAGTCAGGGGGTCTTTCCTAAGTATTACAAAGAAAGGCTAGTTGAGAAAATTAGGAAGAAGGCTTCAACCTAAGCACAGTGACCTAAAGAGGAAATGGTCTTGAAACAACAGTCTTACAACAACATTATATGAACTCCATAAGAAAGTGTGTCACGTCCCCTTTTTCCCTCCCCGTTTTGAGACAGGGCAAGAGGTCCGGGTTTTGACATTCACGGGGTGCAATGAATCACTTCCTTTTGGGAACTGGGTAGTTGAAAAGTCGCCACCTTACGGATTATGGTGCGTTAGGGCACCTAGTGCGATTAACCCTAGGGTTGGTTAGCGTTACCAAATATTACGGCAAGGGCTCGAAGTAACCTCGAGGAGAAGGTGTTAGGCATCCCTCTTGATCCACAACCGTAGGTCTCGGCCGAACTTATATTCACAAATTAGTCCATATAAAAAGGTTAATCAAATATGTTGCAAATAAAGCACATTGGATAACTCAAACAATAATATAAAGGTTTGAGCAAGTTGTAAAATAAAGGTTTAAAAAAAGAAAGGATTTGGTAAAGAAAGGTCCTAGGTTGGTTATCATATAGGATCACCCCACGAAATGTCCGGTAAACACTCCTCAATGAGCGGCTACATGTGACATTAACACGTAGTCATCATATCCCATGTCTACCCTTCCCATCCCCTTACTGGTCATTCAAAGCGAGTGTTTGGTCAGATTTTCCTACTGTGTGCTGCTACCCGTTCCTTCTTAATGGTCCTGGAAGGAGTTAAAACTTCTACCTTTATGTGGTTCTAGACGTACTTCTAAGGCATTTAAAGGCAAAAATTCTAAGTCGACAGTCAAAAACATTAGGACTTCACACGTAATGGGAGCAATTAAGAGGCTCATAGTTTCCTCCTCAAATAAACACATAAGCACCATGACTCAAGCATAATTAAGGTCTTTCATTAATAATTTTCCTAAAGCAGGATATCTAAGTGAATATGCAAAAACACAAAAAACCTCTTTTTTAGACTCAAAAACTATACCCTAGTAGTTGCCTAGGGACTATTTTTAGAAGCCTGTTAGGATCAGAAAATATTAAGCGACCGAGACAGTTTCAGAGAGATGTAGTTTGAAAACGCCCGAAAGGCTTGCCTATATGCAGAAGACTGGTGTCTATATTAATGCAGAAATGAATAGATTTTCTAAATAAATTCTTATAGGAATGGTATCTAATGAGATCGAGGCAGTTTAAAGGTACTAGTTTCAGAAAATGCGTAATACTTAGTAAGACTAAATCAGAAATGAACGAGGTGTGATTAACTCGATTTGTTAGACTAAAGTAAATTATCAGACAATATTTCGAGTAAAGTTCCCTATAGGCATGATATCTAGGCATATTTCTGCTTCTGAACGATTTGCAGGCATAAAATCAGACATAAATACTAGTTGTAATTGAAATTGGATCAGGTTCTATAAGCATGTCATCTATTATTGAACTGATTTTAAGACATGATTGTTTGGGACCTATAAGCATGGTTTCTAAACATGATAGAATATAAAAACCTTATAGACATGGTTTCTACTTGATGAGCAAACAAATTTAAAAGTGAAATCCTAATGGCATGATTTCTATTAGCTAAAGCCATCAGATTCAAAAGAGTAAAATCCTATGAACATGATTCTACCCGTATAACCCCATAAAGTATGCATCTACCCAACCTTTTTTACTAAATATCCCAAACATCTTTTAACAAATTATTACAGGCTAATAAATATAACATAAGTAAAATATAAAATCAAGAAGCTATTTTATAGGTTGACTTCAATTAGGCATACGTTTCCCAAAGCCTCCAATGGTCTCATAAGCCTTAGTTCCATAGACAAAATAAAAGTATAGGTGCATCAAAGTTCTCTAAGGATCTCAAGGATCCCAGGCAGTGCTTAAACATAGGCTTAGTAACGCAGAGAATTGAACAAGTACAGTGTGAGAAAGCTAGCCTGAGTATGCTAGAGTTCAAAGGGTTCTCAAAAGGATTCCAAGGTAGTACACATACTAGAGGGGGTAGTACTTGTTGACTAAGAATAGAGTGAGAAGTGAAGGACACAAGTTGAAAGAGTTTTAGTAATAAACCGTGTTTAACCAACCTTTTCTTTTGAAAATAATGTAGTAAAACAATAGAGATTATTGTAAAAGAAAAGAGTGAGATAGTTGACAAAGTTCAAACACCTTAGGATAGCTACATAAATAGCTAGTTCACAAAATCAAACGAATTCAATAGTAACACACATGAGTCAAGGGGGTTTAGGACACATAGAACATTTGGCTGCAAACACATAACCCAGCAAAGGTCTTTGGACTGGTTCAGCCATGCTCAGAAACAGCTGACACTGTCATAGTCATAGAACCAGTCATGAAGAACATAAACACATAGGGGGTGATAGGGATTTGGGACATCATGGGATATAGGAGGATAAGCGTACAATAAGTAATAGATAATTTGTAAGGCATGCTCGGAAACACACATAATGGGAATGTACTAATCTAAAATAAGGGGAAGATATAATAACATGCTGATAACACATCTCTTAACTACAATTTTCCCAACAAAACCACAAATAGAAGCAAACCAGAAACAAAAAGAACTGAAAAAAATAAGAGAAGCATGTTGTTGTTGAAACTTTGAATTGAAACTGGGACATACCAATGAAGAAGAGAGTAAGAAGAATGAAAGAACAATAGAGCAGAAATTGTTAGCTATGGCTTGCAGTCGGCTAACAGTAGCAAATAGCACAAGAGAGAGAGAGATAGATAGATAGATAGAGAGAGAGAGAGAGAGAGAGAACAAAAGTTTTTAGTAAGAGATGGAGTTTTTAACCCAAGTGTTTGTGTCTATGTTAATGAAATACTAGAGTACTTATAGTTAAAAAATCGGTAGTAAAATAAGATAAGAATCATAGTAGCCTGGTAATTAAGGTACTCATAATCAGTCACTAAGAAATCAAGGTATGTACTCCTTATATTAAGGGAATCAAATCAAACGGTAAGATTCGTCATCTAAGAAAAGAAGGAAATCAGTACATGACTAAATAAGGAATGAATCACAGGTTCAATAAGCATAGAGTAGTCAAGTAGGACTAGGTTCAGAAAACTCCAATTAAGGAATGATTCAGTAAGAATAATGTATCAGAACAAATAAGGTAGGGAATCAGACAAATTAAAAAGACGAGGCAGAGTTTTAGGGTTTTAAAAGAAAGCCTTTCAATCAAACCATCAAATAAATAAATAAAAATCAAATCAAGAAAGGGTTATGATTATATTTCAACATATAAATAGAGAAGGACAAACAGACGTAGAAACTAGGCAAGGTCAACAATATTGATAGAAAGAGACAAGAGACGAACAGATCCAGATGAATACGATCATGCATTGGTGATACAAGTAGGATAAATAATCAATAAAAACCCATTCGAAGCATAATAACCACAAAAACGTAACAAAAGTCGAGTAGTCATGCTACAAAAACAAAGATGATCTAAAAAAATTAGGAATTTTAACATAGGTGAGTTGAAAAAGTCGTAAGAACATAGAATCAGTTAAGATATGCAAGAAACAGGTTTAAACATAAATAAAGTCATTTTAAACAAGTATAGAAGAAACATTAAGAAACCCTAATTTTTATCAAAAAAAAAATTGATGATTTTTCAAAAGAAGTTTGAGAATAGTGGAAAATATAGTAAGAAACAGACTTAATTCGTTAAAAAGAGCACGTATCCGAGAGATACAAACGAAAGTTAGGGTTTCGAAGGAAACCTATATAAAAACGGAAGAACCTGCTATAAACTTCAAAGATCGTAACAAATATGGTGCGATTTTGCCCAAAATCATATCGGAGAAGCTATGAACAACAGAAACAACAACCCTAGATCCAAATTGGCATGGCCCAGGGCCCTTGAAGGCCTTAAAGATGATGATCAAGGATGATCAAGGTGATGGAGGAACCATTGGAAGCTTGGGGTTGAAAGACGGTCACTAGAGATGATTGGAGAGTGAGGCGCAGGTTGAAGAAGGCTAGGGTTATGTTGAGAGAAGAGAGAAGATGAGAGAGTTTAAGGGCGCGGAACCTCAGAAATGAGATAGGGTTAGTGGTCATTAGGATTAATAAAGGAAAAGGCTCATTTGGACCGTTGATTTGGGAGATCAACGATCAGGATTTGATCGGGTAGATGGGTTCTGGGTTTGGGTAGGAGTTTATAGGGTCTGGATCGAGTTAATTGGCTAGGAAATTGAGCTAAGAGTGGGTTCACTTTAGGCTAAGATTGAGATCCAAATCTTGCTATGATTTAAATTGCCACTTTTTCTTATTTTAATTTATAATAAATAGTAAGTAATTTATGGAAAATATTTTAATGTGCCAACATGATTTAACATATATAATTATTGTTTTAAAAATATAGAGGCTGATTTTACATACATAAAATATAGTTATACATTAAAATGGGCTAATATTATAATTATATATAATTTAGCTTTAAAAATACTCAATGTAATTATATAAATGCATGGAAAATATATTAGCCTTATTTTAGCATAAGTATAGAAATTAAATGAATAAATCATCATAAAAATAATTTTGGAAATAACTATCGAGGATTTTATGAATAAAAGGGGAGAAAATAAATCAATTAAAACCCTCAAAATTATGAAAATAATTATAAGAATATTGTGCATGCTTATATATATATATATATATATATATATATATATATATATATATATATATATATATTTGTTATTTTGAAGGTATTTATGCATATTTAAAATATATAGGAAAAATGTAGGTATCAACAGCTGGCCCTCTTTATCCGGGAATTTTTGGGTAAAGAAATGGTGACCAATTTTGACAGGATGGGATGTTTTAAAAGACAGAGGTGGAGCTCCAGTTTTCGAGTTTCCTACATGTAAGGCTCCATGAAAACTTGCACTCAAAACTTATGAGCTCGTAGTACCAAATTATGACAATGTGTTAAGGAATGTGTAAAATTCTTTAGAGCTCTATTCATGTTTTTCCAAGCTTGATTGTCAGACTAAAACTATGAGGCTTGAATTTCCCAATGATCCCGTTGTTGAGTGTCAAGGAAATAATGTAGTGCCTAGAGGTCGGTTTATTTCCTACCTTATGGCTACAAAGATGATCAAGAAGGAGTGTATCTATCATTTAATGTCCGCTGAACACTCCTCAATGGTAAAGAAAGGTCCTAGGTTGGTTATCATAGAGGATCACCCCACGAAATGTCCGGTAAACATTCCTCAATGAGGGGCTACATGTGACACTAACACGTAGTCATCATATCCCATGTCTACCCTTCCCATCCCCTTACTGGTCATTCAAAGCGAGTGTTTGGTCAGATTTTCCTATTGTGTGCAGCTAAGGTTCCTTCTTAATGGTCCTGGAGGGAGTTAAAACTTCTACCTTGATGTGGTTCTAGACGTACTTCTAAGGCATTTAAAGGCAAAAATTCTAAGTCGACAGTCAAAAACATTAGGACTTCACACGTAATGGGAGCAATTAAGAGGCTCATAGTTTCCTCCTCAAATAAACACATAAGCAGCATGACTCAATCATAATTAAGGTCTTTCATTAATAATTTTCCTAAAGCAGGATATCTAAGTGAATATGCAAAAACAGACAAAACCTCTTTTTTAGACTCAAAAGCTATACCCTAGTAGTTGCCTAGGGACTATTTTTAGAAGCCTGTTAGGATCAGAAAATATTAAGCGACCGAGACAGTTTAAGAGAGATGTAGTTTGAAAACGCCCGAAAGGCTTGCCTATATGCAGAAGACTGGTGTCTATATTAATGTAGAAATGAATAGATTTTCTAAATAAATTCTTATAGGTATGGTATCTAATGAGATCGAGGCAGTTTAAAAGTACTTGCTTCAGAAAACGCGTAATACTTAGTAAGACTAATTCAGAAATGAACGAGGTGTGATTAACTCGATTTGTTAGACTAAAGTAAATTATCAGACAATATTTCGAGTAAAGTTCCCTATAGGCATGATGTCTAGGCATATTTCTGCTTGTGAACGATTTGCAGGCATAAAATCAGACATAAATACTCGTTGTAATTGAAATTGGATCAGGTTCTATAAGCATGTCATCTATTATTGAACTCATTTTAAGACACGATTGTTTGGGACCTATAAGCATGGTTTCTAAACATGATAGAATATAAAAACCTTATAGGCATGGTTTCTACTTGATGAGCAAACAAATTTTGAAAGTAAAATCCTAATGGCCTGATTTCTATTAGGTAAAGCCATCAGATTCAAAAGAGTAAAATCCTATGAACATGATTCTACCCTTATAACCCCATAAAGTATGCATCTACCCAACGTTTTTTACTAAATATCCCAAACATCTTTTAAAAAATTATTACAGGCTAATAAATATAACATAAGTAAAATATAAAATCAAGAAGCTATTTTATAGGTTGACTTCAATTAGGCATACGTTTCCCAAAGCCTCCAATGGTCTCATAAGCCTTAGTTCCATAGACAAAATTAGGGGTGTGCATTCGAATCGATTTATCGATAAATCGAATCGATTATCTGTTATCGAAATCGAGAAAACCAAAATCGAAAAAAATCGAAACCTTATTGAAACGATAACGATAAGCATATGTACAAATCGATAATCGATAAGCAATTATCGTTAAGGGTAAAAATCGAATCGATAAGTCGAATGCACACCCCTATCACTGTAGACACTTATAAAATGAATAATTACCTATTTGTGTAGATTAATATAACATACAGAATGTATATATATTCCGCTACTATTTTGAAAGCGGCTATACAATATCATTTTCCCTAATGTATACCATTTCATTTACTCTAAGTCCATTACCCTATTATTTCATCTACCACGTTTAAGGAATAATTATATTTAAAGATCAAGGGAATGAAGTTCAAATTAATGGAAAATAAAATTAGTCATGATGATGTATTTTGTCTTGTTTTATTTTTTTATACCGTTGGAGTGTTGGTGGCATACATTTGATTCCTTACTTTAGTTTTCTTGCATGTGCTTGTTAATACAAATTTTATGTTATAAATGGTTTCATCTTACTTTAGCTTCTTTTTATCCATATAAGTTAGGCGCGTTTATAGCGATATACTTTCCGTAAAATCCCGCAAATTTTCTTATTGGTGTAATCGATAACCGAATCGATAAGACCCCAAAATCGATAAATCGAAATCGAAAAAATCAAAACCTTATTGAAACGATAACGATAAGCATATATACAAATCGATAATCGATAAGTAATTATCGATAAGGGTCAAAATCGAATCGATAAATCGAATGCACACCCCTAGACAAAATCAAAACCTAGGTGCATCAAAGTTCTCTAAGGATCTCAAGGATCCCAGGCAGTGCTTAAACATAGGCTTAGTAATGCAGAGAATTGAACAAGTACAGTGTGTAAAGGCTAGCCTCAGTATGCTAGAGTTGAAAGGGTTCTCAAATGGATTCCTAGGTAGTACACATACTAGAGGGGGTAGTACTTGTTGACTAAGAATAGAGTGAGAAGTGAAGGACAGAAGTTGAAAGAGTTTTAGTAATAAACTGTGTTTAACCAACCTTTTCTTTTGAAAATAATGTAGTAAAACAATAGAGATTATTGTAAAAGAAAAGAGTGAGATAGTTGACAAAGTTCAAACACCTTAGGATAGCTACATAAATAGCTAGTTCACAAAATCAAACAATTTCAATAGTAACACACATGAGTCAAGGGGGTTTAGGACACATAGAACATTTGGCTGCAAACACATAACCCAGCAAAGGTCTTTGGACTGGTTCAGCCATGCTCAGATATAGCTGACACTGTCATAGTCATAGAACCAGTCATGAAGAACATAAACACATAGGGGGTGATAGGGATTTGGGAAATCATGGGATATAGGAGGATAAGCGTACAATAAGTAATAGATAATTTGTAAGGCATGCTCAAAAACACACATAATGGGTATGTACTAATCTAAAATAAGGGGAAGACATAATAACATGAGTATAACACATCTCTTAACTACAATTTTCCCAACAAAACCACAAATAGAAGCAAACCAGAAACAAGAAGAACTGAAATAATAAGAGAAGCATGTTGTTGTTGAAACTTTGAATTGAAACTAGGACATACCAATGAAGAAGAGAGTAAGAAGAATGAAAGAACAAGAGAGCAGAAATTGTTAGCTATGGCTTGCAGCCGGCAATCAGTAGCAAATAGCACAAGAGAGAGAGAGATAGATAGATAAAGAGCGAGAGAGAGAGAGAGAGAGAGAGAGAGAGAGAGAGAGAGAGAGAGAGAGAACAAAGGTTTTTAGTAAGAGATGGAGTTTTTAACCCAAGTGTTTGTGTCTATGTTAATGAAATACTGGAGTACTTATACTTGAAAAATCGGTAGTAAAATAAGATAAGAATCATAGTAGCCTTGTAATTAAGGTACTCATAATCAGTTTTTGCGTTAAAGATTTAGTGACATTATTTGTATGGGGTCCATGTGGATGTGTTCATGGATCATAAGAGCCTTCAATATGTTTTCAAGCAGAAGGGGTTGAAGCTGAGGCAAAGAAGATGGCTAGAGTTACTCAAGTACTATGACATTGATATTCTCTACCACCCAGGAAAGCCTAATATCATGGCAGACGCACTTTGTCGGAAATCTATGGGGAGTGTTGCTCATTTGTAGGCACATCAGAGGTCGTTAGCCAGGGAGGTTTACCAGCTGGACCATTTGGGAATTCACATTAATGACTTTAATGAAGGAGGGGTAATTGTACATAATAGGGCTGAATCATTGGCTGTGGCAGAGGTGAAGGAAAATTAATTCAGCGATCCATTGTTAGCATAACTGAAAGAAGGGATTCATAGACACAAGACTACAACTTTTTCCTCAGGCACGATTGATGGCACCCTATGTGTTCCTAATATTGATGGTCTTCCGGAAAGGATCATGGAAGAACCTTACGCATTCATGTATTTCATAGACCGAGGTTCTATGAAAATTTATCATGACGTCAAGGAGATTTATTGGTGGAACAACTTGAAAAGGGATGTGGTGGATTTCGTGGCAAAGTGACCAAATTGAAAATAGGTAAAGGTCGAAGATCAAAGTTGGTGGATTGGCTCAAAGCATAGAAATTATGATGTGGAAATGGGAGATGATTAACATAGAGTTTGTGGTGGGGTTGCCGCGCACTCTGCGCAAGTTCGACTTAATTTTGGTGATTGTTAATCGATTCACAAAATCAGCGCACTTCTTGCCAGTTAACGATACCGACACAGCGGAATGGTATGCTCAGTTGTACCTCAAGGAAATAGTCAGGTTACATGGCACACTAGTCTCAATCATCTCAGATCGAGGGACTCAGTTCACAGCCAACTTTTGGAAAAAGTTTCAGCAAGGTTTGGTATGCAGGTAAATCTCAGCACAACTTTTCCCCCTCAAACTGATGGGCAAGCGGAACGCAATATTCATAATATTGAGGATATGTTGCGTGCTTGCACTCTTTATTTAAATGGTAGCTTGGATGACCCTCATAGAATTTTCTTACAACAACAGCTTCCATGCTAGTATCCAGATGGCACTATTTGAGGCATTGTATAGTAGAAGATGTAGATCTCCCATTGGGTGGTTCGAAGTTGGTGAAGTGGAATTGATAGGACTGGACCTCGTGCATCAGGCCATGGAGAAAGTCAAGATTATTAAGGAGAGGTTGAAAACTGCTCAAAGTCGCCAAAAGTCGTACTTGGATGTTTGTCGCAGAGATTTAGAGTTCAACGAAGATGATTGAGTAGTTTTGAAGGTTTCCCCTATGAAGGGTATCATGCAGTTTGGAAAGAGGGGAAAATTGAGTCCGAGGTATGTCGGACCATACCGAATAATTTAGAGGATTGGTCAGGTGGCATACAAGCTCGAGTTGCTACCTAAAATGTCATTAGTACACCCGTTCTTTCATGTGTCCATGTTGAGTAAGGTAGTGGGAGACCCGTCCATTACTGTGCTAGTTGAGACTATTGAAGTTAATGAAGAACTGTCGTACAAAGAAGTTCCAGTCACCATTCTTGATAGTCAAGTTCGGGAACTGAGAAATAAGGGAATTGCATCCATAAAAATATTATGGCGGAACCAGCAAGTTGAGGAAGCTATTTGGGAAGCAGAGGACGAAATGAAAAAGAAGTATGCACATTTGTTTGAACAGTCATGTAATAGCTTTTATGAATTTAACTCCAATGAACTCTTATCTTTTGTCTTGATCTATGTAAAACCATCCCCTTTTTGGTAATATGATTGCCTATATGGCGATGGTTGATGTTGTACAAGTTATAATATGTTATGAAACATGTATATGCTGTTAGGATGTAATTTTAGGGCTCTCTGACAGGTGGATAGGCCTAGATACAACGGAAACTGTGGCGAAAATTTTAGAAATTTAGGGAGTTAGCCAAATGTGGAGACTATTAAAAAGTTCTAGGTTGTAAGGAGGTAGAATATTGTATGAAGAATTTCTAATAAGTGACCCTTGATCCTCATTTGAGGACGAATGATTTTAAGTAGGGGAGGATGTAAGGCCCCATGGATACTTGTACTCAAAACTTAAGAGCTCGTAGTGCCAAAGATCAAAGTTTAAAAATAAAAGATCAAAGTTTTCCAAAGAAGTGCAATTCTGCGGTTCAGAATGCGATCCATACCAGGTATACGGACCTCATATCTTCCTTAGAATGAGTCAGTGTGTTTGCCAAATTAAATTCAACTATCGGTCAATTATGCGATCATATAATCAAAATACAGACCACACAGTCGTCACAAATTTTCCTCAGATTTTGTAATTGTTAGTTCTAAGGTGCACTTTATGACCGCAGAACGTGAATACACACCACATTTTTGCCACAAACTCAACCAGTGTTCCAGTTGGGAAAGCATTTTGCGGTCCATTATGCAGACTGCATGTCGATTTTTCGATCGTTGATCTGACTCGGGGCTCTAATTTTCAAAATTTTAAACCCAACCTCCTATCGATATATTCAGTGTTATGGCTCATTTTGAGCATATTTCCCGATGCTTTTAGAGAGAGAGGGGGTCTTAGAGAGGGAAAGTGCTTCCTATCAAATTTTTCCATGAAACCTTGCTAAATAATTGAAGATAGTCAAGTGAAGGAACCTAAATCTCCATCATAAGAGGTAAGACTCCATCACCTTAGCTCTTATTTATATAGTCAGCTATAAGGGGTCATTAGTGTGGTAATTCATGGGTATAAGAATGGGTTCCTTGCATGCATATCAAATCTTAGGGTATTTGGAGGTAGTAAACCAAAAAGAAAGCAAATGGGGTATATAATGATAGAGATTTCTCTCAAAAAGGGCCTAAGATCACAATGCACCTTTAATGTTAGATAATTTGCTCGAAACAATCTAGAATCTCAATCTCATCTCTAATTCTCAATTCAATTTGTAATTCTTACACAATTGATCGAAGTTCTAAGAGTTTTGAATTTTGTAAAGAGTACGGAAAGCTATATTGAGGTATGTATGGCTAAAACACCTTTTTATTTGAAATTGAGCTCCATTGGTGTTTACGAAAATGTGATAAGACTAGAATTTGTTGATGTACCAATTATTATTTAACATGAATTGGTTTGCAATTATTTTATATATATATATATATATATATATATATATATATATATATATATATAGACACACACATACACATACATATATACATGAAAGATGTGCCTCAATGTGTGTGATGAACTATCCTTGATATTTAAAGATGTGTGAAGAATTCAAATCATGTGTTGACATGTTTGGTCTATAAGCCAAGAGTAAAACTGAGATCGACATGCTAACTATGTGAAATCTTACTTATGTTTGCAACTTGAAATGCTTATATATGTTCCTAAGATCATGAATTGCAAGATGAACATTGAAACTGGAAAAGGTGTGATAATTGAGGCCCTAAGTGCCAATGAATGGATATGAAATATGTGAAATAATCATTCAAGTGAGATGATTGATGAGAAAGGAACAATGCCTAAGTAAGGTGGCCTAGCTGATTGGGTTGTGATCAGACACCATGCCGCACACACGGTGGTAATGTGCTAACATTGAATTCCGGAAAGTGAAATGAAATGGTGATTGAGATACATGCCTCAAATGAGGCGACCTAGCCGATCGGATCGTGATCGGACTCCGCTCAAGATAGCGGTGGTATTGAGGATAATGATGAACATATGAAAGAAATGCTCCAAACTAAGTTATGGAAATTAGGTGAAAGATTACATGGTTCGTTTATTTGATAATGTGGTGTTCGGTTAAAACTTTGAACTTTTTCTTGTGATTTCCTTGTTCTTGCTTGATAGTTCTTGCTAGTAAAATGGTGTTTAGTTATATAATAGTATTATTCCATGGAACTAACGTCCCTTTTGCTGGGGGCGCTACATTTTAAAATGAATATAGGTGGCTCCATAGCGGATAGTACCGATTGTATGATACAGAGCATCCTTCTTCTCAAAGATATTGGTGAGCCCCTTTCTTATCCAAGGGGATATATTGCACATTTTTTATTAGGGACTCTCACTTTGAGGTATAGCCAGGGCCTTGTTGCTGGCATTGCTATACTTGTCTTTGTATCCCTAGAGGCTCCGTAGACATATGTGTTGGTCATGTACGGGTTTTGTGGGGTTCATGAACTATATTGTAACTATAAACTTATGTTATCTATAGATTGTAACTTATGAGGATTTCCGAAACTATCTTTAACTGCAGTTTAAGTCTGTAATATAGAATGAACTAACGTGGTTGGATGTATCACCTTTCCCTGCTTAAATAAAAAAGGAAACATGGCTATCTTATTCATGAAACGTTGGGTAGGAAGTGTGTGATGGGACTTGCTCGGTTGGGTTCACTCGATCGAGCATCGGTCGTGCCTCTCGAGGTTGGGGCATGACACTGCATATCCCCGGTTTGATAGGAATTAGGCCATGTGTAGTATTGGATTCACCTATGGAGTAAGCCGACTAAACTATTGCAAGAACGGAGGCGAGAAGTGGAAGCATCTATGATGAGGGGTTAAGGCTTGGGACGGTTAGAGGGAACTAGAGCGAGATTGCTCATGCTAGGATAGAAGTTTCTTAGTGGTTACCTACAGATTAAAGATGCTACAAATGTATTTGCGAAAATTTAAACATGATGCAAATTCCTTTTAGGCCATGAAGATTGTCTTCGAATGGTTAAAGATGATGTCCTTGGACCATGACGTCCTAGGCCATGAATTGTTTAATGAGGTATTTGCGGGCCATTAAATGGTGTTCTCGGGCCATGAAAATGGTCTCTCCGAACAATGACGCCTTTGGATAATGATATGCAAATTTGAGAGATCCTCTGAGGATGGTGCCTTTACACTGTGATGCCTTTGGACAAATTGACAATGTTTCATCCAATGATTTGCAATAATATGATGTAACAAGACAAGTCTTAGTCTTGCGAAGTGGAGGGCAGAGCTTAGCCTGATTGAAAAGTAAGTAGAGAGTAGTAGAAATAGAGCGATATCTGTGCAAAGAGAGGATAGTGCTTAGTCCCGTGCAAGTGGGGAGGCAAGGATTAGCCTTATGCAAATGGGGAGGCAATGAGTAGCCTTATGCACATATAGAGTCCGAGATTAGACTCATGAAACTATGGAGTTAAGGATTAGACTCATGCAAACGTAGAGTCAGAGATTAGACTCTTGCAAAAGGGAGGCAGGGTTTAGCCTTATGCAAATATGGAGTTCGGGATTTGACTCATGCAAATACGGAGTCAGGGAGTAGACTCATGCAAGATTAGAGATAGAGCTTAGTCTCATGCAAAGAGAAGGCAGTGCTTAGCCTTATGCAAATATGGAGGTAGGCTTAACCTCATGCAAGATTCGAAAAAGGGCTTAGTACCATGAAAATGGAATGCAAATGCTTAGCCTTATGCAGATATGAAGTCAGGGATTAGACTCATGCAATATTGGAGATAGGGCTTAGTTTCATGTATAAAGAAGGCAATGCTTAGCCTTATGCAAATATGAAGTCAGGGATTAGACTCATGCAAGATTGGAGACATGGATTAGTCTCGTGCAGATAGAAGGTAGTGCTTAGCCTTTTGTAAATATGTAGTCAGGGATTAGACTCATGCAATATTGGAGACAGGGCTTAGTCTCATGCAAATGTAGAGTCAGAGATTAGACTCATGAAAATATGGAGTCAGAGAATAGACTCATGAAAATATGGAGTCAGAGAATAGACTCATGAAAATATGGAGTCAAGGATTAGACTCATGAAAATATAGAGTCAGAGATTACACTCATGCTAAGAAAGAATAGAAGATAGGGGTAGAGTATGTCTTAGCTAGGATATATTTAGTGTCTGATGGCCGGATAGATGGTGAATTTTCTTTGTGTGTACATGTTTCGCGAATGCTACCGTTACGTAAAATGTGCCTGTGTTGAAAGAAAAGTCGTAAGTTTTATGAGAGGAGGTTGGCTCTCGGTTCATCTGCTGGCCTTGCTCTGCTCTGCTCTAGAAGCCCCTTTTGAGTTCCCTAGTAGCACCTGATTGTTATGAAAAATAGAATTTTTATAAAATATGCATTCATTAATAAAAATAGAATTTTTGAAGCGATTGATATATCAAGTAATTTTCGATGAAGTAGCGACCACGACACATTTCAAAGGCATTGCAGCTCTCTTATATTTAAATTTTGAGGGTCCTAAAAATTCTACCTCAGTTTGGTATATGATTTTTAACTGTTTGCAAATGGCGGACCCTACTGAATCTTCTTTAGAATTTTGAGAATCCTTCTCAAAATTCTGCCCCAGTTCTTGACTAGTTACTATATTCTTGGCGTATGACGGCGCTGGCTGGACTTGCTCCAGAATTTTGAGGACTGTCCTCAAAATTCCGTCCCAATTTCTGATTTTAGGGGGGAAATGAGAATTTTATTATGATTTGACCAAACCCATAAGGGTGCATACGTATTCCCTTTTAAATGGGAATTAGGTCAAGCCTAATTCAATTACGTTAGAAAATAAATGTGAAATACTCTAGGCATAGTATCTCTTGACTGCATCTGAATTGATTGGTTTTGGCCACATTTCTCCATCCATATCTTCAAGTACGAGTGCTCCCCATGTCAGGACCCTGTGAACCATGTATGGTCCTTGCCAGCTGGGAGAGAATTTCCCTTTGGTTTCATCTTTATACGGGCAGATTTTCTTCAATACCAACTAAACTGGTGCGAATTGTCTTAGTTTGACTCTTTTATTGAAAGCTTTCGACATTCTGTTATGATCAAGTTGGTCATGACATATAGGAGGTGGAATTCTCGTGCTTTATTTTGAGAGTTTCACATATAGCTTTCATCATATAACTGTTAAGGTTGGCATCATTGTCAGTTTTGATGAACTCATGAACTCCGAATCGGTAGATAATACGATCCTTGACAAAATCTGTGACAACTTTCTTGGCTACAACTTTGTAAGATTCATCTTCTATCCATTTTTTGAAGTAATCAATGGCTACCAGAATAAACCGGTATCCATTTGAAGCAGTAGGCTCAATCGGACCGATAAAATCCATTTTCCAGAAGGCGAATGGCCAAGGTGAGCTTGTTGCATTGAGCTCGTTTGGTGGCACTTTTATCATGTCAGCATGCACTTGACATTGAAAGCATTTGCGTACATACTTAATACAATCCGTATCCATGGTCATCCAAAAGTAGCCTGTCCTGAGTATCTTCTTCACCAGAACTAAACCATTCATATGTGAACCATAGGTCCCAACATGTACATCCTCAAGTATCTTAGAAGCTTCTTGTGCATCGACACACCTTAGTAAACCCAAAATCCAAATTTCTTCCGTACAAGCTCCCTCCGCTGTGGAGGAAATGGTTTGACAATCTCCGGAGTGTGCATTTATGAATGATTTGCATGCACTTTGGGTATTCTCCTTTTGATAAATACTCCTTGATGTCATGGAACCAAGTCTTTTTATTTGTTTCTTCCTCGACATTAGCATAATATGCCGGATGATTATGGATCCTTATTGGGATAGGATCAATATAGTTCTTATCTAGATGTTGTATCATGCTTGACTAAGTGGATAATGCATCGACAAACTCATTCTGAATTCTGGGCACATGTGGGAATTTTATCTTTGTGAACCTCTTTCTCAATTCCTTCACATGGTGCAGATATGGAAATATCTTGGAATTCTTGGTAACCCATTCTCCTTGTACCTGGTGCACAAGCAAATTTGAATCACCGATAACCAGTAACTCCTAAATGTTCATGGCGACTGCCATGTTGAGCCCTAGTATACATGCTTCATACTTTGCCATGTTGTTAGTGTAGGGGAATATGAATTTAGCAGATACGAGATAATGCTGACCCGTTTCTAATGCCAAAACTGCTCCAATGCCTACTCTTTTGAAATTTGCGGCTCCTTCAAAGAACATCTTCCAACCATCATATGCTTCATTAATGTATTCTCCTATGAATGATACATATTCATTAGGAAAATACATTTTCAAGGGTTTGTACTCTTCTCCCACCATATTTTCAGTGAGGTGATCTTCAAATGCTTGTCCCTTGACTGCCTTTTGAGTTACATAGACGATTTTGAACTCACTTAGTAGTATCTTCCGTTGAGCTAACTTTCTAGTAGGCATGGGCTTCTGAAATATGTACTTCAGAGGATCCATCCTGGAAATGATATATGTAGTGTAATCATAGAAATAATGCCTCAATTTCTGGACAGTCCAAGTCAAAGCACAACAAGTGCGTTCAAGTAGAGAATCCGTGCTTCATAAGATGTGAATTTCTTAATCAGGTAATATATAGCTTGCTCTTTTATTCCTGTCTGATCATGTTGTCCCAAAACACATTCGAAGGCTCCATCTAACATGGATAGATAAAGTAACAGAGGTCGTCCTGGTTTTGGGGGGACTAGAACTTGTGGTACGGACAGATATTCTTGGATCTTGTCAAAAGCTTTCTGGCAATCTTCGGTCCAACTTGTCTCGGCATACTTTCTTAACATCTTTAATATGGGTTCACAAATTACCGTGGACTGTGCTATAAATCGACTGATGTAGTTGAGCCGTCCTAGGAAGCTCATCACTTCTTTTTTGCTTTTAGGTGGTGGTAATTCCTGAATATCTTTGACTTTAGTAGGATCTAGCTCGACCACTTCAGCGAATGACAATGAATCCCGATAACTTCCTGGAGGAACCCCGAATGCACACTTTGCGGGGTTCAACTTCATATTGTATCTCCTAAGCCCGTCCAAGAATTTCCTCAGGTCTGCTATGTGATCTGTGGCTCTCTTGGATTTGATAATGACGTCGTCCACATATACCTCTATTTCTTTGTGTATCATATCATGGAAATGGTTGTTGTGGCTCTTATGTAAGTGGCCCTAGCATTCTTCGGACCGAATTCATCATCTTGTAACAGTATACACCCCAAAGCATAATAAAAGCTGCCTTCTCGGATGTCTTCATCCATCCAGATATAGTGATAACATGTGAAGCAATCTACAAATAATTGGACTTCATTCTTGGTGCAATTATCGATTGGGATATGTATATTTGGCAGTGGGAAGTTATTTTTGGGACTTGCTCTACTTAAATCTCGATAATCAACAAATATCCTGACCTGCCCGTCTTTCTTAGGAACTGGAACAATATTAGATAACCATGTTGGGTACTCAACCACCCTGAGAACCTTGGCTTTTATCTGCTTGGTAACTTCCTCTTTGATTTACAAATTCATGTCTAGTTTGAATTTTCTTAGTTTCTGCTTGACTGGCTAATACATGGGATTGGTAGGAAAATTGTGAGCTACTATAGATGTGCTCAAACAGGTCATATTGTCATACAACCATGCAAAGATTTCCTCATATTCAGTTAGAAAATGGATGTATTCTTCCTTCTTTGTTGGTGACAAGTGAATGCTGATACGAGTCTCTTTGACGGTCTCTGCGTCTCCCAAATTTATTGCTTCTATTTCGTCCAACTTGGATTTAGGCTTGTTCTCAAAATTCTCAACTTCTACGATAATTTCCTCGAGTATCTCATCTTCATCTTCTGAATTACTATTCTTATGTTATATTGCCTCATTACATGTCACAGTCACTGGTTCATCAGGAAAAGTAATAGTAACACAGTAGAAGGGAAAAGTATAAAAATAGTAATGAATAATGACAAAGGATAAATGCAATTGATTAAAAATGAGAAAATTATACAAACAAAACTTGGTTCGGTGGATTGAGCATTTATTTTGAAACAAAAAAATATTAAAACAAAGTTGTTGAAAAATTTAAATGCCTATAAATTTTGCCAAGCTACCCAGGACTCGATGGGCTCGGGATGGTGTAGTGGTCCAGTTTTTGAGAACAACTTCCTTTGCCACAGTCTGAATGGTGAGGCCTTTTTCCTCCTGCTCCTCAATTATGGCACAAACAATCCATGTCCTCGTCTTCCAAGAACATATCCTTTAGCCTAGCTAGTGCTTCTTCTTCTTCTGTAGTTTCCCATATTGTGTCAGATGGAAAACTTGTTCCAAACAGGGTACCGGTTGCTCAAGAGGGTAATATGGTCCATGCCATGGAGGCGACCACTCTCTGTACTCTTGCTTTGTATATTGGTATCCGAGCCCAAAGGTGGTACCATACTGTTTCAGCCGTATCGGCATAGTAATATACCCTGGAGGTTCTTTCCCAGCCCCTTACTGGGTTCCTATCTGGGCCATACAAGTATGCTTTCAATTTTTTTACTCCACCACTTATCCTTCTCGACGGCGTTGACCAGTTTAATGTGATGATATGTTTCACCTCATAACCTTCTTCTATGTCTAATGGACGTGATGGTTTGACTAGTGTAGATGGGGTTACTCCTATCTTCATGAATGATTACCTCCTGACGGTTTTATTCAAATTTTATGGCTTGATGTAGTGTGGAGGGCATGGCTCTAGCAACTTGGACCCATGGGCGGCCCAACCAAAGTTTATATGAGGCTGGTATGTCAAGCACTTGGAATTCAACGTTGAACCAAGTTGGTCACATCTGCAAGCAAAGGTTGAATTCCCCGATCATGGCCCTCTAGGACCCATCAAAAGCTTTCACATTCATGCTTTCTGTCTGTATTTCATGGAAACCTTTATCCAACCTTTTTAGGGTATCCAGTGGACAAATATTCAGACTCGAAGCTCCATCAACCAGGAATCTGGCGATGAACTTGACTTCAAATTGTACTGTAATATGCAATGCTCGATTGTGATTCGAACCTTTAGGTGGCAGCTCATCTTCATGGAAAATAATCTTATGGCTTTCCAGCTTCTGACCAACCATGTTGGCCATTTCTCCACCACTAATATTATTAGGTATTTAAGCCTCGCTCAGTACTTTCATCAAGGAGTTCTTGTGTGCCTATAAATTCTGTAATAGTGATAGGATAATATCTGAGTAGGGACTTCGTTTAGGTGATCAAAAACATAATACTCTTTTGCATGTAGTTTCCTCCACAGGTCATCTGGCCCGGCCTCAATGATAGGCTGCCTAGCACTGGTATCCTTACTTGAACCTCCCAGGTGTTCAGGTGTGTAGACTCTTCTAGTTCTATTCATGCCTTGTGTGGCATCATATTCCTTTATCTTAGTCTTCCCTTTTCGCCGAGCCTCGGATACATAATCCCATGGTATTACTTTTAAGTGAATGGGGGTATGGTTAATATCGTCACAACAAAAGGAGTGACTAATTCTACTTCAAATGGAGCGGGGGTGGCTACAGGCGGAGCTACTTCTACCTTAAATGGAACTGATACAGTTACCTCAATATCAATAGGTGCCTGAGTCTGAACCACGATAGGAGTAAGTGTGTCTGCAACCTTAAAGTCATCGCCTTCTCGGATAAGCCCTATTGGCCCCTCAGGGTCCCATTCCTCGTTTGTTTTTATAACATGTACATTGTCATGTCTATGATCAGGAGGGGATTATTTCGGACATTAGGTGCGATATCCTTCACTTGTATGGCCTTGTTGTCAATGAGTGACTGGATCTTATCCTTCAATGTTCGACCTCAGCAGTGGTGTGCCCTTTCATACCGGAGTGGTATGCATAGGTTTTGTTCGATTGACCAGTTGGGATGGATTTTCTAGTGTCACAGCGGGAATATGAGTGGCATAACTTGTTTCCTTTAACCTTTCATATAATTGGTCGATGGGATTAGCAATGGCTGCGTATTGTCTGGGTGGCTAGCGTTCGAAGTTGGTCTTGGTCTCGATCTTGGATAATTTTAGTGAGTTTGTTGTGATTGGAAGTGGGATGGTTGGGAATTGTCGGTATGATAGATAGCAGCTGGTTGGGAATATCTAGGAGATAAAGGTTGATATGTGGGTGACGATGCTTGATATGTGGATAGAGGTTGTTGATATGTGGGTAGAGGTGTTTGATAGGTGGGTAAAGGTGTCTGGCATGTGGGTGGGGGTGTTTGGTATACAAATGGAGATTTTAGGCCCTGAGCCACCATTACTCTTCCAACCCTTTTCTTCTTTGATATGTCGACAGATTCTAATGCTTTATTCATGGAATGCAGTGCGTTGAAATTTGTTACTATCCCGCTCTTAATTCCTTCCTTGATTATTTTCCCGAGCTTGATGATATCCAAGAATTTGTGATTTTTGATAGCCATCAAACTCTAATAATATTGCGTATCCTGTGCTCCGACGAAGAATTTATTCATATGTTCTTTGTCCAAAGCGGGCATGACCTTGACTGGTTTTGACCTCCAACGAGTAGCATATTCGCGGAAAGTCTCAATATGTTTTTTGTTGAGATTCTAAATGTAGAAGACATCTGGTGCATTCTATGGGTTGAACTTGAACTGATCCATGAAATTGAACACCATGCTTACCCAATTGGACCATTTCTTGGGATTTAAGCATATATACCAAGACAACGCGTCTCCAATAAGGCTTCTCTTAAAGACTTCATCCGAATCTTTTCATCTTTTTGTATCCCAAAAAGTTTGTCACAATAGGTCCTTAGGTGAACCCTGGGATCACCGGTACTATCGAACATTTTGTACTTAGGAGGTTTGTACCCTTTTGGAAATTCCACATCGGGCTATATGCACAGATCATCATAGTTTAAACCTTTTATACCTCTATCTCCTTCAACACCCTGAACTCGGCTTGTTAACTTCTTGAGTTCTTCATCCATGTTCTTAATGAGCAAGTCCTTTTCGGAGGGTTTCAGTGCACATGAGATTGACTGGGTAGAATGTGGTATAGTTTCCACGTATATGGGGTTTCTCTGATAGGTGCCAGGGACTTGGGTATAGTGATGGTAATTGGTGGAGTTTTATGGATCGGGAATGAGTGGTGGTATATTTTAGGGAGTGTGGTAAGTGGTAATTGGTGGGTACTAAATTGGTTGATGATATTGTTGTGGTGGAGTTGGTAATGGTAATGGATTGATATTTTGCGTTGGAGTTGCGTATTGATTTGGTATGATTGGATTTGATGGTTGTTGGTTTTTTGTGTTCTTATGAGGTTTTGGGTTCTTTGTTTAGTTGGTGGATATCAGAGACATTGAGGGTAAGTGAAAAATTTGTCAAATTATGGACCTGCTAAAGTTCTCCTTGCATTTCTAGTATCTTTTATTCTAGTCTCAAAACCAGGTCATTCGAGACCAGAGTACTGTGACCGTCGGTAGTCTCTGCCTTCTCACAATTTTCCTTTCGTATTCCACTTAAGTCTTCTATCTTTGATTTCCCTCTACTTTTTATGTTGCTTGGAGGAGGAGAAGGTGGAGGGCCTCAAGATTTGGTATGATATGCTGGTGAGTCCAATATGGATGAACCAACCTAAGGGGATAGGAATAATGATAAAAATAAAAACAAAAACAAAAAGGTAACAAGTTAGTGACGGTTGTAAAACATTTGCAGTATATAAACACATATTACGAAATATAATCTGCGTATCCTAATTTTGGAGCCTAATTGTGCCTGGGGTAGGCCTAGCGACAAATAAATTTGGAGAACTTCAAATGCTAATAAAGGCTTCATTTCATAACATAAAAGTAAGTGAATCCAAAAAACGACACTAACACAATAATAAAACAAGTCGCTACTAGCACTTGGCCTTATACATTTTAAGAAAAGCAAGTAAATTAAACTATTTGGTCCCAGAAAGACCCTCCCAGATTTAATCTTCCGGACTCCATCAAACAGATCTCCCAGCTCGTGCACTACCTGCAGTAAGTAGGCTCGGGCCAGATGTCCTCCCTTTGCTCCCTCGGCATTTTGACAGTTTTCAATCCTTTTTATGACTTTGCCATCTAGCTCCACTATTCCTCGCTCTAGGTATTCCAGTTTCCTGTTGGAAGTGACTGCCATCACTTTTCCATTCCTTAATCAACCTCACATTCATCTCATGTTCCTCTTGATGCTCATTCTCAGAGTTATGGACCCTCTTGTGAATCCTGTTATATTTGACTTGGGCTTGAGCTTAATCGTCTATGATTTTATTCCCTCGACCAGTCCTTGGTGTCATCGTTCCTTTTAGATTGTCCTCCAACCATGCGGGGTAGAGAGGCTTGCACCTCGCGTGATATCTGTCTGGTTCAACAGTGCTTTTCTCCACAATGATTTTGCGATGCCACATGTGCTGAGCTTGACATTTGTATGGTATGTCGTCGTCTTGGAAATTCGCCCTGAAATGACTCATCTTGACAACAATTGGTACAACCTCTTTTCTGCCTCCTTGCCTCATGACTTGCATATGGACATATGGATATATGCCTCTCCACCCAATCAATACCAAGTGCGGAGCATCCCTGGACCTGATAATAAACTCGTCTGTTAGGACCCATTCAACCATCCGCTGCACCTATCCCTTGGTTAGATTGTCGAAGAACCCATTTGCTTGCACTTTCCAACTAGGAAAATATGTCTGGAATATAAGTCATCTGCTTAGGGTGATGGAAGGCAATGTGGTCGTTCCAAGCCCTTCACAGAAGTTCTTGACAATAACGACCCTTTTAGAGATGCTCCAAAAATCATAGCTGTAGCAATAAATTACAACCCTCGAAATGCTTGACCCCTCTTTAACAGTGATCCAGGGCCCTGTAGATGTCAGCTATGTTCATGGGGACTATGGTATATTTTATCCATTAATCCCTTCCATCAGAGTATTGGTGACCATGGCCAACCTAGTCTAGGTTCTTCCCCTTTTCACTAGGAACACTATTATCCCTAGAAATCACACAGTGAACACGAACACTCTGCGGTGGATATGCCTTAACGAAGTGAAGGACATCTCATCATGGTAAGTGCAAAAATACTTTCGATGGCCATACCTATCGTATAGATATTCAAAAATTATGTAGGAGTCCTTCAAGCACACTAGGTCGGCATTCTATTTCAGCCCCATCATCTTCAAAAATCCCCTGCCCGTACGATTTTTTGGCACCAAAAGCCCAGGACTGTCCCAAGTCAACCCTGCAAATCCTCCTATTTCCTCTATAACTGATGTCATCTCTATGTCACTGAAACGGAAAACAGCTTTTTCACTATCCCAAAATAAGGTTGCAACCTCAGTCAATTTGTTGTTTGGTTCAATATCTAGCAGGGAGGGCAAGTTACTGATAAGTTGGGATTTTAACGTATTTTATGCTCTTACTTGCCTATGCTTTGAATATAAATTATTACAAAATAGACCCAAAAGGCTCATAAGTTGCACTTGATTGCAAGTTTGATTTACAAACTGACAAAAAATCAAAGATCGGCTCAAAAAGGAGTAAAACCCGCTCAAATATCAAAGACCAAGCAATCTCAGGGAAAGCAGGCCTAGTGCGAACTGCGCAAAGTCGAATGCAGCCGCACAAGTTGGTTTAGAGAGTTGGCAAAATAGTCTTTAGGCAACATGGACGCGGTACATATCTCACGGTCCGCGCTGAAGGCTTCGCGGCCGCACTACCTTTCTATGCGGTCCGCGGATGAGAGATTCAGAGAGATTGATAATTGCCAAACCCAAGCAACCCGGTCGCGGTCCTAATTGTGCGGAACGTGCCAACTCCCTCCACGGTCGCGGTCCATTCTATGCGGCCCGTTGAGCCCAAATTCATAGAAGCCAGAATTGGAGTCAAAGAGCCCAGTGCGTCCGCTGTTCATTTAGTGCGGCTCGCACTGATCGCGTAGGGTATTTTTGTCCAGTTTTTCTAGCATAGTATAAATAGAATATTTTACCATTTTTAGGTCATCTGTTATCTTCAGATTTGAGCTGCGCTCGTGGGAACGTATATTATAGCCATTTTTGGCACTTGAGCTTTAAATTATTGATAGATTCTTGTAGTTTCATTTAGTAGTTAATTAGTATTCCTTGTTCTTCATCTATTTCTTCATTTTTTCCCTCAAGCATGAGTAGCTAAACCCATTAGCTAGGGTTGTAGCTCAACCCTAGTGTGGGTAATTGATGGTGTTGCCATCTAGGTTTAGATTGACTATGGGTATTTACTATTTGGGTTGATTTTATATTTTAATCTATGAATTGGTGGTTGCAAACACTTATTAATCTTTGTGGATTTGACTTTTCTTGAGAAAGAGAGTCTATGCCTTCAAAATTGACGCAACAAGGAATTGCGATGGACTCATAAGAAATGATAGTCCCAATTAATGGGTTAAACCTCGAGAGAGTAATCAGCCTACTTGAACCCTAGTTGCTTGATCTAATTTGCCTACCTATTTGGTCTCGAGATAGTCAATTGGGAAAAAGCACTCTATCTACCAAGAGGTGTGAGAGTGGGTAAAATTGTGGAATGGTTATAGTGAAAGTCCCAATTATGTCATTTGAACCTTAGTAACATTTACCCGTCAATTAGCCACCTAGGTGGGCTCACAACCCTAATGGCCTTCTTCCCATTAGATAAAACTTTAGAAATTAGCTCGTAGCATAATTTAGTTTCAATTAATAGTCTGATAGTAGTAGTTATAATTGAAAACCAAAAATTATGTTGGAAGTGATATTTGAAGCAAACACACATTTCTAAACTAGATAGATATTGGAACTCCATTACTAGCTCCATGAGGAATTCGATCTCGACCCTCATATCAAGTAAACGCTATTGCAACCCGCTCATCCTACCTTGGTGTAGCGTCGAGTTGGAAGTGATCACTTTTTAGCGGTGTTATCAGGGAGCTTGCGGTGCTGATTATCTGTTCAGTTAGTTTTGCGTTTTGTTTCTCTTTCCTTCATATTTATTAATTTTGTTGTGCCGATTACTCAGGTACTAATAAGTTAGGATTTTAACATGCTTTATGCCCCTACTTGCCTATTGTTTGGTTATAAATTGCCACAAAATAGTCCAAAAATGCTCAGAAATTGTGCTTGATTGCAGGTTTGATCGACAAAGTGACAAAATGTCAAAATCGGCTCAAAAGGAGTGAAACCTGGTCAAGTATCAAAGATTAAGTGAATTGAGGAGAAGAGGTCCTAATGTAGACCGCATAAAAGTGAATGCGGTCGGACTAGGAGATTTAGAAAGTTGCGTAATCAGGTTGAAGGTTACGCGGCCATGGTACGTTTCTCGCGGTCCGTGGCCAAACCTCCGCGGCTGCACTATGCTTTTGTGCAATCTGCAGTCAAGAGTTTTAGAGAACCATCATATGGCCAAGAAAATTCCATGGAGTCCGCGGTCGCCACTGCGCGGACCGTGCCAAATCCCCCCTCGCGTCTACGGTGCACTTCCACGTGGTGCGCGTCCTCAAGTTCAGAGAAGTAGCAATGTGAAGTCTAATAGCCAGTGCAGCCGCGGTCTGTTTTTTGTGGCCCGCACTGACCGCGTAAGGGTATTTCTCTTTACTTTTTCTTTACCATTTTTAAGTCAGTTTTTGTACTGCAGACTTAGCTGGGCTCGTGAGACTCGGTTTTGTAGCCATTTTTGGAAACTTTTGCTTTCCTTTAACAATAGATTATTATAGTTAATTTATTTGCTTAGTTCATCATCTATTTCTTTAAATTTTGTTTCTAGCATGAGTAGCTAAACCCATTAGCTAGGGTTTTGGCTCAACCTTAGTTGGGTAATTGATGGGTGTTGCCATCTAGGGTTAGACTGATTATGTGTAGTTTTCATTTGGGTTGATTTTATGTTTTAATTGAGAATTGGTGGTTGCAAACACCGATTCAAGCTTTGTGGGTTTAAATCTTCTTGAGAAAGAGAGTCTATGACTCCAAAATTGACCCAATAAAGAATTAGGATGGACTCATAAGAAATGATAGTCCCAATTCACAGGTTAAATCTCGAGAGAGTAGTCACCCTACTTGAACCCTAGTTGCCTTGTCTAAGTTTCCTACCCATTTGGTCTTGAGAGAGTCAATTGGGAGAAATCACTCCCTCTACCAAGTGGTGTAAGAGTGGGTAAAATTGTGCAATGGTTATAGCATAAGTCCCAAATGTGTCAATCGAATCCTAGTAAAATCCACCCATCAATTAGCCACCTAGGTAGTGTCACGACCCTAGTGCTTTTCTTCCCATTAGATACAAATTAGAAATATTCTCGTAGCTTAATTTAGTGATAATCATTAGTTTTACAAAAGTAGTTATAATTCAAAACCCAAAATATGTTTCAAGTGACCTTAGGAGTACAAACGCATCTGTAGACTATACAATAGTTCCATATCCACTACTAGATTCCTGAGGAAATCAATCCCTACTTCTATTCGGGTAAAAGCTATTGCGACCCGCTCTTCCTACCATAGTGTAGCGTCGAGTTGGAATTGATCAGGTACCAAAGGCTTTAAATGATAATGACCCTCTTGCCAATGTCATGTCAGGGAAGGAGGTAGAAGATACTGATCAAGATGAGGTTCCCTTACCTCAAGCTATATGTAGAGGTCGTCAGGCCAATGACAACATTCCTATTCCAGACCCTCCTCCACCACAGCCAAGAGTAGGCCCAAGAGTTCTCCCAAATTAAGGGTATGTGAGTGATATTATTCCTCCCCTTAATCCGGGTGGGGAACTTTCAAATCACAAATGTTATGTTGACCTTGCTCGAGCAAAGAGGATACTTTACAAGCACCTCCAATAAAAATGCCTACAAGCACTTGAAAGGGTTCGTTGATAAATGTTAGGGTAGCACGTACACAAACGTGTCTGAGGATGCATTGAGATTGAGACTTTTGCTGTTCTCACTTCGGGGAAAGGCATTATATTGGCTTGAGAGGCTCCCCAACAATTCCATCACAACTTAGGATGAGTTGGAGGATAAATTCATTGGAAATTTCTTCTCACCAAGTCATATGGCGGAACTTCGGGATGCAATCTTAGCCTTTAAGCAAGAGCCAATGGAGCCTTTGCATGAAATCTGGAAGAGATATAGAACGATGGTAAAGGAATGGCCCCAATAACGAAATGACGAAAAATATGTGGCAACAAACTTTCTACCGGGGCATCAATACATGCAAAAATACATAGTGAACTAATTGGTCAGAGGTAATTTTATGATGTTAACTAATGATGAAGCTTGTACTGTTCTTGATGAGATGGCAGAAACACCCTCTGCATGGCAAAGTAAAGCCAACGTTCCTCAAGGTGAAATACAGTTATTCATTTACATAAGGAGTTATATGACCATAGGCAAGCTATAGAGGAGTTGACGACCACTATGCATAAATTAGCTAAGGCATTATTACAACAAGTCCAAAATACGCGCCAAGTCAATGCCATGGAAGGTGTTTCTATGCTAAAAAGGAGGTTAAGAAGGAAAAAACCTCAAGGAAATTATGAACAATATGACAACAATGATGGTGGTGATTATTCAAATGAGTGTTATGATGATCAAAGCGAAGAGGTCTAATATGTCAATATCTACCAACGGAATAGAGGCAACTCTTAAAATCAACCATGGAGACCCCAAGGGAATTAGGGCAATCAACAACAAGGCAAAGGCAATTGGAATAAAAACATTAAACAACAAGGTGGTGACAATTGGAACAACAACAACCCAAACAACAATTGGGGTAACCAAGGAAATTTGAATGGAAATTACAATAGTTGGAACAACAACAACAATCAAGGCGGGTGGAACAACAATGGGAACTAAGGCAACTAGGGGCAAGGCTTTCAAAGCCCCCCATGTACATAAAACCTAACAATCCACCCCCTTTTCCTTCTCCAGGTCTGAGTTCTTCGGGGGGTGATATGGGGAGAATTGAAAGTATGTTTGAGCAACTGATGGGTAATTGATGGGTGTTTCTATCTAGGGTTAGATTGATTATGGGTAATTGCTATTTGGGTTTATTTTATGTTTTAATTGAGAATTGGTGGTTGCAAACAGTGATTCAAGCTTTGTGGGTTTAATTATTCTTAAGAAAGAGAGTTTATGACCCCCAAATTTACCAAACAATGAACTGGGATGGACTCATGAGAAATGATAGTCCCAATTAACGGGTTAAATCTCGAGAGAGTAATCACCCTACTGAACCCTAGTTGCTTGGTCTAATTTTCCTACCCATTTGGTCTCGAGAGAGTCAATTGGGCAAAATCACTCTCTCCACCGAGAGGTGTGAAAATGGATAAAATTGTGCAATGGTTATAGCATAAGTCCCAAATGTGTCAATTGAATCCTAGTAACATTCACCGGCCAATTAGCCACCTAGGTAGTGTCACGACCTTAGTGCCTTTCTTCCCATTAGATACAAATTAGCAATATTCTTGCAGCTTAATTTAGTGATAATAATTAGTTTTATAAAAGTAGTTATAATTCAAAACCCCAAAAATATTTGAAGTGACATTAGGAGTACAAACACATATCTAGACTAGACAGAAATTCCAACTTTACTACTAGCTCCCTGAGGAAATTGATCCCGACCTCTATTCGGGTAAAATTTATTGCGACCCGTTCTTCCTAACATAGTGTACGTCGAGTTGACAGTGATCATTTTTTTCTGCCGTTGCTAGAGAGCTTATGGTGTTGACTATCTGTTTAGTTATTTTTATGTTTTGCTTCTCTTTCCTTCTTATTTACTAATTTTGTTTGTGTCGATCACTCAGATAGACATGGATCTTATTGCAAATGGCCCTCTTGGAAATGTCATAGCGGGGGAGGAGGTAGACGATCTTGATCAAGAAGAGGTTCCTAATTTACTTCAAGATCCACGTAGAGGCCGCCAGGCTAATGCAAATGACAACAATCCTATCCCAGACCCTCCTCCACCGCCGCAAAGAGTGGCCCCAAGAGTTCTTCCAAATGAATGGTATGCAAGTGCTATTGTTCCTCCCGAATCCGGGCGGGGAACTTTCAAATCACAAATGTCATGTTGACCTTGCTCGAGCAAAGAGGATACTTTACGGTCGTCTCCTATCAAAATGCCTACAAGCACTTGAAGGGGTTTGTAGATACATGCTGGGGTAGCAAGTAGATAAATGTCCCCATAAATGCTTTGAGATTGAGGCTTTTCCCATTCTCCCTTCGGAGTAAAACATTGGATTGGTTAGAAAGTATCCCCAATCATTCCATCACAACTTGGGATGAGTTGGCGGATAAATTCATTGGCAAGGTTTTCTAACCAATTCATATGGCGGCACTTCGAGATGAAATCTTAGCCTTCAAGCAAGAGCCAACAGAACCTTTGCATGAAATTTGGGAGAGATATAGAAAAATGGTGAAGGGATGCCCCAATAATGACATGACGGAGAATATGTTACAACAAACTTTCTATCGGGGAATCAATACTACGAATCAATGAATAGTGAATCAATTGTCCAGGGGTAATTTTATGAATTTGACTTATGATGAGGCTTGTGCCGTTCTTGATGAGATGGCAAAAATATCCTCCGCATGAAAAAGTAGAGTCAACGTTCCTCAAGGTGACCCTACGATTATACATTTATATAAGGAGTTGCATGACCATGGTCAAGCTATAGCAGAGTTGACAACCACTATGAAATAATTGGCGAAGGCGCAATTGCAACAAGTACAAAATCCGCACCAAGTCAATGCCATGGAAGGTGTTTCTATGCTAAAGAGGAGGCAAAGGGAGCAACAACCTCTAGGAAATTCAGAACAATATGACAATAATGATGGTGGTGGTTTTTCGAATGAGTGCTATGATGTCCAAAGTGATGAGGTCCAATATGTTAACAGTTGTCAAGGGAATAGAGGCAACTATTTGATTCAACAATGGCATCCCCAAGGAAATTGGGGCAATCAACGACAAGGTGGTGGCAATTGGAACAACAACAATCAAAGCAACAATTGGGGAAATCAACAAGGTGGTAGTAATTGGATCAACAACAACCAAGGCAGTAATTGGGGTAATCAAGGTAACAATCAAGGTAATTAGAATGGGAACGACAATAATTGGAGCGAAAAAAACAATCAAGGAGGGTGGAATAATAGTGGCAACCAAGGCAACCGGGGTTAAGGTTTTCAAAAGCCCCCATGTACCAACAACCAAAAATTCCACCCCCTTTTCCTTCTCAAGGTCCGAGTTCTTCTAGGTGTTATATGGGAAGAATTAAAAGTATGTTCGAGAAAATGATGAAAAGGAACCAAGATTCCGATGCACAATTGGCTTTGCATAATCCATCTATACGGAACTTGGAAGTGTAACTGGGTCCAATTTCTCACTCTTTGAATACGTTCTCCAAGGGTGCCCTGCCTAGTGATACGGTAGTGAACCTAAAGTGTGGGAACAACAACCATGTGATGGCGATTACAACTAGAAGAGAAAGAGACAGTGATGTGCATTCCTCAAGAGAAAAGAAAGTTGTGGAAGATGATGTTGAGTTGCGTGGTAATGATGTACCTTTGATTGTTGAAGATGTGGTTGAGACCAATGTGAACAATGAAGTGAGGATAGATATTGATGAGGACGAGGTGGAAACACAAGATGCCGTGAAACCGTCTAGGGAATACGTGATTGATATGCCTAAGCCGGTGGTGCCCAAAGCCAAGGCACCCTTGCCTAGGCCACCTCCACTGTACCCTCAAAGGTGCGCAAAGCAAAGAAATGATAAGCAATTGAAAAGATTCATTGATATGATGAAGAATTTATCCATAAATGTACCTTTGGTGGAGGCACTTTAATAAATGTTGGGCTATGCAAAATTCATGAAGGACTTGGTTACAAAGAAGCGGTCCATGGACTGTGAAACTATAAAGATGACTCACCAAGTGAGTGCTATAGTTCATTCAATGGCCCCGAAGTAAGAGGACCCCAGTGATTTTACTATCCCTTGCATATTAGAAGTGCGGATTTTGCCAAGGCCCTTTGTGACTTGGGGGCTAGTATCAATTTGATGTCGTACTTGATTTTCAAGAGTTTGGGATTTGGGAAACCTCAACCAACATCAATGAGACTTCAAATGGCAGATCGATCGATGAAGCGACGTTTGGGCATAATTGATGATGTACTTGTCGGGGTAGATAAGTTAATATTGCCGGTCAACTTTGTCATCTTAGATTGTGAGGTAGATTATAAGGTGCCGATTATATTGGGTAGACCTTTCCTTGGTACGGGGAAGGCATTGGTTGATGTTGAAGCGAGTGAGCTCACTTTCCGAATGGGTGATAAGAAGGTTGTCTTCCATGTTTGCAAATCCATGAAGCAACCCAATAGCACTGAGGTGTGTTCATTTGTGGACATTGTCATAGCTGCGATGGTGGATGACACAAGTTCCATGATCAATGTTGAAGATCCCCTTGAACCCGTACTTCTTAATATGTATGTAAATGATGATACTAGTAGAGTGGAGTGCGTGAATGCATTGCATGGTATGGGTTTATATCATATGAGACTAGGAAGTTATCTTTGGATATTGAAATCGAAAAACTCCACCAAAAACGCCATCAATCGAGGAGCCGCTAGTGTTGGAGTTAAAGCCACTTCCTCTACACCTCAGGCATGAATTTATGGGTTCAAATTCTACTTACGAGTTATTCTTTCTTCTTGCCTTACTAACATGCAGGCTGAGGCCATACTAGCGATTCTTCAAAAGCGGAAACGGCAATTGGATTGACACTAGCTGACATTCGGGGAATAAGCCCCGTATTTTGCATGCACAAAATCATCTTGGAGGAGAATGGAAGCCTTCCTTGGAGCATCAAAGAATACTAAATGAGGCGATGAAAGAAGTGGTGCACAGTTGAAATAGGAGCAGAGTCTGTCACGTGCAGCCTACTCTCTTCGCTCCCCTCTTCTTATCCTTCCTTTCTTTCATAAGGCAAGGCCTTTAGACTAGCCCATCTTAGTCTACACGACTTTGACTTTGTTAGCCTTAGTGAGTGATAAGATAGAGTATGATCTGTGCGCTACGCGAGCAACAAGCATTTTCTACTTCAACAACTTCTACTTATAACTTAAATATCTGATAGTTCATGGACTTCTACGGTCCTATGTGTGCCCAAAAAAAGAGGGATGACGGTGGTCACAAATCACAACAATGAGCTTATTCCCACTCGAAGCATTACCAGGTGGAGATTTTGTATGGACTACCGGAAACTCAACAAGGTGACCCGGAAGGATCATTTCCCATTGTCGTTCCTCGACCAAATGCTTGATCGCCTTGCAGGATGAGCTTTCTATTATTTTTTTGATGGGTATGCGGGCTATAATCATATCATAATTGCCAAAGAGAACAAAGAGAAGACCACTTTCACATGTCCATGTGGTACATTTCCCTTCTCTCGGATGCCATTCGGGTTGTGCAATGCTCCGGCGACCTTCCAACATTGCATGATGGCTCTTTTCACCGACATGGTGGAAGATATATTGGAGGTTTTTATGGATGATTTTAGTGTGGTTGGTGATTCCTTTGAAGAGTGCTTGGTAAACTTGGATAGAGTCTTGGACCGATGTGAATAAACTAATCTTGTTCTCAATTGGGAAAATTGCCATTTTATGGTGGAAGAAGGTGTAGTGTTGGGTCACAAGATTTCTAAGCATGGGATTGAGGTAGACAAGGATAAAATCAAGGTGATTTCGAGGCTTCCTCCTCCTATGTCTGTAAAAGGGGTAAGGAGTTTCCTTGTGCATGGCGGGTTCTACCGGCGGTTTATCAAGATTCTCGAAGGTTGTGAATCCCTTTTGCAAGTTGCTAGAGAAAGATGCCAAGTTTGTTTTTGATGAAAAATGCATGGAGGCCTCTGAACTTTTAAAGCACAAGTTCACCACAATCCCGATCATTATCGTACCCAATTGGAGTTTGCCCTTTAAGCTGATGTGCGATGTTAGTGACATTGCGGTTGGGGCTGTTTTGGGCCAAAGATCCACAAAATGTTCCATCTAGTGTACTACGCAAGAAAAACCATGAATGAGGCTCAAAGAAACTACACAATCACCGAGAAAGAATTCTTGGTTATTATTTTTTCTATGGAAATGTTGCGACCTTAATTTATGGGGGCCAAAGTCATAGTGCACACCAACTATGCTACCCTTAGGTATTTGATGACCAAGAAAGATTCCAAGGAAATATTGATGAGATGGGTGTTACTTCTCCTTGAATTTGATCTAGAAATTATGGAACGAAAAGGTAGCGAGAATCAAGTGGCAGACCATTTGTCCCGTTTGGACGAAGAGGAGAGGGCTTGTGATGGTCTAGAAATCAATGACACATTTCCCGATGAACAACTCCTTGTGGTGTCAATGAATGATATGCCATGGTTTGTCGATGTTGCTAATTACCCCGTAGCCAGAATAATCCTGTGTGAGCTGTCTTCTAACTAAAGGAAGAAACTCAAGTGGGATAGCTTGGAATTTATTGGGACTAGCCATACTTGTTTAAGATTTGCACTGATGGTGTGATTCGTCATTGTGTCCCCGAGGAGGAACAATTGGGTATTTTGGAGGCTTGCCACTCCTCTCCCTATGGAGTCCATCATGGTGGGGCGAGGACGGCCTCTAAGGTACTTAGTTGCGGATTTTATTGGCCCACCTTGTTTAAAGATGTGGGTGATGTGGTTAAGAGATGTGATGAATGCCAAAGAGCTGACGGTATTTCAAAAATAGATAAGATGCCTCTAAATACAATTCTCGAGGTGGATATTTTTGATGTTTGGGGCATCAATTTCATGGGTCCTTCGTGAGCTCTTGTGGGAACACTTAAATTCTTTTGGCAGTGGACTATGTCTCAAAGTGGGTTGAAGCCGTGGCATTTCCAAACAATGAAACCCAGAATGTCATGGAATTTTTAAAAAAGAGTATATTTACAAGGTTTGGCACTCCTCGTGCTATCATTAGTGATGGGGGGTCTCACTTTTGCAACAAGGCTTTTGATTCATTGCTTGCCAAGTATGGAGTAAATCACAAAGTAACCACCCCCTATCATCCTCAAGCTAGCGGTCAAGTGGAAGTCTCCAACTGGGAATTAAAGAGTATCTTGTCCAAGACAATCAATTCTACTAGGACCGATTGGTCAAAAAATTTGGATGATCCTCTATGGATGTACCGGACGGCGTACAAGACCCCAATTGGTATATCCCTGTACCGGTTACTGTTCGGGAAAGCTTGCCATCTTCCGGTTGAATTGGAGCACAATGCTATGTGGGCTTTGAGGAAGTTGAAGTTAGAATGGGATATTGCGATGAATCTCCATGTTGAACAACTCAGTGAGCTTGATGAGTTTAGATTTCATGCCTACTCCAGCTTGTCCTTGTATAAGGACATGATGAAGTATCTTCACGACAAATATGATTGGGGAAAGGAATTCAAAGTTGGTGATATGGTTATTCTTTCAACTCTTGGTTATGTCTGTTTCCGAGAAAGCTCAAATTAAAGTGGAGAAGGCCAGTTGAAGTTATGTTTGTGACCCCATTTGGTGCTCTTGATATAAGGAACAAGAATGTTGAAGTTTTCCGAGTCAATGGGCATCCTGTCAAGCATTATTTGGGGAAGCTCGATGACAACCACGTGGTGGCATTCATTCATCTAAAGTGATATAGTGGTAACATGTGTTGTACCGCGACATTAAATTAAGCGCTTCTTGGGAGGCAACCCATGTCTTTTTATTTCTCTTTGATTTTCTTTGTAGTTTAGGATTTTTGAGCTAATTGGATGTGAGATGTCGCAGGGATTGAGTTGATGCAGTGCAAAGCAAGTTGAAAAAAAATTGCACAGTCTCTGAAGTTTGCTAGTGCGGCCGCAGTACACATTGTGCGGTCCGCACTGGCATGAGCAAAAAGGGGTGCTCTCTGAAGTTTCCCACCACGACCGCATTCCATTTAGTGCGGTCCGCAGTGGACCTCCGTGGCCGCAGTCTGCTTTTGTGCGGTCCGCAGAGGTTTATTTCTAAAGCTTCAGTTGAACAAACCCAGCACAGTCCGCGGTCGCTTCTGTGCGGCCGTGCTGGTAGGTTAGGATGGGGCCCGCCTCGTTTTCTATAATACAGCCCAAGGGCCTCATTTTACACTTTTCGAAATTTGAATCCCTCAGAGCCCTAAAACTACTATTCATACTCTCATTGCTTGTAGTTCTTGCTTGCTTTGATTAATTGCATTTCATCTTCTATCTAGTAACAATTCCCTCATCTTTCATTGATTACGTTTTATATTTTGATTTTATTCTCATGCCCAGTTGCTTTAGCTTCTTTTTCTTATGATTAGTTTCTTCTTCTTTATTTAATTCTTAGCGTAATGTAGTTGTAAATGCGGGGTTGTGTGCTTTGTATGCCTAATCAATGGGTAAACTAAGTAGGGACAAAGTAGGTATAAACAATTTGAACAAAAATGGCAAAAAAATGAAATCCTAACTTAGTTCCCGTGAACCCTAGTCTCCGCCGCCCGCGGTCGCGTTAGCGTGGCCCGTAGTGCCCTGGCACGGTCCGCGATGCTCTTCTGTCTGAAAGTGAATTTGTTTCCAGCGAGGACGCATTGCACTTTGTGTTGTCCGTGCTAGCCCACCACAACCATGACCCCATTTTGTGCAGACCGTGGTGAGTAGATTCAAAGAGAAGATTTTATGGGCCTTTGCCCAATGGGAATGCGGTTTCTTTTGCGCGTCCACGGTGCCCCCTTTGCAGCCACACTCCTGTTTATGCGGGCAATGGTTCGAGGTCCTGCAACTATTTCTGCAATACTTCTGCCGATGTCTGCACTTCATTTCCTTCACGTATTTCAATGCATGTGCTTAAACTAACAACGTTAGATGTGTTTGCTTGTAGACAATGGTAAAATACTGAGGCAAAGGTGCCAAACAACTCAGCTGAGGTGATTCCTCACAGGGAGGCAAAGGAAAAAGAGTGATAAAACTCATTCCCTAAGTCCGGGAAAACATCAAAAAGACCCGAAAGTTGATAAAAACTACAGATAGAGCTGCTTTCCATTCCTCGGGGAGAGAGTATATGCCATCTCAAGACATCTCCTCCGATTCAATCCTAACTCACTTCGTCTCCAGCTCCAAACTGACTGATACCTCTCCAACATCACCCACTGCCAAGAGGCCGATGAATGTAGTTTCGAATTTATTTTAAGAGTACGTAGACGATAGTAAATAATGCTCCATCTCCTCCCACAGCTTCATTATCTGGGGAGACTGCAGGCGGAAATGTGGAGGAGATACAAGGTGGTGAACCTCAGGTTGGAAGAATTGAATGAACTAGAAAGGCTGAAGTATAGGAGGATAGAATTTTGTGCTAAGTGGCTTACCATAAGTTTAGGGAGTAGTGGCTGGTGAGGCATTTAATACCGGAGAGGAGATTTGTTATCAAGGACTTGCTACCTCACAATCCTGAGTGCTGAGACAATTTAGAACGAGACAAGACTAGGATATATTTATGGATGAGTGTACAGATATAAAGAGCATATAATTCGGGAATTTTATTGTAATGTGGCTCACATTGTAAAAGGGTCCAAGGTGATCAAGGTCCGGAAAAAAAAGGTGTTGTTCACCGGGCAGGCCTTGAATGAATATTTGGGCTTCAATGAAGAGGACGAGATATTACATCTGGAAAAATTGGAGATGGGTGAGGGGGTGCGTCCATGGTTATCCCAGTACTTGGAAATCCCAGGTACGGTTCCTGAGTGGTTGACTGCTGGGTATAAATTTTGAGGGAATCCTGAACTTTGAAGCTAAGGGTTAGGAGACTTTCGTTTGTAGTAGGCGAGACCGTACACACATGACCAGACTCTTCCAATCTACTGGGCTGTGTTGGTAGCACCATTCATGGAGGGTTACCCATCAATGTGGGGAATGTGATGTCCCGCATCATCTCTCTTGTGGGGGCCGAAGCAAATCGGCACTACCCTTTTCCCAATACCCTCTCCATGTATTTCTGGGATTTGAAAGTTGAGAAGAAGCCCTTTGATGTCAAAGCCAAACCAGTGGCCCTTTTCTCATGGTACAGTTTGAGGGGGCCAGACAACCCCAAGGAAAAAAACTACAAGCCACCCGCCTTTACCCGTGGCCAGTCTGAGGAGCTGGTTGCGGTAGAGCCTCCCTCTAAGCCTGCTGCTATTATAGTTGGTGACTTGCCTCCCAGACCATCCACTGCTGCTGGTCCTTCTGTTTCAGTTGGCTCGGAGATCCCATCCTCCCGGGCCCATCCCATGACTGCACATCGACTGGGCCAGACACTGTCCAGTTTGAACAACTGGATGTCAGCTGCGACATCCAAAATGTCTACATTGTCTTCTACTATTGAGGCCCAGTCAGCACATCAGACATCTCAGATTCCTTAGTCCATTGACGACACACTGAAGAATCTCCTGGAAAACAAGGAAAAGATTATAATGACACAAGATGCCTTGACTAAGCCGGTGGCTTCACATGGAAACGGTCCTCTAGAGAGTCTATGAAGGAGCTCATGGTAGATTAGAGAGACTGAAGGCATATCAGCTGCCTTAAGAATTTTTATTTGAGGACCCAGCTCCAGTAGCAGTTCCAGTAGCAGCCCCAGATACAGAGTTAGTGTAGAGGCCTCCAAAGAAGAGGAGGAAGATCCTTAGTGCAGATGATGCTATCGTCCAGTTGGCGGACACACCAGAGGCTTTCTCTAGTCAGCCATAAGATGTACCAGATCCACATCCCGTACAGGCCCAGGACCCAGTCCCAACATTAGATCAGCAGGAGATCGGGAACCAATCTGAGGTTCCCGCACATACAGAGGACCAGGGGAGCACTGATGATCCCACGCAGACAGACAAGCCTTAGGGATTCCTCATATATCCTTTCTTTGTTATTTTTATGCTTATTTGATAGTTGGAATTGGGGACAATTCCATCTTTTGTTCGTGAGGGTGCGCCCTACTCTTTATCTGGATGACTGTATCTATTAGTTGACTTAGTTTATGTTTTTGTTGATTTTCTATTTTGGGTTGTATATAACTTTACATTCAGTACTTTTATCATACTTTTTATCTTCTATTTGGTTTATTTATAAAGTTATATTTCTATATATATTCATCTTCCATTGTATATTCTATTCCCGTATTGTACATATTCATTCTATTTTCTATTTTCGCAAAAAAATTTCGTTTTTAGCTTTTTAGATAGGCTCGTAGCTTTTCATTTCGTTTTTGGCATTTTCAATAAGCCCTTGGTTTTCTTAATGCCCCGGTTCTTTCCAAGGGTGGAGTACTGTATGAACCGGGTGGCTCTTCTTAATGATAGATGGCGTGACAACCTTCTTAAGGGTTTGAGTTCGTTTTTGTTTATTTGTTGTTTTTGATAGTTTGTAGTTAAGGGTACCTCAAGCAAAGCTTCACTTGGGCCTAGCATATTTGCCTTTGATCCATGGTCGATGACAAAAGGTTGTGTTTAGGATGGTGAAAGTCGCGGCCTTTAGACTCTCGTGTTGACCAAACAATCATGTGGTCTTTTACGGACCAATGTGTGCTTGAGTCATAACTAAGGTCATTGTGGGACCTCGACTCGATGTATTTAGCAATCCCCTAGCGTGTGTGGTGAGAAATCGAATTGCGAGTCTAAGTCCCGAGCCAATGGTCAAGAATTAGCCCTGAATGTTTGTTGAAGCGAAATCTTAGGTGAAATTCGACTTGAGAAGTGATTATAGTCTCTCCTTAATCCAGATGATTGTTTGAAGAAATCCATAGCCAACCAATGATAAGATCCCTAGTCAACCCTTTGAGCCTTAGACCTTCTTCTTTCAAGAACATAATACAAGCCTATACCCGTTCTAAATGATACCCTCTCTTGGCACCCAAATATTACCTTTAGCACTTGGCTAAAGTATAAGTTTGGGAGGAGAGACGAGGAGTGAAACAAAGTGGTAAAAAGGTGCATAAGTGAAGAAAGGGAAGGGAAATGAAAAATAAAGAGAAGAAAAAGACAAAAAAAAAGAAAGCCCAATGTGAACAAGAATAAAAAGGGATCCAAGGTAAAACAAAAGTGAAAAAGGTGTGGAAAAAGTAGAAAAAGAAGAAATGGTTTAAAATTCATAAGAAGGAGTGACAATGTGTCTCTCTAACCCCTTAGCAATAACTGAAAAGACTCCAAGAGTCAAGAGAATTGTGCCAAAATAATCAAAAGAAGTTCTTAAGGGAAGATTGAACCCACTTGAATAAGAATATGTCATACCCTTACCCAAAAGCCTTCAAAATGACTCCACAAAAGCCCTATATGATCTTGAGTTGAAGGAAACCTACATTAGTGGATACTTACATGAGGGGAAAGCATATGGTACTTAGAGCCAGACTTTTGACCTTCTTCTTGAGAGAGATGAGTGAAATCCATTAACCTCGATTTGTGTGTTAATACTCTAAAAGGTGAGGTTTTCTTAGGGAAAGTTGAGGATGTGTGAGTTTTGGCCCCATAATGACCAAAGTAATTGAGAGAATCTCTTTGATGTAATGAGTCAAGTCTTGATGCTCTTGTGTCACACTTGATCCATGATTTTTCAAATTCTAAATTTGTTAATGATGCATTAGTATTGAGGGCAGTTGTTAGTCCCAATTGATGCTTGTTGAGGTCACTTTAGGATAGCTGGAATTTCTTGGTTCCCTTTATGGGGTGGGTATTATTTGTTTTGCTTGAGGACAAACAAAGGTTTAAGTTTGGGGGAGTTGATAAGTTAGGATTTTAACATACTTTATGCCCCTACTTGCCTATGCTTTGGTTATAAATTGCCACAAAATAGTTCAAAAATTCTCACAAGTTATGCTTGGTTGCAGGTTTTGATCGACAAAGTGACGAAATGTCAAAGATCGGCTCAAAAGGAGTGAAACCTCCTCAAGTATCAAAGATTAAGTGAATTGAGGAAAAGAAGGCCTAGTGGGGACCGCGCAAAAGTGAATGCGGCTGCAGTAGGAGATTCAGAGAGCTACATAACCAAGCTGAAGGCTACGCAGCCGCAGTACGTTTCTCGTAGTCTGCAATCAGGCTTCCATGGACGCGCTACGCTTTTGTGTGGTGTGCCATCAAGAGTTTCAGAGAACCATCATATGGCCAAGACAATTCCATGCAGTCCACGGTCGTCACTGCATGGACCACGCCAGATCCCTCTTGGGCCGCAGTGCACTTCCACGTGGTCCGCGTCCTCAAGTTTATAGATGCAGCAATGTGAAGTCCAAGAGCTAGTGCAGCTGCGGTCGATTTTTTGTGCAGCTCGCACTGACCCCATAGGGGTATTTTTGTCAAGTTTTTGTACTCAAGACTTTGCTGCGCTTGTGAGACTCGGTTTTGTAGCCATTTTTGGCACTTATTATTTTCATTAACGATAGATTATTGTAATCAATTAATATGCTTAGTCTTCATCTATTTCTATAAATTCTGTATCTAGCATGAGTAGCTAAACCCATTATCTAGGGTTGTGGCTCAACCCTAGTGTGGGTAATTGATGGGTGTTGCCATCTTGGGTTAAGAATTGTGACTAGGATTGTGACTGATTATGGGTAATTGCTATTTGGGTTTATTTTATGTATTAATTAAGAATTGATGGTTGAAAACATTGATTCAAGCTTTGTGGGTTTAACTCTTCTTGAGAAAGAGAGTCTATGACCCCAAAATTGACCCAACAAAGAATTGGGATGGACTCATGAGAAATGGTACTCCCAATTCAGGGGTTATATCTCGAGAGAGTAATCACCCTACTTGAACCTTAGTTGCCTTGTCTAATGTTCCTTACCCATTTGGTCTCGAGAGAGTCAATTGGGCAAAATTACTCCCTCTACCGAGTGGTTAAGAGTGGGTAAAATTGTACAACGGTTATAGCATATGTCCTAAATATGTCAATCGAATCCTAGTAACATCAACCTATCAATTAGCCACCTAGGTATTTTCACGGCCCTAGTGCCTTTCTTCCCATTAGATACAAATTAGCAATATTCTCGTAGCTTATTTTAGTGATAATCATTAGTTTTGTAAAAGTAGTTATAATTCAAAATCCCAAAAATGTTTGAAGTAACATTGGGAGTACAAACACATCTCTAGACTAAACAAAAATTCCAGCTCCACTACTAGCTCCCTAAGGAAATCGATCCCTACATCTATTCGGGTAAAAGCTATTGCGACCCTCTCTTCCTACCATAGTGTAGCGTCGAGTTGGAATTGATCGGGTACCAAAGGCTTTAAATGCTAATGACCCTCTTGGCAATGTCATGGCGGGGAAGGAGGTAGAAGATATTGATCAAGATAAGGTTACCTTACCTCAAGCTCCACGTAGAGGCCGTAAGGCCAATGACAACATTCCTATTCCAGACCCTCCTCCACCACCGCCAAGAGTAGCCCCAAGTTCTCCCAAATCAAGGGTATGTGAGTGCTATTATCCCTCTCTGAATCCAGGCGTGGAACTTTCAAATCACAAATGTTATGTTGACCTTGCTCGAGCAAAGAGGATACTTTAGAAGCACCTCCAATAAAAATGCCTACAAGCACTTGAAGGGGTTCGTAGATAAATGATGGGGTAGCACGTAGACAAACGTGTCAGAGGATGCATTAAGATTTAGACATTTCCCATTCTCACTTCGGAGAAAGGCATTAGAGGCTCCCCAACTATTCCATCACAACTTATGATGAGTTGGCGGATAAATTCATTGGCAATTTCTTCTCACCAAGTCATATGGCGGTACTTCGAGATGAAATCTTAGCCTTCAAGCGATAGCCAATGGAGCCTTTGCATGAAATTTGGAAGAGATATAGAACGATGGTAAAGGAATGTCCCAAATAATGACATGGCAGAAAATATGTTGCAACAGACTTTCTACTAGGGCATCAATACTACAAATCAATGCATAGTGAATCAATTGGCCGGAGGTAATTTTATGAAGTTGACTTATGATGAAGCTTGTGTCGTTCTTGATGAGATGGCAGAAACACCCTCTGCATGGCAAAGTAGAGCCAACGTTGCTCAAGGTGACCCTACGGTTATTCATTTACATAAGGAGTTATATGACCATGGGCAAGCTATAGCGGAGTTGACGACCACTATGAATAAATTAACTAAGGCACAACTACTATAAGTCAAAAATCTGTGCCAAGTCAATGCCATGGAAGGTGTTTTTATGCTTAAAAGGAGGCTAAGATGGTAACAACCTTAAGGAAATTGTGAACAATATAAAAACAATGATGGTGGTGATTATTCAAATGAGTGTTATGCTGATCAAAGCGAAGAGGTCTAATATGTCAATAACTACCAAGGGAATAGAGGCAGCTCTTCAAATCAACCATGGCGACCCCAAGGGAATTAGGGCAATCAACAACAAGGCGGAGGCAATTGGAATAACAATAATCAACAACAATGTAGTGGAAATAGGAACAACAACAACTAAAACAAAAATTGGGGTAACCAAGGCAACAACTAAGGCAATTGGAATTGAAATTACAATAATTGGAAAAACAATAACAATCAAGGCGGGTGGAACAACAATGGGAACCAAGGCAACCGGGGGCAAGGCTTTCAAAGGCCCACCATGTACCAATAACCTAACAATCCAACCCCCTTTCCTTTTCAAGGTCCGAGTTCTTCCCGGGGTGATATGGGGAGAATTGAAAGTATGTTCGAGCAGATGTTGAAAAAGAACCAAGATTCCAATGTGCAATTAGCTTCACATAATACATCAATCCGGAACTTGGAAGTGCAACTAGGTCAAATTTCTCAAGATTTGAATACCCACCCCAAGGGTGCTCTACCAAGTGATACGGTAGTGAACCCGAAGGGCGGGAACAAGAACCATGTGATGGAGGTTACAACAAGAAGCGGAAGAGGCGGTGATGTGAATACCGCAAGAGAAAAGCAAGTTGTAGATGATGATGTTGAGTTGCGGGATAATGAGGGACCTTTACTTGTTTATTATGTGGTTGAAGCAAATATGAATAATCATCTGAGGATTGATATAGATGAATCAAAGATAGAAACTCAAGATGCCGTGAACCCATCTAAGGAACACGTGATTGACATGCCCGAGCCGTTGGTGCCCAAAGACAAGGCACCCTTTCCTAGGCCACATCCACAGTGTCCTCAAGGGCTCGTAAAGCAAAGGCATGATAATCAGTTTAAGAAATTCATTGATATGATGAAGAATTTGTCCATAAATGTGCCTTTGGTGGAGGCATTTGAATAAATGTCGGGCTATGCAAATTCATGAAGGACTTGGTTACAATGAGTTGGTCTTAGGGAAAGAGACTTCAAGTGGTGGATCAGTCGATTTAACGGACTTTGGGAATTATTGATGATGTACTTGTCCAAGTGGATAAGTTTATATTGCCGGATGACTTTGTTATCTTGGATTGTGAGGTAGATTATGAGGTGCCGATTATATTGGATAGACCTTTCCTTGCTACGGGAAAGTTATTGGTTGATGTTGAAGTGGGTAAGCTCACTTTCTGAGTGGGTAAGCTCACTTTCTGAGTGGGTGATGAGAAGGTCGTCTTCCATGTTTGCAAATCCATGAAGCAACCAAATAGCACCGAGGTGTGTTCATTTGTGGATATTGTCACAGCTATGATTGTGGATGACACAAGTTCCATCATCAATGTTGAATATCCCCTTGAGGCCGTACTTCTTAATATGGATATCAATGATGATGCTAGTATAATGGAGTGTGTGAATGCATTGCATGGTGTGGGTTCATATTCATATGGGCCTAGGAAGTTATCTTTGGTTCTTGAAAATTGCAAAACTACACCAACAAAGCCGTTGATTGAGGAGCCACCAATGTTGGAGTTGAAGCCATTTCCTCCACATCTTAGATATGAACTCTTGGGTTCAAAGTCTATTTTGCCACTTATTCTTTTTTTCTTGCCTTATTAACATGCAGGTTGAGTCCACATTGGTGGTTCTTCCAAAGCGAAAAAGGGCAATTGGATGGACACTAGCTGACATTCGGGGAATAAGCCCCGCATTTTGCATGCACAAAATCATCTTGGAGGAGGATGCAAAGCCTTACTTGGAACATCAAAGAAGAATAAATGAGGCGATGCAAGAAGTGGTCAAGAAAGATATTATCAAGTCGTTAGATGCTGGGGTGATTTATCCAATCTATGATAGTTCATGGACTTCGCCGGTCCAATGTGTGCCAAAGAAAGGAGGGATGACGGCGGTGACAAATGACAACAATTAACTCATTCCCACTCAGACTATTACCGAATGGATAGTTTGTATGGACTACCAAAAACTCAACAAGGTGACCCGGAAGGATCATTTCCCGTTTCCGTTCCTTGACCAAATGCTTGATCGCCTTGCGGGGCACACTTTCTATTGCTTTTAGGATGGTTACTTCAGGTAAAACCAAATTTTAATTGCCCTGAGGGACCAAGAAAAGACCACATTCACATGCTCATATGGTACATTGCTTTTCCCCAGACGCCGTTTGGGTTGTGCAATGCCTCGGCGACCTTCCAACGATGCATGATGGCTATTTTCACCGGCATGGTGGAAGAAATATTGGAGGTCTTTATGGATGATTTTAGCGTGTTGGTGACTCCTTCACAGCGTGCTTAGGTAATTTGGATAAAGTTTTGGCCCGGTGTGAACACATCAACCTAGCACTCAGTTGGGAAAAATGCCATTTCATGGTAGAAGTGGGTATAGTGTTGGGTCACAAAATCTCAAAGCGAGGAATTGAAGTTGATAAGAACAAGATTGAGGTTATTTCGAGGCTTCCTCCCCCTACTTCTATTATAGGGGTAAGGAGTTTCCTTGGACACGCAGTCTTCTATCGGAGGTTCATAAAGGATTTTTCTAAACTGGTACACCCGTTGTGCAAGTTGCTAGAGAAAGATGCAAAGTTCTTGTTCGATGAGAGTTGTACGCACGCATTTCGAGCTTCTCAAACTCAAGTTGACTTCTACCCCATCATCAACGCACCAAATTGGAGCTTGCCTTTTGAGCACATGTGCGACGCTAGTGACATTGTGGTTGGGGCTGTTCTGGGCCAAAGGATCAACAAAATGTTTCATCCAGTGTACTACGCAAGCAAAAGGATGAATGGGGCTCAACGAAACTGCATTCATCGAGAAAGAGTCATTGGCTATTGTTTTTGCTACGGAAAAGTTCCGACCTTACCTAATAGGGGCCAAAGTTATAATGCATACCGACCATGCCACCCTTAGGTATTTGATGACCAAGAGAGCAAGCACGTGATTTTTGTCTTATATGAATTACTCCAAAAAAATCCAAAGAAAATGAATTTTCTTAATTATTTGCCTTTTTTAGGAATCTTTGTAGAATTTTATTTAATTGATTGAATTTCTGTGCATGTTTAAGCTTTATCAAAATCATGAAAAATACCAAAATATCTTGCATTGAATTTAGAATTTGTTTTTGCATTTTTTTAGAATTAATCATAATCATGTGCTTTATAAATATTTCAAAAAATCACAAAAATAGATCATTTTTACATTGTTTGTCTTTTAATTTTGGTTTACAAATTTTTCACTTTCAATATAGATTTAGGTGAGATTTATAATTTTTATAATTATTTAATTAATTTAATTTCATACTTTTGGATAATTTAAAATTTTTAATCATTAGGGTTTTTAATTCAAAAATCTTGAAGGTTTCATTCTTTTACCAGCTCTCCTAGCCAACAACCAAAGAAAAGAAAAGAAAAAGGAATTAAAAAAGAGAGCCTTTTTGGGCTACCCCATACCCAAACTAATTCTAAAATCACCAGCCCACATCCCCTCTAAACCAGCCCAATCTCCCTCCCGAAACCCGTCTGCTTGACCTGACCCGACCCGCCAGACCCAAAATCTACCCTTTTAATAAAACCTAGACCTAAGAGATAGGGGACGGATTTTTTTTTACCCAAGCAAGGATAAGCGCAGCTTCTCCCCAGTTTTTATGCATCTTCTCCTCTTGATTTCAACCGAAGGACCTCCTCCCCATACAAAAATGGAACTAAATCCCTGAACTCCATAATTGTTTCTCCTTCCTCTTCAGCAAAAATCAGAGCCATCTCTTCCTCTGCATTAGGTACATGTTTATGAACTCACATTTATTACTTAAATGAAAAATACTAGTTTCCTGAAGAAATTTGATCCGTTGTTTGGGTAATGTTTTTGCACTTGATTAGTCGACTATTATATTTAAATGCCTTTCAGTCATGCTAACTTGTTAATAATCAGTTGATTTAAGTACACCGCTTTTAGTATTGAATTGTTAACTGTCACTCAGTTAATTAGTAAATCTGATATGACTCTATGTTACCAACAAAGGTAATGAAATTGTTTTGGTTAAGAATATGTTTATAATTGATTTTTGGAATCTGTCCCAGATTCGGCATGTTTAAAGTCATTGTGGTAGTTAGAAAAATAATGATAACTCATGTAATTACTTTTACGAGATAAAAATTCCTGGTCTATATATGAATCACATACTGACAGTCCTTCATAATCATTGGATTAAGGTGCATGTTTGTATGTTGTTTTAGTTATTATATCTGTATCTCGAAACTTCATTCTTGTTTGGGATGTGAAGGTTAAAGTGTTGGAAGTTTGTTTGTGAAGCCATTTTGAGGTGAATCATGTAATTAGGGGTGGAGATTTCTTTGTTAATTGCATCTTTTGTTTTCTGAACATTCTTGAGCGTGGATATTTGATCTTTATATTCACTGGAAGTCTAGCTATTTCAGAAGTTGCAATTGTTTGACATGTATTATAATTCAAAGCTTCTTAAATCTAAACATAATCCTAAAACAGGCGGCAAGTAGTCTAGTAATTGAGATGCGACGCACCAAATAATACCTCAAATGTGTGGCCTTTTTTGAAATAAATTGAGATGCGTCGCACCAAATAAAACCTTAAATGTGTGGCCCTTATTTAATTCCTTTGAAATACTTAGAACTCGAGGCGTGCCATTTAGCAGAATGTACATGGCCCTCGCGAAGCCAAATCGCGTATTGCTTTAGATGTGCACTTTAATAATATTTATGTCACAACCCCAAACACGGTCGTGATGGTGCCCAACCCAACGGCTAGGCAAGCCCGACCAAATGTGCTCTCAACACGAGCTTAGAACTCATAAAAAATTTATTAAGCCATTAATAGTGAAGGAAGCCAAAATAAACTGTTAGTTATAAAAGTATCCCGAAAATCTCACTGAACAACATAACTTCCCCAAAGATCTGGGGTCACGAGTTTTAGAGCCTCTAAAAATATTGAATACATGTCAGAATCAGGGAAAGACAAGTGTCAGAATAACTAGAAAATAACTAGAAGATCAGAGTCATGGGTCCTGCGGACGCTAGCAGCTACCTCAAGACTCTGTCAAAGTAATAATCGGCAATCGCACGCGCAAAATTCTATGAAATACTTGAATTTGCACACAAGGTGCATGGAGTTGGGGGTTAGACTACCAACTCAGCGAGTAATAATAGTAAATAAAGCTCCGAAAGCAAGAAAACTCAATAATTACACAAACTAAGCTAAAACAGTGTATAACAGTATCTGCAACTGAACAACAATATATATATGTGATGCAAATGCAGGGATGCGATGCAATGCATATGATGGTACAATAAAGTACCCACTGCGGCGTGCAGCCCGAGCCACCATATCATTTATCGTCGACGGCGCTCATAGAGGGTGTGTACAGACTCGGGACGGTCTCCTACAGCCCAAGCGCAATAACCAGCCATCTCGTGGTGAATAATCAAACCAGCCATCTAGTGGCGAAAATCAATAACCAGCCATCCCGTGGCGACAATCAAAACCAGGTCAGTCCATATTATCCGACCGCTCATATCACACAATGTCTATCTTACCACTGTTTTCAATCACCGCTGCGGTGCGCAACCCGAGCCACCGAAAATCAGTCCAGAAAATATATCACAAGCCCCTGGTACAGTTATAAACAATGATCCTCAGCCGACATACATTTAAAAGATAGCATATGAGTTTTGAACATTTGAAATACGGCTGGGTTTTGAAAACAATGTTTTAAAATCATGGAGTGATAGTAAATGATATGCAATCATGCTAAAACAGTAATACCAATTCCCGAAGTATATCACAGGTCGGCACTAGGCCCCAAACATGGCATATAGCCCAATAATAGTCATCACAGTGTGCGTATCATATGCCAATATAGCATAAATCTCATTCGGGATAGACCAATTCACAGTCCCCGATAGTATCTGACCCCGCACTTATCATGAAGTGCGTGTCACGCCTTAGCATAGCGTTACGATGTGAAAGTCCGGGGTTTCAAACCCTCATAACAACATTTACTTGCATTACTCACCTCGAACCGATGAAATCTCAAGCTCGCGATGCCTTTGCCTCTCAATTTGGCCTCCTCGCGCGTCGAATCTAAACAAAAATAGAGCGAATACATCACAAAATGCGTATGGGACAATACCAAATCGAAAACAACGGAGAAATAGCCAAAATCTCGAAACTAGCAAAACCCAAGCCCCGGGTCCGCTTCTCGAAAAAGTAGGAAACTTATATTTTTTAATCCTCGCCTCGCCACGAGTCCGTACATATAAAGTTCATTAAAATCGGAGTGCAATTGTTTCTCCAAATCCCAAATCTTCATTTGGAATACCAAGCCCTAGTTCTTCAATATTTACACCTAAATTTTAGAGAATTTATGGTTGAATCTTCAATAAAATGATGTAATAAGACCACGAGACTTACCTTCAATCACTTACCGGTGTAATCCCCTTCAAAATCCGTCAATGAGCTCTCAAGGTTTTGAATAAATGGAGGAAAAGTGACCCTTACTCGCGGATAAAATTTTAAATAAAACTTCTCTGCACAGACGCCTTCTTCTAAGCGTTCACACTACTTCAATGCGTTCGCATAGTGCTAAATTCCCTATCCTCCTCGTCCTTCTATGCGATCTCACAGATCCAGTGCGTTCGCATAGCCTTAATTCCTGCCCTCCAAATTCCTTCAATGCGAACGCAATACCTTTCCGTGTTCGCATAGCAAATCTCCAGTGCCCCCAGGTTTCCTTCAATGCGAATGCATTGCCTCACCGCGTTCGCATAGCTTCACTGACTACCCCATCAATTCCTTCTATGCAATCGCATAAGACCCCTGCAATCGCATAGAGTTAAACTCTCTGCAACAGCTGAATGCAAATCTACAGCATTCTAAGTCCAAAAATCATCCCGACAACCATCCGAAATCACCCCGAGGCCCTCGAGACCTCAACCAAAAGCACAAACATGTTCTAATACTTCATTCAAACTTGCTCGGGCAATAAAAACTCTTTAACATCAAAAATCACCAAAATCACTGAATTTTATTCAAAGTTAAACTTAACTTTCTAAATTCGCAATCGATCCAAAATTCAACCAAACGACGCCCGAATGACCTGAAAATTTACAGAAATATCCAGACTCACCTAACAAAGCTACTGCAACTCTTGGAATTCCATTCCGCCCTCGAATCAAAATCTCACCTATCAACCGGAATTCGCCAAAATTAAAATTTAGCCAATTCAAGCCTAATTCTTCACTGGACCTCCAAATTCAATTCCGCCTTTCTCCCAAGTCACAAATAACTATCCGAAACTAGTCGAACCATCGGAAATCCGTTCCGAGCCTTCTAACTCATAAGTCAACGTTCGGTTGACTTTTCCAATTTAAGCTTTCCTTAAAGAGACTATTTATCTCATTTATATCCAATTTCAATCCACACCACTTCAAACTTACCAGACATATAATAACGCACGGGGAAACATATAACGGGAATAACGATGATGAAATACAAGAAACGACGGGTCGGGTCGTCAAATCCTCCCCAACTTAAACAAACGCTCATCCTCGAGCGTATCTAGAGCTGTACTAGAAGCAACCCAATAACTAAATGACATTACTAGGCACATGCACGGGGTGATCCCACGTCACCCTAACTCACACATGTACCGAAAATACAACACAATTGAAATTTCACAATCCATCTGGCCCATAAACCGTAGAACCACACTGCCTCACCCAAAATCATACACAAGATCAGAACCTCACATCTTTTCTCAGAATCAATCCGAACAAGCTCTAACAACCCACACCTACAACCTCAGGTGCGTTCATGCAATATACCACACATTACAACACTCGGAACGATAGTCTTTATTCATGGCAGTTGCCCACAGTACTCAATATTAATAGATAACCTCTTATTTAGTTAGAGTCTTATTTCAACACTTCTGCATATTGCTAACGATAACTAAAACGCAACGAACAGTAGCAGTCCTTCAAATCAATCATTTATGAAGTCACTTCCAGTTGACTATTACCACAACATATTTTCGAGTCAAACCTCGATATTATCCTTCTAACCCGTTGAAATCAAATCTGCTCATTCTCATTAATAACCCAATGATCACCTCGGGTCTAACACACCTGTTCTGGTGATCTGATATCTCAATACAGGCCTAAGCCACAATTTCATAATACACGCACAAATAAGAATCAGTCTAAACAATCCCCAAATCAGGGCCAATGACTCAACCGGAATAGTTATACCTCAAGCTCATCTATACCTTTACAAAACCAAGCTGAGACCCCATCTCACATCATATGAACAGAGTATCTGAATACTCCTCGAGAGATCTTAATTCCACTTGGCCTCGCCACAACGCGCGATCCTAACTCAACTCTGTTACACATGAATCACCTCATGCTACCATGCTCAAAGTAGACAACCATGCACAGATCGATGCCGGAAACTCAATCACCTATTACACTCATGGTGGAACAAGTAATATACAACATTATGTCCCGGAAGGAGACAACCGATATGCTATCCGCCAAGCAATTCTCAATACGGACATTCTATTGGAAGCCAGGGAGCAAGGCATACAAATCATCACATGGATAGCTATTCTCAGCATCACACCATTGCAGCGCAAAACCCGATCCAGATAACATACTCGTGGAGGCGTGCCACCCGATCCACACAACATGCCTCACATAGGGAGGTACACATCGAGCTAAATTGCTCATAATAACAAATTGCCAACATCTGTCATAAGCAACTGAGTGCAGAAAGATATCCATATAAGCATTGTAAGCTACGAATTCCACTTCCACTACTATACTCATACCGGAGCCATACGACATGGTACCCGGCACCAAACAGTTACTGAAATCCACAGTCTTTCTTGGCGACATGCCCGGCCGCAAGGACGCATCTGAAAAGTCCCTCAATACTGGAACCGAATTAATGGTAGAAACCTCTATACTGACATCCGCCTCGAAGGCCCAATTATGGAACGCAATCCTTCCCAGCCGACTGCTAGTCTCTGGAACACAACTCTCCAGCTAGAACATGGTCTGATACACCCTGCCACGCATCATGTGGCATTTCCCAACATGACTCATAGCGCAATTGTTTAGAATGATTTGACACTTAGAGAATCACTCTACATCCCCAAATCATATCCAGAATTTAATATACTAAGCACGGAAAGATCCACTCAGCTTCCGAATACCCAAAAGCTGCTGACAGTACAATGCAACACAGACGATCCTCACTCACCGCATAGACTGCAGCGGAGAACTCCAAGTCTCCAACTACCCATAGCACACGAATCACCGGGCCTGATCAAAATTTCAACAATGCGAAATACCGATTACATCTCAAGTACCCAACTATTCCACGAAAGATACTCTAAAACATCCTTGCCATCAAAAAACTCAGATACACGCAGTCAATCCCATAAGGAAATACCGTAACACTTCTGACATATCATTTGCGGAATTACCCTCTTTCCGAAACATAAGCCATCATCAAATCACTTCCAATTAACAGTACCAATTCTTGATTACCTGAAGCTACTCATTACCTAAGAAATAGCAAAACCCACCATACCTTTCAGAACTGAGTCGAAATCTTGAATACGCCCATGTCGGTTCTCTACAACATATCACATGCACAATACCCCCCATGGATAACACGAGAACTTTCATCTCCCTTCCGCGCCGCAGACATCGGCGCACCCAACTAGTCTGGAACTTTCATTGATACCATTTAGGAGAAGAATTATTATACCCTCATGCCAATTTACAGCCTTAGAAATGTATCCCTTCAACCTTGTCTTAATCAATAAGAACTCTCTCAATTCCATCTGCACAACTAAACCGTTGTGAATTAATCCTTTTTAAATTACCACACGCCTAGAGAATCGTCATTACCCAAGAACATTTCCACAAAAATTATATGTGCTAAACCATTACGTTGAATACACAACGAGAACTAACCATACCCTTACCATGCCGAATCCGGTCCACTAACAAGCTGCTTCATTTGCCTAGATTACCACCTGATTCATCTTCAACTAGATATACTCTCTTGCTGCAGCACCACAGTGTCTGAGCCCAAGCTCACTACATGAGACCCATCCATCAGACCACATTGTCTAAGACCCATAAGCCACTGAATACTTTCTCAAACGCTCTAAGAAAAACCACATTTCCAAAGTACTTTACCAGAAGAACTTCTTGCGACACTAAATTGGTTACCATTACTTTCCAAAAACTGATACATAGAATCCCATAATTAACATGAAAATGCCACGAGTCTTGACCTATTCTAATGAAACCACTGACTTGGTCGCACACTCAACCTTAACATACCTGAGAGATACGCATAGAATCTTGAACACATCAAAACCATTCTCAAAAGTCATCCACTCTTATACACACTGCAAATCACTTGACTTAATAAATCGAACCACTCGTGCCTTATCAACATTCTGACCCTACCAGACGAGATCTCATTCCGATACAACCAAACGACTTCCTTCCCTTTACTCCAAGCGTTCCTTATCAACAACTCAAGACATTCTCTTATTTTCTCACATGCACCGTATAACCTTTGGCAAAATTTTATTTCACTTGTGCCACCTTCGGCTCTTTCTGCACCTAGAACGGATTCTCTCACATGCATCAAATCTGAACTAACACAGTACATAACCGTACCATCAGCTCATCAACAGCAAACTCCCCAACTTAGCTTGAAGCCATATTTATATATCAAAACACCCATACTCTATAGCCATCGTAATATCATGGTGAGATTAAACTCGCTATTTCTTAAGCTTGTGGAAACACGAATCATCAGAAATTCTAACTTTTCTTCAATTCTTGCATTCATTCACACAACCGACAAGCCCACTCTTTAGATGACAAAATTTCTACTAAGTCTCAAAATTTTCCAAAAAGTTCGACAGAGTTTCCTCTATAATTGAGCATATCCACCTATCAGAGAATTGCCAAAATCATCCTAACAACACGTCCACAACTCGACGTAGCATCACAATATATAACAACAACCTTAATCTCGATACTACATGTATTATATTATAAAATTGATACCTGAACATGCACTGCACCTGTTCGAATCATAACATATAGAAAATACATCTTGATTACACATACGGTCTTCTAATATACGCATAATGATCATACCACTGCGAAATAATCTGCGCGAGATACCCACCTGCTTGATTCAATATAATATTTCGGTACATCATCCACCGTCATACTCTTCACGCAATCAATTAGTCTTCCTGAGTATGGACTCATACCAGAACACACACACTCCCATTTAGGAGACTCGAAAATATTCTTCACGCCCCCATAACTCGGGCCACATCTCCATTTCACAATGAGAATCAAACATTTAATGGTTCGTCTACCACCTAGCTGACCTTCTTCAACACTTCCAAGTCATATGGACACATTACACGACACCAACATATTCATCATGAAGCTATTGAGCCGCCATTACCACAATTAAGGATAATACTGAACTTATAAACTCATACACTAGCTCGCTCAATCAGCACCTAGGTGCTCAAGCCATGGACAGAGATTCAGGCTCAAGTCCTCCAGACTGGCCCAAAATCAACTCATAGGAAATCATAATTCGCCATTCGACCAGGGAACCACCAGCCATCAAGGCACATATAATACTGGACGCTCACGGACGCATACAACGTGAGGAAGGAATTTCAAGGGTTACTCTTTCAAGCTGAATCAAGGACGCACGATAAGATTTCAAGAAAGTGGAGTGTTTCCTAAAGGTCATGTAGCCTCCTTCTTATAAGTGTGGTGCACGACACACCCATAAACAAGACTCTACTAAACCGGCTCATGACTCGTGAGGCCTAGTAACCAAAGCTTTGATACAACTTGCCACGACCCGAAACACGGTCGTGATGGCGCCCAACCCAACGGCTAGGCAAGCCCGACCAAATATGCTCTCAACCCGAGCTTAAAGCTCATATACCATTTATTTTAAGCTATTAATAGTGAAGGAAGCCAAAATAAACTGTTTGTTATAAAAGTATCCCGAAAATCTCACAGAACAACATAACTTCCCCAAAGACCTAGGGTCACGAGTCTTAGAGCCTCTAAAAATATTGAATACATGTTAGAATGAGGGAAATACAAGTGTTAGAATAACTAGAAAATAACTAGAAGATCAGAGACATGGGTCCTGCGGACGCTGGCAGCTACCTCAAGACTCTGTCAAACTAATAATCGGCAACCGCAAGCGCAAAATTCTCTGGAGTACTTGAATCTGCACACAAGGTGCAGGGAGTTGGGGGTTAGTTTACCAACTCAGCGAGTAATAACAGTAAATAAAGCTCTGAAAGCAAGAAAACCGAATAATTACACAAAGTAAGTTAAAACAGTGTATAACAGTATCTGCAACTGAACAACTGAACAACAATATATATATATATATATATATATATATATATATATATATGTGATGCAAATGCAGGGATGCGATGCAATGCACATGATGGTACAATCCAGTACCCAGTGCGGCGTGCAGCCCGAGCCACCCATATCATTTATCGTCGACGGCGCTCACAGGGGGTGTGTACAGACTCCGGAGGGGCTCCTATAGCCCAAGCGCAATAACCAGCCATCTCGTGGCGAATAATCAAACCAGCCATCTAGTGGCGATAATCAATAACCGGCCATCCCGTGGCAACAATCAAACCAAGTCAGTCCATGTTACCCGGCCGCTCATATCACACAGTGTCTATGTTACCACTGTTTCCAATCACCGCTGCGGCGCGCAACCCGAGCCACCCGAAAGTAGCCCAGAAAATATATCAAAAGCCTCTTGGGCAGTTATAAACAATGATCCTCAACCGACATACATTTAAAAGATAGCATATGAGTTTTGAACATTTCAAATACGGCTGGGTTTTGAAAACAATGTTTTAAAACCAAGGACTGATAGTAAATGATATGCAATCATGCTAAAACAGTAATACCAATTCCCGAAGGATATCACAGGTCGGCACTAGGCCCCAAACACGGCATAAAGCCCAATAATAGTCATCATAGTGTGCGTATCATACACAAATATAACATAAATCTCACTCGGGATGGACCAAGCCACAATCCCCGATAGTATCTGACACCGCACTTATCATGAAGTGCGTGTCACGCCACAGCATAGCGTTACGATGTGAAAGTCCGGGGTTTCAAACCCTCAGAACAACACTTACTTGCATTACTCACCTCGAACCGATGAAATCTCAAACTCGCGACGCCTTTGCCTCTCAATTCGGCCTCCTCGCACGTCGAATCTAAACAAATACATAGCGAATACATCACAAAATGCCTGTGGGACAATACCCAATCGAAAACAGCGAAGAAATAGCCAAAATCTCGAAACTAGCAAAACCCAAGCCTCGGGCTCGCTTCTCGAAAAATTACGTAACTTACATTTTTGAAATTCTCGTCTTGCCACGAGCCTGTGCATATGAAGTTCATCAAAATCGGATCCAATTGCTCCTCCAAATCCCCAATCTTCATATGGAAAACCAAGCGCTAGTTTTTCAATATTTACACCCAAATTTCAGAGCATTTATGGTTGAACCTTCATTAAAATGATGTAATAAGACCACGAGACTTAACTCCAATCACTTCTCGATGAAATCTCCTTCAAAATCCATCAATAACCTCTCAAGGTTTTGAAAAAATGGAGGAATAGTGACCCTTACTCGCGGATAAAATGTTAAATAAAACTTCTCTGCGTAGACGCCTTCTTCTAGACGTTCGCACTCCTTCAGTGCATTCGCATAGTGCAAAATTCCCCAACCTCCTCTTCCTTCTATGCGTTCGCATAGACCCAGTTCATTATCTTAGCCTTAATTCCTACCCTCCAAATTCCTTCAATGCGAACGCAATACCTTTCCGCGTTTGCATAGCACATCTCCAGTGCCCCCAGGTTTCCTACAATGCAAACGCATTGCCTCACCGCGCTCGCATAGTTTCACTGACTACCCCATCAATTCCCTCTATGCGATCACATATGACACCTGCGATCGCAAAGAGTTAATCTCTCTACAACAGCTCAATGCAAATCTGTAGCATTCCAAGTCCAAAAATCATCCCGACAACCATTCGAAATCACACCGAGGCCCTCAGGACCTCAACCAAAAGCAAAAACATGTTCTAATACATCATTCAAACTTGCTCGCGCAATAAAAATGCTATATTTGACATAAAAAATCACCAAAATAACTGAATTTCATTCTAAGATAAATTATAACTTTCGAATTCGCACTCGATTCAAAACCCAACCAAACGACGCCCGAATTACCTGAAAATTTACAGACATATCCAAAATCACCAGATGAAGCTACTGCAACTCTCTGAATTCCATTCCGACTCTTGGATCAAAATCTCACCTATCAACCGGAATTTACCGAAATTCAACTTTAGCCAATTCAAGCCTAATTCTTCACCGGACCTCAAAATTCAATTCCGCCTTCTCTCCCAAGTCACAAATCACTATCCAAAACTAGTCGAACCATCAGAAATCCGTTTCGAGCACTCTAACTCTTAAGTCAACGTCCAGTTGACTTTTCCAACTTAAGCTTTCCTTAAAGAGACTATTTGTCTCATTTATATCCAATTTCAATCCAAACCATTTCAAGCTTACCAGACACATATACTAACACATAGGGAAACATATAACGGGAATAATGGAGCTGAAATACAAGAGACGACGGGTCGGGTCATCACAATTTGTCTTCCTAAATTCGGGTGCCCATTTATGTGACCCAAATCTAAATCTCAACGATGTTAAAATATGTCGAAATCCGCCAATGTATTTATGTGACATGGTTCAAGACGTGTTTTAATAACGTTGCAATATTCCTAAAAATTAATAAAGCGTTTAAAATTTAAAAATAATCATAGGATGAACATGCATAAAATCAGATGATTAGCCAAATATGATAGTTTAAGCGACCGTGCTAGAACCACAGAATCCAGAGGTGCCTAAAACCTTCCCTCAGGTTAACAGAATTCCTTATCTAGAGTTTCTGGTTCGCAGACATCAAAAGGAAAGTCGAATTTTTCTCGATTTGGAATTTATAATAAACCGGTGACTTGGGATGCCAAATAAACTATCCCAAGTGGCGACTTTTAATAAAAATAAATAATTAATCTCATTTTGAAGTATGTCACTTTAATCGGAAAAAAATCCCTTATACATTTTATCCTTCGGGGTAGCTATGTAAAAAGGAGGTGTGACAAGCAGGACTCAAAGGCAAGATTGATGAGATTGTTATTGCTTCTCCAAGAGTTTGATATAGAAATTGTTGGCCGAAAGGGAGTGAGAATCAAGTGGTGGACTACTTGTCCAATTTGGAGGAAAAGGGAAGGTCTTGTGACGGCCTTGAGATAAATGATTCATTTTCCGGCGAGCAACTCCTTGTGGCATCAATGAATCGAATGTCGTGGTTTGCCGATGTCGAAAATTATCTTGTTACTGAAATCATCCCGTGTGAGCTCTCTTCCAACCAAAGGAAGAATCTCAAGCGGGATAGCTTGGATTTTTATTGGGAAGAGCCATATTTTTTTATGATTTGCACCGATGGTGTGATTCGATGATGCGTCCCAGAGGAAGAACAATTGGACTTTTTGGAGGCTTGCCATTTCTCTCCCTATGGTGGCCATCATGGCGGGGCGAGGAAGGCATCTAAAGTTCTTAGTTGTGGATACTATTGGCCAACCTTGTTTACAGATTGTGAACATGTTATTTTTACCTCGCTTAAACTACTTCTATAGAATTCTTAAATTAGGATTTTTCTCTTTATTAGTTGAATTTTTGGAAATTAATTTAGTGTTTGTTTACATTTTTGTGTGAATTATTAATTGATATGTAATAAAAATATAAAATAGCATACTTGCATTAGGACTTCATTTGACATTTTTTATTAGTTAATTAAAAATACAAAAATGGAAGAAAATACATAAAAAAGCCCTTTTTACATTTTTTGCCTTTAATTTCGATTTTTTGTTAATTCTATTGTTAAATTAGGATCTAGTTAATTTTATAAAATTAATTAGTTTAATTTTAGAGTTAAATAAGGTTTTTGTTAATTTTAATTTTTTTATCCAATAAAATCAAAAATAATGAATAAAAGAAATCAAAAGATAAAGAATGTAAAAGATTTAAAAGGGTTGGCTTATATTTGGGCCTAATTTGTTTAAGATCCCAAAAAAACCGAAATCCGGTATTATTCCAGCCTAAACCCAAAACTCCTCCGTTTCCTTTACCCCAAAACGGCGCCATTTCGATATCGTTTGATCAGGAATGACGAGGTTTCTTGATCGAACGGTACTGAAGTCCTCACACATAAATATATAAGTGTCTTAACGCCACCCCTCCCTCAAACACCTCCCCCCACCTCTCGTATCTCTCACCTCTAACTCAGGGAATGTAATAACACCACGTCTCCGTCGTCCTCTACCCTCTGCCGTCCGTCGGAAATCGCCTCCGCTGGTGGTGATTCTTCGATGGACCCCAAAATTATACCATAGATACTCCTCTACCTCCTTTTTCCATATCCGAGTTTAGTTTCCTTCAAATCACAACCAAACTCTTCGAACCTTGGATCAAAATTTCCGGCCAAAACCCTAACTCACCCAAACCAGGCCAAATTAACACCCCTAATTCGTCTTCCTCTCCTCTTTAACATACCCAAACCCTGCCCCTCGAATCCTCACCAAGCTTCTCAAATTTCAGATCGAAAACTGTCCAGAACCCTAAGTTCATAAACTTGGGGATTAATGAGGTCTCGGCTATAATATCCCTTAACTATGTGGTTTCTCGTGAAAACACATAAATAAGGACGATTATAATCTAGACGAATCCAAGAAAAACTCACCAGATTTAAGTTAGTGGTAAAAATGAAGGCCAAATCAGTAATTTTTTTCTTCTCAGTTGATTATTTTTTATCGTTGATTCAGTTCCTGTGATTTTTGATTTTTTGTTTTGTTGTAATGTTGTTTGGTTTAACGCAGTGTTAATCCTTTTATTTTTACTTTTTATTGCTTAGTTAGTTTTGATTTTTTTTTTCTATCCAGTTTCTTAGAATTAATTTCGATTAAGTTTAATTCACATTTTTGTTTGTTGTTGATCATATGACATGAATTCTACTTTAGTTTCAATTTTTACTTGTTAGCTAATTATTTATTTAATGTATTAACCTTAGGATATTAGTGTTCATTAAAGTTTAAAGTCCATTTTCGATTTATTAGGTTGATTAGTTCAATTGTAAGTTTTTCTCTTGTAATTAGAATGGTCTAGGTATAGCTGAATACCCCAACCTTTGATTGACTAGCCTTGGTTAGTTTGGACTAAGGTTAACTAGTTTGGGGGGTTTGTTTAGTACTCATTTGGTAATTTTAGTTGATTGAAAGGGTAAGTTAGGCATTTCAAAGAAAGAAATTTTGCAATTAACTGACTTGGAAATCCCCAAAACATTCTAGATGGGGTTCCAATCAGAATTTTAAGATTTTAGTGTTGAAACTTGGGCAACAAGCCAATAAATAAAGGACTAATTAGCTAAAATTTGAAATTAAAAGAGGGACCTAGGGTGTAAATGAAAATCTGAAGGCTGCCCTAGAGTTTGCCTATAAAGGCATACCCATTGCCTTCTTTCACAGGTTTTTGGATGTTTAGAAAGTTAAAAAAATCTGGAGAAGCTTAGAAAATAAAAAAAACAAAAAAAAAAACAAGTTTCTAGAAGCCTTAGAGATCCAAAACTCTGAAAATTTTAAAATTCCAATTCTAGATCTTAGAGATATCAGAAAAATCCAAAATACTGAAAACTCTGAAACTTCAGATAGCCAAAACTCCCAATGTCACTGTTCCATTAAGTTTGTAGAGTGATCTCAAGGTTTCAGAGATTCCTGGAGTATTTTGAGTTCTCACTTGTGTTATTCAAGCTGAATTCTGTGTTTGGTATTGTTTTATTTGAAGAAAATCACTCCCTGGGTCATTTGGTAGCATTTTCTTGGTGGAATTAATTCCAAACTGCTGTTAATTGATGTTCATTGCTACTGTTGATTCTACCGTCTTCTTATTTTGCTTCAATTCAAGTACATATCGTGTAGCTCTCAATTTTTTGGAAATGAAATGAAGTGCTGCCTATTTCCTTTGTTGAATTTCATTACAGTATTTTATCTAGTTTCACAACTCTACCATAATTTTGTGTGTAATTAATTAAGGACTGTTTAGAATTGGAATGTTATGATTGTTATGCTAGAAATTAGCTTATCAGCACATTACGATTGCTTGTATTGGACTGTATGAACTATTTTTAGACTTGTATGAGTATTATAAGTGTGATACTAACTATAGCTGAGTAAATTTTTGTTTGGTTATTAGATTAACTAGAGATTTGAGTTTAGATTAAGGTGCTATTTGGATTGTAGGAACTGTGTTTCAGACTTATGAGTCTACTATTAGTTATGATCTTTTCAATTTCAGTCTAGCTACTCTGTTAATTTGGGATTCTAGCTGGATTAAAGTAATGATTAAAAAAACAAGTTCAAAAAATGAGTATGTATGCTACGTTTAACCAAACATGCCAAATGACTTTACACTTCCGGTCTAATCCCAGCATCTTGTCTTGGAATCAAAGTAGCATTTCGGTATAGTAAATGAGTCTTGATTACATTAGTTTGATCATCGAATCCTTTAAATATTTGTAGGATTTAGTTAGTGTAGATCAGAATATTAAATTTAGAATTAAATTGGTGGTTGTTGGACTGATCGAATATGAAATTTCCCTTAATCTATTATCCCAATAAATGAATCCAATTTTTGAAGCAAGTTCAGTAATCTTGATTGGGCTCGCCTATAGGCCCACGATTGATAGCCTATGTCAATTGCTGTGGGGCCTCAGTATCACTGATGCGTGGCCCAGTTCCAGTTCCACCTATCTCCCCAATTGGGTTTGCGTTGAGGCCCAAGGCTGGACAACAGTTCAAGAGATGTTGGATTTTGCTTTTTTTCTATTTGGTCAAATTGAAGCTCAACGCTGAGAGCGTTGATCACAATCGTGGGTTTAATTTTGGTAATGCAAGTTTTTGGGCCTTCCGAGTTAAGTAGTATATTTGAATTAAGAGGTTTTTTCTCTTGTTTAAGTGTGGACTTGAGATTGAGGCCCGAATTATTTGAATGCTTTTAATAATAGTAATTAATAATGCCAATTAATTAAGTTGCTACACAGACAATCTTTAATAGAAAACTAATAGTCCCTTATAGGATGGACTTTGAAAATAAGACAAGGTGCGGCGTCGCCAAAAAACTGCGTGGCCCGCTTTAATTACTTCTTAAAAAAATGTTTAGAACTCGAGACGTGCCATTTAGCGAAATTTCATGGCCTCCCGCAAAGTTAATAACACATTTGCCTCTTTAAGCACGTTCTTCAATAATATTACCTTCCTAAATTTAGGTATGCATTTCATGTGACCCAATCCAAATCTCCAAACGTTGAATAAATTCGTCAAGGATCGAGGTGCATTTCATGTGACGTGATCCAAAAACATATTTTAAATGACGTTTAACTTCCTAAAAAAATTATTAATTCAAAGCGGTAAATAATTCTAAAATTGCACTATAGGATGTCCTGTATTAATATCAGATTTTAGCCAATTATAATAGTTTAAGCGACTGTGCTAGAACCACGGAATCCAAGGGGGCCTAACACCTTCTCTCGAGTTAAAAGAATTCCTTAATCAAAAATTTTTGGTTCACAGATTTCATTTGGAAAGTCGAACATTTCCTCGATTTGGGATTCAAGATAAACCGGTGACTTGGGACACCAAAAGCCGAACTTATTCCAAGTGGAGACTTTGAAATAAATAAATAATCCCATTTCGAATAATGTCACTTCAAATGGAAAAACTCCCCTATAAATTTATCCCTCAGGGTAGGTGTGTAAAAGGGGAGGTGTGACAGCTCTGGCGACTTTATTGGGAATAAGAGGAGACCCAGAATCTCTGGTTCAGGGTATAAGAATTAGAGCTTAGAATAACAGTTATATTTGTCTTTATCTGATTTTCCTACATGTTCCATGCTATATGTGCTAAATGCTTTACCGGTTTGATATTTTTGTTGAATTGTATATATAAAACTGTTACGAAACCTTTCCACTCTTTGAGTCTTCTACATCATGGAGAAGGGTGCACTTCGTGTGACTTCTCTTCTTTTTAGAGTCTTTACCCATTTAGAACGAGGTTCGGATAAGTTGCTAAGCCTGCGGAGCTTCTGTATCCCTGGTACGCCACCCCCCTCGGATCGAGTTGTCCGCTCAGGTAAGCTAGATCTAGAATAATAATCCCAGGGCTTAAACCTAGTATACCAAAGCCTCATGCCGCATCCATAGTAGGAACGTTTGTTTGTGTCACGTGCATTTGACTTAAGGGACTCAACACAAGGGTTGGGTCCGTCTAGGACAGGTGATCTGATACGAAAAGACCATCCTGATGCATCATATGTGCTACTTGTGCATTTATTTGCTTTAGATTTGGATGTTGACCGACTTTCAAATAATGAGAGAAAATTGAGAAAATATAAGTGTTACGACTAAATGAGTGTAACCACTTGTTTCGAAAAATCAATGTCCAAATAGTACCGAAATGCTGCCGGATTTTTGAAAAAAAAATACAAAAAAAGACTTTTTAACAAAATTTTGGGTTTTGACAAAACATTCTGCCCGAACAATACCAGTTTGATTCCCGCCGGATGTGGGATACGTAGGCAACCCCCATCGGTTCGGACTTCCCTTTTTGACAAATATAACCCGTAAAGCAACAAAATTTGCTTTATTTTCTCCAAAAATAAGTCAGGTGATGCCATTCTTGTCAAAAATAGTTGAATGTCCCCAAAAGGGCGCCGGAAGGCTGTTTTTGCAAGAGCAGCCAACTTGAATCATCTTCAATGATTAGCAGACACAACCTTAAAATCTTCTTCCCCCGAAGCGCTAAAAGTCCGTATCTATAAAGCCGCAGTCTTGTCCTAAAATAAAGAATTGAGAAATTTTGAAAACAAAAACAAATGATGTTTTGTTCCTTCGAGGTCAAAATAAGTTTTTAAATCACCCTTAATAAATGTGCAGGATGAGCACAGATGAAATTGAACCCTTCATAGCCCTTATAGAGATCCCCTTGAAGCTACATATGTGGTGGGATGACTTAGAAACGGGTAGCAAAGAAATAGTGGCAAGAGTTTTGGGAGTCCTCGTCGGTGTACTATATGTCAAGCCAAGGTCGGGCATATTTGAGGCTTTGATACCCTACTGGTACCCCACTCGCAACGTATTCCGCTTCTCCAATTTCGAGCTCACACAAACGTTGGAAGAAATAGCTGGTTATGCGGGTTTAAATGGAAATCTCAGAAGACGCTAACCATTGGTACCAAGACCGGTGACTCCCCACAGGTTCCTAGACTTGTTAAGCATTAGTTGGGATGTTTGGGACAAAAATATATCGGAAGGGTTTTTCACACTCAATTTCGTGTATCATCGATACGGAAATCGCCGAGGTTTCGTAGAACCGAACACCAGTCTAACCCATGCCGAAAACAGAGACAAGTGGGAGGCAAGACGGGGCTTAGCTTTCATGGTAGCTTTCTTGGGAGTTTTGGTTTGTCCCCTACGAGATGGTCATATGGAGATCGGCCTTGTAGGAATTTTTGATATTGCAATAAAAAAATCCAACAGAACGGTGGTTCCGCTAATTGTGTCTAAAATCTACGGCGCCTTGACGATATGCCAAAAGGGGGGAAATCCTTCCAACGTTGCAATTTGTTTCTACAACTATGGATACAAGAGCATCTGTGACACCATATCGGGTACATGAACTATGGTTTGACCGGGTGGAATTGTATTGAAGAATTTAAGACCCGGGTTGCAGGAATTGAATTCCCTGAGGGCACCAAGGATTGGCTATCATATTGAGATCTTTGACCGGTGACAAAATTGAGTAGCCTTTCGGATGGCTTCCCATTACTGAGGCAATATACACATAAGCTGAAGTACCTTATATTCTCTTGATGGCATCCGAAGCATCCAACCCTACGCTCCCTATAGGGTTTTGTGCCAATTGGGAAGATTTCAAACCATCTCGGTGATGAAGATCTGAGTAAACAAGTCATCGAACTAGGACCAAAATGTGCATTCCCGAAAGGAAAGATTCTCCAAATATAGAACGAGAGCAGGTTTCTTGAGCCTAAAACCATAGTGCGAGATCGGGCCAGGGGCGAAATTGACTTTAAGTACATGGCTTGGTTTGGCGAAAGGTTCCAGATTCCTTAAAGGCTCGCAAAAGGTCGCACGTCCAATAATTCAATGATGGGGCTCTGGTGCAATGGGGTTGGTTAGCCAAAAAGAGTGAATACAGGACCAGAACAGGAGAGTTTGAAAAGCAGGTTCGACACCTCCAGTTTGAAAGCAGCTTGCAAGCCGCAGCCGATGAAGGCGACAAGAAGAAACTTACCCAATAAAATGAGCCTCTTAAGGCTCAGATCCGACAAATGAAAATAGTTGCTAACAACCAAGAAAGAAGCCGGGCCGATGAAAGGTTGATAAGTGTATTGAAAAGAAAAATCTCAGAGTGCCAACAATACTTGGAAAAATCCAAAGAGAGTACAACAAAATTTCAGGCACAATGGGTAAAGAAAGCGGAAGATCGGGCCCAATTTGCGCGACAGATGAAGTGAATTATGAAGGGACTATTGCCAATCTGAAAAGAAAAGTGAGCATACTTGAGGATGAGGCAACTAAGCAAGCCAAATAATTCAAAACCGATAGGAAACATTGCCATTATTTGATGGCTCAAATGGAGGAGGAATTACAATAGTTACAAAATCAACACCTTCGTGACTCTCAAGTTTTGGAAGCCTGTAATGGCCAGATAGGGCAATTGCTTCAAGAAAAGGGTAGAATCAGAGAGAGGATCCTGACCATTGCTCATTACATTACTAAAAAATTCCAAACGTCCGAGAACATGACTCGCACCACCTTTTTTGCGGCCATAGTGAGTGACTTGGATAGGCTTCAAGGGGATCTTGCATAGAGGCCCGCGGCGAGACCAAACGATGTCCCGCAGACACCAGAAGCTTTAATGTCTTCATGATTTTCATATTGGTTCTGTATTTCCTTTTCCACTAGAGTCTGTACTTTTCTCCGCTAGAGTCTGTCAAGTTTTTCAAGCCTGCATTTTCTTTTGAAAGATATTTGAATTTTAAGTCTGTATTTCTTTTGTTCATCATAGCCTGTTAAATGATTTAAATCTGTCAACATCGAGTCTTTGTAATCAAAGTATTTGCCATCTATGAAAATCTCAAAACATTTAATTTCTATTCACATTTATTTTTCACGAACTACACTCGGTCTGATTCATGCAGGGTCATGATACGTAGGCAATCTTCATAGGACTTGACCAATACCCTAAAACGATAAAGGAAAAGATAAAAAACAAAGAAAATGGAAAAAATTAATAAATAATATGAGAAAGGGAAAGCAAAAGAAAAAGAAGAAGAAAAGAGAAGAAACGAGAGAGAAAATCAAACGGGTAAGGAAATCCGGGATGACGCGTGCAATCGATGCAAATCATATAGAAACCTATTTAACTATATAGGTGCATCACTCTCCAACGTGCGATTACCTATCTGTTATTTGTCCCAAACTAATCATTTGTTGATTCCAATCTTGCATTTCCACCTTAGGTTTTTTGAAAAGGTTGTTGGTTTTTGGTAAGATGGCATCGCATTAGTATTTTACCATATCAAAAGTAAGTACAGAAATGTTGTTTGAAATTACCTTGGCAGCAATTCCCATCTCGGAAGATAGCCAAATCTCAGGCATCCCAGCATTTGAGTCTATAGCAGTAAAGGAAAATAGGTTCCTACGCCTTAGGGTTATGGAGATGTGGGATGCACGGACGAACGGAAAAGACCCTCTAAGCGACATCCCTGGATTCCCCGAGCTTTTCCCAAGATCAGGGGGTACCTCCAATATTCCCATCAGTTGTCCAAACATCCCATTGGGATAGCCCACCACACCGACAAATTTTGTTGGAGCACCTTTTCAGGTTCGCCCCCGGGTGTTCACATCTGGAACAGACCATAATATCTTTACCTCCGCCCATGTGCAGCCACAACACAGCCTGCACTGCTTAGACCCACTTTTGATCCATCGGCCTTTACATTCCAAACACCCACTTACCAAACTGAGCCTCTTCGGTACAACACCTACACTTATCCTCAGTTACCATTTGAGTTCACAACAGGACAGGACAACACTCCCAAGACTCCTGAACAGGATGAGATGGCAAGAAGGATAAGAATCCTGGAGCAGAGCCTCAAAAACATGCAGGGTCTGAGTGGGCAGAAGAGTGTGTCATATACTGATCTATGCATGTTCCCGCACGTGCATTTTCCTATGGGGTTCAAAACTTCAAAGATTGAAAAGTACGATGGGCATGGTGATCCTATTGCTCATCTAAAGAAGTATTGCAACCAATTGCGCGGAGCTGGAGGGAAAGAAGAATTACTCATGGCTTGCTTAAGCAAAAGTTTGGTGGGTATTGCCTCCGAGTGGTACATGGATCAGGAAATCTCGTGATGGCACATTTAGGACGACCTCGAGAGAGATTTTGTTAGACAATTTCAATACAATGTTGACATTGCCCCGGACCGTAACACGTTGGCAAATTTGAAAAAGAAGTCCTCTGAGAACTTTAAGGAGTATGAAATAAAATGGCGTGAACAGGCATCAAGGGTAAAACCTCCGATGGATGAGGTCGAAATGGTGACAGTATTTCTACAAGCTCAGGAAGCAGACTATTTCCTGAATTTGATGTCGGCTATGGGAAAACCGTTTGCGGAAGCCATCAAGATAGGAGAAATGGTGGAGAATGGACTGAAAACAGGCAGAATTCTAAGTCAGTCCGCTATCAGAGCAACCTCCCAAGCCATCCAAGGTGGGTCTGGAGGAGTCACAAAGGACAAAAAGAAAGAAGAAACCACGATGGCAGCATCGTGTACGAGAAGACATCGTGCTCCTAGACCCATGTTCTTAGAAAGAATCCCTCAACATTATTATCCTCACTAGGACATGTCTTATGCTCCTCAACGATATGCGGTCATAAACGCTCAACCTTTTGCACGACCACAGCAGCAGGCCAACAGGAACCAAGGTCCAATAAACCAACCTCCTCACCAAAACCACTACAACCCTCCTCCTCCACAATATAACTTCCGTCTCAGTGAGCCATCCATGTGAGCAGGTGATTTTTGGCTCACTTGGAATGTTCCTATAAATTCGTAAACTAGGATTTTCTTTTATAATTTGAATTTTTAGGAGTTAATTATGTGATTTTGTGTTTATTTGCATCTTTATTGGATTTTTAGGAATTAATTATATGATTTGTATTTATTTGCATTTTTTGCTTTTATTATTAGGAATTAATTGCGCGTATTCACATTTTTCTTTTTATTATTTTAATTTTTTAGGGGTTAATGTTGTGATTTTGTGTATTTTCATTTTTCCTTATTAATTGTGTGATTGTGTTTATTTGCGTCTTTCTTTATTATTTGAATATTTAGAATTTAATCGCATAAATTGTGTGAGGAGTGCATTTTAATTAAAAAAAACAAATAAAAATAGCATATTTATTTATTTAGCCCAATTTTGGATTTAAATTAGATTTTTGTTAATTTGGTGTTGATAAAATAATTTAATGTAGGAATTAAAACAAATAAGAACATAAGAGGTTTGGAAAGGTGGCCTTGTTCTAAAAAGGCCAACATAGGCCATTTTTGCAAGTGAAACCAGACCAAATCCCTGCCCAGACCCGGTCCAATCCCACCCTCATCAAAATGACGTCGTTTTGGTGTCCGTCCATCTCAACCGTCCATACCACTCACTCTAACGGCTCAGATTGAGCTTTACATTCTAAATTAAACTGTCCAAATCCCATGTAATAACCGAGAGACCAAAAATTCATCCTCTCGTACCATCCATTTGATAGAAAATACGCTTAGCGCTAGAGGGGGGGTGAATAGCGTTATAATAAAATTTAGCGTAAACTTGCGGAAATTAAAATTTGCAGGAAATAAATAAGTGCGTTAAATAAACAAAAAGGAAAGAACGCACCGATATATTCTGGTTCACCACAACACGTGGCTAGTCCAGTCCCCGAGAGACTCTCTCGAGATTTTCCACTAACTAGTCAAGCTTATGGGTGCTCAACAAACCTTTACAACTTAAGGACACAAGCCTTAACACCTTTGCTCGGAGATACAACACTCCAAGACTTCAACCAAGGAAACACAAGTTCCTTACAACAAGAGAATCACCATTCTCTTACAAGTGTATAAAACACTAAACACTCAAACAAAATACTCCTTAATGAGTAGATATGAGTAAAAGAAGTAAGCTCTAGATCACAACAACTTTGGACAAGAATATGGCTCTCAAAAGCTTTATGAAACTGAATATAAAATGATAAACAAAAGTATGCAAGCTTATAGCAATGTAATGATCAGTTGTAGTATGTTGTTGTATTTAAAACACTGAAATGAAGCTGTATTTATAGTTGAAAAACTTGGCATCACCGTTGCCTAATTGCCAATTAAGAGTTGCTGATTTTACTCACTGACTATCGATTGTCAAACCCCAACAATCGATTGTCTGCCAGTCAGACCAAAATTCAATCCCAGATTTACGCTTGATAATCGATTACTTACAATCCATAATCGATTACTGGCAACGTTCAAAAAATCCTTTCCAGATTTTACCACAAACAATCGATTGTCCAGAATCAACAATCGATTACTCAGCAACGTTCAAAAAATCTTTTCCGGATTTTAATCAAAACAATCGATTATACAAAATCAATAATCGATTACCTGACGGTATTTGAAAACTTTACGACAACGGTCAGCTTCACAATCGATTGCACAAAGTCAACAATCGATTACTTATCAGTTTTTGAAAAACATTTTAGACACTGTCTCTTTGACAATCGATTGTCCAATGTAACAATCGATTATTTAATAAATTTGAAAATCACTGGAAGACACTGTCTCAACATAATCGATTACCATTAGTTCATAATCGATTATTCTGAGTTTTGAAAAACTTTGATGGACACTGCCTCAGTCACAATCAATTGTCATTAGTTCACAATCGATTGTCATGCAGGTTTGAAAAACCTGATGCTCACTGTCTTACTCACAATCGATTGTCATTAGTTCACAATCGATTGTCATGCAATCGATTATCATAAGTACATAATTGATTATCTTAGTCCAGATTTTTAAGGCATGTCTAAAAATTATTTTGACTACTGTAAATATGCATGATTTAAAATCATTTGACATTAAATTAAATATGCATGATTTTGGAAAATAGTTTTATGAGAGAAGCCATGTTACGAGTCAAGTTGTAGGATCAAGATCACAATTAAGAATGACTCAATTAAACTATAAAACTTTGTCTTGAGCTTGAATCTCGTTGTATATCAATTGTGCGCTTGTTTCTTGAACTTCGTCATATATCAATTTTTTCTTCGTTTGTCATTCATCAAAACCTATACAAAAGAACACACGTTTTAGTATATTGCATTGAGAACGTGTTTCCAACAATTTCCCCCTTTTTGATAATGGCAAACATTAAGCGGGATATGCAAGACAAGCAATTTATATTGACGATTCAAGACAAGTATATACATGCAACAAGTATGTAATTTGTTCCCCCTCAATTTGAGAATTCCCCCTCAATTTAAGCTTATAATTTGAGAGTGCATCATACCCGTTATCTTCCTCCTTTTGCCATTTGCAAAAATAACATAATAATAAGATGCCAAAGATGAAATAAACCTTGTTTATTTATTAAAAAAAAATTACAGCAACAGGGAAGACAATACAACATATAAAAACAAACTTAAAAACTACAATTATTCATTCATCATCTTCCGCCTCATCATCCGGCGCTGCTTCATATGGAACAAGACCCGCATATGGATAATGAACGTGGTCAAAATATCCATGGATCTCGTGAGTTAATTGACCGAAAGAAGAGGTCAATGAAGCAATTTGGTCGGAAATGAATTTGAGGGAAGGCTCTTGAGGCGGAGGAGCACGACGAGTTGGAGGAGGAGCAGGTGCTACATGATCACCGTCATGATGAAAGGAGGATTCCGAAATTTCCCACTTTTTGGTACTCTTTTTGAGAGGACCATTTCCAGTGACGAATCTGGTGGCTTCAAGAAAGTTCATGATGAGGAGAGCATAAGGAAGAGGCCTATCATCTCCGATAGCGTCACGCATGTGAATTTTGGTAAGCCGACACCAATTGATGTTAGCTCCGGTTATTATGGCATGCATGAGCTTGGTGTCCTCTTGGGAAATGGTAGTATGGTTATGCTTACGAGGCTTGAGGACTCGGGTGATGAAATAGAAAATAAACCGATAATTGGGATCCATTCCCGTAATTGTAGGACGACGGGAAGAAAGAATTGGATCATAAGAAGTAAGACCGATTTGGTGTAAGAGGGTTGTTTCATCAAAAAGGGCTTCGGCCTCTCCGGTGTACCGAAAAATGTCTTCACCATTATGAGAAAGACGGGCAATGTATGAAGATTTTCATCGGAAAGAAGAATTTGAACACCATTAATGTTGGTGACAAGCTCACCATCATCATCCTCATGGAGGTTGGAATAGAATGCTTGAACCAATGTAGTATTTATGTAAGGATGGGTAAGGAGTAAAAAGTCAAGAAGTTGAGAATTTTTTAGCATATTAGCAGCAGGCCCAAATGATTCAAGATACTTGTGGGTTAAAAAGCGGGGTAGAAGAATGTCGCGCTTTTCAAATTTGGTTAAGAATCGAGTAAGCTCGATGTCGGAATTAAAATATAGAACGGAACCATCTTGATAGGGATAGTTCGGACGAGGAGGGGCAGCAGAGGCGGATGCGCCGTGCCTAGCAGAACGGGAACGTTTTGAGTGACGGCCCGACATTTTTAATGAAAGCTGCTGGATTTTGCAAAGGATTAGAGAGAATTTGATATTTTGAAAGCTAAAATTGATGCTTGAGTGAATGAATATGAACATATATGAAGCCTATTTATAGAGGGGAGAGTTGCTTATCATTTATGGAAAAATCTGCTGAGAATTTAAAGCCAAATCAGTCAGAAACGGTAAAATAAATTCACTGACCGTTAGACAATCGATTGTTGAGATGCAATAATCGATTGTTGAAGAGTTATGACCTGTCTTGGAACTGACACAAATCGATTGAGGAGCCAAACGGTAACAAGAGTTTAAATTTCTGACATGAAATAATCGATTGTCAAATGTGGAATAATCGATTGTTTTTGAAAAGCATTGCTGAATGGCTGAGACAGAAATCGATTATGCAATTTAAGGAATCAATTATTAAACAAAACTGCATAATGAACATAAACCATAAACAATCGATTAGTGATACTGCTAATCGATTTTCAGCACAGTAAAATAATCGATTATTTGCTTGGAACAATCGATTGTTCTGTGCCAAAACTTTATAATTCCCCCTATCTTTTAGGGCGATACCTGCAAAATAGAATTAAACGTCTCCGACGCTCAAGTCAGTAATTTGTAAGGAAGTAATAACTTAAACTAGTGTTGCCAAGTGAGAACGTGAGCTCTTAAGAAGTGTGTCCTAAAGTGTTCTTAAGAGAGTTTCGGGTACTTACCTTTCCTCCGACGTCTCCAATTACCTGTTCAAGAGGGTGATCTTTGATCGTCCTCCACTCATTTGGCACTTTTGTTTCTTTTTCCAATTGTGGCGCTTCTTCCGTTGGTTGTTCCTCAGTTTCATCTTTATTTTCCTTGGGTGGTTCCTCTTGTATTTTGTCTTTCAAGCTATCTAAGATACCTGCAAGATCAAAACCGGAATCCTTTCTCGCCAAGCGAGCATTATTTTAGGAAAATACAACATGAGGGGATTCCTCCACAATTTGGGTTCGTTTATTAAAGACCCTATATGCTTTACTACGTGAGGAATATCCAATGAAAATACCTTCATCCGACTTAGCATCGAATTTACCCAATTGGTCTTTGCCATTGTTATGAACAAAACATTTGCAACCAAAAACTCTAAAATGGGAAATATTTGGTTTTCTACCTTTCTAAAGTTCATAGGGGGTTTTCATGTGTATCGGCCGAATTACTACTCTATTTAGAACATAGCAAGCGGTACTCACGGCGTCCGCCCAAAAATGTTTGGGTATCTTAGCTTCGTCGAGCATGGTTCTAGCCATCTCTTCGAGACACCTATTTTTCCTTTCCACCACCCCATTTTGTTGTGGTGTACGTGGAGCGGAAAAGGTATGCTCGATTCCGAGTTCGTCACAAAAGTCCGCAAAGAGATTGTGATCAAACTCTCCCCCATGATCACTCCTAATTGAAGTGACGGTTGTTTCTTTCTCATTTTGAACACGCTTAAGAAAATATTTAAAATTTTGAAAAGCATCACTTTTATTGGCAAGAAATAAAGTCCAAGTAAATTTAGAGTAATCATCAACAATCACAAAAGCATATCTATTTCTTCCTAGACTTTCAATGCGAGAGGGACCAAATAAATCCATATGAAGCAATTGCAATGGTCTAGAAGTTGAAGCAATGTTTTTAGATTTGAAAGATGCTTTTGTTTGCTTCCCCTTTTGACACGAGTCACAAATAGAGTCATTATCAAATTTTAAATTGGGAAGACCAACAACTAAGTTTTGAGAAATCAATTTGTTCAAAAGATGCATATTGATATGTGCTACTCTACGATGCCATAGCCAAGTATCATTCTTTTTACTCATTATACAATCAACATAATAGGGTGAGGAATTAGCAAGATCAACCATATAAATATTATCCACTCTAAAACCACGGAGGATAATTTTGAAATTACTACGTCTGAACACTAAGCATTCATCCGAATCAAATAAAGCAAGATTTCCCTTGTCACACAATTGGCTTATGCTCAAGATATTATGCTTTAATCCTTTAACAAGTAATATATGCTTAATAGAGGAATTTTCATCCTTACCGACCGAGCCGATGCCGATGATCTTTCCTTTATTGTTATCACCGAAGATAACACTTCCTCCTTCTTTGTGCTCTAATTGAAAGAATTTGGATTCATCTCCCGTCATATGCTTGGAGCATCCACTATCAAGGTACCATAGTACACTTGATCCCTTCAAGCACACCTACTAAGCAAATTAATGTTCTTTAGGTACCCATGCCATCTTGGGTCCTTGGGGGTTAGGCATATTATAATGATGCGATTGAGTAATATGTCTATGACGTGTAAAGCATGCAGGAGCAATATGACCAATACGTCTACAATAATGACAAGTCACATTTGGGTTATGCATCCTTCTAGGTTCATAGTAACTAGACGGATGAAAATTTCTTACTCTATTTTGAACACTATGACTATTTCGCATTTCATGAGAATTATTTCTCCTACTATGAGCTCTAGGATGGGCGGCATTTCTAGAGTGATTGTTTCTCGGTTGAGGGCCATTGCTAGGTCTTCTAAGGGGTTCAAAATTTGGCCTAAAATATGCATCATTTCTAGGGTGACTATTTCTAGGTGGTAAGTCATTCCTAGGTCTTCTAAAATGTTCAGCATTTTGTCTAGCATGCATATTGGCTCTAGAGTTGTTGTTTCTAGGATAAGCATTTCTATTGTTAATCCTAGGTTGAGCTTTAGGTTGTTGGGGTTTAGCGTCAACCTTTTCTTCATTCTTAAAGCCTATTCCATGCTTGGTTGATTTCAAGTTAACAAGAACATCATTCAAGTTTTTGTGCGAAGAATTAAACTTATCTAATGTGCCTTTAAGCCTACTTACTTCATTCTTAAGATGCAAACAAGAAGTGCAATTTCTAGTAGAGCTTTCGGACTTATCGGAACTTCTTTTTCCAAAAAACTTGTTTTCCTCTTTCAGCTTCTCATTTTCTAAAACCAGTTTTTCTAAATCCTTTTCTTTTAAAGAAAGCTGTTTTTGAAAATCTTTTTCTTTTATAGAAGCATTTTCTTTTACGCTTTTGACTGTTTTTGAAGCTTTAATAAATTCAGTATATAATTCATCAAAAGCAGTTCGCATTTCATTAAGAGTGAAGAAGTTTTGAGACGAAATTTGACATACCTCGTCTTTGTTATCTTCTTGCGCCATGAGGCAAAGATTTGCTGCTTCGTCTTCTTCTTCTTCGCTTGACTCATCTCCGGAGTCACCTCCCTAAGAAATATATGAGCGTTGCTTTTTAAAAGGTTTCTTTTCCTTTTTGAGGTTTGGGCAATTTGACTTGATGTGCCCGGTTTCTCCGCATTCGTAGCATTTTATTTCTCCTTGCTTTTTCCCTTTGCGTTCATACTCCTTGCGCATGAACTTTTGAAATCTTTTGATAACGAGTCCAAACTCGTTGTCTCCTTCCTCATCAATTTGCGGTTGAATTGTGCTCGCCTTTAGAGCTATTCTTTGCCTCCTTTGATCATCAACAAGAGGGTTAAGAATAGTAGATTCATAGGTCTTGAGATTACCTCTTAATGCGTCAATTGTGACATTTGAGACGCTGATGGATTATTGGATTGCGTCGGCCTTTGATCGCCTTGCCGGAGTTAGACTTCTAAGGATTTTCCGTACAAGTTCTCTATCCGTGAATGTCTTTTTGAGGGCATGTAGATCATTTACGATTATTAAAAATCGTTCAAACATTTCGTCCACCTTTTCTCCTTCCTTCATGTAAAATAATTCATAAGCATGGGTTAGGAAATCAATTTTTGCTTCCCTTACCTGATCCGTTCCTTCGTATGTAACTTCTAGCTTGTCCCACATCTCCTTTGCTGTTGTGCAACACGATATTTTCCTGTAATCGTCAGCATTAACAGCACAATATAATAAATTTATTGCTTTAGCATTATTTTGGACCTTTCAGATGTCATCGGCGTCATACTCATCCTCGGACTTGGGAACCCATTCATTTTCCACCTTCTTGGTTGGAATTTGATTTCCCTTTGTAAACACCTTCCAAAGGTGAAAACTATTGGATTGAACGAAGATCATCATCCTCTCCTTCCAGTACGTGTAATTTGTACCATTGAATAGAGGTGATCGTGTGGAGCACTGTCCTTCATCAATTCCTGCAAAAGAGTCACGAGTAGAAGCCATGGATGGTTCTCTCAAACTGTTAAGTCTTCAGAGAGTATGGCTCTGATACCAATTGTTAGAAAATACGCTTAACGCTAGAGGGGGGGTGAATAGCGTTATAATAAAATTTAGCGTAAACTTGCGGAAATTAAAATTTGCAGGAAATAAATAAGTGCGTTAAATAAACAAAACGGAAAGAACGCACCGATATATTCTGGTTCATCACAACACGTGGCTAGTCCAGTCCCCGAGAGACTCTCTCGAGATTTTCCACTAACTTGTCAAGCTTACGGGTGCTCAACAAACCTTTACAACTTAAGGACACAAGCCTTAACACCTTTGCTCGGAGATACAACACTCCAAGACTTCAACCAAGGAAACACAAGTTCCTTACAACAAGAGAATCACAATTCTCTTACAAGTGTATAAAACACTAAACACTCAAACAAAATACTCCTTAATGAGTAGATATGAGTAAAAGAAGTAAGCTCTAGATCACAACAACTTTGGACAAGAATATGGCTCTCAAAAGCTTTATAAAATTGAATATAAAATGATAAACAAAAGTATGCAAGCTTATTGCAATGTAATGATCAGTTGTAGTATGTTGTTGTGTTTAAAACACTGAAATGAAGCTGTATTTATAGTTGAAAAACATGGCATTACCGTTGCCTAATTGCCAATTAAGAGTTGCTGATTTTACTCACTGACAAGCGATTGTCAAACCCCATCAATCGATTATCTGCCAGTCAAACCAAAATTCAATCCCAGATTTTACGCTTGGTAATCGATTACTTACAATCCATAATCGATTACTGGCAACGTTCAAAAAATCCTTTCCAGATTTTACCACAAACAATCGATTGTCCAGAATGAACAATCTATTACTCAGCAACGTTCAAAAAATCTTTTTCGGATTTTAATCAAAACAACCGATTATACAAAATCAATAATCGATTACCTGACGGTATTTGAAAACTTTACGACAACGGTCAGCTTCACAATCAATTGCACAAAGTCAACAATCGATTACTTATCAGTTTTTGAAAAACATTTTAGACACTGTCTCTTTGACAATCAATTGTCCAATGTAACAATCGATTATTTAATAAATTTGAAAATCACTGGAAGACACTGTCTCAACATAATCGATTACCATTAGTTCATAATCGATTATTCTGAGTTTTGAAAAACTTTGATGGACACTGCCTCAGTCACAATCGATTGTCATTAGTTCACAATCGATTGTCATGCAGGTTTGAAAAACCTGATGCTCACTGTCTTACTCACAATCGATTGTCATTAGTTCACAATCGATTGTCATGCAGTCTTGGCTTAAAACAATCGATTACCATAAGTACATAATCGATTATCTTAGTCCAGATTTTTAAGGCATGTCTAAAAATTATTTTGACTACTGTAAATATGCATGATTTAAAATCATTTGACATTAAATTAAATGTGCATGATTTTGGAAAATAGTTTTATGAGAGAAGCCATGTTACGAGTCAAGTTGTAGGATCAAGATCACAATTAACAATGACTCAATTAAACTATAAAACTTTGTCTTGAGCTTGAATCTCCTTGTATATCAATTGTGCGCTTGTTTCTTGAACTTCGTCATATATCAATTTTCGCTTCGTTTGTCATTCATCAAAACCTATACAAAAGAACACACGTTTTAGTATATTTCTTTGAGAACGTGTTTCCAACACCCTTGCCGGAGTAACACCGCCGTCAAACCAACACACCACCACCATCCGCCCGGTCGGAAATCGCCCCCGGCAACTCCAATAGCCTCCAAATTCACACCCCGGAATCCCAATTTTCTCCTCTTCCCAACCCCCCTAAGATAACCCTTCAAAACCCTCCCCAGCCCGTTGAATATTTGTTCAAAGCACAGCAGCTCCGTCGTCCACTGTGGCGGCTGGTGACCAATGACTCCAAAATTAACACTATGGGACCCCATCTGGTGGGAATATACTGGGTAGTTGTTGTTGTTGTTGTAGATTGAAAAAGGCATTTTATTAGATTTTTAATTATGTTAATAATTCTGCTATTCCTATTCTAATCCTGAACATGTCCATTTGTGAGTTAAATAGCCATTTCTGTTTTGTTTGCCATGCCAGTTTTTAGGTTTAATTTTAAAGTTTATGCATGTTGCCTCTAATTTCTGTAGTGTTCTTAACTTCTGAGCTGGAATGATGGTTAATAGTTCACATGCAATTAGGGGTGGTCATGATTGTTTAGTGATTTTCTAATTTTTGAGTTTCGATTAATGGTTCACATGGTTTGGGTGTTCATTTCTGAGTTTTAGTTTTGATAGTGGTAGCCTCCTATGTTCTTCTTTTCACTTTTGAGTATTTGACCTAATTTTGATTATTGCGGATTGATTGGCATTTGTTCTTGGTTATAACTCAATAACATTAGAGTTGGATATAGCTGTTAGCAATGTTAGGTGTAAGTAATTAGTTACAAGTTTGTAAAATAGTCTTTTTTAACATCTAGGGGTAATATAGAATTTTAGTTTAGTATTAGTAATTTTAAGAATAAAATAGGGGTAATATAGTGTTTTAACTTGGATTTGGTAATTTTAGGGATAAAATAAGAGAAGTATAGGTAGTTTATAAATGCAGAACTATGCTAGAAACCTTTAGACCCTTCTAGAAGGGGTCTTTAATATAAAATCAGTAGTCTTATTGCAGTAATTTGGGAAATAAGTTAAAAAATGAGGGTTCAAATAGGTAAATCTAAAAATTGAAAGAGGGACCTTTAGTTAAAACAAAATAATAGTGGTTCCCTAGCCTTTGGCTATAAAAAAGGACTGAAAATCACTCAAAAAGGAGGTTGGACAATCTGAAAGCAGCTCTATCATTTTCCAGAGTTTGAAGCCTAAAAAATATCTCAAAAACTCCTGAAACACCAACAATTTTACTTTTCCATTGCATTTTTTCCTGTAGCCTTTGATATATTTAGTTTCTGAGACAATTTTGAATCAGTTGACATAGAAATAGTTGAGTTTGGATTTTAAAAGTCTGGTTGAAGCTGTTGTATCCTCAGCTCGATTGGGGTTTTCTTTTTACTGTTTTGTATCTAATCCTGGGTTTCAAAGTGGTTCGCATTTAAAGCTGTGGTTGGATTTGGCTGCTATTGTCCATTTCTGCTGATTAATACTACCGATCTTCTTACTTCTCTCTTACTTTGTTTACCAGGTATCCTTCTTAGCTCAATGAACAATGACGAAGGTTGATTTTGTAATTCCAAGGATTTGATAGAGTACAAGTTGTAGCCAATTCATTTTTTTAACTATTCAGCCTCGTGTTTGATTTTGTATTCTGGTCACAAGTTTGCTTAGTTTATGTTAGTTTGAAGTGATAGATGTTGGCTTGTATGTGCATATATTTATATAACTGTTTTTCTGTAAGCATGAATCATTATAAGCATTGAGTTTATGATTCATATTTGCTCACTAGGAGAACTTCATAGATTTTCATCTACTATCTTGTCTGGATTAAACCACAGTGGTAGTGAAGTTAGTTAAAAGATTAATTTCAAGCATGATGAACCGATGAATGATTTTAGAAGCATTTGAACAAATTATTTACCTATTATTACCTTTTAAGATAATTACTAATCCGAAATCAAATGGGAGTTTGTGTGTATGCCTTCAGGGCTCAGATTAAAAATGGGTTTTGCTCCAAATGAATGTTAATTTCATTGCCTCTTCTTCTTACTCTAACATTAAATTGACTTAGGGTGATAGAGCATGCTTGGTATAATATAGAGTTTCGTATTTGCCCCAAACACTTGTTGGCCCAGCTGAGTCCTTGACGCCTTCCTGTGGGAATCTCAAATGGAACGCCCATGTTCAGACCAAGGTCAAAAGCTGAGTCCATTTCCCTAAGACCACTAGTAAATAAGGCCTCACGTATATATGTATTAGAACAATGCAAATGGAACGCCACTTAGTAGGAGAATTCATTTGCATTCAAATGGATCCTAACCGTAGTTTAAAGTTAAAATGCACATAAGTTAATAATCATTTTAAATCGGATAATTTTAGCCAAATATAACAGTTTAGCAACCATGCTAGAACCAAGGAACTCGGGAATGGCTAACACCTTCTCCCGGGTTAACAGAATTCCTTACTTTTCTAGTTCGCAGAGTGTTAAACAGAGTCATACTTTCCTTGATTGGAGATTCTAACCGGTGACTTGGGACACCATATATCTCCCAAGTGGTGACTCTGAATTCTCTTAAATAATCGAATCTCGTTTCGATTGTCCATTAATTGGAAAAACTCACTTATCTACACCCTTCACCAGGTTGTAGTAGCCAACATGAGGTGTGACAGCTCTGGCGAGTCTGCTGGAGAACGAACTCAGAATCTCTGGTCCAGGGTTCAAGAATTGGAGCTTAGAATAATTGTTGTATTTGGTTTTTTTATTATCTGATTTTACATGTTGGCTTATTGTGCAAAATGATGCTTTTACCGCTTTGATATTATCTCACCTGTACATATAAACTGCTACGAAACCCTTCTCTTCTCACCACCAGGGATGTGCTTACTGGTTGAGACTCCGTACTCTGTTAGTGTCATACCCTGAAATAAGAAAGATGTCGGACAAGATACTAAGTCTAATGGCCTTTTGGTTCCGGTGTGTAGCCCCCTCCTCGACTCGAGTCGTCTGCTAGGGTGCACAATATAGACCATATACCAAGGTTTCTAAACTTATAATAACTTGTCCTCATGCCGGATACCTAGTAGGAACGCGTATTTGCATCATGCATTTGACTTAGGGGACTCAACACAGAGGTTGGGTCTGTCTAGGACAGGTGACCCGAAACGAAAAGACCATCCTGATGCATATTACGTGTTACTTGTGCATTTAGCTGCTTGGGATTTGCATGTTGACCGGCTTGCGAATAAGGAAAGAAAATTAGGAAAATGAGTAGTATTAGGGTTGGTTGAGATTAATCATTTGTCTTGTAAAACCAATGCTCAAATAGCGCCGTAATGCTGCAGGGTTTTTGAAAAACAAAAACAAAAACAAAAAAAAAACAAAAAAAAGGGTTTTTGACAATGTTTTTAGTTTTCACAAATTGTTTTGCCCGAACTACGCCAGTTTGATTCTCGTCAGTCACGAGATACGTAGGCAACCCCTAACGGGTCCAACCTCTCTTTTGCAAAAGTAACCAAAAATGTCCAATTTTACTTATTTTCTTAAATAAATCGGGTGATTCCGTATTGCCAAGAATAAGTGAATGTTACCAAAAGGGACGCCGGAAGGCTGACTTTGCACAAATGGCCGCCGTTAAGTCTTATTTTGGCCGGTGAGCGAGCACAACCTTAAAATCTTCCTTCGAAAGTACTGAAAGGCCATATTCGCAAAGCTGGGCCTTGATTTTAGAAAATAAATTTCATAAAAGAAAGAGGTCAGTTTTAATGTTTTGTGGGGTCAAGTATAACAAATTTTGAGATATTAATTCGCCCTAATAAATGTGCAAAATGAGCACGGATCAGTATTTACCGATAACATTCATGAATAAAATTCCCTTGCAGCTACACATGTGGTGGAATGACCTGGGGGAAGGCGGTGCAAAACAGGGTCAACATGCATTTGGGAGGACTTACTAGGTTGCTGAAAATTAACCCGAGGGGAGATATCATAAAGGCATTGATCACATTCTGGGACTCGGCTCACAATGTCTTCCATTTCTCGGATTTTTAACTCACACCGACGCTGGAGGAAATAACTGGATATATTGGGACCCTTACGATTCCTTGAGACACCAATACCTGATTACGCCAAGAGCCCTCGCCGTGCAACATTTACTGGACTCCTTAAATATCAGTAGGAAGATTCACAATACGGACCTGTCAGCCGGCTTCTGTACTCCGCAGTTTATATATCAGAGGTACGGGCATATAGGGGGATTCAATAACTTGGAACACTATATTTGAAGCAAAAGGAAACCAACTCAAATGGGAGGAGCATTGATGTTTTGCATTCATGGTATTCTTCTTGGGTCTTTTGGTGTTTTTACGGAAAGATGGTAATATTGATATACTAATAGCAGGGATCGGCAGCACTTTAATGCTCACGCCAAGAGAACCCTCGCTCCTATGATATTATCCGAGATTTTTCGTGCTCTCAACACCTGTAAAGCGGGAGGAGACTTCATTGAAGGATGCAACCTATTGTTGCAAATATGGATGATCGAGCATTTATGCCACCGGTCCCGGTTCATGAATTATGGGTCACCAACAAAGAGTCGCATAGAAGAATTCTACAACAGGGTTGATAGGTTTTGGTTACCTGAGGCTTTCACAGAATGGGTGTCACATCTCGGGGTTGTCATTGCAAATCAGATAGGGCGAACATTCGGGTGGCTCCCCGAAGATGAAATTGTGTACATGCCAGCCACCGAGCATCATTTCCTTCTGATGGGTCTCCGAAGTATCCAAACCTATGCACCATATAGAGTGCTAAGGCAATTAGGTAGATGCCAAATGATTCTCAGGGACGAGGACATTAGTCACCATGCAGTTCAGATTAGCCCCAATGGTCAATTCCCTGAAGCCATCGTGCGTCAAATCAGGAGCGAATGTCAATACTTGACAGCGGTACCCGAGTATACGTCATATCTAAGGGCGAGGTTGCACCAGGAAACATCACTTGGTATAAAAAGGAAATAGAGCCTGAAAGGCCAACTAAAAGCCGCATCTCCAAGAATCTGTTGAAATATCGCAGTAGCAATGGGAATGGCTAGCCAGGGAACCCACCATAGGAAGATTAGAAAGGCAGGTCAAAGAGTTGCAAATTGGGAATGGTTTGCAAGTTGTAGCTGATGAGGGATAAAATAAGAGATTAACCAAAGAAAATGAGGCGTTGCGAGCCCAAATCCAGAAGATGAAAGCAGCCACAGAAAATCCCCCCCAGGAGCGTTAAGGATGAAAAATCATAGACAATTTGAGGCAAAAAGTTACCAAGTATGTTTGACTTGAATAAGGCAAAAGGCGAGCTATCCAGGGTTCCGAAAAAATTAGCTAAAAGTGCAGAGGTATTAGCCTGCATCATTGAGAAATTAAAGGAAGGCATGATGATGAGGCTGCTGGGTTAAAACAGAAGGTCATCATGGCTGAAAACAGAGAAGCCAAGGAAGCCGGGGATTTCAAAGCCAAGAGAGAACATTGTTATGCAACGATAGCAAGGTTGGAGATGCAGTTGCAGCAATTCCAAGAATTGAACCTAGCAGCCGAGCAAACTCTAGAAGCAAGGGCTGAGCAAATTAAGTGATCGTTGCAAGAAAAATGTGTTATTAGGAAAAGAGTACGGGCAATCGCAAACTACATCACCATAAAGTGCAACCATTGCGAGGATATGACAAGATCCGTGTTCTTTGCTACCGCCATGACCTTTGTTCGGCAAGTGATGTAAGACCTCCACCACCTCCAAGAGAGTTTAGCATGCAACTCTGCGGTAAGGCTGAATGATGCCATGGGGGCCTAAGGGAACTTCAAACATTAATGTATTCATGAAGATTTCATTTCCTTTTGTCAAAAACTATACTTAAACGTACATCAGTTAAACCTGGAGTCTGTATTTTTCTTTTATGCATAGTTCAATGTTCTTCGAGTCTGTAGTTCGATTTTTATCAAACCTTGTTGGTTTCTTGCTTAATGTGTCAGCATTTAGAGTCCTTGTAACTGCAGTTTGTTATTATAAAAATTGACACTTTCCAAAATATATTATGCTTCCCCTTTTATTTGCAAGAACTACGCTCGGTCTGATTCATGCGGGTTCATGATACGTAGACAATCTACATAGGGTTGGACCATAATTGATTAGAAATTGAATAAATAGGAGAGAGGGAGATAATAAGGCTAAAACAAAAGGACTTCGCAAACAAAGAAATAAAAGTCAGGATGATGCAAGCAACCAATGCATGTCGTGACCGACTGTTATTTAGGTGCATTTGTATCGAATATGTGGCCGGTTATGTGTTAGAACCTAATCGTTAATGAGTTTTCGGTGTAATTACAGTTTCATACTAGACAGGTGATTAGTACTTAAGGAATTCTAGCAACCCACTCCTACAACACGCGGTCTAAGAGCAAGCAAGTTATGGCCAATCAGAAAACCGATGTTAGAATTATTGACCCTTCGAAGGAAGCAGAGGAATTGGACGTTAATGCTATGAAGGAGGAAATGTATAAGCTAAAGCACCAAATGGCTAAGATGTACCAGGCATGGGCAAGAGGACAGCTGACCTCGACCTATCCTGCTAATCCAACCTTCATCTCGCCACTAGCCCAAGCACCTGACCTTTCTGCCACTCACCCACCCTCAAGTTTTCCTCACAACATTAGGGCACGACCTCTCAACCAGCACCAACTCCACTACCCAAAGTCACTTCTCACCCTTCTCCGCCAATTGCCCCCATCTATATGGCACCTCTGCCTCTTGCACTTCACAGTTCGTCGAGTGAACCCCTGCTTCAAGCTTATGACCCTCAATACTATCCACCAGAACCTGCTTACAAAACCTAGGAGCCTTAGTCTTATGCTCCCCATCCAGAAATCTCAACGGGAGTAGAAAAACCGATCAAAAATCTTGAGCAGGAAGATATGCTTAGAAAGGTACGGAGTCTGGAACAATCATTCAGGGACATGCGAGGATTAGGTGGCTAGGTGAGTGTGGCATTCAAGGATCTTTGTCTATTCCCAGACGTGCAGTTACCTCAAGGTTTCAAAATGCCTAAATTTGACTTATATGATGGTCTTGGCAATCCGGTCGCGCATCTAAGGGGGTTTTGCAATAAAGTGAGGGGAGCAGGTGGAAAAGATGAATTGCTAATGGCGTACTTTAGCTAGCGTTTAAGCGGGTTGACGCTGGAGTGGTATACTCGGCAGGATCCCAATCGGTGGTATACTTGGGATGACATGGCACAAACATTTTCTTGCCACATTCAATATAATCTCGAGATTGTCCCGGATCGTCTATCTTTGAAAAAGCTGGAGAAGAAACACAACGAGATTTTCAGAGAGTACGGTTTCAGGTGGAGGGAACAAGCATCCAGAGTTTATCATCCCATGAAGGAGAGTAAGATGGTTGATTATTTTCTACAGGCTCTGGAACGTACCTATTTTGGACATTTGGTGTCAACAATTGGGAAGTCTTTGAAGGAAGTGGTCAAGTCCAATAAAATCATGAGCTACTCTGCAATTGAGGCAACTACTCAGGCCATCCAAGGAGGAGATGGGGGAACCTTCGGGAATATAAAGAAAGATGAAGTAGCGATAGTGGAGTCAGGAACCTTGTTCAGACCTCAGGCGCCATCTCATTATGCCAAAACCCGTCCTCAACACCAAACATACCTACATCCTTCATTTGGCCCACCATAGCATTACTATTCGCCACCAGAACCCCGCTTCTCAGTCCATTATGTGCAAGCATATGCCCAACGTCACCCTCATGCACAATGGCATGCGCACCCCCAAAAATTAAATACCCAACCCCACAAACTCATTACCCACCTTCAAGAGCTTTCCAACAACCTCCAAAGCCCGCCTTCCGAGCCAATTTGGTCTTGAGAAATAAGAGGGTACAGAAAAAGAAGACTTTCACTCTACTGGGAGAATCCTACACTAGCTTATTCCACAGGCTGTGACAACTGGATATGTTGAGACCAATTGAAGAGAAACTACCAAATCCTCCCCGAAAGAACTTATATTATTCAGTCAGTTGTGAATACTGTTCCAGTGCACCTGGGCATGACAACGAAAAGTGTTGGAATTTGGAAAACGCTATCCGAGAACTTATTGACTCCCATAGGATTAAGGTGCAGACCCTAGAGGCACCCAATATTAACAAAAATCCGCTGCCGGCCCATCAGGGAACTAACATGATTGAAATTATGGAAAGAAGGGGAGAGTCCAGAGGGCCTTCACAAACGGTAATGATGATCAAAGCCAATGAGTGTAAGCCGACCGAGGTTGCAAGCAGTGAGAAGCTAGTAACTGGGGCAAAAGAAAAAAGGAGCAAACCTGTCATAGTTAAGGGAAGCTCAGCATGCGTGGTTGCGCCAAAGCAGGAACATGCAAAAGTAACAGTACGTGGGGCAGCTAGAGAACCTGTCATAGTTGTGGAAGGTGTTCCCATAGAGCCAACTATTGTAAAACCTGTGATCCAGCCATCAACCATCAATATCAAGGTCTTTCCTTGGAGATATGAGCAAGCAATAGTGATGTACAAGGGGAAAGACGTTAGAGAGGAAGTGTGTGAGGCACAGGGTTTAACTTGGTCAGGAAGTTACTTCACCCCAGAAGAATTGAGAAAGGGTAGAATCTCTAAAGATAACCCAGAGCCAGTGAGGAAAGATGTGTGAGAGGAAGAGGCAGAAGAATTCTTCAGAAAAATGAAAATGCATCTACTTTATCATAGAGTAGTTGAGGAAGACACTTGCTCAGATTTCTCTGTTATCCTTACTAATCCACTCAAATGAACAGTGCCGGCCGTTGATGAAGATTTTGAAAGAGGCTCATGTCCCAGACAAGATAATGGTGAATCATTTGGAAAAGATTGCATATAAGATATTCGAGGTAAATCGGGTCACATTCTCTGACGATGAACTGACTTTGGAGGGCACTGAGCACAACCTGGCTCTTTATCTGACCGTGAAATGTGAAGATGCTGTGGTTACCCGAGTTTTGGTTGACATGGGTCCAGTGCAAATATTTGCCCTCTGCCCATATTGACCAAGATGAAGGTGGAAAATGAAAAAGTCCACAAGAATAACATCTGTGCTCGAGGCTTCGATGGCAGAGGGATAGATACCGCAGGAGATATAGTCCTAGAAGTAACCATAGGACCCGTTTAGTTCACCATGGAATTCCAAGTGCTGGATGTTGCAGTCTCCTATAATTTGTTGTTGGGCAGGCCCTAGATTCATGTTACCAAAGCAGTGCCATCTACCCTACATCAGATGGTTAAATTTGAATGGGACAGGCAAGATATTGTGGTGCATTGTGAAGACAATCAGTGTACTCCAGGTGACACAATCGTACATTTCATTGAATCTGAGGACAGCAACGGACCATGGGTCTACCAGGTGTTTGATACAGTAATCAGTGCAGAAAATCCCAAAAAGTGAGGTTGTCGCGACCCCGAGGATAGCAACTGCATCCGTCATGGTGGCTTCATAAATGATGGAAAATGGTTTCATGCCCGAAAAGGGGTTGGGGGCTTCTCTGCAAGGCATTGTGCAATTAATGTCCCTTCCCAAAAATTGGAGACATTGGGCCTAGGGTTCAAGCCCATAGCCATAGAAATAAGGCGATCCAGGAAGCTGAGGCAGAAGGTTTCGACTCTCCCAAAGCTCACACCAAGGTTGTCCAAATCATTTGTCAAATCCAGTGCTAGCAATGGCCCTAGACCAAAGACTTCCAGCCTGCTGATCGACGCACATGAAGATCTTGATAAAGGATTGGAAAGACCATTCAATGGGGTGAATATGGTCGAGGCGGGAGAAGGATCAAGCAGGGCGGATGTGCAGTTTGTGGGAGTATGCGCAAAACTCAATAACTAGGAAGCCACTCCTCTTCCCACTTGGAGGGAGTCATAGTCGTCGGATTTGATTTCCTTTCTGTCTAGTTTGGATTAGTGTCTGAGTTGTTAATTCAGTTGTTATTTCCGTCCGTTTGGATGTGTAAACTCCGTCATCTTTGATTCTAATGAAATGCAATTTCCCTTCCAGCAATGCTGATAGTTTCCATTTCTCTTTACTTTTCTTTGTTTTCTCTTTTGTACAATTATTTTTATATTGGTCCCAGTGATCTGACCTGAATAAGGACTCCTCGGCTCGGTCTTCAAAATAGTTCTAGTTCCGAAATAATAATCCAGGAAATAGAACATAAGGATGAACCAGGGTATGATGAGGAAGGGGCATGGGATGAGATTAATAAAGAGTTGACCTAATTAGAAGAGAAACCCAAACCAAGCCTGAATGATACAAAGGCAGTCAATCTAGGACAGCTGGTTAATGTCAGAGAAATGAAAATAAGTATCCATCTAAAGCAACAACTTGGGTAAGAAATAATTGAAGTGTTCCTTGAGTACAAAGATGTATTTGCATGGTCCTACAATGACATGCCCGGATTGAGCACTGACTTAGTGGTTCTCAAGTTACCCACTGACCCAACCTGCCCACCGGTCAAGAAAAAGATGAGAAAATTCAAAACTGAAGTGAGTGTGAAAATAAAAGAGGAAGTGACCAAGCAGTTTGAGCCAAAGTCATCCGAGTCATACGATACCCAACTTAGTTAGCAAATGTTGTGCCTATTCCAAAGAAGGACGGTAAAACCAGGGTGTGTGTTGATTACCGTGACCTCAAAAAAGCAAGTCCAAAAGACAACTTCCCTCTGCCAAATATCCACATATTGATTGACAATTGTGTGAAGCATGATATCGGGTCATTCGTGGATTGTTACGTAGGATACTACCAGATTTTGCTGGATGAGGAAGATGCGGAGAAAACAGCATTCATCACACCGTGGGGGACATATTGTTATAGAGTCATGCCTTTTTGTTTGAAAAACGCTGTGGCAACATTTATGAGGGCCATGGCAACAATTTTTTACGACATGATACATAAGGAGATTGAGGTCTATGTGGATGATCTGATAATCAAGTCCAGAAAGCCGTCCGATCATGTCAAAGACTTGAGGAAATTCATCCAAAGGCTCCGCAGGTATGACCTCAAACTCAACCCGGCATAATGTGCATTTGGGGTCCCCTCGGGAAAGTTGTTAGGGTTCATAGTCAGCCGTCAAGGCATCAAACTAGACCCATCTCAAATCAAAGCTATACAGAAGCTTCCGCCACCAAGGAACAAAACAGAAGTGATGAGTCTACTGGGAAGATTGAATTACATCAATCGGTTCATTGCTCAACTCACAACCATCTGCAAGCCCATATTTAAGCTATTTAAAAAGGATGCTGCGGTGAAATGGATGGGAGAGTGTCATGAGGCTTTTGATAAGATAAAGGAATATTTGTCAAACCCACTGGTATTGGTCCCGCCAGAACCAGGAAGGCCCTTAATCGTATATTTGAATGTCTTGCTTAACTCATTTGGGTGTTTGTTGGGTCAGCACGATGTTACGGGAGAAAAGAGCGGGCCATATACTACCTCAACAAGAAATTTACAGCTTACGAGGTTAAGTATACACATCTTGAAAGGACGTGCTGCGCTTTGACGTGGGTAGCCCAAAAGTTAAAGCATTACTTGTCATCATGTACCACTTATCTCATCTCACGACTGGACCCATTGAAATACATTTTTCAGAAGCCCATGCCACAGGAAGGCTCGCGAAATGGCAAATCTTGCTCACTGAGTTTGACATTATCTACGTGACTAGGACTGCTATGAAGGCACAAGCATTGGTGGACAATTTAGCGGAGAATCCTATAGATGAAGAATACGAGCCCTTGACCACATACTTCCCAGACGAGGAAGTGATGCATATCAATGAAGCAGAACGGGATGAGAAGTTCGGATGAAAATTGTTCTTTGATGGGTCTGCTAACATGAAAGGCGTTGGGATAGGAGCGGTGCTCATTTTTAAAGAAGAATATCAGTATCTAGTCACAGCTCAACTCCGTTTCTATTGCACCAACAACATGGCATAATATGAGGCATGTATTTTGAGTTTGAGATTAGCAGCAGACATGGGTGTCTAGGAAATCTTATCTTGGGAGATTTGGACCTTCTGGTACACCAGATTCAAGGGGAGTGGGAAATAAGAGATTAAAAACTCATACCATACCGGCAATGCATGCATGACCTCTGCCAACGATTCTGGCCAATAGAGTTCAAGCGCATCCCCAGAATTCATAATGAGGTCGCTGATGCCCTGGCTACTTTGGCATCAATGTTACATCATCCGGACAAGGCTTATGTTGACCCGATACATATCCAGGTCCATGATCAGCGTGTTTATTGTAATATGGTGGAAGAAGAGATTGACGGTGCGCCTTGGTTCCACGACATCCAGGAATATATCAGAAGAGGTGTGTACCTAGTGCAAGCCACAAGTGACCAGAAGAGAACAATTCGTCATTTATCAAGTGGGTTTTTCTTCAGCCGAGGAATACTATACAATAGAACGCTAGATCTCGATTTCCTAAGATGCGTAGATTCTAAGCAGGTGACAGCCATCATGAATGAGGTGCATGCTGGCGTCTACGGGCCACACATGAGTAGATATGTTTTGGCAAAGAAAACTCTTTGGGAAGGATATTATTGGCTCACCATGGAGCGGGACTGTATCAGCTTTGTGCGCAAATGCCACCATTGTCAGGTGCATGGAGACCTAATTCATTCCCCGTCATCGGAATTGCATACGATGTTGGCACCATGGCCTTTCATTTCTTGGGGCATGGACGTCATCGGGTCCATTGAGCCAGCTGCTTCTGACGGGCACAGATTTATCTTGATTGCTATTAACTATTTCACCAAATGGGTTGAAGCCAAACCTTCAAGGCAGTGACCAAGAAGGCCGTGTCAACTTTGTGCGCAAAAATATCATTTGTCGGTTTGGAATCCCCAAGACTCTCATCACTGACAATGGGGCAAATCTCAACAGTCAGAGAGAGCTATGTCAGTAGTTCAAGATCACACATCGAAATTCTACCCCGTACCTCCCCAAGGTGAACAGAGCGGTTGAGGCGGCCAATAAGAACATAAAGAACATACTTCGTAAAATGATGGAAGGGTCCAGGCAATGGCATAAGAAGCTGCCTTTTGCATTGTTAGGTTATCACACCACTATCCGCACTTCACTGGGGCCCACTACATATTTGTTGGTATATGGAACAGAGGTGGTAATCCAGGCTGATATCGAAATACCCTCCCTTCGAATCGTGGCCGAAGCAGGATATATGGCACAGAGGCGGTAATCCCGGCTGAAATTGAAATCCCCTCCCTTCGAATCGTGGCCGAAGCAAGAATCGACGTCGAAGGATGGGTCAAAGTTCGTTTGGAACAATTGAGTCTGATTGATGAGAAAAGATTGACGGCGGTCTGTCACGGTCAGTTGTATCAATAGAGAATGGCCTGGGCATATAATAAGAAAGTGTGCACCAGAAATTTCGAAGTTGGTCACCTGGTATTAAAGCGCATCCACCCTCACTAGGCCGAGGCAAAGGGCAAGTTTGCTCCGAACTGGCAAGGACCATTCATCATATCAAAAGTGTTGTCCAATGGAGCATTGTATCTGACGGATGTTGAAAGAAAATGTGTGGAAATGGCTATCAATTCTTACGCTGTCAAAAGATATTATGTATGATTTTCTTTTAGATCATTTTCTATGCTCAATACTTGTTCGTACTTGGCAAACTTTTAAAATCGGAATGACGAAGGCATTTTATTCTGCTATCTAAACACTCTATCCTTTGCTAACCTCTTTGAGCTGTAGTTATTTTCTTATCATACCCCCTTTTCGGAATTAGTAATTAGTAACAAAAAATCAGAAGTGCAAGTGTGAGAAGGCGTGAGAAGGCAAGGAAAGGAAAGAAAAAATGAAAGTTCAAAAAACTGAAAAGAAAGGATGAAAAATGAAAAGAATAAAAGGAAAATAAAAAGAAAAAGAAAAAGAAAAAAAGAGGAAAAACAAGAAAATAAATGAAAAAAAGAAAAGGAAAAGAAGAAAAAAAAGAAAAAGAAAAGAATAGGGAGAAAAGAAAAACAAAAAGAGGAGAAGAAAACAACAACAAAAACAAGGAATCGGTATGAACTATGTTTGACCTGATTCCTTTTAAAAGGATACATAGGCAGCCTCATTGTTCGGTCTCATCAAAATAAAAATCAAAAAGTCCCCAAGCAAGAAACTGGGGTAGAAGTTGTGGTTGTTGTAAGAATGTGATTCCGAAAGTTGTAATCATGAACCCATTTAAATTTATTTTGAGCCTTGAATAGCCTTCCTTTCTAACCTTATCCAAAAGCCAATGTTATGGTCCAAAGAAAGACCTTCTTATCAGTCTACAAAGGATGCCAAGTTGAGCAAGTAGAAGTGATTCACGTCCGGGACAGCACTCCGATCCAGACGAGATAGGTAATAAAATGAGAGAGTCTTATTGGTGAAAACCTTCACAGGCACCGTGAGGCGAAGGTAAGGCAAATGCAAAACTCTAAAAGGGGCTATTGATGGATGAACACTACAGGGCAAGCCAAGTTAGGGTTTGGTTTAAAGAATTGGGTTAGAAGGGTCACAACAACAAAAAGCACGGCAACAGAAGGTCGGTCATAGAAACAGGTTGGGTCGATTAGGCCGAAGTGCATGTCATGATCGCAAAAACCAGTGGTTGCTCTTCAGATATGTCTACTTTCTTGTCTTTTCAACAGTCAGGAAGTCTGGAATTCTTCACCCTAAACATCGTTCGGAGTTTTTGCAATTCATTTTCTTTCGAGTCTAAAATCTTTTGTTTAAGCGAAAGAAAGGAATTTCAAAGCCGATTATCAACTCCCAAAGGGATAAAGCGCATGATGCCCAAAGGACTAACAAAGATAGCAAGTGCAGAATAACAAAGGGAAGTATTTATAAAAACTGCAATTGATAGAAGAGACAAGAGTGGGCAAAGTGAAGAAGTACCACACAGAAAAGGGCGTGCAAGTAAAACCGCAAAGATTCTGGGGTCAGTCAAGCATCATACACCGATCGGGCTATCTCACACGGGACGTAAAGTTGGCACAACACGAAGATGGGAAATGTAGCAAGGTTTGACTAAGCATAATACATCAGTCGTTGGGAAAGACATAAAGAATTTCGGTGAAAGATCGAGAGTCAAACACAAGGTGGGGAGCGAAGTGGGCGCATAAAGATCAAGAGTCAAACAAGCGTCACAAATGGACCGGGTAATCTTATGAAAGTGATAGGGATTTGTGGCGAAGGCTCGGCAATGTAACACTAAGATGAGAAATAAAACAAGGCCAAAAGGAGCAGAGGATCGGCCAAGCATAACATCCAACTCAGCAATCATTCGAGAGGGGTACAAGGCATCCAGCAAAAGAGGCAAAAGAACAACACGAAGGTGGAAATGGCCGTGAGAGCTGATCCAACATGATATATCAACCTGTCAATCGTCGGGAAGGGGGAATAAAAGAATTCTGGCAAAGGGTGGGAAGTGCAACACGAAGTAGGGAGTGACATAAAGGCACAAAAGGCGAAGGCCAACCAAACACCATAGACAGACTAGGGGATTTCAAGAAAGGGGGCAAGTATTTTGACAAAGGAATGGAAAGGTAACACAAAGATGAAGAACAAAGCGAAGCCACAACGATTGAAGTTTTGACCGACGCATGATACATCAACACATTAATCATGGGGGAAGGACACAAAGAATTCCTGCCATGGATTAGTAATGTAACACAATGATGGGCAGGCAAAATAAAGCCTAGAGGTCTCGTGGGGTCAGCTGAGCAGTTAACTCATTTTCAATATGGGCAAAGGAACACAATGAAGCACGACAACTGGAGGTTGTCTTCAACAAGAATGCCGCGAGCAACCATCACTTTTCAACCTAACAAGTTTTCTTTGATTGACACAGCGCCAGTAATTTTCGGAAGAGCCTAAGGGAGGTCGTCCACAAGAGAAGGCACGCACACGGCAGGTATGATCGAAATCTCAGGGCCTACTTGGAAGTGAGACTTAGTTAAAACGCAAAAGAGACATAGTCCGTCATAAGCACCCTCCCCAGCAAAAAGCACAAGGGGACAAAATTTAACTAGCAAACTCCAATAGGAACAACTGAGAGTTAAAAGAAGCATGGAAGTTGAGATGGAACGCAGTTTGGAACTCAAACATGTGCGGGTAACATGGGCAAGCACCAACACCTTCCCCGGTACGAGTCACAGAAACCCTTCTGGACGATAATCACTAACAGAAACAATTAGAAGTTAGGATTAGCACTTAAGTTGGAACCCTCAGGGCCGTCCTGGAAAATGGGACTTAGCTTAGGACACGAAAAGTCGAGTGGCATGATCAAACCCAAATACTCCCCCAACCTGATACCATAAGAGTCATCAGGACCCTCCAAAACAATGGGACTTAGATTAGATATTTCCCCAACAAGAGTCAATAAGAGTCATCAGGACCCTCCTGAAAAATGGGACTTAGATTAGATAGTTCCCCAACAAGAGTCAACAAGAGTCTTTAGGACCCTCCTGAAAAATGGGACTTAGATTAGATACTTCTCCAGCAAGAGTCAACAAGAGTTGTCAGGACCCCCTAATAATGGGATGTAGATCTAAATACTAACCCCCAGCACTCTCATGTTGGCATCTAATTAGGAGTTGTCAGGATCCGCCTGGATAATAGGAAATAGTTTTAATTACTCCTCACCAGCAGACCCCACAGTAGATAAAACTCATAACAAGACATAGTGGGAAATAATACCTCTTGAGAAGCATAACATAATCTTAAAGTTGTCATCGGTTAAGAATTGTCAGTACCCTCCTGGATATTGTGACTTAGCTCTAGAGATGTTTGGTAAGGAGATTTGATTAACACTCATGGATCCGCCCAGCACCAAACTGGGGCAGGAAGAATTTTGTGTTTTTAGTCTTGTTGTGATCTGGTACACACGACACAGTCTCAGAGAATAATTTTCAAAATTTCAAGTTTTGTAATCAGGCTCCCACATAGAGAACAAGGGAATATTTTTCAAAATTCAAGTTTTAGCAATCAGGCGCCCACCTGGAGAACAAGGGAATAATTTTCAAAATTTTAAGCTTTGTTATCCGGCACCCACCTGTAGAACAACGGAATTTTTTTAAAAATTTTAAATTTTTGCAATCAGGCGCCCACCTGTAGAACAAGGGAATATTTTTAAAATTTTGAAATTTTTGCTATCAGGCGCCCACCTATAGAACAAGGGAATATTTTTAAAAATTTCAAGTTTTAGTAATCAGGCAGCTACCTGTAGAACAAGGGAATATGCTTCAAAATTTAAATTTTTGTAATCAAGCGCCCACCTGAAGATCGAGGGAATATTGTTCAAAAATTTTATGTTTCGAAAATCAGGCGACCACCTGTAGAAAAAGGGAATACTTTTCAAAATTTTAGGCTTTGGTAATCAGGCACCCACCTGGAGAACAAGAGCATATTCTTCAGAAGTCAAGTCTTGGCGATCAGGCGCCCACCTGTAGAACGAGGGAATGATTTCAATGGAATACATGTCAAGTCCAACAATTCGGCATCAGACATTAAGGAAGAAAAAGCGAGCAGTCAGCGAGGCCACAAGGAGTTCGCAAAAAGAAATACAAGGCAACAAAGCAACAAGGATCAAGATTGAAGACGTAGATAGGCTTTTCTTTGTAATCTGTAGCTTATAGCTTAGTCTAGTTTTCTTTTTATTTTGCATAAGGTGTAATAAGGAGATCAGCAGGCAGTAACAGCAGCATCATCAGTGCAATTACAGCTTTTTGTAGTCCCAGCTACCAAACACTCCAGAACTACACTGACCTGATTCCTCTTCAACCGAGGATATGTAGGAAACCTTTAAAGCAGGGTTCGATCAGACAGTTTTCAAAACGCTTCTCATGGAATGCAAAGCAGGCAAAAATCTCTCAGTCGCTCACTTATCTTTCCCCGAAAACCATTTGTGTCTCCGAGCAAAGAGGGGCAACTGTGAACACGTGATTTTTGCCTGACTTGAAATGTTCCTATAAATTTGAAATCTATGATTTTCTTTTATAATTTGAATTTTTATGAATTAATTATGTGATTTTTTGATTATTTGCATCTTTATTGGATTATTAGGAATTAATTATATGATTTATGTTTATTTGCATATTTACTTTTATTATTAGGAATTAATTGCGGGTATTCACATTTTTCTTTTTATTATTTGAATTCTTTAGGGGTTAATTGTGTAATTTCGTGAATTTGAATATTTCTCTATTAATTGTATGATTTTGTATTTAATTGCGTCTTTCTTTTATTATTTGAATATTTAGAATTTAATTGCATAAATTTTGTGAGGAGTGCATTTTAATTCACAAAAATACAAAAAATAGCATTTTTATTTAATTAGCCCAATTTTGGTTTTAAATTAGGTTTTTGTTAATTTGCTGTTGATAGAATAATTTAATGTGGAATTAAAACAAATAAGAACAAAAGGGGTTTGGAAAGGTGGACTTGTTCTAAAAAGGCCAACTTAGGCCATTTTTGCAAGTGAAACCAGACCAAAGTCCTGCCCAGACCCGGTCCAATCCCACCCTTATGAAAACGACGTCGCTTTTGGCGTCCGTACATCTCAACCATCCATACCCCTCAATCTAACGGCTCAGATTGAGCCTTACATTCTAAATAAAACTATCCAAACCCCTGTAATTACTGAGAGACCAAATATTCATCCTCCTCGTACCATCCCTTACCAGGGTAATGTCGCTGTCAAACCACCACACAACCACCGTACACCGTCGACCGGAATCATCGTCGGAAACTCCAATAGCCTCCCAATTCACACCCCAGAATCCCATTGTCTCATATTCCCAACCCCCCTAATATCACCCTTCAAAACCCTCCCCAACCCGTCAAATATTTGTTCAAAGCACGGCAGCTCCATCGTTCACGGCGGCGGCCGGTGACCAATGACTCCTAAATTAACACCATGGGACCCCCTCACTCCCCTCTTCATAACCCTACCATCAGTCACTCTCAGACATGACCCCAGCTCCTTGAATTTTCTTTCAAATAAGGCAGCCCCGCCATGCTTGGCGGTGGCTGACCTCCAACGACTCCCAAATTAACAGCACCCACCCCCCTTAGTCCCCCTACCCAAAAACAAGTCTAGTCCTCTTCAAATAATTCTCAAACTCCTCAAATTCCAAATCTTGGATAAGACCTAATATTGAATATGAGATTCTCGAAGCCGCTTGAGTCATGAAATGGATTGGCATGTTTGTTTTGGCCAAAACAAACACATGATGCCGTTTAGGGATTCAACTCCATTCAGTAGGCCATTTGAAAGAAACTCGTAAAATCACCCCTTTTAATTTGTGTTTCTATTTTGTATTTTTCTTGCCTGGTCTAGCAACTGAGTTTGGCTTTATATCTTTTTCTTTAGATTACATTGAAAAAGGCCTTTTATTAGATTTTTTATTATGTTCATAATTCTGCTATTCCTATTCTAATCCTGAACATGTCCATTTGTGAGTAAAATAGCTATTTCTGTTTTGTTTTCCATGCTTGCTTTTAGGTTTAATTTTATAGTTTATGCATGTTGTCTCTAAAATCTGTAGTGTTCTTAACTTCTGAGCTGGAATGATGGTTAATAGTTCACATGCAATTAGGGGCGGTCATGATTGTTTGGTGATTTCCTAATTTCTGACTTTCGATTAATGGTTCACATGGTTTGGGTGTTCATTTCTGAGTTTTGGTTTTGATAGTGGTAACCTCCTACGTTCTTCTTTTAACATTTGATTATTTGACCTAATTTTTATTATTGTGGATTGATTGGCGTTTATTCTTGGTTAATTACTCAATGACATTAGAGTTGGATATAGCTGTTAGCAATGTTAGGTGTTAGTAATTAGTTACAAGTTGGTAAAATAGTCTGTTTAAGATCTAGGGGTAATATACAATTTTAGTTTAGTATTGGTAATTTTAAGAATAAAATAGGGGTAATATAGAGTTTTAACTTGGCTTTGGTAATTATAGGAATAAAATAAGGGTAGTATAGGTAGTTTATAAATGGAGAACTATGGTAGAAGCCTTAGACCCTTCTAGAAGGGGTCTTTAACAAAAAATCAGTAGTCTTATTGCAGTAACTTGGGAAACAAGTTAAAAAATGAGGGTTCAAATAGGTAAATCTGAATATTGAAAGAGGGGCCTTTAGTTAAAACCAAAAAATAGTGGTGCCCTAGCCTTTGGCGATAAAAAAGGACTAAAAGTCACTCAAAAAGGAGGTAGGACAATCTGAAAGTAGCTCTATCATTTTCCATAGTTTGAAGCCTAAAAAATATCTCAAAAACTCTTGAAACACCAACAATTTTACTGTTTCATTGCATTTTTCCAGTAGCCTTTTATATATTCAGTTTCTGAGACAATTTTGAATCAGTTGACATAGAAATAGTTGTGTTTGGATTTTATAAGTCTGGTTGAAGCTGTTGTATCCTCAGCTCGATTGGGGTGTGATATTTACTGTTTTATATCTAATCCTTGGTTTGAAAGTGGGTCGCATTTGAAGCTGTGGTTGCATTTGGCTACTATTGTCCATTTCTGCTGATTACTTTGCAGATCTTCTCACTTCTCTCTTACTTTGTTTGCCAGGTATCCCTCTTAGCTCAATGAAAAATGACAGGTTGATTTTTAAATTCAAAGAATTTGATAGAATACAAGCTATAACCAACTCATTTTTTAACTATTCAGCCTCGTGATTGACTTTGTATTCTGGGTCACAAGTTTGCTTAGTTTCTGTTGATTTGAAGTGATAGATGTTGGCTTGTATGTGCATTGATTATATAAATGTTGTTCTGTAAGCATGGATCATCATATGCATTGAGCTTAAGATTCATGTTTTCTCACTAGGACAACTTCACATATTTTCATCTACTATCTCGTCCAGATTAAACCACGGTGCTAGTGAAGTTAGTTAAACGATTAATTTCAAGCATGATGAACCGATGAATTATTTTAGAATCATTTGATCAAATTATTTACCTATTATTCCCTTTTAAGATAATTACTAATCCGGAATCAAATGGGAGTTTGTGTGTATGACTTCACGGCTCAGATTAAAAATGGGTTTTGCTCCATGTTATATTGCTCCAAATGAATGTTAATTTCATTGCCTCTTCTTCTTACTCTCATATTAAATTGACTTAGGGTGATAGAGAATGCTTGGTATAATATAGAGTTCTATATTTTGCCCAAACACTTATTGGCCCAGCTGAGTCCTTGACGCCTTCTTGTGGGAATCTCAACATCAGGCTAACCTTCTAGCCCAGTTCATTTTAAAGAGAAATCTTGGTTTTCAGACCAAGGTCAAAAGCTGAGTCCATTTCCCTAATCCCACTAGTAAATATGGCCTCACGTATATATGGATTAGAACAATGCAAATGGAACGTCACTTAGTAGGCAAGTTCATTTTCATTCAAATGGATCATGACCGTAGTTTAATTAAGCAGATCCATGATCGTGAATGATTAGTTTATGGCCCTCTTTTCAATCAAGTTGATTTAATATTTAGAACTTAGGATGTGCCGTTCAGCAAATTTCACGCTTCCCGCAAAGATAATAACCCGCTAGTCGCTTTAGGACACGTCTTTAATAATTTTATCTCCTTAGATACGAATGCGCATTTATGTAGCCCAAATCCGAATCCCAACGAAGTTGAAATGTGTCAAAAACTACGGGTGCATATATGTGACGTGGTTCGGGCATGTTTTAACGACGTTGCAATTTTCTTTAAAAATAATAATAAAAGCGATTTAAAGTTAAAATGCACATAAGTTCATAATTATTTAAAATTAGATATTTAAGCCAAATATAACAGTTGAGCGAACGTGCGAAAAGCACGGAACTCAGGAATGCCTAACACCTTCTTTCGGGTTAACAGAATTCTTTACTCGAATTTCTTGTTCACGGACTGTTAAACATAGCATTCTTTCCTCGGTTCGAGATTCTAACCAGGGACTTGGGACACCATAAATCTCCCAAGTGGTGACTCTGAATTCCCTCAAATAATTGAATCACGTTTCGATTGTCCTTTAATTGTAAAAACTCCCTTATCAACGCCCTTCACCGGGTTGTAGTAGCCAACAGCATGTGTGACAACCCAGAAGACAAAACTTTACGCCAATCGAGGAGTCCTACTCCACTCTATTCGAAAAACTTGTCCAATTGGGTCTGCTGCAGCCCATACCTCCAAACAGACAAAACTCGGAATCCCCTTCCTACTAACGGATTGCTCGGTGTGCTTATCACTCGGGAGCTGAGGGGCATAACACAGAAAGTTGCTGGAATTTGAAGCGTGCTGTGGAAGATTTGATAGAACAGGGGAAGATAGTGTTATGGGATGAGGATGTCCCTAATGTGACAAACAACCCGTTGCTAGCCCCCAATAACGGACCGGTAATCGAAATGGTCTGTGAGGATAAAGAATTCGACCCGGCTTTGAAGGCCATAATTGCCATTGCTGATGTGGGTAGAAAGCCAAGAGCTTCCCTGAAGAAAGATGAAGGGGCAAAGAAGAACAAAGCCAGATGACCTGAAATTGAAAAGAAAGTTGAGTTTAAAACTGGGGCAACACTCGGCAAAGAAGCTATCCTCTATGTCCCACGAGGTCGTCAGGAAAAGCAATTGACTCTGAGACCTCCTAAGAGATTCGAGTTGAACAGGACTACCCAGATGTATGTGCCCAAATGAACCTATGTAATGCGGGGGCCAACTAATCCATCAAGGTTGAGTGAGCTCGTAGTTATTGGCCGCACACCTCAAAGGCCTATGACAAACTCCACTGTAGTCCTTTGGAATTATCATGAAATGGAGGTGACATATAAGGGTAGAGAAATCTCTTGAGAGACTCAAGAAAGTTACCCTGTGAAAAAATACTCTAACTTGGACGAAATGAACAGCGCCACCAAGAATCGATTCCCACCCAAGAACCATGAAGCGCCAAAGATTTTCTTTCGGAAGATGAAAATGGCAGACTATGAAGTGGTGGGCCAGCTTCGGAAATCCCCTGAACAAGTCTCCTTGTTATCCTTATTGATGAAATCTCCTGAACACCAAATGGTACTAGCCAAAACTCTCAATGAGGCATACGTGCCAGATCAAACCTCTGTGGAATAATTAGAAAGAATGGCGGAAAGATTCTTCACAATCAATCAGATCACATTCAGTAAAAATGACTTGCCCCGAGAAGGGGTCGCTCACAACAAAGCTCTGCACTTAACTATCAAATATGAAGGTTATTATGCCAAAAGGGTAATGTTATACAGAGGATCTAGGGTGAAAATATGCCCACTTTCAACATTAAAACGAAAGGAAATCGGAACTGAAAGGATTCATCCCAACAATGTATGTGTTCGAGCCTTCGATTGTATCTAAAGGTACACAATCGGAGAGATCGATCTGGTCCTGACCATTGGCCCAGTTGATTTTAAGGTAACCTTCCAAGTGTTCGATATGGACAAATCTTACAACTACCTTCTGGGGAAGCCATGGATCCACGCAGTAGGGGTTGTGCCTTCCACTCTTCATCATTTGATAAAAATTGAATATGAGGACCAAGAAATCGTGGTCCATGGGGTAGACGAGCACTTAATTTATCGGGCTCCATCCATCCCCTGCTGAAGCTAGAGAGGGTAGTGAGTATATTATCTATTAGGTCTTTGAAAATGTGGTGGCTGATCAACATGAAGAGGGAAAACACTATCCCCAGCATTTCCTCTCCAATGCCTCAATCATGCTGGCTAAAGAGATGATACGACATAGAATCAATCTGGGGAAGGGACTTGGAAGGTCCTTGCAAGGGATAGCTGAGCCGATTGTTTTCCCCGCTACAGAGAAGTTCATCGGGCTAGGCTTCCACCCAACGCCAGAAGATATAACATGGGCAGACCGTAGAAAACATGATGGATGGGCTCTACCTCAACCACTGCCACACTAGTATGAAACATTCGTAAGGACAAAGTACAGTGAAGAGGAAGAGGATGAGGCCTTCACAGCTGAAGAAATCAAGGAAATATGTGGGGAAGTGAAAAAAATGCTATATGAAACCCACATGGTTCATCCATGAAAAGGCTCAAGCACCGCTGAGGTGCTATACATGGGACCAGACACCAAGTTGCAGAATTGGAAGGCTACGCCATTTCCAATCAAGCGCGAGTCCTGGTAGTCCCGTCTTGCCACCTTTTTTGCAGCACGAGTTATTTTAGGGTGTAACTCGGATGTTTTTCTTTAGTTTCTTGTCTTTTCAATTTTCCAAATGTAAGCCCTGTTATCTTCCAATTCCAAAGAAATTAAACCAATATTTCATCATCTATGTTCCTTTATTCTTTCTGATTCGTGTTGTTTTCCTTTTATTCATTTCTTTCAGCTCTAATAATGCGGCTTTAAATAACATGACATGCTCGCAAACTTCATTTCACGGTCCAAACATACCGCCTAATTGTGAAATAATGAACCAAGAACTGGAGTACGACGAAGAAGAGGCTTTTAGGGAAATCAACTGAGAACTGGAACATTTTGAAAATAAACCTAAGCCAAATCTAAATGATACTGAGCCGGTTAACTTGGGTTGTCCCAAAGAAATCAAGGAAATCAAAATAAGCGTCCACGCAAATGAGAAAACTTGGAGCGCACTAATCCAACTCCTATGTGAATTCAAAGACGTGCTTGCTTGGTCATACCATGATATGCCAGGGGTGAGCATCGATTTGGTGGATCATAAGTTTCCTACTTACCCCAAATGCCCTCCAGTCCAACAAAAGTTGAGAAAATTTAAAACTGATATCAGTGATAAAATCAAAGAAGATATCACAAAAGAGTTCGAGGCAGGAGTAATCCAAATGGTCCGGTACACCACATGACTGTCCAATGTAGTTCTAGTTCCAAAGAAAGATGGGAAAACCCGAGTGTGTATGGACTACAGAGATTTGAACAAGGCAAGTCCCAAAGGCTATTCCCTTTGGCCAATATCCACATCCTTATTGATAACTACGCCAAATACAAGATACAGTCTTTCATGGACTGCTACACAGGATATCACCAAGTGTTGGTGGATGAGGACACCGAGAAAACTGCCTATACCACACCTTGGGGAACTTATTGCTACAGGGCTATGCCTTCCGGGTTGAAGAACATTGGGGAAACGTATATGAGAGCCATGACCACTATCTTTCATGACATTATGCATCAGGAAATAGAGGTGTATATGGGCGATGTGATCATCAAGTACAAAGCTCAGGATGATCATGTACGAGATCTAAGAAAGTTCTTTGAACAGCTTGGCAGGTACGATTTGAAATTAAACCAGCCAAATGTGCATTCTGGGTCCCGTCAGGCAAACATCTGAGATTCATTGTTCAGCCGTAGGGGAATTGAGTTAGATCCAACAAAGATAAAGTCCATTCGAGATCTACCTCCTTCGAAAAATAAAAAGGATATAATGAGCTTGTTGGGGAGACTAAATTATATTAGTCGATTCATCGCTCAGCTGACTTCCACATGCGAGCCCATATTCAAATTTCTAAAGAAAGATTCAGCGATCAATTGGACGGATGAATGTCAAGAGGCTTTTGATAAGATTAAAGATTATCTGTCCAATCCACCAGTCTTGGTCCCGCCAAAACCGGGAAGGCCGTTGTTTCTGTACCTAACAGTCTTGGAAAATTCCATTGGTTGAATTCTCGGGCAGCATGATATCACTGGAAAGAAAGAACATGCAATATACTACTTGAGCAAGAAGTTTACCAGTTAAGAGGCCAAATACACCCTGCTAAAAAGAACCTGTTGTGCCTTAAATTGGGTCGCTCAGAAATTGAGGCACTACCTACAAGCCCACACCACCTACCTCATAACCAAGCTAGATCCTCTGAAGTACATATTCTAAAAACCAGTGCCCTCGGGGAGATTGGAAAAATGGAAAATCCTACTCAGCGAGTTCGACATAGTCTATGTCACTTGCATAGCAATGAAGGCCTAGGCCTTGGCGGACCATTAAGCCGAGAACCCGGTTGATGATGAATACTAACCTCTAAATACTTATTTACTAGATGAAGAGGTGAATTCGGTGGAGGTAATGTCTGAGGATACCACTGCTTAGAAAATGTTCTTTGATGGAGCGGTTAATGCAAAAGGTGTAGGAATTGGGGCAATCTTAATTTCACCAGCCGGTCAACACTATCCAACCACGGCTCAGCTTCGGAACTTCTACACAAACAATACAGCCGAATATGAAGCCTGCATCATGGGGATGAACATGGATATCGACCAAGACGTCGAGGAACTATTAATCATGGGGGATTCAGATCTAATCATCCGGCAAGCACAAGGGGAGTGGGAAACTCGAGATGTCAAACTCATCCCTTATCGGCAATATGTGGAAGATCTCCGCAAGCGGTTCAAGATGATAGAGTCAGGTACATCCCTTGTTATCTTAATGAGCTAGCTGACGCACTCGCCACTCTGGCCTCGATGTTTCCATACCCAGAAAAAGCCCACATTGATCCCTTGGAAATCCAAATCAGGGAAAGGCATGGGTATGGCAACACGACTGAAGCAGAACCAAGCACGCAGTTGTGGTACCATGATATCAAGGTGTTTCTGAAAAACCAAGAATATCCCGAGAAATCCACTAGGACCAAAGGAGAACCATCAAACGGAAGGCAAGTGGTTTCTTTTTAGGTGGTGAGGTTTTACATAAAAGGACCGGGGACCTAAATCAGTTAAGGTGTGTTGACGCCGAAGAGGCTAGGCGAATCATGTACGAGGTACACGCGGGAGTTTGCGGACCATACATGCATGGGTATGTTCTAGCAAAGAAAATCATTCGAGCAGGCTATTGGATAACCATGGAAAGGGATTGTTTTAGCTTTGTCCGGAAATGCCATCAGTGTCAGGTGCACGGTGATTTGATTCATGCACCGGCCACAGAACTGCATCCCATGTCAGCACCCTGGCCATCGTAGGTTGGGGCATGGACGTTATTGGGCTGTCTGAGCCAAAAGCCTCAAATGGGCACAGATTCCTACTGGTTGCTATTGATTATTTCACAAAATAGGTTGAAGCCATCACTCTTAGATCGGTGACCAAGAAAGTTGTGGAGGATTTTGTGCATGCCAGTCTCATTTGTCCTTTTGGAATCTCAGCCACTATCATCACGGACAACACTGCAAATTTGATCAACCGATTGATGGGAGAGATATGCGGACAATTAAAAATAACGCATCGAAACTCCACCCCCTACCAGCCCCAATCCAATGGTGTTGTCGAAGCAGCAAAAACGAATATCAAGAAGATTCTAAGAAAGATGATTCAAAACTCAAAGCAATGGCATGAGAAACTATTTTTTGCATTATTGGGGTATCACACAACCGTGCGCACTTCAATTGGAGCAACTCCCTTTCTTTTGGTCTACGGAACTGAGGTAGTAATACCTGCGGAGGTGGAAATCCCGTCTCTCCATATCATTGTTGAAACTAAGATAGAAGACACAGAGTGGGTCAGGACTCGTCTAGAACAGTTGGCCTTAATTGATGAAAAACGAATGGCGGCGGTCTTCAATGGGTATTTGCACCATTAAAGGATGGCACATGCTTATAACAAGAAAGTATGCCCCAAGAATTTTGAGGTTGGATAGCTTGTATTAAGGCGCATTCTTCCTCACCATCAAGAAGCAAAAGGAAAATTTGTTCCTAATAGGAAAGTCTCGTACATTATCAGAAAGATATTGCCGAAAGGAGCATTGTATCTAGACGACATTGAAGGGGATGCTCCCGAAGCAGTAGTGAATGCAGACGCAGTAAAAAGATACTGTCTAGGCTCCCTGTAGCAATGATTCAATCCAGTTGAGATGACGAAGGCTTTCATTCCCGCTACCCAAACACTATCAACCGTAGTAAACCCATTTGAGCCGGTTACTTTTCTTTGGCTACCCTCTTTGGAACATAGAAATGTTATTCAAAAAAAATACAAAAACAAAAAAGAAAAAGAAATCGAAAGAAATAAAAATAAAAAAATAAAATGACAAAAAAAATGAATGAAAAATAAAAAATAAGAAGCGAAATAGTTTAGGAAACACCCCTGAACTACGTTCGACTTGATTCCAAAAGGATACATAGTCAGCCTCTTTCTAGGGTTCAGTCACACCAAAACAAAAATCCAAATTCCCCCCCCCCCCCAAAGAATAAAACTGGGGCATATGATATAATAGCTCAGCCATGAGCCCACCAAAATGGTTCCAAAGTTGTAATTTTAATCAAATCCCTTTCCACGCCGAAACCCATCCAAGTACTTCGATCAATGGGCAAAGGAGTCAGAATGGCAGACACCGCTAGTGGAACATGATACAGTCAAAATGGAGAGAAAGAAAATGAGTGAGACTTATCGGTGAAAATCTGCGGGCACCATAAGGCGACAGTGAATAGAGAAATTAAAAATCAGAGAGTCCGCTTAGTGAAAACTCGGAAAGAGCACTTTCGGGCGATAGTAAGAAAAGAAATGAGAGAGGTCGATTGGCGAAAACCCTAAAGAGGGTGTCATCGACTGAAAAGAAGACTTCGCTCACCATTGAAAGGTCCTAGCAAGATTCCCTGGTTTCGAAATGTGGGTCAATGAGTTTATAAAAGTGGGGGAGGTTTGTGTGGGTCAGGCACCCAGCCCAAGAAGCATGTCATGTCTATTTGAAGTCCGTGTGCACCCCAGATAAGTCCTCCTTTTCTCCCTGAAAGGACGCTTCTCTTTAAATTCATTCCTTCTTGTTTACTCTATCTTGAATCCCTTTTTTGTTTCCTAAAACTATTACAAAAGAAAGATGGAAAGATGTGGCTTTACAGGGCTCTGCCTGACAGAAGTTGAATATCCCGTCTCAGCACGTGCATCTTGCCGATACCGAATGGCCATGATGGTTGATGCTTCGAAAGCAGAAAGGGCTGAAAAGAAAGAATATCAAAGTCAAAATGCCCACAAAGGCAAAGAAAAGTAAAAGGTCGAGTTCCACTGGGCTAATTGGATCGTCGAAGTTTCAAAAGCCAAGGTACCCAAAGGTTCTCAAATGAAAGTTGGGGTAAAGAAATCAAAGGTCTATGAAGGCGAAATAAATCGGAAAGTTGAGTACCCATGATCAACAAACAAGGCAAAATTGGAAAGTTAGAGGTCTTATCTACAGAAGCAGGGCCAAGATCAAGCAATCAAGGCCACAAAACCAACCACCATTTCAAACTAACGATCTTTCTTTGTTTGAAAATATAAAATAGGCGCAATCCAAAGAAACCATGCAAAATACAAGTGAAACTAAAATAACGCATGAGATAGGAGCGGCTTCACAGCAACAATCAGCCCAAAGAGGAAGTTTCCTTCAAACCCTTTATCATAGTTTAATAACAAAAAGGAGAATCGGAAATAAAGGTAGCAGAAGGCCTCCAATCCCTAACTCCATCCTTCCAAAACTAGGACTATGTTCCCTAGTTTCTCCCTAGCATAACGTGAGGGTGTTTTTTTTTCCTCCCCGGCATATCTTGAGGATCATTTTTCCTTTCTACCCGGCATAACTTCAGGATCATTTTCCTTTTTCTCCCCGGCATACCCCGAGGGTCATTTTCGTTTATCCTCAGCATAACCTGAGGATCTTTTTCTTCCTATCCCGGCATAACCCGTGGATCCCCCTAGCATAACCCAGGATCCTTTTTCTTCCTATCCCGCCATAACCCGTGGATCCCCCTTCCATAACCCAGGATCATTTTTCTTCCTATCCTGACATAACTCGTGGATCCCCTGGCATAACCCAGGAGCCTTTTCTTCCCGGCATAACCCGTGGATCCCCCTGACATAACCCAGGAGCCTTTTTCTTCCTATCCAAGCATAACCCATAGATCCCCCTAGCATAACCCAGGATCCATTTTCTTCCTATCCCGACATAACCCGTGGATCCCCCTTGGCATAACCCACGAGCCTTTTTCTTCCTATCTCGGAATAACCCGTGGATCCCTCTGGCATAACCCATGAGACTTTTTCTTGCTATCCCGGCATAACCCATGGATCACCTGGTATAACCCAGAATTCTTCTCTCCCTATCCCGGCATAACCCGTGGATCGCCCTAGCATAACCCAAGAGCATTTTAATCATCCCGGCATAACCCGCGGATATCCCTAGCATAACCCGGGATTCCTTTCCTTCTTATCCCAACATAACCCGTGGATCGCCTTGGCATAACCCAGGAACCCTTTTTATTCATCCCGGCATAACCCGCGGATCTCCCAAGCATAACCAAGGAATCTTTTCATTTTATCCCATCATAACCTGTGGATTTTCCCTTTCATCCCCAGTAGGTAACCCATTATTCCTATCCCGGCATAACCCATAGGTTCTCCTCTTATCCCCAGCATGGACCCTTTTCTTTTCCGGCATAACCCGGCCATATGCCAGCACAACCTGGCAATCTTTCCAAAGGATACACAATCCGGGGTTTTATTGCTTTCAATGAAGAATTAACTTAAGCTCGCTTTGCAAATAACTCACAAAATTCTCCCAGTGGAAACTAGGGCAAAACATTTCGTTTGTTTATTTGTTTTTTGTGTCCGGATAGGTCTTTACGTCAAGACACGTGATTCAAGGCGACCAAAATAATGAGTCTCAATCCGGAACAAAGAAAATAAGAAAAGAAACAAATTCAGAGTGATTGAAGAAGAAATATGTGGACTACTCAAATTTGATTCAAAATCACAAGTTCCGCATGGCCCTATCAACTAAAATGATGAAGAAAGAATCGACACCTACAACTTATGAGCATCAAAATTCAAATCAAGTCCACAGAAAATCCAGCGGAGACCCAAGATCAAGTTTTCAAGAGATCAATAGATAGGAATCTTGTAACTCATAGCATAGCTAGCTTAGCATTAATTTTCCTTTTTGGTGTAATAAGGAGGTCAGCATGCAGTAGCAGTAGCAACAGCAGTAAAATCACAGCTCCTGGTAGTCCCAGCTACCAAAATTTCCAGAACTACACTGACCTGATTCTTTTATAGCTAAGGATATGTAGGCAACCTCTGAAGCAGGGTTCGGTTAGACGGTTTTCAAAAAACGCTTCTCATGGAGTGCCAAGCAGGTAACAATCTCTCACGATTGCTCATTTATCTTTTCCCGAAAACCCTTAGTGTCTCCGAGTAAAGAGGGGCAGCTGTGAGCATGTGATTTATGCCTCGCTTAAACTACTCCTACAGAATTCATAAAATTAGGATTCTCTCTTTATTAGTTGAATTTAGGAAATTAATTTGGTGTATGTTTGCATTTTTGTGTATATTATTAATATATAAATCATAGAAATACAAAATAGCATACTTGCATGTATAATATTTAACATTTTATTTAGTTAACTAACATTCCAAAATGGAAGAAAATAAAAATAAAATAGTCCTTTTACATTTTTTACCTTTAATTTCAATTTTTTTTAATTCTCTTTTAAATTAGTATCTAGTTAATTTTATAAAATCAATTAGTTTACTTTTAGAGTTAAATTAGGTTTTTGTTATTTTTAATTATTTGTATCCAACAAAATCAAAAATAATGAATAAAAGAAAAGGAATGTAAAAGATTTAAAAAAGCTGGCTTATATTTGGGCCAAGTTTGTTTAAGAGCCCAAACAAAACCCCCAAATCTGATATTATTCAAGCCCAAACCCAAAACCAGTACACTTTCTTTACCCCCAAAACGGTGCCGTTTAGATATCTTTTGATCGGGACCGTCGAGGTTTCGTGATCGGATGGTCCTGAAGCCCTCATCCATAAATATGTAAGTGTCATAATGCTACCTCCCCGCCCCCCAGACCCCTTACCTCTCGTCCCTCTCACCACTAACTTAGAGAATGTAACACCACCATAACTCCATTGTCCCCCACCCTCCGCCGCCGGTCGGAAATTGCCTCCGCCGCCGGCGATTCTTCGACGGACCCCAAAATTACACCATAGATACTCCTCCACCTCTTCTTTTCGTATTCGGGTTTAGTTTCCCTCAAATCACAATTAAACTCTTCGAATCTTGGATCAAAATTTCTGGCCAAAATCCTAACTCACCCAAACCCGGCCAAATTAACACCCCTAAACCGCCTTTATCTCCTCTTTCTGAATCCCAAAACCCCGTCCCTCTAGTCCTCACCAATTTTCCCAAATCTCAGATCGAAAAACTGTCGAGAACCCTAATTTCATAAACTTGGGGATTAATGAGGTATGGGCTATAATATCCCTTAATTATGTATTTTCTCGTGAAAAAACAAAATTAAGAACGATTATAATCAAGAAAAATCCAAGAAAAACTCACCAAATTTGAGTTAGTCAAAATCAAGGCCAAATCAGTAAGTTTTTCCTCCTTATTTGATTATTTTTATTGTGGATTCTGTTCTCGTGATTATGGATTTTTTGTTTTTTTTTTATTTGTGATGTTGTTTGGTTTAATTCATTGTCAATCCTTTACTTTTAACTTTTTATTGATTAGTTAGTTTTGATTTTCTTTTCTGTCCAGTTTCTTAGAATTAATTTTGATTCAGTTTAATTCACATTTTTGTTTGTTGTTGATCATATGACATGAATTCTACTTTAGTTTCAATTTTTACTTGTTAAATAATTGTTAATTCATTGTTTTAAACTTAGGATAATAGTTTTCATTAAAGTTTAAAGTCCATTTTCGATTTATTAGATTGATTAGTTCAATTGTCAGCTTTTATCTTGTAATTAGGATGGTTTGGGTATAGCTGAATACCCCAACCCTTGATTGACTAGCCTTGGTTAGTTTTGGACTAAGGTTAACTAGTTTGGGTGTTAGTTTATTACTCATTTGGTAATTTCAGTTAAGTGAAAGGGTAAGTTAGGCATTTCAAAGAAAGGAATCTTGCATTTAACTGACTTGGAAATCCCTAGAACATATTAGATGGGGTTCCAATCAGAAGTTTAGGACTTTTGTGTTAAAATATGGGCAACAAGCCAATAAATAAGGGACTAATTAGCTAAAATTTGAAATTAAAAGAGGGACCTAGGGTGTAAATAAATATCTGAAGGCTGCCCTAGACATTGCATATAAAAGGAATACCCATTACCTTATTTCGCTGGTTTTTGGAGGTCTAGAAAGATAAAAAAATCAGGAGAAGCTTAATAAATAAAAATAAAAAGAAATTTCAAAACAAAACAAGTTTCTAGATGCCTTAGAGATCCAAAACTCTGAAAATATCAAAATTATAATTTTAGATCTTAGAGAAATCAGAAAAATCCAAAAAAAAATTAGTTTGAGAAATACTGAAAGCTCTAAAACTTCATACAGCCAAAACACCCAAAATCACTGTTCCATTGAGTTTGTAGAGTGATCTCAAGGTTTCAGAGATTTCTGGAGTATTTTGAGTGCTCACTTGGGTTATTCAAGCTCAATTTTGTGTTTGCTGCTGTTTTATTTGAGTAAGATCACTCCTTCGGTCATTTGATAGCATTTTCTGAGTGGAATTAATTCCTAACTGCAATTAATTATTGTTCATTGCTACTGTTGATTCTACCTTCTTCTTATTTTGCTTTAATTCTAGGTACTCATCCTGTAGCTCACTAGTTTTTTGAAATGAAATGAAGTGCTACCTTTGTCCTCTATTGAATTTCATTAACGTATTTTAAGAAGTTTCAAAACTCTACCATAGTTTCGTGTGTAATTAATTAATAACTGTTATGCTAGAAATTAGCTTATCAACACAATACAATTGCTTGTATTGGACTGTATGAACTATTTTTGTATGAGTGTTATAAGTGTGATACTAACTATAGCTTAGTAAATTTTCGTTTGGTTATTAGATTAACTGGAGGTTAGATTTTAGATTAAGGTGCTATTTGGGCTGTGAAAACTATGTTTCAGACTTATAAGTCTACAATTGGCTATGATCTGGTCAATTTCAGTCTAGCTACTATGTTAATTTGAGATTCCATCTAGATTAAAGTAATGGTTAAAAAAACAGGTTCAAAAAATGAGTATGTATGCTAAGTTTAACCAAACATGCCAAATGACTTTACACTTTCGTTCTAATCCCAGCATTTTTTCTTGGAATCAAAGCAGCATTTCGGTATAGTAAATGAGTCTTGATTACATTAGTTTAATCATCGAATCCTTTAAATATATGTAGGATTTCGTTACTGTAGATCAGAATATAAAAATTAGAATTAAATTAGTGGTTGTTAGACTGATCGAATTTGAAATTTCCCTCCCTCTGTTATCCTAATCAATGAATCCAAATTTTGAAGCAAGTTCCATAATGTTGATTGGGCTTGCCAATTGGCCCAGGATTGACAGCCTATGTCGATTGTTTTGGGGCCTCAATACCACTAATGCGTGGCCTAGTTCCAGTTTCACCTATCTCCACAATTGGGCTTGCGTTGAGGCCCAAGGCTGGACATCAGTTCAAGAGATGTTTGATTTTTTCTTTTTTCTATTGGGTCAAATTCGAAGCTCAATGCTGAGAGATCTGATCATAATCGTGGGTTTAATTTGGTGATGCAAGTTTTTGGGCCTTCCGAGTTAAGTAGCATATTTGAATTAAGAGGCTTTTTTCTTATTTAAGTGGGGACTTGAGCTTGAAGCCCGAATTCTTTGAATGCTTTTGATAATAGTAATTAATAATGACAACTAATTAAGTTGCTATAGAAACAATCTTTAGTAGAAAAATAATAGTCCCTTCTATGATGGCCTTTAAAAATAACACGAGGTGCGCCGCGCCAAATAAACTCACAAACTGCGTCGCTCTCATTAATTACTTCTTTAAAAATGTTTAGAACTCGGGACGTGCTAGTTAGCAAATTTTCATGGCCTCCCGCAAAGTTAGTAATACGTTAGCCGCTTTAGGCGCGTTCTTTAATAATTTTACCTTCCTAAATTCAGTTGTGCATTTCATGTGACCCAAATCCAAATCCCAAAATATTGAATAAAATATGTCGAGGATCCGAGTATATTTCATGTGACATAATCCAAAAATATATTTTAAACGATGTTTAATTTCCTTAAAAATTATTACTTCAAAGTGGTAAATAATTCTAAAATTGCACTATAGGATGACATGTATTAAAATCAGATTTTAGCCAGTTTAAGCAATCGTGCTAGAACCACGAAATACGAGGATGTCTAACACCTTCCCTCGGGTTAACAGAATTCCTTACTCAAGAATTTCTGGTTCGCAGACTTCATTTGGAAAGTCGAAATTTTCCTCAATTTGGGATTCAAGATAAACTTGTGACTTGGGACACCATCCCAAGTGCGACTCTGAAATAAATAAATAATTATATTTCAAATAATATCACTTTAAATGGAAAACTCCCTTATAAAATTCTCAAAGTGTATATTTTTTATGTTTGGGGCATTGATTTCATGGGTCCATTTGTTAGCTCTTGTGGGAACACTTACATTCTCAAGGTGGTAGATTATGTCTCGAAGTGGGTTGAAGCCGTGGCATTACCCAATAATGAAGCCCGGAGTTTTGTGTCATTTCATAAAAAGAGTATCTTCACAAAGTTTGGCACTCATCGTGCTATCATTAGTGATCGGGGGCCAAAATACTTTGGAGGACTCTCAATTTCGAGGCTAAGGGGTGGTTGACGTTCGTGTGCAGTAGACTTGATCCCACTACCCATGATCAGAGTATTCCTCTTGCTCGGGCTATTTTTATTGGTTCAATTATGGTGGGCTACCCTATCAATATGGGCAATGTGATGTCCCGTGTGATTTCTGCAGTGGGGGTCGAGCATGATCGGAACTACCCTTTTCCAACACCCTCACCATGTACTTCTGGTATTTAAAGGTGGAGAAGAATCCCTTTGATGGCTAGGTAAAGACAATGGCCCCATTCTCGTGGTACAGCTTAAAGGGGCCAGACAACCCCAACCATAAAAATTACAAGTTACCTACCTCTACCTAAACTGGCCAGTCTGAGGAGCCGGTTGCGGTAGAGCCTTCCACTAAGCCTGCTGCCATTACCAATAACATGCCTCCCGGACCTTCCACTACTATTTTGGTCCCTCTACTTCAGTTGGTCGAGGGATTCCATCTTCCTGGGCCCATCCTATCACTACCCACCAGCTTAGCCAAACACTGTATAACTTGAACAACTGGATGTCAGTTGCGTCATCCAAGTTGTCTACTTTATCTGCTACCGTTGAGGCTGAGTCAGCACCACAGGCAGCTCAGATTCCACAGTCTATTGAGGATACACTGAAGAAGATCCTGTAAAATCAGGAAAGGATCATGAGTACCCAGACTGCCTTGTTTAAGGTAGTGGAGTCACAAGGCAAGGCTCTAAAGGAGCTTGCCCGGGAGCACAAGAAGATCTGGAAAACACGGGCTTCTAAGGATTCTCTGAAAGAGCTTAGAGAGGATGTGGACAAGCTGATGGAGGACCGGATGCCATTAGAATTGCTATTTGGGGATCCAGCCCCAGCAGAAGCACCAGTACCAAAGCCACGGCAGAAGCAGACACAGAGCTCCCGAGGAAGAAGAGGAAGCTCCCTAGTGCCACATGAGGCAATCATCCAATTGGCGGACCCATAGGAGACCTCCTCCAGTCAACCATAGGATGCCCCTAATATGCAGCCTGTCTAGGTCCAGGACCCAGTCCCAGCAGTTAAGCACCAAAGACAGGGACCGGTCCGAGGTTCCTGCACATACAGAGGACCCGGGGACCACTCATGTTCCCATGCAGACTGACGAGGCTTAGGGAGTTATTATATCCTTTAATTATGTTTTTTGGTCCTTATTTTCTTAGTTGGCATTAGGACAATGCCAGCTTTTATTTGAGGGGGTACGCCGTACAATTTATCCATTGGATGACTGTATATATAGGTTGACTTAATTTATGTTTACTGTTGATTTTCTATTTAGTCTGTCTATAAAGTCACTTTTATCATACTTTTTATCTTCTCTTTGGTCTATATATAAAGTCATACTATTGTATATATTCATTCCCTGTTGCATATTCTAATCCCCCTATTGTAAATATTCATTCTACTTTCTGTTTTCGTAAAAAAGAATTGTTTTTTAGCTTCGTAGATTGGCTCATAGCCTTTTTGTTTCATTTTTAGCACTTTCAATAAGCCTTTGGTTTTCTTAACGCCACTGTTCTTTCCAAAGGTGGAGTAATGTATGAACCGGATGGCTCTTCACCTTGATGGATGGCGTGACAGCCTTTTTAAGAGTTTGAGCCTATTTTTGTTTTCTTTGTTTTGGCAGTTTATAGTTAAACGTACCTCAAGCAAAGCATCATTTGGGTCTAACACATTTACCGTTGATCCCATGGTCAAAGACAAGTGGTTGTGTTTAGGATGGTGAAAGTATTGACCTTGAGACTCTTGCGTTGACCAAACAATCATCATGTGGTCTTTTTGGACTATTGTGTGCTTAATCGTCTAAGGTTGTTGTGGGCCCTCGACTCTATGTCTTTAGCAATCCTTGAGTGTGTATGGTGAGAAATCTAATTTCGAGTCCAAGTGCCGAGCCAATGGTCTAGAACCTGACATGAATATTTGTTGAGGCAAAATTTGAGTGAAATTTGACTTGAGAAGTGATTATAGGCTCTCCTTGATCAAATGACAGTTGAACAATTCCATAGCCTACCAATGATATAATCCCTAGCTAACCCTTTTTAGCCTAAAACCTTTTTTCTTTCAAACCAATGCTACAAGCCTATACCCGTTCTAAATTATACCCTCTCTTGGCACCCAAATCTTCCCTTGAGTAATGGAAAAAGTCTAAGTTTGTGCGAGGAGACAAGAAAGGAAATCAATGTGGTAAAAGGTACGAAAGCAAAAGAAAAGGAAGGCAATGAAGAAGAAAGAAAATAAAAAGACAAAAAGAAATCCCAATGTAAAAAAGAATAAAAAGGGATACAAGAAAAATAAAAGAAAAAAGGTGTGGAAAAAGTAGAAAAAGGAGAAACATTTTGAATTGCGTAAGAGAGAGGGACAATGTGTCTCTCTAACCCCTTGAATAGAAGTAAAAATACTCAAAGATTCAAGAGAATTGTGACAAAATGAATCATAAGAAGTGCTTATAGGAAGATGGAACCCAATTAGACCAACAACTTGTCCTACCCTGAACCAAAAGCCTTCACATTGACTCCACAAAAGCCTTATATGATCTTGAGTTGGATGACGCTTGCAATAGAAGATACTTACATGAGGGTCAAGAATATGGTACTAAGAGCCGGACTTGTGACCTCTCCATGAGAGAGACGAGTGAATTCCCATTAAGCTCGGTTTGGTGCTTATACTCTAAAAGGTAAGGTTTGCTTAGGGAGAGTTGAGGATATGCGAGTTTCGGTTTCACAGCGACCAAAGTAATTGAGAGAGTTCTTTGATGTAATGAGTCAATTCTTGATGCTCTTGTGTCACACTTGATCCATATTTTTCGAAGTTTAAATATTGTTAATGATCCATTCGTATTAAGGCAATTGGTAGTCCCAATTGATGCATGTTGAGGTTACTTTAAGACTGCTGGAATTACTTGGATTTTCCTTTAAGGGGTGTGTCTTATTTTGTTTGCTTGAGGACAAGCAAAGACTTAAGTTTGGGGGAGTTGATAAGTTGGGATTTTAACGTGTTTTATACTCCTACTTTCCTATGATTTGAATATAAATTGTTACAAAATAGATCCAAAAGGCTCATAAGTTGTGCTTGATTGCAGGTTTGATCGACAAAGTCAAGAAAAGTCAAAGATCAGCTAAAAAAGGAGTGAAACCTTCTCAAGTATCAATGACCTATGAGACAAAGCAAGCCTAGTGTGAACCGCACAAAGTCGAATGCGGCCGCACTACTTGGTTCAGAGAGTTGGAAAAACATGCTTTAGGCAACGCCGCCGCGGTACACATCTCACGATCCGCAGTGAAGGCTTTGTGGCCGCACTACCTTTCTGTGAGATCCGCAGACGAGAGATTCAGAGAGATTGATAATTTCCAAATCCAAGAAATGCGGTCCGCGGTCTTGATTGTACGGGTCGCGCCAGCTCCCGCAACCGCGGGTCCATTTTATGCGATCCATGGAGCCCAAGTTCAGAGAAGCTAGAATTGGAGTCAAAGAACCCAGTGCAGCCACGATTCATTTAGTGCGGCCCGCACTGACCCCACATGGGTATTTTTGTCCACTTTTTTTAGCCTAGTATAAATAGAATATTTTACCTTTTTTAGGTCATCTGTTATCTTCAGACTTGAGCTGCACTCGTGGGAATGTATTTTGTATTCATTTTTGGAACTTGAGCTTTAAATTAACAATATATTCTTGTAGTTTTATTTAGAAATTAATTAATATGCCTTGTTATTCATCTATTTCTTCATTTTCTCCCTCAAGCATGAGTAGCTAAACCCATTATCTATGGCTGTGGCTCAACTCTAGTATGGGTAATTAATGGGTGTTGCCATCTAAGGTTAGATTGACTATTGTTATTTACTATTTGTGTTGATTTTATGTTTTAATCTGTGAATTGGTGGCTGTAAACACTGATTTAAGCTTTGTAGATTTGACTCTTCTTGAGAAAGAGAGTCTATGTCTTCAAAATTGACCCAACAAGGAATTGGGATGGACTCATAAGAAATGATAGTCCTAGTTAACGGGTTAAACCTAGAGAGAGTAATTACCCTACTTGAACCCTAGTTGCTTGATCTAATTTGCCTACCCATTTGATCTCGAGAGAGTCAATTGGGAAAAATTACTCTCTCTACCGAGAGGTGCGAGAGTGGGTAAAATTATGCAACGGTTATAGTGAAAGTACCAATTATGTCAATTGAACCTTAGTAACACTTACCCGTAAATTAGCCACCTAGGTGAAGTCACAACCCTATTGCCCTTCTTCCCATTAGATCGTAGCATAATTTAGTTTCAATTAATAGTTTGATACTAGTAGTTATAATTAAAAACCCCAAAAGTTGTTGGAAGTGATATTTGAAGCAAACACATATTTCTAAACTAGATAGATATTCCAACTCCACTACTAACTCCCTGAGGAATTTGATCCCAGCCCTTATATCGGGTAAAAGCTATTGCGACCCGCTCTTCCTGCCTTGTTTTAGAATCGAGTTGGCAGTGATCAGTTACCCAGTTACTTTTTCACATGCTTCATGTCACTTGGGGAAAGTTCCTCCCACCAATCAAGCAGCACTAAAGGGATGTTGCTAAACATACCGAATTTGGGGACCTCGTGCCTCATTTTCTGCAAAACAAAAGGGTTAGACCTTAGCCCGGACTCGACTATTTATACATTTATGATCAGAATATCAACATTTAATTCTCCAACTTAATGCATAGAATGTGGTTGCATCCATTGGGATTATGGAAAACCCGATTGACTTTGGATAAGGCTTATCTTAAAGGATTATTATGTCGACAACATAATTGATCCGACTAGGTTTGACCATGATGCATGCACAATTTAAACAGGGTAAGGTTTCTATGGGGTTTTAGACCGGTACCCTCAAGAGGACAACTGAGGGGGAAGGCACGAAATCGTCGACTGCACTGCTGATTGACTGGTTTTACCGCAAATAAGCCTTTCCGAATTTAACGGTAATAAATAGGAAGAGCGTAATCACTCATTGAAGCGTTGCTATAGGATTTGATATGTACGAGTGGAAGTAGCAATTAATAACATGTAGTCAGGTATTTCACAGAGGAAAAATAAATATAATATTTAAATAATTGAAACGACAGTTATAGAAAAAGGAAAACAAAGAGACAAGTTAGTTTCATGAATAAGAGGAACATAAATGCTTAAAATAGGCAATAAAAATCAAATAAAAGAGTAGGGTATGGGATAAGCATGCTTGGACTAATTTGTAAAAGAAAAGTTCGTTATAGTAAGAGCCTAAAACTATTCCCAGCAAAGTCTCCATGCACTCGCGCCCCCTGTTTCCTTCCCTTTTTGAGAAGGGAGAAGAGGTCCGGGTTTCGACATTCACGGGGTGTAATAACTCATTTCCTTTTGGGAATTGGGTATTAGAAGATTCGCCACCTAATAGATTATGGAGCATTAGGGAACCTAGAGGAATTAACTCTTGGGTTGGTTTGAATTACTAGAGATTAGGGTAAGGGATTGAAGTAACCTCGAGGTAAAGGTGTTATGCACCCCTCTTGGTCCATAATTGTGGGTCCTAGCGAACTTATATTCACAAATTAGTCCATATAAACAGTTGAATCAAATAAGTTGCAAGTAAAGCACATTGGATAACTCAAGTAATAATATAAAGGTTTAAGGAAGTTGTAAAATAAAGATTTAAATAAAAAAAGGATTTGATAAAGAAGGGTCCTAGGTTGGTAGGTTTAACTTAAAAAAGTATTTGATAAGAAGAGTCTGGGGTTGGTTATCCTATAGGATCACCTCACGCAATGTCCGGTAAATACTCCTCAATGAGGGGCTACATGTAAAATTAATGCATAGTCATCATAACCAATGTCTACCCTTGCCAACCTCTTATTGGTCATGCAAAGTGAGTGTGTGATCATTGATTCCTATAGTGTGCTGCTACCCGTCCCTTCTTAACGGTCCTGGAGGGAGTTAGGACTTCTACCTATTGGTGGTTCTAGAAGTACCCCTAAGGCTTTTAAAGGAGAAAATTCTAAGGCGACAGTCAAAACATTTAGGACTTCACACGTAATGGGAGCAATTAAGAGGCTCAGAGTTTCCTCCTCAAACAAACACATAAGCAGCATGACTCAAGCACAATTAAGTCTTTCATTAATCAATGCCCTAAAGCAGGATATCTAAGTGATATGCAGAAACAGACAAAACCTTTTTTTAAACTCATAATTTATACCCTAGTAGTTTTCTAGGGACTCTTTTTAGAAGCTTGTTAGGATCAAAAACCATTACGCAACAGGGACTGTTTCAGAGAGATGCAATTTTAAAAACGCCCTAAAAGCTTGCCTATATGCAAATACCGGTGTCTATATTAATGTAGAAACGAACAGATTTTCGAAATTTCCTATAGGTATGGTATCTAATGAGATCGAGGCGGTTTAAAAGGACTTGATTCAGAAAATGCTTAATACTTAGTAAGCCTAATTCAAAAATGAACAAGGTGTGATTAACTCGATTTTATAGACTAAAATAAATTATCAGACAGTATTGCGAGTAGAGTTCCCTATAGGCATGATGTCTAGGAGTATTTTTGCTTGTGAACGATTTGCAAGCATAAAACATACATAATACTCGTTGTAAATTGGATCAGATCCTATAGGCATGACATCTATTATTGGACTGATTTTAAGACACGATTGTTTGGGACCTATAAGCATGGTTTCTAAATGTGACAGAATATAAAAACCTTATAGATATGGTTTCTAAATGTGACAGAATGTAAAAGCCTTATAGACATGGTTTCTACTTGATGAGCAAACAAATTTAAAAGTGAAATCCTATTAGCATGATTTCTATTAGGTAAAGCAATCAGATTCAAAAGAGTAAAATCCTATGAACATGATTTCTACCTTTATTACCCCATAAAGTATGCATCTACCCATCCTCTTTTACTAAATACCCCAAACATCTGTTTACAAAATAATTACAGGTCAATTAATGAATTACATAAATAAAATATAAAATCAAGAAGCTATATTATAGGGAGCCTTCAATTAGGCCCAGGTTTCTCAAAGCCTCCAATTGTCTCATAAGCCTCAAATCCATAGACAAAATCAGAGTTTAGGTGCATCAAAGTTCCCTAAAGATCTCAAGGATCCCGAGTAGTGCATACACCTAGGCTTAGTAACCCAAAGAATTGAAAAATTCCAGTGTGGAAAGACCAGCCTAAGTATGCCAAAGATTAGAGGGTTCTCAAAAGGATCCCAAGACAGTACACATACTAGAAGGGCCAGAACTTATTGACTAACAATAGAGTGAGAAGTGAAGGACACAAGTTAAAAGAGTTTTAGTAAGAAACTATGTTTAACAAAAGCCTTTTCTATTGAAAATAATGTAGTAAAACAATAGATTGTTTGAAAAGAAGAGAGTGAGATAGTGGACAAAGTCCAAACACCTTAGGATGGATGCATACACAGCTAGTGGAACCAAATGAATTCAGTAGTCACACATGGGTCAAGGGGTTTATTTGGATCCAAACACATAACCCGCCAATGATCTTAGGACTGGTTCAAACATGCTCAGAAACAGTCGACACTGGCATAATCACAGAACCAGTCATGGAGAACACAAATACATAGGGGGTGATAAGGATTTGGGCACCATGGGATATAGGAGGGTAAGCATACAATAAGTAAGATAAAATTGGTAAGGGGGATTTACTAATTTAAAAGAAGGGGAAGACATAATAACATGCGGCTAATGCATCTGTTAACTACAAATTTCACAACAGAACCACAAATAGAAGCAAACCAGAAATAAGAAGAACTCAAACAATAAGAGAAGCATGTTGTTGTTGAAACTTTGAATTGAAACTAGGACATACAATGAAGAGGAGAGTAAGCATAATGAAAGAAGAAGAGAGCACAAATGGTTAACCTTGGCTTGAAGCCCGCTAACAGCAGCAAATAGCACACGAGAGAGAGAGAGAGAGAGAGAGAGAGAGAGAGCACGAATTTTTAGTAAGAAAGAGAGTTTTTAACCCAAGTGTTTGTGTCTGCGTTAATGAAATACTGGTGTACGTATAGTTTAAAAATAGGTAGTAAAATAAGGTAAGAATCATAGTACCATGGAACTTAGAATCGGTCAGTAAAAAATCAAGGCAAGTACTCCTCAAGTTAAGAGGTCAAATCAAATGGTAAGATTCAGTATCATCTAAGGCAAAAAACATCAGTACATGACTAAATAAAGAAAGAATCAAGGTTCAGTAAGCATAGAGTAGTCAATTAGGACTCGGTTCAGAAAACTCCAATTAAGGAATGATTCAGTAATAATAAAGTATCACAACAAATAAGCAAGGGGATTAGTCAATTTAAATAGAAGAGGTAGAGTTTTAGGGTTTTAAAAGAAAGCCTTTCAATCAATCCATCGAATAAAGAAATTAGAACCAAATCAAGAGAGGGTTATGATTCTATATTTCAACATACAAAATAGATAAGGACAAATAGACGTAGAAAAAAGGCAAGGTCAGCAATATTGACAGGAAAAGGCAAGAGATGAACAAATCCAGATGAATACAATCACATAGAGTTGATACAAGTAGGCTAAAGACTCAATAAAAACCCACTCGAAGCATGGTAACCACAGAAACTTAACAAGAGTCGAGTAGTCATGCTAACAAACAGAACCAAAAATAAAGAAGATCTAAAAGAATTAGGGTTTTTAACAAAGTCAAGTTGAAAAAGTAGTAAGAATATAGAATCAGTCAAGATATGCAAGGAAAAGGCTTAAACATACAGAAAAAATAAGTTTAAACAATCGCAGAAGAAACTCTGAGAAACCATAACTTTAAAGAAAGTAAAAGCGGCTTAAAGTTGATGATTCTTCAAAAGAATTTTGAGAATGGTGTAAAACATAGAAAGAAACAGACTTAAATCGTTAAAAAGAGCACAGATCTGAGAGATACAAACGAAAGTTACGGTTTCGAAGGGAAGTTAAATAGAAACGGAAGAACCTGCTATAAAATTCAAAGATCATAATAAATAAGGTGGGATTTTTCCTAAAATCACACCAGAGAAGCCATGAACAATAGAAACAAAAACCTTAGTCCAAATCGGCATGGCTAGGGCCCTTGAATGCCTCAGAGATTATGAGAAAGGTGATGGAGGCACCATTGGAGGCTTGGGTTGAAAGGTGGCCACCGGAGATGACTGGATAGGGAGGCGGTGGTTGAAGAAGGATAGGGATAGGTTGAGAGAAGAGAGAAGATGAGATAGTTTGAGGGAGGTGAAATCTCAGAAGTGAGATAGAGTTAGTGGCCTTTAGGATTAGAAAAGCAAAGGGATCGTTTGGACCGTTGATCTGGGAGATCAACGGTCATGAATTGACCGAGAAGATGGGTTTTGGGTTTGGGTAGGAGTTTATAGGGTCTGGGTCAGGTTAATTAGGTAGGAAATTGGACTAGGAGTGGGTTCAATTAATGGTAAGATTGAAATCCAAATCTGAATATGATTTAAATAGCCACTTTTTCCTATTTTAATTTATAATAATAGTAAGTAATTTCCAAAAAATAATTTAATGTACCAAAATAATTTTAAATATATAATTATTGTTTTGAAAATATAGGGGCCAATCTTACGCACATAAAATATAATTATACATTAAAATGGGCTAATATTGCATTTATATACAATTTAGCTTTAAAAATACTAAATGTAATTATAAAATACATGAAAAATATATAAATCATATTTTGGCATAATAATAGAAATTAAATGAATAAATCATTATAAAAATAATTTTAAAAATAATTATTGGGGATTTTATGAATAAAAAGGGAGAAAAAAATTCAATTTAAACCGTTAAAATTATGGAAACAATTATAAAAACCTTGTGCATGCTTATGTATATATATATATATATATATATATATATATATATATATATATATATATATATATATATATATATATATATATATATATATATATATATATATATATATATATATATATATATATATATATATATATATATATATATATATACACACTATTTGAAGGTATTTATACATATTAAAATATATAGAAAAAATTGGGTATCAACAAGTGGCACCTACTGTGGCTATTGACCGGGAAGTAAAGTAAAAGGTAATATTCAAGATCATATGAGTTGCGTGAAAATTTGGCATGTGTGGGAACTAAGATAAGCTAATTTTGCATGCAACAAGGGGGGAGAAAGGCCAGGAAAAGTAATAGCTTACATTTAAAGAAAGCTGAGATGGAACAAAAATAATTATTCGATTAATAATCCGGAGTTAGTTACATTATGAACACAGTTAAGAGTTCAAAGTACTATCCATGTAAAATATATGTTGACAAGCATACAGCCGTAGAAGATATTGGTATAAGTTAAAATAAAGAATCGATCTCAGTTCATAGACAAAGGATTGAATTATTATTAGATTGTATCATGGATGTTCCATAGCGTCCATGAAGGGATAAACTAATAACAAAAACCATGAGTCGCGTAACAGAAGATAGCTTATGCCTACATAAAGGTTGATTAGAGGGAAGAGGAAACTAAAGAGTTACATCAGCTAAGTAAATCAGAAGTCTGATTATTGGACCCAAAAAATTATAGACATCATTATTGAGTACATTACAGGATCACTCTTGATATCAAAGGCACAAGACAGATAGTACAACAACCATATTCTATGACGGCTCTATGATAAAGCCATTTTGAAGAGTACCAGCCTCATAAAAAGTCAATATGAATCTCATACCCGATTGTGTATGCACCAGATGTGAAAGAATTATTATAAAGCTTCAAGTTGTGGATGTGAATTATACCTATGTGGAAGGGAGGTCATTAGAGAGATAGAAGATGTGGTGCGAGATTCTAAGGTAAGTAAGGTAAGGGTGAACAACGTACGAGATACTCAAATACAAAAGGTTGTGAATAGTCCTTACTTCGGATAAAAGGCTAGAAGTGCGAGGATTTAATATCCAGGAATGATCGGGGCATCATTAGTGGCATGTCTTCCAACCTATGGTTTCTAGGTACCGATAAATCTAGCCAAGAGAGTAAAGAAGAGTTAGAGACGATGTGATGTCTCGCTTGATGTTATAGAATAACATAAGAAAATCTATGGTGCAAGCAAGTTAAAGGAAGCTTGCAAATAGTACAAATGGATATGTATAGCACAAGCTAAAGAATAGTAAAGGGACAAGGTTTTATGACAGGAGTAAGGATGAGAAAGAGTGAGTGAGAAGGTGACGAGAATGGATAAGTCCTCAGGATTAAGTCCATGAAAATAAGAGAGCTAATGGTTTCTCTAAGTTATAGAAAGTTAAATATAGCCTAAATGAACTCAAAGGAATCTAAGACTAATTGCATCTAGGGGAAATGGAATGATGCCCTGGTAGTGGAATAAGGGTGTGATTGTGATAGATAAAGAATAAGGTTTAGGCCTTCGATTGAGTAATGATTTGAAGATGATTTCATGAATTATACCTGATTAAAATATTCATGTAAGGTGAGGCATATTGGGATGCTATAAAATAGGGTTATGAAAGTATAGTATTTCTCTTAGGTGGATCAATCAAATTACTTCAGATGTCCCCGATAAGATGTGAGCCCTTGCAACAGTGTTACATAAAATATCAAGTTATCAGTGGTAGATGATATATCAACATCAAGGTGAATCAACAATGGATGGAAAAAATCACAAAGTATAGGGTGAGATTAGGCCATCATTCTTAAGATGAACAGTAATAAAGAATCATTAAAGGACATAAACTTATACATATGGGATAAGAAACGAACGTAACCTGGAGTTTGATAGTAGACCTCAGTAATGATAAATCGAGGTAAGAGTTATGGTATATTATAACCTACTTAGATACAGTAAAGTCATGTAGATAGATAATCGGGCCTATGAAATATGATATAACAATATTCGTAAGTTCGACCAAGTACCGAGCGAAGAACTTCAGTATACCTATAGATGTTCAGAGGGATATCTTGTCAAGATTTGTATATGTTTACAAAGTAAGGCCTAGATTTGGACTAAAAGATGGAGGAAAAAGGGAAGAAGAGTCGCATAGGTGCACTTACAAGGTTAGAGTCATACAAGCTGCCTAATAGAAAATAGCAACAGTCACAAAATTCGAAGGATTCCGACCACAAATTATGGTATGAGAAAGAGACATAAAGGGGGAGACGCCTTGGCCATTGGATTTATTTAAAGAATAGTTGCCTAAATAGAAAGGAAAGTGTTAAGGTATTTTCAAGAGCTATGGGTTATGAGAATAATAAGTACATCAGTCAACATTCAAGGATGAATGTTCCAAGGGGGAAATAATGTTACACCCCACAGTTTCGTACATGAAAGTGTACCATAAATAAATCGATGAGAGGTCAAAAATGAGATGTTACATCCCCATTTTTGTACGTTAAAGTTTCGTCATAAGTTAATCAACTTAAGCTTGGGAATGAGATTATTTTGGGATTATAAATATTATGCTATTTCAAAAAAGGGATAAGTAAATTCATGAAGGTGAGAAGGTGAGAAGGTGAGAAGGTAAGCAAATCGAAGAAAATAAGTTTCGGCGAAGTTTGGGAATTCGGGATAAAATACGGTCCAAGCTATAATGCCTCGTACTAGTGCCATATAAGGTATCACATGACCATAATAGTAGGATATATAAAGTGTGTTAAAAATAAATAATATTTTAAATAATTTCAGATAAATTTTAATTATGTGAATAATTGATTAATTGTGGGAATAAATATGGTATTAAGGATAAGGATCTTTTTGGGGCTGCCACATCGCATAAGCTAAGCCAAAGTGACAAAATATGCAAAATGAGTCATAAGACATATGATACCTTGTTTACACGTAAGAATTCTTGGATATGGCATCAAAATATGATGTGTTGATGAATTACCTTTTGTTGATCTATTTATTGGTAAGGTATAAGACTTTTCTAAATTAAGCAAAATAACATCCTACATCATTAAAGGAATGGAAATGCTTGCTAGAGATTACAGATGGAATTCTCCAAAAAGAATTCATGGAACCTTGACAATGCTATTGCAACGTTAATTACAAATTCTAAGGGACCACGGTGTAATTTTTCTCACGAAGATTATATGAATTTCTTTCTACTTCAATCCGCTATTATGTGATTTATCGCAATTTACATGTGTTAGAGAGATTATCCAAAGAATCGGTTCAGATATGTTAAGGCTATCCCTTCTTTCCTTTTGGCAATCCATACGATAAAAACGAAACGATATGCACAACTTCCATAAATGACTCTATTCATAGAAATACAACAGATGTCTATGTTCTTGATTCCCATGTATCCTATTATTCTATCATCTATTCATGGGTCTAAGAAAATATATAAGTGGATAAAGTTTACTTCATGATATTAATCAAAGGCATAATGGTCTTATGACATTCTGAAAGATTTTATTGAGGTAATTCTCATGCATTGTATTTATTTACATTAACCCATGACCATATAGCGTTATATATATATATATATATATATAATATATATATATATATATATATGTGTGTGTGTGTGTGTGTGTGTGTGTGTGTGTGTTTGTGTGTATGAGATATAGGAAAAGGTTACGGCGTTATATACGCATCGTCACCTAATCAACTGGTATACGTCATTGATTTAGCCCATAGTGGCCGAGATAATATGATTTAGGATGCCCTCAAAGGCTTGATGATGTTATAAATACATGTACCTATGCACGACATGACATTCATACGCATATGCATGACACAATAAGTATTTTATGATTTACAGAGTTATCCAGACTTACAGGTTAAGTCATATACTCCATGCTTCTTCCATGTCTTTTATATACTTATTTACATGCCTTACATACTCGGTACATTATTTGTACTAACTTCCTTTTGTTAGGGACACTGCATTAATACATGTAGGTATAGACAATCAGTTTGACGAGCCCTCATAGTAGACGAGGTTAGCGTTCAGCGAAGGATCTATAAGACTCCATCTTATTCTGAGTGCAGCCGAGTTCGAGTCATCATGTCAGAGCTTTGCTACAGACTTATAGGTAGGCAGGTACCCTGTTCTATTTGATGCCAAATAATCCTAGAGGTTTTATAGATGGAGGTTCATTTTATACAGTATATCAGAGGCCTTGATATCCTATATGTATTCACATTTTAAGAAAGATGGTACATTGGTACAGTGTTTTCCTACTTATAGTTATATATTACGAGTTGTGTCTATATTGACCTAGTTTCCAATGATAGTACAATAAGAAAAATATGTTACATTGGTACTCGGTTGAGTAAGAAACCGGGTGTCCGTCGTGGCCCATTGGTTTGGATCGTAACAGGGAGGTGTGACTGGCACACAATTTCCAAAGGTTGTGTGAATCGATGTCTATACATAGGCCATACAACATAAAATCTATGCCAAAGAGGCCTCTGCATAAATGTTCAAACGATCATAACTGACTGTAGGAGAAATCTTAACATTGGATGTGCATATATGCATTCACAACCGCTACTAACAGGGTCATTACAACATTTACTTTTACATACTTTAAAACACTAGTCTCTAAGCCTCTAAGAGTATCATAATATATAAATGTGAAGAACCTATAGTCATCTTATGCTTTAGAACGTATTTTCGTATTTCGAGGCCTTAAAACCATCATTTTATCTCTTCTCAATTTGCATGCACATTCTCGACGTGTATTTGAATAATTTTTATGTGGAAAATTGATGAAATAATAATTTTTGGCTACTAGTTGATTTCAGTTGACTTTCGTCGACGTTTTAAGCAAACGGATCCGGACCCATATTTTTATTGTCTTGTGGGTCCGTAGTAAGATATTGGACCTAGGTGTATGTCCGAAATTGAATGTCGATGTCCCAAGCCCGAGAAATGAATTGAAAATTGTAAGACTGAAAATTTAATGATTTAAAGAATTTGATTAATGTTTGATCTCATTGGTATTGGGCCTAAATTTTTGTTTCACAGCTCGATACAGGTTTAATATAACATTTATATCCTATTTGTGAAATTAGATGAGAAACGAGACAGATCTGATGTGATTCAGACCTTTGGTTTAGAAAATAGAAGTTTTGAAACTTTCTTGAAAATTTCATGCAATTTGGTACTAAATTTCTAGTCCTAGGTGTTATTTTGGCGATTTGTTTGCACGAGCAAGTACGTATGATCTTTTAAGACTTGTGTTCATGCTTGGTTTGGAACCCCGAGGGCTCGAATGAGTTTTAGATAAGCTACGGAGTGATTTGGAATTAAGAAAACTTTCTAGTATGCTTCAGGTCTGCAGATCTCGCAAATGCGAGCCTCACATTTGTAAATAATGTTTGCATTTGTGAGGATGGGAGGGGGACTGGGTAGTTCCCAATTGCAATGAAAAGGTTCGCATTTGTAGAAGTCCAAGTTCGCATTTGCGACTAGAACTCCGCATTTGCGATGGCTGCAAGAATGCGAGCGAGTTCACATTTGTGAGCTTCGCAAATGCAAAGCTCAGGTTACAAAGGCCATATCTGCAGCTGATAAGTCTTGACTTAGACGGGATTTTTCTCATTTTTCAAAACATCCAAACACAAGAAACCCTCTAGGCAATTTTTCAAAAATTAATTTTCCCCAAATCGTAGGTAAGTGATTCCTAACTTGTTTCTTTCAATGCTTAACTCCATTTTACAAGAATTCAACCAATACTTTAGGAATTTCCTGGTGAAAATTGAGGATTTAGGTAGAATTAGGAATTTTTGTACAATTAGAATTTAGACCTCCATTTGAGGTCGGATATTGAAACTAATTACATATTTGGGCTCGTAGGTGAATAGGTGAATGAATTTTGGTCTGAACCTCGAGTTTTGACTAAACAGGCCCGAGGTCGATTTTTGAATCTTTGGGAAAAATGTTGGGGAACTTATAATTATGTATTAGAACTTATCTCTTTAGCAATAATTGGTGTTATTAAGTTAATTATGATTAGATACGAGTGGTTCGGAGGTGGAAACTAGAGGAGAAGCGATAATTGAGCAGTGGGTGGCCTGTGGATCGAGGTAAGTATTTGGTCTAATTTTGACTCGAGGGATTAGGGATCCCTGACTTAATTGCTATGTGAAAGTCTATGTGTATGGTGTATAAGTGAGGTGATGAGTACCTTTGGCGCCGCCAATTTATCTGTTTAGATTGTTCCCTTCCCGTTCCTAATATATTGTGTTCCTGTCGTAATTGCTACATGTTGATTGGTGCTTCCATATTTAATTACTTCTTGTTAGATGTTATTTTTTTTATTGGAGATATTAACTATTTCATAGTTTCATTATATTACATTATTGGTTTAAGTTGGTTTAATGGTGTTTCATGGTATATTTGGGCTGGTCTAGTTGTGTAGTATTAATTGAGTGAAGTTCCACAATTATATAACCTTCTTTTTGCTTTGGTGAGGCTTAAATATATTGGAGGGTTTTGAGCCAAATTGTGAAATTTATGCTCTTATTATATGATTAGTACTAATATGGTGGGATCGGGTAGCACGCCATGATAAGAGAAATAAGGGTGATATATTGAGGAGTAATAAGGGTGAAATGTGATTGTCTTGTGGGATCAGGTTGCATGCGAAAATAGGAGGAATAAGGGAGATATATTTAGGAGTAATAAGGGTGAATTACTATTGTACGGTGGGATCGGATTGCACGCCGCAATAGGAGAAATAAGGGTAGATTGATAAGGAGTAATAAGGATGAATGTTCATATTGTTAATGATTGTATGAAGGGATCGGGATGCGCGCTGCATCAGTTTATTAGTTATGCATCTCTGCGGTGAAGTTATTTTGTAGTATTATATATCACTTTAGGAATGGTTATAGCTGGTGCTGACAAGATATTTGAAGTTTTGTATTCATATTTGTTGCAAGTTACTGTTACATTTTGTACCGTACTTCTTTTTCGCTTTGTTATATAATGTATGTAGGTTATATTGTAATTGCCTTGTCGTAGCCTCGTCACTACCTCATCGAGGTTAGTCTCAATACTTACCAATACATAGGGTCAGTTGTACTAATACTACACTCTGCACTTTATGTGCAGATTTTGGAGCTGGTAGCGGCTAATTGAGAGGTCGGATGCAGACACTTCATCTGGGAGACCCAAGGTAGTCTTGCTACGTCCGTAGGCCTTGACATCCCCTCCTATGTTTCTAAATCCCTGTTTTCTTTTTTTTTCTAGATCAATGTTTGTAGATATTCATAGTAGGTTCTAGATTGTAACACCAGTTTCTGGGTAGTATCATATATGGGATTGTTACTAGCATATAGATAATATGTTAATTACGTAATTTTGCATTTATTTCAACTTGATTTAACTTTGCTAATGTTAATCTATGAACTGTAAAGGAAAAGGGTGAATAAAACTCTAACGTTGGCTTGCCTAGCGAGTGCGATATTAGCGTCATCACGGTCTCGATGGTGGAAATTTCGGATCGTAACAATAACTTGATCGAGACAGGGCCTTACCATATCTAAAATGACTGGAACAGACACTTCAGTACCTATCGACTTCTGAACGGCTACTCCGGTGAAGTGGAGTGCAACAATTTACAACTGTAACGCATACCCTACTGGGGCGGGACGTCACCAGGTCTATCTGTATATATGAGCATGAACACGACGCTCAAAAGAAAGGGATATCAATACGGAAAATATATTGAGTATGTAATACTGAGAATACATGTAAAACAAAGATATAACATGAGATATATGAATATATAATTTCAACCTAAATACTGGAGACAAACCATCGGGGGCGTAAACTATGAAAACCATAAAACTTAAAAGTATGTAAGCTTTATAATAGGTTAAACCACCATGGATACTATCATCAAATATAATATAATATTGATCAACCATTCTTTAGGGCATATCATTTTATATCGTAGCCTCGTAGATGACTCGACAAAGTTTATTTCTTCTATCACAATGTACCAGGCCACAGGATGCCTCGGTTGTAACCAGCATCAAGAGATCTCGGTCATACCTAGCTACATAGGGGCTCAATAATGTTTCACGGCAAATCATTCTATACCCGACCTCATAGAGAGTTCGGTCATACTCGATTACACAAGGGCTCTGTAGTATCTCACATTGTATCTCATCATACCCAACTGATTAGTGGTTGCATAATAGGTGTCCTATACGGCCGAAAATATATATATATATATATATATATATATATATATATATATATATATATATATATATATATATATATATATATATATATATATATATATATATATATATATTAATTATGTGCAATGCACAATAAATTTCGAGAGATAGTAAGATTAAATTCAGGATGAAGCATATTTCTTCGACTTCGGCACATTATCTGGAAATACTAGAATCTTGATAGAAATCTTACTGGAAAGAATGTTTGAGGTCAGAAACACCGTTATTGAAAAGGACTCAAAACAAACAAATCTTACAACATAGAAATCCTTTTTAAAAAAAGGGATGCATTCACCAACTCAGGCCAAGAAATAGAGTTGTACTACATATATTTTTTGAAGAATTAGTTACGTTTTCTGAATTCTTATGCTCCTAAGATGATTAACTCTGCTTTCAATGAATCTTCAAAAATTGTATTAATAGTAACGATGATCCTGTAGGGTTCGCCTCCATTCGTCCTTAGATTGTTTGGAACTTCTAGAAAGGGCTTGAAAGCATTTTGAGTGGGCTAAAATAGGTGATATCTCCCAAAATTAAAGAGAAGAGAGTTGCACTGCCTTTTATACTATACCTGATCCAGGAAATTCTATCGTCCCAAGAGCTAAATGGGTAGTCCCACACCAACCATTAGGCCCGGTGGGATAGCTAGCGCAATTTTGGCCAAATGAAACTACCTCTCTATCCGGTAACGTGCATTCAGCTGATTGGTGATACCAAAACCTCATCAATCCTTAACTTCATATATGCGGGGAATAATGTTAGTTATAACAATTACGTGCACATAATAAGATTGATTTATGATACATACTAATGGGTTATTTTGTTGGCAAATAAGTTATCTCATGATTAATTATTTCGGGATTAGTTATTCCATCTTCCTATGGAGATTAAAAAAATACTATAATTACAGGATAATCAATTCCACGATTAGTTATACTATAATTTTATTCCAATTAAACCTAGAATAAATTCATCTCAAATTTAATCTCGTATACGTAGTATTCGTCGAATTTTGAACTGTGGGCTAACTAACTGGACTCGGGGATTTAAAAAAAAGTTTATGCTGGCACGAGGTATTTTATATTGAATCCTTTCTTTCTAATTTACCTTATTCCATCAAATTTTTTGTAGGTATGCAGTCGTATACTAAATGTAGTAGATATAATGCTAGAGTTTTCAAAACAAATTCAATCATTATGGTGTGACAACTCAAAGGCTCACGCCTATTTTTTATTGAATTTTGTATTTTCGAGGCCTTGAAAATTTTATTTAGAGTCGTCTAAATTTGCGTGTGCAGTCCAGGCACGTAACTGGAAAGCTTAAATATGAAATTCTGTGAAAAATTCTAAGTTTTGATGTTAAAATGTAAAAAAAATTGACTTTGGTCAACATTATTTTGAAAAACGGACCCAGACCCAAAACCGTGTTTTAACTGTCCCAAAGGGTATTTAGGAAAATATGGGACATGGGCATATGTCCAGAATCAAATTTTGAGTTCCCAAGCCCGAGAAACGAATTTTTTAGTAAAATTATTTTCTAAAATTGTTTAAGGAAATTTGAAATGAAAATTGATAGAACGTATTGGTATCGGACTTGTATTTTGGTTCCCCTGCCTGGTAGATGTCTTATATATGGTTTAAGTTCTTCCTATAAAATTTGACTAAAAACGGACGTCGTTTGACGTGATTCGGGTTTGAATTTCTAAATTTGAAAATTGATGAAGTTTGAGGAAAAGTTCTTGATTTTTGAGGTTTGATTCATTGTTTTTTAGGTTATTAGGCGGTTTGATCGCATGGATATGTTCGTACGATGTAGATGAGTTAGTATATTTGTTTGGTTAGGAGCCCTAAGAGCTCGGGTGTGTTTCTGATGTGTTTCGGAAGATTATAGACTTGAAAAATATTGTAGGTTTTCCAGTTCTAGTATTCTGAATAGCCTGACTCTTCGCGAATGCGAAGGGTCTATCACAAACGCGAAGGGCAATTTTTCCCAGTTATATTAAAACCGCAAAACTGAACCCATTATGGGATTTTCATAAAATATCATAAACCCTTTTTTTTCCAAAGCTCCTAGGCAATATTTGAAGCACATCTTCACCAAAGCTTCTTGGGTAAGACTTTTTTTAACTTGTTTTCTTCATTTTCCATCAACACTCATTAGAATTCTAGGCCTAAAACATGTAATTAAGGGTAAAAAATTAGGAATTTGGGTAGAACTAGGGCTTTTTGATTAATGGTGATTTGGACCTCGTTTTGGTGTTCAATTATGGAGATAATTATATATTTGGGCTCGTGGTGATGGGGGATTTGGTTTTGGTCCGAACCTCATATTTTGACCAAGCGGGCTCGGGGTCAATTTTTAAATTTTTAGGAAGAATGATTGAAAAGCTATAATTAGGCATTGAATTCGAATTGTTTAGCATTTATTGATATTATGAAGTCATTTATATCTAGATGCAATTGATTTGGAGTCAAATTCGAAAGGAAAGGCGGTAATTGAGGATTGTGTTGGCCGTGGAAGCTTGAGGTAAGTGTCCGGTCTAACCTTAGCTTGAGGTATTAGGAGTTGAGTCATATCTGATACTTGTTTCATATTGAGTACGATGTATAGGCATGGTGACGAGTATCTATATGTTGCTGTCGAGCATGACCATGGGCCTTAAATTAATACTTGTTTCTTTTCTTGAATGATACTATGGTTGCAATAGTGAGTAAATCTGTGATATTGGGCGAAGGTTAGCTTATTTTTATGGAAGTTACATTTGAGTTAGAAATGGTGATAATACAGATGATTGGAAGTTGACTTGAGATTGGTTATAGTTGATTCTCCTTTGTCGAGATGTATATTCTTGTATTGTTAAGTTCCTTGCTGGGATAATCTAACTTATTGTTAATCCCTTGTCGTGACTGTTGTTATGGTTACTATTAGCTGTATATTTAGAATGGGTTGCGCACCGCAATATTTTTATTAAAATATATATATACTGGATCGGATTGCACGCCGCAACAGATTTTATATTGGATCGGGTTGCACGCTGCAATAATTATTATATTGGATCGGGTTGCACGCCACAAGAGCTATTGTATTGGATTGGGTTGCACGCCACAACTATTACTATATTGGATCGGGTTGTACGCCACTACAACTATGCGTATATATATATATATATATATATATATATATATATGGATATAGTTGCACGCCGCAATAGTAGTATTAGTACGTTGATGTAGATATTGTACTGACCTTTCATATTCATTTGGTTTATGCTAGGTTGAGTTGTTTCCCTGAAGCATGTACCCCCTCTTTTTTTAATTGATTATAGCTTGTTTCTTTTTCTACCATATATTATATAACTGCACAGTATTATCTGGAGTCTGGTTCTAGCCTCGTCACTACCTCGCTGGGGTTAACCCAAACACTTACCAGCACATGGGGTCGGTTGTGCTGATACTGCACTCTGCACTCTGTGCAGATACTGGAGCAGCATTAGGCGTGTATCAGTAGTTAGGGAGATAGCCTTCAGTCCACCGAGACACAAAGGTAGCCTTGTAGACGTTAGGCCCGGCGTCTCCTCTATCTTATTTTTTTGTATCCTGCTATCTCATGTATTCGAGACAAATAGCTTTACTTTTCTTCAAATTGATGTATGTAGTATTCGTAGTAGTCTGTGGATGTTTTGACTCCAGGTTCTAGGTAGAGGCTTGTATTGGTTTTCTAGACATTTTTGTTTTCTAGTTATCTGAGATTTCTTCTAAATATCATATTCCGCTATTATTTAATTGTTCATCACCTGCTAAATGCAAGTTGCTAAAAAGGCTTAAAACAAAGGAGTTAAAGATTTCTGAATTTCATGTCTTGCCTAGCTTCCACGAGTAGGCACCATCACGACTCCTGAAGGTAGAAATTTCGGGTCGTGACAAGTTGGTAATAGAGCTCTAGGTTGCATAGGTCTCACAACTCACGAAAAATCTTAGAAGAGTCTAAGGGATCGATACGGAGACGTCTGTATTTATCCCCCATAGGCTACAGAGTTAGGAAGATTTCACATTTGTTCTTTCTTGTCATGTGGTTTTGTTCCTCAAATGCTAATTGAATTTATACTTCGTTCTTTCACAGATGGCGAGAGCACGTTCTTCCTCATCTACCGCTCAGTAGCCAAAGCCCCCGGTAATAGTTTCCCCTAGGGGCAGAGGGCAAGGCCGAGGTAGGGCTAGAGCTCATCCCCGAGCAGCAGCACCAGTGGGAAGCGTCATCTTGATTTGGACTAGGAGGTTCGTCCCCAACATCTCTGGTAGGCCGAGCTCAGGTCCTAGAGGGTTTTATTGCTACCCCAGTTTATTAGGACGCTCTGGTCCAATTGGCAGGCCTCATGGAGAGTGTCATCCGAGACGGCTTACTTCTCTTAGCACCTGCCGTCTCTCAGGTTGTAGGAGGGGCTTAGACTCCTGCTACCCACACTCTGGAGCAGATAGCTCCCCAGATTTAGACTCCAGCAGTTCAACCAGTTGGAGTAGTTCATCCAGGCGTAGTAGCTTAGACCGAAGATGGAGTTGCCATGTCTGCCGATGCTTCGTGGAGGCTGGACAGGTTCCCCAAGCTCTTCACGTCTAAATTTAGCGGTGCATCTACTAAGGATCCCCAGGATTCTCGGGATAGTTTTCACGAGGTTCTTTGGAACATGGGTATTGTTGAGACCAATGGGGTTGATTTCGTTACATTTTGCTTGTATGGATATGCCAAGACTTAGCGGAGGGATTATTGGTTATCTAGACTAGAAACGTCACTAGCCTTGACCTAGGAGCAGTTCAGGCAGCTATTTCAGGAGAAGTTTCTCCCTATTACACAGTGAGAGGACTACCGGAGGTAGTTCGAGCATCTCCATCGGGAATCTATTGTGGTCACCCAGTATGAGACCAGGTTTATTGAATTAGCTCTCCATGCTCTGGTTATACTCCCTACCGAGAGAGAAAAAGAGTTAGAAGGTTTATTAATAGACTCATCCAACCAATTCATCTTCAGATGGAAAGAGAGGTTGTGAGTGACATATGCTTTTAGGAGGCGGCCAATGTGGCACGGAGTGTTGAGATGGTATTATCGCATGGGTGATCACACGGCATACAAAAGACCCCATCAATCAGGCAGATTCAATGGCGCTTCGTTTGGAGGAAGAGATTTGTGTGATGGGGTTCATCCTCCTAGCCCTTTCAAGCTCTCCGGGTTTCTCATGGTGCTTTTGGTGGCTGTGGTTCTCGCATGCAGTATTCTGATCAGCAGCCCTCTAGTGTGCCACCAGCTCCTATCAATGCACCGCAGCTCCAAAGGTTTTGGGGCGGTCATTCAGTTTGTCAAGGTCAGTCTTAATTTCCTCAGCCGCAGCATTCAGGTGGATGTTATAAGTGTGGTGAGTATGGTCATATCCAAAGGGCTTGTCTGAGGTTAGTGGGCGCTCAGCCACAGCAGCAGGGTTCCCGAGCTATGATTCAGGCATCAGATGTTCCACAGACCGCCCATCCAGCTAGACGTGGGGGTAGAGGTGCTAGAGGTGGAGGTAGAGCATTTAGAGGCGGAGCTCAGGCCACTAGAGGTAGAGGTCATCCAGCTGCAGCCGTCCCAGAGATATAGCCCAGGGTGGTGGGGCCCAACCCTGATGTTATGTTCTTTTACCCAGGCCCAAAGCTGAGGCTTTAGATGCGGTGATCATAGATACAATTCGGGTGTGTGATAGAGGTGCTTCAATGTTATTTGATCCAGGGTCTACATATTCATATGTGTCATCGTATTTTTCTCCACATTTGGTCATAACTAGTGATTCATTGGGTGTTCTTATATATGTGTCCACATTGGTCGGTGATTCTATCGTGGTAGATTGAGTCCATCATTCTTGTGTAGTTGTGATTGAGGTTTGGAGACTCGTATGGATTTGTTGCTTTTAGATATGGTCGATTTTGAGGTTATATTAGGAATGGACTGGTTATTGTTAGAAACTACGCTTTACGCTAGAGGGGGGGTGAATAGCGTATTAATAAAATTTAGCATTTTCTTGCGGAATTTAAACTTTGCAGGAAGTAAAATAAATGCAGAAAAATAAACTTACACAAAGATGTATACTGGTTGGCCACCAACGTGGTTAGTCCAGTCCCCGAGAGACTCTCTCGAGATTTTTCGCTATCTTGTTAAGCTTACAGGTGCTCAACAAACCGTTACACACTTGAGGACACAAGCCTCAGACAGTTGCTCGGAGATCGCAATCTCAAAGACTTCACCCAAGGAAACGCAAGTTCCTTGAAACAAGAGAATCGCAATTCTCTTACAAGTATATCAAATACTTGGACACTCACTTAACTAAAGTACTCCTTATTGAGTAGATATGAGTAAAAGAATATGTTCAAGATCACAACAACTTTAAGCAATAATATGGCTCTCAAAAGCTTTATGAAATGAGTAGAAAATGAAGAATAATTGAATGAAAGCTTATAGCAATGTAATGATCAGTTTGTGTATGTGTTGTTGTTAAAACACTGAAGTGAAGCTGTATTTATAGTTGAAAAACTTGGCATTACCGTTGCCTAATTGCCAATTAAGAGTTGGTGAAATTACTCAGTGATAATCGATTATTAAGACCACATAATCGATTATCTGCCAGTCAGTTTAAAAATCAATCCCAGATTTAACGCTTCACAATCGATTATACATAATCTATAATCGATTACTGGCAATATTCAAAATCAGATAATCGATTACACTAAGTTCATAATCGATTACTTTAGCAATGTTCTAAAAATCATTTCCGGATTTTAAGCAAAACATCGATTATATAAAATCTATAATCGATTACTTCAGCAACGTTCTAAAAATCATTTCCAGATTTTAAGCAAAACATCGATTATATAAAACCTATAATCGATTACCTTATGGTATTTGAAAATCATTTGACAACGGTCAGCTTCAACAATCGATTGTCCTTTGCAACAATCGATTACTTGTTATTTTCTGAAAATCATGAAACTTACTGTCTCAGTGATAATCGATTATCTAAAGACATAATCGATTACTTGTTATTTTTTGAAAATCATAAAACTTACTGTCTCAGTGATAATCGATTATCTAAGGACATAATCGATTACTTAATTAAATTTAAAATCACTGGAAGACATCAACTCAACACAATCGATCATCATTAGTTCATAATCGATTATTTTGAGTATTGAAAAAACTTTACCTCAACAACAATCGATTGTCATTTGTTCACAATCGATTATCATGCAGATTTGGAAAAACCTGATGTTCACTGTCTTACTCACAATCGATTACCATTAATTCATAATCGATTGTCATGCAGTCTGGACTCAGAAGCAATCGATTATCATAAGTACATAATCGATTATTTTAGCCAAGATTTTTGAGGCATGTTTAGAAAACATTTTGTCTAATGTAAATATGCATGTTTGAAAATCTTTTTGACACAGAATTAAATATGCATGATTTTGGAAAATAGTTTTATGAGAGATGCCATACTATGAGTCAAGTTATAGGATCGAGATTACAATTTTAGGACAACTCAATAACAATTAAAGGCTATCTCTTGAACTTCAATCTTATTCGCAACCATTGTGCGCTTGTACTTGAATTCCGTCATATATCAATTTTTGCTTCGTTTGTCATTCATCAAAACCTACAAAAGAGTACACGTTTAGTATATTGCATTGAGAACGTGTTTCTAACAATTTCCCCCTTTTTGATAATGGCAAACATTAAGCGGGATATGCAATTTAGGCAAAAGATATTGACAATTCAAGACAAGTAACAATTATGCAATTCCCCCTCAATTTAAGAGTTCCCCCTCAATTTTAGCTTATAAGCAATCAATGATATCCCGTTTTCTTCCCCCTTTTGCCATTAGCAAAAAATAGTAAGGAAAGATGCAAAAAGGATGAAATAAACAAGGTTTATTTATTGAAATAAAAAAAAAAGGTACATCAATGGGAACCAAAAGAATAACAGTAAAAACCACACAAAACAAAAAAATTTATTCATTTCCGTCGTTGTCCGCCTCGTTATCCGGCGCTGCTTCAAAAGGAACGAGAGCTGCATATGGATAATTGACATGATCAAAGTATCCATGGATCTCATGAGTGAGTTGAGCGAGCTGGTCGGATATGGTTTGGAGAGTAGGCTCTTGGGACGAACGAGCACGACGGGGTGGACGACTTGAAGAAGGAGCTGGAGCATGATCACCATCATGATGGAAAGAAGACTCCGAGATTTCCCAAATTTTGGTACTCCTTTTGAGAGGACCATTTTCTGTGACAAATCCGGATGCTTCAAGGAAGTTCATAATGAGGAGGGCATAAGGAAGAGGCATGTCATCACCGATGGCATCGAGCATATGAATTTTGATGAGCCGACACCAATTTATTTTGGCTCCGGTGACAATGGCATGCAGAAGTTTGGTATCCTCCTGAGAGATGGTGGTGTGATTGTGCCGTCTAGGCTTGAGGACTCGGGTGATGAAGTAAAGAATCAACCGGTAGTTTGGATCCATTCCCGTTATGGTGGGACAACGGGTAGAGATAGATGGATCATAGGAGGTGATGCCGGCTTGGTGGAGAAGGGTGGTTTCATCAAAGAGAGCCCCGGCCTTATCAATATACCGGTAAAGGTCTTCACCTTCATTTGGAAGGCGGGCAATGGTGTGGAGATTCTCTTCAGAGAGAAGAATTTGAACCCCATTAATGGAGGTGACAAGTTTGCCATCTTCATCTTTACGAAGGTTTGAGTAAAAAGCTTGAACGAGAGTTGTGTTTATGTGAGGATGAGTGAGAAGCAAGAAGTCATATAGTTGACACTCCTTTAACATATTTGCGGCAGGGGTGAAAGGCTCAAGGAGTTTACTATTTGAGAACCGAGGAGGAAGAATGGTGCGTTTCTCAAATTTTGATAGGAACTTTGTGAGTTCATTTTCAGATTCAAAGAACAAGACGGAATCGTCTTGGTATGGAAAATTTAAAGGAGGAGGGGCGGTTGAGGCTGATGCGCCATGTTTGGATCGGGAACGTTTTGAAGATCGTCCAGACATGTTAAGAGAAATCTGCTGGAATTTGGCAAAGAAAATAGAAGAGATTTAGTTTTTGAATACTAGAGATAGTGCTTGAGTGGGTGAATGTGAGCTCTTATGATGCCTATTTATAGAGGAAAGGATTATCAAGCATTGAATGGAGACATTTGCTGAGATTTTGGTTTAGGAGCAGTCAGAAAACGGTAAGAATTAAAATTACTGACCGTTAGATAATCGATTATTGAACTGAAATAATCGATTGTTTTTGAGATTTTGAATCTGACAAATCGATTCTTGAGTCAAACGGTAAAAAAATTTGAATGGAATAATCGATTATTAAGTTTTCATAATCGATTATGGAGCATTAAAGACCTGACAGGAATCGATTGAGGAGCCAAACGGTAACAACAATTAATATGAAGTAATCGATTGTCAATTCTTGGTAATCGATTATTTAGGGAACTAACTTGATACAGTGAACTTGGAGAATATCAAAATTTATCAAATAATCGATTGTATGAAAAAATAATCGATTGTTGTAGAAAGCATTGCTGAATGACTGAGGCGGAGATCGATTATGCAATTTAGGAAGTAAAAAAAATTAAACACAGATGCATAATGTTAATAATCAGTCATAAACAATCGATTATTGATACTGATAATCGATGTACTGCACAGAAAATAATCGATTAATGACTTGAAATAGTCGATTATTTTGTGCTAACACTTCATAATTCCCCCTACCTTTGGGGTGGTACCTGCAAAATGTCTCCAACGCTCAAGTTAGTAATTTATAGCGAAATTAATAAATTACACTAGTGTCAACAAGTAATGCCGTGAACTCTTAAGAATTGTGTCCTAGAGTGTTCTTAAGAGAGTTTCGGGTACTTACCTTTTCTCCAACATCGCCAATTACCTGTTCGAGAGGATGATCCTTGATCGTTCTCCACTCGTTAGGCGTATTTATTTCTTTTTCTAATTGTGGCGCTTCTTCCATTGGTTGTTCCCCAATTTCATTTTTGTTTCCCTTTGAAGGTTCTTCTTGGATTTTATCTTTCAAGCTATCCAAGATACCTGCAAGATCAAAACCGGATTCCTTTCTCGCCAAGCGAGTATTATCTTCGGAAAACACAACATGAGGGGATTCCTCCACAATTTGGGTTCTTTTGTTAAAGATCCTATATGCTTTGCTACGTGAGGAATAACCAATGAAAATACCTTCATCCGATTTAGCATCAAACTTACCCAATTGGTCCTTGCCATTATTATGAATAAAACATTTACAACCAAAAACACGTAAATGAGAAATGTTGGGTTTTCTACCCTTATAAAGTTCATATGGGGTTTTCATGAGTATCGGCCGAATTGCTACTCTATTTAAAACATAGCAAGCGGTACTCACGGCGTGCGCCCAAAAGTATTTGGGAATCTTAGCTTCGTCGAGCATGGTTCTTGCCATCTCTTCGAGACACCTATTTTTCCTTTCCACCACCCCATTTTGTTGTGGTGTCCGTGGAGCGGAAAAGGTGTGTTCGATTCCGAGTTCGTCACAAAAGTCCGCAAAGAGATTGTGATCAAACTCTCCCCCATGATCACTTCTAATTGAAGTGACGGTCGATTCCTTTTCGTTTTGAACACGCTTAAGGAAATACTTGAAATTTTGAAAAGCATCACTTTTATTTGCAAGAAATAGAGTCCAAGTAAATCTAGAAAAGTCATCAACAATTACAAAAGCATATTTATTTTTACCAAGACTTTCAATACGAGAGGGACCAAATAAATCCATGTGAAGTAATTGCAAAGGTCTAGACGTTGAAACAATATTCTTGGACTTAAAAGATGCTTTGGTTTGCTTCCCTTTTTGACAAGAATCGCAAATAGAATCATTTTCAAACTTTAAACTGGGAAGTCCAACTACTAAGTTTTGAGAAAGAAGCTTGTTCAAGAGATGCATGTTCATTGTGCTACTCTACGATGCCATAGCCAAGAGTTATCCTCTTTGCTTAATAAACAATCAACATATTCGGGTGAGGAGTTTGCAAGATCAACCATATAGATATTGTCAATTCTAAAACCACGAAGTATGATCTTGAAATCACTACGTCTAAATACAAGACATTCATCCGAATCAAATAGAGCAAGATTTCCCTTGTCACATAATTGGCTTATGCTCAAGAGATTATGCTTCAAACCTTTCACAAGTAGTATATGTTTAATAGAGGAGTTTTCGTCCTTACCGACCGAACCAATGCCGATGATTTTTCCTTTATTGTTATCACCAAATATGACACTTCCTCCTTCTTTGTGCTCTAGTTGAAGGAATTTGGATTCATCTCCCGTCATGTGTTTGGAGCATCCACTATCAAGGTACCATAGTACACTTGATCCCTTCAAGCACACCTACAAAACAAATTAATGTTCTTTAGGTACCCATGCCATCTTGGGTCCTTGAGGGTTAGGCATGTTATAATGATGCAATTGATTTATATGTCTATGACGAGTAAAGCAAGCGGGAGCAATATGACCAATACGTCTACAATAGTGACAAGTCACATTGGGATTATGCATTTTTCTAGGTACATAGTAACTAGATGAATGAAGGTTGCTTACTCTACTTTGAGCACCATTGTTCCTCCTATTATAAGCTCTAGGAGGTTCACAAGTTTGTCTAAAATATGCATCATTTCTAGAATATCTATTTCTAGGTGGAGGCTCATTTCTTGGTCTTCTAAATTGTTCAAGGTTTGGCCTAAAATATGCATCATTTCTAGGTCTTCTAGCATTTTCACTATTTGGTCTACCATGCAAGTTATTTCTAGGATTTCTACTTCTAGGATAAGCATTTTGGTTATTAGTCCTAGGTTGAGCTCTAGGTTGTTGTGGTTTAGCACCAACCTTTTCTTCATTCTTGAATCCTATTCCATGTTTAGTTGATTTTAGATTAACAAGCACATCATTCAAGTTTTTATGCGAAGAATTAAACTTATCTAATGTGCCTTTAAGCCTAGCTACTTCATTCTTAAGAAGCACACAAGAAGAACAGTTTCCAGTAGAACCTTCAGGTTTATCAGCACTTCTTTTTCCATAAAACTTGTTTTCCTCTTTTAGCTTCTCATTTTCGAAAACCAGTTTTTCTAATTCTTTTTCTTTTAATGAAAGCTGTGTTTGAAAATCTTTTTCTTTTAAAGAAGCGCTTTCTTTAACACTTTTGACAGTTTTTGAAGCTTTGATAAATTCAGCATATAGTTCATCAAAAGTATTTCTCATTTCATCAAGAGTAAAGAAATTTTTAGAGGAGATTTGACTTACCTCGTCTTTGCCATCTTCTTGAGCCATGAGACATAAATTTGCTGCTTCATCGTCTTCTTCTTCGCTTGCTTCATCTCCGGAATCTCCTCCCCAAGAGATGTATGCACGTTGCTTTTTGAAGGGTTTCTTCTCCTTTTTGATGTTAGGGCAATTTGATTTTATGTGCCCGGTTTCTCCGCATTCATAGCATTTTAGTTGATCGTCTTGCTTTTTGTTCTTGCGTTCATACTCCTTGCGCATGAATTTTTGAAACCTTTTGATAACGAGTCCAAACTCGTTGTCACCTTCCTCATCAATTTGTGGTTGGCTAGCCTTTAGAGCAATCCTTTGCCTTCTTTGATCATCAACAACCGGGTTAAGTATAGTTGATTCATAGGTTTTGAGATTACCTCTTAATGCGTCAATTGTGACATTTGTGATGCCAATGGATTCTTGGATTGCATCGGCCTTTGATCGCCATGCCGGAGTGAGACTTCTGAGGATCTTCCGGACAAGTTCTCTATCCGTAAACGTCTTTTTGAGGGCGTGTAGATCATTCACGATCATTGAGAATCGCTCAAACATTTAGTCTACTTTTTCTCCTTCCTTCATGTGGAATAGTTCATAAGAGTGAGTTAAGAAATCAATTTTAGCTTCTCGTACCTGGTCGGTTCCTTCGTATGTCACTTCAAGCTTATCCCACATTTCTTTTGCTGTTTTGCAACATGATATCTTCCTGTAGTCGTTAGCATTAACAGCACAATATAATAAATTTATAGCTTTGGCATTATTTTGAACCTTACGAATATCCTCCGCGGTATATTCCTCTTCGGTCTTTGGAACCCATTCGTCTTCCACCTTCTTGGTTGGAATTTGGTTTCCATTGGTGAATACTTTCCACAAATGAAAGCTATTTGATTTCACAAAGATTTGCATCCTCTCCTCCAGTATGAGTAGTTTGTGCCGTTGAATAGAGGAGGTCATGTAGAGCATTGTCCTTCCTCAATTCCTGCAAAAGAGTCAAGAGTAGAAGCCATGGATGGTTCTCTCAAACGGTTAAGTTTTCAGAGAGTTGGGCTTTGATACCAATTGTTAGAAACTACGCTTTACGCTAGAGGGGGGGTGAATAGCGTATTAATAAAATTTAGCGTTTTCTTGCGGAATTTAAACTTTGCAGGAAGTAAAATAAATGCAGAAAAATAAACTTACACAAAGATGTATACTGGTTGGCCACCAACGTGGTTAGTCCAGTCCCCGAGAGACTCTCTCGAGATTTTTCACTATCTTGTTAAGCTTACAGGTGCTCAACAAACCGTTACACACTTGAGGACACAAGCCTCAGACAGTTGCTCGGAGATCGCAATCTCAAAGACTTCACCCAAGGAAACGCAAGTTCCTTGAAACAAGAGAATCGCAATTCTCTTACAAGTATATCAAATACTTGGACACTCACTTAACTAAAGTACTCCTTATTGAGTAGATATGAGTAAAAGAATATGTTCAAGATCACAACAACTTTAAGCAATAATATGGCTCTCAAAAGCTTTATGCAATGAGTAGAAAATGAAGAATAATTGAATGAAAGCTTATAGCAATGTAATGATCAGTTTGTGTATGTTGTTGTTGTTAAAACACTGAAGTGAAGCTGTATTTATAGTTGAAAAACTTGGCATTACCGTTGCCTAATTGCCAATTAAGAGTTGCTGAAATTACTCAGTGATAATCGATTATTAAGACCACATAATCGATTATCTGCCAGTCAGTTTAAAAATCAATCCCAGATTTAACGCTTCACAATCGATTATACATAATCTATAATCGATTACTGGCAATATTCAAAATCAGATAATCGATTACACTAAGTTCATAATCGATTACTTTAGCAACGTTCTAAAAATCATTTCCGGATTTTAAGCAAAACATCGATTATATAAAATCTATAATAGATTACTTCAGCAACGTTCTAAAAATCATTTCCAGATTTTAAGCAAAACATCGATTATATAAAATCTATAATCGATTACCTTATGGTATTTGAAAATCATTTGACAACGGTCAGCTTCAACAATCGATTGTCCTTTGCAACAATCGATTACTTGTTATTTTCTGAAAATCATGAAACTTACTGTCTCAGTGATAATCGATTATCTAAAGACATAATCGATTACTTGTTATTTTCTGAAAATCATAAAACTTACTGTCTCAGTGATAATCGATTATCTAAGGACATAATCGATTACTTAATTAAATTTAAAATCACTGGAAGACATCAACTCAACACAATCGATCACCATTAGTTCATAATCGATTATTTTGAGTATTGAAAAAACTTTACCTCAACAACAATCGATTGTCATTTGTTCACAATCGATTATCATGCAGATTTGGAAAAACCTGATGTTCACTGTCTTACTCACAATCGATTACCATTAATTCATAATCGATTGTCATGTAGTCTGGACTCAGAAGCAATCGATTATCATAAGTACATAATCGATTATTTTAGCCCAGATTTTTTAGGCATATTTAGAAAATATTTTGTCTAATGTAAATATGCATGTTTGAAAATCTTTTTGACACAGAATTAAATATGCATGATTTTGGAAAATAGTATTATGAGAGATGCCATACTATGAGTCAAGTTATAGGATCGAGATTACAATTTTAGGACAACTCAATAACAATTAAAGGCTATCTCTTGAACTTCAATGTTATTCGCAACCATTGTGCGATTGTACTTGAATTCCGTCATATATCAATTTTTGCTTCGTTTGTCATTCATCAAAACCTACAAAAGAGTACACGTTTAGTATATTGCATTGAGAACGTGTTTCTAACAGTTATCACGCTACCATGCTATCTTGGTCTGTCATGCCAAGTCTATGGCCCTAACTTTACTGGGTATGCCTCATTTAATGTGGAGATGGAATCCTGGTCTTTCTTCCCGCAGTGTTATCTCATATGTGAAGGCTCGACATATGGTCGGGAAGGGGTGTTTTACCAATTTGGCATATGTTCGTGAATTTAGTGCCGAGAACCCTTCTATTAATTGTGTGCCCGTTGTTCGTGAGTTTCCTGAGGTCTTCCCTTCAGACTTGCCGGGTATGCCGCCCGACAGGGATATCGACTTTTGCATTGATGTGGTTTCGGGCACCCAGCCTATTTCTCTCCCTCCATATCGTATGGCCCCGCCCAAGTCGAAAGAGATAAAGGAACATTTGCAATACTTTCTTGAAAAGGGTTTCATTAGACCCAGTGTATCGCCATGGGGTACTCAGGTGTTGTTTGTCAAGAAGAATGTAGGGTCAATAAGTAGGTGTATTTATTACCGGCAATTGAACAAGGTTACAATGAAGAAAAATTATATATTGCCAAGGATTGATGATTTGTTTGATCAGCTTCAGGGTACCAAGGTACTTTCAAAGATTGACATGAGATCTGGCTACCATAAGTTGAGGATTAGGGCATCTGATGTCCCTATGACAACTTTCTGCACTCGGTACGGGCATTATGAGTTCTTGGTTATGTCATTTGGGTTGATAAATGCACCATCAGCTTTTATGGATTTGATGAACCGAGTGTTCAGGACTTATTTGGACTCATTGGTGATAGTCTTCATTGATGATATTTTGATATATTCTTGCAGCCAGGAGGAGCACGAACAATATCTCAGAGTGGTTCTTCAGACTCTGAAGGATAGTTAGTTATATGTTATATTCACGAAGTATAATTTCTGTTTGAGTTCAGTTGCATTCCGGGGTCATGTTGTATCCGCATAGGGTATTCAGGTTGATTGAAAGAAAATTGAGGCAGTCAAGAATTGGCCTAGACCACCATCAGCTACAAAGATTCGGAGTTTCTCGGGATTGGTAGGCTACTATCATTGGTTTGTGAGTGAGATATGCTTTCAGGAGGCGGCCAATGTGGCACGGAGAGTTGAGATGGTATTATCGCAGTTGTGGTCACAGGGCAGACAAGAGACCCCATCAATCAGGCAGATTCAATGGCGCTTCATTTGGAGGAAGAGATTTGTGTGATGGGGGTCATCCTCCTAGCCTTTCAAGCTCTCCGGGTTTCTCATGGTGCTTTTGGTGGCTGTGGTTCTCGCATGCATTATTCTGATCAGCAGCCCTACAGTGTGCTACCAGCTCCTATCAATGCACCGCAGCTCCAAAGTTTTTGGGGTGGTCATTCAGCTCGTTAGGGTCAGTCTCAATTTCCTCAGCCGCAACATTCAGGTGGATGTTATGAGTGTGGTGAGTATCGTCGTATCCAATGGGCTTGTCTGAGGTTAGTGGGCGCTCAGTCACAGCAGCAGGGATCCCGAGCTATGATTCAGGCATCAGATATTCCACAGACCGCCCATCCAGCTAGATGTGGGGGTAGAGGTGCTAGAGGTGGAGGTAGAGGATTCAGAGGTGGAGCTTAGGCCACTAGAGGTGGAGATCATCCAGCTGCAGCCGTCCCAGAGATATAGCCCAGGGTGGTAGGGCCCAACCCTGATGTTATGCTCTTTTACCCTGGCCCAAAGCTGAGGCTTTAGATGCGATGATAATAGGTACATTTTGGGTTTATGATAGAGGTGCTTCAATGTTATTTATTCCAGGGTCTACATATTCATATGTGTCATCTTATTTTGCTCCACATTTGGTCATACCTAGTGATTCATTGGGTGTTCTTATTTATGTGTCTACACCGGTGGTTGATTCTATCGTTGTAGATCGAGTCCATCATTCTTGTGTAGTTGTGATTGAGGTTTGGAGACTCGTATGGATTTGTTTCTTCTAGACATGGTCGATTTTGATGTTATATTAGGAATGGACTGGTTATCACCTTGCCATGCTATCTTGGTCTGTCATGCCAAGACTATGGCCCTAGCTTTACTGGGTATGCCTCATTTAAGGTGGAGATGGAATCCTGGTCTTTCTCCCCGCGGTGTTATCTCGTATGTGAAGTCTCGACATATGGTCGTGAAGGGGTGTTTGATCAATTTGGCATATGTTCGTGATTTTAGTGCCGAGAACCCTTCTATTAATTTTGTGCCCGTGTTCGTGAGTTTCCTGAGGTCTTCTCTTCAGACTTGCCGGGTATGCCGCCCAACAGGGATATTGACTTTTGCATTGATGTGGTTTCGGGCACCCTGCCCATTTCTATCCCGCCATATCGTATGGCTCCTCCTGAGTTGAAAGAGTTAAAGGAACAGTTGCAATACTTTCTTGAGAAGGGTTTCATTAGACCCAGTGTATCGCCTTGGGTGCTCATGTGTTGTTTGTCAAGAAAAATGATGGGTCGATGAGTATGTGTATTGATTACCGACAATTGAACAAGGTTACAATCAAGAATAAGTATCCCTTGCCAAGTATTGATGATTTGTTTGATCAGCTTCAGGGTACCAAGGTATTTTCAAAGATTGACTTGAGATCTGGCTACCATCAGTTGAGGATTAGGGCATCTGATGTCCCTAAGACAACTTTCTGCACTTGGTACGGGCTTTATGAGTTCTTGGTTATGTCATTCGGGTTGACAAATGCTCCAGCAGCTTTTATGAATTTGATGAACCAAGTGTTTCGGATTTATTTGGACTCATTGGTGATAGTCTTCATTGACGATATTTTGATATATTCTTGCAGCCATGAGGAGCACGAACAATATCTCAGAGTGGTTCTTCAGACTCTGAAGGATTGTTAGTTATATGTTATGTTCTCGAAGTATAAGTTCTGTTTGAGTTCAGTTGTATTCTGGGGCCATGCTGTATCCGCAGAGGGTATTCAAGTTGATCGAAAGAAAATTGAGGCAGTCAAGAATTGGCCTAGACTAGCATCAGCTACAAAGATTCGGTGTTTCTCGGGATTGGTAGGCTACGATCATCGATTCGTAGGGGGTTTTGTCTATTCCAGCCTTGATGACCAGGTTGACTTGTAAAGGTGCCTAGTTTAGATGGTCGGTCGAGTGTGAGGTGAGTTTTCAGAAGCTCAAGACAGCTTTGACTACGACGCCAGTGTTAAGTTTTGCCCATAGGTTCTGGGCCTTATACAGTTTATTACGATGCTTCCCGTGTTGGTCTTGGTTTAGTGTTGATGTAGGATGGCAAGGTCATTACCTATGCTTCGTGGCAGTTGAAGACTTATGAGAAGAAATATTCGGTGCATGACTTAGAGTTGGCGGCCATTGTTCATGCATTCAAGATTTGGAGGCATTATTTGTATGGTGTGGCATGTGAGGTGTTCACAGACCACAGGAGTCTTCAGGTTTGGAGTTATTGAAAGATTATGATATCACTATCTTATATCACCCGGGAAAGACCAATATGGTGGCTGATGCTTGAGTAGAAAGTCAGCCAGTATGGGCAGTCTTACTTATATTCCGGTTGGTGAGAGGCTGCTCGCTTTGGATATTCAGGTTTTGGCTAATCGATTTGTGAGGTTGTACATATATGAGCCTAGTCGGGTATTAGCTTGCACGTTCACTCGTTCTTCATTATTGGAGCGTATCCTTGATCGGCAGTCTGATGATCCCTATTTGTGTATCCTGAAAAACACGGTGCAGCGCGGAAGTGCCAGGCAGGATACCTTAGATAATGATGGAGTTTTGAGATTTCAGGGTCGAGTTTGTATGCCCAATGTGGATGGGCTTCGAGAGTTGATATTAGAGGAGTCCCACATCTCCCGGAACTTTATTCATCCAGGTATCGTGAAGATGTATCAGGACTTGCGGCAGCATTATTGGTTACGTAGAATGAAGAAGGATATTGTTGTGTATGTGGCTCAGTGTTTGAAATTTCAGCAGGTTAAGTATGAGTATCAGAGGCCTGGTGGTTTATTTTAGAGGATTGAGCTTCCCTAGTGGAAGTGGGAGCGGATCACTATGGACTTTGTTACTAGGCTTCCACAGACTCGAAAGAAGTTCGACGCAGTATGGGTTATTATTGATAGGCTAACCAAGTCAACATATTTCATTCCTGTAGCATTCTCCTATTCTTCTGAGAGGTTGGCTGAGATCTACATTCGGGAGATTGTTCGCCTTCATGGTGTGCCCGTATCTATCATTTTGGATAGGGTTATGCAGTTTACCTCGCGCTTTTGGAGAGTAGTTCAGCGAGAGTTGGGCACACGGTTTGAGTTGAGCACCGCATTTCATCCCTAGACGGACGGTTAGTTTGAGCAGACTATTCAGATTTTGGAAGATATGCTCCGAGCTTGTGTTATTGACTTTGGAGGCTCATGGAATCAGTTTTTGCCTTTAGTAGAGTTTGCCTGCAACAACAGCTACCAATCGAGCATCCAGATGGCTCCTTATGAGGCTTTATATGGTAGGCGGTGTCGATCTGCGATTGGATTGTTTGAGCAAGGAGAAGCTCGGTTGTTGGGAATGGATCTGGTTCAGGAGGCATTGGACAAGGTCAGGATCATTCAGGATAGGCTTCATTCCGCTAAATCCAGGAAAAAGAGCTATGTGGACCGCAAGGTTCGAGATGTGGCTTTTATGGTTGGTGAGCGGGTATTGCTCCGAGTGTCGCCTATGAAGGGCGTGATGAGGTTTGGGAAGAAGGGCAAGCTTAGCCCTAGATTCATTGTCCCATTTAAGATTCTTGATCGAGTGGGATAGGTGTCTTATAGACTTGATTTTCTGCCAAACTTATCACCCATGCAGCTAGTGTTTCATGTGCCCATGCTTCGGAAGTATCATGGTGATCCAGCCCACATGTTAGATTTTAGCACTGTCCAGTTGGAAAAGGACTTGTCTTATAAGGAGGAGTCGGTGGCTATTATAGACCGGTAAGTTCGTTAGTTGAGGTCGAAGAGTTTCCCTTATGTTTGTGTTCAGTGGACAGGTCAGTCTCCTAAGGCATTGACCTGGGAGTCCGAGTCCGATATGCGGAGCTGTTATCCTCATCTTTTCCTCGACTCAAGTACTTCTTTCTTCTATCCGTTCAACGACGAATGGTTGTTTTAGAGGTGGAGAATGTGACGACCCAAAGAGTCTTCACCTATTTTTAGTTGAATTCTATGTCTCCGAGCCCTTGAAAATCTCATTTAAAGTCTCCCCCATTCACATGCACAGTTCGGGCGCATAGTCGGAAATATTAAATGTGAAATTCAATGAAAAATGCTAAAATTTGATGTTAAAATGAATAAATTTGACTTTGCTCAACATTTTTGAAAAACGGACCTTGACTCATGATTTGATGGTCCCAGAGGTTCCGTAGGAAAATATGGGACCAAGGTGTATGCCCAGAATACATTTCCGAGGTCCCAAGACAGAGAAATAAATTTTTTAAGTAAAATTATTTTCGGAAATTGTATAAGGAAATTTGAAATGAAAATTGATTAGAACACATTGGTATCGGGCCCGTATTTTGTTTCCGGTGCCCGGTATAGAACTTATATATAGTTTAAGTCCTTCTTGTAAAATTTGATGGAAAACAGACGTCGTTTGACGTGATTTGGACTTGAATTTCTAAATTTGAAACTTGATGAAGTTTGAGGAAAAGTTCTTGATTTTGAGGTTTGATTCATTATTTTTGAGGTTATTTAGGCAATCTGATCGCACGGATAAGTTTGTAGGATGTAGATGAGTTAGTGCATGTGTTTGGTTAGGAGCCCCGAGAGCTCAGGTGTGTTTCGGAATGTTTTAGACTTGAAAAATGTAGCAGGTATTCTAGTTTTGGTATTTTGATATGCCCTTCTTCGCATTCGCGGGAAGACCTCGTGAACGCTATGTGTGAACTTTTTGCTTAAGGAACTTCCTTCTACGCGAACGCGTAAACTAGGTCGTGAATGCAAGGAAGGGGGGTTATACCTTCACGAACGCGTTCCTCGCTACGCGAAGGCCAAGTGACCTGGGAAGGGGGAGGGGTAGGAACCTTATGCGAATTCGATCCATGGAACGCAAACGCGAGGCTCGAGAAGCTAGGGTAAAAATATAGGGATTTGGGTAGAACTAGGGCTTTTTGATTAATGGTGATTTAGAACTCGTTTTGCAGTTAAATTCTGAAGATAATTATATATATGGGCTCGCGGGTGAATGAGGATTTGATTTTGGTCCGAACCTCGCATTTTGACCAAGCGGACTCGGTGTAGATTTTTGAAATTTTGGGAAGAATGATTGAAAAGCTATAATTAGGCATTAAATTCGAATTTTTTAGCATTTATTGATGTTATGAAGTCATTTATGTATAGATACAATTGATTTGGAGCCGAATTCGAAAGGAAAGGCGGTAATTGAGGATTGAGTTTCCCGTGAAAGTTTGAGGTAAGTGTTCAGTCTAACATTAGCTTGAGAGATTAGGAGTTTAGTCATATTTTCTACTTGTTTCTTGTTGAATACGACGTATACACATAGTGACGAGTATCTATACGTTGGTATATAGCATGAGCGTAAGGTCTTAAATTGATAGTTGTTGCTTTTCTTGAATGATACTATGATTGCAATATTGAGTAAATCCATAATACTGGGCAATGGTTAGTTTGTTTTCATGAAAGTTACTTATGAGTTAGAAATGCTGATAATAGAGAAGATTGGAAGTTGAGTTGAGATTGGTTATAGCTGATTCTCCCTTGCCGGGACGTATATTCTTATATAGTTGAGTTCCCTTGCTGGGATAGTGTAACTTATTGTTAATTCCTTGTCGGGATTGTTGTTCAGATTACTGCGAACTGTATATTTGGAACGGGTTGCACGGTGCAATATTTGTATTGAAAATATATATATATTGGATCGGGTTGCATGCTGCAACAGATATTATATTAGATCGGGTTGCACGCCATACGAATTATTATATTGGATTGGGTTGCACGCCGCAACAACTATTATATTGGATCGGATTGACGCTTCAATAATTGTTACATTAGACCGGGTTGCACGCCGCAACAACTATACGTATATATATTGATCGGGTTTTTTTTTGGTAATTAAAAAGGTTGTATTAATCACCAAAGAGATTTCAGTACAAAATCATAGTGCAGCTATTACACAGCTAACTATCCTAACTAAATTCTATATCAACTATTGCTATACCTATCCCTCTATTTACAGAAGAAATTTCTGAAGTTGTATTCTCATCTTAGGGTTACCTCTAATATTACAAGTGTAAGTAATAGACCTAAGTAGTTTATCACTACTACAGAAGACATTTTCAAAGATCCTCGCGTTTCTTTCTAACCACAGGGCATAGAAGAGTTCGGCTATAACCATTTTGAATATGCGAGCCCGGCTCGATTTCCCTTTAGCATGATCAATAATCCATTGAACAAGTGATCCCAGTGTAGGAAATTGGGGTGAATTACCTTAAGCCAATCCACTGTCTGCTGCCTTAACTAACTAGCAAAGGAACATTGTAGGAAAAGGTGTTCTCTGGTCTCCGAGGCTTGTTGGAATAACACACAAATGTTGTCTACATTCATACTCCACTGTAGTAATCTATCCTTGGTAGGCAATCTGTTCTGAGCCATAAATTAAATATTGCTTTTGGCCTAGCATAGTTTTGGGCAGTTAAGTTCTTCCAAGCAACTCTGGGGAGCTAACCAATCTGAAGCAGATATAACAATCTAATGGAGCACACTGGTCTGTGGATACTCTGATGTTGCTGCAGTACTTCCCTTGCTGCAATAATCTTCCGAACCATCCAACTAGCTTATTTGGGTATAGGCATGACTTCTAATTGTTGCTGTTTTATATATACTGTGTGAATCCATCTAACCCATAAAGTATCCTTCTTGTGAGCCAAGTTCCAGCATAACTTAGCAATGGCTGCTTTGTTCCACAACAGGAGGTTTATGAGATTCAATCCTCCTGCTGATTTTGGCAGACACCCATGCAATGTATGCTTTCTTAGTGATACCCACTGTCCCAGACCATATGAAGCTCCTACACATTGCCTCAATAAGCTTTAGAATTTTTGATGGTACGAGAAAAAGTTGAGCCCAATAGGCTTGAATGCCAAAGATCATAGATTGAACCAATTGAAGTCTTCCAGCATATGATAGTTTCCTGGCAGTCCAGGATGTGATTCTAACAGTAATTCTTTCCACCAGTGGTTGCCATTGGATCACAGTCATCTTCTTTGTAGATAGAGGTATACCTAAATATGTGAAAGGTAACTCTCCATATACATAGCCTAGGTGGTCAGTTATATGTTGCTGAATTTCAGTTTTTACCCCTCCAAAGTAGACTGAACTCTTGGTCAGGTTAGCTTTCAACCCAGAAGCTTCGGTAAATTGAGAGAAGTATTTGGACATGGTCATTACAGATTGCTTCTCACCCTTAGTAAACAACAGCAGGTCATCAGCAAAGCTGATATGAGTGATGCCCAATCTCTTACATCCTGGATGGAATATAAAGCCTTGGTCTTTCTTCAATTCAGCCAAAGATCTTCTTAGGTATTCCATTACAATAGCAAAGAGGAATGGAGAGATGGGGTCACCTTGTCTGAGTCCTTTAGCTGCTTTAAAAGGCTCAGTTGTTTGCCCATTGATCACCACTGTGTAGCTGAGTGTTTGGACACATTCCAGAATCCATTTTGTGAATATTCCTGGAAATCCCATTGCTGTCCATCACCTATTGTAAGAAAGTCCATTCCACAGAATCATATGCTTTCTGCAGGTCAATTTTGATCATGCATCTAGGAGTTATATGAGCTCTTGAGTATTTTTTAATTAACTCATGGGCCAATATAACATTGTCTGCAATTTTCCTGCCCGGGATGAAACCTGCTTGTGCATTACAAATGATGCTAGGCATTATCTTCTGCATTCTGTTGGCTAGTATTTTAGAAATCAGTTTATATAAAACAGAGCAACAAGCTATTGGTCTGAACTCCTTGACTGTTGTGGGATTAGGAACTTTAGGAATCAGAGTCAGGGAAGCACAGTTAATTGACCTGTACATCTTGCTGGTCTGGAAAAAGTTCTTGACTGCATCAGTGATCTGTTTACCAGTGACACACCAAGTCTTCTTGAAGAACAGTGCATTATACCCATCTATTCTGGGGGCTTTGTCATCACCTATTGCTTTCAGACTATCCAGAATCTCAGATTTAGTGATCTCAGCAACTAAGTCTTTCTTCTATTGGTATGTTAGCATAGGACCATTGGTCATATACAGTTGATTAATGGCTGGAAGAGAAACAGCTGTTGTACCCAAGGACTTGTAGAAATCAGTGATCTCCTTTTTAATAGCATCAGGATTGGTAATTTTGGACCCCCTGCTGACATCAGTTCAGTAATACTCTTGTGTTGATTCCTTTCCTTCAAGACAGCAGAGAAATATTTGTTGTTTGAATCCCCCAATTGTATCCATTTGGCCCTGCACTTCTGTTGTAGCATTCCTTCCTCAATTAATGACCACTTTTCCAGCTTCAATATTGTTTTCTTCTCTTTAAGTTGCAATTCATCAGTGTAGGCTAGCATCATCTGTTTTTGGATGTCCTTCAGCTCCTGTCTGCTACAATCAATCTTTTGAGTAATGTTCTTAAAATCTTTAGTGTTTAAAGATTTTAAGGTTGGTTTGAGAGCCTTGAGATTGTTCCACACATCTTTCAGAGAAGCATGAGTATTGATGTGCCAGTTCTCCTTGACCATTTGCTAAAAATCCATATGATTGGCCCATGCATTAAAGAACCTGAAAGGAGTCTTCCTTTGCCTAATATCTTCTGCCAGTGTGATCACCATAGGATTATGATCAGAGATTAAATGATAGCCATATACAATTTGGACATGACTCCAGTTAATCATCCATTCATAATTACCAAAAATTCTGTCTAATCTGTTACAAACTCTGTCCCTGCCTGTTTGCCTATTAGTCCAGGTAAAATACTCCCCCTGCCATGGTAGCTCAGAAAGACCAGCCTGCTGTATATGTTGAAACACGTTCTCAAGTCGCTAAAACTAAACGTGTGTTCATTTCTGTAGGTTTTGATAAATGACAAACCGACGCGCATGGAACATCGACATGCCAAAGTCCAAGAACATGAGAAACAAAGAGCAAGATCAAGAATAACAACAAAGTTATAAATGAGTCACTTTATAGTGTGATCTTGATCCGACAACTTATTCAAGTCTTGGCTTCTCTCGTCAAATCATTTTCATGCATCGTTGAGTTAAACCAAAATGATTTTCAAACATTTTCATTTTAGCCAAAATGATTTTCAAACATGTTTTTCAAATCTGAACATAAGTAATCGATTATGTATTTCTTATAATTGATTATGTTAAGACAGTGTTAACCGAAATTTTCAAGACAGCAATATAATCGATTATGTCTTACTTATAATCGATTATGTTAAGGCAGTGTTAACGAAATTTTTCAAGACAGCAATATAATCGATTATGTCTTACTTATATTCGATTATGTTAAGACAGTGTATAACCGGATTTTCAAAGCAACAAAATAATCGATTATACGAGATAGCATAATCGATTATTCACTGACCATTGCCAAAGTATTTTTAAAACGCTGAAATATAATCGATTATACACAAGGCAATAATCGATTATGCTTGCACAGAATCTGCATCCGATTTTTTAACGTTAACCGATTATGCAACTTCAATAATCGATTATTCTGCTTAAAATCCGCATACGATTTTTGAACGATCTGCAGATAATCGATTATGCAGATCATATAATCGATTATGCAAGCACAAAATCAGCAATCAGTGATTGCCAATTAAGCAACGGTCTTGGTGACTTTGAACACTATAAATACACCTCTAATTCACGTTTTTAAACACAACAACTGAATATAATACTTGCATAAAGCTTACATAATCTTCTCTCATCATTTCATATCTATTTCATAATCTTTGAGAGCCAAAATTCTTGAATAAATTGTTGTGTTCTTGAGCGTATTATTTTTTACTCATATCTACTCTATAAAGAGAGTCTTGTCTTGAGTGCTAAGTGTTTGTACACACTTGAAGGGATATTCAAATCCCTTGTTGTAAGAAGGAAAGGTAGTTCCTTGGTTTGAAGTCTTGAGGTGCGGTATCCTCGAGCAGGTTGAAGTCTTGTAGAGTGTATATCTACGAGCAAGTGTAGCGGTTTGTTTGGCACCCGTAAGCTTAACGAAGTTAGTGTAAAACTCGAGAGAGTCTCTCGGGGACTGGACTAACCACACGTTGTGGTGAACCAGGATAAACTTGGTGTGTTCTCTCCTTGCTTCTTTATTTACCGCACTCATTTTACTCCTGCAATTTTAATTCCGCAAATTTACATTGTTTTTTATTATAACGCTATTCACCCCCCCCCCCCTCTAGCGTTAAGCATATATTCTAACAATTGGTATCAGAGCCATACTCTCTGAAAGACTTAACAGTTTGAGAGAAACTTTCCATGGCTTCTACTCGTAGTGTTTATGCAGGACTAGGTGAAGGACAATGCTTCACAAGGCCACCACTATTCGATGGCACAAACTATACTTATTGGAAGGAAAGGATGAGAATATTTATCCAATCAAATAATTTTCTACTGTGGAAAATTATCAAGAATGGAGAGCAAATTCCAACCAAAAAGGTAGAAAATGAAATGGTGCCAAAATCGGAAGATGAGTATGATGCAGACGATATTAGAAAGGTGGAGAACAACGCAAAAGCGATCAACATGATGTACTGTGCTGTTAATCCCGATAACTATCGGAAAATCTCATGTTGCACCATGGCTAAGCAAATGTCGGATAAATTGGAAATTACCTACGAAGGTACGGACCAGGTAAGAGAGGCTAAAATAGATTTTCTAACCCATGAATATGAACTTTTTCATATGAAAGAAAACGAGAAGATAGATGATATGTTCGAACGATTTTCAAAAATCGTTAATGATCTTCATGCTCTTAAGAAGACCTTCACGGATAGGGAACTTGTCTGTAAAATTCTTCGAAGTCTCACTCCGGAATGGCGCTCCAAAGCCGACGCTATTCAAGAGTCAATCGGCATTACAAATGTCACAATCGACGGGCTTAGAGGTAATCTCAAAACCTATTAATCTACTATTCTTAACCCTCCTTTGGATGATCAAAGGAAACGAAGAATCGCCCTTAAAGCAAGCACGGCTCAACCTCAAAATGATGAGGATTCAAGAGACGAAGATAGCGAGTTCGGACTCGTTATTAAGAAATTTCACAAGTTCATGCAAAAGAAGTATGAACGAAAAGGTAAGCAACAAGAAGACCAATTAAAGTGCTATGGATGCGGAGAAATCGGGCATATCAAATCAAATTGTCCAAATACCAAAAAGGAGAAGAAACCCGTCAAGAAACAAAGAGCATACATCTCTTGGGGAGGCGACTCCGGAGACGAATCAAGTGATGGAGAAGGAAACGAGACCGCAAACTTGTGTCTTATGGCACACGAAGAAACTCAAAATGAGGTATGTACCACTTCTAAGAACTATTTCACTTTAGAAGAAATGCAAGATGCATTTGATGAGTTGTATAAAGAGTTTATTAGCGCTTCTAAATCTATAAAGGATTTAAGAAAACAAATTTCTTCAAAAGAAAAGGATTTTGAAAAACTAACTCTTGAAAATGAAAAATTAAAAAAGGAAAACAAGTTTCATGGCAAAAGAAGCGCTGATAAACCCGAAAGCTCAAATAAGGATTGTACTTCTTGCAAATCTCTAAAGGAAGAAGTAGAAAGTCTTAGAAACACTTTGCACAAATTCAATTCTTCACACAAAAATCTCAATGAAGTGCTTGTAAATTTGAAATCCACTAAGCACGGTATAGGCTTTAAACATGAGCCAAAAGAAAAAGTTGAGTCCATTCCTAAACCACCTAAGACTCAACTTAGGCAAAATAAAATAAATGTCAACACTCAACCTAGAAATTTTAATCCTAGAATTGCAACTCATCCTAGAACAAATGCTAAAAGAAATATTGGCATGTATAGACCACCTAGACAAGACTTTCGAAAACTACATCAAAACTATGTTCCTAAAAATAGAGTGAATATTGGCATGTATAGATCACCTAGACAAGATTTTCGAAAGCCACATCAAAACTATACTCCTAAAAATAGAGTGAATAAATTTAGACCCCCAAATTACTATCATCCTAGAAGAATGCACAATACAAATGTCATTTGTCATTATTGCAATAAAATTGGACATATTGCTCCGGTATGCTTCACTAGACATAGGCATTTCACTGCAGGTCAATCACATCACCATTTTGCACCTAACACACAAGGACCCAAAATGGTTTGGATACCAAAATCTCATTAATTTGTTTTGTAGGTGTGTTTTAAGGGATCAAGTGTACTTTGGTACCTTGATAGTGGATGCTCCAAACATATGACCGGAGATGCATCAAAATTCCTTCAACTAAAACCCAAGGAAGGAGGAAATGTTATTTTTGGAGACAATAACAAAGGAAAAATTATCGGCATTGGATCGGTCGGTAAGGACGAATCCTCCTCCATTAAGCATATTTTGCTAGTTAAAGGTCTTAAACATAATCTCTTGAGCATAAGTCAATTATGTGACAAGGGAAATCTTGTATTGTTTGACTCCGAAGAATGCTTAGTTATCTGTCGTAGTGATTTTAAAATTATTCTTCGTGGTATTAGAATGGATAATATCTATATGGTTGATCTTGAAAATTCTTCATCAAGTTTTGTGAATTGTCTTTTGAGTAAAGAAGACGACATGTGGTTATGGCATCGTAGAGTAGCTCATGTAAATATGAATCTTTTAAACAAACTAGTTTCACAAGATTTAGTAATTGGTCTTCCAACCATGAAATTTGAAAAAGATTCTATTTGTGATTCATGTCAAAAAGGGAAACAAACAAAAGCCTCTTTTAAATCCAAAAATGTTGTTTCAACCACTAGACCTTTACAACTTCTACACATGGACCTTTTCGGACCTTCTAGAATTAAAAAGTCATGGTGGTAATCTTTATGCTTTTGTTATTGTTGATGACTATTCTAGATTTACATGGACGTTATTTCTTGCTCATAAAAGTAATGCCTTTCAAGCTTTTAAAAGTTTTCTCAAACGTTTTCAAAATGAAAAAAACACAATCGTCACTTCCATAAGAAGTGATCATGGGGGAGAGTTCGATCATAATATCTTCGCGGATTTTTGTGACGAACTCGGTATTGAACATATCTTTTCGGCTCCACGGATACCACAACAAAATGGAGTGGTAGAACGTAAAAATCGATGTCTCGAAGAGATGGCTAGAACCATGCTCGATGAGGCCGAAATTCCCAAATATTTTTGGGCGGAGCCATGAGTACCGCAAGCTATGTTTTAAACAGAGCTATCATTAGACCGATACTCATGAAAACTCCCTATGAACTCTACAAGAGAAGGAAACCTAACCTATCTCATCTTAGAGTCTTCGGTTGTAAATGTTTTATTCACAACAACGGAAAAGATAACTTGGGAAAATTTGACGCGAAATCTGATGAAGGAATTTTTCTTGGTTACTCATCGCGTAGCAAAGCATATAGAGTTTTCAATAATCGAACCAAAACTATTGAGGAATCTCCTCATGTAGTATTTTGTGAAAATGATGCTCGCTTGGCGAGAAAGGATTCTTGTGTTGATCTTGCAGATGCTTTAAAGAAAATCAATCTTCAAGACGAGGTACAAAAGAAGGATCCAAAGGAAGTTCAAGATGAAGTCATGGAACAACCTTCGGAAGAAGTACCACCACAAGACGAAGAATCGATGATGCCTAAGGCTTGGAGGACGTCTAAAGACCATCCTCTTGACAAGGTAATTGGCAACATCGAGAAAGGGGTAAGTACACAAAACCTTCTTAAAGACACTGTAGGACATATGGCTTTTGTTTCACAAATGGAACCTAAAACCATTTCTGAAGCAATTGGGGATGAGCATTGGACCTTGGCAATGCAAGAGGAGCTTAACCAATTCAAACGTAATGATGTTTGGGAATTGGTGCCAAGACCCGATAATCACACCATAATTGGTACGAAATGGGTTTTTTGGAATAAATTAGATGAAAATGGTATAATCACTAGAAACAAAGCTAGGCTAGTTGCTAAGGGATATAATCAAGAAGAAGGCATTGATTATGAAAAAACCTATGCACCCGTTGCACGCCTAGAAGCCATTCGTTTATTACTTGCTTTTTCATCATCTATGAATTTCAAATTATTTCAAATGGATGTCAAAAGTGCCTTCCTCAATGGGTTTATTCAAGAGAAAGTGTACGTTGAACAACCCCCGGGCTTTGAGGACTTTAAATCTCCCGATCATGTCTTCAAGCTAAAGAAAGCTCTATATGGACTTAAACAAGCTCCTCGAGCTTGGTACGAGCGCTTAAGCAAATTTCTTTTGGACAATGAGTTCGAAAGGGGGAAAGTTGACGCTAAACTGTTTATCAAAAAGAAAAACAATGACATTCTATTAGTTCAAATTTATGTCGATGATATTATTTTTGGTGCTACTAATGATTTTTTATGCGAGGAATTCTTTAAGTTAATGACTAGCGAATTCGAAATGTCAATGATGGGTGAGCTAAACTTCTTCTTGGGGTTGCAAGTGAAACAAATGAAAGAAGGAACTTTCATTTGTCAATCTAAGTATTGCAAGGAGTTGCTAAATCGTTTTGAAATGAGCAACGCCAAAGCAATGGCCACTCCAATGAGCATATCCGACCATCTTGACAAGGATGAGAAAGGTAAAGAAGTAGACACCAAGAAGTATCGAGGTATGATCGGATCCCTTCTCTATCTTACTGCTAGTAGACCGGACATCATGTTTAGCATGTGTTTATGCGCTCGATATCAATCATGTCCGAAGGAGTCGCACCTAACTGCGGTAAAACGGATAATGAAGTATCTTGTTGGAACTATAAATGTGGGACTACGGTATCCCAGAGGTTCTTCTTGCCAACTTGTTGGCTATTCCGATTCCGATTTTGCGGGTTGCAAATTGGACCGCAAGAGCACTAGTGGCACTTGCCATTTGCTCGGTAGCTCTCTAGTTTCTTGGTTTAGCAAGAAACAAGTAAGTGTTGCGTTATCCACAACCGAGGCTGAATATGTAGCCGCGGGGAGTTGTTATGCTCAAATCCTTTGGATGAAACAACAACTCTCGGGTTATGGTCTTAGTATTGATCATGTTCCTCTTCGATGTGACAATAATAGCGCCATAAGCTTGACGAAGAATCCTATTCTTCACTCAAGAACGAAACACATAGAAATTAGACCTCACTTTATAAGAGATCACGTTCTCTAGGGCGATGTCGAAATTGAATTTGTTGAAACCAAAAATCAATTGGCCGACATCTTCACAAAGCCTTTAGAGAAAGAGTCCTTTTTCCGCATTCGTGGTGAACTCAGAATTCTTGACTCCACGATGATCTAATTCATGCATTGCATTTTTCTTTAAATAATTACTGACTTGAGCGTCGGAGGCGCCTAATTCTTTTTTGCAGGTATCGCCCCAAAGACAGGGGGAACTTTTGGGCACTGGTACCAAATAATCGATTATTGAATAAGAACAATCGATTATTTCTAACATCTCGGTTTGCAGGAATTTGGCAATAATCGATTATCATATATTACTAATCGATTAAGTTGAGATTCCGTGTTACAGGTTTTATAATAATCGATTATTTAGTGCTGCATAATCGATTACCGTTTACCGTCTCGGCTTTTCGTCATATCACTGGACCGAAATAATCGATTATCATATTAACCAAAATCGATTATTCCCCGAGTCCGGACCCTCATAATACTCTGTCTTCAAATAATCGATTATCTCCTATCGCATAATCGATTTCTTCTCTGACTATAATTCAAAACTCTTGCATGCCATTATCACCGGGGCTCGCATCAATTGGTGCCAGTTCGTCATTACTCACATGTATGATGCAATTGGGGACGATAAGCCACTCCCATATGCTTTTCTCATAATGGCTAATTTTGAAGCCTCCGGTATCGACACCTCCGTCGGTCCTCACAAAAAGGCAACAAAGCATTGGGAAATTCAAGAATCTTCATTTCCCAATATTGGTGAACATCCTCCTCCTCCTCCTACTCAAATACGTCGTCCTCAAGCTCCTACTCTTCAAACCATTTCAGACCAACTTGCTTCTTTGTCAACCTCAGTGACTCGTATTGATCAAAACGTCACTCGTTTGACTTATGAGCTTCATGGGTACTTTGATCATGTCAACTATCCATATGCCCAAATTGTTCTTCCGGATGGTGTGCCGGATGCCGAGCCGGATGTTAATGATGAAAATGAATAATAAACTTTTTATGTATCGTTTGAATTATATTCTATCAATTTTTCTTGCTTTCTCATGTATGTTTAATAATTTTTAATGAAAGTTCATTATTTTTGCTAATGTCAAAAGGGGGAAGAATAAGGGCTATGGACACTAATACATATTGGCATAAATTGAGGGGGAACTCATAAAATGAGGGGGAATTTATACTTATGGGGGAACTTATCTTATGCATATCCCGATATTGGTTTGCCATTATCAAAAAGGGGAAAATTGTTGAAAAACGTTCTCAAGTCGCTAAAACTAAACGTGTGTTCATTTCTGTAGGTTTTGATAATGACAAACCGACGCGCATGGAACATCGACATATGCCAAAGTCCAAGAACATGAGAAACAAAGAGCAAGATCAAGAATAACAACAAAGTTATAAATGAGTCACTTTATAGTGTGATCTTGATCCGACAACTTATTCAAGTCTTGGCTTCTCTCGTAAAATCATTTTCATGCATCGTTGAGTTAAACCAAAATGATTTTCAAACATTTTCATTTTAGCCAAAATGATTTTCAAACATGTTTTTCAAATCTGAACATAAATCGATTATATTAAGACAGTATTAACCGAAATTTTCAAGACAGCAATATAATCGATTATGTCTTACTTATAATCGATTATGTTAAGGCAGTGTTAACCGAAATTTTTCAAGACAGCAATATAATCGATTATGTCTTACTTATAATCGATTATGTTAAGACAGTGTATAACCGGATTTTCAAAGCAACAAAATAATCGATTATACGAGATAGCATAATCGATTATTCACTGACCGTTGCCAAAGTATTTTTAAAACGCTGAAATATAATCGATTATACACAAGGCAATAATCGATTATGCTTGCACAGAATCTGCATCCGATTTTTTAACGTTAACCGATAATCGATTATGCAACTTCAATAATCGATTATTCTGCTAAAATCCGCATACGATTTTTGAACGATCTGCAGATAATCGATTATGCAGATCATATAATCGATTATGCAAGCACAAAATCAGCAATCAGTGGTTGGCAATTAAGCAACGGTCTTGGTGACTTTGAACACTATAAATACACCTCTAATTCACGTTTTTAAACACAACAACTGAATATAATACTTGCATAAAGCTTACATAATCTTCTCTCATCATTTCATATCTATTTCATAATCTTTGAGAGCCAAAATTCTTGAATAAATTGTTTCTTGAGCGTAGTATTTTTTACTCATATCTACTATATAAAGAGAGTCTTGTCTTGAGTGCTAAGTGTTTGTACACACTTGAAGGGATATTCAAATCCCTTGTTGTAAGAAGGAAATGTAGTTCCTTGGTTTGAAGTCTTGAGGTGCGGTATCCTCGAGCAGGTTGAAGTCTTGTAGAGTGTATATCTACGAGCAAGTGTAACGGTTTGTTAGGCACCCGTAAGCTTAACGAAGTTAGTGTAAAACTCGAGAGAGTCTCTCGGGGACTGGACTAACCACATGTTGTGGTGAACCAGGATAAACTTGGTGTGTTCTCTCCTTACTTCTTTATTTACCGCACTTATTTTACTCCTGCAATTTTAATTCCGCAAATTTACATTATTTTTTATTATAACGCTATTCACCCCCCTCCCCTCTAGCGTTAAGCGTATATTCTAACAGTATACATTGAGAGAAATCTGCTATCTCAGCTTGCTTCACTTGGTTACATGATTGCCTATCAGTTGCATACAAAATAGTATTGAAATCCCCTGCAACTAGCCAAGGGTCTGAAATGGTGGCAGAATAGTCTTTCAGTTGTGACCATAATGCTCTTCTTTGATCCATCCCATTAAAGCCATAAACTACAGTGAGATAGCAGAGTGCATCTCCAACACTATTTCTGACTCTACAGTGGATCAATTGTGCCTCTTCTTGAATACCTGTGACCTGAGTATTTGAGTATCCCATAAAATCCAAATTCTACCATTGATGGCACCTTGATAATTTTTTAGCATCCCCAACCAGGTACCAACAGCTTAGCAATCCTATCTGCATTTTTCTGTTTAACCTTAGTCTCTACCAGACCTATTAGGTTAAACTTATTGGTTCTATTATATTCCCTAGCTTCTTTCTGTTTATACCTCTTATTTACACCCCTAATGTTCCATATTAACCACTTCATTTGTAACCACTAGGTCCCCCCTCATCTGGAGGATTTTCAGCCCTGCTAATAGACATTGGTTCGAATCGATTACTCACCACAATGGGAGATAGAGGAGGAAATTTTGTAAGGTTGAACTCTGGAGATTGTACTTGCTTCCCTTTGTCTCCCTGTTTATTCACTTCTATTGGCATTGGAGGACTCTGCTGGTTTCTATGAAGTTCATTACTTTGTCTGATTTCTACTTGTTGTATGGGGGCCTCCTGCTGTTTCTGAACAATCTGATTTGGGGCTTTAATTCTCCATTCCTGAACCACTTTAGGTTTCTTAACTGGAGGGGGCTGGTTAGTTTTGGAATTTGCCACACAATTGTGCCCAACCATAAGACACTTTTCACAATATGATGGTTTCCAATCATAATACACTTCCTGCAGAAACTTTTTCCCATCTGGATCTACTACCCATATATCACTAGGCAACTCCTTTGATACAAACCTCAATGAGTATACGAGCATAAGAAATTCTGGTCTGTTTGGTCGTGCACTCATCAGCAAAAATGGGTTTCCCCAGTACACTAGCTATCCTACTCAAGGATCTCACCCCCCAACATGACAAAGGAAGCTTAGGAAATTTGACCCACAATGGAATTTCAGTTGGAAATTCAGTAGTGAAGTCAAATTCAGTCGTCCATTATTTTAGGATCATGGGCCTATTTGCAATGGAATAGGGGCCAGCACATAGAACTTCTCTGGCATCATCAATTGATCAGAACTTCACATCCCTCCTCATGATAGAAGAGATCTGGTTCTGGTACATGCGACCAATGCAGATTGATAAACCTTTTCATTGCATTATATCCCGGTCATTCCCCTAAAACATACACAATTAGGGCACACTTCCATTTGTTTTGTTCCACCTCCACCTCTTCTTTGTTTAACTGACCCACTGGTTTTCCGTCAATCATCATCGGTGGGATATACTCTAATTCCATTTCGTTTGTGGCAAATCGATTCTTCTGGAACAGATTTTCCCAATTCCTTTTCGGTGCTTCAGTTGGAACCTCCACTGGTACCGTCACTGGTGCCGGAATATGCGTCGCCTTCTGCATGTGTCAATTTCACCGGTCAACGTCACCTTCTGAGTTATCAATGGTTCAACACTGCTTCGATTTTCCACTACCTCCTTAGGTTGTTGAGGAATCGAAGATTCCTCCCCCTCGTCTGGAAAGTCTACTGAAAGTTCCGATAATCCTGTGGATGGTTGGTTCGTGGTTGATATGATGGAAATCGGGAGTTTCCTATGACGTCCCCTTCCTCGTTCCCTCCCCCTCGCCATGGAAACGGAGCTCGGCGTACGTTAACTAACGTACGCCGAGAGAAAGCTGAGAAGAGAGAGAAAATTTTAACTTGGACTAGACAATTTGATTTTTTATTATATGGATCGGGTTGCGCGATGCAATAGTAGTATTATTACGTTGATGAAGATATTGTACTGCCCTTTCATGTTTATTTGGTTTCTGCTAGGTTGAGTTGTTTCCTCGAAGCATGTACCCCCTCCTTCTTTAACTACTTATAATCTATTTATTTTTCTGCCATATATTATATAACTGCACAGGTTTATCTGGAGTCTGGTTCTAACCTCGTCGCTACCTCGCCAGGGTTAGGCCAGACACTTACCGGCACATGGAGCCGGTTATGCTAATACTACACTCTGCACTGTGTGCAGATACCGGAGTAGCATTTGGCGCGCAGCAGTAGTTCGGGAGCCAGCCTTCAGTCCACCGAGACACCGAGGTAGCCATACAGACGTTCGCAGGCCAGTCGTCTCCTCTATCTTATTTTTTTATATCATGTTCTTTCATGTATTCGAGACAAACAACTTTACTTTTCTTCAAACTGATGTATGTAGTAGTCATAGTAGTCCGTGGATGTTGTGACTCCAGGTTCTGGATAGAGACTTGTATTGATTTTCTAGACATTTTGGTTTTCTAGTTATCTGAAACTTTCGCTAAATTTTATATTCCGTTATTATTTAATTATTTATCACCTACGAAATATAAATTGTTAAAAAGGCTTAAAACAAAAAAAATAATTTACATAACTTTCACGAGTAAGTGTCATTACGATTTTTGAAAGTAAAATTTTCAAGGCGTGACACATGAAAAAGCCTCCTTATTTCCCTAAAAGCTGTTTTCTTCTTAATATTTCCTTTTTCACTTGGTTAGCACGTATCACTAGGTGTTGAGAGGATAGGGTCATTTGCCCTCTTCTAAACTTCCACTTTGTATATCTTTTTGGCCTGTTGCCAGGGATATTGATGTTGTATCTATGTGGATTTTTGTTCTGCCAAAGTTTCATCTTTTGCAGTCTCTGTGTTGGTCCACTTAGTTCGACTTGTTACACATGGGGACTTATCAGCCAAAAGACTGAACCGCAGTTAAAGTAAACCCACATTTTATCGATATGGGGAAAGATATACTCAAATTTTCACTTTTCTATTATCTTTAAAGTATCTCATTATCTAATATAATTAGATAGCATTTGGATTAAATTTGGTTGAAACTTAAAAAAGAAATTAAAAATAATTTTTAAAAGTTGAAGTTATATGTTTGAACAAATATTTTAATTTCTTTTAAAAAAGTTGAAGTTTGTAAGTGGAAGAAAATATTTTCAAAAAAAAAACTGGCATATCCCAGTTTTTAAAACTTAAAACTGATCATATTAAATGAACAAATAATATTATTTTAATTTTTATTTTATTTTCTTAAAAAAGAATTATGTCCAAATGAGAGCTTAGTGTAGCAAAACTAGTAGCTTTCATACACGGCATACTTTAGGTAATTGTTAATGAAAAAGCTACTTAAGCTTCATATTAATATACACCGCAAAAAAAACCTCAATTGCTTACGGATTTTACCAACACCCGAAATTTGTTGGTGTATTAGCAACACATTGCTAACCAAATGGTAACTAATTTATTTTCCAGAATTTAGTAACAAATTTCAAACGAATTGCCAACCAAAATGTTACTAACTAAATAATTTAGTTGGTAAATATGGAAGGAAAAAATAAGCGGTTAATATAGCAACTGCGTACTAATGGATTACCAACTCAAATGTTACCAATAAATATTTTAGTTGGTAAAATTACCAACGGAATACATATCCGTTGTTAAATATGGTGTAAAAAATGAAGTATTATTTATTAACAGATTAGTAACGAATTACCAACCAATTATTTACCAACAGAAAGATTTTGCTGCTAATTTTACTAACTAATTTAAAATGCATTTGTAAATTACCAACTGAATGGTATATGTTAGTAAACTTGCCAACTAATACTTAATCGTGGAAAACTTTATTAATAGATTTTTTTTTTAATCCACTAGGCAAGAGCCTAGGACTAGTTTTTTATTAATAATTGAAAATAACATTACAACAACTAGGAAAAGTTCAAATAAGGGACAGTAGCACCGGTATTGAAACCGGGCTATCCTTATAGTGGATTCAGTTACCTTGAGATAATTGGCTCGATATTGATTTTTGGATTAATTTTGTAATAACTATACTACGAAAAACTTTTACAAGAAGAAAACAATATTCTAATTAACAAATATACTCAATGAAATAAAAGAATTACTAATTCTTATTAATTTCACGTGCCTATATGAAAAAATATATTGCTCATAAAAAAACATGAAGACATTTCCTCCAACGGAAATTGTTTTTTGAAAACAATACTAATAAAACTTTACCTAAGATCAACAATATCTCAAGAATAATCAAATAAATTGGTTATATTATAAATTAGAGAAAAAATATTTAAGGGAGTTTTTTCAATCAAAGTGACATTATTCGAAATAGGATTGTTTATTTGTTTAAGAGTCGCCACTTGGGATAAGCTTGATTTTTTTTTGTGTCCCAAGTCACCGGTTTATTTAGAATCCCGAATCGAGGAAAATTTCGACTGCCCGATTGGAGTCTGCGAACCAGAAATTTCTAAGTAAGAAATTCTGTTGACCCGAGGGAAGGTGTCAGGCACCCTCGGATCCCATGGTTCTAGCACGGTCGCTTAAACTCATTATAAGTGGCTAGAGATCTGATTTGCTATACTTGTTTAAACCTATATGTAATGTAATTTTACATTATTAACCGCTTTTAACATCTTTTAGGAAACTTGCAATGTCGTTAAAATACGTCACGGATCACGTCATATAAATGCACACACAATCTTATACATATTCTCACTCCACTGAGATTTGGATTTGGATCGCATAAATGCGCACCCGAGTTTAGGAAGGTAATTTTATTAATAACATTCACGCCTATAGCAACTACATCTTCAAAATTCATAGAAGGCCGTGAATTTCGCTAAACGTCACTTCACACTTTCAATGTGTTTTAATGAACTAAGGAGACATCGCAGGGTATTGGATTAGATTAACGCGGCTCACCTTATTTTAAGGACATTTCAACGCATACTAAGTTCTCTACTATTGCTGGTGTTTAAACGCACTAATTATTTATATATATAGGCAGTGTATTTTTGGAAAATAACATTTGCAACTTAGCCTCACTCGTGGCTAAGCGGACACACTGGATTCAAGTTTGGGCCAGTCCAGGATTCACATCGTATCTGGCCACTACTGGGCCCATCAACTAGACGCATAGTTAATTTGTAAGGAAGAGTTCATCATAAACGAATTTCAGTGATGTTTCTTTCAGTTTTAGTTTATACACAAGACTAAATACTAAATATACCCTGTAATGTGCACATGAAAGTTATTAGTGATTATTTTATATCGGTTTTCAGCCTTAAATATGAACTAGATAATTCATATACTCGTCAGTCATAGTATACGAATCCAACTTTCAAAATTCAGTTATGATTTTCATCACAACACATTAAGTAGATCTCAAGCAAATCATTGCTAAATGTATCGAAACTTGAGTGAACTGGAACGATACATAATATTTGGATTTTAAATAATTACTAAGCTAATATTTCCTAAATCCCTTATTTCTAAGCAGAACAGGAAATAATCACTCAGAATAGCCATACCATTAGCTAACAATACTATCAATTATACATAAAAATAGTTCGAATGTCCAATAATTACAAGATAAGTTAGTCCCCAATGTCCAGTTATTTACAAAAAAGAATGATTGAAATGTTTAACTGCTACGAAGTAATTAGGTGTATTACAATAAAAGGAAAGGGTAATCCGGGGGGGATTTGAAACAAAATAAGAGCAGTAGACCTTCATGTTTAGGAATATATTTCACTCGAGCTTCATACATTGATTAGCATTGAAATGTACCTGTAATTCAGCATAAAACAAAAGCCTATGAGTAAATGTAATGAATCATCCAGGCAAAACAGCAAACTAATCGGACAGTATACCCAGGGTTTCAACAGATTTCGAGGGATTTAAAAAAACCTCAAAGGAATAAGAATTAGAACTGATTGTTTATCACATATATAGGAAGAATATATTGTCTTAATTTTTCATATTATCTGATTATAATTGACCCAGGTCAATTGTGTTTAAGTTTGGGTCACATTTAGTGTTGGATTAATAGGCTTATTAAAGTTTGAAATTAGCCAAAACTAATCAGGTTTTAAAACAAGTGCCTTAATATGATTTTCCATAACCAAACATTATACAGGATAATCATGCCTAGAATAGGGGAACCATCCCTCAGCACTAGACTTGCAGGAATAAACCAATTAAAGTACTCAGAGATCTTGAAAATGAGAAGAGCGGAGAACGGTGGTCTGTGGACGAACGTTACACACAATGGAAGTCTCTGGTTCCTATTCTCTACGATTGGCTTGCTAACCACAACATTATTTGGCCGTCACTCTCTTGTCGGTTCGTATTTACACTCACATCCCCGTTCTCCTCTCTCTTAGGGTTTCGTTACACGTATTTGTTAAACCGTACTCCCTTTTATCAATGCAGCATGCGTTTTCGTCTGCACATTGTTGGTTGGCATATTGTTAATACTCTTGCTCTGTAGGCTTCTTAATATTCTTTGCTCTGTGTGGTGTGTGTGGATTGGTGGTTGGGGGGGGTATAGTGCTTCAGGAAGCTACTTCATAAATAATTCATGTTTAAACTTTTCATGTAAGGCTTTAACCTAGAATTTCAATTGAAAATCATTATTAAGGGTCTATAAATGACTTTACTAAATCATCTAAGTAGTCTTCTCTTAGTTCAAGGAGTAGAGAGGATGTGGGTAGACAGAGAGGGGAAGTATACCTATGTTCTTGTGCAATGTTTGTTAATCAAACTCAGCCGACAATCATGTCACTGGGTTGAACGGTGAAGTATACTCTTGGTTCATCTGTTGTTGGAATGCAGGTTGTCTGGCGTATTTGATTGCTGATTCTTGCAATTAGGTTAATATATTATTTCTCTCTTTGTTGGTGTGTTTCGATCTCTCTTTAGAGATTCAATAGTTTTACTGAGATTGTAGCTTCTTCATGTAGATGGAGTTGCTTCTTTGGTTAAGCTGTAGATACTAATACCTAAAAATTACTGCTTCTCTATTTCAGGTGGGACCCCCAGTTTGAGCAAGCAATTTACAAGAGCCGCCAGTGCCTCTACCTTTATGAGCAGGCAAGTTTATCATTTCACGCCCTTTAATAACTTGTCATTTATATATGACGTTTTAATGATGGAAATAAGTTAGATTAGCCTTGATAGATATTCTTATAAATAAGGTTAGTAAGTAGCAAACTGGAAGCATCAAGAATATTTAGTTGGTGTGATAGTTGTTGTTATTATTCTCTGTTCAATCATCTCATTATTTTCTTACATCAATGCTAAATGTCATCTCTATTCTTATTATAATCTTTATTTGGATCTTATTCTTCCCCTTCCCTGCAGACTGATGGCAGCGTTCCAAATACGCTTGTCATAGCTAATTGTGAAGTTGTAAAGCCTAGGGTTGCAGCAGCGCAACACATATCTCAGGTGTTCTCCATGTGCACATATGCAGGCCTGTCCTATTTCTTCCTCCACCTTCTCACTTTTTGTGATCTTAATTATCTATCTTTCAGTTCAACGAAGAAGCACGTTCCCCTTTTGTAAAGAAGTACAAAACAATTATTCATCCGGGTGAGGTACATCCTTCTTTGGCCTATCTTATTATAGGATTCAAGCATGAAATTTTCTCTTATTGGTTTATTTCATAATTAGATTATATTGTTAAGATTTTGTGTTACACTAGAATACATGCAGTGCTCTTGACGACTTCTGCTGTTCAGTTTTGTATATTTTCCTGAATGGTTATTTTCCGCCGGTAGCTTGTCTCATCACTAATCCAGCTAAGCGTTTAATGCATTTTGTTTTGTCATCTAGAATTGTTATCAAAATATTTTAAAGTAGTTGCTTGTATGGAAATTTCTCACATGGTTTCATACTTAATTCCAGTTTTAGACACTCTGCATTTATGTTGACTGATAATTACTCACTTTTGCATAGATATCTTTGGAGGAAAAATTGGTGAAGCATATTGTAGCGGGACAAAAAATAATTAAATTAGAAACAGATAGCATAAACCAAACCAGGTGTTTTTTCCCAACACAGATAATCTGCGGTCATAACTTTTGAAGTGGACTTAGAAGAGATTCAATTCAAATGGATTATTAGCACCTATAGGCCACAATTTCTGGTTACATGATTTTAAACTTCTGCCAGTACCTTTTTTCCCTCATTTAGTGGGAAAGTATACAACAACAACAACTACCCAGTATAGTCCCACAAAGTGGGGTCTGGGGAATTAGTGGAAAAGTTTATTTTCCATATAGAATGTTTCCAATGTATTTGTGGAACTTTTTTGTTCTTCGTGATTCTTTTGGTGTCAGTGGAACTTTCTCCTGTGAAAATGAATTGGTCATTGTATCTCGCTGAATCCTTACAATTATACTAATTGTTCTCCTTTCTTATACTTACTGTAAGAATGGGATGTACTGGACGCTTATTGCTTAAGAACATTGATTACAGAAGCACTCATAACATGGAATATGTACTTGAAATACTATAATCTGCTTTAACAGATCAGTTAGCATTCTATAATATTATTTCAGGTGAATCGAATTAGGGAACTCTCTTAGGATAGCGAGATTGTGGCCACACACACTGACAGTCCTGATGTAAGCATCTGCTTCTGCATATTTCAATTTCCTTATTTAGCCCTATTCATACGTTTCCTCCCTGGTGGCTGGTGTTTCTTATCAGTAACCATTGAAATCTTTAAGTTGACCTTGGAAATTCTGGAAATAGGTTCTTATTTGGGATGTTGAGTCTCAGCCTAACCGTCATGCTACCTTGGGCGTAAATAATTCTCCACTGGACTTGGTGGGTTTTTTAACAACAGGTTCAGTTTTCCAACTTTGTATCTTATAAGTAGTAACTGATTGTCTATATCTACCTGCAGATATTGACTGGACATCAAGACAATGCTGAATTTGACGCCTGAGTTGATTTAGTGGTATATTCCTTTTGGGTAAGGTAAACCCATAATTTTGTTTCAAAGAGTAACAAAGTATGACACAACCTAGTAGGCACAAAATCTAATCAGGGTAGTTGTTGATAAGTTAGTTTGACGAAGAACATAATATTATGGTTTAAAGTTGAATCATAACTTTGAATATTTGAAAGATTTGAGAGTTTTATGGTATATTATTCTTTCTTGAAGCGTGTCACATGAATTGGGTTGGAGAGACTATAATACTTTTCCTCAATGGAGATCTATAGTTAACTTAGGGGGAAACTTTGGACCACATCAGAGTTCAGCCTCTTAATGTCATTGATGCATGCAGTCAATTAATATTACCTCCTTTAGTTCTTACCTCAGATATTTTTTAACTTTTCGAGCTTGTGTATAATAACTCATGAACTCAAAAAATATGGAGATGCCCTCCAAAAATACGCTTTACCAGAAAGCATTATCTTGTGGAATTTCTATTCTGATCCAAACTGCTGTAAATATTAGGGTCATGAGATGTTCGTTGTCAATTTTTGGCTATAATTGGGTTTCAGTTTTAAGTCATGGTGTTTCATGCTTTTATCATGTTCTGTTCTATTCAGGTTTTTGGCCCATCTGCTCAGCAAAGGGATATTTATGATCAGGCAATTATCCCCATTGTCAATGAAGTTTTAGAGGGATTTAATAGTACTATTTTTGCTTATGGTCAAACTGGTATAGGGAAAACTTACACTATGGAAGGTGAATGTAAGAGGTCCAAGGTACCAGCCACGAGCCTTTTGCTTCGATTCTGTAAAAGCTTATGTAATGGTTTTTGTTTCTAACTTGTGATTGTCTGATGTAACAGAGTGGACATAATGGTGAGCTTCCCCCAGGAGCAGGAGTTATACCTAGAGCAGTGAAGCAAATATTTGATATGCTGGAGAGTCAAAATGTGGAATATAGTGTGAAAGTCACTTTCTTAGAGTTGTACAATGAAGAGATCACTGACTTGTTAGCCCCTGAAGATTTATCAAAAGTTTCTGTAGAAGACAGGCAAAAGAAACAATTGCCACTTATGGAAGATGGCAAAGGTGGAGTTTCTAGTGAGAGGGCTTGAAGAGGAAATTGTTACAAGTGCCAACGAGATATTTACTTTACTTGAGAGGGGATCAGCAAAACGTCGGACTGCAGAAACCTTGCTGAATAAGCAATCAAGGTATGACTTTTTCTTCTTCTAGAATTCGTTGTTGTTGTTTTTATATTATTATGTTGCATTCAATATGCTAGAAACAATTTTTTCTTTTCAATCGTTCACATTCTCTTTTCTCCATAACAATACACATTAAGGAAGCAACCCCTGAAGGCGAAGAACTCATAAAATGTGGCAAGCTAAATTTAGCCGATTTGGCTGGTTCAGAAAACATTTCATGTTCTGGGGCTAGGGAGGTAATGTGTTTACTTATCTTCTACTTTTGGAAATGTTACTAGCAGGTTTTCCGAAGAATTGCATTTCATTGATGGAGGCAGTGCTTTTCTGTTTCCAATAGCTGATGTATCACCCGAAAATTGGGTTACATTTTGTGCTTGTTCTTTTTGGGTGACCACTGTTGGTGATGCCTTTGAAGGATTGCTGTTGCAACCTTATTTGGAATGAAAACTGGCGCATTATGGTTCAACAAGCTAGCTGAAGCTTGCGGTTTTACATTCCCATTCCTTCTAACAGGTTTCATTTGAGCTATTGGCTTGATCGTGGCATCACTGTCCTCTCCTGAGCTATTACACTCATGTTGATTCCCTTCTTCCGTAGACGACCATCCACCAGAACCTTCGTCCCAACTCTTGTCATCATCGAATTGTCTTTGGTCCCAGAGTTTCGATTTAATCACCGATTCTTTCATGTTAGATATAATTAGTTGTTTGTTCATTCCCTCGAGGCTTGAAAATTCTTCATTATCATTGATATCTTCCCTGCTGTATGCACTGGATATAGAGATGGGCGTATAACTTTGCACCTTCTGAATCAATCCTCCAACCATATTTCCATCATGTTTACCCATATTTTCAATCGCGAAAACTGATTTGGAGCTTGACGTTACTGCTGAGGGCTTCTTTGCTATCTGTTTATTTTTTTTCTGGAGAGTTTCATTTCTATTGGACCTCGATGATTCACTGATTGTTGCATTTTGTTGTCCATTAAACATTGTAGTTTGCGGATCTTCTAAAGGATGCGAATCCAAAACACTGTGAGGGATTGCTGCAACTATTTTACTTGGTTGATCCATTTCTGTCTAGTAGTTTGTATTCTGCCTAGATGAGCTTCCCAAACTGTCTTTAACTGACGGCGTATTCAACTGAAAGGAATCTTCTGTGTGTTCTGTGTTCATGATAACTCCTTTTGCTTGAGCAGACATGTTAGCACATTCATTCATCTGGTTTCCCTGTTGCTGTTCAATTAACTCTGCAATTTTCAAATTGGAATTCATTTTTCCATTTGTTGCATTACCGGTTGCTGTATAATCTGATTCTATGTGATGCAGCGTGTGAGTCCTTCAGAACCAGTGTTGCCATGATGTCCAATTTTATTTGAAACATCAAATCCAGAAGAAACTGAAACTTTGTCTTGTGCACTGTTATTATGAATAAAATTGATCTGCATTGTGTCAGCCTCATTTGACACTGTCTTTTCAATATCTGCCCTACACAGATAGTTTAATGTAACAGTGTCATGAACACAATCAGCTTTACCCTCAATTATCATTTGTGCAGTTGCTTCAGCAGTTAGTTGTTGCTTTTGGTCATTACATTTGAACTTTCGTATATCTATTTCTTCTAGCTGATCTGCCTGAGCCTTGGTGAAAACTGCAGCTGGCTGAGATTTCCCATTAGAATCAGCAGACAAGCTATCTTAATTGAAAGCTTGGGATTGTCCAACCTCTGCATTTCATTGATAGACTGGCCTAAAGATGCTCTATGTGAAGCCTCTATCTTATCCTCTACTACAGCAGATTTGCACATAAGATTGTGATCTACACCAGTTATATCACTCACTGAGGCTTGAGCAGTCTGTATATGACCAAACTGATTTGTGATCAAATCACAATGGTCAGTATTCAACACTGCTTTCTGCTGTGCCAATACCCTTTCACCCAACATTGCATTTTGTTTTGCGACGTTAGGTGATTCAACTCTAGAATGAAGTTGATCAGCTCGAGTAACAGCTTGAAATGTCCCTGACAGAGATTCTGCAGCATGAGCGTTTGCGACAGAAATATTCTTTTTGGCAGTATCTCCCTTCTCAGCTTGTTGACAGTTTTCAATTCGTCGACTTGCACTAATCTCATTCAAAATTTCCCTGGCATCACGACCTGATTCACCCAACAATGTACTACGTTTTGCGACTTTAGATGATTCAACTCTTGAATGATGTTGATCAGCTCGAGTAACAACTTGAAATGTTCCTGACAGAGTAGGTGAATCAAAAAATGATGAAATCCACCCTCATCAAGGATCTGTATGGCGAAATTGAAAGGCTAAAAGCAGGTGAGTGCTTTTATATTTGAGCAACTTGTGTTGTGAGATATATTCGAAGCATTTATCATTTTTTTGTAGAAACTGGAGTAACAAATTGTTCATTTTTTTGTTCTTCTCGTTTTCCAGAGGTGTATGCTGCTCGTGAAAAGAATGGTGTGTACATGCCAAAAGAGCGATATTATCAGGAGGAGAATGAGAGAAATGTAGTGCATCTTTGTTTTTCCTACACTCTGTCTTGTTTTCTTCTATGAATGATAAAGGTAGTGCATCTTAGTTTTTGCCCATATTTTATTTTCTTTGCTGTCTATGAGTGATACTATATCATCACCTGTTTAGTGTGCGACTTCTCAAGCTCCTTTCTATGGGCATGTTGGTGCATCCTCTATTTCGATATCTCCACTTCAAGATATAGACTTTAATGCTCGGGTGAATGAATGTGTCGGGCATCGTTTGCAAGAAAGTAAGGAAGAGATGAAGCATGATATATGATCACAGATCAGAAAAGAGATTAGATAAGAAATGAGAGAAGAATTACGTGAAGAAATGAGACACAAATTGCAACAAGAGGTGCGTGAGCAAGTTGATCAACTACTCCAAAATCGTCTGTCGGTCCTCATAGGTGCCTTACCTACACCGCCTTCTCGTAGACATGACTCGTCGTCAAACGACACAATTTAGATTTATTTTAGTTTTTTCTATGTTAGACACATCTTGGATTCTTGAATTATGCTTTCAATTTCACAACTTTACGATACATGTTATATATTATTTATAAAATTCTAGTATGTTTTCTGTTTAGTTTAATATTTGTAATAGTTGGTAACACATTTACAATTTGTTATAAAATTTTATGACAAAACAATTTCTTAAACAGAACATTTTCATAAATAAAATTACCAACCGATTGCCAATGTACTTCTAAAAATATACTATCGAATTTACCAACCAAGTAGGTATCCATTAGTATAGTTGCTAACGGAATACAAACGACAAGTTTCTTGTTACCATATTTACCAACCATTAACAAATACAATTTAAATAATGAAAACCAATTTTACTAATTCATTTTCTATCGGTTAGTAAAGTTACTAACAGACTTCCAACCGAATTTTGGTTAGTAAATTTAATTTTGGTTAGTAAATTTACTAACGAAAATCGTGGACTCGAGATTAAAAAATTACCAACAAATTTATTTGGTGTTTACTAACTGATTTTTAGTTGGTAATTTTACCAACAAATTCAAACTGGTTGGTAAAATTTACCATCGAGCCTTTTAGCAACGGATCAATATGCGTTGGTAATCTGTTAGTAAGTCAAATTGCCAACCAATTTGATCGGGTTACCAACAATTTTTTTTGTTGGTAATTGGGATTTTTTTTGTAGTGATATAGGTTATGTTAGTTTTTCAAATATATAAGTTATGTTTGTTTTTCTTTAAGAGGAGACTCTCCTATACTTCTGAAAATGTTTTCTTCAAGAAATATAGGCTCTAAACCAAGCACAATGATTTCCACCGATTATTATGGTCAGATGTTCTTGTTTTTTTGCAAATATTTTGTCTCTTACTTCATATCACTGTTTCGAGTAGCAATTACTCCTACCATATAATGTTGATAACAATTTATTAAACCTTTATTACTACGTTTGTAACACAGCCAACTCTAGTTTCAAGTTTGTTACCAATAAGAGTTAGTAATGGAGTAATAAGTATTACAGAGTATTTATAGGTTAATTCAGGACCTGAGTATAGAATTGTCTTTGTCAAATAAGACCTCATTACGAATACCAAACAAAAATGAAAAATCCAGAAAAAAGAAAGTAGGTTAGTATATATCTACTTTGACGAAATCTATGTATCTTTTGCATGTAGATAGGTCCACTTTGCACGAAGAACATAATTATGGTTGTATGCCTATTGCCTAAAAAAGCACAACAAAAGTATGTGGATACTTTGATACTTAAAAGTAAAAACAAAAGTAGTTGTACAGTGCTCTTAGTTTCCGCTACATGAGCTGTACATGTATGCACTAACGCTATCTCTTTGACCATGATTACATTTTTAGATTTTAAAAATATTTTAAATTAAATATAAGACTAGTAGATTTTTTATTTAGTCGCCTAAATATATGTAAATTTTGAGTTTAAAACTTAAATATTGTATGTATGAATTCACCGTGAAAACTAAGTAGTTTGACCTTGTACTACGAATACCTCCTGCCACATAAATTTAAATGGAGTACAACTGATTTAATATTCTTCACATGTAATAATTAAAAAGTGTGACGTTCTAAGTTATAACCTTATGCATTATTCATTAGGTTTATTTTAAGTTGGTCACATTGAATATCTAGATATTAATTAGTTCATATCTGGTTTTACTTTTTCTTTTTATTTTCTAGATATCCTCTAATTCATCAAGCTCTGCAAATATGCAATTAACTTAAAAATCAATATTTAGCTACACCTGGATTCTTACATGAACCCTCTGTTGAGAAATAAAGCCTAATTTCCTGTTAATTTGTGGGAATCAAATGATGTGAAAAAGGATGATGAAGTAAAGTCACAGATTTTTTACATTGGTTTCGACTTTTGGTTTGCGGTGATATGACGTACGTTTTGAGGAAGAGCTTATATTGAATTCCTAGTGTGCCACGTATAAGAATTCATTACTCAAATAGTTATTTAATTATTTCAAAATTATCTTCTAAAGTTACTTTACTTTCGTTTGTAACAACAAAGTCACTAAAATATATGGTTTGCACTCAAAAGGTCACTCAACTATATTTGAATTACAAAATACCTATTTTACCCTTTAAATTATAAATATTTAGCTTTTTTATTTTTTTAAAATTTTTTAATATTATAATTTTTCCGTTTTAATTTATGTTATGGACTTACCTATAAAATAAATAAATTTTATTTATAAATTTAAAAATATTAATTATTTAAGAATATATATTGTTGGAATAAAAAAATAATAAGCATAGTAAAAAATTAATTAGAATAATTTGTAAGTAATAATAATTTTAGTATTAACAAAAAATATTCAAAAATTTATTTACACGGTTAATTGTGAAAAAAATAAAGGTAGTAAAATATATATTGCATATCGTAATATAAAAATAATTTTTTAAATAAAGATATATTTATAATATACATTATATATTCTTGAAAATTATGTTCAATTATATTATTATGTTTCTACCAACTTTCCGACGATACAAACTTATGTCACCGGAAAGCAGGTGGTACTATCTGTATAGGGTGAAATATGCTATGTTAAGTCGTGCGTGGAATATATATATAATTTTGCATAATATTCAAGAATATATAATGTAGATTATAAAAATACTTGTATTTAAATAATTATTTTTGTAGTGTGTGCATGGAATATATATTTTGCAGTCTTTATTTTCTTTCATTTTGAATTGTGTAAATAAATTTTTGAATTTTTTTTGTTAATATTAAAATTATTATTACTAGCAACTTATTCTAACTAATTATTTTACTATGTCTATTATTTTGTTATTCTAGCATTATATATGCATAAGTACTTTTTATTTTTTTAATTTATAAATAATATTTAATTATGTTATAGGTAATTCCATAATATAAATTAAACAGGAAAAATCATAATATTAAAAAGTTTTAAAAATTAAAAAAAGATACATGTTTATTATTAAGAGGGTAAAATAGGTGTTTGGCAATCCGAAATTTGAAAATTCTAGTTGAGTGACCTTCTGAGTGCAATAGGCATAGTTCAGTGACTTTGTTGTTACAAACAAAAGTAAAGTGACTTTAAAAGATAATTTGAAAAAGTTGAATGACCATTTAAGTAATTGACTCGTAATGAATCTCAAGGAACCTTGTGATTGATAGATTGATAAATTTAATTAGTTATTTTATTCTCTTCCTAAGTAACTATCTTTCTATATTATATTAAAAGCACGAATGACCTTAGCAAAATGTCGTTCATCTTTTTTACCCTTTAAAAATTAATTTTATACTAGACAGCATCATCATTTAATTATTTTTCTAACATTTAGAGTTTTGAAATCAACTTAAATCTTTCTTATTAATATTTTCCTTATTTGAATTATATAGAAAGTCCCAATATATAGGACAATAAAATCAATCAATATTTTACCTTATTTAAATTCTTTAGCTTATAAGAACTAGATAAGTAACGTAACCATTGTAATACAGTGCCTACTACTTATTCTAACACTTAAAAACCTAGGCACGAAGAGAATTGTGTCGCCGTTCTTTAACTTATGCAATATTAATGAAATTCATCATGTGATGAATTTTATATTGCTTTTTTTATGATGAGTAATGAAATTAGAAGTTATCTTAAATTCACTTTATGTTTTATTGGTCTTCTTGAAAGTCGGTGAGCTCCTTCTTTTCTTTTATTTTTTATGTGCTTACTATGTTAGGATAAATTTATATTATGATATAATTTATTTTTGTGTGCAGGAAATAATTATGAAATCTTGCATCATGCATCATACATAAAAACAAAAAAAGAATACTATAGTCTGTGGAGCTATTTTAGACCTGATCAAAGTTAATGTTATACCAAACAATCTTTAGCCAATAAGGAATTATAGTTCTACTTTATTTTATTCGTGTGAATATAATAATTGTTGCTTTATCACACATATGTGCCTGATGAGATAGTTGAAAGAATTAACTAAATCAACTAATTCCGCGATGATATATGTTTTAATTTGATTATTTGACTCATTGATATCTCCTTATTACGTTATGTATTTGTGATGCTTCAAGTCCGTTTATTTTTTATTTAGTTTGGACATAATATATGTATTCTTTGATAATGTTTGTAGAACTTTTTAAACTCAACTAAAAATTACGAAGTGTTAAATTTTCTTTTTTGATATTGTTGTGCTCTCTTTATTTTTCTAGATCTTCCAAATTTTTAATTTCTTTTTTTATTTCGAATCATATTTAAGTTGAACTATCGTTGATGGGTATATAAATTATAGCTTGAGACAATATTATATTGTTGGAGATAGTGAAAATAAATTTTAATTATACATGACTTCTTTCATATTTTTTCATTTGCTTAAATATAAGCATCCTAACACTTTTACTTCTCATAATCTTTGTCTGAGTTAATAAAATGTATCATCGCCTTCGTTATGAACCTTTTTTTTCTACATTTGAAAACAAGTAATAAGCATTCAAAAAAATCTTAAATTTCAAATATTACAAGAAATCAGAATTTTAATGGGATTTAAATAGGCCAACATTCAAGCTATTGGAAATTCACTAAGATTTAGACTTAGAATATAATTAATTTTTCAGTTGAAATATTTTTTTCTCCATAAAAAATAGTTTTAGAGATATAAAAAATTATTTTTTTAGTATAATACGGATATAAAGTCTGAACTTAAATGACACTAATTATAAATATAAGAAATTAATGCATTGCATCAGTCAAAATCGGTTGAAAGATCCTTAACAAAATATTGTTTGTTCTTTTACCCTTACAAATAAATTTTATGTCGGATAAGATTATAATTTAATTATTTTTATAATTTTAAGACTTTAAAATTACTTAAGAATCTGGCTATTACATTCCTCCTAATTAGGAATATGTATCTACTTGTATAACGATATTAAATGCTCTAAATTTCTTTTTATGAATGAACTACTACTAATATTTAGGAGTATGAGATCATAATGAATTTTCCACTTCTATTCTCAAATAAAGAAATTTAACTTTAAAACCAATATAAACAATTTTCTAAAAGAAATTAAAGCCTAAGGAACTCCAAAATATTATTTCCAGTAACACTAACAAATTTTGTGGTTTCACATCACCCAAAAATAAAATACCGCCAAAGAAATTTGGTATATAAACAATTTTTTTTAAAAAAAAATTAAAGCCTAAGGAACTCCAAAATATTATTTCCAGTAACACTAACAAATTTTGTGGTTTCACATCACCCAAAAATAAAATACCGCCAAATAAATCTGGTACTACCAAATTTCTTTTTTATATATATTTTTATATGGACAATTATTTATCAGATACATAAAGCATTTGTATGATTTTTTAAACACAAGACAAGGAGCTATAAATCGTATTAAGGAGCTATAAATCGTATTAAGGAGCTATAAATGGTTTTACTTTGTCATGCAATGTACATGATGTTCGATGGAGATTCGTAATAAATGCACAATTTATGAGTATAAAATTTATTTGAGAATTTTTTTTAAACAATTCTTCATACTCATATTGCTAAGAATTTGACATTACAAAGATATAAAGAGCGAAATTTTCTGTCATTGAGTACTTCATTATTTTTGCTTTTGTGACGACCATGCGGTCGTCTTAAGAATTAATACCCCGATCCTCTATTAACTATATTCCTCGGGTTACTTATGTTAGTTTGATTTGCCGGGACGTTCAATTTTGAGTTTCAGAGAGTTTTGGGATACTTAGTCCTTCAATGAGAGTTTAAGTGTTGGAAAGTTGTCCATAGTCAGAACAGTGTGAAGACAACCTCGGAATGGAAATTTGATGGTTCCGTTATCTTTGTTAGGTGATTTAGGGGTTACGAGTGTATTCGGATTGTGTTTTGGAGGTATGTAGCTAATTTAGGCTTGAAATGCTGAAGTTTGAGTTTTGAAAGTTTTCGGTTCGATAGTGAGATTTTGATCCGAGGGTCAGAATGGAATTTCAGGAGTTGTTGTAACTTCGTTAGGTAGGATGTGTGTGTAAAACTTCAAGCCATTCGGAGGTGGTTTGGTTGGGTTTTTTATCAAAAAAGTGTTCGGAAGTTTTTAAAAAATTTAAGCTTGAATTCGATGTGAATTAGTGGATTTGATGTTGTTTGAGGTATTTTAAGGATTGGAACAAGATTGAATGAGGTTTTAGAATATGTTGGCATGTTTAGTTGAGGTTCTGAGAGCCTCGTGTGAGTTTCGGGTGGTCATTTTGGCTTTAAGAGTTGTAGAAATAGTTGTTCAGATGTTGCATAGAAACTGGCCTTCGCAATCACCGTGGGGTCAACTGCGATCGCGTAGAAGGATTTTGGGCTTGCCTAAGTTTGTGCTTCGCATTCGCATAAAGTGTCGCGTTCGCGGAAGGTGAGGGGTCTGTACTTCACGTAGGGGGAGGTCCATGTTCGCGTATAAGGAATTGTGGCTCAAAAGTGATTACCCCTCGTGTTCACATCTGGAACCTCGCATTCGAGTTGGGTTGGAGAGTTGAAGCATCGCGATCGCAGTGCTTTGGTCGCATTCGCATAGTATATTTTTGAAGCCTTGGACATTTCGCCCTTCGCGATCACGAGGCTTGGGCCGCGATCGCGATGAAGGAAACATCATATCTTGGCAGAAAGTTATAAACATTTCATCTGCGAGTTTGTGGCTCACTCTATTGTGAAATTAACCTAGAAATTCATAGAAACTTGGATAAAAAGAAGAAATAGCGCTTGGGATTTTGAATTTCTAATCCGGTATTTGAGAGGTCATTTGAATTTCAATTTTTATGTTCTTATTATTTATAGACTCGTGGGAGTATGAGGTTACCAAAAATATAAGTTTCGTTCGATTCCGAGACATTAACCTGAGGAACATTTTGGTCATTTTACCTAATTTAGCGTCGTAGCTTTGAATTTAATTGTAGAATCAGTTGTTTGAGATGTTATTTATGATATGTAATTGAATTGAATAGATTTGGGCTATTTGGAGTCGGATACTCATGGCAAAGGCGTGATTTCTAGTTGACTTTGAGCTGATTCGAGGTAAGTGACTTGTCTAACCTTGTGTGGGGGTTCTTCCCCTTAGGATATAATATTTGGTAATTGAATGCCTTGTACGTGAGGTGACAAGAGCGTACTTGAGCTAATTATTGAAAATTCCATTTTGCTTTAAGTATCTAAAAGTGAGTTCCTTTCTTACCTGCTTTATTATATACTTGCAAATTTCAGCCTGATATTAGCTAGAGAAGCATGTTTAGTTGATTTGAAATTGCCTCACTTTCATTACATGAAGCATGTTAGGCTAGAATTAGTTGTTGCCTAGGTATGAAACTTTATTTCTAATCATCACCTTGATAATGCTGTGTATTTACATTGGGACTATGGATGTGGGATTCCGGTAGCTCTCCCCTTGTCTATTTACTTGGGGACTACGGGTTAGATTCCCGGTAGATCCCCCCTGTACATTTACTTTGGGACTACGGGTTAGACTCCCAGTATATCCCCCTGCATATTTACATTTAGGACTACGGACCAGGGTTCGAGTAGACCCCAGCATACTTATAGTTGAACTACGGGACGGTATCCGGGGAGATCCTTTAGATATATGCATATGATGGACTAATCCTGGGAGATCCACTGGAGAGTTGATAAAAGGGACTGCAGGAAGATATCCTGGGAGATCCTCGTGTTACTATTGGTATTGAGCTTTTCTGATTTCTGGTTTTACTCTATTATTTGTATAATTATTGTTGTCTGGTATAACATGTCTTATTTCATTGTCGTTCTCATCTATATCGTTTATTTCATATTGTTGAAGCATATTATTATGTTTAACCTCAGTAGAGCCCTCACCTTCCTCGTCACTACCCGGCTGAGGTTAGGCTTGGCACTTACTGAGTACCAATGTGGTGTACTCATTCTCCTTCTGCGCATGTTTTTCATATGCAGATCCAAGTACCACTGCCAAGCGTATCATCCTTTAGGCGGAGAGATCTAGTAGAGACTTCAAGATACATCTGCCGCGTCCGCAGACCGAGGAGTCTCTATCTTATTCTATCTTTTAGAAGTTAGCCTTCTTTCTTAATGTTATTTTAGACTTTTTAGAGTTAGAGCATTGTACTACATTTCCTTCAGCTTGTGTTCTCGTGAGTTTTCAGGTTTTGGGATAGTATTATATTAGTTGAGATATTGTGTTGTATGTGCCGAGTGGCATTTTACATTCCATTTTTTATTTTTTTAAATATTGGTTTTGAGTTATAATTTTCACAAGTTATTTATTTTCGCATTGTTAGGCTTAACTAGTCGTAGGGACTATCTGCCGTTGCGACATGGTAATGGAGGGCGAAGGGGGGTCGTGACAAGTTGTTATTAGAGCTCTACGTTCATAAGAGTCACGGAACACAGGCCGTTTTATTAGAGTATCGTTGATCACTACGAAGACGTCTGTACTTATCTATGTAACGCTATCTAACTGTTAGGAAAATTATACTTTATTTGATTTCCTTGTCGTGCGAGATTTTTATATCATAACTAAAATTCTATCTTTCTATTCTCTCATAGATGGTGAGGACACGTGCTACTCGAGATGATCAGGCACCAACGCCCCCTACTACAACCATCAAAGGTCGGGGCAGAGGCCGAGGTAGAGGTCAAGGACGCGCACGTGGTGCAGCCAGAGCACCTATACAATTTGCCGCTGAGGTAGCACCAGCAGGTCCAGTCGGAGTCCAGGCACCTGACATGCCTACTACTACTGATACCACAACTCCAGCTCTCCAGGAGACTCTGGCACAGTTCATGAGCATGTACACCACCTTAGCTCAAGCAGGGTTGCTAACCTTGCCGCAGCCAGATCCCAGGACGGGGGAGGAGCACAAACTCCCACCGCACACACTGCTAAGCAGCTAGTTCATGTTGAGCAGGTTCTAGAGGTAATACATGCGCCGCCTACAGTACTAGATCAGCCCCAGAACAGGGCAGCGGTTTCCGAGGATGAGCAACTGAGGCTTGAGAAGTGTAAGAAGTACAAGCCTTCTGTATTCAGTGGTCTAGCATCGGAGGATGCATTGGGTTTTCTTGATGAGTGTTACCCCATTCTTCATACCATGGGCATTTCAGGATCCAACGGGGTTTCTTTCACCACCTTCCATCTTCGAGGGGCCGCCTATTAGTGGTGCCACACCAATGAGTTAGATAATCCACGTGAGGCTACTTCACTGACTTGGACTCCGTTTTCGAATTTGTTTTTGCGAGAGTATGTTCCTCAGAGCCTTAAGAATGCATGGCGCGCAGAGTTTGATCATTTGCGCCAGGGTACTATGACTGTTTCAGAGTATGCTTTCCATTACACTAGTTTGGCTAGGCATGCACTAGCCTTGGTTGCTACTGTCCGCGAGAGGGTTCGCCGGTTTATTGAGGGGCTTATTCCTAGAATCAGATCTAGCATGGCTCGTGAGTTGGAGACGGATGTTTCTTATCAGCAGGTGGTGAGCATTTCTAGAAGGATTGAGGGTATGCATTGTAGGGAGAGAGAGGCCAAGAGGTCTCGAGAGTTAAGCCACTATAATGGTGCCCGTACCCCAGGTGTAGGTCGTCATGATAGGGGTTATATAAGTCGCCCCATTCATTTAGCTCTTCCAGCAGCTAGTAGTGCTCCATCTCCAGCTCCAGCTCCTCCTAGTCCTCAAGAGCCTTATTATGCACCTCCAATGTCTAGCGTGCCTCCTGCGGGGTGCTTCCAGAGGTCAGTCCAGCAGACCTGGACCTAGCAAGTCTCAGCCACCACGCCCTCCCAGAGCTTTTTTTGAGTGTGGTGACACATTCCATATGGTTAGGGATTGCCCCGGTCATGGGAGGGTACATCTTCACAGACTTCTCAGTCATAGCGTGCCCCTCAGAGTTCACAGGCTATGGTTACAGCTCCAGTCGCCGCCCCACCTGCTCAGCCAGCTAGAGGTGGAGGCCGGGGAGGCAGAGGTCTCCCTCAAGGGGGAGGCCAGACCAGATACTATGCTCTTACCGCTCATATCGAGGTTGTTGCATCTGATTCTGTCATTACGGGTAATATACTAGTATGCCACAAAGATGCATCGATTCTATTAAATCTAGGATCGACTTACTCTTATGTGTCTTCTTTATTTGCTCCGCATTTGGGTGTATCTCGAGATTCTTGGAGTTCCCTTGTTTATGTTTCTACTCCAGTGGGGGATTCACTGGTTGTGGATCGTGTTTATCGGTCATGTTTGGTTATTCTTCATGGTTTGGAGACTAGAGCAGACTTATTGCTACTCAACATGGTTAATTTTGATATTATTTTGGGCATGGGCTGGTTCTCACCCCATTATGCTATTCTTGATTGTCACACCAAAATCGTGATACTTGCTATGCCAGGTGTACTGCGTGTTAAGTGGAGTGGCACTTTGGATCACACTCCTAGCAGAGTTATCTCTTTTCTTAAAGCTCAGTGTATGGTTGAGAACGGGTGTGCAGCGTATTTAGCTTATGTGAGAGATGTCAGTGTTGGTATCCATTCTGTTGATTCACTCCAAGTGGTACGTGATTATCCCAATGTATTTCCATGTGATCTTCCGAGCATGCCACTTGATAGAGACATTATTTTGCATTAATTTGATGGCGGGCACTCAGCCTATTTCTATTCCTCCATATTGTATAGCTTATCCTGAGTTGAAGGATCAGATACAGGAATTGCTTGATAAGGGCTTTATCCGTCCCAGTGTTTCACCTTGGGGTGCTCCTATCTTGTTTTTGAAGAAAACTTATGGTTCCATGCGTATGTGTATTGATTATCGCCAGTTGAACAAGGTCACAGTGAAGAACCGTTATCCTTTGCCTCGTATTGATGATCTATTTGACCAGCTTCAAGACGCACGAGTGTTTCTAAGATTGATTTGCGCTCAGGTTACCATCAGTTGAAGATACGGGAGCCAGATATCCCGAAAACTACTTTCAAAACTCGGTACGGTCATTATGAGTTTCTTGTTATGTCATTTGGGCTGACCAATGCCCCAACAACCTTCATGCATTTGATGCATAGTGTATTTAGGCCATATATAGACTGTTTTGTCATTTTCTTTATTGGTGACATTTTGGTGTATTCCCGGAGTCGGGAGTAAGGACAGTTCTTCAGAATCTCAGAGAGAAAAAGTTATATGTATAGTTCTCAAAATACTAGCTTTGGTTTGATTCAGTGGCATTCTTAGGCCACATGGTATCGAGTGAGGACATTCAGGTGGAGCCAAAGAAAGTAGAGGTTGTGCAGAGTTGGCCCATGCCGTCTTCAGCTATAGAGATTCGTAGTTTCCTTAGATTTGGGGGGCTACTACCATCATTTTGTGGATGGGTTCTCATCGATTGCAGCCCCTATGACTACATTTCACCCTCAGATGCACGGATCCGAACGCACTATTCAGATTCTTGAGGATATGCTCTGTGCGTGCATGATGGACTTTGGAGGTTCTTGGGATCATTTCTTGCCATTGGCGGAGTTTGCTTACAATAACAGCTATCAGTCCAGCATTCAGATGGCACCATATGAGGCTTTGTATAGAAGGTGGTGTAGATCTCTGATGGGTTAGTTTGAGTCGGGTGAGGCCAGGCTATTAGGTACAAATTTGGTTCAGGATGCTTTGGAGAAGGTTAAGGTAATTCAAGATAGACTCTGTACAGCCCAGTACGTAGACCGGAAGCCTTGTGCGTGCATGATACAGTTTGGAGGTTCTTGGGATAATTTCTTGCCATTGGCGGAGTTTGCTTACAACAACAGCTATCAGTCCAGCATTCATGTGGCACCATATGACGCTTTGTATGGAAGGTGGTGTAGATCTCTGATGGGTTGGTTTGAGCCGGGTGAGGCCAGGCTATTGGGCACAGATTTGGTTCAGGATGCTTTGGAGAAGGTAAAGGTAATTCAAGATAGACTCTGTACAGGCCAGACCAGACAAAAGAACTACGCAGACCGGAAGGTTCGTGATGTTTCCTTTATGGTTGGAGAGCGAGTTCAGCTCCGGGTTTTGCCTATGAAGGGCCTTTTGAGATTTGGGAAGAAAGATAAGCTGAGACCATGGTTCATTAGCCCTTTTGAGATATTGAGGTGTGTTGGGGAGATTTCTTATGAGCTTGAATTACCTCCCATTCTGGCAGGGGTTCATCCGGTATTTCATGTTTCGATGCTTCGGAGATATCACGGTGATCCGTCCCACGTGTTGGATTTCAGTTCTGTCCAGTTAGACAAGACAAGGATCTATTTTAAGTTGAGGAGCCAGTTGCTATATTGGACAGGCAGATAGAAAGTATGAGGTCAAAGAATATTGCTTCAGTAAAGGTTCAGTGGTGGGATCAGTCGGCCGAGGAGGCGACTTGGGAGATCGAGCAAGATATGCGCAACCATTGCCCTCATCTTTTCACTACTTCATGTATGTCTTTATGCTCGTTCGAGGACGAACGAATGTTTAAGTATAGGAGGATGTGACGACCTGGATGGTTCTCTTAAGAATAACACCCTGATCCCCTATTAACTGCTTTCCCCAGGTTATTTCTGCTAATTTGATTTGCCGGGATTTTCGGCTTTGAGTTTCGGAGAGTAGTGAGACACTTAGTCCCTCAATGAGAGCTTAAGTGTTAGAAAGTTATCCATAGTTGGAACAGTGTGAATACGGCCTCAGAAAGGAAATCCGATGGTTTCATTAGTTTTGTCAGGTGATTTCGGGGTTAGGAGCGTGTTCGGATAGTGTTTTGGAAGTCTGTAGCTAATTTAGGCTTAAAATGCCACAGTTTGAATTTTGGAAGTTTCCTGTTCGATAGTGAGTTTTGATCCGAGGGTCTAGAATTTCGAGAGTTGTTGTAGCTTCGTTAGGTCATTTGGGGTGTGTGTGCAACATTTCAGGTCATTCGGAGGTGGTTTGGTTAGGTTTTTTATCAAAAGCGTGTTCCGGAAGTTTTAGAAAAATTAAGTTTGAATTCGATGTGAATTGGTGGATTTAATGTTGTTTGAGGTGTTTTAAGGATTGGAACAAGATTTAATGAGGTCTTAGGATATGTTGGCATGTTTTGTTGAGGCCCCGAGGGCCTCGGATGAGTTTCGGGTGGTCAATCAGACCATTTTTGAGGTGTTTTAAGGATTGGAACAAGATTGAATGAGATTTTAGGATATGCTGGCATATATGGTTGAGGTCCTGAGGGACTCGGGTGAGTTTTGGATGGTCAATCGGACCATTTTTGTCTTTGAGAGTTGCAAAAATAGTTGTGCAGATGTTGTAGAGAAATTGGCCTTCGCGATCGCGTGGGGCCAGTTACAATCGCGTAGAAGGATTTTGTGCTGGCCTGCACTTTGCGTTCGCATAAAATGTCTCGCGTTCATGGTAGGTGAGGGGTTTGTGCTTTGTGTTCGCAGAGGGAGGCCCACATCGCGTATAAGGTATAGTGTCTCAGAGGTTATTACCCTTCAGCGTTCATAGTAGGAACCTCGCGTTCGCGTAGGTTGGAGAGTTGAAGCATCGCGATCGCAGTGCTTTTGATGCGTTTACATAGTATATTTTTGAAACCTTGGAAATTTTTCCCTTGGAGATTGCGAGGCTTGGGCCGCGATTTGCGATTAAGAAAATATTAGAACAAGGCAGAAAGTTATAAACATTTCATCCGCGAGTTTGGGGCTCATTTACTCCATTGTTGACTATTTTGAGAGCTCCTTGAGGGAAATTGAAGTGGTATGCAAGGATAATTGATTGGAGGTAAGATTTATTAACCTAAAACGTGATTCTATTGTGAAATCAACCTAGAAATTCATGGAAACTTGGACAAAAATGGAAGAATTAGGGCTTGGAATTCTGAATTTTTAATCTGGTATTTGAGGGGTCATTTGGACTCCGATTTTTGTGTTCTTGTTATGTATAGACTCGTGAGAGTATGAGGTTTCCGAAAATATAAGTTTTATTTGATTCTGAGACGTTAGCTTGAGGGGCGTTTTTGTTATTTTACCTAATTTTGCGTCTTAGCTTTGAATTTAATCGTAGAATCGGTTGGTTGAGATATTATTTACGATATGTAATTGAATTGAATAGATTTAGGCTATTTGGAGTGAGATACTTGTGGAAAAGGCATGATTTCTAGTTGACTTTGAGTCGATTCGAGGTAAGTGGCTTGTCTAACATTGAGTGGGGGATCTTCCCCTTAGGATATGATATTTGGTAATTGAATGCCTTGTACGTGAGATGACGAGCGCGCACTTGAGCTAATTATTGAAAATACAATTTTGCTTTAAGTATCTAAAACTGAGTTCCTTTCTTACCTGCTTTATTATATACTTGCAAATTTTAGCCTGATGTTAGCTAGAGAAGCATGTTTAGTTGATATGAAACTGCCTATTTACTAAATTGCCCCAGTTTCATTACATGAATAATGCTAGGCTAGAATTACTTGTTGTCTTGATATGAAACTTCATTTCTGAACATCTCCTTGTTGTTGTTGTGTATTTACATTGGGACTACAGATGTGGGATTCCAGTAGCTCCTCCCTTGTCTGTTTACTTTGGGATTACAGGTTAGATTCCCGGTAGATCCCCCTGTACATTTACTTTGGGACTGCGAGTTCAATTCCCGATAGATCCCCCCTGCATATTTACATTTGGGACTACAGAACGAGTTTTTTTATAGATCCTCACGCATTGATAGTTGGACTACGGGATGATATCCCAGGAGATTCTTCGGAAATATACATATGATGGATTACGGGACGGTATCCGAGGAGATTTACTGGACAGTTGTTGAAAGGGACTACAGGACAGTATCCTGGGAGATCCTCGTTTACTATTGGTATTGAGCTATTCTGATTTTGGCTTTACTCTATTATTTGTATTATTGTTGTTGCCTGGTATAACCTGTCTTATTTATTGTCGTTTTCATTATATCATTTATTTCATATTGTTGAAGCTTATTATTATGTTTAACCTCAGTAGTGCCATGACTTTCCTCGTCGCTACCCGACCGAGGTTAGGCTTGGCACTTACTAAGTACCGTTGTGGTATACTCATGCACCTTCTGCGCATGTTTTTCATGTGCAGATCCAGGTACCACTGCCCAGGCGTATCACCCTTAAGGCGGAGAGATTTAGCAGAGACTTCAAGGTACATCTGCCGCGTCCGCAGACCGATGAGTCTCTATCTTATTCTATCTTATAGCAGTTAGCTTTCCTTCTTACTATTGTTTTAGACATTCTGGAGTTAGAGCATTTTACTACATTTCCTTCAGCTTGTGTACCCGTGAGTTTCCAAATTTTGGGATAGTATTGTAGTAATTGAGATATTGTGTTGCATGTGCCGGGTGGCATTTTACATTCCGTTTTCTATTTTGTTAAATCTTGATTTTGAGTTATAATTTCCGTAAGTTATTTGTTTCTGCATTGTGAGGCTTACCTAGTTGTAGAGACTAGGTGTCGTCTGACATGTTCACGGAGGGCAAACTGGGGTCGTGACAGCTTTGAGACAATAATTTTCCATATTGTTATCATGGTGACGTTTTTTAAGAAAACATATAATTTTAAAGTGTTAGGACCGAAAAAATACGTGTCATGCGGAAGCTAGCGAAACAACCCTTGAAGGACGACAAATCATACAACAAAGAGAAATACCAAACGAAACACAAACATTTAACATGATTCGGTCAACTGACTTACGTCTACCGCGGAGATGAAAAATTCACTATGATAAAAGAGAGTACAAAATATCGAGAGAACAGCCTGACGAAGAGGCAAACACAAGTAAAACACCAAAACTTTCCTGTAAAGTTCTCTCCCTAAACACGACTCTCAAGCCCTCTATGGCTACATTGTGAATGCTACTGAATGTGAAGGAAGGATCCTCAGCTTATAGAAGTCCAAACCTTTTCCAACAAGAAAATGGACTAGCCATATATTAAAAATTTATAATTTCCTTTAACAAAAAGAAAAACTCAATTATGATAAATATATTATCTTTTTCTTTATGAGATAGGAAAATAAACTATGATTAAAAAATTTAGACAAACACCTATGATACCCTTTGCATGTACCTGCTTTTACTCTTGCACGTTCTAGAACGAAAATAATTTTATAAATTTTATGTTGAAATAACATATGATTCATATATGAAAAAAAGATTGTCCTATTGATTTAAAGCTTTTGTTGCTTTTAAGTACTTTTTGTTATATATCGGTGAGAATGGGAGAACAAGCTAGAATTCATACCTATTAAATTTTTTACCTTTATTATTATTCTTATCATTATTGTTGTTGTTAATAAAATAAGCATATTTTGTAAATTTGTTTTATGTTGTGCGGATATAGGAATCTGATTCAGTGAATTTGTCCTGCAAATTCATACATGTATTTTACGCATTCTATAGTTTACTACTTAGTTATTGAGAGGATTTATTAATTCTGTTGGTATTTGTTAAGTCAAAAGCAAATTCTTACAAAAATAAACTAAATGCAAAAAACAAGAGTCTCCTATACGACTTTTAACTTAATTGACGAGGAGGTGAAACTTTTCTAGAATTTTGTTTCTTTAAATTGGATACGACGTTACCAAAATTCCTACTTATTAAAAGTTGGAAGCATTTGTTGAAACCAAAAAAATATTCTTTTTCGGTTTTAAAATAAATAATTTTTTGGTATTTTTCTTGTGGTTCAGAATAAATGATTTTTCTAGATTTTAAGAATGAATGAATAATTTTTTTCTTACATTGTCTATGGAGTAAATAATGTTGGAATATGTGTTAGGTGTATTTATGTAAGATAGTAAAATTTAATAACATTGTTAATTAATATTAAAAGGTGAAATTCTTAATATGTATGAAAATATCTAAAAAATTAATTATTTTAGATAGAAGAGAGTAATAAACTATCAAATTATAGAAGAGAGATATATCATTGATTGTTCATCATGTCATAAATACAAGTATAGAAGTCATATTTGGTCAAATGAACACTACTCAGCTCAACTCTCTGAGAATGTGAAGATGCAAGCTTTTTAGGTAATTTAATATCTATTGTATAACTCAAAAAAAATTCTTGATATGTATGCAATAAAAAATTTATATACTTTAGATATTAATTTTGTAGTGCTTGATAAATAAATTAAAGTATACGTGCAAACGCACGTATACTAAATCTATTAATCCTAAAAGTAAAATAATGACTTACCGTATGCATGCATCAAGTTAAATCACAACAATTTTGACCGTTAAAAATGGATTTTTATCCCCCTTCAATGACTAATGACTAGTGAAACTAACGGTATTCAGTGTAATTAAATTCATTTATACACACAACATATATGTGTGCGTATGAGAAATATATTACTGAAAGATACGTATATTGGATTATCAACCAGCTGGAAATACTGTAAACGAAGAGTTTATTCTTATTATAGATACTGAAGTACTTTCTCGTAGGCGAAGCTACAATATTAGGTATGGGTAAAAAGGACGAACAATCTTTTATTTAAACCTTATATTTATATTTGAAAACTCACTAAATAAATAAATATTTAACTCTGAAGCTAATATTCAAGACGAGATATAAATCAATAAATTTAAATTTTAACTCCATCTTTATTAATAACTTTTTGTTATAATATATGAACTCCGTCTCAAATTACCTGTCTTGTTTCTCTTTTACACCTCCTATAAGAAAAATTAATTAGATGAGATTTGTGACTATTTCCTCTTATTTATGTCTTAAGATATATTCTCTCTTCATCGAATATTTATTCTAGTTATGAGTGACCTCCATCTTCAAAAATAATTACTAGTAAAAGTAAAATACAAAGAAACTAATTAATTTTATCTCAAACTTTTAAAATAATAAATAATGTAATATAATTATTTTTAGAAATAACGATAAACAATTTAAGACAAAAGGAATATATAACTGCAAGAAAGTGAAAATAAATATAAGGAATCTAGAGAGACCCAATGATTCAAAACATAGTTATATTAACCCTTTTACCTCCGATCACCGAACCCGAAGAAACAGAGAAAGGCAAAATGGATACCAAAATGATTTCGTTGATGACATTACTCATCAAGCCCTTTCTCCAAGATCGATATGGTTGATGAATAATAACCTCATGATCAAACGGCTCATAAAATTTTACAAAATCTTTTTATTTCCATATCATGAGATGTTCATTACCCCAATCAAGTTACAATTCATACTAGCTACCATCTTGCAGTATTGGTAGCTATCATATATATGACCTAAGAAAAATAAAAATAAAAATAAAATTCAATTCTCAAATATATATTTCCGACTTTAAGCATGCTTTGTGAGTAAATGGAGGAGTGTGGGTCTTTATGCATGAAATGATGGCAAAGATGATGGAGGGACCCAAATGTATGTTTCATTTTTACAGTTCCTTTCTTTAAAATTAAAGAGTTCAAAGTTCTATAAAAACGGTATAAAATAATTCTAAATTTAAGAAAATTACAGATAAATTTTCATGATAAATATTAATTAATTGTATAGGTCACAAATTCTACTTGTGGAAATAACTACTAATGCTAATATTAAGGTAGGCTATCTATATCATATCCCTTGGGATCAGGGGTGGATCCACTCTTTAGTATCGAGTTCAACTAAACCCACAACTTTTATTGCGGAGTATAAATTTATATTTAAAATTTATTAAAGTTACAATAAATAGTATATATGAATTCATACCATTAAAAATATAATGGTTTAATAATGCTAAAAACCTAAAGATAGAATTCATATATTTTTAATCCTGGATCCGCCTATGCTTGGGTATGATCCTTTTTTAAATTCCGAATACTTTGTGCATTGGGTTGCCTTTACCAAAACAAATGGAAAATAGTTATTGTATACAGACAAAATCAGGCTCATCTACCACATGGTAGATCGGGCTCGGAACATGAGGAACTTACCCTTAAGATCGACCCCGAGTCCCATCGGACCAGAACCCGAGGTCATAATGTCAGTCTTTGAGAATATTGAGTCTGTGATCCCGGAATCGACTCTGACCCCGAAGGAGCTCAAGAAAATATTGTTAGTGTAGTCAACAGATGGCCGAAATATGTGTGAACAAACAGATTATATGGCAGGAATTTTGGCACGTATTAATAAGGAACCGACAAATCAGCAAATCAAGAGATCTTTTCCTTTTATAGAATTATATCTAAAGTATGATTTCCCTACTATATAAAAGAGATCAAATTACTTGTAAAAGACATTGTAACACGCGTTCCAAAGTAATATATAATTAATTTCTTTCTTTGTGCTCTTGTTCTTATGTATCTTGATATCAATCTAATTGCATCTAGTTCAAGTGTGACTGACTTTCCATGATTGTAATTGTTCAAGTTGTATGGTTTGATTTTACTTTATCATTGTATATTTCAATTGCAATTCTAATTAATCACTTTGTGTCAATTTAATCCACGTATCCTTAAAACTACTTACAAATTCAATTGTTATCTGATTTTGAAGGTAAATAGTTTAGCGACCACCGTGAGTCTAAGGATAATAGTGGTTATTTGATACAAATCTCCATAACACACACTACTTTACACTTGTTCTTTGAAGTTTCTCTAATTTCAAGTTAAAACTCAAAAATATCAAATTCTCAATTAGTACCCCCGACATGTTGATAATGAGCCCAGTCATCATGGTGAAAATAACAACATAGTGCCTGGTAACAAGGCATAGCCCGTTAACCCTATCAGAATTTCAGTTAAAACCTATTGGATGCTAACTCACGTATGGCTATCAGTACAAATCTGTTTACCGACCCCAAGAACAACATCCGAGCTGGAGGCCCATCGGCAGCATTAAAATACTGAAAACAATAGAGAATATGTGATCAGTTTGCATATGATCTTTTAAATGTTACAGGCTCAACATGCGGTGATAACTCAGTTGTCGATCCATCCTAGGAAATCACCCACAAGATCAAACCAATCATAGAGAGGTCGAATGGAAATGAGTGGGGGACAACGCGAGATCATAAAAATGCTTGAGGAGCTAACAAAATGGATAGAATTATGGGAGAAGAAAATCGAAGCAAATGATAAAAAGGTAGAAAGCTGAAATTCTAGGGTTAGCCAAATCCTTAGAGCGCCGCCGATATTGAAAGGTCTGGATTCCAAGAAGTTAGTGCAAAAACCTTTCCCTCCGAGTATGGCTTTGAAGCCGATCCCCAAAAATTCCGTATGCTCGAGATTCCTTAGTACAATAGAACGACCAACCCAAACGAGAATGTTACCTCCTACACATGCGCCATCAAAGGGAACGACTTGGAGGATGTTGAGATTGAGTCTGTTTATTGAGTAAATTCGGAGAAACCTTGTCAAATGGATCTATGGTATGGTATCACAATCTACCTCCTAATTCTGTTGACTCATTTTCTATGCTTGTAGACTCTTTCATGAAAGCACACGCCACAGCTATCAAGACCGAGACCTAAAAGTCGGACCTTTTCAAAGTAAGACGGAAGGATAATGAGATGCTCAAAGAGTTCGTGGCCTGGTTTGAAATGGGACAGATAGACCTGCCACCGGTCGCTGATGATTGCGTTGTTCAAGCTTTCACTGAAGGACTCAATGTTCGAAGCTTGGTGACTTCATAGCAGTTGAAGCAAAATTTGATAGAACATTTGGTGGTTACTTCGGTCGACGTACATAATCGGTATCAATCAAAAATTAGAGTTGAAGATGATCAACTTGGGGACCCTTTGAGATTCGTTTATCCCCTCAAAACCGTCGACAGAGTCAAGAGATATATCGACGATGAACCGAGGTCAAACAGGGATCATTATCAACCTTACAATAGAGATAGAAGAAATATTGGGTCTGGGTATGCAAAGTGAAAGGAGAAGTAATCGAGATCAGAGCAACCGGAGACTCATAAGCAAGAATGGTTTCGACAGGCCTATCGGGTATAAGTAAGCACCAAGGTTATAAGAATATATAACTATAAAATCGATGATGCCTCAATTATATTAGCTATCGGGTGCATAAAGGACACCAAATAGCCTCGACGTCTACAATTTAATCCTGCCCAAAGGGATCCTACTTGGATATGCAAGTATCATGGCACTCATGGCCACATAACAGAGGATTGCCAAAAGTTTAGAGAGGAAGTACCCCAGCTATTTAGTAATTGGCACCTTCGAAAAGAGAGACCGAGCCAAGAATTATTTAGGAATATTGAGTCTAATAAAAAATTGAACAAGAAGAACCTCAACGCGTCATTAGCATAATTATCGATGGGGTCGATGTCCCTCAAAAGCCTATGTTGAAGCATACCAGGGTATCCATCATAAGGGAAAAATGTACTCGAGATTATATACCGGAGGGAACCTTGTCTTTTAATGATGAGCATGCAGAAGAGACCATGCAGCCCTAAAACAATGCACTAGTAATACTGTACTCATAAATAAATCTCGGTTAAGTGTGTTTTAATTGATCCAGGTAGCTTGGAAACTATCATCTGATCGAGGGTCATAGAACAACTCGGCTTACAAGATCAAATCATGCATGTAGTCTGAGCTCTAAATGGATTCAGCATAGCATGTGAAACTACTAAAGGAGAGATCACATTACCAGTGAAAACTGCCGGGACCATCCAGGAAACCAAGTTTTACTCGATAGAAGCAAATATAAGGTACAACTCCTTGATCGGGAGGCCATAGATCCACAACTTGAGGAAAATGCCCTCAACTTTGCACCAAGTGTTAAAATTCGCAACACCGAGAAGGATTAAAACAATCTACGGAGAACAGCTAGCCACAAATGAAATATTTGTGGTTGAAGAGGCGATTCTAATATCCTCACTTACAACGACAAAGGGGTCAAGTTCGGCCACAAAGCGAGGAGCTAAATAACAATCACTGACACCAGCTCCGATCCAACTAGAGAAGCAGGGGACTGATGATGACAATAACTACAAGGTTTCCAGGTTTTTTATAGCCCCCGATAATTATGATGCCAATAAATCGACAGTCCAGGAGCTGGAGCAAGGGTTTAAATCCTGAGTTCGGAAAAAAGCTCATTTATTTTCTTATAGCTAACATAGATTATTTCGCTTGGTCCCACCTTGATATGACAGGGATCCTGCCGGAAATAACTAGTCACAAGTTAAGACTGTGAAATTCCATCTAGTCAAACAGAAGAGCAAGCCCTGGTCCGAGGTTAAACATGTTTTCATCAAGGATGAGGTATCTAAACTCCTTAAAATAGGGTCCATTCAGGAGGTTAAGTATCTGGATTGGTTAGCAAACATAGTGGTAATCCCTAAAAAGCGGAATAAATTAAGAATGTGTGTAAACTATAAGGATTTAACTAAGGCATGTCCCAAGACTCCTTCCCTTTTCTTAAGATCGATCGCATGATTGATTCCACATCCGACCACAAGATCCTCAATTTTCTCGACATCTCCCCGGGTGCAACCAAATATGGATGAACCCGAATGATCAGGAAAAAATATCTTTCATCACAAAATTTGGCATATACTGCTATAATGTGATGCCATTCAGATTTAAAAATGGCGTGCTACTTATCAGCAAGTAGTAAACCAGATGCTCGAGAAACAAATAGGAAAACCAAATCCATTGAAGATATCACGATTGCGGACAATATGAAGGTTGTGCAAAGATTAACTAGACGCATAGCCGCCCTAGGGCAATTCATTTCGAGTTACTCCAATAAGAGTCGTCGATTCTTCTTACTACTGCAAAAGAAGAATAACTTTTCATGGATCCCGGAGTGCCAACGAGCCTTAAAGGGGCACAAATGGTATCTATCGAGACCACCACTACTTCACATGCCGAAGATGGATGAACAACAATGCTTATACTTGGCGGTATCGGAGATAGCGGTAGGTGGAGTCATGGTCTAAGAAGATCAAGGTACGCAATTTCTAATTTTCTGTGTTAGCATGACTCTAGGTGAGGCTAGAACTAGGTACCCTCACTTAGAAAAATTGGCGCTAGCTTTGCCAAGTGCCTCAAGGAAGCTGAAACGATATTTTCAATATCATCTTATATGTGTTGTGACTACTTAGCTATGCAAAACATTATGTATAAACTTGAGCCCTCAGGGCATTTGGCCAAATAGGCCATGGAAATCGGCGGGCACGATATTGAATATCGACCACAGATAGTCATTAAATCTCAAATTTTGGCAGATTTTGTAGCCGAATTTACGTTGTACCTAATACTCGAGGCCGAAAGAGAGTTGCTGGTGAACTCGAGGACGTCTTCAAGAATCTGGACCCTCTTTACGGATGACGCCTCGAACGCAAAAGGGTTTGGACTTGGCATCATATTGAAGCCACCAGCAGGAAATGTAATTGGACAATCTACTAGGACTATGAAATTGACTATCAATTACGCTGAATATGAGTCCATGATTATAGGTCTTAAACTAGCCGAAAGATTGAGGGCGGAGGTGATCGAAGCTAAGTGCGACTCCCTCCTCATGGTAAACCAAGTTAATGGAATATTTGATGTTAGAAAAGCACATATGCAAAATTTTATGGACAAGTTGCAGGAAACATTACATCGGTTCAAGGAGTGGACCTGTAACATGTACCTTGGGATCAAAACAGAGAGGCTGATGCCCTTGCTAACTTATGATCGTCGGTCGAGAATGACGAGCTCAACTTACGGAAAATCGTACAACTCATGAGATCGGTAGTGGAAAAAGGCTATGCTGAGATAAACTAAACAAGCCTAACTTAGTATTGGAGAAAGAAATATATAGAATATTTGACGGCCAAAAAACTGCCTTCAGATCCAAAGGAATTAAGGGCTATGCGTACGAAGACATCCCGATTTAGCTTGTTCGATGACGGAACCCTGTTCATAAGAACGTTTGCTTGCCACTAGCGATATTTCTAGGACAAGGAGATATCGAGTACGTTCTGAGGAAAGTTCATCAGGCCACCTGAAAAAATCATTTAGGTGCCGAATCATAGGTACAAAAGGCAATCAGAGCTGGCTACTACTGGATCGATATGTAAAAATATGTGAAGGAGTTCGTACAAAAATGTGATGAATTCCAAAAACATGCTCCAATGATTCACCAACCTAGGGAGCTAGTGCATTCGATTTTGTCGTCGTTGCCATTCATGAAGTATGGAATGGATATTGTTGGCCCTCTTCCGCGGGCACCCGGTAAGGCTCAATTTATATTGTTTATGGGTGAATATTTTTCTAAGTGGGTGGAAGACCAGGCATATGAGAAGGCCGGGGAGAAGGAAGTCATTGATTTTATTTAGGACCACATCATATGCCAGTTTAGAATCCCATTAGAGATTGTGTGCGACAACGAGAAACAATTTATCGTCAACAAAGTGAGCAAGTTTCTCGAATATCATAAGATCAATAGGATCCTATCAACACTTTATCACCCTAGTGGGAATGGACAAGCAGAATCGACCAACAAAACCATACTCAAAAACCTCAAAAAAAGGTTAACCGATGCTAAGGGAAAATAGAATGAAATCCTACCCGAAGTCTTATGGGCATACCGTACGACTTCGAAATCCAGTACTGGAGCTACTGTATTCTCACTGGTTTACAACACCAAAGTTATAATACCAGTCAAAGTCGGGGAACCACGTATCAGATTCTGATATGCAACAAAGCAATTGAATGGTGAGGTCATGAGTACGAGCATGAAGCTATTAGATAAAAGGCACGAAAGTGACCTTGTCCGGTTGGCCGCCCGAAAATAGCAGATCCAGAGATATTACAATCGAAGGGCCAACCTTCGACACTTCAATGTTGGGGAATTAATGTTAAGAAGGGTCACACTAATCACCCAGAATCTGAAGGAGGGGAAGATAGGTCTGAACTAGGAAGGACCTTCAAATTATTAAGAGCATTAGCAAAGGGTCCTACAAACTCGAAATGATCAACAAGGAGCAACTACCAAATAATTGGAACATAACTCACTTGTGAAGATACTACTACTAATGTACAACCCCATTCATTCTTTTATACTTATTTTTTAACTAATACTTGCAGGTGACCAACAAGGAAAGGCACAATATTTAGGCCTGAAAGCACGTGTTGCACTCTTTTTCCCTTGAACCGGTTTTGTCCCAAATGGGTTTCTCAACAAGGTTTTTAACAAGGCAACAGTAGATCATGCTAACTTACAATCGAAGGTTGATCGCCGGTGTCGAAGATCACATCAATGGTATTTGCGGCTTTTTTATGATCAACATCGGACACCGGGGGGCATGAACCTTGGATAATGACTATAGCAATGAAAGAGACTTTGTGATCGAACGGTCTCGGCTCGATCGATAGGACTTATTAAGGGCCAAATGGTCAAATGAAGTGTGCTTGCGTAGACTGCTCGAGCCCTGGCATAAAGCTTGTACACATGTATAATTATTACACACAAGAATAAAAATAAGTCTCTACCTTGCGGATAAATATCTCGTCTTTTAAAAAATTTCTTTTTGTATTTCTTAAGGAATTTCCTACATCCGAACCCCTAAAGGTATCAAGTTAGAGCTCGAGGGCACATGACCTATTAGGCAACGGCTGAAGTTTAGAGGCTACGGTCATCCCTATATGGAGACTGTTATCTTAGGGAAGCCCAAATAACTCGAAGTGACTAGCCCACTAGGCAGCACCCGAACTAAATAGGCCACGGCCATATTAATACGGCCCTGAGACGTCCGAGACCCGTAACAAAAAATAAGGCCTTCAAAACTTCTTAAAGGTTCTATAGGCTACCCTCGGCAAAATATAATTTAAAAAATTATCAATACTTCGGGGAAAATATTTTCGTTCATACCGAACCCCCACGATGACTTAACTAAATTAATATTGTAGGCAAAGCTCGTCGAACCTTCGAACATAACCTAACTATTTCATGCTAAGGCATTTCAATCTTTACAAACACAAATAACAAAGCAAAGGAAAAACTCAGAAAATGCTGAAGGAAAAAGGCCTTATATACATATCAAAAGAAAAAGGAGAAATAGCCTCGATATAAATTTTTACAAAGGCCAATCGGCCTCAACAAAAAATGAAGATAGCACAAAAATAGAAAAACAAAAAGCGCCTAAGTGGTCTAGTCTTAGCCAAGGGCCGCTTCATCTCCAGAACCTTGGGGATCTCCTCCGCCCTCGGATCCACTCAAGCCCTCAAATTCTTCATCATCCTCGGGATAAGCCAAATTCTTGGCTTCAGCTTTTGGCACTCTCAATTTCGGCCGACAAGTCGAAGCCTCGAGCATGAATTTCCTTGAGAGCCTCCCTTTGGGATTGCCACTATGCGCCTTCACGTGCTCAACAGTACACTTCACTCGATCCTGGGCCGCCTAGGCATCGGCCTTATATTGGGCCATCATCTCATCGTCATTGGTTTAACCACAACGACCACTGACTTGGTCAAGCTCCTTGGCTAGATTTTCTCGATTGAAGACGCCCACACTTAACTAAGATTGGAGAGGCTCAATCTTTTTCTGCACCACAGCCTTTTCCTTTTCCGACCGAAGTAGGACCTCAATTGAAGCCAATTGTGCCTGTGCAGTTTCCTTTTCTGAGACCAACCTGTCTATTTTACTTTTCCACTTTTCGGCCTCGGCCTTTACCATATCCATCTCTGCCCGAAGTTAGTCAATCTTATCAAAATTCCGTTGACGTGCCGATTTGGAGAATTAGTCACCAAGTCTAGCTCATCGTCACTAACCTCAAAGACTTTTACCTTTTCCACTAGGTAGGCGTGCTCCTTCTGAGACGCATCTATCTAAGCTCGGAGTCTCTTAGCCTCCCCTTCATGTTGTTCGTCGAGAAGTTTTTAAGCATCTCTCTTCTCAGTGAGCCCTCAAATTTCGGCCTTATACTAGTTTATCCCTTCCCAATATTGGAGAAAAGTCTCGTGATGAAGCAGCAAGGCCTACAAACATACAAAAAACAACTATGATCATTTATAAATTAATCTAAATACAAATTGGAAGTCATCAAGAGGTATCTGAAGTAACCCAGTTTAACAGCTGTGGTGCATCGTTGAACAGGAAGAGTGCCTCCACCTCATTCATCTTGGATTGGTCTTCCTCGGTTACTAAGCATATAAGATAAATGGCCACTCATACGGGGGCAGATAGGACCCGGGCATCCTCCGGAATGGAGATGATGATCGATCGTTGTCGGTCAGGATCTACGCTTGGGGCTGAGAACTGGTTGATTAGTTTTGGACTTGAGGAAGGCTGGTTTGTTCTTGAAGATGGAGTTTTCCTCAGCACCGCCAAGTCACCCAATCTAGTGATACCCTCTGTGGTGACAGAATCCATGCCATCAAAAAAGCCATGGAAGGGGTCTTCCTCTCCACGAGCCCCTTCGTTAGGGCACTCCTTCACCATCTGAGCCTCATTGAACATAGACTGAATGAATGAAGGAGATTCAGAGATGTCTATCACAACTAGTACATCCTTTGGGGCATTACCTACATCACGGAAAGCATCGGCCACAGCCTCCTCGTTGGCCTCCCTAGCTTAAGGCATATCTGCCTCGTCCATCTCTAGTCCGAAGGCTCCTTATCTCTCAAACTGCAACTACACGCGGCCATTAGATTAGAGACTTATTCTTTTTCTTTAGATTTGTCTCTCAGCCAGTCAAGTGAATCTGAGGGTGGGGATCGAGCGCTTGTATTTTCTTTAGGCTTACGCACCAGTCTTCTTTTTGTTTTATTCTTCTCTAAGCTTAGAGAACTGAACTCAGACCCCATATTTCTTTTCTTCTTATCGCCCTATTAGAGTAGGGGACTCGTTGGGGCAGTCTTCGCCACCAGAAGGAGGCCTTAGAGTGATATCCTTGGATAAATATCCAAAAGAAAATGAAGTAAGTAAAAACTCAGCGACACAAAAGAAACCTAAGTATTATTCACTTGGGGAAAAAAATCTCACAATCAGAACGGGACTCCCACCGGCCCTTCGAAATTTTATGCATGCGCGCTCAGAGTATGACCTTTGTAGCACGATCTCGACCCACTCCTTGCGTCGAGGGATTGCATTTGTGATCCAAGAAACAACTGCATCACCACCTAGCAACGATAAAAAAAAGGAAGAAAGAGTGAAATAAAATTTTCAAAACAAAATTTTATTTACGTTCTATATTCAGTGTCAAGCAGGATCAGATCTGAGGTCCTCACTCGGACAAAATGGCCTATCTATTCTCGATCCCGATCTTCATCAATACTCGATAACGAGGCTTTAATGGCCTTGATTAGTCCACCTCCACCTGAAAGAGTCGGGGATTATATAGGCGCATGAGATGGTCGACGGTAAGCGAGTATCCCTTGATCTTGATCATGAAGAATCAAAAAAGAATCATGATCCTCCAGAATGAAGAGTGAATTTGACCGAGGCGTACCTTGTATCTTTTGCAGAAGTCGATAATTATCGGATCTAAAGGGCCCAGAGGAATAAGTGTAAACACTTATGTATCCCTTAAGGTGGGTGGTGATATATTCATCAGGTTCGGAGATCACCACGTGATTGTCAACCCAGTTACAATCCTTTTTGACAGTGGAAAGTACTTATTTAGTGATCGAGCACACGTATCTCGAGACCTTCTTACACTAGACGGGTACGGAGGGAAGTTTCTCAACCATGAAATCAGTGGTTACCGAGCATCCACCAGAGATGAACGTGTTCAAGGGGGTTCCGCTATTGGTTCTTCGACAGTAGTATGCGCAACGCTCTCCTCGGCAATCGGTCGCGATGTAGAAGGATTTTCTTTTTGGGGAAATATTTTTGAAAATTTTGCCATTTCTTTTAAATTGAGGGAAAAAGGTGAAAAGAGGAAATTAAAGGAATACACTTGATGATTTATGATGAAGACGAGCAAAAGTTCTTACAAAAATCTCAAGAAACCAGTATACAAGTGCTAGAAAGTATAGAGATTTCTAAGAAACAAGGGTAGAAAGTTTGGGTGTAAAAGTTTTAATGAAGGAAGGAAGGGGTAATTATGGTTTTCAAGCGATGGTTCACATTTAGAAGTGGTCGACCAGCAACTGACAAGCATTCAATGCCATTAAGACTTATCTCACGCTACGTTTCGTTTATTTTGTCGTTTCTGTTGTGGGGTATCGAAGTGAGAATCAAAAGCTCATATTGTTTCTCGTCGTCTACCCTTCAAAAAATGAGAGGACTATCTATATACAGTCAAAATCGGACTCATCTACAACATGGTAGATCGGGCTCGAAACATGAGGGACTGAAGATCGATCCGGGGTCCACCGAACCAGCACCCGAGGCCATAATATCTGTCTTCAAGAACATTGAGTTCGTGGTCCTCGAATCGACCCTGACCCCAAACAAACTCGAGGAAACATTGTTAGCGTAACTAATAGAAGACTGAAATATCCGTGACCAGCGGATATTTCGGCGGGAGTTTCGGCACTTATCAATAATGAACCGGTAAATTCGCAAAATAAGAGATTTTTACCCTTTATAGAATTGTATCTAAAGAAAGACTCTCATAAATATAAAAGGGGCCTGATTGCTTGTAAAAGATATTGTAATACGCATTCCAAAGCAGTATATTATTTTTTTTTTCTTTCTTCTCTTGTTCTTTTGTATCTTGATATTGATGTAATTGCATTCGGTTCAAGTGTGACAGACTTTTCAAGACCGTAATTGTTCAAGTTATACAGTTTGAATTTACTTTATAATTATTTATTTCAATTGTAATTCTAATTTATCATCTTGTGTTAATTTAATTCACATATTTTAAAATTATTTATAAATTAAATTTAATGTTATCCAATTTTAAGAATAAACAGTTATTTCTACTAGTTATCATCATATAGGAATCCCTTGGATTGAGGAGTTGGAAGAAGTAGCTTTGGTATGTGTGGGACATGTTAAGTTAATCACAAACTTTTCTTTAACGTTTATGAGCCACACTATAAAAAGAAGACCGAACAGAAGAAGAAAAAGAGGTGATATGCATGTGATCCAACAGCCTTTATGTTCCCCTCTTCTAACCTATTTTAACCAAAACCCACTCCCCCTTCTATTCATCTCTTGTTTGACATTCTTTCACTAATTTCACTTTTCTGTTTAATCATGCTAACTTCTCTTCCTTTGCAAGATCCCCTTTTTTTGTGGGTCCTTATCTCATGTCAATTACGTCGAATCATCTTTTTTAATGTTTGTCCTTTCATTTTACTAAGTATGTTTTCATAAGTATTCTTAATTTGCACTCACGTTTTTGTGTTAATTTAGTATATACATTTCAAACCACAAATGGGATGACCGTTTTCAACTTATTGTAAGATATTTAGGTAGGGTATCGTTATTGGCTTTAGATGTGAGTATCGTTATTGGCTTTAGATGTGAGAATTCGAATTAGTCGAAATTTCAATATGATCGGTATTGAATATCGTGTAAAAAATAAAAGTTACTTTTAATTCCTCTTTTCCTATTTCGCTTTGTAGTAATGTTTTCTTTGGTTACATCCGAAATATACAAAACAATAGTAGTTGTTATGTTCATTTTTATACTTGGAGGGATCTTTAAGAAAGAAAGGAAAAAGGTAGAAATAAAAGATCAGGGAATGAAAAAGAAGGAGATGAAAAGACGCAAAGAAAGAAAATGGAGGAAAGACGAGTCTTGTTTTTCTCTCCTTTTAATGTAACAATATATAAAGCGTATTAAAATGTGATTTATTTTTTTTTTTGAAAAATAAAGAGCCAAGCCATGCATGCAAGTCTACATTCTTTTGTTGTAGAAAACTCCTTTTGGACCTATGTTTGATTGAGGGAAAAAAATTCGAAGCTACTTTTTATTAGTGATTTTCACTTAAAGAAGCTTTTGTATGGAGGCTAACACTCATTTATTATTCTAATCCATCTTCTACTTATAGATGCTTTCCTATCTAATCAACAAATGAATTTTTTTTTAGTCTGACCAAGGGGAAAAAGTTACTATTGAATCAAAGTTCCTCCTTTTCTTTTCTTTCTTTTAATTAATTTACTTTTTATTTGTTTGGTTTTCTAATTTGCTAATATTATTTTGATACCATAGTTTGTAACCTTTACTGACCTTCGTTTCGTTTGGTTGACAAAGGGCTTTTTTCTCCCGCAAAAGAAATTTGAAGAAATTTTAGAAACTAACATCATTTTCAACATAATCTTTAATATTTATAAAGCTACATGTTTGGAAAGCAAATGTCATCGACTGGGTTACTAGAAGAAAAGCTAACGTTGTGCTATCTTGTGTTTCATTAAATTATTCTTCTAGTACAGTATATACTAGTTCTACTTTTGGCTAGCATCAATAATGAAAGGGAATATTTATATTTCTTAAATCTTTGTGGGATTTACCCTAGGCACACTGACTTTTAAATTACTTTATACGTGTAATTTAACATGTTTTAATATACAGCTAGCTCGTTTCACTTATTATACACATACCTATAGTTAATTAAATTTTAAGAGATCCGATAGTATAGAAATTACTTTATTTTTTCAATATATATGAAAGTTTAAACTCATTTTGAAGCATGGACGGAGCAAGAGTTTGGGAAGCGGGTTAGACCAAACTTAATAACTTTAGTCTAACTCTGTATTTGTAGATAATTGAATATGTATAAATAATACATAGAACAAAAAAAGGAGAAATGAAAATACAGTACGAAAAATAACGTGCATGCATTAATGGAGTGGACGTGGCCTGAAAAATGGGTACTGTTAATAACAGATTGAAGGAGAGAAGGATTTTGTCATATTAGAAAGCAAAAGAAAAAGGGAGAGAGTATTAGGGAGTCGTGGGCAGAAACAGAGACTATGAGAAAAAAGAAAGAAAGACAAAGAAAATAGTAACCTTCTTCTTCATCTTCTCCTGCACACTGCCCATTTATTTCAGATCTCCATTTCCTCGTGTGTACCCTTTTTTAATTGTATTCATTCATGTATACTGCTGTCAATTATCCCCCTTCCGCCGTCCCCCGTGTCACCCACCCCCCTCGTGAATCATTTATCCTCTTCTCAATTGCACCCCCCAACCCGCCCCCCCCCAATCCCCCACCCCCACCACAAATAAAAAAAACCCAACAACTGTTTTGCATATATGACCAGAATGCAGTGTACCGGACAATCCCATGCATCTTGCAGAAGACCAACTTTGACTCAAGCCTATTTGATATGAGTTTGGAAAGTTGATTAAATCATACCCATTTTTATACTCCATGGTGTAACTTCCATAAATTAACGGTATAATTTTTTATTATATATTATTAATGTAATTTAACATATTATAGTAGCTTGTGTTATTCTTAAGTTACTAGTTTTACTTATAGTGAATACTTACCGATAATTATCTAAAAGAAAATTTATAAATATGTAGACGTTAAATTCTTTTACGATGTCGAACATAAGATGTTATGTGTGCCTAATCCGACCACCAATACTTGAAACGAATAGGATCTCTCCATTTTTAATCACATGTCTCATATTCGATTGTTTGAGCGGTGTATAAAGACTTTCCCATTAATGGTCTTACGTGCCACGAAGTCACCACAATACGAATATCGGATGAGGAAAAGAAAAGGTTATTTCTGTCGTAATTTTTCACCCATTTTATTGTTGTTGTAACAATATACTCCCTCCATTTGAATATAGATGAGCTACTTTGATCGCACGAAGTTTAAGGGAATTTTTTTTTAAATTTGTAGTCTTCAAAGCTTAAAGGGTAAAAATTTTATGGGACTATAATATTTGTGTGGTTATAAAAGCTTCTTATTAAGGATAAAATGGGTAAAATAAAAAATTTTAAGTAGAATTATTTTAAATTTATAAGTTTTATTCATTTTCTTTTTTTAAGCTTAACTGTCGATTTGTATTGATATCAAAAAATATACAATGTAATCCTAAGGTAGTAGTATGGACTTCTACTACTCATTTACACTTTCATTCTAGTTACACTTGAATCCTAACTACTCAATTCATATACACATCACTACCTAACAGATAATATTCAACCAAACCTAAGGGTAGAAATTGAGCTTTTGTAACCCATCCTTCCATCTTTTACAATTCCTATTTCTTGCATGTAATAACATTGCTACTTCTCTGCAACATTGTCCTTCATCAAAAGTCTTATTCTCAAACCTGATCAGATTTCTATTCTTCCACAGCAATGCAACAGCAGTCACAAATGCTGTTGCAGTGATCTCTTTCTTCCAATTTTTACTCTTGGCATTGCTACAAATCCATTTCAATTCATTCTCCCAGCATTCAGTAGTTCTTGTAAGTCCCAACCATATACAGATTCTCCTCCAAACTCTACTGGTAATGTCACATTCAAAAAATAAATGTTTAAACTCTTCATCAAACCTTTTGCAGAATGCACACAAAGATGGTATTTGGATGCCCATAAGCTGCATCCTCTCTATGGTAGGAAGTTTCAGATGAGCAGCTAACCAGACAGTGAATCGATGTCTAAGTAGAGCAGATGACACAAGCATTACATTCCTCCATACAATCTTAGGAAATAGGCAACAGTGCAATATAGAGTTTATGAATTTGAAATTTTCCTAGCTTGCAAACACTCTGAAGTCTGTTGAATATATTACCTTGCAACTGAGTATTCTCCAACACCAATGTCCTACTATCCAATATCTTCTTTACCACCCATGATGAGTTTGATGGCACAGCCACAGACTTAATGGTTCTATTCTTGATATAGTAGGTATGCACCCATTTAACCCAAAGACAATCCTTCTTCTTTGCCAGATCCCATAGCAATTTAGCTATAGCTGCTTTGTTCCATACTTCCATTCTCACAACATTGAGTCCTCCAGAGGAAATAGGTTGACACACTTTGTCCCAAGCCACAAGTGCTCTTCTGGATAAGGTTGCTTTGCCTGTCCATAGATAAGATCTGCAAACTGCCTCTATAGCCTTCAATACCTTCTTAGGAATTATAAACACCTGAGCCCAATAAGTCTGCATTCCAAAGATCACAGCCTTTATCAGTTGAGTTCTGCCAGCATAGGACAGAAGCTTTGCAGACCAACAAGTAATTCTTGCTGTGATCTTTTCAATGAGAGGCAAATAATGCTGAATAGATAGTTTCTTAGAGTCCAGAGGAACTCCAAGGTATCTGAAAGGAAGATGTCCTTCAGTGAAACCTAAAGCAGCAATAATCATCTCTCTAGTATCCTGTGGAATTCCTGCTAAATAGATTGCACTCTTGCCTACATTTGCCTGAAGTCCAGAAGCATCTGAGAATTTGAGAAATGTGCTGTGTAGGATTTGAATGGAGACTGTGTCAGCTCTATAGAACATTAGCAAATCATCAGCAAAACATACATGAGAAATGTTAAGCTTCCTGCATCTAGGATGGAAGTTGAAATTTCCATCCTTATGTAGCTGTTGCAGCAATCTGTTCAAATATTCTATGGCTAGAACAAATAGATAAGGAGACATAGGATCCCCTTGCCTTATACCTCTCTTAGCATTGAATGGTTTAGTAAGATCTCCATTCATTACTAGGGAGTATGAGGCAGATGAGATGCAAGCCATAATCCAGTCAGTAAATTTAGCAGGAAACCCCAAAGTAATAAGGATCTGCTTCAGAAATCCCACCGTAAGGTATTATAAGCCTTCCTGAGATCCACTTTTAGAACACATCTAGGTGAAACCCCTTTCCTAGAGTATCCTTTAAAGATTTCATGGCTAAGAAGAATGTTATCCATGATACTCCTACCTTCTATAAAAGCAGATTGAGCAGGTCCAATCAAGTCTCCAATTACTCTTTTCATTCTTCTGGTTATAACTTTGGATATGATCTTATATAGTGTAGTGCAACAAGCAATTGGCCTGTAATCTTTCACTGTGGTAGGAGATTTGACTTTAGGAACAAGGGCTATTGCAGTAGTATTGATCATATGAGGAATTTTACAGGTTTAAAAAAACTCCTTAGTAGAAGAATATATCCTCTTGTACTAGCTTCCAGTTCTTTGAAAAGAACTCAATGGGAAAACCATCTACTCCAGGAGCTTCATCCTTGGGCATCTCATTAACAGCTGCATTGATTTCCTCCATTGTGACTGGACAAATAAGAACTCTTTGCTGCTCAAGTGTAAGACATCTTCCACCTCTCATTATATTAGTATCCACACAGGGCATTTCAGCAATAGATTCTCCCATTAGAGATTGGAAAACCTTTAAAAATTCCTGTTCTACAGCAGTAGGCTCAGAGTATGAATAGAAGTGATGTTATTTTGACCTGTTCTGATCCTCCATTGTGCATAAAAGTACTTGGTATTTGCATCTCCACATTCAATCCATGTAGCTTTGGATTTTTGTCTCATTACCTGCTCTTCAACATTGTTCCATTTATCAAGTTTTTCTAGCAAGCCTCTTTCTTCAATAATCAACTCCTGTGAAAGACAGTTTGTCTGCATCTGTAACTGTAGAATATCAAGTCTTTCTCTAGTCTGGAAGATCTGTTGTTTGTATTTGGCTAAGTGGTCATTTAACCCCTTTAGATGCTGCTTAACTGTCTTCAATTTGCTCCAAATCTGTTGCATATGAGTGCCATGATAAACCTTTTCCCAGACTTGCTTCACAATTTCATGAAACTGCTCATGTTCCATTACATTTCTATATAGTCTGAAAGGTTTAGGATGTAATGGCCTATATGCACCAAATTTAACTAGAATAGGGGAGTGATCTGAAATCAAGGGATTCATGTAATCAGCCTCCAAGTGTCCAAACTGTTGTAGCCATTGAAAGTTGCCAAATGCCCAGTCTATCTTGCTATATACCCTAGAATCAGCATCTTGTTTGTTTGTCCAAGTAAAGTGCCACCCAGTTGCTCTTAAAGAAGTAAGTTGTAATTCATCTACTGTGCCTTTGAAGTCCCTTGTTTCAGCCTCAGTTACAGGAGAACCAATCCTATCATCTGAGCTTAATAGACAATTGAAATCACCACTTATAAGCCATGCATCTTGTTGAGGAATAGAAATTGTTCTGAGATCCCTCCATAACTGTGCTCTAAGAACTGCAGTGTTTTGAGCATATATAACACTGAATTGAAATCTGACTAGACTTCTTGTATCCTCTACTAGGCAATGAATAAACTGATCAGAAAGAGTTACCCCTTGAATCTGTATATGGGGTTTCCATAAGGGCCATATCCTCCCATTAACAGCTTTTGCATAATTGCACTGCCACAGCCAGCCTTTTGCAACCCTGTCAAATATTTTCTTGGCTTTATGCTCTTTAACTCTTGTTTCAAGTATACCAATAACATCAACTTTATTATCAGTAAGGAATTATTTCAATTCCTTCTGCTTTGGGGACTGGTTAAGTCCCCTAATGTTCCATGTAACTACAATCATGGATCAATATCTGGTAGACTGTAAGAAGGCCCAGGATCAAGCTGTTGCCCTTTTCTTCCCATAACTTCCATGATTCCTTTCCCTCTAATACCCATACTAGCCACCTATTCACCATTAGTAGTGATAGCAGTGTTTACTTCACTAAGTTGATCTTCAGAATTCAGTTGCTCATTCAGCTGCAGATTAACTTGATTCTCATCTAACTTGCTTGAATCCTGATCTGTCTGCACTACTGATACTGGTGGGTCAACAGCTTCCTCAGACTGCTTTTGGACTTCATCATTTGCTACATTCTTCTTTACAATCCATTCCTTCTTCTTTTGTTTCCCCTGCTGTTTGTGTCTAACTTCACCTTTCCTTATGTCCTCTTTCTCCTCCTCATGTTTGTCTGAATTCCCAGTAGAGTACCAACACTCAATTGTGTCATGACCAAACTTGAGGCAGTGGTTACAGAAGGTAGGTTTCCAGTCATATTCAACTGACTGAACCTTAGATCCATAAGGTGTATCAATTTCCAATTCATCCGGAAGTTGATAAGCAGCATCAACTTCTACAAGTATTCTGGCAAATGAGATTTTATCATAATGAGCAGTAAATTTATCAGTATACAATGGTTTCCCAATCGCACTTGCCAACTTACTCAATACCTCTGTAGACCAATACCCTACAGGAAGACCTGGGAATCGAATCCAAATAGGTATAGTGCTTAGCACACTAGCCTGAAAATTAAAATCAACTTCCCATGGCCTTAGTACCATAGGCTTACTTCTAAAAGTGTATGGTCCAGATTGCATGACTGTATCTCTATCTTCAGCACTGTTGAATCTAAAGATACAATACCCTTCAGCATGCATTAGAACTTGGGGCTTAGTGACAAAATTCCAAATATGAATAACAAAGTTTTCCATATTTTGTTCACTAGGTCTATCTCCAATTACAAATCCAATCAATGCATTCTTCCAATACTCCAGTTGTGGTTGTAAATCCTCTTCACAGATCTTCACTACCTTTTTACCATCTCGCATAGTAGGAGGAACAAATGATAAAGGCTTACTCATTTGCACATCTCTGTTGCCTCTGACTACTTCCGCAAGTGTTGGTTTTGATTTCCCTGTCTCAACAGCTTCAACATCAATTGGTACTGGATTTTTTGGTTCCATAACTGCTGAAAATTGTAATCTCCTCGCTGTTGTATCACTCATCCCTTCATTTCCTTGCAATCGATCCTTATCTGCTTCTGCATGCAATTGATCCTTCGACTGGTACTTCAGAGGAAGAAAATGGCCAAATGTTAGGGGTTCTAGAGTAGTCGTGATGCCATGCTCAGGTGTAACGAGCTTAGGAGGGACAACATTAACAATCGGAGCAACATTCCTTCTCTTTCTAGCCATTTCCGGCGACAATTCGGCCGTGCTATTGTGCGCCGGAGATATCACTGTTCTATTGATACGCTAACGTGCGCCGAGAGCGTCCCTCATGTTCCTTATATGTCCATTTCTAAATATACTAAAAAGAAAAATACATCATCTAATTTGAAATGGTAGGAGTAATATATATAATGAAGATTGCTTGTCATTGTCGTTTGAGGAAAAAAAAAAGCTTTTTGGTTTACATTGTACCAAGTTTTCTTTAACACGATTTCTTCAGAAATGTACTCATGTATTTTCAAAAGCGTATAACTGTACTAAAAAATCTATGTTTTGCTAAATGGTAGAGAATCTTAATAGGCTAGATGCCTGAGCTTTCTTTAACAAAATAGTAATAGGTAATTAGTGGCATTAACTGAGTACTTGTTTTGGAAACAGGTGATTAATATTGATGTTGCACAAGAAACTGAACCTAATTAAAAAAAAAATTAGGGTTATAGTTAAAAATAAGTTAAAAAGAAGAGGAATAAAATGTGGAGTTTCTCGCCCCTGCAGAAAGGGTCCAAATATATAGGACAAAAGAGAGTGTGAGAAGAGACAGGGAAGAAACTTGTAGGTTGTCCTACACAAAACTGATTTTGATTCTTTCTCTATTTCTGCTTTATCAAAAAGGCGTGCATTAGTGTCACTATTCGCATAATCAAACAATTAACATTAATTAATTAAATTAGATAAGAAAATGAGAATCTAGGTTTAAGGTTTTATCCGTATTCGGTCTGTGTTTTAAGCTGTCTCTCCTTGGAATTCTCATCTCAACATTATATAATGAAGATGATGGTTTTGAGAATTATTTATTGTATTTGTATAGTTGAGTAGAGCAGTAGTAGTAGTATTTTATAGGCAGTGGTCATGTGAGAGAGAGGGTGGCTAAGTGGGGTTCACTTTTCACTGCAAAAATATTTAAGATATAGTAGTAATAGAATAGAATCTTCTTGGTTCCTCTCACTATCCCTTCCTTCTCCCGAGATTTTACATATATACCAAAACAAAAACCAATGTCTTTCCTCATACTATCAATTTAGTACTTCTTAGGGGTGTGCATTCGATTTATCGATTCGATTTTGACCCTTATCGATAATTACTTATCGATTATCGATTTGTATATATGCTTATCGTTATCGTTTCAATAAGGTTTCGATTTTTTCGATTTCGATTTATCGATTTTGGGGTCTTATCGATTCGGTTATCGATTACACCAATAAGAAAATTTGCGGGATTTTACGGAAAGTATATCGCTATAAACGCGCCTAACTTATATGGATAAAAAGAAGCTAAAGTAAGATGAAACCATTTATAACATAAAATTTGTATTAACAAGCACATGCAAGAAAACTAAAGTAAGGAATCAAATGTATGCCACCAACACTCCAACGGTATAAAAAAATAAAACAAGACAAAATACATCATCATGACTAATTTTATTTTCCATTAATTTGAACTTCATTCCCTTGATCTTTAAATATAATTATTCCTTAAACGTGGTAGAGGAAATAATAGGGTAATGGACTTAGAGTAAATGAAATGGTATACATTAGGGAAAATGATATTGTATAGCCGCTTTCAAAATAGTAGCGGAATATATATACATTCTGTATGTTATATTAATCTACACAAATAGGTAATTATTCATTTTATAAGTGTCTACAGTGATAGGGGTGTGCATTCGACTTATCGATTCGATTTTTACCCTTAACGATAATTGCTTATCGATTATCGATTTGTACATATGCTTATCGTTATCGTTTCAATAAGGTTTCGATTTTTTCGATTTTGGTTTTCTCGATTTCGATAACAGATAATCGATTCGATTTATCGATAAATCGATTTGAATGCACACCCCTAGTACTTCTTTTATAAGTAGTGGGCTCCTTCCATATGACTCTCTTAGATTTTCACTTCTTTTTTTATTATAGATTTTTAGCTTCACTTCCATTACCACCACTCCCTAAAAAAGAAAAAGAAAAACAAATGAATTCACGTGAATTTCTTAAATGGGAGAAAGTCCTAATTCAAAATTATCCTTGAGAAAATATGAATTTATATTAAAAACAAGATACAGCCAAACCCTTTATTAACCGTCGATATAAACGCGAAGTTTTTCTTATATTTCATGCTTTAAACAGTGGCGGGACAGGATTAACTTAAGGGGATTCAAATAAAAGAGATTGTGACTAGTAAAAATTGAACCAGCAACCTTATAAATGTTTTGAATATTCTTAATCACTAAGCTATGTTTTCGAACTATGTCAAAAAGATTCAAAATATAATATATAGAGATACAAAATAAATTTTACATTATATGACAAATGTAATTTTTCGACAGAGAGAATTCAGGTGAACCCCCTTCCACCCCTCTAAATCCGCCCTAAATTATATATATATATATATTTATATATATCTTCAATAACAGTAATTTTTGTATATCAGCAAAGAAATATTAAATTAAATGAGGTTATTATATAAATGATTGACTATATACGAAGTACCTTTGCGAGAAACATTTAAAATTAATATATATTTACACTTACAAACATTATCTTTTTAACATATAAATGGAATAGCCAAATAGATACTTATAATTGCACATAATGGTGTTTCTTACTCCTCAATTTCACGAAAATTCATCTAAGCACCTAAAAATGTTCAAGATATCCGGTGATTTGCTTGCGATTTAATTTATTCACAGAAAGGAAAATCTTTACATTAAGAAGAGTTTAATTAGATATGCCAACAGGATTATTATATCTGTAACTGCTTCATAATTATCCAATCTAAACTAGAAACATCCATTCTATCATTTTACAATGATACCACTAAAACAAGGGCTTTGATTATTGATCATTTTTGCCTTCCTACATTGCTGAAAATGCTACTATTAATTGCTCATTATGGCTAATGCATTGTTTGGTGTTGATTGATCAACATAGTTCTCTACTTCATAATTTCCTAATTGTGAAAATAATTATCATAACTAATCATAAAGTCTTATTACAACTAGCTATCATAACATACATTTAGCTTCCTACCCACCGACTAGAAAATCAAACTAAAATAATAAAAATAAAAATAAAACAGAAATTAAAGTTATGAGATGTTTAAAAAAGGTGAAAAATAGAAGGTACATCTAAATTGATGCAAAGGTTGAGAGTTACATGTGAAATATTACCACATATAAGCATGTAACATGAATAGGGGAATAGAGTGGTGGGAATGAATATAGGAGGATGTAGAAAATTCCAAAGCAAAAATCACGAGAATGGCATAAGAAAAAGTAGTAGTAATAATATAGAGGCTTACACAAAAAATAAAAATTTGCGATAAAATAATAAAAACAAGGACCCTGTCTCCCATGTCAGCCGCTGAAACAGTGTACAGAGTGCAGAAGCCACGGTGTGTGAACTGTAATATTTGAACTACTGGCTGAGAACAGAATAGTAGTATATAGAGTAAGAAAAAAGAGTGACAAAGAGAAGGTTTATGAGTCTTCTTCTCAGAATTAGAATTAAATGTTATTGTATTTTTTTTAAATTATTGGGACTTGAAGCTGACACTTTATTAAATTGTTTTTTTAATATTTCTGTTGTGTTTTAATATATTATTCCTGAAATATATAAACAATTGTACCAATATTCAGAGATTCTTTACCTTCATGTCCTATTCGATACCCATGTATATGGTCAGATTTAGGTCTACACCCATGTTGTTGACGTATTCAATATACGAACTGATGTGCATTGCATTATTCAGAATATTCTAATTAGCTAAATATATTTCTTAGGAAAAAAATTGTGAGTATTTACGATCATAAGAATTAAAGTTAGAGGTGAATAATTTTTATACGATCATGTCATTTTTAAGATTATTGCAGGTTAACCATTTAGAAAAATAATAAAGTTATTTGCTAAAACATGTAAATACATGTTGTTAAATGTAAAAGTTCTTTGTACGCTCGTTGTATAAAAGTTAAATCCTCAAACTCAAAGTTATACAATAAGAATAATAATAACTATCCAGTATAGTCCCACAAAATGGAGTTTAGGGAGGATAATATGTAGACAAATCTTACTTCTACTCGAAAGGACAGAAAAGCTGTTTCCAATCGATCATCGGCTCACTGATAATGTCAAATGTCATTGACATCCATATATATGAGTTTTGCTTTGCTCCATTTTAGTGACAGAATATATCTAAGAGGGCTTTCCACAGTGTTGCTAGATTTTCTAAGTTTAAACTTATAGCTTGTTTGGATGGTCGTAACATATTGTATTGTATTGTATTATTATTTTAAATATAATATTTATTTTGATTGTTTCTTAATTTCTATTATATTGTATCATTAAATTTATCGCTACATAACGACGAAAAGTATTATGTTGTGAAATAACTGATTTGAACTATCGCTACATTATTTATTTCTCTATCTTGCCTTTTTTGTATTATTACATAATTCTATTTTATCAATTACCCTACTTCTTTATATAAAAATAGTATCTCGTACTTTACTTTTTCTTTATATTATTGCAAGTTTATTTTTCATATTGTTAATGCATAATATTATGAAACGATGATATACAATATAATCTATATATCCAACAACAACAACAACTACCCAGTCTATTCCCACCAGGTGGGGTCTGGGGAGGGTAATATGTAGACGAGCCTTATCCCTACCCAAAAGGGCAGAGAGGTTGTTTCCACTCGACCCTCGGCGATAATCTATATATCCAAAGATTATATATATCAAAACGATACAGTACATTACTATTACACAATATATTATGAGTAAGCATCCTTCACTCCCAATCGAGATATTATGAGATCGAGTCTCCACAAGAGTAAGGTGGGAAGTTCTTAGAGGAAAGAATGTCGATAGTCTATTTGGAAACATCCTCCGTACCACAGGGTAGTAAGATCAGCATACACACTACCCTCCTCAAACCCCACTAAATGAGATTATATTGGGTTGTTACTGTTGCAAATTATGAAATGTACATAACAACCATCCAAACAAGCCGTAAGATTTCAGTTCAAATTTGAATTTTAAAATCTTTGGAAAGTTCACAAACTCTTCGCATTAGGATAACTTTATTTACACTTACAACTGTTATCTCGTGCAAAGTCCAATTCCTACCTCTGCACAATTCCCATGTTGAAGAAAGCGGGAATATTGATGGATTCTTATATGTAGAACATCATGAAATTAAGGAATAGTCAATTTTATTAGGTTTGTCTACCAAAATTATTAATGTGCTTCATTAAAAGCAAACCATAAGATATATTTATATATAGCAATGTAGTAAAATAAAAAGCAATCACTTTTGAACAATTTAGATTCTTAAGGAAGATACTTGTTAGTTTTATGAGGAAGTTATGGATAATTTTAGACAGAAGTTTGTGTGGAGAACAGCCAAAAAGAAATGAAAAAAAGGTAGAAGTGATGATTGGCGTGGTGAAATAGAGAAATTTACTTTCTTTTAACAATAATAATGAGTATCATAGCCATGATCAAAATAATCAGTTGGGGTATCTTATTGAAATTATTACTCATCATTTTCCTATGGTTTCACTTTGGGCCATGTTATTATGTCCCTACTCTTACTGTCGACTATTATCACTTGCTATCAAAAATGAATCAATGTCTTACTTTTATGAATCTCAAATTAACCCCCCCCCCCCCTCCCCCAACACACACCCCACCAAAAAAACCTTATAGGACATATATATTGCATGCATTTTATGAACCATGTTCGTATTCTGACATAAGTTAAGGTTGAAGCAAGTGAGTTTTGATGTATACAAAAATATCTATAATACATACTACTAAAAAAGGCACTATAATTAAATACTATTCTAGGACTTTGATTAGTTTATTATTTTTGTCTGAAAAAGAAATACTTGGGCCATTACAAGGAAAGAAAAGCTATAATGATTTTTTTCCAGCTATTCATGAAAACTTTTTAGGCCAATAATTCAAAATACACCTGAGACACGTCAAAAAGCGAACCAAAAAATTGTTAGTTGAGGTAAGGGGCTCAAAGAAGCCTAGAAACGGTCTAAAAAGTGAAAGAAAAACACTATTCAATAATAAGAGAGAGTGGGCGTGAGAAATTTCAAAGATTAACCACCAAAAAAAATTGCACGAGATGATGAAATTTGGAATATTTACAAAGAAGAGAAGCAATTAGAAGAAGAAGATGTGAAATATCGCCACTGGGAACAGGCTTTGGAATCATGTCACGTAGTTCGATGGATACTTTTTTTTGGTTACCTTATTATTATGCTTTATGCCTGCTAAGGAACAGTAAGATGAGAAGTAGAAAAATTAAAAATGTTTAGATTCGGAATTGGGAAGAGAGTAACAGTGTGGTATTGTTGGGTTGGTGCCATAATACAACAAATAGAAACTTACAAAATGAAAAAAAGAAGAGACTCGTTTGACTTTGAAGTTAAAATACACCGCTCTTCTTCTTCTTCCTTCTTTTCCTTGTAGTTTTCATAGGTTTCTTTGTTGAGTTGTCCCACATCGGAGGGATTTGAGGTCCTTGGTCTCTTATATGGCTTAGGCAATCCTCACCTCATAAGCTAGCTTTTGGGGTTGAGTTAGGCCCAATGTCCATTCTTATCATGGTATCAGAGCCAGACTCATCCCAATTATTGTTGCCGTGGGCTCCCATTTATGTTGTTCACGCTCCAGAGATCTGGGCGTGATGGGGGGTGTTGAGTTGTCCCACATCGGAGGGATTTGAGGTCCTTGGTCTCTTATATGGCTTAGGCAATCCTCACCTCATAAGCTAGCTTTTGGGGTTGAGTTAGGCCCAATGTCCATTCTTATCATTCTTTGCAAAGGACAGAATAATGACCAATTTGCCCTTTCGTTTTAATTTATTATTACCCAATTTAAGAACTACCCTATTTATTTGGTGAACATAGGACTTAGGAGTGATAATTATGGGTTTTTACGTTCCACAAGTGTTTGTACGTAAGATGAAAACAGCAATCGTCCTAAGAGATAGCAAAAAGAAAATAAGTATTCACTTCTTACCATTATTTATATGATGTAATTTGATTTGACATAAAATAAAATTAAAGGAAAAAAAAACTTAAGAAACATGAAATGCTAAAAGCTTAGATGCAAAGCTTAGTGGGTTCATGTTATTTGTATGGAAAGCTTCTCCTTTGTAGGCAAAATAAAAAGTTTGGAACTAAATTACTTATAAAAATGTTATTCTTTTTTAATCGAACTAATAAAAAAGTGTGTTATTTAAATTGAAACAAGTGGAGTAAGAAAGATTATCCCAATGTAGTTTGAGAACTTTGGTCAAAATCCCCTAACCTTTTAAAGGAAATGACTTAGAAATGGTAGTAAATTAAATTTTTACTTAATTAAGGATTTATAGTGGAAACTTAAAAAGAGAATTACTTACTTGCTTGCTTACATAATCCTTTTTTTTTCTTTTTGCTTAAACATTATTGCTATATTTTAAGTACATCTCTATATTTCTTACCTCAATTAATAATACTTCTGACGAAACTTACTAGATTGACCAAAAAAATTACTATAATCGTTGCTTTTAGAACTTTGTAGCTATGCTTCCATTGATATACTACTTCCTTAAATATGTCAAATGTAAAAAAAGTAGTCATAGCTAGTCAAAGGTTGGTAAAATAAGGAAACTTAGCTTAGTTTGGAACTGTAGTAAAACCAGTAATCTTCAGAAGTAGCAGTATCAGGGGTTAAAGAGCAAAGGCAGCCAAAAAAGAAGAGAGAGATTTTACCCTTCTAGTGAAAAGGGACGGAGAAGGTTTATAGAAATAAGCATGTGTGGCACCGTCAATTTCATCTTCCACTAGTGGCTGCGTGATTCAGAAAAATTTGAGTTTAATTTTCACATAGTTAAACCCAGAGGCGAATCTGGATTTTTAGTATATAGATGTACAATTAAAAAAAGAACGAAAAAATGTATTAAGTGGAATTGATCTCTAATCCTCTAGATAAATAAATAACCTTCAACTAAGTATCACATTCAATTTTCTTGAAGCATGGGTGTCAACATTTAATATCATACTAATTTTAAAAAATATATACATAAAATATTTAATTTTGCCGAGAGATCATGAGTTCACGTGCCCCGGCATCTTACCTGTACATCCGCCCATGGTTAAGCCGTAAACTAAATTTACGTTTTTATATTAGTAAATAGAAAATTATATATTGTATTCATAATAGAATTTAAGATGTAAATATGCACATGCTAAGGTTATTTAAATAGTAAATGTAAGTAATTTTATTAATTAAATATTTATTGGTACATTTGCAACTAGTTACATGTAATAATCAGTGACAGAACTAGAAATTTTAGTAAAAATGTCAAAATATACTAAAATAAACACACACAAAAATAATAGCCAATAATATATATATATATATATATATATATATATATATATATATATATATATATATATATAATTTTTAACTAGTTAAACAGAATAAGTTTACGATGAATAAGTGTTAATTAACACTCCGTAGCATGCTTCAAATATATAAAAAATGGATTTTATGTTTTATATATTGATCTTGTAAAAACAATTTATCTCATTTATTGTGGAGAACATAAGTTATATATGTATTGATAGTGCGAATAATATATAAAATTTAAATTTTGGCTCCGCCTTCGTATATGAGAGAATTAAAGTCAGTAGATATGCATTTAAATGTGTCATTTTAATTGACATATAGAAAAATAATCTGTTAAAATTTATTATTAATGTAAAAAGATTTATACTTACCTTATTAAGATCCATTTTTATATAGTTGTAGTGTGCGTGAGAGGATCAAAGTCAGTAGAAAGAGAAGAAAGAAATGTCACGGGTTTGTCTTGAAAGGCCCTTTATTTCCAGAGTCCTAGACATACAGACACTTATTCTCTCTCACTACATAACCGAGGTGCCCTTCAGTAAAATATATAACCCCACCCCCCTCTTTTCCCCTACCCCTCCCCCCTAATTACCCTGTCACCCCACCCCCTTCCACAAAAATAACCTCCTTATTACCTCCCTCACTCTCTCTTCTTCTTAACATTGTTTTCTTGTCATCTTGTTGCAGTGTTGCCACTCTCCTCTTTTCTCTCTAAATATTCAAGAAAAACTGCAAAGATCTTTTAGCTAGTACACACATTTCTACACTTTTCTTTGTTCAATCAATGGCTTTGATGTTAGACAATTGTGAAGGCATATTACTATCTTTAGATTCACACAAATCAGTTCCAGCCCCATTTTTAACCAAAACATACCAACTAGTTGATGATCCAACGACTGACCATATTGTTTCTTGGGGTGAAGATGACTCTACTTTCATTGTTTGGCGTCCTCCTGAATTTGCTCGTGACCTTCTCCCTAATTATTTCAAACACAACAATTTCTCTAGCTTCGTCCGCCAACTCAATACCTATGTAAGTATTCCCTTCATTTTCTCTTCAAAAAATATATGTACAACATATATTATCTTGATTTACTGATACTTTTTTTTTTTGGTGTATTTAGGGTTTTAGGAAAATTGTACCGGACAGATGGGAGTTTGCTAATGAGTTTTTCAAAAGAGGAGAAAAACATTTGTTGTGCGAGATCCACCGTAGAAAAACATCTCAACCACAAATATCTATGAATCATCACCACCATTCCCTTAACCATCAAATGAACATGAGTGGTCCAAATTTTTTTCCAAATTACCCAAATAATAATAGGCTTAGCATTTCACCACCTGACTCAGACGAACTACTACTACAACAACAACCCAATATCAACTGGTGCGACTCACCTACAACTATAACTTCTTCCAATAATAACACTACTGTCACTGCTCTTTCAGAAGATAATGAAAGGCTAAGAAGAAGCAATAATATGCTTATGTCTGAACTTGCTCATATGAGAAAACTATACAATGACATTATTTACTTTGTTCAAAATCATGTTAAGCCAGTTGCACTTAGTAGTTCTTATAATCCTTCCTCTTTATTACCTGCTTCTGCTACTCCTATTGTCCAAAAACATATGATTAATCCTAGACAAGGAATGATCAACAATGGAATGAATATAATGATGAGCAATTTCAACAACGTGAACTCTCCAAGTAAGACATCACAAAGCAGCAGTGTCACAATTCTTGAAGAAGCAGCAGCTGATATGGGTATTAATAGAAGTACTAAACTATTTGGTGTTCCACTTATGTCCAAGAAAAGAGTTCACCCTGAATATTCTTCTTCTTCTTTTAATATGGTGGAGACCAACAAAGCTCGTTTAGTCTTGGAAAAAGATGACCTTGGATTAAATCTTATGCCCCCTTCTTCTTCTTAGACTTTATTATTATTATTCAAGAAATATCAAGTTTTTTTTACTCCCTCTAGCTTTTAAGTACCTTATTTTTAGCCTTTTACATTTTTTCTAAAATGTTAGTGGATCGATCATGAGAAGTTGTGCGTGTGAGTTTCTGTCATATTTGTTAATCCAGTTTGTAAATATAACTTTAGTGCCGGTAATATTATGTTCCAAACCATTACTGCAGGTGGGTTTTTGTTAAGGTATTGTTTTAATTACTAGTAGTTCTTTTTTATTTTCAGTGGAGCATTTATTTGCTTGTCCTCGATTAATGGTCTTTCTAATTCGATCTCTTTCTCCTTTCTTTCTGAAATATTTTCAGTTGCATTTATTAATGCACACGAGAGAAAGTAAGGCACTGAAAGCTTTCTTCTTATTCACTTCAGCTAATGTAGAAAGCTTAACAAGGTTCAGTCCATTGACAAATTTTAGCTCTGGGGCTTTCTCTGATCAAATCATTAATGATGGTACGTACAAATATGGCCATATCTCAACCAAAAAAAAGGTGTCTTTAGTTCTCAGAGTTGAAAACTTGAAATGTAAATTTTGAAATCAAGAAAAAGGTGAGAGAGAAAAGCTGCTGACATTCGAAAATGTGCTCGACTATTTCAAAATTGTTAGGCGTAAAATGTAAGTACTGTATTAGCACTAAGGCTGTGGTAATTATTGAGGTAATTATCACAATTATTATTAGCAAGAAAGTAAACTATGATTTAGGAAAAGCAAGACTTCATAATCATAATGACTTATGTGATTTAAAATTGTGTAGTATCTCAATTTCTCGTTTACTGAACTGCACGATCAGTAACAAAAAAGTGAGCAAACAAACACAGAGATGAGAACAAAATTATGTACAGAGAGCAAAGCCAAATAAATATATAAAATGGTTCGTTATTCGATGATAGTAAATTTTTTTTTTATTTGAGAAACTGACTGAAAAAATTATGTTTTTATGAAACGTTTCTATCAAGGCTAGTTTCTATACTTCTTCTGAAGACCAGAAGAAAAACCTATGTCTTTTCCTACTTTAAGTATCTGATTTTGTTTTCTTTGAAACCTTCTGTGGATCCTTTTTCTCTTTTCTTCTTTCTTTAATTATTTTCTTTCAACTTCTTTATCATTAGTCACTCTTTAGATTTTTGCCTAAGAGAGGGAGATAGGTTTTGACCGGTGGTTAAGAAAACCATCTTTCCTTTTTCCCCTACAACTTTGCTTGTTCTAAATTTTCAATATAAAGATTGTGTAGTGTCTTTTAAATACATTGCTATTTTTTTCTTAATAAAAAAATCCCTCACACTCAGAACTCAATTCAAAATTTAAATTCAGCGGGTTCAGAATAAGTGTGATATTTTAATATGCTCATATTTTTAATTTTTTGCATATTTCATAGTTTGAACTGAAAGTAGAATATTTAGTCCAAATGAAAAGTAAGAAGAAGCGGAGAAAAAAAAAAAGAGGCCTCTCAAATCGTGTAGTATAACAAAAAAGTGGAAGTAAAGTAAGGTTAGAAAATCTTGGCTCATGCAATTATTTGGTCTCATACGAAGAGAAAAATATAAAAACCCTAAACCTAGCTAGTTTGAATGAAGGTTGAGTTTGGACTTTCCTTCTGTCTTTTTCTAAGAAGGAAGAGGCACGTGATTTGTTAGAAAGATATATACTCTATATATATACTTAGAAGGAGAGCTTTGGAGTTAAAAGATGGACCTAAAATTCGACGATCGTGAGGTACTATGACAGTTAATATAAGTATATCACTGCCTATAAACATTGGTACGAGAGTTAAACTAATATCTGATTTTTTTAAAGAGATTTTGCAGCATATATAAAGTTTTTGTCGAAATTTTTAGGTGCCAGCGAATCCTCGACTCATCATGTGTGTCCACCTCTGTCCGGAGTAACAATAATATTATCTTTGTGTAACTTATAGATTATGAGTTCAAGTCACAAAATTAAATACTAATATGTATATTAGAGTAGATTACTTACATTACATTAAATATTTAAAATGTACATGTTCTCCGAATCCTACGTGAATTTACGTGAAGGTTATCTTTTTCCTTTCTTTTCATATTTCACCTAGTTTCGATGAAAAAGAAAAGGTGGTGGAATGGGAATATTTGGCTCTATAGAAAAAAGTGAAATACGGATCATCCGGTTAAAGATACTTTAATCGAAGTTTTGGTGTGTTGCTTAACAGCCGTATTGGACCATGACACCAGTTTTTAAATTTGGGAAAGCAAATGAAAAAAGAAAGTTTAAAATTCTTTTTGAAGAAAATTTATAAATTGTTATGAAATAATATAAAAGACAAGAACAATAATGCAAGAACAAGAGCAATAGAGAGAAGAATGGAGAGAGTTCTTCTTATTGATACTTAGAGATTGTTAGGAGTGTATTACAATGGTAGAAGACCCCTTTATTTATAGGGAGGGGGATGATTTATCTACCAAGAATAGAACTCTAGAATCTCTCTAATTATAGACATTCATCTTAAATAGGAGATTTCATAACACTCCCCCTTGAATGTCTATTCAACAATGTGCCTCGTTAAAACCTTAAAACCAAAACCCAATGGGAAAAATTAAAGAAAGGAAAAAGAGTACACATGTTTGAATATGCGTCTATTGGTTGCCTCGTTAAAAACCTCGCAAGGAAAACCCAGTTGGGACAAAACCTTGTAAGGGAAAAAGAGTGCAACGCGCATTAACTCCCCCTGATAAGAACATCAATTTATATCCTTGAGCATTTGCATTCCAATCTTGTGCACCATCTTCAAAACAATCTTTGGTAGATGTTTGATAAATAAATCAACCATATTGACTTGAATAAATATTCCGCACTTTGAAATCATCATTCTTGATAGATATGAACATCTTCATATAATGTCGTGGAATGACTCTTCAATATCTCCATAGATGTATTCTCAATGCCATCATGCTTATAATAGCAAGATACATATGTACACAAATTGTACTAAGGATGTGGTACTTCAGGACCAAGAATTGCATATGCTTCAAGCAACTTAAATCTTTCAAGTTAAGTCATATAAGCCATATAATAGACTTTAGATGCATATCAAGTTTTCCATGTCATGCTAGACAAATAAGATATCGAAAACTGATTATACATACCTTTGACTTTATACTTTCACGCATTTGAACTATAGGTTCAAAACTACATGTCTTTCATATGGAATCAATTCTTCTTGAATTGTATCTCTTCCATTTAGTTACTTTCTTTGGGTCAGCAAATGCGTATAGCATGCTTTGCAATATGTTGCAATTGAATTATCCCTTTTATGAACTTCAGGTTCATATCATGATATTCGGGGATATACATATACAAATGATAATTCATCCCATGTAACCTTTTCTCAAGTGTTTATCATGTCTCCCCCTCATGTTAGAAAAGCTAACTTGTTTCCTCAACTTTGAGAGTTCATCTTTGTGCATTATCATGTCAATATACACGGCACATTAATAATAAGATGAAATTATTTGGTTCCTGACCCTGAACCACTTGTGAGGGGAGAATATAATATACTCTCGTATACAACGTATATCAAATTGATATATATAACTTTGTTCTCATAAGAAACAGTTTAGCTATTAAGTGGAGGCACTCAATAATTATCTTGCTAAACCAACTTTGATATAAACCAACTTATCAAGATGAACTATCTTGAGTAGACAATCTGGAAATTATGCTCGAAGTTAGATTACTGAGCAATTTACCTCGCAAGCACCGGCCAGGCTGCGGGTTAATAACAATTGCGCATGTAATCATATCATAGATGCATCATATGTGGTATACATGGCAGGTGAATGGGCCCATATTCACCTTTGATATTTCCAGAATTTATGGGCTTCAACCCGAACTCTTTAGTTGGTCAGTTCATTAATGAGAACAAGTGATACAAGAGAATTCGTAAAGAACTTTCTAGTTCTTTAATATTCACCCATGTGAATTTGCACATCATACTTAAAATGAGATGGCTAATACGAATGCTAACTGAACAAATTATCAATATTGATAAACTTCAAATTTACACCATGACATGTGCACTTATCAATAAACTTCAGGTTTATTATGACATGGGTTTTTATACCAATAGATATCCACTTTATTGTGGCATTCTTTCTTTTGTGTAGTACAAACTGGAGAACAAAGCGGGTAGCTTTTCATATGCAAATTATCCCGCTACAAGTTGTAGTAATAGGAGATATCAAAGCCTTTCTTTATTTATAGTCTCAATATTATCAATCGCTTTCGCGTGTACTTTGGAAACTGAATAAGTTTCTTTGAGACTTACTACAGCACAATACTCAATTGTGTTTCTCCAACATAGTAATAATTGGCTCTTCTAGAGCTCTCAATTAATTTTGTACTACCACAGATTCATCAACATCCATGTGGTGAATATCTTTCTTAAAGAGAAAGTTATACCATTATGGTCATGTCAAACTTATATGCAAGATATGTTTCTTGCATTATCGTTGTCCTTTAATAGTCATATTTCCAAAATACTTTGGCGTACAATAGGTACGTGACCAACGATCATTCATGCCATATATCATCTCAAACCTCCTTCTAGGGGTGAGTGTGGTATCATCTCAAACCTCCTTCTAGGGGTGAGTGTGGTATATTTAATACCAATTTCATGTTCATATTCTTCCAATAATGAATATGTATTCGTGAATCAGATGTTGTCACATTCACTTCGGGGATATGTGATTTTGTTATCCTTTTCAAATCTATAAATGCGTCAGGCATTTGATTTGCTATTCATTGCAAATGGATAATCTTTTGTGCCTCTTTCTCACAAATAGAGGTGTGTGGATCAAGATGAGATAATGATGCATTTTTCCACAAAATTTCCCGTTCAACTTCTCCCCCTAATTTTGGGAAAAGTGTCTCATCAAATTGACAGTCCGCAAATCGTGCAGTGAACAAATCTCCTGTCAATGTTTCGAGGTAGCGAATAATGGAGGGCGATTCAACCTCAACAGATATTCCTAACCTTCTTTGCAGACCCATTTTGGTGCGGGATGGCGGTGCTACAGGCACATATACTGCGCATCCAAAGATTCTTAAATGGGATATATTGGGTCCATGACCCAAAACCAATTGCAACGGAGAATATTTGTGTCAATTCGTCAGTCAGAGACGAACTAGCATTGCTGTATGCAAAATGGCGTGACCCCAAACCGAAGTGGGCAGCCGACGAACTAGTATTGCTGCATGCAAAATGGCGTGAACCCAAACAAAAGTGGGCAGCCGACGAACTAGCATTGCTGCATGCAAAATGGCGTGAACCCAAACCGAAATGGGCAGCCTCGTTTTCATGAAGAATTCAAGATTATTCTCATCTATTGTCTCAATATGATATCCATTTTGAATGATATCTTTAAAACTCAACAAGTTCCTTTTTAGACTTGGAGGAGAATATTGCATTCTCTAAGATAAACGTCGTGCCTTTGGGCAGAGTTACAGTTGCTCTTCCGGAGCCTTCAATCAATTTACTTCCCATGGTTTGACATATAAAAGAAAATATACGAACATGAGAATAAACAACTTCAATCCGTTTGTGTCACATAATATTTTCAAAATCTGCTACGGTCAGTTGACAAACTAAATCAGATAGTCGATTATATGGATTACTATGCAGCTTGAAAATTTCAGTTTTAAACATTTTCTTCAAACAATCGATTGTTAAACACAAACAATCGATTATTTGCTATTTTGAAAAACTTTAGATCACACTGTCTTAAGACAATCGATTGTTATGCATAGACAATCGATTGTTGGCTATTTTAAAAAATTCCAGAGCACACTGTTTTAAGACAATCGATTGTTAAGTATAGACAATCGATTGTTGGCTATTTTGAAAAATTCCAGAACACACTGTTTTAAGACAATCGATTGTTATGCATAGACAATCGATTGTGGATGATTTTTGAAAAATTCCAGATTACACTGTCTTAACGACAATCGATTGTTAGACAAAGACAATCGATTGTGGATGATTTTTGAAAAATCCAGATTACACTGTCTAATGACAATCGATTGTTAGACATTGACAATCGATTGTTGACTGTTTTTGAAAAATTCCAGAACACACTGTTTTAAAGACAATCGATTGTTAGTCATAGACAATCGATTGTTGACTGTTTTTGTAAAATTCCAGATCACACTGTTTTAAAGACAATCGATTGTTGATCATTGACAATCGATTGTTTTGCAGTTTTTATGCGAAATATGAGATAACCGACTAGTTTTTCAGGTTAGTCGATTACCTCTACTGGAAAGTAAAAATATTATTGATATTTGAGCATATTGATACATTCTAAAGAACTAATACTAACATTATATCATGAACTAACTAATACGAGCTAATACTAATGGCTATTAGTTTATTCATTCACTAATACAAACAAGTAAAATAAAATCAAATAGCTCCATCTTCTTTCATCACGGATCCATCACCTATTAGGTGGTCTATCTTCCCCTCGGGTTGCTCAAAGAAGTCTGCCACATCCAAGTGGGTGATGTCAAAGTTGTCGTCAGAGACAAAATTCGTTTCAGGGCGTTTTACTCTTTCGAGATGCTTGATAAAGGTCAACCAAAAGTCATGGTATACGGCAAGCCTTTGACCAGTGCCCGTTTTCACCGCAACGATAATATATAGTTTATAAACTATTTGCTTTTGGGTTCTTATCGTATCGTGCTTGTGGCAGAGTGACCAACTTCAGGTTGTCATATCTCTTCTTTAAGCCATTCCACAAGATAGGTGGATCCTTGACGGTGAGATATTCAATCTTCAAACCTTCATCAAGGTGATGGCGCAAGAAAATCAAGGCCTTAGCATAGTTTCAAACCTTCATCAAGGTGATGGCGCAAGAAAATCAAGGCCTTAGCATAGTTTTGGGTGGACGCATTATTTCTGTCTTTAATGGCGTCTCCAAGACCCATAGCATCCAAAATGGATTTAAGTATCCAACACCCATATCATATAGTTCTTGCCCGAAATTTCAAGGGCAACGAACTTTCTTTTCATAATGTCAGACATAAACCAAAATTACATCAAGAGCGTGTTCATACTTACGGGCTCTATTACAATTATCACATTCACTTCAGGGAATGGATCAAAATCATGTGCTTTACACAATCTCATGTCAAATATTACTTTCATAAAGTGAAAGATTATTTTGAGAATCCTTAATGTTCTCATTACCACAATAATGACGATTATAACTTCGTCTATTGCCATGTCCACATCCATTGATACCTTTACGGTAATTAGTCTTCTTTCAGACTTATCACATACTGCTACCACATTCTCTAAAGGGAATGGAGCAAATTCGATTGGACGGAATTCTCAATTATTTGCCCACAATCATACATGAATTTAATCATGGCAGGACATAGAGATTTTACCACTTCATGTGGTTATAATTTCTTACAAACTCCATTAGAGTTATAATCAAACTTTGTTGTCTATGCTTTGTATATAAAATCAAATTATAGAATTCCAAGAATTTGAAAGGGAAAAGTAAGTTACTTACCTTTAAGGTATACCAATTATATTTTCAATGTTTTCTTCCTTTTCTCTTTTGCTTTCTTTTGCTTTCTGTTTCGTTCCTCCCTTTTTTTTTCTTTCTTTTTCTTTTCCTTCTTTTGCTTTCTGTTTCGTTCCTCCTTTTTTTTTTCTTTCTTTCTTCATTCTTTCTTTGAAGCAAAACCCTACACAAACAAAAGTTAAGACAATCGAAAATTTCAATTGGTTAGAGACTCGTGCTGATAACGTGTTATGAAATAATATAAAAGACAAGAACAATAATGCAAGAACAAGAGCAATAGAGAGAAGAATGGAGAGAGTTCTTCTTATTGATACTTAGAGATTGTTAGGAGTGTATTACAATGGTAGAAGACCCCTTTATTTATAGGGAGGGAGATGATTTATCTACCAAGAATAGAACTCTAGAATCTCTCTAATTATAGACATTCACCTTAAATAGGAGATTTCATAACATAAATATTTATATTAATAAAGTGGATGTAAATATTGGAATTTTCTATGTCGAGTCTTTTTAGTATACGCTTTATTGACATTTCCTTCGGTATACCACCTTTATTGACGATTTAAACTTTGAATAGTACTAGTACTAATTAAATTACATGTATATGTAAAGTTTTAGAAGCATCTATTTTCTCTACTTTAAACGAGTAGAAGGTTTGAACCTTTTTCTGTTTCTACAATTTTCGAAACGTGCAATCATGTTAAGGCTTGCTTCCTAGATACTAGTAATTGCTAAATTAACAATGTACTTATTATTACTTGAGGATAATTTGATAAATTCAGAGGACTGACCCTATAGAAGAATCCATCTTGATTTCATTTGGGATCTTATCTTGTCTACAATGTCTAAATTAGTTAAAAGACTTATTGATTGCTTTTCTCTAACTTTTCATACTAATAATAGAGCGTAAAATAATCAATAAGGCTTTTGGTGGAATAATAAATAAGTTTTCATCTTTAACCAGGATAAATTCAAATTTAATCGGACCATAGTATAAATACCGAATATTATATTAAAAAAATAGAGTGAAAATTATAGTAGGTAATATTAATAGTGTATCATCAAGGTATTTTTTTCCCCAAGCGTTCAAAATTGTTTGTACTTTTTTCTTCTCGAGAGTCAATCAAGTGAATCGTGACTATCGTTTAAAACCATTTTGGTAATCATGGTATAATATCGAAATACTTATACATAATTTTAATTCAAAGAGTGGAAACAATCTAGTCCCATTTAATTTTAAGAATTTGTTGGATTGATTATCAATAAGCAAAATTATCAAGTAATTTGAGACAACAAATATAATTTTGGTCCCTAACAAGGATTAATAAAGCTAAGGCACATACAATTTATAGTTCTAAAATTTGATGAGGGTATACTAAAAGGGAAATCAGTAGTTCTAGTCAACTGTTAGGGAGATTAAGCTCTAAATTCTCAATTACCTAGGTAGTACTAAACTTTTATTCTCTCGATCTTATGCTACGATTTTATCTCGATGTCCTGTACTCGTCTTTCAAAATGGATTAGTGAGATAATGTAAGCATGTGCTAAAACAAAACGGGTACTGTCAAAATGTGGTTTGGTTGTAGCTACCGATTGAAGAAGAGAATACATGCACATGTACGCAATACTGATCAATTAGCTTTCATTCTTATTGCAGCCAGAACTAACCAAATGATAAAGGATTAATAGAGGGACAATCGGCAGTGAGGCCATTAGACCAATAAACAATAGGCGCAAGTGGCTTGAAATCAAAAGGGATGAAATCAGGGGAAGTGGTTTCCCGCATAAGAGATTTGGAATTGGTTCCCCTATCTATTAGCTTTTACAGTCAGAGCTCGTCGCATCGGAATTTTTCTTGTGTAATTTGCGAACTATTATATACTAATTACGGATATTGTAAGAATAACCGTTTCCTGTCTGTTATTACACGCAGAGAAGGGATCACAGATTAGTAATTCAGTACAAGATTACCAACAAAGGGAAGAGCAAATTAACCAAAAGTATGGTAAAAACATTTTATTCCTCTTTATACAAAAGCCTATTTAGAGTGTGAATCATATGACTTTTCATTACCTAGTGTGTAAGTATTCGTGTATAGTAGCTATACACGAATTTTCATTACCTACTGTGTAAGTAGACCCCACATATAGTAACAGTTAATTCAATTATTATACCTATAAGGACAATTTCCTCTTACAAGGTTATAAAGGAGACTCACCTAGCTCCAAAGTGCACTTCCAATACCAAGAACGAGCCCAAACCCTCAATTCGGAGCCGAACAATTCAAAACTAGTTAAATGAGGTAGGAACTAATCAGTATAAGCTTACAAAACTGTATTCTAGCTATTTAGGCAATTTCCCAACCCTTACTACAAGTTTCCTAAAATTCGACCCCGGCTCACGTGCTTCGATTCTGAAATATTTTGGAGGAAGTTGTTCTCTATAACCTAAGGATCAATAATATAAGATTTCTAATTCATTTCATAACAATTTTTGTGGTTAAACTTAACTTTTGTTAAAATTCTAGGTTTTGCTCTAAGCCCTTGATTTTACCTAAGTTCTAATATTTAATCCACCGAAGACACAAATATTAAACCAAGAATTAGCGAGAGTAACTTACCTCAAGATGCTAGGTGGAAATCCTCTCTCAAAAGCTCCCAAAATCGTCAATGGAGGAGTGAGAAGTGGTAAAAATGACATAGAACTCGTATTAAATGAAGGTCACTGCTTCAACGATTTCTGCTTCTGCGGTCAGGAAACCGCATCTGCGGTCTCGCTTCTGCGAAGAGGAGACCGCACCTGCGAAAATAGGCCAAGTGGGTTGGGACTGCTTCTGCGGTATTTGAGCCGCTTCTGCGGTTTGGGAGCCGCTTCTCGGTAAAGGGACCGCTTTTGTGATCTCGCACATACGGTCAACCAACCACAGGTGCGGTTATTATAGAAGAAGATGCTTCAGCACTTCACCAAAAATTCCACTTTCACTTGAGCCTCGTCCGATTGATGCTCGGGGCTCCCGGGCCCCGCCCAAACATACCAAAAAGTCTAAAATCATGAGATGGACATACTCGAACCTTCGGAATGCCCGAAAAAATGCTAGATCCAAGAATCACCCCTTAAAATCAAATGAATTAAATTTATGAACTTCAAGTTCTTAATTTTCCTCCAACGAGCCGAAACACACTTAAACTACTCGGATTGACACCAAATTTTGCGTGTAAGTCTTAAATGTTGTATCAGACCTATACCGGGCTTTGGAACCAACATGCGAGCCATATACTCATGTGATAAATCATTACTTGGTTTCTTTAAATCCTTAAAATTTCAGATTAACAATTTCTGATAAAAATTCATTACTCGAGCTAGAGACCTTGAAATTCGATTTCGGGAATACGCCCAGGTCCCATATTTTCCTACGAACTCTGCGGGACTGTCAAATTATGAATCCGGGTCTGTGTGCTCAATATGTTGACCAAAGTTAAACTTGGCCTTTTAAGAAAATCCTAAGGAACCAAATGAGCATATTTCAACCCAAACTCCTTCTCAATCCCAAACCAACCGTCCCCGCAAGTCGTAACTTAACTAAAGCAATCACAAAAAATTTAATTTAAAGAAACGCGATTCTAAAAGGCAAAATGACCAGTGAGGTCGTTACAGTTTTTCTTTTTCTTTTTTATTTTTTAAGTCAATGACACGTGTCACTGTATGACTGGTGCGTGATATTACACACATTTTAGAAAACTGATAAAAAAAAAGTGGTATATTTTAGGAACATTTTAAAAAGATTAAGTATGTAACGTATTTTTATCTGAAAAATGTATAACATGAATCTAATCCATAGCTGAAAGTGTAACCTATATATTTTGCCTTTGTATTTTGTAGTACTAACCACGTAAGAATCATCAAACATGTCAAAATCCACTTTTTTCGTTTCCTTTTTAGCCATGTGAATATTGTTCATTCTAATATTCGCATGTGCATGACGTCTTAAGGTGATTTACCATTTTTTAGTTTTTAATACAAACTATTTAATCGTTGATGATGGATAACACGTACATTATATCATACATTAAATATAATTTAATCATTTAAATAATAACTTCGAAATTAACTGAAAAACTTCTGTAATAGGAGCTCCTAATATTTAAAAATTCAAAATCAAATAAATTTTAAACTTATATAATTATTAATTGAAATAGCATAATATAACTATATACCTCCTTAACCTAATTCATATCCAAAAGAAGAAAAACTGAAATTTTCAATTTTAATTCCTTTTTTATCATGATTTAATAACAATCATCAATATTAGATATAAACAAACTAAGTACGATATTTAAAAATACTTTTTTGAATTAATAAAAATATTGAGGTATAATTTCTCATGTTTCGAATGATAATCCAATCAAAAATATTATATTATCGATTCTAATGGCATAAATGAGTTTGGATATAATTATGAACAAGAATACATAAAATGAAAAAGTTTACAATGAATAAGTAAGAACTAATTTATATCTACACTATATTAAAAACATGAAGGCCCTTAGCGAAATGTTATTCGTCATTTTACCATTTTAAAATTAATTTTACATTGGGCAAATATATAATTTAAGTTGCTTTTTAAATATTTAGGACTTTAAAATCAAGTAAAATTTTAATTATTTTCTAGTACTTAGGAGTTCGAAATCTACTAAACAAGGATAAAATATGTTAAGAAAAAAAAAAGAGAATATAAAAAGCAAAAGGTAATTTTCTTTTCAAACATGTAAGTATACGCGATCGTCAAATATATGTGGTCGCCAAATGCACATGCACGTATATATGCGGTCGTCAAGTGATAAAGTAACTAAAAGTCGGGTGTCGAACCCTCGAAGACTTGTGATTAACTATTAACTAAATTAGACTATCCTAATTATCTAACAAGAATTAAACCCAAAAGTAGTAATGCTAAAGTATTTAAACTAAAAAGAAAATAATTAATGAACTTTAAACAGAGAAGCAGATTTTTGCATTATCAATGTGATGAAAACGATCTAGGGTTATGGGCTATCTAACAATACTATAGTATTATTCAATTGAATTGACTGACTAATTTATCTTGCTTATTGGTTGATATAGTTAATATTGCTCATAAGAAACTTTACAAGCTAATCTAACGCCTATATGTCTCTGGAGTTAAAATCAACAAGAACGTATTTATAATTCATGTAAATCAACCAAGCAAGACATTTAGGTATATGTCTATCCTAACTAAGAGTGTAAACTGGCTCGGGCCTGAACCGAGACCAGACCGGGCCCGCGGTCTTGGCGGTCCTAGTGGACCGGTCCTGGCGGTCCCGGGCCTGCTGGTCCTGGCGATCTCGGGCATGTCGGTCCTATAAGCCCGTGACGGGCCGGTCCAGTAGTGAAGAACCGCTAGGCCCGGGACCGCCAGACCCGAGATCGCCAGGCCCGGGACCGCCAGGCCCGAGATCGCCAGGCCCGGGACCGCCAGACGGGCCTGGGCCGGTCCTGGAGGGCCCAACGGCTCTTTTTTTAAAAAATCAATAACGGCTCTTCTCAAAAGTAGCCGTTTGGAACTTTGTAAAATAGTTATTTGGCCCCCAAACTTTATATAATTACAATTTTTTCCATATCTCAACTATAAATACCCCCTCATTCTTTCATTTTTATTCACCAATTCATGAATATCTCTCAATCTCTATTTCAATCTTTCTACTACAATAGTTTAATTTATTGTTGAAAATTCATGAAAAATTATGAAGTTGTTGAATTGAAGTTTTCAAGTGTTCAACGATTTTCAATTTTCAAGAAGTTGTTCGGCAATCCGGTAAGCTAGTTTCAACTCTTACGTTTTAATAATATATTTTTGTGTTGTTTAGTTTGCATATCTATAATAGTATGGTCTTTCTTTGAAAAAAATCTTCGGTAAAGGAAAAGGTAAAACCGGTAAAAGTAGTGGCCATAATACTACCCTTCCCCCGGCTCCCCGACCTACAAAAGATAAGCAAGTTGAAAGTAGTCGCCAACCTAGACGTCCTACTCCGCCTCCCGTAATGCTTGATATTGATCACCCTTGTTTTCAATTTACCGATAGTGAATTTCTACAAAATGTTGCAGTAGGTGATAGATTAGATGATGAAATTAAGAATGCTCTTTATCCTAATGAACCCATCTTAGCGGAAAATGAGGATGATAATGATGATGATGAAACCCAAGCACCAGATTTAGATGATACACCTACTAGTACTGTTCATAGCTCAAGTAATGCACCGGCACACCCACCTGTAGAAACTCCAACTTTTAGTAGACAACCTGCTAAACGTGCAGAAACATCATTTGTTTGGAATTTTTTACTCAAGTAAGAGAAATAAATGAGGCTAAGTGTAAAACTTGTGGGAAATTACTGGTTCATAAATTTACTGGAGCCTGTAGTGGCACAAGTAGTTTGGTTCCCTATCCCTCCTATTTTTGGTGTTGCTGCAATGTTAAATCCTACAATGAAATTGGGAGGTCCTCAATTTTGGTATTCTAATATTTATAAGGCTTTAGATCTTTCAAACGAGGAAATTGCTACACTTGTAGATGCAAAAGCATCAATTAAAATTAATGCTCAAACTGTTTATAATGCTTATAAAGTTGTGTTAGAGCATGCTAGGCCAAATATTCCAACCCCTACTTCGTCTAGCTCATAATCGTCTATAAGAGCTGCGGGCTTAACAACTCTTAAATCTTGGACGGAGTTCCGGGGTTCTCAAGGTGATAATTATGATGAAACTTCACATCTAAATGAGCTTCAAGTTTACTTGTCTCAGGGACTTGAAAAGGAGAATCCAGACGGCTCTTTCGATCTTTTGGAATGGTGGAAGTCAAGGGAAAAATATTTTCCGGTTCTTGCAAGGATGAATCGGAATGTTTTATCAATTCAAGCTTCAACTGTTGCATCGGAGAGCGCTTTTAGTCAAGCAAGACTACAAATCGGTGATCATAGAGCGGCGATGAGGGATAACTTGGAAAAATCGGTGCTTTTTAGAGATTGGATCCGCGCAAAAATAAGAAATTTGGAATTGCAGAATCACAACCGCGCGATAGATGAAGCTTATGAAGAAATAATAGCGGAACTTTTGGAGGATTTGGCTTCGCCCAGAAGTGGTGATGAACAAGCTTCGTTACCACCACCACCAACAGAACCTCCTCCCCACCTTGACGGATTTATGAGATTTGTTAGAGATACAATGTAGATTATGATGTAACTTGCACATTGGCACATCTTCTTTTAGATTTTTTCCTTTTAATGGTGGTATTAGTACCGTGTTGTGCTCATTCGATTGGAGGAAGGAAGACTAAGAAAGATATGCCATTTTGGTAAATAAAAATTATAAGACATATCCTTGTATATCTTTTTTCTCAATATTTCTTTGTCTTTACTTCGATATATATATATATATATATATATATATATATATATATATATATATATATATATATAACATACAATATATACGAGAATATATATGCATAACATACAACCTAAACTACATGAAAATATATGTAACAACATATACATAAGATACAATATATATATAAGAGAATATATATACATTATACATAAGAGATACAATATAAATACTACAACAAAATATATATACATCATATACAATATATATACTACATGAAATTATATAAGAGAATATATATATACATAAGATACAATATATACTACAAGAAAATATATAGGGAATATACATATATACAATATATACTAATTGGTACAACACAATATACTAATTACTACAACACAATATATACATTATATACAATATATACAAATTACTACAATACACTATATACATAATATACAATATATACTAATTACTACAACACAATATATACATAATATACAATATATACTAATTACTACAACACAATATACATGAAATATATATTATATATACTATACTAATAACTTAGTACACCATTATAAAATATATTCTACACTATACTAATAACTATTACACAAGATATTGCCTTTAAAAAAAACCCTGTCAGGCCCGCTAGGACCGGCCCGCCAGGCCCAGGACCATTGTGGGCTTAGGCCCGTCACGGGCTGGTCTCAACCATCAGGACCACTAGGCCCGGGACCGCCAGGCCCGGCACACGAAGCCCGGGACCGCGAAGCCTGGACCGTGAGGCCCGTTTAGGCCCGGGCAAGTTTACACCCTTAATCCTAACTACGAATCCATTCCCCGATGCCCAGGTTCAAGAACTTGTTCTACTCAATCTTATATGCAATCTAGAATTTTCACTTTCGACTTCAATTCTAGATTCGTGAATAGTATTAAATTGGTGATCAATCAATCAAATAATTAAGTGCATAATTGTATAAATAAACCAAAATGATAAATCAAGAAAGCAAAATCAATATTCGAATAACAATAGTCATGAAACAACCACAGTCCTAGAACGTGAAGTTTACCATATAGATATGGTAGCCAAAGAATAAACCATACAAAAAATTATAAAAATTATAAAATTTAATGGAAGAAAAGATGAAGCTCGACCTTTCCGGTGACTCTGTGCTCTCCCTAGGTCAAAATTCTTTTCAAAAATGTTCTTCCTCCCTCCAAAATATGTTTAAAACCCCTTTTATTTAAAGTAAAATCATATAAGACTGAAATAACCTGTCCTGAAGAAAGTAGAAAAATTCCCACATCCAGCGTCCAGGGCAGCGCCTAGCGCTAGCCTTGGCACTAAAACCAGAAAGGTTTCACATCTACTTGGGCGTTCTTTCGATGCCGTCTAACTTTTCAATCTGCTTCGTTTCTCATTATTTTACCTAACTTTTCATTTCATTGCAATTGTTTCTTTTGTGTTCTTTTGTAATGTTAAACTTCATAATAATTAAATAATCTTGAATCTATTTTTGTAGCGTATAAAATACACATAAGATTTATATTTTGTTCTTAATTTTATCTCTAAAGTACTTATACATAAAATAAACTCAATTAATGTAACGACTCGAAAGGTCATTACTTGGTTTCTTACTTATTTTATATTTTTCGAGGCCTTGAAACCTCATTTAGGGTTGCCTCAAGTTGCGTGTGTAGTCCGGGCGCATAGCCGGAAAGCTTAAATGTGAATCATGTGAGAAAAATGTTAAATTTTGATATTAAATTGAACAAATTTGACTTCGGTCAACATTTTAGGTGAGCATACCCGAACCCGTGATTTGATGGTCCCGGAGGGTCCGTAGGAAAATATGGGATATGGGCTTATGCCTGGAACCGAATTTCGAGGTCCCAAGCCCGAGAAATGAATTTTTGTGTGAAATTGTTATATGGGAATAATTAAGGAAATTGGAAATGATTTTGATCAAAAGACTATGGTATCAGGCCCGTATTTTGGTTCAAGCGTCTGGTACAAGTCTTATATATGGTTTAAGCGCTTTCTGTAAAGTTTAGTCGAAAACGGACGTCGTTTGATGTATTTCAGACTTAAAATGGAAATTTGATGTTTTATGAAAATTTGGAAGGAATCATGAGTTTTGAGGCTTAATTCAATGTATATGAAATTATTTTGGCAATTTGATTGCATGAGTAAGTACATAAGATATTTTTGAGGTTGTGTGTATATTTAATTTGGGGCCCCGAGGGCTCCGGTGAGTTTTGGATAGGCCGCGGGGTGAAATTTTGGACTTAAGGAATTGCAGGCCTACAGTTTTCGCATTTCCCAAACATTTTTCGCAATTACCAGGATTGTTCGCATTTCCCAAACTTTCTTTGCAATTCCCAGGTTCGCATTTTCCAAATATTTTTCGCAATTACCAGGCCTATTCGCATTTCCCAAATTTTCTTCGCAATTCCTATGTTCGCAATTCCCAGGCTTATTCGTATTTCCAAAACTTTTTACGCAATTCCCAAACTTTGTTTCGCAATTTCCAAGCCACCAGAGGTTGGTTCACAATTGCCAACCCATGTTTGCAATTCTCATATCAGAGACCTGCTACTTTTATACTTAGACGATTTTATACCCATTTTTCATATTCTCTCAAAACCTAAACATACTTAGGCCATTTTTCAAGGATTTATTCTTCTTCAAATCAATTGTAAGTCATTTTAACTAACTTCCTTCAATTTTGAATATCTTTTAACATGATTTCAACTTCAAATCAACGATTTTCACGAGGGAAATTGGGTGTTTTGAGAAGAACCCCAGTTTTTCAAAAATTGGGAATTTAGACCTCAATTTGAGGTCGATTTCAAACAAATTATATATTTGAGTTCGTGGGAGAAAGGGTAACCGGGTTTTGGTTCGAACCTCAGGTTTTGACCACGTGAGCCCGGGTGCAATTTTGATTATTTTGGGCAAAACTTTGAGAAATTCATTTTTATGCATTCAAATGGATTCATTTAGTGTTTATTAAAGTAATTAAGTGACTTGTGACTAGATTCGAGCGGATTGGAGGTGGAATCACGGTACAAAGCTATAATTGAGGCTTGAGTTGAGTTCAAAGCATTAAGGTAAGTGTTTGGTTTAACCCTAGCTTGAGGGATTAGGAGTTGAGTCGTATTTGCTACTTGTTTGTGTTGCGTACGACGTATGGGCATGGTGACGAATATTCATATGTTGGTGTCGAGCATGACCGTGGGTCTTAAATTGATCGTTGTGTACTCTTAATTGATTCTCTTAAAACCTTGATTGTTGATCCTTGATACTGGGTATCGTTTTTAACTGTGTCGAGTAGAAATCGAATAGGATTGTTTATAGCTGACTCTCCCTTGCCGAGATGTTGAAATTATCTTTATTGTTTCCCTTGCCGGGAATTTGTTACATTCTCTTGTTCCCTTGCCGGGATTATATTGTGTATTGTGTTGGAAGTAATGGGATCGGTGGTACGCCTACCACAAGATATTGATTGAAATGGGATCGGGTGGTACGCCTACCACAGGATATTGATGAAATGGGATCAGGTGGTTCGCCTACCACAAGATATTGATGAAATGGGATCGAGTGGTATGCTTACCATAAGATATTGATTGAAATGGAATCGGGTGGTATTCCTACCACAAGATATTGATTGGTATGGGATCAGGTGGTACGCCTACCACAAGATATTGATTGAAATGGGATCGAGTGGTACGCCTACCACAAGATATTGACTTAAATGAGATCGGGTGGTACACCTACCACAAGATATTGATTGAAATGGGAGCGAGTGGTACGCCTACCACGAGTTATAATGAAATGGGATCGGGTGGTACGCCTACCACGAGTTATGATGAAATGGGAGCTCGTGGTACGCCTACCACGAGAAATTGAGAAATGGGATCAGGTTGCACGCCTGCAACGAGATGAGCATTTAAAGTGAAAGTTGTTTATCTATTCTTACTCATGTTAGCAACTTTATAGTTGGTTTCATTGCCAGTTCTTATAATTCTGTTCATTTTGCTACCCCCAGAGCGTGTTTCACCTCCCCAAACAGTTTTACTTGTTTATATTTTGCTATTTCTTTCGCCATATATTATATAATTGCACAGGTTTATCTGGAGTCTGGTCCTAGCCCCGTCACTACCTCGCTGGGGTTAGACCAGTCATTTACCAGTATATAAGGTCGGTTGTGCTGATGCTACACTCTGCACTTATATGCAGATACCGGAGCATCTTTTGAGCAGCAGTAGTAGCCTGGAAGCGAGCCTTCAGTCCAGTGAAACACCGAGGTAGCCTTGTAGGCGTCAGTAGGCCTGGCGTCTCCTTCATCTTTGTTTCAGCTTGTATCTCATGTATTTCAAGACAAACAATTACATTTCTTTCAAACCACTGTATTTAGTAAAATCTTAGTAGTTCGTGAGTTATGTGACACCGAATTTAGATAGAGACTATGTTGAACTTCCGCGTTTTTATTCAGTTTGCATTAATGTTAAGTCTTCCGTTGGTTTAGTTAAATCAATTATTTTTATCTTATTGTCGGTAATTATTAAAAAAGATTATGTGGTTGAGGAAAAGTGATTGAATTTGGCTTGTCTAACTTTCATTAGTAGGCGCCATCACGACTCACGACGGTGGAAAATCCGGGTCCTGACAATTAAGCACAAACATAATACACAATTTAGCATTAAAATGCGAAAATGTAAGTAAGTAATGTCCTAAAGATATATAATTATAGCCAGACATCACTACCCAACACTTAAACATTGCTCGTACTCAAGTCAAATAACAATTTATATTTACCACATTTGAAGCATAGTACCAATAACCATGGTTGATAGCAACAATTAAACCTTAGCATGTGCAGTCACTTACACTTCATTTTACTTATGACACTCTTCAAAAATATTCAAACAAAGACAATATGCTCACAACAATCATAGCCTCCAAAATCGACTCAATGTCACAATGCACTTATAGCGTGAACACCCAACATCCTAAAGAAGTCTAATAATGTTACATATCCCTCGTGAAAAGCATATGCCCTCACAACAAAAGCAAAAAGAGTAAAACCAATCCACATATTTGAATATCATGCTCATATATATCAATGAAAATCTCTCACTCTCACAAAAGAAGTCACATGCATGTAATGAGTACCATAGACTTACCCATAATGTAAATATCTACTAATGTAGGCTCGCTTGATCTAAAATCAATTAGGACTTTTTATGGCCGTAATGGGGGCTATGGTACGGGTAGGATATTATTAGGAATAGCGACTAACCCTCTTAAGCACTTTAACCTTCACATAATCAACTTTAAGCACAAATTCTTCAATTCCAACTTCAATTTCACAAACAAGATTACTCCTCAAAATTATTCCCTCTTTCTTTAAGCATTATCGTCATTACACTCTACTAACAAGAACAAGATATTAATTTATTTACATATTTTTATCTTATTTTTCTTTTTCTACTTTTTTTTCAGCTATTTTTTCTCTTTTGAAATTTTTGCTAGTGGTGTATTCTTTTACAAAGTGCACCTTTCTTCCTTTTATTGGTCCCATTCAAAAGTCACCTCACACTTAGTCAGTTCTTACTTCTTAGCGCTAGTTTTAAAATTAAAGTGCTTTAAGAGGTAAAAGGATCAAACCAATGTCAATTAATAACAAAAAGGGTATAGGCTTGTAATGTGGGTGCCAAATAAAAGTCTATAAGCTCAAAAGGTTTAACTAGAGATAGATTTTATTTGTGATAAGCAATAAGCTAAAAAAAATCAAAGAAAGCCTAAAATGAATTTTCAAACTGAGCATCACCTAAAATTTCGCTTCAACTCACAAACTGGGCAAGTTCTAGACACAAGTACAATACATAGACTATACAAAACCTCACTACACAGGGCACATGACTCACTAAGAACGGTCCCATTCTGACCCTCAAACAATGCAAGTATTCACAAAGCCATAAGATATTAAGCATTAAGCAAAAATGAACACAAGTCAAGAAAACGAGAAATAGGCGTCAGAAAACATGCTATCTAGCTAAGCAAGGCATCATTAATAATTTTAGATCACCGGAAAGATACCACACATGTCAATAAATATGCTACTATCAAACAAGTCAAAGGCGCCTAGGTTCATCATTCTTCCTTCGTTTATTTCCTAAATTCTATCTACTCTAAATGAAAAAAACCACCCGGTTCAAATTACATCCCATAGAAATGTGATGACCCAAAATATCATCTTTAAATTAAATAATTATCTCGGTATTTTAAGACCTTGAAAAGAATTATTAATTATTCCTCGACATGCATGTGCAGTCCGTATAATATTCCAGAAGGTTTTTATGTAAAAAAATGGATTAGAACGTGAATTAGAGCTTCAAAAATCAACTGAGTTGACTTCGGTCAACACTTTCGGTAAACGGACCCGGACTCGGACCTGTGATTTAACAGTCCCGAATGGTCTGTGGAAAAATATAAAACTTGGGCGTATGTCCGAAATTGAATTCCGAGGTCCCAAGCCCGAGAAATGAATTTTTGAAGAAAAATATTTTCTGAAAATTTCTATGAGATCTGGAAATGAATTGTGATTAGAATTTGACTATATCGGACCCGTATTTTGGTTATGGCAATTTCTACCATTCTTATATGTGATTTAAGATAAGTCTATGAAGTTTGGTAAGAAATGGACTTGAAACGACCCGGATCAGATCGTTTTTTAGAAAATTAGAAATTTGAAATTTCTTGTTCGATAGTGAGATTTTGATCCGAGGGCCGGAATGGAATTCTGAATGTTGGAGTAGCTTCGTAGTGTTTAATGTGACTTGTGTGAAAAATTTCAAGTCATTTGGATGAGGTCTGATAGACATTTTGATCGAAAGCGTAATTTGAGAGTGTTTGGAATTCTTAGGCTTGAATCCGATAAACAATTTGTGTTTTGATATTGTTTTGGGAGTTCCGAAGATTGGAACAAGTTTGAATGATGTTTTAGGATTGGTTAGCATATTTGGTTGAGGTCCCGAGGGCCTCGGGTGTGTTTCGGGATTGTTTTGATAATTTCGAGCTGTTTTGCAATGAAGCTGGTATCTAGTGTCATTCTTCACATCCGCTGGGGTCCTCTCACTTTTGCAATGAAGGATTTGGCTTCTGGGATTTTGTTCTTCGCGAACCAATTCTGTTGCACATGTCTTACTTCGGAGGCTCATATCTCTTAATCTACAATGAATCTTAAGATGGTTCAAATAGTAAAATTGTAGCTCTTTGAATCTAGTTTCCAGAAACATATTATAATAGTCATTTGGACATCTACAGAAATAGTTATGACCATTATACTAGAGTCTGTCCAAGAAGAGTTTGGAAAATGATTTTTGGAAATTTGGTTCTTCACGAACGCAAGAGCAGGGTCGCGAACGCAAAGAAAAAATCCTTGGGCAGCAGAATAAAGTCCAAAATCGTATCACTTCTTCTATTTTTGGACCAATGGAGCTCAAGTGAGGCAATTTTTTGAGAGATTTTAAAAGAAAACAACTGGGTAAATATTCTTAACTTACTTTTGGTTAAATTACTCGAATTCATCATTTTTTTAACATTTAATTGGTGATTTTAGTTGGTAAAATCTTGAAAACCCTCTTGGTTTAATTTGAAGATTTGAGGGTCGGGTTGATGTCGGATTTTGATAATATTGGTATGGTTAGACTCGTGGTTGAATGAGTTATCGGATTTTATAAGTTTTGTCGGATTTTGAGACATCGGCCCCAGGAGCAACTTTGAGTTAAATTTCGTATTTTTGCTGGAAAATTATTATTTTCATATGAAATTAATTTGTACGATTTATATTGAGTATATTGAATTATTATGACTAGATCTGAAGCTTCAGATGAATTCGCGAGGCAAAGGCTTGTTAGAATTTTGAATTGGTTGCAAAGCGAGGTAAGTGTTTGGTCTAACCTTAGCTTGAGGGATTAGCAGTTGTGTCATAAATTATTATGTGTTATTTGTTGAGTACGACGTATAGGCATGGTGACGAGTATCTATACGTTGGTGTCAAGCATGCCCGTGAGTCTTATACTTTGATTAATGTGACTCATATTTTACTTAACTGAAGAGTTTTGCCTCTCCTATTGTCATGTTATATTTTCATAACTACTTGACTCATTTTGATTTCCTTATTATTAACTTGTATATCGTGGGATCATTGCCACGTATTAGTTTTCCCGTTATTGAACTTTTTCCTTTATGCCAGTATTATTTTCTATTGTTGTTCCTTTGAGCTGGCTCTATCATTTTCTCGTGATTTACAGCCACTGAGTTGATTTACTTTTCTTACCTTGTGTATTGTCATTTGTTTTTGTTATATGTATTGCGGTGATGTTCGATCCTTTTGTTGTGATCTAACTGTTGATTTTATTGGTTGCATTGTGTATTTATTTTGGGACTACGGATGTGGAATTCCGGTAGCTCCCCCTTGTTCGTTCACTTTGGGACTACGAGTTAGATTCCCGTGATATCCCCCTACACATTTATATGGAACTATGGGAATGCACCTGGTAGATTCCCCCAGTACTGGGTATTTACATTTGGAACTACGGATTGGGATTTTGGTAGATCCCCGCGTATTATGAGTTGGACTACGGGCCTGCACCTGGGAGATCCACTGGATATTTATATTTGGGGACTACAGGACGGTATCCTGGGAGATCCGTGGTTGTTATCTCTTTGCTGAGTCGTACTCCTTCTGTGATTATTTAGTCTTCGTTGTATTTGTTGTTATCAATTCAAGTATTTTAATGGCTTAAATTCCTTTATGGATATGACCCTTTGTGTGGGAATTCAAAGTGTTGACAATACCTCTCCCTATTTGTTTTATATATATCCAATACATCAAATTTCAACAATTGTTACATTTTTAACTCAATTGATTTCTCAACTAATTTTTTCTTAAACTGTTTGCGGTTGTACTTTACTTAAGAAGGAATTTCTACTAAGTTAATTTATCAAATTCCTTGGTAAAAGTAATAATTCATTCGATGTTGTATTCTAATTAAAACATGGTACTTTCTTTATTCAATGATTTCTAAAAATAACTTCATCTTTTCGTAATGAGTTTCAAATGGGTTTAGACGTTGTACTCTACTTCTTGTTAAGTAAGTGAGGTTCCGTGAATATTCTTGAATTATATTGGGTTATGGACCCTACGAACTGAGTAAACTGAGAATGTTATTGCGCTATGTGAAACAAAAATCTGTGGGTACAAGGTACCGGAGGAAATATATATTATATATGATTATAAAATGAGGCGTCACAATGTGACCTTTACTCGAAAGAGTTATATTCGAAAGATGCTTGGTTAAAGAAAATACATTTGAAAGATATTTATTATGGAAAGACTTTATTAATTGATTCCACTTATATACATTATTCGTTGAGCAATAATTATGGTATTTTTTCCCTATTGTTTATATCACTAGATGATCATTGTTGCCATCATTGTTATCTGCTTCATATAATTCTTGTACGCTATATTGCACATCATTGTACACTCGATCCTACTTCGCCAAGGTTAGGCTAGGCACTTACTAGAACATGGGATCGGATGTGCTGGTACTACACTCTGTACTTTTTTGTACAGATCCCAGTGTTGTGGATTTCGGACCGTAGTTAGATTTGCTATTTCTAGTTCATCAGGTGACCCGAGGTAGTCTTGCAAGTGTCCGCAGGCCTTGGCATCTCATTCTATCTACTATTCATTTTTCCTTCATGTATTTCCAGAGACAGTGCTTTATTTATTTCTTTCAGACCTTTATTTGTAGTATTCCTAGACAGTCTGTGAATTTATGATACGAGTCTTAGGTAGATTTTTTATGGATTAGTATTTGCGGTATTATTTAAAACTTTACAATACAAACTTCCGCTTATTCAGTTATGTTGTTATCTAATTGTTGGTTCTTAATTGTTATCGGATTAAAAATGAAAATAAGGTAAATAGTTTAGTTGGTTGGCTTTCCTCGCTTAGGCGGGAAAATCCTGGTCATGTCAAGATGGTATCAAAGCTCTATGTTGCATAGGTCTCACAATTCACAGACAAGCTTAGTAGAGTCTAAAGGATCGGTACAGCGACGTCTGTACTTATCTTTTAGAGGAGTTTTAGGAAAAAGAATATTCACTTCTATTCTACTCTATCGTGCGAAGTTATTCTATCATTGATGATTGAACTTGTCTATTCTTATTCTTTCGCAAATCTCGAAAACAAGCAATATGTCTATAACAGAACAAGAGCCCGAGCCCCAATGAAATCAATAGGTTTGATTTTGCTGTAGTTCAGATAACGGATTCCGCCAAAAGCTGATAGAAAGATTATGTATTTACTTGACCCATTATGGTTCTGACGAAAGATGCGGACGAATCATTTAGGGTTATTACGGACCTTGGCGTCTGGTTGATTTGTATGAGTTGGGAAGGTCAATATTGTGGATTATCAGATGTTGTGACCTATGACTTCAAGCTAAGTGAGGAAGCCCATTATCAATGGATGAATTATAGGGTCATGTGTTATATCAGTTTTGGCATGAAATGTATATATGTAATACTGAAAGGTTCCCCAAATGTTCACGCATATTTAAGGCATGAGACTTTGGAGGGGATAATGTTGGAACTTGCAGTATGTCTATCTCCATAATAATCCAATAATTCAATATTAAAGGAGTTAGACAAATAACTTTAAATTACAGAAGGCATACCCAGCATCGAAGTCACGGTTGTGGATTTTGCGGTGCTTCGAAAGGAGTATGGTGGTTGACGACCTTTTAGACTATGTGGTTTGTGCCAAGATTTATCCATATGGAGCTTCACCTTTGTCATCGTTGTGCATAAATAGGGGTAAGAGTTACCCAAAAGAATAACGAAAAGTATATGAATAAACGGGGTAGCTCAGCAGTGTTCAGTCAACATAGCAACAGGAGAAATTTGCCGCCGGTGTTTGTGGTAGGCCTATGGAAAAGGAAAACTAGCCAATCCAACACCACCTACTCATTTCAGTTCTTAGAAATGCTTTTGAAAGAGTATGTTTCCAGGATTCTCTGTAATGTGTGGGATATAGGGTTTGAATGGTTATGTCAGAATATGTTATTAGTTTCAATAAGTTAGCCATCATACTCCTACTTTGGTTCCGACAGCCAGAAAGCTAGTCTATCGACTCATTAAAGGACTGAATTATGATCTTGAAATTTTACACGACTTGAGATATACAAGTTAATACTTCATTTTGGCTAGTGGTAGGAATTGTCAAGATGTTAGAATGTATTTGGGATGAGGAAAGAGGGATCTAATGAGACCAATAGATCTTAAGGTTCTATAGGATTCAATGGATTCTAATATACAACTATAAATCGTTATGGTAAGGGCTTGGAAAGTTGACCAGCCCAGTTAATATATGTAGTTACTAGGAGTGCTCCAAGTAAGTTCCTTTAATACACCACCAGCACGGGGTTCATATAATGGTTATTCCAATTTTCTAGTACAGACTTAGTTTAAGCATCCGAACCCTCAAAGGGATTGATATGAAGGTGGTAGGTACTAGGAACATCATGAGAAAATTTTCCTAGACTTTGGAGAAACATATTTTTATAAAATCACCCAGGCTACATGCCATATTTCAGTTATTATTCCACTTACATGACCAACCAGAGGTAGGGGTTAGGATGTTAGAGGTAAAGGTGAGACTCTTAGAGGTGGAGACCTAGTCCATTATTATTTTTCTATGGTGTGACAGAGGTCGCTACACCAGACGGTATCGTTATAAGTACGGTATCGAATTATTGTAAAATAACAATTTCCCTAACTGGATTTGGTTCTGAGTATTGAGGCAAATCCTCCTATTGTGCTCCAATTATGGATGGGCTTCGTAATTCTAAAATCTACTTATGTGAATACTCATGTTAGGAAATTCTATGGAGATAGCTCTGTCTATCATTATGTGTTGTAATTTGGTTAAACGAAAAATATTTTAAAAGAAGGAAATGAAAATTTTCAGTTGGCACAATATGCAAAATACTTGTGATTTGGAACTAAGGACAAGATCCTCACATTTTTATATGATATGAAATATTTAAACCGGGCTACAAGCTACAGTGGAAGTTATATAAGGACGAGGTCCTTGTGGTGAAATATTTATGAGTTTAATTCCTCTTTGTAAAACTTAAATTTGTATAATAATATTAATAGGGATTCATGCCTGTTAGGCATACTTGATAATTCTTGTATATTTCTGTTCATATTTAATCATTTTTGTGTTGTAAATATTGAGTTTTAGCCTATTGAGGTGAGCGCCCAGGTGGAATTGAATGTGACTCGTTAACGTGGGTAAGTAATTATGAGGTCTCCTTGCCTCATTATTAGTAAAGTGAAGGTTTGAAATGAGATTTTGTTAACAAGATGTTACTTGGCAATGTTGTGATTTATAAACAATTATTAAAACCAGAGAAGTGTTCATGCTCATACATATGATGTGTTTCATGTTCCGATTTCATTATGATAATGTCGTGCTCGTAATGTGGAGATTACCGTTGTTGATATATACAATGTGGTGATTTGTTGAGCTGTGGATGTGTTGTTAGAAGTTGCTTTGGTGTTACTCTGCCAGGTGGATAGGCCCAATTACAGTGGAGACTACCGAAATGGGAGTTAGAAAAATTTGAAACATTAAGATGTGCGAAGAAAACGATAAGTTATGTTGTGTGTTTGATGGCGGACTCTACTTCTCATTTAAGGATGAACGGCCATATGTGGGGGAGAATGTAACACCACAAATTTGATGGGTGTGTATGCACAGGTTGCTATAACCAGTCGAGACTAATATCGTGTGTTGATGTGAAAACCGGAACTTTCTGCAAAATGATTGGAGTATAAGAAATTTGGTTTTAAAGATTTCAAAGATGGATAAAGGAAATAATCCCAATTGAAATGGTGTTATAGAACTCATGTCGAATGTGGTAATGTGGGATCAACCGTGAGTATTTGTGTAAAAGAAAAATCATCAATTTAGTAACCTAAGAATAATTCTTAATGCGTTCGAGGATGAACGTTTGTTTTAGAGCTAGAGAATGTGATGACCCAAAATGTCATCTTTAAATGAAATAATTATCTCGGTATTATAAGACATTGAAAATCATTATTAATCATTTCTCGACTTGCGTACGCAGTCCGTATAATGTTCCGGAGGGGTTTTATGTGAAAATGGATCAAAATGTGAATTAAAGCTTTAAAACTCAACTGAGTTGACTTCAATCAATATTTTGGGTAAACGGATCCGAACCTGTGATTTGACGATCCCGAAGGGTCCGTAAGAAAATATGAGACTTGGGCGTGTGTGTGGAATTGAATTCAGGGGTCCCAAACCCGAGAAATAAATTTTTGAAGAAAATTATTTTCTGGAAATTTCTGTGAGATTTGGAAATGAATTGTAATTAGAACTTGACGATATCGGGCCCATATTTTGGTTTCAGTGCCCGGTACAGGTGTTATATGTGATTTAAGATAAATCTCTAAATTTTGGTAAGAAACGAACTTGAAATGACCTGGATCGGATCGTTCTTGAGAAAATTGAAAATTTGAAGTTTCCGGTGCGATAGTGAGATTTTGATCAAAGGGCCAAAATGAAATTCTAAAAGTTGGAGTAGCTTCATAGTGTTGACTATGACTTGTGTGCAAAATTTTAGGTTATTCGGACGAGGTTTGATAGACTTTTCAATCGAAAGCATAATTTGACAGTTTTTTAAATTCTTAGGCTTGAATCCGATGTAAAATTTGTATTGTGATGTTGTTTTGAGTATTCTGGAGATTGGAACAAGTTTGAATGATGTTTTAGGATTGGTTGACATGTTTGGTTGAGATCCCGGGGGCCTCGGGTGTATTTGTGGTGGTTTCGGATCATTTCGGGCTATTTTGCAATAACTGAAGTTGGTATTTGGTGTTGTTCTTCGCGTCTGCGACGGTCCTCTCGCTTTCGGGAAAAAGAATTTTGCTTCTGGGATTTTGTTCTTCGCGTTCGCGAAGATGAAGAAATTATGTTACCTAGATCTTACTTCAGAGGCTCATATTTCTCAACCTACAATGAATTTTAAGATTATTAAGAACCGAAAGTTGTAGTTCTTTGAATCTTGTTTCCAGAAACATATAATAATAGTCATTTGGATATCTGCAAAAAATGCTACGGCCATTATACTAGAGGGTGTCCGAGAAGAGTTTGGAAAATAATTTTTGGAAATTTTATTCTTCGTGAACGCAAGAGGGGGACCGCGAACGTGAATAAAAAATCCATGGGCAGCAGAATAAAGTCCAAACTCGTCTCACTCTTCCATTTTTGGACCAAGGGAACTTGGGTGAGGCGAGTTTTCAAGAGATTGTCAAGGAAAACATCGGGATAAGTATTCTTAACTCAAGTTTGGTTAGATTACTCGAATTCATCGTTATTTTTAACATTTAATTGGTGATTTTAGTTGGTAAAATCTTGAAAACCTCTTGGTTTAATTTGAAGATTTGAGGGTTGAGTGGATGTCGGATTTTGATAAAATTGGTATGGTTAGTTTCGTGGTTGAATGACTTGTCGGATTTTGTAAATTTTATCGGATTTTGAGACGTGGGCCACATGAACGATTTTGAGTTAAATTTCGGATTTTTATTGGAAAATTATTATTTTCATATGGAAATAATTCGTACAATTATATTGAGTATATTGAATTATTATGACTAGATTTGAAGCTTCAGATGATTCGCTAGGCAAAGGCTTGTTGGAATTTTGAATTGGTTGCAAAGAGAGGTAAGTATTTAGTCAAACCTTAGTTTGAGGGATTAGGAGTTGTTTCATAAACTTTTATGTGTTTGTTGAGTACAACGTATAGGTATAGTGACAAGTATCTATACGTTGGTGTCAAGCATGCCCGTGAGTCTTATACCTTGATTAATGTGACTCATATTTGACTTAACTGACAATTTTTGCCTCTCCTATTGTCATGTTATATTTTCATAACTACTTGAATCGTGTTGATTTCCTTATTATTGACTTGTATATTGTGCGATCGTTGTACGTATTAGTTTTCCCGTTATTGAATTATTTCCTTTACGCCAGTATTATTTTCTGTAGTTATTCCTTTGAGCTGGTTCTACCATTTTCTTGTGATTTACAGCCGCTGAGTTGATTTACTTGTCTTACCTTGTAATTGTCATTTGTTGTTGTTATATGTATTGCGGTGATATTCGATCTTTACGCTGTGATGTAACTGTTGATTCCATTGGTTGCATTGTGTATTTATTTTGGGACTACGGATGTGGATTTCCGGTAGCTCCCCCTTGTTTGTTTACTTTGTGATTACGAGTTAGATTCTCGTGAGATCCCCCTGCACATTTACTTTGGGAATATGGGTTAGGTTCCCGAGAGATCCCCCTACACATTTATATGGAACTATGGGAATGCAGCTGGTAGATTCCCCCAGTACTTGGTATTTACATTTGGAACTACGGATTGGGATTTCGGTAGATCCCGTGTATTATGAGTTGGAATACGGGCCTGCACCTGGGAGATCCACTGGATATTTATATCTGGGGACTGCAGGACGTGATCCTGGGAGATCCCTGGCTGTTATCTCTTTGCTGAGCCGTACTCCTTCGGTGGTTATTTTGTCTTCGTTGTAATTGTTGTTATCATAGAATTTAATTCATAACAAATCTAAAGTATTATTTAAAACTTTACAGTGCAACCTTCCGCTTATTCAATTCTATTGTTATCTAATTATTGGCTCTTAAATGTTATCGGATTAAAAATGGAAACAAGGTAAATAGTTCAGTTGGTTGGCTTGCATAGCTTTTTCTAGTAGACATCATCATAACTCCCGAGGGCAAAAAAATCCGGGTCATATCAAGAAAAGAACTTATGCACAATGAAAAACTACGAGGGATTATTACTACCTAAAGAAAGCTAAAAGACATATTTTTAGATTTTTATTGTTTAGATTTTGATCCTCACGAAAAGTGTCCACAAAATCCATCGACGGGAAAAGTCCAAATTTTTCTACTTTCTTTTTTTTTATTTCTTTTTTTTTTCAAATATTTTTTTTCTTTACATAAAATCTACTATAACTAGCCTAAGATAGCACAAACAATTATTCAAACAATCTCCTCACCCCAGACTTAAAATTGTGCAATGTCCTCAACGCACACTGAAAATAACAAGAGGGTAAAAACGGCTTCTTGGTAGGCCAAAGGCTGAAGAATTAGTAGCTCACGAGATACTCAGACTTCCCCCAGGCATCGTCCTTTTTGTGGGCACCCACTCTTAGTCTTCAGCGTCTAACTCGTTTTTGCACTCTTCGATTAACTTTGCTTCCTATGCTCCTAATGCTACAAAACAAAAATGACTACTACAAAATAATAAAAATAAAAAAAATAAAATAAAGCAGTAAAGCTGGGTTGCCTCCCAACAAGCGCCTGACTTAAAGCCGCGGCACGATGCAAACCACTTTTTGCCTCCACCTCGAACTTATAAATTGAGCTCCTAACATTGCATCAAGTCAGTGACTATACTCCTTTGGTGGGGATACAAAAGTAAATAGGCCAAGTTATAACAAATTTTTCGTTATATACTTCTCGGCCTCTCTAGCACGACAAATCGAAGAATGTGAGCAGTCTGTTCCTCTTCCATTGACTCCTCCAAAGGGTCAGATGACTCGATTTCCATATTATCATCCAAACACAACGTCGAAAAATGTTTAGAATGAGGACCAACACGCTATCACTATTTTATGTCCTCATATTTACGTGCACTAGAGTCTTCAAATGTAACATTATTTACTCCCCCATACGACTCTAGAACACACTTTCCATCATTGACACCCTCAACAAAAATATGGTCTAATGATTGGTATTCTCGTTTTAGCTCCTCAACTTGGTCTGGAAAATTTTTTTCAGCTTCATGCAACTCATCATTAAATTGTTGGGTGTTACATGCATCAACCTTTGCACTCAAATCTGCATCAAGAGACGCACAATCAAACCAAACTTGTCTCTTGTGCAAGTTCAACTATCTCCTTAGACCAGTCATTCACCAATTTTGTTAGAAGATAACATCATTCCTTATAGTCCCTTAATCGTGAATACTCTTCCCAATACCAATCCTCACTCCCATATTTAAATTCAGACCTCCCAGAGTTGAGGTCATAACAAGCCCAAAAAGATAGACCATAAAATCTTCTTCAACCAAGCACCTTCATCAATAACCTTACCTCCAAATATTTCATCCCCATATATCATATTGAGACTGCTAGAACATACTAAGAGAAAGATCAAAATTGTTATTAAAAAACAATATTTACAAAAGGAGGGAAAAAATCAAAACTTGTAAAGATAAAAGTAAAAGTCTAATATGGAAAAATAGTTAATTTTTAAGTCCCCGGCAGCGGCACTAAAAACTTATTACGGTCAAATGCACATGCAAGTATATGCGGTCGTCAAGTAATAAAGTGACTAAAAATCGAATGTTGAACCCACGAGGACTTGTGATTAACTCTTAACTAAATTAGACTATCCTAATTATCTAAACAAGAATTAATCCCAAAAGTAGTGATGCTAAAGTATTTAAACTAAAAAGAAAATAATTAATGAACTTTAAATAGAGGAAAAATAGAATTTTATCTTATCAAGGTGATGAAAACGGTCTAGGGTTATGGGCTATCTAACAACCCTATTGTATTCTTCAATTGAATTGACTGACTAATTTATCTTGACAGGGTTAATATTGTTCATAAGAATATATCGAGTACTTACTCGCCTATTCAAGCTAATCTAAGGCATATATGTTTATGGAGTTAGAATAAACAAGAACGCATTTATAATTTCTGTAAATCAACCAAGCAAGGAAATTCGGTATATATCTATCCTAACTACGAATCCGTTCTCCGATGCCCATGTTCAAGAATTTGTTCTACTCAATCCTTATATGCAATCTAGAATTTCCACTTTCGAGTTTAATTCTAGATTCGTAGATAGTATTCAATTTGTGATCAATCAATCAAATAATTAAGTGCATGCTTGAATAAATAAACCAATAAATCAAGAAATCAAAATCAATATTCGAATAACAATAGTCACGAATGAACCACAGCCATAGAACGTGAAGTTTACCATATAGACATAGTAGCTAAACAACAAATCATACAAAGAAATATAAAACTTACAAATTTTGGTAGAAGAAAAGATAAAACTCAACCTCCTCGGTGGCTCTATGCTCTCCCCAGGTCAAAAGTTCTTCTCAAAAACATTTTTTCTCCCTCCAAAATAGATTTAGAATCTCTTTTATATAAGTTGAGATCGTATAAGACTAAAATAATCTTGTCCCGAATAAAATAAGAAAACTCTCGCATTCATCGTCCAGGGCAGCGCTTAGCGCTGGCCCTGGCGCTAAAACCAGCAAGGTTTCACATCTGCTTGACCATTCTTTCGATGCCTGCAATCTGCTTCGTTAATTTCTCATTCTTTTACCTAACTTTTCATTTCATCATAATTGATTCTTTTATTTTCTTTTGTAATATTAAAATTTTATAATAATTAAATAATCATGAATCTATTCTTGTAGTCTATAAATTATACATAAATTTTCTACTTTGCTCTCAATTTTATCTCCAGAGTACTTTCACATAAAATAAACTTGATTAAGTACAAATATAACACAATTTAGCTTTAAAATACTAAAATATAAGACAAATAATGCACTAAAAATGTATAATTATAGTGATACATCACTGATCTAATAACAATCATCAATATTAGATATAAATAAACTAAGTTGCACTCTATTTAATTTTTTTTTCTTTTGAATTAACAAAATATTGATGTATAATTTCTCATGTTTCGAATGATAAATCCAATAAAAAATACTATATTATCGATTCAAATAGCATAAATAAGTTTGGATATAATGATGAACAAGAATACATAAAATGAATAAAATTTACAGAGAATAAATAAGAACTAATCTATATCTACACTATATTAAAAATACAAGGTCCTTAGCGAAATATTATTCGTTATTTTTATCATTTTAAAATTAATTTCACATTGAATAAATATATAATTTAAGTTATATTTTTAATATTTAGTACTTTAAAATAAAATAAAATTTTTAGGATTTCGAAATCAACTAAACAAGGATAAAATATATTATGAAAAAAAAGATAATATAAAAAGTAAACGGTAAGTTTCTTTTCAACCAAGGACAAAAGATATGTTTCGTGTAAATTTTTTGTGCCAGTATCGTGCAAGATCAATCTTGATCCTTTATTTTCCTTTTCATACAATATTTCTTGGTTTGTTTAAATTATCTTTTATTAAATTGTTTCAAAATTATAATTATTCAAATGTTAATTTTCTTAATATTTACTTAATTAGAATTTTAAAATTAGTTTTATTTATCAAATATGTATTACTTGAACCATGTCAAAAGTATTAACATATTTATTTAAAATAAATTGAAATTAATCATCTGTTACAAATTATTTCCTTAAGCAAATATTTAAATTTGATATAAACTGCTATTTTTTAATAATTTGGTCTTCGTACGTAAATATATTTATTAATTGACGCACTATATATGTGAGATATACATATACCAAAACTAATAGGAAGTAAATGTGTATTTGATAGCTATAAAAAGTTAATAGCCACTAAACTACGGTAGTTTCTGAAAGAGAAATTTTCAAAAATGACTATTGTTTAGTGGCTATTAATTTTCTATAGCTACCATATACATAATTACTTTCCGTAGCTACCTTTTAATTGTTATGGTAATGTTATCATTGTATTCAAGCAACATTATTCATGAATATAGTAGTAAAAATTGGCTAAAAGATATGGTAATTCAGTTGTCAACCGTTGTATTTATAAATATTCGTACCATGTATTCATGAATACAACATAATAATAGGTATCTCTAGTTGTTTAATAACGGGAAGCTGCTAATTTAATGGGATACGCTCCTAATATAACTCAACTAAATCAATTATAACACACAACATTATTGATTCAATTAATGAGAAGATTTATCAAACGTTAAACACCAAAAAACAGAGCATTCATTAGTGTTTCAGTTCCTATTCTTTTTTCCTGATATAGTTCGAGAGCTTTTTTTCGGGACAATGTTCGAGGTTCATAATAAACCTAGTGCTTGTATTCAATTTTCTTTATATGCATATATTATGTATTTATGTTGGATACAAGCTGTAATAATAATCTATTGCCTGCATATTTCATAATAAACCTAGTGTTTGTATTCTGTTGTATGTAACAGTTGTGTTCAATGTATTCAAGTTTATTTTTGTTTTCATGGTATTTTATTTATTCCTAATACATGGTATTACTATTTATTGAGTATATTTCATTTGTTGTATCAATTGATTTTCTATTTGTATTGAGAGTATTTAATTATATTTCACTGTATTGTTATTTTAAATATAGATAGATATAGTTAGATTAAAAATACATATGAATACAGATAGATTGAATGCATAACTAATTGATGAATAACATCAAAATGATAGAACTAATAATGTATTCAAAAATATTTTGTATGAACTCATATACATAATGCATCTAAATACAACAGTCAAAAATCACGGTACGAAATAAAAATCAGTGTATGCTTTATTGAATACATATAAATACATCTAAATACATAAGAGAAAACCAATGTATAAACAAAAAATAATGTATTTGGACTTGAATACATATAAATATCTACAATTAGGGTCATTGTGTATTTTTGTTCTCCTTTCGTCTTCAATGGTTGCTGAAGAACCTGCAAATACTGGTTCCTCTTGAGCGATTTGCAAATCGAAGGATAACCCTTCGAAGTTGAGTGCTTTAGTGGGTATTCTACAGAAAACCTAACAAAGCTTTTATAGTATCAAAAGATGGCCCTTCGAAATTGAGTGCTTAGTGGGTATTCTGTAGAAAGCCTAAAATTGGTGAATATTTTAAAAAAAGTTATTGAACAAAAAAAGCAGTAGCTGTAACCGATCAAAACCCAAAACAACCTTAACACTCACCCCAACGTATTGGAGAAAAAAATATTTAAAATTTAGGGAGACAATGGCGCTGATAAAAGAGAGAGCCGGGGAGAGAAATTTGGAGCAAAAAATATTGAAAATGGCCATGGCAGCTCCTAGGTCTCCGTATCGCCTAGAGAGAGGAGAGAGAAATAAGATACTATGTGGTGATTTTGGGAGATAATAAACTGAAAGAATAAGGGTGTGTCTGATATAACGGAAAATATTTTCCAAGAAAATATTTTCTTGGAAAACAAGTAGTAATCTTATTCATTTTCTGGTGCTTGGTACACAAATTAAGGAAAATGACTTCACAAGGGTATTCATAAACAATAAATATGAAGCTATAAACTTTCAAACCAACAATCTTCTGAACCCACATTTTCATAAACTTTCGAACCACTAAACTTTCGAAACTGCAAAATTTCGAACACGTAAACTGTCACGACCCAGACTTTCATCCTCGAGAGTCGTAATGGCGCCTACTCGTAGAAGCTAGGCAAGCCACGAAATTAGGAATCTTTAGCTCTTTTGTTTTAATCCCTATTTTTTACAACTTATTTTAACAAGTGATAAGCATTTAAATAACAGCGTAATATGAGATTAAGAGAAAGACTTGGACAAAACAAACCAAAATAATGCGGAAATCAACATATGCCTCGACCCAGAAACCGATGTCACAGTATTCACGGACTATATATGACTACTACATATAAGTGTTTTAAAGAAAGAACATAGTCTATCTCAAGTACAAATGATAACAGAACATAAAAACTAATAGAAGAGATGCCAGACATGTGGATGCCTGCAGGGCTACCTCGACGTCTCAGTAGACTGAAGGCCGACTCCCCTACTACTCCTGACCAAGTGCTGATCTGGTATCTGCACATAGCATAGAGTGTAGTATCAGCACAACTGACCTCATGTGCTGGTAAGTGCCTGGCCCAACCCAGGCGAGGTAGTGGCGAGGCTAGGACCAAAAACTAGATAAATCTGTGCAATTATATATAGATACATGGCAAAAAATAAATTGATACAAACAATAAAAGCTGGGAAGGGGGAAACATGCTTCGGGGAAGTAACAGATAAAAACAAAATCTAAAGAGGATTATAAAGAAACCAAAAATTACTTCTAACAAGGATAAAGCAAAAGGCAGGTTTCACTTTCGGTTCACTTCTTATTGCAGGCGTGCAACCTGATCCCATTTCTCATATCTCGTGGTAGGCATACCACCCGTTCCCATTTCAATAATTCTAGTGATAGGAGTACCACCCGCTCCCATTTTAGCAATTCTTGTGGTAGGCGTACCACCCGCTCTCATTTTATTAAATCTCATGGTTGGCGTACCACCCACTCCCATTTTATTATAACTTGTGGTAGGCATACCACCTGCTCCCATTTTATTATAACTTGTGGTAGGCGTACTACCTGCTTCCATTTTATTATAACTTGTGGTAGGCATACCACCCGTTCCCATTTCAAACCAATACAAAACCACAAGAAAATTCCGGCAAGGGGACAAAGCAATATAATAACTTCCCAGCAAGGGAACAAAAGCAATATAATAATTTCTGGTCAACGGAAAAACAATATCGAAACAAATATCCCGGCAAGAGAGAATCAACTAAAACCAATCTTAACTCACCTCCTGCTTAACTCAATTAATACCAAACTCAGTCATAAATAAGTTCCACGAAAAACACTAAATCCTTGTCCAATATCGAGAATCATCAATTAAGGCATCTGTAGAATCATTTCAGAAAATTTGTATCAGTTTAAGACTCACGATCATGCGACACAAATGTATAAATAATCGTCATCATGCCTATAAGTCGTACTTAACAAAAAACAATTAGAAAATAGGACTGAACTCCTAATCCCTCAAGCTAAGGCTAGACCGGACACTTACCTCGAACTTCCATGGCCGACTCAAGCCTCAAACAACGGGTTTTCTTTCAAATTTGGCTCCAAATCAATTGTATCTATACATAATCGACTTAATAACATCAATAAATGCTAAACAATCCAATTCCAACCTTTAGTTATAGCTTTCTAATAAACAATCCAATTCCAACCTTTAGTTATGGCTTTCTAATCATTCTTCCCAGAAATTCGAAATTTGACCCCGGGCCCGCTTGGTCAAAACACGAGGTTCAGAACAAAATCAAATCATCCATTCACCCACAAGCCCAAAATATAAATTATTTCTAGAATTCGGCCCCAAAATGAGGTCTAAATTATAATTAGTCAAAAAGTCTTAACCCTACCCAAATCCGTAATTTTCTACCATTAATCACATGTTTTAGGCCTAGAAATCTAGTGGGTGTTGATAAAAATGGAAGAAAATGAGTAAAATACTTACCCAAGAGATTATGGTGAAGAAATGCTTCAAAAATCACCTAAGATCTTTGGAGAAGAAAAAGTTTATGAATTTTTATAAAATCCCGAAAGTGTTCTGTTTTTGGTCTTTTAAAAATCATTGGGCGAAAATGCCCTATGCATTCGCGACGGACCCTTCGTATTCACGATGGGTCAGGATGGATAAGCCTTCGTTTTCACATAGACGGGCTCGCGTTCACGGAGAAGGATCCCCACGAGCCCTCGCGTTCGCATCCAAAGGGTCGCGTTTACATAGGGTAATTGCCCCACCCCCATCCAGGCCCATTTGTCCTTCGCGTTCGCTTGGCCAGGACTGCATTCGCGAAGGCATAGCCCCCTCACTGCCTCGCATTAACGACCTGGTCTATGCACTCGCGTAGAAGGAAATTCTCTTCCTCAAAATTTGCACATCGCGTTCGTGTGGGTACTCCCGCGAACGCGAAGAATGAGGCATCAGAAATCCAACAGCTAAAAACCTGAAATATTTCCTAAGTAAAAAACCTCCCGAAATACATCCGAAACACACCCGAGCCCTCGGGCTCCTAACCAAAATACTTACTAACTCAACAACATCATACGAATTTATCTGTGTGATCAAATCGGCAAAAGAACCTCAACAGCAACGAATTAAACCTCAAAATGAAAGGATTTTTCTCAAATATCATAAAACATCAACTTTAGCAATTTAGGTCTGAATCATGTCAAAGGATATCCGTTTTCACCAAATTTTACAGAAATATCTTAAATCATAAATAACTTGTATCTGACGCCAAAACCAAAATACGGGCCCGATACTAACATGTTCTAATCAAATGTTATCTCAAATTTCTTTAAACAATTTCAGAAAATAATTTCCTTTAAAATTTTATGTCTCGGGCTCAGGACCTCGAAATTCGATTTTGGGCATACACCCAAGTCCCATATTTTCCTATGGACCCTCCAGGACCATCAAATCATGGGTCCGGATCCGTTTACCCTAAACATTGACTGAAGTCAAACTGACTCATTTTATAACTAAATTTTACCATTTTTCACAGATTTTCATATCTAAGCTTTCTGGCTACTTGTCCGGACTGCGCACGCAAATCAAAATGACTTTAAATGAGGTTTTCAAGGCCTCAAAAATATAAAATTTAATTTAAGAACAAGTGATTTGGGTCATCACATTCTCCACCTCTAAAACAACCGTTCATCCTCGAACAGGCATAAGAAGGAAGTACCTAAGTCGAGGAAAAGACAAAGATAACGGCTCCACATGTCGGACTCGGACTCCTACGTCGATGTCTTAGCAGGCTGACCTCTTCACTGAACACGAACAGAAGGGAATCTCTTCGACCTCAACATATGAACCTGTCGGTCTAGAATAGTCACCGGCTCTTCCTTTTAAGACAAGTCCTTGTCCAACCGGACAGTGCTGAAATCTAATATGTAGGATGGATCGCCGTGATATTTTTGAAGCATGGACACATGAAACACTGGATGCACGACTGATAAGCTTGGGGGAAATGCAAGTCTATAAGCCACCTCTCCCACTCGATCAAGAATTTCAAATCGACCAATGAACCTAGGGCTGAGTTTTCTCTTCTTCCCGAATCTCATCACGCCTTTCATAGGAGACACTCAAAGCAATACCCGCTCACCGACCATGAAAGCCAAATCTCGAACCTTGCGGTCGCATAGATCTTTTGCCTGGACTGAGCTATACGAAGCCTATCATAAATGATCTTGACCTTGTCCAAGGCCTCCTAACCAGATCCGTACCCAATAATCGAGCCTCTCCCGGCTCACATCATCCAACTAGAGACCAATACCGTCTAATATAAAGCCTCATAAAGAGCTATCTAGATACTCGACTGGTAGCTTTTGTTGTAGGAAAACTTCGCTAATGGCAAAAACGGATCCCATGAGCCTCCAAAGTCAATGACACAAGCTCAAAACATATCCTCCAATATCTGAATAGTACGCTCGGACTGTCCGTTCGTCTGGGGATGAAATGTTGTGCTTAACTCAACCCGTGTGCCCAACTCTCACTGAACTTCCCTCCAGAAACACGAGTTAAACTGCGTACCTCGGTTCAAAATGATAGACACAGGCATACCATAAAGACGAACAATCTCTTGAATATAGATCACAGCTAACCTCTCAGAAGAATTGGAGACTGCCACAGGAATGAAATGTGCTGACTTGGTCAGCCTATCAACAATGACCTATACTGCGTCAAACTTCTTTCGAGTCTACGGAAGTCCAGCAAGGAAGTCCATAGTGATCCGCTCCCAATTTTACTAAGGAAGCTCAATCCTCTGAAATAAACCACCAGGCCTCTGATGCTCCTACTTGACCTACTGACCATTCAAACAATGAATCACATATGCTACGATATCCTTCTTCATTATCCACCACCAATAATGCTGCCGCAAATCGTGATACATCTTTGCGGCGCCCGCATGAATCGAGTACCGAGAGATATGGGCCTCATCTAAAATCAAGACCATCCACATTAGGCACACAAAATCGACCTTACAATATCAAACTCCATCATCATCTAAGGTAATCTGCTTGGCACCTCCGTGCTGCACTGGGTCTCTAAGGACATACAAATGGGGATCATCGTACTGTCGATCACGGATACGCTTAAATAATGAAGAACGAGCGACCATGCAGGCTAACACACGACTAGGCTCAGAAACATCCATCCTCACAAACTGATTGGCTAAAGCCTGAACACCCAAAGCAAGCAGTCTCTCACCGATCGGAATATAAACAAGACTTGCCATACAGGCTAACTTCCTACTCAAAGCATCGGCCACCACATTGGCCTTTCCCAGATGATATAAAATAGCGATATCATATTCTTTCAATAACTCCAACCACCTCCTCTATCTAAAATTCAACTCTTTTTGCTTGAACAAGTACTGAAGACTCTTGTGATCCGTGAACACCTCACATGCCACGCCATACATATGATGTCTCAAAATTTTCAATGTGTGAACTAGAACTGCCAACTCCAAGTCATTAACCGGATAGTTCTTCTCATGAATCTTCAACTGCTGCGAAGCATAGGTAATGAACTTGCCATCCTGAATCAACACTGCACCAAGCCCAATATGAGAAACATCACAATAAACTGTATAAGGCCCTAAACCTGTGGGCAATACCAACACCAGTCCCGTAGTTAGAGTTGTCTTAAGCAAGCTCCCCTCACACTCGTCCGACCATCTGAACTGGGCACCCTTCTAGGTCAACCTGGTCATCAGGGCTGCAATAGATGAAAACCCCTCTACGAATCAACAATAGTATCCTGCCAATCCCAAAACACTCCGAATAACTATAGCTGATGCTAGTCTAAGGTAGTTCTTGACTGCCTCAATCTTCTTCAGATCAACCTGAATACCCTCTACTGGCCCAACATGACCCAAAAATGCAACTGAACTCAACCAAAACTCACACTTCAAGAATTTTGCATGTAACTGACTATCTTTTAAAGTCTGAAAAACCACTCTAAAGTGTTGTTCGTGCTCCTCCTGGATGCGAGAATATATCAATATATCATCAATGAAGACTATCACGAACGAATCCAAATAAGGCCTTAACACTCAGTTCATCAGATCCATAAAAGTTGTTGGGGCATTTGTCAACCCAAATGACATAACCAAGAACTCATATTTCCCGTACCGAGTGCGGAAAGCTGTCTTAGGGACATCAAATGCCCTAATCCTGAACTGATGGTAGCCAGATCTTATGTCAATCTTTGAAAATACCTTAGCACCCTGAATCTGATTGAACAAATCATCAATGCTCGTAGCAGATACTTATTATTGATTGTAACCTTGTTCAATTATTGGTAATCAATATACATTCTCATTGGCCCATCCTTCTTTTTAACAAACAACACATGTGCACCCCAAGGCGAAACACTGGGTCTAATGAAACCTTTCTCAAGAAAATCTTGCAACTATTCCTTTAACTCTTTCAACTCATGGGGGGGCAATACGATACGGCGGGATAGAAATGGGTTTGAGTGCCTGGAGCCATATCAATGCAAAAGTCAATATCCCTATCGGGCGGCATACCCAGTAGGTCCGAAGGGAAAACCTTAGGAAACTCATGAACAAGGGGCACAAAATCAATAGAATTACCTCAGAGCTCAAATCACAAACATATGCTAAATAGGCCAAACACCCCTTTTCGACCATGCACCGAGCCTTCACATAAGAGATAACACTATGGGTAGAATGACCAAGAGTCCCTCTTCACTCTAAATGAGGCATACTTTGTAAAGCTAAGGTCACAGTCTTGGCACGCCAGTCCAAGATAGCTTGGTTAGGTGATAACCAGTCCATCCCCAATATAACATCGAAATCGATCATGTCTAGAGGCAACAAATTCACACGAGTCTCAAGACCCTCAATCATAACTACACAAGAACGATGGACTTGATTTACCACAATAGAATCACCCACCGACATAGACACATAAACAGGGACACTCAATGAATAACCGGGCATAACAAGATTTGATGCAAAATAAGATGACACATACAAGAATGTAGACCGTGGATCAAATAACACTAAATCGTCTCTATCATAAACCAGAACAATACCTATAATTACCGCATCTGAAGCCTCAGCCTCGAGCCTAGGAGGAAGAGAAAAAACATTGGGTTGGGCCACACCACCCTGAACTACATCCCTGGGACGACCTACTACTGGTTAGCCTCCACCTCTAGCAGTCTGAGCTCTACCTTTAGGACCTCTGCCTCCATCTCTAGCACCTCTAACCCCACCTCTAGCTAGCTGGGCGGTCTGTAGAACACTTGGTGCCTCAACCATAGCACGGGAGCTTTGATGTTGAGAGCTACCTGGTGCGCGAGGGCAATACCTAGCTATGTGCCTCGTGTCACCACAAGTAAAACAAGCTCTTGGCTGCTGGGGCGGACGACCCTAGAAATTCTGAAGGATTGGTGCACTGATAGGTGCTGGTGGTGCACTGAAGGACTGCTGATTAGCATACTATATCCGAGGACCACAGCTACTTGAAACACCGTGAGAAACGTGAAGAGCTGACTGAAAGGGCCTAGGAGGATGGCCTCTACCATATGAATCTCTACATCCAGACAATGTACCACTGAATCTGCCTGAATGACGGGGCCTCTTGTCCGACCCATGACCACCTCCCTGTGACAGAACTATCTCCACTTTCCTAGCCACATTGGATGCCTCTTGGAAAGATATCTCACTCCCAGTCTCCCTAGCCATCTGAAGACGAATCGGCTGAATAAGGCCATCAATAAGCCTCCTCACCCTCTCCTCACCCTCCTCACTTATTTTAACAAGTTATAAGCAGTTAAATAACAACATAATATGAGATTAAGCAAAAGACTTGGAGAAAACAAACCAAAATAATACGGAAATCAACATATGCCTCTACCCAGAAATCGGTGTCACAATATTCACGAACTATCTATGATTACTACATATAAGTGTTTAAAAGAAAGAATATAGTATGTCTCAAGTACAAATGGTAACAGAACATAACAACTGATAGAAGAGACGCTAGACCCATGGACGCCTGCAGGGCTACCTCGGTGTCTTAGTGGACTGAAGGCAGACTCCCCTACTGATGCTGACCAAGTGCTGCTCCAGTATCTGCACAGAGTGTAGTATCAGCACAACCGACCCCATGTGCTGGTAAGTGTCTGGCCTAACCCAGGTGAGGTAGTGGTGAGGCTAGGACCAAAAACTAGATGAACCTGTGTAGTTATATATAGATACATGACAAAAAATAAATTGATACTAATAAAAAAGCTGGGAAGGGGGGAACATGCTTCTAATAGATAAAAACAAAATCTCAAGAGGATTATAAAGAAACAAAAATTTACTTCTAACAAGGATAAAGCAAACAAAGGCAAGTTTCACTTTCGGTTAACATCTTGTTGCATGCGTGCAACCCAGTCCTATTTCTCATATCTCGTGGTAGGCGTACCACCAGCTCCCATTTTAATAATTCTTATGGTAGGCGTACCACCCGCTCCCATTTTATTAAATCTTGTGGTAGGTGTACCACTCGCTCCCATTTCATTAAATCTCGTGGTAGGCGTACCACCCGCTCCCATTTTATTATACCTTGTGGTAGGCGTACCACCCGTTCCCATTTCATTATAACTTGTGGTAGGTGTACCGTCCACTCCCATTATTATAACTTGTGGTAGGCATACCACTCACTCCCATTTCAAACCATCACAAAATCACAAGGAAATCTCGGCAAGGGAACAAAGCAATATAATAACTTCCTTGCAAGGGAACAAAAGCAATATAATAACTTTCCGGCAAAGGAACAACAATATCAAAACAAATACAGCGGTAAGGGAGAATCAACTAAAATCAATCTTAACTCAACTCAATTAATACCAATACTCAGTCATAAATAAATTCCATGAAAATAAACTAAATCCTTGTCCAATATCCAGAATCATCAATTAAGGCATCCGTAGAATCATTTAAGAACACAATATGTATCAGTTTAAGACTCATGGTCATGCTCGACACTAACGTATAGATACTCTTCACCATGCCTATACGTCGTACTCAACAAGAAGCAATTAACAAATATGACTCAACTCCTAATCCCTCAAGATAAGGTTAGACCGGACACTTACCTCGAACTTCCATGGCCAACTCAAGCCTCAAATACCTCTTTTCCTTTTAAATTTAGCTCCAAATCAATTGTATCTATACATAATCAACTTAATAACATCAATCAATGCTAAACAATTCAATTCTAACTTTAATTATAGCTTTCTAATCATTCTTTCCAAAAATTTAAAAAATCAACCCTAGGCCTGCTTGGTCAAAACACGAGGTTCGGACCAAAATCAAATCACCCATTCACCCACGAGCTCAAATGCATGATTATTTCTAGTTTGAGCCCATAACAAGGTCTAAATCATAATTAATCAAAAATCCCTAAATCTATCCAAATCCCTATATATTCTATACTTAATCACATGCTTGAGGCCTAAAAATCTAGTGGGTGTTGATAAAAATGGAAGAAAATGAGTTAAAGATTACTTAACCAAGAGATTACGGTGAAAATATGCTTTAAAAATCACCTAAGAGCTTTAGAGAAGAAGAAGTTTATGAATTTTTTATAAAATCCTGAAAGTGTTTTGTTTTTGGGTTTTTAAAAAACACTTGGCGAGAATGCCCTTCGTGTTCGCGATAAGTTAGGCTGGATAAGCCTTCATGTTCGTGTCCAAAGGGCCGCGTTCGCGTCCAAAGGGACGTAGGATAACTGTCCCACCCCCGTGCCCATTTGGCCTTCGCGTTCGCGTGGCCAGGACCACATTCGCTAAGGCATAGCCCCCACTGCCTTGCGTTCGCGTAGAAGGAAATTCTCCTCTCAAAAGTTGCACATCGCGTTCACTTGGGTACTCCCGCGAATGCGAAGAAAGAGGTATCAAAAATCCAACAATTGAAAACCTGCAATATTTCCTAAGCCAAAACCTCCCGAAATACATTCGGAACACAGTCGAGTCCTTGGGCTCCTAACCAAATATACGTACTTACTCAATAACATCATACGAATTTATCCGTGCGATCAAATCACCAAAATAACCTCAACAACAATGAATTAAACCTCAAAATGAAAAGACTTTTCTTAAACTTCATACACATTAACTTTAGCAATTTAGGTCCGAATCATGTCAAATGATATCCGTTTTCACCAAATTTCACTGAAATATCTTAAATCATATATAAGACCTGTATCGGATAACGGAACTAAAATACGGGCCCGATATTAACATGTTCTAATCAAATTTCATCTCAAATTTCCTTAAATAATTTCAGAAAATAATTTCCTTTAAAGATTCATTTCTAGGGCTCGGGTCCTCAAAATTCGATTTCGAGCATACATCCAAGTCCCATATTTTCCTATGGATCCTTCAAGACCGTCAAATCACGAGTCTGGGTCCGTTTACTCAAAATATTGACCGAAATTAAACTTACTCATTTTATAATCAAATTTTACCATTTTGTTTACAGTTTTTTGTATTTAAGCTTTCCGGCTATGCGCCCAGAATGTGCACGTAAATCAAGGTAACTCTAAATGAGGTTTTCAAGGTCTCGATATAGAATTTAATTTAAGAACAAGTGATGACCTTTTGGGTCATCACATAAACTTTATAATTTCGAAACCCGTAAACTTTCAAACACATAAACCTCCGAACTCATATCTTTAGAACTTGTAACCTTTTGAATCTTTAAATTGATATATTAAAAAACTTAAAAATATTTTTTCCCGGGATGAAGTTGGGGTGGGGGGACAGAAAAATTAAAAATAGAAATTTAAAATTATTAAAAAAAACTAAAATATTCTTCTGGGGTGACGTGTAGGGGGGGTGGGATTTGGTGGAGCATAAAAGCGAAAACGTAGAAATTTAGAAAGGTAAAAAAAAATTTTTTTGCGGGAGAGGGGTGGGGTAGGGTGGGGTGGGGGGGGTAGTAGGGTGGCTGGTGAAGGAAAAATTTAAATCTAAAAAAAAAATCATTTTTCGGAGAGAAAAGATGGAGTGGGTTGAAGGGGGTGTTGGTGAGGGTGGCGAATATTGAATTTTGAAAAATATTTTACCTTCTATTGATAAGGAAAATATTTTCCTCCAATTGGAGGAGAACGAGTTAAGGGAAATATTTTCCAAATATTTTAGCCAACCAAGCATGGAAAAATTGAAAAATATTTTTCTTCGTACCAAACGCACCGTAAGAGAGAAAAATATTAGACAACGTATTTAATGACTTAACGGTAAGAAGAGACCATAAATATATATTTTGCTATAAAAGCTAAAAGGTAGCTATAAAAATTATAATTTAAAAGAATTTTTATTTATAATAAATAAGGTGTAAATCTTTGTTATAGGAGGTAAAATTTTCTTTCTGAAAACTAGTTACCTACTAGTAAGTGGTGAAAATTGCACGGGGCATTCTATTTGGTCGCCGCCATTTAACCTATACCAATTTATAAAAAAGTTTTAACTTGTAAACAACTTCATCCCCCTCTCTCCTCCTGCTTCTCCCCCACATTCTTTTTTTTTTCTTCTTCTTCTTCTTCTTCTTTCTTTTGCTGTTGTTGGTAAACTTCAGTTCAAATGATGATTGCCATTAATATGTTATCAGATTATTTAAAAAGTAAATTATAAATAATTATGTAAGTTAGTAGATAATAATTTATGAATATTTCTACGTACGTAAGTTAGTAGACAATGATAATTATGTTCTTTTCATGTTTATTATTTCCAAAATTCATGATTTAGATACTACTGGCAATCTAATTATCTATTTAGTATGTTAGAAAGCCTTTTCAAAAACTTTAGCTAGTGCTGAAGTTTTTACAAATAAACTAAAAAACTTCAGCATCTTCTGCTAAAGTTTTTGAAAATTCTTTATCACAAAACTAATGAATACGGGACAAAACACTTCAGCTTTTAGTGCTGAAGTTTTTACAATTAAACTAAATAACTTCAGCAACTTCTGCTGAAGTTTTTGAAAAAGCTTATCCAGGACAAAAAAAGACTTCAGCTTATTTAGTGCTGAAGTTTTTATAAATGAACTAAATAACTTCATCATCTTCTGCTGAAGTTTTTGAAAAAGCTTAATGACAAAACTAATGAATCCAGGGCAAAAAACCTTCAGCTTATTTAGTGCAATTACAAACAAAAATTTCAGCAAATAGAGAACAAAACTTCAGCTATATGCTTAAGTTCAATAATTACAAATAAAAATTTAAGCAAAATGAAAAAAAAATTCAGCTACTATGCTTAATTTCAACAATTACAAACAAAAACTTTAGCAAATAGAGAACAAAACTTAAGCTACTATGCTTAAGTTCAGCAATTACAAACAAAAATTTCAGGCCCGTCTACTAGAACGCTAAAATTTTGCGTGATTGCCTTTGCTACTTCAGCCCGTATGCTAAAGTTATACGAAAAAAAGTACGCCTATAATTATTTTTGCAAAACGGACTCAAGTTAAAACCGTGACCCAAAAATGAATATGGATACAAATGCTCCTAGCAAGTGTCAACCGCTTAAAACAGGCTAAAAACTTAGCCCAACTTCACTCAACGAGAGGGCTAGATTGGATAATGTTAAGGAATTTTTTCCTATTTATGCCATATACCAAACCTTATTACCAAAAAATGTTCATAATTTGGTATTTACCCGCCTAGTCCACAGGTTCACTACAAAACGTATACCAAACCAAAAATAGGTAGAATCTCCCCTAAAAACGCGCGAAATTTGTAGGAATCAAATCTGCGTGTGATCCTATCACCATTAAATTTGAAATTTAAAACGGAAGGAAATCCCATTGTTGCGTAATTCTCTCCTTCTCCATATATTTTCCTCCTTTGATAGCCGTTAAAAAGCTTGAATACTTTGAATTCAAATTTTAGTTTTCAAAAATCATTATTTGTTTGGATTGGGTATTGTTGTAAATAATTCGGAATATGTTTAGGAGTTTATATCTAAATTTTGAGGGGTTTTGGTGAAGATTAGACTTGGTTTTGATTGAATTTCAGATTGAAACTCGTCGAATAAGAAGAAGACATATTTCCAGAATGTAGTTAAATTGTATATATATTATAGATAAACTGTAGATTGGGAAGACTAAAACTTCTACAAGTCTTCTACAATTATGTCGAAAATGCCAATTATGCTACAATAAAAATGGGAATTGGGATATTAAAATTCAATATATTCAGTTTGTAGATATCATGTCAAAAATCCCAAAGTTGAAAAAATCTATTCTTCCATATATTTTCCACGATTGATAGCCATTAAAAAGCTTGAAAGCTTTTGAATTCAAATTTGGGTCATTATTTGTTTGGATTGGGTGTTGTTGTAAATAATTCGGCATATGTATAGGAGTTTATATCTCAATTTTGAGGTTCTTTGTGAAGATTAGACTTGGTTTTGACTGAATTTCACATTGAAACTCGTCGAAGAAGAAGAAGAAGACATATTTCCAGAAATTGTAGATAAATTGTATATTGGAAAGACTAAAGCTTCTACAAGTCTTCTATAATTATGTCGAAAATGCCAATTATGCTACAATTGAAATGGGAATTGGGATATTAAAATTCAACGTATTCAGTTTGTAGATATCTTGTAGATAAAATTTCTACAAATAAGCTACAAATCAGTTTAAGTATTGTATAAAGTTTTTTTTTTTAAGAGTATCTACAAAATTATTACATGTATACTATAATTAAATTACAATCTTATGTCAAAAAAAAAATATTGACAACAAAATTTGCTCTTCATCTACAAAATTTCTACAAAAAATTACAAATAAACTATAATTGCACCCACACTGTCAACTTTATTGTCTTCTCAATTTAAGATTCATTTCAATATAAATCAAATGCTATCTCTCTAATCTCCCTTTCTCCTGAAAAAACATACTTCGGTAAGTCTAGCACGGCCACCAGTAGGCTGGCCCAAAACTGTCTGGCAGTTTCGGCAAACAAATGGGCGCTTGAATTGAGGATTAGCATAAACATCATCCCGTAATCGCTTCATTAAGTCTGCAAAACACAACAGTAAACAAAAAGTTAAACTTAACAGTTCAAAATTCAAAACAAAAAAAAAAGTTTCTCATTTCATTTTTCTAGAAAACTTACCTTTTATTCCTCAGTTTTTATGAGGAAAAATTAACAGATCTAACCACTAGTTGAAGATGAAAAAAAATAGTTTTAAAGTTTGGATCAGAAAAAAATAGTAATCGTTATTGTTTTCTATAATTTACGGCTTTTGTTCTCTCTCTCTAACGTTGGGGAAGAAGAATAATACAAGCTTGAGGAACAAAGCGGGTAGTGAAAAAATGTATTACGTGATAGAAAATGGGGGGATTAACTGAAGGTAAAACGTGGGGGTGTGGGGGTGGAAGGAGAGAGAGGCAGATAAACTAAAATTGGAGAATATAAACTCCTAAAATCATGCCTATAATAAATGAAACAATAATTATACCCTTAATTTAAATTATGGTATATAAATAATAATTTGGTATGCTTAAATGTAATAAACACAAACCTTAAACATTATTGGTAATAAGGTTTGGTATATAATATAAGTAGGTAAAAATCCCTAATGTTAATAGGCTTTGTTGGGCCACTGGGCGAGAGATGGTAATGAATAGCCTTATCGAGATTGCCTGTCCAGCCCAGATATTAATACACCCTCAGTGCCAACGTCCTTCAAAATTTCAAGCTCGCGCAAAAACTGAACCATTCCGGCAGTCTCCAGCAAAACAGTGAGCACTTCTTCTCACTAAACCTACCAAATGACGGAGCTGGAATTGGTAATCGCGTCGTCGCCGACCGACGCCGGTATCGGCTGTTGGGACCTCCATACTGGCGCCGAGCACCTTCGTTATCGGTCTTGCTCCTCCCCCTCCCACGGCCTTGTCTGTGTCGGCGGCCGCTTTCTCGCCTCCTCTCAACTCTGTGCTACCAAATCGTCGTCAGGCTCTATCCTTTACTGGTCCTGGAACAAGGTAAACAATTAAAGTTCGAAGTTAAGCTGATCGATGCATTGCTTGTTAGAAAACCTAGTCTTGGATTAAACTGTTATTTAGTGGCCATAATTGCGACATTTTAGTAATTACATTTGTAGCCTCAAGTTGAAGTTAAAAGCTTTCCAGCGGAACCTATAAGTCCACTTGTTTGCAATAATGAGGGAACTTATATGGCCGGAGGAGGTGCATCCGGTGATATATACTTGTGGCAGGTTTATACTAAGTCGATTTTTGGTCATTATGTCCATTTATTAGCTCTGTATCTGACAGTATCCATTAAATGTTTTATGTTTTGTTTATTTTTTTGTAGGTTGCGACTGGTATACTACTTAAGAAGTGGCATGCTCATTATAGGGCAGTTACTTGCTTGAAATTCAATGACGATCAATCACTTCTGATTTCTGGTTCAGAGGATGGATCTGTTCGAGTTTGGTCTCTTATAATGTACTAGTATTTCCTTTCTATGATTTTCGCTTTTCTAGTTTTTGTTTGATGATCTAAGGGTTAATCACTGGAAATTGGCTGAAATTAGGGTATTTGATGATTTGTTGAGGGAGAAAGCAAGACAGCCTTACGAGTATAGTTTCTCTGAGCATTCTTTGAAGGTGACCGATGTTGTGACTGGGTATGGCGGAGCAAATGCAGTTGTTGTATCTGCTTCAGAAGATAGAACATGCAAGGTTCCCCTAGTCATTTTCCCAATTTATTGAACTTTTCTGGTATTGACTGATGGTCCATCATGATGAATTGTGTCAATTGACTCCACAACAAGTTCACTATGTTTCAATTGGATGCTAAGGATGATTTCATTTTTTTTACTAATATAATATGTTCTATCATTTTTTTACTGGTTTTTCGTCGTGTTATTTTGTCTAATCCTGGCAACAATTAATTAGTTGACCAGTGTACTGTATACCCTTGTTTGAGTCTCAATAGTCTTAGCTGTTCATTTTCTTAGGTATGGAGCTTGTCGAGAGGAAAATTGTTGAGAAACATTGTGTTTCCATCAGTAATTGATGCAATTGCATTGGATCCTGGTGAAGATGTCTTCTATGCTGGTGGTAGGGATGGGAAAGTATACATTGCTGCACTAAATGCTGTTGCTGACTCTAACAGTAATTACGGATTGCACATTCTTGGTTTTTTGTCTGAGCAAAGGTTTGTAATATCTACGATTAGTTTTTTATATATATATTCTAGCTAATGAGAAGTCTGGTCTTGTAAACCTTTAAGTTTTATCCCTTTTTATTTTTCGTTTAAGATGTTAGGAAAAGCTTCTATGATTTTTTGTGTTTCATGAGTACTTCTATACTGTCCTTTGCTTTCCTATGGATTACATGAAATCACCATGTGACTCTACTTAATTTTTGTTGGCATCACTTATAGCTTCATGCTGAAGTGTCAAGCGTGAACAAGTTGTTGCTTTGAATCTCTTTATTCTTTTTGAATGCTGAAATTCAAGAGTCATTTAGTAGGAATCTATAACTTTTAGGCATGAAGCGTATGGAGTTTGTGTTCTGGGTATGTATGGTTGAATTTTGCGACCAGGGAATTATACTCAATCTGTGTATGGAGTTAAACTAGTTTCTGGATGTTCTTATAGGATTATGATAAAATTTTCCCTGTAACTTTTCAGCTATATGAGGTCATGCTATTTTTGCTTGTTATTATTTGAACCATGAAGAGATAGTCCCTGTAATTTTTTGAACTTCTGTGCCAGTCCTGCAGATTCATACTAATTTTTGTCTCCAATCCCTTAGCTGTTTTTAATTTTCCTTGGATAACTTTACAACTATTCATGAAACAGTAAGGCTATTACATGCTTAGCATTAACTACGGACGGGGGCTTGCTAATTTCTGGATCAGAGGATGGCATGGTTCGGGTGTTGAACACTAAAGACCATAACATCGCCCGAATTTTTAGGCATGCAAAAGGTACAATTCATGCCCTTTGTACTTCTTCAAATGACTCATTGCTACTATTTTAATACATTTTCTTGAAATTCTTGAAAAATTGATAGTCATGCATAAGAAATCTGTTTGTTAAATATATGGTTGATTTATTTAAAAGAAAGGTTTAAAAAGCTTAAGGTTTGTCTAAGTGATTCCATAAAAATACTGTGAGTCTAAGTTGCTCGGACTCGGGTGCGGGCATTCGATACAGGCACGATCTGAGTGCCGGATTCGACAAAATCTAAATTTTAAGATTCGAGGGTGCGGATCCAGGTATTGATATAGGGGGATTCAGCTAAAAAGATTCAAAATTGTAATAAATTAGAGTTATAAAGAGAAAAAAAAAGCCGTTCAAGGCCTTTCACCAACTCTCAATCTATATTGCTGCTATTGTCTACCAGAAGTCCGAACTCAGAACACGACCCGTTGAATTCTTGGTTTTTTTTGAAACATAAAGCATCAAATATGAGACAGAAGTACTACAATTTTGAAGGTATGCCATTTCTCATGTCTTAAATCTGTTTCATTTTTAATTTTGAGAATCAAAATCTCAGTTTCTCCCCAAATTTGTCGATGGACTCAGGCCAAAGTATCCGAAGTTAGTTGACCGAATCCGGGACGTATCTTGCTCCCGCTCCCGTCCCTTGTCGTTACAGGTGCGGCACAAAAAACGAAGAGTCCGTGCAACTTAGATGTGGGTACCCTCCTAGATCACTTAGTGTCATGGAAGAGTAAGGCTTGAAAAAGGGCTTGTTTCCCTTCTTGAAAGCCTAGTGTCTTGCAACAGTTAGTAAAATGCGGCAAGAGTTAAATTAAAGCTCTTTCAATTAGGACACTTGGTAGTATCCTCACATGATAAATCTGTTGATTCTGTGAGCAAATATTATTCGTTATAGTGGTGGCTTATTATATATCTAGTTTCAACTTCTATTTTTTTCTTTTTCCTTCTTGCTTTTCCAAGTCAGTGAAATATCTTATCTTTTTATTCATTTTTAACAGGCCCAGTTAACAATATTGTTGTTGTTAGACAACCATATCTCCTGAGTACCAGAGGATCTGTGAATTCCCAAGGGCCGTCCGTAAAGAGACACGGGGTATCATTACCGCCCCCATTGGAAAAGTATGCTAACTCAGCAGATGATAATGATTATGTGGCAGTAATTGCCCCCCGGGTCAATCCTGATAGATCTGTTGAAGCTTCATATATCAGTGTTCAGACACTAAATAAGCAAATCTTAGAGCTTCAGGTCAGATTTTCTGGATTAATGTGCATTTCCTTTACCTGTTTCCTTTTTTTGTTTTTTCAAATCCGTGTCCCTATTGTTGTTGTTGTTGTTGTTGCCTCACCATTTAATGGTCCTAGTTTGACTTGGCGTGACTATTTATGAGAAGCGATGAAAGTGTGACTAGTTAAGTGTTTATTAAGGGAATTAAACTTTACCTTATTAAAAAAAATGTTTATTAGGGGAACATGCGGTCCAGGTGTTGAATTTGTCTTTTTTACGAATAGAGAGGAAGTGGTAAATAAAAGAGGAAAATGGTCAACATGACTTTTTGTATTATAGATGTGTTTAACATTTTACTGAAAGTAGATCCAGTTTTGAGACAGTCAGAGAAACAAAGGGCTGTTTTCTTGGGAAGGAGGAGTATCAGATCTTTCTGATGGGGAATAGATACTTTGAAAATGTGGATTTTGCTCATGCCAACATTCACCAAAGTCTTATCATTTTCATTACTTGTTTATTTATCCTTTAAAACCGGTATAGTGGCTCTACAACAATCATCTCTGTGAAACTCTTTGAAAAGAATGGACATTGGGCCTAACTCAACCCCAAAAGCTAGCTTATGAAGTGAGGATTGCCCAAGCCATATAAGGAGACCAAGGACCTCAAATCCCTCCGATGTGGGACAATTCAACATCCCCTCACGCCCAGATCTCTGGAGCGTGGACAGCATAAATGGGGGCCCAACATCGGTAACAATAATTGGGATGGGCTTGGCTTTGATACCATGAAAAGAATGGACCTTGGGCCTAACTCAACCCCAAAAGCTAGCTTTTGAGGTTGAGTTAGGCCCAAGGTCCATTCTTATCACTCTTCATGTGCTCAACTGTTTTCATGAACTACTTTTTCATGGCACATTCATGTCGTTATGTTTTAGTCTAGGAAAATGTCATAGTCAACAATCTTTCTGTGATTGATGTATGTATGTACCGTCTAAAAGTTTCTTTTTCAACATCTTTATGTTTTCATTCTTTTTATGAAAAGATTGGTCTCATCAATTGCAGTAATGCGCTTAAAGGGCTATCTGACCGTTAAGTGGTGATTTAGTGGAGGCTGCCGGCAGATCTGGGGAGTTTGACTACACACATAACTTGGTTCAAATTTATTTTCTTAAAGCAGTTAGCTGGCTTTTAGCTTCTATTTGCACTTATGATGGAAAAACAACTAGTAATTTGACAAATTATTAACATAAATAAGGTTTTGGAAAGTAAAATTGTGTTTTTGTGGAAACCAGAGTTTAAAGTGTAGGAGAAACAGCTAGTACTTTGACAATCTAACCCATACATATAGTAGATACTAGATTTCTTTCTTTCACATTAAAACAAGAAGAGATGTCTTGTTTGGCAGATGTAAAAGACAATGTAAGGTGACTTGTTAAGGTCCAAATATTTACAAGATGTTCTGAGATGTATTTTGTCTATCCCGGCAATATGCACCACTTTGACTTTTTGATGCTTGTACAACTGCCGTGATAGTTAATGCCATTGCTATAGATATGTCATACTATTGCCCGACAAAAGTGATCATACATTGCAACTAATAGCGAGTGTGTCCTGCTTACAGAGACAAGGGTCTTCTGCTGCTGCTCAAATGGAGATCGAAAAGCTAAAACTCGACTGCAGCAGGTCCATACAAATGATTCAGCAATGGGAAAAGAAGTATCAAAATCTACATCAGTTTTGTGTAACCGAGCTATTGGATGGGGAACCAGCTGGAAATGCTGAGTGACGCAGCCTATATTTTTTTTCAATACATTCTGAGGGGGAAGGATGAAACGCGAAGGGGAAGCTGCTTATAGATTAGAATCTTCCACCTACATGATGTGCTCACCCAGGGAGCTTGCTCTCAATTGATTACTATCTGCAGCAGCTTCTTAAATTTTTGTGTAATATTTATTTAGCAGTGATTTGTTATGACAGTATAGATGAAATTCCATTCCTTTACTTGAAGTGCCAAGTTTCGGCGTGAACTAAAGGTTTAAATTAATGAGTCTAGAACTCATTGCTGCATTTGTATTCAGTCAATTCTAAATGTGCCTTGCCTTCTTTATTTCAATTTGGTAGTATCTTATGTGGAAATCTCATCAATCTGAGTTCAAAGACCGGAAGTTTTCCCTTGAGTTTATATGCTATTAAAGAATTAACCCAAATGCGTATAACTGTGCATAATCAATGTATAAACTATATATATATGGATAGAAAAAGTAAATAATGAATATGCACGGCTATTTGTGTAAAGATCCCTATAAGTAACAGCTGACTTTAGTTTTGATTGCAACTGCTGCTCTTTGCTATATGATCTCACATTTTGATATAATGTCTTTAAATTTTCAATCTTGAAGTATTTCAACCACAGCTATGCAACGTGTTTGCATTTACTTTTAAATTTAAGTAATTTATCCTTTTGTTTCCGTTGACGTACTACCAGAGAATCCAAGTGCAACTCAAAAGTCTCATATTCTTAGGTCGTGTTCTTATTATCAAGATGGCCTTAGCAGCAAACAAAGGTGAAACAAGAATAGGCCTACATCAGTAATTTTTGAAATCCTATATTGGAAAAGGATAAGAGAAAAACTGCAAGGACATAAGCGTCGAAATGATTGGCTTAGTGGTCCCTCGTCAAGATGCAACCTTGAGGAAACTGTTCAAAAGTCCCCAATTTATCACAAATCTTATCATAGTGAACTTGGAAGGAGAGTCTTTGAGCAACGACATAGTAATTTCCGAGTGACATGTTATTGCTTCCTAACACGCACATAAATTTATGTGATCGTACAAATGATAAAATGATAAGTCAAGTGTCGAATCCATTGAGACTTGTATCAATTACCCATTAAATTGACCAAGATTGTTATTCAAGAGAGCCAATTCGAGTTCAAGAGTTTAATTGCACTAAACTATAATTCTAAGTAATAACTAAATTATCAAGCAACAAAATGGTTATTGTGTAATCAGTAGAGACAATATTTCAGGATTATGATCGATTCACCAATCCTATTGTATTCTAGTTAACTCTCTCTTTCATACAATTCACTCATTGTTACTATTAATCGAATAATTTCTCTCATACCCTTCTCCCGAAGTACTACTCGCTTATTCAAAATAGATTAACACCTATATTCGTATGAAATAAATCTTTAAGAATGCATTAAGATTATGATATTTAATTAAGCACAGTGACTAGGTATATTCCTATCCTAACCATAAATTCCCCCCCCCCCCCCCCCCCCCCCCCAGCGTTAAGATCGTGCTCTCTTTAATTCTTCTCTAATCTACACATGGCTTTTCAAAACATAGCATAAATAGTAAATAAAACCTAACTGCTGGCCAGACAATTAAGTAATTAATCACAGAATTGAAGAAATAACCATATAATGGTGAATTATAATCAAGATTAAATCAATATCAACCAACAATATTTATTGCTAAATCACAACCCCAGACAATGGCTTTTAGCCACTCATGATGGTATCAAACAAATTCAGAAGTGTTGGATAATTAAAAATACTAAGAAAAGATGAAGGAATATGAGATATCCTTGCTTCCGGATGTTCCTCGCATGTCTCTAGGTCTATAGTGTGTCCCAAGTCCTCAAAATAATATTTTTACATATATTTATACCAGGTAGGGCTGAACCAAGACGAAATCTCCCCTTCCTAGCCAAAATAGGAAAACTTTTAAACTTATTACTTTTCATGCGTCGCACTAATGCTTTTTCCTGTCAGACCGCAAAAACCTAGTCTCTGAACTTTGGAAATTTCTAACAAAGCTTTGCACTAATGCGTCGCATAGTGCCTCACACTAGTGCATTTCTTCAGTAGTTGCTTCTTCCTTGAATTTTGACGTTCAGAATTGATCCTCGACCCTTGAACATGATCTCGGCTTAAACCTTTAGGCTTTTACTCAGACTTAAAAGCCCCAAATAGCTCGAATAAGATCCACAACATCTACATAGCTCAGATTCACTCCTAAAGGCATAAAAGATGCAATTAGTACAAACTACTAGCAATTAAAGTTCAAACTCAATTAAAGTGTAGCAAATAGAATATAATAAGCGACTAAAATATGTAATTATAGCCTACCATCAACACCCCATGCTTAAACCATTGCTCATCCTCGAGCAATCAAACTACACTTTATATAGACACAACCTTTTCAAACAATCATTTTAACTCACTACACCAAGAATACTTAAAGTAGACTAAGCACAATAGTGTAACATTATCACATCAAGATTTGACTCACAAACACCATATATTTTTCACAACCCGCTTACTTACTCTAACCTAAAGGTCAAGAATTATCTTTCCTTTATGAATCAAGTGCCCTTACACAATAAAGGAGAGTAATTCCACACATAATAAAATTTAAGAACAATTAGAAAATCAAGATAGAAATAATGTCCTCACTCTTATAGACAACATTCATATTCCACAAAAGATGCACCATAGGTTTGCCCGTAGTGTACTGATCTATTAATCGAGATCGTTCAGTCTGAGATCAAGTAGAACTTTAATTGGTTGTAATATATGCTGCAGGACGAGTAGGATGCATTTAGATATAAGAGGGACTATACATTCCTAAGCACTTTAATATATACAGTTTAACATTTAAAATTCCACACTTATGTCAAATCATAACTCGACCTTCACATCAATATACATCAACTCCCTTCTTCTTTAAGCATAATTACATCAAGAGTTATCACTAAGGAATATTTTTCACAGCATACAACTATTTTTCTTTCTTTTCTTTTTCAATTTAAGTGACTCTTGCTTTCTCAAAACAATGCACCTTTCTCCTGATTTCATTAGTTCCACCCAAAAATCCATCCCACGCTTTAAATTTTATAAAGTTCATAACAACTCTAAGTGTTCATGAGAGGTAAAAAGGTTCAAATATATGGTTAATTCAAATAAATGGGTAAAGCTTGTAATGTGATTGCCAAAAAGCAGGATTACAAGCTAAAAGGGGTTAACTACAATACATAACAATTAGGTGGGTAAAAGCATATAACTAGCTCAATAAAGAAATGCCTATACCACTTCCTAGACTGACTGAAACTGCTATTTTATTTTGAAAACACATGAGGCAAGTTCTAGACATCAAATGCAATGCAAGAATAACATGCAAACCTCACACCCACAAGTAGTGTATATTTTGCATATAAGTAGTATATATTGTATTTAAGTAGTATATATTGTATATAAATAGTGTATATTGTGTTGTAGACTTGTAGTTAGTAATTAGTATAAATTGTATATAAGTAGTATATATTGATAAAAGAATATTGTCATTGGTATATTGTGTTGTATGTTATATATTGTATGTTATATAAATATTCAAGGATTGATATAAATTAAAGACAAAGAAATATTGAGACAAAAGATATTCAAGGATATGATAAAGAGCATATATATTGACCAAAATGGCATATCTTTTTGTTATTCTTCCTTCCCCCAATGGAATGAGCACAACATGGTACTAATACCACCATTAAAAGGAAAAAAACTAAAAGAAAACATGCCAATGTACAAGTTAAATCATAGTTTATGTATTATTTCTAACAAATCTCATAAAACCTTCAAGGTTTGGAGGTGGTTGTGTTGGCGGTGGTGGAAATGAAGCTTGTTCATCACCACTTCCGGGTGAAGATGTTTCCTGAGCAAGTTCCGCTAGCATTTCTTCATAGCACTCATCTATTTCTGGTTGTGATTCAGCTAGCCCAAAGTTCCTTCTTTCTGCGCAGATCCAATCTCGAAAAAGCACTGATTTTTCCAAGCTGTCCCGCATCGACGCCCTGTGATCACCTATTTGTAGTCTTGCTTGACTAAAGGCGCTCTCCGATGCAACAGTTGACGCTTGAATCGACAGAACATCCCGAGCCATCCTTGCAAGAATGGGAAAATGCTTTTCCCTTGCCTTCCACCAATCCAAAAGGTTGAAAGAGCCGTCTGGATTCTCATTCTCTAGTCCCTGCGACAAATAAACTTGAAGCTCATTTAGATGGGAAAAATTATCTACATTTTCACCTTGAGTACCCCTGAACTCCATCCACGATTTAAGAGCTGTTAAGCCAGCAGCTCTTTTAGACGCCTGTGATGTGAACGAAGTAGGGGTTGGAATATTAGGCCTAGCATGCTCTAACGCCTGTTTATAAGCATTATAAACAGTTTGAGCATTCACTGTAATTGATGCTTTCGGATCAGATAGTGTAGCCATTGCTTCTTCTTCAAGATCTAAAGCTTGATAAATAGTAGAATACCAAAAGTTAGGACCTCCTACTTTCATAGTAGGATTTAACATAGCAGCCACACCAAATATAGGAGGGATTGGAAAAAAATACTTTTTAAACTTCTTTTTCATTTCAGTAATTGCAATTTCATAAATTTCACCTCCCTCGTTAAAATCAACAAACAAATTAGCAAGTGCGGAAATATAAACTAAACAGTTAGAAATAGTTGGATAATATTTGCCAGATAAAGCAGTTGTAGCCACATGAAAATGTTCTAAAATATCTAAAAGAATTTTAACGTTAGTCCAATCTTGATTAGTTAGCATGTCATTATCTTCCTCCCCACAACTCCGAGAATTATAAGTAGCGTTAATTGGGTTTCTATATTTGTACGCCACTACTAAACTTTCGTACATGTAGTTCCACCTAGTCGGGCAAGGTTTAGGAACCTTTCTTTCTCTAAGGCCATATTCGTCACATTTTTTAAAATATTCTCTAAGTCTACTTCTACGGTTAGAATAAAAAAGCCAATTAAGAGCGAATTTAACCTTTTCAATTTCTATGTTTAAAATTCTCATACCATCACCAACAATTAAATGATAAATATGACATATACTTCTAACATGGAAAATATTAGTAAAAGCAGGATTAAGTGTTCTAGTTAAAATACCTATTGCACTAGTGTTGCTACTAGCGTTATCCATGGAAATTGACATTATTTTATCACTAAAACAAAAATATCTACATACATCTGAAACAGTGTTAGCAATAAACTTACCCGTGTGCCGTGAATTAATTATTCTATATGCAATAATGCGTTTTTGCATTGTCCAGTCTTCGTCTATCCAATGACTGGTTACGGTTAGATAATCACAATCATTATTACTTCTACCAATATCAGTTGTAATAGACATACGATTACTTATATGGGTAAATAAATAACGCAAGTATTGTTCATATTCATGCTTGTATTTATAAATGTCGGCCTTAACTGTGGCGCGAGGCCAACCTTTATACGTAGCATTAAATACTCTTCTAATATAATGAATCCAAGCAGGATTAGAAGCAAAAGAATAAGGCAAACACATAACAGTAATCATTTTAGCTAATTCTTCACGATCCTTATTTGGATCGTAATACAATATACCTCCGGTGACTGTGTTTATTCCTGGTTGAACTAGATTTGAACCAGTACTTGGGTTAACTGTAGAATCAGGACTTGTCCTCCCCTCTTCTTGCGCTTTCAATTGGAAATATCTAGCCTTATCGCTAGGGTGTAATTTTATATGTTTAACTAAACTACCTGTGCCGCTACGATCTCCAGTATACCTATGCACAAGTAATTTCCCACAAGATTTACACTTCGCCATATTTTGTTCTCTTAGTTGAATAAAAAATTGCCAAACTAATTAAGTTTCTGAACGCTTAGGAGGTTGTCTACTAAAAGTGGGAGTTTGTACGGGTGGGTGTTCCGGTTCATTAGTAGCAGGACTAGTAGGTGTATCATCTAAATCTACCGGAGCTTGGGTTTCGTCATCATCATCAACCTCATTTCCCTCTAAGATAGGTGTATTAGGATAAAGAATATTCATAATATCATCGTCTATTCTATCACCAACTGCTACATCATGTAGAAAATCAACATCGCTAAATTGAAAAAATGGGTGATCACTATCAAGGATTCCGAAGGTTTCATTAGTATTTCTAGGTTGGCTACTACTTTGAACTTGTTTATCTTTTCTAGGTCGGGGAGCCGGGGGAGGGGTAGTATTTTGGCGACTACTTTCACCGGTTTTAGATTTTTCTTTTCCGAACATATTTTCAATAAAAATGCCATAATAACTACAATTAAGCAAAATAACAACACATAAAAATATTCTTAGCACGTAAGAGTTGAAACGAGTTTACCGGATTGACGAACAACTTCTTGAAAATTGAAAATCGTTGAAATTGAACACTTGAAAACTTCAATTCAACAACTTCACAATGTTTCACGAATTTGCAACAATAAATCAAGCACTTGCACTTGAAAGATTGAAATAGAGCTTGAGAGAGATTGAGAGATATTGATGAATTGGTGAATTAAAATGAAAGAATGAGGGGGTATTTATAGTTGAGAAATGGGAAATTGTGTAATTATATAAAGTTTGGGGTTGAATTAAAGTTTGGGGGCCAAATGGCTATTTTTGAAAATTCCACATGGCTAATTTTGAAAAAGAGCCGTTTGGAAATTTTAAAAATTCTTTTTTTTAAAAAAAATCGGACCGTTGCGGAACCGTTTGGAACCGCTTGAACCGGTCCGGTTCCGGTTCTGGCGGTTCCGGTTCCACGGTCCAACGGGTGGAACCGCTCCATCACGGTTCCCGGGAACCGCCGGAATCGGAACCGCGAAACCGGAACCGGCGGAACCGGCAGAACCGCCATTCCGGTCCGGTTCCGGTTCGGAACCGCGAAAAATATAGCCTTAAGTGAAAGTCCCAATTATGTCAATTGAACCTTAGTAACATTTACCCGTCAATTAGCCACCTAGGTGATGTCACGAACCTAGTACCCTTCTTTCGATTAGATAAAACTTTAGCAATCAGCTCGTAGCATAGTTTAGTTTCAATTAATAGTTTGATAGTAGTAGTTATAATTGAAAACCCCAAAATATGTTGGAAGTGATATTTGAAGCAAATGAACATTTCTAAACTAGATAGACATTCCAACTCCACTACTAGATCCCTGAGGAATTCGATCCCGACCCTCATATCGGGTAAAACCTATTGCGACCCGCCCTTCCTACTTTGGTGTAGCGTCGAGTTGGCAGAAATCACTTTTTTGGTGCCATTGTCGGGGCGATTATGGTGTTGACTATCTATTTTTTGTGTCGATTACTCAGGTACCAGTGGCTCTAAATGCTAATGACCCTCTTGGCAATGTCATTGTAGGGGAGGAGGTAGAAGATATTGATCAAGATGAGGTTACCTTATCTCAAGCTCCACGTAGAGGCCGTCAGGCTAATGAAAACAATCTATCCCAGACCCTCCTCCGCCACCGCCAAGAGTGGACCCAAGAGTTCCCCCAAATCAAGGTTATGTGAGTGCCATTGCTCCTCCCCAAATCCGGACGGAGAACTTTCAAATGACAAATGTTAAGTTGAACTTTCTCAGGCAAAGAGGATGCTTTACGGGCACCTGCGATCAAAATGCTTACAAGCACTTGATGGGGTTTGTAGATACATGCTGGGGTAGCAAGCAGACAAACGTATCTGAGGATGCATTGAGGTTGAGGCTTTTCCCGTTCTCTCTTCGGTGTAAAGCATTGGATTGGTTTGAAAGGCTCCCAAATCATTCCATCACAACTTGGGATTAGTTGGCAGATTAATTCATTGGCAAGTTTTTCTCACCAAGTCATATGGCGGCACTTCGAGATGAAATCGTAGCCTTGAAGCAATAGCCGATGGAACCTTTGAATGAAATTTGGGAGAGATATAGAACGATGGTGAAGGAATTCCCAATAATGACATGACGGAGAATACGTTGCAACAAACTTTCTACTGGGGCATCAATACTAAAAATCAATGCATAGTGAATCAATTAGCCGGGGGTAATTTTATGAATTTGAGTTATGATGAAGCTTGTGCCGTTCTTGATGAGATGGCGAAAACATCCTCTGCATGGCAAAGTAGAGCTAACATTCCTCAAGGTGACCCTACGATTATTCATTTACATAAGGAGTTACATGACCATGGGCAAGCTATAGCGGAATTGACGAACACTATGAACCAATTGGCGAAGGTGCAATTGATCCGCGCCAAGTCAATGCCATGGAAGGTGTTTCTATGCTAAAAAGGAGTCAATGAGGGAAACAACCTCAAGGAAATTGTGAACAATATGACAACAATGATGGTGGTGGTTTTTCAAATGAGTGCTATGATAATCAAAGTGAGGAAGTCCAATATGTCAACAACTACCAAGGGAATAGAGGCAACTCTTCGAATCAACAATGGCGTCCCCAAGGTAACTGGGGTAGTCAGCAACAAGGCGGTGGTAATTGGAATAATAACTATCAACAACAATGTGGAGGCAATTGGAACAACAAAAATCAAAATAACAATTGGGGCAATCAGGGTAACAATCAAGTAATTGTAATGGGAACTACAATAATTGGAGCAACAACAACAATCAAGGAGGGTGGAACAATAGCGGGAGCCAAGGAAACCGGGGGCAAGGCTTTCAAAGGCTCCCCATGTACCAACAACCGAACAATCCACCCCCTTTTCCTTCTCAAGGTCCGAATCTTTTGGGAGTGGTATGGGGAGAATTAAAAGTATGTTGGAGCAAATGATGAAAAAGAACCATGATTCCGATACATAATTGGCTTCGCATAATACATCTATCTGGAACTTGGAAGTGCAACTAGGTCAAATTTCTCAAGCTTTGAATACCGCCCCAAGGGTGCTCTACCAAGTGATACGATAGTGAACCCGATGGGTGGGAACAACAACCATGTGATGTCGATTACAACTAGAAAGTGGAAGAGGCTGTGATGTGCATGCCTCGTGAGAAAAGCAAGTTATGGAAGATGATGTTGAGTTGCGTGATGACGATGTACCTTTGATTATTGAAGATGTGGCTGAGACCAATGTGAATAATGAAGTGAGGATAGATATTAATGAGGTCGAGGTGGAAACACAAGATGCTGTGAACCCGTCTAGGGAACACGTGATTGGTATGCCCAAGCTAGTGGTGCCCAAAGCCAAGACACCCTTGCCTAGGCCACATCCACCGTATCCTCAAAGGTTCGCAAAGCAAAGAAATGATAATAAATTTAAGAAATTCATTGATATGATGAAGAGTTTGTCCATAAATGTGCCTTTGGTGGAGGCACTTGAACAGATACCGGGCTATGCAAATTTCATCAAGGACTTGGTTACAAAGAAGTGGTCTATGGATTTTGAAACTATAAAGATGACTCACCAAGTGAGTGCTATAGTGCATTCAATGGCCCCGAAGTTAGAGGACCCCAGTGCTTTTACTATCCCTTGTACTATTAGAAGTGCGGACTTTGCCAGAGTTTTATGTGACTTGGGGTCTAACATAAATTTGATGCCTTATTCGATCTTCAAGACTTCGGGAATTGGAAAACCTCGACCAACCTCAATGAGACTTCAAATGGCGGATCGACTGATGAAGCGACCTTTGGGCATAATTGATGATGTACTTGCCGGGAGGATACCGGCCGACTTTGTCTTCTTGGATTGTGAGGTGGATTATGAGGTGCCAATTATATTGAATAGGCCTTTCTTTGCTACGGGAAAGGCATTGGTTGATGTTGAAGCGGGTGAGATCACTTTTCGAGTGGGTGATGAGAAGGTTGTCTTCCATGTTTGCAATTCCATGAAGCAACCCAATAGCACCGAGGTGTGTTCAATTTTGGACATTGTCACAGCTGTGATAGTAGATGACACAAGTTCCATGATCAATGTTGAAGATCCCTTTGAGATCGTACTTCTTAATATGGATGTCAATGATGATGCTAGTAGAGTGGAGTGCATGAATGCATTACATGGTATGGGTTCATATTCATATGAGCCTATGAAGTTATCTTTGGATCTTGAAAACCACAAAACTCCACCAATAAAGCTATCGATTGAGGAGCCACCGATATTGGAGTTGAAGCCACTTCCTCCACACCTCAGGTACGAATTCTTGGGTTCAAATTCTGCTTTACCAGATATTCTGCAGGTTGTGGCCATATTGGCGGTTCTTCCAAAGCGAAAAAGGGAAATTGGATGGACACTAGCTGACATTCGGGAAATAAGCCTTGTATTTTGCATGCACAAAATCATCTTGGAGGAGAATGCAAAGCCTTCCTTGGAACATCAAAGAAGACTAAATGAGGATGTAAGAAGTGATGAAGAAAGAGGTTATCAAGTGGTTATATGCTGGGGTGATTTATCCAATCTCCGATAGTTCATGGAATTTGCCGGTCCAATGTGTGCCAAAGAAAGGAGGGATGACGGTGGTGACAAATGACAATAATGAACTCATTCCCACTCGAACCATTACCGAATGGAGAGTTTGTATGGACTACCGAAAACTCAACAAGGTAACCCGGAAGGACCATTTCTCGTTGTAGTTCCTCGACCAAATGCTTGATCGCCTTGCGGGGCGTGCTTTCTATTAATTTTTGGATGGTACTTGGAGTACAATCAAATGTTAATCGCCCCGGAGGACCAAGAGAAGACCACATTCACATGCTCATATGGTACATTTGCTTTCTCCCGGATGATGTTCGGTTTGTGCAATGCTCTGACGAACTCCCAATGATGCATGATGGCTATTTTCACCAACACAGTGAAGAAATATTGGAGGTATTTATGGATGATTTTAGCGTGGTTGGTGAATCCTTCAAAGCGTGCTTGGGTAATTTGGATAAAGTTTTGCCCAGTGTGAAGACACCAACCTAGTACTCAAATTGGAAAAATGCCATTTCATGGTTCAAAAGGGTATAACGTTGGGCCACAAAGTTTCTAAGCATGGGATTGAAATTGATAAGGCCAAGATTGAGGTTATTTCAAGGCTTCCTCCCCCAACTTCTGTCAAAGGGGTGAGGAGTTTCCTTGGGCACGCGGGCTTTTACCAGAGGTTCATAAAGGATTTTTCTAAAGTAGTACACCCGTTGTGCAAGTTGCTAGAGAAAGATGCAAAGTTTTTGTTCGATGAGAGTTGTATGCAAGCATTCAAGCTTCTCAAGCTCAAGTTGACTTCTACACCCATTATTACCGCACCTTATTGGAGCTTGCCTTTTGAGCTCATGTGCGATGCTAGTGATGTTGCAATTGGGGCTATTTTGGGCCAAATGATCAACAAAATGTTCCATCCAGTGTACTACACAAGCAAAACCATGAATGAGGCTCAAAGAAACTACCCAGTCACCGTGAAAGAGTTATTGGCTATTGTTTTTGCTATGGAAAAGTTCCGACCTTACCTTATGGGGGCCAAAGTTATAATGCACACCAACCATGCTGCCCTTAGCTATTTGATGACCAAGAAGGACTCAAAGGCAAGATTGATGATATGGGTATTGCTTCTCCAAGAGTTTGATTTGGAAATTGGTGACCGAAAAGGGAGTGAGAATCAAGTGGCAGACCATTTGTCTCATTTGGAGGAGGAGGGGAGGCCTTGTGATGGCCTTGAGATAAATAATTCATTTCCTAATGATAAACTCCTTGCGGTGTCAATGAATAGAATGTCGTGGTTTGCCGATGTCGCAAATTATCTTGTTATCGGGATCATACCGTGTGAGCTCTCTTCCAACCAAAGGAAGAAGCTCAAGTGGGATAGATTGGATTTTTATTTGGACAAGCCATATTTGTTTAAGATTTGCACCTAGGGTGTGCTTAGATGATGTGTCTTGTAGGAGAAACAATTGGGTATTTTGGAGGCTTTCCATTCCTTTCCCTATGGAGGCCATCATGGCTGGGCGAGGACGGCCTCTAAAGTGCTTAGTTGTGGATTCTATTGGCCGATCTTGTTTAAAGATGCGAGCGATTTGTCAAGAGATGTGATGAATACCAAAGAGCCGGCAGAATTTCTAAAAGGGATGAAATGCCTCATAATACAATTCTCAAAGTGGATATTTTTGTTGTTTGGGGCATCTATTTCATGGGTCTATTTGTTAGCTCTTGTGGGAACACTTACATTATTGTGGCGGTAAATTATGTCCCGAAGTGAGTTGAAGCCGTGGATTTGCCAATAATAAAGCCCAGAGTGTTGTGGCATTTCTTAAAAAGAATATCTTCACAAGGTTTTGCACTCCTCGTGCTATCATTAGTGATGGGGGGGGGGGGTCTCACTTTTGCAACAAGGATTTCGACACGTAGCTTTCTAAGTACGTTGTCAATCATAAGGTTTCTACCCCCTATCATTCTCAAGACAGTGGTCAAGTGGAAGTCTCTACTAGAGAAATTAAGAGCATCTTGTCTAAAACTGTCAATGCTAATAGGACCGATTGGTTGAAAAAGTTGGATGACGCTCTATGGGCTTATCGGACAGCTTACAAAACTCTGATTGGTATATCTCCGTATCGGTTGATGTTTGGGAAAGCTTGCCATCTTCCAATTGAATTAGGGAACAAGGCCATGTGGGATTTGAGAAAGTTGAACTTAGAATGGGATGTTGCGGAAAATATTCGGGTTGAACAACTTGATGTGCTCGATGAGTTTGGATTCCATGCCTACTCCAACTCGTCCTTGTACAAGGATAAAATGAAGAACCTTCACGACAAATATGCTTGGGGCAAGGAGTTCAAGGTTGGAGATATGGTTCTCTTGTTCAATTCCCAGTTATGTTTGCTTCCGGGTAAGCTAAAATCAAAGTGGAGTGGTCCATTTGAAAATTTGTTAGTGACCCATTTGGTGCTCTTGATCTAAGGAATAAAAATGGTGAAGTCTTTAGAGTCAATGGGCATGGGGTCAAGACTTATCTCGGGAAATTTGATGATATCCATGTGGTGGCACTTCTCCATCTAAAGTGATATGCTGGTAACATGCGTCGTGTTGCGACGTTAAATCAAGCACTGCTTGGGAGCCAACCCATGTATTTTTCTTTTTATTTTCTGTGATTTTCTTGGTAGTGTAGGTTTGATGTTTGAGCTAATTGGTTATGAGATATTGCAGGGATTGAGTTGATGCAGTGCAAAATATTTTGGAAAAATTGAACAGGTTCTGAAGTTTCTAGTGCTGCCGCATTTGCACTTTCTGTGGTCCGCACTGGTGAAGGTCAAGTAAGGTGATCTCTGAAGTTTGCCACCGCGGCCGCATTCCATTTAATGCGTTCCGGGTTGATCTCCGCTGCTGCACTGAAGTTTGCCACCTCTGGTTTTGTGCGGACTGCAGAGGTTGCCTTCTCAATCTTCAGTTGAACAAACCCAGCATGGTCCGCGGCCGGTTTAGTGCCGCCGCGCTGGTAGGTAAGGCTGGGCCCCTCTTCTTTTTCTATAAATAGAGCTTAGGAGTGACCACTTACACTTTTCACAATTTGAACACTCAGACCCCTAAAAGCTATTGTTCACACTCTCTTCTGATTATAATTCTTGCTTAGACTGATTAATTGCATTTCATATTCACAATCTGGTAACATTTCATCAATCTTTCTTTGATTAATTTTTTTGTTTCATTTTATTTTCATGCTAGTAGCCTTAGCTTCTTTTTCTTCTCGTCAGTTTCTTCTTCTTTATTTAGTGGTTAGGTGAGAGTAGTTTTAAATACTGGATTTTATGTGCTGGATATGCATAATGAGTGAGTAAATTGAGTAGCGACAAATAAGGTGGAAAACTTGAAGAAAAATTGCAAAACTTGAAACCCTAGCTTAGTGCCTGAAACAAGCACCCTCCGTGGAGCGTGGTCACTTTACTGCGGTCTGCGATACTGTGATGCGGTCCGTTATACCATTCTAGGTGGACTGTGGTGTTCAAGTGACTAAAAGTTAACTTGTGCCCAGCGCGGCCACATTGCACTTTACGCAGTCCCCGCTGGCCACACGGCTGTAATCCCACTTTGTCCAGACCGTGGTGGGGTGATTCAGAGAGGTGGTTATCAGGACCCTCCCCTAATACGGATTGCGGTCGCCTTAGCGCGGTCCACGGTACTCCAATGCGGCCGCACTTCTTTTTGTGTGGGCCGCGATTTATTGTTCTGCAATATTTAATCTGCTGTATGCAATTCAATGTCATCATCCTGTGCTTAGACTAACAATGTCAGATTTGTGTGCATGCATATAATGGTCAAACAAAGCGTGGGGGTGCCAAACAACCCGGTCAAGGTGACTCCTCCTGGGGAGGCAAAGGCAAGATGATAAAACTCACTCCCCAAGTTTGGGAAAGTATAAAAAAGACAAGGAAGCTAATAAAAACTACAGACAAAGCTTCTTCTCATTCTTTAGGGAGTGAGTACGTGCCTTCACAGGACGTCTCTTCAGATTCTATTCCCACTCATATCTCTGACTGGCCTGGAAGGTTTAGACTGACTGATGATACTCCTCCGCCTTCCCCTATTGCCCAAGCTCCATAGCGTATATCTTCTGAGCCTTCTGAGGGCTCAGTAGCCGGTAGCGGTGAGCAATTCACTTCCCCCATAGCTTCATTATCCGGGGAGAGTGCAGGCGGAGGTGCTGAGGGTGGTAATGATAGTGATGAGGAGGAACCTCAGAGTGGTTAGCCTCAGGTTGGGGTGTTGACCGGACCAGAAACTCCGCAGTCTGGGAAGACAGATTTGTGAGCCAGGTGGTTTTTCATAAATTCAGGGTATGGTGGTTAATATGGAAGCTAATTCTAGAAAGAGGTTTTATTGACTGAGAATTGCTACCCCTAAACCCGAATGTACGTAGATAGTTTTGAGCTCGAGTGGGTTGGGAACATTTTGGGGATGCCTGTATAAAGGCGAATAAGCACATGGTCAAGGATTTCTATAGCAATGTGGCCCACATCGCGAAAGGCACAAAAGTGAATAACATGCGGAACAAGAATGTGGTGTTTACTAGGAAGGCATTAAATGAGTACTCGGGGTTCAATGACAAAAATGAGACCCTATACAATGAGCAGTTGGCAATGGGCGAGGAGGTTCGTCCGTGGTTAGCTTCGTACTTGGCAATCCCGGGTACTGTTCCAGAGTGGTTACAAGTAGAGGCCAAAATACTTCAGAGGACTCTCAATTACGAGGGTAGGGGTGGTTGAAGTTTGTGTGCAGTAGACTTGACACCACTACCCATGATCAGACTATTCCTCTTGCTCGGGCTGTTCTTATTTGTTCTATTATGGCAGGCTACCCTATCAACTTGGGCAATGTGATGTCCCGTGTGATTTCTGCAGTAGGGGTCGAGCATGATCAGAACTATCCTTTTTCCAACACCCTCACCATGTACTTCCGGGATTTGAAGGTGGAGAAGAAGCCCTTTGATTTCAAGGTAAAGTCGGTGACCCCATTCTCGTGGTACAGCTTAAAGGGGGCAGATAACCCCAAAGACAAAAATTACAAGCCACCTGCCTCTACCTAAACTGGCCATCCTGAGAAGCCAGTTGCAGTAAAGCTTTCCACTGAGCCTGCTTCCACTACCACTGACATGCCTCCCGGACCTTCCACTATTGCTAGTCCCTTTTCTTCAGCTGGCCCGGGCATTCCATCTTCCCGGACCCATCTTATCACTGCCCATCAGCTGAGCCAGGCATTACATAGCTTGAACAATTGGATTGCAGCTGCGTCATCCATGTTGTCTACTCTGGCTTCCACTATTTAGGCTAAGTCAGCACCACAGACAGCTCAGATTCCCTAGTTATTGAGGATACACAAAAGAAGATCCTGGAGAACCAGGAAAAGATCATAAGTAGCCAGACTGCCTTGTCTAAGGTAGTGGAGTCACAGGGCAAGACTCTTAAGGAGCTTAACCGGAAGCACAAGAAATGAGAAAAACACGGTCTTCCAGGGAGTTGGTGAAAGAGCTTAGAAAGGATGTGGACAAGCTGATGGCGAACCAGATGCCATAAGACTTGCTATTTAGGGATCCAGCCCCAGTAGCAACACCAGTAGCACAACTACACCAGGAGCAGACACAGAGGCTCCCGAGGAAGAAGAGGAAGCTCCCCAGTATCGATGAGGTGATCATCCAGTTGGCGGACCCACCAGAGGCCTCATTTAGTAAGCCATAGGATGCCCATGATATTCAACCCGTCCAGCTCCAGGACCCAGTCCCAACAGTTGAGCATCATAAGACCGGGAACTAGTCTAAGGTTCCCGCACATACGGAGGACCCGGGGACCACTCATGTCCCCATGCAGACTGGCGAGGCATAAGGAGTTCCTATATCCTTTCATTATGTTTTTGGTGCATATTTGCTTAGTTAGCATTGGGGACAATACCAGCTTTATTTGAGGGGGTGTGCCCTACATTTTATCCATTTGATGGTTGTATATATAGATTGACTTAGTTTATGTTTACTGTTGATTTTTTATTTAGACTGTATATAAAGTTACTTTTATCGTACTTTTTATCTTCTCTTTGGGCTGTATATAAAGTTACATTATTGTATATATTCATTCCCCGTGTATATTCTAATCCTCTGTGTAAATATTCATTCTACTTTCTATTTTTGTAAAAAAGAAAATTTTGTTTTTAGCTTTGTAGATAGGCTCGTAGCCTTTTTATTTCGTTTTTGGTGCTTTCAATAAGCCTTTGGTTTTCTTAAATGTCATTGTTCTTTTCAAAGGTGGAGTAATGGGTGAACTGGGTGGCTCTTCCTGATGATGGATGGCGTGACAACCTTCTTAAGGGTTTGAGTCTGTTTTTGTTTTTCTTTTGTTTTTGGTAGTTTATAGTTAAGGGTACCTCAAGCAAAACCTCACTTGGGCCTAACACATTTGCTTTTGATCCCATGGTCAAAGACAAGTGGTTTTGTTTAGGATGGTGAAAATAGTGACCTTGAGACTCTTGTGTTGACCAAACCATCATCATGTGGTATTTCAGGACTATTGTGTGCTCAATCGTGTTTAAGGTTGTTGTGGGCCCCTGACTCTATATCTTTAGCAATTCTTGAGCGTGTATGGTGAGAAATCGAATTTTGAGTCCAAGTCCCGAGCCAATAGTCTAGAACTTGCCCTGAATGTTTGTTGAGGTGAAATTTTGAGTGAAATTTGACTTGGTAAGTGATTATAGGCTCTCCTTGATCCAAATGACAGTTGAACAATTCCATAGCCTACTAATGATATAATCCCTAGCTAACCCTTTTGAGCCTTAAACCTTTTTCTTTCAAACCAATACTACAAGCCTATACCCATTCTAAATTATACCCTCTCCTGGCACCCAAATCTTCCCTTGAGTAATGGCAAAAGTCTAAGTTTGGGGGGGGGGGGGGGGAGGGGGAGACAAGAAAGGAAATCAAAGTGGTAAAAGGCATGAAAACAAAAGAAAAGGATGGCGATGAAAAAGAAAGACAAAAAGAAATCCCAATGTGAAAAAGACTAAATAATCAAAGAGTCAAGAGAATTGTGCAAAAATAAATCAAAAGAAGTGCTTAAGGGATGATGGAACCCATTTAGACCAACAACTTGTCCTACCCTGAACAAAAAGCTTTCACATTGACTCCACAAAAGCCCTATATGATCTTGAGTTTGATGATGCTTGCATTAGTGGATACTTAAATAAGGGTCAAGTATATGGTACTTAGAGCCGGAATTGTGACCTTTCCTTGAGATAGGTGAGTGAATTCCTATTAACCTCGGTTTGTGTGCTAATACTCTAAAAGGTGAGGTTTGCTTAGGAAGAGTTGAGGATGTGTGAGTTTGGGTTCCACAGCGACCAAAGAAATTGAGAGAGTCTTTAAAGTAATGAGTCAATTCTTAATGCTCTTGTGTCACACTTGATCCATAGTTTTCGAAATTTAAATGTTGTGAATGATCCATTCGTATTGAGGGAAATTGATAGTCCCTTGTTGAGATTACATTAGGACAACTAGAATTACTTGGATTTTCTTTTAAGGGGTGGGTCTTATTTTTGTTTGCTTGAGGACAAGCAAAGGCTTAAGCTTGGGGGAGTTGATAAGTTGGGATTGTAACGTATTTTATGCTCTTACTTGCCTATGCTTTGAATATAAATTGTTACAAAATAGACCCAAAAGTCTAATTAGTTTTGCTTGATTGCAGGGTTGATTGACAAAGTGACAAAAAATCAAAGATTGGCTCAAAAAGAGTGAAACTTGCTCAAGTATCAAAGACCAAGAAATCTGAGGGAAAACAAGCCTACTGCGGAACATGCAAAGTCAAATGCGGCCGCACTAGTTGGTTAAGAGAGTTGGCAAAATAGGCTTCAGGAAATGAAGCCGCGGTACACATCTCGCGGTCCGCGATGAAGGCTTTGCGGCCGCACTACCTTTATATGCAGTCCGCGGACGAGAGATTCATAGAGGTTGATAATTGCTAGATCCAAGCAATGCGGTCCGCGGGCCTGATTGTGCAGACTGCGCCAGCTCCCTCTGCTGTTGCGGTCCATTCTACGCGATCCGCGGAGCCCAAGTTCAGAGAAGCCAGAATTGGAGTCAAAGAGCCCAGTGCGGCCGCAGTTCATTTAGTGCGGCCCGCACTGACCCCCATGGGTATTTTTGTCCAGTTTTTCTAGCCTACATAGAATATTTTACCATTTTTAGGTCATCTGTTATCTTCAGACTTGAGTTGTGCTCGTGGGAACGTATATTGTAGCCATTGTTGGCACTTGAGCTTTAAATTCACGATAGATTCTTGTAGTTTCATTTAGTAATTAATTAATATGCCTTGTTCTTCATCTATTTCTTCATTTTCTCCCTTAAGCATGAGTAGCTAAAACCATTAGCTAGGGTTGTGGCTCAACCCTAGTGTGGTTATTTGATAGGTGTTGCCATCTAGGGTTAGATTGACTACGAGTATTTATTGTTTGGGTTGATTTTATGTTTTAATCTATGAATTGGTGGTTGCAAACACTGATTTAAGCTTTACGGATTTAACTCTTCTTGAGAAACAGAGTTTATGTCTTTAAAATTGACCCAACAATGAATTTGGATGGACTCATGAGAAATAATAGTCCCAACTAACAGGTTAAACCTCAAGAGAGTAATCACCCTACTTGAACCCTAGTTGCTTGATCTATTTTGCCTAACCATTTAGTCTCTCGAGAGTCATTTGGACAAAATCACTCTCTCTACCGAGAGGTGTGAGAGTGGGTAAAATTGTGCAACGGTTCTAGTGAAAGTCCTAATTATGTCAATTGAACCTTAGTAACATTTACCGGTTAATTAGACACCTAGGTGAGGTCACGACCATAGTGCCCTTCTTCCCATTAGATAAAACTTTAGCAACCAGCTCGTAGAATAATTTAGTTTCAATTAATAGTTTGATAGTAGTAGTTATAATTGAAAATCCCAAAATATGTTGGAAGTGATATTTGAAGCAAATCACATTTCTAAACTAGATAGACATTCCAACTCCACTACTTGCTCCCTGAGGAATTCGATCCCGACCCTCATATTGGGTAAAAGCTATTGCGACCCGCTCTTCCAACCTTGGTGTAGCATCGAGTTGGCAGTGATCACTCTACAGCCTCCATGATGGCCCCCATAAGGTGATACATGACAATCATGCAACACTAATTCCACCCCCTGTTCTGGAATGCATCTCCTCGTCAACTTATCAACACACTACTTGTACAAGTATGGCTCATACCAGTAGTATAATTTCACATAGTGTAACCCACTCAAAAGATAGTTCACATTTGCGTACCATGGGGAAGGGTCTTGGCTGAGAGCAAAATGTTGCTTATTAGGAAATGCTTATTTAATTTCTCCACCCTTCTCCACGTGGTCATGATTTTCTAGCCTTGATTGATGGTCAACTACTTGGCTCTCTATGCCCTTTTGACCTTGTATTTCTACATCAAATTCCTGCAATAACAAAACTGAGCGCATCAATCTAGCCTTAGATTCCTTTTTTGTAAATATATAACTAATTGCTACATGATCGATATGGACTATGACTTTCGTTCCTACAAAGTATGCCTGAAATTTCTTAAAGGCCCACACCACGGCTAACAACTCCTTTTCAGTGGTGGTGTAATTTAACTGTGCATCATCAAGATTTTTACTCGCATAATAGATGGTATAAAACACCTTCCCTTTCCTATGGCCTAGCATTACCCCAATAGCATGGTCACTTGAATCACACATAAGTTCAAATGGTAAGGACTAATCCAGTGCCGCAATAATGGGGGAAGCCACCAACTTCTTTTGGAGCTCTTCAAATGCTTTCAGGCAGGGGTCATCAAAATTGAAAGTTACATCCTTTCAAGCAACCTGCATAAAGGAGTAGCATTTTTGAAAATCCTTTATAAAGTGCCGATAGAACCCTACATGTCCCAAGAAACTCCAGACACCCTTCATTGAAATAGGTAGAGGTCACCTTATTAACTTCAATCTTCTTCTAGACACTTTTTGACCCAACACGATGCCTTCCTACGCCATAACATGGCACATTTCCCAATTCAACACTAGATTTGTTTCTTCACAATGGGAGAAAACCTTGCTCAAATTCATCAAACAACCTTCATAAAAATAACCAAAGACTAAGAAATCATCCATATAGGCTTTCACAAACCTTTCCACCATATTGGTGAAAATAGCTATCATGTATCTCTGGAAAGTGGCTGGTACATTACAAAGACCAAATGGCATACGCTTGAAGGTGAAAGTGCCATAAGGACAAGTAAAAGTAGTCTTCTCCTGTCCTCTAGGCATATGAAAATCTGGTTGTACCCCGAATAACAATCAAGAAAACAATAATATTCATGCCCCGCCAATCTTTCCAACATTTGATCAATGAAAGAAAGTGAGAAATTGTCCTTGCGGATTGCTTTATTGAGCCTTCTATAATAAATAAAAACTCTCTTCCCTGTTACAATGCAAGTAGGAATTAGCTCATTTTTCTCATTCTCTACCACAATCATCCCCACTTTTTGGGCACACATTGCACTGGATTTACCTAGTTATTGTCTGAGATATGAAAGATGATACGTGCATCGAGCCACTTGATTACTTCCTTCTTCACAACCTCTTTCATAATGTGATTTAATCTCATTTAGTGATCAACATTGGGGCGGTGTCCATCTTCTAGAAAGATTTTATGCATGTAAAACGATAGATTGATTCCCTTGATGTTAACAATTGTCCTCCCAATAGCCTTTTTATGCTTGTGAAGTACTCTGAGAAATTTTTCTTCTTGTACATTCGTCAAGATGATGAGATAATCAATGACAATGTCTCAGAGTTACCTAAAAAAGCATAGCATAGATGCACTATAAGGATTTAAGTTCTATCTTTGGAGCTTCTTCAATAGGTGGACTAGGAGGGGTCGGAGTGATAGGCCTGTCGAAATTCTCAAATATCCCAAACCCATGGACACAACTGCAAGAAATGTCAAGTACCTGCTCAATTTCCTCCACATTTCAAATGGCTTTGACTCCACTCCCGCATTCGTAAGATATTTTGTTATGGTGTTTGGGTATGGGTTGGATTCTCACCCAGCCCCCAATCAGAGACATGTTGACCGACATAATGGCACCTAGATTGATTGGGTACTCGGCCATGATAGAGGAAACTAAGACAACCCGTGAGATAGGAGAATGTTCTCATCCGACTAGGGTCTATCCGACTGTATATAAATGTCTTCCAACCCTAAGCCTCAAAGTTGAGGGTGTTCTGTTGAATGGAAACCCCTACCGTGATCTATGGGGGTAGTGGTTCTGGATCTTCAAGTATCTCAGCTAGCCAAAGGTGAGCTACATCACCTGTTGAGCACGTTTCCAAATATAGTACCGGCTCCACGTCCTTTAGTTGGATTTCATTTTTGTGGCTCATTTTCTTATACTCCTGTATTTAAGCATATTTTATCCGTTTTCAAGAATTAAATTAAGAAATTTTCAACTAAAATAAAAGTAAAAGGGTGCTAATAAGTAGTCACAATCCCCACTAATCAACCTACCTCCAAAACTAAAGGATCCAGGTAGTTTACTATCCGAATCTCAATTGGTCATGTAGTCAAGCGAGCTTTGTGTGATGTTGGAGTGAGAACCAATTTGATGCCACTATCTGTGATCAAAAAGTTGGGTTAATCGCTCCTTTTCTCATCCTAAATGAGTGATTGAAGATATGTTAGTTCAAGTGGGTTCTTTCATATTCCCTATTGATTTCATTATATTGGACTACGAGCTTTATCAAGAAATCCCATTTATTTTGAGGCATCCATTCTTAGCCACGACCTGAGCTATTATTGATGTATTCAAAGGAAAGATGACAATGAGAGTCGGTGATCGAGTGGAGGTATTCAATATTTATAAAGCACTTAGATCACCAGCTCACTATGAAGAGCTATTCATGATTTCTGTGGTGGAAAGCAATGCTACGTCATTGGTCCCTTATATGAGCCCCATCGATCCTCTTGAACGAGCTTTGATTTTCGGGTGAAGCAACCCTTATCATGGTACTCTCTAAAGGATCCAAGGAACTCGAAAAAAAGGGTAAGCCGACTACCACCGTGGGCTAGTCTAATGAGCCTTCGAGGGTAGTTGCAGATTTGACAGCCTTGTCTTCCACAACACCCATGCCTTCCACATCACCCGGGTCTTCTAGTAGTACAACTGCCATACCTCCAACTCAATCTTCTAGGCCACCATCAGCATTAGTGCCTTCATCTTCTACTTATCCACTTACGGCGATGTGAGTCCTCTAGACAATGGTGAATCTCAACAACTGGATGCAGACAACTATTTCAAAGATGTCTGATCTATCCAGTGGTGTTGCAGCCTAGACATCTATCACGGTTCCCCAGATTTCTCTAATAGTAGAGGAGACTTTAAAGACGATTCAGGACAACCAGAACACCATCATAGACACCTTGGTAGAACATGGAACAACAATGGAGGAGCTTGTAAAGCAGGTGAAGAAGATAAGGAAATACCAAGTTTCGAAGAAATAAGTTGACATGTTGAGATGAGAGGTGACTAAGATATCAGCCACTGGGATCTTCCATTTGACTTGTTGATGGAGATAGCTCCAGCAAAACCATCAGCACCAGTGGCACCAGCTGGCCAATCTAAGGAGACAGACATTGCTGCTCACACTGCTGAGGCGGTGTTGCAGATGTTCACCAACTCAGCTACTCCTCGAACAGAGGATGATGAGATACAGTTGGAGGAGCCTGAGGGTAGTGATGCTGCTAAGGATACTGAGACTATATAGGGAGTCTTCTTTATTCTTTCCCTTCCTTGATTTTATTTTTTCAAGCATTGAGGACAATGCTTACTTTTATTCGGGGGGGGGGGGGGGGTGGAGTCATTTTGATTTGATGACATTAGCCTGTAAATAACTGACAACATTTTCTTTTCCTTTTCATTTATGTACATATTTCTCTCTCTCTCTCTCTCTCTCTCTATTGATGTATATACTCTCTCTCTTTTTCTCATCTTGTATATTCATTTACGCTTTCAGTAGTTTATACTATAGCTTCTTTATTTTGTTTCCTTAGTAGTCAATGTTTTGTTTAATAGCTTATTATTGACTTTAATAGCTTCTTATTTAATTTAATAGCTTCTTTTTCATTTAGTAGTTTCTTTTCATTTTTAAGTGTTTAATAAGCCTTTGATTTTCTTAATGCCATGGTTCTTTCAAAAGATGGTTTTGTGTGAACCTGGTGATTCTTCCCAATGATGGATGGCGTGACAACCTTCTTAATGGATTGAGTCTATTTTTGGTGTTTCGATAAAGAGTAGTAGCAATAATGAATAAGAGGACCTAGTTGAGTTGAACTAGAAGAGTCGAGAAACTTTACTTGGTACCTACACACTTAACTACGTGCTCATGATAGAAACAATTTCTTGGAAAGAAATAGTTAATGACCTTTTGACCCTTGTGTTGACTTACGCAATCATCAAGTGGTTTAGTTGAACGATTAGTGATTTTGAATCTTGAATATGATTGTTGTGGGCCCTCGACTCTATCCTCTTTAACAATCTAGCTATGTGAGAAGTGAGATTTTTGTTGCAAGTCAAGTACCCGTGTGAATAGTCTAGAACTTTCCCCGAATGTGTTTCTAGGAGAAATTCTAAGTTTTACTTGGCTTGATAAGTTATTGTAGGCTCTCCTTGACTCGCTTGAAATTTTCCATGTCCCACCAATATTGTTATCCCTAGTCAACCCATTTGGGCCTAAATCTTTCTCATTTGAAAAACCACGTCACAAGCCTTTACCCTATTTATAATGACCCTCTTTTGGCACCCGAACTTTCCTTAACACTCTTGAGAAAAAATTGGCTAAAACATAAGTTTGGGAAAGAGACGAGGAGCTTGAAAGTGGTTTCAAGGCATAAAAAGAAAGAAGAAAGGAATAAAAGGGAAGGCAAAGAAAAAGAAAGAATGAACAAAACAAAATTGCAAAAATAAAGTGAATAAATTGAGAGTTGACGGGATTCAAAGAAAAAAAATGATGCAAAGCATGGAGAAACAAAGAAGGAGAAAAAGTGATTATCATGAATAAGAAAGAGTGATGTTAAGTCTCACTAGTTCAACTAAGGAAGAAGAAAAAACTCAAAGAATTGGCAAAACGTGAGCCAAAAAGAGAAAATGGAGTGCTTAAGGAAAGATGAACACGTTCTTTTCCAACATTTCCTACGTTAGTCCAAAATCCTTCATTACATTCCAAAACATCCCTACGTGATTTCAAGCGGAGTGAACTGCATTAGTGGTGATTTACATGAGGGGAAATCATATGGTACTTAGCACCGTTACTTGTGATATTGTTTTGAGAGAGATGAGCGGACTTTTCACAAATCCTTGAATTGAGTGCTACATTCTTAAGTGAGATATGCTAACAGAGATTAGAGGAGAAGGAGTTCGGAATTCACAATGACCTACATCAAAGAGTAACCTTCCTTGATGAATAAAGTCAACTCTTGATGATCTAGGGTCATATTAGAACTACATGTGCTTAAAACCTCAAGTCATTGCTTTGTTGATAATTCATAAGTGTTGTGGGTTATTTTTGGTCCCAATTGATGTGCGTTTGGTTCACCTTAGATTAGATGGAATAGCTCTTAACTTGTGGAGGTGGGAACTACATTAATTGCTTGAGTTCAAGCAAAAAGCTTAAGTTTGGGGGAGTTAATAAGTGTGGATTTTATTAGCGCTTTTCACTTTCATTTTAGTCCAAAAGTGCTTAATTGTATTTCTAAAAACTAATAAAATATGCTTAAATATAGGAGTATTGGAAAATGAGCCACAAAGATGAAATACAACTCAAAAAGAAGTAATGTCTACTCAAGGAAAAAAATCAAACAGAAGCATAATGTGCGGATCGCAGAATTCCATCTGCGGTCGTAGAATATGAAAGAAACTATCAGAGACCAAGAGTAATGTGCGGACCACACAATTATTGTATGGCCACAGAAGATACTTGGATCTAAAGTTCAGGGATTCACCATATCGAGCTTAAGAAATGCGGACCACATAATTATCGTGCAACCGCAGAAGACAACCACGCGGTCGCACTTAGAATTTTTCGGTCAGCAGAAAGGGCATATGCTGCCGCACTCAGTCTTGTGCGCACCAAAGAACACTCAAGATGCGGCCACATTCCACAATTATGCGCCTGCAGTTTTAGCTCCTGTTAAGTCTAAAGAAGAAGTGCGAACCGCGCATGTAATTGCGCGGTCACGAAACCTCCGAAAAGGCCTTTTTCTCCGAAATATTTAGCTTTGTATGAATAGAATTATTTCATGAAATTAGGTCAAGTTTTGAATATCTAAACTCATGTAGCTATTTTCCTTTACAGATTCGGGCAATTTTAGCTTGCTTTGATAATTTAACATTGGATTTTTGTCCTTTAATCTTTCAACAGAAGAAGAAATGTCATTTCTTCTTCTGTTTCTTCTATTCTAAGCATGAGTAGCTAAATTTCTAACTAGGGATGTGACCCAACCCTAGCGTGTAAACCTACTGAGTGTTTAATTTATGGCTTATTTATGATTGAGCGTTGATTATTTGGCCTTGTTCTTGCTTTTTATTATATAATTAATGGCTTCAAACATGAGTTCATGCCTATTTGCCTTGGTCTCTACTTGAGAAAGAGAGACTTAATCTAGGAAAACTTGGCTAACAAGAATTTGGGATAAAATAAGAGATTGATTGTCCCAGTTAAAGGATTGAACCTAGAGATAGTAAAACCGGAATTGATCATTTTATCAACTATTTGGTTCAATACCTATATAGACTTGAGAAATCCAAATTTTGCAAAATCACTCTCTTATTGAGAGGTATTGAGTGGGTACTTGTGTGTTGATTTCTATAATACAACCTGACCAATGGAACAAACTTTAAAGTCTATAACCTGTTAGGAAAATACCTAGGTGAAGGTCATAACCCTAGGCCTTTTATCATATTTGAAAAACAACAACAAAAACACAATTCTTAGTTTTAGTTATTTGAAATCTTAGTTTAACTTAGCTATAGAATCAACTAAATTTGTGAAAGTATAATCAAAGATAGTACAAACTCATATACCGTAATATATACTCCCAAATCCCAATCTCATAGCTCTTTGTGGAATTCGACCCCGACTCTATTGGGTATTACTATTGCATCGACCATTTCATATCCTCTCGAACAGAGGTGTGACTTGGATGAGATCATAGCTTACTTTGGATTCTAGAGCTACCTTTCTCAATGAGCACCATAATCTCGAATTCGGTCAACAAATTTTATTTGTCACTATGTCCTTGATGAATTTTGCATTTTTGGTCACTTCTTGCAGGATGTCTACCAGTGGAAACTGATTTGCACTTGCTTCAGAATATCAAGAAACTCTTTATACGCGGCATTATCCTTCACTTTATGCAATCTTTAATGGAACGGATGTGGTGGCCTCAAAACTAATGGTGGGGGTTGCTTAGCCACCCCCTCTTCAGCTGGCTTCTCTGACTTCTTTTATTTTTCTGATTCTGACTCTATAGTGGTTGGCTTCTAATTAAAGGTCACTTGTTTTCTCATTTTTGATCGGGCTTCTTCGAATTGTCTCCCATTCCTCAATGACACAACATTAATACATGCCTCATGACTAGCCTTAATAACAATGGGAAGATCTCTAACTGGCCGAGTATTTTGGGCATTGGCAAGTTGTCCTATTTGTCGCTCCAAATATCTCAATGCTGCGACTTGGTCTTGCTGGTCATCCATAAATTTCTTCATCATTCCTCAAGGTTACTTGTCAAGTTTATATGTTGTTCAGCTTGAGGTGATTTATATTGTTGTTGAGGTGCTTGTGGCCTGTATTGATTCTAAGCACCTTGGTTTCCACCCTAAGAGAAGGTTTGAGTGGTTCCTCCAGTTGATATTGTAAGTGTTCCCATACTGGTTTGTCTGGCCCCTATTTTCATTATCAACAAAACAGACAGACTCTGGATTAATCGGGCATAAGTCATTTGTATGACTCTCTTCACATACTTCACAAAATAATTGAACCTGTTGCACTGGCTAAGCAACTTGTTGCTTGTTAATAACCAAGGTCATCTGATTGACTTGGTTGGTTAGTGCAGAAATATGCGTTGATAATTCCAAAATGACATCTAAATCGAGAATCCTTGCAAATTTTTCCATTGTGTGTCTGTCGATCTCTCCTTGCCAATCAAGATTGCTTTTGGAGAATTTGTTCAATAACGTATATGTCTTATCAAAGCTTTTCTCCAACACTTTACCTCCATTTGCAACATGCACTGCAATATTTGGCTCATGTTGTAGCCCTTCTATGAAAGTGTAAGCTAAAACGTCGCTGTCTGATTATGATGAGTACAGCCTCTAAACAACCCCTTGAACCACTCCCAAGCTGAGTATAAAGACTCCCTGCTTTCTGTTTGAAGGCGACTATTTCACTTCTGATCTTTGCAATTTTGCTTGAAGGGAAGAACCTTGCCAAAATTTCCTTGCTAGATCATTCTATGTTATAATATAATTAGTTGACTCTGCCTTCAGCCATCGCTTTGCTTCACCAAATAGAGAGAACAGGAAAAGTGTGAGCCTCATATAGTCTGGAGTGACTCCATTGGAGATATAGGTATCACTAATCTGCAAGAAGTTCAGGATGTGCTGTTGTGGATCCTCGTGTGGAAGACCCATAAACCGACTATTCACATATACTAGCTGGATCATGCTCCGTTTCAGCTCAAAGTGCCGGTTGATTCAGGACTTCACAATGCTGGAGGTGACATTAGAAATGCTAGGCATCGCCAGAACAACCATATGTTTCTCCGTTGTCATGTTCATAGGAAAATGAACAAGTGCCTGAAGATTATCTGTATCCTTTGCTTCCCTCAGCCTCTTATGAAATGTCCTCTTAGGTTCAGGGTCAAAGCCCTGAAGTCTGTCCTGGCTTCTGACCCGACGCATTCAATCATAGTTCTTGAGACAAGAGTTACAATCAAGAAATGTTAGAATTGACGAAATAAACAATGAAAGCAAAAACTAGAAAGTAGTCAATATTCAAGTCCCACGACAGTGCCAAAACCTTACTGCTCCAAAACGCACATGCAACTATACGTAGTCGTACAAGTAATAAAACAGACAGACTCTGGATTAACCGGGCATAAGTCATTTGTATGACTCTATTCACATACTTCACAAAACAATTGAACCTGTTGCACTGGCTAAGCAACTTGTTGCTTGTTAATAACCAAAGTCATCTGATTGACTTGGTTGGTTAGTGCAGAAATATGCGTTGATAATTCCGAAATGACATCTAACTCGAGAATCCTTGAAATTTTTTCCATTGTGTGTCTGTCGATCTCTCCTTGCCAATCAGGATTGCTTTTGGAAAATTTGTTCAATAATGTATATGTCTCATGAAAGCTTTTCTCCAACACTTTACCGCCATCTGCAACATGCACTCCAATATTTGGCTCATGTTGTAGCCCTTCTATGAAAGTGTAAGCTAAGACTTCGCTGTCTGATTATGATGAGGACAAACTCTAAACAACCCCTTGAACCACTCCCAAGCTGAGTATAAAGACTCCCCTGCTTTCTGTTTGAAGGCGACTATTTCACTTCCGATCTTTGCAATTTTGCTTGAAGAGAAGAACCTTGCCAAAACTTTCCTTGCTAGATCATTCTATGTTATAATAGAATTGGTTGACTCTGCCTTCAGCCATCGCTTTGCTTCCCCTAACAGAGAGAACAAGAAAAGTGTGAGCCTCATATAGTCTGGAGTGACTCCATTGGAGATATAGGTATCACTAATCTGCAAGAAGTTCAGGATGTGCTGTTGTGGATCCTCGTGTGGAAGACCCATAAACCGACTATTCACATATACTAGCTGGATCATGCTCCGTTTCAGCTCAAAGTGCCCGGTGATTCAGGGCTTCACAATGCTGGAGGTGACATTAGAAATGCTAGGCATCGCCACCTCCTGAACAACCATATGTTGCTCCTCTGTCATGTTCACAAGAAAATGAATAAGTGCCGGAAGATTATCTGTATCCTTTGCTTCCCTCAGCCTCATATGAAATGTCCTCTTTGGTTCAGGGTCAAAGCCTTGAAGTCTGTCCTGGCTTCTAACCCTACGCATTCAATCATAGTTCTTGAGACTAGAGCAACAATCAAGAAACGTTAGACTTGACGAAATAAACAATGAAACAAAAACTAGAAAGTAGTCAATATTCAAGTCCCCGACGACGGTGCCAAAAACTTGCTTCTCCTAAATGCACATGCAAGTATACGTAGTCGTACAAGTAATAAAATGCTAATTCGAGTGTCAAACCCACAGAGACTTGTATCAACTACCCACTAAATTCATCAAGATTTTATTCAGTCGAGCCAATTCGAGTTCAAGAGGTTAATTATATTAAACTAAAATTCTAAGTAATAACTAAATAATCAAGCGACAAATCAGTTGTAGTGTATTCAGTAGGGACAATATTTCAGGGTTGCGATCGATTCACCAATCTTATTGTATTCTAGTTAACTCATACAATTCACTTATGGTTGCTAATTAATTGAACAATTTCTCTCATAGCCTTCTCCCCAAGTACTACTCGCCTATTCATAATAGATTAGCGCATATATTCCTCAAAATCAGTCTATTAAGAACACATTAAGATTACGGTATTTAATTTATCACAGTAACTAGGTATATTCCTATCCTAACCACAAATCTGCCCTCCTCCCTTTCCCCCTTAGAGTTAAGATCATGCTCTCTTCAATTCTTCATTGATCGTAACATGGATTTTCCAAGAATCATAGATAGTAAATAAAACCTAACTGCTAGCCAGACAATTAAGTAATTAATCAGAGAATTGAAGAAACAATCATATAATGGTAAATTATAATCAAGGTTAAATCAATGTTAAGCAACAAAATTCATTGCTAACTCACAACCCCAGAACTATGGGTTTTACCCACTCATGATAGTATCAAACAAATTCATAAGTGTTGGATAATTGAAAATACTAAGAAAATATGAAGAAATATGAGATATCCGTGCTTCCGGATGTTCCTTGTGTGTTTCTAGGTCTAAAGTGTGTCCCCAAGTCCTCATAATAATGTCTTTACATGTATTTATACCAGGTAAGGGTTGGGCCAAGGTGAAATCTCTCTTCCCTAGTCGAAATAGGAAAACTTGCAAACCTTTTGCTTTTCATGCATCGCACTATATGTCGCACTAATGCTTTTTTTTTGTCAGACCAAAAAACCCAGCATCTGAACTTTGAAAATTTTGACAAAAGTTTGCACGAATGCGCCACATAGTGCCTCGCACTAGTGCGTTTCTTCATCAATTGCATCTTCCTTGAATTTTGACGTCCAGAATTGATCTCCGACCCCCGAACACGATTCCCACTTAATCCCTTGGGCTTTTACTCATACTTCAAAGCTGCAAATAGTTCAAACTTGTTCTACAATATCTACATAGCTTAGAATCACTCCTACAAGGCATAAAACACGCAATTAGTGCAAAACACTAGCGATTAAAGCTCAAACTCAATTAAAGTGTAGTAAATTAGAGTATGATAAGCGACTAAAATACATAATTATTGCCTACCATCACTCGTAGGTCACATGTTCGAACTGTTGAAGCAGCACCAATACTTACATTAGTGTAGTTTATCTACATCATACTCTAATGGCTGTGACCTTTTTCCAAACCCTCGTGAATACAAAATACTTTGTGCACCTGCCTGTCCTTTTATAGTAACGTAACTTTCAAATTCAGGAAATTAGTATCACTAGATGATTGGTTTATGCTACTCTTGTGTCCTATCACATGCCTCACCAAACATCGAAACCTCCTGTGATATACTGCATGACCTTAAAGGGAATTGGAAAAGCACGTGCATGGGTCAGAAAAGGAAATATAAAAGCTAGATGTTTGGGCTCAAACATTTCCATACAGAGAAAATGTAATTGAAAACGTTGATGACATCGTCAGCCTGCACCCTTAGCTCCAAACAGAAGAAGATTTGCCAATTAAGCAGCAAAATGAAAATCTGAAGGAAGGAATTCAATTCCTGCACTCAATTTCCTTTCCCAAAAAAGTGTTACTTTGTGAAAATGAGAGCACAAAGGGTTGGAACCAAACAATTGGCATCATGCTTTTTTGACTGTTTGATTGCCCAATTTGGCAGTGAAACAATCCCCTTCCCAACTTGTTGCGATGAAAATCATGTGAAAAAGAGACCAAAAAAGAAAGAGTTGGACCACTTCTGATTGCTGATTGCTTTAGTAATGTGATATTGTAATAGTGATATATCTTTTTTGTCCTATTTTTTCTTTCCTCTGAACCCCCTGCAAGTCCCGATGAGAAAGGAAGGGTAAGGAAAGTGGAAATAAATCTTGAAAATATATTATATTAAGTATCGAATGAAATATATGAATATTAATATACAAACAAGAAATAAAAAATAGGAATCTAGGAATAGAAGATAAGGTGATGCAACAGTGATAATGCAAAGTAAAATTTTTTTGTTTCAAAAGAAACCCCCACCCAACAACAAATTCTGCCTATTTTGGCTTCTTTTTATCCAATCGAACCGTTTCTTGCAGAGAACATGTCTCTTTATTTTTTGATTGAATATAATATCTTATTCTATCCAATTTAAATGCATGGAGAGTAGAAAATGATAAAAAAAAAAGAGAGGTGCTCGGCTGGTCTGTTGCGGGTAGTAGCGATGTTGTTATGATTTAAAGTTTATAGGTTCTGAAATAACTATTAAACTTATAGTAGTTCAGTTATTGTGTTTACAATTAAATACTTAGATGTATTAAATGATTTTTTTAATATAAATATAAAATTTAATCAAAAACTATAAAATCGTGCAAATTCGTAACTAATATTATGGCTCCGCCCCTACAGGGTGGCCCCCTCCGCCCCGATGTAGCAGTGGCTATGATCATCAAATTATACACTGGTTTGAAAACAGGCCTTAGGGATTCTTGCATTTGAGGATTGGTGTTGCAGTTACAGAAGAAGGGAACAAGCAATACGCCTTAAAAAAAACAACACGTTTGTTTTCTCTCTTTTATCTTTCTCTTGTTGCTTCCCTTTCATATTCTCCTTCTCACTATCTCTGCAAAAGTACAACTGTCACTTTAACGATCCAAGTAAATATATATTAAAGAAAATCTTTCAGCATCTTCTAGGTTCTTCTAGCCTTCCCATTTCAATTAAGAATAATATGTATTTTTATTTAATTTCTATATACGGACGGTGAAACAAATTTTTGCACTAACGGTATATTTTAACTTGTTGTGCAGATAATCGGTCTTATTTTTCAAGTTGTTAATTCATCTTTTATGAACGATTACTTATTATTTCTTATCTTAATAGTGTAATAATTTTTTTAAAATTATCAATATATAAAATTAAATTTATAGAATTAAACATGTAACTTGGGATATCAAACAACTAATATTTTGATCTTAGCCTGATATGAACTCCTCCATGAGAAAGTAAGCAGAATTGAAGGAAGTTAGAATATCGGATTTAAAATATAATGTTTATACACACACACAAAAAAAAAATTAACATATAATAATAATACTACCGCCATATCAACCTGAAGATCTTGGTTGCAATTTTCCAAAAATAATAAATAAGACGTAAAAAAGACCTGAACGGAGTGTAGGGTTTATTAGAGTAGTAAATTTATGGCGTTGGATATGGATCCATGCTGCTTATAACGTGCATGAGGAGTTCTTTGCAGACCTTTGAAACTGGTTGGTAATAAAGCTATTGGTTTTAAATGCTCTGAGTATTTAGCTCTTGCAATATATATGCACACATAATTGCTATTGTTACTAAATATAGACATCATGTCCTTTATTATCAGCATTTCTCGTTTCTGGTACGTCTTCTTCTTACATTATAAAAACACCTTCACTTCGTATCTGCCCGTTAAAATACTAGCCATCAACATCTATGTCTTAATTAAAGAAGACTATTAATTAGGTGAAATCGTTTTCTTTATTAGTAAAATTTCTATTACTCAGAGAAAGAGCCAAACAGAGCATACCTATTGTATGAAAAACCCTCATCGGTATTACTAAACTACTGGTATTCGCACATGCGCAAATGCGTGGACACTCATCATATTAAATATTTGAGTTCTTTAAATTATGCGTTAAAATTTTTAAAATTAAACTTCTCGATAAAAATAGATAAACATTGGAAATTAATTAAGAAACACTATATGAAAATAATTAAATATTTCTAAAATTTCCTAGTTATAATTCTATGTTTCTTTTTAGTACCATTTTCGCCGGTGTCATTGAATCCAAAAAATAGTCAAGAAGCAAAATAATAACTCATATTTATGGCAAAATAATCAAAGGCGTTGAGACTATGAAGGACTCTTTGGATATGACTTGACTCTTTTACTATTGCTTGAACTCTTATTTGGTATGTTGATATTTTCTAAAAATTATTTCTATTTTAAATTTTAGGTTTCTAAACTTTATTTTTCAATAATAATTATTTTTATAATAATGTAAGTGAAAGTATTATCCTTAATTCAAAACTTATCTTAGTCTGCTATCTAAATTTAGAACATTCTTTAGCCAGTGATTTTCTTTCTAGTATGACTCCATTTTTTATATTTGACACTAACCATGTTAAATATGTGAGTTATTTGAATTATATATAAAAAAACCTTAAAATTTAAACCTTTTAGATAATTATATATAATCGTTAGATATTGTTTATGAAACGCTACAGGAAAAAAGGTTTATATTTTCTCAAATCTCGTAGCAATAATTTTATTGTTGCTCCATTCTTATTGGTATCATTGGGACCTAAAATAGTCACAAAGTAAAATAATAACTCGTACCTATGAGCTCTCTCAAAACACGAAGGTTGGCACAATATAAACAATTCTTTGGTTACGATGTAACTCTTTTACTATGACTTGAATTCTTATTTGGTACGCTATTGTGTTTAAAAAATATTTCTATGTAAAATTTCAAAATTTCTACAACATTATATATATTTCAATAATTATTAGTTTTATAATGATGCAAGTGTAGATATTATCCTTAATTCAAAATTCACTTTAATCGGCTATCTCAAAATTTAAATGAATCTTTTGCAGGTGAAATTTTATTTTAGTATGACTCCATTTTGAGCCTATCTATCTCTAGCCACATATTTTAAATTTTGAATACCTTATACATATATAGATTTTTTGTTCTTTGAATCATAAATGTTTGATTAGTTGATTGTATTATATAACATTGCATATATTTTCTCAATTACCAAGCAGTTTTTTCTTGGCACCATACTTGGCGTAACTCAATGCAAACTACCTAAATTAAAATTAAATTCAAATTCGAATATCATATCAGTTTGTTAGTAATAATAAATTTTGAAGAACAATGCACAATGTAAATAAAAAAATATTTTAAAATATACTTATCTTATAATCTATGTATCTGAGTTGAAAAAAATATTTGAAATTGGTGAGATCGGCTTCTAAATTTTTTACACTCAATAAAGATGAAACAGAAGAAGAAATTTGTTGTCATCTCTTATTTCTGGTTTTTAGATTTTTGATATATTTTTTCTATATTTATTTTCTGTTATCTTTTTTTTTTTATGTTTTTCGTTCTTTTGTTACAAAAAATTAATTTACTTCGTAATAAAAGGATGAGTTTTTAATAGAAACTGTCTACATAAGAACTTTATTTATATTTTTAGTTTTTGGTTGAAATTCTGTCATATTTGTTTTTGGCTTTATCTCATCAACCTAAACATGTGCTCACCCAACCACTTAAATTAAAAAAATTAAGAATGTGTAATTTATATATAGTTCATGCATAACATGTGTGTAATCGTATGTAATTAGTATATCATTTATGTATATCGGCTATAAAAAATAAGCAATAAATTTGATCGGATATTTGTGTAATAATCCATAAGATTTTGATTTCTTGATTTTATCCATGATTTGACTTTTATTATAATTATTTTAGAAACTCTCTACGAAAATTTAAAAATATCTGATCTTTTATTTTAAAAATGACATTATAATTTAAAAAATAATTCCATTTTGAAATAATTTGTTTACATATTAAAAATAACTATTTCCCTCACTCACGTTGACTATTAAACTGTGTATCGGTTAGTTAAGCGACTAGTTAGGCTTGTTAAGTTGGTAAAAACATATTCACCGATGATCATTAGGTCCTGATCAACATTAGACGCTGCGCAACTAAAGATGTCAAACTAGCGCCATTATCTCATTTTAATTTATATAGACAAGTACGTATATGATTATTAATTTAAAATATTTTAATTTAGTGATATCAAGTTCGTCCAATTAAGAAAATAAAATTAGAACAAAGAAAATGAGCTATAAGAAAAAAAAATTGTACAATTGGATGGTAGATTTTTTTTTTTGATTTCTCATATGGTATTCAAGACGTATGACAAGGTCCCAAGGGAGGTGCTATGGAGGTGCTTGGAGGCGAAGAACGTGCCAGAAGCCTACATCAGAGTAATCAAGGACATGACGATGTAGCTAAGATGAGGGTTAGGACGGTGGGTGGCGACTCAGACCATTTTCCAGTGGTTATGGGGCTCCATCAAGGATTGGCGCGTAGCCCTCTCTTGTTTGCCTTGGTAATGGATGCTCTAACCTGACATATTCAAGGGAATGTGCCTTGGTGTATGCTATTTGCTGATGACATAGTCTTGATAGACGAGACGAGGGTCAGTGTTAATGAGAGGTTAGAGGTATGGAGACAGACTCTCGAGTCTAAGGGTTTCAACATAAGCAGATCTAAGACAGAATACCTGGAGTGCAAGTTTAGCACCGAGCCGAGCGAAGTAGGCAGAGACGTGATGATTGGGTCTCAAGCCGTCGCCAAGAGGGACAGTGTCAGATATCTTGGGTCGGTGATTCAGGGGGACAGAGAGATTGACGGGGACATCACTCATCGTATAGGAGCGGGGTGGTCAAAGTGGAGGCTTGAATCAGGAGTCCTTTGTGATAAGAAAGTTCCACAGAAACTCAAGAGGAAATTTTATAGAGCTGTGGTTAGACCGGCCATGTTTTATGGGGCAGAGTGTTGGCCAGTGAAGAACTCTCATGTTCAGAAAATGAAGGTTGCGGAGATAAGGATGCTTAGGTGGATGTGCGGGCTCACCAGGTTAGATAAGATTAAGAATGAAGTTATTCGAGAGAAGGTGGGGGTGGCCCCGGTGGATGAGAAGATGCGAGAACCGAGGCTGAGGTGGTTCGGGCATGTACGGAGGAGAAGTCGTGATGCCCCGGTGAGGAGTTGTGAGCGGCTGGCGATAGTCGGCGTTCGGCGAGGTAGAGGGAGGCCTAAGAGGTATTTGGGAGAGGTGATTAGGCATGACATGGCTAGAATGCGGGTTTCTGAGGACATGGCCCTTGATAGGAAAGTCTGGAGGTCTAGTATCAGAGTTGTAGGATAGGAGCTCCTAGGGTTTTTCGTACTTCTCACCCGGGGCTGAGTGAGGCTTGGCAGGGCTATCTATAGATTATTTGTGTATTGGATCGTGTCTCCCTTATGGTAGTTATTTGTTGTTGTTGTCTGATATTATTGCATGCTATTTTATTTATGGTTCTTATGTTTAGATAATTATTTACGCTATTTCTGTTGAAGTTACTAATGCTCTTTTGTTTTTGTTTTTGTTTTTGTTGTTCCTTTCCTTCACTGAGCCGAAGGTCGATTGGAAATAGCCTCTCTGCCCTTTCAGAATAGGGGTAAAGCCTATCTACATATTACTCTCCCCAGACCCCACTTTATGAAACTATACTGGGTAGTTATCGTTGTTGTTGTTGATGTTGTTGTCATATGGTATTCAACATTGGCATTGAGACCCTAATTTGTCCAAATTGCACCGCATAAGGTTATTAACGAGGGAAGCACTCCTATAATAAAAAAATAGTGCTCGAATCGAGACCTCTTGTTCAAAAGTGTATGAATCTTATTTCATCCCACAATACCTTTTGGGGAGATAGTAGAAAAGAGGAAATAAGTGATAGGGACATAGGGCCTTTAAAATACGATGTTAAACAAAAAGATTTGTTATACAAAATATTTTGTATTTATGCAGAATTTGAAAAAAGATTATATTCTAGAAAAATATATAATATAGGCAATTTACTTTAATTCAAGTATTAATAAATAATTTTACGACTTAAATTTCTGACTTATAAGTCATAAGTTAATTGTAAAGGAAAAGTGATGTTCTTTTTTTTAAATTTGTTAATAACAGGAGAATTAAACAGTAGAAAGGAAGAGAAGCAGTGCACCACAGGTAAGTTCGTTAGCTTAAAAACAGCACATGAAACAGTAGTTACTGCAGCAGCTGATCCACCTCGAAATGCGTTCCTCTTAAACCTTTAAGCTGTAAGTTGCAGTCTATCATTATACCTCCAGTAATAATACAACCACCGCTCATCCTTCATCCCAACTTGATGCTTTACTAGGTGTATAGTAAAGTTTGAATTCATAATTTATATTTTAACCCATTGCACTTAAATTATAAGTTTTACTTGAAAATTTTATAATTTCACATATTTATATGTGTTTTGTGTTGAAAAAGGAAGAACCTTCTCAGGAAGGATTGTCGCTAAAAATGCACCCAATCATTATAATGAAAAATTAAAAAATATTTGGGACAAGAAAAGTTTTAAACTTTCATAATTCCAAATAAATATACAAAATCAAGTTTTGATAATAAATCAATACAAGTAGAGGCGAAGCTACAACCTACCAAGGTTCATTAATTAAGTGATTACTATTAGTCGAAAAATTATATTATGTATATAGATAAAATATTAGTTTTAGAGGTATATATATAACATATATTTGACACTTTTTATCAGAGAATTTTTTTCCACCTCTTTAAAGTTTGACTTGGTAAAATTCCTGATCACACCACTAAATATTATAAAACTATCTCCGGGTAGAAATTTCGCCGCCGACACACGGGCCACCGGCGATCGAGTTGACTCATTTAAGTGGGGGGAGGGGGGGTGAGCGTGAGACCTCTGACTTCTGTCATGTGTGTGGGGTTTTAGCCAAGGCTTCTTTATAACAAAAACAAAGTGAAACTTGAGAGAGGCAAAGTTTAGAGTTGATACATAAATTTAATTTATTTACTTTTATTTATTTTAACATATTAATATTATATAGTTCATGCACCATCAAAAGCATTTATGGTATCCCTGCTACAGTTGGTAGATCTAAACCTTCCAATTTGTGAGCCTATCCCCACACATCTTTACCCTTTTCCTTCTTGGGAATAATCTTACTGCTTCTTCTATATGCCTTTTTAATATTAAAAAAAAATTCAATTGGTTTTTATATTAGTAACAAAAAACATATATCTGGAAACGTCATTCTCTACTAATATACTAACATAAAATAAATAACAACAAGCACAACTGATGGTCATTAAAAAATAAAAATGAGTAATGATTATAAACAAAATTATAACTTGTTCCAACATACCTTAGCTGTAAGCCTCCAATAGAAGATCATTTTTAGTATGTTTTTTTTTTCGTTTTCTTAGTGAAAGAATATTTAAAAAACACTTGAGCAAAAAAGAAAGAAAATGGTTTACCAACTGTGATGACATAATAAAAGTTGGTATTATATTCTTACCGAATTATTTATCTGCTACAGCAGAATATAAAATATCAAATATACAACATAATATACTATATACTATATAATAATGAAACTAGTTGTTATATATAGCCTTCAATTCCCACTGAGGCTTAGATGGTCTGTTTCCAATATCACTATTTTATTCCCTTCATTTCTTTCACTTCTCCCCAATCTAAGCAGCTATAGCTAAAACACTAGCAGCAGCAGCAGAAGTAGTACCACTACTAGTAACAGACCTTTGCTATTTCACTCTGCAACATTCTGATAAAACTCTCAGTTTACTCTCTCTTCTCTCTACCTTACCCATCCCTCTATCCAATAACCCCATCATCTTCTTTTTTTCTTCTCTTCATTTTATTTTATTTTCTAGTATAAAAGAGAGTGATTATTAAGTCTAACAAAAGCTATGGATATTGAGATGCTCAAATCAGCAGCAGCTTCTGAAGATCAAATGGAGTTGATGCTCATGATGCAATTGGACAAACTTCCCGACTTCTCCACTGGTAACATTTGAATTATGTGATTACCTCATCTAAAAATTTTAAACAGTTAGATAGGGCATACATTTGGAAGGGAAGCCTTGGCGTAATCGGTAAAGTTGTTGTTATACGACCAGAAGGTCATAGGTTCGAGCTGTGAAAACAGTCTCTTGCAGAAATGCAGGATAAGGCTGCGTACAATAGACTCTTGTGGTCCGGCCCTTCCTCGAACGCCGCGCCTAGCGGAAGGCTGCCTTATTTATTTTTAGAAAGGACATTCTTTTAACTGCTTAATTATATTTTGTCTCAGGTAATTGTTCTGAATTGCCAATGATGGATTTTAGTCCACAAGGAAGTTGTAACAGCAACAGCTGTGGAAATGGAAACACTAATTATTTCCCTAATCAAATTGATCACAACACACCAACTTTCATGAACATACCTTCAACCAATATCTCATTTACTAGCTCTCATCAAAATCATTCAACCCTTCAAAATTTCTTAGCCAATAACTCTAGTAGTAGTAATTCTGGTGCATTTAATTCCCATTCGATGAATCGAAGTAATATGGCAGCAATGAGAGAAATGATATTCAGAATTGCAGCAATGCAGCCAATTAACATAGATCCTGAATCTGTAAAACCACCAAAAAGAAGGAATGTGAAAATATCGACCGATCCACAAAGCGTCGCGGCACGTCACAGAAGAGAAAGGATAAGTGAAAGAATAAGAATATTACAGAGATTAGTACCAGGTGGTACTAAAATGGACACTGCTTCAATGTTAGATGAAGCAATTCATTATGTTAAATTCTTGAAAAATCAAGTGCAGTCATTGGAAAGAGCAGGTGCAACTAGGCCATCAAATTCTGCTGCTGCTGCTACAGGGTTAGGATTCCCTGTGCCAATGTCTTTAAGTGGGAATTATTTACCTTTGAGTTCAAAAAGTTATCAAAATATTCAACAATATGCAGATGCTTAGTTTGACTCCTTATTCGAAGAAAAAGAAACTTGTTGTTCTTTGCTGTTAGAATAAATTGAATTCGTGGGGCTGTAAATTAGAAAGAAAGTGTCAATGTCACTTGCGTTGTGATTGTTTAGGCTTACCATGCATGTTGTATTTGGTAGAAGAATAATGAGCTATAAACATGGTATATAGAGCCCCATTTGAGCTGTAAATAAAATTATTTCCCTCAAACTCTCTCTTTTCTATATGTTAAATTATGTGAACACTTTATCCAACACGTTTTCTAATGTGTAAGCTTGGTTCTTTTTTTTTCATACGCCAAACATGTTAAAACTCCATTGATAATGAATGGCAATGAGACTTGAAACTAACATTTGTAAGTCTGCTATGATATTATGTTAAATTGTTTGACCTTCTCATTATATGTTTAATTAAATGTTTAAACGATTAAAAAGAATATATTTTTATTTACTTAATTATGAACATTCTTGCGTCATATAGAATGAAAACAGAAATCATCAGTCTATGATCCTTCCACGTGGAAGGTAAAGAAGAAAGAAGGCGAACACGAATACTAAACGAATTAGATAGTAAATGGTCAGCCAAAGTGAAGCTTGAATAACTTGCAGCGTTCAAATAATTCTTATACGGGGGTTGAAATGGCCATGTGCAAATTATCTTTACAGCATCTCGAAAAAAAATTTCTTGAAAACGAGATGTTGAAGAGGCTTTTGTTTTCTTTTTACATATCTACTACATACTATACATTTTAAAGATCAGAAGAGGGACCATTTAGGACTTTGGTTGTGTACTATTTCAAGGTCAAATAGCAATTCATGCCCCTTAGAAAGACAACTTGTAGGCCCCTGTTTGAAAATACCCCAGTTTTCTTAGGGGTCTTTTTGTTCCCAAATTGAACATTGTAGGGGTCGTTTGGTTCCTATATTTGAAAAAATAAAACAATGCAGGGACCATCATTCACTTTCTTGACGAATTTATAGGAAGCTAAACCTGCATTGAAACAATACTTAATTACTTACTTTCATGGAATGTTGTGTTTAAATACTAGCTTAGTACTGATATAACTTATATTTCTTATACCACATTATATCCTCCATGAGATTTAAGCATAAATATTTTTCATAATTTAATACGAGTATTATTTATCGTCACCAATCAAACGCTGTGTAAAATATATGGATTATCTTTTTCTTATGTGATTAATTAAATGCTGTATGCATTAGCTATGAGACGATTATTTTTTCTTATGTATGAACCAAATATCTCCTTATTACATATAGAATTTTATGATGAGATTAATTATGCAATACAACAAGTCAGAGGATTCTTAATAGCAAGAAGATATTTATTACACTATGAATAATAACAAAATTTAAACCGACTTTTCTTCTATCAAACCGCTCCGGGCTGTTCATGCAATATGGAAAGAACGGGGAGGAGGTATAAAGACGATTCGCAGTTTTTCTATTTACTTTTTCTAATATTATGCTACTCAAGGCTGTGAAATTTCTTATATTATTCCTAGTTCCTAGATAAAAGTCAAGTTGATATTTATTTAACAGGCGTGCCTCTGCCAAAAAAGAAAAGATAATATATCCCGAATATTTCATCATGCATGGTAGCTAGCAACAAGATTTTTTTTTTTAAAGAAAGAAGACTTGGTGATAAAGAAATTCACTAATCAAACACTACCATATGTGAAAGAATGTATACTTAAAATAACATGTTTACTCATTTACCTAGGTTCATCAACTCTATAGACAACTAAATTATATCACTTGCGTTAAACTTAACTCCTTTAATTTTCTCTCTCAATACATAATTAGGTAGAACTCTACTCGTATCTATCTAACTTTTCATCGACTCTATAATCAGACATGCTTGTTCTTAGCAATAATAATAATAATAATAATAATAATAATAATAATAATAATAATAATAATAAGACATATTAGAATTGGACAAAGAGGTGTAGGTCCTTAATGTGTGGCGCATCTGTTTGACAAAAAGTATAAAACTCTTTTGTCGAACTAATTATCGGAGATCCGGAAGATAAATCTTAGCCAGATATAATTAGTTTTAGATTCAAATATACAAAGTGCGAGAATCGAAAAAGAATAAGAATATGTAATATTTCTTAATGTAATAGTCGTACATCAAATATGAACGATAAGCTCACATTTAAGACTGATTTGCACCACAATCATAGAAGCAAGAAGGGGAAGAGAGGAAATTGTAAACGACAAAGTGATTCCTCTCGTTGACTCTATCGTGTTAGGTCTACAGATCCCCCCCCCCCCTCCTCCTCTGGGTTCAGCTTCCCCTATATATATTAATAATTTTTTCTTTTATCCAATGATCTTTGACCGACGTACTTTCTTACTCGAATATTACATTTGTTATGCTATGTAAGCTTTCCGACGACCTTATCCCGGTGATAGCTGAGGTGCTCTTTGCTATCTCGTCTCGTAGGCATGATTACGGTTTGGTCGACCCTGTATCGTTCCTCTTAAGGACAACCATCTTATGGAAGAATTTGACCCATACAGTTAGTCCCCCCGTCTGTCGGGGTCGCCTCTTGGCAAGCTCAATGGACGAAATTTGTTGATTCAAAATTTAGGAGAAATCTAAACGTTACACGTTGAACGAGATCCTTAGGTCGAGGTGGCGACATGACACTTCAATGGAGCTGAATCGTTGCGTCGATTTGAGACATCATGAATACCCATTGTGCATTATTATGGCACATGTTTCCTTAGCACTGTATTGTTTCCCGTGCCCTTTAGTTTTTGATTGGCGGCTCTTGGGGTTCTCGCTCAAGACATTTATGTTCCAATAAATAGGGGAAACCACCATTCGATTGTTATGCTTTTCGATTCATCTGAGGAGTTTTGCAAACCTCCACCTTCTTTAGTATTTCATACTTCTACTATTGTTAGAATTTGACGCTACCATCCTCTCTTTTCCTTCATCACACTTGTTTATTCCGATCAATTCAGACAAATGGCTGGTTCTTCTTCCCAGACCGACAGGTTCGTTGAAGCTCTGGTGCCGAAAAATGATGCACCACCTCATGAAGAGGGAGTGAAGGCGGCGGAAGAGGAGGGAGTTCAAATAGTGATTGAGATACTGCCCCGTCGGGGGAAACTATGGCCTTACTTCAACAGCCATGCCGGAGAAAAATCGGAGCATGTACACTCTACCATAGATAAAGCGACGATTGCATTGCTCTAGACCAAGTGGGGAATTCCAAACCATATCGAGATGGTACCAGCAATGGGGACAGACATTGTACATTTGCATCGCCTAGAGTACTGCGCATTTTACGCCTATACTTTTGTTGTTGGGTATACTTTTACTCTCTCGTCCCTAGCGAGAGACTTTTGCCACTTTTACGAAGTGTGCCCGGCTCAGCTTTCATCGTACACATACAAGCTCTTCCTCATGTTTATCAAGTACGCGGAGCTCGCCGACTGATGGATCACTTTGGGGAACATGCTTAATATTTTTGCCCTTCAATTTATTCGAGGCACGACGATCCACATGCGGCATAGAGGGACAAAGAGTTTGGTGATGAAGATGGACAAAAAGGCTAATCGGTGCTTCTAGGAAAGCTATTTTTACGTGCGGACAAAGCACCTTATGGAAGATTCTGCAGGGTTCCCTGAGATATGAAACTTTGCTCGTAAGTTTTCCTTTATTTATTTATTTTGTGATTCCTCTCGAGGCTGCTCGGCTGTTCTTTTTTAGGTGGCGTTGCTAATTTGTTTTTGCTTTCACAACTGAGAGACTGCCTCCCCCACCAGTTTACAACATTCATGAGTGGTAAATGCCATTCTTCCACATACTGTGGGGGTCCATGAGTGGACATCCTTCTACGAGAGATATAGGTGTACGCCTCTTACTGGTGAGTCATCCCGTTGTAGTTTGTTCTTTGCCTTATAGTTTAAACTTGTTGTTGTATGATCGTCTTTCTTTATTGACAAGGAGAGTGTGAAGGATGAGGGCTCCTTCACTCGTATTTTGTCAATTGATGCCTCCTACCCGACCCGCATTGAGGTCCACTACCCGGCCTACATCGAGAACTACCCAATCTGCACCTGCGCCCAGAGCCGTGTGCGGAGAAGTTACTCCTCAGCCTGAGACTCCGGCTCCTACCATCCGCTCAACGGGCAAGTCTTCCCGCGCTGATAGTAGAGAGGACCTGTTGAAGAGATGGTGAGTGTACTTAGAAGTGGCTCCTCCAGCCGGAGCATATCCGAGGGGCAACCCTCATCTGGCAGTGTCTTTAGATTGAAGGTGGTGCTAACCCGATCGTAGAGGTTAACCCAGTGGTAGAGGTTGTGCCTGTCTTAAGAAATCAGTAGACTAATGTGGCGGAGATATGGAGTTCGGAGGCTGTTGTCTCTGTCTTGGGCGGCCCTTCATCATCCAGGACGAATCAAACCTCTACTTCTACCACAAAGAGGGGAAAAAGTGTCGTGGTTGATGATTATGAGTCTGACTCTGACCTTGTTCCTAATGATGTTAGGATGTTCTAGAAGGGCTTTACCCGAACTATAGTAAGAGTGGGAGGTCCTTCCCGAATACTTGAGGTTCTATCAGACCTTAATCTTTTGTGAGACACGATGGATTTGGTGCCATAGTTCAACCTTCTATACTCTGCTGCAAAGAGCGAAGCTCTTCAGAACGTCAGTGATGCCAAATTATCGCTTGAAGTGGCCGTGATGGGCAAGAGAGTAAGTTTCTTATTGTCTTTTATTTCCTTTTTTTCCAGCTTTGGACTTCACCAACTTTTTCCTTGTTTTTAGTCTTACATGCTGGAGATCGAGAGTGCTTGTAGGGCCAAGAATCGTGCCAAAATTCTTTTGATGATGCTTGAAAAGCATCGGCGCTATAACAACAAATGTCGTGAGATGCATGAGAAGCTCAGAGCGAACACTACAATCAATCCCTCGAGAAGGAGTTAGAAAAAGGAATCAGGAGCTGATGCAATCCATTCACAGGTGTAGTGAGCTTGAGGAGCTTCTTCGTGCCAAGGACGAAGAACATGAGTTGGGAAAGGTGATCTCTATAGAGTGTGAGCATCTTCAGGCGAAGGTATTGTCGTTGCAATACGAACTCAATCATATTTATGCCAGAGTTGCGGCTTTAAGTGCAGAATGAATGGGGAAGTTAGCCGAGCTAGAGAGAAAAGTGGCCGAGTAAGAGAATGCCGAGAACGCTTGGACGTAGGCTTTAGCAAGAGCGGTAGCGTTGGAAGACACTATCTTTTTCCTTCAATCTGAGCAGGAATTCAAGAAGGCAACGACCATGCTAAGGGAGGCGAGGCTTGAAGAGCGCATCTGCGAGATTGATAGGGAGGCTTCGAGACTAGGGGATCGGGTAGTGGCACTTGAGAGACTGAGAGGGCGCGATTATTGGCTCAAGCTGAATCTGCCTCTGCCGCCGTCCCTCGTCACTTGCATGAGCTCTGGGTCCATGACGAGGCCCAATGAGACATATACAAGGTTTTATGGGAGGCGGGCAATGTTTCTGAGGCTGCTCGTAAAGAAGAACGGGCAAAGGCACGAGAGGCACGTGTCAACTACGACTACGACCTTGAGACACCAGAGGCCGGCAAGGACGTTGATGTTGAGAAGGAGTTCCTTGAAGAAAATGTAGTGAGTATGGCGGTGATGACGCTGAGTGAAAGGTTGATGCGATGTTAGTATATCTTTTTTTTTGTTCATTTTCGTCATTTTTTTTGATTGGGCCTGTTTTGGCCTTGTGTAAGGTGCGACTGTTACACACACATATATAAATAAAACAGTTTTTTTGCATTTGCATATCATTTGATTTTCTTTCCCTTGCTTGTTACATCTTCTCGTTTTGGCATAGACCTTTGGATTTTTGTGTGGCGACCCCCTGATTTTTTGATTTGGGAATACGACCTTGATCAAATCGAGTAGGGTTTCATCGTGCGAGTCCAATGGAGTTGCTTTGAATTTGCAAATTCGAGAGAGATTGACTTCTGATTTTTCCATCCTTGATTAAAATGAGGTTGAATTCGGATTCATTCTTTCAGTCAAAGTCATCTTTGACTTGAACATTCGCGTGGGATTAAGTTCAGACTTGCTAACTTGGGCAAGATCAATTTTATGTGTACTCTACCAGGGTCGAACTGGGAATCTCCTTATGGAGCGAGGCTTATTTCTGACCTTGTTTGAACGAGTACAAATTTGGAATCTCCATTTTGGGCGAATTTGATTTATGATAAATGAACGATTTCGAACTTTACCTTTTATTTGCCTAAAGATGTAAAGGTGTTGTTCCTAATGAGGTCGTATCTTGACCTACTTATTTTGACTGTGGTATGTGGCCGTGGAGGTGTTATTTTGAGTAAGATCAAAATGGTAACCTGTTCGATTCGGTGACAACCAGTGGCCGTAAGGATGTTATTTCGAACTAAGGTCAAAATGTTAACCTGCTATAATTCGAGCGAGATCAAATTCTTCTATTGGCCATGGCCTTAAGTTAAGGTCGAAATGTTAACTTGTTGTAATTCGGGCGAGATCGAATTTTTCTTTTGGCAATGGCCTTTGACCGTATGTGCGTTATTTCAAGTTAAGGTCAAAATATTAACCTGTTGTAATTCGAGCGAGGTCAAAATTTTCTTTTGGCGATGGCCTTTTGTTGTAGGGGCATTATTTCAAGTTAAGGTCGAAATGCAAACCTGTTGTAATTCGAGCAGGGTCGAATTTTTCTTTTGGCGATGGCCTTTGGCCGTAGGGGCATTATTTCAAGTTAAGGTCAAATTGTTAACCCATTGTAATTCGAGGGGGGGGGGGGGTTGAATTTTTCTTTTCATGCTGACCTTTGGCTGTAGGGTTATTATTTAGAGTTAAGGTTGAAATGTTAACCCGTTATAATTTGAGCAGGGTAAAAAATTTCTTTTGGCCATGGCCTTTGGCCTTAGGGGTGTTATTTCGAGTATGGGCCGAAATGTTTATCCGTTGTAATTCTAGCGAGGTTAATTGGCGATGGCCTTTGGCTGTAGGGGCATTATTTCGAGTTAAAAATGTTAACCCGTTGTAATTCAAGCATGGTCGAATTTTTCTTTTGGTGATGGCCTTTGGCCGTAGGGGTGTTATTCTGAATTAAGGTCGAAATGTTAACCCGGTCTCATCATCATAGATTTTGGAGGACTTTACTGGTTTTCGTACTGTCTATGCGTATGTCGAGGTGAGTCCTAATTTTGCTTAGCTTTCGCATTTCCTGGGTGAGTCCATTGCTTTTGTGCGCTTCATGGGTGAGTCCCGGTTTGGTTTTGTGCGCTTTCTGGGCGAGTCCAAGTTTGCTTTTGTGCGCTTTCTGGGTAAGTCCTAGTTTGCTTTGCTTTGCTTGCATCGGAGAATACCTTGGTGGAGAGTACAAAATGTTGCTCTATTTCATTCACTGGAGAATGCTATACCTGTTCGTTTCAAACATATATTTAACTTTCCTTGTATCTAGTCCCTTCGTCGTTCGGCCTAGAGAATCAGTCAGAAGGCAGTGCAATGAATCATATTTGAATTTTGAGACGTCCTTTTCGTCACCTCGTTAGAATCTCTCCGAGATGACCTAATCGGGAAAAAACCCCGGTAAGCGGGAAAGGGTACGACTTGAGGGGTGTTCTTTTAAAGAAGTTGGAGTATTTGAGGTGGTTGACACTCCAACTATTTTGTAGCAGTTTTCCCTCCATTGTTTCTAATTGGAATGCTCCTTTAGTTACACATATGAGAGCTTGCATTCATGCTTGAACCAACAAAAGAGTGAAGATAAATCTAAATGAAATATTTTGTTACCTCACCCCAACAAGTCAGTGAAAGGAGCGACGATGTGATGTTACTCGCTCCACCTGGTGCTAAAATGGAGGTTTTAGATTTGGCGGCCGCATTTGGCTTTGTTGTTAGCAACATTTTGGACTTCGCATAGGTTGGGCCCACCTTACTCATTGAAGTGTTGAAATAGAATCCCGGTCCTATCTCGTCCGATTTGTACCAACAATAAATGAAATATGTCATACTTTGTTCATAGACCATCCATTGTGTGGGCAAATGTGAAAATATGGCAGGGTATGCCCATTCTTTCGAAAGACCGCGCAGTAAGCTGTCGTCCTCCCCCAAGGGGTGAGAATGTGAGTCAATATATAAGGTGAATACGCCAAGTGGGGCTGTGGTTTTGCCAGATGACCTAGATCTTATTTTGAATGTGCATACGTCGTGCCAAAACTATCGTTACAGGCGAGATGTGGGTTTTGCATAGACATTGGTTATAACTTCTATTTTATGTGGCAACCTGACCTAGATAGGTATGGTTGTCTCAAAGACCTACTTACCATTCTTTCGAGTGGGTAGTGACATTTTGCTGGTTCTGGATCTAAAAACTAAGAATTTGGCTAAGAAATCCCACATACAGTGCAAAATTGTTTGACCAAAAAGTATAAACCCTTTTGTCGAACTAACTATTAAAGATACAGAAGGTAAATCTTGGCCAAACATAATTAATTCTAGATCTAAATATACAGAGTGCGAGAATCGAAGAATAACAAGAATGTGTAATATTTCTTAATGTAATAATCGTATATCAAATATGAATGATAAGCTTACATTTAAGACTGATTTGCACCACAATCATAGAAGCAAGGAAGGGGAAGAGAGGGAATTGTTAACGACGAAGAGATTCCTCTTGTTGACTCTCTCGTGGTAGATCTCCAAACCCCCCCCCCCCCCCCCCACATCCTCTGGTTCAGCTTCCCCTATTTATATTAATAACTTTCCCTTTTATCTGATAGTCTTTAACATGCATACTTTCTTACGACTATACCCTTTATCGTTCGTTCAAATATTAAATTTTTTCTGCGATGTAAGCTTTCCGACGATTTGACCCTGACGATAGCCGAGGTGCTCTTTGATGTCTCGCTCGTAGGCATGATTACGATTAGATCGACCCTTTATCGTTTCTTTTAAGGACAATCATCCTATGGTTAGATTTTGACCCATACAAAATCTCTCTTGATTTAAAAGTAATAAAAATAATAGAAACAGCAAGAAGACCATAATTTTTAAAACGCTTACATTTATTATGGAGACAAAGTTAGAAAAAACTGACGTCATAAATGAATAATTAGGCAGAAAATTATCAAATGGTATCACGAATGATTGAAAAATCTTCTCCATTATGATAGACCTAAATAAATAACAGTATCCATTTCTAACCATTTAAACATTTCAATTTAACAGATCAAATGATTCAATATATCATCAAAAAATGCAAAAGTTTTTGGTTCGGGCCTCTTTCTACCACTTATTGAAAAAGCACTTCTAAGTTCTACATGCATGCTTCACTCAAAAAAAATCAATTAGCTATAATTACCCTGCTAGGATCATATTAATAATTACAACATCTTATTCTATACCAGCATCTTAATTCATGCTTGTTACGTTAGTTAAGCTGAGCTAGAAGTCAGGTTACGCGTTTCACCGTACCTAATAACTTTACTCCAATTATATATATATATATATATATATATATATATATATATATATATATATATATATATATATATATATATATATATATATATATATGTTAAAAAATTTATTAAAATATGGACAAATATAAAGTTTAGAATTCAGTTATTAGCACATAAAATTCAGAATTCATAACGTTAAAATTCAGATTCTACCTTTGCCCGCAAATATATTAACATAAGGCTGTCCAATGGGACGGGCCGACCTATCCCGTCTCGTGTTCCGTCCTGGGCCCGTCCCGCGTTAAACGGAATGGGCCAATGTTAAACGGGACACGGGATGGAATGACCATTTTGTCCCATTTGTCCGGTCCTGTCCCGTATCCCGTCAGAATATTTTTTAAAACTAACCGTTGGGCAACGACTTAGATTGCAAAAATAGCTATTGCTAACTTCCATAAACGGTGAAAACAACCCCTACCCCTTAACCCCCCTCCCCCAACTTTTAATATAATCCATAAGTTTATTAAATTATACTTTGGCTCTATTTTTTACTATAAATACCCCCTATTCTTCTTTTTTTTTTCTCACAAAAAATTAATCTTCTCTCTCAAATCTCTTACATTCTAATATTCTATCTATATTATTCTCTCAATCTTGTTACTATCAAGTATCAAGTGATAACTTTCAAGTTTCAAGTATTTGGGCAATTTTTTTGAAGCAACTTTCAAGCTTCAAATTAATTTGTCAAGTATTTGGAGCAATATTTTGGACAATTTCTTCAAGTTTTAATATTTAATCACGGTGCACTCATTCCAACTCCTAATTTTAATATATAATTTTTTCATATCATTTTAGTACTTAATTTTTGTGTTCACTTTATGTGTTATATTTTCGTATTTCATCTGTGTGTTTAATTTTTGTGTTAGCATTTTTTTATTTAATTTCGTATTTAAATTATGGCACCTAAAAATATATTTGGCATTTAAAAAAGTAGCAAAAAAAATACTAAAGGTGAAAGTAGTAGTAATCCTAATCCTAGTCATAATCCTAACCCTTTGTCCTATACCTAGAATTCGAAAATATATTGATAAAACGACTCATGTTGATGAAACTTCATTTTCCCAGGCCCCCACCTTTTATGATGTTCATGTTGGAGAACAACTAGATCATGAAACTTTACAAAAACAATTTGGCAATGATATATTTTTTAGTACGAAGAAAATAAGGAAGACGAATTAGATGAAACACCCACTACACAAGCTCCAATTCAGACTCAATCTAAGTATAGAACTTGACTCCCTATATCTCTTATAAGGGGTAAGCCTAAGGCTGAACGTCCCAAAACATCACTTGTATGAAATTTTTTTGAATATGATAAGTCAATCATTGTGCCATATGTGAAAAAATAAGCAACAACTTGCACACACAACAAATGATGGGATAGGGGGAGGGGGGGGATTAACTAGACACTTAAGAAAGCAGCACAAATCTTTATGGATACAAGCTAACATAGAAGTCAAAATAATTATAGATCCTACTATCAGTACTGACACTTCTAGTGGATCTGGTTCTAATCAAATTCAACAACAACTTGACCGTCCTTCTGATCATGTTTTATGCAAATATAATAAAGATAGAGATTGTGAGAACTTAGAAAAAATGGCGGTTGTCAGTGGCTTAGCTTTTACTTTTTATTTTTATCCTGCTTTTGTGCAATATATACAGGAAAATTATAACCCTGCTTTTCAAGGTTTTCCTAAGACCATGGTTAGAAATAATGTTTTTAAATTTCAAATCAAATATCTTCAATATATTCTTTGTGTATTTTTTCACTTAGATTGTAAAGTATCTATCACATCTGATATAGATCGTAGTCCTAATGATTGTGATTATTTAACTGTTACATGCCATTGATTTGATCATCACTGAAACATAAAAAATGTATTATTGGTTATAAATATGTTGATTCAAAACACAGTGGAGTATATATTGCAACTACTGTTCTACAAAATACTTGATTTTTATGGACTCATTAACAAAGTTTTAGCTATCACCTTAGATAATATTTCTGCTAATACAACCGCATCAAATAACTTAAAACCTAGACTTTGTCCAATTAATCTAATAATTTTTCATGTTAGATGTGCATGCCATATTTTTAACTTGGTTGTAAAATATGGTCTTAATTTTATTTTCTGATGCTTGTAGTAAAATACAACATGCTTGTGGCTATATTTTTTCGTGCTTATAAACAAAGTAGAATTCATGAATTTGCTCAACAATGTGCTAGTGCTAACCTTCCATTTAGAAAAGTTCCAAAAGACATTTTTACTAGGTGAAATTCTACTTATGAAATACTTAAATTTGCTTATGATTATTGGGTGCCTATTCAAAAGGTATTCAATATGCATAATAGTATCCCCGTTGATTAAGTTATTGATTCTGATTGGAATGGGATCAAAGAGCTTACTAAATTTTTAGAAAAATTTTATTATGCTACAAAATAATTTTCTGGTATATATTATCCTATTGTTACATAAATATTATGGTGTATTTATGAAATTTCTGTTGTATTTGATAAGCATAAAAGAAATCAAATTTATGCATCGGCCATTAATGAAATGATTTCAAAATTTAAAAAGTATTTTTTTCCTATTCCCAAAGTTTATTTAGTTTCTACTCTACTTAACCCATCTTTAAAGCTAAGAAGTTCAAAGAGACTTGTTCGAAAAATTTATAAAAATTTAGCAATTCATGAAAGTGGACAACCATTTCTCGAAGACTGTCAAGCTAGCATATATTTTTATGTTAGATCAATATTTGATAAATATAAATCTATGAATACAACTAGTTGTGAAACTGCTCCTTCTGCTTCTAAGTCTAGAACATAAGTTTTATAGGAAGATATGGATGATATAACAGATTTTGATTCCTCTATTGATGATGAACTTGATTCTTATCTTAATCAAGGATTGGAAAGTATTAAAGACGAAGAAGGCAAGTAACAACTTTTGTCATGATGGAGGGAGCATGGCAATGTTTTTCCAACACTTTCAATTATGACCCGAGATATCCTAGATATTCAAAAATCATCAGTAGCATCGGGGAGTGCTTTTAGCGCTGCAAGATTTCAAATTGAAGATCATAGACATGCATTAGTGGAGGATAGTCTAGAGATTTTCATATTATTCAGAGATTGGATTAATTCAGAAAGAAGAAATCTTAGTTTTAGAAAATTAACCACTAGGGAAGAAGAAGAATACAATGACCACTAGGAGCGATGGCGACATGGAGCTCATGGAACATCAATCAACATTGCAAATTCCAGCAGAATGTCTGAGATATATTATTGATAAGTTACAAAGAAGCTATATAGGAGCTTACAAATATTAGTATGATAATTTATAATTGGCTACTAAGTGGCCTAGTTAAAACAGAACCCTTCCTAGAATGTGGCTGCGTAGATTAGGTGCTCTTCAAAAAAAATTATATTTGTATTTGAGATTTGAAAGTTCTATTAATAAAATAAAAGGCTCTAAGCGTTGACTTTTTTATGAATTGTCTTAGTTACTTAATACTTAATACTTAATACTTTAAAATTATATTAAATAAATTATAACTCTATTATAAATTTATAATTACTAAAGTACTTCATTACAAGTCTTTTGTTTTAGTATTTTATAATTCTTTGCTTAGTTTCCTAATTTTTATTTTAACATAGTAACATTTAGGTTTATTAAATAAGTAAAAAGTCTAGCCGTTGCAAACTTTAAAAATATAGTAGTACTTTTCAAATACTAGACGTTTTTTTATTTAAAAATACGATTAAGGCCCACGAACCCGTTCTGTCCCATCCCGTTTGTTAGCGGGACGGGATGGGACGACTATTTCATTCTGTTTGTCGCGTCTTGTTTCGTCCCGTCCTGCCACCGTCCCGCTTAAATGTTGTCCCGTCCCATCCTGTTAATTTCGTCTCATCCTGTCTTGTCCCGTCCTATTGGACACCCATTTAATATGTAGAAAGAGAAAAAGTGATTAAGGTCGATAATAAAAGGAATTTTTTCATTCCTACACATTATTGGAAACGTTATTACCTTAAATGTTCATGTTTAGTAAATTACCTTACCTACGTTAGTTTTGTTTACAAAATATATATATTTCACCTTAAAAGGCTCTTAATCTATTATTAATGTCTTCAATTAAGGAATTTAGTTACATCATTTTTCTTTTTTTTCCTCCTCTTTCCTTAATTTTCACTCATATGTCACAATTCAATGGATCTTACCCAATTTTTTTGGGTGTAAACTTTTTGTTTTAATTTTTACTTTTTACCTTTTGATCTTCTCTTCATCTTCCTTATTTTCTTTTTGAATTTTTCAAAAGTTGAATATCACTTTATGTCAAACAGATTAACCATGTCAAAACTCTTAATTTAGCTTTCTCTTTGGTGTTACTTTTTGTTATAATTTTCTAATTTTTACTCTTTACTCTTCCCTTCAATCTTCCTTATTACCTTTTTGACTTCGCCAAAAGTTTAATACCACATTATGTCAAAACTTTATACTTCCTTTGTATCCAAATTAACCATATCTAAAATCCTAATTTAGCTTTCTCGGTCAAATCGACAAGTTTGTTAAGCAGTTTGATCAAAACCCTATTGATTAAAATAATTCTCAGTTCTGATAAATTTGATTCGCATAATCATAAAATTTCAGAAGTTAAAATGTGTAGAAATATCACCAAAAAGGCCTATTTATTAACATACTCTTTATTGCAGCGCTTCAATTTCACACTTAAAATTAGTCGGTTCACATTTTCATATTTTTTTTATAAATAAACAAGTCAAAAATAAGTATTAATACACTCTTTTTATTACAAAACTTAGCTCAAAGTAATAAACAAAAAGATAGACAACAAAGTAGAGAAAAATAGAGAAGAGAATATATTTCTTCTATGTATCCAAGTGTATTACAAAATGATTTCTCATCCTCTATTTATAGTACTACATAGAGGTATACTAAAAGAATTCCATAAATATGTCATTAAGCTTTTGAGATCATGGAGGAAGATCATGGGGGAGATCATGGAGGTGTGGGAGTTACAACCATAAGTATTGGAGTAGTGGGAGTTATGGAGATAATGGATAAAAGTAGTGGGTGTTATAGGAGTTATGGACATCCACCATAATCTAATATTTCATAACACTCCTCCTTGGATGTCCAAAGATAATGTGCCTCGTTAAAACCTTAACTAAAATAAAACCCAATGGGAAAAAATTCTAGAAAAGGAAAAAGAGTACACATATCTAATGCATTTTGTTGCCTCGTTAAAAACCTTACAAGGAAAACCCAGTGGGACAAAACCTTGTAAGGGAAAAAGAGTGCAACGCGCATTAACTCCCCCTGAAAAGAGCATCAATTCACATCCTTGAGCCTTCGCATTCCAATCTTGTGTACCAGCTTCTTGAAGGTCGACGTTGGTAGAGATTTTGTGAACAAATCAGCCATATTATCACTTGAACGAATCTGTTGCACATTGATATCACCATTCTTTTGAAGATCATGTGTGAAAAATAACTTTGGTGAAATATGCTTTGTTCATCTCCTTTTATGAATCTTCCCTTCAATTGGGCTATGCATGCTGCATTGTCTTCATACAAAATCGTTGGTAGTTTGTCACATTTCAAACCACATTTGTCTCGAATATGATATATTATAGACCTCAACCACACACACTCTCGACTTGCTTCATGAATAGCGATTATCTCAGCATGATTAGATGAAGTAGCCACAATTGATTGCTTAGTCGATCGCCAAGATATGGCAGTGCCTCCACAGATAAACACATAACCTATTTGAGATCGAGCCTTGTGTGGGTAAGATAAATATCCAGCATCAGCATAACCAACAAGATCAGGACTGCAATTATTGCTATAAAATAAGCCCATAGCGGTAGTCCCTTTTAGATACCGCAATATATGTTTGATTCCATTCCAATGTCTCCTTGTGGGAGCAGAGCTATATTTTGCTAAGACATTAACTGAAAAAGTTATGTCAGGCCTTGTAGTATTTGCAAGATACATTAGTGCGCCAATTGCACTAAGATATGGTACTTCAGGACCAAGTAGCTCTTCATTCTTTTCTTGCAGTCGGAATGGATCCTTATTCACATCAAGTGATCGAACAACCATCGGAGTACTTAAAGAATATGCTCCATCCATGTAAAACCGTTTCAATACCTTTTCTATATAGGCATATTGATGAACAAAAATTCTGTTTGCCAAATATTCAATTTGCAAACCAAGACATAATTTTGTCTTTCCGAGATCTTTCATCTCGAATTCCTTCTTTAAATAATCAATTGCCTTTTGGAGTTCTATGGGAGTTCCAATAAGGTTTATGTCATCGACATATACGGCAAGTACAACAAATTCCGATGTTGTTTTCTTTATAAAAACACATGGGCAAATGTCATCATTTATATAGCCTTCCTTTAATAAATACCCACTAAGACGATTATACCATATTCATCCTGATTGCTTTAGACCATACAAAGATCTTTGCAATTTGATTGAAAACATTTCCCGGGACTTTGAATTATGAGTGTTTGGCATTTTGAATCCATCGGGAATTTTCATGTATATCTCATTATCAAGTGAGCCATAAAGATAGGCAGTAACCACATCCATTAAATGCATGTCAAGCTTTTCAAGGACAGCAAAACTAATGAGATAACGGAAAGTTATAGCATCCATTACGAGTGAATATGTCTCTTCATAATCGACACCAGGCCTTTGAGAAAATTCTTGTGCAACAAGGCGTGCCTTATATCTTTGTACCTTGTTTTTCTCATTTCTCTTGCGTACAAAGACCCATCTATAGCCAACAGGCTTAACACCATTAGGTGTTTCAACTATAGGCCCAAAAACTTCACGTTTTGAAAGTGAATTCAATTCTGATTGGATTGCTTCTTGCCATTGTGGCCAATCAAGTCTTTGTCGACATTCTCCAACAGATTGAGGTTCAAGATCCTCACTTTCTTGCATAATGCTAGATGCAACATTATATGCCAAGACATAATCCACCACTATATCCACTTGATTAAAATTTGTCTCAATATCGATTGGATTTATTGATAGTTCCTTATTTTCCTGAGTCTCGGGCTCAATGGCTTCTTCATGAATCTCAGAAATATTAAATCGTGAATTTCCTCATGAGATTCTTTCGTAGTGTCATTTTGATCATTTGCTTTCCTTTTTCTAGGATTTCGATCTTTGGAACCTAATGGCCTGCCACGTTTTAGGCGTGCTTTCGACTCATTAGATATGACACTAGAAGATTGTCCAATAGGGACATCAATACGGATTGGAACATTCTCTGCGGGGATGAGAGATTTTGTTATCCTTTTCAAGTTCGTGAATGCGTCAGGCATTTGATTTGCTATTCTTTGCAAATGGATAATATTTTGCACCTCTTTTTCACAAATAGAGGTATGTGGATCAAGATGAGATAATGATAGATTTTTCCACAAAATTCCCCGTTTGGTTTCACCAACTTCTCCCCCTAATTTTGGGAAAAGTGTCTCATCGAATCGACAGTCTGCAAATCGTGCAGTGAACAAATCCCCTGTCAATGTTTCGAGGTAGCGAATAATGAAGGGCGATTCAAACCCAACATATATTCCTAACCTTCTTTGCGGACCCATTTTGGTGCGGTATGGCGGTGCTACAGGCACATATATTGCGCATCCAAAAATTCTTAAATGGGATATATTAGGTTCATGGCCCAAAACTAATTGCAACGGGGAATATTTGCGATAATTCGTCGGTCTGAGACGAACTAGCATTGCTGCATGCAAAATGCCGTGACCCCAAACCGAAGTGGGCAGCCTCGTTTTCATGAGTAATAGTCTTGCAATCAACTGCAGACGTTTAATTAAAGATTCTGCAAGACCATTTTGAGTGTGAACATGAGCTACAAGATGTTTCACTTTTATCCCAATTGATAAGCATTAATCATTAAATGCTTGGGATGAAAACTCAGCAGCATTATCTAATCTAATAGACTTAATTGGATTATCAGGAAATTGTGCTCGTAATCGAGTTATTTGTGCCATTAATTTTGCAAACGCAAGGTTGCGTGATGACAATAGGCATACATGAGACCATCTAGAGGATGCGTCTATTAAGACCATAAAATATCTAAAGGACCCACTAGGTGGGTGAATAGGTCCACAAATATCCCCTTGTATGCGTTCCAAAAACGTAGGTGATTCAGTTCCAACCTTTGTTGGTGATGGTCTAATAATTAACTTGCCTTGATAACAAGAAGTGCAAGAAAATTCATTATTTAAAAGAATCTTTAAATTCTTTAATGGATGCCCATATGAGTTTTCTATAATCCGTCTCATCATAATTGATCCAGGATGTCCCAATCGATCATGCTAAAGTACAAAAGTATTGGAATCAGTAACCTTTTGGTTTACTGTGGAATGTGCCTCAATTGCACTAATTTTTGTCCAATACAGGCCACAAGATAAAGATGGGAACTTCTCAATAACCCTCTTTTGGCCAGAGACATTCTTTGTAATGATGAGGTATTCAAGATTATTCTCATCTATTGTCTTAATATGATATCCATTTTGACGGATATCTTTAAAACTCAACAAGTTCCTCTTGGACTTGGAAGAGAACATTGCATTCTCCATGATAAATATTGTTCCTTTAGGCAGAGTTATAGTTGCTCTTCCGGAGCCTTCAATCAATTTACTACTACCAGAAATTGTAGTAACATCTGCCTTACACATACTTAAATGAGAGAAATATTTCTTCTCTTTGAATATCTTATGTGTGGTACATGAATCAATTAAACAAATATATTTACAATTGGACGTTGATCCAAGTTTGCTTTGTGAGATATCCATATTTGTTTCCCATGGTTTGACATACAAAAGAAATATACGAAAAATATTAGTATTTTTTTATAGATATGAGAATAAACAAATTTAAGTCTATGATTCAACATAATAGTTTCCGTGCGGTCATTATGAAAAAAAATATCTTTTATCATAGTTATTCTCCTTTTAATACTCTTGTATCCGTTGCTTAATAATTAAACAATATTTTCAAAATCTGCTGAGGTTAGTCGATTAACCAAATAGATAATCGACTAACCTGTTTCAACGTTTAAAAAAAAACTAGTCGATGAACAGGCAACGGACATAAGGTTAATCGATTAACTAAAGTGATAATCGATTAACTTAGGCAACGGTCATTAGGTTAGTCGATTAACTAAATCGGATAGTCGACTAACATGCCTTGCGGAAAAGGTCTAGTTTAATAAAATATATTGGTTAATCGATTATTTGTTATGTTAATCGATTAACTTACTGAAAAATTATTACAAATAAAGCATAAGATGAATGTGTAATCTAAAGTTATATAAAATTTGAACCATATCACAATAATAGATAACTTATGTAAACTATGATAATTGTTTATTCATTAACTACTACGAATAAGTAAAAATAAAAATATCAAACTGCTCAATCTTCTTTAACCATGGATCCATCACCGGTTCCCCTCAGGGTGCTCAAAGAAGTCTGCCACATCCAAGTGGGTGATGTCAAAATTATTGTCAGAGACAAAATTAGTTTCAGGGCCTTTACTCTTTAGAGATGCTTGATGAAGCTCAACCAAATGTCTTGGTAGGCGACAAATTTTTGCCTAGTGTCCTTTTCCACCGCAACGATAACATATAGTTTCTGAACTATTTGCTTTTGGATTCTCATAATTCCATTTCCGCTTTTGGTGGTTAATCTCTTTGGGGGGTGACTAACACCAGGAAAATTTCTTCCTTGTCCACGTCCATGGCCATGACCCCGACCACGACCACGACGATGATTAAAGCCATAGCCTTTTCCACGCTTAGCATAATGGGAATACACCTTATCTACTTCAGGCAACGGTGTAGACCCAGTGGGTCGATTTTCGTGATTTCTCATGAGCAGGTCATTGTTTCGCTCAGCCACAAGGGGAAGAGAAATCAGCTCAGAGTACTTTTTGAAACCTTTCTCTCTGTACTGTTGTTGCAGAACCATATTGGAGGCATGAAACATTGTAAACGTTTTTTCAAGCATATCATAATCAGTTATAGTATCTCCACAGAGTTTCAATTTAGAAGTAATTCTAAACATCGCAGAATTATATTCAGAAACAGACTTAAAGTCTTGGAGCCTCAGATGAGCCCAATCATATCGTGCTTGTGGCAGAGTGACCAACTTTAAGTTGTCATATCTCTCCTTTAAGCCATTCCACAAGATAAGTGGATCTTTGACTGTGAGATATTCAATTTTCAAACCTCCATCAAGGTGATGGCGCAAGAAAATCAAGGCTTAGCACAGTCTTGGGTGGATGCATTATTTCTGTCTTTAATGGCGTCTCCAAGACCCATTGCATCCAAATGGATTTCAGCATCCAACACCCATGTCATGTAGTTCTTGCCCGAAATTTCAAGGGCAACAAACTTTCTTTTTATAATGTCAGACATAATTAAAGAAAAATTAGGAGGAGAAAAAATACCTTAATTTTCTCAAAGAGATTCTTGAGATAGTAGAGCTTCGTGCTGATAACGTGTTACAAAACTTAGCTCAAAGTAATAAACAAAAAGATAGACAACAAAGTAGAGAGAAATAGAGAAGAGAATATATTTCTTCTATGTATCCAAGTGTATTACAAAATGATTTCTCATCCTCTATTTATAGTACTACATAGAGGTATACTAAAAGAATTCCATAAATATGTCATTAAGCTTTTGAGATCATGGAGAAAAGATCATGGGGGAGATCATGGAGGTGTGGGAGTTACAACCATAAGTATTGGAGTAGTGGAAGTTATGGAGATAATGGATAAAAGTAGTGGGTGTTATAGAAGTTATGGACATCCAATATTTCATAACACTTTTAAAGTTTATAAAAGAAGTTTCAATTTTATAAGAAAGTAGATGAAAAGGGCTTCATATTCAACCACTTCTCCGTTCTTAACACTATTCCTTATTTCATAAATATAATTTTTATCAATTTTATAAAATATATCTTTTGTATATATTATATATGATTTATATATAGTAAAAATAAATTTCGTACAACTAATTATATATATTATACAACTTATCTACAACTTTCACGTATTATTTTTACCCAATTAAATATAACTACAATAACATATAACTTAAATATAAAATTTATATAACATGTCTCTTGTATATTTTGTATCTGATTTATACATAGTAAAAACAAATTTTATACAACTAATTATATATTATACAACTTATTTAAAATTTTCATACATTATTTCTACTCAACTATATACAAATATAATATCATACAACTTAAATATAATTTTTATACAATGTTTTTCAAATTTCATTCAATACCTAAATAAATAAAAGAAAAATATATAAACAACAGAATATAATTTTTTACACTTTTTCTATGATTTTACTATAATTTCGTAAATACTAATTATTATTAATTTTTATAAAACGTACATATATGCTAATTGAATATATAAAAATAATTATAATAAAATTTAAGTATGAAAAGTAGTATAATTTTATATAATATATAGGAATATAAAAATTTCATAACAAAATGCATCGCCTACTGGCTAAAGAGTATATTGGATGTATTTTTTGTTGAAGAACTTATTAAAAGAAGGCAGGTAATTATAATAAAAGATGGCGTGTCTATTTATATCTCTAAAATTAAAATTTCACATTGAATAAGTGAAAGCTAAGGAAAGAAAAGGGAAGGGACAAAGGGATGAGGGAAGGAGAAGGGGGAAGAATTATCATGAAAAACCACGTGAAAATACTGACAATATGCTCTGCTCTTTTTACAATTGCATTGTTTACATTTTTAGGTGGCTCATTCTGACGTCGTTTTTTCGTTCCCTTGACACGTGAATCGAATCTATTTGGTCAATCCTTCTTCAAACGTGGCTATCCACGTCATATATAATTGCTTTTTTCTTATTTTTTCATTGTGCAATTAAGAGTCCGTTTGAATTAAATTGATAATAAGTCGTGGATATGTCTGATAGAAAAATTTTGATAAGCTATTCTTTTATTAAAAATGACTAAATATACTTAAAAACTTTACAAAAGATTATAAATTAAAAGGTTTCTTTGTAAAAAAAAAATATGAACAACGAGTATGGAATGAAATTGAAAGTTAGAAAATTTTTGGGAAAATATTTTGTGAATTAGAAAATATTATTAAGGATAAACTAGTGAAAACCTAGGTCAAACTAAAGTGCTTAGAAGCTAAAAAGCAATAAGCTGGGGGTGACCAACTTATAATCTATGGCTGAGATTTTAGCTTATAAGTACTTTGGGTATTTACCAAACACATAGATAAGTCAAAAGTTGTTTATAAGTAGTTTGTTCAGCTTATAAGCTTAGACAAATACCCTCTAAACCTCTTTACAACATTCTTCCTTTATAATAACATGTCACTAGAACGGCCAAGTTTTTTTTTTGGATTTAATTACTCATTTTATTTTTTATATATTATATTTTGATATAACAACCAAAATATGTAGAATCAGACGATATTGTTATAGAGAGGTTTTACTGTATCAACAATATCTAACATATTTTTCACCTTAATACACCATCTGGAGTTGCTCCCGTGTGTAAATATAAATATCTTTTGAAGGATTTGACTTAAATAGAAATATAGTGAGTAACAAAGTCAATTTGACACCCTATGTTCGGGCTAATCCATTTTATTGATAAAAAACATCAGTTAATTGTTGTATTTTCTCTAACGGGTAAAACCACTAATTGTGGATCTAATCTATAACAAGAAAAACCCAAGGATTCATGATAATTCACTTGAATAAATAAATAATGTGTTGGAGATGAGAGATAAAAGAACAGCTTATATGAGAGCGATAATAAAGCAACCAGGTGTGCAAACCAACCCACCTGATAGCAGTCTTTAAGAGTAACTAATATAATTTTCAAAATTTATTTGTTATATTTTCCAACAATATAATGATACACTTAATAAATAGTGAGTAATAATGCTAATGACATTGCTTAGTAAGGCGTTATTAATTCTATGGCGCAATTTTTTTAGTAGTACGACCCAGTACAATACCACTCAGTGGTGTCTGGGGAGGGTAGTGTGTACGCAGCCTTACCCCTACCCTGGGGTAGAGAGGCTGTTTCCAAATAGACCCCCGGCATAAATCCCCAGAATTTGCTCCTGGGGAGACTCGAACTCACAACCTCTCGGTTGTAAGTGAGGGTTGGTTACCATCAGACCAAGCCCCTCTTGTCTTTATGTACTACAATAAGTTTAGATGGTTGACATTAGTTCCATTATTTCTTCTTTATCTGTTAACATCCATGGAAGCCATGGATGTGAAGATTAACAAGGATGATGAACAGTGGTAGAAGAGAGAGAACGGAGAGAATATGTGAAAGGTCGGTGGGTTTATTTCTCGAATTGTCCCAATACAAAATGACCCTTCGTCCTTTTTTTTTTTATCCAAGTACAGAAAATTAAAAATATAAAATATCTGTGTGTGTGTGTGTGTATACATGTGTGTAAAAACTGGCTATAATTACAAATGCATAAAATGGCTATTTACGTAACATCTGTTGCTTCTCTCTTCATATTGGGCTTCAGCTGACTGGAGGAGCCCAATAGCTCAACTAAAAAAAGGACGAAGGGTCATTTTGTATTGGGACAATTCGAGAAATAAACCCACCGACCTTTCACATATTCTCTCCGTTCTCTCTCTTCTACCACTGTTCATCATCCTTGTTAATCTTCACATCCATGGCTTCCATGGATGTTAACATGGTATCAGAGCGGGTAATCCGCTTCTCCTCGTCAAGGGCTATCATCCGATAGTATTTTCACCATTCATTGTGCAGTCTTTCATCATTTTCACAACTTAGGGTTTTCTCTGTTGTTCTTCGCAATCGGTCAGTATTTCTCTTTCGATTCGTCAATCTTTGAAGTTGTTTGTTACTTCTTCGGTGTTACTCGTAGTTTACTCACAAAAACATCCTGTATTTTGTCTTTGATTCATGATTTTCGGAAGTCTGGCTGTTCATCTGTTCATCGGTATGTGTTTGTTGGTTCATCGGTGGTACTCATAGTGTCTTTACAACAGGCCTTGTGTTTTCCCCTTGATTCATGAATTTTTCGAATTTTGGTTGTTCATCTGTTCATCGATACTGTTACTGGTGTGTTAATAGAAGTTATATGCGTTAAATCAACTAGTTGTTTGAATATCATTTTTTCCATCTCATACATTTCATTCATTCTTGTTCATTTGTCATCCCTCACACTTAAAATGACTGATGATACTGTAAATCCCCTTCCTGTACCTGCTAGCTTTGTACCTGACCCGTCAAATCCCCTATTCCTTATGTCTTCCGATGTTCCTAGGGTGTCTCTAGTTACCAACCAGTTTTCAGGTGTTGGTTTTGGGGGTTGGAGAAGGAGTATAATTGTTTCCCTGTCAGCTAGAAACAAATTAGGGTTTATCGATGGGTCTGTCCCAAAACCTGCTGCAAATTCCCTTCAATCTAAGCAGTGGGATAGGTGTAATAACCTAGTCATATCCTGGCTTACAAATTCCCTTTCACCAGAGATAGCTGAGAGTGTCCAATACTCCGACACTGCTCAGAGTATTTGGAACCAGTTGAACATTAGATATGGTGCAGTCAATGGCACAAAACTTTTTGAGATTAAGCTAGAGTTAGCTTCTACCACTCAGGGTTCTTTGGACATAGCATCATACTTCAATAGGTTGAAGAAGTTATGGGATGAATTGAATTTCATGAGGTCTTCAAGGTGTAATGCAGCTAGTTGTGGTGCTGCATGTACAGCTAGAGCTGAATTTCAGCAGGAGGATGAGGAGAATAAGTTACATCAATTCCTTATGGGGCTAAACGATACATATTTGGGGATTAGAAGCAACATTCTCATGATGCAACCTCCTCCCTCACTAGACACTGCTTACAATATACTTCTTCAAGATGAAAGGCAAAAACAGGTCAGTCGTGTACCCTCCCAATTTGGTGGTGAATCCAGTGCCTTCCACACTCACTTCCTAAATAAACCTCCTCCTAAAACCTCTACACCATATCCACCTTCCAAGCAATTTAACCAAAAACTCCAATTTGACACCACAAAACCACCCATCACCTGTCGATACTGTAAGAAACCAGGCCATACCATTGATAAGTGCTATAAATTGCATGGATTCCCATCAGATTTCAAGTTTACTAGAAACAAAAGAATTGCTGCTACTGTTGAAACACAAGGTTGTGCAAGCTCAGTTGATTCTTCAAGTTCAAGTGAGGGTAGTCAGGGGCAATCTAGTTCAGAGGATGGTATACCTGGACTAACAAAGGACCAATATGCACAGCTCCTAATGCTTCTTCAACAGACTCAGCTTTCAGAATCTCAGACTCAACCACAAATTATGGGGTCTGCTAACTTTGCTGGTACTCTTCCTTCTCATTTCAGTCCTTTAAAAGATGTTTCTTATGGTGCTTGCATGTTGACTAGGGTTAATACATACATTTGGATTATAGATTCTGGTGCCACTGACCATATGACCTCTAATAAAACCCTTCTTTTTGACATTAAACCTTTAGTTGTACCTTTCTTAGTTGTCTTACCAAATGGTTACAAAGTAAAAGTAACATGTACTGGATCCATCAAATTCTTGTGTTTCACTTTGCATAATGTGCTATATATACCTAGCTTCCAATACAATCTCATTTCTGTTTCCAAACTTGTATGCCAATTGAACTCTATTGTCCTATTTACTAAATTTTCTTGCTTAATACAGGCCCCTTCTCTGAAGAGGCCACTGGAAATTGGTAAATTGGATGATGGTCTCTACAAGCTTGTTCAGTCTTCTGATTCTTCCCTTTCCCCTTGTCTTTACAATTCCCCCTTAACTGTTGCTTCTGCTTCTTCTTCTCACTCTTCTTCTCATTGTGAAAATCATTCTGATTTGAATAAAATGGAAATATTGTGGCATAATAGACTGGGACACATCCCCTTTGTAAAAATGAAATCCATCTCTTCTATTCCATACAAATTTTCAAATAAACAACCTTTTGTGTGTACTATCTGTCCATTAGCCAGACATTCTAAGCTACCATTCCCTGACAGCTCTATAAAAACAAACCATCCTTTTGAACTTATTCATTTGGATACCTGGGGACCATATAACAATGCTACTTATACTAAATGCAAATATTTTTTAACCATTGTTGATGATTTTACAAGAGCTACTTGGACCCATCTTATGGGGTCCAAAAGCAATGCATTCCCCATTATCAAAGCTTTTATTGCTATGGTCAAAACCCAGTTTCAATCTCAAGTCCAAACCATTAGAAGTGACAATGCTCTTGAGCTTGGCTCTTGTACTTCTGGGGTTGATTTCTTTGCTGAAAATGGGATCCTTCACCAAACCTCTTGTCCCTATACACCACAACAAAATGGTGTAGTTGAAAGAAAACATAGACATTTACTAGAAACTGCTAGAGCATTACTTTTTCAATCCCATCTCCCCCTACACTTCTGGGGGGATTGTGTCCTCACTGCCACTTACCTCATCAACAGATTTCCTTCCAAGTTACTTGGCAATAAATCTCCATATGAATTGCTTTTTGGTCACAGTCCTTCTTATGCCCATCTTAAATCCTTTGGTTGTTTGTGCTTTGCCTCTATACCTAAGCACCTTAGAAGCAAATTTCATCCAAGAGCTGATCCATGTGTTTTCCTTGGGTACCCATTGGGCAAAAAGGGGTATAAACTGTACAATTTGAAGACTAAACTCACACTTGTCTCTAGAGATGTAACCTTTCATGAAAACATTTACCCTTTTGCTCCTTCAGGGGGCTCCTCCATTGTTCATCCTCCTGTATTGTCTCGAGCATTTGATGATGACTCTCTTCTCAGCTCCTCTTCCTCCCATCCTCCTTCTTCCTCACAGTCACCTAATTCCAGCTCTACTCTACCCTCTTCTTCTGTTAATCCTTCAGTCCAGTGCACCCCTGATCCTCCTATTTCATCCACTCAACCTGACCAGGTCTTCCCTGTGATTAGGAGGTCCTCCAGACCACATGTTCCCCCTGCCCACCTTAAACAATATGTTTGCAACCTCCCACCTTCCCTTTCTGGCACTAGTTCTTTATCCCCTTGTTGTAATAACTCAGTCCTCATGGCACCTGCTGAACCATCCACCTACCAGCAAGCTGCCTCTGATCCTGCCTGGCAGGATGCCATGACCAAGGAGTTTGAGGCTTTGCAAGCCAATAACACTTGGTCCATTGTTCCTCTTCCACCTGGGAAGAAGCCCATTGGGTGCAAATGGGTTTATAAGGTGAAATATAAGGCTGATGGTTGTGTGGAGAGATATAAGGCCAGGTTGGTTGTTAGGGGTGACACTCAGGTGGAGGGTATAGACTTCACTGATACTTTTTCCCCTGTTGTTAAGTTCTCAACTATTAAGTCCTTGATTGCTATTGCTGTCAAACAGTCCTGGACTCTCTTCCAACTTGATGTCAACAATGCCTTCCTCCATGGTGATTTGAATGAGGAAGTTTATATGAAATTGCCCCCTGGCTTGGTTGTCTCTTCCTCTTCTCCTTCTTCTCCTTCTTCTTCTGTTTCTTCCTCCTCTTCTTCTCCTCCCTTGGTCTGCCTGCTTCAGAAGTCATTGTATGGCTTAAGACAAGCTTCTAGACAATGGTATGCTAAGCTTTCTGAAGCTTTGAGCTCAATGGGGTATTCTTCTTCTCTTAATGATTATTCCCTCTTTCATAAGAAATCTGGTTCTTCTGTTGTATTGTTGGCTGTGTATGTTGATGATATTCTCTTAACTGGAAATGACTTGGCTGAAATTGCTGCTTTAAAGTCCTTTTTGGATTCTACCTTTAAAATCAAAGATCTGGGTGTGCTCAATTATTTTCTTGGCATTGAAGTTTGCTATTCTTCTACTGGTGTTATACTCCATCAAAGAAAATTCATTTCTGATCTTCTTTCTTCCTACAATTGTCTTGATGTTGCCCCTGTCACTTGCCCTCTTGATTTGTCAGTCAAGCTCAGACATGATTTGGGTACTCCTCTTCCTTCTCCCGAGACTTATAGGAGTCTTGTTGGAAAACTCAACTTCCTTACTCATACCAGACCTGATTTAGCCTTTGCTGTTCAACATCTCAGCCAGTTTCTCCAGTCTCCTTCTACTGTTCACATGTCTGCTGCATTACACATCTTAAGGTACCTTAAGGGTACTCTTGATCTTGGGATTTTCCTTAATAATTCCCCTAGCTTGGCTCTTTCTGCCTATTGTGATAGTGACTGGGCATCTTGCCCAGACACAAGGAGGTCAGTTTCTGGTTTTTGCATTCTTTTGGGGGGTTCCTTGATTAGCTGGAAGGCTAAGAAACAACCTGTAGTATCCTTGTCATCAGCTGAGGCTGAATATCGGGCCATGAGCAAAGTTGTGGGTGAAATCACTTGGCTTACTCGTTTATTCTCTGATTTTGGGTTTCCTATTTCTTCACCTGTCCCTATTTTCTGTGACAACCAAGCTGCCATTCACATAGCCAACAATCCTGTCTTCCATGAGCGCACCAAACACATAGAGCTTGATTGCCATTTCATTCGGACTAAACTTCAGGAGGGCCTTATCTCTTTACACCATGTAGTTTCTGGTTCACAACTTGCCGACATTTTTACAAAGCCACTGACAGGTATCATGCACCATTCATTCTTGCCCAAGCTGGGTGTTCTACCACCCTCCAGCTTGAGGGGGGGTGTTGAGCTATTGGGCTCCTCCAGTCAGCTGAAGCCCAATATGAAGAGAGAAGCAACAGATGTTACGTAAATAGCCATTTTATGCATTTGTAATTATAGCCAGTTTTTACACACATGTATACACACACACACAGATATTTTATATTTTTAATTTTCTGTACTTGGATAAAAAAAAAGGACGAAGGGTCATTTTGTATTGGGACAATTCGAGAAATAAACCCACCGACCTTTCACATATTCTCTCCGTTCTCTCTCTTCTACCACTGTTCATCATCCTTGTTAATCTTCACATCCATGGCTTCCATGGATGTTAACATTATCTTCTACTTCTTTGGGCCATTATTATGTTTATTATATGTTTTATTGCTTATGATGCATCCAAAAGCATATTTTGTAAACTCTCCATGATTTTGGTGTATAAAGGACTTCATACTTAACATTCTTTGCTGAATATGACGTTTTAACAAATTATTAAAATAGTTTATTGATTCAATAATCCACGTAATTTGGTGATAAAGTTAAATAAAGTCATGGACAGCAATCAGTAGAATGGTACAGTAGTTTTTTTTTGAATAGAAAAAGAAATTAGTTACTATTTTCATATGAAGGCATGCCTGTTATAATTTTCTGTTTTGCTTGTAACTGAAAAGATAAAAAAAAAGACTTCCAATAAAAATTCAATCTCCAGCTACCTGCTATCAATGAAATGCGCCCTTAAGATAATGATAAGTTCGTCTTTTATTTTGTCTCACTTGATGATTTTATTTAGAGAGAAAACGGGTGGGGAGAAAAAAATCGTCGCATCCGTTATTTAAATAAAATTATATTGGTTGGTCATGATCAATTAGAAAATTAAGGTGACAATAATGTAGTATTATTTAACTATAACTTTGGGATAGAGAAACATTTATGTAAAAACGCATACTATATTAATTGATTCCGTGTAAATATCGGGCCAATGTTTTTTTTATCCCAAATAGAGAGAAGAAACAAGGGTAGATGTGAATTTAGAATTTAAATTCTAAGAATTCAACCTTTAAGATTCTTGGTATTAGACTCATTATATTTTTAAATTTTATGATTTTATATCTTCAATTTATTGTAAATCTATTAAAATTTTACCCATAAATTTATAGTCTGTGTTAAAAAATATGAGTTTAAATGAATCTGGTACCTTTAAGCTGTATCTGCCCCGAGAAAATTAAGGTGACAACAAATATATGTCTTATTTAACCATAATTAAGTGATAGATTAATAATTTATATAAAGACGCATATCATGTATTAATTGAGTTTGTGTAAATATCGAGTTATTTTTTCTTTAGAAAAAAGGAGAAAGGGGGGTTAGGTTGCCTCCCATGGGAGGATCCAAACAAGGTAGTGTTTCTATCTAAGGCATCATGCTTCACTAAAAGCCATTTATTCCTATCATCCATATCCCCCACCCAACCTTATCAAATCTAGGAACATTGCACTATTGTATATGTTATCTATCTATTATGTGTGGGTATTAAACAAATAAAACGGAAAAAAGATGAAATAACTAAAGTGGTCAAAGCACAAAATCATGGAAAACCCATGTGAGGCTTTTCAGTAATGTTCCAACATATACTAAGTAGTAGTACTATAAAATTTAGAAGAAGCTTCTTTAGCCTATTTCACTCCTGTCCTGTGGAAATAGGGCATGTACCCCAAGCCTATATCTCAAGTACATTGTATTGCTATATCTATATTCTTTCCTTTATCTTTTCAATTGGAAAATACAGATTCCTTGTTTACTTAACACTAGTAGCGAAGCTAGAATTTTAAGAGGGCAGGGTACACGAGCGAACCGCTCAACCAGTGTTCCCATAGGACTTCTATTCTTTAGAGTTTCAAGCGATATATATGACCATTATTCAGAATTTTTGCCGAAGTTGACGGAGCCCAATGACACCTAGCTCTTCTACATGGGAGAAAATTAAAATAACCAGATTTACAAGTGGTCATTCAAAATAGCTCAGTTATAAAAGTAATCGAAATTTAGTCACTTTTCATGTAAAGATAAATTTGAATGAAACAACATAATATACTGGAGTTCCATTATATTATACTGGAACTGAATATATTGGAACTCCACTCTAATAAACTGGAGTTCCAGTATAATATACCGGTCTAGCATAATATACTGGAGTTTGGAGCACTGATACTCTAATCTCCAGTATATTATACTGGGTCCAGTAAAGAATACCGGTGTCACGATCCCATTGTTCCCACCCTCGGGAGTAGTGATGGAACCTACTTGTGGAAGCTAGGCAAGCCATAAACCTTGGAAGTCATTACCCCTTTTCATTTTAGTTCATTTTAATTAATAATAAACCAATTATACCATCAACAAATAAGAAATTGAAGAACATCGGGAATTAAAATTAGTGGAAGTCTTAGATGAATACAAAAGCAAACGTCTAGCCAATACAAGTTTCTACCCAGCACCTGGTGTCACAACATGCACAGACTACTAAGAGTGCTAAATACAATTGTTTGAAAGAAATAAAATATTGTTTGTCTCGAATACATGAGATAACAGAATAAAACATAAGATAGAGGAGACGCCGGGTCTACAGGTGCCTACAAGGCTCCATCAGAGACTCGATGGACTGAAGGCTGGCTCCCGAATTAATGCTGCTGCCCAAACGCTGCTCCGGTGTCTGCACATAAGTATAGAGTGCAGCATCAGCACAATTGATTCCATATGTTGGTAAGTGTCTGACCCAACCCCGGCGAGGTAGTAACGAGGCTAGGACCAGACTCCAGATAAACCTGTACACTTATATAATATATGGTGAAAAAGTAAACAAGTAATAAGCACTTAAAGCTGGGGAAGGGGAACATACTGCGGGGGTGGAAGATAAACAGAATATCAAGAACAATAAGGAAAACTATAATTTAACTTCTAACACGGATAAAGAGAAGTAAAGACAATATCTCACTTTCAGTTTAATTTTGTTGCAGGCGTGCAACCCGATCCCATTTCTCATATCTCGTGGTAGGCATACCGCCCGCTCCCATTTTATTGTATCTCGTGGTAGGCGTACCACCCGCTCCTATTTTATTATATCTCGTGGTAGGCATACCATCTGCTTTCATTTCATTACATCTCGTGGTAGGCTTACCACCGCTCCCATTTCATCATATCTCGAGGTAGGTGTATCACCTACTCTGGTTTCATTACATCTCGTGGTAGGCATACCATGCCCTCCCATTTTATCATATCTCGTGGTAGGCGTACCACCCGCTCCCATTTTATTACATCTCGTGGTAGGCGTACCACCCGCCACCATTTCATGTTATCACATAATCACAAGAAATCCCGGCAAGGGAACAAAGTAATATAATAACTTCCCGGCGAAAGAACAACAATATAGAAATAATCATCCGACAAGGGAGAATCAACTATATAACCAACCTTAACTCAATTTGATTAATGAATATGCTCAATCATAAATAGTATCTACGAGGATAAACAAATCTTTACTCGATATGGTAGATCATCAATTAAGACATACGTGATGTCATTTAAGAATACGACAACTTTCAATTTAAGACTCACGGTCATACTTGACACCAACGTATAGATACTCGTCACCATACCTATACATCGTACTCAGCAAAGAGCAAATAGTACATATGACTCAACTCCTAATCCCTCAAATTAAGGTTAGACTGAACACTTACCTCAATGCCTTAAACACCACTCAAACCTCAATTATAGATTTACCCCTTGATTTAACCGCCAAATTCTTTCATATCTAATCACATATCACTTATTTACATCAATAAATGTTAAATGAACCAACCCCAGTGCATGGAAATGAGTTTTTCAAAGTTTTACCCAAAAAGTCAAAAATCGTCCCCGGGCCCACGTGGTCAAAATCCGAGGTTCGAATCAAAACCCGATTACCCATTCCCTCATGAAATCATATATATAATTTGTTTTGAAATCGGACCTCAAACTGTGATCCAAATTCCCAATTTTTTAGAAAATCTAAGTTCTATCCAAAACACCCAATTTTCCCATGAAAATCCATGATTTTTAATTGAAATGATAATAAAAAATATTAATGATTGAAGAAAACTAGTAAAAAAACAACTTATAATTGATTTGGAGAAGAAATGTTGCTTGAAAAATCGCCTCTTATGTTTTAGGGTTTTGAAAAAGTGAAAAATAACTGAAAATTCCATCTATTTGTTCCCTTGTCAGACCTTCTATGCGGACCATACTAAATGGACCGTGGCATCATAAGCTCATCTAAAGACTTGCGGTTTAGCACCCACCGCAGACCGCACAAAGGCGACCGCGGTCGTGCTTCCTCCACCGCGGACCGCACAAAGGCGACCACGGCCGTACAACCTCCACCACGGACCTCACAAAGGCGACTGCGGTCGCGCTGGCCCCTACGCAGTCCAACGCGATTTCTCGCGGACCACACAAGAGGGTTCAGAAGCCTGCAACTTCCTAAACCTGGAACATCTATTTTCTAAGCCTGCGGTATCCCGGAACCTACCCTAAACTCACCCGAACCATCGAAGCTCCAACCCAAATAAAGACACAACTTCAAAAAATTCTACGAACATAGTCGTGTAATCAAGTTACCAAGATAACATCACGAACATCGAATTGAACATCAAGATCACTGAAATTCTCAAAACTCTTTTGAAAATCAAATTTACCAATTAGGGTCCAGATCATGTCAACCGACATTTGTTTTTGACCAATTTCACAAGAATGACTCAAGTCATATATAAGGCATGTACCGAGCGATGGAACCAAAATATACGCCCGATACCATCAATTTCTAATTGGATTTCATTTCCAATTTTCTTAAAAATTTCTGAAAAAAAATTTTCTTTAAAAAATTTCTCGGGCTTGGGACCTCGGAATGCGATTCCAGGCATATTCCCAAGTCCCATATTTTCCTGCGAATCCTCAGGGTCCGTTTTTTCCAAAATATTGACCAAAGTCAAATTTATTCATTTTAACATTGAAACTTAGCAATTTTTCATGGAATTTCATATTTAAGCTTTCCGGCTACACGCCAGGAGTACACACGCAAATTGAGGTGATTTCAAATGAGGTTTTCAAGGCCTAGGAAGTACAGAATTGATCACATTCTCCACCTCTAAAACAACCGTTCATCCTCAAACGGATAGAAGAAGGAAGTACCTGAGTTGGGAAAGAGATGGGGATAACGGCTCTACATATCGGACTCAGACTCCCAGGCTAATGCCCTAGGAGGCTGACCTGTCCACTGAACACGAATAGAAGGGAAACTTCTTGACCTTAGCTAACGAACATGTCGGTCTAGAATAGGTACCGACTCCTCCTCGTAATTCAAGTCCTTGTCCAATTGGACAGTGCTGAAATCTAACACGTGGGATGGATCGTCGTGATATTTCGAAAGCATGGACACGTGAAACACTAGATGCACGGCTAATAAGCTCGACGGCAATGCAAGCCTATGAGCCACCTCTCCCACTCGCTCAAGAATCTCAAATGGACCAACAAACCTAGGGCTAAGCTTGCCCTTCTTCCCAAATCTCATGACGCCCTTCATAGGCGACACTCGGAGCAATACCCGCTCACCAACCATAAAAGCCACTTCTCAAATCTTACAGTCTGGGTAACTCTTTTGACTGGACTGAGCTGTATGAAGCCTATCCTAAATGATCCTAGACTTGTCCAAGGCCTGTTGAACCAGATACGTACCCAATAACCGAGCCTCCCCAGCTCAAACCAATCGACCGAAGATCGACACCGCCTACTATATAAAGCCTCATAAGGATCCATCTGGATACTTGAATGGTAGATGTTGTTGTAGGCAAACTCTGCTAAAGGCAAAAACTGAACCCAAGAACCTCCGAAGTTAATGACACTAGTTTGGAGCATATCCTCCAAAATCTAAACAGTCACTCGGACTGACCGTCCTTCTGGGGATGAAATGATGTGCTCTACTCAACCTGTATGCCCAACTCTCACTAAATTACTATTTAGAAGCGCGAGGTAAACTGCATACCTCGGTCTGAAATGATAGATACGGGCACACCATGAAGGTGAACAATCTCTCGGATATAGATCTCAGTTAACCTCTCGGATGAATAGAAGACTGCCACATGAATGAAATTCAATGACATGGTCAGCCTGTCAATAATGACCCAAACTACGTTGAACTTCTTCTGACTTTGCGGAAGCCAAATAACAAAGTCGATGGTGATCCAATCCCACCTCCACTCGGGAAGCTCACTCCTCTGAAATAAACAACCAGGCCTCTGATGCTCGTACTTGACCTGCTGATAATTCAAACAATGATCCATATATGCTACGATATCCTTCTTCATTCTTTGCCGCCAATAATGTTGCCGCAAATCCTGATACATCTTTGTGGCGCCTGCATGAATTGAGTACTAAGAGCTATGGGCCTCACCTAAAATCAACTCTCGGAGCCCATTCATATTAGGCACACAAAATCGACCTTGAAATCTCAAAACTTTATCATCATCTAAGTAACCTGCTTGGCACCTCCGTGTTGCACCGTGTCTCTAAGGACACACAAATGGGGATCATCAAACTGCCGATCACAGACACACTCAAATAATGAAGAACGTACAATAGTGCAAGCTAAGACTCGACTAGGCTCAGAAATATCCAACCTCACAAATCGATTGGCCAAAGCCTGAACATCCAAAACAAGCGGTCTCTCACAGACTGGAATGTAAGAAGACTGCCCATACTGGCTGACTTTCTACTCAAGGCATTGGCCACCATATTTGCCTTCCCTAGGTGATATAAGATAGTAATATCGTAATCCTTCAATAACTCTAACCACCTTATCTGCCTCAAATTAAACTCCTTTTTCTTGAACAAATACTGAAGACTCTTGTGGTCAATGAAAACCTCACATACCGTTCCACAAAGATAGTACCTCCAAATCTTCAACGCGTGAACAATGGCTACCAACTCTAAGTCATGAACCAAATAGTTTTTCTCATGAATCTTCAGCTTCCTGGAAGCATAGACAATGACCTTGACACCCTGCATCAAAACTGCACCAAGCCCAACGCGGGAAGCATCACAATAAACTGTATAAGGCCTTGAACCTGTAGGCAAAACCAACACCGGTACCATAGTTGGAGCTGTCTTGAGCCTCTAAAAGCTCACCTCACACTCGTCCGACCATCTACATTGGGCACCTTTTTGGGTCAGCTTGGTCATCGGGGATGTGATAGATGTGAATCCCTCCACGAATCGACGATAATAGCCTACCAATCCCACGGAACTCGGAATCTTTGTAGCTGATGCTGGCCTAGGCCAGTTCTTGAATTCCTCAATCTTCTTTAGGTCCACCTGAATACCCTCTGCTGATACAACATGACCCAGAAATACAACTGAACTCAACCAGAACTCACACTATCCTCTCGACTGCGGGAATATGTCAAAATATCATCAATGAAGACTATCACGAACGAATCCAAGTAATGCCTGAACACTCGGTTCATCAAATCCATAAAAGCTGTTGGGGCATTTGTAAGCCCGAATGACATAACCAAGAACTCATAACGTCCGTTAAGTGCGGAATGCTGTCTTAGGGACATCGGATGCCCTAATCCTCAGGTGATAGTAGCCACATCTCAAGTCAATCTTGGAAAATACCTTGGCACTATCACCCCCGAAAATCGAGGGGCGCGACCGATACTCGACTGGGTAGCCCCAGTCAAACGGACCTTGGTGCCTTTCCTAACTCACGTGTTACCCCGTGATTTCAATACTCATTATTCAAGTGAAATAGTCATTTATGATTAAACATATTTGTACAAAATATAAATAACATACATGCTTACTTTACGTGGTTTACAAGTTATACTGCCCTAATAGAAAATACATAAGTACATAACCCACATTTCCTGTCTACGGAGCCTCTAGGGATACAAAAGATTTTTACAATACTTTTCGGTAACAAAGCTCCGGCTATACCTTACACAAATACCAAAATAATACTCCGGAATGAAAAGCGACATGAGCCACGCAGGGTCCCAAGAGGAAAGGGGCTCACCAGTACAGCTGACGAAAAGATGGAGGAGGTGCTACTGTCGGTGAAGTGGAGTACCTGCTATAGAACCACCTACAATCATAACAAGAATGTAGCTCCCCCGGCAAAAGGGACGTCAGTACATTTAAATTGTACTGGTATGTACGAACAAGATTTACTCCAAGTAAAATCAATCAATACACAGATAACAAATAGTAACAGAATCAACAATCAAATGCAATCAACAATCAAATGCACATGAAAGGAACAACCAAAGCCAACAAGTTTCACAATCTCTCCTTTTCCCCTTTCAACGTCATTTCATACTCAAGAGTTTCATACATTTTCATTTCAATAGTGACTATGATCACTTTTCCACCTTTATTACCTCGAACGCCCTTATTACCTTGTCCACCCTTATCACCACAACCCACACCTTATAACTTCATGTTACGGCGCGCAACCTGATCCCACAGGACAATCACATTTCACACAACAATAATAGTCTACGGTTCAATCACATGGCTTCAGGCCATCCAGAATATCATTTCACAACAACAATAACAATTTCACAATGAGTTTTCATTAACCTCTGTACCATTTCCATCATATCCAACAGCCTCCATACAATTTGAGTCACAATGATAATTGCCCACGACAAACCACACATGATATTACCACAGTTGTTTCAATTACATCAATTACGACTTTTTTCCATCATTTATTACACAACCTTTACCACATAAACACATTCACACACACTTGGGTTGTTGCCATTTATTTACACCATCATATCAGAACGTATAACCAACAATGTTCAAGGCATATAAATCACACGAATTCATAAAATAGGCCATCTTGCCTTAACACCTGTGAAACAACCAAAATTCACAAATAGTTCACATAAATAACACATACCAAGTAATCGTACACCAAACAAAGTGACTTTACAAAGGTTAAAGTTATCCATACATACATGGAGTCGAATTTGATTTTTAACTCCTACTTTCAACCTATTACCGTTAATCTATATCACAAGTTAACACATATATCTTAAAATTGAAATTCACAAATACATCTCGGACTCACTTAGATGATCAACCTCTCTTGTTTTCAAATCTTTACTTTAGGTATTAAAGAACATGCATGTATGTTTCGACTTATATTTTAAGGAATCAATGCATGAGAATCCCCTTTTCGTTTAAATATGAAAACCAATAAAAAGGGTTGGGGATTTTACCTACAAGAACGATGATGAAGATAATTACTCAAAATTTCCGGGCCTAGGTGACTTTGAAAATTAAATTGATAAAGATAAGACTTTCTCTCTCAAGAACCCTCTCTTCCTTCTCTCTAGTTTGCTTCAGAAAATGTGTTAAAATGAAGGGTAGGGGTGTTTTATTTAAGAAGGGGTCGGGTTTAAAAGTTAGAAAAAATTAGAGCCCCGAGTCAGGTATGCGATTGAAAAAAGGAAATGTAGTTCGCAGAATGGGCCACAAAAATGCTCCAAAAAACTGAACATTTCTGTTTGGGTTTGCGGCAGAAATGCGGTCCGCATACCTATTATGCAGTCGCATAATGCACCGCGGAAGTGCCCCATTGCAAAATCCCAAGATAAATATGCGATGACTATGTGGTCCGTATATCAGTTATGCGATCGCGTAATGGATCGCAATTCAACCTAAATTTTGGCTAACACCCTGACTCACTTTGCGACAGAAACACAGTCCGCATACTGGATTTGCGACCGCAATCCTGGATCGCATAATACCACTTTTCTGAAAAACTTTGATTCTTGATTTTTAAATGCTAGATCAGTACAAAGGGTCCGAGCTACTAGGTTTTTAGTACAAGTTTTCACGGGGTCTTACATCCTCCCCCACTTAAAATCATTCGTCCTCCAATGAGGATCAAGGGCCACTTATTAGGAGTTCTTATGCAATCTTCTGCCTTCTACAACCTAAAATCTGTTAATAGTTTCCAATTTTGGCTAACTCCCTAAATTTCCAAAAAATTCGCCCGAGTTTCCTTTGTAATTAGACTTATCTACCTGTCAAAGAGCCCCTGAAATATATTTCCAAGCACCAATACACAATTCCTATTATCCCTACAACTGGCATACAATTCATTACCTCAACACTTGCACATAATTTGGTCACTTCAATGAGTCCCATACAGTTCAACCACTTTAATAAACTATATGCATTTCAATTAATCATTATTAATCTACACTACCATTAATCATTTACTTACCACATGAGTTTTTTTTTTTACAAAACTTTCATTTACCAAAAGGGTTTGCACATGGCTCAAATAATCACAACACATACAGTTCTTGTACAACTTGAGGAGTTACGATAGTAAAGCATTTAGAGGAAAATGGGGTGTCTTTGCACCAAATTGAAAACCACATTAGTTTTTGCGTAGAGATAAGAGTTCGCGCGATCCCTTTCTTTCCTTTCATTTTTCGCTTCCCTCGTGGCTTCCTCGTCTTGTTGACTTCCCCATAATACTTTAACTGAAGAAATTTCCTTGTTTCTCAATTTATAGACTTGCCTATCAAGAATAGCAATCAAAATTTCTCGTACGACAACTTCTCATTAACCTCGATAGTCTCAACTGGCACGATGGTGGATGGATATCCAACCACTTTCTTTAACATAGACACATGGAACACCGAGTGCACTAATGACATTTCAGGGTGCAATTCCAGCCTATAATCCACCTGTCCTATCTTTTGAGCGACCCGATATGGCCCCACATATCTAGGACTCAACTTCCTTTTATTTCCAAATTACATCACTCCCTTCGTAGGATATACCCTCAAGAACACCCAATCATCTATTTGGAATTTCAATTCCCTTCAACGAATGTCCGTATAGGATCTCTGGCAACTCTGAGTAGTTTTCATCCTCTCCTGAATGACATTAACATTTTCTGTAGCTTGGTGCACGAGATATGGCCCTATCAATTATGCTTCACCTACTTCGAACCATCTAATCAGAGATCTACACCTCCTTTTGTACAATGCCTCAAATGGGGCTATCTGAATACTAGCATGAAAGATGTTATTGTAAGCAAATTCTATAAGTGGCAAGTGATCATCCAATTACCTTTTAAATCCAAGACACAAGCCCGCAACATATTTTCAAGTGTCTGAATAGTCCGCTTTTCTTGACCATCAATCTATGTATAGAAAGTCGTGCTGAGATTCACCTGAGTACCCAACTTGCTGAAATTTCTTCCTAAATTTAGCTGTGAACTGGGCCCCTCGATACGAGATAATCGAAAGTGGAGTGCCATGAAGCCTTACAATTTCCTTGATATATAACTGAGCATACTATTCAGCAGTATCGGTGGACTTGAGTGACAACAAGTGAGCTGATTTCGTGAGTCGATCCACAATTACCCGAATTGAGTCAAACTTGCACTGGGTGCGAGGTAACCCTACCACAAAATCTATGTTGATAATCTCTCACTTCCATATTGGTATTTCCATAAGCTGAGTTAACCCACTTGGAAATTGATACTTGCTGACAATTCGGACATTTAGATACAGAGTCCACCACACCGCTCTTCATACCATTCCGTTAATAAATTTTCTTCAGATCATGATACATTTTCGTTGAACCTGGTTGCACAAAATACTAGGAATTATGAGCCTCCGCCATTACCCTCTCTCGAAGATTATCCACATCTGGAGCACATAGCCTACCTTGACATTGCAATACACCATCCCCTTTGCCGAGTGAAAATGCCAAAGTCTTGTTATTCAAAACTGCTTCATTCATCTGTGCCAATTCTAGATCAATAAATTGCTTTTCCTTAACTTCTACTACAAGTGACGATTCTACTCCATTGTGCACCATAACATTGCCCTCGTCTGAGGTCTAAATAAAAACCCCTAGACTGGCCAATTGATAAACCTCCCGAGCCAAGGGCCTCGATCCGCTCCCAAATGAGCCAAACTACCAATAGACTTTCGACTGAGAGTGTTGGCCACCATATTCACCCTTCATGGATGGTACAAAATGTTCATATCATAATCCTTGAGCAATTCTAACCACCGCCGCTGCCTTAAATTAACTCCTCCTGCTTGAACACATATTAGAGACTCTTGTGGTCTGAGAACACATCCACATGGACCCCATAAACATAATGCTTCCATATTTTCAAGGCAAACGCATCTGCTGCAAGCTCCAAATCATGCGTCGGATAATTCTTTTCGTGATTCTTGAGTTGCCTTGAAGCATACGTTATAGCCTTCCCATGTTGCATTTTGCACACACCTAAACCAACCCTGGAGGCATCGCAATAAATCACAAATCCTTCTGTACCTTCTAGCAAGGTCAATATGAGTACTGAGGTCAACCTCGACTTCAATTCCTGAAAACTTTTATCACAAGCGTCAGACTATTGGGACTTAACTGCTTTCTGTGTCAACTTAGTCAATATGGAAGTGAGGGTAGAGAATCCCTCCACAAACCTCTGATAATACCCTGCTAAACCCAAGAAGCTACGGATCTCCATCGGGGTCGTGGGTCTAGGCCAATCTTTCACTGCTGCAATCTTCTGGGGATCCACCTGAATCCCTTCGCTGGAAATAACATGACCCAAAAAGGTAAAGGACTCCAACCATAATTCACATTTCAAAAATTTAGCATACAGCTGGTGCTAAATAAAAGTCTGCACAACTACCCAGAGGTGATCGACATGATCCTCCCGGCTCCGTGATAAACAAGGATGTCGCCAATGAAAACAATCATGAAGGAATCTAGAAATGGCTTGAGGACCCAATTCATAAGTTCCATAAAAGCTACCCGGACGTTGGTTAGCCCAAAAGAAATGACCAAGAATTCAAAGTGACCATAGCGAGTTCCAAATGTTGTCTTAGGAATATCCTGCTCTCTGATCTTCAATTAGTGATACATGGACCGTAGATCGATTTTGGAGAAGAACCTTGCACCTTGCAATTGGTCAAACAAATCATCTATCTGAGGCAAAGGATATTTATTCTTTATGGTGACTTTGTTAAGCTTCAAATAGTCAATACACATCTGGAGCAACCCATCCTTCTTTTTGACAAAAAGAGTCGGAGCACCCCATGGCGACACACTCAGCCGTATGAACCCTTTTTCTAATAAATCTTTCAGCTGCTCCTTTAACTCCCTTAACTCCACTAGTGCCATTCTGTATGGTGGAATAGATATTGGCTGCGTATCTGGCAATGCATCAATCCCAAAATCAATCTCCCTATCTGGTGGAATCCTTGGATGCTCATCCGGAAACACTTCAAGAAACTCATTCATGACTTGCATGGACTCGGGGACAGACATTTATGAAGTGGTGCCCGCCACCCGAACCAAATGATAGATACAACCCTTCTTAATCATCTTCGAAGCCTTAAGGTAAGAAATAAACCTACCCTTCAGCACCACACCATTTCCCTTCCACTCAATAACCAGCTCATTAGGGAACTCGAGCCTCATGACTCTCATTCGCTAGTCAAGTTTAGCAAAGCACGAGTAAAGCCAGTCCATTCCTATAATCACATCAAAATCCACCATTCCAAGCTCGATAAAGTTGGTCGTGATAACATGACCACATACCGTGACAACACAATTCCCATAAACTTGCACGGCTGTAATAGAATCACCAACTGAAGTCGATATGGAGAACGTCTCATAAAGCTATTCGAGCTCTATCCCAAAATTTGAAGCAATGAATAGGGTGACATAAGACAAAGAGGATCCCGGATCAATAAGAGCATAAAAATCAATGGCCTGAACAGATAAGATACCTGTAACAACATTTGGAGAACCCTCTGCACTCTAGCGACCACTCAAAGCACTGTGTCGACCCCTACTACGAACTCCATCCCTAACTGCACCACACCCTGCTAGAGCTGGAGGATGCATGAATGATGTGGAGGCTGAAGAACCGGATGACTGAGCAAATCCCCTACCCATGCCCTGACTGGCACATGACAGTCATGTTGGATATAACTTCTCACCCCGTATCTATAACATACCGCGATATCCAAATAAAAGTCTCGGTATGGAACCTCCCACACTTGGGGCACGAAGCCCTCCCTGCTGCTGTAATTTCCCTCTCGGACGACCGGATTGATGGGTCTCCTACTGCCTGAACCTGGTCTCAAGTGACTGCTCTGCTGATAACTATGCACAGATGGCGGTGCCCTCACTGAAGACGGAGCATATGACTGGGATGGCCTTGATGGCCCCCTCCTATGAACTGGTCTCCTTGAGTGACCTACTGATCGGGCGCTGCAACTACTCTCACCTTCCGCCTGTATCTTCGACTTTCTAGCCTCGGTGTCCTGAGCGAACCCCACAATCTTTCCATAATTTACATCTAAGTGTAAGGCCGTTGTAGCAGCCTCATTCACCACCAAAGGACTAAGACCCTAAACGAATCGCTGAATTCAAGTGTTCATGGTCGACACTAACTCAGGAGCATACACTGACAATCTCACAAGCTCCATGTGGTACTCCTAAGCACTCATACTGCCGTGCTTGAGGACCTCAAACTCAGTGACACGGGCTGCCATTGTCTCGGCAGGCAAGAAGTGGTCCATAATGTGTCTACAAACTCATCCCATTTAGCCGGAGGACTTTCCTCCCTACGGGAATCCTCCCACATATCGAACCACAAATATGCTACTCCCCTCAACCTGCATGAAGCCAACTCAACCCCCTCCGTCTCTGTAGCCTTCATCACTCGAATGGTCTTATACATTTCATCAAGGAAATCCTGCGAATCGGCCTCTGGGTCTGTGCTTGTGAACTCTGGAGGGGCCAACCGCAGAAACTGGTTGACTTTGGAGCTGGCAGAATCTCCCTGTCTACTGGAGGATGCAAGGGCACCATAAGATCTCTGGCCTGAGCGGCCACTAATTAGGTCAACATATAGATGGCTGCTCTAAAGTCCCCATCAGAAACCCCAGGACCGAAATCTAGAACTGCATCAGGATTAGGAATATCGGCGGGAGGATGGTAGCACCCTCTACCGTAGCAAGAACATGAATACTTTGATCTGGAATAGATGGGCCAAGTAGATTCAAGATCGGGGAGTCACTCTCATCCACGACATCAGGTACATGTTTCATAGCTACACTTGTGTTGGCATTAGCCCCAAGGATGAGTCTAACTCTCTTCTTAGGTACTATTACTGAAAATTTTGGAACAGAGCACGAGTTAGACATAAATACTTTCACTTTTCACTTCACCGCACGATATAGAGTAACAAAGAAGAGGGTAATTTCCTAAATGTCCATGTAGCGCCTACTTATAAATGTAGTCAAAAACACATCGATAAGAAGGGCTCTACTAGACAGGCTCCGGCACATCCTAGGACTCCTTTAAAACCTTAGGTTTTGATACCAATTTTGTCACGCCCCAAAATTGAGAGGCGCAACTAGCGCTCGATCGGGTAGCCCTAGTCAAGCGGACCTGGGTGCCTTTCCTAACCCACGTGTTACCCCATGATTACAATACTAATTATTCAAGTGAAATAGCCATTTATGATTAAACACATTCTTATGAAATATACATAACATACATGCTTACTTTACGTGGTCTACAAGATATACTGCCAAAATACAAAATACATAAGTACATAACCCACATTTCCTATCTATGGAGCCTATAGGGATACAAAAGAGTTATACAATACTTGCCGGTAACAAGGCTCCGGCTATACCTTACACAAATACCAAAATAAGACCCCGGGAAGAAAAGCATCATGAGCCACGCAGGGCCCCAAGAGGAAAGGGGCTCACCAATATAGCTGACATATGGATAGAGGAGGTGCTACTGTCAATGGACTGGAGTACCTGCTATAGAACCACCTATAATCATAACAAGAATGTAGCACCCCCAGCAAAAGGGACACAGTACATTTGAATTGTACTGGTATGAATGAACAAACTTTACCCCAAGTAAAATCAACCAATACACAGATAACAAACAGTAACAGAATCAACAACCAAATGCACATGAAAGGAACAACCAAAGACAACAAGTTTCACAATCTCTCGTTTTCCCCTTTGCAAAATCCCAAGATAAATATGTGACGATTATGCGATCTGCATATCAGTTATGCGATCACATAATGGACCGTATTATGACCTAAATTTTGACTAACACTCTGACTCACTTTGCAACAGAAACGCGGTCCGCATACTTGATTTGTACTACGAGCTACTAGGTTTTGTGTACAAGTTTTGAGCTACTAAGTTTTGAGTATAAGTTTTCATGGGGCCTTACAACACCCTGCAATTGATCAAACAAATCATCAATCCTTGGAAGCAGATATTTATTCTTGATTGTTACCTTGTTCAATTTCCTGCAATCAATGCACATTCTCATCGAACCATCCTTATTCTTAACGAACAACACTGGCGCACCCGGAGCTGGGTGCCCGGAGCCACATCAATGCAAAAGTCGATATCCCTGTCGGGCGGCATACCTGGCAGGTCTGAAGGAAAAACATCAAGGAACTCACGAACAATGGGCACCGAATCAATAGCAGGGACCTCAGCACTAGAATCATGAAAATATGCAAAATAGGCCAAACTCCAATTTTCGACCATACGTTGAGCCTTCACATAAGAGATAATAGTACGGGTAGAATGGACAAGAGTCCTTCGCCATTCTAAATGAGGCATGCCCAGCAAAGCTAAGGTCACAATCTTTGCATGGCAATCCAAGATAGCGTGGTAAGATGATAACCAGTCCATACCAAATATGATATCGAAGTCAACCATGTCTAAAAGTAACAAATCTATAGGAGTCTCAAGACCCCCAATCACCACAATAAAAGAGCGATGGACTCGATTGACCACAATAGAATCACCCACCGGGGTAGACACATAAACAAGAACACCCAATGCATCACTAGGCAAGACCAAGTACGAGGCACAATAAGATGACACATATGAATACGTAGACCCCGGATCAAACAATACTGTAGTATCTCTATCATAAACCAAAGTCGTACCTATAATAACTACATCCGAAGCCTCAGCCTTGGGCCTGGCCTGAAGAGCATAACATCGGGGCTGGGCCCCACTACTCTAATCTACCTCTATGGGATAGCCTGCTGTTGGCTGGCCTCCACCTCTAGCGGCCTGAGCTCCACCCTCTAAGACCTCTATCTCCACCTCTAGCACCTCTACCCCTACCTCTAGCTGGTTGGGCGAGTTGTAGGACATCTGGTGCATGTGCTACAGCATGAGAACTCTGCTATGGAGAACTGCTCGAAGCCCGAGGGCAATACCTAGCAATGTGCCTTATGTTACCACAAGTAAAACAAGCCCTCGACTGTCGGCCCTAGAAACTTTGGAGCAGTGGTGTAGTGATAGGTGCTGGTGGTGCACTGAAGGACTGCTGATCGGGATACTGCATTTGAGAACCACGGCTACCTAAAGCACCATGAAAAACCTAAAGAGCTGACTGAAAAGTCCTAGGAGGATGGTCGCTACTACGTGAATCTCTACCTCCAGACAAGGTACCACTAAATCTGCCTGAATGATAGGGCCTCTTGTCCGACCCATGACCACCTTCCTATGATTGAACCATCTCAACTTTGTGGCCACATTGACTGCCTCCTGGAAAGTGATCTCACTCACGTCCTCTCTATCCATCTGGAGACGAATCGACTGGATGAGTCCATCAATAAAATGTCTCACTCTCTCCCTCTCATTGGGAAGTATAACATGAGCATGGCGAGCTAAGTCAATGAACCTGGTCTCGTACTGGGTGACCGTCATGGAACCCTACTGGAGGCATTCAAATTGCCTCTGATAGGCCTCTCTTTGATTCACGGGGAGAATCTTTCTAGAAACAGCACCGTAAAGCACTCCCAAGTTAAAGATGGTGATCTGGCTGGTCTGGCTAAGGAATAATCCCTCCACCAAGTCTTGTCAGATCCAGATAAGCGGAATGTAGCAAAATCGACCCCATTGGTCTCAACAATGCCCATGTTCCTGAGAACCTCATGGAAACTACATAGAAAATCCAGGGGATCCTCAGAAGAAGCACCACTGAAGGTAGTAGTGAAGAGCTTGGTGAACCTATCCAGCCTCGTAAAAGCATCGGTAGGGTCGCCACTCCATCACCAGGCTAAGCGACTACACCCGGTTGAACTGCTCCCATTGGCTGAACCGCTCGAGTCTGAATCTGGGGAGCTATTTGCTTTAGAGTGCGAGTAGCAGGAGTCTGAGCCCCTTCTCCAACCTAAGAAGTGGCTGCTGCTACAAGAAGCAAACCTGCGGGGGTGACACTCTCCATGAGGCCCACCAATCGGTCTAGAGCATCCTGAAGAACTGGAGTAGCAATAAACCCCTCTGGGACCTAATTTGGGCCCACCGGAACTGCTGGGGCCGAAACCTCCTCCTCAAAATCAACTTGAGGCTCCGATACTGGTGCTATTGCTCGGGGTTGAGCTCCGCCCCTACCTCGGCCTCTAGCACAGCCTCAGCCTCGTCCTCTACCCCTAGTGGAAGCTGCTAATGGGGGCTCGGGCTACTGAGCTGTAGATGAGGAAGTGCGTGTTCTCTCTATCTGTGAAAGATCAGAGAAAAAGTCCAATTAGCATTGAGAAATAAATTCACACGACAAGAAAGAACATATGTGAAATTTTGCTAATTCTGTAACCTCTAGATGATAAATACAGACGTCCTCGTACCGATCCCTCAGACTCTACTGAGCTTGTCCGTGAGTTGTGAGACCTATGCAACCTAGAGCTCTAATACCAATTTGTCATGACCCCTTTGTTCCAATCCTCAGAAGTCGTGATGGCGCTTACTCATGGAAGCTAGTCAAGCCATATACCTTGGAAGTCATTACCCCTTTTCATTTTAGTTCATTTTAAACCAATTATATTAGCGATGAATAAGCAATTGAAGAATAATGGGGATTAATATTAGCGGAGATCTTGGATGAATATAAAAGCAAACGTCTAGAAAGCCAATACAAGTCTTTACCCAGCACATGGTGTCACAACATACACGAACTACAAAGAGTGCTAAATATAACCGTTTGAAAGAAATAAAATACTATTTGTCTCGAATACATGAGATAATAGAATAAATCATAAGATAGAGGAGACGTCGGGCCTGTAGATGCCTGCAAGACTACCTCGGATTCTCGATAGACTGAAGGGTAGCTCCCGAACTAATGCTACTGTCCGAACGCATCTCTGGTATGTGGACATAAGTGCAAATTGTAGCATCAGCAGAACTGACCCCATATGTTGGTAAGTGTCTGGCCTAACCCTGGCTAGGTAGTGATGAGGCTAGGACCAGACTCGAGATAAACCTGTATAGTTATATAATATATGGGGGAAAGTAAACAAGTAATAAGCACTTAAATTAGGGAAGGGAACATGCTACGGGGGTGGCAGATAAACAAAATATCAATAATAATAAGGAAAACGGTAATTTAACTTCTAACACGGATAAAGAGAAGTAAAGACGATATTTCACTTTTAGTTTCAATCTTGTTGCAGGCGTGCAACCCGATCCCATTTCTCATATCTCGTGGTAGGCATACCGCCCGCTCCCATTTTATTGTATCTTGTGGTAGGCGTACCACCCACTCCTATTTTATTATATCTCGTGGTAGGCATACCATCTGCTTCCATTTCATTACATCTCGCGGTAGGCATACCACCCGCTCCCATTTTATCATATCTCGTGGTAGGAATACCACCCGCCCTCATTTTATTACATATCATGGTATGCATACCACCCGCTCCTATTTCATCATATCTCGTGGTAGGCGTACCATCCGCTGCCATTTTATTACATCTTGTGGTGGGCGTACCACCTTTTCCCATTTCATGTTATCACATAATCACAAGAAATCCCGGCAAAGGAATAAAGCTATATAATAACTTCCCGGCAAGGGAACAACAATATAGAAACAATCATCCCACCAAGGGAGAATCAGCTATAACCAACCATAACTCAGTATGATTAATGAAGATGCTCAATTATAAATAGGATCTATGAGGATAAACAAATCTTTGCTCTATATAGTAGATCATTAGTTAAGACATACGTGATGCCATTTAAGAATATAACAACTTTCAATTTAAGACTCACGGTCATGCTTGACACCAACATATAGATACTCCTCACCATACCTATATGTCGTACTCACTAAGAAGCAAATAGCACATATGATTCAACTCTTAATCCCTCAAGCTAAGGTTAGACCGAACACTTACCTTATTGCCTTGAACACCACTCAAGCCTCAGTTATAGCTTTACCCCTTGATTCCACCGCCAATTCGTTCCTATCTAATCATAAATCACTTATTTACATCAATATACGATAAATGAACCAACCCCAATGCATGGAAATGAGTTTTCCAAAGTTTTACCCAAAAAGTCAAATATTGCCCCCAAGCCCACGTGGTCAAAACTCGAGCTTCGAACAAAAACCTGATTACCCATTCCCCCATGAACTCATATATATAATTTGTTTTATAAACCCGATGTTCGAACTAAAACCGGATTACCCATTCCCCCATGAACTCATATATATAATTTGTTTTAAAATCAAACCTTAAATTAAGGTCCAAATCCCCAATTTTTGAAAAATCCTAGGTTCTTTCCAAAACACCCAATTTACCCATGAAAATTCTTGATTTTAAATTGAAATCATATTAAAAGATGTTCATGATTGGGAAAACTAGTAAAAGATGACTTACAATTGATTTGAGGAAGAAAGGTTGCTTGAAAAATCGACTCTTATGTTTTAGGATTTTGGAAAAAATGAAAAATAGCTGAAATCACGTCTATTTATACCCTTGGCAGACTCCCTGTGCGGACCGTACTAAATGGACTGCGGCCGCACAGACTCATCTAAAGACCTGCTGTTTAGCACCCATCGCAGACCATACAAAGGCGACTGCGGCCGCGCTGGCCCCTCCCCGGTCGCAGGCGATTTCTTGCAGACCGTACAAAAGGGTTCAGGCCTGCAACTTCCTGAACCTGCAACATCTGATTTCTAAGCCTGAGGCATCCCGGAACCTACCCTAAACTCACTTTTGCTCTCGAAACTCCAACCCAAATATACACACAACTTCAAAAGCATCCTACGAACATATTCGTGTAATCAAGTTACCAAGATAACATCACGAACATCGAATTGAACCTCAAGATCACTGGAATCTACCAGGCACGTCAACCGACGTCCGTTTTTTACCAAATTTTACAGGAATAAATCAAGTTATATATAAGGCATGTACCAGGCACCAGAACCAAAATACGGGACCGATACCATCACATTCTAATAAGATTTCATTTCCAATTTTCTTAAACATTTCAAAAAAAATAATTTCCTTTAAAAATTTATTTCTCGGGCTTGAGACTTCGGAATTTGATTTCGGGCATATGCCTAAGTCCCATATTTTTCTACGGACCCTCCGGGACCATCAAGTCACAGCTCCGGATCCGTTTTCCCCAAAATGTTGGCTAAGTCAAATGTATTCATTTTAACATCAAACCTTAGCAATTTTTCACAGAATTTCATATTTAAACTTTCTGACTACGCGCCCGGACTACACATGAAAATAGAGGCGATTGTAAATGAGTTTTTCAAGGCCTCAGAAGTACAAAATTGATTAGAAACAGGTGATGACGCTTTGGGTTGTCACAACCGGTCCAGTATAATATGTTGGAAGTTCTAACACATGTGCACTAAACTCTAATATATTATGCTGGCCCGATCTCTATTACAGTAAAATAATAATTATTTTTTATTGACTTGGTAAATACTAACTATTTGTTAATAACCAATTTAGAAATTGGGTAGACCGTACTATTTTTACCTTCTACATGCGTAGGAGCGCCCTTTGACTAATACTATCTACTGAAATCCATTTCGTGATAAATGAAAGAACACTAGCTAGTTCAAAAAAGTAATGTTTTTATTTTGATGAATGAAAAAAAAGATTATGGACTGAAATTTCATTTCTTTTAGCTTAGTATAATCCCACAATAAAAAGAGATAAAAGAAGAGTTCGTCTTTTTCAAAGATATACCAATCATCAATACAATTGTGAGAAAGAGATGATATCACTTGGAAGAAAAAAATAATAAAAGAAGTTATTTGAATGGAAATTTAATTTTATTTTTTTTAAACAATAGCATGGAACATAAATCTAAGAACAAGGTATTATTGAAAAGATGCATTGTTATTCACTCTTTACACTAGTAAACACAAAACAAATAACAAAAAGACAAAAAAAAAGAAGTTAGAGAATTCTCACCAATTCCGAAAATATCAAATGTCACCTAATAGTTTGACCAAAAGATATCAAAATCTTTTTGATTAAGTCAGTTAATGAAGATGACGATGTAAATCTCATTAAAGCATAATAAAATTTAGATTAAGTGATAAAAGAGATGAACAAGATGAATGATGTTTCCCAGTATGTCTCAACCAAATGAGTGCTCATGAATATGGTGACTTTAGATGTGGAAATCGAACGTGATAACTGCGATTGACTTAGACAAAAGGTGATGTCAGATGATCGTAGGATCTAGGATCCTTCTTAATATTGAACAAAGATGCCAAGTTTCAGATCTGTAATCAATGAACAAGGTTATCCTTTGTATTTACTCTCAGATTATTCTTTTACAAAGTGTTATTTTGTCTTTTTTCTACCCTCCCCTTCTTCTTTACTTACCCTTTCTATTTATAAGGGACAATCTTCCAAAAAATCCTAAAAAGTACAACATAGAGGATATTCGAAAAGCATATTCGTACTGTCTTCCACTAAATTTACACAGTCGTTGCCTTTATAAATTGACTGACCGCCCAAGTATTACCTTTTACCTCGATGACCATCAGATGGTGCATCGCGATAACCTCATTCCTCATCCTACTCGGTAATGGTCATAGTTTCTAAATTTGGACTCATATAGTTAGACACTCCACTTATTGAGGTCGTGGCCATGTGTGGCCTTGATAAGCGGGCGTCATCCATACCCGCAGAGAAATTTGGCGGTTAGATCGTACCAGTTTAATCGACAATGGAAATAGTGGCACAATCTACAGTATTTTGGATAATGTAGCACATCGGGGAATGACGTCACTCTCACATGCATCATCATTGCGCGTCTTCCCGAGGCAGAGACCAATTGGTTTGTCGCTTCGGTTTTGGTGTCACTAATAGCCTTTTGCTTCCATTCTGGTGCCATCCAAACCTTATAAATAGATGAAGGTTTGGTTCTTTCTAGAGCTTTCGAACATTTCCTTTCTAGTGTATATGTTAATCTTCTTTGGCCGTCTCTTCCTGTATCTTCAGCTCTACTTTTGTGATTTTCTCTTCTCCTTCTTCCATTCATCGTTCTTTGTTTTATCAATATACCCTCTTCCATCAAGAGGCCTAGATCACATCATTCCCCTGAAAAGATTTTTGAGGCCACCCCATTTTGTATAGCACCTCCACCTGGTGGTGGGGATGTGGTAGAGGAAGTGGACAGCCTCCCTACCGTGGAGGAGATACTACCAAGAAACCCCACATCTCAGAATGATTTTCTTAAAGAGCTTCTTCCTTCTCCTACTCTAGTAATTTCTGAGATCGAGCAAGCTCACATAGATGACCTTCGATCTACATATAATATTCCCTTCCATGATGAGTTGGTTCTGGCTGGGAGGGACCTCCTAGAAGTCCATAGGCAGGGTATTGTGCTTTTTACAAATATCCCCTCGTTATAGGCCACCCATTCCCTCTTTTTCTATTAGTGGAGGAATTACATCGATTCTGTGAGGTTTGCCTGGCACAGCTCTCTTCGTATACATACAAGATATTTCTAGTATTGATGAAGTATGCTGAGTTAGCGAGGTGCGAATTTGACCTTCGTCACCTCTTGCATTTGTTTTCCCCTGGTTTTCACAGGGGCGTTATGATTCACTTTAGACATCATGGGACCAAGCGTCTGGTGGTCAGAACAAATGATCGTGCGAGCCGTAAATTTTGGCATAATACTTCTTTGTTAAAATCGAGCATCATGTGTTGAACCCTGCTGGATTACCTGAGTGGTGGAATAACAATCGTAGGTATTGGTACTTGTTATCTACTCTTTTCCGACTTAGTATTTATTTGTAATTTTATTTTGCAGTTGCAAGGCGTACACCCCATCCCATCGTCGGTATAGAGGACTGGGTGGCCCGTTTTGCTGCCTTACGCGGTGAAGACTAGAGATTGATCATTTTTCATTAAATACTTTGGGCTGAACGCTCTATCCGGTAAACATTATCTTCTGTTTTGACCTTTGGCTATTTGCCATTGTTTATTGATATGGACCCTCGTGGTGATAAGTTGTAGGATTTCTAGGAAAAGGGCCCTATTCCCTACATTTTGCCAGGCCATTGCATCGGCGGGGATGCAATTTACCTTGGAGGAGTCCATTCGAAGGGGTCGTGCTCAGCTTGTACAGGTGAGAGACTCATCACTAGATATGGTTGTAAGGGACGAGATCTCTTCTCGACCGGTCAATCATCTCGTGGATGAGTCGTCTAATGAGGACGTATCTCTGTTGAGAAAAAAGAAGAGGGTAGAACTCAGGAAGGACGTTACCCTTGATGCTAGTAAGAGTGGAACTGGTGCATCAAAGACGACACATGTGCCTGCTTCTATGGCGGATGCCATTTTGGTAGGGAGATCCCCCCCAGACAGAAGGAGTATACCAAGGAGAGGAGTCTGTGTGTTCCACCGAGGGTGGTGCATCATCCGTCATTGGAGGAGCCGTATACGCCGGGGGCGAGGTTCGGGTTCGGACATCGACCCAAGAGATGTACAAGAGTTCTTAGAGTGTCACACTCATGTAGAGGTTAGAACAGAGGGTTTTGATTGGCACATAGTCGTTCCTGGGGTCTACGACTTTTTTCGAACTACAATCAGGTGGCGTCGATGTTTGCCCCTTTATATGCTGCTCTTGAGAATGCCACACTTAAAGCAATGAGTGATGCAGAGTTGTCACAGAGAATTTCTGGAATGGCTCTACAAATAAATACTTCTCTTTTCTTTTCATCATTGGATCTGTTTCATATCCTTAGCCCATTCTTTTGTTTTGACTTTGCTTTTCATATTAGACCTTCATCGTGGGGATCAAGCGTGAACTTCGAAAAAGGCAAAGAATGAATATCTATGGGAAAATGTTCTCCAAATATCAAGAATACCACACCAAGCAACGTGCGATGGCCTACATCTTCATTCAGGATCGTAACTTTCAGTTGTTCCGCGATGGGCTTAAGCAAAGGGAGGATCAACTGGCGCATAAGGTCGAAGAACTGAAAGAAGGATATGAGGACCTTATGAAGGCTATTTCCTATTGTAGTGAACTCGAGATGGTCCTTAAGGTCAGGGAAGATGAGCTCGAGCTGAGTAAGGGAATGATGGCCAAAAATGCCGACCTCCAAGTAAAGGTGGCCAATTTAACCTCCAAGCTTGTCAAGAAGGCGACGGAGGTAGTTGACCTTAAGGGTGAGTTGAGTGCTAATGCTGCCGGGTTGGCTCACGCCGAAAGGGATAGGGAAACTGCCATATCTGTGGCAACGGCTCTAGAATACGCCCTCCGTGCTTGTAGGTTAGAGACGGAAAAGGAGGTGGAGGCATCTGCGCTTAAGGTAGCAAGATTCGAGGGGTGTATTCAAGATCTGGAAGTAGAATTTTTAATGTTAAATAAATAAGTGGCTACTTTGAATGCGGAGGATGTGTGATGACAGTCGCAACCCTCTACATGCCATCCTTCGGCTGATACTGTCGTTCCTCGACATTTGTATGAGTTGTAGGTTCATGATGATGCCCACCTTGATGTGTATAAGTCTTTCTATGCTGACGGGAGGGAGCCCGAGGCAGAACTTCAGGATGTGTGTGCCAAGGCCCATGCAGCTCGTGAGGCATGCTGGTATGACCCCATCATGGCTTGCGGGGATTGTTGGAAACACGTTCTCAAGGCATTATACTAAACGTGTGTTCATATTTGTAGGTTTTGATGAATGACAAACTATGCGCAAATTGACACATGACAAGGTCCAAGCACAAGCGCAACATTGATATATAACGAGATTCAAGCACAAGACAAAGATCGCGATTAAGTTTTATATGAGTCAGTATTTAATTGTGATCTTGATCCGACAACTTAAACTCAAGACTTGGCTTCTCTCGTAAAAATATTTTTAACAAATCATGCATATTTAATTTAGAGCAAAATGATTTTAAATAATGCATATTTACTTTAGTCAAAATGATTTTTAAACATGCCTCTAAAATCTGGACTAAGATAATGGATGATGTACTTATGATAATCGATTATGTTTAAGTCAGCTGCTTGACAATCGATTGTGAACTTATGACAATCGATTGTGTTAAGGCAGTGAGCATCAGATTTTTCAAATCTGCATGACAATCGATTGTGAACCTTATGACAATCGATTGTGATGAGGCAGTGTCCATCAAAGTTTTTCAAAGCTCAAAATAATCGATTGTGAAGCTAATGACAATCGATTGTGAAGAGACAGTGTCCATCAGATTTTTCAAAGTCACAAAATAATCGATTGTGAACTTATGACAATCGATTGTGTTGAGGCAGTGTCTTCCAGACTTTTTCAAAGTTATTAAATAATTGATTGTGAACATATAACAATCGATTGTCAAGAGGCAGTGTCTAAATTGATTTTTCAAGACTGATATATAATCGATTGTTAACTTAATATAATCGATTGTATAATTGACCGTTGCCAAAATGTTTTCAAATACCGTCAGGTAATCGAAATTGATTTCTTATAATCGATTGTTTTACGTAAAATCTGGAAATGATTTTTTGAACGTTGCCAGTAATCGATTATTGATCTTAGATAATCGATTGTTAAGCGTAAAATCTGGGATTGATTTTTGGAAGAACTGGCAAACAATCTATTGTGGTAATTTGACAATCGATTGTCACTAAGTAAAATCAGTAATTCTTAATTGGAAATTAGGCAACGGTAATACAAAGTTTTTCAACTATAAATACAGCTTCAATTCAGTCTTTTAAGTACAACAACACACAACAACTGATCATACAATTTCTAATGCTTGCATACTTTATTGCTTATCATTTTATATTCATTACATAAGCTTTTGAGAGCCAAATTCTTGTCGAAAGTTGTTGCGATCTTGAGCGTATTCTTTTTACTCATATATACTCTTAAAGGAGTGTCTTGTTTGAGTGCTAAGTGTCTTTGTACACTTGAAGGGAAGTGTTAGTCCCTTGTGTTGTAAGAAGGAACTTGTGTTTCCTTGGTTGAAGTCTTGGAGTGTTGTATCTCCGAGCAAAGGTTGTTGAGGCTTGTGTCCTCAAGTTGTAGCGGTTTGTTGAGCACCCATAAGCTTAACAAGTTAGTGGAAATCTCGAGAGAGTCTCTCGGGGACTGGACTAGCCATGGGTTGTGGTGAACCATGATACATCGGTGCGTTTGTTCTAATTTATTTACTTATCGCACTTATTTATTTCCTGCAATTTTTAAATTCCGCAAGTTTACACTAATTTTTATTATAACGCTATTCACCCCCCCCCCCCTCTAGCGTTAAGCGTATTATCTAACAATTGGTATCAGAGCCCAACTCTCTGAAGACTTAACCGTTTGAGAGAAACATCCATGGCTTCTACTCGTGATTCTTTTGCAGGAATAGGTGAAGGACAATGCTCCACCCGACCACCGCTATTCGATGGTACAAATTATACATACTGGAAGAAGAGGATGAGAATTTTTGTACAATCAAATAGTTTTCATCTTTGGAAGGTCATAATGAATGGAGAACAAATTCCAACCAAGAAGGTTGAAAATGAATGGGTCCCAAAGTCCGAAGATGAATACGATGCGGATGATATCCGAAAGGTGCAAAATAATGCTAAAGCTATTAATTTATTATATTGTGCTGTAAATGCTGATGATTACAGGAAGATATCTTGTTGCACAACGGCGAAGCAAATGTGGGACAAGCTGGAAATTACGTACGAAGGTACGGACCAGGTAAGGGAAGCCAAAATTGATTTCCTAACCCATGCATATGAATTGTTTCACATGAAGGAAGGCGAAAAGGTCGATGAGATGTTTGAACGATTTTCAAAAATCGTAAATAATTTACATGCTCTTAAGAAGACCTTCACGGATAAGGAACTTGTCCGAAAAATTCTCCGAAGTCTCAATCCGGAATGGCGATCCAAGGCCGACGCGATTCAAGAATCCATTGGCATTTCAAATGTCACCATCGACGCATTAAGAGGTAATCTTAAAACTTATGAATCTACTATACTTAACCCTCTTGTTGATCAAAGGAAGCAAAGAATCGCTCTCAAGGCAAGCACAAGCCAACCTCAAAATGATGAGGACGGAGACAACGAGTTCGGACTCGTTATCAAGAGATTTCAAAAGTTCATGCGAAAAGAGTATGAACGAAAGGGCAAAAAGCAAGGAGATCAAATAAAGTGCTATGAGTGCGGAGAAACCGGGCACATTAAATCAAATTGCCCAAATGCTAAAAATGAGAAGAAACCCTTCAAGAAGCAACGAGCATACATATCTTGGGGAGGCGACTCCGGTGACGAGTCAAGTGAGGAAGAAGAAGACGAAGCCGCAAAAACTTTGTCTTACGGCACAAGAAGACAACAAAGAAGAGGTATGTCAAATTTCTTCCAAAAATTTCTTTTCCCTTGAAGAAATGCAAAATGTTTTTGATGAGTTGTATAGCGAATTTATTAAAGCTTCAAAAACTGTTAAGAGTATAAAAGAAAATGCTTCTTTAGAAGAAAAAGATTTCAAAAACAACTCTCTTTTAAAGAAAAGGAATTGGAAAAACTGATTTTAGAAAATGAGAAGTTGTAAGAGGAAAATAAATTTTTTGGCAAGAGAAGCGCCGACAAGCCCAAGAGTTCTAGAAATTATACTTCTTGCATGCATCTCAAAAATGAAGTAGAAAGGCTTAAGGGCACCTTAGATAAGTTTAACTCTTCTCATAAATATTTGAATAAAGTGCTTGTTAATTTGAAGTCGACCAAGCATGGCATAGGTTTTAGAAACGAGCCTAAAGAGAAAGTTGAAGCCAACCCCCAACCACCTAAGGCTCAACCTAGGATAAATAAAACAAATGCTCATCCTAGATACAACAAACCTAGAAATGGTTTTCATCAATCGCAACCTAGAAATAATCATGCTAGAAATAATGCACATTCTAGGCCAAACACTAGAAGGAATTTTGAACCTTTTAGAACACCTAGAAATGACTTCCAACCTAGAAACAACTATTCTAGAAATGATGCATATCCTAGAACAAATGGTAGGAGAAATGACTTTCATGATTTGCGCAATAGTTATATTGTCAAGAATAGAGTAAATGAATTTCGTCCGTCCAATTACTATCAACCTAGAAGGATGCATAATCCTAACGTGACTTGTCATTATTGTAGACGAATTGGACATATTGCTCCTGCTTATTTTACACGACATAGACATAACACTCAATCACATCACTATGATTTGCCTAACCCCCAAGGACACAAAATGGCATGGGTACCTAAAACTCATTAATCTGTTTTGTAGGTATGTTTGAAGGGATCAAGTGTGCTATGGTACCTTGATAGTGGATGCTCCAAGCACATGACGGGAGACGAATCCAAATTCCTTCAACTAGAACACAAGGAAGGGGGAAGTGTTATTTTTGGTGATAACAACAAAGGAAATATTATCGGCATCGGATCGGTCGGTAAGGATGAAATTTCTTCCATTAAGCATATATTACTTGTGAAAGGTTTAAAACGTAATCTCTTGAGCATAAGTCAATTATGTGACAAGGGAGATCTTGTTTTATTTGATTCGGATGAATGCCTAGTTTTTAGACGTAGCGATTTTAAAATTATCCTTCGTGGTTTTAGAATGGATAACATTTATATGGTTGATCTTGCAAATTCTTCACCCGAATATGTGAATTGTTTAATGAGCAAAGAGGATGATTCTTGGTTATGGCATCGTAGGGTAGCTCACATCAACATGCATCTTTTGAACAAATTGGTTTCACAAAATTTAGTTGTTGGTCTTCCAAATTTGAAATTTGAAAATGACTCTATTTGTGATTCTTGTCAAAAAGGGAAGCAACCAAAAGCATCTTTTAACTCGAAAAATATTGTTTCAACTACTAGACCATTGCAATTACTTCACATGGATTTGTTTGGAACATCTCGCATTGAAAGTCTTGGTAGAAATCGTTATGCTTTTGTTATTGTTGATGATTATTCCAGATTTACTTGGACTTTATTTCTTGCCCATAAAAGTGATGCTTTTCAGAATTTTAAATATTTTCTTAAACGTGTTCAAAACGAAAAGGAAACAACCGTCACTTCAATTAGAAGTGATCATGGGGGAGAGTTTGATCACAATCTCTTTGCGGACTTTTGTGACGAACTCGGTATTGAGCATACCTTTTCCGCTCCACGAACACCACAACAAAATGGGGTGGTGGAAAGGAAAAATAGGTGTCTCGAAGAGATGGCTGGAACCATGCTCGAAGAGGCTAAGATTCCCAAATATTTTTGGGCGGATGCCGTGAGTACCGCATGCTACATTTTAAATAGAGTAGTCATAAGGCCAATACTCATGAAAACCCCTTATGAACTCTACAAGGGAAGGAAACCAAATATATCCCATTTTAGAGTATTCGGTTGTAAATGTTTTATTCATAACAATGGAAAAGATCAATTGAGAAAATTTGATGCCAAATCCGATGAGGGAATTTTTATTGGGTATTCTTCACGTAGCAAAGCATATAGGGTATTTAATAATAGAACCCAAACTGTGGAGGAATCCCCTCATATTGTGTTTTCCAAAAATAATGCTCGCTTGGCGAGAAAGGATTCTTGTTCTGATCTAGCAGGTATTTTAAATAGTTTAAAAGACAAAGTACAAGAGGAAACTCCTAAGGAAATTCAAGATGAAATCTTGAAACAATCAACGGAGGAAACGCCACAATTGGAGAAAGAAACGAAAATTCCTAATGAGTGGAGGACAATCAAAGATCACCCTCTCGAACAGGTAATTGGCGACGTCGGAGAAAAGGTAAGTACCCGAAACTCTCTTAAGAACACCTTAGGACACACCTCTTAAATGATCACGTTCTCATTGAATTATTTCGTTACAAATTACTAACTTGAGTGTCGGAGACGTCTAATTCTCTTTTGCAGGTATCGCCCTAAAGGCAGGGGGAATTATAAAGAAATGGCATAGAACAATCGATTGTTACAGCAAATAATCGATTATTCTACTGTGCGGACACTCGATTAGCAAGTATCACTAATCGATTATTTATGTTTGATGCTTATTATGCATTTGTGTTTAATAATCGATTTTTTAACTGTATAATCGATTACCGCCTCAGCCATTCAGTACTGCTTTCCTAAAACAATCGATTGTTTCATAAATATAATCGATTATTTTCCGAGTCTGAAAATCACCGTGCTCACTGTATCACAACAATCGATTATCATAATTCAACAATCGATTATTTTTTGTCAAAAATTCAAATATTTGTTACCGTTTGGGCCCTGCAATCGATTTTGTGTCAGTTCCGAGTTCAAGTCAAAATCTGCTCAACAATCGATTATTTCGTTTCAACAATCGATTGTCTAACGGTCAGTGCAATTTATTTTTACCGTTTCTGACTGTTTTGGCTCATAAATTTCTGCAGATTTTCATCATAAATGAAATGCCATTCTTCCCATTATAAATAGGCATCACAAGTCTTCAATTTTATTCACTCAAGCATCAATCTTTGCTCCCAAACCTTCAAAAATCTTCCAAGTTTCTTACAAAGTTCATTACTACTTTTTGAAAATGTCGGGCAGACACTCTAAACGTTCCCGTTCAGGTAGACAAGGTGCATCTTCTTCTGCTCCTCCACCTCCAAATTTCTCTTATCAAGATGGGTCTATTTTACAATTCAATACTGAAACCGAGCTTACTAGATTTTTGACAAAATTCGAAAAGCGTGACATTCTTCCTCCTCGCTTTTCAACAAGCAAGTATCTTGAATCATATGCCCCCGCTGCAAACATGCTTAAGGAATGTCAACTTCTTGACTTCTTATATCTTACCTATCCTTATATTAATCCTCCATTGATTCAAGCGTTTTACTCAAACCTTCATGAGGATGACGATGGTGAACTTGTGTCAAATATTAATGGTGTTCAAATTCTTTTGTCCAATGAAAACTTGCATTCAATTGCCCATCTTCCTCGAAATGGCGAAAACATTACTCGCTACATTATAGAGGCCGGCGCCTTATTTGATGAGAAAACTCTCCTAAACCAAATAGGACTTGGAGCTTATGATCCTTATCTATCTACTCGACGTCCTACCATTACGGGAATGCTCCCCGAATATCGTTTGATTCTCTATTTCATCACCCGAGTCCTCAAGCCTCGGAAGCATAATCATACCACTCTTTCCCAAGAGGACGCTAAGCTCATGCATGCCATTATAACCGGAGCTCACATCAATTGGTGTAAGTTCGTCAAAATTCACATGCGTGATGCCATCGGAGATGATAGACCTCTTCCCTATGCCCTCCTTATTATGAATTTTCTTGAAGCTTCCGGGTTCAACACTTCCATCGGTCCTCTCAAAAAGAGAACCAAGAAGTGGGAAATTTCCGAATCCTCCTTTCCCCATGACGGCGATCATGTAGCTCCTGCTCCTCCTCCAACTCGTCGATCGCGTCAGCCTCAAGAACCTACTCTTCAATCCATTTCCGACCAAATTGCTTCATTGACCACCTTTGTCGGTCAATTGACACATGAGTTCCATGGATATTTTGACCATGTTCATTATCCATATGCCGGTCTTGTTCCCTATGAAGCAGTGCCGGATGATGAGGCGGGAAATGATGATGAATAATTTCTTTATTTGTTTTTCTATTTTATTGTTCTATGTTTTTATTGTTCCCGTTATGTAACCGTTTTTTATTAATAAATAAACAAGTTTATTTTAATTATTCTATATTTTTTTGCTAATGGCAAAAGGGGGAAGATAACGGGTATGCACTCTCAATACTTATCGACATAAATTGAGGGGGAATTCATATATTGAGGGGGAACAAATTGCATATCTACATACATGTTGCATATCTTTACTTGTCTGGAATCGTCATTATGAATTGCCTAATATGCATATCCCGCTTAAAGTTTGCCATTATCAAAAAGGGGAAAATTGTTGGAAACACGTTCTCAAGGCATTATACTAAACGTGTGTTCATATTTGTAGGTTTTGATGAATGACAAACTATGCGCAAATTGACATATGACGAGGTCCAAGCACAAGCGCAAAATTGATATATAACGAGATTCAAGCACAAGACAAAGATCGAGATTATGTTTTATATGAGTCAGTATTTAATTGTGATCTTGATCCGACAACTTAAACTCAAGACTTGGCTTCTCTCGTAAAAATATTTTTAACAAATCATGCATATTTAATTTAGAGAAAAATGATTTTAAATAATGCATATTTACTTTAGTCAAAATGATTTTTAAACATGCCTCTAAAATCTGGACTAAGATAATCGATGATGTACTTATGATAATCGATTATGTTTAAGTCAGCTGCTTGACAATCGATTGTGAACTTATGACAATCGATTGTGTTAAGGCTGTAAGCATCAGATTTTTCAAATCTGCATGACAATCGATTGTGAACCTTATGACAATCGATTGTGATGAGGCAGTGTCCATCAAAGTTTTTCAAAGCTCAAAATAATCGATTGTGAAGCTAATGACAATCGATTGTGAAGAGACAGTGTCCATCTGATTTTTCAAAGTCGCAAAATAATCGATTGTGAACTTATGACAATCGATTGTGTTGAGGCAGTGTCTTCCAGACTTTTTCAAAGTTATTAAATAATCGATTGTGAACATATAAAAATCGATTGTCAAGAGGCAGTGTCTAAATTGATTTTTCAAGACTGATATATAATCGATTGTTAACTTAATATAATCGATTGTATAATTCACCGTTGCCAAAATGTTTTCAAATACCGTCAGGTAATCGATTGTTTTACGTAAAATCTGGAAATGATTTTTTGAACATTGCCAGTAATCGATTATTGATCTTAGATAATCGATCGTTAAGCTTAAAATATAGGATTGATTTTTGGAAGAACTGGCAAACAATCGATTGTGGTAATTTGACAATCGATTGTCATTGAGTAAAATCAGCAATTCTTAATTGGCAATTAGGCAATGGTAATACAAAGTTTTTCAACTATAAATACAGCTTCAATTCAGTCTTTTAAGTACAACAACACACAACAACTGATCATACAATTGCTAAAGGTTGCATACTTTATTGCTTATAATTTTATATTCATTACATAAGCTTTTGAGAGCCAAATTCTTGTCGAAAGTTGTTGCGATCTTGAGCGTATTCTTTTTACTCATATCTACTCTTAAAGGAGTGTCTTGTTTGAGTGCTAAGTGTTTTTGTACACTTGAAGGGAAGTGTTAGTCCCTTGTGTTGTAAGAAGGAACTTGTGTTTCCTTGGTTGAAGTTTTGGAGTGTTGTATCTCCGAGCAAAGGTTGTTGAGGCTTGTGTCCTCAAGTTGTAACGGTTTGTTGAGCACCCGTAAGCTAAACAAGTTAGTGGAAATCTCAAGAGAGTCTCTCGGGGGACTAGACTAGCCACGGGTTGTGGTGAACCAGGATACATCGGTGCGTTTGTTCTAATTTATTTACGTATCGCACTTATTTATTTCCTGCAATTTTTAAATTCCGCAAGTTTACACTAATTTTTATTATAACGCTATTCACCCCCCCCCTCCTTTAGCGTTAAGAGTATTATCTAACAGGGATGATATTAATTTTGATGACACGGATAAACTTGCCTACGATTCTTGGTAAGAGGAGGTGTATTCCACGGGAAATGATGTGGCGTAGTGTTTGGTTGTATTTTGCTTTTGTTTTGCCATTTTGTGAGGGTGTCCCTGAGACCTTTGTAAAAATAGAACTTGTAATGTATTTACTGTAATGGAAACTATTTTGGTCATATACCTCTGAATTGTTGTTTCTTTTTTTTTTGTTTGTTTATTCGATGATGACCTTTGCCGTAGTCATGCTATTCTGAATCTTTGTTGAAATGTTAATCCATTGTGTTTTGAGTGAGGTCGAGCTTTTTTCATTAGCAATGGCCTTGGTCATAGGGATGTTACTTTCGAGTTAATGTCGACGTATTATCCCATCGTAGTTCGAGTGATGTCAAACTCTTTTCTTTGATAAGGGCCTGGCTGTTGGGATGTTACTTTCGTGTTGGTGCCGAAGTAGTATCCTGTTAGTGTTCGAGTGATGTCGAACTCTTTTCTTTGATAAGGGCCTTGCCATTGGGATGTTACTTTCGGGTTGGTGCCGAAGTAGTGTCCTCTCGTGGTTCGAATTATGTCGAACTATTTTCTTTTATAAGGGCCTTAGCCATTGGGATGTTATTCTTAGGCTGGTGCCGAAGTAGTATCCCATCGTGATTCAAGTGGTGTCGAACTCTTCCATGGCAATGGCCTTAGTCATGGGGTGTTATTTCGACTTAATCTTGAAATGTTAACTCGTCGTGATTCGAGTGGTATCGAACTCTTCTACGGCGATGGCCTTAGCCATGGGGTGTTATTTCGACTTAATCTCAAAATGTTAACATGTCGTGGTTCGATCGATATCGAACTTTTCTACGATGATGGCCTTAGCCATGGGGAGTTATCTCGACTTAACGTTGAAATGTTGACCCGTCGTGGTTCGAGTAGTATCGAGCTCTTCTACGGTGATGGCCTTAGTCATGGGGTGTTTTTTCGACTTAATGTCAACATCTTGACCCGTCGTAGTTTGAGTGGTATCGAACTCTTCTATAGTGATGGCCTTAGCTGTTGGGTATTATTTTGACTTAATCTCGAAATGTTAACCCACCGTGGTTCGATTGGTATCGAACACTTCTACGGCGATGGCCTTAGCCATGGGGTGTTATTTCGACTTAATGTCAAAATTTTGACCCGTCTTGCTTCGAGTGGTATCGAACTCTTCTATGGCGATGGCCTTAGCCATAGGGTGTTACTTTTACTTATTGTTGAAATGTTGACCCATCATGGTTCGAATAGCGTCAAACTCTTCTATGACGATGGCCTTAGCTCTGGGGTATTATTTCGACTTAATGTCAAAATGTTGACTCATTGTGGTTTGAGTTTTATTGAACTCTTCTACAGTAATGGCCTTAGCCATAGGGTGTTATTCCAACTTAATGTCGAAATGTTGGCACGTCGTGGTTCGAATAACGTGGAACTCTTCTATGGCGATGGCCTTAGCCGTGGGTTTTCACGTGTGCCTATTCCATTCATATATTGAAGATACTTGTCGATTTCGTACATTCATTAGAGTAATTTCGTTCCTGCATTGGAGATATTTATCGATTTTGTACATTTATTGGAGTAATTTCATTCATGCATTGGAGATACATGTCGGTTCCGTACATTTAATAAAGTAATATCCTTGTACGTAGTCCCATTCATTGCTTGGCCTGGAGATGCTATTGGTAGGCTGCACGATGAATTATACTTTGAACATCGAGAGGTCTCCCTCGTCGTTAGGTTAAAAACCTCCCCGAGAAACCTGATTGGGACAAAACCTGAGTGAGAGAAAAAGAGTGCAACTTAAGTGGCATCATTTCTCAAAATTGGAATAGTAGAGGTGGGTGATGCTCCAGTTGCTTTATAGTAGTTTTCCTTCCATTATTTCTAACTGGAATGATCCTTTGCTTGCTTCTGCTGTTATTTTATATGCCACGTCCCCATTTGTTCCCAATTTTCCTTCATTTGGGTCTTTTGCTGCCTGTATTTTGGTCTTGAGTATGTAGTCCCCGACTTTGAGTGGTCGTACTTTGGCCTTCTTGTTGTATTACCTTTCTGCTTGTTGTTTTTGGTCTATCATTCTTATGTGAGCCATGTCCCTTCGTTCTTCTACCTCATCTAGGTCTAGTATTCTGTTTCCGTTATTGCTCGGTCCACTCTCATTGGAGTACCTCAGGTTGGGTTCTCCAACCTTAAAGGGTATAACTGCATCGGTACCGTAGACTAGTGAATACAGTGTCTCACTTGTGCTAGTTTTTTTTGTTGTGAGGTAGGCCCATAACACCTCTGGTAGCAGTTCGGACCATAGCCCTTTGGCGTTCTCGAGATTTTTCTTTGATATATTCAATATTGTTTTGTTGGAGGATTCCGCTTGACCATTGCCGGTGGGGTGATTTAGCGTGGAGATTATCCGTTTGATGTGCCGTTCTTCAAAAAATCAGTCTTCTTTTTTCCAATGAACAAAGGTCTATTGTCGCAACTGATCTCTTTAGGGATGCTGAAGCGGCATATGATGTTCTTCCAGATGAAAGCGACGACTTCTTGTTCGCGTGTTTGAGTGAACGCACCTGCTTCTACCTATTTGGAAAAGTAATCAGTTAAAACCAAAAGGAAGTGTATCTTACCTCACCCTGCTGGGAGGGGTCCGACGATATCTATCCCGCACTTTATGAACATCCATGAAGAGGTGACGGAGTGTAGGAGTTCACCCGCGTGGTTTATTATGGGACGTATTTATGGCATTGCTCATATTTCTTGACGTAATTTTCAGCCTCTTTTATCATAGTGGGCCACTAGTATCCTGCACGAATAAGACATCCGATGAGGGCTCGGTTGCTTGAATGGTAACCACAGTGGACCTCCTGTACCTTTTCGAGGACACGTCTTGTTCGATTTAATCCAAGGTATTTTACCAAAGGACCACCGAACGTCCTTTTGTAAAGGTCATGATGTATGAGGTTGCACCTGGCCGCTTGTATTTTAAGCTTTCTGGCTTTCTTTTATCTTGTGGGAGTGTTCCCTCTTGAAAATATGATATGATGTGGTTGCGCCAGTCCCAAGTTAAATATATAGAATGTACCTTTACTTGGTCAACTGATGAGTGGAGGAACGTGACCACGTTCTCCTTGGTGATATTTTTAGTTGTTGCCATCTTTACGAGACCATCTGCTTTGATATTTTGTGCCCATGGAATTTGGTCGAGTCGGCATTCATCTAATTCTAGTAGCAGCTTATGAATTTCGGTCTCGTATTTCTATATCCCCTGCTCCTTGATCTGGAAAGTCCCAGTAACTTGGCTTACGACAAGTTGAGAGTCACAACGGAGGATGACTCATCGTGCACCATATTTGAGGGCTAATTTCAATCCTGCAATTACGGCCTCATACTCGGCCTCATTGTTAGTCATTTCAGGGTACCGTATGGATTGGCGAATCACTTCGCCCATTGGGACTTCGAGTACGTCCCAATCTAGACCCCGACACATTGGATGAGCCGTCGGTGTAGAGGACCCAGATTCAAGTTGCCTAGGAGAGGCGCAAAGTGCTTCTTGCTTGACCTTGGAAAGTATTTCTGAACTGAAATTAGCGACGAAGTCGGCGAGTACTTTTGATTTTATCATGTGGAAAAGTCATCATCACCTTTATGGGGTGACACAGGAAATATGGTCTGAGATTACGTGAAGCTACGACCAAGCTAGAGCTAATTTTTTAAGGTAAGGATACCTCGTTTCAGCATCAACTAAAGTTTTGCTGATATAGTAAAACTGGATATTGCGTACCTTTGATTTTATGGACCAAAACCGTGCTTACTACGACTTCGAAGATGGTTAGGTAGACAAGGAAGAATTTGCCTTGATCTGCCTTGGCGAGTAACGGGGATGAGGACAAGAAGGTTTTCAGTTTTCTCAGGGCATCGACACACTCCGAATTCCGCAGGGAGCCCGTTGTCTTTCTTTAGCACACTGAAATAGTTATGTCACATGTCTGCGACCGTGAGATGAACCTTGATAGGGAGGCTATCCGACTTGTCAGTCTTTATACCTGTTTTTTGCTAGTTAATATTTTCGGTATTCCTTCGATGGCCTTAATCTGATCTGAGTTGACCTCGATGCCTCTTTGTGATATCATTAAACCAAGAAATTTTCCCGAGGTTATGCCAAAAGTGCATTTTTCAAGGTTTAGTTTCATGTCGTATTGCCTTGATATGTCGAAAGCTTCCTCCAAATGATCGATATGATCTTCTTTCCGTTTCAACTTAATCAGCATGTCGTCGATTTAGACTTTCATTATTTTGCTGAGTTGGTCTTTCAACATCTTGGTGATCAATCTTTAGTACGTCACCCCTGCATTCTTTAGTCCAAACTGTATGACCTTATAGCAGTATGTTCCTTAGTGAATGATAAAAGTTTTTCTCATGGTCCTCTTCCTCTATGAGGATCTGGTTGTAACCCGAGTAAGCTTTTAAGAAGTTTGGAAACTTATGTCCTGCTGTTGCGTCGATGAGTTGGTCGATGTGTGGCAATGGAAAGGAGTCTTTTGGGCATGTCTTGTTTAGGTATGAGAAATCTACATACATCTGCCACTTTTCATTTTTCTTCTTTACCATGACCACATTTGTGACCCACTAGGGATATTTTGACTCTGGGATGGAGGCATTTGCAAGCAATTTATCTACTTCTTCACCGAGTGCTTCCTAATTGTGGCATTGAACTTCCTTCTTATTTACTGCATTAGCGGCTAGAGAGGGTCAACATTAAGTTTGTCCATCGCGATGTCTTTCGAGATACCTGGCATATTTGCATGGGTGAAGGAAAACAGATCGGCGTTGTTAGTTAAGAATTTACGAAACTTACCTGGTTCCAAGAGGTTGTGCCCAATATAAGCCTTTTTGTGCTGTTGTTGCCATATAGTAGGATGGGATCGAGATCCACTATTGTCAACTCCAATGCTTCCACAATGTTGGGGTCTTTGATAACGTCTGTCCGTACGTCAACTTTGGTTCCCGACATTGCTGATTGTTATGCTTCCACACTTGCCCCTTTTAGTTGTTGGGTGTGGGCGAAATCCTGGGCAATGTGATAGCATTCATGTGCGGTGTGTTGTTCTCCCTGAATGCTGAATACCCCTCATAGATAGGAAACTTTATTATTTAATAGAGGCGGGACTGCCCGCATGGCATGTATCCACGGGTGCCCTATGATAGTGTTGTAGGCTGTATCTTGGTCCATGATGTGAAACATCGTTTCAAGCTCCTCTGGCTAGGACGGGTAGCACTATCTCTCCAGACGTCCATTCGAGTGCATTATTAAAACATGTTAGTGTTATGCTATGCGGTATTATTTTATCTTCGAGTCTTATGTGTATGAGGATTCGAGGGTGGATAAAACATGCGCCGCTCATGTTGTCTACCATTATTCTTTTTATATCAGTATCTGCAATACGTATAGTGATAACAAGAGCATCATAGTAAGGGAAAGACAAACCGTCAGTATCTGGCTTATCGAAGACAAAACTATCTTTGAGGTCATCATACCGTTCATGAGTGATCGACCGTTTGAGTTTATGTGTGGAGATGAACTTTACATGATTGATTGCTATGTCATCACCACCGGCGATGATCATCTGTACAGTGCTAGCGGGAGAAGGCAGTTTCATAGGTCACTGGGGTTGTTCGCGTTTGCGGGAAAACTTATCCCGTCCTTGATCACTCAGTAATTCTTTCAGGTGTCCCTTTTTAGTATTCTTACTATCTTCTGCCACAGTCCTATGCAATCTTCGATTTTGTGACCCTTTCCTGGTGGAATTTGCAGAGAGCGTTTGACTCTCGAGTGCTTGGGCCGGACTTCATCTTTTACGGCCATTGTACCTTTATACCGAGTTTCTCTAGTGCTACACTATTTCTAAAGCAGAGACACAAAAATTGTGAGTAGATAGGAGCGAAGGCATAACTTTCTCATTCCGATATGCGCTGCATATCGAGGAGGAGCATCCTGTGTTGCAGAGGTGGGATAGATGTCCTGATGTAGGGCTAATTTCTTTCTCGGCCTAGACGGAACTCGGCTAATCTTTTTTAACATTGCTACGACGATCTTTCCTTGCTTCAATTTGAACTCACGTCAACTGTTGGATCGGACTGTTGAGGTCATCCTCGTCAGCTCTTACCTCGACGCAGTAGGCATTACGTATTTCTTCCCAAGTAGTTGGAGGGTATTTCATGAGCCTGCTTAAATATTTTCTGGACGCTCTTGGCCCGTTCCTGTTTAGTCCGTTCTGGAAAGCTGCTACTGCCATTCCCTCTTACACATTTGACAAGCTCATTCACACTCTGTTAAACCTAGCTAAGAAGTCCCTGGGTCCTTCGCCGTGCATCTGCCTAACGGCAAATATGTTGTTTACTCTGGATTCTGCTTTTTTGGCTCCTGCATGGGTGGTGACAAACGTTTGTACCATTTCTTCAAACGTTTCTATCGAACGTGCCAGTAGTTGGGAGTACTAGATCAGTTCTCTCCTTGTCAGGGTCTCGCCGAACGTTTTCAATAGCACCGATGGTACCTGTTCTTTTGAAAGATCGTTACCATTTACGGCCATGACGTAGCGGATAATATGATCTTCTAGATTGGTTGTACCGTCATATATCTTCAGGTATGGTAGCATTTTGAAGGTCTTTAGAATGGCGCAGGGGGCCGCTTCTTCATTGTATGGTTGCTCGATGAATCGACCAACATCCCTTTTTGGCAACAACTTTGGGGTGCCTGGTATTTTGTCAACCCTCTCTTGGTGTTCCTTCATCTGGTCACACAGTGCTTTATTCTCATTTTCCATATCCTCCATTTTCTTTGAAATGGCTATGAGTGTGTCATTACATGCGTCAACAGCAATATAGGTGTTACCTGTACGGGGGATATCTTGCTCAACGGCGATCGTCTTGACATCTGCATGTGCAATATCTCTGTTATCCATTTGGGTGAGTTTATCGAGTATGTTGTTCGGAGTACTTGTTAGCCATTCTTCCAGTAGTCTTCTTACTGTCGGTGGTGCCTCTCTTGTTGTAGAAGTGAGGGCTTCCTTCTCGCACGAAGAAGTTACGCTTTCGTGTGGGGGAGGTGAAGCGTCTCCCCTAGGTGTATATCTCGTTTTTGTTATCTTCCCTGCTGTCTTCGTTCATGGTGTTCAGGAGGTTTGTTTTGATACATACTATTGCTTTTTTCTTGCATCCCCTTTCCCTACCATTATTAGTTTGTGCAAAGCTAGGAGGAGGTGACTTTCTATTTCTATGATCTAGATGAAATTATAAACTTAGCTAAATAAATTCCCATAGAAGGCGCTAAATTGTTTGACCAAAAGATACCAAAACCTTTCTGATTACATCAATTAACGAAGATGATGAGGTAAATCTCAGCCAAGTATAATAAAATCTAGACTAAGTGATGAAAGAGATGAACAAGATAAATGATGCTTCCTAGTATGTCAGAATCAAATGATGCTCATGAATATGATAACTTTAGATGTGGAAATCGAACGTAATGAGTGTGATTGATGTAGACAAAAGGTCATGTTCAGATGATCGTAGGATCCAGGATCCTTCTTAATATTGAACGAAATGCCAAATTTCGGATCTATAACTAATGAACAAGGCTGTCCTTTGTATTTACTCCCAGATAATTCTTTTAGAAAGTGTTCTTTTGTATTTTTTTCTCCCCCTCACCCCCCCCCCCCCCAACTTTACTTAACATTTCAATTTATGTCCCTCCCAAGAACCCCTTAAAGTACAACGTAGAATATATTCAAAAAGCATAATTTTACTGTATCCCATAGATTTTACACGGTCGTGGACGTTATGCATCGACTGACCTTTCAGGTATTACCTTTCACCACGACGACCATCAGATCATGCATAATGATAACTTCGTTCCTCATCTTATTTGGAAATGATTGTGGTTGTCAAGTTTAGACCCATGCACTAATATATTAAGAAGTTTTAATTAGTAAATTGCATATTCACTGTTATCTTCCTCTCTATCAATTTTTCTGCTTAGCTATGTCAAAACTTTCTTTTGCTTAATATCTTTGCTTTTTCCTTTTACTACGTCATATGATCTCAATAAGGGAAGAAAAATATAACCTCCCGATCCCTAAAAAAGTTTTGTCCGACCCCAAAAAATAAGACCGCAAATCGTTCATTCTTTTCTTTTATTTTCTTTTGGAGTCTTTCACTCTTTATTTAGGAGAAATTAAATGGCACAAGTGGGTTTGTCGGGTTGGAATTTAGCGGGCCTAATTTGTTTAAATATAGAAAAGGACAAAACTCATCTAATGGATCCAAAGTCCTAAATTCTCTGTTTGCCCCTTGTGCTAGGTGCGACGTATTCCCTTTGCCTCCATCGTTATTACAATCTTTCAAAGTCCAACAAAATCTTAAAGAGTTAGGAGTATACTATAACTTTAAAGAGACAAAGAAAAATATCAACGCTGAAAAGCTTTTGTCTGCATTATGTTTTTACATATGGCAGTAAATATGGGGACTTTTTCATTTGTATAAATTATTTAAAATTTTATTATAAAATTATTTATATTTTTGTTTTATCTGAACAAAATATGATTTAGTTATAAAATATATACAATTTATTATTTGTGCCTTAAATTAGGGGACTTACTTACGTTTTTCGGATTTTCTCTTTTTTCCTCTTTTTATAATTTCTTCCAGTTGCGTTTGAAAACTCATTTTGATTTGACAACCCATAGCTCCGCGTCAATTTCAAACTAACCTCGTGATTTTCACTTCTTCCCCTAAACCTGCTTCACTCAGTCATAAATTAATCTGTCATTCTGCAAATCCTCAATGTCACACATCCTTTTTTATACAGCTGCTTCAAAGAATAAAATGGCCAAGGATATGATTTTTATACATGTTCGAACCTATAGTAAAATTTTAAAATTATTAACCGCTTCATATTATGTTTAAGAATATCTACAACGTCATTAAAACATGCCTCGAACCACATCACATAAATGCACCCTGGTTCTCGACACGTTTTAATATCGCTCACATAAATGCGCACCCGAGTTTAGGAAGATATTTTATTAATAAATTCGCGCCTATAGTAACTACGCATTTAGAAATTCATGGAAGGCCGGAAAATTCGCTAAACAACACCTTCCAATTTTTATTTATTTTATTAAGTTCAGGAGCCTCACTTAGTGTTTGATTAAGTTGGGTGTGGCTCACTTTATTTTATAAGGGATACCTTTAGCATACTAATTTTTCTATTACGCTCGTATCTAAACATGTCCTAATAATTTTATACATGAAGGATGTATTTAAAAAGATTTAACATTTTACGTTTCCAGCCTCATTCATGGCTGGTCATGTAACTTGGGCTTCATCTATAGTCAGCCCAGAAATATATATTCTTCACGTTATGACTGCTAACAATTGGGCTTTCAGATAAAGTCCAGAAGCACTTGATAATGAGTCTGTAGCGGGAAAATTATAACAACCCCCTTTTATTGATTATGTTCTCGTTGCAAAATTATACAAGTGATCATGCTGAAGTGTACGTGAAGGTATTTTAAAAGAAGAGGATGATAATGATTTCACATTAGTAGGTCATAAATCGAATTTCAACTCTAATATTTAAAGGAAAAATTCGAAGTACTCATCATTCAGAGTATATGCGTGTTCAGTTGTCAAATCTCTACTACAACTCAAATTACAAACACTAAGTAAATTTTGACGAAACTATCTTTTAAATCTACTGGAACTTAGGCAAATTAAAAGCATAGTCCTGATGCGGACTATAATTAATACACATTCATTTTCAATACAACACCAAAATACTACTAAAAATAAATAACAATCATCGTATGAAATTGAAACGAAAGTATTATTGTCTTCATGATCAGCTACAAACTCGATTGTACAGGGCTATAGCTTCTCAGATTTTTTGAGTAAGGATTGATACCTGGAGTGTCAACAGAAAAGAAAGCCTATGAGCAAAATGAAGCAAGTAGCGAGCAAGCAACAACCAGTCAACCAGTAAACACCCAGAAATTCAGAAGGTTTTGAGAAAAAGCAAATAGTACGAATTGATCTCTAGAGCAGCTCAATATGCACATTCAGTCCATTGTCAACTTGTTATTAAGGAATAAATTAAGAAAGCAACACAAAGGATTTCTGAAGAATGTATAAGAGATTAATATGTATTTTATATATATTCTAATTCACTAAGTCCCCTTGAAATGATCAGATTGTTCTCTTTTATAATTGAAGCCTTAGGGCAACATCAATTTATTTGTTTTCCTTTTAGTCCCTTATCTAAGTTTCAATTTTGCCTAAATAATCCTTAGTTTTCTGACTTGTGACTCAAGCTTGAGGCAGAAATTATACTTAGACCCCTCACTAGAATGTTCTAGGAGTTTGTTATAAGATTCCCTATATTCAAATACCCTTAATACACATTTCCCTTTTTCTAATTACTGACCTAAGGGTTTTAAACCTTGGTCCTCATTTGTTTGGTCAGATCTGAACCTAGTTAGATGCATTCAGGTTATAGGTCAAAATCAAGGTCTGAACTACAGACTCAATTATATTAAATTAAACAACCAAAGAGTTTAAGAATTAATCAATGCAACTCATGAATTAAAGCAAGCATCTCAATATGGATTTTACACTGTTCAGTAACAAGGGATTAAATCAATTATCACAACTTTCAAAATCATATGAATACTCATGAAAACTAAACACCTGATAGGTGGGCATGCATCTTTTTATATGTCAAACCAATGAACCAAAACAATCAAAAAGGAGCCCAATCAACTATGCAGGATTTATAAAGTTGACCAACACTCAGCAGAGAACTAAAAGGCAAGTGATAGTTAACGGAGATTAAACACTCAGGATATACGTAAATAAAAATCCAAGAAATTAAAACAATCCTTGTATCAGAAGTTAAAATATTCAGAAAACTTAGCCTAACAAATGCAAATTCAGAAGATCAAAATTATTAGAAAAAGAACCATAACAGGTGTAAGACTCTAAAAGGAGACACCTACACAGAATTTTCAAACATGATGTAAAAAAAATAAGATCAACAAAGATGAGCATTTAATAACCATTCAGAATTTTCAAGATGAACAAACTAAAAGTCAGGAGACAAGGATGAGCATGAGATCAGACTACTCAGAAGATCTTGAAGGTGAAACATAGAAGACAGATGAATTCGAGCCAGCAACAAAAAGAATGGCAGGCAAGGATGACTACTCAGAACACTTTAGGATGAGAATGTAGAAAACAAGTAAAATTTAAAGAAACAAAGCAATTAAACAAGAAATCTATACAAAAACACAAGCATTAACAGCAGTTAGAGCACAGGAAACCTAGCTTTTGTTCATGCAAACCTAAATTGGAACTCTTCCAGTTCCACGATTCTCTAACCCCTTTTGAGAGGTCTTTTAACTTCTAAGGCTTTTGCCTTGAGTATTGAAGAGGGGAAAAAGGTTTGGGGGGGGGGGTTTCGTTGATTTTTAGACAAGGTGAAAACTCATATTTGATGTTTCATTGTTCCCAGTTGTGTTTGAGGGTTGTGGAAAGGAATAGGATATGGTCATCTGGGACCAATTTGACGGGGTTCTGGACTTCTCGTGAATTATAGGGTTTAGGGTTAGTTTTGATTTGATATTCGAACAGGTCCGTTAGGATTTGAAGGGTATGGTTTAGACTGTTGGAAAGAGGGAGGGGAGGTTGTTCATGGGTGTTGTTTTGGGTTGGTTTGAGGTTGGGTCGCCGGAGACGGTAGTGCCGGCGAACCTTATTTCGAATATTCGAAGAGTTAGGGGCTTGTTCGAAGAAAACTAACCACGGAAAGGGAAAGAGGGGGTCGAGGTGGTTCGGTGGTGTAAATCTGAGGCTGTTTAGTGACCGACTGCCGTTGTGAGGTAATTTTCGGCTGCGGCGTTAGGGTGGTTGATGGGCGGTCAGCGGTGGTCTTATGGCGGTAATGAGGTGGTGATACACCAAAGATACAGGTACGAGGAAGAAGGTGTGTTTTGTATTTGAGTGTACAGAGACGTTTGGACATATATATTTGAGTTTGGGCCTGGCTTCAGGACCGTTGGATGGCCTGTGATCAACAGCTATGATGAATCGCCTCAAAACGGTGCCTTTTTGAGGTGTCTCTTTGTGGACTGGGTCGGAGACACCAGTTGGGCTGGGTATGGGTCATTTTTATAGGGTTTAATGGGTTTGGGACACCCAGGTCTAGCCCAATTCTGGCCATCTTGAGTGATTTATTAGATAATCCCCCTTTTTTGTTCTTTTTATTTTGTTTTTTGTTATTTATTTTTTAATTCCTAATTTTATTTTAAAAAATTCAAATTGAGCTAAACAACCTAGTAATTAACCATTGTGCAAAAACAAAAATAAATAATGAAACAAATGAAAATTAAACCTAAAATGCAAAACAATTAAAATACCGAAAATGCCACTTAATTATGTGATTTTTGTTTAACCCTAACTACCAATTAATATAGCAAAATCATGAAATTAAAATCCTAAATGCTTGTGCAATTCTGTATATTTTATGATTTTATGCATGCATTAATGAGAACACACTGACACGCGCAATTAAGTCCTAAAATTAAATCTTAAAAATAAATAAATAAATAAATATTTAGAAGGAAAAATCCTAAACTTGAGAGTCTTGTAGGAGTCGTCTCAACAGGGTAAAAATCACATGCTCACAGCTGCCCCTCTTTGCTCGAAAACACGAAGAGTTTTCGTGCTAAGACAAGTGAGCAAACATGAGTGGTTTTCATCTGACTAAGTACTCCATGTGAAGCATTTTGAAAAATTTCTGACCGAAACTTGCTTCAAAGGTTGCCTACATATCCTCGACGATAAAGGAATCAGGTTAGAGTAGTTTTGGAAGTTTTGGTAGCTGGGACTACAATGGGCTGTGATTTCACTGTTGTTGCTGCTGCTACCGCTTACCGACTATTTATTACGCAAAAGAAAAACAAAATCTAAGCTAGCTAGGCCTATCAACTACAGTTTACAAGATTCCTATATATAAATCTCTTGGAGCTTGATCTTGAATCTTAGCTGATTTCGCTATAGACCTTAATCTGAATCTTGATGCTCGCTAGCTATAGGTGCTGGTTCTTTTTTCAGCATTGTACTGGAGCGACACATACGAGGCTTGTGACTTCAATCAAACTTTGATTTGTCCATATCCTTGCATGTTTCAGCATTCTGAATTCACTTCTTTTGTTCTTTTCTTCTTTTCCTTTATTATGGATTGAGACGTACTGCAGGATACCCATGTGGACCAATTTTGGGAATAGGCTGGCATAAGAATCTCCTATTGGAGTAAAGTTCTATCTCCTGGGTGGTTCCCTATGGCAGTAATTATTTTGTGGAGGGGGGGGATTATAGTTATTCTGGGGAGGCTGATTTCTTGGGGCTTGGTTTCTGTTGCCCTGTTGTTGTGGGCGAGCAAAAGGCTGGGCATTCATGATTGCAAAAGGATGAGGAACATAATTCATGTCTTAGTGGGGGTAGTAATGTTGAGAGGCCCTTTCTGAGAATGCAGGTCTGTGATCATTATGTCTTCTCATTTCGGAGGCTGCCATTAACATTTCCTCTTTCTTTTTGTTTCTTATGATACCTCATGCCCCACCTTGTATGGACTGGGAGGTTGCTCTTATGGCAGACTAGCTCAGAATTCTTTCTGTCTTCAGGCCATTTTCTACCATCTCATCCGATCTTAATTGCCTCTGCAAAAGGTTTGCCCATTGCTGACATCATATTTTAAAAATAATCTGCATCTTGTGTTTGTAGGAAGACGGTGACCATCTCCGTCTCGTCCATGGGTGGCTTTACTCTCGACGCTTGCTCGCGCCACTTAACAGCATATTCTCTGAAACTTTCTGAAAGCTTCTTTTTCAAGTTGGCTAAAGAATTCCTGTCCGGGGCAATGTCAATGTTATACTGGAATTGCTTTAAAAAATCCGGGGCGAGGTCATCCCAGATATTACATCGGGTAATATCTTGGTCCATGTACCATTCAGAAGCAATGCCCACTAAGCTCTCCCCAAAATATGCCATCAAGAGTTCTTTTTTTCACCTGCTCCACGCAGTTGATTGCAGTACTTTTCAAATGAGCAATGGGGTCGCCGTGGCCATCGTATTTTTCAAACTTCAGCGTTTTGAAACCCAGAGGGAGGTGTACATGTGGGAACATGCATAGGTCTGAGTAAGATACACTCTTCTTCCCGCTTAATCCTTGCATGTTTTTCAGACTTTGTTCGAGGCTTTTCATTCTTCTTGTTATTTCATCTTGTTCGGGTGTTTTAAGAGTTTTATCTTGCACAGGTGTGAGTTCATACCCTGGTTGAGGGTATTTGTATGTGGGGTATGGGGGAGTCTCGGTTTGGTAGTTGGGAGTCTGAAATGTGAAAGTTTTGGGGTCAAACATAGGCCTCGGCACTGCAGGCCGTGTGGTGGCTTAGCACGGAGGACCAGTAAAAATGTTGGGAACTGGATCAGATGTGAACATTGGAGGGCGGGTTTCAGAAGGCACTCCGACGAAGTTGGTTGATATGGTGGGCTGCCCCAGGAGGATATTTGGGTGACTGATAGGGACGGTGGAGGTACCCCCTGACCTTGGAAAAAGCTCGGGAAATCCGGGGATAGTACTTGGAGATTCTTTTTCATTTTTCCGGGCGTCACACATCTCCATAACTCAGACTCGAAGGATCTTGTTCTCTTCAACCGCCGCAGACTCGGAGACTGGGATTCCGTTAATTGGGTTGTCCTCTGGGATAGGGACTGCTGGTAGAGTCATTTCGGTCGACATCTCTGCGCTCCCTTTTGATCTAGTGAAGTATCTGTGCGAAGCCAGCTTACCGCAAACCAATTACTATTCTTAAAACACCTGGACTGGATACTGGAATTCTAAACGGCTAGGTTGAGGTAGATAATAAACAGGAGATCGGATGTTGGCTATGATGCACCTACGCAGTTAACGGGTTTCTATTTGCTTGCAATGGTCGCATGTGTCATCCCAATTATTTATTCTGAATTTCCTTTTATTTCTTACTTAATCCTTGTTAGTTTTCCCTTTTTTAAGAATACGGTCGAATCCTATAGATATATCCTACGTATCATGACATTGAATGAATCGGACCGAGCATAGTTCATGGAAAAATGTTACATTCACAACAGAATATTTCTTGGGGTTTTCAATTTTTATAATGGCATAAACTTTGATTACAAAAGCTAACAAAATAAAAGGCAAGTACCAAACTTACAGACTCGGAACGGCCGTAAAAGAACAGACAGATTCTTTTAAGAAAAATACAAATTTTTGAGTACATTAAAACTTCAAGTGTTTTTGGAGCTTGCGGGGCATCGTCCGGCCTTGCCGCAGGCTTGCGTGCTAGACTTCCCTGAAGGTAGTGGAGATCTTCCATCACTTGACGAACAAAGTTCATGGCAGCAGCAAAGAACATGGGTTTTGTCATGTCCTCATAGTAGTTGCACTTTGTGGTAATATATTCTGCGATTGCCCACACCCTTTCCATGATAACCCTTTTTTCTTGTAATAGACGCCCAATTTGTTCGGCCCTTGCTTCTAGAGTTCGTTCGGCTACTTGATTCATCTTTTGGAATTGCCGCAAATCCTTTTCTAATCCTGCTATTACCGCATAGCAATGCTCTCTTTCGGCTTTGAAATCTCTGGCTTGTTTGGCCTTTTTGTTTTTAGCTATGACATCCCTCTGTTTTAAACAGACGATCTCATTGCCACTTCCTTCTTTTAATTGCTCAAGTATGCAGGCTCGTTCCTCTGCACTTTTAATTAATTGCTTCCAAACCCTAGATAGCTAACCCTCCACCTTATTTAGGTCGAACCCGTATTCGCTTACTTTCCGCCGCAGGTTTTTTATGAGCTTTTCATCTTTTGTACTCCTAGGAAGATTTTCTGCGGTTGCCTTCATTTTCGGGATTTGGGCTCGTAGGGCTTCGTTTTATTTGATTAATACCTTCTTTTCTCCCTCACTGGCTGCAGCTTGCAAACTGGTCTCGAATTGCAATTCCTGAATTTTCTTTTCCAGCATTCCTACAATAGCCCGGTATTTATTTTCTTTTGCTAACCAATCCCACTGCTCTTGTAATGTCTCAGCAAATTCCTGGAGATGGGGTCTCTTTGCCGGCCTCCCATGCTCTATATCTCTCTTCTACCAAGCAACATACCCTGGTGCAACCTCACCTTTAGATTTGTCACGTACTCGAGTATCAGCTCTCAAGTATTGACACTCACTCCAGATTTGGCGTACAACGGCTTCAGGGAATTAACCATTCGGTCTTATCTGTGTGAGCACGTGATTTTTGCCCTATATATGAATTATTCCCATAAAATATCAAAACAAATGATTTTTTCTCTACTTTTACAATTTTTGTGTCATTTTCTGATAATTGTTGCATTTTATTTGTGCATGATAATTCATAAAAAATACAAAAATATATACATTTTCGTTTTAGGATTTAATTCTATATTGTAGGATTAATTATCAAATTAGTTGTTTTTATAAAAATGTAAAAATCACAAAAATAGTGCACTTTTGCATTTTAATTATTTTAATTGTGAATTATTCGCAAAATAGCTTTAAAAATTTCTATGAGTTAATTATTTTACTTGAAATACATTCGGATTTTATTTCTAATTTTGCATTTTATAAAATCAAAATAATACAAAAAAAATACATAGTGGAAAAACAAACAAAAATAAGTGAATTAAATAAATCAAAAGAAAAGCTTTAAAAAGAAGGGGTCTTGCAAAAGACCAAAATTTGGAATGATTTTGTTGGATCAAAATTGTCAGGCCCCAAGTGTAATTTATTGGACCAACCCATAACCTTTCCCAGACCCGTCCAGCCCAAGACCCCAACCCGGCCTGCCTTTTGTGGTCACGATACGATGTCATTTGATGTCATTAGATCCAGGCCATTAATCTGTCATAATCCGACGGTTTAGGTTCAATCAGGGTATCTCAATAAAAATGTTCGAAAATTGTAAGAAACCCTAGACAAGCTTCATCCTCCTCGTACCCATGTTCATCCTCGCTGCTCTCCGCCGTGCGCCGCTGGCCGGAAATCGCCTCCGACGGTGGCGGAGCTTCAAACGGCCCCAAATCTTCCCCACATAACCTCTTTGTCTTCCTCTTCACGAATCCACGGTTTGTTTTCTCAAATCACAACCAAAATTCTCGAATCTCCAATCCCAAATTCGGCCCAAAACCCTAGTTCTCCCAAGTTCAACCAAATTAACACCATACATTCCCCTCTACCCCTACATCACTAATCTACATTCCATTTCATCCAAAAGTTCCCCGAATCTCTCGAATAAAAGATTTTAAAATTGAAATTCGGTCAAGTCATCTTGTTCTCCGATTTGGGTACAATTTCCCTATGACTTGATGTTATTTGACCATTCATGGTAGGAATGGTTGATTGATTTCACGCCTTGGTCAAAATTTAGAAGGCAGTAGGGTCCGGGCCAATTAGCTAAGTCCTTTGAATTCACTTTTGGTTCGTCTATTTCTTTCACTAATTGCACTCTTTATTTAAGGCAGTTTTAAATTCAGTACCCCCTTTGAATTGTTTTTTTGCTTGGGTGTTAGCTTAACTTTGATTAGTTTAGGCCTTAGTATAATTTTTTGTTAGTTGTTATGGCTTTTAAGTTTTTCCTTTAGTTTAGTTTTGTGTTTCGACTCAGTAATCGTTCAAGAAATTGGTGCATATTAGTAGTTTTGATTTTGTTTCTATTTTGGCTACGTTAATATTCGTCTAACTTCAATTAGTTCAAATTGATTAAGTGGAATTTCTATGTGTTTCCCTTTTAGATTTTCAGTCCCGTATTGTTCTTCATCTTCATGCCGATTCTTTCTGATTCTGTGATAGTTAATCGATTTGATTGTTTAGTGTAATTAGTTTTTAGTTCAATTAGTATCAATTGGTATTGAGTTGTAATTAGGATTAGGGTCTGGTTATAGCTGATTAATATATTGATAGATACCTTTAGTTAATTTGTTGACTAGGGGTGAAGGGTTGGATCTGGTTGGTAATTTCAGGGTCTTTAAAGGGCAATCTGGGGAATTCGATTCAAGGAATCTCTTATAACTGATTTTAGAGGCTTCTAGTAGGGGTTTTTAGGGAATTATTAGTTTAGCTTAGGCATCAAGTTAAATACTGGAAAGAAAAGAGGGATAGCTAAGCAAAAATGAAAATTTAAAAAATGGATTAATCTGAAATAAAAAAGGGACTGAAGTGAAAACAGAAATTTTAGGGATGCCCATTACTTTGCCTATAAAAATGGCATTCCCACGCCTTCACACTCAAGTTTGGAGCCTCACAAAAAATTCCCCCATTTCTCTACAAAGTTTCAGATCTGAAACTTGAGATCCAAACTCCAAAATCTTCAAAAATCAAAAACAAAAAAAAAATAGTAGCAATTTCTAGAAAAACAAAATACAATAGAAAATCCAAATAGAAAACACAAAAACAATTGCTGTTACCGTAGGCTAATTGCAAGTTTTAGTGACTGATGAACATTTCCTAGCTCAATCTCTGTTAATTGAAGTCTTAGAGGTGTTTACCAGGTCGATTTAAAGCAGTTATGGTGGTTATTCTACATGAATTGATTGTTGTCAAGTGGAGTTTCTGGTTTGCTTTGGTTAGGGAAGTTTTGAAGTGTTTCTACTTTAATTTCGAGCACCTTTGGGTCAGTTGGGGAGTGTTGTAGTTTTGTGACATGCTACTGTGATGATTTCTGGGTTTATGAGTTAAACTTGGCTCAAAATTGGTCCTTATTACTGCTGTTGTGACCTGTGGTTGGCGCTGTTATTCAGTGTGGCTTACCTCCTCTTCTTCTACTTGTACTTCGAATTCCAGGTACACACTTGTAACACAAGCTGATGTAATTATGAATTGAGGAGCTGCAATGAAATGCTAGTTTGAGACTTATGCATCCAAGTTGCCATAGTAGAGTAGACATTATACAATTCATGTTTGTTAGTTGTGCTGTCTTTTGGATTTTTATCTGATTTGTATAACTAGACTGTATTTAGGTTGATCGGAACTATCACGCTAATCTATTAATACTAATCATCAATTAGTTCAGGGATTTCGTATTTAGACAATTGGTTGTATGATAAACTCAGAATAATCAGCTATAGATCACTTAGTTTGAATATTGAGCTATCCTCAATAGTTTAATTTTGTTGTTGACGTGATTAATTAATAAGTGTTGCGAGGTTAATTAGAGTAATGACTAAGATGTTATTGTCATTGTTAAATTGAAATCTGCTTCCAGTTGATTTTCAGTTGCCATTTGTTTTTAGAGATTCACTAATAGGTAAGTAAAGATGATGGTTTACACATATGATTATAATCCATGTGATCCATGGGAGTAAAATTATCAAATTGCCTTTATTATAATTGTTGAGTGCGTTTGGATAATTGGGGAGCATTCCAGTACGTGTTTGTCCAAATTGCAGTAGCATTTAGCCTCAGTTATTAATTGAAAGGTCAATAGTCCAATTTCGGATGGTTTGGGTTTCATTGTATGTCGTCGATAGCCTAGATTTCTCGCCTAAAACGATTTCCCAGGCTGTTTGGCCCACTCCGTTCCTGGGCATACTCTAAACCCCAAAGATTTTCGTATTTGAGTTAGCTTGACATTCATAGGTTCAAAATGATAGTTTCTAAACAATGCTCATTAATTAGGATGTTTTTTTCTTATTTTTACAGACCAAGAATATAAAAAGATCATAGCCTCTTTGGGATTGGCCTTAAATAAAAATTGAGACGAGCCTCACCGAACGAAACTAAATGTGGGGCCCTCAATAATTGATTATTAAAAATTATTAGAATTTGGAAGGGTCGTTTAGCGAATTTCCGCGGCCTTTCCCAAACAATATTACGTTAGAACCTTAAGCTTAAATTTATCTTCCTAAACTCGGGTGCGCATTGATGCGACCAAAATCCCAATCTCGATGAAGTCGAAACGTGTCCACGATCATGTGTACACTGGTTGTGACGTGATAAGGAATACGTTTTCACGACGTCACAAGTTTTTTAAAATAAATAATGGTAAAAGCGGTATACAAATAAAAGCACATATGTTAGCATGTATTAGAATCAGATAAAATCAAATACAACAGTTAAGCTACCATGCTAGAACCACGGAATTGTGGAATGCCTAACACCTTCTCCTGGGTTAACAGAATTCCTTACTCGGATTTCCGGTTCGCAGACTGTAACAGAGTCGTATTTTTCCTCGGTTCGGGATTCAAATCGGTGACTTGGGACACTATAAATCTCCCAAGTGGCGACTCTGAATAATTAATAACCAAATCCCCTTCCGATTGTTCTTTAACTGGAAAAACTCCTATACGCTCCTTGGCGGGGGTGTATAGCAAAAAAAGGAGGTGTGACAGCTTTGGCGACTCTGCTGGGGACAAGAACCCAGAATATTTTGTTCAGGGTTCAGAATTCGAGCTTAGATGAATTGTTGTATTTGGTTATATCTGATTTTTCTTACATGTTGTGTGTGCTAAATGTTACCGCTTTGATATTATCTGAATTGTATATAAACTGTGCCGACACCCTTCTCTCTTTACCTTCGGGGATGCGCTTACTGATTGAGACTCCTTATTCTGTTAGTGTCATACCCTAAAATGAAAAGAGGCTCGGACAAGCTACGATGCCGGATGACCTTTTGGTTCCCAGTAAGTTTCCCCTCCTCAACTCAAGTTGTCCGCTCGGGTACACAGTCTAGAACGCTGACCCAGGCTTTGAATATAGAATAACTTGACTTCATGACGGATCCCTAGTAGGAACGTTTATTTGAATCACCTTGCATTTAACTTAGGGGACTCAACACAGGGGTTGGGTCCGTCTAGGACTAGCAACCTGAAATTAAAATGACCATACTGATGCATCCTACTTGCTATATACATATATTTGTTTCGAACCTGCATGTCGACCGCTTTCTGAATCTCGAGACTGCCAGAAAATTGAGAAAAAGATAAAAGAGAAAGAGAGAGAAATAACGGTTAGGGAATTAATTGATTACTTTAGAAAATACAACACCCAAGTACTGGCGAAACTCTGCCAAAATTTTGAGAAAATGAAAAAAAAGAAGGAAAATATTTTATTTTGTTTTACTAAAAAGCAAAGGAAAAATAGAAAAAAGAGTCTTTTATTTTTGGGAAGGTGTTTGCTGAAAAAGAAAATGAAAAAGAGTCTTTATTTTAGTTTGAAAAAAATATGTTGTTTTATTGTTTGCTGAAAATGAAAAAAAAAGAGTCGTTATTCTGTCTTGTTTTCAAAAAATGGAAAATAAAAAATAGTTTGTCATGAGAAAGAAAAAAACAATCTGGATTTTTGTTCTTATTGTTTCAAAATTGTTTATTTGCCAATGGAAAAATATGGTGTTTTATTGAAAAAGAAAAAGAGTATTTATTTTTCGGAAAATAGGTTGTGTTACTAAAAAAAATGAAAAAAAAAAGTTTAGTTTTTAATAGGAAAAATAGATTGTTTGTTGAAAATGAAAAAATCGTTACTTTGTCTTGTTTTCAAAATAGAAAAGGAGAAATATTTTGTTTTACCATGAAAAATGAAAAGAAAAAAGAGAGTCTTGATTTTTATTTCAAAATAGATTATTATTTGATGGAAAAAGAAGGAAAAATAAGAGACTTTTATTTTTAGTTCGGAAAAATAGGTTTTCTTATTGGAAAAGAAAGAGTCTTTTATTTTAATTTGGGAAACAGGTTGTTGGAAAAATAGGCTGTTTTATTGTTGAAAAAGAAGAAAGAACAAAGTCTGGTTTTAAAAGTACTTTTTTTTATTTTTTGCATATGAAATGCCAAAAGAGCAAATAAAAAAAAGCTCTGTTTTAAAATGGTTTGGTTGATCTGCCCTAACTTCGCATGGTTTGATTCTCATAGGGCATGAGATACGTAGGCAACCATCATCGGGTCCAACCTCCCCTTTACAAAAATAACCCAAAAATATCAAATTTTTAATTTTGTCACAAGTAAATCAGGTGACGCCGTTTTTGTCAAAAAAATAGCCAAATGTTCCCAAACGAGGCACCGGAAGGCTGACTTTGCATAGACAGCCACCTTTGGTCATATTTTTATTTTGACCCTCAGTTCCTTAAAATCTTCGTCCCCGAGGCGCTGGAAGGCCGTGTTTGCAATACCGGGTCATTTATTTTAATTTGAAAAAAAATAAGAAAGGAGTCAGCGGTCAAGTGAATACCAAAAATATTTTGTGGTTATTACAAAAATAGAAAATTCCAAAAATATTTCATTGTCGTTTACCTTTTATTGGCACGAACTACGCCTGGTCGTATTCGTGCGGGGTCACGATACGTAGGCAATCCACAAAGGATTCGACCACAACCAAAACCAAAAAAAATGAAAAACAAAATTTAAAAAATGGAAAAGATGTTGCGAATAATGAGGACGGATCCAATCCATTCTAACTCTTTTTTTTTTGAATTGTGAAGAAAATTGAGGTGTTTGGTTGTGGTAAGCTGGAAACACAAAATCTGAGGAAAATGATAACCGACATCGAAGCTGTTTCAAGTGCTCAAGAGACTCCGGGTCAGAGGGTTAAACTATAGTCTACGATGTTTAAGGAAAGTATAACACTGAAACAGAAAATGACTGAAATACATCAAGCATGGGCCAACGGTCAGGGAGAGCCTCGTCATGAGTCACAATTTACTACACAGCAAGAGCACCGCTCGTACTCATTCAATCTTCCTGCAAACACTGAGAATCATGCACGAACGAGAGTACAGGAAGAAATAGCCCAAGGAATGAAAAGATTAGAACAACAGCTGAAAAACACGCAAGCAATGGCAGGTCAAAAGAGTGTTGCCTTCAGAGATCTATGCATGTTCCCCGATGTCCACTTGCCGCATGGTTTCAAGGTTCCCAAATTTGAAAAGTACAATGGACATGGAGACCCCATAGCCCACTTGAAAAGGTATTGCAACAAATTGAGAGGTGTGGGAGAAAATGAACAATTGCTTATAGCTTATTTTGGGAAAGCCTCTCGGGAGTAGCATCTGAATGGTTTTTGGATCAAGACCTTGCTGGTACGTCTGGGATGACATGGAATGGGCCTTTGTCAAACAGTTTCAATACAACGTCGACATCGCCCCAAACCGCATTTCCCTTTCTAACCTAAAAAAGAAACCAACTGAAAGTTTCAGGGAATATACCATCAAATGGGAGAGCAGGCATCTAGAGTTAAGCCACCCATGGATGACCACAAGTTAATCACTGTCTTTCTACGGGCTCAAGAACCAGATTATTTGCAATACATGACGACTGCAATAGGTAAATCCTTCCTGGAAGTAATCAAAATGGGAGAAATGGTGGATAACGGTCTTAAGACAAGCAGAATTATAAGTCAAACAGCTCTCAAAGCTAAGGCTCAGGCTGCCCAAATTGAATCTGGTAACACGAATGGGAGGGATGATGAAATCATGATGATATCAGAGTCAAGAAGAGGTCCTGGTAGAACACCTTGAAGGTGTGTACAACCTCATCAATATTAATGTCCACCTTAGAACCCATCATACTCTGTCGATCCGCCCCGGTATGTTGGCCAGCCATCAAATCACCCAAGAAAGCGAGCAGGAACTTCACAAAATCTCCACCCGCCCCCGCAAAATTATCAAGTACCTTATAACCCACATCAAAGCCAGAGGTGTAGAAGGGAACAAAAGCTAAAAGATAATTTTATACCAATAGGAGAGTCATATGCAAGCTTATTTGAGAAGTTGAAACAACATGACATGATCGCACCCATTCCTCCAAATCAGGTGGACCAACGTGCGAGAAGCTTTGACTTATCTAAAAGGTATGAATACCACTCCAATGCTCTAGGGCACAATATGGAAAATTGTCGGTATTTGAAAAGGGAAATATAAAGAATGATTCAGGGAAATTTGATTCAAAATAGTGGCACCCAGAATATCACGCTGCATCCTTTACATGGAAAGACACACTTGGTGGGAATGATGCCCGGAGACATGGGGTGTGAGAATCCTTTTGGGAACATGTGGACTGAAGTTGAAGATGCTGAAACAGATAGTGGTTATGGCAATATGGATGTGAAGCTTAGTGGCTAAAAATGCCGTGCTTCGCAATTGGGAAGACGCTCTTTTCTGGGTCAGCCAGGGAGGAGTCTTGGTGGTCCATTTTGTTGTCATTTATGTTGTCCAGGTTATTTGCAGGTTTGTAATCCGGATATTGTCTTGTGATCAAACCCTCTTATCCTTTCATCTTTTTTTAGTTGGTTTAGTCGTAATGATTTGTTTAGTGTTGTCTAAGTTTGTTTTATTTTCATTCTAGGATTGTACTCCAGTTAGTTTGTTTTTTTGTTGTTAGAACTGTTTCATGCAAATCCCGATCTTCTGTTATTCTTAATCATTTTGTTCAGTTCTTTTCTATCCTTCTGTTTTATCTATTGCTGGTTCTAGTGACATAACATGCACGCAATTCTCAATCTGATCTTTAAGGGCTATGTTAGTTGGGAAACAATGAAATCGTTTTGAAAGCATAGGGGGACTTGAGGAAATAATAACATATTTGGACGTTTTGAGATTGTTTGATGCCTGAACCTTGTGAAACTGGGGCAAATAGAAGAACCTTGAAGACAGTTGGCCAAATTGACAGAGGGTTGGTCGTGGTAATAAGAGTAAGAGTGTTGTCCAATGGTGCATCATATTTGACAGATGTAGCAGGAAAATGTGTGAAAATGGTTGTCAATTCCGATGCGGTCAAGAGATACTGTGTATGGTTTCTGTATTTTGATTATACTTGTTTGTACTTGGCATATTTTGAGGGTTGAACTGACGAAGGCGTTTTGTTCTGCTATCCAAACACTTTTTCCATTGTCACCTTTTTTCAGCCATTTTAAATTTCTTTCATACCGCTCTTTCGGAATCAACGGCACAATCAAATAAACACAAATGCCGAAAATAAACAAATGGAAAAGAAGGGAAAAGAAAAGGAAAGAAAGGGAAAAGAAGAAGAGAAGAAGAAGAGAAAACGAAAAAGATAAAAAAAGAGGGAAAGGAAAAAAAGAAGAAGAGAAAAGAAATAATGAAGAAAAGAAAGGAAAAACCAAGAAAGCATAAAGAAAAGAAGAGAAAGAAAACCATAACAACGTAGTTTCTATGACGTGAACTACGTTTGACTTGATCCTGAAAGGGTACGTAGGCAGCCTCGCTGAGGCTCAGTCATACCAAAATAAAATTCCAAAAGTCCCCAAGCAAGAAACTGGGGCAGAAGTTTTGATTGTTGAAAGAAGTCGGATTCCGAAAGTTGTAGTTTTAACCCATGTTGAAATTGTTTTGAGCCTTTTATACCTTTCTTTCTAACCCTATCCAAAAGCCCACATTACAGTCCAAAGAAAGACCTTCCGATCAGTCTTTGAGAAATGCAAAGTCAAGCAGGTAAAGGTAATTCATGTCAGGGGCAGCACTCCAGTCCAAGCAAGAAAATAAAGAGCAGGATTGATGAAAACCTTCACGGGTACCGCAAGGCGATGAAAGCTGAGAAAATGAAAAATGAGAGAGTCTTATTGGTGAAAACCTTCACAGGCATCTTAAGGCGAGGGTAAATGGAGAGAAAGAACAAATGAAAGAGATTTGATGGTGAAAACCCTTCGGGCGCCAAAAGTAGAATAAGGAAAGCGGATCAAATAAGTGGAGCATTGAAGCCCAGTTTCACGACGAAAAGATACAACAAGAGCTGAACATCAAGTTTGATTGACATAATAGCTACATGTGCATGTCACGATCGTTGGAGTTGATATCCACATATGATAGGTTTCTACTTAGTAGCATCTTCTATAGGAATCATCTCTTGACTTTTTCTTTCACTTTGTTCTTATATTTTATTCACTTCCTCTTTCTGAGTCTATTGAATCACAAGCGATAAATGACTTCAAAATTTTCCACCAGCTTTCCAATTGCACAAAATGAGGTCAAGAGACAAGTAAAACAACAAGATAAAGGGTAATAAATCAACACGCATTGGGGGATCATGTGAAACACAAAGTTTGGTAGATGTCGGTTCGGGAGTAATGCTACAAATAGATGGTACTGGGTTTGAACGAAGAATAGATACTTTCTGTGACAAGGGTCAAGCGAATGAGTAATAGAATTCAGGGTCAAGGGGCTAGGGGTTGATTTAAGAAGCAACAACATACTGTGGGGGTAATAGGTGAAATTTGGGAATTCATGTAAGACTCAAAATTCAGGAAAATGTCATTTCATGAACGAGATAAGAAACAGAAGATATAGGGTTTGAATGCAGAAAAGGTACAGGGGTTAGATAAGGAGATTATAAGTAATAATTAAGAGGTAGCCGTCAAAGAAGGACGGAAGTACAATGCAAAGCATGGTCGGGCAATGAAAATCATGGAAAAGAGAAAAATGAGAGCCATCTCCAGCGGAAGTACCACAACCAACCACCAACTTTAAGCTCACAAAATTTTCTTTGATTTGAAACAGGGGCAAGGAAATGTTATTGATGGCGGAAAGATATGTCGGGTACACATCCGAAGAACATGAAGGCCAATACAAGTTTAAAAAAAGGGGGAAGTAGTTTTCAAGAAAGAAACACCAGTTTTCGGAGGAATGAAACACCTGTTGTTAGAAAAGAGGTTTCTGAAGGAGGACAACACCAGTTTTTAGGGAAGCAATTCTGAAGGAAGGTAGTTCAAATCAGAAGGTGGGTAAAACAAGTTTTGGAGGACAATGGGCAGTCGAGAAATCTTAGTCTGATGAAATTTTCACCTAAGATGAAATCTTAGTCTGATGAATCTTTCACCTAAGATAAATACAGAAGTTGGGAAAAAGAAAGTAAGGCATAACTTGGAAAGGAAGATAGAAGTTGGAAAAGAAAGAAAGGCATAATTTGGGAGAATGAAATGAAGGCACAATTTGAAAAGACGGAAGGGAATGTTTGAATTCCAAAAATGGAGCTAGTCTGATGAATATCTCCTAGAGTCAAAATCTCAGTCCGATGAATCTTTCTCCTGATATCTCTCAAAAATGGACCTTGTCTGATGAATTATCTCCTAGAGTCAAAATCTTAGTATGTTGAACTTGTCACCTAAGATATAGAAATCTTAGTCTGTTGAATCTTTCACCTAAGATGAAGGCAGAAATTGGAAAAGGGAAAGGAACGCATAATTTGGAAAAGAAAGGGAAGGCAGAAGTCGAGAAAAAGGAAGATAAAGGTAGAAGTCGGAAAAAGTAAGGAAGGCGTAATTTGGGAAAACTAAAGGAAGGCATAATTTGGGAACAAGAAAGGAAGACAGAATTTGCAAATAAAGGAAATTGAAATTTGGAAAATTAACAAAGTCTGAAGTCAAAAATGCACCTAGTCTAATGAATATCTTCTAGAGTCAAAATCTCAGTCTAATGAATCTTTCTCCTGAGATCGCACAAAATGGACCTAGTCTGATGAATATCTCCTAGAGTTAAAATCTCAGTCCGATGAATCTTCTTCCTGAGATCACGCAAAAATGGACCTAGTCTGATGAATATTGTTGGAAACACGTTCTCAATGCAATATATTAAAACGTGTGTTCTTTTGTATAGGTTTTGATGAATGACAAACGAAGCGAAAATTGATATATGACGAAGTTCAAGAAACAAGCGCACAATTGATATACAACGAGATTCAAGCTCAAGACAAAGTTTTATAGTTTAATTGAGTCATTCTTAATTGTGATCTTGATCCTACAACTTGACTCGTAACATGGCTTCTCTCATAAAACTATTTTCCAAAATCATGCATATTTAATTTAATGTCAAATGATTTTAAATCATGCATATTTACAGTAGTCAAAATAATTTTTAGACATGCCTTAAAAATCTGGACTAAGATAATCGATTATGTACTTATGATAATCGATTGTTTTAAGCCAAGACTGCATGACAATCGATTGTGAACTAATGACAATCGACTGTGAGTAAGACAGTGAGCATCAGGTTTTTCAAACGTGCATGACAATAGATTGTGAACTAATGACAATCGATTGTAACTGAGGCAGTGTCCATCAAAGTTTTTCAAAACTCAGAATAATCGATTATGAACTAATGGTAATCGATTATGTTGAGACAGTGTCTTCCAGTGATTTTCAAATTTATTAAATAATCGATTGTTACATTGGACAATCGATTGTCAAAGAGACAGTGTCTAAAATGTTTTGCAAAAACTGATAAGTAATCGATTGTTGACTTTGTGCAATCGATTGTGAAGCTGGCCGTTGTCGTAAAGTTTTCAAATACCGTCAGGTAATCGATTATTGATTCTGTATAATCGACTGTTTTGATTAAAATCCGGAAAAGATTTTTTGAACGTTATTGGGTAATCGATTATTGATTCTGTATAATCGATTGTTTTGATTAAAATCCGAAAAAGATTTTTTGAACGTTGCTGAGTAATTGATTGTTGATTCTGGACAATCGATTGTTTGTGGTAAAATCTGGAAAGGATTTTTTGAACATTGCCAGTAATCGATTATGGATTGAAAGTAATCGATTATCAAGCGTAAAATCTGGGATTGAATTTTGATCTGACTGGCAGACAATCGATTGTTGGGGTTTGACAATCGATTGTCAGTGAGTAAAATCAGCAACTCTTAATTGGCAATTAGGCAACGGTAATGCCAAGTTTTTCAACTATAAATACAGCTTCATTTCAGTGTTTTAAATACAACAACATACTACAACTGATCATTACATTGCTATAAGCTTGCATACTTTTGTTTATCATTTTATATTCAATTTCATAAAGCTTTTAAGAGCCATATTCTTGTCCAAAGTTGTTGTGATCTAGAGCTTACTTCTTTTACTCATATCTACTCATTAAGGAGTATTTTGTTTGAGTGTTTAGTATTTTATACACTTGTAAGAGAATTGTGATTCTCTTGTTGTAAGGAACTTGTGTTTCCTTGGTTGAAGTCTTGGAGTGTTGTATCTCCGAGCAAAGGTGTTAAGGCTTGTGTCCTTAAGTTGTAAAGGTTTGTTGAGCACCCGTAAGCTTAACAAGTTAGTGGAAAATCTTGAGAGAGTCTCTCGGGGACTGGACTAGCCACGTGTTGTGGTGAACCAGAATATATCGGTGCGTTCTTTCCTTTTTGTTTATTTAATGCACTTATTTATTTCCTGCAAATTTTAATTTCCGCAAGTTTACGCTAAATTTTATTATAACGCTATTCACCCCCCCTCTAGCGTTAAGCGTATTTTCTAACAATTGGTATCAGAGCCATACTCTCTGAAGACTTAACAGTTTGAGAACCATCCGTGAGCTTCTACTCGTGACGCTTTTGCAGGAATTGATGAAGGACAGTGCTCCACACGACCACCTCTATTCAACGGTACAAATTACACGTACTGGAAGGAGAGGATGAAGATCTTCGTTCAGTCCAACAGCTTTCACCTTTGGAAGGTGATAATGAAGGGAAACCAAATTCCAACAAAGAAGGTGGAAAACGAATGGGTTCCCAAGTCCGAGGATGAGTATGACGCGGATGACATCCGAAAGGTTCAAAATAATGCTAAAGCAATTAGTTTATTATATTGTGCTGTTAATGCTGACGATTACAGGAAAATATCGTGTTGCACAACGGCAAAGGAGATGTGGGATAAGCTAGAAGTTACGTACGAAGGTACGGACCAGGTAAGGGAAGCAAAAATTGATTTCCTAACCCATTCTTATGAATTATTTCACATGAAGGAAGGTGAAAAGGTGGACGAAATGTTTGAGCGATTTTCAATAATCGTAAATGACCTACATGCTCTCAAGAAAACATTCACGGATAGAGAGCTCGTTCGAAAAATTCTTAAAAGTCTCACACCGGCATGGAGATCAAAGGCCGATGCAATTCAAGAATCCATTGGCGTTTCAAACGTCACCATCGACGCACTAAGAGGTAACCTTAAGACCTATGAATCTACTATTCTTAACCCTGTTGTTGATGATCAAAGGAGGCAAAGAATAGCTCTAAAGGCGAGCACAAGCCAACCGCAAATTGATGAGGAAGGAGACAACGAGTTTGGACTCATTATCAAAAGATTTCAAAAGTTCATGCGCAAGGAGTATGAACGCAAGGGCAGAAAGCAAGGCGAACAAATCAAGTGCTATGAATGTGGTGAAACCGAGCACATCAAATCAAATTGCCCAAACATCAAAAAGGAGAAGAAACCTTTTAAAAATCAACTTGCATACATTTCTTGGGGAGGCGACTCCGGAGATGAGTCAAGCGAAGGGGAAGAAGACGAAGCAGCAAATCTTTGCCTTATGGCACAAGAAGACAACAAAGATGAGGTGTGCTTGAAGGGATCAAGTGTACTATGGTACCTTGATAGTAGATGCTCCAAGCATATGACGGGAGATGAATCCAAATTCCTTCAATTAGAGCACAAAGAAGGAGGAAGTGTTATCTTCGGTGATAACAATAAAGGAAAGATCATCGGCACCGGCTCGGTCGGTAAGGATGAAAATTCCTCTATTAAGCATATATTACTTGTTAAAGGATTAAAGCCTAATTTCTTGAGCATAAGCCAATTGTGTGACAAGGGAAATCTTGCTTTATTTGACTCGGATGAATGCTTAGTGTTCAGACGTAGTGATTTCTAAATTATCCTCCGTGGTTTTAGAGTGGATAATATTTATATGGTTGATCTTGCTAATCCCTCACCCGATTATGTTGATTGTCTAATGAGTAAAGAGGATGATACTTGGCTATGGCATCGTAGAGTAGCACATATCAATATGCATCTTTTGAACAAATTAATTTCTCAAAACTTAGTTGTTGGTCTTCCCAATTTAAAATTTGAAAATGACTCTATTTGTGACTCGTGTCAAAAGGGGAAGCAAACAAAAGCATCTTTCAAATCTAAAAACATTGTTTCAACTTCTAGACCATTGCAATTGCTTCATATGGATTTATTTGGTCCCTCTCGCATTGAAAGCCTAGGAAGAAATAAATATGCTTTTGTGATTGTTGATGATTACTCGAGATTTACTTGGACTTTATTTCTTGCCAATAAAAGTGATGCTTTTCAAAATTTTAAATATTTTCTTAAGCGTGTTCAAAATGAGAAAGAAACAACCGTCACTTCAATTAGAAGTGATCATGGGGGAGAGTTTGATCACAATCTCTTTGCGGACTTTTGTGACGAACTCGGAATCGAGCATACCTTTTCCGCTCCACGTACACCACAACAAAATGGGGTGGTGGAAAGGAAAAATAGGTGTCTCGAAGAGATGGCTAGAACCATGCTCGACGAAGCTAAGATACCCAAACATTTTTGGGCGGACGCCGTGAGTACCGCTTGCTATGTTCTAAATAGAGTAGTAATTCGGCCGATACTCATGAAAACCCCCTATGAACTTTATAAGGGTAGAAAACCAAATATTTCCCATTTTAGAGTTTTTGGTTGCAAATATTTTGTTCATAACAATGGCAAAGACCAATTGGGTAAATTTGATGCTAAGTCGGATGAAGGTATTTTCATTGGATATTCCTCACGTAGTAAAGTATATAGGGTATTTAATAAAAGAACCCAAATTGTGGAGGAATCCCCTCATGTTGTATTTTCCGAAAATAATGCTCGCTTGGCGAGAAAGGATTCCGGTTTTGATCTTGCAGGTATCTTAGATAGCTTGAAAGACAAAATACAAGAGGAACACCCAAGGAAAATAAAGATGAAACTGAGGAACAACCAACGGAAGAAGCGCCACAATTGGAAAAAGAAACAAAAGTGCCAAATGAGTGGAGGACGAGATCACCCTCTTGAACAGGTAATTGGCAACGTTGGAGACAAGGTAAGTACCCGAAACTCTCTCAAAAATACCTTAGAACATACTGCTTTTGTTTCTCAAATTGAACCCAAAACCATCTCAGAAGTAATTGGGGATGAATTTTGGACCTTGGCAATGCAAGAGGAGCTTAACCAATTCGAACGCAATGACGTTTGGGATTTGGTGCCAAGACCCGAAGGTCATACCATAATTGGTACAAAATGTGTTTTTCGCAATAAACTAGATGAAAATGGTATAATCACTAGAAATAAAGCTAGGCTTGTAGCCAAAGGCTATAATCAAGAAGAGGGTATTGACTATGAGGAAACATATGCTCCCGTAGCTAGATTAGAAGCTATTCGCTTATTGCTTGCATTTGCCTCTTCTATGAATTTCAATTTATATCAAATGGATGTGAAAAGTGCTTTTCTAAACGGTTTTATTCAAGAAGAAGTTTAGCATAAAAACAATGATATTTTGTTAGTTCAAATATATGTAGATGATATTATATTTGGTGCTACTAACAATGTTTTATGCAAGGAATTTTCCGATTTAATGACAAGCGAATTTGAGATGTCTATGATGGGTGAGTTAACATTCTTTTTGGGATTACAAGTAAAGCAAATGAAAGAAGCTATATTCATTTGTCAACCCAAATATTGCAAAGAATTGCTGAAACGATTTGAGATGAACAATGCAAAAGAAATGGCAACTCCCATGAGCACATCCGATCATCTAGACAAAGATGAGAAAGCTAAGGAAGTCGACACCAAAAAGTATCGAGGTATGATTGGCTCTCTTCTTTATCTTACTGCTAGTCGTCCAGACATCATGTTTAGCGTGTGCTTATGCGCTCGTTATCAATCGTGTCCGAAGGAGTCTCACCTTACTGCGGTAAAACGGATTTTAAGGTATCTTGTTGGTACTACAAATGTGGGTCTATGGTACCCCAAAGGCTCTTCATGCCAACTTGTTGGCTATTCCGATTCCGATTTTGCTGGATGCAAATTGGACCGCAAGAGCACGAGTGGCACTTGCCATTTGCTCGGTAGCTCTCTCGTTTCTTGGTTTAGCAAGAAACAAGTAAGTGTTGCGTTGTCCACAACCGAGGCCGAATATGTAGCCGGCGGGAGTTGTTGCGCTCAAATCCTATGGATGAAACAACAACTCTTGGACTATGGCCTAAGTCTTAATCATATCCCTCTTAGATGTGATAATACTAGTGCCATATGCTTGACGAAGAACCCCGTTCTTCATTCGCGAACGAAACACATTGAAATTAGACATCATTTTATTAGAGATCACGTTATCAAAGGCGATGTCGAAATTGAATTTGTTGAAACCAAAAACCAATTGGCAGACATCTTTATAAAGCCTTTAGAGAAAGAGTCCTTCTTCCGAATTCGCAGTGAACTCGGGATCCTTGACTCCACGTTGATCTAAGTCATGCATTGCATTTTTTTGTACATGATTTCTAACTTGAGCGTCGGAGACGTCTAATTCTTTTTTGCAGGTATCGCCCTAAAAGTAGGGGGAATTATAAAGCATGACGCGCAAGAATCGAGTCTTCTTCAGAAAAATCTGTTTCCATCATCTAATAATCGATTATCTCGTATCAATAATCGATTGTAATGCTATCATTTGAGCTATTATACTCTCTTTAAATAATCACACTCTCTTTCCAATAAATAAACAAGGTTTATTTCGTCTTTGGCATCTTATTATTATTTTTGCTAATGGCAAAAGGGGGAAGATTACGGGTATGATGCACTCTCAAATTATAAGCTTAAATTGAGAGGGAATTCTCAAATTGAGGGGGAACAAATTGCATACTTGTTGCATGTATATACTTGTCTTGAATCGTCAATATAAATTGCAATATAAATTGATTGTCTTGCATATCCCGCTTAATGTTTGCCATTATATAAAAGGGGGAAATTTTTGGAAACACGTTCTCAATGTAATATACTAAAACGTGTGTTCTTATGTATAGGTTTTGATGAATGACAAACGAAGCGAAAATTGATATATGACGAAGTTCAAAAAACAAGCGCACAATTGATATACAACGAGATTCAAGCTCAAGACAAAGTTTTATAGTTTAATTGAGTCATTCTTAATTGTGATCTTGATCCTACAACTTGACTCGTAACATGGCTTCTCTCATAAAACTATTTTCCAAAATCATGCATATTTAATTTAATGTCAAATGATTTTAAATCATGCATATTTACAGTAGTCAAAATAATTTTTAGACATGCCTTAAAAATCTGGACTAAGATAATCGATTATGTACTTATGATAATCGATTGTTTTAAGCCAAGACTGCATGACAATCGATTGTGAACTAATGACAATCGATTGTGAGTAAGACAGTGAGCATCAGGTTTTTCAAACCTGCATGACAATCGATTGTGAACTAATGACAATCGATTGCAACTGAGGCAGTGTCCATCAAAGTTTTTCAAAACTCAGAATAATCGATTATGAACTAATGGTAATCGATTATGTTGAGACAGTGTCTTCCAGTGATTTTCAAATTTATTAAATAATCGATTGTTACATTGGACAATCGATTGTCAAAGAGACAGTGTCTAAAATGTTTTGCAAAAACTGATAAGTAATCGATTGTTGACTTTGTGCAATCGATTGTGAAGCTGACCGTTGTCGTAAACTTTTCAAATACCGTCAGGTAATCGATTATTGATTCTGTATAATCGACTGTTTTGATTAAAATCCGGAAAAGATTTTCTGAACGTTATTGGGTAATCGATTATTGATTCTGTATAATCGATTGTTTTGATTAAAATCCGAAAAAGATTTTTTGAACGTTGCTGAGTAATTGATTGTTGATTCTGGACAATCGATTGTTTGTGGTAAAATCTGGAAAGGATTTTTTGAACGTTGCCAGTAATCGATTATGGATTGAAAGTAATCGATTATCAAGTGTAAAATCTAGGATTGAATTTTGATCTGACTGGCAGACAATCGATTGTTGGGGTTTGACAATCGATTGTCAGTGAGTAAAATCAGCAACTCTTAATTGGCAATTAGGCAACGGTAATGCCAAGTTTTTCAACTATAAATACAGCTTCATTTCAGTGTTTTAAATACAACAACATACTACAACTGATCATTACATTGCTATAAGCTTGCATACTTTTGTTTTATCATTTTATATTCAATTTCATAAAGCTTTTGAGAGCCATATTCTTGTCCAAAGTTGTTGTGATCTAGAGCTTACTTCTTTTACTCATATCTACTCATTAAGGAGTATTTTGTTTGAGTGTTTAGTGTTTTATACACTTGTAAGAGAATTGTGATTCTCTTGTTGTAAGGAACTTGTGTTTCCTTGGTTGAAGTCTTGGAGTGTTGTATCTCCGAGCAAAGGTGTTAAGGCTTATGTCCTTAAGTTGTAAAGGTTTGTTGAGCACCCGTAAGCTTAACAAGTTAGTGGAAAATCTCGAGAGAGTCTCTCGGGGACTGGACTAGCCACGTGTTGTGGTGAACCAGAATATATCGGTGCGTTCTTTCTTTTTTGTTTATTTAACGCACTTATTTATTTCCTGCAAATTTTAATTTCCGCAAGTTTACGCTAAATTTTATTATAACGCTATTCACCCCCCCCCCCCTCTAGCGTTAAGCGTATTTTCTAACAAATATCTCCTAGAGTCAAAATCTCTGTCCGATGAATCTTTCTCCTGAGATCGCACAAAATGGACCTAGTTTGATGAACATCTCCTAGAGTCAAAATCTCAGTCCGATGAATCTTTCTCCTGAGATCGCGAAAAAATGGACCTAGTCTGATGAATATCTCCGAGAGTCAAAATCTCAGTCCAATGAATCTTTCTCTTGAGATCGCGAAAAAATGGACCTAATCCGATGAATATCTCTTAGAGTCAAAATCTCAGTCCGATGAATCTTTCTCCTGAGATCGCGCAAAATGGACCTAGTCTGATGAATATCTCCTAAGAGTAAAAATCTCAGTCCGATGAATATTTCTCCTGAGATCACACAAAAATGGACCTAGTCTGATGAATAATCTCCTAGAGTCAAAATCTCAGTCCGATGAATCTTTCTCCTGAGATCGCGCTAAAATGGACCTAGTCTGATGAATATCTCCTACAGTCAAAATCTCAGTCCAATGAATCTTTCTCTTGATATCGCGCAAAAGTGGACCTAGTCTGATGAATATCTCCTAGAGTAAAGATCTCAGTCCGATGAATCTTTCTCCTGAGATCGCGCAAAAACGGACCTAGTCTGATGAATATCTCCTAGAGTCAAAATCTCAGTCCGATGAATCTTTCTCTTGAGATCGCGCAAAAATGGACCTAGTTTGATGAATATCTCCTAGAGTCAAAATCTCAGTCCAATGAATCTTTCTCCTGAGATCACACAAAAATGGACCTAATCTGATGAATATCTCCTAGATTCAAAATCTCAGTCCGATGTATTTTTCTCCCGAGATCACGCAAAAATTGACCTAGTCTGATGAATATCTCCTAGAGTCAAAATCTCAGTCTGATAAATTTTTCTCCTGAGAATTGCACAAAAGTGGACCTAGTATGGTGAATATCTCCTCGAGTCAAAGTCTTAGTCTGTTGAATATTTCTCGTAAGATGAAAATTTTAGTCTGATGAATTTTTCACCTAAGATAAATTTCAAATATTAAGGTACATTTCAGTTTTTTAGGTCGTATTTCAGTCTTATCACAGTTCAAGTTTTAGTTTTCAATTTTTTTATAATACATGGTAACAAGCCCTAGTTTCCCAAACTGGGGCAGAAAGTTTTCTTTGTTTTGTATATTTTTGTGAAGTCAGGAGCCACCTGAAGAACAGAGGAATACATTCAAGTTCAATTTTATTCAAGCTACGCAATTGGGAGGGAAGGAACAACACTCCAGTTCATGATTTGAAGTAACAACAAGAGAAAGTACAAGGCAACAAGAGAGAATACAAGATTGCAAGACAACAAGGAAGTATAAGATGCAAGTTTGAAGATTCTAGATAGGATTTTGTAATTTGTAGTTTGTAGTTTAGGCTAGCTTCTTTTATTTTTGACCTGGTATAATAAGGAAGGTCAGCGAGCAGTAGAAGCAGTAACAATCGCAGTGGAATCACAGCTCCTGGTAGTCCCAGTTACCAGACACTCCCGAACTATACTGACATGATTCCTGTTTAGCCCAGGATATGTAGGCAACCTCTGAAGCAGGGTGCGGTCAAAACTTTTTAAAATGCTTCGCAGCGGAATTTTCAAACGGGCAAAAATCGCTCATATTTGCTCACTTATCTTTGTCCGAAAATATTTAATGTTTCCGAGCAAAGAGGGGCAGCTGTGAGGACGTGATTTTTGCCCTATATATGAATTATTCCCATAAAAAATCAAAACAAATGATTTTTCTTTACTTTTACAATTTTGTGCATTTTTGTGTCATTTTCTGATAATTGTTGCATTTTATTTGTGCATGATAATTCATAAAAAATACAAAAATATATACATTTGCATTTTAGGATTTAATTCTAAATTTAGGATTAATTATCAAATTAGTTATTTTATAAAAATGTGAAAATCACAAAAAATTGTGCACTTTTGCATTTTAATTATTTTAATTGTGAATTTAACGTGAAATAGCTTTAAATAATTCTAGGAGTTAATTAGTTTACTTGAAATACATTAGGATAGTTTTTTCTAATTTTGCATTTTTATAAAATCAAAATAATACAAAAAAAAAATACAAAGTGGAAAAACAAACAAAAATAAGGAAACAAAATAAATCAAAAGAAAGCTTTCAAACGAGGGGGTCTTGCAAAAGACCAAAATTTGGACTGATTTTATTGGATCAAAATTGCCAGGCCCCAAGTGTAATTTAGATGGACCAGCCCATTACCTTTCCAAAACCGTCCAGCCCAAGACCCCAACCCGGCCTACCCTTTGTGGTCATGATACGACATCGTTTGATGTCATTAGATCCAGGCCATTAATCTGTCATAATCTGACAGTTTAGGTTAAATCAGGGTATTTCAGTAAAAATGTCCGAAAATGGTAAGAAACCCTAGACAAGCTTCATCCTCCTCGTACCCATGTTCATCCTCACTGCTCTCTGCCGTGCGCCGGCAGCCGAAAATCGCCTCCGCCGGCAGCGGAGCTCCAAACGGCTCCAAGTCTTCACCCATAACCTCTTTGTCTTCCTCTTCATGAATCCACGGTTTGTTTTTCTCAAATCACCACCCAAATTCTCGAATCTCCAATCCAAAATTCGGCCCAACCTTAACTCTCCCAAGTTCAACCAAATTAACACCATACATTCCCCTCTACCCCTACATCACTAATCTACATTATATTTCCTCCAAAAGTTACCCGAATCTCTCGAATGTAAGATATTAAAACTGAAATTCGGTCGAGTCATCTTCTTCTCCGATTTGGGTACAATTTCGCTACGACTTGATGTTATTTGACCATTCATGAAAGGAATGGTTGATTGGTATCACGTCGTGGTCGAAATTGAGAAGGCAGTAGGGTCCGAGGCCAATTTGGTAAGTCCTTTGATTTCACTTTTTGTTCGTCTATTACTTTCACTAATTGCACTCTTCATTTAAGGACGTTTTAAATTCAGTACCCCCTTTGAATTGTTTTTTTGCTTGATTGTTAGCTTAGCTTTGATTAGTTTAGGCCTTAGTTGAATTTTCTGTTGTTGTTGTGGCTTTTATGTTTTTCTGTTAGTTTGGTTTTATGTTTCGACTCAGTAATTGTTCAAGAAATTGGTGCCTATTAGTAGTTTTGATTTTGTTTCTGTTTTGGTTACATTAATATTGGTCTAACTTCGATTAGTTCAAATTGATTAAGTGGAATGTCTATGTGTTTCCCTTTTAGATTTTCAGTCTCGTATTGTTCTTCATCTTCATGGCGATTCTTTCCGATTCTGTGATAGTTAATCGATTTAATTGTTTAGTGTAATTAGTTTTTAGTTCAATTAGTATCAATTGGTATTGAGTTGTATTTAGGTTTAGGGTTTGGTTATAGCTTATTAATATATTGATAGATACCTTTAGTTAATTTGTTGACTGGGGGTGAAGGATTGGATCTGGTTGGTAATTTCAGGGTCTTTAAAGGGCAATATGGGGAATTCAATTCAGGGAATCTCTTTATAGCTGATTTTAGAGGCTTCTAGTAGGGGTTTCTACGGAAATTTTAGTTTATCTTGGGCATCAAGTCAAAAACTGGAAACAAAAGAGGGATAGCTAAGAAAAAATGAAAATTAAAAAAAAAGGACTAATCTGAAATAAAAGAGGGACTGGAGTGAAAACAAAAATTTTAGGGCTGCCCCTTACTTTGCCTATAAAAATGGCATTCCCATGCCTTCACACTCAAGTTTGGAGCCTCACAAAAAATTTCCTCATTTCTCTACAAGGTTTCAGATCTGAAACTTGAGTTCCAAACTCCAAAATCAAAAAAATCAAAAAAAAAAATAGTAACAATTTCTAGAAAAACTTAAAACAATAGAAAATCCAATAGAAAACCAAAAAAGAATTACTGTTACCTTAGTCTAATTGCAAGTTTTAGTGACTGATGAGCATTTCCTAGCTGAATCTCTGTTAATTGAAGTCTTAGAGGTGTTTACTAGGTTGATTTTAAGCAGTTTTGGTGGTTATTCTGCATGATATGATTGTTGTCAAGTCAAGTTTCTGGTTTGCTTTGGTTAGGGAAGTTTTGAAGTGTTTCTACTTTAATTTCGACCAACTTTGGGTCAGTTGTGGAGTGTTGTAGTTTTGTGACATGCTACTGTGATGATTTTTGGGTTTTTGAGTTAAACTTGGCTCGAAATTGGTCCTGATTACTGCTGTTGTGACCTGTGGTTGGCACTGTTATTCGTTGTGGCTTACCTCCTCTTCTTCTACTTGTACTTCGATTTCCAGGTACAAACTTGTAACACAAGATGATGTAATTATGAATTGAGGAGCTGCAATGAAATGCTAGTTTGAGACTTATGCATCCAAGTTGCCATAGTAGAGTAGACATTATACAATTCATGTTTGTTAGTTGTGCTTTCTTTTGAATTTGTATCTGATTTGTATAACTAGAATGTATTTAGGTTGATTGGAACTATCACGCTAATCAATTGATATTAGTCGTCAATTAGTTCAGGGATTTTGCGTTTTTTGACAACCGTTTGTACTGATAAATTCAGAATAATCAGCTATAGATAACTTAGTTTGAATGTTGAGCTATCCTCAATAGTTTAATTTTGTCGTTGAGGTGATTAATTAATAAAGTTAGAAGGACAACCTAAAACAAATCTAGAATCAATCATGTAATTACAGTTTCTCATTTAAGTATTAAGTGTTGGGAGGTTAATTAGAGTAATGCCTGAGATGTTATTGTCATTGTTAAATTGAAATATGCTATCAGTTGATTTTCAGTTGCCATTTGTTTTAAGAGATTCACTAATAGGTAAGTAAAGATGATGATTTACATATATTATTAGAATCCATGTGATCCATGGGAGTAAAATGATCGAATTCCCTTTATTACAACTGTTGAGTGCGTTTGGATAATTGGGGAGCATTACGGTATGTGTTTGTCCAATTTGCAGTAGCATTTAGCCTCAATTAATAATTGAAAGGTCAATAGTCCAATTTCGGATGGTTGGGTTTCATTGTATGTCGCCGATAGCCCAGATTTCTCGTCTAAAACAATTTCACAGGTTGTTTGGCCCACTCCATTCCTAGGCATAGTCTAACACCCAAAGCTTTTCGTATTTAAGTTAGCTTGACATTCATAGGTTCAAAATGATAGTTTTTAAACAATGCTCATTAATTAGGATGTTTTTTCTTATTTTTAGAGAGAACAAGAATATAAAAAGATCATAGCCTCTTTAGGATTGGCCTTAAATAAAAATGGAGACGAGCCTCACCGAACGAAAATAAATGTGGGGCCCTCAATAATTGAGTATTAAAATGATTAGAATTTGGAATGGTCGTTTAGCGAATTTCCACGGCCTTTCCTAAACAATATTACGTTTGAACCTTTAAGAGAGATTTAATTAAATTTATCTTCCTAAACTCAGGTGCACGTTGATGTGACCCAAATCCCAATCTCGATGAAGTCGAAACGTGTCGACAATCACGTGTACACTGGTTGTGACGTGGTTAGAAATATGTTTCACGACGTCGCAAGTCTTTTAAAATAAATAATGGTAAAAGTGCTATACAAATAAAAGCACATAAGTTAGCATGTATTAGAATCAGATAAAATCAAATACAACAGTTAAGCCACCATTCTAGAACCACGGAACTCGGGAATGCCTAACACCTTCTCCCAGGTTCACAGAATTCCTAACTCAGATTTCTGGTTCGCAGATCGTAGCAGAGTCGTATTTTTCCTCGGTTCGAGATTCAAATCGGTTACTTGGGACACCATAAATCTCCCAAGTGGCGACTCTGAATAATTAATAACCAAATCCCGTTCCGATTTTCCATTAACTGAAAAAACTCCTTTACGCTCCTTGGCGGGGGTGTATAGCGAAAAAAGAAGGTGTGACAATCTCAACCACATGACGGCTAATATCCTTGTCTCTGGGGATCATTTGGAATCTACCCAATTGTCTTAGTACTATATACGGCGCATAGGGTTGGATGCTTCGGATGCCCATCAAAAGGAAATGAGGTCCAGTGGCGGGCATATACACAACTTCATCCACAGAGAGCCAACCGAATGTCCATTCTATTTGTTTTGCAGTGATGACCCGGAGATGCGACACCCATACTGTGACACCCTCCGGTAATTTAAACCCATCAACCATGTTGCCAAATTCTTTTATGCAGCTCTTTGTTGGCGACCCGTAATACATGAACCGAGGCCTATTGCATATATGCTCGATCATCCATATTTGCAGCAGCAAGTTACAACCTTTGAAGAAATCTCCTCCTACTTTACAGATAGTGAGAGCACGGAAGAGGTCGGACAAGATCATTGGAGCGAGAGCACTTTTAGCTTGGGTCATTAAAGTGCTAACGACCCATGCTATCCGTGTGTCGATGTTCCCTTCCTTTTGCGGGAATACTAAAAGACCCAAGAAATACACCATGAATGCAAAACATCGATGCTCCTCCCACTTGAGCCGATTACCCTTGCTACAAATAAGATTTTCAGGGTTTTAGAATCATCCAATGTGTCCATACCTCTGATATATAAATTGCAGGTGCAAAAGCCATCCGATAAGTCGGGATTGTGAACTTTTATGCTGATTTTAAAGGAATCCAGAAATTTGTGCACAACGAGGGCTCTGGTGCAATCAAGTATTGATGTCTCAAAGGGATTGTATGGGTCCCGATATATCCAGTCATTTCCTCTAAAGTCGGGGTGAGATCAAAGTCCGAGAGTGGAAGACATTGTGGGTCGGGTCCCAAAAAGTGATTAACGCCTTTATGATTTCTCCCCTGGGGTTAATTTTCAATAAACCAGTGAGGCCTCCCAGATGTGCGTTGACCCTTTTCTGCCCTGCTTCCCCGAGATCATTCCACCGTAGTCACAAATACAAGGGAATTTTGTTCATTATCGTACTCATTCTGCACATTTATTAGGCGAATCAGTATTCTCAAAACATTAAAACCGACATTTTATGAAATTTATTTTAAAACAAGGACCGACTTTGCGAACACGGCCTTTCAACACTTCAGAGAGAAGGTTTTTCAGGTTGTGCTTGCTTACCAGTCAGAATAAAATTCAAAGGTGGCCATTTGTGCAAGATCAGCCTTCCGGCGTCCCTTGCGGTAACGTTCGGCTATTACCGGCTGTTATGGCATCATCTGATTTATTTCGAAACAAGTGAATAAACTCGAACCTTTGTTTTGGCATTTTTGCAAAAGGGGTTGGATTTGGCAAAATAATTTATCAAAACCCGAAAATATTATTGAAAAACTCCCAATTCTTTTCCTTTTTTTTGTTTGTTTTTGTTTGAAACATCCGGTAGATTTCAGAGCTATTTTAAGCATTAGTTTTACAAGTGATCACCCTAGCACTGCTATTTTTCTCAATTTATTCTCCTTGTTCACAAGCCGGTCAACATGAGAATTCAAGGCAAATAAACGCACAAGTAGCACGTAAAATGTATCAGGATTGTATTTTATTTCAGGGCACCTGTCCTAGACGGACCCAACCCCTGTGTTGAGCCCCCTAAGTCAAATGCATGATGCAAATAAACGTTCTTACTAGGGATCCGGCATGAGGTTTTGCTATACTAAGTATAAAACCTCGGTATAGGGTCTAGACTGTGCACCCGAACGGACAACTCGGGTTGAGGATGGGAATACGTACCGGGAACCGAAAGGCCATCCGGCTTAGTAACTTGTCCGGCCTCTTACTTATTTCAAGGTAAGACGCTAACAGAATAGGGAGTCTCAACTAGTAAGCACATCCCTGGAGGTGAGAAGTGAAGGGTTTTGTAGCAGTTCATATACACAGTTCAGATAATATCAAAGCGGTAAAACATGTGGCATTTAGCACAGAACATGTAAGCAAAATAGAAGAAGCCAAAAATAACAGTTATTGCAAGCTCGAATTCTTGAACCCTGAACTAGAGATTCTGGGTTCGCATCCCCAGCAGAGTCGCCAGAGCTGTCACACCTCCTTTTGTTACATGGCTACCCCGAAGGGTAAAACGTATAATGGAGTTTTTTTAATTAAAGTGACATTATTCGAAATGGGATTAATTATTTATTTAAGAGTCGCCACTTGGGATAGGTTTGGCTTTTGGCGTCCCAAGTCACCGGTTTATTTAGAATCCCAAATCGAGAATAATTTTCCGACTGCCCAAATGGAGTCTGCGAACCAGAAATTCTTAGGTAAGGAATTCTGTTGACCCGAGGGAAGGTGTTAGGCATCCTCGGATCCCGTGGTTCTAGCACGGTCGCTTAAACTATAATAAATGGCCAAGGATCTGATTTTTATACATGTTCTAACCTATAGTACAATTTTAAATTATTAACCGCTTCATGTCATTTTTAATAATATTTACAATGTCATTAAAACACGCCTCGAACCATGTCACATAAATGCACCCGGATTCTCGACACATTTTAATATCACTGAGACTTGGATTTGGGTCACATAAATGCTCACCCGAGTTTAGGAAGATATTTTTATTAATAAAATTTGCGCCTATAGCACCTACGCGTTTAGAAATTCGTGGAAGGGCAGGAAATTCACTAAACAACACTTCCAATTTTTATATATTTTATTAAGTTCAGGAGCCTCACGTAGTGTTTGATTAAGTTGAGTGTGGCTCACTTTATTTTATAAGGGCAACCTAAAGCATACTAAGTTTTCTGTTACGCTCGTATCTAAACATGTCCTAATAATTTTATACATGAAAGATCTATTTAAAGAGATTTAACATTTTACGTTTCCAGCCTCATTCATGGCTGGTCATGTAACTTGGGCTTCATCTATAGTTAGCCCAGAAATCTTCACGTTATGGCTGCTAACAATTGGGCTTTCAGACAAAGTCCAGAAACACTGGACTGTGAGTGCATTGTAGGAAAATTATAGCAACCCCCTTTTATTGATTATGTTCTCGTTGCAAAATTATACAAGTGATCATGCTGAAGTGTACATTAAGGTATTCTAAAGAAGAGGATGATAATGATTTCACATTAATAAGTCATAAGTCGAATTTCAACCCTAATATTTAAAGGAAAAATTCGAAGTACTCATCATTCAGAGTATATGCGTGTTCAGTTGTAAAATCTCTACTACAACTCAAATTACAAACATTAAGTAAATTTTGACCAAACTATTTTTTAAATCTACTGGAACTTAGGCAAATTTAAAGCAGAGTCCGGATACAATCCATAATTAATACATGTTCATGTTCAATACAACACCAAAATACTACTAAAATAAATAACAGTCATCGTATGAAATGAAACAAACGTATTATTGTCTTCATGATCAGCTACAAACTCGAATGTACATGGCTATAGCTCTCATATTTTTGAGTAAGGATTGGTACCCGGAGTGTCAACAGGAAAGAAAGCATATGAGCAAAATGAAGCAAGTAGCAAGCAAGCAACAGCCAGTCAACCAGTAAACACCCAGAAATTCAGGAGGTTTTGAGAAAAAGCAAATAGTACGAATTGATCTCTAGAGCAGCTCAATATGCACCTTCAGTCCATTGTCAACTTGTTATCAAGGAATAAATTCAATCAGAAGAAAACAACACAACAAGATTTCTGAAGAATGTATAAGAGACTAATATGTATTTTATATATTCTAATTCACTAAAAGCTTGAAGGAAAAATCTGCTCGAAAAAATCCAAAAGTCCCCTTGAAATGATCAGATTGTTCTCTTTTATAATTGAAGTCCCCTTGAAATGATCAGATTGCTCTCTTACGACAACAATTATTTGTTTTCCTTTCAGTCCCTTATCCAATTTTCAGTTTTGCCTGAATAGTCCTTGGTTTTATGACTTGTGACTCAAGCTTGAGGCAGAAATTAAACTTAGACCCCTCACTAGAATGTTCTAGGAGTTTGCTACAAGATTCCCTATATTCAAATACTCGTAATATCCCTATCTCTTTTCCTAATTACTGACCTAACGGTTGTTAACCTTGGTCCTCATTTGTTTGGTCAAATCTGACCCTAATTATTTGCATACAGGTCATAGGTCAAAATCAAGGTCTGAACTACAGACTCAATTATGTAAAAGTAAACAACCAAAGAGTTTAAGAATTAATCAATGCAACTCATGGATTCAAGCAAGCATCTCAATGTGGATTTTACACTATTTAGTAGCAAGGGATGAAACCAATTATCACAACTTTCAAATTATATGAATACTCATGAAAACTAAACACCTGATAGGTGGGCATGCCTATTTTTATATGTCAAAATCAATGAACCAAAACAATTAGAAAAGGAACCCAATCAACTATGCAGGATTTATAAAGTTGACCAACACTCAGCAGAGAACTAAAAGGCAAGTAAAGGGTAACGGAGATTAAACACTCAAGCTATACGTAAATAAAAACCCAAGAAATTAAACAAGCCTGGTATCAGAAGTTAAAATATTCAGAAAACTTAGCCTAACAAATGCAAATTCAGAAGATCAAAATTATTAGAGAAAGAACCATGACAGGTGTAAGACTCTAAAAGGAGACGCCTACACAAAATTTTCAAACATGATGTAAAACAAATAAATCAACAAAGATGAGCATTTAACAACCATTCAAATTTTTTCGAGATAAACAAACGAAAAGTCAGGAGACAAGGATGAGCATGAGATCAAACTACTCAGAAGATCTTGAAGGTGAAACATAGAAGACAAATGAATTTGAGCCAGTAATCAAAAGAATAGCAGGCAAGGATGACAATTCAGAACACTTTAGGATGAGAATGTAGAAATCAAGTAAAATTTAAAGAAACAAAGCAATTAAACAAGAAATATATACAAAAACACAAGCATTAACATCAGTTAGAGCACATGAAACTTAGCTTTCGTTCATGCAACCCTAAATTGGAACTCTTCCAGTTGTACGATTCTCTGACCGTTTTTGAGAGGTCTTTTAACTTCTAAGGCTTTCGCCTTGAGTATTGAAGAGGGAAAAAGGGTTCGGGGGGGGGGGGGGGGGGTCGATTATTTTGAGACAAGGTAAAATCTCAGATTTGATGTTTCATTGTTCCCAGTTGTGTTTGAGGGTTGTGGGTGGTAGGGTCGTGGAAAGGAATATGATATGGTCATCTGGGACCAATTTGACGGGGTTCTGGTGAATTTTAGGGTTTAGGGTTAGTTTTGATTTGATATTCGAGCCGGTCCATTAGGATTTGAAGGGTATGGTTTAGACGGTTGAAAAGAGGGAGGGGAGGTGGTTCAGGGGTGTTGTTTTGGGTTGGTTTGAGGTTGGGTCGCCGGAGACGGTGGTGCCGACGAACCTTCTTTCAAATATTCGACAAGTTAGGGGCTTGTTCGAAAAAAACTAACCACGGAAAGAGAAAGACGGGGTCGAGGTGGTTCTGTGGTGTAAATATGAGGTTGTTTGGTGACCGGCCGCCGCCATGAGGCGATTTCCGGCGCGGCATTAGGGTGGTTGATGGGCGGTCTACGGTGGTCTTATGGCGGTAACGAGGTGGTGATACACCGGAGATATAGGTACGAGGAAGGTGTGTTTGTCTCTGAGTATATGGAGACTTTTGGACATATATATTTAAGTTTGGGCATGGCTTCAGGGCCGTTGGATGGCCTGTGATCAACGGCTATGATGAATCGCCCCAAAACGGTGTCGTTGTGGAGCGTCTCTTTGTGGACTAGGTCGAAGACGCCGGTTGGGCTGGGTATGGGTCATTTTTATAAGGTTTAATGGGTTTTGGCCACCCAAGTTTGGCCCAATTGTGGGCAGCCTGGGTGATTTATTAGAGAATCCCCCTTTTTGTTCTTTTTATTTTGTTTTATTTTTTTTAAATTCCTAATTGCATTTTAAAAAATTCTAATTGAGCTAAACAACCTAATAATTACCCATTGTGCAAAAAATAAAAATAAAAATGCAACAAATAAAAATGGAACACAAAATGCAAAACAATTAAAATGCCGGAAATGTCACTTAATTATGTGATTTTTGTATAACCCTAACTACCAATTAATCTAGCAAAATCATGAAATTAAAATCCTAAATGATTGTGCAATACTGTATATTTTATGATTTTATGCATGCATTAATGAAAACACAATGACACGCGCAATTAAATTCTAAAAGAATAAATAAATAAATATTTAAAAGGAAAAATCCTAAACTTGAAAGTTCTGTAAAAATTGTCTTAATAGGGTAAAAATCACATGCTCAATACTCAATAATCCTCATCCAATGAAGCACTGAGTGGGATTTTGTACGTCCACAACCATATGAACCATATCTTGGGAGTTTCAATTTTGCAAACAATCTTATTTATATCGTAATCGTAAAGTGGAAGTTTTGAACGACCCATTCATTCCACTTATTCTAGTCTTAATTTTGCGAACAAGTTTATTTGCAATTTGCAAATGAAAAAGCTAAATTACAGGGATAAATACTCAAAGTTAGGGAATTTTGAGTAACTTTTTGGCCTGAAATGTAATCTTTGGAGCAAAGGAACTTTTCCTGTCTTCCACCACTAACCCAAGTTAAAAATCAAAATGCATCATAGAGTTTTTCCATCTTTTCGTCTTCAACTTTTCCGTTGTGCTTTACATTGATTATTTTCGTTCTTTTGCTTGGGTTGAAACTAAAACCCAATGGAACCTAACCATTTGATAATAGTCCTTCTCTCCAGGCAAGGATAGAACATTATAAGGAGCAGTTAGGAGGGAATATGTCATTTCTTAATCTTATTTATATAGGCGGAGTTCTAACTTTTAACAGAAATGATATTGTACAATAAATACGCGGCAGCTAAAGATGAACAGAATTTCAGTTGTAAGATTGCTCTTTTATGCTTTTACTAAAATTTTCTTATAATATTGTCAAACTATGTCCTTTCGGGCAGGGGTAAGGCTCGTCTACATATTACCCTCCCCAGATCCCACCTGGTGGGAGTATACTGGATAGTTGTTGTTGTTGTATTGTCAAACTACAACACCAATGCCAGTTGGATCAAAAAGTATAATTAAGCAAATTTGAAGTTTTAGCAGATTTCACATTAAATTCAATCGCCTCCAAATTTTAAAGTCAACTTTGTATTAGTATATCCAACAAGAATTTATGTTGGCCAGTTAATTTCTCACACAAAATTTAAATTTCACATAAAACTCAATTTTTTCAAAGTGCGACGGTGGCACTTTTAATGTGAAACTCGAAATTCCTCCACCAAAATCATTCGATTCCCATCAATATTCAAGTTTTTTCGTTAAAAAAATGAATCAGTGCATGAGTTGATTTGGAATTTATTTCTTTCCTTAATAAATCAACTAATCAAAAAAGAACAATGTATAGTACTTCACACGCAAATTAAAAATAAATTACATACAAATTTAATGCAAATTTGAATATCTATAACAACTTACATAGTAAAAATAAAATTTATACAACTAATTATATAGTATATGTTATGAAATATTAGATTATGGTGGATGTCCATAACTCCTATAATACCCACTACTTTTATTCATTATCTCCATAACTCCCACTACTCCAATACTTATGGTTGTAACTCCCACACCTCCATGATCTCCCCCATGATCTTCCTCCATGATCTCAAAAGCTTAATGACATATTTATGGAATTCTTTTAGTATACCTCTATGTAGTACTATAAATAGAGGATGAGAAATCATTTTGTAATACACTTGGATATATAGAAGAAATATATTCTCTTCTCTATTTCTCTCTACTTTGTCGTCTATCTTTTGTTTATTACTTTAAGTTAAGTTTTGTAACACGTTATCAGCACGAAGCTCTACTATCTCAAGAATCTCTTTGAGAAAATTAAACAAATATGGATATCTCACAAAGAAAACTTGGATCAACGTCCAATTGTAAAAATATTTGTTTAATTGATTCATGTACCACACATACAATATTCAAAGAGAAGAAATATTTCTCTCATTTAAGTATGTGTAAGGCAGATGTTACTACAATTTCTGATAGTAGTAAATTGATTGAAGGCTCCGGAAGAGCAACTATAACTCTGCCTAAAGGAACAATATTTATCATAGAGAATGCAATGTTCTCTTCCAAGTCCAAGAGGAACTTGTTGAGTTTTAAAGATATCCGTCAAAATGGATATCATATTGAGACAATAGATGAAAATAATCTTGAATACCTCATCATTACAAAGAATGTCTCTGGCCAAAAGAGGGTTATTGAGAAGTTCCCATCTTTATCTTGTGGCCTGTATTGGACAAAATTTAGTGCAATTGAGGCACATTCCACAGTAAACCAAAAGGTTACTGATTCCAATACTTTTGTACTTTGGCATGATCGATTGGGACATCATGGATCAATTATGATGAGAAGGATTATAGAAAATTCATATGGGCATCCATTAAAGAATTTAAAGATTCTTTTAAATAATGAATTTTCTTGCACTTCTTGTTATCAAGGCAAGTTAATTATTAGACCATCACCAACAAAGGTTGGAACTGAGTCACCTACGTTTTTGGAACGTATACAAGGGGATATTTGTGGACCTATTCACCCACCTAGTGGGTCCTTTAGATATTTTATGGTCTTAATAGACGCATCCTCTAGATGGTCTCATGTGTGCCTATTGTCATCACGCAACCTTGCGTTTGCAAAATTAATGGCACAAATAATTCGATTACGAGCACAATTTCCTGATAATCCAATTAAGTCTATTAGACTAGATAACGTTGCTAAGTTTTCATCCCAAGCATTTAATGATTATTGCTTATCAATTGGGATAAAAGTGGAACATCCTGTAGCTCATGTTCACACTCAAAATGGTTTTGCAGAATCTTTAATTAAACGTCTGCAGTTGATTGCAAGACCATTACTCATGAAAACGAGGCTGCCCACTTCGGTTTGGGGTCACGCCATTTTGCATATAGCAATGCTAGTTCGTCTCAGACCGACGGATTATCACAAATATTCCTCGTTGCAATTAGTTTTGGGTCATGAACCTAATATATCCCATTTAAGAATTTTTGGATGCGCAGTATATGTGCCTGTAGCACCGCCATACCGCACCAAAATGGGTCCGCAAAGAAGGTTTGGATTATATGTTGGTTTGAATCGCCCTCCATTATTCGCTACCTCGAAACATTGACAGGGGATTTGTTCACTGCACGATTTGCAGACTGTCGATTCGATGAGACACTTTTCCCAAAATTAGGGGGACAAGTTGGTGAAACCAAACGGGAAATTTAGTGGAAAAATCCATCATTATCTCATCTTGATCCACATACCTCTATTTGTGAAAAAGAGGTGCAAAATATTATCCATTTGAAAAGAATAGCAAATCAAATGCCTGACGCATTCACGGACTTGAAAAGGATAACAAAATCTCACATCCCCGCAGAGAATGTTCCAATCCGTATTGATGTCCCTATTGGACAATCTTCTAATTTCATATCTAATGAGTCGAAAGTACGCCTAAAACGTGGCAGGCCATTAGGTTCCAAAGATCGAAATCCTAGAAAAAGGAAAGCAAATGATCAAAATGACACTACAAAAGAATCTCATGAGGAAATTCACGATTTAATAAATTCTGAGATTCATGAAGAATCCATTGAGCCCGAGACTCAGGAAAATAAGGAACTATCAATATATCCAATCGATATTGAGACAAATTTTAATCGAGTGGATATAGTGGTGGATTATGTCTTTGCATATAATGTTGCACCTAGCATTATGCAAGAAAGTGAGGATCTTGAACCTCAATCTGTTGGAGAATGTCGACAAAGACTTGATTGGCCAAAATGGCAAGAAGCAACCCAATCAGAATTGAATTCACTTGCAAAACGTGAAGTTTTTGGGCCTACAGTTGAAACACTAATGGTGTTAAGCCTGTTGGCTATAGATGGGTCTTTGTACGCAAGTGAAATGAGAAAAACAAGGTACAAAGATATAAGGCACGCCTTGTTGCACAAGGATTTTCTCAAAGGCCTGGTGTCGATTATGAAGAGACATATTCACCCGTAATGGATGCTCTAACTTTCCGTTACCTCATTAGTTTTGCTGTCCTTGAAAAGCTTGACATGCATTTAATGGATGTGGTTACTGCCTATCTTTATGGCTCACTTGATAATGAGATATACATGAAAATTCCCGATGGATTCAAAATGCCAAACACTCATAATTCAAAGCCCCGGGAAATATTTTCAATCAAATTGCAAAGATCATTGTATGGTCTAAAGCAATCAGGACGAATGTGGTATAATCGTCTTAGTGAGTATTTATTAAAGGAAGGCTATATAAATGATGTCATTTTCCCGTGTGTTTTATAAAGAAAACAACGTCGGAATTTGTTGTACTTGCCGTATATGTCGATGACATAAACCTTATTGGAACTTCCATAGAACTCAAAAAGGCAATTGATTATTTAAAGAAGGAATTCGAGATGAAAGATCTCGGAAAGACAAAATTATGTCTTGGTTTGGAAATTGAATATTTGTCAAATGGAATTTTTGTTCATCAATCTGCCTATATAGAAAAGGTATTGAAACGGTTTTACATGGATGGAGCATATCCTTTAAGTACTCCGATGGTTGTTCGATCACTTGATGTGAATAAGGATCCATTCCGACCGCAAGAAAAGAATGAAGAGCTACTTGGTCCTGAAGTACCATATCTTAGTGCAATTGGCGCACTAATGTATCTTGCAAATACTACAAGGCCTGACATAACTTTTTCAGTTAATGTCTTAGCAAGATATAGCTCTGCTCCCACAAGGAGACATTGGAATGGAATCAAACATATATTGCGGTATCTAAAAGGGACTACCGATATGGGCTTATTTTATAGCAATAATTTCAGTCCTGATCTTGTTGGTTATGTTGATGCTGGATATTTATCTGACCCACACAAGGCTCGATCTCAAACAGGTTATGTGTTTATCTGTGGAGGCACTGCCATATCTTGGCGATCGACTAAGCAATCAATTGTGGCTACTTCATCTAATCATGCTGAGATAATCGCTATTCATGAAGCAAGTCGAGAGTGTGTGTGGTTGAGGTCTATAATACATCATATTCGAGACAAATGTGGTTTGAAATGTGACAAACTACCCACGATTTTGTATGAAGACAATGCAGCATGCATAGGCCAATTGAAGGGAGGATTCATAAAAGGAGATAGAACAAAGCATATTTCACCAAAGTTATTTTTCACACATGATCTTCAAAAGAATGGTGATATCAATGTGCAACAGATTCGTTCAAGTGATAATATGGCTGATTTGTTCACAAAATCTCTACCAACGTCAACCTTCAAGAAGCTGGTACACAAGATTGGAATGCGAAGGCTCAAGGATGTGAATTGATGCTCTTTTCAAGGGGAGTTAATGCGCGTTGCACTCTTTTTCCCATACAAGGTTTTGTCCCACTGGGTTTTCCTTGCAAGGTTTTTAACGAGGCAACAAAAATGCATTTTGTTAGATATGTGTACTCTTTTTCCTTTTCTAGAATTTTTTTTTCCCATTGGGTTTTATTTTAGTTAAGGTTTTAATGAGGCACATTAGCTTTGGACATCCAAGGGGGAGTGTTATGAAATATTAGATTATGGTGGATGTCCATAACTCCTATAACACCCATATTTTTATTCATTATCTCCATAACTCCCACTACTCCAATACTTATGGTTGTAACTCTCACACCTCCATGATCTCCCCCATGATCTTCCTCCATGATCTCAAAAGCTTAATGACATATTTATGGAATTCTTTTAGTATACCTCTATGTAGTACTATAAATAGAGGATGAGAAATCATTTTGTAATACACTTGGATACATAGAAGAAATATATTCTCTTCTCTATTTCTCTCTACTTTGTTGTCTATCTTTTGTTTATTACTTTAAGCTAAGTTTTGTAACAGTATACAATTTATCTACAATTTCCATACATGATTTTTTTTCAGTTAAATACATCTAAAATATTATAGAACATAAATACAATTTTTATATAATATGTCTTTTATATATTTTGTATGTGATTTATACACAGTAAAAATAAATTTCTTTTAACTAATTATATATTATACAACTTTCATACATTATTTCTACCCAGTTATATATAACTATAATATCATACAGCTCAAATACAATTTTTATGCAATATTGTTCAATTTTTATATAATATTTAAATAAATAAAATATATAAATAACATAATATAATTTTTCTACAACTTTACAATAACTTTACTACTATTTCTGCAGTATAATGTATATCATGTCGTCGTCGTCTTCTTCTTCTTCTTCTTCTTCTTCTTCTTCTTCTTCTTCTTCTTCTTCTTCTTCTTCTTTTACTCTAAAATTCAGTCAAAATCATGTCTGATCTTCACCAAAACATCCTCAAAATTGAGATATAAACTTTAAACTATATTCCCAATTGCTTGCGACAACACCCAATCCAAACAAATAATATTTTTTGAAAACCCAATTCGAGTTCAAAGCTTCGATCATTTGCTTTACATTACTGGAGTTAGGGATTGAGAGATAGAGAGAGACATCGAGAGAACTCCCAATTATTTTCAATAACACCCAATTCAAACAAATAATATTTTTTAAAAATCCAAATTCAAATTCAACGCTTCAAAACTTTTAAATAACTATCAATTGTGGAATTGCTGCTCTCTTGTACAAGATACGTAGGGGGGAGAGGGGGAGGGAGTGGGATACAGAGAGAGAAGTGTGGGGAAGTGGGAGTGACGGTAAGAATTGATTAATTATCCTTAAATTCTAAAAATGTACATAATAGGTAATTTTATATACAGGGGTGATTAAAGTGAAACTTGAGTAGGGAGAGTGATAAGGTTATAGCGTATATATACGTAAAATCTCATAAATGTTTTCATTCCTATACACTATTTGAAACCTTATTATGAAAAATGTCTCTATTTTTTATTTTTCCTGAACTAAATATAGTTTAGTTACATATATACAATCCATTATTAGTGCCTTAAAGTAGGGATTTAGTTCCATTTTTCTCTATTTTCTCTCCATTCTTTTTTTAATAACTCCTTCCAGTTGCGTTTGAAAATTTATTGTTGTTTGACAACCCACAGCTCCTCATAAATTTCAAGCTAATCTCATGATTTTCATTTAAGCGTGTCAACCGGGCCGGGTTGACCCGGGACCGGCCCGGACCGGACCGACAAAACCAGGGATCGGACCGGACCAGTTAGCAGAGGCCGGGCTGGGCTGGGTTCTAGGGGGGTAGGGGGTTGGTGTTAGAAAATACGCTTAACGCTAGAGGGGGGGTGAATAGCGTTATAATAAAAATTAGCGTAAACTTGCGGAATTTAAAAATTGCAGGAAAGAAATAAGTGCGATAAGTAAATAAATAAGAACGAACGCACCGATGTATCCTGGTTCACCACAACCCGTGGCTAGTCCAGTCCCCGAGAGACTCTCTCGAGATTTCCACTAACACTGTTAAGCTTACGGGTGCTCAACAAACCGTTACAGTTTCTCAAGGATACCACACCTTAAGACTTCACTTGCTTGAGGATACCTCACTCCAAGACTTCAACCACTAAGACTATAGGTACTTAGCAAACCCGACAAATGAGAAGATATGTTCTTCTCAAACAACTCTCTTTTACAACAAATACTCTCTCAATAAAGTGGATAAAGAGAAACAAAATAAGCTCTATGAACAACACAAAGTTGTCTATCAAATGGCTCAACAAAAGCTCTAAAATGATGCTTGAAAATGATCAATATGTATATCAATATATGCAGGAGTTGTGTGTTTAAAATCAGCTCAAAAGACCTCTTTTTATAGGTGAAAAAGTGGTGCTGACCGTTGCTTAATTGATAAATAAAATCCCTGATTATGTGCTCAGACAATCGATTGTTTGGAGTAGACAATCGATCGTTTGACCAATGTTCAAAAAACAGATTCCTGATTTTAGGCTAAACAATCGATTGTATGGACTAAATAATCGATTGTATTCAACGTTCAAAAATCAATTTAGGATTCTGTGGGAACGGTCAAAATATAATCGATTGTATGAAAATGACAATCGATTGTTTATGAATATAATCGATTGTATGACAAAAACAATCGATTGTTTTGATGTTTAAAAACTTCGGTTGCACACTGTCTCAAAATAATCGATTGTTAAAAGTAGACAATCGATTGTTTGCTATTTTGAAAAACTTCAGATCATACTGTCTTAATACAATCGATTGTTAAAACTATATAATCGATTGTTTGCTATGTTGAAAAACACAATCGATTGTAAGGAGCATATAATCGATTGTTTAGGTCCAGATTTAAAAGACATGTTTAAAAACCATTTTGACTAAAATACAAATCATTTTGGTTTAGCACAAAGATGTATGTTTATGATAAAAATGTTTTATGCATGTTTATGATGACCTAATGTTGAGCCAAAGGATAAGATAACTTAAATGTTGTCCTTACATTGGTCTACCAAACGACCTACGTCTTGGGTCTTCGGTCTTGAACTCTTTGGCTCGTTCATGCAATTCCGTCATCAGTATGCTTCTTGCCATTTGATTGATTGTCATACAATATCGTTGTTTGACACTTGACTTCATTGTTTGTCATTCATCAAAACCTATACCTGAAAATCATGCTCATACAACCAAAGCGCACATATCATAGATATACATGGTTTCCAACAATTTCCCCCTTTTTGATAATGACAAACAACAGAAGATATGCATATTGAATTCCCCCTAAATTCATGCTATATCTCAACATACAATTTATGCAACCAATTCAATTCAATGTAATTCCCCCTTAATTAAAGCATGCATATCGCCCATATTCTTCCCTCTTTTGGAATTAGCAAAAAGAGTATACCAAAAAGTTATTTAAACCATTGACGATACCAATCGTTATAGATAAGATCATATAAAAAGTTAGTAAATGGCATACTAATAATAACGATCATTTTCCTCAACTATGCCAATTGTTATTTAAACTAAAAATATTCATCAAAACATGAATCAATCATTTATTATAAAACCAATTGATACTATTTGTTATTCAAAAATAAGACTTCTTAAAGCATGTATCAACCAAAACTGATATAGATTATTTGCACATATCAACTCATTGCGTTTTTATTCAAAATACGGACGTTCCCCCTTAATGCATTAAGGTTTCGTGCTTGGTGCATCCACTACAATATTGTAGTCTTCAAGCACACCTGCAAAAAGAACCTAAAAATAGGTTTTTGGTACCCAACTTCTTTTGGGTCCTTGGGGGTTAGGATAATAACAATTATAATCAACACATAAATCTCTATGTTTATCAAAACAGACGGGTGCAATGTGTCCTACCCGATTATAATAGTGACATATAACATTAGGATTATGCATATGTCTAGGTTGAGCCAAATGCGTTCTAGGTGATCTAAAGTTGTTCCCCCTAGAACCGTTGAATTTCCTATAGTCATGTCTAGGTGGTCTAAAATTATTCATTCTAGACTCATTTACAAAATTCCTAGAATTGTGTCTAGGTGGTCTAAAATTATTCATTCTAGACTCATTAGCAAAAGTCCTAGAGTTGTTTCTAGGTTGTCTATAATAATTAATCTTAGACTCATTTGTGAGGTTCCTAGAATTCTTTCTAGATGGACCAACCTCATTACTTATATCCTTTTTATTCACTTCAATTTTAGGACTATCAACACTACGTTTTTCTAGTGCGTTCCTAAGTTCTATGTTCTCTAATTTTAAAGAACTACTAGAGGAACAATTAGAACATTTATCAATAGAAGAGGCTTCATTCAATTCCTTGATTTTATTTTTGAAATCAACAATGTCATTTTCCAAAATTTTATTTTCTTTTTCTAAAACTTCAATTTTATTTATAAGAACACCATTTTCATTAGTCAATTTTTCAAAATCTTTTTCTTGTAAAGAAAATGTTTTCTGAAAATCTGTTTCTTGCAAAGAAAATGTTTTCTGCAAAGAAAATGTTTTCTTCAAATCTTTTATCATTTTGGAAGCATTAACAAATTCACCATACAATTCATCATAGGCATTTTGTAATTCTTCAAACGAGTGAGAGTTAGATGTACTTACCTCTTCTTCGTTTGCCACGAGACACAATGCGGCGGTTCCATCGCCCGAGCTGTCCGAATCCTGTGATACGCGCCTATGGCGTTTCTTCTTTTTCTTGTCCTTCTTCATAGACTTACAAGACTTTTCAATTATATCATTTGAAATATTATCATCATCCCTTTCCGAATCACTTACCTCTTCTCATTTAGAGGATGAGGCTTTGAAGGCAAAATTTGAATTGCTTCTAAGATAAGGATTAAGAATTGTGCTATCATAAGTTTCGAGATTACCTCTCAGTCCATCAATTGTGATATCCATGAATTCCATCGATTCTTGAATGGCATTGGCTTTGGAGCGCCATTCGGGAGTGAGACTCCGTAGGACTTTTCGAACAAGATCTTTGTTCGTGTAAACTTTCCCGAGAGCATGGAGATCGTTGACGATTCTTAAAAATCGTTCAAACATAACACCAATGGGTTCCTTCTCCATTTTAAAGATTTCATATTTATGTGTTAGAAAATCAATTTTGGCTTCTCGGACTTGAGGCGTACCTTCATAAATGATCTCGAGCTTATCCCACATCTCCTTGGCGGTTGTGTAGCAAGAGATTTTTTGATAAACATCTGGATTCACCACACAATATAATACATGGATGGCCCTTGCATTATTTTCAACTTTCTTGATGTTCTCGGCATCATATTCATCTTCCTTCTTTGGAACCGTGGTTTCTCCAACTTTCTTTGTTGGCATTGGTTCACCATTTTTTATGATTTGCCACAAACGAAAACTGTTTGCTTTGAGGAAGATACTCATCCGTTCTTTCCAATATGAATAGTTTGTTCCGTCAAATAGTGGAGCACAAGTGGTGGACTGTCCTTCATCCATCGTTCCTGCGTTCAATAATTTCAACAGAAAAAATATATATTTCTCTCAACCGGTTAACGCTTTCAGAGAGTTAGGCTCTGATACCAATTGTTAGAAAATGCGCTTAACGCTAGAGGGGGGGTGAATAGCGTTATAATAAAAATTAGCGTAAACTTGCGGAATTTAAAAATTGCAGGAAAGAAATAAGTGCGATAAGTAAATAAATAAGAACGAACGCACCGATGTATCCTGGTTCACCACAACCCGTGGCTAGTCCAGCCCCCGAGAGACTCTCTCGAGATTTCCACTAACACTGTTAAGCTTACGGGTGCTCAACAAACCGTTACAGTTGCTCAAGGATACCACACCTTAAGACTTCACTTGTTTGAGGATACCTCACTCCAAGACTTCAACCACTAAGACTTTAGGTACTTAGCAAACCCGACAAATGAGAAGATATGTTCTTCTCAAACAACTCTCTTTTACAACAAATACTCTCTCAATAAAGTGGATAAAGAGAAACAAAATAAGCTCTATGAACAACACAAAGTTGTCTATCAAATGGCTCAACAAAAGCTCTAAAATGATGCTTGAAAATGATCAATATGTATATCAATATATGCAGGAGTTGTGTGTTTAAAATCAGCTCAAAAGACCTCTTTTTATAGGTGAAAAAGTGGTGCTGACCGTTGCTTAATTGATAAATAAAATCCCTGATTATGTGCTCAGCCAATCGATTGTTTGGAGTAGACAATCGATCGTTTGACCAACGTTCAAAAAACAGATTCCTGATTTTAGGCTAAACAATCGATTGTATGGACTAAATAATCGATTGTATTCAACGTTCAAAAATCAATTTAGGATTCTGTGGGAACGGTCAAAATATAATCGATTGTATGAAAATGACAATCGATTGTTTATGAATATAATCGATTGTATGACAAAAACAATCGATTGTTTTGATGTTTAAAAACTTCGGTTGCACACTGTCTCAAAATAATCGATTGTTAAAAGTAGACAATCGATTGTTTGCTATTTTGAAAAACTTCAGATCATACTGTCTTAATACAATCGATTGTTAAAATTGTATAATCGATTGTTTGCTATGTTGAAAAACACAATCGATTGTAAGGAGCATATAATCGATTGTTTAGGTCCAGATTTAAAAGACATGTTTAAAAACCATTTTGACTAAAATACAAATCATTTTGGTTTAGCACAAAGATGCATGTTTATGATAAAAATGTTTTATGCATGTTTATGATGACCTAATGTTGAGCCAAAGGATAAGATAACTTAAATGTTGTCCTTACATTGGTTCTACCAAACGACCTACGTCTTGGGTCTTCGGTCTTGAACTCTTTGGCTCGTTGATGTAATTCCGTCATCAGTATGCTTCTTGCCATTTGATTGATTGTCATACAATATCGTTGTTTGACACATGACTTCATTGTTTGTCATTCATCAAAACCTATACCTGAAAATCATGCTCATACAACCAAAGCGCACATATCATAGATATACATGATTTCCAACAGTTGGTCCGTTAGGATTTTTTGGTGCAGGAACCGGACCGGACCGGTATAGTCAACAGTACCGTGAACCAGTATGGACCGGCCCGGTTCAACGGTAAAAAAATTTTTTGTTTTGAATATGTGGGCCCACATTACCGTTGGCCAACGGACAATTTTGCAAAAATGACCATTTTTTATTATTTTTTTGTATTTATTAATTTACAATATTAACTCTTCGTAAAATCTATTAATACCCTCATTTCTTCTTCATTTCTTCACTCAAAATTCTTATCTTAATCTCAATTCTCAAATTATCAATCTATATCTTCCCTTCAATTTGCAAGATTTCATATTTTATTTATCACTCTTTTCCCGAATATAATTTATCGCAATTTGTCATTCGGAATTTGAAGCTTGAAGTTCAAAATTGAAATACTTGCTTGACATTTGTTCGTGGTAACACCGGATTTGCGTAATCAAGTGCTTAATTTATTGTCGAATTCGGTGCACTCCCTCCAACTCTTTCTCTTATTTAATATTTTAATTGCATATTTAATTTTAGCTTATATTTTCATTTTTACAATGTGTTTAATGCTGCTAGGGGTGAAAATAAAAAATGAGGTAGTCCTGTAGCTTCTGGTAGTAATAGTAATGACCCAATAACACATGTTTCTGAATCATTGCCTAATAAGCAAGATGTAGAGATTGATTATGAGCAATTACAAGAAGATTTTGGAATAGAAGATAATGAAATTGGAATAGAAGATGAGATACCACCTACACCTAGTAGTGGAAATGTTGGTAGTATTGGAGTTGAGTTGATAGTGCTACAAGGGATAGAAGACCACCAGTGGCTCCGACTTCTAATCGTAAAAGAAGAAGTCCGGTATGGAAATTTTTTTGAAATAATAGAAGGTACTAATAGTGTTAAGTGCAAATTTTGTAATGAAACTTTTCAACATTTGACCGGAGGAAATTTAGGGGGAACTGGAACACTTACAAGACATATGAGAGCTGACCATCCATAGAATGAGTCAATAATTTTTAAAAGTGGCCTTGATTTATTTTCAGACTTTCAGTTGGGAAGCAATGCTTTGTAAGTTTTAGTATGTTTCAGAGATTGTATTAGATCGGAACGAAGAAATCAAGGAAAGGAAGATGTTGATAGCCCAGAAGACGAAGAACTTGGACTTGGAGATATTGATTATGATGAATTTGCTAAGGCGATGCAAAACATTTGAAATTACTACTTCACTAGTTTACTTGTTAGAAAAAATGTAAACATTTCATTTTTTACTTATTAATTTGAAATTGAGAAATAAAGTAGCACTTGCAATAAAGTGTAATTTTTTCCCATCTTACTTGTATTCATTCAATTATTACAAAGTATTAATATAATTATAACTTAATAGTTATACTTAATTCCAAAAAAAAATTTAAAAATATACTAAACCCGGCCCGGCCCTCTTCAACTCGTAATCCGTATAGTTCAATTTTAACCCGAACAAATCCGGCCCGTTAAGAAACCGGTACTGCTCAACCCGGCCCGGCCCGGAACCCGAACGGGTCGAAATAATTGCGGCTCGGACCGGATCGGTTGAACCGTCTAACACCTTTATTTTCGTTTCTTACCCTAAACACGCTTCGTTCAACCATAAAATGATATGTCCTTTTACTCATCCTCAATAATCCCTATCCAATGAAGCATTGATTGGGATTTTGTACGGTAACAACCATATGAACTATATTTTGGGAGTCTTAATTTTGCGAACAATCTTATTTATATCGTTTCTTAAAGTGGAAGTTTTGAACGATCCATTCATTCCAGTTATTCCAGTCTTAATTTTGCTATCAAATTTATTTGCAATTTGCGAATGAAAAAGTTAAATTATGGAGATAAATACTCAAAGTTAGGAAGTTTTGAGCAACTTTTTAGTCTGAAATGCAAGCTTTGGAGCAAAGAAAATTTTCTTACGTTCCACCAATAATCCAAGTGAATAATCAAGATGGGCCATAGGGTTTTTCCATCTTTTCGACTAGAATTTTTCCGTTGTGCTTTACATGAATTTTTTCATTCTTTTGCTTGGGTTGAAACTAAACACCAAAGGAACCTAATCATTTGATAATATAATCATTTTCTCCGGGCAAGGGTAGAACATTGTAAAGAGTAGTTATGAGGGAATATATCATTTCTTAATCTCATTTATATAGTCGGAGTTCTAATTTTCAACAAATATGATATTGTACAATAAATATACAGTAACTGAAGGCAAATAGAATTTCCGTTATAAGATCGTTCTATTATACTTTTATTGAATGATATCGTAACAACATTGTCAAACTATAACACCAATCACAGTTAGATCAAAAAGTATAATTAAGCAGATTTGAAGATTTAACAAATTTCAAATTAAATTCAATCGCCTCCAAACTTTAAAGACAACTTTGTATTAGTATTTCCAACAAGAGTCTATGTTGCCCAGTTAATTTTGTAAGATATATGGACTTATATCTACATACATATGAACAATATATGGATAAATTATATGTTATGTGCTATCTTTTGGTTTAGCCTAATTTTGTGGTCTTATGGACATTATGTTAAGGGGGCCAATGTGTTGTCATATAAAGTGTAGGACTAATGTGTAGATACCCAAAAGGGTAACCTTAGTTAATGATGGGCTAACTAAGGTTACATATATGTAACCATGGTTACAAGCTTGTGACTCTTGAGTTATGTAACTCTTGTGACTCTTTTATGTAACTCTTTTGTTATAAAGTGGGGGTTATGGTTCCCACATTATTGCAAGACAAGACTCTTCTTCCTCCCATTGAATCAAGAGCAAATACACCATTGTTGTCTTGCAAATAATTGTGGAAAACCATATGCCATTTTGATCATTGTCATATTATTATTGTTGTGGGTCAATTCACATATTGTTTAAGCCTTGTGAAGTATTCTTGTGGTGTCATACATCTTCAAGACATTCTTGAAGGAAGGATCAAAGGAGCAATCTTCATAAGGACTAAAGGACAATCATCAAAGGAGGTTCAACAAATTCCACACATGGATTCAGGTTAGCTTCCGCTCATGTAGTTTAATTCCGAATTGTTCAATATGAAGGTTATTGTCTTTAGTAGGAATCATAATCCTAACAATTGGTATTAGAGCCACCTTCATATTTGGATAATTTGGATGTTCATAAGATTCATGTTATGTTAGGATTCATGTTCAAGTAATGTTAGAATTTTATTTATGAAATTCTAGTACCATGAAATAGCATGATTTTATGAATGTTGTGTTTTGTTGAAATTTGATGTTTTGATGTCATGTTAACTTTACTTGAATTAAAACATTGTATTAAGCATGATTTTAGTTGGTAAACAACATGTTTTCTTGTTTAAGATTCTTGTTGAAAATCATGTTTTATTCAGAAAATTTTCGCAAAACAGTATCCAAAAATAATCGATTATCTTGGAAGTTAATCGATTATTTTAAGACACTACCTAAAGATAATCGATTATTTTTCTTAGATAATCGATTATCTCTCAAGTTTTAGAATTCTGGCAGTTTTTGGAACACCAGAATAATCGATTATCTGTCTTAGATAATCGATTATTCTGGTCTAGTGAGTTTGAAACGTTTTTTCGTATACCAGATAATCGATTATCTATTTCAGATAATCGATTATTCTGGTCCAGTAACTCAGAAAATTTTTCTTAATACCAGAATAATCGATTATCGGGTTTAGATAATCGATTATTCTGGTCCAGTAACTTATGAAATTTTTTTTATGCCAGAATAATCGATTATCTGTTTAAGATAATCGATTATCCTGGACCAATAAGGTTAAAAATGTTTCAAATCTTTTAAGTTTCAGATTTTAATTGACATAAAATGTTTAAGTTTGATTATTAATGTATTATACATTAATATTTAAGTTTTGAATGTTAATTGTTTTTTAGTCCATCAATTTTCATATTTTTGGAATTGTCCTCTCAAGTAAAATAACAATTAATATTCAGTTGTTGCATGTCAAAACATGTAACATATTAAGTTAAGATTCATAATATGGCTTAAGGAACTAAAGTTTTTAGCATCTAATATTTTAAATTAGTCAATTGAAGCATTATGTTGCCAAAGTAACCTCTATTGTGTAGATTAATTAATCTTGAAATATAAGATGACTGTGGATTTTAGTCTTCCATGCGTTTAACACCGGCCCAAAGGAAGGTTGTTATTTGGCAGGAATTCAAACATGCTTGTGGTGATAAATATGAGACAATTATTTGGTTTTTCATGTGAATATTAAATCGGCCCAAAGGAAGGTTTGATATTTGACAGGAGTTTATTGTCTATGTTTGATCACTACACCAAGAGTACCACTTACAAGTTGTTTTTCTGTCCAAAGACTAAAATCAATGTTGTGCTAGGTATCTTGTAATGGGATATGCCTATTTTGAATGTATAAAGTAAAGTTAAAGTTCAAGTAATTGTAAGCATGACTTCAGTAATCCTTTTGTTCTATTTTCAGTTAATTCTTCTGCTTCTACGATCTCTGCCAACATCAATAGCATCCCTGTGCTGAACGGCACAAACTTTAAGGAATGGAAAGAGAACGTCATGATCGTTCTCGGTTGCATGGATCTTGACCATGCTCTTCGGACCGAGCAACCTACTCCTCTTGAGGATACATCCTCTCCTGATGGAAGGAGGGTGATGGAGAAGAGGGAACGCTCGAATCGCATGAGTCTAATGATTATGAAACGTGCAATTCCAGAATCATTCAGGGGCACTATGAATGATGAACCTAATGCCAAAGTTTTCCTTGGAAACCTTGAACAGCGTTTTATGCAAAACGAAAAGGCGGAAACAAGTACACGATTGAGTAAACTTGTTTCCATGAGGTATAAGGGCAAGGGAAACATTAGGGAGTACATTATGGAAACGTCTCATCTTGCTTCGAAACTAAAGTCACTCAAGCTGGATTTACCTGAGGAACTGCTTGTGTACTTTGTTTTGATATCTCTTCCTGCACACTCTAATCAGTTTAAGGTCAGTTACAACTGCCTGAAGGAGAAATGGACTCTTAATGATCTCATTTCACATTGTGTGCAAGAAGAGGAAAGGATAAAGCTAGATAAGACAGAGAGTGCTCATTTGGCATCCTCTTCTAAGGAAACTAAGAAGAGGAAAGGTAAGGAAGTTGCGGTTGCAAAGCCCAAGATTAAGCAACATAAGGAACCTAAGGTTGAAATTACTGAATTAGGTTGCTTCTTCTGTAAGGGGACTAATCATGTGAAGAAAGATTGTACCAAGTACCATGCCTGGCGTGCGAAAAAAGGTACATTTCTTTCTCTTGTTTGTTCTGAAGTTAATTTAATTTCGGTACCTAAGGATACTTGGTGGGTAGATTCTGCTGCTACTACTCACATAAGTATATCAATGCAGGGTTGCCTGAACTGCCGAAAACCAAATGATGGTGAAAGATACATCTATGTGGGTGACGGCAAGAAGGTGCCAGTTGAAGCTATTGGCAAATTTAGGCTGTTGTTTAAGACCGGTATTCATTTAGATTTGGATGAGACTTTTATTGTACCGTCTTTTAGACGAAATTTAATTTCTGTTCCCCAATTGGACATATCCAGTTATACATGTTCTTTTGGTGACAATAAAGTTAGTCTCTTTCAGAATTCAAATCTTATTGGTACTGGTGTTTTATCAACATTTGATAGCTTATATTTGGTTGATACAATAACTTCAAATAAAGAAACTTTGCATACAAGTTTAAGTGGTACTAAAAGAAAATTAACTAATGAGAATTCTATATCACTCTGGCATAAACGTTGGGTCACATATCCATTCAAAGAATTCAGAAACTCGTGTCAGATGGAATTCTTGATTCTCTTGATACCTCAAATTCAGAAATTTGTATTGAGTGTATCAAGGGAAAACAAACAAACAAGACTAGATTAAGTGCTAATAGAGCTTCGAACGTCTTAGAATTGATACATACGGATATTTGTGGGCCATTTCCTACTCCTTGTCGGAATGGTCAACAATACTTTATCACATTCATAGACGATTACTCTCGTTATGGGTACCTATATCTTATTCATAAAAAGTCCCAATCCATAGACGTGTTCAAATCATTTAAGGCTGAAGTTGAAAATCAACTAAGCAAAAGAATTAAATCCGTTAGATCTGACCGTGGTGGTGAATACTATGGTCGATATGATGGTTCCGGTGAACAACGTCCAGGGCCTTTTGCTAAATTCCTAGATGAGTGTGGGATCGTCCCTCAGTATACTATGCCAGGCAGTCCTACGATGAATGGTGTAGCTGAGAGACGAAATCGGACCCTTAAGGATATGGTAAGAAGTATGATTTCTCTTACAACTTTGCCAGACTCACTCTGGGGTGAAGCATTAAAAACCGCAGCTTATATTCTTAATAGAGTTCCAACTAAAGCTACAATCAAAACCCCATATAAACTTTGGACTGGGCATAAACCCAGTATTCGGCATTTACACATTTGGGGTTGTCCAGCTGAGGCAAGGCCTTATAGGCCGAATGAAAAGAAACTGGATGCTAAGACGGTTAGTAGCTATTTTGTTGGATACTCTGAAAAATCCAGGGGTTTTAAGTTTTATGATCCCACTTCTAGAACTATTTTTGAGACGGGTAATGCTAGGTTCTTTGAGGATATTGAGTTTGGGGGGTGGGGAGATAAAGTTGTTAGAGATTTTGTCTTTGAGGAAGAACATGTGTCTTTCCCTCAAATTGTGGATCTTGGTCTTCATGACACGGATCACACAACTCCGGTTCAAGACAATCTCGAAAATCTCCCCCATCAGGACCCTGATATAACTAATGAAAATCAAACTCAACAACCTCAAGAAACTGAAATGCCATTAAGGAGATCCACTAAAGAGAGGAGAATGCAATTTCGGATAATTATGTAGTATTTCTCCAAGAACAAGAAAGTGATATTGGACTTGAGGAAGATGATCCAATCAACTTCCGTCAAGTCATTAAGGGTTCTAACTCTCAAAAGTGGATTGATGCCATGAATGATGAGATGAAGTCTATGAGCGATAATGACGTTTGGGAGCTTGTTACATTGCCCGAAGGTATTAAACCTATTGGTTGTAAATGGATTTTTAAAACCAAAAGGGATTCAGGGGCAATGTTATTAAGTATAAAGCTCGTCTTGTCGCAAAAGGCTACACTTAGAAGGAAGACATTGATTATAAAGAGACTTTCTCTCCAGTTTCATCGAAAGACTCTTTCAGGACTATAATGGCATTAGTAGCACATTTTGATCTTGAGCTTCATCAAATGGATGTTAAGACGGCATTTCTAAATGGTGACAATGAGGAAACAATTTATATGGTGCAACCTGAAAACTTTGTTTCGGATGAATCAGAAAAGAAGGTTTGCAAATTAAAGAAATCCATCTATGGGCTCAAGCAAGCTTCTCGTCAATGGTATTAGAAGTTTCATGCAGTCATTACATCTTTTGGTTTTGAACCAAATATTGCTGATGACTGTATATACCATAAGTTCAGTGGGAGTAAGTATATTTTTCTGGTTTTATATGTCGATGACATACTGCTTGCCTGTAACGATATAGCATTATTACTTGAAACTAAGAAATTTCTTTCAAAGAAATTTGAAATGAAAGATCTTGGTGAAGCTTCTTTTGTATTAGGAATTCAGATACAACGAGATCGCTCTAAAGGTGTTCTCGGTCTGTCACAAAAGGGCTATATCGATAAGGTTCTGAAAAGATTTGACATGCAGGATTGTAAACCAGGCAACACCCCTGTTGCTAAGGGAGAAAACTTAGTCTCAAACAGTGCCCAAATAATAATTATGAAATTTCGGAAATGCAGAAGACGCCTTATGCTTCGGCGGTAGGTAGTCTGATGTATGCTCAGGTATGTACACGACCTGATATAGCATATATTGTTGGGATGTTAGGCAGATATCTAAGTAATCCGGGAATGGACCATTGGAAGGCAGCCAAACGGGTCATGAGGTACTTACAGAGAACAAAGGATTACATGCTTACATACAGGAAATCGGACCAGCTTGAGATCATTGGGTATACCGATTCCGATTTTGCTGGATGTCAGGATAGTTTGAAGTCCACTTCAGGCTATATTTACATGCTTGCGGGCGGTGCTATCTCTTGGAGAAGTATCAAGCAAACTCTTACAGCCACTTCCACCATGGAAGCGGAGTTTATGGCATGTTATGAAGCATCTAATGAGGCATTATGGCTGCGGAATTTTGTTGGTGGACTGCGAATTGTTGATAGCATCAAAAAGCCACTTAGGCTATTTTGTGATAACGGATCGGCAGTCCTTTATGCTAATAACAACAGTAGTTTGACGAAAGCAAAACATATGGACGTCAAATTTCGGGTTGTTAAAGAAAGAGTACAAAATGGACAATTGTACATTGAGTACATTAGTACAAACTCCATGCTTGCAGATCCGCTCACTAAGGGATTGACACCAAAAGTATTTCATGAGCATATTGCTTGTATGGGTGTCAAATCAGATAAGGATTAAGTATTTTAGTGGGAGTTTTGTATTGTACATTTATGTATTGTTCATTATATTCAGAAATTCAGTAATTTAGTTATATCTGCAGATATTCAGTTTTAAAGTTTTGTACTCTTACAATTTATGATTGATCTCAATAAAGAGAACCAGTTGGAAATAGACATTTTATTGACCACACTTTATGTTTTTTCCATGCTACATACCTATACTTGATCCATGTCGTTGGTTGTATTGATATACGTGATCTATGTTGGTTCTAGTTACGAATGAGTAACGAAGAGCTCTTAGTTCCTATGTTGGTATGATTGATGGACCGGATTGTTCATGACAATTTTATTGTGATAGCAATTTTGCGCACCTAAGGTTATTTTGTAACATATAATGCTAAGGTTTGTACATATGTTTGTGTATCTCGTCCAAGTGGGAGATTGTAAGATATATGGACTTATATCTACATACATATGAACAATATATGGATAAATTATATGTTATGTGCTATCTTTTGGTTTGGCCTAATTTTGTGGTCTTATGGACATTATGTTAAGGGGGCCAATGTGTTGTCATATAAAGTGTAGGACTAATATGTAGATACCCAAAAGGGTAACCTTAGTTAATGATGGGCTAACTAAGGTTACATATATGTAACCATGGTTACAAGCTTGTGACTCTTGAGTTATGTAACTCTTGTGACTCTTGGGTTATGTAACTCTTTTGTTATAAAGTAGGGGTTATGGTTCCCACATTATTGCAAGACAAGACTCTTCTTCCTCCCATTGAATCAAGAGAAAATACACCATTGTTGTCTTGCAAATAATTGTGGAAAACCATATGCCATTTTGATCATTGTCATATTATTATTGTTGTGGGTCAATTCACATATTGTTTAAGCTTTGTGAAGTATTCTTATGGTGTCATACATCTTCAAGTCATTCTTGAAGGAAGGATCAAAGGAGCAATCTTCATAAGGACTAAAGGACAATCATCAAAGGAGGTTCAACAAATTCCACACATGGATTCAAGTTAGCTTCCGCTCATGTAGTTTAATTCCGAATTGTTCAATATGAAGGTTATTGTCTTTAGTAGGAATCATAATCCTAACAAATTTCTCACACAAAATTCAATTTAAACATAAAAACTTAGTTTTCGAAGTGCAACTTTGACGCTTTTAATGTAAAACTCGAAATTTCTCCATCAAAAACATTCAATTCCCATCAATATTCAAGTTTTCCATTCAAACAAAAAGGAATCAGTGCACATGAGTTGATTTGAAATTTATTCTCTAGTTTTCTTTCCTTAATAAATCAACTAGAAAAGAACAATGTATGGCACTTCCCATACGAATTAAAAATAAATTTTGTACAAATTTAATGCGAATGTGAATATCTACAACAACTTATATAGTAAAATAAATTTTATACAACTAATTATATAGTATAAAACTTATTTACAACATATCTACAACTTTCATGCATTATTTTTTTTCAGTTAAATACATCAAAAATATCATACAACTTACATACAATTTTTATACAAATTTTGTATAATATTTCTTTTGTATATTTTGTATCTGATTTAACACAGTAAAAATAAATTTCATACGACTAATTATATATTATACAACTTATGTATAAATTATCTATAATTTATTTACAACTTTCATATATTATTTCTAACCCAGTTATATACAACTATAATATCATACAACTTAAATATAATTTTTATGCAATATTGTTCAACTTTCATACAATATTAAATAAATAAAAATATATAAATTACATAATACAAATTTTCTAAACTTTTACTACAACTTTACTACAATTTCTCCAGTATAATAAATATTATTTCTTCTTCTTCTTCTTCTTCTTCGAGTTTCACTTTAAAATTCAGCCAAAATCAGGTCTAATCTTCACCAGAACACCCTCAAAATTGAGATATAAACTTCAAACCATATTCCTAATTGTTTGCAACAACACCCAATCCAAATAAATAATAATTTTTGAAAACCAAATTCGAGTTCAAAGCTTCAAAGCTTCATGGCTGTTAATGTGTGAATTGTTGTTCTCTTTTCCTTTGCTTTATATTACTAGAATTAGAGATTGAGAGATAGAGAGCGATGTAGTGAGAATTCCCAATTGTTTGCAACAACACCCAATTCAAATGAATAATATCTTTTAAAAATCCAAATTCGAATTCAAAGTTTCAAAGATTTTTAATGGCTATCATTGGTGGAATTACTGTTCTCTTGTGTAGGGGGAGGGAGGGGAGTGGGATACAGAGAGAGAAATGTGGGGGAGTGAGAGTGATCATAGAAATTAATTAATTATCCTTAGATCCTAAAAATGTACATAATTAGTAGTTTTATATATAGGAGGTAATTAAAGTGAAACTTGAATAGGAAAGGTAATAAGATTTCCAATAGTGTATATGTATGTAAAAATCTCATAAATCACTACAAGAAAAGAGATTTTTAACAACCATTTCTTCACAAAAAAAATTAATCCAGTCGTTATATGTGTGCTTATAGCTGCCAATATTATTGTTGTCGTTAAAGTTTTTTTTTTATTGTAATTTTTCAGAGGGAATTATTTGCGGTCCTTCAAATTGTGTCAGTCCCGTTGTTAAATCTTAATAAAAATGAAACACAGGCGCTAATTTTTCCCTCCTTTAGTTTCTCAACAAACTATCCGCACATTACCCCCAAATTATAAAAAAAAAACCTACAATCTCTCGCCTAATATGCTATTCCAAAACGCGCACAACAACTTCAGCAAAGAACACGAACAAATAGGGCTCTCGCTGCATCTAGCCACTACTCGATCGGTCAAGAAGTTCTGAAATTAACACTCTATATACAGAGCATAGCAGAACTCAACAGATAATCACAAAAAAGTTTGGGCTTGTGTACGTAGCTTATAATCTGTCTTCTCTGGTGAATCTGTGTCAATGCTAATAGGATTCCGTTCTCCTTCTTGTCGAGGTAAACTCAAGTTATAACTACCTTTTAATGTTGTTGTTTTATGTTTTGGACTGATTTTTAACTTGTTTCATGGAGTTTTCGGCTGAAATGTTGGTGGCATTTTGGAGCTAGTTTTTCTGGGTTTTAGTTTTCGTTTTACTATTGCATTTTGGGGTTGTTTTGGGATTATTTTGGAGCTAATGTTGAGCTGATTTTGTCTAGAAAAACAACTGGGATTGTTGAGATAAGAGAAAATACATGATATAGTTTTGTATAGCCTTGTATATTCTTTGTATACTCATTGTATATTTTTGGTATATCCATGGTATATCTTGTAAATGGGCTATGGTGATTATTGTGTATCTGAGCCCACAGGTTATTTAATTTTGGGCCGGATCACCCGACCCGACCCGTTCGTGTGTAAGTTGTATATAGTCCAGTGTAGATATTTTCACCTACCGGACTTCATTCTATTTTTTCATTTCTGATTAATAAATTCTCTCTCTATTCTAGAGAGTTCTCAAACACTCCTCCTTCTCTCTAGTTTCTCTCTTTACATTCTCAATGATTTTTCGGTCTAATCTCAATGTTTACATGACATAATCCTTAAGATAGGAAGGAGGATTATGCTGTCTTTGCGACTTTCTGGGAGCAGGAACAGAAGGAGAAGAAACCAAAACAGGAGGTGAGATGTCAGGGTTGAAAGAAGAAGGGAAGGCAGAATCAGTAGAGGCAGGGACAGGATAAGGCACTGGCACAGATGTGGGAGAAGAGGAAGGAGAGAGAGAATATGAAGCTTCATCCAGGTTTAACTGTTTCTGCTCCTGCCTCTGTTTCTGCCCCATCTGCCACTCCTGCTCCCCTTGTTTGCAAATTAAACAAATCCCTATATGGGCTCAGACAGGCTTCCAGATAATGATATGCCAAGTTGTCTTCTGCCCTATACTCCAGAGGCTATAGGCATTCTTTGAATGATTATTCACTATTCATCAAAGGTACACCTGGGTCCCTTGTGATTGTAGCTGTTTATGTGGATGATATTATTCTTACTGGGGATGACTGTGATGAAATTACTGCTCTGAAACTGTTTCTGGATGATCAGTTTAAAATTAAGGACCTAGGGTCCTTACATTACTTTTTAGGCATACAGATGTCATCTGCTCCTGGTGGGATGATCCTTAATCAGCACAAATATATTTGTGATTTGCTGCAACAGTTTGACTGTCTCAATGTCTCTTCTGTTGTTTGTCCTTTGGACATTAATGCAAAGTTACATGCTGATTCTGGTGACCTTTTACCTTCTCTTGATCAGTTTAGGAGTCTTGTTGGTAAGCTCTTATTCCTGACCCATACTAGGCCTGACATCTGTTTTGCTGTGCAACATCTGAGTCAATTCCTCTAATGCCCCAGACTTCCCCATGACTGCTGCTCTTCATGTCCTGAGATATGTTAAGGGGACTTCTTCTCTGGGTCTCTTTTATTCTGGTTGCAATGATTCAATGTTGTTGGTTATTCTGATAGTGACTGGGCTGCCTGCCCTGATACAAGGAGGTGTGTTACTGGTTTCTGTATTATTCTGGGTGGCTCCTTGATTAGTTGGAAATCTAAGAAGCAACCTGTAGTCTCTTTGTCTTCTGCTGAGGCTGAATACAGGGCCCTCAGTAAGGTTGTTGCTGAACTGTCTTGGTTGTCTCGTTTATTTCTTGATCTTGGTATTTCTGTCTCTCTTCTTTTTTCTGTGTATTGTGAAAGCCAGGCTGCCATTCACATTGCCAAGAATCCTGTTTTTTCATGAACGGACTAAACACATTGAAGTGGATTGTCATTTTGTGCGCGATTTGCTCCAGAATGGCCTTATTCAACTGTTTCATGTCCCTACTACTCGCCAGCTCGCTGACCTTCTGACCAAGCCTTTGTCTGGCACTATACTTCATCCCTTGTTGCTCAAGTTGCAGGTGGTATCCCCCTTCAACTTGAGGGGGGTGTTGAGATAAGAGAAAATACATGATATAGTCTTGTATAGCCTTGTATATTCTTTGTATACTCATTGTATATTTTTGGTATATCCATGGTATATCTTGTAAATGGGCCATGATGATTATTGTGTATCTGAGCCCACTGGTTATTTAATTTTGGGCCGGATCACCCGACCCGACCCGTTCGTGTGTAAGTTGTATATAGTCCAGGTGTAGATATTTTCACCTACCGGACTTCATTCTATTTTATCATTTCTGATTAATAAATTCTCTCTCTATTCTAGAGAGATCTCAAACGCACCTCCTTCTCTCTAGTTTCTCTCTCTACATTCTCAATGATTTTTCGGTTTAATCTCAATGTTTACGGGGATTGTGATGAGTTTAATCAATAGGAAGAGAAAAGGTGAACTCAGGTGTTGGGATTTTTGAGAGAGGGTAACAATGAGCTTGGATGATATTTGGATGATTTTTCTTTATGCCTTTTCGGCTCTTTTTGTTGGCTTCTTTTCCGATCTACTCCCCCTGTTCTCTCTCCATCACTCTATCTATACTCCTCATATTTTTGTCCGTCAAGTTATAATGGTGAATCTGTGTGGCTAAACTTGTAGTAATAACTATTGTGAAATCGTGTCTTTATTTTTTATCTCTCTGATTTTCAAATATTGGATTTCTTCTTAGAATTATATGTATGTTTTTCAGATTTATAGTTACATTGACGCCCTTTATGGCGAGACTTCTTGTAGTACCTCTGCTATTTTTTTGATTGCTGGAAAATTAAGATTTAAGAATCAAACATGCTTGTAGGGATTAAATTTTCCTCTTAATTTGTAACAATATGTGTTTAGATGGGGTGTTCCTTAGTTCTTCAAGTCCATAATCTTTCTCTTCTTTCTTGTTCCAGTAGTGTTTTAATTGGTTAATGTAGTTGACGAGTGGGATTAGTTTTGTTTTGTTCTTTACAATTTCTTCATCTCGAAAGAGATGATCGTCTTTGCTAAGGAAATCTAGAAAATAATTATACAATAATTAAGATCTGCTAAGTCAGAGATGCCACTAACCTGTTTTGGTAAAATGCTTTATGCATGTTCTGTGTGAATTTAAAGTCACATTATTCAGTCAACTAAAGTTAGCATATTTTAGTTCATTTATATAGTGGACCTCTGGTTGTATGAATTGGCTCAAAAGAACTTTCATTTTCTCGTGTTTGTGCTCTTTTCAAACCAACAGACTTGGGAGTAGAAGTTGCATTAATAGATGTAATTCTATTAGTATTAGGTTTAGCATGCACGATGTTCCCATGTTTGGCTCTTTTTGCACCAGCTTCATCCCTAAAACCTATTAGTTTTCCAGCTAAGTCACCTAGTGTAGCAGTAGGTCAATCATTGTTCTGGTTCCTTTCTCTTGCTCAGCTGCAAACACTGCATGTTAGGCTGTTCCTGACCATAATATTTTTGCTCAGCAGTAGCTCGATCACTTGATGCATTCAAAGGAAGAGTAGCTCCTAAAGATGAAACTACAATAGCTTATTATTTTCCATGTTTTTCAACATGTCCTGTCACTGCTACTGCATGATTCTTAGTAGGGAATAGTAATACTTTTTATATGATATCATTTGCTCCCAATGTATTGGCTATTATACTGTTGGCAAGCATCTGTAATTAATATGTTTCATGATACTCTTAATGTTGGATTTAGTTGTAAGAAGCACTAATTATTCATAGTATTTTGAGATGTTGTTTGCTTGGTGGTTTTATATTTTACGGTGTGGTAGTGACTTACCAATATTAAATCTTGTTTTCTTACTCAACTAATATGAAGTTTTTTTAACAGATAAAGGGTCTGAAGTTTGAAGAATCATCCTTCAAGAGAACTTCGAGCAAGTTGAAGCATGTGGAATTGTTGAAGAACAAGGAAAATCTATTTTGTTTTATTAGGAGTTGTAGTCATCTGTACAAACTACTATTTCGCTTTCTCTTTAGTTTTCTCTTTTTTCTTTAAGGAATTGAAACAAAAGGATCATGCAATTTGGATGTAATATATTAGTTGATGTTTTAGTTGTTTATAATTAAAAAAGATGTTTGATGTGATATTGACTTCATTCTTTGTATGATTTTGAATGCGTGTAATATATTTATTAATTTAAATTTCACATTAGCTAAGGAGAATTTTGGGTTTTAAGTCGTTGAAAGTACATACGATTAACGAATGGAATTCGGGCCGTTAACTACTAGCAACGACTGAAAATTATTTACTGTTAGTGAAGTGTTTAACGATTGGAATGACATTGAATGATGGAAAAATCCCCTCGCGAATGTTGGTATAACGATTGGATTCCTTTCCATCATTAAAAGAGTTTTTACGATGGGATCAAAATCCGGTCGTTTACCTTTAACGACGGAGGCACTAACGATCGCAATGACCAATTTTTATCTCATCATAATTGATTAATAACGACCGGATTTAGAGTTTTAACGACCGAATTTTTCATCGTTAAAGACCTATTTTCCTGTAGTGAATTTTTCTCGACAATGCCTTTGGCCCAATCAAGCATATTTTTTTACTTTGATTCAAAAAATTTATAGGTATTTATTCTTTTATTCTCCAAAATAAAATATTGTGCTTAGCATCACATGTTTTCTCGAAAGTCAATAATAGTTAGACTTACAAGTAGTTGTTTGAAAATAACTCAATTTAGAAATAGTTAAATTTCAAGTAAAAATAAATCTGAATGAAAATACTGTTCAAATCCGGAAAAATACTCTAACATAATATACTGGAGTTCCAGTATAATATACCGGTCTAGCATAATATACTGGATTTTGGAGTACCGGTGCTCCAGTCTCCAGTATATTATACTAGAGCCAGCAAAGTATATCGGTCCAGCGTAATATGCTGGAAGTTCATACACAGGTACACCGAACTCCAGTATATTATGTTGGACCGATCTCTGTTACAGCAAAATAGTGATTATTTTTTATTTACTTAATAAATACTGGCAATTTTTAAATGACCAGTCTAAAAACTAGTTAAACTGTGCTATTTTTATTAAAAAAATAGAAGAATTGGTCGTATTTAGGGGTGTACAAAGAAAACTGATAAACCGCACCAACCCGATAATCCGAGTCAAACTGAGAAAAAAAACCCGACTGTGTTTTGGTTTGACTTGGTTTGGTGTTGGAAAAAAAACCCGAGCGTAATTGATTTGGTTTGGTTTTAACTAAAGAAAGTCAAACCGAAACCAAACCAACCCGACATTACATATATAGCAATTTTAGATATATTTAATATATAAATATACTTATTGTAATGTAATTTATAAATATTTCTTAAAAAATTTCATAATTTTATCTTTTAAGGTATTATTTCAAGGTTTGGTTTAGAACTTTTGAATGCTCCAATAAGTTTTATAGCCATTAATATTAGTAAATTAAATAATGCTAGCAATTAATACTAATGCTAACAACAGACATTCAATTCAATATTACGAACGGGAATGTATTAAATGTTTATTTTGTATTTTGCAATAATTTAGATAAAAATACATAACCTATTTTTATTTTTCTTTAGCTTTTAGACATATAATTAATACTCCATTATTAGTCTATCTAGTTTAGCATGAATTAGTGCTTTTAGATTATGTTTATTTTTATTATGACTTTTTAATTAGCAATATTTATAGTACATAATTTTATTATTTTTTTATTGTTGAATATTTTAGGATAATGTCATGAGTCATGACATGTCTTATATTTTGAATTATTTTCTTGAAAAATACTTTATATAGTTGTATCTTACTAGGATTAAAGAAATATTTTGAGCATACATTATATATTTTGTTCTACGAAGATTTTACCGGAAAAAAAATCCGAAAAACTCGAAAACCCGAGAAAAATCGATATTGAAAAACCCGAATTTATTGGTTTGGTTTGGTCTTTAGATTTAATAACCCGACACAATTGGTTTGGTTTGATAATTGTAAAATCCGAACCAATCCGATCTATGTACACCCCTAGTCGTAATACAGAGGGCTCCAAGAAACAAAACCCAATTTAAGTATATTTCTAATCTGCTAAGCCTCCGGGCTTGTTCCATTGTGGAAGATGGGCCTATATACTGTTTAATTTTGAATATGGGCTTCGTCTGAGAATGAACTAAATAATTATTCATTTGTTTTCTTCCATATTAGCTTGCATTATTTTGTTTGGAAAACATTATGTTCTTATTTATTCTTTTCTAATGTTGTAAAAACATACAATCTATTGAATCGGCTTATGCGAACGATCGTATAAGTACCATACTAATAATTATCATTTTCAGGCATAGTAGTGCTATTACTAGCACTTAAATTTTCAAGATGTGCCAAAATGTAGCCGTTGAGAAAAGTGTATATCTATTCTATCATTGTCTATCTTCAGATGAATAAGGAAAATAAATATGGAACTGGGAGATAAACAAAAGGGGTATTTGCTTCTATATTCGCTTTTGTGTCATGTTTTAACTTATATTCGTTTTATAAAAATAATTGCAAGCGTACCCGTTTTTTGCATAACTTGAGTATATGTGGCTGAAGTAGCAAAGACAATCACACAAAACTTTTGCATTCTTGTAGCTGGGCCTGAAGTTCAGCTCTAGAGTTGAACTTTTTGTTTTGTAACTGGGGAACTTCAGCTCTAGAACTGAAGTTTTTATTTTGTAACTGGCAAACTTCAGCTCTAGAGCTAAAGTTTTATTTTTGTAACAGCAGAATAGCCTAAATGACACTTATACTTGTGCCACTTTGTCGTGCCGGTCCCCGAACTTATCATTTTGTCAATTGAACACTTACACTAGTTCAAATCATATATAATAAACTGTTATAACATGAGGTTACCCGTGCGTGGAATACAATCTCCTACACATAGGATGCCACGTCATTACTAGTGCCATATAGAAAAATAAACTATTTAAAAATAGAATCTTTTAGAAATCCCTAGAAATCTGCAAGTCTCTGGCAACACAAAGCAGAGTTTCTCTTTTACATTATTCATAAGGAAATTCTCGCCCATCAAATTAACGCTCCCACAACTCACCGATCCTTTATGAAATTTCTCATAGTTTTCCTACCAAGATCAAGCCTTTTCACTCCATAATTGAATCTAAAATTGTGAAACACATGTGAGACATCAGCAAATGAAAATCCACACTCCACAACTAAGCTGCATTAGGCTTTACAAATAATCCCATAAAAGCGACGAGATGCCTCATAGAGGTGGACCAAAGAGGGGGAATCAGAAACATAGAGAGCCTTAAAATTGAAATCTTCGAACCACACACCCAGAAGCTTCAAGCGAGGTTTAATAGCATCTCTACTTATTCCTCCGGCCTTGATCGTCAAACACAAATGTTTATCGCTTTTTCAAGTCTTAATTTCAATACCCATATGAGTTTAGTACTAGGTTTCAAACCATTAGATTCGTTCTTCGCAAGACCAGCAATGGAATTTTGAAAATTCTCAACAAACAAGCCTTTGAATCTCCTCTCCAAAATCCGAATAAAGATTTAAACAGTGAAACACAACAACAATGTGCTTGACGATCAAGGCCGGAGGAATAACAGTGAAACACAACAAACAGTAAAATCAAGCCTTTGTGCTTGATTTTAGCTTAATTCGTTTTTAATAAAAAAAACACTAGTATCACTCTCTTTACACGCGTGTGTTACACATAATTTGTCCACCTCAGCTATGTTAATGCCACATAAGCTCGGTCAATGGTCAGAGAGATTTAGAATATATGATTTGAACCAGTATAAGTGTTCAATTGGCAAAATGATAAGTTTGGGGACCGGCATGACAAAGTGGCACAAGTATAAGTGCCATTTAGGCTATTATGCCTTTTGTAACTGGCGAACTTCAGCTCTAAAGCGAACTTCATCTTTAGAGCTAAAGTTTTTATTTTGTAACTGACGAACTTCAGCTTTAGAGCTGAAGTTATTTAGTTCATTTGTAAAAAGTTCAGCACTATATAAGCTTCCATATTTATTGTTGACAGAGCATCCTACCCAAAACGCTCTTTTCCATCAAGACGAATGCTCAAATACTTGTACATATTGCTTTGAATCATCAGTTTGATCTCTTGAACTTTTTCAGCAGTTAATTTGTTTCCATTCAAAAAATCTGCCTAATCAGTAAGGTGTTAGAATAAAAGACATTGAGTATATGTAACAATAAAAAGCAAAGAAGTACAACTACGAACTTAATGACAAAGGAAACTTAACATTAACCAATATATTTCGTTTCACCAGCAAAAAGCAATATGCAACACATCGAGGAGGAAGCATAGACAGAGTCAAGAAGAAGAAGAGGAATTGAAATCCATACAAACAAATATATAGCCAATTATTAATATTAACTACATTGCTAATCTTCAGAAAGAAGAAGAAGACAAAGGAGGAGAAAGATGAGGAGAAAAGGGGCTGAAGTTATTTAAAAAGTGGGTAAAAGTTAAAAATTTTAAAAAATATATTTGTAGGTTAATTGGGGCGACCAAATAGGGTGTCCCGTGCAATTTGTGTTGAAATTGGCCTGATTCATTCATTTTTAGCCAGATTTATTTAAAATCGAATTCCCCTACTTTTTTTCTATTAATAACCTACAATCATAAATAATATTAGAGCACTTAATAAAGTTTCTATTAATCGATTCAATGATTGCAAACCTCGATTTAAAGCTAATTTTATTCCATAGAATAAGGTGAATAATTAGAGCCATCAAAATGATCTTGGCTCACGAGTCCAGCCTAACCCAGCCCATTACTTGGGTAGGATTGCGCCAAAGTTTTTCTAGCTCATTTGAAAGTGAGACTTATAGGAGTGACCCAAGTTAGCTTGTCGGAATAATTCAGTAAAAATAGCACGGGCTAGCTAGTTTAGGATTAGTAATTGAAAAATAGCCAACGTTTGTAAAATCTTTGAAAAATGGTCACTATTTAGCTGCAACACGAAAAGTTCCAACATAATATACTAGAGAGAGGGTGCATTTGTGTGTGAACTTCCAGCATATTATGTTGGAAATCTAGAACACGGAAAGTTCCATCAAAATATACTGGAGAATGAATCATGTGTATGAACTTCTAGCATATTATGCTGGAAATCCAGTATATATTGTATTGGAACTCCAGTATATTATACTGAAAGTTCACATGCAAAATATTCAAACTCCAGAATAGTATGATGGAATATTTTTCGAATTTCGAACAATATTTTTGTTCAGATTTATTTTTACATGAAAAATGGCTAAATTTTAATTACTTTTGAAACTGTGGTTATTTTTCAATTACCACTTATAAATCCGATTATTTTTAAATTTCTCCCAATAATTCTCCATTAGTGAGGACTAACTACCCGGTCTTCATTATTAGGGGGAAGTGCACTGTTAGCTAGTAATAAGACATGTATTTACTTTTAAGCCACTGCTTAAAATATCTTTAATATTTAATCACTGCATTAATAAACTTTTTCACGCCCGAACGAAAATATCCTTCTGCTCATAAGGTTCTGTCCCTACTTATGAGTTTGTTACTATAAGTTCAGGACTAGATGTCCTTAATTTATAAGTCTAAGTTTAGGACTGTCTGTCTTTAACTTTTGAACTTGTAACTCTAAGTTCAGGACTACATGTCCTTAACTTTTGAATTTGGAACTCGAATTTCAGGACTACCTGTCCTTAATTTTTGTGCTTGTAACTCTAAGTTAAGGACTTCATATCCTTAATTTATGTGCTTGTAACTCTAAGTTAAGGACCAAGTGTCCTCAATTTTTGAACTTCCAACTCTAAGTTCAGGACCAAGTGTCCTTAATTTATGAGCTTGTTACTGTAAGTTCAGGACTAGTTGTCCTTAACTTTTGAACTTGGAACTCGAAGTCCAGAACTACCTGTCTTAATTGTTTTGCTTGTAACTCTAAGTTAAGGACTAAATTCCTTAATTTTTGTGCTTGTAACTCTAAGCTAAGGACCAAGTGTCCTTAATCTTTGAACTTCTAACTCTAAGTTTTGACCAACTCTTTTTTTTCTTTTAAAAGAATCGTAGATTTAATTAGTTGCACAACCCTACGTGAAATTTAATTAATAAAGGGTTTAATGTTGTTCTTTTGGGTTGATGTATTATTGTAGAATTCTTTTTCCAATCCTTTCTGCATAGACTTGCTTCTCACCTGTGTCGAAATCCAGTTTAGTTTTACTCAAGAGTCGAACTCAGAAAACCTTCCATTGGTATGCCATAGCATTTTTACAAGATTTTTCGTTACTCATAGAAGCTTTCTTACTTCCGATATCTACAGGTCACATAGGAAAGATGTAAAAAGGGTGAGAGGAACAACTAGAAACCTGCAACATCCTGCTAATGTTACTAGCACTAAACACCTTGTGAGCAATGGCAAACTTGTGGGGATCATCAGGAGAAAAGTAAGGAGCAAAGATACAGTCTTTGGCACATCGATGCCTTAATAATTTGCAGGAACCACAAGGAGAATTCATATGCATTTCTGTTTGTGAAGGAAAAGAGATAGGAGAAAGGGTAACTCCGCCTTTTCATGTTAAGTTTAATAGACTAGTGCCTACTTTTGCGTAGTATTTAAAAAATTGAATAAAAAATAAATATTACTTTAAAAAGTAGCTACCTTATGCAATTTTTACTCATTATTATTCCTAATTAGGCCCGCCTCACATGTTCATCTAGCTGAGGCACCAATCGTATTAAAGGAATTTTTACCTCCTATAGCAAAGTTTAACACCTTAAATATATATAAAATAATTATATTATAGATATCTTTTAAGTTTTGTAGCAAAATATTTAATTTGGGTTTTCTCCTAGCTCTAAACCACTAAATACGCTAATCAGTTATTCTCTCTCTACTTTGATATATCCTATTCTCCCAAAGTTTCGTGGACCTCTTCCTCTAATAGTAACTCTCCTTTCTCCTAAAGTTTCGTGGACTTCTTCCTCTAATTACTCTTTTTTTTTCTAAAATTATCATCTTTGATAAAGAAAGAAGATATGAAGAAGAACAGTGCATACGAGAATTCATGGTCTGATCAGTGGGACTATAATAATACATAACCATATTCCAAAGATACCAAAAAAAGTAATTTCGGTGACGGTGGAGTGGCAAAGAAGATGGGAGATTGTGCAAGCAAATATAGCAGCAGTTCGTCAAGCATAATCTCACCAAAATTGGAAGAAGTCATCTTGCAAAACAACTCAGAGTGAAATTTCCACGAAGGCGCTGCCGGCTTCTGGCGAATGGCGTATTTGTAGAAAATTAGGGTTAGTTCAATGTATTTTTATATATTTCATTGTATTCATTGTCTATTTTTCATTTTAATTCAATGTATCTTGTTGTATCCTATGTATTTTATTTTATTCACTGTCATTTTTTCTCATTGTATTTCAATGTATCACATTGTATTCACTGTATTTTATTGTATTCACTGTCTCGCTATATACCATAAATGTACTCATATGTTTTTTTAATTAATATAATTTATGTATTCAGATATATTATATAATTTCTCTGAAGATTGCTATGTTTTTGGGGTATTTTTCAGCTGACAACATTTTTTATAACTGAAAATACAAAACTTGTGTGTTATAATTGAGTTTGTTGAGTTATATTAGGAGTCTATTATGTTAATTAATTCACTTTCCCTTTTAAAAATAGTGTAATCCCCTATTTCATGCCATGAACACAGTCGAATACAGTCAAACACAATAATCTGTCCAGCTGTAATCCCATGTTTTACCCCATGAATACAATCGAATACACTCGAATACAAATACTGATTAGCTAGACTTCCCTTATTCACGCCTATTTTTGCTACTGTATTCATGAATACAATAGCTTAAATATATCAAACATATCTTATAACCACATAAAATAAATTTATAATCCGTAATATAGCAAATAATATCTATAAATAATTAATTGCTACTAAAAAGTAATACTTTATAAAAATTTCTCTATTTAATTTTAAGTGGCCTTTGAGTGGGAGTGGATTAGTTGCGTTTGCCATAAAATAGACACATGAGTTGAAATGAAGTATGCATGCATTAAGATAAGGCACAACACGAGGTTAAATTTGTTATTAATGTTTGCATCATATCAAATCAATCGATTAATACAAGCACTTTTAGTTCATTACATATTGCACCGACTGATATCATAAAAGTTGAAACACTTAAATGTATAGTTTTGCCTTCATTCATTTTACACGATACTGTTCAATTAATAGGCATTGGATTTAGAAAAGGAGGATTGACATTTAATTAACAAATACCAAGTTTCCTTAGAATTTGTGGTTATGAATATGTCATGACATGCTTATGGTTACACGGAGCTTTCTTGAGATTTCTTAAAAGGGTGGTGTAAGACTAAGCAACTGATGTTAGTGCAGTTTCTGTTCGCCAATTAAGGTTCCCTCGATACGCTAGACGAGATTGTCAGATGTATCAATCTTAAGCGAAATTGAGAGAACAGAAATGAGAATTGAGAATAAAAGAAAGTTTGATTGCATTAATGAAAGCTATTACAAAAAAGCAACACGGTGTCAAGAGGGAAAGACACCAGTATAGAGAATTATTTGCTTGTTTGGTCCCTCCTAATAGTGCTTAAAATAAATAATTCCAAGTCACAAGACTAGACTTGACTAAGTTAGAGAAATATTATGGAAGTATATGAAATAAGACTACTCTATACTTACAATGACAAGGACTTAGTTTTCTACTAGGCAGAAACAGGTCCGTTGTCAGCAATGTCGTGCGCGCATCACTATTGACATCTGCCTGTGGCTAGGCACTAGCAAGGGATATCAGTAGAGTGATAGAGGCACATCAGCGTTGGTCACTTGGCGCGAGCCGTCCGTGGCGCTACGCATTGGAGGGCTTGCTAGGATGCCACGGGGCGTGCGTAAGGGTTCATGGGCATGGCTAGAAAGCCACCTATGACATTCTCCCCCACCTGAGTTGGCAACATCCTCGACGCCTTGCTTGTAAGATAATCTTCAATTAAAGTCTTGTAGGCTTTGAGGTTTGTTCCCCTCTCCCAAGTATTCTCTCATGCATCACAACCCTGCCATTTCACCAAGAACTTTTGGTGATCTTTTCTTAAGTCATGAATCACTCTATCATCATGGATAGCTTCAACACGCCTTTTTTCAGTTGAATTGGGACCTCGAATACTGGGTATTGTGACCTGGCTCCATGAAGTATCCTCCATATCTTCCCGAAATTTTTTTATAAGGTTGACATGGAAGACATGATGAACTTTCCACCAAGCTGGGGTACCGCCCGGTATGCAACTTTCCCTAATTTGCCTTTTAATGGACAAGGGTCCAATGTCTTTTTGCAATAGGCAAGGGTCATGGACTCCTGCAAATAAGTACCACTTTGGAATTTTGACCATTATTTTGTCTCCTACTTGGTATTCAACAAAGCAACATTTTTGATTAGCATGCCTCTTCATCCGCTTTTAAGCTTTGACAAGATAGCTCCACACTATCTCCAAATTTTGCTTCTATTCTTTTGAGAAACTAGCGACTCGAGGAGATTTAGACATGTTTGGTGCGTTCACTATATGTAGGGGTAGTGGTTGCTATCCAATAACAATTTCGAAAGCGCTTTTGTTTGTACTAGAGCTCTTTTGTGAATTGAAAAATAGTTTAGCAGTAACCAGAGGCTTCACCCAACTCTTATGCGATCCAGTTACAAAGTGGCGGAGATATTCCTCCAACATACCATTGAACCGCTCCGTATGGCCATCAGATTGTGGATGAAAAGTGGAGCCGTGCCTCAATTTTGACCCAAGGCACTTGAACAGTTGGGCCCAAAATTTTCTAGTGAAACATGAGTCACGATTATAATGTGAGCACATGATTTTTGCCATATATAAACTACGCCCATAATTTCAAAACAAAATAATTCTTTTCATTGTTCGCAATTTTGTGGGTTTTTTTGGCATTTTCTGTTATGAAATGCAAGACAGCGGGTGAATCATAGCAATAAAATGGACAATTCGAAATACTAATAAATCTAAAAAAATCAGAAACTTGAAGCAAGACCCTAAACTAATCACACATGTTACAATGAAGTGAAAGCAGGAATCATAGAAGAAAAGTAATATTAAAAAAAATGAAATACCTTGATTTTTGATTCAAGCCCAAGCACCGGAAAATTCTCAGTGTTATTTGGGATCCAACCGCCCTTAATCATGTGTTTCCACCGGAATACACAAGACTAAGGGCTATTGAAACCCAAAATCAAAGGCATCCCAAAGCTTAGGCAATTAGGGTGCTGGGTCAAACTTTTATTTAAAATTAATCCTAAAAGGGAAGGATTCGAGGACTGTGGGTTGTTGATTTGAGATGAGGGGTTTGAGGAGATTGCATGGTGCTTTTTTGGGGGATTTGGGGAAGGTCGCATTTTGCCGGCTGATTCAGACTAATATTCGAGGAGCTATGGTATGATTCGAAGGATGGTTATTTCAGATCTCTGATGGGGGTGGGGTGAGGAATCTAGGGTGTAAACCTTGTGGTATTTGGAAACTAGTCACCATCGTGGATGGCGGGGATGCCAAATTTCAAACTAATATTTGACGGGATGGGGCCATATTCGAGGGTGGTCAATGGTGGGGTTGGAAAGAGGAGAGCGAGGAGAAGGTGTGGTGTTGTTTTGGGGTCCATCAGAGTTACACCACCGCCGCCGACGATTTTTGGCCGGCGGTGGACGGTGATATGGTGGAGGCAAGGCGGGGTTGGGCGGTGACCGGAGATGACATTGTACTTTGGTCCTAAGTTGTTTCAGGGTTTGTTCGGACATATTAATGTAATTTGGGGCCTGGTTAATAGATGTTGGATGGCTGGAAATGAACGGTCGAGATTGAGTGCTCAAAATGATGTCATTTTAATGAGGGGTGGGGTTGGACCGGGTCTGGGCATGGTTTTGGGCCTGATTTGCTGGTCCGCTTTGGCTGAATTTGGTCTCTTAAAGACCCAAATAAGTTATACACTCAATGATTCATTTTGATGTATTTGTTTTATTATTACTCTTTTTCAGATTTCAATAAAATAGAAAGAATAAAGATAAAAATAGCCGAAAACGTATTTAACAAGAAATAAAATGAATAAGCTCCTAAATTCTAAAATTCCAAGAGAATTAACCAATTTGTTATTTATAATTTTTTTTATTTTTAATATTAACTAATAATAACCTAAATGTAAAATTTGAATCTTAAATGCAAACATGCCATTTTTATATTTTAAAATTAAACGCGCAACATACAAATAAACAGAAACTTATGCCATTAATTCCTAAAATTCAAAGAAAAATGCAAATAGACACAAAGTCATGAAAATAGACACTACAATTTCAAATAATAAAAGAACAAAAATGAAAAATAAACACGAAGTCACTCAAATAATTCCTAAAAATTCAAACAATAAGAGACAAATCCTAATTTAAGAAATCTAAAGGAACATGTCAAGCTAGGCAAGAATCACGTGCTCACATTCTAAATTTTGGAAAAAGAAAAAGAAAGAAGAAAAATAAAGAAAAAGAATTATTTTAGTTGAAAAAAGAAAGGAAAACAAAAGAAGGATTTTTATTTTGGACCAAGTCTTGATTTATCGCCCAGCACAATTGAATTCCTCCCCTGAAACTCGTTCAAACTCCTGATACCCGGCCCAAAACAGAATTCCAACCGGTCTCCCCTACTTAATAACCCAAACGACCTTGTTCTCCCCTAAGATATCAGGACCGTCGAGGTTCTAATATCGGACGGTGGGGAAGATGGGGTTTCTAAATATATTAGTGTACAAACTTCCCCCCCCCCCCACCCCCTTAGCTTCGTCTTCCCAAACCCTTTTCAGAGACCCCCAAAAGAACCATAGAGGCCCTCTTCTTCACCACTCAAAACCATGGTGGAGCCGACCCCAAATCCCATCAAAATAGCACCAAGTAGTCACCACAAACCACGTTTCCCTAATCTATGGTCTGTGGCTCCCAAATTAGCTCCAAGCTCTTCGAATTTTGGATCCGAGTTCGACCTCCAGATTTCGAAATTTTTTTAAGCCTGTCAACATGCGTGACTTTGGAGGTTTGATTTTTGTCGAGCTCTGAAGGTTGGACTTGGTGAAATTAACATCGTTTATTTGTTTTTAATAAAGGACGAGGGATCGATATTAGTTTGGTCTTGTTCTTGGTCTCTGTTGGTTTTCTGTCTATGTCGGCGAGTTTCTATTTCTTTTCTTCACCTTACCATCCGTTTTTATTTGTGTCTCACCTCTTCTTTGTTATTTTCTCCTATCTCCCTATATTCGAGTTCATTTGATTGAGCCCAATTTGAATTTAGTTTCCCCTTTTTGGGATCATTATTTTGTATTGTGTTTGTTTGCTTCATCTCTTCAGTTTTTCTTTTAAAAGCTTTAGTTATATTCCATGTTTTGTTTTCTTTGATTTTACTTGTAGGCAGTGAAACTTTCCGCTTGGTTCATAATTGTTGCTAGGATAATCAAATCATTTGGTGAATCAGTTGAGTCCTTTGGGCTCAATTTCCTTCCTCCTTTGTCTTTTTTTCTAGCTTTTGGCCTAGGTGGCCTCATTCATCTAAGCTTCATCGCTCAGTGATTAATGACTTGAGGTCTATGAATTGAGTAATAGTGATTGGACCCATCGTGTAAACGAGGCCCTCTTTTGAATTTGACTCATAACCCATGTAAGGTTTAGAGGTAAAACTAGGTTAAATAAGGGGCAATTGGGGTAGTTCATCTAGGGAATCTTTTGGTAAGCACCTTAGTAAGCTTCCTAGAAAGCTGAAAATTGCCTTACTAGGTTAGCAAGTCAGTAATTTAGGGATTAGATAGCAAAAAAAAAAAAATCACAAAAGGCTAAAATGCAAACTTAGCCTATTTTTAGCTGCCCTAGTATATTGCCTATTAAGGCATAGCTAAGAGAAGCTTAAATATATTTTTTTTTGGGGGGGGGGGGGGGGGGGAGAGCTAGAAATCCACAAAAAGAAAATGGTTGAGAATTAAAGGAAAAGTTACCGTTTCATTAAAAAGTTTTAGTGGTTTTGGTCCCTTTTCAACTTCTGAAACTATTTGAATTCATCCGAGTGAGAAATGGCTTGAATGTGTTTGTCAAAGCATTTAAAAGGTTTGCTAGGCTGTTTGTTTGGTTTGAACATGATATATTAAGGTGCGATCTACCATTCTGGGGGTTAGGAGCTTTTTTACTGGTTGCTTTGGTGCTGATTTCTACTGTTGTACCTGCTGATAATGTTCTGCTTTGCTGATCCCTTCCTTTTCCTCCTATTTTGCTTTCCCAGGTATACAACTTTGTAACATTGTTGATTGTGAAGTGAGAACTTGAGGAATGAATTGAAAATGAAGAGTTGAAGCATAGGAATTATTCCAGTTTTTTTCTTTTCTCTGATTTGTTTACTAAATTACTGTGCTCTATGTCTAAATCAGCTTTTAATGAGTAGCTTGTAGTTATTGGTAGGAGTTATATGGTGTTCATACTTTGGATGAATTTGAATCTAATGGAGATATTAGATCTCTGCTTTAGTTTTGCTGGATTCTGTTCCCTGATGTCTTTAAATTCCCTTTAGTTTGTAGTCATTTTAACTTTGCATGTTCTGATTTACTCATTCATGTTAGCTTTAACGGCTAGATTTGAGTTATTTTTTTTAAAGTATAGTTGATTCATGAGATTTGTCTAGACTTAATTGTAATATGTCTGAAATGAGAGTTTCCCTCCTCATTTTGATTTTGAAGTGTGATTGATGTCAAAAATATTTCATAGCTATGGATGGCATGATATTTTCTGCGTTAGTTTCTTCTATTGAATTTGGGCTGATTTTTACATTTCCTGCAATCATATGTTTAGATTTGTTTAAGCATGGTTTGAAATGTAGTCCAGTAGGCAGAGGTTTATGGATCAGTTCTCTTTCCCTTGTTCTCGTAGATTTGAATCTGGGATTTTCAGAATTAGCTGGGCCTTATATGGGCTGCCCATTTTCCTTTCAAAATTATCTTGAGTCAAAGACATTGTTTGAATTAAAGCATGCTTCATCTAATGATTATGTTTTTTGTGAATAAATCAGTGTTATTTGGGGCCTCAGGGATTCAATCATGAAATTTCTTTCCTCAGCTACGAAGGCCTTGAATTTGGGCTTAATTATGAGGCCCCGTTTTGAGGTTTCCTTTAAATAAGATCTGGGTTGCTTCTCTAGTTGGACACTTAGTCCTCTTTTATTATCTCAGGCCCTTTTATGTAATAAATTAGTCTCCTTCGTATAAGCCATATAGGTTAGTTTAAATGGAAGCTTTAAATAGAATTAGTGTTAATTAAGCCCGTTAGTTAATAATTGAGGTGCGCCATATTAGATAAAACAAGTAGCTATGGCCCTCCGAATGTAGTTAAATTAATCCTTTTAATTTAGAATTGAGATGTGCCATGCCAAACAAAAATGACAATTGCATGGTCCTTATTTAATTAATCTTATATTGATCTTTAGAATTCGAGGCGTTCCATTTAGTAAAACTTCATGGCTCTCGCAAAGTTGCAAACGCGTAGTTGCTTTAGGCACATTATTTTAATAATTTACCTTCCTAAACTCGGGTGTACATTTATGTGACCCAAATCCAAATCTCAACGTTAAATAAAATATGTTATGGACTGCAGGTGCATTTATATGACGGGGTTCGAAACATATTTTAAATGACGTTGCAATCTTCCTTTAATTAATTAAATAAAAGCGATTAAAGAGTTAAAATTATACGTAGGTTTTAAAATATTTTAAATCATAATAGGCCAATTATAACAGTTGAGTGACCGTGCTAGAACCACGAAACTCGGGAATACCTAACACCTTCTCCCAGGTTAATAGAATTCCTTACCCGAATTTCTAGTTCGCGGACTGTAATATAGAGTCAACCTTTTCCTCGAGTCGGGATTTGAATCGATGACTTGGGACACCATAAATCTCCCAAGTGGTGACTCTGAATTTTCAATAAGCAAAGAATCCCATTTCGATTGTCCTTTAAGTGAAAAAACTCCCTTTATATTATGCCCTTTACCGCGGGTGTAGGCAATAGGAGGTGTGACAGCTCTGGCGACTCTGTTGGAGATCGAACCCAGAATCTCTGGTTCATGATTTAGAATTCGAGCTTGGAATAATTATTGTATTTGGCTTTATCTGTTATCTGATTTTATTACATGTTTGGGCCTAATGTGCAAAAATATTACTTTTTACGCTTTGATATTATCTGAACTGTATAAATATAAAACTGTTACGAAACCCTTCTCTTCTCATATTTGGGTATGTGCATGCTGGTCGAGACTCCCTATTCTGTTACTGTCATACCTTAAAATAAGAAAGAGGTTCGGATAAGTTACTAAGCTGGATGGCCTTTTGGTTCCCGGTACGTAGCCCCCTCCTCGACTCGATATGTCTGCTCGGGTACATAGTCTAGAACATATACCCAGGTTTTGAACCTAGAATCCGGATCCCTAGTGGGAATGCTTGTTTGCATCATGTGCATTTGACATAGGGACTCAATACAGGGGTTGGGTCCATCTAGGATAGGTGTACCCAAAATAACAGACCATCCTGATGCATTCTATTTGTGCATGCTGACCACCTTTTTGAATAAAAGGGGAGAGTTTGGAAAATAAAATAGCAATGTGAGGGCTAAGAGGGATAATCACTTGTTTTAAAAGAGAAAAACCAATGTCCAAATGGTACTGAAACTCTACCAAATTTTTGAGAAAATAAAAAAAAAACAAAGAGGAAAAGATTTTTTTTTTTAAAAATAGTTGGTTTTGTTTTATTTGCCCGAACTACACCAGTTTGATTCTCACAGGTCGTGGGATAGTAGGCAACCCCATCAGGTCCAACTTCACTTTTGCAAAATTAGCCCAAAAAGAATAAAATTTTATTTTTAATGGTAAATAAGCAAGGTGATGTTATTCTTGTCGAAAACAACTGAATGTCCATAAAAGGGCGCCGGAGGGCGTTTTTTGCAAGAACAGTTGCCTTTGATCATTTTTTAAGGTTTTTGCTGGTTAAGCAAACACAACTTTAAAAATCTTCTTCCCCCAAGTGCTGAAAGGCCGTATTTGCAAAAACTGGGTTTTAGTTTGAAATGAACTTTTTGAAAATTGGTGTTGTTTCCCTTAAGTAGAAAGGAGTCATAGTTTTCTTTTAATCACCTTAATAGATGTGAAGGATAAGCACAATTCAAAATGAGCATTTCTCAATCATGAACAAGATCCCCTTTGAGTTGCATGTATGGTGGGATGATCTGGGTAAAGAAGGGAATGACAAGGTCAAACAATATTTGGGAGGTCTTACCAGGTTGTTGAAGATTAGGCCCAGGGGAGACGTCATAAAGGCATCGGTTACATTTTGGGACCCGGCACACAACATGTTTCATTTTTCAAATTTTTAACTACCCCGACTTTGGAAGAAATAGCTGGGTACATTGGGAGTGCTGAGGATCCTTTAAGACACAAGTACTTGGTTGCACCAAGAACCGTAGCCGTGCACAGATTCCTAAACTCATTAAAGATAAGCAGGGGGTCCACAACCCAGATTTGGCACCTAGTTTTTGTCTCCATAATTTATATATCAGAGATACGGTCACATAAGAGGGTTCAACAATCCAGAAAACAAAATATGTAGCAAAGGGAATTGCCTCAAATGGGATGAACATAGGTGTTTTTCTTTTATGGTGGTCTTCTTGGGACTTCTAGTGTTTCCTAGGAAAGATGGAAATATCAACATAAAAATAGCTGGGGTTGTCAGCACATTACTCACCCAGGCCAAAATCACCCATACGCTCATGATAGTAACTGAAATCTTCCACGCTCTCACAGCCTGCAAAGCCGGAGGAAACTGTTTTGAGGGGTGCAACTTGTTGTTGCAAATGTGGATGATTGAACACCTATGCCATCATCCTCAATTCATGAGTTACGGGTCAGCGGAGAAAACTTGCATAGAGGAATTTTATATGGGGATTGATGGGATCAGCTTGCTAGAAGGGGTCACAGGATGGATATCACACCTCCACCCTGTCACTACCGGCCAAATAGAGAGGACGTTTGGATGGTTGCCTGTGGATGAGATCATATATATGCTAGCTACCGGGCTCACTTCCTCTTGATGGGTCTCAGGAGCATCCAGCCTTATGCCCCCTATCGGGTTTTGAGACAGCTTAGGAGATGCCAAATAGTGCCAAAAGATGAAGATCTTAGTGCCCAAGTAGTCGAGACTGGTCCTGATGGCTAGTTTCCTGAAGCAGCAGTCCGCCAGATTTTGGAGCGAGTGTCAATACTTGGCGGCAAATACATGTGTACGTGATCGATCTAAAGGAGAAGTCCCATTAGGGTACCATGCTTGGTATAGAAGGGAAATTGCATTTGGGAGGCCGACCAAAAGACCCTTCCTTCAGGATTTTGTCGATTCATCACAAGAATAGTGGGCTTGGTTAGCCAAGGAGAATGAATACAGGGCCAAAACAGGAGAGCTGGAAAAGCAGGTCTGAGACCTTCAGTTTGAATATGGTTTGCAAGCCGCGGTGGATGAAGGTGAAAACAAGAAACTAGCCAAAGAAAATGAAGCCTTACAAGCCCAAATTTGAGAAATGAAAATAGCAGCCGAAAATCCCGCCAGGAGTGTAAAGGATGAAAAGCTCATAAAGAACCTTAGGCAGAAAATGGATGATTATGGCTTTGATTTGAACAAAGGAAGAATGAATTGGCCAGGGCTCGAAGTAACTAGCTAAGAATACAAAAGAAAGAGAACGCCTGGTTAGACAATTAAAAGAGCAATACGACAATGAGGTTGCCAAGTTAAAGAAAAAGGTCATCACTGTTGAGAACAAAATGATCAAACAAGCCAAGGATTTTAAGATGAAAGGGAACACTGGTATGATCTTATCGCTTAGATGGAGGAAGAAATACAACAGCAGTAAAATCAACATCTCCAGGACACTCAGGTATTAGAAGCCCGTAATCGGCAGGTCGAGCATCTGCTTCAAGAGAACGGAAGGATCAGAGAGAGGATCAGGGCTATTGCCGATTATATTGTTGTGAAGTGCCAAGCTGTGAGGATATGACCCTACTACTTTATTTGCGGCGCTGATGACATTTGTCCGACAAATCATGGGCGATTTGGAGAGGCTCCAAGGGGATCTAGCATATAGGCCCGTGGCGAGGCAGAACAATGCCCCGCGGGCCTAGGAACATTTTAGGCATTAATGTATTCGTTATTTTTGCTTGAGTCTGTACTTTCTTGCTGTTAAAGTTTGTCAGTTTGTTTTGAGTCCGTTCGTCCTTTTGAGTTCGTATGTTCATTTTTTCAGAGTCTGTTAGTTTCTTTTGAGTTTGTCAGTTTTTATAATCAAAGCATTGGTTTTCTTATGAGAAATTGAAAATCCCAAAATATTTGGTTATTTATTTTTCGTTTATATCCTTAAGAACTATGCTTGGTTTGATTCATGCGGGGTTATGATACATAGCAATCTCCATAATATTCGACCATAACCAAATAAGAAAAAAGAAAAAAAAGAGGAAAAAAATGAGAGGAAAAGCAAAGAAAAAGAGAGAAAAATAAGAAACCGAGAGGAATGATCGGATAAAAACAAAGAGAAAGCAAAGGCAAGAATGAGAAAAGAAAAAGAAGGAAAAGAAAAGAAAAAGAAACAGAAGTTGCAAATGGAAATAAGGAAAGTCGGGATGACGCATATGACCGATCTAAGGCATAATAGAAACAGTTAACCGCTGAGGTGCATTCACGCCCCAAAATGTGATTACCAATCTTTTAAAGCCCTATTTACTAGCAAAGTTGTTGTTGTTGTATTGAGTCCAGGCAGGTGGTTAGTTGATTGGCATTCTAGCAACTCACTCCTATAATCCCGGTCTAAGGATAAACTGAACATGGCCAACCAAGAACTAGAGGCAAGTATAGTCGATCCGTCAAAATATGTGGAAGAATTGGATGTTAATGCGATGAAAGAAGAGATGCATAAGCTTAAAGCAAATGGCTGAAATGTACCAGGCCTGGGCAAAGGGGCATCCACCACCGTTTTATCAACCCTGCTTATATCCCACCATTGGCTCAATCTCCGGAGCCTCCTACTGTGAACTCATCTCCAGCCTTCCCACCTACCAACAATGCTATGGCACCACCTCCCGAACACCACCAGCTCAACCACCCAAACAAGTCTCATACCCTTCTCCTCCAATCACTCCTGTTTTTGTGGCACCTCCACCTGTTGCATTACACCTATTTTCCAGTGAGCCTCTATTCCAGACTAACGACAATTGTTATTATCCCCTAGAACATACCTTCAAAGTGCCACAACTATGTTCTTACACTCCTCATTTTGATCTCTCGGCAGAAACTAAGAAGCCTTCTAAGAATTCTGAGCAGGAGGAGATGATTAGGAAAGTCAAGAGCTTGGAGCAATCCTTCAGGAATATGCAGGGGCTAGGTGCTCAAGTAAGTGTGGCATATAAACACCTATGTCATTCCCAGATATTCAATTACCAGTAGGGTTTAAAGTGCCCATGTTTGACTTGTACGACGGGCATGGTGATCTAGTGGCACACTTGAGAGGTTTTTAAAACAAGATAAGAGGAGCAGGAGGGAGAGATGAATTACTGATGGCGTATTTCAGTCAAAGTTTAAGTGCCTCAGCTTTGGAATGGCACACTCGACAAGATCATGGTCGGTGGTACACATGAGACAATCTAGCCCAAGCATTTGCCCACCATTTTTAGTATTATCTTGAAATTGTCCCAGACCGTTTGTCATTGACGAAAATTGAGTAAAAGCCCGGGGAGAGCTTTAGAGAATATGGCTTCTGTTGGAGAGAGAAAGAAGAGAGGGCTGACCTTCCGATGAAAGAAAGTGAAATGGTTGATTATTTCTTGCAGGCCTTAGATCCCACTTATTTCGGTCACTTGCTGTTAGCGGTAGGGAAATCCTTCAATTAAGTGGTAAATGGGAAGCATGGTAGAGGAAAGGCTCAAGTCCAACAAAATCATGAGTTATTCAGCAATTAAAGAGACCACCCAGGCCATTCAAAGCGGCATTAGGGGTGTATCGGAGAACAAGAAGAAAGAGGACGTTGCAACGATTGAGTCAAGAGCCTGATCCAGGGGCCCATCACCTTACTATAACCAGCCTCGACCCCACCCCCAAACTTACCCCCACACTCCATATAGCCCACCACAACCCTACTACCCGCCGCCAGATCCCCACTTATTTACCTATCATGCTCAAACATACACTCAACCTCATGCCCACGCACAATGGCGTGCGCCAACCCCATAGAATACCTACTCAGCTCCATAAATACCTATCTACCCCTAAGGGCCTACAAAAATTCCCCTGGAACAGGTTTCCGACCAAACCAAGCCTTCAAGAATGAGAGGTTGCAGAAGCAAAAGACTTACATTCCATTGGGAGAAACATATACCAGTCTATTCTACAGGTTAAGATAGTTGGGTATGTTGAATCTGATTGAGCCTAAGCTGCCAAATCCCTCTCCGAGAAATCTTGACCACTCGGTGAGTTATGAATATTGTTTAGGGGCTCCAGGGCATGACAAAGAGAAATGCTGGAAATTGTTAGCAACTATTCAAGAGTTAATTGATACCCATCGGATCGAGGCCCAAGCCCCGGAGGCGCCCAATATCAACTAGAATTCGTTGTCGGCCCATCATGAGACCAATATGATTGTGATAGTGCATAAAGGATGAGAGCCTAAGAATCCCTCGCAGACTGTAATGATGATCAGGTCCAATGAAGTCAGGCCAAGTGAAAAGTCAACTAGTGGGAAGTCATTGATCAAGTTGAAAGGGACAGACAATAAACCAGTTGTGATAGTTGAGAAGGAGTCCTCAAGCGGGGTTGCAGTGAAACAGGGAAAAGCAAAAGTGGTGGTAATAGGGGCAATAAAAAATCATGTTATGGTTGTGGAAGGTGCTCGCACAGAGCCACTCATTATCAAATTAGTAACTCAGCTACCAATAGTCAACAGCAAGGCCATCCCTTGGAATTATGGCCGAATGAAAATAATTTATAAAGGGAAAGAGGTCAAAGAAGATGTTTGTGAGACCCATGGTTTATCTTGCTCAGGAAGATGCTTTGCCCCCGGGGAGTTAAGAAAAGACAAAACCTCCAAAGACAACCCAGTGTTAGTGAAGAGAGTTGTGACCGAAGAAGAAGCGGAAGAGTTCTTGAGGAATATGAAGGTGCTGGACTATTTTGTTGTAGGGAAGATAAGGAAGACCTCTGCTCAGATCTCATTGCTCTCATTGTTAATCCATTGTGACGAGCACCGCCGGGCATTGATGAAAATCTTGAACGAGGCCCACATTCCTGATAAGATCTCTATAAACCATTTGTAAAAGATAGCAAACAAGATTTTTGAGGTAAACAGAGTCACTTTTTCTGATGATGAATTGCCTATGGAGGGTACTGAGCATAATAGAGCCCTTTATCTTACGGTAAAGTGCGAAGATTTCGTGGTTACCCGGGTATTGATTGATAATGGGTCCAGTGACAACATTTTCCCTCTCTCCACCCTGGGCAAATTTAAGGTGGATGATGAAATAATTCACAAGAACAATATTTGTGTTTGGGGGTTTTAAGGTGGAGGGAAAGATTCAGTCGGGAACATATTGTCTGAGCTGACAATAGGGCTAGTTGAATTTACTATGGAATTTCAAGCGATAGATGTGACAGTTTCTTACAATCTTTTGCAAGGTCGGCCCTGGATTCATGCCGCCAAGGTAGTGCCATCTACCTTACACCAGGTGGTTAAATTTGAATGGGACAAATAGGAAATTGTTGTGCACGGCGAGGATAATCTGTATGCCCTGAGTGATGCCATTGTACCTTTCATCAAATTTGAAAGCGACAAGGTTCCGTGGGTTTATCAGGTCTTTGAAACAGTATCAGTTGAGAAGATCCCAGAGGGGAAAAGCATTTCGGTTCCTAAAATAGCAGCCGAATCAATCATGGCGGCCTCTGAGATGTTGAAGAGTGGCTTCATACTTGGAAAGGGTTTGGGTGCTTCTATGCAAGGCATCGTACAACCAGTGTCTCTTCCCAAAAACTTGGATACCTTTGGTTTGGGATTACAACTCCAGATGTAGGAAGAGCCAGAAAGTTGAAGTAGAGGGCGTGGGTCCTTTAAATGCTCATCCCGTTATTGTCCAGATCATTTGTCAGGCCTAGTGCTAGAAAGCACCCAGTATCAACGGTTCCCAGTGCATTGATTGATGTTGATGGAGATTTGGATAAGGGGTTTGAGAGGTTGTTCAACGATGTGAATATGGTGGAAGTTGGAGAGGGATTGAGCAAGGCGGACGTGCAATTTATGGGGCCTAGTGCAAAGATCAACAATTGAGAAGCTACTTCTCTTCCTACTCGGAGGGAGTCTTAGTAATTCAGATTCTATGTTATGTCTGTTTGGATATGTTAAACCTTGTTATCTTTAAATTTCAATGAAATGCAATTTCCCTTGTTTTTCATTCCTGATAGTTTATATTTTTGTTTTTCTTTTCTTTCTTGTACAATCCTTTTTATGTTGGTTTTAATGACATGACATATATGAGGAATCTCCGGCCCAGTCTTAAATGCCAAACTAATTCTGAAATAATAATACAAGAAACTGAGTGTGATGATGATGAGGCCTTTGAAGAGATCAGTAAATAACTAAGCGATTTTGAAGAAAAACTCGAACCCTAACCTGAATGATACAGAAGCAATCAACTTAGGGGATCAAGATAATGTCCGGGAAACTAAAATAAGTGTCCATGTTGAACCACAACTCATAGAGGATATAGTTAAGGCACTGTTCGATACAAAGATATTTTTTCATAGTCATATGACGACATGTCGGATCTAAGCACTGACTTGGTGGTTCACAAATTGCCCACTGACCCGGTATTTCCCCTTGTCAAGCAGAAGCTAAGGAAATTTAAAACTGATATGAGTGTGAAATCAAAGAAGAGGTCACCAAGTAGTTTGATGCAAAGGTCATTGGGGTTACGCGGTATCCCGCCTGGTTAGCCAACATTGTTCGTGTGCCAAAGAAGGATGGTAAGACCGGGGTGTTCGTTGATTACCGTGATCTCAACAAGGCGAGCCTAAAGGATGCTTCCCACTGCCAAACATTCACATATTGATTGATAATTGTGCCAAACATGAGATTGGTTCTTTTGTGGATTGTTACGCGGGCTATCACCAGATCTTAATGGAAGAGAAAGATGCAGAAAAGATGGAATTCATCACTCCATTGGAATGTATTGCTATCGAATCATGCCATTTGGTCTGAAAAATTCTGGGGCAACTTACATAAGGGCGATGACAACCATATTCCACGATATTCTATATAAGGATATCGAGGTTTATGTGGATGATGTAATAATAAAGTCCAGGAAATAGACTGAGCACGTCAGAGATCTGAGAAAGTTCTTCCAAAGACTTCGCAGGTACAATCTTAAGCTCAATCCTGCAAATTGCGCTTTGGATGTTCCATCGGGAAAATTGTTGGGATTTATAGTCAGCCATCGAGGTATTGAATTGGATCCACCAAAGATCAAAGACATTCAAGAATTTCCACCTCCGAGGAACAAGATTGAGGTGATGAGTCTGTTTGGAAGGTTGAATTACATCGGTAGGTTTATTGCTCAGCTTAGAACAACGTGTGAGCCTATCTTCAAGATGTTGAAGAAAGATGATGCAGTCAAGTGGATAGACGAGTGTCAAGAAGCATTTGATAAGATAAAGGGATATTTGTCAAACCCACTGGTGTTGGTCCCACCAAAGCCTGGGAGGCCTTTGATTCTGTATTTGACAATTTTGGACAATTCGTTCGGTTGTGGTGTTGGGTTCGTATGACATCACCGGCCAGAAAGAGCAGGCCGTATACTATCTCAGCAAGAAGTTCACATCTTATGAGGTTAAGTATACTCATCTTGAGAGGACGTATTGCGCCCTAACTTGGGTAGCATAAAAGTTGAAACATTATTTGCCATCTTATACTACTTACCTCATCTCTCGGTTGGATCTGTTGAAGTATATCTTTCAGAAGCTTATGCCATGAGGAGGCTCGCAAAGTGGAAGATCTTGCTCACAGAATTTGACATTGTCTATATGACCCCGACTGCGATGTAAGCTCAGGCATTGACCGACCATTTGGCTAAGAATTCGGTAGATGAAGAATATGAACCTTAGAAGACATATTTCCTTGACAAAGAGGTGATGCATGTGGATGAGTTGGAACAGGTCGAAAAGCCAGGATGGGAACTTTTATTTGATGGGGATGCCAACATGAGAGGCGTTGAGATAGGAGGGATACTTATTCATGAAATAGGGAAACATTACCCAGTTACAGCTCAACTTTGTTTCTATTGTAATAATAACATGCCCGAGTATAAGGCATGTATCTTGGGTTTGATGTTGGCTGTAGACATGGGTGTCCAAGAAGTCTTGGTCATGAGTGACTCAAGCCTTCTGGTACACCAGATTCAAGGGGAGTTGGAAACACGAGATTTGAAGCTCATACCGTACCGACAATGTTTACATGATCTTTGCCAATGGTTTCAATCAATATAGTTCAAGCACATTCCAAGGATTCATAATGAGGTTGTCGATGCTTTGGCCACTTTGGCGTCAATGTGCATCATCCAAATAAGGCTTATGTGGACCCTTTATATATTAAGGTCCGGGATCAGCATGCTTATTGTCATATGGTGGAAGAAGAACTTGATTGTGAGTCGTGGTTCCACGATATCAAAGAATACATCAGAATGGGAGTGTATCCAGTACAGGCCACAAGTGATCAAAAGAGAACAATTCGACGGTTGGCAAGTGGATTCTTCTTCAGTGGAGGGGTATTGTACAAAAGGACTCCTGATCTTCGGCTGCTAAGATGCATAGATGCTAGATAGGCCACAACTATCATGACCGAGGTACATTCTGGATTCTGTGGGCCGCATATGAGTGGGTGCGTATTGGCAAAGAAGATTCTCCGAGCAAGCTATTATTGGCTTATTATGAGCGAGATTGTATCAGTTTGTGCACAAGTTTCATCAGTGCCAAGTGCATGGAGATTTGATTCATTCTCCACCATCGGAATTGTTACACCATGGAATTTTATCGCGTGGGGCATGGATGTCATTGGGCCAATTGAGCCAGCAACATCAAATGGGCACAGGTTTATTCTGGTGGCCATTGACTATTTCACCAAGTTGGTTAAGGCCAAAACGTTCTAGTCTGTAACCAAGAAAGGTGGTGGTTGATTTTTCGCACTCAAACATCATTTATCGATTTGGGATACCAAAGGTGATCATTACAGACAATGGGCTAATCTCAATAGTCATCTAATGAAAGAGGTATATCAGCAGTTTAGGATTACACATCGTAATTCCACCCTTTACCGTCCCAAGGAAAACGGAGCAGTTGAAGTGGCCAACAAGAATATAAAGAAGATACTCCAAAAAATGGTGGAGGGTTCGAGACAGTGGCATGAAAAGCTGCCTTTTGCATTGCTGGGATATCGCACTACTGTTCGTACTTCAGTAGGGGTGACTCCTTATTTGTTGGTGTATAGAACCGAAATAGTGATACTCGCAGAAGTGGAAGGTCCCTTCCCTTCGAATTGTCGCAGAAGCCGAAATTGATGATGATGAATGGGTCAAAAACCGCATGGAGCAATTAAGTTTGATCGATGAGAAATATCGGCAGCAGTGTGTCATGGCCAATTGTATCTATGAGCACGTGATTTTTTCCTCGCTTGACATGTTCCTATAAAATTCATTAAATTAGAAATTTTCTTTTATTATTTAAATTTGTAGGAATTAATTGTGTGATTTTGTGTTTATTTACATTTTTCTTTTATTATTTGAATTTTTAGGAATTAATTGTGTGATTTTGTGTTTATTTGTGTCTTTCTTTTATTATTTAAATTTTCAGTATTTATTTGCGTGATTTTGTGTTTGTTTGAATTTTAGAAATTAATTGCATAATTTCGCGTTTATTTGCAGGATTGCACGTTTTTATTAACATAATTCATAAAAGATATAAAAATGGCATGGTTGCATTTAGGATCTAATTTTTGCATGTTAATATTGAAAATGAGGAAAACAACAAAATTGGTTAATTTTTTTGAAATTTAGAGTTTAGAGTTTATTTTGTTTATTTCTTGTTAAATATGTTTTTGGCTATTTTTGTTTTGTTATTATAAAATCCGAAATAATAATAATAATAATATAACAAAATGCACAAAAAGAGAGTAATTGTTTGTATATATGCTGGACATTGATTTGGGCCAATTTCTTGCAGCAAAGCCTAGTCCAAAACCCCCAAACCCACCCAAAATAGACCCAAACGCAGCCCCTCTGCCCTATCCAAAAGCCTCATAAGCTAAATGGCGTCGTTTATGCCAAGCAATCTGAGTTGTTGATCAATATTGATCAAATGATCAAGATGCAAGGGTTGATCACCCAATATAATTGTCGGATCATCCCCCCCCATCATTACAGACCTCGTACCTTGTTCAAAATACCCTAATTATGCCGGTGTAACACCGCCGTGCATCCAACGTGTCCCCACCCCCCGCCGCTGGTCGAAAATCGCCGCCGGTGCTGGCGCAACCCAAATCCACCCAAATTTACACCCTACATTTCTCGTCTTCTCATCTTTCCAACCCCCCTAAGATCACCCCTCAAAACCACATCGAACTCGTCGAATATCCTTTCAAAGGAGCGGTTGCTCCACTGTCCACGGCGGCGCCGGCTCCAATGACGTCCAAATTAACACCCCACACTCTCCTTGGCCCCCCCTACCCAAAAACAACCTCTGCTTCCTTCGAACAACCCCCAGTCTCTTCAAATTTTGAATCTGAGTCTTGACCTAATTTTGAGGATGATTTTTTAAAAGCCATTTGAGTTTTAAAACAAAATTGCATGTTTGTTTTGGCAAAAAACAAACCTGTAATTCCGTTTGAAAACACAAATTGAATCCAGCAAGTCTAATTGAGGACTCAACCAGTAAGTTTACTTTTAAATCAATTTGTTTTCATCTTTGTTCTATTGTTTTGTTTTTCTTTCTGGTCTAGTAATTATGTGTGACCTTATTTCTATTTTTAGTTTAAATCGAAAGTGTCATTCTACTTGATTTCTAACTTTTTTTACAATGATATGTTCCTTATTAGGGTAGTTTATTTCATTTACAAATGATCCTGATTATTATACTGAAATTTGATTTCCTTTTATTAGTTTAGTTAGAAGTTCGGAAAACGTGTATAATTTACCTCAGTCTTTTGTCCTGGATTCTATTCCCTTTTTAAAGTATGATTTGGTTTTGTTGTTAATTAGTAGTTAGATTATAGGTTAATATAGCTTTGCATAGTTCCTTTTAATATCTTAATTTCAGTTTTTTTACTTGAATCTCTATTAATTCATAGCAGTAATTAGTTGATTAGTCAATAAGTCTTAGATTTTCAATTCATTTTCTGATTAATGGTTCAAATATAATTAGGTTTTGGTTATAGCTGATAGTTAGCTAGTAGGTGATTTTATGACTTACTTTAGTAAAACAGTAATTTCAGCATACTAAAAGGGTAATATAGGGTATTAATATGGTGCAGGTAGTTTTAGGACTAAAATAATGGTAGTATAGGTATCCTACAAGTAAGAAACAATACTAGAATCTTTTGGACTCTTCTAGAAGGGGACTTTAGGCTAAAAATCAGTAGTTTAGTGCAGTAACTTGGGGAATAAGTCAAAAAATGAAGGACCAAGTAGGTAAGATCTGAAAATTGAAATAGGGACTACTTGCTAAAATAAAATAAAGGGGTTTCCCTAGCCTTTGGCTATAAAAGGCACCCCAATTCATCTAAAAAGGGGAGTACACAGTCTGAAAATTATCTCTAAAATTCCCAGAACTATAAAGCTTAAAAATCTCTCAAAAATTCCTGAAAACCTCTAGAAATCCCAGTTGTTACTTTTCCATTGGATTTCATCTTTTGAAAACTCTTAATATTAATTGTCCAGTAGGAAGTTAACCATATAAAAATAGAAATAATAGCCTGAAAAACATACATTTAAGGAGCTGAGTATCCAACCTTGGTCCTGGGTTCAATTTGAGTTGATTTGGTCTTGCTTTCTGGGTTTTTACATTATTTGATTTGGGTTTGGTTACTGCTGGAGCTCTTGGTTATAATTTCCAGTCATTTAAGTTCATTTTTAAAAGATGTGTGTGGTTTCCTCTGAGTAAACTTTGTTACCAAGCTGAGTATTGCTGTTGAACACTGGAAATTACTACTGACTCCTTACTCCCCTTTTGCATTTTGATTCTAGGTATTACTTAAGCAAAAGCTATGTGTGATGACTGGAAATACAAATTCAACAAATGGTTAATGACACTACTGTTTATTGCTTGAAGTGTTAGATAATACGCTTAACGCTAGAGGGGGGGGGGGGTGAATAGCGTTACCATAAAAATTAGCGTAAACTTGCGGAATTTAAAAATTGCAGGAAATAAATTAGTGCGATAAGTAAATAAATTAGAACAAACGCACCGATGTATCCTGGTTCACCACAACCCGTGGCTAGTCCAGTCCCCGAGAGACTCTCTCGAGATTTCCACTAACTTGTTAAGCTTACGGGTGCTCAACAAACCGTTACAACTTGAGGACACAAGCCTCAACAACCTTTGCTCGGAGATACAACACTCCAAGACTTCAACCAAGGAAACACAAGTTCCTTCTTACAACACAAGGGACTAACACTTCCCTTCAAGTGTACAAAAACACTTAGCACTCAAACAAGACACTCCTTTAAGAGTAGATATGAGTAAAAAGAATACGCTCAAGATCGCAACAACTTTCGACAAGAATTTGGCTCTCAAAAGCTTATGTAATGAATATAAAATGATAAGCAATAAAGTATGCAAGCTTTAGCAATTGTATGATCAGTTGTTGTGTTTAGAAGACTTAATTGAAGCTGTATTTATAGTTGAAAAACTTTATATTACCGTTGCCTAATTGCCAATTAAGAATTGCTGATTTTACTCTGTGACAATCGATTGTCAAATTACCACAATCGATTGTTTGCCAGATCTTCCAAAAATCAATCCTAGATTTTACGCATAACAATCGATTATCTCAATAATCGATTACTGGCAACGTTCAAAAAATTATTTCCAGATTTTACTTAAAACAATCGATTGTCAGAAATCTACAATCGATTACTCAGCAACGTTCAAAAAATCCTTTCCAGATTTTAATTAAAACAATCGATTATAGGAAATCAATAATCGATTACCTGACGGTATTTGAAAACATTTTGGCAACGGTCAGTTATACAATCGATTATATTAAGTTAACAATCGATTATATATCAGTCTTGAAAAATCAATTTAGACACTGCCTCTTGACAACGATTGTTATAGGTTCACAATCGATTATTTAATAACTTTGAAAAAGTCTGGAAGACACTGCCTCAACAAAATCGATTGTCATAAGTTCACAATCGATTATTTTGTGACTTTGAAAAATCTAATGGACACTGTCTCTTCACAATCGATTGTCATTAGCTTCACAATTGATTATTTTGAGCTTTGAAAAACTTTGATGGACACTGCCTCATCACAATCGATTGTCATAAGGTTCAAAATCGCTTGTCATGTAGATTTGAAAAATCTGATGCTCAGTGCCTTAACACAATAGATTGTCATAAGTTCACAATCGATTGTCAAGCAGCTGACTTAAACATAATCGATTATCATAAGTACATAATCGATTATCTTAGTCCAGATTTTAGAGGCATGTTTAAAAATCATTTTCACTAAAGTAAATATGCATTATTTAAAATCATTTTGCTCTAAATTAAATATGCATGATTTGTTAAAAATATTTTTACGAGAGAAGCCAAGTCTTGAGTTTAAGTTGTCGGATCAAGATCACAATTAAATACCGACTCATATAAAACTTAATCTTGATCTTTGTCTTGTGCTTGAATCTCGTTATATATCAATTTTGCGCTTGTGCTTGGACCTCGTCATGTGTCAATTTGCGCATAGTTTGTCATTCATTAAAACCTACAAATATGAACACACGTTTAGTATAATGCCTTGAGAACGTGTTTCCAACATGAAGATGTTATTGTGTGATTCATTTTAAATACCTTTTGTAGTGTAATGCCCTTTTTTCGTACTAATGCAACTGTGGATATTAATCAGGCATGTAAATTGGGCTAAAATATTAAATTTTTGATCGGGCCTATAGTTGGTCTTAGTGTTGTATAGTTTGATCATTAAAAGTGTCCATTGGATTTTATTCAACTAGAGATTGTCAGCGGATTTGATGTTGATTCACACATACTTGTGATTCATAATTGAATTTTTCTAGAAGTTAGCAGGAATTTTCAGTAGTTATGGAATTTTCAGTAGCCATAATTGATATCGACTTACACGTACTGAGTCAAAGTTGGAGTAAAAAAGGAATTGCTTGTTTGTATTGAAATTGAACTACGTATGCCTTGCAACTCCAACTTAGCTCGTTTTAGTCATGTGTTGTCGGAAGTCCATATTGGACCCAATAAACTGGCTGTTGACTCGCCTCAGTCAAAATTGGACAGCCCCATATCTAAGCTTGGGCTTGGCAATTCATATACCAAAGGCCCAACACAATGTGTTCCTCTCATTTGTCCGAAATAACAAGTGTAGAAAAGTGGTAGTTCATTTTAGGAATGACCTTAAAAAATAGCAACGAGGCGTGGCGTGCCAAACGGAATGGATAAATAGCGTGGCCCTCGTGAAATATTTATATTAAAATATTTAGAGACTTAGGACACGCCATTTAGCAAATTTCACGGTGTTCCCGCAAAGATAATAACGCGATAGTCGCTTTAGGCACGTTCTTAATAATTTTATCTTCTTAAGTACGGGTGCGCATTTATGTGACCCAAATCCAAATCTCAATGAAGTTGAAATATGTCAAAATCTACGGGTGCATTTATGTAATGTGGTTTGAGGCATATTTTAACGACGTTGCAATTCTCTATAAAAATAATAATAAAAGTGGTTAAAAGATTCAAAATGCACATAGGTTCATAATTGTATAAAATCAGATAATTTAAGCCAAATATAACAGTTGAGCGACCGTGCTAGAACCACGGAACCCGGGAATGCCTAACACCTTCTCGTGGGTTAACAGAATTCCTTACCCGGATTTCTGGTTATGTTAAACAGAGTTATTCTTTCCTTGATTCGAGATTCTAAACGGTGACTTGGGACACCAATCTCGCAAGTGGCGACTCTGAAACTCTCTTAAATATATAAATCTCGTTTTGATTGTCCTTTAATTGGAAAAAACTCTCTTATCTACGCCCTTCACCGGGGTGTAGTGGCAAAAAGTAGGTGTGACAGTAGGCAAGAGCATATGATAAGAAGGTACGTCCACGAAAGTTCGAAGTTAGCCAGCAAGTGTTGAGACGTATTCTTCCACATCAGGCTGCGGCCAAAGGCAAGTTCGCCCCAAATTGGTAGGGTCCATTCATCGTGATGAGAGTGTTGTCCAACGGTGCTTTGTATTTAACCGACATAGAAGGCAAGTGTTGAAATAGCCGTCAATTCTGAAGCGGTCAAGAGATATTATGTATGATTTTCTTTGGTTTAATTTTATTTGTTTTTACTTGGCATATTTTGAAGATTGGAATGACGAAGGCATATTGTTATACACTTTGTCCTTTGTTACCCCCTTTGAGCCTTATCGATTTTCTTTCATACCCCTCTTTCGGAATTAGTAGTAAGGATCAGAAGTACAAGCGTAAAACATAAGTAAAGGAAAAAGGAGAAAAGAAAAGAATGAAAAAAGGAACAAAAACGAAAAATAAAGAAAAAAAATAGAGAAAAACAAAAAGGAAAACATGACAAAACAACAAAAAAAGAAAGGAAGGAAGAAAGAAAAGAAACGAAGAGAAAGTGGAAGGAAAAAAAAGGAAAAATCACAACAACAAAGCAATTACTATGACATGAACTACGTACGACCTGATTCCTTTTAAGGATACACATGCAGCCTCATGTTTCGGTCCCATCAAAATAAAAATCACAATATTCCCAAGCAAGAAACTGGGAATAAGTTGCAGTTGTTGTAAGAAATCTAATTCCGAAAGTTGTAATTTTAAACCCACTTGAATTGTTTTGAGCCTTTAATACCCTTTCTTTCTAACCTATCCAAAAACCCATATTACAGTCCAAAGAAAGACCTTTTGATCAGTCTTATAGAAATGCCAAGTCGAGCAAGAAGAGGTGAATCATATCAGGGGCAACACTCCGGTCCAAGCAGGAAGAGTAATGAAAAATAAGAGAGTCGTATTGGTGAAAACCCTCACGGGCACTGTAAGGCGTCGAAAGTTAAGAGAAATCAAAATAAGAGAGTCTTATTGGTGAAAACCCTCACGGGCACTGTAAGGAGACGGGAGTTGAGAGAAATCAAAATGAGAGAGTCTTATTGGTGAGAACTTGCACGGGAACCTTACGGCAAAACTGAGTTGAGAATGAGCAAATGAGAGAGGTCTATTGGTAAAAACCTTTCAGAGCACCGCAGGATGAACAAGGTTAATGTTTGGGTGAAGAAATCAGGTTATGGAATTCTGGGGAAACAAAGTATGGCAACCAAAAATTGATTGGTTGGACGGATTGGGCCGATTAGTCCGAAATGTATGTCATGATCAATGGTACCTGCTGTTCCACTCAGACAAGTATCTTTCCCTTTTTTCCTTTTAGTAAGTTGTCCAATTTTTTATTTTCTTTATCCTTAACTCTCAAGGTCATTACATTTCATTTCTTTTGGGGTTTGTTTTTCTAAGATATTTCAATGTCAGTTTTGTTCAAAGAAAATAAGAAAAGATTCCAAAGCTCACTACCAGCTTCCAAAATTGCAAAGCACAATGTGGCCAGAACATACCAAAGATAGCATGATGTAAGGTGGGATACAAGGAATCATCGAAAGTTTCATCGCTGAAGTGCTTTGGTAATGTCATGGGAGATGAAAAGGTTCAGAGGTTTAAAACAAAAGTATGGGTATAGAACACTCGGGTCGTCAAAGGTCATGGGGTTTGAAAGTCAATCAGAAAGTCAAGCGGTTCAGGGCCAGTTCCGGGAAGTAGGTCAAAATAGAACATGGCAGCAGAGAGACCTTCAGCAAGAATTCCATCAACTAACCACCATTTTAAATTGACAAGATTTTCCTTTGATTGAAATAGGGGCAGAAAATTTCATTTGTTTCGAAGGAACTCTACGTAAGGTAAGAGAAAGGACCAAACAGGTTTGACCGTAAACTCTCAGGACCCTTATGGAAAATGCAGCTTAGTTAAACTTCAAAACAATCATGCATAGCATGGTTTAGCATATAGAAATGTAAATTGGCTTCAGAGTTTACATGTTTAATATAGGATTCAATTAGGAGTTTTCAGGACCCCCTAAATAATAGGACCTAGTTTTAAGATGTCCATTAGATATAAGATGTAGCGTAAATTCTGTTGTAGGGTAGTATAATTCAGTTATAAAATTGTCATTTTTTAGGATAAGACTTGATTTTGATTTTGAGGACCTTCCTGAATAATAGGATGTAGTTTAAGACCCTCTTAGATAATAGGACTTAGCGGAAGTAATACCTTTAGAAGATGCAACATAGATCTACAATTGTCATTTAATTAAGAGTTGCCAGGACCTTCATGGATAATAGGACCTAGCTTTAAATTTTCTTAGTACTAGTTGGTAGAAGAATTCAGTTTAACACTCACCTATGTGCCCATCTACCAAACTGGGGCAGAAAAGTTCCTTTATTGTCTATTTTTGTTGGAATCAAGTACCCGCTTGGAGAACAGGGAGAAAAAGTTCAAATTCAGCAATGAGGAGCCTACCTGGAGAACAAGGGAATACATTTTAGGTCAGCAGTCAGGAGCCCGCCTAGAGAATAAGGGAATACATTTCAAGTTTAGTAATCAGGAGACCGCTTGGAAATCATGAGAATGCATTCAAGTTTAGCAATCAAGAGCCCTGGAAATCATGGGAATATATTTCGAGTTCAGCAATAAGGAGACCGCTTGGAGGTAGGGAATACATTGAAATCTAGCAATCAGGAGCCCGCCTGGAGAGCATGGGAACACATTTTGAGTTCAACAATCAGGAGCCCACCTGGAGAGCATGGAATACATTCAATTTTAGCAATCAGGAGCCCGCCTAGAGAGCATGGGAATACATTCAAGTTTAGCAATTAGGAGCCCGCCTGGAGAGCAAGGAATACATTCAAGTTTAGAAATCAGGAGCCTACCTAGATAGCATGCGAATACATTCAAGTTCAGTAGTCAGGAGCCCGCCTAGAGAGCATGGGAATACATTCAAGTTCAGTAGTTAGGAACCTGCCTGGAGAGCAGGGAATACATTCAAGTTTAGCAATTAGGAGCCCGCCTGGAGAGCATGGGAATACATTCAAGTCTAACAATTAGGAGCCAGCCTAGAGAGCATGGGAATACATTTCGAGTTCAGCAATCAGGAGCCTGCTTGGAGAGCAGGGAATATATTCAAGTTTAGCAAACAGGAGCCTGCTTGGAGATTATAGGAATACGTTCAAGTTTAGCAATCAGGAGTCTGCCTGGAGAACATGCGAATACATTTAAGTTTAACAATCAGGAGTCCGCCTAGAGAGCAGGGAGTATATTCAAGTTTAGTAATCAGGAGCCCGCATGGAGAGCATGGGAATACATTTAAGTTTAGCAATCAGGAGCCTTCTTGGAGAGCATGGGAATATAGTTCAAGTTCAGCAGTCAGGTGCCCAACTAGAGAAAGGGGCAACAACTCAAAATACAATTCAAGTTCAGTAATCAGGAGTTCGCCTGGAGAGCAAGGGAATATAATTCAAAGTCAACAGTTAGGTGCCCACCTGGAGAAAGGGGCAACATCTCAAAATACAGTTCGACAGTCAAGCGTCCACCTGGAGAAAGGGGCAGCATATCAAAATACAGTTCAGCAGTTAGGCGTCCACCTGGATAAAGGGAAAGCATCTCAAAGTGTGGCAGTCAGAGATCCACCTGAAGAAAAGGAAAAATATCTCAGATTATAATTCAAGTCGACAACAGAGGAATTTCACCGGAAGAATACAAGTCAGCATGGCAAAAAAAGTTGCAAGATCAAGTTTGAAGAGATAGATAGGTTTTATAATTTATAGATCATAGTTTAGTCTAGCTTCTTTCTATTTTTGACATGGTGTAATAAGGGTTTCAGTAAGCAGTAGCAGTAACAACAACAACAATAGTGAAATCACATCTTCATGGTAGTTCCAGCTACCAAACATTCTTGAACTACGCCGACCTGATTCCTTTTTACCAAGAATATATAGGCAATCTCAGAAGCAGGGTGCGGTCAAAGCTTTCAAAAATGCTTGCCACGGAGTATTCAAACGGGAAAAAATCGCACGTATTCGTTCACTTTATCTATGCCCAAAAACTCGACGTGTTTCCGAGCAAAACGGGATAGTTGTGAGCACGTAATTTTTGCCCAATATGAACTACTCCCATAATTTCAAAACAAAATATTTCCTTTCATTGTTTGCAATTTTTTGAGTTTTTGTTGCATTTTCTATTATAGTTTGAATTTATTTGTGCATGTTCATTTTATTTTAATTAATGAAAAAATAAAAAGGATGTGTTGTATGTGCATTTAGGAGTTAATTCTATATATTAAGAATAAATTAGTAATTAAGGCATTTTATAAAAAAGGAAAATCACGATAAATAGTTATGTTACACCTTTTAATTTTAATTCTGATTTCGAGTTAGTTTTTCTCTAATTTATTAATTGTGGTAATTAATTAGGATTAGTTAGTAGTTTTGATAAGTTAATTTGATTTTATAACTCAAATTAGGATTTTAGTTTCTAAATTTTGGTAAAAGAAAGAAAAATAATTAATTTAGTTGAAAAAAGAAAGGAAAACAAAAGAAGGATTTTTATTTTGGGCCAAGTCTTGATTTATCCCCAAGCTCAATTGAATTCCTCCCTTGAAACACGTCCAAACTCCTAATACCCGACCCAAAACCAAATTCCAACCGGTCTCCCCTACTTAACAACCTAAACGACCCTGTTTTCCCCTAAGAGATTAGGACCGTCGTGGTTCCAATATCGGATGGTGGGGAAGCTGGGTCTCTAAGAATTTTACTATCCAAACATTCCCTCCACTACCCCTTAGCACGTCTTCCCAAACCCCTTTCAGAGACCCCGCAAAAGATCCCTAGCTGCCCTCTTCTTCACCACTCAAAATCATGGCGGCGCCAACCCCAAACCCCATCAAAATAGCACCACATAGTCACTAGAACCCGTTTTTCCCTAATCTATGGTCAGTGGCCCCAAAATTAGCTCCAAGATCTTCGAATTTTTTATCCGAGTTTGACCTCTAGAGTTCGAAATTTTCTTAAGCCTCTTAACATGCGTGACTTTGGAGGTTTGGTTTTTGTCTAGCTTTGAAGGTTGGACTTGGCAAAACTAATATCGTTTATTTGTTCTTGACAAGGATGAGGGATCGATATTAGTTTGGCCTCGTTCTTGGTCTCCGTTGGTTTTCAATCTATATCGGTGAGTTTCTGTTTCTTTTCGTGCCTTATCGTTCATTTTTTTTTCTGTCTCACCTCTTATTTGCTATTTTCTCCCGCCTCCCTATATTCGAGTTTGTTTGATTGAGCCCAATTTTGAATTTAGTTTCCCTCTTTGGATCGTTATTTTGTATTGTGTTTGTTTGCTTTGTTTCTTCAGTTTTTCTTTTAAAATCTTTAGTTATATTCCCTATTTTGTTTTCTTTGATTTTACTTTTAGGCTATGAAACTTTTCGCTTGGTTCATAATTTTTGATAGGATAATTAAATCATTTGGTGAATCAGTTTAGTCCTTTGAGCTCAATTTCCTTCCTCCCTTGTTTTCTTTTTCTAGCTTTTGGCCTAGGTGGCCTCATTCATCTATACTTCATTGCTCAGTGATTAATGACTTGAGATCTATGAATTGGGTAATAGTGTTTGGACCCATAGTTTAAATGAGGCCCTCATTTGAATTTGACCTATAACCCATATAAGGTTCAGAGGTAAAAACAGGTTAAGCAAGGGGTAATTGGGATAGTTCATCTAGGGAATCTTTTGGTAACCACCTTAGGAAGCTTCCTAGAAAGCTGAAAATAGCCTTATTTGGTTAGTAAGTTAGTAATTTAGGGATTAGATAGCAAAAATAAAACTTTACAAAGGGCTAAAATGCAAACTTAGCCTATTTTCAGCTGCCCTAGTGGCTTGCCTATAAAGTCATATGTAAGAGAAGCACAAGGAGATTTTTTTTGGGTGAGGGGGAGAGCTTGAAATCCACAAAAAGAAAACGGCTGAGAATTAGAGAAAAGGTTATTGTTTTATTAAAGTTTTCAGTGATTTTGATCCCTTTTCAAGTTCTGAAACTATTTGAATTCATCCGAGTGAGAAATGTCTTGAACTTGTTTGTCAAAAGTTTTGGCTTAAAGTTTTGCTAGGATATTTGTTTGGTTTGAACCTGATATATTGAGCTGCGATCTATCATTTTGGGGGTTTGGAGCTTTTTTTACTTGTTGCTTTGCTGCTGATTTCTACTGTTGTACCTACTGATACTGTTCTGTTTTGCTGATCCCTTCCTTTTCCTACTATTTTGCTTTCGCAAGTATACAATTTTGTAACCCCGTTGATTGTGAAATGAGAACTTGAGGAATGAATTGAAAATGAAGAGTTGAAGCATAGGAATTATTCCAGTTTTTTATTTTCTCTGATTCATTTTCTATATCACTGCAGTCTGTGACAAAATGAACTTTTAATAAGTAGTTTGTAGTTATTAGTAAAAGTTATATGGTGTTCATACTTTGGATGAATTTGAATTTAAATGGAGACATTAGCTCCCTGCTTTAGTTTTGCTAGATTCTGTCTCCTGATGTCTTTTAATTCCCTTTAGTTCGTAGTCATTTAAACATTGGCATGTTCTGATTTACTCATTCATGTTAGCTTTAATGGTTATATTTGAATTATTTGTTAAAGTATAGTTGATTCATGAGATTTGTCTAGACTTAATTGTGATATGTTTGAAATGAGAGTTTCCCTCCTCTTTTTGATTTTGAAGTTTGATTGATGTCACAAATATTTCATAGCTATGAATGGCATGATATTTTCTGCGTTAGTTTCTTCTAGTGAATTTGGGCTGATTTTTACATTTCCTGCAATCATATGTTCAGATTTGTTTAAGCATGGTTTGAAAGATAGTCCAGTAAGCAGAGGTTTATGGATCAGTTCTCTTTCCCTTGTTCTTGTTGATTTGAAGTCTAGGATTTTCAGAATTAGATGGGACTTATATGGACTATTCATTTCCCTTTCAAAATTATCTTGAGTCAAAGACATTATTTAATTATTTTAATGATTGGGATTTTCGTGAATAAATCAGTGTTATTTGGGACCTCAAGGATTCAATCCCGAAATTTCTTTCCTCAGCTGCGAAGGCCTTGAATTTGGGCTCAATTATGAGGCGCAATTTTGAAGTTTCCTTTAAATAAGATCGGGGCCGCTTCTATAGTTGGACTCTCAGTCCTCTTTTATTAGGTCAGGCCCTTTTATGCAATAAATTAGTCTCCTTCGTATAAACCATTTGGGTTAGTTTAAATGGAACCTTTAGATACAGTTAGTGTTAATTAAGCATGTTAGTTAATACTTGAGGGGCGCCATATTAGATAAAACAAGTAGCTATGGCCTCCGAATGTAGTTAAATTAATCCTTTTAATTTAGAATTGAGGTGTGACATGCCAAACAAAAATGACAATTGCATGACCCTCATTTAATTAATCTTGTATTGATCCTTAGAATGTAGTGCGTGCCATTTAGCAAAACTCCATGGCCCTTGCAAAGTTGCAAACACGTAGTTGCTTTAGGCGCGTTATTTTAATAATTTACCTTTCTAAACTCGAGTGCACATTTATGTGATCCAAATCCAAATCTCAATGTTAAAAAAATGTGTTAAGGACTACGGATGCATTTATGTGACGCGGTTCGAAACATATTTTTAATGACGTTGCAATCTTCCTTTAATTAATTAAATAAAAGCGGTTAAAGATTTAAAATTGCACGTAGGTTTTAAAATGTTTTAAATCCGATAATAGGCCAATTATAACAATTGAGCGACCATGCTAGAACCACGAAACTCGGGAATGCCTATCACCTTCTCCCGGGTTAACAAAATTCCTTACCCGGATTTTTGGTTCGCGGACGGTAATACAGAGTCAACCCTTTCCTTGATTTAGGATTTGAACTGGTGACTTCGGACACCATAAATCTCCCAAATGGAGACTCTTAATTTTCAATAAACAAAGAATCCTATTTCGGTTGTCCTTTAATTGGAAAAACTCCCTTTATAATATACCATTTACGTAGGTGTAGGAAGAAGGAGGTGTGTCAACTAACAATGTCTTTGGGCAGGCCCCAATTTTTGACGACATGAGAGAAGAAGAGTCGAGATGTATCTTCTGCTGATATATATTGTGGGGATAATATAAAGGTGGCATACATGGAAAATCTGTCACCACAACCAAGATAGTTGTAAGATCTCCGACCTTGGGCAATCCGGTGATGAAATCTAGGGTAACGCTCCCCCAATGTCTCTTCGGGACAGCTAGTGGTTCTAAGAGTTCCGCTTGTGTCAAGCGGTCCGACTTGTCCTTATGGCATACTAGACAAGCCTTCACATGTTGAGCGATGTTGTCAGCCATTTGAGGCCAATAATATGCACGGTGAAGTAACTCCATAGTGTGTTCTTCACCGGAATGGCCAACCCTGTATCGTGACTTTTCACCAGAAGAATTCTTAGCAGATCTCCTCCTTCAGGAACATAAAATCGATTTCCTTTCACTTTCAGAAAACCATTTTCCATGTAGAACTGGCGAGTCTTACCTTGTCCTACAAAATCAACCAAATACTGTGCAGCAGGGTCCTTGATGAGTAGATCTTGTATATGGTCCTTGATGGTGGTGGCTACTTCTCTCCCCCTTAGGGTGGAGAGTAGGCACCCGATGCTAGATCAACTCTCTGAATGAGCGCATCCGCAACATGATTGGTCTTCCCACTTCGATACTCCAGGTTAAAGTGGAATTCAGCTAGGAGTTCCTACCATCAAGCCTGTCGACCATTCAACATCGGTTGGGTCATGAAATGGCTAACAATTGTGTTGTCATTCTTAACCAAGAAGGGGGTCCCCAGCAGATAGTGCCTCCAAAGGCACATGAAGTAGACGACAACCAATAATTCTTTCTCATGGGTGACATAGTGTCGTTCTGCATACTTTAGCTTCCGTCTCTCGTACGCTATATGATGCCTTTCTTGTATCAAGACTCCACTGACGGCATAGTCAGACGCATCTGTTTGTACCTCGAATGGCTTGGCCAAATCAGGGAGAGCCAAGACGGGGATACTAGACATAGCCTCCTTTAATAGGTTGAAGGCCTCCACTCACCTGGGTCCCCAATTCCAAGGCGTGACCTTCTTAAGGAGTTCTATTAATGGCACTATGATGAGGGAGTAGTTTTCCACAAATCGTCGGTAGAAGGTGCATAGGCCAAGGAATGCTCTCAAGGCGAGGATATCCTTAGGTGGCAGCGACTTATTTGTGATTCCCTGAATCTTCTATTGGTCTATCTTGATCCTCCCTTCCTCGATGACATGTCCAAGGAAGTCAATTTTCTTTTGAGCAAAGGAACACTTGGATAGCTTTTGCATATAGTTCATGCTCCCGCAATCGAGCTAGGATCTTTCGCAAGTACACCACGTGTTCTTCCAAGGTTTGGTTATATGCCAAAATTTCATCCAAGTACTCCTTGAAGACTTGGTTCATCAGGGTGCAAAATATAGTTGGGGTGTTAGTCAAGCCAAATGGCATAACCAGGAAGTCGCACGACCCATATCTTGTCACAAAAGCCGTATTATGTTCATCACCCTCGGCAATCCAAACTTGCCAATAACCTGTCTTCAGGTCTATCTTGGTGAACATCGTCCCACCACCCAGTCTATCGAACAAGTCCGCCATTAGTGGAATAGGTTACTTGTTCTTCACAATGATTTTTTATAAAGCTCGATAATATACACAAAGACGCAGAATAACATCATGTTTCTTTTGGAACATAGCAAGGCACTCGTATGGGGACTTGGAGGGCACAATATACCCTGTATATAGCATTTTCACCAATTGTCTTTGAAGCTCGGTGAGTTCGGCTTGTGACATTCTGTAAGACACCCGGGCAGGTGGTTTCCTGCCCGACACCAACTTAATTTAATAGTCCAGACTGTGCTTATGCAGGAGTCGCTTTAGCATGTCTTATGGCATGACATATTCAAATTTCAATAGTAGATCCTTCACAGGTTCAGGAATGGGACTCGAGGAGCATTCTATATCTTCAATGTAGAGGGTTTCCAAGAATGTAGGTTCATGTATTTTGACCCCCTTCTTCAATTGCAAGGTCGAGATGTTCTCCACGGCCATATTCATGGGCATGTATGAGATAATGCATGGCTTGTCCCCATTTATTCCCATCACCCGTAGCATGTCTGCATATGGTATGGGCATGATATTGGTTTGCCTTAGGAATTCCAACTTAACTATAAACTCGAAGTCATATTATCCTCCTTATTTTTCCCTTTCTTGGTGGTTGGACATATGTCCTTCTTCTTACGGATACTAGCACTGGTCTCCGCTAATGCCTCAGAAATAGAGCCAACAATTTCATTGAAGGCACCTACTGGTTCATTCTGGTCCGCATTATCTGATGGGCGTTCATTTGTGCATGTGGGCATTCACTGTTCCAATGTGGTCCGGGAAATGACAGCATCCTGAGGAGACTTTCTCCCCCAATCATTGTTGTTTCACATAGCACTATTACTGTCAATGAGGGAGCCTTAAATTTGTTTGCACTCCGATCACCCCAACTATTTCTAGGGCCACCATTGCTCGGCTGGCCCCCTTTGTATACCGCTTGGGTAGGTGGTCGAGGCCTATCCTTCTGAGCTTCCACTTAATAGTCGCCAAGGAATTCAGCTGCTTGGATCGCCTTAGGTAGGGTATCTACCCTTTGTGTTTACAGCTCCATAGGGGCATAAGGTTCAACCCTTCCAGGAAGGTGAAGAGCTTATAATTGTCCCCCATGTCATGTATGATTAGGATGAGCGAGGAAAATTGACGCACGTAGCCTGCACTGATTTGTTCTGGTGAATCTCCCGTAGCATTCTCCTTGCGTTGTATTCAACATTTTTGGGGAATAACTATAGGCATTTAGATGCCTTCAGTTCTACCTATGTCTCAAGAGCATCTTCACCGGCCCTGATGGCTTCGTACTTCACCTGCCACCAGAGTTTAGCATCACCCTGAAGATACATGGAAGTAGTTGCTACCTTCTTAGCTTCTTCTAGGCTCCAACAACATCGAAGTATTGTTCGATGTCAAAGATGAATTTTTCCAATTCCTTAGTATTTCTAGCTCTAATATATGGCTTTGACTCAGGAATTTTTGGTTTTTGTCTCATAGAAGCTTGCAGCACCCCTGATTTGGTTTCTGCCTCCTCGAAGCATGCCCTGTAAAGAAGCATTAATAACATTGAGTTGGTATGTCAAGTTGTCTATGGCTTGTTGCATGGCATTCACCCTGGCTTCCTCTTGTGTCTTGTAGGCTAAATCCTCGGCACGCTCCTGTTGGAGTCCCTCGAATTTGCCAAACATTTTGGCTGCCTCTGTGGATGCCATTTTCCTGTCTCCTTCAAAAACACGATTGATGTTTTCTATGTCAAATTCGGCCTGGAGCACTCTGCAGTCCAGGTCGTCCAACCTTTGCATTCAGCTAGTTCTTAGTTTAGGCACCGTATCCACGATGTGTCGTAATACGTCAATCGTCTCTTCAAGGGCCACAATGCGGTCCCCATGATTCACCATGGTTAGAAATAGTGGTAACGACAATGTTTTCCCTCATCCGATGTAGATCCTAGTCTCTGATACCAACTATTACACGGTGCCTTCCTGAAATTCCTTGAAAGGGTGCGTAAGTCTATGAAACTAATGTTAGTGCATTACTGTTCACCTACTAAGGTCCCCTCTGTACAGTAGACCAGATTGTCAGTATTGAATAGGAAAACCAATGCCAAGAACAATAGAGAGAACAAAAATGAGAATTGAGGATGAGAGAAAGCTTGATTGCATTAATGAAAGCTATTACAGAAAAAAAATACGGTGTCGAGGGGGAGAGACACCAGTACAGAGAATTGTTTTCTTGTTAGAAAGTTTGATTGCTTGATCCCCCCTAATAGTGCTTAAAATAAATAAACTCAGGTTATAAGACTTGACTTGATTAAGCTAGATAAACACAATTGAAATACATGAAATGAAACTACTTTATATTTACAATGAAAAGGACTAAGTTTTCTACTAGGAAGAAACATGTCCGCTGTCAGCAACATTGTCTTTGGCATCACGGTCTGTGCACGCGACATTTATTGTGCGTGCGATGCTGTTGGCATCTGCATGCGCCTGGGTGCTATCGAGGGATATTAGTGGGGTGACAAAGGCACATGCATGCTTGTCACTTGGCGCGGACAAGACTACGGGACCATCCGTAGTGCTAGGCATTTTGAAGCTTGCTAGGATGCCATGAGGCGCGCCCAATGGGTCATGGGGTATGGCTGGAAAGCCGCCCATGACATTATGGATATAAAAGCATGTTGCTTTAAATGAAATAAAAGGAAGTTTTTAATTTAAAAATTCCAAATATACAAAGGTGATATTCTCTTTTTAACAAAAAATGAAGTGTAAAAGGGGTGTTATATAAGAAGAAACATAAGGAAACTTTACTTTGTTTGGTAAATAAGTAGTATGTAAAACACATTCCAATGACTTAATCTATCCCACGTACTAAATGTCAAATGTCAATTATAACCTCTTCAAATGTTATAAAATGATACCTTATATGTATATCCTTGTTATGTTTTGATGATCTAACAACTTACTGTAAAGAAGCAAATAAGGAACCAGATACACTTCTTCAGGACCTTAAAAGATCAAATGTCTCCAACTAGGACACAGTTCAACTCGTTAGAGTCGAAGGAAAAACATAGGGAACAGGTCGCTACCATATCCAAAGGCAACTATACGAAGTTAACTCTCCAGTTGGAAAAGTTGTTGCATGCACACACTACAGTACAGGAACAGTGCATCAGTCAACTTTATGAGGAAGACCTTTTACCTATCTTGATTAGTGATGTCACACGTGTATTATTAACATCAAGGAAGGTAAAATAGAACACTTGAACACTTAGATAATTTACTCAAGCTCTCTCACGTGATTGATCATCCAACAAGAAATTCTCAAGTGCATCAAGAACAAAGAAAAAACAACTACGAACCAGTTCCCATATCAAGTTGTTGTATGTCCTTGTTGAGTTGTAACTTTGTAATACTACTTCAAGTGTAATTCTTACTTAGCTTGTTTAGAAGTATTCGGTAGGAAACTCTTTGTAAATCTTAAACCGTTGTATTTAAGTCTTGGCAAAAGTTGGTCGACTTTGTAAAGTATTTGTAATAGAGTTATTGCAAAGTGGCTTGTAATAGAGTATTACAAGTTAGTTAGGGATTAAGGGGTTACTTCCTAGGTTGCGTAGGTTGTAATCTAAAAGTTGCTCAGTAGCAAAGTTGAAACCCTACTAGGGTAGGTCGTGCTTTTTAGTCTTGTTGAGCTGGAAATTTTTCACGTAAAATTCCTCTTGTCATCTATTTACTGCAGTGTGTGTGTTCTGTTGAACATGATAGAGAACCTGGTTCACTATAGAGCTTGGTGGATCCTTAAATTCTACCAGTTGGTATTAGAGCGGGTTTTTTCTACCAGGTTAATACCTAGAAAGGATCCTCATGGCTACGCCGCCAAACTTGAAAAAGGCCAGTCTACTTACTAGACACTATGGTTCAACGGCCAATATTATGGATAGTAGAAGACTAGGATTCATGAATTGATCATGGCTGAAGATTCAGAGCTATGGGATGTTATATGTAATGGACCCTTTGTTCCTACCAAGAATCTTGGCCACCCAGCTATATCCATTCCCAATACAAGAAAGGAATTCAATGACATTGTCCAAAAGTCCATATAAAAGAATTTTCGTGCAAAGAAAATTCTTCTTTGTGGCATTTATGCTGATGAATATAACAAGATATCAGCATGTCAATCCGCAAATCTAGGAGTCTCTTCAGACAGCTTACAAAAAAACAACACAGGTTAAGAAATCCAAGATAGACATGTTCACAATTGAATTCGAGCTCTTTAGGATGAAAGATGATGAATCTATCCAAGATATGCATGCTCAGTTCACCTCTATCATTAATGAGGTTCACCAAGAACTAAGCTTGTCAGAAAAATCCTCAGTGTGTTGCCCGGTCCTTGGGAAAGCAAAATGAAGGCCATTACAGAGGCAAAAGACTTGCAGGAGCTAACCATTGATGAGCTTTTCGGCAATCTGAAAATATATGAATGAATGAAGAAGAAGAAGAAGAAGAAGAAGAAGAAGAAGAAGAAGAAGAAGAAGAAGAAGAAGAAGAAGAAGAAGAAGAAGAAGAAGAAGAAGAAGAAGAAGAAGAAGAAGAAGAAGAAGAAGAAGAAGAAGAAGAAAGAAGAAGAAGAAGAAGAAGAAGAAGAAGAAGAAGAAGAAGAAGAAGAAGAAGAAGAAGAAGAAGAAGAAGAAGAAGAAGAAGAAGAAGAAGAAGAAGAAGAAGAAGAAGAAGAAGAATAAGAAGAAGAAGAAGAAGAAGAAGAAGAAGAAGAAGAAGAAGAAGAAGAAGAAGAAGAAGAAGAAGAAGAAGAAGAAGAAGAAGAAGAAGAAGAAGAAGAAGAAGAAGAAGAAGAAGAAGAAGAAGAAGAAGAAGAAGAAGAAGAAGAAGAAGAAGAAGAAGAAGAAGAAGAAGAAGAAGAAGAAGAAGAAGAAGAAGGAAGAAAAGTGCCCAAAAGGGAAAAGAACCTGATCCTCAAGACACACAACAATGGTTCAAGTGATGAGGATAGTGATATGGCTTACTTGACAAGAAGATTCTAATAGATGATTCATAGGAATGGAGGTATTCCAAAAAGGGGAAGTTCTAGCAAGCCAAAAATTTATGACCGCTATCTTAAATGTGGCAATCCAGGACACTTCATCAAGGATTTCCCTCCCCTAAAGCAAAAACAAATTTGACAAAGCATCTAAGAGGAACCCGGTTCTTGATAAATGCTACAAGAGAAAAAATGCCGCTCACACTGATAGAAAGCAAGCTCTTGCATCAGCAAGCTGCTCTCTTCTCTCTCCTGAAAAATCTAATATTGACGCCTAAACCTATTCTCCATGACCGTGATGGCCACTGCCCAGGGCAGTCGTCTTCTGACCCTAAGCCAATCTCTCCAACAGCTACTAACTCCAAATCAAAACTATGCAAATCTCCTCCAACCACACACATTAAATGCTCTCATGCACGTGAACAGTGCAAACCTAAAACCAGTCGAGTTTTTACATGGAGAACCAATGGTGAGATGGAAGAATACTAAGGTAAACAATCAATAATCCAACAAAGATTGCATCTGGCAGTCCTGGGAAAATTTTCAGATGGCAAACCTGTGATCCAATAATTGAGGAAGGCAATTCAAATTCAGTGTAAACATAAAGGATCATGTTACGTTGGTTTGATTGAAGATTCACATTTTGTGATTAAGTTATCATTAATGGAGGATTATATTCACTTGTTGTCAAAGCCAGCTTTTTATTTGAAAGCACAAGGTGAATTCTAGCCGATGAGATGTACAAAGTGGAGTCCTAGATATTAGCATGTCAATCCTCAAAAGAAATCTAGGAGTCTCTTTGGACAGCTCAAGAAGGAACAACACAGGTTAAGCAATCTAAGATAGACATGCTCACAACTGAATTCAAGCTCGTTAGGATGAAAGATGATGAATATATCCAAGATACACATACTCGGTTCACCTCTATCATTAATGAGGTTCACTCTCTTGGTGAAATTATTCCAAGAACTAAGCTTGTCAGAAAAATCCTCAGTGTGCTGCCCAGTTTTTAGGAAAGCAAAATGAATTGCCATTATAGAGACTAAAGATTTGTAGGAGCTAACCATTGATGATCTTGTCAGCAATCTGAAAATATATGAATGAAGAAGAAGAAGAAGAACAATGAAATAAGAGAGCCTAAAAGGGAGAAGAGCCTGGTCCTCAAGACACATAACAATTGTTCAAGTGATGAGGATAGTGATATGACTTACTTGACAAGAAGATTCTAGAAGATGATTCACAGGAATGGAGGCATTCCAAAAAGGGGAAGTTCTAGCAAGCCAAAAATTTATGACCTCTATCTTAAATGAGGCAAGCCAAGACACTTCATCAAGGATTTTCCTCTCCTAAAGCAAAAACAAATTTGACAAAGCATCTAAGATGAACCCAGTTCTTAATAGATGCTACAAGAGAAAAAATGTCGCCCACACTGTCAGAAAGCAAGCTCTTGCATCAGCAAGCTGCTCTCTTCTCTCTCCTAAAAAACCTAAACTTGTCGCCTAAACCTAGCTTCCATGGCCATGCCGACCATTGCCCAACCTTCGTTGCAGGTTGGGAAGCCATCTTCGTATCGTAAGCCAATCCCTCAAACAACTACTACCCCTACTCCAAATCAAAACTACGCAAAGCTCCTCCAACCACAAGCATTAAATGCTCCCATGCACTTGAACAGCGTAAACCTAAAACCAGTTGAGTTTTTGAATAGAGAAGAAATGGTGAGATGGAAGAAAAATGAGGTTAAACAATCAATAATCCAACAAGGATTGCATCTGGCAGTCCTGGGCAAATTTTATATGGCAAACCTGTGATCCAAGAATTGAGGAAGGAAATTCCAATTCAGTGTGAACTTAAAGGATCATGTTACGTTGGATTCATTGAAGATTCTCATATTTTGATTAAGTTATTGTTAATGGAGGATTATATTCACTTATTGTCAAAGCCAGCTTTTTATTTGAAAGCACAAGGTGAATTCTAGCAGATGTGATGTACACAATGGAGTACTCGGTGGTCTTCTAATGTTGAGACACCAATTGCCATCACTTGGATATCGTTTCAGGATCTCCCTTCCAATTTCTTTGGTAAGGACTTTATATTTTCGTTGGCCAATTCAGTAGGTAGACCATTGCACGTTGATTTGGCTACTCAAAATGGCACAAGACCTAGTTGTGCCAAGGTTAAGGTAGAGATTAATCTACTTGCAACATTGTGCTAAAGGATAAAGATCATTGAAGAAGCCGATGAAACTGGACCTGAGGAATCGAAGTTGATCAAAATAAGGTATGACTACATGCCTAGGTATTGTAAGGCGTGTAAGAAATAAGGACATAATGAGATTGAATGCCGGGTAATTCATCCAGAATTGCATAAAGGTTTCAGAGATGAAAGCAAGGAACAAGGCAAGGAGAAGACAATGGTATTGAGTTCTAATGCTATAGACACAGCTGCACAATCAACCAAGGTGTTAGCAAGTGGAAAAGTGGTTAGAAAGCCTGTCAATAACAATGCTAAACAGGAATGGATGCAAGATAGGAAGAATAAATGTCAAAGAGATAACAGAGGTTACATTATTAATGAGGTAAAAGAGGACAACAAGGGAAAATGGAAGCTTAATGAGGAGGCAGTGGTGTCCAAAAACAAATTTTAAGTATTAGAAGTGGACGAAGATGCTCAACCAATTTTGACAATTATGGATGGCAAAGTAGATGGTAAGGACAAGAATGAAAACAAAAAGCAAGCATTCAAGGGAACTAGCAAGGACCAGCAGTAGGAAAAGAATAAAAATGGAAGGGATCAACTTCCTAATCCTAATCTTTATGGGATTGGAGGAGGTCATTCAAGTAAGTCTCTAAATAAGGAAGAACTTGACGCGAGCAAAATAAAAAAGGAAGCAGTGGAGAAAATGCAAATAAGGGAAGGGAGGCAACTCTTATTCATGTTGACACAGTACAGAGATTGAAACTACAAAAGAAAATACCATATAATGGGTGCATAGGAGATTTGGGACAAATAAGGAGGAATTAAGGCAGACCAATGTGACAACCAATAAGTCATGGCAATATATCCCTTCCCAACCTCAGGAAGATTCCGGGCATATAGATGAATTCAAGGAGGTTAATTCAGACAAGACTTTATGGAGTGAAGAAGTTGAGGTATTGGAGAATAAGCAGAGGGAGGAACAGTGGATAGGAGACAATGCTGAGGATAATTTGAAGTCTGTCATGGATCAAGAAGGGAAACAAATTAGAGATGGTAAAGGAGAATCTAGCAAAGCTAGAAATATATATAGCTCAGACATTTTAGAGCAAGATGGAGGGGAATGGAACAGTAACTTCTTACAAAACTAGGAGTATGTTGGCATAAGTAGATGGAGGTCCTATTTTGAAGGAGGGACCTGATGAAAATGTTTCTACAAAGGTTATAGGTGAGACAATAAGGTTAGGGAAACAGAAAGGACAAAGGAAGATAGGTGAATCTAATGGAACAGTAACTCCTGTGCACGCAACTATAGTACAGTTAGAGCAAGCAGTTGTACCAAGAGAGGCTGGGGATCTACAGGAGATACCAATGGAGGTTGAAACTGATAAAATCATGGAATTTCACCTCAATTTTCTATTGAGGATTCCATTTCAGCATCTGCATGATCTTGTTACACATAATGTAGTACCACTTGATGAAGAAATTCTAGGCCAAAATAAAATGGAGGATGAAGAAGATGATGAATTTACTGTTGAAAATTTCAAGCAAGTGGCTAGGGAAGGGGACATATCACTTATAGCCAGTGCTAAGGGAGGTAAGAAGACAAAGAAGAATCACAATAAAGAATCTACTCAACCTACAACAATTACGCCCAAGAGAGCAGCCTTATTATCTAAATGATGATGATTTAAACACTCATTTGGAACATAAGGTTTGTTAAAACTCAATTGGCCTTTCCTAGAGTGATCAATATGAATAGGAAGCATAATTTTTGTGTAGTGGAATTGATAGAACCTTTTCAAAAGAAAGGACTCATTAATAGATATAGAAGAAGGCTGCAAATAGAGACTACTTATGCAAACATTAATTGTTAAATATGGTTATTTTTTGATTCAGGAGAACAATGGGAACTTGTGGAGGATACTGAACGACAAGTAATTGTGAAAGTATTTCACCATGAATTAGGACATCACATGATGATGACATTTGTCTATGCCAAGTGTTCAGCAATGGAGAGGCTAGAATTGTGGGATCAATTGTACTATCTAGAAAGTGATATGGAGCTCCCACGGTTAGTAGGAGGAGATTTTAATGTAGTGTTTCATGAAGATGAGAAGATAGGGGGGCTGCTTGTACATCCTCCTGAATATAGAGACTTTGCCTTGTGTGTAAACTCTTGTGATTTGTTTGAACAGGGGTACAAAGAGAGTCCATTTACATAGTGGAATGAGAGACCTAATGCCCAGAGTACATTCGAGAGGCTGGATAGAGTTTTTGTGAATTTGTCTTTTCAGAATATGTTTCCAACAATTGAAGTGGAACACCTTATTAGAACCGGTTCAGATCATGCTCCTTTGTTATGATTTGTGGTGAACAGACTGTCAATTGCGTCAAGCCATTCGTATTTTTAAATTTTTGGAGCAAACATGCTACATTCGAAGAAGTGGTGAAGCAGAATTGGGAAGCTGACTTCATAGGTGATCCTTTTCTAATGTTCAAGCAAAAACTCAATAAAGTAAAGGAATCTTTATCAAAGTGGAGTAGAGACACTTTTGAGATATATTCAAGCAATTGGCAATACTTGAACATATAGTTAAGGTTAAGGAGATTTTGTTTGAAGAGGAACTAACAATTGAAAATAGAATTATGTTACAAAAGGCTCAATCACAGTTGAAGAAATATATGAGCATAGAGGAGCAATACTGGAACAAAAGGTCTGAATTGGTTTGTTAAGGGGGACAGGAATGCTAGCTTTTTACATAATCATGTGAATGGAAAAAGAAAGAAGCTACAATTGCAAAAGAATCTAGAATTATTGTGGAGTGTGCATTGAAATTCAAGAGCAAATGGTCGATGCTACAGTGGAGTTCTATACAAGATAGTTCTCTAATGAAGGGGATACTTCTGATTTCTCATTATTAGATAATGTACCAGCCATGGTTACATTGGAGAAGAATATGGAGTTAAGTAGGATGCCAACATTAGAAAAAGTGAAAGGAGTTGTGTTTAAACTCAGTGGGGAAAGTGCTAGTGGTCCTGATGGATTTACTGGTTTGTTCTATCAATCTTACTGGTACATTGTCGGTAGAGACATACGCAATATGGTAATACACTTTTATGGGGGAGCAACACTGCCAAAATCATTAACACACTCTAATCTGCTACTATTTGTGAGCATCTGATTTTTACCCGGTTGAAACAAGCTCCTACAGGACTCTAAAATTTAGGATTTTTGTTTTTCTTTAAATATTTGGTTATTTCTAGGATTTTTGTGTAATCGTGTGCCAGTGCATGTTTATGAATATATGTTTAAATTGTTTAGGATTTAATTTTTAGGTAGGTTCATTTTGTTATAAATTAAAATAAAAAAAGAGGTATATCCTGGCATTTTTAATTGTTATTATTTTGTTTAAACTTGTTGCATTTTATAATTAGGAATTTTTTGGTTTTTAAATGAGTTAGAAATAATTTAAATCAAAAGGAAAAGACAAAAAAAAAATATGTGTGTATATATACACATTCGCTCAGGCTGGCCACAATTGGGCCAGACCTGAGTGCCCAACCTGCTTCTCCCTTTCAAACAACACACTACCCAGCCCAAATGACCAGCACTGATCTAGTCCACGCAGTATCAAACCAAACGACACCGTTTCCAAGCCCCATCATCACAGCCGTCAATATCATCTCATCCAACGGCCATCAAACCCCCTCCCAAATAAAATACATATGTCCAAACGTCTCTAATACATTTAGAGACCAAACCCTTTCTTCCTCGTACAATCTACCACCGACATAACACAACCCCTTGACCACCTCTGAACCACCCTTGACTACCAGCCTACCACCCTTATGCCGCCACCGAAAATTGCCTCATGGTGGCGGCAGGTAAGCAAACCTCCCCAGATTTACACCAGTAAACCGTCACAACCCCTTCTTTCCCACCCTGTAATCATTTCCCGTCAAACATGCCCCCTACGTCTTGAATATTCAAAACAGGGTCGTCGGAACCACCGTCTCCGACGACTTTGTTCCAAACCCTTCCATCTTTACACCATAGAACCACTAGGACCTCTTCTTCCCTATCCTGCAATCCGGTCACTTCGAACCCCCCTCCCCCCTCCATCGGCTCAAATATCCACAAAAAGGTCTTTGGAATCCCCATCTCCGGCGACCCCAACTCCAAATCCCTCAAAACTTACACCCCCTAAAGAACCTCAATCTCCTCTTTCCAACCATGTATATCACCCCTCTCGAATCTGCCTGAAACCCTTCGAATATCAATTCAAAGCCTAACCCTAAAACTCAAAACCCGCCAGAAATGGCTCAAATTCCTCCTAGGCAATCCCTGACCCTTCCTTTCCCCAACCATATCACCCATGACTCCCAAACATCCTCAACCACTGAACAAATCCAAATCTGAGGCCACACTGAGGTCTCAGAACTATGAAAGCCTCCTTGAACTCTTAAAACCGGTTTGCATCGTCCTAGGATTGTTCGAAACCCCTGTGGAAGGGGTCAAGAGCTGATTGAAAGGGTTTAAATTGGACATGTATAAGAAGCTAAGTACTTTGACTCTTCTGTATATATTTGCCTGATTATTTGGTCCCTTCTGTATATATTTGCCTAAGTAGTTCATCTTTTTCTGTATTTCTATTAGTTCTTAGCTATTAGCTCTTAGATGTTTTCTTTTAAATAATTGTTTGTGCACAATCTCGCCTAATGTAGGTCTAAATGGTCATATGCTATTGTTTGTCAATCTGAAATCCTTTCATCTCTTGAGCATTGTTGATATCTTTCTAGCATTAGTCTCCTGATTCTGGAATGCCTGGTTTTGTTTATTCTCTAGTAATGTGATTTTTAGGGCTTAATTGACCTACATCTTCTGATCATTATTTCTGGTTTGTTTGGTTGTGCATGTTCCTAAGTATTCGATTTCCATAAGGATTTTGATTTTTAAGTTTAGACTGATTTGTTGGGTAGACCATTAATTGCTAGTGATAGCCTTCATCATTCTAATTTGATTCCTGAGCTAAAGGTTCCCTTTCTGCTGTATGCTTCTCATATTTGAGTGTTTTAATTGGTTTATTCCTACAAGTTTAGTGTTGAGGGATGGTTTCCCTATTCTAGGGATTTTGATTTATTGCTTTTGATTCTGAATAAGTTATCATGTATAATGTTTGGTTATGGAAAATCAGATTAAGGCACCCATTTTAAAACCTCACTAGTTGTGGCTAATCTTGAACTTTAAAACAAACATGTTGGTCCAAGACCAAATTTGACCCAACTTGACCATAATTGACTTAACCAAAGAGCTGACTAAGGTTAAAACTTCAGGTGGGTAATTTTGGAAAGGAAGTAGGGGTATAAGAGGGATTTGAACCTTTTAAAATCTGATAGTAACCCCTTAGAACCTTCTAACAAGGGACTAAAATACAATTCCTGCCTCAATCTTGAGGCAAGTCAGGAAATGAAGGACCATTTAGGAAAAATGCAAATTTGAAGCAAGGACTAAAAGAAAGACAATAGAAAATCTAATGCCCTAAGGCTCTACTATAAAAGAAATCATCTGGGCATTTTTAATGTGATTCTGAAACCTTCTCTTTGAGTCCTAGAGTTAAAATACATACTAGTTTCTCCTATATCTTAAAAATATACCATTAGTGTTGTTTGAGTCATTTTTCTGAAAACTTATTTCTCTAGAAATTCTGTTGAAGTCCTGGATGCATTGTTTGATTGGTTGTTGATTGTTTAGCTGATTCGTTACATTTACTCATAGGCTTGTTTTCTGCTGAATTACATGTAACTTCTGATGTTTCATTGATGTATTTGAAGCTCAAGTATAAAGTATGCATGAATGTGCAGGTCTGAGTTCCTTATACCATTCTAAACCCTTTCCCTGTTTTCCCCTTTATTCAGTTTTGGATATACCTGTAGTGATAAGATAGTCATCACGTTGTAAATAAAGTTGGACTGTTTCATTCTATAATAACTGAACTCTAGAGACTGATTTATTTGTAATAATCAGGACATTCAAACTCTTATTTTATGCATGTATAGCTGATAGTATAGTTAACTAAGTGATGTAGTTGTTTTAGATGTTTATTTCCTTTTTTGCTTTAAATGAGGACTCAGAAAATATGAACTTAATAGCTAGCTAAAGTCCAAATACTGTGCAGTGTTTTAATTCCAACACATTAGCCATGCATGTTCCAGATTATAAGCTGTGACCAAAGTTGTAATTAAATTTTGAAAAAATAGACTCATATACGCTGACTGACGAGTATATGAATCATTTGGTTCAGATCCAATGTTAGAAATTGATATAAAAACGGTTGTTAGTATTTTCTTTGTGAATGTGTAGATATTCAATTTTGTATATAATTTCGAATAAAAATGGTTATTGAGAATTGGACTCTTCCGTCCAAGTCAATACTGGGCTCATTTGCGAGGCCCAGCCAGCACCAGGGGAATCGTAATATTATGTGCTCTTGGGCTGGACGAATAAAAGGTTCAACCTAGTCACAAATCAGGCCCAACAGTTGTTAGTCACAGCAAATACAATGTGTATCCTGGGATGGCCCGAACTTGAGTCAGTATATGCACTTAGCCATGAACGAGGCTAAGGTGCGCGTATTGTCTTTCCCAAATATATTGCCTATATAAATGATCAATGCTTTTAAACATAGCAATAACAGAGAATTTAGCAAGTGTTACAATATCCTTGTAAAACCAAGTGAGCCGCATTATTTCAATACCATGCGACGACTCTTTAATTCATTAAAACACGTAGGAAATATGAAGTGCCGCTTAGCAAATTTCACGGCCTTTCCACGAATTTTGAAGACGTAGTTGCTATAGGCGCGTGTTTAATAAAATACCTTTCTAAATTTGGGTGCGTATTTATGTGACCCAAATCCTATTCTCAATGGAATTATAATGTCTAAAATTGTGGCTGCATTTATGTGACGCAATTCACGACGTATTTTAATAACATTGCAAATTCTCCTAAAAGATGTTAAAAGTGGTTAATAATCTAAAATTGTAGGTGAACGGGTATAGCAAGTCATATTTTAGCCATTTATAATGATTTTAAGCAACCGTGCTAGAACCACGGGATCCGAGGGTGTCTAACACCTTCCCTCGGGTCAACAGAATTCCTTACTCAAGAATTTATGGTTCGCAGACTCCAATTGGGCAGTAAAAATTTCTTCGATTTGGGATTTTAATCGGTGACTTGGGACACCAAAAGCCAAATCTATCCCAAGTGGCGACTCTTGAAACAAATGATTGATCTCACCTCGAATAATATCACTTTGATTGGAAAAACTCCTATACACGTGTCACCTTTCGGGATAGCCACGTGTAAGCGGAAAAAGGAGGCGTGAAACTATTGCCAAAGAAGCTTAGAGTGGAGACTTTTTCTAACCTAAGACCTATCAGTCTGAGTAATTTTACTAACAAGGTGTTGTCTAGGGTGCTACATGACAGATTGGAGAAGTTTTTGCCTTTACTGATATCACCTAATCAATCAGAATTTGTGAAGGGCAAGAGTATCTTTGAGAACATATTACTGACACAAGAGATAGTGACAGATATAAGACTAAGGGGAAAGCCAACTAATGTGGTTATTAAGCTGGATATGGCTAAGGCATATGATAGAGTCTCAAAGAAATACTTGTTACATGTGTTGAGAAAGATGAGATTTTCAGAACATTTCATTAACATGGTTTGGAATTTGGTGTCAAACAATTGGTATTGGTGAATGGACAGGCTTCGGGATTTTTCAAGTCAACTAGAGGGGTAAAGCAAGGTGATCCCCTGTCTCCAGAACTATTAGTGTTATCAAGATCATTAAACAAATTGTTTGATCATAGATCTTTTGTGGGGTTTGGGATACCTAAATAGTTTGATCCTTTGAATCATCTAGCTTATGCTGATGATATCATCATATTTGCATTTTCTCATCCTCCATCTTTGAGCCAAATAATAAAAGTGTTGGGTGAATATGAGAAAGTATCAGATCAGATGATAAACAAAGCAAAGAGTTCCTACCACATGCATGCTAAGATGGCACATGGTTTAGTTCAAGTAATGGGGGATATCACTAGTTTCACAAGAGGTAAATTTTCTTTCACATATCTTGGATGCCCTATTTTCTACACAAGAAGGAGGAAGGAGTTTTATGATGATCTTATAAAGAAGGTTAAATCTAAGCTACACTCATGGAAAGATAAGTTGTTATCATTTGGGGGAAAAGCAACACTTATATCTAGTGTGTTGCAAAGCATGCAGTTCATATGCTCTCAGTTCTGGACCCTCCAAAGAACATTTTAGTACATCTTCATAAGTTGTTTGCAAGGTTTTTCTAGAGTACAAAGGAGGAAGTAAGAAGTATGCATTGGTCTTCATGGCAAAATCTATGTTTACCCAAAGAAGAAGGGGGATTGGGGTTCAGATCTGTAAATTATGTCCCTAAGGCATTGTTTGCTAAGCTTTGGTGGAAGTTTAGAAATACAAAGTCATTGTGGTCCAACTTCATGTGGAACAAATACTGTAAGAAGGAGCTTCCAATAGTAGTCGAGTTTAGAACAGGATCCCATGTTTGGAAGCAAATGATAAATGCTAGGAAAGATGTAGAGCATGAGATTATGTGGGAGCTGAAGAGTGGAACAACAAACATATGGCATGAGAATTGGACAAGTTTAGGAGCTCTATGTCATGTACTTCCTGAAGAGTTTCCTATTAATGAAGAATTACAAGATATAGCAGAATTAAGACTGGAAGGAACATAGAATGAAGATCTACTGAAATGAAACCCTACTGAGGAGATTGTTGATCATGTCAGGTCAAATGTGCATTATGAGGGCAACGAGGAACACTGGGACAAGCCATATTGGATGCCAACCTCTTTAGGAAAGTCCAGTGTTACTAGTGCTTGGCAAATCATAAGACTTAGAGCTAATCCTATCAGGAATAAAAGAATATGTTGATAAAAGGGCTTCCTTTCAAGATATGTTTCTTCTTATGGAGACTATGGAGGGGGAAAATAGCTACTGATGATATTTGGAGGAGACAGGGGTAGATGGTAGCGTCTAGATTCTAGTGCTGTCAACAACCACAAGAAGAAACTATATAGCATATTATCCTCATAAGTGCTACTGCCTCTAAAGTATGGAATTTGTTCATGGGAGCTGCAGGAATCAAGTGCCATTGGTGCAATTGAAGCAAGTCATCAGACACTGGTGGAATGCACAGTTTTGTCCAAAACTAAAGCCACTATTTCAGGAACTTCCAGCTATTATTACTTGGGAATTATGGAAGAAATGAAATGCAGGAAAACATGGAGGTTCAGTTACCACACATAAGGTGATACACGAAATTAGTAGAATATTACATTATTTGGCAAAGGTGAGGCATGGTTGGCTACCTAATATTCCTTTGTTATGGCTAGGTATGATCCAGTATTTTGAAGGATACAAGCCTGTTATAATTACAAGAAGAGTTACTTGGCAGCTTCCTTTCCAAGGATGGTATACATGCAATACAGATGGAGCATCAAAGGGTAATCCAGGTCCTAGCTCACTTGGATTCTATGTGAGGAATTATGAAGGGGACCAAATTTATGCAAGGTTAGTTGAACTAGGAAAGACAACAAATGTAGTAGCTGAGTCCAGGGCTATTGTTCAAGAGCTAGAATACTGTGTTAAACATGATCTCCACCCTCTCATTTTGGAGACAGAATCATTAGTGACGAAGAAGGTGATCGAAAAGAAATGGGATACTCCATGGACCATTAGTCAGGAAGTGAGGAGGATCAAGGAGATGATGGACAATTTCAACGTGATCATTCAGCATGTTTTCATAGAAGGAAATATTGTGGCAGACTTTATAGCTAACATTGTGTTTTCTTTTGCAGGTACATTAGAATTTCATTCTTTTTCTGAACTGCCTAGTGCAGGGAGGAGGCTAATCAATCTTGAATAATCTCAAACTCCTAATCTTAGGATCAGAATAGCAAAGAGGAGAGCGCCAAACTGATGGTTCCGTATGGTTTGATCCTGCATATATCTCCTAATCTCGTTTGGTCTATTCTATATAATGTGTTGTTAGGGTACATGTCAGTGGTATTAGCATGGTTACATGCTCATTCTAAAGGTGCCTTGATAGGGCACAAGAGTTGTAGGAGAAGCAGATTATGGAGAGTGCAGTATTACATGGAGATGAGAAGTTCAAATATGAACGAACTACCTGAAGTTGTGTTTGTAAGATTCTGGAGATTGGTATTATACTTCTCAGTGGTATCAACTTGGTTTCATGCTCATCTTGGGAGAGTGAGGGCAAGGTTTAGAAGAAGTCATGCATCAACAGTTCTGGCAGCAGTTGTTAGTCTATGTTAGTTATGGCTAGGTAAGGCTAATGATCAGTAGAGGTTAAGAAATCAAGTCTCAATAGTCTAACATGAACGTATAGCCCACAGTATACAAGCTAATTCTGCTCATTGGTTTCGGCATCTGTCTTATACTCATTACTATCGTTGATTTGTTTAGTACTTATATGTGTATTGGGTTGTCATCCTTCAGTGGTATTGGTGTGTGTACACACTCATTCTGGAGATGATAATGTAGTATACATGATTATATTGATGAAGAAGTAGATGAAAATACTTTGTTGCTAGAATGGAACTCATTGGAATTGCATGATAAATGGAGAGATGTTGTTGAATTCAATCGATTAGTGTAGCTGGATGGAGTCCATATTTGCCTTTGGAATGCATCCCCTGGCGCCTGGTGAGAGCATTAGAGGTGTTGCTTGGTATTTTCCTTTGGCTATTGAATTCACTTACACTGACAGAAGATTGAAACATTCAGCGCTTCATGTTGTAATAGATAGTCTTCATACTTATAGCTTATTAGACTTTACAGTAGCTAATCGATTAGTACATTTTATTTTGGACATCTTGTATGTTTTGGACCCTCATTTGGTATTTTATATATATATTAGCCATTAGGCAGTATGCCTAGTGATATATTCGCTAATAAACAAGTTCTCGCTACATGGGGAAACTCTTACAGTGAATCTGAAGAAGAAAATTATCATGGTGATAGTTCAATGATGGCAGTGTAAAGTGAAGCAACTAAGTATTATTCAATATTTGCCTTGATGGCTTCTTATGATGATTACAATGATGATGACGATGAGGTGAATTTTCTGGATGTTCAGAGAAATCTGAAATCTTATTCTCCTAAAAACTCATATCATTGGAAAATGTGTTAAATGTTGCTTATCATGGTCTTATAAATGATCAAGATTCTTTAACTGCAGAGTTAGGAGAAACAAAATAGACCAAACATGACCTAGTAGTCGTTGTAGTTGATTTAAAGGAAACAATTGATAACCTGAAGAAAGATAAGGATGCCTTAGATGAAAATATTGCACATGCAGAACATGAAAGAGATGATTTAATAGTTGTTGTGGTAGACCTAAGAAGACCATTGAGTTTGTAAGAAAGGAAAAATAAGTCTTAGCTGAGAGAGTTGCTAACATTGAGCATGAGAGAGATGACCTATTACTTGTGGTAGTGGACTTGAAAAAACCAATTAGGGAACCTATGATAGAAAGTAGGCCTAAAAATTCTCAAAAAGGAAAAGAAGCTGCAAGTGAGGCAAACATTAAGCTTGAAAGTGAGTTAAATTCAGTGAAGTCTAGTCTGTGTGCTGAGCTTGAGAAAAACAAACAACTATAGTAAGAACTAGGTAGAGTGAAAAATGATCTTGAAAAATCACTCAAGTGGAGCTGGTTCTATAATGCTATTACTGCCATGTACACCACCAATGGGGGAAAATACAGGGAATTTTCTTCCAAAGGGGAAACATTCCCTACAAGCCTCATAGCAAGTATGTTACTGTACCTGACAATTGGCTCTACACTCGCTGTGGTAAAACCGATCACTTGAAAGAAAACTATAAGGCCAGGTTTTAGTCATAGGAGAAAAACAAAGTTTCTGCTGAAAAAGTAACTACTGGTAGAGAACCTGGTCCTCATATAAAAAATGCGTGATGCCTGCTTGGACCAGAAGATCACTCATTCACCCCTTTCCTCATTACAATGGACCCAAACTCACTTGGGTTCCTAATTCTAACCCTTGATTTTCTTGTGCAAGGAACAGTGAATGGAAGCAGCCTACAATGGTACATGGATAGTGGCTGCTCAAAGCATATGATTGAAAGTACAAATGATTTCCTTTCACTTAGGGCCCTACAAGGAAGGAGTGTATCCTTTAGATATGGAAAGATTGGATACATTCTGGGATTTGGAAGGATTGGGAAGTCTATCTCCCACACTCAATCGAAAATGAGTACTACATGAACATGTTGAAGTACAGCTTGCTAAGTGTTTCCCATATTTGTAAAAAGGGAAACAAGGAGGATTTTGTGTCAAAAATCTGCAGTATTAGAAATCAAGTAACTGTTGAGGTGGGGCTAGTAGCAAAAATATACAAAAATATCTATATTGCTGATTTTGAGTCTTTGCAAAATGGTTACCTCGGCTGTCTAAGTGTCTTGATGATGATGTTGAACTATGGCACAGAAGGTTGGGTCATGCAAGCTTGATGCTGCTGAAGAAATTGGTCAGGAAGGACTCTATTCGTGGTCTGCCAAGTCAAGTTTCAAGGATCACAAAATGTGCGATGCATGTGTAAAAGACAAGCAAGCCAGAACCTCCTTCAAGCCCAAAAATGAAGTCATTACCTCATGACCACTTGATCTTCTTCACATGAATCTATGTGGACCTATGAGAGTGCTAAGCAGAGGAGGAAAGAAATATATCTTTGTGATAGTTGATGACTATTCTAGATTATCTGGACCTTGTTTCTCAGAATAAAGGATGAAACTTTTGAAGTGTTTGTTGCTTTTTTCAAGAAGATCCAAGTGAAGATAGGTAATAAGGTAGTATGCATCCGGTCTGATCATAGGATGGAGTTTGATAATGTCAAGTTTGATGAGTATAATCGAAAAATGGTATTGTTCACAATTTCTCATCTCCAAGAACACCTATACAAAATGGTATTGTGGAGATAAAAAAATAGAATTCTTGAAGACATGGAAAGGACAATGGTTGATTGATAGTCGGGTTGCAAAGAATTTCTGGGCAGAAGCTGCCAACACTACTTGCTACTTGGTGAACAAGTGCATGATCAGATCCCTTCTTAACAAAACTCCATATAAACTGTTGAATGGAAGGAAGCCCAAGCTAACACATCCAAGAACTTTTTGGTGTAAATGCTTTGTTCTCAACAATGAAAAGGAAGCTCTTGGAAAAATCGATGCCAAAAGGATGAAAGAATCATTCTGGGATACTTATCTCATAACAAAGCTTACAAAGTATACAACAAAAGAAATCAATGTGTTTAGGAAAGTATACATGCGATCTTTGACAAATCTCACCTCTCATGTGAAAAGGATAGATATGTTGATCAAGATGGAAAACACTAATCTATTTTAGGAAAAGTCATCAACATAGAAATTGTAAAAGCAGACATGATGGTTAATGTAAAAGAATCCAGTGAAAATGATAAAAGTACACCTCCATCTACTAGAGAGGAACCTGGTCCTATGATCACACAAACTGAAGCTGAAAATAGAGTTGTTGATGCAGTCCAAGGTACTTCACTTGTTGAAGTAAGAAGCGCCCAATAGCCTCAGTCAGACGTGCATCGGTCCTTTACCAATGAGATTTAGGTACCAAATTGGAAGCACAAAAACTCACATCCTCTTGACAACATAATCACCCCTCTTGAGTCGGGAGTTCAAACTAGATCAAAATCAAGAAACTCACTTGCCTTTTCAGCCTGTCTTTCTCAAACAGATCCCGAAAATATCAAAGAAGCATTAAAAGATGCAGATTGGATCACATCAATGCAGGAAGAGTTGTATCAAATTGAAAGAAACAAGGTATGACACTTAGTTCCTCTACCTGCAGATCGAACTATCATAGGGTCTAGGTGGGTGTTCAGGAACAAACTTGATAAATTTTGAAATACAGTAAGAAACAAGGAAAGACTTGTATTTCAAGGCTACAATCAAGAAGAAGTGATTGAATATGATGAAACATTAACTCTTATTGCTCGAATGGAAGCCATTAGAATTCCTATTTACTTTGCATCTCATATGAAGTTCACGGTGTTCCAAATGTACATCAAAGGTGCATTCTAAATGGCTACCTAAAAGAAGAAGTCTATGCCAAGCAGCCTCCTAGATTTGAGTGTCACGAGCATCTTGAGCATATGCTCAAACTAGATAAGGCAGTGTATGGGCGAAAGAAGGCTTCTCGGGATTGTATAAAAGGTTGTCAAAATTCTTCATAGAAAATGGCTTTACGAGAGGAAAATATGACAACACCCTTTTTCTGAAGAAACGATGGAGGAACCTACTCATTGTTTAGGTATATATTGATGATATCATTTTTGAGCCAGAGATGACTCTCTTTGTGAAGAATTGGGAAACTCATGGGGAGTTAACTTGAGATGAGTATGATGGGAGAATTGAATTTCTTCCTAGGACTTCAAATGAAGCACTCTTAGAAGGGAACATTGATAAGTCAGTAGAAGTGCATCAAGGAGCAGGTGAAAAGCTTTGACATGGAAGAATTAAAAGTCATCGACACACCTATTTCCATAGCTACCCGTCTAGAAATGGATGAAACTGGTTCCCTTATAAATCAGACCATGTATAGAAGGATCATAGGGTTACTGATGTTTCTAATTGCAAGTACCAGACATTGTTTTTAGCACGGGTCTTTGTGCAAGGTTTCAATCCAATAAAAAGGAATCTCATTTGAAGGCTACCAAGAGAATATTGAGATATCTCAAAGTAAATAGGGCCTGGTTCTCTACTATCCCTCAAGTGATAGCTTTGATCTTATTGGGTATGTTAACGCTGATTATGCAGGATATTTGGTGGATAGGAAAAGCACGTCTGGAATAGCACAGTTCCTAGGTTCTTACCTAATCTCATAGGGTAGCAGAAGTCAATGGCATTCTCAACTGCAGAAAAAGAATATGTAGCACCTGCCTCTTGTTGTGCTCAACTACTATGGATAAGGAAGCAGTTGGAAGATTTTGGAGTATTCTCAGATTCTGTCTCTTATTTGATACTACAAGTGCACACAGTGTGGAAAAAAATCCAGTTCAATATAAGAGGACCAAGTACATTAATGTACATCATCATTTTCTGAGAAACAATGTTGAAAAAAGGCTTATATGCATGAAATTATGAAGCACTAAAGATCAAATTGCAGATATATTTACCGAAGCCCTGAGAAGAGACACTTTGAGAAAATTCGACTGGCACTAGATTTGATAAAACCCAGTTGAGAACATGGTTGCCCAAAAGGAAAAATACCAAGAGGAACCCGGTTCCTTATAAAACCCAGGAGGAACCCGGTTCGTGATAAATGGTTCAAGAAGAAAATGACGCTGACAATGCTATAAAGCAATCTCTTGCTGCATGGGAATACACTTCCAATGAATCTTAAGAAGAAAATGAGCATGGTGATAGTTCAATGATGGCAGTGGAAAGTGAAGCAACAGAGTATGGCTCATTCTGATGATGATGAAGATGACAACGGTGATGAGGTAAATATTCTCCTAAAAAAACTCATATCATTGAAAAATATATTAATTGATTCTTATCATAGTCTTATAAGTGATAAAGTTGCTTTAACGTAGAGTTAGGAGAAGCAAAATAGACAAGACATGACCTAGTAGGCGTTGTAGTTGATTTAAAAGAAACAATTGAGAACCTGAAGAAAGATAAGAATGCCTTAAATGAAAATATTGCACATGTAGAACATGAAAGAGATGATTTAATTGTTATTGTGGTAGACCAAAAATATACAATTGAGTGTGTAAGAAAAGAAAAGGAAGTCTTAGCTGAGAGAGTTGCTAACATTGAGCATAAGAGTGATGACCTGTTAGTGGTGGTAGTGGACTTGAAAAGACCAATTGGGGAACTTAAGATAGAGAGTAGGACTGAAAATTCTCAAAAGGGAAAGGAAGTTGCAAGTGAGGCAAACATTAAACTTGAAAGTGAGTTAAATTCAGTGAACTCTAATCTGTGTGCTGAGTTTGAGAGAAACAAATAATTCAAGAAGAACTAGGTATAGTGAAGAATGATCTTGAAAAATCACTCAAGTGGACCTGGTCGTCTGATGTTATTACTGCCATATACACCAATAATAGGGAAACAGGCAGGGAATTGGATTCCAAAAGGAAAAGATTCCTTACAACCCTCATAGCAATTACTTTATTGTACCTGACAATTGGCTTTTCACTCACTGTAGTAACATGGACAGTTTAAAGAAAACTGTAAGGCCAGGTTTCAGTCATATGACAAAAATAAAATTATTGTTGAAAAAGTAACTACTTGTAGAGAACCTGGTCCCTCATATAAAAAACACATGATACTTGCTTGGACCAGAGGATCCCTCATTCACCCCTTTCCTCATTACAAGAGCCCCAACTTGTTTTGGTTCCTAAGTAGAACCCCTAATTTTCTTGTTCAAGGAACAGTAAAAAGAAGCAGCCTATAGTGGTACATGGATAGTAGATGCTCAAAGCATATGTGGAAGTAAAAATGATTTCCTTTCACTTAAGGCCCTGAAAAAAGGAGTGTATCCTTGGAAATGGTAAGAAAAGATACATTCTGGGATTTGGAAGGATTGGGAACTCTCTCTCACACTCAATCAAAAATGAGTACTACGTGAAAGGGTTGAAGTACAACTTTCCAAGTGTTTACCAAATTTGTGATAAGGTAAACTAGGTGGATTTTGAGTTAAAAATCTGCACTATCACAAATCTTGTGACTGGTTAGGTGGTGCTCGTAGAAAAAAGATACAAAAATATCTATGTTTTTGATTTTGAGTCTCTCCAAAATGGTGACCTCAACTATTTAAGAATCGTTGATGATGACGCTAAACTATGGCATAGGAGGCTGGGTCATGCAAGCTTCACGTTACTGAACAAATTGGTCAGGAAGGACCTGGTTTGTGATCTTCCCAAGTCAAGTTTCAAGGATCACAAAGTGTGTGATGCATGTGTATAAGGAAAGCAAGTCAGGTCCTCATTCAAGCCCAAAAAGAAATTCAGTACCTTAAGGCCACTTAGTCTTCTTCATATGGATCTATGTAGACCTATGACTGTGTTAAGAAAAGGAGGACATAAATACATCTTTGATAGTTGATGACTATTCCAGATTCACCTGGACCTTGTTTCTCAGAACTAAGGATGAAACTTTTGAAGTGTTCTTGCTTTTGTCAAAATGATTCAAGTGAAGAGGGTAATAAGGTAGCTTGCGTCATGTCAGATCATGGGACATAGTTTAATAATACCAAGTTTGAAGAGTTCTATTCGAAAAAAGGGTATTGCACAATTTCTCAGCTCCAAGAACACCTCAAAAAAATAGTGTTGTGGAGAGAAAAAATAGAACTCTTGAAGATATAACAAGGACATTGTTGATTCGCCGTAGGATTACAAAGAATTTCTGGGTATAAGTTGTCAACACTGCTTGCTACTTGGTGAACAGGTGCATGATCAAGTCCCTTCTGAATAGAACTCCATATGAACTGTTGAATGGAAGGAAACCCAAGATGACACATCTAAGGACTTTTGGGTGTAAATGCTTTATTCTCTACAATGGAAAAAGCTCTTGGAAAATTTGATGCCAAAAGTGATAAAGAAGTCTTTTTGGGGTACTCATATTAAAGCAAAGCTTACAAAGTATACAACAAAAAGACTCAGTTTGTTGAGGAAAGTATATATTTGATCTTTGATGAATCTCAGCTCTCATGTTAAAATGACAGACATGTTGATCAAGATGGAGGACCCTTATCTATTTCAGGAAAAGTCATTGACATGGAAACTGTAAAAACAGACATGATGATTAATGTAAAAGAATCCAGTGAAAATTATACAAGTACACCTCCATCTACTAGAAAGGAACCTGGTCTCATGATAACACAAACTGAAGCTGAAAATAGAGTTGTTGATGCAATCCAAGGTACTTCACTTGTTGAAGTAAGAAGCACCTAACAGCCTCAGTCAGACGTGCATCGGTCCTCTACCAATGAGATTCAAGTGCCAAATTGGAAGCAAAAAAGCTCACATCCTCTTGACAACATAATCACCCCTCTTGAGTCAGGAGTTCAAACCAGATCAAAATCAAGAAACTCATTTACCTTTTCAGCCTTCCTTTTCAAATAGAGCCCAAAAATATCAAAGAAGCATTGAAAGATGCAGACTCGATCACAGCAATGCAGGAAGAATTGTACCAATTTGAAAGAAACAAGGTATGGCACCTGGTTCCTCTACCTGTAGATGGAACTATCATAGGGTCTAGGTGGGTGTTCAGGAATAAACTTGATAAATTTTGAAATACCGCAAGAAATAAGGAAAGACTTGTATTTCAAGGCTACAATCAAGAAGAAGTGATTAATTATGACAAAACATTAACTATTACTGCTCGAAGTATTAAAAGATTCATAATGGACCACAGTAATGCAAGAAAAGTTACACCAATTTGAAATAAACAAGGTATGACAACTGGTTTCTTTACCTGCAGATCGAACTATCATAGGGACCAGGTGGGTGTTCAGGAACAAACTTGATGATTTTGAGCCACAGATGACCTCTTTGTGAAGAATTTGCAAAACTCATGAGGAATGAATTCGAGATGAGTGTGATGGGAGAATTAAATTTCATCCTAGGACTTCAAGTGAAGCAATCTCAGAAGGGAACATTGATAAGCCATCAGAAGTACATCAATAAGATGTTGAAAAGGTTTGACATGGAAGCATCAAAAGTCATCGACGCCCCTATTGTCACATCTACCCATCTAGACATGGATGAACATGGTTCCCATGTAAAGCAGACCATGTATAGAGGGATCATAGGGTCACTCACGTATCTCATCGCAAGCAGACCAGACATTGTTTTTAGTGTGGGTCTTTGTGAAAGGTTTCATTCCAATACAAAGGAATCTCATTTGAAGGTTGCCAAGAGAATATTGAGATATCTCAAAGTAACACAGGACCTGGTTTTCTACTATCCTTAGGTGACAGTTTTGATCTTATTAGGTATGCTGACACTAATTATACAGGATATCTGGCGGACAAAAAAACACGTTTGGAATAGCACACTTCATGGGTTCTTGCTTAATCTCATTGGGTACAAGGAAACATAACTCAGTGGCACTCTCAACTGCAGAAGCAGAATATGTAGCAGATGCCTCTTGTTGTGCTCAACTGCTGTGGAACTTATTGGAAGACTTCGGATTATTCTCAGATCATGTGCCTCTCTTATATGATAATACAAGTGCACTCAACATGGAAAAAAATTCATTTCAACATAATAGGACCAAGTACATTGATGTACGCCATTATTTTCTCAGAGACAATGTTGAAAAAGGACTTATATGCCTGAAATTTTGTAGCATTCAGGATCAAATTGCAAATATATTTACCAAAGCTCTAAGCAAAGAACAATATGTGAAAAATTTCCTGCCACTAGGTTCGATAAAACCCAATTGAGAACCTAGTCCCCCAAATGATTGGCTATGAAATAAATGTTGAGGTAAAATTAGCTAAAATGTGTTTTATAGCAATGTCCAACTCACCTCTATACTGTTATAATAGACACACATGATGATTACACAGGAAATAAGTGGTTAAGGCAGTGTGCGTTGGCAAAAGGGCAAAGCTTACAGATGCAAGATTTGTCAGGGAACCTGGTTCTCCTAACATAGGTTAGTACTTTCCCTATTGTCTCATGCACAATTTTAAACGGTTAAAAAATGTCGTGTCATCAATATGTCAGTTTCTTTTCTTTGCATCTTTTGAACCCAAATGTACCACCCATTGAAAACCGACCCAACTCCCAAAATTGCCGCCATTTTCTTAACCGGTCCCTCATACATCATAAATACATCTACCACTGTCACAACTCCTCCCATCAAATTTCAAAACCCCCTTCTTTTTTTTCTCTTCAAACTGCAAAATCCTTTCTTTTCTTATCACCATGGAAGAAAATCAAGCAACCTCGAGTGTTCCAAGAAACACCCCCATTGAGTCATCACATGTTAAAACACTGACCTTAGACTCATCACCCTACACTACTGCTAGCCAAAACCCTAGGACAGAGTCATCCCAAATTCTGTCTCCTCTCCTACCCACTTGAGTTCTGTTCTCATAGGAGTCGCAAAATATTGACTCCTAAAAGATTTGTAGCCTCGAGATCTCCTTCTATTTTGCCGGAAAAATAGGATGAATAGAGTACTGCTGACAGATAAGAAAATCGGGAAATTTCAAGTTATACTATGGAAGAAGGGTAAAAGGTAGATCAAGCTGATAGTTCCGAGAATGTTGACTCAACAAAGATTGGTGCTAATCTCGTGTCCATAGGTACAAGAGAAAGAGGCGATAGAGAAAATTTTGTCCATAGATAATGAAGGGGTTTTTGTCGAAGGAGGTGAGGATGGTTTTGAGACTCAAAGGGAAGAGTCTAAAACTATTGGAGAGAGTAAAGAGCTTGTGCTTGTTAAACCATCGGCACAGGAAGGTGCTACTAGGGAACCTGTTGGAGGACCTGATCCCCCTTTGGAGGATCCAACTCAGGTGTCCTATCCAGAACCCCAAGTCAGTACTGACCCTACTTCCTCTCCTCATTTTGATGTTGAGCCTTTGTATATGGTAGTGTCTGAAGAAAAGTCTGTGTCCAGAGAAGAAAAGGGGATAGTGAAGAGGATTCTGATGATTTTCCAATAGCAAGCTTGACTAGGCGTAGACCAATAGTTGCTCAAGAGTCTACTCCTAAGCGACCCACTACAAGGTTGTAAAGGAAGGAGGCTCTTGAGTCTGCTCTTAAAAATTGCCAAGCTAAGTCAAGAAGAAGAAAGTTGGTTAAAGATGGGAAATCTCCAAGTGAAAAGTCAGTGCCTATCGTGAATGTGGATGAGGAAGAACCTGGGGAAACTGGTTCCTTGACTAGAAAACTCTCACAGAAGCATGGTCTCTTCAAGCCAAAAAGAGAATATTCTATGTCTGCTAAAATATGAACAAGTCTGATGATTTTATCTCTAGTGAAAATGTAGTGAAAGAATCTGGTGATAAGCATATGGAATAATCTGGTGCTAGGGTAATGGAAGAATTGGGTGAAAGGTCTGTGAAGTTTGATGAAAAATAAAAATATTCACAAGTCTACCAAAAGAAGAGTTGATACCGATGAAGAACCAGGTTCCTCAAAGAGGGCCAGAGTTAGTGAACCAAGGAGTGCTAGGAAAGAGAGATTGAGGAGCCAAAAGGTGCTATAGGGCCGCACACTCCCCCCTGATATTTTGGAGGAGGATGGTATAAGATAGCTGGTTGTGATTTGTGAGTTTAAAAAATGGACATATTTGTTCACAAATGATATGTTCCAAAGGTGTATGAGGGGGAGGTTCATAGTTTCTATGCCAACTTGTTCAAGGTTGAGGACGATCACATCTGTGTGTTGGTAAATGGAGTTGATATGGTAATGGACTCTACTTTCTTGGGGTCTATTCTTGGTGTGCCTACTGAAAAGCTGTAAAGTGTTCAGGGAACCTGTTCTCAAAATTTTAGAAACACAATCTTGAAGGACAGAGCAGTTCAATAGGGGGAACGGGTTCAGAAGAAGGCCCTCCTTCCTGTATATCAACCATTATTTGAGATGGTGAACAAAGTATAGTTGCCTCAAGCTAAGTGAAGATCTATCACCTCCGTGTAGACCTGTTCCGCATGGAAGCATTGGACAACTTCACTACTATCAATCTATTTGGGATCATGATAGAGCACATGAATAAAATGGCAGACTTTAAATATGGTAATCATTGGTTGTCGTATGTATTCCTTTTCACCAATGTTTTTAAGCACTTCAAGGTTCCTTTGGTACCAGCTAATGCCAGCACCAAGAAGCAAACTTTCTCCAAAGCTACTCTTGAAATGTGAGTGTATTGAGAAAGTTATAGGACCTGGAATCACTTCTACCATATCTTAGTTGATCAATGCTCATAACAGTACTACTACTAATATAAGGCAATTTAAAGTAAGGAATGTTATCCTTAAGACTCAGTTAAGTCAGCTGCAAGAGATACCTGGTTCCAGTAGATCTCAAAGTGAAAAGGTTGCTCGTCCCACAAAAGAGAATGTTGAGATAAGGAAACAAGTGGACGACCTGAAAGAGAGACTGCTCAATGAGCAAATGTTAGTGAATGCTCGAATCGATCCAAACCCTTGCCTCTGCCTCCAAGCGTTCTCCTTCCGGTGCTCCCTAAATAGTGTCCCCTCAGTGTCAAGTCTATGATCTAGTTTGTTGTCATGTTCCTTAGTGTTAGTTTTTATTTGTGGTGGATTTTTTGTTGTTTAAAATTGTGGATGGTGGTCATAACATTGAATCTTCTCCTGTTTAAAAATCCAAATTAAGTTAATGCAAGCTTTTTCCTTTTTGCTATTTATACCTTGCTTTTCTGCTATGTTTTTCGTCATCATTGTGTGCACATAAGTGATATGAGTTAACTTAAAGCTAGACTTCTTTATTGCTTACAAAATGATATAATCTTTTTCTGATGCCAAAAGGGGGAAAAATAATTCAGGGCAAGGGGAACGAGATGGCGAACAGATTCAGGGGGAGTACATGAAATGGTGGTTCTTAAGGGCAACTTGAATAATAAGTTTGTCATCATCAAAAGAGAAAAAATTGATAGGTTATATGCGTATCGCTATTATGTTTTGATGATATAATAAACTTACTGTAAAGAACCAGATACACTTCTTCGAGACCTTAAAAGATCAACATATTTCCAGTTGTGACACAATTCAACTTGTCAAAGTAAAAGGAACAATAGAGGGAATAGGTCGCTACCAGCTCCCGAGGTAACTATACAAAGTCAACTCTCCAGTTGGAAAAATTTCTGCCTACACACGCTACAGTATAAAAATAGTGCAGCAGTCAACTTTATGGAGAAGACCTTTTACCTACCTTGCTTACATCATCGTAAGTGATGTTGTCACACATGTGTAATTAACACCAAGAAAGGTAAAATAAAACACTTGAACACTTAGAGAATTTACTCAAGCTCTGTCTCATGATTGATCATCCAACTAGCAATTCTCAAGTGCATCAAGAATAAAGAACAAAACGACCACGAACCAGTTCCCACATCAAGTTGTTGTGTGTCATGAGTTGTAATTTTGTCATAGTTCTTCAAGTGTAATTTGTTCTTAGTTTTTTTAGTAGTATAGGAAACCCTTTGTAAATCTTAAACTCTTGTGTTTGAGTCTTGGCTAGAGTTAGTTAAGTTGTAAAGTCTTTGTAATAGAGTTATTACAAAGTGACTTGTAATAGAGTATTACAAGTTAGTGAAGGATTAAGAGGTTAATTCTTAGATTGCATAGGTTATAATCTAACAGTTACTCGATAGTGAAATTAAAATTCTATATGAGTAGGTCACAATTTTAATCTCGTTAAGCTGAGAATTTTTTACGTAAAATTTCGTTTGTCATTTATTTAATGCAATGTACGTATGCTTTGTTGAACCTAATTCTCTATAGAAATTGATTTTTCAATTGAAATTCCGAAAATGTGGCAGAGCGAAAACAAATGAATATATTAATCAAACGCGAGATACATATCAAATATTTTATTTTAAATAAACGAGATTCATGCAAAGAAAAAGAATAGGAACAAAATCAAGGGACTCAAACCACGTGGAATAGATGGCAAAAGATAGTCTAAGAAAAACCACGAAATTAAAGTGCAACAGACAGGCTGGTTTGTCTTTTTCTACCAAATATTCTTTGCTACAGAGATCCAAATAATACTCCCAAACAAGATTGTGGAGATGAATGGCTCTAGTTCGTGCCATGTGAGATCTAGATATGGTTAATTAAACTTCAATCATACGCAAAAGCTACTTAAAGTGCATTTAATATTATACTAGTAATTCATCATAGAAAGTATTTTTCTGAAAAATTTGTTACTACCATTTAATTGGTAAATGAAAAATATTTTCTGAAAAATATAATAGTATATCAAAGATTAAAGTAAATCGATATTATTTTAATAACAAATTTTGAGTACTGCAGATTAATGATAATGTTTGAGAGTTATTTGGAGGAAGAAGTAACATGAAGTTAAAAATTAATTGTTCATAGAAATATTTCTTCAAAAATTTATTTGTCCATAAAATTTTGTAAGTTTTTTAAAAATTCAAAAGTGTTATAAAATCTCCTATTTTAGGTGAATGTCCATAATTAGAGAGATTCTAGGGTTTACTTCTCCCTATAAATAAAGGGGTCTTCTACCATTGTAAACCATCCCAAGTATCAATAAGAATACTCCTCTCTCTCCATATTCTCTCTATATTGTTTTTGTCTTTATATTATTTCATAACACGTTATCAGCACGAGTCTCTAACCAATTGAATTTGATTTCAGTATTGGGCGTGAAATTGAGATTGGAGGCATGTATAAAGGTATCGTTACATCTGTTAAAGAATACAGTGCCTTTGTGGAGTTCAATGGTGGAAAACAAGGTCTCTTACATATTTCAGAATTGTCACACGAACCGATTTTCTATACGGAAAAATAGAAGAGGTATATTTGATATCACAATATTTATTGGTATACCTTAAAGGTAAGTAGTTTACTTTTCTTTCTAATTCTACGATTTGATTTCATATACAAACATAGACAACAAAGTTTGATTATAACTCTAATGGAATTTGTAAGAAATTATAACCACGTGAAGTGGTAAAATCTCTATGTCCTGCCATGATTAAATTCATGTATGATTGTGGGCAAAGAATTAAAAATCCGTCCAAATTGAATTTGCTCCATTCCCTCTAGAGAATGTGGTAGCAGTATGTGATAAGTCTGAAAGAAGACAAAATTATTACTGTGAAGGTATCAATGGATGTGGACGTGGCAATAGACGAAATTATAATCGTCATTATTGTGATAATGAGAATAACAAAGATTCTCTAAATAATCTTTCACTTTATGAAAGTAATATTTGACATGAGATTGTGTATAGCACATACAGATGATTATGATCCATTCCCTGAAGTGAATGTGATAATTGTAATAGAGCCCGTAAGTATGAATATGCTCTTGATGTAATTTTGCTTTATGTCTGACATTATGAAAAGAAAGTTCGTTGCCCTTGAAATTTCGGGCAAGAACTATATGACATGGGTGTTGGATGCTGAAATCCACTTGGATGCAATGGGTTCTGGAGATGCCATTAAAGACAGAAATAATGCATCCACCCTAAACTATGCTAAGGCCTTGATTTTCTTGCGTCATCACCTTGATGAAGGTTTGAAACTATGCTAAGGCCTTGATTTTCTTGCGCCATCACCTTGATGAAGGTTTGAAAATTGAATATATCACAGTCAAAGATCCACCAATCTTGTGAAATGGCTTAAAGAAGAGATATGACAACCTGAAGTTGGTCACTCTGCCACAAGCACGATACAATGAGAATCCAAAAGCAAATAGTTCATAAACTATATATTATCGTTGCGGTGGAAAAGGGCACTGGGCGAAAATTTGCCGTGTACCAAGACATTTGGTTGAGCTTTATCAAGCATCCCTAAAGAGTAAAGGCCCTGAAACAAATGTTGTCTCTGACGACAACTTTGACATCACCCACTTAGATGTGGCAGACTTCTTTGAGCACCCTTAAGGAAAAATAGACCACTTAATCGGTGATGGATCTGTGATTAAGGAAGACTGAGTTGTTTGATTTTATTTTACTTATCTGTATTATGGTTTTAAAATATATAACTTTAGATTACACATTTATCTTATGATTCAATGCAAATTTGTACGTTTATCATTTCTGTTTACTGTACAACATATGCGTATTATACATGCCATTATCACGTTTCGATGTAATTTACATTTTTAACTTGTAAACTGACTTTCTTCTGTTTGTTGTTACCTTTTACCTACAAATGTCGTTGTATTGTTTGGTAGTAATGTTGTTTCTTGTACTGTACTTCATGTAATATGCACTATGATACATGTGATGCTACATCTTCGTACAAATTACAAATTGTATTTTATCACTACCACATTTTAGTGCATAAACGCACCACTTGTTACTACTGATTTGTATATTCTTCAATGTCAAGCATCTACTATTTTTTGGCATGTCAGTGTGTAATGTAATGCTTTTAACTACTGACGTAGTCAATATCATGTAACTCTATTCCATGTGCTCAGTTCTTTGCTATACTGTTATGTCAGATTTTATGTACAACATACTTCTTAAATTGATTCATGTACCACACATACCATATTCAAGGAGAAGAAATATTTCTCTCATTTAAGTATGTGTAAGGCAGATGTTACTACAATTTCTGGTAGTAGTAAATTGATTGAAGGCTCCGGAAGAGCAACTATAACTTTGCCTAAAGGAACATTATTTATCATAGAGAATGCAATATTCTCCTCCAAGTCTAAGAGGAACTTGTTGAGTTTTAAAGATATCATTCAAAATGGATATCATGTTGAGACAATAGATGAGAATAATCTTGAATACTTCATTTACTCATGAAAACGAGGCTGCCCACTTCGGTTTGGGGTCACGCCATTTTGCATGCAGCAATGCTAGTTCGTCGGCTGCCCACTTCGGTTTGGGGTCACGCCATTTTGCATGCAGCAATGCTAATTCATTGGCTGCCCACTTCGGTTTGGGGTCACGCCATTTTGCATGCAGCAATGCTAGTTCGTCTCTGACTGACGAATTGTCACAAATATTCCCTGTTGCAATTAGTTTTGGGTCATGAACCTAATATATCCCATTTAAGAATTGTTGGATGCGCAGTATATGTGCCTGTAGCATCGCATCCCGCACCAAAATGGGTCCCAAAGAAGGTTAGGAATATATGTTGAGTTTGAATCGCCCTCCATTAATTCGCTACCTCGAAACATTGACAGGAGATTTGCACGATTTGCAGACTGTCAATTTGATGAGACACTTTTCCCAAAATTAGGGGGAGAAGTTGGTGAAACCAAACGGGAAATTTTGTGGAAAAATGCATCACTATATCATCTTGATCCACATACCTCTATTTGTGAAAGAGAGGTACAAAAGATTATTCATTTGCAAAGAATAGCAAATCAAATGCCTGACGCATTTACGGACTTGAAAAGGATAACGAAATCCCACATCCCTGCGGAAAATGTCCCAATCCGTATTGATGTCCCTGTTGGACAATCATCTAGTGTCATATCCAATGAGTCAAATGCACGCCTGAAGCGTGGCAGACCATTAGGTTCCAAAGATCGAAATCCTAGAAAGAGGAAAGCAAATGATCAAAATGACACTACGAAAGAATCTCATGAGGAAATTCATGATTTAACAAATTCTGAGATTCATGAAGAATCCATTGAGCCCGAGGCTCTGGAAAATACGGAACTATCCATAAATCCAATCAATATTGAGGCAAATACTAATCGAGTGGATATAGTGGTGGATAATGTCTTTGCTTATAATATCACATCTAGCATTATGCAAGAATGTGAGGATCTCGAACCTCAATCTGTTGAAGAATGTCGAAAAAGACATGATTGGCCAAAGTGGCAAGAAGCAATTCAATCAGAATTGAATTCGCTGGCAAAACGTGAAGTTTTTGGCCCTATAGTTGACCTAATGGTGTTAAGCATGTTGGCTATATATATGGCATGAATGATCGTTGGTCACGTACCTATTGTACGCCAAAGTATTTTGGAAATATGACTATTAAAGGACAACGATAATGCAAGAAACATATATTGCATGTAAGTTTGACATGACCATAATGGTATAACTTTCTCTTTAAGAAAGATATTCACCACATGGATGTTGATGAATCTGTGGTAGTACAAAATTAATTGAGAGCTCTAGAAGAGCCAATTATTACTATGTTGGAGAAAGACAATTGAGTATTGTGCTGTAGTAAGTCTCAAAGAAACTTATTCAGTTTCCAAAGTACACGCGAAAGCGATTGATTATATTGAGACCATAAATAAAGGAAGGATTTGATATCTCCTATTACTACAACTTGTAGCGGGGTAATTTGTATATGAAAAGCTACCCGCTTTGTTCTCCAGTTTGTACTACACAAACGAAAGAATGCCACAATAAAGTGGATATCTATTGGTATAAAAACTCATGTCATAATAAACCTGAAGTTTATTGATAAGTGCACATGTCATGGTGTAAAATTTGAAGTTTACCAATATTGATAATTTATTCAGTTGGCATTCGTGTTAGCCATCTCATTTTAAGTATGATGTGCAAATTCACATAGGTGAATATTAAAGAACTAGAAAGTTCTTTACGAATTCTCTTGTATCACTTGTTCTCATTAATGAACTGACCAACTAAAGAGTTCGGGTTGAAGCCCATAAATTCTAGAAATATCAAATGTGAATATGGGCCCATTCACCTGCCATGTATATCACATATGATGCATCTATGAAATAGTTACATGCGCAATTGTTATTAACCCGCAGCCTGGCCGGTGCTTGCGAGGTAAATTGCTTAGTAATCTAACTTCGAGCATAATTTCCAGATTCTCTACTCAAGATAGTTCATCTTGATAAGTTGGTTTATATCAAAGTTGGTTTAGCAAGATAATTATTGAGTGCTTCCACTTAATAGCTAAACTGTTTCTTATGAGAACAAAGTTATATATATCAGTTTGATATAAGTTGTATACGAGAGTATATTCTCCCCTCACAAGTGGTTCAGGGTCAGGAACCAAATAATTTCATCTTATTATTAATGTGCTGTGTATATTAACATGATAATGCACAAAGATGATTTCCCAAAGTTGAGGAAACAAGTTAGCTTTTCTAACATGAGGGAGAGACATGATAAACACTTGAGAAGAGGTTACATGGGATGAATTATCATTTGTATATGTAAATCCCCAAATATCATGATATGAACCTGAAGTTCATAAAAGGGATAATTCAATTACAACATATTGCAAAGCATGCTATACGTATTTGCTGACCCAAAGAAAGTAACTATATTCTCACTACAAATACTCATATTAAGTCCCAGAAAGTCTTTGATACGCTTAAAGCGTATAGACAAATACTTGATTCCATATGAAAGACATGTAGATTTGGACATGTAGTTCAAATACTTGAAAGTATAAAGTCAAAGGTATGTATAATCAGTTTTCGATATCTTATTTGTTTAGCATGACATGAAAACTTGATATGCATCTAAAGTCTATTATGTGACTTACATGACTTAACTTGAAAGATTTATGTTGCTTGAAGCATATGCAATTCTTGGTCCTGAAGTACCACATCCGAAGTACAATTTGTGTACATATGTATCTTGCTATAACTATAAGCATGATGGCATTGAGAATACATCTATGGAGATATTGAAGAGTCATTCCACGACATTATATGAAGATGTTCATATCTATCAAGAATGATAATTTCAAGGTGCGGAATATTTATTCAAGTCAATATGGTTGATTTATTTATCAAATCTCTATCAAAGAGCGTTTTGAAGATGATGCACAAGATTGGAATGCAAATGCTAAAGGATGTGAATTGATGCTCTATTCAGGGGGAGCTAATGCGCGTTGCACTCTTTTTCCCTTACAAGGTTTTGTCCCAACTGAGTTTTCCTTGCAAGGTTTTTAACGAGGCAACCAATAGGCGCATATTCAAACATGTGTACTCTTTTTCCTTTTCTATAATTTTTTTCCCATTGGGTTTTGTTTTAGTTAAGGTTTTAACGAGGCACATTATTGAATAGACATTCAAGGGGGAGTGTTATAAAATCTCATATTTTAGGTGAATGTCCATAATTAGAGAGATTCTAGGGTTTACTTCTCCCTATAAATAAAGGGGTCTTCTACCATTGTAAACCATCCAAGTATCAATAAGAATACTCCTCTCTCTCCCTATTCTCTCTATATTGTTCTTGTCTTTATATTATTTCATAATAAAAAGTGAGTTTTTAAAACCCCAGTTTAAAAAAAAAATCCCAATCACAAAACTACAACACTTTTTCAAATGAAATGGATCTCCAAAAATAATTTCAAATTCCAAATACCATTTTTCACGTAAATCTAAATTTTACTACTTCTTTCAAAAATTACAATTTTTATGTCCAAAATACTACTAAGATAACGATGAGGAAAAAGGCTTTATTCATAAGTAGAAAAAGTCATTTTTCTTAGTTCGATTGGAAATATTTTCCTTAGAAAACATTTTCTAGTAAACCAATTTTCCTAAAAATGATTGAAACACACTTAAAAAACACAAAAGACCGAGGAAAGCGGGGTACTTGAGATATGGTTATGACATAAAATATTTGACAACTCACATAATTTTATTTTTCATTTTTAAATAAACACATGGGTACTTATTAATAAAACATGATGACTTATTGAATTACTAGTTGACCATCTTTCTAAGCCGTGTTTACCAACAAATAAATATGTCATGTCCAGTGTGACCTTACTATATGAATACAGACTTTTGACGTTGTGAAAATATCAATGGCTTGCAACAAAGAATTCTGTAAAGATTATATAGAGTTGAAACCAGAAGATGCTAGTTTTTGTGATTTTTTCCGTATTTTTTGTTCATGTGAATTAGAGAAAAGGGACTTTTTTGATGCACCAGGAACAGACAGGATCAAAGGTTTTCGCCGTCGTTGGATTATTTTTGCATCTGTAGCTGTGCAGAAATTTTTACTTTGTTTCAGAAAGCCAATGAACAGTTTTGGTTCTAAAATTGAGCTCTGGTCTAACTATCCTTGTTGCAATGGTGGTCTTCTCCAGCTTTTCTTCAACATAATTCAAGGTTCGATCCATTTACAATTTTAATCTTTCTTTCACTATTTGATCATCTGTCTGCTGTTTGGCTTGCTACAAAAAACTGTATACTCGATATTGGAAAAAGTTGTCTTAAATTACTGTGAGATATTAATTACAGGAAAAACGGAGAAACCAGACATGAAATCGGATAAATTCACGTCGATAATCGGAAAAATTGATTGGAGGTTAGACTTAGACAAGAACATAAAGATGGAGGACAACCGGTATGTTCCATCCCTATCAGTTATGGCTGCTAAATTGTCTTATGAAAATGAAGCCTTCAGTAAGAAAGTGATCACAGAAAATTGGAAGGTATTATTATTATTTATAGCAGAATCAGCCTTTTAGAATTTTCATAATATCGATCGAAAGATTAATGTAGTAGTATATATTTTTTATTTTCTTCTGCAGATGGATTTCATAAAATTGTACAACTTTTGGAATGGTAAGTTCAGTTCCCTCTCTTTTTAACCAGATGTTACTAAGATTAATGTAGTAGTATATATTTTTTATTTTCTTCTGCAGATGGATTTCATAAAATTGTACAACTTTTGGAATGGTAAGTTCAGTTCCCTCTCTTTTTAACCAGATGTTACTAAGATCTTTTTATTCTTATTGTATTTCAAGTTAACAAAATACTAGTATCAAATTTTCTATTGAGGGAAACTTACTAAATATATTATGAAGATTTAGGAGCCAGATCTTGCCTTCTCATGTATATGTTCTCTCATAAATAATATAATATGCATTACATTTTGACTCTACTAGGAAGGAAGCACTAGTATTTGATTGGCCACAGGTAGTTATACATCTATGCGCAATTTGCTTATAAAGTTTATATATTTGTTGTATGTAACATAGTACAAAAATATGCAAAATTTTTCGACTATTATTTTAAGAGCAAGTCATTTTCCCATTTATTATTTTTAGTCCTTTTACTATAATAGGTATCAAAAGTTAACCTTCAAATATTCTGACTACTCACGAGTGAGATGGTTACTATTTTGTATTTGGATCCCACTAATTCGCATTATTATTTGGCTAGTTAAGAAATCATTGTATTTCGTTTCTATTTACAGCTTACCAAGAAAATTACTCCACACAAGCCATTATGTTCCAAGACAAAATTGAAGTTTCAAATCTAGTTGTGGTGGCATTTAGAGGGACAATCCCATATGATGCAGACGACTGGATCACAGATGTGGACCTTTCTTGGTACGAGCTTGAAGGTGTGGGTAAGCTACATGCTGGGTTCATGAAAGCATTGGGCTTACAAAAGAACACAGGCTGGCCCAAAGAAATAGATGAAAGCCCAGACCAAAAAAAGCTATTTGCATATTATGAAATCAGAAAAGAACTGAAAAGGATACTGAGTAAAAATGAGAAGGCAAAGTTTATATTGACAGGGCATAGTTTAGGAGGGGCATTAGCAATTTTATTTGCAGCCATATTGAGTTTACATGAAGAGGAATGGTTATTGGATAAATTGGAAGGAGTGTACACATTCGGACAACCTAGAGTTGGGGATGTACAATTTGGGAACTTTATGAAGGACAAGTTCAACAAGTACGATGTCAAGTATTATAGGCATGTTTATTCCAATGACATGGTTCCTAGGTTGCCATTTGATGACACAGCCCTCTTCTTCAAGCATTTCGGATCATGTGTCTACCACAACAGCTTCTACCAGGGTTGGGTAAAGTTTAACATCTCACACTTTCTTTTTGTTTTTGTTTTCATAACATCTCCCATCAGCAAACTATTTCAAGTAACGTTGCCTCCCAAGGCTAAGACAAATAAATGGGAAGAAATTGCCTATCTTATCTTGTCTTTATTGAATTTAAACTCTAATCTCCCATGGTTTACATTATGCTTAATTGACCACTAGACCACACGTTGTATTTGGTTCACACCTCATTGCCGTGAATTCAATGTCTCCGCATGTTTTTCAAAAGTCTGATTAATTATTTACCTTGAGTATCAGTTGCAACAGCTCTATTTTTACTGTTGTAATGCAGGTGATGGAGGAAGAACCAAACAAGAACTACTTCTCATTGCTATGGTTTTTTCCAATGGTACTAATTGCAGCATATGAGGTTATTAGGGGGTTCATACTACCTTGGAGAAAAGGCAGGGAATATAGAGAGGACTGGTTCCAGACAATGTGTAGGATGGTAGGATTGGTGATTCCAGGATTATCAGCTCATACTACTATAGATTATGTTAATCTAACCCGATTGGGATCAGTTCTTCATCTTCCACAATCAGCTCATCAAGAAGGTGCTAAACACGATTGATTTTCAAGATTCAAAGTCATTTTAAAGTAGGAAAAAAAATATTCCAAGCCGTTGTAAACCAAGTCAAACAGCTTCAATATTTTTTGTTTTATTATTATTGCTATTTATATCTTATATAACATTGGCTTGAGATGAATTTATATAATATAGCATGGTCAGTAAGCATTCATACATAACTTGTTTGGGACTGAGGTCTGAAGCCTAGTAGTAAAATCAAGTCAATCTGACATAACGTAACTCATGGATCAAGTCCCTAGATGCTGCTCTTTAGAGGTTTCAGATTTTTAATACAATTATCATGCCATAATTTAATATCTACAGCTATTTATATCCGTTATTCAGCCTTGTTTTAGTATTTTGTTAGTTATTTATGTTCAGTTGTTATCAAATGTTAGGCTTACCTTGTCGTAGAGACCAGGTGCCATCACGACATTCTACCGAAGAAAATTAGGATCGTGACAATAAGATAGTTCTAAAAATAGTTTAAATATCATATATTTCCTATATAAAGGACCAAAATACATATTTTAGTTAATTGAAAGTTAATATGCTTTACCTTTCCACTGCCCACTTAAGACCATGTAAGTTGTTCGATTTCTGTTTCATGTTGCAAATGGCCACACAAGCTTTTGAAATAGTAACATGATTCCAGTCCTCCTCCACAGAAACCCATGTAGAGTTTCTTTGAGTTCTATCAAGTTCTGTGGTCATATAAGTAGGAATAACATTACCATCTAGGTTAAGGTCTTACTTTTCCAACTCTTAAGCTTGTTATTTGCATCATAAAGTAACTATTTGTCATTCGGGTGCCAAATGCACAAACCAAATTTTTTTAAAAAAATCATGGATTATTGGCAAATTCATTACATACAGATCGAATCGAAGAAAATGTTAATAGAATCGTACAGAGCAACGGGAATTTCGTTGAAGATGAAGGTGCCCGAAGTAGAAAGAAAACTTCGAGTTGCATTAGTATACACTACCACTATTCCATGGAAACCTTCATTCTGTTCATGCCTTCTTGACTGTTTGAATCATTCGGTAGGCAGATATCATTGTAAAAGGGAACTAAAAGATTCAACCACCCTACAGCATTGGTTTCCAGAAAGCACGTCTTGACAAATTCCATTTCCAGATCACTGCCGCTTTTTACAAGATTATACACGATCTGACCCATTCATTACCAAAATGGTAAAATGTACTTCAGGAAAGAAGGATCTAATCATTTAATACCAGATTTAATCTGTGCAAGGAAATCTAAAATATTATACTCCTTGATGTAAAGGTAAGAAAATACCTCATATTGAGGCTAGTTGTAACATCAAAACGCATGGCATGTAAAACAGCCACTCAGAGATCCTATTTGGCGAGTCCTACGGAAAGATAAGGTCTTGCTGGAGGATCTTGCTACTTCATGTGATTGGTTGGCTAACATTGAGCTTCTCATTTCTTGGGCTTTTCTCTGTGCCGATCTAATTTTGTTCATAATTTTATCCATGGATGACGATCTCTTTTTCTCAAGTTTCATCTGCATTATACTGGTAAAGTTAGCATGCATCTTCAACTGCAAACAGGAAACACTATTGGTGCAAATGCAAGTTCTATTCATTCTTCTGTCATCTATAAAACTGTGAAATATGAACAATTAAATCTTTCCCCCTCATTACATGGATTAAGAAAACAACAAACAGATAGTAGCATTCAATAATGAGAGAACACATATCTTGATGATAATGTAACAATTCAATTCAAAATTCCAAAGAAGTACAAGATAAGGCAACTATTCTTTCCACCTATTTTCCTTCATAGACAATTTAAGCTTATGATGTAGACAGGGGAGAGAAGAAATCACCCAGCAGTTAGGAGATTCCTTTTTTGGAAAGATCCAGGACCTGACCTAAAGAAATCATGCATGCACGCTAGCAGAAGATAATGCTTAGAAACATGTCATATTTTTTTTCTATACGATTAGGCCAACATAATATACAAAATTAATGAGATATCTCTTTTCTCATCCCCTTCAGAATCTTATAAGATTAAAGTATCACAGAAGTCAACCATCGTATAGCAAATGAAAGATACCTAACAAAATTATAGTATCAGATTGGGAATCCACTGCTGATATTTCAAGTTGTAGTTTAATCTAGAATAGCAAAAGTTTAGTGAAGGAAGAACGTCGAACAATAAACTTATGTAACACTTGAAAGACCCTACATCCTATTCCCCTGAATCAACAACAAAAACCTTTCTTAACTATACGAGCCTTGTTCTCTAAGGCCAGAGTCCAGACATCTCGACAAAGGATATTTGACTTTCGAGATAAACCGAAATCTCACTAGTACTGGGGGAAGTTGCTGAATGGTTACCAATTCAACATTAGCTGTCTTTTCCAATACAAGAAACTACTAACCTAGACCGTGAAATAGGTAGAATAGAAGCCATAGTTGATAAAGACGCTTTTCATTAATTGATAAAATAGCATGCTGTTACATATACCTTATGTAGACATATGAGTGTTGCTTATTTATCACACTTTATAGTATATACTCATTCTGTTGATATTCAAGTTTTGCTACCTCTAGGTTCTGGACTGACAAAAACAAAAAGTAGATATGTTTGCATTCATGCACAACACACTCAATTGAGTCGATAAAAGGAGGCACGAAGACCGACCTCTAATTTCCTCATTGCTGCCTCTGCCTTTGCCTTTTGCAAGTTCTCCCATGCAGTGATTCTCGCTTCTTCCCTGTTAATCCTGATATCAGAAGAGAATAGAGAAAATTAATAGCATGAATTGAAAAACAAATGCACTTTGATGCTTGGAGAAAGAAATGTTATGGAGCATGAATGTTGTCTGTCCTTTCTCAAACAGTACAGCTTACTGAGATTTTTTTTGGAGCAAAATCTACTTGAGATCAGATATATGGCTAAGTCAATGTACAAAGTAAACCAATACTTTTGAAATACAATGCTAATGAAAAAAACACAAGGAAGGCATCTAATTGTCAGCTAGATGTTTTCAGAAAAATCTTTCTTCCAGATGTGCTTTTAAAGATTCATATAATTCATGGGAAGTCCTTGGAGTTTAGAGATTTCACATTTGTCAATTTGTGCTTCATCTTTGCGTAGGGGCCATGATAAACTTCTGTATATTATTCCATTTTATCAGATTCCAGATGAATAGATCTGGTACAATACAACCTTAAATTCTAATAATATACAGTTTAGAAGGAACTTTATAGTCTTCCTTCCCTTGTGTTTGCATCTTTTACAAAAGTTTTATCAGCTTTTCTCTTTCTATACAGTACACTCTATTTGTAATACATCCAATCACCTCGGACTTCCATCTAACTACTTTCCCCTGACAGGGATTCAAAATAATTTACTTACAAGCTAACAAATAAAATAGCTTCACTTACTTCGGAATACTTCTCGATGTGTCTGAAACATCCCAAGCTGAAGACCGGATTTCTACAGCCTTCCTTTTCCAGTCATCACTTTCAATGCTCCTGCCCGGAATTAGAGCTTTCTGTTTCTTTGACCATCTAGTCACTGTAACCCGCTCATCAATGGGAACATCTCTCATTTCTTCTTTAGAAGAAGGGATACTCTGGAATTCTAAAAGTGGTAGAATAGATGGAGTTGAAGGGGAGAAGGATGACTGTCTTATTGGAGATAAGGAAGGGCTTGCCTCAGGACTCATTTGAGTGGCCATATCCCTCCTTGAGATAACTCGTGAAACACCATTGGCTGCATCTTGAATATCATCTCCACTCTCATCTATTGATTAGATTTAGAGATAGTCAAAGGCAATAAGAAGGCACAGCCGTCATTTCTTCACATATTACACAACCCATTGGCTTGAGGATTAAGAGGGAAGATAAGATGGACTTAAAAATGTGTCTATTTATCCCATGTAAGGGGAAAACTACATATTGAAAATAGGCAAAAATAAACACCAGTGACAAATAGAGTAAGTGCACGTCCAAAACTAAAAGATCATTCAAAACAACGATCACCATCCATGGCCATTGGTTACGCAATATCTTTTACAGTTCATAGTTGTGTTGTCTCCTATGGTATTCATAGGCAAAAGCCTATGGCCAGAGTGATTGTGTTACAAGTCTTTACCACATATCAGAGTAGGTGCTTCCTGATACAGATTTACATCAAGGAAGTTGAGTTTTGCTTGAAGATATATCAGATTAGTAATAAATTTAACAAATAACAGAAAATCAACATTTGTTTCTTTCCTTCTGGTTACTTTTTCTCTCAGTGCATCCCATTGACATAAAAAGGTACACTTTGAGTAACGTTCTATCTCCAGCCAAAAAGGATGGGTTCCTTTCAACTTTGACTCTTGAAAACATGGAAATAGTAATGGAAATATGGATTTTCATCCTCCTTAGAAGAAATCAAGTATTACAACCAATTAATCAGTGAGTTCTATTTGTATTCTTCTTGCAAACCTTCCTCTCTTTTCTAGATATTAACGTCTAAAATTGGGCTACATTTCACTTGATCGAAAGAGACACATATGATTCTGCAATGCAAATCAATGGGCAGCTTCTTGATTAGATTAAGCAAGCAACCAATTAACTGGAAAGGCTAAATCAGTACCTTGAGAAATTGGCAAGGTCGATAAACTGACTAGCTCAGAGCATCCGTGTATACTAACTGACCTTGCCATGCATGGCTCCGTGAGTGCATGGAAGTTTCCACTGCCCAAGCTGCCTCCACATTGAATTGACAAACCATCAGTTGCCATCACTCCAGTTGAAAAAGGGGAATTGGCTAACAGATTCCCACCATTTCCTCCCTTAAAAACTGGTGGTGCTGGAGAATACATTGAATAGTAAGTTAAACCAGGAGGTCCAAGAGGCCCGCTTTTGGATTTAGGCCGCCTCTGAGGCTGCTGCAATGAAGTTCTCACAGAACTATCTCCTGAGACCGGGCTAAAAATCCACCTCTCTGCATCTTCCCATTTGGAAGGTAATGTCCTTCCATTATTGTAAGGCAGCAATGCAGTATTAAGCTGCTTCCGATTAGCTGCCGAATGCAATGGCACACGCTCTGAACTCCAGCCTTTCTGAACCCCAACACTGGAATGGCGATAATTAGGCGTTCTAGGACTTGGAAATGAACCGGCTCGGCTAGTTGTAACAGGGGTTCTCTTCATGACTCCAAAACGCGGAGACGAAGAGTGGCTGGTGTTAATCACAGCATTATTTAGATCTAGTGAAGCCGGCCTTCGCCTATCTGGTTTCTTCAGTAGAAATTCCGACCTAAACCTCTGATCTTGACATTCTATTCACTCAAATTTTGCAAACAAAAGCCCCACCCAGAAAAAATAAAGGAAAAAGTTAAATTCGGTTACCCAGAATGTGACGTGAATTTGCTTTGTACTTCAAAAGGCTTTAGTGGTAGTACCTTTAAGAGCTTGAGAAAAAGAGTTTCTAGCAGAATCTAAAGACAGATTTTCATCCTCTGTCTCAACCGTGTTGTTCTTCTCTAACTTTTGAACTGGAAAACAATGAATGTGACACTATTACAGAAATTTTGAAGGATCTTGTCTAGCTTAAGAGGCTTTTGTAGGAAGCCAGCTGATAGAGGGGAAAAAGGTGTCAAGATAGTACCTTTCGCTTTTTCTTTTCTGCCAAGGTGACTATTCTTGTGAACAATGGCTTTGTTTGGATCTGTAACTGTACTACCCAAAGCTTCACGGTATGCATGCCCTGCCAAATGCTGTTTCAAATCAAATATATTTCAGAGTCTTCGAAATAGAAATAAACTCCAAAAAGTAGTCTTAGTAACACTATACCACTAATTTCGATACTAAAAAAAATCTATGTCCTATTTTTTTCAGTACAGAATATTTTGTTTTTTCTCCTTTAAAGCATTTTCTCTCAAATAAAATGTCAACTTTATTAGCGTATTTTCATGATTAAAAAAATGTAAGATGATGTTCGATGAGATCTAAATCCGATTTATTAATTTTCTCCAGTGATATTATAGCTATAGAGCATGTACTAAGCTTACTGAAGCTTAAATGTGTTGTCACGTTCACATTGTATCAAACAGAAGTTGCAGAAAATACACGTGAATGCAGAGAATCCAAACAGTAAAAACTGTGAGAAGGAAAAAAAGAAAAGAAATGCGAGGAAAAAGAAGCTGAAGTACTTGATAAACATCGGAAACGGAGGAATCCTGATCCTGAGCATCGGAAGCAAAGGAGCACCGGTCAACGCTGCCGGAAGCAGAGGAGAAAAGACTGAAGTTTGAATCGCCGGTGAAAATAAAAGAGTCCGGACTAACATCACGAACACTTCTAATTCCTATTCCCGATCTAAACTCCTGAAACCCTAGCTCCGGCATTGTCAATTGCTTTCACAACTTCACTTCTCCGTCATTACACCAGAATCTCTTCACCGTCGGAGCAAACATGTAGTCAGCGGAGGTAAGAGAGAGAGAGGAGAGACTTTACACTAGTACGTGGAACTGGAAACGTAATATAGAAAGATAGTTATCGTTATATTACTGCTATAGATTGTAATGGCGTGTTGCTCGCGAGCTTAGCAAAGATGATGATGTATGTAAAATTGTACTAACAGTGGAAGAGTTTTATTTTGTGTGTGCTTCTTTTGTTCTCCAAAATTATGAATTTGAATTTGTAAAACTGTAAAATAAAAAATTATTAATTTGTTATGAAATAATATAAGAACAAGAACAATAATGCAAGAACAAGAGCAAATAGAGAGAAGAGTAGAGAGAGTTCTTCTTATTGATACTTAGAGAATGTTAGGAGTGATTTACAATGGTAGAGGGCACCTCTATTTATAGGGAGGAGTATGATTTATCTACCAAGAATAGAACTCTAGAATCTCTCTAATTAAAGACATTCACCATAAATAGAAGTGTATTTATAACACTCCCCTTGAATGTCTATTCAATGATGTGTCTCGTTAAAACCTTAAAACAAAACCCAATGGGAAAAATTAAAGTGAGGAAAAAGAGTACACATGTTTGAATATGCGCCTATTGGTTGCCTCGTTAAAAACCTTGCAAGGAAAACCCGGTGGGACAAAACCTTGTAAGGGAAAAAGAGTGCAACGCGCATTAAACTCCCCCTGATAAGAACATCAATTTATGTCCTTAAGTCTTCGCATCCCGATCTTGTGAACTAGCTTCTTGAAGGTTGACTTTGGTAGAGATTTTGTGAACAAATCAGCCATATTATCGCTTGAACGAATCTGTTGATCGCTTGAACGAATCTGTTGAACATTGATATCACCATTCTTTTGAAGATCATGTGTGAAGAATAACTTTGGTGAAATATGCTTCGTTCTATCTCCTTTTATGAATCCTCCCTTCAATTGAGCTATACATGTTGCATTGTCTTCATACAAAGTTGTGGGTAGTTTATCACACTTCAAACCACATTTGTCTTGGATATGATGTATTATCGACCTTAACCACACACACTCTCGACTTGCTTCATGAATAGCAATTATCTCGGCATGATTAGATGAAGTAGCCACAATTGATTGCTTAGTCGATCGCCAAGATATGGCGGTTTCTCCACAGGTAAACACATAACCCGTTTGAGATCGAGCCTTGTGTGGGTCGGACAAATATCCAGCATCAGCATAACCAACAAGATCCGGGCTGCAATTCTTGCCATAAAATAAGCCCATATCGGTAGTTCCCTTTAGGTACCGCAATATGTGTTTGATTCCATTCCAATGTCTCCTCGTAGGAGCCGAGCTAAATCTTGCTAAGACATTAACTGAAAAGGATATGTCAGGTCTTGTAGTATTTGCAAGATACATTAGTGCGCCAATTGCGCTAAGATATGGTACTTCAGGACCAAGTAGCTCTTCATTCCTTTCTTGTGGTCGGAATGGATCTTTGTTCACATCAAGTGATCGAACAACCATCGGTGTACTTAAAGGATGTGCTTCATCCATGTAAAACCGTTTCAGTACCTTTTCTGTATAGGTAGATTGATGAACAAAAATTCCGTTTGCCAAATATTCAATTTGCAAACCAAGACATAGTTTAGTCTTTCCGAGATCTTTCATCTCGAATTCATCCTTTAGATAATCAATTGCCTTTTGGAGTTCTTTAGGGGTTCCAATAAGGTTTATGTCATCAACATATACGGCAAGTACAACAAATTCCGATGTTGTTTTCTTTATAAAAACACACGGGCAAATGGCGTCATTTATATAGCCTTCTTTTAACAAGTATTTACTGAGACGATTATACCACATTCGTCCAGATTGCTTTAGACCATACAAGGATCTTTGCAATTTAATTGAGAACATTTCCCGAGATTTTGAGTTGTGCGCGTTTGGCACCTTGAGTCCATCGGGAATTTTCATGTATATCTCATTATCAAGTGAGCCATAAAAATAGGCAGTAACCACATCCATTAAGTGCATGGCAAGCTTTTCATGGACAGCAAAACTTATGAGATAACGAAAGGTTATCGCATCCATTACCGGCGAATATGTCTCTTCATAATCGACACCAGGCCTTTGAGAAAATCCTTGTGCAACAAGGCGTGCCTTATATCTTTGTACCTCGTTTTTCTCATTTCTTTTGCGTACAAAGACCCATTTATAGCCGAAAGGCTTAACACCATTAGGTGTTTCAACTATAGGGCCAAAAACTTCACGTTTTGCCAGCGAATTCAATTCTGATTGAATTGCTTCTTGCCACTTTGGCCAATCCTGTCTTTTTCGACATTCTTCAACAGATTGAGGTTCGAGATCCTCACATTCTTGCATAATGCTAGATGCTACATTGTAAGCAAAGGCATTATCCACCACAATATCCACTCGATTAATATTTGCCTCAATATTAATTGGATTTAGGGATAGTTCCGTATTTTCCAGAGTCTCGGGCTCAATGGATTCTTCATGAATCTCAGAATTTGTTAAATCATGAGATTCTTTCGTGGTGTCATTTTGATCGTTCTTTTTCCTCTTTCTAGGATTTCGATCTTTGGAACCTAATGGTCTGCCACGCTTCAGGCGTGCATTTGACTCATTGGATATGACACTAGATGATTGTCCAACAGGGACATCAATACGGATTGGAACATTTTCCGTGGGAATGTGGGATTTCGTTATCCTCTTCAAGTCCGTAAATGCGTCAGGCATTTGATTTGCTATTCTTTGCAAATGGATAATCTTTTGTACCTCTCTTTCACAAATAGAGGTATGTGGATCAAGATGAGATAATGATGCATTTTTCCACAAAATTTCCCATTTGGTTTCACCAACTTCTCCCCCTAATTTTGGGAAAAGTGTCTCATCAAATCGACAGTCTGCAAATCGTGCAGTAAACAAGTCGCCTGTCAATGTTTCGAGGTAGTGAATGATGGAGGGCGATTCAAACCCAACATATATTCCTAACCTTCTTTGCGGACCCATTTTGGTGCGGGATGGCGGTGCTATAGGCACATATACTGCGCATCCAAAAATTCTTAAATGGGATATATTGGGTTCATGACCCAAAACCAATTGCAACGGGGAATACTTGTGGTAATTCGTCGGTCTGAGACGAATTAGCATTGCTGCATGTAAGATGGCGTGACCCCATACCGAAGTGGGCAGCCTCGTTCTCATAAGTAATGGCCTTGCAATCAACTGCAGGCGTTTAATTAACGATTCTGCAAGACCGTTTTGAGTGTGAACATGAGCTACAGAATGTTCAACTTTTATCCCGATTGATAAGCAATAATCATTAAATGCTTGGGATGTAAACTCAGCAGCATTATCCAGTCTAATGGACTTGATTGGATTATCTGGAAATTGTGCTCGTAGTCGAATTATTTGTGCCATTAATTTCGCAAACGCAAGGTTGCGTGATGACAACAGGCACACATGAGACCATCTACAAGATGCGTCTATCAAGACCATGAAATACCTAAACGACCCACTAGGTGGGTGAATAGGTTCACAAATGTCCCCTTGTATACGTTCCAGAAATGTGGGTGACTCAGTCCCAACCTTTGTTGGTGATGGCCTGATAATCAACTTGCCTTGATAACACGAAGTGCAAGGATATTCATTATTCGAAAGAATTTTAAAATTCTTTAACGGATGCCCATATGAGCTTTCGATGATCCGTCTCATCATGGTTGATCCTGGGTGACCCAGTCGATCATGCCAAAGTACAAATGTATTGGACTCAGTATTCTTTAGATTTACTGTTGAATGTGCCTCAATTGCACTAATTCTTGTCCAATACAGGCCACAAGATAAAGACGGGAATTTCTCAATAACCCTCTTTTGGCCGGAGACATTCTTTGTGATGACGAGATATTCAAGATTATCTTCATCCATTGTCTCAATATGATAGCCATTCCGGCGTACATCTTTAAAACTCAACAAGTTTCTCTTAGACTTGGAGGAGAACATTGCATTCTCTATGATTAACGTCGTGCCTTTGGGCAGAGTTACAATTGCTCTTCCGGAGCCTTCAATCAATTTACTACTTCCAGAGATTGTAGTAACGTTTGCCTTACACTTATTTAGTTGAGAGAAATATTTCCTTTCTTTGAGTATTGTATGTGTAGTACATGAATCAACTAGGCAAATACTTTTACTGTTGGACTTTGATCCAAGTTCGCTTTGTGAGATATCCATATTTGCTATCCCATAGTTTGACATACAAAAGAGATACACGAACATAAGAATAAACAAGTTCAATTCGTTTGTGTCACATAATATTTTCAAAATCTACTGCTAACAGTTGACTAACAAAATCAGATATGTTATCCATAATTGATTACTTTGCAGTTTGAAAATTTCAGTTTAAACATTTTCTTCAAACAATCGATAATTAAACACAAACAATCGATTGTTGAACATTGACAATCGATTGATAAACACACACAATTGTTTATTTGCTATTTTGAAAAACTTCAGATCACACTGTCTTAAGACAATCGATTGTTATGCATAGACAATCGATTGTTGGCTATTTTGAAAAATTCCAGAGCACTGTTTTAAGACAATCGATTGTTAAGTATAGACAATCGATTGTTGGCTATTTTGAAAATTCCAGAACACTGTTTTAAGACAATCGATTGTTATGCATAGACAATCGATTGTGGATGATTTTTGAAAAATTCCAGATTACACTGTCTTAACGACAATCGATTGTTAGACAAAGACAATCGATTGTGGATGATTTTTGAAAAAATTCCAGATTACACTGTCTCAACGACAATCGATTGTTAGACAAAGACAATCGATTGTGGATGATTTTTGAAAAATTCCAGATTACACTGTCTCAACGACAATAGATTGTTAGACAAAGACAATCGATTGTTGATCAATTATTTTTCAGCTTTAATGCGAAAAAAATAGATAATCGACTAGTTTTTCAGGCTAGTCGATTACCCCTACTGGAAAATAAAAATTTTATTGATATTTGAGCATATTGAAGATATTCTAAAGAACTACTGCTAACATTGCATCATGAACTAACTAATACGAGCTAATACTAATGACTATTAGTTTATTCACTAACTAATACAAATAAGTAGAACAAAATCAAATAACTCCATCTTCTTTCATCACGGACCCATCGCCGATTAGGTGGTCTATTTTCCCTTCGGGTTGCTCAAAGAAGTCTGCCACATCCAGGTGGGTGATGTCCTCATTGTCGTCATAGACAAAATTTGTTTCAGGGCCTTTTCTCTTTCGAGATGCTTGATAAAGGTCAACCAAGTGTCTTGGTATACGGCAAGTCTTTGACCAGTGCCCTTTCCTACCGCAACGATAACATATAGTTTCTGAACCATTTGCCTTAGGATCTTCATGACTCCGTTTCTGCTTTCGGCGGTTATCTCTCCTTGGGGGTTGACGGACTTCATTGGAATTTCTTCCTTGTCTACGTCCCTGGCTATGACCCCGTTTACGACCATGACCATGGCCCTTTTCATGTTGGCATAATGAGAGTGCACCTTATCTGCTTCAGGCAGTGGTGTAGACCCAGTGGGTCGATTTTCATGATTTCTCATGAGCAGGTCATTATTTCGCTCAGCCACTAGTAGAAGAGAAACCAGTTCAGAGTACTTTGTAAAGCCTTTTCTCTCTGTACTGTTGTTGCAGCACTATATTGGAGGCATGAAACGTTGTAAACGTTTTCTCAAGCATATCATAATCGGAGATATTATTCCCGCATAGCTTCAATTTAGAAGTAATTCTGAACATTGCAGAATTATATTCAGAAACGGACTTAAAGTCCTGGAGCCTCAGATGAGCCCAATCATATCGTGCTTGTGGCAGAGTGACCAACTTCAGGTTGTCATATCTCTCCTTTAAGCCGTTCCACAAGATGAGTGGATCCTTGACGGTGAGATATTCAATCTTCAAACCTTCATCAAGGTGATGGCGCAAGAAAATCAAGGTCTTCGCACAGTCTTGGGTGGATGCTTTTTCTCTATCTTTAATGGTGTCTCCGAGACCCATAGCATCTAAGTGGATTTCAGCATCCAACACCCATGTCATATAGTTCTTGCCCGAAATTTCAAGGGCAACGAACTTTCTTTTCGTAATGTCAGACATAATCGAAAAATAAATTAGGAAGAGAGAAATACCTTAGATTTTTCGAGAATGGTTCTTGAGACGGTAGAGTCTCGTGCTGATAACGTGTTATGAAATAATATAAGAACAAGAACAATAATGCAAGAACAAGAGCAAATAGAGAGAAGAGTAGAGAGAGTTCTTCTTATTGGTACTTAGAGAATGTTAGGAGTGATTTACAATGGTATTTATAGGGAGGAGGATGATTTATCTACCAAGAATAGAACTCTAGAATCTCTCTAATTAAAGATATTCACCATAAATAGAAGTGTATTTATAACATAATTTATAAAATTATAAAATAAAAATTATTTATATAATTAATATAAATTATATGAAACACAAAATTATAGAATCCTCGCAAAAGGACAAAAGCTTCTTTTAATTTTATGAGTGGATAGTGAGTTAATGATTATGTTAAGTTTGGATTCCCACAATTAAGAGTGGGATTCGCTTCTTTCAATGCCCGCTGCCTTTGTCCTGTCTTACTGTTTTTTTAATCCGTTTTGACTACTGTATTAAAATTTGACCGGGAAATCTCACCCTAGGAAAAGTTAAAATAAAATAAGAAGTAAGAAAGTGATTTAACAAAAATTGAAATCCATTACATTTATAATTTCACCGTTTATAATAAACGTAACACCATTTGAGTGATTTCTTTTTGGCTCTTTTCACGCTTATTAAGTAGTTCATTTTTATCATCAATTACTAATGAAATTAATTATATTAATTTAGTTTGCTTATTTAAAATATAACAAATTATTCTTAAGCTTTTTATTTCAAGCACAATTTTAAAAATAGGAAGTTAATTTCTTTTTAATATTTAAAAATTTTAATATTATGGACCACAAAGAATTCACTTAAAATAACACACTAACCCCTAGAAAAAAAAAGTATTTTGACCAAATTATCCTTAATTAAAATTTGGACATTATTATCTTGATATATTGAGATATGTAAATAAGAGATAATCTTAAAAAAACTAAAGTTAAACAATTCTTGATTATGTAAAAAGAACATTTATTCTAACCTAAATAAAAAGACTAAAAGTCACATCGAAGGGATTACAAAATTTAACGCAAATGACATGCTTAACTCAATGTTGATATATGAAAACACTAAAATTATTATCTTTGTGCTCTTATAACCCATAAAAATTTATATAATGTTTACGCCAAATCAATGAATGATTTTGTATGGAATATTCAGTGGAACTAAGTATTTACCTTCTCTTAAAGTATTTAAAAGTTAATTCCATCCTTTTTTGCTTTTTGTAGGATCCCAGCTTAAACTAAATAATCTTTTTTATTTTGAGGCGTATTTGGTATAACGAAAAATATTTTTTGTAAAAAATACTTTTTTTGAAAAATAAGTAGTAATTTTATCTATTTTTTGATATTTAGTATGTAAGTTAAAGAAAATAACTTTTCATGAGTAATTATAAATATGAAGTCGTAAACTTTAAGACCAACAACATTCTAGACCCACAAATTTCATAAACTTTCGAACCAGAAAACTTTAAAAATTGTAGAATTTCGAACGCGTAAACTTTATAATTTCTAAATTCGTAAACTTTCAAATGCATAAATCTCCAGACTCATAATTTTTTAACTTCTAAAATTTTAAGCCTTTAAACCGATAAATAATAGAATTAAAACTGAAAAATATATTTAAAAAATTTTTCCGGAGGAGGTGGGAGGATGGTAGGGGTTAGGTAGGGGTGGGTGGCGGGGCTGGGAATAAAACAAAAAAAAAATGGAAATTTAAATTTATAAAAAGTAAACTTTTTTTGTGGTGGGGAGGGGGAGAAGGGGGTGGGTGGGTGGGGGATAGGTGATGGATGATGCAGAAAAATAAAAAAATAAAAAAATTCGAAATTATAAAAAAAAGGTAAAAATAAATATTTTTTTACGGGAGGACGGGGGATGAAGGGGTAGTATGATGGGTAGTAACGGAAAAACTGAAATTAAAAAAGAAAAAACTTTTTTTGTAGAGGAGGTGGAGTGGGTTGGTGAGTATGGAGAAGGTTAAAAAGGAGCTTTGAAAAATATTTTCCCTTCTCTTAATAAGAAAAATATTTTTATTCATTTAAAAAAATTTATTGACAAGGTAAAAAAATTTCAAAATATTTAAATCAATCAAATATTAACAAAATAAAAAATATTTTTTCTTTCTACCAAACACACCCTTCCATCCTTTTTCAGGAGGCTGGTATATTGACTATCGTACCATGAATTAAGGAGAAATCAATGCCAACAAAGGCAATTATTAATTAAACAGCTTTAACATATCCCAAGAAATTAATAACTGTTTAATGCAGAACCTTTTTTTTTATGAAAGAAAACAAAAAAGCATAATGTTACTGAGACAGGCTTGCAGGAACATCAATGTTGTTGTTGTAGTAGGTTGTAACATTGAATTATGGGTGAGTTCTGATCAGCTAGCCAAGAATGCAAAAAACCACATCGTAATTTCTGGTCCCCTGTTCAGGTTAATTTCTACTACGTACTGCTGCACCTGTGATTCTCAGCATTTTGCTTTTGTTAGGACGGAGATTAGGGTAGAAGATATATAAATAATTGAGTTTGGAATATAATTATTATTATTACTACTACTACTCTTTGTTTTTCATTATTACTTGTTGTCCCCCTTGCTTTCATTTTCTTACCTACTATTTTTATGTTTTGTTGTTGTTAATGTTCTTGTGTTTCATATTTTCAACTTCTTCATGTTTCTTTCTTGTTAAAATCTGATGAGAAATGATTTTTTAAAGTTGAGGGTCTATCTAAATTACATTGAAGGTCTTAATTACACATTATTCTCTATATACCTTTTACCGTCGGAATACACTGAATATATTATTTTTGTACTGGTGCACTTGTGATTCTCAGCATTATTTGCTTTTGTTGAAACAAGTTTGAGGGTATGGAGGCATGGCCCCTCCTCGTTAATGTTCTTATTCCTCTTCAAGGTTAAAATAATGGTGCTAGCATAAAAACACAAGTCGAGTACTACTATAGTATTTATAACTTGCTCTAAACAAACGCCTTGCTTTTTAGAGTAGTTATCAACGACTATTAACTACAGATTCATTTCCTTGGCTCTTCATTTTTAATTCCATAATTAATTTTTAAGGCAAGCGAATATGAATATGAAATAAAATACACCAAAACCACTCTCAACTCCCTATGGACTCTTTCGTACAACAAACATGAGTTCTAATTAAAGTGTGATGGCGGAGACCAAAGATATCCTATCTTTTATTAGTAATTTTTGAGACCCACTCTATCGTTCGATGCAATTAAACCAAAATAATTGAAAATACAAAAAATATCTTAGGTCAATATATTTTTCCATTTTTGGGCTTTCTTTGATTCAAAGGTTATCGAAAGCTTTAATAATAGGAAAAAATGATTTTTTCCTAATTATACCATATATTAAACATTATTATAAAAAATGTACATAGTTTGTATATTACTCGCTTAGTTCATACTTTAACTACAATTTATATATCAAATGTTAATTAGGCAAAATTTACCATTTATAGCGCGTGAAAAGTGCCACAAAATCTAGGGTTGATTTATTTCATATTAAATACGAAATTTGAAACGCAAAGAGATCCTGGAAGCTGCATAATTTTGGAATGGAATGGAGATTTATATTCTTCATCTTCATCTTCATTTGTTCTTCCATATATTTTTCACCATTGATAGCCATTAAAAAGCTTGAAAGCTTTGAATTCAAATTTGGGTTTTGAAAAATCATTATTTGTTTGGATTGGGTGTTTTTGAAAATAATCGAGAATATGGTTTGGAGTTTATATCTCAATTTTATGGGGTTTTGGTGAAGATTAGACTTGGTGTTGACTGAATTTTATATTGAAACTCGAAGAAGAAAAAGAAGAAGACATATTGTAGAATTGTAGATAAACTGTAGATAAATTATAAATAAATTGTACATTGGGAAGACTAAAACTTCTACAAATCTTTTACAATTTTGTCGAAAATGTAGATGCATTGTTTTCTGTCTTCACAAATCCAAAATGACTAAAGCTTCTACAAAATCTTCTGCAAAAAACAGTCTACATTTTATCTACAAATTTTCTAATTTGACTACAATTTATCTACAATTATCTACAAATTTTGAAAATATCTCTTCTTCTTCTTCGAGTTTCAATCTGAAATTCAACCAGAACCAAGTCTAAATCTTCACCAAAACCCCTCAAAATAGAGATATAAACTCCTAAACATATTCCGAATATTTACAACAACACCAAATCAAAACAAATAATGATTTTTGAAAACTCCAATTTAAATTCAAAGCTTCAAAGCTTTTTAATTGGGATCAATGGAGGAATTCAAAACAGAAACGTGGGGGAGAGGGGGGGGGTTAGGGGGGTTACAGTTAAAGGTAAAACGTGTTTGGAGGGGGGGGGGGGAGTGGGAAGATATGATCCTATAATTATGCATAATATAAATGCACCATTAATTATATCTCTAATTTGAATTATGGTATATAAATGGTAATTTGGTATATTGAAATGTAATTAATACAACCTTTAAACATTAAAGATAATAAAGTTTCATATATGGTATAGGAATGTAAAAATCCCTAGGAAAAATGACATTGTATAGTGCTCTTAAAATAATAGCCGGAAAAATATATACTTTGTGTATATATACATTTTGTATGTTACATACAAAAATTATATAAATTTTATGTATTTTTTTGGTTATCGAATATAAATAATTTCTAGCACGAGCTAAAAATAATAATACCCCTTAATAATAGGTTATTCACATTCATAAACAGGTAAATTATGACGGTCAAATAAAAGAAAATAAAATAAAACAGAGTTCTTTGAAGTAAAGGAAGCAATAATAGTTAAAAATGAAAGAAGAAGAAAAATATTTATAGTTGAGAGAGGTGTTTTACGAAATAGTACTTATTTGTACTTAATGTTTGCACTTAAAAATGAGTGTTATATATGTATTTGTATATAAATTTTTATCACTTAATCATATAAGTAATATATATATATATATATATATATATATTATTTAATTAAATTGATACAAAAATACGTAGGTATTTTTCGTGAATATTGTAGTTCCTCTGGAGCTAGAGTGTAACCAAATTAATTGGAGAATTGACTTGAAGTTGTGGAAAAGAAGTAAATATTGCAGTCCTCGTGAGGAGAGGTGAGTATCATAAATAGATGAGCCAGGAGTAGGTGGACAACCTGGATTCAAGCCGGTCAAAAGGGGGACACCACGATCGTGCATGAGAATGGACCCCAAACCCAAAGTCATTGTTACAACAATACTAGTTTTGTTTTTGTTGAATGCATGAAACTTACTACTTGGCAGTTACGTTGGCACCGTCTCTCATCTGTCAACCAACGATTCGGTTCAGCACCAGAGCTGTATTAGGTACTCCCTCTAGTTCAAAAAAGTAATTTGTTTGAATATTTTCGTACAAATTAAAATTTTATATTTTAATATTAATTAGTAATAAAATTAATTATATTAAACTTTACCATTTTATATAAATATTCTAACACATATTTCAACACTATTTATTCCAAGGATAACATAGAAAAAAAAATTAATTCATTCTTGAAATCTAACAAATTACTTATTTGGAACCACAAAAAAAAAATAAAAAAATTACTTATTTTAGACCGGAGAAAGTATATAAATTTTTTTTTGTAAGAGGAAAAACCGGCAGCCGCTATCACTTCTGTCACCAGGGGCGGACCTATATCGTAGGTTGAGGAGGCACAAGACCCCGTTATATATATATATATATATATATGGAACCCTTTGAATATTTTAAGTGTGACCCCTAAACTCAAAAACACTGACGGGACAACTAGTTGCATTGTGCACTTAAATTCCCTTTTTGCTAGTGATGCAAGTTCCAACCTATCTCCAGCCTTTTCTACTCCTTTTCAGTTTTTTCCCTCCTTTCTATTTTTATTCTTTGAGTACAATGTAATTTATATTTAATAACAAATTGCTTTATTTTATTTTGTTTAGCTTTTGTCTTCTTTTTAATTCACTTATTATTTGGTACCAATATATAATAGTCAACTTAATTAATATTTTAGTTCTTTGAATACCATGTAATTTATATTTAATAGCAAATTGCTTTATTTTTTACTTTTATCTTCTTTTTTTGAACTCAGCAATATATCTTGTTAGGCTATAGGTGGAACTGTATAGAGAGAAAGAATGATCTGCACATGGTGTTTATTGACCTAGAGAAAGCGTATGACAAGGTTCCTAGAAAAGTTCTTTGGAGATGCTTGGAGGCAAAAGGCTTGCGATCCCTTACATTATGGCGATTAAGGACATGTATACCGGGGCAAAGACTCGAGTTAGGACAGTAGGAGGTGATTCTGATCATTTTCCGATGGAAATGAGGTTACACTAAGGTTTTGCCCTCAGTTTGTTTTTGTTCGCCCTGGTGTTTGACGCGTTAACACACCATATTTAAAGGGAGGTGCCATGGTGGATATGACTTGCCGATGACATAGTTTTGATTGATGAGTCGCGAGCCGGTGCTAACGATAGGCTAGAGGTTTGGAGACATGTCCTTGAGTCTAAGGGTTTCAAGATGAGCAGGACGAAGACGGAATACCTGAAATGTAAGTTTAGCTCTAAGCCGGGGGAAGTACACGTGGATGTGAGGCTTGAGACACAGGTCATCCCAAGTAGAGGCAGCTTCAAGTACCTTGGGTCGGTTATCTAGGGGGAGGGGAAATCGATGAGGATATTACACATCGTATTGTTGTAGGATGAATGAAGTGGAGGTTAGCATCTAGAGTCTTGTGTGATAAGAGAGTGCCACTGTTACTCAAAGGTAAGTTCTATAAAGCGATTGTTAGACCAGGCATGATGTATGGGGCTACGTGTTGGCCAGTAAAGAACTCACATATCCAGAAGATTAAATTAGCGGAAATGAATATGCTGAGGTGGATATATGGGCACACTAGAATGGATAAGATTAGGAATGATGATATTCGGGAGAAGGTGCAGGTGGCTCCCATTGACGACAAGATGCGGGAAGCGAGACTCAAATAGTTCGGGCATGTTTAGAGGAGAAGCTTAGATGCGCCAGTAAGAAGATGTGAGCAGTTGGTTGTGGAGGGCATAAGAACAGGTAGAGGGAGATATAAGAAGTATTGGAGAGAGATGATCAGGCATGATACGGCGAGGCTTCAGATTTCCGATGGCATGACACTGGATAGAGAGATGTGGAGATCGAGTATTAAGGTTGTAGGTAAGGAGGTAGTGTGAGTTTTTCCTTACTTTGTACCGTTGTGAGACCAGTCTGGTAGGACTCTTATCTAGGATAGTTAGTGGCAATGCTATGTCTTACTATCTTACTTTATACTTTGCATCTTTCTTCTGAATTTTATGTTGTTCCTTTTTTTTATATGATTTCTTTGTTGATACTAATATTGTCTTCTTTTTGTCTTTTTATTTTCTTGAGGCGGGGATCTTTTGTAAATAGCCCCTTTATCCCTTCGGGGGTAGGGGCAAGGTCTGCGTACACACTACCCTCCCCAGACCCTATTAATGGGATTTTGTTGGGTGGTTGTTGTTGTTATCTTCTTTTTTTGAACTCAATTATAGTTTGGTATTAGTACATAATAGTCAACCTAATTAATTTTATTGTTTTCTAAATTCATCCCTGAAAATTAAAATCATCAAATTGCAACTTATCGGTCCACAAATAGAAAATACATATCATTTGGCGACAATCTTCTTCAACAATCTTACTCGGCAATGACAACTAATAGTTTGAGACTCTTTTCAGTCCTTTTGGTATTACCATACTCTTACTCTTGATTTCTTTAGTAAGTCTTTGATAATTTTAAATTTGAACGCTTTTTTGATCACTGGACCTATTTATTTATTTATAAAAATTAAAATTTTAAAGTATAAAATATGCTTAATCATACATATTCCATTCCCATAGCATTCATTTTGCGAAGAAATCTTTCTCTCTCTCTCTCTCTAGAACTTTTTTTGGTTAATACTTGGATAATAAGTCATCATAGTCATTAAGTTTTCAATAAGTTGTTTGTCAAGATTTTATCTCTAATGGCTAGCATACAGTGGTGCCCACGTTGTGCTCAAATCCAGGGTCCGCCTATGTCTGTCACAGCCTTTGCCTTTCGGGTAAACACTTTGTGGTGAGCACTTTGTGCGCACTGGGTAAACCTCTCCATGTGTAATAGCATGCAGATTGCATATGGGATATAAACCGCACTAAGCAAGCCTTGTGAAACATGCTCTACCCAGAAGGCATTGAGGGGAAAAATTCGATTCCAGGCCATTCATATGGATTACCACCTTCCAAACCAATTGGGCAATCCCAAAGGAATATATATAAACTTTATCTCTATCTTGAGAAAAATAAAGAAATGATATCCGGTGAACCCTCGACTCAAAAATAAATAAATAGTTAACAGAATCCCTTTATTGGAGCTAATGGAACCAATGTTCACTTTTAGCTTGTGTTTCACTCCCCAGGAAAAGTTTATCTGAATATTGCAACCAGTACTTGCATGCAATTGGACTTCTTCTACACGCTTGTCTTTTTTTTTTCTTTTTTTTGTAATTCCTACACGCTACCACGCTAGTCATTTCCAAAGTGGATCCTAATATACAAGTTCAATTGAACGCACTATTCTCAGCTTAAAATATGTATACATATACAAAATATAAAATTACTATAAATTTGTTGAATGTATGTGGATGTTGGTGTTTATCCTAAAACGGATAACAATTAAATTTATATTATGATTTTAAAGAAATGTTACTTACTTAACACAAATTGATAGGTAAATTGACAATGGAATTAACTGTAAATATAAATGACGCAAACCACATAAAATGTATAGTATTAATCCTTGAGCTAGACTGCCATCGAATTGAATATTTTGCCGGTAAGTATGAACACAGTAATAAAAATATTGAAAGCTTAAGAGTAAGTGAATATATAGCCTTTGTAACATGAATATGACCCCTCAACAAATGGTTAGACCCCCTTTATATATTTAGGAAACCCGATTTTTGGTACAATCCTAAATACAGTAAAATATCCCATGATTGACTAATTAATCGGCATATTTCTTTATACGTGTCAAGATTTACACCGTGATCGTCGCCCGATTGCAGATTTGCATCTTTCCGTTATTTGAAACAGTAAGCTTCTCTCGATATTCATCTTATTTGGTCCCGATCTTGGTTGATCTCTATCTCGGTCGGTCTCGGTTCTGGTCGGTGTCGATGTTAACCGGTCTCAGGATCTCGAGCTTGGCATTCTAACTTCGTATCACAGTCCAGTATGACATGGGGTCGGATCTTAGCCTGCCACCCCCGGTCTCTATTAAGCAAAAACATGTTGAGCCCGATTTTGATCGTATACAAATAATTCCCTTATTTTTTGGGGATTAGCGACAAGAAATGATTCGAGTCATCGAACCTCACCTTGATATATCATAACGTAAGCACCAAAACATAAGTAACAAAGGTAATCGAAATATCACATTGGTACGGTTCCCCAAGCATTTAATGTCGCCAGTCGATAGTGAGTCATTATCGGCTTTGAACTGTCATTGAGAAATTATAAATATCATTCTTCTTAACCTTTCAAACTTTACTTTCAAATCTTCTTCATTCTAATCTTCAAAACCCTTTGTCTTCCTCAAAGCTTTGTATTCTCAGATCCCTGAATTTCTTTACTCGCTTCATTACAAAATACCAAGTGCTTATTTACAGTCCATTCTTCTTTACTCATAAAAGTAGAAATGGCTAAGACTTCAAAAATTGTTTCACAAAAGAGATTGCTTCAACATCACGGCTAGCCGGTCAAGAACCGGTGGCGGAGCCGCGCCATGAAAAATTCTTTCCCAGGGGATGTGATATCGATTCTAATTTTAAGGTTGAAAAGACTTCCTTAATGCAAGACCAATGCGGACCAGTATCAAGGTATATATGTTCGGTAATCGAGAAACTCCTCTCCAAGGTTAAAACGATTTCAATTGGGGTTAAAAACATGTGGTAGTGCATCCTCCAGAAGAAGCAATCATCATCCACGTGGAAGGGTTCTTAAGTGCTCACACCTACCCCTTCATGTTGGGTCCCTTGGATCCGATCATCATATTTCCGTAAGAAATGCGAGGTTACCCTCGGTCATATTCATCACTCTTTCTGGAGGACAGTGATACTACTTTATTTCTTCTCAAGTAAAATTCGATGGGCTTCTCTTTACCCTCGACCACCTCATATGTCTATATAGCCCCCGACTTTATCGATGGGGACTAATAAAGCTTTAACATGGAGCAACCATGGCACCTTTCTCGAGTATAGATGAGGATAATGTCTGGTGATGGATGGGCTAATTTATTCGAGTGAAGACCTCAGACTTGATCTTGGCCGAGAGTATGCCATTTCCTCATAAATGGAATATTTCACGTAAGTATAATTCCTTCTTTAACTCCTGTTTATTGTCTCTGTATTTTCACCCTCTCTTATATGCATTTTACTTAATGCAAGCGTTGCCTGGATTCCAGGTGTGGTTCCTCAACTCGAGGATTAGGTCATGGCTTAATATCAAAGTCGACACATGCTAAGCGTGCGTGGCGCGATTTGGTAAAAGGTCGATGGGAGGCTAGTAACCATGGTAAACTTTTCTTCCTGACGTGATGATTTGACCACGATCCGAATATTTTCCTTGGATTATTCATTTATTTTCATTTGTAGGTCTCGGGAAGGATGTGATGATGAGGCCTTCGTCTGATGATGAAGAAGATCAACCATCTACTGCAAAGTCGGAGAAAAAGAGGAAAATGGCTTCGAATTCCACCGACTCCGAGGGGAAGAAACCCAAAAAGAAAGCAGCGCGTAAACACGAGGGGAAAATCATCCTTTTATCTATAGATTCAGTCCAAAAGCTAAGGGATGAGGCCAAAGAAGAAGAAGAAAGAGAAGACTCTAGATTGTGGCCCCGCGCGCGAGCTAGCCGGTAGGTGCTGAAAGTGCTCTGCCTCAAATTGATGAGATTGAGGGGGAAACTTCGTCCGAAGTCCATGAGCCAAAAAATGCAGAAAATGTTTCACCTCGAGGTGAGAAGGTATTGAGGAGGCAGTTGATACCGGTGCAGAGACCGGGCCCGAGTCTTCCCGAGGTTAAGGAGGTGCCCCAACAGATTTAACTAGGGCAATAGAAATCGGAGATTCCCACTTTCTTCCTTCATTCACTAAGTCGATGATAAAGGATGCTCCGGCGGCAGAGACTTGCCATGATGAAGGGGTCCATAGTGCAAAAGACCTTTTCCATCGCTATTTTGTCGGAGTGGAAGGTGTCACCGGTCTATATGACTTAGACATACTTAAGAAGAGCTCGAGCGAGGCTTCCTTGAGCCTTAAACTGACTACTTGGTTCCTAGCCCCAAGTATTGATCCTTGCAAAAAGCGATCAATTGTTATCTTGGTCCTGGAGGATGCTCAAGTCCTTTTCCCCCCAGCAAGGATGGTTAGCTACCTTATGTGTTTGGTAACTGAAGAGGAACATGCTAAGATTGATGAAGTGGAGATGCCCTACATGTTCAATGAAGCTCAATTGGCATTGAATCGGGTACCCTTAGATACCTCTGACAATTTTAGTTTCTGTACTTATGCTTTTTTATATAATTTCCTTTTCCGTATTGTGCAGTCTTCGGTGCTTCATCATGAGGCCTTCCTTCGATCCGAGAGAAGCTGAGTCGGTATGACGCCTAGATCAGGTGGCTCACTGAGAAGAAGGATGCCTTAAGACTTCTTAGTGAGCAAAAAGAAATGAAAGCTAAGAGCCTTCGAGCTGATTTAGAGGTGGCCCAAAAAGAATATGATGATCTGATCGAGCAGGTAAATAGGATTTTGAATTTAATGAAGATAAATTGGTACTATGACTAATAATCAGAACCCACAGGTCCACCAAAAGATTCATATAATCGGGCACCTCCATGAAGATGTAGAGACTGTAAAGACTGAAGTCAAAGTATGGATAAAGATCATGGATTTCTTATCCATAAAAAAGGATACTACCCGGGCCCAGCTGGCCTTGACTGAAGTCCAACTCCAAAATGTAAAAGAAAAAAACTTGGCGCAAGTCAAGAAATCGAGAAGCTCCAATCTTAGCAAGATTCTACTATTTATGATCGGGAGAAGGAGAAGCTGGTCACAGAGCTCGAAGGGACAATGCGAAGGTCAAAACGACCAAGACAAATGCTGATGAAGTGGCGGCTATCTGCCGGGCTAACGCCAAAGCTACTCAGGTTCGAGAAAATGAGGTTTGGGAGGCCTCTTGATTCGATTATAGATTATTGCTGAGCACGCAAAATGTCAATCTCGGAGGGAGACACTTAAAGAAATCCATGCTCGGGGCTTTGATCTTTCGATGAAAATCGAGGGCGCTAAGAAGCTTGAAGCTGAGGTTGATAAATAAGCTTATCTCGATGATGACAATGAATACGAAAGCTTGAACAAATCCGAAAGTGCAGAAGACCTTGAGGGAGAAGACACCACTCCTAGAGATGACTAGGCCACTTAGGCTTTTAGTTAGTTTTTGTATTTCTGTCGTGGCCGCTTTGGCCTTTTGTAAATAACTTCCATCGGACCATATTTCCCTTGTAAAAAGGTTTTGATGAATACATAAAAAATCCCTTCCATGATTTTTGAATCTGTTATCTTTTTGTACGGGTCAAAGCAACTTAGAATAGAATTATGAAGATGTTTTTCAAGGTCCAAACTTTGAGATGGTAATGACCTATAATAAGTACTGCTCTCGACTGTTTCCACCCTGAATGACCATTTGAACTTGAGTTTGAGTAGCTCTTAGCCTTAAAAGTCGAGTGAGGATTTTCTCAAACTCGAATTGAAGGTAGCCCTTAGGCTTTATGGTCGAGTGAGAACTTAATAGCTCGAGATAAGGCAGCCCTTGGGCTTGATAGGTAGTCACCAAGTGAGAATTTGCTCAAAATCGAGATACGATAGCCTTTCGTCTTTGTAGTCGAGCGAGGACTTGCTTGAACTCTAAATGAAGTTTGCCTTTAGGCTTTATAGTCGAGCGAGGATTTGCTCAAACACGAGATAAGGTAGCCCTTGGTCTTTGTAGTCGAGTGAGGACTTGCTTGAACTCGAAGTAAAAGTAGCCCTTAGGCTTTATATTTGAGTGAGGACTTGCTCTAACTCGAAATAAGGTGGCCCTTGGGCTCGATAGATAGCCCTCGAGTGAGAATTTGCTCAAACTCGAGTTAAAGTCGCCCATGGGATTTGTAGTCGAGTGAGGGCTTGCTCAGACTTGAAGTAAAAGTAGCCCTTAGGCTTTATAGTCGAGTGAGGATTTGCTCGAACACGAGATAAGGTAGCCCTTGGGCTTTGTAGTTAAGTGAGAACTTGCTCTAACTCGAACGAAGGTGGCCCTTAGGATCGATAGATAGTCCCCGAGTGAGAATTTGCTCGAACTCTGGTTAAGGCAGCTCTTTGGCTTTGTAGTTGAGTGAAGACTTGCTCGAACTCAAAGTAAAAGTAGCTCTTAGGCTTCATAGTCGAGTGAAGACTTGCTCGAACTCGAAGTAACACTACTACAAAAAAGGTCATTTGCGGTAATAAAAAATAGCATTGGCTGCAATAACAATAGCCGCTATATTATTTACTAGCAATTGATGTTTAGCTGCTGAAGTCGGGGTTGGTAAATCATTTATCGGCGTTTCTAAAAACAGCTGGTAAAGGTTATGACCTATTTCCGCTAAAACGAATTTGCTTTAATGGCAAGTATTTGCAGAAATTATGATAGCTGCTAACCCACTAAAAAATGGCTAATAATGCTATTTTAACATCCATTTTTATAGTCGTTAAATTTAAAATTAATGTCGTTAAACCATACCTTTAGCGGTAGTTATTCTGTGACAATTTGAGTGGCATCAATATCTCTTCTAAAAACACACTATTATACCCTTTTAGCTTCCATTTTAATTGCTAGTACATTCAACAAAATTACCTCTAAATATCATCTTTAATTGCAATTTAGTGGCTATATTATTCCTATATAAACGTCTTAATTTGAACTTTTATCATTCGTCTTGTAGCCAGTATATTCTATTAAACTGGAACTAAAAGTCACTAGCTATAAGAGTAAGTTTAACCACCATTAACAGTAGCTACTACATTCGATCAAAAAATAATGCAAATAACAGAACATATCAATATTAATTCATTAAACCATAATATATCTCGTTAAATCTTAACAAATAAAAAGTACTTCCAAAATATTAATGTCACAGTAACTTAAAGAATAAACTTAAATTATTTGAACTAAATAGGTAATGTCATTATATAACTAATCTTAACAAAGAACAATCTTCAAATAATTTCTACAACTCTTTGTCATGTTAAAATTTTCCACCCACTAAATTGTTGAACATCATACTGTATGACCTAAAATTATAAAAATAATTATGTCAAATGGATGAAATACAAGATTAGTCAATCCATCCATATAGTAAAAGAGAACACATAATGCTCATATAATGTACGGAAGAGAAACTGCGACAATAGTGAATTGACTGAGACCGTGTCAAGAGCAACCACATCATCCTGCAGGGGCAACCAAAATTAAAGAAAAACCAACATCTTTTATTCATATAAAATCACTAACCAAACAATATCCATCTCAAATTTAACTATAATTAGACCCTATAAAGTCCTACATTGTAATTCACAAACTAGAGTATCAAGAATAATCTCAAAATTCATAGGTCAATACATACAAGTTCATTACTATTATCAGTTATGATCAGACCACAAACTTTTGCTAGCCACCACAAAAGCTCCTCATCTTATGCTAGTCCAAGTTACTAAGAGTTACTTGGATCTAGCTGAAACTTTCTTAGATCAATGAATCAAATATGTCATCAATCTTCACGATTTCACTAGTTTTATAATGCTTGACTTGCACAAACATATAGATAGACACCTTATACACCTCAGTAAAGACTGATAAAATACACATAACCTAATGCACAAATACACTGATAAAGAAGAAAGATTCTCAAACACGTGTACCCAAGAAGGTTTGAACTACACTATGAAAATCATAAACTACCACCTCCATTGAAGTATGATTTGAAGTAGTGCAAAACAAATGATTCTGCTTCAAATGCATGTCACTAAGACCAAGAGGACGTGTAGCAAAGTACATATCTTGATTCATAAATCTTTTAAGGATAGAATTATTAAATTTACAAAATATACTTCGTCAATGGTTTTCATCTCCAAATATATAGTCCAAAATGCACTACTTTTCCATGATTATTACCATGTGAATATTAATTCTGTTTTTGTTTAGCTATACAAGATCAAATAGACTTCTAAATTTTAAATTGGAAAATCACTAAATAAGTTCAACAACTTAATGAATTATTTAAAACATGTTGTGCGATTCGCATGACTAGAGTAATTTGTTTGGTATTTAAAAAGAATTATTTATTTATCAACCCTCTTTTCCTTTATCTACATATTTAGTTAGAAACAATCAATAACAACAACAATAACCACCCAATAGAATTTATCAATGGGGTCCAGGGAGGGTAAAGTATACGTAAATCTTATCCCTATCTCGGAAGATAAAGAGGTTATTTCCGGTAGACCCTCGGCTTAGAGACTTAACTACAAAGCAACATCACCACTAACTTATTGGTACCACATTGGCCAAAACAAAATTGAACACGCAAGATAATGTGCTTACTTTTTCCTTCTTCAGTAAATCTACTATCTTCAAAACACAATACAAGGTGCTTACTTTTTCCTTCGTTAGTAAACAAAATCGAACACACAAGACAAGAAAAATATAACATAAGTTAGGATTGAATGAAGTGAAAATCTTCAAACACGCAGTAATCACTTAGTCATGTTGAACAACCAAAAGTCACTGCAGCAAAAAGTTCTATTGCTCAACTAAGGTTATATTATTTAGAACTCCAAAGAACTAACAACCTATAAAACAATGACAAATCAAATATAGATAAACACAAAAGGTTATGAATTTCAGACATCCAAAGTGCCTTAGAAAACAAGTAAACAAGAGTATAGCACGTGAACTGGTTGCGTAATATAGAGAAGTGAAAATATACTTTTGCAATTGCACAAAACCGAGCAAAATCTGTAAGATATATGGATTTATATCTAGATATATGGACTTATATCTACATACATATGAACAATATATAGATAAATTATATGTTATATGCTATCTTTTGGTTTGGCCTAAATAAGTGGTCTTATGGACATAAGGTTAAGGGGGCCAATATATTGTCATATAAAGTGTAGGACTAATGTGTAGATACCCAAAAGGGTAACCTTAGTTAATGATGGGCTAACTAAGGTTACATATATGTAACCATGGTTACATGCTTGTGACCCTTGAGTTATGTAACTCTTGTGACTCTTGGGTTATGTAACTCTTTTGTTATAAAGTGGGGGTTATGGTTCCCACATTATTGCAAGACATAATCTCTTCTTCCTCCCATTGAATCAAGAGAAACTCCATTGTTGTCTTGCAAATTCTTGTGGAAAACCATACACCAACTTTGGTTATTGTCATATTATTATTGTTGTGAAACCATTCACATATTCAAGTCTTGTAAGGAATTCTTGTGGAGACATAAACTTCAAGACAATCTTGAAGGAAGGATCAAGGAGCAATCTTAATAAGGACTTTTGGACAATCATCAAAGGAGGTTCAACGATTTCCACTCATGGATTCTGGTTAGCTTCCGCTCATGTAGTTGTAATTCTGAATTGTTCAATATGAAGGTTATTGTATTTAGTTGGAATCATAATCCTAACAATTGGTATCAGAGCCACCTTCATATTTGGATAATTTAGAAGTTCATAAGATTCATGTTATATAAAGTTCATGTTCAAGTTTTGTTAGAATTTTATTTATGAAATTCAAGTACCATGAATAGCATGTTTTTTATGAATGTTGTGTTGTGATGAAATTTGATGTTTTAATATCATGTTATCTTTACCTGAATTAAAACATTGTATTTTACATGATTTTGGTTGGTAAACAACATGTTTTCATGTTTAAGATTCTTGTTGAAAATCATGTTTTGTTCATAAAATTTTGCAAAAACAGTGGCAAAAGTTAATCGATTAACTTTTAAGATAATCGATTAACTCAATTTTTCAGAAATATTTTGGAAATTTGCGCAAGCCTTGTTAATCGATTAACTTTTATGTTAATCGATTAACCTGGTCCAGAATAATCGATTATCGTAAAAGTTAATCGATTAACCTGGTCCAGTAAGTTTGAAATGTTTTTTTAATACCAGAATCATCTATTATCTGTTTAAGATAATCGATTATCGTGGACCAGTAAGGTTGAAACGTTTCAAAGTTTTTTTTATGTTTCAGATTTTAGTTGAATATTAATAATATGTCAATTAATATTAAGTATTTTTTATTAATGTATTATACATTAATAATTAAGTTTTGAATATTAATTGTTTTAGTCCATCAATTTTCATTTTTGGAATTGTCCTCTCAAGCCTATAACAATTAATATTCAGATGTTGCATGTCAAAAACATGTAACATATTAAGTTCAGAGGCATAATATGGCTTAAGGAGCTAAAGTTTTTAGCATCTAATATTTTAATTTAGTCAATTGAAGCATTAAGTTGCCAAAGTAACCTCTATTGTGTAGATTGATTAATCTTGAAATATAAGATGCCTGTGGATGTTAGTCTTCCATGCGTTTAACACCGGCCCAAAGGAAGGTTGTTATTTGGCAGGAATTCGAACATGCTTGTGGTGACAAATATGAGACAATTATTTGGTTTTCCGTGTGAATATTAAGTCGGCCCAAAATAAGGCTTGAAATTTGACAGGAGTTTATTGTCTATATTTGATCATTACACCAAGAGTACCACTTACAAGTTGTTTTTCTGTTCAAAGACTAAAATCAATATTGTGCAAGGTATCTTGTAATGGGATATGCCTATTTTGAATCTATAAAGCATTTCAGTTAAAGTTCAAGTTATTGTAAGCATGTATTAAGTAATCCTTTTGTTCTATTAATTCGTGTGCTGCTTCTATATCTGCCAACATCAATAGCATCTCTGTGCTTAACGGCACAAACTTTAAGGAATGGAAAGAGAACGTCATGATAGTTCTCGGTTGCATGGATCTTGACCTTGCACTTTGGATTGAGCAACCTGCTTCTCTTGAGGATACATCCTCTCATGATGAAAGGAGGGAGATGGAGAAGTGGGAACGCTCGAATTGCATGAGTCTAATGATCATGAAGCGTGCAATTTCAGAATCATTCAGGGGCACTATGAATGATGGAGCTAATGCCAAAGTTTTCCTTGAAAACCTTGAAAAGCGTTTTATGCAAAACGAAAAGGCGGAAACAAGTACACTATTGAGTAAACTTGTTTCCATGAGGTATAAGGGCAAGGGAAACATTAGGGAGTACATTTTGGAAATGTCTCATCTTGCTTCGAAACTTAAGTCACTCAAGCTAGAATTACCTGAGGAACTGCTTGTGTACTTTGTTTTGATATCTCTTCCTGCACACTTTAATCAGTTTAAGGTTAGTTACAACTGCCTGAAGGAGAAATGGACTCTTAATGAGCTCATTTCACATTGTGTGCAAGAAGAGGAAAGGATAAAGCAAGATAAGACTGAAAGTGCTCATTTGGCATCCTCTTCTAAGGAAACTAAGAAGAGGAAAGGTAAGGAAGTTGCGGTTGCAAGGCCCAAGATTAAGCAACATAAGGAACCTAAGGTTGAAATTACTGAATTAGGTTGCTTTTTCTGTAAGGGGACTAATCATGTGAAGAAAGATTGTACCAAGTACCATGCCTGGCATGCGAAAAAAGGTACATTTCTTTCTCTTGTTTGTTCTGAAAGTAGTTTAATTTCGGTACCTAAGGAGACTTGGTGGGTAGATTCTGCTACTACTACTCACATAAGTATATCTATGCAGGGTTGCCTGAACTGCCGAAAACCAAATGATGATGAAAGATACATCTATGTGGGTGACGGCAAGAAGGTGCCAGTTGAGGCTATTGGCAAATTTAGGCTGTTGTTTAAGACCGGTTTTCATTTAGATTTGGATGAGACTTTTGTTGTATCGTCTTTTAGACGGAATTTAATTTCTGTTCCCAAATTGGACATATCCGGTTATTCATGTTCTTTTGGTGACAATAAAGTTAGTCTCTTTCAGAATTCAAATCTTATTGGTACTGGTGTTTTATCAACATTTGATAGCCTATATTTGGTTGATACAATAACTTCAAATAATGAAACTTTGCATACAAGTTTAAGTACTAATGAGAATTCTATATCACTCTGACATAAACGTTTGGGTGACATATCCATTCAAAGAATTCAGAAACTCGTGTCAGATGGAATTCTTGATTCTCTTGATTCCTCAAATTCGGATATTTGTGTTGAGTGTATCAAGGGAAAACAAACAAACAAGACGAGATTAGGTGCTAAGAGAGCTTCGGACGTCTTAGAATTGATACATACGGATATTTGTGGGCCATTTCCTACTCCTTGTAGGAATGGTCAACAATACTTTATCACATTCATAGACGATTACTCTCGTTATGGGTACCTATATCTTATTCATGAAAAGTCCCAATCCATAGACGTGTTCAAATCATTTAAGGCTGAAGTTCAAAATCAACTAAGCAAAAGAATTAAATCCATTAGATCTGATCGTGGTGGTGAATTCTATGGTCGATATGATGGTTCAGGTGAACAACGTCCAGGGCCATTTGCTAAATTCCTAGATGAGTGTGGGATCGTCCCTCAGTATACTATGCCAGGAAGTCCTACGATGAATGGTGTAGCTGAGAGACGAAATCGGACCCTTAAGGATATGGTAAGAAGTATGATTTGTAGTACTACTTTACCAGACTCACTCTGGGGTGAAGCATTAAAAACCGCAGCTTATATTCTTAATAGAGTTCCAACTAAAGCTACAATCAAAACCCCATATGAACTTTGGACTGGGCATAAACCCAGTATTCGGCATTTACACATTTGGGGTTGTCCAGCTGAGGCAAGGCCTTATAGGCCGAATGAAAAGAAACTGGATGCTAAGACGGTTAGTAGCTATTTTGTTGGATACTCTGAAAGATCCAGGGGTTTTACGTTTTATGATCCCACTTCTAGAACTATTTTTGAGACGGGTAATGCTAGGTTTTTTGAGGATATTGAGTTTGGGGGGTGGGGAGATAAAGTTGTTAGAGATTTTGTCTTCGAGGATGAACATGTGTCTTTCCCTTAAGTTGTTGATCTTGGTCAGGATGTTCTCATTCCTGACACGGCTCATACAACTCCAGCTCAAGACAATCTCGAAAATCTCCCCAATCAGGATCCTGAAATTACTAATGAAAATCAAACTCAACAACCTCAAGAAACTGAAATGCCATTAAGGAGATCCACTAGAGAGAGGAGAAATGCAATTCCGGATGATTATGTTGTATTTCTCCAAGAACAAGAAAGTGATATTGGACTTGAGGAAGATGATCCAATCAACTTCCGTCAAGTCATTAAGGGTTCTAACTCTCAAAAGTGGATTGATGCCATGAATGATGAGATGAAGTCTATGAGTGATAATGACGTTTGGGAGCTTGTTACATTGCCCGAGGTATTAAACCTATTGGTTGTAAATGGATTTTTAAAAACAAAAGGGATTCAGAGGGCAATGTTATTAAGTATAAAGCTCGTCTTGTCGCAAAAGGCTACACTCAAAAGGAAGGCATTGATTATAAAGAGACTTTCTCTCCAGTTTCATCGAAAGACTCTTTCAGGACAATAATGGCATTAGTAGCTCATTTTGATCTTGAGCTTCATCAGATGGATGTTAAGACATCATTTCACAATGGTGACATTGAGGAAACAATTTATATGGTGCAACCTGAAAACTTTGTTTTGGATGAATCAGAGAAAAGGGTTTGCAAATTAAAGAAATCCATCTATGCGCTCAAGCAAGCTTCTCGTCAATGGTATTATAAGTTTCATGCAGTCATTACATCTTTTGGTTTTGAACCGAATATTGCTGATGACCGTATATACCATAAGTTCAGTGGGAGTAAATATATTTTTCTGGTTTTATATGTCGATGACATACTGCTTGCCTGTAATGATATAGCATTATTGCATGAAACTAAGAAATTTCTTTCAAAGAAATTTGAAATGAAAGATCTTGGTGAATTTTCTTTTGTATTAGGAACTCAGATACGACGAGATCGCTCCATAGGTGTTCTCGGTCTGTCACAAAAGGGCTATATCGATAAGGTTCTTAAAAGATTTGGCATGCAGGATTGTAAACCAGGCAACACCCCTGTTGCCAAGGGAGACAAGTTTAGTCTCAAACAGTGCCCAAATAATAATTATGAAATTTCGGAAATGCAGAAGATGCCTTATGCTTAGGCGGTAGGTAGTCTGATGTATGCTCAGGTATGTACACGACCTGATATAGCATACATTGTTGGGATGTTAGGTAGATATCTAAGCAATCCGGGAATGGACGATTGGAAGGCAGCCAAAAGGGTCATGAGGTACTTACAGAGAACAAAGGATTACATGCTTATATACCGGAAATCGGACCAGCTTGAGATTATTGGGTATACTGATTCCGATTTTGCTGGATGTCAGGATAGTTTGAAGTCCACTTCAGGCTATATTTACATGCTTGCGGGCGGTGCTATCTCTTGGAGAAGCATCAAGCATACTCTTATAGCCACTTCCACCATGGAAGCAGAGTTTATGCCATGTTATGAAGCATCCAATGAGGCATTATGGCTGCGGAATTTTGTTGGTGGACTGCGAATTGTTGATAGCATCAAAAGGCCACTTAGGCTATTATGCGATAACAGATCGGCAGTCCTTTATGCTAATAACAACAGTAGTTTGACGAAAGCAAAACATATGGACGTCAAATTTCGGGTTGTTAAAGAAAGAGTACAAAATGGACAATTGTGCATTGAGTACATTAGTACAAACTCCATGCTTGCGGATCTGCTCACTAAGGGATTGACACCAAAAGTATTTCATGAGCATATTGCTTGTATGGGTGTCAAATCAGATAAGGATTATGTATTTTAGTGGGAGTTTGTATTGTATATTTATGTATTGTCCATTATATTCAGAAATTCAGTAATTCAGTTATATCTGCGCAGATATTCAGTTTTAAAGTTTTTGTACTCTTACAGTTTATGATTGATCTCAATAAAGAGAACCAGTTGGAAATAGACATTCTATTGACCACACTTTATATTATTTCCATGCTACATACCTACACTTGATCCATGTCGTTGGTTATATTGATACGTGATCTATGTTGGTTCTAGTTACGAATGAGTACGAAGAGCACTTAGTTCCTATATTGGTATGATTGATGGACCGGATTGTTCATGACAATTTTATTGTGATAGCAATTTTGAGCTCCTAAGGTTATATTGTAACATATAATGCTAAGGTTTGTACATATGTATGTGTATCCGTCCAAGTGGGAGATTGTAAGATATATGGATTTATATCTAGATATATGGACTTATATCTACATACATATGAACAATATATAGATAAATTATATATTATGTGCTATCTTTTGGTTTGGCCTAAATAAGTGGTCTTATGGACATAAGGTTAAGGGGGCCAATATATTGTCATATAAAGTGTAGGACTAATGTGTAGATACCCAAAAGGGTAACCTTAGTTAATGATGGGCTAACTAAGGTTACATATATGTAACCATGGTTACATGCTTGTGACTCTTGAGTTATGTAACTCTTGTGACTCTTGGGTTATGTAACTCTTTTGTTATAAAGTGGGGGTTATGGTACCCACATTATTGCAAGACATAATCTCTTCTTCCTCCCATTGAATCAAGAGAAACTCCATTGTTGTCTTGCAAATTCTTGTGGAAAACCATACACCAACTTTGGTTATTGTCATATTATTATTGTTGTGAAACCATTCACATATTTAAGCCTTGTAAGGAATTCTTGTGGAGACATAAACTTCAAGACAATCTTGAAGGAAGGATCAAGGAGCAATCTTCATAAGGACCTTTGGACAATCATCAAAGGAGGTTCAACGATTTCCACTCATGGATTCAGGTTAGCTTCCGCTCATGTAGTTGTAATTCTGAATTGTTCAATATGAAGGTTATTGTATTTAGTTGGAATCATAATCCTAACAAAATCAGCTACCCGCAGATTGTGATCATCCACTAAAATGAGGCACAAATACCAGCAATAAATGGGGCAATTGGCGAACAAAACTACATTTATAGTTAGTAAACTGAAGGCAGTGCAACGCACTGCATCACTACTTTATCTATAATTACACGATGATTTAACTTTTAACTAAAAAATCCAGCATGACTTGATAACCAATGGGTAAGCTATTATCAAGAAACCTATGAGACACTATTTTCCTTAGAGTTTCTTAATCCAACAAAAATAAAGGTTTTTTTAGAAATATGCTACAGTGGAGAGCAACAAAGGACATGACAAAATAGTTGATAGCAGTGTGCATTCATATCACAGGAAAATTTCAATGAATCTCACAGACATTAAACAAAAGAATTCTCATTCAGCTGTAAGAGGAAACATTGATGCAAATTATTCCAAATGTCAGGCTTAAATGCCTCTTGGCTTCTTTAATAACAACCATTGAGCTCAAATGCCTCTTGGCTTCTTTAATTTCAGAAAAAAAGCTCCTTAGACATTCCTATACTCCGATGAGTGTCGATGTAGAAGAAGAAGCGAAATACCTATTTTTGCATCTGTCAACGGCAATGTTGACATTGTCAAGCTGTTTGGTATGTGGAATCAACCAATTTTTGTAGATATAATCTACTTCTACATTGAGACACTTTTTCCTTCTTCATCTTGTTATAATCTTGAATATTGAGAAAAATCTGTCTAAATCGTTGTTACCTTCCTTTGTGATATTTCTCTTTGCAATGAAGAACGTACCTATTAGTTAGCTTTTAGTAATCAAAAGAGGAAGAACACGAACTACTAGACTAACCGAATGAACAGGAAATAAGGAGATGAATTTTGGGCGCTAGGATTTCAGTGGAGATATATTATTTATTCCTTTATGTCCTGTATAAAAAAGGAGTAAAAGAATGATTAATCAATTAATATGAATATTAAGGATGGAAACGAAAAATAATCTTTTCCCACTTATTTATATACTTTAAGTCTAAATTAGCCACATTTAGATTCCGGACTCACGATATTTAACTCTGGCCTCTAAACTGAAAGTATCATAGGATGTCATTCGAAATATTCTAGATACTGCACAACCAAGTAAATCAAGTCAAACGAACAAGCCTGATCGATTGAACCATAAGTTCCACTTGGCCATTTTCTGTCAACTCAAATGTACCTTAAATAGCGTATTTTGGTTTAAATAATAAATAAAGTGTTTAAATTTAGAAACAGCCTAACAGGTGTTTTTTTAATTAAAAAAAACACATGTTCTTGTAAAATTGCATTACACCTTAAATTCAATGTCAAAAAGGAGAAATCTACTTGATCAGACGTGAATCTTATATAACCCTACTTGATAATTTTGTTAACATCGACATGGTTCCCTATAAAAAGTTCAAAGATAAAGTGGCGCTAAAAGAAAAACTTTCCTACAAATTAAATACTCAAAATATAGAAGTAAACCTTTTCTCAACAGAAACTATTTGAACAATCTTGACCGCTAAATAATTGGATGCTTTTTTTCTTGCTAAAAGGGGTGCAAATCTGAAGAAATTATTAATGACACACATGTTTTAAAACATCATAAATGCTTGCGACACCTTTTCTACTCAGGCTTTCCTCCTATTACAACCAATCACGGCTTTCTATCGAGCAAAGAATCGTTTTTGAATTTGCATTGTGGGCATATGATTTTTAATCGGTCGAAACAAGCTTCTATATGTCTCTTAAAATTTAGAATCTTTTTAAAAATATTAGAATTTTAATTTTTAAATTTAATTGCATGCTCATGTTTATATTACTGCGTGTTAGGATTAATTAGGATTTAATTATTAAATAAATTAGTTTTATAAATTTAAAATATAAAAAATATATACATATACACATGTCCGTTTGGAAATTATTACTTGGGTTAGTTTATTTGTGGTAATTAGGAATTTGTTGGTTTTTCTTTTTAATAAAGTTAGTATTTAAATTAAAGAAAAGACAAAAATACAATACATATATATGTATATAAATAGCCACTCATGCTGGCCACAATTGGGCCAGACCTGAGTGGCCCAACTTGCCTTTTCCCTTTAAAACAAGCCACAACCCCGCCCAAACGACCAACCTGACCCAGTCCATGTTCATATCCACCAAACGACACCGTTTAGGACCCCATCATCACAGCCGTTGATCTCACCCCAATCCAACGGCCATTAAACCCCATCCTAAACCAAACATATATGTCCAAATGCCTCTAATACAGATTAGAGACCAAACCAACCTCCTCGTACCGTCTTCCTCATATAGTAACGCCTCCCGTTGACCACCCTGTTACCACCCTTGACCACCGGCTCACCACCCTACTGCCGCCGCCGGAAATCGCCTCACGGCAGCGGCTGGCAACAAAACTGTCTCAAATTAACACCACTTAACTAACATAACCTCCTCTACCCCGTCCATGGCTAGTTTCCCTCGAATATAACCCCTCCATCTCGAATATCCCCTGAAAGGTTGTCGGAAACCCTATCTCCGACGACCTCGTTCCAAAGCCGTCCAAAACTACACCACTAAGGCACCTCTCCCGCGCCGTTCCAACCAGGTATATTACCCCTCTCAAATCACCCTAGAAGCCCTCGAATATTAATACGAAGGCCAACCCTAAATTCACAAGCATGCCGGAAATGGTTCAAACCTCTCCCAGGTAGTCCCTGACCCCTATTTACACTAACCATGCCACTCTTGAGTCTCAAACAACCCCCAACCACTTAAAATTCCAAATCTGAGACCTATTGAGGTCTCAGAACTTTGAAAAAACCCTCCCCTGAGCTTGTAAATGATTATCATAGTCCTAAGAGTGTTCAGAACCCATATGGAAGAATCAAGGTCCAATTGAGTCGATTAAAATGGGAACAAAAAATGAAAAGCTTTGTTTTCCCGTATAGTTTCATTTTTAGCTGATCAAATGTTGAATTTCTTTAATGAATAATTAGTAGTTGCATGTTTAATAATTTGAATTTCTTTTATTTGATTTTCTTTTTATTATCCACAAGTTCTTCTGGAAAAAGGTTACAATGTTCATGTGTTTTGTTTGACACTAGTCTGGAAATCCCTTCATCTTTTGGATAGTTGTATATTGAGCTTCTTGACCTGGAAAATTTAGTTAGTTCCTCAGCATTGTTATCTTTTGTGGTTTAATCCATCTTCTGATTCTATAATTTCTGATGCTTCCTAAGGTGATCCCTGAATTAAATTATTGTGTGTTTCTCGTTGTTAAGAATTTCCGAAGCCTTTTGATTGAGTTATTTCTGAAAATAAGATGTTGATAAATGTATTCATTCTTCTAGTCCTTTGTTTTTGATAGTATGTATAATGTTTTGGATGTGGAAGTCTGTATATGTTGAACCTTGTGAGTTTTTTTTGGCTAATTCTGATCTTCACAAGTTTGCTAATCTAAATGTGACTCAAGTTTGATCAACCAAGGTCAATTGTGACCGAATTAGGGTCAAAGAACTAACCAAGGTTAACTGTGACTGAAATGGGGTTAAAAGAACTGACTAGAGCCAAAATTCAGGGGTGAGTAATATAGGAAATGAAGTGAGGGTATAAGAGGAATTAGAATCTCTTAAAATCTGATCAGAATCCTGTAGAACTTTCTAGCAAGGACTAATACGTAATTCTAGCCTTAATCTTGAGGCACAAGTCAGAAATTGAAGGATCACTTATGCAAAAATACAATTTGAGTTGAGGACTAAAAAGAAAACAAAGTAAAATCTGATGCCCTAACAATTTTACTATAAAATGAACCATTTAGGGCATTGGATGGGGATCCGAAAATCTTCACTTTGAATATTAAGCTGTAATACCTATTCTTATATCTGGAAATACTACTAGTGCTGTTTGGAATCATTTTTCCTGAAGATTTATCTCTCTAAAAGTCCCACTGAAATCTGGATACATTATTTTATTGGTTGTTGATTGCTTAGCTGATCTATTCTGTTTACTCATAGGCCTGTTCTTCTGCTGCATTACAGGTACACTCAATGCTTATGTATCCATGAAGTTCAAATGAAATATATGATCCAATGTGAAGATCTAGCTGTTATTTGTATTTTGAAGTTTACCCCCCTCCATTCTCCCTTATTTAATTTTGAACATATGTGTAGTAATAGAATGATCATCATGTTATAGTTAAGTGTTAGACTAATCCCCGTTTGTAATAATTTGGACATTTGGGACTGTTTCAATGTGGATCTTTAATTCATTAAAACACATAGAAAATAGGAAGTGCCGTTTAGCAAATTTCACGGCCTTTCCCATAAATATCAAAGACGTAGTTGCTATAGGCGCGTGTTTAAAAATACTCTCCTAAATTCTGGTGCACATTTATGTGACCCAAATTCTATTCTCAATGGATTAAAATATGTCTGAAATTGCGGGTGCATTTATGTGACGTGTTTGAATGACATTGCAAATTCCCCTAAAACTGATGTAAAAGCGGTTAATAATCTAAAATTACAAGTTAACAGGTATAGAAAATCATGTTTTAGCCACTTATAATAAGTTTAAGTGACCGTGCTAGAACCACAGGATCCGAGGGTGCCTCAAAATTCCTTACTCACAAATTTCTGGTTCGCAGACTCCAATTGGGTAGTCAAAATTTCCTCGATTTGGGATTTTTAAACAAATCGGTGACTTGAGACACCAAAAGCCAAGCCTATCCTTAGTGGCGACTCTTGAAATAAACAATTAATCCCATTTCGAATAATATCACTTTTATTGGAAAAACTCCTATACACGTGTCGCCTTTTGGGGTAACCATGTGTAAGAGGTAAAAAGGAGATGTGACTGCTCTGACGACTCTGCTGGGGAATGAACCCAGAATCTATGGTTCACGGTTCAAGAATTCGAGTTTGCAATAACTGGTAAATTTGGCTTCTGCTGATTTGCTTATCTGTTCTATACTAAATGCCGCATGCTTTACCGCTTTGATATTATCTCAATTCTATATATATAAATTATTACGAAAACCCTTCACTTCTCACCTCCAATGATGTGCTTACTGGTTGAGACTCCCTATTCTATTAGTGTCTTACCCTGAATTAAGCAAGAGGCCGGACAAGTTACAAATTCGGACGATCTCGCGGGTCCCCGGTATGAGCCCCCTCCTCGACTCGAGTTGTCCGCTCGGGTACACAGTCTAGGCCCTATGCCGAGGTTTTCAACCTAGTATAACAAAACTTCACGCCGGATCCCTAGTAGGAACGTTTATTTGCATCATGCATTTTGACTTGAGGGACTCAACACAGGAGTTGGGTCCGTCTAGGACACGTGCGCTAAAATAAAAGACCATCCAGATGCATTTTTACGTGCTACGTGCGTATTTACTTGCCTTGGATTCGCATGTTGACTGACCTGTAAACAAAGGAAACATTTGAGAGGAAATAAGCAGTGCTAGGGTAATTGCTTTAAAAAAACCAATGCTCAAATAGCGCCGTAATGCTGCCGGATTTTTTTTAAAAAAAAACAAAAACAAGCACAAAGAGCACAAAAACAAAAAAAGAGGCATCAAGTTTTTGAAGTTTTTCATTAATGTCTACGGCTTTTGATAAATTGCTTTGGCCGGGTCCAACCCCCTTTTTTGTCAAAAATATCAAGAAATGCCCAAAGTTTATTTTCCTGCTTCAAAATGGGTCTGTTGGTGCCATTATTGCGGTGATAGATGAAAGATGCTACAGGGGATGCCAGAAGGCTGATCTTACGCAAATGGGTGCTTCTGGATTTTATTTGGGCGGCAAGCAAGCACAACCTAAAAAACCTTCTAGCCGAAGTGTTGAAAGGCCGTATTCGCAGAGCCGGTCCCTGTCTTAAAATAAATTTCATAGATGTCAGTTTTTATTTTTTGAGAATACTAATCCACCCTAATAAATGTGGAGAATGAGCACAATAATGAACAAAATTCCGTTGGAGTTGCGGCTGTGGTGGGATGACCTCGGAGAAGCCGGACAGAGAAAGGTCAACGCACATCTGGGGGGCCTCACTAGTTTGCTGAAAATCAACCCTAGGGGGGATATTATAAAGGCGACCCTGCCCACAACGTATTCTGCTTCTCAGATTTTGAGCTGACCCTGACTTTGGAGGAAATGACCGGATACATCGGGACCCACACAATCCCGCTAAGACATCAATACTTGATAGCACCCAGGGCCCTCGCTGTGCCCAAATTTCTCGATGTTTTGGAAATTAGCCGAAAAATTCACAATCCTGACCTGTCGGCTAGATTTTGCACCCCTCAGTTCATATATCAAAGATATGGCCACATGGGAGGGTTCAACAACCCTGAAAACCTCATATGTAGAAAGGGAAATCGGATCAAATGGGATGAGCACCGATGATTTGCGTTTATGGTATCCTTTTTGGGTCTTTTAGTGTTCCCCCGAAAGGACGGAAACATCGACATACGGATTGCAAGGGTTGTTAGTACATTGATGACTCAGGCAAAGTGCACTCTTGCTCCGATGATCCTGTCTGATATCTTCTGAGCCCTTACCATTTGCAAAGCAGGAGGGGATTTCTTTGAAGGCTGTAACTTGCTATTACAAATCTGGATGATTGAGAATCTATGTCCCAGGCCTCGATTCATGAATCGTGGGTTGCCAACGGAAGGTTGCATAGAAGAAGTGGACAAAAGGATGAATGGGTTTAAATTACCAGAGGGTGTCGCAGAGTGGGTATCACATCTCTAGTTTATTTCCGCAAGCCAAATACAATGGACGCTCAGTTGGCTCTGCATGGATGAAGTTGTACATATGCCCACAACAGAACCACACTTTCTCTTGATGGGCCTTAGAAGCATCCAACTTATGCCCCTCATCGATTCTTGAGACAACTCGGAAGATGCCAAATAGTGCCAAAAGAAGAAGATCTTAGCATCCGGGTAGTCGAAATTGGGCTTGGTAGTCAGTTCCCCGAAGCAATGGTTCGCATAATCTGGAATGAATGCCAATACCTAACCTCTGAATATTGTATACAATATCCTGCCAGAGGTGAAGTATCTTCGGGGTACCTTGCTTGGTATACGAGAGAAATTGAGCACGAAAAACCATCCCAAAGGCCTCACGTCCGAGAATTCGTCAGAACATCACAAGAGCAGTGAGATTGGTTAGCGAAAGAACATGAATACTGTGCCACCATTGGAAGGCTAGAAAAGAAAATTCAGGAATTACAATTCAATAACAGCCTGCAAGTTGCTGCTAGCGAGGGAGAAAAGAAGGTATTAGTTAAAGAAAACGAAGCTCTATGAGCTCATATTCAGAAAATGAAAACAGTCGCAGAAAACTCTCCGAGGATTGTAAAGGATTAAAAGCTTATAGATAACCTGCGCCAAAAAGTAACCGAATACGATTTTGACCTGAATAAGGCAGAGGGTGAATTGTCTAGAGCTTGGAGACAATTAGCTTAAAGTGCTGAAGAAAGGGCTCGCATACTGAAGCAGTTAAAAGAAGGGAGCGGCAGTGAAAATGCTGGTCTAAAACAGAGGGTTATCATAGCTGAGAGAAAAATGGCCAAGCAGGCCAAAGATTTCAAAGTTGAGAGGGAGCACTGCTATGCGATAATAACGGGGTTGGAAAGAGATTTGAAGCAATTTCAAAAGCTAAATCAGGCAGGTGAGCATACTTTAGAAGCACGAGCAGAACAAATAGGGCGCCTGCTACAAGATAAAGGGATAATTAGGGAGAAGGTAAGGGCAATTGCAGACTATATTACCAGTAAATCCAGTCACTGCAAAGACATGACAAAATCCATGTTTTTCTCCGCTACTATGACCTTCGTCCGGCAGTAATGGAAGAATCCACCATCTCCAAGAAAGTGTAGCACGCAAACCCGCAACAAGGTCGAATGATGCCTCGCAAGCTCCAAAGGCATTAGAAGCATTAATGTACTTATTGACTTGTGTTTTCTAAAAAAAGAGAGAGTCTGACTGTTGTCTTTTCGAATCTGTAAGGTTATTAAGTATTTGTCTGGTAGTTGCTTTTAGTCATTGTAATCAAAGTTTGTATCTCTATCAAATTGAACATTCCAAAAATATTTTTCGGTGTACTTCACCCTTTATTTACATGAACTACGCTCGGTCTGATTCATGCAAAGTCATGATACGTAGGCAATCTCTATAGGATTGGACCGTATTCTTTAAAAGCTAAAATGTATCTAGAATAAAAACAACAAAAGAGAGAGAGGGAAATAAAAGGGAAAAGCTAAAGGAAATTGAAATAAAGACTGGGATGACACATGCGGCTGTGGATAGCATATAGAAACCCATTATATGCATAGGTGCATCCTGCTCAACGTATGATTTCCTGTTTGTCATCTATCCCGAAACTAACTACTTTTTCTAGCATTACAGTTCAGGTGCTTAGAACAGTGGCTGGTTTTGCGGTAAATTGCTTCACACGGATACTTCACTCGTTCAAAGGGAAATATAGAAATGTCAACTAAGATGACTCAAGTTACCCTCCATATTCCAGAAGACAGTCCAATCACGGGAGTACCGACTTCTGAATCTGCACCAGCCGAAGAAAACAGGATCCTGCAGCTCTGGGTCATGGAATTCTGGGATGCATGGACCAATCGAAAGGAACCTCACAGCACCATTCCTGGATTTCCGAGCTATTGCCACGGTCAGGGGTACCTCTACTAGTCCTATCAGTCACCCGAGCATTCTCCTGGGGCAACCCACCATTTCTATAAATTTTTTTGGGGCGCCCTCTGAAGCCCACCCTCCAATTTTTACATCCGGGCCAGCTCCCAATATCTTTACAGCCCCTCCGTGCGCAGCTACTACATAGCCTGCAATACCGAGGCCTGTATTTGACCCCGCATCCTTTACTTTCCAAACTCCAAATTACCAAAATGAGCCTCCCCCGTACCCTACATATAGCTACCCTCAGCCAAATGAACTTACCCCTGTGGGGGGTAACAAAACTTTCAAAGCACCTGAGCAGGATGATATCATAAGGAGAATGAGGAGTCTTGAGCAAAGCCTGAAGAATATGCAAGGACTGAGCATACAGAAAAGATTAGCCTATTCAGACTTGTGCACGTTCCCCTATATCTATCTTCCTTTGGGGTTTAAAGTGCCCAAATTTGAGAAATACCATCTGAAAAGGTATTGTAATCAGTTACATGGAGCAGGCGAAAAGGAAGAGCTCCTGATGGCATACTTTGGGGAAAGCTTAGTAGGGATTGCTTCTGAATAGTATATAGATCAAGACATCACCTGGTGGGACATATGGGATGACCTTTCCCGGGACTTTGTGAAACAGTTCCGGTACAATGTTGACAGCGTCCGGATAGGAATTCCCTAGCCAGCCTGAAGAAGAAACCTGCTGAAATCTTCAAGGAATACACTTTCAAATGGTGAGAGCAAGCATCAAGGTGACGCCTCCTATGGATGAAACAGAAATGGTCACCGTCTTTTTGCAGGCACACGAGGCAGACTATTTTCAGAACATGAAGTCCGCAATGGGCAAACCATTCGCTGACGCCATAAAGATCAGAGAAATGGTGGAAACTGGCCTCAAAACAGGGAGGATTCTAAGCTAATCTGCCATTAGAGCCACCTCTAAAGCCATACAAGGAGGGGCGGGAGGGATTCCCAGGAACAAGAAAAGAGAAGAGGCATCCATGGCAGCCTTCAAGGCGAGGAAACAACATACCCACAGACATGCATTCTCTGACAGAGGGCCTCAACATTACTATCCTCACAGAGACATGCATTATGTCCCTCAACCCTACGCAGCTATGAATGCTTAACTATTCCCCCAATCTCAATAGTAGAATAACAAAAATCAAGCTCCGAGGAATCAACTCCCTCATAATCGTTACAATCCCCGCCATCAGCAAAACAACTATCGTCCCCGGGAGCCACCCCGGAGATAGAACTTCACCCCAATTAGAGAATCCTACGCTAGCCTGTTTGCTTTCATATCCTACTTTGAAAATCCCATTTTTCTTAAGCATATAGAAACCTATGATTCAAATTTTCATATGCTGCTGGTTTGGTGAAAAACTAGTCCATCTGGGTCTCCTCCAGCATGTACCCCCAAATAGATAAAATCCTGAATCACCATCCTACCAAAGGGGTGTACGATGTGCCTACCACTTAGAGGCAGAGGGCCACAATACTGAATATTGTTGGACCTTAAAGCGAGAGGTGGAAGAATTGATTGATCAAAAGAAAATAGTTCTCAGAGATGACGAAGTCCCAAGTGTAACTGACAACCTGCTACCAGCTCACAACAACGGGCCGGTTATCAGAATGATCTGCGAGGACAAAGAGTTTGATCCTGCTCTCAAAGCCATCATAGCCATCACCGAGGTCGATAGGAAGCCAAAAGTCGCCCCAAATAAAATGGATGAAAAGAAGACAAGTGAAGTCAAAAGCCCTGAAGTATAGAAGAAGTCTGAAGTTAAAGCTGAGACATCCCTCGCCAAATAAACAATACTCTATATTCCCCAGGGAAGCAAACAAAAGCGGCCCACTTTAAGCCCCCCCCCCCCAATATTTGAGCTGAACAGAGCCCTGAACATACCAAAGAAGGCATATGTGTACGGGGATCAATTAAGCCACTGGTGCTGAATGAGCCAGCGGTTATTGGTCGCGTGCCACAAAAGCCCATGACCAATCCTTCAGCTGTTCCTTGGAATTATCAGGAAACCATTGTTACGCACAAGGGAAAAGAAGTCCTTGGAGAAGCCCCAAAGGGATGTCCTGCGAAGAAATACTTTGTAAGGTCCCGTAAATAATTTTGTCTCAGAACTTAGTAAACCGTGGTGTCTACTCTGATTATATGTTATGGATGTGTAGAGTTCTTCGCGGCTCGAAAGATCTCCGTGATTCGAACCCTTGGTAGTGATTTAAGCCTTTAGATATTGAAAGAATTACTTTTCTAGAAAAGTGACAAAATGCGGTCCGGAATGCGGTCACAGATCAGCTATGCAGACCGCATTCCTACCGCAGAATGAATCAAAGAGCAACCAAATTTTGATGTTGAAAATGCGGTCAAATCTGCGACCGCATAATCAATATGCGGACCGCGGAGTGATCGCATATTGTACGTGAAGAAATTCAAAGGTCAGTCTGCGGTGCATTTTGCGACCGCAGAACGCAAATGCGGACTGCATTCTGTTTTAGAGTGTTGATGTATAAATATAAGGAGGAAAGGAATCTAGAGTAAAAACATAAAAGCCAAGTGACACCCTATTTGAATCCAAATTTGAGTTTTCAAAAATTATTATTTGTTTGAACTGGGTGTTTTGAAAATAATCGGGAATATAGTTTGGAGTTTATATCTCAATTTTGAGGGGTTTTGGTGAAGATTAGACTTGGTTTTGACTGAATTCAGATTGAAACTCGAAGAAGAAGAAGAAGCAGACATATTTCCAAAAAATGTAGATAAATTGTAGATTGGGAAGACTAAACCTTCTACAAATCTTCTACAATTATGTCAAAAATGCCAATTATACTACAATTAAAATGGAAATTGGGATATTAAAATTCAATGTATCCAGTTTGTAGATATCTTATAGATAAATTGTAGAATATTTGTATTCTGATTGTAGATGCATTGTTTTCTGTTTTCACAGATCCAAAATGACTAAAGCTTCTACAAAATCTTCTGCAAAAAAACAGTAATTTTTTTAATTTGACTACAATTTATCTACAAATTCTGGAAATATGTCTTCTTCTTCTTCTTCTTCTTCTTCTTCTTCTTCTTCTTCTTCTTCTTCTTCTTCTTCTTCTTCTTCTTCTTCTTCTTCTTCTTCTTCTTCTTCTTCTTCTTCTTCTTCTTCTTCTTCTTCTTCTTCTTCTTCGAGTATCAATCTGAAATTCAGCCAAAATCAAGTCTAAATCTTCATCGAAACCCCTCAAAATTGAGATATAAAATCCTACACATATTTCGAATTATTTACAATAACATCCAATTAAAACAAATAATGAGTTTTTAAAACTCAAATTTGAATTAAAAGCTTCAAAGCTTTTTAATTAGGGTCAATGGTGGAAGTCAAAACAGAAACGTGGGGAGGAGGGGGGAGGGATACGGTCCTATAATTATGGCTAATATAAATGCACCCTTAATTATATCCCTAATTTGAATTATGGTATATAATAATTTGGTATACTGAAATATAATTAACACAAACCTTAAACATTAAGTGTAATAAAGTTTCATATATGGTATAAGAAGGTAAAATTCCCTCAAATAAACGACCATATTTTCGGGCAAACCAAATCTTAGTAACTTAAACAATCAACTACCTCTCTTATCGCTAGGTGACAATGGATTTCGAGATGCTTAGTTCGTTCGTAGAATATAAAATTTTTTGGTGATATGAAGTGTAACTTGACTATCGGAATGAAGAGGAACAAGCAAAAAGATTAAGTATTTATAGATCTTCAAAAAGGCGACGAAACGAAATGAGTTTGGCTACAACTTGCCGCATAGAATGGTATTCCGCCTCTACAGAACTAAGTGAGATGGAGGTTTGCTTCTTTGACTTCCAAGAAATAGAAGAAGAACCCAGGGAGATACAATCCTTTTGTCCTTTGTTGTCCTTGGACCTTTTGAAGTTTGCTCCCTGATTGTTAGCATTAAAAGAAGCTGAATCCCTGGGATAAACAGGTGTAGCATGGGTTTCTCCTTATTTTTCATCTTGAATGGTTTGAGAATAAGGTTTTTCCGATAGAGTCTAAAGGGGAGGACAGGAGTATGTTTTTCCTTACACCAATGAATGTATCATTTAGACTCATTAGAAATTGCAGAAGCCTTTCATCTTGATGTGCTTTCTGTAACTTGACATTAGCCTAGCACTCACAACACTATAATAGATTTAGCTTACAACCACATTTATTTTAGACTATGACCGGGAAGTGTTGCCAAAAGTACTTATGGGAACCTTTCAAATGGTGGTCCTTTGGTAGAGTCTTTGACTACAATTTTGAAGGTAACGCTTGGAAATCGTTCCTTTAAAATATAAAGATTACACTTTTTAAGGGTGACTAACAAAGCGCCTTTAAAATAAAAAGACTGCCCTTTTTAAGGGTGGATAATAATAAAATATTTGAAAACCTTTATTATATTTTTTAAGAGTGGTTTTATAAGAACTATTGTAATCCTTTAGAAGTGTACCCTAAAAATTTTCCCAAAATTTTCTAAAAACTCAAAAGGCAATAACATCGATACTCATCTATATACCTCTTTCCAAAAGTACTGGAAATTTTTTTCCATCGGCTATTCCCCCTCCCCTCCCCCCAATAGTCTCGTTATACTTAGCTTCGCGTCGCTTAAGTTACCGAACCAACATCGCTATTGTCTCCTGGGCTGACTGGTCTGGTGTTCTATTTTTTTGTTCGGCTGATTCCAACTATTTTCTCTCGTCCTGCTTCATTTTTTTAATTTTTTTCTTTTGATTTGATATTAATATACCCGAACAACTAAATTTTTCTCAGGATCGACAATCTTTCGTTGTTCAAAATGAATTGCTAAGATCTCTTCTGGCGATTACGCAATCATGACTATGAAAATTTCATGAGAAATGTAATTTTTTCAGTTCAGTTGTTAAAAGAGACTCACGCTGACTCCTAAAACCCTAGAGGTTGAAGAAATTAGTAAATTTTTGTTCTTACTTATGATTCAGCGGGTTATAAATTGTGATTATATTATCTTTACCAAAACTGTTCTAGAAATCACTAGTTTTCTTCTACCAATGTATCATTTGTTAGTTATGCTAATTAAGCACATGGGAGAATTAATATAGTCGTAAATTCTTATTAAGTTGTAGGGTTTGTTTAGCTTTCCTATTTTCTGAATGTTAAAATTTACATTTCAACACATGCTTCATTGTTAGGAGAGGTCTTGTATATGACAAAATCGGATATAGAGATAGAGCTATTCATGTTAGTATTTTTTTCATTGAATTTTAATAATATTTGATTCTTTGCTCCACCAAAATTAGTCAACACTCGGGAAGATCTATGGTGTACATGCAGTTAGGTTTGGTATAAAATAAGTGTCGATTAGGTAAGAGATTCCAATTCTCTTTATTTTTTTATTATGCTACTATAAAACACCCTATTTTGAAAAAGTTATTCTTTATTTTTACGATCTATTTGTTTAGTATAACTATTGCTTAAATGATATATATTTCCAAATCCCATATAACCATTGATTTTTAGGTTTTCAAATGTTCTGTCCTAAGGCTGGATGGATCTATCAAGATATAGCAAAAAGTATACTGATGGTGTTCAATATTTCTTGGTGTTTGTTAATTCAAATGATGAATGTTTGTACATGTTCAGCTAGAAAAGTCCTAGACACTACTACTATAACACTAACATATTCAGTATTATCCCACATTATGTGATTTAGAAGAGGTGTGTATTAGAGCTGTTCAAAACCGAACCATAACCGTTAAGCAAACCGTAAAGTTGACTTATTGACTTATTGGTATCGAGTTATTGGGGGTAATGATTGATAAATGAATTGAGATCTTATAATTTATAGCTTAATGGTTTGGGAGCGAATTATTTAATTTTTTTATCGGATAAATCGTTGTTCCGCTGAGAATTTTTATACTTATACTCTGACTCTTAGATGCATAAATTACCATTAAAACTATTTAACAAAGTACAATTAAAATAAAATGTAAGCACTACTATTTGATCAGTGATTGTGAGCAAGTGATTTTTGCCTCGCTTGAAATGTTCCCTATAAATACATTAAACTAGGATTTTTCTATTATTATTTGAATTTTTAGGAATTAATTGTATAAATTTGTGTTTATTTGCATCTTTCTTTTATTATTTGAACTTTTAGGATTTATTTGTGTGATTTTGTGTTTGTTTGAATTTTATGAATTAACTGCATAATTTTGTGTTTATTTGCATCATTTATAAAAATATAAAAATGGTATGTTTGCATCTAGGATTTAACTTTTATATTTTTAGGTTATTAATTTATTAATATCGATGGGTTTATTTTCTTTGAAATTTAGAGTTTAGGCTATTGTAGGATTTTATTTCATGTTAAATATGTTTTTGGCTATTTTTATTTTGTTATTAAAATCTGAAAAAAATAAAACAAAAATATATAAAAGAGAATGATTGTATACAATAATATGGGTCTTTGTAAAGACCAAGTTTTGGGCCAATTCTTGCAACACATTTGGCCGAAAAACCACCAGACCCACTAAACTTGACCCAAACCCAACATCCTTGCTCGATCCAAAAGCTCCAGAAGCAAAACGGCGTCGTTTTATGCCACGGAGCTCTGAGCCGTTGATCCACATTGATCGGACGGTCGAGAGGGGGGGGGTGGGAATATCACACTATATAACTATCAGATAACACACCCCAATTACAAACACCGTACCATGTCCCAAACAAACCCTAATTCCACCGGTGTAACATTGCCCCACCACCACCGTGTCCCCACCGTCCGCCGCCGGCCGGAAATCGCCGCCGGCCGAAAATCGCCGCCGGCCGGAAATCGCCGCCGGCGGCATAACCCCAAATCCACCCAAACTTACACCCCATAGTCCCCACGCTCTCCTCTTTCCAACCCCCTAAAACCACCACTCAAAACCTAGCCAAACTCATCGAATCTTCTTCCAAAGGAGCGGCTGCTCCGCCGTCTACAGCGGCGCCGACTCCAATGGCTTTCAAATTGATACACCACACTCCCCTTAGCCTCCCCTACCCAAAAATAAGTCCATCTTCATTCGAATAACCCCCAGTCTCTTCGAATTTCACATATGAGATTTGACCTAATTTTGAGGATAAGTTTTTCAAAGCCGGTTGAGTTTCGAAATGGAGTTGCATGTTTGTTTTGGCCAAAAACAAACATGTAACTCTGTTTGGAGATTCAAATTAAAATTAGAAAGGCTAATTGAAGATGCAATCAGTAAGTGCTCACTTTTTCTGTTATTTTTGTATTTTTATTTTATTTTTCAACTTCTTTGTTGACGACTTGCCTTGTTTTGGTCATTCTCTTTGATTCGCAATACTGATTAATTCTTAGGAGTATTCTTTATTTTCTTTAGTAGATTTGATTTTAGTTTTTGTTTAAGTTTATCCCTCTGGTTTAACGATTAGGTTTTATGTTATTTCTAATTTTTTTTGTTTGAGTGGAAAGCTTCGTCATGATTAATGCGTAAGTTATTTGAATAGTTTAGATTGGATTACTCATTCATGTTGCTAATTAGATTATCTCATTTTTCCTGCAAAAGTAGTCCTACATTACTGTGGATTCTTGTTTTTTTATATAGTTAGAAGTTCTGCTTGGGTTTAGTTATAGAAGCCCTGATTCCGTGTTTGTTATCATTTGTTGTCTAATTAATTAAATAGTAGTATGAATCAGAATTGGTTTTAAATTGATAGAATTGCATATTAGTTGTAGCCTTGCATGTCTTTTTTGGAATGTGTTAGCTTTTGTTTGAATTAATTAGTCTCAGATTTTGATTTGAATTCCTGGTCAATGGCTCAGGTTTACCTATGGTTTGGTTATAGCTGATAGTTAGCTAGTAGTTGATTTTAGGGCTCAGCTGAGTAAATTCTAGCACATTAAAGGGGTAAAATATAGGGTTTTAATTTGGTTCTAGTAGTTTTAGAATTGAAATAAGGGTAGTATATGTATCCTATTAATAAGAAACAATGCTAGAATCTTTTAGACCCTTCTAGAAGGGGACTTTAGTATAAAAAATAATAGTTTAGTGCAGTAAGTTGAGAAACAAGTCAGAAAATAAAGGACTAAGTAGGTAAATCTGAAAATTGAAAGAGGGACTAGTAGTTAAAATGAAATTAAAGGGTTATGCTAGACTTTGGATATAAAAGGGCACCCTAATTCATTCAAAAAGGGGGGGTTACACATTCTAAAAATCTTTGAAAAATTCCCAGCAATAGTAAAAAAAATCAATCCTCCAATTCTTGCAAATTATAACCTAATTCAAAGCAAAAAGTCAAAAATGTTAGTTTAGTCTTAATATTTAAGAGCTTTTCCTTCAAAACCTGGGCATTAGAGCTTTACAAATCAACAGAAATTCGAAAGTACACTATTCCATTGGAAGTACAGTTGTTTTGAGGGTCTATTTTGGTTTTGTTCTGGAACTTGCATAATTTATTTGATTTTTTAATTGTTCCCGGAGTTCCTGAGTCTGACTTCAAGTTGTTTGGGGTCAATTGAAGGATGTGTTGGTTCAATTTGGTTTTGGGTGTAAATCTGGGCTATTAGATTGGTCTCATTACTGTACGACTTGTTCATTTTTTCCTGTTGATTGCTTTGTTGCTCAGTGCTGATCCCTATTCTTCTTCTTTTGATTTCATTCCAGGTATTTGCTCTGTCTCTAATGGCCAAAGGCCAAGGAACTTAGTATGTGCAGCTGTGCATTGAAGCTTGCCTGTAACTTGAGTGTTCAGCTGTCCACAATCATGTTTCATATGGATTACATATTTTTATATATGGAACTATTTTTAGCATTTTAAATTTACAATGATATTAATCTGGTTTGTATAATTGGACTGTACAAGATGCTGCATTTTTAACTTACTATTTAGAATTTAATTCGTCATATGTATACTTTAAAAATGAACTCCGAGGACCAGTTATATTTTGAATTAGTTTTCTTACACTATTATTGGCCTAAAATCTCTTGGGTTATTATACTTCTTGAAAATTTTGAATTAGGCGTATTATTGAGTTTAAATAATGTGATTTGATCCAGTTATTTATAACTGGCATTCATGAATGTTACAAATTAATACATGGGCTCTTTCAGGAGCCCAACAGGTCTAAAGTTTGTTTCAACAACCCACTCAGGCTGTTGATATTTGCTGAAGGATTTTACGAAGGTTGGATCTATTTCCAACTTGGGCCCAATAACCCAATATGTTGAAAATTGACTGCACCTCCCTCTTGTCAATTTAATTTGCAATATATATGTTTGGGATTTGAGTATGGTAGCAGGTTTTAAAATGAGAATTAATTAAGTTTTAGAGGCATGTCTAATAGAAAATAATAGTCGACTTTAGGATTGGCCTTTTAAAATAAAAATGAGATGTGCCGGGCCAAAAGGAATCCAAAATAGCGTGGCCCTCGCTAGATACTTATTTGGAAATACGTAGAATTTCGGGTTATCGTTTAGCGAATTTCAGGATTTTCCCGCAAAGATAATAACGCGTTAGTAGCTTTTTGGCACGTCTTTGATAATTTTATCTTCTTAATTACGGGTGCGCATTTATGCCACTCAAATACAAATCTCAAAATGTGTCAAAAACTACGGGTGCATTATGTGACGTGGTTCGAGACATGTTTTAACGGCGTTGCAATTCTCTTTAAAAATAATAATAATAAAGTGGTTAAAAGATTTGAAATGCACATAGGTTCGTAATTGTATAAAATCAGATAATTTAAGCCAAATATAACATTTGAGCTACCGTGTATAACCACGGAATTCGGGAATTCCTAACACATTCTCTTGGATTAACAAAATTCCTTACTCGAATTTCTGGTTCGCGAACTATTAAATAGAGTCATTCTTTTCTCGATTCGGGACTAAATGGTGGCTTGGGACACCATAAATCTCCTAAGTGGCGATTCTAAAACTCTTTTAAATAATTGAATCCCATTTTTATTGTCCTTTAATTAGAAAAACTCCCTTATCTACACCCTTTGCCAGGTTGTGGATAGCCAAAAGGAGGTGTGACAGCTCTGGGGACTCTGCTGGGGACCGAACCCAGAATCGCTGGTTCAGGGTTCAAGAATTCGAGCTTAGAATAATTGTTGTATTTGGCTTTGTTTATTATCTAATTTTTACATGTTGGCTTAATGTGCAAAATGATGCTTTTACCGCTTTGATATTATATGAACTGTACATATAAACTGCTACGTAACCCTTCTTTTCTCACCTTCTGGGATGTACTTACTGGTATAGACTCCCTATTCTGTTAGTGTCATACTTTAAAATTCGAAAGAGGCTGGGACAAGTTACTAAGCCGGACGATCTTGCAGGTCCCCGGTATGTAGCCCCCTCCTTGACTCGAGTTGTCCGCTCGGGTACATAGTCTAGAACAAATACCCAGGTGATGAACTTAGTATAAATAAACCTTATGCCGGATCCCTAGTAAGAACGTTTGTTTGCATCACGTGCATTTGACTTAGGGACTCAACACATGGGTTGAGTCCATATAGGACAGGTGACCTGAAATGAAAAGACCATCCTGATGCATACGTGCTACTTGTGCATTTCGTTGATTTGGATTTGTGTGTTAATCATCTTGTGAATAAGGAAAGAAAATTGAGAAAATAAGTGGTACTAGGGATGACTGGGATTAATCGTTTATCTTGTAAAACCAATGCTCAAATAGCGCAGAAATGCTACCGGATTTTTGAAAAAAAGGGAAAAAAGAAAAGGAAAAACAAAAGAAAAAGGGCTTTTCAACAAAATTTTTGGTTTTGACAAATTGTTTTGCCTGAACTACGCCGGTTTGATTCTCACCAAGTGTGGGATACGTAGGAAACCCCCATCGGGTCCAACCTCCCTTTTGCAAAAATAGCCAAAACAAAGCAAAATAATTTTCAAATATTTATTTTTTGTCCTAAATAAATCGGGTGATACTGTTATTGTTAAGAATAGCCAAATGTTCCCGAAAGGGACGCCGGAAGGCTGATTTTGCACAAACGGCCACCTTTGGGACTTTATTGTATTTTTGGCCGGCTAGCGGGTACAACCTTTAAAACTTCCTCGGGAAGTGTAAAAGACCGTATTCGCAAAGCTGGGCTTTTGGTAGATTTCATAAAAGATTTTTGTTTTTTGATTTTTGAAGTCAAAGAGGAATAAAGTCATAATTCACTAATTCACCTTAATAAATGTGTAGGATGAGCACAATTCAAACCGAACCTTTTTCATTTGTAAGCCGAATCCCTTTGGAGCTGCGATTGTGGTGGAATGATCTAGGCAGAGAAGGGCAAGATGAGATAAAGAAGTATTTGGGGGGCCTCCCCGGGATATTGGAGATTATACCCCGAGGAGACATCATAAGAGCGTTGGTCACGTGCTGGGACCCCGCGCACAATGTCTTCCACTTCTCAAATTTTGACCTTACCCCAACGTTGGAAGAAATAGCGGGATACATCGGAAATGCTGAGCTTCCTTTAAGTCACAAGTATTTGATTGCTCCAAGAGTTGTGGTGGTGCACAAATTCTTAGATACCTTGAAAATAAGCAGAGTGGTACATCAATCGAACCTGGCGGCAGGGTTTTGCACCTTTTCATTCCTGTATACCAGATATGGTAAATAGGGGGTTCAACAATCCAGAAAACAAAGTATGCAGCAAGGGAAACCGTGTCAAATGGGAAGAACACAGACGCTTCGCCTTTATGGTGGCTTTTCTTGGGCTTTTGGTGTTTCCAAGGAAAGACGGGAACATCGACATAAAGATAGCAGGGGTTGTCAGCACTCTACGCACCTAGGCCAAGTGCACACTTGCACCTATGATAGTAGCCGAGATCTTTCGTGCTCTAACAGCTTGTAGAGCTGGGACATACTTCTTCGAGGGGTGCAATCTGTTGTTGCAAAATGTGGATAATCGAATACTTGTGTCACCGTCTCTAGTTCATTAGCTATGTGTCAGCGGAGAAAACCTGCATTGAAGAGTTTTAAGCAAGGACTAAAGGGCTCAGCTTACCCGAAGGTGTAGCAATATCGACATCCTACTTTCAGTCCCGCACTGCCAGTCAAATAGAATGGACACTGGGATGGTTGTCTGTGGATGAGATCATTTACATTCCTGCAACAGAACCTCATTTCCTTCTGATGGGTCTTAGGAGTATCCATCTTTATGCCCCAAAACGGGTCTTGAGACAACTCGGAAGATGCCAGATAATGTCAAAATACGAAGATCTTAGTAGCCGGTTAGTCGAGATTGGACCTGATGGTCAGTTCCTTGAAGCAATGATCCGCAAGATTTGGAATGAATGCCAATACCTAATAGCAAACATTTGCAAACAAGATCAAGCTAGAGGCAAAGTGTCACCAGGGTACCTTACTTGGTACATGAGAGAAATTGAGTTTTAAAGACCACCCAGAAGGCCTCATCTCTAGGAATTCATCGAAATGTCATAAGAACAACGGGATTGGCTTGCCAAGGAAAATGAGTACATGGCCACCGTAGGAAAATTAGGAAAACAAGTCCAAGAGCTTCAATTTGAAAATGGTTTGCAAGCAACTAAAGATGAGGGGGGAAAAGAAAAGATTAACCAAAGAAAACGAAGCGTTGCGAGCCCAAATTCAGAAAATGAAAACAGCTGCAGAAAATCCCCCCCAGGAACACGAAGGATGAAAAGCTCATAGAAAATTTAAGGTGAAAAGTAACTGAGTATGGGTTTGTCTTGAATAAAGTAGAAGATGAGCTATCTAGGGTTCGGAAACAATTGTCTAAAAATACGGAGGAACGAGCCCGCATCATCGATCAATTAAAGGAAAGGCATGACAGTGAGGTTGCTATTTTAAAAAGGAAGGTCATTACAGCTGAGAATAAAGTGGCGAAGCACGCCAGGGACTTCAAAGCCGAAAGAGACCATTGTTATGCAGAAGTAGTACGATTGGAGATGGATTTGTGGCAATTCCAAGAACTGAATCAGGTGCCTGAGCGGACTCTAGAGGCAAGGGCCGAGCAAATTGGGCGATTGTTGCAAGAAAAGGGTGCTATAATGGAAAGAGTATGGATGATCTAGACTACATCACCACAAAGTGCAAACACTGCGAGGATATGGCAAGATCTATGTTCTTCGCCACCGCCATGGCCTTTGTTCGTCAAGTAATGGAAGATCTTTATCACCTCCATGGGGATTTAGATAGGCGACCCCCGGTAAGGCCGAATGACGCCACACGGGTCCCAGGAGCACTTGAACACTAATATATTCATGATTTCTTGAAGATTGCATTTCCTTATTGTTAAAAAAATATATATAAAAGTCTATCAGTTTGACTTAGAGTCTGTATTTTCTTTTATGCATAGTTAGCTGTTCTTCGAGTCTGTAGTTCGTCTTTTATCAGAGCTTGTTAGTTTCTTGTTTAAATCTGTCAGTATTTCGAATCCTTGTAGCTGAAGTTTGTTATTATGAAAATGGAAAATTTTCAAATTATTTTATGCTTCGCTTTTTATTTGCAAGAACTACGCTCGGTTTGATTTATGCGAGGTCTTGATAGGCAATCTACACATAATTCGACCATAGTTAAATAAAAATAGGAGAGTTAAATAAAAATAGGAGAGAGGGAGAGAATAAAGCTAAAACAAAGGGGTTTCACAAACAAAGAAATTGAAAGCTGGGATGACGCAAGCAACTGATGCATGTAGGGACCGATCATGATCTAGGTGTATTCATACCCAATATGTGGCCACATACGTGTTAGAACCTATCCATTAACGATTTTTTGGTGTTGTGTCAATTTCAGACTAGACAGTTGGTTAGTACTTGCGGCATTCTGGAAACCCACTCCTACAACACGCGGTATAAAAGCAAGCAAGTCATGGCAAATCAGGAAACCGATGTCAGCATTATTGACCCCAGGAAAGAAGTTGAGGAATTGGACGTTAATTCGATGAAGGAGGAAATGCATAAGCTAAAACACCAAATGGCTGAGATGTACCAGGAATGGGCAAGAGGACAACCACCCCCGACCTATCCTGCTAATCCAATCTTCATCCTGCCACTGGCCCCAGCACCTGACCAGTCCACCATTGACCCACCCTAAAGTTTTCCTATCTATTCACAACATCAGGGTACAACCTCTCAACCATAACCAGCTCCACTACCTAAAGTCGCTCCTTACCTTCCTCTGCCAATTGCCCCCATCTATGTTGCACCTCCGCCTCCTACACTCAATAGCTCGTCAAGTGAACCCTCGCTTCAAGCATATGACCCCTAATAGTATACACTAGAGCCTGCTTACAAAACCCATGAGCCTTACTCCCTTGCTCCCTGTCTCAAAATCTCGACGGGAGTTGTAAAGCCAATAAAAAACCCTGAACAGGAAGAGATGCATAGAAAGGTCAGAAGTCCAGAACAATCATTCAGGGACATGCGGGGATTAGGTGGCCATGTTAGCGTGGCGTTCAAGGACGTTTGTTTATTTACAGACGTGCAGTTGCTTTAAGGTTTCAAGATGCCTAAATCTGACTTATATGATGGACATGGAGATCCGGTCGTGGATCTAAGGGGGTTTTGCAGCAAAATGAGAGGATCAGGGGGAAAGGATGAATTGCTAATAGCGTACTTTAGCCAGAGTCTAAGTAGGTCAGCACTGGAGTGGTACACTCGGCAGGATCACATTCGGTGGTATACTTGGGATGACCTGGCACAAGCGTTTGCTTGCCACATTCAATATAATCTCGAGCTTGTCTCGGATTGCCTATCTCTGATAAAAGTGGAGAAGAAACAAAACAAGAGCTTCAGAGAATACGATTTTCGGCGGAGGGAAAAGCAGCCAGAGTTGATCCGCCCATGAAGGAGAGTGAGATGGTTGACTTTTTTTTACAGGCTCTGGAACCTACCTATTTTGGACATTTGGTGTCAGCCGTGGGTAAGTCTTTCAATGAAGTAGTCAAGATGGGAAGTATGGTCGAGGAAGGCCTCAAATCCAATAAAATTATGAGCTACTTTGCAACTAAGGCAACCACTCAGGCCATCCAAGGCGGAGCTGGGGAACATTCAGAAAGAAGAAGAAGGAGGAAGTAGCGACAGTGGAGTCAGGAACTTGGTTCAGGCCTCGGGCTCCATCTCTTTGCGCCCAACCTCGGCCTCAACACCAAACATACCCACACTCTCCATACAGTTCGCCGTAGCATTACTATCCACTATTAGAACCTTGCTTCTCAGTCCATCACAAACAAGCATATACCCAACCTCTCGCTCACGCACAATGGCATGCGTCAGCCCTACAAAATACCTACCCAACTCCATAAAATCATTACCAACCTCCAATAATCTACCAACAACCCCCGAAACTCGCCTTCCGAGCCAATCCAGTCCTGAGAAATGAAAAGGGTGCAGAAGAATAAGACATTCACTCCGCTGGGAGAGTCCTACACTAGTTTATTCCACAGGCTGCGACACCTGGATATGTTGAGACCAATCAAAGCAAAATTGCCAAATCCTCCGCCGAAGAATCTAGATTATTCTGTCAGCTGTGAATACTGTTTCGGTGTACCAGGGCATGATACCGAAAAATGTTGGCATTTAAAGAACGCTATCTTGGAACTTATTGACTCCCACCGGATTGAGGTGCAGACTCTAAAGGTACCCAATATTAACCAAAAACCGCTACCGGCCCATCAGGAGGCCAACATGATTGAGATCGTGGAAAAAATGGGAGAGTCCAAAAGGCCTTTACAGACAGTAATGATGATTATGTCTGTTGAAGTTAAGCCAACTGAGAATGGAAGCGGTGAGAAGTCGTTGATCAAGGCAAAAGGAAGAAGCAACAAGCCTGTCGCAGTGCAAGGAGGCCTAGCATGCACTATTATGCCAAAGCAGGAACATGCAAAAGTAACAGTACATGGGGCAGCTAGAGAACCTGTCGTGGTTGTGGAAGGTGTTTGCATAGAGCCCATCATTGTAAAACCAGTAATCCAACCACCAATAATCAAGAGTAAAGACGTTCCTTGGAGATATAAACAAGCAATAGTGATGTATAAAGGAAATGAATTTAGGGAAGAAGTATGTGAGGACCGGGGTTTATCTCGATCAGGGAGGTACTTCGCCCCTGAAGAATTAACGAAAGGCAGAATCTCTAAAGATAACCCAGAACCAGTAAAGAAAGCTATGTCGGATGAAGAGGCAGAGAAATTCTTGAAGAAAATAAAAATGCAGGACTATTCCATCATAGAGCAGTTGAGGAAGAAACCAGCTCAGATCACCTTATTATCCTTACTAATCTATTTAGATGAACACCGCCAGGCGCTGATGAAGATTTTGAATGAAGCCCATGTCCTTGACAAGATAACAGTGAATCATTTGGAAAAGATTGCAAACAAAGACATTCAAGGTAAACCGGGTCACATTCTCTGACGATGAATTGCCCATGGAGGGCACTGAGCACAACCGGGATCTTTATCTAATTAAGAAATGTGAAGATGCTGTGGTCACCTGACTTGTGGTCGACAATGGGTCCAATGCAAATATTTGTCCACTCTCCATATTGACCAAGTTGAAGGTGGAGAATGAAAGGGTACACAAGAATAACATCTGTGTTCGAGGTTTCGACGGTGGAGGCAAAGACACCGTATGAGACATAGTGCTGAAAGTGACAATAGGTCCCATTGAGTTCAGCATGAAATTCCAAGTGCTGTACATAGTAGTCTCTTATAACCTATTGTTGGGCAGGCCCTGGAGTCACCCAGCCAAAGCAGTGCCATCTATACTGCATCATATGATCAAATTTGAATGGGACATGCAAGAAATTGTGGTGCACGGTGAAGACAATCAGTGTGTTTCAGGCGATACTATCGTACCTTTTATTGAATGTGAAGACAGCAAAGGGCCATGGGTCTACCATGTATTTGATACTGTGTCAGTTAAGAAAATCCCAGAAAGTGAGGTTGTCATGACCCAAAAGATAGCAACCACGTCAGTCATGGTAGCTTAAGAAATGTTGAAGAAAGGTTTTATGCCCGGCAAGGGGTTGGGTGCTTCTCTACAAGGTATTGTGCAACTAGTGTTCCAATAATCTGGACACTACTAGCCTAGGGTTCAAGCCTATTGTTGCATACATAAGGCAAGATAAGAAGCTAAGGCAGAAGGCTTGGGATCTCCCAAAGCCCATCCCAAGGTTATCCAAATCGTTTGTCAAGCCCAGTACTAGCAATGACTCTATACCAAGGATTCTCGGTCCGCTGATTGACGCGGACGTGGATCTTGATAAGGAGTTAGAAAGGTTGTTCAATGAGGTGAATATGGTCAAGGCAGGAGTAAGATCGAGCAAGGCAGATGTGCAGTTTGTGGGAGCATGTACAAAAGTCAATAACTGGGAAGCCACTCCTCTTCCCACTCGAAGGGAGTCGTGGTAGTCGGCTTTGATTTCCTTTCAGTGTAGTTCGGAGATATAGAGTTGTTAATTAAATTGTTATTTTCGTCCATTTGGATGTGTAAACTCGGTTACCTTTGATTCTAATGAAATGAAATTTCCCTTTCAGCAGTGTTGGTAGTTTCGATTTCTCTTTACTTCTCTTTCTTTTTTCTTTTGTACAGTTATTTTTATGCTGGTTCCAGTGATCTGACATGCATAAGGACTCCTCACCCCAGTCTTCAAAACCGGCCTAGTTCGGAAATAATAATTCAGGAAATAGAACATGAAGATGAACCAGAATACGACGAGGAAGGGGCATGGGATGAGATTAGTAAAGAGTTGAGACAATTTGAAGAGAAAACCAAACCAAACCTGAATGATACAAAGGCAGTCAATTTAGGAAGCCCGGATAATGTTAGAGAAACAAAAATATGTTTCCATCTAGAGCCACAAAATAGGAAAGAAATAGTTGAAGTACTGCTTGAATACAAAGATGTCTTTGCATAGTCCTACGATGACATGCCCGGATTGAGCACTGACTAGGTGGTTCACAAGTTACACACTGACCCAACCTTCTCTCCTGTCAAACAAAAGTTGAGAAAGTTTAAAACTGATGTGAGCGTGAAAATTAAAGAGGAAGTGACCAAGCAGTTTGAGGCAAAAGTCATCCGAGTCACACGATATCCCACCTGGTTAGCTAATGTTGTGCCCGTACCAAATAAGGAAGATAAAAATCAGAGTGTGTCTTGATTACCGCGACCTCAATAAAGCAAATCCGAAGGACAACTTCCCTCTGCCAAACATTCACATACTAATTGACAATTGCACGAAGCATGAGATCTGGTCATTCGTGAATTGTTACGCAGGCTACCACAAGATCTTAATGGATGAAGAAGATGCAGAAAAAAACATTCATCATGATGTAGGGGACATATTGTTATAAAGTCATGTGTTTTTATTTGAAAAACGCCGGGGCAACAACATCAGGTCCATGACAACCATTTTTTATGATATGATACACAAGGAAATTGAGGTCTATATGGATGATGTGATAGTAAAGTCCAGAAAGAAATCTGATCATGTCAAAGCCCCGAGGAAATTCTTGCAAAGGCTCTGTAGGAATGACCTCAAACTCAACCCGACAAAATGTGCATTTAGGGTCCCCTCAGGGAAGTTGCTAGGGTTCATAGTCTGCCGCCGAGGCATTGAACTAGACCCATCAAAGATCAAAGCTATACAGGAGCTACCGCCATTGAGGAATACAACATAAGTGATGAGTCTATTGGGAAGATTGAATTACATAAGTCGATTCATTGCTCAACACATAACCATTTGTGAGCCCATATTTAAGCTATTAAAAAAGGATGCTGTAGTGAAATGGACGAGAGAATGCCAGGAAGCTTTTGACAAGATAAAGGAGTATTTGTCGAACCCACTGGTATTGGTCCCGCCAGAACTAGAAAGGCCCTTGATATTATATTTGACAGTCATTGACAACTTATTTGGGTGCGTGTTGGGTCAGCATGGTGTCACTGGGAGAAAAGAGCAGGCCATATACTACCTCAGCAAGAAATTTGTGGCCTGCGAGGTTAAGTATATTCATCTTGAAAGGACGTGCTGCGCCTTGACGTGGGTAGCCCAAAAGTTAAAGAAATACTTGTTATCATACACCACTTATATCATCTCACGTCTGGACCCATTGAAGTATATTTTCCATAAGCCCATGCCCATAGGAAGACCCGCGAAAAGGAAAATATTGCTCAGAAGTTTGACATTATCTACGAGACCAGGACTGTGAAGGCACATGCATTGGCAGATCATTTAGCTGAGAATCTGATAGAATAAGAGAACGAGCCCTTGAAAGTATACTTCCTGGTCGAGGAAGTGCTGCATATCGATGGAATGGAACATGATGAGAGGTCAAGTTGGAAATTGTTTTTCGATGGGGCTGCCAACATGATAGGCGTTGGGATAGGAGCAGTGCTCATTTCTGAAGAGGGATATCATTACCCAGTCATCGCTCAACTCCGCTTCTACTGCACCAACAACATGGCAGAATATGAGGCATGTATTTAGGGTATGAGATTAGCAGCAGATATAGGTGTCCAGGAAGTCTTGGTCTTGGGGGACTTGGACCTTCTGGTACACCAGATTCAAGGGGAGTGGGAAACAAGAGACTTAAAGCTCATACCATACCAGCAATGCTTGCATGATCTCTGCTAACGATTCAGGTCAATAGAGTTCAGGCACATCCCCAAAATTCACAATGAAGTTGCTGATGCCTTGGCTACTCTGGAATCAATGCAACATCACCCAGCAAGACATATGTTGACCCGATACACATCCAGGTTCATGATCAGCATGCTTATTGCAACATGGTGGAAGAAGAGCTTGACGACGAGCCTTGGTTCCACGACATCAAGGAGTATATCAGGAGAGTGTATGCCCAGTAAAAGCCACGAGTGAGTAGAAGAGAACAATCTATCGTTTGTCAAATGGGTTTTTTCTTCAGTGGAGGAATATTATACAAAATAACGCCAGATCTTGGTTTGCTAAGATGCGCATATGCTAGGCAGGCGACATCCATCATGAATGAGGTACATGCTGGCGTCTGCGGGCCACACATGAGCGAATATGTTTTGGTATAGAAGATTATCCGGGCAGGATATTATTGGCTCACCATGGAGCAGGATTATATCAACTTTGTGCGCAAATGTCACCAATGCCAGGTGCATGGAGACTTAATTCACTCTCCAACGTCTGAATTACATACGATGTCTGCACGGTAGCTTCTAACTGTCACAGATTTATGCTGGTATAGACGTCATCGGGCCCATCGAACCGGCAGCTTCTAACGGCCACAGATTTATCCTGGTTTCTATTGACTATTTTATCAAATGGGTTGAAGCCAAAACCTTCAAGGCAGTAACCAAAAAGGTTGTGGTCGACTTTGTACATGCAAATATCATTTGTTGGTTTGAAATCCCCAAGACTCTCATCACTGGCAATGGGGCAAATCTCAACAGTCACTTAATGAGAGAAGTATGTCAGCAGTTCAAGATCACACATCGAAATTCTACCTCGTACCGCCCCAAGGAAAATGTAGCGGTTGAGGCAGCCAATAAGAACATAAAGAAGATACTTCCAAAAATGGTGGAAGGGTCCAGGTAGTGGCATGAGAAGTTGCCGTTTGCATTGTTAGGCTTTCGCACCACCGTCCGCACTTTAGTAGGGGCAACTCCATACTTATTTGTATATGGCACAGAGGCGATAATCCCGGCTAAAATTGAAATTCCCTCTCTTCGAATCGTGGCCGAAGCAGGAATCGACGATGAAGAATGGGTCATAACACGTTTGGAGCAATTGAGTTTGATTGACGAGAAAAGATTGGCGGCAGTATGTCACGACCAATTGTATCAACAAAGGATGGCCAGGGCATATAATAAGAAAGTGCTTCCAAGAAAGTTTGAATTAGGTCAATTGGTATTGAAGCACATCCACCCTCACCAGGCCGAAGCAAAGGGCAAGTTCGCTCTGAATTTGCAAGGATAGTTTTTCGTGTCAAGAGTACTGTCCAATGGGGCATTGTATCTAACAGATGTAGAAGGAAAATGTGTGGAAATGGCTATCAATTCGAATGCTGTCAAAAGATATTATGTATGATTTTCTTTTGGATCATTGTATACACTTGGCAATTGTCTGTACTTTGCATGTTTTATAGATTGGAATGACGAAGGCATTTTATTCAGCTATCTAAAAACTTTACCCGTTGTTAACTCCTTTGAGCTTCAGTTATTTTATTCTCGCATTCCCTCTTTCGGAACCCATAGCAAAAGTCAAGCATGGAATTATAAAAGCGACAAACCTGCCATAAAGGAAAAAGCAAGTAAAGCAAGTTAAAAGAGAAGAGAAGAGAAAGAAAAAAAAAGAGAAAGACAAAAGAAAAAAAAAGAAAGAAAAAAAAGAAAAAGAAAAGGAAGAAGGAAAGAAGAGAAAGAAAGCCAAACAAGAAAAAAAGAAGAAAAGAAAAACAGAAAAAGAGGAGAAGAAAAACAAAAACAAAACAAGGAATCGTCAAGAACTACGTTTGACCGGATTCCTTTTAAGGATACGTAGGCAGCCTCACCGCTCGGTCACATTCAAATAAACTCCAAAAGCCCCAAGCAAGAAACTGGGGCAGAAATTGCGTTGGTTTGGCTTTCGAAAGATGTAAACTTTGAACCCGTAAGAGCAATTTTTGAGCCTTTCACGCCCTTTCTTTCTAACTTTATCCAAAAGCCCACATTACACTCCAAAGAAAGACCTTCTAATCAATCTGTAAGGAATGCTGGGGCAAGCAAGGAAAAATGGACCATACCTCAGGGCGGCACTCTAATTCCTGCACAAAATAATAAAACGGGAGAGTCTTATTGGTGAAAACCCTCACGGGCACCTTACGGCGACGAGTGTTGAGAGAAATAAAAAAGAGAGAGACTCATTGGTGAAAACCCTCACGGGCACCGTGAGGAGAAAGTAAGGCAAGAAGCAACACTCAGAAAAGGGGCTATTGGCGGAAATTCGGTCAAGAACACTGCACGGCAAACAAAGCTACGGTTTGGTTGAAGGAATTTGGTTAGAAATGGTCACAACAACAAAAGCATGGAAACAGAAGTTCGGTCATCGGGACAGACTGGGTCAAGTAGGCCGAAGTGCATGTCATGATCATGAAAAATCATCTGCTCCTCCACAGATAAGTTTTTTTTCTCTTCCTTTCAATAGTTAGTGAATATGGAATTCTTTACCCTAAATACCGTTAGGAGTTATTGCATTTTATTTTTCTTTTGAGTCTCTAAAGTCTTTTGTTTAAGAAAACAAGAGGAATTTCAAAGACCATTATCAGCTCCCAAAGGAACAAAGCGAATGACACCCAAAAGCGTAACAAAGATAACGAAGTTTGAAACAGCAAGGGGAAGGATTCACAAGAGCCTCAATTGATGGAAGTGACAAGAGTTGGCAAAGTGAAACACTAACTAAAAGAGTTAGAAGCACAACACAAAGATGGGAAGGGTCATAAGAGATTGACCAAGCATAATACCCTAACTCAGCAGTCATCAGAAAAGGGTATAAGGCTTCTGGTAAAAGAGACAAAAGCACAACACAAAGATAGAAAAGGTCATGAGGGTTGACCCGACATGATATATCAACTCATCAATCGTCGGAAAGGGGCATAAAGAATTCTGGAAAAGGGTTGGAAGTGCAACAAAAAGTGGGGAGCATAGTAAAGACACAAAGGGAAAGGACCAACCAAACATCATAGACAGACCGAATGATTTCAAGAAAGGGTGTAAGGATTATAGCAAACGAGCGGAAATGTAACACAAAGATGAAGAACAAAGTGAATCCACAATGTTCAGAGGGTTGACCAAAGCATAATACATTAATTCATCAATCGTCGGGGAAGGACATAAATAATTCCGGCAAAGGGTTAGAAATGTAATACAATGATGGGGAGCAAGGTAAAGCGTAAAGGTTTCGAGGGGTCAGCTGAGCAGTTAAAGAATGCCACAAGCCAACTTCCACTTTTCAACTGACAAGTTTTCTTTGATTGAAACAGGGGCAGAAAATTCCGGAGGATCCTACTAGAGGCCATCCACAGGGGAAGGCAGGCACATGGTAGGTATGACCAAAATCTTAGGGCACATAGTCCGTCATAAATGTCCTCCACAGCAAGAGAATATTAGGACAAACTTTAATTAGCAAACCCTAACAGAAATAACTAAGGGTTAAAAGGGGCGTGGAAGTTGAAATGGGACTCAGTTCTAAAACCCAAACAGGAATGGGTAACATGGGCAGGCACAAACACCTTCCCCGGTAAGAGTCACTGAAACCCTCCAGAACAATGATCACCAGCAAAAAAAACCAGAAGCTAGAGTTGGCATTTAAGTAGGAATCCTCAGGAATCCAAAATTGCGTGGCCATCGCGAGATACTTATATGGAAATACGTAGAATTTTGAGACATGCCGTTTAACGAATTTCACAATTTTTCTGCAAAGATAATAACGCGTTAGGTTCTTTTTGGCGCGTCTTTGATAATTTTATCTTCTTAATTACGGGTGCGCATTTATGCGACCCAAATCCAAATCTTAACGAAGTTGACATATGTCAAAAATCACGGGTGCATTTATCTGACGTGGTTCGAGACATGTTTTAACGATGTGCAATTCTCTTTAAAAATAATAATAATAAAGTGGTTAAAAGATTTGAAATGCAAATAAGTTCATTATTGTATAAAATCAGATAATTTAAGCCAAATATATCAGTTAAGAGACCGTGCTAGAACCACGGAACTCGGGAATGCCTAATACCTTCTCCTGGGTTAATAGAATTCCTTACTCGGATTTCTGGTTCGCTAAACAAAGTCATTCTTTCCTCGATTCGGGATTCTGATCGGTGACTTGGGATACTATAAATCTCCCAACTGGCGACTCTGAAATTCTCTTAAATAATTGAATCCCATTTTGATTGTCCTTTAATTTGTAAAGGAGGTGTGACAGTGATGAGTATGAGTTGTGAACTTGTGATTACTTCTTGGACATAGATTATAAATGTAAGTAATACTCCTGAACCTCTCATGATCTAGCTTATTTAATCTCTACTCTCAGAAAATAAATGTAAGCATTAAAGGAGAACTACTGGCAAGACCAAGCATATGTGGTGCATTACTTCAAATTTTCTCTTATCTCTAGCTCTATGTTTATTTTTTATTGTCTATTTAATTTAACCAATAAGTCGTTCGATAACTGTCCGATAATCACTAACTCGATATAAATTCATCCGATATTTTATTGGATGGCTAGTATATTGAGATATTTATAAATCGATAATCGATAAGCCAAACCGTTAAGCATAAATATCCACTAGATAAGCACCCCTGGTGTGTACACAGACCTTACCCCTACCTTGTGTGGATAGAGATGCTATTTATAGTAGACCCTCATCTCAAAAAAGCATAAGTACCACATTAATAAACATATAAACAAGAACAGACATCATCAAAAAGCCATATAAAAGCAGAATAAAGACAACAAGATAGTAAGGTGATCAACAATTAAAGAAAGCAATGGTTAGTTATAAAAATCTACTACCAACAGAAAGTAGATTGTGTGCTAATATCTCTCCCCATATCTTTTTGGACTACCTCCATCTCTCCGTAGGCCCTCTAATGTCAATCTCTCACAGCTCATCAACAAGGCATCTGTTTTTCTCTTCCTCACATGGCCAAACCACTTAAGTCGTGCTTCCCGCATCTTGTACTTAATAGGGACATACCCACCTTGTCGTGAATAACCTCATTTCTAATTCTATCTAAACTGGTGTTCCTACCTATCCATACACCATTATCTCAGGTATCTTCATCTTTCAGACATGAGTGATCCTGACAGGAAAGCACCCAGCCCCATATAACATCGTCGGTTTGAACACCACTATATAGAACTTAACTTTAAGTTTTAGTGGCACCTTCATATCACACAAAATACAGGAAGAGAGTCTCCAATTCGTCCATCCCTCCCCAATACAATATGAGACATCTTCATCAATATCCCCATCCACCTGAAAAATAGACCCAAGGTACTTAAAACTTCCTCTCCTAGGAATGACTTGTGAGTCCAGCTTCTGTGATGACCCAAAAAGTCATAACTTATATTACAAATAAATTCAGTGTCTCGAGGTCTAAAATCTCATTTTTACCTCACGTTACGTACGCGATCCGAGTGTGTACCCGAAAAGCTGTCATGTTAAAGACTCTAGAAAAAGATGAATTTTGCCTTTAAAATGAATTTAAGTTGACTTCGATCAATAATTTGAGCAAACGAACCCAAATCCATGTTCCGATAACCTTGGGAGGTAGAAAATATGAGATTTGAATGTATGACAGGAATCAGATCCCGAGATCACTAACCCGAGAAATCAATTTTTAAAGAACATTGCTTTCTGAAAAATATATGAGTTTTTCAATATGGAATGTATTTGAAATTTGATGTTATCGGGCTCATATCTTGGTAATGGAGTTAGGTACATGTCTTATATGTGATTTAAGATGAGTTTGTGAAATTTAGTTAAGAAACAGACTTGAAATGATATGAATCGGACCTTATTTGAGAAAAATTGGGAAATTTGGTGTTCTTACATAATTTCATGTTTTGATTCCAAATTCATAATTGTTGATATTATTTTGGTGATTTGAATGCATGATCAAGTCCGTATAACATTTCTAGGTTTCTGTACATATTTTGTTTGGGCCCCGGAGGGCTCGAGTGAGTTTTGGAAAGGCCATGGGGTGGAATTTTGATTTTTGAAAATTGCAGGTTTTCAGCTGGTATGGTTAGGTCTGCAGGCTTCGCAAATGCAAAGCCTGGATCGCAAATGCGACAAATCATCGCAAATGGAAGAAGGGAACTGGGCAGCCTTAGTCGCAAATGTGACTATTTTCTCGCAAATACGAAATCGCATTCGCGAATGGTCTTTCGCAAATGTGAAGAAGGGACCTGGGCAGCTTTAGTCGCAAATGCAATTTTGTATTTGCGAATGGTATCTCACAAATGCGAAAAGGACTAGAAAGCTTACTGAGTCACAAATTAGAAAGTCCTAGTTTTCTGAGGGGGTTCGTAATTGCGAAACCTGGACGCAATTGCGACATCAGATACCTGCTGATTCACACTTAGACGCATTTTCAACCATTTTTCATATCTTTTCAAAATCAAAGCACTTTAGGGAAATTTTTCAAAGGTAATTTCTTCTCCAAATCAATTGTAAGTTATTTCTAACTCATTTTATTCGATCTTTAACACCTTTTCACTTGATTTCAACTTAAAATCAAAGGTTTACGTGAGGGAAATTTGGTGTTTTGGGTAGAACCTAGCTTTTCAAATTTAGGGGATTTGGACCTTGATTTGAGGTCCGATTTCAAAACAAATTATATATTTGAGTTTGTGAGTGAATGGTTTTCAATTTTTGGTTTGAACCTCGGGTTTTGACCATGTGAGCCCGGGGTCGATTTTTGACATTTTGGGAAAAACTTTAGAAAACTTCTATCCATGTGTTAGAATTATTTATTTAGCACGTATTGATATAATTAAGTAACTTGTGGCTAGATATGAGTGAATTGGCGGTAGAATCAAGAGGTAAAGCGATGGATGAGGCTTGAACTGTGTTCAAGGTATTGAGGCAAGTATTTGGTCTAACCTTAGCTTGAAGGATTAAGAGTTGTGTCTTATTTGCTATGTGTTATTTTTTGAGTACGACATATAGACATGGTGACGTGTATCTATACATTGGTGTCAAGCATGCTCGTGAGTCTTATGTTATGATTAATGTGACTCCATTTGTACTGTTCATTCCTAATGTGCGGGTTTCTTTTGTTGAGCAAAGGTTGCAGAAAAAATATTGGTAATTGTATATTGATGAGCGTTGGCTCAAGTGGTAAAGTGAATGGTGGAAGTAAATGTGAAAATGAGAATAGGATTATAGTATTGATCCATTATTGGGACGTTGTTGTTTTTAATGTTTTTCCCTCACCGGGATGTTAATGTTTTGATATTGTTCCCTTGTCGGGATTTTATTATGATTCATTTATTCCTTGCTTTTATTATTTATGTTTGTTGCTTGGGCAAGGAAGAGTGTAAAACATGAAGGGTGATGCCGTGCATTGTTTTGGTGAGAGAGTATTAAAGCACAATGGGTGATGCCGTGTATTATTTAATGAGGAAGAGTGTAAATAATGAAGGGTGATGTCGTGCCGTACAATGTACCATTACATGCCGATTATATTGATTTTATGGTGAGGATGAGAGTATAAGTTAGAAGGGTAATGTCGTGCACTTGTTTGATTTCCTATTCTTTTTGATAATTGAATAGGTTATATAGGTCTCACAGTTCACAGACAAGCTTAGTAGAGTCTGAGGGATCGGTACAAAGACGTCTATATTTATCCCATATAGGCTACAGAGTTAGGAAAAATTCCGCATATATTCTTTCTCATCGTGCGTTTGGTTTCTCAATGCTAATTGAATTTCTACTCTGTTCTTTTGCAGATGCCGGGAACAAACGCTTTCTCATCTACTGATCAGCAGCCCGAACCCCCAGAAGCAACTCCCACAAGGGGAATAGGCCGAGGCTGAGGTCGTGCGAGAGGTTGAGGTAGGGGTAGTGCTCATATCGGAGTAGCGACATCAGTGGTAGAGCCTCAGGTTGAGTTTTACGAAGAGGTTCTGGCCCAGACAACTCCAGTGGGCCCAACTCAGGTCCTAGAGGGGTTTATTGCTACCCTGGTACTTCAAGATGCTCTGGTCCATCTAGTGAGCCTCAAGGAAAGTGTCACCGAGGTAGGCTTGCTTCCTGTAGCACCAGCCATCTCTCAGGTTGGAGGAGGAGCCTAGACTCCTGCTACTCGCACTCCAGAGTAGGTGGCTCCCCAGTTTCAGACTCCAACAACTTAGCCAGTTGGAGCAGTTCAGCCGGGTGTGGTAGCCTAAACCAGTGACAGAGCAGCTATGACTACTGATCCCTTTGGAGATTGGATAGGTTTACCAAGCTCTTCACTGCCACATTCAGCACTGCATCTTCTGAGGATCTCCAGGATTATCTAGATAGCTGTCACGAGGTTCTTAGGAATATAAGTATAGTGGAGACCAATGGGGTCAATTTTTCTACTTTTCACTTATCTGAATCTTCCAAGACTTGGTGAAGAGATTACTATTTGGTTAGACCAGCGGATCACCAACTTTGACTTGGGAGCAGTTTAATCAGCTATTCTTGGAGAAGTTTCTTCCCGTTACTTAGAGAGAGATCTATCGGAGGTAGTTTAAACACCTCCAGCAGGGTTCCATGAATGTTACTCAGTACCAGACCAAAATTTTCAAGCTAGCCCTAATGCTCTACTTATACTTCCCACTGTGAGTGTGTGAGAGAGAGAGAGTGTGTGAGGATATTCATTGAGGGGCTTATCCACCCTATTCAACTCTATATATAAGGAGACTGGGAGTGAGATTTCTTTACAGGAGGCAGCCAATGTGGCTAGGAGGGTTGAAATGGTTTTATCATAGGGAGGTGGTTAGCGGTTCGACAAAAGGCCTCGTCATTTAGGCAGATTAAGTGGTGCCTCATCTGGAGGCAGGGATTCGTATGGTAGAGGCTATTCTCTTAGGTATTTTCAGTTGGCACTTCAGATTTCTCACGAAACTTTAGGTGGCCATGTTTCTTACATTCAGTATTCTGATAAGCAATTCTATAGTGCACCACCAGCTCCTATTAATGCACCATTTCTCCAGAGTTTTCAGTTTGGCCATTCAGGTTGTCAGGGTCAGCAGTCTCACCCATTGACGACTTGTTATACTCGTGGTGATACGGGTCACATTGCCAAATTTTGTCCGCGAGCATCGAGAAACTCTCAGCATTTGGGTTCCCATGCCATGATTCAGGCGTCGAGTGTTCCACAGCCCGCCTAGCTAGCCAAAGGTGGAGGTAGAGGTGCTAGAGGTGGAGGCAAGCCAACAACATGTTGTCCCAGAGATAAAGTCTAGGGTGGTGGAGGCTTTCTCTTCCAGCCAGGCTGGAGGTTGAGGCTTCCAATGCAATTATCACAGGTACGGTTCTAATTTTGTAGTAGGGATGCTTCACTGCTATTTGATCCAGGGTTTACATAATTTTATGTGTCATCTTATTTTGCCCCATATCTGGTCATGCCGAGTGATTCTCTGAGTGCTCCTGTTTATGTGTCACCCCGGAGGGTGATTTTATTATGGTAGATCATGTTCATTGTTCATGCGTGATTGTGATTGGGGGTGTTGAGACCCGAGTATACTTATTACTGTTGGACATGATTGACTTTGATATCATACTGGGATGGACTAGTTATCACCTTGCTATGCCATCTTGGATTGTCATTCCAGGACGGTGACCTTAGCACCTCATTTAGATGAGAGAGACTCGTGGTCATTCTACCCGTAGCGTTATCATATATGAAGGCTGGACGAATGGTTGAGAAATGGTGTTTGGACTATTTGGCATATGTTCGCGATTCTAGTGCCAAGGTTCCTTCTATTGATTTTGTACCTGTTGTCCATGAGTTTCTTGAGGTATTTCCTTTAGAGCTACGGGGTATGCCATCCAATAGAGATATTGCTTTTTGCATCGATCGGCTCGGGATACTCAGCCCATTTCTATTTTGCCATATCGTACGGTCTCGCCTAAGTCAAAAGAGTTGAAGTAGTAGATTCAAGACTTGCTTGATAGGGGCCTTATTAAGCCCAGTTAATCGTCATGGAGTGAACTTGTGTTCTTTGTTAAGAAGAAGGACAGATCGATGAGAATGTGTATAGATTACGGGAAATTGAACAAGGTCACAGTCAAGAATAAGTACCCATTGCCGAGGATTGATGATTTTTTCAACCAGCTTCAGGGTGCCCAAGTATTTTCTATGATCGACTTGAGATATGGCTACCATCAGTTGATGATTAGGGCGTCCGATGTCCCTAATACAGCCTTCAGCATTCGATATAGGCATTATAAGTTCTTAGTGTTATCGTTCGGGCGAGATGCCCCAACAACTTTCATGGATTTGATGAACCGAATGTCCAGGCCTTATTTGGATTCATTCATTATAGTTTTCATTGACAATATTTTGATTTATTCCCGCAGTCAGGAGGAGTATGTACAACATCTGAGAGTGGTTCTTCAGACTCTGAGAGATAGTTAGTTGTATGCTAAGTTTTCGAAGTGTGAGTTCTAGTCGAGTTTAGCTGCTTTCTTGGGTTATGTGGTTTCAGCAGAGGGTATTTAGGTAAATCCAAAGAAGATGGAGGTAGTCAAGAATGGCCTTGACCCACATCAACTATAGAGATCCGTAGTTTCTTGGGTTTGGCAGGCTATTATCGTCACTTCGTATAGGGTTTTTCATCGATTACAGCCCCGATGACCAGGTTGACCCAGAAGGGTGCCCCATTTAGATGGTTAGATGAACTTGAGGCGAGCTTTCAGAAGCTCAAGATAGCTTTGGTTACGACACCAGTGTTGGTTTTTCCCACAGGTTCAGGGCCTTACACAGTTTATTGTGATGCATCTCGTATTGGACTTGGTGCGGTGTTGATGCAGGATGGAATGGTCATTGCCTATGCTTCGCGATAGTTGAAGATTCTTGAGAATAACTATACAGTTCATGATTTTGAGTTAGCAACCATTGTTCACGTATTGAATTGGAGGCATTATCTATATGGCGTGGTGTGTGAGGTGTTCATGGATCACAAGAGTGTTCAATACTTATTCAATCAAAAGAAGCTAAATTTGAGGTAGAGAAGGTTGTTGGAGCTGTTAAAAGACAATGATATCACCATATTATATTATCTGGGAAAGGACAATATGGTGGTCCATGCTTTAAGTAGAAAGTCAGCCAGTGTGGGGCTTCTTGCGTATATTCTGATAAGTGAGAAATCGCTTGCTTTGGATGTCTAGGATTTTGCCAATTAGTTCGTGAGGTTGGATGTTGCTAATCCTAGCCATATATTAGCGGGAACCGTTGCTCGCTTTCTATTAGAACTTATCCAATATTGGTAGTATGATGATCCTCATTTTTCTGTGTTCTTAGAGGCACGATGCAGCACAGAGATCCCAAGCAGGTTAAATTAGGAGATGATGGAGTTTTGAGGATGCATGGTCGAGTTTGTGTGCCAAATGTGGATGGAATTCGAGAGTTGATTCTTGAGGAGGCCCATAGTTCCCGGTACTCTATTCATCCGGGCGCCGCCAATATGTGTCAGGATTTATGGAAGTATAATTGGTGGCGCAGAATGAAGAAAGACATTGTTGCGTATGTGGCTCGATGTTTTGATTGTCAGCAGGTTACGTACGAACATCATAGGCGTGGTGGGTTGTTCCAGAAGATTGAGATTACTGAGTGAAACTGGGAGTGTATAACTATGGACTTCATTGTTGGGCTCCCATGAACTCAGAGGAAGTTTGATGTAGTATGGGTTATTGTTGATAGGCTAGCCAAGTTAGCACATTTAATTCCTATGGCACTCTCATATTCTTCTGAGAGGTTAGGTTGGATCTATATTTGGGAGATTGTTCGTCTTCATGGTGTGTCTGTGTCCATCATCTCGGACCACGGTACGCAGTTTACCTCACATTACTGAAGAGCAGTTCAGCAAGAGTTAGGCACACAGGTCGAGTTGAGCACAACATTTCATCCTCAGACGGATGGGCAATCCGATTGGACTATTTAGATTTTGAAGGATATGCTCCGAGCTTGTGTCATTGTTTTGGAGGTTCGTGGGATCAATTCTTGCTTTTAGAAGAGTTCTCCTATACCAACAACTACAAGTTGAGTATATAAATAACTCCTTATGAGGCTTTATATAGTAGGCAATGTCGGTCGCTGATTGGATGGTTTGAGCCGGGAGAGGCTCGGTTGTTAGGTCCAAACCTAGTACAAAATGCCTTGGACAAGTTTAGGATCATTCAGGATAGACTTCGTACAGCTCAGTCCAGGCAAAAGAGCTATGCTTCGTAAGGTTCGTGATTTGGATTTCATGGTTCGTTAATTGGTATTGTTTGGGGTCTTGCCTATGAAGGGCGTGACGAGATTTGGAAAGAAGGGAAAGCTAGCCTTAGGTTCATTGGCCCGTTTGAGATTCTTGATCATGTGGGAGATGTGGCTTACAAACTTACATTGCCGTCGAGCTTATCAGCTATGCACCTAGTGTTTCACATGTCCATGCTTTAGAGATATCACGACGATCCATCCCACGTGTTAGACTTCAGCACTATCCAATTAAACAAGGATTTTTCCTATGAGGAAGAGATGGTAGATATTCTAGACTGGCAGGTTCGTCAGTTGAGATCAAAGATTTTCTCGTCTGTTAGTGTTTAGAGGAGAGGTCAGCCTGTTGAGGCATCAACCTGGGAGTCCGAGTCTGATATGCAGGGCCATTATCCCCATCTTTTCCCAGACTTAGGTACTTCCTTCATATGTTTGTTCGAGGATGAAAAATTGTTTTAGAGGTGGAGGATATGATGACCCAAAAAGCCGTCACTTTTTTTAGAAACAAATTTAGTGTTCTGAGGCCTAAAAACCTCCTTTTACCTCACCTCAATTTGCGTACGCTGTCCGAACGCGTAGCCGGAAAGCTATTATGTAAAAGATTGTGCAAAATGATGAGTTTTTCCTTTAAAATGAATTTAAGTTGACTTCGTTCAATATTTTGAGCAAACAAACCCGGATCTGTGTTCCGACGATCTTGGGAGGTCCATAAGAAGGGCGTATGACAGGAATCAGATTCAGAGGTCCCTAACCCGAGAAATAAATTTTTAAAGAAAATTACTTTCTGAAAAATATATGTATTTTTAAAATAGAATGTTCTAAATATTCTGATGGTATCAGGCCCGTATCTTGGTTCCGTAGCCCAGTACAAGTCTTATATGTATTTTAAGATGAGTTTGTAAAATTTGGTGAAATGACGTGAATCAGACTTTATTTGAGAAAAATTGAGAAATTTGATGTTCTTAAGTAATTTCATGATTTTGAGGCTAAATTCAAAATTGTTGATGTTATTTTGGTGATTTGAATGCACAAGCAAGTCCGTATGAAGTTTTATGGTTGGTATACATGTTTGGTTGGAACCCCGAGGGTTTGGGTGAGTTTTGGATAGGCCACGGGGTCGAATTTGGACTTGGGAAAATTGCAGGTTTTCAGCTGGGATGATCAGGTCTGTAGGCTTCGCAAATGCGAGCTCGCAAATGCAACAAATCCTCGCAAACGGGAAGAAGGGAGTGGGACAGCCTTAGTCGCAAATGCGATTGTTTTCTCGCGAATGTGAAATCGTATTTGCGAATGGTCTCTTGCTAATGCGGATAAGGGACCTGGGCAACCTTTATCGCAAATGGGGTTCTCCATTTGCGAATGGTCTCTCGCAAATGCGAAGAGGATCTGAAAGTTGATTGGGTCCCAAATGCGAAAGTTCCAGTTTTCTTAGGGTTTGCAATTGCGAACCGTTGTCGCAATTGCGACATCAGAGACCTGTATATTCACACTTAGACGCATTTTCAACCATTTTTTATATCTTTTTCAAAACCAAAACACTCTAAGGCAATTTTTATAAGGCAATTTCTTCTCCAAATATATTGTAAGTTATTTCTAACTCGTTTCTTCAATCTCTAACATCTTTTCACATGATTTCAACTCAAAAGCAAAGGTTTTCATGGGAGAAATTGGGTGTTTTGGGTAGAACCTAGGTTTTTTAAAATTTGGGGATTTGGACCTCGATTTGAGGTATGATTTCAAAATAAATTATATATTCGAGTTTGTGAGTGAATGAGTATTCGTTTTTTTTTCAAACCTCGGGTTTTGATCATGTGGGACCGAGGTCAATTTTTGACTTTTTGCAAAAAACTTTAGAAAATTATTTCCATGCATTAGAATTAATTCATTTAGCACTTATTGATACAATTAAGTAACTTATGGCTAGATACTGTCACACCTCTTTTTTGGCTTACGCGTGGTTACCCCGAAAGATGACACGTGTATAGGAGTTTTTTCCAATTAAACTGACATTATTCGAGATGGGATTAATTATTTATTTCAAAATTCGCCACTTGGGATAAGTTTGGCTTTTGGTGTCCCAAGTCACTGGTTTATTTAAAATCCCAAATCGAGGAAATTTCGACTACCCAATTGGAGTTTGCGAACTAGAAATTTGTGAGTAAGGAATTCTGTTGACCCGAGGGAAGGTGTTTGGCACCCTTAGATCCCGTGGTTCTAGCACGGTCTCTTAAACTCATAATAAGTGACTAGAGATCTGATTTGCTATACCTGTTTAAACCTATAATGCAATTTTAAATTATTAATCGGTTTTAATATATACATTAGAAAAACTTGTAATGTTATTAAAACACGTCCCGAATCACGTCACATAAATGCACTCGAAATTTTTGACATATTTTAATGCTATTGAGAATGGGATTTGGGTCACATAAATGCGCACCCGTATTTAGAAAAAGTGAATTATTAGACTATTGCGCCTAATACAATTACGCGTTTGCAACTTTGCGAGGGCCATGAAATTTACTAAATGGCTCACCTCGATTTTAAGGGTAAAGAATATAAATTGAATTTCGGAGGGTCATAAATCATTTGTTTTACCTAATACGGATTGGGGCTTGCTAAGTTTGGCGCAATTGGGCCCAAGTCTGCCTTAAACTCGTGTGGCCCCATTATTGTGAACATTGGCCCAGATAGAGACCGTTAGCCCAATGCATGGCATGCGAGCCTTCATATTAAGCTTTCATGGAGGCATAGCAAGGGTCTAGACAAACATGTAATGGCACACTAAGATGGTCTTTGTTAGAACGAATTTGACTGCATATCTCGATTTTAATCAAGGCTACTAAACAACCTACTGTGTGAAATTTATCTCCTGCTTTGAGTTTTATTAACGAATATGAGAAACTCACATAGCTCAACACATACATTGACATTTTTTAAATCCTGACTCATTGTTTCAACCATTTAAACTAAAAACTAAATTAAATCCAAACTTCTTTGAGAGCACAGACATACATCCACTTTTAGATTCATAATGCAAATTAGACTCAAACTAATGTACGAGATCCACAAACTATTATTCATGCAGATTTTAAATCCTAATCTCAAAATGAAGCAGTATAGTGCCAAATGAACATATTTATAAGCCTAGCCTAAACAAAATTGTTACCCCAGATAATCAATAGCATACTATACTCGTATATTTAAGGAGATAGAGAAACAATGAGCGAAGTCCTTCATATGAAATCAAACTGAACTGGCAAGCTAAACTATCTACATAAAGTACTAATCAAGTAGGGCATGTTTAGAATCTAATACATGTATACATCTCTTTTAAGAAAAGTGTAAAGGAGAAAATTACAAGGGAAACTAATCACAAAGCAGACTAAACATAGAAATATGCCGTTTCCATTTCTCAATTTCCAATTCGAACATCACATTGCAGGAGTTCAAGGATGTGTACCTGGGATTTAGACAACAAAACAAGAGAAGGTAAGGGAGCAACAATAGCAACAACAGAACTCAGCAAAAATGCAATCAATTCTGAGCCCAAGAGTGGAGTTAGGCAACCCAAAGGCAACTCGAGTGGGAAATAAACCAAAATGTCCAACTAATGCTTAAAAGAATAGTGAATTCAATCCATCTTCACACTAAAGGATTCAGGAAATGCTTTTTATAAATTAAAACTCCAAAAATACTGAAAGTTCTGATGAAACATTAATTTAATTATTAATTAGAACCTAAATCATCAGAATATATCAGCTCTCCTTTTTTTCCATCCTCTTTTCAGTGATATCCATCTCTTTTTATAGCCAAATGTCTAGGGCAACATTACTATTGTTTTTTGCTGAAAGTCCCTCTTTCAATTTCATGTTTTTATCTATGTGACCCTTCATTTTGCCTTGTTGCTCAAGTAATTGCAGTAAATCTACTGATTTTATGCTGAAGACCCCTTCTAGAAAGGCCTAAACATTTCTACCATCATCTCTATTTCATGGATTACCCACATTACCCTTATTTGTCCCTAATATTACCAAAGCTAAACTGAAAGTTCTATATTTCCCTTACTTGTCTAAAAATTATCAAATGATTAGCAAGGAAATACTGTATCACCTGTGAACTACTAATTTAGTACTAAAACTTCCTAGTTAATCCCACTTTGATACTAAACAAAACACATGCTAATATTGCAGTACTGGGATTCACTGAAGGACAGCTTCCCTTCAGATATCTTGGAGTTCCTCTGGATTCAAAGAAGCTAGCTATTCAACACTATTTGCCTCTTATTGAGAAGATTACAGCAAGAGTCACTTGCTGGTCAGCCAAATTGTTATCCTATGCTGGCAGAACTCAATTGATCAAGTCAGTGATTTTTGGAATGCAGATGTAGAACTTATCTCTGGACAGGTAAAGCTACACTCTCCAGGAGAGCACTTGTTGCCTGGGACAAGGTACGCCAACCTATCTCCTCTGGGGGTCTTAATATTCTAAGGATGGATGTCTGGAATAAAGTAGCCATAGCCAAATTGCTTTGGGATTTGGCTAGGAAAAAGGACTGTCTATGGGTCATATAGGTGCATTCTTACTATATCAAGAATAGGAGCATTGACACAATTCTGTGCCAACCAACTCTTATTGGGTGGTCAAAAAGATACTGGATAGTAGAACATTGGTGATGAACAATACTCAGCTGCAAGGTGACTTTACAAGCAGGCTGCAAAGTGTCTGCATGCTGGGAAAATTTCAGATACACAAGTTGTATATTGCTTTGCTGCCTGAGTTTCCTAAGGCTGCATGGAGGAACCTAATGCTTATTTCAAATGTTCTTCCTAAGCACAAGCTTACTTTTTGGTTAGTTGCTCAAAATAAGCTCCCCACAGTTGAGAGGTTACAGATTCTGGGCATACAAATTCCAACACTGTGTGCATTCTGTAAACTGCATGATGAAGAGTTTAAACATCTGTTTTTTAAATGTGATATCACCAACAGAATATGGAGAAGAATTTGTGTATGGCTGGGACACTCCAGGATCATTGGCAGCTGGGAAAATGAAGTACACTAGATTTGTAGCAAAGCTCGAAGCAAGATTTGGCAGAATTCTATCACAGCAGCAGCTTTTGTAAACACTACTGCTATCATTTGGAGGGAAAGGAACCATATTCGTTTTGAAGGTGCAACTTTTGTAGAAGACATGGCATGTCGTGAGATTGCAACACTTCTACATCTTAGGGGCAGAAGATGTAAACATTGGCAGATTGGATTGAGCAAACTTAATTCTTATCCTTAGAGAGATCACATTGATACATACAAATGTATAGATAGTATTAGCTGATAGTTACTAGAGCAGTGTAATAGTTAGTCCATACTACTGCCAATCTTGATACATTGTAAATATTTTGATATTAATGATATACGACAGTTGGATCAAAAAAAAATGTTACTCAAAAAAAAACACATGCTAATATTCTTCAACAAATAATTTCAAACAATCCAAACTATCTCTAAATGGACTTATACTGCATCCAATGTCTTTTTTAACCTCGGAGGTGCCTGGGGTTGCTTGAGAGGGCTTGGTGGGGGTGTATACTAGGTGAGAGATACAAACAATTTTTAGATGTGGTTCTTGTAAAGACTGGTGGCATTTTAATGGTGTTGGGTGGCAGGGGAAGGTGTTGGGTGGTAAAGCGCGGCAGTCACCGCTGTGCATGGCGGTGCTGCCAGGTTCAAGTGAATATTTGGAGTGTTGGAAGTATGTTCGATGGTGGATTTTGATATGGTGAGGGTGGGGTGGTGAGAGGAGTCACTGGTGATAGTTTGAGGGTGTTTCGCCGCCGGCCGCCTCCATGGACGGCGGAGTTTCCCTATTTTAATTGAATATTCGAGCATATCGACGAGGATTTGAAGTGTGATTCTTATGGGATGGAAAAAGGAGGGTGGGACGCTATTATGGTGTAAATTTGGAGGGTATTGGGGCTACGCCGCTGGGGGCGGCGATTTCCGGCCAGCGGCAGATGGTGGTTCTGTGACGGTTCATAGGCGGTGAGGATGTTCAGGCTCTGAACTGTACGAGGAGGAGAGTTGTGGTCTCTGTGGCTATTACATGCGTTTGGACATATTTATTTGCTTTGAGGGAAGCTGCTAGGGCAATTAGATGGGTTGTAACGGATGGTTGGGATGGCCTGCCCCAAAATGAGCTCGTTTTGGGACGTAACGTGTGGATTGGGTCAGGGACCCATCGTTGGGCTGGGCAGGATGTTGTTTACAAGGTGATATGGTTTTGTGCCACCCAGGTCTGGCCCAATTGTGGTCAGCCTGGGTGGTTATATGTATGTACATATATATATATATATATATATATATATATATATATATATATATATATATATATTCTTTTTGTTTTAATTAATTCCCAATTTCATTTAAAAAAAATCCTAATTAACACAAATAAAATGCAACAAGTTGAAATTAAACAAAATGATTAAAAAATACCAGAAATATTACTTGCACATATTTTTTTATATTTTCTATTTGTAAAAATGACTCTAATTAACAATTATTTCGGCAAAAACATGAACTTAAACCCTAAATGATTTTAAAGCATGCATTGATGAAAATACGCTGGCACGCAATTAAATTCTAAAATTAAAATACTAAAAATAAATATTTAATTAAAATCCTAAACTTTGAGAGTCCTGTAGGAGCCGTTTCAACATGGTAAAATCATATGCTCACAGCTGCCCCTCTTTGCGCGGGAACACGAAGAGTTTTCGTGCAAAGACAAGTGAGCAAATATGAGCAGTTTTCGTCCGATTGAATACTCCATGTGAAGCATTTTGAAAACTTTCTGACCGAACCTTGCTTCAATGGTGTCCTAGCGGGAATCAGGTCAGTGTAGTTTTGGGAGTTTTGGTAGCTGGGACTACCGGGAAACTGTGATTTCACGGCTGTTGCTGCTAATTCTGCTTGCTAAGCTCCTTATTACACCAAAAGAAAATCAAAAGCTGGGCTAAATAAGCCTATCAACTACGAGTTACAAGACTCCTATCTATGAGTCTCTTGAAGCTTGATCTTGAGTCATTAACTAGCCCTTGTAGCAGACTCTGATATGAATCTTGATGCTCATTAGCTGCAAATGCTGGTTTATTCTTCATTTTTGAGATAAAGCAGGACATGCAGAGTTTGTGTCTTCAATTAGACTATGGATAGTCCGTGTCTTTATCCGCTTCATCATTTTGAATTCGCTTCTTTTGTCCTTTTTCTTTTCTTTTGTTCTGAATTGATATTCATTCTATCAGTCATTCCGAATCTTGCGCCTAAAGGTGAAACTTGCTCAGACACCGACACAATCAAACGAACGAAATTTTCTGCCCAAATTTTCACCAGAAAATTTCACGAGTTATTTTCAATACACATCTATGCTATTCTTTATTGAAAACAATAAAAATTTGAATTGTGTATCCCTGGGAAAAATTGCTAGGTTATGCTGGGAAAGAGAAAGGGTTGCTTCTGGGGATAAGATGAGAATCCATGGGTTATGCCTCGATAGGAATGAAAAAGGGTCTCTGTGAGAATGGAAGGAAAAGATTCACGAGTTATGCCAGGATATGAAAGTTCCTTTTGAGGATGGAAGGAGGGTCATGGATTATGAATATATACCTGGGTTATTCCAGGGGATCCACAGGTTATTCCGGGGTGAATGAAAAGTTCCTAGGTTATGCTAGGGAGATCCACGGATTATTCCGGGATGAATGAAAATTCCTAGTTTATGCTAGGGAGATCCACGTGTTATGCTGGGACTGGAATGAGATCCTGGGTTATGCCAGGAGAATCCGCTGGTAGTATCAGGATGAATGAAAAATCCTAGGTTATGCTAGGGAGATCCGCGGGTTACGCCGGTATTGGAAGGAGATCCTGGGTTATGCCAGGGGAATACACGGGTTATGCCGGGATGAATGAAAAAAATCCTAGGTTAAGCTAGGGAAATCTGCGGGTTATGCCGAGATTGGAAGGAGATCCTGGGTTGTGCCTGGGGAATCCACGGGTTATGCCGGCATAAATGAAAAAATCCTAGGTTATGCTAGGGAAATCCGTGGGTTATGCCAGGATTGGAAGGAGATCCTAGGTTATGCCAGGGGAATCCACAGGTTATGCCGGGATGAATGAAAAGTCCTAGGTTATTCTAGGGAAATCCACGGGTTATGCCGGGATTGGAAGGAGATCCTGGGTTATGCCAGGGGAATCCACGGGTTATGCTGGGATGAATGAAAAAATCCTAGGTTATGCTAGGGAAATCCTCGGGTTATGCCGGGATTGGAAGGAGATCCTGGGTTATGCCAGGGGAATCCACGGGTTATGCTGGGATGAATGAAAAAATCCTAGGTTATGCTAGGGAAATCCACGGGTTATGCCAGGATGTGAAGGAGATCCTGGGATATGCTAGGGGAATCAACGGGTTATGCCGGGATGAATGAAAAATCCAAGGTTATGCTAGGGAAGTACGCGGGTTATGCCGGGATTGGAAGGAGATCCTGGGTTATGATAGGGGAATCCACGGGTTATGCCGGGATGAATGAAAAAATCCTAGGTTATGCTAGGGAAATTCGGGGGTTATGCCGGGATTGGAAGGAGATCGTGGGTTATGCCAGGGGAATCCATGGGTTATACTGGGATGAATGAAAAAATCCTAGGTTATGCTAGGGAAATCCGCGGGTTATGCCGGGATTGAAAGAGAATTTCTAGGTTATGCTAGGGGATATGCAATGTAGTGGAGGACCACAGAGATCTTTTTGACTTTGCTGGGGATGGAGGAGGAAAGGAACAACCCTTAGGTTATGCTAATGGTAGGGGAGCGTTAACTCCTAGACTATGCTGGGGAGTAGAGAGTTTAGGGAGGGAATCCTTAGTTTATGCTGGGGATGTGGAGGGAAACTTCCCGGGATGTGGAGGAAGGAGACTTCTAGGATTATGCCGGAGGGGGTGGAATGTAATCCTTAGGTAATGCCTGGGAAATCAACAAGCTGCACAAGGGGGAACCAGGGATTGGGATCTCGTGCTATCATGCTTATTTACGAGTTTGCAGAAAAATGAAAAGAAACTTCCCTTTTGTTATTTGCTCAATACCATCTTTGGTCCTTGTGCCCATCCTTTGGTTGTTTTTTTCCGTTGTTCCTTCTGCTTTTCTAGGTTGCACCTGCGTCTATTTTAGTTCAGAAATAAAACAAACTGTTAATTTGAACAGTGATTGGTTTTGCGGCCTTGTCACGCTTGATTTCAAATTCCTTTGTGTTCAAAAACCAACCCTTGACTTTCAATTCTTGCTTGTTGATCGGTTAGGGGGGTCCTCATTTTGGGTTGGCTTTTGTTTCCAAAGCCTTGGGTTATGAGTTTTGTCCCGCCTTTGATTTTGGGCTTGTCTTTGGAACTTTTGATAAGAATCAACATCTTGTTTGGCTTAAAACCCCTCCGATTTTGCTTCACTTTCATTGACCTTTGACTTTGAATTTCCTTCCTTTTATTTCCCTGCTCTTGAGGAATTAACAGTCCTGATCAACCAGGATTGGCTAAGCGAGCTTGACGATGTCGGGCATTCACTTAGTTCTTGCCAGGAGAAACCCACAAGGCCAGCCCTGCTACCTTTCTTAAGGAATTGTCAGGACATCAAAATTAAAGTGGAACGGAGTGAAGCATGAATTTAGAGAGGTATGTTCTTTTGAGGGAAAGAGGGAAATTATCAGGACATATAAGTCGGCTTTAAATGGCAACGACATGCTTCTTGGACTTAATACCCGGCCCAAACCATTTTTGCTTTCTGACTTCAACTTTTCTAAAACCAAAGAAACTTATTCAGGCCTAGGCAGCAATATTTCCTCTTTTCGGCTGACGGCGCCCTTTTCGGGTTTTTGCCAATCGACCTCTCTCATTTCTCTTCTCCCGTCGCCCGATAGCGCTCTTTTGCGAGTTTTTGCTAAACAGACTCTATCATTTTGTTTTTCTCTGCTCGCCGTCGCCTTATGGTGCCTGGAGGTTTTCACCGATAAGACTCTCTCATTTTCTTTCTCTCAAAAATTTGATTGGCGCCGAACCCCAACAACAGTATTTTTCCTCCCCGAGGATCTATAACTTTATGACTATTCGGGCAGATTTGTAACCGATCCAATACATTTATACCCCAGTTTTTATTTTTCTGGGTGAATGGTGTTTTTATTTTGACATGACTGAATATCAGGGAGAGGCTACCTACGTATCCTTTCGGAATCTAGTCAGACATAGTTCAGGAAACTTTCCTAAACTAATTTTGTTTGTATTCTTCTTTCTTTTTATTTTGCATTTTTCTTTTCTTTTATTTTGCATTTTCTCTTTTTTTTTCATTTTTTTTCATTTTTTTGAACAACATTTATGGGTTACAAAGAGGGTGAGGGCAACGGAAAAGCAAAGTCTTTGTCATTTCAATCAACTGGGGTTATTGTTGCAGGGGATTCTAACATAATGCCTATTTACTGCGTCTGCATTTACCGCTGCCTCGGGCTCTTCTCCTTCAACGTCGCCCAGGTACAATGCTCCTTAGGCAATTTCTTTCTGATAATGTATGGACCTTTCCAATTTGGAGCGAATTTTCCTTTGGCTTCCTGATGATGGGGAAGTATCCGTCTCAAAACCATCTGCCTGACTTCGAAATTCCAGGGGTGTACTTTCTTATTGTAAGCACGGGCCATTCTTTGTTAGTACAACTGCCCGTTGCATACCTTGGCCATTCGTTTTTCATCAATTAATGCCAGCTGCTCCAACCGGGTTTTGACCCATTCATTATCTTCAATTTCTTCTTCGACAATCACTCGGAGTGAAGGGATTTCTTCCTCTGCGGGTATAACAGCCTCAGTTCCATAAACCAGCAAATAGGGGGTTGCTCTTACCGATGTACGTACTGTGGTACGATATCCCATCAGTGCGAAGGGCAACTTTACATGCCATTGCCTCGAGCTTTGAATCATTTTCCTCAAGATCTTTTTGATGTTCTTGTTAGCTGCTTGGACCGCACTATTAGCTTTGGGCCGGTAGGGAGTGGAGTTTCTACGTGTTATCCTGAATTGTTCACATATCTCTCCCATCAGCGGACTGTTTAGATTAGCTGCATTGTCAGTAATGATGGAAGCGGGAATCCCGAAGCGACATATGTTGGAATACACAAAATCCACTACCTCTTTCTTGGTAACAGACTTGAGGCTGATGGCCTTAACCCATTTTGTGAAATAATCAATGGCGACCAATATAAATCTGTGCCCATTTGAGGCTTTTGGCTTGATCGGCCCAATGACGTCCATACCCTAGGAGGCAAATGGACATGGTGCTGATATAGGGTGTAGTTCATTTGGTGGTGAATGAATCAAATCACCGTGCACCTGGCATTGATGACATTTACGGACAAAGCTGAAGCAGTCTTTCTCCATGGTCGTCCAATAATAGCCAGCTCGGAGTATCTTCTTTGCTTGTACATAGCCGTTCATATGGGCCCCACACACGCCCGCATGTACTTCATGCATAATTCTCCCGGCTTCTTTGGCATCCACACATCTCAAAAAATTAAGATCTGGAGTCCTTTTATACAAAGTGTCATCACTTAAGAAGAAATTGCTCGCGTGCCGTCAGATGGTTTTCTTTTGTTCTCTGGTGGATTGCTCAGGGTACTCCTGTGCTTTCAGTAATCTCGAGATGTCGTATTACCAAGGCTATGGGCTGGGCTCTGCTTCGGTTGTATTACAATACCCATGTCTTTCTTTGATTTGGATTTGTAAAGGATCAACATAGGCGTTCCCAGGGTATGGTAACATGGAGGCCAAGGCTGCGAGTGCATCTACTAACTCATTGTGGCAACGGGGAATATATCTGAATTGTACCAAGCTGAATCATTTTTTTAGGTCTTCCACATATTATCTGTGCGGGAAGAGCTTAATGTCCCTTGTCTCCCATTCTCCTTGAGCTTGTCGGATGATCATATCGGAATCTCCCATGATTAGTAACTCTTCGACATCTTAGTTAATATACATGTTCATGCCCATAATGCAAGCCTCATATTCAGATGAATTATTGGTACAGAAGTACAGGAGTCTGGCTGTTGATGGATAATGCTGGCCTGTGGGTGAGATTAAAATTGCCGCAATCCCTACACCCTTTGCATTTGCTGCTCCAGCGAAGAACCCTTTCCAGACGGGGTGTCCTCAGCTGCTATTTCCAATGAGTTCACTTCTTCATCAGGGAAGTAGGTGTTTAATGGCTTATATTCGTCATCAACTTGGTTCTCTTCCAGATGATCTGCAAATGCTTGAGCTTTCATACCGTACGAGTGGCATAAACAATGTCGAACTTGGGAGCAAGATCTGCCATTTAGCCAATCGCCCTATGGGCATTGGTTTTTGGAATATGTACCTTAGCGAATCTAGTCTGGTTATGAGGTACATGGTATGATCTTGCAGATAATGCCATAACTTCTGAGCTACCCATGTCAAGGCGCAACACATTCTTTCAAACAATGTGTACTTGGCCTCGTAACTGGTAAACTTTTTGCTCAAATAATAAAAGGCCTGCTCTTTCTTTCCCGTGGCGTCATGCTACCCGAGAATACAGCCGAAAGAATCTTCCAAGGCTGTTAGATAGAGAAATAATAGCCTTCCTAGTTCTGGCGGAACCAAAACTTGTGGATTGGACAAGTATTGTTTTATTCTATCAAAAGCTTCCTGACACTCGACCGTCCACTTAACTGCCGCATCCTTTTTCAGTAGCTTAAATATGGGCTCACATGTTGAAGTCAACTGGGCGAGGAATCAGCTGATGTAATTCAATCTTTAAAATATACTCATTACATCCTTTTTGGTCTTTGTCGGGGGAAGATCCCGAATGGATTTGATCTTGGTTGTATCCAATTCGATGCCTCTTTGGCTGACGATGAACCCAAGAAGTTTGCCCGACAGGACCCCAAATGCACACTTTGATGCAAATTTAATTTGAAATCATATTTGCGGAGCCTTTCAAAAAATTTCCTCAAGTCCTTTACATGATCGCCTTGAGTCTTAGATTTGATAATCACGTCATCCACATACATCTCTATTTCTCGATGCATCATGTCATGAAAGATGGTGGTCATAGCCCTCATGTATGTTGCCTCGGCATTTTTCAATCCAAAAGGCAAAACTCTGTAACAGTATGTTCCCTAAGGTGTGATAAAGGCGATTTTCTAAGCATCTTCCTCATCTATCAACACTTGGTTGTATCCTGCATAGCAATCTACGAAGGATTAGATCGCATTCTTGGCACAATTATCGACAAGGATGTGGATGTTGGGCAGAGGGAAGTTATCCTTGGGATTTGCCTTGTTCAAATATCTGTAATCCACACACACTCGAGTTTTCCCGTCTTTCTTCGGCACCGGATTGGCCAGCTATGTGGTGGAACAAACTACCCGGATTACCCCTGCTTCAAGTTGTTTTGTAATCTCCTCTTTGATTTTGTTGTTGACATCAGGCTTGAACTTTCTTTGTTATTGTTGGACCGGAGGGCATTCGGGGTATGTTGACAACTTATGGACTACCAAATCCATACTCAAACCGGGCATGTCGTCGTAGGACCACACAAATACGTCTTTAAATTCCTACAGGAGTTGAACCAATGAATCCCGTATTTCTTTATTCACTTGGATGCTTATTTTTTTTTTTAATTTCATCGAGATTTCCCAAGCAAACAGGTTCAATATCATTTAAGTAGGGCTTAGGTTTGTTTTCAAAGTTTTCCAACTCTCGCTTGATTTCCCTAATAGCCTCTTATTTATCGTATTCTAATTCTTGGTTCATTATTTCACAGATGGATAGCAAGTTTGGGTCGTGGCATAAAGTTCGCGAGCATGTCGTATTATTTAAAGCCGCATTATTGGGACTGAAAGAACAAATGAAAAATAAAGAAAGACAAAAATGAGAGAAAGGCAAAGAGGTGTGAATGAGAAAATATTTATTTTATTTCGTTGAACTTATAAGATAACATGATTTACAATTGAGATTTTAAGTGTTAAAGGAAAACAAACAGCCGAACTATACCCTGAAATAGCTCGCGGTGTGGGAAGAAGTAGCAATACGGGACTACCGGGTCTCCCGCCTGACCGGAAAAGGTGTGGCCTTCCATTTTTGAAGTTTGGTACTTGTCCCCATATAAAGCACTTCAGTGGCGCTTGAACCTTCTCCTGGTTGGACCATGTTTACTTCGTAGAGCAACTCCCTCATAGCCCCGCAGATCTCATCAATTTTTTCTGCCGTGAAGGTTTCTTCTTCCTCCTCCTCACTGTACTTGGGTTTTACAAAGGTTTTGTACAAGTGGGGTAGGGGTCGTGGTAAGGCCCATCCCTGATGCTTTCTACGATTGACCGAGGTGATATCTTCTGAGGTTGGATGAAAGCCCAGTCAAAAGAAATTTTCTGCAACAGGCAAGACGACCGGCTCGGTTATGCCTTGTATGGAGCTCTGAGTCCCTCGCCTGGTTTGAAACCTTGGCGCGTCATTTCCCTCGCTAGCATAATTGAAGCATTTGATAGGAAAGGCTGGGGGAACGGCTTTCCCTCTTCATGCTGGTCGGCTACTATGACTTCAAAAGCCTGATAGACTATGTGTTCACTCACTTCCTTGGCTTCTAGACAAGGAACAGAGGGGTCCCCGTATATCGATTGTTCGTTCTCTCCATAAACTACAATCTCCGAGTTTTCATACTCAAATTTCAGCATTTGGTGCAAGGTAGAAGGCACTGCCCCTGCTGCATGAATCCACGACCTTCCTAGGAGGTAGTTGTAGGAGGTGTCCATGTCAAACACCTTTAATGTTACTTCGAAGTCGACTGGACCAATAGTGAGCACCAAATAAATTTCACCTATGGTGTACCTTTTTATTCCATCGAAGGCTCGGACACATACGTTGTTAGGACGGATCCTCCCTGTCCTAATCTCCATTCTCTTCAAGGTAGACAGTGGGCATATGTCTACTCCGGAACAACCGTCGACCATCACTCTTTTGACATAATATCCCTCACACTTGACAGTGAGGTGTAAAGCCTTTTTGTGAGTAGCTCCTTCCGGAGGTAAGTCATTCTTACTAAACGATACCTGGTTGATAGCGAAGAATCTCTCCGCCATATTCTCTAGTTGCTCAACAGAGGTCTCAGCTGGTACATAAGCTTCATTTAGAGTTTTGGCCAACACCTGTTGATGCTCAGGAGATTTCATCAAGAGTGAGTAAAGAAATCTACTCAGGGGATTTTCGGAGCTGATCCACCACTTCGTACTCCGGCATTTTCATTTTCTGGAAGAAAGCTTCTGCCTCCTCAGCATTCACTGGCCTCTTCGGCGAAAATCATTGTTCGGTAACGGCGTTCACCTATTCCATATTTGAGTATTTCTTTATGGGATAATCTTTTTGAGCTTCCCCGAGGACTTCTTTGCCCTTTTATGTAACGATGGTTTCCTGATAATTGCAAGGGACGGCTGAAGGGTTGGTCATGGGCTTCTGCAGTGCGCGGCCGATAAATACGGGCCCATTTAGCGCGGGTGGTTTAATCGATCCCCGTACCACATAAGCTTTCTTGGGCATATACATGATTTTGTTCAGCTCGAACCTTATTGGAATGCTTAAAGTGTGCTGCTTTACTTTACGTCCTCGTGGGATGTAGAGTATTGTTTCTTTGGTATGAGTCGTCTCAGCTTTGACCTCAACCTTCTTTTCTGTTTCGGGGAATTTGGCTTCATTCATTTTCTTTTCTTCTATCTTTTTCAGGGTGACTTTTGGTTTTCTGTCTGCCTCGACGATGGCTTTCAGAGCGGAATCAAATTCTTTATCCTCGCAGATCATTCCGATGACCTACGCGTTGTTGTGAGCCGGTAATGGGTTATCAGTTACATTTGGGACCTCTGCATCTCCTAGTACTATCTTCCTATGATCTATCAAATCCTCCACTACTTGTTTTAAGGTCTACAATTTTCGGTATCATGTCCCTCTGCCCCAGAGTGGTAAGCGCAACGCATGACCCTTTGGTAAGAAGGTGATTTGGGATTCTGTCTGTTTGGGAGTACAGGCTGGAGGAGACCTATATAGACTAACTTTGGGAATAGGCTAGCGTAGGATTCTCCTATTGGGGTGAAGTTTTGTCTCTTGGGTGGATCCCTAGGACGAGAATTATTTTGCTGAGGGCGGGGATTGTAGTGATTCTGAGGAGGCTAATTTCTTGGGGCTTGATTTCTATTATTCTGCTATTGAGGTCGAGTAAAGGGCTGAGCGTTCATAATTGCATAGGGTTAAGGGACATAGTGAATGTCTCTATGATGGTAGTAATGTTGAGGTTCTCTTTCAGAGAATGCATGCATGTGAGTATGTTGTTTCCTCATTCCGGAGGTTGCCATAGATGCTTCCTCCTTTTTCTTGTTCCTTGGGATTCCTCCCGCCCCTCCTTGTATGGCCTGGGAAGTGGCTCTTATGACGGATTGACTCAGAATCCTCCCTGTTTTGAGGCCATTCTCTACCATCTCCCCAACATTTGCCTCTGAAAAAGGTTTACCCTTGGTCGACATCATATTCCGAAAGTAATCTGCCTCTTGGGCTTGCAAAAAGACAGTGACCATCTCTATTTTGTTCATTGGAGGATTTACTCTCGATGCTTGCTCTCGCCATTTAGTAGCATATTCTCTGAAGCTTTCAGCGGGTTTCTTCTTCAAGTTGGCTAGGGAATTCTTATCCAGGGCGATGTCGATGTTGTACTGGAATTGCCTTACAAAGTCTCTGGCGAGGTCATCCGAGACGTGCCATCGGGTAATGTCCTGATCTATGTACCATTCGGATGAAATACCCACTAAGCTCTCCCAAAAGTACGCCATCAGGAGTTCTTCCTTCCCGCCAGCTCCACGTAGTTGATTGCAATACTTTTTCAAATGGGCGATGGGGTTGCCGTGGCTATCGTATTTTTTGAATTTCGGCATTTTAAACAGCAAAGGAAGATGTACGTGGGGTAGTAAGATACACTTTTCTGTCCACTTAGTCCTGGCATGTTCTTCAGGCTTTGCTCAATACTATTCATTCTCCTTGTGACTTGATCTTGTTCGGGCATTTTAGAAGTTTTGTCTTGCACATGGGTAAGTTCATATGCTGGCTGAGGGTAGTTGTATGTGGGGTACGGGGGAGGCTAATTTTGGTAGCTAGGAGTTTGGAATGTAAAGGCTGTGGGGTCAAACACGGGCCTCGGTACTGCAGGCTGTGTGGTCGCTACACACGGAGGGGTCGTAAAGATGTTGGGAACTGGCCCAGATGTAAGCATCGTAGGGTGGGTTTCAGAAGGCGCCCCAACAAAATTAGTTGATATGCTGTGCTGCCCCAGGAGAATATTTGGGTGAGTGATAGGGATGGTGGAGGTACCCACTGACCTTGGAAAAAGCTTCGGAAATCCAGGGATAATGCTGGGAGGTTCTTTCCTATTGGTCCAGTCATCCCGCATTTCCATAAATCGGAGCCGCAGGATCCTATTCTCTTCAGCTGCTGCAGATTCAGAGGCTGGTACTCCTATAATTGGGTTGTCCTCTGGAATAGGGACGACTGGTAGAGTCATTTCAGTCGACATCTCAATAGTTCCCTTAGACCTAGTGAAGTATCCGTGTGAATCCAGTTTAACACAAACCAATCACTGTCCTTAAAACACCTGTACTGGACACTAGAAAATGGAATTAGTTTGGGGTAGATAACAAACAGGAAATCACATGTTGGGCATGATGAACCTATGCAGATAATGGGTTTGTATATGCTTGCTATGGTCGCATGTGTCATCCCGGCATTTATTCCAATTTCCTTTTTGTTTCCTACATTTTATTCCCTTTTTTTCTTCTTTTTTTTTTGAAAAATTACTTTTTAAAGAATACAGTTGAATCCTAGAGATTGCCTACGTATCATGACTTTGCATGAATCAGACCGAGCGTAGTTCATGGAAACAAAAGGTTAAGTACAAAGCAAAATATTTTTGGGCTTTTCAATTTAATAAAGACATAAACTTTGATTACAAAGGCTAAAATAATGAAAAGAAACTATCAGACTGGGACTTAATAACCTTACAAACTCAAAAGGACATACAGACAGACTCTTTTTTAAGAAAAATACAAATTTTTGAGTACATTAAAACTTCAAATGTCTTTGGAGCTTGCGGGGCATCGTTCGGCCTTGCCGCAGGTTTTCGCGCTAGACTTCCCTCGAGATAGTGGAGATCTTCCATCATTTGACGAACAAATGTCATAGCAGTGGCGAAAAACATAGATTTTTTCATGTCCTCAAAATGATTGCACTTTATGGTAATATATTCTGCGATCTCCCATACCTTTTCTCTGATAACCCCTTTTTTTGTAGCAGATGCCCTATTTGCTCAACTCGTGCTTCCAAAGTTCGTTCAACTGCTTGATTCAGCTTTTGAAACTGCCGCAAATCTCTTTCCAATCCCGTTATTACCGCATAGCAATGCTCTCTCTCGGCTTTAAAATCTTTGGCTTGTTTGGCTATTTTGTTTTCAGCTATGACAACCCTCTGTTTTAAACCATCGCTTTCATTGCCACTTCCCTCTTTTAGCTGTTCCAGTATGTGGGCCCTTTCTTCTGTAGTTTTAATTAATAGATACCAAGCTGTAGACAGTTCACCCTCTGCCTTATTTAGGTCGAAAACGTATTCAATTACTTTTCGACGTAGGTTCTCTATGAGCTTTTCATCTTTTATACTCCTCGGAGGATTTTCTGCAACTGTCTTCATTTTCTGAATCTGGGCTCGCAGGGCTTCGTTTTCTTTAACCAATACCTTCTTTTCTCCTTCGCTGGATGCAGTTTGCAGGCTGTTTTCGAATTGCAATTCTTGTATTTTCTTTTCCAGCCTTCCTATAGTAGCCCGACATTCATTTTCTTTTGCTAACCAATTCCACTGCTCTTGTGATGTCTCAGTAAAATTCTGGAGATGGGTTCTCTTTGCCGGCCTCCCAGGCTCTACATACCTCTTGTACAAGGTAACATACCCTGGTGCAACCTCACCCTTAGATACGTCACGTACTCGAGTATCGGCTGTCAAGTATTGGCACTCGCTCCAAATTTAGCGTACGACAACTTCGGGGAATCGACCATTCGAGCTTATTTTAACTACATGGCGGCGATATCCTCGTCTCTGGGAATCATTTGGCATCTACCCAATTGCCTGAGTACTCTATGCGGTACATAGGGTTCGATGCTTCGGATGCCCATCAAAAGGAAATGAGGTCCGGTTGCGGGCATATACACAATTTCGTCCATAGACAGCCAACCGAATGTCCATTCTATTTGATTCGCAGTAATAACCCGGAGATGTGACACCCACTATGCGACACCCTCTGGTGATTTAAACCCATCCACCCTGTTGTGAAATTCTTCTATGCAACCTTTTGTTGGCAGCCCGTAGTTCATGAACCGAGGCTTGTGATATAAATCCTCAATCATCAAGATTCGCAATAGCAAGTTACAGCCTTCAAAGAAATCCCCTCCTACTTTACAAATGGTAAGAGCAAAGAAGATGTCAGACAAAATCATTGGGGCGAGAGTACTCTTAGCTTGGGTCATTAAAGTGATAACGACTCCCGCTATCCCCATGTCGATGTTCCCATCCTTTTGTGAAAATACTAAAAGACCCAAGAAAGACACCATGAATGCGAAGCATCGATGCTCCTCCCACTTTAGCCGATTACCCTTGCTACAAATAAGGTTTTCAGGGTTGTAGAATCCTCCAATGTGGACATATCTTTGGTATATAAATTGCAGATTACAAAAGCCCGCTGATAAGTCGGGATTGTGAACAGTTCTGCTGATTTTCAAAGAATCCATGAATTTATGCACAGGGAGGGCTCTGGGTGCAATCAAGTATTGATGTCTCAAAAGGATTGTATGATTCCCGATATATCCGGTCATTTCTTCTAATGTCGGGTTTATCTCAAAATCTGAGAAGTGGAAGACGTGGTCCGGGTCCCAGAAAGTGATTAAGGCCTTTATGATGTCTCCCCTGGGGTAGATTTTCAATAAACCAGTGAGGCCTCCCAGATTTGCATTGACCTTTTTCTGTACCGCTTCGCCGAGATCATTCCACCACAAACCCAGCTCCAAGGGAATTTTGTTCATTATTGTGCTCATTCTACACATTTATTAGGGCGAATTAGTATTCTCAAAGCATTAAAACTGGCATTTTAAGAAATTTATTTTAAAAACTAGGACCGGCCTTGCGAATACGGGGATGTGCTTGCTTACCAGGCAGAATAAAATTCATAGGTGGCCATTTGCGCAAGATCAGCCTTCCGATGTCCCTTGTAGCAACATTCAGCTATAATCACAATTATGGCACCATCCGATCTATTTCAAAACAAGTGAGTAAAGTCGGGCATTTTTGACAGTTTTGAAAAAAAAGGGTTTGGACCTGGCCAATATAATTTATCAAAACACGCGGACATTATTGAAGAACTCCAAAATTTGGTATTTGTTGTTTCCTTTTTTTAGTTTTTTGAAAAATCCGGCAACATTTCGGCGCTATTTGAGCATTGGTTTTAAAGGTGATTACCCTAGCACTTCCATTTTTCTCAATTTATTCCCTTTGTTTACAGGCTGGTCCACATATGAATCCAAGAGAAATAAATGCACAAGTAGCACATAAAAATGCATCAGGATGGTCTTTTATTTTAGGGCACCCGTCCTAGACGGAGCCAACCCCTGTGTTGAATCCCCTAAGTCAAAATGTATGATGCAGATAAACGTTCCTACTAGGAATCCGACATGAGGTTTTCTTATACTAAGTTTAGAACCCCGGAATACGGTCTAGACTGTGTACCCGAGCGGACAACTCGAGTCGAGGAGGGGGCTACGTACCGGAAACCAAAAGGCCATCGTGCTTAGTAACTTGTCCAACCTCTTTCTTATTTCATGGTAAAACACTAACAGAATAGTGAGTCTCAACGAGTAAGCACATCCGCGGAGGTGAGAAGTGAATGGTTTCGTAGCAGTTTATTTATACAGTTCAGATAATATCAAAGCGGTAAAATATGTGGCATTTAGCATAGAACATGTAAGGAAATCAGAGGAAGCCAAATATAACAGTTATTGAAAGCTCGAATTCTTGAACCCTTAACCAGAGATTCTGGGTTCTATCCCCAGCAAATTCGCCAAAGCTGTCACACCTCCTTTTTGGCATACGCGTGGTTAGCCCGAAAGATGACACATGTATAGGAGTTTTTCCAATTAATTGGAGATGGGATTAATTATTTATTTCAAGTGTCGCCACTTGGGATAGGTTTGGATTTTGGTGTCCCAAGTCACCGGTTAATTTAAAATCCCAAATCGAGGAAATTTCGACTGCCCAATTGGAGTATGTGAACCAGAAATTTCTGAGTAAGGAATTTTGTTGACCCGGGGGAAGGTGTTAGGCACCCTTGGATCCCGTGGTTCTAGCATGGTCGCTTAAGCTCATTATTAGTGGCTAGAGATCTGATTTGTTATACTTGATTAAACCTATAATGCAATTTTAATTTATTAACTGCTTTTAATATATGTTTTAGGAAAATTTGCAATGTTATTAAATCACGTCGTGAATCACGTGACATTAATGCACTCACAATTTTAGACATATTTTAATTCCATTGAGAATGGGATTTGGGTCACATAAATGCGCACCCGTATTTTGGAAAAGTAAATTATTATACTAACGCGCCTAAAATAATTCCGTATTTGCAACTTTGTGAGGGCCATGAAATTTACTAAATGGCTCACCTCAATTTTAAGGGTAAAGAATTTAAATTGAATTTCGGAGGGTCATAAATCATTCGTTTTACTTAAAACGGAATGTGGCTTGCTAAGTTTTGCACAATTGGGCCCAAGTCTGCGTTAGACTTGTGTGGCCCCATTATTGTGAACATTGGCCCAGATAGAGCCCGTTAGCCCAATGCATGGCATGCGAACCTTCATATTGAGCCTTCATGGAGGCATAGCAAGGGTCCAGACAAACATGTAATGGCACACTAAGATGGTCTTTGTTAGAACGAATTTAACAGCATATCTCGATTTTAATCAAGGCTACTAAACAACCTACTATGTGAAATTTATCTCCTGCTTGGATTTTTATCAACGAATATGATCAACTCACATAGCTCAACACATACATTGACATTTTTTAAATCCTGACTCATTGTTTGAACCATTTGAACTAAAAACTAAATTAAATCCAAACCTCCCTGAGAGAACAGACATACATCCACTATTAGATTCATAATGCAAATTAGACTCAAGCTAATGTACGGGATCCACAAACTATTACTCATGCAGATTTTAAATCCAAATCTCGAAAAGAAGCAGTATAGTGCCACATGAACATATTTATAAGCCTAGCCTAAACGAAATTGTTACCCCAGATCATCAATAGCATATTATGCTCAGGACTGAGGGTACCAATCACATATTTAAGGAGATAGAGAAAAAATGAGCAATGTCCTTCATATGAAATCAAACTGAACAGGAAAGCTACACTATCTAAAGCAGACTAAACATAGAAATATGCCATTTTCATTTTTCAATTTCCAACTCGAACATCACATTGCAGGAGTTCAAGGATGTGTACCTGAGATTTATACAACAAAACAAGAGAAGGTAAGGGAGCAGTAGTAGCAACATCAGAACTCAACAGAATACAATCAATTCTGAGCCCATGAGTGGAGTTAGGCAACTCGAGTGGGAAATAAACCAAAATGTCCAACTAATGCTTAAAAGAACAGTGAATTCAATCCATCTTCACGCTAAATGATTTATGAAATGTTTTATATAAATTAAAACTCCAAAAAGCTAAAAGTTCTGATGAAACAGTAATTTACTTATAAATTAGAACCCTAAATCTTCAGAATATATCAGCTCTCCTTTTTTCCATCCTCTTTTCAGTGATTTCCATCTCTTTTAATAGCCAAATGTCTAGGGCAACATTACTATTATTTTTTTGCTGTAAGTCCCTCCTTCAATTTCAGGTTTTTATCTATATGACCCCTCATTTTTGCCTTTTTTCCTATGTAATTGCAGTAAATGTACTGATTTTATGCTGAAGAACCCTTCTAAAAAGGCCTAATCATTTCTACCATCATCTATCTTTCATGGATTACCCACATTACCCTTATTTGTCCCTAATATTACCAAAGCTAAACTGAAAGTTCTATATTACCTTTACTTATCTAAAAAATTTTGAAAAAATAAGTAGGGAAATCCTGTATCACTTCCGAACTACTTACTTAGTACTAAAACTTTCTAATTAATCCCAATTTGATACTAAACAAAACACATGCTAAATAATCTTCAACAGATAATTTCAAACAATCCAAACCATCTCTAAATGGACTCATACTGGTTCTCAGGTAATCATATAAACACTAAACACATGCCAAACCTCAGATTAGAACTAGGGACAAGTAGAATAGGCCCGACTAAACTGATTTAACAAGACAAATATTCCCAGTAACTTATTAAAATTTTTTAATTAAAAGAGAATGAAACCAGATTTTAAAAGGAACACAAAATGAACTTTAGAAAATAAACTTACGGATTTTTTATTAATTCTACTGAATGAATTCGAGTCGAAAGGCCTCTAACAGTGGCTTGAATGCAGCCAATGTCTTTGTTAACCTCGGAGGTGCATGGGGTTGCTTGAGAGGGCTTAGTGGGGGTGAGTACTGGGTGAGAGATACAAACAATATTTAGATGTGGTTCTTGTAACGACATGTGGCGTTTTAATGGTGTTGGCTGGTAGGGGAAGATGTTGGGTGGTAAAAGGTGGAAGTCACCGCTGTGCATGGCGGTGCTGCCTGCATCAAGTGAATATTTGGAGCGTTGGGGTTATGTTCGAGGGTGGATATTGATATGGTGAGGGTGGGGGTGGTGAGAGGAGTCACTGGTGTTAGTTTGAGGGTGTTTCTCCACCGGCCGCAGCCGTGGACGGCGGAGCTGCCCTACTTCGATTGAATATTCGAGCAGCCTGGCAGGGATTTGAAGTGTGATTCCTATGGGCATGGAAAGAGGAGGGTGGGACACTCTTATGGTGTAAATTTGGAGGGTATTGGGGCTACGCCGCCGTTGGCGGTGATTTCCAACCGGCGGCGAAAGGTGGTTCAAAGACGGTTCATAGACGGTGATGACGTTCAGGCTTTGAATTGCACGAGGAAGAGAGTTGTGGTCTCTAGGGCTATTATAGGCGCTTGGACATAATTATTTGTTTTGAGGGAAGCTGTTAGGGCCCTTAGATAGGTTGTAACAGACGGTTGGGATGGCTTGCCCCAAAACGATGTCGTTTTGGGGCGTAGCGTGCGGATTGGGTCATGGACCCATTGTTGGGCTGGGCAGGATGTTGTTTACAAGGTGAAATGGTTTTTGGCCACCTAGGTCTGGCCCAAATACCAGAAATATTACTTGCACATATTTTTTGTATTTTCTACTTGTAAAAATGACCCTAATTAACAATTATTTCAGCAAAAACATGAACTTAAACCCTAAATGATTTTAAAGCACGCATTGATGAAAACACGCTGGCACGCAATTAAATTCTAAAATTAAAATCCTAAAAATAAATATTTAAAGAAAATCCTAAACTTTGAGAGTCCTGTAGGAGCCGTTTCAACAGGGTAAAAATCATATGCTCACAGATACAAGTGAATCGGCAGTGGAATAAATAGGTAGAGCAATAGATGAGGCTTAAACTATGTTTCTGGCATCGAGGTAAGTGTTTGGTTTAACATTAGCTTGAGGTATTAGGAATTGTCTCTTATTTTCTATGTGTTATTTGTTGAGTATGACATATAGGCATGGTGACGAGTATCTATACTTTGGTGTCAAACATGCCAGTGAGTCTTATGTTATGATTAATACGACTCAGTTTTGTATTGTTGAGGTCTAATATGGTGGTTGTTATTGTTGAGCAAAGGTTGTTGAAAGAATATTCGTAATCGCATATTGAAGAGCGCTGGCTCAAGTGGTAAAGTGAATGGTGGAAGTAAATGTGAAAATGAGAATAGAATTTTGGTATTGATCCCTTGCTAGGACGTTATTGCTTTTAATGTTATTCCCTTGTCATGATGTTGTTGTTTTGTTATTGTTCCCCATGCCGCGATTTTATTATGGTTCATTTATTCCTTTCCCTTACTCTTCGTATTTTTTGTTTGGGCGAAGAAGAGTGTAAAGAACGAAGGGTGATGCCGTGCATTGTTTTGGTGAGAGAGTGTTAAAGCACTAAGGGTGATGCCGTATATTATTTTATGAGGAAGAGTGTAAATCATGAAAGGTGATGCTGTGCCGTATGATGTACCATTCCGTGCCGATTATATTAAATTATTAGTAAGGATGAGAGTAAAAGCATGAAGGGTGATGCCGTGAAGTTTATAATGATTTTTATGATGAGGATGAGAGTAAAAGCACGAAGGGTGATAATGTTCACTTGTTTGATTTTTGATTCTTGTTGATAGTTGAATTGTCGTGTTCCATATATCTAATTGTTGTCCTCCTATTGCCATTTGGTATTTCCCGCCAGCATGTCTTCCTCCTCTCATCCTTGACTGTATATTTCTACTTCTATTTTCCACTATTTTTTATGTACATGTTTATTTGGTAGTCTGGTCCTAGCCTCGTCACCATTTCTCCGAGGTTGGGCTAGGCACTTACCAGCACATGGGGTTGATTATGCTGAACTCTGCACTCTTTTGTGTAGAACCCAGCGCTGTAGATTTCAGATCGCAGTAAGATTTCTGCTTCTTGTTCATTAGGGGACTCATGGTAGCCCTGTAGGCGTCCACAGGTCTTGGCATCTCCCTCTATCTATTATTCCTATTTCTTTTATGTAGTCCCAGGGATAGTATTTTGTTATTTCTTTTAGACCTTTACTTTGTACTCTTAGACCGTCTATGAAGTTGTGGTACCAATCTTGGGTAGATTTACTTTGGAATGATATTAGCAGGATTTATAAAACTTGAAATTGAATCTTCCACTTGTTAACTTTTGTTGATTATTAAGTATTGGCCTATTACTGTTAACGAAGTTGAAAATAGAAACAAGTCAATAATTTAGTTGATTGGCTTGCCTAGCTTTCACTAGCAGATGTCATCACGACCCTCGAGGGTGGGACATCTGGGTCGTGACAGCTTCACCTCCCCTTTCCCTCCGTGAGTCTCGCCACTGAACTTTACGCTCCAAGTATTCTATTTTGGTCCTGCTCAACTTGAAACCTTTATACTCCAGGGTCTGCTTCTGTACCTCTAGCTGCGTGTTCATACAATCTCCTATCTCGTCAATCGATACAATATCATTTGCAAATAGCATGTACAACGGCACCTCCCCTTAGATGTACCGTGTTAGTACGTCCATCGCCAGGGCAAATAAAAAAGTGCCGAGAGCCGACCCCTGATGCAACCTCATGTATACAAAAAATGGTCCGAGTACCCACCCACTATCTTCACTCGGCTCTTTACTCCATCATACATATACTTAATCATCCTAACGAAGGCAATAGTACACCTTTAGCCTCCAAACATCTCTACAAAACCTCCCTCAGACCTTTATCGTACGCTTTTTTTTAATTCGATGAACACCATATGCAAATCCTTCTTCCTCTCCCTTATTTCTCCATCAATATCATAACAAGGTGGATGGATTTTGTAGTCGAATGCCTCGACATAAATCCGAATTGATTCTCGTAAATAGACACATTCCTTCTCACCCTTAGCTCTACCACTCTCTCCCAGACTTTTATAGTATGGCTAAGCAGCTAGAATACTGCGATAATTATTGCAATTTTGGATATCACCCTTGTTCTTATATGCATGAACCATTGTGCTCCATCTTCACTCTTCGAGCATCTTCTTCGTTCTAAAAATGATATTAAATAACCTAGTGAACCACTCCAAGCCTGCCTTGCCCGCACTCTTCCAAAATTCCACCGGGTTTTCATCAAGCTCGGTCACTTTTCCCCTTCTCGTATTACACATAGCCCCCTCCACTTCATCAACTCTAATTTGACTACAATACCTAAAGTCACAATGACTCCTAGAAAGTTCCAAATTACCCAGTGCAATTCTCTTGTCCCCCTCCTTGTTCAAGAGACTATGGAAGTAGGTTTGCCATCTCCGATGAATAAGCTCCTCATCTAACAAAATTCTAACTTCATCGTCCTTGATGCACTTCACTTGGTCCAAGTCATGAGCCTTCCTTTATTGCGCCTAACCTGAATAACCTCTTATTCCCACCCGACCCTCCAGTTCCTTGTATAAACAACTAAAAATTGAATCTTGGATGTCGTTACTGCTAACATTTCCTCTCTCTTAGCCAATTTATATTGGTTTCTATTCGACCTCTTCTCCTCCTCGTCTACACTTTCCACTAGCATCAGATACATTGCTTTCTGGTTTCCACGTTTTCTTGCACTTCTTTATTCCACCACCAATTTCCTTTATGTCTACCAGAGTAACCATTTGAGAACTCTTGTACCTTTCTCGCAGCTTCTCTAATGCACCGTGCAGTCGTGGTCTACATAGCACTTGCGTCCCACTATTATGGGATAGATTAAATAAAGATTCAACATAAATATGTAAACATGTAGATAAAAATATAAACAAGTAGGTAACAAAGCTATCACTAATGCAATTAATTTGATAATGCTAGGACAAATACTTTTTAAAGACATGCTAGAAACTCCAGCTTTAATATTCATTTTTTTGTTTTTATGCTTTCTTGTCTGTTTACTTTATACATGCAGATTGTCGCTTTTCATATTGGTCAAAGGTACTAGATATGTTACTTTTGACTCTCTTTTGTTAAAATCTAAAGCTACATATGGAAGTATTTTGATCTTATTTGGGTACCTAAATTTAAAGCATTTGGTTATTATTTCTCCTGCCTCAAGTAAATATTATAACATGAAGAACCATAGTGCATCATATTAGAATATATGAAAAGAAGTCTTAAATCCTCTGCTTTTGAACTATACAAGCAGAGAAGTGAAAGGGAAGTAATAATATTACCATCATATTACCTGAAGTATTTAAGCAAGTTTTATAGTAATAACATACTCTTTTTTTATTATTATTGTCGGGTGCTTCACATCCGACTAGAGTAGATTGTGGACTAGCAAAATTAAAGAAGCACATAGATATTTGAGCAGGTATATCTGCAATTGATAGTTTAGCAGTTATTTTTTTGTATTTTCATACCTTTAAACTTTTGTTATGAATTATAAAATAAACTTTTATAGCCATAGTTCTTGTTTATGTTTCTGTGTCATTATATCGTAGTATCTTTGTTACATTCTCCTATTACACCAGTAAAACTTTTACAGTGAAAATATATAGAGTTAATTGACTTTTGTCAATACACCAGAATTTTTGCAATGTTTTTGTGCTTTTCAATATTTTGTATTTCTGCACAGTATTTCTGCAGCGTGTCGCATTTCTGTTCATCGTTTTTATAATTTTTATATTCTGCGTAGTGTTTCTGCCTCTCTCTCTCTTTTCATCTCTCTTCACTGTATTGCCTTTCCTTTCTCCTCTCTCTCTTTCTTCATAGCATTTCTTCAGAGTATAGTTTGTGAAAGTACAAAGCTTTAGATCTCTGGTTTACATTATTTTCTGAAGCTTCGAAAACTATCCGATCTGCTTCATCCAAGCTCAAATCTATTTCTCTTGTAAGTTTCTAGCTCCAATTGCTAAATCTTTTTCAACTGTGTTTTTTCACTAGATTTCTTTTTCAGAATTAGTTAATATTTCGAAAAAATAAGCTCTGAATAACTTGAAGGTAATTATTTAATGTAAGAGTCATCCTATATAATAATTTTCTTCACTGATTTCTGATTTTCTAAAATTCATAGATTTAACTACCGCAATCATCCATGTTTATTTATGGTTTCGATCATTTTTTGAATTTCTTGATTTAGTCAATCTAAAGATTATGTCTTTATGCGCTTTTTTATCTTTTCCTTTTTGCTAAGTTTCCAAAAATATTTTTCAGTTTTAATTACTAAGACTTAGATTGTATCTTTTGATATGCCATTTTCCCCTTTTGGTTGAGTTTTCCAAGTTATTTCCAGTATCAGTTTACTTAGTTTTTAATTTAGCAATTAGACATGCCAATAATTAGTGCTGGCTTTTCAATAGTTAGTGGAGTTTTTCTATTCTCTCTTTTGCTTTTTGTGGGTGTGTGAGTGTGTTCCGTTTTCTTGGACAGGTGCCTTATTTTTCCGGCGAGGATTTCTGGCAAGCTACAGTACTTCCGGCGACTCCCGTTCAGATTTTCGGTAGGACGCAGCAGAACTACCCGATCCGATAAGCTTCAGGAAAACTTGCCCAAGGTAGTAGTCGCGGCGGCGAGGCCAGTTTGTGGCGTTTGGGAGTGAGGAGCTAAGCAACACCGGCCGGGACGTGCAATAGTTGGTAGCAGTTGAGCTCGGGTGCATCAAAGCCTACTTTCAAGTTTTTTCACCGGGAGTTGGTACCTCCCGCTCTCTTGTTTACTCAGTACACCTTTTTACGTATTCTAGTGATGGATGTCGGTCTCTGGGTAAAGAGGAAGAAGATGGGTGCTTGGGGACAACCGCGGATTAGATGGGATGTTTTGACTAAGGAGAAAGCACAGGAGTTGGAGAGGAGGTTAGCTGAGGGCGGAGCTTGGAGAAGTTCTGAGGAAGTTGACGCTATGTGGTCAGAGACGGCGAACTTGGTTAGGGAGGTAGCACAGGATGTGCTCGGGGTAGCCAAGGGCTATTCAGGCAGACATCAGGGTGACTGGTGGTGAAACGATGTAGTTGAAGGAAAAGTGGAGGTGAAGAAGGCGGTGTTTGCTAAGTTGGCACGGAGCACAAGCGAGGAAGAATGGAGAGCGAACAGGGAGATCTACAAGGTGGCAAGGAAAGAAGCAAAGCTGGTGGTTACGGAAGCTAAAACGCGGCGTTTGGTCACATGTAAGAGGAATTAGGGGAGAAAGGCGGGGACAAGAAGTTATTTCGGTTAGCTAAAGCAAGGGAAAGGAAGGCGCATGATCTTGACCAAGTTTGATGCATCAAGGGCGAGGATGGTAGAGTCTAGATGGGGGAGTCTCAAGTCAAGTAGAGGTGGCAGACGTACTTTCGAGACTTACTTAACGAGGATGGGGATCGTAACATAGAGCTAGGGGAGTTGGGGAATTCAGAGCAACATAGAGACCTTGGGTACTACAGGCGCATTAGGGTAGAGGAGGCCATGGGGGCTTTGCGTAGGATGAGTAGGGGTAGAGCGCCGGGCCTGACGAGATCCCGGTGGAGTTCTAGAAATGGATGGTAGGTCAGCAGTGGAGTGACTCTCCAGGTTGTTCAATGCGATCTTCAGGACTAAAAGGATGCCGGATGAGTGGAGGTGGAGTACAGTGGTGCCTTTGTATAAGAACAAAGGAGACATCCAGTGCTGCAACAACTACAGGGGTATCAAATTAATAAGTCACACCATGAAGGTTTGGGAGCGGGTGATCGAGGCGAGGGTGAGGGAGATGACATTTATATCTGTGAACCAGTTCGGTTTCATGTCGGGTCGCTCCACTACAGAAGCTATCAACCTTGTCAGCAGGCTGGTGGAGCAGTTCAAGGATAAGAAGAAGGACCTGCACATGGTGCTTATCGACTTGGAGAAGGCGTATGAAAAGGTCCTAGGGGAGGTGCTATGGAGGTGCTTGGAGGCGAAGAGCGTACTGGAAGCCTACATCAGAGTAATCAAGGACATGTACGATGGAGCAAAGACTAGGGTTAGGCCAGTAGGTGGAGACTCAGACATTTTCCAATGGTTATGGGGCTCCATCAAGGATCGGCGCTTAGTCCTCTCTTGTTTGCCTTGGTGATGGATGCTCTAACCCGACATATTTAAGGGGATGTGCCTTGGTGTATGCTATTTGCTGATGACATAGTCTTGATAGACGAGACGAGGCTAGGTGTTATTGAGAGGTTAGAGGTCCAGACTCTAGGATTTCAAAATAAGCATATCTAAGACAGAATACCTGGAGTGCAAGTCTCGCACCGAGCCAGCGAAATAGGCAGGGACGTGATGATTGGATCTCAGGTCATTGCCAAGAGGGAAAACGTCAGATATCTTGGGTCGGTGATTCAGGGGGATGGAGATATTGACTGAGACGTCACTCATCGTATAAGAGCGGGGTGGTCAAAGTGGAGGCTTGCATCAAGAGTCCTGTATGACAAGAAAGTTTCACAGAAACTCAAGGGGAAATTTTATAGAGCTGTGGTTAGACCTGCCATGTTGTATGGGGCGGAGTGCTAGCCAGTGAAGAACTCTCATGTTCATAGAATGAAGGTTGCGGGGATGAGGATGCTTAGGTGGATGTGCAGGCTCACCAGGTTAGATAAGATTAAGAATGAAGTTATTCGAGAGAAGGTGGGGGTGGCCCATGTGGATGAGAAGATGCGAGAAGCGAGACTGAGGTGGTTCGGGCATGTGAGGAGGAGAAGTCCTGATGCCCCAGTGAGGAGTTGTGAGCGGCTGGCGACGTACAGCGAGGAAGAGGGAGGCCTAAGAGGTATTGGGGAGAGGTTATTAGGCATGACATGGTTAGAATGCGGGTTTCTTAGGACATGGCCCTTGATAGGAAAGTCTGGAGGTCTAGTATCAGGGCTGTAGGATAGAGGCTCCTAGCGGTTTTCGTACTCCTCACCCAGGGTTGGGTGAGGCTTGGCAGGGCTATCCATAGATAATTTGTATATTGGATTGTGTCCCCGTAATGGTAGTTATTTATGGTAGTTGCTGTCTGATATTATTGCATGCTATTTTATTTATGGTATTTATGGTATTTATGTTTAGATAATTATTTACGCTATTTCTGCTGGAGTTACTCATGCTCTTTTGTTTTTGTTTTTGTTTTTCCTTTCCTTCAATGAGCCGAGGGTCGATTGGAAACAGCCTCTCTGCCCTTTTGGGTACGGGTAAGGCCCGCCTATATTACCCTCCCCAGACCCCACTCTGTGGGACTATACTGAGTAGTTGTTATTGTTGTTGTTGTGTAGTGTTTCTGCATTTTTGCATTTTTACACAGTTTTTGCATTTTTTGTATTTCTACAGTTTTCATCATTTCGTATTTCTGCATAGTGTTTCAACAAATTATGTATCTATGCACTGTGTTTCTGCAGTGTTTTGTATTTCTGGTCATCTATGGTATCTAGCCCTAGAAAATGCACATAGTATATGGATATATCAATGTTATAATATGTATCATATACTATATTATGTTCAATTTTCTTTTTTTTATGGATATCTTGCTCAATGCTAGTGCATATGAACAATTTTGACATATTTTAAATGCTTTTTTTTTAAAGTAATAAATTGATATTTCATACCAACTGCTATGTTAAACTTGATAATCTTGTAGAAGTAGTTGATAGTGAAGAGTGCATGGGCGGTGAGGCCAACATCTTCCACGTCCCTTTGGATCAACCCGTAGTTCGAATCTTGAAAATGTTATGATCCGAATTTTCCAGCCTCGGGAGTCATGATGGCACCTACTCGTTGAAGCTAGGCAAGCCGCGAAATATAAAATTCACTAACTCTGTCATTTTTAACACTCTTTAACCATTTGAATTAATAAGTACTCAACATTAAAATATTAATGATAAATGAAAATCAAGCGAAAGACTTAATCTGGTTAAATATCTAAAGCCAGTACGATAATGCCAAAAATCGTCTCTACTCAGAATATGGTGTCATAATATCACGGATTGTCTATGAATGCTACAAGAAAATGTCTGAAAAGAAACTACAATATGTCTCGAAACAACTGAAAATAGAACACAAAATAAGATGGAAGAGAACGCTGGGCCTGCGGATGCCTACAGGACTACCTCGGGATCTCTAGCTAGACTACAGGCAGCCACCCCAAACGCTACAATCCAAAAGCTGTTCCTGGATCTGCATATAGTGCAGAATGTATCATCAACATATTCGACCACATGTGCTGGTAAGTACCAGGCCTAACCCCGGCGAAGTAGTTACGAGGCTAGGGCCAGACCGCAGATAAACCTATGCAGTTATATAATATACACCGGAAAATAAAATAGGAATAAACAAATAAATATGGGAGGGGATGCATGCTGCAGGGGAATATCAATTCCAACAGTAGTTTAAGGGAAAAATAAGAGAACAATTTAAGATCTACATCACAACAATAATAACATTGTTGTAGTGTGTAACCCGATCCCTATCATTTATCACTATTGCAACGTGCAACCCTATCCAATTGTATCATAGTTGTTGTGCACAACCCGATCCATTTATATCACTGTTGCAGCGTACAACTCGATCATTTTATATTATTATTGCAGCATGCAACCCGATCCATTTATATCACTATTGCAACGTGCAACTAAATCCATTTACGTCATTGTTGCAAATATAATATTGTTGCGGCGCGCAACCCAATCCAAATGTATCATTGTTGTGGTACACAAACCGATCTACATATACAATCAACAACAATCATAAAAAGAGTACAGCCAAGGGATCAATAAAGAAGTACACTATCCCAGCAAGGGAATCGACTATATAAGTAAATACGTCCCGACATGGGAGAAAGAGCTATAACCATTCTCGTTCCAACATGTAATTACCTCAGCTATCACCAATACCCGATCATAAGTAATTTCTACGAGAAAATTCTAAATCATTTCTCAATACTGAGAATCATTAATTTAAGCATTCGTAGTATTATTTAAGAACACAATAATTTACAATTTAAGACTCACGGTCATGCTTGACAGAAACATCACCATGCCTATACATCATACTCAACAAAAAGCAAATAGTAAATAGGACACAACTCCTAATCCCTCAAGCAAAGATTAGACCAAACACTTAACCCGAACTTCCAGGGCCAACTCAAGCCTCAAACACTCATTTTGTTTTGAATTTGGCTCCAAATCAATCGTATCTAGACATAATAAACTTCATAACATCAATAAACGATAAACAATCGAATTCCAATATTTAATTACAGCTTTCCAATCATTCTTACCAAAAAGTCAAAAAATTGACCCCGGGCCCGCTTGGCAAAGCACGAGGTTCAGACCAAAACCCGATCACCCAATCACCCACGAGCTCGAATATACAATTTGTTTTGAAATTCGATACCAAAACGAGGTCAACTTCCCAAATAATCAGAAAGCCCTAATTCTACCCAAATCTCTAATTTTTTACGCTTAATCTCATGTTTTTAGGCCTAAAAATCTAGTGGGTGTTGATAAAAATGGAAGAAAATGAGTTTAGAATCACATACCAATGAAGCTATGGTGAAGTTTCTTTTAATAATGCCCAAGAAGTTTGGAGAAGAAGTTTGTGAAAAATGGTAAAATTCCGTAATACATTCTATTTTGAACTTAAAAAAAATAACTGGGTGGAGTTTGTTCTATATGATCACGAAGAAAGGAGTGCGATCGCATAGTGGACTGGCTTCCTATGCTACGCGATCATAAATGAGAAAATGCAATCGCACAACAAGCTACCCCAGTCTTCCTTCTCCTATACGGTCACAATTATACCTGTGTGATCGCATCGTGCATAAACTCTCCCTCTATGCTGAGCTATGCGATCGTGAATGCACCTATGCGATCGCATAGTGCTGCACATCATACACAAGAGAAATTGCTAAGGTGCCAGATTTTTGAGTTCCAAGACACCCCGACACATATCAAGAACTCACCTAAGCCCTCGGGGCTCCAAACCAAATATACACACAACCTCAAAAAATATTCTACAGACTTATCCGTGTGATCAAATCACCGAAATAACATCATGAACATCGAATGAAACATAAAAATCAATGAAATTTCTCAATACTTCTTTAAACATCAAATTTTGTATATAAGGTCTGAATCACGTCAAATGGATTCCGTTTCTTACCAAACCTTACCGAAAACACAGATAAATCACATTGAACCTATACCGGGCTTTCCAACAATAATACGGGCCCGATACCACAGGTTTCACATGACATTTTACTTTCAAAAACCTATATATTTTCCAGAAAATAATTTCTTTTACAAATTTAATTCTTGGACTTGGGACCTCGAAATTCGATTCCGGTCGTACACCCAAGTCCCATACTTTTTCACGGACCTTCCGGAACTGTCAAATTATGGGTCCAGGTTCATTTACCCATAATATTGACCGAAGTCAACTTAAATGCATTTTTTGTCAAAATTTTTAAATTTTCACAGATTTTTCACATAATAGTTTTCCGGCTACGCGCCCTGATTGTGCGTGGAAATCGAGGCAAAACTAGAAGAGGTTTTTCAGGCCTCGAATGCAAAACTCATTTTAAAAAAATAAGGTCATCACATTCTCCACCTCTAAACAACAATTCGTCCTTGAACGAACATAAGAAGGAAGTACTTGATTCGGGGAAAAGATATGGATAACGGCTTCGCATATCGGACTGAGACTCAGACTCCTAGGTCGATGCCTCAGTAGGTTAACCGCTCGACTGAACAAGAATAGTAGGAAAACTCTTTGACCTCAACTGACAAACCTGCCGGTCTAGAATGGCTACCGGCTCCTCCTCGTAAGACAAGTCCTTGTCCAGCTGGACAGTGCTGAAATCTAACACGTGGGATGGATCGCCGTGATATTTCCGAATCATGGACACATGAAACACTAGATGCACAAACTGATAAGCTTGGGCAAATACAAGTCTGTAAGCCACCTCTCCCACTTGATCAAAGATCTCAAACAGGCCAATGAATCTTGGGCTAAGCTTGCCCTTCTTCCCAAATCTCATCACACCCTTTATAGGCGACACTTGAAGCAATACCTGCTCACCGACCATGAAAGCCAAATCTCAAACTTTGTGGTCGGCATAACTATTTTGCCTGGACTAAGCTATACGGAGCCTATCCTGAATAACCCTGACCTTGTCCAAGGCATCCTAAGATCTGTACCCAACAACCGAGCCTCCCCCAGCTTAAACCATCGAACTGGACACCGACACCCCCTACCATACAAAGCCTCATAAGGAGCCATCTGAATACTCGACTGGTAGATGCTGTTGTAGGAAAACTTTGCTAAAGGAAAAAACTGATCCCATGATCCTCTAAAGTCAATGACACAATCTCGGAGCATATCCTCCAAAATCTGAGTAGTTCGCTCGGATTGCCTGTCCGTATAAGGATGAAATACGGGGCTCAACTTAACACGTGTGCCCAAATCTCGCTGAACAGCTCTCCCCAAATGTGAGGTAAACGGTGTACATCGGTTCAAAATAATAGACGTGGGCACCACAAAGATGAACAATCTCCCGGATATATATCTGAGCTAACCTTTCGAAAGAATAGGAGACTGCCACAGGAATGAAATGCGCTGACTTGGTCAGCCGATCAATAATAGCCCACACTGCATCAAACTTATACTGAGTCCTTGGGAGTCCAACAACAAAGTCCATAATGATCCGCTCCCACTTCCACTTAGGAATCTCAGTCTTCTGAAACAAACCACCATGCCTATGATGCTCATACTTAACCTGCTGGCAATTTAAACATTGAGCCACATATGCAACGATATCCTTCTTCATTCTCCTCCACCAATAATATTGCCGCAAATCTTGATATATTTTCGTGGCTCCCAGATGAATAGAGTACCGGGGGCTATGGGCCTACTCTAATATAAACTCTTGAAGTCCATCCATATTAGGCATACCAACTCAACCCTGAAATCTCAAGACTCTATCATCACCTAAGGTAACATGCTTGGCACCTCTGTGCTGCACTGTGTCTCTAATGACACACAAATGGGGATCATCATACTGTTGATCACAGATACGCTCCAATAAGGAAGAACGAGCGACCGTGCAAGCTAACACACTACTATGCTCAGAATCATCCAGCCTCACAAACTAATTGGCCAAAGCCTGAACATTCAAAGCAAGCAGTCTCTCACCCGCCAGAATGTAAGAAAGACTACCAATACTGGCTGACTTCCTGCGCAAAGCATCAGCCACCACACTGGCCTTTCTAGAATAATATAGGATGGATGATATCGTAGTCTTTCAACAACTCCAACCACCTTCTCTGCCTCAAATTCAACTCCTTCTGCTTGAACAAATACTGCACTCTTGTGATCTGTGAACACCTCACATGCCATTCTATACAGATAATGCCTCCAAATATTCAATGCATGAACAATGGGTGCTAAATCCAAATAATGAATTGGATAGTTCTTAGTATGAATATTCAACTTCCATGAAGCATAAGCAATGACCTTGCTATCCTGCATCAACAGTGCACTAAGCTCGATATGAGATGCATCACAATAAACTATATATGGTGTTGAACCTTTCGGAAAGACCAACACTGGTGCGGTAGTCAAACCTGTCTTGAGCTTCTGAAAGCTCGCCTCATACTCGTTCGACCACCTGAATTGGACACCTTTCTGGGTCAACCTGGTCATTGGGGATGCAATCGATGAAAACCCTCCACAATCCAACATTTTAGCCTGCTAACCCTAAGAAATTCTGAATCTATATAGCTGATACTGGTCTAGGCCAGTTCTTGACTGCCTCAATCTTCTTCAAATCAACGTGAATACCCTCTGCTGATACAACAGGACCTAATAATGCAACTGAACTCAACCAGAACTCACACTTTGAAAACTTAGCATAGAACCGACTATCCCTTAGTGTCTAAAGAACCACTCAAAGATGCTGCTCGTGCTCCTCCTTGCTGCGGGAATATATCAAAATGTCATCAATGAAGAAAATCACGAACGAATCCAGATAAGGCCTGAACACTCAGTTCATCAAGTCAATAAAAGAAGCTGGTCATTTTTCAATCCGAACCAAGAACTCATAATGCCCGTACCTAGTGCGAAAAGCTCTCTTAGGGACATCGGATGTCTTAATCCTCAACTGATGGTAGCGATATTTCAAGTCAATCTTTGAAAATACCTTGGTATCCTGAATTTGATCACATAAATCATCAATCCTCGGTAGGGAATACTTATTCTTGATCATAGCCTTGTTCAATTGTCGGTAATCAATACGCATTCTTATCAATCTATCCTTATTCTTAACAAACATCACCAACGCACCTCAAGGCAAAACACAGGGTCTAATGAAACCCTTCTCAAGCAAGTCTTGCAACTAGTCCTTCAACTCTTTCAACTCAGGCGGGGCCATAGGATATGATGAAATAGAAATGGGATGAGTGACCGGAGCCAAATCAATACAGAAATCAATATCCCTATCGGGTGGCATACCTGGAAGGTCTGAACAAAATACCTCAAGAAACTCCCAAATAATGAGCACTGAATCAATAGAAGGGACCTCAGCACTAGAATTACGAACATAAGCCAAATAGGCCAAAAACCCCTTCTCGACCATACGGCGAGCCTTCATATAAGAGATAAAACTACGGGTAGAATGACCTAGAGTCCCTATTCACTATTAACGAGGTAAACCCGGCAAGGTTAAGGTCATAGTCTTGGCATGACAGTCAAAGATAGCATGGTAAGATGATACCCAGTCCATCTCCAATATAACATAAAAATCAACCATGTCTAGAAGCAACAAATGACCACCAGTCTCAAGACCTCCAATCACCATAATACAAGAACTGCGGACTCGATCTACCATAATAGAATCACCTATCGGTGTAGACGCATATACATGGGCACTCAAGGAATCGCTAGGCATGACCAAATACGGTGCAAAATAAGATGACGCATAAGAGTAGGTAGCCCCTGGATCAATGAAACTGAAGCATCCCTACCACAAACCAGAACAATACCCGCGATAACTGCATCAGAAGCCTCAGCCTCAGGCCTGGCTGGAAGAGCATAACATCGGGGCTAAGCCCCTCCAACCTTGACTACGTCTTTGGGATGACCTCCAACTGGTTGGCCTTCAGCTCTATCGGCCTGAGCTCTACCTCTTACACCTCTACCCCCACGTCTAGCTGGTGGAGCGGGCGGTGGAACTCCTGGTGCTTAAACCATAGCACGGGAATCCTGCTGCTGCGAATCAGTATCCACTAATCTTGGACAAGCCCTCCAGATATGACCATACTCGCCACACTCATAGCATCCACCTGAGTGCTGTGATGGAGGAAACTAAGATTGGCCATGGCAACCTAAATGACCACCCCTAAAACTCTGGAGGGCAATATACTGATATGAGCTGGTGGTGCACTATAGGGCTGTTGATCAAAATACTGCATATTAGAACCACGACCACCTGAAGCAACATGAGACACCTAAAGTGATGATTGAAATGGCCTAGGAAGATGGCACATACCATATGAATCCCTGCGTCCAGACGAGGCACCGATGAATCTGCTTGAATGATTGGGTCTTTTGTCCGACCCATGACTACCTCCCTGCGGCAAAACCATCTCCACTCTTCTGGCCATATTGGCCACCTCTTGGAAAGTAATCTCACTCCCAGTCTCCCTAGCCATCAAAAGGCAATCGGCTGAATAAGACCCGAACCTCCCCACCCTCTCTCTTTAGGTGGGAAGTATAGTAAGAGCATGGAGAGCCAAGTCGATGAATCTGGTCTCATACTGAGTAACAATCATAGAACCCTACTAGAAATGCTCAAACTACCTCCGATATGAATCTCTCTGAGTGATGGGGAGAAACTTCTCCAAAAATAGCTGAGTAAACTGCTCACAAGTCAAAGCCGGTAATCTGGCTGGTCTAGCCAAGTAATAATCTCTCCACCAAGTCTTGGTGGATCCAAATAAATGAAAAGTAGCAAAATTGACCCACTGGTATCCACTATCCCTATGATCCTGAGAACCTTATGACAGCTGAATAGATAATCCCGGGGATCCTCAGAAGATGCACCGCTAAAAGTAGTGGTGAAGAGCTTGGTGAACCTGTCCAATCTCCAAAAAGTATCGACAGACATAGTTGCTCCATCACTTGTCTAAGCTACCATACCCAGCTGAACTAGTCCAATCAGCTGAGCTGGTAGAGTTTGGAATTGGGTAGCCATATGCTTGAATGACAGGGTCTCTTGTCCAACCCATAACCACCTCCATGCGACATAACCATCTCCACTCTCTTGGCCACATTGGCCACCTCTTGGAAAGTAATATCACTCCCAATATCCCTGGCCATCTGAAGTCAAATCTGCTGAATAAGCCCTTAAATGAACCTCCTTCCCTCTCTCTCTCTCGGTAAAAGTATGACAAGAGCATGACGATCCAAGTCAATGTATCTGGTCTCATACTGAGCAATAGTCATAGAACCTGGTAGAGACGCTCAAACTACCTTTTATATGCCTCTCCCTGAGTGATGGGGAGAAACTTCTCCAGAAATAGCTGAGTAAACTTCTCCCAAGTCAAAGCTGGTGATCCGGCTGGTCTAGCCAAGCAATAATCTCTCCACCAAGTCTTAGTGGATCCAGATAAGCCATAAGTAGCAAAATTTGGTATCCACTATTCTCATATTCCTGAGAACCTCATGACAACTGTTCAGATAATCATGGGGATCCTCAGAAGATGTACCGCTGAAAGTAGTAGTGAAGAGCTTGGTGAACCTGTCCAATCTCCACAAAGCATCGACAGACATAGTTGCTCCATCACTAGTCTGAGCTACAACACCCGGTTGAACTACTCCAACTGGCTGATCCGCTGGAGTTTGGCACTAGGGAGCCATCTGCTCTGGAGTGCGAGTAGTAGGAGCTTGGGCTCCTTCTCCAGCTTGAAAGATGACTAGTGCTATATGAAGCAAGCCTACCCGGGTGACACTCTCCATAAGGCCGACTAGATAGACAAGAGCATCCTACATTATCGGGGTAGCAATAAACCCCTCCAGGACCTGAGCTGGGCCCACCGAAACTGTCTCGGTCGGAACCTCATCATCAAATCCAACCTGAGGCTGTGCCACTGGTGTTTCTGCTCTAGGCTGAGCTCTGACCCTACCTCGGCCTCTAGCATGGCCCTGACATCGGCCTCTACCCCTCATGGGAGCTACTGTTGGGGGATTGGACTGCTGATCGGTGGATGAGGAAGCGCGTGTTCTTGCCATCTATGAAAGAATAGAGTACTAATTCAATTAGCATTGAGAAACAAAACTGCACAACAAGAAAGAATAAATGTGAAGTTTTTCCTAAATCTGTAGCCTTTGAGGGATAAAACAGACATCTCCATGCCGATCCCTCAGACTCTACCAAGCGTGTTAGTGAATTATGAGACCTATGTAACCTAAAGCTCTGACATCAACTTGTCACAACCCAGATTTCCCACCCTCGGGAGTCGTGATAGCGCTTACTCGTTGAATATAGGCAAGCCGCAAAATATATAAATCACTAACTCTTTAGTTTTAACCCTCATTAACAATTTGAATTAACAGGTAATCAATATTGAAATATAAACAATAAATGAAAATCAAGAGGAAGACTTAATCTGATAAAATAATAAAAGCCAGTACGACAATGCCAACAATCGTCTCTGCCCAAAATCAGGTGTCATAATATCACGCATTGTCTATTAATGCTACAATCAAACGTTTGAAAGAAAGTTCAATTTGTCTCGAAACAACTAAAAACTAAATACAAAATAATATAGAAGAGAATGCCAGGCCTGCGGACGCCTGCACGACTACCTCAAGATCTTTAGCTGGACTGACGGCAGCAACCTCAAACACTACTGTCCAAAAGCTACTCCAGGATTTGCACATTGTGTGGAGTGTAGCATCACCACAACCGACCCCATGTGTGGTAAGTGACTGGCCTAACCCCGGCAAAGTAGAGACTAGGGCCAGACTCTAGATAAACCTGTGCAGTTATACAATATACAACTGAAAACAAAATGGGAGTAAACAAATAAATATGGGAGGGGGTGCATGCTTCAGGGGAATATCAATTCCAGCAGTAATTTAAGAGAAAATGGAGAGAACAATTTAAGGTCTACATCAAAACAATAATAACACTGTTGCGGTGCGCAACCTGATTTTATCATTTATCACTATTGTAGCGTGCAACCCGATCCAATTGTATCATTGTTACAGCGCACAATCAGATCCATTTATATCACTATTGCGGTGTCAACCCGGTCCTTTTTTTTCATTATTTCGGCGTACAACTCGATCCATTTATATCATTGTTGCAGTGTGAAACCCGATCCATTTATATCATTATTGCAGTGCTCAACTCGATCCAAATATAACATTATTGCGGCACGCAACCTGATCCAAATGTTACATAATTACGGGGGGAAACCCGATTCACATATACAATCAAAAACAATCATAAGAAGAGTCCCGACAAGGGATCAATAAAGAACTACACTATCCCCGCAAGGGAATCGATAATATAGGTAAATACATCTCGGCAAGGGAGAAATAGCTATAACCAATCTCGTTACAACATTTAACTACCCTAACTATCACCAATACTCGATCATAGTTAATTTCCACGTGAACAATCAAAACCCTTGCTCAATACCGAGAACAACCAATTTAAGCATCCGTAGTATTACTTAAGAACACAATAATTCACAATTTAAGAGCCACGGTCATGCTTGACACTAACGTATAGATACTCATCACCATGTCTTTACGTTGTACTCAACAAGAAACAAATAGTAAATAGGACATAACTCTTAATCCCTCAAGCAAAGGTTAGACCAAACACTTACCTCAAACTTTTACGACCAAATAAATCCTCAAACTGTGATAACCCGACCCGTCGTCTCATGAGTCACCGCTCCATTTTCACCATTTTTTGCTTCTTTATGTTTCATTATGGGTCGGTAGTGTGAACGAGTTGATTTGGATTGATTTTAGAAGGAAATGAGACACTTAGTCGCTTTAAGGAAGGCTTATTTTGGAAAAGTCAACCGGATATTGACTTATGTGTTAGGAGACTCATATGTGAATTCCGATTATTCGATTAGCTTCGAGGGATGATTTGTGACTTAGGAGTGTGATCAGAAGTGATTTTGGAGGGCCATCGTAGAGTTACGCTTGAATTGGCGAAGTTAACATTTTGGCAAATTCCGTTTGATAGGTGAGATTTTGATCTGAGGGTCGGAATGGAATTCTGAGAGTTGTTGTAGCGTTTTTAGGAGATTTTGGGATGTGTGTGTAAAATTTCAGGTCATTCGGAGGTGATTTGGTCGGGTTTTTGATCAAATGCGTGTTTCAGAAGTTTTATAGAACTTAGGCTTGAATCCGATGTGGATTGACGGTTTTGGTGTTTCTGGAGATGTTTCAAGAATTGAAAAAAGTTTGGGTGATGTTTTAGGATGTGTTGGTGCTTTTAGTTGAGGTCCCGGGAGGCTCGGGTGAGTTTCGGATGGTCAAACAGACCAATTTTCGGCGTTCGCAACACCATATGAGAGGCGGAGTTATATGAGTTAAGAAGGTGATTGCCGGCGTTCGCAACACCATTTTCCTCTCTTTTGTTCATTATTCGGTTTTGTATATTTTAGACTTTGTAGTGGATTTATATTCTGATAGATGCTCGTGACCTGTAACACCTCGATTAGGGCTGTATTGTGTTGTACTTCCACGAATATATATTATTAAGTCATATTGTAGATTTTTATTCATGTTTAAATTATTTTTTGAAGGACGAGTTGGGTTAGTTAGCTGGCCTCGTCTTCACGAGAGGTTCCATTACGACCAGTGCGGGGTTTGGGTCGTGACAAGTTAGTATCAGAGCCTTGGTTACTATGTCTCACGAGTCATGAGCACGTTTAGTAGAGTCTTGCAGATCGATACGGGGACGTTTGTACTTATCCTCGAGCGGCTGCAGATCCTTTAGGAAAACTTCTCATTCTTGACCTCTTATCATGCGTCCTTGATTCAACTTGAAAAGAAACTCTTGAAATTCCTTCCACGCATTTGTATGTGCACATGAGCGCTCTGTACCAGATGGGATTTGATGGATTGCTTAGCTTTGTCTAGTTAGGAAGATTCAGTCCTGGCAGTTTAATTTGTGCAAAGGGTATTAGGAGAGTTCTTATTGATCTCTACCATGGTTGGAGAAGTGCATTTCCTACGAATATGAGAGGCATGGGATGTGTAATGATTTTTCTTCTCGATGGGATCAATGAAAGTTCTCGACTAGTTGAGTACATTAGTATTCGTGGCTCGGAAGAGAGATGCAATTCTCATATTAACCTAGGATGTGTGGTATATGCGATATGTTGTGTAGGATTGGGATTTACATATGTAAGCTTTCGGTTTAGTTCCGAATGGGATGTCATGAAATTCTTAGGTAGCAGGGGCAGTTGTACGTGATTAGAGAAATGAACGTTAGGTGATTAGAGTGAATGATCTCCATATGATTAAAAAATGGTATTTCTAATCATAGTGATTTTATGAGGGTATATGTGTCAGAAAAAGGGCAATGTGATTAAGCTGATAGAACTTTGGTAGTACTGCGATACTTTCTTGTTAGATCGATTGCTAATATCCGAGTTGCTTGAGGACACAGGGAAATTTCATAATATCCTTCGGGGGAACACCTTAGGTACGATATGTATTCGGACGGTGGGATTTGAGTTGGAGACCGTAAATTCTCATTTTTAGTCTATGTTGTGGTAGTAGATCGTGTGCATCGACACTATTTGTCGACTATTGGGATTTGAATACCCAAGTTGATCGTTTATTGCTTGGTATATTGGAGATTAGATATGATATTGGGGTTAGACCGGTTGTCTCCATGTTAGATTACTCTGGACTATTGCGCTATGTCGGAAATGCCACGGGTTGAGTGGCGAGGTGCGTCAGATATATCCTGGTAAAGTGGTTTTATATTTCGAAGACCCAATGGATGACTGGGAAGAATTGTCTTTCTTACTTTGGCCCTTGTGATGAGTGTTAGTGCTAAGGCCCTGATGTTGATTTAGTCTTGGTATTGAGGGACTTTTCGGATGTGTTTCTTGTGGCCGGGCATGTCGCCGGGCAAGGTTGTTTATTTCGGTATTGATTCGATGCCAGGCACTATATTGTATGGCACCGGTGGGATTATAGGAGTGGAAGGAGTAGCTTTAGGTTTCCTTGATAATGATTTTGGTGGTAGACCAATGTGGATGCATGTTGTAGCCTGAGTCGGCTTAGTTGGCCCCGAATTGTATTATTGAGGGATGTGTTGATTCGATTGTTATTGAGCTTATTAGTAATCTGGGGAGGCTTATAAGCCATCTTTCTGTGTTGCGAAATGCCATGATTTATTGGTTATATGCACATATGGTGCAGTCCAATTAGGGTCTCTTAGCAGAATTCAAGCAAGGAAAAGTAATTGGGTGTTGCTCGGTGAATGACGTACCAGTTATGACCTATCACGTTTGCGTGGTTTATTTTATTTATTTTATCGTGGGTGTAGTGATTTGCCTTGGTTCCGGACATCAGTTGAGCATGGTTGTGGATTTCGAGCATAGTGACTTGAGGTGTTTCATGTGCAGCAGCATTTGGATAAGATCTTGTGTGGAAATATGACCTTGGGGGTCAAATTTATGTGTTCTATTCCTATTGTGTGAGACGTGTTTTCAGCCATGTGATGTGATGATATTGGTGATCTTGTGGTATGGCTCTTTTGTTTGAGTCAGTTTCATGATGTGAGTATGTTCGGATTGTTGCTTAATGGTGCACGGATTGTGAAAATTGTGACCTTAGCCTGTCTTGATGTGTCATGTCACCGGAGTAGTTGTGTTAGAGTAGATGAGATCGTTAGGGGCCTATAATAAATGCATACAGATTTGATTTCAGCATGTTTGATGGGTAAATATCGAGGTTCGATTCAGAAATTTGCTATGGTCCTTGCCAAAGGAGAAGTAACCTTATGGAAAATTGATATGAGAGATGGTCATGGTTTATTGCGTGTTTCATTATCATTGGCAGTATATGGGAGTATTGGAACAAGACTTTAGTTGATAAGGGGTTTCTACCGGTATCCGGGTGTTGTGTGCAGCTGTTGTGAATTAAAGTTATCGCTACATGTGTTTGAGTTACGTGGTACATCGGGTAATTGCACTTGAATGTGCAAGCATGGGTTACTACAGCTGGTTCAGGTCTATTCAAAGTGTAGGTGTGAGGTTTTGATCGCATTGATGGTTTTAGAAGTGAAAATGTGGTTCTATGGTTTATGGACTAGATTGGATTGTGTAATTTTAGTTAAAAAAGTTGTTGTCGGACCTATATGAGATAGGGTGACGTGGGATTACCCCAGGTGTATGCATGGTAAGTTATTTAGCTATTGGTTGGCTTCTAAAACAACTCTGGGTACACTCGAGGATGAGTGTTTGTTTAAGTTGGAGAAGATGTGACGACTCGACCCGTCGTCTCTTGAGTTACCCCTCTGTTTTCCCATTTTCTGCTTCTTTATGCTTCATTATGAGTGGGTCGTGTCAACGAGTTGATTTGGATTGATTTTAGAAGGAAATGAGACACTTAGTCTCTTTAAGAATTGATTTTGGAAAAGTCAACCGGATGTTGACTTATGTGTTAGGAGGATTAGATGTGAATTCCCATGATTCGGTTAGCTTCTAGGGATGATTTGTGGCTTAGGAGTGTAATCATAAGTGATTTTGGAGGGCCAATGTAGAGCTAGGCTAGAATTGGCAAAGTTAGTATTTTGGCGAACTTCGCTTGATAGGTGAGATTTTGATCCGAGGGTCAGAATAGAATCCAAGAGTTGTTGTAGCTTTGTTAGGAAATTTGGGTATGTGTGTAAAATTTCAGGTCATTCGGAGGTTATTTGGTCGAGTTTTTAATCGAATGTGTGTTTCGGAAGTTTTAGAAGAACTTCGGATTGAATCCAATGTATACTGACGGTTTTGGTGTTGTTGGAGGTGTTTTGAGTATTGAAACAAGTTTGGGTGATGTTTTAGGATGTGTTGGTGCTTTTGGCTGAGGTCTCGGGGGCCTCGGGTGAGTTTCGGATGGTCAAACAAACCAATTTTGACACTTGGGAGTTGCAGGTTTTCAGTCATTATGTTGCAGAAAATTTGTTCATTGCGATCGCAAGGGTGATGTCGCGATCGCATAGAAGTAGTCTGCAAAGTAGGAAATTTTGTTCAATGCATTCGCGTTCAGGAGTTGAGATCGCAGAGGGTCATCAGGTAAAGCTTCGCGATCGCATTGGTCCATATGCGTTAGCATAGAAGGAATCTTGAGAGTTTGGATTTTTGTTCATCGCGATCGTGTGGTTGAGTCTGTGATCGTGTAAGGTAAAGTTTGGTCATTACGATCGCAAGTGTATGTATGAGATCACGTAGTGTTAAATTTTGGGGTTTGAGTTTTTATGCACTGCGATCGCAACCCTAGGGCTACGATCGCATAGAGGAAAGGAGGCATGGACAGAAGGATTTTAATAATATTTCATCCGCGAGCCAAAGTCAAATTTCACCATTGTTGAGAACCTTTGAGAGCTTTTGGACGAGAATTGAAGAGGGTTTCAACTGGGAGTGATTGGAGATAAGTCCTACGAACTAAAAACACGATTTTATTGTCAAATTAACCTTGAAATCCATGTAAACTTAGCAAAAAGGGGAAGAACTAGGGCTTATTTTTTATATTACAAATTGGGATTTAAGGGGTCATTTGGACTCCAATTTTTGTGTTCTTTATATGCATAGACTCGTGGATAGATAAGGAACCCGTTGGTGTAAGAATTTTAAGTTTCGAGAAGTGGGCCCGGGGCTCGAGTTTTGCTAATTCGGAATTTTTGATATTTTTTGATAATGTTTGCTTGGGCTTTGTTCCCTTATCATATTGTGACGTATTCGCTGTGGTTTTGGATAGATTTGACATGCATGGTGACCAATTTGAGGGGCAAAGGCATCGTGAGCTAGAGATATCGCCGGTTTGAGGTGAGTAATGATTGTAAATGATATCCTGAGGGTTTGAGACCCCGGATTGCACATTGTAGTGCTATATTGAGGTAACTTGCACACCAGATAGCGAGCGTGGGGTAGAGCACTATTGAGGATTGTGACTTGACCCATCCCGATAGAGGAATTTACTTCGTATTTGAGTGAATATCACCTGTTATCATTATGATTGAGCTGATTGACATATTTGGGCTTCGTGCCAGTTGATTGAATCGTGCAGGGAATGCTATTACTAGTTTCTAACCATTTTAACGTATTATTGAACTCAGTCCCAGTATGTAATACTATTTTTTTCAAGCTCAGCCAAGTTTACTTTGCTTTAACACTTGAAATGAGATTTTCAACAATATTTTGGGCTGAGCATCACGTTTTACTGTTGCTCGGGGGGCTTATGTGGTTTTGACTGAGTAAGGTCGAGGGCCTGTATTGTGAGGATACTTTTGGATTTTGCTGCACCTCACAACAATATATATATATATGGATCGGGCTGCATGCCGCAACAGTGTTATACTGATACTGATATGAGGTCGAGGGCCTAGATTTCATGCCACGAGATGGCTTGATATTATGCTTAGGCCGTAAGGGGCCCCTCCCGAAGTCTGCACACCCCCAATGAGCACCGTCGATGATAAATGGATCGGGCTGCATATCGCAACAATAAATAGAGTGGACTACACGCCGCAGAGGTGCCAGTACTATTTGATGTGTTTTCATTATCTTAGTTGTCCTATTATTTGTTGTTTTGTGCTAATTCTTGCAATATCGACTTGATACTCTGGCATTCCTTGATAATTGAGCGTTGTGACCGCGGAGCAAAAATTATGTGCTTATCTGCACTATTTGTTTTGCATTCGTTTGTGTCACCGCTAAAAAAGGACATTTCAAGCGATGCTTAAACTGAAGTAAGATGTTTTCATAAAGATTTCATAGCTTCACTGTTTTTCTAAAAAGGGTTTACACTACTTCTATATAGCATGATGATTTGCCATACGTGATTTCTTACCGCTCAATTATTATTTACCTTTATTACTCAGAGAGTTGGAGTACTCACTTTACTCCTTGCACCTCGTGTGCAAGGAATACTCACTTTACTCCTTCCACCTCTTTGCTCCTTGCACCTCGTGTGCATATGCATGTATCTATTCACCGGTGGAGGGTTTTGGCCGATCAGAGGTGGAGTTATATGAGTTAAGGAGGTGACTACCAGCGTTCGCAACACCATTTTCCTCTCTTTTGTTCATTATTTTAATGTTGTTTACTTTAGACCTTGGAGTGGATTTACATTCTGATAGATGCTCGTGACTTGTGACACCCCGATTAGGGCTATGTTAGGTTGTACTTCCGCTAATTCATATTATTAAGTCATGATGTAGCTGTTTAATCATGCTTAAATTATTTTTGGAAGGACGAGTTAGGTTAGTTGGCTGGTTTCGCCTTCTTGAGAGGCGCCATCACAAGCAGTGCGAGGTTTGGGTCGTGCATAAACACCCCTTTTTTATTTTGAATTTAGCTCCAAATCAATTGTATCTAGACATAATCGACTTAATAAGATCAATAAACACTAAAACTCCAATTCTAATATTTAATTACTCTCATGTTTTTAGGCCTGGGAATCTAGTGGGTGTTGACAAAAATGGAAGAAAACGAATTTAGGATCATATACCTATGAACTATGGTGAAGTTTCTCTTCAAAAAACGCCCAAGAGGTGTGGAGAAGAAGTAATTTATGAAAAATGGTGAAATACCCATAATACATCCTGTTTTGAACTGAAAAAATAACTAGGCGAATTTTGGTCTATGCGATTGCAAAGAAACGAATGCGATCGTATAGTGTACTCGCTTCTTACGCTATGCGATCGCGAATAAGGAAATGGGATTGCACATAACAAGCTACCTCATCCTTGATATTCTCCTATGCAGTCGCTACTATACCTATGAGATCGCATAGTGCAAGAGACTCTCCCCTTACGCTGTGCTATGCGATCGCGAATGCACCTATACGATCACATAGTGCTGCACATTAGACACCATAAAACTACTAAGGCACCAGACTTTTGAGTTCCAAAACACCCCGACACCTATCCAAAACTCACCCGAGTCCTTGGGGCTCCAAATAAAATATACCCATAACCTCAAAAATATCCTATAGACTTATTTATGTGATCAAATCACCAAAATAACATAATGAGTATCGAATTAAACCTCAAAATCAATGAAATTTCTCAAAAAAAATTTAAACATCAAATTTTGCATTTTAGGTCTTAATCACATTAAGTGGATTTTGTTTCTTACCAAACCTTACCAACAACACGTATAAATCTTATTGAACCTGTACTAGGCTCCGAAATCATAATACGGGCTCGACATCATAGGTTTCATATAACATTTAACTTTTAAACACCTATATATTTTTCAGAAAATAATTTCTTTTAAATATTCATTTCTCGGACTTGGGACCTCGTAATTTCGATTCCGGATGTACGCCCAAGTCCCATACTTTTCCACGGATCCTTCATGACCATCAAATTACAGGTACATGTCCGTTTACCCAAAATATTAACTGAAGTCAACTTAAATACATTTTATATCAAAATTTTAATATTTTCACAGATTTTTCACATAATAGCTTTTTGGCTATGCGCTCGGATTACACACGGAAATCAAGATAAAGCTGAAAGAGGTTTCTAAGGCCACAGAATATAGAATTCATTTTCAAATGGTTTAGGTTACCATGCTACACTATACCTGTTTTAAGTCTATTTTTTGATAGTGTAGGAACAAATTTGACTCTTGTCCCTTTATTTAATGAAGAGTTAGGCATCACTTTATTATAATTATAAAGAGATTTCTCACAGATATAGTTTGATATTCTAAAAAACTTAATATATATGAGAAAATATGTTAAGATAACATGGAGTAGTATTATTATAAGCTACTGTTGAGGAAATTGATTAAGTTGAATTTGGAGAAATGAATATATAACATATCCAGTAATGGGAGAAAGAGTAAGGTTGCCATTTAAGAAAGAGATTCAAGTTACATACTAAAAAATAAATCTAATTTAGTTAAATTGGGAGAGATAAAGAGTCAGTTGAACATTGAAAGTGTAAATGATTATCTAATTGGCTGATTTCTTTTATCCATTACTTATTTCATAATACGTAGTTGGCCAGTTGTACCTTTTCTCACAACAACAACAATTACCCAGTATAATCCCATTAGGTGGGGTCTGGGGAGGGTAATATATAAATGAGCCTTACCCCTACTCAAAAGGGCAGAGAGGATGTTTCCAGTCGACCCTCGGCTCAGTGGGAAAAGGCAAAACAAAAATAAAAACAAAAGCAAAAATAATAGAGCATTAGTAACTCCAGCAGAAATAGCGTAAATAATTATCTAAACATAAGAAACATAAATAAAATAGCATGCAATAATATCATACAGTGACTACCATAACTAACAGTCATAAGGGAGACATAAGCCAAAACACAAATCATCTATGGATAGCCCTGCCAAACCTCACCCAACCCCGGATGAGGGGTACGAAAAACTCTAGGAGCCCCTATCCCACAATCCTGATACCTTTTCTCACGTTATCATTAAATATATAAAATGTATCTGTGTATTTAATTTTCTCGTCAAACCCATTATTTTTGGGATCTTTGTTTTGTGCAATAGAATCACCGTATCAGCTGGTGATTTGGATGTCTTGTTTTAATTGACATGATCGAATGAATGTATATTACTCTTCCTGTAGTGGTCATGACTAATTGAAATTGAATGTATCCTTCTTTTTTCGCTTCTATTTTTCTATATGTATTTTTCACAGAAGCACAAAGAAAAGGCTAGTGACAAACTGACAATGCAAAAATGCAACTAATTAGAATACTGTTGAATATTAAAGAAAGCCTACCCTACTAGCGTGGTATTTAAATTTTCAATGGAAAAACTTTGCCACGTTACTCTGAGTTTGCACTTGTATGTTATTGATTTCTATCTAATTACTAATTTTATTTTGAATTGGTAGGAATTTTCTGGTGATCAAATTGGAAATAGTGGCCAAAAGGCAATTTGATATGTTGGAATTTAATGATGAAGAACTTGGATAAATATAATTTTTGTTATTCCTAATACTAAAATAATTATTGTTGATTTTGTAAAATTAATTATTCGCATTCACCTTGAAGCAGTTTGCTTTATTCCATGATGTATTACTCACGAGATTTATTCATTTTTTAATATTATAATTACAAGTATATGAATTTAAATTATTCTTCTGTTATCTTTTAGTTAATTGAGTGCTTGAGACTTTCATACTTAATGTAATTATCAGATATAAAAAAATGCAACTTTTTTAATAAAACCATGGAATATATATATATATATATATATATATATATATATATATAGCTTAGACAAAATTGTCACACTCAAAAGTGTGGCCATAGAAATTTGTAAATGGCCCATATAGCAACAAAAGTCACTCTTTACAACTGTAGCTTTAGGAGCTACGGTTGAAAATTAGCCTAAAGACTAACTAAGACCGGTCTATTAATGTGTTTCCATTGTACACAGAAAGCGTTACTGTAGAGGGTACTACAAGCGTGGTATTTGTTACTCTTTAGGACACGTTTTTCGAGCGTGGCTTCTAAGGCAACACTTGTAAAGCATTGACTTAGGGAAAAGGTTACGCTAGTTTAGTCCACCTCTGAAAAAGCGTTGCCTTAGGTTGAAAAGTGTGGCCATCAAAGGTCGCACTTTTTGATAGTTTAGGCCACATTGTTCAGGTATAATTAAAAGCCTGAAGTATTGTAGCAATCACATAAAAAAGCAAATAAGTGCATCAAGTTCATCACATAATGATCAGTTTATAATACCTTAGCTTTAAGTTTTGATGATCTAACAAACTTACTATCAAAGAACCAGATAAGGAACCTAACATGCTTGGTAGACAACTCAAATCAACAGACTCCAACTAATGTGAGCTGCTACCACTTCAAAAGATAGAGAATCAATACAGGGACTCAATACCCTTGTGTTTCCTTGAGAGCACTACGAAGTCAGTTGTCAACAGTTGGAAAGTGACTGCGTGCACTGTACACAGAAACAGTGCAGCATAGTTCTGTAGTCGCTTCTCATTTGACCTACCAAGTAATTACATCATTCAAGTGATATCATCCAGGCTGTATTAATACTAAATATTACAATAAATCATTAATTGAACTCTTGAGAATTCACAAGCATTCAATCATCTGACATTCAAGCATTCAATTCTAAAGTGCATCAAAAATAAAGATTAACACTATTACAGATTGATTCCTAGAGCTAGTATTTTGTATGTCCTTAGTTTAGTTGTAACTTTGTATTTGTTCTTTATTTTCTACTTTGCTTATTTATAAGCGTTACTTAGGAACCCCTTGTAAAACCATAAACCCTTAGTGTTTGTGTCATGACTAGAGTTAGTCATGAGTTGAAATCTTTGCATAGGTTGTAATCTAAAGCTGCTCATAGTGAAGTTGAAATCCTACCAATGTAGGTTGTAGTTTTATATCCCCTTGAGCAGGGATTTTTCCACATAAAAACTCCATGACTTATTTACTTACTGTTCTATTAGCATTTTCAGTGAAAACTGATAGAGTACCTAGTCTCTATATAGTTTGGTGGATTCATATATTCTATCAATTGGTATCAGAGTGGGTTCTTTCTATGATGTTAACACCTAGGAAGGATCCTAATGGCTGCTCTACCAAATTTTGAAGAAGGTTAGTCTACGTATAGACCACCCAGGTTTAATGGGCAATACTGTGGGCGGCGAAAGAAAAGAATGCATGATTTTATCATGGCAGAAGACTTTGAGTTGTGGGATGTCCCAACAAAAAAGGCCAGAGACCATTCAATGACGACGCCAAAGACCAGGAAAGAATACAACGATGCAGATAGGAAAGCCATGGTGAAAAATTTTCGTGCCAAGAAATTTTAATGTGTGGCATAGGACCTGATGAGTACAACATGATCTCAGCTTGTCAATCCACCAAGGAAATATAGGAAGCCTTGCAAATATCACATAATGGAACCTCAAGTAAAGCAATCTAAGATTGATATGCTCAACACTTGGTATGTTTTTTTAGGATGAAAGATGATATATCTATTTAAGATATGCACACAAGATTCACTTCCATCATAAATGAGTTACTATTGCTTGGTGAAATCATTCCCAGGAACAAGCTCGTGAGGAAAATTCTCAGTATACTGCCCATTTCATGGGAGAGTAAAGTGAATGATATTATTGAATTAATGGACTTACAGGAGATGACCATAGATGAGCTAGTTGGAAATCTGAAAACCTATAAAATGAAGAAGAAGATAGACAATGAAAAAAGAGAACCAAAGAAGGAAAAGAGCCTGGTACTCAAAGCTGAAAGCAATGACTCAAGTGACATGGATTACTTAACCAAAAGATTTCAAAAGATGGTCAGAAGAAATGGAGAAATACCAAAAATAGGCAGCTTTGGTAGACCAAAGAATTATGACCTTTGTCATAAATTTGAAAAGCCAGGGCATTTCATTAAAGATTGCCCTCTATTAAAGTAAGAATACTTCAAATACAACCCTGATAAAGCATCAAAGGGGAACCCGGTTCCTAACAAACGCTTCAAAAAGAAGAGATCGGATGTCAATGTTGTGAAGCAAGCTCTTGCAGCATGGGGAGATTACTCCCATGAGTTTGAAGAAGAAACTGATGCATGTGATAGTTCCATGATGAAAGTGCAGGAAATGAATATGATTCACCATTTGATTTTATGGCTCAATTAGACGATGATGATAGTGATGGGGTAAACATTAGGGATGTTCAGATATATTTAAAATACTACTCTCCTAAGCAACTCATGTCATTGGCAAATGTATTAATTGATGCATATCATAGTCTTGTAGATGATAAGTATTCCTTGACCATAGAATTAGAAGATATTGAGCAAACCAGAGATAACTTGGTAGTCTGTGTGGTCTATTTGAAGGAAACTATAGATAATTTGGAAAATAAAAAGAATGTTCTAATTGAGATCACTAGTGTAGAACACGAAAGAGATGATCTGGTGGTAGTAGTAGTTTACTCAAAATAAACCATTAAGAATTTAATTAAATAAAAGAATGCCTTAGTTGAGAAAGTGACTGCTATTGTGTAGGAGAGAGATGACCTATTAATAGTGCTTATAGACTTGAGGGAACTTGGAGCTGAGTGTAGGCCTGGAAATTCTGAAAAGGTGAAAGAGGTAGCTAGTGAGGCACATATTAAGCTTGAAAACGAGTTAAATGCTGTGAGAACTAGTTTGTGTTTTGAACTTGAGAAAAATAGGCAGATCCAAGCAGAACTATCAAGTGTAAAAAATGATCATGAGAAGTCTCTTAAGCGGACCTTGTCCTCGGAAGCTATTTCTACCATCTATGTCGATAATGGTGGTAACAGGCAGGGAATAGGGTTTCAAAGGAAGAGAAATTCTTACAAGTAATTAGCAAATATGTTACTATACCCATAATTGGTTGTGTATCCATTGTGGGAACAATCGACATTTCAAAGAAAATTTCTAAGCCAAGATTCAATCTCTGTAGAAAAACAAAGTTTTTTGCTAAGAGAGTAACTGCTGAAAATGGACCAGGTGCCACTCATAAAAAACGTGTGTTACCTGCATGGACTAAAAGAGCACTTATTCATCCTCTTGCTTATTACAAGGGACCCAAAACTTGCTTGGGTTCCTAAATACAACTCGTGATCTCCTTGTGCATGGAACAATGAAAGAAGCAATCAACAATGGTTCATGGACAGTGTATGCTTAAAGCACATGACTGGAAATAAAATGGAGTTTCTTTCACTAAAAGCCCTTTAAGGATGAAGTGTATCCTTTGAAAATAGGAAAAAGAAGTACATTCTTGGTTTTGGAAAAATTGGAAAGTCACTCACTCATTCAATTGAAAATATATATTATGTCAACGGCCTTAAGTAAAGTCTCTTTAGTGTCTCTCAGATATCTGATAAAGGAAACAAGAAGGAATTCTTGTCCAAGCTAAGCAAAATTACAAATTTGGTAGCTAGTGAAGTGGTACTTGTATCCAAAGATATAAGAACATCTATGTTGCTGATTTCGAGTCTCTAGAAAGTGGTGATCTGAGTTGCTAGAAAGTTGTTGATGATGATGTTAAATCAGATGACTCGGGCACACAAGCTTCTCTTTACTGAATAAGTTGATTCAAAATGGCCTGGTTCGTGGTCTGGCCATGTCAAAGTTCAAAGAACACAAATTCTGTGATGCCTGCGCTAGAGGGAAGCATGTGAAATCCTTATTCAAGTCAAAGAAGGATGTCAGCACCTCAAAAATACTTAATCTACTTCGTATAGATATATGTGGTGCTATGAGAGTGCAAAGCAGGCAGGAAAAAGATATATCGTTGTGATAGTGGATGACTACTCCAGATTTATTTGGACTCTATTTCTTAGAACAAAAGATGAAACCTTTAAATTATTCGTAGCCTTTGTGAAGAAAATCCAAGTGAAGATGGAATCAAGAGTAGCATGCATTAGATCAGATCATGGAACATAGTTTGACAAGCTAAGTTTGATAAATTCTGTAGCGAGAATGGCATTACTCACAACTTCTCAGCCTCAAGGACTCCCCAACAAAATAGTGTTGTGGAAAGGAAGAACACAACCCTTGAGGAAATGGAAAGAATAATGATGATCGATAGTGGGATTGCTAAGAACTTTAAGGCTAAAGTTGTTAGCACTGCCTGCTACTTGGTGAATAGGTGCATGATCAGGTCTCTCCCGAACAGATACCCTATGAGTTGTTGAATGGAAGGAAGCCCCAGCTGACTCACCTAAGAACATTTGGGTGCAAATATTATGTTCTCAACAATAGGAAGGATCATCTTGGAAAATTTGATGCAAGAGTGATGAACAAATATTTTTGGGTACTCTTCTCAAAGTAAAGCCTACAAGATATACAATAAGAGGACTCAGTGTGTTGAGGAAAGTGTACATGTAATCTTTGACGAGTTATATCCCTCCTATGCTAGTTCCAGGTGAATTCATTGACATGAGAAACAAAAAGGAAAACTAATGAGTTAAGTAAATGAGCAAAGAGAAGACAGTGCAGTCTCCTCCTCTTCAGTCAGAAGAACCAGGTACCATAATAACAACCAGTGAAGCTGAAGAAAGAGTGGTTCATGCGGTTAAAAGTACTCCACATGTAGCTGAGAAGAGAATGTAAGGGAACCAGTTAGACTTACCCTGCTCCTCTACAAATGAGGCTTAAATGCCCAACTAGAAACACAAAATATCTCATCCTCTTGATAATATAATTAGCCCTCTGGATTCAGAAGTAAAAGCCAAATCAAAAGCCAGAAATCACTTTCCTTTTCAGCCATTCTTTCCCAAATAGAACCCAAAAATATCAAGGAATCCATTAAAGGTGCAGACTAGATTATAGCTATGCAAGATGAGTTGCATCAGTTCGAAAGGAAAAATGTATGGTACGTAGTACCTAGACCCTCAGATCGAACCATCATAGGAACCGGATAGGTATTCAGGAATAAGCTTGATGAACATGGAAACACCTCAAAGAACAAGGCTCGGCTAGTGGTTCAAGTTTATGATCAAGAGGAAGGAATTTATTATACGAAGACTTTTGCTCTAGTTGTTCGCATGTAAGCTATCAGAATCCTAATTTCCTTTGCATCACATAAGGAATTCGCTCTATTGCAAATGGATGTCAAAAGTTCATTTTAGAATGGATTCCTTAAGGAAGAAGTCTATGTAAAGCAACCTCTAGGCTTTAAATGTCATGAACACCCTGAATATGTGTTTCAATTGGACAAAGCATTGTATGGATTGAAGTAGGCTCCTCGAGCTTGGTAGAGAGACTGTCAAAGTTTCTCCTAGAAAATGGTTTTACAAGAGGAAAAATTGACACACCTTGTTCCTAAAGACACGAGGGAGGAACTTGCTCATCGTTCAGGTATATGTTGATGATATCATTTTTTGGGGCAAAAGTTGATTCAATGTGTTAAGAATTTGAAAAACGCATGGGAAGTGAGTTTGAAATGAACATGATAGGTGAGTTGAATTTATTCTTGAGTGTTCAAGTGAAGTAGTCCACAAAGGCTACATTCATCAGCTAGCAGAAATATATCAAGGAGCTTTTGAAGAGGTTTAATATGGAAGCATCAAAAGTAATTGACACTCGTATTGCTTATGCTACTTTACTAGACATGGATGAATCTAGATCTCCTGTAAATTAAACTATGTAAGAGGCATAATTGGGTCCCTTCTCTACCTCACTTCCAACATACCTGATATTGTCTTTCGTGTGGGGCTATGTGCAAGGTTTTTGTCAAATACCAAGGAATATCATCTAAAGGCTGACAAAAGAATTTTGAGATACCTTAAGGAAACATAGGACTTGGTCCTGTACTACCCTTTAGTTGACAATTTTAATCTTATTGGGGTATGTTGATGCTGAATATGTAGGTTATCTTGTGGACAGGAGAAGTACTTCTAGAATGTCTCACTTTCTAGGATTATGTCTCATCTCATGGGGAACAAGGAAGCAAAACTCAGTGGCTTTTTCAACAGCTAAAGTAGAATATGTTGCTGTAATTTCCTGTTGTGCTCAGCTCCTATGGATCAAACAACAATTGGAAGATTTTGGTGTGTACACTGACAGTGTGCCTCTTCTATGTTACAACACCAGTGCACTCAACATTGCCAAGAACCCGATTCAACAGAAAAAGAACGAGCATATAGATGTGAGACATCATTTTCTAAGAGACAATGTGGAGAAAGAGCTTATCTATATGAAGTTCGGTAGTACAGAAGATCAAATTAAAGATATATTCACCAAAGCACTGAGCAGAGAACATTTTGAGAAAAATAAGTTGGAGCTAGGGCTAATAAAGTGTAATTATGAACCTGATTCCCTTCAGTTGGCTATGAAAGTCACCTTCAAGTAACAATAGCTAAAGTGTTTTTCGGCCAAGTCTAACTCACTTCAATATTGTTGCAAATAGACATGCATGATGATTATAGAAGCTGTAGATGCACTACATGGGTGGCAAAAGAGGATTGGAATTTTTCAAAGATAGGTGAAGAACCTGTTTCTTGTACCACAAGTTAGTAGCCTTGTGCGTTTTTCATACATATCTTAAAAGGATGCAAAAAATCAAGTGCCATGTAATCAACCTTTTCAAGCCCTGTATGTCATATCTTTCATTTCAAATCCCTTCATCTCCCACTGAAATGTTGTAACTCCCCACAAAACTACTACCTTTCATAATCGGTTTCTCTCTTTCCCTCATAATTATCTCTTCTCCCATTTAAACCCTCTCTTCTTCTTGAACGATCATATCCTTCTCTTTAGTCTTTCTCCGAAACTCTCAACTAGTCGAGAAAACCCTTGATTCCACCTCTTCTAGTGAACCATCTCTCACCATCCCTTTTATAACCACCTCTACAGAGGATACTCCCAAAATTGACTCTCCTAGACACTCCATTTCTCATATCACTCTCTCAAACCTCTCTTTCCCTCAAAATGTTGAGAACTCAAAAACCCAAAGACCTTATAGTCCCTCATCTTTATCTCCTGAGATTTTCACTGAACAAAGCAAGGGTGGATTACAGAGTAAAGTCTTGCAGATAATAGAGGTCTTAGAGGTTAGCATTAATTGGTCTACAGTTGGTCCCACCTCTTTATTTGTTGAATCCAAGGAGTCTTAAGAGAAAGAGGCCATAGATAATATATTGGCCTTATCTGTAGATGGAATAGTGTATGCAGTGATCTCTACTGTGCCCGAGTGTTAGAGGAATGAGACATAGAGGCCAGTGGAAGAAGGAGCTGTGGTGCTTTTTGAAAACTTTGCACTAGCAGAAACTATTGAGACCCCTCTTGACGGACCTGACCCCTTTTCCTGAGGAAACCGGTCTGGGACCCTCTTCCCGGGTCAATTTCAACTTTTCTCCTTCTCCACACTTTGATGTTGAGCCCTTAGAAATTCTGGCTCCTGGTATGAGTTCTAGTGATGCAGAAGATCAAGATAATGGTTCTTTGGAGGCGTTTATTTCCAAGAGGAGGTCAGTAACCACTCATCTTCTCTCTCCTAAGTGACCTACCACTAGGTTGCAAGTAAATGAGGCTTTTAAGTCTGACTTGCAAAAGAGAAAAAGGAGTAGTAAGAAGAAAAAGAAGAGGCTGATAAAACTGGAGAAGTGGTATGTGACAAAAACATTCATGTGGTGGAAGTGGATGAGGAAGCACCAGAGGAACCAAGTTCCTTGGTCAAAAGGTCTCAGAAAAAGAAACAATTTACTTCACAGAAAGGTGTGGTACGCCAAGTTTAAAGTCCGTGAAATTGAAATAGGTAGTAGATGAACAGTCCTTGTCTGATGAGGATATTTTAGTAAAGTCAAGTGGAAAGGGAAAATCAAGTGTGAATTCTGGGAAAAGAAAAGTGGAAACTGTGAGGGAACCTGTTGAAACTGATCACATTTGTGCCTTAGTCAATAGAGTTGATATTATGCTGGATGCTGCTTTGCTTGGGGATATACTTAAGGTCCATGCTGATGGTATGTCCTTTGTCAACAATGTGTGTGGGTCAAATTTAGGAATGTCATTTTGAAAGAAGGCATAGTCCAATGAGGGGAACAAGTTCACAAAAAAGCTCTGCTACCCGTTTATCAACTGTTATTTGAGTTAGTAAACAAGGTTCTTTTACCCCATGCTGAGAGAAGGTCCATCACTTCCAAATCTGACTTATATTTGATGTAAGCACTGGATGAGTTCAAAGCTGTAAACTTGTCAGCCATCATGATTGAGCATATGCAAAAGGTGGCAACTTTCAAAGATAGCAACATGGTCTTCCTTATGGACATCTTCTCATGCATGTCTTCAAATTCTTCGATGTGCCTTTCAGACAGCCTAAGATTGACATTAAGAATCATACCTTCTCCCACACTACCTTTGAGGAATATGAATGCATTGATAAAGAGGGAGGAGTAGGGAGCACTTTGAAAATCTCTCAGCTCATCAATGCTCAAAACACTGCTACAGAGGAGATTCAAAAGTTAAAGGCAAGGAATGTCATACTGGAGAGTCAGCAGGCCCAAGGGGAACCAGGGTCCAATGAGAAGATTGCTCACCTCACTAGAGAAAATGCTAATCTTAGGCAATAAGTGGAGAACCTGAAGGAGAAACTGCTCGCAGAGGAAATGTTGGCCAGTGCCCGAATTGATCTCGTTCTTAACACCCTTACTACAGCTCTAAGCCCTCTCCTTCTAGTGTCCCCTAGGGAAACCATTCAGTGACTATTTTCTAGATTATCTCTTTTTGTTTGTGATGACTGCGGCAGTTGTTCCTTTTTGTGTTTCTCTTGTGATGTAGATGGAATGTACTTGTACTGCTCCTACTGATAACAGTTCAATTTCTGCCTTTGCTATAGTGGCAAAGGCATATGTTTTATAAAAACTATCCTCTTTTGTTTTCTGCTGCTTATGTTTCTCTACTTCTCCTTTCTATCATGTTGTGGGCACATATGTGGCATGATTTAGCTTGTCTAGACTTCTTTGTGCTAATTGCTTGCTTGTGTATTTTTAATGATACCAAAAGGGGGAAGTATAATTAGAACAAGGTTGGTATCTATTTAAGAGGGAAGCATAAAGTCAGGGGGAACTTATGAAGTTCTTGATATGTCATCTGGTTAATTTTTCTCTAAACATGTGTTATCAATTTGTATCAGATCATAATGTCAGGGGGAACTTATGAAGCATAAAGTCAGGGGGAACTTGTGAAGTTCTTGATACTTCATCTGGTTAATTTTGCTCTAAACATATGTTATCAATTTCTAAGTTTGTCATCATCAAAAAGGAGGAAGGTGATGGGTTTACAATACCTTAGCTTTATGTTTTGATCATCTAACAAACTTACAGATAAGGAACCTGGCACACTTGGTACACAACTCAAATCAACGGACTCCAGCTAATGTGAGCTGATACGACTTCAAAAGAGAGAGAATCAACATAAGGACCTGATACCCTTGTGTTTCCCTGACAACAATACGAAATCAACTGTCTACAGCAGGAAAGTGAATGCCTGCACTATACATAGAAACATTGCAGCACAGTTCTGCAATCACTGCTCATTTGAACTACCAAGTGATTACATCATTCAAATGATGTCATCCATGTTGTATTAATTTTAAACAATGCAACAAAAAATTACTTGAACTCGTGAGAATTCATTCACGCATTCAAGCATCTGACATTCAAGCATTCAATTCTCAAGTACATCAAGAACAAAGTTTAACACTACTACAAACCATTTTTTGAGCTAGTATTTGGTATGTCCTTAGTTGAGTTGCAACTTTGTAATTGTTCTTCATTGTAATTCCTACTTTTCTTATTTAGAAGCGTTACTTAGGAACCCTTTGTAAAACCATAAACCCTTAGTGTTTGTGTCGTGACTAGAGTTAGTCATGAGTTGAAGTCTTTGTAATAAGTGTATTGCAAAGTGGCTTGTAATAGATGTATTACAAGTTAGTGAGGGATTAAGAGTTTAATTCCTAGATTGCATAGGTTGTAATCTAAACTTTTTCATAGTGAAGTTGAAATCCTACCAGTATAGCTTGTGGTTTTTTATCCCCTTGAGCAGGGATTTTTCCATATAAAAACTCCGTGTCTTATTTACTTACTGTTCTGTTTGCATTCTCAGTGGAAACTCATAGAGTACCTGGTCTTTAAATAGTTTGGTGTACTCATATATTCTATCACATAGGATTTTCATCTTAGTGAAGTAAGTAAACACACTTATGTTACCTTGCACCACAACATTAAGTTCTTTTTGCAATTGAAATAGCTTTACTCCATTTGTCTGACCAAATCTATCCTCCAGGTAACTCCACAAGTATTTTGCATTCTAAGAATAGAGTACACTTTCAGCTATTTCTTTTGACTAGGAGTTCAACATCCAAGGGAGGACTATGTCATTGCTATGAGCCTAAGCCTTTTGATGTCCAGTGTTTGCCGCAGGGAAAACTTGGGATCCATAAATAAACCCTAGTTTGTTCTTAGTAGAGAGAGACATTGATTGCTGCCAACTCGATGCTACACTAAGGTAGGAAGAGTGGGTCGCAATAGTTTTTACCCAATATGAGGATCGGTATTGAATTCCTCAGGGATCTAGTAGTGGAGTTGAAATTTCTATCTAGTTTAGAAATGCGTGTTTGCTTCAAATATCACTTCCAACATATTTTGGGGTTTTTAATTATAACTACTACTATCAAACTATTAATTGAAACTAAATTATACAACGAGCTAATTGCAAAAGTTTTATCTAATGGGAAGAAGGGCACTAGGGTCGTGATATCACCTAGGTGGCTAATTGACGGGTAAATGTTACTAATGTTCAATTGACATAATTGGGACTTTCACTATAACTGTTGCACAAATTTACCCAGTCTAACACCTCTAGGTAAAGAGAGTGATTTTTCCCAATTGACTCTCTCGAGACCAAATGAGTAGGCAAAATAGATCAAGCAACTAGAGTTCAAGTAGGGTGATTACTCTCTCGAGGTTTAACCCGTTAATTGGGACTATCATTTCTCATGAGCCCATCCCAATTCCTTGTTGGGTCAATTTTGAAGACATACACTCTCTTTCTCAAGAAGAGTCAAATCCACAAAGCTTAATTCAGTGTTTCCAACTTCATAGATTAAAACATAAAATCAACCCAAATAGTAAATACTCATGGTCAATCTAACCTAGATGGAAACACCCATCAATTACCCACACTAGGGTTGAGCCACAACCCTAGTTAATGGGTTTAGCTACTCATGCTTGAGGGAGAAAATGAAGAAATAGATGAAGAACAAGGAATATTAATTAATTGCTAAATGAAACTACAAGAATCTATCATAAATTTATAGCTCAACTGCAAAAGTTGTCTACAATACACGTTCCCACGAGCGCAGCTCAAGCCTTAAGATAACAGATGACCTAAAATGGTAAAATATTCCACTTATACTAGGCTAGAAATATTTGACAAAAATACCCATACAGGGTCAATGCGGGCCGCACTAAATGAACCGCGGCCACACAAGGCTCGTTGACTTCAATTCTGGCTTCTCTGGACTTGGGCTCCACGGACCGCGTAGAATGAATCGCGGCCGCGGAGGGAGCTAGCTCCGCACTATTAGGATCGTGGACCGCATTGCCTGGATTTGGCAATTATCAATCTCTGAATCTCTTGTCCTCGGACCGCGCAGAAAGGCAGTGTGGGCGCGAAACCTTTACCGTAGACCGCAAGATATGTACCGCAGTCGCGTTTCCTGAAGCCTGTTTTGCCGACTCTCTAAGCAAACTAGTGCGGACGCATTTGACTTTGCGTGGTCTGCACTGGGACTGCTTTCCCTTAGATTTCTTGGTCTTTTGTACTTCAGCAGGTTTCGCTCTTTTTGAGCCGATCTTTGACTTTTTGTCACTTTGTCGATCAAACCTGCAATCAAGCGCAACTTATGAGACTTTTGGGTCTATTTTGTAACAATTTATATTCAATGCATAGGCAAGTAGGAGCAATAAATACATTAAAATCTCAACTTATCAGTAATCACAACAGCTCTCCTCTAACCTACAAAACCTCTTCCATTGAAAATTGAAGAGACCAAATTCATCCCTAGATAATTCGAGGGATGAAGGTAATAAGGGTGAGTTGAGTCAACAATTTTTACTGCAGGAGAATCTACAGATGTAACAGCTCGAGAAGTAGAATAAGAAGTGACAGGGGTTTCAATAGAACCCATTGCTGAGTAAATAAAGGAAAATGATGAAGATTATGTGTGATACAATGAAGAATTTCATAACAACGTATATAATTTTCCTTTGTATATTGAATGACTTATGTTGTGTATAAATACAATAAGCAAAGGAACCTAGAGAAAAAACAGAAAAGCCAAAGAACATATATAATTTTCCTTCGTAGATTTGTATTTTTCTGAAAAAGAGTATGGTTGTTGTCCTTTCGAGTATCTAAGGGTATTAAGTCCCAATCTGGTAGTTTCTTTTTGTTCTATTAGCCATAGTAATCAAGTTTGGATCTTTATCAAAATCAAAAATCCCAAAGAATATTTTGCTGCGTACTTGACCTTTTATTTCTATGAACTACGCTCGGTCTAATTCATGCAAAGTCATGATACGTAGGCAATATCTATAGGATTCGACTGTATTCTTTAAAAAGCTAAAAAACTAAAAGAAAAGAGAATATGAGAGGGAAGAAACAAAAGGAAATTGAAATAAATGCCAGGATGACACATGCGACTATGCCAAGCATATAGAAACCCATTATCTGCATAGGTGCATCATGCTCAACGTGCGATTTCCTGTTTTTCATCTAACCCGAACTAACTACGTTTTCTAGAATTAAAGTTCATGTGTTTAAAACAGTGGTTGCTTTTGCGGTAAACTGGCTTCACACAGATACTTCACTCGGTCAAAAGGAAATACAAAGATGTCGACGGAGATGACTCTACCCACCATACCTATTCTAGAAGACAGTCCAATCACAGGAGTGCCGGCCTCCGAATCTGCAGCAGCCGAAGAGAACAGGATCCTGCAGTTCTGAGTCATGGGTATGTGGGATGCATGGACCAATGGAAAGGAACCTCCCAACACTATCCCTGGATTCCTCGAGCTATTTCCAAGGTCATGGGGTACCTCTACTATTCCTATCAGTCACCCAAGCATTCTCCTGGGCCAGCCCACCATTTCAACCAATTTTTTTGGGGTGCCTTCCGAAACCCACCCTCCAATGTTTTCATCTGGATCAGTTCCCAACATCATTACATCCCTTCCATGCGCAGCTACTACACAGCCCGCGGTACCGACGCCCGTGTTTGACTTTGAAGACTTTACATTCCAAACTCCTAACTACCAAAATGATCCTCCCCCGTACCTTACATACAGCTACCCTCAGCCAACATATGAACTTACCCTTTTGCCAGACAAAACTTCCAAAGCGCCCGAGCAGGATGAAATCACAAAGAGAATGAAGAGTCTTGAGCAAAGCCTAGAAAATATGCAAGGGTTAAGCGGTCAGAAAAGTGTGTCTTATTCAGACGTGTGCATGTTCCCTCGTGTACATCTTCCTTTGGGGTTTAAAATGCCGAAATTAGATAAATACGACGGCCACGGCAACCCCATCGCCCATTTGAAAAAGAATTGCAATCAATTACGTGGAGCCGGCGGGAAGGAAGACTTCTGATGGCGTACTTTAGGGAGAGTTTAGTAGGTATTGCATCCGAATGGTGCATAGATCAAGACATTATCCGATGGCACATATAGGACGATCCCGCCCGGGACTTTGTAAGACAATTCCAGTACAACATCGACATCGCCCCTGATAGGAATTCCCTAGCCAACCTGAAGAAGAAACCTGCTGAAAGCTTCAGAGAGTATGCTATTAGATAGCTTGAAAGACAAAATACAAGAGGAACCACCCAAGGAAAATAAAGATGAAACTAAGGAACAACCAACGGAAGAAGTGCCACAATTGGAAAAAAAAACAAAAGTGCCAAATGAGTGGAGGACGATCAAAGATCACCCTCTTGAACAGGTAATTGGAGACGTCGGAGGAAAGGTAAGTACCCGAAACTATCTTAAGAACACTTTAGGACACACTTCTTAAGAGCTCACATTCTCACTTGGCAACACTAGTTTAAGTCGTTACTTCTTTACAAATTACTGACTTGAGCGTCGGAGACGTTTAAATCTATTTTGCAGGTATCGCCCTAAAAGATAGGGTGAATTATAAAGTTTTGGCACAGAACAATCGATTGTTCCAAGCAAATAATAGATTATTTTACTGTGCTGAAAATCGATTAGCAGTATCACTAATCGATTGTTTATGGTTTATGTTCATTATGCAGTTTTGTTTAATAATTGATTCCTTAAATTGCATAATCGATTTCTGTCTCAGCCATTCAGCAATGCTTTTCCAAAACAATCGATTATTCCACATTTGACAATCGATTATTTCATGTCAAGAATTTTAAACTCTTGTTACCGTTTGGCTCCTCAATCGATTTGTGTCAGTTCCAAGTCAGGTCATAACTCTTCAACAATCGATTATTGCATCTCAACAATCGATTGTCTAACGGTCAGTGAATTTATTTTACCGTTTCTGACTGATTTGGCTTTAAATTCTCAGCAGATTTCTTCTATAAATGATAAGCCACTCTCCCCTCTATAAATAGGCTTCATATATGTTCATATTCATTCACTCAAGCATCAATTTTAGCTTTTAAAATATCAAATTCCCTCTAATCCTTTGCAAAATCCAGCAGCTTTCATTAAAAATGTCGGGCCGTCACTCAAAACGTTCCCGTTCTGCTAGGCACGGCGCATCAGCCTCTGCTGCCCCTCCTCGTCCGAACTATCCCTATCAAGATGGTTCCGTTCTATATTTTAATTCCGACATCGAGCTTACTCGATTCTTAACCAAATTTGAAAACCGCGACATTCTTCAACCCCGCTTTTCAACCCACAAGTTTCTTGAATCATTTGGGCATGCTGCAAATATGCTCAAAAATTCACAACGTCTTGACTTTTTACTCCTTACCCATCCTTACATCAATACTAAATTGGTTCAAGCATTTTATTCCAACCTCCATGAGGATGATGATGGTGAGCTTGTCACCAACATTAATGGTGTTCTAATTCTTCTTTCCGATGAAAATCTTCATACCATTGCCCGTCTTCCTCATAATGGTGAAGACATTTTTCGGTACACCGGAGAGGCCGGAGCCCTTTTTGATGAAACATCCCTCTTACACCAAATCGGTCTTACTTCTTATGATCCAAATCTCTCCTCCCGTCGTCCTACAATTACGGGAATGGATCCAAATTACCGGTTAATTTTCTATTTCGTCACCCGAGTCCTCAAGCCTCGTAAGCACAACCATACCACCATTTCCCAAGAGGACACCAAGCTCATGCATGCCATAGTTACCGGAGCTAGCATCAATTGATGTCGGCTTATCAAAATTCACATGCGTGACGCTATCGGAGATGATAGGCCTCTTCCTTATGCTCTCCTCATCATGAACTTTCTTGAAGCCACCGGATTTGTCACTGGAAATGGTCCTCTCAAAAAGAGTACCAAAAAGTGGGAAATTTCGGAATCCTCCTTTCATCATGACGGTGATCATGTAGCGCCTGCTCCTCCTCCAACCCGTCGTGCTCCTCCGCCTCAAGAGCCTTCCCTCCAATTCATTTCCGACCAAATGCTTCATTGACCTCTTCTTTCGGTCAATTAACTGACGAGATCCATGGATATTTGACCACGTTAATTATCCATATGCGGGTCTTGTTCCATATGAAGCAGCGCCGGATGATGAGGCGGAATGAATGAATAATTGTAGTTTTTTTAAGTTTGTTTTTATATGTTGTATTGTCTTCCCTGTTGCTGTAATTCTTTTAATAAATAAACAAGGTTTATTTCATCTTTGGCATCTTATTATTATTTTTTCTAATGGCAAAAGGGGGAAGATAACGGGTATGATGCACTCTCAAATTATAAGCTTAAATTGAGGGGGAATTCTCAAATTGAGGGGGAACAAATTACATACTTGTTGCATGTATATACTTGTCTTGAATCGTCAATATAAATTGCTTGTCTTGCATATCCCGCTTAATGTTTGCCATTATCAAAAAGGGGGAAATTGTTGGAAACACGTTCTCAATGCAATATACTAAAACGTGTGTTCTTTTGTATAGGTTTTGATGAATGACAAACGAAGCGAAAATTGATATATGACGAAGTTCAAGAAACAAGCGCACAATTGATATACAACGAGATTCAAGCTCAAGACAAAGTTTTATAGTTTAATTGAGTCATTCTTAATTGTGATCTTGATCCTACAACTTGACTCGTAACATGGCTTCTCTCATAAAACTATTTTCCAAAATCATGCATATTTAATTTAATGTCAAATGATTTTAAACCATGCATATTTACAGTAGTCAAAATAATTTTTAGACATGCCTTAAAAATCTGGACTAAGATAATCGATTATGTACTTATGATAATCGATTGTTTTAAGCCAAGACTGCATGACAATCGATTGTGAACTAATGACAATCGATTGTGAGTAAGACAGTGAGCATCAGGTTTTTCAAACCTGCATGACAATCGATTGTGAACTAATGACAATCGATTGTGACTGAGGCAGTGTCCATCAAAGTTTTTCAAAACTCAGAATAATCGATTATGAACTAATGGTAATCGATTATGTTGAGACAGTGTCTTCCAGTGATTTTCAAATTTATTAAAGAATCGATTGTTACATTGGACAATCGATTGTCAAAGAGACAGTGTCTACAATGTTTTTCAAAAACTGATAAGTAATCGATTGTTGACTTTGTGCAATCGATTGTGAAGCTGACCGTTGTCGTAAAGTTTTCAAATACCGTCAGGTAATCGATTATTGATTCTGTATAATCGACTGTTTTGATTAAAATCCGGAAAAGATTTTTTAAACGTTATTGGGTAATCGATTATTGATTTTGTATAATCGATTGTTTTGATTAAAATCCGGAAAAGATTTTTTGAACGTTGCTGAGTAATCGATTGTTGATTCTGGACAACCGATTGTTTGTGGTAAAATCTGGAAAGGATTTTTTGAACGTTGCCAGTAATCGATTATGGATTGTAAGTAATCGATTATCAAGCATAAAATCTGGGATTGAATTTTGGTCTTACTGGCAGACAATCGATTGTTGGGGTTTGACAATCGATTGTTAGTGAGTAAACTCAGCAACTCTTAATTGGCAATTCGGCAACGGTAATGCCAAGTTTTTCAACTATAAATACTGCTTCATTTCAGTGTTTTAAACACAACAACATACTACAACTGATCATTACATTGCTATAAGCTTGCATACTTTTGTTTATCATTTTATATTCAATTTCATAAAGCTTTTGAGAGCCATATTCTTGTCCAAAGTTGTTGTGATCTAGAGCTTACTTCTTTTACTCATATCTACTCATTAAGGAGTATTTTGTTTGAGTGTTTAGTGTTTTATACACTTGTAAGAGAATTGTAATTCTCTTGTTGTAAGGAACTTGTGTTTCCTTGGTTGAAGTCTTGGAGTGTTGTATCTCCGAGCAAAGGTGTTAAGGCTTGTGTCCTTAAGTTGTAAAGGTTTGTTGAGCACCCGTAAGCTTAACAAGTTAGTGGAAAAATCTTGAGAGAGTCTCTCGGGGACTGGACTAGCCACGTGTTGTGGTGAACCAGAATATATCGGTGCGTTCTTTCCTTTTTGTTTATTTAACGCACTTATTTATTTCCTGCAAATTTTAATTTCCGCAAGTTTACGCTAAATTTTATTATAACGCTATTCACCCCCCCCCCCTCTTGCGTTAAGCATATTATCTAACAGATAATCGATTATATACTAAAGAGAAAGTGATTATCCTTAGGAGAAATCGATTATTCTGCATCAATCTTTATAATTCCCCCTGCCTTTAGGGCGATACCTGCAAAAATTTGACGTCTCCGACGCTCAAGTTAGTAATTTGTAAAGAAATAATAACTTAGATCAATGTGGCCAAGTGAGAACGTGATTTCTTAAGAAGTGTGTCCTAAGGTGTTCTTAAGAGTGTTTCGGGTACTTACCTTTTCTCCAACGTCGCCAGTTACCTGTTCGAGAGGGTGATCTTTAATTGTCCTCCATTCGTTAGGTAGTTTCGTTTCTTTTTCCAATTGTGGAGCTTCCTCCGATAATTGATCCAAGATTTCATCTTGAGTTTCCTTCGGAGTTTCCTCTTGTACTTTGTCTTGAGGACTTAGTGAGTTTAAAATACCTGCAAGATCAAAACCAGAATCCTTTCTCGCCAAGCGAGCATTATTTTCGGAAAACACAATATGAGGGGATTCCTCCACAGTTCCGGTTCTATTATTGAATACCCTATATGCTTTGCTACGTGAAGAATAACCAATAAAAATTCCTTCATCGGATTTGGCATCAAACTTTCCCAATTGATCTTTTCCATTGTTATGAATAAAGCATTTGCAACCGAATACTCTAAAATTGGAGATATTTGGTTTCCTTCCCTTGTAGAGTTCATAAGGGGTTTTCATGAGTATTGGCCTTATGACTACTCTATTCAAAACGTAGCATGCGGTACTCACGGCATCCGCCCAAAAATGTTTGGGAATCTTAGCCTCATCGAGCATGGTTCTAGCCATCTCTTCGAGACACCTATTTTTCCTTTCCACAACCCCATTTTGTTGTGGTGTACGTGGAGCAGAGAAGGTGTGCTCGATACCGAGTTCGTCACACAAGTCCGCAAAGAGATTGTGATCAAACTCTCCCCCATGATCACTTCTTATTGAAGTGACGGTTGTGTCCTTTTCATTTTGAACACGTTTAAGAAAATATTTGAAATTATGAAAAGCTTCACTTTTATGAGCAAGAAATAGAGTCCATGTAACTCTAGAATAATCATCAATAATAACAAAAGCATAACGATTTCTACCAAGACTTTCAATGCGAGATGGTCCAAATAAGTCCATGTGAAGTAATTGCAAAGGTCTAGTAGTTGAAACAATATTTTTCGATTTAAAAGATGCTTTTGTTTGCTTCCCTTTTTGACAAGAATCACAAATAGAGTCTTTTTCAAATTTCAAATTTGGAAGACCAATGACCAAATTTTGTGAAACTAATTTATTCAAAAGATGCATGTTGATGTGAGCTACTCTACGATGCCATAACCATGTATTATCCTCTTTGCTCATAAGACAATTCACATATTCAGGTGAAGAATTTGCAAGATCAACCATATAGATGTTACCCATTCTAAACCTCGAAGAATAATTTTAAAATCGCTACGGCAAAAAACTAAGCATTCATTTGAATCAAATAAAACAAGATTTCCCTTGTCACATAATTGACTTATGCTCAAGAGATTATGTTTTAGACCCTTAACTAGCAATATATGCTTAATGGAAGAGGAGTCATCCTTACCGACTGATCCAATGCCGATAATTTTTCCTTTGTTGTTATCACCAAAAATAACGCTTCCTCCTTCCTTGTGTTCTAGTTGAAGGAACTTGGATTCATCTCCAGTCATGTGCTTGGAGCATCCACTATCAAGGTACCAAAGTACACTTGACCCCTTCAAACACACCTACAAAACAGATTAATGAGTTTTAGGTACCCATGCCATTTTGGGTCCTTGGGGGTTAGGTAAATCATAGTGATGTGATTGAGTGTTATGTCTATGTCGTGTAAAGCAAGCAGGAGCAATATGTCCAATTCGTCTACAATAATGACAAACAACATTAGGATTATGCATTCGTCTAGGTTGATAGTAATTGGACGGACGAAATTCATTTACTCTATTCTTGACAATATGACTATTGCGCAATTCATGAAAATCATTTCTCCTACTATTTGTTCTAGGATATACAGCATTTCTAGAATAATTATTTCTAGGTTGGAAGCCATTTCTAGGTGTTCTAAAAGGTTCAAAATTCATTCTAGTGTTTGGCCTTGAATATGCATTATTTCTAGAGTGATTATTTCTAGGTTGCGATTGTTGAAAGCCATTTCTAGGTTTGTTATATCTAGGATGAGTGTTTGTTTTATTAATCCTAGGGTGAGCTTTAGGTTGTTGGGGGTTGGCTTCAACCTTTTCTTTAGACTCATTCTTAAAACCTATGCCATGCTTGGTCGACTTCAAATTAACAAGAACTTCATTCAAATTTTTATGAGAAGAATTAAACTTATCTAGGGTGCCCTTAAGTCTTTCTACCTCATTTTTGAGATGCATGCAAGAAGTACAACTTTTACAAGAACTCTCGGGTTTGTCGGCGCTTCTCTTGCCGAAAATTTTGTTTTCTTCTTTCAACTTCTCATTTTCCAAAATCAATTTTTCCAAATCCTTTTCTTTCAAAGAGAGTTGTTTTTCAAAATCTTTTTCTTTCAAAGAGGCATTTTCCTTTATGCTTTTAACAGTTTTAGAAGCTTTAATAAATTCACTATACAATTCATCAAAAGCATTTTGCATTTCCTCAAGAGAATAGAAATTTTTGGAAGAAATTTGACATACCTCTTCTTGATTGTTTTCGTGAGCCATGAGACAAAGATTTGCGGCTTCGTCTTCTTCTTCCTCACTCGACTCGTCACCGGAGTCGTCTCCCCAAGATATGTATGCTCGTTGTTTCTTGAAGGGTTTCTTCTACTTTTTGGTATTTGGACAATTTGATTTAATGTGCCCGGTTTCTCCGCACTCATAGCACTTTATTTGATCTCCTTTCTTTTTGCCCTTTTGTTCATACTCTTTTCGCATGAACTTTTGAAATCTCTTAATAACGAGTCCGAACTCGTTGTCTCCGTCCTCATCATTTTGAGGTTGGCTTGTGCTTGCCTTGAGAGCGATCTTTTGTTTCCTTTGATCATCAACAAGAGGGTTAAGTATAGTAGATTCATAAGTTTTAAGATTACCTCTTAATCCGTCGATGGTGACATTTGAAACGCCAATAGATTCTTGAATCGCGTCGGCCTTGGATCGCCATGCCGAAGTGAGACTTCGGAGAATTTTTTGGACAAGTTCCTTATCCGTGAAGGTCTTCTTAAGAGCATGTAAATCATTAACGATTTTTGAAAATCGTTCGAACATCTCATCGACCTTTTCGCCTTCATTCATGTGAAACAATTCATATGCATGGGTTAGGAAATCAATTTTAGCTTCCCTTACCTGGTCCGTACCTTCGTACGTAATTTCCAGCTTGTCCCACATTTGCTTCGCCGTTGTGCAACATGATATTTTCCTGTAATCATCAGCATTTACAGCACAATATAATAAATTAATGGCATTAGCATTGTTTTGCACCTTTCGGATATCATCCGCATCGTATTCATCTTCGGACTTTGGAACATCTTTATTTTCAACCTTTTTGGTTGGAATTTGTTCTTCCTTCATTATAGCCTTCCAAAGATGAAAACTATTTGATTGAACAAATATTCTCATCCTCTCCTTTCAGTATGTATAGTTTGTACCGTCGAATAGTGGTGGTCGAGTGGAGCATTGTCCTTCACCTATTCCTGCAAAAGAATCACGAGTAGAAGCCATGGATTGTTTCTCTCAAACGGTTAAGTCTTCAGAGAGTTGGGCTCTGATACCAATTGTTAGAAAATACGCTTAACGCTAGAGGGGGGGTGAATAGCGTTATAATAAAAATTAGCGTAAACTTGCGGAATTTAAAAATTGCAGGAAAGAAATAAGTGCGATAAGTAAATAAATAAGAACGAACGCACCGATGTATCCTGGTTCACCACAACCCGTGGCTAGTCCAGTCCCCGAGAGACTCTCTCGAGATTTCCACTAACACTGATAAGCTTACGGGTGCTCAACAAACCTTTACAAACTGAGGACACAAGCCTCAACAACCTTTGCTTGAAGATACAACACTCCAAGACTTCAACCAAAGGAAACACAAGTTCCTTCTTACAATACAAGGGACTAACACTTCCCTTCAAGTGTATAAAACACTTAGCACACTTAAACAAGTCTCTCTTAATAGAGTAGATATTAGTAAACAGATACGCTCAAGAACGCAACAACTTTCGTCAAGAATTTTGGCTCTCAAAACTTATGTAATGAATAGAAAGTGATGAACAATAGAGTATGCAAGCTATAGAAATAATATGATCAGTTGTTGTGTATAGAAGACTGATTTGAAGCTGTATTTATAGTTGCAAAACCATGCATTACCGTTGCCTAATTGCCAATTAAGAATTGCTGATATTACTCAGTGACAATGGATTGTCAAAATGCCACAATCGATTGTTTGCCAATCGTTCCAAAAATCATTCCCAGATTTTACGCTTAACAATCGATTATCTAAGATCAATAATCGATTACTGGAAACGTTCAAAAAATCATTTCCAGATTTTACTTAAAACAATTGATTGTCAGAAATCTACAATCGATTACTTGGCAACGTTCAAAAAATCATTTCCGGATTTTACTTAAAACAATCGATTGTCAGAATCTACAATCGATTACTTGGCAACGTTCAAAAAATCTTTTTCAGATTTTATTTAAAACAATCGATTATTAGAAATCTATAATCGATTACCTGACGGTGTTTGAAAATATTTTGGCAACAGTCAATTACACAATCGATTATGCTGTGAGAACAATCGATTATATATCAGTCTTTGAAAAATCAATTAGACACTGCCTTAATGCACTCGATTGTCAAAGGTACACAATCGATTATTTTATGGCTTTGAAAATGTCTGATAGACACTGCCTCAACACAATCGATTGTCATAAGTTCACAATCGATTATTTTGTAGCTTTGAAAAACTTTGATGTACACTGCCTCAACACAATCGATTGTCATAAGGTTCACAATCGATTGTCATGCAGATTTGAAAAATCTGATGCACACTGCCTTAACACAATCGATTGTCATAAGTTCACAATCGATTGTCATGCAGCTGACTTAACATAATCGATTATCATAAGTACATAATCGATTATCTTAGTCCAGGTTTTAGAGGCATGTTTAAAAATCATTTTGACTAAAGTAAATATGCATGATTTAAAATCATTTTGCTTTAAATTAAATATGCATGATTTTATAAAAATGTTTTTACGAGAGAGGCCAAGTCTTGAGTCAAGTTATCGGATCAAGATCACAATTAAAGAACGACTCATGTATAACTTTATATCTTTGCTTGATCTTGGTCTTGTGCTTGAATCTCGTTATATATCAATTGCGCGCTTCTGCTTGGACCTCGTCATATGTCCATTGCGCATAGTTTGTCATTCATCAAAACCTACAAATATGAACACACGTTTTAGTATAGTGCCTTGAGAACGTGTTTCAACATATGAGATTCCTAAAAACACAGGAGTACCCTGAGCAAGCCACCGGAGAACAAAAGAAAACCATCCGACGGCATGCGAGCAATTTCTTCTTAAATGGTGACACTTTGTATGAAAAGACTCCAGATCTTAATTTGTCGAGATGTGTGGATGTCGAAGAAGCTGGGAGAATTATACACGAAGTAAATACGGGCGTATGTGGGCCCCATATGAATTTCTATGTACTGGCAAAGAAGATAGTTCGAGCTGGCTATTACTAGATGACCATGGAAAAAGACTGCTTCCGCTTTGTGCGGAAATGTCAGCAATACTAGGTGCAGTGATTAGATTCATGCACCACAAAATGAGCTACATCCCATGTCAGCTCCCTGGCCATTTGCCGCCTTGCGTATGGATGTCATTGGGACGATCGAGCCAAAAGCCTCAAATGGACACAGATTCATATTGGTCGCTATTGATTATTTCACGAAATGGGTTGAGGCCATCACCCTCAAGTTTGTTACCAAGAAAGCGGTAGTGGATTTTGTGCATTCCAACATCATCTGCTGCTTTGGGATTCCTGCTGTCATCATTACCGACAATGCAAATATTCTAAACAGTTGGCTGATGGGAGAGATATGTGAGCAATTCAAGATAACACATAGAAGCTCCACTCCCTACCGACCTAAAGCTAATGGTGCGGTCGAAGCAGCCAACAAGAAAATCAAGAAAATCTTGAGGAAAATGATTCAAAGCTCGAGGCAATGGCATGAAAAGTTTCCTTTCGCACTGATAGGATTTTGTACCACAGTACGTACATCTATAGGAGCAACTCCCTATTTACTGGTCTATGGAACTGAGGCTGTTATACATGCCGAGGTGGAAATTCCTTCGCTCCAAGTGATCGTCGAAGCATAAATCGAAGATAGTGAATGGGTCAAAACCCGTTTGGAGCAACTGGCATTAATTGATAAAAAACGAATGGCCACGGTATGCCACGGGCAGTTGTATCAACAAAGAATGGCCCATGCCTACAACAAAAAAGTGCGCCCCAGGAATTTTGAAGTCTGGTAGTTGGTGTTGAGACAGATACTTCCTCATCACCAGGAAGTCAAAGGAAAATTCGTACCAAATTGGAAAGGCCCATACATAATCAGGAAGATATTGCCCAGAGGAGCATTATACTTGGGCAACGTTGAAGGAGATGAGACTGAGGTAGCGTAAACGACGATGCCCTAATGAGTTATTATGTTTAAATTTGCAGCACCAATGACCCTGGTGGATTGAGATGACGAAGGTTTTGCTCCCCCGCTATCCCCTCCCTCTTTGTAACCCGGAAATGCTAGTGAAAAAAGAAGAAATGAAAAACAGTCAAAAAAAGAAGAAAAAAGAAAAAAAGAGAATACGAACAAACTTAGTTTAGGACCAAATTTCCTGAACTATGTCTAACTTGATTCCGGAAGGATATGTAGGCAGCCTCTCCTTGAGGTTCAGTCGCATCAAAATAAAAACCCCATTTACCCAAGACAATCATAACTGGGGCAGAATGTATTGGTTTGGTTACAAATCTGTCTGAATGGTTACAAAGTTATAGATCCCCGGGGAGGAAAATACCATTTGTTGGGGTTCGACACCAATCAAATTCATGATAGAAATAAATAAGAGAGTCTTGTTGGTGAAAACCTCCGAGCACCATAAGGTGACGGTGAGCAGAGAAAAACAAAATGAGAGAGGCTGTTTAGCGAAAACTTGCAAAGAGTGCTATCGGGCGAGGGGAGAAGAGAAATGTGAGAGGCCCATTGGCAAAAACCCGCAAAGGGAGTCATCGGCCAAAAAAAGGAAATATTTCTGCCCTGGTTTGAAAGAGTTTCTTTGGCTATCGGAAAGTTCAAGTCAGAAAGCAGAAAGGGGTTTGGGCCGGGTATCCAGTCCAAGAATCATGTTGTCGCCATTTAAAGACAGCTCGTATTTCCAGATATGTTCCCTCTTTTCCTTCAAAGTGCATACCTCCCAAAATTCATACTTCACTCCTTTCCACTTTAATTTACTCACTATTCCTTAAAGAAAGTTAGCAGGGCCGGCTTCGCGGTTTTTTCCTGGCAAGAATTAGGGGAATGACCGACATCGTCAAGTATGTTTGGCCAATCCCGGTTGATCATGACAGTTAATGTCCGCAAAGTAAGGAAATAAGAGAAAGGAAATTCAAAGTCAAAAGGGCGTGAAGTTGAAGCAAAATTGGGGGTTTTAAGCCAAACAGGATGTTGATTCTTATCAAAAGTCCCAAAAGAAAGCCCAAAATCGAAGGCGAAACAAAACTCACAACCCAAGGCCCAGGAAACAAAGACCAATTCGAATGAGGACCCCCTGGACAAGTAAGCAAGGATGGAAAGCCGAGGGTTCGCATTTAAATACAAAGGAAGTCAAAATCAAGCGCTACAAGGCCGTAAAACCAATCACTGTTCAAACTAAAAGTTTGTTTTGTTTTTGAACTAAAATAGATGCAGGTAGAAAATTTAAAAGGAACATAGGGCAAAAAAAACAAAGGATAGGCGCAAGGACCAAAGATGGTGGTGCATCAACGACAAAAGGGAAGTTTTCTTTTCATTTTTTTGCAAACTCGTAAATGAGCATGATAGCACGAGATCTCAATCCTTAGTTCCCCTTTTGTGAAGCTTGTGGGTGTCTTAGGCATTACCTAGGGATTGCTTTCCACCCCCTCAAGCATAAACCGAGGAAGTTTCCCTCCACATCCCCAGCATAACCTGAGGATTCCCTCCCTACACTTTCACCTCCCCAGCATAGTCTCGGAGCTAACACTCCCCTACCCTTAGCATAACCTAAGGGTAGTTCCTTTCCTCCTCTATCACCAGCACAGCCAAAAGGATCTCTGAGGTCCTCCATTAGCTGGCATTATCCCAAGCATAACCTAGGATTTCCCTTCCAATCCCGGCATAACCCGTGGTTTCGCCTAGCCTAACCTAGGATTTTTTCATTCATCCCAGCATAACCCGTGGATTCCCCTAGCATAACCCAGGATTTTCCTTCCAATCCCGGTATAACCCGTGGTTTCACCTTGCCTAACCTAGGATTTTTCCATTCATCCCGGCATAACCCGTGGATTCCCCTGGCATAACCCAAGATTTTTCTTCCATTCCCAGCATAACCCGCGGATCTCCCTAGCATAACCTAGGATTTTTTCACTCATCCCGGCATAACCAGTGGTTTCCCCTAACATAAATCAGGATCTCCATTTATCCCGGCATAACCCGTGGAGTCCCCTGGCATTACCTAGAATCTATTTCCAATCCCGGCATAACCCGTGGATCTCCCTAGCATAACCTAGGATTTCTCACTCATCCCGGCATAACCAATGGATTCCCCTAACATAACTCAGGATCTTTTTTCATCACGGCATAACCTGTGGATTCCCCTAGCATAACCAAGGATTTTAATTTCATCTCGGCATAACCCATGGATTCCCATGACATAACTTAGGATCTCCTTTCGTCCCGCCAAAACCCGCGGATTCCCCTGACATAATAGGACTTTTCATTCATCCTAGTATAACCCGTGGATTCCCCTAGCATAACCTAGGACTTTTCATTCTTTCCAGCATAACCCGCAGATTCCCCTAGCATAACGTAGGACTCCTCATTCAATCCCGCCATAAGCCGTGGTTTCCCGTAGCCTAACCTAGGATTTTTCATTTATCCCGGCAAAACCCGCGGATTCCCCTGACATAACCCAGAAATTTCTTCATAACCCATCCTCAGCAGGAACTTTCCTAACCCGGCATAACCCACGGATCCTTTCTTTCCATCCTCATAGAGACCTTTTCATTCCCATCCTGGCATAACCTGAGGATTCTTATCTTATCCCCAGCAGGAACTATTTCTCTTTACCAACATAACCTGGCAATTTTTCCCCAGGGATACACAATTCCGATTTTTATTGTTTTCAATAAAAGAGTAGCATAGATGTGTGTTGCAAATAAGTCACAAAATTTTCCTATAAAAACTGGGGCAAAAAATTTCGTTCGTTTGTTTGTGTTGCTGTCAGAGCAGGTGTCACCTTAAGGCACAAGATTCGGCATGATTGAAAGCATGAGTGTCAATTCAGAACACAAGAAAAGAAAAGAGACAAAAGGTGAACTCAAAGTGATGAGGCAGACAAAGACGCGGACTGCTCAAAATATAATCAAAGTCACAGGATATCCTGCTTTATTTCAAAATTGAAGACTGAACCAGTAGTTGCAATTAATGAGCATCAAGTTTCAGATCGGAGTCTGCTGCAAAAGATAGCCAAGACTCAAGATCAAGCTTCAAGAGACTCATATATAGGAATCTTGTAACTTGTCGTTGATAGGCTTAGCTAGCTTAGCTTTTGATTTTCTTTTGGTGTAATAAGGAGCTTAGCAAGCAGTGACAACATCCACAGCAGCCTATCACAGTCCCCCGGTAGTCCCAGCTACCAAAACTTCTAAAACTACACCAACCTGATTCCTTTATTGCCAATGATATGTAGGCAACCCTTTGAAGCAAGGTTTGGTTAGAATTTTTTAAAAATGCTTCACATGGAGTACTCAATCGGATGGAAATCGCTCATATTTGCTCACTTATCTTTGCACGAAAACTCTTCGTGTTCTGCGCAAAGAGGGCCAGTTATGAGCATATGATCATTACCCGGTTGAAACAAGCTCCAACAGGACTCTTAAAGTCTAGGATTTTCTTTAAAATATTAGGCTTTTAATTTTTAGGATTTAATCGCATGCACATGTTCATTAATGCATGTTTGAGATTTTTTAGGTTTTAATTATTAAAAAAATTTGTTTTGCAAATTAAAATACAATATATATATATATATATATATATATATATATATATATATATATATATATATATATATATATATATATATATATATATATATATATATTTCCAGCATTAGAAATTGTTTTATTTAATTTCAACTTGGTGTATTTTTATTTGTGATAATTAGGAATTTTTTGTTTTTAAATAAAGTTATAAATTAATTTAAATAAAAAAAAGAAAAAGACAAAACAAAATATTTGTATATATATACACAGCCACTCTGGCTGGCCAGAATTGGGCCAGACCTGAGTGGCCCAAACCTTTTTCCCTTCTAAAATACAATGCCCTAGCCCAAATGACCGACCCTGGTCCACCTCACACTGTACAAAACCAACGACACTGTTTCAAAAAGGGTTCATCACAGTCGTTAATCTCATCTCATCCAACGGTCTTAAAACTGCCCCCAATTTTGGATATATATGTCCGAACACTTCTGATACGCATAGAGACCAAACCTTCCCCTTCCTCGTACCATCTTCCCTGGCGTAACACCGCCGCTGACCACCCCTTGACCAACCCATAACACCATTGACCACCCACCTACCACCCTAACGCCGCCGCCGAAAATTGTCTCACGGCGGTAGCCAGTAACCAAACCTACCCATATTAACACCACCAAACTGTCACAACCTCCCCTATCCCGTCCTGTGGTTAGTTCTCGTCGAACAAGTCCCCTCCATCTCGAATATTCAAAATAAGATCGTCGGAACCACCATCTCCGGCGACTTTATTCCAAACCCCTCCAGCTTCACACCATAGAACCATTAGGACCACCCCTTCCCTGTCCTGCAGTGCGTTCGCTTCGAACACCCCCCCCCCCCCCCATCGTCTCAAATATTCGCAAAAAGGTCGTCGGAAACCCTATCTCCGGCGACCCAATTCCATAACCCTCCATACACCCCTAAGGCAGCTTGATCTCCTCTTTCCAACCATGGGTGTCACACCTTTCAAATCCATCCCAAACGTGTCGAATATTGATTTAAAGTACAAACCCTAAAATCCCAACCTTGTCGGAACTCAGTCAAGTTTCTCCCAGGAAATCCTTGGCCTTTCCCTTCCCCAACCATACCACCCACGACTCCCGAACAACCTCAACCACTGAATAAATCCATATCTGAGACCTCATTAGGTCTTAGAATCACAAAGCCTTTCCTGAACTCTTAGCCGGTTGCATAGCATTGCCAGGTTAAAAACCTCAATAAAAGAGGTCAAGAATCAGTGAAATTGTCTATTGTGGACATACATGAGAAAAGCTAAGTATTCTGTATATCTGCTTCATTTCTTTAGCTTTTAGATGTTTGATTTCCTTTAATAATAGTTTGTTCGTCTACAATTTCATACGAGATGGGCTCAGTAGTTATATGCATGTTAGTTTGAACTCCCATAGTTTTGATTTCTTCTGAATAATTGTTTGCTCGTATGAAATGAGTTCAGTAGTTGTATGCCTAAGTTTTAACTAGTTCAAAAATCTCTTTGTGTTTTGAATAATTGGATATCCTGTTAGTATCAGCTCCTTGATCTTGAAAGCTTAGTTTTGTTAATGCTACAGTACTGTTATTTTTATGGTTTGATCGACATCCATCTTCTGATTCTTCATTTGTTTTATTCCATGACTTTTGGTTTGCCCCTAAGTATTTGATTTCCATAATAATTTTAATTTTTCAGTATTGATATTAGTTTAGGATGATTTGTTAGGTTGGATCTTTAATTGCTAAATGGTAGCCTTCACTTTCTTCTTAATTTGATTCATGAACTAAATGTCCACTCCCTGCTATGTTCTTCTCACTTTCAAGAATTTTTTAGTACTTTGATTGAGATATTTCTAAAAATTTAAGTGCTGATAGATACATGCATTCTTCTGGTCAGTTTGATCTTTTGTTTTGATAATCCGGAATAATGTTTATATGAAGAAAATCACATCAAGGCACTTATTTTAAAACCTGACCAGTATTGGCTAATTTTGAAAAAGAGCATGTTAGTTCAAGACAAAGTTTGACCCAAAATTGAACATAATTGACTTAACCGGATAACTGAATAAGGTTAAAACTTCAGGTTGTTTATTTAGGAAGAGGAATATGGGTATAAGGGTACTTGAACTTCGAAAATCTGATAGTATTCCCTTAGAACCTTCTAACAAAGGACTAAAACACAATTCCTGCCTCAAACTTGAGTTACAAGTCAGGAAATGAAGGACCATTTAGGAAAAGTGCAAATCGGAAACAAGGACTAAAAGAAAAAACAAGAGAAAAACTGATGCCCTAAGGCTCCATTATAAAGGAAATCACCTGAGCATAATTTAAAGGATCCGGAACTTTCCCTTTGAATCCTAGAGATAAAAATACATATTAGCATCTTGTTATATCTGTGAGAAGCTATCGCTGCTGATTGTGATCATTTTTTTAGATTTAATTTTCTCAAAATTCTGTTGAAACCCTGGGCATACTGTTCGATTGGTTAGCTGTTTGCTTCACTAACTCATTACATTTACTCATAGGCTCCTACTTTTTGCTGAATTACAGGTACATTTCCTTGTTCATTTGATATATTAAAGCTCAAGTATGAAGTATTCCTATGTGTGAAGATTTGAGTGCATTAGCTTATACAAAACCCTCCCCCTGTTTTCCCCCTTTTAGTTCAAATATATGTAATAATAAGATGATTATCTTGTTGTAATTAGACATTTGGACTGTTTCATTCTGTATTAACTACACATTAGAGACTGATTTATCTTATAATAACTGGACATTCGCATTATTTTTTTAAGTATGAACACTCGTGTTGGTAGTTAATGTATGGCTGTTAGGTGGTTATTTTATGTTTTTGTCTAGAAACAAGGAATTCAGGAAATACTAGCTTAGAAATTATTAAAATCCAGCCATTGGGTATTTTGTAGTTCACTCAAGTTTCAATACATTCAACAATAATTGTTTCAGATCTATCCAATGTAGTATAACCTGAATTACAATTGAATTTGTTGGACTCGTATACTCTGACTGATGAATATATGAGTCATTTAGTTCAGATTTAAAATTGAATGCTGATATAACACAATCACTAGTAGTTCCAATGTGAACTTGGTAGATATATTTGATGTTTAAAGTCCAGTGTATAAACTAAAACTGAAAAGAATAACTCGGAAATTTGTCCATAACGAACTCTTCCGCATGAATTAACTCTAGGCCAAGTCGAGAGGCCTAGCAGTGGCCAAACACAATGTGTGTTCTGGGCCAGCCCAAATTTGAATCAGTGTATGCAATTAGCCATGAATGAGGCTAAGGTGCACGTATTGTTTTCCCAAATATACTGCCTATATAAATGATTAGTGCCTTTAGACACAACAATGATGAAGAACTTAGCATACATTAAAACGTCCTAAAAATAAGGGAAGCCGCGTTAATCCAATCAAATAACATGTGATGGCTCCTTAAGTCATTAAAAACACATAGAAAAATAGGAAGTGTCGTTTAGTGAATTTCATGGCCTTCCCACGCATTTCGAAGACGTAGTTGAAATAGGCGCGTGTTTAGTAAAAAAAGACCTCCCTAAATTTGGGTACACATTTATGTGACCCAAATCTCGTTCTTAATGGAATTAAAATATGTCTAAAATTGCGGGTGCATTTATTTGACGCGATTCGTAATGTGTTTTAATAACATTGCAAATTTTCCTAAAAGATGTTAAAAGCGGTTTAATAATCTAAAATTGCAGGGTTAACAGCCATATCAAATCATATTTAGCCACTTATAATGATTTTAAGTGACCGTGCTAGAAACACGGGACCTGAGGGTGCCTAACACCTTCTCTAGGGTCAATAGAATTCCTTACTCAGAAATCTCTGGTTTGCAGACTGCAATTGGGCAGTCGAAATTTCCACTATTTTGGATTTTAATTAAATCGGTGACTTGGGACACAAAAATCCAAACCTATCCCAAGTGGAGACTCCTGAAATAAATAATTAATCCCATCTCGAATAATGTCACTTTAATTGGAAAAACTCATGTACACGTGTCATCTTTCGGGGTAACCATATATAAGCAAAAAAAAGGAGGTGTGACAGCTCTGGTGACTCTGCTGGGGAATAGAACCCAGAATCTCTGGTTCACAATTCAAGAATTCAAGCTTACAATAACTGTTATATTTGGCTTCTTCTTATTTGCTTACCTGTTCTGTGCTAAATGCTGCATGTTTTACTGCTTTGATATTATCTGAATTGTATACATAAACTATTACGAAACCCTTCACTTCTCACCTCTGGGGATGTACTTACTGGTTGAGACTCCCTATTATGTTAGTGTCTTACCCTGAAATAAAAAGAGGTCGGACAAGTTACAAAGCCGTACGATCTCGCGGGTCCCCGGTGCGTAGCCCCCTCCTCGACTCGAGTTGTCAACTCGGGTACACAGTCTAGACCATATACCAAGGTTCTCAACCTAGTATAACAAAAACTCATGTCGGATCATCATGCATTTTGACTTAGGGGACTCAACACAAGGGTTAGGTCCGTCTAGGACAAATGCCCTAAAAAAGACCATCCTGATGCATTTTTATGTTCTACTTGCGCATATATTTGCCTTGGATTCGTATGTTGACCGGCCTTTAAACAAAGGGAATAATTTAAGAAAATAGCAGTGCTAGGGTAATCACTTTTAAAATCAATGCTCAAATAGCACCGAAATGCTGCCGGATTTTTCAACAAAAACGAAAAAACAAAAACAACAAAACAAAGGCACAAAATATGGGAGTTTTTTCAATAATGTCTGCGGGTTTTGATAAATTATTTTGGTCGGGTCAAAAATGTCAAGAAATGCCCGAGTTTATTTTCTTACTTTGAGAAGAGTTGGATGGTGCAATTATTTCGATAATAGCTGAATGTTGCTACAAGGGACGCCGGAAGGTTGATCCTGCGCAAATGGCTGCCTCTGAATTTTATTTGGGCCAGTAAGCAAGCACAGCCTAAAAACCCTTCTCACCGCAGTGTCAAAAGGCCGTATTCGCAAAACCGGTCCTAGTTTTAAATATTTCGAGAATACTAATTCACCCAAATAAATGTGTAGAATGAGCACGATAATGAACAAAATTCCTTTGGAGCTGCGGCTGTGGTGTAATGACCTCGGGGAAGTAGGACAGAAAAAGGTCAACGCACATCTGGGAGGCCTCACTGGTTTGTTAAAAATCAACCCAGGGGAGACATCATAAAGGCCTGATCACTTTCTGGGACCCGGCCCACAACGTCTTCCAATTCTTGGATTTCAAGATAACCCCGACTTTTGAAGAAATGACCGGATATATCGGGACCCATACAATCCCTTTATGACATCAATATTTGATCGCACCCAAAGCTCTCGCTGTGCACAAATTTCTGCATGTTCTGAAAATTAATAGAAAGATTTACAACCCTGACTTATCAGTTGGCTTCTGCACCGTGCAATTTATATACCAAAGGTATGGCAACATTGGAGGATTCAACAACCTTGAAAACCTCATTTGTAGCAAGGGTAATCAGATCAAGTGGGAGAAGCTACGATTGCGTTCATGTTATCTTTCTTGGGTTTTTTAGTATTCCCGCGAAAACACGGGAACATCGACATAGGGATAGCAAGGGTCGTTAGTACTTTGATGAATCAGGCAAAGAGTACTCTTGCTCCAATGATCCTGTCTGATATCTTCCGAGCCCTTACCATTTATATAGCAGGAGGGGGTTTCTTTGAAGGCTGTAACTTGCTATTGCAAATCTGGATGATTGAGCATATATGTCACAGGCCTCGGTTCATGAATTGTGGTATGCCAACAAAAGGTTACATAGAAGAAGTTGACAACAGGGTGAATGGGTTTAAATTACCAGAGGGTGACGCAGAGTGGGTGTCGCATCTCCGGGCTATGTCTGCAAATCAAATAAAATGGACACTCAGTTGGCTCTCTGTGGACGAAGTTGTGTATATGCCCGCAGCAAAACCACATTTTCTCTTGATGGGTTTTAGGAGCATCCAGCCTTACGCCCCGCATCGGTTCTTGAAACAACTCAGAAGATGTCAGATAGTGCCAAAAGACGAAGATCTCAGCATCCGGGTAGTCGAAATTGGACCTGGTAGTAAGTTCCCTGAAGCAATGGTTCGCAAAATCTGGAATGAATACCAATACCTAACCGCTGACACTTGTGTAAAGGATCCTGCCAAAGATGAAGTGTCTCTGGGGTACCTCGGTTGGTACAGGAGATAAATTGAGCACGAAAGACCATCCAGAAGGCCTCACCTCCAAGAGTTCGTTGGAATATCACAAGAGCACTGGGATTTGTTAGCAAAAGAAAATGAATACCGTGCTACTATAGGAAGGCAAGAAAAGAAAATTCAAGAATTGCAATTCAAAAACAGCCTGCAAACTACATCCAGCGAGGGAGAAAAGAAGGCATTGGTTAAAGAAAACGAAGCCCTGGGAGCCCAAATTCAGAAAATTAAAACATGCGCAGAAAATCCTCTGAGATATACAAAAGATGAAAAACTCATAGAGAACATGCGACAAAAAGTAACTGAATACAATTTTTACCTGAATAAGGCAGAGGGTGAATTGTCTAGAGCTCGGAAACAATTAACTAAAAGTGCGGAATAAAGGGCCCGCATAATGGAACAGTTAAAATAGGGAAGAGGCATCGAGAGCGTTGGTTTAAAACAAAGGGTTGTCATAGCTGAAATTAAATGGCCAAGCAAGCCAGAGATTTCAAAGTTGAGAGGGAGCATTGTTATGCGGTAATAGCGGGGTTGGAATGAGATTTGCGGCAGTTTCAAAAGCTAAATCAGGTGGCTGAATGGACATTAGAAGAACGGGCTGAAAAAATAGAACGTATACTACAAGAAAAAGGGGTTATAAGAGAAAAGGTGCGGGCAATTGCAGACTATATTACCACTAAATGAAACCACTGTGAGGACATGATAAAATCTATGTTCTTCGTCGCTGCTATGACATTATTCCAACAAGTAACGGAAGATCTCCACTATCTCCAAGGAAGTTTAACGCGCAAACTTGCGGCAAGGCCGAATGATTCCCCGCAGGCTCAGAAAGCATTTGAAGTGTTAATGTACTCATAGATTTGTATTTTTCTAAAAAAGAGTCTGTGTTTTCTTTTCGAGTATGTAAGAGTATTAAATCCCAGTCTGGTAGTTGCTTTTGTTCTATTAGCCATTGTAATCAAGTTTAGATCTTTATCAAAATCAAAAATCCCAAAGAATATTTTGATGCGTACTTGACCTTTTATTTTCGTGAACTACGCTCGGTCTGATTCATGCAAAGTCACGATACGTAGGCAATCTCTATACGATTCGACCATATTCTTTAAAAAGCTAAAAAAACTAAATAAATAAAACTAAAAGAAAAGAGGAAATGAGAGGGAAAAAACAAAAGGAAATTGAAATAAATGCGGGGATGACACATGCGACTATGACAAGCATATAGAAACCCATTATCTGCATAGATGCATCATGCTCAACGTGTGATTTCCTATTTTTCATCTACCCCGAACTAACTATGTTTTCTAGAATTACAGTTCAGGTGTTTAGAACAGTGGTTGGTTTTGCGCTAAACTGGCTTCACAGGGATACTTCACTCGGTCAAAGTTAAATACAGAGATGTCAATGGAGATGACTCTACCCACCGTCCCTATTCCAGAAGATAGTCTAATCACAAGAGTTCCGGCCTCCGAATCTGCATCGGCCGAAGAGAACAGGATCCTGCAGCTCCGGGTCATGGAAATGTGGGATGCATGGACCAATGGAAAGGAACCTCCCAACTCTATCCCTGGATTCCACGAGCTATTTCCAAGGTCCGGGGGGTACCTCTACTATTCCTATCAGTCGAACAAGCATTCTCCTGGGGAAACCCATAATTTCAACCAATTTTGTTGGGGCGCCTTCCGAAACCCACCCTCCAATGTTTGCATCCGGGCCAGTTCCCAACATCTTTACGGCCCCTCCGTGTGCAGCTACTACACAGCATGTGGTACCGAGGCCCATGTTTGACTCTGCAGCCTTTAGATTCCAAACTCCTAACTACCAAAATGAGCCCCCCCTGTACCCTACATACAGCTACCATCAGCAACATATTAACTTACCCTTGTGCCAGACAAAACTTCCATAGCCCCCGAGCAGAATGAAATCACAAAGAGAATGAAGAGCAAAGCCTAAAGATTATGCAAGGGTTAAGCGGTCAGAAAAGTGTGTCTTATTCAGACCTGTGCATGTTCCCCTATGTACATCTCCTTTGGGGTTTAAAATTCCAAAGTTCGAGAAATACGATGGCCGCGGCGAACCCATCGCCCATCTGAAAAGGTATTGCAATCAATTACATAGAGCCGGCAGGAAGGAAGAACTCCTGGCGTACTTTGGGGAGAGTTTAGTAGGTACTGCATCCAAATGGTACATAGATCATGACATTGCCCGATGGCACATATGGGACGACCTCGCCCGGGACATTGTAAGACATTCCAGTACAACATCGGCATTGCCCCGGATAGGAATTCCTTAGCCAACCAGAAGAAGAAACCTGCTGAAAGCTTCAGAGAGTATGCTATTAAATGGCAAGAGCAAGCATCAAGAGTGAAGCCTCCAATGGACGAAACAGAAATGGTCACCTTCTTCGTGCAGGCACAAGAGGAAGACTATTTTGAACATTATGTCCGCAATGGGCAAACCATTCGCAGAGGCAATAAAGATTGGGGAGATGGTAGAGAATGGCCTCAAAACAGGGAGGATTCAAAGTAAATCTGCCATAAGATCCACCTCCCAATCCATACAAGGAGGGGCCGGAGGAATCAAAAGGAATAAGAAAAAAGAGGAAGCATCCATGGCAGCCTCCGGGATGAGGAAACAGCATAATCACAGGCATGTATTCTCTGAAAGAGCGCCTCAACATTACTGTCCTCACAGAGACATGCACTATGTCCCTCAACCCCACACAGTTATGAACGCTCAGCCCTTCGCTTGACCTCAACAGCAGAACAATAGACATCAAGCTCGAAGAAATCAACTTCCTCAGAACCATTACAATCCCGACCCTCAGCAAAACAATAATCGTCCCAGGGAGCCACCCCGGAGGCAGAACTTCACCCCAATAGAAGAATCGTACGCCAACATGTTCCCAAAGCTAGTCCACCTGGGTCTCTTCCTGCCTGTACCCCCAAACAGATAGAATCCTGAATCACCATCTTACCAAAGGGGCATGCGTTGTGCTTACCACTCTGTGACAAAGGGACATGATACTGAAAATTGCTGGACCATAAAACGAGTGGTGGAGGACTTGATTGATCAAACGAAGATAGTTCTAAGAGATGACGAGGTCCCAAATGTAACTGATAATCCGTTGTTGGCCCACAACAACAGACCGGTCATCGGAATGACCTCTGAGGACAAAGAATTTGATCCCGCTCTAAAATCCATCGTAGCCATCGCCGAGGTGGATAGAAAACCAAAAGTAACCCCAAAGAAATTGGAAGAAAAAAAAACAAATGAAGCCAAATGCCCTGAAGCAGAAAAGAAGGCTGAGGTTGAAGTTGAGACAACCCCGACCAAAGAAACAATACTCTACTTCCCACGAGGACGCAAAGAAAAGCTACCCACTCTAAGCCCTCCAAAAAGGTTCGAGCTGAACAAAACCATGTACGTACCCAAGAAGGCCTATGTGGTACGGGGATCGATTAAGCCACCGTGCTGAATGAGCCCGTGGTTATTGGTCGCGTGCAACAGAAGCCCTTGACCAACCCTTCAACCGTCCCTTGGAATTATCAAGAAACCATTGCCACATACAAGGGCAAAGAAGTCCTCGGAGAAGCCCAAATGGGATGTCCTACAAAGAAATACCTAGACTTGGAAGAGGTGAACGCCACTACCAAACAGCGATTTTCGCCAAAGAAGCTAGTGAATGCTGAGGAAGCAGAAGCATTTTTCCAGAAAATGAAGATGCCAGAGTATAAAGTTGTAGATCAACTCCGAAAATCCCCTAAGTAGATTTCTTTATTGTCACTCTTGATGAAATATCCCCAGCATCAATAGGTGTTGGCCAAGACGTTGAAAGAAGCTTATGTGCCAGCTGAGACCTCTGTGGAACAGCTAGAGAAAATGGTGGAGAGATTCTTCGCTATCAATCAGATATCGTTCAGTAAGAATGACCTTCCCCCTGAGGGAGCTGCTCATAGCAAGGTTTTGCACCTCACTGTCAAGTGTGAGGGATATTATGTCAAGAGAGTGATGGTCGACGGAGGTTCCAAAGTAGACATATGCCCACTATCTAGCTTGCAGAGAATGGAGATCGGGACAGAGAGGATCCGTCCAAACAACATATGTGTCCGAGCCTTCGATGGAATAAATAGGGATACAATAGGTTAAATTTATTTAGTGCTCACTATTGGTCCAGTCGACTTCGAAGTAACATTCCAGGTGTTGGATATGAACACCTCCTACAACTACCTCCTGGGAAGGTCATGGATTCATGCAGCAGGGGCAGTGCCTCCGACCCAGCTCTGAATGCTGAAATTTGAGTATGAAAATAAGGAGATTGTAGTTCATAGAGAGGACGAACAATTGATTTACCGGGACCCCTCTGTTCCCTATCTAGAAACCAAGGAAGTGAGTGAACACATAGTCTATCAAGCTTTTGAAGTCGTAGTAGCTGATCAGCATGAAGAGGGCATGACGCTCCCTCAAACTTTCCTGTCAAATGCTTCAGTTATGGTAGCGAAGGAAATGACACGCCAAGGCTTCAAGCCAGGCAAGGGACTCAGAAGCTCCCTACAAGGCATAACCAAGCCGGTCTCCTTGATTGCCACAGAAAAGTTCTTTGGATTGAGATTTCGTCCAACCTCAGAAGATATCATCTGGGCTAATCGCAAAAAGCGCCAAGAATGGGCCTTACCACGACCCCGACGTCACCTATATAAAACCTTTATAAAACCAAAGTACAGTGAAGAGGAGGAAGAAGAAACCTTCATGGCAGAAGAAATTGATGAGATCTGTGGGGCTATGAGGGATTTTCTCTATGAAGTAAACATGGTCCAACCGGGAGAAGGTTCAAGCGTCGCTGAAGTGCTATATATGGGGCCAGATGCCAAACTTCAAAATTGGAAGGCCACACCTTTTCCGGTCAGGCGTGAGACCCGGTAGTCTCGCTTTGCTACCTCTTCCCACATCACGAGCTATTTCAGGGTGTACTCGGTTGTCTGTTTTCCTTTAGCACTTAAAATCTCAATTGTAAACCCTGTTTATCTTTCAAGTTCAAAGAATAAAATCAATATTTTTCATTTTCATTTTTTTCTTTTCACTGATTTTTGTCTTTATTTATTTTTCATCTTTTCTTTCAGTCCCAATAATGCGGCTCTAAATAAAATAACATGCTCGCGGACTTCATGCCAATACCCAAACCCACTTCCTGTCTGTGAAATAATAAACCAAGAACCGGAATACAATGAATAAGAGGCTTTTAGGGAAATAACTCGAAAATTGGAACACTTTGAAAACAAACCTAAGCCTACCTTAAATGATACTGAACCGGTTAACCTGGGCGATCTCGATCAAAATCAAAGAAACTAAAATAAGCATCCACGCAAATAAAGAAATACGAGATTCATTGGTTCAGCTCCTGTTGGAATTCAAAGACATATTTATGGTCTTACGAAGACATGCCTGGTTTGAGTATGGATTTTGTGGTTCACAAGTTGCCTACATACCAAGAATGACCTCCAATACAACAAAAGCAAAGAAAGTTCAAGCCTGATGTCAGTGATAAAATCAAAGAGGAGATTACAAAATAGCTTAAAGCAGGGGTAATCTGGGTAGTGCGGTACACTACTTGGCTGGCCAATGTGGTCCTAGTGCCGAAGAAGGACGGTAAGACTAGAGTGTGTGTGGATTATAGAGATTTGAACAAGGCGAGTCCCAAAGATAATTTCCCTCTACCCAACATCCACATCCTTGTCAATAACTGTGCCAAGCATGAGATTCAATCCATTATAGACTGCTATGCAGGGTATCACCAAGTGTTTGATGGATGAGGAAGATGCTGAGAAAACCGCCTTTACCACAACTTGGGGAACATATTTTTATAGAGTTATGCCTTTTGGATTGAAAAGCGTTGGGGAAACATACATGAGGGCTATGACCACCATCTTCCACAATATGATGCATCGAGAGATAGAGGTGTACGTGGGTGACGTGATTATCAAATCCAAGACGTAGGGCGATCATGTAAAGGATCTGAGGAAATTCTTCGAAAGGCTCCCCAAATATAATTTGAAACTAAATCCAGTAAAATGCGCATTTAGAGTTTCGTCGGGTAAACTTCTGGGATTCATCATCAGCCGAAGAGGCATCGAATTGGATCCAACCAAGATCAAATCCATTTGGGAGCTGCCCCCGCCAAAGACCAAAAAGAATGTAATGAGTCTACTGGGAAGACTGAATTATATCAACCGGTTCATCGCCCAGTTGACTTTGATATGTGAGCCCATATTCAAGTTGCTGAATAAAGATGCATCAGTTAAGTGCACGGTTGAGTGTTAGAAAGCTTTTGATAAAATCAAACAATACTTGTCCAATCCACAGGTTTTAGTTCCACCAGAACCTAGAAGGCAACTATTTCTCTATCTCGCGGTCTTGGAAGGCTCTTTCGGTTGTATTCTTGGGCAGCATGATGCCACGGGAAAGAAAGAGCAGGCCATTTATTGTTTGAGCAAAAAGTTTACCGGCTACGAGGCCAAGTACACATTACTAGAGAGAACGTTTTGCGCCTTGACATGGGTAGCTCAGAAATTAAGGCATTATCTGCTAGCCCATACCACGTACCTCATAACCAGGTTAGCTCTGTTAAGGTACATATTCCAAAAACCAATGCCCACAGGACGACTGGCTAAACAGTAGATCCTGCTTACCTAGTTCGACATTGTATATGTCACTCGTACGGTGATGAAAGCTCAAGCATTGGAAGATCATCTGGCAGAGAACCTCGTTGATGACGTGTATCAGCCTTTAAACACTTACTTCCCTGAAGAAGAAGTGAACTCACTGGAAATATCAACTGTGGACACCCATGTATGGAGAATGTTCTTCAATGGAGCAGCAAACGCAAAGGGCGTAGGGATCGGGGCAATCTTAATCTCACCTACAGGCCAGCATTATCCAGCTACAGCCAGACTTCGGCTCTTCTAATTATACAGAAAGTTCCAACTCATTTACGAATGCTTGTGTGTTTATTTAATGAGCTTTGAGAATCTTTTGCCATAATTCTGTAATAACTATGTTCAGACAGTATGAGTTTTTTAATGTCCAATTGCTCTCAATGCAGTGGTGATCCAACTATGTACCAGAGTTATTGGAAGCAGATGGGGGACAGAACAACAGTTGTCATATCTGGTTGGCAATCTGTTAGTTATTTCTCAGATACCAAAACCCATTGTTGGTTTCTGGAACCAGTTTTTGCAAATGCAGTAACTAGATTGCACAATCTAGTCGGGAATGCTGAGACTGGAAACTAACACATCCTGGTTGGGACATGATATACCCAACTGTGTCAAGCTATCCTATATGCCCTATGTCCATCTGATGCTCCAGAGCCAATGAGTATTGTATCTGCTGCCCCATTTTATTCGGTAGGTGATGCACATTAAAATATCCTTTGTCAATGGATTTTAAGATATACAGTTCCTTCCATTTCTTGTCTTGTTTGGGTTGGGCAAATAAAGGTATTTTAACATGTTCATGTGTATGGACGTCATTGGGCCGATCGAGCCAAAAGCCTCAAATGGACACAGATTCATATTGGTCGCTATTGATTATTTCACGAAATGGGTTGAGTCGATCACCCTCAAGTCTGTTACCAAGAAAGCGGTAGTGGATTTTGTGCATTCCAACATCATCTGTCGCTTTGCGATTCTTGCTGTCGTCATTACTGATAATACAGATAATCTAAATAGTCGGCTGATGGGAGATATATGTGAGCAATTTAAGATAACACATATAAACTCCACTCATTACCAGCCTAAAGCTAATGGTGCAGTTGAAGCAGCTAACAAGAACATCAAGAAAATCTTGAGGAAAGTGATTCAAAGCTCGAGGCAATGGCATGAAAAGTTTCCTTTCGCACTGATGGGATCGTACCACAGTACGTACTTCTGTAGGAGCAACTCCCTATTTGCTGGTCTATGGAATTGAGGCTGCTATACCTGCCGAGGTGGAAATCCCTTCGCTCCGAGTGATCGTCAAAGCAGAAATCGAAGATAATGAATGGGTCAAAACCCGTTTAGAGCAGCTGGCATTAATTGATGCAAAACGAATGGCCGCGGTATGCCATGGGCAGTTGTATCAACAAAGAATGGCTTGTGCCTACAACAAGAAAGTGCACCAATCACAAATCCATCCGAATGGTTACAAAGTTATAGATCCCCGGGGAGGAAAATACCATTTGTTGGGGTTCGGCACCAATCACATTCGTGAGAGAAATAAATGATAGAGTCTCGTTGGTGAAAACCTCCAGGCACCATAAGGCGATGGTAAGCAGAGAAAAGCAAAATGAGAAAGTCTGTTTAGTGAAAACTCGCAAAGAGCGCTATCGGGCGACGGGAGAAGAGAAATGAGAGAGGCTGATTGGCGAAAACCTGCAAAGGGCGCCGTCGATCGAAAAAAAGGAAATATTACTGCCAGGTCTGAATAAGTTTCTTTGGCTTTCGGAAAGTTGAAGTCAGAAAGCAGAAAGGGGTTTGGGCCGGGTATCCAGTCCAAGAAGCATGTCGTCGCCATTTAAAGCTGGCTCGTATTTCTAGATGAGTTCCCTCTTTCACTTCAAAGTACGTACCTCCCTAAACTCATACTTCACTCCTTCCCACTTTAATATTTTCACCCATTCCGTAAGGAAAGGTAGTAGGGTCGGCTTCACGGTTTTCTCCTGGAAAGAATTAGGGGAATGACCAATATCGTCAAGTATGTTTGGCCAGTCCCGACTAATCATGAAAGTTAATGTCCCCAGAGTAAGGAAATAAGAGAAAAAAATTCAAAGTCAAAAGGGCGTGAAGTTGAAGCAAAATCGGGGTTTTAAGCCGAACAGGATGTTGATTCTAATCAAATGTCCCAAAAGCAAGCCCACAATCGATGGCGGGACAAAACTCACAACCCAAGGCCTGGGAAACAAAGACCAATTAAAAATGTGGTCTCCCTGGCCAATTAAGCAAGGATGGAAAGCTGAGGGTTTTCTTTTAAATACAAAGGAAGTCAAAATCAAGCGGGACAAGGCCACAAAACCAATCACAGTTCAAACTAACAGTTTGTTTTGTTTCTGAACTAAAATAGATACAGGTGAAACTTAGAAAATCAAAAAAGGAACATAGGGTAAAAAAAACCAAAGGATAGGCACAAGGACCAAAGATGGTGGTGCGTCAACGACAAAGGGGAAGTTTTCTTTTCATTTTTCTGCAAACTCGTAAATGAGCATGATAGCACGAGATCCAAATCCTTAGTTCCCCTTTGTGTAGCTTGTGGGTGTCCTAGGCATTACCTAGGGTTGCTTTCTAACCCCTCCAGCATAAACCGACGAATTTTCCCTCCACATCCCCAGCATAACCTGAGGATTCCCTCCCTACACTTTCCACTCCCAAGCATAGTCTCGGAGCTAACACTCCCCTACCCTTAGCATAACCTATGGGTATTTCCTTTCCTCCTCTATCACCAGCACAATTAAAAGGATCTCTGAGGTCCTCCATTGCGTGGCATTATCCCTCTCATAACCCAGGATTTTCCTTCCAATCCCGGTATAACCCGTGGTTTCGCCTAGCCTAACCTTGGAGTTTGCTCATTCCTCCGGGCATAACCCATAGATTCCCCTAGCATAACCCAGGATTTTCCTTCCAATCCTGGCATAACCTGTGGTTTCTCCAAGCATAACCTAGAATTTTTTCATTCATCCCGGCATAACCCGTGGATTCCCCTGGCATAACCCAAGATTTTCCTTCCAATCCCGGCATAACCTGTGGATCTCCCTAGCATAACCTAGGATTTTTTCACTCATCCCGGCATAACCCTTGGATTCCCCTGACATAACTCAGGATCTTCTTTCATCCCGGCATAACCCGCGGAGTCCCCTTGTATAACCCAGAATCTCCTTCCGATCCCGGCATAACCCGTAGATCTCTCTAGCATAACCTAGGATTTCTCACTCATCCCGGCATAACCCGTGGATTCCCCTGAATAACTCAGGATCTCTTTTCATCCCGGCATAACCCGCCGATTCCCCTAGCATAACCTAGGATTTTTCTTTTATCCCGGCATAACCAGTGGATTCCCCTGACATAACTCAGGATCTCCTTTCATCCCGGCATAACCCCTGGATTCCCCTGACATAACTCAGGATCTCCTTTCATCCCGGCATAACCCGCGGATTCCCCTGCATAACCTAGGACTTTTCATTCATCCCTGCATAACCCGTGGATTCCCCTAGCATAACCTAGGAGTTTTCATTCATCCCGGCATAACCCGTGGATTCCCCTATTAGAACCTAGGACTCCTCATTCAATCCCGGCATAACCCGTGGTTTCCCCTAGCCTAACCTAGGATTTTTCATTCATCCCGGCATAACCCACAGATTCCCCTGGCATAACCTAGAAATTTCTTCATAACCCATCCTCAACAAGAACTTTCCTATCCCGGCATAACCTGTGGTTATTTTCTTTCCATCCTTATAGAGACCTTTTCATTCCTTTCCCGGCATAACCCGAGGATTCTCATCTTATCCCCAGCAGGAACCATTTCTCTTTCCCAGCATAACCTGGCAATTTTTCCAATGGATAAACAATTCCGATTTTTATTGTTTTCAATAAAAGAGTAGCATAGATGTGTGTTGCAAATAACTCACAAAATTTTCCAGTGAAAACTGGGGCAGAAAATTCCGTTTGTTTGTTTGTGTTGCTGTCTGAGCAGGTGTCACCTTAAGGCACAAGATTTGGCATGATTGAAAGCATGAGTGTCAATTCAGAGCAGAAGAAAAGAAAAGAGACAAAAAGATGAACTCAAAGTGAAGAGGCGGACAAAGACGCGGACTGCTCAAAATATAATCAAAGTCACAAGCTCAGCATATCCCGCTTTATTTTAAATTGATGACTGAACCAGCAGTTGCAATTAACGAGCATCAAGTTTCAGATTGGAGTCTGCCGCAAAAGATAGCCAAGACTCAAGATCAAGCTTCAAGAGACTCAGAGATTGGAATCTTGTAACTTGTAGTTGTTAGGCTTAGCTAGCTTAGCTTTTGATTTTCTTTTGGTGTAATTTGGAGCTTAACAAGCAGAGTCAGCAGCAACAGCAGCTAATCACAGTCCCCCGGTAGTCCCAGCTACAAAAACTTCCAGAACTACACTGACCTGATTCCTTTATTGCCAAGGATATGTAGGCAACCCTTTGAAGCAAGGTTCGGTCAGAAATTTTTCAAAATGCTTCACATGCAGTACTCAATCGGACAGAAATCTCTCATATTTGCTCACTTATCTTTGCACGAAAACTCTTCGTGTTCCTGCGCAAAGAGGGGCAGCTGTGAGCATATGATTTTTACCCGGTTGAAACAAGCTCCTGCAAGACTCTTAATGTCTAGGATTTTCTTTAAAATATTAGGATTTTAATTTCTAGGATTTAATTGCATGCGCATGTTCATTAATGCATATTTGAGATTGTTTAGGTTTTAATTGTTAAATAAATTTGTTTTGAAAATTAAAATACAAAATATATATATATATATTTTCGGCATTTGAAATTGTTTTGTTTAATTTCAACTTGGTATTGTTTTATATGTGAAAATTAGGAAATTTTTGTTTTTAAAATAAGGTCGAAATTAATTTAAATAAAAAAGAAAACGAAAAAAATATATACATGTATATATATACACAGCCACTCAGGCTGGCCACAATTAAGCCAGACCTGAGTGGCTCAAACCTTTTTCCCTTTTAAAATACAAAGCCCCAGCCCAAATGACCGACCCTGGTCCAGACCACACAGTACCAAACCAAACGACATCGTTTCAAAAAGGGTTCATCACAGCTGTTAATCTCATCTCATCCAACGGTCTTAAAGCTGCCCCCAATTTTGGATATATATGTCCAAACACCTCTAATACACATAGAGACCAAACCTCCCCTTTCCTCGTATCATCTTCCCCGGCGTAACACCGCCGCTGACCACCCCTTGACCACCCCACGACACCATTGACCACCCACCTACCACCCTAACGCCGCCGCCGGAAATCGTCTCACGAAAGAGATTGGTAACCAATCCTCCCCATATTAACACCACCAAACCATCACAACCTCCCCTATCCCGCCCTGTGGTTAGTTCTTGTCGAACAAGTCCCCTCCGTCTCGAATATTCAAAATAAGGTCGTGGGAACCACCGTCTCCGGCAACCTTATTCTAAATCCCTCCGGCTTCACACCATAGAACCATTAGGACCTCCTCTTCCCTGTCCTGAAGTCCGTTCCCTTCGAACACCCCCTCATCGTCTCAAATATTTGCAGAATGGTCGTCGAAAACCCTATCTTCGGCGACCCAATTCCAAAACCCTTTAAACTTACACCCTTGAGGCAGCTTTATCTCCTCCTTCCAACCATGGGTGTGACACCTTTCAAATCCAGCCAAAATGTGTCGAATATTAATTTAAAGTTCAAGCCCTAAAATCCCAACCCTGTCGGAACTCAGTCAAGTTTCTCCCAGGCAATTCTTGGCCTTTCCCTTCCCCACCCATGACTCCCAAACAACCTCAACCACTGAAGAAATCCAGATCTGAGACCTTATTGGGGTCTCAGAATCACAAATCCTTTCCTGAACTCTAAACCGGTTGCACAACATTGCCAGTTATCCTAGGAGGTTAAAAACCTCTATAAAATAGGTCAAGAATCAGTGAAATGGTCTAAAGTGGACATGCATGAGAAAAGCTAAGTATTTTGTATATCTGCTTCATTTATTTAGCTTTTAGATGTTTGATTTCCTTTAATAATTGTTTGTTCGTCCAAAATTTCATAGGAGATGGGTTCAGTAGTTATATGCCTATTAGTTTGAACTCACATTGTTTTGATTTATTCTGAATAATTGTTGCTCATATGAAAAGAGTTCATTAGTTGTATTCCTGGGTTTTACTAGTTCAAAAATCTCTTCGTCTTTTGAATAATTGGATATCATGTTAGTATCAGCTCCTTGATCTTGAAATCTTAGTTTTGTTAATGCTTCAGTACTGTTATTTTTATGGTTTGATCGGCATCCATCTTCTGATTCTTCATTTGTTTTATTCTAAGATTTTCTGGTTTGCCCCTAAGTATTTGATTGCCATAATAATTTTGATTTTTCATTATTGATATTAGTTTAGGCTGATTTGTTGGGTTGGATCTTTAATTGCTAAATGTTAGCCTTCACTTGCTTCCTAATTTAATTCATGAACTAAATTTCCACTCCCTGCTATGTGCTTCTCACTTTCAAGAATTTCTGAGTACTTTTATTGAGATATTTCTGAAAATTTAAGTGCTGATAGATATATTTATTCTTCTGGTTAGTTTGATCTTTTGTTTTGATAATCCGAAATAATGTTTGTATGAAGAAAATCACATTAAGGAACTTCTTTTAAAACCTGACTAGTTTTGGCTAATTTTGAACAAGCCTGTTAGTCCAAGACCAAATTTGACCCAACTTGAACATAATTGACTTAACTGGATAACTGACTAAGGGTAAAACCTCAGGTTGGCTATTTAGGAAGAGGAATAGGGGTATAAGGGGTACTTGAACTTTGAAATTTGATAGTAATCCCTTAGAACTTTGTAGCAAGGGACTAATACACAATTCCTGCCTCAAACTTCAGGCACAAGTCAAGAAATGAAGGACCATTTAGAAAAAGTGAAAATCTGAAGCAAGGGCTAAAAAACAAGGGAAAAGCTAATTCCCGAAGGCTCCATTATAAAATAAATCACCTAAGCACATTTTAAAGGATCCGGAACTTTCCCTTTGAATCCTAGAGATAAAAATACATATTAGCATCTTGTTATATCTGTGAGAAGCTATTAGTGCTGATTGTGCTCATTTTTTTGAGATTTAATTCTCTCAAAATTCTGTTGAAACCGTGGGCATACTATTCGATTGGTTATTTGTTTGCTTGACTGACTCATTACATTTACTCATAGGCTCTTGCTTTTTGCTGAATTGCAGGTACATTTCCTTTTTCATTTGATATATTAAAGCTCGAGTATGAAGTATTCCTAAAGGTGAAGATTTGAGCGCATTAGCTTATTCAAAACCCTCCCCCTATTTTTCCCCCTTTTAGTTCCAATATATGTATTAATAAGAAGACTATCTTGTTGTAATTAGACATTTGGACTGTTTCATTCTGTAATAACTACATATTAAAAACTGATTTATCCTGTAATAACTGGACATTCGAATTATTTTTTTAAGTATGAACAATCAATAGTGCTGGTAGTTAATGTATGGTTGTTCTAGCTGGTTATTTCATGTTTTTGTTCAGAAACAAGGAATTCAGGAAATACTAGCTTAGAAATTATTAAAATCCAGCCATTGGGTATTGTGTAGTTCACTCAAGTTTCAATACATTCAGCAATAATTGTTTCAGATATATCCAATGTAGTGTAACCTAAATTACAATTGAATTTATTAGACTCGTATACTCCGACTGATGAGTATATGAGTCATTTAGTTCGGATTTAAAAGTGAATACTGATATAACAAAATCACTACTAGTTCCCATGTGAACTTGGTAGACAAATTCGATGTTTAAAGTCCTGTGTATAAACTAATACTGAAAAGAACAACCCGAAAATTTGTCCATAACGAACTCTTCCGCATGAATTAACTCTAGGCCCAGTTGAGAGGCCCAGCAGTGGCCAAACACAATGTGTGTTCTGGGCCGGCCCAAATTTGAATCAGTGTATGCAATTAGCCATGAATGAGGCTAAGGTGCGCGTATTTTTTTCCCAAATATACTGCCTATATAAATGATCAGTGCTTTTAAACACAGCAATAATGGAGAACTTAGCATACATCACACGTCCAAAAAATAAGGGAAGCTGCATTAATCCAATCAAATAACATGTGATTGCTCCTTAATTCATGAGAAACACATAGAAAAATAGGAAGTACCTTTTAGTGAATTTCATGACCTTCCCACGAATTTCGAAGACGTAGTTGCTATATGCGCGACTTTAATGAAAAAAGAAGCTTCCTAAATTTGGGTGCACATTTATGTGACTAAAATTCCATTTTCAATGGAATTAAAATATGTCTAAAATTGCGGGTGCATTTATATGACGCGATACGTGACGTGGTTTAATAACATTGCAAATTTTCCTATAAGATGCTAAAAGCGGTTTAATAATTTAAAATTGCATGGTTAATAGGCATAGCAAATCATATTTCAGCCACTTAATATGAGTTTAAGCGACCGTGCTAGAACCACGGGACCCAGGGTGGCTAACACCTTCCCTCGGGTCAACAGATTTTCTTACTCAGAAATCTGTGGTTCGCAAACTCCAATTGGGCAGTCAAAATTTTCTCGATTTGGGATTTTAAATAAATCGGTAACTTGGGAAACCAGAAGCCAAACCTATCACAAGTGGCGACTCTTGAAATAAATAATTAATCACATCTCGAATAATGTCACTTTAATTGAATAAACTCATGTACACATGTCATTTTTTGGGGTAACCACGTGTAAGCGAAAAAAGGAGGTGTGACAGTCGCTTTCTTGGCCAATACTTTAATGGTAAAAATTTATCCATACCTAATATTTATATAGAATTATATACGCATAACATGTGTTTGATATAGACTCTAACACGTATTTATAGTCAAGTAATATAGATTTTTGTTTTGTTAATATAATTAATCATAATAAATTAACATGGTCGATATAAACACCATATACAAACACCAATTTATTGTCTCAACCTCTTTGTTCTTTCACAGTCACAAGACAAGTCTTACTAAAATCCTTTATCTTCTTTGATTTTGAGATATAGTTATTGATAAATTTTAAATTAAATGAAACATATCATTGCTTATAGCCTTCTTTGCCAAACTTCTTGTTTTATCCAAAAATAATTTTTTGTTGCCAAAAGCACTTTTTCTCAAAGGTTGAGGTGTTTGGCAAAAGTTTTAGGAAGAAAAAAAGTATTTTTCAGTAGAAGTAGAAGTAGTTTTGAGAAGCAGAAAAAATTAGCTTATCGTTGATCATGGCTTACCCCGTACTACTAATTAAGTAGTGAGAGAGGGTTGGAGCAGCTTTTACCCGATTTAGGGTCGGGATCAATATCCACAGAGAGCTAGAGTTGGAGTCGAGTATGTACCTAATTTAGAATTATGCAATTGTTCTTAATTGCACTTATAAATATTTTTGGATATTTTTTTAACTTCTAATTTTATCAACTACTATGTGAATTTAAACTAGATTAAGATAAGAATAAAATATCACGGTTGTTCAAATGATTAAAAGATAGTAGGGAAGTGACTTTCACCTAGGTGATCAATTAATGGGTACTTGAGTTTAAGATACGATTGACATAATTGAAGATTATGGTATAACCTTTGCACGATTTTACTCACTCTATATCTCTCGATAGTCCAAGTGTTTTTACTCGAATTGACTTTGTCAAAACCAATTGGGCATGCAAATTTGCACGAGAAATAGGGTTCGAGTCAGATATTACTCTCTCTAGGTTTAACCATTTAATTAGGGCTATCAATATCTTGAGTACTCCCTAATTCCTTATTGGACTAATTTCAGAGATTTAGGCTCTCTTTGTCAAGAAGAGCCAAAATCAATTAAACACAAACTAGTATTTGCAACCACTAATTTAGCAATTAAATATTAAATTAATCCAAATATCAAACACTCATAGTCAATCTAGCCCTAAAACACAAGACTCATTAATTATCCAGATTAGGATTAAGTCACAACCCTAGCGTATGGGTCTAGCTACTCATAATTAAAGAAGAAAATAAAGAAATAGATGAAGAACAACTCATACTAATTTATTGCTAAGATAAAATAGAAGATTCAATGTTGAAATGTAGATAAATTTCCCAAAATGGCTACAATATTCGAATCCACGAAAGCAACTATGTTCTGAAACTATATGCTTGACCTAAAATGGAAAAGAAACTATTTATCCTAAGCTGGCAATTTTGGACAAAAATACCCCTATAGGGTTAGTCCGAACTGCACAAAATGGACTGCGGCTGCACTAGGGCTTTGGACTTGACAAAACTGCTCTCTGAACTGGGGTGGGGCACCACGGACCGTAGAGAATGGACTGCGGTCGTGGAGGCTTCTAGTGCGGTTTGTATAAAATAGAATGTAAACCGCATTGGTTTGACACTGGGAAACTACAGCTCTCTAATTCTCCTTACTGCGGACCGCACGAAATCGAATGTGGCCGCATTTATCTCAGTGCGGACTGCATAAAATCCTTGTGCGGGCGCACTGCCTTTATGCCTGAATGTCTTGCTCTCTAAACCTCCCACTATGGGCCGCACAGAATGTAGTGCGGCCACACTGGCCTTGTTTTGCCTGAGCTTTGTCTTGTCTTGGTACATATGCAAGTTTCACTCCTTTTGATTTTATCTTTGACATCTATTCACTTTATCAAACCTGCAATCAAGTACAACTTGTGAGCCTTTTGGGACTCTTTTGTACAAATTCCTTATCAAACATAAGCAAGAAGGAGTATCAAAAGGTACCAAATCCCTAGTTACCAACTCCCCCAAACTTAAGACTTTGCTTGTCCTTAAGCAAACAAAATAAAACTCATTCCATAAGAGAAAATTCAGGAAATATTTAGCTATCCTAAATTAACCTCATCTAGCATCAATTAGGACTAACATTTGTCCTCAATACAAATGAATCATTAATAACTTTTACTCTTTGAAACTCCATGGATTAAGTGTGACACAAGAGCATCAAAAATTGGCTCAACACATCAAAGAACTCTTTTCTATTACTTTGGTCATTTTGGAACCCAAACGCACACATCCTCAACTCTCCCTAAGGAAACCTCACCTTTAGAATAGTGGCACTCAGAACGAGGTAAAAGAAATTTCACTCATATCTCTCAAGAAAAAGTCGCAAGTCCGGCTCTAGGTACCACATACTTGCCCCTTATGTGAGTATCCACTAATGTAAGCTTCATTCAACTCAAGATCATATAGGGCATTTGTGGAACATTGTGAATGATTTTGGTTTAGGGTAGGAAATGTTTTGGTCTAAATAGGTTCCATCTTCCTTTAAGCACTTCTTTATATTCGTTCGGCACACATTCACTTGACTTTTTGAGTCATTTCACTTCTTTCTAATGGGTTAGAGAGACACAATTTCACTATTTCTTATGCATTTCAAACCTTTTCTCCTTTTCAACTTTCCACACCTTTCAATTTTTTGCTTTTCTTGAATCCCTTTTTATTCTTTTTGATATTGAACATTCTTTTTGTCTTTTTGCTTTACTTTCTTTTTCATTGCCTTTCCTTTTCCTCATTTTTGTGCTTTTTGACCACTTTGTTGCAATCCTCTTCTCTCTCCCCAAACTTATACTTTTTCCATGTGTAAATTAAAGATTGGGTGCCAAGAGAAGGTATCGTTTTGAACTGGTATAGGTTTGTATTATGGTTCTTGAAGAAAAAAGGTCTAAGGGTCAAAAGGGTTGACTAGGGATCTTATCATTGGTAAGTTATGGATGTGTTCAACTATCATTTGGACCAAGGAGAGCCTATAATCATATCTCAAGTCAAAATTCACTTAGGATTTCGCCTCAATAAACGCTCAGGGCAAGTTCTAGACCAATGGCACGGGACTTGGACTTGCAATGCGATTATTCACCACACAAGCTATGAGATTTCTAAAGACATAGAGTTGGGGAAAGCGACCTTAGATAAGATTTGAGCACATAATGGTTCCGAAAAACCACTTGATGATTATCGGTCAACACAAGAGTCTCAAAGTCACAATTTTCATCATCCTAAAAAAACAAATTATTTTTGACCATAAGATCAAAGGCAAATGTGTTAGGCCCAAGTGAAGCTTTGTTTGAGGCACCCTTAACTACAAAATATTAAAAACAAAAATAAAAATGGACTCAAACCCTTAAGAAGGTTGTCACGCCATCCATCGTTGGGAAGATCCATCTGGTTCACACAAACTCCACCTTTGGAAAGAACCGTGGCATTAAAAAAACCAAAGTCCTATTGCAAACTTTCAACACAAGATGTTACGAATCACAAATAAGAAGTTAAGAACGAAAAGTTTGTGAAAAGTAGAATGAATATATACAGAAGGGGGTTTGAATATGTAATAGATGGGATGAATTTGTGCAATATAACATAACTTTATATATACACCCAAAGTAAAATAATAGCGGGATAAATGTAACGAAATGTCAAAATTGTACAAAGATGAAAAAATAAAGAAAGCATAAATAATACCAAATATATAAAATCATCCGAATGAGTCCAAATGTAAGGCCTACCCCCTCAAATGAAAGCTGGCATTGTCCCTAATGCCAACTAGTCTAAATAAAGCACCAAAACGATAATGGAAAGGGAAAGAGAGACTCCCTATGGCTTGTCTGTCTGCATAAGCTCTTGAATGGTCCCTGGGTCCTCACTATGCTCGAGAACCTCATACTGGTTCCCTGTGGCCTACTACTCTGCTGCTGGGTACTGGGCCTGGACCTAGACAGGCTTTGGAGGTGCATCCTGTGGCTGACTGGAGAAAGCCTCCAGTGGGTCAGCCAACTAGATGAATGTATCATCCGCTATGGGAATCATTCTCCTCCTCTTGGGAGGCCTCTATGACTGCTCCGGCGGGGGATGAGCTATTGGTACTGAGTCTTAGATTAATAAATCTAAAGGTAGGTGATCTGCCTTTAGTTTGTCAATATCAGCTCTCAACTCCTTCACGGACTCCTTGGAGGCCCATTTCTTCCTCAGCTTTATATGCTCCTTAGAAAGCTCCTTGAGAGACTTGCTATGTGAATAAACTTCATCGGTAAGCACCTTTTGAGTGTCGAGGATTTTCTTCTAGTTCTCTAAAATCTCTTTGAGAGAATCCTCTATCGACTGGGGAACCTGTGAGGGTGGAGGTGTTGACTGAGCCTCTACCATAGTAGTGAGGGTGGACAACTTGGATGACGCAGTCTGGTAATTTCTTTATATGTGCTAGACTTTAAAATCAAACATGTTGTAATGGATCGAGGGAGTTCGGCAAATATCATACAATTGAGAGTATTGGAGCAAGCTAAGCTCATCAGAAGCATTATTCCGATCATAAAACTCCTCGCCGGATTCAACCTCGTGAGCGTGACAATGCAAGGAGAGATTTTGCACCCCACAAATGCCAAAACAATGATGAAAATGACTTTTTTTTTAAAGTGGTAAACGGTGATATGAGATATAATATTCTTATGGGAAGACCATGGTTGAACGAGATAAGAGTTTTACTATCAACGTATCATCAGTTGCTGAAATTTCCAACACCTAAAGGAATTAGGATAATAAGAGGCGACCAATAGGAGGTACAGGAGATGAATGCTTCGGTCTCTAGTAGCAAAGGGAAGGATCACGCAGCATAGTAACTACAGGAACCGGCGCCCGCTCCAGAATCGAATGAAGTGATCTAGGGGGAAGAAGCGTCAATATGTTATTAGGTGTCGAGATATTTCCAAGTACCATAAGAGATAGATGCAATAAAATCCATAGTGGAAGAACTCAAATAAGTTGCATTGTTCGAAAAGTTATTAAAAAGAAAATTCCGCTTGGGGACAGGATTCCACCCCGAACTCAGGTCTGTATTTATTGAATTTCATAAATATAATGCCGATTGTTTTGTGAGGTTGCATGCAAACATGACAGGTATCCCAACGGAGGTGGCCTTACATAACTTAAGTTTGGATCCTAACACCCCCCCAGTAAGACAAAGAAATGCCCTATTGCAGAGGCCTGGAATAAAATCGTCAAAATAAGAGGTAACTTGCTTAATTGATATTGGTTCGATCCGAGAGGTAAAGTATCTAAACTGGCTAACAAATGTATTAGTAGTAGTAGTTCTTAAAAAGAATAATAAATTTTGCATATGTGTAGATTATAAGGACTTGAATAAAGTGTTCCTGAAAGACTCATTCCCACTGCCAAACACTGATAAAATGATCAATGTGACCGCCGAGCACGATTTAATGAATTTCTCGATGCTTATTCTGGGTATAACCAAATTAAAATAAACTCAAAGGATCAAGAAAAAACTTCGTTCATAACAAATTTTGGAACATATTTCTATAATGTGATTATTTTCGAGTTGAAAAACACCGGAGTCTCTTATCAGCGGCCCGTAAACAAGATGTTTCAAAAAAAATAGGGAAAACTATGGAAGTTTATATAGACGATATGCACATTAAGACTTTGAAAGCAGAAGATCACCTTAAGCGCCTACACGAAACGTTTGACATCCTAAGGGAGCATAACATGAAGCTTAACCTCAAGAAATACGCGTTTGGGTCCAGATCCAGAAAGTTCCTAGGATTTCTGGTATCACAAAGGATATTAAACCTCGATAAGATCAAGGCCATCGAAGACATCCAAAGGCTCACGGGAAGATTGGCCTGAGGCTAGATTCCGAGGTCATAGAAATCTAGTGAGACTCACAGCTGGTGGTAAATCAGGTCTACAGGATCTTCAAAACCAAAAAAGAGTGCATGCAACAATACATGGTAAAGGTACAAGCTCTACACACTCAATTTTTGGAGTGGTTGATTACGCATATACTAAGGGAAGAAAATATAGAAACAGATATACTGGGTAGCCTCGATTCCTTGACAAAAATGAAAGGATCAGAGTTTGGGACAATAGTACGGCTGATGCACTCGGTCCTAGATGCATATAGCTACTACGAGGTAAATACGATTAATTTGGTCTGGAACTAGAGGAATTAGATCATCGATTACCTTGAACATGAGAAGTTAACCAAAGATTCTAAGTCATCCCCGGCACTACGTGTCAAAGCAGTACGATATAGATGAGGTCAATTGTGCAGAAAATCTTTCCAAGGTTTGCTGGCCCAATATTTGGGAACATCCATATCTAATTACATTGTTCTAGAAGTTCACAAAGGGATATGCAGAAATCACTTGGGCGTAGATTCTTTAGTGTTAAAACTGGTAAGTGCAGAATATTATTGGCCCCACATGGAACAAGATGCCAAATCTTTTGTATACAAATGCAATAAGTGCCAACGCTATGCACCGCTGGTACATCAACGAGTAGAACTACTAACTCTATTCTGTCACCATGATCGTTCATGAAATGGGAATGGATATCGTCGGACCACTACCACTGGCTCCTAGTAAGGTAAGATTTCTTTTGATTTTAACTAACTATTTTTCTCAGTGGGTTGAAGTAGGTCCTTATCAAAAGATTGGCAAATGTTAATTTGGTGGATTTCTTATGGGAAAACATAATATATATTGTGGAATACCGAAAGAGATGGCATGTGCTAATAACTGAAATTTATTGGAGAAAAATCACAAAGTTCCTTGAAGATTTGAAAATAAAGAGGATCACATCTTCACCCTACCATCTGAGCGCAAATGGTCAAATGGAGTCAACAAACAAAGTGATTATACAAAACCTCAAGAAAAGGTTAGAAGCGGCTAAAGATAAATGCTCTAAGGAACTACCCGAGGATTTATGGGCATACCCAACAACGGCCAAATCAAGCACATGAGAAACTCCTTTTTCCCTTGTGTACGGAGAAAAAGCCTTAATCCCGGTGGAAGTTGGGGAGCCCGCCTTGAGATATTTCCAAGCAAATAAAGAGTCAAACAACAAAGCAATGTTAGCCAACTTAGAGCTACTAGATGAGCGTAGGGGCTTGGCGCATATAAGAATGAATACCCAAAAGCAGAGAATGGAACGATATTATAATTGAAGATCCAACCTCCATTATTTCAAAGAAGGAGACTTGGTCCTAAGAGAAGTAACTCAAAACACCTGAGATCTCAACGTAGGGAAGTTAGGTCCAACATGGGACCCTTAACGGATTTCATTTGTCACCAGAAAAGGTTTGAATAAATTGGAGAATCAAGATGGAGAAGATTTTCCTAGTAACTAGAACGTGGAACACCTCAAAATATATTATTGCTGATGAACATCACCTATACTGAAAGTATGTGCTGCACTCTTTTTCTCTTCGTTCAGTTTTTGTCCCAATTGGGTTTTTCTAGTAAGGTTTTTAACAAGGCAACAACAGAAAGAATACTACGAAGAAAGCTTCAACAACAACAATAAGATCTTCTAATAACAAGGCACACAAGCAAAGAACCACGGGGACAGTTAGTTAATCTTTCGCTCAATAGAAAAATTCCTACTAGGAAATTAAGTTTGCTATCAAACAAAGGTTATCTGACTGTTCACAAGTGCAAACCACTAAAGGATTGTTAGATTATATTTTGCTCGATAACTTAAATTTCTAAGGGCAAGTAAAGTTTGTCACCGAATAGAAGAATTTTTAGCAATTCATTAATTGGGTCCTCAAAGTTGCAAAACCTCCAGTGTTCCAATTCGCATTCTTCGCATTAGAACACTTGGGTGAATGATATGAGGATGCAACAACAATGATTGCCACGTCGACCGAGAACTGAAAACTGGAAACATAGTTGTATCATCGGGACCAGGGATTGCACGACCAGCCACGCAAAATAAGTTGTAAAAGTTAACCACAAGTAATGACAATTTCTTTTTACATAACAAATGTTATGTACTTTCTGAAAATGGAAGGAATAACGTGAACTTCTTTTATTTCTGTCTTTTTTCCTGTTTGAATGATGAATTGACTTTGTCATTTGAAAGTTAAACAAACACTTAAAATGCTAGTGATGAAATGAATAGGAGGCGTCCTCTTCTAGATTACCATAAACATAAAAAGTCTCTGTCTCGTGAAAACCCCCACGTTAAAGGGTTGATTTTGGAAGAACTTATGCTCAGAATCAAAACGCCTTTAGGGAAAAATACACCCGAAGCCTTGCACAAAAAGACTCAAAAAGCAAACTTGTGCAAATACTTACGAAAACCCTCCATTAGAAGGTTGATTTCGAACGAGTTTGTTCTCAAAATACAGATGCATTTGGGGGAAAACACCCAAGGCCTTACATAATCAGACACAAATAGTAAAACTTGCACAAAACACGTAGACAAAAGAAAAAAGGGGAGTGCAAAACTTGCATAAACATTCAAACAAAAGGAAGACTAAAACAATACTTGAGCAAAAAGATGTCTTTATTTATGATAACATGCAAAAGTAGCACGGATACAAAGTTGAAGAAAAAGTAAAGCTAAGCCGTTGCATCTTCGGAACCAGGAGGAAGAGAAGTGTCAACGCCCTCAAGGGAAGCAGGTAAATCCACCGATGGCTCACCATTTTGGCCTTCATCATTTTGGCACTCAGCATCATCACCTTCTGATTCCTCTTCGATTCCCGAGAACTTAGAACCGGAACCAGAAGAATTAGTAGCATCAGTCCTGGCTGGAAGTCCTTTTTTTGTAGCTAACTCCAACTCAAGGGCCTTAGCAATTTCGGCGTCAAAGTCAATGATACCCGTGTTAGCCTCTTCTAAGGTTTTTGTACCCATACTGTACATAACACAACTCTTCTCAACAATGAGGGAAGCCACTCAGTGCTTGATTTCTTCTTTAAGTTGGTTAACTTTTGCAGAAAGGTTTTCCCGGGAAGATCTAATGGATTTGAGGCTAATGTCAAATCCGCGGATGGTAGAGCTTAAATTTCTATTATGCTCAATAGTCTTCTTATACTTATTCTCTAGTTGGGCATATCTCATCCCCGTAACAACAATTCTTTTCAGTCCTGGAATTCTAGGTTGCCTCTAAATTGGTCAATTTTTAAGAGGAGGCAGCCTGATGATCGAATGCAGCAAGAATGACATTACGAATTTCAGCCCTTTAGGCCTTAGCCTCTTCAACCCATCTAGAAAATAGGAATATATTCTTCACTGACAGACAAGGCCGATAGAGATAATGTAGCAGCTGTTGGCAAAAGACGCAAGGGCCTGGTACTCAGCCTCTTGATACCATGCGCAACAACTGGATTGGGAAATGAAAGTTGGCATTTTCCGCCATTTCAAACTTCCCCCAAAGCACCGAGACATCATCCTCGATTGGTATAACTAACTCAACAAATTTAGTATCCTATTGAGATAATAAGGATTATCATCTTCTATGAAGAGAATCTCCCTTATCATTAGCTTCTCCATCATCGTCGATCATCACGCTGTTTATGACCAGCCCAGATAGAGGGCTCGTCACCACGACTTCTGGAGACAACTCGAGGGTGTTATTATTTACCCTCTTATCTTTCCCCGGCCATAGAGGAACGATTTCTTTTTGGTTGTTTGTTCTTCAGGCGGATACTCCTTGATGAAACACTTGTACCCAAAGCAAGCCTAGAGACACTTGTTTGAGTAAGCGCATTCTGAAGCTTCCTCGCTGTATTAGTAGATCAGCCAAAACATCCTCCTCGGGGAGGACAACTAATCCCGCTAGTAGACCTGATTTCAGAAAAGAGAGAGAAGGGATCAATCCATTTCCTCACATAAAAAGTAAAAACGAGATGAGTCTAAGTTGCCATAATTAGAGGGCCAGTTCTTTCCACATGTGGGTTTCAGGCATTGTGATGTCCAAGATTTTCTGAACCTACTGGTCCAAGCTTCAACCCTATGTGGAACCCATCGAGTAATTAAAACAAGCGAAAGACGAAGGATTGATATGGATATGAAAATATTCTAATAAAAGAAATATTAAATAAGGAACTTACAAGTACGGTTTCATGATTCCAGAAAGGATGAATCCGTTGCTGAAATAATATCATTGGTGGCAACTACAACGAAATATTCCATCTACCCACGGTCGTTGTCATCATCTATGCTAGATAATTTATAGAGCATGGTGGTCGTGTTTTCTGAAGCTTATTATTCCCATGAAGAATACTTTGGGGGAATAGAGATTCATCACATGATCTAAAAATAGCTCATCTCCCGTCTCTAGGAACAAGCGGTGAAGACAAGCAATTGACTTTACGCAGGACTTACTTATGTTAAATACACCTAGTAGTTGTCGATGCCCCCTTTTTCTCACGAAATCGGGTTTATGACATTTAGGCAGACAATTCTTTTCCTTTTGGAAATTGAGTTTGAATTGAAGAGTCGCCACCTAATTATTAAGTGCATTATGACTGTAAGAAGAATTTTAATTTAGAAAACCAGAGAATGGGTAAGGGCTTGAAATTATCTTGAGGGGGAGGTGTTAGGCACCCCTCGAGATCCATTAGTGTGGCTCCCGGGCATGCAATAATTGTGACTTCAAGTTCCAATAACAAGTAAATAATCAAGAATTACAAATACAAGGTCATTTTCACATAATGGTTGCAAGCAAAGAGGCTAAAGAAGCTGAAGCCTGTGAAGAAAGTAGTTCTGAAGTTCTGAAAATAAACAAGTAAAGGGAAGGGGTTTTCATGTAACTTTTTGAAAGAAATTAAACTAAAAGAAGTTAAAAGTAGCTGAAAGTTGAGCAGCTTTAAAATCCTGAAAATAAACAAGTAGGGGAAAGAGGGGGTCCTAGGTTTATAAATAAAATGGATCACCCCACACAACACCCGGTAACCATTTATACACGTGGTGTTATCGTGTGGTCATCATATCCATATCTACCATTTCCCACCCTACCAAGGTATTGAAAGCAGAATGGTCTCATTTTCATATTGCATGGTACTACCCGCCCCATTCCTATCAACCCCAGAGACATTTGGGACTACTAGTCCGAAAGGGAAAGGAGATTAGGGCTTTTATGGTATAAAAGGAGAAAATTCTAAGGCGACGAACAAAACAAATAAAGCATATATGGGAAAGCATATAATAGTTAAAAGGTTCAAACAGGCCTCCTCCCTTAAAGACAGATTGTTTAGCATGTCTCGTATGTACTAGTTATGGTCTGATTAAACTTAAGAGTTATGGAAGACTGATCTATTACATATTTTTGATGAGAAACCTGAGTTAGGCCTAGATGCTGGTTGAAGTTAATAGGATCTGATTCAATTTATAAGTTACCTTATAGCTTTCCTAAGTGCAAATGAAAACCCATAGGCATGATATCTATTAGTTTCAGAAAAAAAGTATACTGATTCTAAGGGAATAAAATTGTCCATTACAGGAATATAAACTCTGCAGTCGTTATTGTTACTACTTATTTTAGACTTATAAGAGAATTTATGATTTATATTTGGTGGATTTCTCCTATAGGCATGCTTTCTAGGTGTTTGTTAATCTTAAAAACAATGTTATTAATATGCAGAAATCCTATAGGCATGTCATCTATATGCAGTTAGTTATTACAACCTATATACACATTTGCCTAGTGATAGAAGCATACGCAGAATTCGAGAAGTGCTGTAGACATGTTATCTACATGGTATGCAGAAATGCAGAAACCTATGGACATGGTTTCTACATGAAATTCAGAAGCTATAGACATAGTTTCTATATATATGAAATGCAGAAGTGCAAAAGTCTATGGACATGATCACTATATATATATATATGAAATGTATGAAATGCAGAAACTATAGACAGGATTACAAAAGAATGCAGAACTTATAAATAGGATTTCTATGTGAAAATTGTAGATGGGAAAACAGGACATGATTATAGAAGCATAATAAGTACCTATGAACATGATATCTACATATAAAATGCAGAGCCTATAGATAGGAGTTTTAAATAATGTAGAGCTTACAAATAGGTTTTCTATGTGAAAAATGCAGAAGTGAAAACAGGATATGATTGCAGAAGTATAATAAGTATCTATGAACATGATGTCTACCCTTTGCATTCCTAATTTTCCCTCCCATTTTGTTAAAATCCCCATAAGTATTACAAATAATTACAGCCCAGAATGAATAGGAAGAAAAAAAATTACATTAGAAAAACTAAATATTCCAACCAAGGATAGTCTGATTCAGGTTGCCTACCTAAAGCATGTAGTAGACCAACTCCAAAGATCCAAACCCAAAGCCTTTCTCATTTTTTGGGTGTGTCAGAGTTCCCAAGAGCCTCCTAGACTCCGAGTAGTGCTTACACCTAATTTCATTACAGAATCGAGACATAGTGCAATGCAGAAGGGTCAGCCCTCAAGTGTCCAAGTTCATAGGGAACGCAAGGTCCCAAAGCATGGTTCAGAGGAGGGTGGCAAAACTTAGAAACTAGGAATGAGTGTGAGTGCAATAGAGGGATTCTAGGGAGAGCCAATTCAGGCTGGTAGTCATACCCAGCAACTGGAGGTGCTGGCACACCCCAACCAGCATGTTCGCCACATTGTTTGGGAGTTAGGACTCCTTAAAGGGTCAAGTACAGACATGAGCAACAATTTGGATATTGTCATACTCAGAACTTTAACTCAAACATATAGAAGGGAACAGGGGACAATAGAAACAGATGCAAGAAAAGAACATGTATAGTTAATATTTAACTTAGCATAAATAGTAAAGTAGGCATAAATGTAATGACTGTAAGTAAACACATTGGGGTGATGCTAAGAGCTAAAACTAGAACATACTAGTTTGAAGGAAACAACTAAGAAGAAAGAAGTAGTCTTGTAAATCCAAAGTGAAAACGAGCAATCAGAATGCTATAAGTTTAGAAGAGAATTGTAAAGCATAAAGTGTAAAAGTATTTAATTGAAGGTGCCTTGTCAGTAGTGTCTGAAAGTGCAGAAGGGTCGTGTCCTTGATAGTGCAGAAAGCAAGTAGAAATAGGTAAGAAAATAGTTGGAAATCAATTACAAAGGTCTCCCTTTAACTAAGGAATCCTGATTTCAAAACGACAAAATAATTAAGGAAAGGGGTCAATCAAACCCTTTTCCAAAGCAGTACAAGAGGGGTAAATACATAAAGGTCTATTTAAGGACAAGGTTTAACAGCATACAGTTTGTGCAAGTAAGGAAAGGAAATCAGCCAAGAGATCAAAATTGTAGGCTTTGTTCGAATGAACCAAGTCAGGAAAAGTGAAAAAGGTTTTTACTTAAGGAAAATCAGTAACAATCAATCAAACCTAAAAAAGAGATTTTGAATCAATCATATGTTGGAAAGCCTTTTGAAGAAAGTTTCAACACACATATAAAAGCATATAAACATGCTTAAACAAGAAAGAATTGTCATGCTAATCAGAAAAGTCTAGCATAGAAGAGTTTAGAGTCATAAACAAAGAGGTTCAAATCCAGTTTATAGATTCAAAATGAGTTTGAAAGAGTTAAGGGTTCCAAAGTAGAACCCTAGTTCAAACACAAAATCAACCTCATCAAAACCACCAAACTCTAGGGTTTCTAAGTCGAATTAGATACAGAGGCGAGGAACAAAGTAGTTGAAACAGGCTCGGAGATATCTTTCAGAGACTCCTGAGAAAACAAACAGATACAATGGAAAATTCGGAGCAAATAGAGTGAAGAAATTGATTTGAAGCATAGTAAGAGTAGAAGGAACACGTTTTAAGAAAATCTTGGAACATTAAAAATTTTAGAAGAGAAAAAGAAGTAGTATAACACTTAAGAAAATAGTAGAGGAAACATGTTTAAGAAGAACTCAACCAAAGGTCCAGTGAAAGGCAAACAAATAACTTGAAAACTTAGTAGGAAATACATACAGGAACATAGAGATGTAAGAAGCCTAGCAAAAGAACACACAAGGAAACATAGCAAGATAAACATGTGATAGCATGATATAGAAACATAGAATAAGAAAGAACAAAGCATATTAGAAGAACATGCAAACATAAGTACACAGTAGAAGAACGTGCAACGTAGAAAAAGAAAACATAAGAACATAGCATAGATAGATATCCATAAAGAAAAGAATAAGAAGAGTCAGAGAAACATCTTGAAGCTTTCGGAAACCCAAAATCGAAGAGAAGTAATTTTTTGAAAGAAAAATTAGATAAATCATTTTAAAATTCCATAAGACCACAGATATAGACAAGATTTAAGAAGACAATCAGAGAACCTCTAATATCTAGGGTATTAGAGGAACCCTACAATGAGAAAAGCTTGGAAAAGGTCTGATCTTGAGTTGGATAAGTCAGAACGAGGCTCGAAACGCTTTGGATATGCCGGAGTAAGGCCGGAGAGGCCATGGAACCTTGAATCGGAGACGATTTGAATGGACACCATCGACATCAGACCTCGAAACTTAGTGCACCAAGCATTTAAGGGTGGAGGGAGGTGAGCATAGGCCATCCATGGCCTGAGAAGCCACGGATTCCAGTGAGACGGCGGTTGAAACTGGTAAAAGAGGATAGGGTTTCCAGAACATTCGAGAGAGTTTGAGTGACAAAGGGGTTTCAGGGCCGCGTCTCTGAGTGAAATGAGTAGGGTTATGGGGTTTCGTGGAATTAAAAAGGCAAGTATGGTCATTGATCGAAATGATCAATAGCCTGGATTAAAAGATTGACCAGGTGGGTTGTGTTGACAGGTTAGGGGTCAGGTTATTTTAGGGTTTGGACTTGTCCAATTTGAGACTGAGATTGGGTCAATCAGGGGATCAATTTGGCTACAATTGAAATGCAAATAAGGATAGTTTTTAATTAGCCAGTTTTCCCTTTTATTTTATAAAAATAGTAAATATGATTTTCAAAGCAAATTAAATGTACTGGATCAGTTAATAATATGTAAATATTAATTTAAAAATATTGCAACCAATTTCATAATTATAAAATGTTATTAATTCTCAATATGGGCTAAATTTGCAATTATATGCTATTTGAATTTAAAATACCAAATAAATTTGTAAAAATGTATAAAAATTACTTTTAGGTTTATTTTGATATAAATATAAGAATAAGATAAATTATTCACCATGATGATAATTTTGGGAGTAATTATTGATTTTTATACTGCTAAAATAGACAATAAACTGATTTTAAAAGATCTAATAAAAATTGGAAAAACTACTAAAATACATAGGCATACTTATATGCATATATATATAGTATTTGAAAGTATTTTTCATATAAAAAATAGAGAGGAAAAATTGGGTATCAACAGCTGCCCCTCTTTATCCGGGAAGGATGGAAGAGTTTAGGGTAAAGATATGATGGCCAATTTTGATCGAACGAAATGTTTTGAAGAGATTGACCGTGCTCTGATTTTTGAGCTACCTACATATCCTTAGTTTTACAGGAATTAGACCATCTGTAGTTTAGGATCCATCAGCGTATGCCGAGGGAGGTCTTTCAAGAACGGACATGATATTTAGGTTGGGATGGGCCGTTAAGAGTCTAGTAAGGCTATGGGAACTAGCGCGAGATCAGTCCTGCTAAGTTGGTCGTTGCTTTTTGGTTTACTTACAAATAAAAAAGACGCACATATATTGTGCATAAATCTAAACGTGATGCAATTTCCTATGGGACTATGAATGTTGTCTTTGGACGGTTTGGATGACGTCCTCAGCCATGATGTCCTGGGCTATGAAGTATATAATAAAAGATTTGCAGGCTATGAGATGATGCTCTCGGGCTATGAGCTGATGCCTCTGAGCGATGATGCCTTTGAATAATGATATGCAAGAGATAAAGGATTCATCTGGCAATGGCATGGCGTTCTCGGGCTACGAAGATGGTTCCTCCAAACAATGATGCCCTTGGACAATTCGGCAATCATTCAGCCCATGAAATGCAAAATGTGGAAATCTTTAGCCCATGAGAGCGTAAATAAAGTGGCGACATTTTAGCCGATGCAGGATTTAAATAAAGTGGCAATATTTTAGCCGCACAACAACGTAAGTAAAACAGAAATCTTTAAGCCGATGCAGGATTTAAATGAAGTGGAAATATTATAGCCATGCAAAAAATGTAAAGGTAGTGGTAGTTGGTTGGCGATGAGTACGAACGATAGGTACCTTCCTTTTTGTGTAAAACAGCGATCTTTCAACCGATGCAGGATTTAAATGAAGTTGTGATATTTTAGCCGCGCAAAAATGTGAGTAAAATGATGATCTTTCAGACAATGTAGGATTTAAATGAAGTGGCAATATTTCAGCCGCACAAAAATGTAAGTAAAATGGCAATCTTTCAGCCGGTGCAGGATTTAAATGAAGTGGTGATATTTTAGCCATGCAAAAAATGTAAATAAAATGATAATCTTTCAGCTAATGCAGGATTTAAATGAAGCGGAAATATTTCAGCCATGCAAAAAATGTAAGTAAAATGGCTATATTTCAGCCGATGCAGATGGAGACAAAGCTTAGTCTCAGAAGGCTGGATAGTAGCCTTATGCGATGCAGGAAAGGCAGATGGAGACAATTCTTAGTCTCGGAAGACAGAATAGTAGCCTTATGCAATGCAGGAATACAGATGGAGGTAGAGCTTAACCTCGGAAGGCATAATAGTAGCCTTATTCAATGTAGGAATGCAGATGGAGGTAGAGCTTAACATCGGAAGGAAGAATAGTAGCCTTATGCAATGCAGGAATTCAGATGGAGGTTGAGCTTAACCTCGAAAGACAGAATAGTAGCCTTATGCAAGGGATACAAGGAGAATAGTGATAAAAATTCTTAGCTAATAGTTAGTAGCTGATTGTGATATTGCGGTTGATGGGGATAATGTATGTAGATAGCGGCTGTAAAGCGATAATTTCGTGAGTGGTATTCCTAGATGGTATGAGTATATAAAGTTGTGATTTGGGTGTCAGCATCCAATGAAAAATAGTGAGTTTAGTAAAGGGGAAAGGTTAGTTCCTGTCCCTGCTGACTTCGCTTGACCGGCTCAGCTCTGATTTGGTGATAATGTGGGTATCCCTGGGGTATCGTCGCTAAGCAGAACAATTTTGGTACATGATTAGTAGAAATATAGCTTAAATACACAATTAAGAGTAGTTTTCTTTGAATGAACCAACAAATGAGACACGGTCCAACACACTGCAACCTCTCTTGCTTTAAAATTTTGAGGGTCACCCTCAAAATTGTGCCCCATTTTGCACTATCGACACTTCTGACGGCTGCTTGCGATGATCGGCTGAAATTACTTTGGAATTTTGAGGGTCCTCCTCAAAATTCTGCCCCACTTTCTAATTGTAGAGGGAAATGAAAATTTTATTATTGTGACCGAACCCATAAGGCTGCCTACGTATCCCCTCTTAAATGGGAATTAGGTCAGACGTAGTTCAAATTACATAAGGAAATCATAAGTGGTTATACATAGTATCTCTTGACTGCATCTGAATTTATTGGTTTTGGCCAAACTACTCCGTCCATTTCTGCAAGTGTAAGGGCTTCTCCTATTAGAACCCGGTGAACCATATATGGGCCTTTCCAGTTGGGAGAGAACTTCCCTTTGGCTTCATCTTAATGTGGAAAAATCTTCTTTAACACCAGCTACCCCGGTGTGAACCGCCTTGGTTTGACTCTCTTATTGAAGGCTTTGGACATTCTGTTCTGATAAAGCTGACAGTGGCAAACTGCATTCATTCTCGTCCCATCTATAAGAGCCAACTGCTCGTAATGACTCTTCACCCACTCTTCATCGTCGAGTTCTACTTCCTGTATGATTATTAGGGAGGGAATTCTACCTTGGCGGGAATGACCGCTTCTATATGGTAAATCAGCTTATAAGGAGTTTCCCCGGTTGATGTTTGAACTGTGGTGCGGTACCCAATAAAGCGAATGATAACTTCTCATGCCAGTACTTATGCTTCTCTATCATTTTCCTCGGTATCTTCTTGATATTCGTATTGGCGGCTTCTACGGTTCTATTCATCTAAGGTGTGTAGGCTGTAGAATTCTTGTGTTTGATCTTAACGGTTTCACACATGGATTTCATTAAGTCACAATTAAGGTTGGTGCCATTATCAATAATGATTGACTCTGAAATCCCAAACCGACAAACGATGCGATTGTCGACAAAGTATGTCATGACTTTCTTAGTCACTTGTTTGTAATATGCTACTTCAATCTATTTGGTGAAATAGTCAATTGCTACTAGGATAAACCTGTGCCCATTTGATGCGGCAGGTTTGATTGGTCCGATAACATCCATCCCCCATGTGGCGAACGACCATGGCGAGCTTGTTGCATCAAGCTCATTTGGAGGCACCTTTATCATGTTGGAATATACTTGAGAATGGTGGCATCTTCGGAAATACTGGATGTAGTCCATTTCCATAGTCATCCGAAAGTAACCAGCACACGAATTATCTTCTTGGCTAAGACAAAACCGTTCATATGCGGACCACAGGTCCCGACATGAATTTCCTCTAGCAGTTTGGACGCTTCCCTTATGTCAACACACCATAGTAATCCTAAATCTGGAGTCCTCCTATATAGAATTCCTCTGCTGCGAAAGAATTACTGATCAATCTTTGAAGCGTGCGCTTCTGAGGCGTATTTGCAAGCTCTAGATATTCTCCTTCTGCCAAATATTCATTGATGTCATGAAACCAAGGCTTTTCGTCTGATTCTTCTTCGACATGAGCACAGTAAGCTGGCTGATTGTAGATCTTTACGGGAATAGGATCAATGAAATTCTTATCTGGATGTTGTATCATAGAGGCTAGGGTAGCTAATGCATCGGCGAACTCATTCTGGACTCTGGCAACATGTTGGAATTCCGTCATTGTGAACCTCTTTCTCTCTACTCCTGTACATGAAGCAGGTATGGGAGTATCTTTGAGTTCTTGGTTGCATATTCTTCTCGGACCTGATGTATAAGTAAGTCTGAATCTCCGACTACTAGCAACTCTTGGATGTTCATGTTAACAGCTATCTTAAGCCCTACGATGTAGGCTTCGTATCGGCCATATTATTGGTGCACGGGAACCTGAGTTTGGTAGACACCAGATAATGCTGGCAAGTTTCTGATATTAGGATTGCTCATATGCCAACTCATTTGAAATTCGTAGTTTTGTCAAAAAACATCCTCCAACCATCATAAGATTATACAATGTCTTCTCCTACAAATGATACCTCCTCATCAGGAAAATACGTCTTCAAAGGTTCATATTCTCCGTCCATTGATTTTTCGCAAGGTGATCTGCTAGTGCTTGTCCCTTGATTGCCATCTGGGTTACGTAGACAATGTCAAATTCACTCAACGGGATTTTCCACTTGGCCAGCTTTCCAGTGGGCATGGGCTTCTGGAAGATGAACTTCAAAGGATCCATCCTTTGTATGAGATATGTAGTATAAGCACAGAAATAGTGTCTCGGCTTCTGAGCTACCCAAGTCAGAGGATAACATGTGCGTTCCAACAGAAAATACCGGGACTCATATAGGGTGAACTTCTTACTCAGATAATAGATGGCCTTGCTCATTCCTCCTTATTTCATCAAGATGCTCTAGGACATATCTGAATGCTCCATCCAATACTTAAAGGTAGAGTATTAGGGGTCTACCTGGCTCGGGCAGGACCAAAACTGGCAGTGTTGACAAGTACTCCTTGATTCTGTCGAAGGCCTTTTGGTATTCATCAGTCAATTTGGTAGCAGCGTCCTTCTTCAACATCTTAAAGATTGGCTTATAGATGACAGTAGATTGTGTTATGAACCGGCTGATGTGGTTAAGTCTCCCCAAGAAACTCATTACTTCTTTCTTGTTCTTTAGCTGTGGAAATTCTTGAATATCTTTGACCTTTGATGGATCCAATTTTATCCCTCGGCGACTCACGATGAACCCAGACAATTTTCCAGCTGGAACCCCGAATGCACATTTTGCGGGACTCAATTTCAGGTTGTAACTTCTCAGTCTATCGAAGAATTTCCTCAAATCTCTCACATGATCAGTGGATTTCTTGGACTTTATGATAATCTCATCTACATACACTTCGATATCTTTATGTATCATGTCATGAAATGATGGTAATGGACCTAATGTAAGTGGCCCCCATATTCTTTAACCCAAACGGCATCATCTTCTAGTAATACATCCCACATGGCGTAATGAAAGCTGTTTTCTCAACATTTTCTTCATCCATCCATATCTGATGGTACCCAGCAAACCAATCAACAAATGATTGTAGCTCATGTTTGGCACAGTTATCAATCAAGATGTGTAAATTCGAAAAGGGGAAGTCATCTTTTGAACTGGCCCGGTTGAGATCCCGGTAGTCGACACAAACTCTAACCTTCCCATACTTCTTTGGTACTGATCAATGTTGACTAACCATGTTGGATACTCTATTACCCTGAGAACCTTAGCTTTGACCTGCTTCGTGACCTCTTCCTTTATTTTTAAACTCATATCTGGCTTGAATTTTCTTAGCTTTTGTTTTACTGGCGGATAGGCCGGATCAGTTGGTAATTTGTGAGCCACAATGGATACGCTCAGACTAGTCATATCGTTATACGACCACACAAATATGTCCTCATACTCCCTTAGAAACTCTTTATATTCTTTCTTTTCTAACGGTGACAAATGAATGATGATTCGTGTTTCTTTGACATTTTTTGCATCTCCCAAGTTAACAATCTCAGTTCCATCCAAGTTGGACTTGGGCCTATTCTTGAAATTCTCGACTTCCTTAACAATCTCTTCCGGTCTTCCTCTAAATCTATGTTCATTTGTTGCGTTATCTTGTTGCATGTCACAGTCATTAGTTCATCAAAATAAGTAATAGTAATGCTATATAAGTAAAGTACTGAGAGAAAATAATAAGAGTAAGATTTATAAGAAAACTAAAGTGCTTTTGGTAATTCGATATATGTTTTGAACATTGGGGCTCATTCTTGCAAAAACAAAAGTGTGAAAGACAATTAAACTAGTAAATAAAATAGTGCATGGTGCTTGTTCAGCCTTGCTACCACGAGGCACACCGGGGTCTGGTGGTTCTGACGGTCCAGTTGTTGAGGCGTGCTCCTCTATTTACAGCCTATATGGAAGGGCCTTTCTCCCCCTCCTCAAAAATGACATAGTAGTCCATATAATCGTCTTCCAAGAACAAATTCCTCGTTACTGCTAGGGCTTCTTTTTCTTCTGACCCATAGATGGCCTCGGTCGGTTGGAAGGTCTGCTCCAAATGGGTTATCGGCTGCTCCAATGGATAGTAAGGACCGCGCCAGGGTAGCAACCATTCATTGAATTTTTTCCAGGTATACTCATATCCCAATTCAAAAGTGATGTCGTGCTTCTTGAGCTTGATGGGCTTAGCGATTCCTTGAAGGTTCTTGCCAAGTCCTTTGGTCAGGTTCATACCAGCTCCAGTTCAGTATGCTTTCAATTTTGTTGTCCCACCACTTATCCTTATCGACGGTGTTGGCTCATTTGATATGGTGGTAAGTTTCTCCGCCTATGCTTCTTCTTCTTCCAATCGCTGGAATGGTCTGGCGACTGTATATGGGATTGCTACCGTCGACTTGAATGCTTACCTCCTAATAAGTGCATTAAAAGCTTATCGCATGATGTAGTATGGATGCCACGGCCCCGGTGGCATGAATCCATAGTCGTTCCAACAATAGTTTGTAAGATGTCGGCACGTCTGTCACTTAAAAATCAACATCAAACCAAGTAGGCCCCATTTGCAAGCACAAACTAATTTCCCCAATAGTAAACCTTTGAGACCCTCGAAAGCCTTAACGTTAATGGCCCCATCCTTGATTTTATGCAGCCAATTCCCCAATGTCCTGAGTGTCACCAACGGACAGATGTTGAGACTGGACCCCCCATCGACCAGGATCCGGGTGATAAAATAATCTTCGCACTGCATGGTGATGTGCAATGCCTTGTTGTGACTCAATCCCTCCGATGATAGCTCATCTTCATGGAAAGTGATTTTGTGACTCTCCAATACCTGACCTACCATGATTGTCATTTCTCCTTTGGTGATGTTGCTTGGTACATATGCCTCACTCAGCACTCTAAACAACGCATTCTTATGTGCATCAGAACTCTGTAGAAAGCAAGGATAGAAATATGCGTTGGTGTTTTGTTCAGCTGATCAATGACTGAGTATTCCTTCACTTGTATCTTTCTCAAGAGATCATCGGGCCCAGTTTCAGTGATGACTTGTCGACCAAAAGTCTTCTTACTTGACTCAGCCAAGTGTTCTGGAGTGTAAACTCTACTAGTCCTTGTCATACCTAATGCTGCAACTGCTTCTCCAAACTTGGGTTTCCCTTCCCTTCTTGCCTCGGCTGTGTAGTCCCATGGTACGACATTCGTATGGAATGGTGTTGCAGTTTTCATTGGTACTAGAATGGGCACCCTTGCTTTGGAAGGTAATACAGCAACTTCAAATGGTACAGGCGCCTTTGGGGACCCAAACTCGACCTCAATTAGTGTTGGAGCCTTTGTAAAGACTGGTTTTTCAAACTCAAGTGGTATGTACATGTTCACCTCGGCATCTTCATAAGGCTAAATATGGACTACAATCGGATTAAGGGTGACTGTAGGTTTCTTTGGATCATCGTCTTCTGTGATCAAACCGATTGATCTTTTAGGATCCCAATCATCATCTATCTCAATCATATGAACACCTCCACCCTTGTGGTCTGGTAGAGGGTTATTGCGGACATTAGGGGTTGGCTCCTTTTCCACGATGATTTTGTTCAATCAAAGCCTGGATCTTATCCTTTAGGGAGCGGCGCTGGTCAATGGTATGCCTTTTCATGCCAGAATGGTATACATAAGTTTTATTTGGGTTGACCCATTGGGAAGGCTGTTCAAGGGTTATAGTAGGGATAGGAACGACATAGCCAGCAGATTTGAGTCTTTCATACAGTTGGTCGATTGGTTCAGCAATGGCAGTATACTATTTGGGAGGTCTGCGGTCGAAATTTGGTCGGTGTCTAGGAAAGTTTTGACGGGGGGAAGGGTGATTGATAGTGGGATTGTTGAGTGTTGTAGGCTTGGTAGACATGTGCCGGCTGGGAATATCTGGGTAAAGAAGGTCGATATGTAGAAGGTGGAGGCGATTGATAGGTAGGCGGTGGGGTTTGGTAGTAGGGTGCAGGTGTTTGGAAATTTGGAGTGGGCTGGTATGTAAGGGGAATTGTTGGGTAAGTTTGGTATTTGATAGGTAATTTGGTTCTCTATGCAACCATTATGGCACCTATGTCCCTCTTCTTGGACGTACCGCCAGACTATAGAGCCTTGTTGGTGGCTTGCAAAGCTTCAAAGTTCGTGACCATACCACTCTTGATACCTTCCTCAATCCTTTCTCCTAGCTTGATAATGTCAGAGATTTTGTGATTTTCAATCAACATCAACCTTTCATAGAATTGCGAATCCTAAGCCCGGACAAAGAACTTGTTTATTTGTTCCTCCCCTAAAGCAGGTCGGACCTTAGCAACCTCTGATCTCCAAAACGAGTGGCATACTCGCAGAATGTTTTTGTGGGTTTATTTTTTATATTCTGAATTTAAAACACATCCGGTGCATTTTCCACGTTGAACCTGAATCTGTCCATGAAGTTGGACGCCATACTTACCCAGTTTGACCACTTCTTTGTGTCTTGACTAATGTACCAGGATAGAGCATCTCCTTTCAGGCTCCTCATGAAAAGCTTCATACGGATCTTCTCATCTTTTTCTACTCTGACCAGTTTGTCGCATTATGTCCTCGAGTGAAGCGTGGGATCCCCTGTACCATCAAACAATTCGAACTTGGGAGGTTTGTACCCCTCGGGCAGTTCGACATCGGGCTGTATGCATAGATCTTCATAGTTTAGCCCCTCAATTACCTTACTTCCTTCAACACCTTGAATTCTGGTGGTCAACTTCTTAAGCTCTTCGGCTAGATTTCAGATGAGCAAGCCCTTACCATCATATCGGGTATGCTTGACATGGGCTCGGTGGAGTGTAGCACGATATCCACGTAGATGGGGGTATTATGTTAGGTGTGGCCGTGGTCATTTGAGTTCAATGGTTTCGGGATGAGTAGTAGAGTATTGTTGGGAGTGTGGCAAGTACTGTAGTAATGGTGAGGAGCAGGATGGTTTTGTTGCTTCTGGAAGTTTAATGCTGGTACGGGATTATGAGTAGTAGGGAAAGTAACCTCTGGAGTGGCGAGGGAAAATTTACCATCTTTCCCTTGTTCCTGTTTCTAATAAGGCTGGGGGAGGAGTGAGTAGAGGGCCCTTGGATCTTGTGGAATATGATGACGATGCCAGAGTGCACGAACTAAACTTTGGGGAGGGGACTAAAATAAAAAGTAAAAACAAAAAGTTAGTAAGTTAGTGAGGATTATAAGAGGAAATGTTGCGATATTTAAACACATGGTGCAGGAATGTAAATCGTGTCCTAATTTGGGAGCCTCGTTGTGCCCGTGGTAGGCTTAGCAACAATTAATTTGGAGAACTTATAATGCTAAATGCCTCATTTTATTGATAGAAAATAAGGCGAACCCCAAACGACACTAAATAACAGGAAATAAAATGTCATTAATGGCCATTGGCCTTATTACATTCATAAATAAAAAGGTAAATTCCTATCTATTTGGACCTAGAAGGACCTTTCCTAGACTCAGCATCTTTGGCTCCATCGAACAACTGTACCAGATCGCGAAGTCCCAGCAGGAAGTAGGTTCTGGCTAGGTGCACATCTTCATTTCTCTCAGCATTCTGGCTGTCTTCAATCCTCTTGATGAACTTCCTTTCTACCTCCACTAAAATCCATTCCAAGTACCCCATTCGCTTGTTGGCACTGACAACCATGTCTTTCCACTCTTCAATCATCTTTTGGTTTGCTTCTTGAATTTCACCGTGCTCACTTTCACATTCCCAAATCTTTTGCGCAATTGGTTGTATTTACCATGTGCTTCAGCCTTTTCATCGATGATCCTGTGACCTCGAGCAAACCCGGTTTGACCCAGACTATTATGATTGTTTTCTAACCAGCTGGGATGGTATGGAGTATAACCAGTATGGTACCTATCTGGCTCAATAGTGTCCCTTCCTATGACAATTTTTCAGTGCCATATTTTCTGATCCTGGCACTTGTGAGGATTATCATCATCTAGAAACTCGGCCTAGAAGTAACTTATCTTGTCAACCTTGGTACAACCTGCTTCCTACCAGCATGTCTCATAACTCCGAGAGGGACATAAGTATAAGCTCCTCTCAAACCAATAAGTATTAGAAACAGTGCATCCCGAGATCGGGCAATAAACTCTCCTGTAGGGAACCATTCGAAAATCCATTGTACTTGGTCCTCTTTCAGATTTTCAAACAGTTCTACCAATCCTTTGGCATCTTCCGACTGAGAAAACATGTTGGGCATGTAGTTCATCCTCCTTGGCTGGTGGAAGTCTATGTGATCGTCCAAGTCCCTATGCTAAATCTCCTATCTATATTCACCCTATTGGAGGTGCTCCATGAGCCAGAGTTGGAGTAGCAAGTTGTAACCCTCAAAGTGTTTGGCTCCCTGTTAACATTTCTCCAAGGCTTGGTATATTTCTGCGATGATCATGGGCACTATGCTAAATGATTGCCCACCAATTCCCTCCATTAAGGTTTTGGTGACCATGGCTAGCCTAGTATGGATCCTTGCTTTCTTCATCGGAAACACTATCATCCCCAAGAAACAGAATACGAAGACAAATACCCTTCAATGAATATGCCACCAATGATGTAAGGGCGAACTCGTCAGGATAAGTACAGTAAGATTTGTTGTGACCGTACCTCTCATACAAGTAGTCAGAGGGAATATATGACTCATTCAAGCAAGTTAACTCTAGATTCTTCTTTAGACCCATCATCTTGAGAAAACCTTTACCCTTGCGATTCAACAAACCCGGAGTTTCCCACGATATACCAACCAGTCCTCCTATTTCCTCTAGCAGGGATGTCATCTCAATCTCTCCAAAGCGAAACACAGACCTATCGTAATCCCGGAATAAGATAGCAGCTTCAATAATTTTGTTGTTGGGTTGGATTTCCAGAAGAGAAGGTAAATTTCCCAAGTATTTTCGGACAAGAGACTGATCACTGGAATGAAGATCTTCCCACCAGTTTAGCAGTTTTGGATGGATGTTGGTGAGCATGCCGAATCTGGGGACTTCGTGCATCATTTTCTGCAAGACAAAAGTGTTAGGCCCTTACCCCTACTAGACTCAACCATTAAATATCAATAATTGGTATGAAGCACTTAGTTCTCCAAATAAATGCACAGAACGTGGTAGTGTCCGTTTGGGTTTCAAGAAAACCCAATGGACTTTGACAAGGCTATCTTAATAGTCATTATGCGGACAACATAACTGACTCGGCTATGTTTTGACACTGATGCATGCATAATTAAACAGAGTAGGGTTTCTATGCGGTATTAGACTGGTACCCTTGAGTGAATAACTCAAGAGGGAAACGCACGCAACCGTCGACTACACCGTTGATCGACTGGTTTTACTGCAAATATGCCTTTGACGGATTTAGGGGGTAATAACATCGGAAGGGCGCAACCACTCATTATAAGCGTTGCTATGGTATTTTATTTGGCACAAGTCGAATATGATATTGAATATGCAGCTATAATAATTAACAAGTTGCCACGTATTTGCACGTTCATAATAATTACAACAGTTTCTCATACTTTACAACAGTATTAAAGGAAAGTGGTAAAGGAAAGCACTAAGAGAAATAAGGAAAAGAAACAAAGAGCCAAGTAAGTTTTGAGGTAGAAGAGAAAAAGTACTTAAAGTCATTTAAACAAACAAAGATATATAAAGAAGCATAAAGTAACAAATAGCATGAAATGGTAAAAGCCTTAAAGAATATCCCCAGCAGAGTCGCCATGTTGTCGATGCCACCTTTTTATCACGAAATTAGGTTTATAATATTTGGGCGGACAACTTTTTTCCTTATGGGAATTGGGTTTGAACTGAAGAGTCGCCACCTAATGATTATGTGCATTAGGACACTAAGAAGAATTTTGAATTAGAAAACCAGAGAATGGGTAAGGACTTGAAATTATCTCGAGGGGAAGGTGTTAGGCACCCCTCGAGATCCACTAGTTTGTGGTTCCCGGCCATGCTATAATTGTGACTTCAAGTGCAAATGACAAGTAAACGAGCAAGAATTACAAATACAGGGTAGTTATCACATAATGGTTGCAAGCAAAGAGAATAAAAAAGCTAGAGTCAAGGAAGAAAGTATTTTCGAAGTTCTGAAAATAAACAAGTAAAAGGAAGGGGTTTTCATGTAATTGTTACAAGAAATTAAAGTAAAAGAAGTTAAGAGCAGCTAAAAGTTGAGCAGTTTTAAAATCCTTAAAATAAACAAGTCGGGGAAAGAAGGGGTCTTAGGTTTATATATAATATAGATCACCCTACACAACACCCGATAACCATTTATACACGTGGTGTTATCGCGTGGTCATCATATCCATATATACACTTTCCCACCCTGTTAAGGTATTAAATGCAGAATGGTCTCGTTTCCTATTGCATGCTACTACCCGCCCCATTCCTATCAGCCCTGGAGCCATTTGGGACTACTAGTCCTAAAAGGAAAGGAGATTAGGGCTTTTATGGTTTAAAAGGAGAAAAGTCTAAGGCGACAAGCAAAACATATAAAGCAGATTTGGGAAAGTACGTAACAGTTAAAAGATTCAAACAGGACTCCTCACTTAAAGACATATTGTTTAGCATGTCTGATATGTACTCGTTATGGTCTGATTAAACATAAGAGCTGTAGCAAACTGATCTAGTACATATTTAATATGAGAAACCCGTCAAGCCTGCCTGCTGGTTGAAGTTGATAGAATCTGATTCAATTTATAAATTACCTTATGGCTTGCCTAAGTGTCAAACATAAACCTATTTGAATGATATCTATTAGCTTCAGAAAAGAAGTATACTGGCTGTAAGGGAAAGAAATTGTCCATTACAGGAATATAAACTCTGTAGTCGTTATTGTTATTGCTGATTGTAGACTTATAAGCGAATTGATGATTTATATTTGGTTGATTACTCCTATAGGCATGCTTTCTAGGCGTTTGTTAATCTTAAAAACAGTGTTGTTAATATGCAGAAATCCAATAGGCAGGTCTTCTATATGTAGTTAATTATTAAAACCTATGTACATATTTTCCTAGTGATAGATGCATATGTAGAATTCGCGAAGTCCTATAGAAATGTTATCTACGTGGTATGCTGAAATGCAGAAACCTATAGACATGGTTTCTATATGAAATGCAGAAGCAATAGACATGGTTTCTATATATATGAAATGTAGAAGTGCAGAAGCCTATGGACATGATCTCTATATATATGAGATGCAGTACCTAGAGACAGGATTACTAAAAACTGCAGAACTTATAAACAGGATTTCTATGTAAAAATGCAGATGGGAAAATAGGACATTATTGCAGAAGCATAATAAGTACCTAAGAACATGATATCTACTTGCAGAACCTATAGACAGAATTTCTAAACAATGCAGATCTTATAAACAGGCTTTCTATGTGAAAAGTGCAGAAGCGAAAACAGGACATGATTGGAGAAGTATAATAAGTACCTATGAATATGATGTTTACCCCTTTGCATGCATGATTTTCCCTCCCCTTTTTACAAAAACCCCCATAAGTTATTACAAATTATTACAACCCAGAATGAATAGGAAGAAAAAAAGATTACATCAGAAAACTAAAAATTCCAACCAAGGAGAGCTTGATTCAGTTTTTCTGCCTAAAACATGCAGTAGACCAACTCCAAAGATCCAAATCCAAAGCGTTTCTCATTTTTTGGATATGTTAGAGTTCCCAAGAGCCTCATAGACTCCGGGTAGTGCTTACACCTAAATTCATTATAGAACTGAGACATAGTGCCATGTGGAAGGGCCAGCCCTCAAATGTCCAAGTTCAGAGTGAACTCAAGGTCCCAAAGCATGGGCTCACAGGAGAGGGGCAGAACATAGAAAATAGGAATGAGTGTAAATGCAATAGAGCGGATTCTGGGGAGAGCCAATACAGGCTGGTGGTCATACCCAGCAATTGGAGGTGCTCGCACACCCTAACCAGCCTGTTGGGCACATTGTTTGAGAGTTAGGACCCCTCATAGGGTCAAGTCCAAACATGAGCAACAATTTGGATGTTGCCATGCTCTAAACTTTAACTCAAACCATAGAAGGGAACAGGGGGTAGGGATTCACAATAGAAACAGATGCAAGAAAAGAACATGCATAGTTAATATTTAACTTCACATAAACAGTAAAAGTAGATGTAAATATAAAGGCTGTAAGTAAACATATTGGGGTAATGCTGAGAGCTAAAACTAGAAAATACTAGTTTCAAGGAAACAACTAAGAAGAAAGCAGTAGTCTTGTAAAGCCAAAGTGCAAAGGAGCAATCGGAATGCTATGAGTTTAGAAGAGAATTGTGAAGTCTAAAGTGTAAAAGTATTGAATTAGAGGTGTCTTGTCAGTAGTGTCTGAAATGCAGAAGGTCTGTGCCTTTTATAGTACAGAAAGCAAGTAGAAATAGGTAAGAAAATAGTTGCAAATCAATTACACAAGGTCCCCCTTTAATTAAGGGATCCTAATTTCAAATGGACAAAATAATTGAGGAAGAAGGTCAATGAAACAATTTTCTAAAGCAGTATAAAAGGGGTAAATACATAAAGGTCTATTTAAGGACAAGGTTTGACAGCACACGGTTTGTGCAAGTAAGGAAAGGAAATCAGCCATGAAATAAAAATTGCAGGCTTTGTACGAATGAACCAAGTCAAGAAAAGTGAGTAAAGGTTTTTACTTAAGGAAAATAAGTAACAATCAATCAAACCTAAAAAAGATATTTTTAATTAATCATAAGTTGGAAAGCCTTTTGAACAAAGGTTCAACACACATATAAAAACATATTGACATGCTTAAACAAGAAAGAACTGTCATGCTAATCAGAAGAGTCTAGCATAGAAAAGTTTAGAGCATTAAACAAAGAGGTTCAAATCCATTTTATTGACTTAAAATGAGACTGAGAGAGTCAAGGGTTCCAAAGTAGAACCCTAGTTCAAATACAAAATCAACCTCATCAAATTCCCAAATTCTAGGTTTTCTAAGTCGAATTAAATAGAAAGTCAAGGAGCCAAGTAGTTAAAACAGGCTCGTCGATCTCTTTCAGAGACTCATGAGAAACAAACAGATACAATAGCAAATTTGAAGCAAATAGAGTGAAGAAACTGATTTGAAGCATAGTGAGAGTAGAAGGAACATGTTTTAAGAAAAGCTTGGAACTTAAACAAGTTCTGAAGAGAAAAAGAGGTAGTATAGCACTTAAGAAAACACTATAGGAAACATGTTTAAAAAGAACTCAAACAAAGGTCCAGTGAAAGGCAAACAAAGAATTTAAAAACTTAGTAGGAAATACATACAGGAGCACAGAGATGTAGGAAAAGCCTAGGAAAAGAATACACATGGAAACATAGCAAGATAAACATGTGAGAGCATGATACAGAAATATAGTAGAAGAAATAACGGAGCACATTAGAAGAACATGCAAACATAAGAACACAGTAGAAGATCATGCAAGGTATAAAAAGAAAACATAAGAACATAGCATAGATAGATATCCATAAAGAAAAGAAGAAGAAGAGTCGGAGAAACATCTTGAAGCTTTTGGAAATCCTAAATCGAAGAGAAGTAATTAATTGAAAGAAAAATTAGAGAAAATATTTTAAAACTCCAGTACAGAACAGATATAGACTAGATTTAAGAAGACAATCATAGAAACCTCGAATAGATAGGGTTTCAGAGGAAACCTAGAATGAGAAAGGCTTAGAAAAGGCCAGATCTTGAGTTGGATAAGTCAGAACCAAGCTCAAAATGCTTTGGATACACCGGAGTAAGGCCGGGGAGGCCATGGAACCTTGAATCGGAGATGATTTGAATGGACACCATCGAGGTCAAACCTCGAAACTTTGAGCACCAAGCATTTAAGGGTGGAGGGAGGTAAGTATAGGCCATCCATGGCCTGAGAAGCCATGGATTCTGGTAGATGGAAGTTGAAAGTGGTAGAAGAGGATTAGGGTTTCAAGAACATTCGAGAGATTTTGAGAGATGAAGGGGTTTCAGGGCGGCGTTTTTGAGTGAAATAAGTAGGGTTATAGGGTTTGGTAGAATTAAAAAGGCAATGGCCAATCGTAGCCGTTGATCAAAATGATCAACAGGCTAGCTTAAAAGATTGACCAGGCGGGTTGTGTTGACGGGTTAGGAGTCGAGCTATTTTAGGGTTTAGGCTGGTCAGGTTTGAGACTATGGGTCAATTAGGGGATCAATTTGGCTACAATTGAAATACAAATGAGGTTAGTTTTTAAATAGCTAGTTTTTTCCTTTTATTTTATAAAAATAGTAAACATGATTTTGAAAGCAAATTAAACATATTGGCTCAGTTAATAATATGTAAATATTAACTTAAAAATATTGGAACCCATTTCAAAATTATAAAATGTTATTAATTCTCAAAATAGGCTAGAATTGTAATTATACGCTATTTGACTTTTAAAATACCAAATAAATTTTAAAATGTATAAAAATTACTTTTTGCTATACTTTTGGTATAAAGATAAGAATAAAATAAATTATTCACAAGATAAAATTTTTGAGAATAATAATTGGTTTTTATACTGCTAAAATGGACAATGAATTAATTTAAAAAATCTTTTAAAAATTACTAAAACACTTATACATACTTATGCATATATATTGTATCTGAAAGTATTTTGCATATAAAAAAATAGACAGAAAAAATTGAGTGTCAATAGTAGCGGAGGTAGAACCCCGCAATAACAGAGTCAATCTCTCTACTCAAAGAAAACGCTCCCAAAGAAAAGGGATATGCGTAAATGTATGTGAAACCCTCTTTGGGTAGGGTTACTCGCTCTATTAGATCATGAGCAATAATGTCCAAATCTTGGTAGCAGTAATCTTCCTTCACAGCAGAAATGCTTGAAGGACGGATGGAAGAAAGGTATCTGCCAACGGCCCACATACGAGGATTAGCCAAATGGAATTTCTCTTTAGAGTCTTTTGTTGTAACAAGACTTCTAGGAATGATGGAACCCACTGTTAGAGGAGCAACGTCCTCTGCTTTGCTCTTGCTCTTTAAATAGTTGGTGTTCTTTGAAGAATAAACCATTATATATTATGGAAGAAGAAAAATATTTTTCATTTGAAGGAAGTTAAAGAAAGTTTGAACAATAAAGAAGGTTCTAGGAAGTTCGGAGAGTTATGGAGTACGAGTAAAGAAGATTTATGCTTATAAGTAAATGCCTAGGCATCTAAATTTATGACCATGATTACCTCGATAATTTCAAAAACTATGATAAATCATGGGATGACGCATGTTTGGGGCATTAAATGCAGAGAGACACGGGTCTAATCAACCGTTAGAAGTAATCATAGTAGTTTTCATCAAAAAGAGTATTTTGACCAACTCCTTGGTAACACAATGTTATGCCACCAAAAAGCAGGGGGAACTATCTGTATACAGTAAAATATGCTATGATAAGTGGGGCTTAAGATAGTGACAAGTGGAACTTAAAGTGGGGGACAGTTAGAACCGGAGGTAATTGTCTCACATGTTACCGGAAGGAATGACACTCATAAAGAGGCAATAAACACCCTCTGTCTGTGAGATTTTAATGGAGAATATTCTATAGCATTTGTGCACTGCCTTATACAAAATGATATAACATTCATGTCTGTTGTTACACACTCTTCAATAGATTGCATAATTAGAATTGAAGAGGGGCTTGATCCTAGGTCCTTATTTCCTAGGTTTAACTATAAATAGTGAGCTCTATTACCATTATAAGGACACAATCTTTCTCACAAACTGACGTTATAACTGATAAACATTTACTTTTCCCTCGGAATTACTGTTTTTCATGATTTCATCTTCATTTCAAGGCTAACTATTATATATTTCTTAGATTATTTTATTATTCCATTATAAAATTGATTTACTTTTCTAAAAACCACAAATAAATTCAATTGTATCATTTTACGGGTAAACAATCACCAAAGTAATTTTTTAAAAAGTATTTTTCAGAAAAATACTTCTCAAAATAAGTTGATTTTAGAAATTTGGCCAAACAGGCTATTCGTTCCGTATTGAGTTTACCTCTAAACTGAAGTTTCTTAAGAGTCTTAATTTTTCTTTTTTAATTTAAGCTAGGTTAGATTAATAAAAGAGAATAAATCTATATATTGTTAAAAGAAAAAGGAAAAAGTATCATATTAAACCAAGTGGCATAGCCACAATTAGCGAAGAGGCACTCTTTTAGGACAAACCTCCAAAAATATTGAAATTTAAAAGTATTATTATATATTAAAAAAGCTCTAAAATAAATAATAACAAAATAGAGAAAAATCTAATTTAATCCTATAAATCACGTGCCCACTTCCCATCTCCCATTTCGCTTGCACGTCCATTTGCACACAACCACCGGCATACAGACATACTCAAATATAGGACACTACTCGGCAAAAAAATGAGATAGATCAAATATTAAGTAACAGTCATCTTTATAAATAAAGTGTCACATTTTAGGACAAATCTTATACAAGTTTGGAGATTCAAAATTACTTTTAAAAAAATGAAAAAAAGATATTTAGGTTAAGAATAGAATTCTAATTAGACTGAATGTCTATCTTGTAGAGAGTTTTACTTTGAGGCTAAGTTATTTTTTTTCTCCTATAAATAGAGGGGTCTTACCCTATTGTAAACCACCCCAAAAATTCAATAAGAATTTTCTCTCACTTTCTCTGCAATATTGCTCTTATTCTTTTATTGTTTTATAACACGTTATCAGCACGAAGCTCTACTATCTCAAGAATCTCTTTGAGAAAATTAAGGTATTTTTTCTCCTCCTAATTTTGTTTTAATTATGTCTGACATTATGAAAAGAAAGTTCGTTTCCCTTGAAATTTCGGGTAAGAACTACATGACATGGGTGTTGGATGCTGAAATCCATTTGGATGCAATGGGTCTTGGAGACGCCATTAAAGACAGAAATAATGCATCCACCCAAGACTGTGCTAAGGCCTTGATTTTCTTGCGCCATCACCTTGATGAAGGTTTGAAAATTGAATATCTCACAGTCAAAGATCCACTTATCTTGTGGAATGGCTTAAAGGAGAGATATGACAACTTAAAGTTGGTCACTCTGCCACAAGCACGATATGATTGGGCTCATCTGAGGCTCCAAGACTTTAAGTCTGTTTCTGAATATAATTCTGCAATGTTTAGAATTACTTCTAAATTGAAACTCTATGGAGATACTATAACTGATTATGATATGCTTGAAAAAACGTTTACAACGTTTCATGCCTCCAATATGGTTCTGCAACAACAGTACAGAGAGAAAGGTTTCAAAAAGTACTCTTAGCTGATTTCTCTTCTCCTTGTGGCTGAGCGAAACAATGACCTACTCATGATAAATCACGAAAATCGACCCACTGGGTCTACACCATTGCCTGAAGTAGATAAGGTGTATTCCCATTATGCTAAGCGTGGAAAAGGCTATGGCTTTAATCATGGTCGTGGTCGTGGTCGGGGTCATGGCCGTGGACGTGGACAAGGAAGAAATTTTCCTGGTGTTAGTCACCCCCCAAAGAGATATAACCACCAAAAGCGGAAATGGAATTATGAGAATCCAAAAGCAAATAGTTCAGAAACTATATGTTATCGTTGCGGTGGAAAAGGGCACTGGGCAAAAATTTGCCGTGTACCAAGACATTTGGTTGAGCTTTATCAAGCATCTCTAAAGAGTAAAGGCCCTGAAACCAATTTTGTCTCTGACAATAATTTTGACATCACCCACTTGGATGTTGCAGACTTCTTTGAGCACCCTGAGGGAAAAATAGATCACTTGATCGGTGATGGATCCATAGTTAAAGAAGATTGAGCAGTTTGATATTTTTATTTTTACTTATTCGTAGTAGTTAATGAATAAACAATTATCATAGTTTACATAAGTTATCTATTATTGTGATATGGTTCAAATTTTATATAACTTTAGATTACACATTCATCTTATGCTTTATTTGTAATGATTTTTCAGTAAGTTAATCGATTAACGTAACAGATAATCGATTAACCAATATATTCTATTAAACTGGACCTTTTCTGCAAGGCATGTTAGTCGACTATCCGATTTAGTTAATCGACTAACCTAATGACCGTTACCTAAGTTAATCGATTATCACTTTAGTTAATCGATTAACCTTATGTCAGTTGCCTGTTCCTCGACCAGTTTTTTAAACGTTGAAACAGGTTAGTCGATTATCTATTTGGTTAATCAACTAACCTCAGCAGATTTTGAAAATATTGTTTAATTATTAAGCAACGGATACAAGAGTATTAAAAGGAGAATAACTATGATAAAAGATATTTTTTTTCATAATGACTGCACTGAAACTATTATATTGAATCATAGACTTAAATTTGTTTATTCTCATATCTATAAAAAAAATACTAATATTTTTCATATATTTCTTTTGTATGTCAAACCATGGGAACCAAATATGGATATCTCACAAAGAAAACTTGGATCAACGTCCAATTATAAAATATTTGTTTAATTGATTCATGTACCACCCATACGATATTCAAAGAGAAGAAATATTTCTCTCATTTAAGTATGTGTAAGGCAGATGTTACTACAATTTCTGGTAGTAGTAAATTGATTGAAGGCTCCGGAAGAGCAACTATAACTCTGCCTAAAGGAACAATATTTATCATAGAGAATGCAATGTTCTCTTCCAAGTCCAAGAGGAATTAGTTGAGTTTTAAAGATATCCGTCAAAATGGATATCATATTGAGACAATAGATGAGAATAATCTTGAATACCTCATCATTATAAAGAATGTCTCTGGCCAAAAGAGGGTTATTGAGAAGTTCCCATCTTTATCTTGTGGCCTGTATTGGACAAAAATTAGTGCAATTGAGGCATATTCCACAGTAAACCAAAAGGTTACTGATTCCAATACTTTTGTACTTTGGCATGATCGAATGGGACATCCTGGATCAATTATGATGAGAAGGATTATAGAAAACTCATATGGGCATCCATTAAAGATTTTAAAGATTTATTTAAATAATGAATTTTCTTGCACTTCTTGTTATCAAGGCAAGTTAATTATTAGACCATCACCAACAAAGGTTGGAACTGAGTCACCTACGTTTTTGGAACGTATACAAGGGGATATTTGTGGACCTATTCACCCACCTAGTGGGTCCTTTAGATATTTTATGGTTTTAATAGACGCATCCTCTAGATGGTCTCATGTGTGCCTATTGTCATCACGCAACCTTGCGTTTGCAAAATTAATGGCACAAATAATTCGATTATGAGCACAATTTCCTGATAATCCAATTTAGTCTATTAGACTAGATAATGCTGCTGAGTTTTCATCCGAAGCATTTAATGATTATTGCTTATCAATTGGGATAAAAGTGGAACATCATGTAGCTCATGTTCACACTCAAAATGGTCTTGCAGAATCTTTAATTAAACGTCTGCAGTTGATTGCAAGACCATTACTCATGAAAACGAGGCTGCCCACTTCGGTTTAGGGTCACGCCATTTTGCATGCAGCAATGCTAGTTCGTCTCAGACCGACGAATTATCACAAATATTCCCCATTGCAATTAGTTTTGGGTCATGAACCTAAAATATCCCATTTAAGAATTTTTGGATGCACAGTAAATATGCCTGTAGCACCGCCATACCGCACCAAAATGGGTCCGCAAAGAAGGTTAGGAATATATGTTGGGTTTGAATCGCCCTCCATTATTCGCTACCTCGAAACGTTGACAGGAGATTTGTTCACTGCACGATTTGCAGGCTGTCGATTCGATGAGACACTTTTCCCAAAATTAGGGGGAGAAGTTGGTGAAACCAAACGGGAAATTTTGTGGAAAAATCCATCATTATCTCATCTTGATCCACATACCTCTATTTGTGAAAAAGAGGTGCAAAATATTATCCATTTGCAAAGAATAGCAAATCAAATGCCTGACGCATTCACGGACTTGAAAAGGATAACAAAATCTCACATCCCCGCAAAGAATGTTCCAATCCGTATTGATGTCCCTATTGAAAATCTTCTAGTGTCATAGCTAATTAGTCGAAAGCACGCCTAAAACGTGACAGACCATTAGGTTCCAAAGATCGAAATCCTAGAAAAAGGAAAGTAAATGATCAAAACGACACTACGAAAGAATCTCATGAGGAAATTCACGATTTAATAAATTCTAAGATTCATGAAGAATCAATTGAGCCCGGGACTCAATAAAATAAGGAACTATCAATAAATCCAATCAATATTGAGACAAATTTTAATCGAGTGGATATAGTGGTGGATTATGCCTTTGCGTATGTTGTTGCATCTAGCATTATGCAAGAAAGCGAGGATCTTGAACCTCAATCTGTTGGAGAATGTCGACAAAGACTTGATTGGCCAAAATGGCAAGAAGCAATCCAATCAGAATTGAATTCACTTGCAAAACGTGAAGTTCTTGGGCCTATAGTCCAAACACCTAATGGTGTTAAGCCTGTTGGCTATAAATGGGTCTTTGTACGCAAGAGAAATGAGAAAAACGAGGTACAAAGATATAAGGCACGCCTTGTTGCACAAGGATTTTCACAAAGACATGGTGTCGATTATGAAGAGACATATTCACCCGTTATGGATGCTATAACTTGCCGTTTTCTCATTAGTTTTGCTGTTCTTGAAAAGCTTGACATGCATTTAATGGATGTGGTTACTGGCTACCTTTATGAATCACTTGATAATGAGATATACATGAAATTTCCGATGGATTCAAAATGCCAAACACACATAATTCAAAGTCCCGGGAAATGTTTTCAATCAAATTGCAAAGATCTTTGTATGGTCTAAAGTAATCAGGACGAATGTGGTATAATCGTCTTAGTGAGTATTTATTAAAGGAAGGCTATATAAATGATGCCATTTGCCCCTGTATTTTTATATAAAAAAAACAACATCGGAATTTGTTGTACTTGCCGTATATGTCGATGACATAAACCTTATTGGAACTCCCATAGAACTCCAAAAGGCAATTGATTATTTAAAGAAGGAATTCGAGATGAAAGATCTCGGAAAGACAAAATTATGTATTGGTTTGCAAATTGGATATTTGGCAAACGGAATTTTTGTTCATCAATCTGCCTATATAGAAAAGGTATTGAAACGGTTTTACATGGATGGAGTATATCCTTTAAGTACTCCGATGGTTGTTCGATCACTTGATGTGAATAAGGATCCATTCCGACCACAAGAAAAGAATGAAGAGCTACTTGGTCCTGAAGTACCATATCTTAGTGCAATTGGCGCACTAATGTATCTTGCAAATACTACAAGGCCTGATATAACTTTTTCAGTTAATGTCTTAGCAAGATATAGCTCTGCTCCCACAAGGAGACATTAGAATGGAATCAAACATATATTGCGGTATCTAAAAGGAACTACCGATATGGGCTTATTTTATAGCAATAATTGCAGTCCTGATCTTGTTGGTTATGCTGATGCTGGATATTTATCTGACCCACACAAGGCTCGATCTCAAACAGGTTATGTGTTTATCTGTGGAGGCACTGCCATATCTTGGCGATCGACTAAGCAATCAATTGTGGCTACTTCATCTAATCATGCTGAGATAATCGCTATTCATGAAGCAAGTCGAGAGTGTGTGTGGTTAAGGTCTATAATACATCATATTCAAGACAAATGTGGTTTGAAATGTGACAAACTACCCACGATTTTGTATGAAGACAATGCATCATGCATAGCCCAATTGAAGGGAGGATTCATAAAAGGAGACAGAACAAAGCATATTTCACCAAAGTTATTTTTCACTCATGATCTTCAAAAGAATGGTGATATCAATGTGCAACAGATTCGTTCAAGTGATAATATGGCTGATTTGTTCACAAAATCTCTACCAACGTCAACCTTCAAGAAGCTGGTACACAAGATTGGAATGCGAAGGCTCAAGGATATGAATTGATGCTCTTTTCAGGGGGAGTTAATGCGCGTTGCACTCTTTTTCCCTTACAAGGTTTTGTCCCACTGGGTTTTCCTTGCAAGGTTTTTAACGAGGCAACCAATAGGAGCATTACTACATATGTGTACTCTTTTTCCTTTTCTAGAATTTTTTTTTTCATTGGATTTTATTTTAGTTATGGTTTTTAATGAGGCACATTACTTATTGAGTAGACATTCAAGGGGGAGTGTTAAGAATAGAATTCTAATTAGAGTGAATGTCTATCTTGTAGAGAGTTTTACTCTAAGGCTAAGTTATTTTTTTCTCCTATAAATAAAGGGGTCTTACCCCATTGTAAATCACCCCAAAAATTCAATAAGAATTTTCTTTCTCTTTCTCTGCAATATTGCTCTTGTTCTTTTATTGTTTTATAACAATTTAGAAATTAAATACATAAAATTAATTATTCATACATGGGTGAGTGTTGGTTTAAGTTAGTTAATTTATTTTTTTCTTTTGTTTTAAATATTTTTGTTTTTTTATAAATAAAAAGTGTATTTATTCATTAAAATTCAGATAATATTGTTGAGAACAATAGAATACAACTTAAAATAAAAAATATGTTAAAATTAATAAAATATATATCTTCTATTATTTACAAAAAAATTAGCAAACGAAAACATTAAACAAAGTAATATGGTAATAAAAATTCCAATTAACAATGCAATAATAATAAAAATTGGAAAGTATTATAAAACAATATACAGAATTAAAAAGGTATTAGATATATATATATATATATATATATATATATATATATATATATATATATACTATCGAAGAAAATTAATTATATGATGCCAAGCCAAGTGTCATAACCATACGACGACAAGTGTAGACTTTTAGGACAAAGCTCCAATAAAGTTGTAGTTTCAAAATTATTTTAAAATAAAAAAAAAATTATAAAAAATAAAAAATTTACCAATTCAAATTGTGGAGTAGTTTTAATTTGGTATTATAAAATTTAAAAAATTAAAAAACTTTCAATTCAAATTTGGGATTAGTTTCTTCCTAATATGATAGTCTACATCCATATCAATATATACCTATCTATATAAAATAGGAAAAGAAAATGAATGTGATGATGTCAAATGTAACAATAAAAACTAACAAGTGTCACATTTTAGGACAAAACTCTTAAAATTTTAGAGATTCAAAAAATTTTTTTTTAAATTAAAAAAACATAAAAAATTGTCATAACCCGAATTTTTCATTGTCGAGACCCAAATGGCGCCTAAAATTTTGCTCGCTAGGCAAGCTAACGTTACATAATATTTCACCTTTTTTCTTTATCTTTTAACAATTTGCAAGTTAACAAAAGTAAATCAGCGAAATAAATGTGGAGGAATAGAATTTAACAAATTATCTTAATATTGAAAATGAAATTATAATAAAACTCCACTTAGAACTAGTGTCACAATTCATGAATAGTCTTTGAATACTAAGACAATGGTCTGAACAAGGAAGTAAATATCTATCTCGAAAGGAGATAAAACAAAAATGAAATAGGAAAGAAAAGGACACCAAGGCCGCAGGACTACCTTGGGTCTCTACTAGACTGAAGGCAGCCATCCAAATTCTACTCACAAGGTCAGGCACCGAGATCTACAAAAAAAGTACAAAGTGCAATATCAGTACAACCGATCTCATGTACTGGTAAGTGCCAAGCCTAACCTCGACGAAGTAGTGACGAGGCTAGAACACGACAAACAATATAAATATGTGAAGTTAAACAATATACTAATATAATAAAAGTAATAAAAGCTAAAAAGAAATTAACGGGAAGGGCAACATGCTATGGGGGTACTAGAATAAGGAATCGCACTAGTAATAGAAATTAAACAATTAATGTACTTGAACCGATAACAACAAATAATTACAGCAAACAGAAAATGCACGGCATCACCCTTCATTCTTTTACTCTCAATCCTCACCATGCAATCAATATTAAAAATGTGCATGGCATCACCCTTCGTACTTTATCTCTCATCCTCACCATATGAATAATAGAAATGTGCACGGCATCACCATTCGTGCTTTATCTCTCTTCCTCACCAAATGTATCAATATAAATGTAAATGTGTACGGCATCACCCTTCATGCTTTATCTCTCTTCCTCACATATGTGTCAATATAAATATAAATGTGCACGTCATTACCGTTCGTGCTTTATCACTCTTCCTCACCTAAACAATAGAATAATAACATATCCCCGTAAGAAAATCAGTTATAAAAAATCTTGTTTCAACAGTTAAATTCACAATGTGAGTCTCAGCTTGAGTCAACACTCAACAAGTACCCAATAACAATGTTCTGAAGCAAACCACCAGGTCTCTGATGCCTGTACTTTACCTGCTGACAATTCAAACACTGAGATACATATGCAATAATATTATTCTTTATCCTCCTCCACTAATAATGCTGCCACAAATCCTGATACATCTTAGTGGCGTTCGGATGAATAGAATACCGGGAACAATGGGCCTCCTCTAGAATCAAATCACGAAGACCATCCATATTAGGCACACAAACACAACCCTGCATCCTCAAAACTCTATCATCTCCAACTGTAACCTGCTTGGCACAACCATTTGGCACTGTGTCCCTAAGGACTAGCAAGTGAGGATCATCACACTGTCGATCTTTGATACACTCAAATAGTAAAGACCGAGCTATTATGCATAATAGAACATGGCTGGGCTAAAAAACATCCATCCTCATGAACTGATTGGCTAAAGCTTGAATATCCAAAGCAAGCGGTCTTTCACCGACTAGAATATACACAAGGCTTCCCATACTGGCTGACTTCCTACTCAAAACATCGACCACTATATTGGCCTTCCCAGGTTGATACAAGATGGTGATATCATAGTCTTTCAATATCTCTAACCACCTCCTCTGCCTCAAATTTAGCTCCTTCTGCTTGAACAAGTATTGCAAACTCTTGTGATATATGAACACCTCATACGACACGCCATATAAATAATGCCTCCAAATATTCAACACGTGAACAATGGATGCTAGATCCAAATCATGAACTAGATAATTCTTCCCGTGAATCTTCAACTATCATGAAGCATATGCAATAACCTTGCCATTCAGCATCAACATCGCACCAAGTCCAATACTAAATGCATCACAATATACTGTATATGGCCCTGAACTTGTGGGCAATACCAATATCGGCACCATAGTCAAAGCTGTCTTGAGCTTCTAAAAGCTCACCTTACACTCGTCCGACCACCTGAACTAGGCACCCTTCTAGGTCAACCTGGTCATCGGGCTGATATAGATGAAAAACCCTCCACAAAGTGATGGTAATAACTCGCCAAGCCCAAGAAACTCTGGATCTTTGTAGCTGATATGGGTCTAGGCCAGTCCTTGCTACCTCAATCCTCTTAGGATCTACCTGAATACACTTTACTAATACGACGTGACCCAGGAATGCTACTGAACTCAACCAAAACTCACATTTTGAAACTTAGCATACAACTGGTTGTCTCTCAAAGTCTGAAGAATGACTTGAAGGTGTTGCTCATGTTCCTCTCGGCTGTGGGAGTAGATCAAGATATCATCAATAAGAACAACCACAAAGGAATCCAGTTAGGGCTTGAACACCTAATTCATCAAATCCATAAATCTTGCTGGGGTATTTGTCAACCCAAATGACATCACTAGAAACTCACAATGCCCGTACGGAGTGCGAAAAGTTATCTTAGGGATATCAGATGCCCTAATAATCAACTGATGGTAAGCCATATCTCAAATCAATCTTTGAAAACACCCTGAAACCCTGAAGCTGATCAGATAATTCATCAATCCTCAACAATTGATACTTGTTCTTGATGGTGACCTTGTTCAACTGTCTATAGTCTATGCACATCCTCATTGACCCATCCTTCTTATTAACGAACAACACTGGCGTACCCTAGGGTGAGACACTAGGTCTAATAAAGCCCTTATCAAGCAAGTCTTGTCACTATTCTTTTAATTCTTTCAACTCCGGCAGGGCTATGCGATATAGCAAAATACAAATGGGCTAGTGCCTAGAGACAAATCAATGCAAAAGTCAATATCCCTGTGGAGTGGCATCCCCCACAAGTCTGAAGGAAATACCTTGGAAAACTCCCGAACAACTGGCAAGAATCAATAGAAGGAACCTCAACACTAGAATCGCGGACATAAGTCAAACACCCCTTCTTGACGATACGTCGAGCCTTCATATAAAAGATAACCTTGCTAGTAGAATGACCAGGTGTCCCTCTCCACTCCAATCGAGGCAACCCCGGTAATGATAAGGTCACGGTCTTGTCATGACAGTCCGATATAGCATGATAAGATGACAACCAATCCATCCCTAAAATGACATCGAAATCTACCATATCGAGAAGTAGGAGATCTACACGGATATCAAGACCCCCAATGATAACCACAACGGAAGGATAGACACAATCTATAATAATAGAATTACCCACCGGTGTAGACTCACATACAGGAGCACTCAAAGAATCACGAGGCACAACTAAATACGCAACAAAATAAGATGACGCATAGGAGTATGTAGACCATGGATCAAATAGAACTGAAGCATCTCTACTGCAAACTAAAATCATACATGTGATAACTACATCGCAGGATAAGCCTCAGGCCAATCTAGGAAAGCATAACATTGGGGCTGGGCCCCCCACTCAAAACTACATCCCTGGGACGTCTCCTGCTGGCTAGCCTCTACCTCTAGCGGATTGACCTCTATCTCTAATACCTCAACCTCCACCTTTAGTTTCCTAACCCCTACCTCTAGCTGGCTGAGCGTACGGTGGAACAACCAGTGCTGGAACCATGACACGAGAACCCTAATGCTACGAACTACTCAAGGCTCGAGGATAAAATATAGCAATATGCCTCGTATCACCACAAATATACAAGACTTCGATTGCCGAGACTGCTAACCTTGAAAGGCTGAAATTGACCATGACAGCCTAAGTAACAACCTTGAAAACTCTAAAGTGTGGGTGCACTAATATAAGCTGGTGGTGCACTATAGGGTAGCTAATCAGAATACTGCATATGAGAACCACAACCACTCAGAGCACTATGAGAAGCCTGAAGGGCTTAATGAAATGGCCTGGGATAATGACCCCTATCAAAAGAATAACTACCTCCTGACGCGGCACCACTAAATCTGCCAAGATGACGTGGCCTCTTGTCAGATCCCTAACTACTCCCTTAAGCTAGAACTATCTCAACCTGCCTGGTCATATTGGCTCGCATCTTGAACAGAAATATTGCTTCAGGTCTCCTTAGCCATCTGCAATCAACAGGCTTAGTGAGTCCCTCAATAAATCTCCCCACCCTCTCTTTGTTGGTGGGGAGTATAAGAAGAGCATGACGAGCCAAATCAATAAATCTCATCTCGTACTATGTGACAGTCATAGAACCTTGCTGAAGACGCACGAAATTCCTGCGGTACTCCTCTCTCTGAGTGATAGGGAGAAACTTATACAGAAATAGCTAAGAAAAGTGATCCCAAGTCAAAGCAGTCGACCCAGCTGGTCTAGCCAAACAAAAATTCCTCTATCATTTCTTGGAAGAACTTGATAAGCGAAAAGCAGCAAAGTCGACCCCGTTGGTCTCCACTATCCCATGTTTTGAAGAACCTCATGATAACTATCCAGATTGTCCTAGAGATCCTCTGAAGATATACAGCCATAGTTAGTAGTGAAAAGCTTGGTGAACCTGTCCAATCTCTACAAAGCATCAGAAGACATAGTTGATCCATCATCGACCTGAGCTACAACACCTTGTGGAGCTTCCCCATCTAGTTGAGCTGTTGGAGTCTGAAACTGGGGAGCTATTTTCTCCGCAGTGCGAGTAGTGGGAGTCTATGCTCCTCTCCCAACCTAAGAGATGGGTGGTGCGACAGGAAGTATGCCTGCCTGAGTAACACTCTCCATAAGGCCCACTAGACGGACTAGAGGATCCTGGAGTACCGTGGTAACGATGAGCTCCTCGAGGACCTGAGCTGGGCTCACTAGAATGGTCTGGGATAAAACCTCATCATCAAACTCTACCTGAGGCTCTACCGCTAGTGCTGATGTGCTGGGCTGAGCCCTCCCCCTCCCTCAGCCTCAATCACGGCCTCAGCCTCATTATTGGCCCTTCATAGGAGCTACCACCGGGGGCTCGGCTGTTGATCAGCTGATGAAATGGTACGTGTTCTCGCCATCTTCGAAAGAACATAATAGGAGTTCAATTAGCATTGAGAAGTCAAATCACATAATAGAGAAGAATGGATGTGAAGTTATTCCAAACTCTGTAGCCTCTAGGGGATAAGCATAGACGTCTCTGTACCGATCTCTCAAACTCTACGAAGCTTGTTTGTGAATTGTGAGACCTAAGCAACGTAGAGCTCTGGTACCAACTTGGCACAACTCTAATTTCTCACCGCCGAGACCATGATGGTGCCTAATATTGTACTCGCTAAACAAGCCAACATTATAAAATATTTCACCTTTTTCCTTTATTGTTAAACAATTTGTAGGCTAACAAAAGTAAATCAGTGAAATAAATGTGGAAGAACAGAATTTAACAGATTATTTTGAACAGTCCACGGATACTAAAATAATGGTCTGAACAAGGAAATAAACATTTATCTCGAAATAAGATAAAACAAAAATGAAATAAGATAGAAGGGGACACCGGGGCCTGCGTACTCCAGGGCTTGGGATGCCTACAAGACTACCTTGGGTCTCCACTAGACTGAAGGCAGCCACCCTAACTCTACCCTCAAGATCTGGCACCGAGATCTGCACAGAAAGTGCAAAGTGCAGTATCAGTACAACCGACACCCATGTACTGGTAAGTGTCGAGCCTAACCTCAGCGAAGTAGTATGACGAGGCTAGGACACGACAAACAATATAAACATGTACAGTTAAACAATATACTAACAGAGTAACAATAATAAAAGCTACACAGGAAGAGCAACATAGTATGGGGGTATCAGAATAAGGAATCACAGTAGCAATGGAAATTAAACAACTAATGCACTTGAGCAGATAACAGCAAATAATCACTGCAAATAGAAAAATACAAGGCATCACCCTTTGTGCTTTTACTCTCAATTCTCGCCATACAATCAATAATAGAAATGTGCACGGCATCATCCTTCGTGCTTTATCTATCTTCATCACCATATGTATCAATATAAATGTACATGTGCACAAAATCACCCTTCGTGCTTTATCTCTCTTCCTCACCATATACATCAATATAAATGTAAATGTGCACGGCATCATCCTTCGTTCTTTATCACTCTTCCTCACCCAAACAATAGAACAATAACATCCCGACAAGGGAATCAGCTATAACAAATCTTGTTTCAACCATTAAAATTACAATATGAGTCTCAGCTTGAGTCAATACTCAACAATTACCCAATAACAAGAAAATATAACCAAACTTGTTCAACACGTAAAGTAACCTGCTTAAGCCTGACAATACGTGATAGAGACACAATGGTTACAAGTATAAGGCTCATTTGCATGCTCTGACCCTACAACAACGTATAGATACTCGTTACCACACCTATACGTCGTACTTAGTAGTTAAAAATGTAGCAAGTAAGACAACAACACTTATTCCCTCAAGGTAAGGTTAGACCAAACTCTTACCTCGATTCCATGGCCAAACTTAAGCCTCAAAATACCGTTTTTTCCCTTAATTTCCACTTTCAATTCGCCTGAATTTATTCATAATTAACTTATTAGCATTAGTTGAAGCCAAAGAAACCAATTCAAATGAAAAATTAGTAGAATTCCCTTCATTCTTTCAAGTCAAAACCCGACCCGGGACCCCCTAGGTTAAAACTCGAAGTTTGGACCAAAATCCGATTACCCATTCACCTTCGATCCCGAATATGCAGTTAGTTTAATTCAACCCCAAAACGAGGTCTAAATTCCTAAATTTGTAAGATTCCCAATTCCCCAAAAATTCCTAACTTCTACCCTTAAAGAACAAGATTTTTGGTTGAAAATTGATAAAATACAATGGGAAATTAATAGAAAATGGCGTAAAAACACTTACCAATACTTTGGGAAAGAAATTGTCTTTTGAAAATCGGCCACAGGCCTTTAGCTTTTGAAAATTTGAAACAATGACCTAAGACCCGATTTGGGACTGTTTATGAACTGGGTGATAGTGTTCATCGCGTTCGCGAAGACATTGTCGCATCCGCGAAGGGTTAATCCCCTATCACCAGAACAGCTGCTACAACAAAAATACCAGTTTTTCTAAGTCTAACACATCCCCTAGTTTATTCAAAACTCACTCGAGCCCTTGAGATTCCAAACCAAACATGCATACAAGTCTAAAAATATCATACGGACTTGGTCGCGTGATCAAATCTCCAAAAGAACACCTAGAACTACGAATAGCATCAAAATCAAGGAAAATCTCAAGAACTCTTAAAGTTTTTATTTCTAACCCCGAGGGTACGATTCAGTCATATAAACTCCGTTTCTTACCAAATTTTACATACATAACTTAAATACAATATTAAATCTGTACAGTTTTTCGGAACCAAAATACGGTCCTGGTACCATCAAAACCAAGCATCTTTAAATTTCCAAAAACTATTACATTTTCAGTTAACCAATTTTCTTCAAAAATTTATTTTCCGGGATTGGGACCTCGAAATTCAGTTTCAGGCATATGCCTAAGTCCCATACTTTACTACAGATCCGTGCGGGATCATCAGAATACTGGCCCTGGTCTGTTTACCCAAAATGTTGACCAATATAAAAAAAATCATCTTTTAAGTTAAAATTTATTATTTTTTAAGAATTTTCACATAAGAGCTTTTCGGATATACGCTGAACCATGCACGCAAATCAAAGAGAATGAAAATGAAGTTTTAAAGGCATCGGAACACAAGTTTGACTTCTAAAACAAGAGATGACCTTTTGAGTCATCACCAAAATTAACTGCTTAAACATGAGTTAGTATTGGTTTAGGTTAGTTAATTTATTTATTTCTTTTGTTTAAATTATTTTTTTAATAAATAAAAAGTGCATTTATTCATTAAAATTCAAATAATATAATTGAGAACAACATAATAAAATTTAAAATAAATAAAATATTTCAAGAGTAATAAAATATATATTTTCTATTACATTACAAAAAGGTGACACACAAAACTATTAAACAAAGTAACATGCTAATAAAATTTACTATTAACACTGTAATCATACTTAAAATTTCATGGTAGAATAAAGAAATATACAGAACAAAAACATTATTTGATGACTGTATAAGTCACTTCAACTTAACAGAGATTTTATTCATTAAAATTCAGATAATATTCTTGAGAACTATAGAATAAACTTCAAAATAAAAAATATTTCAAGAGTAATAAAATATATGATAAAATATTAAATAATGTAATATGCTAATAAAAGTTTGAATTAACAATTTAAGTATACTAAATATTGGATAATATAATAAAGAAAAATACAGAACAAATAAATTATTCGATGACTATATAAGTCCTTTTACTTTAATAGAGATTTTATTATTGAGTATGTCGTAAATAAGATGACAATTAAAACTTATCAATGCAATACGATCTAATGTTCAAACAAGCCCGATCTCAATTTAATTTAATTAATATTTGAGGTTATTCATCAAGTATACACATGATTCTGCTCTGGCAGAAGTGGACAAGCAATTCAGCTCTGGAAAAACTCCTTGAGGTCCATAGAGAGATGAAATTTACAGTCAATCTCCAAACCTTTCGTTTTTCTTTTGAATTAAAGTAGGTCACGGCTATTATATTTTAGTCGATGAGGGGAAGCGGTAACTTTGTGTGCTGATTCTCTCGCGCTTGCTTGCGTGAAGGCTTAGATTTCTTTGCGCTAGGTACAAAAGCTTCCTAAAAGATCTAATCAAATTAGAATCCTCAGTATTGATTACACATTGCACAGGTACGATTATTAGTATCATTTATCACAGAGGGCATTTCTCACATAAGAGTACTTCAATTGCTCATAAAAGCGTTTGTTAGTTCATTTTTGTAAAATATATACATTGACCTATGGAACAGCTTATAGAAAGCTCTAATATATTGAATTTGTACTTGACCAAGTTTTTTATTAATCAAAAAATTCGATGGAATCAAACAAACAATAGAAAGAATCTAATTTATTTACTTTTGATTTTGATGAATCCAACCGTGAATACCATAAGGTGTTTGGCTGAAATTTTAATTTTGGGTTCAGTAATTTCGAGATTGTTTATACTACTATAATTAAGATATTAATTTCCAATAACATAGCAAAAAAACACATTTGGCCTTCATCAATTAATAAAAAAATATTAATTGAATAATCTCATTTTTATTTAATTCTATATTATGATCTCACATTATCATCCTGCTATTACTTATTTGCAAGTTAAATGGAGCCTTACAACTTGATGGTTGTTATCACTCCTAATGTATCGTATTATTATTTTAAATATAATTTTTTAATTCTTATTTAAATTTTGTTGTATCGTATCATTAAATCTATCATCACGTAATGATAAAAAGTATCACTTTATTGAACGATAAATTTGATGTACTGACGTTATTTCCTTGCTTTTTTTTTCCTCTCATATTACCCTTCTTTATTATTAAACAATTACTATATTTTATTGTTTATTTTACTTTTTTAATATAATAATTATATTCAATATCCTATTATTTGTTAATAATATTACAAGTTTATTTTTTTAATTAATAAATAATATCATAAAACGATAATATAATATTGATAGGGGAGAGGTGATTAGGCAGGACATGGCCAGAATGCAGGTTACCAAGGACATGACTCTTGATAGGGGAGTCTGGAGGTCTAGAATCAAGATTGTAGGTTAGGGGCTCATAGGTGATTAGTGTTGTAGTATGGTAGTTCCTGCTTGATATTACTGCATGCGACTGTATTTATGTTGCTTATGTTTCCATAACTATTTACGTTACTTTTGTGGGAGTACCTATGCTTTATTATTTGATTTGTCTTGCTTGTGTTTCTAATTTTATCTCTGTTTCCTAATACAGCTTTCCCATTTTTACTCTACTGAATAGTTGTTGTTGTTATTTATAATATAATATAATATCATACAATACCATATGACCCATTGTGAAACAAGGTATAACAACAACTAGAGTTTGTGGGATTACCTCAATTGAAAACCGTTACATATACGAAAAGGCTTGTGTAGACTTGTAGTCGACTAGTTGTTGACCAACTGACAAGGGCGTGTGTTTTATTTTATTTATTCAACAGGGAGAGAGAGCAGGGAAAAAGAAAGCAGAGAATCCTCCGGTTTTATCTTCGCGTCGCGATGACGCCATGCAACTTTACAAAGCTTTCAAGGGTAAAACTATTCCTCAGCAATACTCATGTGTTCCCCTCCTTTTAACTTTAGATCATTTCTCGTGCTTCTTTGTATAGGGTTCGGAGTGTTCTCTTTCGTTTGATTTGTCTTCTGTACTTCAATTCATCGTTCTTTGTATCTTCCATGTCTTTTTCTTTCTAAAATATTGAATTTTTGTTGAGGATGAGCTACTGCTCTCATGAATTAAGCTTCAATCATGTCAAAAAAGAAAAATCAGAAGAGCCAGCTGGCTATTAGCTTGCTTTTAACTTTTGAAAAAAAAAAGGTTAAGAAGATAGAAATATAGTTGTTATTGTGATGATACTACTATTAGGTGTGATTCAGGTATTATTACCTGTTTGGGTTTTTCTAAATGCTTTCTAGAATTATAGAAGTAATCCTAGCTAAACAAAGACGAAATGATAGGTTGAGAGAATTTTCGAAATTTAGCACATCCTAGTTTTGAAATTGCAATGTGCTATCAGGAACAGATAAATGTAATCACCCAATTTTGGCTTAGTTTCCTGGATTGCATAATTTCTTATGAATGCATATAGTACTTCAAAATCAAGAAGGTGACTTAAAAAGAGGTACCATTGATTAAGTTATCGTGTATTGCTATTCTGCTTGCCTTTGAGTGAATTACTTGGCTTGTGTAATGCAGGATTTGGATGTGATAAAAAAGCAGTCATTAACATCCTTGCCCATCGTGATGCAACTCAGCGTGCTTTCATTCAACAAGAATACAGAGCTATGTATTCTGAAGAGCTAGCCAAACACTTGGTCAAGGAGCTTAGCGGCAATCTTGAGGTATTGATGGCCGGTAGAAATTCTGGGATAGCTTTGATATCTCTATAACTTGTCACTATTGTCATTAAGCAATAATTTGTAGGGGTCTGAAACTTATTGCATTCAAAGAAAAGATTTAAAATGTTAGGGCATCAGGAACATCAAAGACAAATGAAACTGCATTTGGCAAATTTTTTGATTCCTCCTTTAGCCTTTTCTCTTTCAAGCTTCTGTTTCTTCATCTCCTTTATCATTTTGAATGGTTCCAGAAAGCAGTGTTGCTTTGGATGCATGATCCAGCTGGAAGGGATGCATTCCTAGTGAGGCAGGCTTTGAGTGGTGACACCATTGATCTCAGAGCTGCCACAGAAGTGATATGTGTAGAGAGTTTTGGGAGAATTGATTTTCTTGTATTGCTCACAAAAGTATATATAGAGTACAGAGAGGTATCAAATCCTACCAACTATAGGACTGTACAATAATGAAAGAATATTCTACCAATAATAAAAAGATACACAAAAGATATACGCAATATATCCTAATACGCCCCCTCACGATGGAGGGCCGGAGGACACGCCAATCTTGGACATCAGCAGAAGAAGCCGAGGACGAGATAAGGTCTTGGTGAGAGCATCAGCAAGATGATCAGCAGAGGATACGTGAGCAACACGAAGAGACCCATTCTGAACCAATTGACGAACAAAGTGATAATCAATGGAGATGTGTTTCATGCGCGAATGAAACACAGGTTGGCACAGAGGTAAGTGGCGCCAATGTTGTCGTTGTAAATGACAGGAGTAGCCGGAAGAGGGACATGAAGCTCGCGCAGCAGGGAATGAAGCCAGCGGACTTCAGCGGCAGCAGAAGCAATGGCACGATATTCAGCCTCAGTAGAAGATCGTGCAACGGAACGCTGCTTTTTGGAGCTCCAGGGAATAGGATTAGGCCCCAGAAAGACAACATAGGCACCAGTTGAGGAGCGGTCATCACAGTTTCCACCCCAATCAGCATCAGAGAAACAATGCAGAGGTATAGCAGATGAAGGACGCAGCCAGACTCCAAAGTCACGCGTCCCATTCAGATACCGGAAGAGGCGCTTAGCTGCACCCCAATGAGTGACAGTAGGAGCGTGCATGAACTGTGAGAGTTTATTCACAACAAAAGAGATATCAGGACGAGTGAAGGAGAGATACTGGAGGCCCCCAAGGGCCGGTCGATAGGCGGATGCGTCGGCAGGAGCCAAGCCGTCGGCCAGATGAAGGCGGGTGGACACCGATGTTGGCGTCTGAACAGGGTTGGATTCCAGCATATTATGACGAGTCAAAAGATCAACAACATATTTACGCTGAGAAAGAAAACACCCCTTGGAGCTGCGCAGAAATTCAACACCAAGAAAGTAGCTTAGATCACCCATGTCTTTAAGAGAAAATTTAGTCCCAAGAGAGTCAATCACGCGGTTCAAGAAAGCAGAGTCATTACCCGTCAATATGAGATCATCAACATATACCAAAAAATAGTCTGTAATACCAGAATGCTGAAAGACGAAGAGCGAAGTGTCAGAGGTAGTGTTGACGAAACCCATGGCCAAAAGGCATTGGCGGAGCTCACTGTACCATGCCCGGGGTGTCTGTTTGAGACCATAAATAGCTTTCTGTAACTTACAGACATAAGATGGATAGGCTTTGTCAACAAAACCCGGTGGTTGTGCCATATAAACATCCTCTGTAAGCCTCTCGTGGAGAAAGGCATTGTTCACATCCATTTGACGAAGAGGCCAGCCCTTGGATATAGCTAGACTGAGAACCAAACGCACAGTTGCCGGCTTAATAACCGGACTGAAAGTCTCCTGGAAGTCTACACCTGGACGCGGATGAAGGCCTTTCGCAACAAGCCGGGCTTTGAACTTATCTACAGTACCGTCAGGCTTTCGTTTGATACGATAAACCCACTTGCAGCCCACAACATTCTGTGAAGAATCAGGCGGAACAAGATCCCAGGTGCCATTCCGTAGCAGAGGAATCAAACTCCAATGACATAGCAGCGCGCCAGCGCTCATCAGACATAGCACTAGACAAAGTCTGAGATTCTGTAACAGCTGGAGAGGTTAGATCAGACATACCAAACTTCTTGTTGGGCGTATAGATGTTATTTTTGCTGCGAGTTTGCATGTGATGACCACCCTGAGAGGATGAAGGTGGCGGCATAGTGGGTGTAGCGGCGGCGGGGGCCGCTAGCGGTGCCGTAAGAGGCGCTGGTGGCGCGGGCGTTGGCGCCGGCGGTGCGTCCGGTGAAGGATCGCTAGTGGGAGCGGCGGCAGGTACTGGCGAAGGCAGCGGAAGGACTTCTAGGGAGACCGGAATGGGTACAGGTGGAGACTCGGGGTTAGACAATTTGGAGAACGGGAAGATATCTTCATGGAAGGTGACATGACGCGAGACAAAGATTTTAGACGTTGAGGGATCAAAGCATAGATATGCACTTTGAGTAGTAGAGTAGCCGAAGAGGACACAGGCACGAGACCCGGGTTCCATTTTGTGTGAGGTGTAGGGCCGAAGCCAAGGGAAGCATTGACAGTCGAAGACACGCAGTTTGGCAAGGTTGGGGCTCCTATGGAAGAGAGACTCAAAGGAGGAGAGCATCGAGAGATTTGTCTTGGGAAGACGATTAATGAGATAGACTGTTGTGGCAAAGGCATAAGGCCGGTAAATGAGAGGTACAGAGGCATGATGAAGGAGAATGAGACCAGTATCGACAATATGACGGTGACGGCGTTCAGCATAGCCATTATGCTGAGGTGTATGAGGAGGTGAAGTGAGATGTGAGATGCCATTTGAGGTAAGAAAAGAGCGTAAAGCTAGGAATTCACCCCATTGTCAGTATACAGAGTAATGATTTTAGCAGAGAAATATTTTTCTACGATGGATTTAAAAATGGGGAAGGTTTGTAAGACATCAGATTTGCGGCGTAAAGGAAAAAACCAAACATACTTAGAAAAATGATCAACAAAAATGACATAATATTTAAATCCTTCATTAGAAATAATTGGAGAGGTCCATGCATCGGAAAAAATAAGCTCCAGCGGAGCAGTAAAAGATAAACTTGACCCAGAAAAAGGCAACTTATGACACTTATGAAGCTTGCAAGAGACACAAGCAAAATCAGACACACTACTGGACGATATACTGCTACAAGACACTAAATGACGCAAGATTTGGGCTGACGGATGACCAAACCGAGAATGCCACAATGACGCAGAGAGCTTTTGTGCCGTGAGGGCGGACGGTAGACGGGAAGCCGCCAGCCAGTAGTAGGCGTTGGCCCTACGCGGGCCGCTGACGAGTGTTGCCCACATGCGACGATCCTTCACCTGAAAATTAGTATCAGAAAAAACAACATTAACATCATTGTGACGACATAATTGAGCAACACAGATCAAATTTTTACGCAAATGTGGAACACAGAGAGCCCCAGACAATAAAAGAGAGGAAGAACTGATAAGTTGTCCAGTATGTGTAATTTTTAAACCTTCACCGTTACTAATAACCACTCATCGAAGTCAGTGTAAGGACTGTGAAGAGACATGTTGGCAAGATCAGGGGTTATGTGATGAGAGGCACCAGAGTCCAGGATCCAATCGGATGTAGAGGGAGTTGTCGGAGAGCGATGGGCTGTTTGAGAAGCCGGATAGGGCAGCGGAGCGTATGCTGGCCGCGGCAGTGGTCCACCGTAAGGGGGCTGATTGGCGCCGGAAATGGGATAGGACGGGCAGCGGCGCGCGGAGTGGCCAAATTCACTGCAGAGCTGACACTTCCCACTGTACCCACGAGATTGGCCATTGTTGGAGTAACCACCGCGACCGGAGGATGAACCACGGCTGCCACGGCCGCGCCCGTGGCCACCGAAACGGTTACGACTGGACTGTTGTCCGGCGACGAAGGCAGCCGATGGAGCCAACTTAGATGCAGCGGAGGTGGCCGGTGCACGAGCAGTAATCTGAGTCTCCATGCTTAACAGCTTGTCATGTAATTCAGCAAAAGAGATGGGAGCTTCGCGGGCTTGGATAGCATGAGAGAGCTCCATATACGGATCATCAAGACCATTTAGAACCTTAATGACAAGATCCTCAGAATCCACAGTAACACCCAGGAGAGATAATTCATCCACAATCACGCGAATACCGTGCATAAAATCAGTAACAGATTTAGAACCTTTTACCGGATTATGGAGCTGCTGTTTGAGAGCCATGATACGACCACGAGAAGCAGTGCCGTATGTGCGTGCGAGGATGTCCCAGGCCTCTTTAGAGGTTTCCGCAGCAGCAATAAAGGAGATGATCGTCGGTGTGATCGACGAGATGATGGCACTGAGAATAAAATTGTCCTGGCGAATCCAGTAAGGATATGCTGGATTGGGGGAAGTCACCTCCTTGTCGATGATAGTAGCTGGTTGGCACGGCGTCGATCCGTCCAATAAGCCGAGGAGGTCGTAACCCGTAAGAAGGGTTCGGAATTGGAATTTCCACGCCAGCTAATTAGTGGAATCCAATTTGAGTGGGATCTGAGCCGATGCATTGATGGCAATCGGCTGGAGAAGATCGTTTGATGTCGTAGCAGCCATGAAGCGCGAGGCAAAGGAGAGGAGGCGCTCATCGACGTCGAGAGGGAGAGAGGGTTTGCTGATTAGTGCAGCGGCGGCGGCGGCATTGGAGGTAAGAATTAGGGTTTCTTTGGTGATAAGCCACTGGCGTATGATACCATGTAGAGAGTTTTGGGAGAATTGATTTTCTTGTATTGCTCACAAAAGTATATATAGAGTACAGAGAGGTATCAAATCCTACCAACTATAGGACTGTACAATAATGAAAGAATATTCTACCAATAATAAAAAGATACACAAAAGATATACACAATATATCCTAATAATATGTTCACGGACTCCTCAAATACTACATTTCAAACAACTTTATCATTCCATGAACGGTATCTACCTTGAGCATGATATTGAACTTCACGCATCTGGTGATCACAAAAAGGTAGTCACTCTCTACGTTTTCCCTTTTAAATGATGATCATAAAGCTATTTGGATTACCTAAAAGAGGATAACCATGCCTAGAAACAACTTTGAAGTAAATGAGTAGTAGTAGATTGTTGAACTTTGATTTTATGCAGTTATAGTCTTTGGGAAAGATGAGGGGAAAATGAGGAGCTGTGAAATAACTCTTGTATTTATATCATTTACCATTTTTGGCTGGGGCACTGGGCACCTTTGTCTTTATTGATCGGAATTGAGATGCATTATCTGGTCATGACTTTATCCTAGTATTGTATCTATTCCAATTCATTAGTTATTCTTGTGGAGTCTTACTTTCCTGATGCTAATTGGAGTCTACCTTGTATTATGTTTAAAATTAAACAAGTAATTGCATTTATTGCTTCTTATGAAAGAAGATATTGATGTACTATTTTCTTTTCACTACAGTTGCTTCTAGCATTTGTAAGCACAATGCGCTATGAAGGCCCAGAAGTTGACAGAGCTACTGTGGATTATGATGCTAAAGCTCTTTTCAGAGCTGGGGAGAAGAAATTGGGAACTGATGAGAAGACTTTTATACGAATTTTCTCTGAACGAAGCAGGGCACACTTGGCTGCTGTTAGTGCTGCTTATCACAGCATGTATGGCAGGGAATTGAAAATGGTAAGCTGACTTATTTCAAAAACTTATTCGGATTTCCAGTTTTTGCTGACCATTGGACCACAACTGCTACAGGCTGTAAAAACCGAAACCTCTGGACACTTTGAGTTTGCCCTCTCCAGCAAAATACTTCGCGAAGGTACAGGTTACATTTATTTAAATTCTTATCAAGTAATCAGTTTCAAAAAATTCGTATCAAGTTATGAACACGATTACCATTCTGCCTATAACATGGAAAATTTTGAACTCATGCTTCTGGTTAGCTCTTTCTTTTTCCTCAAACGATATTGCTCCGTTTTCATTATTTTTTTTTAATACTTGGAATTGTGGATGTCATTTACTTCTGTTACTTTTCATTACCTTCCTTTACTCGGAATTTAAGCAAAATATTTTGTATCTTCTGACTTCTGTAAGCTCTCATGAAAACAGGAGAACAAGGATATTAACTTACAAATATCCCTCTCCTTTTCTGAGTTTTTTTAGCTAAACATGAAGCAACTACTTAACCATTCTCTTCTGCTGTTTATCTGCACCTTACATATGTTTGATGGATGCAGGAGTTTCACAAGGCAATGAAGGGCTTGGGGACGAATGATACGACTCTCATTCGGATAGTAGTCACACTAACTGAGATCGATATGCAGTATATAAAAGCAGAGTACCAGAAAAAGCATAAGAAATCTCTGAATGATGCAGTTCATTCGGAGACTTCTGGTGATTATCGGACCTTTCTTCTATCTCTTCTGGGTCCTGGTCACTAAGGAAGAGTGAACACCCTATAGCAGGTGTTTAAAGTGTGGTATCAGTGTTGAAACCCATATGTGTAAGGCGGGAAGTTTCTGTTGCATGTTAGTAAGCCATAAACAATTATGCGTTTACTCTAAGATGAGTAGGGGTCGAGCGACCGGGCCTGACCAGATCCCGGTGGAGTTCTAGAAGTGCATGGGTAGGTCAGGAGTGGAGTGGCTCTCCAGGTTGTTCAATTCGATCTTCAGGACCAAAAGGATGCCGGATGAGTGAAGGTGGAGTACAGTGGTGCCCTTGTACAAGAACAAAGGGGACATCCAGTGCTGCAACAACTATAGGGGTATCAAATTAATAAGTCACACCATGAAGGTCTGGGAGCGGGTGATCGAGGCGAGGGTGAGGGAGATGACATCTATATCTGCGAACCAGTTCGGTTTCATGCCGGGTCGCTCCACTACAGAAGCTATCCACCTTGTCAGGAGGCAGGTGGAGCTCAGGGATAAGAAGAAGGACCTGCACATGGTGCTTATCGACTTGGAGAAGGCGTATGACAAGGTCCCAAGGGAGGTGCTTGGAGGCGAAGAGCGTGCCAGAAGCCTACATCAGAGTAATCAAGGACATGTATGATGGAGCTAAAACTAGGGTTAGGACGGTGGGTGGCGACTCAGACCATTTTCCAGTGGTTATGGGGCTCCAACAAGAATCGGCGCTTAGTCCTCTCTTGTTTGCCTTAGTGATGGATGCTCTGACCCGACATATTCAAGGGAATGTGCCTTGGTGTATGCTATTTGCTGATGACATAGTCTTGATAGACGAGACGAGGGTCGGTGTTATTGAGAGGCTAGAGGTATGGAGACAGACTCTCGAGTCTAAGGGTTTCAAAATAAGCAGATCTAAGACAGAATACCTAGAGTGCAAGTTTAGCGCCGAGCCGAGCGAAGTAGGCAGGGACGTGATGATTGGATCTCAGGTCATCGCCAAGAGGGACAGTGTCAGATATCTTGGGTCGGTGATTCAGGGGGACGGAGAGATTGACAAGGACGTCACTCATCGTATAGGAGCGGGGTGGTCAAAGTGGAGGCTTGCATCAGGAGTCCTGTGTGACAAGAAAGTTTCACAGAAACTCAAGGGGAAATTTTATAGAGCTGTGGTTAGACCTGCAATGTTGTATGGGACGGAGTGTTGGCCAGTAAAGAACTCTCATGTTCAGAGAATGAAGGTTGCGGAGATGAGGATGCTCAGGTGGATGTGCGTGCTCACCAGGTTAGATAAAATTAGGAATGAAGTTATTCGCGAGAAGGTGGGGGTGGCCCCGGTGGATGAGAAGATGCGAGAAGTGAGGCTGAGGTGGTTCGGGCATGTGCGGAGGAGAAGTCCTCATACCCGGTGAGGAGTTGTGAATGGCTGACGATGGTCGGCGTTCGGCGAGGCAGATGGAGGCCTAAGAGGTATTGGGGAGAGGTGATTAGGCATGACATGGCTAGAATGCGTGTTTCCGAGGACATGACCCTTGATAGGAAAGCCTGGAGATCTACTATCAGGGTTGTAGGATACGGGTCCTTAGAGTTTTTCGTACTCCCCACCCGGGGTTGGGTAAGGCTTGGCAGGGCTATCCATAGATGATTTGTGTTTTAGATTGTCTCTCTTATGGTAGTTACTGTATGATACTATTGCATGCTATTTTATTTATGGTTCTTATGTTTAGATAATTATGTACGCTATTTACGCTATTTCTGCTGGATTGGAAATAGCCTCTCTGTCCTTTCAGGTAGGGGTAAGACTCGTCTACATATTACCCTTCCCAGACCCCATTTTATGGGACTATGCTGGGTAGTTGTTATTATTGTTGTTGTTACTGCTAAACGTGTGATCTCTCAGAATGGTGTTGTAAAAGTGTGCCTTCAGATCGTCACTTAAGAATCCTCGTTGACTTTTGAGGCATTCTTGTACAAATGTGATTCTAATTTGGGGGAGAAAGAATCGCCTTTTGCTCCTTTTTGTCTTGCTTTCAATAGTAAAATTATACTGCGGGTCGTTTGGTACGAGGTACAAAGATTTAATATTCTGTTTGGTTAGTAAATCAGGTATAAGTTATTCTGATGTTAATTTTAACACTGGGATAATTTATACCTTATAGAAGGTGAGATAATTAGTACCGGTATAACTTATACTTTTTTCTTAGAAATTATGCCATTGTTATTCTTAATACAACATACCAAACAATGAATAAACAACAATTCCAGCATAATTAATCTAAGTATAACTTATTCCAATATAACTTATATGAGTATAAATCTTTGGTATAAGGTATAAAAAAGTATATGAGTGGTATAAAAATTTAATATCATCTTGATATTATGTTTGGTTAGCAACCCGTGTATAAGTTATCCCGGTGTTAATTTTAACACCGGGATAACTTATATCTTATAGAGGGTAAGGTAATTAGCACTGGTATAATTTATACACTCTTCTTAGAAATTATACAATTGTCATTCTTAATACAACATACTAAATAGTGAATAAATAACAATCCCAGCATAACTAATTTTAGCATAACTTGTCCCAACATAACTTATACCGCCATAATCCGTATTCCAACAAAACGAGCTCTTAGGGGTCGTTTGGTATGAGTTATAAGGAGGTATAGGGGTGGTATAAAAATTTAATACTACCTTATACTCTGTTTGGTTAACAAACTTGATATAAGTTATCCCGGTGTTAATTTTAATATTGGGATAACTTGGGTGGGGTAATTAGAACCGGTATAACTTATACTTTCTTGTTAGAAATTATGCAATCGTCATTTTTAATACAACATACTAAATAGTAAATAAACAACAATCGTAGTATAACTTATACTGGCATAAGCCGTATTCCAACCAAACGACCCCTAAGTTTTCCCTTCCCCCAAAATAGTATTCCATTGTTCCAATTATGTTACATTATTTCTTTACTGATCTCTTTAAAAAGGCCATATTTTTATATTAGCAATAATTTAACTTTAAATTAATAAGAAACTTTTAAAGTCACACAAATATATATGATAAATTTAAGGCCATATGTTTTAAAAGTTTTATAACCGTGTAAATATTAACTAATTTTGGATGACCAGTCATTCAAAATCAATTAAATATATATATATATATCACTAAGTTACAACAAAATTTTGAAGGCCATTTATCAAATAATATATAATTGATATATTAAATAACTCATATAAAATAATTTTAAACCTTTTGGAAATTTATTAAACAATTTAACTTGCTAATTGATATATCAGCAAATATATAGAAAGAATGATAAATTATGTTAAAATAAGAGCAACGAGTAATGTTTCCTACATGCCAGAACTAGTCACAGCGAAGGTAACAGTTGTAAAATTTAGCTTTTATTTTTCTTCTTCAGAGTAAAGAAGTTTTTAAATATTTTTGAAATGATGGAAGAAATTAAAAATATCTGTGATAATGAGTTTCTAACTTTTTTTCTTCTCTAAAAGTAGGTTTTCTTTTATTTTGCCTTTCAGTGAATCATTTTTCAAAATTGATCGATGACATAAATAGCAATCTAGGGGAATGCACAAATTATCTTCTTTAAATAAAGATAGTTGTTATGAAATAATATAAAAGACAGGAACAATAATGCAAGAACAAGAGCAATAGAGAGAAGAGTAGAGAGAGTTCTTCTTATTGATACTTAGAGAATGTTAGGAGTTATTTATAATGGTAGAGGGCACCTCTATTTATAGGGAGGAGGATGATTTATCTACCAATAATAGGACTCTAGAATCTCTCTAATTAAAGACATTCACCTTAAATAGAAGTGTATTTATAACACTCCCCCTTGAATGTCTATTCAATGATGTGCCTCGTTAAAACCTTAAAACAAAACCCAATGAGAAAAATTAAAGTAAGGAAAAAGAGTACACATGTTTGAATATGCGCCTATTGGTTGCCTCGTTAAATACCTTGCAAGGAAAACCCAGTGGGACAAAATCTTGTAAGGGAAAAAGAGTGCAACGCGCATTAAACTCCCCCTGATAAGAACATCAATTTATGTCCTTAAGTCTTCGCATCCCGATCTTGTGAACTAGCTTCTTGAAGGTTGACTTTGGTAGAGATTTTGTGAACAAATTAGCCATATTGTCGCTTGAACGAATCTGTTGAACATTGATATCACCATTCTTTTGAAGATCATATGTGAAGAATAACTTTGGTGAAATATGCTTCGTTCTATCTCCTTTTATGAATCCTCCCTTCAATTGAGCTATACATGCTGCATTGTCTTCATACAAAGTTGTGGGTAGTTTATCACACTTCAAACCACATTTGTCTTGGATATGATGTATTATCGACCTTAACCACACACACTCCCGACTTGCTTCATGAATAGCAATTATCTCGGCATGATTAGATGAAGTAGCCACAATTGATTGCTTAGTCGATCGCCAAGATATGGCGGTTTCTCCACAGGTAAACACATAACCCGTTTGAGATCGAGCCTTGTGTGGGTCGGACAAATATCCAGCATCAGCATAACCAACAAGATCCGGGCTGCAATTCTTGCCATAAAATAAGCCCATATCGGTAGTTCCCTTTAGGTACCGCAATATGTGTTTGATCCCATTCCAATGTCTCCTCGTAGGAGCCGAGCTAAATCTTGCTAAGACATTAACCGAAAAGGATATGTCAGGTCTTGTAGTATTTGCAAGATACATTAGTGCGCCAATTGCGCTAAGATATGGTACTTTAGGACCAAGTAGCTCTTCATTCCTTTCTTGTGGTCGGAATGGATCTTTGTTCACATCAAGTGATCGAACAACCATCGGTGTACTTAAAGGATGTGCTTCATCCATGTAAAACCGTTTCAGTACCTTTTCTGTATAGGTAGATTGATGAACAAAAATTCTGTTTGCCAAATATTCAATTTGCAAACCAAGACATAGTTTAGTCTTTCCGAGATCTTTCATCTCAAATTCATCCTTTAGATAATCAATCGCCTTTTGGAGTTCTATAGGGGTTCCAATAAGGTTTATGTCATCAACATATACGGCAAGTACAACAAATTCCGATGTTGTTTTCTTTATAAAAACACACGGGCAAATGGCGTCATTTATATAGCCTTCTTTTAACAAGTACTCACTAAGACGATTATACCACATTCGTCCAGATTGCTTTAGACCATACAAGGATCTTTGCAATTTAATTGAGAACATTTCCCGAGATTTTGAATTATGCGCGTTTGGCATCTTGAGTCCATCGGGAATTTTCATGTATATCTCATTATCAAGTGAGCCATAAAGATAGGCAGTAACCACATCCATTAAGTGCATGTCAAGCTTTTCATGGACAACAAAACTTATGAGATAACGAAAGGTTATCGCATCCATTACAGGCGAATATGTCTCTTCATAATCGACACCAGGCCTTTGAGAAAAACCTTGTGCAACAAGGCGTGCCTTATATCTTTGTACCTCGTTTTTCTCATTTCTTTTGCGTACAAAGACCCATTTATAGCCGACAGGCTTAACACCATTAGGTGTTTCAACTATAGGGCCAAAAACTTCACGTTTTGCCAGCGAATTCAATTCTGATTGAATTACTTCTTGCCACATTGGCTAATCCTGTCTTTTTCGACATTCTTCAACAGATTGAGGTTCGAGATCCTCACATTCTTGCATAATGCTAGATGCTACATTATAAGCAAAGGCATTATCCACCACAATATCCACTCGATTAATATTTGCCTCAATATTAATTGGATTTAGGGATAGTTCCGTATTTTCCAGAGTCTCGGGCTCAATGGATTCTTCATGAATCTCAGAATTTGTCAAATCATGAATTTCCTCATGAGATTCTTTCGTAGTGTCATCTCGATTGTTCTTTTTCCTTTTTCTAGGATTTCGATCTTTGGAACCTAATGGTCTGCCACGCTTCAGGCGTGCATTCGACTCATTGGTTATGACACTAGATGATTGTCCAACAGGGACATCAATACGGATTGGAACATTTTCCGCGGGAATGTGGGATTTCGTTATCCTCTTCAAGTCCGTAAATGCGTCAGGCATTTGATTTGCTATTCTTTGCAAATGGATAATCTTTTGTACCTCTCTTTCACAAATAGAGGTATGTGGATCAAGATGAGATAATGATGCATTTTTCCACAAAATTTCCAGTTTGGTTTCACCAACTTCTCCCCCTAATTTTGGGAAAAGTGTCTCATCAAATCGACAGTCTGCAAATCGTGCAGTAAACAAGTCGCCTGTCAATGTTTCGAGGTAGCGAATGATGAAGGGCGATTCAAACCCAACATATATTCATAACCTTCTTTGCGGACCCATTTTGGTGCGGGATGGCGGTGCTATAGGCACATATACTGCGCATCCAAAAATTCTTAAATGGGATATATTGGGTTCATGACCCAAAACCAATTGCAACGGGGAATACTTGTGGTAATTCGTCGGTCTGAGACGAATTAGCATTGCTGCATGTAAGATGGCGTGACCCCATACCGAAGTGGGCAGCCTCGTTCTCATAAGTAATGGCCTTGCAATCAATTGCAGGCGTTTAATTAACGATTCTGCAAGACCGTTTTGAGTGTGAACATGAGCTACAGAATGTTCAACTTTTATCCCGATTGATAAGCAATAATCATTAAATGCTTGGGATGTAAACTCAGCAGCATTAACCAGTCTAATGGACTTGATTGGATTATCTGGAAATTGTGCTCGTAGTCGAATTATTTGTGCCATTAATTTCGCAAACGCAAGGTTGCGTGATGTCAACAGGCACACATGAGACCATCTACAGGATGCGTCTATCAAGACCATGAAATACCTAAACGACCCACTAGGTGGGTGAATAGGTCCACAAATGTCCCCTTGTATACGTTCCAGAAACGTGGGTGACTCAATCCCAACCTTTGTTGGTGATGGCCTGATAATCAACTTGCCTTGATAACACGGAGTGCAAGGATATTCATTATTCGAAAGAATTTTGAAATTCTTTAACGGATGCCCATATGAGCTTTCTATAATCCGTCTCATCATGACCGATCCTGGGTGTCCCAATCGATCATGCCAAAGTACAAAGGTATTGGAATCAGTAACCCTTTGGTTTACTGTTGAATGTGCCTCAATTGCACTAATTCTTGTCCAATACAGGCCACAAGATAAAGACGAGAATTTCTCAATAACCCTCTTTTGGCCGAAGACATTCTTTGTGATGACGAGATATTCAAGATTATCTTCATCCATTGTCTCAATATGATAGCCATTCCGGCGTACATCTTTAAAACTCAACAAGTTTCTCTTAGACTTGGAGGAGAACATTGCATTCTCTATGATTAAAGTCGTGCCTTTGGGCAGAGTTACAATTGCTCTTCCGGAGCCTTCAATCAATTTACTACTTCCAGAGATTGTAGTAACGTTTGCCTTACACATATTTAGTTGAGAGAAATATTTCCTTTCTTTGAGTATTGTATGTGTAGTACATGAATCAACTAGGCAAATACTTTTACAGTTGGACTTTGATCCAAGTTCGCTTTGTGAGATATCCATATTTGCTATCCCATAGTTTGACATACAAAAGAGATACACGAACATAAGAATAAACAAGTTCAATTCATTTGTGTCACATAATATTTTCAAAATCTGCTGCTAACAGTTGACTAACAAAATCAGATATGTTATCCATAATTGATTACTTTGCAGTTTGAAAATTTCAGTTTAAACATTTTCTTCAAACAATCGATTGTTAAACACAAATAATCGATTGTTGAACATTGACAATCGATTGTTAAACACACACAATCGATTATTTGCTATTTTGAAAAACTTCAGAGCACACTGTTTTAAGACAATCGATTGTTAAGTATAGACAATCGATTGTTGGCTATTTTGAAAAATTCCAGAGCACACTGTTTTAAGACAATCGATTGTTAAGTATAGACAATCGATTGTTGGCTATTTTGAAAAATTCCAGAGCACATTGTTTTAAGACAATCGATTGTTGGCTATTTTGAAAAATTCCAGATTACACTGTCTTAACGACAATCGATTGTTAGACAAAGACAATCGATTGTGGATGATTTTTGAAAAATTCCAAATTACACTGTCTTAACGACAATCGATTGTTAGACAAAGACAATCGATTGTTGATCAATTATTTTTTAGCTTTAATGCGAAAATAGTAGATAATCGACTAGTTTTTCAGGCTAGTCGATTACCCCTACTGGAAAATAAATTTTTTATTGATATTTGAGCATATTGAAGATATTCTAAAGAACTACTGCTAACATTGCATCATGAACTAACTAATACGAGCTAATACTAATGACTATTAGTTTATTCACTAACTAATACAAATAAGTAGAACAAAATCAAATAACTCCATCTTCTTTCATCACGGACCCATCGCTGATTAGGTGGTCTATTTTCCCCTCGGGTTGCTCAAAGAAGTCTGCCACATCCAGGTGGGTGATGTCCGAGTTGTCGTCATAGACAAAATTTGTTTCAGGGCCTTTTCTCTTTCGAGATGCTTGATAAAGGTCAACCAAGTGTCTTGGTATACGGCAAGTCTTTGACCAGTGCCCTTTCCCACCGCAACGATAACATATAGTTTCTGAACCATTTGCCTTAGGATCTTCATGACCCCGTTTCTGCTTTCGGCGGTTATCTCTCCTTGGGGGTTGACGGACTTCATTGGAATTTCTTCCTTGTCTACGTTCCTGGCTATGACCCCGTTTACGACCATGACCATGGTCCTTTTCATGTTTGGCATAGTGAGAGTGCACCTTATCTGCTTCAGGCAGTGGTGTAGACCCAGTGGGTCGATTTTCATGATTTCTCATGAGCAAGTCATTATTTCGCTCAGCCACTAGTAGAAGAGAAATCAGTTCAGAGTACTTTGTAAAGCCTTTCTCTCTGTACTGTTGTTGCAGTACTATATTGGAGGCATGAAACGTTGTAAACGTTTTCTCAAGCATATCATAATCGGAGATATTATCCCCGCATAGCTTCAATTTAGAAGTAATTCTGAACATTGCAGAATTATATTCAGAAACGGACTTGAAGTCCTGGAGCCTCAGATGAGCCCAATCATATCGTGCTTGTGGCAGAGTGACCAACTTCAGGTTGTCATATCTCTCCTTTAAGCCGTTCCACAAGATGAGTGGATCCTTGACGGTGAGATATTCAATCTTCAAACCTTCATCAAGGTGATGGCGCAAGAAAATCAAGGCCTTCGCACATTCTTGGGTGGATGCTTTTTCTCTATCTTTGATGGTGTCTCCGAGACCCATAGCATCTAAGTGGATTTCAGCATCCAACACCCATGTCATATAGTTCTTGCCCGAAATTTCAAGGGCAACGAACTTTCTTTTCGTAATGTCAGACATAATCGAAAAATTAAATTAGGAAGAGGGAAATACCTTAGATTTTTCGAGAATGGTTCTTGAGACGGTAGTTTCTCGTACTGATAACGTGTTATGAAATAATATAAAAGACAGGAACAATAATGCAAGAACAAGAGCAATAGAGAGAAGAGTAGAGAGAGTTCTTCTTATTGATACTTAGAGAATGTTAGGAGTTATTTACAATGGTAGAGAGCACCTCTATTTATAGGGAGGAGGATGATTTATCTACCAATAATAGGACTCTAGAATCTCTCTAATTAAAGACATTCACCTTAAATAGAAGTGTATTTATAACAATAGTAAAATTTTCTAGTACAATGCAGGTATTATCTTTTTTCCAGAAGGTCTTTTTCTTTTTAAATTCTGAAAATAAATGCTTAAAAGAAAATGAGAAAAATAAAGCAAAAATAGAAGAGTGCTGAACCCGAAATACTGGCACTCAAGTCAAACAGACGGAACAAACAAACCCTAGTAGTGAACACATCCAGAAGCATAACGTATGACTTAATCGGAAGAGAGGCAGCGACAGAGCAGGGGTGAAAATGGAGATAACCATGGGGGAACCCGGCGAAATACTACCGGAGCACAAGCCGGAGAAGTCGCCATACGAAGTTCTGCAGCAAAGCAAAGCTTCAGTTGAAGAAGTCGTTTCAAAAATGCTGTCCGTTAAAAAAGAAAGCACGCCGAAATCTGAACTTCGCGAACTCGTCACTCAGATTCTAATCAACTTCGTCTCTCTCCGTCAGGTTAATTTCTTTTCATTCTATCTTCACTTGTTCTTTTGTTTTTCCCTGATGCTTGTGTATTAACTACCTTAAACATCTTCCCATAGGCAAATAGATCAATCTTGCTCGATGAGGATCGTGTGAAAGGGGAAACAGAACGTGCAAAAGCTCCCGTCGACTTCACCACGCTGCAGCTTCACAACTTGATGTATGAAAAAAGTCATTATGTGAAAGCTATAAAGGCTTGCAAAGATTTCAGGTCTAAATATCCTGATATTGAACTTGTTCCTGAGGAAGAATTCTTTAGAGATGCACTTGAAGAGATAAAAAGCTCTGTTATGTCAAAGGACAGTTCACACAATTTAATGCTAAAGCGGCTCAATTATGAGCTATTCCAGGTAACTAGCTTAATTCAACTGGCAAGCACTCCTTTCTATTTCCAAATTAGTAATCATTCTACTAGCGTTAATATCTCAGTATCTTGTGCTAAAGGGAGTTATTAGGCTTGGTGTTTCATGTTTCTTGGTGAATTAAAAATGTTATCTTGTTTCTAAAACTCATGTCTTCATGAACTATTATCTTATTAAAACTACTAAATTGGTTTCAGAAGTGGTTTAGTGGAAAAGGAATCATATGAAGGTTGTTACAATCAATGAAGATAGACTCTGAAAGACTGAAACTATATGCAGCTTGGCTTCCTTTAGTGGTGCTTTCAACCATGGATTCTGCACATATTGCACTTAATCTTTTTCTAATATATTTTATTTGTAGATGTTTTTTTCGGATGGTAAGCAACCCCACTTCCAACCGAGAGGTTGTGAGTTCGAGTCTCTCCAAGAGCAAGGTGGGAAGTTCTTGGAAGGAAGGATGCCGGGGGTCTATTTGGAAACAGCCTCTCTACCCAAGGGTAGGGGTAAGGTCTGCGTACATAGTACCCTCCCCAGACCCCACTAAGTGGGATTATACTGGGTTGTTGTTGTTGTTGTTGTTGTTTTTCGGAAAATGGTATAAATATTTTATTTGTTGAGGTTGTAACATCAAACATGTTATTTCATGAGCTGAAAAAATATCTTGAGGTCATTTAGTATTCGCTAATGTTGAGGTCTAATTCTATGCGTCTCCTTTATTTAGAATTTCTATTAGATCATATCTATAAGCTGTATATATATGTAGAATAATTCCTATCTCTTATATGATCATCGGAGGAGTAGCGTGTGTACGCACACGCATGTGTGATAAGTCTGGTTGTAGCTTTGTTTTGAGTTTACATATTTGCTGTGTCAGCGCAAAGAATTATGCAAGCTTCGTGAGAAACTGGAACAGAAAAAAAAGGCTCTACAGGAGACCATTGCAAACAGAAAGAAGTTCTTGTCAAGTCTCCCGTCACACCTAAAATCACTCAAGAAAGCATCCTTGCCGGTGCAGCACCAACTTGGAGTTATGCACACAAAAAAGTTGAAGCAGTTGCAATATGCGGAGTTGCTTCCTCCGCCACTCTATGTAATTTATTCACAGCTAATGGCCCAAAAAGAAGCCTTTGGAGAAAATGTAGAGCTGGAGATTGTTGGTAGTGTGAAGGACGCTCAAGCTGTTGCCCGTCAGCAAGCAAATAAAGACACTGGTTGGTCCCAGTCTATAGATTTCTTATTTGGGTTCATAATGTGTTTTTTTTTGTCCTTACTGAAACTGCTGTGTAAACATTAATATCATTTTATCATATTATGCCTTCTTTATGTGCTCTGCTATAGTCTGCTATAATGACACCTATTTCAAAATTAAAGTCTGCCATAATGTTTTTTTTCGCCGCCAGATTTAATGTTTTTTTTCTCCGCCAGATTTAAGGTTGTTGATGCATTTCTTTGCTAGAAAATTTTTCTTTGAGGTAAACTGTATGAACACAAACTAAAGCTAAGACTTTATACTACTCTAACGGTAATTAAATATTTACAAACTGGATCTAAACTATTTGTCAATGTGGAACTCTGAAAAACCTTTTTCTGTCTATTTCTTTAACAAGGCTATCCATAGATGATTTGTGTATTGGATTGTGTCTCCCTTATGGTAGTTATTTATGGTACTTACTGTTTGATATTATTGCCTGCTATTTTATTTATGGTTCTTATGTTTAGATAATTATTTACGCTATTTCTGCTGGAGGTACTAATGCTCTTTTGTTTTTGTTTCTGTTTTTGTTTTTCCTTTCCTTCACTGAGCCGAGGGTCGATTGGAAACAACCTCTCTGCCCTTTCGGGTAGGGGTAAGGCCCGTCTACATATTACCCTCCCCAGACCCCACTTTGTGGGACTATACTGGGTAGTTGTTGTTGTCTATTTCTTTAACAAGGGGCTCTGTTATGGGTGCTTGCTTGTAAATATTATCATAAGAAGAAAGGGTTGTTGTACTTCAGTATGAATTTTCCTGTAAATAGTGTTCGTTCAATTAAGACTAAGGTTTAGTTGGGCGATATTCATTTATAGTGTGTAAATTAATTTTTGACTAGATATTATCTCAAGTTGAGAAAATAAATCCTGTGTAGACTGCAGTTTTAAAAACTTTCCTAGTGATAGGGGTGTTAGTTGATCTTAGTAGTTCAAGGAGATTTCTCGGTTACGTTTGAGGATAACTACGCTTAATGCTTGTTATACAGTGGTTAAACAAATCCTTAAAATGTGACATAATCAAGAAACATATTGGTTTGTTTGACTCCTCATCAATATGTTTCTTTCCATCGTTTCTTATAATCATAGTTACATATTATTAGATTGGATACACATGGTTGAAACTTGGGGTTGTGGCATATGTTCCACTAGATACATTCAGTTGGCACCTCATTTGGGACATTCTAATTGTAGGAAGTGATAAGTTCATAGAGAAACTGTTCTATATATTATGTTTGTTGTCACCTTGTGCATTCAGCTTGAAGTTAGTAACTGTACATAGTAAAGCAAATTTGCTGGCAAACAGTGCTTTTAAGGCAAGAGAGATCAATAAAAATGATCCATGCCTAGTACTCCTCTGGGCCATCTTCATTGGCTTTGATTGACTTTTATGGAGACTAAATAGTAACATATTTGAAAGTATTGTTATACAGAGTTTGGTCAATAAGGATTTAAAACGATAAGTTTAAATGTTAAACATGGAGAGGTTGAAAGGAAATTACTTGAAATGAGCCATTTAATGAGCATTAGTTTATGATATCTTGAGTTGGAGGAGGAAAATATGTTTTTGAGTGGAAAAATATTGGTTTTTCAGGACAGAGTTAATCATTATTGGAATAATAGCAGGATTAAAGTTCAAGTTTGAAAAAATGAAATCATTATGCTAGTTTTTCACTTTGGAGATCTCTTGAAAGAGTTCAAAAAGGAAAAGTCTAAGTCTAAGTCTAAGTCTAAGTGTAGAAGATTAATTGAAGTTTAAGTCAAAGTAATGAATCATTTTGGTAGTGGGAATCGACCTTGAAGGAATCGTGAAGATTTCTGGAAGAAGTCTAAGTCTCTACCTTTATCAGTTTAATGACCATATTTATTCCGAGTATTACTAAATAGATTCTACTCATGGGAAACCATGTGCTTCAACTTTACATTAAAAGTACGACCCAGTACAATACCACTCAGTGGTGTCTGGGGAGGGTAGTGTGTACGCAGCCTTACCCCTACCCTGGGGTAGAGAGGCTGTTTCCAAATAGCCCCCCGGCATAAATCCCCAGAATTTGCTCCTGGGGAGACTCGAACTCACAACCTCTCGGTTGTAAGTGAGGGCAACCTCTCGGTTGCTTCAACTTTACATTGTTCAGCTTATTTTATTCTGCATGCCTGTTCATTTATGCTCTGGTTTTTGGTTGTACTATAGTGATTGTGCTGCTTTTATACCCAATTTCACTGATTATATCTCCTTTAGTTTACTTGAGCTTGATTGTATTTATTTTCAGTCCCTTCTGGTTGAACACTTTCTTCTTTACTTCCCTTGCTCATCTTCTGAACGTTCTTATTTGAATGATAAATCGTTCATGTGAAGGTGTGTCTGTCAGCTTAGAGAGCTCTAAAGTTGATGATGATATAGATGAGGAAGATGATGGGCAACGGAGAAGAAAGCGTCCCAAAAAGATACCCAGCAAGGAAAGTCTGGAGCAGGCTGGAATTTATCAAACTCACCCACTTAAAGTCACACTTCATATACACGATGATGAGATACAATCTACAAAGCTTGTCACTTTGAAGTTTGAGTACTTAATTAAGTTGAATATTCTCTGTGTTGGAGTTGAAGGCTCTCAAGAGAATCCTGATAATGACATCTTATGCAATTTATTTCCGGATGACACAGGCCTTGAGCTTCCATGCCAGGTTTTCAGCTTGAGATATTGGTGTATTAATTATTCCTTTTACTTTCAACTGTTTGTTTCAGTCTTTCTGATTGATTCAACTTCGTGTGTGTTCTGCAGTCAGCTAAGCTAATTGATCATTCCATTGTGTTCGATGAAAGGAGAACCTCACGACCATACAAGTGGGCCCAGCATCTGGCAGGCATCGACTTTTTACCTGAGGTGTCACCATTACTTGGGGGTTTTGAGACTTCAAATGATGAAACAGCAAAACACGCTGCTGTTATCTCTGGTCTATCGCTGTATCGGCAGCAAAATCGGGTGCAAACGGTTGTACAACGAATTCGTGCTCGGAAAAAGGCTCAGCTGGCTCTAGCGTGAGTCACTGTAACTGTATGTTTAGCATCATGGATCCATAGGGACAAATATCATAGATGAGACTGACTTGTGGCAGAGATGATCTTATGTGCAGTTTTGTTTTGCTGAAGATGTTTGAATTTACTAAAGATAGTTGATGTTTCCCTTGCTCTGCAAGTTCATTCTTGCCCTTCTTTCTATTTTCTACTCTGTCCTCTTGTTCACGGAGAATGATGTGATGTCTTGTATTCCTTGTTCTTTCAGTACTGAAATTCCATCTCTGGACTAGTCTTTTTCTCCTGTTCCTCTTTTATTGTTTGCCCATAAGGTTAAAAAGCAAGGCGTAACTCATGTTGGAAATTTGAACTTTTTTTGGCTGAGTTACAGGGAGCAGTTTGACTCTCTAATGAACCTAAACTGGCCAGTTCTAGCCGGTAGAAGTGTTCCTTGGGCCTCACACGATCCTCGCTGTAGTTTACATGCATGGGCCCCTCTTTGTCCATCTCCTAGTCAGGTTTCAGCATTGGCTGTCGCAGAAACAGAACAAGTTCAGCTTCCTACAGAAGTTGTGGTGGACGGGAAATCTGCCTCTTCAAAAGAAGAGGTAGAAAGCACGAGGGAGGACGGGGAACTTCCATCTTTAGTTCCTGTCACTTCTATAAATGATTCTAATGTCACTCCAAATAAAAGAATCAATTTTGATCCGTCCGCTAAGCTGGCTTTCATTTCAAAGAGTGCCAGCTCTCCAATTATGAAGGGGAAGTCACCAAGTTTTAAGAAATACGGAGATGATGCAGATCTTATTCTGGAATCAGATAGTGAAGTGGATGACACTGTGCAGGTTGAGCAGGATAGTAATAATACACCTGGACTTGCTGGGTTCAGTGACAAGTCATGGGTGGACTGCAAGGTTCAGGAATATTGTCTCGTTCTGACAAGAAAGATGGATAACGAGGAAAGAAAAATGAAATTGGAATCCAAGGTCTAACATCTTACCCTTTTCATTTTCTATCTCAAATTCATTTTAAATTCCCTCTTCATGAGGGGTCAACATTTGGGTAATTCTTATGGCAGATCAAAGTCAGCAAGGAGTATCCACTTAGGCCTCCTCTTTTCACATTGAGCCTTTATGAGGCGGTACAGTCGGAGAACTATTCCAAGGTGGATAATTCTGTGTGGTACAATGAACTTCGCAGCATGGAAGCAGAGGTAAGCTGTAACAAACTTAATGGTTGGTTTTGTTGGCTATGTTACACGGACTCTTTATTTGCCTGGACTGTGTCAAGTGGGTATTTGTGTTTTACATATATCTAAAAGTTAAGAGTTCTTAATCCATGTAAGGTAGGCCTGCAGTGCAGTGCAATTCAACTGCGAAGCTTTGTGGCTAATGTTTGGTGAAAAGGAGACTCTAGGTTTATTCCTTAATTATTAACCCACCGTAATTTTGAGGATTCCTCAGACAGTAGCTGAACTTGTTCACTAATTGAGAATTTGAGATTGTGTGATGTCAGTTTGCTACAATTTTATTGGTCAATCCTATGAAGTAGCTATTTAATCTGTTGCAGGTCAATGCTCACATAATAAACGCTATACCTGCAGATGAAGAAAACTTAGTCTTGGCTCATCAGGTTCGTTGTCTTGCCTTGCTGTTTGACTTTTATGCTGAAGATGGGGAGTCATCTTCTGAGAAGAGAAAGAGCACTTCCGTGATTGATGTTGGTTTGTGCAAGCCTATGACTGGTCAGCTTGTCGCTCGATCATTTAGAGGTAGAGATCATAGGAAGATGATCTCATGGAAAGACAGCTCTTGCACCCCTGGCTATCCGTACTAGGTAATATCCGAATGTTGTTACATTTTATCTTGTTATTTCTCAAATGCTGGGTTGTTTAAATCCATGTGATTGGTCTTTCGTGCTATACCATGTTGCAACATAGTCAAAATGTTACGACTCTTAGACATTAGGATACTATTTGTTGCACATCTTTTCATAATGATAGGGCATGATGATAGCCACTTCCTGTTGCTCCTGAATTTGTTAGACAATGGCTGATCGTTTATTTGGTCAAAGAACATGGAGGCGTTCTGCATTGTTGAGGGAGGTATTTGAAATGGTATTGTTAGCACGTTTCAAGTTCTGACATTGTTTAAGATGTTCGCCAGATCAAACTGTAGAATTGTAAAACCAAGAAGTTGTAGATATAGCATATCCGTTGCGACGGCATCTTTTTATACTATTGCATCGTGTAAAGCACTATTTCAACTATATTTTCATACTTGTGCAGACATTTGATTTTAAAAAAAGGCTACATTGAAACGAAGGCAACTCATTGGTGTAAATGCGGATCCACTGTTTGTGCACGTCTCTTCACCGATCAGCAGCGAGGGATGAGCCTTTGTTTAAATACAATGTAAAATTGTAATACCAGACTATTTTATTGGGGCACATTGTAATGTTGGAAAAATATATTTAAAACCTAACCATTGTGTAGGAAACAAAAAGGAAAGGATTGAAATGTAGCTATTGAAATGAGAAACATTCCTTTAAAGTATCTAAGTGGGCGTTTGGACATGTGAATTGTAAAATTTAAAAAAATTCAAGTGAAAATGATATTTGAAAATTAGAACTGTGTTTGAGTATATTTTTGTATTTTTGTGAATGATTTGAAGTGAGTTCTGAAAAATAGCATTTAGGAGTTCTTCAAATTTTTGAAAAATTCTGAAATTTCTTTTTCACGTGAAACAAAAATTTTCTGGCCATTGATATCGAAATATAAGTGAAAAGAGTACCTTTTTTTATGGCTACACGGACCCTAAATATCGAAACTCTTACATGAGTAAAAACTAAAAATTAAAACGAGATTATATTCAACTCAAGTCACTTGCACGATATGTTGGGCTGACATTGATAAGCAAAGCCGTTGATCTTCCATGTATGAGATTAAAATCATGAAGTTAAACTGAAGCCACTTTCTTTAATTGCTATGGCAATTGGTCTTAAATTATGCATATAGATCAGCAATTATAGTTAACATTTTGTGTTCGCATGATCACCTGCGTCCTTGAACCTTGAAGTTTCAAATACCAACATCTATCCCCATCATAGGTTTTCGGTTGATTTGCTGAAACTTACCTGAAAAATTAAGGCTTTTCTTAAGTCAAAATTTATACTGCAGTCATACCTTTCAATTTTCATGCTATGTTATAATATATGTTCTTTATAACAACACTTTGCTATTATAACAACCAAAAGAATTTGAATCAAACAAAACTGTTATAGAGATGTTTGACCATCGTTGTTTCCTCTTTTCCTGAAAATGTCGTGTTTAAGACCAGACAAAGATTTTTGTCGGAATTAGCAATCATCAAAAACTCTTCACTCCAAAACACCCCTGAGAAAAGCATGCGGACAACAGCTGAACTTGTTTTTCACTTGTTACTTAAAAACATATACTCCCTCCACTTTGAACAAATAATTACTCTCAGGTCAGGTAGTTAACTTTCAGCCTCAGCAAAATAGTACGCTTGATTCCAAGTCACTTCTATAGAACACATTACAAGAGAATATGTTAATAATAATAATATATATATATATATATATATATATATATATATATATATATCTTTTCATGTGTATCTGCTATGAACTATGTATTTCTACATCCTGCCTCTCATCTATGCATATGATGCCCAACAAGGGAGAAATAAGAAATTAACAGAATGAAAAAAGCTACAGCAAAAGGACAACTCTTCTCTTCTGAGATACAGTTGGACACATATTTCCTTTATGTACAGACACCTACTATGAGTTTGTAAATGTGGCTAATACAACTAATCTCTGAACCCCCATTATTTTACCATGGACCAGTCTGTGTCCGTCTTAAGCATCGCCTTTTAGCTCCCCTTTGAAGGTTCATCATTTCCATAACCTGTATATAAAAAAAAAGCAATAACTTCAGTTGTTAGATCCAAAATGGCTATGCTAACTCAATTCGAGAAAAAAATAATGCGATCAAAGAGGTAGAATAGCTGTATGCTTCTATAGATAAAATTTGGACAATTTCGATCAGAGTGTGCTGAACTAACTGAATATGTTTCTTAAAGCAAAATCGCGTAGAAAAAAAAAAGCATGAGAGGTTGACTGGAAAGAGGAACTAGAGCTTTATGTACCTGGTTCTTCTGCATTTCCAACATTTCTTCCTGCAATATTACAATCTAGTTAGTGGTGAAACGTTGAGACAGACAAAAATTGCAATGTGATTTCATATAAGATCACCTGTTTCTTTTGAAGTTCTTCGTTTTCTTCTTTTAGTTTTGCAACTTCTGCTTCTAGCTCCATAGTATACGCCTAGAGAAAGAGTAAAAATTTGTAATCAGTGACTACAAGAGTGTTCATCAGATTAAAAATTGAAGAATTGTTAAGTGTATGTGCATCCTTTGAAATTTAAGGAATTTGATGAGCTAGTTTTTGGTCAGGTCTACATTTACGAAGACAAAAGCACAGGAGGCAGAGCTATTTAAAGGTTACGACTTGTAACAGTGTTAAGTCATAAATTTTGGTTGCTCTGTATATAGCATAAGTTGCATACATTTTACCAAAACCGAATGTTTGAACCTTTCAATTCTTGTCAGATTACATCTCAAAGACCAGTCTGCTGCATACAATATCCAATCTTTTTTAGAGCTAAAAGATGCATGTCCAAGTATAATAAAGCAGATCATTAATCATCAAATGGATGTGTTAAATGCACCATAAAATGATATTAGCATGTGGTTAGAGAAACAGGTTAAGCAAAGTTTATAAGGAGTTAACTAAGGAAGTTAAAGAAGATCGATGGAAGTATATGATTAAGTTTTTTGAATAACGCAAGGGATGGTGTTTCTCTCCTCAACTAGAGCACACAGCTACATCTTAGAAAGAATATATAAATGGATGTTTTCCAACGTACTAACCACACCTGCTCAAGTTACAATATGAAGATATCAAGATAAACATTTACAGTTTTACAAGAAGAGAAATCTACTGAAATAATATTATAAAGATTATACACAGAAGGACAGTTCAATTGTTTTCTGGTGTACACATAGCTAGTAATACAAATGCATGCAGATTGCACACATCAAAGGTATAGCGCCTGTGTAAGATTTAGAATATTACCTGTTTTCTAGCTCTTGATCTGGCAGCTGACTCTCTATTTTTTATCATTCTCCTTTGCCTCCTTTCAACAACCTTCTCCACAGTACTGTATTTTCGGCCTCTTATACCACCATTAAAGACATAGGGAACTGGAGATACAGAAGGCGTATCTCCACTGCTCTTCCCAAGTCCATCTGATGAAACAGCTGGAGATGCTGTCGCAACAGTAACAGCTCCGGCTCCTAAACCAACCATACCCATCCCTCCACCCGTTAAAGCAGCACCTTGAACGAAATTAGAATTGAGCGCCGGATCAGAAAAACCAACCATCCCTCCCCTCATTCCAGGACTGCCCAACTGACCATTATTTGGTATAGCCATAGGGGCAGCATATGCCAAAGCAGGCTGCTTAGGGAGAAGTGGTTGCTGCTGTGGCTGTTGTTGTTGTGGTTGTGGTTGTTGTTGTTGCAGTTGCTGCGCCCTTAGCTGTTGTGTCGATCTAACCCCATTCACATTCAGTGGCAAATTAGCAGCCTGAATACCAGTTTCACCAGTGTTCCTATTAGTTTGTTGATATCCAAATCCAACCCCTGTATTTCCAGCATAGGCCAAATCAGCAAAGACTCCTCCAACATTATTCGATTTCGCGACTAACTGTGCATCTTCTCTCACAACTCCAGCTCTAACTAAGAACTCCTCAAGTGTTATCTCCCCTAAAGTTTGTTGCCTCTGAGGCAAATTTGTTGGCACCCCAACACTATTTCCATCTTTTCTACTACCATACTCCTTTGACATATCCCTCCAAACTTCATCAACAGTCTTATGACTCAGTGTTCTAGGTAAAGTCAAAGAGCCTTGTCTCTGTAAATTCCCACCTTGAACACTACCTACTTCTTGCCCATTAATCCCAGACCCACCCATTGTTTGACTTTCCTCGGCATTCCATATATTCTTTAGCAACTCATCCATATTCATTGAACCAAAATCCTTTCCATTCCCTCCCGTCGTGCTCAAAAACTCATCGAACGTTAACGAATAGATAGATGGCTGTCGCGGCAACTGAAATATCGCAGGCTGCTTTCCACCAACACCACTTCCACCCTCCCCAGGTGGCTCATTTCCAAAGTTCTTGAAATTAAAATTACTCCCCATTTCACTAAAAATAATAGTCTCCAATCCAACTTCAAAAATCACTCTGCTATTCAAGAATCATAAAAAGTAATAGTCAGAACAAGAAGTTATTTCATTTCCCTATAAGCCTTTTCACTAACATATTGTTTAACCCCTCACACATAAATGTACATATTTCTACATACACACAGTTTCACACTAGTGTATAATAAAATTGAAAGCAAATATACCTGGAAATCGATATGAAAATAAACTGAACCTAAACTTCACCAACCCCTTACCAGAAAAATAATTAAAAACAGAATTCTACTTGGAATTCACTTCATTTCCACTTAGTTGACTGCACTTTCAGTTCACACCAGGAACCCCGGAGTACAAAGTACAAACTCCACACCAACCAATTCAATAAAAGCATAAATTTTTTTTGAACCTACATAAGTATTCACTTCAAATGTACAAAGCTCAAGTCAAAAATCACAAAGCTGAAAACTTTGAAGGTAAGAAACCAAGAAAGCTAATCATTGACTACTTATTCATAAATAGAAAATATTTAAGGAAGCACCTTATTAATTGTAGCTGATAATAACAAGAAAGAATAAAACTTTTCTTTTTTAGAATTTTATGAAATGGGAAAAACAAGACACAGTTTGTTTTCCTGTTAACCTTTTCTGTTTTTCTGGATATACTTTTTTTCCTTCTAAACTTGTAGACTACTAGACGTTCCTTTCTTCTGTGGCTGCGAGTGGTTCTTGAAAGTGCCAAGTGTCTCACTAGGACTTTTTAATAAAGCAAAGGCCGGTAACCCAAAATATATAGTTCGGATAATAAATTAATGGGTTTGTGGGGCCCGAAGGTATAAAACTTGGGCCAATTAGTGATGGAGTAGGAGATGGTTGGTGTGACTTTGGGCCAACAATGGAAAGAAAGGTGGGTAGATCAGAAACCGTCCACGTAGAAGGAAATGAACGGTTGAGATGTGTTTATTTGGTTTTTATCAGATGGTGGGATGGGATAGGGACGCGGCATAAAGGGACGCACGCCCTAAAGTGTTGCAGTAATGACCATTTCCCTTGTGTATAGGGCAATTGGTGTTTAGGGATTGGTTATACTATATTAGGGAAGTGACTTTATGGATTTATTAAAAATTGGCACTTTCTTATTGGCTATTGTGGTTGAGATCTTGATTGAAGTTTAAGTGCTTTTATTACCATGTTTCTTGAAGAATAATTGAACATTTAGGAGTAGTTTAGTTACTTCATTTAGGAAAATAATTCCAGTATAGGGTAGGACTCTATCTTGTTTGACCAAAAAACACAGTTTACGGTTAAAACGATTATATTTATGTATTAATAGATTAACTTAGTAAATAATAATATTTAAAATACGATTCCGAGGAAGGGGCTACTACGAAATAAATCTAGTGGGGAATTAATAGTAGCATTCATTTAATATTCCAAAAGGCATGAGCAATAATGGAAGAGTAGTTAGTAATAAATAATAATAAATAACATTTAAGTAAATAGGACGAGTAGTTCATTCAATATAGAATGAACTAGATGATTGTTCTCCCCGACAGAGATGAATGACATATAAATCCTAGAACATTTGAAATATTCTCGGATTTGAAGGATAAGTGTGAAATAACATGAATAAGAATCTTGATAAAAATATAGTGTTTGTATCTTTACGAAATATAGAGAATCTTTATCAGAAGTCTGTTCTTATTACGTGAATATTACATGTCCTTTTTCATTATCTTCTTTTCTTATTTATATTAGACATAACCTAATAATCCTAATAATATAAGGGCAGAGAATATCCAATAGAATATTATCTTTAATATAATATTCTTAAAACTAGTCGTTACAGCTCTTTTCGTGGTGCTCGACCTCAACCATTGTTGACATTATGACCGCGAACCTAATTGTTTCCTGGTCGTCCTTGACTAACTTTTTCCTCGATGTTTAAATACTCTTAGAGAGATTTCGACCTATACATATCTGTTTCAATTTAAATGACATACTTTGTTTATTAGTTCGTTCAAAAAAGAATGACACATTTCTATATTTAGAAACAACTTAACTTTTAAACTTTTTATTTTATCCACTTTACCCTTAATGAGAAGCTTTTATAGCCACACAAATGTCATGGTCCAACAAAGCTTTTGCTCCTTAAGTTTTTAGAACCACGTGTTTCAAAAGTCATCTTTTGGTTTTTTAATCTTTATGCTAAGTCAAACTACCTCATCTAAATTGAAATGGAGGAGTACATACTGTATATCCTCTTTTAATAAATATAATGAATATATTATTAATATGTATTAACTATAATATTATGAAATTGTAATTTCCTATAACAAAAAACAGAAATAGGAAAAACAGAAGCGAGCAAAAACTAGAAATTATCAGAAAATAGAATCTGAAAATATATATTAGAATGAAATCGAGCCCAATGAATGCACAATGTGTCCTTAAGGAAATTATTTTCCTCAAGTATCCGAGGTGTTGAATATTATCCTCCCATGATAGAACAATTTTTTTCGTTAGAAGAAAAAGAAGTTGAATTTCAGATAATTTTGTAAGGAAAATTCTAGGATCGAAGCTAATTTATAGAATTTTCTGGCATTGTTTTGAAATTTTGTAACCTTTTAGAAATAGCCATGGCTCTTGGAACATGCAAGAATATTTAAAATTACCCGGGAAAATAAACTGACCGGGTTGAGGGCGCGGATCCTAAATTATTTTGGGTTGACTTTCGATAATTAATTTAATTAATTAACTAGAAGTCGAGCGAGCAACGACGACGTCACGGGGTTTACCTTCTTTCCAACTTATTTTACACCAAGGGGAGTGCTTTTTTAATATAAGCACATTCACTACTTTTCCACTAACAATGAGGGGCAATTGTTCTTTTCCAAAGCATAAGGGAACAACTCACTTTTCCTTCACATTCTTCCCTCCATTTTATATTCACCAATCTTCAATCCCATCAGAACAATTTTTTGCAAGAAAAAAAATATACTAGTTATTCAGTAAGTATTAATCCAAAGGGGAGCCTTCGAGAAACTATAAGGCTATTTCCGTATGACCCTATAGGTTATGAGTTCAAGCCATAAAAGCAATCACTAATGCTTGCATTGGGGTAAGCTATCTACATCACACTTCTTAAGGTGCGACCTTCCTTATAGCCTGCATAAATGGGGATGCCTATTGCCTTGTGCACCGGGGTACTTTTTTTCCATGTATTACAATCGCTTCATTGTAATTTCTAAATAATTTATCCACGACCAAGCCACCTCTTAGGGTGGTGGGGGAGTGGGGAAGGGGAAAAGAGGGCGTATTGTGATGTTTTTAGCCAAAGGTATTTTTTTTATATTAGAATAATTTTAATCTAACACTATTGTTGTTTTCACTATTAAAGTGTATACGGTTAAAATAGGACTTGTCTGGTTTTGCTATTTAATCGAGATTGGGGAATCACGTCAAAGTTCAGTCTCGAATGGATCATGTCATATCACGAAGATAAGGTATAGAGTTTGAGAATCGAGGTGCTTGTCGAGATTGAGGCCAACAACGATCAAGTCCGTATAGGCCCGACTTGAACGAAGCATAATAATGGAAAGGCGATATATCCATAATTGGTTGAAGATTTGGATAGAAATCCTTAACAGATCTATAATAAGATTTACTTCTATAATTAGAGTTATACCATAATTAGGATTCCTCTATTTTATATAAAGAGGAGTCCCCATTTTAGGCACCTTACATTTACACAAGTCAAAACAATATAATATTCTCTCTTTAATTTATATTCTCTTATTTATCAACTCGTTTCATCTTAACTGTTCTTGCATAACTAGCTCGAGGGTGTCCAAGCTCGAGTTGCTCTATCCAAATACTGGTTTACTTTATATTATCGTCAATTTGCATCACATATCTTTACGTTTATCAATTGATATTAGGTGAAATCACATATCCATAAAACCACATTATAAGTTTAATTTTTATCTAATTTTTAGGGTAAACAGTTTAGCGCCCACAATGGGGCTAAGGATAATAGTAATTGCCTAGTATTAATTCGCATAACACACACTGTTTTTACGCTTGTTCTCATAAGTTCCTTTGATTTCAGGAATCAATATGTAAACTATCAAGCAGTGCCCACTCACACAAACACCGACTTTGGTCTTCATGGCGAGAACGAGCACATAGTCGCCCTAGGAAACGGAGTACCTCCAATCAATCCTGATAGACCACATGCCGTAGATCCAGTCGACGCTAATTCTTGTGTTGCTATTCGTGGAAATTTAGGCACGGACCATGAAAATAGCATTTGCAAAGACGCCCAGGCCGCTGATCAGAATAAAAAGAGTGGTGAAGAAGGTGGGATTAGCCTTCGAGTGATATTTGAAATGTTGCAGACTCAGCAAGTTGTGATAGCACAGCTCTAAAATCAAAATCGAACACCAAGATGGATCAAACTCGATGCGTCATAAGAAGTTATTAACATGGTTGAGCCTATACCAGAAAAATTGAACGATAATGGATCAGGAACTGACCTCGCCATCATGAAAATGCTCGAGGAGCTAACTAAACTAACAGAATCAGGTGAAAAGAAAATTGAGGCTAATGACAAAAAGGTAGAAACATACAACTCACGAGTTGATCAAATGCCAAGGGCAACCCGATATTAAATGTCTTGGATTTGAAAAAGTTTGTGCAGAAGGCTTTCCAACCCAGTGCGGCTCCGAAGCCCATTCGGAAGAAATTTGGCATGCCAAAAATTCCCAAGCACAACTGTACCACTAATCCTAATAAGTATGTCACTTCTTGTATATGCAATAAAAGGAAATGAGTTAGGAGATGATGAAATTGAATATGTTCTGTTGAAAAAATTTGGAGAAACTTTATCGAAGGGGGAAATCATATAGTACCACAATTTGCCACCCAATTCCATGCTTACTGATTTGTTCGTAAAGGCACACACAGGAGCAATAAAGGTTGCAACTAGGAAATCGAACCTCTTCAAAGTGAGACAAAAGGACAACAATATGTTAAGGGAATTCTTATCTCAATTCCAGATGGAACATATGGACCTGACCTTGGTCATTGATGATTGGGCTATCCAAGCCTTCACCCAAGGTTTGAACTCAAAGCTTGATAGCATCACGACAACTCAAACAGAATTTGATTGAGTATCCAACTATGACATGGGCCTATGTACATAACCGATACCACTCAAAGATCAAATTCGAGGATGATTAGTTAGGAGCCCATTCCAGTTTGTTTATTCGAATAGATCCAAAGGCAGGATTCACAGAGACATCGACAGAGAGCCCTGATCAAATAGAGACCAGTACCAACCATACATCATAAATCATAGAAATAATGGTCTAAGATGCGTCCCGTTGGGAATGATCGAGGAAAAAACTACCCAGGGCTCATGAGTAAGAGTGGATTCGATAAATATGTCAATCCCAAGGAAGTGCCATGGTTATCAGAATGCAACTGCAACGTCGATGCATCGGGTATTGTATCAGCTACTATACGGATCAAAGATACTAAATGGCCCAAACCCAAACAGTCCGACCCGACTCAAAGAAAACCTACTCTAATATGCAAATACCATGGAATCCATGGTTACAAAATCGAAGATTGTAGAAAATTGAGGAATGGGATAGCTCATCTATTTAACGAAGGTCATCTTCGAGAGTTCTTGAGTGACCAAGCTAAAAATCAGTTAGAGAGAGGGATGCAAACAGGAAAAACGCACAGGAGGAACCACAATACGTGATTTATATGATCGTCGTCGGGGCCGATATTCCAACGAGCTCGATATTTGAACTCACCAAAGTTACAATCACAAGGGAGAAAGTGTACCTGAGACTACTTACCAGAAGATACCTTATCTTTCAACAATGAGAATGAAGAAGGGATCGAAGAGCCTCACAATGACGCATTGTTAATATCTATCCTTATAAATACAATTCAAGTTAAATATGTGTTGGTTGATTCATGTAGCTCGGCAAATATTATTCGATTGAGGGTCATAGAGCAACTCAGCCTCCAGGGTCAAGTTGTGCCTACAACTCGAGTACTCAACGACTTCAACATAGCAAGTTGAACCACCAAAGGGGAAATCATATTTCTAGTAAATATGGTCGGAAGAATCCAGGAAACAAAGTTCGATGTAATCAAAGGTGATTTGAGGTACAACACACTGCTTGGAAAACCTTAGATCTATAATATGAGGGCAGTACCTTCAACGCTTCATCATGTTTAGAAATTCCCAACATCGAAAGAAATCAAAATGGTATACGGTGAATAACCAACAACTAAAGAGATGTTTTCAATTGATGAGGTAATACTAGTATCGACACTAACATCAACAAAGGGACCAGAATCAAAGGAAAAGTAGGACGTAAAATAGCAATCACAGTCGTCTGCCTCAACCAGATCAGAACAACAGGAAATTATCGAGGATGATGATTATATGATACCTCGAATCTTCGTAATCCCTGATGATTTGGATGCCACGAAGTCAACAGTTGAAGAGCTAGAACAAGTCATACTGATCGAGCATTCGCCCGATCGAAAAGTATACTTGGGCACAAGGTTAACGCCCGAGCTCAGGTAATAACCCATTAAATTCCTTATTAAAAATATGGATTGTTTTGCTTGGTCCCACCTTGACATGACAGGGATCCCACTAGAATTACCACTCATTAATTGAGCTTGAACCTAAAGCTCAGAGTTCAGACCGGTAAATCAAAAGAGAAGGCCACAATCCAAGGTAAAACATGCATTCATTAAGGATGAGGTAACCAAACTTCCCAAAATAGGATCCACCCGGGAAGTAAAATATTTCGAATGGTTAGAAAATATAGTCATAGTACCCTAGAAGGGGAATAAAAGTAGAATGTGTGTAGACTACAAAGACTTAAACAAAGCATGCCCTAAAGACTCCCTTCCTTTGCCTACTATCGATCGCATAATTGATGCCATAGCTAGCCATAAGATCCTCAGCTTTCTCGATGCCTACTCTGGGTACAACCAAATACAAAGAGCCCGGAGGATCAGGAAAAGACTTCATTTATTACTAAGTATGGTACTAATTGCTATAATGTAATTCCATTTGGACTAAAAAATGCTTGTGCTACTTACCAACGCTTAGTAAACTGAATGTTTGAAGAACAAATAGGTAAATCAATGGAGGTTTATATTGATGACATGCTAGTTATGTCCCTGTGTGCAAATGATCATTTGACACATTTGCAGGAAACCTTCAACATATTGAGAAAATACAACATGAAGCTCAACCTTGAGAAATGTGCATTTGGGGTCGGATCGGGCAAATTCCTCGGCTTTATGGTGTCAAATAGAGTAATCGATATCTACCCCGATAAAATCAAGGTGATCGAAGACATCACAGTCGTGGATATTGTTAAGGCCGTATGAAGATTAATAGGGCCGATAACCTCCTTAGGTCGATTCATCTCGAGGTCTTTGGATCAAAGTCACAGGTTTTTATCACTGTTCAAAAATTAAGAAAAATTTGACTTGGACCTCAGAATGCGAGCAGGCATTAAAAGAGTTAAAGGGGTATCTTTCAAGCCCCTCATTGCTTCAAACTCCGAAAGAGGATGAACAACTCTACTTATAATTTGGTAGTCTCTGAAGTTGCGATAAGTGGTGTTCTAGTTCGATATGATCAAGGTATGCAATTTCCCGTTTACTACATTAGCGGAACTCTAGGTAAAGCCGATACCCGATACCCACACTTAGAAAATTTAGCGCTTGCTCTAATAAGTGCTTTTAGGAAATTAAATCGTATTTTCAATGTCACCCAATTTGTGTTGTAACCATTTACCCCCTTGGAAACATTTTGTACAAGCCCAAGATCTCGGGGCGACTGGCCGAATGGGCCATTGAAATTCGTGGGTATGATATCGAGTATCAACCCCGACTGCCTCTAGTATCAAATCTTATCAGACTTTATGGTCGACTTTACGCCTGCCCTCGTACCCAAGGCGGAAAAGTAACTTTTGTTAAAAATGGGTACGTGTTTGGGGGTGTTGACCCCTTTTCACAGATAAGGCTTTAAATTTGAAGGGGTACTATTTAGGCATCCTTTTGAAGCCGCCCACATGTAATACAATTAGACAGTCCATCAAAACCCCTAATTTGACTAACAATGATGCCGAGTAAGAGTCCATGATTGTAGGTTTCGAGCTGGCTAAAAGTTTGGGAGCAGAGGTTATCGAGGCTAAGTGTCATTCCCTACTCGTGGTTAACCAAGTCAACAAGACCTTCGAGGTTCGAGAATATCGAATGCAGAGGTACTTGGACAAACTGCAGGTAATCCTACACCATCTTAGAGAATAGACCCTATAGCATGATCTCGAGAGCAGAACAGTAAGGTCGATGCCCTTGCAAATTTTGGGTCATTTTTCGAAGATGAAAAAATTAGCTCGAGGGCTGCCCTACAACTTTCAAATTTGCTAGTTGAAAAATACTACACCGAAATAAACTTCACAAGCCTAACTTGGGATTGGAGGAACAAATATAACGATTATCTAAAGGACGGGAAGCTTTCGTCGGACCCGAAAGAATCGAGGACTCTGCGAGCGAAAGCTGCATGATTCACTTCGGCTGAAGATGGAACATTGTATAGAAGGATGTTCGATGGACCGTTGGAAAATATATTGAAATCTAGGAGACATCGACTATGTCCTACGAGAAATCCATGAGGGTACTTGCGGGAACTATTCCAGTGCCGAATCACTGGTTCACAAAGCCTTCTGCTGAACCAGTAGGGTTAAAGTATTAGTCGTTGTTCCCAGATTAATAGAAGGAGCTTCCAAAAATTTACATTACCTGCTCAATCAGGTTGGTTTTCCCTTTATGAGATGTTGTTCGAAGATCCTTAACCTCCTCTTATTTTTGCCCTCTGAGAAGTTTTAGGGATTCTCTTTCCTCCGTAAGTATTTTAAGGTCGATTTCACACCGGTTAGCTCTTCCTGAGATTTAAAAAATTCCTCCTGATGAAGCGCCAAGACCTATGAAGGAAGAAAACAAAAGTTAGAAAAAGGAAATAAAGACAAAAATGATAGTGATAAAGGGATCTAAGGCTTACCTAACTCAGGAGTCGATAAGCCTCATTAAAGATACTCGATGCATCACCGAAATTGAAAGCATCTTCGACCACCATGAAGCAACCACGGAAAAGGTCCTCCATTTTGTGGGATGTTCCCATATGAGGGGTCCCCACGGCCTGGGCTTCCAGAATTTTCCCCTTGGAATGTGGGGAAGGGCGGTGAATCGCTAATATGTATTTCCCCAAACGAGTCACTTGTGGTGTTCTCTTTGTTTCAAAGGGCTTCAGAACTGGCCCTTCTAGGTATGTCCACCAATTATCCATCATAACGAGAGGCATCTTTGGCCTATGATGACTCGGGGACTTTGCTCGGGCCATGTTCCAAGATTCCCTCGGTCATAGGATGAACCTCTTCAATTATCACTGGCTTAACGGCCTTTGGGACCTCGGCGCTCATCTTTTGAGCCACCAGCTTGAAGGCGTCATCTTCATTAAGCTCGTCAATATCTAGTAGTGGTTGAACTATATCTTAGGGCAGTGATATATTTTTTCAACCTGCAAGCTTTACTCTTCATGGGATTTGGAGTATCGAAAGGTGAGACCCTTTTCCTCTTCATATCCTTGGCTGGCTTCAGGGCCTCCTCCTCCTCTTCGAACAGGGGCTACATAACAATATTGTCTCTGAGACCTGTATGAAAGGAAACCAAGTAGAAATAAAAAAGAAACATTTCATAGAAGAGCATCAAACACAAGTAAAGAAGCTTACCGTGATTTTTAGCCTCCCATCTGTCTATTGCCAAATTGCGCCACGAGTGCTCAGCCTACGAAGAGGTCGAAGCAGGTTCCCAAACCCAGTATTTAAGGTTCAGGATTTCACTAGGGCACCCAAGAAACCATTGCATCATAGGAAAAGATGTCAATAAGAAAAGGCAAAAGAAACAAAAATAATAAACAGAAGCTATAGGTAGATTTGTACTCACGCTTCATGTTCTGTTCTTTAGGGAATGGTATTTTCTTGGGTGGGATTATGTCGGAAGTCCTCTCTCAGACAAAAGGGTCCATCCATCTTCGATCCTTATCCTTGTTTATGATCGAGAATAGCACCTTGCTAGCCCGAGGTTGAAGCTTTATTTATCCGCCTCGATAGAGACGAGGCCTATACAGTCTAATGAAATGGTCGATGGAAAAAGGTATCTCTTTGACCTTGCTCACGAAAAATAAAAGAAAAATGACAATGTGCCAGAAAGAAGGTTGGATCTTGCCTAGGATTATTCGATTTTGGTGGCAGAAGTCGAGGATAAAAATTTCAATAGTGCTCAACATAAAAGTGTAAGTGAAAACACTTAATAACCATTTCACATAAGTAGAGATTTCCTTTTCAGGGGTTAGAATCACTACCTCTTTGCCTTCCCAACGGAAATCCTTTTTCACATTTTTAAGGTTGCCCTCAGTTATCGAACATATATATCTCAACATTGGTTCACATCGACCAGGGACCAACAAGGGTTTCTCAACTTTGAAATGAAATAAGATCACACACCTTGGGAATACACTCCTCGATGTGTGGCTCCAACAGTGTTTTATTGCCGATAGGCCGCGATAAAGAAGATTTCTCCTTTTGAGGAACGATTTTTGATGTTTCTACCATTTTTATATGTATTCATAGAAAGAGTAAGATGAGATTTGTAGTTTTGAATAAAGGTTGGCAACGAGGCCTAGAAACTGTGCAAGAACAGAGAGGCTTAATCTGATGTGAATAACTTTGAAGAGCTGCAGAAAGACTTGAAAAAATCAGAAGGATTTTGAAGATTAGCTCAAGAAATATTCAATGTACAGTTTAAACAAGTGAGAAGAAGACCTATTTAAGGATTCACGGTGAGGGTTCAAAGGCACTAATGGTTGACTATCAACTGATGCTCATTAATGATCTTGGGATTGTCGTGCCCTCTTTTTCTTGCAAAATCGAGTTTATGATATTTGGAGGGACAACTCATTCCTTTTGGAAAGTGGGTTTGCATTTGAAGAGTCGCCACTTAATGATTGAATGCATTAGGACACCGATGGATTTTGATTTGAATAACCAAAGATAAGGTAAGGGATTGAAATTATTCTAAGAGGAAGGTGTTAGACACCCCTCAGAATCCACTAGTGTGGTTCCCGGCCAGACAAGTATTGTGAATTAAGGTGCAATCAACGTATAAATAGATAAGGCTCAAATAAGAGGGGATTTCAATACATAATGGTTTGAAAACAAAGTGTAAAAGAAAAATTAAAAGAGCTGGTTATCTTGAAATAAAAAATTACAACAATAAAAATAAAGAATCAAAGGGAAGGGGGGGGGGGGGGGCGTCCTTAGGTTAATTAAAAATATGGATCACTTCACACAATGTATGGTAATCAATCCTCGATAAGGGACCACATGTGACATTATCGTGTTATTATCATATCCATATCTACCCTTACCACCCCGTTAAGGTATTAAAACGTGGATTGGCCTTGGTTACTTATTGCATGCTATTACCCATCCCATTTCTACCAGTCTCGGAGGCACTTAGGACTACTAATCCTGAAATAGAGGGGAATTAGGCTTATTTGAAGTTTCAAAGGTAAAATATTATAGGGAGACATACAAAACACATATGGCATGTTTGGAAAAACATATAAATAAACAAAGACTCATATATACCTCCTCAATACAAGCACATAAAGTAGCATGTCCTACACGTACTGCTTAGGTCTGATTTAAAATACAAAAGATGAGGGAGATTAATTATTTGAGGCAGACTAGCCTATTACATAATTCAGATAAGAAGTCCAAATCAGGCCTACATGCTGGTTGTAGCGATTAACAAAAGCGGATTCAGTTTGTGGTTATTTCCCTAAGGCTTGCCTATATGTTTAGACGGGGTTCTATAGGCATGATTTTTACTGAATTCAGAAGGTGACGAGACAACAGAAACTTGAAATGAATTGATTTAAATCCTATATACATGCTTGCTAAACCTTTTGAAGCGAGGGAATTTGGTTATTAAAAGAAGTTCAGAAGGGACAAATTAAATTAGACTAGTTGCAAGCTGTGCAGGTTGTAGTATCTACCATTACTGATATTTAATCCGTATAAACAGGGTACCTAGTATTGACCGTGAATGAAGCAAATCAGGTTTATTTAAAAGTCCTTATAGGCTTGATTTCTATACATTACTAATTTTAGACCCTTGTAAACATGATATCTAGATGGTGACAAACATGCACAACTTTAGAATGAAATTCTATAGGTAGGTTATCTAGATGTGAAGTTTGAACAAGAAATCCTATAAACATGATTGCTAAATGCAGTATGCAGAATTAAATATCCTATAGACATGGTTTCTAAATGAAGTTTGCAGAGTTAAACCACAGTATAGGCATGGTTTCTATATATATATATATATATATATATATATATATATATATATATATATATATGTAGGATTTAAAACACCATATCGGCATGGTTTCTATATGTAGCTTGAATTTGCAGAATTAAAACACCCTATTAGCATGGTTTCTACCTTTGCATGCATAATTACCCAACCCTTTTTACTAGCCAGCCCCAAATGTTATTACAACTTATTACAAACTAGAATAATAAATTACATCAAAAAATACAAAGAAAAATACAACCAGAGGAAGCCTGGTTTTGACTTCCTCACTAAATTATGAGATAAACCAACTCAAAGACCACTGAACCAAAGCCTTTCTCCAATTCGAGTGTGTCAGAGTTTCCTATGAGCCTTAATAGAACTTAAGCAGTGCTCACACCCAAATTGTATCACCAGAATAGGGACAAGTGGAGTATGGAAGTGCCAGCCCTCATGTGTCCAAGTTTAGAGGGAGCTCATGGGTCCAACGACAAGGCTCACATGAGGGTGGAGGACCTTAAGTCTAAGAGAGAGTGCAAGTACAGAAACAGAGCTTTAAGAACTAAGGAAGTAAATAAGAGTGAAAAAGGTGCTACGAAACAACCATTAACACTTCAAACAAGTTGATAATTTTACACCAAAGAGGGTTCAGGGGGTTGGTAATTGCAAAGAGCCTATGTACTTAGGCAAGAGTCACTTATGGGCATATAAAGTAATATGGGTGCTGTCATGCTTGCAAATCAACTAGAACATACAACATATAAAGATACCATGGAGGTCATGATACTAGGAGGACCAAGTTTGAGTCACGATCATCAATATTTGATATTGTCATGTTCCAAACAAACCACAAACATCAAACACACGGGGTAGGGGTTTAGGATTCATAATCCATTGATTTAGAATAGGATAACTAAAATTACAGCATGCTAATTAAATGTACTAAAATAGATACAAGCAGTAGGCCGACAAGAATGCAAGAACATTAAGTAACCATGTTGTTGTTGGTGCTTAAAACTTAACTAGAACATACCGGTTCAATGAGGTAAAATGCAGTAAAGAAAGATAGCATGACTTGCAAAATAGCTTTGGCTTTCAGCTAGCTAAACAAGCCACAATGCAAGTAGTAAAGCAAGAGATAGTGTCTGAGTGTAAGTGAGAGTTCAGATTTAAAAGTTTTCGTGTTTGTGCTAATGAAAGAGCACGGTACTTATAGTTTGAAAATAGGTAGAAAATAAGGAAAAGTTCATAGTCCAGCAGTAAAAATGGAACTATGTGCTAATTACAATTAAATTAGTATAATCACTTCCTTCGATTAAGGACTTTAAATTTAAACATTAATAGGCAGAACAATATTTAAGTAAAGAAATCAAGTAGAGCATCATATGCATAATAGACAATTAGTACATAGAAGTTTAATTAATGGAATTACTAATGAAGCATCCTCGAAATACTCGGTTAACCCAAATAAGGTAAGAAGACAAAATAACGTTGCATAATATGGAGGTAATCAAAAATCAACACATAGTAAATCAGGGAATCAAGGATTTCCCAAGTTAAAAAATAGAAGAATTAAAAGTCTAAAGGGAAGTTTTCAAATCAAGCAAAGAAATAGGGAAATCAGTAAGGCAAAACAAGGAAAGAATCAATTACTTAACATACGAGTGCAGTTAGAATTACACAAGGAATGGTCTGAAATCAGTCCAAAATTGAAGTTCATTTTAGAGGGAAATTCAGCATATAAATAGAGTGCATTAACATTAGGCATGTGAGGCCAAACAATGGAAAGAGAAGCAGCATACAATAACAATCACATTGTCAGTAGACAGTGAACTATCAAATCATGGCAGTCACATAGGTCAATGTTAGTAACTTGGTAATAGAGAAAAGAAAGAGTATCAAGAGAATGCAAAGGGTCAAGTAAAGGCCCTTCTGAAATAGCATAGTCGAATTTCAATGACAATAAGAAGTCAAAATCACGTAAATAGATAGGTGCTGAAACAAAAAGATTTTAAATCCACTCGAGCAACTTCAAATAGATGAGGTAGCTTCATAAGCTCGAATAGGCCCCAAAGAAATTAGGGTTTTGAAACCAATCGAATTTAGAGATGATGAACCCAAAATTTTAGGGTTTTCAACACCAATCGAGTATAAAGATGAAAATTAAGTAAATCGAACAAATACTAACAAAAAAATAGATTCAGAAACCTCAAAAGGAATTAAGGCCCCTAACAAGCAAACTCAAGTAGAAGAATGACATGAGGAAACATAACAAAACATGTAAAATAACTTAATAGAAAACCTAATCAGAAAAGATAAGGGTTTTTGAAGGTAGAGTTCTAGAATAAAATTTGAGAAAAATGTTTAAAAATTTTGAAGTAAACACAGTTCTAAAATAGATCTAAAAGAAATCGGAAGAACCTTATAGATTAGGGTTCAAGAAGAACCCTAAGTGGTGAGAAAGGCTTTGAAAATCATCGGTCTAAGCATGAGAGTCAAGAGTCAGACTTGAATAGCCATAGCTGGCCGAAGCAAGGTCAAAGATAACCGGAGACAACCATAAAACTAAAATCGACCAAGGTCTGGACCAAGCTTTCCAGGATCAAGCCTTTAAATCATGATAATTGGGCTTGCAGAAGCCATGAGAGGTGAATACAGGCTTCCGATGACCTTGGAAGCCATTGATTTGGGAGATTTTTGGGTTGTAGTTGAGGGCGACAGCTAAGGTTTGGAGAGAATTGAGAGAGAAAGGGATTCAAAGGCGGCTGGGGGTGTGAAATAATAGGGTTTAGGGATCGTTTGGGATTAATTAAGGAAAGGGGGTTTGGTAGTTGTTGATCATTTCGATCAATGACTTGGATTGATCAAGTAGGTGTGGTGGTTTAACAGAGTTGGGTTTGGGTGGGGTGTGGACGTATTTGGGCCAGGTCATTGGGTTTGAATTGGCTTCAATTGGGGTGTCAAATCAGGTTAAAAGTGACATGTAAAATAGGCTAACATTTAAATAGCCATTTTTCCTATTTGATTTATAAGAATAGTAAAATAACTTCTGAAAATAAATTAAAGGTACTGACATGATTAATAGTACATAATTATCAAATTAAGAATACTGGGCGTAATTTTTATAGTCATAAACATAATTAAATCTAAAAGAGGCTAATATTGCAATTACATGCAATTTATCTTTGAAAATGCTATGTGAATTTGTAAAAATAACTGTTCGAGGTATAAAATCGAAGACTCAGATAGTATCTTCTCATCACACTTTAAAAAATAAGGGGACTATCTGTATACGGTTAAAATGGGGCTTGCATGAGTTTTCCATTGAATCGAGACCAAGGAATCACGTTAAGGGCCAGTCTCACATTGGATCAGGTTTAGAGCAGGAAGATAAAGTATCGAGCTCAAGAATTGAGGTGCTCATCGAGACCAAGGCCACCATCGATCGAGAACATATAGGATTGACTTCGAACGAATTACAATAACAGAAATGCGAGATATCTGTAATTGGTCGAAGATTAGGCGGAAATCCCAAAATAAATTCGCGGAAGAGAAAGCATGAATCTATTACAATCTTAGTAGAGAACAGAGGAGGGTCGGTTGATTAGGTTAATCATAAGATTTACCTATATAATTAGAGTTATACCATAACTAGGATTCCTCTAATTTATATAAAGAGGAGTCCCCATTTGTAGGCACCTGATATTTATACAGATCAAAGCAATATAATATTCTCTTTTTAATTTATATTCTCTTCTTTGCATCTTAACTATTCTTGCATAACTAGTTCGAGGGTGTCCAAGTTCAAGGGCTTTGTCCAAACGCTGGTTTACTTTATATTATCGTCAATTTGCATCACTTATCTTTATATTTATCAATTGGTATTAGGTGAAATCACATATCCGTAAAACCACATTATAAGTTTAATTTTTATCCAATTTTTAGGGTAAACATAAGGATCGAAGTAATTTATATTTTTAACACTACCAATATAGTTTAATCGACTATAGTGTATTGTTTTCCATCTTTTTCAAGTTGATAATTCTTACTATATAGTATAGACTGCTATTGTCTCTAGTTTTGAGGAAGTTAGTGGAAAAGCTCTTTACATTATATGCATATAAGTTTATGTAGAATGTCTCTATGATGGAATATGGGAAATTTTGGTTTTATTTATTGATAGTGCAACAAATATTTACAAATTAAATCTCTGTAAAACTAATCGCAAATTCGGTGCTAATAATAGGGATAATGCAATTTCCCATCGGACCATGAAGATTGTCTTCGGATGATTGCAATGACATTCTTAGACCATGATATCCTGGCCATGAATCGTATAATAAAGGATTCATAAGCCATGAAATGATGCTCTCAGGATATGAGGATGATGCCTTTGAACAATGATGCCTTTGAATAATGATATGCAAAAGATAAAGAGGGGTAATCAGGTCATGGCATGGTGTTCTCGGGCTATGAAAATGGTGCATCTGAACCATGATGCCTTCGGATGACTTAGTAATCTTTCAGCCTATGAGATATAGTGTTTGGCGATTTTTCATCCCATGCAATGCCGTAGGTGGCGATTTTTCAGCCATGCAAATGTTAATAAGGTAGCGATCTTTGAGCCATGCAAATGTAAAGGTGGTGTTTTTTCAGCCATGCAATATAGATGTGGTGGCGATCTTTCAGCCATGCAAATGTAAAGGTGGCGATCTTTCAACCATACAAATGTAGAGGAATGCAGATTGAGACAGTATTTAGTCTTAGAAGGCAGAATCGTAGCCTTATGCAATGCAGATGGAGACAATGTTTAGTCTCGGAAGGCGGAACGGTAGCTTTATGCAATGCCATAAAAATGCAGATGGAGACAGTGTTTAGTCTCGAAAGGCTAAATGGTAGACTTACGCAATGCCAAAAAATGTAGATGGTGACAGTGTTTAGTCTAGGAAGGTAGAAGAGTTGCCTTATGCAATGCAGAAAAAAATGTAGATGGAGACAATGTTTAGTCTAGGAAGGTAGAATGGTAGCTTTATGCGATGCAGAAAAAATGCAGATGGACACAGTGTTTAGTCTCTGAAGGCAGAATGGTAGACTTCGGCAATGTAGAAAAAAATGCAGATGGAGACAATGTTTAGTCTCAGAAGGCAGAATGGTAGCCTTAGGCAATGCAGAAAAAAATAAAATCGCAAATGATAATATATCTTTCTTAGCTGATGGGCAGATTGCGATATTGTGCCTGCTGCGGACATTGTGCCTGCTGGGGATACTGTTGTGTGTGGATAGCAACTGTGAGTAAGTGAAATGACTTTTAAGAGTTGTATTCCTGAACAAAGTTTGTCTAGTGAGTGTATAGTATATTCGATGATTTTGCAACTCAAGTGCCTGTATCCAAAGAATAGTTGTGAGTTCTTTTGAGGGGGAGGTTAGTTCGCATCCCCATTGGCTATGCTTGGCCTGCTCAATTTTGATCTGGTGATACCGTGCGTATTATTGGGATAGCGTCACTTAATAAAGCAATTTCAATAATAAACATGCATGATTTCGTAAAAATACGGTATAACTATATAATTAAGAAACAGTTTTTTAGATGAATCGATGATTGTGGTGCGGTTCAAGACATTGCAACCTCTCTTGCTTTGGAATTTTGAGGGTCCTCCTCAAAATTCTGCCCCAGTTTAATGGGTTGATGCTTCTGATTGTTGCTTACGATGATTGGCTAAAATTACTTCAGCATTTTGAGGGTCTTCCCCAGTTTCCAATTGCAGGGGGGAATGAATTTTTTTTAGAATTGTGACCGAACCCATAAGGGTGCCTATGTATTTCCTCTTAAATAAGAATCAGGTCAGACATAGTTCAATTACATCATATAGGAAAGAATATTGATTACACGAAAAAATGCTTGACTGCATCTAAGTTGATTGGCTTCGGCCAGACCTCTCTGTCCATTTCTGCGAGTATGAGGGCTCTTCCCGTCAGAACCCGATGAACCATGTATGGACCTTGCCAGTTGGGAGAGAACTTCCCTTTGGTTTTATCTTGATGCGGAAAAAATTTCTTTAACACTAGTTGCCCCGGTGTGAACTATCTCGGCTTGACTTTTTGTTTAAGGATCTTGACATTCTGTTATGATAATGTTGACCATGGCAAACTGCGTTCATTCTCCTTCTGTCGATAAGGGCTAATTGCTCATATTGACTTCTCACCCATTCTATGTCGTCGATCTTAGCTTCCTATATGATCCTAAAGAAACGAATCTCTATTTTTGTGGGAATGACAACTTATGTACCATAAACTAGCATATAAGGGGTTGCCCTAGTTAATATGTGGACTGTGGTGTGATACCCCAATAAAGCAAATGATAGCTTCTCGTGCCATTGCTTATGCTTCTCTATCATTATCCTTAGTATCTTCTTGATGTTCTTATTGACGACTTCTGCGGCTACATTCATTTGCGTTCTGTAGGTTGTAGAATTCTTGTGTCTTATTTTGAAAGTTTCACACATAGCTTTAATCAAGTCACTGTTGAGGTAGAGCAATTATCAGTAATTATTGACTTTGGAATCTCGAATTTACAAAGAATAGGGTTGCGGACCAAGTTTGTCACGACTTTCTTAGTTACTGCTCTGTATGATACCGCTTCGAACCATTTGGTGAAATAGTTGATTGCTACTAGGATAAACCTGTGCCCATTGGAAGCGGCAAGATCGATTGGTCCAATAACATCCATTCCTCATGGGGCGAAAATCATGGTAAGCTTGTTGCATTAAGCTCATTTGGAGGTACCATTATCATGTCTGCATGTATTTTACAACAGTGGAATTTTTGGACATACTGGATGCACTCCATTTCCATAGTCATCCAAAAGTAACCAGCCTGCAGTATTTTCTTAGCTAACACAAAAGCATTCATATGTGGACCGCAGGTCCTAGCGTAAATATTTTCTGGTAGTCTGGAGTCTTCCTTTGCGTCGCCATATGTTAGTAATCCCAAATCAGGAGTCCTCCTATACAGGATTCCTCCGCTGTGAAAGAAATTGTTGGACAATCTCTGAAATGTGCGTTTCTGAGTAGGATTTGTGAGTTTCGGGTATTCACTCTTTACCAAATATTCCCTAATATCATGAAACCAAGGCTTTCCGTATGCTTTTTCTTCAATATGGGCAGATAAGCTGGCTGACCATGGATCTTTACTGGAATAGGATCAATAAAGTTTTTGTCTGGATGCTGTACAAGAGATGATAGGGTAACCAACAGATCATCAAATTCATTATGAACTCTAGGAACATGTTGGAACTCCGTGTTCGTGAACCTTTTTCTCAATTCTTGTACATGATGTAGTTATGGGAGTATCTTGGAGTTCTTGGTAGCCCATTCTTCTCCAACATGATCTATGAGTAAATCCAAATCTTCGATTGCCAGTAACTCCTGAATGTTCATGTCAATGTTCATCTTGAGCCCTAGGATGCAGGCTTCATATTCGACCATATTGTTGGTGTAGGGAACCTAGATTTGTCATACTCCAAATAATGCTGACCGATTTCTGATATAAGGACAACTTTTATGCCAACTCCTTTGAAATTTGCCACTCCATCAAAAAACATTCTCCAACCACCATAGGATTTTGCGATATCTTCTCCTATGAATAATACATCTTCGTGAGAAAAATACGTTTTCAGGGGTTCATATTCCCCATCCACGAGATTCTCAGCAAGGTGATCTGCTAGTGTCTGTCCCTTGATGTCCTTCTGAGTTACGTTGACAATGTCAAATTCACTCAACAGATTTTGCCATTTGGCTAGATTTCCAATGGGCATGGGCTTCTGAAATATGTACTTCAAAGGATTCATCCTTGATATGAGATATGTAGTATAGGCACAAAAGTAATGCCTAAACTTCTGGGCTACCAAAGTCATATCTAATAGGTGCGCTCTAACAGAGAATATCAGGCCTCATACGGAGTGAACTTCTTACTAAGATAGTAAATGGCTTGCTCCTTTCTCCCTATTTTTCGTGCTGCCCCAGTACGCAAGCGAAAGCTCCATCCAATACTGCAAGGTAGAGTAATAGAGGTCTAACTGGCTCGCGCCATACCAAGACCGGTGGTGTCGACAAATACTCCTTGAATCTGTTGAAGGCTTTATGACAATCATCGGTCCATTTGGTGGTGGCATCTTTCTTTAACATTTTAAAGATTATCTTGAAGATACTTGTAGATTGTGCTATTCACCGGCTGATGTAAATGAGCCTCCCCAAGAAAATCATCACGTCCTTCTTGTTCTTTGGCAGTGGCAACTCTTGAATAGCTTTGACCTTTGATGGATCCAGTTCTATCCATCGACGACTCATAATAAACCCAAGTAGTTTTCTAGCAGGAGACCCAAATGCACATTTTGTGGGATTAGTTTCAGGTTGTACCTTCGCAATCTATTGAAAAACTTCCTCAAATCTTCTACGTGATTAGCGGCTTTCTTGGAATTGATGATGACATCATCTATGTACACCTCTATCTTCTTGTGCATCATATCATGGAAAATGGTAGTCATGGCCCTCATGTAGGTGTCCCCTTCATTCTTCAACCCAAATGGCATCATCTTGTAGCAATTCATTTCCCATGCATAGTGAAAGCCGTTTTCTCAGCATCTTCTTCATCAATCCAGATCTGATTATAACTAGCGAAACAATCTTCAAACGATTGCAACTTATGCTTGGCGCAATTGTTGATCAAGATGTCTATGTTCAGCAAGGGGAAGTTGTCTTTCGGACTGGCCCGATTAAGATCCCAGTGGTCGACATAAAATCGGACCTTCCCATCCTTCTTTAGTATGGCACGATGTTGGCTAACCTTGTCGGGTATTCTACTACCCTGAGAACCTTATATTTGACCTACATGACTTCTTCCTTGATTTTCAAACTCATATCAGGCTTGAACTTTCTAAGCTTTTGCTTTACCGATGGACATATTATATCGGTTGGTAGTTTGTCAGCCACAATAGATGTACTCAGATCAGTCATGTCCTCATATGACCAGGCGAATATGTCCTCATATTTCCTTAGAAATTTTGTGTATTCCTTCTTTGTTGATGGCGATAAGTGAGCGCTGATTCGTATTTCTTTGATATTTTCTGCATCTTCCAAGTTAACAACTTTTGTCTCGTCCAGGTTGGACTTAGGTTTATTCTCAAAGTTCTCAACATCCTTGATAGTCTCTTCAAGTATGTCATTTTCCTCTGAATCTATGTCTGTTTTTTGCATTATCTCGTTGCATGTCATAGTCATCGGTTCATCAAGATAGGCAACAGTAATATTGTATAAGTAAAGTAATGAGAGAAACTAATAAGAGCGTTAGTTTATAAGAAAAATTGCAATGCTTTGATAAATTCTGTAACTGCTTTAAACATTGAAGATCTTATTGCGGGAAATCAAGAATGCGAAAGTAAAAATAAAAGATAGTGCATGATGCTTATTCAGCCTTACTACCTCGAAGCTCGCCGAGCTCTGGTGATTCTAATGGTCCAGTTGTTGAGGTATGTTTCTCTACTTACGGCTTGTTTTGAAGGGCCTTCCTCCTCCTCCTCCTCCTCGTCCTCCTTGAGAACAATGCAACAATCCATGTCATTGTCTTCCAAGAACAAATTCTTTATTATTGTCAGTGCTTCCTCTTCTTATGATCCATAGATAACATTCATTGGTTGGAAAGTCTACTCCAAGTGTGGTAATGGCTGCTCCAGCGAATAGTAAGGACCGTGCCATGGTGGTAACAAGTTGTTGAATTCTTCCCATGTGTACTCATATCCTAGACCGAAAGTGGTGCCATGTTTCTTGAGTTTTATGGGCTTACTGATTCCTTGAAGGTTTTTGCCAAGCCCATTTTCGAGTTCATACCCACTCCAATTCAGTATACTCTTGATCTTGTTATCCCACCATTTATCTTTGTCAATACCATTTACCCGTTCAATGTGGTGGTAATTTCTCCACCAAGCTTCCTTATTCCTTTGATTGCTGGAATGGTCTAGCGACTGTATATAGGGTTACTACCATCGCCGTGACTGATCACCTCTTAGTGGTTCCATTCGAACTTTACTGCCTGATGTAGTATTGATGCTACACCCCCTACAACATGAATCCATGGTCGTCCTAACAACAAATTATAAGATTCTAGTACGTCTATCACTTGGAAGTCAACATCGAACCAAGTTGGCCTCATTTGCAAACATAGACTAATTTCCGCAATAGTAGACCTCTAGCAACGTAGAAGGCTTCCACATTTATGGCTCCGTACTTGATATCGTGCAGCCCCTTGCCCAATATCTTGAGTGTTACTAGAGGAAAAATGTTGAGAGTAGAACTCCCATCGATCAAGATCCCAGTGATAAAGTAATGTTTGCATTGCACGGTGATGTGCAATGCTTTGTTGTATCCCAACCCTTCAGGCGGTAGCTCATCCTCATGAAAAGTAATTTTGTGACTTTCCAACATCTGTACTACCATGTTGGCCATTTCCTGCCAGTGATGCTTCTTGACACGTATGCTTCACTCAGCACCCTCAACAAGGCAACTTATGTGCCTCAAAATTTATTAGCAAAGCAAATATGGAGATTTGCGCCGGTGTTTTGTTTACCTGGTCGATGACCGAGTATTCCTTGGCCTGTATCTTTCTCTAAAGATCGTATGGATCTGTCTCAATGATGGGTGACCGATTAGAAGCCGCTTGCTTGACTTAGCTAGGTGTTCCGTGGTATAAACCCTTCAAGTTCATGCCATGCCTTGCGCGGAAATAGTTTCCTCGAACCTGACCTTGTCTTTCCTCCTTGCCTCGGCTATATAGTCCCATGGCATATCCTTTGTAGGGAATGGTTTCATGGCCAACATCGCCACTGGGATCGGTGTAGGTATCTTTACTCCAAATGGGCAGATGACATTGCTTCAAACTCAAGTGGCACAGACATATTTACCTCGACATCCCTAGAGGGCTGAATCTGGACCATGATTGGATTAAGAGTAACTATTAGCTTTTTTGGGTTATCACTTTTTGCGATCAACTCGATCGATCTCTCGAGATCCCAATCATCCTCTAAATCATGTGAACACATCCACCCTTATGGTCTTGTAGAGGGTTATTTCGGTCATTTAGAGAAGATTCCTTTGCCACAATAATCTTATTGTCAGTTAGATCCTGGATCTTGTATTTCAGAGAATAACATTCATCGATGGTGTGTCCTTTCATGCCAGAATGGTATGCACTGGATTTGTTTGGATTAACCCACTGAGAAGGGTTCTCAAGAGTTCTAGCAGGGATGTGGGTGACATAACCAGCAACTTTGAGTCTCTCATACAACTGGTCAATAGGTTCAACAATGGTTGTGTATTGTTTAGGAGGTCCGCGATCAAAATTTGATCGAGCTCTAAGGAAGTTTTGGCATGTAGGAGGTGATTGATAGTGGGATGGTTGAGTGTTGTAGGCTTGATAAACATGTGCGAGTTTGGAATATCTAGGTGAAGTAGGCTGATATGTGAGAGGTGGAGGTAATTGATAAGTGGGTGGTGAAGATTAGTAAGAAGGTGAGGGTGCTTGGTAATTCGGAGTTGGTTGATATGTGAGTGGCGGTATTGGGTAGGTTTGGTATTTGACGGGAGATTTGGTTCTCTGTGCCACCATTACAGCTCCTATGTCCCTTTTCTTGGACACAACTCCTAACTGTAAATCCTTATTTGTAGCTTGCAAGGCTTCAAAGTTCGTGACCATACCACTTTTCATGCCCTCTTCGATCCTTTCTCCCAGCTTGACGATGTAAGAAAATTTATGTACCTCGATCATCATCAGTCTTACATAATATTGCGGGTCCTAAGCGTAGACGAAGAATTTATTCATCTGTTCCTTTTCTAAGGAAGGTCTGACCTTAGCAGCTTTAGACCTCCAACAAGTAGCATACTCGCAGCATGTTTCTATAGGCTTCTTCGTTAGATTCTGAATGTAGAATACGTCCAACACATTCTCTGTGTTGAACCTAAACCTGTCCATAAAGTCAGATGCCATATCTACCCAGCTCGACTACTTCTTTGGATCTTCGCTAATGTACCGAGATAGAGCATCTCCCTTCAAGCTCCTTATGAATAGCTTTTTGTGGATTATTTTGTCTTTCCATACTCCAACCAACTTGTCACAATATGTTTTCAAGTGGAATCTTAGATCCCATGTACCATCAAACATCTCAAACATAGGAGGTTTGTATCCCTCGGGCAGTTTGATATTAGATTGTATGCAAAGATCTTAGTAGTTCAGCCCCTCAATTCCCTTACTTCCTTCGACACCTATAATTTCGCTAGTCGATTTCTTATGTTCTTCAACCAGGTTTTTGATGAGTGAGTCTTTATCGTCAGATTCAGATGTGTTTGAGATGGGTTGGATGGAGTGTGGCATAGTCTCCATGTAGATAGAGGTATTATAATGGATGTGGCGGTGATCATTGGTGGAGTTCAAGGGTTCTGGGATGAGTAGTGGGGTGTTAGTATGGCAGGTGTTGTAGTGGTAGGGAGGAGCGGGATGGTTTTGTTGCTTTGGGATGTTCTATAGAGGTGTAGGGTTCTGAGCATTTTGGAAATTAATATCTGGAGTGGTGAGGGAAAATGACAGATTTGCGAGACTCTAAACCTGATCAAGTTCTTCTTGGAATTTTCGCAGCTTTTGTTCAAGTTGGGATGCATTTTCCTTAAGAACTAGAGTATTGTGACCATGAGTGACCATTACCCGTTCAATTGAGTTCTTCTTTCTAGCATTGTTCAAATCTTCCATCTTCCCTTTGTTCTTGTTTTTCACGGGACTAAGAGGAGGAGTGGGTAGAGGGCCACTGGATCTCGTAGAATAAGATGATGTTGCCAGAGTGCACGAACTAACCTTTGGGGAGGGGAATAAAAAAAGGTAACAAATTAGTGAGGATTATAAAAAGCATTGTGATATTTAAACACATAGTGCAAAATATAAACTGTGTCCTAATTTGGGAACCTCTTTATGCCCGAGGTAGACCTAGCGACAAATTAATTTGGAGAACTTAGAATTCTAAAGGCCTCATTTTATTGATAGAAAAATATGATGAATCCAAAATTGACACTAAATAACAGAAAATAAAAGTCACTAACGTCCATTGGCCTTATTACATTAAATAAAAATAAGAAAACTCCTATTTATTTGGTCCCAAAAGGACCTTCCCCATATTCGGCATCCCTAGCTCCATCGAACAGCTTTCCCAACTCGCAAAGTCCCAGCAATAGGTAGGCTCTGGCTAGATGTACGCCTTCGTTTCCTTCAGCATTTTGGCACTCTTCAACCATCTTGAGAAATTTCTTCTCCAACTCCACTATGCCTCGCTCCAGTATCCCAATCACTTGTTGGTACTGACAGCCATGTCTTTCCACTCTTCAATCAGCTTTTGGTTGGCTTCTTTTATCTCACGATGCTCGGTTTTGCATTCTCGGATCCTCTTGCATAGTTGATTGCATTTGAACTATGCTTCGGCCTTTTCATCTATGATCTTGTGACCTTAGATAAATCTGGGCTGGCCTAGACCATTATGATTATCCTCCAAACAGCCTGAATAGTAGGGAGCACAACCAGCATGGTATCTATCTGGCTCGATGGTATCCTTCCCCGTGACGATCTTGCAGTGGCATATATGTTGAGCCTGGTACTTGTATGGACTGTCATCATCCTAAAAGTCAGCCCGAAAGTGATTCATCTTGTCAACCTTGGGTACAACCTACTTTTTACCCGCTTGTCTCATAACCCAGAGAGGGATGTAAGCGCACATTCCTCTCAGGACAATCAATATCAGAAAAGGTGCATCTCTGGATCGGGCAATGTACTCCTCGGTCTAAAACTACTCGAACATCCATTGCTCCTGGTCCGCAGTCAGATTTTTGAAGAGCTCGACCTATTCTCTAGCATTCTATGGTTGGGCAAACATATTGGGCATGTAATTCATTCGCTTCAGATGATGAAAAGTGATATTATTATCCTAGTCCCTTCGATGAATTTGTTGTCTGTATTCACCCTTTTGGAGATGCTCCATGAGCCACAGTTGAAGCAGCAAATTGCAGCCTTCAAAGTGATTGGCTCCTTGTTAACACCTTTCTAGAGATCGATATATTTTCACAGGATCATGGGCACAATTCTGAATGGTTTCCCGCCAATTCCTTCCATTAAGGTCTTAGTTACCATAGCTAGTCTGGTGTGGATTCTTTCTTTCTTCATTCGAAACACCATCAACCCCAGGAAGCAAAACATGAATACAAAGACCCTTATGTGAATATTTCCCTAATAATGTGAAGACAAACTCATTAGGATAGGTACGATAGGATTTGCTGTGACCGTACCTATCGCACAAATAATCAAAAAGGATGTATGATTCCTTCAAACATATCAGTTCTGGATTCTTTTTCAAACCCATCATTTTGAGGAAACCCCTACCCTTATAATTCTCAGGCATTAACAAACCCGAAGTTTCCCATGGTGTACCGGCCAATCCTCCTATTTTTTCTAGCAAAGGCGTCATTTCGATGTCCCTGAAGTGGAACACGTGCCTCTCACAATCCCAAAATAAAGTAGCAGCTTCTATGACCTTGTTGTTGGGTTAGATTTACAGGAAGGAAGGTAGGTTGCCTCGATATTTTCGAACAAGGGTCTGATCATTAAAGTGAAGATCCTCCCACCATCTTAGCAATTTTTGGTGGATGTTGGTGACCATGCCGAATCTGGGACTTCATGCCTCATATTTCTGCAAGACAAAATAGTTAGGCCCTTACCCCCACCGGACTTGACTATTTAATATTAACAATTGGCATAATTTATTTAGTTCTCCAAATAAATGCACAGAACGTAGTAGTGTCCATTTTGGTTTGGAGACCCAATGGACTTTGGACAACGCTATCTTAAAGAGTCATTATGTAGACAACATAGCTGACTCGGCTAAGTTTGACCATGATGCATGCATAGTTAAACAAAGTAAGGTTTCTATTGGGTTCTAGACTGGTACCATTGAGCAAACAACTTAGAGGGTAAAGGCACGGAACCTTCGACGACGTGGTTGATAGACTGATTTTACCACAAGTATGACTTTTTTAGATTGGGGGGGGGGGGGTGATAATATCACAAGAGCGCAATCAATCATTATAAGCGTTGCTATGGGATATGTTTGACACGAATGGAATATGATGTTGAGCATGATTATATAATATTTATAACATGTTGTCACGTATTTGCACGTTTAAGAAAGCAGTAAAATAGAATAGCTTCATAATTTAAACCAGAAGTAAAAGAAAGTAGTAAAGGAAAGAAACAAAAGACAAGTTAGTTTTGAAATTGAAAAGGGAATTGAATGCTTAAAGGAATTAAACAAGCAATGGTACATAAAGAAGCATAAATTCACAATGATATCTGAAATGGTAAAAGCCTAAAGGTCCCCAGCGGAATCACCATGCTGTCGCACCCCCTTTTTCTCGTGAAATCGGGTTTATGACATTTGAAGGGATAACTCGTTCCTTTTGGGAACTGGGTTTACATTTAAAGAGTTGCCACCTAACGATTAGGGTGCATTAGGACACCAATGAAGTTTGATTTGAATAACCAGAGATAGGGTAAGGGCTTGAAATTATTCTAAGGAGAAGGTGTTAGGTACCCCTCAGATCCACTAGTATGGTTCCCGGACAGTTAAGTATTGTGAATTAAGGTGCAGTCAATGAATAAACAGATAAGGCTCAAATAAGAGGGAATTTCAATACATAATGGTTTGAAAACAAAGTGTGAAAGAACAATTAAAAGAGATGATTTTCATTAAATAAGGAATTACAACATTAAAGAATAAAAAGGAAGTGGGGGGGGGGGGGTTCGTAGGTTTATTAAAAATATGGATCACCCCTCACAATGTCCACTAATTACTCCTCGATGAGGGGCTACACATGACATTATCGCGTGGTCATCATATCCTTATCTACCATTCCCACCCTTTAAGGAGTTAAAGCTCGGATTGGTCTCGATTTGTTATTGCATGCTACTACCCGCCCCATTCTAATTAGTCTCGAGGCACTTAGGGCTACTAATCCTAAATGGGAGGGGTGACAAGTTGGATTTTAACGTGTTTTATGCTCCTACTTGCCTATGCTTTGAATATAAATTGTTACAAAATAGACCCAAAAAGGCTCACAAGTTGCGCTTGATTGCAGGTTTGACCGACAAAGTGACAAAAAGTCAATGATCGATTCAAAAGGAATGAAACCAGCTCAAATAGCAAAGACCAAGAAATTTGAGGGAAAGCAAGCCTAGTGCGGACCAGACAAATTCAAATGCGACCACACTAGCTGGTGAGAGAGTTGGCAAAATAGGCTTCAGGCAACACGACCACGGTACACATCTCGCGGTCCATGGTGAAGGCTTCGCGACCACACTACCTTTCTATGCAGTTCGTAGACGAGAGATTCAGAGAGGTTGATAATGGTCAAATCCAAGCAATGCTGTAAAGCCCTGTGAAAATTTCCACTCAAAACCTGAATCTCATAGTGCCTAGCTAGGGCTAGGTGTTAGAAACTCATAAAATTTCATAGAGCTCATCTATGCATTTAAAAATCAAGAATCAAAGTTTTCCAAAAAAGTGCAAATATGCGACCTAGAATATGACGCATATCAGGTATGCAGACCACATTTCAACCATAGAGTGAGTCTGTGTGTTAGTTAATTTGAGGTTGAAAATGCGGTCCATTATGCGATCACATAACCGATATGCGGACATCATAGTCATCGCATACTTCCCTTTGGATTTTGTGAATGTCAGTTCTTCGGTGCATTATACGATCATAGAATGGGTATGTGGACCATATTCAAGTCGCATACCCAAACAGAACGTCCAGATTTTGGGAGCCTTTCTGTGGTCCAATCTGTGGCCTACATTTTTAATCAGCGATTGCATTTTCGACTCGAGGCTCCAATTTTCTAATTTTTAACCCGACTCCTATTGTTATATTCGATATTATAGCTCATTTTGAACATTTTTCTGAGCATTTCTAGAGTGAGAGAGAGGGGATCTTAGAGAGGGAAAGTTCTTCCTATCAAATTACTCCAATGAATCTTGGTAAATCCTTGGAGATAATCAAGTAAAGGCATCTTATCTTCATCCCAAAAGGTAGGGCTTCATCATCTTAGTTCTTATTTCTACACTCAGCTATAAGGGGGTTAGTAGTAAGGAAATTCATAGGTATAAGAATTAATTTCTTATATGCATATCAAAACTTAGGGTATTGGGAAAGAGTAAACTAAAAAGGAAACAATTGGGGTATAATATGATAAAAAGTCTCTCTCGAAAAGGGGCCTAGGATCATATTGAACCTCTAGTGTTCAATATTATGCTTGAACCAAGATAGAATCTCAACCCGTCTCTAGTTCTCGATTTAATTTGTGATTCATGCATCATAGGTCGAAGTGATAAGAAATCCAAAAAATTATAAAGAATAAGGAAAGCTGTATTGAGGTGTGTATGGCTAAAACCCCATTTTATTAGAAATTCAGCTCCGTTGGCATTACAAAAGTGTGGTAAGATTTGAATTGGTTAATGTATTGGTTGTTATTGCCCGTTAATTGATTTGTAATTATATAAAAATTTACATGAAGAACGTTTCGCAATGTGAGTAATGTACAATACCTGATATTTAAGAATGTGTGAAGAATACAATTATGTGTTGAAATGCTTACGCTATAAGCCAAGATCGAAAATGAGAATTTATCCATGCTAGTTATGTGCTCACCTACATGTGCTTGCAACTTGAATTACTTTTGTACATGCCTATGATCACAACTTGTAAGATGAATATTGAAAAAGGAAAATAATGTGATAATGGTGGCCTTTGGTGCCAAGGAATTAATATAATATATGTGAAATAAAGATTCAGATGTGATGACTAATGAGAAAGGAACAACTCCTAGGTAAGGCGGCCTAGCCAATTGGGTCGTGATTGGACACCATGCTACAAACATAAGGGTAATGTGCTGATTTTGAATCCCAGATAAGGGAATTGAAATGGTAATTGAGATATATGCCTCCAATGAGGAAAACTAGCTGGTTGGGTCGTGATCGGACTCCGCTCAATATAGCGGTGGTATTGAGAACAATGATGAGCATACGAAAGAGAAGCCCCAAATTGAGCTATGGAAATTATGTGAAAATTATAAGATTTGCATACTTGATTTAATCATGAAACTTGCTTGTACTTTCTTGGTAGTTCTTTCTAGTAAAATGGTGTTTAGTTATATATACTAGTACTATTCCATGGTACTAACATCCCTTTTGCCGAGGGTGCTACATTTTTAAATGAATGTAGGTGGCTCCATAGCGGATAGTGCTGATAGTGTGTAGCAGAGTATCCTTCTTCACAAAGTCTTGGTGAGTCGGTTTCTCGTCCAAGGAGGGTTATATCATGTATTGTTTTGTTATTATGTACGTCCACTTTTGAGGTATAACCGGGGCCTTATTGCCTGCACTGTTATTCTTATCTTTTGTATCCTTTGAGGCTCCGTTGACATATGTGTGGGTTATGTACTGGTATTTGGGGAGTCTAGTAGCGATGTTGTAGTTCTACAATCTGGCTATTTATAAATTGTAACTTTATAAGAATCTTTGAAGTTAACCTATCTACGGTTAAATGTAGAGATGTGAAATGAACTAAAGATGTTGAATATACTATCTTTCCTTCTATAAATAAATGAAAACTCGATTTTCGCATTCATATTATGTTGGGTAGGAATTGTTGATAAGGTTTTCTCAGTTAGGTTCACTCGATTGAGCGCATGTCGTGCCTCCTGAGGTTGGGGCATGACAAACTTGGTATCAAAGCCTAAATTTTTATAGTGTCTTAGGATGTCTCGGATCCGTGTCTGGTAGAGTTCTTCTTATCGGTGTGTAGTCGACCACATCTATATATTGGAGGCTACTTGGGCATGTAGAAAAAACACCCTTCTTTGATATTCCGGATTGTGCAGTGAGACTGTTTCTTTTCCTAACCAATACATTGTTCTATATTTCAGTAAATGGAACCTAAGAAAGCGAGGATTGACCAAGAAGCCAATTCCATTCCAGGAGTGGCTGATGATTCAGTGCTTGATGTTGCGGGTGACGTAGTCGCCCAATTATTGCTCTGCCGGATCTTTCTATTCTAGAACAGGCTACTTCAGTTCCTACACCTACGGAGGGTACCACTATCTCTCCCGTTGATACTTATGTCTTGCCTCCAGCCCTAGATTCTGGTTCTAGTATTTCCGATGGGATCTTAGGGGAGCTATTCAGATGCTGACCCAGTTAGTGGCCTCTCAGGCCCAGAGGTCAAATGTTGTGCCCAGTTCATCGAGCCAGCGAGGGGATTATACTAGTTCCATGATAAATAGATTCCTTCAGTTAGACCCTCCGGTATTTACAATTGCCCATCCAGAAGAAGACCCCCCAGGATTTCATTGATGAGATGCACAAGACCCTCAGGGTGATGCGTGCAACCGAGACAGAGGGAGTGGAGCTGGATACCTACCGTCTAAAAAGGGTTTCTTATTCGTGGTTCGAGTTGTGGGAGGATTCCCGAGAGGAGGGGCATCCTCCGGCGAAGTGGAGTGAGTTTTCATATGCCTTTATGGATCATTTCTTGCCCGCTGAGACAAGGGCAGCTCGGACAGTAGAGTTTGAACATTTGAGGCAAGGTAGCAGGAGTGTGTGAGAGTACCATAAGGAGTTTGCTCATTTATCAAAGTATGCCATTCATATGTTTCCCACAATGGATCCAAGGGTGCGCTAGATTTTCTAGGGACTTAATTCTTTGACCATTAATGAGGCTTTTACGGCTACACTAAATTTTGATATGAATTATGGGAAGATGGTAGCTTTTACTCAAGCCACAGAGAACCACAAGCTAAAGAACAAAGTGGAGAGAGAGGGTAACAATAAGGCCTGGTCTACGGGAAATATGGGAGAGTCACTAGGAGGGGGGAAGATCAGCTTTCAAAGGAGGATCATCAGGGCCTTCCTAGTCAATTGCACAGTCTTCAGCTAGTGCACCGCTATCGGAGCCTAACCAGTAGTAGTGGAGTTGTTTTAGGCCTAATCAGGGCAATAAGGGATCCCACTAGTGGGGTAAGTCAGGAGAGAGGTTTTAGCAGCAACAGAGGTCCCCATGCCCCAGGTGCAGGAAGATACACTCGGGAATTTGCTATATGCAGTTGCCCATATGCTATGGATGTGGGATAAGGGGACATATTTAGAGGAAATGTCGTGTGTCTCGCCAGGGAGTAGGTAGGGGCACAACTCAGCCCTCTAGTCCAGCAGCTGCTACATCTTCAACCCCCTCCCCATCTCGAGGTACCCCAGCACCTTCAAGGCGTGGTGCAACTAGGGGTGGTGCGTAGAGTTCAGGTGGACTCAATCAGTTCTATTCTATGAGTGGTCACTAGACTGTAGAGGCCTCCCAAGATGTTTTCAAAGGTATTCTGACTATCCAATCTCATGATGTGTATGCACTAATTGACATCGATTCCACCTTATCCTATGTTACCTCTTTTGTTACTATGGAATTCAGGATAGAACCAGAATAACTTCATGAACTATTCTCAGTATCTACCATGGCTAGAGAGCCAATTTTGGCTGCTAGAGTCTATAGTGGGTGTGTACTCACGGTGCGGGGTAGGGATACCACGGCTGATCTTGTTGAGCTAGGGATGGTCGACTTTGATGTAATAATGGGGATGGATTGGCTTTATTCATGCTTTGCTAAACATGACTGTCGTACTAGAACTATCATGCTTGAATTCCCTGATGAGCTCGTTATTGAATGGAAAGGAGATACTGTAGTTCCTAGAGGTCAGTTTATTTCCTACCTTAAGGCAAAAAAAGATTATAAAAAGGAGGGTATCTATCATCTAGTTCGGGTTGCAGATAACAATGCCGAGGCGCTTAGCCTTGAATTTATACCAGTTGTGAATGAATTCCCGGATGTCTTTCCAGATGAGTTCCCTGGAATTCCTCCAGATAGGGAGATTGATTTTGGATTGATGTGATTCCAAGCACATAGCCTATATCAATTCCACCTTACAGAATGGCACCAGCAGAATTGAAAGAGCTAAAGGAGGAATTGAAGGATTTGTTAGAAAAAGGGTTTCATCCGGCCGTGTTTGTCACCATGGGGCACACCGGTCTTGCTTGTGAGAAAGAAAGATGGATCGTTGCGGATGTGTATTGACTACCAGCAATCAAAAAAGTCACAATCAAAAACAAATATCCTCCACCAAGAATAGATGACTTGTTTGATCAATTGCAAGGTGCTACGTGTTTCTCGAAGATTGACTTGCAGTCCGGGTATCACCATTTAAAGATAAGCGAGCGAGATATTCCAAAAACAACCTTCAGAACTTGGTTGGGCACTTTGCATTTATTGTAATGTCATATGGGCTAATAAATGCTCCGACAACTTTCATGGACCTTATGAATAGAATCTTCAAGCCCTTTCTAGACTCCTTTGTGATAGTGTTTATTGATGATATCCTTGTGTATTCCCGAAACCAGGAGAACCATGCTGCCCATCTCAAGGCCATTTTGTAGACTCTTCAGCAACATCAATTATATGCAAAATTTTCAATATGTGAATTTTTGCTTGAATCTGTCGAGTTCTTGAGCGATGTTGTTTCTAGGGAAAGAATTTAGGTTGATCCTCAGAAGGTTGCAGCAGTAAAGAATTGGCCTAGACCTACCACTCATACTGAGATTTGCAATTTCTTAGGCCCAGCCGGGTACTATAGAAGGTTTGTGGAGGGGTTCTCTACTCTTGCCTCTCCATTGACTAAATTGACACAGAAAGCAGTTAAATTCCAGTGATCCGATGCTTGCGAAAAGAGTTTCCAAGAATTGAAGTCAAGGTTGACAACAACACCGGTGTTAGCCTGCGAGAGGGTATTGAGGGGTTTGTAGTGTATTGCGATGCTTAAAGAGTTGGACTTGGGTGTGCGTTAATGCAATACGGCAAGGTTATAGCCTATGCTTCTGGGAAACTCAAGAATCATGAGAAGAACTATCTAACCCATGATTTAGAGCTGGCAGCTTGGTGTTTGCTAAACGATTTGGAAGCATTATTTGTATTGGGTCCATGTGGATTTATTTATGGATCATAAGAGCCTTCAATATATTTTCAAGTAGAAAGAGTTGACTCTGAGGCAAAGAAGATGGCTAGAGTTACTCAAAGACTATGACATGGATATTCTCTATCACCTGGTGAAGGCTAATGTGATGGCAGATGCACTTAGCCAAAAATCTATGGGGAGTTTGGCACATTTAGGGGCATATCAGAGGCCGTTAGCCAAGGAGGCCAACAAATTGGCCATCTTGGGAGTTCTCCTTGTGGACTCCAATGAAGGAAGGGTAATTATACAAAATAGAGTTGAATCATCGCTTGTAGCAGAGGTGAAGGAAAAACAATTCAACGATCCATTGTTAGCATAGTTGAAAAAGAAAATTCACAAACATAGGACCACAATTTTTTTCCTTTGGCATGAATGATGGTACCCTACGGTACCAAGACCGTCTATGTGTTCCTGATATTGACGGTCTTGGGCAAAGGATCATGGAAGAAGCTCACACATCCAGGTATTCCTTGCACCCAAGATCTACGAAAATGTATCATGATCTTAAGGAAATTTATTGGTGGAATAACATGTAGAGGGATGTGGCGGATTTTGTGGCAAGATGTCTAAATTGTCAATAAGTAAAGGCCGAACATGAAAGGCCCGGTGGATTGGCTCAAAGCATGGAAATTCCAATGTGGAAATGGGAGATGATCAATATAGATTTTGTGGTAGGGCTACCGTGCACTTCATGCTGGTTCAACTCAGTTTGGGTGACCGTGGATCGACTCACAAAATCAGCGCACTTCTTTCGAGTTAAATCTACCGACATAGTGGAACAATATGCTTAGTTATATATCAGGGAAATAGTCAGATTACATGGCACTCCATTTCGAATCGGGGGGCTCAGTTCACGGCCAACTTTTGGAGGAAATTTCAGCAAGGTTTGGGTACGCAAGTAAACCTTAGCACATCTTTTCATCTTCAAGCCGATGGGCAAGCTAAGCGGACTATTCAGACGCTTGAAGACATGTTGCGTGCTTGTACTATCGATTTCAAGGGTTGTTGGGATGACCATTTACTGCTCATAGAATTTTCTTACAACAACAACTTCCATGCTAGTATCCAGATGGCACCATTCGAAGCATTATATAATAGGAGATGTAGGTCTCCTATCGGATGGTTTGAGGTTGGAGAAGCGGAATTGATAGGGCCAAACCTCATGCATCAGGCCATGGAGAAAGTTAAGGTTATTAAAGAAAGGTTGAAAACTGCTCAAAGTCACCAAAAGTTCTATTCGGATGTGCGTCGTACAGACTTAAAGTTTAAAGAAGATGATTGGTACTTTTGAAGGTTTATATGAAAAAAGGGAAATTGAGTCTGAGGTGTGTTGAACCATATAGAATCATTCAGAGGATTGGTCAGGTAGCATACAAGCTCGAGTTGCTACTCGAGATGTCATTGAAACACCCTATTTTTCATATGTCCATGTTGAGAAAGGTAGTGGGAGATCCTTCCACCATTGTGCCAGTTAAGACCGTTGAGGTTAATGAAGAATTATCGTATGAAGAAGTTTAGTTTCTATTCTTGATAGGCAGGTTCAAAAATTGAGAAATAAGAAAATCACGTCTGTGAAAGTATTATAGCGGAACCAGCAAGTTGAGGAATCCACTTGGGAAGCCGAGGATGACACGAAAAGGAAGTATCCACATTTGTTTGAATAGTCATGTAATAGCTATTAAACATTTAATCCTTATGAATTCCTATCTTTTGGCCTGATCTTTATAGAACCGTTTCCTTTTAATTAAATGATTGCCTATATGGCCAGGGTTGATGTTGCACGAGTTGTACTATATTTGTGAAGTATGTTTATGTTGATTATAATGTGTTTCTAGGGCTCTCCGACAGGTGGATAGGCCTAAATACAAAGGAAACTCTGACAAAATTTTTGGAAATATAGAGAGTTAGCTAAATTTGGGGGCTGGCAATATGTGTCAGGTTATGGAGAGCAGAAGATTGCACTAAGACTGTTAGTAAGTGAACCTTGATCCTCATTCGATGACAAATGATCTTAAGTCGGGGAGGATGTAATGCCTCGTGAAATTTTTTTCTCAAAACCCAAATATCGTAGTGCCTAGCTCGGGCCATGTGTTAGAAACTCATAAAATTTCTTAGAGCTGATATATGCATTTAAAAATCAAGAATCAAAGTTTTCCAGAAAAGTTCAAAAATGCAGTCTAATATGCGGTCGCATATCAAGTTTGCGGACCTCATTTCTACCGCAAAGTGAGTCAGTGTATTAGTTAATTTAAGGTTGAAAATGTGGTCCATTATGTGATCGCATGGTCGTCGCATAATTTCCTTTGGATTTTGTGAAGGTCAATTTTGTGGTGTATTATGCGATCGCAGAACGGGTATGCAGACAACATTCCGGTCGCATACCCAAATAGAACATCCAGATTTTGCGAGACTTTTTGCGGTCCAATCTGCAGCCCACAATTTCCACTCTACCATCGTAGATCTGACTTGGGCTCCAATTTTCTAATTTTTTACCCGACACTCTTATTGTTGTATTCAATATTATAGCTCATTTTGAAAATTTTTCTAAGAATTTCTAGAGTGAGAGAGAGGATATCTTAGGGAGGGAAAGTTCTCCCCATCAAATTACTCAAAAGAATCTTGCTAAATCCTTGAAGATAATCAAGTGATTGCATCTAATCTTCATCCCAAAAGGTAGGTCATCATCATCTTAGTTCTTATTTCTACACTCAGCTATAAGGGGGTCATTAGCAAGGAAATTCATGGGTATAAGAATTGATTTCTTACATGCATATCAAAACATAGGGTATTGGGAAATACTAAACTAAAAAGGAAACAATTGGGGTATAATATGAAAAAAATCTCTCTCGAAAAGGAGCCTAAGCTTATAATGCACCTCTACTGTTCGATATTATGCTTGAACCAAGCTAGAATCTCAACCTCGTCGCTAGTTCTCGATTTAATTTGTGATTCATGCATCAAAGGTCGAAGTGATAAGAAATCCAAAAATTTGTAAAGAATAAGGAAATATATAATAATGTATGTATCGCTAAAACCCCCGTTTATAAGAAATTGAGCTCCGTTGGCGTTACAAAAGTGTGGTAAGATTTGAATTGGCTAATATATTGGTTGTTATTGGCAGTTAATTGATTTGCAATTATATACACATATGCATGAAGAACGTGTCGCAATGTGAGTAATGTACCATACTTGATATTTAATAATGTTTGAAGAATACAATTATGTGTTGAAATGCTTACGCTATAAGCAAAGATCGAAACTGAGAATTTGTCCATGCTAGTTATATGCTCACCTACCCGTGCTTGCAACTTGAATTACTTTTGTACATGCCTATGATCACAACTTGTAAGATGAATATTGAAAAAGGAAAACAATGTGATAATTGTGGACCTTGGTTCCAAGGAATTAATACAATATATGTGAAATAAAGATTTAGATGTGATGACTAATTAGAAAGGAACAACGCCTAGGTAAGGCGGCCTAGCCAATTGGGTCGTGATTGGACACCATGCTACACACATGGTGGTAATATGCTGATATTAAATCCTGAATAAGGGAAATGAAATGGTAATGCAGAGTCCCTCTACCGGTTCGCTACGCCCCGAGTCATTTTTACCAGTGACTTCAACGACGATGACAACGAGAAAGGAGGTCTTCAAATCCGTGAATAGTGATTCAGTCACTTTTCCTCAAGCACTTTTATCGGAATCCGGCGTTGGATTGTAGCAATTTTGGTGTCAAAAGAAGCGTCTTTTCTTTGCACACAATCCCCATTTGTTTTTGTTTTCAAACTCATAATCGATTTTTCCAAATCTTAGATTTGGTGCATCAGTTACTGTAGCAAAACTAAATCAGGGCAGATTTGTTTCAATTTTGTTTTCTATTTTTGCTTTCATGTTGATGGAGTTTTGAAGAACCATGGATGCATCGTCCTCTCCCCAGCCTTTGGATGGGGGAGAGCCATCAACAAAACTTACACATGCTCTCCAAATCAAAACAAAAACAGATCCCTTTCACCGCATATCTACAAAACTCAAACCGGTCCAATTCATTCATGGTGAACCTATTGTAATTTATACCATAAAGGAAAGACAACAATTTTCTGTTGAGGAAGGCTTACATCAATCAGTAGTGATGAAACTATATACAGGAGCTCCAGAACTGAATGAGCCATGACATCTGCTGCCCAAACACTTAGGTGTTAAAGGTTGATGCATCATCGGTTTACTCACACCAAGACAATTACTCCTAAGGTTTGATCGTTATGATGATTATGTAATTGCCTTATCTCAATTAGTTAATTATATGATGTATAGGGTATGCATCATCAATATAGTGTATTTCCATGGATGATTGGTTATAATCCAAAGGAGGAAACAACATAATTAGTGGTTTGGATATCGATGTCGAATCTTTCACTAGATTTGTTTGCGATGCCTTCTTTGTTGTCTATCGCATCAGCTTTAGGAAAACCAATTGCCATATATATGGCAACACAAACTAAGTCGAGACCTACAACTAAGGTGAGAGTGATTTTTGACTTAATGGACAAACACCCTACTCGTGTGAGAGTTCAAAGCATTGATAACCATTCTGGAAATGTTTTGGAATTTTTCCAGCAAATCGTCTATGATAAATTGCCTTTGTATTGTAATGGTTGTAAGCGCCAGGGTCATGATGAGACTACCTGCAGATTAATTTTGAAACAAAATAATGGTGATGCTCATAATGAGGAACATCAAATCACTGGTGATAAATACATAGGAGATTTAACACCACTATTGAAAGCGATTGATGAAAGGGTTACTGCTAAGAGTTCTCAAAATGTAACTGGGCAAAGTAACTCACACCCAACCTCTTTGGATCCTGATGCTGATCGACCTAACAAATAAAAAGTAGTTCATACAATTGAAACTATAGGGAAAAATATTGGAATGGCTGCTTCTGGTGCATTTGGTGTAGCAGCAACACTTGATGTAATGCATGCTGATCATGCTCTTGCTAGAGGGTCCCAGTTGAATGAAAGAGGCTATGAAATGGCTACTGTGAATCATGAGGACAGGGGGTACTTTCACAGGCTGGAAATCCAGTTTTGGATAATGCAAATTCTCTGCATACAGCTGTTGTAAATGCTTCAGTTGATGGTGCTGTTAGTCATCGAACTGTTGCATCTGTGGAAAAAATTATTGCTGCAGCAGTCCAAACTGGTGACGTCAAGAAGAGCTTTGATGAGAAGCTACACTCGACTCAACAGATGAAGGATGCTAACATGCATTTAGCAAAAACTACAACTGTTGCATCATCTGCAACAGACTTACAAGAGGCTGTTGATCGACCTGAGGAACCTGTGCAAATTAACTCTAATGATCAACCAAGTTTGGGATAGTGCTCAGGGGATAAGGCCTAAAAAATTGTACCTGTAGTTGAGGTACAAAATTTGGGCAGTAACACAACTGGACAGAGTAAAAGAGATGGTTGGAAAGTGGTAAACAACAGAAAATCTCCTACAAAGAAAGGATCATCTCCAAATATGCATAACCAATGTCCTCGAACAAATGACTTACAACTTGGCTCCACTCCTAATTGTTTTGAGCCCCTTGCTACACATTTGGGTAGTGAATTTAAAGGAGCATCCGGAAAACTCATGCTCTCATCTGGAAACATGAGGGACAGAGTTGCTAAATCAAAATTTTAGAAAGAATACCGGGAGGAGGATGATAAAGAGGACTGGGGCGAATTTGCTGGTTACTCTTCTGAAGAAAGTGACCAAGAGGTTGATCAAGATAGTGCAGGAGAGGACTTGGATGCTGTCAAACCGCAAGGGGCATCAATACACCGCAAATTAAACCTTAATGCTCCCGCATTCATCCCAAGATATTCACCTCCTGCTGGTACTACAACTGCAGGATCAGGAAGGGCTGTACAAGCTGCATAATCATCTCTCAAGCAGTCGACTAAAGGTGCTACTACAAGTCAAATGCAACTGCTAACAAACACTCAATCTGCTGCCATTAATACTGCAGTCGCAAAAATTAAATGTGAGCAGCAGCAACAGCAGAATGCAAGGAGATTAGGACCTGCTGCGACATCTTCAACCTTTGAACAACACAATTTTCTACAACTAGATACGACAAGTATGCAGCAGCACCAGAACAATCCCAATAATTTGGTTACCAGTTCAGACGATCCAAAGGCTTCAACAACTTCAAATTTTGGACAGCAGATAACGTTGGAAGAAAGAATGCTACTGGATCCATTGGAAAAGACAATATTGACAAAACCACAGGATGCAAATATTGTGATGGCCCAAGGCACAATCCAAATTTTGCCAAAACCAGTAAACATGGGAAAGGACACATATGAAGAAGAGAAGAGCATACAATTTTGCAAGAATGCCGCGCAAATGCAGCAAAACAGGGAGACTTATCACCCATGCACAATAGACGTAACAAAAAGCATCACACAAGAAAGAATAGTTGGGACAACAACGTGAGTGATGAAGCAATTGGTAGGAGACTTCCAATGAGAGATTCGAAACAAAAGAAGGCTGCACCAACTACATCCTCAACGTCCAACCGGTCAAAAAATAAGTCATGAATCTTGAAATCCTTCCGAAGAATTTTGACACTGATGACAAAGAATTACAATTTCATAATTTCACAAGTTTGGCAAAGAAGGGACAACAATTTAATTCTATCCTCATTTTAGTCTTCCATTTATTAAGTATTATCATATGTAATATCATCACAGAATATGTTATAAATCCTGTGATGATCATACAATATTTGGTCCGTGCAAGTTCTTTTTTCTTACACGCTTGCTAGTAGATGAGGCTATTTTGGCCTCAATAGGATTTGTCAGGTAAGGTTTAGCGCGGTTTTGTTATATGGGTAACAAGACCGATGCTATTGTCCCCCTTATTTTACTTTTCCTAACTGTTGTATTTCTTTTCTTTTATTAATATAAAACTAACCCTAGGCTCTTGCCTAGCAGAGCCAAAAAAAAAGAAAAAACAAATGGTAATGCTGATATATGCCTCCAATGAGGCAATCTAGCCGGTGGGGTTGTGATCGGACTCCGCTCAATATAGCGGTGGTATTGAGAATAGTGATGAGCATACGAAAGAGAAGCCCCAAATTGAGCTATGGAAATTATGTGAAAATTATAAGATTTGCATACTAGATTTAATCATGAAACTCGTTTGTACTTGCTTGGTAGTTCTTTCTCGTAAAATGGTATTTACTTATACATACTAGTTCTATTCCATGGTACTAACATCCCTTTTGCCGAGGGTGATACATTTTTAAATGAATGTAGGTGGCTCCATAGCGGATAGTGGTGATAGTGTGTAGCGGAGAATCCTTCTTCACAAAGTCTTGGTGAGACGCTTTCTCCTCCAAGAGGGGTTATAGTGATAAAGGGATCTAAGGCTTACCTAACTTGGGATTCGATAAGCCTTATTAAAGATACTCGATGCATCACCCAAATCGGAAGCATCTTTGACCCCTATGAAGCAACCACGGAAAAGGTCCTCCATTTTATGGGATGTTCCCACATGAGGGGTCCCCACGGCCTGGGCTTCCAGAATTTGCCCCTTGGAAAATGTGGGGAAGGGAGGTGAATCACTAATATCTATTTCCCCAAGCGAGTCACTTGTGGTGTTCTCTTTGTTTCAATGGGCTTCAAAATTGGCCCCTCTAGGTATGTCCACCAATTATCCGTCATAACGAGAGGCATCTTCAGCCTCTGATGACTTGGGGACTTTTCTCGGGCCATGTTCTAAGATTCCCTTGGTCATAGGATGAACCTCTTCAATTATCACTGGCTCAACGGCCTTTGGGACCTCGACGCTCATCTTTTGAGCCACCAGCTTAAAGGCGTCATTTTAATTTAGCTCTCCTTTATCTAGTAGTTGTTGAACTATATCTTAGGAAAGTGATATCTTTTTTTGACCTGCAAACTTTACTCTTCTTGGGATTTGGAGTATCGAAGGGCAAGACCCTTTTCCTCTTCTTATACTTGGCCGGCTTCAGGGCCTCCTTCTCCTCTTCGAACAGGGCTACATAGCAGTATTGTCTCTGAGACCTGTATGAAAGGAAACCAAGTAGAAATCAAAAAGAACCATTTCACAGAAAAGCATCAAACACAAGTAAAGAAGCTTACCGTGATTTTTAGCCTCCCATCTGTCTATTGCCAAACTGCACCACGAGTGCTCAGCTTACGAAGAGGTCGAGGCAGGTTCCCAAACCCAGGCTTCAAGGTTCAGGATTGCACCAGGGCACCTAAGAAACCACTGCATCATAGGAAAGGATGTTAATAAGAAAAGCCAAAAGAAACAAAATAATAAACAAAAGCTATAGGTAAATTTGTACTCATGCTTCATGTTCTGTTCTTCAGGGAATGGTATTTTCTCGGGTGGGATTATGTTGGAAGTCCTCTCTCGGACAAAGGGGTCCATCCATCCTCGATCCCTATCCTTAAGAATAGCACCTTTGTAGCCCGAGGTTGAAGCTTTATTAATCCGCCTCAATAGAGACGAGGTCTATAAAGTCTAATGAAATGGTCGATGGAAAAAGGCTTCTCTTCGACCTTGCTCACAAAACATCAAACCAAAATGACAATGTGCCAGAAAGAAGGATGGATCTGGCCTAGGGTTATTCGATATCAGTGGAAGAAGTCGAGGATTAAAATATCGACAGTGTTCAACGTAATGGTAAGTGAAAACACTTAAGAACCATTTCACATAAGTAGTGATTTCCTTTTCGGGGGTCAGAATCACTACCTCTTTGCCTTCCCAATGGAAATCTTTTTTCACATGCTTACGGTTGCCCTCAATTATCGAACATATATATCTCAACATTGGCTCACATCGACCAGGTACCAACAAGGGTTTCTCAACTTTGAAATGAAATAAGATCACACACCCCGGGAATACACTCCTCAATGCGTGGCTCCAACAGTGTTTTATTGCCGATCGGCCGCGATAAAGAAGTTTTCTCCTTTTGAGGAACGATTTTTGATGTTTTTACCATTTTTATGTGGATTCAGAGAAAGAATAAGATGAGATTTGTAGTTTTGAAGAAAGGTTTGGCAACGAGGCCTAGAAATTGTGCAAGAACGAAGAGGCTTAATTAGATGTGAATAACTTTGAAGAGCTATAGAAAGACTTGAAAAAATCATAAGGATTTTGAAGATTAGCTCAAGAAAAATTCAAGGTACAGTTTAAAGAAATGAGAAGAAGACCTATTTAAGGATTCACGATGACGGTTCAAAGGCACTAATGGTTGACTATCAACTGACGCTCGTTAATGATCTTGGGAATGCCGTGCCCCCTTTTTCTTGCAAAATTGAGTTTATGATATTTGGAGGGACAACTCGTTCCTATTGGAAACTGGGTTTGCATTTGAAGAGTCGCCACTTAATGATTGGAAGGCATTAGGACACCAATGGATTTTGATTTGAGTAACCAAGATAAGGTAAGGGCTTGAAATTATTCTAAGAGGAAGGTGTTAGACACCCCTCAGAATCCACTAGTGTGGTTCCCGGCCAGACAAGTATTGTGAATTAAGGTGCAATCAATGTATAAATAGATAAGGCTCAAATAAGAGGGGATTTCAATACATAATGGTTTGAAAACAAAGTGTGAAAGAACAATTAAAGGAGTTGGTTGTCTTTAAATAAAGAATTTCAATAATACAAATAAAGATATTAAAAATATGGATCACCCCACACAATGTCTGGTAATCACTCCTCGATAAGGGGCCACACGTGACATTATCGTGTTATTATCATATCCATATCTACCCTTCCCAGCCCGTTAAGGTATTAAAACGTGGATTGGTCTTGATTACTTATTGCATTCTATAGCCCATCCATTTCTATCAGTCTCGGAGGTACTTAAGACTACTAATCCCAATGTAGAGGGGAATTAGGCTTATTTGAAGCTTCAAAGGTAAAAAATTCTAGGGCGACATACAAAACACATACTGCATGTTTGGGGAAACATATAAACAAACAAAGGCTCATATATACCTCCTCAAAACAAGCACATAAAGTAGCATGTCCTACACCTACTGCTTAGGTCATATATAAAATACTAAAGATCAAGGAGATTAATTATTTGAGGCAGACTAGCCTATTACATAATTCAGAAAAGAAGTCCAAATTAGGCTTGTATCCTGGTTGTAGCGATTAACAAAAGCGGATACAGTTTGTGGTTATTACCTTAAGGCTTTCCTATATGTTTAGACGGGGTTCTATAGGCATTATATTTACTGAATTTAGAAGGTGACGAGACCACAGAAACTTGAAATAAATTGTTTGAAATCCTATATACATGCTTGCTAAACCTTTTGAAGCGAGGGAATTAGGTTTCTAAATGAAGTTTGCAGAATTAAATCACCTTATAGGCATGGTTTCTTTATATAGTCGGAATATGTAGGAATTAAAACACCATATAGGCATGTTTTCTATATGTAGGTTGAATTTGAAGAATGAAACACCCTATTAGCATGGTTTCTACCTTTGCATGCATAATTACCCAACCTTTTTACTAGCCAGCCCCAAATGTTATTACAACTTATTACAAACCAGAATAATAAATTACATCAAAAAATACAAAGAAAAGTGCAACCAGAGGAAGCCTGATTTGGACTTCCTCACTGAATTATGAGATAAACCAACTAAAAAATCACTGATCCAAAGACTTTCTCCAATTCGAGTGTGTCAGAGTTTCCTAATAGCCTCAATAGGACTTCGAGCAGTGCTCACACCCTAATTGTATCACCAGAATAGGGACAAGTGGAGTGTGGAAGTGTCAACCCTCATGCGTCCAAGTTTAGAGGGAGCTCATGGATCCCACGGCAAGGCTCACATGATGGGGGAGGACCTTAAGTCTAAGAGAGAGTGCAAGTGCAGAAACAGAGCTGTAAGAACTAAGGAAGTAAAGAAGAGTGAAAAAGGTGCTACGAAACAACCATTAACACTTCAAACAAGTTGATAATTTTGCACCAAAGAGGGTTCAGGGGGTTGGGAATTGAAAAGAACCTATGTACTTAGGCAAGAGTCACTTCTGGGCATATAAAGTAATATGGGTGATGTCATGCTTGCAAATCAACTAGAACACACAACATATAAAGATAACATGGAGGTCATGATACTAGGAGGACCAAGTTTGAGTCATGATCAACAATATTTGTTGTTGTCATGTCCCAAACAAACAACAAGCATCAAACACAATGGGGTAGGGGTTTAGGATTCATAATCCATTGATTCAGAATAGGATAAACAAAAATACAGCAGTCAAATAAATGTACTAAAATAGATACAAGCAGTATGCCGATAAGAATGCAAGAACATTAAGTAACCATGTTGTTGTTGGTGCTTAAAACTTAACTAGAATATACCATTTCAAAGAGGTAAAATGCAGTAAAGAAAGATAGCATGACTTGAAAAATAGCTTTGGCTTTCAGCCAGCTAAACAAGACACAGTGCAAGTAGTAAAGCAAGAGATAGTGTTTGGTGTAAGTGAGAGTTCAAAATTAAAAGTTTTCGTGTTTTTGCTAATGAAAGAGCATGGTACTTATAGTTTGAAAATAGGTAGAAAATAAGGAAAAGTTCATAGTTCAGCAGTAATAATGGAACTATGTGCTAATTACAATCAAATTAGTATAAGTACTTCCTTCGATTAAGGACTTTAAATTTAAACGTTAGTGAATAGAAAAACATTTAAGTAAAGAAATCAAGTAAAGCATCATATGCAGAATAGACAATAAGTACATAGAAGTTTAATTAATGGAATTACTAATGAAGCATCCCCGAAATACTCGGTTAACCCAAATAAGGTAAGAAAATAAAATAAAGTTGAAGAATATGGAGGTAATCAAAAATCAACACATAGTAAATCAGGGAATCAAGGATTTCCCAAGTTAAAAAACCGAAGAATCAGAAGTCTAAAGGAAAGTTTTATAATCAAGACAAGAAATAGGGAAATCAGTAAGGCAATACAAGAAATAATCAATTACATAACACACGAGTGCAATCAGAATTACACATGGAATGTTCTGAAATCAGTCCAAAACTGAAGGTTATTTTAGAGGGAATTCAGCATACAAATAGAGTACATTAACATTAAGCATGTGAGGCCAACTATGGAAAAGAGAATCTGCATACAATAACAATCACATTGTCAGTAGACACTGAACTATCGAATCATGGTAGTCACATAGGTCAATGTTTGTAACTTGGTAATAGAGAAAAGAAAGAGTATCAAGAGAATTCAAAGGTTCAAGTAAAGGCCCTTCTGAAAAAGCATAGTCGAATTTCAATGACAACAAGAAGTCAAAATCACGTAAAGAGATAGGTGCTGAAACTAAAAGGTTTTATATCCACTCGAGCAACTTCAAATAGATGAGGCAACTTCATACGGTATAATAGGCCCCAAAGAAATTAGGTTTTTTGAAACCAATCGAATTTAGAGATGATGAACCCACAGTTTTAAGGTTTTCAACACCAATCGAGTCTAGAGATGAAAAATAAGTAAATCGAACAAATACTAACAAAAAAATAGATTCAAAAACCTCAAAAAGAATTAAGGCCCTTAACGAGCAAACTCAAGTAGAAGAATGACATAAGGAAACATAACAAAACATGTCAAATAACTTAATAGAAGACCTAATCAGAAAAGATAAGAGTTTTTTAAGGTAGAGTTCTAGAAGAAACTTTGAGATTTTTTTTTAAAAGTTTAGAGTAAACACAATTCTAAAATATATCTAAAAGAAATCGGAAGAACCATATAGATTAGGGTTCCAGAAGAACCCTAAGTGGTGAGAAAGGCTTTGAAAATCATCGGTCTAAGCATGAGAGTCAAGAGTCAGACTTGAATAGCCATAGCTGGCCGAAGCAAGGTCAGGATGACCGGAGACAACCATAAAACTAAAATAGACCAAGGTTTTAGCAAGCTTTCCAGGATCTAGCCTTCAAATCATGATAATCGGGCTTGTAGAAGCCATGAGAGGTGAATACATGCTTCTGATGACCTCTGAAGCCATTGATTTGGGAGATTTTAGGGTTGTAGTTGAGGGCGACAACTAAGGTTTGGAGAGAATTGAGAGAGAAAGGGATTCAAAGGCGGCTAGGGGTGTGAAATAGTAGGGTTTAGGGGTCGTTTGGGATTAATTAAGGAAAGGGGGTTTGGTAGCCGTTGATCATTTCGATCAATGACTTGGATTGATCAGGTAGGTGTGGCGGTTTAACAGAGTTGGGTTTGGGTGGGGTGTGGACGGATTTAAGCAAGGGTAATTGGGTTTGAATTGGGTTCAATTGGGGTGCCAAATCAGGTTAAAACTGACATAAAAAATAGTCTAACATTTAAATAGTCATTTTTTCCTATTTGATTTATAAGAATAGTAAAATAATTTCTGAAAATAAATTAAAGGTGCTAAATGATTAATAGTACATAATTATCAAATAAAAAATACTGGGCTTAATTTTTATAGTCATAAACGTAATTAAACCTAAAAGAGGCTAATATTGCAATTACATGCAATTAAGCTTTGAAAATGCTATGTGAATTTGTAAAAATAACTGTTCGAGGTATAAAATCGAAGACTCAGATAGTTTCTTCTCATCACACTTTAAAAAATAAGGGGACTATCTGTATACGATTAAAATGGGGCTTGATCGATTTTTCCATTTAATCGAGACCAAGGAATCACGTTAAGAGTCAGTCTCGCAATGGATCAGGTTAGAGCACGAAGATAAGGTATCGAGCTCGAGAATTGAGGTGCTCGTCGAGACCAAGTCCAAAATTGATCGAGAACATATAGGACTGACTTCGAACGAATTAAATAACGGAAATGCGAGATGTTTGTAATCGGTTGAAGATCAGGCGGAAATCCCAAAACAAATTCATAGAAGAGAAAGCATGAATCTATTACAATCTTAGTAGAGAAAAGATGAGGGGCAGTTGTTTGTGTTAATCATGAGATTTACTTATATAATTAGAGTTATACCATACTAGGATTCTTCTAATTTATATAAAGAGGAGTCCCTATTTGTAGGGAGCTGATATATATACATATCAAAGCAATATAATATTCTCTCTTTAATTTATATTCTCTTCTTTATCAGCTCGTTGCATCTTAACTATTCTTGCATAACTTGTTCGAGGGTGTCCAAGTTCAAGGGCTTTGTCCAAACGCTGGTTTACTTTATATTATCGTCAATTTGCATCACTTATCTTTATATTTATCAATTGGTATTAGGTGAAATCACATAATCCAATTTCAAAGGTAAACATAAGGATCGAAGTAATTTATTTTTTTACACTACCAATATAGTTTAATCGACTATAGTGTATTGTTTGCCATCTCTTTCAAGTTGGTAATTCGTACTATATAGTATAGACTGCTATTGTCTCTCGTTTTGAGGAAGTTAGTGGAAAAGCTTTTTACATTATATGCATATAAGTTTATGTAGAACGTCCCTTTGATGGAATATGGAAAATTTTGGTTTTATAGATTGATAGTGCAACAAATATTTACAAAATTAAATCTCTGTAAAACTAATCGCAAATTAGGGGCTAACAATAGAGATAATGCAATTACCCATCGGACCATGAAGATTGTCTTCGGACGATTGCAATGACATTCTTAGATCATGATATCCTGGCCATGAAGCGTATAATAAAGGATTCATAGGCCATGAAATGATGCTCTCAGACTATGAGGATGATGCCTCCGAACGATGATGCCTTTGAATAATGATATGCAAAAGATAAAGAGGGGTCCTCAGGCCACGGCATGGTGTTCTCGGGCTATATAAATGGTGCCTCTGAACCATGATGCCTTCGGATGATTTAGTAATCTTTCAGCCCATTAGATATAGTGTTTGGCGATCTTTCATTCCATGCAATGCCGTAGGTGGAGATTGTTCAGCCATGCAAATGTTAATAAGGTAGCGATCTTTAAGCCATGCAAATGTAAAGGTGGCGTTCTTTTAGCCATGAAAATGTAAAGGTGGCGATCTTTCATCCATGTAATGTAAATAAGGTGGCTATCTTTCAGCCATACAAATGTAGAGGAATGCAGATAGAGACTGTGTTTAGTCTTAGAAGGCAGAATAGTAGCCTTATGCAATGCAAATGGAGACAATGTTTAGTCTCAGAAGGCAGAATGGTAGCCTTATGCAATGCCATAAAAATTCGGATGGAGACAGTGTTTAGTCTCGAAAGGCAAAAATGGTAGACTTACGCAATGCAGAAAAAAATGTAGATGGTGACAGTGTTTAGTCTCGGAAGGCAGAATAGTTGCCTTATGCAATGCAGAAAAAAATGCAGATGGAGAAAATGTTTAGTCTCGAAAGGTATAATGGTAGCTTTATTCAATGCAGAAAAAAATGCAGATGGAGATAGTGTTTAGTCTCAGAAGGCAGAATGGTAGCCTTACGCAATGTAGAAAAAAATGCATATGGAGACAGTGTTTAGTCTCAGAAGGCAGAATGGTAGCCTTACGCAATGTAGAAACAATGCAGATGGAGATAGTGTTTAGTCTCAGAAGGCAGAATGGTAGCCTTAGGCAATGCAAAACAAAATAAAATCGCAAATGGTATTAGAGCTTTCTTAGCCGATGGCAGATTGCGATATTGTGACTGCTGGGGACATTGTGCCTGGTGGGGAAACTGTTGTGTGTGGATAGCAACTGTGAGTAAGTGCAATGACTCTTAAGAGTTGTATTCCTGAACAAAGTTTGTCTCGTGAGTGTATAGTATATTTGACAAATTTGCAACTCAAGTGCCTGCATCCGAAGAATAGTTGTGAGTTTTTTAGAAGGGGAGGTTAGTTCGCATCCCCATTGGCTATGATTGGCCTGCTCGATTTTGATCTGGTGTTACCGTGCGTATTATTGGGGTAGCGTCACTTAATAAAGAAATTTCAATAATAAACATGCACGGTTTCGTAAAAATACGGTATAACTATATAATTAAGAAATGGTTTTTTAGATGAATCGACGACTGTGGCATGGTTCAAGACATTGCAACTTCTCTTGCTTTGGAATTTTGAGGGTCCTCCTCAAATTCTACCCCAGTTTAATGGGTTGATCTTCTGGCTGTTGCTTACGATGATTGGCTAAAATTACTTCAGAATTTTGAGGGACTTCCCCAATTTCCTATTACAGGGGAAATGATAATTTTATTGAATTGTGACCGAACCCATAAGGCTGCCTATGTATTCCCTCTTAAATAGGAATCAGGTCAGACATAGTTCAATTACATCATATAGGAAAGCATATTGATTACACGAAAAAACGCTTGACTGCATCTAAATTGATTGGCTTCGGCCAGACCTCTCCGTCCATTCTTGCGAGTATGAGGGCTCCTCCTGTTAGAACCCGATGAACCATGTATGGACCTTGCCAGTTGGGAGAGAAATTCCCTTTGGTTTTATCTTGATGCAAAAAAAATTTCTTTAACACTAGTTGCCCCGGTGTGAACTATCTCGGCTTGACTTTTGTTGTTTAAGGATCTTGACATTCTGTTCCGATATAGTTGACCATGGCAAACTGAGTTCATTCTCCTTCTGTCGATAAGGGATAATTGCTCATAATGAATTCTCACCCATTCTATGTCGTCGAGCTCAGCTTCCTGTATGTTCCTTAAGGAAAGAATCTCTATTTTTGTGGGAATGACAGTTTCTATACCATAAATCAGCATATAAGGGGTTGCCCTAGTTAATATGTGGTTGTGGTGCGATAGCCCAATAAAGCAAATGATAGATTCTCGTGCCATTGCTTATGATTCTCTATAATTATCCTTAGTATCTTCTTGATTTTTCTTATTGACGACTTCTGCGGCTCCATTCATCTGAGGTCTGTAGGTTGTAGAATTCTTATGTCTTATTTTGAAAGTTCCACACATAGCTTTCATCAAGTCACTATTAAGGTCGGAGCCATTATCAGTAATGATTGACTTTGGAATCTCGAATTGACAAAGAATAGGGTCGCGGATCAAGTTTATCACGACTTTCTTAGTTACTGCTCTGTACGATACCGCTTTGACCCATTTGCTGAAATAGTTGATTGCTACTAGGATAAACCTGTGCCCTTTGGAAGCGGCATGCTTGATTGGTCCAATAACACCCATTCCTCTTGGGGCGAACGACATGGGATGCTTGTTGCATTAAGCTCATTTGGAGGTACCATTATCATGTCTGCATGTATATTACAACAGGGGCATTTTCGGATATACTGGATGCAATCCATTTCCATAGTCATCCAAAAGTAACCACTATGCAGTATTTTCTTAGCTAAGACAAAAGCGTTCATATGTGGACCGCATGTCCTAGCGTAAATCTCTTCTGGTAGTGTGGATGCTTCCTTCGCGTCGACATATCTTAGTAATCCCAAATCAGGAGTCTTCCTATACAGGATTCCTCCGCTGTGAAAGATATTGTTGGACAATCTCTGAAATGTGCGTTTCAGAGTAGGATTTGTGAGTTTCGGGTATTCAGTCTTTGCCAAATATTCCCTAATATCATGAAACCAAGGCTTTCCGTCTGCTTTTTCTTCAATATGGGCACATAAGTTGGCTGATCATGGATCTTTACTGGAATAGGATCAATGAAGTTTTTGTCTGGATGTTGTACAAGAGATGATAGGGTAGCCAACAGATCATCGAATTCATTATGAACTCTACGAACATGTTGGAACTCCGTCTTCGTGAACCTTTTTCTCAATTTTTTTACATGATGCAGATATGGGAGTGTCTGGAGTTCTTGGTTGCCCATTCTTCTCGGACCTGATCTATGAGTAAATCTAAATCTTCGATCACTAGTAATTCTTGAATGTTAATGTCAATGTCCATCTTGAGCCCTAGGATGCAGGCTTCATATTCGACCATATTGTTGGCGTAGGGGAACCTAAATTTTTCATACTACAAATAATGCTGACCGATTTCTGATATGAGGACAACTCTTATGCAACCTCCTTTGAAATTTTCCGCTCCATCAAAAAACATTCTCCAACCACCATAGGATTTTTCAATATTTTATCCTATGAATGATACCTCTTCATCAGAAAAATACTTTTTCATGGGTTCATATTCTCCATCCACGATATTCTCAGCAAGGTGATCTGCTAATGTCTGTCCCTTGATGTCCTTCTGAGTTACGTAGACAATGTCAAATTCACTCCACAGAATTTTCCATTTGGTTAGCTTGCCAATGGGCATGCGTTTTTGAAAAATGTACTTTAAAGGATTCATCCTTGATATGAGATATGTAGTATAGGCACAAAAGTAATGCCTCAGCTTCTGGGCTACCCAAGTCAGAGCATAACAGGTGCGCTCTAACAGAGAATATCGGGCCTCATACTGAGTGAACTTTTTAAATGTCCTGCTCCGATCTCCCTATTTTTCGTGCTGCCCCAGTACACAATCGGAAGCTCCATCCAATACTGCAAGGTAGAGTAATAGAGGTCTACCTGGCTCGCGCGGGACCAAGACCGGTGGTGTCGACAAGTACGCCTTGATTCTGTCGAAGGCTTTTTGACAATCATCAGTACATTTGGTGGTGGTATCTTTCTTTAACATTTTAAATATTGGCTTGCAGATAACTGTAGATTGTGCTATTCACCGGCTGATGTAATTGAGCCTCCCCAAGAAACTCATCACGTCATTCTTGTTCTTTGGCGGTGGAAACTCTTGAATATCTTTGACCTTTGATGGATCCATTTCTATTCCTTGACGAATCATAATAAACCCAAGTAGTTTTCCAGCAGGAACCCCAAATGCACATTTTGCGGGATTAGTTTCAGGTTGTACCTTCACAATCTATTGAAAAACTTCCTCAAATCTTCTACGTGATTAGTGGCTTTCTTGGACTTGATGATGACATCATCTACGTACACCTCTATCTCCTTGTGTATCATATAATAGAAAATGGTAGTCATGGCCCTCAAGTGTGTGGCCCCTTCATTTTTCAACCCAAACGGCATCATCTTGTAGCAATTCATTCCCCAGGCATAGTGGAAGCTGTTTTCTCAGCATCTTTTTCATTAATCCAGATCTGATGATAACCAGCGAAACAATCGTCAAACGATTGCAACTTATTCTTGGGGAAATTGTTGATCAAGATGTCTATGTTTAGCAAGGGGAAATTGTCTTTCGGACTCGCCCGGTTAAGATCCCAGTGGAATTGACTCAGACCTTCCCATTCTTCTTTAGTACGGCACGATGTTGGCTAACCATGTCGGGTATTCTACTACCCTAAGAACCTTAGCTTTGACCTACTTAGTGACTTCTTCCTTGATTTTGAAACTCATATCAGGCTTGAACTATCTAAGCTTTTGCTTTACCGGTGGACATATTAGATCGGTTGGCAGTTTGTGAGACACAATAGATGTACTCAGACCAGTCATATCATTATATGACCAGGCGAATATGTCCTCATATTCCCTTAGAAATTCTGTGTATTCCTTCTTTGCTGATGGCGACAAGTGAACGTTGATTCGTGTTTCTTTGATATTTTCTGCATCTTCCAAGTTAACAGCTTCTACCTCGTCCAGGTTGGACTTAGGTTTATTCTCGAAATTCTCAACATCCTTGATAATCTCTTCAAGTATGTCATTTTCCTCGAAATCTATGTGTTTGTCGCATTGTCTCGTTGCATGTCACAGTCATCGGTTCATCAAGATTAGTAATAGTAATATTGTATAAGTAAAGTAATGACAAAAAATAATAAGAGCGTTAGTTTATAAGAAAAATTGCAATGCTTTGATAAATTCTGTAACTATTTTGAACATTGAAGATCTTATTGCGGGAAATCAAGAATGCGAAAGTAAAAATAATAGATAGTGCATGATGCTTATTCAGCCTTACTATCTTGAAGCTCGCCTAGCTCTGGTGATTTTGATGGTGCAGTTGTTGAGGTATGTTCCTCTACTTACAGCTTGTTTGTAAGGGCCTTCCTCCTCCTCCTCCTCCTCGAGAACAATGCAAAAATCCATGTCATTGTCTTCCAAGAACAAATTCTTTATTATTGTTAGTGCTTCCTCTTCTTCTGATCCATAGATAACATTCATTGGTTGAAAAGTCTACTCCAAGTGTGGTATTGTCTGATCCAGCGAATAGTAAGGACCGTGCCATGGTGGTGACCAGTTGTTGAATTCTTCCCAGGTGTACTCATATCCTAGACTGAAAGTGGTGCCACGTTTCTTGAGTTTTATGGGCTTTCTGATTCCTTGAAGGTTTTTGCCAAGCCCCTTTCCAGGTTCATACCCACTCCAATTCTGTATACTCTTGATCTTTTTATCCCACGTTTATCTTTGTCAATAACATTTACCCGTTCAACGTGGTGGTAATTTCTACACCCAGCTTCTTTCTCCCTTCGATTGCTGGAATGGTCTAGCGACTGTATATAGGGTTGCTACCATCGCCATGACTGATCACCTCTTTGTGGTTCCATTCGAACTTTACTTCCTGATGTAGTATTGATGCTACAGCCCCTACAATATGAATCCATGGTCTTCCTAACAACAAATTATAAGATGCTGGTACGTCTATCACTTGGAAGTCAACATTGAACCAAGTTGGCCCCATTTGTAAACATAGACTAATTTTCGCAATAATAAACCTCTAGGAACGTCGAAGGCTATCACATTTATGGCTCGTCCTTGATATCGTGCAGCCCCTTGACCAATTTCTTGAGTGTTAATAGTGGACAAATGTTGAGAGTAGAACCCCCGTCGATCAAGATCCCAGTGATAAAGTAGTGTTTGCATTGCACGGTGATATGCAATGCTTTGTTGTGTCCCAACCTTCAGGCGGTAGCTTATCCTCATGAAAAGTAATTTTGTGACTTTCCAACATATGTACTACCATGTTGGCCATTTCCTGGAAGTGATGTTTCTTGGAACGTATGCTTCACTCAGTTCCCTCAACAAGGCATTCATATGTGCCTCACAATTTTGTAGCAAAGCAAGTATGGGGATTCACGCTGGTGTTTTGTTTAACTGGTCGATGACCTAGTACTCCTTGGCCTGTATCTTTCTCTAATGATCGTCTGGATCTATCTCAATGATGGGTGAGTGATTAGAATCCCTCTTGCTTGACTTAGCTAGGTGTTCCGTGGTATAGACCCTTCAAGTTCTTGCCATGCCTTGTGCGGCAATAGTTTCCTCGAACCTGACCTTGCCTTTCCTCCTTGCCTCGGCTATATAGTCCCATGGTATAGCCATTGTAGTGAATGGTTTCATGGTCAACATCACCACTAGGATCGGTGTAGGTATCTTTACTCCAAATGGAGCATGTACCATGGGTGGTAAAACTATAACTTTGAATGGTGTAGGTGCATTTGCTGGACACACGACCTCGACCTCAATTGGTGGCGGTGTCTTTGCAGATGAATTTGCTTCAAACTCAAGTGGCACGGACATATTTACCTCGACATCCCCAGAGGGCTGAATCTGGACCATGATTGGACTAAGAGTAACTATTAGCTTCTTTGGGTTATCACTTTCTACGATCAACTCGATCGATCTCTCGAGATCCCATTCATCATCTATTTCAATCATGTGAACACCTCCACCCTTATGGTCTATAGAGGGTTATTGCGGTCATTTGGAGCAGATTCCGTTGCCACAATAATCTTGTTGTCAGTCAGATCCTGGATCTTGTAATATAGAGAATGACATTCGTAAATGGTGTGTCCTTTCATGCTGTAATGCTATGCACAAGATTTGTTTGGATTAACCACTGAGAAGGGTTCTCAAGAGTTGTAGCAGGGATGGGGGTGACATAACTAGCAGCATTGAGTCGCTCATACAACTGGTCAATAGGTTCAACAATGGTTGTGTATTGATTAAGAGGTCCGCGATCAAAATTTGGTCAAGCTCTAGGGAAGTTTTGGCATGTAGGAGGTGATTGATAGTGGGATGGTTGAGTGTTGTAGGCTTGCTAAACATGTGCAAGTTGGGAATATCTGGGTGAAGTAGGCTGATATGTGAGAGGTGGAGGTAATTGATAAGTGGGTGGTGGAGTTTAGTAAAAGGGTGAGGGTATTTGGTTATTCGAAGTTGCTTGATATGTGAGTGGAGGTATTAGGTAGGTTTGGTATTTGACGAGAGATTTGGTTCTCTGTGCCACCATTACGGCTCCTATGTCCCTTTTCTTGGACACACCTCTTGACTGTAAGGCCTTATTTGTAGCTTGCAAGGCTTCAAAGTTCGTGACCATACCACTTTTCATGCCCTCTTCGATCCTTTCTACCAGCTTGACGATGTAAGAAAATTTATGTCAAACTTAGGAGGTTTGTACCCCTCGGGCAGTTTGATATCAGGTTGTATGCAAAGATCTTAGTAGTTCAGCCCCTCAATTCCCTTACTTCATTCGACACCTTAAATTCGGCTAGTCAATTTCTTATGTTCTTCAACCAGGTATTGATGACTGAGTCTTTCTCGTCAGACTCAGGTGTGTTTGAGATGGGTTGGATGGAGTGTGGCATAGTCTCCACGTAGATAGAGGTATTATAATGGATGTGGCAGTGGTCATTGGTGGAGTTCAAAGGTTCTGGGATGAGTAGTGGGGTGTTAGTATGGAAGGTGTTGCAGTGGTAGTGAGAAGAGGGATAGTTTTGTCGCTTTGGGATGTTCTATGGAGGTGTAGGGTTCTGAGCATTTTGGAAATTGATATCTGGAGTGGTGAGGGAAAATGACAGATTTTCCAGACTCTAAACATGATCAAGTTCTTCTTGGAATTTCCACAGCTTCTGTTCAAGCTGGGATGCATTTTCCTTAAGAACTAGAGTATTGTGACCATGAGTGACCTCTACCCGTTCAATTGAGTTCTCCTTTATAGCGTTATTCAAATATTCCATCTTCCCTTTGTTCTTGTTTTTGACGGGACTAAGAGGAGGAGTAGGTAGAGGGCCCATGGATCTCGTAGAATAAGATGATGTTGCCAGAGTGCACGAACTAACCTTTGGGGAGGGGAATAAAAAAAGGTAACAAGTTAGTGAGGAGCGATATTTAAAAACATAGTGCAAAATATAAATCGTGTCCTAATTTGGGAACCTCTTTGTGCCCGAGGTAGACCTAGCGACAAATTAATTTGGAGAACTTAGAATTCTAAATGCCTCATTTTACTAATAGAAAAATACGATGAATCCCAAATTTACAATAAATAACAGGAAATAAAAGTCACTAACGGCCATTGGCCTTATTACTTTAAATAAAACTAAGAAAACTCCTATTTATTTGGTCCCAAAAGGACCTTCCTCAGATTTGGCATCCCTAGCTCCATCGAACAGCTTTCCCAACTCGCAAAGTCCCAGCAATAGGTAGGCTATAGCTAGATGTCCGCCTTCGTTTCCTTCAGCATTTTGGCACTCTTTAACTATCTTGAGAAATTTCTTCTCCAACTCCATTATGCCTCGCTCCAGTATCCCAATCACTTGTTGGTACTTACAGCCATGTCTTTCCACTCTTCAATCAGCTTTTAGTTGGCTTCTTATATCTCACGATGCTCGCTTTTGCATTCTCAGATCCTCTTGCATAGTTGATTGCACTTGACCTATGCTTGCCTTTTCATCTATGATCTTGTGACCTCAAATAAACTTGGGCTAGCCCAGACCATTATGATTATCCTCCAACCAGCCTGAATAGTTGGGAGCACAACCAGCATGGTATTTATCTGGCTCGATGGTATCCTTCCCCATAACGATCTTGCAGTGGCATATATGTTGAGCCAGGTACTTGTAATTACTGTCATCATATTGAAAGTTAGCCCGAAAGTGACTCATCTTGTCAACCTTTGGTACAACCTGCTTCCTACCCGCTTGTATCATAACCCAGAGAGGGATGTAAGCGCACATTCCTCTCAGGCCGATCAATATCTGGAAAGGTGCACCTTTGGATTGGGCAATGAACTCCTCGGCCGAAAACTACTCGAATATCCATTGCACCTGGTCCTCAGAATGATTTTCGAAGAGCTCGACCCATTCTCTAGCATTCTCAGGTTGGGCGAACATATTGGACATATAATTCATTCGCTTCGGATAATGAAAAGCGATATGATTATCCTAGTCCCTTCGATGAATTTGTTGTCTGTATTCACCCTTTTGGAGATGCTCCATGAGCCAAAGTTGAAGCAGCAAATTGCAGCCTTCAAAGTGATTGGCTCCTTGTTGACACCTTTCTAGAGCTCGATATATTTTCACAGAAATCATGGGCACAATTCTGAATGGTTGCCCGTCAATTCCTTCCATTAAGGTCTTAGTTACCGTAGCTAGTCTGGTGTGGAATTTTTCTTTCTTCATTGGAAACACGATCAACCCCAGGAAGCAAAACGTGAATACAAAGAGCCTTCTATGAATATGCCCTAATAATGTGATGGAAAACTCATTAGGATAGGTACGATAGGATTTGCTATGACCGTACCTCTCGTACAAATAATCAAAAAGGATGTAAGATTCCTTCAAACATGTCAGTCATGGATTCTTCTTCAAACCCATCATTTTGAGGAAACCCCTGCCCTTACAATTCTCAGGCATTAACAAACCCGAAGTTTCCCATGGTACACCGTCCAATCCTCCTATTTCTTCTAGTAAAGGTGTCATTTCAATGTCCCTGAAGTGGAACACGTGCCTCTCACAATCCCAAAATAAAGTAGCAACTTCTATGACCTTGTTGTTGGGTTAGATTTCCAGGAAGGAAGGTAGGTTGCCTCGATATTTCCGAACAAGGGTCTGATCATTAGAGTGAAGATCCTTCCACCAGCATAGCAATTTTGGGTGGATGTTGGTGACCATGCCGAATCTGGGGATTTCATGCCTCATATTTCTGCAAGACAAAAGAGTTAGGCCCTTACCCCAACCGGACTTGACTATTTATTATTAAAAATTGGCATAATTTATTTAGTTCTCAAAATAAATACAAAGAACGTGGTAGTTTCCGTTTAGGTTTAGGGAAACCCAATGGACTTTGGACAAGGCTATCAAAAAGAGTCATTATGCGGACAACATAGCTGACTCGGCTAAGTTTGACCATGATGCATGCACAGTTAAACAAAGTAAGGTTTCTATCGGGTTCTAGACTGGTACCATTGAGCAAACAACTTAGAGGGGAAAGGCACAGAACCATCGACTACACCGTTGATCGACTGTTTTTACCGCAAGTATGCCTTTTTCAGATTTTGGGGGGGGGGGGGGTATAATATCATAAGAGCGCAATCACTCATTTAAGCGTTGCTATGGGATTTGTTTGCACGAATGGAATATGATGTTGAGCATGATTATATAATAAAAACATGTTGTCATGCATTTGCACGTTTAAGAAAGCAGTAAAATACAATAGATTAATAATTTAAAGCAGAAGTAAAAGAAAGTAGTAAAGGAAAGAAACAAAAGACAAGTTAGTTTTGCAATTGAAAAGGGAATTGAATGCTTAAAGGAATTAAACAAGTAATGGCACATAAAGAAGAATAAATTCACAATGATATATGAAATGGTAAAATCCTAAAGGTCCCCAGCGGGGTCACCATGTTGTCGCACCCCCTTTTTCTCGTGAAATTGGGTTTTGACATTTGAAGGGATAACTCGTTCCTTTCGGGAACTAGGTTTGCATATAAAGAGTTGCCACGTAATGATTAGGGTGCATTAGGACACCAATGGAGTTTGATTTGAATAACCAGAGATAGGGTAAGGGCTTGAAATTATTCAAAGGGGAATGTTTTAGGCACCCCTCAGAATCCACTAGTATGGTTCCTGGAAAGATAAGTATTGTGAATTAAGATGCAATCAATATATAAACAGATAAGGCTCAAATAAAAGGGAATTGCAATACGTAATGGTTTGAAAACAAAGTGTGAAAGAACAATTAAAAGAGTTGATTTTCTTTAAATAAGGAATTACAACAATAAAAATAAAGAATAAAAAGGAATGGGGGAAGTCCTAGGTTTATTAAAAATATGGATCACCCCACACAATGTCCAGTAATTACTCCTCGATGAGGGCAACACATGACATTATCGTGTGGTCATCATATCCATATATACCATTCCCACCCCGTTAAGGAATTATAGCTCGGATTGGTCTCGGTTACTTATTGGATGCTATTACCCGACCCATTCCTATTATTCTCGAGGCACTTAAGGCTACTAATCCTAAAAGGGAGGGGTGATAAGTTGGATTTTAACGTGTTTTATGCTTCTCCTACTTGCCTATGCTTTGAATATAAATTTTTACAAAATAGACCCAAAAAGGCTCACAAGTCGCGCTTGATTGCAGGTTTGACCGACAAAATGACAAAAAGTCAAAGATCGATTCAAAAGGAGTGAAACCTGCTCAAATAGCAAAGACCAAGCAATTTGAGGAAAAGCAAGCCTAGTGCGTACCACACAAATTCAAATGTGACCACACTAGCTGGTTCAGAGAGTTGGCAAAATAGGCTTCAGGAAACACGGCCACGGTACAGATCGCGGTCCGTGGTGAAGGCTTCGCGACCACACTACCGTTCTGTGCGGTTCGCGGACGAGATATTCAGAGAGTTTGATAATGGTAAAATCCAAGCAATGTTGTAAAGCCCCGTGAAAATTTCCACTCAAAACCTGAATCTCATAGTGCCTAGCTAGGGCTAGGTGTTAGAAAATCATAAAATTTCATAGAGCTGATCTATGCATTTAAAAATCAAGAATCAAAGTTTTCCAAAAAAGTGCAAATATGCGACCTAGAATACGGCGCATATCAGGTATGCGGACCACATTCCTACCATAGAGTGAGTCAGTGTGTTAGTTAATTTGAGGTTGAAAATGCGGTCCATTATGCGATCACATAACCGATATGCAGACTGCATAGTCGTCGCATAATTCCCTTTGGATTTTGTGAAGGTCAGTTCTGCGGTGCATTATACGATCGTAGAACGGGTATGCAGACCAAATTCCAATCGCATACCCAAATAGAACGTCCAGATTTTAAGAGCCTTTCTGCGGTCCAATCAGTGGCCTGCATTTCCAATCAGCGATTACATTTTTGACTCGAGGCTCCAATTTTCTAATATTTAACCCGACACTTCTATCGTTATATTCGATATTATAGCTCATTTTGAACATTTTTCTGACCATTTCTAGAGTGAGAGAGAGGAAATCTTAGAGAGGGAAAGTTCTTCCCATTAAATTACTCTAAAGAATCTTGCTAAATCCTTGAAGATAATCAAGTGAAGGCATCTTATCATCATCCCAAAAGGTAGGGCTTCATCATCTCAGTTCTTATTTCTACACTCAGCTATAAGGGGGTCAGTAGTAAGGAAATTCATGGGTATGCGAATTAATTTCTTACATACATATCAAAACTTAGGTATTGGGAAATAGTAAACTAAAAAGGAAACAATTGGGGTATAATATGATAAAAATCTCTCTCGAAAAGGGGCCTAGGATCATAAGGCACATCTAGTGTTCGATATTATGCTTGAACCAAGCTAGAGTCTCAACCTTGTCTCTAATTCTCTATTTAATTTGAGATTCATGCATCATAGGTCGAAGTGATAAGAAATCCAAAAAAGTTATAAAGAATAAGGAAAGCTATATTAAGGTGTGTATATCGAAAACCCCATTTTATTAGAAATTGAGCTCCGTTGGCGTTACAAAAGTGTGGTAATATTTGAATTGGTTAATGTATTGGTTGTTATTTCCCGTTAATTGATTTGCAATTATATACACATTTACATGAAGAACGTGCCACAATGTGAGTAATGTACCATACCTGATATTTAAGAATGTGTGAAGAATACAATTGTGTTGAAATGCTTACGCTATAAGCGAAAATTGAAATTGAGAATTTATCCATGCTAGTTATGTGCTCACCTACATGTGCTTGCAACTTGAATTACTTTTGTACATGCCTATGACAACTTGTAATATGAATACTGAAAAGAAAAATAATGTGATAATGGTGGCCCTTGGTGCCAAGGAATTAATATAATATATGTGAAATAAAGATTCAGATGTGATGACTAATGAGAAAGGAACAATGCCTAGGTAAGGCGGCCTAGCCGATTTGGTCGTGATTGGACACCTTGCTACACACATAGGGGTAATGTGCTGATTACGAATCCCGGATAAGGGAAATGAAATGGTAATTGAGATATATGCCTCCAGTGAGGCAACCTAGCCGGTGGGGTTGTGATCGGATTCCGCTTAATATAGCGGCGATACTGAGAATAGTGATGAGCATACAAAAGAGAATCCCCAAATTGAGCTATGGAAATTATGTGAAAACTATAAGATTTGCATACTTGATTTAATCATGAAACTTGCTTGTACTTGCTTGGTAGTTCTTTCTAGTAAAATGGTGCTTATATATAGATACTAGTACTATTCCATGGTACTAACATCCCTTTTGCCGAGGGTGCTACATTTTTAAATGAATGTAGGGGGCTCCATAGCGGATAGAGCTGACAGTGTGTAGCAGAGCATCCTTCTTCACAAAGTCTTGTTGAGCCGCTTTCTCCTCCAAGGAGGGTTATATCATGTATTTTTTTGTTATTATGTACGTCCACTTTTGAGGTATAACCGGGGCCTTATTGCCGGCACATTTATTCTTATATTTTGATTCCTTAGAGGCTCCATAGACATATGTGTAGGTTATGTACTGGTATTTGGGGAGTCTAGTGGTGATGTTGTAATTCTACAGTCTGGAAATTTATAAATTGTAATTTTATTAGAATCTTTGAGGGTAACCTATCTACGGTTAAATGTGGAGATGTGAAATGAACTAAAGATGTTGAATGCCTATCTTTCCTTGTCTAAATAAATGAAAGCTCGATTTTCGCATTCATATTATGTTGGGTAGGAATTGTTGATAAGGCTTGCTTAGTTAGGTTCACTCGATTGAGCACATGTCGTGCCTCTTGAGGTTGGGGCATGACAAACTTGGTATCAAAGCCTAAATTTTTATAGTGTCTTAGGATGTCTCGGATGTCTGGTAGAGTTCTTCTTATCGGTGTGTAGTCGACCACATCTATTAGTTGGAGGATACTTGGGCATGTAGGAATAACACCCTTCTTTGATAATCTGGTAGTGCGGTGAAACTGTTTCTTTCCTAACCAATGCATTGTTCTATATTTAAGTAAATGGAACCTAAGAAATTGAGGATTGACCAAGAAGCCAATTCCACTCGAGGAGTAGCTGATGATTCAGTGCTTGATGTTGCAGGTGAGGTAGTCGCCCTATTATTACTCTGCCGTGTCCTTCTATTCTAAAACAAACTAGTCTAGTTCCTACACCTACGGAGGGTACCACTATCCCTCCCGTTGATACTTCTGTCCCGCCTCCAGCCCTAGATTCAGGTTCTAGTATTTCTGATGGGATCTTAGGGGAGCTGTTCAGATGCTGACCCAGTTAGTGGCCACTCAAGCCCAGAGGTAAAATGTTGTGCCCAGTTCATCCAGCCAGCAAGGGAATTCTACTAGTTCCAGGATAAATAGATTCCTGCAGTTAGACCCTGCGGTATTTACAGTTGCAAATCCAGAAGAAGACCCCCCAGGATTTCATTGAAGAGATGCACAAGACCCTCAGGGTGATGCGTGCAACCGAGACAGAGGGAGTGGAGCTGGCTACCTACCGTATAAAAAGGGTGTCCTATTCGTGGTTCGAGTTGTGGGAGGATTCCTGTGAGGAGGGGTGTCCTCCGGCGAAGTGGAGTGTAGATGCCTTTATGGATCATTTCCTGCCCTCTGAGACAAGGGCAGCTCGGACAGTAGAGTTTGAAAATTTGAGGCAAGGTAACATGAGTGTGTGGGAGTACCATATGGAGTTTGCTCATTTATCAAAGTATGCCATTCATATGTTGCCCACAAAGGATTCCAGGGTGCGCTGGTTTGTCTAGGGACTTAATTCTTTGACCATTAATGAGGCTTCTACGGCTACACTAAATTTGGATATGATTTATGGGAAGATGGTAGCTTTTTCTCAAGACATAGAGAACCACAAGCTAAAGAAAAAAGTGGAGAGAGAGGGTAACAGTAAGGCCTGGTCTACGGGCAATATGGGAGAGTCACTAGGAGGGGGAAGATCATCTTTTAGGGGAGGATCATCAGGGCCTTCCTAGTCAGTTGCACAATCTTCAGCTAGTGCACCGCTATCGTAGCCTAGCCAATAGCAGTGGAGTTGTTTTAGTCCCAATCAGGGCAATAAGGGATCCCAGCAGTGGGGTCAATAAGGAGAGAGGTTTTAGCAGCAACAGAGGTCCCCTTGCCCTAGGTGCAGGAAGATGCACTCGGGAATTTGCTATATGGAGTTGCCCATATGCTATAAATGTGGGATAAGGAGACATATTCAGAGGCATTGTCGTGTGGCTCACCAGGGAGCAGGTAGGGGCATAGCTTAGCCCTCTAGTCCAGCAGCTGCTACATCTTCAACCCCCTATCCAGCTCGAGGTACCCCAGCACCTGCAAGCCGTGGTGCAACTAGGGGTGGTGCGTAGAGTTCAGGAGGACCCAATCGGTTCTATGCTATGAGTGGCCACTAGACTGGAGAGGCCTCCCAAGATGTTGTTAAAGGTATTCTGACTATCCAATATCATGATGTGTATGCACTAATTGACCTCGATTCCACTTTATCCTATGTTACCTCTCTTGTTACTATGGAATTCGGGATAGAACCAGAATAACTTCATGAACCATTCTCAGTATCTACCCCGGCTGGAGAGCCAATTTTGGTTGCTCGAGTCTATAGAGGGTGTATTGTCACGGTGCGGGGTAGGGATAACTCGACTGATCTTGTTGAGCTTGGGATGGTCGACTTTGATGTAATAATGGTGATGGATTGGCTTTATTCATGCTTTGTTAAACATGACTGTCGGACTAGAATTATCAGGCTTGAATTCCTTGATGAGCTCGTGAACGGAAATGAGATAATGTAATTCCTAGAGGTAAGCTTATTTCCTACCTTAAGGCCAACAAAGATTATAAAAAAGGAGTGTATCTATCATCTAGTTCGGGTTGCAGATAACAATGCCGAGGCGCTTAGCCTTGAATCTATACCAGTTGTGAATGAATTCCCAGATGTCTTTCCAAATGAGCTTCCTGGAATTCCTCTAGACATGGAGATTGATTTTGGGATTGATGTGATGCCAGGCACACATCCTATATTAATTCCACCTTACAGAATGGCACCGGCAGAATTGAAAGAGCTAAATGATGAGTTGAAGGATTTGTTAGAAAAAGGGTTTCATCCGGTCGAGTGTGTCACCATGGGGCGCACTGGTCTTGCTTGTGAGAAAGAAATACAGATCGTTGCGGATGTGTATTGACTACCGGCAACTCAAAAAAGTCACAATCAAAAAGAAATATCCTCTACCAAGAATAGATGACTTGTTTGATCAATTGCAAGGTGCTCCGTGTTTATCGAAGATTGACTTGCAGTCCGGGTATCACCACTTGAAGATAAGGGAGCGAGATATTTCAAAAACAACCTTCAGAACTTAGTATGGGCACTTTGAATTTATGGTAATGTCATTTGGCCTAACAAATGCTCTGGTAACTTTCATGGACCTTATAAATAGAATCTTCAAGCCCTTTCTAGACTCCTTTGTGATAGTGTTTATTGATGATATCCTTGTGTATTCTTGAAGCCAGGAGAACCATGCTGCCCATCTCAAGGCCATTTTGTAGACTTTTCAACAACATCAATTATATGCAAAAATTTTCGAAATGTGAATTTTGGCTTGAATCTGTCGAGTTTCTAAGCCATGTCGTTTCCAGGGAAAGAATTATGGTTTATCCTCAGAAGGTTGCAGCAGTAAAGAATTGGCCTAGACATACCACTTATACTGAGATTTGGAATTTCTTAGGTCTGGCCGGGGACTATAGAAGGTTAGTGGAGGGGTTATCTACTCTTGCCTCTCCATTGACTAAATTGACGCAGAAAGCAGTTAAATTCCATTGGTTCGATGCTTGCGAAAAGAGTTTCCAAGAATTGAAGTCAAGGTTGACAACATCACCGGTGTTAGCCTGCCAGATGGCATAGAGGGGTTTGTAGTGTATTGCGATGCTTAAAGGGTGGGACTTGGGTGTGCGTTAATGCAACACGACAAGGTAATAACCTATGCTTCTGGACAACTCAAGAATCATGAGAAGAACTATCCAACCCATGATCTAGAGCTGGCAGCAGTGGTGTTTGCTAAAAGATTTGGCAACATTATTTGTATAGGGTCCATGTGGATGTATTTATGGATTAGAAGAGCCTTCAATATATTTCAAGCAGAAAGAGTTGAGTCTGAGGCAAAGAAGATTGCTAGAGTTACTCAAAGACTATGACATGGATATTCTCTATCACCTGGTGAAGGCTAATGTCGTGGCAGATGCACTTAGCCAAAAATATATGGGGAGTTTGGCACATTTAGGGGTATATCAGAGGCCGTTAGCCAAGGAGGTCAACCGTTTGGCCAGCTTGGGAGTTCGCCTTGTGGACTCTAATGAAGGAAGGGTAATTATAAATAGAGTTGAATCATCGCTTGTAGTAGAGGTGAAGGAAAAACAATTCAATGATCCATTGTTAGCATAACTGAAAAAGAAAATTCACAAACACATGACCACATGTTTTTTCCTTTGGCATGAATAATGGTACCCTACGGTACCAAGACCGTCTATGTGTTCCTGATATCGACGGTCTTGGGAAAGGATCATGGAAGAAGCTCACACATCCAGGTATTCCTTGCACCCAAGATCTACGAAAATGTATCATGGTCTTAAGGATATTTATTGGTGGAACAACATGAAGAGGGATGTGGCGGATTTTGTGGCTAGATGTCTGAATTGTCAACAAGTAAAGGCCGAACATCAAAGGCCCGGTGGATTGGCTCAAAGCATGGAAATTCCAATGTGGAAATGGGAGATGATCAATATAGATTATCTGGTAGGGCTGCGTGCACTTCATGCTGGTTCAACTCAGTTTGGGTGATCGTGGATCGACTCACAAAATCAGCGCACTTCTTGCCAGTTAAATCTACCAACATAGTGGAACAGTATGCTTAGTTACATATAAGGGAAATAGTCAGGTTACATGGCACTCCATTTCGGATCTGGGGGCTCAGTTCACGGCCAACTTTTGGAGGAAATTTCAACAAGGTTTGGGTACGCAAGTAAACCTATGCACATCTTTTCATCTTCAAACCGATAGGCAAGCTAAGCGGACTATTCAGACGCTTGAAGACATGTTGCGTGCTTGTACTATCAATTTCAAGGGTAGTTGGGATGACCATTTACTGCTCATAGAATTTGCTTACAACAACAACTTCCATGCTAGTATCCAGATGGCACCATTCGAAGCATTATATAATAGGAGATGTAGGTCTCCCATCGGATGGTTTGAGGTTGGAGAAGCGGAATTGATTGGGCCGAACCTCATGCATCAGGTCATGGAGAAAGTCAAGGTTATTAAAGAAAGGTTGAAAACTGCTCAAAGTCGCCAAAAATCCCATTCGGATGTACGCCGTTGAGACTTTGAGTTTAAAAAAGATGATTGGGTTTTTTTGAAGGTTTCTATGAAAGGTATCATGTGGTTATGAAAGAAAGGGAAATTGAGTCTGAGGTGTGTCGAACCATACAGAATCATTTAGAGGATTGGTCAGGTAGCATACAAGCTTGAGCTGCCACCCGAGATGTCATTGGCACACCCTATTTTTATATGTCCATGTTGAGAAAGGTAGTGGGAGATCCTTCCACCATTGTGCCTGTTGAGACCATTGAGGTTAATGAAGAATTATCGTATGAAGAAGTTTAGTTGCTATTCTTGATAGACAGGTTCAAAATTGAGAAATAAGGAAATCACTTCTGTGAAAGTATTATGGCGGAACCAGCAAGTTGAGGAAGCCACTTGGGAAGCCGAGGATGACATGAAAAGGAAGTATCCACATTTGTTTGGATAGTCATGTAATATCTTTTAAACATTTAATCCATATGAATTCCTATCTTTGGTCTGATCTTTGTAGAACCGTTCCCTTTTAATTAAATGATTGCCTATATGGACATGGTTGATGTTGCACGAGTTGTACTATATTTGTGAAGTATGTTTATGCTGATTATAATGTGTTTCTTGAGCTCTCTGACAGGTGGATAGGCCTAAATACAAAGGAAACTCTGACAAAATTTTCGGAAATTTAGAGAGTTAGCTAAATTTAGGGGCTGGCAATATGTGTCAGGTTATGGAGAGCAGAAGATTGCACTAAGACTGTTAGTACGTGAACCTTGATCCTCATTCGAGGACAAATGATCTTAAGTTGGGGAGGATGTAATGCCTCGTGAAAATTTTTGCTCAAAAAACGAATATCGTAGTGCCTAGCTCGGGCCAGGTTTTAGAAACTCATAAAATTTCTTAGAGCTGATCTATGCATTTAAAAATCATGAATCAAAGTTTTCTTGAAAAGTGAAAAAATGCGGTCTAGAATGCGGTCACATATATAGTATGCGGACCGCATTTCTACTGCAAAGTGAGTCAGTGTATTAGTTAATTTAAGGTTGAAAATGCGGTCCGTTATGCGATCGCATAACCGATATGTGGACTGTATGATCGTCGCATAATTCCTTTTGGATTTTGTGAAGGTCAATTTTGCGGTGCGTTATGCGACCGCAGAACGGGTATGCAGACCACATTCTGGTCGCATACCCAAATAGAAGTTCTAGATTTTGGGAGCCTTTTCGCTGTCCAAACTACAGCCCACATTTCCACTCAGCCATCGCAGATCTGACTTGGGGCTCAAATTTTCTAATTTTAACCCGACATTCCTATCGTTGTATTCACTATTATAGCTCATTTTGAACATTTTTCTGAGTATTTCTAGAGTGAGAGAGAGGAGATCTTAGAGAGGGAAAGTTCTCCCCATCAAATTACTCCAAGGAATCTTGCTAAATCCATAAAGATAATCAAGTGAATGCATCTAACCTTCATCCCAAAAGGTAGGTCATCATCATCTTAGTTCTTATTTCTACACTCAGCTATAAGGGGGTCGGTAGTGAGGAAATTCATGGGGTATAATAATTGATTTCTTACATGCATATCAAAACTTAGGGTATTGGGAAATACTAAACTAAAAAGGAAACAATTGGGGTATAATATGATAAAAATCTTTCTCGAAAAGGAGGCTAAGACCATAATGAACCTCTACTGTTCGATACTATGCTTGAACCAAGCTAGAATCTCAACCTCGTCTCTAGTTCTCGATTTAATTTGTGATTCATGCATGATAGGTCAAAGTGATGAGAAATCCAAAAATTTGTAAAGAATAAGGAAAGCTATAATGAGGTATGTATCGCTAAAACCCCCTTTTATTAGAAACTGAGCTCCGTTGGCGTTACAAAAGTGTGGTAAGTTTTGAATTGGCTAATGTATTGTTGTTATTGGCCGTTAATTAATTTTCAATTATATACACATATACATGAAGAACGTGCCGCAATGTGAGTAATGTACCATACTTGATATTTAAGAATGTGTGAAGAATACAATTATATGTTGAAATGCTTACGCTATAAGCCAAGATTGAAACTCAGAATTTATCCATGCTAGTTATGTGCTCACCTACCTGTCCATGCAACTTGAAATACTTTTGTACATGCCTATGATCACAACTTGTAAGATGAATATTGAAAAAGGAAAACAATGTGATAATGGTGGCCCTTGGTTCCAAGGAATTAATACAATATATGTGAAATAAAGATTCAGATGTGATGATTAGAGAAAGGAAAACGCCTAGGTAAGGCGGCCTTGCCAATTGGGTCGTGATTGGACACCATGACACACACATGGTAGTAATGTGCTGATATTGAATCCCAAATAAGGGAAATGAAGGTGTAATGGTGATATATGCCTCCAATGAGGCAACCTAGCCGGTGGGGTCGTGATCGGACTCCACTCAATATAGCGGTGTTATTGAGAACAGTGATGAGCATACGAAAGAGAAGCCCCGAACTGAGTTATGGAAATTATGTGAAAATTATAAGATTTGCATACTAGATTTGATTATAAAACTTGTTTGTACTTGCTTGGTAGTTCTTTCTAGTAAAACGGTGTTTACTTATACATCCTAGTACTATTCCACGGTACTAACATCCCTTTTGCCGAGGGTGCTACATTTTTAAATTAATGTAGGTGGCTCCATAGCGGATATTGCTGATAGTGTGTAGCGGAGCATCCTTCTTCACAAAGTCTTGGTGAGCCACTTTCTCCTCCAAGGGGGGTTATATCATGTAACTTTTTGTTATTATGTACGCCCACTTTTGAAGTATAACAGGGCCTTATTGATGGCACTGTTATGCTTATTTTTTGTATCCTTAGAGGCTTCGTAAACATATGTGTAGGTTATATACTAGTATTTGAGGAGTCTAATAGCGATGTTGTAATTCTACAGTCTGGCTATTTATAAATTGTAACTTTATTAGAATCTTTGAAGCAAACCTATCTACGGTTAAATGTAGATATGTGAAATGAACTAAAGATGTTGCATATACTATCTTTCCTTGTCTAAATAAATGAAAGCTCGGTTTTTGTATTCATATTATGTTTGGTAGGAAGAGTTGATAAGTCTTGCTCAGCTAGGTTCACTCGATTGAGCACTGGACGCGCCTCCCAAGATTGGGGCATGACAAATGCGACCCGTGGTCCTGATTGTGTACACCGCGCCAACTCCCTCAGTGGCGATCGTCTATTCTACGCAGTCCGTGGAGCCTAAGTTTAGAGAAGCCAGAATTGGAGTCAAAGAGCCATGTACGGTCACGGTTCATTTAGTGAGGCCCACACTGACCCTGCAGGGGTATTTTTGTCTAATTTTTCCAGCCTAGTATAAATATAACATTTTATCATTTATAGGTCATCTGTTTTCTTCAAACTTGAGCTGCTCTCATGGGAACATATATTGTAGCCATTTTTGGCACTTGAGCTCTAAATTTACGATAGATTATTGTAGTTTCATTTAGCAATTAATTACTATGCCTTATTTTTCATCTATTTCTTCATTTTCTTCTTCAAGCTTGAGTAGCTAAACCCATTAGCTTTGAGGTAACTGATTTAAGCTTTGTGGATTTGACTCTTCTTGAGAAAGAGTCTATGTCTTCAAAATTGACCCAACAAGGAACTGGGATGGACTCATGAGAAATGATAGTCCCAATTAAAGGGTTAAACCTCGAGAGAATGATCACCCTATTTGAACCCTAGTTTCTTGATCGAATTTTCCTACCCATTTGGTCTCGAAAGAGTCAACTGGGCAAAATCAGTCTCTCTGCCAAGAGGTGTGAGAGTGGGTAAAATTGTGCAACGGTTATAGTGGATGTCAATTGAACCTTAGTAACATTTACCTGTCAATTAGCCACCTAGGTGATGTCACAACCCTACTTGCCTTCTTTCCATTAAATAAAACTTTAGCAATCAGCTTGTAGAATAATTTAGTTTCAATTAATAGTTTGATAGTAGTAGTTATAATTGAAAACCCCAAAATATGTTTTAAGTGATATTTAAAGAACACACACATTTCTAAACTAGATAGATATTACAACCACTACTAGCTCCTTAAGGAATTCGATCCCGACCATCATCTCGGGTAAAAGCTATTGCAACCTGCTCTTCCTACCTTGGTTTAGTGTCGAGTTGGCAACGATCACTTTTTGGCACCGTTTCCAGGGAGCGTACGGTGTTGGCTATGTGTTTAGTTATTTTTGTGTTTTGTTTCTCTTTCCTTCTTGTTTCCTAATTTTGTTTGTGTCGATTACTCATGTACCAATGGCTCTAAATGCTAATAACCTTCTTGGAAATGTCATGGCGGGAGAGGAGGTATAAGATATTGGTCAAGATGAGGTTCCTTTACCTCAAGCTCTATGTAGAAGCCGTGAGGCCAATGACAACAATCCTATTCCAGACCCTTCTCCGCCACCACCAAGTGTGGCCCCAAGAGTTCTCCCAAATCAAGGGTATGCGAGTGCCATTGTTCCTTCCTGAATCCAAGTGGGGAACTTTCAAATCACAAATGTTATGTTGACCTTGTTAGAGCAATGAACATACTTTACGAGCGCCTCCGATCAAAATGCCTACAAGCCTTTGAAGGGGTTCGTAGATACATGAGGGGGTAGCAAGCAGACAAACATGTCCGAGGATGTGTTGAGATTGAGACTTTTCCCGTTCTCACTTCGGGGAAAGGTATTAGATTGGCTTGAGAGGCTCCCCAACCATTCCATCACAACTTGGGATGAGTTGGCGGATAAATTCATTGGCAAGTTCGTCTCACCAAGTCATATGGCGGCACTTCGGGATGAAATCTTGACCTTCAAGCAAGAGCCAATGGAAACTTTGCATGAAATTTTGGAGAGATATAGGACGATGGTAAAGGAACGCCACAATAATGACATGACGGCGAATATGTTGCGACAAACTTTCTACCAGGGCATCAATACTACAAATCAATGCATAGTGAATCAATTTGGGGGAGGGGGGGTAATTTTATGAAGTTAACTTATGATGAAGCTTGTGTCGTTCTTGATGAGATGGTGGAAACATCTTCCGCATGGCAAAGTAGAGCTAACGTTACTCAAGGTGACCCTATGGTTATTCATTTACATAATTACATGACCATGTGCAAGCTATAGCGGAGTGGACGACCACTATGAATCAATTAGCTAAGGCACAATTACAAAAAGTCCAAAATCTGTGCCAAGTCAATGCCATAGAAGGTGTATCTATGCTAAAAAGGAGGCAAATAGGGCAACAACCTCAAGGAAATTGTGAGCAATATGACAACAATGATGGTGGTGGTTTTCCCAATGAGTTCTATGATGATCAAAGTGAGGAGGTCTAATATATCAACAACTTCCAAGGGAATAGGCAACTCTTGAAATCAACAATGGTGTTCCTAAGGTAATTGGGGTAATCAACAACGCGATAGAGGTAATTGGAATAACAACAATCAACAACAAAGTGGCGGAAATTGGAACAACAACAACCAAAATAACAATCAGGGTAACCAAGGCAACAACCAAGGCAATTGGAATGGAAATTACAATAATTGGAGAAACAACAATAATCAAGGCAAGTGGAACAACAATGGGAACCAAGGAAACCAGGGAAAAGGCTTTCAAAGGCCCCTAATGTACCGACAATCGAGCAATCCATCTCATTTCCCTTCTCAAGGTCCTAGTTCTTCTAGAAGTTATATGGGTATAATTGAAAGCATGTTCGAGCAAATGATGAAAAAGAACCAAGATTTCGATGCTCAATTGGCTTCACATAATACCTCCATCAGAAATTTGGAGGTACAATTGGGCCAAATCACTTAAGCTTTGAATTTTCGCTCTAAGGGTGCTCTACCAAGTGACGCAGTAGTGAACCCGAAGGACGGTAACAACAATCATGTGATGGCGGTTACAACAAGAAGTGGGAGAGGAAGTGATGTGAATGCCTCAAGAGAAAAGCAAGTTCTAGATGAAAATGTTGAGTTGCGGGATAATGAGGGACCTTTAATTGTTGATGATGTGGTTGAAGAAAATATGAATAATGATGTGAGGATTGACATAGATGAAGCTGAGATTAAAACTCAAGATGCCGTGAACCCATCTAGGGAACATGTGATTGACATGCCCTACCCAGTTGTGCCAAAAGCCAAGGCACCCTTTCCTAGGCCACCTCCACTGTATCCTAAAAGGCTTGCAAAGCAAAGAAATGATAATCAATTTAAGAAATTCATTGATATATTGAAGAGTTTGTCCATAAATGTGCCTTTGATGGAGGCACTTGAACAAATGCTGGGCTATGCAAAATTCATAAAGGACTTGGTTACAAAGAAGCGGTCTATGTATTGTGAAACTAAAAAGATGACTCACCAAGTGAGTGCTATAGTGCATTCAATGGCCCCGAAGTTAGAGGACCCTGGTGCTTTTACTATCCCTTGTACTATTGGAAGTGCGGACGTTGCCAGAGCTTTATGTGACTTGGGGGCTAGCATAAATTTGATGTCTTATTCCGTCTTCAAGACATTAGGAATTAGACAACCTCGACCAACCTCAATGAGACTACAAGCTACGGATCGATCGATGAAAAGACCCTTGGGCATAATTGATGATGTACTTGTCCGGGTGGATAAGTTTATATTGTCGGCCGACTTTGTCATCTTGGATTGTGAGGTAGATTATGAGGTGCTGTTATATTGGGTAGACATTTCCTTGCTATGGGGAAAGCATTGGTTGATGCTGAAGCGGGTGAGATTATTTTTCGAGTGGGTGATGAGAAGGTCATCTTCCATGTTTGCAAATCCATGAAGCAACCCAACAGAACCGAGGTGTGTTAATTTGTGGACATTGTCACAGCTGTGATAGTGGATGACGCAAGTTCCATGATCAATGTTGAAGATCTCCTTGAGGCCGTACTTCTTAATATGGATGTCAATGATGATGCTAGTAGAGTGGAGTGCGTGAACAAATTGCATGTTATGGGTTAATATTCATATGAGACTAAGAAGTTATCTTTGGATCTTGAAAACCACAAAACTCCACTAACAAAGCTATCGATTGAGGAGCCACCAGTGTTGGAGTTGAAGCCACTTCCTCCACACCTCAGTTATGAAATATTATGTTCAAATTCTACTTTACCAATTATTATTTCGTCTTGCCTTACCAACATGCAGGTTGAGGCCACATTGGCGGTTCTTCAAAAGCGAAAATGGGAAATTGGATGGACACTAGCTGACATTCGGGGAATTAGCCCCGCATTTTGCATGCACAAAATCATCTTGGAGGAGGATGAAAAGCCTTCTTTGGAACATCAAAGAATACTAAATGAGGCGATGCAAGAAGTAGTGAAAAAAGAAGTTATCAAGGGATTAGATGGTAGGGTGATTTATCCAATCTCGGATAGTTCATGGACATTTTCTGTCCAATGTGTGCCAAAGAAAGGAGGGATGACGCTGGTGACAAATGACAACAATGAACTAATTCCCACTCGGACCATTGCTGGATGGAGAGTTTGTATGGACTACAGAAAATTCAACAAGGTGACCCGGAAGGATTATTTCCCATTGCCATTCCTCGACCAAATTCTTGATCGCCTTGCGAGGTGAGCTTTCTATTACTTTTTGGATGGTTACTCGGGGTACAATAAAATTCTAATCGCCCTGGAGGACCAAGAGAAGACCACATTCACATGCCTATATTGTACATTTGCATTCTCCCGGTTGTCGTTCGGGTTGTGAAATGCTCCGACGACCTTCCAATGATGCATGATGGCTATTTTTACCGACATGGTGGAAGACATATTGGAGGTCTTTCTGGATGATATTAGCATGATTGGTGACTCCTTCAAAGAGTACTTGGGTAATTTGAATAAAGTTTTGGCCCGGTGTGAAGACACCAACCTAGTATTCAATTGGGAAAAATTCTATTTCATGGTTGAAGAGGGTATAGTGTTGGGCCACAAAATTTCTAAGCATGGGATTGAAGTTGATAAGGCCAAGATTGAGGTTATCTCAAGGCTTCCTCCCCCTACTTTTGTCAAAGGGGTGGGGAGCTTCCTTGGGCACGCGGTCTTCTACCGAAGGTTCATAAAGGATTTTTCTAAATTGGTACACCCATTGTGCAAGTTGCTAGGGAAAGATGCAAAGTTCTTGTTCGATAAGAGTTGTATGCAAGCATTCGAGCTTCTCAAGCTCAAGCTGGCTTCTACCCCCATAATTAACGCACCAAATTGGAGATTGCCTTTTGAGATCATGTGCGACACAGGTGACGTTGTGGTTGGGGCTGTTTTGGGCAAAAGGATCAACAAAATGTTCCATCCAATGTACTACGCAAGCAAAACCATAAATGAGGCTCAAATAAACTACACAGTCACTGAGAAAGAGTTATTGGCTATTGTTTTTGTATGGAAAAGTTCCGACCTTACCTTATGGGGGACAAAGTTATAATGCACACTGACTATACCGCCCGTAGGTATTTGATGTCCAAGAAGGACTCAAAGGCAAGATTGATGAGATGGGCATTGCTTCTCAAGAGTTTGATTTGGAAATTGTTGACTGAAAGGGGAGTGAGAATCAAGTGGCGGACCACTTATCCCGCTTGGAGGAGGATGGGAGGCCTTGTGAGGGCCTTGAGATAAATGATTCATTTCCCAACGAGCAACTCCTTGCGGTGTCAATGAATGGAATGTCGTGGTTTGTCGATGTCACAAATTATCTTGTTACTGAAATCATCTCGTATGGGCTCTCTTCCAACCAAAGGAAGAAGCTCAAGCGGGATTGCTTGGATTTTTATTGGGACGAGCCATATTTGTTTAAGATTTTCACCGATGGTGTTATACGACGATGTGTCCCGAAAGAGGAACAATTGGGTATTTTGGAGGCTTTCCATCCCTCCCCCTATGGTGGCCATACTGGCAGGGCGAGGACGGCCTCTAAAGTGCTTAGTTGTGGATTCTATTGGCCGGCCTTGTTTAAAGATGCAGGGGATTTTGTCAAGAGATGTGATGAATGCCAAAGGGCCAGCGAAATATCTAAAAGGGATGAGATTCCTCTCAATATAATTCTCGAAGTGGATATTTTTTATGTTTGGGCATCGATTTCATGGGACAATTTGTTAGCTCTTGTTGGAACACTTACATTCTCGTAGCAGTAGATTATGTTTCGAAGTGGGTTGATGCCGTGGCTTTTCCCAAAAATGAAGCCTGGAGTGTTGTGCCATTTCTTAAAAAGAGTATTTTCACAAGTTTTAGTACTCCTCGTGCTATCATTAGTGATACGGTGTCTCACTTTTGCAATAAGGCTTTCGACGCGTTGCTTTCTAAGTATGGTGTCAATCATAAGGTTTGTACCCCCTATCATCCTCAAGCTAGCGGTCAAGTGGAAGTCTCTAACAGATTAACTAAGAGCATCTTGTCTAAAATTTCAATGCTAATAGGACTGATTGGTCGAAAACGTTGGATGACACTCTATGAGCTTATGAGATAGCTTGCAAAACTCTGATTGGTATGTCTCTATATCGGTTAGTGATTGGGAAACCTTGCCATCTTCTGGTTGAATTAGAGCACAAGGCCTTGTAGGCTTTGAGGAAGTTGACCTTAGAATGGATGTTACAGAAAATCTTCGGTGAACAACTTAATAAGCTCGATGAGTTTAGATTCCATGCCTATTCCAGCTTGTCCTTGTAAAAGGACAAAATAAAGTACCTTCATGACAAATATGCTTGGGAAAAGGAGTTCAAAATTGGAGATATGGTTCTCTTGTTCAATTCTCAGTTACGTATCTTTCCATGTAAGCTCAATCCAAAGTGGAGTGGGCCATTTGAAGTTGAGTACGTGACTCCATTTGGTGCTCTATATCTAAGGAACAAAAATGGTGAAGTCTTCAGAGTCATTAGGCATCGGGTCAAGCATAATCTTGGGAAATTTGATGATAGCCATGTAGTGGCACTTATCCATCTAAGTGATATGCTGCTAACATGCGTCGTGCCATGATGTTAAACCAGGCGCTTCTAGGGAGGCAACCCATATCTTTTTCTTCTTGGTTTCTATGATTTTCTTGGTAGTGTAGGTTTGATCTTTGAGCTAATTGGTCGTGAGATGTTGTAGGGATTGAGTTGATGTAGTGCAAAACATTTTGGAAAAATTGAACAGTCTCTGAAGTTGCCAGTGCGGTCCGCACTGGTGAAGGTCAAGTGAGGTGCTCTTTGAAGTTTTCCACCGCGGCCGCATTCCATTTAGTGCGGTCCGTGGTGGACCTCCGCAGATGCGGTCTAGTTTTGTGCGGACCGCGAAGGTTGCCTTCTAAATTTTCAGTTGAACAAACCCAGTGCGGTCCACGGTCGGTTTTGTGCGGCCGGGCTGGTAGATAAGGCTGGGGCCCCTCTTCTTTTTCTATAAATAGAGCTTAGGGGTCACCGCTTACACTTTTCAAAACTTAAACACTCAGGCCCCAAAAAACTACTGTTCGCACTCTCTTCTGATCGTAATTCTTGCTTAGAGTGATTCATTGCATTTCATCTTCACAATATGGTAACATTTCATCCATATTTCTTTAATTACTTTTATAGTTTCATTTTATTTTCATGCCAGTAGCCTTAGTTTCTTTTTCTTCTCGTCATTTTATTCTTCTTTATTTAGTTGCTAGCTTAGAGTAGTTTTAAATACTGGGTTTGTGTGCTGGATATGCATAATGAGTTGGTAAATTGAGTAGGAACAATTTAGGTGAAAAAAAACTTGAACAAAAATTGAAACCCTATCTTAGTACCTAAAACAAGCACCCCCCCCCCCCCCCCCCGCCGACCGCAATCACTTTACGTGGTCTGTGGTTTTTTGCTGCGTCCTTGATACTATTCTATGCGGACCGCAGTGTTCAAGTGACTGAAAGTTAACCTGTGCCCAGCGCGACCACATTTCACTTTACTCGGTCCGTGCTGGCCTACCACGATCGCGATCCCACTTTTTGTGGAATGCGGTGGGTAATTCATAGAGGTAGTTATCAGGACCATGCCCCAATGCAGACCTTTGTCACCTTTGTTCTGTCCGTGGTGCATCTAATGCGGCCGCACTCCTTTTTGTGGGGGCCGTGGTGCATTGTTCTACAACTATTGCTCCAATATTTGATCTGTTGTCTGCAATTCAGTTCCATCTTCTGTTTCACTACCTATTCTTAGACTAACAATGTCAGATTTGTATGGTTGCAGATATTGGTCAAACGAAGAGGTGGAGGTGCCAAACAACCTGGTCAAGATGACTCCTCACGGGGAGGCAAAGGCAAGATTATAAAACTCACTCCCCAAGTTTGGGAAAGTATAAAAAAAACAAGGAAGCTAATAAAAGCTGGAGACAAAGCTGCTTATCATTCTTCAGAGAGTGAGTACGTGCCTTCACAGGACGTCTCTCCAGATTCAATTCCCACTCATGCCCCTTACTAGCCTGGAGATTTAGACTGACTGATGATACTCCTCCTCCTTCATCCATTGACTAAGCTCTACATCGTATATCTTTTGAATCATCTCAGGGCTCAGTAGCCAGCAGCGGTAAGTACTCCACCTCCTCTACAGCCTCATTATCCGGGGAGAGTATAGGCGGAGGTGGTGAGGGTGGTAATGATAATGATGATGAGGAACCTCAGAGTAGTGTGCCTCAGGTTAGGGGTGTTGACCGGACTAGAAACCCCACAGTCTAGGAAGACAGATTTGTGAGCCAGGTGGATTTCATAAATTCAAGGTATGGTGGCCAATGCGGAAGCTGATTTCGAAAAAAGTTTTATTGACAGAGACTTGCTACCCCTAAACCCAAATGTACATAGACAACTTCGAGCTTGAATGGGTTTAGAATATTTTAGGGATGCCTTTATAAAGGCGAATGCGCACATGGTCAAGGAGTTCTATAGAAATGTCGCCCACATCGCGAAGGGCACAAAAGTGACCAAAGTGTAGAACAAGAATGTGATGTTTACTGGGAAGGCATTAAATGTGTACCTAAGGTTCACTGACAAACATGAGACCCTATACAATGGAAAGTTGGCAATGGACGAGGAGGTTCGTACGTGGTTAGCTGTGTACCTGGCAATCTCGGGTATAGTTCTATAGTGGTTACAAGATGGGGCCGAAATACTTCAGGAGACTCTCAATTTTGAGGCTAAGGGGTGGTTGACGTTCGTGTGCAGAAGACTTGACCCCACTACCTATGATCAGACTATTCTTCTTGCTCGGGCTATTCTTATTGGTTCTATTATGGCAGGATACCCTATCAATGTCGGCAATTTGATGTCCCATGTGATTTCTTCAGTGGGGGTCGAGCATGACCGGAACTACCCTTGTCCCAACAGACTCACCATGTACTTCCGGAATCTAAAGGTAGAGAATAAGCCCTTTGATCTCAAGGCAAAGCCATTGGCCCCAATACTGTGGTACAACTTAAAGGGGCCAGACAACCCCAAGGACAAAAATTACAAGCCTTCTTCTTCTACCCAAACTGGCCAGTCTGAGGAGCCAGTTGTGGTAGAGCCTTCCACTGAGCCTATTTCCATTACCATTAACATGCCTCTCGAACCTTCCACTACTACTGGTCCCTCTACTTCAGCTGGCCCGTGGATTAAACTTTCTCGGGCCCATCCTATCACTGCCATCAGTTGAGCCGGGCATTGGATAGATTAAACAACTGGATGTCAGTTGCGTCATCCAAGTTGTCTACTCGATCTTTCACTATTGAGGTTCAGTCAGCACCAAAGATAGCTCAGATTCCCCAGTCTATTGAGAATACGCTGAAGAAGATCCTCGAGAACCAGGAGAAGATCATGAGTACCCAAACTACCTTGTCTAAGGTAGTAGAGTCACAGGGCAAGACTTTGAACGAGCTTCCCCGGAAGCACAAGAAAATGAGAAAAACACAAGCTTCTAGAGAGTCGGTGAAAGAATTCAAAAAGGATATGGACATGCAGATGGTGGACTAGATGCCTTTAGACTTGCTATTTGGGGATCCAGCCCCAGCGGCAACACCAGTAACAGAGCCACAGCAGGAGCAGACACAGAAGCTCCCGAGGAAGAAGAGGAAGCTCCCCAGTGCAGATGAAGCAATCATCCAGCTGGAAAACCTACCCGAGGCTTCCTCCAGTCAGCCACAGGATCCTCTTGATATCTAGCCCGTCCAGGTCCAGGACCCAAGGGCCACTCAAGTTCCCATGCAGACTGACGAGGCTTAGGGAGTTCCTATATCCTCTCATTATGTTTTTTGATGCTTATTTGCTTATGCATTAGGAACAATGCCAGCTTTTATTTGAGAGGGTGTGCCCTACATTTATGTATATATAGATTAACTTAGTTTATGTTTACTGTTGATTTTCTATTTGATCCGTATATAAAGTTACTTTTATTGTACTTTTTTTCTTCTGTTTGGTTTGTATATAAAGTAACATTATTATATATATTCATTCCCCAGTGTATATCCTAGTCCCTTGCCGAAAATATTCATTCTACTTTCTATTTTCGTAAAAAAAAACTCATTTTTAGCTTCCTAGCCTTTTTGTTTCGTTTTTGGCGCTTTCAATAAGACTTTGGTTTTCTTAATGCCATGGTTCTTTCAAAAGATGGAGAAATGTGTGAACTGGATGGCTCTTCCCGATGATGGATGGCATGACAAACTTCTTAAGGGTTTGAGTTTGTTAATGTTTTTCTTTTGTTGTTGGTAGTTTATAATTACGGGTACCTCAAGCAAAGCTCCATTTGGTTCTAACACATTTGCATTTTATCCCATGGTCAAAGACAAATGGTTGTGTTTAGGATGGTGAAAGTAGTGACCTTGAGACTCTTGTGTTGACCAAACAATCATCATGTGGTCTTTCGGGACTATTGTGTGCTCAATCGTGTCTAAGGTTGTTGTGGGTCCCCGACTCTATGTCTTTAGCAATTCTTGAGTGTGTGTGGTGAGAAATACAGTTTTGAATCCAAGTCCCGAGCCAATGGTCTAGAACTTGCCCTGAATGTTTGTTAAGGCAAAATGTTGAGTGAAATTTGACTCGAGAAGTGATTATAAACTCTCATTGATCCAAATGATAGTTGAACAATTCCATATCCTACCAATGATATAATCCCTAGCTAACCCTTTTGAGCCTTAAACCTTTTTCTTTCAAACAAATGCTACAAGCCTATACCCGTTCTAAATTATACCCTCTCTTGGCACCTAAATCTTCCCTTGAGTAATGGCAAAAGTCTAAGTTTGGGGGGAGGGAGACAAGAAAGCAAATCAAAGTGGTAAAAGGTACAAAAGCAAAAAGAAAAAAAAAGGCAATGAAAAAGAAAGAAAAGAAAAAGACAAAAAGAAAGCCCAATGTGAAAAAAAGGGATTCAAGAAAAATAAAAGAGAAAAAGGTATGCAAAAAGTAGAAAAAAGAGAAACGGATTGAATTGCATAAGAGAGAGTGACAATGTATCTCTCTAACCCCTTGAAAAGAAGTGAAAGCACTCAAAGAGTCAATAGAATTGTGCCAAAATGAATCAAAAGAAGTGCTTAAGGGAAGATGGAACCATTTAGACCAACAACTTGTCCTACCTTGAACCAAAAGCCTTCATATTGACTCCACAAAAACCCTATATGATATCGAGTTGGATGACGCTTGCAATAGTGGATACTTACATGCGAGTCAAGCATATGGTATTTAGAGCCGGACTTGTGACATTTCCTTGAGAGAGACGAGTGAATTGCCATTAACCACGGTTTGTGTGCTTATACTCTAAAAGGTGAGGTTTGCTTAGGGAGAGTTGAGGATGTGTGATTTTGGGTTCCACAACGACCAAAGTAAGTGAGAGAGTTATTTGATGTAGTGAGTCAATTCTTGATTCTTTTGTGTCACACTTGATCCATAGTTTTCGAAGTTCAAATGTTATTAATGATCCATTCATATTGAGGGCAATTGTTAGTCCCAATTGATGCTTGTTGAGGTTACTTTAGGACAGCTACAATTAATTGGGTTTTCCTTTAAGGGGTGGGTCTTATTTTGTTTACTTAAGGACAAGCAAAGGCTTAAGTTTGGGGGAGTTGATAAGTTGGGATTTTAACGTGTTTTATGCTCCTACTTGCATGTGCTTTGAATACAAATTGATACAAAATAGACCCAAAAAGGCTCATAAGTTGCGCTTGATTGCAGGTTTGATCAACAAAGTGACAAAAAGTCAAAGATCGGCTCAAATGGAGTGAAACCTGCTCAAGTAGCAAAGACCAAGCAATCTGAGGGTAAGTAGGCTTAGTGTGAACCGTGCAAAGTCAAATGTGGCTGCACTAGTTGGCTTAGAGAGTTGGCAAAACAGACTTCAGGCAACGCGGTCGCGGTACATATCTCGCGGTCCATGGTAAAGGCTTCACGGCCGCACTACCGTTTTGTGCGATCCATGGACAAGAGATTCAGAGAGGTTGATAATTGCCAAATACAATCAATGCGGTCTGCGGTCCTGATTGTGCGGACCGCGTTAGCTCCCTCTGCGGCCGCGGTCCATTCTACGCGGTCTATGGAGCCTATGTTTAGAGAAGCCAAAATTATGTCACGATTGAACCTTAGTAACATTTATGTCAATTGAACCTTAGTAAAATTTACCCGTGAATTAGCCACCTAGGTGATGTCACGACCCTAGTGCCCTTCTTCCCATTAGATAAAACTTTAGCAATCAGCTCGTAGCATAATTTAGTTTCAATTAATAGTTTGATAGTAGTAGTTATAATTAAAAACCCCAAAATATGTTGAAAGTGATATTTAAAGAAAACGCATATTTCTAAACTAGATAGATATTCCAACTCCAATACTAGCTCCCTGAGGAATTCGATCTCGACCCTCATATCAGATAAAAGCTAGTGTGACCCGGTCTTTCTACCTTGGTGTAGCGTCGAGTTGGCAATGATCAAGGAGAATTCGTTTTATTTGAAGTTTCAAAGGTAAAATATTCTAAGGCGACACACAAAACACATACTGCATATTTGGGGAAACATATAAACAAACAAAGGCTCATATATACCTCCTCAAAACAAGCACACAAAGTAGCATGTCCTGCAGGTACTGCTTAGGTCTGTTTAAAATACTAAAGATGATGGCGATTAATTATTTAAGGCAGATTAGTCCATTACATAATTCAAATAAGAAGTCCAAATCAGTCCTGCCTGCTGGTTGTAGCGATTAACAAAAGCAGATTCAATTTGTGGTTATTACCTTAAGACTTGCCTTTTGATTAGACGGGGTCCTATAGACATGATATCTACTAAATTCGAAGGTGACGAGGCAGCAGAAACTCAAAATGAATTGTTTGAAATCCTATATGCATGCTTGCTAAACCTTGTTAAGCGATGGAATCAGGTTATTAAAAGAAATTCAGAAAGGACAAATTAAATTAGACTAATTGCAAGCTCTGCATGTGGTAGTCTACCATTATTGATATTTTATCTCTATGAACAAGGTATCTAATACTGATTGTGGATGAAGCGAATCAGGTTTCCAATAGGCATGATTTCTATGCATTACTGATTTTAGACCCTTATAAACATGATATCTAGATGGTAACAAACATGCAGAACTTTAAAATGAAATCCTATAGGCAGGTTATCTAGATGTGAAGTTCGAACAAAAAATCCTATAGACGTGATTACTAAATACAGTTTACAAAATTAGATATCCTATAGACTTGGTTTCTAAATGAAGTTTACATAATTAAATCACCTTATAGGCATAATTTCTATATGTAGTCAGAATATGAAGAATTATAACACCTTATAGGCATGGTTTCTATATGTAGCTTGAATATGCAAAATTAAAACACCCTATAAGCATGGTTTCCACCCATGCATGCATAATTCCCCAACCTTTTTCACTGGCCATTCCCAAATGTTATTACAACTTATTACAAACCTGAATAATAAATTACATCATAAAAACAAAGAAAAGTACAACCAGAGGAAGCTTTATTCGGACTTCCTCTCTGAGTTATGAGATAAACCAACACAAAGACCACTGATCCAAAGCTTTTCTCCAATTTGAGTGTGTCAGAGTTCCCTAAGAGGCTCAATAGGACTCACGGCATTGCTCACACCCAAATTGTATCACCAGAATAGGGACAAGTGGAGTGTGGAAGTACCAGCCCTCATGTGTCTAAGTTCAGAGGGAGCTCATGGGTCCCAATGTAAGGCTCACATGAGGAGGGCAGACCTTAAGTCTAAGAGAGAGTGCAAGTGCAGAAACAAAGATTTAAGAACTAAAGAAGTAAAGGAGAGTGAAAGAAGTGCTGGGAAGCAGCCATTGACACTTCAAAAAAGTTGACAATTTTACACCAAAGGGGGTTCAGGGGGTTGGGAATTGCAAATAACCTATGTACTTAGGCAAAAGTCAATTCTGGGCATATACAACAATATGGGTGCTGTCATGCCTTCAAATAAATCAGAACGTACAATGTATAAAGGTAACATGGAGGTCATGATCCTAGGAGGACCAAGTTTTTGTCATGTTCAGCAATATTTGATGGTGTCATGTCCCAAACAAACCACAAGCATCAAACATATTGGGGTAGGGTTTTAGGATTCATAATCCATTGATTCAGAACAGGAGAAAGGAATTTACAACATGCTAAATAAATGTACTAAAATAGATACAAGCAGTAGGCAAACAACAATGCAATAACATTAGGTAACCATGTAGTTATTGGTGAATAAAGCTTAACTAGAACATATCAGTTCAAAGAAGTAAAATGCAGTAAAGAAAGATAGCAGGACTTGAAATATAGTTTTGGCTTTCAGTCAGTTAAACATGCCATAGTGTAAATAGTAAAGCAAGAGATAGTGTTCGAGTGTAAGTAAGAGTTCAGAATTAAAAGTGTTCGTGTTTGTGCTAATGAAAAAGCAAGGTACTTATAGTTTGAAAACATGTAGAAAATAAGGCAAGAATCATAGTTCAACAGTAATTATGGAACTATGTACTAATTAAAATCAAATCAGTATAAATCTTCCTTCAATTGAGGAGTTAAAAATTAACGTTGATGGGCAAAAAAATATTTAAGGATAGAAATCAAGTTGAGCATGATGTGCAGAATAGACAATTAGCGGTAAGTACATAAAGGTTTAATTAAGGGAACAACTAATGAAGAATCCTTGAAATACTCGGACCCATATAAGTTAAGAAAACAAAATAAAGTTATAGAATACAGAGGTAATCGAAAATCAACACATAGTAAATCAGGGAATCAAGGATTTCCCAAGTTAAAAAATAGAAGAATCGAAACTCTAAAGGGAAGTTTTCAAATCAAGCCAAGAAACAGGGAGATCAACCAGGGAAAACAAGGAAAGAATCAATTACATAACACACGAGTTCAATCAGAACTACATAAGGAATGGTTTGAAATCAGTCCAAAATTGAAGGTCATTTTAGAGGGGAATTCAGCATACAACTAGAATGCATAAATATTAGGAATGTGAGGCCGAACTATGGCAAAGAGAAGCAACATACAATAACAGTCACATAGTCAGTAGACAGTGAACTATCAAAACATGATAGTCATATAGGTTAACGTCGGCAACTTAGTAATAGAGAAAAGAGAGAGTATCAGGAGCATGCAAAGGGTCAAGTAAAAGCCCTTCTGAAAAAGCATAGTCGAATTTTAATGACAGCAAAAAGTCAAAATCACGTAAAGAGACATGTGCTGAAACTAAAAGATTTTAAATCCAGTCGAGCAACTTCAAATAGATGAAGTAGCTTCAGAAGCTCGAATAGGCCCCAGAGAAATTAGGGTTTTTGAAATCAATCGAATTCAGAGACGATGAACATGTAAATCACACAGCAAATAGTCTCAAAACTTGAATGAACCCAAAATTTTGGGATTTTCAACACCAATCGAGTCTAGAGATGAAAAATAAGTAAATCGAACAAATACTAACAAAAGAATAGATTCAAAAACCTCAAAAGGAATTAAGGCCATTAAAAAGCAAACTCAAGTAGAAGAATGACATAAGGAAACACAGCAAAACATGTCAAATAACTTAACAGAAAACCTAATCGGAAAAGATAATGGTTTTTGAGGGTAGAGTTCTAGAAGAAACTTTGAGAAAAACATTTAAAAGTTTTGAGAAAACACAGATCTAAAATAGATCTAAAAGAAATCGAAAGAACCTTAAAGGTTAGGGTTACAAAAGAACCCCAAGTGGTGAGAAAGGCTTTGAAAATCATCGGCCTAAGTAGGAGAGTCAAGAGTCAGACTCGAATAGCCATAGCTGGCCGAAGCAAGGTCAAAGATGACTGGATACAGCAATAAAACTGAAATCGACCAAAGTTTGGACCAAGCTTTCGAGGATCTAGCCTTGAAATCATGATAATCAGGCATGTAGAAGCCATATGAGGTGAATACAGGCTTCCGATGACCATGGAAGCCATTGATTTGGGAGATTTTAGGGTTGTAGTAGAGGGCAGTGGCTAGGGTTTGGGAGAGGATTGAGACAGAATTGAGAGAGAAAGGAATTCAGAGCAGTTGGGGGTGTGAAATGATAGGGTTTAGGTCGTTTGGGATTAATTCAGGAAAGGAGGTTCGGTGGCCGTTGATCATTTCGATCAATGACCTGGATTAATCGGGTAGGTGAGGAGGTTTAGCAGAGTTGGGTTTGGGTCTGGTATGGACAAATTTGGGCCGGGGTAATTGGGTTTGAATTGTGTTCAATTGGGGTTCCAAATCAAGTTAAAATTGAAATGAAAAATGGATTAATATTTAAATAGCCATTTTCCCTATTTGATTTATAAGAATAATAAAATAATTTCTAGAAATAAATTAAAGTTACTAATATGATTAATAGTACATAATTATCAAAGTAAAAATGCTGGGGTTAATATTTACAGACATAAACGTAATTAAATCTAAAAGAGGCTAATATTGCAATTACGTGCAATTTAGCTTTGAAAATGCTAAATAAATTTGTAAAAATATATAAAAATTATTTTGGCTATATTTTAGCATAAACATAAGAATCCAATAAATGAACCACCAAAATAATAATTTCAGGAGTAATTATTGAATTTTTCTAGATAAAATAGGGCAATAAACTGATTTAAAAAATCTTTAAGAATTAAGAAAAAATAATAAAATATGTGGACATACTTATATGTACCTTCACATGCTATTTTAAAAATACTTTATATATTAAAATATAGAGGAAAAAATTAGGTATCACATGGAATTTGTACTGACGCGACGCTTCGGTCGCTTCTATCGCTTACGTCACAACGGTGATGTCATAACTATTTGAGATATGAAATAGAAGATCGGTTCGTTTCTTCTCATCACACTCCAAAAAACGAGGGAACTATCTGTATAAAATTAAAATAGGTCTTGCCCGATTTTGCCATCTAATCGAGACCAGGGAATCACGTCAAGGGTCAGTCTCACAATGGATTAGGCCAGAGCATGAAGATAAGCTATCGAGCTTGAGAATCGAGGTGCTCGTCAAGACTGGGGTAAACATCGATCGAGAATGTATAGGACTGACTTCGAACGAAGCACAATAATGGAAATGCGAGATATCCATAATCAGTCGAAGATCTCGGCGAAAATTCCGGAACAAAAATCAAGGGCGGTTATTTAGGCTAATCATGACATTTTACTTCTGTAATTAGAGTTATACCATAACTAGGATTCCTCTAATTTATATAAAGAGGAGTCCCCATTTGTAGGCACCTGATATTTATATAGATCAAAGCAATATAATATTCTCTATTTATTTATATTCTCTTCTTTATCAGCTCGTTGCATCTTAACTGTTCTTGCATAACTAGTTCGAGGGTGTCCAAGTTCAAGGGCTTTGTCCAAACGCTGATTTACTTTATATTATCATCAATTTGCATCACTTATCTTTACGTTTATTAATTAGTATTAGGTGAAATCACATATCTATAAAATCATATCATAAATTTAATTGTTATTCAATTTTTAGGGTAAACGCAGGGGTCAAAGTAATTTAATATTTTTTACACTACCAATATAGTTTAATCGGCTATAACGCATTGTTTGCCTTCTCTTTCAAGTTGGTAATTCTTACTATAGAGTATAGGCTGCTATTATCTCTAGTTTTGAGGAAGTTAGCAGAAAAGCTCTTTACATTATATGCATATGAGTTTACGTAGAATGTCTCTCGTATGGAATATGGATAATTTGGTTTTATCTATTGATAGTGCAACAAATATTTACAAAATTAAATCTCTGTAAAATTAATCGCAAATTAGGTGCTAATAATAGGGATGAGTAACTTTTTGGAATTGTTCAAATTATATTGAAAGGTAAATGTTTTACACACCGTTTGTGATGGAAATTGGAACTCTCTGATTTTTATCCTAGACGATTTCCAGGTTACTTTAGCTGCTTAACAACATCAGAATAAATGCTAACTGCGACAGTTAGCATAAAACGGTGGTTTGATCCACCGTTTAAGTCGTCCCTAATCTGATCTCCATAAAACCACGAGGGTTTGATCCAAAGTAAATAATATATATTAAAATTTGATCATGCTCAATATTAATCTTAAAAAGGATAAGTGATCGCTGGAAATATAATCCGGTCTAAAAGTCCAGAGTCGAATCCCACAGAGAACTAAAGATTAGCTATAATTATTTAATATCACTAAGAAGACAAGTTTGAACAATTTCTAAGTTATAATATAAAGATTTTTATATCTAACTAATTAACTAACAAATTCAAATAATAAATTAGCAACAAAAATACTAAAGGTTGGAGACAAGATTAAGGAGGTCTAGAGTAATGATTTCCTCAATTATTGGAATCATTCCCGCTATGTTCCTTGCAATTTCGCCTATGTATTCTCTACTGATCATGAGCACTTTTGGTGCCGTAATTCTTCGAGCAACTACAACAATTTACTAGACATATTCTCTTAAACAACGCTAGTTGGCTTTATCTAACTGCTCATTATGACCACGTCAAGTCTTTGTTATTTGTAAACCCGCCTTTAAACCCGTTGTATTGATTTTTCACATCTGTTAGGAGTGACGTTGTTCAACAACCACCTAAATATGTATCCTTTATCAAGCAACACATTATAACTGGGTACAATCAATCGATGGTCATTCAATCAACAACAATAAATACGTAGTTGAACAACTAGAGAAATCTAACGGCTCAATTATATAAAAACATAACAAGAATTTATCTTATAAAAGGTTCCATCGAAACACTAGATAACAAATTAGCTACGCATAATAGTATGTAAAATTACAATACTAGAATTCATAACTAATAAAGAAAAATAGGAAGAGGAAGGAAAAACTTGTAGAAGAATTCCTCGCATTGCTCTTATTGTGTCATGCCTCCTTAAATCGAATTTGTGTATGAAATCGGTCTCCTCCACCTCATTAGGTCTAAATTATGTCAAAAGTATGCCCAACCTCGTATAATACCATTTTTCCATGTATATATACCAAGTAGGATCGGGCCCAAAAAAATATACCTTCTCCTACACTAAAATGACAATTGTTTTACGTCTGGACGGTCGCGGTATATTGCAAGTACACTGTTTTGGTCCGCGCCAGGTCCGTGGTTGCGATTTTCGACTGCGTTTTGTACCATGTTCTATTTGTAATTTAGAAAAATATAGAACTTAAATGTTGTAACCCAATGAGTTAGCGTTTTTACCATATATTGTAAAACACAAATAGAGTTCTGCATGAAAAGTTATGTGCATTTTACTAGATAATGTGCAATATGCCTATTCGATTCTTTGTTTTGTTGCTCTATCATCCATTGTCCCCGAATACGATGGAGGTTTAATTCCTTGAACTTTCACTCGGATTTCAAAGTTCCGAATCACTTGAATTCATTTCATAACATCTATATAACTTGTAATCACTATTACAAGACATAAAATACACTGTTAGTACAAAATACTAGCGATTAAAGCGCAAACTCAACTAAAGTGTAGTAAATTTGAGTGTAATAAGCGATTAAAATACGTAATAATAGCTTATTATCAACACCCCACACTTAAATTATTTTTTATCCTCGAGCAATCAAACTACACTTTATATGAACACGACCTTTTAAAATAATTCACCTAACTCATCACACCAAGAGTATTTAAAATAGACTAAACACAAAAACGTAACATCTTCACCTCAAGATTTAACTCACAAGTACCACACATTATTCACAACTCACCCACTTACTCTAACATAGATGTTACTGATATTATTTTTTTTCTTCATGAATCAAATGCCCTCACACAACAAAAGAGAGTAGTTCCACACAATAAAATTTAAGAACATTTAGGAACTCAAGATAGAAAGAATTCACTCATCTCATAAATAAATTCATATGCCACAAAAGATGCACCATAAGCTTGCCCGTAGTGTACTACTCCACTAATCGAGCTCATTCAATCTAAGATTAATTAGGACTTTATTTGATTGTAATGTAGGCTACGAGACGAGTAGGATACATTTAGATATAATAGTGACTACACCTCCCTAAGGACTTTAATACATATATTTTAACATTCAAACCACATACTTATGTCAAACCAAAAATTCACCATCACATTAATATATATTACCACATTCTTCTTTAAGCATACTTACATCAAGAGCCATCACTTATCAAGGAATTTATTTTTTTCACAACAATCCAACTATTTCTTTCAATTCAAGTGGCTCTTAGTTTTTTAAAATAGTGCACATTTCTCCTTATTTAATCAGTTCCACTCAAAAGCCTTACAACCCACCCCCATTTTAACCTTTACAAAGTTCATAATCAATTCAAGTGCTCATGAGGAGTTACAATGACACAAATATATGGTTAATTCAAACAAATGGGTAAGGCTTGTAATTTGGTTGCCAAATAAACATGACTACAGGCTCAAAAGCGTTAACCACGATACATAGTAATTAAGCGGATAAAATATACATATCTAGCTCAACAAAAAATGCATATATTACTTTCTAGACTGAATAAAACTATTATTTCACTTTGCAAATATACAGGGCAAGTTGTAGGCATTAAATGTAATGTACAAAATAACACCAAAACCTCATGCACACATGACACATAACTCACTCATGATTGGATTCATTGAGACACTCTAGTCAAAGCAATTAAGCAAATTGAAAATTATACAATTTAAGATACTTATACAAGAGTCAAAAACTGAGCCTAAGCGTTACAACCAAAGTACTCACTATTCTCAAGGCACAATAACGTCAAGAGATATTGCTTAAATTCAAAACACAACACAATGACCCCTATTCCTATTAAAACTAACTTTACCCGATTCAAATAAAATCTTTGGAAAAGACCGCGGTATAAAGTAAAGTCAAGGGGGAATTGCTACACTATCTAACAATAGAAAATCATTTTATTTTATTTTTTAGATTTAAATCCCTCAAGAAAATTGTCTAATAGATTTATCATCAGGAAAAGTCCAATCTTTTCTATTTTAAAAAATATTATTCAATTAAACTAATACAACTAAAATAGCATAGAAAGTCACCCAGACGATCTCCTCACCCCACACTTAAAATTGTGCATTGTCCCCAATACACACCATAATTAATATAAGGGTAAAAAAGATTCCCTGGTAGGCCAAAGGCCGAAGTACTAATAGCTCATGGGGTGCTCAGACTTCTCCCAAGCCCGGTCCTTCGTGCGGGTACCTCACACTTTGTTCCAACCATTTGGTTTGCTGTTGCATCCTTCCAATACCCTTGTTTTCCATGCTGCTACAAAATAAAAAACTGACACTACAAAAATAATACAATTAAACAATAATAAATAAATAAAAGAAAGCAATTAAGTTGGGTTGCCTCCCAACAATTGCTTGACTAACGTCGCGACATGACACGAACCACTTTTTGCCTCCACCTCGAGCTTATGAAATGGACCCCATGTTTTGATTCAAGCTTATTATTGTAGTCATGGGGTGGTGAAACGAATCTAACTAGCTCAAGAAAATAATGTATTATTCTGCACTTCTTGGTCTTTGTATGAGGTATGTAATCTTGACTTTTTCGAAAGAAGAATTCCAAAATATATGCACCTTGTTCCTCATTCCTTGACTCTTCAATTGGTTTAGATGACTCTATTTCCATATCATCATCCAAACATAATGTGAAAAAATGCTTGGAGTGTAGACCAATGCACTCAAACACACGAACTATACGACTTTCAACATTCTCAACATCAATGATACTAGAGTCAAAAAATTTATATCCTTAAAGTCATTGGCTAGCTCTAGTCTCACTTCTTCAACATTGACATCCTCAAATTGTAGTTGGGTAGGATGTTGATGTTCTACTCTAACCTCCCCAATTAACACCTCAAATTCATGCTCTTCTTGGCTAATATCCTCAATATTAGCTTGTTGAGAATTAAAAGCTCCATCCACTTGACTCAATTGAGCCTCCAACTTGCGAATAGTTGCCTTTTGCCTTTCTATCTAGAATTGTTTTTCATTATTTTATTTCAGAAGGCACTTTAATATATCATTGATCTTCTTCAGATCTCCATCCCAGGTTCTTTGTTCCTATTAACTTCACAAGAAACGGTAGAACCATCATAGTAAGGGGTTGGAGGAAGATAAGAAATATAAGTACAACCATAAAACAAATAAGATTGAGTTGGTGCACATAACTCACTCTCAAGAATGTTTAGAAAATTTTTCCACTGGTGGTTTCACTCACAATATGTATGGAGATCAATAATAGAATTATCTATACGTAAATTCCCATAATTTCCAGATGTCATGTTTCTCAAATTAATAGTTATAAAAAAATACAAAAAACAAAACAAAAGAAAACAAAATAAAAGTTCAAACTTGAAACCAAGCAGTATCACTACAGCTACAACTACACCGTTAATTCCCCGGAAATGACGCCAAAATTTGATCACGCCCGACTCTAGTCCTATAAAGGATAGGCGGTCGCTGCAAATATAATCCGATCTAAAAGTCTGGAATCGAATCCCACATAAAACTACGGCTTAGCTATAACTGTTTAATATCACTAAGAAAATTTTATATCTAATTAAGTAACTAACTAATTAAAATAATAAATTAGCAACAAAGATACAAAAGGTTGGAAACAAGATAAAGGAGGTCACGAGTAATAATTTTTCCAATTATTGAAATCTTTCTCGCTATGTTCCCTGCAATTTCGTCTATGTATTATCTAATGATCATGAGCACTTTAGGTGCTGTAATTCTCTGTCGTACAACTATTATAATTCACTAAACATATTCTCTTGAACTACGCTAGTTGAATTTATCTAACTACTCATTATGACCACGTCAGTGCTTTGTTATTTGTAAACCTACCTTTAAACCTGTTGTATTGATTTCTCACATACTTTAGGAGTGACGTTGTTCAACAACCACCTAATTATGTATCCTTTCTCAAGAAACACATAATAAATAGGCACAGCCAATTGATGACCATTCAATCAACAACAATAAACACGCAGTTAAACAAATAGAGAAATTTAACGGCTCAATTATATAAAAACATAACAAGAATTTATCCTACAAAAGGTTCCATCAAAACCCTAGATAACAAATTAGCTATGCATAATAGTATGTAAAACTACAATACTAGAATTCATAACCAACAATAAAAAATAGGAAGAGGGAAGGAAAAACTTGTAGAAGAATTCACCGCCTTGCTCCTATTGTGTCTCTGCCTCCATAGGTCGAATTTGTATAAAATATCGGTCTCATATGCCTCCTTAGGTCTAAATTATGTCAAAAGTATGTCCAACATCTTAAAATACCATTTTTCCATGTATATATACCAAGTAGGTTCAGGTCAAACAATTATACCTTCTCCTACATGAAAAAGGATAATTTTTTTACGTCTGGACGGCCGCAACCGTGGTCAACCGCGGTACCGGTGCAGTACCTTGCAAGTACACTATTTCGGTCTATGTCAGGTCCGCGGTCGATGCGGTTTCGACCGCATTTTTATCCTGTTCCGTTTGGAATTTAGAGAAATATAAAACATGAAAATTGTAGCCCTTTGATTTAGCTTTTTAATCATATATTGTAGAGCCCAAATGCAGTTTTGAGAAAAAATTTATGTACGTTTTACTAGATAGTGTGCAGCATGCCTACTCGATTCTTTATTTTGTTGTTCTATCATCCGTTGGTCCCCAAATACGATATCGGCTTAATTCCTTGGGCTTTTACTAAAACTTCAAAGCTCCAAATCACTTAAATTCATTCCATAACATCTACATATCTCGAAATTACTTCTACAGGGCATAAAACACACCAATAGTGCAAAACGCTAACAAAAAAAGCACAGACTCAACTAAAGTGCAGTAAATTTAAGTGTAATAATTATAGCCTATTATCAAGTGTGCAGACATCAAAATATTAAAGAATCAAGCTAAATCCTAAATTCAAGATACTACAGGACTCTTGAAATCCAAGGAGTTCTATCAAGGTTTCTTGGTAGCTTAAACCTTAACGCACACATATACAAAGGAATACATATTCCCTTGAAGATAGGTCTCGGAATTTGATAATTCTCGAAATATTCACAAAGGGATTAAGGCATAAAACGTGATATATAGATGTTCTTCTCGATAATAAAATACTTAAAGAAGAATATCCATACAATGCTCGACTTTCATGGAGATTATATAATACAAAGAGGTATGTATCATCTTATATTTGAGAATACGTTGAACCAGCCTTTGAACAACAGAACAATTCGAAGGAAAATGAAGGGATAAACAAAGTTGTACCCCACAATATTGATCAATAAAATTATTTTACTCTTTTATGGTTACAGTGTTTTTTTGTAGATTGAAAATTTATTGCAAACAAATTGGCACGCCCAGTGGGACAAGTTCTTCCCTTCATCTCTTTCTCCGATAAATCGAAATTTTCAATTTTCAAAATTATTTATTGTGATGGTCGAGTGCTTAAATTCTTGTCTTCAATTTTTGGTAAGCCTACACCCTGCCAACCTTGAAGTATGGGGAATTTGTTAGAAATCAAAATTTTAAAGGATCAAGCTAAATCCTGATTTCAAGATACTACAGGGCTCTTGAAATTCTAGGAGTCTATCAGGGTTTCTTAGGAGTCTATCAGAGTTTCTTGAAGGTTACTCTACCCCAAAACCCTAACGCACACCTATATAAAGAGATACATAAATCCTTGAAGATAGGTATCAAAAATCCCATAACAGTACTACAAATCCAGGCAAAAGAATTAAAAAACCCCAACAAAAGTTGGTCGGTAATGTCCAATAACCGTCCAAAACACGATCATTTACGTGTGGACAGTATTTTGAAGGTCGAAAGGGCATACCGACCAAATTTGTTCGAAAATTACCGACTAACTTTGGTTGGTCAATTAAATTCAAAAAAGAAATATTGCCAAAAAACTATCAAAGTTGGTTTGTTTTCTCCGACCAAAGTTGGTCGGTATTTTAATATGTAATTAAAAAATATACCATCTAGTAATCGAACTGAGTCATTATTGTGGCATGATACTACTTTACCAGTAGATCATTGGTGCATTTTATTTTTAAACTATCTTTTATTTGATTTATACTCTTTAATTTTATTTTTGCACGAAAATAACTGATCAAAGTTGGTCGATTTTATTAAAAAATAAAAGTACCGACCAAAGTTGATCGTTTTTTAAAATTACTGGCCAAACTAATCGATCAATTTTGGTTGATTTTTTAAATATTAACTTTCATTTATTTTAAATGGAAAACCGACCAATGTTGGTCGATTTCTTAAAAATAAATTTTGCGGGACTCAAAAATAATTTTTCGCATTTTTGCGCGAAAGAAAACTGACCAAAGCTGGTGGGTTTCGCAAAACAATTAAAAAATAAAATATTTTGAATTTTTTTGGTCGGTCGACCTTAGTCGGGTTTTGAGGAATTTCTAGTAGTGTAAATTCTCGTGATATTCACGAAGGGATCAAGGCATAAAATAATGTCGTGATAAATAGATATTCTTCTTGATAATCAAATACTTCAAGAATATTATCCATACACTGATCGGCTTTCATGGAGATTAAATAATTCAAAGAGATTTGTATCATCCTATATTCGAGAATACGCTGATCCAGCCCTCGAATAATAGAGAACAGTTCGGAGGAAGAATTAAACGGAGTCGTAACCCTCAATGTTGATCAAAAAAATCGCTTTATTCTTTTATGATTGCAGTTTATTTTCATAGGTTGAAAATTTATTGCAAACAAATTGGTACACCTAGTGGGACCAGTTCTGCCCTTCTCTTCCTCCTGTAAATCGAAAACTCCAAGTTTTAAAATCATTTGTTGCGATGGCCTAGTATTTCAAGTCTCGTATTCAAGTTTCGATAAGTCTACACCCCGACAAACCTTGAAGTATGGGTCTAAAAAGTGATACATAACCCTAAACCCTAACGCACACCTATATAAAGTGATACATATTCCCTTGAGAGGGGTCTAAAAATTTTCATAAATTCTCGGGATATTTAAAAAAGGATCAAGGCATTAAATAATATTGTGATCAATAGATTCTTCTTGGTAATCAAATACTTTAAGAAGAATATCCATACAATGATTTTATGGAGATTAAATAATCTAAAAAGGTCTGTATCATCCTATGCTCGAAAATACGCCAATCTGGTCCTCGAATAATGTAGAACAATTTGGAGGAAGATTCAAGGAATAAATAGAATTGTAACTCACAATTGATCAATAAAATCACTTTATTCTTTTATGGTTGCAGTTTATTTTTCATATGTTAAAAATTTTTTGCAAACAGGTTGTTATTGAAATGGATTTACTGCATGATCCAAAAGAAGGTATTATATAAGGTATATTAATCGGATAAAACTTTTCTTTCCTTTTTTGTTTAAGAAAATGTTTAAGAAAATCCGTAATCGAACCTTTCGAATATGCATTGAATAACTTGCTCATTGTACTTACAAACCATAGAAAAAACATAAATCACAATCAGCAATGTTGGTGCGACAAACTCTAATTGAGAAGCCGACGGTGAAAGGACTTGATCTGAGGTAAGAAACCACCCCCAACCAACTCAAACAACGGTTGCGGACACTCGAAAAGACTTTTCTTTCCATGTTTGTTTTGGAAGTTATATTATATAAAAGCAGTGGCGTATTTAGGATATTAAGTTTTTGAGTGCTCAAATTTTTTTGTTATAATATTACTGTAGTACATAACTATTTTAATACTACATTGAAAAAAGTTGATGAGAAAACTCATACAAAAAAAGCACGAAGAATGAGGAAGAACCTTGAATATAAGAAAAAGAAACAGATAGTCTTGTTGGTGAGAATCAAACTCCCACCCTTAATATTACTAAGCTTCTAACACCCCTTCTTAACCAAAGCACCCACCAATAACTTTGTTACTTGGGTGCTTTTGATAATATATATCCATTTCATTAAATTTTCTATGGAATTATATTTACCCAAAATTAAGGTTAATGAATACTTAAGCACCCAAATTTTCTACATAGATCCGCCAATGTAAATAAGTTATTATAACGAGTTTGAACTCTACCTTTTAATCATATCTGCACCCAACTATTTCCAAGTGAAGACTACAACTTTCTTTTAGACATGATAAACACAATCAATATAATCATTTGGACTTTTCTCTAAACCTATCTCTTCTTGAGCACGACATGTGAAGTTCAAGACACATAGACATGTGTTAGCCTTTGGAAACTTTCAACTTAAAGTGCAAGGCCATATAATGACATAAAACACTCGTTATAGTAAAAGAATATTCATGGGCAGATGTCCAAAAATGGGTAACTTAATTCAGCAAAGAACAAACTCATTTAATGATACCACAATATGGGTCTTCTAAAAGTGCCTACTCACCCAGACAAGAAGACATTTTCTGATTTTCCTTACCAAACAGACATGATTTAAAGGGTTTATGTTAAAAGTACAAGACTGGATTAAATTAAGCTTAATCAGTTGTATCTATTTTTGTTAAACTTAAAAGTCAAGCATTTGAGGCTTACATAAGCATTACCTAAACTAGTACTTATCTAAAAGAATTTTTTTTTTCCTTGTCAATCTATTAGATGTGGTTTCCCATTAATGTTAAAGATGCATTATTTTATAATCAATCACACCAAGATACTGACATGACACTCTCTAGACAGCACCTTTACTTTAATTTGAGTAATCTCTATATGTTTAGATACTATTCACTTTCATGAATTATTCAATCTGAGCAAAATTTAAAAATAATTTAGTTTAAACTTGTTATTCTATCCTTAATGAAAAGTTTTTATAACTACACAAATACTCTCGGCCCCTTTTTAACTTGTTTAAAATTACAAATTTCAAAAGTTTTTATTTCTTTTTAAACTTTGTGCCTAGTCAAACAAATTGACGGGAAAGTAATATATATGTCTATACTCAATCTTTAAGAAGCTGAAAAAGTAAATGATCTTAAAAATGGGAAAAGATAAGTGAAGGGAGAGCAAAACCAAAAACACTATACAAAGAGTGTGCACTTTGAGAATATAGATGGCATACCCTCAAATCTCTATGTTGTTGATTCAATTAGTTTGAGTAAATATGCTATTAGAGATGATAGTTTTTAATAAATTATTTAAAAGATTTTTGAATACACAATTGACAATCAAAATAATGAACTACAATAACAATTCTAGCGTATTCCCACAATATAGGGTTTGGCGGAGATAATGTGTACATAGATCTTACTTCTATTTTCTGAAATTAAAAAAGTCGTTTTCGATAGTTCCTCAATGCAAAAAAAAAGGAAAAAGAAATGGTAACAACCTCAAGATAAGATAATAATATCAAGATAAAAAAGAAATCACAAACAGTAAAAGCAATCAACGGATAAAAAAATACGAGATTAATGCTAATAATATCAGCATGTTATACGCACACCTATCAATGTAATGTAAAAACATACAGGAAGATCCAAACATTTTGATTTCTTTTGGCATACCTAGACTACATAAATAACGAAGCTTTAATTATATATATATATATATATATATATATATATATATAGTACATCGTAATAGGCCATGCAGCCAATAATTAGCTTGAATCTCCAATTAGAAGGAGACACATATAAAGACGTAGAATTAGGGCAGTTAGACATAATTTTTAATTGAGTTAAGCTTTAAATTATGAGATAAGGGAACAAACATTTACTTCGATTGAAAGTGGACAGTATATAAAGCGATGAAGATTGTACAAGCATCAACATCAAATTTAATATTCGAAGGCTCTATAATTGGAACTCATGCCCTTACTCTTTTAATTTCCTTTTTATGGTCAGTTTCTTGGCTGAAAAAGGGAAACGAAGAAGAAGAAAAATAAGAGAGAAGAGCTTGATTGACAATGACTAATTATACAACCAATGAAGTATTGAAAATTGTTAGCAAAAGACAAAACTTTAGCTATATCCCTTTTGTGGATTTCTTTATGCCATGTTATTAATTTATATATAGCACTACACCATTTACTTACACGTTTTAGTCGGTTAATATTTTTCTGAGAAAACCAAGCAACTGTTTTCTACGTCCATCAATCGTTTCCCAAGTGCGTGGGAGGAAGAAGCATATTATACGTTTGTGGTCACTTTTTAATCAGTCCCAAAAGTTCAGTTTACTTCTGTGACAATGTCGTCTAAGAGACAAAATGGCAGTTATATATCTATATTTGTTTGAGATTGCATAAATAGTCGTTTATTTGTTTTTTCTATTCGTAAATTGTATGTTGAATATATATGGTTATATATATAATATACGCATTATACGTATATTCTACATGTGCTAGTTATTTCAAGTTTTAATGGTTGGATGACTATTATTTTAGTTAATTCTTCTTTTTGTGTTTGTCGCATAAAACTATACCGGACATATAATTTACCGTCTTTCGTCAAACCAATAATAATAATAATAATAATAATAATAATAATAATAATAATAATAATAAATAATAATAACAATTCAAGTCATTCGAAGTAAATAATATCCTCTCCGAGTCCCCTATAGATAAAGCCATTTGTCAAAGCCCTATTAAGAAGTATTTGCCGTAAAAGAGTCAAATTCCTTTTCTTTTTTCTAAAGAAAATTTTGTCAAAACCCTGTCAAAAATTGTTTCTAGTAAACACCTTTTGCCATTATTCGAGCTAGATACATTCAAAATCACACTAAAAACAAATTTATATTGTTGCTTCAAGAATCAATTACTCAAATGATCACTTAATTTTTTCTAAATTCTCCTAAAGTCACTTTATTTTTATTTGTAAATAAAGTCATTGAACTATGCTTATTGCGCTCAGAATATTATTCAACTAAATTTTCCAAATTTTAAATTGGCAAATACCTATTTTACCCTCTAAATTGTAAACATTCATCTTCTTTTTATTTTTAAACTTTTTTATACTATGATTTTTCTTGTTTAATTTATATTATGGACTTATCTAAAGAATAAATAAATATTATTTATAAATTAAAAAAATAAAAAGTATTTAAGCATATATATTGCTGGAATAACAAAATAATGAGCATAGTAAAAAAAATCAGTTAGAATAATTTGTTAGTAATAATAATTTTAATATTAACAATAAAAATTTAAAGATTTATTTACACGATTCAAAATGAAAGAAAATAAATATTGTAAAATATGTATTCCATGCACATACTATAAAAATAATAATTTATATAAAATTATTTTTATAATATACATTATATATATATTCTTGAAAGTTATGCTCAATTATAATATTATATATATATATATATATATATATATATATATATATATATATATATATATATATATATATATATATATATATATATATATATATATATATATATATATATATATATATATATATATATATATATAATGTATATTTATATTTCGTGCACGACTTAACATAGCATATTTTACCCTATAGAGATAGTCCCCTACTTTTCGGCGACATAACTTTGTTTTGTCGGAAAGTTGGTAGAAACATGATAATATAATTGAGCATAATTTTCAAGAATATTTTATTTATAATATAAAAATACATTTATTTAAATAATTATTTTTATATTACTTGCATGGAATATATATTTTACAACCTTTATTTCTTTCATTCTGAATTGTGTAAATAAATTTTTGAATTTTTGTTGTTAATACTAAAATTATTATTGCTAAGAAATTATTCTAACTAATGTTTTTTTACTATGCTCATTATTTTTTGTCCCAGCATTATATATCCTTAAATAATATTTATTTTTAATTTTATAAATAAACTTATTTATTTTATTGGTAAGTCCATAATATAAATTAAAAAAGAGAAATCATAATATTAAAAAGTGTTAAGAAATTAGAAAAACATAAATATTTATATTATAAAGGGTAAAATGAGTAAAAGATAATTTAGTTGAGTGGCCTTTTAATTATAGATAATTTTCGATACTAAACATGTATAGATAACTTTAAAAAGGGGGAAAAATAACCTGTTAAAAATAATGAATAGACAGTGATACGTAAAAATAGTTTATACTGCAAATGTGAAAATTGAATTCCTTCTAGATAATTTGAGAGACAGTTGAATTAAGCAAACTAAAATGACATGCGTGATTAATTAAACAAAAATATCTTAACTTTAGTGCTCAACTGCCTAGGAAGTCATATAAGAACCAACTACGTGTCAATCCAACATGTCCTTTGTAGCACCGGCAAGAATTGTGGTCACACCCACTTTTTATCTGAGAATTGATAATGTCAAATTAATACAGGCTAAAGTGCAAATCTTAAAGGGAACAAAACGTAATTTCATAAATATTTGTTATGTAGCAATCACTACATGTAGTCATGTACGCATCATATCGGTATACTTCCAGGTTTAGGTAATTCTATAATATATATATATATATATATATATATATATATATATATATATATATATATATATATATATATATATATATATATATACACACACCAAAATTTAGATAACTGTGACGAAATTGCCTATTGTTTTTTGTCTTTATTTAACTAAAATTCAAATCTTTCATGTTTTGGCCCGCATTATTAACCATTAGATCACACATGCATTTTTAGATCTTTATTGATATTTCTTTCGTTTCGTTTTTCCTCATATCTTGTTGGTATTACTACTTATATTGCTATTGTTTTATTTTTCACCTTTTTTTGAAGCGAGGCCATATTAAAAATAACCTCTCTACCTTTTCAAGATAAAATAATGTCTGCATACATACTATTAAAATAACCCAGATAATATATCAAACCAACTAATTATATTAACTCAATACTAATGTGAATTACAAAGCATTTGCTAATGATAATAAGGACATTGCAACAGAAATGTAAGAAGAATGACAATGAGGAATAGATTGATACAGAATTGGGGATAATATAGACACAGAGCTACACTTTGATAAATTCAGCCTAAAATAAACTACGCCTTCTACTGTATTTATAACTAATTTTCTCACGCTGCACTTTCACACACTGAGAACCTGCTCATGCTCAAAACAGGTCCAACATATAATTTTCTAAATTGTCAAATATGTCCTCCACCGAGTCACTCACTAAGTTCACAACAATACCGCCCGTCTCAAAAGAACCTTGTCAGCAAGGTTCGAGTAAAGCAAAAATTGCAGCAATATCCTCTTGACACTATCAACAGTAAACAAGCAATTCAAAGCAACTTTGCATATGGTATGAGGCATAATAATATGGTAATGGGAATAACCATCTGCCATCAAGGAAAGCCATCCAGATAAATGTGAATTAGTACCAAGGTTGTCGTCTTGAAGTGAAATCAACTTCGTCCAAACAAAGGGATCCTCAACTTTATACCTTATGTCATACCTTAAGCAACCCAAAAGAGCATCAACAATAAGCTTAACCGTACTGGCTTATCACTCATGCATCAATGCAAATAAATGCACATGAAAGAGCAACACAAATTAGTCTAATCTCAAAGTGAACAACTCCCTTTCCCATCCCTAGTGTTAACATTGGCCAAGGAATGTCTGCTTCCTTACTGATATTATAGCCATGGAAAATAGATCTCGCCATCTGACATTAAGGATAATATGATTGGAGGAATAATGCACCCTTTTGTCCATGTAACGATGATCTGATGTTATCCAACCGGCATCTTCAAGGGCCTCAACAATATCCGTAGCAGCTGCACTTAGTAATTTGGGTCGAGGTAGCAGCTCCACAGAATAATATGTACAACCACCATCAAGCAGAACATTGGTAACAAACCCCTTCCTACATACAGGACTGTAGGCGTTAGGTAGAAGAACCTGAATTTCTGGATCATTGGGGTAAAGGTCAAAGAGTTGGCTCGCACTAACTTGCCTAAATAGTCCTGCGTCCTTACATATTGCTAGAATAAAAATAACACATGATGCGGACTTCCCCTCACTATAAACTCAATCACCCCATAGTGCAGTTATTGGATCATAAGTATTAAAAAAACAACACTATTTGCAAATATATTCCCGTTGATAGCATATGTTATAGCTATATTATGCATACTGGGATCAAAGAGAAGATTAGCAAACTTGAGATAAACAACCAAATCTGCTATGGAAGATGAATAACGTTGCAAAAAATATATGACGGTTTGGAAACCCAGCTTGGCAAGCCTCTAAATGGCTTCATGTTAAGACCAACATCCAGTAAGTCCATATCCACAGCGACATATGTGTAGTTTCCAGCATGAACTAATTGACTTGATCGACCAAGCATATCTGCAATGATGACATATTGTGCATTGTCATGTTCGAGCTTTGACTCTTCCATTAAGCTGAAATAATGCAATCGTTTATCCAGCTTTACGAAATTTGCTTGCACTTTGCTCTTTCATCCTTTATCAGCCAATATAGCCAAGACCTTACTAGGTTGATGCAACGTTAGAACTATAGAAGCAGGAACTCCAACAGGGGCGGATCTACTAACAAAAATTGGGTGCTCGAGCACCCATTAACCTCGACACAGAGTATGTATAGTTATATAGAAAATATGAAAAAATGTATAAAAATTTATAAAAGCACCCATTAATTTTATGTACAAAAAAAATTCAGCACCCACAAACTTTAATTCCTAGATCCGCCACTGAACTCCAACCCCGCAAGAAAGCATCAGTAAAATCTTGTATACAGGGTTATAGCGAGTGATGTCTTCTTCATAATGAATGAGCTCCATTAGTAGCCAATGCATCACAACAACTAGATACGCAATCTCACAGTGAAACCATATCAAACCACTCCTAAAATACCTAAACTGAGTAACATGTACTGCTCCTCAAGGTGAGTCGAAGCACCATCAAAGGAATAAAGAAATGAATATGCTATAGACTCACCCAGTAGATTGTATGATGTACAAGAATTTCAAAAATGACAACTGCAATTAATGCCCATTGCAACTCCCAACCACAGGCTGTCAATCATATAACTTTACAAATAAACAGTTCCTTTTTCTAAGATCTTCAAACAATGTATGTGCCTCCTGCCTCCTCTTTCTCAGTAGAACTTGTTAAGAGCCATGAACTTAGAACTAAGTTATGGATCCCATACAGAAAGATTCACTGCATTTAAGGTTATGGTAACACATAAGAAATTAGCACCAGGATCAAATGGAAATCGATTCAAAATATAGTGATTAGTGAATCCCCCAGTAGAATCCTCTTGATCATCATCAGACAACATTTCATCCGAAAATATGTCACTTAGTGGAATGACGTCCTCATTCTCCATAAATAATCTATCAAGACATAGGTCCTCAATAATCACAGGCTCGGTGAGAAAAGCAAGATACATGTCTTCAAAAGTCTCAAATTCAATTTGCCGTTGGACGTGATCAAGAGAAGGTGCAGTAACATACTTTACTGGCATATCTCTTTGGGGACTTTCAGCAAACTTTTGGACTTTGCTGCTTTCAGGACATGTAGCTTCTCAGCGATCATTTCAATTGGGGCATATGATTGCGCTTTTGCAAATAATGTTGGGAAATGGCTATTTGACATTTCATAGAACACAAGGACCTCCTCAGACTTTCTATCCCCTAAATCAGGTTGCATCTCAGATGCAAGGGCTGGTGCAGCCAAAAGCTTTTTAGATTCAACACATAAAATCTCGGTAAAAGGAAATTGACCAATCTTACAGGGCACAAGTTGATCTCGTTCAACAAGACGAACGAGGAGTGCTTCATCACATGTAAAATGGCAGTGCATATCAAGTTCCTCACTCTGGGTAATTCCATTGAACACCTTGTCTTCCATATCTTTAGAATATTCCCTGGCGATTCGAGATGTTGTTTACCAAAACGAATCTGCACCTTTGCAACAAAATGTTCTCAATCCGACAATTGCTTGTTCCGAAAAAGCCATCGAAACCACTCCAACACCTCAAAATCTAGGTACAAAGACGCGCGTAATAACATGTTATTTTTCAGTTTGCCATGAAATTTAAAGTAGCATTTAGCCTGAGAAATCTATAACTCCGGATCCTCGCCACAGAATCGTCAGAATTCCACCGGAGTATGCTTAATCGTTGCAAGGTTTGCAACCAACTCATGTAACAATGAACGAATTTCAGCGATATCCTTCGACCATGAATCTGTCACGACCTTAATTGAATCATCGATAGTTCGAATTATTTGACCCTCCATAGAAGAAAGCACCAATGAAACAACCCAGATAATATACCAAACCATCTAATTGTATTAACTCAATACTAATGGGAATTACAAAGCATTTGCTAATGATAATAAGGACATTGCAACAGAAATCTATGAAGAATGGAGATGAGGAATAGACTCATACAGAATTGGGGATGAGATAGACACAGAGCTACACTTTGATAACTTCAGCCTAAAATGGACTGCGCCTTCTACTTTATTTATAGCTAACTTTCTTCCACTGCACTTTCACACACTGAGAACCTGCTTATGCTCAAAACGGGTCCCACACATAGTTTTCCAAATTGCCAAATATGTCCTCTACCGAATCACTCACTATGTTCACAATAGTTACTCTCCCCAATTCTCACTTGTAAGATTACACTGAGTTTGTTGTTGTTTTAGATCACACCCTTAGGTGCTCCTGAATTACTTTCTTCCTACCAAAGTTTGTAGACGAGCAAGCAGGGCATAGTTTCGGGACCCCTAGTAGGAAATGATAGCTATCACCGCATCCATAATTTACTACTAGTAGCCAGTCTTTTGCTGCTCTCTCTTCTCCCCTCTCTCTCTTTCTCTTCGCCTTCTCTCTCATCGCTTTCTTGACTGAGGCTAACACCCTTAGCACCACCTCTTTCTGGCGAGTCGCCGGTTTCAACAGGTAAGTATCTCTCTCTTTCTCTGCTCCTATCGTGTGCTTTTCAGGTAATTTTTTGTTTGGAATACTGTTCCGACAACAGCCTCACAGTGGTCTCTCACGGTGGTCTCTCCTGCTCAATTTTTGTCACCTCCCACACCATCGAGACACACATCGTCAGGCGCACATTCCCTGCAAATTTTGTCACCGGAGTCTTCCACATGCGCCCCCACTGTCAGCCACGCGCTGCGCGCGTGACACCACTCCTGGTCACTTTTTCCTCCGGCTCCTTTTATACAGTTTTTTCTCCTCACTGATCCGACCAACTTGGTACTCCCGGAATATTTCTCTGGTCACTTTCATTCTCTACTGTTCACTTAGCCACCTCTTATTCTCACTGCTTATTCACAGCAGACCTTGGAAAAGAGATTTACCTTTACTATTTGGTTATTCAAGTTTGTCCCTATTGCTGTTTAGAGGTTTTGAATTCTTGCTTTTCGCCGGCAATTTTTCCAGCAACTCCTGCTCTTTTTTTTCTATTCTATCTTCTGCTTTTTGTGGGTGTGTGTGGGTGTGTTTTGTTTTCTTGGACAGGTGTCTTATTTTCCCGGCAAGCTACAGTACTTCCGGTGACTCCCGTTCAGACTCTCGGCAGGACGCAATAGAACTACACGTTCCAATAAGCTTCAGGAAAACTTGGGCGCATCAAAGCATACTTTTAGGTTTTTCCACCGGGAGTTGGCACCTCCCGCTCTCTTGTTTACTTTGTACACCTTTTTACGTATTTTAGCTAGCATCCCGAGTGAGGTCTATTCTGTTGCTATCTAGTCTGCATCTTTTTGCGTATTCCGCTATAGTGCGTGTGTGCGCTACTGTTCCTCATAGTCGGTTGGAGGGATAGTGGCCGCGGCGGGAATGATAGCGTAAGGTCATGTCCTCGGGGGGTGGGGGCGGTGGCGGGAGTAAGTAGGGGAGCAGGGGGTGGTCCTGCGGGTAGGGCGGGAGGCAAGGGTGGGAAGAGGGTAGCGGACGCTCATAGATTAAGGATTGGGTCATGGAACATAGGCACTCTGACGGGTAAGTCCATAGAGTTGGCGAAGGTTCTTCAGACGAAGAGGGTTAACATAGCATGTGTCCAAGAGACTAGGTGGAAAGGGTCGAAGGCGAGGAATGTAGATGGGTTTAAGCTGTGGTCTTCTGGGGTCATGAGAGGTAAGAATGGAGTGGGCATCTTGGTAGATAGGGACCTAAGGGAGTCCGTGGTCGAGGTTAGGCGAGTGAATGATAGGTTAATGTCTATTAAGTTGGTTATTGGGGGTTGCGTCCTCAACGTCATCAGCGCTTACGCCGCAAGCAGGCTTAGACGAGGAGGCTAAGAGGCGTTTTTGGGAGGACTTGGATGATCTGGTGAGTAGTATTCCCCAATCTGAGAAGTTAGTTATTGGAGGGGACTTTAATGGTCATATTGGGGCTGATGCTGGTGGTTATGATGAGGTGCACGGTGGTTTCGGCTTTGGGGTTAGGAACGGAGGAGGCACTTCGCTGCTTGATTTCGCTAGGGCTTCCGAGCTTCTGATTGCGAACTCGACATTTCAGAAGAGGGAGGAGCATTTGGTCACCTTCAAGAGTTCGCCTGTGAGGACTCAGATTGATTACATCCTCATCAGAAGGAGCGATAGGGGTATGTGCAAGGACTGCAAGGTTATTCCAAGAGAGTCCCTTTCGACTCTTCATAGACTCCTAGTGATGGATGTCGGTCTCTGGGTGAAGCCTAGGAGGAGGGGCGCTCGGGGACAACCGCGGATTAGATGGGGTGTTTTGACTAAGGAGAAAGCACAGGAGTTGGATAGGAGATTAGCTGAGTGCGGAGCTTGTAGAAGTTCTGGAGAAGCGGACGCTATGTGGACAGTGACGGCGAACTTGGTTAGGGGGGTAGCACGGGACGTGCTCGGGGTAGCCAAGGGATATTCAGGCAGACATCAGGGTGATTGGTGGTGGAACGATGTAGTCGAAGGAAAAGTGGAGGTGAAGAAGGCGGCGTTCGCTAAGTTGGCAGGGAGCACAAGCGAGGAAGAACGGAGAGCGAACAGGGTGATCTACAAGGTGGCGAGGAAAGAAGCAAAGATGGCAGTCGCGGAAGCTAAAAACGCGGCGTTTGGTCGCATGTACGAGGAACAAGGGGAAAAGGCGGGGACAAGAAGTTATTCCGGTTAGCTAAAGCAAGGGAAAGGAAGGCACGTGATCTCGACCAAGTTAGGTGTATCAAGGGCGAGGATGGTAGAGTTCTGATGGGGGAATCTCAAATCAAGCAGAGGTGGCAGGCGTACTTTCGGGACTTACTTAACGAGGAGGGGGATCGTAACATAGAACTAGGGGAGCTGGGGCATTCAGAGCAACATAGAGACCTTGGGTACTGCAGGCGCATTAGGGCGGAGGAGGTCATGGGGGCTTTGCGTGGGATGAGTAGGGGTCGAGCGACCGTGCCTGACGAGATCCCGGTGGAGTTCTGGAAATGCATGGGTAAGTCAGGAGGGGAGTGGCTCTCCAGGTTGTTCAATGCGATCTTCAGGACCAAAAGAATGCCGGATGAGTGGAGGTGGAGTACAGTGGTGCCCTTTTACAAGAACAAAGGGGACATTCAGTGCTGCAACAACTATAGGGGTATCAAATTAATAAGTCACACCATGAAGGTTCGGGAGCGGGTGATTGAGGCGCGGGTGAGGGAGGTGACATCTATATCTGGGAACCGGTTCGGTTTCATGCCGGGTCGCTCCACTACAGAGGCTATCCACCTTGTCAGGCGGCTGGTGGAGCAATTCAGGGATAAGAAGAAGGACCTACACATGGTGCTTATCGACTTGGAGAAGGCGTATGACAAGGTCCCAAGGGAGGTGCTATGGAGGTGCTTGGAGGCGAAGAGCGTGCCGGAAGCCTACATCAGAGTAATCAAGGACATGTACAATGGAGCCAAGACTAGGGTTAGGACGGTGGGTGGCGACTCAGACCATTTTCCAGTGGTTATGGGGTTCCATCAAGGATCGGCGCTGAGCCCCCTCTTGTTTGCCTTAGTGATAGATGCTCTAACCCGACATATTCAAGGGGATGTGCCTTGGTGTATGCTATTTGCTGATGATATAGTATTGATAGATGAGACGAGGGTCGGTGTTATTGAGAGGTTAGAGGTATGGAGACAGACTCTCGAGTCTAAAGGTTTCAAAATAAGCAGATCTAAGACAGAATACCTGGAGTGCAAGTTTAGCGCCGAGCCGAGAGAAGTAGGCAGGGACGTGATGATTGGTTCTCAGGCCATAGCCAAGAGGGACAGTGTCCGATATCTTGGGTCTGTGATTCAGGGGGACGGAGAGATTGACGGGGACGTCACTCATCGTATAGAAGTGGGGTGGTCAAAGTGGAGGCTTGCATCAGGAGTCCTGTGTGACAAGAGAGTTCCACATAAACTCAAGGGGCAATTCTATAGAGCCGTGGTTAGACCTGCGATGTTGTATGGGGCGGAGTGCTGGCCCGTGAAGAACTCTCATAATGAAGGTTGCGGAGATGAGGATGCTCAGGTGGATGTGCGGGCACACCAGGTTAGATAAGATTAAGAATGAAGTTATTCGAGAGAAGGTGGGGGTGGTCCCGGTGGATGAGAAGATGCGAGAAGCGAGGCTAAGGTGGTTCGGGCATATGCGGAGGAGAAGTCCCGATGCCCCGGTGAGGAGTTGTGAGCGGCTGGAGATTGTTGGCGGTCGGCGACAGAGGGAGGCCTAAGAAGTATTGAGGAGAGGTGATTAGGCAGGACATGACTAGAATGCAGGTTTCCGAGGACATGACCCTTGATAGGAAAGTTTGGAGGTCTAGTATCAGGGTTGTAGGATAGGGGCTCCTAGAGTTTTTCGTACTCCTCATCCGGGGTTGGGTGTGGGTCGGCAGGGTTACCCATAGATGATTTGTGTTTTAGCTTATGTCTCCCTTATGGCTGTTAGTTATGGTAGTTACTGTATGATATTATTGCATGCGATTTTATTTATGTTTCTTATGTTTAGATAATTATTTACGCTATTTCCGCTACTAATGCTCTATTGCTTTTGTCTTTGTTTTTGTTTTATTGTTGTTTTTCCTTTTATCCTATGAGCCGAAGGTCGACTGGAAACAGCCTCTCTGCCCTTTCGGGTAGGGGCAAGGCTCGTCTACATATTACCCTCCCCAAACCCCACCTGGTGGGATTATACTGGGTAGTTGTTGTTAGCCAGTCTTTTGCTGATCGACTGATCTACAAATTCTAATTTATGATTTGACTAGGTTGCAGAACTCAGCAACCAATCAAACATGGACAAACACACGCACCTAGCCAGTCGGTACCTTTGTCTTTTATCATAATATAGAGCCATCTCATAGCAGATTTTCAAAACATTTCCAATTTGTTGCATTCTGGAGCTCAGATCCATATGGATGTTACTAATGCTATGAATTCCAGAAAAGTAGTAAATAACATAACACGAAATCTACTCTGGAGCTCCTCTAGCTATAGAAAACACAGACGCTCCTCTTAAATCTTAAATACCATCACGGTTTGAACTGCAATTTACTTAGAAATGGGAAGGTAAATTTTCTTTACTAAACTTAAATTTACCAATCAACCGCAACACCTGAGAAATCAACAATAGTGCCAAACTACGGAAAAGTATAAAACAGGGAATCTCCAACCAAAGAAATCAAGGGAAGAGAATGGAGATTGGAGAAAAGAAAGAGAAGCGAAATAAAGAAAAGGACACAATACTAAAGGCTGGAAATGCAACCTTTCACTTCAACGATGTGATAAAATGCTTCTTTTGCAACAGTAAGAGCCCTGGCTATCTAAGAAACTTACACTAACTTGAATACATTGTTGATCACTGAGTAACTTAATTTCTACAGTGTAGATTTGTAGATAAAGTAGTTGGAAGGGCAATTCTATGGAGTGTATATTCCAGTAAGCTTCCAATAAACACGAACTTATAACCTTCAACTCTTTGATTGACACTTCAGCATAATGTGCTCGGCAAAAGTAAAAGAATTTTTGTTGCATGAAATTCAGGTAGCTACGAGTTCAAAATGATACATTCAGTCATTACGTCTACGCCTCCGAAAATGCCTGAGAATAAAGCTGTCAGCGTAGAGTGGATAGTTTTTTCTGATTAACCCCTTTATGCATTTCCAGTATGAGAAGTCAACTAATTCACCATCCTTCCGAACAATAAATAAACACTTGGAGCTTTCAAAATCAGGATGGTACCCTACCTGTCAAGAAAAACCAAGTGATATACAATGTTAAGAAAGTTCCATAAGAGAGTCATTCATGCACTCTCTCTGACACATGCATACTTCAAATTGCAGAAATCCAAGAGCACAATCTAATTACTGCAAATAGCAAGCAACTAATTCTTAATTATTTCTCAAAATAACACGGGTCCATGAGCACTTATCCTAAAACAAAGGGGTTACATGTTACTGACATGCGTTTCCGAAAATTAGGTAATTCCCACTACCTGACTCTTCACTAGAACCCTTATGTACTGTAAAACCCTATAGCTAATATTTTGTTTCCATAGCTAACAAACAATCTGCTGCTCTAAAATCATTGTTCAATCGTCTTCATTTCTCTTCCCTATTTTTTATTTGGTCTGTCCAAGTCTGTGTTGCTCTTTTTGCGCTTCCCACTGACCACTCTTTTCACCATGCATTGATAATGCTTTTTCCTTCTTATTGTGGTCACCAAGATATTCCACAAAAATCCCAAATTTCCTCAGTTTATTCCACTCTAATTCGGATTCATTATTTTTTCCAAGCTTCAATGATAGGTTTAAAAATCCAATTAGTCATCTGCACAATTTGATTGACAAACCATTTGTCAACATGAAGCCATCCACTATCTCATATCGTGTCTGCTAGTGAGATACATCACTGTTGCTTCTCATGTTTCTGTCTTCACTGGACTCTTCCTCAGTGTTTAATCTCCCTATCTCCTTGAACATCCTTCACCATGATCAATTTACATTGGATTTCCTGAAATGTTATTGCCATTGAGACTTAACAAATATCACTTTGTGTTTCCTCCCCTCTGTGTTTGTTTCACTATCTGTAGCTCCATTTGCTCACAACAGAATCATCCCTTTCAGCACCATTAAAGATATCACAGGCACCCCATACCATACAATAGTTGGGTACTATCCACCTATGGATTGAATTTGATACTGCTTCATCGCAAAGAAGAGGATAGATGTCTTTTCCTATTAGCGGATTGGTTTTTCCTGCTATTTTTGCTACCTCCTAATACCCTGACATCACTCTCTGCCTGTGTAAGTATAACAGTATGGTTCACTCTACGTCCTCCTTAACCTCAAACGATGAAACAGAGTACAGTAGTAGTCCTAAAAGGCAGTTTGGTGGAGCTCAATTATCATTCAATCAAGAAAACAGCAGTGCTGACCTTCAATAAACCTAAATTAAGCTACAATATTCTGTGAATATGAACAAACTCAAGAAGTGAATGAAGTTCATGGCTAACAGATTAACAAGTTTCAGATGGTAATTGTGGGTTAGCCATCACACAGAAAGTTCTACTGAAGGGCAACAGATAATGTTTGAATACAACCTGAAATATTTGGTACAACATTTCACCATGTTATGAACAGTGTTTACTAAAGCTATTAAGATAGGAAATCATTTCTTAGTTCTTCACCTTAAAATAAGATTCATTTTATCTCCTTTTATTTTTGTACAATCATTTTATCTCCTGTTGAGATTGCCGCACTAATTTCAAGGGCATAAAGTGAAGTTATCGAGTCATTCTGTCAAGAAGCGGCATTCGTGCATGGAGAGATAGAGAGATCAAGCAAGGACCAAATAAGAAAAAGCTTTTACAGTACAGCCAATGGACTGAAAGAAACCTCAGATGTTTTGATGGAGTCTCAACTCCAATCTACTTGTTGAAGGCCAGATGTCTGCTTAGTCTTTTTCGTTGGGCCAAACAGTCCTATGTAAATAGCTCTACTGTCTTCTTAGATTTTTTGAGCTCCCTCACTCTAAACTAGCCTCTTAAGGTATATTTTTTGGTTATTGGCTAGTTCCCAGATCTATCATAACATCTTGTAATGGAGCTAGCATCTCTATTTTTGTAACCACTGCATCTACTTGATGCCTTTCAACGAAGCAACTTACTTTATAATAATAATAATAATAATAAACAAATAAAAGCTTTTACAGTACATTTCAATATGAAGTTTCGCGCATCAAAAGTATCACTAGATTGCTTATAAAAGCTTAAACTATCTTCAGGAAGAATGCATGCCACACAAAATGCCGAGCATTTCCGCACAAGAAGCAAATATTAGAGAGTATACAAAAGATCATTAGCTCCTTAGCTGTACTCGCTGAGAAAGTAAGTACACTAAAAAACAGACCTAAATGAGAAGAGAGATAGATGCTATGTGAAATAACAATGGAGGTGGATACGTAAATGAAGCAAAGAGGAGGATGTCATACAGTAATGTAATCAACTCCAGAGCCAATCTTCTCTTCACATTCGGGATGATATGGAAGCAACCTTTGTAGAATAGTTCTCTGATGATCAGGACTTAACCTATCGCCAACTGCATACCTGAAGTTGTAGATTGAACAGATGAAATGATATCAACGTTGAGGTGGGGGTTGAACAATCACTTAATTATAAGAAGAGATGAATATATGGGGTCTAGAGGTTGAAAACTGTGGCACTACAATATTTCATATTTCATAGGCATACCGGACTTATCACTGAGGTAATACAATTTTGAAAAACATGCATTTCTTGATAACTATCTTATCTCTAATCTCTGCCAACAACTCCAGAAACAACTCAGTTCAGAATAAAGGAAGAGGGGGCAAACAGATTGATGGCCAACTTAACCTTAATTAGAACTACAAATCGTAATTCAATAACCAAGGTGTTTTTTTCCTTAGCTTCTGCGATAACAGCAAAACAAAGTGGTGACTCAATTAAGCAGTTCAAAGTCTCACTTCATCCACGAAACTATTCATCAACCAGATGTAAACATTCACCAAATGCTTTTTTACAGCATGGAAATAGAGCTTTAACTCATAAAGAAATAAACTGCCCAGGCTTCTAGATAAGGCAGTATCTGCTGCATTGACTATTTCTACTGCTATAAGAAAGTAGTAGCTTTCCAATAGAATTTCTTATAGTCACTAAACAAAGAGAATGCCAAAATAACAACTTGTCCTACAGAGATTATGAACTGATTGAACATAATATATCTGAACAGCTATAAGAAAAGATCTGGCAGACCATTGAAAATGTACGTATATCCTCTAAGTGTACATTGAAAATTCATATATATCTTATTTTCGAAATAAACACACACAGGCAATGCATGTATGAATCAACAAACGAGTCTAGCATTAGCAAATTATGCAAAAGATAAGCAAAACTGAGAGCCTTACTTTCCAGAATGAAGAATCATTCTAACAAAACCAACAAGCGGCACAGTATCCTCCAAAATCTGGTCCTCCCAATCGATCCAGTTTTGTTCATCTCCATTCTTCTTCTCAACTTCATCATCAGACTCCTCCTTCACCAACTCCTCGCCAGCTGAGAACGACGACGACCCCATCGAAATCAACGGCTTCCGCAACAGCTCCGCGTTATCGCTGCGACTCCCGCCGCTTTCAGAACCGGTCTTCACCGCCGCGCAATGGCACAACCGCAAACGGGAGAAAGAGAGAGAAGACGGAGCTAGTAGTAGGTGATGATGAGAGATTGAGCTAGGGTTAGGGTTTAAATTAGAGTTGTTTCTGCACAGGAAGTGAAAATTAGTGTGATTTGAAGTGCAAATTGAAGCCATTTTTTTAAATTTGAAAAACGCCTTTTTGGATTTATTGTTCTACTTGAGTATTCAACATTTTAGCAACAGGTTGAAGACTCGGATGCTTCAGAAGTAGCTGAGATTATCTTCTCGTGGCAAAGTACTGTGCAGAGCTCCAGTTGCTACTGCTTTACCATTCGCCGAAGAAGAAGATAAGTGTATAACAGCAAGCTTACGGCTTTAGCGCTTTAATTGGGCGGCCCGAATTCTCTATATTCGGATATCGGGTGTTGAAATCGGGTGGGTCTGATTACATTCAAGTAGGTGTTTTCGGGTTAATCAAGTCATGCACTCACTCATGCTCAAAACCTAACTAAATTTTGTTTGGAATAAAATGTGAAATGCCAAAATGAGTTTATGACTCATTGAGTGGATCATAATTCGACTCGTCTACTTAGACCTACTTAAAACAAAAAATATAATAGAGGAAAGAAGAAATTACAGTTAAAGAAATTATAGGAGAAATAAAACATTAAAGAATGTTATTGCTTTCCCTTGAATTTTGGTTTACAAGAAAATATACAAAGCATATAAATAAGATTGAATCACTAACGTTCAAACTCCTAAAAAAACTCTAACAACTAGCAAGGAATCCTATCTAAATTAACATATAAACTGATATTATTCTTATAAAATAGAAACTGAATTATTTGACTCATTAAACATAAGTAAAACTGTAAATAAAACATGTAAGATGCACTAATTTTTAACACTCCCTCTTAGTGAAAGCTTACTATCAATAACTCCAAGAAAAGCTCTAAAATATTCAAACTTAGGCTTTACCAAAGGCTTTGTAAATATATCTGTGAGTTGGTCATTTGTAGAAATTTCTTTCAAAATAACTTCTTGATCTAGCACTTTTTCTCGAATGTAGTGATGACGAACCTCAATATGCTTCGTTCGACCATGGAAAATGGGATTCGATACAAGCTTGATAGCACTTTCATTATCACATCTAAGTTCAACAGCATAACCAACTTTGTGCAACATCTCTCCTATTAATCTTTTCAACCACATACATTCTTGTGCAGCCATAGTTGCTGCAACATACTCCGCTTCGGTGCTAGATAATGACACCACTGGTTGTTTTGTACTGCACCAAGATACCATAGCTGACCCGGTGCTGAAATAATATCCCGAAGTTGAATGTTTATTATTTACATCTCCAGCCCAATCCCCGTCGGTAAAGCCACTTAATACGAATTCTTCATGTCTTCTATACATCAAACCATGAACAAGTGAACCCTTCACATAACAAAAAAGAAAAATTTTGCTACATCTAGGTCCGAACTTCTTGGACATTGCATGAACTGAGATACAATTCCAATAGAATAAGCAATCTCGGGTCTTGTGATAGTTAAATAAATTAAACTATCAACAAGCTGCTGAAAACTTCTAGCATCTTTTAACAATGTTCATTCACCTTTCATCAATTTTAGATGTGGCTCCATTGGAGTAGTTTTCTCTTTCTATTCTCCCATGACAAAATGTGCAGCAGCTTACTTGCATATGCCTTTTGAGAAACAAAATATCCTTGATCTAATTTTTCAATTTCAAGACCAAGAAACAGCTAACTTCTCCCAAATTCTTTATCTCAAATCAAACAGAGAGTTCATTTTTTAACTTAGAAATCTCAGCTTCATTATTTCCAATAATGATCATGTCCACATATAATAAGATCATCAAGTGCATATTTAATTCTATTTTAATAAATAAATTAGAATCTGCATCAGAAACTTTAAAGCCACAGAAGATAAAGTATTGAACAACTTTACCATACCAAGCACGTGATGCTTGTTTAAGATCATACAATGTCTTATTTAACCGGGAAATATAATGAGGATATTACGTAGAGACATAACCTTTAGGCTATTCCATAAAAACATCACGATCCAATTCTCCGTAAAGAAAAGCGTTCTTTACATCAAGTTGCCACAACTTCCAATTCTTAGATGCTGCAATCGAGAAAAGGGTTTTTATTGTTACCATTTTTGTAACTGGGCTGAAAGTCTCCTCATAATCTAGCCCATAACTTTGAGAAAAACAACGTGCAACAAGCCGAGCTTTGTACTTATCAACGACCACATTTGCGTTTTTCTTCAATCGGTAAACCCACAATTCTCTGGCTTCGACACCAACTCCGGTGTCTAGTTTTTGTTCAAAGCATCAATTTCTTCTTGCATAGTTCCTTCCCACTTTGGATGACCTTTGGTTACTTCAAAGCTTTCTGGTTCTTCATCCAATCCTCCTATAAAAAAAGCATGAAGTAATTGAGCAATTATTCAGTTGTACCTCATAGTCTTTCAGGTAACTTTGCTGTTGTTTCTCCCTTGTTGATCTGCTAGGAGTTTGTTGTTCACCACTATTTGAAATTAAGGTATTTGAAGTTTTGATTTCATTATTGTTCGAAGCCTGGGGGTTACCCTCTGGAAGCAGCTGCAAATGTTCTTGATCACCATCAAGAATAATTTCTTGATTGCTTGTTTTCTCGGTAGAATAGTATGATGATACTTCATCAAACACAACATCTCCGGATGTGACACACATTTTATTTTTGAGGATCCATATACCTCCATCCTTTTCTATATGAATCACATCCAATAAAGACACACCTTTTTGTTGTTGGGTCAAGTTTAGTTCGATTAGATTTTGGTATATGAACATAACAAATTGAACCAAATACCCTAAAGTAATTTACATTTAGCTTTTCATCATATAGAGTCTCAAAAGGAGATTTTTACCTGGCCATGGAGGTAAAGGATTAATTACATGGCATGCACATTTAATTGCTTCAGCCCAAAGCTCTTGAGGGAGATTCTTATCGTGCAGCCAGGAAAGGCTCATGAAAATAAGATGAGCTAATTTCCTTTCCGAGACACTGTTCTGTTGAGTGGTACTTGGACATGTCATTTGTCTTGAAATACCACCGTCATCACAGTACTTGAAGACATCATTTGACATCGCCTCCGTTGTCGCTTCGTAAACACTTAATTTTCACCCCAAATTCCTTTTCCACAACAATTTTAAACTCAGCAAATTTTGACAAAGCTTCGCTCTTCTCTTTCAAGAACTTCACCCATGTTTATCTTGAAAAATCATCTACGAACACCATGGCATAGTGAAAACCGTTATAACTTGCTATTTTTATTGGTCTCATCAAGTTGGTATGAGCCAGCTCAAGTAGAGAGGATCTCCGATTCAATGATCTTCGAAATGGAAGACGATGTGATTTGCCAAATTAACAGCCTTGGCAACCTACATCTTCATGAATATTCTATAGAGCTGGTATGCCATCCACCAATTTCTTCAAAGAAATTTGCTGCAACAATTGGTAGCCCAAGTGTCCCAGTCGAGCATGCCAAATTGCTGGACTATCTGTTTGACTTGTCTTGTTCACATAGGCTTCCCCTACAGCCATGACAAAGAAAGAACCTTTCTTTTCACCAGCAAGAATAACATCAGCAACTATATTCTTTATGTTATCAAGAACCTTCAGATCATTTGGACTGAACAAAACATATTTTTCTGAATTGGTAATTTAGGAGACCGAAACAAAATTTCTCTTCAAACCTGGAACATGAAAGACGTCGTTCAACTTGATAAACCATGTATCTCTAATGTCAACCTTCAAAACTCCTTCTTTAGTTACTGGATATACCGAGTCATCAGCTGTAACAATAACATGTTCTTTGTTACGTTGACGTAGCTCTAAAAGTAGTAAATCATTATCGGTTATATGGTGAGAGCAACCATAATCAATGACCTACTCTTGTCTGCAGCTATCGCGGTTGTAAAGAACTTGAGCTGTTACGACACTATCGTTCTACCCTTAAACTACTTCAATGGTGAAGCATTGCTCCCATTTGAGTTGCTCGTTTCCTGCATTTTTCAGTGGCAACATTTGCCTTTCAGATCTTCATTCTACACTTTTTCTTGATGTGCCCGATTTTGCCACATCTATGGCACCTTCTATTTTTAAAGTTGCCATCAGTTGCTTTTCCACCTTTTGAGCCTTTCTCATTGTTCTTGTTTCCTGCTGATTTGTTTTTCTTTTTTATTCTTGTCCTTTGAGAAGAGAACGACATCAGATTCAAAACTTTTTGCCATTTGCTTTGCTAAAGCCTCTTGGTTGGAAAGTAAATTTTCTAATTCTTCAACTGAAGGTTGCATTGACCAACCTTGAATGGAGGCGGCGAAAGGATTTTACTCATTCTTTAAGAAATCGTTGCATTCTTACTTCACCAATTCTTCTCATCCGGATCTAATTCTGAAATTTCAGCACAAATGCTTTTAACTCGTAGGAAATATGCAGAAATAGACATACCTCCCTGTGTTAACATTGCCAATTCATTTTCCAACAGTTGTAACCTGGCTATGTTTTTTTTAGAAAACAATCTCTCAAGTGTCTCCTGAACTTCTTTTGGTGAACTAACATTACATACATGATCAATGAATTCTTTTCCAATTGAAGTTCTTAAAGCAAAGATAGCTTTACCACATTTGATATTCCATTTCCTTCGTGATTTTATATTTTCCGGAGCATTTACTGGAATATCTGCTTCAGCACCAACAATAAGATCCCACAAGTCTTGACCTTGAAGGTAAGCCTCCATACACATTCTCCAGTACTTGTAGTTTGTCCCTACAAACTTTTCAACACCAAAATGTGCATTCGAACTACTTCCGCATTTGCCAATTCCATACTGCACAAAGATCTTCTCATCTACAACTTTCATCTTCTCCAACATGACAAAGCGAACTTGATAGGCAAGAAGAAAGAATGAACAACTAGAGTTCAACAACCTGGCTCTGGTACCATAAAACAAAATATATAATAGAAGAAATAAGAAATTCCAGTCAAAGAAATTGTAGGAGAAATTAAACACTGAAGAATGTTGTTGCTTTCACTTGAACTCTGGTTTACAGCAGGACATGCAAATCATATAAATAAGACTAAACCATTAACGTTCAACCCCTAAAAAGACTCTAACAACTAGCAAGAAATTCTATCCAAATTAACAACTTAGCTGATACTATTCCTATAAAATAGGAATTAAATTATTTAACTCAGTAAACATAAGTAAAACAGTAAATAAAACATGTAAGATGCATTAATTTTTAACACTACTTTCCAATTTGTTTGCTACGACCGCTTCTTATCTAAATTTTGGGGTGTACATAGTTGAGTTTTAAAATGAAAAAAGAATTCCATTATACGATATTGAAAAATTATAAGATAAAACACATTAAGCTAAAATCAAACTTTATATTCAAAATAAATTGTTTTTTTTTATTTTGAAAAAAGTCACTAATCAGTTGATTGGGGCTAGTAATGTAGCCCGCCGAGTTATGGTGAGAGGTAGTAAGCTGAAAATAATACGGTCTAACAAGTTTTCGGACTGATAATTCAAAATAGTCAGCGTTTATCAAGTCAAAAAAAATAGCCACTATTTTGCTGCAATAGAGACCTGCCCAGAATAATATACTGGAGTTCAGTGTAACTGTGTATGAACTTCCAGCATATTATGCTAGACCGATATACTTTGTTGGCTCCAGTATAATATACTGGAGACTCAAGCACCGGTGCTCCAAACTCCAGTATATTATGCTGGACCGGTATATTATACTGGAATTTCAATATATTATACTGGAGTATTTTTCTGAATTTTGAACAGTGTTTTCCTTCAGATTTATCTTTACATGAAAAGTGGCTAAATTTTGATTGTTTTTTAAACTGGGCTATTTTTGAAACTGAGCTATTTTTGAATGATCACTTGTAAATCTGGCTGTTTATGAATTTCTCCCTAGTATTCTGTGGAGTTAGTTGAGGTGCGTGTAAGCTGGCTCAAACACTATGAATATCTCAACAAAAAAAAAGTAACCAAATTTATCTATCATTAATGAAATTTTACCTCCTATAGCAAACTATAACACCATATTTATTATAAATTAAAAAAATTTCGAAGTATCATTACTTATAGCTACTTCTTCTATTTTATAGCAAAATAAGTATTTATTTTATATCTACCACTGAGATATAAAATACGTCAATCATATCTTTTTCTCTCACTTTCTTCTCTCTATTCCTTCTCTCTCTATCAGTGAGATTCTCATTCCTCTCTCTTCTCCCTCAAATCAGTAGAATCATCAGCGTCTTATATTTAAATTTAACGAAGTCTAATCGTTTATATAGTCACATATGTTCTAAATTCCTTGGATCAAAATTATCAAGAACACTTTCATGCCTGAACTATTCATCCTCGACCAATATCTCAAAACTAAGGATTAATAATTTTTTACTCAACCAAATGAATGATGGTCTCAAAGTATGAAAATTAAGAATGCTGAAAAATGCTTGGCGATCAAATACATTATTTTGCTCAGCTGGAAAATGTCATCTCTGACAAACTCCTTCTCTTTGTTTACCCTAAAAACGGATAACAATTGAATTTATACTGTGATTTTAACGACACATAATTTTACTTGGTATAAACTGAGAGAAAACGTAAATTGATATTGAAATAGACAGTAAATAGTAATTAAAGCAAACTAAATGAATCAAGTAGCCATGGACCTCGAATTTGATCACCCCAGAACCAGGTGAGGATTCACTTGATCCAATAATAAAGCAACATAAGTATTGAGAGCTTAAGAGAAAGCAAATGTAGAGCTTTATGTAATGTTAATCTAATACCTTTTACAAATGGTCAAACCTCTTTTATATAGTAGAGAAGTCTTATTCTTGGTACCCTAAATACAGTAAGGCCTCTTCTTGATACATGTCGATATTTGCACCGTGATCCTCGTTCGATTGTGGATATTTCGTCTTTCCGTTATTCGGACCAGTAATCTTCCCTCGATCTCTATCTTATTCGGCACACTCTTGGATCTCAGCCTCATTTTCTCTCGGTTTTGATCGGTCTCGATCTCAATCTGTCTTGTGGTCTCGAGCTTGACAACCTAACCCTGCACCATAGTTAGATATATATCGAAGTTGATCCTTGACTTATCATGCTCCTTGCTCGATCAGCTGCACGACAAGGACAAGCCTGATTTTAACCGTATAAATATAGTCCCCTCGTTTTTTGGAGACTATTGACAAGAAATGACTTGAGTCCTCGATCTTCATCTCGATACATCAAGACATAAGCAACATGACGTAAGCGACAGAGATAACCAAAACGTCTCTTTCATACAGTTTCCCAGACATTTAACGCGAGCCAGTCGATGGCCGGCCACTGCCAAATTTGAACAGTCATCTTAACCCTATAAATATATCTTTTCTTCATTTTTCAAACTTTGCTTACAAATCTTTTCACTCTAACTTTCAAAATTATTTTCCTTTCTCAAAGATTTGTATTTTCAGATCTCTGAGTTTCTTTACTTATTTCATTACAAAATACCAAGCATTCTTCCTCTGTTTTATTCTTCTCCATTTATAAAAAATGGCTAAGACTTCAAAAATCATTCCACAAAAGGAAATCGTTTCTTCATCAAGGCCCTGCCAGCGACAGAGCCATGGCGTAACCTCTCCTAGAGGACTTTATTCCCACAAAGTGTCCCACTGCTGTGGATTTTCAGGTAGAGAATACACCCTCGACACCAGGTCGATGCGAATCGATGTCAAGATAAATATGCACAATTATCTACGGTCTCCTAGGCCAAGCTAAAAAAGACTTCAACTGGGTCGACAAGCATGTGCTGGTGCCCTCGCCTGAGTAATCAATCACTACTCATGTGGAAGGGTTTTAAGTGTTTATACTTATTCCTTTACATTGGGTCCTTTAGACCCCATCATCGTTGCCTTCTGCAAAAGGTACAATATGACTTTTGGCCAGATCCATCCATCATTCTGGAGGATCGTAATCCTCCTCTAATATTTTGTAAACAAGATCAAGGGGCATCCTTTTATCCTCGATCACCTTATGCGTCTCTATAGTCCCCGACTTTATCAATGAGTGATTGATTAAGATTTATCGTTGAGCCACCAAACCCCCATTTTCGAGCATGGATGAGACCCGAGACCGAGGTTAGATGGGATGATTTGCCGAATAAAGACTTCGGACCTTATCATTGCTGAAGACATGTCATTTCCTGAAAAATAGAACATGAATTGTAGTATTGCTTCGTCTTGAATACCTAACTTTGCCATTTTTCTTCTCATCTTCTTTCCTCATCTATGTTTTTTGTGTTGCAATTGTGGCCCACGTGCCGGAAGTAATCCCCAATCTCAGGCCATGGGTCGAGGGCTTTGACGAAGCTATGGGTTTAGGATTTTCTGCTCGTACTCTGTCCAATTCTAGTATAGTTTATGATGTCGTCCCATAGAGATTAAAGAATCTAAACTACAGACTTGTAATATTTTAACTACTATTTGAGAGAATCAAATTGATGAAAGGTGTGTTTGGAATTATAAATTAAGACAAATTTCTTCCGAAAAATTCATATTTAAAAAGAGTTGGGAATCGTTGAATTCACTTGATATATCAATACAACAAAATCTCAGTTTTATATCTGTTTCTCTAAAGAATAATTGCTTATTTTATATTTTTAGACTAAGTAATAAATAAATAATTAAAACTCTGTGAGGTTTTGTTAATTAATTAATTTAAAACTAGTGACAGTTAAAATGAAATTTCTTGTTTTAATTGTGCTCGACCATAGTAAAAACTTCGTGAGAATATTTTTACTAGAAAATCAATAATCCTGCCTTCAACAATTTCTCCATAAGAACTAAAACTAAGGAAATCAAGATTACACTTGAAATAATAATCTTACTAAAAATTACTCTCACTCTAATATACTATTCATCAATTATTATATATCAGTTTTGCTCTATGAGAATTACAAAACTAATATAAGAATAACTTAGATAAAAAAATATGTAGATGTGATAATACTGATTAAAAAATCATCATTCAAGCACAATATGAGATGTAAATAGAGTTTCAAGTCAAGAATGTACCAAAACTGAGATAGTATTATAATTATATCAAGCTTCGTCAACTATCCCAATAAAGCAAAATTACTCCATTACGAAGTAAGAAAAGTTAAAAAATACTTTCAAAAGACTAAGAATATATTTACTACAAAAAGAAAAACTTGAGAAAGAGACCAAGATTACTTTTCTCTTTCTCTTTTGAAAACTAGATAGGAAATAGGATACAAAGTGGGAAGTGTTAGCTTATAAGAGTCTACCAAACTATAGAGCACCTGATCCTCTATGAGTTTTTATTGAGAATACTTATGAAACAGTAAGTAAAAGAGACACGTGATTTTTATGTGAAAAAAATCCCACTTAAGGGGACAAAAATCATGACCTACAATTGTAGGATTTTAACTTTAGTAACTTGTATTCTCGCTATTACAAGCCACTTTGCAATGACTCTATTTCAAAGACTTCAACTTAACTAACTTGTAATACTCTTACCACAAGCCACTTTATTACTCTCTAGTTACAAAGACTTTAACTTATGACTAAACCTCGTCACAACATAAACTCAAAGAGTTTACAGATTTTTGGGTTTCCTAAAACACAGCTTCTAAGAAAGCAAGATAGGAGTTACCATGAAGAACAAAGAACAAGATTACAACTCACTATGGATACACATAGACTCATTGTGAAATTGATCCTTTAGTAGAGTTGTCTTCTTGTTCTTGACACACCAGTGACTTCAATATCGGATCAATGCTTTAATGCTTGAGAGAATATCACTAAATGCACAAGTGAATATGTTGTGCCTTGCACCAGGTAGTTATACTACAAAAGACATCACAATGGTGATGTCAATTCTTGATACACGCTTCTTCCCAATGAGAAGTGACCACTATATTGTCGCGTGTATAGTTGTGGACAGTCATTTTCTGCAGTTGTGTTCCAGTTGTATAGTTGGCTCGTACTTTTGTCAGAGAACCCTAAGGGACCGGGTCCCTATTGTGTTCCTCTTTGTAATAATTGCGGACAATCACTTTCGATAATTCTGTCAAAGGACCAGGTCCCTATTGTGTTCATCCTTGTAGTTGTTCACTCATTTGCCAGAGATCAGACTGGACATTATTGATTTGAATATATACCAAATAGGTTAGGTTCTCTATCTGGTTCTTAACAATAAGTTTGTTAGATCACCAAAACATAAGAAGCATAAGGCAAAGACATTGAAAACCCATCAATTTCTCTTACAAACTTAGGCATTGATAGTATATGTTTATAGCAGAAATAACCAGATAAGGTACCAGAAACTACACAAGTTCCCCTTGACCTTTTGCTTTCGATTCCCCCTTTAATAAGATCCCCTATTTTTGCATTAATTTTTTACAAGCTCCCCTCACCTTTTGCTTTTGATCCCCCATTGACAATACACACACTACTATCTATATAATATTTTTCCCCTTTTAGCATCATTAAAAAAATACACAAGTAGGAAACAACATAAAGAAGTCTACCATAGCCAACTCATGCGACATATGTGCACATAACATGACAGAAAAGCGACGCTAGAGGAAAATAGCATTGTACAGGCAAAAAGAAGAGTTGTTTCATTGATATTAACAATGAACTGAGCAAAACAGGAGTAGTAATGGTCAAATCCAGCATGCCATCAGCAAAAAGACAAACAAAAATAGAAACAACAGCCACAAAACATCATAACAGAAGACACTGGCCACTAGGAGGTATCTAAGAAGTACTAGAAGAGGAAGACTAGGAAAGAGAAACAACAAAGGTTTTGAGAACCAGGTCCAGTCGGACATTTACAGATGGCTGTTCTTCAAGAACTTCCGTGCAAAGCTTATCATTTTCCTTTGTCAGACGGGCAACTTCTTAATTAACGGAACTAGGTGCCTTAACTGCTTGACTGAGCTAAGTTTCTAGTATGGCATTCTGAGCCCTCAACCTTCTAATCTCTTCAAAAGCTACATTTTGAGCATTGATCAGCTGAGAAATGGTCGAGATGCTTCCGCCGACCCTCTCTACGCACTCACATTCTTCCAGAGTAGTTTAAAAGAAGGTTTGCTTGAGTGTGCCACTTTGAAATTACCTAAGGGGACCTTGTAAAATTTAAGCACTTGATTGAGGAGAAAGCCATATAGTACCCTATGCTTCCCACCTTTAAAGTTTTCCACTTTTTGCATATTATTTATCGTGATTGCTGGCAGATTGATTAGGACAAACTCATCAAGAGTCTCCATTAAGACTATATCAAATTTTGTAGCAATAGGCCGCCTTTTAGAATAAGGTAAAAGCACCTTATTAACTACCTCAAGGAGAAGCTGATAGTCAGGAAGTAATACCTTCTTATGCACATATCCCCCTGCTGAATTGCTTACTTTTTCATGATAGATCTCTGAAAGTTGACACCACAGACACGTTTGACAGAGGAAATTCATTCACATGAATTTTAGAGAACCTTCCCTAATGTTAAAGCGTCAAATACAATGTCTACTCCATTTACTAGCACATAAGATATGATCCCCCTCAATAGTGAAGAGAGGTGTAGAAATTCTATGCCGCATCTTCGTACACCAAAGGCATACTCCCTTGAAATAAGTGCTCCCATAGCTAAAATTCCACTATCTCAAGAATTTGTCTCATACCAGCCAATGTCGAATATGATAAAAAGATCCTTTCCCGATACATCAGATCCTAGTAGCTTCGTTCTCTACTTCAATCCTGGAAAGAACTCAATTGTGATAGGGTGCGTTGTAATTATAGTTGTGGTCAATATTGCATTGGATGCAGTGTTAAAATCCTTAAAATGCGGCATCCATTGATCTTCATAGAGAACAATAGGATTTATGAGTGAGGAAGCAGATCCGGTGTTGATGAAAGCGATAACTCGAGTTGGTTTATCCTATTTTGAGGAATAGACTTTGAGTTGAGGAATGGCTGCGAGAGCATTGATCTCCTCTCGAGCTTCGATCGATGGTTCTGAAATTTGGTAGTGACACTGCCTTGATCTTCATAGATATTAAGAGAGAATAATATTTGTTCATTAGGTTCATCATCCACAGGGAATACAGATGTAAGGTCCTCTTCTTTTCCAAGATGTATGCAAGTGTAATCTTCAATCTCTTCAATGAGTTTGATAGATCTTCTTCATTGTGAACAACTTTTAGCGAAATGTCCAATCTTGTGGCAAATAAAGCATATGATTTTCTTTTGAAAATTTCCTAGCCTTCTCTGTCTAAGATATTTTGTGCATCTCTTGGACCTTGATTTCCCGTCAAGAGTTCTTGGCTATTTGAACCTCCTGAATTCTCTCCTTCGCCTAGATGTGTGGCAGGAACATCTTGATCCGGTGATTAGATCAGATTTATGGCAAGCTTTGTCAAGCATTGAATTGTGTTGGGTAATTTGTTTTAGGACAGAGCACATTGTACAAATATCATCCAATGTGACGAAAATATCTTACCTTATGTAACCGATTTTTTGGATTGTTATGGACTGAAACGTTTCTTCAATGATGGTCATGGTTCGACTTTCAAGCAACTTTGGAAGGAAAAATTTCAAAATATATCTTCGCCATTTTTTGAAAATGTCTGTCAATTTCATTTCTGTCGAATAACACACACTTCATCTCAAAGAGTTGTCTTCGTATTTTCTCCTGTCTTTGTCCAGTATCTCCGCAGAAAACTTCATGTAGGATCCTGATGCTGAAGGAAAAATCTTGGGAAGTAAGAAAAGTATATTTGTCTTGAATTCCAAGTGAGTTCCACTAATCTTTTAGAATTCCTTTGATGAAGTGAGTTCTGAAAGGATGATATACTTTTCTCGTTCCACCAAATTTTTGGTCACCATCCAAGTATAGAAGTCTTGGAGCCTCTTAGGCCATTTTGAAACCTTAACATCATCTAAGGTGAAAGTATGAAAACTAGTTCCAACTGGTTTTGACGCCATGGGCTCATATCTTCTTTTTGGGATTGGTTCATCTGTCATACCTTCTTGTTCCTTGTCTACTTTAGATATTTCTGGGTCTCTTAGCTGGTTCACAAATATTGGGGGTTGTCGTCTTTGGAAGAGTTCGTTGTGGATTCGTTGCTTGATTCTGACCATGGGGTATCTTTTTCTGATATGTATCTTGGTTGGGAGACATAGAGGTCTAGAGCCTTCTGATCAGAAATCATCAGACTGTTGGGGTTCGACCCTTTTGAACTTTCTCTTTGGTCTCGCCTTTTCATGATTTATTTCTTTGATGAAAGGTCATCTTTCCTTGCCCAAAACATTTTTGCGATATCAAAACCATTTTCTTCTTTTGATGGTTGGGTGAAAGAGATTGGATTTTGTGAGGTAGATAGAAAGGTAGAAACGGTGTAGTCCAATTTAGGCGGGGAATATGCTTTTGGAGACATGGGGAAGAAAGTAGGTTTCGAAGGGAAAACTGGGGTATTTTGCGGCTCAAAGTGGTCATTTAACAAAAGTTGAATTTGTTCCTTGATAGAAATCGTCTCCTTTTGTTGTTTTTTAAAAAAATGGAAAAGTGAAGTTCCTAATGGACAAATTTCATATTGTAAATTTGCCAATCTTAGTTCCAAGGCTTTGATTAGTCCTACATGGTAAGACAATGTCTGCTCCATCTTTTTCTCAATTGTTTCCACTTTGCTCATCATTTTGTTTTGTGTATGAGCCACATTTTTTATGGTGTTGCCAATGTTGTTCAGCACTTAGTTTTGGCAGATTGAGTTTTTAGATTGCCAGTTCATTGTTGCTTCGATGTCACTCGTTGATGGTTTTTCTCTAGATGGTAGTATTATGTTTTTCTTGGGGATTTTTGGAGCATGGTTGATACACTCTTTTTGAAAAGGTTGAAGTGGATGAAAATCTTGGGAGTGGCTGAAACTTGAAGGTTCAATATGAATATTTGTGGGTATGTGAACTCTTGGATTGATAGAGTTTTAGGTTCAGGTGACTTATTGGATTCTGGGCTATAAGGTGATGTTGGTTTATATTTGGGCGTGGTTTCAATATTCTCCCAACTTGGAGTGAATGTTTTTTGGTAATTTGGCTATTCTTGGGGTTTGTAACTGACAAGAAATTCATATTTACCTAAACGGCATAATGAGCCAATTGAAGGATCGTTATTTTCATATTAGGCCCAAAATTATTTTTCAGTGGTTTTCCCCTTTTTCATGGATTTTGGTTTGGTTTTGTTGAGGCCGAACCTTTCCCAATAATGCAGTGGTGTTCATCATTTTCTCCAATTGGATCTTCCAAATAGTCTTGGCAGTCGCAACCAAGATCCCAAGGGCAATGTCCTGTAAAGGGGCATTTGAACCACCAAACTTTGTTTCCTTCTTTGTCAAAATGTTGATACTAGTCATGTTCTTCCATGATGCGTTGTACATTAAAAAAAAACTCTCCGTCAGGTTCAGGACATGTATCTGTTGTATCTTTAGGTTGAATCATTTGGCAAAAGAAGATGGTTTTATTGGGTTTATTGATATGGGAATGCTCAAAGCTTATGGAAACGGTTTTGTCACTTCTTTTGGTAAAAGTTGGTTCACCAGATTGCAAATATTCCTCCAATTCTATTAGTTTCTCATAATTTGTGATCCAGGTTTCAGGAAGGATTTTTACAAGCTCATCTTTGGAAATCTGTTTGAGTTTTTGGGTGCACATGGTTTCCTTTGGTAGCATTAATATTTCAGAGTAATAAATTTTCTCCACCGATTAGGCAAAGATCCATGGCGTGACTTTAGACTCGCCATGCCATTCGGTGGTGAAGGGTAGCTTGGATGGAATCTTTAGCTTATGGGGCTCCCTGGATTTGGACTTGGAATTTTAAGGCTTCGGTTAGGTACGGTCATAAAGGAACATGTTGAAATTTGGAAAGATAGTTATGAAGACAGTCCCAACATTTTGAGTAACTTCGGCAGTACCCAAATTTGCATGTTGGTATTCCAAGTATCTAGTATGTAGAAGAGAAAGTCAAGCTATGACAGGTTGACCTTTTCCTCCATGATAAGTTAAAGCGATTCGGATAGAACCAAAATGGATATGGGTCAAACCATGGTTTCTCCATTGTCTAGGAAAATCATCTGGTATATGAATGGTGATAAATTGTTCCTCTCGAGTGGAAAGAATAGGATGCTGGTCAAGTTTTGAGGCAGCAACATATTCTTTAACTCTTTTTAGTCTGTGTTGGACTAAGGAACAAATTTGGGTCCATGGTGCAAAAGATGTATTGGAAAAAGCTAAGTAAGGGTTTATAAGAGGTAGTTCAGTGGAGGATACTTTCTGTTTATCAGGTAGTATATCTGCTTCATAGAGGTAATCATATTTTTTAGACAAGGTTTTATATAGATTAGGAGACATATTCATTTTTGCAAGGGAAGAGGATGATGAAAATGACTCAGACATATGAAGTAAACTGTTCCTTCATTTGAAAGGATGGGCTGGCTCTGATACCATAGTAGAAGGAACAGAGCATGAGACTCCAAGAAAGTAAACTAAATTATCGATACGAAAGTTTCCTTATAAAGGGGGCTAGCTTCAACAAACCATAAGGGACATCTTAAAGCTACACAAATAGTTAACTTGTTTATAGTCACAAAAGTTTTCCTACGAAAGGAGCTGGCTTCAACAATCCATAATGGACGGATACCAAGATACACACCTCTGAAAGCTTTTGTACTATAACCAACTTTAGCTGTTTATAACTCAGAAAACTTTTGTACTACAATAAACTAATTTTTTTCATAGTATTCTTACTCTATTTTCATACATATGCTAGCCTTTCTATTCATCCGAAAGAAAGAACAAGAGAGAAATTTAGAAAGCACTCAAATGTATTATATCACAAAAAGATTTACAAAGGTTACAAGATGATTACAAGATGGAAATGACTCAGAAATATCTAGTAAACTGTTCCTCCCTCCAAAAGGATGGGCTGGCTCTGATACCACAGGGAACAGAACAAGAGACTCTAAGAAAGCAAACTAAACCATAGGTACAAAAGTTTTCCTACAAATGGAGCCGGCTTCAACAACCCATAAGGGATGGCTTGCCAAGCTACACAACCAAGAAAACCTTTGTACTATAACCAACTTTAGCTGTTTATAACTCAAAAAACTTTTGTACTACAATAAGCTAACTTTCTCAGAGTGTTCTTACTATATTTTTATACATGGACCGGCCTTTCCATCTATTCGAAAGAAAAAACAAGAGATAAATTTAGAAAGAACTCATATGTAATATATCATAAAAGATTTACAAGGGTTACAAGATGATTATAAGATGATCTTCCAACTACTACTAGACCTCCTTTATATAGGGCTAGGAGGTTATTACAAGACAAACTTACATGATGAAATAACCTATCTTACATGGCAAACTTATCTTACAAGTGGGTCCTTCTAAGCATGTGAAGGAATTTAGGCAAAACAACCAAAAAAACACCTGAAAACATGTGAAATGGGTGAAATATACATGGTGTAGCATGTGAAAGTATGTGGGAGCATGTGACACCATGTGAAAGTAGGGTGTTACATGTGACGAAGCATGTGGAGGCATGTGGAAGCAAGTGAAAACAAGTTGAAGTGGGCCTGGATAGTATGGAAAGATGTGGAAATTTGTCTTGGCATGGGTATGATATTTTTTGAGGGTTTTTTGATGGCTAATCTAGGATTATGGTGGGATTAGCAGGGATTTAGGTAATTATCGTTCATTGATTCTAGGGTTGTCTTCTAGGCATCTTTTCAAAGACTTTGTGTAGTAACGCTTGGAGTTTGACACTCCTTCTTCACTTTGCTTTTTCTCCTTTGGATTGAGAAATGTGATTCACAACCTAAATCTGGAAATGTCTTGACTGATATTTTCTCGGATGAATTCGTATGGGGTTTGATATTCTTTTGCTACTTCCCGGACTCTTTCCCAATGAGGATGAATGCTTATTTAATTCCAGCTTGCCCAATCTTATGGCCATATCTCTCTCGGGTTGCACCTATTTTGTTGAAACTGGATTCTTTATGCCTCTATATTTTTCTTCCATTGATGAAATTGACATGGTAAATTTCCACCAGAATGATGCCTCTGCTTACACCTGGACTTTTCCATTAATAATCTTTACTGGCCTATAAAACATGAATATCTTTGTTGTATAGGAAACATTGAAGCATTTTATCCAATATCTTCTAGGTTTGAACTATAGCAAAAATAATTTAAGAGCTGGTGCAATGTTATCAAAATCCTTGAAGACATTGCTTTTGAATTCCGTGAAAATATAATACTGATGGCATAAGTACCAGAAAAGCCATAATAGTTCTTGTGAAAAATCCTTGGTTGAGCTATGAATATATGGCAGAATGAATATTTTGGATTGACCCCATATGGATTGAGAATGGATCTTCCATATTTTCGAAAAATTTGGAGCTCATAATAAGTTCTTTTTTCCATAATAATTGACGGATCGAATGGACCCATGAGGTTGAACAACTCCGGTAGATGATCAGCTTGCTGTGATGAACTTGTTCCCAGCATACTTGAGATCATGAAGATGTAGCTGATTAACTTTTGCTTTGACTTCAGTTTTGCTGGGGAAAATCTCTTTGAGAATTCTTCCGGTCGAGACAGAAAATCTGCGAGAATATTATCCGTTCATTTCATGTGTCTGACTTGAAACTTATATGGAGAGAACCATTGAGCCCACCTGAGAATCTGAGGATTGGAAATAGTTTTTGCATTTAGCTAAATTATCTCTGAAAGGCCTTCATATCTATTTCTATCAGACATTCTATATGAATAAGGAAGAAATTAAATTTCTTGATTCCATTCTTTATTGCAAGAATTTCCTTGAAAGTGGAATGATAATGTTGCTCAGTATCTTTGAACTTTCCACTGGCGTATACAACATATTTGAACTTTCCACTGGCGTATACACATATTTTCCTCCGGCCATCTTTTTCATCAAATAGAACAACACTACAATATTCATTACTGGAATCAGTTTGCAATATCTTCTTACCGTCTGAAGGGATATAGAGAGACTTGACATTTTTAGAAATGTCCTTTATTTCCTTGACTACTTCATCTTGTTTCTTTCCCTATTGTGGAGCATTTTTCTTGAGCATCTCGGTGAGTGAAAAAATATATGTAGAGATATTTGGGTTGAAATCTCTCACATAATTTACTATGCCCAAATATTTGTTGGATCTGTTTTGTAGTGAGGTTGGTATCGGGAAATTTGATTAATTCTTGACGTATATGTGGTCCTGGACTATATTCACCTTGGGAAAAATGCATTCCAAGAAAATCAATCTCCTTTTGAGCAAAAACCATATTTTTGGCTGAGAGCATGATTCCCTATTGTGTTACCAATGCCTCAAATTGACGAAGCAAGTAAACGTTTTCCTCCAATGTATCACTAAATAACAAGATGTCATCAATCTAAACTAAAGAGGTATGGAGGATGGGTTGGAATATTTTTATCATGGTTTTTTGGAACAAGGAAGGTGCATTTTTCAACCGGAAGGGCATGACTTTCCATTGTAAGTGATGATCGAGGATGCAAAATCCCGTTTTGGGTCTTTCTTCAGGGTGGATTCCCAATTGCCAAAATTCAGACTTTAAATCAAACTTGGAAAAATATTTGGCCTTGGCCAAGTGGGAGGAAAGAGTGAGTTTATTTGGAATAGGGAATTTATCATCTTGGAGGAAATGGTTGAGTTGGCTGGTAGTTGATGACTAACGTGAGTTTTTCTCTTGTCTGCTCAACTCTTTTGTTGACATAAAATACTTCGCATGCCCATTGTGAATTAGATGGCTGTATTAGATCAAATTCTAGAAGATTTTCATATTCTTTCTTTGCAAGTTGAAGATTATCTGGATTCACTCCTGACTGACTAGCTTTTGTCGAATTGATATTTTCATTCTTCTTGAAAGGGAGTTGATAAAAAAAACTCTTCGTTTTTCCATAACGGGCGTTTACCTTTCTTCAGGAAATCATTGTGGAATTCAGCACATGAATGTTCAAAGAGATTTTGCTCAATCTCTTTGATTTGTTCGTCATTGGTGATGTGGAATAGCCTTGTAATCTTAGAATATGGTTTGAACTGCTTTTTTAAAGATATTCCGCTAGCCTTGATCTAGAGTTGATCTCTAAGTTGAATGTAAATATCAAATCCAATAATAAGATCCTTTCCTGGTACATCAGATCCTAGTAGTTTTGTTCTGTACTTCAATATTGGAAAGAATTCAATTTTGATAGGGTGCTTTGTAATTATAGTTGTGGACAAGATTGCATTTGATGCAGTGTTGAAATCCTTAAAATGCGGCATCCATTGATCTTTAGAGAGAAAAACAAGATATATGAGTGAGGAAGCAGCTCCGATGTCAATGAAAGCAATAACTCGAGTTGGTTTATCCTATTTGGAGGAATAGACATTGAGTTCTACTTGAGGAATGACTGCGAGAGCATTGATCTCCACTCGAGCTTTGATCGATGGTTCTGAAATTTGGTAGTGACACTGCCTTGATCTTCATAGATATTAAGAGAGAATAATATTTGTTCATTAGGTTCATTATCCACAGGGAATACGGATTTAAGGTCCTATTCTTTTCCAAGATGTATGCAAGTGTAATCTTCAATCTCTTCAATGAGTTTGATAGATCTTCTTGATTGTGAACAACTTTTAGAGAAATGTCCAATCTTGTGGCAAATAAAACATCTGATTTTCTTGTGAAAATTTCCTGGCCTTCTCCGTCTGAAATATTTTGTGCATCTCTTGGACCTTGATTACCCGTCAAGAGTTCTTGGCTATTTGAACCTCCTGACTTCTCTCATTCGCCTAGATGTGTGGCAGGAACATCTTGATCCGGTGATTTGATCTGATTTATGGCAAGCTTTGTCAAGCATTGGATGTGTTGGATAATTTGTTTTAGGACAGAGCGCTTTGTACAAATATCATCCAATGTGACAAAAATATCTTGCCTTATGTAACCGATTTTTTGGATTGTTATGGACTGAAACGTTTCTTCAATGATGGTCATGGTTCGACTTTCAAGCAACTTTGGAAGGACAGATTTCAAAATATATCTTCGCCACTTTTTGAAAATGTCTGTCAATTTCAAAATATATCTTTGCCACCTTTGTCAGGCGGGCAACTTCTTCATTAACGAAACTAGGTCCCATAACTGCTTGACTGAGCTAAGTTTCTAGTATGGCATTCTGAGCCCTCAACCTTCTAATCTCTTCAAAAGCTACATTTTGAGCATTGATCAGCTGAGAAATGGTCGAGATGCTTCCGCCGACCCTCTCTACGCACTCGCATTCTTCCAGAGTAGTTTTAGAGAAGGTTTGCTTGAGTGCGCCACTCTGGAATTACCTAAGGGGACCTTGTAAAATTTAAGCACTTGAGTGAGGAGAAAGCCATATAGTACCCTATGCTTCCCACCTTTAAAGTTTTCCACCTTTTGCATATTATTTATCGTGATTGCTGGCAGATTGATTAGGACAAACTCATCAAGAGTCTCCATTAAGACCATATCAGATTTTGTAGCAATATGCCGCCTCTTAGAATGAGGTAAAAGCACCTTATTAACTAGCTCAAAGAGAAGCTGATAATCAGGAAGTAATACCTTCTTATGCACATGTCCCCCTGCTGAATAGCTTACTTTTTCATGATAGATCTCTGAAAGTTGACACCACAGACATGTTTGACAGAGGACATTCATTCACATGAATTTTAGAGAATCTTCCCTAATGTTAAAGCGTCAAATACAATGTCTACTCCATTTACTAGCAAATAAGATATGATCCCCCTCAACAGTGAAGAGAGGTGTAGAAATTCTATACCGCATCTTCGTACACCAAATGCATACTCCCTTGAAATAAGTGCTCCCATTGCTAAAATTCCACTATCTCCAGAATTTGTCTCATACCAACCAATGTCGAATATGATAATAAGATCCTTTCCCGATACATCAGATCCTAGCAGCTTCGTTCTTTACTTCAATCCTGGAAAGAACTCAATTGTGATAGGGTGCTTTGTAATTATAGTTGTGGTCAATATTTCATTGCATGCAGGTGAAATCCATAAAATGCGGCATCCATTGATCTTCATAGAGAACAATAGGATTTATGAGTGAGGAAGCAGCTTCGGTGTCGATGAAAGCGATAACTCGAGTGGTTTATCCTATTTGGAGGAATAGACTTTGAGTTCTACTTGAGGAATGATTGCGAGAGCACTGATCTGCTCTCGAGCTTGGATCGATGGTTCTGAAATTTGGTAGTGACACTGGCTTGATCTTCATAGATGTCAAGGGAGAATAATATTTATTCATTAGGTTCATCATCCACAAAGAACACAGATTCAAGGTCCTCTTCTTTTCCAAGATGTAAGCCAATGTAATCTTCAGTCTCTTCAATGAGTTTGACAAATCTTCTTGATTGTGGACAATTTTTAGCAAAATGTCCAATCTTATGGCAAATAAAACATCAGTTTTTCTTCTGAAAATTTCCTGGCCTTCTCCGTTTGAAATATTTTATGCGTTTTTTGGACCTTGATTTCCCGTCAGGAATTCTTAGCCATTTGGACTTCCTGAATTCTCTCCTTCGCCTAGATGCGTGGCAGAAACATCCTGATCCGGTGATTAGATCAGATTTGCAGCAAGCTTTGTCAAGGGCTGGATTGTGTTGGATACTTTTTTTAGGGAAGAGCACTTTGTACAAATATCATCCAATCCGATGAAGAAAACTTGCCTGATGTAACCAAATTGTGGAACTATTATGGACTGAAACTTTTCTTCAATGATGGTCATGGTTTGGCTTGCCAACTACTTGAAAGGGAAGAGACAAAGGCTTGCTTTAGATTGATGTCTCCTCCGATCTCGAAGTATATCTTTGCTATTTTTTGAAAATGTCTGTCAATGTTATTTTTGGCGAATGACACACTTCATCTCGAAGAGTTGTCTTTGCATTTTCTCTTATCTTTGGCCTGTATCTCCGCAGAAAACTTCATGTAGGATCCTGATGTTGAAGGCGAAATCTGGGGAAGTAAGAAAAGTATTTTTGTCATAAATTCCAAGTGAATTCCACCAGTCTATGAGCATTCCTGAGAATCGGGAAGTTAGTTTTGATAGGATGATATACTTTTCTCGTTCCACAAAATTTTTGGTCACCATCCAAGTATTGAAGTCTTGGATCGTTCTAAAACATTTTGAAACCTTTAAGTCATCTAAGATTAAAGTGTAGAAACCAGCTCGAACTTGTTTTGACGCCATGTGCTTATATCTTGTTTCTGGGATTGGTTCATCTGTCATGTCTTCTTGTTCCTTATCAACTTCATATATTTCTTCATCTCTTGGCTGGTTTACAAATATTGGGGGATCATCTTCTTTAGAAGAGTTTGTTGTGGATTCATTGCTTGATTGAGAGCTATCTTTCATTGTTTCATCTTCTGATGAGTTTAGAGATTCCGACACGAGGTATCTTCTTCTGATATGTATCTTGGCTGAGAGACATAGAGGTCTGGAGACTTCTGGTAAGAAATTATCAGATTTTCGAGGTTCAGTCCTTTTGAACTTTCTCCTTGGTCTCATCTTTTCTTGGTTTGTTTCTTTGCTACAAGAGCATCTTTCGTTTCCCAAACCATTTTTGTGATATCAAAATTATTTTCTTCTTTTGATGGTTGGGTGAAAAAGATTGGATTTTGTGAGGTAGATGAAAAGGTAGAAAACATGTAGTCCAATTTAGGCAGGGAATAAGCTTGTGGAGATATAGGGAACAAGGTAGGTTTTTAAGGGAAAACTGGGGTTTTTTGTGGCTCAAAGTAGTCATTTCTCAAAATTTGAATTTGTTCCTTGATAGAAATCGTCTCCTTTTATTGTTGGTGGAAAAATTGGAAAAATGTTCTTGATGGACAAATCTCATATTGTAGGCTGTGATTTGTCAGGCATTGTGAAACGATGTTTGCTCCATCTTCTTCTCAATTGTTTCCACTTTGCTCATCCTTTGTTTTGTGTATGATCCACGTTTTTATGGTGTTTCCAATGTTGTTCAGCACTTTGTATTGGCATATGGAGTTTTCAGATTGCCAGTTCATTGTTGCTTCGATGTCACTCATTAGGGGTTTTTCTCCATATGGTAGTACTATGTTTTTCTTGGGAATTTTTGGAGCATGGATGATACCCTCATTTACCAAAGATTGAAGTGGAGGAAAATCTTGGAAGTGACCGGAACTTGAAGGGCTCAACATGAATATTTGTGGGTCTGTGTACTTTTGGGTTGATAGAGTTTTAGGTTCAGGTGGCTTTTTGGATTCTGGGGTATGAGGTGATGTTGGTTTAGATTTGAGCTTGGTTTTACTATCCTCCCAACTTGGAGTGAATTTTTCTAGTAATTTTGGCCATTCTTGGGGTTTGTAACTGACAAGATATTCATATTTACCTGGACGGCTTAATAAGCCAATTGAAGGATCTTTATTTTCATATTTGGCCCCAAATAGTTTTTCAGTGGTCTTCCCCTTTTCTTTGATTTTGGTTTGGTTTAGTTGAGGCCGAACCCTTTTCATACGCTGTTGGTGTTCATCATATTCTCAATTGGATTTTCAAAACAGTCTTGGTAGTCACAACCAAGATCCTAAGGGCAGTGTCCCGTAAAGGGGCATTTGAACCACCAAACTCTTTTTCCTTCTTTGTCTAAATGTTGACACCAGTCATGTTCTTCCATGATGCTTTGTATATTCCAGAAAAACTCTCCGTCAGGTTCAAGGTATGTATATGTTGTATCTATAGTTTGAATCACTTGGCATGAGAAGATTTGGTGTTTTTTGAGATGGGAATGGTCAAAACTTATGGAAACAATTTTATCACTTCTTTTGGTAAAATTTGGTTCAACAGATTTAAGAGATTCCTCCGATTCTCTTGGCTTCTCGTAATTTATGATCAAGGAATCAGGAAGGATTTTTACAAGCTCATCTCTGGAAATCTATCTGGGTATTTGGGTGCACACGGTGTTTCCTTTGGTAGCATCAATATTAAGAGTAAGGCTTTTTGTCCTCTGGGTAGGAAATGGTCCATGGCATGATTTTGGACTCGCCACGCCATTTGGTGGTAAAAGGTAGCTTGGTTTGTATCTTTGGCTTGTGGGGCTCCCTGGATTTGGACTTGGATTTTCAGGGCTTCGGTTAGGTACGAATCATAAAGGGACATGTTGAAATTTGGAAAGATAGTTATGTAGATAGTCCCGGCATTTAGAGTACTTTCGGCAGTAACCAAATTTACATGTTGGTATTCCATGTATCTAGTATCTAGAAGAGAAAGTCGAGCTATGATAGGTTGACATTTTTTTCCATGATAAGTTAAAGCGATTCAGATAGCACCAAAATGGATATGGGTAAAATCATGGTTTCTCCATTGTCTAGAAAAATCATCTGGTAGTTAAAGGGTGATAAATTGTTCCTCTTGAGTGGCAAGAATAGGATGCTAGTCAAGTTTTGAGGAAGCAACATATTCTTTAACTCCTTTTGGTCTGTGTTGGACTAAGGAATAAATTTGGGTCCATGGTACCAAAGATTTTTTGGCAAAAGCTTAGTAAGGGTTTATGAGGGGTAGTTTAGTGGAGGATACTTTCTTCTCATCAGGTAGTATATCTACTTCATAGAGGTAATCATATATTTTGGATAATATTTTATATAGAGTAGAGGGCATATTCATTTTTTCAAGGGAAGAGGATGATGCTAATGTCTCAGACATATCTAGTAAACTGTTCCTCCCTCCGAAAGGATGGGCTGGCTCTAATACCACAGTACAAGGAACAGAGCAAGAGACTCCAAGAAAGAAAACTAAGCCATAGATATGAAAGTTTTCCTACAAAGGGGGCTGGCTTCCACAACCCATAAAGGCCGAAGATCTAAAAATCCACGTTCAAATTTAGAGAGCCCCACAAGCCAAAGATTCCATCCAAGCTACCCTTCTCCACCAAATTCCGTGGTGAGTCCAAAATCATGCCATGGATCTTTGCCTACCCAAAGGAGAAAATGTCTTACTCTTAAATCTTGATGCTACCAATGGAAACACCATGGCTCCAGAGCTCTATGTCTCCAAACCAAGATACATAACAAAAGAAGATACCCCATAGTCTACAAAGGAACAGAGCAAGAGTCTCTAAGAAAGCAAACTAAACCATAGATACAAAAGTTTCCCTACAAAGAGGGCTGACTTCAACAACCCATAAGGGACTCTAGTAAATTGTTTCTCCCTTCAAAAGGATAGGTTGGCTTTGATACCACAGTACAAGTAACAGAGCAAGAGACCGGTTTAAAATCCCGAATCAAGGAAAGAATGACTCTGTTATTATAGTCTGCGAGTCACAAATGCGAGTAAGGAATTCTGTTAACTTGGGAGAAGGTGCTAGGCGCTCCCGAGTTTCGTAGTTCTAGTACGGTCGCTTTGATAATACTTGGCTTATTACAATTATTTAATTACTGATTTTAGAACCTATGTGCTTTTGCTTCTTTTACCGCTTTTAATTAAGAGAAATTATCTTGAAACGGGTTAGACGTACGTATACCCATTTAATTGGCGCGCCAAAAATGATGTCACGCGTACATATCCACGATTAATAATGCTTTATTTTTATTAAGAAAATTTGGGCCGAAGTTTCGCGACTACTCCGATTTTATTTTTAAAATTGTAATTGTGTTATGCGGACGTATGCACAATCAGAATAGTGTTTTTAAGGGGCACTAAAGGCTTTTCTACGAATATTTATCATTTTATATCTAGGCTATGAAATTAATATAAAAGCCATGTGATTCTAATGAGCTTACGAAATAAAATAAATACATGACTGTAACTTATTTTACTATTAAGGAAGGTTGATCGAAGTTGCACGAACGCATACTCTGAATTAATAGGATCATGGTCATGTTACGTGAACGTATACACAACCATAATCATATTTTTTAAATGGCCCTAAAGGTTTTCTATGAACAATTATTGATTTTATCTAAACTAACACAAGGGCCATAATTATTATTTTGCAGCCTTGATTCTAAATTTCAAAAGAAAATCCTAGCCAAAAGTCTATGAACATTTAAATGGGCAATGAAATTCGACTCTAGATCCCCGTCGTGATTGGGCCTGAATCTATCTTGGACCCGTGTGGCCTTTTACATGAAATACTGTTCAAAAGTCCAAGCCTTTGTAGGCCTGCTAAAAAAACTAAGTACTGGGCTAGAACACAAATCCATGTTTTCAAATAAACTGATAAGTCACTGCATGAAATTCGAATCCCGATTATGATCTTGCCAACCATCATAACCATCTCATGTAACTCAGCAAATTCAGCAAATGGTTAAACCATAATTCATTACTTGAAACATATTTTAAAGAACATAAACATCTAACTGAATTTTAGCAAGCCTTGAAAAAACAATGTTGAGCAAGACTCAGATGCTAAGAGGAAACTGAACCAAACATGAAACCAATTTAAACTAATCTAAAGCTGAAGCGAGCAGGTAGATCTAAGCTATACTATGCACTGATTTTGAAAAGTCATTATGTAAATTCAAGGTTCAATTCTATGCCTTAGCAAAATTGGAAAAAACAGTTTACCAGTATACACTTACCAAATCAAAAAGATCACGATCGAGCCATATTCAACCAATTCATACCTCAAATAAGAACAAGCAGTCCAACTAAATACATTTTTAAAAAATTCAATCCAAACTATTATGTAATCTGAAACATCCCAAACATCAATCTCTTAGTTGCATATTTAGGGGTAGAGGATGATAAATAGAACTATCTAATTGCAACAGGAATGTTTAATCAAGACACCACCAACATTCAGAATTCCATAAATCCATTTTGATTCCAAGATTTACATTAAGTGAAAGGAAGCATGTACATGGAAATGCCACAACAACAGTAAGGAAAACAAAGGTCAGTAGTATGAGCAACAGGAGTAGCAGGAAATTAGCTTCATATAACCAGTAATTAAATTTAACCAAGAGCTTGACTTCCAAACTTCAAACCCAAGTAAATCCAAGTTCAAACCACCTCCAACACTCAAATTTCACCCCAGATTACTTCGACCAAGATGAATTTTGAAAATTAGAAGAAAAAGAAGTTAATGGAACAGTAAGGCCGTGTCCCTTTTCCGAAATTACTTGGTGAGATCTAGTAATCACCCCCTTTTGGAATTCTCCACTTTATAAAACACTTTCCTTGTGCAGCCCCCCTTTACAATGCCTTTGTAGGCAAGTCTTTAAGGTACCTTTCAGATTTTGGTTTTCATTTTTTGATCCCCTATTTTGTGACTTGTTTCCCAAGTTATACCCTGAAATTTACTAGTAGATCTCTGCTAGAAACTTCCAGGTTAGTTACAAAATATTCCCCACCTAGACTACCCAATTCACCCCCATAGCCGTCACTACTTTCCCTCCCCTGAAAAACAGATACGAGCTCAAGTGAGGCGCATACAGGCCAAAACAATGTGGGCTACCAGAATTCCCTGCCCTGCTTTGGGCTCCCCTTTTATAAATCCCAAATGTGATTAATACAAAAGAACCAGCGCAAGTCCTAAATCAGTAAAGAATGACCAAAACTACAATTCCATTGAAGTTATGAACAACGACACTTCTAAATCAAACGGAACAAGAAACAGAGCAAGTAATGATTTTACTAAGCTATCGATGCTGATTTATCACACCAGAACTAATGTTTGAAAACAAAATAGCAAACAAATTTACAGTAAACAGGGAAAATGTACCAGGTTCTAACAGAAGATTGACGACTTCAAAGAAATCAATGACTAAGTAGGATCCGATAAGCGGCAAGAATTGTAACACGAGCGTTAACCGAAATTTCTCCGATGGCTAATGCTCCATATCACAATTTTCGACACCTATCTTGAAAATGAGACGAACTAGAACTTTGAGCATGGATTTCTTGGCTAAAAATGGCTTCCATGACAGGCCTTGAATTTGACTGAATAACTAGCTGATCCTTCGTGACCGTATCAAAAGAAGCGAATATCGGAAAAAAACACAGGAAATCAGCGGAGACGGAGCCAACTCGGATTTTCTTCATTTCGAGATTTGAAATTCATGAGAATCGGGCGACATTTGGAGAAAACTAGTGATGGATTTGGAGTGGAAAGCAACAAGGATTATGCTAGAATATACGCTTAACGCTAGAGGGGGGGGGGGGTGAATAGCGTTATAATAAAAAACAATGTAAATTTGCGGAATTAAAATTGCAGGAATAACGTAAGTGCAGTAATTAAAATGATAAGGAGAGAACACACCGGATTTTATCCTGGTTCACCACAACGTGTGGTTAGTCCAGTCCCCGAGAGACTCTCTCGAGTTTTACACTGATTTCGTTAAGCTTACGGGTGCCTAACAAACCGTTACACTTGCTCGTAGATATACACTATACAAGACTTCAACCTGCTCGAGGATACCGCACCTCAAGACTTCAATCCAAGGAACAACTTTTCCTTCTTACAACAAGGGATTAGACTATCCCTTCAAGTGCGTACAAACACTTAGCACTCAAGACAAGACTCTCTTTAAAGAGTAGATATGAGTAAAAACAATACGCTCAAGAACACAACAACTTCGTCAAGAGTTTGGCTCTCAAAAACTTATGAAATGAATATAAAATGATTGCAAAGAGAGTATGTAAGCTTTAGCAAGAATGTAATCAGTTGTTGTACTTAGAAGAGTGAACTTGAGTTGTATTTATAGTGCTCAAAACACCCAAGACCGTTGCTTAATTGCCAATCAAAAATTGCTGATTTTGTGCTAGGATAATCGATTATCTGATTCTGCATAATCGATTATCTGCCAATCGTTTAAAAATCATTCCCAGATTTTAAGCAGAATAATCGATTATCCAAATCGTATAATCGATTACCTGACAACGTTCAAAAATCAATCCCAGATTTTAAGCAGAATAATCGATTATCCAAATCGTATAATCGATTACCTGACAACGTTCAAAAATCAATCCCCGATTTTATGCTTAACATAATCGATTGTCTGATTGTACATAATCGATTATCTTTCAGTGTTTGAAAATACTTTGGCAACGGTCTTTAATATAATCGATTACCAGAAAACCCATAATCGATTATTTTGCTACTTTGTAAAATCTGATGCTCACTGTCTCAACATAATCGATTAGTCTAAGGCACATAATCGATTATCTTTTAGCTTTAAAAAATGTGGTGAACACTGCCTTAACATAATCGATTATCATAAGGTACATAATCGATTATCTTGTAGCTTTGAAAAACCCGGTGAACACTGCCTTAACATAATCGATTATCATAAGGTACATAATCGATTATCTTGCAGCTTTGTAAAATCTGGTGTACACTGCCTTAACATAATCTATTATCATAAGGTACATAATCGATTATCTTACAGCTTTGTGAAATCTGGTGTACACTGCTTTAACATAATCGATTATCATAAAGTACATAATCGATTTTGTTTGTCCAGATTTGAAAGACATGTTTAGAATTCATTTTGGTTAAAATGAAATGTTTGAAAATCATTTTGCTTTAAATTAAAGATGCATGGTTTGATAAAAATGATTTTACGAGAGAAGCCAAGTCTTGAATCAATTGTCGGATCAAGATCACAATTATAGAAAGACTCATGTATAACTTTGTTGCTTTACTAAATCTTGATCTTTGTTTCTCTTGTGCTTGGACTTCGGCATATGTCAATGTTCCGTTCACGTCGGTTTGTCATTTATCAAAACCTACAAATATGAACACTTGTTTAGTTTAGCGACTTGAGAACGTGTTTCAACAATTTCCCCCTTTTTAATAATGGCAAACCAATATCGGGATATGCATATTAATTAATTCATAATGACGATCCAAGACAAGTATATAGATATGCAACGAGTTCCCCCTCAAGTTATGAATTCCCCCTCAATTTATGCCAATATGTATATATGTGAATAGCCCATATCTTCCCCTTTTGACATTAGCAAAAAAATAACTAACTCTTTATTGATTAGACAATATTGCAAATACATAAAAATAAAAAATAGAATATTATGCAAACTAGAAAAACAAAGAGACAAGACATTATTCGTTATCATCATTGACTTCCGTCTCGACATCCGGTACATCTTCCCGAAGGACAATTTGGGCATATGGATAATTGACGTGATCAAAATAGCCATGGAGCTCGTGAGTCAATCGATTGACATTCATATCAATACGATTTAAGGATGTGGACATGGAGGCAAGTTGCTCGGAAATAGATTGGAGGGATGCATCGGACGGGGCCGGATGACGACGTCTTTGAGGTGGAGGAGGAGGATGCTCACCGATATTGGGAAATGAAGATTCTTGAATTTCCCAATGTTTTGTCGCCTTTTTGTGAGGGCCGACGGAGGTGTCGACACCGGAAGCAACAAGAATGGTCATAATGACAAAAGCATAGGGGAGTGGCTTATCTTCCCCAATTGCATCATATAAGTGAGTCATGACGAACTTGCACCAATTGATGCGAGCCCCGGTGATAATGGCATGCATGAATTTTGAATCCTCATGAGAGATAGTTGTGTGATTGAATTTTCGCGGTTTTAGAACACGGGTGATGAAATAAAAAATTAGACGATATTCCGGGAGCATGTTTGTGATGGTTGGACGACGATGGTCCGGAGTTGCTATAAATTCACCGATGCCAATTTGGGTGAAGAGAAGTTGTTCATCAAATAACGCGCCTTCTTCCCTAGTATAGAGAGAAATGTCTTCCCCATTGCGCGGGAGTTTAGTGAGGGCGTGAATATTTGCCTCAGATAGAAGAATTGAAGTGCCATTGACGTTCGAGACAATTTCACCATCTTCGTCCTTCGCCACATTTGAATAGAAGGCCCGAATTAGAGGAGGGTGAATGTAAGGAGTGTGAAGATATAGGAATTCAAGGAGTTGGCTTTGTATAAGCATATTTGCTGTGGATGGAGGGGCGCTTTGATTAAGGAAACGATCCGTGGAAAATCGAGGAGGAAGGATTTCTCGATTTTCACATTTTTCCATGAAGCGCATAAGTTCGGCTTCACTATTGAATCGTAAATAAGAACCATCTTTATAACAATGAACTAGTGGACGAGTGACGGAAGAGGAGGCAACATTTTTGCCGGAACGAGATCGTTTGGAAGTTTTGCCCGTCATTTTGAATAAATAGTAATAGCCTTTGAAGAGTTTTGAGAGATTTTTGAGAATTTGGGAGCTAAGATTGATGTTTGAGTGAAGACATTGAAGATATAATGCACCTATTTATAATGTGAAGAATGAAATAACATTAAAGTGAAGAAATCTGCAAAAATTTAAGGAGCAAACAGTCAGAAACGGTAACTATTTTGAAATACTGATTGAGAATAATCGATTATGGAAATATGGTAATCGATTATTTTGACACAGTGTGCCCAGTGATTTTCTGACTCGGGGAATAATCGATTGTGCTTTTGAGATAATCGACTATTTCAGGAAATGTAGTAACGGACATCCGAGACGGTAATAGGAAAATCGATTACACTGTTTTAAATAATCGATTATTTTCACACAGTGACTTAACGCCTGAACATAAATGTCAACATAATCGATTAGGGATATGTGATAATCGATTTTTATATTTAACAGCTAAAATCCTGCAAAGCCAAAACTGTTAGATAATCGATTGTAGTGTTGTATAATCGATTATGTCAATTTTCCAACATAATAAACAAAAAACGTAAATGGGGAATAATCGATTATTGACTTTAGAGAAATCGATTATTCTGCACCAGTGTCTGATAATTCCCCCTGTCTTTGGGGCGATACCTGCAAAGAAGAATTAGGCGCCTCCGATGCTCAAGTTAGTAATCGTTAAGACATAAAAATGCAATGCATGAATTAGATCAACGTGGAGTCAAGAATCCCGAGTTCACTACGAATTCGGAAGAAGGACTCTTTCTTTAAAGGCTTTGTGAAAATGTCGGCCAATTGATTTTTGGTTTCAACAAATTCAATTTCGACATCGCCCTTGAGAACGTGATCTCTTATAAAGTGATGTCTAATTTCTATGTGTTTCGTTCTTGAGTGAAGAATAGGATTCTTCGTCAAGCTTATGGCGCTAGTATTGTCACATCGAAGAGGAACATGATCGATACTAAGGCCATAGTCCGAGAGTTGTTGTTTCATCCAAAGGATTTGAGCGCAACAACTCCCCGCGGCTACATATTCAGCCTCGGTTGTGGACAACTCAACACTAACTTGATTCTTGCTAAACCAAGAAACTAAGGAGCTACCGAGCAAATGGAAAGTGCCACTAGTGCTCTTGCGGTCCAATTTGCAACCTGCAAAATCGGAATCGGAATAGCCAACAAGTTGGCATGAAGAATCTTTGGGATACCATAGTCCCACATTTATTGTTCCAACAAGATACTTCATAATCCGTTTTACCGCAGTTAAATGTGACTCCTTCGGACATGATTGATATCGAGCGCATAAACACACGCTAAACATGATGTCCGGTCTACTAGCAGTAAGATAGAGAAGAGATCCGATCATACCTCGATACTTTTTGGTGTCTACTTCCTTACCTTTCTCATCTTTGTCAAGATGGTCGGATGTACTCATTGGGGTGGCCATTGCTTTGGCGTTGCTCATTTCAAAACGATTTAGCAACTCCTTGCAATATTTGGATTGGCAAATGAAAGTTCCCTCTTTCATTTGTTTCACTTGTAGCCCCAAGAAGAAGTTTAGCTCACCCATCATTGACATTTCAAATTCGCTAGTCATTAACTTAGAGAATTCCTCGCATTGAAAATCATTAGTAGCACCAAAAATAATATCATCGACATAAATTTGAACTAATAGAATGTCATTGTTTTTATTTTTGATAAAAAGTGTGGTGTCAACTTTCCCCCTTTTAAACTCATTGTCTAAGAGAAATTTACTTAGACGTTCATACCAAGCTCGAGGAGCTTGTTTAAGACCATATAAAGCTTTCTTAAGCTTGAAGACATGGTCGGGAGATGTAAAATCTTCAAAACCCGGGGGTTGTTCAACATACACTTCCTCTTGAATAAACCCATTGAGGAAGGCACTATTGACATCCATTTGAAATAATTTGAAATTCATAGATGATGAAAAAGCAAGTAATAAACGAATGGCTTCTAGGCGTGCAACGGGTGCATAGGTTTCTTCATAGTCAATGCCTTCTTCTTGATTATATCCCTTAGCAACTAGCCTAGCTTTGTTTCTAGTGATTATACCATTTTCATCTAATTTATTCCGGAAAACCCAATTCGTACCAATTATGGTGTGATTATCGGATCTTGGCACCAATTCCCAAACATCATTACGTTTGAATTGGTTAAGCTCCTCTTGCATTGCCAAGGTCCAATGCTCATCCCCAATTGCTTCAGAAATGATTTTAGGTTCTATTTGTGAAACAAAAGCCATATGTCCTACAGTATCTTTAAGAAGGTTTCGTGTACTTACCCCTTTCTCGATGTTGCCAATTACCTTGTCAAGAGGATGGACTTTAGACGTCCTCCAAGCGTTAGGCATCATCGATTCTTCTTCTTGTGGTGGTACTTCTTCCGAAGGTTGTTCCATGACTTCATCTTGAACTTCCTTTGGATCCTCCTTTTGTACCTCGTCTTGAAGATTGATTTTCTTTAAAGCATCTGCAAGACCAACACAAGAATCCTTTCTCGCCAAGCGAGCATCATTTTCACAAAATACTACATGAGGAGATTCCTCAACAGTTTTGGTTCGATTATTAAACACTCTATATGCTTTGCTACGTGATGAGTAACCAAGAAAAATTCCTTCATCAGATTTCGCATCAAATTTTCCCAAGTTATCTTTTCCGTTGTTGTGAATAAAACATTTACAACCGAAGACTCTAAGATGGGAAAGATTTGGTTTCCTTCCCTTATAGAGTTCATAGGGAGTTTTCATGAGTATCGGTCTAATGATAGCTCTGTTTAAAACATAGCTTGCGGTACTCACGGCATCCGCCCAAAAATATTTGGGAATTTCGGCCTCATTGAGCATGGTTCTAGCCATCTCTTCGAGACATCGATTTTTACGTTCTACCACTCCATTTTGTTTTGGTGTACGTGGAGCCGAAAAGGTATGTTCAATACCGAGTTCGTCACAAAAATCCGCGAAGAGATTGTGATCGAACTCCCCCCCATGATCACTTCTTATGGAAGTGATGGTTGTGTTCTTTTAATTTTGAACACGTTTAAGAAAACTTTTGAAAGCATGAAAGGCATCACTTTTATGAGCAAGAAATAACGTCCATGTGAATCTAGAGTAGTCATCAAGAACTACAAAAGCATAAAGATTTCCACCAAGACTTTCAACACGAGATGGTCCAAAAAGATCCATGTGAAGAAGTTGTAAGAGTCTAGTGGTTGAAACAACATTTTTGGATTTAAAAGAGACTTTTGTTTGTTTCCCTTTTTGACATGAATCACAAGTAGAATCTTTTTCAAATTTCATGTTTGGAAGACCAATTACTAATTCTTGTGAAACTAGTTTGTTTAAAAGATTCATATTTACATGAGCTACTCTACGATGCCATAACCACATGTCGTCCTCTTTACTCAAAAGACAATTCACATAACTTGATGAAGAATTTTCAAGATCAACCATATAGATATTATCCATTCTAATACCACGAAGAATAATTTTAAAATCACTACGACGGATAACTAAGCATTCTTTGGAGTCAAACAATACAAGATTTCCCTTGTCACATAATTGACTTATGCTCAAGAGATTATGATTAAGACCTTTAACAAGCAAAATATGCTTAATGGAGGAGGATTCGTCCTTACCGACCGATCCAATGCCGATAATCTTTCCTTTGTTATTGTCTCCAAAAATGACATTTCCTCCTTCCTTGGGTTTTAGTTGAAGGAATTTTGATGCATCCCCGGTCATATGTTTGGAGCATCCACTATCAAGATACCAAAGTGCACTTGATCCCTTCAAACACACCTACAGAACAAATTAATGAGATTTTGGTACCCAAGCCATTTTGGGTCCTTGTGTGTTAGGTGCAACATATTGGTGTGATTGTCCTGCAGTGAAATGTCTATGTCTAGTGAAGCATGCGGGAGCAATATGTCCAATTTTATTGCAATAATGACAAATGACATTCGAATTGTGCATTCTTCTAGGATGATAGTAATTTGGGGGTCTAAATTTATTCACTCTATTTTTAGGAACATAGTTTTGATGTAGTTTTCGAAAATCTTGTCTAGGTGGTCTATACATGCCAACATTTCTTCTAGCATCCACTCTATTTTTAGGAAAATAGTTTTGATGTGGTTTTCGAAAATCTTGTCTAGGTGGTCTATACATTCCAATATTTCTTCTAGCATTTGTTCTAGGATGAGTTGCAATTCTAGGATTAAAATTTCTAGGTTGAGCAATGACATTTATTTTGTTTGGCCTAAGTTGAGTCTTAGGTGGTTTAGGAATGGACTCAACTTTTTCTTTTGGCTCGTGTTTGAAGCCTATACCGTGCTTAGTGGATTTCAAATTTACAAGCACTTCATTGAGATTTTTGTGTGAAGAATTGAATTTGTGCAAAGTGCTTCTAAGACTTTCTACTTCTTCCTTTAGAGATTTGCAAGAAGTACAATCCTTATTTGAGCTTTCGGGTTTATCGGCGCTTCTTTTGCCATAAAACTTGTTTTCCTCTTTTAATTTCTCATTTTCAAGAGTAAGTTTTTCAAAATCCTTTTCTTTTGAAGAAAATTGTTTTCTTAAATCTTTTATAGATTTAGAAGCGCTAATAAACTCTTTATACAACTCATCAAATGCATCTTGCATTTCTTCTAAAGTGAAGTAGTTCTTAGAAGTAGTACATACCTCATTTTGCGTTTCTTCGTGTGCCATAAGACACAAGTTTGCGGTCTCGTTTCCTTCTCCATCACTTGATTCGTCTCCGGAGTCGCCTCCCCAAGAGATGTATGCTCTTTGTTTCTTGAATGGTTTCTTCTCCTTTTTGATGTTTGGACAATTTGATTTGATATGCCCGATTTCTCCGCATCCATAGCACTTCAATTGGCCGCCTTGTTGCTTACCTTTTCGTTCATACTTCTTTTGCATGAACTTGTGAAATTTCTTAATAACGAGTCCAAGCTCGACATCTTCATCACTTGACTCCTCATCGTTTTGAGGTTGAGTAGTTGATGCTTTGAGCGCAATCTTTCTTTTCCTTTGATCATCCAAAGGAGAGTTAAGAATAGTTGATTCATAAGTTTTAAGATTACCTCGTAGTCCGTCGATGGTGACGTTTGTGATGCCGATTGATTCTTGGATAGCCTCGGCTTTGGAACGCCATTCCGGAGTGAGGCTTCGTAGAATTTTTCGGACAAGCTCCTTATCCGTGAATGTCTTTTTGAGGGTGTGTAGGTCATTGACGATTTTTGAAAATCGTTTGAACATGTCATCTATCTTCTCGTTTTCCTTCATGCGAAACAGTTCATATTCGTGGGTTAGGAAATCAATTTTAGCTTCCCTTACCTGGTCCGTACCTTCGTAGGTGATTTCTAATTTGTCCCACATTTGCTTGGCAGTGGTGCAACATGATATTTTTCCATAGTCATCGGGGTTCACTGCACAATACATCATGTTGATTGCCTTTGCATTGTTCTCTACTTTTCTGATATCATCGGCGTCGTATTCGTCTTCCGTTTTTGGAACGAGTTCTTCTCCAACCTTTTTGGTAGGTTGTAGTTCTCCATTTTTGATAATTTTCCGCAATTGGAAGTTGTTTGATTGTATAAAAATCCTCATTCTCTCCTTCCAATAAGTGTAGTTGGTGCCATCGAAAAGTGGTGGCCTTGTGAAGCATTGTCCTTCACCTAGTCCTGCATAAACACTACGAGTAGAAGCCATGGAAAGTTTCTCTCAAACTGTTAAGTCTTTCAGAGAGTATGACTCTGATACCAATTGTTAGAATATACGCTTAACGCTAGAGGGGGGGGTGAATAGCGTTATAATAAAAAACAATGTAAATTTGCGGAATTAAAATTGCAGGAATAATGTAAGTGCAGTAATTAAAATGATAAGGAGAGAACACACCGGATTTTATCCTGGTTCACCACAACGTGTGGTTAGTCCAGTCCCCGAGAGACTCTCTCGAGTTTTACACTGACTTCGTTAAGCTTACGGGTGCCTAACAAACCGTTACACTTGCTCGTAGATATACACTATACAAGACTTCAACCTGCTCGAGGATACCGCACCTCAAGACTTCAATCCAAGGAACAACTTTTCCTTCTTCCATCAAGGGATTAGACTATCCCTTCAAGTGTGTACAAACACTTAGCTCTCAAGAAAAGACTCTCTTTAAAGAGTAGATATGAGTAAAAACAATACGCTCAAGAACACAACCACTTCGTCAAGAGTTTGGCTCTCAAAAACTTATGAAATGAATATAAAATGATTGCAAAGAGAGTATGTAAGCTTTAGCAAGAATGTAATCAGTTGTTGTACTTAGAAGAGTGAATTTGAGTTGTATTTATAGTGCTCAAAACACCCAAGACCGTTGCTTAATTGCCAATCACAAATTGCTGATTTTGTGCTAGGATAATCGATTATCTGATTCTGCATAATCGATTATCTGCCAATCGTTTAAAAATCATTCCCAGATTTTAAGCAGAATAATCGATTATCCAAATCGTATAATCGATTACCTGACAACGTTCAAAAAGCAATCCCCGATTTTAAGCAGAATAATCGATTATCCAAATCGTATAATCGATTACCTGACAACGTTCAAAAATCAATCCCCGATTTTATGCTTAACATAATCGATTGTCTGATTGTACATAATGGATTATCTTTCAGTATTTGAAAATACTTTGGCAACGGTCTTTAATATAATCGATTACCAGAAAACCCATAATCGATTATTTTGCTACTTTGTAACATCTGATGCTCACTGTCTCAACATAATCGATTAGTCTAAGGCACATAATCGATTATCTTGTAGCTTTAAAAAATCTGGTGAACACTGCCTTAACATAATCGATTATCATAAGGTACATAATCGATTATCTTGTAGCTTTGAAAAATCTGGTGAACACTGCCTTAACATAATCGATTATCATATGGTACATAATCGATTATCTTGCAGCTTTGTAAAATCTGGTGTACACTGCCTTAACATAATCGATTATCATAAGGTACATAATCGATAATCTTACAGCTTTGTGAAATTTGGTGTACACTGCTTTAACATAATCGATTATCATAAAGTACATAATCGATTTTGTTTGTCCAAATTTGAAAGACATGTTTAGAATTCATTTTGGTTAAAATGAAATGTTTGAAAATCATTTTGCTTTAAATTAAAGATGCATGGTTTGATAAAAATGATTTTAGGAGAGAAGCCAAGTCTTGAATCAATTGTCGGATCAAGATCACAATAATAGAACGACTCATGTATAACTTTGTTGCTTTACTAAATCTTGATCTTTGTTTCTCTTGTGCTTGGACTTCGGCATATGTCAATGTTCCGTTCACGTCGGTTTGTCATTTATCAAAACCTACAAATATGAACACACTTTTAGTTTAGCGACTTGAGAACGTGTTTCAACAGATTATAGGGTCAAATTTCGAAGGAGTTTGGAGATCGATCACCGCCGCTGGCGATCTCCGCCGGCGGCTGGCGTACGTGACAGGAAATGGAGGGTTGTAATGATCCTAGGTTTATCGATGGTTATTTGGACATATTAATGTAACTAGAGAGGCAAATGTTGATCTTTGGATGAAATTCAATGAAGGGCTAGGATTAACTTTTGACTCCTGAACTCGAAATGACGTAGTTTCACTCTTGTACTACCACAGCTTGAAAAATATTCCCTTGTTCTAACAGGTGAGAATCTGATTACCAAAGGTTGAAAAATATTCCCTTGTTCTAATAGGTGGGCGCCTGATTACCAAAGCTTGAAACTTGAAAAATATTCCCTTGTTCTAACATGTGGGAATCTGATTACCAATGGTTGAAAAATATTCCCTTGTTCTAACAGGTGGACGCCTGATTACCAAAGCTTGAAACTTGAAAAATATTTTCTTGTTCTAACAGGTGGGCGCCTGATTACCAAAGCTTGAAACTTGAAAAATATTCCCTTGTTCTACCAGGTGGGCACCTGATTACCAAAGCTTGAAACTTGAATTTTGTTCCCTTGTTCTAACAAGTGGGCGCCTGATTACCAAAGCTTGAAAAATATTCCCTTGTTCTAACAAGTGGGCGCCTGATTACCAAAGCTTGAAACTTGAAAAATATTGCCTTGTTCTAATAGGTGGCTGATTACCAAAGCTTGAAACTTGAAAAATATTCCCTTGTTCTTGCACGTGGGCGCCTGATTACCCAAACTTGAACTTTGAAAATATTCCCTTATTCTAACAGGTGCGCGCCTGATTACCATAGTTTGAAATTTGAAATATATTCCCTTGTTCTAACAGGTGGGCGCCTGATTATCACAGCTTGAAAAATATTCCCTTGTTCTAACAGGTGGGTGCCTGATTACCAAAGCTTGAAACTTGAAAAATATTCCCTTATTCTAATAGGTGGGCATCTGATTACCAAAGTTTGAAAAATATTCTCTTGTTCTAATAGGTGGCGCCTGATTACCAAAGCTTGAAACTTGAAAAATATTCCCTTGTTCTAACAGATGGGTGCCTGATTACCAAAGCTTAAAACTTTAAAAATATTCCCGTGTTCTAACAGGTGGGCGCCTGATTACCACAGCTTGAAACATGAAAAATATTCCCTTGTTATAACAGGTGGGCGTCTGATTACCAAAGCTTGAAAAATATTCCCTCGTTCTAACAGGTGGGCGCCTGATTACCAAAGCTTGAAACTTGAAAAATACTCCCTTGTTCTAATAGATGGGTGCCTGATTACCAAAGCTTGAAACTTGAAAAATATTCCCTTGTTCTAACAGGTGGACGCCTAATTACAAAAGCTTTAAACTTGAAAAATATTCCCCTGTTCTAACAGGTGGGCGCCTGATTATCAAAGCTTGAAAAATATTCCCTTAGACTGCTGCCTGTGTACCTGATCACAACAAACAAACAAAACACAAGAAATCCTTTCCGCCCCAGTTTGATATTGGGCAAATCTGTGGGTGTTAATCAAATCTCCTTATCAAATATCTCTAACGCTAAATCCCATTATCCAGAAGGGTCCTGATAATTCTTAACTGGTGACAACTTTAAAATCGTGTTTTGTTTTATCAAAAGGTATTATTTTCCACTACGTCTTGTTATGAGTTATATCTTCTGGGGATCTGCTGGTGACTGGTGATTAAAACTACTTCCAATTATCTAGGAGGGTCTTGAAAACTTCTTAATTTAATGACCAAGTGTGTCTGCTGGGGGTTAGTACTCAGAGCTACGTCCCATTATCCAGGGGGTCCTGAAAACTCTTACAATTATCCCATTATCCAGGCGGATCCTGATGAATCTTGTTGGGGAAGTATTTGGGTCTGACCATGCCATCCGACTGTTTGTGTTCTAGGCTAAGTCCCATTTTTCAGGAGGGTCCTAACAACCTCTAACTGAATCCTATACAACATGCAAGTCATTTTATTCCCTTTGTTATCCATGGTTACCTCTAATCATTAAATAAGTCCCATTTTCCAGGAGGGTCTTAAGGATTCCAGCTTAAATGCCGACTCTAACTTCTGATTGTTTATGCTTGTGATCATTGTTCAGGAGGGTTTCGGTGATTCTTACCAGGGAAGGTGTTTGTGCCTGCCTATGGTGCCCATACCTATTTAAGTTGTTAAACTAAACCCCATTTTAACTTCCATACCCCTTTTAACTTTTAGTTGTTTCTGCTAGGGGTTTCTAATTAATGTTTGTCCCAATATACTCTTACTGGAGAGAAAATTTATGACAGACTGTGTTCCTTTTGAGTTTTAACTGACAGGGTTCTCATTTTTCAGGTGGATCCTGAGATTTTTTATCATACCTGCCATGTTCTTGCCTTCACCTGTGGATGGCCTTCCTTAGGATCTTTCAAAATTTTCCTGCCCGTATGTCAATCAAAGAATACTTATTAGTTTAAAAAGTGGTGGTTAGCTTGCGGCATTCTTGTTGTAAGCGACCTCCCCACTGTCGTGTTCCGTTGTGTTCAATTTCCCATGTTGATGATGAGTTGCTTGAGCTTCTCAGCTGACCCTCCGAACCTTTATGGCTTTACTTTGCTCCCCATTATTGTGTTACATTTCTAGCCTTTTTGCCAGAACCCTTGCACCTTTCTCGAGATTACGAAGTCAGTGTATTATGCTTAGCTGACCCTCTAACCCTTGTATCTTTACTCTGCTCCTCATCTTTGTGTTGCATTTCCAACCCTTTGATAGAATTCTTACATCCTTTCATGAGATTACCCGGTCACTTTACGCCGTTTGGCTGACCCTTATGATCTTTCCCATCTTTGTGTTGCGCTTCTGGCTCTTTTTGCCAGAAGCCTTGCATCCTTTCTAAGATTAGCCGGTCAGTGTGTTATGCTCGGCTGACCCCAGAATCTTTGTGGTTTTACTTTGCATTCCCATCTTTGTGTGGTGCTCCTTCACTTTGCCAACTCTTGTCTCTTCCATCATTTTTATCATTGAAGCTCTTGTGAATCCCTCCGCTTGCTATCTCAAACTTTGCTGCCTTTGTTATGTTTTTGGGTGTTATGCGCTTTGTCCCTTTGGGAGCGTATAATAGGCTTTGAAATTTCTCCCGTTTGCTTATACAAAAGACTTTAGAGGCTCAAAAGAAAAATGAAATGCAATGACTCAGAACTGTATTTAGGATAAAGAATTCCACATTCACTGACTGATGAAAGGAAGAGAAAGGAAACTTATCCGAGGAAGAGCAATTAGTTTTTCATGATCATGACATGCACTTCAGCCTAGTCGACCCAGTCTGTCCCGATGACCGGCCTTCTGTTGCCATGCTTTTGTTGTTGTGTCTACTTCTAAACCAATTCCTTCAACCAAACTCTAGCTCTTCTTGCCTTACGGTGTTCGGAACGGATTTCCACCAACAACTCCTTTTCAGTTGTTGCTTCTTGCCTTGCTTTTGCCTCATGGTGCCCATGAGGGTTTTCACCAATGAGACTTTCTCATTTTATTTCTCTCAACTCGCATCGCCTTACGGTGCCCTTAAGGGTTTTCACCACTAAAAGTCTCTCATTTTATTATTTTTTGCATGAACTAGAGTGTGGTACCTAGGTATGGTCCACTTCTCCTTGCTTGCCCTGGCATTTCTTATAAATTGATCAGAAGGTCTTTCTTTGGACTGTAATGTAGGCTTTGGATAGGGTTAGAAAGAAGGGATGTGAAAGGCTAATAAATCGCTTTTATAGGTTCAAAATTTACAACTTTCGGAATCCAAACCAACACAATTTCTGCCCCAGTTTATTGCTTGGGGACTTTGGAATTTATTTGAATATGACCGAGACGTGAGGCTGCCTACGTATCCTAAGAAGGAATCAGGTCAAACGTAGTTCATGCTGATTCCTTTCTTTTTCCTTCTCTCCTTCTGTTGTTCTTTTCTTCCTTTTTTTCTTCCTTTTTTTCTTTTTCTTTTTTTTTTCTTCCTTTTCTTTTCTTTTTTTCATTTCTTTTCTTTCTTTTCTCTTTTCTTTTCTTCCTTTGTTTTGATTTATTTTCTCCTTTCATTCTTATCCTTTCACTGCCTTCTTATGATTGCGCTTCTGATTTTCATTACTGATTCCGAAATAGGGGATATGAATAAAAATAATTGAAGCTCAAATAGGTTAACAAAGGGTAAAGTGTTTAGATAGCTGAATAAAATGCCTTCATCATTTCAATCTATAAAATGTGCCAAGAAGGAAAAACGTCAAATAGACAATGATTCAAACAAAAAAAAGTCATACATAATATCTGTTGACTGCATCTGAACTGATTGCCATTTCTACACATTTTCCTTCCACATCTGTTAGATACAATGCCCCATTGGACAACACTCTTGACACGACAAATGGTCCTTGCCAATTTGGAGCAAACTTGCCCTTTGCCTCAGCCCGGTGAAGGTGGATGCGTTTCAACACTAATTGACCCACTTCAAACATTCTTGGACGCACTTTCTTGTTATATGCTCTGGCCATTTTTTGCTGATACAGTTGGTTGTGACATACCTCTACCAATATTTTCTCATCAATCAAACTCAATTGCTCCAAACGAGTTCTAACCCATTTTTCGTCGTTGATTCCTGCTTCAACCACAATCCGAAGGGAGGGGATTTCAACTTTGGCCGGGATTACTGCTTCTGTGCCATATACCAACAAATATGGGGTTGCCCCTGCCAAGGTTTGGACGGTAGTGCGATAGCCTAACAGTGCAAAGGGTAACTTCTCATGACACTGCCTGGACCCTTCCACCATTTTATAAAGTATCTTCTTTATGTTCTTATTGGCTACCTTGACCGCTCTATTCGCCTTGGGGCGGTACGATGTGGAATTTCGATGTGTGATCTTGAACTACTGACATACCTCTTTCATCAAGTGACTGTTGAGATTTTCGCCATTATCATTGATGAGAATCTTGGGGATTCCAAACCGACAAATGATTTTTGCGTGTACAAAGTCGAACACGGCTTTCTTGGTCACTTTCTTGAAGGTCTTGGCTTCAACCCATTTGGTGAAATAATCAATAGAAACCACAATGAACCTGTGCCCGTTAGAAGCTGCTGGCTCGCTGGGCCTGCTGACATCCATGCCCCAAGCGACGAAAAGCCATGGTGCAGACATCGTATGCAATTCAAACGGCATGGAGTGAATTAAGACTCCAAGCACCTGACATTGGTGGCATTTGCACACGAAGTTGATACAATCCCGCTCCATAGTGAGCCAATAATATCCCTCACTGAGAATCTTCTTTGCCAAAACATATCCGCTTATGTGTAGCCCGTAGATGTCAGCATGCACCTCATTCACGATAGCTGTCGCCTGCCCAACATCTACGCATCTTAACAAACCAAGATCCGCGCATCCTTTTGTATATTCCTCCACTGAAGAAAACTCCACTAGACAAGCGACAGATTGTTCTCTTCTGGCCATTCGAGGCTTGTACTAGGTACATACCTCTCCTAATATATTCTTTGATTTCATGGAACCAAGGCTCACCATCAAGCTCTTCTTCCACCATGTTGCAAAAGCATGTTGATCAAGGACCCAGATATGTATCGGGTCGACATAAGCCTTGTCCGGATGATGTAACATTGATGCCAAAGTAGCTAAGGCATCAGCAACCTCATTGTGAATTCTGGGGATGTGCCTGAACTCTATTGACCAGAATCGTTGACAAAGATCATGCAAGCATTGCCGGCATGGTATGAGCTTTAAATCTCTTGTTTCCCACTCCCTTTGAATTTGGTGTACCAGAAGGTCTAGGTTTCCCAAGACCAAGACTTCCTGGACACCCATATCTACTGCTAATCTTATTCCCAAAATACATGTTTCATATTCTGCCATGTTGTTGGTACAATAGAAGCAGAGTTGAGCTGTGACTGGGTAGTGATGCGCTTCTTAAAAAATGAGCACTGCTCCTATCCCGAAGCCTTTCATGTTGGTGGCCCCATTGAAGAATAATTTCCATCCCGACTTCTCACCCCATTCCATTTCATCAATATGCATCACTTCCTCACACCGGGAAATATGTGTTCAAGGGCTCATATTCTTCATCTATCGGATTCTCAGCTAAATGATCAGCTCACGCATGTGCTTTCATCGCAGTCCTAGTAACATAGACAATGTCAAACTCATTAAGCAAGATTTGCCATTTCGCGAGCCTTCCTGTGGGCATGGGCTTCTGGAAAATGTGCTTCAATGGGTCCAGACGTGAGATGAGATAAGTGGTATATGATGACAAGTAATGTTTTAACTTCTGGGTACCCACTTCAAGGCACAACATGTCCTTTCAATATGGGTATACTTAACCTCATAGGTAGTGAATTTCTTGTTGAGGTAGTATATGGCCTGCTTTTTCCTCCCGGTGACATCGTGCTGACCCAACACACATTCAAATGAGTTATCCAAGACTGTCAAATATAAGATCAAGGGCCTTCCTGGTTCTGGCGAGACTAACACAGGTGGGTTCGACAAATATTGCTTTATCTTATCAAAAGCCTCTTGGCACTCTCCCGTCCATTTCGTCGCAACATCCTTTTTAGTAGCTTAAAGATGGGATCACAGATGGTGGTAAGCTGAGCAATGAACTGACTGATGTAATTTAATCTTCCCAATAGACTCATCACCTCTGTTTTGTTCCTCGGTGGCGGTAATTCCTGTATAACTTTGGTTTTTGATGGATCTAGTTCACTGCCTCGTTGGTTGACTATGAACCCTAGCAACTTCCCTGAGGGGACCCTAAATGTGCATTTTGCTGGATTGAGTTTGAGATTATACCTGCGGAGCCTCTAGAAGAATTTCCTCAGATCTTTGACATGATTAGATTACTTTCTGGACTTCACAATAACATCATCCACATAGACCTCAATTTCTTTATGCATCATATTATAGAAAATGGTTGTCATGGCCCTCATATATATCGCCCCGATGTTCTTCAAACCAAAAGGCATGACCCTATAGCCATATGTTCCCCATGGTGTGATAGATGCTGTTTTCTTTGCATATTTTTCATCCATTAAGATCTGGTGGAAACATGCATAAAAATCCATGAACGACCCGATCTCATGCTTCACACAATTGTCAATCAATATATGAATGTTGGGCAGTGGGAAGTTGTTCTTTGGACTTGCTTTGTTGAGTTCATGGTAATCAACACACACCCTGGTTTTACCATCCTTCTTTGGTACGGTCACAACATTAGCTAACCAGGTGGGATATCGTGTGACTCGGATAACTTTTGTCTCAAACTGCTTGGTCAATTTCTCTTTGATTTTCACACTCATATCAGTTTTATACTTCCTCAACTTTTGTTTGACAGGAGGACATGCAGTGGAACACTTGTAAACCACCAAGTTAGTGCTCAATTCGGGCATATCATTGTAGGACCATGCAAAGACATTTTTGTATTCAATCAGTACTCCAATTATTACTTTCCTAAGTTGTCACTCCAGATGGACACTTATTTTTGTTTCTCTAACATTATCCGGGCTCCCTAATTTTACTGCCTCTGTATCGCTTAGGTTTGGTTTGGGTTTCTCCTCAAATTGGCTCAACTCTTTACTGATTTCATTCCATGCTCCTTCCTTGTCATACTCCGGCTCATCCTCGTGCTCTATTTCCTGATTATTATTTCTGAACTAGACCGATTTTTAGGACTATTCCAAACAGTCCTTATACATGTCAGATCATTGGAACCATCATAGAAATAACTGTACAAAAGTGATAAAGAAAAAGAAGTAAAGAAAAATGGGAACTATCAGCATTGCTGGAAAGGAAATTGCATTTCATTAGAATCAAAAGATAACAGAGTTTACACATCTAAACAGATGGAAATAACAACTGAATTAACAACTCTAAAGCTAATCCAAAATTGACTGAAAGAAAAACCAAAGCCGACTACCACGACTCCCTCCAGGTGGGAAGAGGAGTGGTTTCCGAGTTGTTGACTCTTGCTCATACTCCTACAAACTTCACATCTTCCCCGCTCGATCCTTCTCCTGCCTCGACCATATTTACATTATTTAACAACCTTTCTAATCCCTTATCCAAATCCCCATCTGCATTAATCAGCGGACCGGGAATCTTTGGCACTGGGCCTGACAAATGATCTGGACAGCCTCGGCATTGGCTTTGGAAGGGCCCAGGCCCTCTGCTTTAACTTTCTGGCTTGCCTTATGTCTGCAGCTGTAGGCTTGAACCCTAGACCAAAAGTGTCCATATTTTTGGGGAGGGACACTGGTTACACGATACCTTGTAGAGAAGAACCCAATCCCTAGCCGGGCATGAAACCATTCTTCAACATTTCTGAAGCCACTATGACTGACGTGGTTGCTATCTTTGGAGTTATGAAAACCTCACCTTACGGGATCTTCTCAACTCACACCGTGTCGAATACCGGGTAGGCCCATAGCCCTTTGCTATCTTCAGATTCAACAAAGCTACGACAGCATCACATGAATCACACTGATTATCTTCACCGTGCACCACGATCTCTTGCCTGTCGCAATCAAGTTTGACCATATGGTGCAAAATAGATGGCACTCACTTGGCTGCGTGAATCCAGGTCCTGCCCAACAACATGTTATAAGAAAATACCACGTCCAACACTTGAAATTCGATGGTGAACTCAACAGGCCCTGTTGTCACCTCCACCACTATATCCCCTACTGAGTCTTTGCCTCCGCCATCGAACCCCCGAACGCAAATGTTATTCTTGTGGACCCTTTCATTCTCCACGTTCAACTTGATCAATGTGGAGAGCGGACAAATATTTGCACTGGACCCGTTGTCAACTAGAACTCGGGTGACCACAGCATCTTCATATTTCACGGTCAAATAAAGGGCCTGATTCTGCTTAGTTCCCTCCATGGGCAGTTCGTCGTGAGAGAAGGTGACCCGATTTACCTCGAATATATTGTTTGAAATCTTCTCCAAATGTTTCAGTATTATCTTGTCAGGGATGTGGGCTTCATTTAAAATCTTCATCAGCGCTCGGCGGTGTTCGTCTGAATGGATTAGTAGGGACAATAAGGAGATCCGAGCTGGTGTCTTCCTCAATTGCTTTATGATGGAGTAGTCCTTCATTTTCATTTTCTTCAGGAATTCTTCTACCTCTTCTTTCGATACAGCTTTCTTCACTGATTATGGGTTATATTTAAGGATCCTGCTTTTCCTCAACTCCTCAGGGGCTAAGTATCTCCCTGACCGAGTTAAAGCCCGGGCTTCACAAACCTCTTCCCTAACTTCCTTCCCTTTGTACATCACTATTGCTTGTTCATATCTCCAAGAAATGGCTCTCTTATCAACGACTGGTGGTTGGATTACTGGTTTCTCAATGACAGGCTCTATGCGAGCACCTTCCACAACTACGACATGTTCTCTAGCTGCCCCGTGTACTATAAATTTTCCTTGTACCTGTTTTGGTGCAACCGTGCATGATGAGCTCCCTTGAACAACAACAGGTTTGCTGCTTCTTCCTTTTGCCTCGATCACCGACTTCTCACTACTCATATTCTCAGTTGGCTTGACTTCACTGGATCTGATAATCATTACCGTCTATGAGGGCTTTTTAGGATCTCCCCATTTCTCTATGATCTCAATCATGTTGGTCTCATGATGGGCCGGATGTAGGTTCTGGTTAATGTTGAGTACCTCTGAGTTTGCACTTCAATCCGGTGGGAGTCAATAAGTTCCTGGATAGCATTCTTTATATGCCAACACTTTTCAGTATCATGCCCCGGTGCACCGGAACAGTATTCACAGCTAGCAAAATATCTAGATTCTTCGGGGGAGGATTTAGCAATTTTGCTTCGATTGGTCTCAGCATATCCAGTTGTCGCAGCCGGTGGAATAGACTAGTGTAGGATTCTCCCAATGGAGTGAAATCTTTCTTCTTCTGCACCCTCTCATTTCTCAAGATTGGATTGGCTCGGAAGGTGGGTTTCGGGGGTCGTTGGTAGGCTCTTGGAGGTGGGTAATGATTCTGTGGAGTTGGATAGGTATTTTGTGGGGCTGGCGCATGCCATTGTGCGTGGGTGGGAGGTTGGGTATATACTTGTGCGTGATGGAGTGAGAAGCGTGGTTCTAACGGTAGATAGCAATACTGTTGTGGGCCGTATGGAGGGTGTGGGTATGTTTGGTGATGAAGACGGGGTTGAGTGTAATGGAATGGGCCCGAGGCCTGAACCAAGTTCCTGACTCAATTTTTGCCACTTCTTCCTTTTTTTTCTTTCCCAATGTTCCCCCAGTTCCACCCTGGATGGCCCGAGTGGTTTCCTTGATCACAGAGTAGCTCATGATTTTGTTGTATTTGAGGCCTTCCTCGACCATACTCCCCATTTTAGCTACTTCGTTGAAAGATTTACCTACCGCTGACACCAAATGCCCAAAATAGGTAGGTTCCAGAGCCTGTAGGAAATAGTCAACCATCTCAATCTCCTTCATCGGAGGATCAACTCTGGCTGCTTGTTCTCTCCACCAGAAACCGTCTTCCCTGAAGCTCTCGTTGTGTTTCCTCTACAGTTTTGTCAGAGATAGACGTTTCGGGACAATCTCGAGATTATATTGAAAGTGACAAGCAAACTCTTGTGCCAGGTCATCCCAAGTGTACCACCGATTGTGATCCTGCTGAGTATACCACTCCAATGCCGACCCACTTAAACATTGGCTAAAATACGCCATTAGCAATTCATCTGTTCCCCTTGCTCCTCTCATTTTGCTGCAATACCCCCTTAGATGCGTGACCGGATCACAATGTCCATCATATAAGTCAAATTTAGGCACCTTGAAACCTGGAGGCAGCTGCACGTCTGGAAATAGGCAAAGGTCCTTGAACACCATGCTCACCTGGCCACCTAACCCTCGCATGTCCCTAAACGATTGTTCTAAACTTCTGACCTTTCTGAGCATCTCCTCTTACTCAGGATTTTTTATTGGATTTTCAACTCTTGTCGGGATTTCGAGACGGGGAGCATAGGAGTATGCTTCATGGGCTTTGTAAGTGGGTTCCGGTGTGTAGTACTGGTTGTCATAAGGTTGAAGCAAGGGCTCACTTGATGATCTGTGGAGTGCGGGAGGAAGAGGTTCCACATAGATGGGAGCAATTGGTGGAGGGGTGAGGAGAGACTTTGGGTAGTGGAGCTAAGGGTGGTTGAGAGGTCGTACCCTGGTGCTGCGAGTATACAAGAAAGTTTGGGGGTGGATCAGTAGTGGAATGGTCAGAAACTTGGGCCAGTGGCGGGATGAAGGTTTGATTAGCAGTGTAGGCTGGCGGTAGCTGTCCTCTTGCCTATGCTTGATACATCTTAGCCATTTGGTGTTTCAGTTTGTACATTTCCTCCTTCATGGCATTGACGTCCAATTCCTCTACCTCCTTCGAGGGGTCAATGATGCTGACGTCGGTTTCCTGATTGGCCATGATTTGCTTGCTCTTAGACCTCGTATTGTAGGAGTGGGTTGAAAGAATGCCGCAAGTGCCAACGACCTGTCTAGGCTGTAAGTAAAAACACCAAAACTTGTTAATGGTTAGATTTTGACATGTAAATGGCCACATATTGCAGAATGAATGCACCTACACAGTTATTGGTTACTACATGCATCGATTTCTTGCATCATCCGACTTTCCCTCTTCTTTATTTGCAATGCCTCTTCTCAGTTTTATCTTCTTACTCACTCTCATGCTTTTCCACCTTTCTTGTTTTTCCATTATTCATTTCTTCCTTTCCCCTCTTTTTTCCTTTTCTCTTTTTATTGCCTTTGTTTGGGTTACGGTCGAATACTATGTAGATTGCCTACGTATAATGACCTCACATGAATCAGACCGAGCATAGTTCTGGTGGCTATGAAAAGATAAATTATAATATATTTTTTTTGAAATATTTGATAAAAACCAACACCTCAACTACAAAGACTCATGACTCGCAGACTCGAAATAAACTGAACAGGCTCAAAACGGTCAACTAAAAGAGCTAATAGACTCCAAAAACAACTTAACAGAATCAAAGCAACAATATCGACTCAAACAAAGATCACTAACACATTAAAGTCTTAAACACTCCTGGAGCTTTTAGGGTATTGTTTGGTTTTGTTGCGGCCTCGTGTGCAAGATCCAACCAGAGTCTTTCCAAATCTATCATTACTTGCTAAACGAATGTCATGACTGACGCGAGGAAAGTGGTTTGGGTCATTTCTTCACATATTTGGCATTTTACCACAATATACTCGGCAATCGCTATGACCCTCTCGCTGATCCTACTTTTCTCCCGTAATAGATCTCCAATTTTCCAAGTTCTTACTTCCACAGTTCGTTTGGCTACATGGCTTTGTTTTTTAAGGTGGTGCAAATCCCTCTCTAGCCGTGCTATTAAAGAATAACAGTGCTCCCTTTCGGCTTCAAAATACCCTCCCCTTTTGGCCCTTTCATTTTCAACGATCTTGACCTTTTTCGTTATACTTGCCATCCCATTGTCGTATTTCTCCCTCAACTGACAGACACAACTTACTTGTTCCCCTGCATCCTTGGCTATCTTGGCCCGAGCACTTGCTAACTCCTTTTTAGTCTTCTGTGAATCATCCTCGAAGTCTCGTGCCTTTTGGGTAAGGTTGTAGATGAGCTTCTCATCCTTTCTGCTCATGCCTGGGTTGTCAATTGCTATTTTCATTTTTCGGATCTGTGCTGTGAGAGCTTCATTTTCTTGGATCAATCTTCTTTTCTAACCTTCAGCTTCCTGAGCCTGGAGATCATTGTTTAATTCCATGTTTCTCAACTTTTCTTGCAAGACATGAATCTCAGCTTGATACGTTTTTTCCATTTCTCCCCTTGCTAATCTTTCTTGGATTTTTTCTCCAAAAGGTTGAACATGAGGTCTTTTGGTGGGTCTTTCAGGCTCGGGTTCCGGCTTAGTGTTCACAGAGGACCTCTTCTCAAACCAAGCAGTATAGTGTGGATCCACCTCTCCTTTTGCAGCATCTGATACTTGGGTGCCAGTTTTAAGATACCGACAACTTTTCAAATCATGTTGAGCTAAAGCTTCGGGTAATGCAGCTTCCGGATGCAGCTCTATAACCTGAGTACTTAGATCCTCATCTTCGGGGACAATTTGATACCATCACAATTGCCTCAAAACCCTCTGTGGCGCATATGGTTGAATACTTATCACACCCATTATCCTCAAGTAACCCTTACAAGCAGTCATGTATATGGCTTCTGTCTTTGGGAGCCATCCGATGAACCACCCAATTTGACTTGCTGTGAGAGTTTTCAAATGCGACACCCATGCCTCAAACCCCTCTGGCATGCTATAATCCTTCACCCTCTCTTCATAACTGATGATGAAATTATATGGGATCGAACCATACCTCATGAATCTGGGATGGTGGCGGAGATGCTGGATCATCCACATTTGTAGGAGGATATTGCAACCTTCAAAAAATCGAGCTCCAGCTTTGCATAAAGTCAATGCACGGTAGATATCTGCCAGTCAACGGGGCAAGTGTATGATTTTTCATGGTGGTGAGGATTTGCACAATTCTGGCCATACGAATATCCATTGTCCCTTTCTCATTTGGAAAAACCATTACCCCCGAGAATGCCACAATAAATGCGAACCGGCGATGAAGTTGCCAAAGCCCCTTATCTTGTTTGTTGCTCAACTCCTTTCATGTGTCTCAAAACCAGAAGAATGTCCAAACCTGAAGTACAAGAAATGGATATCACAACACCCCTTGCTTTTGCGGTTTTTGCTTGTCTGTTTGCTGGTATTCAAGAGGTCAAAAAACTTGTGCACCGACGGGGTTCTTGGAAATATAAGTTGTTGCTTCCTCAGATCTCATCCAAACTCAATGTACCCAGCTATCTCCTCCAAAGTAGGGGTAATCTCCAAATTTGAGAAGCAAAAAAATATTATGAGAAGGGTCTTAGAAAGTTATCATAGCCTTGATCAAATCATCCCCTAGTCTGATCTCGCAAATGTCTATAAGAGCACCCAACTGTTGCCTTACCCATTCCCGACTGCTTTGGTCCAAATCCTTGCACCGCATGCGCAAATATACTCGAGCCTGCTCCCTGGTCACTTGTGGTGTGTCCTGGATGATATTCATTTGTTCCTAAAGAAAAGGTAGGGTTAGGGTTGACTCTAAGGACCCCTTTGAAAACAAGTTTTGGTTTTAAAAACAAAAAGATCATGATTCCCTCCTTGATATGCCCAGGTTATCCAAATGGACTTTTTGCAAAAATGGCCCCTCCCTAATTCCATGTGAATTTTGGGGCCTTAGAGGGTTTATTCTGGGACACTTCTCAATTTTTTCCATTCTTTTATGAAGATAGCCCTTCGATAACGGGAGAATATTCTAAGGCTTCTCGGTAAGAACGGTTTAAAACACTACCGACACTAAATCGGCTTATTTTCTCTCCTTTTGTGTTTTTTTTCTATTTTTCAAAAAACGAGATCGGACCTTATGTAGGTTGCCTATATATCTCGTATCCGATGGGAAACAGATCCACGTAGTTTTGAAAATACAAGTACTTTTGAAACAAGACTCTTTTTTTCTTTTCTTTGAATTCATAGGCAAATAAAAAAACCAATTTTGAACACAAGACCTTTTTTCTTCTTATTGGCAACTAGAACAGACTATTTTGAAAACAAAACTCCCTTTTGGCTATTCATGAAAACAAAACTTATTCTTTTATTGGCGACCAAAGCTCTTTTCCCTTTTCATCCCCCCCTTTTTTTTTCTAAAATAAATCGGCAGAGTTTCGAGGTATTTTCATGCATTGGGTTTTTTTAGAACCTGGTTTACTCCTTTCCTATATCACTATTGGTCTTTTTCTCTTTCTTTTTTTTTTTGTTTTTTCTTGTTTTCCTCTGATTTTTCCTCACTCTTCTTTTCTTATTTAGCCGGACAGCATGCAATCCAAAATAAATGTTCACATAGTACATTGGATACGTCATGATGGTCTGTTATTTTGGGCGCACCTATCCTAGACGGACTCAACCCCTGTGTTGAGTCCCCTAAGTCAAAACGCATGTGATGAAAACAAGCACTCCTACTAGGGATCCGCCATGAGGCTGTGCTTTTCTAGGTTTAACTCCTGGGGTTTTGATCTAGACATGGCGTACCCGAGCGGACAACTGGGGGCGAGGAGGGGGCGACGTACTGGGAGCACTAAAGTATGACCGACCTTGTCGCTTGCCCAGCCTGGCTCTATTTGGTATATTTTCTACAGAAAAAGTGGGCTACGCGAACGTATGCACCATTTTCAGAAGATTCAGAGGGGTAGCATAAGGAGACAGTTATATACAATTCAAAAAATTAACGCGGTAAACAGATAACATTTAGCACAAAAGTTCACAAAAATATAAAAATATGAACAATAAATAAGCCAAGTAAAAATCATAAAAGAAGCTCGAATTCTTGAACCCTGAACAAATGTTCTTGGCATAAGTCCCCAGCAGAGTCGCCAGAGCTGTCACACCTCTTTTTTTCACTAGAGCCCCACGAAGAGCGTAAATAAGGGAGTTTTTCCAATTTAAGTAACAATTGAAACGGGATTAATTATTAAAAATTAGATTCACCACTTAGGATAATTTATGGTGTCCTAAGTCACAAGTTTAAAATCGTGAATCGAGGAAAGAATGACTCTGTTATTATAGTCTGCGAGTCAGAAATTCGAGTAAGGAATTCTGTTAATTCAGGAGAAGGTGTTAGGCACTCCCGAGTTCCGTGGTTCTAGCACGGTCGCTATGATAATACTTGGCTTTTTAAAATTATTTAATTACTTATTTTAGAACCTATGTGCTTTTGCTTCTTTTACCGCTTTTAATTAAGAGAAATTATCTTGAAACGGGTTACGTGTACGTATACCCGTTTGTTTGGCGTGCCAAAAATTATGCCACGCGTACGTGTCCACGATTAATAATGCTTTATTATTGGTAAGAAATTTTGGGCCGAAGTTGCGCGAACGCATACTCCGATTTTGTTTTTAAAATTGTAATTCTATACGGGGACGTACCCAAAATCACAATAGTGTTTTTAAGGAGCCCTAAAGGCTTTTCTACGAATGTCAATCATTTTATATCTAGGCTATGAAATTAATAGAAAAGCCATGTGATTCTAATGAGCATACAAAATAAAATAAATACATGACTGTAACTTATTTTACTATTAAGGAAGGTTGATCGAAGTCGCGCGAACGCATACTCCGAATTAATAGGATCATGGTCATATTACGCGAACGTATACGCAACCATAATCGTATTTTTTAAATGGCACTAAATTTTTTACTATGAACAATTATTGATTTTATCTAAACTAATGCAAGGGCCATAATTATTATTTTGCAGCCTTGATTCTAAATTTCAAAAGAAAATCCAAGCCAAATGTCTATGACCATTTAAATGGGCAATTAAATTCGACTCTAGATCCCTGTTGTGATTGGGCATGAATCTGTCTTGGACCCGTTTGGCCTTTTACATGAAATACTGTTCAAAATCCCAAGCCTTTGTAGGCCTACTAAAAAAAATTGAGCAACGGGCTAGAACACAAATCCATGTTTTCAAATAAACTGATAAGTCACTGCATGAAATTCGAATCCCGATTGTGATCTTTCCAACCATCATAACCATCTCATGTAACTCAGCAAATTCAGCAAATGGTTAAACCATAATTCATTACTTGAAATATATTTTAAAGAACATAAACATCTAACTGAATTTTAGCAAGCCTTGAAAAAACAATGCAGAGCAAGACTCAGATGCTAAGAGGAAACTGAACCGAACATGAAACCAATTAACTAATCTAAAGTTGAAGCGAGCAAGCAGATCTAACCTATACTACACGTTATGTAAATTCAAGGTTCGGTTCTATGCCTTAGAAAAATTTGGAAAAAATATTTACCAGTATACACTCACCAAATCCAAAAGATCATGATCGAGCCATATTCAACAAATTCATATGTAATCTGAAACATCCCGAACATCAATCTCTTAGTCGCATATTCAGGGGTAGAGGATGATAAATAGGACTATCTAATTGCAACAGGAATGTACAAACGAGACACCACCAACATTCAGAATTCCATAAATCCATTTTGCTTCCAAGCATTACATTAAGTGAAAGGAAGCATGTACCTAGAAATTCCACAATAACAGCAAGGAAAACAAAGTTCAGTAGTCTCAGCAACAATAGTAGCAGGAAATTAGCTTCATACAACCCGTAATGAAACTAAACCAAGAGCTTGACTTCCAAACTTCAAACCCAAGTGAAGCCAAGTTCAAACCACCTCCAACACTCAAATTACACCCCAGATTACTTCGACCAAGATGAATTTTTAAAATTAGAAGAACAAGAAGTTAATGGAACAGTAAGGTTGTGTCCCTTTCCGAAATTACTTAGTGAGATCTAGTGCTAATCACCCCCTTTTGGAATTCTCCTCTTTGTAGAATAGTGCCCTTGTGCAGCCCCCCTTACAATGCCTTTATAGGCAAGTCCTTAAGGTACCTTTCAGATTTTTGTTTTCATTTTTTTGTTATTTTGTGACTTCTTTCCCAAATTATACCCTGAAATTTACTAGTAGATCCCTGCTAGAATCTTCCAGGTTAGTTACAAAATATTCCCCACCTAGACTACCCAAATCACCCATATAGCCGTCACTGTTTACCCTCCCTGAAAAACATATACGGGCTCAAGTGAGGCGCATACAGGCCCAAACCATGTGGGCTACCAGAATTCCCTACCCCACTTTGAGCTCTCCTTTTTATAAAGCCCAAACGTGATTAATATAAAAACCAGCGCAATTCATAAATCAGTAAAGAATGACCAAAACTACAATACCATTAAAGCTATGAACAACGACACTTCTAATTCAAACAAAACAAGAAACAGAACAAGTAATGATATTACTAAGCTATCGATGATGATTTATCACACTAGAACTAATGTTTGAAAACAAAAAAGCAAACAAAAGTACAGTAAAGAGGGAAAATGTACCAGGTTCTAACAGAAGATTGACGACTTCAAAGAAATCAATGACTAAGGAGGATTCGATAAGCGGCGAGAATTGTAACACAAGCGTTAACCGGAATTTCTCCGACGGCAAATGCTCCATATCACAATCTTCGAATCCTATCTTGAAAATGAGACGAACTAGAACTTGGAGCATGGATTGCTTGGCTAAAAGTGGCTTACATGACGGGCCTCGAATTTTACTGAATAACCAGACGATCCCTTGTGATAGTACCAAAAGAAGCAAATATCGAAAAAACACAGAGGAAATCGGAAGAGTTAGAGCCAACTCGAATTTTCAGCCTTCCGAGACTTGAAATTCATGAGAATCAGGCAATATTTGGAGAAAAGTAGTGATGGATTTGGAGTGGGAAGGCAACAAGGATTACGGGGTCAAATTTCAAAGGAGTTTGGAGATCGATCGCCGCCACTGGCAATCTCCGGCGGCGGCTGGCGGTGGTGACATGAGATGGAGGGTTGTACTGATACTAGATTTATCGACGGTTATTTGTACATATTAATGCTAGTGGAGATGCAAATGTTGACCTTTGGATGGGATTCGATGAAGGGCTAGGATTCACTTTTGACTCCTGAACTCGAAACGACGTAGTTTCACTCTTGTACTACGTCGTTTTGAGGGTTTGTTGACAGACTGGGTCTTGGGTCATGGTTCTTGGGCTGGTCTAGGTTTCAGGTGAGATTGGGCCAAAACAAAGAGATTTTTGTCCAAAAATCTGAAGTTATATTTTCCTTTCATTATAATTTAAAAAAAATCTTTTGATTCTTTTCTTTTGTATGATTTTCTATATTTTTTTATTGAGTTAATAATTAAATCCAAATTTTCATTAACTTATCAAAAAAACTAATTAAATATAAATATTAATCATAATTGATTGAAAAAGAAAATTAAAAGACTACACGAAATTTAAATGCACACTAAGTAAGCTATTATTTCTTTTTTGTAATTTTTCACTAATTTTAAAGTGTATGATTAAATCCTAAATGTAAATGCCACTTGTATGTTTTATATTTTCGTTAATTAAAATGTGCAAACAAAATGCAAACAATTAACAGAAAATGTCACAAAAATCAACAAAATCAAAAAATAATTAAAATAGTGAAAAGAAATTATTTTGTTGCGAATTATTGGAGTAATTCATATAGGGAAAAAATCAAGTGCTCACACTCGGCATCTTTGAACTTTCCACTGACATATCCGCATATTTTCCTCTAGCCATCTTTTTCTTCAAATAAAACAACACTCCTTTGTTACTGGCATCAGTTTGCAATATCTTCTTACCGTCTGAAGGGGTATAAAGAGACTTGACATTTTAGAAATCTCCTTTATTTCCTTGACTGGTTCATCTTATTTCTTTCCCCATTGTGGAGCATTTTTCTTTAGAATCTCTGTGCGTGGAGAAATGTATGTAGAGATATTTGGGATGAAATCTCTCACATAATTTACTATGCCCTAAAATTATTGGAATTGTTTTATTATGAGGTTGGTATCCAGAAATTTGAGTAATTCTTGGAATATATGTGGTCCTGAACTGTATTCACCTTGGACAAAATGCATTCCAAGAAATCAATCTACTTTTGAACAAGAACCATCTTTTTTGCTGAGAGCATGATTCCGTACTGTATTACCCATGACTCAAATTGACGAAGCAAGTTAACATGTTCCTCCAATGTATCACTAAATAACAAGATATCATCAATGTAAACTAAAGAGGTACGGATGATATGTTGGAATATTTTTATCATGGATTTTTGGAACAAGGAAAGTGCGGTTTTCAACCCGAAGGGCATGACTTTCCATTGTAAGTGATGATCGGGGATGCAAAATCTCGTTTTAGGTCTTTCTTTAGTGAATTCCCAATTTCAAAAAATATTTGGCCTTATCTAAGTGGGAAAAAAGAGTGAGTTTATTTGGGATAGGGAATTTATCATCTTGGAGGAAATGGTTAAGTGGCTAGTAGATGATGACTAACCTGAGTTTTCTTCTTGTCTGCTCAGCTCATTTGTTGACATAAAATGCTTCGCATGCCCATTGTGAATTAGATGGCTCTATTATATCAAATTCCAGAAGTTCTTCACATTCTTTTTTGCAAGCTGAAGATGATCTTGATTCATTCCTGAAAAACTGGCTTTTGTCGGATTGATATTTTCATTCTTCTTGAAAGGGAGTTTGATAAAAAAAAACTACTCATTTTTCCATAATAGGCGTTTCCCTTTCTTCATGAACTCCTTGTGGGATTCAGCACATGAATTTTCAATGAGGGTTTGCTCAATATTTTTAATTTGTTCGTCATTGGTGATTTGGAATAGCCTTGGAATCTCATAATAAGGTCTGAACTGCTTTTTAAAAGCTAGTCTGTAAGCCTTAATTTGGAGTTGATCTCTAAGTTGTCTGTAAATGTCGAATCAAATAATAGGATCATTTCCTGGTACATCAGATCCTAGCAGCTTTGTTCGGTACTTCAATCCTTGAAAGAACTCAATTGTGGCAGGTTGATGTTTAGGGAGAATAACAGGATTTATGAGTGAGGAAGCAGCTCCGGTGACGATGGAAGATATAACTCGAGTTGGTTTATCCCATTAGGAGGAATAGACTTTGAGTTCTACTTGAAGAGCGATTGCGAGAGCATTGATTTCCTCTCGAGATTCGATCACTGGTTCTGAAATTTGTAGTAAGCACTGCCTTGATCTTCATAGATATCAAGAGAGAATAACGTTTCTTCATTAAGTTAATCATCCACAGAGGATATGGATTCAAGGTCCTCTTCTTTTTCAAGATGTATGCCAGTGTAATCTTCAATCTCTTCAATGAGTTTGACGGATCTTCTTCATTGTGGAAAATTTTTAACGAAATCTCCAATGTTGTGGCAAATAAAACATATGTTTTTCTTCTGAAAATTTCCTGGCCTTCTCCATCTGAAATATTTTGTGCATCTCTTGGACCTTGATTTCCCGTCAGGAATTCATAGCCATTTGAACCTCCTGAATTCTCTCCTTCTCCTAGATGTGTGGCAGGAATATCCTGATCCAATAATTAGATCAGGTTTGTGGCAAGCTTTGTCAAGAACTAGATTGTGTTGGATAATTTATTTTAGGGAAGAGCGGTTTGTACAAATATCATCCAATGCGATGAAAATATCTTTCTTGATGTAACCAATTTGTGGGATTTTTATGGACTGAAACTTTTCTTCAAAGAGGGTCATGGTTTGACTTGCCAGCAACTTTGGAAGGGAAGATACAAAGGCTTGCTTTAGATTGATTTCTCCAGCGATTTCAAAATATATCTTCGCCATTATTTGAAAATTTAAGTCAATTTCATTTCTATCGAATAACACACACTTCATCTCAAAGATCTGTCTTCATATATTCTCTTATCTTTGGCCAGTATCTCCGTAGAAAAGTTCATGTAGGATCATGATGCTGAAGGCAAAATCTTGGGAAGTAAGAAAAGTATATTTGTCTTGAATTCCAAATGAGTTCCACCAAAAGTATATTTGTCTTGAATTCCAAATGAGTTCCACCAATCTCTTAGAATTCCTTTGAACCATGAAGTGTGTTCTAAAAGGATGATATACTTTTCTCGTTCCACAAAGCTTTTGGTCACCATCCAAGTATAGAAGTCTTGGAGCCTTTTAGGCCATTTTGAAACCTTAACATTATCTAAGGTGAAAGTGTGGAAACTAGTTCCAATTGGTTTTGACGCCATGTGCTCATATCATTTTTCTAGGATCGGTTCATCTATCATACCTTCTTGTTCCTCGTCTACCAGATATTTTTGGGTCTCTTAGCTGGTTAAAAAATATTGGGGGGTTGTCGTCTTCAGAAGAGTTCGTTGTGGATTCATTGCTTGATTGAGAGCTATCTTCCGTTGTATCATCTTTTGATGAGTTAGAGATTCCGAGGGTATCTTTTTCTGATATATATCTTGGCTGGGAGACATAGAGGTCTAGAGCCTTCTTGTTAGAAATCATCAGATTTTTGGGGTTTGGCCCTTTTGAACTTTCTCCATGGTCTCGCCTTTTCTTGGTCTGTTTCTTTGTTGCAAGGGCATATTTCCTCTCCCAAACTATTTTTGCGATATCAAAATCATTTTCTTCTTGAGTTTTGGGTGAAAGAGATTGGATTTTGCGAGGTACATGGAAAGGTAGAAAAGGTGTAGTCCAATTTAGGCGGAGAATATGCTTGTGGAGACATGGGGAAGAATGTAGGTTTTGAAGGGAAAACTAGGTTTTTTTGCGGCTCAAAGTGGTCATTTCTCAAAACTTGAATTTGTTCCTTCATATAAAATCGTCTGCTTTTGTTGTTGTTGTTGGAAAAATTGGAAAAGTGAAGTTCCTGGTGGAAAAATCTCATACTCTAAAGTTTCTAACCTTAGTTCCAAGGCTTGATTAGTCCGGCATGGTGAGACGATGTCTGCTCCATCTTCTTCTCAATTGTTTCCACTTTTCTCATCATTTTGTTTTGTGTATGAGCAACGTTTTTATGGTGTTTCCAATCTTGTTCAGCACTTTATTTTGGCAGATAGAGTTTTCATATTGCCAGTTCATTGATACTTTGATGTCACTGTTGGGGGTTTTTCTCTAGATAGTAGTACTATGTTTCTCTTGGGGATTATTAGAGCATGGCAGATACCCTCTTTTTCAAAAGGTTGAAGCGGAGGAAAATCTTGGGAGTGGTTGGAACTTGAAGGGCTCAACATGAATATTTATGGGTGTGTGGACTTTTGGGTTGATAGAGTTTTAGGTTCAGGTGGCTTTTGGATTCTGGGGTATGAGGTGATGCTGGTTTCGATTTGGGCGTGGTTTCACTATCCTCCGAACATGGAGAAAATTTTTCTGGTAATTTTGTCCATTCTTGGGGTTTGTAACTGACAAGAAATTCATATTTACCTAGACTTCTTAATGAGCCAATCCTAGGGTCTTTACTTTCATATTTGGCTCAAAATTTCTTCTAAGTGGTTTTCTCCTTTTTCTTGGATTTTTATTTTGTTTCATGGAGTTCTAATCTTTCCCAATGACGCTGGTGGTGTTCAACATATTCTCCAATTGGATCTTCCAAACAGTCTTGGAAGTCGCAACCAAGATCCCATGGGGAGTGTCCAGTGAAGGGGCATTTAAACCACCAAACTTGTTTACCTTGTTTGTCAAAGCATTAGCACCAGTCATGTTCTTTCATGATGCTTTGTATATTCCGAAGAACTCTCCATTAGGTCCAGGGTATGTATATGTTGTATGTTTAGGTTGAATCACTTGGCAAGAGAATATTTGGGGTTTTTTGAGATGAGAATGGTCAAAGCTTATGGAAATAGTTTTATCACTTCTTTTGGTAAAAATTGGTTCACCAGATTGAAGAGATTCTTCCGATTCTCTTAGCTTCTCGTAATTTAAGATCAAAGAATCAGGAAGGATTTTACAAGCTCATCTCTGGAAATCTATCTGGGTATTTGGGTGCACACGTGTTTCCTTTGGTAGCATTAATATTTGAGAGTAAGGCATTTTGTCCTCCGGGTAGGCAAAGATCCATGGCATGATTTTGGACTCGCCCCGCCATTTGGTGGTGAAGGGTAGCTTGGATGGTATCTTTGCCTTGTGGGGCTCCCTGGATTTGGACTTGCATTTTTAGGGCTTCAGTCAGGTACGAGTCATAAGGAACATGTTGAAATTTGGAAAGATAGTTATGAAGATAGTTCCAGCATTCAGGGCAACTTCGGCAGTACCCACATTTGCTTGTTGGTACTCTAAATATCTCGTATCTAGAAGAAAAAGTCGAGCTACAACAGGTTGAACTTTACTTCCATGATATGTTAAAGCGATTCGGATAGCACCAAAATGGATATGGGTAAAACCATTGTTTCTCCATTGTATGGGAAAAGTATCTGGTATTTTAAGGGTGATAAATAGTTCCTCTCGAGTGGCAAGAATAGGATGCTAGTCAAGTTTTGAGGTAGCAACATGTTCTTTAACTCCTTTTGGTCTGTGTTGGACTAAGGAACGAATTTGGGTCGAGGGTGGAAAAGATTTTTGGAAAAAGCTGAGTAAAGGTTTATGAGGGGTAGTTTGTGGAGGTTACTTTTTGTTCATCAGGTAGTATATCTACTTCATAGAGGTAATCATATTTTTTGGACAGGGTGTTATATAGAGTAGGGGACATATTCATTTTTGCAAGAGAAGAAGATGATGGAAATGACTCAGACATATCTAGTAAACTGCTCCTCCCTCTGAAAGGATGGGCTGGCTCTGATACCACAGTACAAGGAACATAGCAAGAGACTCCAAGTAAGAAAACTAAACTGTAGATACAAAAGTTTCTCCACAAAGGGGGTTGGACAATTAGAGATAAATTCCAGATCAAACGTACGATCCCACAAGACTTTCTGAGTTCTTAATCTGTCATGCCAAATATTACTTTCACTAGCCACGGTTTTCAGAGAACCTGGTTCCCTATAGTTTCCCGTTTTTGTTTTCTAGATCCTTCAACAAACTTTCAGTTCCAACTTAATAGCCCCATAATATCATCTTCAGACATAGTTGGCTCAACTGGACTCTTCTTAGACTTGTTGCTGCCTTTCATGGATGCACCATTTTGTTTTTCAATAGCTTCATCGGAAGCTTCATCAACATACTTTTGGGCTTTTATAGATTGTTCCACTAAGGAGTCGAGTTCCTTTAGAGCTTTTTTTCTACCCCACCTACTGCAATGCTTTTTTAGTTACAAATTCCCCTTGGTTAATCAACCTCTTTTTCCTTGTCTTGACACTACTCCTACTTTTCTGCAATGTAGACTCAAAACCCTCTTTTTGCTTCAGCCTGATAGTGGGTGACTTGGAAGAGGATTCTAAGAGCTTGGGATGATCAAGAGGTGCAGGAGTGGGTTTACCTGGAAGATAATCAGGTTTTTCTGGGACAGTTTCATGACCAAAGACTCGAAGAGTCCTACGGTTCTTTCATCGCCAAGGAATGGAGTTTCTAACCCCTGAACTCAAACAAGATATATACTCCTTCATTCATCAAACTCTCAGCAGCGATAACCATGATGTTATGCACTGCTTCCTTTCTGGTAACTCTATGAGAGCCACTGAGTCCAAAATTGAGGAGTTTAGATACTGATCAAGATCATCCTCATAGATCTCTGACACCTAAGAGGTAACACCTCCTGAGTGTTCTTTGATGAGATCAGAGGAATGAGGAGACATAGGATTTCTAATACATAGAAGGGAAATAAGGTTTGACAGAAAAGGAAAAACAATAGAAAATAAGGAGGAACTAGGTGTGGATACAGTAGTATTGGAAAGAGTGGAATAATGAATTTCTTGGGATGAGTTTAAGGATAATTAGTGGGAGAAGGATCAAAGAGATACAGAAGAGATGAAGGTTCATGACTTGCTATGAGACACAAAGAGAATTTTATGAAAAGAAGGGATAATGATAAGAAGAGAGAGAAACGGGGTTCTGAATAGTCCTGAATATAGCATTCGGTTTATGGGAAAATGTTATCATGCAAAGGGGATGAAGGAATTTGAAAGACAAGACATGACATACAAACATTGAAAAGTCAGATCATGTGGCATTTGTGTTAATTTTGTTAACATTTTTTAGAAAGCACGCAGAACAAGCACATTACTGTGACCAGTGGTACAAGAACCTAATACCCAAATAGTTTTTTATTTGAAAAAGATGTTAGCAGCTCTTCTTTCGTATTTCATAATTGTACCTTTAGCTTCTATGATCGTCATGCGTGTTTACCTGCAACGGTGTTGATGTGAGTTAGGCTTGGCCAGAAAACACTTTAGCTATTTTTATGTGAAGGTGTTTTTCATAGCCAACTAATGGAGAATCAGGTTCTCTATTAGACTTTAATAACCCCAACTTCACCTTGTTTCTTCCATAATGCTCCTTACTCAAGGCTTTGGTGTAGATAACTAGGATTTGGTCTTCTGTGCTGCAGGGCTTTATACATATCAACCATTTCTCCATATTGACCCTCAGAAGATAATGCTTCACTTCAAAGTGCTTGGTCCTCTTGTTTTGAACTGGATTATTGATCATGTTGAGTGCACTGGTATTGTCACATAGAAGAGGCATACCATCAGCAAATACCCTAAAATCTTCCAATTGCTGCTTAATTCATAGGGGTTGAGCACAACAGGATACTGCCGCTACATATTCTGCTTCAGTTGTTGGTGAAGCCACTGAGTTTTGCTTCCTTATGCCCCAAGATATGAGACATGATCATGCCAAGTGAACCATTCTAGAAGTCCTTTTCCTGTCCACAAGATAACCTGCATAGTTAGCATCAGTATACACAATAAAATTAAAACTCTCATATGAGGGTTAATACAGGACCAGGTCCTGTGTTCCCTTAAGGTATCTCAAACTTTTTTTGGCATCCTTCAAATAAGATTCCATGAGACTTGATTTTGGATTCAATTCTGGAATGGAGATATGGAAAGGACCAGGGAATTTTTGGACTTTGATTCTTGTTTCGATCCTGAATGAAAGGATTATGTTATTGAGAAGATGGGAGCTTTTGTGTTTCCAAGTGGAGACTGAAGTTTGATTAGTTTAGAAACTGGGTAAATTAAGTGGATTTCCCTGCACTCCTTGTTCTGCTACTTATGGAATACCTTGTACTACATTTCTAACAGTTTCTTCAGCTTTAATGCTAGTAAATGAAGTACCAGGTTCCGCGTGAGAAGTGGAAGGGGATGTTCCATTGTCTTCACCTGTCTTTTTCATCTAGATCATCATACCAACTTTCCCAAATGGAACATCAGATATTTCTTAGGGACAAAAGGTGGTTCATTATCTTGATCATCACAGTTCCCTCCTTCATTAGAGGAGGGTGTCTCTTTGAGTATCTCATGACCACTTTCTTCCACATAGAGTCTCTTTTTGTAGACTTTGTCTGCTTTGATTTGAGGGAAGTATCCCAGAAGCGTTGCTTCTTACATCAAACTTCCTGAGATGGTCCTTCCCATGGTTGACAAATTAGTATTTGCATCTAAGGGTTTTAAGATAAGTTTTCTTTGGTTTTCTTCTTTTGAGAAACTCAAAGGAGGTTTTGTTTAGTAAGGACCTAATTATACACCGGTTCAACAAGTAGCAAGCCTCTTTTATTGCTTCCGCCCAGAAATGTTTGGCAATTCCCCTGTCAATGAGCATTATTCATTCCATGTCTTCCAGAGTTTGATCTTCCTTTCAACAACACCATTTAGATGTGGAGTCCTTGGTATTATGAGTGATCCTATTTCCATTATAAGACTAATCAAATCTTGGCATTGACATATTCTATCATTGTGCTTTCTTCAGTCGTCTCCACTTGGATCTTCCTGGCAGGTGTTGCAAATACTTCAAAAAGTCTCTTCCTTTTCTCTAGCAAGCATTGTCCAGGTGGATCTTGAGATTTATTAGCCCACGAACTAGGTTCTTCTGAATCAGTTTATTCAGAAGTGAGAGACTTGCGTGTTCTAATCCTTTATGCCAAGGTTTTGCATCATTATCAACATCCTTTATGAAGTTCATATCACTGATTTGTAGGGATTTAAGGTACGTGAAGTAGATGTTCTTGTTCTTCTGGCGAATGAGGCCACTTCACCAGTTACCATATTGGTAACTATGCGCATTTTTTATGTGAATTCTACTTTGCTCCCTTTATCACATATTTGAGACACACTCAAGAGACTGTGCTTCGGCAACCCACATGGCACACGTTCTCAATTGATTGTGACATTGATTTTCCATTTTTTTCAACAATGAGAATGTAACCCCTCTTTTTTTGTTTACATACCGCGAATACATTCACTTTTCTGTAGGGATTTCAGTGAGAGACAATCCATGGTGGTTCTAGTCATGTGGTTTTAGCATCCACTGTTCGTGAACCATTGTTGTCCACTTCTTCTCACTATTCCCTGCACATATAAATCATGGGTTAAATTTAGGAACCCAAACTAGTTTGGATCCTTGTTATGAGAAAATGGATGGATGAGGGCTCTTCTAGTCCATGCAGGCAATATTCGTTTCTGATAAGCGGTACCTAGTCCCTCTTTAGTAGTCACTTTATTAGTAAACACTTAGTTTTTCTAGATCGATTGAACCCTGGCCCGGAAGTTTTTCTTGAAGAGCCCATTGTTCCCACAGTGGGTACAAAGCCAGTTGTCGGGAATAGTGATGTACTTACTATGAGGGTTGTGGGAGTTTTCTCCCTTCGGAACCTGATTTCCTGCCTGTTTACACTATTTTTGAAGTACATGGTAGTAACAACATCTGATGACCAGGTCCACTTCAGAGATTTCTCAAGATCAATTTTTACTTTCTCCAATTCAGCTTGAAGTTGCCAATTTTTCTCAAGTTCACCACATACACTAGTTTTCACATCATTTAAGTCCTTTTCAAGCTTGATGTGCGTGTCACTAGCTACACCATTTCCCAAGGTTCATAGTCCTATATTCTCTATTGAGTCCCTCAATTGTTTCCTCTAGGTAAGTGATTATCACAAAAAAGCCATCCCTCTCTTGCTTAATAGCTGTAATTTTCTCTTCTAGAGTGTGCTCCATATTGCTAAGACCTATCATTTATTTCAAATCAGCAATCACTACCATCAGGTAATCTCTCTCATTTTCTACACTATTTATTTTTTCATTCAAAACTTCCTTTTTCTTTTCAAGATTAATTATGGTCTCATTTAGGTCCAGTACACAAACCACCAGATCATCTCTATATTGTTCAGTTTCTCCTAGTTCTGTGGCCATGATCTCCTTATCATTATCAGGGCTATAATATGCATCAATTAGAACAATTGATAATGACCTTAACTTCTTAGAAGAGTAGGATTTCAGATTTCTCTGAGCATCCTTGAAATTTACCTCATGATCCTCATCTTCTTGATCATCATCATACTAAGCCGTTAGAGTGAACAATGAGTCATATTTTGTTGCTTTAATTTCCAATGCCATCATGGAGTTGTTTTCTGCATCTGGTTACCTTTTTGATTCACTGGAGAAGTCTCCCCAAGCAGCAAGATCCTAGTTCACAATATTTTTAGTTGCACTTTTTCGACTGAATCATTTGCCTGGAACCAAGTTCCTTTTTGTTAATTTGTCTGTGTTTTGTTTGTATTTCTCATGTTTTAGAAATGGACAGTCTTTGATAAAGTGCCTTGGTTTTCCGCGCTTGTGATAGTGATCATTGTTCCTTGCCTTACTTGAACTACCCCTCTTTGGTATACCACCATTCCTTCGGACCATCTTTTGAAACCTTTTTAATAAGATAGGCGATATCACTATCTTCTTCACTTGAGTCACTACTTTCAGCCTTGAGTACCAGGTTCTTTTCCTTCTTTGGCTCTCTCCTTTCACTGTCTTTCTTTCTCTTCATCTCGTATGTCTTCTGATTACCAATCAGCTCATCCATGGTTAGAGTTTTTAGATCTTCAGCTTCAGTGATGGCATTTACCATACTTTCCCTAGAACCAGGTAGAACACTGAGGATTTTCCTTACAAGCTTGTTTCTGGGAATAACATCTCTAAGTGAATGAAGCTCATTTAGGATGGATGTGAATCTAGTGTGCATATCTTGTATAGACTCATCATCCTTCATCCTAAAGAGCTCATACTCAGTTGTGAGCATGTCAATCTTGGACTGTTTAACCTGAATAGTTTCTTCGTGTGCGGTTTGCAATGCTTCCCATATTTCTTTGGTAGAATCACAAGCTGAGACTTTATTGTACTCATCAGGTCCTATACCATATACCAAGATTTTCTTGGCGCGGTAGTTATTTTCTATAACTTTTCTGTCACTATCACTATACTCCTTTTTGTCTTTCAGCATTTTTTGTCCAGTTTCTCCAAGCTTCTTCATGGGAACATGTGGACCATCACAGATGACGTCTCATAGTTCTGAATCTTCAGCCATTTTAAAATCATGTATATGAGTCTTCCACCATCCGTGGTACTGACCATTGAATCAAGAAGGTCTATAGGTTGATTGTCTTTCCTTAAAGTTAGGTGGAGCAGCCATTGAAATCTTTTCTAGGTGTTAACCTTTTAGAAAGAATTCCGCTCTGATACCAATTTTTAGCTTATATGAGTCAATCAAACTATAGAGCACCTTATCCTCTATGAGTTTCTGCTGAGAATTCTTATGAAGTAGTAAGTAAAAGAGACACGGATTATTATGTGGAAAAAATCCCACTCAAGGGGACAAAAATCACAATCTACACTTGTAGGATTTTAACTTCACAAACTTGTTATCTCACTATTACAAGATACATTATAATTACTCTATTACAAAGATTTCAACTTAACTAACTTGTGATACTGTTACCACAAGCCACTTTGTTACTCTCTAGTTGCAAAGACTTTAACTTATGACTAAACCTTGTTACAACATAAAATCAGAGAGTAGATTTTTGGGTTTCCTAAAACACAAATTCTAAGAAAGCAAGATAGCAGTAACAATGAAGAATAAATAACAAGATTACAACTCAACTATGGATACACATAGACTCATTGAGAAACTGATTCTTTAGTGGAGTTGTTTTCTTGTTCTTTACACACCAGTGACTTCAATGCCGGATCTACACTTTAATGCTTGAGATAATATCACTAAATACACAACTGAATACATTGTGCCTTGCACCAGGTTGTCATAATAAAAAGACATCACAATGGAGATGTCAATTCTTTGTACACGCTTCTTCCCAATGAGAAGTAATTATTGCACTATCACATGTACATTTGTGGGCAGTCACTTTCTACAGTTGCGTTCTAGCTGTATAGTTGACTGGTACTTCTTTCAGAGAACCTTAAGGGATCAGGTCCCTAGTGTATTCCTCTTTGTAATAGTTGTGAACAGTCACTTTCTGCAGTTACGTTCCAGCTATACAGTTGACTTGTACTTCTATCAGAGGGAGCAGGTCACTGTTGTGTTCTTCCTTTTAGTTGTTCACTCATTTACTGGAGATCAGACTAGACATTGTTGATTTGAAATGTATAAAAAGTAGGTCAGGTTCTCTATATGGTTCTTAACAATAAGTTTGTTAGAACATCAAAACGTAAGAAGCATAAGGCAAAGACATTGAAAACCCATCAGGATGCCTTTCTTCTACAAGCATATGCCTATTTATAGGAGCATTCCTACAAGTCCTTAGTGATAACTTGCAAGATAATATCAATATATTATATGGCGTTGATGAGAAATTGACATGGCAATTTGTCAAGAAATTTTGGCGAGAATTTTCCATAAATTTTGTATCTCTTGACTGTGTGTAGTCATAGATGAAGTTGTCACGGATGCATCCTTCTTTCTTGAATGGTAGGTTCTTTCTTTTTCTCTTTTTCTGTGTTTTCTTTTTCTTGCAAGTATTTTTAGAAAAGTGCGACAATAGGATATAAATTCATAATATTTTCTATCTAAAATATTATATTTTTATAATAAAATAATATGAATAATTTATATCTGTTAGGCTTAGTGTTGTAAAAGTCTTACTCCTAGCGTGCTTGGATGGAGTTATCAAAGGTTCAACGGGAGGCCTGTAACCATAGTAATAGTGAGGCCCATAAAAGATTTTTGCTATAAACGCGAAAGCTCGTAGTGCAAGATTAGAAATATGTATTAGAAATATGTAAGTGGTTCTGACCTTTTTGGACTAAGCAATGCATTAAAAAGTCAAAAAAATATGTTTTCCATAAAAAGTGCAATTCTGCGGTCGAGAATGCGACCATATTTCTACCGCATAGCGAATTAGTATGTTGGCCAAATTTGAAGTCAACTATGCAGTCAATTATGCGATCGCATAGCCAAAATGCGGACCGAATACTCGTCGCATAATTTCCTAGGGGTTTTGTGAAGGTTAGTTCTGTAGTGCATTAAGCGACCGCAGAACGTGAATGCAGACCACATATCTGCCGCAAACCAGCCAGAGTGCCTAGTTTTTGGGAGCATTTGTGCGGTCCATTCTGAGGATCGCATTTCAACTTTGTGATCGCAAATGCAACAACAAATCCGACTAAAACTCTTCTTTTCTAAATTTTAAAATCCGACCCCGCCCTATTAAAAACACAACTACATGCCATTTTCTGTCATTTTTCACAACATAAAGAGAGAGGGGGGGGGGGGGGTTAGTGAGAAGGAGTAACATTCATCAAGCTCTCTCTATAAATCCATGCTCACATCCTTGAAGATTGTTAATGGAGGCTACTAGGTCTTCATCGTAACTGCCAAGTAACAACACCCTGATCAATAATTTCAAACGTTTTTGTTAAAGTATGTAATTAGCAAGTTGGTACATGGGTATAAGGCTAGAAATCTTGCATGCATAAGTAACAATGGGGCATGGGAAGATTGTGAATTCAAAAGATGGTAATTGGAGTAGAAAATGATAAAATCTCTCACAAAAGGAACTAAAAACCACAATGTAAACCTAGTGCTTGGCAATATGCTCAAATAAGCTAGAAAGCTTAGTCGTGTCTCTAATTCTTAGATAAATTCAGGGCTCTCATAAAACAGATCGAAGTTGCTAGGGATTTCCGGAATTCATTGTAAGGAATTAAGGGAGACTCCATTAAGGTATATTGGCTAACCCTTTTTTTTAGCGTTGAATTCTTAGTGTTCAAATGGTTGGTGTGAAATTTCAAATTGGTACTACTTGATTAATTGCATTAATGTGTTGGGTGATGGACTTTTCTTCCACACTGTTCTATATGCTTATTTGAAATCATGAAAATTGATGAGGTGATCATGTCTTCCAAGCGTTCATTATTTTCTTAAGCGTGTGCACGTCTTGTATGATAGCCCTTGACAAACGAATGAATTACATGAGCAAATTGACAAAGGGAAGACTTGTGTTGAGTTGGTGTATCTAAGTGCTAAGGATCAAATAAATGAAAAGAGGTATGGTACCAGGTATGTGAAAAAGATGGAATGAAATGGGAACTAAAGAGTAATTAAAAGAAGTTATGTCCCAAGTGAGATGGCTTAGCCAATCGGGCCGAGTTCAGACTCCATGCTGTACACATGGTAACATTTATATTGGGTTCCGAAACATTATTATGAATATGGATATGTCTCACTTGGGATGGCTTAACCGGTTGGGCCAAGACCAGACTCCGTGTTAGAAACCTCACGGTGGCATTATATTACAAAGATACGGTACTTGACACTAATGAATATTAATCTAAAGGAACGGAAAGACTTAATTAAAAATCATGTGAAACTTATTTGGTGAACTTCTGTGGTGTAATTGTTGATGATGTAACTACCTCCCATTTGCTTCACTGTTCATCCTATTTGGATTTGTGTTTGCCATACATACCAATACTATTCGACAGTACTAACGTCCTTTTTTGCCGGGGGCGCCACATCTTTGAATATATGTAGGTGGTTTCGTTGTTGATAGCGCTGATCGCATATAGTGGTGCACTCTTGTTCTCTTCACAACTGTATCGGTGAGACCCCATTCCTCCCAGGGGTTTGCAGCTCTTCTTGTGTAAGTTATTACATTTTGAGGTATGGCTGGGGCCTTGTCATCGCATCATCATTTTTGTCTCTTGTATTATCTAGAGGCTTCGTAGACATTTTTGTGGGTTATGTATGGGTGCCGGGGTGGTCTTGGAATCATGTTGTATTTTGAAACACTTCGCCTTAGCCTGTCAACTGTATGTACTTTTGGGAAACTATACTATGGCATGTACTAAACTATAACTAGGTGTATGGAAATTTTGGAAGTTTAAACTATGGTTTAATGTTGTGTTATAAAGTAAGATGTCCATGATAAAAAATGTACAACCCCACCCCCCCCTTCATCCTTCAATTTCTCAAAACGGATTTGGGTCCCAAAATTTCATTAAGTCAGGTAGGAAGTGTTCGGGTAAGGCTTGCTTGATCGGGTTTCCTCGTCCACGCACCGGTCGAGTTCCCCAGGGTCGGGGTGTGACAAACTTGGTATCAAAGCCAAAAAATTTTAAAGCATCCTAGGATGTTTTAGAGCTGTGTCTAATAGATCCCTTCTTATCGGTGTGCTGTTGACCACATCTATAAGTAGGGGGCCGCTCGAACATTTAGGAAATCATACTCTTCATTGTGTTCCTTATCGTTCGTTAGAGCGGTATGTGAGGTTGATTTCCTCTAAATCTTGCATTGTTCTACCTTTCAGTGAATGGAACCTAAGAAGAAGGCGAGATTGGGCCAGGAAGCCAATTACCGCTCGGAAGTGGCTGATGAATCCCTACTCGATGCTGCGGGGGGGGGGGGGGCAGCTGCCCTACTATCACTTTGCCTAGTTCTTCCACTCCAGAGCAGACTACCCCAGTTCCTATACCTGCGGAGGGTACCACCATCCCTCGCACTGATATCCCTGCTCCACCCCTAGCCCCAGCTTCTGGTTCCGGTATTTCGGATGGGGATCTTAGAGGAGTCATTCAGATGGTGACTCAGGTAGTGGCTTCCTAGGCATAGAGGTCAAATGCTACAACCACCCCATTTAGCCTACAAGAGTATTCTTCCAGTTCCAGAGTAAACAGGTTCCTTCAGCTTGACCCTCCAATTTTCAATGACATTGAATCCGAAGTATACCCTCAGGATTTCATTGATGAAATGCGTAAGGCCCTCCGAGTTATGCGTGCTACTGAGATGGAGGGGGTGGAGTTACATCCTATCATCTGAAAGGGGTGGAATATTCCTGGTACGAGATGTGGGAGGACTCCCGTGAGGAGGGAAGCCCTCCGGCTAGGTTGAGTGAGTTTGTGGATGCCTTCATATACCATTTCCTTCCTCCCGAGATAAAGTCAACCCATGCTGCAGAATTTGAGACCCTTAAGCAAGGTAGCATGAGCGTGGGAGAGTATCAAATGGAGTTCACGCACCTGTCAAAGTATGTTATTCACATGATGCCGACTATGGAGGCTAGGGTGCATCGATTTGTGCAGGGCCTTGGCCCCTTGGTTATCTATGAGGCTGCCACAACCACTCTAAATTCTAACATAAACTATGGAAAAATGGTATCCTTCCCCCAAGCTACCGAGGCTCTAAAATTAAAGCACATGATGGAATGGGAAGGGAATGACAGGGCTCGATCAGTAGGCCACCTTGGAGATTCATTTAGTGCTGAGGTATCAGCGATACAGAGAAGATCATCAGGGCTATCCCAGTCTTATGCTTAGTCTTCAGCCAGTGCCCCGCCATTAGGCCGTGGTCCGCATCAGAGGAGTCACTTTAGGCCCAGCCAGGACAGTAGGGGGCCCCATCATTAGGGCCTATTGGGAGGGATACCCCAGTAGCAGCAAAGGGCCCCATTCCCTAAATATGGGAGAGCACATTCAGGAGTCTACTACCTAGACATGCTAGTATGCTATGGATGCAGGTAGAGATACCATATTTTGAGGTACTGTCTTGCGTCCCGCCAGGGAGCGGGCAGGGGTACAGCTCAGCCATCTAGTCTTATAGCTCCCATATCATTCTCACGCCCTTTAGCTCGAGGCTCTCCAGCACCTACTAGGCGGGGTGCAGCCAGGGGTAGTACACTGGGTACGGGGGGATCCAGCCGATTTTATGCCATGAGTGGTCGTCACAGTACAAAGGATTCCCCAGATATTGTCATGAGTATATTGATCGTTCAATCTCATGATGTGTATGCTCTTATTGATCCCGTATTTTCTTTGTCCAATGTTACCCCATATGTTACATTAAACTTCGGGATAGAACCGGAACAACTTCATGAGTCGTTCTCCATATCTACTCCGATCGGCGAGTCTATTACAACCGCACGGGTTTACAAGGGTTGTGTGGTCACAGTGCGTGACATGGATTCCATGGCTGATCTAGAATTGGGGATGGTTGATTTTGATGTGATAGTGGGAATGAATTGGCTTTATTCATGCTTTGCCAAACTTGATTGCCGAACTAGGGTCATGAGGCTCGAATTCCCTAATGAGCTAGCCATTGAGTGGGAAGGGAATAATGTCTTGCTGAGGGGTAGGTTTATTTCCTACCTCAAGTCCTTGAAGATGATCAGGAAAGGGTGCATTTGTCATTTGTTGCGAGTTACGGACACTGCAGTTGAGGTGCCTATCCTTGAATCTGTGCCAATTGTAAATTAATTTCCCAATGTGTTTTCGGACGAGCTCCCTGGGATCCTTCCAGATAGGGAGATTGATTTTGGGATTGATGTGATGCCAGGAACCCAACCTATATCTATTCCACCTTATAGAATGGCACTGGCAGAACTGAAGGAGCTGAAGGAATAATTGAAGAATCTTTTAGAGAAGTGTTTCATTCGGTCAAGTGTGTCACCTTGGGCGCTCCAGTTCTCTTTGTATGAAAGAAATATGGGTCCCTGCGAATGTAAATAGACTACTGGCAACTCAACAAGGTCACAATAAAAAATAAGTACGCGTTGTCAAGGATAGATGATTTGTTAGATCAGTTGTAGGGTGCCTCACGCTTTTCAAAAATTGGTTTATGATTTGGATATCACCAATTCAAGATAAGGGAGCAGGATATTCAAAAAATAGCTTTCAGAACTTGGTATGGCCACTTTTGTCACGACCCAAATTTTCCACCCTCGGGGTCGTGATGGCACCTATCCTTGGAAGCTAGGCAAGCCAAGAATTTTTGCAAACATTAATGCATCTCGTCATTTATGTGATTAAACAATTTAAATTATCTATGAATAAGAAATTAAAAATTAATAAAAGAAAAATTTAGCGGAAGTCTGAACTAATATAAAAACAGCGTCTAGAAAACCAATACAAATCTCTATGCAGCACCTGGTGTCACAACAATACATGGACTATCTAAGAGTTACTACAAATAAGAGATTGAAATAAAGAACATAGTCTGTCTTGAATACAAATGTCAACAGAACATGGAAACTGAACAAAGAGACGTCAGGCTGCGGACGCCAGCAAGGCTAACTCGGAGTCTCGTGGACTGAAGGCCGGCTCCCTGACTACTGTTGTGCACCGTAAGCTGATCTGACACTTGGATCTGTGCAAAAGAGCACAGAGTGTAGCATCACCACAACCAATCCCATGTGCTGGTAACTGCCTAGCCTAACCCGGCGAAGTAGAGATGAGGCTAGACCGGACTACCACATAAACCTATATAGTTATATATACATATACAGCGGAATCGAAATAAATAAATTAACCAATCAATATGGGAGGAGGAAACATGACGTGGGGAAGATAACAACTCCGACTAAAAATTATCAATTAACGAAGAAAGAAGCATAACTAGACATCAATAAAGAATCAGAAATCAATAAGTGCACGGCATCACCCTTCGTGCTTTTACTCTCTTCCTCACCAAACAATGATATGATAAAAATGTGCACGATATCACCCTTCCTACTTTTACTCTCATCCACCAAGCAATGATATGATAAAAATGTGCACGGCATCACCCTTCGTGCTTTTACTCTCATCCTTACAAAGCAATGATATAATAAGAAATATTCACGCCATCACCTTTCGTGCTTTTACTCTCTTTCCTCACATATAATCAATATAATTGGCATGGAATGGCACATCGTGCAGCATGGCATCACCCTTTGTGCTTTACTCTCTTTCCTCACAATAGGAAAATAACGCATGGCATCACCCTTCATGCTTTAGCACTCTTGCTCACCCAAACAACAATCACAAACAAGGGGCAAGGGAATGAACAAGACAATAATAGAGATCCCGACAAGGGAGCACAATTCGAACAATAAAATCCCAGCAAGGGTACAACGTCAATAATCTCCACGTCCTGGCAAGGGGAAAATAATCAATGAGCAGTAATGTCCTGGCAATGGAACCATTTTAATACACTTTCTCTTTCTTTCATTTTCACTTCATATCTTACTTTACCACTTGAGCCATTGCTCTAAAGGGTTCAATTACCTCATATACTTTCACAATTCGTATCACAACTCGAGCCAATGCTCCTTGAAGTTCAAAGGTTACAATTTCTTTCACATGTTCATTACAACATATAGAAATCATCAGTTAGACATGAAGGTACAACAAAATCAGAATATTCGCCATATAAGGAATCACGGTCATGCTAGATGCTAATGTATAGATACTCGTCATCATGCCTATCCATTGTACTCAACAAGAAGCAATTAGCAAATAAGACTCAACTCCTAGTCCCTCAAGCTAGGGTTAGACCAAATACTTACCTCGATGCCTTGAACACCGCTCAAGTCTCAATTATAAATTTACCTCTTGATTCCACCACCAATCCACTCGAATTTAGTCACAAGTTACGTAATTACATTAATACATGCTAAATGAATCAAGCCCAATGCATAACAATGAGTTTTCCAAAGTTTTACCGAAAAATGTCAAAAATGCCCTCGGGCCCACGTGGGCAAAACTCGAGATCGGACCAAAACCCAATTACCCAACCCCGACGAACACAAATATATTATTTGTTTTGAAATTGGACCTCAAATTTAGGTCCAAATCCCCAATTTTCGAAAAACCTAAGTTCTACCCATAATATCCACTTCCTCCTCCCCACCCCCCCATGAAAATCTTTAATTCTGAGTTGAAGTCACGTTAAAGATGTTAATTATTAAATAAAACTAGATAAAAGTGACTTACAATTGATTTGGAGAAGAAATATTCCTTGAAAAATTGCCTATTATGTTTTTGGGGTTTTGAAAAGTGAAAAGTAACTGAAATTTTCGTGTATTTATACCCCTCTGAAACTCCTTGTGTGGACCGCACAAAAAGGACCACGACTGTATAGGCCTCCCAAAAGACCTGCAGTTCATAGCCTTATATGGACCGCACAAAGGTGACCACGGCTGCACAGCATCCACCGCGAAGCGTGCAAAGGCGACCGCGGCCGCCCGCGATTTCTCGCAGACCGTGCAAGAGGGTTCATAGACCTGTAACATCTGATCTTTTTAAGCCTAAGGCATCTCGGAACCTACTCGAAACTCACGCAATCCCTCAAAGATCTAATCCAAGTATACACACAACCTCAAAACATCTTACGAACATATTTGTGCGATCAAATTGCCAAACAACATCATGAACATCGAATTAAACCTCAAAATCCAAAAAAATTTCCAAACTTCATAAAACCTCAAAATTTTCCAATTAGGTTCGAATCATGTCAAATGACGTCTGTTTTCAACAAAATTTCACAGAAATAACATAAAGCACATATAAGACCTGTACCGAGCACCGAAACCAAACTACGGGCCTGATACTAACATGTTCTAATCAAATATCAATTCAATTTTTTCTTAACAATTTTAGAAAAACAATTTCTTTCCAAAATTCATTTCTCAAGCTGGGGACCTCAGAATTCGGGCATACACCTGAGTCCCATATTTTCATACGAACCCTCCGGGACCGTCGAAACATGGGTCCGGGTCCGTTAACTCAAAATATTGACCTTAGTCAAATTTATTCATTTTAACATCAAAATATAGAATTTTTCACATTTAAGCTTTCCGGATACGTTCCCAACTACGCACGCAAATCGAGGCAATTCTAAATGAGATTTTCGAGGCCTAGGAAGCACATAATGGATAAGAAAATAGGGGATGACCTTTTGGATCATCACATTCTCCACCTCTAAAACAATCGTTCGTCCTCAAACGGACAGAAGAAGGAAGTACCCGAGTCGAGGAACATATAAGGTTAACGGCTTTGCATATCAGACTCGGACTCCCAAGTTGATGTCTCAGGATGCTGACCTCTCCACTAAACATGAACATAAGGGAAACTCTTGGATCTCAACTGACAAACCTGCCGGTCTAAAATAGTTATCGGCTCCTCCTCGTAAGACAAGTCCTTATCTAACTAGACAGTGTTGAAATCTAACACGTGGGCTGGATCGCCATGATACCTCCGAAGCATGGTCAAATGGAACACTGGATGCACGGCTGATAAGCTCGGCAGCAAGGAAAGTTTGTAAGCCACCTCTCCCACTCCATCGAGAATCTCAAAGGGACCAACGAACCTAGGGCTAAGCTTGCGCTTCTTCCCAAATATCATCACGCCCTTCATAGGTGACACTTGGAGCAATACTCGCTCACCAACCATAAAAGCCACATCTCAAATCTTGTTGTCTGCATAGCTCTTTTGCCTGGACTGAGCTGAATGAAGTCTAATCTGAATGATCCTGACCTTGTCCAGGGCCTCCTGAACCAAATCTATACCCAACAACCGAGCCTATTCTGGCTCAAACCATCCAACCAGAGACCGACATCGTCTACCGTATAAAGCCTTATAAGGAGCCATCTGGAGACTCGACAGGTAGATGTTGTTGTAGGGGAACTCGGCTAGAGGTAAAAACTGATCCCACGAACTCCGAAATCAATAACACAAGCTCGGAGCATATCCTCTAAAATCTGAATAGTCCTCTCGGACTAACAGTCCATCTGGGGATGAAATGTTGTGCTGAACTTAACCTGTCTGCCTAACTCTCACTGAACTGCACTTCAAAAGCATGAGGTAAACTCAGTAACGCATCCAAAATGATAGATATGGGCACACCATAAAGGCGAACAGTCTTTTGAATACAGATCTCAGCTAACCTCTCAGAAAAATAGAGACTGCCGTAGGAATGAAATACGCTGACTTGGTCAGCCTATCAACAGTGACCCATATCGCGTCGAACTTTTTCTGAGTCTGTAGAAGCCCAGTAACAAAATCCATAGTGATTCGCTCCCACTTCCACTCGGGAAGCTCAATCCTCTAAAATAAACCACCAGGCCTCTGATGTTCGTACTTAACCTACTGACAATTCAAACAACGATCCACATATGCTACGATATCCTTTTTCATTCTATGCAACCAATAATGCTGTCGCAAATCTTGATACATCTTCGTGGCACCCGGATGAATAGAGTACGGGGAGCTATGGGCCTCCTCCAATATCAACTCTCAGAGCCCATCCACATTAGGCACACATACTCGATCCTAAAATCTCAAAACTCCATCACCATCTAGGGTAACATGCCTGGCACCTCCGCGTTGTACCGTGTCTCTTAGGACACAAAAATTGGGATCATCATACAGGCGATCACGAATACGCTCCAATAATGAAGAATGAGCGACCATGAAAGCTAACACACGATTAGGCTAAAAAACATCCAGCCTCATGAACTGATTGGCTAAAGCCTGAACATCCAAGGCAAGCGGTCTATCACCGACTACAATATAAGCAAGACTACCTATACTAGCTGACTTCCTACTCAAGCATCGACCACCATATTGGCCTTTTTCTGGTGATATATGATAGTAATATCATAATCTTTCAGCAACTCCAACCACCTTCTCTGCCTCAAATTCAACTTTTTTTGCTTGAACAAGTACTGGAGACTCTTGTGATCAGTGAAAACTTCACATGGCATGCTATACAGATAATGCCTCCAAATATTTAGTGCGTGAACTATGGTAGCCAACTCCAAATCATGAACCGGATAGTTTTTCTCGTGAATCTTTAACTGCCATAAAGCATAGGCAATAACTTTTCCATTCTACATCAACACTGCTCCAAGCCCAATATGGGAAGCATCATAATACATTGTATAAGGCCCTGAACCCGTGGGCAAAACCAACACCGGTGCCGTAGTCAGAGCTGTTTTAAGCTTCTGAAAGATTGCCTCACACTCATCCAACCATCTGAAATGGGCACCCTTCTAGGTCAATATGGTCATTGAGGTTGCAATAGATGAAAACCCCTCCACAAACCATCAATAATAATCTGCCAACCCTAAGAAATTCTGAATCTCTAAAGTTGATGCTGGTCTAGGCCGGGTCTTGACTACCTTAATCTTCTTCAGGTCCACCTGAATACCCTCTGCTGATACAATATGACCCAGAAATGCAACTAAACCCATCCAGAATTCAAACTTTGAGAACTTAGCATATTACCGACTATCCCTCAAAGTCTGAAGAACCACTCTAAGGTGTTGCTCATGATCCTCCTGGCTGTGGGAATATACCAATATATCATCGATGAAAACTATCACAAATGAATCCAAATAAGGCCTAAACCTTTGGTTCATCAAGTCCACAAAAGTTGCTGGGGCATTTGTCAGCCGAATAACATAACCAAGAACTCATAATGCCCGTACCGAATGCGGAAAGCTGTCTTAGGAACATTGGAAGCCCTAATCCTCAACTGATGGTAGCCAGATCTCATGTCAATTTTGAAAAATACCTTGGAAACATGAAGCTGATCAAACAAATCATCAATCCTAGGCAGCGGATATTTTATTCTTGATTGTTACCTTGTTCAACTTCCGATAATCAATACACATTCTCATCGAGCCATCATTGTTCTTAATGAACAACATCGCCGCAACCCAAGGCGATACACTGGGTCTAATGAAACCTTTCTTCAGCAAGTCCTGCAACTGATCCTTTAACTCTTTCAACTCAGGCGGGGCCATACAATATAGTGGGATAAAAATGGGCTGAGTGCCTAGAGCCACGTCAATACAATACTCAATATCCCTATCGGGCGGCATAACAGGCAAGTCTGAAGGAAAGACATCAGGGAACTCGTGAACAATGGGCACAGAATCAATAGAGGGAAGCTCAACACTGGTTTCACGAACATAGGCTAAATAGGCCAAACACCCCTTCTCGAGAATACGCTGAGTCTTCACATACGATATAACACTGCGGGTAGAACGACCAGGAGTCCCTCTCCACTCTAAACGAGGCATACTCGTTAAACCTAAGGTCACAGTCTTGGCATGACAGTCCCAGATAATGTGATAAGGTGATAACCAATCCATTCCCAATATAATTTCAAAATCAACCATGTCGAAAAGCAACAATCTACATGAGTCTCAAGACCCCCAATCAACACAACACAAGAACGATGGACTCGATCGACCCAATAGAGTCACCCACTGGTTTGGACACATAAACAGGAATACCCAATGTATCACTAGGCATGACCAAGTAGGGGACAAAATAGGATGACACATATGAATACATAGACCCTGGATCAAACAACCCAAAAGCATCTCTATCATAGACCTGAACCGTACCTATAATAACCCCATCTGAAGCCTCTACCTTGGGCCTGGCCTGGAGAGCATAACATCGGGGCTAGGCTCCACCACTCTGATCTACCTCTCTGGGACGGCCTGCTGCTAGCTGGCCTCTACCACTGTCGGTCTGAGCTCCACCTCTATGACCTCTTCCTCCACCTGTGGAACCTCTACCCCTACCTCTAGCTGGATGGGTGGGCTGTGGAACACCTGGTGCTTGAACTATAAGACGAGAACCCTAGTGCTGAGAACTACTCGGTGCTCAAGCGCAAAATCTAGCAATATGAAATGTATCACCACAAGTGTAACAAGTCCTCGGCTGCTGAGTCTACTAGCCCTGTCAAACTGAATGACCACCACAGAAACTCTAAAGTGGCGGCGCACTGAAGGGATGCTGATCAAAATAGTGCGCATAGGAACCACGACCACCTGGGGCACCATAAGAAACCTGGAGGGCTGACTAGAATGGCCTAGAAGGCTGACCTCTATCATATAAATCTCTGCCTCCAGATGAGGTACCAGTGAATCAGCCTGACTCACGGGGTCTCTTGTCTGCTCTGTGACCACCCTCTGTGACAATACTATCTCAATCCTTCGGACCACATTGGGCGCCTCCTGAAAAGATATCTCACTCCCGACCTCTCTGGCCATCTGGAGATGAATCGGCTAGATGAGTCCATCAATAAACTGTCTCACTCTCTCCCTCTCTGGGGGAAGTTTAACAAGAGCGTGGCAAGCAAAATCAATAAACCTAGTCTTGCACTGGTTGACTGTCATGGATCCCAAATGGAGATGCTCGAACTGCCTCCGATAGGCCTCTCACTGTGTAATAGAGAGAAACTTCTCCAGAAATAAATGTGTGAACTGCTCCCAAGTCAAGGCTGGAGATCCCACTAGTCTCGCTAAACAGTAATCCCTCCACCAAGTATTGGCAGATCCAGACAACCAGAATGTACCGAAATCAACCCTATTGGTCTCAACAATACCCATGTTCTGAAGAACCTCGTGGAAGTTGTCCAAATAATCCTGAGGATCATCGGTAGATGCACCGTTGAATATAGTAGTAAAAAGTTTGGTGAACCTATCCAATCTCCACAAAGCATCTCCAGACTTGGCTGCCCCATCACTGGCCTGGGTCACCACACCCAGCTGAGCAGCTCCAACTGGCTGAACTACTAGAGTCTGAATCTTGGGAGCTACCTGCTCAAGAGTACGAGTAGCAAGAGTTTGAACCCCTCCTCCAGCCTGAGAGACGGTTGGTGCTGCAGGAATCAAACTTGCTCGGGTGACACTCTCAGTAAGACCCACAAATCTGACCAAAGTGTCCCAAAGAACTGGGGTGGCAATAAACCCCTTTGGGACCTGAGCTGGGCCCACTTGAACTTCTAGAACTGGGCCGGAACCTCCTCGTCAAAGTCAGCCTTAGGCTCCGCAACTGGTGCTTCTGCTCGGGGCTGAGCTATGCCCCTACCTCGGCCTATAGCATGGCCTCAGCCTCGCCCTCTGCCCATAGTGGAAGCTGCCTTGGGATCAAACTGCTAATCAGAAGATGAGGAAGCGCGTGTTCTTGCCATCTACGAAAGAACAGAGTAGAAATTCGATTAGCATTGAGAAACCAAACAGCACGACAAGAAAAATCAAATGTGAAACTTTTCCTAACTTTGTAGACTTTGGGGAATAACAATAAACAAATCTGTACCGATCCCTCAGACTCTACAAAGCTTGTACGTGAGTTATGAGACCTATGCAACCTAGAGCACTGATACCAACTTGTCACGACCCGGATTTCCCACCCTCTAGGTTGTGATTGAGCATACTCGTGGAAGCTAGGCAAACCAAGAACGTTTGCAAAAATTAACCCACCTCGTCATTTATGTGATTAAACAATTTAAATTATCAATAAATAAGATATTAAAAATCAATGAAAAGAAAAATTTAGCGAAAGTCTGAACTAATATAAAAACAGCATCTAAAAAACTAATACAAATCTTTACCCAACACTTGGTGTCATAACAAAACACGAACTGTCTAAGATTTACTACAAATAAGTGTTTGAAATAAAGGACATAGTCTGTCTCAAATATAAAAGTCAGCAAAACATGGAAACTGAACGAAGAGACGCCGGGCCTGCGATGCCAGCAAGGCTACCTCAGAGTCTCGTGGACAGAAGGTCAGCTCCCTGACTACTGCTGTGTACCGTAAGCTGCTATGACACATCTATGCAAAAGAGCACAGAGCATAGCATCAGCACAATTGACCTCATATGCTGGTAAGTTCCTAGCCTAACCCCGGCAAAGTAGTGACGAGGCTAGACCAGACTACCATATAAAATTGTGCAATTATATACATATACAGCGGAATCAAAATACAGAAATTAACTAGTCAATATGGGAGGGGAAACATGTTGTGGGGAAGACAACAACTCCAACTAAAAATCATCAATTAACGAGGAAAGCATCATAACTAGACATCAATAAAGAATCATAAATCAACAAGTGCACGACATCGGCCTTCGTGCTTTTACTCTCTTCCTCACCAAGAAATGATATGATAAAAATGTGCACGGCATCACCCTTCGTGCTTTTACTCTCATCCTCACCAAGCAATGATATGATAAAAATGTGCACGACATCTCCTTTCATGCTTTAACTCTCACCCTCACCGAGCAGTGATATAATAAGAAATGTGCATGGCATCACCCTTCATGCTTTTACTCTCTTTCCTTACATATAATCAATGGAATTGGCACGGAATGGCACACCGTGCAGCACGACATTACCCTTTGTGCTTTACTCTCTTTCCTCACAATAAGAAAATAACGCATGGCATCACCCTTCGTGCTTTAACACTCTTCCTCACCCAAACAACAATCACAAACAAGGGGCAATGGAATGAACAAGCTAATAATAGAGATCCCGGCAAGGGATCAAAATTCTAAAATAAAAATCCCAGCAATGGTGCAACATCAATAATCTCCACGTCCTGGCAAGGGGAAAATAATCAATGAGAAGTAATGTCGTGGCAAGGGAACCATTTTAATACTCATTCTTTTTCTTTTATTTTCACTTCATATCTTAATTTACAACTTGAGCCATTGCTCCAAACGGTTCAATTACCTCATATACTTTCACCATTCGTATCACAACTCGAGCCAATGCTCCTTGAAGTTCTGATAACACCCAAATCCACCGCTAAAAAGCAATAGATACGATCACAGCAATATAATTACCCAACTATGAGTCGGGGTCAAATCACATAGAGAACAATGTGTAGGCGATTAGGAATGTAAGAGAATTATCGCTAATCGCACAGTGCCAAACAATAAGAATTTTGGGCTGAAAATTCTTTTTATATATAAGATGCGAAAATGCAAACTAACCTAGAAAGCAAGTAAAATGATCAATGGCTACAAGTATGAAAGCATCGGGAATTACACTCAAGTAACGATCCAATGTATCTCACGATTTTACATATATGAGCGAGTTTATGTTAATTAGCCACGGATAATAATTCTTAATTAGCTTCTTCTGAAGACTAACGAGACTTCCTAATTGAAATATCCCTAATCACAATTAGAATATTAAGCACACTCAAAAGGCTACAAGTAGTTCAATCAGATGAAATGAGGGTTAGCGCCTCAAGTTCTTGTTAATTAATCTTTCCCAACCCCAAACTATTTTTCCCAAAATTAATGTGGAGTTAATGGGCGAGTCCTGGGGTTAGCTATTCCCTTTAGAAACATTAAAGAACAAGAATAATTAAAGAAACAATAACTCACTTCATAAATATAGAAAAATCGTTCAATACATAAGCACACCAAGGTATAAAACCCACACTTTAATTATGAATATTCCCATAAACAAGATTCAAGTGTTGGATAAAATACAACGCACTTAAATATTCAATAGAAAGCAAGGAAATGAAGAAACAAATATAAATGGGTGAGAAATCCTTAACCACAAGCATTAATCTTCACAACCCAAGTGTGTTGTGTGTTTGTGCAAAACCCTAGCCTCCAACTTTTTCTTTCTAGTCTAAGAGACTGAAAATAAGCCAAAAGATCCTCTAAATGTCTGCTTGGACGAGAATAAAAATGATTTGGGGATTACAATTGTGAAATTCCAAAATTGCCCAGAACTGAAGCCCGCACTTCGTACTTGCGAACAAAAGTTCGCAATTCCCAAGATTGCCTTAGGCATCCTGAGTTCGAATTTTCCATAAATTCTTTGCATTTGCAAATTCCTTTAATCCCAGCTCATCTCGCATTTGCGAGATTCATATCGCATTTGTGAAGCTGCCCCTTTTACACTGTGTTCGCATTTGCAAACATTACTTCGCATTTGCGAAGGCTACCAAATTCAAGTGGAGTTCGCATTTGCGAGTTTAATCTCGCATTTGCGATGGCTGCCCTATTGCTCTTGGGTTTTCATTTCGCAGTTACATCTCGCATTTGCGAGCTCAAAGGGCCCTGCCCAGATTTTCCCTTCTTTTGGCTTCTTTTTGAGTTGTTTTCACTTGGTTTCTTCAACATCACTTCTAAATCACATTCACCCTGTAAATTAGAAGTAATTGAAATTAAATGCACGATTTTATCACCATAAACATAGCAAAAGTATAGTTTACAGGCAAGATAAGTCGGTAAAATACCAACTTATCACACCCCCAAACTTGAACTATTGTTTGTCCTCAAGCAACGAAAGCAACAAAACCTCTTCCCAAGTGGGTAAACAGCCTCATATCCTTATCACACCAAGCCAACAAGAAGATATACTTTAAGTACAAATGCGTGACTTCGATTGGTACTAACAATTACTCCAAAACATATGAACTATCAAGCATTTCTCATAATCAAGTGCTCACGCACCAATGCGAATCAGAGTAGCAACCAAGTCATGACACTAAAGCTTCAAAATTTGCCTCTCCATCACAATCAACTTTCTTAGGTCAGTCTTCCAAATTGTAAATGGGATTAAGTTCACAACTCAAACTTCATATGCCATCACATTTAAGAGAGGATCCCACACTCATAATTGTTATTTCAAAGCAACAATGGGATATCAAATTGAAAGAATTCACTCTCTCTCAAAAAGATTTTCAAATGCACACATGTAGTACCATAGGCTTGCCATTTATGTATTCTTCCACTAATGTAGATAACTCGGTTCAAAATCAATTAGGACTTAAGGGTTGTAGTTTAGGCATTTGGATAAGGTATGGTTCAATTTTGGTAAAGTGATTCAAAACCTCCCCAAGTACTACACAATTTACAATTAAAGTCCACTTCCTTCAAACACATTTTCCACCCTTTTTCACTTTTTTTTCACACCTAAGCTTCCCTTTATTTACAACTTTATTCACTTTATTCTATATATATATATATATATATATATATATATATATATATATATATATATATATATATATATATATATATATATATCTTTTTTTTCTTTTTTTCTTTTTGATTTTTTATCATTTTTTTATACCTTCCACATTTTCAATAACTTCCATATCACAACTTTTCCAACCATTCACCCCCAAACTTAGGCTTTTAGCCTATGTTTGCACTTTAAAAGTACATCGGGAGGTAAGGTGCCAAAATGTATATCAATTAAGATCAAAGGCTTTAAGTTTGTAACATGGTTGCCAAAGAATAAGGTTAAAGGCTCAAAATTGGTTGACTAGGGAAAACATTTACGGGTAGGAATTTTTAGTCATTCTAGCGGTCCAAGGAAGGCCTACTATCATTTTTCGAACCAAGTTACTCTATGATTTTGCCTTGAAGCACATTCCGGGAAAGTTCTAGACTACAAGCAACGCAAAGGAACTTCACAAATAATCTCACCACACATGGCACATGAACATTCGAATGGAACATCAATCCAAAATCCAATTGGAACCAATGACTGAAAGAGGCTGCATATAGCATAAGATACTAATTTATGAATCAAAAAGCCAAAATTTGAGTCTAAAAGTCATGACCTCACTACTTTACTTATTGTATTTTTGTGTTTTTCTTTTTAAACAATCAACAGTTCATATGCCGAGGATTAACTATGTTGGTACCAAGAAATCCACAACCAATGGCCACTAATCCCAACACAAACCATTTAATACCCTCAATTAACAAAAATGAATTCTAACTAAAAGACTAATTCCCTTAAGAAAGTTGTCAATCCATCCATCATCGGGAAAAGTCGACAAAACTTTTCTACAATTACCCGGTTCAACTAGAAAATTTGGCATCCTTGGAAAAAGAACCATGGCATAAAGAAAACCAAGGATATCGCCACTAACAAAAAGCATACTAAAATAGATAAAAATTAAGAAGCTAAACAAAATTAAGAGTCTAATAAACATCAACTACTAAACAAACTAATATCAACATACTAATATAAAACATGGTCTAAAATTATACTAATAACAAAATGAAAAGTATGAACAACAGTCAAAGTACTAATCCGCCAAATATCCAACAAAACATCACAGTTATACAAGAAGCCACCCCCAACCAAAGATGTTTCAATGTCCCCAATGCAACTAAACATTATATAGTAGAAAATGGTGGAGAATGCTCCTTGTATACTGCATCATCTGCTCTCCTCGCTCTCTGAAACAGACTCATCCTCAGCCCCAAAGCACACCATTTGACCCCGAATTCTCATGTTGGGCTTTTTCAATTTGATTGCTAGGAGGTTGCCGTAAAATTCCCTCACCCATTGCTCATTGACACGACAAGGTAGAGGGGCAAAACAGTTCCATCCCATGTCCATTAGCCTTTGATAGAACTCGGGAAGTTGTTCTGCAACATAATCCATCACAATCCCACTCTGCGGGACCACCTTCTTTGAGATCAGTTCTTCATAGTACCGTTCCCGGCACTCCATGTTCAGGAACCGATGCTCATCAAAGGCTTGCTCTTCTTCCAAAGGGTTTTCGCTTGCGGATCCGTCGGATTTTGGGTCCACTTCTACCACTATACTACCTGTCAAGAAGTGATAAGAGTGAAAACATGGTATGGCTGTGAAGAATAGTGCAAAATGAAACAATTATGCCAAAAGAATGACCGGACAGTTGAAAATCAAACTTAGAAAAAATCTCAGGATGTTCACTTTTTGAGCTGCTGGGCTGTAGATATCGCATTTCCCAAATTTACATCGCAATAGCGAAGTTGGCAGATATGGGAAATGTGATAAAAATTTCACAATTGTGAAATTCTTCAGGGAAGGTCAGAGACCGCATTTGCGAAGAATCCTTCGCAAATGTGAAATCAGCTAGTAAAAGCAAACTTTGCAAATGCAAAGAAAACCTCGCAAATGCGAGCTCATTGTCCCCAGGTAGCTCTTCTTCGAGAGTTCAGTTCCTCATCCCAAAAATTTTCATTCCAAACCTTATTTTGCAAACTCAATCATTAATCGAGCATAAACCATGCATTACACTTCATAAACGATCATGAATCAATAATTCACAATGGTTTTGGCCACGAATTTCATTCGAGCACATCGAACACAATAAAGGCGCAAACTTTTTACTTTCATTGACAAGAGTTTGGGTACTCAGACTTCCCCAAATTTGGAAACCAATTAATTCACTCACACTCAACCAAACCTCACCCAGAAATCACAAAGAATTATTGAACAATTTTTGACAAGTTCGGACAAGAGTAACCCATTAAAATTCTAGGGTTCCTTAACACACCAAAAGATGAATCAAGAGAGTGAAGATGAAGAAGAAGGTAGAGTAGAGATTTAAGCTTTCATACTTGAGTTTTTGTGATGAGCGATGAAGCTTTTGCGCTCTTACAGTGATGAGATAGGAGAGACCAAAAGTTTGACAATTTTTAGAGTGAGAGTCAATTTTGGTTCCAAATGGGCAAAGGCAGCATTAAAGACCCACAGAAGTCGCAAATGCGATTGGACTTTCGCAATTGCGAAGTCCCAAATTCCTCTGCCAATTCGCAAATGCGAAATTACTTCGCAAAAGCGAAGCTCAAACTTTACTGCCCAGCTTGCAAATGCGACAATTTGTTTGCAAATGTGAACCCTGCCCTGCAATTTCCAGTCAGCTTCTAGCTTTTGCCAAACGGGTCATCCCGACCTGCTCAAATCAACTCCAAAATTTCTCAGACTTGGCAGATTAGTTACAAATAATATCCTAAGCTATTCTAAAAAAAGAAAATTTAAAAAATGATGAAAAATTAGAAAAACGATGGGTTGCCTTCCACCAAGCGTCGCATTTAACGTCGTGGCACGACGCAAATAATGTTACAACTTTTCTCACCACTTGGATGATATGAACTGGGCACCTATCATGGAATCAAGCTTGTGACCACAAGCGATGAAGGGTGGTAATTTGATGTTTGAGCCAATGCTTAGAATCTTCATTTTTCACTTCTTGGCTTTCAAGTGAGGGATGTCATTTTGATTCCTTTTCTCCTCAAATTGTAACATGTATGGCTTGAGTTTTTCCTCCTCGCACTCCTTCATTGATTCATGAGTTTCAACTTCCGTTTCATCACACAATACCAACGTTGAAAAATTCTTGGAATGTGATTTCAAGCCTTCACTTTGAAAATTTTCATTCTTGACATCCTCTTTTTCCCCCGGATTAGAGTCAACATCAACCAATATTGCATTTTTACCGGTTGACTCCAATTCCATATTTTTTTCCGGCATCAACAACACTCATTGAGTCGGTTGGCGGATGTTCAATTCTTGATTCCTCAAAGTAAAGCTCACTTTCTTCCTCGGAGTTGGACTCTTCTTGGCTTTCTTCCACACACTTTAATTGTAAGGCATAGTGAGCCTCAACCAATTTTTGCATTTGGTCTTCCAAAGTGCGGATGTGTTCATCATTGTAATTCAAGCCTTGACTCAAGTCCTTGAGTGCAAAGTTGTGCTTCTCCTCATTTTCAAGAATGGTCTCCAACATGAGCATTATTTTCTCATCTTGAGCATTTGGGAGTTCTTCTTGGTTTTGATCAAGTGCCAAGGAAGGATTATCATTTTCGACCTCCAAGAGATACTCTTGGTTTCTGTTCACTTCCGAGGATTTTTGAGCCCTTGAGGCTTCTACCAACTCATCCATTTGCGAGTGCAACCGTTCAAGTGCCAAGTCATTTTGGAGACTAATCTCCAAAAGATGCTCCAAGGCATTTTGCTCTTTGTTTCCTTCCTCAAGTAGACACTCCAACATGAGTTTGAACTCTCCATTTTTGCCATGCTCAACTTCTTCAATTCCCGTAGCCATGTAGTTTTCATCACAAGAAGCAAACTCATCATAGTAGGGGCTTGGGGAAGGGAATGTCAAATATGCACAATAATCCCAATGACCATTTTGGCAACCACACTTATTATACATACTCCAACCTTGGGGTTGAGATTGTACGCACAATCCACCCCCAAGAGAATTTAAACAATGTTGCCGTGAGTGTCGTCCACCACAATAAGGACAAGGGTCGTCAAAATATGAACAACTCCAATCCGACCAATTTTCATTATATGATGCCATTTTTCAAGAATGATAAAATAAAAAATAAACTAACAAGAAAGATAGACCCAAGGTAAGAAAAATAATTACACAAGTATTAACAACTTTCGATCAAAGCACTTTTGCTTATTTCTCAAACAATCTAAATTATGCCAAATGTTTCCCCGGCAACGGCGCCAATTTTGATAACGTCGAAATCCACCGCTAAAAATAAATAATACAGTCGTAGCAATATAATTACCCAACTATGAGTCAGGGTCGAATCCACAAAGAACGGCGTGTAGGCGATTAGGAATGTAAGAGAATTATCGCTAGTCGCGCAGTGCCAAACAATAAGAATTCTGGGTTGAAAATTGTTTTTATATCTAAGATGCAAAAATGTAAACTAACCTAGAAAGCAAGTATATTATCAATGGCTACAAGTATGAAAGCATCAGGAATTACACTCAAGAAACGATCCAATGTATCTCACGATTTTTCATATACGAGCGAGTTTATGTTAATTAGCCACGGATAATAATTCTTAATTAGCTTTTCCAAAGACTAATCAAGGCTTCCTAATTGAATTATCCCTAATCACAATTAGAAGATTAAGCACACCCGAAAGGCTACAAGTAGTTCAATCTTATCCCTAGGTAAAATCTATAAGATGAGGGGTAGCGCCTCAAGTTCTTGTTAATTAATCTTTCCCAACCCCCAAACTATTTTTCCCAAAATTAATTCCGAGTTAATGGGCGAGTCCTAGGGTTAGCTAATCCCTTTGGAAACATTAAAGAACAAGAATAATTAAAGAAACAACAACTCACTTCATAAATATAGAAAAATCATTCAATACATAAGCACAACAAGGTATAAAATCCACACTTCAATAATAAATATTTCCATAAACAAGATTCAAGTGTTGGATAAAATACTACACACTTAAATATTCAATACAAAGCAAGGAAATGAAGAAACAAACATAAATGAGTAAGAAAACCTTAACCACAAGCTTTAATCTTCACAACCCAAGTGTGTTTGTGCAAAACCCTAGCCTCCAACTTGTACTTTCTAGTCTAAGAGACTAAAAATAAGCCAAAAGATCCTCTAAATGTCTGCTTGGATGAGTATAAAAATTATTTAGTGATTACAATCGTGAAATTCCAAAATTGCCCAAAACTGAAGCCCGCACTTCGCATTTGCGAACAAAAGTTCGCAATTCCCAAGATTGCCTTAGGAATCCTGAGTTCGTATTTCCCATAAAATTTTCGCATTTGTGAAGTCCTCTAATCCTAGATGATCTCGCATTTGCGAGATTCATATCGCATTTGCGAAGCTGCCCCTTTTTACATTGTGTTTGCATTTGCAAAGGCTACCAAATTCAAGTGGAGTTCGCATTTGCGAGTTTAATCTCGTATTTGTGATGGCTGCTCGATTGCTCTTGGGTTCGCATTTCCCAGTTGCATCTCGCATTTGCAAGCTCAGAGGGCCCTGCCCAGATTTTCCCTTCTTTTGGCATCATTTTGAGTTGTTTTCACTTGGTTTTTCGACATCACTTCTAAGTTCTAAATCACATTCACCATGTAAAGTAGAAGTAATTGACATTAAATGCACGATTTTATCACCATAAACATAGCAAAAGTATAGTTTAATGGCAAGATAAGTTGGTAAAATACAAACTTATCAAGTTCAAAGGTTACAATTTCTTTCACATGTTCATTACAACATATAGAAATCATCAATTAAACATGACGGTACAACAAAATCAGAATATTCGCCATATAAAGACTCACGGTCATGCTAGACACCAACGTATAGATACTTGTCACCATGCCTATACATTGTACTCAACAAGAAGCAATTAGCAAATAAGAGTTAACTCCTAGTCCCTCAAGCTAGGGTTAGACCAAACACTTACCTCGATGTCATAAACACAACTCTAGTCTCAATTATAGCTTAGTCACAAGTTACTTAATTATATTAATACATGCTAAATGAATCAAGCCCAATGCATAACAATGATATTTCCAAAGTTTTTCCCAAAAGGTCAAAAATGTCCCCAGACACACGTGGGCAAAACTCGAGGTTCGAACCAAAACCCGATTGTCCATTCCCCCACGAACCCAAATATATGATTTGTTTTGAAATTTGACTTCAAATTATGGTCCAAATCCCCAATTTTTGAAAAACATAAGTTCTACCCAAAACGCCCAACTTCCCCCCATGAAAATATTTTATTCTGAGTTGAAGTCATGTTAAAAGATGTTAATGATTAAAGAAAACTAGTTTAAAGCGACTTACAATTGATTTGGAGAAGAAAGATTGCTTGAAAAATCATCTATTATGTTTTTGGGGTTTTGAAAAGTAAAAAATAACTAAAATTTCAATGTATTTATACCCCTCTAAAAATTCCTATGCAGACTGCACCAAAAGGACTGCTACTGCGCAGGCCTCCCTGAAGACCTGTAGTTCATATCCTTGTACGGACCACACAAAGCCAACCGCGGCCAGACAACATCAATCACGGACCGTACAAAGGCGACCGCGACTGCACGCGATTTCTCGCGAACTATGCAAGAGGGTTCAGAGACCTGCAATATTTCCTTAACGTACAACATCTGATCTTTTTTAGCCTAAGGCATCTCGAAACCTACTCGAAACTCTAATTCAAGTATACACACAACCTCAAAACATCTTACGAACATATTTGTACGATCAAATTGCCAAAATAACACCATGAACATTGAATTAAACCTCAAAATCCAAAAATTCATCCAAACTTCATAAAACCTCAAAATTTTCCAATTAGGTTTGAATCATGTCAAACAATATCTTTTTTCAACAAAATTTCACAGAAATGACTTAAAGCACATATAAGACATGTACCGAGTGCCGGAACCAAAATACAAGCCTGATACTAACACGTTCAAATCAAATATCAATTCAATTTTTTCTTAACAATTTCAGAATTACAATTTATTTTAAAATTTCACTTCTCGGGCTCGGGACCTCGAATTCGAGCATACGCCCGAGTCCCATATTTTCATATGGACCCTCCAGGATCGTCGAAACAGGGGTATGGGTCCGTTTACTCAAAATATTGACCAAAGTAAAATTTATTAATTTTAACATCAAAATTTAGCATTTGTTTACATAATTTCACATTTATGCTTTTCGGCTTTGTGCCCGGACTATGCACGCAAATGGAGGAAATCCTAACTAGGGTTTTCATGGCCTCGATAGAACATAATGGATAAGAAAATAGAGAATAACCCTTTGGATTGTCACAACTTTGAATTTATGGAGATGTCTTTTGGGCTAACAAATGCCCCGGCAGTGTTCATGGATCTTATGAATCGAATCTTTAAGCCTTTTCTAGACTCCTTCGTGATCGTGGTCATTGACTGTATTCTTGTGTATTCCCCAAGTTGGGAGGACCATGTTTTCCATCTCAGGGCGGTTTTGCAGACTCTCAAGCAACATTAGTTGTATGCAAAGTTTTCAAAATGTGAATTTTGGCTTGAATAGGTCGCTTTTTGGGTCCACGTCGTCTCCCAAAAATGGAATTACGGTTGATCCTCAAAAAATTTCAACTGTGAAGAATTGGCCCAAGCCTACCACTCCAACAGAGATTCACAGTTTCTTAGGTTTGGATGGGTACTACAGATGATTTGTGAAGGGGTTTTTAGTCTTGCCTATCCCTTGAATAAATTGACCCAGAAAGCAGCTAAGTTCCAGTGGTCAGATGCTTGCGAAAGTAGTTTCCAGGAACTGAAATCAAGATTGACTACAGCATCAGTATTAACCCTTCCAGAGGGTATAGAGGGATTTGTGGTGTATTATGATGCTTCAAGGATCGGTCTTAGGTATGTGTTAATGCAACATGGTAAGGTCATAGCCTACGATTCTAGGCAACTCAAGAATCATGAAAAAAACTATCCAATTCATGACTTACAGCTAGGGGCAGTGGTGTTCACGCTAAATATTTGGCGTCATTATCTATATGGGGTCCACCTAGATGTAATCAGGACCACAAGAGCCTTTAATGTATTTTCAAGCAAAAGGAGCTAAATCTGAGGAAAAGGAAGTGGCTAGAGTTACTCAATGACTATGATGTTGATATTCTCTATCACTCGGAAAAGGCTAACGCTGTGGCCGATGCTCTTAGCTGGAAATCTATAGGGATTTTGGCTCATTTGATGGTGGATCAGAGGCCTTTGCCTCAATTTGACGAAGTCCCTAAGCTAGAGAGAGCTGTAGACGCTTCACATCAAGGTAAGAAGGCCAGTGAGGAGACGGCCGATGCTGGTGTAGAAACTATGCTCAAGGCTTCCAAAGTTGAAGGCGGCGCCCAAACAGATTTACTTGGAGAAATAGATTGGAGATTCCCCTCGTTTCCTTCATTATCTGATTCAATGACCAAGAAAGCTCAGGTGATGGAGACTTTTCACATTGAAGAGTTCCATGGAGAATAAGACCCTTTTCGTGGCTATTTTGTTAGAGTGGAAGATGTCACCGATCTTGGTGACATGGATTTACAGAGGAAGGGCTCGAGTGAGGCTTCCTCAAGCTTTAAACTGGTCAATTAGTTTTCGGCCCCTAGTGTTGACCTGGGCGTAAGTGATCAATTATCATCTCGGTCCCGGAGGATGCTCAGGTTCTTTCTATACCTGTAAGGATGGCTAGATATCTCTGATGCTTGGTCACCAAAGAAGACCAAGCCAAGATGGACGAGGTGGAAGTTTCTTGTTTGTTCAACAAGGCCCAACATGCTTTGAATCGAGTAAGTTCAAGGTCCATTCCATTATCTTTTTAAAACTTTGAATTATAGACAGTTCTAGCATTTTATTCCATACTTGTAGGCTCCGGTGTTGCATCATGAGGCCTTCCTTTGAATCCGAGAGGAGTGCGAGGCTTCGTTTCGGGACCTTACTGAGTAATGCAATACTTACAAGCTTCTTAGTGAGAAACTTCAGGTAGATTTGGTGACAGATCGTGATGAGCATGATGAGATGGGCCGTCAGATATTCTGAGTGCTTTATGATAGTGAAGATGAGTTGGAGATAACAACTAATGATATGATTCTACAAGTTCGATAGAGGTTCGAACAGATCAAGGACCTTCAAAGGCAAATAGATGAAGTACAATATGAGGCTAAAAATTTCAAGGGGTGTATGGACATCTTAGCTCCAAAAAAGGACGCCATCCAAGTAGAACTGGAGTTGGCCGAGTCTCAGTTTTGGTCGCCTTAGATCTGGCCACCTCGAGCTATTTGGGAAAGTAAGCTAAATAGGAATGAAGCTCCTCTAAGGTGACCGCAACCAATATTAAAGCTCGGGCTAATACGACCCAATATAAGTTTTCAACTCTAGCACATGCCTAGATCATGGTGCATTATGCGAGGTGGAAAGCTCGATGGGAGGCCCTCGAGGGGACCCGTGATGAAAGCTTCGATATATTTTCTGCAATCGAGGTTTCTAGGACAAAGGAAGAAAAGGCTCGGAAGCTGGATTCTCCCAAGGAAGACTTCAAGAATTTGAGTGAATCTAGCAGTGGAGAAGACTCTGAGGAATAACCTTCCTCCGATAAGGACGATGTTGCTTAGGCTTTGTAATTGTTTTTTTATGTTAAGGCCAGTCAGTCTTTGTAAAGAAATCTTGATCATTCCATCTGGACCTTGTAAAAAGATTTTGATCAATATATGAACCTTTCTCCCTTTCATGGGTTAAAACGCCTTAGCATAAGATTATAAAGTTGTGTTCGAGAGTCCAAGGTTTGGATGGTAAGGATCGATAATTAGCATTGACCTTGACCATTTCTAATCGACGGACCCCAAATAATTATTCAAACTTGAGTATATGTATCCCTTAAGCTTAATGATCGAGTGAGGACATGCTCGAACTCGAAATAAGGTAGCGCTTAGTATTTCTAATTGAGTGAAAATGATCTCTCGAAGTCGAAGCAAAAGTAGCCCTTAGGACTCTGTAAATTTTGTATTTGACCTATCTGGCCTTTGTAAAAAGATCGTTTATAAGGATTTTCACCCTTTTCGGTTCAAAATTTTTTTCTTTATTTTATTGCTAGTAATCACAAAGGTTGGTATGCCTTAGCACAAAATAATAAGGTTGTGTTCGAGGGTTCAAACAATCCTTGCCTTTATTTCCCTTCTGACTTGAGGTGTTATCGGGGCTTGGTGTTTACCGAAGTTTTTTTCCAAAAATATTTTAAGTTTGAGATTATGCTGAGGGTAGTATTTAGAACCGGTTGTGAAAGAAATTTTTTATTTTTTAAAGGCCTATATTTGTTACAAATGTTGGACGTCTCTGAATCGCGTTGAATAGGCCGTAACATTTTAGTTCGGGTGCATCCTAGTGAGCTCGCTTTCCCGAGTTACCCAGGCTTGCCTAAGATAACAGTCCCCGGGTGGGTATTGTTATGGCCTTTAAAATTTGAGGGTTTCCTAATAAGTCTTATGCCCTTGATGTTCAATAGTTCGATTCGTTCGAGTTTATTTTATAGACGGCAATCCATGTGTGTTGGAATGGTTATCCGAATTTCAGTTTCCATCGGCCCGTGGGCTCATTTCCATAATGTATCGAAAGTATAGGGTTGTAAAGTGGAAATTTTTCAAGACATTAAGTAGTTGCAAGGAAAGTACTACTCTTTATTCTTGTCAAAAATAATCACATATGCATACATATTATGTCAAGGCTCGAGCAATCTATGTAAGCACGGTTCGTTTTGACTTTTTGGTCCTTATAATAAATCCCACATACTGATACCCTTTCATTTCAAAATAATTTCCTTGCTAGAATAGTTCAATATCCAAGGGTAATCCCCCCTCCCCCCGGTATTCGATCTCAGATACTAAAACCACAGTCTTTAATACCGATTTGTGATCGACCTTCAATTCTAAGGTAGCACGATCCACTATTTCCTTATTAAAAACCTTGCCGAAAAAACCCATTTAAAACAAAAATGGTTCAAGGGGAAAAGAATGCAATGAATGCTTTTAGACCTAAAGGCTTCGTAATGCTCCTTGTTGATAACCCCCAAGTGTTAGCAAAAAGATAGAAATAATTTAAATGGGGTCGTACCTAATCAATAATATCGTTTGAGATGAGTTAAGTTCCAATTATTCGATAGCTATTCTCGAGAATCCGGTTTGACCCTTCCCAGTTCAGACTCAATTTTCCTTCATTTAGATTTTAGGTATTTAACGTGACCTTCCTTGGTACCAAGTCCCCGACATTAAAGTATCGAAGGTTGGCCTTTTGGTTGTAATACCTCTCGATTCGTTATTTCTGGGAAGCCAATCGACCAAAGGCAGTTTCACGTCATTCAACTAATAGCTCCAGGATCGTATTTATGGCCTCATCATTTGATTTTTTCGTTGCATATCAGAGTATGATGCTCGGCTCCCCAGCTTCCACCGCTATTAAAGCTTTAACACATAAACTAAAGAGAAAGGGTTAGCCTCGGTACTGGACTTCGAAGTTGTCCGATACGCCCAAAGGACTTCTATCCATTTTCCTTTGGCACCGGTCAACCTTCTCTTGAGGTTTTGTATTATGGTTTTGTTGGTCAATTTGTCTTTCCCATTCTCACTAGGGTGATAAGGTGTTGATAAAATTCTTTTGATCTTGAAGCCTTCGAGAAATTTGGTCACATTGCTGTCGATAAATTATTTTCCTTCATCACATGTAATTTCGGATGGTATTCTGAATCGACATATGATATGGCCCCAAATAAGGTTGATGAATTCTTTCTCCTTGACCTTCTAATAGGCTTGTGCTTCAACCTATTTAGAGAAATAATCAGTCATAAATAAAACAAATTGATCCATACCTGGTGGCAAAAGAAGAGAGCCGACGATGTCCATCCCCAATTCATGAACGACCATGGGGATAAAATCAAACGCATTAACTCCCCAGATTAATGAATCATGAAGCATGTCTTTAACATTTATCACATTTTTGCATAAACGCCTTCGCAACTTTTTCCATATCAATCTAGTAATAGCCGGCTCTAAATACCTTTAAACCAGTGATTCGGTGCCTGAGTTTTTCCCATATGTGCCTTTGTGGACTTCTCTCGAAACATGCTTGGTATCTCCCAGTCCCAGACATATCACTAGCGGACCATCGAATATCCTTCTGAGTAAGGTTCCATATTCAGACAAGCTAAATTGGGCTACCTTCATGCGCAGGGCCCTCGATTCCTTTGGATCTGAAGGAAGTTTTCCCTTCTTCAAATACTCATATATTTGTTTCTCCAATCCCAGGTCTAGCTTGTGGAGTTTATCTCAGCATGGCCTTGTTCGGACACTGACCTCATGAGTTGTACAGCAACCCCAAAATGAGTTTTTTGTCTTTGACCGACGAGTCTAGATTTGCGAGGGAATCAGCTTCACTATTTTGTCTGAAGGCACGTGTTTCAAAGTCCATTCTTTGAACTGGTGTAGAGTTACTTGCATCTTATCCAAGCATCATTCTATTCGTTCATCTCGAACTTCAAAGGTTTTGATAACCTGATTCAAAACAAGGAGGGAGTCACATTTGGCTTCGATTAACTCTACTCCAAAGACTTTGGCTAGGTCGAGATTGGCAGTCATAGCTTCATATTTGGCATCGTTATTAGTCAATTTTACAATTCTAAAAGATAGTCTAATGGGTGGTTTCAAAATGATGCCGAGTTCGAACCCTTTTACGTTCGAAGCACCATCTGTAAAGAGGGTCCAGATCCCCGAAGATATACCCGGGTTGACAAATAATTCTCTTTCAACCTTGGTCACTAGTGCTGACATGAAGTCAGCCACAGAGTAAGCCAAGATTTGAGACTTGATGGTTGTACGGGGTCGATACTCAATATCGTACCCGATGAGTTCTATGTTCCATTTGGCCAATTGACCCGAAAGCTAGGGTGTATGCAAAATATTTCGAAGAGGATATAAGGTGTTAGTTTTCTAATGGCACTTATCAGAGCGAGTACTAACTTTTCTATATAAGGATATCTAGTTTCGGCCTCACTTAGGGTATGGCTAACATAATAGATAGGGAATTGTGTACCTTGTTCTTCTCGGACTTGGACTCCATTTACCGCTTTCTTCGATACTGCCAAATATAAGTAAAGTTGTTTGTCTGTCCTTAGTGTGTGAAGTAGCGGCAGGCTCGACAATTATTGCTTAAGTTCCTCCAAAGCTAGTTGACATTCTAGGGTCCATGTGAAGTTGTTCTTCTTTTTCAGCAACGAGAAGAAACAATGACTTTTATGGGAGGATCTTGAGATGAATCGACCTAGGGCTGCGATGCCCCAGCTTAATCTTTGTACAAGCTTCACATTATCCACTACCGTGATATCCTCGATTACTTTGATCTTATCAGGGTTGATCTCGATTCTCCGATTTGACACCGTGAATCCGAGAAACTTTTCTGACCCGACCCCAAATGCACATTTCTCTGGCTTGAGCTTTATGTTGTATTTCTTCATTATGCTGAAAGTTTCCTGCAAATACTTCAAATGGTCCTTTGCTTGTAGGGACTTAACTAATGTGTCATCAATATAAATTTGCATATATTTCTCTGTTTATTCCTTGAACATTTGGTTTACTAGGCATTGATACGTTGCACTAGAATTTGTTTAGTTCAAGTGGCATTACATTATAACAGTAGGTACCATACCTAGTGATGAATAAAGTTTTTTCCTGGTCTTCCGGGTTCATTTGTATTTGGCTATACACGGAATAGGCGTTAAGAGAACTGAGGATCTCATGGTCGGCCATGGAACATATCATGCCATCGATGTTTGGCAATGGAAAAGAACCCTTGGGGCATGCTTTATTTAGGTCTTTCTAGTATACACATATCCTAAGCTTATATTCCTTTTTAGGGACTACTACTACATTCGCTAAACAATCAGGATATTTTACTTCTCGAATGGGTCCTATTTTGAGATGTTTGGTTACCTCGTTTTTGTTAAAAGTGTGTTTGACCTTGGACTGAGGCCTCATTTTTTGTTTCACCGGGTGGAACTTTGGGTCCAAGCTTAGTTTATGAGTAATGATCTCTAGTGGATCCCTGTCATATCAAAATGGGACCAGGAAAAAAATCCACATTAGCTATATGAAATTGAATATGTTTTTTCTTGAGCTTGGGAGTTAACCTCGTGCCTAGGTATACTTTTCGATCGGGTAAATGCTCATTCAGTATAATGTGTTCCAACTCTTTGACCATTGATTTTATGGCATCAGAATCATCGGGGATTATGAAAAATCAAGGTACCATATATTCATCATCCTCGTAATTCCATTGCTCCTCCGATTGGGTCAAGGCCGGTGTCTGTGATTGCTATTTAACCTCATATTTTCCCTTCAAAATTTATCCTTTGCGGCAAGTTTCTCCCTATAGAATATTTTGACTCCTTCTATTGTTGGGAATTTTAGAACTTGGTGATGATTCGAAGGCACTTACCTCATGTTATGGATCCACGGTCTATCGAATAAGGCATTATACCTCATATCAACCTCAGTCACATTGAACTTCGTTTCTTCGATGGTCCCAGTCACGTTTACCTGAAAAGTTATTTTGCTTTTGGTGGCTTCATATACCGTATTGAAGCCATTTAGAACTCGAGCCACGGGTACGACTTGATCCTGTAGGCCAAGCTGTTCTACGACCCTTGTTCGAATTACGTTGGCCGAGCTACCTAGATCAATCAAAACACGTTTAACTTGAGCCTTATTCATAAGTACAGATATTACCAGTGCGTCGTTGTAGGGTTTCTCAATCCCTTCTGCATCCTCATCACTGAAAGACAGGGTTCCTTCCGATACGAAATCTCGAGTTCGATTCTCCCTTGTGATCAACACTTTGGTGCATTTTAATACTGGTATTTTAGGGGTATTGACCCCTCCAACGATCATGTGAATCACGTTAGTGGTTCTTCCTGCTCGTTCTCTATACTGGAGTCTTTGTTTTTGAGGTGATTTTTGCCCGATCGCTTAAGAATTTCCGAAGATGCCCCTCGTTGAAAAATCGGGCTATTTCCCCCCTTAGCTTCCTGCAATCTTCTGTTTTAGGGCCATGGGTGCCATGATACTTGAATATTATTTCTCTGAGCGGATCATTATGGAGAGGTCGAGGCCTTCTAGTATCCTTGATATGCCAGATGGTCGATACGATGGTGGATGCATCTACATTGAAGTTATATTATTACAGTCGCGGTGCTTCTTTGAGCCCGATATCCATGTCGAAACCACCCTTGCTTATGAGTCCCCCTGAACTTTGACCTCGATCATTTCTCCTCCCATTTCGTGCAAAGTTTCGAGTAGACCCACTGCTTATACGATCTCCGGTGTATGGTTGATATCAATTTCTATTCGACCTTGGCTCTTAGTAGATATCCCTCTTGATTCTATCCATGGGCCTATTAAGATAAACGGACCCGGAAAAATCCCCAACTAATCATCCTCAACCCTGATCTTCTACTGATATTGATTATGTACATCTTCCCAAGTAACAGCTGGATACTCGATCAAATTTTGCTTCATCTTTTGTGAAGCTTTGGAACTCCGAATGCTGAGAACTTGAGTGAAAGCTTAAACACCCCAATCATCGGTGACAGGTGGAAAATCAATTCTCTCCATTTGGAACGGAGATACGAATTACCCGAGCATCTCGTTGTCCTTCACTTCCTTAACTTGAATAGGTCTGACTTTCTTCTTGTGACCTTAATGGCTCCAGCGTGTGACTTTTCAAAAAAATCTACAAGCATAGCAAACAATTCAATAGAATTAGGCGCTAAATTATGATACCATATCATGGCACCCTTCGATAGAGTCTCCCCAAATTTTTTCAGCAATACGGATTCAATTTCGTCATCTTCCAAGTCGTTTCCTTTGATGGTGCACGTGTACGAGGTGACGTGTTCATTTGGAGCAGTCTTCCTATTATACTTAGGAATCTCGAGCATACAAAACTTCTTGGGGATTACCTTTGGAGGCGCACTTTGGGGGGAAAGGTTTATCTACAAACTTTCTAGAATCTAGTCCTTTCAATATCGGTGGTGCCCCCGGAATTTGGTCGACCCTGGAGTTATAGGTTTTCACCTTCTCTTCATTCTTTTCCCCTGTCTCAATTTGCTTTGTCAATTCTTTGAGCACTATATAATAGTAGGATTGGTCTTCTATTCCTTCTCGTTTGATTTCTTTAAAGCCGACCTGACCATGTGTATAAATTCTTGGGATGGCTCGAGTTTGATCCTACTTGCATTTTGTGTTGATTTTGGAGCTTAGCTATTGCTGCATGTTAGGCCTGCAACATTTCGAAGATTGCTCACGGGATGATCCCACCATCTTCACAGCCATGTGCATTTTGAGCAGCTGATCGGGTACCCCCACGAACTCTCTTTTCTGGATCGACGGTCAAATTTTCATTGATGGCTACATGCAAACTGACGTCAATCGGATCTACAACCAAAACTCCATCGAGGACAGCAGTGGATAAAACGTTTCCTGGTGCAATATTTGATTGTCGCTGTGGTGGCTGAGATCATTTTTAATGTGTTGATGTGTTGACTAAGAGTTTGGTATTTTTTAATTATTTAACCAAAGACACTTCAAAGAACAAGTGTAAAATAGTGTGTGTTACAAAAATTTGTACTAGGCAATCCTTAGTCCTACGGTGGGTGCCGAACTGTTTACCCTAAAAATGAATAACAATTAAATTTATATTGTAGTTTTAAGGACATAAGATTTTATTTGGCACAAACTAAGAGAAAATATAAATTGATATTGAAATTGACAGTAAATAGTAACTAAAGTAAACTAAATGAATCAAGTAACCATGACCCATGAATTTGATCACCATAAAACTAGGTGAGGATTCAGTTGATACAATAACAAAGTGACGGAAGTATTGAGAGCTTAAGAGAAAGTGAATATATCGCTTTATGTAACGTTGATCTGATGCCCTTTACAAATGGTCAGACCTCCTTTATATAGTAGGGGACTTCTATTTTTTGTACAACGCTAAATATAGTAAGAAATCCCATTATTGGCTGATTAATTGACCTCTTCTTGATATATACCGAGATTTGTGTCATGATTCACGCCCGATTGAAGATATTTCGTCTTTCCATAATTCGATCCAGTAAGCTTCCCTCGATCCATATCTTATTCGGTCTCGATCTCGATCTCATTCGATCTCGGTTTTGATCGATCTCGATCTCAATAGGTCCCTTGGTCTCGAGCTTGACAACCTAACGCTACACCATAGTTAGATATAAATCGAAGACGGTCATTGACTTATCATGTTCCTCCCTCGATCAGCTGCACGAAAAGGGCAAGCTCGATTTTGACTATATACACTTTTCTTTGCTATTTAGTCAGCTACAATAATACAAATACACTATATTCTATAAAAATACATGCAAATACATTGTATTTTTGTATAAATACATTATTTTTCACCTGTATTTATGTATTCCAAAGGTCTATTGTTTTTAATACAGCCGAATATCAATGTGTATTATGATTTTTTGTTGTTTGAATACGGTCGAATTGAATACGGTGAATTGAATACAATGTATAATAGTGAATAATGAATATTTGTGAATTGAATACAATGTATATGGTTGAATTAAATATAACGGTATACACCCTATTTTTAAATTTTTCTTATTGTTTGAATACAACTGGATTCAATATAGAGAAACTGAATACAATTCAATATTGTACTTTGCGTTATTAAATACCCACAATCACTATTTTTAGGTGGATTATCTCATTGTATTTGCAAATACATTAGCGCGAATACATAATTAAACAACTATAATCCATAATTTTTAGGCAGATTACCTCGTTGTATTTATTGATACAGTCGCGCGAATACATGAAATACAGCACATTAGTAGCATTTATGTAGAATTAATTTTCTTGAGTTAAATTAGGAGAGATACATGCTAATTGTTTCTTTTTCCGTTATAAACAGCTGGATTCTCCTATTTTTAGGCGAATTCCACTATTGTATTCATGAACACAATAAGCGTGAATACAATCAATGTATCTATAAATATAGTCCCGCAAATACATGAAATATAGCATAGCAACATCAAAATTTATATAGAATTAATTCTGTTGATTTAAATTAAGAGTGATACACGCTAATTGATCCTCTTTCCATTATTAAACAGCTGGACTCCTTTTTTTTTTTTGGCGAATTCCGCTATTGTATTTATGAATATAGTAGCGCAAATACAACAAATATATGTAACAAGTAAATAGTAACTACAGAAAGTAATTATGTATATTATGACGATAGAAAATTAATTACCATTGAACAATAATAGTTTGTGAAAATCCTCATTAATTAATGAGTACATCACTCACCTAACCCCTCAAAATTTGTAATGGTTAAACAAGTCAGACATTTATAAGTGACATCCATTCAGAGAAGTCAACTAATTTTAAAATAGTTTTCGCTTCTTTCCTTTATATTCATTAGGAAATTTGTAAAATAGTACTTCAAAATCGGATATTATGTAAGTTGAAACAACAAATAACATTTAATTTAATTTCTCTTAGAGAAGTGTTCCCCATTAAAAAGGGGAAAAAGAACGACCAAGCAAAACATAGCTTCCTGAGAAATGAAATTATAAGCGGCTTTTGGCCACAAAATCATAATCACTGTTATGAAATAGAAGATTCTTACACTTCTATTTAAGGTGAATGTCTTTAATGTACTTAATTAGAGAGATTTTAGAGTTCTATTAGTGGTAGCTAAATCTTCCTCTCCCCTATAAATAGAGGTGCTCCCTACCATTGTAAATCATCCCTTGAGACCCCTCTCAACTCAATAAGAAGAACTCTCTCTACTCTTCTCTCTATTGCTATTGTTCTTGTTATATTGTTCTTGTCTTTTGCTTTAGTTTATAACACGTTATCAACACGAGACTCTACCGTCTCAAGAATCTCTTTAAGAAAATTAAGGTATTTTTTTTTTCCTCCTAGGTAACTAGTATGTGAGTTAATAAACGTGATCGTTTATAACAATACATATGTTGCATGTCATAAATCATACTATGTTCAGAATGTGTTTACAAGTGTGCACTGTATTAGCAGTAGAACATTATAACTATGTGAGACAGCACTACGACATGATTTACACATATTTAGTAGCACCAATTTTTATGTCTGTAATGTTTATTATAAGCTTTTATTTGCAACATATTCTTTGCTGTTATACACTCTAGCAGTATTGCACATGGAATGTGAATAATATACGTTAAGATAATTATGTTCGATTTCCTGAAGGAAAAGAACTTTGATAATATTAATCCATTTCCTGAAGTGAATGTGATAATTGTAATAGAGCCCGTAAGTATGAACACGCTCTTGATGTAAATTTGTTTTATGTCTGACATTATGAAAAGAAAGTTCGTTGCCCTTGAAATTTCGGGCAAGAACTATATGACATGGGTGTTGGATGCTGAAATCCACTTAGATGCTATGGGTCTTGGAGACGCCATTAAAGAAATAATGCATCCACCCAAAACTATGCTAAGGCCTTGATTGTCTTGCGCCATCACCTTGATGAAGGTTTGAAACTATGCTAAGGCCTTGATTTTCTTGCGCCATCACCTTGATGAAGGTTTGAAAATTGAATATATCACAGTCAAAGATCCACCCATCTTGTGGAATGGCTTAAAGAAGAGATATGACAACCTGAAGTTGGTCACTCTGCCACAAGCACGATACGATAAGAATCCAAAAGCAAATAGTTTATAAACTATATATTATCGTTGCGGTGGAAACGGGCACTGGTCAAAGGCTTGCCGTATACCATGACATTTGGTTGACCTTTATCAAGCATCTCGAAAGAGTAAACGCCCTGAAACGAATTTTATCTCTGACGACAATTTTGACATCACCCACTTGGATGTGGCAGACTTCTTTGAGCAACCCGAGGGGAAGATAGACCACCTAATCGGTGATGGATCCGTGATGAAAGAAGATGGAGCTATTTGATTTTATTTTACTTATTTGTATTAGTTAGTGAATAAACTAATAGTCATTAGTATTAGCTCGTATTAGTTAGTTCATGATGCAATGTTAGCAGTAGTTCTTTAGAATGTCTTCAATATGCTCAAATATCAATAATATTTTTATTTTCCAGTAGGGGTAATCGACTAGCCTGAAAAACTAGTCGATTATCTAATATTTTCGCATTAAAGCTGAAAAATAATTGATCGACAATCGATTGTCTATGTCTAACAATCTATTGTCGTTAGACAGTGTAATCTGGAATTTTTCAAAAATCATCCACAATCGATTGTCTATGTCTAACAATCGATTGTCGTTAGACAGTGTGATCCGGAATTTTTCAAAATTAATCAACAATCGATTGTCAATGTTGAACAATCGATTGTGTGTGAAAAATGCTTAAACTGAAAATTTTCAAGCTGCATAGTAATCGATTATGGATAACATATCTGATTTTGTTAGTCAACTGTTAGCAGCAGATTTTGAAAATATTATGTGACACAAACGAATTGAACTTGTTTATTCTCATGTTCGTATATTTTCTTTTATATGTCAAACCATGGGAAGTAAATTAATTGAAGGCTCCGGAAGAGCAACTGTAACTCTGCCCAAAGGCACGATGTTTATCTTAGAGAATGCAATATTCTCCTCCAAGTCTAAGAAGAACTTGTTGAGTTTTAATGATATCAATCGCAATGTTCTCCTCCAAGTCTAAAAGGAACTTGTTGAGTTTTAAAGATATCATTCAAAATGGATATCATATTGAGACAATAGATGAGAATAATCTTGAATTCTTCATGAAAACGAGGCTGCCCATTTCGGTTTGGGTTCACGCCATTTTGCATGCAGCAATACTAGTTCGTCGGCTGCCCACTTTGGTTTGGGGTCACGCCATTTTGCATACAGCAATGCTAGTTCGTCTCTGACTGACGAATTAACACAAATATTCCCCGTTGCAATTGGTTTTGGGTCATGAACCTAATATATCCCATTTAAGAATCTTTGGATGCGCAGTATATGTGCCTATAGCACCGCCATCCCGCACCAAAATGGGTCTGCAAAGAAGGTTAGGAATATATGTTGAGGTTGAATCGCCCTCCATTATTCGCTACCTCGAAACATTGACAGGAGATTTGTTCACTGCACGATTTGCAGACTGTCAATTTGATGAGACACTTTTCCCAAAATTAGGGGGAGAAGTTGGTGAAACCAAACGGGAAATTTTGTGGAAAAATGCATCATTATCTCATCTTGATCCACATACCTCTATTTGTGAAATAGGCACAAAAGATTATCCATTTGCAAAGAATAGCAAATCAAATGCCTGACGCATTTATAGATTTGAAAAGGATAACAAAATCACATATCCCCGAAGTGAATGTGACAACATCTGATTCATGAATACATATTCATTATTGGAAGAATATGAACATGAAATTGGTATTAAATATACCACACTCACCCCTAGAAGGAGGTTTGAGATGATACCACACTCACCCCTAGAAGGAGGTTTGAGATGATATATGGCATGAATGATCGTTGGTCACGTACCTATTGTACGCCAAAATGTTTTGGAAATATGACTATTAAAGGACAACGATAATGCAAGAAACATATCTTGCATATAAGTTTGACATGACCATAATGGTATAACTTTCTCTTTAAGAAAGATATTCACCACATGGATGTTGATGAGTCTGTGGTAGTACAAAATTAATTGAGAGCTCTCGAAGAGCCAATTATTACTATGTTGGAGAAACACAATTGAGTATTGTGCTGTAGTAAGTCTTAAAGAAACTTATTCAGTTTCCAAAGTACACGCGAAAGCGATTGATTATATTGAGACTATAAATAAAGGAAGGCTTTGATATCTCCTATTACTACAACTTGTAGCGGGGTAATTTGCATATGAAAAGCTACCCGCTTTGTTCTCCAGTTTGTACTACACAAAAGAAAGAATGCCACAATAAAGTGGATATCTATTGGTATAAAAACCCATGTCATAATAAACCTGAAGTTTATTGATAAGTGCACATGTCATGGTGTAAATTTGAAATTTACCAATATTGATAATTTATTCAGTTGACATTCGTGTTAGCCATCTCATTTGAAGTATGATGTGCAAATTCACATAGGTGAATATCAAAGAACTAGAAGTTCTTGTTCTCAGTAATGAACTGACCAACTAAAGAGTTCGGGTTGAAGCCCATAAACTCTGGAAATATCAAAGGTGAATATGGGCCCATTCACCTGCCATGTATACCACATATGATGCATCTATGATATGGTTACATGCGCAATTGTTATTAACCCGCAGCCTGGCAGTGCTTGCGAGGTAAATCGCTCAGTAATCTAACTTCGAGCATAGTTTCCAGATTCTCTACTCAAGACAGTTCATCTTGATAAGTTGGTTTATATCAAAGTTGGTTTAGCAAGATAATTATTGAGTGCTTCCACTTAATAGCTAAACTGTTTCTTATGAGAACAAAGTTATATATATCAGTTTGATATACGTTGTATACGAGAGTATATTATATTCTCCCCTCACAAGTGGTTCAGGGTCAGGAACCAAATAATTTCATCTTATTATTAATGTGCCGTGTATATTGATATGATAATGCACAAAGATGATTTCCCAAAGTTGAGGAAACAAGTTAGCTTTTCTAACATGAGGGGGAGACATGATAAACACTTGAGAAAAGGTTACATGGGATGAATTATCATTTGTATATGTATATCCCCGAATATCATGATATGAACCTGAAGTTCATAAAAGGGATAATTCAATTGCAACATATTGCAAAGCATGCTATACGCATTTGCTGACCCAAAGAAAGTAACTAAATGGAAGAGATACAATTCAAGAAGAATTGATTCCATATGAAAGACATGTAGTTTTGAACCTATAGTTCAAATGCTTGAAAGTATAAAGTCAAAGGTATGTATAATCAGTTTTCGATATCTTATTTGTCTAGCATGACATGGAAAACTTGATATGCATCTAAAGTCTATTATATGGCTTATATGACTTAACTTGAAAGATTTAAGTTGCTTGAAGCATATGCAATTCTTGGTCGTGAAGTACCACATCCTTAGTACAATTTGTGTACATATGTATCTTGCCATAACTATAAGCATGATGGCATTGAGAATGCATCTATGGAGATATTGAAGTGTTATTCCACGACATCATATGAAGATGTTCATATCTATCAAGAATGATGATTTCCAGGTGCGAAATATTTATTCAAGTCAATATGGTTGATTTATTCATCAAGCATCTACCAAAGATCGTTTTGAAGATGATGCACAAGATTGGAATGCAAATGCTCAAGGATATAAATCGATGTACTCATTAGGGGGAGTCAATGCGCGTTGCACTCTTTTTCCCTTACAAGGTTTTGTCCCACTGGGTTTTCCTTGCAAGGTTTTTAACGAGGCAACCAATAGGCGCATATTCAAACATGTGTACTCTTTTTCCTTACTTTAATTTTTCCCATTGGGTTTTGGTTTTAAGGTTTTATGAGGCACATCATTGAATAGACATTCAAGGGGGAGTGTTATGAAATAGAAGATTCTTACACTTCTATTTAAGGTGAATGTCTTTAATGTACTTAATTAGAGAGATTTTAGAGTTCTATTAGTGGTAGCTAAATCTTCCTCTCCCCTATAAATAGAGGTGCTCCCTACCATTGTAAATCATCCCTTGAGACCCCTCTCAACTCAATAAGAAGAACTCTCTCTACTCTTCTCTCTATTGCTATTGTTCTTGTTATATTGTTCTTGTCTTTTGCTTTAGTTTATAACAATCACCAAATTGTATTGACATTAATTCGTTTCAAAATAGGGGCACTCCAACTATGCTAATCATTTTTTAAACTAAGTAGAGACTTAGTGCTCGTTTGGACATAAAATTTGATGGAAGATTTTTTTAAATTTTTTTTTTTGAAATTAGCATTTGTTCATAACTTTTTGCTTGAAGATATATTTTGAATTTTTTTGAAAATTTAAAAATCTGCAAAAAGCTGTTTTTCAAAATTTTTATTCAAATTACTCACAAAACTTAAAAACAACCCAAACTGAAATTTATGTCCAAACGCAACTCTAAATTTCAAATACTATTTTCACTTGAATATTTTATTTTATTTTTTTTGCCATTTTTTAAATTTTCAAATCTTACGTCCAAACGCCTGCTAAAGATACCAAAAATGAGGTTGAAAATAGAGGAGAGGTGTTTACTTTCAAAAAAAAAAAAATTTGGAAAGAAGAAAGACTTCTAGGAAATGTGTTTAGAAGTTCTGGGAAGGGGAGTTAAGGAGTATATGAGAGTTTTTCTGAGTTGAAATTGATTATAATTATATTAACAAATTAACCATGGATCTGTGAACAATAAATTAAACCAAAGTTAGATATTACTAGAATATTCTAGTAATATCTAACCTTTTTGCTGTCTGGATTATATAGCTTGTACCCTTTTGTCTGTCGACTGTAGCCAACAACAGTCTCCCTCAGAAATACAACCAATACAGCATGGTCGATCACAGAGGCAACGACGTCTACCGGCTCATTTGGAGGATTACGTTGTCGGTAATGATGTTGATACTCTAACTGACGAAGATATTTTGAACTTTGCCTTGTTTTCAGATTGCGATCCTGTGGATTTCAAGGATGCAATTGAAGAAGAACGTTGGGTGAAAGCAATGGAGGAGGAAATCCATTCTATTGAGAAGAATGATACTTGGGAGCTTACCGACCTTCCAAGAGGAAAGAAACCCATTGGAGTAAAGTGGGTATACAAAATAAAGTACAGACCAACGGGAGAAGTCGACAGATACAAAGAAAGGTTAGTTGTCAAAGGCTATAAGCAAAAACTTGGAATTGACTATTTCGAGGTATTTGCTCCTGTTGCTAGACTAGACACAATTCGTTTGATAATTTCTCTAGCTGCTCAAAATAACTGGAGAATTTATCAAATGGACGTTAAGTCAGCCTTCCTAAATGGTGTTCTTGAAGAAGAGGTCTATGTGGAGCAGCCCCCTGGCTTTGTTAAAAGGGGTAATGAAAACAAGGTCTACAAGTTAAAGAGAGCTCTATATGGTTTGAAGCAGGCTCCAAGAGCGTGGTACACACGCATCGACACCTTTTTCGTTGAAAGCGGTTTTCAAAGATGTGCTTATGAGCACACACTATATGTGAAGACTTCCAATGCTGGCGATGTTATGATCGTTGTTTGTATGTGGATGATTTGATCTTCACAGAAAATAATGAGAAGATGATGGCGGATTTCAGGGAGGCTATGATCCATCAGTTTGAGATGACCGATTTGGATCTTATGTCATATTTTCTTGGGATTGAAGTTTCTCAATCAGATAAGGGAATCTTCATATCTCAAAGAAAGTATGCTGGAGACATTCTGAAGAAATTTAAGATGGATGGTGCGAATCCGATTGCGACCCCAGCTGAAGAAAGATTGAGGCTGACGAAGGATGGAACATGTGATCTTGTGAATCCATCCTACTTTAAGAGCTTGGTTGGAAGCTTGAGGTACTTGACCTCAACAAGACCCGACATTGCTTACAGTGTTGGCGTAATAAGCCGATTCATGAAAAGCCACGCCAATCACACTTACAAGCGGCTAAGAGAATTTTGAGATACATTAAAGGAACTCAAGGAGATGGAATCTGCTATCCTAGAGGTGAGTCACTTGAACTTCTTGGATACACTGACAGTGATTGGGCTGGTGATACGATCGAGAGAAAAAGTACTTCCGGCTATGCATTTTTCACTGGTTCGGGTGTGTTTTCTTGGAGTTCAAAGAAACAACCAGTGATAGCATTATCCACTGCTGAAGCCGAGTACATTGCTGCATCAAATGCTGCTACACAGGCGGTATGGTTGAGAAGAATGCTCAGGTTTCTTCAACACAAACATGATGGTCCAACCACGATATTTTGTGACAACCAATCAGCAATCAAGTTGGCGAAGAATCCAGTACTTCATGGTCGCAGCAAACACATTGATATCAAATATCATTTCATTCGAGAAATGGTATGAGAAAATGAGATCCGAATTGGCTACTGCAGAACTGGTGAACAGGTGGCAGATATTTTCACCAAGGCATTGAAGATGGAGACTTTTCTAAAGATGAAAAAGTTATTAGGAATGACCACCTACGAGGCTTTGGTTTAAGGGAGGCAATGTGAATAATAAATTAAACCAAAGCTAGATATTGCTAGAATATTCTAGACTATTCTAAAATAGTCTAGAATGAGCTAGAATGTTCTAGAAGGTTCGAGAACATTATGGAGTTCTCTGGAATATTCTAGAAGATGATAGAAACTCTTTTATGTATAGTAGACAATGTGAGAATATTCTAGAGTAGTGGAATATTCTAGAACATATGAGAAAAGGTAGATATGAATATTGTTTAGGATACTTATATGGAATATTCTAGAATATCGTAGAACATGGAGGTTGATGCCTATAAATAGACTATGACCTCTTCATTTGTAGAATGTACAAAAGGAGTGAAGCAAAGTGTGAGCCCGAGTGTGTACCAAAGTAATCCCTTGTGTAATAAAAGTTGAAGAATTACAAAAGTCTCTTTCCATATAGCTACATATATTAAACCTTCCAAACTACCTCCATTTCTTCATTTATCAACTAAACAAAATCTCTTTCCTTCTTACATTTAAAGGTCTTCTATCTTTAAATTGTTCTCCTACATAATCGGATTTGTTGAGTTCAACTTGCTACATGCCATGTTTATATTAAATCATTAACTATGGATTTTTTCAGTTCAACTTGCAATACTAAGGTTGTAGTATGACTACCGTCTTAAACCAACCTTATTGTTTTCTAACCAGTTTGAACAAGTCCGAAGGAAGATTCTTCTCGAAAGTTAAAGCCCGTTTGACCAAGCTTCTAAAAATAGTTTATTTTAAAAAGAGCTTCTCTTAAAAATACTTTTTTTATGAGAAGTAATTTTTATTTAGCTAATTAATTTGAAAAATATTTTTGAGCAGTAATTAGTGTTTGGCCAAGCTTTTAAGAACGGCTTTTAAGAGTATTTTTCTCAAAAGTGTTTCTCAGAAAAGTGCTTTTAAAGAGAACTATTTTTTTCTGCTTCTCTAAAACTGCTTGTGCTTCTTAAAAGTATTTTTTTTTTCCAAAAGCTTGGCCAAACACCTCAATTTTAGGCCAAAAAAAAAAAAACTTTTGGCCCAAAAAAAGCTTGGCCAAACAGACTATTAGTCCTTGTTCATTTAGGTTTTACTGTACGGTCAATGACGTGAGTGAAAATTAAGAAAAAAAAACTCAAATCTCAACAGAAACAACAAAACGTTAAGTTAATTTTTTTAAATATAGATGTAAGTAGACAAAGTTATTTGATACATGTAATGATAGGAAGTAGCATGTACTGTAAAATAATCGAGATATTATAATAAATGAAAAATAAAAAGTCATGGTCCAATATTCTTAGCTCCTTCATACATCAAAAGTCCAACCATACGAAAATGAGGAGTGCTACTACTCATGTCTTCTCTTTGCTAGTCAATTTCTTATTGATTTATCAAATGGCTAATAACAAGAATGGTGTAAATGGTTCAGTAAATGATGATTGTAACATAGCATGGAGAATAGGAGCAATCATTGATCCAATATCCAGGTAGAAATGGCAGTTCATGAATTTAATGGCCAAAATTCCAAATGTTCAGTGTTAGTTTTCGACTTTGCTTATTTTTCACATGGGAGCTCAAGTCCTGCTGCTTGCATTGGTAATTCCCAATTATTCTTTAATTATCTTCATTTTTGCCTTTTTCTCTTTTTCTTTGTTTTCATTCTCTGTTTGGCAAGGCTTTTAAAAGGAAAAAATTATTTTTAATTAGAATAGTAGCTTTTGAGAAATAAAAGCTTTGTAGGGTTTTGATAGTTTAAAACACTTTAACGTTATAAAAAGTAGTTTTAGTTCATGTTTATTTGTTTTCAATAGATTCTTTTAAGAAATTAATTAATTTTCTGTTGAATATCCCTATGAAGTGTGAATACCGACAGTTTTGAATTATTTGACAATTACTTTCCAAGAACCAAAAGTATTGCTCATCTAATAATTGAAGAATTGCTTTAAAATGAGGAAAAAAACCTATTAGAATATATTGTGTGTATCTTTTTATTATTGGTAAAATATTTCTTCATTATTGTACAGTCCTATAGTTGGTAGGATTCTTTCATTATTGTACAGTCCTATAGTTGGTAGGATTTGATACATCTCTGTACTCTATATATACTTTTGTGAGTAATACGAGAAAATTAATTCTCTCAAAACTCTTTACATGGTATCATACGCCAGTGGCTTATCGCCAAAGAAACCCTAATTCTTCCCTACCCGCGTCACCACCGCCGCTGCACCAATCGGCAGCCCGCCGCCGCCGACCTTCTCGATCCACCGCCTCTCTCCGGCGTCTTGCCGCGCCACCGCTGCACTAACCGGCAGCCCCCTCTATCTCGACGTCGATCAGCGTCTCCTCTGCCTCGCGCTTCATGGTCGCTACGACATCCACCGATCTTCTCCAGCCGATTGCCATCAATGCATCGGCTCAGATCCCACTTAAATTGGATTCCACTAATTACCTGGCGTAGAAATTCCAATTTCGAACCCTTCTTACAGGTTACGACCTCCTCGGCATCTTGGACGGATCGAAGCCGTGCCCACCAGCCACTATCGTCGACAAGGAGATAACTTCCCCCAATCCAGCATGTCCTTACTGGATTCGCCAGGACAATCTTATTCTCAGTGCCATCATCTCGTCGATCACACCGACGATCATCTCCTTTATTGCCGCTGCGGAAACCTCTAAAGAGGCCTGGTACATCCTCACGCGCACATACGACACTGCTTCTCGTGATCGTATCGTGGCTCTCAAACAGCAGCTCCATAATCCGGTAAACGGCTCTAAATCTGTTACTGATTTTATGCACGGTATTCGCGTGATTGTGGATGAATTATCTCTCCTGGGTGTTACTGTTGATTCTGAGGATCTTGTCATTAAGGTTCTAAATGGTCTTGATGATCCGTATATGGAGCTCTCTCATGCTATCCAAGCCCGTGAATCTCCAATCTCTTTTGCTGAATTACATGACAAGCTGTTAAGCATGGAGGATCAGATTACTGCCCGTGCGCCGGCCACCTCCGCCGCATCTGATTTGGCTCCGTCGGCTGCCTTCGTCGTCGGACAGCAATCCGGCCGTAACCGCTTCGGTGGCCGGGGGCGCGGCCGTGGCATCCGTGATTTATCCTCCGGCCGCGGTGGTTACTCCAACAATGGCCAATCTCGCGGGTACAATGGGAAGTGCCAGCTCTGCAGTGAATTTGGCCACTCCGCGCGCTGCTGTCCGTCCTATCCTATTTCCGGCGCAAATCAGCCCCTTACGGTGGACCATTGCCGCGACCAGCATACGTTGCGTCATCTTATCCGGCTGCTCACACAGCCCATCACTCTCCATCCGATTGGATCCTGGACTCTGGTGCCACTCATCACATAACTAATGATCTTGCCAACATGTCTCTTCACAGTCCTTACACTAGTTTCGATGATGTGGTTATTGGTAACGATGAAAGTTTAAAAATTACACATACTGGCCAACTTTTCAGTTATTCATCTCTTTTATTGCCTGGGGCTCTCTGTGTTCCACATATTCGTAAAAATTTGATCTATGTTGCTCAATTATGTCGTCACAATAATGTTAATGTTGTATTTTCTGATACTGATTTTCAGGAGAAGGATCGTCGCACGTGGGCTACACTAGTCAGCGGCCCACGTAGGAACGACGCCTACTACTGGCCGGCGGCTTCCCGTCTACCATCCGCCCTCATGGCACAAAAGCTCCCTGCGTCATTGTGGCATTCTCGGTTTGGTCATCCGTCAGCTAAAATCCTACGTCATATAGTGTCTTCTAGCTGTATAGCGTCCAGTAGTGTGTCTGATTTTGCTTGTGTCTCTTGCAAGCTTCATAAGTGTCATAAGTTACCTTTCTCTGAGTCAAGTTTATCTTCTACTGCTCCGCTGGAGCTTATTTTTTCTGATGTATGGACCTCTCCAATTATTTCTAATGAAGGATTTAAATATTATGTCATTTTTGTTGATCATTTTTCTAAGTACGTTTGGTTTTTCCCTTTACGCCGTAAATCTGATGTCTTACAAACCTTCCCCACTTTTAAGTCCATTGTAATACTTCTCTACTAAAATCATTATTCTGTATACTGATAATGGGAGTGAATTCCTAGCTTTACGCTCTTTTCTTGCCTCCCTTGGCATCTCACATCTCACTTCACCTCCTCATACACCTCAACACAATGGCTATGCTGAACACCGTCACCGTCATATTGTCGATACTGGTCTCACTCTCCTTCATTATGCCTCTGTCCCTCTCATTTACTAGCCTTATGCCTTTGCCACAGCAGTCTATCTCATTAATCGTCTTCCCAAGACAAATCTCTTGATGCTCTCCTCCTTTGAGTCTCTCTTCCATAGGCACCCCAACCTTGCCAAACTGCATGTCTTCGGCTGTCAATGCTTCCCTTGGCTTCGACCCTACACCTCACACAAAATGGAACCCAAATCTCGTGCATGTATCCTCTTCAGCTACTCATCTACTCAAAGCGCATATGTATGCTTTGATCCCTCAACGTCTAAAATCTTCGTCTCGCATCATGTCACCTTCCATGAAGATATCTTCCCGTTCTCCAAATTGTCTAACCCCGAGTCTCCACCCGTACCTATTCCGGTCCCCTAGAAGTCCTTTCGCTGCCTCCGCCAGTACCTGCCGCCGCTCCCACTAGCGATCCTTCACCGGACGCACTGCCGGCGCCAACGCCCGGGCCACCAGCGCCTCTTACGGCACCGCCAGCGGCCCCCGCCGCCGCTACACCCACTATGCCGCTACCTTCATCCTCTCAGGGTGGTCATCACATGCAAACTCGCAGCAAAAATAACATCTTTACGCCCAACAAGAAGTTTGGTATGTCTGCTGTATCCTCTCCAGTTGTTACAGAACCTCAGACTTTGTCTAGTGCTATGTCTGATGAGCGCTGGCACACTGCTATGTCATTTGAGTTTGATGCTCTGCTACGAAATGGCACCTAGGATCTTTTCCCACCTGATTCTTCACAGAATGTTGTGGGCTGCAAGTGGGTTTATCGTATCAAACGAAAGCCTGACGGTAATGTGGATAAGTTCAAAGCCTGACTTGTTGCGAAAGGCTTTCATCAGCGACCAGGTGTCGACTCCAGGAGACTTTCAGTCTGGTTATTAAGCCGGCAACTGTGCGTTTGGTTCTTAGTCTAGCTGTATCCAAGGGCTGGCCTCTTCGTCAAATGGATGTGAACAATGTCTTTCTCCATGGGAGGCTTACAGAGGATGTCTATATGGCATAACCACCGGGTTTTGTTGACAAAGCATATCCATCTTATGTCTATAAGTTACAGAAAGCTATTTATGGTCTCAAACAGGCACTCCGGGCATGGTACAGTGAGCTCCGCCAATGCCTTTTGGCCATGGGTTTCGTCAACACTACCTCTGACACTTCGCTCTTCGTCTTTCAGCATTCTGGTATTACAGCCTATTCTTTGGTATATGTTGATGATCTCATATTAACTGGTAATGACTCTGCCTTCTTGAGCCGTGTGATTGACTCTCTTGGGACTAAATTTTCTCTTAAAGACATGGGTGATCTAAGCTACTTTCTTGGTGTTGAGGTTCTGCGCAGCTCCAAGGGGTGTTTTCTTTCTCAGTGTAAGTATGTTTTTGATCTTTTGACTCGTCATAATATGCTGGAATCCAACCCTGTTCAGACGCCAACAGCGGCGTCCACCCGCCTTCATCTGGCCGACAGCTCGGCTCCTGCCGACGCATCCGCCTATCGACAGGCCATTGGGGCCCTCCAGTATCTCTCCTTCACTCGTCCAGATATCTCCTTTGCTGTGAATAAACTCTCAGAGTTCATGCACGCTCCTACTGTCACTCATTGGGGTGCAGTTAAGCGCCTCTTCCGGTATCTGAATGGGACGCGTGACTTCGGAGTCTGGCTGCGTCCTTCATCTGCTATACCTCTGCATTGTTTCTCTGATGCTGATTGGGGTGGAAACTGTGATGACCGCTCCTCAACTGGTGCCTATGTTGTCTTTCTGGGGCCTAATCCTAGTTCCTGGAGCTCCAAAAAGCAGCTTTCCGTTGCACGATCTTCTACTGAGGCTGAATATCGTGCCATTGCTTCTGCTGCCGCTGAAGCCCGTTGGCTTCACTCACTGCTGCGCGAGCTTCATGTCCCTCTTTCGATTTCTCCTGTCATTTACAGCGACAACATTGGCGCCACTTACCTCTGTGCCAATCCTGTGTTTCATTCGCGCATGAAACACATCTCCATTGATTATCACTTTGTTCGTCAATTGGTTCAGAATGGAATTCTTCGTGTTGCTCACGTATCATTTGCTGATCAGCTTGCTGATGCTCTCACCAAGCACTTATCTCGTCCTCGTCTTCTTCTGCTGATGTCCAAGATTGGCGTGTCCTCCGGCCCTCCATCTTGAGGGGGGCGTATTAGAATATATTGTGTGTATCTTTTTATTATTGGTAGAATATTCCTTCATTATTGTACAGTCCTATAGTTGGTAGGATTTTATTTTTTTCATTATTGTACAGTCCTATAGTTGGTAGGATTTGATACCTCTCTGTACTCTATATATACTTTTGTGAGCAATACGAGAAAATTAATTCTCCCAAAACTCTCTACAAAACCAACCCAAAAAATGAGAAGAAAAAAAAAAGATAAATAGTAATCCTTGTCTATTAATAAACTAAATTTAAAAATTAAATCAAATGTATGTTATTTATAACTTGCTAATCTTCTTATAATTTTATTAATGTTTTCAAGACCCCCGCGGGCCTGATTTACTAGTTTGTATATAATTCAGAACCATGTTCAATCTTCCTAATTTTTCGAAGGAAAAAAATATTCTATTAGTTTCAAATTGAGTGTTGAATTTTCTACTTTCGTGTGTCAAAATAGAATTACTCGTTTTGTTTACTATTTTAATGAACAAAAACATACAGGGCAATATACACTATATATACACCTATATTATTAAACAATTCATTCGTGATCCTTTTCCTAATAACACGACAAATGAACGTTAAATAATATAATATATATTATGAAATAATATAAAAGACAAGAACAATAATGCAAGAACAAGAGCAATAGAGAGAAGAGTAGAGAGAGTTCTTCTTATTGATACTTAGAGAATGTTAAGAGTGATTTACAATGGTAGAGGGCACCTCTATTTATAGGGAGGAGGATGATTTAGCTACCAAGAATAGAACTCTAGAATCTCTCTAATTAAAGACATTCACCTTAAATAGAAGTCTATTTATAACACTCCCCCTTGAATGTCTATTCAATGATGTGCCTCGTTAAAACCTTAAAACAAAACCCAATGGGAAAAAATTAAAGTAAGGAAAAAGAGTACACATGTTTGAATATACGCCTATTGGTTGCCTCGTTAAAAACCTTGCAAGGAAAACTCGGTGGGACAAAACCTTGTAAGGGAAAAAGAGTGCAACACGCCTTAACTCCCCCTGATAAGAACATCAATTTATGTCCTTAAGTCTTCGCATCCCGATCTTGTGAACTAGCTTCTTGAAGGTTGACTTTGGTAGAGATTTTGTGAACAAATCAGCCATATTGTCGCTTGAACGAATCTGTTGAACATTGATATCACCATTCTTTTGAAGATCATGTGTGAAGAATAACTTTGGTGAAATATGCTTCGTTCTATCTCCTTTTATGAATCCTCCCTTCAATTGGCCTATGCATGCTGCATTGGCGCCACTTACCTCTGTGCCAATCCTGCGTCCTACATCTGCTATACCTCTGCATTGTTTCTCTGATGCTGATTGGGGTGGAAACTGTGATGACCGCTCCTCAACTGGTGCCTATGTTGTCTTTCTGGGGCCTAATCCTATTTCCTGGAGCTCCAAAAAGCAGCTTTCCGTTGCACGATCTTCTACTGAGGCTGAATATCGTGCCATTGCTTCTGCTGCCGCTGAAGCCCGTTGGCTTCACTCACTGCTGTGCGAGCTTCATGTCCCTCTTTCGATTGATCCTGTCATTTACAGCGACAACATTGGCGCCACTTACCTCTGTGCCAATCCTGTGTTTCATTCGCGCATGAAACACATCTCCATTGATTATCACTTTGTTCGTCAATTGGTTCAGAATGGATTTCTTCGTGTTGCTCACGTATCATTTGCTGATCAGCTTGCTGATGCTCTCACCAAGCACTTATCTCGTCCTCGTCTTCTTCTGCTGATGTCCAAGATTGGCGTGTCCTCCGGCCCTCCATCTTGAGGGGGCGTATTAGAATATATTGTGTGTATCTTTTTATTATTGGTAGAATATTCCTTCATTATTGTACAGTCCTATAGTTGGTAGGATTTTATTTTTTTCATTATTGTACAGTCCTATAGTTGGTAGGATTTGATACCTCTCTGTACTCTATATATACTTTTATGAGCAATACGAGAAAATTAATTCTCCCAAAACTCTCTACAAAACCAATCCAAAAAATGAGAAGAAAAAAAAAAGATAAATAGTAATCCTTGTCTATTAATAAACTAAATTTATAAATTAAATCAAATGTATGTTATTTATAACTTGCTAATCTTCTTATAATTTTATTAATGTTTTCAAGACCCGCGCGGGCCTGATTTACTAGTTTGTATATAATTCAGAACCATGTTCAATCTTCCTAATTTTTCGAAGGAAAAAAATATTCTATTAGTTTCAAATTGAGTGTTGAATTTTCTACTTTCGTGTGTCAAAATAGAATTACTCGTTTTGTTTACTATTTTAATGAACAAAAACATAAAGGGCAATATACACTATATATACACCTATGTTATTAAACAATTCATTCGTGATCCTTTTCCTAATAACACGACAAATGAACGTTAAATAATATAATATAGAGATTGTTTATGAAGAGAAGAGAAGTGAGTAAACAAGTTTAGATTACCAAATTTAATTATATATCCTCTTACAAAATCATTCAAGAAAATATAAATATTCAAAAGTCAACAGTACTTCTTTATACTAATTAGCTATATCCTTTCACATCAAAGAAAAAAAATTAATGTGTTTGGACTGTCATTAGATTGGTTATTAGATCCTCTAACTACTTCTACGATATATTACTATAATATCCTATAGATCCTCCCACGCAAATTATTGACCTTTGGGTGGGAGGTAAAGCTGAATATACAACATATTTAACTGAACTCACAATTTTAACGTTTGTCTCATAACATATAAATTTGTCAAAAAGATAAATAATATGCATAGATATTTATAAATACAAAAATAAATTGTGATCATCCTCAATCCAATTACTCTAAATCTTTTACTCCCGTCTAAACGGAGGCGCAGTATAATACTTTCAGTGCAGTCTGAGGCGAATCCAGAATTTAAACTCTATAAATTTAACTTTCAAAATTTTAACATTGAACGCATTATCTATTTAAAGTTGTAGGTTCGTTCTACTACTTCCTTCATCTTAATTTATGTGAACATATTTTCTTTTTAGCCCTTGTCAAAAAGAATAACCGTTTTCCTTATTTGAAAATAATTTACTTTTATGCAATGATCTATATATCTACACAAAATATATGTGTCTCATTTATACCACATGTTCAAAAGTCTTCTCTCTTTTCTTAAACTTTATCCTCAGTCAAATGGGTTCACATAAATTGAAACGGATAGAGTATTTTCAAATATGTACACCATGTCAAAAGTTATTGTTTGAATTGAACCCGTCCTCAACACGCTACGTCCACCCCGAATGCAGCTTTGGTGAACTAACCTTAAAATTTTGCAGCAACATATCTTGTCAACAAGAAGCAAGTGCATGCAATTCTTGGACCATTGACACAACAAGAAGCTGTTCTATTTTCTGAATTTGATGAATCCTACAAACGCATCCTCATTATTTCTTTAAGTCCGATTGTTAAAGTTGGCCCAAATTCTAAACAAGCCCATTATACAAAATTTGCTAGAGAATTCCACTAATATCTAGAGAATTCCACTTATATCTAGAGAATTCCACTAATATCTAGTCAAGGAATTTGGTAGAAAGTTCCATTGAAAAAAATCTTGCTATTTTTCTTTCCTCCACCAACTATAAATATATGATGGTGTGGTCATCATTTGTAGGACAATCAAAATAAGCCATATGATCTACAAAGTCTTATACCTCTACTACACCTAAAAGCCTTTCACCTCATAAATTTCCTCCTTGTAATATAATCCACTATTCTTCTAATACTCCACTTTTGTACTCTCATATTTTAAACATAGTGGAATTATTTTTCATTGCTCGTGTGTTTCTTCTAGCTTATTGCTTGTCTTACATTCTCTATTTATTTTCTCGATTCACATACATTTCCGCTACGCTTTTAAACCCAACAAGTGGTATCAGAGCTAAAGGTTTATAATGTCGACCGTTACAAAGTTCGATATCGAGAAATTTGATGGTAAGATAAGCTTTAGCATCTGGAAAATCCAGATGCAAGCCGTTCTTGTTCAGAATGGATTAAAAAAGGCTCTTGGTACAAAACCTTCAACGATGACTGACGAGCAATGGCAAGAGTTGGATGAGAAAGCCATGTCGGCAATCCAACTATGCTTAACTAAGGAGGTGTTACGCGAGGTGGTACACGAGACGACTACGGCTGCCTTATGGTTAAAGCTCGAGTCTCTTTATATGACTAAAAGCCTCGCTAATAAACTTCGTCTCAAAGAGAGGATATATACAATTCGTATGGCCGAAGGTACGTCCATCCAATCTCATCTTAATGAATTCAATTCTATCATCATTGATCTTGAGAATTTGGATGTTAAAATTGATGATGAGGATAAGGCTGTATTATTAATTGTCTCTCTACCTCCCTCTTACAAACACTTCAAGGAAATTATGTTATATGGTTCTAGTGATACTATTTCTTTTGAAGATGTAAAATCACACTTACTCTCAAAAGAAAAATTTGACCTTGAAGTGAATAATGAAGATAAAGCTGAAGGATTAAATGTAAGAGGGAGGTCTCATGAAAGAGGAAATACACATAAAAAGAAATTTCGATCTAAATCTAGGGGACGTAAACCTAATGTTACATGTCGCTATTGTAAGAAACTAGGGCACGATATTTCTGAATGCTTCAAATTAAAAAATAAGAAGGAAAAAGAAGATAAATCTAAACAGCCCCAAAAAACCCCTGAAGCTAGTTTCATTGAAACTGACTCGGAAGGTGACTCAGTGTTACTTGTAACCTCTGAAAAAAGGAGTTTTAATGAATGGATACTTGATTCTGCCTGCACCTATCATATGTGTCCTCATAAGGATTGGTTTACCACATATGAACCTGTCGATTGTGGTACCGTCTTAATGGGAAATGACGTTTCCTGTAAGGCAATTGGCATAGGTTCAATCAAAATCAAGACTCACGATGGTGTTGTCAGGTCTTTAACTAAGGTTCGCCATATTCCTGATTTAAAACGCAATCTAATTTCACTGGGTACTCTTGAGTCTCTTGGTTATAGATTCTCAGCTGAAGGTGGAGTTCTGAAAGTCACTAAAGGTGCCCTAGTTATCATGAAAGCCACTAGGAGTGGTACTCTATATGTCTTGCAAGGACATACAGTGACAGGCTCTACAGCCATTTCATCCTCACTACCTGATTCTAATCTTACTCATTTGTGGCATAAACGCCTTGGCCATATGAGCGAGAAAGGCATGAACATCCTGAGTAAACGTGGACTTCTCGGCTCACCCAGCATGGGTAAGCTAGAATTTTGTGAGCACTGTGTCTACGGGAAACAAAAGAAAGTAAGTTTCTCTACTGCTACTCACAGAACTAAGGGTATTCTTGACTATGTCCACTCTGATTTATGGGGACCTTCTAAGGTCGCCTCTTATTCTGGAAAACGCTACTTCATGTCTATAATTGATGATTTCTCTCGTAAAGTCTGGATTTACTTCTTAAGGCATAAAAATGAGGCTTTTCCTAATTTCAAGAAGTGGAAAGCTCTTGTTGAGAACCAGACTGGGAGAAAAATCAAAAAGCTCAGGACTGGTCGTGGCATGGAGTTTTGTGATGGAGAATTTGAAGAGTTCTGTGCAAAAGCTGGCATTGCTAGACACAAGACATTACCTCGCAAGCCTCAGCAGAATGGCGTAGCAGAACGTATGAACCGAACTCTTCTTGAGAGAGCTCGGTGTATGATCTCCAATGCTGGATTATGGAGTCGCCGCTATCTATGGACGGAAGCTATATCTACAGCCGCATATATTGTAAACCGTTCTCCACACTCTTCTATTGACTTCAAAATCCCGGAGGAAGTATGGTCAGGTACAACCGTTGACTACTCTTTCCTTAAAGTTTTTGGTTGTATCGCTTATGCTCATATAAATGATGGCAAATTAGCTCCTAGAGCTGTTAAATGCATTTTCATTGGATATTCCTATGAATCTAAAGGTTATAGATTATGGTGTCTCGAGTCTAAGAAAGTGATTCTTACTCGAGATGTTACTTTCAATGAAAATGCTACTATCAAATCCTCTGGTTTGGAGTCTTCTATTTCATCTCCTAACACAGATAACCAGGATGATGTTAGTAAGAAGGTGGAGTTGGAAATGAGTAGTCAGTTTCCTACGGCTGAAAATGATGCTTCCTCAAGTCCTCATTCTAGCCATAATAATCAAGATCATGACCACAGTTCTCCAATTACAGCTGAATCAAGCCAGTCACAAAGCCCTCATCAACAATCAGATTACAATCTGATCAGGGATCGTTCAAAAAGGCCTATTGTAAGGTCATCAAAATATTCTGAAGATGAATATGTGCTTGCTTATGCACTCTCAGTTGGTGGAGAAACTGCAGTAGGAGTGGAGCCATCCTCTTATTCAGAAGCCATCTCTGGTCCTGATTCCTCTAAATGGCTTGTGGCAATGAAAGAAGAAATCGAAAGTCTTCATAAGAATGGCACATGGGATCTGGTCGAGCTGCCTAAAGACCGAAAAACAATCACCTGCAAGTGGATTTACAAGCAGAAAGAAGGCATTCCAGGAGTTGAACCTGCAAGATGGAAGGTACGCCTAGTTGTCAAGGGATGCCATCAAAAAGAAGGTATCGATTTTAATGAGATCTTCTCTCCTGTTGTTCGTCATACCTCTATTCGAGTCCTTCTTGCAATGGTTGCTATGTTTGACATGGAGTTAGAACAACTCGATGTAAAAACTGCATTTCTACATGGTGATCTTAAAGAAGAGATCTATATGAGGCAACCTGAAGGATTCGTCGTTCCTGGAAAAGAAAATCTAGTATGTCGCTTAAAGAAATCCTTATATGGTCTAAAACAAGCTCCCAGGCAATGGTACAAAAGATTTGACTCATTCATGATCAAACAAGGCTACATACACAGTCAGTATGATCATTGCGTCTACTTCCGACAGTACGAAGGAGTCTATATCTATTTACTTCTATATGTGGATGATATGCTTATAGCATCGCGAGATAAATCATTGATTGACAACCTGAAGACTCAGCTTAACAAGGAGTTCGAGATGAAGGATCTTGGTGCAGCAAGAAAAATTCTCGGCATGGAGATTCATCGAGATCGACAAGCTGGGAAATTATTTCTATCTCAGAAGAAATATCTTCAAAAAGTTCTTGATAAGTTTGGCATGAGTAACTGTAAGTCTGTTTCTACTCCTCTTGCTGCTCATTTTAAGCTATCATCTGCATCTTGTTCACAAACGGAGGAGGAACTTGAAAAAATGTCAAGAATTCCATATGCTAGTGCTGTCGGGAGTCTTATGTATGCTATGGTCTGTACTAGACCTGACCTAGCATATGCAGTGAGCATGGTAAGCAGGTATATGCACAACCCTGGAAAGGAGAATTGGAATGCTGTTAAATGGATATTCCGTTACCTTAAAGGTACTACAGATCTGGGGTTGGTCTTTGATAAGAACTTAACAACTTCTACTGATGTTGTTGGATTCGTTGACTCTGACTATGGTGGTGATCTTGACCGTCGAAGGTCTCTCTCTGGTTATATCTTCACTCTTTGTTCGGGAGCAATAAGTTGGAAGGCTCAATTGCAACCGATAGCTGCTCTTTCCACTACTGAGGCTGAGTATGTCGCAGCAGCTGAAGGTATAAAGGAGGCTACATGGTTGCGAGGTCTTGTTATGGATCTTGGCATATCACAAGGAGTCACAGTGGTATACTCTGATAGCCAAAGTGCTATCTTTCTCACCAAGAATGATGCTTACCACTTCAAGACCAAACATATCTCCGTCAAATATCATTATGTCAGAGATATTATTGCTCAAGGTGAAATTGTGGTTAATAAGGTTCATACTTCAGAAAATCCAGCAGACATGCTCACCAAGTCACTACCTTCCACTAAGTTCGATCACTGCTTGGATTTAGTGGGAATTCATTCTTAGATCTTTTTATGGCTCCTACGAATTTGTTCCAAGGTGGAGATTGTTAAAGTTGGCCCAAATTCTAAACAAGCCCATTATACAAAATTTGCTAGAGAATTCCACTAATATCTAGAGAATTCCACTTATATCTAGAGAATTCCACTAATATCTAGAGAATTCCACTAATATCTAGTCAAGGAATTTGGTAGAAAGTTCCATTGAAAAAAATCTTGCTATTTTTCTTTCCTCCACCAACTATAAATATATGATGGTGTGGTCATCATTTGTAGGACAATCAAAATAAGCCATATGCACTACAAAGTCTTATACCTCTACTACACCTAAAAGCCTTTCACCTCATAAATTTCCTCCTTGTAATATAATCCACTATTCTTCTAATACTCCACTTTTGTACTCTTATATTTTAAACATAGTGGAATTATTTTTCATTGCTCGTGTGTTTCTTCTAGCTTATTGCTTGTCTTACATTCTCTATTTATTTTCTCGATTCACATACATTTCCGCTACGCTCTTAAACCCAACAAGATAGCCATATATTCTCCTCAACTAGTTTTCCGCAAGGTCCACCTTCACTTGTCCAAATGAGTGACGATGTTAAGTCCCAAATGCATTGCATTGCTGCCTTAATTGGCCATTTCAAGTGGCGAAAAGTGATAGCTTTATATGAAATTATTAACAACTTCTCCAATATGGATTCTGGACTTATTACTCACCTCTCAGATTCACTTAAAGTTGTTGACTCTACTGTTGAAGATCACTTGGCTTTTCCTCCTTTACTCTTTCTTTCAAATTCAAAATCATTCATTAAAGAAGAGCTGGAGAAGTTGAAAACAAAGAGTGTTAAAGTTTTTGTGGTGGTACAGTGTTCTTTAGACTTTGCTTTAGTTCTTTTTGAGAAAGCAACAGAAATGGAAATGATGGGGAAAGATTATGTATGGATTATTTCAGATAATATGGCAAGTTTTCTTGACTCTGTTGAACCTTCTCTTTTACTGAATATGCAAGGTGTAATTGGATTTAAGTCGAACGTTGACGACAGAAGTGAATCTTTTAAACAGTTTAATGCCAAATTCAGGAGAAAGTACAGATCAGAATATCCTGAAGAAGAAGAAGAAGGAGGAGGAAACCCAAGTCCTAGCTTTTATGCACTTAGGCCTTATGATGCAACTTGGGTAATTGCTAAGGCCGTGAAAAGTTTATCAGAAGTAAAAAGCAGTTCAAGTGAACTAGTGAAAACCATTTTGTTGAGTGATTTTGAAGGTTCAAGTGGGAAAGTTAGTTTCAAGAATGGAATAATATTCCAAAAGCCAATATTTAAGATCATTAATGTGATTGGAAAAAGTTATAGAGAAGTGTCATTTTGGTCACCAGAGTTTGGTTTTTTTAATGACTTTGTTGAATATAATGGAGTGAAGTTGAAAATAGGAAATGGTTTAGGTGGGGCTTTAGAGTCAATTTTGTGGCCAGGTGGTAAGCAAACAGTTCCAAAAGGATGGAGTATAGGAGGCCTAGAAAAACCAGTCAAGATTGGTGTACCTGCAAAGGGTGCATTTAATCAGTTTGTGACAGTGAATTTTAATCAAGAAAGGAATGAGACTATAATTGGTGGATTTTCAATTCATGTTTTTGAAGCAGTTGTGAGACAACTTCCTTACTATTTGCCCTATGTGCTTGTTCCTTTTATGGTACTTATGATGAAATGGTGGTAGGAGTTTCTAACAAGGTATGTCATATATACCACTCTTTAACTTATCCACAGCTTCAACTTTTGGCCATGGATTTTGGGTACATTTTTTCAGAATAAATTGAACACGCTATTTGGTCATGGAACATGATCAGGTTTTTTAAAAAAAATGAATATTTTTCCAAGTTTCATAAAACTAGGTTAGAGTATTTTTTAGGTGAAATTTTTCTTCCACTTGTAAAACTAAGTTCTTTTCAAATAAAATACATGTTCAAACATAATTTAACTTTCAAAATTATCTTTCAACACAACTTCAAAAACCTTTTTCTCAAGTTTCACCTAATTTATGTCTAAATACTAGCTCGGTGCTTAGCATTTCCCAATAAATTTTGGTCCAAATCTTCAAATCTTGAAAAAGGTCCACATCTATTCCTTCACTATATGAAATAACCTAATGTTGCTCTTCGTTATACTTTAGTGTCATTCGTACCCTTGTCATTGGCAAATTGTCTCATGTTCTTGACTTTAACGAAGCTCCAGCATGAGCTGGGTGGTCTCCACGTGTCAGTGTACTTCAAGGAAAAAAGGTCGAAATTTTAACCATATGCTTTTAACTATGGTTTAAGATTACCATCCATAAATACTTCAGGGAAATATAGTAAGGTCATGAATAGACATTTTGCTAATAGCAATTGTTAAAAGGACCCAACTTATAATAGAACCCTTAAAATTTTCATCATCAAACAGTAAAGTCTGATTTCATATGACTAGAAGATCATGAGTTCGAGGCGTGGAAACATCATCTTGCAGAAATGTAGAATAAGACGACGTGCAATAGACCTTTGTGGTCCGATCCTTCCCCGGACCTCGCACCGGGCTTCCCCTTTTTAAACAGCAAAGTCTGCTTCTTGGAGCTCATCGTTGCTAGTGAATTTGTATTTTAACATCTATAAATACGTACCAGTTCATGAAATGGAATCTGGATGCAGCAGTAGGTGATACAGAAATAATGGCTGATCGCTATGAGTATGCAGAATTTTCACAACCCTATATTGACTCTGGACTGGTCATGATTGTGACTGAAAGAACAATACTCAAAAAGCCTCATTTTATTGTTTTAAAGGCATTCAAGTTGAAGTTATGGATTCTGCAGGCAGTGATGAGCATGTCCACAGGGGTTGTCATCTGATTAAATGAATACGTAAATAACAACCCTGACTTCAGTGGATCTTTCCCTCAGCTTATTGGATCCATGCTTTGGTTTTCGGTCACTGTTCTCTCTTTTTCACAAAGTAAGTTTCTCATGAAGTCTGGTTAGCTGTCAGATTCATTATTTACTTTCTCTAGCCAGTATACATTAATTATATTATACCCATGTTATATAATGGATTAGACATATATTATACATTTGTCGGTGATTATAGTTTAAGTGGTTGAATGGATGACTATTTAGGTTAATTCTTCAATACACAACATTATACATCTCAGGTAAAATGATCAAAAATCATCTACTCTACTATAGGAAATTTTCTTAAATTTATCTTCCATTGTACTTTGAGGCTGTTTATATTCTTGTCGTTCGTAAATTGTCTCATATTTGATCTTGACCCTTACGGAACACCAATCTGAAGTATAACTGAAGGTAATTATACACTATAGTCAAAAGCAGAGGGATAAACTTGGACCAACAAGTACAAGAGGATTTGTTAACAGCTGTATACGATGGTTAAGTTGTTGGAATGAATCCAAATAAAACACTTTAGCCTTCATATCGAATTACTTGGAATAACAACATAAGTGGAAGCGTACCTGAATCCATAAGTGGAAATCTTTAGTCCTTCTTGAAGATTGTCCAAGGTGTGCCTTTGAGGAGCTCCTTGATCCTTCCTTTAAGATTGTCATAAAGTTTTTGCTTTCACAAGAATATATCCAAGACCAAAAAGGAGGATTGGTTTTCCACTTGATATGCAAGACCAAAATGCTCTCTAGTTTCAATGGGAGGAAGAAGAGAATGTCTTGCATTCTTATGGGAACCATAACCCCCCTCTTATAACATATGAGTTATGAAACTCAAAAGTCATAAGCATGTAACCATGGTTACATGTGTGTAACCTTAGTTAGCCCATCATTAACTAAGGTTACCCTTTTGGGTATCTACACATTAGTCCTACACTTTATATGACAATATATTGGCCCCCTTAACAATGTCCATAAGACCACCAATTTAGGCCAAACCAAAAGATAGCACATAACATATAATTAATCCATATATTGTTCATATGTATGTAGATATAAGTCCATATATCTAACAATCTCCCACTTGGACGAGATACTCATACATATGTACAAACCTTAGCATTATATGTTACATTATAACCTTATGAGCTCAGAATTGCTATCATAATAAAATTCTCATGAACAATCCGGTCCATCAATCATACCAACATAGGATCTAAGAGCTCTTAATTACTCTTGCGTAACTAGAACCAACATAGATCACGTATATCAATATAACCAACGACATGGATCAAGTATAGGTGTGTAGCATGGAAATAACATAAAGTGTGGTCTGAAATAGAATGCTGGTTCTCTTTATTGAGATCAATCATAAACCTTAAGAGTACATACAACTTTAAAACTGAATATCTGCAGATATAACGTTAAAACTGAATTACTGAATGTAATGGACAATACATAATTGTATAGTACAAACTCCCACTAAAATTCATAATCCTTAACTGATTTGACACCCATGCAAGCAATATGCTCATAAAATACTTTTGGTGTCAATCCCTTAGTGAGCGGATCCGCAATCATGGAGTTTGTACTTATGTGCTCTATGCACAATTGTCCATTCTGTACTCTTTCTTTAACAACCCGAAATTTGACGTCCATATGTTTTGCTTTCGTCAAACTACTGTTGTTGTTAGCATAAAGGACTGCTGATCTGTTGTCGAATAATAGCCTAAGTGGCTTTTTAATGCTGTCAACTATGCGCAGTCCACTAACTAAATTCCGCAGCCATAATGCCTCATTGGATGCTTCATAACATGCCATGAATTCCGCTTCCATAGTGGAAGTGGCCTTAAGGGTTTGCTTGATGCTTCTCTAAGAGATAGCACTGCCAGCAAGCATGTAAATATAGCCTGATGTAGACTTCATACTATCCTGACATCCAGCAAAATCGGAGTCGGTATACCCGATAATCTCAAGCTGGTCCGATCTCCGATATGTAAGCATGTAATCCTTTGTTCTCTGTAAGTACCTCATGACCCTTTTGGCTGTCTTCCAATGGTCCATTCCCGGATTGCTTAGATATCTGCCTAGCATCCCAACAATGTATGCTATATCAGGTCGTGTACATACCTGAGCATACATCAGACTACCTACAGCCGAAGTATAAGGTGTCTTCTCCATTTCCGAAGTTTCAAAATTATTATTTGGGCACTGTTTGAGACTAAACTTGTCTCCCTTAGCAACAGGGGTGTTGCCTGGTTTTACAATCCTGCATGCCAAATCTTTTAAGAACCTTATTGATATAGCCCTTTTGTGACAGACCGAGAACACCTTTGGAGCGATCTCGTTGTAGCTGAATTCCTAATACAAAAGAGGCATCACCAAGATCTTTCATTTCAAATTTCTTTGAAAGAAATTTCTTAGTTTCATGAAATAATGCTATATCATTACAGGCAAGCAGTATGTCATCGACATATAAAACCAGAAAAATATATTTACTCCCTCTGAACTTATGGTATATACAGTCATCAGCAATATTCGGTTCAAAACCAAAAGATGTAATGACTGCATGAAACTTATAATACCATTGACGGGAAGCCTGCTTGAGCCCATAGATGGATTTCTTTAATTTGCAAACCCTTTTCTTTGATTCTTCCGAAACAAAGTTTTCAGGTTGCACCATATAAATTGTTTCCTCAATTTCACCATTGAGAAACGTTGTCTTAGCATCCATCTGATGAAGTTCAAGATCAAAATGTGATACTAGTGCCATTATAGTCCTGAAAGAGTCTTTCGATGAAACTGAAGAGAAAGTCTCTTTATAATCAATGCCTTCCTTTTGAGTGTAGCCTTTTGCGACAAGACGAGCTTTATACTTAATGACATTGCCCCTTGAATCCCTCTTGGTTTTAAATATCCATTTACAACCAATCGGTTTAATACCTTCGGGCAATGTAACAAGCTCCCAAACGTCGTTATCGCTCATAGACTTCATCTCATCATTCATGGCATCAATCCACTTTTGAGAGTTAGAACCCTTAATGACTTGACGGAAGTTGATTGGATCATCTTTCTCAAGTCCAATATCACTTTCTTGTTCTTGGAGAGATACAACATAATCATCCGGAATTGCATTTCTCCTCTCTCTAGTGGATCTTCTTAATGGAACTTCAGTTTCTTGAGGTTGTTGAGTTTGATTTTCATTAGTAATATGAGGAACTTGATTGGGGAGATTTTCGAGATTGTCTTGAACTGGAGTTGTGTGATCCATGTCAGGAATGAGAACACCCTGACCAAGATCAACAACTTGAGGGAAAGACACATGTTCTTCCTCAAAGACAAAATCTCTAATAACTTTATCTCCCCACCCCCCAAACTCAATATCCTCAAAAACCTAGCATTACCCGTCTCAAAAATAGTTCTAGAAGTAGGATCATAAAACTTAAACCCCCTGGATCTTTCAGAGTATCCAACAAAATAGCTACTAACCGTTTTAGCATCCAGTTTCTTTTCTTTCGGCTTATAAGGCCTTGCCTCAGCTGGACAACCCCAAATGTGTAAGTGCTTAATACTGGGTTTATTCCCAGTCCAAAGTTCATATGGGGTTTTGATTGTAGCTTTAGTTGGAACTCTATTAAGAATATAAGCTGCGGTTTTTTAATGCTTCTCCCCAGAGTGAGTTTGGCAAAGTAGTACGACAAATCATACTTCTTACCATATCCTTAAGGGTCCGATTTCATCTCTCAGCTACACCATTCATAGTAGGACTGCCTGGCATACTGAGGGACGATCCCACACTCATCTAGGAATTTAGCAAATGGCCCTGGACGTTGTTCACCTGAACCATCATATCTACCATAGTATTTACCACCACGGTCAGATCTAATGGATTTAATCCTTTTGCTTAGTTGATTTTCAACTTTAGCCTTATATGATTTGAACATGTCTATGGATTGGGACTTTTCATGAATAAGATATAGGTACCCATAACGAGAGTAATCGTCTATGAATGTGATAAAGTATTGTTGACCATTCCTACAAGGAGTAGGGAATGGCCCACAAATATCCGTATGTATCAATTCTAAGACATCCTAAGCTCTCTTAGCACCTAATCTCGTCTTGTTTGTTTGTTTTCCCTTGATACACTCAACACAAATATCCGAATTTGAGGAATCAAGAGAATCAAGAATTCCATCTGACACGAGTTTCTGAATTCTTTGAATGGATATGTGACCCAAACGTTTGTGCCAGAGTGATAACGAATTCTCATTAGTTAATTTTCTTTTGGTACCACTTGAACTTGTATGCAAAGTTTCATTATGTGAGGTTATTATATCAACCAAATATAGGCTATCATATGTTGATAAAAGACCAGTACAGATAAGATTTGAATTTTGAAAGAGACTAACTTTATTGTCACTAAATGAACATGAATAACCGGATATGTCCAATTTGAGGACAGAAATTAAATTCCGTCTAAAAGACGGTACAACAAAAGTCTCATTCAAATCTAAATAAAAACCAGTCTTAAACAACAGCCTAAATTTGCCAATAGCCTCAACTTGCACCTTTTTGCCGTCACCCACATAGATGTATCTTTCACCATCATTTGGTTTTCGGCAGTTCAGGCAACCTTGCATAGATATACTTATGTGAGTAGTAGCAGCCGAATCTACCCACCAAGTATCCTTAGGTACCGAAATTAAATTAACTTCAGAACAAACAAGAGAAAGAGATGTACCTTTTTTCGCACGCTAAGCGTGGTACTTGGTACAATCTTTCTTCATGTGATTAGTCCCCTTACAGAAGAAGCAACCTGATTCTGTAGTTTCAACCTTAGGTTCCTTATTTTGCTTCTTCTGGGGCCTTGCAACCGCAACTTCCTTACCTTTCCTCTTCTTATTATCATTAGAAGAGGATGCCATATGAGCACTTTCTGTCTTATCTTGCTTTATCCTTTCCTCCTCTTGCACACAATGCGAAATGAGCTCATTAAGAGTCCATTTCTCCTTCAGGTAGTTGTAACTGACCTTAAACTGATTAAAGTGTGCAGGAAGAGAGATCAAAACTAAGTACACAAGCAGTTCCTCAGGTAATTCCAGCTTGAGTGACTTTAGTTTCGAAGCAAGATGAGACATTTCCAAAATGTACTCCCTTATGTTTCCCTTGCCTTTATACCTCATGGAAACAAGTTTACTCAAAAGAGTACTTGTTTCCGCCTTTTCGTTTTGTGCAAAACGCTTTTCAAGGTTTTCAAGGAAAACTTTGGCATTATTTTCATAATTCATAGTGCCCCTGAATGATTCTGGAATTGCACGTTTCATGATCATTAGACTCATGCGATTTGAGCGTTCCCACTTCTCCATCTCCTTCTTTTCATCAGAAGAAGATGTATCCTCAAGAGAAGCAGGTTGCTCAATCCGAAGTGCAAGGTCTAGATCCATGCAACCGAGAACGATCATAATGTTCTCTTTCCATTCCTTAAAGTTTGTGCCGTTAAGCACAGTGATGCTGTTTATATTTGCAGATATCGAAGCAGCTGAAGAATTCACTGAATATAGAACAAGGATAACTTAATACATGCTTACAATTACTTGAACTTTAACTTTAGTTTACAGATTCAAAATAGGCAAATCCCATTACAAGATACCTAGCACAACATTGATTTTAGTCTTTGGACAGAAAATCAACTTGTAAGTGGTACTCTTGGTGTAGTAATCAAATATTGACAATAAACTCCTGTCAAATATCAAGCCTTCCTTTGGGCCGACTTAATATTCACATGGAAAACCGAATAATTGTCACATATTTATCGCCACAAGCATGTTCGAATTCCTGCCAAATAACAACCTTCCTTTGGGCCGGTGTTAAACGCATGGAATACTAACATCCACAGTCATCTTATATTTAAAGATTAATCAATCTACACAAAAGATGTTACTTTGGCAACATAATGCTTCAATTGACTAATTTAAAATATTAGATGCTAAATCATATCGTTCTTTAAGCTATATATTGAATCTTGACTGAAAAATTTTCATGTTTTGACATGTAAAATCTGAATATTAATTGTTTTAATCTTAATTAGACAATACCAAAATCTGAAGCATGATGGACTAAAAAACAATTAATATTAAAACTGAATATTAATGTACAAAACATTAATAATTAAAAACTGAATATTAATTGACATATTATTAATGTACAATTAAAAAATCTGAAAACTTAATACTTAAAATGTTTCATTAATTATGAAAAACGTTTCTTACATTATGTCCTCATTAAAATGCCAGAAAATAAAATGTTTCTGCAAGTTATGGCCAGATAATCGATTATCTGAGCCTGATAATCGATTATCTGGGCCTTCTGGAATCTCAAAATTTGCTGAAAAACTCTCTGGAATTTTCAATTTTGCTGAAAAGTTCCAGATAATCGATTATTTTAAAAATAATCGATTATTCTCATGTTCTGTTTCAAAAAAAATTTTGATGAACAAAACAGAATAATCGATTATTCATAAAAATAGTCGATTATTCTGTGCTACTGTTTTGCAAAATTTTGGTCAACCTTTCAAGATAGTCGATTATTTGGATAAGATAATCGATTATCTTACTATTCTGTCCAACGACTTAATATGGTTTTCAACAAGAAACTTAAACAAGAAATCATGTTGATCATCAACCAAAATTATGCAAATTTCAATATTTCAAATCATCTAGAGATAACAAGATATTGAAACACCAAAGTTCATCAACAACATATCATTCATGAAATCATGCTATATCATGGTACTAGAATTTCATAATCAAAATTCCATTTTAACTTAATCATAAACTTTATATAACATGGATTTCATGAACTTCCAAATAATCCAAATATGAAGGAGGCTCTGATACCAATTGTTGGAATGAATCCAAATAAAACACTTTAGCCTTCATATCGAATTACTTGGAATAACAACATAAGCGGAAGCGTACCTGAATCCATAAGTGGAAATCTTTAGTCCTTCTTGAAGATTGTCCAAGGTGTGCCTTTGAGAAGCTCCTTGATCCTTCCTTTAAGATTGTCTTGAAGTTTTTGCTTTCACAAGAATATATCCAAGACCAAAATGGAGGATTGGTTTTCCACTTGATATGCAAGACCAAAATGCTCTCTAGTTTCAATGGGAGGAAGAAGAGAATGTCTTGCATTCTTATGGGAACCATAACCCCCCTCTTATAACATATGAGTTATGAAACTCAAAAGTCATAAGCATGTAACCATGGTTACATGTATGTAACCTTAGTTAGCCCATCATTAACTAAGGTTACCCTTTTGGGTATCTACACATTAGTCCTACACTTTATATGACAATATATTGGCCCCTTAACAATGTCCATAAGACCACCAATTTAGGCCAAACCAAAAGATAGCACATAACATATAATTAATCCATATATTGTCCATATGTATGTAGATATAAGTCCATATATCTAACATAAGTATGACGGAGAGTAAACTTATTTATATTTTGTGTAATTTAAAGGTAGCGTTAGCGTAATTAGTAAAATTGTTGCAATATATCAGGAGGTTAGAGGTTCGAGCTGTGAAAACAACCTCTTGCATACAGGGCGGCTCAACAATAGCAACACGGATAGTTTACATGTGATAACTAAATTCCAAATTTGGGAATCATTGCATCAGAATCGATCAGAAGCAATCTATCTCGACTTGCGCTAACTACATGGTTATGTGTAGTTGTGGTTATCACAGCTTGCTTTACAGCAGTTCTTTCTTCAATAATGACAGTTCATAGGCTGGAACCTTCTGTACTAGATGTTGATTATCTTATAAGGACCAATGCTGCAGTTGGTTGCAATGGCAATTCATTTATTGTTCGTTATCTGGTGAATTCTTTGCATTTGAAGCCTGAGATTATCAAGAAAATCAGTTCGATCACTGACTATCCTGAAGCTTTTAAAATGGGAGAAATTTCTGCTGCTTTCTTTGTAGCTCCACATGCCAAAGTTTTCCTTTCAGTATAAGGCTACACCGAGTCTGGACCTGTCTTTAAACTTGGTGGTTTTGGTTTCGTAAGTTCTAACTTTTCATCCTTTTAGCTTTTCCATCTCCATTTTTACCCTATTAATTTCACGCTTATGTATAATACTGAAGCCAAACATTATTTTACCGCTATAAAAATACAGTCTCTAAGTTATAAATGAACATCACTCATTATAATACCAAAGTCACGGAACAATAACTATAATAGTTTGGTAAACTTTATTGGCTTTACTATTATAAATGAACATCACTCATCATTAGAATTTTGAGTTTCTGAGCTGTAGATTTTAGAAAAGTCAACTTACTTAATTTTGCATAAATTATTTATATTATTCAATTAACTTTTTAATATAATTATCGAGTCGAAGCCAAAATTACTGAATTTTGCTCAAGTTTGTAAACAGTTAGGTATCTTTATACAAATAACTGAACAAATTTATTATTTACTTTTTCTAGGTGGTGTATATAAATTATGTGCTGATTATATATAATTGTACAAATATTATACATAAAATTATATTTATATTATATCTCTGTAGACTAATTTTAGTTCAAGCAATTAATTCTTCAAAGAGTTAATTAAGGGGAACTATCAGTTATATCCATTTATAAGCAGCTTGTAGACATGTGATTTTTGATTATCCCCAAAATTTTTCATATTTTAGAAGTAGATATTTCATTTAGTCTCAATATAGATATTTAAATTAATTTTGACTCTTTTACTTTATTTTATTGCAAGAAAACAAAAATTATAAAAAATAATTTTATCAATATTTTGTAGTTATTTTTAATCTTGAAAAATACCAAAAATAGTATTATTTTAATGGTCAGTCTTATTCTAAGAGTTATTTTATTTAAGTAGGACTAATTAATAAATAAGGTCATATTTTATTTATGTTTGCGGGAAAGAATAAAATTTGAGGTCGAGCAACTCATTTTTTGATCTAATTTTGGATCTAATCCATAATTCCTAGGCACATATCCATAACATAATTATTACCTTATATAATAGTACATAATTCCTAAATAATAGCTACACCTAACAGCCCTGATCCGCCGTTTTCCTCGAAATAAGATCGAAGGAAAATCAACCATCTTCTTTCATTTTTGAGAAGAGATCAACCAGAAAATGAGCTAACCTAAGAGAAGAGACTAACGCCTAAAGACCTTAGACTAAGTTAGAACAGCAAAAAAAAAAAATTCGGCTAAAATAGATCGCCTAATCTCCCAAGCTAGCAGCAGACAAACCGTCCTTATTTCCATGGCTGCCATTCCAAAATTCTAAGGAGGCCATCTCCTTAAATGCTTAAGCAGACCCCCACAAAACTCTTGCTTCTTCTTCAAATAAAAAATGGGGCACCCAATCCTTAAGAGAACTTGGTCCAATTTTGAACTTCTATCTTATCATCACAAAACACTACAAATGAGAATCATATAAATAAACACCAAAAAAAAACCTTCAGCTACTGCCTTTTTGGACCAAAATTGCATCGCTGCTCCTTCTTTTGTTTTAGCCGAAACGCCGCTCTAAACAATACTTCATGCATATTTCCGGCAGGTTTCGAGGTCACCGGTGAGGTTCTGCTTGAGTACTCTGTTCGTGCCTTGGATGCCACTTTCCCATCGGTCCAGGCGATGATATAGGATTTCAACTTTCAGAGCTTATGTTGTCCTTTTTCTCGAATTGCAAAGAAATCAATAGAGGTTCAATATCTATCTTCAATCTCAGTTATTGATCTTATTTGTGCGTCGATTTTGTTGAAGATTATTTATTGCATTTTTTTTTACCTAAATCGTGTGTTGCTTAGAGAATGATCTGTTGGGTATGATTTTACTCTTTTGAGATAGAAATATGATTTCTAACTTTAATTTCCATAGTTACACAAGTATCTGTTGTTTAATATTTTTCTAACCAAAAAAAAAAAAACAAGTGGGAGTATTTTTTTGGTCAAAACAAATGGATGTAAACTGGTGTTTAATTGTTAATTCACTAACGGTATGCGTTAGAAGAAATCTGGTCTAGATGTAAGTTGATCCATTTTTTGTAATGGAGGAAAAATATCCGCATAATATCTCGAGCAATGCTGATCTTCTTATTCCCAATGGCTTTTAATTCTGAAAGTTCTTCTCTATTGTTAATTTCTTTTTAAACTTTAAGAAAATAATATGCATCGTGTAATTATCTATCAGATAAAGTTTTTATTCAGATGTAGAGAGCCTAGATTGCATTGTTTTTATTCCTACTTGAAGCTTTATCCAATAAAAAATATATATTAAGCCAATACTACAAACTTTTTTATAACTATTTTTTCATAGCCTATGTCCTTCACAATAATCTCAAAGAATAGAAAAATAATCCAAATAAGCTAGTTGCTTTATGCGCGATTTAATAAATCATTATGACTATGGATACGGCTCCTGTGACATAGTTACGATGCCTAATTTTAAAATTCGGGGGTCCATTTCATGTGACCCAATTATAATAACTTCGAATAATGAAATCTTTGAAATAATTTGAGGCATGCCATGCCAAATAAAATCTCAAAACTCATGGCCCTCACTTAATTAATTTTAACTCTTTAGAAATCGAGGCGTGCCATTAGTTGAATTTTTCTGGCCCTCACAAACCTTGTTATTAACTTGAAAGCGCATAGTTGCTTTAGGCGCGCTATTCTAAAATTAATTTCCTAAACTCGGATGTGCATTTCATGTGACCCAACTCCAATTCTCAACAACGTTAAATAAAAATGTCGTGGATCGCGGGTACATTTCATGTGGCATGGTTCAAGGTGTATTTTAAATAACGTTGTATCTTCATAAAAATAATTAAAAGCGACTTAATAAGTTAAAACATATTATAGGTAACATATATTAAAATCAAATAATAGGTCAATTGTAATAGAAGCGACTATGTTAGAACCACGAAATTCGGGAATGCCTAACACTTTTTTCCGGATTAACAGAATTCATTATTCAGAATTTTTGGTTCGTAGACTTCAAAAGAAAAGTCGAACTTTTTTCGATTTGGGATTTAAAATATAATCTATTGCTTGGAACACCAGTAAACTATCCCAAGTGGAGGTTATGATAAAATAAAATAATCTCGTTTCGAATAATGTCCCTTAAAGTAGAAAAACTCCATTATACCCTCTCGGGTGTGTAAAAAGAAGGTGTGACAGCTCTGGCAACTCCGCTGGGGATCCAAACCCAGAACTTCCGTTCAGGGTTCAAGTATTCGAGCTTAGAAAAATTGCTATAGTTCGCTTGTTTTATCTATTTACATGTTGAGCCTAATGTGCTAATTATCGCTTTTTACCGTTTTGATATTGTTTCGACTGTATATAAATTGCTCTGAAATCTTCTTCTCTCTGAGTCTTCTAAATCATCTTAAAAGTGTGCACTTTGTGTGACTTCTTTTCTGTTAGAGTCTTATCCTAATTTTAGAACGAGGTTCGGACAAGTTGCAAAGCCGATGAAGATTCTGTATTCCAGGTACGTTGTACCCTTCGGCTCGAGTTGCCCGCTCATGTAAGCTAGGTCTAGAACAATAAACCCAAGTTTTAAAACGTAGTATAACAAAGCCTCATGCCAAATCCCTAATAGGAACGCTTGTTTGCATCATGTGCATTTGACTTTGGAGACTCAACGCAGGGGTTGGGTCAGTCTAGGACAGGTGTACCCAAATTAAAAGATCATCATGATACATCTTACGTGCTAGTTTCATATGTGTCTGTTCAGGCTTGTATGTTGACTAGCTTCTAGAATATGAAAAGAAAAAAAAAAAGAAACAAAAGGGTGAGAGATAGGTATTTAGAAAATTCTGAAACTCTGCCAGAATCCTGAAAAAAAAAATGTCACTTCAAAACAAGCCGAAATTTTCAAGTGCCATGTTTCCCTTATTCCGTCAAAACTGACCGAACTATGCGGGTCTGATTCTCACCGAATATGAGATATGCAGGTAAACCTCATCGGTTCCGACCCCAATATTCAAAAATCCAAAAATATTTTTCTTTAATTCCTTCTTTAAAAATCTTTTCTTAGAAAATTCAAAAACAATATGTAAAAGTGATTTTTAAACTAAAAAAAATGTTTCCTTCTTTCGGATGTATTTAATGCGAAAAAATAAAAATCAATAAAAATTAAAAACTAAAATACGAGTTTCCTTCATTTTGAAGTATTTTTCCAAAAAAACAATCCAAAAAAATCAGAAACAAAAATTCAAAAATACTCTTTTCTTTTTGAGAAGTATTTCTTTTATGTCAATAAAAATTTTGAAAAAAATAAATTTGAAGTCCAAAAATATTTTCGCTTTTCTTTAGAAGTACTTTTGTTAATAAATAAATAAAAACTCAAAAATCTAAAATATTTTCTCAAAAGTCCCTCTTTCGAAAATTAAGAGGCAAGATACAAAATCCAAAAATATTTTTTTCCTTCTTTAGAAAAAGAGAAAATAATAAAAATTCAAACAAAAATATTTTCTTTCACTTTTTAAATTTCCAAAGTTTAAATCAAAAGCAATTGAATTTTTTTAGAAGTCTTTCTTTAAAAAAAAAACAAGACAAAAATCAAAATCAAAAAATCAAAAAAAAAAAGAAAAAATATTTCCTTTCTTGTTTTAAAGCATTTCTTTCAAAAATTCTAAAAAAAAGAGTTAGCTTACTTACTCTATAGCACTAGCCGTCTATAGAGTTAGGTAAGATTCTTCAGAAGAGGAAGATTAACATAGCGTGTGTTCAGGAGACTAGATGGAAGGGTACTAGGGCACGAGACGTAGACGGCCATAAACTATGATACTCAGGGAGCGCTGGGGGTAAAAATGGGGTAGGTATTTTAGTATATAAGGACCTCAGGAGCTCGTGGTTGAGGTTAGGAGGGTAAATGATAGGTTGATGAGTATTAAACTAGTAGTTGATGGGTTTAATGTAAATGTAATTAGTGCTTACGCTCCTCAGGTAGGTTTGGCCAGGATGTCAAGAAACATTTCTGGGAGGACTTGGACGAGATGGTGCGTAGTATCCCGCACACAAAGAAGTTGTTCATTGGAAGAGATTTCAATGGTCATATGGGGCTAGTGCTAGGGGTTATGATGATTTGTATGGCGGGTGTGGTTTTGGGGTTAGGAATGAGGGAGGTAATTCACTATTGGATTTTGCTAAAGCTTTTGATTTGATTATAGCTAACTCGAGTTTCCGAAGAGGAAATAGCACCTGGTCACTTTCCAAAATTCAATGGGTAAGACTCTAATTGATTATCTTCTTTGCAGGAAGTGTGATAAAGGCTTGTGCATTGACTGCAAGGTCATCCCAAGTGAGCACCTCACGACTCTACATAGGCTTATAATTATGGACCCGGAGAACAAGAGCAGCAGGAGGAAGAGGGCAGGGTACAGGCAACCTAAGATCAAATGGAGTAACCTGACCAAGGACAAAGCTCAGGAGTTAGGGGAGAAGTTATTATCTATGAGGGCCTGGATGAGTAGGGGGTCACGTCTAGTATGTGGTGCACTACTGCAGATTGTATTAGGGTAGCTACTAGAGAGGTCTTAGGGGTCACGAATGGCTCTCCTGGGTTTCATAAAGGGGACTGGTGGTGGAATGGAGAGGTTCAAGGGAAAGTGGAAGCTAAGAAAGCTGCTTATTTGAAGCTAGTGGAGAGTACAAACGAGGAGGAAAAAAGGACTTATCGGGAGTGCTATAGAAAGGCAAAGAAAGAGGCAAAGTTAGTAGTTACGACGACTAAGAGTGCGGCGTTTGTTCATTTGTACGAGGAGCTCAAGGGAAAAGGCGAGGACAAGAGGTTGTACCAGTTAGCCAAGGCAAGGGAGAGGAAAGCTCGCGATTTAGAACCAAGTCAAGTGCATCAAGGACAAGGATGGAAAAGTATTGTTGGACAAGGCACTTATTAGGAGAAGATGACAGACATACTTCCATAAACTGTTGAATAAGGAGGGGGCTAGACGCATTGTGTTGGGTGAGTTGGAGCACTTTGAGAGTTGGCGGGATTTTGGGTACTGTAGGTGGATTACGATATAGGAGGTGGAAGGGGCGATGCGTAAGATGTGCAGGGACAGAGCGACGAGCCTAGATGAAATACCGGTGGAATTTGGGAAGAGCGCGAGGCGGTCAGGTTTGGAGTGGCTCACTAGGCTGTTTAATGTTATATTTAAGACAGAGAAGATGCCCGAAGAATAGAGGTAGAGTACAATTGTTCCACTTTACAAGAACAAGGATGATATCCAAAATTGTAATAATTATAGGGGTATCAAGCTGTTGAGTCACACTATGAAGGTTTGGGAGAGGGTGGTGGAGGCCAGGGTCAGGAGGTGCGTGTCTATTTTCGAGAATCAGTTTCGATTCATGCTGGGGCGTTCGACTACAGAAGCGATTCATCTGGTAAGGAGACTAGTGGAGAAGTGCAAGGAGAGAAAGAAGGATTTGCATATGGTGTTTATTGACCTTGAGAGAGCATATGATAAAGTTTCGGGAGAGGTCCTACGGAGGTGTTTGGAGGTTATCAGTGTGCCGATAGCGCACATTAGTGTGATTAAGGATATGCGTGATAATGCTAAGACTCGAGTAAGGACTTGGGGTGGTGACACGGAGCATTTCCCTGTGGTGATGTGGTTGCACTAGGGCTCGACTCTTAGCCCATTTTTATTTGCCTTGGCGATGGATGTATTGTCGCATCACATCTAAGGGGAAGTGCCTTGGTGCATGCTATTTGCCGATGATATAGTGTTGATTGACGAGACACGTAGTGGAGTTAATGCGAGGTTGGAGGTTTTGAGAGAGACCTTGGAGTCTAAAGGTTTCAAACTGAGTAGAACAAAGACAAAATACTTGAAGTGCAAGTTCATTGACGGGACCCATGATGTAGACTTAGAGGTTAAGCTTGATGCTCAAGTTATCCCCAAGAGAGCGAGTTTTAAGTATCTCGGGTCTATTATCCAGGGTAACGGTGAGATTGACGAAGATGTTGCACATCACATTGGAGCAGGATGGATGCAGTGGAGGCTCGCTTCCGGTGTTTTGTGTGATAGGAATATGCCGCTAAAACTTAATAGTAAGTTTTATAGAGTGGTGATTCGACCGGCTATGCTGTATGGGGCTGAGTAATGGCCAGTCAAGAACTCCCGAGTGTAGAAGATGAGAGTAGTAGAGATGAGGATGTTGAGATGGATATGTGGGTATACCAGGAGAGATAATATTAGGAATGAAGATATCTGGGACAGAGTGGGAGTATCCTCCGTGGAGGACAAGATGAAGGAGTTGAGGATGAGATGATTTGGACATGTTAAGAGAAGAAGCATATGCTCCAGTTAGGAGGTGTGAGAGATTGGCCATGGAGAGTTTGAGAAGAGGTCGAGGTAGGCCTAAGAAGTATTGGGGAGAGGTGATTAGGTAGGACATGGCGCTGCTTCAGCTTACCGAGGACATGACCCTTGATAGGAGAGTGTGGAGGTCGAGGATTAAGGTAGAAGGTTAGTTGGTAGTTTATAGGTGTTCACCCATAGTCTTAGTAGTATTTTCATATTCTTAGATTTTTATTTTGTTATGTGGTTTTGTTCACCTCACGTATGGTATTCTTGTTGCTGTTATTTGGTGCCACTTATCCTTTATCTTTTCCTTTTTTTTCTTTTATCTTCCATCTTTCATCCTCTCTTCATTTCCTTTTCTTCTTATTGCTCTTCCTGTGTCGAGGGTCTATTAGAAACAACCTCTCTACCTGAATTAGGTGGGGGTAAGGTCTATGTATAGACTACCCTCCCCAAACCTCACTTGTTGAGATCAAACTGAGTTTGTTGTTGTTGTTGTTGTATTCCATTCCCAATATTCCTGAACTACGCAAAGATCTAATTCATTGAGGGTCATGATACGTAGGCAATCCTCATCGGATTCGATCATAGCTTTAAAATAAAACTGAGTGAAAGTAATTTGAAAAAAAAAGAATCTAATTGAGTTGAAAATAAAGAAAAGAGTGAAAAAAAGAGCGACGAAAAATAAAAAGTGAAACAAAAAGAGAAAAAGAGAGTGCCAAAAATAAAAGAGCAGAAAAAACAAGATGAAAAATCGAGAGTGATTAGAGAGAGGCAGAAATAAAGAAAGAGGTACAGAGTGAAAAGGGTTAGTCAAGGCCGGGATGAAATGTGCAACCGTTCCAACACATGGTAGAAACGTTTATTTGTTAGTTGCATTACATCCCAATGTGTGATTTCCTATATGTTAAATATTTCAAAACTAACAAGGTTGTTGGGTGTGCAAATCTTCTAGGTTTTGGTGGAAGGTTTTGTCGGTAGTCTAGACTCCCCTCCTTCACAAAATCCATAGGCACAGTTGCCTCTACAAGCAATCTACCAATCATCGGTCCTGAGGATAGCCCAGCATCTACTATTCTGCAGCTAGAATAAGCAGTTTTTAAAGAGAATAAGATGTTGCATCTCCGCATATAGAAAATGTGGGATGCATGGTCTAATGGTAGGGAACCGCCAAGTGGAATCCTTGGGTTCCCTGAATTGATCCCCAGGTCAGGTGAGGTTACCAATGCCCCTGTGCCCAACCCGATCATCCCATGGGGGCACCCTTCAATACCCTCTAAGGATCCTGACATGCCTTTTGTGGTTCGCCCCCAAGCATCAGCTTTGAGTGCACCGCCTCCAATGTTCACCTTTCATGGTCTACAGGTTCAATCAGAAATAATATATGTGACCCCGTACTCTTTTACTGAACCTCTGCAATATGATCTCTCTGGGGAGCAAGAAAAGGTTGTTAAAAATCCCGAGCAAGAGGAAATGGCTCGGAAGATGAAGAGACTGGAACAAAGCCTGAAAAACATGCATGGTCTAAATGGCCAAAAGAGTGTCTCATACTCCGATCTCTGTATCTTTCCCCATGTCCACTTGCCAGTTAGCTTCAAGATGCCAAAATTTGATATGTACGAAGGGCATGGAGACTCGGTCGCTCATCTAAAACGATATTGTAACCAGTTGAGGGGTGATGTAGAAAAAGAGGAGCTGCTAATGGCCTATTTTGGGGAAAGTCTCACCGGAATCGCGTTTGAGTGGTATACGGATCAAGAATTTGCCCATTGGCTCGTGTCGGATGATATGGCCCGATATTTTTTCCGCTAGTTCCAATATAATATGGACATCGCTCTTGAAAGAAAGTCCTTGTCCAATTTGAAAAAGAAAATCGCAGAAAGCTTCCGTGAATATGCTGTCAAATGGCGTGAGCAAGCTGCCAAGATAAAATCTCCAATGGACGAAACTAAAATGGTCAGGGTCCTACTGCAAGCCCAAGAGACTTACTACTTCCAAACATGATGTCTGTTGTGGGTAAGCCGTTTGCCGAGGTTATCAAAATTGAGGAAATGGTTGAAAACGGTCTAAAAACGGGCGGAATCTTGAGTCATGCTGCTTTTAAAGCTATATCACTAGATGTTCAAAATGGTTCGGAGAGTTTGATGAACAGAAATGGGAATGAGGAGGGAGCCATGATGGTTTCAAGCTCGAGGGCGGCCCGCAGGTGATTCATCCAGTCATATGTGCCTCCCATCGTCCCACCATACTATTATCCCCTTCAATATTTTGCTTATGCCGTGGCACCGATTCCCTATGCGATGATGAACGTGCAACCTTACCCGCAACCAAAATATCATACACAAAACCGAGCTCCACCTCCCAGAAATGTCCATCCTTACCAAGCTCCATATAATCCCCAACCAAATGATTCCCAATACAATCCTTGCCAAATATAGACTTTCAGAAAGAATCAGTTCACCCCTATGGTGAATCGTATTCAAACTTGTTCCAAAAGCTAATCAGGCTAAATGTATTGCATCCGGTGGCCCCGAACCCCGAGTTCCCCTTGCACCGAGCTGATGCTATATATGAATACCACTCTGGAGCAGTGTGACACAGTACAGAGGATTGTTGGATCCTCAAAAGGGTAGTTGAAGATTTGATTGAAGCTGAAAGAATTATTTTGGGGATAAAGAAGCTCCTAGTCTGATGAACAATTTGCTGCCTGCCCATAACAGCGGGCCAATAGTCGAAATAAACTTTGAAGCTAAGGAATTTGATCCGGCATTGAAGGTTATTGAGGCCATTTCCGAAATAGAAGAAAAGCCGAAAGAAGATCTCCAAGCTTGAAAGTTCCCTATCAGACAAGAGTCTTGGTAGCCAGTCTTGCTATCCTTTCTACATCTGGAGTATCTTAGGGTGTGATCTGGATGTTTTACTTTATTGTCTTACTTTCTGATGTAAACCCTTCTATCTTCAAAAATTGAAGAAAAAATCAAAAAATCAAAAATCAAATAACCAAATGAAATTAATATTTCATTGTCCAGAAATGTCTCTTTTCTTAATCTTGTCATTTTTCTTCCTTATTCTTTTTTTAGTTCTGTTAAATGCACATTTCAATAACATGACATGCTTGCGGACTTCATGCCCATATCCTGAGAGCTGTCAAACCTTGAAATAATTAATCAAGGATTGGAATGAAGATAAAGTTTAAGAAAATAAAATAGAGATTTTGAATAGCTGAAGGAAAATTTGTTCCAGAATTGGAAAGGTCCATACATTACAACAAGAGTACTGCCAAAAGAGTGCATTGAATTTGGGACACATCGAAGGAAATGTCTCTAAAACAACTGTAAATGCAAATGCAGTGAAAAGTTAATATGTCAGATTCCCAATACAATCCTTGCCAAATATAGACTTTCAGAAAGAATCAGTTCACCCCTATGGTGAATCGTATTCAAACTTGTTCCAAAAGCTAATCAGGCTAAATGTATTGCATCCGGTGGCCCCGAACCCCGAGTTCCCCTTGCACCGAGCTGATGCTATATATGAATACCACTCTGGAGCAGTGTGACACAGTACAGAGGATTGTTGGATCCTCAAAAGGGTAGTTGAAGATTTGATTGAAGCTGAAAGAATTATTTTGGGGATAAAGAAGCTCCTAGTCTGATGAACAATTTGCTGCCTGCCCATAACAGCGGGCCAATAGTCGAAATAAACTTTGAAGCTAAGGAATTTGATCCGGCATTGAAGGTTATTGAGGCCATTTCCGAAATAGAAGAAAAGCCGAAAGAAGATCTCCAAGCTTGAAAGTTCCCTATCAGACAAGAGTCTTGGTAGCCAGTCTTGCTATCCTTTCTGCATCTGGAGTATCTTAGGGTGTGAACTGGATGTTTTACTTTATTGTCTTACTTTCTGATGTAAACCCTTCTATCTTCAAAAATTGAAAAAAAAATCAAAAAATCAAAAATCAAATAACCAAATGAAATTAATATTTCATTGTCTAGAAATGTCTCTTTTCTTAATCTTGTCATTTTTCTTCCTTATTCTTTTTTTAGTTCTGTTAAATGCACATTTCAATAACATGACATGCTTGCGGACTTCATGCCCATATCCTGAGAGCTGTCAAACCTTGAAATAATTAATCAAGGATTGGAATGAAGATAAAGTTTAAGAAAATAAAATAGAGATTTTGAATAGCTGAAGGAAAATTGGTTCCAGAATTGGAAAGGTCCATACATTACAACAAGAGTACTGCCAAAAGAGTGCGTTGAACTTGGGACACATCGAAGGAAATGTCTCTAAAATAACTGTAAATGCAAATGCAGTGAAAAGTTAATATGTCAGATTCTCTGTATAGTTCTAATATTCTCTGGTTGGGATGACGAAGGCTTTCATTCTCACTACCCGAACACTATCAACCCTTTGCAAACCCTTTGAGACGGCTCCCATTCTTTGATTACCCTCTTTGGAACCTAGAAGCGTTATTGAAAATGAAATGAAAAAAAATATTTAAAAAAGGAAAAGGCAAAGAAAAAAAAGGAGAAAAGATGAAAAAAATAGAGGAAAAAGGGAATGAGACGAAAAAAGAAAAAGAAAAGAAAACGAAACAAAACAGAAAGATCAAAACAAAATTTTCCTAAACTACGTTTGACTTGATTCTGAAAGGATACGTAAGCAGCCTCTCTTTGCGATTCAGTCACACCAAAATAAAAATCCAAATTTCCCTAAAAATGAAATCGGGGCAGGTGTTATAATGGTCCGACGATGGTTTTGTCCGAAAGGCTCCAAAGCTGTAATTCAATCCAAATTATTTCCCTAAACATTGTTCAATGTTTCTGGTCAATGACAAAGAGGTTCAAAAATGGGAGGATAAAGTTATTTGGATCTGATACAACAAAATCAGAGAAATAAAATGAGAGGGTCTTATTAGTGAAAAATCCACACGGTCACCGTGCGGCAACGGTAAGCAAAGAAATTGAATGAGAGAGTCTTGTTAGTGAAAACTGGCAAAGAGCACTATAAGGCGATGGTGAGAAGATAAATAAGAGAGGTTTGTAGACATGTGATTTCTTATCCTCCCTAAGATTTTACATATTTTAGCATTTAAATACTTATTTTAGGTCTAATATAGTTATTTCAACTAATACTGACTCTTTTACAATATTTTTATCACAAAATTGAAAAATACAAAAATAGTTCCATATTTCTTCATTTAATTCACGTATTAATATTTTAGCAATATATATTACTTTGTACCTATTTTCATTTTAATATAATCCTTGAAAATGCCAAAAGTACTTTCAACTTTAATTTTTATTTTTTTAATATTAATAATTTATTAAAATTAATTAAGAGTTTTCATATTTATATAAATATTTAAATTAATTTTTAACCTTTTCTTAACCCAATTATATAAATTTTTTAGCCCAAGGTTATGGCCCAACTTGGAAGCCCAAATACCTTACCCATGCCCAAACCCATTAGATTTTAAAAAAGACCCTAGAACCCTGTGAGCACGTGATTTTTGCCCTACATGAGAATAACTCCTAACAATAGACCAAAATAATTTTAATTAGTTTTTAGGTGTTTTTCTGTATCTAGTTGCATTTCATGCATTTTTAATATTTTCAAATCATAGAAAAACCATAAAAAATGTCACATTTTAATTTCATGCCACTTTAGGTTCAATTTACATTTAGGAATTAATTACATTGAGTTAATTGTGTTATTAATAAAAAAATCACAAAAATAATTATTTTTACATAGTTAGGTAATTAGCTTAATTTTCCAATTTGAATTGATTTAGACATTTAGTTTAGGTTTTTAGGCTTTCGGAGTAGGACCTGCTATTTTTCCGGCGAGTTTCGAGTGCGAGTGGGAGTCGAGGTTTGCGGTTTCATTCGAGTTATTCACTGTTTCAAGCTTTGATCGAAGTTGTCGTTGCCTTCTGTTCATGTAATTGACGGAATCCCTTATTAATTGGAAAATTTTTTGTTTCAGGTTCGTTCCTGTTATTACTCTATTTCTGTTCAAGCATTAGCCATTTTCGACGAAATCTCTGCATCTTTCCTTCAAAAACACACGTTAATCTCATCATTCTTTAGAATAGAAGCATATATGAATTCTGCATTTTATATGCACTTGCATAGATTTCAGAGGTTTTGGTTCTATTTATTCAATGTTGGGATATTGTTTTGTTATAAAAGTCTGCTGGATGTTCCTTTTAATTACATTCTGTTACTATTCAATGAAGTAGAGGCATCTATCTTTGTGTAGTGAATATTCTGTTATTCGTATTGATTTAGACATGGGCGAAACTTTGAATTCCATTGTATTAACTTGTCACTGGAGCAGTGCTACTAATGTAGTATTTGTGCTTTGATACTAATGTAAAAGACACAGTTTGGCTCGATTTATTATTAAAGAGATAGCACATTGATACTTGTGGAATTCGTTTGTGTTCGATCGTTATAGTTGAAAGCGAATCTCTATTTTAAGGAAATTGAGGCGTGTCATCTAGCGAATTTTTATGCCCTCATATTAACCTAGATATTAAAAATGACTAATATTTGTAGAAAAGCCTTTAGGGCCGTTTAAAATACAATTGTGGTTGTGTATACGTCCGCGTAATACGACCATGATTCTAAATTAATTTGGAGTATGCGTTCGTGCAACTTCAACCAATCTTTTCTTAATAATAAAATAGGTTACAAATTTTAATTATTTTTAATTTACACAAGTTCATTAAATCGCATAGGGCCTTCTTAGTAATTTTATAAATTAGATACAAGATTTCGGAAGAAGGGTAATGGAGACCAGGAAAGAGGGAAGCGTCAGTCATCCTTAAGGCATGGAATCGACATTCTCGTTAGCTTTTTAGTTGAGGTAAGGTATAAGATAAGGTCTGCAAGTTCGTTCCTTGAAGTATTGGCCTCTTAGTTTAAGCTCTTGGATGATATAATCCATCTAATCAAAAGCAAGAAAGGATAGACAGTCCAGCAGGTGTATAAGCATGAAGTGAAGATGAAGTAAGCATGGCTTTGTTTGCGCGCGTTGCATATCCTTTAGGGCCGTTGAAAATTACTAGTGTGATTGCGTATACGTCCCCGTAAAACAATTACACTTCTAAAAACAAAATCAGGGTATGCGTTCGCGCAACTTTGGCCCAAATTTTCTTAATAATAATAAAGTATTATTAATTATGGACACGTTCGTGTGACATGATTTTTGACGCGCCAAACAACCGGTATGCGTACGGGTAACCCGTTTCATGATGATTTGCTAATTAATAGCGATGAAAGAAGTAAATACACATAGGTTCTAAAATCAATAATTAAACAATTTTTGAGTAAGCCAGGTATTATCAAAGCGACCGTGCTAGAACCACGGAACTCGGGAGTGCCTAACACCTTCTCCCGGATTAACAGAATTCCTTACCCGGATTTATGATTCGCAGACTATAATAATAGAGTCAAACCTTTTCCTCGACTCGTGATTTAAATCGGTAACTTGGGACACCATAAATATCCCAAGTGAAGACTCTGATTTTTAATAAAATAAATTCTGTTTCGATTGTACTTTAAATTGGAAAAAAAACTCCCTTTATTATACCTTTTCCAGGTATGTAGTAGGAAAAAGGAGGTGTGACAGCTCTGGCGACTCTACCGTGAATCGAAACCAGAATCTCTGGTTCGGGGTTCAAGAATTCGAGCTTGTTTTATGATATTATTTGGAAGTTGGCTTATTTATTATTGATATTATTATATTTTTGTGAACATTTATGCTAAAATGCTATCTGTTTACCGCTTTAATATTGTTAAATTGTATATAATTGTCTCCTTACACCACCCCTCTGAGTCTTCTGAAAATGGTGGACACGTTCGCGTAGCCCGCTTTTTCTGTAGAAATTATACCAAATAGAGCGAGGTTGCGCAAGCGACAAGGCCGAGCAGACTTTAGTTCTCCCGGTATGTCGCCCCCTCCTCGGCCCCAGTTGTCTGCTCGGGTACCCCATGTCTAGAACAATAAATCCAGGGCTAAAACCTAGAATAACAAAACCTCATGCCGGATCCCTAGTAGGAACGCTTATCTGCATCATGCATTTGACTAAGGGGACTCAACATAGGGGTTGGGTCCATATAGGACAGGTGTACCCAAAATAATGGACCATCCTGATGCATCTTATGTGCTACGTGTTGCATTCATTCAAGGGCAAAAGGGTCATTTAACGGACCAATGATAGCTGAGGGTAAATGAAAAAATGAAAAAAAGGAAAACAATAAAAAAGAAAAAGAGAGGGTGAAGTGTGGAAATAAAGCAAGTAGGATCTAGTTATGTTCTTGTTACATTTTTATTTGAAAAAAAGAAAAGAAAAAGATATACATGAAAAATTCAAAAAAGGATTTTGTACTTTTTATTATTTTTCAAAAAATTAAAAAAAGGGGGAAAAGAAAATTCAAAAGATTTTGCATGTTTCAACATTTTACTAGGAAAACAAAAAAAAAGATAATGTTTCTCTAAATTAGTTGTTTTTTTAAATTCTCGCCCATATCCAATCTGCCCGAGCTATGCAAACCCGATTCTCGTCTTTCGGGGTGCGATATGTAGGCAACCCACATAGGGTCCCATTTTCCTAGTAAATCTTAGGTTCTAGGCTTTGCGGAGTCATAGCTAAATTTTACACTTCTAGCCACATAGGTTAGTTTTAGAATTCAGAAATTGCTTGTTGAAAATTGTGTGAATTGAGTTGTGTTAATATACTCTACTATTGAAATGCTTAGAGATCAAGTTTGAATTCTCTTGTCAAACTTCTTTTATACTGACGAAAGTTTTGTTGAGATCAGTCTTGAGGAATAAGATATGCATTCAAACTTGAGGAATATACCAGGGCCCAAACTTAAGGCAGTAACACAAAGCTGCCAATAAGAAATTCCTAGGGAACAGTTTTTCTAGTACTTTGAGTCATTCAGTTATTTCTCAGCAGATGTGTCCCAGGTGACTTCTTCAGTGAATTTAGATAATGGAAATCTGTATATTCGTACAACATCATTGCAATATTCTTACAAGTTATCTTGCATACTTAAATCAGCCAACCTATTTGTATTCTGGCATTTAGCTGGTTGAACAGCAATAGTGCTTTTGCGCCAATTCCAATAGTTTATTCTCATTGGATCAACATGTTCCAAGATGGAACAAATTCTCTTCGCCAAAGGTAAATCCGGTGAGCATGACTGTGGCGTAAGAACTTCTACTGCACTTTTTAATTCTTCGCTTGGTTCAGAACCATGACTGAGAAGATCCAACAGCAAGCTCAGAGCATGAACATGATTATTTTTGGAGGTTAAAATATCCAAAAGCACCGATGCTACTTGAGAATCCTCAACTAGAGATTGTGCATCATTCTTGTAAAGACCGCGAAGATACCTCCAAGGACTTCCATTCTCGGGGCTAGCTCTGAAGGCTTGAACGGTGTAATTCTCAAAGTGGATGCAAAATGGGTTCTTATACAAGTATCATTATACGTGTTTTTTTAGAATGTTTTAGTTGTAAATGTTGATCTCTACAAGGTTGATGTTTTCCTAAGCAGCTGAAAATTGACAAGAACACGATATTGGTGAATATATATATCATGTGCTAAGTTCTGCATTTATCAACAGTATATTTGGTATTCAAGTATGCATTGCTTCAGTTTAGCTTCAGTTTATATGCCACCAATACAGTATTGAAATTCAAGTTTTGAGCTGGTTTTTTTAAAGCAGATCCTGCATTATTCATCTCTAGTTTATGGTTATTCTGACTCAATATTTTTGTAATTCTAATGCTTTGTTTCTACTGTTGGGGTCGTCATTCTGAGCTGAAAATTTCTGTGCCTACTGCTGCAGAATTTAGTGCTCAAGGTGTTGCTGAAGTTCTGAGTTTTGAGAAGCAATGGAATAGCGAACCTGCCAACTTGTTCGAATCTTAGAATTTTGTATTTAAATAAAATCTGTTGATGTAATACAAGTTCCCTAAGCATTATTTGTATTTTTCTACAACATTTTGTGAACCTGAAATTGGGTTTGGACATTAGAGCTTGTTTGAAGAATTTTGAACTCAAATAAGAGTGTTTTGGACTGTTGTTGAAAGTTGTTTAAACAACCTTGAAAATCTGCACTTTTTGCATCAGTTGTCTAGTGAGTGCAAACTTATTTTTCTGCACAGTTGAATTCAGTTGATTACAAATGTTTTGGTGATTCAGTTAAAAGGGAATTAAAAGATGAAAAATATTGCTTAGTGCACCCAAATTTCGGTTTACTTTCTGCTGCAAATTGTCTACAATAAATTCTGCCAGGTTGAGCAGTTATTTGCAGTTATTTTTTTGGCCAGAAATTCCAAATTTCAGCGTTATTCCTGCACTTTTGGACAGTTTCTGCTCAGCAAAAGAAAGTTACCTTGTTTGTTGCTGCTAGTTTAGTTTGGTGTTAGTTTGTCCAGCAGGATGTAAATGTAAATCTGTAGAGTTGTCTGTAGCATAATTTTGTGCTTGGGTCTAAATTATAATTACATTTTGAGTTTGATCCTGCACAGTTGTTGAGTTTCAATTAGCAGTCAAGTTACAACCGTGTTATTTGGATTTTCACTCACTTTTTAGCATGTAAATATATTTATTAAGTTTAATCTCGATATTTTTGTCTTTTTTTAACTTTGTAGTTGATTTATTTAAAAACTTTTTAAAAAACACTACAAAAAAGGCACATTTTTAGAGTATTAATTTTATTTTCATGTACAAAGAAAGTAGAGTTTTCAATAATATAGTTTTATCTAGTATAGTGATTTTTTTAATTGTAGGCATTAGGAAATACTTAGTAATAGTAGTAGTTAATTTTTTTTTAATATAGTTACTATATTTTTCAGTCTGATTTTTGCTATTTTAATTTAGTAATATTTTATTTTTTTAGTTTTTATTACTTTGGATTATCCTTAAGAAACATTAAAAAATGATGAAAAAGAAGAAGAGAAAGTAGAAAGTAAAGAATGAAAAGAAAAAGATTTTTTTTTGGGATTACTACTCTTATGGGTGATTTGTTGAGGTTTGCAAATGTTTATGAAAATTGCTTGAAGTGTATTGAGGCTGAAAAATTGTTTGGTTGAATCACCATTGCTTCAGTTGTTCAAGAACATGGCTCGGGAGATTACCATTAGGTTGCAACTTTGTCAGTTATTGTGAGGCTGTCCAGAATTGCATAATTGACTAGTTTTTGCATATGTGACCATCTTTTATAAATTATTTGGCCGTCAGCTAGTAGCTTATTTTTAAAAAGAGGTTAAAAGTTAGATAAGGTTGGATTTGTATCTTTGTTGCTTAGTATCAGATGGTTTTGGTGGTATTGAATGATTTCAAGTTGATTAAAAAAAAAGAGAAAAAATATTTTTTGTTTCTTAAAGTTTCATGGTTTGAGTTGTATAAAAATAAACAAAAAAAATGAATTAGTTTATTTGCTCCATTCTCGATCTTCCAGAACTACACAAAGATCTTATTCATGCGACGTCATAATACGTAGGCAACCTACATATGGTTCGACCTAATCATTTTGCTTTATTAAAAAAAGATTAAAAAGAAAAGAAGAAAAAAAGAAAAAAGGGGTGCAATCATGGGATGTGAGAAATGAGAGGAAAGAAGAGATTGATAAATAGAAAAAGAGGAAGGAAAATGATCAAGCAAGTGTCAGAAAATCAAAGAAAAAGAGAGGTTGAAATGAACAAATTGGGATGATGCTATAGGACCTTTATACCCTCGAAGTCATGTTAAAACTGGTAACTGTGACTAGGTGCATTGCACGCAATGTGATATTTTAGCTGTTTAATGCCCTAACCCTAACATGATGGCTTCATTTTGTTATACTCATACCAGAAGGAAGGTTGGTTTGTTGTTTTTAAAGTAGTAATTCTCCTTTACAACACAAAGTCAAGGCAATGGTGGACAATGATAGAACCGAGTTGGTTGATACCGGTGCCCGAAAGCAGTTGGTTGACCATGACAGTGGGTTAATTGAAGAGGTAAAATGTTGAGACAACACATGGAATAAATGTATCAGGCTTGAATGATTGGGAAAGGACCACCCCGACCACCACCTAGCTTCCCAGACGCTACCCTCATCTAAACTCCGGTCGTAGTTTCGAATGATCCTCCATACTCTCCAGATGCACATGCTTATTAAAGTTTTCTCAACCACCCTAGTAGCTCCGACATTCATCCTCCAACTATCTTTTCCCAAAAGCGACCTGCTATCACATCCATTCCCCCCAACAATGAATACCTACTCAAAGCTCATGATATCCAATACTGCCCCCTTAGAGGTTGCCCACAAGGTTTCCAACTCACACAAGCAGGGCCTGCGGGACGAGCCTCATATAGGAAGTGGAAGGTTCACAAGAAGAGAAAGGAAGGATGGAATACCCCAGAGGCTGGCAGGCATAAGACAGTCCTTGAAGAACAAGCAAGGAAGCGAGACCATGGTAATATGGCTTGCGAATAACTGTTTGTATCCCATGACGTTCGCCTACCCGCAGGGTTCAAAGTGCCAAAATTTAACTTGTATGATGGGTGTGGAGATCCGGTAGCCCACCTGAGGGTTTATTGCAGTAAAATGAGAGGTGTTGGAGAGAAAGATGACCTGTTGATAGCATATTCCAGCAAGAGCCTGTCTGGGGAAGCTTTGGACCGGTATACTCGTCAAGGTGTCGGTAAATGGCCTACATTGGGTGACATGGCTCAAGATTTTGTTCGATACTTTCAATAAAAATCTAGTGTTACCCCAGACCGTGCTTTCCTATCTAAAATGGAAAAGAAACCAGAGGAGAGATTTAGAGAGTTTGGGCTCAGATGGAGGGTGCAAGCTGCTCGAGTCAGTACCCCGATTGGTAAACAAGAAATGGTTGAGCTTTTCCTACAAGCCCAGGAGTCCACCTACTTCAGTCATTTGGTCCCCGCCTTGGGAAAACCTTTTAATGATGTGTTAAAACTGGGGGAGCAAGTAGAAGAGGGAATCAAGTCAGGTAAAATCTTGAGTGGTTCGAAAGACATTCAGAACATCCAAGTAAGCTTTGACGGAAGAAAGAGAAACAGAAAAGATGATCAATATTTCTATCCTCGACATCGTCTTCGTGGATATCCTTACATACCAGATGATCCTCCCCAACGCTGCTTCTCTCCACAGAACTCCCAAAATCGTACATCACTTTCCCCGTATCCAGCTCCACAGAATGCCTATCCACCCCCACGAGCATACCGAAAGACTCTTGGATCAGGTTTCCGGCCCAGGAAAGAATGTAAGAATGAGAGGCTACTGAAAAGCATATTGATGAATGGATTGCATGGAAAAGCCAAGACGAGCTCAAAAGTTCAAGACCGAAGACCCAAGGCATAGGTTGTTAGGTAGAACCAATGTAAGAGCAACGTTTAAGTTATCTCGTCTTTTGGCTCAACATAGGTCATCATAAATATGCATAAAATCATTTTATCAAATCATATTTATCATAAACATATTTCAAATACTTCAAACAAAATGATTTTAACGTTTTCATTTTAACCAAAATGGTTTTTGAACTAAGTTTTCAATTCTGGACAGCATAAGAGAATAATCGATTATGGCAAAGTGTATAATCGATTATTCTGGGAAATTCCATTTATTGGAAATTTCCGCAGAGTAAGATAATCGATTATACACTTGGACATAATCGATTATCTTGTATCCGTTGCCTTCCCAACGTTCCGTTTTATGAACGTTGAGAAGATAATCGATTATGCAAAGTGAATAATCGATTATCTTGGCATAAAATCAGCATTATTGATTGCCAATTAAGCAACGGACATACAACCTCTGCCAACTATAAATAGAGGTCTTTTGACTCATTTGATATGAACAATATCTCTCATTATTCTTGAACATATTGATAACATTTCTACATCATATTTAGAGCTTTTGTTGAGCCATTTGAGAGACAATTTTGTGTTGTTCATAGAGCTTATATTGTATCTCTTTATATACTCTTCTTAGAGAGTTCTTGTTGTAAAAGAGAAAGGTTCTTGAGAAGACCATATCTTCTCATTGATTGTCGAGTTTGCTAAGTACCTTCAATCTTAGTGTGTGAAGTCTTGTGGTGCGGTATCCACAAGCAAGGTGAAGTCTTGAGGTGAGGTATCCTCGAGCAAGTTGAAGTTTGTAGAGTGTACATCTACGAGCAAGTGTAACGGTTTGTTAGGCACCCGTAAGCTTAACGGAGTTAGTGGAAACTCGAGAGAGTCTCTCGGGGACTGGACTAACCACACATTGTGGTGAACCAGTATAAATTCGGTGTGTCCTCTCCTTACTATTTTAATTACTGCACTTACTTTACTCCTACAATTTTAATTGCGCAAAATTTATTAACATTCTCGTGCCGCACTATTCACCCCCCTCTAGTGACGGGCATAAATCCTAACAGTATTATCCGCCGATTAATACCTTTTTTACCAGTACTAAATATGGGTCGGGTCGGATAATTGATCTATTTTTTTATTACCCGCTTTTTACCCGAATCATATCCGACCCGACCTGACCGTTTGACACTCCTACTTATATATATATATATATATATATATATATATATATATATACACACACACACACACACACAATTACATACACTACCATCTCGTAACCTACATTACAACCAAATAAAGTCCAACTTGATCCTAGACTGAATGAACTCGATTAGTAGAGTAGTACACTACGGGAAAAACTTATGGTGCATATTTTGTGCCATATGAATGTTATTTCTGAGAATGAGTGAATTCTTTCTATCTGAGTTCCTAACTGTTCTTAAACTTTATTTTGTGGAACTACTCTCTTTTGTTTTGTGGGGACACTTATTCATGAAGGAAAGGTAATTCCAGTGACCTCTACATTAGAATAAGTGGGTGAGTTGTGAATAATGCGCAGTACTTGTGAGTCAAATCTTGAGGTAAAGATGTTACACTTTTGTGCTTATTCTATTTTAAATATCTTGGTGTGAAGAGTTAGGAAAATTGCTTAAAAAGATCGTGTCTATATAAAGTGTAGTTTGATTGCTCGAGGACGAGCAATGGTTTAAGTGTAGGGTGTTGATGATATGCTATAATTACATATTTTAGTCGCTTATTACACTCTAATGTACTGCACTTTAATTAAGTTTGAGCTTTAATTGTTAGTATTTTGTACTAATTATGTATTTTATGCCTTACACGCGTGATTATGAGCTATATAAATATTATGAGAAGAATTCAAGTGATTTGGAGCTTTGACGTCTGAGTAAAAGCCCAAGGAATTTAGTCGAGATCGTGTTCGGGGATCAATGGATGATAGTTAAGAACGAAACGAAGAATCGAGCGGGCATACAATGCATTGTCTAGTAAAAATGCACATAACTTTTCGCTCAGAACACTGTTCGATCTCAATAATATATCTTTGGGAAGCTATTTGAAAGGGCTACAACTTTTATGTTTTGTATGTTTGTGAATTCCGACCACCGCAGTGCATGGTGCGGCGCGACGTGCTTGTGAAAATTTCCTACAGCCTCTTAGAATTAGCTCTCTGAATTTCCCCACATGCACACTGCATGGTGCATCGACCCATGCGGCGTGCCTGCGCAAAGTTTACAGAGTCAGAGTCCTATTTCGCGCAGGAAAAGGTGTTACGTCTAGGCCCAACCCTATTGGTATAAATACATGTAAAAATGCTATTTTGAGGGGCTTGGACATACTTTTGACATAATTTAGACCTAAGGAGGCTAATGTTAAAGGGGGTTTGACCCAAGGAGGCAAGAACACACTAGGAGCGAGGCGAAGAATTCTTCTACGAGTTTTTCACTTCCTTCTTCATATTTTCATTATTGGTTATGCATTTTAGTATTGCAATTATGCATACTATTATGAATAGCTAATTTGTTATCTCGGGTTTTGATGGAACCTATTGGAGGATGATTTTCCTATTACGTTAATATAGATTCGGTGTAGTATTTTCTCTATTTATTCAACTACGTTATTATTATGGTTGGTTTAAGAGCTCTCAATCGACTGCGCATATTTAATGTATATTAATCGGGTGAGAGTGCATTATTAGGTAGTTTTTGAACAACATCACTCCTAACGTATACGATGGATCAATACGAAGGGTTTAAAGGTGGGATTAAGGATAACAAAACCTTGGGTGCGATCCGAGTGAGTCGTACTTAATGTCAGCTAGCGTAATTTGGGAGAATATATCTAGTAAATTGTAATAATACTTGGGAGAGAGTTACGATAGTCAGGGCGCTCATGATCGGTAGAGAATACTTAGACGAATTTATAGAAAACGTAGCGGGAAGGATTCCGACAATAAGGGAAATCACAACTCTAGACCTCCTTAATCTTGTCTCTAACTCTTCGTATCTTTAGTTGTTAATTTACTATTTTAATTTGTTAGTTAATTAGTTAAACACAAGAATCTTAATATTTTTAAGTTAGGAATTGTGCAAGCTTGTCTTCTTAGTGATAGTGAACAGTTGTAGCTAAGTCTTAATTAGTTCTCTGTGGGATTCGACTCTGAACTTGTAAACCAAATTATATTCGTAACAACCGCTTAATTCTTTTTATAAGGAATAGTTAGGCGTGATCAATAATAATTACTTATTTGGATTTGGACATGGTGTTTAAAATAAATCAAACATTAAAAGCATTTAGTAATTAATTTGGTGGAAATATTGTAAGCAAATAGGTTTCTTACGATACATATATGTATATACATATACGGAATATAAATTACCACCAAAAGGAATGGTTTCAACTTTCAAGTATAAAAAGATGAGTTGAATCTAATTCAACTTAAGAAACTAACACACAAATTAAGTATTTTTAAAGATTATACAAAGAGACAATGACTCGTTATACCAACTAACCCGGAATACTCTTAACATACACACACTCAAAACAGTTAAAATAATACATGTTAGTGAGTTTTCGGACTGATCATTTAAAAATAGTTAATATTTATAAAATTATTGATAAATAGCCATTATTTTAATGCAACAAAGATCGGTGCGACATAATATATTGGAGGTGGTGTACTAGTATATGAAGTTGCAGCATATTATAGTGAAGATTGGAGTACTTATATATGAATTTTTAACATATTATACTTGATTGATATATTATATTGAAACTATACTGAATTTATTATTATTATTATTACACTTGGCGTTAGGTATTCGATTTAGAGTCCCGGCTAATTTAGCTGGTTTCATATAAGGCTTAATAAATTACTTATTTTTATTTTTTAAATTCGAATGCAAGACCTATGTTTAAAGGCAATAGTATTCGTTACTAGAACCTTGTCAGTGACAATCATTTCTTGAACCAACGTGACTCATATGTTGAAGCGGAATGAAAGGAGGACTCATTCATCCGAGGTAGTAACACTACTGTACTAAACAACTTTTCTCAATGCCGTCGCTGTCACTCTTTCATCCCCAACAAATCTCATCTAACAGCTAAGCCTCTGCTCATAACCCTCCCTCTCTTTTCTTCCTTCTTTCCTTCCTTATATCGCCAGTTCATAGCCCACCAATTCTCTCTGATCTCTCATTGGGATTTTCACAAAACACAACTCTTTTCCTCCTATACATACATCACCTGCTGACACTGACAGCTTTCCATTACATTACATCTCATCTTTCTTTAATTCCCCCGCCCCCCGCCCCCCGCCCCTCTATAACTGTCTGACACCACTACTATGAAACTTATACAAGAAACTCACCAATCATTTGGCTTTCGTTTTGTTTGGCTCTAATTCCTTTTTCCTTTCTATTTTGAATCTGAGGTAATCTTGATTTTTGTTTGTTTAATCAATGGAGGGTACTACTACTGCTGCTGATGGTACTGTAAAAATGGGAGCTTTACCCATGAATAAACCTGATCGAGTTTTCAATAATTTGGAGCCTGAATTCACTGTTTCTTCACCTGTTACACGTCAGAAAGCTGCTGCTGCTAAGCAATTCATTGAAAATCATTACAAGAATTATCTTCAAGGCTTGCAACATCTCAAAGAAAGGTTCTTTTTTAACAACTCTCATGCCACAGTTTACGAAATGTGTCTTTTGTTTGACCCCTTTTTCTTATTTTTTATTTTCAGGCGGTGGACACTGCAGAGAAGAGCACAAGAAGTACAGATACCGAGTGAGGAGCAAGAGAAGATGCTGAGGAATTTGGAGAAGAGGGAGACTGAGTTTATGAGATTGCAAAGGCATAAAGTTGGGATTGATGATTTTGAACAGTTGACTGTCATTGGTAAAGGTGCCTTTGGTGAGGTAAAATTTTCTTTTTTACAACTCCCAATTCTTGGATTTTACTTTAAAAGTGGCTTAATTCTGATCTTGTTTGATTTTAGAATCTTGGAGTATGCATTAGTTTTTTCTATAAACGATTATTAAGGATAAAGTTTGTGTCTTTGTAAGTTTTCTCACCAAATTGCCTTTAACAAGCTGAGTTGGCAGTTTTGTGTTTTTCAAGCCGTGATCTAATAAGGTGATTCAGTTAGTCGTACATCCTGATACTGAATATTCATCTTTTAAGGTTGTATCATTTTTGAATACAAAAGAATGCTTTTGCCTGATTTTAAATGGATTAAAATAGATCATTTTTCTGGTAAAATGAGAATCATGGAGTTATCCTCTGTAAAATCTGCATCAAATATTTCTTGATAGTATGTTTTTTCAAGGCTTACATTTTGATAATGTAGCAGAGAAGTGTTTGTTCTGCTCATAATGCTTATCTTGCAATGTTGCTGATGCTACCAATTGGGAAAGATTTGCTATGAGAACTTTTTTTTTTTAAATCTAATATTTATACTGCATCAACCACTTATTTTAGCACTTGAATGTCGCTTTTCAGCAATGGTCTCTGGTTTATTATAAGCTTTATTTGTTTCTCCCTTACATTGCAAAGTTTGTGAAGGGGTGGAAGTCGGTCTTTTCCTTTAAGCCTAATGTCAAACAAAGAAGAACCATGCTTGTTTCAAATGTGCACTTTACATTTTTAAAAAGTTCTATTTTCAATTAGAGTGCTCTTGCCTTTTGATAGCTACATACATGACACAGTCAATGTTCGTATTGGACATTGATGGAGCAGATTTCAGTAGAGTAATTTCTTAAGTTATCCGGTTCGTTAATGCAGGTTAGGTTGTGTAGATTCAAAAGTACTGGAGAAATCTTTGCCATGAAGAAATTGAAGAAATTAGACATGCTTAGCCGGGGACAGGTAACAAGTTAGAGACTGTTTTCTTCTCTTAGGGTTTATGAATATCTTGTGCTCATCAGCAATTATCAGTTGCCGCTTAGTTGGACCAAAGGCCAACTGTGAGTTCCATGGTTAAATTCTATGTGTAAATTACTATGTTCATTTTTTTAATTTAAGAAAGTTATACTGCAATTTTAGGTTGAGCATGTCAGATCTGAGAGGAATTTGCTTGTGGAAGTTGATAGTCAGTGCATAGTGAAGCTCTTTTATTCTTTCCAAGACTCAGATTTCTTATACCTGATAATGGAATATTTACCTGGTGGTGACATTATGACCTTACTTATGAGAGAAGATGTTCTTTCTGAAGATGTCGCACGGTTCTACATTGCTGAGAGTATTTTGGCTATTCAGTCAATTCATCAGCACAATTATGTACATAGGTATTTGAACAATGCATTAAATAGTTTGCTTTATTGTTAAATCTTGCATGTTACGTGATTGTATTGCTATATCCTATAGGAGTGCCAGTAATACATAGGTGCTTTTTGTAGGTCAAATAGAATGATAATGTGTTAATTACTGTTGTCAGAAAAGTGCCATGCTACTGTTAATATAAAATTTCTCTTTTTCCAAATATCATTAAGTGGAGATGTCTAAATAAGCTTCTAATTTTCAAAAGCATTTCTCCTACTACGGCACTTATGTTAAAGTGACATTTTAAGGTGTGCTCAGACACCCTAGCTTGGAAGTAGCACCTGCAGTTAGAACAGCCTTACATTTCCTCTTCCGCTATTCTCGTTCTTTAACTCAATGGGTTACTGAGAAATCTTAGTGGAGTACAAATTTTTTCATCAGTTGAAAAATGACTCACTTTCGGTCTCCAGATTAATAAATGTAGTTATTTGCCTGTACTCTGACTGGTGCGAGTTGTTTAGTTTCCCTTAAGTAGCCTTTGAGGACTTTTGTCTTCTCTTCATTTTCTTTAGGGATGTCATTAGAGGAATCAATGATCAAGCAAACATTTATCATATTTGATTTAAATGTCTTGATCTTGCAATTTGGTGCTACAGTTTTTTGTTGTTATCTGTTCTTTTGCGTGTGCATATAGTATAAAGGTCACTCCACAATCATCCCCCAACATGCCGCTGATTCAGGATTTTTTTGCTTTCAGGGACATAAAACCTGATAACCTTATACTGGATAGAAATGGTCATTTGAAGCTTTCAGATTTTGGCTTATGTAAACCCCTGGAAAATAAATACTCATCAATATTATTGGAAGATGAAGACCTTACTAATGCGGACTCCATTAACGGGACTGAGGGGAATTCTGGTGGTGATAGAGCTTCATGGCCAATGCCAAAGGAACAAATACAACAGTGGAAGCGCAACCGCCGTGCCTTGGTATTCACGTACTCACATTCTAGTGCTGCACTTTTCCTGATTTTCAAGTTATAATTGTGTCAGCTTGCAATTTAACATTATTTCATTTTGCTTCTTTCAAATCGATTAATCCAGTCATTATTTAATTCAATTAACCTATTCTGTAGGCATATTCTACCGTTGGAACTCTTGATTACATGGCACCAGAGGTTTTGTTGAAAAAAGGATATGGAATTGAATGTGATTGGTGGTCATTGGGAGCAATCCTGTTTGAGATGGTTGTTGGGTATCCTCCCTTCTGTTCAGAGCATCCAAGAATGACGGCGCGCAAGGTAACTCTTCTATTTGTTGTTATGATGAAAATAAGAGACAGCGGGGGCCTATACGATGATCTCCAAACTGGATTCAGACAGTAACTCTGCAAACCAAGATTCCAAAAAAATCCTTTTTCAATGCAATCGGAAAAGATTGGAAATGAAATGCTTGTTTTCCCATAGTAATTGGACTTCATTTTCTGCAAAATGATTGTTTCCAAATTTTGCACTACAGCATCTTTTTAGGTTTCACAAAGTATATTCATTTTGACGGGGTATATCATATTTGTTTTTGTTGTATCAGATAATCAGTTGGAGAACATGCCTTAAATTCCCAGAAGAACCAAAAGTATCAGATGAGGCTAAGGATCTGATCTGTCGTTTATTGTGTGATGTTGAATCAAGATTGGGGACCGGGGGAGTGGAAGAAATAAAGGTACGTAGCACTACTAAAGGTGAAGTAATGCCCGCCGAAAAATATGCCTCTTAAGTCTAGTATTTCTCTTAAGTCTAGTATTTTTTTTCAATTACGGATTGCCTACCTCCCCTAAGATAGGGGTAAGGGGTAGGGTCTGTGATCACGCCCAACGCCCAACTCTAGTCCTAAAAAGAACAAGCGGTCGCTGCAAATATAATCCGGTCTAAAAATCCGGTGTCGAATCCCACATTGAATGTGATAGCTGAGAACTGTGATTCTTCGCTCGATCAATTCATGCCATCACGCTCTGGCTTTAGCATCTGCCGAGAAATAAGGCTTAGTTGTATCTGTTTAATATCACCAAGAAGACAAGATTGAAAATAAATAACCAGCTGAAAACTAACTATGCTTGAATTGTAAACAATTGGAATAAAAGTCTAAGGTAATGGTTTCCCCCGTTGTTGATTTCCTTGGTTGTATGTTTCTTATAGCTTTGACTTAGTTGCCTCTATCAATCATGAACTCTCCAGCTATCATAAATCTCTCTCAAGCAATTATGATAATTTACTAGACGCACTCTCTCAAGCTACGCTAGCTAGATTCACATTACAGTTCACTTAGATCGCATCCGAGGTATCGTTATCTCTAATCTAACATCTAAACCCTCGGTTATGATTTCGTCTATACTCCGGGAGTGATATTGTTCAAACAAGTTCCTAAATATGCACTCTCTCTCAAGCAGATACATAATAAATAGGAACGGCTAATTGATGATCCTTTCAATTAACCAAAATCAAAATGTAGTTGAACAAATAGAGATTAACAACCAATTCAAAACTATATTTATATAACAACCAATTCATCCCAACGGGTTTCATCAAATCCTTAGATTAAAAAAGTTAGCTACTCATGAAAATAACAAAAATCACAAAAGAATTCATATTGAAAGGTAAAAGAACGAAGAAGAAGATTAAAGATTGATGCCCAATGATCCTCCTTGCCTCTTGGCCTTCCTTCTGATGTTTTTCACTTCCAAAACTCCTTCTCTGTCTTTCTTGGCCGGCCTCCCTTATTTAATATAGGGTTTAGGGCTTAAAATCCCGTGTTTTGCACTTTCGTCCCTGAAATTTACGTATCCTGCCGCGGTCCCTGAAATTTTGTCCCTTATTTAATATAGGGTTCCTAAATATGCACTCTCTCTCAAGCAGATACATAATAAATAGGAACGGCTAATTGAGGATCCTTTCAATTAACCAAAATCAAAATGTAGTTGAACAAATAGAGATTAACAACCAACTCAAAACTATATTAATATAACAACCAATTCATCCCAACGGGTTTCATCAAATCCTTAGATTAAAAAAGTTAGCTACTCATGAAAATAACAAAAATCACAAAAGAATTCATATTGAAAGGTAAAAGAACGAAGAAGAAGATTAAAGATTGATGCCCAATGATCCTCCTTGCCTCTTGGCCTTCCTTCTGATGTTTTTCACTTCCAAAACTCCTGTCTTTCTTGGCCGGCCTCCCTTCTTTAATATAGGGTTTAGGGCTTAAAATTCTGTGTTTTGCACTTTCGTCCCTGAAATTTACGTATCCTGCCGCGGTTACGCCAGGACCACGGCCAGAGTGGCCTTCAGAATCTGCAGCAGTGTTCTGCTGCGGTTACACCCTGTTCTGTTTGGAATTTGGAAAAACGTAAAACAGGAAAGTTGTTTCCCTTGAGTTAGCTTTCCAACCATGTATTTTGGAGCCTAAATGGAGTTATGAGCAAAAAGTTATGTCTATTTTACTAGACAGTTCGCAATATGCCTACTGGATTTTTCGTTCGCTCTAACTATCATCTGTTGACCCCCAAACACGATCCCGACTTAATTCCTTGAACTTTACTCAAAGTTTAAAGCTCCAAATCACTTGAATTCATTCCATAACATCTACATAGCTCAGAATCACTCCTACAAGGCATAAAATACACCATTAATGCAAAACATTAGCGATTAAAGCTCAAACTCAATTAAAGTGATGTAAATTAGAGTGTAATAACCGACTAAATTACGCAATTATAGCCTATCATCAGTCTGCATACACATTACCCTCTCCAGATCACTTATGGGATTTCACTGGGTATGTTGTTGTTGTTAACAGATTGCATACAGTTTTCCTATATCATTGATGAGATTAGTGTACTTTGTCTGAAATATCTGTTACGAGTATGGTGAGTGGTTATGCTTGGCTCCATGTTTGTGTCTGCTTACTACTAATACTTGTGTCTGGTTTCAGGCTCATCCCTGGTTCAAAGGAGTCAATTGGGACATGCTTTATGAAATGGAGGCTGCCTATAAACCTATTGTTACCGGAGAGTTAGATACTCAACATTTTGAGAAGTTTCCTGAGGTGAGTACTTTTACAGATAACTAGTTGTACTAATTTCACTTTCGTAGGAAACATCTGGAGTAGTAGTTAGTAAAATCACTCTAACTCTCATGACATTGTGTACTGCTAGAAACCAACTGTTTACCCTTATTAACCAGAACGCCATATATAAGCTGGATATATTCCTCCTATATCTTTCACCTTTGGAGTATCTCTATTTTCTCTACATTTACCACATATCATGGACATGCTCTCCACCTCTCTTTCATTAGTAACTTCAGTATGACAATTTGATATCACTTATGAACTAGGTCCTTAGAATTTTGGCATTTCTCAGTACCATTGAATATCTATAGACTCCTTTCGGCTTATTTATCAAAGCATGCATTTTCTTTTCAATTCAGTCTACCATTTATTCTTGGCATTCATCTGCAGTAGTTCTCCAATTTTCCTCATCTCAATATTTCCATTTTTCTTTAAACAATGCTTCACTTTTATGTTAGAAAACATGCTTGCTTTGTTCTATGACTATACTAACTTTTTCTCTTTGTAGGTAGAAGATCCTTCATCAACAGCACCAAGAGTTGGACCCTGGAGGAAGGTAATGATTTGGCAATGCATACTTCATCCCCCCCAACCTCCCGATCTCTTGAAAAATAGAAAATTCAGGCGAGAAAATAAAACAAGAAGTTACAATACGATTGCTGTAGTGAATGTGATGCATTTCAATATGTGGAAGCTCTCTTCCGTAAGAATATAGTTGATGTGAACGTCCAAGGTCCTGTTGTATAGTGCATCCTGTAGGTGGGAGTAAATAACTTCTGGGGGTTCTCCTGTTTGCAATTTTAGCAAGTATTTTTCTTAATTATATCCTCTTCCAGTGTTTTGGTTCCCCATTTATTTCCCAATCCATACATACGAGATCCTATTTATATCGTTCCTTATGTAAAAATAAGTGATATCTTTTGATTGATTCCATCATGTAGATGCTGACATCAAAAGATTCCAATTTCATTGGATTTACTTTCAAGAAATCGGATATCCTCAAATCAGCTGAAGCTTCAGGTGTGCTGCTGCTTTAAATCTTTAATTTTTTGGCTGCATCATCTCTGCATCTTATCACTGCATATACGCCATCTTTCTGTAGTACAGAAGGGGTTTGAATTTACTTTAATACGATGAAGAAATACACTTAGCATACACTTCTTTTTTCCTGGCTCACACTGTATCTAAGAAGATTAAGTTTATAGAAGCAGATGTTGGTGCAGTATGCTTCCCCACCCTTCCAAATTATTGCTAGCTTGGGCAAAAACAATTAGGTATCTGTATGCTAGGACGCGAGGCTGTTGCGCATCTGTGGGAAAGGGCTCTTTGAAGGGGAAGGTGAATTAGATCATAGCAAAGCATGGACCACTAACGGACATCCCTTCATAAGAAAGGAAAAGTTGTCATAATACGGTATTAGCAATATCAATAACTGGCGCATACAAAGCTTAGAATGAGCAAAAAATTTGTTGCTCTTTTGGCCATGGCATATTTTGGCAAAATAATTCCCAACGTCATTATTGAAATGGATATGAAACGGTGAGTAGTTAACTGATATTTATCTGTTCATTTGTTTTTTGGGTCAAAAAGGTAAGTCGATCATTCATTACTACAATCCAGCACTAATCAGTAAATAAGAATGGATATACCCCTGTACCAAGGTAGTGAAACAACTAGCCAGCAGATAACTGAGAATTAATTGTTCACCAAGTACTGAAAGAAGTGAAGTTATAGGGATGGTGTATTAGTGGTTAGCAACTTAGGAATCCAATACCAGTCTTTCCCCCGCCCCTCCCTGCAAATCTGAAATGTCTTTAGCATTGGTATCAGCTTGAACATGTCATAGAAGACCTTAAGTTATGGACAAGTTATGATAGAAGAGTGTCAAACTTTTCATGCCTGGTCTTTCAGGTGTAAGTTGGTGTCAGCATTTTATCTAAATGATTTTTGTCACAAATGCAAAACTTTTCCATAACTCTTATCTAATTGATTTTTATTATGCAGGTATAGATATGAGTTCAAATGGACATCCAAAGCCTCCCTCATTGGTGTCCTTATTTGGTACGATAAATTTTCTTGCACACTGGTTATACATTTTCATGATTTTCACAACATTGGATGAGATCTAAACCATTACAAGCATCTGTTAAAACCCAAGTTTTCTACCTAAAAGATAGTTTCCATTTGTAAACACACAAGAGGTTAAGGACTAATTTTGAGGAATAACTCCGAGGAACAAATAGAAACGTACTGTCATATCTTCGTTTAGGTTGATCTTGATGCTCTGGTTTCTCCCAAATGGTTTCTATAAGTTAGTACTACAATTTAACATCTTTACATTAGTTGATACTTCCTCATCATGTTCCTTGGCTTGTTACTAAGCATCTCAATGATATATTTTTTGTTGTGTAATCGACCTAAGCAAAGTGGTCTACGTATCAGAATAGTGGTATATTCATATCTCATCGTGTACAAATACAAATACACAGTCATTCTGCCTTGCTTATTGCATTATTGCATGCAGGGGCGAAGCCACCTTTTACAAAGGGTGGTTAACTGACCATCCCTTACCGAAATATTACGAAAATTACAGTGTATGAGTAAAATACTGATTTTAAATGTATAAAATATATATTGAATATCCTTTGTCGATTCTTTTTTAGTTCTTTCAAATTTGAACATCCTTAGAAATATCTCTGGTTTTGCCACTGGTTGCAGGTCGGATGGATTTGGAAGATACAATAAAAGAGGACCAAAAAGGAGAACAACAGATTTTATGAGATCAATTGCTTGTCCTCCTCCTCACTGACAAGATACGGCAAATTTCCTTTGTACAAAAAGAGAATAAACAATAAGCTTTAATTTTTTTTTTTACATAATTTTGTGTTTTTTTATTCTTCTCTAATTCGGCTTTACTAATCTGATTATTATGTAGTGGTAAATGTTTAATGTACATACACTGTAACAGATACATTCCTTGATTTCTATCAGATTATATTTATGGGTAATTGTCAATTATGCTAAGACTACTTCAGTTATGGAAAATTTTATTATGTGTCTCATGCAACTGACACTAGTTGTATTAGGTTCTTTTTTATCTCACAAATTTGTGGATCCAGAAGTATAAGTTTGGGGTTCACAAATTTGTGATATAAAAATAAGTTATAAGTTGTACGAGACATAAAATAAAATTTCTCCTTCAATTATTTTTCGTCCGCAATTTCTACTTTATAGTTAAAATCTTATGCATGTGGTGGTCTTCTTTATGTTCACAGACCCATATCTCTAAGGGGTAATTTGGTTGGAAACGTGATTCATTATCCCGGCATTAATTATTTTATTTTCTTATTAGGTAAAAAAAATTACTACAATTTCGAAATACTAATTTCGAGGTTAATTATATTGTAATTTTATATCAACCAATAAATTCATCAAAAATTTAATTTCGAAATTAATTATTTTTTACTTTTGGTACCAAACGAGCGTAAAGAAGTTAAAACAGAGGCAAAAATATCTATGTTAAAAAGAGGAAATAATATCTAACTCATAAAATCCAGGATATTTATGGAAGCACTCAACAAGTAATAGTAGCTGAGATATATATTCTGAAGATAAGAATATGCTTTACTTCCTTTCACATGGCACACCGTGCCTGACATTGACTCTTTAATCACAATATCATTACGTTTCTAACTTCTTGTCTTAAAACTTAAGCAATTTTTATTTATTGCATCATTGGATATTTAGTGGATATTTAGCAACAGTTTTGATTGCCCAAAAAGAACAAATTCTATTTCCGTATTTCCTTTTTAAAGGTGTTGTGATTTTGTTTTTCTTCATTCAACGATATACCAGAAATAGCTAAAGATAATATTTCTGCACACATTATTTTTTTCATACCCTACTTATAAGATTATATTAGTATGTTGTTATTGATACAAAAGAACAAAAGAAATCAAAATCGAAAGACCTTAATATTTATGAACTGAATATTAATAGATGGCTTGTTATAGGTTTGAATTCACTGACAATGAAGAAAAAAAAAATAGTGATACTGCCATGAGCACTCAACCCTTAGATAAAGAAAAACCCATTCCACTATTACAAATTCTCTTACCCTATTCGAGGATTTAATGGAAGAAATCCCACCAGAAAAGGAGGAGCAGGAGCTTCTAATCGAGCATTGGGGCATTAAAGAAATAATACTAACATAAGAAGAAAAATAAAGAATTTATGAACCTTGGAAGTTCTTATTTATAGTCAGCTATTTGGCATAAGAATCCTGCATCATTACCTGCAAAAAAAGATCCAAGAACTATGGCGACCAACGGAAAAGTTCCCTCTTATTGATCTAGGGGACGACTACTATATCGTTAAGTTCACAAGGAGAGAAAATATGGAGGAGGCTTTCACTCAAGGTCCATGGTTTATAAACGGTCACTATCTGACAATTACCAAATGGAGGCCAAATTTTGTAGCAAGTAAAAAAAATTGACAGTTTCAGCAATTTGGATCTGTCTTTCACAATTGTCAACTGAGTTATGTGAAGGAAAAATCCTTGAGATGATTCGAAATACTATTGGCAGATTATCAAAAATAGATGTTTGCACCTCCACCACAGTCAGAGGCCGATACGCTAGGCTATATGTGGAACTCCCACTGGAAACCCCCGTCCAACCCTACATCTATATTAGCAAACAAAAGCAGTATATCCATGATGAAGGGGAAAAGTTGTTATGCAAGAACTGTGGGTATCTGGGCCATATCCAATACCAGTGTAACTTCTTAATCAAGGCAAAAATGGACAATAAAATGCAAGCCATGAATCAAGCTCAAACAAATATGGAACAACCAATCGAGAAACTGGAGGAAGAAAAGGAGGAGTGGGGGACAATCTCTTTTAGCATAAAAAAAGGAGACCAAATCAAAAAATCAATAATGATCAAAAAATCAAGAAAGATCAACCTCCTAAGTTGGTGGATAATAGCAAAAATCCAGGTATTCCGATAAAAAATTTCAATGCAGCAACTGGTAAGTAGTTAGACACGAAAATCTTACATTACAAGTCCTTATACATAGTTAAATCTCAAGAGTCTCAGCTTGATAAACGCACAAAATTCCGGTAATGGAGAATACCGCCATTACAACTCAAAACAAATTTTCTCTTTTGGAAGAAGAGCAAATAGTTCTCGCTGAAATCACTGTTTTTTATATTAATAAAAAAAATAATTGTAAAATACTAATCTTAATGATAAAAGTTTTGTATACACTAAAGACCAAGTGGAAACTTCCATGGACATAGCAAAATTTCATGTGGCTCTAGTAACCAATAAAACTCTAACGCCATGTAGGTGAATCACATAAAAAATGAAATTAGCCCACTAATATTAACACTAGGGACTCTAGGACCGTTAATTCCGACTAATCAAATGTCCAAGACATAACTAATCACTCTATAACAACTGAATCTACTAATATTATGAGTATAATAGCTCGTGGCAAAGAAGTTTTCGAGCATGCCATCCAAATGTCTACCCCATGCACCCTTAGCGGAAAAATGGCAACTGAAACACACAACCCAATCCATGCAAAAGCTGAGAAAGATATTGCTCAATATAATAAGCCACTCCACTCTTTAGACATGCAATTTAAGCTGCCAATCATTAGCTCTAGTCCCAACACCTCTACTGATAACCAAACAACCACGCCAAAAATTTCTTTTATAAGAAATCTCGACCCCCCTCTAAACAATGCCAAGAATCCCATCTTCCTTGAGAAGGAGACATGGGCTAATCCAAATACTGAGGCATCACAGAGCCCAGACCATGGAGAACCAACCAGCCTGCTCCACCACAAGCATTAGACCCACAAATAATCCTAGTACAACCTCCTCAAAACCAGGATTACCAGCCTCTCTCATGGATGGAAGTGGGCTTGTTGGGCCATGCAGTGTCCTTTAATGTCCAAATAAATGGGCCGAAATCCATTGTCATTCTCCACAACACTCACTATCTTGCTCAATTGATATCCGAAGGAATGAAACTTGCGATGAGCAATTACATGAACCAGGTTTGGTTAAACAACATACTGAACCCTTTGGCTCCTACAATGAATCGTCATCTGTTGCATGGAATGATGCATCTATGGAATACGCCTCCACATTTCAATCCCATGCAACCGCTGAATAACGACCTAGATATGGCTTTCTTTCTACCAGAAAGTCTCACACACTTGAATCTGATCTTCATGCCGTGGGAGAACCCTCCCCAACCCCAAGCTCATCCTCCACAGACACAAGCCCACCAAGAACCTCCAATACCCCCAGTTCCCCACCCATAGAATATGCATGAGGTAGAAGGAGAAGAGGATCCAGAGGAGGAAATGGGATACCTCTTGTTTCCAATAGTGAAACAAATCTTGGATTTCTCAAGCATAAACGAGGTAAAAGTTTTTCTTTTCACGGAGATGCTAGAGAAGAGACATGTACTCAGCTGTCCATTAGCACTGTTCAAGTGCTCAATAGACATCAGGCCTCCCCAGGACCCAACAGTAGGTAATCGTGCCATGATCCTAGTCCCATCATTGAGAAGAAACCCTGTATTTTGCTAAGGAGCAAGGGAGAATGGGGAACCGGCAAACCTACAACTAAACCTAGCCATGAATCGTCCTACTAACTTTATAATATGAAATTTTAGGGGTGGGAATAATGATGAATTTAGAAGAAACTTCAGAGAAATGGTGGATACCCGTAGGCCTTGCTTGGTAACTCTACTAGAAACTAGGATGGAAAACCATGCTCAAATTCTATGTGAGTTTGGATTCACAGAAATGATCGAAGTCCCATCAGAAGGACAAGCAAGAGGAATGGTTGTTATGTATAATCACAACATCGCCACTTTCCTAAACTTTGTCTGAAGAAATCAGGAAATTCATGCTACTGTAGAGGTACTTCGTACTCGAAAATCTTGGCTTTTCTCTTCATTATATGCTAGCACTGATTCGGAAAAAAGAAATAGTATGTGGGATAATCTAGAAAGTATTTATCATTCCTACAAGATACCAGGACGGTAGGAGGAGACCTAAATGATATTATGGGTGCGAATGAGAAATTTGGGGGTAGATCGGTTAACAACAAAAGAAGTAATTTCCTCTGGTCAAAATTAAATAACTGTAACCTAACTGATATTGGGGATAAGGGGTTTAAATATACTTGGTCTAATCATAGGAGGCTTAATAAAGATTTAATAATGGAAAGACTTGATAAAGTCTTAGCAAACGAGCAATGGCTTGATATCTTCCCTAACTGATCGATTATTCACCTACCCAAAACTTACTCTGACCTTAATCCCTTATTGGTAGAATTAATCCCTAAAAGTATAGCTGACTATAAGCATCTCTTTAGATTGGAAACCTTTTGGTGTAGACATCCGGACTTCCAAAACATTGTTAAAAAATATTGAGAGGGTAATGAGTATTGCAAGGCTAGTGAAAGCTTTGTATCTAACATTAGAACTTGGAAGAATAATACTTTTGGAGACATTAAAAAAAAGAATAAAATACTTGCTAGTCTCCAGGGTATTCATAATTCTAGTAACCACACAAATAGCTTTTTTTTACAATAATTAGAGATCAACCTAAAAAAAAGACTATAATAATATCCTTAGGATGGAGGAAGATTACTGGAAGCTGAGGGCTAGAGTGTTATGGTTAAACTAAGGGGATGCTAATACTAATTTTTTTATATAACGGCCTCTAATAGAAAAAGAGTTAATAAAATCACTTTCTTTAAGGACGAGGCTGGAAATTGGCTAATGACCATAGCGATATTATAACCATGTTAGCAATTACTTTAAGAGTGCTTTTAATTCCTCTCTTATTAGCACCAACTGGACTGAAATTAAAAATTCTCCCTAGTCACTATAATTACAACCTAGGTGCTATGGACAACCCGTTAAGGGATTTTGAAATAAAGAGGACTATCATCTCCTTTAAACCATTCAAGGCCCCTGGTCCTGATGCTATGCATTCATTCTTTTTTCAAAAATATTGGAAATAACATTGGTCAATCCGTGATTAATTTTTGTCACAAAACCTTTCATACCCGATGTATTCCACCAGACATTAATAAAACCTACCTCTGTCTCACACCTAAGTTTCAAAATGCTAATAATGTTAAAAACTTTAGGCCTATTGGCCTATGTAATACTATTTACAAAATGATTACAAAAATTCTTGCAAATCGCCTAAAGCCCTTCTTAGAACAAATTATTAGTCCTTTCCAAACAAGCTTCATGAAACATAGAAGAGCTTCTAACAATGCAATTATTATTCAAGAATTAATCTCTAATTTCAGGAAATTAAAAGGAAAACAGGGCCAGCTGATTTTAAAATTTGATCTTGAGAAAGCTTTTGATCACCTTGAGTGGTCTTTTATATACCGAACCCTTAGACATTTCAAATTTCCTCCAAAGTTTACCAATCTTCTAATGATCTGCATTACCACCAGCTTAATAGGGGTTCTAGTAAATGAATCTATCATCAGTTTTTTTGAGCCAAGTAGGGGTATTAGACAAGGCAATCCCATATCTTCCTACATTTTTATTCTTTGCATGGAATTGTCCTTTATGTATATAAATTATCAAGTAGATATAAAAAATTAGAATCCTATTCAAATAGGCAGAAGAAGCCCCCTATTTTCCCACCTCTTCTTTGCAGATGACTTAACCCTAAGGGCAAAAGCAAATAATACATCCTGCCAAGTCATTAAAATAGGACTTAAATTCTTCTTCAAGCTTTTAGGGCAAAATATAAACACCGCCAAGTCCAAAATTATCTTCTCCAATAATTGCCATCCAAACTCCACGAAGGATATTATATTAACCCTAGGTTAAAAACAATGCAATAATTTTGAAACCTATCTGGGGTTTCCAATTCTAACTAAAAACCAAGACCTAGGCGTCACCTCTTTATCCTTGACAAAATGAGAGGCTAGTTGGCTAATTGAAAAATTAGGTTCGTGAATATAGCTGGCAGAACAACCCTTGCAAATTCCTGCCTTAATACAATCCCAAACCATTATATGCAGTATACACTCCTCCCCACAAAAATCCTAAAAAATATAGACAAAATACAAAGGAACTTTATTTGGGGTACTACTTCTAAAAAGAAAAGACTCCACTTAATAAAGTGGTCTACTATTTGTCAACCTAAGTCTAATGGAGGTCTTGGTATTAAGGATGCAAAAACTAAGAATATAAGTTTACTGTTTAGCATGGAGACTTATATCAAATACTACAACTCCTTGAGTAAACTTAATTACCATGGCATATGGCTATTAAAGCCATAAAACCCCACTCATTTATTTGGAAGTGCATTTTAAAAGGGTAGGCTGTGTGTAATAAAGAAATATCCTGGTCACTTCACTTAAAAACCAATATGGATATTTAGAACACAAATTGGATTCTAGAGGCAAGAAATTTACGGGGCCTAATTGAGGGACCTCTCTCTCCTAAAGACCTAAATATAAGAATTAGAGATATCCATAATTGTACAAATTGAATTTTAATAATCTCTTATTTGCACTCTCCGAGACTATAAAGCAACAGATTTTTAAAGTTAGACTTAGAAAATATGGGCAAAATGGGATATGCCGATCTAGTCAATGACTAACAAGGGTATATTCTCCACAAAGTATTGTTACACTCTAATAGAGCCGTCAAAATAAACAAAATAAAATTATTCATGTGGCAATGCCTTCACAATCGGCTCCCTTGTAGAACCTATTTAGCCCACATCACCATTAACATTAATCCTATGTCCCCAATTTGTAAGACAGAAGAAAAAACTCCTTTCCATTTCTTTTTCAAATGTAAGGCTAGTAATTCTTTTTGGGACAACGCAGGATGACTGTTTAAATACAATACTAACGACATCCACTGGCTTCTTCAAGTAAGGAAATTGAATGTTAATCTTCATAATGCTTTGATTGACTGGAACACCTTTTCTCCATTTATCATATGTAATACCTAGATTAACAGAAATAATAACAATCACAATAATACCTCCAACACTATTAATAGAAATCTCATAATACAAAGAGCCCTTGAATATAAACTCCTAACTAATAATACAAAAGCCCTTTAAAGAAGAAACACATTCAGGTAAAATGGCATAAACCTCTTAAGGGGTGGTACAAGCTACATTGATGCCATCTTTACTAAAAATCAAACAAGTAGCCTGGGAGATGTTTTCAGAAACACAAACGGTAGTTGGATAGTTGGCTTCACAAAAGCAATCCATCCAAATGGAGCATTGGAATCAGAATTGCTGGCTCTTTTTTAGGGACTCACCATTGCTCAAGAATGGAATCTATTTCCTCTTGAAATAGAAACGGATTGCATACAGGTAATACAATTCATATACGAAGGAAATTACTTCTTTAACGACATTATAACCGCATGCATGTTGTTAATGCTCCAGAAGAAGGACGTGATCCTGAGACACAACTTCAGGCAGGGGAATAAAGTAGCACACATGATGGCAAAACAAAATGAGGCTAAAGCAACCAAGAGAAAGCTTTTTGTTCAATCACCTCTTTTTGTGGAATCAATCTTGAGAAGGGACCAAATGGAAGAAGTAGTTTTTGTTAAAAATTTAAGTATTGTTGCTTGTAATAGTTTAATAAGCTATGGTAACAAATGTGTCCTAGGTGAAATAATCTATGGCTGTAATGCTCTGAACCCTACTTAGCTATAATATAAATTTTCTGTTTTGTTAAAAAAAAAGAACAAAAAAACTTAACGTATTAAATATGCATAAGTTTTTTAGTATTAACTCGGTTCCGTAGTCACCATTTCCTATTAGAATCTCAGAAGCAGAGTTGCTGAATTAACAAAAATTTAATATCCAATGCAGTTGTAGTTGTAGTAGATTATCTATACCCTTTTTTAAGGTTATTCAACCCCATGCTTTAGTAGAAAGGTACTTGTAAGTTTCTTAAATATTGGAGGTAGGGGTGTGTATAGGTCAAAATCTAACCATATGTGGATTAGCATTAACATGAATGGCAAGAGGCCGACTAAGCCGTGCTTGTATCCACAAGGCGTTATAACGACGAGTATCTCGGCTACTGAAGAGATCGAACTATCAGAAAGCTTGTACGGTGAAGTATATATCGTGACACTTAAGGGGAACGACCTAAAGTACAATCAGAAGATTATTGTATTTTCACTAAAGACCGTTGGACAAGAGGGAATACTTACCATATATATAGGAGGTAAGAGAACAAGAAAGGGGGTCGGTGTTTTCTCTCCTCTATAAAAAAGATATAGAAGAACCGTAGAAGGTGGAGCGGGAAAACAAGTGAAGGTTTATATTTTAGGTTCAAATCTTTATAATCGTCTTTGTTGAATCAATAGAGACAGATCCCCTAGCTGTCAATGGCATTCTCCTTTTCCTACTTTATTCTTACATTACAGAACAATATGTCAAGAATGGAAGCCTATCATTTACGTTTGATATCTTCTATAGTCTTAATTTATAAGATTTATTATATCTTATTCTCTTATTCAATGTGTTTTGATCTAGAGTTAATTATCCTTGGCTATGATTTATCCTTTTTTTTCTTATTAGTTAGTTTAACAAAAGGTTTAATACTTTCTGGTCAAACAATTTGGCGCCGTCTGTGGGGATTTCTTAGCCAAAATTTTTGTTTCCTCTAGATCTAAAGCCAGCCAAAGTATCACTTTCCGGTTGTCATAGCCTCATCATCTCAATATAAACACCAACTTGAAAAAGTGGTAGACAAGCTTTTAAATAACCAAACTAGTTAGAGTTAGATCTTTGCACGAAATCAAAATTATGTATGATATCTACAAAAACGTCTCGTTATAGCGATTACGGCCACTACGCACTTAGCACGTTCACAATCCTGTTAACTATATTAACATTATATATCGATCTATACTTTCACCTCTTAAGGAAAGACGATAGCCTACTATGTGATTCTTTGAACTAACCTGCTTATTCTACCTCATTTTTGTACCCACAGTGAGTAATTCATGTACTGAGTATAACTTGTATTGCCCTTATTTGTGCGCACGTCAGACGGGACCAGACCGAGACCCAAGCTCGAGATCCTAACCGGAAAAGTAAATTCAGCCCATAAGAAGCCTAGATACGACTAAGGACAAAGCCAAGCACGAGATTTCCAAATCTAAAACCGCCATACAAGTATGGGATAAAATGAGTCATCCTACTATGCCCTTCTCCCCTTGCCGATTTGACAGGTCGAGGTAACATGCAATTTTGTTTGGGTTTAACTTGTTAGTTTTCTTTTTTGGATTGGGATAGGAGCAGGAGCATTCTCACAGGTGCACGAACAAGGAACAAACGCCATCAAACACTCCAGGAAAGGATTATGCAACATATCATCTCGCATGCGACGGTCAAGCAAAACCCTTCGCGCTGTACCATATTAGAAATAACAGAAACGACGCCAAACAGGCCGACGTTATTAAGAAACAATCTTCATAACCCGGGACAGCAGTGAGTCTATGGAACGTACAGCCCCTCCAACACGGGCAGAACTCGAAAATCTTGCACGTATGCTCGCCATGACAATCCCACGCCAATTCAGCCGACTAGACATTACAAATCATGTTCGAACTTTGTTTGAGTTAATGGTCCCAGAGTGCCCAGTAGCCTAAGCAATTTGTTCATCGCCCGTCCCGTCAATAGCCTCTCCATGCCGAGCAATGAAGGGACTACTTAAACTGGGACTCCACCGACACATACAACCTATGCAACAACACATAATATTCTCCAGTGAAAGCAAGAACAAATAAACTGGGACTCAACCCGATGCATGCATAAATGATACAACAACAAGTATTATTCTCCAATTAAAGAAATGTCGTGTGCGACTTCCTTACCACTCCACCTAACGATCACATCGCCAAGCAAAGTTAACGTTCGACCTCGCTCGAACTCACAATGGGTTATAATTTCGACCTCGCTCAAATTCACACCCTTACGGCCATCGCCTATCTCCAAGTAAAAGTAAAGTTCGACCTCGCTCGAACTCACAACGAGTTACAATTTCGACCTCGCTCGAATTTACACCCTTACGGCCATCGACTATCTCCAAGTAAAAGGAAAGTTTGACCTTGCTCGAATTCACAACTTACGGCTATCGGCCATCTCGAAGTAAAAAGAAAGTTTGACCTCGCTCAAACTCACAAGGGGTTACAATTTCGACCTCGCTCGAATTCACACCCTTATGGCCATTAGCCATTGCCAAATGGAAATAAAATTTTTATCTCGCTTGAATTAACAAGTCAAAGTTTGACCACGTCGAACTCATAGCGGGTCATAATTCGACCTCTCGCGAATTCACGCCTCTACGGGCCTCTACCATCACCAAACAAAAGTCTAATTTCGACCTCGCTTGAATATATAAGTCAAAATTGACTTCGCCTAAGTTGGCGAGTCCAAATTCAACCTTGCTTGAATATATAAGCCAAAATTGACTTTGGCCAAGTTGGAGAGTCTAAATTAGATCTCGCTTGAATATACAAGTCAAAACTGATGTCCCCCAAGTCGGTGAATAAGATTTTGACCTCACTTGAATATACAAGTCTGATTTTACCCAAGTCGGCAAATTAGATTTCAACTCGCTCAAATTTACAAGTCAAAACTGATTTCGCCCAAATTGGAAAATCGAAGATCAACCTTGCTCGAATCAAGCGACCTAAATTCGGCCTTATTCGAATTCCCAAATTACGCTTAGGTTGGAGTCTCTAGTGGCATTCTGCTCAAGCTCTGCTCGCAAAGACAAGACCTTCGCCTGAAGGTCCTTGCATTCCAAGGAAACCCTTTTGCCCACTCGAGTTCCTCGTCCTTGGAATTAAGCAACTCCTCGAGCTTGCTGCATCTGCAGATAGACCGCGTCAAATCTTCATCCCTTTTCTCCAATTCTTCCCTGACGGATTGGGTACTAGTGCCCGCCCTAAGCTGCTCGTGCATCTCACGACACCTATTGCAATACTGCTAATATTTCTCGACCATTTTTTGAAAAACCTTGGCTCGCGTTTCAGCCCTACGAACATCCTCGGTCTCCAGCATATATGTCCAAAAAAAATGGGAGAATTAGTAAAAGAAAAAGGAACAAAGCAAAGAAAACAACAAAAGAGAACTCACCCTTAGGGCCATCCCGGCCACACCACGTGGCAAACCAGAGTCATTGATCTTTTGAAAAGATATGCTTTTAACGACGGAGCACAGAAGGTCAAACTGAGGCACCAAATCCATCATGTCCTTCAACAGGTTAAAATCCAATAAAATTTTGAGTATACGAGAAGGGCCTTCCGCCCTTACATCGACCTTAGTAAAGCCCTTCCCGAACATCCTCATGTCCTCAGGATCAATGTTATAATCAAATTCATAGTCCTCCACCACCACTCCTTCAACCTCTCACCAGCCGAAGATGGGGTATGACCCGACGGAGACGGTTATGGGCGGCTCAAAACAGTAGAGGCAACCTCGAAACTCCATCCCTCCGCCATGTAGCCTCTTGAACGCCTGTAACGAGCATTACCCCTACACCTAGGCTGACACCACTTCCAGTTTTGGGCACCATCAAAATGAGGCCTCCTCTCGAGGGCGTTTAAGCTAAAGAAGCCCCCTCAAAAACTATCCTTCGCTTCTTCAACGGGGCTTATTCACCACCAACATGATATGGTTCGCCCGTTTAAGAGACTTCAGGGACTGGAGTCACTGACTTAGGAGCAACCTTCAAACGAACAGTTTCGGCCGTATATACGGTCCGCTGAGCAACCAAACTCTGTACACCCCCGTCTGCAGTTACCCTTGGTGCAGGCGGGGCAGAGGGAGCCGGTTGACAGAAATTAAGGGTAGGAGCGCTCGCCCGTATCACTCCTCTCCAACCTGCCAATAAGAAATTGGATCAAATAAAGATAAGATAAAGAAAGAGGTTGAAGAAAAGAATAGATCAAATAAAGTTGAAACAAGCCAACTCACTAGTGGAAGGTTTGCGCCCAAACCTCTCATGAAAAGGAGCCCATTCGCGGATCCTCATCGTATGGGATAGAATTGCATTCACCCATTTGTAAATGTCGGCAACTTGCAGAGGAAGTACTCTTTCGGCTAAAAAACAAACCCTCGACGAGGTCACTAAAGGGAGATGACCAACAACCACCTTAACAAAAAAAAGCATAAAATAAAAAAGAAAAGAATACCTACAGACGAAGTTCCACGTCTCAGGAAACCCCGCGAGGTTAGACGTGACGTGCTATGTTCAGACGAAGAATAAGCTCTCCCAAAAGTGGCGATTTTCCTTGTCATCCATCTTCACCACCAAACGCTTGGCTCCAAGGTGATGCATGTGAATCATCGTACCCCTAAGAAAATGGGGGCGAAGAGGTGAATCATGTGTCGTAGGGAAATTCCCCGGTCGGCCAGCTTCGCATACTTGATGAGCATAAGGAAAAACTTGTATGCATATAGAGAGATTTGAGCCGGACACCTCATAGAAGTGGCAGAAATCCACCGCCAAGGAATGAAAGGAAAGCATGTACCCGATGACAAAGGGATACATATAAAACGCACAATAGCCCGGACGGTGTATATGCACTATGTCCTGGTCCGCCAGAACCAGTTCAATGTGATAAGGGATCCCCCATTATGCTTTGAACTCCGTAAGCGCTTCGACGTCCATCATAGAAAAAATGGGTTTCGGCTCGTCTCCGGCAAGGTTATCGAAGTCTTTCCTCGACTTCTCTGGGCTGGGAACCGCCTCATCTACCATCGGAAAACTATCGTCCTCCACCATCCCCATTCCCTCTTTGATTAGGGGTACATAATTCTCCGGCACTGGAGCACCAACAGCTCTATCAGAGTTAGAAGAAGCACTAGCTATCTTGTCTTTGGTTAAAAGAAATGAGATTGAGAGGGGAAAAAGATAGTGGTCACAACAAATCGTAACAGAATAAAAAATATGAGAAAGTGAAGGAGGCGAAGAAGAGTTTCATGAATCTCTCAAGCGATTTAGAAGCATAACATTCAAATGAGAGGTTCACTCCCATTTATAGGGGTATAAATGCCCTTAGCGGGAAAGCAAGTGCTGCCATATAAAAAACAGAACTGGCATGGAAATGATGCAATACATAGAAAATGTGCGCTATAATAACACATGAGAAGTATTAATGACATTTTGAACTAACGTGATAGTCTAACGCGACTATCAAAATGTGACGTCGCTACCTCGCCATGAGGTGCTCATCTCTTACATAAAGCGTTCAGATATCTCCTTCCCGAATCAACTGAGTCCGCCTATCGAGCTTGCCAAGAGGCGAACCCAACGGGCGGAAGGACTAACTGTATTGGTCAAAATCTAATCATATGTGGATTAGCATTAAAAAAATGGAAAGGGACCTACTAAGTTGTGGTTGTATCCACAAGGCGTCATAACAACGAGTATCTCGGCCGCTGCCGAGCTTATATGACGAAGTATATGTCGTGACACTTAAGGAAAACGCTCTAAAGTACAATCAACAGATTATGATATTCTGCTAAAGAACACTAGACAAGTGGGAATACTTACCATATATATAGGAGGTACGAGAACAAGAAAGGGGGTTGGTGTTTTCTCTCCTCCATAAAAAAGAGACAGAAGAACCAGAGAAGGTGGGGAAGGAAAAACAAGTGAATTTTTATATCTTGACTGCAAATCTTTGTAATCGCCTTTGTTGAATCAATAGAGATAGATCTTGTAGCTGTCATTGTCATTCCTCCTTTTCCTTCTTTATTTTTACATTATAGAACAGTACTTCAAGAATGTAATCCTATCATTTACGCTTGATATCATCTATAATCTTAAAAAGTTTATAAGCTTGATTATATCTTATTCTCTTATTCAATGTGTTTTGCTATAGAGTTATTTATCCTTGTCTAGGATTTATCCTCTTTTTTCCTCATTAATTAGTTTAACAAAAGGTTTAATACTTTATGGTCAAACATGATTGGCCTGTGGAAGGGTAGATGATAGCAATAACAACAACATACTCAGTTTAATCCCGCATATTTGTGGAGAATAATGTCCACGCAAACTTTTGAAGATAGAGAGATTTTTTACAATAGACTCTTGGCTCAGAAAGGGAACCTTTGATGATATTTAAATCTTGTACCACCATGAAATAAAGTTGAAGTTGAATCAGAGACTTTTTATATTTGTAATTATCATTTAATTAATTGAATTGTACATTATTCAATTTTGCACCAAGAGTACAAGCAACAGGGAGAAAAAAGTGAAAATAATACGTGATAACCATTTTTCGGGCTAGTAATTAAAAAATAGTCAGTGTTTATAAAGTCATTGAAAAATAGTTACTATTTTTCTGTAACACGAAAATTTCCAGCATAATATGTGAGAGTATGGAGCTCATGCATATAAACTTCCAGATATTACGTTGGAATTCCAGCACACAGAAATTTCAAATATAATATGTTGGATTATGGAGCTCCTGCATATAAATTTCTAGCATATTATGTTGGATTCCAGCACACAGAAAGTTCCAGCATAATGTGTTGGATTATGGAGCTCCTGCGTATAAATTTCTAGCATAATATGTTAGAATTTCATCACATGGAACTTTCCAGCATTATAGGTTAGATTATGGAGCTCCCGCATGTTAAATTCTTGGATATTATGTTGGGACTCTTGCACATTATGAAATTCTGACACAATACTAGAAGCTCATATGTAAAAAATACGAATTCCAGCATATTATGCTAGAATATTTCAGAATTTTTAAGGATATTTTTGTTTGGATTTTATTTTTACATAAAAAGTGACTAAATTTCGCTTACTTATGAAATTAAGGCTACTTTTCAATTATTAGTTATAAATCTGGTTATTTGCTTTAATTTTTTGGGGGCTATGAGATTAGGGTAAGAGACTCTTGAAGCAGTTAATGCATTCAACGATAAAGAGATATTGTTGATATCTCTATTTTAAAAGATAGAATTGGGACTCGCTTGAGGCTCGCCCCGGGGGGGGGGGGGGGGAGCACTTTTATTGCGTCCTTGGGCTTATGTGTGGGACTTAGTTCCATGATATTTACGCCTCAGCCGTCGGAGCTTATTGTCACGACCAAAATCAAAGGGCCGCGACGGGCACCCGGTGCCTTACTCGACCGAGTACCAATGTAACATATCTTTCTTATCATACTATAATGGGTAAGTGAGCTAGAAAACTCATCATGAGATAACAAGAATAAAACATAAGGGAATGCTTAACATATGACGACCCAACATGATATGCAAACTAATACATGTGACATACGGGCCTACAAGGCCGACATGACCATTTGTAAACTCAAAACGTAGGCCAGCAAGGCCATAAGTGTATCCATACACCTGACATCTTTCTACAAGCCTCTAAGAGTACATAACATCATAGAGGTCGGGACAAGGCCCCGCCACACCAATCAATACATATCCAGAGCATACTGATCAAATAGGCAACTCCGGATCAAGTGGAGTGCACCAACACCTTTCGCTGAGCTGATAGCCTACTTGGAGAAATGCCAACTTGTCTATCGGGACCTGCGGGCATGAAATGCAGCATCCCCAAGTAAAAGGGACGTCAGTACGAATAAAGTATTGAGTATGTAAGGCAGGAAAGCATAAACAAGACCAGTAATGTAAAGAGAGATAGAGGAGATACAACATGTAACATCTGAGTGCCTCTGGAGGCTACTAATATGAAATGCATAATACATATATATACATAAACTTCTAAAAATATTTGCCTCTGTAGGCATCATCATCATCATATCGTACCCGGCCTCATAGAGGACTAGGTAAAAATGTACCCGACCATAATAAGGCTCGGTAGAATCGTACCCGGCCACATGGAGCTTGGTAAACCCAAGTGATCAGTGATTGCACAATAGGTGCCGTACCCGGCCGACTATAGCGCCGCTCGGTAGAGTAAAATAGATACATATATATAATGCATGCTTGACTCATGGAATCAAGTTCTAAACCTTTTGAAGTGACCTAAGAATATTATGGACATCCCTACCATCAATATGAACCTTAGTAGGATTTAAGGATCATACACACTTGTTTAGAATAATTTCTAAGGAAGGAACAACATGGACAACTTAAATTTCTAACAGTAGATCCGTTATGAATTGACCTACCGTTTATGTTCATGTCACTTTAGATCATGCCAAAATAAAGAAGTAAGTGACTTAACATACCTTAAACATGTTGAGTCTTTAATTCCTTCCAAGTGACTCTTCAAACAAGTCAACTAGATCTATCATAGCATAAAGAGATTCAAAATTAGTGTTGAGAAAAGGCCAAGTCTATAACTTAAGCTAGTAGCTCATTTTACTTACATTTGGGCAGCATCTCCTTTGTAACAAGGGCCTCCACCAATACCATATACCAACAACAACAACCAGAGAAATCCATCAACGTATAAATGTCAATAACAAAACACCAGATAATGATAATAAGTCGCAACTACTTCACGACGAGGCGGCAAGCTCCAAATGGAATCCGTATAACCCATTTACCCCTTATAGACTTCTTACATTAAGTTAAAAGTATCATTAACATGATAATAAAGTCATTCATCAATGATTCCATCCATATACCACAACTCTAACTACCTTCGATTAGTAACTTTATTCACTAGTTCATGTCTACTCCATCCATTTAACTTAATCAACATCAATATAACCTTAGGAACATGCAAGAACACAATATACCTACGATCTACAGTAACTTCAAGTCGAAATATAAGTTATATAAGTTAGATATATATATATATATATATATATATATATATATATATATATATATATATATCATTCCTTGATTCCAAGTAAATTGGGAGAAAAGTGCATCTACATGTGACCTAAATTTCAGCAAATTTATGAATGTAACTTGTGATGACCTTTGCCAACTCTTGTTCCACAGCTTGCTTGCCTTCAAAATGTAGAAAGTGAATATCGTACGACTAAAATAAATCATATAACAACCTCCTTATCATGTTAAGAACCCTAGTCTCTCCCTAAAGTACTTGTTATAACATTCCAAATTTGTCGACTTTCAAAGAAACTTATTTTCTTTTGTTCGTTTAGCGTCTAAGCTTTCCAACCCTTTTGGTACTTGTTATTCATGATCTTAAGGACTTGTAACCTCCAAGATAACAAGATGAAACTTATATTATGTACTTTCAAAATGATCTCATTTATGAGCTTATATCTTACGACGTACTCTCAAGTACCAAAACATGGAATGTAACATCATTTCCCCCTTTGGAACATTCGTCCTCGAATGTTGACTGATGGGCTTATCAGTTTCATAAACTATAGCTATTTCGAATACTTTAATGCTCACTTTTCCATCTAAGCACTGTTTTGTGAATAATCCAAACGCTTGGGCGTTCTCCCCTTTTGGCCTCTTTCTCATGCCATAACATGTGGTTGGAATTCTTCCAATATCATAACATTTTTTAGTTTATGTCATAAAGTATGTACAACCGTGTCCTTGTATGAGCACCTAGAAACTACTCTTCCCTTTTTCCTCCATGTTTTAGCCAATCTCTAAGCCTCACTTTATGAACATATACAGAATTATGACAAGTTGTCCCTCTAGGCATCTATAGGTGTACTGATGTCTTTTGCTTGGTACTTTATTGAGCTTAAGACTATTGCTATATCCTATTTTATAGCCTTGTGTATCTATCCTTATGAATTTACTATATCTAGGTAGGTTATACTATACCATAAAACTTACTTCGATTGAGGTTTGCTACCCAACTCCGGGTTTCTCTCTCACTGCTTATCCTATATGTATAAATCTAAGTCCTTTAGTGCTTCCTCATTAGTATTCATCATAAGAATAACAAACAAATCTCACCTCGTTCTTTGGAACTTGTACCCATCTATTGTTTATTCACCTTAATATTGATCCATAATCTATCACGGGTAACTTTTAACCTCTTACATAATGCACTATCACTAGGACTCACATCTCCTTGGGGAACACCTGAAGTGATTTTTCCTTATCAACCGAGGGATAATACTATGCTTCAATAACCATATTTCATTGAATCCCAACGCTATTCATCTTATGGGGTAATCTAATACCGTGCAATTAATGAAATCCCTTTCTCGTTAAATCTTTACTCAATCAAAAGCCTAAGCGTCATCCTCTTATCTATCATAATTTCACCCTTATTCTACCGCCAGGACAGCATTCCATCTTTTCTAAATGCACCTAGTCTTAGAATCCTCTGAGTTCGTCCAGGTTATACCAGGCTTCCAATAACTTATGGATGCCATCAACTCTCTTGTTTTGATGGCTTTAATCCCGAGGACGTACATATTATCGTCACCTTCTCTCTCATCTTTTCATATCATTACTCCTACCTACCTAAAATCTTTTTGCTCTACAATACTTTACATTACGACATATACCTATCTATTTATACTACTTGCAACCTTCCTTTAACTAGCTAGTACCATAAATTTCCTTTCATGCCATCTCAGTTGTCCTTAATTGTAAGCAATTACTTTTCCTGGTCGTTCTATCACTTGTTGCACGAATACTTGGATTGTCTTATTGTCCACGAATACTATAATTTCCTGTACCTGATATGATCTCAAACATCACCTTTGATGACTTTTTTTTTCTTTCCATTCATTAACCATGATAGGTGCCACTTTCTTATGGAGTGTATATAATATTGTAGTGAGACTGTTGTTACGAGATCATTTACTCTTTAGCTCACTATGTTTAGGTGGAACCTTCTTCTTTATTTCCTCAGCTAGTCTTTCGTTGTAGTACTTATGGAGACCTTTTGGCTCTTATAAAGTTGCGAGCTTGTTATATCGTACATCCAAAGGAAATTTTTGTTATTCTTACTCGTCTTTAAAAATCCTTAGATACATAACTTTGTGCCTTTGTGCTTGTAGGGTTACTTCTAAGCTCAAATTTTTAGTGTATCCTTAGTGACACTCTCTCTTATTTTCATAATGCTTAAAAATGGTAGCTTTAGCCGCCTCAAATCCTATCTGAATTTTTTTTTCCAGATGATTGTGATCTCGTATATATGAGACTGAATTCAAAATGTTGCTGTTCACTACATTTATCTTGCATGATCTATTGATTTATTTGTGACCTCTTGTCTAGCCATAACTGGGCTCTTCCTGAACCAACTACTAATTACTCGTTAGTCCATTCTCATATATATATATATATATATATTCTGCATAATGTCTCTTGGGATATATCCTTTGGCTTAACTTATCTCTCACCACTAGCTCCTGATGTATCAAGTGTCCATTCACACTTGTTTATCAATAATATCCTGGCCGAAAACTGTTACTGCCTCTCCCTACAGTCGTGCTTGTATAATGTTCTGGAGTGGCAGCATATCCATAGGAACTGAATAATGCAACATCATCCATCTCTCCTTTTTACCACATTCTTCCTTTACCGTTCCATTGTTAGCTGAACTGCTTAACTCTGATTTAGTACCATATTCCCCCCTTTAGGGGAGTATTAAGACTTTGTACTACGACGATCTACCTATAGTTGTTTTACCTCTTCATCTTTCACATCTTTTCACATTATCAATCAACTTAAAACGCCTTATGGTAACCTTCTGTACCAGGAATAACTAAATTTATTACGCATGAAGGTGACACCTACTGTATTTTGCACACTTAGTCCCTTAAGATTAACTCTACTCAAAGTGCTTGCTTTAGGTAAGCAACTTCGTAAATGACCTTTAAAGGTTATTCGTTGTTGCCTATTATATTATTACTGGATCACAATCTTTGAAATTCTCACGATGTCGACCATCATCAAATCCTCCAGTCCCTAATTCATGTTTAGTTTTATCTTAATCACTAGCCCATACTGATTTTTGTTACTTTGGGTCTAACATTTCCTTTGGGTCTGTTCTATTATTGCCTCAAGGCTTGTCACCTCTTGTTATTTCCTTCACTTGACTATAAACTCTGTCATCGTATCATATTTTGATTTACTGTTATCACCCATATATCACGTATTACTCATGATGCTTCATTTACTTTCTTCTTATTCTTCGACTAATACTTCCATCTATCACTTTATTCTGAAAACTTCAACAAAACACCCTTTCACTTTTAGCTCCTTTTGATTCATCTCACTGGCTCTTTGGGATGCCTAAAATTCTCTCTCTCTCTCTCTCTCTCTCTCTCTAGGGAGGGAGTCATACTAAGGTAAATATTTTATCCCTTTTAGGATTTCGCTGCCTATCTTTTGAAATTGCTGAATATTCTAGTATTCATATCTGATTGCTCTATTCTAGAGATCACCATCTGGGTGCCTTACAAGGAGATCTATTACCACCTTTGTAGAACCCTTCGAAAATGTTAGCTAATGATAACAATCCATCCACAAATTTTTGTTACTCTAACCCCAGCTTGATCCTGATATTACATTATTCTCTTAAACTATATTTGTCAGTTCCCATAGGAAATAATTAAGGTGGGTGTGGTCAATTGTATAAAACTTTGTTACTGTTGAAAGTAACTCATAATGCTTATATATTTCTCTACCTGAATTGCAAATACTGATAATCTTCATTGTCTAGGTACTTCGTACTTCTCTTTTTTTATTTTCTCATGTTAATTCTTTCACTTATTAAAACTTATATCCACCTCCTAATTCTCTCGTTTCTCTTTACCATATGGGTGGATATATATTCATGCCTTGGGGCTCCTTATCAAGAGGCTCAAATATCTTAGTATACACATGATTTGCTGAAGACCTAACATTTACGCATCATAAGCATGATACAAAATAGAGTTCCTCTGATAAACTCTTCCACGTCCACATTCAATCTCATACCAACTGTCTTTCTGGATACATGAATCATCGTATCATGAATAATATAGAGTTTAGGAAATTGAGTCTTATAAATGAGAAGATAGAGTTTAGGAAATTGAGTTCTTATAACTGAGCTCTACCGCACGATCTAGAGTAAGAAGAAAGAGTGACAGTCCTAAATGCCCTGTAGCCTCCTGCTTATAAGTGTGGTGCACTACACACCCATAAACAAGACTCTATTAGACACGGCTTGTAGACTCCCTAGGACAGAACTGCTCTAATACCACTTTTGTCATGACCCAAATCAAAGGGCCGCGACGGGCACCCGGTGCCTTACTCGACCGAGTACCAATGTAACATATCTTTCTTATCATACTATAATGGGTAAGTGAGCTAGAAAACTCATCATGAGATAACAAGAATAAAACATAAGGGAATGCTTAACATATGACGACCCAACATGATATGCAAACTAATACATGTGACATACGGGCCTACAAGGCCGACATGACCATTTGTAAACTCAAAACGTAGGCCAGCAAGGCCATAAGTGTATCCATACACCTGACATCTTTCTACAAGCCTCTAAGAGTACATAACATCATAGAGGTCGGGACAAGGCCCCGCCACACCAATCAATACATATCCAGAGCATACTGATCAAATAGGCAACTCCGGATCAAGTGGAGTGCACCAACACCTTTCGCTGAGCTGATAGCCTACTTGGAGAAATGCCAACTTGTCTATCGGGACCTGCGGGCATGAAATGCAGCATCCCCAAGTAAAAGGGACGTCAGTACGAATAAAGTATTGAGTATGTAAGGCAGGAAAGCATAAACAAGACCAGTAATGTAAAGAGAGATAGAGGAGATACAACATGTAACATCTGAGTGCCTCTGGAGGCTACTAATATGAAATGCATAATACATATATATACATAAACTTCTAAAAATATTTGCCTCTGTAGGCATCATCATCATCATATCGTACCCGGCCTCATAGAGGACTAGGTAAAAATGTACCCGACCATAATAAGGCTCGGTAGAATCGTACCCGGCCACATGGAGCTTGGTAAACCCAAGTGATCAGTGATTGCACAATAGGTGCCGTACCCGGCCGACTATAGCGCCGCTCGGTAGAGTAAAATAGATACATATATATAATGCATGCTTGACTCATGGAATCAAGTTCTAAACCTTTTGAAGTGACCTAAGAATATTATGGACATCCCTACCATCAATATGAACCTTAGTAGGATTTAAGGATCATACACACTTGTTTAGAATAATTTCTAAGGAAGGAACAACATGGACAACTTAAATTTCTAACAGTAGATCCGTTATGAATTGACCTACCGTTTATGTTCATGTCACTTTAGATCATGCCAAAATAAAGAAGTAAGTGACTTAACATACCTTAAACATGTTGAGTCTTTAATTCCTTCCAAGTGACTCTTCAAACAAGTCAACTAGATCTATCATAGCATAAAGAGATTCAAAATTAGTGTTGAGAAAAGGCCAAGTCTATAACTTAAGCTAGTAGCTCATTTTACTTACATTTAGGCAGCATCTCCTTTGTAACAAGGGCCTCCACCAATACCATATACCAACAACAACAACCAGAGAAATCCATCAACGTATAAATGTCAATAACAAAACACCAGATAATGATAATAAGTCGCAACTACTTCACGACGAGGCGGCAAGCTCCAATTGGAATCCGTATAACCCATTTACCCCTTATAGACTTCTTACATTAAGTTACAAGTATCATTAACATGATAATGAAGTCATTCATTAATGATTCCATCCTTATACCATATATTAATAACAAAGGAAACAACCCACAACTCTAATTACCTCCGATTAATAACTTTATTCACTAGTTCATGTCTACTCCATCTATTTAACTTAATCAACATCAATATAACCTTAGGAACATGCAAGAACACAATATACCTACCTCCTACAGTAACTTCAAGTAGAAGTCCAAGTTATATTCAGCTTATAGTAACCCTCATTGGCAATACAACACCATAGAAGTGACTTAAGATAATCTAAGTATTATCTTGTAGTTTATCATCCTAACAACTTAACCAACATAAAATCAAGCTTAAGCACAATTAGTAGGCTGTTATACTCACCTTAGACAGCAGAAAACACTTGGAATTTCATCCAAATATAGCCCACAACAATCCTCAATGACAACACAACCTCAAAGAGGTGTTGTTCTTCACTAGGACTAGGTTTTGATGTTAAAATATGGTGTACTCCATTTGAAATACATGAAATAATCTAGGGTTGATAGAACAACCATGATAGAGTATTTTACAGAATATAAAATAACCTCCCATACGAGCTGAAACCACCAAAAAAGCAGCAACAACAAGAAGAAAAAAAACTGATTAGCGCCATGGGTTTCCCGACACTTGATTTGTGTTGTTTGCCCTTTGTTTGGGGCTTGGATCATGAGAGACTTTGAGAGAGTTTATATTGGGTTCTAATTTCTGAATATACTGAAAATAACGACTTAAAAAGGGGTTTAGGCATCTTAAATATATCCATATATCTTAAACCGCCTATGTGGGCCCCATAGAGAGCTGCTTGGCCGAGTCTTGCAAAAACGTGAATATCTCTCTACTATGATGTCGTATGGATGAATGGTTTAATGCGTTGGAAACTAGACTAGTATATATTCAATTTGGTATATATATCATTACTTGATTCCAAGTATATTGGGAGAAAAGTACATCTACATTTGACCTAAACTTTAGCAAATTTATGAATGTAACTTGTGATGACCTTTGCCAACTCTTGTTCCACAACTTGCTTGCCTTCAAAATGTAGAAAATGAATATCATACGACTAAAATAACTCATAGAATAACCTCCTTATCATGTTAAGAACCCTAGTATCCCCCAATGTACATGTTATAACATTCCAAATTTGTCGACTTTCAATGGAACATATTTTCTTCTATCATTTAGCGTCTAAGCTTTCCAACCCTTTTGGTACTTGTTATTCGTGATCTTAAAGACTCGTAACCTCCAAGATAACATGATGAAACTTAGATTATGTACTTTCAAAATGATCTTTTTTCTGGGCTTATATTAATTGGCTTACGACGTACTCTCACGTACGAAAACATGGAATGTAACACTTACACCCGAGACACGCCTAACGCCTAGTGTACCGGGCTCGCCTAATAGAACTTCATGAAATTGTGTATAACTAACCTTGTAACTCCTCAAATTTTCTTAATAAATCATTGACTATTCAAAATTACTTTTTTTAATCATAATCATTAAGTTGAGATTATGTTCTGTCTAATTAAAATAAAAATTATTGCACGTTATCCACTAAGACTTCTATGATAGTGAATTTTAAATAAATCTTTCATTTAAAAAAGTATTTATTTATTAACTTTTATTATGTAATTATTATATAATAATCCCTCATATTTTTATAATTATTTTTCTAAATATTTTTTTACGTTTACGAGATACAATACTTATTAATTTAACAGGTCAGAATTAGCTAGTAACTATTTACAAATAAGTAGTTATCATGCTATTGTATAGCAAATTATATGTTACTTTATTCAGTTGTTGAAACTTAAAAATAAATTATGCTAGAGAATCATATTCAAATTGTGAATTATGTTTTTATATAAATTCTTTTTCAAATAAAAAACATATTAAATCGAAGGAGTATTTAAAAAAATTATAATATCGAAATTCTTTCAAGATTCATTACTCCTTACGAGATACATGTAAGATTTCGTATCAAATACATTACTTTTGATGTTTGAGTTGTAACGACATTGCAACTAATTAGCATATTATGATATATGTCATAATTTTCATATTATTCATAGTTGAATTATAATTCATAAATATTTTAAATACATTATTTATTAGAATTTTATGATTTTAATGTATTTTTTATAATTATATTTTATTTTATACTATCTTTAAATTAATAAAATTTAAAGATCCGTGAAATTTACATATCATATCTTAAGGCCTACGTCTGACCTCGTCAGAGATAAACTGGCTTGCCTCACGCTCCTCCTTTAAAACATTGGTTAATATACAGATGGTGCATATAGACTTTTAATTATACAAAATAATAAGACAGAAGGAATCACATGGTCAAAAGATAGAAGTAAAACTACATCGTTTCAGATGACAGAACACATGTTGCCTAGAATTGTAGAATTCAGAACCAAAATGTGGTTCTTTTTTACTCAAACTACGTAAATAAGTGAAAAAAAATTATCAAACTATATATAACGCTAGAAAAAGTGGCGCTATAAAGTAACGGTAACTGCACCGTTAATGTATAACGCCACGTTTTCTGGCGTTATACCATAATTTTTCTGACAACATATATAGCGCCACTTTTATTGGCGCTATACCGTTAATAACAAATAACCCCCCGTCTTCTTCCCCACCATTATTTTACTCCTCTCTTCTTGATCCCCCCATTTCTGAGTTCTGTTCGTTTTTAAAAAAAAAAATTTGGGTCTCCTCGACACATAAAACTTGAGGAACATAGATCACACATTCGAGTAGAGCTTCGTGTGATTGTTGATTCACGTTTCCGGAGTCAAAGTTTCGATCTACTTGCTTTTCAAAAATTCTAAATCGAAGTATTTCGATTTATTTTAAGTTGAAACTTTTATAATAATGCATATTACTTGATTTGTACGTGTTCTATTTCAGTTTGTGTTTTTTTTTTCGAAACTAGCATGTTAAATTTATCCGGATTTAATTTTAGTGTCGTATATAAAAATATAAATCTGTCAAATAAATTTGTCTGTTAATATTCTCATTTATATATATGTGCTTTCAAACCGTTTTGTGTTTTATTTGTAATTAAATATATTTATTGTTTATGTTTAGTTTAGATTATTTTTTAGCGTAGTAAAATATAGACCTTTTTAGCGTAGTAAAAGGTAGACCCTTTTAGTATAGTAAAATATAGAGCATTGTACCGTAATAATGTGTAGTATTTTAGGTTAGAATTCCTTTTGTTTAAGCATATTATACTGGTATTTTGATCCTCAAAAATATCGAGCCCGGAACTCATACGTAAGTAATTTATACAGTTAAGTTATTAAAAAATATGAATTTCAATTATAAAAAAATACATAATTATTAATGATAGTTTAGTAACACTGGGTCTCAAAAATATCGAGCCCAGAACCCATACGTAAATAATTTATACAATTAAGTTATCAAAAAAAATATAAATTTTTATTATAAAAAAATTCATAATTATTAATGAGTTTGGTGCCACTGGGACTCAAAAATATCAAGCCCGGAACCCATGGATAAGTAATTTGTACAATTAAGTTATTAAGAAATATGAATTTCAATTATAAAAAAATCATTATTAATGATAGTTTGGTGCCACTGGGCCTCAAAACATCGAGCCCGGAACCCATAGGTAAGTAATTTGAACAATTAAGTTATTAAAAAATATGAATTTTAATTATTAAAAAAATACATAATTATTAATGATAGTTTGGTGCCACTGGGCCTCAAAATATCGAGCCCGGAACCCATGTGTAAGTAATTGTCCATATAAATTATTAAAAAATATGAATTTCAATTATAAAAAAATACATAATTACTAATAATAGTTTGGTGCCACTGGGCCTCAATAATAATGCATATTACTTGATTTGTACGTGTTCTATTTTAGTTTGTATTTTTTTTCGAAACTAGCATGTTAAATTTATCCGAATTTAATTTTATTGTAGATAAAAATATAAATCAATCAAATAAATTTGTCTGTTAGTATTCTCATATATATGTATGTGTTTTCATACCTTTTTTTTGTTTTATTTGTAATTAGATTTATTTGATGTTTATGTTTAATTTAGATTATTTTTTAGTGTAGTAAACTCTAGACCTTTTTAGCGTAGTAAAACATAAACCCTTTTAGCATAGTAAAATATAGAGCCTTGTAGCATAGTATTGTGTAGTATTTTAGGTTAGATTTCCTTTTGTTTAAGTATTTTATACTAGTATTTCGATCCTCAAAAATATTGAGCCCGAAACTCATACTTAAGTAATTTATACAATTAAGTTATTAAAAAAATATAAATTTCAATTATAAAAAAATAAATAATTTTTAATTATAGTTTAGTACCACTGGGCCTCAAAATATTGAGCCTGGAATCCATACGTAAGTAATTTATACAATTAAGTTATCAAAAATATGAATTTCAATTATAAAAAATACATAATTTTTAATGATAGTTTGGTGCCATTGGGCCTCAAAACTATCTAGCCCGTAACCCATGGGTAAGTAATTTGTACAATTAAGTTATTAAAAAATATGAATTTCAGTTATAAAAATAATACATAATTATTAATGATAGTTTGGTGCCACTAGGCCTCGAAATATCGAGCCCCGTATCCATGGGTAAGTAATTAGTATAATTAAGTTATTAAAAATATGAATTTCAATTATAAAAAAATAAATAATTATTAATGATAGTTTGGTGCCACTAGGCCCAAAATATCGAGCCCGGAACCCATGAGTAAGTATCTTGTACAATTAAGTTATTAAAAAAAATATGAATTTCAATTATAAAAAACACATAATTATTAATGATAGTTTGATGCCACTGGGCCTCAAAATATCGAGCCCGGAACCCATGGGTAAGTAATTTGTGAAATTCAAGTTATTAAAAGATATGAATTTCAATTAAAAAAATACATAATTATTAATGTTGGTATGGTGCCACTGGGCCTCAAAATATCGAGCCACGAACCCATAGGTAAGTAATTTATACAATTAAGTTATTAAAAATATGAATTTCAATTATAAAAAATGCATAATTATTAATGATAGTTTGGTGCCACTGCGCCTCAAAAATATCGAGCCCAGAACCCATGGGTATGTAATTTGTACAATTAAGTTATTAAAAAAATATGAATTTCAATTATAAAAAAATATATAAGTATTAATGATAGTTTGGTGCCACTGGCCCTAAAAAATATCGAGCCCAGAACCCATGGGTAAGTAATTTATACAATTAAATTATTCAAAAATATGAATGTCAATTATAAAAAAATACATAATTATTAATGATATTTGAAAAATTAAGTTATTAAAAATTATGATGTTACAGTTGACGACATGGATGCGCCTATACATCTCGGCCTTCGGACGTCGGATCTATTAGCCCTACAGCCCTAGCATAGATCTGAGTATATATGAGAGGGACAGTTGCTTACTCAGACTTTCCGGGCTAGGAGAGTGGATCTACTATGGGAGTTTTTGAGTCCCCCCCCCCCCCCCGTTCTACATCCCCACGTGGTCCATTACGTGGAGGAGATGGGATTTTATAGGATTTTTAGGATTGGGCGGATATAGCTCGACTATGCTTTGATCACGGCCTTGATTGAGCGGTGGAGACCGGAGACACACACTTTCCATCTGCCCATTGGCGAGTCCACCATTACACTCCAGGATGCAAAGATTTTATATGGCATGTCCGCTGATGGCTTGCCTGTTTTACTGCCTGCGACCATGAGATATTATCCGCCGGAGGCATATTGGGATATGCAACACATGCTCACTGGTTTCACGTCGGAGGACCAGGAGGTAGCGTTCAGGGTCAGTCGTATGCAGTTAGTCCCCATTAGAGACCACCTTGTGCAGATCCACGATACTATCACTGACGAGTCAGCGGAGGTGGATGTGCAGTGATATACACGGCTATTGCTGCTCCTTCTATTTGGGGGGGGGTCTTGTTGCCGAACACTTCAGGGAACCTAGTGAGCCTCCGTTTTCTGCATCATATTATTCGGTTCGAGGATACAGCCAGCTACAGCTAGGGTGGTGGTGTCCTCTCACTTTTGTACAGGCAGATGTGTCGGGCTTCCATGGGCACACAGAGAGACGTTTGTGGCTTCCTACCGCTTCTACAGGTGATAACATATTCAACTAATATGTTCTTTAGTTATAATTCTACCTAATTATAGTTAATCTTACACTATACATCAACCTTCTTATTAGGTTTGGGTTTGGGAGCGATTTCTGCAGCTTCGGCCACCTCTACCACAGCTACCGGCTAAAGTAGAGATTCCGGAACTCCCTCTTGCTTGTAGGTGGGTTATACGTCGTAGACTTTTACGAGAGTATGATGCCCATCATAATCTCCCCCGCATCAGGGATATGTTGGATTTGCAGGAGGATGTACAAGTGAATATCTAACTAAACGTACCAGTTATTGTTTAACTTAGTGTTGCGCATACTAACGGGTTGTGTTGTTATTTGATAGTTCATCTGGACGCCGTACAACGAAGAGGCGATAGGTATCCTGCCAGCATATTTCACGTTCGGCCGACATATTTGGAGGGCTTCTGTCCCTCTCACATGCCTCGATTTTGTCAAGCATCATCCCTCAGAGCAATATTTTCGTCAGTTTGGCCTGCTGCAGCCTATACCGACTCCGCCTGCATGGCATCCTTTACATTATGAGAGGGATGATCAGTCGAGGGTGGATGACACATTTATTGACTGGCTTAATGCTCAGTTGGCTATTTGGGACATGCGAGAGGACTTGACTCCACCTCCGTAGCACTTTCCTATAGAATGTTATATGGCATGGTACCACACTGTTTCCCGACTTTTTATCGGGAACCCAGTTCATCAGACAGAAGGTCGGTACGTCTCATACGCTGGGAGACACGAGGCTCTAGTATGTTTTTTGTTATAATTAATTATATATCTATAATTTCGTGCCAAATACGTAGTTTGCAATCTTTAATTTTGTGCGGGCGATTGGATTGCATACCGTCTATCATATGGGGCGGCAGATGCAGAGTTATGTCCATGATCCTGTGGTCATGCAGGAGTATGGTCGTCGCTTCATGGATGTGGCTTCCCAAACACTGTAGCGAGGCCGATAGGATCAGCGTTTGGCACATGAGGCTAATTATATTGACCCAGCCACGTACCAGCGAGGTCGTGGTATCCCATGAGGTGGTGGTGCCTGATGAGCTGCTGGTGCTGGATGATGTGGTCGTGAGCGGAGAGGAGGTGGTGTTCAGCAGGGGGGCGATGAGGCTCCTGCTGACGATGTTTCTGCTGATATGGCAGGTGGCATGCATGAGACCGACATGCCGTCTTACAGCCTTGGAATTTTTGACACTCCAATGCCATCACAGGTGACCCCCTCAAGTCAATTATTGATCACAGGCTCGTATTTTTAAGGAGCGGATTGGAGTAGATATTTCCCTGGTCCGTCTACAACTTATGAGGATTGATCGACCCGAGATTTATTTAGTGGGTGCTGACTCAATTATGGCACCTCATCACATGCGTAGGTATGAGTTTATTAGTATTGAATTTGAATTTGTTTTAATTATAACTTATTTATTTTGTTTAATTTTATTAATTTTCTTTTTTAGGCTTCATGCGATGCTGCGACAGATGACTACATTCAGGATCTAGACACGATTATGGTAAGATAATATAAATTGTTGTAAATTGTTATGTAGTTTTCTAAACTAAGCTTTATATGATTATGTAGACTTCTACTAGACCTGACAGCACCACCGATACATGTCATCCCACGCCGCATCCGGCAATAAGCAGACGCTTGATGATGATGATCCTAATAGCGTACCCGGGGGGAGGGAATGCGCCTCAGGCCAACGACTATATTGAGACACACCACATGCAGGACACATTGAGTCGGCCTTCCTTTTTTTTATTTGGTGTAAATAATATTTTTGTATACATTAATAGCAATATTTAATCAAATATGTCCATTACTCTTTTTAGTTCTCCATTCGTTGTATTGTTACGTATAATAACACAAGCACTTAAATTTAACTTTCACTTCAATTAAAATAAAATTTAGTATAACAAACAAGGAAAATATTACTATAGCACAAACAAACACATAACATGCCAACATAATAAAAATTCATGAAATATGAAAAATATACTAAACATATACATGCCAATGTTTAGTCCCGGTTGCCATTTATTCTCCACTCCAACCACTTAATTCGTTCTTCCATTTGTTCTTTTTCTTCTTCTACCTCTTTTAGTTTCGCCTTCACCTTGCAAGTTCCCGTTTATACTTTTTTTTTTGTTCCTTTTGTGCTTCATCATTCCATTCTGCTCTCCATTTTTTATCTCCCACCTCCTTCAGTTTCTCTCTCATTTCTGTAATAATTACTTTTCGTTCCTTTTGTGCTTCATAATTCCATAACCACGTATTATGAAGAGACTGTAGTTGTTCACTGTATCATTCCTGATAACATGATTCATCAACCCATTCATCAAATTCACACATAGGTTCACTGGGAACCTTGTAGAACTAGTTCATACAGTCCCAGTATCGGCGTCCAACATCACGACCTTCCAACAACTTTGCATCAAACATGCTTTTCTACAGTAGCACATTGGTGGACGAAGAGGTTGAGCCATTTGTGAAATATTTGCTTTTAGTAAAAAAAACCTTTCTTTTAATGCAATATTTTCTTTTAGTAAATTTTGAGCACATAAAATGACTACAATGAGCCCATTATTTATAGGCGAGACAACACACACATAGCATCGTATGTAATGGTGCTATATTTTGCGTATTAATTATCATGATGTTAACACGACAACTTTACGTCAGCTGGTTAGCTTTTTCAGGTTGACAAGATAACACAGACATAGCGTCATATTTAATGGCGCTATACTTTACGTATTAAATATCATGATGTTAACACGATAACTTTACGTCAGCTGGTAAGCTTTTTCAGTTCGACAAGACAACACAGACATAGCGTCACATTTAATCGCGCTATATTTTGCGTATTAAATAACATGATGTTGACAGGACAACTTTACGTCAGCTGGTAAGCTTTTTCAGTTCGACAAGACAACACAGACATAACGTCATATTTAATGGCACTATATATTGCGTATTAAATAACATGATGTTGACAAGAAAACTTTATGTCAGCTGGTCAGCTTTTTCAGTTCGACAACACAGACATAGCGTCATATTTAATGGTGCTATATTTTGCGTATTAAATATCACGATGTTGACAGGAAAATTTTATGTCAGCTGGTCAGCTTTTTCAATTCGACAAGACAACACACACATAATAAATATACAGATAATTATATTAAATTATTATTTAAATAGGTAAAATGGGAAAGTACAAGTCATAATTAACAAACAAGGAATTTTTATTTCATAAATCTTGAAACATATACATAACAACTAATTATTACAACATTAACTCATGGGTAGTTAGGTACTATAGAAGAACACCCGCCCCAAGCTTGATTATTGTTGCCACCCAAAGGACATTTTCTATGTTCGTGTCTTGTTTGCGAGCATATACCACATTTGCGCGCATATATGGTATCACTAACATCCATTTGGTTCCGTATACATGTTCTCTTCTGCACCTGTCTTTTACGCAAATAAGACTTGTTACACACCATTTTAAATGGTTATGGGGGCCAATAATGCTCAGCACTCACTGGATGCAACTGACCACTATATGTGTTTAGGTACTTGGAAACACTATATTGTTGATCAATATAGTTGGTCTCCACATAACTGTCACACCTCCTTTTGGCTACTACAACCCGGCGAAGGGCATAGATAAGGGAGTTTTTCCAATTTAAGGACAATCAAAACAGGATCTAATTATTTAAGAGAATTCGAAGTCGCCACTTGGGAGATTTATGGTGTCCCAAGTCACCGCTTAGAATCCCGAATCGACGAAAGAATGACTCTGTTTAACAGTCCACGAACCAGAAATTCGAGTAAGGAATTCTGTTAACCCGGGAGAAGGTGTTAGGCATTCCCGGGTTCCGTGGTTCTAGCACGGTCACTCAACTGTTATATTTGGCATAAATTATCTGATTTTATACAATTGTGAACCTATGTGCATTTTTAATCTTTTGACCACTTTTATTATTATTTTTTAAGGAAAATTTGCAACGTTGTTAAAACATACCTCGAGCCACGTCACATAAATGCACCCGCAGTTTTCGACACATTTCAACTCCGTTGAGAATCAGATTTGGGTCTCATAAATGCGCACCCGTGTTTAAGGAGGTAAGATCATTAAAGACGCGACTAACGCATTCATTATCTTTGCCGGAGCACCGTGAAATTCACTAAATGGCGCATCCCGAATCTCTAAGTATTTTAGTAGTCATGTCGCGAGGGCCATGCAATTTGGATTTTGTTTGGCGCGGCACATCTTGTTTTTATTTAAAGATCGACCCTATAGCAAACTAAGATTTCTATCATGTATTGTCTCTAGAAAACAAAAGAAGATGTCCTAACTAAGTAGCATATTGGTAACCTATTATTGGAAAGTATTGCATTACTATATTAAATAAAATCGGTTTCAGGTTGCCTATTTTCAGCATGCTTTAGTTGCTGACTTTTACAATTGAGCTTGTTATTGGAAGAAGCCGGCCCAGGAAGTATTTTATTGTAGCTAGAATGGTTTGGGCCCTGTTCTTGCGCCCAGAAGCTTAAGAAGATAGTTTAGTCTTTGTCATGGACCAGGGATAGCAGTCCACGAATCACAATACTACAACCAGTCTACATCATTTTGTTAGCACCTGTAGTTTGCCATTTTAACACTCCAAAAAACGTCTAGCAAGATAAAGATACAATTTTCGAGTCTTAAAACAGGAGTCTTCAGACCCAAGATCTCTTTCGAAATGTGATTTTTTCTCACTTGTGAGTAAACATGCTGAAACCCAATACCCAAACTGATAAATTTCTATACGGATTTGGATGGGTGCATGCATATTATCTCCATCATTTAGTTAAACATTGAGGATCTAAGAATATTATTTTTTTATCCTGCTAACATTCAAAATAATCCAAAATAAATAGTCCACACGGTTCAAAACAGTCCAAAATAGTCCCAGAGTTATTTACATTTAACATTTAAACAAATTGAAGGTTACTTGAAATTTAAATAATAAATTTTAAAAAAATAATAATTGAGTGCAGCAGCTTCATTTCACATCTCAAACTGGTTTCTACATGATCGAGCTTAAGGAATGTACCTGGAAATTAAAATGCAATTAGAAGAGAGGGAAGTCAGCAACAATTTTAGGCACCAGCAATTGAAACCATAGCAACACAGCAGTAGAAACAGTCTGACAGCCCAGATTTGTACCCAAGACCAAATTTGAACCACAACAAACATCAAATGACCCCAAACGACTTGCAATCAAACCCAGGGACTCCAGGAAATAATTAAAAACCAAGCAAACGATATAAGTCCCAAAACAAAACCAAACTAGACCTTGAAAAATAGCTGGCTTTCCAATGTAATAGTGTATTTTTAAATGCATGTCGATTTGTAGGGCTCCAATGCCCAGGTTTTGAAGGAAATGGCTCTTAAATGTTAGGACTAAACTAACATTTTTGACTCTTGCTGTGAATTAGGTCATAACTTGCAGGATTTGGAAGATTATCTTTAGACTATTTTTGGGAATTTTTCAGGGATTTTCAGACTGACCAACCTCTCCTTTTGAATGACTTAGAGTCCCTTTTTATAGCCAAAGACGAGGGCACCACTTTTGTTTTGTTTTAACTAAAGGTCCCTCTCTCAATTTCCCGATACTTGAACCATCATTTTTTGACTTGTTTCCCAAGTTACTGCAATAAGACTACTGATATTATATTAAAGACCCCTTCTAGAAGGGTCTAAAGGCTTCTAGCATTGTCTTCCATTTATAGAGTACCTATACTACCCTTATTTTGTTCTTAAAATTACCAAAGCCAAGCTAAGACTTTATATTACCCCTATCTTATTCTGAAAACTACCAACACTAACCTAAAGTCCTATATTACCCCTATTTTTTCTAAAAATTACCAACACTACGCTGAAATTCTATATTATCCCTATTTATCCTAAAATTATCAGAATTAGGTGGAAAACCATATACTACCCTAAAATTATTTTGAAATTACCAAACCCAACTCTGAAAACTGATTCTGCTAGTCTTAATAGCTATAACCAATCCTAATGCTATTAATCAAGAACAAATGCCAATCAATCCTCAGAAATCAAAACACAATTGAATCAAAAATCAAGTCAATTACTCAAAATTAAAAGAAGAACATGGAAGGTTACCACTACCAAAACTCAACTCAGAAATCAACACCCCAAATGATATGAACCATTAATCCACACTCAAACTCATAAAATCAGGAGATTATTTAAATTAAAGAACAAACATGGGAGTTGTTATGATGGATTAATAACTAAAAACAAACCAAAAAATCATGACCACTTCCTAATTGCATGTGAACTCAAACTCAAAAGTCAAGAACACTATGGAAATTAAAGAAAACCTTCTAGACTTCAAAATTTAGACCTAAAGCAGACATGGCAAAACAAAGCAGAAATTAATAATTAAAAATTCACAATGGAAATGTTCAGAATTCCTAGAATTAATAATTAATCATGGGGTCATTCACACAATCAGCAAAATTGTAAACATAATAAGAAATCTAATAAGATGCCATTTTCAATTTAAACTAAAAATAATAGAAATAAAGTCAAATTCAATTGCTAAACCAGGCAAGAAAAAAACAAATTAAGATTGAGGTGATCTTACTGGTTTTCTTCAATTGGTCTGCTAAATTGAATCCCAAAACGGAGTTACATGTTTATTTTTGGCCAAAACAAACATGCGATTCCATTCCAGAACTCAAGCGGCTTCGAAAATTTCCATCTCAAAATTAGGTCTAATCTTAGATTTGAAATTTGAGGGGCCTGGGAATTATTCGAGGGATGCTAGACTCGTTTTTGGGTAGGGGAGGCAAAGGGGGGTGGGTGGTGTTAATTTGGGAGCAGTTGGCCACTAGGCACCGCCGTGGATGGCGAAGCTGCCGGGCTTTGAACAAATATTTGACACGTTTCATGGGATTTCGAGGGGCGATCTTAGGAGGGTTGGGAAGAGGAGAAACGGGGATTCCGGGGTGTAAATTTGGAGGTAATTCGAGTTACGCCCGCAGTGGCAGCGATTTTCGGTCGGCGGCGGACGGTGGTGGTACGATTGATTGGCGGCGGCGTTACATCGGCTAAGGATGGTACGAAGAGGGTGACTTTTGGTCTTTGAAGTATTACGTGTGTTCAGACAGTTATATTTAAAATGCGAGGCTCAATCTGAGCCGTTGGATCAAAGAATATGGATCGTCGAGATTGAGTGCTCCAAAACGGTGTTGTTTTAGTGAGGGGTGGGATTGGACCAAGTCTGGGGATGGTTTTGGGCCTGGGTTGGACAACTTTGGACTGGTTTAATTTTGCAAAAATGGCCCAAGTTGGCCTTTTAGAACAAGACCATATTTCCAAATCCTTTTTTTCTTATTTGTTTTAATTTCTAAATTATTTTATTAAAACAAAATTAACACTAAAATAGCAAAAACCTAATTTAAACCTAAAATTAGGCTTCTGTTATTATATATTTTTTGTTTTTCCCATTCTATTAATTAACCACTGAACCAAAAATATTAAAACTAATATCCTAAATGTAAAAATACTATTTTTTATATTTTTGTGTGAATTAAAATGCACTCAACATGCAAACAAACACACAGTTTATGCAATTAAATTCTAAATATCACACAGGTAAAGAAAAGTCCTAATTTTACGAATTTATAGAAGAATTTTAGGCTAGGAAAAAATCACATGCTCACAGTAACCAACACGTTGAAAACACTTGATGGCATGTGAGCAAGGAATGTGGTAGATTGACCATTTCCCGCAAGAGCATAACCTTGTAGATTCATTTACAGTATGAACATTATTACCTCGATTATTATGGATAGCGGTGCGAACTTCAAAAATACCTCTTTCGTTATCATATTGCAAAAAGAAATGCAAATGTGCTCGCCGTCTGTATTTCACAAGTCTCCACATAGGAACTAGCATGAATTCAACACCCCTTTCCATCAATTCTATTGCAGCTGCAGACCATTGAACAAACCTCTCATCCATATATTTGAACGACATCCGCACCATGGCTGTGACGGGCAACCCTCTTGCCGACTTCAATAACCCGTTGAAGGACTCTGACACGTTTTCTAGTAAAAATTCTCCATCGTCTGCCACCATCTGCATACAACATCCACTTTTCAGGATCATGTCTCATTAACCAACGGTAGGCTGCCTCGTCTTCTTGCCTGATAGAATCCATATGCCTCCGGAATTTATGTTGTTGGTGATCTATTGATGTCATCCACATCAAATCATGTAGATCTTTTTTGGGATGTGCCTTCTGGAAATTGGCCTTCAAGTGTCTCACACAGTAACGATGGTATGCATAATGTTCTTGCCATGCAGGCAAGTTCTCCACAGAACTTAATATACCACCATGTCAATAAGATATTAGACAAATACCTGAACGCTGTTTGACAACGTGCTCTTTCAGGTGGTTCAAAAACATCATCCACGTCTTTGTGCTTTCATTGGCACAAATAGCAAAAGCTAGGGGGAATATCTGTCTATTAGCATCCATTGCCACTGCTATCAATAGCTTGATATCGTACTTTCCATAGACATGAGTTCCGTCTATGGATATTACAGGTCGGCAATACGAAAAACCATCAATTGCTGGCTTAAACGCCCAGAACACGTAATTGAATATATATTCTGGTTTATCCGGACTCCGCTCAAGCTTCCATTCAACAACCGTCCCGGGGTTAAACTGTTGCAGTGCATCTATGTACCTAGGTAGATCTGCAAATGACTTATCCCAGTTACCATAGACTATTTTAAACGCTCTTTTGTGTTCGAGATATGCCTTTCTTTTAGTAATCGTATGGTCATATTCCTGGTGGACTGCTGTAATGCACTCTTTGATTTTATACCTTATGGATGCTTCGATGTGCGGAATAAGTACCAAAGATATCAAGTCAATATCCAAGTTGAAGTGATTCCCATTGAATGTGTCCATTTCGCATGTGTGGGTGGGAATGTATTTACCCACTTTCCACATACCTGTCTTCTTCTTGGTCGCACGCAACATCCAATCATATGGCCAAAACTACCTGCAGCAAACAATCTTGTATACCGTCGGACTTGACTCTGATACCTGCATCTCACGACACTCTTTTACGTTATGCATTTTACAAGCCATGCTTATGCGCGTTTTATCAGGAAAAAGAATCCCCTTTGCAAGCACCGTTGGTCTAGACTCATCCCACACTACTGTCCGGATTTCATCAAAATCCCTTGTGAGAGCTTCCACATCTGGCACAATTGGCAAGTTATCAATGTAAGAAATCTCCCTTGAATGAAATGGCATTTCCAACTCGTACACTCTTCTTCTAGGGGGTCTCTCTTCAAATCGGGTCCTTCATCCTCATCCTGTTCATCACCATCCTCACAAGCAAAGGGTGTCTCGTCTCCCGATTCATGTTATCGTAATCACTGTTCTCTTCCTCACTTTGTGCATCTGCCAGATCCCGATGTAACACATCGCTTTCGGACGGGTGGTTCAACTTGCTCGTTTTCATTGCACAACGAACAAAAATATAAGCTACTGAATTAAAAAATATTTTCCGTATGGTTATATCAATTCACTTACAAGTCGTAGTGTGATGACATTCCATGATGGACGTTTTCAATTAGGTGATGACTACCGGATGTGCCATTTATAAAATTCATATCGGACCGATACCCCCTATTAAATAAATAAGCGTTAATACAAATTCAATACGCCAAAAATATACATAATTAACACAAATGAAAATTGAAATTTACCACTCTTCTTGTGAATTACGGAAAGCATGGTATAAATTATTTTCTCGATGCTCATTCGTCGACGGTGTTAAGTTTAAATCAAGGAGAACTCTTTCCTCCGGAACCTGTCTGGCAAAAACTTATCTAGAATAACCACCCGATGACCGGGGGTTATCTCTACTACGCACAACTCATTTTTTGAAACGTCTTCGACCTTCGCGTACATCTCCAACATTGTGATTACAAGAAATTTTCGGTATTCGTCCGGAGTCCTCAGGAAATTACTCAAAGTGTCATCATCGTCGATGTTAAACTCCGATTAAAAAGCAACCCCTTGCGGCGTAACAAAATACGGATATCTTCCGGTTGCTTTAAGTATCACTGAACATTTCCTCACACTCATTCATTTGCATAACAACGATATCAATGTTTCGTACTTCATTGTAAGTGGCTTAATATTACACTTAGCAGGTAAACTATAGCCCATAGAGTTATTCTTCATCACAACCTTACCTCCCCCATTATAATGATACTGTTATTCTACGCTCTTCAAACATAATGAAAAAATGCTGGAGAATTTAACAACAATAGAAAGCAACAAGAGTTAAATTTTTTTTTTGAATGAAGATATGCGATTCTAACTTGTTTATATAGGAAATGGCTAGCCGGAAAGTTTTTTTTATGTATATAGCGCCAGAAAAATTAACTTTATACGCTTTTGGATTATTGAACCCAGAAATTATTGATGGGGCCCAGAAAAAAGGATATATAGTGTCACTTTTTATGGCGCTATATATGGTGTCAGAAAAGTTTTGGTATAACGTCAGAAAAAGTGGCGCTATACTTTCACGGTGCAGTTACCATTACTGTATAGCGTCACTTTTTCTAGCATTATATATAATTTGATAACCTTTTTTTTTATACTTATTTATGTAGTTTGAGTCCAAAAGAACTATGTTTTGGTCAGGAATCTAATATTGTATGGGCAGTTGAGAATAACTCCAGGAATTGAATAAAGACAAAGATATTTTCTAGTGGATGTATAACCCCATTGATATTTTTAGTACTTTCAAAAATATCTAATGGACCGTCTCTGATATACTTTAAGTTGACGTGTTCAGTTTGACACATGTAAAAAGCGGTGACAGCTGAGCCTCTCTTTTTTGTACCAAAAGTTCCTCCATGTTTTTCCTCATTTCATTCACAATATAAATACTAATATCTGCAATTTTCTTTTTCCTGTAATAAATTCTCTAGTAAAAGCTCAAGGTATTGGTTCTCTTTTTTTGGTCCTAAAATATCAGATAATGGAAACTTCAAGAAAAGATACGAGGAGACATAAGATTTCAAGAAAGATTGATGAACATGAAGATATTTTGGCTATGGAGGTATATCTTCTGTTTGATCTAAGCTCAAAGAACTTTAATTTGGGTTTTTATTTATGTGATTATTAGGAGTAGGTTTTCTGTCTTTTATCAACTGTATGTAAATATTGTGTTAATTTGGTGAGTTGATATTTACTACTACTATTTTTTTATTCAAGGGTTTATGCAGCTAGTAATTAGATCATTTATTTCTCATTCTTATCCATTATTAGGGATAATCAGTGTTTTTATCTTTTTAATGAATTTATGTATCTGTAGATAAAAGCATGATTTTGCATCAAGTTCAAATCGAATTGTTAAATGGAGGCAGTAGCTAAATTGTAAAAAAGTAGTTTAGTACGCCTAATACAAGCATGTTAAAGTTGAGGAATGAGTATTAAGTAGAAAAGAATCTGGCCTAAGAAACGTGAAGTAAACTGAATCTACCTGCTACCTGTTGTTCTTGTGTGATTGCCTTGTCTTTTTTCAGTTGATGATATTATTATATACTAATTGTGCTCTTAGAATATGTGAATGAGTTGAAATAATGTTAATGAGCCGAGGGTTTATCGGAACAGCCTCTATACCTCCCCAGGTTAGTGTAAGGCCGGCTTCCACATTACCCTCCCTAGACTGCACTTGTTGGATTCCACTAGGTTGTTGTAGTTGAAATGATGTTAAGCCTATAAGCTTTTCCAATTTGCCTCGGCCCTCATTATCATGTTATATGTGCCTTTAGTTCAAATTGCATGATCACATTATGTGATCATTCTTGAAATTTTAAAATAAGGGCATAAAAGCACCCTGCTTCGCTCTCCAACTTTTCCAGTTTGGTTCCAAGGAAAACAATTGAAGTATGCTTAGTATTGAAAAGGCAATGTACAGAATAAACAAGCAGCATTGGGCTGGAAAATCTGATTCATTAAGAATTCTGTTTCTCATTTCAGGAATCTCAGCATCCTCGATCAAAGACCATAGAATGGACCGATGAGAAGCATAGTTCGTATCTCAAGTCTATGGAAGCATCCTTTGTCGACCAGTTATATGGTTCACTGGACCTAGTTGGTTGCCATTCCCAAAATGACTTGTCAAAGTCTAAATCCTCAAGGCAAAAGCATGCCAATCCTTTAGGCCAGGTTCGATTCAATTAAATGTCAATTCTATTTTTTCGATCATAGTTTCTTCTGCTGCTCTCAGTATCTAATCTTATCCATTTCGTTTATGCCTCTTCTCTGATATATCAGTATAAGGTGTTTCAAGATGGTTGTTGGACCAAAATTGACTTCAGGAAAGACGAGCCGCAGCTAAATAAAACAAATGAATCTGGTACCGTATTAGCAAGCCCCTGGATTAAACATTACAAATCTCAAGGCACACATCGAATGAGAGTAAATTCATATCTCCACAAGAACACTACCTTAGCGAAACAGAATCATTCTCCTGCATCTGAGTTTGGTTCCTCCAATAAAGATTATGTTACAGGTAGCTGAGATTTTCAACAAGCACGCGTGATTAATTCTCCGATCTCTTTATCAAGTCATTAATATTATTCTTGTATCATTTCAGAGGTGATGGATCAAAACTTTATTGATGAAGATATCAAAGAAGGAAAGTCTAGCAGGGAGCACAACACAAAGCGGACAAAAATTTCATTAGGTGCTGGTACGAGCAGCGATCAAGTAATGAGTTGAACTAGCATATAATTTGCAGCACTAAATTACTTGGTGACATTATACACATTACTTGTCGACTAATCATAGCTTAAACGGATCATTCAGGTAGTTCCATTTTGCGCGTTCTCAATGACTGATGATCTTGTTGCGGATCTTCTGGAGTCAACGGAGTAAATCTTTGGCTTTCAGAGACTGAGATGACGCTAACCTCTCTAACCAAGAACGACGAATGGAACTTGAAAGAAGAGCATTTCCCTTTTTTCGGACTTTAGGAGTATTACCGAATAATACTGTTGAAGTGATTCTGAATAAGCATTTTGATGGTTGGGATTGAATTGAGATGTGCTTATAGATACATCAAGAATGTCTGATATTGGCATCTTTAGAATGGTTTAAGTTCTAACTTTTATCTGAAGAACAAGCTGGCTAGCAGATGGCAAGGTATATATCGCGTTTCAAAGTGTTGCAATAGGTTGATCAACATTTTGCTATTTTGTGCCCAAGGCTAGTGTGTAGGGAGTGTTTGTTTGTTTATTTTTTCTAGTTGTTGGCAATTCGAGTAGCCATAGAATCTCTATAATCCTTGTACAGATTTTGGGAAAATATGTTTGAAACATTTATTACTTCTCAATTTTTCATCAACCACTTTGATTGACATAGCAGAGCTATTGTTTGTTTGTCTGTTAATTGATTCTGAATTTAGGATTGCTTACTTGATATGTCTTGTGCCCTCTCCAGACCCCACCTGGTGGGAATATACTGGGTAGTTGTTGTTGTTGTTGTACTTGATATGTCTTGTTGATGTTCTTACATGCTTTGCCTTATTCTTCGAGCTAGACGTCAACAATAACAACATACCTAGTGCAACAGTCGTCAACAACAACAAAGGTAATTCCATAGGTCGGATACGTGCGCGCAGTCCTTTTACCTTGTGTGAAGTAGGGATGATGTTTGTGAGCTCAATAGAAAAAACTTCTAAACATGTTTGAAAAATAGAGCTACAATGGTCATCAAGCTAAAGTTCTATTACAGTTAAGTCATTAAACCAAACACAAAAAAATGTCTTTTCCTATATTTCTACAATCGTTGGAAATTCATCCAATAAAGCAGCTTAGAGAACTGCAATAAGCTTCCACATAAGATAAACGTGCATGTCAACAATACATCAAATTCTTACCAATGAATAATACACGTAGAACCACTTCCACATTTCTTAAAGTCATTTATCAAATATTTCTCCATTTTTTTTACTCCATTTAAACTGGAAGCTGAAGTTTATTAGCAGAGTTAGATGAATATTCGGCAATTTACATTTATGCCAAACTTAGGAAAAATTGACGAGTTAATTATTCAAATGGTCACTCAATTATTCCAAATTATTTCCTAAAGTCACTTTTCTTTCGTTTGTAATAACAAAGTCATTGAACTATGCCTATTGCACTCAGAAGGTCATTCAACCAGATTTTCCAATTTTTAGATTGCCAAATACCTATTTTACCCTCTCAATTATTAAACATTTATCTTCTCTTTATTTTGTTTTCAAACTTTTCAGTAATAACAACAAAAATTCAAAAATTTATACACAATTCAGAATGAATGAAAATAAAGGTTGTAGAATATAATTTCATGCACATAATATAAAAATAATTATTTAAATAAAGGTACTTTTATATTATTATGTTTCAATCAACATTCTGATGACACAAAGCTATGTCATCGGAAAACAGGATGACTATTTGTATAGGGTAAAATATGCTATATTAAGTCATGCATAGAATATATCATAATTGAGCATAATTTTTAAGAATATATAATGTATATTAACATAAACCTTTATTTAAATAATTATTTTCTATTTCGTGCGTGGAATATATATTTTACAATCTTTATTACCTTTCATTCTGAATTATGTAATTAAATTTTTGAATATTTGTTATACTAAAATTATTATTACTAATCTCAATTAATTTTCTACTATTCTCATTATTTTATTATTCTGGCCTTATATATGATTAAATACTTTTTATTTTTTAATTTATAAATAATATTTATTTATTCTATAGGTAAGTCCATAATGTAAATTAAAAAGGAAAAAATCATAATATTATAAAGCTAAAATAAATTAAAAGAAGATAAATACTTACTAATTTAGAGGGTAAAATAGGTATTTGACACTCTAAATATTTGAAAAATCTAATCGAGTGACCTTCTGAGTGCAATAGACACAACTCAAAAAATGAAAGAAAAGTGATTTTAGGAGATGATTTGAGATAGTTGTGTGACCATTTGAGCAATGGACTCAATAATTGACATATTTTCTTTTTACACCATCTAGTTTTATAAATTTGGTGCAATAATTAATTATATAAACGTCCTCAAAATTATTGCCTAAAATTAACTTTACAATAACCGCGTTTCACACATTTGAATCTTTATTATACGTGATTGACATGCATTTTTTTCAATTGTTTTTACTATTGATTCTTTGAAGTGTTAGATGCTGATAAATTGTTTGTTTAAATTTCTAAGATATGATTAAGATTTAAGTTAAAAGTTAAGGAACGTTGCGATATTTCGCTTGAGCGGACAATTATAACTTTCCAGAAACTCAACAATAATAGGCAACATGTCCAAATGAATTTCATTTCGTAGGGGCTCTCACAATGTAAACAATTAAAATGGAAAAAGGCTTGGATTCTCTCTGTAACGAAATTTACCAAACATGAAATTGAATTTAGTTTATTATGGAATACTGATCGTCATTTTTATTTTTGGAAACCAAAGGTCAAATTATATTTCCTTCCATTCTTTTATAGCTCTTGCCGTGACAAATTTGAGACTTAAAATTGCCGAGCTGGAGCTAATTCTTTTTAGTACTGAACTAATTATACTTTTAAAACTTTGAATTTAAATATAATATTAGTGAAATTTTAGTAAAATCTTTAGATGTGTTATGAAATAATATAAAGACAAGAACAATAATGCAAGAACAAGAGCAATAGAGAGAATAGAGAGAGAGAAGTATTCTTATTGATACTTAGAGATTGTTAGGGATGTATTACAATGGTAGAAGACCCCTTTATTTATAGGGAGTGGGATGATTTAGCTACCAATAATAGGACTCTAGAATCTCTCTAATTAAAGACATTCACCTTAAATAGAAGTGTAAAATCTCTCTATTTATAACACTCCCCCTTGAATGTCTATTCAATGATGTGCCTCGTTAAAACCTTAAAACAAAACCCAATGGGAAAAATTAAAGTAAGGAAAAAGAGTACACATGTTTGAATATGCGCCTATTGGTTGCCTCGTTAAAAACCTCGCAAGGAAAACCCGGTGGGACAAAACCTTGTAAGGGAAAAAGAGTGCAACGCGCATTAACTCCCCCTGATAAGAACATCAATTTATGTCCTTAAGTCTTCGCATCCCGATCTTGTGAACTAGCTTCTTGAAGGTTGACTTTGGTAGAGATTTTGTGAACAAATCAGCCATATTATCGCTTGAACGAATCTGTTGAACATTGATATCACCATTCTTTTGAAGATCATGTGTGAAGAATAACTTCGGTGAAATATGCTTCGTTCTATCTCCTTTTATGAATCCTCCCTTCAATTGAGCTATACATGCTGCATTGTCTTCATACAAAGTTGTGGGTAGTTTATCACACTTCAAACCACATTTGTCTTGGATATGATGTATTATAGACCTCAACCACACACACTCCCGACTTGCTTCATGAATAGCAATTATCTCGGCATGATTAGATGAAGTAGCCACAATTGATTGCTTAGTCGATCGCCAAGATATGGCCGTTTCTCCACAGGTAAACACATAACCCGTTTGAGATCGAGCCTTGTGTGGGTCGGACAAATATCCAGCATCAGCATAACCAACAAGATCCGGGCTGCAATTCTTGCCATAAAATAAGCCCATATCGGTAGTTCCCTTTAGGTACCGCAATATGTGTTTGATCCCATTCCAATGTCTCCTCGTAGGAGCCGAGCTAAATCTTGCTAAGACATTAACTGAAAAGGATATGTCAGGCCTTGTAGTATTTGCAAGATACATTAGTGCGCCAATTGCGCTAAGATATGGTACTTCAGGACCAAGTAGCTCTTCATTCCTTTCTTGTGGTCGGAATGGATCTTTGTTCACATCAAGTGATCGAACAACCATCGGTGTACTTAAAGGATGTGCTTCATCCATGTAAAACCGTTTCAGTACCTTTTCTGTATAGGTAGATTGATGAACAAAAATTCTGTTTGCCAAATATTTAATTTGCAAACCAAGACATAGTTTAGTCTTTCCGAGATCTTTCATCTCGAATTCATCCTTTAGATAATCAATTGCCTTTTGGAGTTCTATAGGGGTTCCAATAAGGTTTATGTCATCGACATATACGGCAAGTACAACAAATTCCGATGTTGTTTTCTTTATAAAAACACACGGGCAAATGGCGTCATTTATATAGCCTTCTTTTAACAAGTACTCACTAAGACGATTATACCACATTCGTCCAGATTGCTTTAGACCATACAAGGATCTTTGCAATTTAATTGAGAACATTTCCCGAGATTTTGAATTATGCGCGTTTGGCATCTTGAGTCCATCGGGAATTTTCATGTATATCTCATTATCAAGTGAGCCATAAAGATAGGCAGTAACCACATCCATTAAGTGCATGTCAAGCTTTTCATGGACAGCAAAACTTATGAGATAACGAAAGGTTATCGCATCCATTATAGGCGAATATGTCTCTTCATAATCGACACCAGGTCTTTGAGAAAAACCTTGTGCAACAAGGCGTGCCTTATATCTTTGTACCTCGTTTTTCTCATTTCTTTTGCGTACAAAGACCCATTTATAGCCGACAGGCTTAACACCATTAGGTGTTTCAACTATAGGGCCAAAAACTTCACGTTTTGCCAGCGAATTCAATTCTGATTGAATTACTTCTTGCCACTTTGGCCAATCCTGTCTTTTTCGACATTCTTCAACAGATTGAGGTTCGAGATCCTCACATTCTTGCATAATGCTAGATGCGACATTATAAGCAAAGGCATTATCCACCACAATATCCACTCGATTAATATTTGCCTCAATATTAATTGGATTTAGGGATAGTTCCGTATTTTCCAGAGTCTCGGGCTCAATGGATTCTTCATGAATCTCAGAATTTGTTAAATCATGAATTTCCTCATGAGATTCTTTCGTGGTGTCATTTTGATCATTCTTTTTCCTCTTTCTAGGATTTCGATCTTTGGAACCTAATGGTCTGCCACGCTTCAGGCGTGCATTTGACTCATTGGATATGACACTAGATGATTGTCCAACAGGGACATCAATACGGATTGGAACATTTTCCGCGGGAATGTGGGATTTCGTTATCCTCTTCAAGTCCGTAAATGCGTCAGGCATTTGATTTGCTATTCTTTGCAAATGGATAATCTTTTGTACCTCTCTTTCACAATTAGAGGTATGTGGATCAAGATGAGATAATGATGCATTTTTCCACAAAATTTCCCGTTTGGTTTCACCAACTTCTCCCCCTAATTTTGGGAAAAGTGTCTCATCAAATTGATAGTCTGCAAATCGTGCAAATCTCCTGTCAATGTTTCGAGGTAGCGAATAATGAAGGGCGATTCAAACTCAACATATATTCCTAACCTTCTTTGCGGACCCATTTTGGTGCGGGATGGCGGTGCTATAGGCACATATACTGCGCATCCAAAGATTCTTAAATGGGATATATTAGGTTCATGACCCAAAACCAATTGCAACGGGGAATATTTGTGTCAATTCGTCAGTCAGAGACGAACTAGCATTGCTGCATTCAAATTGGCGTGACCCCAAACCGAAGTGGCCGGCCGACGAACTAGCATTATTGCATGCAAAATGGCGTGACCCCAAACCGAAGTGGGCAGCCCCGTTTTCATGAGTAAATGAGGTATTCAAGATTATACTCATGTATTGTCTCAATCTGATATCCATTTTGAATGATATCTTTAAAGCTCAACAAGTTCCTTTTAGACTTGGAGGAGAACATTTTGATTGATATCATTAAAACTCAACAAGTTCCTCTTAGACTTGGAGGAGAACATTGCATTCTCTATGATTAAAGTCGTGCCTTTAGGCAGAGTTACAATTGCTCTTCCGGAGCCTTCAATCAATTTACTACTTCCAGAGATTGTAGTAACGTTTGCCTTACACATATTTAGTTGAGAGAAATATTTCTTTTCTTTGAGTATTGTATGTGTAGTACATGAATCAACTAGGCAAATACTTTTACAGTTGGACGTTGATCCAAGTTCGCTTTGTGAGATATCCATATTTGCTATCCCATAGTTTGACATACAAAAGAGATACACGAACATAAGAATAAACAAGTTCAATTCGTTTGTGTCACATAATATTTTCAAAATCTGCTGCTAACAGTTGACTAACAAAATCAGATATGTTATCCATAATTGATTACTATGCAGCTTGAAAATTTTCAGTTTAAGCATTTTTCACACACAATCGATTGTTTAACATTGACAATCGATTGTTGATTAATTTTGAAAAATTCCGGATCACACTGTCTAACGACAATCGATTGTTAGACATAGACAATCGATTGTGGATGATTTTTGAAAAATTCCAGATTACACTGCCTAACGACAATCGATTGTTAGACATAGACAATCGATTGTGGATGATTTTTGAAAAATTCCAGATTACAGTCTAACGACAATCGATTGTTAGACATAGACAATCGATTGTGGATGATTTTTGAAAAATTCCAGATTACACTGTCTAACGACAATCGATTGTTAGACATAGACAATCGATTGTGGATGATTTTTGAAAAATTCCAGATTACACTGTCTAACGACAATCGATTGTTAGACATAGACAATCGATTGTGGATAATTTTTGAAAAAATCCAGATTACACTGTCTAACGACAATCGATTGTTAGACATAGACAATCGATTGTGGATGATTTTTGAAAAATTCCAGATTACACTTGTTAGAAACTACGCTTTACGCTAGAGGGGGGGGGGGGTGAATAGAGTATTAATAGAATTTAGCGTTTTCTTGCGAATTTAAACTTTGTAGGAAGTAAAATAAATGCAGAAAAATAAACTTACACAAAGATGTATACTGGTTGGCCACCAACGTGGTTAGTCCAGTCCCCGAGAGACTCTCTCGAGATTTTTCACTATCTTGTTAAGCTTAAGGGTGCTCAACAAACCGTTACACACTTGAGGACACAAGCCTCAAACAGTTGCTCGGAGATCGCAATCTCAAAGACTTCACCCAAGGAAACGCAAGTTCCTTGAAACAAGAGAATCGCAATTCTCTTACAAGTATATCAAATACTTGGACACTCACTTAACTAAAGTACTCCTTATTGAGTAGATATGAGTAAAAGAATATGTTCAAGATCACAACAACTTTAAGAAATAATATGGCTCTCAAAAGCTTTATGAAATGAGTAGAAAATGAAGAACAATTGAATGAAAGCTTATAGCAATGTAATGATCAGTTTGTGTATGTTGTTGTATTTAAAACACTGAAATGAAGCTGTATTTATAGTTGAAAAAGTTGGTTCAACCGTTGTCTAATTGCCAATTAAGAGTTGCTGAAATTACTCAGTGATAATCGATTATTAAGACCAAACAATCGATTATCTGCCAGTCAGTTTAAAAATCAATCCCAGATTTAACGCTTCACAATCGATTATACATAATCTATAATCGATTACTGGCAATATTCAAAATCAGATAATCGATTACTTTAGCAACGTTCTAAAAATCATTTCCGGATTTTAAGCAAAACATCGATTATATAAAATCTATAATCGATTACTTCAGCAACGTTCTAAAAATCATTTCCGGATTTTAAGCAAAACATCGATTATCTAGAATCAATAATCGATTACCTTATGGTATTTGAAAATCATTTGACAACGGCCAGCTTCAACAATCGATTGTCCGTTGCAACAATCGATTACTTGTTATTTTCTGAAAATCATAAAACTTACTGTCTCAGTGATAATCGATTATCTAAAGACATAATCGATTACTTAATTAAATTTAAAATCACTGGAAGACATCAACTCAACACAATCGATCACCATTAGTTCATAATCGATTATTTTGAGTATTGAAAAACTTTACCTCAACAACAATCGATTGTCATTTGTTCACAATCGATTATCATGCAGATTTGGAAAAACCTGATGTTCACTGTCTTACTCACAATCGATTACCACTAATTCATAATCGATTGTCATGCAGTCTTGGCTCAGAAACAATCGATTATCATAAGTACATAATCGATTATTTTAGCCCATATTTTTGAGGCATGTTTAGAAAACATTTTGTCTAATGTAAATATGCATGATTTAAAATCTTTTTGACACAGAATTAAATATGCATGATTTTGGAAAATAGTTTTATGAGAGAGGCCATACTATGAGTCAAGTTATAGGATCGAGATTACAATTTAGAACAACTCAATAACAATTAAAAGCTATATCTTGAACTTCAATCTTATTCGCAACCATTGTGCGCTTGTACTTGAATTCCGTCATATATCAATTTTTGCTTCGTTTGTCATTCATCAAAACCTACAAAAGAGTACACGTTTAGTATATTGCATTGAGAACGTGTTTATAACAATTTCCCCCTTTTTGATAATGGCAAACATTAAGCGGGATATGCAATTTAGGCAAAAGATATTGACAATTCAAGACAAGTAACAATTATGCAATTTTGTTCTTGTTCCCCCTCAATTTAAGAGTTCCCCCTCAATTTTAGCTTATAAGCAATCAATGAATTAAGAGGTGGTGCATACCCGATATCCCGTTTTCTTCCCCCTTTTGCCATTAGCAAAAAAAAATAGTAAGGAAAGATGCAAAAAAGATGAAATAAACAAGGTTTATTTATTGGAAAAAAAAGGGTACATCTATGGGAACGTTTTGAAGATCGTCCAGACATGTTAGGAGAAAGACTGCTGGAATTTGGCAAAGAAGATAGAAGAGATTTAGCTTTTGAATACTAGCGATAGTGCTTGAGTGGGTGAATGTGAGCTCTTATGATGCCTATTTATAGAGGAAAGGATTATCAAGCATTGAATGGAGACATTTGCTGAGATTTTGGTTTAGGAGCAGTCAGAAAACGGTAAGAATTAAAATTACTGACCATTAGATAATCGATTATTGAACTGAAATAATCGATTGTATTTACTGTTTGATTGAGATTTTGAATCTGACAAATCGATTCTTGAGTCAAACGGTAAAAAATTTGAATGAAATAATCGATTGTTAAATTTTGGTAATCGATTATGGAGCATTTAAGACCTGACAGGAATCGATTGAGGAGCCAAACGGTAACAAAAAAAATTAATATGAAGTAATCGATTGTCAATTCTTGGTAATCGATTATTTAGGGAACTAATTTGATACAGTGAACTTGGAGAATATCAGAATTTGTCAAATAATCGATTGTATGAAAAAATAATCGATTATTGTAGAAAGCATTGCTGAATGACTGAGGCGGAAATCGATTATGCAATTTAGGAAGTAAAAAATTAAACACAGATGCATAATAGTAATAATCAGTCATAAACAATCGATTATTGATACTGATAATCGATGTACTGCACAGAAAATAATCGATTAGTGGCTTGAAATAGTCGATTATTTTGTGCTAAAACTTCATAATTCCCCCTACCTTTGGGGTGGTACCTGCAAAATAGATTTAAACGTCTCCGACGCTCAAGTTAGTAATTTATAGCGAAATTAATAAATTACACTAGTGTTAACAAGTAATGCCGTGAACTCTTAAGAATTGTGTCCTAGAGTGTTCTTAAGAGAGTTTCGGGTACTTACCTTTTCTCCAACATCGCCAATTACCTGTTCGAGAGGATGATCCTTGATCGTTCTCCACTCGTTAGGCGTATTTATTCCTTTTTCTAATTGTGGCGCTTCTTCCGTTGGTTGTTCCCCAATTTCATTTTTGTTTTCCTTTGAAGGTTCTTCTTGGATTTTATCTTTCAAGCTATCCAAGATACCTGCAAGATCAAAACCGGATTCCTTTCTCGCCAAGCGAGTATTATCTTCGGAAAACACAACATGAGGGGATTCCTCCACAATTTGGGTTCTTTTGTTAAAGATCCTATATGCTTTGCTACGTGAGGAATAACCAATGAAAATACCTTCATCCGATTTAGCATCAAACTTACCAATTGGTCCTTCCCATTATTATGAACAAAACATTTACAACCAAAAACACGTAAATGAGAAATGTTGGGTTTTCTACCCTTATAAAGTTCATATGGGGTTTTCATGAGTATCGGCCGAATTGCTACTCTATTTAAAACATAGCAAGCGGTACTCACGGCGTCCGCCCAAAAGTATTTGGGAATCTTAGCTTCGTCGAGCATGGTTCTTGCCATCTCTTCGAGACACCTATTTTTCCTTTCCACCACCCCATTTGGTTGTGGTGTCCGTGGAGCGGAAAAGGTGTGTTCGATTCCGAGTTCGTCACAAAAATCCGCAAAGAGATTGTGATCAAACTCTCCCCCATGATCACTTCTAATCAAAGTGACGGTCGATTCCTTTTCGTTTTGAACACGCTTAAGGAAATACTTGAAATTTTGAAAAGCATCACTTTTATTTGCAAGAAATAGAGTCCAAGTAAATCTAGAAAAGTCATCAACAATTACAAAAACATATTTATTTTTACCAAGACTTTCAATACGAGAGGGACCAAATAAATCCATATGAAGTAATTGCAAAGGTCTAGACGTTGAAACAATATTCTTGGATTTAAAAGATGCTTTGGTTTGCTTCCCTTTTTGACAAGAATCGCAAATAGAATCACTTTCAAACTTTAAACTGGGAAGACCAACTACTAAGTTTTGAGAAAGAAGCTTGTTCAAAAGATGCATGTTCATGTGTGCTACTCTACGATGCCATAGCCAAGAGTTATCCTCTTTGCTTACTAAACAATCAACATATTCGGGTGAGGAGTTTGCAAGATCAACCATATAGATATTATCAATTCTAAAATCACGAAGTATGATCTTGAAATCACTACGTCTAAATACAAGGCATTCATCCGAATTAAATAGAGCAAGATTTCCCTTGTCACATAATTGGCTTATGCTCAAGAGATTATACTTCAAACCTTTCACAAGTAGTATATGTTTAATAGAGGAGTTTTTGTCCTTACCGACCGAACCAATACCGATGATTTTTCCTTTATTGTTATCACCAAATGTGACACTTCCTCCTTCTTTGTGCTCTAGTTGAAGGAATTTGGATTCATCTCCCGTCATGTGTTTGGAGCATCCACTATCAAGGTACCATAGTACACTTGATCCCTTCAAGCACACCTACAAAACAAATTAATGTTCTTTAGGTACCCATGCCATCTTGGGTCCTTGAGGGTTAGGCATGTTATAATGATGCAATTGATTTATATGTCCATGACGAGTAAAGCAAGCGGGAGCAATATGACCAATACGTCTACAATAATGACAAGTCACGTTGGGATTATGCATTTTTCTAGGTACATAGTAACTAGATGAATGAAGGTTGCTTACTCTACTTTGAACACCATTGTTTCTCCTATTATGAGCTCTAGGAGGTTCACAAGTTTGTCTAAAATATGCATCATTTCTAGAATATCTATTTCTAGGTGGAGGGTCATTTCTTGGTCTTCTAAATTGTTCAAGGTTTGGCCTAAAATATGCATCATTTCTAGGTCTTCTAGCATTTTCACTATTTGGTCTAACATGCAAGTTATTTCTAGGATTTCTACTTCTAGGATAAGCATTTTGGTTATTAGTCCTAGGTTGAGCTCTAGGTTGTTGTGGTTTAGCACCAACCTTTTCTTCATTCTTGAATCCTATTCCATGTTTAGTTGATTTTAGATTAACAAGCACATCATTCAAGTTTTTATGCGAAGAATTAAACTTATCTAATGTGCCTTTAAGTCTAGCTACTTCATTCTTAAGAAGCACACAAGAAGAACAGTTTCTAGTAGAACCTTCAGGTTTATCAGCACTTCTTTTTCCATAAAACTTGTTTTCCTCTTTTAGCTTCTCATTTTCGAAAACCAGTTTTTCTAATTCTTTTTCTTTTAATGAAAGCTGTGTTTGAAAATCTTTTTCTTTTAGAGAAGCGCTTTCTTTAACACTTTTGACAGTTTTTGAAGCTTTGATAAATTCAGCATATAGTTCATCAAAAGCATTTCTCATTTCATCAAGAGTAAAGGAATTTTGAGAAGAGATTTGACTTACCTCGTCTTTGCCGTCTTCTTGAGCCATGAGACATAAATTTGCTGCTTCATCGTCTTCTTCTTCGCTTGCTTCATCTCCGGAATCTCCTCCCTAAGAGATGTATGCACGTTGCTTTTTGAAGGGTTTCTTCTCCTTTTTGATGTTAGGGCAATTTGATTTTATGTGCCCGGTTTCTCCGCATTCATAGCATTTTAGTTGATCGCCTTGCTTTTTGTTCTTGCGTTCATACTCTTTGCGCATGAATTTTTGAAACCTTTTGATAACGAGTCCAAACTCGTTGTCACCTTCCTCATCAATTTGTGGTTGGCTAGCCTTTAGAGCAATCCTTTGCCTTCTTTGATCATCAACAAACGGGTTAAGTATAGTTGATTCATAGGTTTTGAGATTACCTCTTAATGCGTCAATTGTGACATTTGTGATGCCAATGGATTCTTGGATTGCATCGGCCTTTGATCGCCATGCCGGAGTGAGACTTCTGAGGATCTTCCGGACAAGTTCTCTATCCGTAAACGTCTTTTTGAGGGCGTGTAGATCATTCACGATCATTGAGAATCACTCAAACATTTCGTCTACTTTCTCTCCTTCCTTCATGTGGAATAGTTCATAAGAGTGAGTTAAGAAATCAATTTTAGCTTCTCGTACCTGGTCGGTTCCTTCGTATGTCACTTCAAGCTTATCCCACATTTCTTTTGCTGTTTTGCAACATGATATCTTCCTGTAGTCGTTAGCATTAACAGCACAATATAATAAATTTATAGCTTTGGCATTATTTTGAACCTTACGAATATCCTCCGCGGTATATTCCTCTTCGGTCTTTGGAACCCATTCGTCTTCCACCTTCTTGGTTGGGATTTGGTTTTCATTGGTGAATACTTTCCACAAATGAAAGCTATTTGATTGCACAAAGATTTGCATTCTCTCCTTCCAGTATGAGTAGTTTGTGCCGTTGAATAGAGGAGGTCGTGTAGAGCATTGCCCTTCTTCATTTCCTGCAAAAGAGTCAAGAGTAGAAGCCATGGATGGTTCTCTCAAACGGTTAAGTTTTCAGAGAGTTGGGCTCTGATACCAATTGTTAGAAACTACGCTTTACGCTAGAGGGGGGGTGAATAGCGTATTAATAGAATTTAGCGTTTTCTTGCGGAATTTAAACTTTGCAGGAAGTAAAATAAATGCAGAAAAATAAACTTACACAAAGATGTATACTGGTTGGCCACCAACGTGGTTAGTCCAGTCCCCGAGAGACTCTCTCGAGATTTTTCACTATCTTGTTAAGCTTAAGGGTGCTCAACAAACCGTTACACACTTGAGGACACAAGCCTCAAACAGTTGCTCGGAGATCGCAATCTCAAAGACTTCACCCAAGGAAATGCAAGTTCCTTGAAACAAGATAATCGCAATTCTCTTACAAGTATATCAAATACTTGGACACTCACTTAACTAAAGTACTCCTTATTGAGTAGATATGAGTAAAAGAATATGTTCAAGATCACAACAACTTTAAGCAATAATATGGCTCTCAAAAGCTTTATGAAATGAGTAGAAAATGAAGAACAATTGAATGAAAGCTTATAGCAATGTAATGATCAGTTTGTGTATGTTGTTGTATTTAAAACACTGAAATGAAGCTGTATTTATAGTTGAAAAAGTTGGTTCAACCGTTGTCTAATTGCCAATTAAGAGTTGCTGAAATTACTCAGTGATAATCGATTATTAAGACCAAACAATCGATTATCTGCCAGTCAGTTTAAAAATCAATCCCAGATTTAACGCTTCACAATCGATTATACATAATCTATAATCGATTACTGGCAATATTCAAAATCAGATAATCGATTACACTAAGTTCATAATCGATTACTTTAGCAACGTTCTAAAAATCATTTCCGGATTTTAAGCAAAACATCGATTATATAAAATCTATAATCGATTACTTCAGCAACATTCTAAAAATCATTTCCGGATTTTAAGCAAAACATCGATTATCTAGAATCAATAATCGATTACCTTATGGTATTTGAAAATCATTTGACAACGGCCAGCTTCAACAATCGATTGTCCGTTGCAACAATCGATTACTTGTTATTTTCTGAAAATCATAAAACTTACTGTCTCAGTGATAATCGATTATCTAAAGACATAATCGATTACTTAATTAAATTTAAAATCACTGGAAGACATCAACTCAACACAATCGATCACCATTAGTTCATAATCGATTATTTTGAGTATTGAAAAACTTTACCTCAACAACAATCAATTGTCATTTGTTCACAATCGATTATCATGCAGATTTGGAAAAACCTGATGTTCACTGTCTTACTCACAATCGATTACCATTAATTCATAATCGATTGTCATGCAGTCTTGGCTCAGAAACAATCGATTATCATAAGTACATAATCGATTATTTTAGCCCAGATTTTTGAGGCATGTTTAGAAAACATTTTGTCTAATGTAAATATGCATGATTTAAAATCTTTTTGACACAGAATTAAATATGCATGATTTTGGAAAATAGTTTTATGAGAGAGGCCATACTATGAGTCAAGTTATAGGATCGAGATTACAATTTAGAACAACTCAATAACAATTAAAAGCTATATCTTGAACTTCAATCTTATTCGCAACCATTGTGCGCTTGTACTTGAATTCCGTCATATATCAATTTTTGCTTCGTTTGTCATTCATCAAAACCTACAAAAGAGTACACGTTTAGTATATTGCATTGAGAACGTGTTTCTAACAACACTGTCTAACGACAATCGATTGTTAGACATAGAAAATCGATTGTCGATCAATTGTTTTTCAGCTTTAATGCGAAAATATTAGATAATCGACTAGTTTTTCAGGCTAGTCGATTACCCCCACTGGAAAATAAAAATATTATTGATATTTGAGCATATTGAAGACATTCTAAAGAACTACTGCTAACATTGCATCGTGAACTAACTAATACGAGCTAATACTAATGACTATTAGTTTATTCACTAACTAATACAAATAAGTAGAACAAAATCAAATAACTTCATCTTCTTTCATCACGGACCCATCACCGATTAGGTGGTCTATTTTTCCCTCGGGTTGCTCAAAGAAGTCTGCCACATCCAGGTGGGTGATGTCCAAGTTGTCGTCATAGACAAAATTTGTTTCAGGGCCTTTACTCTTTCGAGATGCTTGATAAAGGTCAACCAAGTGTCTTGGTATACGGCAAGTCTTTGACCAGTGCCCTTTCCCACCGCAACGATAACATATAGTTTCTGAACCATTTGCCTTAGGATCTTCATGATCCCGTTTCTGCTTTCGGCGGTTATCTCTCCTTGGGGGTTGACGGACTTCATTGGAATTTCTTCCTTGTCTATGTCCCTGGCTATGACCCCGTTTACAACCATGACCATTGCCCTTTTCATGTTTGGCATAATGAGAGTGCACCTTATCTGCTTCAGGTAGTGGTGTAGACCCAGTGGGTTGATTTTCGTGATTTCTCATGAGCAGGTCATTATTTCGCTCAACCACTAGTAGAAGAGAAATCAGTTCAGAGTACTTTGTAAAGCCTTTCTCTCTGTACTGTTGTTGCAGTACCATATTGGAGGCATGAAACGTTGTAAACGTTTTCTCAAGCATATCATAATCGGAGATTTTATCCCCGCATAGCTTCAATTTAGAAGTAATTTTGAACATTGCAGAATTATATTCAGAAACGGACTTAAAGTCCTGGAGCCTCAGATGAGCCCAATCATATCGTGCTTGTGGCAGAGTGACCAACTTCAGGTTGTCATATCTCTCCTTTAAGCCGTTCCACAAGATGAGTGGATCCTTGACGGTGAGATATTCAATCTTCAAACCTTCATCAAGGTGATGGCGCAAGAAAATCAAGGCCTTCGCACAGTCTTGGGTGGATGCTTTTTCTCTATCTTTAATGGTGTCTCCGAGACCCATAACATCTAAGTGGATTTCAGCATCCAACACCCATGTCATATAGTTCTTGCCCGAAATTTCAAGGGCAACGAACTTTCTTTTCGTAATGTCAGACATAATCGAAAATTAAATTAGGAAGAGGGAAATACCTTAGATTTTTCGAGAATGGTTCTTGAGACGGTAGAGTCTCGTGCTGATAACGTGTTATGAAATAATATAAAGACAAGAACAATAATGCAAGAACAAGAGCAATAGAGAGAATAGAGAGAGAGGAAGTATTCTTATAGATACTTAGAGATTGTTAGGGATGTATTACAATGATAGAAGACCCCTTTATTTATAGGGAGTGGGATGATTTAGCTACCAATAATAGGACTCTAGAATCTCTCTAATTAAAGACATTCACCTTAAATAGATGTGTAAAATCTCTTTATTTATAACAAGATGTAAATTTATTTTTGGCATAAAAAGATACAAAGTTCGAAACAGTTACCTACAAGGCTACAATTGTCGACTCTTGTTTAAACTTCATCAGAGAAAATTGGACTCTTGTTTAAACAACCGTGTTGGCCAATTTTTAGTCAACAATCTCAAACGTGACAATTTCAGTTCTATCCTTCCATTAAAAATATGCTCTTTTCCTGTTTCTAGAAAGGACTTGTTGAGTTGTCCCACATCGGAGGGATTTGAGGTTCTTGGTCTCCTTATATGGCTTGGGCAATCCTCACCTCATAAGTTAGCTTTTGGGGTTGAGTTAGGCCCAATGTCCATTCTTATCAGGACTTGTATGAGAAATTACAACAATGGAAAAAGAATTTTAAATTTATTTTATCTGTTTATTTATTTTTTAAAATATTCTTTAATCACCAAACCAAACAATAGTTGCTATTGTAAGAATGGGTGCATGTAGGGGTTACAAAGGAAACCGACAAACCGCACCAACCCGTAATCCGAGTCAAACCGAGAAAAAAAACCCGACTATGGTTTGGTTTGACTTATTTTGGTGTTGGAAAAAAAATCCGACCATAATTGGTTTGGTTTGGTTTTAACTAAAGAAAGTCAAACCGAAACCAAACCAACCCGACATTATATATATAGAAATTTTAGATATATTTCATATATAAATATACTTATTGTAATGTAATTTATAAATATTTCTTAAAAATATTCATAATTTTATCTTTTAATGTATTATTTCAAGGTTGAACTTAGAACTTTTGAATGCTCCAATAAGTTTTATAGCTATTAATATTAGTAAATTAAATAATGCTAACAATCAATACTAATACTAACAAAAGACATTCAATTCAATATTACGAACGGGAAAATATTAGATATCTATTTTTATTTTGCAATGATTTAGATAAAAATGTATAACCTATTTTATTTTGCTTTAGCTTTTAGCCATGTAATTAATACTTCTTTTTTTTTTAGAAGAAATTTTGTTTTATTTCAACTATTTGGCATGACTAATACTTCTTTATTAGTCTACTTATTTTAGCATGACTTAGTGCTTTTAGATTATGTTTATTTTTACTATTACTTTTTAATTTAGAAATATTTATATTACATAATTTTATTGTCTTTATTGTTGAATATTTTAGGATAATGTCGTGACACATCTCATATTTGTATTATTTTCTTGAAAAATACTTTATATAATTGTATATTACTATGATTAAAGAAATATTTTTAGCATACGTTATATGCTTTGCTCTACGAAGATTTTACCGGAAAAAAATCCGAAAAAAACCCGAATAACCCGAGAAAACCCGATATTGAAAAACCCGAGTTTATTGGTTTGGTTTGGTCTTTAAATTTAATAACCCGACATAATTGGTTTGGTTTGGTAATTGTAAAATCCGAACCAACCCGATCTATGTACACCCCTAGGTGCATGAACGCATTTTCCATAACCATCATTTTAGCATAGATTAGCAAAAAGGCGGAAAAACTTTCTACTCATATATGTGGGATATATAATTAATGGACGAGTATATTCCAATACTAGTTTTTATTAGTGTATAAATGCACAAAAAAAGTTTTTCTCCCTATAAACAAAGTGCATGTACTTGTTTTTGAGGAAAATATACAAATCAAACAAAAAGAGAACTGTTTTCTTTACGGCAACCCAAATTGACCGATGTTTTTGAAGGAATATAGAGTCCGTTTGGATTAGCTGATTTAAAATAGTTGATAAGTATTAGGTGTCAGAAAAATATTTTTAAGCATTGAAACTGATTTAATAAATAAGTAGTTATCTGTTTGGGTATAAATACTGAAATTGATTATAAGTTATTGCAATATTTGATAAAAAATGCTAATAAACTCTTTTTTTGTTAAAATAACTTAAATAACCTTAGAACTGTTCACACTTCTAAGGGTATATTCTCTACAAAATTTTAGATTCTAGATCGATCCAAATACAAAACTTTTTATTTGTTATTTTATTTTAAATACAACTCTGCTTAGATAAGATACTTTTTATGATAAATATAATTTATTTTATGATAAACATATAATCATAAGTCATAATAATTAGAAAATTGACAAAAGTTTCTCCGTAAAAAACAAACCTAATTAGGACAAATTATTTGCAAAGAAACAAATATTGTCTTCGTCACCACAATACTTCACAATATTTAGAAAGTAATATACCAAAAATTTGATATGTCCTAATTTATTAAATACAGTTCAAGAATTAATACACAATACATAGATATAAATATGTAAAGGAACATGTAATTTGCTTATCTTAAATAGTCAATTTAAATGGCAGACTTGAAGAGGGTTGGGGGGGAGGGGTGTTTAGGTTGAATACTTGAGGCAGTGAGTATCGATGCAGGAGTTTTATTCAAAAAAAGAATATTTTAAGGATAAAATAATAAAAATTTTGGTCAAACTTGAAGTGCTTATAAGCTAAAAATTAATAAGCTAGAGGTGATCAGCTTATGATTTTTGATTTATTTTTGACTTATAAACATCTGATTTATAAATATTTTTAATTTTATCAAACGTATAAATAAGCCAAAAAATATATATAAACCAATTTAATCAATTTATAACCTTAACCAAACACCCTCGTGAAAATTAACTTATTGAAGAATAAATGCCCTGTTTAATGAAAAAAGAAGAAGAAGGAGGAAAATTGAATATTAAGAAATCCAAAAATCCCCTAAAATAAAGTCACGAGTCCCAGAAAACTAGAGGAGAAAAATCACAGGTGGGAAGGGAAGGCTTCCATCGCGTAACGGACAAGTATAAATAAAGTAACTAAATACCTTCCTATTTCGTTTTCTGCCTGAATCTCTATATTCACGTTGAATCATTCCCCTTTCTTCGTTTCTCCTCCTAAATTTCTGAATTATCCGCAGTTTGGTACGTTCTTCTTCTGCTTCAATTAGGGTTGCGTTACCACTTCCACCTTCAAGTTTTTTTCTTTTTCTTTTTCTATTGTTTATTGCTCGGCTATTATATGTTAATTTTCACAGATTAGGTCAAGAATTCATTCATCATTATCAGCAATTCCTATTTCTCTGTGAGGGCATCCGATTGTGTCCGCCTTCGATTCTAATTCCATCAGAAGCACCAAAAAAAGGAATTTTTAAAGTATTTTTGTAATTCTAATAATTTCTTCTTCAATGCCGTCGTTTATTTCAACATCGAAGGCAATTAGGCGTTTAGTTACGTATCAGCACATATTTAAAAGGACGGGAATTGATAATTCGGGTTGGGGATTAGGGAATACTGTTCAAGTTCGATGCTTGAGTGGCATTGCTGGTGTTCCTTCACTTGCTCCTGGTTGTTATGATGCTGGTACCAAGCTCATTAAGCCTTCGTCATCATCGTTGGGAGAAGTTTATAGGATTGGGCCTTTAATTCAAAGCAGAGGATTTTTAGGCTGCGGTGATGGGGAAGAGGGGAGTATGTTGTCCAAAGTACACGAGGAGAGGCGTGTCTTGGGGTAAGTCCTTAATTATAATTTGCAGCTTTTATGATTATCAACCATGATTTATTTTAGTATTAGTAAAATGGAATGATAAATTTGAGTTCTTAATTCATTCTCTGTGTTTAGATATGCTATGTTAATATGATGATTTTTATTGTTACGAACGAACATACATCCAATGCTAAGTGAATTTTTTTTTAGAAGATGTAAAGTTTGAACTATTTTTTATTATTGATGTAAAGTTTGTGTTTTGTGACTTATTTTTTTCATTTCCTCCTTTTTTAATCTTCTCTCCCTTTTTTGAGAAAAGTATGATGGTGAGTAAACAAGTAATATGTGTAAGATACATATAGCGATAAATCAATATACATGTGCAAAATCTAAGGGATTGTATGTTCAGTCCGGACTACTACAAAGGGAAAACTGAAGTTACAATTATCTAACTTCATCTGTTAATTGGCTAGATCAATGCATGGAAAGAAAAGTGGGATGAAGCCATGAAGGAAGAAATAAAGATACAACCTTTAAGTTTTGTACCAATTGTGGTTAAGGGAAGGAAAAGAAGAAAAGTAAAGGTACAACTTTCTAAACTTTGAGTACCAATTAGGTGATGTAAGGTGCATGAAAAAATTAAGGAGAGTAAAGAAGAAAAGTTAATCCCTTAAGCTTTAAGTATCAATTTTCATGAGAGATGAATGGAAAGTATAGAAGGAAAGGGAAGAATAAATGTAAACAATACAATTATCAAGGGATTAAGTACCAAATATGTAAGGTGAATTGAAAGGAAAGAAGAATAAAAAGGTAAATATACAACTCTTAGGATTTCTGAGTACTAATTGGGTAAAGTGGAAGAAAAGGGAAGAAGAGAGTGAAGTATTACTTTGTGATAAACTTTTGTCCAAGTACATTGTGGAGCGGCATGGTCAGTGAGGATTCACGTATCCGATCCCAACTTGCTTGGGATTGAGACATAATTGTTGTTGTTGTTGTCTTCTCACCCTTCTCCAAAGAAAGTATTCCCTTCAAGACATAACTTATTTATCCTACCATTTTCCCAATTCTTTTACTTCGTTTTTTCTTCTGCTACCAAATGAGAGGAAAACAATTCCATGTATTTTTGTTCTTGTCAGTAGCACATCCAGGTTTCGAGCGTGATGTTTACATTGTAAAATTGTACTGAACATAGAAAAGGACAACCTGTGCTTAGTGTTGACACCAAATCAAGAAGTTACTTTAGGGTTTTTGAGGTTTATTAGTACTATAATGTCGTATAGCTCCTTATTGGAAAAAGGTAAGTAATGTCGTATAACTCTTGTATGATCCTTGTGATACATTTAGATGATGATGCATATCATTGAAATCGTTGGGGGACTGCTCATGTTGGTATGTTGTATGCTCTGCTTTTCTGTCAAACTGTCTAGATAACTATATTTAGGGCTACAAACATTCTTTGAAGCTTTTGCACTGTTTGTTCAACCACTATTATAATTCTTATATCCAACATAACTTTTTGATTTATTGGTGCAATCAATAATGTCCTCATTTGGTGATCCACAATCCTGTACCGTCTGACTTCTCAAGAATAAAGAGAGATCTCAGGAGACTACATTATTTTAAGTTGTAGCTACAATTGTCTAGAAAACATGCCTTGTCAACATAGGCCAAAGGTTTTCTTGCTTCTTTGTTTATTGTTTTTCTCAAGGGCAGAACCAAGTTTTTTGCTGTCCTAAATCGGCCCCGCATATACCAATAGCAATTCAGACCACCTCTAAGCCTTGCCCCTCCTAAGCTATTTTTGTACGAGCAGTCATCTTAGAGGAGGCTATTTAAAAGAGACCCATGTGATTAATTATTTCCTGAATAGACCAGAAAGTACAATTGTTATTCTTTTACCCTTTGGTAATACATTATGCTTATAAAAAAAAGTCTGTTACCCTCAATTACAGTAATGGGGCATAAAATTTTTATATTCACACAATTTCACAAGAAATGAAAGTAAATGGTGGTATTTACTGGGAAAGAGAACAAATGAGATGTAACAGATGTGGCAAGGAAAGGCCCCATCTCCTGTAATTTACATGACGGATAAGTAGTGAAAGGAAACATAATAAAATAACATACTTACGTCTTTAGTTAGAGAATAATGAAGACCAAATAAAAAACCAATTATTTCCAATTCCTTGAAGTCAGCAATTTACTCCTGCTTAAGAATTAATGAGGATGCACTTTATGTGGGGGTAAGACCTAAGTTGCTCGGACACGGCAATTCCGGTGCCGTACCGGTGTCGACTCGACATTGACACTGGTAAGGGTGTGGGATCTGTGTCGGATCCGGTCAGACTACATAAGGTGCGTTGACCAAAATTTGGGAAAATTGATTTCCTTAAGTAAAGATTTGTAGAGATGGGAAACGAAATACCTTCAATTTCGCTGCTATATAGTAATTTATACTACTCCTTTTGTCTCCTTTGAAGCTTTTTGTCTTGAACAACCTTTGAGCTTCCGTGCTTCGCGTTCATCAGCTCTGTGTTTTTCTTTAAGGCGGAGAAGTTGCTAATGGGGAGACTGCTGGACTGAGGCATATTGGGAAGGGCTTGAATGTGTGTGTTGTACTGGAAAAATCAAAGATATGGAGAAAGTTTTGTTGGGGAAGAATGAAGATGACTCAGGACTGAAGCACTGCGCGCAGAGAAGAGAGAAGAAGACTGAAGAAGAAGAGCACCTAATTTGAGATCTAATATATTATAGTCCTATGTATATTATAATATACTATTGTTATTGTAATATTGCCTCGTTAGTTTGCTGATTAGTAATATTGACACTATTTATTCTTAAAGTTCCAAAGATATACACGAACCAATCCCACAAAGTTGCGCCTAAAGATGAAGGAAATATTGATTGTTAGTACTTGTATAAGACAAAAAGTTAAAAAGTCTAAAGGTGACAGTATAGCCACTACCAAATGTTCTTTCTCACCAAACAAATGCCCTAGTGTCTTCTACTTCTTTACACATTATATTCCAAACGCATGCTGCCTCCATTTCCAAAGCCATTTTATTTTATTTTATTTTATTTTTTGAATTATTTTAAGCCGGATCCCCGTACCCGTGTCGGTTCTAGGATCCGTATCCCCGGATCTTAAAATTTCTATCTCAAAGGATCCGACCCCTAGATCCGCACCCGTGTCGGACACCCGCACCCGTGTCAGAGCAACTTAGGGTAAGACTTGATCTCAGCATGTTTTTACTCTTCAAACTTTTTAAGGGTAAAAAGAGTATAGCTGTTGAAGAGTCACTCTTTGCTTTCAAATTTTCCTTGAGCTACAGGAGGGAAAGGATACCTTCCATACTTTCACTACTACTTACTATATGAAGCACAAGAAAACATTGGCATTTCAGCAAGTAAAATTTTCAGCAGAGTTGATGATTCGCTCTGCATGCTCAGTTTTCTCTGTTCCTCTTTTGTGAAATTTGGTTGCGAATTTGGTTTGATTTTCATCTACTAGAGATCCGTGCTGATTACTCCTTCTAGATAATTATCTTCATTTCAAGTCCTGAAATGCAAAAACTGTCTTTCATTCCCCTACCGCTATCAGGGAAGTCATTGGACTTGCAATGATAACTTGTTTCATTATTATTAGATACTCTCCAGAGCAGTTATATGCTGTTGTTGCTGCTGTTGACTTGTATGAAGATTTCCTCCCCTGGTGTCAAAGGTCGGAGATTTTAAGACGCCATCCAGATGGATCTTTTGATGCTGAGCTAGAAATTGGCTTCAAATTTCTCGTTGAGAGTTATGTATCTTATGTGGAACTAAACAAACCAAAATATATCAAGGTAACATTGACCCATGAATCTATATTTATTATTAATTTTTAAATTTATTGTGGTTAAGCATTTCTTTCAATCTAGTTCGATATTCTTTCCTTTAAAAAGTTTCAGTTACTGTTTTTCTTACAATAACTATTCTATGTAGCATCATGAATTGTTATCACCTGGATCTTAGTAAGATCAATGGTATCTCCATTCTTGAAATCATGCAATTTCTGGAGTGGAGGGTACCAATCAAGAGTTAGTTCGTTTGCAGATATGCCTTCTAATTGAAGCTACGAGTGTCAATGGAAGGAGAAAAGAATAACTTAAAAGCTGGCTTTGAATTTATTCTTGAGAAGTTGGACTTTGATTAGGGAGGGTGTAAAAGCTAGTAAATTTACAACCTCAGAATTCCACATCTATTTTTGGGACAAGTACTATTTTAAAAGGCATTATTTTCATAAAAAGCATTATTTTTCAAGTTCATGGTTTAGATGAGGTAGGGAAGTTTTGTAAAAGGGCTTGCAATCTTTAAAACAATTCAGATATAGCAAACTATCCATACAGGCGATTCTACTAGTGTGATTCCAAGTAGCTGGATCAAGGTTTAGTCATTGTTGATAGACTTAGATTAGACCCGGTATTTGACAGGAGCTTTTATTTTGGTTAGAGATTGTAGATTAGTGTAGGGAGACCTAGTGTATGTATACCTGTAGATTTAGAGAACCCTAATTTGCCTTGAAAACTAAGATTGGGTACTGGAGTGGGGAAAAAACCAAATGAAACTGATGGGATATTGATGATTCATATGGGCGACTCAGCTAGTTTTGAATTGAGGTTTAGTTATTGTTGTTGTTGATGTACTGTTTAGAAAATATGCGGTATGGTGATAGAATCCCAATTTGTATGGCGAATGAAGGAGAGTGTATGCTAACAAAATGAGACGTCAATGGATTTTGTTAGCTCCCTGGTTCTAGAGTGACTGAGTAAAGGGGCTAGCTGCAATGCTAATTTTGTTCTTCTGTAACTTTGCATCTTCTTGACGCCTTTTGAATAAAACATCTTACTTCATAAAAAATGAGACATTAAAACTCAGAATCATATAAAACAGAAAATTATTAGTGTAGAAGAGCACGCTAGAAGCACACATAGAACTGATAAGAGCAGAAGGATTAAAAATAGTTTTACATATTTTAAAGGTAGGTTAGAGGCAGGATGGCTTCTCTTCCTTACCGCGCGTCATTTTCCCTTTCTCTGCCTGTTATTTCCTTGGCATTTGGGCCTTGGTCTTTTTTAGGGCTTCATTATTACTATGAAGTCTGACGTGATATCACATATAATTAATTTTAACATCTGAACAAGATTTTCAAGAAAAAAGAGCAAAAAATAGGGAATTTTTCCTATCTGTGTCTTGGCGTTATACACTTTCAACAAGTGGCAGAGTGTGTATTGGGGGAAAGTACCAAAAGAAGAGGACACGGCTGGTCATGCATCCACCAAAAAACCATGGCTCATGCTTCTTATGCCATTAACAGGTGTCTTGTAAGTAGCATGTTGATGATAGGGATTTAAATTAAGGTGGCAGGAGGGTCACAATGGTTTGTTACTTGGTCTACTTTTTGGGGTTCTCGGATGAAAGGTTACTATCCTCTATTATTTATTTTAAAATAAGACTTTAAATGTACATGACGTATCAATTAGATTCTAAAGCTTTAGGATATAGGTATCATCAACGAGTATCTATTCGTTTGTTCAAGTAATCTGGATGGTTTCACCTCTAATGACCATTTCTGGGAACCTTTTTTTGGGGGCGCAGGATAGACCCCCGAGCCCGAGGCGTAACCAAACTTCGGCATTATCTAATTCACCTTTCTTTCATACATATACTTTCTTTTTATTGTTGCAGACAACTGCTACTGATACTGGCCTTTTTGATCATTTGATTAACATCTGGGAGTTCAACCCTGGACCAATTCCAGGATCTTGTAACCTTCACTTTTTGGTGGATTTTAAGTTTCAATCTCCGTTGTATCGGCAGGTAAATTTTCCATTTCGATATAGTACAACATTTGACATCTTAGCCATTTTACTATGTGAGTAAAAATATTCAGAAGATACTAATTACGCTGCTGCATGTTGGAAAACTTTTGGGGTTTGCTTGACTGAGGTACACTAGGTGATTATCTTATTGTATTGATATAGACCTTCCTTGTCCTTATTCCAAAATTTATTCTTCAGTTAATTGTTCTTCATATGCTTGATGCGCTAAAGAATCAAACCACATGAGTTTGGGGGTTGAAAATATCATTTCCCTTTACTACACGGAATGCATTTTGAACACCATCAAGTAAATCACTTTTCATACTCCTGTCTCTGTGTAAAAATAATCCAGTAAGGGTGCGTCTGGTGTGAAGGAAGATGTATATGTGTTCCTTGAAAAATGTTTTCCCTGGAAAATAAGTGATTTTCTTATTTTCCAGTGTTTGGTCAAGTAGCAGAAAATATCCTTAAAAAATATATAATTTATGCTAAACACTATATGAGATGAAATGAGTAAGGGCAGGGGAAGATGGTAGGTCGGGGTCTAAGGGCCGGAGTGGCGGTGGCTATGTTTGGGTGGGTGGGTGGGGGTGTGGGGAGCAGAATAGGGTGGAGGAGGTTGTGAAAGAATTTTGAAAAATGTTTTTCTTCCTTTTGGTAAGGAAGTCATTTTCCTCCAATTGGAAGAAAATGAGCTCATGAGGAAAATGTTTTCCAAAATATTTAGGCCAACCAAACATGTGAAAATTGGAAAACACACCTAAGGCTTCAATCTTATGACCTCCTAAATTTATATTCCACGGCCTGTGACTCATCTATTACCACCACAATAGCAGAAGCATGTCACTCAATAGTTACTACCTACCTTCTATTTCTGCAAATCCACTTTGTTTGGCTACTTTTGACACGAGATAAGCTGATGCATCAAATCGTAGGACTAAAAAGAAGTAAATGGAGAAGGTTGGAAATTTTGCGGCTGAACTCTGATAAGTTGCATTCTGTTTTTCTATTGGGCCACTGGGGGTAAGTGGCTGAAAATGGCCTTAAATTGTTAGCGTCAGTATCATAAGTTAATGTTGGACATATGGGATTAATTTCCTTCTGTGTTGGTTATGTTATATTGATAAGAATGGACCTTGGGCCTAACTCAACCTCAAAAGCTAGCTTATGAGGTGAGGATTACCCAAGCCATATAAGGAGACCAAGGACCTCAAATCCCTCCGATGTGGAACAACTCAGCACCCCCCCTCACGCCCAGATCTCTGGAGCGTGGACAACATAAATGGGGGGCCCAACATCGGTAACAATAATTGGGATGGCCTGGCTCTGATACCATGATAAGAATGGACCTTGGGCCTAACTCAACCTTAAAAGCTAGCTTATGAGGTGAGGATTGCCCAAGCCATGTAAGGAGACCAATGACCTCAAATCCCTCCGATGTGGGACAACTCAACATATATCAACTAATAAAAGCTGATGGTTCCTTAGTTTGGTACTGTTTTGGTGCTTGATATCATTCTTGCAGCACAGTTACCATTATTTCACTTTATTTTAGTGCAAAGCTTCCTAATTTCATAAGTTTATTTAGTCAGTATGTGTTTCATTTTCCTCTTTTGATGGTTACGTCTGATAAAAGTCACTACATATAATCCATCTTTTTGATACTATTTTGGTGCTCTACCATTTTCATCTTTTTGAGGCGCTAAGCCATTTCAGTTGTTGTCTTGATGGTATGAAGCAGATGGATCCCTCCTTCAGCCCCAACATCCTTGCCATTCTTTTCTTCTGGGAGTGAATTTATAAGAGGATTTAGCACTTGTTTACAATAATCTGGATGATGTTCCACCTATTTGTATTTTGTTTGTTTGGTTTGATAAATCAGGATATAAGCCAATTCTCTCTTCCAAGTTGGTAACCTCAGCTACCTAAGTAGACATATACTTTATTAAGTACTGTACCTGTGAATTTTTATTTGAGTGGGACAGTGGGTACTGAAAGTTGAACTGTTTAGGCTGGATATGGTATTTGGCTAACTAGAGGCACCTCAACAACAACAACAACAACAACCACCCAGTATAGTCTCACAAAGTGTGGTCTGGGGAGGGTAATATGTAGACGAGCCTTACCCCTACCCGAAAGGGCAGAGAGGCTGTTTCTAATCGACCCTCGGCTCAGTGAAGGAAAGGAAAAACAAAAACTAAGACAAAATAGCATTAGTAACTCCAGCATAAATAACGTAAATAATTATCTAAACATAAGAACCATAAATAAAATAGCATGCAATAATATCAGACAGTAACTACCATAAATAACTACCATAAGGGAGACATAATCCAATACACAAATCATCTATGGATAGCCCTAACAAGCCTCACCCAATCCCGGGTGAGGAGTACGAAAAACTCTAGGAGCCCCTATCCTACGACTCTGATACTAGACCTCTAGACTTTCCTATCAAGGGCCATGTCCTCGGAAACCTGCATTCTAGCCATGTCATGCCTAATCACCTCTCCCAATACCTCTTGCGCCTCCCTCTGCCTCGCCGTACGCCGACCATCGCCAGCCGCTCACAATTTCTCACTGGGGCATCAGGACTTCTCCTCCGCACATGCCCGAACCACCTCAGCCTCGCTTCTCGCATCTTCTCATCCACCGGGGCCACCCCTACCTTCTCTCAAATAACTTCATTCTTAATCTTATCTATCCTGGTGAGCCCGCACATCCACCTGAGCATCCTCATCTCCGCAACCTTTATTCTCTGAACATGAGAGTTTTTCACTGGCCAGCATTCCGCCCCATACAACATGGCAGGTCTAACCACAGCTCTATAAAATTTCCCCTTGAGTTTCTGCGGGACTTTCTTGTCACACAGGACTCCTTATGCAAGCCTCCACTTTGACCACCCCGCTGCTATACGATGAGTGACGTCCCCGTCGATCTCTCCGTTCCCCTGAATCACCGACTCAAGATATCTGGCACCGTCCCTCTTGGCGATGGCCTGAGATCCAATCATCACGTCCCTGGCTACTTCGCTCGGCTCGACGCTAAACTTGGAGGTATTCTGTCTTAGATCTGCTTATTTTGAAACCCTTAGACTCGAGAGTCTATCTCCATACCTCTAACCTCTCAATAACACCGACCCTCGTCTCGTCTATCAAGAGTATGTCATCAGCAAATAACATACACCAAGGCACATCCCCTTGAATATGTCGGGTTAGAGCATCCATCACCAAGGCAAACAAGAGAGGGCTAAGCGCCGATCCTTGATGGAGTCCATAACCACTGGAAAACGGTCTGAGTCGCCACCTACCGTCCTAACTCTAGTCTTAGCTCCATCGTACATGTCCTTGATTACTCTGATGTAGGCTTCCGGCACGCTCTTTGCCTCCAAGCACCTCTATAGCACCTCCCTTGGGACCTTGTCATACGCCTTCTCCAAGTCGATAAGCACCATGTACAGGTCCTTCTTCTTATCTCTGATCTGCTCTACCAGCCTCGTGACAAGGTGGATAGCTTCTGTAGTGGAGCGACCCGGCATGAAACCGAACTGGTTCACAGATATAGATGTCATCTCCCTCACCCTCGCCTCGATCACCCGCTCCAGACCTTCATGGTGTGACTTATTAATTTGATACCCTATAGTTGTTGCAGCACTGAATGTCCCATTTGTTCTTGTACAAGGGCACCACTGTACTCCACCTCCACTCCTCCGGCATCCTTTTGGTCTTGAAGATTGCATTGAACAACCTGGAGAGCCACTCCACTACTGACCTACCCATGCATTTCCAGAATTCCACCGGGATCTCGACCCTACTCATCCTACACAAAGCCCCCATGACCTCCTCCGCCCTAATGCGCCTGTAGTACCCAAGGTCTCTATGTTGCTCTGAATGCCCCTACTCCCCTAGCTCTATGTTACGATCCCCCTCCTCGTTAAGTAAGTCTCGAAAGTCCTGCCCCATCTGCTTGACTTGAGACTCCCCCATCAGAACTCTACAATCCTCGCCCTTGATGCACCTAACTTGGTCAAGATCACGCGCCTTCCTTTCCCTTGCTTTAGCTAGCCGGAATAACTTCCTGTCCCGCCTATCTCCCCTAATTCCTCGTGCATGCGACCAAACGTCGCGTTTTTAGCTTCCGTAACCGCCAGCTTTGCTTCTCTCCTCGCCACCTTGTAAATCTCCCTATTCGCTCTCTGTTCTTCCTCGCTTGTGCTCCCTGCCAACTTAGCAAACGCCGCCTTCTTCACCTCCACTTTTCCTTCGACTACATCGTTCCACCACCAGTCACCCTGATGTCTGCATGAATAGCCCTTGGCTACCCCGAGCACATCCCGTGCTACCTCCCTAACCAAGTTCGCCGTCTCTGACCACATAGCGTCCGCTTTCCCAGAACTTCTCCAAGCTCCGCCCTCAGCTAACCTCGTCTCCAACTCATATGCTTTCTCCTTAGTCAAAACACCCCATCTAATCCACGGTTGTCCCCGAGCACCCCTCCTCTTCCTCTTCACCCAGAGACCGACATCAAACACTAGGAGTCTATGAAGAGTCGAAAGGGACTCTCCTAGAATAACGGTGCAGTCCTTGCACATACCTCTATCGCTCATTCTGAGGAGGAGGTAATCAATCTGAGTCCTCACCGCCGAACTCTTGAAGGTGACCAAATGCTCCTCCCTCTTCTGAAATGTCGAGTTCGCAATCAGAAGCTCGGAAGCCCTGGCGAAATCAAGCAGTGACGTGCCTCCTCCGTTCCTAACACCAAAGCCGAAGCCACCGTACACCTCACCATAACCACCAGCATCAGCCCCAATATGACCATTAAAATCCCCTCCAATAACTAACTTCTCAGATTGCGGAATACTACTCACCAGATCATCCAAGCCCTCCTCTTCTGAAGAACCTTCGCCAACTCAATGGACTTACCCGTCAGAGTGCCTATATTCCACGACCCAATTCTTAGCTTCTCAGATTGCGGAATACTACTCACCAGATCATCCAAGCCCTCCTCTTTTGAAGAACCTTCGCCAACTCAATGGACTAACCCGTTAGAGTGCCTATGTTCCACGACCCAATCCTTATTCTATGAGCGTCCACTACCCTCCTCCCACCCTTACCTACCGCTCTACCCGCAGGACCACTCCCTGTCCCCCTACTCACCCCCGCCACCGCCCCCACCCCCCGAGGACATGACCTTACACTATCATCCCCCGCCGCGGCCACTATCCCTCCAACCGACTATGGAGAATAGTGACGCACACACGCACTATAGCAGAATACGCAAAAAGATGCAAATTAGATAGCAATGAGTAAATCTCACACGGAATGCTAGCTAGGATACGTAAAAGGTGTACAGAGTAAACAAGAGAGCGGGAGGTACCAACTCTCGGTGGAAAAACCTGAAAGTAGGCTTTGATGCGCCCGAGGTCAACTGCTACCAACTCTTGCACGTCCCGGCCGGTGTTGCTTAGCTCTTCACTCCCAAACGCCGCAAACTGGCATCGCCGCCGCGACTAGTACCTGGGGCAAGTTTTCCTGAAGCTTATCGGAACGGGTAGTTCTGCCGCGTCCTGCCGATAATCTGAACGGGAGTCGCCGAAATACTGTAGCTTGCCGGAAAAATAAGGCACTTGTCCAAGAAAACAGAACACACCCGCGCACACCCACAAAAAGCAGAAGAGAGAATAGGAAGAAAAGAAAAAAGAAAAAGAAAAAGAAAAAAAGGAAGTTACATAGTGCTGAATTTACTTAATTAGAGTGCTGAATTTACTTAATTAAGTTGATTTTGCTTTTGCTATAATTTGTACTAAAGTTTGTTTGGGAGTTTCAGAAACCCTGATTTTATTTTTTCAGTTGATTGGTTAAGGTGCCTTATCTTATCTTACTAACTAAAAGACATGGGGGCATTGTTCTTTTACAGGTAGCAAACATGTTTTTTAAGGAGGTGGTCTCTAGACTAGTTGGTTCATTCCATGATCGTTGCCGTATAATATATGGACCAGGGGTTCCGGTTCATGAAAATACATATCAACAAAGGGTGTGAAAACTGGTAATTTGTTTGTTGATGAAATGAAAACATGAGGGGCCTGTTCAATTTTCCAAGTACCAGTTGGTCCTATTGCATTCTAATTCCTGAGTTAATTCAAAACTTGAGAAAGTGCTGATGCAGCCTCCCTGGTATTCCCAATTTTCTCAGAATTACTAAATTTACTTCTTTTGGTTTCTTCTGGCGGGGATACGTTGGGGCCGGAAATGTAACTGTTCTGATTATGCCATTTCATTGTATCATACTGCTTCAACTATTACTTGAATCAGTTCATAAGGTATTCTGACTAATGTTTTTACAAGCTTCTGTAGAAGGATAAATATTCCTTTAATTTACATTAAAGATATAGTGATGCTATCGATTGATGTAACATACACCGTACTTTTTATTTATGAAATTTAATAATTGGGCCTAGCTTGTCTTGATAAAAAAAGGAGGAACTTTTACATTCCTATACCATATAGAAACCTAATTACTTTCAATGTTTAAGATTTGCTATAATTACATTTAGTATACCAAATTACCAATTCTATACCATAGTATATTTTAAAAGTACAATTAACGCAATGTATATTCCTCCTTAATTTAAGGTACTGTATATCCAATGTCATGACCCTAAACCGGCTTGGTCGTGATGACACCTCTCGTGAAGACAATGCCAGCCAACACTATATCCATAGCAACCCTTTTATCATTAAGAGTTATTTTTAAAACCTTTAATTGAACAATATTTCATAATATAAGTCTGAACAAAATGCGAAAATAACATACAAGCTCCGCATTGGGGTGTCACTAGTTAGGAGCATCTATCAAGATCTGAAAACAGCAAAAGTCTAAAAATGTACTAAATACAGTAATAGCAATATGAGGAAGGGAGCGGTGCTGCGAACGTCATGCAACCACCTGTTAACTCTTATGACTCTGCGTCTTAGCAAAACAACACCCACTATCGGTCCCGATATACCTGCATCTGCACACGAGGTGCAGGGAGTAATGTGAATACTTTAACCGAGTAAGTAATAAGAGTAAAGAAAGTTTGAGCAGTATGGAACAATGAATCTACATTCACGTAGGACCAATAAACACAACAAACTTTCAAATCATAATACGAGTCAACCTTCCCTTTTAAAATCCAGCTTTTAGTAAAAATTATTTTGAAGTACTTTCCAGTAGTTTCAGTAGGGTTCAATACCATGTAAAATAACAGTAGAGATTAAAGCCATAATCGGCCCCTGGGGCAAAGCATAATTCATGAAACAGTCCCTCGGGCAAAACAATAATCATAAACACTTTATAACTCGGAAACCTCAATGGAAATAGCCAAATGTTAAATTAGTGCTTAGTTTATGAACATTTCATAAACTCCAGTTTAAATAAATATTGTTTTAAAACATTTGCTCGACATTCTGACAGAGGCTCAATATAAAAATAAGTGAAAATAATCACTAATTCAGCATATACAATAAAAACTGACTTTAAAGAGGAGTGAAATCAATAAATTCATAAACAGGCCTCTCAGGCAAACATCACTCATGTATATATATATATATATATATATATATATATATATATATATATATATATCGCCCCTCGGGCTAGTCTCTCTTACCAATCAGTACTCGCACTCAATATTCATGCTCAATAGGTACCATATAGTAACCGCTGCAACGTGCATCCCGATCCATATATCCCTGCGGCGTGCAACCCGATCCATATACTTCGTTGATGGCGCTCACTGGGGATTGCCGACTCCGCGAGAGGCCCCTTACGGCCCAAGCACAATATTGCTGCGGCATGCAGCCTGATCCAACATATTGTTGCGGCGTGTAACCCGATCCAACATATCGTTGTGGCGTGCAGCCCGATCCATATAAGTATCGTTGCGGCTTGAAGCCCGATTCGTATACATATATTTATATATTGCTGCGGCATGCAGCCGGATCTATAGATGTATAATCCTCACAACTAGGCCCTCGACCTCTCTTAGTCATCAACCTCATCATCAAACTCTCAGTCTATCTCAGTAAAACAGGGAACTCAATCCAAAATGGTTTACACACTTCTAAGAATATTGTGATAAAGCCAAATTTGTGTAATAATAGATAAAACATGATCGAGGATATGCTTTCAAACAAACAGAGTGAGGAAAGATAGTAAAAATGCCCTAAAGGTCTCAATAAGTCGGCATAAGGCCTCAAACAATTAATGAAAATATAGTAACATCAAACAAATAAGTATCAAATATTTATGAAAATAATCGTTCGAGATGGACTAGGTCACAATCCCCAGCGGTGATCTACCCCCCGCTCGTCATCTAGCTTGTAAGTCACCATAAAGTACCACAACGATGTGTAATTCGGGATTTTCAACCCTCAGGACAGTATTTACAATCATTACTTACCTCGAACCGGCGAAATATCTAGCTCGCGACGTCTTTACACCTCAATTTGGCCTCAACGCGCGTTGAATATATCCAAAATCAGAATGAATACAACACAATATTCTAAGGGAACAAAGCCCAAGCGAAAATAATCAATATCGGGCACAAATTCTGAAATTACCAAAACCCGAGCCCCGGGCCCACTCCTCGAAACTCAAAATTTTTTGCATCAACATGGTCCTTATTTTGCCACGAGTTCATACATACCAAAAGTTCTAAATCTGACCTCAAATGGTCAGTCAAATCCCAATTTAAAAGTTAACTTTCTCAAGCCCTAATTATTCAATTTTGCGCTTAGTTTTTGTGAATTTCTAGGTGGATTTTACAATAAAAATGAGTTTTAAGTTCATAAATCTTACCTCCAATCGATGCTACCATATCCCTCTTCAATTTCCTTCAAAAGCTTTAAAAAACTGCCAACAATGGAGTGAGAATGAGCTCGAGATATTTATAACCCTTTTGCCCAGTTATGGTTTCCTTCTAAGCGAACGCGAGGGCCTTCTCATGTTCGCAGTGCACAAAATTTTCCCCGACCAAAATTACCCTTCGCGAACGCGGTGCCCTAACTGCGAACACAAAACTTCAACTGCTTCAGCTATCGCGAACGCGAAGAACAAATTATACTGATCCTCAATTCCTTTTATGCGAACGCAAAATAATCCCCACGAATTCGAAGCACAAGATTCTCACTCCCCACGAACGTGAGACACCAAACATGAACGCGAATCACAAATCTCAGGGACCCCAACTTCCTCCTTCGCGAATGCGTCCCTAGGCTCGCAAACACGAAGGCCAAAATAGGCCTGCACCCGCTGCTACATTTTCTGCTATCCTTTCCAGTTCTAAACTTCCCGTTAGCCATCTGAAATCACCCCGAAGCTCCTGGGATATTAACAAAAAGAACCAACACATCCTAAAACATCAACCAAACTTGTTCCAATCATCAAAACACCTCAAACAACATCAAAACCATCAAATTACATCATATTCAAGCCTAAGTTCTTCTAAAACTTTTGAACCACATTTTTATCAAAAACCCAACCAAATGACTTTCGAATAACCTGAAATTTTACGCACACATCACAAATCACATAAAAAAGTCAGTGCAACTCTCGGATCCATTTCGACCCTCGGATCAAAATCTCACCTATCGACTAGAAATCGCAAAAATAATAACTCCGCCAATTCAAGCCTAATTATACACTGAACCTCCAAAACCACTTTTGATCATACTACTAAGTCACAAATCATCCCCCAAAGCTAACCTAATCATCGGAAATTACATCCGAGCTCATATACAAATAAGTCAACTCTTGGTCAAATCTTTCAAATTCAAAGCTTTCACTGAGACTGTTCGTGCAAATTCATTCCAAATTTTCATGAAAATCAAAACCAACAATCTACATCAGTCGTAATACATCACACGGGGTAATTCATGCCCGAGAACTAGCGATCAAAGTATAAAAGCTCAAAATGATTAGTCGGGTCGTTACATCTCACCTCTCCCACATTTCTCTCTCCTAAACCCTCACCCTCAACCCCATTTTAGTGAGGAATTTCTTTTCTTCATGCCCTCTTATTTCCTTCATATGTTTTTGGGTCAGATACCAGTCGAATCTTTGACACCAGTACTTCTACATATTTAACTTGTAACATGGTCTGTTAATACTAACATTAGAAGTGTTCACTAGGTGTTCGGTTCTTTGAAATCTTTATAGCTTATCAATTCAGAAATTGATTCCTGAGCTTTCAGAATGAGCACCGCTTTACGTTTCAGTTGTGCGGAATATCTAGAACGCAATTCTTTCGGATTGGAGTTGAAGGATGTTTTAGTTAAATTCATTCAGATCTGCAAAATCTGTCGTTCCCAGGCTTCCACTAGTTGGACACTCTTCTTTTGCATTGGATATTTTTGCGCATTATATGTACAAGTTGTCACAAGCTTTAACTTAGCTCCATGTGTTATTTCACTATTTATTCTTCTTAAATCATAATGATTCGTCCAATCTCATAAATGGAAATGTCTTTTACTGCAGAGTAACTTTTAGTATGTACTTCTATTTCATGCAAACCTATTGACTTAGTTGGCTAGTCAAGATCTGAAGAGCTCCTTCTTTCCAACCTTTTTTTTTAAATTTAGTCTATGATTACAGAACAAAAAATAATGCAGCTACATTATTTCCTCAACCCCGTTTTAGTGAGGAATTTCTTTTCTTCATGCCCTCTTATTTCCTTCATATGTTTTTGGGTCAGATACCAGGCGAATCTTTGACACCAGTACTTCTACATATTTAACTTGTAACATGGTATGTTAATACTAAAATTAGAAGTGTTCACTAGGCGTTCGGTTCTTTGAAATCTATATAGCTTATCAGTTCAGAATTGATTCCTGAGCTTCCAGAATGAGCACCGCTTTACGTTTCAGTTGTGTGGAATATCTAGAACGCAATTCTTTCGGATTGGAGTTGAAGGATGTTTTAGTTAAATTCATTCAGATCTGCAAAATCTGTCGTTCCCAGGCTTCCACTAGTTGGACATTCTTCTTTTGCATTGGATATTTTTGCACATTATATGTACAAGTTGTCACAAGCTTTAACTTAGCTCCATGTGTTATTCCAATATTTATTCTTCTTAAATCATAATGATTCGTCCAATCTCATAAATGGAAATGTCTTTTACTGCAGAGTAAGTACTTCTGTTTCATGCAAACCAATCGACTTAGTTGGCTAGTCAAGATCTGAAGAGCTCCTTGTTTCCAATTTTTTTTTAATTTTAGTCTATGATTACAGAACAGAAAATAATGCATCTACAATCAGAATACAAATAATCTACAAATTATCTACAAAATATCTACAAGCTGGGTACATTGAATTTTAATATCCCAATTCCCATTTAAATTGTAGCATAATTCGTATTTTCGACATAATTGCATTTTTTGCAGAAGATTCATAGAAGTTTTAGTCTTTTTTGATTTGTGAAAACAGTAAACAGAACACCTACAATCGGAATGCAAATAATCTATAATTTATCTACAAAATATCTACATACTGGGTACATTGAATTTTAATATCCCAATTCCCATTCGATTGTAGCTTAGTTGGTATTTTCAACATAATTGTATTTTTTGCAGAAGATTTTGTAGAAGTTTTAGTCGTTTTGAATTTGCGAAAACAAAAAATAATGCATCTATAATCAGAATACAAATAATCTACAAAAATATCTACAGACTGGATATATTAAATTTTAATATCCAAATTCCCACTTGATTGTAGTTTAACACGGATTTTCAACATAATTGTATTTTTTTCAGAAGATTTGTAGAAGTTTTAGCTGTTTTTTATTTGTGAAATAGAAAATAAAGCACCTACAATCAGATATAAATAAACTACAATTTATCTACAAAATATCTGCAAACAGGGTACATATTTAGACTCGACATGCTTCCCCTGAAATGTATGTTTCACATTTTTATACATATTTTTGTCCAAACCAGTACTAAATCATTCACTTTAATACAATTTTTATACAATGTTGTTCAACTTTCATACAATAAGTAAATGAATAAAAGATAAATAAATAAACAACAATCTACGATTTTCTACAATTTATCTATAATTTATGCAATATGTCGTCTTCTTCTTCTTCTTCTTCTTCTACGAGTTTCAATCTAAAATTCAGTCAAAATTAAGGGTGTACTGTGGCCCGGTTCACGCCCGGGACCGGACCGGGACCGAGGTCCTGGCGGGCCTGGCAGTCCTGCTGGGCTGGTCCTGGTGGTCCGGTCTTACCGGTCCAAAAAAATCCGTGACGGGCCGGTCTTCCTCTTCAAACTGTTAGGCCCGGGACCGCCTGGCGGGCCAGGGCCGGTCTTGGCGGGCCCAACAGCTATTTTTTTTTTGAAAAATCAGTAACGGCTCTTTGCAAAAAGTAGCCGTTCGGAACTTTGTAAAATAGCCATTTGGCCCGAAACTTTAATTTAACCCCAAACTTTATATAAATACACTTTTTCCCATTTCTCAACTATAAATACCCCCTCATTCTTTCATTTTTATTCACCAATTCATCAATATCTCTCAAGCTCTCTTTCAATCTTTCTACTACAAGTGCTTAATTTATTGTTAAAATTCGTGAAAAATTGTGAAGTTGTTGAATTGAAGTTTCAAGTGTTCAACGGTTTTCAATTTTCAAGAAGTTGTTCGGAAATCCGGTAAACTCGTTTCAACACTTACGTGTTAATAATATATTTTTGTGTTGTCTAGTTTGCATAACTCTAATTAGTATGGCATTTACTTTGAAAAAAATGTTCGGTAAAGGAAAAGGTAAAATCAGTGGAAGTAGTGGCCATAATACTACCCTTCCTCCGGCTTCCCAACCTACAAAAGATAAGAAAGTTGAAAGTAGTCGCCAACCTAGACGTCCTAATCCGCCTCCCGTAATGCTTGATAGTGATCACACTTGTTTTCAATTTATCGATAGTGAATTTCTACATGATGTTGCAGCAGGTGATAGATTAGATGATGAAATTATGAATGCTCTTTATCCTAATGAACCTATCTTAGAGGAAAATGAGGATGATAATGATGATGATGAAACCCAAACACCAGATTTAAATGATACACCTACTAGTCCTGTTCATAACTCAGGTAATGCACCGGCACGCCCACCTGTTCCAACTTTTAGTAGACAACCTGCTAAACGTCAAGAAACATCATTAGTTTGCCATTTTTTTACTCAAGTAAGAGAACACAACAAGGCTAAGTGTAAAACTTGTGGGAAATTACTTGTTCATAAATATACTGGAGACCGTAGCGGCACATGTAGTTTGGTTAGACACATAAAATTACACCCTAGAGATAGGGCTAGATTTTTTTAAAATGCAAGCGCAGCAAGAGGAGACAAGTGTAGATTCTCAAGTTAACCCTAGTACAGGTTCAAATCTAGTTCAACCAGGAACTAACACTGTCACCGGAGATATTTTATATTACGATCCAAATAGGGATCGTGAAGAATTAGCAAAAATGATTACTGTTATGTGCTTGCCTTATACTTTTGCCTCTAATCCTAATTGGGTTCATTATATTAGAAGAGTTTTTAATCCTACTTATAAAGGTTGGCCTCGCGCAACAGTTAAGGCCGATATTTATAAATTCAAGCATGAATATGAACAATATTTGCGCTATTTATTTACTCATATACCTAATCGTATTTATATTATAACTGATATTGGTAGAAGTAATAATGACTGTGATTATCTAACTGTTACAAGTCATTGGATAGATGAGGTCTGGACAATGCAAAAACGCATAATCGCATATAGAATAATTAATTCACATCACACAGGTAGGTTTATAGCTAACACTGTTTCAGATATATGTAGATATTTTTGCTTTAGCGATAAAATAATGGCAATTTCTATGGATAATGCTTCTAGTAACCTAGTGCAATAGGCATGCTAACACAAACCCTTAATCCCGCATTTAGTAATATTTTCCATGTTAGATGTATTTGTCATATTTATCATTTAATTGGCTATTTTATTCAAACCGTAGAACTAGACTTAGAGAGTATTTTAAAAAATATGACGAATATGGCCTTAGAGAAAGAAAGGTTCCTAAACCTTGCCCGACTAGGTGCAATTGCATGTACGAAAGTTTATTATATTGCTACACTAGCTGACTTGTTTGTTGAATTTAGCGAGGGTGGGGATATTTATGGACTTTCTATAAATGAAATGAAACAAAAATTTAAAAAATATTTTTTCCCTATCCCTCCTATTTTTGGTGTAGCGGCAATGTTAAATCCAACAATGAAATTAGGAGGTCCTCATTTTTTGTATTCTAATATTTATAAACCTTTAGATCTTTCAGAAAAGGAAATTGCTACACTTGCTGATGCAAAAGCATCAATTAAAATTAATGCTCAAACTGTTTATAATGCTTATAAACAGGCGTTAGAGCATGCTAGGCCAAATATTCCAACTCCTACTTCGTCTACCACACAATCGTCTAAAAGAGATGCTGTCTTAATTGCTCTTAAATCGTGGACGGAGTTCCGGGGTTCTCAAGGTGATAATTTTGATGAAATTTCCCATCTAAATTGAGCTTCAAGTTTACTTGTTATTAATTATTACAACACAATATATACATAATATATCCATATATACATAATATACAATATATACTAATTACTACAACACATTATATACATAATATACAATATATACTAATTACTACAACACATTATATACATAATATATATCCATATATACATAATATACAATATATACTAATTACTACAACACAATATATACATAATATACAATATATACTAATTACTACAACACAATATATTCTATACTAATAACTTAGTACACAATATAAAATATATTCTACACTATACTAATGACTACTATACAAGATATTGCCTTAAAAAAGTACCCGTCAGGCCCAGGACCGCAGTTGGCTTAGGCCCATGACGGGCCGGTCTCTACAGTGAGGACCGCCAGGCCCGGGACCGCCAGGCCCGACACACGAAGCCCGGCCCGTCAGGCCTGGGCCCAGGCCACTTTACACCCTTAGTCAAAATCAAGTCTAATCTTCACTAAAACCCCTCAAAATTGAGATATAAGCTCCAAATCATATTCCCGACTATTTTCAACAACACCCAATCCAAACAAGTAATGATTTTTGAAAACTCAAATTTGAATTCAAAGCTTTCAAGCTTTCTATTGGTTGTCAATGGTGGAATTGCTACTCTCTTTTCATTTGCTTTGTATTACTGAAATTTGTGATTGAGAAATAGAGAGCGATGTAGAGAGAATTTTTGGAAACAGAGTGTATCGCAGAAACAGAGTATGGAAAATCTTATTCTGCATTGTGGAAGATCAGAGTGAAGTCGACTATAATTATGGAATGTGCGTAATTTGCGTTGGGGAAGATCTGAAAAATATTTAATTCCCCTTTTTAGCGTGCAAAATTAGGAATCATAAAGCTACAGTGATTCCTTAATTAATGCATTGTATAAAAGGGTGTAAAGTGGGTTGGGCCCGGGCCTAAACGGGCCAGGTTTCGCGGTCCCGGGCTTCGTGTGCCGGGCCTGGCGGTCCTCACGGTAGAGACCAGCCCGTCACGGGCTTCAGCCCACTGCGGTCCTGGGCCTGGCGGGTCTAACGTGCCTGACGGGTATTTTTTTTAAAGGCAATATCTTATATAGTAGTTATTAGTATAGTGTAGAATATATTTTATATGGTGTACTAAGTTATTAGTATAGTATATATTGTGTTGTAGTAATTAGTATATATTGTTTATTATGTATATGTTGTGTTGTAGTAATTAGTATATATTGTATATTATATATATATATATGGATATATATTATGTATATAATATTTTGTAGTAATTAGTATATATTGTATATTATGTATATAGTGTGTTGTAGTAATTAGTATATATATTGTATATTATGTATATATGGATATATATTATGTATATATATTATGTATATATTGGTGTTGTAATAATTAGTATATATTGTATATTATGTATATATGAATATATATTATGTATATATTGTGTTGTAATAATTAGTATATATTATATAAAATGTATATCTCTTATGTATAATGTATATATATATTCTATTATATATATTGTATGTTATGTATATATGTTATTACTTATATATTTTCTTGTAGTTTAGGTTGTAAGTTATGTATATATATTCTCGTATATATTTTATTGTAATATATATTGTATGTTATATATATATATTCAAGGATTGAAATGAAGTAAAGACAAAGAAATATTGAGAAAAAAGATATTCAAGGATATGATAAAGAGAATTTTAATTGACCAAAATGGCATATCTTTCTTATTCTTCCTTCCCCCAATGGAATGAGCAAAACAAGGTACTAATACCACCATTAAAAGGAAAAAAAACTAAAAGAAGACGTGCCAATGTACAAGTTACATCATAATTTACATTGTATCTCTAACAAATTCTCATAAATCCATCAAGGTTGGGAGGAGGTTGTGTTGGCGGTGGTGGAAATGAAGCTTGTTCATCACCACTTCCAGGCGAAGACGATTCCTCAGAAAGTTCTGCTATCATTTCTTCATATGCTTCATCTATCGCCGGTTGTGATTCTGCAATGCCAAAGTTTCTTCTTTCCGCGCGGATCCAATCTCTAAAAAGCACTGATTTTTCCAAGCTCTCCCTCATCGTCGCTCTATGATCACCGATTTGTAGTCTTGCTTGACTGAAAGCGCTCTCTGATGCAACAGTTGAAGCTTGAATTGACAAAACATCCCGAGCCATCCTTGCAAGAACGGGAAGATGTTTTTCCCTTGACTTCCACCATTCCAAAAGATCGAAAGAGCCGTCTGGATTCTCCTTTTCTAGTCCCTGTGACAAGTAAACTTGATGGCTTGATGCTCATTTAGATGGGAAATTTCATCAAAATTGTCACCTTGAGAACCCCGGAACTCCGTCCACGATTTAAGAGCTGTTATGCCAGCAGCTTTTTTAGACGATTGTGAGGTAGACGAAGTAGGGGTTGGAATATTTGGCCTAGCATGCTCTAACGCCTGTTTATAAGCATTATAAACAGTTTGAGCATTAATTTTAATTGATGCTTTTGCATCAGCAAGTGTAGCAATTTCCTCAATGAAAGATCTAAAGCTTTATAAATATTAGAATACAAAAAATGAGGACCTCCTAATTTCATTGTTGGATTTAACATTGCCGCTACACCAAAAATAGGAGGGATAGGGAAAAAATATTTTTTAAAATTTTGTTTTATTTCATTTATAGCAAGTTCATAAATATCCCCACCCTCGCTAAATTCAACAAACAAGTCAGCTAGTGTAGCAATATAAACTAAACAGTTTGAAATAGTAGGATAATATTGTCCAGAAAATGCATTTGTAGCAACTTAAAAATGTTCTAAAAATCTAAAAGAATTTTAACATTAGTCCAATCTTGGGTAGTTAGCATTTCATCATCATTCTCACAACCTACCCGAGAATTAAACGTAGCATTAATTGGGTTTCTATATTTATCCGCAACTACTAAACTTTCTTACATGCAATTCCACCTAGTCGGGCAAGGTTTAGGAACCTTTCTTTCTCTAAGGCCATATTCGTCACATTTTTTAAAATACTCTCTAAGTCTAGTTCTGCGGTTTGAATAAAATAGCCAATTAAGAGCCATTCTCACCTTTTTAATTTCTATGTTTAATAATTCATACCATCACCAACAATTAAATGATAAATATGACAAATACATCTAACATGGAAAATATTACTAAATGCAGGATTACGGGTTTGTGTTAGCATGCCTATTGCACTAGTGTTACCAGAAGCATTATCCATAGAAATTGCCATTATTTTATCGCTAAAGCAAAAATATCTACATATATCGGAAACAGTGTTAGCTATAAACCTACCCGTGTGACGTGAATTAATTATTCTATATGCAATTATGCATTTTTGCATTGTCCAGTCCTCATCTATCCAATGACTTTTAACAGTTAGATAATCACAGTCATTATTACTTCTACCAATATCAGTTGTAATAGAAATACGATTAGGTATATGAGTAAATAAATAGCGCAAATATTGTTCATATTCATGCTTGAATTTATAAATATCGGCCTTAACTGTTGCGTGATGCTAACCTTTATAAGTAGGATTAAAAACTCTTCTAATATAATGAACCCAATTAGGATTAGAAGCAAAAGTATAAGGCAAGCACATAACAGTAATCATTTTTGCTAATTCTTCACGATCCCTATTTTGATCGTAATATAAAATACCTCCGGTGACAGTGTTAATTCCTGGTTGAACTAGATTTGAACCTGTTCTAGGGTTAACTTGAGAATCTACACTTGTCCCCTCTTGCTGTGCTTGCATTTGAAAAAATCTAGCCCTATCTCTAGGGTGTAATTTTATGTGTCTAACCAAACTACCTGTGCCGCTACGGTCTCCAGTATATTTATGAACAAGTAATTTCCCACAAGTTTTACACTTATCCTTGTTGTGTTCTCTTACTTGATTAAAAAAATGCCAAACTAATGATGTTTCTTGACGTTTAGCAGGTTGTCTACTAAAAGTTGGAGTTGCTACAGGTGGGTGTGCCGGTGCATTACCTAAGTTATGAACAGGACTAGTATGTGTATCATCTAAATCTGGTGCTTGGGTTTCATCATCATCATTATCATCCTTATTCTCCTCTAAGATAGGTTCATTAAGATAAAGAGCATTCATAATTTCATCATCTAATCTATCACCTACTGCAACATCATGTAGAAATTCACTATCGATAAATTGAAAACAAGGGTGATCACTATCAAGCATTACGGGAGGCGGATTAGGACGTCTAGGTTGGCAACTACTTTCAACTTTCTTATCTTTTGTAGGTCGGGGAGCCGGGGGAAGGGTAGTATTATGGCCACTACTTTCACCGGTTTTACCTTTTCCTTTACCGAACATTTTTTTCAAAGAAAATGCCATACTAATTAGAATTATGCAAACTAAACAACACAAAAATATATTATTAACACGTAAGAGTTGAAACGAATTTACCGGATTGCCGAACAACTTCTTGAAAATTGAAAATCGATGAACATTTGAAAACTTCAATTCAACATCTTCACAATTTTTTACGAATTTTCAACAATAAATTAAGCACTTGTAGTAGAAAGATTGAAAGAGAGCTTGAGAGAGATTGAGAGATATTAATGAAAAAATGAGGGGGTATTTATAGTTGAGAAATGGAAAAAGGTGTAATTATATAAAGTTTGAGGTTAAATTAATGTTTGGGGGCCAAATGGCTATTTTACAAAGTTCCAAACGGCTACTTTTTGCAAAGAGCCGTTACTGATTTTTCAAAATTTTTTATTTTTTTAGAAAAAATAGCCGTTGGGCCTGCCAGGACCGGCCCAGGCCCTCCAGGCGGTCCCGGGCCTGACGGTTCGAAGAGGAAGACCGGCCCGTCACGGGTTTTTGGACCGGTAAGACCGGACCGCCAGACCAGCCCAGCAGGACCGCCAGGCCCGCCAGGACCGCGGTCCTGGTCCGTTCCCGGGCCTGAACTGGGCCACAGTACACCCTTAATTGTATATATTAGGTAGAAAAAGTATTAGCATGAAGGTTAATTAGCAAACTATGAACCTTTCTGGTATTATGATTTCATATATAATATATGTACGAAAATTTCCCAAATAAAAATAAGAATTACTGGGACTAGCTCAACAGCCCAGTTGGGATGTATGTGTTTCTAGAGAACAAGGGTTTTGTGGATGAAGGATGTTAGATATTTTTTGACGTATAAAGCCATGAAAAATGCTGTTTGTCCCTCTTTCTAATAAATGTGAAGTGAGAACTTGAGTTAGTATTACGGATATTAGATCGTATATCTCAACTCAAGGTTGTAACAAACTTATGGTTGCAGAAATTTCATGTTAATTTTAGATAGTATTTCTCAGTCACTAAGTTGCTGACTTGGGAGCATATATTCGAACTCGAAAATCAGTGGATGATGCAATAACAACATCTCTATTGTTATAATCTCTTTAACTTGGAAATAAGAAAGGTTAGCCTATGTTCATTGCATGCATTGAAGTGGGATTAGACAATGAATGTTGAGAACATGAAATTGTGAGTGGAGTTAGTTATTACACTTGTTCCTTCTACATCCTGAATTTTTATGCACAAGTAAGAATTGAACATGACAAAAAGGTAAAGGTGGGTTTGAAGAGGAAATGTGATTTATTGAAATATCTTCTTTCACTTTCATTTTCCAACAATTATGCAGTATAAGGGACCATACCAATTGACAAAGTTCACAAAGTAATAAGTGAAAACAAGCCAATTCAAGATCACTCAAACTGAGGTCAGTGGGAACGAAGGAACTGTCAAAATCTAAAATAACTTTTGTACCCCAAATTATTATGACTGATTTTCTTACAAGTTCGGAAAAAAGAATTCCAAAATTAAAATATACTGATTCCCATAATATCCCGTTTTACCTAGAACGCTATCCATTCTAATAATTCATTCACTTTCGGAGATCCCTCCAGCTGGAAATTGATTGCAAAATTAAAGTATGTGATGTGGCCCTAAATCTTTTTTAATCTCATTGGTCAAAGTGGGACTTCATGGGATCCTCATATCAAATTAGATTTTCACTTCAACCACAAAATACTCCCCATTTTTTAATTTTACCCTTATGATAACATCATTTTATTATCCTTTTCTTTTTTCTTTTATTTCAACTCAACTTTTATTCGATCAATCAAAATCATGATCAATATATCCAATGTTTTCTACCATACAATAAGCACATTAAAGCATTCAATGAGTGCACATTATTACCATCTTTGACCTTTTATATGTTCTTTGGTAGTCCCCCTTTGTCTTTATCCGGCTGCGGCATGCATATCAGCCTGGAAAATTTAGGCAAAAGCAAAAAAATACCAAAGTCATGCTTTATCTTTGGAATATGACGAGGTGATAGTATATAAAATGACGTTTTCTCCATATCATTTTCCTGGAGATATGACGAGTTGGGTGAACGAATATTTGAGTTAATTCTAAAATTTATTGTTTATTTTTTAGTTATTTATATAGATTATACACACTTATACACTTATAATATATTCACCAGATATTTCTTTTATAGCAAATTTGGGGGGATAAGTTTGCGGCTTGGGAGTAACACATACTTTATTTTTGTCACGACATGATTTATATATTCATCTTGTTCGAAATTATATTCTTGGTCAATGAAAATGATGCAAATTTTGAATTCTATATACCATATTTAACATTTTTAGGTAAAAAATTAAAAGATCTTATTCATGCAACCCCATGCAGTATTACATGTATTTCGTTTTTCTCATCTACCTTTAGGTGCACAGTGAACTGCCCTTAACAAATTGTAATACTTGTTTTAATATCGAAGGAGATATTGCATTTCAGTTTCAAACTTTCAATAGGAAGTAGAATCCTAAATTAGCCATGTAAATGATAAAATCCCAAATTAGCCAGATTGGGAAACTTTTTAAAAATCTTGTGGTGAATGTTTTTGTAATTATTAAATTTCATGGGACCCTTACTTTAGTTTCTTAATATTCTTTTTGTTCTAGAATAGGTTTCTAGCATCTTAATAATAAAGTAGAAAACCTAGTTTTGATAAATTTTCGGCAAGAAAATTCATACGTATAATTTAATCCACATTGATGTCTCAGGATTTTAAAAAATCTTTTTTTCAGTTTAGTGCTTTTTCCAGCCAGCACAATGAATTGATTTTTTCCCTCAATTTTTCCTTCTTGAATGGAAAAAGCTCATGACACTTCAAAATTACTATGATAGACCAATCAGTCTATGGTTTCCTACTGAGTATCATGAGTTTCATTGTCTCTTTGGTGGAAACAAAAGCAGATAAATAAATCATATGTACCTATAAACGACGACATATATAGAGCTTCTAGTATATATATTTAGCATCATAAACGGAGCCAACTAATATCTTCAAGATTTTAATGATACACGTGAAGAAGCAGACTACAAATAGCTGAAGCATATCGGGATTATTATCAAATAGCTGGTAGAATTTAATATTTACTTTTTTTAATTGATATACATAAATTAAGTATTGATATACACAGTTATATACATATATTATGTATGAAGTATACATATATTATATAGCTATCGATTGTTTTTAGTTTAAGAAATTATAGGTGAAAGACTATTTGGATTAATTCTGATCTCTTAATGTGATGACCCAAAGGGTTATCACCTGTATTCTTATCCATTGCGTGCTTCTGAGGCCTTGAAAACCTTATATATAGTCGCCTCAATTTTCATGTGCATTCTGGGTGCGTAGCCGGAAAGTTTAAACATGAAATTTTGTGAAAAATGCTAAGCTTTGATATTAAAATGGATAAGTTTGACTTCAGTTAATATTTTAGATAAATGAATCCGGACCCGTGATTTGACGGTCACGGAGAGTCCGCAGAAAAATATGGGACTTAGGCGTATGCACGGAATCGAATTCCGAGGTTCCAAGCCCAAGAAATGAATTTTCGAGTAAAATTATTTTCTGAAAATAATCAAGGAAATTGGAAATAAAAATTGATTAGAACATGTTGGTATTGGGACCGTATTTTTGTTCCAACGCCTGGTATAGGCCTCATATATAATTTAAGATATTTTTGTAAAGTTTGGTTGAGATCGGACGTCGTTTGACGATTTCCCGACTTAAAGTTCTAAATTTGAAAGTTTATGAAGTTTGAAGAAAAACTTGTGATTTTGAGGCTTGATTAAGTAATTTTGATGTTATTGTGGTGATTTGATCGAACGGTTAAGTTCGTAGGATGTTGTTGAGTTAGTGCATGTGTTTGGTTAGGAGCCCTGAGGGCTCGGGAGTGTTTCAGAGGTGTTTTGGAGTGGTTTCAAACATAGAAAAACGGCAGATTTTGGCTTCAGCAGTTGCAGGTCCATTTGTTCTTCGCGTTCGCGACGCCTCTTCCGCGTTCGCGAAGCTCTAATTTTTTCCTTCATCGCATTCGCACCGTTGCCCTCGCATTCGCATAGAGTTATTTGACCCTTATCGCGTTCGCATGCATGTGGCCGCGTTCGTGTAGCCTTGCGTTGTTTCCTCGTCGCGTTCGCGTGGCCGCCTACGCGTTCGCATAGAACAAATTTCTGGAGCCCATCTACGCGTTCGCATTCCCCACCTCGCGAACACGATGGTCAGTAAGTGCTAGCCTTCGCGAACGCGACCATCCCATTGCGAACGCGAATGGCAATTTCGCCCAGTTTTATTTTTAATTCCAGAACAGTGTTATTGCGGGATTTATCACAAGTTTTTACGAGCTCTTTCTTCTCCAAAGTCCTTAGGCGTCCATTGAAGCTTTCTTTCACCAAAACTTCGTGGGTTAGTAATCCTTAATGTTGGAAACACGTTCTCAAGGCATTATACTAAACGTGTGTTCATATTTGTAGGTTTTGATGAATGACAAACTATGCGCAAATTGACACATGACGAGGTCCAAGCACAAGCGCAAAATTGATATATAACGAGATTCAAGCACAAGACAAAGATCGAGATTAAGTTTTATATGAGTCGGTATTTAATTGTGATCTTGATCCGACAACTTAAACTCAAGACTTGGCTTCTCTCGTAAAAATATTTTTAACAAATCATGCATATTTAATTTAGAGCAAAATGATTTTAAATAATGCATATTTATTTAGTCAAAATGATTTTTAAACATGCCTCTAAAATCCGGACTAAGATAATCGATTATGTACTTATGATAATCGATTATGTTTAAGTCAGCTGCATGACAATTGATTGTGAACTTATTACAATCGATTGTGTTAAGGCAGTGAGCATCAGGTTTCAAATCTACATGACAATCGATTGTGAACCTTATGACAATCGATTGTGATGAGGCAGTGTCCATCAAAGTTTTTCAAAGTTCAAAATAATCGATTGTGAAGCTAATGACAATCGATTGTGTTGAGGCAGTGTCTTCCAGACTTTTTCAAAGTTATTAAATAATCGATTGTGAACATATAACAATCGATTGTCAAGAGGCAGTGTCTAAATTGATTTTTCAAGACTGATATATAATCGATTGTTAACTTAGTATAATTGATTGTATAAATGACCGTTGCCAAAATATTTTCAAATACCGTTAGGTAATCGATTATTAATTTCCTATAATCGATTGTTTTAATTAAAATCTGGAAAGGATTTTTTGAACGTTGCTGAGTAATCGATTATTGATTTCTTATAATCGATTGTTTTAATTAAAATCTGGAAAGGATTTTTTGAATGTTGCTGAGTAATCGATTGTAAATTTCTGACAATCGATTGTTTTACGTAAAATCTGGAAATGATTTTTTGAACGTTGCCAGTAATCGATTATTGATCTTAGATAATCGATTGTTATGCGTAGAATCTGGGATTGATTTTTGGAAGAACTGGCAAACAATCGATTGTGGTAATTTGACAATTGATTGTCACAGAGTAAAATCAGCAATTCTTAATTGGCAATTAGGCAACGGTAATACAAGGTTTTTCAACTATAAATACAGCTTCAAATCAGTCTTTTAAGTATAACAACACACAACAACTGATCATACAATTGCTAAAGCTTGCATACTTTATTGCTTATCATTTTATATTCATTACATAAGCTTTTGAGAGCCAAATTCTTGTCGAAAGTAGTTGCGATCTTGAGCGTATTCTTTTTACTCATATCTACTCTTAAAGGAGTGTCTTGTTTGAGTGCTAAGTGTTTTTGTACACTTGAAGGGAAGTGTTAGTCCCTTGTGTTGTAAGAAGGAACTTGTGTTTCCTTGGTTGAAGTCTTGGAGTGTTGTATCTCCGAGCAAAGGTTGTTGAGGCTTGTGTCCTCAAGTTGTAACGGTTTGTTGAACACCCGTAAGCTTAACAAGTTAGTGGAAATCTCGAGAGAGTCTCTCGGGGACTGGACTAGCCACGGGTTGTGGTGAACCAGGATATATCGGTGCGTTTGTTCTAATTTATTTACTTATCGCACTTATTTATTTCCTGCAATTTTTAAATTCCGCAAGTTTTCGCTAATTTTTATTATAACGCTATTCACCCCCCATCTAGCGTTAAGCGTATTATCTAACACTTAACTCGTTTCCTTCATTTTTCATCAACATTTAATGAATTCCTAAGCCTAAAACATGTAACTTAGGGTAGAAAATTTGGGGGTTTGGGTAGAGTTAGGACTTTTCGAATTTCTTGATTTAGACCTCGTTTTGGGGTCGAATTTGAAAATAAATTATATTTTCGGGCTTGTGGGTAAATGGGATATTTGATTTTGGTCCGAACCTCGTGTTTTGACCAAGTGAGCCCGAGGTCAATTTTTGGAATTTAAGAAAGAATGATCGAAAAGGTTTAATTGAACATAGGAATTGGTTTGTTTAGCTCTTATTGATAGTATTGAGTCATTTATGCATAGATTTGATTGCGTTGGAGCCATATTTGAGAGGAAAAGTGGTGATTGTGGATTGATTTGACCATGAAAGTTGAGGTAAGTATTTGGTCTAACCTTAGCTTGTGGGTGTATGTGTTGAGTCTTACTTGCTATTTGCTAATTGTCGAGTACGATGTATAGGTATGGTGACAAGTATCTATACATTGGTGTCTAGCATTACCGTAAGTCGTTATATTGCAAATATTTTGAACTTTGTCGTAACTCCCATGCTTAATTGATGATTTCTATATGTTGTAAAGAGCATATGAAAGGAATTGTGATCTTTAAACTTTGAGGAGCGTAGGCTCGATTGAAATAAAAGTTGTGAAGGTATATGAGATAATTAAATATTTGGAGCATTGGCTCATTTGATTATGTGAACTATGAGATGAAAATGAAAGAAAGAGAAAGAGTTACTGGTTTGTTCCCTTGCCGGGACATTTTGTTGATATTCTTCCTTGCCGGGACGCATATACTTGCACTGTTGAATTTCCTTGCCGGAATAATATAGGTTATGGTTAATCCCTTGCCGGAACTGTTGTCATGATCATTGAAGCTGTATATTTAGATATTATATTGGATCGAGTTGCACGCCGCAACATATATATTATATTTATAGGGTCGGGTTGCACGCCACAACATATATTATATTGGATCAGGTTGCATGCCGTAATAGATATTATGTTGGATCGGGTTGCACACCACAACAGATATCATATTTGGATCGGGTTGCATGCTGCAACAGCTATATGTATATGAATCGGGTTGCGCGTCGCAACAGTAGTATGATTATGTTGTTCTTTACGTTATTTTGCTGATTTTCTATTGTTACTTGAATTTATGGTGATGTCATTGATTCCCTTGCCCTAATTGCTTTGTAATTGTTGCTTGGGTGAGGAAGAGTGTAAAGCACGAAGGCTGATACCGTGTATTATTTGGGTAAGAGAGTATCAAAGCACGAAGGGTGATGCCGTGCACTTATTGTTGTTTATTATGATTCCTTGTTATCAGTTTGAGTGCGTTGATTGTCTTATTCCACAATTACCGTGATTTTTTATGTTGGCATTTTCCTTTATCGTGTCAGTAGTTATTATTGAGTTTATGCTATAATTGCTACGTGTTTATGTGATTTAATTGCTACTTTCCATTTAACATAGTAAATATTAAATTGCTTGTTTGCTCCTTAAAGTCCATAATTAATTGCTACTTGTCATTATTTGTTATTCTCAGTGAATCGTACTTATTGTGTGCTTTTTTGTCTTATGAATTTGCATTAATTATTGCGGTTGTTGGAGTATTTTTATTTGCAAGAACTATTAATATATGAAAATGGGAGCGAGTGGTACGCCTACCACGAGATATGAGAAATGGGATCGGGTTGCACACCTACAACAAGATGAAAATTGAAAGTGAAAGTTGTCTTTATTTCCCCTTACTTGTGCTAGAAGTTAAATTTATAGTTTTCTTATTGTTCTTTGATATTCTGATCATCTGCCATTCCCGCAGCATGTCCCCCCAGCTCTAATTCCTTATTATCTGTTTACTTTTCTGCCATATATATTATATAACTGCACAGGTTTATCTGGGGTCTGGTCCTAGCCTCTTTAGTACTTCGCCGAGGTTAGGCTAGACACTTACCAGCACATCGGGTCGGTTGTGCCGATCCTACACTCTGCACTCTTTTTTGTAGACCCTAGTGGTGTAGATTTATGACCGTACTGAGATCACTGGATCTTGTTCATCAGGCGACCCGAGGTAGCCCTGCAGGCGTTCGCATGCCCTGACGTCTCCTTCTATCTACTTTCCTGTTTCTTACATGTATTTTTAGAGACAGTGTGATATTTAATTCTTTTGGACCTTTATTTGTGGAGTTCTTAGACCTTCTATGAAACTGTAACGCCAGGTCTGGGTAGTCGAGACTCAAACAGTTGTTCTAGGTATTTATGTTCAGATAATTATTGTTCTTCTTCCACTTATGTTAAATTTCGCTGTTTAAATGTTATATCTTCATAATTGTTAAAGAATATAAAATAGGTGAAAAGTTATATTGTTCTAATAATTAGCTTTCCTAGATAACACTAGTAGGCGCCATCACGACTCCCGAGGGTGGGAAATTCGGATCGTGACATGATGGTATTAGAGCTTTAGATTAAATTGGTCTCATAGTTCACGGAAAATCTTAGTAGAGTCTGAGGGATCGGTATGGAGACTTCTGTGTTTATCCCTCAGAGGCTACAGAGTTATGAAATTCCATATTTGTTCTTTCTTGTCGTACGAATTTGTTTCTCAATGTTAATTAGATTTCTACTCTGTTCTATTGCGAATGGAGAGGTCATGTACCGCTTCTTCAGCCAAGCAACATCATAGATTAGTGATAGATCGGCTACGTCTTCGGAGGCTTGCGGAGGTTGGATAGGTGCCACCAAGCTCTTCAGTACTACTTCTTATGGTGCATATTTCGAGGACCCCTAGACTTTCTAGAAGACTGTCATGAGGTTCTCAGGAACATGGGTATTTTAGAGACCAATGGGGTCGATTTTTTCATATTTCGCTCGTCTTGATCCGCTAAGACTTGGTGGAGGGATTATTGTTTAGCTAGACCACCCGGATTGCCAGCTTTGACTAGAGGACGATTCACGCAGCTATTTCTAGAGAAGTTTCTTCCCATCATTCTGAGGGAGGTTTATCAGAGGCAGTTTGAGCATCCCCGCCAGGGTTCTATGACCATTACTCAGTACGAGATAAGATTCATTGACTTGGATCGTTATGCTCTTATCATACTTTCCACTGCGATAGAGAGTGATGAGGTTTATTGAGGATTCATCCAGCCTGCTAAGTCAGCTAGAGGTGGAGGTAGAGGTATTAGAGGTGGAGGTCAAGATGCTAGAGGTGGAGGTAAAGGAATTATATGTGGAGCTGTAGGTACTGTTTTGGGGTATGGTAGAGAAGTTTTGATTTTATCTTGTGTTGTATCTGGTCATGCCTAGTGATTCTTTGAGTGCCCCTGTTTATGTGTCTATGCTTGTGGGTGATTCTATTGTGGTGGATCGTGTTCATTGATCATGTGTAGTGTAGATTTCAGGTCTTGAGAGTCGTGTAGATTTGCTTCTTCTCTACATGGTTGATTTCGACATTATATTGGGGATGGACTGGTTATCACCTTATCGCGTTATCTTTGACTGTTATGCCAAGACTGTGATCTTAGATTTACCGGTTATGTCTCGTTCAGAGTGGAGAGGGACTCCTGGTCATTCTACCTTAGTGTTATCTCGTATGTGAAGGCTCGAAGTATGATCGAGAAGGGGTGTTGGGCCTAATTGTCATATGTTTGTGATTCTAGTGCTGATGTTTCTTCTACTAATTATGTGACTGTTTTTTGTGAATTCCCTGGGGGATAGTTAGTTATATGCTAAATTTTCGAAGTGTGAGTTCTGGCTAAGATCAGTTGCATTCCTAGGCCATGTCGTATCAGCAGTGGGTATTTAGGTTGATCCAAAGAAGATTTAGGTAGTCAAGAACTGGTCTAGAACAACATCAACTACAGAGATTCACCGTTTCTTGGGGTTGGCAGGTTAATATCGTCGGTTCGTGGAGGGGTTTTCATCTATGGCAACCCCGATGACCAGATTGACCAGAAGGGACCAGTTCAGATGGTCGGATGAGTGTGAGGCGAGCTTTCAAAAGCTCAAGACAGCTCGAACTGCGGCACCGATATAGGTTTTGCCCACAGGTTCAGGGCCTTATATAGTTTATTGTGATGCTTCCCATATTGGACTTGGTGCAGTGTTGATGTAGGATGGCATGGTCATTGTCTATGCTTCGAGGCAGTTAAAGATTCATGAGAAGAACTATCCGGTTCATGATTTGGAGTTGGCAGCCATTGTTCACGCATTGAAGATTTGGAGGCATTGTTTGTATGGCGTGGTATGTGAGGTGTTCACTACCCACAAGAGTCTTCAGTACTTGTTCTAGAAAAAGGAGTTGAATTTGAGGCAGAGGAGGTGGTTAGAGTTGTTCAAGGATTATGACGTCACCATTCTATATCATCCGGGGAAGGCCAATGTGGTGGCCGATGCTTTGAGTAGGTAGTCAGCCAGTATGGGCAGTCTTGTTTTATATTTCGGTCAGTCAGAGGCTGCTTGCTTCGGATGTTTAGGCTTTAGACAATTAGTTTGTGAGGCTGGATATTTCTGAGCCCATTCGTGTATTAGCTTGCACGGTTGCCCGTTCTTCATTATTGGAGCGTATCCGTGATCGACAGTATGATGATCTCCATTTGTGTATCCTTAGAGACACGGTGCACCATGAAGGTTACAGGCATGTTACCTTAGATGATGATGGAGTTTTGAGATTTCAGGGTTGAGTATGTGTGCGTAATGTGGATGGGCTCCAAGAGTTACTTTTGGAGGAGGCCCATAGTTCCCGGTACTCTATTCATCCCGACACGAGAAGATGTATCAGGATTTGGGGCAGCATTATTGGTGGCGTAGAATAAAGATGGATAGTGTGGCATATGTGGCACGGTGTTTGAATTGTCAGTAGGTTAAGTACGAGCATCAGAGGCTTGGTGGTGTATTTTAGTTGATTGAGCTTCCCGAGTAGAAGTGTGAGCAAATTACTATGGACTTTGTTACTGGACTTCTGTTGACTCAGAAGAAGTTAGATGCAATTTGGGTCATTGTTGATAGGCTGACGAAGTCAGCGCATTTCATTCCTCTGGCATTCTTTTATTCATCTGAGAGGTTAGCTGAGATTTTATCCGGGAGATTGTTCTCCTTCATGGTGTGTCGGTATCTATCATTTCGGACTGAGGTACACAGTTTACCTAGCATTTCTGGAGAGCAGTTTAGCGAGAGTTAGGCACCCAGGTTGAGGTGAGTACAACATTTCATCCTCAGACGGACGGGCAGTCTGAGCGAACTATTCAGATTTTAGAGGATATGCTCCGAGCTTGTGTTATTGACTTTGGAGGTACGTGGGATCAGTTTTTTCCCATAGCGAAGTTTGCCTACAACAACAACTACCAGCTAAGAATCTAGATGTCTCCTTATGAGGCTTTATATGGTAGATGGTGTCGATCTCCGATTAGATGGTTTGAGCTGGGAGAGGCTCGATTGTTTGTTACATATTGGTTTAGAAGGCCTTGGACAAGGTCAGGATCATTCAGGATAGGCTTTGTTCAGCTCAGTCCAAGCAGAAGAGCTATGAAGATCGCAGGGTTAGGGATGTGGCTTTTATGGTTGGTGAACGGGTGTTGCTCCGAGTGTCGCCTATGAAGGGCATGGCGAGATTTGGGAAGAAGGGCAAGCTTAGCCCTAAGTTTATCAGTTTGTTTGATTCTCGTTTGAGTGGGAGAGGTGGCTTATATACTTGCCTTGCCGCCGAGCTTATCAGCCGTGCATCCAGTGTTTCATGTGTCCGTGCTTCAGAAGTATCACGATGATCCAGCCCACGTTTTAGATTTTAGCACTGTCCAGTTGGACAAGGACTTGTCTTATTAGGAGGAGACGGTAGCTATTCTAGACTAGCAAGTTTGTCAGTTGAGATCCAAGAGTTTCCCTTCTTTTCGTGTTCAGTGGAGAGGTCAGCCTCCTGAGGCATTGACTTGTGAGTTCGAGTCCGATATGTAGGGCCGTTATCCTCATCTATTCCCTGACTTAAGGACTTCCTTCTTTTTTCCGTTCGAGGACGAACTTTTATTTTAGAGGTGGAGAATCTGATGACCCAAAGGGTTATCACATGTATTCTTATCTATTTCACGCTTTCGAGGCCTTGAAAACCTCATTTATAGTTACCTCGATTTGCGTGCAAATTCTGGGCATGTAACCAGAAAGCTTAAACATGAAAATATGCTTAGCTTTGATATTAAAATGAATAAATTTGTCTTCGATCAATATTTTAGGTAAACGAACCCGAACCCATGATTTGACGGTCCCGTAAGGTCTTTAGAAAAATATGGGACTTGGGTGTATTTCTGAAATCAAATTCCGAGGTCCCAAGCCCGAGAAATGAATTTTTGAGTAAAATTATTTTTTGAAAATAATCAAGGAAATTGGAAATGAGAAATGATTAGAACGTGTTGGTATCGAGCCCATGTTTTGGTTTCAGTGGTCGATACATGTCTCATATTTAATTTAAGATATTTCTGTAAAGTTTGGTTGACATCGGACGTCGTTTGACGTGTTCCTGGCTCAAAGTTTTAAGTTCGAAAGTTTATGAAGTTTGAAGAAAAACTCTTGATTTTGAGGCTTGATTAAGTGTTTTTGATGTTATTGTTGAGATTTAATCGCTCGGTTAAGTTCGTAGAATGTTGTTTAGTTAGTGCATGTGTTTGGTTAGGAGCCATAAGGGCTCGAGAGTGTTTCGGAGGTGTTTCGATTAGGTTTCAAACGTAGGAAAAATTGCAGATTTTGGCTTCAGAAGTTGCAGGTCCATTTGTTCTTTGCGTTCGCGATGCCTCTTCCACGTTCGTGAAGCTCTAAGTTTTTCCTTCATCGCGTTCGCACCATTGCCCTCGCGCTCACATAGGGTTATTTAACCCTTAGGGCGCAGTTTCTTCTCCTCTTCGCGTTCGCATGCATGTGACCGCGTTCGCATAGCCTTGCATTATTTCCTCATCGCGTTCGCGTAGAACAAATTTCGGGACCCTAGCCTTTTACTCTACGCGTTCGCGTTCCCCAGCTCACGGACGCGATCGTCAGTAAGTGCTACCCTTCGCGAACGCGACCATTCTGTCAGGAATGCGAAGGGCAATTTCGCTCAGTTATATTTTTAATTCCATATCAATGTTATTGTGGGATTTTTCATAAGTTTTCACGAGCTCTTTCTTCTCCAAGGTCCTTAGGCGTCCATTGAATCTTTCTTTTACCAAAACTTCGTGGGTTAGTAATCCTTAACTCATTTCCTTCATTTTTCATCAACATATAATGAATTCCTAAGCCTAAAACATATAATTTAGGGTAGAAAATTTGGGGGTATCATAGAGTTAGTGCTTTTCGAATTTTCTTGATTTAGACCTTGTTTTAGGGTCGTATTTGAAAATAAATTAAATATTCGGGATGGTGGGTGAATGGGGGATTTATTTTTGGTTCGAACCTCGTGTTTTGACCAAGCGAGCCCAGGGTCGATTTTTGGGATTTTGGAAAGAATGATCGGAAAGTTGTAATTTAACATAGGAATTATTTTGTTTAGCTCTTATTGATGGTATTGAGTCATTTATGCATAGATTCGATTGGGTTGGAGCCAGATTCGAGAGGGAAAACAGGTGACTATGGATTAATTTGGCCGTGGAAGTTGAGGTAAGTGTTTGGTCTAACCTTAGATTGGGGGAATATGCGTTGAGTCTTACTTGCTACTTGCTAATTGTCGAGTACAATGTATAGGAATGGTTACGAGTATCTATACATTGGTTTCTAGCATGGCCGTAAGTCATTATATTGCAAATATTTTGATCTTTGTTGTAACTCCTATGCTTAATTGATGATGTCTATATGTTGTAAAGAGCATGTTAAAAGAAATTGCGATCTTTCAACTCCGAGGAGCATTGGCTCGAGTTGAAATACAAGTTGTGAAGGTATATGAGATAATTAAATATTTGGAGCATTGGCTCATGTGATAATGTGAACTATGAGATGAAAATGAAAGAAAGAGAAAGAGTTACTGGTTTGTTCCCTTGCCGGGACATTTTGTTGTGTTGTTGATATTCTCCCTTCTCGGGACGTATATACTTGACTATTGAATTTCCTTGCCGGAATAGTATAGGTTATGGTTTATCCCCTGCCAGAACCATTTTCATGATCATTGTAAGCTGTATTATTTAGATTTTATATTGGATCCGCAACAGATATATTATATTTATTGGGTCGGGTTTCACGCTGTAACAGATATTACATTTGATCGGGTTATACGCCGCAATAGATATTATATTAGATCGGATTGCACGCCGTAACATATATCATATTTGGATCGTGTTGCACGATGCAACAACTATATGTATATGGATTGGGTTGCGCGCCACAACAGTAGTATGATGATGTTGTTCTTTACATTATTTTACTGATTTTCTGTTGTTACTTGACTTATTGTGATGTCATTGATTCCCTTTCCCTTATTACTTTTTAATTATTTTTTTGGTGAGGAAGAATGAAAAACACGAAGGGTGAGGCCGTGTATTATTTGGGTGAGAGAGTGTTAAAGCATGAAGGGTGATGCCGTGCACTTATTGCTGTTTATTATGATTCCTTGTTATTAGTTTGAGTGCGCTAATTGTCTTATTCCATAATTACTGTGATTCTTTATGTTGACATTTTCCTTTATCGTGTCACTAGTTATTATTGCATTCATGCTATAATTGCTACGTGTTTATGTGACTTAATTGCTACTTGCCATTTAGTATACTAAATATGAAATTGCCTGTTTGCTCCCTAAAGTCCATAATTAATTGCTACTTGTCATTATTTGTTTTTCTCAGTGAATCGTAATTATTGTGTACTTTATTTTCTTATGAATTTGCATTAATTGTTGCGGTCGTTGGAATAATTTCATTTGCAAGAATTATTTATATATGAAATTGGGAGCGGGTGGTACGCCTACCACGAGATATGAGAAATGAAATAAGGTTGCACGCCTGCAACAAGATGAATTGAAAGTGAAAGTTGCCTTTATTTCTCCTTACCTGTATTAGAAGTTAAATTTAGAGTTTCCTTATTATTCTTTGATATTCTGATCATCTACCACTTCCGCAGTATGTTCCCCTCCCCCAGCTTTAACTGCTTATTATCTGTTTACTTTTTCGCCATATATATATATATATATATATATATATATATATATATATATATATATATATATATATATATATATATATATATATATATATATATATATATATATATATATATATATATATTGTATAAATGTACAGGTTTATCTGGAGTCTGGTTCTAGCCTCGTCAATACCGGAGCTTTAAGTCCTAATCCTAAGGATTATGGGGTTAGGGTTAGGAAGGATGCTAATACTGAACTAGCCGGAGAAGGTAATCAACAAGAACTTCAGCATGTGAAGAAGGAAGCGGTTGAGAAAGTGTTGGAAGATCAACATAATGGGAACTTAGCTAAGGCTAATCCTATTGTTCCTAGTGATCAAAGTATTTATGAAAAAGATAATAATGAATCCACAATCAACTAGTTTCATAGAAGGTTTGGAAGTTGCAAAGAGGATCTAAGGAAACTCAATGTGACTAAAAACCAATCATGTTAAGATATGCCGTCTCAAACATTTGCAGATTCTGGGCAATGTAAGAACCATGATGACATAAACTCAACAAAGGTTGTGAGGAGTGCTGCAATTGATGTGGACAATATGGGTACGACAAAGAAAATTGGAGACAAAGTGAGAGACAAAACCCACCTGGTGATAGGTTGGCGATGCCAGGCCTAAAGCCAGTCTCCCCAGGCGTTAGGCTGGCGACGCCAAGCCTAAAGCGAGGTACCCCAGAAATTAGGATGGCAACGCAAAGCCTGGAGCCTGGGTCACCTGATGGAGCATCGATAGTAAACCCTATGAGAGGCGCGTGAATGATTTTTGCTATAAACCAGAAAGCTCGTGGTGCTGGATTAGGAATATGTATTAGAAATGTGTAAAAATAAGTGAGCCACGGTTCGGACCCTTTTGGATGAAGCTATGCATCAAAAAGTCGAGAAAATATGTTTTCCAGAAAAAGTGCAATTCTTCAGTCGAGAATGCGACTGCATATCAAGTATGCAGACCCATTTCTACTGCAGAGCAAATCAATGCGTAGGAAAAAATTGATGTCAACTATGAGGTCATTTATGCGATAGCATAATCGAAATATGGATCGCATAGTCGTCGCATAATATCCTAGGGGTTTTGTGAAGGGAAGTTCTGCGGTGCATTATGCATTCGCAGAACATGAATGCAGACTGCATTGTTGCCGCAAACCAGCCAGAGTGCCCAGTTTTTGGGAGAATTTTTGCGATCCATTCTGCGGACCACATTTCACCTTTGCGATCGCAAATGTAACCACAAATCTGACTCAGGCTCTTATTTTCTAATTTTTAAAATCCGACCCCACCTCATTAAAAACACAACGATAGGCCATTTTCTATCATTTTCCACAACACAAATACAGAGGGAAGGGGTTTCTAGAGTGAAAAGGAGTAAATTTCATCAAGCTCTCTCTAAATCCATGCCCAAATCCTTGACGATTGTTTATCTAGGCTACTAGGTTTTCATCCTAATTGGTAAGTGACTACACCCTCATCAATAATTTCAAACATTTCTGTTAAAGTATGTAATTAGCAAGTGGGTATAGGGGTATAAGGTTAAAAATCTTGCATGCATGAGAAACAATAGGGTGTGGGAACATTGTGAATTCAAAAGATGATAATTGGAGTGTAAAGTGATAAAATCTCTCACAAAAGGAACTAAAAACCACAGTGTAGACCTAATGCTTGACAATATGCTCAAATGAGATAGAAATCTTAGTAATATCTCTAATTCTTGGCTAAATTCATGGCTCTCATAAAATAGATCGAAGTTTCTAGAGATTTTCAGAAATTCTTGTAAGGAATTAAGGGAGACTCCATTGAGATATGTATGGCTAACCCTTTTCTTTTTAGCGTTGAATTCTTAGTGTTCAAATGGTTGGCGTGAAATTTCAAATTGATTCTACTTGATGAATTGCATTAATGTGTTGGGTGACGGACTTTCGTTCCACATTGTTCTATATGCTTATTTGTAATCATGAAAATTGATGAAGTGATCATGTTCTTCAAGTGTTCGTTATTTTCTTAAGCATGTGCATGCCTTGTATGATAGCCCTTGACAAATGAATGATGGAATTACATGAACAAATTGACAAAGGGAAGACTTGTGTTGAGTTGACAGTGCCAAGGAACAAATAAATAAAAAGAGGTGTGGTGCCTGGTATGTGAAAAAAGATGGAAGGAAATAGGAACTAAAGAGTAATTAAAAGAGGTTATGTCCCAAGTGAGATGGCTTAGCCGATCGGGCCGATATTGGACGCCATGCTATACATATGGTGGCATTTATATTGGGGTTTGGAACATTATTATAAATATGGATATGTCTCACGTGGGATGGCTTAGCTGGTTGGGCTGAGACCGGAATTTGTGTTAAAAACCCCATGGTGGCATTATATTATAAAGATATAGTACTTGGCACTAAAAGAATATTAACCTAAAGGAACAGATAGACTTTATCAAAAATCATGTGAAACTCATTTTGGTGCTTCTCCTTGTACTTCTGTGATACAATTGTTGATGATGGAACCGTCTTCCATGCTTCACTATTCATCCTATTAAGAATTATGTTTGCCATACATACTAGTACAATTCGACAGTACTAACGCCCCTTTTGCCGTGGGCGCTACATCTTTGAATGGATATAGGTGGTTCCGTTGCTGATAGTGCCGATCGCAGATAGTGTTGCACTATTGTTCTCTTCATATCTGTCTCGGTGAGCCCCCATTCCTCCCAGGGGTTTACAGCTCTTCTTTGTGTAAGTTATTGCATTTTCAGGTATGGCCGGGGCCTTGTCGCCGGCATCATCATATTGGTCTCTTGTATTCTTTAAAGGCTCTGTAGACATTTTTTGTGTGGGTCATGTATGGGTGCCGAGGTGGTCTTAGAATCATGTTGTATTTTAAAACTATTCGCCATAGCTTCTCAACTGTATTTACTTTTGGGAAACTATATTATGGCATGTATTAAACTATAACTGTGTGTATGGAACTTTTGGAAGTTTAAACACGGCTTATGTTGTGTTATAAAATAAGGCGTCCATGATAAAAAATGTACAACCCCTTTCATTCTTTAATTTCACTAAACGGAATCGGGTCCCGTAATTTTATCGAGTTGGGTAGGAAGTGTTCAGGTAAGGCTTGCTCGATCGGGTTTCCTCGATCGCGCACTGGTCATGCTCCCCGAGGTCAGGGCATGACACCCCATCCCTAATGCAACTGGTAAGATTTTGGCCTATGTAGATGATGTTCCAGTGTATGCATTAGAGAATAAACTTGATGATAATATGAAGGTTTGGGATGATACAGTAGGATTAGAGAATAACAATGAAAAGAATGATGAGTAGACAATTGTTCCAAGAGCATATGGGGAAATAGAGGTAGTGCCTATGGAATATGGCACCGATCAAATTATGCAACTGCATCTTAATGTTCCACTGAAGACTCCATTACAACATTTACATGATTTAGTTACACAATGCGGCACCAATTGATGAAGACTAAATGAGGCAAAATCCTATGGAGGATGAGGGAGATGACAAACCAATAACAGAAAACTTCAAACATGTGGCTAGGGTTGTGGATCTATCACCTACAGCTAGTGCTAAAGGAGGTAAGAAAACAAAGAAGAATCAAAATAAAGAGCCACAACAACCTTCAAGAATTATGCCCAGGAGTGTAGCCTCTCTATCTAAATAATGATCAAAACATTAATATGGAACATTAGGTCTATTAATACACATCAGGTATTCCCTTGAGTGATCAATATGAATATGGAGCATAACTTTTGCGTAGTTGCATTGATGGAACCTTTTCAAAAGAAGAGATTCATTGATAGATATAGAAGAAGGTTGAACATGGAGATGACTTATGAAAATATTAATGGGCAAATATAGTTGTTGTTCGATGCAGTGGTGGAATGGGAATTAATGGAGGATACTGAGAAACGGGTGACTGTGAGAGTGCTTTACCATGACCTGGGGCAACACATGATGATGTCATTTGTTTATGCATAATGTTCAACAATTGAGAGGTTGGAATTGTGGTTCACTTGTACTACTTAACAAGTGATATGAAATTGCCATGGTTGGTTGGAGGGGATTTTAATATGATATTACACGAAGATGAGAAAATAGGATGACTACTGATACACCTGCCCGAATATGAGGATTTTGCATTTTGTGTAAATTTTTGCGGTTTGTTTGAGAAAGAATACAAAGGAAGTCCATTTACACGATGGAACGTAAGATCCAATGCTGCGTTTATATTCAAAAGATTGGATAGGATATTTGTGAATTTTCCATTTCAGAACATGTTGCCAACTATTGAAGTTGAGTATCTAATCAGAACTGGATCATGTCGTGCACCATTGCTAATGACATGTGGGGTCGAAGACCACCAATTTTATCAAACCTTTTAGGTTTTTGAACTTTTGGACTAAACATGCCACATTTATAGATGTGGTGAGGCAGAGTTGGGAAGCTGATTGCGTAGGGGTTCCATTTTTTATGTTCAAGAAGAAGCTCAAGAGGGCGAAAGAAGTGCTGTCAAAATGGAGTAGGGAAACATTTGGTGATATCTTCAAGCATTTGACTATTTTGAAGGAAATTATTAGGGTGAAAGAGATGTTGTTTGAAGAAGAGCCTACAATTGAGAGCATGATTTTGCTTTAAAAGTCATAATTTGAATTAGACCCGTCAACCGGGCCGGGTTGACCCGGGACCGGCCCGGACCGGACCGGACCGGACCGGTACAACCCGGGACCGGACCGGATAGGTAGGGGGGCCGGGCTAGGCTGGGTTCAAAAGGGGTAGGGGGTTGGTCCGTTAACAATTTTTTTATTCGGAACCGGACGGGACCGGCCCGGTACGGTGAACAGTACCGTGAACCGGTACAGCCCGGACCAGACCAGCCCGGTTCAACGGTAACCTTTTTTTTTTTTTTTTAAATTTTCAATTGATGGGGCCCACATTTCCTTTGGCAACGGCAACAGATCCGTTGGCCAACGGATTTCTTGCAAAAATGGCCATTTTTCATTTTTTTTTTATATTTATTAAATTACAATATTAACCCTTCTTAAAATCTATAAATACCCCTCATCTTTTCTTCATTTCTTCACTCAAAAATCTTATCTCAATCTCAATTCTCAAATTATCAATCTATCTCTTCCCTTCAATTTCCAAGATTACATATTTTATTTGTTACTCTTTTGCCGAATTTAATTTATCGCAATTTGTCATTCGGAATTTGAAGCTTGAAGTTCAAAATTGAAATACTTGCTTGAAGTTTGTTCGTGGTAACACCGGATTTGCGTAATCAAGTGCTCAATTTATTGTCAAATTCGGTGCACGCCCTCCAACTCTTTCTCTTATTTAATATTTTAATTGCATATTTGATTTTAACTTATATTTTAATTTTTACAATATGTTTAATGCTGCTAAAAGAGCGTGTAGAAAAGTTACTGGTAGGGGTGGAAGTAAAAAAAGCGTTAGTCCTGTAGCTTCTGGTAGTAATAGTAATGACCCAATAACACATGTTTCTGAATCATCGCCTAATTTGCAAGATGTAGAGATTGATTATGAACAATTACAAGAAGATTATGGAATAGAAGATAATGAAATTGGAATAGAAGATGAGATACCACCTACACCTAGTAGTGGAAATGTTGGTAGTATTGGAGTTGGAGTTGCTAGTGCTACAAGGGGTAGAAGACCACCAGTTGCTCCAACTTCTACTCGTAAAAAAAGAAGTCCGGTTTGGAATTTTTTTGAAATAATAGAAGGTACTGATAGAGCTAAGTGCAAAATTTGTAATGAAACTTTTAAACATTTGACCGGAGGTAATTTGGGGGGACTGGGACACTTACTAGACATATGTCGGCTATCCATCCTATAGAATGGGGAGTTAATGGGGATGGAAGTCAAACAACTATTAACCCTACTACTGGAGGTCTATTAAAATATGATAAAATGAGGGATTGGGAGGAACTAGCAAAAATGATTACTTTGGGTTGTTTACCTTTTTCTTTTGCTTCTTCATCGTATCTTATTACGTATATTCAAAGGATTTACAATCCTTTATTTAAAGGTGTCCCTAGAAGTACTTGTAGAGCAGATATCTTTAGACTTCATGGACAATATCAAACATACATACGTTATTTGTTTAGTCACCTTCCTTCTAGAGTATGTCTAACTTCTGATATTGGTCATGCTGTTAATGGAAATGATTATTTGACAATTACATACCATTGGATAGATGATAATACTTGTATGCAAAAACGTATTATCGCTTTTAAATATGATGAAGATCAGAGTCATACTGCTATAACTTAATAGTTATACTTAATTTAAAAAAAGTTGAAAATATACTAAACCCGGCCCGGCCCGGCTCTTTTCAACCCGTAACCCGTATGGTTCAATTTTAACCCGAACCAACCCGGCCCCTTAAGAACCCGATACTATTTGACCCGGGCTGTCCCGGACCGGAACCCGGACGGGTCGGACAAAATCCGACCCGGCCCGGACCAGTTGACCCATTAGCCACCTTAATTTGAATTGAAGAAATACTTGAATATTGAGGAGCAATATTGGAAGCAAAAAGTTGGGATGACTTGGTTTGCTGAAGGAGATAGGGATACACGTTTCATTCACAATCAGGTTAATGGCAAAAGAAAGAAATTACAACTGAAGAGGATTAAAAGTGTAAGTGGGTTATGGATTGAAGACCAGGAGCAATTGGCTACAACTGCAGTGGACTTTTATCAAGAGCAATTAACAAATAAAGTTGATACATCTAAATTTTCCTTTCTCAATGTTGTACCTTCGATGCTTACTATGGAAAAGAATTTGGAACTTAGTAGATTGCCAGCAATTGAAGAGGTAAGCACAACAATTTTTCAGCTTAGTGAGGAGAGTGCTAGTGGTCCAGATAGATTCACTAGCCTGTTTTATCAAACATGTTGGGATGTTATTGGTGCTGATATACACAACAATGGTGTTACACTTCTACTGAGAAGCTGTACTGCCCAAAATCTATCACTCACACCAATCTAGTGTTGATGCCTAAGAAGCCTAGAGTTAAGACCTTTTCTGACTTAGGACCTATTAGCTTGAGCAACTTCATAACAAGGTCTTGTCTAGAGTGTTACATGATATATTGGATTTTTTTTGCCTTTTCTAATATCTCCTAATCAATCCAGATTTGTGAAGGGTAGGAGTATATTTGAGAACATCTTATTGACTCAAGAAATAGTCACTGACATAAGGTTAAGGGGAAAGCCAACTAATGTGGTGATCAATTTTGATATGGCTAAGGCCTATGATAGGGTCTCATGGAAGGTCTTATTGCATGTACTAAGGAAGATGGGATTTTCTGAGCACTTCATCAACTTGGTGTGGAACTTGGTGTCAAATAACTAGTATTAAATATTGGTGAATTCTAGTCCTCAAGGTTCTTTAAGTCTACAAGGGGTGTGAAACAAAGGGATCCTCTATCACTAGCGTCGTTCATTCTGTCAGCTGAGGTACTTTCCAAATCTTTGAATTAGATATTTGAAGACATATCATTTGTGGGATTTGGAATGCCTAAGTTGTTTGATCCTTTAAACCACTTGGCATATGCTGATTATACTATAATCTCTGCTTCTGCTCATCCTCCATCCTTGAGCAAGATTATGGCAGTGTTGGGGAACTATGAAAAGATATCAGGCCAGATGATCAACAAAGATAAGAGTTCATGCTACATGTATTCAAAGATTACTAATGGATTATGTCAGGCGGTTGGAGCTATTACACGATTTGCAAAAGGTAAATTCCCCTTCACATATCTAGGGTGTCCTAATTTCTACACTAGAAGGTGGAAGGAATATTATGAGGATCTTATCAAGAAAGTAAAGGCTAAATTGCATTCATGGAAAGGAAAGCTGCTGTCATTTGGAGGAAAGGCAACACTCATTACTAATGTGTTGCAAAATATGCCAGTCCACATGTTATCAGTGCTGCATCCGCCAAAACATGTCTCGGAGCATCTTCATAAGATTCTTGCTATGTTCTTTCGGAGCACAAAGGAAGAAAGGAGAGCAGATATTGGGCCTCATGGAAAAATCTTTGCCTTCATAAAGAGGAAGGGGGCCTAGTTTTAGGTCCTTACATGATGTGTGGAGGGTATTGTTTGCTAAACTACGGTGCCACAAAATCTTTGTGGTCTAATTTAATGTGGAATAAGTATTGCAAGAAGGAGATACCAATGGTGGTGCAGCTTAGAAGGGGGTATAATATTTGGAGACAAGTTCTGAATGCTAGGGATGAAGTAGAACATGAGATACTTTGGGAATTGAAGATTGGAAAAACTAATAATTGGCATGAAAATTGGATTGGATTGGGTGCACTTTATCACATATTACCTAAAGACTTTCCAGTCAATAATCTTCAGGATGTGGAAGAACTACAACAAGGTGAAACATGGAATGATCATCTGCTAGATCAAACCTTCAATGAGGAAATTGCAGAACATATAAGGCTAAACGTGCATTATGAAGGCTGTAAGGGATACTGGGATATGCCTTACTGGATGCCAACTCCTTCAGGAAAGTTCAGTGTTAGCATTGTGGCAAATATTAAGGCATAGGGCTGATCCTATTCAGGAATTCAAGTTAATGTAGATTAAAGGCCTACCATTTAAGATATCCTTCTTCTTGTGGAGATTATGGAGGAAAAAAAGTCATCGATGACATGTGGAGGAGGTAAGGGATAATGGTGTTGTCTAGGTATTAGTGTTTTCAGAAGTACCAAGAGGAATCTATTGAGAATATATATATATATATATATATATATATATATATATATATATATATATATATATATATATATATATATATATATATATATATCACAAGTACTACTGCCTCTAAAGTATGGAACTTGTTCATAGGGCTGCTGGAATTACTGTGCCATTGATTCAATTGAAGAAAGTTATAAGGTATTGGTGGTACGCTCAATGTTGTCCAAAGCTAAATCCATTGTTTCAAGCAGTACCAGCTATCATCACTTGGGAACTTTGGAAGAGAAGAAATGCAGGTAAACATGGGGGTTTAGTGTCGACAAATAGGGTGATTCATGAGATCAATAGGACATTGCATCAACTGGTAAGGGTGAGGTATGCTTGAATGCCTAATATTCCATTGTTATGACCATAAATACTTCAATATTTTGACGGATATAAACCTATTTTCATCACTACAAGAGTAATATGGCAACTTCCTTTTCATGTTTGGTACGAATGCAACACTGATGGAGCCTCAAAAGGAAATCTTGGTCCTAGCTCATTAGGATTTTGTGTGAAAAATGATGAAGGTGGTGTGGTGTATGCAAGGGAAATTGACTTGGGGTTGAAAACTAATGTGGTGGTTGAAGCTAAGGCTATTCTTCAAGGATTGGAATACTGTGTGGAGCATGATCTTCACCCTCTCATATTGGAGACTGATACATTAGTGATGAAGAAAGTGATAGAAGGGGAATGAGATCCTCCTTGGGTTGTTGCAAATGATGTGAAGAAAACTATAGAGATGAAGGGAAACTTCAATGTGATCTTTCAACATGTGTTCAGAGAAGGCAACTTAGTGGCGGATTTTATAGCTACCATTATTTTTCTTTTGCAGGTACATATGAGTTTCACTTATTCTCCGAACTTCCCAGTGTAGGGAGGAGGTTGATTAATTTAGAAAAGTCTCAAACTCCTAACCTTAGGATTAGAATAAGAAAGAGAAGAGCCCCAATCTGATGGCTTCACATGACTAGAATCTGCACATACCTACGTGTTTCTTTTATGTCATTCTGTATGCTATTGAGGTACTTTCCAGTGGTATTAGCATGGCAACATGCTCATTCTAGGGGTGCTTTGATAGTGTATAGGGCCAATGTGAAAAGCAGGTATTGGATGGTGCAACTATTCTACTTCTGATTTGTTCAAATGTCAAGGAAAATGTTGAATCTGTTATGTGGAATTTTTGGAGATTGTTGAATCATTTCTCAGTGGTATTAACATATCTTCATGCTCATTCTGAGGATGGTTTAGCAATGTTTAGAGTGATTTCTACATTAATGATTGGGGAAATGAAGGATCAGAGCTTACAAGAACATTAAATCACCTAGCTCCACAGGCTTGGCGGTGCCAGGCTAAGCCTGATGATACCCTGGCATTACCCTGGCATCACCAGCTTAAAGCTAGCCCTGGCCTAGCTTTTGCCCTACAAAGCCTGCTTAAAAACAGCCGCAGCCTGGCTTTTGCCTTGCAAAGCCTGCCTAAAGCCAGCCCCAACATGGTTTTTGCCTTGCAAAACCTGCTTAAAGCCAGCCCCAACCTGGCTTTTTCCTTGCAAAGAGTTCTTAAAGCTATTCCCAGCCTGGATTTTACTTTCCAATGCCTTCCTAAAGCAAGCCCCAGCCTAGATTTTGCCTTGCACAGCCTGCCTGGCTTTTGCCTTGCAAAGCCTGCCTGGTTCTTGCCTTGCAAAGCCTACAGCCTGGCTTTTGCCTTGCAAAGCCTGCCTAATATTGATGATTGACCACATGATTTACAATTGGATAGAGTCAGTACATTGCCTATGGAGATCATATTGTAGCAACATTAATGATTGGAAGATTATGTTGGCTTTAATTCTATGGTGGAGATGTTTGGAATTCATTCTAGCCTATGGATTGGATATCCTGGCACCTGGTGAGAGATTGATAGGTGCTACTTGATATTTGCCACTAGCAATCAGACTCACATACACTGACAGGAGAAGGAAGCATTTGGCGGACAATGTTGTAATAGCTAGTTCATTAGATTTTAGCTTTTCTATCTTTTTAGTAGCTAGTAGCTTCATGCAACTTTTATTTTGGTATGGACATCTTGTAAGATTTGGACCCATTTTGAGATTTTATTGATATATTAGCCACTAGGCAGTCTGCCTAGTGGTATATTTTCTAAAAAAAATAGTTTCAAGATCAATGAGTGTGACAAATGTGTTTTCATTAAGAATACTCAAAATCAAATAGTCATTATTTGTTTATATGCGGATGATATGTTGATAACGAGTAACGACGTTGCTAACATAAATTCTACTAAACGCGTTGCCGATTTAGGAAAGATTTTATGAGTTGTCAATTTAATTTTGGAAATTAAGACCCTTTAGACTCCTCAAGGTCTAGTTTTGTCTCAATCTCATTATATTAAAATGGTACTTTAAAATTTCAAATATTTGAAATTTAAAGTTGCAAGAACGCCAATTGATTTAAACCATACTCTTGTAATGAATAAAGGTCAAAGTTAGTCTTAATTGGAATATGCTCTGAGTGTTGGAAAGTTTGATGTACATTAAGAATTGTATAACGATCTGATATAGCTAGTGCGAACTTAGTAGATACACAAGTAATCCCGACCAATCTCAATGAAAGGAGTTTTTGGTTATTTGAATATACCCAAGACTATGCATTGCATTATAATAATTATCCTACAGTTATTGAGGGATATAGTGACACAAATTAGATCACCGGATCAACAGACTCAAAATCCACAAGTGGATACGTTTTTACCATTGGTGGAGGAGCAGTATTTTCAAAGTCGTCCAAGCAAACATGCATCTCCCGCTCTACATTGGAGTATGAGTTTATAGCTTTAGACAAGGTCGGTGAAGAAGCTGAATGGCTTCAAAATTTCTTGGAAGATATTCGATTTTGATACAAACCTTTGGCACCTATATGCATACATAGCGATATTCAAATGGCAATAGGAAACGTAGGAAGAATTCTGTATAATGGGAAATCTCGTCACATGTGACGAAGACATAATACCGTTAGATAACTACTCTCTAGTGGAATTATCACCGTTGACTATGTAAAGTAACAACATAATGTATCAGATCCGCTTACAAAGAGGCCTAACTAGAGACAATTGAGAAGCCATCAAAGGGAATGGGCCTATGGCCGTGGACAAGTCACTTTGGCGGTAACTCTACCTAGAAGATTGGAAATCTCAAGATCTAGGTTCAAGGAGATCAAACAAAGTCATTAGTGACGGTTTAACATAGTCAAATAAATTTTTGGTCCATTCTTATGATGAAGACAATGTTCTGTATCAATGATAAAACGTTAAGGCTTTTTATTAATTTCTAAGTTTTATACGGGGTATATGATAAGTAGGGATTTTGACCGCTTATTTTGCTCTCTTTTACTTGCATTTTAGGTCAAAAATTCGTAAATGCATTCTCTAATACTATCAAAATGTAGTTGCTTGAAGGAATATTAGGAAACAAGCCAAAGAAATCAAAATCAACTCATAAAGGAGTCAAAAGTGAACAAGATCCAAAATAGGTCAAAAATGGCAGCAATGCGGACCACACAATTCTAGTGCCTCCGCAGAGGGAAGATTTAGAGAGTAGCATTTGGGCTAGCTAAAGGCATGAAGACCGCATCAAAATTGTGCGGTGGCAGGAGGTCAAGTGTGGCCGTAGTCATTATTATGCGGTCCGTACGAATAAAGAATCAAAGAGCTGTTTCAAGTCTAAAAGCAGGGATGGCCAATCGCATCACTTTTGTGCGACTGCACAATTAGAAGTGCGGCTGCACTCATTTTCATATGGACCATAGAATCCCTGAAGTTCTATGCCCAAATTCCCAAGAATGCAGACTGTATGATAATTGTGCGACTGTAGAAGCCCATTTTACGGACCGTGCCAGAATTATACTGCCGCTTAACCTTCATAGGAGCATTTTTTGTCAGATATTTTAGAGTAGTATAAATAGTACTTTTTGTCATTTTTAGGTTAAGTTTAGTTTGCAGAGGTGCACCTGAGCCGTTTTATTTACCTTTTTGAGTAATTTTGTATTAGATTATCTTCAAAAAACATTAGATTTTCTTTGTCTATTAAATTATTATGCATTCTATCTTGATTTCTTCTTGTATTTCTTTATTTTTCATGAAGAGCTAAATCTTTAGCTAGGGTTGTGGCCCAACCCTTGTGTGGGTACTTTATGTGTATTTGAGTCAGGGCTTGTTTGTGATTTGTTTAGTGATATATAGCCTTTTTATGCTTGAATTCCAGAATAAATGGTTGCAAACATTGATTCATGCCTATTTGACCTAGTCTTTACTTGAGAAAGAGAGAATAAGTCTAGGAAAACTTGGCTAACAAGGAATTGGAGTGAACTCAAAAAATTGATAGTCTCAATTGATGTGTCAAATCTAGAGATAGTAAGACTCGACTTGAGGTTAGAGCCAAATTGGGAAAATTCACCCAAACTATCGAGAGGTATAGAGTAGGTAATTAAAGAAGGACAGTGTCTAACTCTATCACAGCAAAGAATACTAATTAAGAAGGTTACATTGGAAGAAATTACAGAAGCAGTAAAAGAGATGCCTAAGGATAAAGCACCAAGTGTAGATGGCTTTCCTGTGGAATTCTTTACTAGAAACTGGGAGATAGTGAAGGGTGATATTCTAGCTGCTATAAAGGAATTCTTCTCCACATGCAAAATGCCTCACATGATCAACACCACTGCTATTGCACTTGTTCTCAAAGTCAAAGCACCTACTACTGTTAAAGACTATAGACCTATTGCCTGCTGTACCACTGTCGATAAAATCATCTCAAAAGTTATTACTAGGAGAATGAAAACTGTCATTGGTGAATTAGTTGGGCAAGCTCAGTCAGCCTTTATTGAAGGGAGAAGTATTGTTGATAATATTTTGCTTAGCCATGAGATCTTCAAGGGTTATACAAGAAAGGGAGTTTCCCCCAGATGTGTTTTGAAGGTGGATTTGAGGAAGGCATATGACACCTTGGAATGGAGCTTTCTCAAACAGATTCTCATTGACCTGGGATTCCCTGCAAAATTTATTCACTGGATAATGGCTTGTGTCATCTCTGTCTCCTGCTCCCTAGTAATGAATGATGGATTAACTAAGCCCTTCACTGCTAAGAGAGGTATTAGACAGGGTGACCCTATGTCACTTTATTTGTTTGTGCTGGCTATGGAGTACCTGAACAGGATATTGAAACAATTGCACAAGAATGGGAACTTCAACTTCCATCCCAAATGGAGGAAGCTCAATTGTTCTCGAGTCTACTTTGCTGATGATCTCCTTATGTTCTGTCGAGCTGATATTGTTTCCATCCAGATCTTACAGAAGGCTTTCCTTAAGTTCTCTGAAGCTTCTGGACTACAAGCTAATATTAGCAAAAGTGCAGTATACCTCGCTGGTGTGCAGCAGAGTGCCAAAGAAGAAATCATTGAGACTTTGGGATTCACTGAGGGCCAGCTTCCATTCAAGTACTTGGGGATACCACTTGACTCTAAATAACTGGACATCCATCATTACTTGCCTCTGATAGAGAAGATTATTGATAAAATTACTTGCTGGTCAGCTAAGCTGCTTTCTTATGCAGGGAGATGGCAACTGATCAAAGCTGTTATTCTTGGTATTCAGACTTGTTGGGCTCAAGTATTCATTCTGCCCAAAAAAGTATTGTAATCCATTGAAGCAATATGCAGAACATTTCTGTGGACTGGCACTGCTAATCTGTCCAAAAGGCCTCTGGTTTCTTGGGAAAGGGTATGCATACCACTTTCAGATGGAGGACTCAACATACTAGATTTGACTGTGTGGAATTTAGCAGCCATTACTAAACTGTTATGGGACTTGGCCAGGAAGAAAGACTGTCTTTGGGTTAAATGGGTGCACTGTTACTACATCAAACAGGGTGATATTGCAACAATCACCATACCTAAATCAGCTTCTTGGGTTGTTAGGAAGATATTGGAAAGCAGAACTATTATAATGGAGAACCAGAAGTTTAAGGGGGATCTGTTTGGCAGGTTGAAAGGTGTATGCAGACTGGATAAATTCCACATTCAAAAACTTTACCTCACAATGCTCCCCGGCTTCAATAAGGTCAAATATAAGAATCTGATGCTGATCACAAATGTTCAACCTCGACATAAGTTCACTGTATGGCTAGCTGCTCAACACAGACTCCCTACAGTTGACATACTGCAGAATTATTGCATACAAGTCCTAACAACTTGTGTGTTCTGCAATCAGAATGTTGAAGTGTTTAACCATCTATTTTTTGAGTGCTCAATTACTAATAGACTGTGGACCAGAATCTGTTGCTGGCTGGGGCACTATAGAACTGTTGGTAACTGGGAAACAGAAATTCAATGGATTTGCAGTAAATCAAGGAGCAGAACGTGGCATAATGCTATTACAACCTCTGTTTTTGTCATTACTGTTGCTCTCATATGGAGGGAGAGGAATAGCATTCGATTTGATGGGAAAGTATTTGTGGAATAACAGATTTGCAGAGAAGTTGCTTTACTTCTACATATCCGAGGCAGGAAATGCAAACGATGGAAAACTGGCTTGCGGCAACTTTACTATTTTCCTTAGTTATAGCCATTTGAATTCTCTATACTGTGATGGCATTTGTTTATAGATAGTTATCTTAGTATAAATGATTGACTCTAAATGAGTAGCAGCTAGTCCAAGCTACTACTATAGTGCTTTACAATGCACATTCCTTTGAGATTAATGAAATATAACAGTTATACTAAAAAAAATACTCAGTATCAAGGATTATCAATCAAGGCTCTTATAGGATCAATTAAGACTTCGCAACTATCCGAATTTTAGACCACGGTCTTGCTCGACACCAATATATTGGTAGTCATCACCCTGCCCATATGTCATACACAACACAAACACGTAGCAAATACGACTCAACTCCTAATCCCTCGAGCTAGGGTTAAACCGAACACTTACCTCAATGTTTTGAACTCACACAGCCTCAATTACAGCTTTACCCCTCGATTATTTCACCAATCCTCTCGAACCTAGTCAAAAATCACTTTATTACATTAATAAATACTATTGAAATAAATTTTAATGCATAAAAATGGATTTCCAAAAGTTTTGCCCAAAAATTTGAAAAATGCCCAGAGCCCGCATGGTCAAAACCCGAGGTTCGAACCAAAATCCGTTTACCCATTCCCCGGTAAACTTAAATATATGATATATTTTTAAATCTAACCTCGATTTGAGATCCAAAACCCCAATTTTAGAAAACCTAGTTCCTACCTGAAATTCCCAAATTTCCCGATTAAAAACCATTGATTGAAGTTGAAATCATGTTAAAAGATATTAATGAGTGAAGAAAATAGTTTAGAAATCACTTACCAATTATTTTGAAGAAGAAGAATTGCTTAGAAAATCGCCACTTATGGTTTGGGTTTTCTTGAAAAGTGAGAAATAACTGAAAAATCCCGTGTATATATACTCTTTGACGCGCCCAGCTCGGACCGCGCAAAAAATTCCACGGCCGCGCTGTTGGGATGAAGACTCGTTGGCTATTTGAAGCTTGCCAAGCGGGCCGTACAAAAATGACCGCGGCCGCGTGACTTCTACTGCAGACCGCGCTTAGGCGGCCGCGGCCGTGCTGGTGGAATGAAGGTCGTTGGTTCTCTGTTGATTGCAGCGTGCGTCGCGTGAGGACGACCGCGGGTGCGTGGCTTCCACCGCGGGCCGCACAAAGGCGGACGCAACCGCGCTGGAGCCTGCAGCCTTTTTCCCTATCCTTAAATATCTCGTGTTTTAAGTCTAAGACCTCCTGGAACCTACTCGAAACTCACCCAAGCCCTCGGAGCTCCAAACTGAACACACTGCCACTTCAAAAATATCATGCGGATTAACTCGTGCGATCAAATCGCCAAAATAACATCTTATACACAGAATCAAGCCCCAAGGCTTAAGATTTCTTTCAATTCTTTCATGAAACATAAATTTTCTATCTTAAGTCCGAAATACGTCAGATGACGTCCGTTTTCAACTGAACTTCACTGAAAGTGCTTAAATCACATATGAGACTTGTACTGGGTGTCGGAACCAAAATACGAGCCTGATACCACAACCTTTGGATCAATTTCATTTTTCCAATTTCTTTGGTTATTTATAGGAAACAATTTCACATAAAAATTATTTTCTTGAACTTGGGGCCTCGGATTCGATACCGGGCATATTCCCAAGTCCTATATTTTTGTACGGACCCTTAGGGACCGTCAAATCTGGGGTCCAGGCCCGTTTACCCAAAATGTTGACCAGAGTCATCTTTAATCAAATTAATATCAAAATTCATCATTTTTCACGCAGAATTCATATTTAAGATTTTCGATTACGCGCCCGGACTGTGCATGCAAATTGAGGTGACCCTCAATGAGGTTTTTAGGGTCTCAAAGACATGGAATGAGTAAAGTAATAGGTGATAACCCTTTGGTTCGTCACATTCTCCACCTCTAAAATAACCGTTCGTCCTCGATTGGACAAAAGAAAGAAGTACCTGAGTCGGGAAATAGATGAGGATATCGGCTCTGCTTATCAGACTCGGACTCCCAGGTCGATGCCTCAGGAAGCTGACCTCTCCACTGAACATGAACAGAAGGAAAACCTTTTGACCTCAACTATTGAACCTATCGGTCTAAAATAGCCAACGGCTCCTCCTCACAAGACATGTCCTTGTCCAACTGGACAGTGCTGAAATCTAACACGTGGGCTAGATCATCGTGATACCTCCAAAGCATGGATTCATGAAACATCGGATGCCCGGCTGACAAGGTAGGGGCGAGGCAAGTCTATAAGCCACCTCTCCTACACAATCGAGAATCTCAAATGGGCCAATAAACCTAGGGCTAGGCTTGCCCTTCTTCCAAATCTCATAACGCCCTTCATAGGCGACACTCGGAGCAATACTCGCTCACCAACCATGAAAGCCACATCTCGAACCTTGCGATCTGCATAGCTTTTCTACCTGGACTGAGCCGTCCGAAGCCTATCCTGAATGATCTTGACCTTATCCAAGGCCTCCTGAACCAAATCTGTACCCAGTAACTGAGCCTCTCTCGGCTCAAACCATCCGACTGGAGACCGATAATGCCTACCATACAACGCCTCATAAGGAGCCATCTGAATGCTGGACAGGTAGCTATTATTTGTAGGTGAACTTCACTAACGGAAAAACTGATCCCACGAGCCTCCAAAATCAATGATACAAGCTCGAAGCATATTTTCCAATATCTGAATGTTTGGCTCGGACGACCCGTCCGTCTAAGGATTAAATGTTGTGCTCAACTCAACTTGGGTGCCTAACTCTTGCTGAACGACTCTCTAGAAGCACGAGGTAAACTGCGTACCCCGATCCGAGATGATAGATACTGACACCGCATAAAGGTGGACAATCTTTCTGATATAGACTTCAGCTAACCTCTCGGATGAATAAGTGGCTGCCATAGGAACAAATATGCTGACTTGGTCAGTCTATTAACAATGACCCAACTATATCAAACTTCTTCCGGTCAACGGGAGTCCAGTTACAAAATACATAGTAATCCTCTCGCACTTCCACTCGAGAAGCTCAATCCTCTGAAACAACCCACCAGGCCTCTGATGCTCATATTTAACCTGCTGAAAGTTCAAACATCTAGCCACATATGCAACAATATCTTTCTTCATTCTGCGCCACCAATAATGCTGCCTTAGATCTTGTTACATCTTCGCGACGCCCGGGTGAATAGAATATCGAGAACCGTGGGCCTCTGCTAAGATCAACTCTCGAATGCCATCAACATCGGGCACACAAAATCGCCCTTGCAATCTCAAGACACCATCATCACCTAATGTCACCTGCTTGGCACCTCCACGCTGTACTATATCTCTCAGGACGCAAAAATGGGGATCGTCAAACTGCTGCTAATGGATACGCTCCAACAATGAAGAGCGGGCGACTGTGCAAGCTAACACTCGGCTAGGATAAAAAATATCCAATCTCACCAATCGATTAGCAAAGGCCTGAACATCCAAAGCAAGCGGTCTCTGGCTGACCGGGATATAAGCAAGACTACCCATGCTAGCTGACTTTCTACTCAACGCATTGGCCACTATGTTGGCCTTCCCCAAGTGATACAAGATAGTAACATCATAATCTTTCAACAACTACAACCACCTTCTCTGCCTCAGATTCAACTCCTTCTGCTTGAATAGATACTGAAGACTCTTGTGATCAGTGTACACCTCACACGTCACACCATATAGATTATGCCTCCAAATCTTCAAAGCATGAACAATGGATGCAAACTCTAAATTATGAACCGGATAATTCTGCTCGTGGATCTTCAACTACCTCAAAGCATAGGCAATGACTCTGCTATCCTGCATCAATACTGCACCAAGCCCAATACATGAAGCATCACAATAGACTGCATAAGGCCTTGAGCCTATAGACAGTAGTCAGAGCTGTATTGAGCTTCTAAAAGCACGCCTCACACTCATCTGACCATCTGAATTGAGAACCCTTCTAGGCCAACTTGGTCATCGGGGCTACAATAGATGAAAACCCCTCCACAAACCGACGCTAATAGGCTGCTAACCCCAACAAACTCCGAATCTCTGTAGCTGAAGCTGGTCGAGGCCAGTTCTTGACTGCCTCAATCTTCTTCGGGTCCACTTGAATACCCTTTACCGAAACAACGTGACCCATAAATGCAATCGAACTCAGTGAGTACTCACACTTCGACAACTTAGCATATAACTGGCTATCTTGCAAAGTTTGAAGAACCACTCTGAGGTGCTGCTCGTGCTCCTCCTGGCTGCGGGAGTACATCAAAATATCATCAACAAAGACTATAACGAACATGTCTAAATATGGCCTGAACACTCGGTTGATCAACACCATGGAAGCGGTTGGGGCATTGGACAACCCAAATGACATGACTAAGAACTCATAATGCCTGTAGCGAGTGTGGAACGCTGTCTTAGGGACATCGGATTCCCTAATACTCAACTGATGGTAGCCAAATCTCAAGTCAATCTTGGAAAACACCCTGGCACCCTGAAGATGGTCGAACAAATCATCAATCCTCGAAAGTGGATACTAATTCTTAATCGTAACCTTGTTTAATTGCCGATAATCTATGCACATCATCATCGATCTGTCCATTTTCTTGACGAATAACATTTGCGCGCGCCACGGCGAGACACTGGGTCAAATGAAACCCTTTTCTAGCAAATCCTACAATTGGTCCTTTAACTCCTTTAGCTCCGATGTGGCTATACGATATGGCGGGATAGAAATGGGTTGAGTGCCCGGAGCCAAATCAATTCAGAAACCAATGTCCCTATCGAGTGGCATGCCTGACAGGTCTGAAGAGAAAATGTGAGGAAAGTCTCGAACAGTGGGAATAGAATCAATAGAGGGGACCTCAGTACTAGAATCTCGGGCATAAGAAAATAAGGCAAACACCCCTTCTCGACCGTACGTCGAGCCTTTACATATAAGATAACACTTCGAGTGGAATGACCAAGAGTCCCTCTCCACTCTAAATAAGGCAAATCTATTAATGCTAAGGTCATGGTCTTAGCATGGCAATCCAAGATAGCATGATACGGGGACAACCAATCCATCCCTAATATGACATCAAAGTCGAACATGTCTAAAAGAAAATTGACACGGGTCTCAATACTTTCAAACACTACAACACATGAATGATGAACTCAGTCGATCACTATAGGATCACCCACCGGGGTAGATACATAAACAGGAATACCCAAAGCATCACTAGGTATGACCAAGCATGGTGCAAAATGGGACGACAAATATATGTAGACCCAGGGTCAAATAGCACCGAGGCATCTCTATCACAGACCAGAATAGCACCTGCAATAACTGCAGCTGAAGACTCAGCCTCTGGCCTGGCCGGAAAAGAATAACAGAGGGGCTGGACCCCACCTCCTTGAGCCACATCTCTAGTACGGCCGTCTGCTGGCCTCCATCAATGGTATCTTAAGATCTACCTCCATGACATCTACCTCCACCTCCAGCACCTCTACCCCCACCCCTAGCTGGCTGGGCTAGCTGTGGAGCATCTGGTGCCTGTACAATGGCACGGGAACCTTGCCGTGAAGAACTGCTCGAAGCTCGAGGACAATACCTAGCAATGTACCTTGTGTCGCCACAAGTAAAACAAGCTCTCGGTTGCTGGGACTGGAGACCATGGAAACTCTAAAGCGGTTATGCACTAATACATACTGATGGTGCACTATAAGGCTGTTGATCGGAATAATGCGGCTGAGAACCACGACCACCTGAAGTACCCTGATAAACCTGGAGTGCTAACTGGAAGGGTCTAGGAGGATGTCCCCTATCGTATGAATCTATTCCTCCAGATGAGGCACCACTAAATCGGCCTGACGGATGGGGTCTCTTGTCTGCTCTGTGACCACCCCCTATGGCAGAACCATCTCAACTCTGCGGGCCATATTGACTTCCTCCTGAAAGCTGATCTCACTAACAGTCTTCCTAGCCATCTAGAGATGAATCAACTGAATCAAACCATCAATAAAACTCCTCACTCTCTCCCTCTCTGTGGGAAGTATGACAAGAGGAAGGCAAGCTAGATCGATAAACCTGGTTTCATATTGAGTGGCCGTTATAGAACCCTGCTGGAGGCGCTCAAACTGCCTTTGATAAGCGTCCCTCTGAGTAATCGTGAGAAACTTCTCTAGGAACAACTATGAAAACTGATCCCAAGTCAAAGATGGCGACCCTGCTTGTCTAGCTCGACATAAATCCCTCCACCAAGTCTTGGCGAATCTAGATAGGCAAAATGCAGCAAAATCCACTGCATTGGACTCAACGATTTCCATGTTCCGAAGAACCTCATGGCAGGTATATAATAAATCATGGGGATCCTCAAAAGAAGCACCGCTGAACGTAGTAGGGAAGAGCTTTCTAAACCTATCCAACCTCAATAGAGCATTTACGGACATATCCGCTTCATCGCCTGTCTGAGAAACCACTCCAGGCTGAACTGCCATAGCTGGTTGAACCACTAGAATTTGAACCTGGGGAGCTAGCTGCTCCGGAGTACGTGTAGGAAGAGTCTGAGAGGTGGGTGGTGCTGTCGGAAGCAAACCGACTCGAGTGACGCTATCCATAAGGCCTACCAATCTGACCAAAGCGTCCGAAAGAATTAGGGTGGCTATGAACTCCTCTGGGACTTGAGCTGGGCCCACTGGAACTGTTGGAGCTGGGACAGAAACCTCCTCGTCGAAGTCAACCTAAGGCTCCGCCACTGGTGCTGCTGCTCGAAGCTGAGCTCTGCCCCTACCTTGGCCTCTAGTATGGCCTCGACCTCGCCCTCTGCCCCTAGCGAGGACTTCCTGGGACTCGGAATACTGATCGGAGGATGAGAAAGCACATGTTCTCGCCATCTGCGAAGAACAGAGTGGAAAGACAATTCGTATTTGAGAAACAGAAACGCACGACAAGAAAGAACAAATGTGAAATTTTCCAAACTCGGTAGCCTCTAGGGATAAATACATGCGTCTCCGTATCGATCCCTCAGACTCTACTAAGTTTGTCAGTGAGTTGTGAGACCTATGTAACCTAGTGTTTGATACCAACTTGTCACGATCTGGATTTCCCACCCTCGGGAGTCGTGATCGCGCCTACTATTAGGAGCTAGGCAAGCCATTTATTAAATATCAATAAATTTTATAAAAAAATGAAGCATTTAATGATAATAACGGAAATCTCATATGGAAATAACTGAAGGGAAATGCGGAATCCCAATACAAAATTCTACCAATGATTTGGTGTCACAGTGCTCACGAACTTCAAAGATTACTACATACAATAGACTGAAAGAAGTCATAATCTGTTTGTCTCGGTACAAGGATAACAAACTGAAATAAAGATAGAGGAGATACTGATGCCTACGGACGCCTGCAAGGTTACCTCAATGTCTCACTGGAATAAAGGCTTGCTCCTAGGCTACTCCTGCTAGTTAAAAGTTGCTCTGGTTCTGCACATAGGTGTAGAGTGTAGCATCAGCACAACCGACCCCATGTGCTGGTAAGTGTCTGGCCTAATCCCGGCGAAGTAGTGACGAGGCTAGGACCAGACTCCAGATAAACCTGTACAATTACATTATATTTGGTGAAGGAAACAACAGGAAATAACAAGTAAAACTAGGGAAGGGAAACATGCTCTGGGGATAGCAAAATGAACAAAAATTCTCAGAACTGACAAAGCCCCACTATAAAGCTACTAACACGAATAAGAATATATAAACAACTTTTATTTAAATACTCATCTCGCTGTAGGCGTGCAACCCGATCCCATTTCATCATAACTTGTGGTAGGCATGCCACCCAAACTCATTTCATCATAACTTGTGGTATACCACACGATCCCATTTCATCATAACTTGTGGTTGGCGTACCACACGATCTTATTTCATCATAACTTGTTGTAGGCACGATCCCATTTCATCATAACTTGTGGTAGGCATACCACCCGATCCCATTTCATCAGAACTTGTGGTAGGCGTACCACCTGATCCATTTCATCATAACTTGTGGCAGGCATACCACATGTTCCCATTTCATCATAACTTGTGGTAGGCGTACCACCCGATCCTATTACTTCCAACACATTACACGAAATAAATCCCGGCAAGGGAACAAGAAGTAATAACTTCCCGGCAAGGGAATACAATAACAATAATTTAAATATCCTAGCAAGGGAGAGTCAGCTATAACCAATCTACTTGGCACAGTTAAAACCAATACTCAATATCAATGATTATCAATCAAGGCTCTTATAGGATCAATTATAACTTCAAAACTATCCAAATTTTAGGCCCACAGTCATGCTTGACACCAACATATGGATACTCGTCACCATGCCCATACGTCATACACAATACAAACACGTAGCAAATACGACTCAACTGCTAATCCCTCGAGCTAGGGTTAAACCGAACACTTACCTTGATGTTTTGAATTCTCAAGCCTCAATTACAGCTTTACCCCTCGATTCATGCACAAATCCGCTCGAATCTAGTAACAATTCACTTATTAAATTAATAAATACTATTGAAATCAATTTGAATGCATAAAAATGGGTTTCCAAAAGTTTTGACAAAAAATTCCAAAAATTCCTCCGGCCTGCGTGGTGAAAACCCGAGGTTCGAACCAACATAAATTTTCCAAATTCCCCATAAACTCAAATATATGATTTATTTTGAAATCAAACCTCGATTTGAGGTCCAAAACCCCCAATTTTAGAAAACCTAGGTCCTACCCGAAATTCCCAAATTTTCCCATTAAAAACCTTTGATTGAATTTGAAATCATGTTAAAAGATACTAAGGAGTGAAGAAAATAGTTTAGAAATCACTTATCAATCGTTTTGAAGAAGAAGAATTGCTTAGAAAATCGCCTCTTATGGTTTGAGTTTTTTTAAAAGTGAGAAATAACTGAAAAACCCCGTGTATATATACTTTCAGACGTGCCCAGTTCGGACCGTGCAAAAAGGATCGCGGACGCACTGGCAGGATGAAGACTCGCTGGCTCTCTAAAGCTTGCCACACGGGCCGCACAAAGATGACTGCGGAGATGCGGCTTCTACCGCAGACCGCGCTTAGGCGGCCGTGGTCGGCTGGTGGAATGAAGGTCACCAGTTCTCTAGAGATTGCAGCGCAGGCCGTGTGAGGACGACCGCGGCCGCGGCAGCATCCACCACGGGCTGCGCTTAGGCAGCCGCTGCTGCACTGGAGTCTCCAGCTTTTTTCCCTGTCCTGAAATATCTGGTGTGTTAAGTCTAAGACCTCCCGGAACCTACTCGAAATTCACCTGAGCCCTCGAGGCTCCAGATCAAACATACACACCACTTCAATAAAAACATACGGGCTAACTCGTGCGATCAAATCCCCAAAATAACATCTTAGACATAGAATCAAGCCCCAAGGTTTAAGATTTCTTTCAATTCTTTAATGAAACATAAATTTTCAATCTCAAGTCTTAAATACGTCAGATGGCGTCCGTTTTCAACCGAAACTTCCAAAAAGTTCTTAAATCACATATGAGACTTGTACTGGGCGTCGGAACCAAAATACGAGCCCGATACCACAGTCTTTGGATCAATTTCATTTAATCCAATTTCTTTAGTTATTTTCAAGAAAAAATTTCACATAAAAATTTATTTCTCGGACTTGGGGCCTGAGAATTCGATTCCGGGCATGCGCCCAAGTCCCATATTTTCCTACGGATCCTCCGGGACCGTCAAATCATAGGTCTATGTCCGTATACCCAAAATATTGACCAGAGTCAACTTTAATCATATTAATATCAAAATTCATTATTTTTCACACAGAATTCATATTTAAGCTTTTCGGTTATGTGCCCATAGTGCGCACGCATATCGAGGCTACCTCAATGAGGTTTTCAGGGCTTTGGAGACACGGAATGAGTAAAAAAACAGGTGATGACCCTTTAGGTCGTCACAATCATACGAAAATGCTAAATTGTACAAGGAAAAGATAAAAAAATGGCATGACAAGTTATCCGCCATAAAATTTTAAAGTTGGGAATAATCTTCTGTTGTACAATACCAATTGAGATTATTTCTAGGAAAAACTAATTCACGTTCGACAAGACAATACACAGCAATAGAAATTACCCCATATGGTGCCATTGAAATACAACATATAAATAGGGGAGAAAAATTTAAGGTAAATGATCACCGACTAAAGCCTTATGTCACAGTTATATTTGACAACCAGGTTTCTAACGATCCTTGTTGCATAAAAAAATTAAATAATAAGTCGAGCTGACGATATTAAACTTAAAACTATATCCTTACTTCTTAAGTCTTTATAAATAATATTATATATACAAAAATAGTAATGTAGTTAATTATGTACATGTACATATATTTGGTGCTGGAGTTAAATTTAGTGAGTTGGTGTTATATATATATATATATATATATATATATATATATATATATATATATATATATATATATATATATATATATATATATATATATATATATATATATATATATTAGTATTTCCTATATATAATTTCTTTTGGTACGAATAGTTCGTCTCTTCTATATGTATTAAATAAGTACATGTGAATTTTGTGTCACAACCCAAAATCCACTAAGGGTCGTGATGGCACCGGACACCGCTGCCAGGCAAGCAAACCATAAATACTTAATCTTATTCTTATTTTAATAATTTTAAAAATTGAAAATTTTCTTTCAATTCATATAGTAAAAGATGATCTTTACGAAAATAAATAAAAGAATATTTGGAAGTAATTACAGAATATCCCATAATCATCCCAGAACCCGGTGTCACAAGTGCATGAGCAAATTTTAAGAAATAATGTTATACAACAACCATCCGGAATACAATATTTGACAGAAAGTACATACAGTAATCTAAAAGAGACTCAGCTGGCTACGAGTCATCTTAGTAAGTGCAGCCCACCTAAGTTTCCATATCAACCATGCTGCTACGCCCACTAGGTCACTAGAGATACATGTGCCTGTGCAACAAAAATGCACAACAAGTTTAGTATGAGTAGGAAAATAACGTGTATCCAGCGAGTATCCCCTCTAATCTCGAAGAAGTAGAGACGAGAGGTCTACTTCAACACTTACTAGTGGGCCAATGATAATATAGAAAAATATGAGAAGATCATGTATTTTATTAAAATAAACAATTATAATTCATAAATACAAATAGCAGGTAAACAACTTCAAAAATAATAATGGATTTCCAAAGATTTACTTTTGATTATCTTTATCAATTCATCTCCGGCCAGGAAAAGGCAAATATCAACATTCATAAATCTCAAGCAGCAATACAAGTATGCGTATATCATGTCGAGGTCGTACGATCCGATCCAACGTAAATGTAAAATGTGCATCGTCGAGAGTCGAACGGCTTGAACAATAGATGCATCTATTACCCCGCTCGTCAATCATACATGTGATGCGGTCATCATAGACACATACATTAAACAACCAATTGAGACTTTATCAGGGAATATTTATCCAAATAAAACCCAATTCTCTTTTATCGATTTAAGAAAAAGAATTTTAGTCATTTAAAAAAAAATTCATTTACCAATTCGATAGGATTTAAGCAATTCAATTTTCAATAAGATTCCAGATATTCTAAGTATAGCATGCTTTTGGGTCCTAGACTACCCGGACTTGCATATATTAGTAGCTACGCACAGACTCTTGTCACCTTGTGCATACGTAGCCCCTACAAATAGGAGCACACAACTAATTATTTCACCTACAGGAACAATTTCATCTGACAAGGTTAGAAAGGAGACTCACCTCGCTCTGAAGATCCATAACCGGCATTCCACGCCCTTCCGAAGACTTGAATTGATGCAATAATGTTCCAAAACTAGCTATCTATTATGCAAATCCATTAATAAATGTTCAATTACTCATAATAATCTAATTTATAATAATTCCAGACCCTGATAAAAAAGTTGACAAAAACGTCATCGGGCCCACATGCTCAGATTTCAAAATTTTTCGATGATTAAGTTTACCCATGGATTCACAAACTCAAATATATGATTTACTCTAAATTTCATCTCCAAAATCATGGTGAAAATTAAAAAATACCAATTTCTAGGTTTTTCGCTCAACCCCAAGTTTTCCATTAATTTCCATGTTAAACTCTACACATGATCAATGGATTTAACTCATAATAGGTAGAATTAACTTACCTCCAAGTTTCTAGGTGGAAGTCTCTCTGAAGAAGCTCCAAAATTGTCCCAAAATAGAGAAATAAATGAGCAAAAAGGCTAGACCCCTCAATTTAATGTATTCTGCCCAGCAACTTCCGCACCTGCGGACTCCTCGCCGCTTCTGCGGAGCCCCCACCGCACCTACGCCAATAACCACTTGTGTTCTCTTCCATCTCGCTTCTGCTCTTGCGTAGATGCTGTCAATGCGCCGCAAATACGGACCTTTACCTGGGCAGTAATGTTCTGGTTCTGCGCCTCCTACGACACTTCTACGGCTTCGCACCTGCTGCCCAAGCCTCACAGGTGCGGTTACACTAGAAGGCAGCTTATCATTTCTTCTTTAAATTTCAAATTTTATTAGTTAACCACCCGAAATCCACTCGAGGCCGCCCGAGACCTGATAACTACGGATTATGATGCATTTTACACTCGTTATTGCTTGAGTTTTGATTAGAAATGTGTACAAAATAGTCACAATGGCTTACTTGTTGTACTTGAATGCGGAGTTTGGTCAACAAGGTGAAAATTTGTCAAAACCATCTCAGAAAGAAGTGAAACATGCACAAGTACCGAGAACAAGTCCAAGCACAGTGTAACAGGACCTATATGGCAGCACTCCATTCTGTGCCGTCCACAAAGAGGAAGCTTAGAGAGGTGCTCATTTAAGACATTCAAGCAATGTGGCCGCAAAGCAATTCATGCGGACCACATTGGATTCATTGTGGCCACACTTGATATTGTGCGGTCCGCAAAGCTGGAGTTTAGAGTGTTGCCAATTTTGTAATCATTGCCAATGCAGTCCACTGTCCATTTTTGTGCGGACCGCAATAGAATCCACCGTGGCCGCGATGCCTTTTGTATGGCCCGCGGTGGCCACGTTCAGAGAGCATAAGTTTTAAGCCAAGAGCCTTAGTGCTGTCGCACTTAACTTTTTGTGGAACGCACTAACCCTGCATGGATATTTTTGTCCAGGAAATTTGGCCCAGTATAAATAGTTTCTTTTCCCATTTTTAAGTCATCAATTGAAATTTTAAGCAGAGCTGCGCTCATGAACAATGTCCCTTTACTATTTTGAGTAATTTTAAAGTAGTTTTATCATTAAATTTTCATGTTTTAGCTAGTAACTAAATATTATGGGTTATTCTTCATCTATTTCTTTGCTTTCTTCTATTATCATGATTAGCTAGACACATTATCTAGGGTTGTGGCTCAACCCTAGTGTGGGTATATGATGGTTCTAATATTGAATTAGTGGTTGCAAACACTAATTTATACCTTTTTTGACTTGCGCTCTTATTGAGAAAGCGAGCCTAAGTCTAGGAAAATTAGTCTAATAAGGCATTGGGGAGTGTTCAAGATATTGATATCCCAATTAAAGGGTTAAAACTAGAGATATTAATACCCTACTTGAACCTCAATTGCTTGCACAAATTATCATACCTAATTGGTCTTGATAAAGTCAATTAGGGAAAAATCATCAAACTACCGAGAGGTATAAAGTGAGTAGTATCGTGCAATTGTTATATCATCATCCCCAAATATGATAATCTATCCTTAGACACGAGAACCCATCAAGTGTCCGCCTAGGAGAAAGTCACTTCCCTAGTGCCTTTTAACTATTTAGACAACCATTAATAGTTTACTCTTAGCTTAACTTTGCATAATTTAGTACTTATTAGTATAAATTTGGAAGTAATATCTAATCCAACTACGATTAGAAGTAAATTTAGGAACCAATATGCATCTCTGCTTTAGATAGAAACTCAATTCCCATTTCTATCTCCCTGTGGAAATTGATCCTGACCTTATCAGGTAAAAGCTGCTTCGACCACTCTAACTACTTTGTAGTAGTGTAGGGTTTTCCTCGATCACTTTTTTGCGCCATTTCAAGGGAGCTAACAGTTTTGGCTATCTATTTAAATAATTTTGTGTATTGTTCTTCTTTCTTTCTATGTCACTAGTTTGTGTGTTTTACAACTTCAGGTACAAAATGGCAGCAAACGATAATGACCCTCTTAGAAATGTAATTGCTGGGGAGGAGTAGAAAATAATGGATATGATGAGGTGCCTATTGTACCTCAGGGACAATGGAGAGGCCGCCAGGCTAATGCCAATGATAAGATTCAAAACCCTCCCCCGCCACCTCTAAGAGTGGCTCCTCGAATGCTCTCCAACCAAGGCTATGCAAGTGCAATTGTCCTACCCCGAATCAGGGCGGGAAATTTTCAAATTACTAATGTGATGCTCACATTGCTGGAGAAGTGTGGGTATTTCAGGGGCGTTACCAATCAAAATTCTTACAAGCATCTCTAGGTTTTTATGGATACCTGTTGGGGGAGAAAGCAAACTAATGTGTCCGAGGATGCACTTCGGTTGAGACTCTTCCCTTTCTCACTTAGAGGGAAAGCATTGGATTGGCTTAAGAGACTTCCCAACCATTCCAACACTACTTGAGATGAGTTGGTGTATAAGTTCATTGCAAAGTTTTTCTCACCAGGGCACATGACTGCATTGAGAGATGAAATCTTAGCTTTCAAGCAGGATGCCACCGAACCATTACATGAGATTTGGGAGCGATATAGAACAACGGCCAATGAATTCCCCAACAATGATATGACTGAGGCAATGATCCAACAGCGGGCATTAACACAACAAACCAATGTATAGTGAATCAACTTTCAGGGGGAAATTTTATGAAACTAACATATGATGAGTCTTGTGACATTCTTGACGAGATGTCTAACATTTCCTCCGCTTGGCAAGTAAAGCCCATGTGCCCCAGGGTGACCCCACGATCACTCATTTGCACAAAGAGCTACATGATCATGAACAGGCTATAGCAGAGCTGACAACTATAATGAACCAGCTCGCAAAGGCACAATTGCAACAAGTTCAAAATCCTGACCTAGTGAATTCCATGGAGGGTGCCAAAATGCTACTGAACAAAAGAAGACGACGAGGTCAACATAACCAAGGGAGTTTGGATCTATTTGACAATGAATATGGTGGATTCCAAGATGATGGTTATAATGGACAGAATGAAGAAGTGCTATATGTGAACAATTATCAAGTCCAAAGGGGAAATTCTTCAAACTAACAACAATGGAGACCCCTAAGGCAATTGGGGCAATAAACAACAACAAGGCATGGTAATTGATGGAACAACAACTAAAATTCCAATTGAGGCAATCAAACAAATAATGAGAACAATTAGGGTAATTAGAATGGCAAAAATAACAACTGGGGTGGTAACAACAATCAGGGAGGTTGGAACAATGGCAATCAAGGAAATCGAGGGCAAGGCTTTCAAAGGCTCCATATGTATAAACCACTGAAAAATCCACCCCCATTTCCATTCCAAGGTCCTAGTTCCCCCAATAATGATATGGGAAGAATTGAAATGATTTTTGAACAGATGATGAAAAAGAATGTGGACTCCGATGCTCAGTTGGCTTCTAACACTACCTCAACCAGAAACTTAGAGGTTCAATTAAGCCAAAGCTCACAATCCTTGAATACTCGTCCTAAGGGGGCTTTACAAGGTAAAACAATAGTTAGCCTGAAAGGCGGGAACAATCATTTGATGGCGATGACTACAAGAAGTGGGAGAGGCAGTGATGTGGATGCCTCTAAGCAAAAGGCAAATTTGAATGATGAAGTTGAGTTGTAAGAATAAGAGATTCCTTTGGTGGTTTAAAATGTGAATAAGAAGTGAGGATTGAGATATTCAAGATGCCAAGCTGGAAAACTTGGAATGAAATGAACCCATCTAGGGAACACGTAATGGACATGCCAGAGCAGGTTGTGCCTAAAGCCAAGGCTCCTTTTCCAAGTCCACCTCCACCTTATCTTCAAAGGATCACGAAACAAAAAAAATGAGAATCAGTTTAAAATAATTATTAATATGATGAAGAGCTTATCCATTAATGTGCCTTTGGTGGAGGATCTTGAACAAATGCCGGGCTATGCTAAATTCATGAAGGACTTGGTGATAAAGAAAAGATCCATGGATTGTGAGACAATAAATATGACCCACCAAGTTAGTGCAGTAGTGCATTCAATGGCCTTGAAGATAGAAGATCCCGATGCTTTCACCATTCCTTGCACTATTGGGAGTGTGGACTTTGCTAAAGCTCTATGTAATTTGGGAGCAAGTATCAACTTGATGCCCTACTATGTTGTCAAGATTTTGGGTATTGGGCCACTGAGGCCGACTTCCATGAGATTGCAAATGGCGGATAGAACTTTGTAAGACACCATTGGGTATTATTGATGATGTCCTTGCCCGGGTGGACAAAATTATCTTTCCAGCTAATTTTGTGATCTTAGATTCTGAGGTAGATTTTGAAGTTCCGATCATATTGGGGAGACCTTTCCTTGCTACTGGCTAGGCCTTCATTGATGTCAGGGGAACTCACCTTCTGGGTGGGTGATGAGAAAGTGGTCTTTCATGTGTGCAAGTCAATGAACCACCCCAACAGTTTTAAGGTGTGCTCTTTTGTAGAACTTGTCATGGCAGTGATAGTTAATGATGCAAGTGCAATGATCAATATGGAGGACCCTCTAGAGGTCGTATTATTGAATCTTGATGTCAATGATGATGACGGCCTAGTGGAGTGTGTGAATGCTTTACATGGGACATGCTCTTACTCTTATGAGCCTAGGAAACTATCTTTGGACCTTGAGAATAGGAATATTCCACCAACAAAACCTTCAATTGAGGAACCTTGGGTGTTGGAGCTGAAGCCGCTGCCTCCACACCTCAGGTATGAGTTCTTAGTCCCTAGTGCTACTTTGCCAGTTATTCTTTCCTCTTGTCTTAATAACATGCAAGTTGATGCCACATTGGCGGTGCTTCAAAAGTGTAAGAAGGCAATTGGATAGAACTTAACTGATACTCGGGGAATAAGCCCCGCATTTTATATACACAAGATTATTCTAGAAGATGATGCAAAGCCATCCTTAGAACATCAAAGGAGGTTGAACGAGGCAATGCAAGAAGTTGTGAAACACGAGATGATCAAGTGGTTGATGTTGGGGTTGTGTACCCCATCTCTGATAGCTCTTGGACTTCCCCGTATCAATGTGTACCAAAGAAAGGTGGCATGACTATAGTTGCAAATTCGCAAAATGAGTTAATTCCTACCAAGACCATCACCAGTTGGAGGGTATGTATGGACTTCCACAAGTTGAATAAAGTGATCCGAAAGGATCACTTTTCATTGCCTTTTCTTGATCAAATGGTAGATCGACTTACTGGCCATTCCTTCTAGTGTTTATTGGATTGGTTCTGGTTACAACCAAATCTTGATTGCTCCTGAAGATCAGGAGAAGACCACATTCACTTGTCCATATGGCACCTTTGACTTTTTTGGATGCCTTTTGGGTTGTGTAATGCACCGGCTACATTTCAGCGGTGTATGATCGACATTTTCACCAATATGGTAGAACATATTTTAGAGATGTTCATGGACGACTTTAGTGTGATGGGTGATTCATTTTAGGAATGTTTGAAAAATCTTGATAGTGTTGGCCCATTGTAAAGAAACTAATATGTTCTTAATTGGGAGAAATGCCACTTCATTGTAGAAGAGGGCTTAGTTCTTGGGAATAAAGTTTCAAAGAATGGTATAAAGGTGGATAAAGCAAAAATTGATGTAATTTCAACGCTCCCTCCCCCTACATCTATCAAGGGAGTTAGAAGTTTTCTTTAGCATGCGGGGTTCCACTAAAGATATATCAAAGACTTTTCCAAGGTAGTGAATCTCTTATGCAAGTTATTGGAAAAAGATGCCAAGTTTGTGTTCGATGAAAGATGTATGCAAGCTTTTGAACTTCTCAAGCACAAATTGACCACTACTCCTATTATTACCACACCTAATTGGAGCTTGCCTTTCGAGCTCATGTCTGATGCGAGCGATGTTGCGGTTTGGGCAGTTTTGGGTAAAAGAGTTAATAAAATTTTTCATCTGGTGTACTATGCGAGCAAGGCAATGAATGATACTCAAGTGAGCCACATGGTGGCTGTGAAAGATCTTTTTACTATTGTGTTTGCGATGGAGAAATTTCAGCCGTATCTTATGGGTGCCAAGGTCATAGTCATACCGATCATGCCGCACTCCGGTATTTGATGTCGAAGAAGGATTCCAAAGCTAGGATGATGCGATGGGTCTTGTTACTTCAAGAGTTTTATTTAGAGATTATGGACCGGAAGGGTGTTGGCACGTAATTTTTGCCTCGCTCAAAATGTTCCTATAGAATCCATTAAAATTAGGAATTTTCTTTTACTATTTGAAATTTTAGGAATTAATTGCATTTATATGCATTTTTCCCTTTTATTATTTGAATATTTAGGAATTAATTGTGTGATTTTGGGTTTATTTGCATTTTTGTGCATTTTTTCTTTTATTATTTGAAATTTTAGGAATTAATTGCGTGATTTTGTGTTTATTTGCATGTTGTGCATTTTTAATTAATATAATTAATAAAAAATATAAAAATAGAATGTTTGCATTTAGGACTTAATTTTTACATTTTTGGGTTATTAGTTAATTAATATTGAAAATAAGGAAAAATAACAAAAAAATTGGTTATTCTTGCATTTGTCTAATTTTATTTTGAAATTTAGAATTTAGGTTATTTTAAAGGTTAATTTGTTTATTTTGTAGAAGTTAAATTTGTTTTGGCTTATTTTTATTTGTTTGTTTATTAGAAAATGAAAAATATAATAAAAAAATATAAAGAGAAAAATACATATAACTTGGGTTTTATTAAAGACCATGATTTGGGCCATTTATAGCAATATAACTTGGCCCAAAATCACCAAACCCCTATATTTAACCTAAACCCAAACCCCATACCTGGTCCAGCCAGTGGAGGTCCCAAACGACGTTGTTTGGCATCCACTCGATCTCAGCCCTTCATTCCTTTTGATCCAACGGTCCAAATTTAGTCACACAATTTTAATAAAAGTGTTTGAATGACTCTCACAACCCTCAGAGACAAAAATCATCCTCCTCGTACCAAAACAACCTTCGGTGTAACACCACCGTATCGCCACCGTCTCTCCACCGCCACCGGCGGCGTAACTCCAAATTCATCCAAATTAACACCCCATACTCCCCGTCTTCTCCTCTTTCCAACCCCCCATAAATCAACCCTCAAACCCTAGCCAAACACTTCGAATATTCCTCCAAAGGAGCGGCTGCTCCGCCATCCACGGCAGCGCCGGGTCCAATGGCTCACAAAAACACACCCCATACTCCACTATCCTCCCTCATCCCCAATCCCTAACTGGATTCCTTCAAATAAGCCTAAAACATCTCGAATTTCAAATCTAAAATTGACCTAATTTTGAGACGGACTGTCAAAGCTATACTCGGGTTCCCAGATAGAGTTGCATGTTCGTTTTAACTAAAAAAAAACATGTAACTCCGTTTGGGGATTCAAGTAAAATCATCCAGGTTCTCTTTGAATACCCAATCAGTAAGTTAACCTTTATTTTTGATCGTTTTCATCTTTGTTCTATTTTTATTTTTTAGTAATTAGGTGTTGCATTATTTCTGATTTTTAGTTCAAGTCGAAAGTTTCATCCTATTTAGTTTTTGAGATATTTGAGTAGTTATTTCCTGATTTTGTTTATAGTGCTTTATCTATCATTAGGTTATTTTATTCTTTTTTTTTGCAAATGATTCTAATTTTACATTGCTATTTCATTTTTTTTAGTTTATTTAGAAATCCTGCCTGTGTTTAGTTCTAAAAGCCATGATTATGCATTCTTCTTATTAAACATGATTGTGTTTTGTTTTAATTAGAAGTAATTTTCAGTTTTGGGTTATAGAAGAAATTTTAGGTTTTTATTGATATTAATTGTTGATTGGTAATTCATGAACCTCTAATTGATACTAGTTTGTTGGATATAGCTTTTTAGTCTTGGTTTAGTATAAACTAAAATAACTAGTTCAAATTTATGGTTTGTTTGGGTGTAGCTGATTGATCCATTGTTAATTGACCATAGTAAGATTGAGACCAAGGGGTTGGGTTTAGTTGATTTAGTTATGGTAATTTTAGGATACAATAAGGGTAGTATAGGCAGTCTATAAATAGAAAACAGTGCTAGAATCCTTTAGACTCTTCTAGAAAGAGAACTTAGTCTAACAATTAGTAGTTTTAGTGTAGTGACTTGAGAAACAAGTTAGAAAATAAAGGACCAAGTAAGTAAAATCTAAATATTAAAAGAGGGACTAGTAGTTAAAACAAAATAAAGGGGTTGCCCTAGTATTTGGATATAAAAAGGGCACCCTAATTCATTAGAAAGAGGGGTTTACACAATCTAAAAACTCTGAAAATTCCCAACAATAGTTGAAAAAAATCTTGAAACTTCCAAAAGGAAGTCCAGTAGGTAAAATATTTAAAAAAAATTTAGATCCAATTCCTGCAATTCTAACCTAATCCAAAGATTTTTTTTAAATTATTACTTAATTTGAATATTTGAGAGCTCTCCTTTAAAATTTAGGCATTTAGAGCTTTAAAACGAACAGAAATTCAAAAGTACTGTTCCATTGGAGGTGCAGCTGGTTTCAGATTCTTGTTTTGTTTGTTTCTGGGATTTGCATTATTTAGTTTGGGTTTGGTTATTTCTGGAGTTTCTGGGTTTGATTTCAAGTCGTTTAATGTCATTCAAAGGTTGTGTGTGGTTTACTATGGGTGGATTTGGTTATCAAGCTGAATATTACTGCTGTTTTGCCTGTATTTGCTGATCACTGAACACTACTGCTGATTCCTTCCTCTCCCTTTGTATTTTTATTTTCAGGTATTTCTCTTTCCCAAAGGATGAAACATTGGGTCTAATGAATGGTGCAGTTTAAAAGAGACTTCAAGTCAAACGCTGTCCTTGTCTCCTGTGATTTTACCCTTGCAGTGTAGCTTTTATTTGTAGTTATTTGAGCTTCATACTAAATATATTAATAGGACTATATGGATTGTTGTTTCTATTTAATTTATTAATTTGGAATATGGTCTATATACCCGTTAAATGTTAGTACAAGATTCGATTGAAATTTATAATAGTTTGGGCCTTGTGTTAAATAATGCCTTGTATCAATTGCAGGTAACATGTTTTTTTGAAATGGACTATATAGATGTTAGTAAATATGGACTTTTTTACCTTTTAATGAGCATTGTGTTTAGTTGAGTTATTAGCAAAAATCTGTCATGTTAGTTGGTTAGTTCAGACTAATGGTGTTATGAATTTTGAAGCTAGTCCTTATAGAATCTATGGAGTTGACATATGAACATCATTTCCATTTCAGCATTTTGAATCCTGAAATTGTGAAATATAGTGTTTTAATCCGCCAATATAGACTTGTTTCGAGTTTAATAACTCATGTATAGTTAATGGCCACGTTAATTTGGTCAATGCTTTGCATTTCCTAAAAATCGGGAAGAAGTTATCAGTAATTAATTTGATCTAGGCATATATCTATAGTAATAGGTGCAATTTCGTAGTGGGTTGGATTGAAATTCATCCTCATTGGGCTGATTCATAAGCCCAGTGATTAATTTAGATAATGCAATATTTTTGGTTCAGATCTGGTTTCGACTTTGAGACTTGGATCTCATAATATCGATTAAGTCTTCTAGGGACAACCCTAATAGAAAATAATAGTTTGTTTTAGAATTTCCTTTTAAAATGATAATGTCTAGAATATTATCATTTGGAATAGCATTTGCTTTGGCATTTCGGCCTCTCCGTTGTCCTTGAGGTGCAAGAGGCACCTCATCTAGCTCAAGATCATCTACCTCCTCCCTCACTATCACGTTTTTAAGGGGGTAATTAGCCTTGTTTAAAGCCATGTTGGTACCTGAGTAATATCACAAACAAGTAAGTAACAGAGAAGGAAAGAAGAATCATACACAAAACTAACTAAACAGATAGTCGAAATCGTTAGCTCCCAGGCAACGGCACCAAAAAGTGATCTGTGCTAGCTCCGCACTACTATATAGAAAAAAGAGGGGGTCGCAATAGCTTTTACCCGATTTAAGGGTCAGGATCGATTTCCTCAGAGAGCTAGGAAAGGAGTCGAGTATCTATCTTGGCTAGAGTTGTGTAATTGCTCCAAATGTTACTTCCAATCATATTTTTGTTTTTTTTTTAGAAATCTACTATTATCAATTACTAACTATAAACTGGAATAAGATTATGCTAAGCAAAGATTGCTGAGAGTTGTGTCTAATTGATAGAAAGGAACTAAGGTAGCGACTTTCACCTAGGTGGCTAATTGACGTCTAATTGCTTCTATGGCACGATTGACATGGTTGGTGATATATTCTATAACCGTTGCACAGTTTTACCCACTTTCAAACCTCTCGGTAGAGAGAGTGATTTTCCCAATTGACTTTCCCAAGACCAAATGGGTAGGAAAATTAGCTCAAGCAACTAGGGTCCAAGTCGGCTAATTACTCTCTCGAGGTTTAGACCTTTAACTGGGACTATCAATTCTATTGAGTCCATCCCAATTCCTTGTTGGTTTAATTTTAGAGACTTTGGCTCTCTTTCTCAAGACAAGCTAAGTCAACTTAGCACAAACCAGTATTTGCAACCACTAATTCATAAAATAAACCATAAAATATACCCAAATAGCAAACACTCATATTCAATCTAATCCTAAATTGCAACACTCATCAACTACCCACACTAGAGTTGAGCCACAACCCTAAAAATGGGTTTAGCTACTCATGCTTGAAGAGAAAAAAAGAGAAATAGATGAAGATAAAGACATTAATTAAACACTGAAGTAACATACAAAGATTGTATTGTCAGAGCTAAGCTAAAATGTCCAAAATGGATACAAAATCGCTTCTCACGAGCGTAGCTGTGTTCAGAAAATGTCTGATACCCAAAATATGGAAAAAAGTTCTATTTATACTAAGTTGGAAAAACTGTACTAAAATTCCTTTGCGGGTGTCAGTGTGGACCACTCAAAATGGTGTGCGGTCGCACGAGGCTCTGAACTCTTTAATTCATCTCTTTGAACTCAGGCTCCACGGTTCTGGCAGAATGGGCTGCCGCCGTGGAGTCTTCTAATGTGGTCTGCACAAACTTGACCGCGGACCGCGCATCTTGAACCTTGGCAATTTTCATCTCTCTAACCTTCGCCTCTATGGACCGCACATAATGGTAGTGCGGCCGTGGAGCCATTAGTGTGGAATGCACCATCTCTACTATGGCCACATTGCTCTAACACTTTATTTTCCAGTTCTCCAAATCTCTTTAGTACGGATGACACAAATTGTAGTGTGGCCGCAATAGGCCTGTTTGTCCTGACTTTGCTTTGTCTTTGGTTCTTGTGTAGGTTTCACTCATTTTTGAGCCGATCATTGACACCTCGTCACTTTATCGATCAAACCTGCAATCAAGCACAACATTTGAGCCTTTTTGGGACTATTTTGTAACAATTTATAATCAAAGCACAAGAAAGAAGAAGAATGAAACACGACAAAATCCCTAGTTATCAGCCAACAGGTTCTCCTCCCCTAACTTGGGATCAATTCACACAGCTATTGTTGGATAGGTATATTCCACCCTCTGAGACGAAGAGCTCTGATATCAGTTTGAGTATCTTGAGCGTCGTTAGATGTCCTTGACCGATTATGAGGTGAGGTTCTCTGAGTTGTCTCTCCATGCACTTATGATACTTCCCATGGACGCAGAGAGAGTACAGAGAATTGTTGCGGGGTTGCACCCCAGTATTCAGGCTCCCATGGAACGAGAGGTAGAGATGGGTAGTGAGTACTAGCTAGTGGTGGAGATTGCTCACATGATTAACGGTTATCGCCAGAGGATCAGAGAACAGTTTCAGCAGGACAAGAGGGCCCAATTTTTTAGAGAGTTCAGAGGTGCCCCAACCAGGGTCAGTGGGCACACGGCGAGGGGCCAGCCCAGCAGGCCCTCGCATTCAGCACCACCACAACCTCCCCGAGGTGTTCTTGTGAGACCTTATTTCAGTGCAATGTCGGAGAGTTCATACCGCCCACTAATTATTCAAGGTTCCTTCGGCGGGTATTCTAGTCATTTGGATTCTTCCAGTGCTTACTTTGGTGCCATGCTAGAGAGTTTGTATCGCTTGCCACCCATTAATGGTTCTTCTGGTGGATATTCGAGTGAGTAGACTCAAACTTCAGTGTTGAAGGCTATGGTGCCAAGGGTTTGCATGAAGTGGCTCTGCCATAGACTTCGGGGCAAGTCAAGGCAGCAGGGTCAACAACCTATAATTTTAGCAGCGGCTGCCTTGCCACCTAGAGGTGTAAGGCAGACTAGTAAGGGCCGTCCTAGAGGTGGAGACCAGGCATGGAGGGGTCAAGCAACTAATGCTCAATCAGGTGGATTCCAACCAGCAGGAACACCAGCCAAATTCTATGCCCTTACCGCTAGGGCAGATATATTAGCCTCAGATGCCGTTATCACATGTATTATTTCCGTCGGTGCTAGAGATGCTTCGATATTATTTGATGCAGGGTCTACTTATTCATATGTATCATCTCTGTTTGCTTGTTTCCTATTTATTTCTTCTGAGCCTTTAGGTACTCTTGTTCATGTGCCCACTCTTGTAGGTAATTCTGTGATTGTGGATCGGGTCTACTTGTCATGTGTGGTCACATTTTGTGGTTTTGAGAATAGAGTAGACCTCCTATTTCTTGACATGATCGACTTTGATGTCATCCTGGGCATGGACAGTTCTCTATATCACGCCGTCCAAGATTACCATGCCAAAATTGTTTCATTAGTGATGGTAGGGTTACTAAGGTTGGAGAGGAAGGGTTCTAGAGTTGATACATCTTGCTGGGTTATCTCTCTCATGAAGTCTCCACAAATGGTCAAGAATTGGTGTTTGGAGTATTTGGCTTATGTTCGGGACACCACCATAGAGTCTACAATGAATGATTCCGTTCTAGTAGTTTGGGAGCTCATTGATGTGTTTCCTTCTAAACTTCCTGGCATGCTACTAGATCGTGATACTGATTTCTGTATTGATTTAGCTCCAGGAACCCAGCCTATATCTATCCCACCATATTGGATGGCTCTAAAGGATTTGAAGGAGTTGAATGAGCATCTTGAGGAGTTGTTATCAAAGGTCTTTGTTAGACTCAATGTATCGCCTTGGGGTGCACGAATGTTATTTGTGAAGAAGAAGGATGGGACTATGCGGATGTGCATTGATTACTGCCAGTTGAACAAAGTCACTATCAAGAGCAAGTATCTATTTCCTCACATTGATGAGTTTTTTGACCCGTTTCAGGGTGCTAGGGTATTCTCTATGATTGATTTGAAGTCAGGGTACCCCCAGTTGAGGATTCAGGGCTCGGATGTTCCGAAGACCGAATTCGGGACTAGATATGGACATTATGAGTTTCTAGTGATGTCATTTGGCTTGACTAATGAACCAGCAACATTTACAAATTTTATGAACATGGTGTTAAAGTCTAATATTGATTACTTTATCATCGTCTTCATTGAAGACATCTTGATATACTCTCGTAGGTTGGAGGAGCACGAGCAGCATTTGAGGGTAGTGCTTAAGAACTTGCGAGAGCAGAAACTACATGCTAAGTTCTCCAAGTATGACTCTTGGCTAGATTCGGTGACATTCTTGGGGCATATTATGTCAGGAAAGGGTATTAAGGTAGATTGCAAGAAGATTAAGGCAGTTCAGGGTTGGCCATCAGCCACCGAAACTAGGAGTTTCTTAGGTTAACAGGTTATTACAGATGATTCGTGCAAGGCTTCTCATCTACTGCATAACCTCTGACTAGATTGACCCAGAAGGGTTCTCCTTTCCATTGGTCCGATGATTGTTAGGTGAGCTTTCAAAAGCTCAAGACAGCTTTTGACCACAACACCAGTTCTTGTGTTGTCGTCTGGTTCAGGGATGTATATAGGATATTGCAACGCTTCGCGCCTTGGATTGGGATATATATTGATGTAGGAGGAGCCAGTTATCATATATGCTTCACGTCAGCTAAAGATCCATGAGAAAAATTATCATGTGCATGATTTGGATTTGGCCGCGATCGTTTATGCTCTTAAGGCATTATATGTACGGGGTACCATGTGAGGTTTATACTGATCATCGTAGCTTATAGGACTTGTTCAAGCATATGGATCTAAATTTGATGTTGCGTAGGTGGATTGAGTTGCTAAAGGATTATGACATCACCATTATTTATCACAGTGGCAAGGCAAATGTGGGCGTAGATGCCTTAAGCAGGAAAGCAGGGAGTATGGGTTGCCTGGCATTTTTCCAATAGAGGAGAGGCCACTAGCTTTGGACATTCAATCCTTGCCTAACATACTTGTGACGTTGGATATTGCAGAGCCCAGCCGAGTTATTGCATGTGTTTTTGCTCAGTCTTTATTATTGGGGCATATCATGGATTGACAGTTTGATGATCCACGTTTGGTAGTTCTCGGAGAGACAATGCTCTAGGGAAGTGCCAAGGAGGTTTTTGTTGGCGAGAATGGTGTTTTACGACTCTAAGGTGGCCTATGTGTTCTAATGTTGATGTTCTGAGGGAGAGGATGCTAGAAGAGGCACACAGTTCATGGTCTTCCATTCATCCGGGTGCTACGAAGATGCATCGTGACTTGAGGAAACATTATTGGTGGTGGAGGATGAAGAAAGGCATAGTGGAGTATGTGGATAGGTTTTTGAATTGTTAGAAAGCCAAGTACGAGCACCAAAGTCCGGGTGGCCTACTTTAGCAGATGCCTATACTAGAGTGGAAGTAAGAGCACATTCCTACGGATTTTGTAGTTGGGTTAGCCCGGACCCTACAGAAAATTTATGCAGTATGCATCATTGTGGACAGATTGACCAAGTCGGCGCACTTTATTCAAGTTATGACTACTTACACTTTAGAGAGATTGGCCCAAATTTACATTCGGGAGATAGTTCGGTTGCATAGTGGGTCTGTTTCCATCATATCCAATATAGGCCCTCAGCTCATCTCTCACTTATAGAGAGCTATTCAAGGTGAGTTGGGGACCCACATAGAGGTTAGCACAACATCCCAGCCTTAGACCGAGGGGCAGTCGCAGCGAACAGTGCAGATTTTGGAGGATTTGCTCAAAGCATGTGTGATTGACTTTGGAGGGAAGTGGGATTAGTTCTTTCCCTTGGCAGAGTTTTCATACCACAACAACTATCAGTCCATCATAGAGATGGCTCCATACGAGGTTTGATATGGTCGATGTTGTCGATCTCCTATTCGGTGGTTTGAGTCTGTTGAGGCTAAGTTATACGGTATAGATTTGGTACAGGATGCCTCGGAAAAGGTAAAGTTGATTCAGGAGAGGCTTCGCAGAGCTTACTCCATACTAAACAGTTACGTGGATTAGAAGGCGCATGATGTATCATTTGAGGTTGGCGAGAAGGTCCACTTGAAATTCTCGCCAATGAAGGGTGTTATGAGATTCGGGAAGAAAGGCAAGCTTAGCCCGAGGTTTATTGGCCTATTTGAGGTCTTGAGGCGAGTTGGAGAGGTTGCTTATGAGCTTGCTTTACCCCCAACTTATCAGGAGTTCATCCGGTTCTTCGTGTATCAATGCTTCAGAAGTATCATGCTGACTTGTCCCATGTGTTAAACTTCAGTACTATTCAGCTGGATGAGAGTTTGGGTTATGAGGAGGAGCAAGTTGAAATTTTTGATAGACAGGATTGCCACTTGAGGTCCAAGTCAATATCTAGGGTGAGAGTCCAGTAGATAAGCTAACTAGTCGAAGCCAACCTGGGAGTCCGAAGAGGACATGCAGAGCTGATATCCACATTTATTCAGTAGCTCAAGTACTTTTCTATGTCCGTTCGAGGATGAACGATTGTTTAAGAAGTGGAGAATATAACAACCCGACTGTTCGTTTGGCTTTTTAGAACCCCGTTCCTTAAGTATAACTTCCCGCGCTTGCTTTAAATAATTTACGACTTGTAGGGATGATTTTGGTCATGATTTGGAAGAGGGTTTGAAATATGCTCATTTGAATCCGAAGGATTTTTTTATAAGTCTAAGTTAGACATTGGTCAACATTTTTAGCAAACGGAAGGGGATTCATGTTTTGACAGTGCTGGAGGGCCCGTAGAAAAATATGAAACCTGGGTGTATGACCGGAATCGAGTTTCGAGGTCCCTAGCCCGAGTATTTAATTTTTATTGGAAATTGTTAAAATGAAATTTAATGATTTAAAGAAACTAAATAATGATCACATATATATCCGGCTCGTATTCTAGTTCTGGAGTCCGATACAGGTTCGATATAACATTTAAGACTTGCCCGCAAAAGTTGGTGTCAATCCGATTAGCTTAAGGGCGTTTCGGCTCGTTAGAGGAAAATTAAGAACTTGAAGTTCATAAGTTGGATTCAATTGGTTTTAGGGGGTGATCTTAGATTTAGCATTGTTTCGGGTGCTAAGGTTCGAGTAGGTATGTTTCATGATTTCAAACTTGTCAGTATGTTCGGGCGAGACCTGGGAGCCCGAGCATCAATCGGACGAGGCTCAAGTGAAGTTGGAATTTGTGAGAAGGGCTAAAGCATTTGCTACTGTCATAATCGAACCTGCAGTTGGTCAGCTAAGGTGCGAGACCATAAGAGCGGTCCACCTGTCGTAGATGTGGCTAAGGGAGGCCTAGCCCAAAACCACAGAAGCGACTCAAAAATCGCAGAAGCAGCTTCGAGACCACAGAAGCGATCGCAGCCTGCTTGGCTGGTTCCACAGATGCATCCGATTTCGTGCAGAAGCGGGATCATAAATGCGGTCCCCTAACTGCAGATGTGGAAATTGCTAAAGTAGTGAGCTTTATTTAGTACAAGTTCTAAGTTAAGTTATTTTTTCCACTTTTCAATTCTCCATTGGCGATTTTGGGAGCTTTTGAGAGAAGACATCTACCTAGAGTCTTGAGGTATGTTTATCTCACCTATTCCTAGTTTAATACTGGTGTCTTAGGTAGATTAAACACTTGGATTTAGGTAAAATCATAGGGATAGAACAAAACTTAGGGTTTTGACAAAAGATAGATTTAACTGCGAAATTTGGTATGAAAAGAATTAGAAATCATATATTATTGATCCTTAGGTTATAGAGAGCAACTTCCTTCAAAAATTTCGGAATTCGAGCACGTGGGCTCGGGGTCGGATTTTAGGAAACTTGTTTTAAGGGTTGGGGAACTTGCTTAAATAGCTAAAATACGATCCTATGAGCTTATATTGAGTAGCTCCTACTTTAATTATCTGGTTTTAGATTGTTCGACTCTAAATTGAGAGTTCGAGCTCATTCTTGGTATTGGAAGTGCACTTTGGAATGGGGTGAGTCTCCTATCTAACCTTGCAAGAGGAAACTGTCCCTATAGGTGATGTAATCTAATAATTTTCCATTAAATGCATGGGCTACGTACGCACTAGGTGATGAAAGTCTGTGCGTAGCTACTATTGTGCTATGTCCGGGTAGTTTAGGACCCAAAAGCATGATTTATGTGATATTCTTGTAACCTTATGCTTAATTTGGATGGTCTAAATCTTGTTGATTATAGTAAATGAGACTAGTATGAGGAACATTACCTTTCTTGTCCTTTTTAAGGGAAGTAGATATTTTTGTGAGAAACTGCCCCTAGATGTATATTCTTATCTACTTGTTATTGTGTTTAATTACCTTTGACCGCGTCTCATGCTTTATTCACGGGCGGGTAATAGATGCATCTATGGTTCGTGCCGCTCGACCCTTGGTAGTGCACAATTTACTTTCATGTTGGATCGGGCCGTATGACCTCGTCACTACTTGCGCATGCTTAACTCTTTGATTTTCCATGACTTGAGTTCCTTATTTATCCTATAGTTGAAGTGGCCAACTGAGATACTGTTTAGGAGAGGTCTGATTGGTTCTTGCTATGCATTGCTAATTAATTTATTTATCCATGCTCAATATAACTCATATCTCCTATTATTTGACCCTAGTAAGTGTCAAGTCGATTTTCGTCTCTACTTCTTCGAGGTTAGACATGATACTAATTGGGTATATATTGTTAATGTACTCATACTACACTTTTGTACTTAACTTTTTTGGATATGAAGCATGTACAGAGGCTATCAGTCTGGTGCGCATCCCTAAGCATACTTCAAAACTTCCACGGTGAGTTGCTTCCCTTCTTGTGCCAATCAGTAGCTTGATGGAGTCTTTCTTACTTCTGACTGTCATTTCTGTTTCAGAAAGTAGGATAGATCTATTATTTTGTATATTCTACTAGTTGCCCACAGCTTGTGATACCAAGTTTTGGCACACACATTAGTAGACTATTCTTTTGGGTTGTATAACTTTTACTGAATATTGTTTATTCTCGTATGTATAAATTGAAAATCTTAGAAACTATTGTAACTGTTTTTAGTAAGTAAAATAAGAATTCACTAATACTTCCGTGTTTGCTTGCTTGACAACAATGTTGGGTGCCATCACGATCTGAGGTGAAATTGGGTCATGATATTTTTGAGAAATAAAACTTATAAAATAATAATTCTACTATATAATAGAAATATTAAGTGAAGTCAAGATCCCAACACCTTTTATTCTATTTGTGAAAAACAAAATATTTTCTACTGCTCTATTTGTGCATTTTTAGTTAGTTAATTTACAACTCAATTCTTTGTGCTTTTATCAAATAGTAATTAAAAAAAGAAACGTCTGTAGAATAGATTAACCAATATTTGTGAGTTCGACATCTTTCTATACTACTGATTGACAAAGTACGAGTTAGAATTTCATATACACTAGAACTCGTCAGCGTGGTATTGAGGTCGACAAGTCCAAGATTGAGGTGATCTCCAAACATCCTCCTCCTACATCCATGAAGGGAACGAGAATCTTCTTAGGTCATGCGGGTTTCCATCGTTGATTCATAAGGGACTTTTTCAAAGTGGTGAAGGTATTGTGAAAACTTTTGGAGAAAGATTCCAAGTTCCATTTTAATGAAGATTGTATGCAGACATTTGAGTTTCTTAAGTTCAAGTTGACTACTACTCCTATTATCACCACACTGGATTGGAGCTTGGCTTTTGAGCTCATCTGTGATGCTAGTGATGTTGCGTTTGGAGCGGTGTTGGGGCAAAGAATCAATAAAATCTTCCATCCGGACTACTATTCTAGAAAGACCATGAATGATACCCAAGTCAACTACACAGGGGCCAAAAAAGAGCTACTTGCTATTGTTTTTGTCATGGAGAAGTTCCAGCCGTATTTGATGGGTACTAAGGTGATTGTTCACCCCGACCATGCTGTGCTTCAGTATTTGATAGGAGGAAAGATTCTAGTGCAAGGTTGATATAGTGGGTGCTACTTATGCAAGAGTTTTATCTAATGATTCAAGACTGCAAGGGTATTGAAAATCAAGTGGGGGACCACTTGTCCCGATTGGAGGAGGGGGGGGGGAGGCCACACGATGGCTTTGAGATTAATGATTCATTTCCCGAAGAGCAACTCTTATTTGTTTTAATGACCGGGATGCCGTTGTTTTCCGATTTAGCCAATTATCTTGTCAGTGGCATTGTACCGAATGAGTTCTCTTCAAACCAGAGGACGAAGCTCAAAAGGGATTGCTTGGATTATTATTGGGATTAGTCGTATCTTTTCCAAATATGTATCAATGGTTGTTGCGCCCCCTTTTGCTCGAGAAATCGGGGTTTTTACATTTGGAACCTGTTCCCTTTTGGGAATTGGGTTTAAGATAGTTGAAGAGTCTCCACCTAATGATTTAAGTGCATTAGGACACTAACAAGGGATTTGTTTGGATAACAAGAGATTAGGTAAGGGCTTGAAATTATCCTGAGAGGAAGTTGTTAGGCACCCCTCAGAACCCACTAGTGTGGTTTCCTGCCAAGCTATTAATCTAACTTAAGGTATAAATAATACATAAGTAAGCAGGATTCCAAATAAGAGGGAATTTTCATGTAATGATCACAAATAGACAAAATCAACAAGTAACTAAAGAGAGTTATTTTTTCTTTCTTAGAAGAAATGGTATTAAAAGATTTTAAAAAAACAAAGAATAAAGGGAAGGGGTCCTAGGTATATCAATAATATGAATAATGTCAATGCAATACCCGGTATTTACTCCTCAGAGAGGGGATACACGTGGTACTAACACACCGGTCATCATATCCATGTCTACCCTTTCCCACTCCGTTAAGGTATTAAAGCGCAAAATAGACTTGTTTTCTTATTGCATGCTATTACCCACCCCGATCCTATCAGTTCAGGAGGTATTAAGACTTCTAATCCTAACATGGAGGGATTTTCGGTTTGTAGTAGTTTCAAAGAAAAAATTCTAGGGCGACAAACAAAAAACATATAACACGTTTGGGGGAAGCATAAAAACAAACGAAAGGCTCAAACAGACATCCTCTAGGCAAAGAAAAGCAAGTAGTTAACCTGAATTACATGTACTATTTAGGATATCATTTAACACTGTACGTGGAAGAACTTAAAGTTTGGGGCTAACTGATTTACTACATAATGTAGATAAGAAGTCTCAATCAAGTATGCTTGCTGGTTGTAGTGAATAAAATCCGATTCAGTTTATAACTTCTCCTAAGTCTTGCATAAGTGTTAGATGGAAACCTATTGGCATGATATCTACTGATTTCAGGAACAAGGAAGAAACTTGATTGTAGATTGATTTAGGAAAAAATAAATTTGCCAGTTTAAAGCAGGTTTTAGCAGAAGAACACATGTTCTGTAATTGGTAATGTGTTACTACTGATAGTTTAAACTTACCAATGAGTGAGGCGATTCAGATTTGATTTGAACCCCTTTAGGCGTGCTTTCTATGTGTTTGCCAACTTAAAACATCATTACAGACATAGAAGAGTACACAATTCTACAACATGTTATCTAAGCGTTGTGTGACATCTAATTATTTTTTTGGTTATTAGGACCTATAGACAAGTTTGCCTAGTGAAAAGTGGGTATGAAAGTGTCAGAAAGGACCAATAGGCATATTTTCTACGTCGGTGTGCAGAAGCTATGGACATAATATCTACATGAATGTGAAGGATCATTATAGTCATAGCATCTAAATTAGAATGCTAAAGTTCCTATAGTCAAAGAATCTAAATGAGAATGCTAAGATTCTTACAGACATGGTAACAAATGAGAATGTAAAAATGCTTATAGCTATATGAAAAATGAAGAAATTGGAGATTTCTATAGGCATGTTATCTATTACTTTACATGCATGGTTACCCCTCCCCTTTCACTAACCATTCCTAAAAGGTTTTATTACAAGTTATTACAGTTTAAAGAAAACAAAAGACATCAAAAATTTCTAATTACAACCAAGGAGGGCCTGATTCAGACTTCCTGTCTGATTTATGACATAAACCAACTCCAAAGATCATGTTTAAAAGCTTTTCTCTCATCTGGGTATGTCAATGTTCCCTAAGAGTTTCATAGGAACTCCGGGCAGTGCTTACACCCAATTGAATCACCATATTAAGCCATATTGCAGTGTGGAAGGGCCAGCCCTCAGGTGTCCAAGTTAAGAGGGAACTCAAGGTCCTAAGGCAAGGCTCAGAAGAGGGGGCAGAACTTTGGAACTAAGAGAGAGAGAGTGCAAGTGCAGAATTCTAAAAGGGGAAAAAAGGAAGGGAAATAGTACACATAGGGATATAAGGAAAGGGAGTTTGCAAAATCACAAAAAAAAGCAAAGCAGGCTAATAGGCATACTCAGAATAGGACATGCTGGCACACCTTCCGGCCTGCTTAGAGGTTAAGACACCATTGGTTCAAAACTGTGTTCATGGACAACAATCCATATTGCCATGCCATAAGTCACGACTCACAAACACACATAAAGTTAATGGGATAGGGACCCAAGGTTCACAACAGAAATATGCAGTAGAACATAGGCATACTAAATTGAATGTCAAAATCTACAAAAAACAATAAAGTATACATGGATACAAAGACTGTAAGTAAATACATTTGGGTGATGCTGAAACTTAAATTAGGACATATCGGTTTCAAAGAAGTAACTAGAAAAAGTAGTAGTCTTGTAAAAGTCAAACTGCAATCGGGAAGACATAATACAATAAGTGTGAGTTTAGAAGAGATTGTGAAATTATGAAGTGTGAAGTGTGTGAATGTTAATTATGTATTTGTGAAAAAAGAAGGGACATGTATTCATAGTGCAGAAATCCGGCAGAAATAAGGTGAGAAAATATTTAAAACACTGATTGTCAATCAATTACACAATGCTCCCTTTAATTAAGGGATTTAGGTTCAATAGGGTATAAGCCAATTTAGGAAAGAAATTAATAAACCCTTTGTGTAAAGCATGCAATTAAGGGAAAACACATAAAGGTTATTTAAGGACAAGATTTTTGAAATACACGATTTTACAATTTAAGAAAAGAAAATCAATTAGCAGCCAAGAAACTAGAGGTAGAGATTTGATATGAATGAACTGAGTCAGAAAGATGGAAAAGGTATTAACTTAAGGGAAATCATGAAATAATATATTAGACATATTTCGAAGGAATTTTGAATTCACCACAAGTTGAAAGCCCATTTACAAAGATTCATCACATATAAGGAGCATACAAACACATTAAGTATGAAAGAAAATGGTCATGTCATTGTAAAATTAGTAGAAAATCCAGTAGCAGAGTTTAGAAAAAGGTCAGAGTCATATGAAAACGAAGAAGTGCAAACTCTATTCAAAGACCCGAAGTAGTTTGAAAGAGTCAGGGGTTCTAAAAATAAAACCCTAGTTCAAGCAAACCATAAAGCGAAGATGAGAGGGTAGGTAATTGAATCGAAATCATATTTATAACTTTCAAAAGAGAACAAGCTTCTTCAGCAACAGAACTCATGAGAAAATGTGATAGCGAAGTAACATATGATCACAGTAGAACAAATTCTGATAAGAATAGTAGAAGAAACACACTTAAGTGGTTTTGTAGAAGAAACTTAAACAGGGCTCAGTAGAAGGCAAACAAAGAAACTTAAGAACTTAGTAGGAAAATACAGTAGAAGAACACAAGAACACTGGAAAAGTATAGAAGAAATGCATATGGAAAAATACAACTAGATAAACATATAAGAACAGGGTAAAAAAAATTCAGTAGAGAAGTTTACGAGACCACAGTAAGAGAAGCATACAAGAGATAATAGAAGAAAGAAGTAAAGGCAAACACACGAATAATCAAAGAAATATAATAACAACACTTAAGCCATTTTCAGAAAACCCAAGATTGAAAAAGAAGGGTTTTTGAAAGTAATTCTTTGAAAGAAAAGTTAGGGAAATCATTTGAAAAACTCAAGGAGAGCACAAATACACAATGAATCTAAAGAAACCAGAGAATACCTCAGAGATTTAGGGTTTTGGAAGAACCCTAGAGATGCGAAAGGCTATGAAAGGTCACCGATACGAGTCAGAGAGGTAGAAACAGGCTCAAACAACCATGGTACACCGGAGTAAGGCCGGCGATGGCTCTAGAACCTTGAATCATCAAAGGTATGAGTGCAAACCTTTAAGGTCTGGCCTCGAATCTTCAGATGTCAGGTTTGTAAGAGAAAGGGAAGTGAGTATGAGACTCCCATGGCTTGAGAAGACATGGATTTCGGTGGGTTTCATGGTGGAAGTGATTAGGGTTTAGAGAAGGTTCGAGAGAATTCAAGGGGTGAAAGGAATTAAAGGCGGCGTCTCAGACAAAATGGTCTAGGGTTAGGGGGTTTGAAAAATTAAAAAGGAAAAAAAGATTATGACTGTTGATCATTTTGATCAATGGCATGGATTCATTGGGGAGCCAGGCGTGTAGAATGAACGGGTCGGGGTCGGGTAATTTAGAAATTGGGCCGGGTAATTTGAAATTTAAATTGGAGTTAAGTATGGGGTCGATTTGGGCTAAGATTGAAATGAAATAGGGCTAGATTTTAAACAGCCACTTTTTCCCTTTTATTTTATAAAAATAATAAAATAATTTCTAAAAATAAACTGAAGGTTCTAAATACTAATATATAAATATTAGATTAAAAATACTTGAATCAAATTTGTCATTATAAACGCAATAATTCTTAAAATAGGCTACTATTGCAATTATATGCTATTTAGCTTTAAAAATACTAAATAAGTTTTTAAAAATGCGTAAAAATTAACTTAGTTATATTTTGGGATAAATATGAGAACAAAATAAATTAATCACCAAAATAATAATTTAACGAATAATTATTGGGTTTATAGCGCTAAAATAGGGCAATAACTTGATTAAAAATATGTAAAAATTAAGAAAAAATATTAAAATAAATGGACATACTTATATATGCTTATACATGCTATTTGAAAGAATTTTACATACAAAACATATACAGGAAAAAATTGGGTATCAATAGCTGCTCCTCTTTACATGTGAAGGATGAAAGAGTTGTCGGGTAAAGATATGATGACGAATTTTTACGGAACGAGATGGTTTGAAGAATTTGACCGTGTTCTGGTTCCTGAGCCATCTACATATCCTTGGTCTTAGAGGAATGAGTCCATATGTAGTGTAGGATCTGTCGGCGGAGTATGCCGATGGAGGTTTTCCAAGAACGGACACAATGTTTAGGTTGGGCAAGATGGTTAAGGACTAACGGGGCTTGGGAAATGGAGCATAATGCTCCTGCCGAGATGGCCGTTTCTCGCTTGTTTACCTGCAAATAAGCAATACAAACATATACGGGGCATTAATTAAAAAATGATATGCAGTTCCCGTTGGACCATGAATGTTTTCTTTGGACAGTTAAGATGATGTCCTCAGACCATGATGTCATGGGCCATGAAGCGTATAATAAAGGATTTGCAGGGCATGAAATGATTCTCTCGGGCTATAGGATGATGCCTCTGAGCTATACTACCTTTCAATAATGATATGCAAATGATAAAAGGGGCCCTCAAGCCATGGCATGGTGTTCTCGGGCTATGTGAATGGTACCTCTGAACAATGATGCCCTTATAGAATTTGGCAATCCTTCAAACCATGAAATGCAATAGGTGGCGATCTTTTAGCCCACGAAAGTGTAAACAAAATGGCGATCTTTCAGCCGTGCAAGATGTAAAATAAAGGTGGCGATATTTCACCCATGCGAGATGTAAATAAAGCGGCGATCTTTCAGCGGATGCATGACATAAATGAAGTGTCTATCTTTCAGCCGATGGAAGATGTAAATAAAGTGGTGATATTTAAGCCGCGCAAGAAGTAAATAAAGTGGCGATCTTTCAGCCGGTGTAGGATGTAAATTAAGTGGCGATCTTTAAGCCATGCAAGATGTAAATAAAGTGGCGATCTTTCAGCCATGCAAGATGGATGTAGATATTAACTTCGGAAGGCAGGATAGTGGCCTTATGCAATGCAAGAAATGTAGATGGAGATAGTGCTTAGTCTCGGAAGGCAGAACGGTAGCCTTGTGCAATGCAAGGGATGTAGGTGGAGACATAGCTTAATCTTGGAAGGTAGAATGGTAGCCTTATGCATTGCAAGAGATGCAGATGGAGACAGATCTTAGTCTCGGAAGGTATAATGGTAGCCTTATGTAATGCAAAAGATGCAGATGGAGATAGAGCTTTGTCTCAGAAGGTAGAATGGTAGCCTTATGAAATGCAAGACATGCAGATGGAGACAGAGCTTAGTCTCGGAAGGTAGAATAGTAGCCTTATGCAATGAAAGAAAAATGCAGATGGAGGCAATGCTTAGTCTCAATAGGTAGAATGATGGCCTTATGCAATGAGATAAGAGTCGAATAGTAATAAAATTTCTTAGCTGATATCTGATAGCTGATTGTTATATTGTGGCTGGTGGGGGATATTGTTTGCGGGTAACAACTGCGAATAGGTGTGATGGTTCTAAGAGTTGGAGTCCTTAACAGTACGTATGATAGAACTTTATGACTTGAGTGCCTGCATCTAAAGAAAAATCATGACTTTTATAAAGGAGAAAGGTTAGTTTGTATCCCCGCTGACCTTGCTTGCCCTGTTCGACTTTGATATGATGAAACTGTATGTGTCATTGGGGTAGCATTGCTGAACAAAGTGATTTTGATAATAAACATGCATGAGTTTGTAATGATATGACATAGGTATATATTTAAGAAATAGTTTTTAGATGAACCGACGACTCTGACGTAGTTCAGTATATTGCAACCCCTCCCGTTTCGGAATTCTGCCCGAGTTTATTGGGTTGCTGCTTCTGATGGTCGCTTGCGATGATCGGTTGAAATTACTTTTGAGTTTTGGGGGTCCTCCTCCAAGTTATGACCCTAGTTTCCGATTACGGGGAAATGAAAATTTTATATTGTGTTCGAACACATGAGGCTGCCTACATTTTCCCTCTTAAACAGGAATCAGGTGAGACGCAGTTCATTTATTTCATATAGGAAAACAAAAGATTACACATAGTAGTGCTTGACTGCATCCGAGTTTATTGGTTTTGGCCAAAATTTTCCATCCATTTCTGCAAGTGTGAGGGCTCCTCTTGTCAGAACTCGATGAACCATTTATGGAACCTGCTAATTGGGAGAGAATTTCCCTTTGGCTTCATCTCGATGCGTGAAAATCTTCTTTAAAATGAGCTTCCCTGGTGTGAACCGTCTTGGTTTGACGCTTTTGTTGAAGGCTCTGGACATTCTATTATGATAAAACTGACCGTGGCAAATTGTGTTCAGTCTCTTTCCATCTATAAAAGCTAGCTGCTCGTAACAAATCTCTACCCACTTTATATCGTCGAGCTCGATTTCTTGTATGATTCTCAAGGAAGGAATTTCTACTTCGGTAGGAATGTCTGCTTCTGCCATATACCAACATGTACGGGGTTGTACCTGTTGATGTGCAGACTGTGGTGGGATACCCCAATAAAGCATATGATAGTTTCTCGTGCCACTGTTTATGCTTTTCTATCATTTTCCACAATATCTTCTTGATGTTCTTGTTGACGGCTTCTACATCTCCCTTCATCTGAGGTTTGTAGGCTGTAGAATTCTTGTGTTTGAGCTTGAAGGTTTCACACATGGCCTTTATCAAGTCACTGTTGAGGTTGGAACCATTATCAGTAATGATTGATTTAGAATCCTGAATCGACTAAACAATACGGTCGCGGACAAAGTCTGCCACTACTTTCTTAGTCACTAATTTGCAAGATGCTACTTTGACCCATTTGGTAAAATAGTCAATTGCCACTAGGATGAATCTGTTCCCATTAGAAACGGCATGTTCGATTGGTCCAATAACATCCATTCCCCACGCAGCGAACGACCATGGTGAGCTTGTGGCATTATACTCAATTGGAGGTACCCTTATCATGTCTATATGTACTTGACAGCAATGGCATTCTCGAACGTACTGGATGCAGTTCGTTTCCATAGTCATCCAAAAATAACCATCCCAGAGTATCTTCTTGGCTAAGACAAAATCGTTCATATATGGACCGCATGTCCCGACATGACTTTCCTCTAGAAATTTATATTCTTTCTTTGCGTCGACACACCTAATAATCCCAAATCAGGAGTCCTCCTATATAGGATTCCTATACTGCTAAAGAAATTGTTGGCCAACCTTCGAAGTGTGTGCTTTTGGGTTGGGTATTCTCCTTTTGCCAAATATTCCATGATGTCATAAAACCATCACTTTCTATCTGTTTTTCTTCGCATGAGCACAGTACGCTGACTGGTCATAGATCTTTGCCAAAATAGTATCAATGAAGTTTGTATCTGGATGTTGTATCATGGACGATAGGGTAGCCAATGCATCGGCAAACTCATTCTGAACTCTGGGAACATTCTGCAACTCTGTCTTGTGAACCTCTTTCTTAACTCCTGCACATGGTGTAGATAAGAGATTATCTTGGAGTTCTTGGTTGCCCGTTCTTCTCAGACCTGATGTATAAGCAAGTGTAAATCCTCAATTAGCTAAACTCTTGGATGCTCTTTTCAATTTCCATCTTGAGCCCTAATATACATGCCTCGTATTTGGCCATATTGTTGGTGCAAGGAAACCTGAGTTTGGTAGATACCGGGTAATGCTGACCGGTTTCAATACTAGGACCACTCCAATGCTGACTCCTTTGAAATTTGCTGCTCCATCGAAAAACATTATCCACTCGTCATAGGATTCTGCAATATCTTCTCCTATGAATGATACCTTTTCATTTGGAAAATACCTTTTCAGGGGTTCGTATTCTCCGTCCACAGGGTTTTAAGAAAGGTGATCTTCCAATGCATGTCCCTAGATTGCTTTCTATGTGATGTAGACAATGTCAAATTTATTGAATAGGATTTTCCACTTGGCTAGCTTGCCAGGGGCATGGTCTTCTGAAAGATGTACTTTAAAGGATCTATCCTCTATATGATATATGTTGTGTAGGCACAGAAGTAGTGCCTCAGCTTCTGGGCCACCCGAGTTAGAGCACAACAGGTGCATTCTAACAGAGAATACCGAGCCTCGTATGGAGTGAACTTCTTGATGAGGTAGTAAATGTCATGTTCTTTCTTTCCTGTCTCATCATGCTTCCCCAGCACGCGGCCGAAGGAACCATCTAGCACTCTGATGTAGAGCAGCAAAAGTCTACTTGGCTTAGGCGAGACTAAGACTGGCGGTGTTGACAATTACTCCTTCATTATGTCGAAAGCTTTCTGGCATTCATCGATCCACTTGGTTGCGGCATCCTTTTTCAACATCTTGAAGATCGACTCACATATAACTGCAGATTGTGCTCTGAATCGGCTAATGTAACTAAGTCTCCCCAAGAAACTCATTACGTCTTTCTTGTTCCTCGGCGGTGGTAATTCTTGAATGGCTTTGATCTTTGATGGATCCAGTTCTATTCTGCGGCAACTCACAATAAACCCAAGCAATTTTCCAGCTAGAACCCCGAATGCACACTTTGTGGGATTCAGTTTCAAGTTGTATCTTCTCATTCTGTTTAAAAGTTTCCTCAGATCTTCCATGTGATCAGTGGCTTTCTTGGACTTGATAATGACATCATCCACATATACTTCGATCACTTTGTGTATTATATCATGGAAAATGGTAGTCATGGCCCTCATGTAGGTGGCCCCCCCATTCTTTTACCCGAATGGCATCATCTTGTAATAGTACATCCCCCACGGCGTAATGAAAGCCGTTTTCTCAACATCTTCTTCATCCAGCCAGACCTGATGATAAGCAGCAAAACGATCCATGAATGATTATAATTCATGCTTGGCGCAAATGTCAATCAGGTGTGTATGTTTGGCAAGGGGAAGTCGTCTTCTGGACTGGCCTGGTTAAGGTCCCGGTAGTCGACATAGACTCTAACCTACCCATCTTTCTTTGGAACTGGCACAATGTTGGCTAACCATGTCAAATATTCAACTACCCTGAGAGCTTTAGCTTTGACCTTCTTAGTGACTTCTTCTTTGATTTTCAAACTCATATCTAGCTTGAATTTTTTGAGCTTCTATTTTACCGGTAGAGATGTCAGATCAGTCGGCGGTTTGTGTGCCACAATAGATGTACTCAGACTAGTCATGTCGTCGTACGACAAGGCGAATATGTCCTCATATTCTCTTGGAAACTCCGTTTATTCTTCCTTTTTTGATGGTAACAAATGAATGCTCATTCATATTTTTTTGATGTTCCTACATCTCCCTGGTTAACAATCTTAGTCTCGTCCAGGTTGGACTTAGGACTGTTCTCAAAATTCTCAACTTCTTTATTAATATCTTCCGATTATATTATCTTACTCTGAATCTATGTCCGTTTGTTGCATTGTCCCGTTACATGCATTGGTTCATCAAGATAGGTAATAGTAATGCTGTACAAGTAAAGTAATGAAAGAAAATAATAAGAGTAAGATTTATAAGGGAAATTGAAATGCTTTGATAAATTCCATAATTTTTTTTAACATCAAAGCTCTTTCTTGCAAAAGTTAAAAATACGAAAAGAAAGTAAACTAGTAAAATATTGCATGATGCTTGTTCAACCTTGCTACCCCGAGGCTCGCCGAGCTCTGGTGGTTCTGATAGTACAGTTATTGAGGCATGCCCCTCTGCTCACAACCTATATGGAAGGGCCTTCCTCCCCCTCCTCCTCAGAATGACACAAAAATCCATGTTATCGTCTTCTAGGAACAAATTCCTCATCCCGGCATGTGCTTCCTCTTATTCTGACCCGTAGACAACATGGGCCGATTGGAAAGTATGCTCCAGATGGGGTATTGCCTGCTCAAGAGGATAGTAAGGACCACGCCATGGTGGCGACCAGTAGTTATATTTTTTCCAGGTGTACTCATACCTCAATCTCAAAGTGGTTCCATGTTACTTGAGCTTGATAGGCTTAGCGATTCCTTGGAGGTTTTTTGCCAAGTACCTTGCCATGTTTTCAATCTTGTTATCCTACAATTTTTCTTGATCAACAGCTTTGACTCACTCTATGTGGTGGTAAGTTTCCTCGCCTATCCATTTTCTGCCTCCTATTGTCGGAATGGTCTGGGGACTGTATATAGGATTACTACCGTCACTGTGAATGATTACTTATTAGTGATTCCACTCAAACTTCACTACCTGGTGCAGTGTTGATGCTACAGCTCCAACGGCATAGATCCATAGTCATCCCAACAATAGATTGTAAGATGCCGGTACATCTATCACTTGAAAATCAACATCAAACCAAGTAGGCCTCATTTGCAAACACAAGCTAATTTCCCCAGTAGACCGCTGGGATCCGTTGAAAGCTTTAACATTGATAACCCCGTCCTTGATGTCGTGCAGTCCCTTTCCTAATGTCCTTAATGTTACCAACGGAAAAATGTTGAGGTTGGACCCTCTGTAAATCAGGATCCTGGTGATAAAATAATCATCGCACTACGTGTGATGTGAAATGGCTAGTTTTGACTCAACCCTTCTGGCGGCGGCTCATCTTTCTGAAAAGAGATCTTGTGACTTTCCAATACCTGGCCTACCATTTTTTCCATGTCTATGCAGATGATGTTACTTGGTACATATGCATCACTCAACACTTTTAGCAAGGCATTATTGTGTACATCCAAGCTTTGTAGTAAAGCAAGGAAAGAAATTTGTGCCAGTGTTTCGTTCAGCTTATCAATGACTGAGTATTCTTTGGATTTTATCTTTCTCCAGAGATCGTCTGACCCAGCTTCAGTGAAAGTCAACCAATTAGAGGCCTTCTTACTCGACTCCTCTAAATGCTCCGAGGTGCAAACCCTTCCGGTCTTGTTTTACCCTGTGCCGTAACAGTTTCCCCAAAGTTGACCTTCCGTTTACCTCTAGCCTCAGCTGTGTAGTCTCAATGTATGGCATTCATGTGGAATGGTGTTATTTCCACTAGAATTGGCGTGGCTATCTTTTCTCCGGACGGAGCAAGTCCCTTAGGCGGTAAAACTGCAACTTTAAAGGGTGTAGGTGTGTTTGCTGGTGACATAAACTCAACCTCAATCGGCGCTGGGGTATTTGTAGAGGATGGTGCTTTAAAATCGAGTGGCATGAACATGTTTACCTCGGCGTCCCCATAATGCTGAATCCGGACCACCATCGGATTGAATGTGACTACTGGCTTCTTTGGATCGTCTCCCTCTGTGATTAAACTGATCGATTCCCTGGGGTCCCTGTCATACTCTAACTTGGGCCCTTATTGTATAGTATTACAGACATTTGGAGCAGGTTCCATTGCTACAATGATCTTATTGTCAATCAAAGTCTGAATCTTATCCTTCAGAGAGCGGCATTCATTAGTGGTATGCCCTTTCATGCCGGAGTAGTATACACATGATTTATTTGGGTTGAACTACTAAGAAGGGTTTTCTGGGTTTATGGCAAGGATATGGGTGACATAACCAGAAAATTTGAGTATTTGGTACAGCAGATCAATTGGTTAAGCAATGGTGATATACTGTTTAGGAGGTCTGCGGTCGAAATTTGCTTGAGGTCTAGGGAAGTTTTAATGTGGGGGATGTGATTGATTATGGGATGGTTGGGTGTTGTATGCGTGTTAAACATGTGCTGGTTGGGAGTATTTTGGTGAAGTGGGCTAATATGCGGGAGGTGGAGATGACTGATAAGTGGGTGGTAGAGTATGATAAGAGGGCGAGGGTGCTTGGTAATTGGGGGTAGGCTAATATGTGATTGGAGGTATTGGGTATGTTTGGTATTTGTTAGGGGATTTGGTTCTATGAGCAATCATTACAGCGCTTACATCCAATTTCTTGGATGTACCACCAGACTGTAAAGCCTTATTGGTAGCTTGCAAGGCTTCGAAAATCGTAACCTTACGACTCTTGATGCCTTTGTTTATCCTCTCTCCTAGCTTGATGATGTTAGAAAATCTGTGATTCTCGATCAGCATTAGCCTCTCATAATACTATGGGTCCTAGGTCCGAATGAAGAATTTATTCATTTTCTCTTCATCTAAAGCAGGCCTAACCATAGCAGCTTCTGACTTCCATCGAGTAGCATACTCACAGAAGGTCTCTATAGGTTTCTTCTTTAGGTTTTGAATATAGAACACATCTGGCGTATTCCCCGTGTTGAACCTGAGTGTGTCTATAAAATCAAACACAATGCTTACACAATTTGACCAGTTCTTTAGATCTTGGCTTATGTACCAAGATAAGGCGTCTTTCATCAAGCTCCTCATGAAGAGCTTCATGCAGATCTTCTCGTCTTCTCCCACACCAACCAGCTTGTTACAGTTTGTTCTCAAGTGGACCCTAGGATTCCTGTACTATTAATCATTTTAAACTTGGGAGGTTTGTACTCCTCGGACAGCTCGACATCAGGTTGTATCCAAAGATCTTGATAGTTTAGTCCCTCAATTCCCTTACTATCTTCAATGCCTTGAATTCTGCTAGTTAGCCTTTTAAGTTCTTCGACCAGATTTCTGATGAGCAAGTCCTTGTCATAAGACTCAGATGTGCTTGAGATGGGCTGGGTGGAGTATGGCACAGTTTCCACGTAGATGGTGTGGCATTGGTCATTTGTGGAGTTTGGGGTTCTGGGATGATTAGTGAGGTGTTATTGGAGGTATGGCAAGTATTGCACTGGTGGTGAGGAGCGGGATGGTTTTGTTACTTTGGGATGTTTTATGGAGGTACATGATTCTGAGTAGTTGGGAAAGTTACCTCTAGAGTGGTGAGGGAAAGTGACAAGCTTGCCAAATTCTAGACTTGATCAAGTTCTTCCTGAAATTGCAACAGCTTATATTCTTGTTGGGATGCATTTTCCTTAGGGACTAGAGTGCCATGAGTGACCTCTACCCGTTTAGTTGAGTTGTTCAAGTCATCCATCTTTCATTTTTTTTGTGTCTAACAGGACTGGGATGAGTAGTAGGTATGGGGCCCCTGGATCTCATAAAATATGATGATGTTGCTAGAATTCACGATCTAAGCTTTAGGGAGGGAAATAAACAAAAGTAACAACAAAAAGGTAAGAAGTTAGTGTGGATCATTTGAAAAAATGTTGCGATATTTATACACGTCGTGCTGAAATATAAAGCGCATCCTAATTTTAGGGACCTCATTATGCCCGAGGTAGGCCTAGAAACAAGTTTATTTGGAGAACTTAGAATGCTAAATGCCTCATTTCATTGATAAAAAGTAGACGAATCCAAAAATGACACTAATTAATAAGGAATAAAAATCACTAAAGGCCATTGGCCTTATTACATTTTATAAAGTGGAATTGAGATTCATATCTATTTCGTACGAGAGGGACCTTCCCCAGATTCGACATCATTGACTCCATTTAACAACTTCCCTCTCTTCTACAGTCCCAGCAGCAAGTAGGATCTGGCCAGATGTCCGCCTTTATTTCCTTCAGCAGTCCAATAGTCTTCGACCCTCATCAGAAACTTCTTTTCAATTCTACTATATATAGCTCCAAATAGACCAACCTTTTGTTGGCGCTGACGGCCATATCATTCCATTGTTTAATTAGTTTTAGATTAGCTTCCTATGTCTCACGGTGCTCGCTTTCGTATTCTTAGATTCTCTTGCACAGATGGTTGTACTTGACCTATATTTCGGCCTTTTCATCTATTATCCGGTTACCTTGAACAAACCCGGGTTCACCCAGACCATTATGGTTATCCTCCAACCAACCTGAATAATAGGGATCACAACCCGTGTGGTATCTGATTTGTTCGATGGTGTCCCTTGCCATGACGATTTTGCAATGCATATCTTTAGCCTAGCACCTGTAAGGGCTATTATCATTCTGGGAATCAGCCTGGAAGTGACTCATCTTGTTAACCCTTGGTATAACCTGCTTCATACCCGCTTGTCTCATACCCAAAGAGGTGGGTACGGGTACGTTCTTCTTAAGCCAATCAATATTAGGAAAGGTGCATCCCTGGATTGGACAATGAACTCCTCAGTTGGGAACCACTCGAACATCCATTGTACTCGATCCTCAGTCACATTTTTGAAGAGTTCGACCTATTCTCTAGCATTCTCCAGTTGGGTGAATATGTTGGTCATGTAATTAATTCGCATTGGGTGATGAAAAATGATATGATCATCCCAGTCCCTTTGATGGAATTCATGTCGGTACTCACCCTTTTGGAGATGTTCCGCGAGCCAAAGTTGAAGTAGAAGATTACAACTCTCAATGTTTTTGGCTCCTTGTTGACACTTTTCTAAGGCTCGGTATATTTCTGCAATGATCATTGGTACAAGACCGAATGGTTTTCCATTAATCCCTTCCATTAGAGTTTTGGTGACTATAGTTAGCCTGGTATGCATCCTCGCTTTCTTCATTGGAAATACTATCATCCCCAAGAAATAGAAAATGAAGACAAATACCCTTCAGTAAATATGCCCTAATGATGTAAGGGTGAACTAATCAGGATTAGTATGGTATGATTTGCTATGACTGTATCGCTCGTACAAGTAGTCAAAGGGAATGTATTGACTCTTCCAATCATGTCAAGTATGGACTCTTCTTTAGACCCATCATTTTGAGAAAACCTCTGGCGTTTTCCACGGTATACCAGCTAGTCCTCCTATTTCTTGAGTAGGGGTGGCATCTCAATGTCTCCGAAGCGGAACATAGACCGATCACAATCCTAGAATAGAGTAGCAACTTCTTTTGTTGTTGGGTTGAATTTCCAAGAGGGTAGGTTCCCTAAATATTTTTTGATGAGCGTCTGATCATTGGATTGAAAATCCTTCCATCAGCTTAGCAGTTTGGGGTGGATGTTGGTGACTATAGAAAATCTGGGGACCTCGTGCCTCATGTTTCTACAAGACAAAGGGTAAGGCCCTTACCCAGACAAGACTCGACTATCAAATATCAATAATTGGAATAGAAACATATATGTCTTACTTAGTCATAATACGGACAACATTATTGACTCAGCTAAGTATGACCATGATGCATGCAAAGATACAAATAGTATGGTTTCTATGGGGTATTAGACCGGTACCCTTGAGCGGACAACTCATGAGGGAAAGGCGCGGAACTGTCGGCTACACCGTTGATCGACTAGTTTTACCGTAAATATGCTTTTGCTGGGAATAGGGGGTGATAATAGCGGAAGAGTGCTACCACTAATTATAAGCGTTGCTATGGTATTTTGTTTCGCACAAATGGAATATGATATTGAAAACATGCAGTTGCAATAAATAAAACAAGCTGCCACGTATTTGCACGTTCATAATAATAATTACAATAATCTAAAACAGTAATTAAGGAATGCAGTAAAGGAAAGTAGTAAAAGAAATAAGGGAAAGAAACTAAAAGACAAGTCAGTTTCGTAGTAGAAGAGGAAATTAATTGCTTAAAGGAATTAAAAAAGTAAAGGCATATAAGAAATGTAAAGTCATAGTGATAGCTTGGAATGGTAAAAGCCTAAAAAAAATCCCCAACAGAGTTTCCATGTCGTCGCGCCCCTTTTTTTTCTCGCAAAATTGGGTTTTTGACATTAGGATGGACAACTCGTTCCCTTTTGGGAATTGGGTTTAAGAGAATTGAAGAGTCGTCACCTAATGATTTAAGTGCATTCGGACACTAAGAAGGGTTATGTTTGGATAACTAGAGAATGGGCAAGGGCTTGAAATTATTCTGAGGGGAAGGTGTTAGGCACCCCTCAGAATCGACTAGTGTGGTACCTGGCCAAGCTATTGTTTTGACTTAAGGTACAAATAACACAAAAGCAAGCATGAACCAAAATAAGAGGGAATTTGCATGCAATGATCATAAATAAACAAAATCAACACGTAACTGCAAAGAACAAAGGGAAGGGTCCTAGGTTTATCAATAATATGGATCACGTCAATGAAATACCCGATAATCACTCCTCAGAGAGGGGATACACGTGGTATTAACATACCAGTCATCATATCCATATCCAGTCTTTCCCACCCTATTAAGGTATTAAAGCGCGGAATACTCTCGGTTTCTGATTGCATGCTATTACCCGCCCTGATCCTATCGGTCTCGGAGGTATTAAGACTACTAATCCTAATAGGGAGGGATTTTAGGTTGGTTGCAGTTTCAAAAGAAAAAATTCTAGGGCGACAAACACAACACATATAGCAGGTTTGGGGGAAGCATATAAAAAAATGGAAGGCTCAAACAGACCTCCTTTAGGCAAAGAAAAACATGTAGTTAGCATGACTTGCATGTACTATTTAGGATCTGATTTAATACTGAATGTGGAAGAACTCAAAGATTGGGGTAGACTGATTTACTACATACTTCAGCTAAGAAGCCTCAATTAAGCCTGCCTACTGGTTGTAGTGAATAAAATCTGATTCAGTTTATAGCTTATTCTAAGGCTTGCCAAAGTGTTGGACGGAAACCAATAGGCATGATAGCTACTGATTTAAGAAATAAGGAAGAAATCTGATTGCAGAATTGTTTAGGAAAAAAAAGATGCCAGTTTAAAGCGGGTTTTAGCAGAAGAACACAAGTTTTGTAATTGGTAATGCATTACTACTAATAGTTTAAACTTACCAACTAGTGAGGCGATTCTGATTTTATTAGAACCCCTATAGGCATGCTTTCTATGTGTTTGCCAACTTAAAACATCGTTATAGACATAGAAGAATACAAAAATTGTACAATATGATATCTAAGCATTGCGTGATATCTGATTACTAATAAGACCTATAGACAAGTTTTCCCAGTGAAAAGTTGGTATGGAAGAGTCAGAAAGGACATATAGGAATATTTTGTACGTAGATGTACAGAAGCTATAGAAATAATATCTACTTGAAAGTGCAGGATCCCTATAGCCATGGCATCTAAATGAGAATGTTTAAGTTCATATAGTCAAGGCATCTAAATGAGAATGCTGAGATTCTCATAGCCATTGTAACTATTGAGAATGCGGAAATGCTTATAGGCATGGTAGCTAAATGAAAAATGCAGAAAATAGAGATTCTTATAGGCAAGTTATCTACACTTTTACATGCATGGTTATCCCTCCCCTTTCACTAACCATTCCCAAAAGGTTTTATTACAAGTTATTATAGTCCACGGAAAAGAAAAGACATCAGAAATTGAAAATTATAACAAATGAGGGCCTAATTTAGACTTCATGTCTGATTCATGAAGTAAACCAACTCTAATGATCGTGTTCCAAAGCTTTTATCTCATCTGGGTATGTCAAAGCTCCCTAAGAGTTTCATAAGAACTCAAGGCAGTGCTTATACCCAAATGTATTACGATATTAAGCCATCGTGCAGTATGGAAGGGCCACCCCTCAGGAGTCCAAGTTCAGAGGGAGCTCAAGGTCCCAAGGCAAGGCTCAAAAGAGGGGGGCAAACTTAGTGACTAAGAGAGAGAGAGAGTTCAAGTGAAGAATTATAAAAGGGGAAAAGAAGAAGGGAAACAATACACATAGGGATATCGGGAATGGGAGTTTGCAAGATCACAAAAAGAGCAAAGCCGGCTAATGGGCATATTTAGCTGTGAGATATGCTGGCACACCCTCCAGCCTGTTTAGAGGTTAAGGCCCCAATGGTTCAAAACTCAGTTCATGGACAACAATCCATATTGCCATGCACTAAGTCACCACTCAGAAACATACATAAGGGTAATGGGATAGGGATCCAAGGTTCACATTAGAAATAGACAGTAGAACATAGGCATACTAAATTGAATGTCAAAATCTATAAGAAACAATAAAATAGACATGGATACAAAGACTGTAAGTAAACACATTGGGGTGATGCTGACATACCGATTTCAAAGAAGTAAGTAGAAAAAGCAACAGTCTTGTAAATGCCATAGTTAAAATAGGAAGATAGAATACTAAAGTGTGAGTTCAGAAGAGATTGTAAAATGATGAGGTTTGAAGTGTGTGATTGTTAATCGTGTCTTTGTGAAAAAGAAGGGTCATGTATTTATAGTGCAAAAAGTAGGCAGAAATATGGTAAGAATATATTTAAAACACTGATTTTTAATCAATTATACAAAGCTCCCTTTAATTCAGGGATTCGGGTTCAAACAGGTATAAGCCAATTATGGGAAGAAATTAATAAACCCTTTGTGTAAAGCATGAAATTAAGGGAAAATACATAAAGGTTATTCGGGGACAGGGTTTTGAAATACACGATTGTACAATTTATGGAAAGAAAATCAATTAACAGCCAAGAAATCAGAGGTTAGAGATTTGTTGTGAATGAACCGAGTAAGAAAGATAGAAACGGTTTTAACATAAGGGAAATCAACAATAAATCAATTAGACTTATTTATATGGAATTTTGAGTTCAACACAAGTTGAAAGCCCTTTTAGAAAGATTCATCATATATAAAAAGCATACAGACATGTTAAGTATGAATGAATATTATCATTCCATTGTGAAATTAGTAGAAAATCCAGTAGCAGAGTTTAAGAAAAGGTCAGAGTCATATGAAAACAATGAAGTCCAAACTCAATTCAAAGACCCGAAGTAGTTTGAAAGAGTTAGGGGTTCTAAAAATAAAATCCTAGTTCAAGCAAACCATAAAGCGAAGATGAGAGGGCAATTAATTGAAATAAAATCATGTTTAGAAGTTTCAGAGAAGAACATGCTTCTTCATCAACAGAACTCATGAGAAAATATGATAGCAACGTAACATGTGATCACGGTAGAACAAATACTGATAAGAACAGTAGAAGAAGCACGCTAAAGAGGTTTTCTAGAAGAAAATTAAACATGGATCAGTAGAAGGCAAACAAAGAAACTTAAGAAAATAGTAGGAAAATACAATAGAGGAACACAAGAACATCGGAAAAGTATAGCAGAAAAGCATATAGGAAAACTCAGTAAGATAAACATATAAGAACATGGTAAAAAAAATTTAGTAGAGAAGTCTGCGAGACCACAGTAAGAGAACCATAAAAGAGATGATACAAAAAAACAGTAGAAGCAAACACACGAATAACAAATGAAAGATCATAACAACACTTAAGCCATTTTTAGAAATCCCTAGATCGAAAAGAAAGGTTTCTGAAAGCATATTATCAAAAGAAAAGTTAGGGAAATCATTTCAAAAACTCAAGGAGAGCACAGATACACAATGAATCTATGTAAATCGGAGAAAACCTCGAATCCTTAGGGTTTTTAAAGAACCATAGAATGAGAAAGCCTTTAAAAGGTCACCGATCCGAGATGGAGAGGTCAGAACCAGGCTCAAACAACCACAGAGTGCCGGAGAAAGGCCCGCAATGGCTTTGGGGCATTGAATCAGCAAAGGTATGCGCACAAACCTTCGAGATGTAGCGTTAAATCTTCAAGTATCAGGTATGTAAGAGCAAGGAAAGGTGAGTTTTAGACTCCCATGGCCTAAGAATCCATGGATTCCGGTGGGTTTCACGGTGGAAGTGATTAGGATTCAGAGAAGGCGTGAGAGAATTTGAGGGGTGAAGGGATTCGAAGGCAGCATCTCAAGTGAAATGGTCAGGTTGAGGGGGTTTGAAAAATTAAAAAAGAAAGAAAGGATCGTGGCCGCTGATAGAAATATGATCGACGACCTGGGTTCATTGCAGATCCGTGCGGGTAAAATGAATGGGTCGGGGGTCGGGTAACTTAGAAATACGGCCGGGTAATTTGAAATTGAAATTGGAGTTAAGTGGAGGGAGAGGGGGGGGGGGGGCGTCGATTTGGGCTAAAATTGAAATGAAATAGGTCTAGATTTTATATAACCACTATTCTTTTTTATTTCATAAAAATAATAAAATAATTTCTAAAAATAAATTAAATGTGCTAATATTTAATAATATATCAATATTAGAGAAAAAAATACTGGAATCAAATTGTAATTATAAACACAATTAATTCTTAAAATAAGCTAATATTATAATTATATACAGTTTAACTTTAAAAATACTAAATAAATTTGTAAAAATATGTAAAAATTACCTTAGTTATATTTTCGGATAAATATAAGAATAAAATAAATTAATCACCAAAATGATAATTTGAGAAATAATTATTGGTTTTTTACTGCTAAAATAGGGCAACAACTTAATTAAACTTTTTTTAAAAAATTAAGAAAAATATTAAAACACTTGGACATACCTATATATGCATATACATGCTATTTCGAAAGCATTTTATATATAAAAATAATACAGAGAAAATTGTGTATCAACAATGGTATGATTCGGAGATGTGTGCCGGAAGAAGAATAGATATGGATTCTGGAGGCTTGCTACTTTTCACCGTATGGTGGTCATCATGGTGGAGAACGACTACAAAGGTTTTGACTTGTGTATTCTATTGGCCTACCCTTTAGAAATATGCTAGTGTGCTTGTCAATCATTGTGATTAGTGATATTCTATGCTCCTTTTTGCTTAAATTTTGGACTAAAATGTGTATAAGTATTCCCAAAAGATAAATTTTTGTGCTTGTTTGGTAGTGTTTGGTCAAAAGGAGACAAAGATGTCTACCAGCTCAAAATGAGTAAAACCTGCACAAGTTCAAAGCCAAGTCTAAGCAGCTATACCGTGGAAAATCCACCGCGGCCGCAGAAGATCCACCATGACTACGGTCCTTTTATTGCGGTCCACAGTGAAAAGGTTCACAGAGAAGCAATTTGAGGCATGCAAGTTACCGTGGTCCATGGCGATTTTATGTGACCGTGGTACCCCTACCATGGCATCGATCCTTTTACTGTGATACGTGTAGAGGAGATTCAGAGATCCTGGAGTCTAAGCTAAACCTGAAGACCGCGGTCTACGGTTGATATACCACAGCTGCAGTAGCCTTACCGCTGTAGCCGTCCATTTTCAGCTGTCAGCGATACCTCCACCAGGGAAATTTTTGTTTGGAAAATTAGGCTGTGTATAAATACTACTTTTTCACATTTTTAGGTCATCATATTAGTAGGGAGCACATAACGACGACTTTTAAATATTTTGAAGAATTTACTAGCTAGTTTATCAGTTTTCATTGTTTCTTATCTTGTAATTACAATTTATGGATTATTCTTTATCTCAATCTATGATTTCTGCTTCAATTATGAGTAGCTAAACCCTAGCTAGGGTTGTGGCTCAACACTAGTGTGGGTATTTAATGAGTCTTTTGTTTTGGGATTAGATATTAATGGGTGATTTTTATTTGGATTGATTTATTCACTCTATGTTGAATTAGTAGTTCAAAACACCAATTGTGCCTTTTTGACTTAGGCTCTTCTTGGAAAAGAGAGCTTAAGTCTAGAAAATTCAACAAGAAATTAGGGATTCAAGAGATTGATAGCCCCAATTAAAGGGTTAACCCTAGAGATAGTAATACCCAACTTGAGCTAACATTGCTTGCACAATTGAATACCTAATTGGGCTTGAGAAAGCCAATTAAGGCAAACTCACTCTTACTATAGACAAGTGTAGAGAGAGTAGCTTCGTGCATTGGCTATATCAATATCCCAACTATAACATTATTACCTGTTAGATGCTTACCTAGGAGTAAGTCACTTCTCTAGTACGTCATATACATGTTTGGATATAATTCCATATGTTTAGTGCATTAATTACTTTACGTTTTGATGTTTTAATGCTAAATTATATTATATTTATGCTTAATTGAGTTTGAGCTTTAATCGGTAGTTTCTTGCGCTAACGGTGTATTTTAAACCTTGTAGAAGTGATTCCGAGCTATATAGATGCTATGGAATGAATTCAAATGATTGAAAGCTTTGAAGTATGAGTAAATGCTCAAGGAATTAAGTCAGGATCGTGTTTGGGGGTAAACATTGATAGTTAAGAACAAATGAAGACTCTAGTAGGCATATTGCACACTGTTGAGTAAAATATACATAACGTTTTGCTCAGATCTCCATTTAGACTCCACAAAATATGGTTGGAAATCTAACTCAAAGGGATACAACTTTCATATTTTATCTTTTTCCAATTTCTAAATAGAACAAGGTGAAAAGGGCACGTCAATAGCGCGGCCACACTCAGGTCGCGTTATTCAGGCAAAATACTGGCCACTAGCGCGGCCGTGCTAGTCAAACCCGAGAAAAGTGTCCTTTCTTACATTGGATAAGGTATGTTTCGGACCAACCCTAATTAGTATATATACATGGAAAAATAATATTTTGGGAGGACGTTTTAGAGTGGAAAACACAAGCATAGAACCGCCGTGGAGTCTGGAATTCATCAAGTTTCATCTTTTCTTCCACCAACATAGTACTTTTTATGTTTCTTTATATGATTTGTTATCTTGCTTTAATGTCTATGTGGAGCCTACCTTCACGTTCTAGGATTGTGGTTCTTTCATGACTATTGTTATTCGGGTATTGATTTTGATTTCTTAGTTTATCATATTGATTTATTTATTTAATCCTGCACTTAAATTTTTGATTTCTTGCTCACCAATTGAATTCGATATACGAATCTGGAGTTGAACTCGAAAGTGGGAATTCTATATTGCTTATAGGATTGAGTAGAGAAACTTATTGAACCTGGGCATCGTGGAACAGATTTGCGGTTAGGATAGATATATACATAATTACCTTGCTTAGTTGATTTACAGGAATTATAAATGTGTTCTTGTTGATCCTAACTTCATAGATATATAGGCGTTAGGTTAGCTTGAATAGGCGAGTACGAACTCAAAAAATTCTTATGAGCAATATTAACCCCGTCAACCAATAAACTAGACAAATTACTTAGTCAATTCAATTGAAGAATACAATAGGAATGTTAGATAGCCTATTACCCTAGATCGTTTTCATTATATTGATATCATACAAATCTTCTCTTTCTCGGTCCAAAGTCCTTTAATTATTTTTATTTATTTTAATTAGTCTAGAATTAAATTCTTCTAGGTTTAATTCTCGTATAGATAATTATGATAGTCTAATTTAGTTAATAGTTAATCACAAGCCCTCGTGAGTTCGACTTCCAACTTTTAGTCACATTATTATTTGACGGCTACGTATACTTGTGTGTACATTTGGCCACAACACTTACTCATTTATATAACCCTAAAAAATATCTACTTAGTTTAATTTTGTGCATCATTAGTATATAAATTAGAATATTAAAAAAATCAAAGCATGTTTGGAAGTGTAAACAATTACATCGCGCATTGCTAGTTTAGATAGGAACCTCATTTCAAACTTATTCTAGCTCCTGTGGATTCGTCCCGATCTTCTCGGGTAAAAGTTACATCGACTGATCTTCCACTCGACAGTGGCGTCGGGTTAGACCCGATCACATTTTAGCTCCGTTGCCGGGGAGCTAAATCATTTTAGCTATATATCTATCTAGTTTTGCATTTTGTTTTTATTTCCTTCTTGTTTACTAGCTTGGGTAATCATCAATTAAGGTTAAAACAAATTTGCAAACAATGCCATGCTTGGAGATATTCCATCGGGGGAGGAGGTTGATGATAATGGTTAGGATGAGGTACCGCTACTACCTCAAGGACAAAGGAGAGGCCGACATGCCAACGGCAATATTCCAAAACCTCCCCCGCCACCTCCAAGAGCTTTACCTCTTGTGCTTTCCAACTAGGGCTATGCTAGTGTAATTGTCCTACCCTGGATCCGGGCAGGAAATTTTCAAATTACCGACATGATGTTGACTTTGTTATAGTAGCGAGGGTACTTCACGAGAGCTCCCCATCAGAATGCGTACAAATACCTTAATGGCTTCGTTGATACCTATTAGGGTAGCAAGCAGACAAATGCATCATATCATTCATTGTGGTTGGGATTATTCCCTTTCTCACTTTGAGGGAATGCATTAGACTGGCTGGAGATATTTCCTAGCCATACCACCCATACATCGGATGAGTCGGCGGATAAGTTTATAGCAATGTTTTTCTTAGCAGTCACGTGGAGATTTTGAGGGATGAAATCATGATATTCAAATAGGAGCCTGACGAACCACTTCATGAGATATGGGAGAGATACTGGACTATGGTGAAAGAATGTCCAAACAATGATATGACCAAGGTAATAATAAAACTGACATTCTACCGTGGTATTAACACAATAAATCAATGTATTGTGAACCATCTCGTAGGGGGCAATTTCATGAACACACCATATGATTAGTATTATAATATATTGGACGAGATACTGGACACTTCCTCAGCTTGGCAAAGTCGAGCTATTGTGCCACAGGGTGATCCCACAGTAACTCACTTGCATAAAGAGCTCCACGACCATGGCCAAGCAATAGTGGAGCTAACAACAACAACGAACTAGTTAGGAAAGGCACAATTACAGCAGGTTCAAGCACCACGACAAGTAAAGGCTATGGAGGATGTCAACATGTAGTCAACAAAAGAAGACAAAAAGGTCAACAAACCCAAGGGAGTTAGGATCTATATGACCAAGATAGTGGTGGGTTCGATCAAGATGATGGGTATGATGAGCAGAATGAAGAACTCTAGCACGTGAACAATTATCTAGGCCAACGGGGCAATGTTTTAACCAATAACAACAATTGAGATCCCAAGGCAATTGGGGGAATCAAAAACAACAAAGGAATAGCAACTGAGGGAACAACAACCAAAATCATAACTGGGACAATTAGATCAACCAGGGTAACTAGAGTGGCAACAACAATAATGGGGCAGAAACAACAATAATGGGGCAGAAACAACAATCGGGTTGGTTGGAACAATATCAATCAAGGAAATCAGGGGCAAGGCTTTCAAAGGAGCCCGATGTATATACAACCAAATAACCCACTCCATTTCCATCCCAAGGTCATAGCTCATCAAACAATGAAATGGGGAGGATCAAAATGATGTTTGAATAGATGATGAAAAAGAGCGACGCCTTAGTGCCCAGTTGGCATCCCACAATACTTCAATCAGAAACTCGGAGGTTCAACATGGCCAAATATCACAATCCTTGAGACTCACACTAAGGGGGCTCTACCTTGTGATATGGTAGTCAATGAAAAGGGTGGGAACAAAACCGGGCATGCAATTGTGGTAACTAAAAGAATCGGTCGAGGCGGTAATGTTAATGCCTCAAAACAAAAGGAAAGTTTTAGCTATGAAGTTGAGTTGCACGAGGATGATATCATTTTCATTGCTGATAATTTGAATAATGAGTACTTGAATGAGGAAGTGAGGATTGATATCCAAGATTATATGGCAGAGACGCAGAATTACATGAACTCGTCTAGGGAACACGTAATAGACATGTCGAAAACAGTTATGCCTAAGGCCAGGGATCCTTTGCAAAGGCCTCCTCCACCTTACCCCCCAAAGGCTTGCAAAGCAAAAAAATGAGAATTAAGAAATTTATTAACATGATGAAGAGCTTATCAATCAATGTCCCTTTGGTGGAGGCTTTCGAACAAATGTCGGGTTACGCTAAGTTCATGAAAGACTTGGTGAAAAAGAAGACATCTATGTACTATGAGACCATCAAGATGACTCACCAAGTTAGTGCAATTGTACACTCAATGGCTCCAAAGCTAGAAGATCACGTCACTTTCACCATTCCATGCACCATTGGGAGTGCAAACTTGCAAAGGCACTATGTGATTTGGGAGCAAGCATCAATTTGATGCCTTAATCAACATTCAAAACTTGGTTATCGGGCGACCAAGGGGTAATTCAATGAGATTTCAAATGGAAAATAGAACAATGAAGAGGCCGTTTGGTATTATTAATGATGTTCTTGCCCAGGTAGACAAATTTATCTTGCTTGCTACATTTGTGATTCTCGACTGTGAGGTCGATTATATGGTGCCAATAATTTTTGGAAGACTTGTTCTTGCAACTGGGAAGGCATTGGTTGATGTGGAAGTGGGGAAACCACCTTCCGGGTGGGTGACGAAAAAATGGTTTTTCATGTGTACAAACCAATGAAGCAGCCAAATAGTAAGGAAGTATACTCTTTTGTGGATCTTGTCATGGAGGTGATCGTTGATGATACTTGTGCCATGATCAATGTGGAAGATCCTCTAGAAGTGGTATTGTTGAATCTTGATGTCAATGAGAATGAAACAAGGTGGAGTGTGTAAATGCTTTACATGGTATTGGGTCTTATTCTTATGAACCTTAAAAGTTCTCTTTGGATCTCGAGAATAGAATAACTCCCAGAACAAAGCCCTCAATTAAGAAACCTCTATTGTTGGAGTTGAAGCCTTTGACTCCATACCTCAAATATGATTTCTTAGGCCCTAGTTCAACTTTGCCAGTTATTCTTTCCTCTTGTCTTACTAACATACAAGTAGATTCCACATTGGCGGTGCTCAAAAAATAGAGGAAGGAAATTGGATGGACTCTAGCTGATATCCGGGGGATAAGCCCTGCCTTTTGCATAAACAAGATTATTCTTGAAGATGATGCCAAGCCCTCCATGGAACATCAAAAGAGGTCAAATGAGGTTATGCAAGAGGTTTTCTAAAAGGAGTTGATCAAGTGGTTGGATACAAGGGTGGTGTATCCCATCTTGGATAGTTCTTGGACTTTGCCGGTTCAACGTGTGTCGAAGAATGGTGGTATAACTGTGGTTACTGATGCACAAAATGAATTGATTCCAACCAAGACTGTCCCCGGATGGAAGGTGTGCATGGACTACCACAAGCTGAATAAAGTGTCCCGCAAGGATCAGTTTCCATTGCCTTCTCTAGACCAAATGCTAGATAGACTTGCTGGGCTTGCCTTCTACTATTTCTTGGATGAGTACTCTGGGTACAACCAAATTTTGATTGCTACAGAAGATCAGGAGAAAATTACCTTCACATGTCCGTATGGCATCTTTACCTTTTCTAGGATGCCATTTGGTTTGCGTAATGCACCAGCTACATTAGAGTGGTTTATGATAGCGACATTTACCGACCTGGTGGAGGAAATTTTTGAGGTTTTATGATTTCAGTGTATTGGGTTACTCTTTCGATGAATGTTTGAACAATCTTGACAAGATGTTGGCCCAGTGTGAAGAGATCAATCTTGTGCTTAGCTGGGAAAAATGCCACTTTATGGTCGAGGAGAGAATTTTCCTTGGCCATAAGATCTCGAAGCACGGTATGGAGGTGGACAAGGCTAGAATTAAAGTGATTTCAAGTCTTCTTACTCCTACCTCAATCAAGGGGTTAAGTGTTTTCTTGGGTATGCATGGTTCTATCAAAGATTCATGAAAGACTTTTCTAAGATAGTGAATCCTTTGTGCAAGCTATTGGAAAAAGATGCCAAGTTTGTCTTTAATGAGGGATGTATGCAAGCTTTTGGGATTCTCAAGTACAAATTGACAACCACTCATATTAATACCGCACCAAATTAGACCTTACCTTTTGAGCTCATATGTGATGCAAGCGATGTTGTGGTAGGAGCGGTTTTGGGTCAAATAGTGAATAAGATGTTTCACCTGGTGTACTATGCAAGAAAAATAATGCATGATGCGAAAGTGAACTACATGGTGATGGAAAAAGAGTTGTTGGAAGTTGAGTTCGTAATGGAAAAGTTTAGGCCTTATCTCATGGGTGTCAAGGTGATAGTTCATACTGACCATGCAAAACTCCACTACTTAATGGCGAAGAAGGATTCCATAGCTCGGTTGATGAGATGGATCTTATTGCTTCAAGAGTTTAACCTTGAGATTGTGGACTGGAAAGCATGTGAAAACCAAGTGGCGAACCATGATGGGAGGCTCCGTGATGTCCTCAAGATTAATGATTCATTTCCTGATGGGCAACTCCTATCTATGTCTATGAACAACATGCCTTGGTTTGCGGATATCGCCAATTTCCTTGTAACCAGTATTGTTTCATATTAACTCTCTTTTGCTCAAAGGAAGAAGCTTAAACGGGATAGCTTGGACTACTATTGGGATGAGCCGTACTTGTTCAAAGTTTGTAATGATGGTGCGATTCAGAGATGTGTTCCGGAGGAGGAGCAATTGAGTATTCTTGATTCTTGTCATTCCTCTCCATACAACGGTAATCATGGTGGGCGAGGACAATTTCAAAGGTGTTAATTCATGGTCTTTATCGGCCCACGTTGTACAAGGATGCAACTGAACTGGATAAGAAATGTGATGAATGTCAAAGAGCGCGTGCAATTTCAAAGAAGGATGAGATGCCTCTTACTACTCGAAGTTGACATATTTGATGTGTGGGGATTTGATTTCAGGGGTCTGTTTGTAAGCTCTTGTGGAAGCACCTACATTCGTGTGGCCGTTGATTATGTTTCAAAGTAGGTTTAGGCCGTGTCTTTACCCAACCACGAGGCCTAGAGTGTTGTTTCCTTTCTCAAGAAGAGTATCTTTACTCGATTTGGCACTCCTAGAGCAATCATTAGTGATAGAGGGTCTCATTTTTGCAATAAGGTATTTGAAACTTTGCTAGATTATTGTGTCAATCACAAGGTTTCTACCCCTTACCCTCCTCATGCTAGTGGGCAAGTTCAAGTCTCCAACATGGAGATAAAGAGTATATTGTTAAAGGCAATCAATGCAAATAAGACCAATTGGATAAAGATATTGGATGATACTCTGTGGGCTTGTATGACTTCTTTGAAGACTTTGATTGGTATGTCTCCATACCGGTTTGTGTTTGGGAATGTTTTCCATCTACCGATTGAGTTAGATCACAAAGCTATGTGGGCTTTGAGGAAGTTAAATCTTGAATGGGATGTGGCAGCAAATCTTTAAGTGGAGAATCTTAATGAGCTTGATGTGTTCCTGTTTCATGCCTTTTCTTGTTCATCCTAGAATAAGGACAAAATGAAGTACCTTCATGACAAGTATGCTCGTGGCAAGGAGTTCAAAGTGGGTGATTTGGTGCTCTTATTCAATTCCCGATTACGACTATTTTTGGGAAATCTTAAATCAAAACGAAGTGGAACTTTTGAGGTGGTGCTTGTGCTTCCATTGGTTGCTCTTGATTTGAAAAACAAAAATGGTGAGATCTTCAGAGTTAATGGGCACAGAGTCAAGCACTATCTTGTCAAGTTTGATGACAACCACATGGTGGCAGTGATCCATCTCAAGTGATTGATGGCAACCTGCATCGTGCAACGACGTTAAATCAAGTGCCTCTTAGGACGCAACACATGTATATTTCCTTTTTTTTCTTTGATTTTTCTTCTTAGTGTGGGGTTTACTTTTGAACTATCTAGTTGTGAGATATGTATAGGGATGTTTGATGCAGTGCAGGACTAATCTGGAAAAATTTGGCCCTCTCTGAAATTTGGACCGCTACCACGCTTGATTTTTTGCAGTCGTGATGGCCTCACCGTACAGGTAGAAATTGTTTGCGGTCACAGGTGCTAAAAGGTCTAAAATGAAGGTTCTCTGACGTTTCAACCGCTGCTGCGGTGCATTTTTTGCGATCAATGGTGTCTTACCACTGTCCAGAGCATTCTCCGCGGTTCGTGGTAGTATCAAGTAACAACTCTTCTGAACTTCACAGATACAATCAGTGGTGCATTTACCGTTGTGGTGGTAGGTAAGATTGTGTGGGTCCTAGGGTTTTTCTATAAATAGAGCCTCAGGACCCCTTTTACACTTTTCGCTCTTTGCATTCTCAAACAACATAGACTACTGTTTTGTCACGCCTTAGCTTGCAAAAAAACACAAAGAACTGAGCTGCATTTGTTTCACACTTCACGTCTGGTAATTTCAATCAACCCTTAGTCTTTAATTTTGTTTTTATTTTCTTTTCACTTGATAGTTATTACTTATTCTTCTTTTATACCTTTGAATTTTAACTTAGGGTTCCGTATTTTTTGTTAGATTAGGTTTCAGTTTGTTAGAAATGGTTATTAACTATCTAGTGGGATTGATAATATGTTGATTACTGCTAAAATGCATGAAAAATTAGATACCCTAGGTGTTGAGCCCTAATTTGACCTTCGCGGTCTACATTCATCTTTGTTTTATGAGATTATTATGTCCTGATAACTGTGGTTAGCAGTGGCATTTTTCTCTAACATCGGCGCCTCTCTGCAGTTGTGATAGTTTTTCAGCTGTTCACGGTGCACCTTAATCAGAGAGTGGGTAGTCTGAATCCCACACCTCCATGGTCGGGGTTGATTTTTGCGGTCCGTAATACAGCCTTCTCGGACGCGATCCTTTTTTCGTGGTTCACGGTTTGTGGTTTGATCTTGCATTGGGAACTGCTTTTTTGCACTTCTTCTTCTTGTCTTTCACTATAAAGTTTAAACTAGTTATACTTGCAAACGATGGTTAAATCTAGAGGAGGTTGTGACAAACAAAACGGTAGAGTAGAGTCTTCTCGGGGTAGGGGACGAGGAATGATAAAATTGACACCACAAGTTGGGAAAGAAATTGGGAAAAAAAGAAAAATCATCAAAGCTACAGATAGAGTTGTTTCCCATCCAGAGAGAAGTGAGTACTTGCCCTCCCGGGAGGCATTAGAGTTTGATTCAATGCCCGAATATGTACCTGACATTCTGGAGAGACTTAGGTTGAGAGATGTACCTACACCTCCAGACTCTCTTACTGCTCTTACTTCAGTTCATATTTTTTTTAAGTCATCTGAGGGCTCAAGAAAGATCAGTGATAGTGCAGCCTATACCTCACCTACAACTTCGTCACCTAGAGAATATCCCGTCGATGATGAGGTACCAAATGAAGAGGGAGGGGGGTACCTCAAACTGGGGATGTGGACAAAACTAGAAACCCCAAGGTATAGCGAAAGTGCTTCATGAGTGAGATGGCTTATCATTAGTTTCGAGAATGGTGGCCTCTAAGGTCGCATATTTATGAGCGCCAGTTGATAGAGGGGGATCTCCTGCTGCAAAACCCCAATGTGAAACAACAATTCAATGAATGAGTGGGGTGGGATTACATTACCAGCAGGGCGAAAGAGGCAAACTAGCGCTTAGTCAAAGAGTTCTACACCAATTCCTCCCACATCAAGAACGATACCAAAGTGATTAATGTGCGGAACTTGAAAGTGAAGTTTGATGGGAATACAAAAAATGAATACTCGGACTTTAATAAGGAATATGAAGCATTGTACTTGGAGAAGGTGGCGTTTGAAAACGAAGCCCGTCTGTGGTTGGAACCATATCTAGCTCTCCCGGGCACCACCCCAGTATAGTTGACAACATGGGTTCCTATCTTGAGGAAAACCCTAATCATTGAGGCTGGATCCCACTACCCATGAAAACACCATGCCGATCTCCCAGGCAATATTAGTGGCGGCTATTATAGCGGGATTCCCGATCAATGTCGGAAATGTTATGTCTAGTGTGATCGCCGGGGTGGTAAATGAGGGTGATAGATCATATCCCTTTTCAAACTTCCTTATAACGTATTTGGAGGATCAGGAGGTTAAGAAAAAAAAATTGACATAAAGGTGAAACCCAAGATGCCCTTTTTATGGTACAGCCTAAAAGCTGAGGAAAACCCCAAAGCCAAAAAATCCAAGGGCAAAGACACTACTTCTACTGTAGAGTCTGAAGGGCCGGTAGTAATAGTCACTTCTTCTCAGCCTCCTACTACCATACAGAGCCTGCCTCCAGACCATCTACTTCCACCCCTGTAGATATGTCCTCCTCAGCATACCCATTTACTGCCCACAGATTGAGCCAGACACTATCAAGTATCAACAATTGGATGCATGCAACAACTTCTAAGTTGTTTGTGCTATCTAGTTTAGTGGTAGCCCAGTATGTGCCCCTACAACCACATAAGCTAGTTTTGGTAGAGGAGACTCTCACGGATCTTCTGGACAACCATGAGAAGCTCCTTGATAATCAAAAGGTGATAATGGATGCTTTTGCTGAACAAGGGAAAACACTTAAGAAGCTGAGAAAATACACAAAGAAGCTGAAGAAGGCGTGGGCATTAAAGGAGTCGATTAAGGAATTGAGGGGAAAAGTGGAGAAGATAAAGGCAGTTGAGCATTTGCCGTTGGAGCTACTATTGCATGATCACTCTCCAGCAGATCAGACAGAGCAGGTTAGGAAGCAAGAGATTAAGACAGCTCTAAAAAAGAGGAGGATAATCCCCTAGGTGGATGATGTTGAGATTGATTTGGAGGAGACAGAGGGTGTTGCTTCAGGCCAGCCACAGGCCCTCAGACAGTTTATCCATGTGCCCAGCCATAAGATCTCATGCTACTACAGGACCCCACTCTGTCACAGGAGCCATGATACCATCGAACCCCATGTAGACGGAGGATCCATAGGGAGTTTTCTTCACTCTCTATATTTATTTTTGAGCTTATTTTTGGTTAGTTAGCATTGAGGACAATTCTAGCTTTCAATTGAGGGTGTGTCCCTACTTTAATTTTTGATTTGGTAGTTGGATTGTACTTATGATACTATTTTCCTTCTTTGTGCTTATTTGTCACTTTTGATATGTATATAGCTTTACCTTTTATTTTAATTTTCGTTTTTTTCTATATTGGTATGTATATAAAGTTACTATCAAGTATATTTTAATTTTTTCCTATGTATATTCATCTACCCCCCCCCCCCCTCTTGTACATATTCAGTTTACTTTCCGCATTTTACTTCATAGCTTCTTTTGCAATTTCCTTCATAGCATAGAATTTATTTCATTCAATAGCTTATTTTGTCGGTTCTTTGATTCCTATTTTTCAAGTTTTAATGATCAATAAGGCTTTGGTTTTCTTAATTCCACGGTTCTTTCCAAAGGTGGAGTTTGTGTGAACTGGGTGGCTCTTCTCGATGATGGATGGCATGAAAACCTACTTAAGGGTTTGAGTCTATTTTCTTGTTTTTGTGTAAATATTAGTTAGTAAGCAATGGTGCCTCAGGCAAAGCTTCACTTGGGCCTAACACATTTACCTTTGACCTTATGGTTAAAAACAAATTGTTGTTAATAGGATAGTGATAGCTGTGACCTTGAGACTCTTGTGATGGCTAAACAATCAGCGAGTGATTTCTTTGAACCATTTGTCTTGCTAAAATCATAGCTGAAGTTGTTGTGGGCCCCCGACTCTATTTCTTTAGTAATCCTATAGCTTATTTGGTGAGGTATTGATTTACAAGTAAGAGTCCTGTGCCAACGAGTCTATAACTTGCCATGATGTTTGTCTATGCAAAATCTGAAGTGAAGCTTGACTTGAGAAGTTATTATAGGCTTTCTTTGATCCTAATTGAGACTTGAATATATCCATGCATACCAATAATAATATCCCTAGTCAACCTCGTTGAGCCATAGCCCTTATTCTTTTAATAACCATGATACAAGCCTTTATTCGTGCTGAAATAACCCTTTTTTGGAACCTTATCCTTCCCTAGCACAAAGCAAAAGCATAAGTTTCGGTGGAGAGACAAGGAATACAAAAGTGAAAAAAGGTACAAAATGAAGAAAAGGGAAGGAAAAAAGAAAAAGAAATAAAAGAAAAAAAGTCAAAAAGAAATTGAACAATGTTGAGGAAATGAAGAGATTCAATAAAAAAAAAAGATAAAAAGCATGGAAAGGTTGAAAGGAGAAAAAGAATTGGAATTAAGAAGAAAGAGTGATATTGTGTCTCTCTATCCCCTAAAGAAGAAGTAAATGAATCAAAGAGTTAAGAAAATGTGTGCCAATATGAATCAAATGAAGTGCTTAAGGGAAGATAAAACCATCTTAGACCAATATATCCTACCTCGAACCAAAATCCTTCATTACATTCACACAAAAGCTCTATATGATGTTGAGTTGGGTGAGCTTGCATTAGTGGTAATTCACATAAGGGGAAATCTTATGGTACTTAGAGCTAGATTTGTGACCTTCCTTTGAGAGATATGAGTGTGTTTCCCACAATCTTTGTTCTGAGTGCTACAATCTAAAAGTGAGGTTTGCTTATGGAAAGTTGAGGAGTAGTAGTTTGGATCCCACAACGAGCAATGTAACAGAAAGACTTTCCTTGACGAGTTTTGTCAATTCTTGATGCTTTTGTGTCGCACTATTGCCATGATGCTAAAAAGTTGTGTATTGTTGATAATACATTTGAGTTGAGGGTAACTGTTAGTCCCAATTCATTCTTGATGAGGTCACTTTAAGACAGTTGAAATCTTCCTTTTTTTTTCTTGAGGAGGTGTGAATTACTTTGTTTGCTTGAGAACAACCAAAAGATTAAGTTTGGGGGAATTGATAGCTGGGGATTCTAGTTTATTCTATGCTCCTTTTTGCTTGAGGTTTGAACTAAAATATGTATAAATATTGCCAAAAACTATCTTTTAGTGCTTGTTTTATAGTGTTTGGTCCACGGTGATTTTATGCGGCCGTGGTACCCCTACCGCGAAAGTGGTCCTTTTACCGCGGTCCGTGGAGAAGAGACTCAGAGAGCCTGCATGGTCCGAGGTAGCCTTACTACTGCAGCCGTCCATTTTTCGCTTTCAGCAGTACCTCTGTCAAGGGCATTTTGTTCGGAAAATTTGGCTATGTATTAATATTACTTTTTCACATTTTTGGCTCATCTTATCTGTATGGAGAACGTGAACGACGAATTTTACCTATTTTGAGTAATATTGTAGCTAGTTTAGCAATTAATCTTAGTTTCTTATCTTGTAATTACAATTTATGGATTATTCTTCATCTCAATCTATGATTTCTTCTTACATTATAAGTATCTAAACCCATTAGATAGGGTTGTGGCTCAACCCTAGTGTGGGTATTTAATGGATCTTTTTTTAGGGGTTAGATGTTTATGGGTGACTGATATTTGGCACGATTTATTCTTTCTATGTTGAATTAATGGCTGCAAATACTAATTTGTGCCATTTTTCAATTAGGCTCTTCTCGAGAAAGATAGCGTAAGTCTAGGAAATTCAGACCAACAAAGAATGAGGTATATTCAAGAGATTGATAGTCCCAATGAAAGGGTTAAACCTAGAAATAGTAATACCCTACTTGAGCCAACATTGCTTGCACAAATTGAACACCCAATTGGGCTTTAGAAATCCAATTAGATCAAAGTCACTCTTACTATCGAGAGGTATAGAGCAAGTATGTTTGTACATTGGCTATATCACTATCTCAACTATAATATTATTGCCCTAAGTTTAAGATTCCATTAGATACTCGCCTAGGAGTAAGTCACTTACCTAGTAACTCTTACCCATTTAGAAAACCCTAAAAAAATATCTACTTAGTTTAATTCTGTGCATCATTAGTATATAAATTAGAATAGTAAAAAAACCAAAGCATGTTTGGAAGTGTAAAGAATTACATTACGCTCCATGTGGATTAGATAAGAACCCAATCCCAAACTTATTCTAGCTCCATGTGGATTCGATCCCGACCTTCTCGGGTATAAGCTGCATCGACCGCTTTTGCCACTCTATAGTGGTGTAGGGTTAGACCCGATCAATGTGTGCCAATGGGCCAGTGGGATCTCTAAGATGAATAATATGCCCCTTACAACCATTTTAGAGATCGATATCTTTGATGTTTTGAGTATTGATTTCATGGTACCGTTCATGAACTCTTGTTTGAACACTTACATTTTTGTTGTTGTGGACTATGAGTCAAATGGGTTGAAGTTGTGGCTTTACCCAACATCTAAGCTCAAGGTGTGGTGGGATTACTAAAAATGAATATCGTTACAAGGTTCAGTACTCCGAGGGCCATTATTAGTGATGGGGGTTCGCATATTTGCTATTCGGCTTTTGATACCTTACTAAACAAGTATGTCTCACTCATAAAGTCACCACTCCCTACCATCCTCAAGCAAGTGGACAGGTTGAAGTCTCCAACCAAGAAATCAAGAGCATTTTGTCAAAGACTGTGAATGCCAACCGAGCGGATTAGTCAAGAAAATATGATGATGCTTTTTGGGCTTATATGACGTCCTACAAGATGCCGATTGGGATTTATCCATATCGATTTGTATTTGGGAAGGTGTGTCATATTTCGGTAGAAGTTGAGCATAAATCCATGTGAACTTTGAAGAAGTTGAACCTTTAGTGGGGTATCGCTAGGGTGATAAAAACCAAGCCGAAATAGAAAACTAAACTGAAACCGAAGATTAATAGCTTATTGGTATCAGGTTAACGCTTTAACGGAGGGAGAACAGATCGAATTTTTTTATGAATGGCTTATAAGTTTGGGGATGGATAATACTATAAGTATATGTATATGTATATATATATATATATATATATATATATATATATATATATATATATAATATTTATTTTTATACCTATATATATTGAATAATCAAAGACCCTTCCACTTCCACTCTTCCAGTACTCTATCTAATCTAACGCCTAAATAATCAGAAACCTTAAACGCCTAAATTTCAACCAGCAGCCACCAGCAATAGCCACCGGCAATACTCTATCTCGTCAACTTCTAACACTCTATCTTTCTAACAAATCAAGAAGAACGGACTAAAAATATTTTATTTTTAACTTAGTTAATACTTTTATGTAGTCTTTATAGTGTCGGCACAAACTTTAATTAAATCCCCGCAGTGGATTGAGCAATTGTAGGCATAATTTCCTTTCTCTTTATGCACTAGGATCATTAATATTCATCCATTTTTTTATGTATGCAATTGATTGATCAAAATACCTAGACAAGGGAAAAGTAAATGTTAAAGGACATAAAGTAATGACCAGAAGAAACACACATCAAACCAGACAAAAGCCATGAATAAGAGTGACACATTTGAACGAGCTTGATGAATTTTGGTATCTTACCTACACAATTTCATCCCTTTACAAGGAGAAGATGAAATACCTCTATGACAAGTACATCCACAACAAGGAGTTTAAATAAGGTGATCTTGTGCTATTGTTCAATTCTTAATTTCCGGACAAACTGAAATCTAAATTTAGTGGCCCCTTTGACGTGGTGAATGAAACCATATTTAGTGCCCTAGATTTTAAAAAAATGAACAATGAGTTATTTGGAGTATATGGGCACCGGGTTAAGAATTATCTTGGCAAGGTTGATGATGACCATATTGTTGTGGTTCTTCATTTCAAGTGATTGGCAATCTGCATCGTGCCGTGACGCTAAATCAGGCGCTTCTTGGGAGGCAACCCATATCTTCTTTTTCTTCTTCTTTAGATTAGATAGGCTTTGTTTTGTGCTAACTAGTCTTAAAGTGTATGCAGGAATGGGTGTGAATGGCAGGGACTATGAAAGAAAAATTTGGATGTGTGTCAAAATTCACAGTCTCTGAAGTTGGCCTGTCAAAAATGCTTTAGGAATTACGGCCGCACATATTTTTGTGCGATCCACATTGATGTTGCAGTCGCACTCAATTTTGTGCAGTCTACTGTGAGACTTCCAAGGGCGGGTAAAGAGTGCGAACATCAAAATTAGGCGGCCATACTTAGTTAAAAATCTGGGGCCCATGGACAATAGTATTAAATGGCGCTTCTCTCATATTTCTACAATTTTTGCTCTTCTGAGCCTTGAAGCTAAGCTTCCATAGTAAATTTCCCCATTGCTCTCAAATTTTTCCCTATTTCATCACATGCATCGTCATTACTGGTATGTTAATTCCATCTATAGATTCTTCATCTTTTGTTTTATTTTGTTCTTTGATTTAGGGTTACCTCTATGCCTAAAAATCTCAATGTTTAGCTGTTTTTGCTTAGAATCATGTGGGTAGCTTCTTGAACGTTAATTGGGGTATGATTAAGTAGCTAAAGATGTTTGATTGCTCAAACCATGTTGATTTGAAAACAAAATTGCATAAACCCTAAACAATGCCAGTGATATTTGAATTATGTGGCTGCACACACTTTTGCGTGCTCAGCACTAGAGGTTATACGGCTGCACACACTTTTGTGTAGTCCACAACCCTCTGAGTTATGTTAATTTTGTGCATGAATTGTGCGGCCACACTCAAAATTGTGTGGTCTACAATGGACTTGTGAGGCCATATTCATTTTTATGCGGTCCTCACTGATGAAACATCAGAGACCTAAACAGTCTGATCCTGGGGATGTACGGCTGTAGTTAAAGTTATGTGGACTGCACTCTTGATTGTATGGTAGCACTCACTTTTGTGCACTATGCACTTGGCAGTCTGCGGCCCACTCACTTTTGTGCAGTCTGTACTGCCCCTTATGAGAATGTTATGCTAAAACTTTCAATAATGCTTATGTTTACATTATGAGCTACAATTGTAACTGATTTCTAGTTCTTATGTGTTGCAGACAGTGGTTTGATCTCGCGGAAAAGGAGATATGTCAAATAGGAGGGCAGGACCCTCCCGAGGCTGAGGTCGGCGTAAATGCAGCTTACCTCTAGCACTTCAATAGGTTATAAGCAAGAAAGCAAAAACTAATAGAGCATCTAATACCTCGGAGATCAGTGAGTACTTCCTATCTCGGGAAGCTTCTGATGTTAATTTCGTTAGAGCACGGCCGAAAACCTAATCACTACAAATCCCATTGAGATTCCACTTGGTGGATGAGTCCTTATCAGCTTCTAATCTTCAAAAGTTTCGGAAGAGGGAAGCCAAGACTCTGAGCCTTCTTCCTCACATGCTCCCCCTGCTCCAATAAACATAGATGATGATGATTGTTGGCCCAAGAATGGGTAATGTTTTAAAGAATGACAAATGAACTCGGTCATGGGACATATCTAACATGTGAAGCGCAGTATTTGTCAACGTATACATGTGAGATGCACATGATGGAGATAAGTCCCACCGATCAAGCAGCAATATCTCCTGAACTGATTGAAAAGGTTGTACAAGGGATAAGGAGAGAAAGTCTCCTTATGAGAACAGAACACAATCCGGATAAACGATATGGTTAGAGTTTGTATTGTTCAAGGACTCAAATTAGATAGAAGATCAGCAATTGAGTCTGAATCAAACTCTATTTACTAACTCATTAAATAATGGTGATTGTTCTCTTTTACCAGGATTTCACAAAGGCAGAAGTTAAACGAAATTGAGAGAAAATGGCCGAGGCAACTTTACAAGAAATTTATGTGAGATTTTATTGCGCATTCCTGAAGCTGCTTGGACAAGATAGAAGAACCAATTCCATTGTGTCTTTATTTTATTTTAGTTCAATTGTAATAGTTCATTTAAATTTGTACCTTTCAGCTTTCATAGAAGCAATTGTATTAGGTACTTCTAGTATTCAAGTTAGATTTAACTTGAAGTTGTCTCAATAGTTGATGTTGTGTTCCCCAACGGGATTAGAGTTTAATCCTTAGGTTTACAAGAGTTTTGTAAATGCAGTTTTTGCTCAGAGATTTTAGTTGAAGTTTGGGAAAATCCTATTGAGTAGTAGGTCATGGTTTTTTCCTCATAAAAATCTGTGTGTTCCTTACTTTATGTACTTGTCATTCCACAAATAGTAGAGTTAGTACACCTAGAAGAACCAGGTTGTTCTAGAACAAAAAATTGGATACCACACAAATCACCCCCCTCTTGTTTGGTATTGGCGTATAAACCTCAATTTGTATCAGAGCAGATTATCCTTGAAAAGGCCAACACCTTAGGAAAAGATCAACATGAGTGCACCACCTGGGAACTAGGAAGGGCAATCCATTGCTAAGCATCCACTCTTTAATGGCAGTACTATTCTTGGTGGAACAATAGGATGACGGATCACATCATAGGAGAAGATTATAAACTCTGGGACGTAGTCTCTGATAGTACTCTAGCAACTACAAAGAAGAATGATGAACGAGTGGATGTGCCAAAGACAAGGGCTAACTGCACTGCTATAGACCTGAATAAGTTGGAGAAAATTGCTAAGGCCAAGAAATGGCTTGTGTTTGGACTACGTCCAGATAAGTACAGCTAGATCGTAAGTTGTACCACTACTAAGGAAATTTAGGACACTTTGCAAGTGGCTCATGAAGGAACACCTCAAGTGAAGAGGTCTAGCAGAACACTCCTATATTCTCAATATAAGAATTTTATTATAAAGGAAGTAGAAACTATCCAAGAGATGTATACTAGGTTCAATACACTAACAAATGGACTTAAGTCTATTGGAAGGATTATTCTTGGAAAATACAAGGTTGAGAAAATCTTGACAAGGTTCTGCCATTCTCATGGGAAAGCAAAATCACTGCTATAAACTAATTGGAAATCTTACTGTCTATGAACTGAGAAGGCAAACCATGAAGATTAATACATCCAAGAAAGAAAAAAGTCTGGCTCTTAGAATTGCTGAAGGTTCAAATGTGGAGGATGATGAAATGGCTATGATCACTAGGGATTTCAAAAAGTACCTGATAATAGGAAAGGGTTCTTCAAGAGGTACAACCTTCAACAAACCAAGGGCTCCCGAGAAACAGACCAATTACGGTTGCTACAAGTGTGGTAAGACTGATCACATGACCAAGAACTCCCTTAATGGAAATTTTGTGGAATATAGAAAGGGTTGAGCGAAGGAAGAAGAAGAAGGAACAGGTTCAACCAAAAAGGAACAAAGGATCAACAAAGTCTATGGTTGCTACCTAGGGAGAAACATCAGATGAGGACTCAGAGGATGAAGCTGGAGATGAACAGGACCTTATGGCCATCGGAGAATCAGATGATGAACAAGAGGTAAGTATTCTACATCTCAAATACAATATTAAATTTCGGTCTAAGGAAAGGCTGGTTGAGCTATTACTATACTTCATTGATGAGTCCAAGATAGTTAACAATAAGAAGGAAGATTTTTGTAGGGAATGAGTGATTCTAATAGGAAAATGCAAAAGTCTTGAGTCTAGGGCTAATGAGAGTAATAGATAAAATGATGAGTTGAAGAACCGGGTTCTTGAACTTGACACCAGTGTCCTAAAACATAGATCTGAAAACTTAAAACTGAAACTAGGAACTGGAAAGAAGAAATCTGATCACACATACCTCACTTCAGAGAAAAACTTAGGAAAAATGAAAGATGAGTTGAATAAGAAGGATGAATTGATTAATTTCCTAAAAGAAGATCTAGGAAAAGTGAAACATGAACTAGACAAAACTTCCAATTGGAATAAGGCTTCTGATGTACTTTCTTGTTTGCAAGAGCATCACAGTAGCAACAAAAGAGGACTTGGCTATGGGACTCAAGCACCAATGTGGGACCCTAAAAGCAAGTACCTCACACTTTCAGAAAATAAAAACTGCACACATTGTGGTAAGACTGGCCATTACAAAAATGAATGTAATGCAAAGAAAAGGCCAGTCAAAAGAACAAAGCCTTTGTTTAAGAGCAAAATAAGCTTCCTGGTGGGCAAGAAGGAACTTTATTCATCCTTTTGCCCATAGAAAGGGACCCAAACTAGTTTGGGTTCATAAGACTAACCCCTGATTTCTCTTTGCATGTCCAAGTAAAAAGAAGTAGAAAAATATGGTATATGGATAGTAGCTGCTCAAAACATATGATTGGGAGCAAAGACCAGTTCCTTTCACTTGAGGACTTAAAAAGAGGTAATGTCTCCGTTGGTAATGGAAATAAAGGTGAGACCATTGGGGTTAGAAAGGTAGGTAAGACAGACTCTCACTCCATTGAGAATGTCTACTTGATAGATAGCTTGAAATATAGCCGGATAGTGTGTCACAGCTGTGTGACATAGGTAACCTTATTGTATTCACCTCTACTAAATGATTTGTGATTAATCTTACTACTGACAAGATTATTTTGCAGGGAAAGAGATTTAACAATCTTTACATTGTAGATTTTTCCACTCTCTCAGAAAGTAAACTCACTTTCCTAACTGTGTTGGTTAATGATCCCATCCTGTGGCACAAAACATTTGGTCAGCTGAAAAAATTAGTCTCTAAACAGTTGGTGATAGGGTTACCCAATATAAAGTTCAAGGTTGACAAAGTTTGTGAGGCATGTGCAAGGGGGAAGCACAACCAAGTCGTTGGAACTGGTCCGTATGGATCTCCGTGGTCCAATGACAACCATGAGCAAATGTGGAAAGAAATATGTAATGATGCTTGTTGATGATTATTTTATATTTACCTAGGTACTATCTCTAACTTCTAAAAATGAAGCATTTGACATGTTTACTGCATTTGTTCAAAAATCTAAGAAATAATTAGGAGATCAACTTGCATCCATTAGGTCTGATCGTGGAACTGAATTTGAAAACTCCAAGTTTGCTGAATTCTGTGATGCAAAGGGTAGAGATCATAATTTATCTACCCGTAGGACTCCATAACATCATAGAGTAGTTGAAAGAAAGAATAGGACTCTTGAGGACATGTCTAGGACCATGTTGCTTTCTAATAAACTGCCTCATAGCTTTTGGGCCGATGCTGTAAACACTGCATGTTACGTAATCAATATATGCATTACTAGACCTCTTGTAGAGAAAACTCCCTATGAGCTACTTAAAGGGACCAAACCAAACATATCTCATCTTAGGTTATTTGGTTGTAAGTGTTATGTGCACAATAATGGAAAAGACTCCCTCGGCAAGTTTGATCATATAAGTGATGAGGGAGTATTCTTGGGATATTCTTTACATAGAAAAGCATATAAAGTGTTTAATAAAAGAACTTTGTGTGTAATAGAAAGTATACATGTAGTATTTGATCAAACTAACATTCTTTTTGAGAGATAGGGACATGAAGATGAAGCCATTGGATTGGTAAAGGACTTAGCTGAAGCCTCAGCTCAAGTCAAAGTGGCACCAATAGAAGGAATAAGTGATGGAACAGGTTCTTCCATCCACGGCAAGCTGATAGGGGGATCCAATCAAAGAGGAATTGAAATAAATCCCTTGAAGTAACATATTCATGACCCTGTTCCTCAGCAACAAAACATGGGAGAAACATCTAGCAGAAACCGTTTGGTTATGAAACCTCACAAGTATCAAAGTTCTCCTCCCATTGAGAACATTATCACTAATTACAATCAAAGAATATCTGTGCTTTTGAAGCATTTTTGTCTCTAATTAAACCTAATAATTTTGTTGAGGCTTTTCAAAATGCAGATTAGGTGATTTCTATGCAAGATGAACTCAATCAGTTTGAGAGAAGTCAAGTTCAACATCTAGTTCCAAGACCAAAGGACAAATCGGTCATTAGTACAAAGTGGGTCTTCAAAAACAAACTTGATTAAGATGGAACAGTTATAAGAAACAAGGCAAGATTGATGGTCCAAGGATACAGCGAAGAAGAGGACATAATTATGATGAGGCTTTTGCTGCAGTTGCAAAGTAGAGGCAATCAAGCTCCTCATAGCCTTTGTAGCACATATGGAATTCACTCGTCATCAAATGGATGTCAAAAGTGCCTTCCTGATTGGCTGCTTAAAAGAAGAAGTGTTTTAAAACAACCTCCAAAGTTTGAGAGAAAGGAATTCCCTGAGCATGTGTACAAGTTAGAAAAGGCTGTTTATGGACTCAAACATGCCCTTAGAGTGTGGTATGAAAGATTGTCCAAATACCTACTGGAGCATGGTTACAAAAGAGGTAAAATTGATAGCACCTTATTCTTAAGAGAAAAAGGTAAGGATCTCCATGTTGGACAAATATATGTTGATGATATAATCTTTAGGGTCACTACTGATAAGCTAAACAGGTTCTTTGCAAAATTAATGGGGAGAGAGTTTGAAATGAGAATGATGGGTGAACTTAACTTCTTCGTAGGCTTACAAATCAAACAGAGCCTAAATGGAATCATGATCCATTAGCAGAAGTATACAAAGGAGCTTAAATTTTAAAATGGAAGAATCAAAAGAAATAGACACACCATTGCAAGTGCTACTAAATTAGATATTGATAAACCTGGTTCATCAGTTGACAAAAATTTGTATAGGGGTATGATTGGTTGTGTTCTATATCTTACTACTAGCAGACCTGCCAGTGTTTTCAATGTAGGGATTTCTGGCTTTTTTCAGGTAAATCCTAAAGAGTCTCCTTACTACTGTCAAAAGGATACTAAGATATTTGAAAGGCATCACTGATCTATGTCTTTGGTATCCTAAAGGTAGCCATTTTAATGTAGTAGGATATACTGATGCTGATTATGTATGTTTTCTAGTGGATAGGAAGAGCACCTCAGGTATGGCACACTTCCTTGGTTCGTATCTTGTGTCATGGGCTACCAAAAGCCAAACCTTAGTGGCCCTATCTACTGATGAAGCTGAGTATGTTGCTGCTGCCTTTTGTTGTGCTCAATTTCTATGGATCAAACAACAGCTGGTAGATTTTGGTATTGAGATTGGTTGTATTCCAATACTTTGTGATAATACTAGAGCTATAAGTTTGACAAAGAACCCTATTCATCATAAGAGGACTAAAATAAAAAAATAAAAAAATATAAGTTAGGAGTTCTAACTTTGTAAATATATAGATTAATTCTTACTTAGTTTCATATTTTAATTAGTATACTCTTGTGACATGTGTATATATGATTCACTAATCTCTTACAAAGTTTTTTCTATTATGGCATTTGAGGCATGTTCAAGAGTGTTCTATATGAAGAACCTGGTTCATCAGTATGAGTTCACATGAAATCTCAACTATATTTTTAATACTTTGCATAATTAAAAAGACTAACAATTCAATCATGAGCAGAAATCCTATATTTGTCAAATTCCTAGAAAATTCTATCCGTTGAGACACTGAACAAGTTTCGTCCATTTAGAATTCTAAAATCGTGATTTTTGCCTAATATCTAGGGAAGCCAAATAATCATTAAGAGTCTGGAATTTCAAGTTGATAAGATTTCTAATTGACTCCTGAAAAAGCTGTTGTTACTGCATTAATGTCTAATTGCCTGTAAATACGTACAACATCTCTTATCTTCCTCATCATTCTAAACCAACAAAAATAATTCTGCAATTCTAATCGCTTCTCTTTGCCAGAAATTCCCAAATTTCCTCCATAAATGAAGAACCATGTCTAACCCACAAGATCATCCTGGAACTCCTCCACCACCACCAACCTCAAATTAATCTTCGTCTACTCCTCTTAGTGAATCCTTAAAACCTGGGTTTCGAAGTCATAAAATATTGTGTAGAAAAACTACAGCATCTGGAACTCTAACAAAAGTTTTAAATGAGAGATTGAAAGCTTGCAAGATGAAAGAAAGCCCAAATCAAGAGTCTGACTCTAGTTCTAACTCTAACTCCTTTATATCTGCTAGTGAAGGTGAAGAACATGGGTCCTCTAACACTGAGAAAATTCAAGAAACCCCTGTTGACGTATGTTTTTCTATTGTTGAAAACTTAGAAAATAGGTTTGTTCTAGTTAGACCTATTGGGGATGTAAAGTTGTCTGAATCGAGTAGGAGTGGAGGTAAAAAGAAAGGAAAAGAGAGAGGGAGAAAGTGGTGAAGAGAGAGGAAAAAGGAAAGGAGCAGTTCTTGCTATATATGGGGTTGAAGAAAAAAGTCAGGGGGAAGTGGCTCTGGGAAGCTGCTGAAGGGTTGGTTCGTCTAAGCAAACAAAGTGATGAACCTGGTTCATCTTGTGAGAAAACTGTGGTTGACCTTCTGAAAAGGGTTGGGGAAAGTTATGACCCAAAGAAATGCAAATCTATCTCACAAAAAGCCCCAACTATCCCCAAGGCATCCAAGAAAATAAAGACTTCATCCCCAAAATCTACTACTCCTTCTGTACCTAAGGGAAGAGCTACAAGAAGTAGGGTATGGAAAATTGAACAAGCCTACAAAAATCTCAGGAAGAAAGGAAGAAAAAGAAAATGGAGAAGGTAATGAAAATAGTTGCAGAGTCCTCTAAGGTTGCATAAGAAGAGGATATGGAACTAGTCCATAAAGAAAGGGGAACAATAGTCGAGCTTCCTACACCAAAACCTATAAAGTCGAAGACTTCTTCCAAGAATCCTTTTTCGATACATTTGTCTGTTGAACCCTCATTAGCTAAGAGGACAAGATATACATTGAAAGGCAATAAAAAGAAAATTACTGAAGAATATGAAGAGTGGAGTGGAGAAGAAGAAGAAGAGGAATCTGAGAAGGAGTAGGATATGTTTGCCATCTTTGGCAGAAGAAAAATTTCGAAAGGAAGATTACTGAAGGACCTGGTTAAGCCGAGGATGATTAGACTGGCGGATGCTTTATCACAAGGTTGGAAGTTGAAATGGATGGGAGGCTGGCCAATTTTGAACTGAATAAATTTATGGTCAATGGTGATGTGAAGGATGGAGTAGTCACCAGCATCGGGAAACCTTGACATACCTACTGAAGGGTTTGATGAATATACAAGGCAAAGGTGGCCATGTATGGATTCTATCCCTACTGCTCTCGAAATCACTAGGAGGTTCTGTGACTCTAGAGATGTGCCTGAAGCCAAATTTGTGCAGAAAAGTGAAATGAGGCTTGAGCACGAGGTCTTGTTTGAATTTGTCAACAAGTGCCTCTTGCCTAGACAGGAGAGAAGGCACACTACAAATTACATGGACCTGGTTTTCATGGACTGCTAGGTGAGAGGAATGCAAATCAACTTGCCGGCTTTCATTATCATATTGCTTGACAGAGTCATCACTGGATTCAAGACTCATGTCACTCTATATGGATTTATACTGACTATTGTGCTGGATAGGCTAAATGTGACTTTGAAGAAATGGGAAATGGCATCAGACAAGGAATATTTTGGTGTTAAGACTCTGCTGGCTTGTGACTGTCCAGTCAATGTCATCCCAGTTGAACCTGGTTCATCTCTAAGGACACCTATCAACAGCAAGGTTAAGGCTTTGGTTCAAAAATGTGGAACTAAGGTTGTTGAATTTGCTAGGCTTAAGGCTCGTGTAGCTGAGTTGGAAACTGAGAGAGATGGCCTTATAACTGAGCTAGCAAAAGAAAGAAGAAGAGTGATGGATTGCTTCCGAATATGCTGAACCTTCTGCAGTCTCAACCCCTTAGTTCCTCAAAGCCCTAGGTCTCCCAGCACTTGTCTTCTGAACTAGTCTACTACCCCCAGGACATGGATTAGGAATTTTTCTATTATTTTTGCTAATGTTTTGGAAGTTTTTCTTTCTTTTTGTGGTCTATTTGTAGAATCATATCTCCATTAATGGCAACAATTGTTTTCTCTTGTTAAATGATGATTATGATCTTAAAAATTTAAATATATTTGTTGATTATTGCTAATTGCACAATGATTTCAATTGTAGTTGCCCAAGTGGCCATAAGTCACACTTTCTATACAACTTTTCAGTGATGCCAAAAGGGGGAACATATATTGTGCTTTTAACATTATTCTGAATTAGTGATATTTATAACCTAATTAACTTGGTCCTTGATGATAAGTAAAACTTCTAAGTAAAGTGTTTATGGTTAAGCGGAGTTCTTATAGATTATTTAAGTAGTAAAAAGCACAGAGTTTGTCATCATCAAAAACGGAAAATTTGTTGGCCCAAGAACAGTGATGTTCTGAAGAATGACTAATGAACTCAGACAAAAGAAGTGTTTGTCGACCTTTACATGTGAAATGCATGTGAAAGAGATAAGTACCATTGATCAAGCAGAAATATCTGCTGAACTGATTGAAAAGGTTGCATATGAGATAAGGATAGAAATTCTTCATATAAGAAGAGAACATAATATAAGATAAGGTTGGAGTTTGTGTTGTTTAAGACTGAACTTCGATGGAAGATCAATAATTGAGTCTTAATCAAACTCTAATTTCTAACTCATTAAATAACAATGATTGTTCTCGTTTATAAGATTTCACAAACAGAGGTTAAACTAAATTGAGAGCAAAAGAGCGAGGCAATTTTGGAAGCAATTTACGTGAGATTGAGTGTGCATTCCAGAAGTTACTTGGATAAGATAGAAGGACCAATTCCACTGTGTCTTTCTTTTATTCTAGTTCAATTGTAATAGGTGATTTAAACTTATACCTTTCAACTTTCATAGAAGCAATTGTATTCGGTACTTTGAGTATTCAAGTTAGAGTTAACTTGAAGTTGTTGCAACAGTTGAGGCTGTATGCCACAATGGGATTAGAGCTTAATCCTTAGGTTAACAGGAGTTTTGTATATGCTGTTTTGGCTTAGAGATTTTAGTGGAAGTTTTGGAAAACCCTGAGTAGTAGGTCGTGGTTTTTTCACCTTTTGAGCCAGGTGTTTTTCACGTAAAAATCTTTGTGTTCTTTACTTTACGTACTTATCATTCCGTGAACAGTAGAGTTAGTACATCTAGAAGAACCAGGTTCTTCTAGAGCGAAAAATTAGGTACCACAAAAATCACGCCCCCCCCCTCTTGTGTGGTATTGGCGTATGGAACATCAATGATGATTTTGCAGATGGTGGAAAAGGGGGTGTTACTGTGGTGAGAGTGTTAGAAAGATCAACGGGGCTAGAGATATGGGAGGACACATTTGTTAGTGCCACTATATTTTAAAAGTATAGGGAATGATGGTCATAGAAGTTGTTCTCTCTTGAGCAACAATGTTTGATGAAAGATTTGAACAAGAACAACCCCAATGTCCTTCGGCAATTCCAAGAGGTGAAAAGATGGAAATGGTTCACCAACAACGTCCTAGAGTCAAATGAGGATCTGGTCAAGGAAATCAATGCAAATGTTGCTAACATCAAACAAAGAACTTAGGTGATCAAAGTCCGTAATCTAAAAATCTATTTTGATTATTGTCCACTAAATTCATATGTGGGGTTTGAAGAAGTGGAGGCAACGTAGTATTTGGAGAAGCTAGCTATGGGTGATGCAGCTCGCTCGTGGCTAGCTGATATTCTTGCAATACCAGGGTCACCACCTCTATGGCTCAAATCAGGGGTTCCAATTATCCAAGCCACTATAAACTTTGAAGCAAAAGGGTGGAAAACGTTCGTGTGTAGCCGCATTTACCCAAGCCTCAATGAAAACATGCTCCAACTTCCCAATGCAGTCTTGGTGGATTTAATTATGGCTGGGTATCAAATAAATGTTGGTGCTATCATGCTCCCCAATATAACTTTATATATCTAAAAGGGTGAGAGATCCTATCCATACATGAATTTCCTCACAAAATACTTCAAGGTTCAAGGGGTGGAGCTGAAGCATTATGATACCGAGGTAAAGGCCAAGAAGCCTTTCTCATGGTACCACCTCCAAGGAGGTGACAACCCGAAGTTCAAGGTTATAGATACTACCTAAGTTGGCCAATCTAAGGAGCCAATAATAGTAGTTACTACTTTAGCTGTAGAGCCTTCCAAGACAACCAGTACTTCCACCAGGGCAGCAGCCATACCACCTTCATCCTCCGGACCACCTTCTTCTTCCACATTATCAGTGCAAAATTTATCTATATATCCTCAAACTGTGTTGCGAGTCTCCCAGACATTAGCGAGTCTCAACAACTGCATCCAGATAGCTACTATAAAGCTATTTGTTATATCCAGTACTGTTGTGGCATAGTCCTTAGCCCCACTAGAGCCATAAGTACCTATAATAGTAGAGGAAACACATAAAAAGATACTGAAAAACTAGAAGATCATTACAGACACTCTAGTTGCGCATGGTAAGGTTATTGAGGACTTGAGAAAGCAATTCAAAGAGGTTAGTATACAAGTTCAGAAATGAGATCGCCAAGATTGCATCTACCGGAGATCTATTAGACCTACTTATGGAGCCTTGAGTCCCAACAACATAGGCAGCACCCGAGGAAGTAACATGCTAATCTGAGGAGCCTATTGCCACTTTCTACACTACTGAGGAGATGATCTAGATGGTCAGCAACCCAGTTGTCCCTTAGACTAGAGATGTTGAGATATAGTAAGAGATAGAGGGTGCTGAGGATCCCATGCAGACAGTGACCAGATAGGAAGTTCTCGTAACTTTATACCCTTTTCCTCTTCTTATTTCTGTTAATCATTAAGGACAATACTTATTTTCATTTGGAGGATGATTTATTTTGATTATTTAACTTTGACATTTGACATTTGGTCTGTAATAACTCTGATACTATTTCCTTTCATCTTTATTTTCCTTTTGGTATGTATATATTCTCCCCATTATGTTGATATTCATTTCCCTTGTGTATATATTCATTTGACTTCAGTTTTTATATATATTTATCTCGCTTTCTGTAGCTTATTTCATAGCATCTTAGTTTGGTTTTTCTTACTAGTATAATTTCTTATTTACTTCAGTAGCCGTTTTTATGTTTTGATTGAACAATAAGCCTTTTGTTTCCGTAATGCCACGGTTATTTCCAAAGGTGGATTATGTATGAACCTGGTGGCTCTTCCCAGCGATGGATGGTGTGACAACCTTCTAATGAGATTGAGTCCGTTTTATTTATATTTTGGTAAACATAGTAGTAATGAATAAAAAGGGATCAAGCATGCTTCACTTGGAAATAACACATTTACCTATGATTGTATGGTTAAAAACAAGTTGTTGGCAGAAAATTGCATTAGTTGTGACATTTTTAACTCTTATGTTGACTTAAGCAGACATTGAGTGGTTCAATTTGAGACATTTGTGATTCTCAATTTAGCTAGGGTTGTTGTGGACCCTCAACTCTGTTCTCTTTAGTAATCTAGAAGTGTAAGAGGTGAGATGTTTAGTTACATGTCCGAGCACCCATGCTAATGGTCTAGAACTTATCCCGAATGTTTGTCTAGATGAAATTCTAAGTGTAAAATAGCTTGAGATAGGATTGTAGGCTCTCATTGATCTAACCCGAGGAAGAAGAAAATGACTCAAAGAGTTGAGAGAGTATGAGCCGAAAAGAGAAAATGGAGTGCTTAAGGAAAGATTAAACTATTCTATTCCAACAAGTCCTACCTTGAACCAATAGCCTTCATTACATCCCGCAAAATCCCTGTATGATTTCAAGTTGAGAGATCTTACATTAGTGTTGATATACATAAGGGGCAAGCTTATCGTACTAAAAGCCGGACTTGTGACGTTGTTTTTAGAGAGGTGATCGAACTTTTCACAATCCTTGCTTCGAGTGTTGCATGCTAAAGTGATATTTGCTAATGGAGAGTAGAGTAAGAGGAGTTTGGGATCCACAATGACCTATATGAAAGAGCGAGCTTCCTTGATAAATAGATTCAACTCTTGATGCTCTAGTGTCACACTAGACCTATTGTACTTAAAAGATAAATCATTGTGTTGTTGATAATTCGTTTGTGTTGTGGGTAATTGTTGGTCCTAATTGATGTGTACTTAATTCGCTTTAGGCTAGTGGAAATATCCCTAGTTCTAGTGAAGGTTGGAATTACCTTATTTGCTTGAGGACAAGCAAAAGCTTATGTTTGGGGGAGTTGATAAGTAGGGATTTTAACCGCACATTTCCTCTCATTTACTTGCGTTTTAGCTCAAAGATGCTTAAATTGATTTTCGGAAACAAACAAAATGTGCTTGGTTGCAGGAATATCAGAAACCGAGCCAATGAAATCAAAATCAACTCACAAAGGAGTCAAACGTGAACAAGATCCAAAACAGGTCAAAAAAGGTAGCAGTGCGGACCGCATAATTCTAGTGCGGCCGTAGAGGGGAGATTCAAAGAGTAGAATTTGGGCAATTTAAAGGCGTGCAGACCGCCCAAAAATTATACGGGCGCAGGAGGTTAAGTGGAGCTGCAGTCATTACTATGCGGTCCGCATGATTAAAGAATCTGAGAGTTGTTTCAAGCCCAAAAGTAGAGAGTGCGGTCTGCATCACTTTTGTTCGGCCACACAATCAGAAGCATGGCTACACTCATTTCTATGCTGACTGCAGAAGCCCTGAGTTTCCAAGCCTAATTTTCCAAGAATACAGACCGCAGAATAGTTATGCGGCCGCAGAAGCCCATTGTGCGAACTATACCAGAATTATGCAGTCGCATAACCTTAGCAGGTGCATTTTTGTTAGATATTTTCAGATTAGTATAAATAGTATTTTTTGTCATTTTTAGGTTGAGTTTAGTTTGCATAGGTGCACTCGGGCCGTTTTCTTTACCTTTTTGAATAATTTTGTATTAGATTAACTTCAAAAATATTAGATTTTCTTTATTTATAAAATTATTATGCATCTATCTTAATTTCTTCTTATATTTCGTTATTTTTCAGGAGTGGCTAAATATATATCTTGGGTTATGGCCCAACTCTAGTGTGAGTACTTAATGAGTATTTGATTTAAGGTTTGTTTGTGATTGGATTAGTGATATTTAGCCTTGTTTATGCTTGAATTCTAGAATTAATGGTTGCAAACATTGATTCATGCCTATTTGACCTAGTCTTTACTTGAGAAAGAGAGACTATGTCTAGGAAAACTTAGCAAACAAGGAACTAGGGTGAACTCAAGAGATTGAGTCCCAATTAAAAAATGAAATCTAGAGATAGTAAGACCCAACTTGAGCCTATATTACTTAATTTGTGCAATACCCAGTTGGACTTAATAAAACAAATTAGGCAAAATACCTCAAACTAATTAAACTTTCACTAGATTTTACAACCCGTTAGGTAACCACCTAGGTGGGTGAAGTCACGACCTTTGATCCTTTATCATTTGAAAAAAAAAACAGCCAAAACAAAAAAATATTGTCTTCTAGTTTATTACTTGCAATCAATAGCTAAAGTAGAAATAGAAACCACCAATAAGAATGTGGAAGTGCAAAATTTAGGAACATTATACAATTATACTAGGTGTATACCTAATCCTATTTCTAACTTCCTGAGGATTTGATCCTGACTCATGTTGGGATTTATTAATTCTTTGACTGCCTTACTACCTATACTTGTGGTGTGAGTTTAGGCGAGATCAGTACATTAAATAGTATATCTACGGGATAAGACATGTAGAAATTATGTATGTAAGTGTGAAGTGTAAGCCGCTTCAAGAAGAATTTTGGAAGGTTGGTTCTCTACACACTTATGAAATCAAGCTGTGTTCATGGTAAATTCAAACACAACAATGAGAACCAAAGACGGCTAATCGTTCATTGTGTGACATCTGACTGTCTAGGTATACACCAAAGTTCAACGTTCAAAGATATGAAATTTATCGATCGATCGAGTATATCCCACATATGTTCACTATGAAATATTCAAAGGGAAACCTACTTATCCAGATGTGATTAATATATAAGCTTTCATCCATATTTTTTCCGGATAACCATTCCCCATTCTTGTGGGGGCTGTTGGGTTTTGTTTATTAACAAAAGGAGTGTGAATGGAAAATAGTGAGTAAAAATGAATAGAAATTATATTTGGAATTTGTCTCTTTTACGAAGGAACTTTGTCCATCATTTGATAGGAAGAGGAAATTCTTGTGCTTATATATAGAAGCGCTTCTTCTAGCTCTTAAATAGTTGAGAGAGAAAGACTCGTACCGTCGTCGCTCGGATTAGCTTTGGGTTTGGATTTGGTCGAATGATTTATAATTTTTGGACTAGATTTATTTTTCATTTCAACCATTTAATATTTCCTTTTCTTATACTTTTCATGGAAAAATATTAAATTTTGGACATTATTTCCAATGATCAAATTCGCAACTAGCCATTCCGTTTTACAGATATTTTGTCGAATAGATACGTCCTCAGTCAAACAGGCACCTTTGCACCTATTGAGACTAACTCTGTTGGCTATAAATAGAAATCTCACCCTCATTACATACCACAAAAATATGAAAATATCTCCACTCTATTTTCTACTCTAAAATTTTATTCCAAAGCAAAATCGTAAGCACTTTGTGTGATTTACTCAGTAGTTTGAGTTTGTCGAAGTTCTGTGGTTTGAAATGCTGCTATCACATATTAGTATTCCATTCTATCATGTGAGGAATTAATCTGAAACCTTGGGAAACTATGAGGGGATTAAATTCCTTAAGGACAGACAAGAAAATTGTGGGCTCGGAATTTTTCTATTTTGTAACATTTTTCTAGTTTTGTAGTTCTGAATACAGTGGGATAACAATATATGTATTATTAAAAAATGTGTACATTTAAATATAAAGGAATATTTAGAGCGAAAGTACAATAACTTTAATGTGAAGATTGTTGTAATAATTAGAGAATGAAATAACGTTTAACGAATAATTTCATAATTACATGGTTAGAGTAGCTATTCTTTTGCCTCATTTATATACTAAAAACTAATACACAACCATATTATTATTTATATATTTATCTTTTTTATTCTCTCTTTTACTATTCTTATTCTCAATATTGAAAAGTCTGTAAATCGGCAATTTATATATCAGCTTATCTTTCTTAATAGTTTCTTACCATTTGATTTCTCTACTATCTATTGTCTCTTGTACTTCGATTATCTTTTTTATCTGTGATAGTTGTTGTTCCTGTTTAGATACTTTATCATGACTTATTCGCTTTTGTTACTTTCATTTTCACACTGCATTGAATTGATTGTCCTTATCTCACCTTTTTGCCATGGTTTCTCTTGATCTCAGGGCCTTTCGGAAATAACCTATCAACCTTTCAAGATAGAGGTAAGGTCTGCGTACACTCTACCTTGTCATACCCCACCGTATGGGTTTTTATTAGGTATATTGTTGTTGTATATCAATTAAATTCTTGAGCCGATTTAGTTTTACCTTTATTTTATATTTTTTTATTGAAAATTTGACGTTGATATTCTTACTTAGGGCCTCTTTAAGATATTTGGCTTTAGACCCCAAATTTTGTTGAGATGACCATGTATAGAGAGTAGTGTGTACATAATCTTTACGCTTATCCGAATGAAAAAATTGAAATTTGATTTCTTTATTCCTTCAATCCATTTTAGATGATTTATTTTAACTAGACATGTTTAAAAAAAATTTTAATAATTTATTAATATTTGTGATATTATTTTTTCACATGAAAGTTCAAAGTCAAATTACAATTATTTTATCATACAATAGTAATATGCAAGTTGTGGTATGGGCTTGTGCCTGCATATTTCGACGGGTGCCAATTGTGCTAATCAAGAAATGTTAAAGGCCAATTGTATCTATATAATATAGTTCTCTTTAATTACTAAGATTACAAGTTTAGTCAAACTCAATAATTTTGAATTAAATTTTATATTAATTCTTACCATTACCATAACAATGCCATCAACACAACAAACTCATATCAACGCACAATATACGTGTAACCTCTTTAATTTCCCTCATTTCTTGTAATCACAAATGACGTATATAAGTCGGTCGAAACATTGATTTCACATCAATGAAATAGAGCTATCAGCTATGGTTTGTATGCCCTTCTTGCCGTGTACGTAAATTCATGATCTTTTTGTTAAATTAAATATTTTATGTATATATTTTATAAAATTAATTTACCATTATTTTTTTATTCTCATACACCAAAAAGATTGAACAGTACATTTAATTAAATATTGTGTTATTTACAACAACAACAACTACCCAGTATACTCCCACCAGGTGGGGTCTGGGGAGGGTAATATGTAGGCAGTCTTACCCCTACCCAAAAGGGCAGAGAGGCTGCTTCCATGCGACCCTCGGCGCATAGGACAGAATGAAAAGCTGCATTGGAAAACAAAGACAAAATTAGTAACCAAGGCAAGACAAAACAAAATAACAAAACAAAGCATAAGTAATCCTGCAGAAATAACGTAAATGGTTATGTAAACATAAGGAACATAAATACCGTCGCATCCAAGAGGGGACCTAGGCTAAAACACTAGACATCGATGGGTAACCCTACTATCCCACACCCAACCCCGGGTGAGGCGAACGAAGGACTCTAAGAGCCCCTATCCTGCAACCCTGATTCTAGACCTCCAGACTCCCCTATCGAGGGTCATGTCCTCGGTAACCTGCATTTTAGTCATGTCCTGCCTAATCACCTCTCCCCAATGCTTCTTAGGCCTCCCTCTACCCCTCCTCCGTACATGCCCGAACCACCTCAGCCTCGCTTCCCGCATCTTCTCGTCCACTGGGGCCACCTCTACCCTCTGCCGAATAACTTCATTCCTAATCTTATCCAGCCTGGTGTGCCCACACATCCACCTAAGCATCCTCATCTCAGCAACCTTCATTCTCTGGACATGGGAGTTCTTGATGCTTCTTTTTTTGGTTTTTTGGGGGTGCACCTATATTTCATAAATTATAGATAGGCCTTTACGACGCAATTTCTCCTTAAACCTCAAAATACTAAAAATATTGTGATTTGGATCGTTTAATTATATTAGATCATATTAGTGTAATAAAATTTCAATTGTCATCCAGTTTTTTATATATTATACTTAATAATAAATTCTCTATGATATTAATTGAGGCGATGGCCATTGAATAACTTTTCTATTTCTTATATTTTATTATATTATCTACTATTTAGTATTATTACATTACTAATATGACTTTTTATTAGCTTGTCACTTGAATTAATAAGACAAGAGGGGTTGCTCTGATGGTAAGCAATCCCCACTTCCAACCGAGAGGTTGTGAGTTCGAGTCTCCCCAAGAGCAAGGTGGAATGTTCTTCGAGGGAAGGATGTCGGGGGTCTAGTTGGAAACAGCCTCTCTACCCCAGGGTAGGGGTAAGGTCTGCGTACACACTATCTTCCCCAGACCCCACTTAGTGGGATTATATTGAGTTGTTATTGTTGTTGATGTCACTTCAATTAATATGCTTATTGACTAACCTTTTTTTCCCGAATAAATGGAGATTAATAGCAAGGATGTTAAGTCAAGTGGGAAAACATGCAAATTTTTAATTACCTTTTTACTTGACTTAACTTCCTTACTATTACTCTATCCTTTTATTCGAATACGTATTTTTTGGCATTATCTTGTTCTGTAACGAGGGGTCGATCGTTTCGATAGTTATATCTCTATTCCCTTATCTCCCGCTTCTCTTGTGTGTTTCTGCTATATTATGAAGCACAGAGTTAATTGGTTTTGATCCGGAGTGGTTTCGGAGCAAATTGGGACATATAGGCTCATATTTTAAAGATTAAGTTAGACAAGTTGACTAAGTGTTGACTTATATGTAAACAACCTCCGATTTGAATTGTAATGGTTTCGTTAGCTCTGTTAGGATATAGTGGATTTAAGAGCATGTCTGAAATTGTATTTGGAGATCCGTAGTAGAATTAAGCTTAAATTGGCGAAAGTTAGAATTTTGGTGATTTTGGCCGTTAGTGAAAATTTTGATATCGGGATAGGATTGGATTTTCGGAAGTCTGAATAGGTTCGCAGTGTCATTTTTGACTTATGTGTAAAATTTGAGGTCATTCGTACGTGGTTTGAAAGGTTTCTGTATCGTTTATGGAATACAAAAGTTTAGAAGTTCTTTAGGCTTGAATCTAAGTGTAATTTGGTGTTTGATGTTATTTTTAGTGATTCGAAGGTACGACTATGTTTGTATGATTTTATGGGACGTGTTAGTATATTTGGTTGTTGTCCCAAGGGCCTTAGGGTGATCTCGGGTAGTTATCGGATTGTTTTGAGTTGAAAAAGTGCAGCAGAAGCTGCTGGTTCTGGTGTTTTCACCATAGGTACAGCCCTCCAGAAGCGAATAGGAGGTCACAAATGCAAGCTAGTTGTGGTTGACTAGAAATGGAGGTGCAAGATTATGAGAGCATCTGCAAAATTGCAGATTCAGAAGTGGAGCGTAAATGCGGAAAAGGGCCAGAGAAGGGAGGATTGCAGAAGCAGGAAGGGCCCGCAGTTTCGCACGCACAGGTGCGACTATTTTACCGCAGATATGGAACCTAGGAGATTAAGTGGAATCCGCACCTGCGATAAAATTTCCACAGGCGTGGAGTTGCTGAAGCCACAAAAGGACTGCATGTGCGACTTTGCTGGAAGAAAGTATAAATAGGGGACTCTTGAATTGTTTTCCCTATTCTCACATTTTTGAACTCGTACTTTGGGAGATTGGAGGAGATTTTTAAGGGAATTCGAGGTTATCACTGAGGTAAGTCCTTGATCCCATCTATCTTTGGAAAGGGTGTTTTTCCATTGATTTTTACACCTTATTAGTTAGGTTTTGAGGAAAAAATTGTAGGGTTAGGGCTTAAGAAATGGAAAATGGATTTTGGGGATTTGGGTGACCAAATGAGGTCAGATTTTGATAAAGTATGTACGGATAGACTCATGAGTGAATGTGTTTTCGGGTTTGTGTTTTCGAGACGTGGTCACAGTTGCAGGGTTTAGGTCGATTTTAGATTTTGAGTCTACTTTGGTAATTTTATTGTGAAATGGAACCTTTTAACCTATATTGATTGTATTGTATTATGTGTGGAAAGATTTGGGATGTCTGGAGGCTGATTATAGAGGCAAAAGCATCACAAAGTAGGATTTTTCTTTGTTTGAGGTAAGTAACACTTCCAAACTTGGTTATGAGGGTTCGAAACCCTGAACTCTGTGTTATGTGATTTGTATTGAGGTGACGCACATGCCAAGTGACGGGCGTGCTGGTGTGCACCATGGTAATTGTGACTTGTATGATTCCAAGGCAGCTTTTAATGACTCTATCATGTTGATATCCATGTTTTTATCAGTGATGAAGTAATTAAGCTATAAATCGCGCTAGATATCATATTTAGGCTTTATGTTTGTATTATTGGGACCTTTAATGGCCGTTTCATGCTGTAATTTGATTATTTTAATTAATACTGCATACTCAATCATGTACATGCATTTTTATATTGTATCTTAGTCTCAATTAATTTTTAACTGACCATATTATTATTTTGGGTTATTTTCATGACATTGTGAGCCCGTTGGTAATACTGAAAGATTAATGAGTGAGTGATCTTAAGATCCTAGTTATGAGTGGCAGTTATTTGATAGGGCTTCACATCACAGCATTATATTTATGATTTTGATAGAGCTTGGGCTGCATGAGCCCCCCCAGAGTCTATATCACACCCCAGTGAGCGTGGATGATGTTATTGAGGGTCGGATTTCCCTAGACATTATTTGTCCGAATTACTTGACTCCTACAGATAGATTTCTCCACTGGGTTGGATTGCTCTTTTTCCTTGGTACTGAGTGACTTGCAGCCAGTGTTGTATATATTCCAAGATGGATTTCTCTGGCCCGGATGGCCATATACAGTACTGAGTGGCTAAGCACTTGAGAGTTGGAGAACATGGTACATTTTATACAATCTGTGCATTGTCATGTGGAGATACCTGACTTGTATACCTCACACTGTTAAGATCTATATATACCTTATTGCTTTGAGCGGTCTATTTTACTTGAAAGCATACATACGTTTCTGCACATTATTTCTGTTATATCTGTTGAGGTTGAGTTTGTCACTACCTTTTAATCCAAAGTTTGGACTTGTTACTTACTGAGTTGGTGTACTCACGTTACTCCCTATATCTCGTGTACATATCCACGCGATATCAATCGCAGCGGCATTTGCTGATTGAGGTTCCATAGTATGAAGATTATCGAGGTAGCTGCATGGTGTTCGTGAGACTTGACCCTCTTTCTTTATCTTTTTTCGTAATTCAGTTATTTTATTCTAGACATTGTAGTGCACTGTATTCTGATCTAGATGCTCATGTACTTAATGACACCCTGGGAATTCTTCTGTTTTAAACACTTTTCTTTAAATTTTAAATGCTCCCATTAGTGTTTCTAAACTTATTGTTGTTGTGTTGGATTGGTTGAGTTGAGGCTGGCCTAGTACCACGATAGGCTCCATCACGACAGTTGCTTTTGGGTCGTGACAAGTTAGTATGCGAGCCTAGGATATATAGGTCTCTCGAGTCATGAACGAGCTTACTATAGTCTTGCAGAACGGCACGGAGATGTCTTTACTTATCTTCGAGAGACTGCAGAACTCTTAGGAAACTTCACATTCTTGAATTCTTATTTTATGAATCTATTGATATTGGTAACTAAACTTTTGTTATTCTACTCTCTCATAGACGATGAGAACACGTGCTACTGGGCAGGACGGATAGCCACTGTGAGCGCGTGATTTTTTCCCTATATGAATTACTCTTATAAATTCAAACAAACAATTTTTTTCCAATGTTTGCATTTGTCTAGGCATATTTAATTTTGTTTAATTCATGACAAAAAGATATGTTGTATTTTGCATTTTTCATTTAGGGTTTAATTTTATATTTTTAGATTATTAGTAAATCAATTTGTTTTACAAAAATGAAAAATCACAAAAAATAATTTTTTTTTGTTTTGTTTTTAGCTTTGAATTTTGTTTATTTTCTTTTAATTTAGTCTTTATCAATCTTTGGTAATTATAAGAGTTAATTAATTTATTTGGGTAAGATAATTTGGTTTAGGATTTAATTTAAGTTTTATTTTGAAAAGAAAAGGAAAAATTTGAATTTAAAAAAGAAGAAGAGAAAAAGGTCTTAAAGCAAGGGAATTTCAGTTTTGGGCTCATTAATTGAATTTTGCCCATGCCCAAGCATGTTCCAATGAAAACCGTCCATAAACCCATCAAATTGGCCCAAAACCCACTATTTTTCCTGGTTCAAGTAGCCAGTCACCCAGGCCTTTGAAACAACGTAGTACAGGAGTTGAACTACGTTGTTTCGAGTTCAGTATAGGCTTAACAAATCTTGGCCCTTCATTTTGTTTCATCCTACGATCCAAAACATATCTCTATTCTTGCTTAGGAGTGTCCGAAATACCTCAAAGACCAACCACATCACCCAAAACGCTACTTCACTTCTCTTCTCAATCTAATAAAAAAACCTAGTCTTCTTCCCTATCCACTCACCGGTGCGCTACTTTAAACCTTCTTCAAAACCACACACCTGAACCCTTTCACCCTCCTCTCTCCAAATCTCAGCACAGCTCCCCTCCAATCTTTCTCAATCCCTTCGAATCTCGAATCAAAGTTCAAAGCCTTAAGAAGCCAAATCACTTTGTATATGATTCTGTGGCTTGCATGACCACATGCATCCGAAGACTCAAGATTTTTTAGTCTAATTTGGCATAGGCGGTGTTGGTTGTTTGTTCTTAACAAAGAACAAGTGACTAACACTGATTGTGTTTAATCATGGGGTCCAGCATTAGGGTCGAGTTGTAGTCAGTAAGCTCTGCTTTTCGTTTTTTTATCCACTTTTGATTCATGTCCTATTCCTCTATTTTTCTTTTCATATTTCTTGAAGAGGAATGTTTCAAATAAGGTTCTGAATGGTGTTAATTTTTTTTTTCATTTTGTTGCTTTGTTTTCTTGTTGAAGTTTAAAGGTCTATTCTCTAATTTTATTAACAACATGCTTGAATCGTTGATTTTGCTTTTTGTTTTAGTCTTATTAGTTAATATAATTAGGTCGTCTCATTTTAATAACCTAATTCACTCTTTTCTTGTTTGTGTAATTAGTCAGTCGTCTAGATAAAATTTAGTTTTCAAAAAAGTGTTTATTCTTTATTCTCGGTAAAATCAGAATCTAGTTGGATCAATTGTTTTTTGGGCCTGGGGTTTAATTTCGATCCATGTTCAAAAGAACAGCCCACTCATTTGGGGGTTTAAGTGAATGGAAATTTGACCTATGAGGTTTTAGTGGTAAATGATGGGTCATTAAAGGGTATTTCGGGTAGTTTAAGTATTAGAGTCTCAGTAACAAACCAGGGAAGCTTCTAGGAAGCTGGAATTGGGGTTATTTTGATTTGAATTTTACAAAAAGGGTGTCTAAGAAAAATGAGAATTCCAAAAGGTTTTAAGTTCAAAAACAGATTCCTTCGGCTGGCCTAATAACATTCCTATAAAGGCATCATTACTAGAGATTGAAGGAAGATTTTTAAAAGAAAGAAAATCTTGCAAAACTGAAACTGCTGGAAATTTTGAGAAAACTCTGAATTGACACTTAAATTTATCACATTTCTCTGTTGAAAATAGCTCAAATCCTTCTTAGTCTAGGTTTCCTAATCCTTCTTATTTGCTAAAGATTTGAAGCATTTCAAATCCCTACACCTGGCTGAAAAATGGTTTGATTTTGGGAATTTAAAGGCTTGGTTTGAAGCTGTTTGGTTTTTAGGGTTACTATTTCATTGAATCTGCGTACTAATCTGCTGTTTCTGTTTACTAAATCTTCACTTCTCCTTGTTTCCTCTTGTCCCTAGGTATTTCTCTCGAGCCATGAACGGAAATGATGTCTGTTTTAGGCTATTGTGTGAAGATATGTAATTCCAATTGAAGAAAGGGACTTTGGTTACCTCTTTGTGGCTCTCACAACAACAACTTCCATGCTAGTATCTAATTGGCACCATTCGAAGCATTATATGGTAGGAGATATAGGTCTCGTATTTGATGGTTCAAGGCTGGAGAAGCGCAATTGATAGGGCCAGACCTCTAGCATCAGGCCATGGAGAAAGTCAAGGTTATTAAAGAAAGATTGAAAACTGCTCAAAGTTGCCAAAAATCCTATTCGGATGTGCGTCGCAGAGACCTAGAGTTCAAAGAAGATTATTGGTTATTTTTTAAGGTTTCCCCTAGGAAAGGTATCATGCGGTTTGGAAATAAAGGAAAATTGAGTCCGATGTATGTCAGACCATACAGAATCATTCAGAGGATTGGTCGGGTGGCATATAAGCTCAAGCTGCCACACGAGATGTCCTTGGTACACCTAGTTTTTCATGTGTCTATGTTGAGAAAGGTAGTGGGAGATCCTTCAACCATTCTGCCAGTTGAGACCATTGAGGTAAATGAAGAATTACCATATGAAAAACTTCCAGTTGCTATTTTTGGTAGGAAGGTTCGAAAATAGCGAAATAAGGAAATTACATCCGTGAAAGTATTATGGCGGAACCAGCAAGTTGAGGAAGTCACTTGGGAAGCAGAGGATGAAATGAAAAAGAAGTATCCACATTTGTTTGAATAGTCATGTAATAGCCTTTATGCATTTAATCCCTATGAACTCTTATATTTTGGCCTGATCTATGTAGAACCGTTCTCTTTTTGATAATATGATTTCCTATACGGCCATGTTGATGTTTTACGAATTATACTATGTCTGTGAAATATGTTTATGCTCTTAGAATGTGTTTCTAGGACTCTCTAACATGTGAATTGGCCTAAATACAAAGGAAACTCTAGCAAAAATTTTGGAAATATAGGGAGTTAGCTAAATTTGGAGACTGGCAATACGTTTCAGGATATAAAGAGCAGAAGATTGCACAAAGGCTGTTAGTAAGTGAACCTTGATCCTCATTTGAGGATGAATGATCTTAAGTGGGGGAGGATTTGAAGCCCCGTGAAAATTTCTACTCAAAATCCGAATCTCGTAGTGCCTAGCTAGGGCCAGGTGTTAGAAACTTATCCACGGTTCGGACCTTAGAGCTGATCTATGCATTTAAAAATCAAGAATAAAAGTTTTCCAGAAAAGTGCAAATACGCGGTCTAGAATACGGTTGCATATCAGGTATGCGGACCGCATTTCTACCGTAAAGTGAGTTGGTGTGTTAGCTAATTTGAAGTTGAAGATGAGGTGCACTATGCAATCGCATAACAGATATGCGGACCACATAGTCATCGCGTAATTCCCTTAGGATTTTGTGAAGGTTAGTTTTGCAGTGCATTATGCGACCGCAGAATGGGTATGTGGACCGCATTTTCGCGGCATACCTAAATAGAATGTCTAGATTTTGGAAGCCTTTTTGTGGTCCAATCTACAAACCGCATTTCAACTTTTTGATCGCAAATGCGATCACAGATCCGACTCGGGGCTCTAATTTTCTAATTTTTAACCCGACCTCCCCTCCTCCCCTATCGTTGTATTTGGTATTATAGCTTATTTTGAGCATTTCTAGAGTGAAGGAGAGGGGTCTTAGAGAGGGTAAGTTCTCCCCATCAAATTACTCCAAATAATCTTGCTAAATCCTTGAAGATAATCAAGTGAAGGCATCTAACTCTTCATCCCAAGAGGTAAGGCTTCACCACCTCAGTTCTTATTTCTACACTTAGCTATAAGGGGGTCAGTAGTGAGGAAATTCATAGGTATAGGAATTGATTTCTTTGCATGCATATAAAAACTTAGGGTATTGGGAAATAGTAAACTAAAAACGAAACAATTTGGGTATAAAACAATAGAAATCTCTCTCGAAAAGGGGCCTAAGATCATAGTGCACCTCTAGTGTTCGATATTATGCTTGAACATAGCTAGAACCTCAACCTCGTCTCTAATTCTCGGTTTAATTTGTAATTAAGTGCATCATTGATCTAAGTGATAATAATTCCGTAAATTTGTAAAGAGTAAGGAAAGCCATATTGAGGTATGTATGGCTAAAACTCCCTTTTATTAGAAATTGAGCTTTGTTGGTGTTAGGGAAGTGTGGTAAGATTTGAATAGCTTAATGTATTGGTTTTTATTATGCGTTAATTGATTTGCAATTATATACACATATACATGAAGATTGTGCCTCAATGTAAGTAATGTACCATTCCTGATATTTAAGGATGTGTAAAGAATATAATTATGTGTTGAAATGCTTAGGTTATAAGCCAAGATTGAAACTGAGAATTTATCCATGCTAGCTATGTGCTCACTTACGTGTGCTTGCAACTTCAATTACTTTTGTATATGCCTATGATCACAACTTGCAAGATGAATATTTAAAATGGAAAACAATGTGATAATGGTGGCCCTTAGTGCCAAGGAATTGATATGATATATGTGAAATAAAGATTTAGATGTGATGATTAGCAATAAAGGAATAATTCCTAGGTAAGGTGGTCTGGCCGATCGGGTCGTGATCGGACACCATGTCACACACATGGTGGTAATGTGCTGATATTGAATCCCAGATAAGGGAAATGAAATAGTGATTGAGATATATGCCTCCAATGAGGCAGCCTAACTGGTCCGCTCCTGATTGGACTCCGCTCAATATAGCAGTGGTATTTAAAGCAGTGATGAACATACGAAAGAAATGCCCGAACTAAGTTATGGAAAATTACGTGAAAAATTATAGGATTTTCATACTTTATTTACTCATGAAACTTTCTTGTACTTGCTTGATAGTTCTTTCTAGTAAAATGTGTTTAGTTATACATACTAGTACTATTCCATGGTACTAACGTCCATTTTGCCAGGGGCGCTACATTTTTAAATAAATGTAGGTGGCTCCATAACAGATAGTGTCGACCGTGTGTAGGGGAGCATCCTTCTTCACAAAGTCTTGGTGAGCCCCTTTCTCCTCCAAGGGGTTATATTGTGTACCTTTTGTTATTGTGGATGCCACTTTTTAGGTATAGCCATAGCCTTGTTGCCGGCATCGTCATACTTATCTTTTGTATCCTTAGAGGCTCCGTAGACACATGCCTGGGTTGTGTACGAGTATTTGGGGAGTCTAGTAGCAATGTTGTAATGCTTCACTCAGGCTATTTATAAATTGTAACTCTATTAGAATTTTTGAAGCTAACTTATCTACGGTTTAATGTGGAGATGTGAAATGAACTAATGATGTTGAATATACAATATTTCCTTGTCAAACCAAATGAAACCATGGTTTCCTTATTCATATTATATTGGGTAGGAAGTGTTTGATAAGGCTTACTCAGTTGGGTTCACTCGATTGAGCGTCGGTCGCACCTCCCAAGGTTGGGGCATGACACATCGGAAATTGGGCTTCAGGCAGGCCAAGCTTTGGAATAAGAGATGGAACAGATTTCGTGCGTTCGATTATTTTGAATAAGAGAATTAAGCTCACGCTTTAGATTAAAGTAATTATAATCTCTTTAATTTTTTTTTCTTAATTAATTTATTAGGCTCTTTGTTAATAGTTGAGTTGAGCCATAGTAGATAACATGACTAGACTATGGCCCTCAATATTTTGGATAATTATAGGAAAATAGATATTGGGCGCACCATATTAGGCAAGACATAGTTTATGGACCTCAATAAGCTTTGTTTTGAATTCCCTTTAAAATTGAAATCGAGGTGTGCGGTGCCGAATATAATCTTAAAATGTGTGGCCCTCACTTAATCAATATTTTAACCTAGCATTCGAGGTTTGCCATCTAGTTGAATTTTCTATGACCCTCGCAAGCTTGAAAGTGCATAGTTTCTTTTGGCACGCTATTAAAAATTACTTTCGTAAACTCGGGTGTATATTTCATGTGACCCAAATCCAAATCTCAACAACATTATATAAAATGTGTCTCGGACTGCGGGTACATCTCATGTGCCATGGACTAAAGAGGTGTTTTAGATGACGTTGAAATCTTCCTTAAACGAAGCAAAAGTGGTTAATAAGTTAAAATACACATGGGTTTAAAAGTGTTCTAAAATCAAATAAATAGGACAATAATAAAAACTAAGAGATCGTGCTAGAACCACAGAACCCGAGAATACCTAACACCTTCTCCCGGGTTAACAAATTCCTTATCCTAGTTTTTGTCTTCACGAACTGCAAAACATAGTCAATCTTTTTCTCGATTCAGGTTTTAAAACTTGTAAATTGGGACACCATAAATTATCCCACGTGGAGACTCTGAATTTTATAATAGAATAATTCTATTTTGATTGTCACTTTAATTAGAAAAAACACCCTTGCTCCCTTTCATGGTGTAGGAAAAAGGAGGTGTGATAGCTCCGGCGACTCTGCTGGGGACAAGAACCTAGAACTTCTGGTTCAGGGTTCAAGAATTCGAGCTTAGAATAATTGTTATATTTGTCTTTATTTATTATCTGGTTTTAGTGCATGTTTGGGCCTAATGTGCTAAATGTTGCTTTTTACCACTTTGATATTGTTGAACTGTACATAAATTGTTATAAATCGCTCCTCTCTCTGAGTCTTCTGCATCATCTTAAGAAGTGTGCACTTCGTGTAACTTCTTTTCTGTTTGAGTCTTATCCCAAATTTTAGAACGATGTTCAGACAAGTTGCAAAGCCGGTGAAGCTTTTGTATTCCCGATACGTTGCCCCCTGGCTCGAGCTGTTCTCTTGGGTAAGCTAAGTCTAGAATAGTAAACCCAGGTTTTAAACCCAGTATAACAAAACCTCATGCTGGATCCCTAGTAGGAATGTTAGTTTGCATCACGTTCATTTGACTTTGGAAACGCAATGTAGAAGTTGGGTCTTTCTAGAACTGGTCTAGCAGAAATGAAAAGACCATCCTGATGCATCTTACTTGCTACTTGTGCATTTATTTGCTATGGATTTTCATGTTGACCGGCTTATAAATAATAACAGAAATATGAGAAAAGAAAATAGCAATGTGAGGGCTAAGAGAGATAATTACCCGTTTTGAAAAACCAATGTCCAAAAGGTACTGAAACTCTGTCGAATTTGTTTCCAAAAAAAAGAAAAAAAACAGAAAATCGTGTTTCCAAAAATAGTTGGTTTTGTTTGTCTTTGTCAAATCTACCCCAACTACGCCAGTTTGGTTGTCACCGGATGTCGGATACGTAGGCAACCCACATCGGGTTCAACTTCCCTTTTGCAAAAATAGCCCAAAAAGAAGGAAATTTTTTATTGATTTATTATAAATAAGTAAGGCAATGCTATTCTTGTCAAAAATTGCCGAATGTCCCCAAAAGGATGCCATAAGGTTGTTTTTTGCAAGAACAACCGCCTTTGGTCTCTTTATCAAATTTTTGGCCGGTTAGCAAGCACAACCTTAAAATCTTCTTCCCTGAAGTGCTGAAAGGCCGTATCTGCAAATCCAAGTTTTATTTTTGAAATGAAAATTTTGAAAAAAAATAGTGTCTAACTTTCATTTTTGAGTCAAAATGAGTTATTAAATCACCCTAATAAATATGCAGGATGAGCACAAATGATAATAAACCCTTCGCAACTCTTAAAGAGATCCCCTTACAGCTCAACATATGGTGGAATGATTTGGGAAAAGGCAATAGAGAAATTGTGGTAGAGATTTTGGGTGGTCTTATCAGACTTTTGAACATCAAGCCAAGATTGGACGTGATTGAAGCCTTGATACCTTTTTTGGATCTAACTCGCAATGTGTTCCCCTTTTCTGACTTGGAGCTCACACACACACTAGAGGAAATTGCAGGTTATGTTGGCCTTAATGGAAACCTTAGATGTACCCTGTGTCGCCACGACCTGTATCTCCCGACAAATTTCTCGACATATTGAGTATTAGCCAGGACATTCAGGATAGGAATTTTTTTGAATGGTATTGCACTTTCCACTTCTTGTATCAATGACTATCTGAATGGTATTGCAATTTCCAATAGAGAAATTGTGGTAGAGATAGGAATTCATTCAGGACATTCAGGGTTTTGAAGCACCTAATACCAGTTTGACTCATTCCAAAAATAAATATAAGTGGGAGGCAAGGCAAGGTTTTGTTTTTATAGTAGTATTCTTGGGTGATGTAATCTATCTGCGAGAAGACGTAGAATTGGCCCTTGTGGGAATGGTTGATGTCGTAATCAAGAAAGCTAATGGCACTTTTGTTTCCCTGATTTTATCTGAGATTTACACAGCTTTAACAATTTGTCGAGAAGGGGGAAAGTTCTTCCAAGGCAACAAATTACTACTACAATTGTGGATACAGGAACATCTCTGCCAGCGTGCCGGGTATATAAACTACGGTATGACCGGTTTGAGTTGCACCAAAGAATTTTAAAGCTGTGTGATGGGTGTTAAATTTCCCGAGGGTAATGAAGCTTGGCTTGCACACTTAAATTCTTTAAATTCTGATAGAATTGTGTGGGTATTCGGATGGCTCCCTGTCACCGAAGCCATACATATGACTGTCGAAGTGTGTTATCTTCTCTTTATGGGCATCCAGCGCATCCATCCATATGCTCCTCACTGGATTTTGCGCCAACTGGTCAGATTCCAAAACATTCTTCATGATGAAGATTTGAGTAGATATGTCATCGAATTGGGCCTAAAAGTCATATTTCCGGAAGGAAGAGTTCGCTAGGTGTGGAATGAATGCAGATTTCTCGAACCTTACACTATGGTGTGGGATCTAGGTAGAGGTGAGGTAGATCCCAAGTACAATATTGGATCTGGTAAAAGGTTTTAGATTCCTGAGATACCTAATTAGAGAGCTCATGTTCAAGAATTCACTAATGACGTGCAGGAGCAGTGGGGCTGGTTGGCAAAAGAAGAAAGCTACAGGGCCAAAATAAGTAAATTGGAAGGACAAATCAGGGACCTTAAATTTGGCAAGAGAATACAATCTGCCGTAGATGAAAGGGAAAACTAAAAGCTAACTCAGGAAAATGAAGCCCTCAAAGCTCAAACCCAGAAAATGAGAATAGCATCTAGAAACCCGGGAAGGAGCCGAGCGAATCAACGCTTATAAGTAGCCTGAGAAAGAAGGTACTCGAGTGTCAGGATGACCTAATAAATCTGAGGCTAGTCTAGAAAAAGTCCGGGTGCAATTGACAAAGAATGAAGAAGGTTGGCCACAATTCTTGCAACAAATGAAAAGAAAATATGAGAGGACAATCACCAATCTGAGGAGAAAGATAACTACCCTTGATGGCGGACAAACATGCTAGGTACTATAAAGCTGATAGGGAATATTGTTATGCTTTGATGGCCCAAATGGAGGAAGATATGCAATAGTTTCAAAATCGAAGCCGCTATGACATTTATGTACTAGAAGCTTGGAATCAGCAAAGGCATTTGCTTCAGGAAAAGGGTATTGTCCGAGAGAGGGTTAGAGACATCGCCGACTACATCATCACGAAATGCCAAGCATGTGAGGACATGGCTCAAACCACTTTCTTCGCTACAGTGATGACATTTGTCTGCCGGTTAATGAGTGATTTGGAGTGGCTTCAAGGGGATCTACGTTGACCCATGACGAGACCGAATGATGTTTGTCACACCTCCTTTTTTACACGACTACCCCGAAAGATGACACGTGTATATGAGTTTTTCCAATTAAAGTGACATTATTCGAAATGGGATCATTTATTTATTTAGAGTTGCCACTTGGGATAGGTTTGGCTTTTGGTGTCCCAAGTCACCGATTTTTTTGGGATCCTAAATCGAGGAGATTTTTCGACTGCCCAAATGGAGTCCGCGAACAATAAAATTCTTAGTAAGGAATTCTATTGACCCGAGGGAAGGTGTTAGGCACCCTCGAATCCCGTGGTTCTAGCACGGTCCCTAAACTATTATAAATGGCCAAAATATGATTTGATATACATGTTAATCCTGCAATTTTAGATTATTAACCGCTTTTTAACATCTTTTTAGGAAAATTTGCAATGTTACTAAAACATGTCGCAAATCTCGTCACATAAATGCACCTGCAATTTTAGACTCATATTTATTCCATTGAGAATGGATTTGGGCCACATAAATGCGCATCCGAATTTAGGAAGTTATTTTTATTAAACACGCGCCTATAGCAACTACGTCTTTGAAATCCGAGAGCAGGCCGTGAAATTCGCTAAACGGCATTTGCTTTTTTCTATGTGTTTTAATGAATTAAAGAGCCATCGCATGGTATTTTATTGGACTAACGCGGCTCACTTCATCTTATAAGAGAATTCTAACAGATACTAAGTTCTTTGTTATTGCTGTGTTTGAATTTAGTAATCGTTTTATGCATAGACTATGTATTTTGGGAAAATACTACGTGCATCTTAGCCTCATTCATAGCTAATTGCACACACTTCACTCAAGTTTGGGCTGGCCCAGAACACACATTGTGTTTGGCCACTGCTGGGCCTCTCAACTAGGCCTAGAGTTAATTTGGACGGAGGAGTTCATATGAACAAGTTTCGTAATTCTTTTTCAGTTCAAATCTGTACACAAAATTAATTATCTATACATTTATAAAGAGAATACTAATGATCATTTTACATCAATTTTCAGTATTAGATTTGAACTAACTGATTCATATACTCGTCAGTCAGAGTATATGAATCTAACTTACAAAATCTAATTGCGATTCTGGTTATAAAGTGCTAAGTAAATTTGAACAAGTTATTGCTAAGCGTATGGAAATTTAAATAAACTAAAATGCAACACAAATGTTTTAATTTTTGAGGAATTACAAAGCTGATATTTTCTGAATTCAGTATTTCTGAACAAATCAAGAAATAAACACCTAAAATAAACATATCACTAGCTAATTAGACTATCAGTTATACATGCTCCAAATAATAATCTGAATGTCCTGATATTACAAGATAAATTAGTCTCTAATGTCCAGCTATTACAAATGAATGACTGGAATATTTAACTATGACAAAGTATTTAGGTATATTACAAGAAAGGAAGGGTTAAACAAACGGGGGATTCGAAACAAAATAAGAGAAGTAGGTCTTCATATTCAGAAATATATCTCACTTAAGCTTCATGCACTAGTAAGTATTGAGATGTACCTGTAATTCAGTAAAGGACCACAACCTATGAGTTAGGAATAGCAAGCAACAATGAAAACAACAGCCAATAAATCAGCATAACCATAATCTTCAACGAATTTTGGGAGAATTAAAACCTTCCAGGAATAGCACTGATTATTTCTCAAAGGATATAGGAAGAACTAGATGTATTTTCTTCTAAAATTCAAATAAAAAAATTGTGGATCCCTTAAAATTTGCTTAGGTGGTTTCTTTATAGTGCAGCCTTAGGGCATCAGCTTCTCTCTTATTTTTCTTTTAGTCCTTGCTTCAGATTTGCACTTTTCCTAAATGGTCCTTCATTTCTTGACTTGTGCCTCATGTTTGAGGCAGAAATTGTGTTTGAGTCCTTTACTAGAAGGTTCTAGGGGATTACTATCATATCTTTTAAAGTTCAAATACCCCTTATACCCCTATTCCTCTTCCTAAATAACCAACCTGAAGTATTACGCTATTCAGTTATCTGGTTAAGTCAATTATGTTCAAGTTGGGCCAAATTTGGTCTTGGACTAACAGGCTTGTTAAAAATTAGCTAAAACTAGTCAGGTTTTAAAACATGTGCCTTAATATGATTTTCTAATAACCAAACATTATACAGGATAACCATAAAACAAAGGGTCGAAAAACCCAGAAGAATGAATATATCCATTAACACAACTTTTCAGAAATAGCTCAATCAAGGTACTCAGAAAAACTTTAAAAATGAGAAACACATAGCACAGATTGCACACTTAGTTCATGAATTGAATTAGAAGAGTAAAGGCTATCACTTAGCAATTAAAAGTCCAACCCAAAAAATCAGCCTAAACTAATATCAATACTAAAAATCAAAACTATTATGGAAATCAAATACTTTGGGGTATAAACAACCAAACAAAACAGAAATCATGGAATAAAACAAATGAAGATCAGAAGATGGAGGTCGATAAAGCCATAAAAATAACATTGTTGAAGAATTAACAAAATTAAGCTTTCAGGATCAAGGAGCTGATACTTCATAGGATATCAAATTTATTCAAGAGACGAAGAGATGTAAAACTAATAACAACCAAGGCATATAACTACTGAACCCATCTCAAATGAGATTCTGCATAAACAAACAATTATTCAAAAGGAAACAAGCATCTAACAAATAGAAATGAAGCAAATATATACACAAGAGACAAAAAATTAAGCAAATATATGCATAAGAGATAAAATACTTAGCTCATTTTACACATGCAACTCCGCTTGAGATTACTTCATCATTCCTTGACCTTTTGTAGGGGTTTTTAACCTCCTAGGACAAGTGGTATGGTAGTATAATAGGGTTAGGAGTTGCGGAGGGGCTTTAATGATGCTAAGACCCCAGTGAGGTCTTAGGTCTAAGTTTCTTCAGCGACTAGCGTTATTTGGGGGTCATGGGTAGCATGTTTGGGGAAATGAAACGGCCAAGGGTTGCCTGGGAGGAATTTTACCGAGTTCTAACAGGGTTTGAATTTAGGGTTGAACTTTAAACAAATATTCGACGCGTTTCAGGTAGTTCGAAAGGTGTGACACATATGGTTGGAAAGAAGAGACTAAGTTGTTTCAGGGGTGTAAGTTTGGAAGGGATTGGAGTTGGGTTGCCGGAGATGGGGTTTCGACGACCTTTCTTCGAATATTTGAGCCGATGGGTGAGGGTGTTCGAATGGAGTGGGATGCAGTACGGGAAGGGAATGTTTTAAGGCCCTATGGTGTAAAGCTGGGGAAGATTGGAATAAGGTCGCCAGAGACGGTGGTTCCGACGACCTTATTTTGAATATTCGAGATGGAGGGGACATTTTCGACTAGAACTGACCATAGGACGGGATAGAGGAGGTTGTGACGGTTTGGTGGTGTAAATCTGGGGAGGTTTGATTACGGGCCGCCGTCGTGAGGCGATTTCCAGCGGCGACGCTAAGGTGGTAGACGGGTGGTCAAGGGGTGGTCAAAGGGTGTCGAGGGTGGTGTTGTGTCGGAGAGATGGTATGAGGAAGGGGAGGGGTTTGGTCTCTGAGTGTATTAGAGACGTTTGGACATATGTATTTGATTATTGGGGGGCTTTTGTGACCATTGGATGAACACATGATCGACGGCTGTGATGAGCCCTTTTTGAAACGGTGTCGTTTGGTCTTATAGTGTGGACTGGACTAAAGGGGTCGGTTGTTTAGGCTGGGTTGTGTGTTTTATAAAAGGGAAACTGGTTTGGGCCACTCAGGTCTGGCCCAATTGTGGCCAGCCTGAGTGGCTGTGTATATATATGTATTTATTATTGTTTGTCTTTTTCCTTTATTCCTTTCTTTTATTTTAATTACTCTTAATTTTATTTAAAAACCAAAAACTCCTAATTAACAAAAATAAATACAACAAGTTGAAGTGAAACCCATTATAATTGGAAAATGTCGGAAATATTATTTTTTTGTATTTTAAGTTGTAAAACAATCTTATTTAACAATTAAATCCTAAATAATTATAAACATGCGTTAACAAACATGTACTAGCACACGATCAAATTCTAAAAAAAAGAAAAAGTTATATTTAAAGAAAATCCTAATTTCTTAGAGTCCTGAAGGAGTTTGTTTCAAACAGGTAAAAATCATATGCTCACAGCTGCCCCTCTTTGCACGGGAACATAAAGAGTTTTCGTGCAATGATAAATGAGCCAATATGAGCGATTTCCGTCCATTTGAATACTCCATGTGAAGCATTTTTTAAAAATTTCTGACCGAACCTTGCTTCAAAGGTTGCCTATATATACTTGGCAATAAAGGAATCAGGTCAGTGTAGTTTTGGAAGTTTTGGTAGCTGGGACTATCAGGAAACTGTTATTGGCTGATGTTACTGCTGTTTCTGCTTGCTAAGCTCCTTATTACACCAAATGAAAATCAAACGCTAAGCTAGCTAAGCCTATCAACTACAAGTTACAAGATTCCTATCTATGAGTCTCTTGAAGCTTGATCTTGAGTCTTGGCTATCTTCTGCGGCAGACTCCGATCTGAATCTTGATGCTCGTTAGCTGCAACTGCTGGCTCAGTCTTTAATTATTGAAATAAAGCGGGACATGCTGAGCTTGTGGCTTCGATTATATTTTGAGCAGTCTGGGTCTTTATCCACCTCATTTCCTTGAGTTCACTTCTTTTATCTCTTTTCTTTTCTTCTCTTTGGAATTGACACTCATACTTTCAGTCATTTCGAATCTTGTTCCTTAAGGTAAAACCTGCTCAAACAACATCATAAACAAACAAACAAACGAAAATTTCTGCCTTAGTTTTCACTGGAAAATTTCTTGAGTTATTTGTAACACACATCTATGCTACTCTTTATTGAAAACAATCAAAATTTGAATCATGTATCCCTATGAAAAATCACCAGGTTATGCTGGGAAGGGAAAGGGTTCCTGCAGGGGATAAGAAGAAAATCCACGGGTTATGCCGGGATAGGAAAAAAGGAGTCTCTGTGGGGATGGGAAGAAAAGACCCACGGGTTATGCTGGGATAGAAAAATTCCTGCTTAAGATGTGTTATGGAGAAATTCCTGGGTTATGCCAGGGGATTCTACGGGTTATGCCAGGATGAATGAAAAATCCTAGGTTACGCTAGGGGAATCCATGGGTTATGCCGGGATGAGTGAAAAGTCCTAGGTTATGCTAGGGGAATCCTCGAGTTACACCGGGATTCAATAAGGAGTTCTAGGTTATGATAGGCGAATCCACGTGTTATGCCGGGATGAAAGGAGATCTTGAGTTATGTAAGGGGAATCCACAGGTTATTCTGGGATGAGTGAAAAATCCTAGGTTATTCTAGGGAGATCCGCGGGTTATGCTGGGATTGGAAAGAGATATTGGGAATCTGCGGGTTATGCCGGGGTGAAAGGAGACCTTAGTTATGTCAGGGGAATCCACGGGTTACGCCAGGATTGAATGAGATCCTGGGTTATGCCAGGGGAATCCGCGGGTTATACTGGGATAAAAGGAGATCTTGAGTTATGTTAGGGGAATCACGGGTTATGCCGGGTTGAATGAAAAATCCTAGGTTATGCTAGGGGGATCCATGGGTTATGCCGGGATTGAATGAGATCCTGGGTAATGCCAGGGGAATCTGCGGGTTATGCTGGGATGAAAAGAGATCCTGAGTTATGTCAGGGGAATCCACGGGTTATGCCCGGATAAATGAAAAGTCCTAGGTTATGCTAAGGGGATCCACGGGTTTTGCCGGGATGAAAGGAGATACTGGGAATCCGTGGGTTATGCCGGGATGAATAACAAATCCTAGGTTATGCTAGGTGGATCCACGAGTTATGCCCTGATGAAAGGAGATCCTGAGTTATGTCAGGGGAATCCACGAGTTATGCCGGGATGAATGAAAAATCCTTGGTTGAGCTAGTGGCATCCACGGGTTATGCCAGGATGAAAGGAGATCCTAGGTTATGCTAGGGAGATCTACGGGTTATGCCGGGATCGGAACGAGATCCTGGGTTATGCCAGGGGAATTCGTAAGTTATGACGGGATGAAAGAAGATCCTAAGTTATGCTAGGGAGATCCGCGGGTTATGCCAGGATCAGAAGGAGATCCTGGGTTATCCCAGGGGAATCCGCGGGTTATGCTAGGATTGAATGAGGATTCCTAGGTTATGCTAGGGGAATCCACGGACTATGCCACGATGAAATGAGATCCTAGGTTATATCTGGGGAATCCACGGGTTATGCCGGGATGAATGAAAAATCCTAGGTTATGCTAGGGGGATCCACAGTTATATCGGGATTGGAAAGAGAAATCCTAGGTTATGCTAGGGAGATATGCAATGCAGTGGAGGACCTCAGAAATCCTTTTGATAGTGCTGGGGATATAGGAGGAAAGGAACAACCTTTAGGTTATGCTAAGGTTAGGGGTGTGTTAACTCCTAGACTATGCGGAGGAGTGGAAAGTGAAGGAATAAAATCCTCAGGTTATGCTGGGGATGTGGTGGGAAACTTTCTAATTAATGCTGGAAGGGTAGAAGGAAATCCTTAGGTAATGCCTAGGAAACCCACAAGCTGTACAAAGGGGAAGAAGGGAATAGGGTCTCATGGTATCATGTTCATTTACGAGTTTGCAGAAAAATGAAAAGAAAACTTCCCTTTTGTCATTGAGGCACCACCATCTTTGGCCCTTGTGCCTATCCTTTGCTTTTTTACACTATTTTCCCTTTTGCTTTTCTAGGTTGTACCTGCATCTATTTTGTTCAGAAACAAGACAAACTGTCACTTTGAACAGTGATTGGTTTTATGGCCTTGTCACACTTGATTTCAACATCCTTTGTATTCAAAAGAGAACCCTTGGCTTTCAATCCTTGCTTTGTTATTTGGCCAAGGGGTCCTCATTTCGGATTGGTCTTTGTTTCTTGGGCCTCGGGTTGTGAGTTTTGCCCCACTTTTGAATTTGGGCTTGCTTTTGGGACTTTTAATAAGAATCAACATCTTGTTCGGCTTAAAACCCCCGATTTTGCTTCAACTTCATTCCTCTTTGACTTTGAATTTACTTTATTTTATTTCCTTACTTTTGGGACATAACTGTCATGATCAACAAGGATTGGCCAAGCATACTTGACGATGTCAGCCATTCCCCTAATTCTTGCTAGAAGAAAACCGCGAAGCCGGCCCTGCTACCTTTCTTTAAGGAATGGTGAGGAAATTAACGTGGAAAACAGTGAAGTATGAATTTAGACAGGTATGCAATTTGAGGGAAAAGAGGGAACTTATCTGGAAATACTAGCCGGCTTTAAATGGCGACGGCATGCTTCATGGACTGGATACCCGGCCCAAATCCATTTATGCTTTCTCACTTCAACTTTTCCGAAAACTAGAGAAACTTACTCAGACCTGGGCAGCAAAATTTCCTCTTTACGGCCGACAACGCCCTTTGCGGGTTTTCGCCAATTGGCCTCTCTTATTTCTCTTCTCCGGTTGCCCGATAGCGCTCTTTGCGAGTTTTCAATAAACGGACTCTCTCATTTTATATTTCTTTGCTCGCCGTTGCCTTATGGTGCCCATAGGTTTTCACCAATAAGACTCTCTCATTTATTTCTCACACAAATTTGATTGGTGCTGAACCCCAACAAATGGTATTTTCTTCCCCAGGGATCTATAACCTTGTATACATTCAGACGGATTTGTAACCGAACCAATACATTTCTGCCCCAGTTTTGATTTTCTTAGGTAAATGGAGTTTTTATTTTGATGTGATTGAACCTCAGGGAGAGGCTGCCTATGTATCCTTTCAGAATCAAGTCTAGCGTAGTTCAGGAAACTTGGTCCTAAACTAATTTTGATTGTACTCTTTTTTGTTTCTTTCTTTTTTTTTTTGACTATTTTTCTTTTCTTCTAGTTTGTTTTTTTTATTGTTCTTTTTTTTTAATTTTCTATTTTTTTCTTTTATTCTGAACAGCACTTACGGGTTACAAAGAGGGAGAGGATAGCGGGGGAGCGAAACCTTCATCATCTCAATCCACCGGATCATTGCTGTAGGGGAATTAAACATAATACCTCTTTACGGCGTCGAGGTTTACCGCTGCCTCGGGCTCATCTCCTTCAATGTTGCGCAAGTACAATGCTCCTCTAACCAATATATTCCTGATGATGTATGTGCCTTTCCAACTTGGAGCGAATTTTCCTTTGGCTTCTTGATGGTAGGGAAGTATTCGTCTCAAAACTAGCTGCCCGACTTCAAAATTCCTAGGGCGCACTCTCTTATTGTAGGCACGGGCCATTCTTTTTTGTTACAACTGCTCGTGGCATACCACGTCCATTCGTTTTTCATCAATTAATGCCAATTGCTCCAAACGGGTTTTGAACCATTCACTATCTTCGATTTCTGCTTCGACAATAACTCGGAGCGAAGTGATTTCCACCTCGGCAGGTATAACAGCCTTAGTTCCACAGACAAGCAAATAGGGAGTTGCTCCTACAGATGTACGTACTGTGCTACGATATCCGATCTGTGCGAAAGGCAACTTTTCATGCCACTGCCTCGAGCTTTGAATAATTTTCCTCAAAATATTCTTGATGTTCTTGTTGGCTGCTTCGACTTCACCATTAGCTTTAGGTCAATATGGAGTGGAGTTTCTATGGGTTATCTTGAATTGTTCACATATCTCTCCCATCAACCGACTATTTAGATTAGTAGCATTGTCAGTAATGATGACAGCGGGAATCCCAAAGTGGCAAATGATGTTGGAATGCACAAAATCCACTACCGTTTTCTCGGTAACAGACTTCAGGGTGACGGCCGCAACCCATTTTGTCAAATAATCAATAGCGACCAATATGCCCATTTGAGCCTTTTGGCTCGATCGGCCCAATGACGTCCATACCCCAGGCGGCAAATGGCCAGGGTGCTGACATAGGATGCAGCTCATTTTGTGGTGCATGAATCAGATCACCGTGCACCTGGCATTGATGGCATCTTCGAACAAAGCTGAAGCATTCTTTTTCCATGGTCATCCAGTAATAGCCAGCTCGGAGTATCTTCTTTTCCGGTACAAAGCCATTCATATAGGGCCCACATATGCCCGCATGTACTTTGTGCATAATTCTCCCAACTTCTTTGGCATCCACACATCTCTACAAATTAAGTTCTGGAGTCCTTTTATACAAAGTGTCACCACTTAAGAAGAAATTGCTAGCATGTCGTCCGATGGTTTTCTTTTGTTCTCTAGTGGCTTGTTCAGGGTACTCCTGTGTTTTCAAGAATCTCAAGACGTCATAATACCAAGGCTGTGGGCTACGCTCTGCTTCGGTTGCATTTCTATGCCCATGTATTTCTTTGATTTGGATTTTTAAAGGATCAACATAGGCATTCCCAGGGCATGGAAACATGGAAGACAAAGTTGCAAGTGCATCTGCTAACTCATTGTGGCCAACGGCGAATGTACCTGAACTGTACCGACCTGAATCGTTTGCTGAGATTTTCGACATGCTGTCTATTTGGGAGGAGCTTAATGTCCCTTGTATCCCGTTCTCCTTGATCTTGTCGGATGATTAGATCGGAATCCCCCATGATTAGCAACTCTTCGACATCTTGGTTAATAGCCATGTTCATCCACATAATGCAAGCCTCATATTTCGCGGTATTATTGGTGCAGAAGAACTAATGTCTGGCTGTAGCTGGATAATGCTGGCCTGTAGCTAGATAATTCTAGCCTGTACGTGAGATTAAGATTGCTATTTCCAATGAGTTTACTTCTTCGTCAAGGAAGAAAATGTTTAGAGGCTGATATTCGTCATCAACGGGATTCTCTTCCAGATGATCTGCCAATGCCTGTGCTTTTATCGCCATACGAGCAACGTACACAATGTCGAACTCGGTGAGTAGGATCTGCCATTTAGCCAGTCGCCGTGTGGGCATTGGTTTTTGTAATATGTACCTTAGTGGATCTAGCCTGGTTATGAGGTACGTGATATGGGGTTGCATATAATGCCTTAATTTCTAAGCTACGCATGTCAAGGCGCAACACGTTCTCTCTAACAATGTGTACTTGGCCTCATACCCGGTAAACGTTTTGCTCAGATAATACATGACCTGCTCTTTCTTTCCCGTGGTGTCATGCTGCCCGGGAATATAATCGAAAGAGCCTTCCAAGACCGTCAGATGGAGAAACAATGGCCTTCCTGGTTTTGGCGGAACTAAAACTGGTGAATTGGACAAGTAGTGCTTGATTTTATCAAAAACTTTCTGACACTCGACTGTCCAGTTAGCCGTTTCATCCTTCTTCAGTAGTTTAAATATGGGCTCACATGTTGAAGTCAATTGGGTGATGAACCGGCTGATGTAATTTAATCTTCCCAATTGACTCATCACATCTTTTTTGGTCCTTGGCAGCGGCAGCTCTCGAATGGATTTGATCTTGATCAGATCCAATTCAATGCCTCTTCGGCTGACGATGAACCTCAAAAATTTTCCCCACGGAACTCCAAATGTGCATTTTGTCGGATTCAATTTCAAATTATATTTGCGGAGCCTTTCGAAGAATTTCCTCAGATCCGTTACATGATTGCCTTGCGTCTTGTATTTGATAATCACATCATTGAAATACACCTCTATTTCTCGATGCATCACATAGTGGAAGATGGTGGTCATAGCCCTCATGTATGTTGCCCCGGCGTTTTTCAATCCAAAAGGCAAAACTCTATATTAATATGTTTCCCAAGGTATGGTAAAGGCGGTTTTCTCAGCATCTTCCTCATCCATCAGCACTTGGTGATACCCTGCATAGTAGTCTACAAAGGGTTGAACCTCATGTTTGGCACAATTATCGATACGGATGTGGATGTTGGGCAGAGGAAAATTATTCTAGGGACTTGCCTTGTTCAAGTCTCTATAATCCACACATACTCGGGTTTTCCCGTCATTCTTCGGCACCGAAAGCACATTAGCTAGCCATGTGGTATATCGCACTACCTAGACTACCCACGCTTCCAGCTGTTTTGTAATCTCCTATTTGATTTTGTCACTGACATTAGGCTTAAATCTTCTTGTTTCTGTTGTACTAGAGGGCATTCCGGGTATGTAGGCAACTTATGAACCACCAAATCCATACTCAAACCAGGCATGTCGTCATATGACCACGCAAATACGTCTTTGAATTCCAACAGGATTTGAACCAATCAATCCTGTATCTCTTTACTTACGTTGATGCTTATTTTAGTTTCTTTGATTTCACCGAGATTGCCCAAGTTAAGCGGTTCACTATCATTTAAGTTAGGCTTAGGTTTGTTTTCAAAGTGTTCCAACTCTTGAGTGATTTTCCTAAAATCCTCTTCTTCATTGTATTTCGGTTCCTGGTTTGTTATTCCACAGACAGGCAGTGAGTTTGGATCGTGGCATGAAGTTCGCAAGCATGTCGTTTTATTTAAAGCCGCATTATTGGGACTGAAAGAAAAGATGAAATATAAAGAAAGACGAAAATTAGAGAAAGTCAAAGAAGGGTGATTTGAACTTGAAAGATAACAGGGTTTCAATTGGGATTTAAAGTGCTAAAAGTTCGCAAGCATGTCGTTTTATTTAAAGCCGCATTATTGAGACTGAAAGAAAAGATGATAAATAAAGAAAGACGAAAATTAGAGAAAGTCAAATAAGGGTGAAGGACAAAATATTGATTTAATTACTTTGAACATGAAAGATAACAGGGTTTACAATTGAGATTTAAAGTGCTAAAAGGAAAACAAACAACCGAGCTCCACCCTGAGATTGCTTGTGATGTGGGAAGAGGTAGCAAGGCGAGACTACCGAGTCTCCCGCCTGACCGGAAAAGGTGTGGCCTTCCAATTTTGAAATTTTGCATTTGGCCCCATACACCATTCTTCAGCGGCGCTTGATCCTTCTCCCGGTTGGACCATGTTTAATTCATAGAGCAACTCCCTTATAGCTCCGTAGATCTCATCAATTTCCTCTGCCGTGAAGGTTTCTTCTTCTTCCTCCTCACTGTATTTTGGTTTTATGAAGGTTTTGTGCAAGTGAGGTAAGGGTCGTCATAAGGCCCATTCCTTGTGCTTTCTGCGATTATCCCAGGTGATATCTTCCGGGGTTTGATGAAATCCCAGTCCAAAGAACATTTCTATGGTAGGCAAGGCAACCGGATCGGTTATGCCTGGTAATTAGCTTCCGAGTCCCTTGCCTGGCTTGAAGCCTTGGCGTGTCATTTCCTTCACTAGGATAATTGAATCATTTGACAGAAAAGGCTGGGGGAGCGGCTAGCCTACTTCATGCTGATCGGCTACTACGACTTAAAACTCTTGATAGACTATGTGTTCACTGCCTTCCTTGGATTCTAGATAGGGAACAGAGGGGTCCTGGTAAATCAATTGTTCGTCCTCTCCATGAACTACAATCTCCTGATTTTCATTGTCAAATTTCAGCATTTGGTACAGGGTCGAAGGCACTTCCCCTACTTCATGAATCCACGGCCTTCCTAGGAGGTGGTTGTAGGAGGTGTCCATATCCAACACCTGGAATTTTACTTCAAAGTTGACTGGACCAAAAGTGAGTACCAAATCAATTTCACCTATGGCATCCCTTTTTATTCCATCGAAGGCTCGGACACATACGTTCTTAGGACAAATCCTCCCTATCCCAATCTCCATCCTCTACAAGGTAGATAATGGGCATATGTCTACTGCAGAACCTCCGTCGACCATCACTCTCTTAACATAATATACCTCACACTTGACAGTTAGGTGCAAAGCCTTGTTGTGAGCAGCTCCCTCCAGGGGTAAGTCATTCTTACTGAATGATATCTGGTTGATAGCGAAGAATCTCTCCGCCATTTTCTCCAGTTGTTCTACAGAGGTTTCAGCTGGCACAAAAGCTTCGTTCAGTGTTTTTGCCAACACCTGCTGATGTTCAGGAGATTTCATCAAGAGTGACAATAGAGAAATTTGCTCAGGGGATTTTTTGAGTTGATCTACCACTTCGTACTCCGGCATTTTCATTTTCTGGAAAAAAGCTTCTGCTTCCTCAGCATTCACTTTCTTCATTGGCGGATATCGCCGTTTGGTAATGGCGTTCACCTCTTCCACATCTAGGTATTTCTTTGTGGGACATCCATTTTGGTCTTTTCCGAGGACTTCTTTGCCCTTGTATGTAACAATGGTTTTCTGATAATTCCAAGGGACGGTTGAAGTTGGTCACATGCTTATGTGGCACGCGACCAATAACAACGGGCTTATTCAGCACCGATGGTTTAATCGGTCCCCGTACCACATAGGCTTTCTTGGGTATCAGCTCAAAACTTTTTGGTGGGCTTAAAGTGGGTTGCTTTTCTTTGCGTCCTCGTGGGATGTAGAGTATTGTTTCTTTGGTAAGGGTTGTCTCAGCTTCATCCTTAACCTTCTTTTCTGCTTTTGGACATTTGACTTCATTCATTTTCTTTTCTTCCATCTTCTTTGGGGTGACTTTTGGTTTCCTATCGGCCTCGGCGATGGCTATATGGCTTTCAAAGGGGGATCAAATTCTTTGTCCTCGCACCGACCCATTGTTGTGAGCCGGTAACAGGTTATTAAATACATGTGGGACTTCATCATCTCTTAGAACTATCTTCTATTGATCAATCAAGTCCTCCACTGGTCGTTTTAAGGTCCACCATCAATTTTCAGTATCATGTCCCTATGCCCCAGAGTGGTTGGCACAACACATGCCCCTTTTGTAAGATGCTGATTCAGGATTCTGTCTGTTTGTAAGTACTGGGTGGAGGAGACCCGTATGGACTACCTTTAGGAACACGCTGCCATAGGTCTCTCCTATTGGGGTTAAGTTCTGCCACCGGGGTGGCTCCCAGGGACGATAATTATTTTGCTGAAGGCGGGGGTTGTAATGATCCTAAGAAAGTGGATTTCTTGGAGCTTGATGTCTATTGTTCTACTGTTAAGGTCGGGCAAAGGGTTGAGCGTTCATAACTGCGTAGGGTTAAGGTACATAGTGCATGCCTCGGAGAGGATAGTAATGTTGAGATGCTCGTATAGAGAATGCCTGCCTGTGGGTATGATGTTTCCTTATCCCGGAGGCTGCCATGGAGGCTTCCTTTTTTTCTTATTCCTTGGGATTCCTCCCGCCCCTCCTTGTATGGCCTGGGAGGTGGCTCTTATGGCAGATTGACTTAGAATCCTCCCTATTTTGAGGCCATTCTCCACCATCTCCCAAGTTTTAATTGCTTCTGCGAATGGTTTGCCCATTGCGGACATCATGTTCTGAAAATAGTCTGCCTCTTGTGCTTGCAGAAAGACGGTGACCATATTTGTTTCACCCATAGGAGGTTTCACACTTTATTCTTTCTCTCTCCGTTTAATAGCATACTCTCTGAAGCTTTCAGTAGGTTTCTTCTTCAGGTTGGCTAGGGAATTCCTATCTGGGGCGATGTCGATGTTGCACTGGAATTGTCATACAAAGTCCTGCACAAGGTCATCCCATATGTGCCATCGGGTAATGACTTGATCTATGTATCATTCGGATGCTATACCTACTGAACACTCCCCAAGGTACGCCATCAAGAGTTCTTCCTTCCCGCCGGCTCCACGTAATAGACCGCAATACCTTTTCAGATGGGCGATCGGGTCGCCGTGGCCGTCGTATTTCTGGAATTTTGGCTTTTCAAAACTCAAAGGAAGATGTACATGGGGGAACATGCACAGGTCTGAATAAGATACTGATTCATCATTCTCCTTGTGATTTTATCCTGCTCGGGCGCATTGGAAATTTTGTCTGGCACAAGGGTAAGTTCATATATTAGATGAGGGTAGTTGTATGTAGGGTACGGGAGAGGCTCATTTTGGTAGTTAGGAGTTTGGAATGTAAAGGTTGCGGGGTCAAACACGGGCCTTGGTACCGCATGCTGTATAATAGCTGTGCACGGATGGACTGCAAAGATATTGGGCACTGGCCTGGATGCAAACATTGGAGGGTGGGTTTCAGAAGGCGCCCCAACAAAATTTGTTGAAATGGTGGGCTGCCCAGGAGAATGCTCGGGTGATTGATAGGAATAGTAGAGGTACCCCCTGACATTGGAAATAGCTCGGGAAATCCAGGGATGGCGTTGGGAGGTTCCTTCCCATTGGCCCATGCATTCCACATTCCATGGCTCAGAGCCGCAGGATCCAGTTCTCTTCGGGCGATGCAGATTCAGAGGCCTGTACTCCTGTGATTGGACTATCTTCTGAAATAGGGACGGTGGGTAGAGCCATTTCAGTCGACATCTCTGTATTTCCCTTTGACCGAGTGAAGTATCCGTGTGAAGGCAGCATACCGCAAAACCAACCATTGTTCTAAATAGCTGAACTGTAATACTAGAAAACATAGTTAGTTCGGGGTAGATGAAAAACATTAAATCACACATTAATCATGATACACATATGCATATAATGGGTTTCTATATGCTTGCCATAGTCGCATGTGTCATCCCTGCACTTATTTCAATTTCCATTTGTTCCTTCCATCTTATTTCCTCTCTTTTTTTATTATTTTATTTTTTAGTTTTTTTAAAGAATACGGTCGAATCGTATAGAGATTGCCTATTAATCATGAATTTGCGTGAATCATACCGAGCGTAGTTCATGGAAATAAAAGGTAAAGTACGCAGCAAAATATTCTTTGGGATTTTCGATTTTTATAAAGATCTAAACTTTGATTACAATGGGTAATAGAACAAAAAGCAACTACCAGACTGGGACTTAATACCCTTACAGACTCGAAAGGACAACAGACAGACTCTTTTTCATAAAAATACAAATCTATGAGTACATTAACACTTCAAATGCTTTTGGAGCTTGCGAGGCATCATTCGGCCTTTCCTGCGTGCTAGACTTTCTTGGAGATAGTGGAGATCTTCCATTACTTGCCAGACAAATTTCATAGTGGCGGCGAAGAACATAGATTTTGTCATGTTCTCACAGTGATTGCATTTAGTGGTAATATAGTCTGCAATTGCCCACACCTTTTCTCTGATAACCCCTTTTTCTTATAGCAGACGCCCTATTTGTTCGGCTCGTGCTTCGAAAGTCCATTCAGCTGCCTGATTTAGATTTTCGAACTGCCACAAATCTCTTTTCAACCCCGCTATTACCGCATAGCAATGCTCTCTTTCGGCTTTGAAATCCTTCGCCTGCTTCTCTATTTTGCTTTATGCTATGATAAACCTCTGTTTTAGACCAGCGCTTTTATTGTCGCTTATATCTTTTAACTGCTCCAGTATGCGGGCCCTATCTTCAGCGCTTTAAATTAATTATTTCCGAGCTCTAGACAATTCACCATCTGCCTTGTTCAGGTAGAAGCCATATTCGGTTACTTTTTGACGCAGGTTCTCTGTGAGTTTTTCATCTTCTGTACTTCTCGAAGGATTTTCTGTGGCAATCTTCAATTTCTGAATCTGAGCTTGCAAGGCTTCGTTTTCTTTAAGCAATACCTTCTTTTCTCCCTCGCTAGCAGTGGTTTTTAGGCTGTTTTTGAATTGCAATTCTTGAATTTTGTTTTCTAGACTTCCTATAGTAGCACGGTATTTATTTTCTTTTGCAAACCAATCCTACTGCTCTTGTGATGTTCCAACGAACTCTTCGAGGTGAGGCCTTCTGGGTGGTCTCTCGTGCACAATTTCTCTCCTGTACCAACGTGGTATCCCGGAGACACTTCACCTTTGGCAGGATCCTGTACACAAGTGTCAGCGGTTAGGTATTGGCATTTATTCCAGATTTTGCGAACCAATACTTCGGGGAACTGTCTACCAGTTCAAATTTCAACTACCCGAATGCTGAGGTCTTCGTCTTTTTGAACTATCTGGAATCTTCCGAGTTGTCTCAAGACCCGATGCGGGGTGTAAGGCTAGATGCTCATAAGGCCCATCAAGAGAAAATGTGGTTCTGTTGCGGGCATATACACAACTTCATCCACGGAGAGCCAACTGAGTGTCCATTGTATTTGATTTGCAAAAATATCCCGGAGATGTGACACCCACTCTACGACACCCTCTAGTAACTTAAACAGATTCACCCTATTGTCAGATTCTTCTATGTAACCTTTTGTTGGAAGCCCACAACTCATAAACCGAGGCCGTTGACATAAATGCTCAATCATCCAAATTTGCAATAGCAAGTTACAGCCTCCAAAAAAATCCGCTCCTGCTTTACAAATGGTAAGGGCTCGGAAGATATTCGACAGGATCATTGGAGCAAGAGTACTCTTTGTGTGAGTCATAAAAGTACTAACGACCCCTGCTATCCATATGTCGATGTTCCCGTCCTTTCGCGAGAATACTAAAAGACTCAATAAAGATAACATGAACGATAAACATTGATGCTCCTCCCACTTGATCTGATTACCCTTGCTACAAATAAGGTTTTCAGCGTTGTTGAATCCTCCGATGTGGCCATACCTCTGGTATATAAATTGCAGGGTGCAGAAGCCAGCCGATAAGTTAGGGTTGTGAATCTTTCTACTAATTTTTAAAACATCCAGAAATTTTTGCACAACGAGGGCTCTTGGTGCGATCAAATATTGATGTCTCAAAGGGATTGTGTGGGTCCAGATATATCCGGTCATTTCTTCTAAAAACGGGGTTAGCTCGAAGTCCAAGAAGTGGAAGACGATGTAGGCCGGGTCCCAGAAAGTGATTAAGGCCTTTATGATATCTCCCCTGGGGTTGATTTTCAACAAACCAGTAAGGCCTCCTAGATGTGCGTTGATCTTTTTCTGTCCTGCCTCCCCGAGGTCATTCCACCATAGCCTCAGCTCTAAAGGAATTTTGTTCATTATCGTGCTCATTCTGCACATTTATTAGGGTCATTAGTATTCTCGAATCATTTAAAAAGGTTTTGCGAATACGGCCTTTCGGCATTTCAGCGAGAAGGTTTTTAGGCTGTGCTTGCTTACCGGCCTGAATAAAATTCAGAGGTAGCCATTTGCGCAAGATCAGCCTTCCGACATCCCTTGTAGCAACATTCAACTAATATCGCAATAATGGAACCATCCAACTCTTTTCAAAATAATAAAATAAACTCGGGCATTTCTTGATAGCTTTTGAAAAAAGGAATTGGACCTGGCAAAAATAATTTAACAAAACCCGGGACATTATTGAAAGACTCCAAAATTTGGTGCATTTTTTTGTTGTTTTTGTGTTTTTTTTTCTTTGAAAAAATCTGGCACCATTTCAGTGCTATTTGAGCATTGGTTTTAAAAAGTGACTACCCTAGAACTGCTATTTTCTAAAATTATTCCCTTTGTTTACAGGCCGGTCAACATGCAAATCCAAGGAAAATAAATGCGCAAGAAGCACTGAACATGCATCAGGGTGGTCTTTTATTTCAGGGCACCTGTCCTAGACGGACCCAACCCCTGTGTTGAGTCCCATAAGTTAAAATGCATGATGCAAAAAAACGTTCCTACTAGGGATCCGGTATGAAGTTTTGTAATACTAAGTTGAGAACCTTGATATAGGGTCTAGAGTGTGTACCCGAGTGGACAACTCGAGTCGAGAAGGGGGCTACGTATCGGGGACCCGCGAGATCGTCCGGCTTTGTAACTTGTCAGGTCTCTTTCTTATTTCAAGGTAAGACCCTAACAGAACAGGGAGTCTCAACCAGTAAGCACATCCTCATAGGTGAGAAGTGAAGGGTTTCATAACAGTTTATATATACAGTTCAGATAAAATCAAAGTGGTAAAACATGACGCATTTAGCACATAATAGGTAAGGAAATCAGAAGAAGCCAAATATAACAGTTATTGTAAGCTCTAATTCTTGAACCTTGAACCGTAGATTCTGGGTTCTGTATTCCCCAGCAGAGTTGCCAGAGCTGTCACACCTCCTTTTTTACACGGCTACCCCAAAATATGACACGTGTATATGAGTTTTTCCATTTAAAGTGACATTATTCGAAATGAGATCATTTATTTATTTAGAGTTGCCACTTGGGATAGGTTTGGCTTTTGCTGTCCCAAGTCACCAGTTTATTTAGGATCCCAAATCGAGGAGATTTTTTGACTGCCCAAATGGAGTCCGCGAACCAGAAAGTCTTATAAGGAATTCTGTTGACCCGAGGGAAGGTGTTAGGCACCCACGAATCCCGTGGTTCTAGCAGGGTCACTTAAACTATTATAAATGGCTAAAATATGACTTTCTATACCTGTTAATCCTGAAATTTTAGATTATTAACCGCTTTTTAACATATTTTTAGAAAAATTTGCAATGTCATTAAAACATGTCGCAAATTGCGTCACATAAGTCCACCCGCAATTTTAGACACATTTTAATTCCATTGAGAATGGATTTGGATTACATAAATGCGCACCCGAATTTAGGGAGGTATTTTAATTAAACACGCGCCTATAGCAAAGACATCTTCAAAATTCGAGGGAGGGTCGTGAAATTCGCTAAACGGCACTTCCTATCTTTCTGTGTGTTTTAATGTATTAAAGAGTCATCGCATGGTATTTGATTGGATTAACACGGCTCACTTCATCTTATAAGGGCATTCTAACGTATACGAAGTTCTCTATTATTGTTGTGTTTAAATGCAGTAACTATTTTATGCATAGACTGTGTAATTTGGGAAAATAATAAGTGCAACTTAGCCTCATTCATGGCTAATTGCACACACTGAACTCAAGTTTGGGCTGGCCCAGAACACACATTGTATTTGCCCACTGCTGCGCATCTCAACTGGGCCTAAAGTTAATTGTGACCGGGAGGAGTTCATATGAACAAGTTTCGATAATGCTTTATTAGTTCAAATATGTACACAAGATTAATTATCTATACATTTATAAAGAGAATACTAATGATCATTTTACTTCAGTTTTCAGTATTAGATTTGAACGAACTGATTCATATACTCGTTAGTCAGAGTATATGAATCTAACTTTAAAAATCCAAATGTGATCATGGTTATAAAGTGTTAAGTAAATTTGAACAAGTTTTGCTAAGCGTATGGAAATTTAAACAAACTAAAACTCTACACAATTGTTTCAAATTTTGAGGAATTACCAGTCTGATATTTTCTGAATACAACGTTTCTAAACAAATCAAGAAATAAACAGCTAAAACAAACACATCACTAGCTAATTATACTATCAGTTATACATGCTCCAAATAATAATTCGAATGTCTGATATTACAAGATAAATCTGTCTCTAATGTCCAGTTATTACAAATGAATGACTCGAATATTTAACTACTACAAAGTATTTAGGTATATTACAATAAGAGAAGGGGTAAACAAAAAGGGGATTCAAAACAAAGTAAGAGCTTTAGGTCTTCATATTCAGAAATATATCTCACTTGAGCTTCATAAACTAGTAAGCATTGAGATGTACCTGTAATTCAGCAAAGGACCACAGCCTAGGAGAAAGGCAAAGCAAGCAACAAGCAAAACAATAGCCAATAAACCAGCACAACCAGAATCTTCAGCAAATTTTGAGCAAATTAAAACCTTCCATGAATAGCACTGATTTATTCTCAAAGGATATAGGAAGAAATAAATGTATTTCCTTCTAAAATTCAAATAAAAAAATTCAGGATCCCTTTAAATGTGCTCAGGTGGTTTCTTTTATAGTGGAGCCTTAGGGCATAAGCGTTTTTCTTGTTTTTCTTTTAGTCCTTGCATCAGATTTGCACATTTCCTAAATAGTCCTTCATTTCCTAACTTGTGCCTCAAGTTTGAGGCAGAAATCGTGTTTGAGTCCTTTACAGGAAGGTTGTAGGGGATTACTATCAGATGTTTTGAAGTTCAAATACCCCTTATGCCCTTATTCCTCTTCCTGAATAACCAACTTGAGGTTTTAGCCCTAGTCAGTTATCTGGCTAAGTCAATTATGTTCAAGTTGGGTAAAATTTGGTCTTGGACTAACAGGCTTGTTAAAAATTAGCTAAAATTAGTCAGGTTTTAAAATAGGTGCCTTAACGTGATTTTCTAATAACCAAACATTATACTGTATGACCATAAAACAAATGATCAAAATAACCAGAAGAATGAACGTATCGATTAACACTTAACTTTTCAGAAATAGCTCAATCAAGGTACTCAGAAAAACTTTAAGAATGAGAAACACATAGCAGGGATTGAACACTTAGTTCATGAATTGAATTAGAAGAGTAAAGGCTACCACTTAGCAATTAAAGGTTCAACCCAACAAATCAGCCTAAACCAATATCAATACTGAAAATCAAAATTATTATGGAAATCAAATACTTAGGGGTGTAAACAACCAAACAACACAGAAGTCAGGGAATAAAACAAATGAAGATCAGAAGATGGAGGTTGATCAAGCCATAAAAATAACATTATTGAGGAATTAACAAAAATAAGCTTTCAGGATCAAGGAGCTGATACTTTACAGGACATTAAATTTATTCAAGAGACGAAGAGATCTTAAACTAATAACAACTAAGGCATATAACTACTGAACCCATCTTATATGAGATGCTGGATAAACAAACAATTATTCAAAAGGAAACAAAGCATCTAACAAATATAAATGAAGCAAATATATACAGAAGAGACAAAGTACATAAGCAAATATAAACAGAAGAGACAAAATACTTAGCTCCTTTTACACATACAACTCCGCTTGAGATTTTTTCATCATTCCTTGACTTTTTGTAGGGGATTTTAACCTCCTAGGACAACTGGTATGGTGAATAATAGGTTTAGGAGTTCTGGAAGGACTTTTATGATTCTGAGACCCCAGTGAGGTCTTACATCTAAGTTTCTTCAGTGACTAGCATTGTTTGGGGGTCATGGGTAGCATGGTTGGGGAAAGGAAGGGCCAATGGTTGCCGGGGAGGAATTCGACCGAGTTCTAACAGGGTTTGAATTTTAGGAGTTGAACTTTAAACTAATATTTGAAACGTATCAGGTAGATTCGAAAGGTGTGACACATATTGTTGGAAAGAGGAGACTGAGTTGTTTCAGGGGAATAAGTTTTGAAGGGTTTGGAGTTGGGTCGCCGAAGATGGGGTTCCGACAACCTTTCTGCGAATATTTGAGCCACTGGGGGGGTGTTAGAAGGGAGTGGGATGCAGGACGGGGAAGGAAAGGTTCTAAAGACTCTATAGTGTTAAGATGGGGAAGATTGGAAAAAGGTCACAAGTGACGGTGGTTCCGACGACATTATTTTGAATATTCGAGACGGATGGGACTTGTTCGACGGGAACTGACCACAGGACGGGATAGAGGAGGTTGTCACGGTTGGTGGTGTAAATCTGGGAAGGCACTGTTACCGGCCACCATCATGAGGCGATTTCTGGTGGCGGTGCTAAGGTGGTAGACGGGTGGTCAAGGGGTGGTCAAAGGGTGGTCGAGGGTGGTGTTATATCGGAGAAGATTGTACGAGGAAGGGGAGGGGTTTGGTCTCTAATGTGTATTAAAGATGTTTGGACATATGCATATGATTTTTGGGGGCCTTTCGTGACCATTGGATGAACACATGATCGACGGCTGTGATGATCCCTTTTTGAAATGGTGTCGTTTGGTCTTTAGGTGTGGACTGGATTAAAGGGATCGGTTGTTTTGGCTGAGTTGTGTGTTTCTTAAAGGGGAAACTAGTTTGGGCCACTCAGGTTTGGCCCAATTGTGACTAGCCTGAGTGGCTATGTATATATATGTATTTATTATTTTTTGTCTTTTTCTTTTATTCCTTTCTTTAATTTTAATTACTCCTAATTTTATTAATAAACCAAAAACTCCCAATTAATAAATGCAACAAGTTGAAATCAAACCCAAAATTATTGGAAAATTGCGGAAATATATATTTTTTTTTTGTATTTTAATTTGTAAAACAAACTTATTTAACAATTAAATCCTAAACAGTTTTAAACATGCATTAACAAACACGCACTGGCACGCGATCGAATTTTAAAAAAATAAAAAATTAAATTTAAAGAAAATCCTAAATTTTGAGAGTCCTATAGGAGTTTGTTTAAACCGGGTAAAAATCATGTACTTACAATGTCCCACGGGCCTCACGAGTAGTTGAGGCATTGATGTATTCATCATTTTTACTCAAGTCTATATTTTCTTTATGTTGGAGTCCGTTAGTCTGTTTTCGATCAGTATTTTCATCTTTCTGTTCGAGTCTGTTAGTTTTCCTTTTCGAGTCTATTAGTTTTTATGGTTAAAATTTTGTAGGATGAGTTGTTGTAATCAAAACGTTTTATTTTATGGAAAATTCAAAACTCCCAAACTATTTTATTATTTATTTTTTCACTTATCCCCTAGAACTACTCTTGGTATGATTCATGCGGAGTCATGATACAAAGGCAATCTCCTGAGGATTCGATCATAACCAAAAGAAAAAAAGCGAAAGAAGAAAAAGAGAAAGAAAAGGAAACAAAAAAAAAAAGAGAGAAAGAGAGAGAAAACAAGAAACTATAGGAAGGAAACAATGGCAAAACACGAGATAATATGAGGGATAAAAAAACAAACAATAGGGAATGAAGCATAGAAAAAAAAGAGGGAGAGAAGTTGCAAATGGAAATTAGGGAAATCCAGGATGACGCAAGTGACCGATCAAATGCATAATAGAAATGGTTAACTGCTTAGGTGCATTGCATCCCCAATGTGCGGTTGCCTATCTTTTAAACCTAATCGCTAACAAGTTTGTTGTTCAAAATCAGTACAGGCAGGTGGTTGGTTTGTTTGGAATTCTGGCAACTCACACGTACAACACCGAGTCCAAAAATAAGTTTATCATGCCTAACTATGAATTTGATGCAAGTGTTATCGATCCGTCAAGGGAGGGGGAAAAGTCGAACATTAACTTTAAAGAAGAATTGTATAATTTTAAACAACAGATGGCCAAAATGTACTAGGCATGGGTAAAAGGGCACCCACCACCACCTTACACCGTCAACCCTGCTTTCGTCCCGCTATTGGCTCAATCCCAGGAACCTCCCGCTACTGATTCATCCCTGGGCTTTCCCATTCATCACCACTACCACGGCACCACTTCCCTAACATTACAATCTCAAACACCCAAACTAGTTCCATACCCTCCTCCACCATCCACTCATGTTTTCATGGCACCCCCACCCACTACACTCTATCGATCTTCCAGCGAGCCCTTATTCCAGGCCCGTGATAACCAATATCACCCCCCCTCGAAGCCCACGTTGAAGGCTCTAGAACATTACTCCTACACTCTTCGCTTCGATCTCCTTGTGGAAACTAGAAACCATCTAAAATTTTCGAATAGGAGGAGATGTTCAGGAAGGTCAAAAGCCTGTAACAAACATTCATAAATATGCATAGGTTGTGAGGTCAAGTAAGCGTGACTTACAAGATCTATGTTTATTTTCGGATGTTCAATTGCCTGTGGGGTTTAAGATTCCCAAGTTTGATTTGTATTATGGGCACGGAAACGCGGTGGCGCACTTGAGAGATTTCTATAGCAAAATGAGTGGAACTTGTGGGAAAGACGAGCTACTAATGGCAAATTTTACCCAAAGTCTAAGCGGTTTGCTGTTGGAGTGGTACACTCGACAGGATCATGATAGATATTATACTTGTGATGATCTAGCCCAAGCATGCGCTTGTCATTTCTAATATAATCTCGAGATTGTAATGGATCATCTGTCTCTAACAAAGATTGAGAAAAAGCATAATGAAAGCTTTAGGGAGTACAGTTTTCAGTGGAGAGAACATGCGACAAGGGTTGACCCTCCAATGAAACAGAGTGAAATGGTGGAATATTTTCGGCCTTCCCTAGAACCTATTTATTATGGCCATCTGGTATTAGCTATAAGCAAGTTCTTCTATGAAGTAGTAACTATGGGTGGCATGGTGGAAGAGGGGCTTATGTCAATAAAAAATCATCAGTTATTCAACTATTAAGGCAACTACCCAGGCCATCCAGAATGGTACTGGATCAGTAGTCGGGAAGAAGAAGAAAGAGGATGTGGCAACAATTGATTCAGGAGCTTGGTTCAAACCTAGGGACTCATCCCACAATTATAATCAGCCTCGAACCTACCACTAAACCTACCCCCATACCCCGTATAATCCACCCCAACATTACTACCCATCACCAACCCTCATATATCTGTCCACCACGCCCTAACATACACCCAACCCTCTGCCCACGTACAATGGTGTGCACCAGCCCCACAAAATACCTACCCACCCCCACAAGCCTGCCAAAACATCCAAGATCAAGCTTCCAACATAATCAAACATTTGAGAATGAGAAGTTGCAGAGGAATAAAACCTCCACTCCATTGGGAGAGTCTTATACTAGTTTGTTCCACGGGCTGAGGCAACTGGATATGCTAAGGCCAACTGAGTCAAAATTTCCAAATCCTCCTATGAAGAATCTTAATTATTCTGTAAGTTGTGAATATTGTTTTGGTACTCCGGGGCATGATACAGAGAAATGCTAACACTTGAAATATGCTGTCTAGGAGCTTATTGATAAAAATCGTATTGAAGTCCAAGCTCAAAAGGCTCCCTAAATAAACCAGAACCCACTGCCAACACATCAAGAGACAAACATGATTCAGATTGTGCATAAAAGAGGGGAGCCTGAGAGTCCTTCATAGACCATCATAACAATTCGGTCCAGTGAGGGCAAGCAGGTTGAAAATAACTAAGTGAGAGATTAATGATCAAGTTGAGTGGGAAAAACATTGTACCATCTGCGGTAGTCAAGGAGGGATCCTCAAGTGATGTTGCAACAAAACAAGAAAGGTTAAAAGTGGTTGTGCCAGAAGAGGCAAACAAGCTTGTCGTAATTGTAGAGGGTGCCCGCATAGATCCTATCAATATAAAGCTTGTAACCTAGTTACTGATAGTCAACAACAACGCTATCCCGTGGAACTATGAACATGTGAATGAGTCTCACCTTCCCGACAAAATCTTAGCTAACCATCTGGAAAAAAATCGCCAACAAGATATTTGATGTAAAAAGATTCAGTTTCTCTGATGATGAGTTGCTTGTGGAGGGTAATAAGAACAACATAGCCCTCTATCTTACGGTGAAATCTGAAGATGTTGTAGTTACTAGGGTATTGGATAACCATGGTTCCAGTGCAAACATTTTCCCTCTCTCTACCCTGAACAAGTTGAAAGTGGAGGATGAAAGGATTCACAAGAACAATATCGGTGTTCGGGATTTGATGGAGGAGGGAAAGATTCAGTTAGTGATATAGTACTCAAGTTCATAATAGGACCGGTTGAATTCACCATGGAGTTCCAAGTGCTAGATGTAGCCGTTTCCTACAATCTGTTGTTAGGTCGTCCTTGGATTCATGCCGCCAAAGCAGTCTCGTCCACTCTGCACCAGATGGTCAAGTTTGAATGGGATAGACAGGAAATCGTTATGTATGGCGAGGATAATTTGTGTGCACATAGTGATGCCATTGTCCCGTTCATTTAGTTTGAAGATGACTAGGGGCCTTAGGTCTATCAGGTTATTGAAACAGGTCGGTTCAGAAAATTCTAGAAGAGCAATTCGTTCCAATTCTAAAGGTAATTGCCGCATCAGTCATGGTGGCTTTTGAAATGCTGAAAAATTGCTTTGTTCCTGGAAAAGGTATGGGTACATCTCTGCAGGGTATCATACAGCCGTTGTCTCTCCCTAAAAATTGGGGTACATTTGGTCAAGGATTCAAGCCCACAGTCGTAGATGTGAAAAGAGCTAGAAAGTTAAAACATAAGGCATGAGTCATACCAAAGCGTATCTTATGTCTCTCCAGGTCATTGTCAAACCTGGTGCCAACACATGCTCTGTGACAATCGTTCCAAGTTCTGTCATTGACGTTGATGAAGATGTAATTGAAAGGTTTGAGATTTTGTTCGACAATGTGAACATGGTGGAATTTAGATAAGGTTCTAGCAAAGTAGATGTGCAGTTTGTCGGGCAGAGTGCAAAACTTAACAATTGGGAGACTATCCCCCTCCTTACTCGGAAGGAGTTTTGGTAGTTTGCTTTGGTTTTCTTTCCGTTTATCTGGATTATTCCAGGGTTGTACTTCAGATTCTATGTTCCATCCGTTTGGATGTATAAACGTTGTTATCTTTTATTTTCAATGAAATGCAATTTCCCTTTTTCATCATTTCTGATAGTTTTATTTTTGTTTTTCTTTTCTTCCTTGTACAGTTCTTTGTATGCTGGTTTCAATGACATGACATTCTTGAGGAATCTTCAGCCTAGTCTTAAAAGCCAATCTAATTCTAAAATAATTAATTCAAGAAATAGAGTGTGATAAGGAATTAGAATATAATGAGGATGAGGCCTTTGAAGATATTAGTAAAGAATTAAGCCATTTTGAAGAAAAACCCAAGCCTAACCTGAGTGATACAAAAGAAATCAATTTAGGTGACTCAGATAATGTTATAGAAACTAAGATAAAATGTCCATCTTGAACCGCATATATGGGAAGAGATAATTAAAGCATTATTTGAATACAAAGATATTGTGCATTGTCATATGACAACATGCCGGGTTTGAGCAATGACTTTGTGGTTCAAAAATTCCCACTGACCCAGCATTCTCTCCCGTCAAGTAGATGTTGAGGAAGTGATGTTCTAAACGTCAATACCACCCAAGAGGGGGGGGTGATATGTGTGGTACCTAATTTTCGCACTAGAAGAACCTGGTTCTTCTAGATTTACTAATTATGACTGTTGTGGAATTAAGAGTGCATAAATAAAGAACATAGAGATTTTTACATAGAAAACACCTGACTTAAAAAATGAAAAAATCACGACCTACTACTCAGTAGGATTTTCCCAAATATCCACTAAAATCACTGAGCCAAAACAGCATTTACAAAACTCTTTGTAAACCTAAGGATTAACTCTAATCCTGGTGTGGCACACAGCCTCAACTGTTGCGACACCTTCAAGTTAACTCTAACTTGAATACTCAATGTACCTACTACAATTGATTTTATGAAAGCTGGAAAGGTACAATTTTGAACCACCTACTACAATTGAACTAGACTGAGAATAAACACAATGGAACTGGTTCTTCTGTCTCGTTCAAGTAGTTGCAGGAGTGCACACTTTAATCTCACATAAATTTTTTGTAAAATTGCCTTGCTCTTTTGTTCTCAAATTAGTTTAACTTCTGCGTATATGCATACTTGTAAAAGAGAACAAGCAAAATTATTTATAAAGTTAGTAATAAGAGTTTTACTAAAACTATAATTGCTGATCCTTCATCAAATTCGAGTCCTAGAACAATTCAAACTCCAATCCTTATTCTTTATCTGGATGTAGTTTCTTCACACAAGGAGACTTAAACTTCTTATCCTATGCAACCTTTTCAATCAACTCATGAGATATTGTTGCTAATCCTTGAGACTTATCTTCTTCACACGCATCTCACGTGTATAAGTATATTAACACTGTGTTACAAATGATGGACCTGGTTCATGACTGAGTTCATTTTGCCAATCTTCAAAACATCATCTGAACTTGGGCCAACAAATTCCCCCTTTTTGATGATGAAACATTTTGTGCTTTTATTGATCAGATGCCCTATGGAACTCTTAATTTTCATACTTTTATTAACTTATCATTAAGGACAAGGTTTAATTAGGTTATAAATATAACTTTATTTCAGAGTATAAAGTAAATCACAATATCTGTTCCCCTTTTTGGTATCATCGAAAAGTTGTATATTATATGAATCCTAGATGTTAATTAGCACTCATGGCCGCAGGGGCAACTGCAAGTGAAAACATGCTTCAGTTAATCAATAATCAACTTCACAAAGAAATTAACTATTAAGATTAAAAGTTTCATAGAACAAGAGAAAACAAAGCGCATTGTCTTTGATTATGAGGTGTTTTTACAAAACAGACCACAAAAAGAAAAACAACCATCCAACCATGAGCAAAGACAAACCGAGAAAAGTCTCGAATATGGGTCACTGAGGGGGTTTCTAAACTGGTTCTAGGGCTTGGAAGAACTAGAGGATTGTGATTGAAGGAGATTGAGCATTGTTTGGAGCATCCCTTCACTCTTTTCTTTTTCCTTTGCTAGCTCAGCTTTGAGGCCATTTCTTTCACTTTCTAGTTCAACAATGCGAGCCTAGAGCCTAGCAATTTCTGTATCTTTTGTTCCACACTCTAGAACCAATGCCCTAACTTTGCTGTTTACCGGAGTCTTTAAGGATGAACCAGGTTCAACTGAAGTTACACATAGCAGATAGTCACAAGCCTGCAGAGTTTTGGTTCCAATGTACTCTTTGCTAGAGGCCATCTCCTACCTTTTCAATGGCACATTTAACTTGGCCAAGACAGTTGTCAATATAAACCCATAAGGTGTGGCATGGGCTTTGGAGCCATTGATGACTCTATCCAGCAGCTTGACAATTTTACAACACACTCCAGAAAGACCAGGTCCATATAATTTGCAGTGTGCCTTGTCTCTTGTCTGGGCAGCAAACACTTGTTCACAAATTCAAAGAGCACCTTGTGCTCAGGCTTCATCTCATTCTTTTGCACAAACCTAGCCTCAGGCACTTCTTCAGCAGACTTCGTATCACAGAAATTTTTTGTGATTTGGAGAGCATAAGGGAGAGAATCTAGGGAAGTCCATCCTTTCCTAGTATAATCATCATCTAGGTATGCCTAGAATTCTACCCAACTTAGGTGAATTAAACAGCACCTCTACTCCCCTGACCAAGCTGGTAACAACCCATTCACTACTGTGGCATTTGCCATAAACTCGATCAGCTCTTTTCTTGCCAGCCTGTCATCCAGTTGAAGAAACAAGTCCTTCCACCCTTGTGCATCTAGTGCATTAACCAAACTTTTCATGCCTGGCTCTTCCACGTCTTTCAGGATTCTTCCTTTTAAGATCTTTCTTCTGCCAAAAAGGACACATTTGTCATGTTCCTTTTCAGATTCCTCTTATTCTTCGTCTCCACTCCATGCTTTTTCTTCTTCAGGAACGTTCACTTGTTTTCCTTTGACTGTAGACCTGGTTCATTTTGCCAGCGATGATTCAACATATATAGATTGTGAAGACTTCTTGGTAGAAGTCATGGATCTCTTTGGGGTAGGAGCGTGAACCTCCTCAATTGTACCTCTTTCTTGATGGACAAGTTCCATATCCTCCTTCTCAGCCACAGAACTTTCCAAAACTTTAGCTTTTCCCTTTTCCTTCTTCTTTTTCTTACTTGCCTCTAAGGCTTTCTGTAACTCAGCTTCACTTTGTTTTGTCCTACTTCTAGTAGCTTTCACCTTTGGTGCTAAAGGGATAGTTGACTTAGGAGATGACACCTTGCTCTTCTTTATTGGCTTAGAGGTGGTTGGAGCCTTTTGAGAAGAAGCTTTGAGATTCTTGGGATCATAGCTTGCCTCAACCTTCTTCGCAATGTCAGCCAAGGTTTCTTCCACATATGAACCAGGTTTATCTTGTTGTTCACTCAGGTGTGCAAGGCCTTTAGCAGCCTCCCCAGTTTAACTTCCCCCTAGCTTGTTGCCACTATCTTCTATTCCTATACAAATGGCAAGAATTTTATCTTTCTTTTTTTTCTCTTTCTACTCGACTCTCCCTTATTTACATATCTCACAGAACACACCAACACAAATCTATTGTCTACTTTCTCGACTACATCAGAAAAAACATAGCAAGTATTTACCTTCTTGGAGTTTTCTTGATTCTTGTCTGAGTCAGAAGACCCACATTCTTATCGATCGCTTGCAGAAATAAAATCTTCATACTCAGATCTCGAGTCAGATGATTCGTTTTCAGAGCTCTCCTTTTTCTAGCGGGCTCTCAATTTTTTGTTTAGAGTCATTCTCAGAGCACCGGTAGCTATTGTCTTTCTTGCATACATCTTCTGTCAGCGAAATCTGGGTTTTCAGTTGTTTCTAGGGGGTGCATATGAGGATGTGTTGGGAGATACAGGTGGGGGAGTTCCTTGATTTTCTTGAGGACTAGTCATGGTGAAGGATTTCTGGAAGGTTTTGGAGATTTTGGAGATTTTGGAGAGAAAGAGTATGATCAGAGGTTTAGCACTTAATGGTAGTTATTGACTAAGATAGGAGTATGTGGAGTGTATTTAAAGTGAAGCATGATTAGGAGCAGTACCGACAGCCTATTTTCAGTGGTCAATCAGGAGTCTAATCCTATTAGGACTTTAAGTGATGAATGGATGACATTATTTTTTAGGAAAAAGTCTCGTTTTCTTTAAAATTTTAGGAGAATGAAACTGGTTCAATGCTCAACGGTTATATTTTTAGGAGTTTGGTTAGAATAGGACTTCTGCTCAAATTTGGAATACTTATTGTTCTAATAGTGCAAAGTATAGAAACACACCTGACTTTTTCTCAAGAGCATATACTCATGAACCGGGTTCTTCAAGTAGAACTTCTTCTGAATATGCCTCATAATTCATAGTAGAAAAAATTTTTGTAAGAGATCAATGAAATAATATAAACACATGTCATAGGAGTATACTAATTATAGTATGAGACTGAGAAAGAATCAGTCTAGATATTTACATAAAGTCAAAACTTCTAACCGAAAAAGTTTGTTTTCATTGCATTCTGAACTGGTTCCTTTTTAGGTGATCTTAATCATCACGATTTCCAACCTGTTCCTTTCAAAGTTTTCCCTATTCATTGCTTTGGTGAATATGTCAGCTATTTGTTTATCAGTTGCACAGTATTCTATTGATATTAATCCTTTCTCATAATTATCTCTCAAGAAGTGGTGTGTAACATCTATGTGCTTGGTCCTTTTATGATGACAGAGTTCTTTATCATACTTATATAACTAGTTTTGTCACTGAATATTTGAATACATCCACTTCAATTCCAAAGTCAATAAGGTGTTCTTTGCTCCATAGCAATTGATAGGGCTACTGAATTTTGCTTTTTGGTAGCCCGTGACACAAGACATGAACCCAGGAGCCATATCTGATGTGCTCTTCCTATCCACTAAGAAACCTGCATAATCAGCATCAGCATATCCTACTAGATCAAAATTACTACCTTTGGGATAACAAAGACACATATCAGTGGTGCCTTTCAGATATCTCAATATCCTCTTGACAGCAGTCAAGTGTGACTCTTTTGGATTTTCCTGGAAACGAGCCCAATGCCCTACGCTGAAGACAATATCAGGTCTACTTGCAGTGCTATACAATAGTGAACTAATCATACCCCTATACAACTTTTGATCAACTGATGAACCAGGTTCATCACAATCTAAATTAGTGGTAGTTGCAATAGGTGTATCTATTTCTTTGGCGTCCTCCATTATAAACATTTTTGATTAGTGCTTTCATATACTTATGCTGATGATCATGGTCCCATTTGGGCTTCGTTTGATCTGCGAGCCTAGGAAGAAGTTTAGTTCACCCATCATACTCATTTCAAACTCAATTTCTATTAGTTTTGCGATGTCCTTACTCAACCTATCAGTAGTGGCCCCAAATATTATGTCATCAACATATTTTTGCACAACAAGGAGGTCTTTACCTTTTTCCTTTAGGAACAAAGTGCTTTCAATTATACCTCTTTTGTACTCATGCTCCAGTAAGAATTTTGATAGACGTTCATACCAAGCTCTTGGGGCCTGATTGAGCCCATATAGATCCGTCCAGCATGTACACATGCCTAGGACATTCCTTGCTTTCAAAACCTGGATGTTGTTTCACAAACACTTTTTCCTTGAGGTAGCCTTTTAGAAAAGCACTTTTGACATCCTTCTGATAGTGAGTGAATTCGATATGTGGTGCAAAGGCTATGAGGAGTCTGATTACCTCTAGTCTTGCAACTGGAGCAAAGGTCTCATCATAGTCAATACCTTCCTCTTGGCAATAGCCCTGAACCACCAGTCTTTCCTTGTTTCTTGTAACTATTAAATCTTCATCAAGTTTGTTCCAGAACTCCCATTTTGTACCAATGACTGATCTGTCCTTCGATCATGGATCTGGATGTCAGACTTGACTTCTTTCAAACTGGTTGAGTTCCTCCTGTATAACATTGACCCAATTTGCATCCGGCAAAGCCTCAACAACATTTTTAGGTTCAATAAGAAATAGAAAAGCATCAAATGCACACATGTTATTTAATTGTGATTTGTTTTTGACTCTGGATATTGGATCAGTGAGAATTTTCTCAATGGGGTGAGAGTTTTGATACTTGTGAGGTTTCACAACCAACTGCCTTTTGCTGGATGTTTTAGCCATTTGCCGAGAAACAGATTCATGAACAAGTTCCTTCAAGGAGTTTATTTTAATTCCTCTTTGATTTCTTCCCCCAATCAGGTTGACCTTTAAGGAAGAACCTGTTACATCATTTGTTCCTTCTGTAGGTGCCACTTTGACTTGAGCTGATGCTTCAGCCAAGTCTTTGACGAGTCCAATCGCTTCATCTTCATGTTCATGTCTCTCAGAAAGAATGTTAGTTTCATCAAATACAAAATGCGTACTTTCTTCTACACACAAAGTTCTTTTATTGAACACTTTATATGCTTTGCTATGTCTAGAATATCCCAAGAATACTCCCTCTTCACTTCTGGTATCAAACTTACCTAGGTAGTCATTTCCATTATTGTGCACATAGCACTTGCAACCAAATTCCCTAAGGTGGGATATGTTTGGTTTTCTCCCTTTTAGTAACTCATAGGGAGTTTTCTCAACAAGAGGTCTAGTCATGTATCTATTGATTATGTAACATGCAATGTTCACAGCCTCTGCCCAGAAGTTGTGAGGTAATTTATTAAAGAGAAGCATGGTCCTTGCCAATCCTCAAGAGTCATGTTCTTTCTTTCAACTACTCCATTTTGGTGTGGAGTCCTAGGGGCATAGAAGTTGTGATCTATTCAATTTTCATCACAATATTCAGCAAATTTTGTATTTTCAAATTCAGTTCCATGATTAGACCTAATGGATGCAAGGTGATTTCCTAATTGTTTTTGAGTTTTCTAACAAAAGCAATAAACATTTCAAAAGCCTCATCTTTAGATGTCCGAAATAGTACCCCAGGTAAATCTAGAATAATCATCAACAAGCACCATCACATATTTCTTTCCACCTCTGCTCATGGTTCTCATTGGACTACAGAGATCCATATGAACTAGTTCCGACGTCTTGGACGTACTTACCATTTTCTTGGATTTGAAGGATGGCCTTACCTACTTCCTCCTTGCACATCCTCACAAACTTTGTCTTCCTTGAATTTGATATTAGGTAACCCTATCACCATGTCCTTGGAGACTAGTTTGTTTAGCTGATTTAGACTGGCATGGACAAGTCTTTTGTGTCACAGGAGGCGATCATTGACTACCACACTAAAACAAGTGACTTCATTTTCTGAAGAGTTGAAAAATCTACAATGTAAATATTGTTAACTATTTTTCTCTGCAAAACAATCTTTTCGGTTGTAAGGTTAATCACAAAGCATTTGGTTGAGGTAAAAGCCACAAGGTTACCTCTGTCACACAATTGTGACACACTTATTAAGCTATATTTCAAACCATCTATCATGTATACATTCTTTATGGAATGAGAATCGGTCTTTCCTACCTTTCAAACCGCAATGATCTCACCTTTCTTTCCATTACCAAAAGAGACATTAAATCCTTTTAAGTCCTCAAGTGAAAGAAACAGATCCTTGTCCCCAGTCATATGTTTTGAGCAGCCACTATCCATATACCATATTTGGCTCCTCCCTATCACGTGGACCTGCAAAAGGAAATCAGTGGTTAGTCTTAGGAACCCAAACTAGTTTGGGTCCCTTTCTATAAGCAAAAGGATGCATAAAATTCCTTCTTGCCCATCCAAGCAACTTATTCTTTTCTTTAACAATAACTTTGTTCCTTTGACTGGCCATTTCTTTTTCATAACATTCATATTTGTAATGGCCATTCTTACCACAGTGTTTGCAGATTTTATTTTTAAGAAGAGTGAGGTACTTGCTTTTTGGATTCCTTTAGGAGCTTGAGTCCCATAGCCATGTCCTCTTTTGTTACTACTGTGATGCTTTTGCAACCAGGAAAAAGCGTCAGAGGCTTTATTCCACTTGCAAGTTCTGTCTAGTTCGTTTTTGACTTTTCCTAATCTTCTTCTAAGACTTTGATGAATTCGTCTTTCCCGTATAATTCATCTTTAACTTTTCCCAAACTTTCTTCTAGAGTGAGATATGAGTGAATAGCTATCTTTTTTCCTGTTCCGAATTTCAGCCTCAGATTTTTAAACTTAAGTTCTAGGACACTATTGTCAAGTTCAAGAACCTGGTTCTTCAACTCTTTTTTTTTATCACTCGCATTTGCCCTAGACTCTAGACTTTTACATTTTGCTTTTAGAATCACATATTCCCTAGAAAGAACATCCTTCTCATTATTTATTATGTCAGACTCATCAATGAAGTCTATTAATAGCTCTGCCAGTCTTTCTTTAGACAAGAATTTAATCTTTTCTTTGAGATGAAGAATAGTTACCTCTTGTTCGTCATTTGATTCTCCGATGGCCATTAGTGCTTGCTCCTCCTCAGCTTCGTCTTCTGATTCTTCATCTGAGGTTTCTTCCCAAGCAGCAACCATAGCCTTGGTTGAACCCTTGTTTCTCTTTTGTTTCAACATGTTCCTTCTTCGTGTTCCTTCGTTCAGCTCTTTCTCTCTTCCACTCAATTTCACATCATGTAGTTTTTGATCTTGTTTTGTTGAAGTTTGTACCTTTTGAGGAGCCCTTCCCTCTCATCAGGTACATCTTGAAATCCCTAGTGATCATATCCACTTCATCATCTTCCAAATCTACACCTTCAGCAATTCTGAGAGCTAAACTTCTCTCCTTTTTGGGGTATCCATCTTCATGGTTTGTCTTCTTATTTCATATACAGTTAATTTTCCAATTAGTTTATCCAGTCTAAGGGTAGCAATGCTCTTGGATTCCTGTATGGCACTGATTTTGCTTTCCCATGTGACTGGCAGAACTCTTGTATGAATCTTCTCAACCTTTTCTTCTTCAAGGATAATCCTTCCAAGATTTTTAAGTTCATTTGTCAAGGTGGTGAATCTAGTGTATATCTCCTGGATAGTTTCTCCTTCCTTCATGGTAAAATTCTCACATTGAGAATACAGAAGTGTTCCTCTTAATCTTTTCACTTGAGGTGTTCCTTCATGAGCCACTTGCAGAGTGTCCCATATTTCCTTAGCACTTGTACAGCTTTGGATCCTACTGTACTCATCTGGTCCTAGACCACAAACAAGACACTTCTTGGCTTTAGCATTTTTCTCCCACTTTTTCAGGTCCTCAGCAGTACAATCAGCCCTTGTTTTTGGTACATCAATTACTCTAGCCTTCTAGTTAGTGGTTTCTAGGTGACCATCTGTGACTATCTCCCAAAGTTCATAGTCTTCCCCTATTATTTGATCTCTCATTCTGTTCTTCCACCAAGAATAGTACTGACCATTAAAAAGTGGATGCCTGACAGTAGATTGCCTTTCCCAGTTCCCAGGTGGTGCACTCATTGTTGATCTTATCTTAAGGTGTTAGCCTTCAAGAACCTGCTTTGATACTAATTGATATTCTAAACTTCAATAACCCACAAGAGGGGGGTGATCTGTGTGGTACCTAATTTTCACTCTAGAAGAACCCGGTTCTTCTAGATGTACCAACTATGATTGTCTGCGGAATTAAGAGTGCGTAAAATAAAGAACACAGAGATATTTATGTGGAAAACACCTGGCTCAAAAGGTGAAAAAACAATGACCTAGTACTCAGTAATATTTTCCCAAACATCGACTAAAATCACTGAGCCAAAGCAGCATTTAGAAAACTCTTTGTAAACCTAAGGATTAACTCTAATCCCAGTGTGGCACACAGCCTCAACTATTGTGACACCTTCAAGTTAATTATTACTTGAATACTCAAAGTACCTTCTACAATTGCTTCTATGAAAGCAGGAAAGGTACAATTTTGAACCACCTACTACAATTGAACTAGACTAAGAATAAACACAATAGAACTGGTTCTTCTATCTCGTTCAAGTAGCTGCAGGGGTGCATACTTTAATCTGACAAAAATTGTTTGCGAAATTTCTTTGCTCTTTTTCTCTCAATTTAGTTTAACTTCTGCATATGTGCATACCTGTAAAAGAGAACAAGCATTATTATTTATAGAATTAGTAATCACAGTTTGATTAAAACTCGAATTGCTGATCCTTCATAAAATTCGAGTCCTAGAACAATTCAAACTCCAATCCTTATTCTCTATCCGGATGTAGTTCTCTTCAGACAATGAGACTTCAACTCCTTATCCTATGCAACCTTTTTTATCAACTCAGGAGATATTGTTTCTGATCCTTGAGACTTATCTTCTTCACACGCATCTCACGTATATAAGTATATGAACACTGTGTCACACGTGATGGACTTGGTTCATGAATGAGTTCATTTTATTAATCTTCATCTGAACTTTGCCAATAGAAATTTCAAAACTGCCATGAGTATGAAGATTAAAGAAGAGGTCACAAAGCAGTTCATTCGAGTCACGTGGTACCCCACTTGGTTGGCCAATGTTATGCATGTATCAAAGAAGGATGGTAAGACCTGAGTGTGTGTTGATTACCATGATCTCAACAAGGCAAGTCCAAAAGATAACTCTCCACTGCCAAATATCCATATTTGTATGGATAATGGTGACAAGCATGTGATTAGATCTTATATGGATTGCTATGCGGGCCATCATCAAATCTTAATAGATGAGGAAGATGCAGAAAAGACAGCATTCATCACACCATTGGGAACATATTGCTACCGAGCCATGCCGTTTCATTTGAAAAATGCTGAGTCAACTTACATGCGGGCAATGACGACCATATTCCACAACATGATACATAAGGAGATTGAGTTTTATGTGGATGATGTGATCATAAAGTCCAGAAAGCAGTCTCACCACGTCAGAAATTTAAGAAAGTTCTTCCAAAGGCTTCGCATACAATCTTAAGCTCAATCTTACAAAGTGCGCATTTGGTGTTCCATCTAGAGTACTGCTAGGATTCAAAGTCAGCCATCGAGGAATTGAATTGGAACCATCAAAGGGCACAGCTATCCAGGATTTACCGCCCCAAGGAACAAGACTGGGGTGATGAGTCTGTTAGTCAGGTGAACTACATATGCAGGTTTATTTCCCAACTCACAACAACTTGTGAGCCTATCTTCAACCTGTTGAAGAAGGATGATGTAGTCAAGTGAATAGATGAGTGTCAAGAAGAATTTAATAAGATAATGGGATACTTGCCAAACCCACATGTGTTGGTCCCACCAGAATAGGGGATACCTTTGATTCTGTATTTGACGGTCTTGGACAATACATTTGGTTGTGTATTGGGTCAGCATGACATCACCGACAGGAAAGAGCAAGCCATCTATCATCTCAGCAAGAAGTTTACATCGTATGAGGTTAGTACACCCACCTTGAGAAGACATATTGCGCCCTAACTTGGGTAGCACAAAAGTTGAAGCATTATTTGTCATCTTGCACCACTTGCCTCATTTCTCGTTTGGACCCATTAAAGTATTCTTTCAGAAGCCTATGACCACAAGGAGGCTTGTGAAGTGTCAGATCTTGCTCAAAGAATTTGACATTGCTTATGTGATTCGTACTACGATGAAAGACCAAGAATTGGCTGATCATTTGGCCGAGAACCCGGTGGATGAAGAATATGAACCGTTGAAGCTTACTTCCATGACGAATAGGTGATGCACATTGACAAGTTGGAAGAGGTTGAAGAGCCAGGTTGGAAACTTTTCATTGATGGAGCTGCTAACAGGATAGGCATTGGGATAGAAACTGTACTTATTTCTGAAATTGGGCATCACTACCCTGTTAAGGCTCAGCTCCATTTCTACTGTAGCAACAGCATGGCTGAGTACGAGGCATGCATTTTGGGTTTGAGGTTAGCTGTGGAAATGGGCGTCCAGAAAGCCTTGGTCCTGGGAGACTCGGACCCTCTGGTGCACTAATTTCAAGGAGGATGGGAAACACGGGATATAAAACTCATACCGTATCGACAATGTTTGCATTATATTTGTTAACGGTTTCGATCAGTAGAGTTTAGGCATATTCCAAGGATCCATAATGAGGTTGTCGATGTGTTGGCTACTCTAGCATCAATGTTACATTTTCCAGATAAGTCGTATGTTGAACCTTTGCATATTCAGGTCCGCGATCAACATGCTTACGATAAAATGGTGCAAGAAGAACTTGATGGTGAGCCTGTGGTTCCACGATATTAGGGAGTATATTAGGATGTAGGTGTATCTAGTACAAGCCACAGGTGATCAAAAGAAAACAATTAGTCATTTGGAAAGCGGTTTTTCTTCAGTGGAGGAGTTTTGTACAAAAGAGCTCCAAATCTTGGATTGATAAGATGCATTGATGTTAGACACGCCGCAGTTATCATGACCGAAGTACATTTTGGAGTCTGTGGACCGCATATGAGTTGGTACATTCTGTAGAGAATATTCTCCGAACAAGCTATTATTGGCTCACTATGGAACGAGGTTGTATCAGTTTTGTGCGCAAATGTCATAAATGCCAAGTACACGGAGATTTATCATTCTCCGCCATTTGAATACACAATATCTGTACGATGGCCCTTTGTTGCTTGGGGTATGGATGTCATCAGACCAATTGAGCCAGCAGTATCCAATGGGCACAGGTTCATTCTGGTAGCCATCGATTATTTCACCAAGTGGGTTGAAGCTAAGAATTTCAAGTTTGTGAACAAGAAAGCCATAGTCGATTTTGTTCACTCAAATATCATTTTTTGGTTAGGGATCCCAAGGGTGGTCATCAAAGATAATGGTGCTAATCTCAACAGTTATTTGATGAAAGAGATATGACAACAGTTTAAGATTACGCATCGCAATTCCACTCTATTCCGCCCCAAGGCAAATGGAGAAGTCAAGGCAGCCAAGAAGAACATAAACAAGATACTTATGAAAATGGTGGAAGGTTCCAGGAAATGGCATGAAAAGATACTATTTGCACTGTTGGGTTATCGCACTAATATTCGCATTTCAGTAGGGACAACTCCTTATTAGTTGGTATATGGCGCTGAAGTAGTGATACCCGCAGAAGCTGAAATCTGATCCTTTCAGATTGTCACTGAAGCCGAAATTGGTGATGATGAGTGGGTCAAAGCCAGCCTGGAGCAGTTGAGTTTGATCCATGAGAAAATATTGGCGTCAGCGTGTCATGGCTAGTTGTATCAACAAAAAATAGCAAGAGCATATAACAAGAAGGTGCGTCAACGAAAGTTTGAAGTGGGTCAGCAAGGGTTGAAGCGTATCCTTCCATATCAGGTCGAAGCAAAAGGCAAGTTCGCCTCAAATTGGCAAGGGTCGTTCGTTGTAACGAGAGTGTTGTCCAATGGTGCTTTGTATTTAACAGATATAGAAGGCAAATATCAATTCTGATGTAGTCAAAAGATATTATGTATGATTTATTTGGTTAAATTGTGTTTGTATTTACGTGACATGTTTTGAAGATTGGAATGATGAAGGAATTATTCCATTATTTAAACACTTTATCGTTTGTTACCTTTTTTAGCCTTATTTATTTCCATTCATACCCCTCTTTTGGAATCAGTACCAAAGTTCAGAAACGCAAGCGCAAAAGATAAGTAAAGGAAATGAGATAAAAGAGAAAAAAAAAGGATGACAAAAAAAAGAAGAAAAGAAAAAATACAACAAAAGATAAAAAAGTAAGAAGAAAAGAAGAAAAAGAAAAAAAAAAGAAAACAAAAATTCACAACAAAACAAAGCAATTCTTATGTAATGAACTACATTCGACCTGATTCCTTTCAAGGATATGTAGGCAGCCTCACGGTTCGATCCCATCAAAATAAGAATTCAAAAGTCCCCAGGAAAAGAAACTGGGGCAGAAGTCGTGGTTGTTGTAAGAAATTTGATTCCAAAAGTTGTAATTTGGAACCCATTCGAATTGTTTTGAGCCTTTCTTATATCCTTTTTTTCTAACCTTATCCAAAAGACTACATTACGGTCCAAAGAAATACCTTCCGGCCAGTCTCCGAGAGCTGCCGAGTCGAGCAAGCAGAGGTGATATATAGCAAGGGAAACACTTCGGTCTAAGCAGGAAAAATGAAAAATGAGAGAGTCTTATTAGTGAAAACCCTCGCGGGCATCGTAAGGCGACGAAAGCTGAGAGAAATAAAAAATGAGAGAGTCTTATTGGTGAAAACCTTTATGGGCACCGTAAAGCGACAGTGAGTTGAGAGATAAACAAATGAGAGGGGTTTGTTGGTGAAAAACTTCAGGGCACCACAGGCCGGATAATGTCAGTGTTTTGGTGAAGAAATCAAATTTTGAAGATCTCAAGGTTTAAAGTACAACAACTGAAAGTTGATTGGATAGATAGGCTAGGCCGATTAGTCCAAAATGCATGTCATCATCATTGGTACCAGCTACTCCACTAAGATAAGTCTATTTTCTTTTTCCTCTTCAAACAGCCATCCAGATTGGGTTTTTTCTTCCTTATTCCTAGATCTCAAAGTCATTACATTTCATTTCTTTGGGGTTTATTTCTCTAAGATGTTTTCAATGTCAGTTTGTTTTAGCAAATAAGAAAGGATTCAAAGCTCACTACCGACTTCCAAAATTGCAAAAAGCACATGGTGGCCAGAGCATAACAAAGATAGTATGATATAAAGTGGGACAAAAAGTGTCAGGGGAAGTTCTAACATTGGAATGGTTTAGTTATTTCATGGGAGAAGCAGAGGTCCAGATAGAGGTGTCGGTAGGGTAAAACAACACTTTGGGTATGGAGCGCTCGGGTTATCCACGGTTCTGCAGTTTGAGGATCAATCAAAAAGTCAAAACTTGGCCAGTTCAAGGCAATCAGTCAAAGCAAAGCACGGCAATGGAAGAGCCGCCTCCAACAAGAATGCCACAAACTAACCACCACATTTTAAACTAACAAGATTTTCTTTGATTTGAAACAGGGCAAGAAAATTTTCATTAGTTTCGGAGAAACCCTCCGTAAGGGAAAACAAGCACTAGACATGTTTGATCATAAATTCTCAGGACCCTCGTGGAAAAGGGGACCTAGTTAAAATTCAAAATATTCATGAATAGCAAGATCTAGCATAAACTCTACCTTAAGGAAATATAAGTCGGCTTCGAAGTTTTTATTCCTCGATAATAAGCATTAATTTAAAATTTTTAGAGCCATCCTAGATAATGGGAACTTAGCTTTAATGATTCCATTAGATAATAAGATTTAGCGTAAGTTCTGCTGTAAAGAAGTATAATTTAGCCTTAAAATTGTCACTCTTAAGATAAGATTTTATTTTAATTTTCAGGAACCTCCTGGATAATCGGATGTAGTTTTAACATTTTCTTAGATAACAAGATTTAGCAGAAGTCATACCTTTAGAAGATATAATTTAGCTTTAAAACTGTCATTTAATTAGGATTTTTCAGGACCCTTCTAGATAATGGGATCTAGCTTTCAAATTCTTAGTGATATTTGGTAACATAATTCAGTTAACACTCACAAATGTGCCCAGCTACCAAATTGGGGCCGAAAAATTTCTTTATTTTCTCTATTTTTTTCGAAATCAGGAACCCACCTGAAGAACAAAGCGACAAACCAAGTGTTGGTAATCAGGAGCCCACCTAAAGAACGAAGTAACAAGTCAAGTGTTGGTAATCAGGAGCCCGCCTGAAGAACAAAGCAACAAGTCAAAGTGTTAGTAATCAGGAGCCCACCTGAAGAACAAAGCAACAAGTCAAGTGTTGGTAATCAGGAGCCCACCTGAAGAACAAAGCAGTTCAAGTGTCGGTAATCAGGAGCCCACCTGGAGAACAAAGTAATTCAAGTGTCGGTAATCTGGAGCCCACCTAGAGAGCAAAGATAATTAATTGTTGGTAATCAGGAGCCCACCTAAAGAACAAAGCAATTCAAGTTTTGGTAATCAGTATCTCACCTGGAGAACAAAGCAACTCAAGTGTTGGTAATCAGGAGCCCACCTGAAGAACAAAGCAGCAAGTCAAGTGTTGGTAATTAGGAGCTTACCTGAAGAACAAAGTAACAAGTCAAGTGTTGGTAATCAGGATCCCACCTAAATAACAAAGCCACAAGTCAAGTGTTGGTAATCAGGAGCCTACTCCTGAAGAACAAAGCAATTCGAGTGTCGGTAATCAGGAGCCCACTTAGAGAACAAAGCAATTCAAGTGTCAGTAATCAAGAGCCCACCTGGAGAACAAAGCAATTCAAGTGTTTGTAATTAAGAACCCACCTGAATAACAAAGTAATTCAAGTGTTGGCAATCAGGAGCCCACCTGGAGAACAGAGCAACTCAAGTGTTGGTAATCAAGAGCCCAACTGGAGAACAAAGCAACAAGTCAACAGTTAGTAATTAGAAATCCACCTAGAAAACAAAGCAATTCAAGTGTTCGTAATCAAGAGCCTACCTTAAGAACGAAGCAATTGAAGTGTTGGTAATCAGGACCTTGCCTGAAGAACAAAGCAATCTATTTGTTGGTAATCAGGAGCCCACCTGGAGAACAAAGTAACTCAAGTGTCGGTAATTAGGATCTCACCTAAAGGACGAAAGGAAGCCCCAATATTCAAAGGAAGACGGTCAAGTTCGGCAATTAGGCGTCTACCTGGAGAAAACAAAAAGTATCTCAAATTAAAACTCAAGTTAGCAACAAAGGAATTCCACCAGGAGAATACAAGTCAACAAGGCAATAAGAACCACAAGATCAAGTTAAAGGATATAGATGGGACTATTTAATGCATAGATCGTAGTTTAGTATAGCTTCTTTTATTTTATCATGGTGTAATAAGGAGTTCAGTAAGTAGTAGTAGCAGAAGCAGCATCTACACTGATATCACATCTTCATGGTTATCCCAGCTACCGAAATTTTCCCGAACTACAGTGACCTGATTCCTATATAGCCAAGGATATGTAGGCAGCCTCGGAAGCAGGATGAGATAAAATCTTTTAAAAAATACTTCCCACAGAGTATTCAAACGGGCAAAATCGTTCGTATCTGCTAAATTTATCTTTGCACGAAAACTCTTCGTTTTTCCAAAAAAAGAGGGCCAGTTGTAAGCATCTGATTTTTTCCCTATATGAATTACTCCCATAAATTAAAACAAACAATTTTTTCCAGTGTTGTAATTTTGTGGATTTTTTGTTGCATTACTTCGTTAATTGATTGTATTTGTCTGCGCATGTTTAATTCTGTTTAATTCATGAAAAATACAAAACATATGTTGCATTTTTCATTTAGGATTTAATTTACATTTTTAAATTAATTAGTAAATGAATTTTATTTACAAAAATGAAAAATCACAAAAAATAATTTATTTTGAATTATTTAATTTTTAGCTTTAAATTTTGTTAGGTTTCTTCTAACTTAGTCTTTAACTAGCTTTCGAGGTCGGTATAACTTTAGCAAATAATGGCCCTTCATTTTGTTTCATCCAGAGATCCAAAAAAAACTCCATTCTTGCTTAAGAGTGTTCCAAATACCTCAGAGACCAGTCAGTTCACCCAAAACGCTCATTCACTTCATCTCCACCATCTCAAAAAATACCTTGTCCACCGTCCTGTCCAATCACCGGTGGTGCCGCTTTAAACCAGGTTTAAAATTACACCCCTGGACCCTCTCACCCTCCTCTCTCCAAATCTCAACACAGCTCCCCTCGAATCTTTCTCAATCCCTTCGAGTCTTGAATTAAATTTTGAAGGCCTAAGAAGACAAATCGCTTTGTCTATGATTTTGTGGCTAGTACGACCACAGGACTCCGAAGTCTCAAGATTTTTTAGTCTAATTTGGCATAAGCAGTGTTGGTCGTTTGATCTTAACAAAGAACAAGCGACTTACACTGATTGTGTTAAATCAGGGATTTCAACATTGGGGTCGAGTTGTAGTCGGTAAGCTCTCCTTGTCCTTTTCTTTTGTCCACTTTTGATTTATGCCATATTCCTCTTCTTTTCTTCTTATCTTTCTTGAATTGGACTGATTCAAACAAGGTTCTGAATTGTGTTAATTTTGTGTTCATTTTATTACTCAGTTTTCTTACTGAAGTTTAAAGGTCTATTCTCTAATTTTGTTAATAACATGCTTGAATCTTTGATTTTTCTTCTGTTTTAGTCTCATCAGTTAATTTAAATAGGTCGTTTCATTTTAATATTCTAATTCACTTGTTGCTTGTTTATGTAAGTAGTCTGTCGTGTAGTTAAAATTTAGTTTCCAAAAAACTATTTATTCTCTATTCTTGGTAAAATCAGAATCTAGTTGGATCAGTTGTTGTTTGAGCCTGGGTTCAATTTCGACCCATGTTCAAAAGAACAGCCTACTCATATGGGGGTTTAAGTAAATGTGTATTTGGCCCATGAGGTTTCAGGGGTAAATGTTGGATCTTTAAAGGGTATTTCGGGTAGTTTAAGTAATAGAATCTCAATAACAGACTAGGGAAGCTTCTAGGAAGCTGGGATAAGGGTTATTTTGAAAATCTGAATTTTACTCTAATAGTGTCTAAGAAAAAATGAGAATTCCAAAAGGTTTTAAGTGCAAAAATTTATTTCTTAGGGTTGTCCTAATAGCTTGCCTATAAAAGCATCATTACTTAATATTGAAGGGAGATTTTTAGAATAAAGAAAATCCTAAAAAACTGAAATGGCTGGAATTTTGAGAAAACTCTGAATTGACACTTAGATTCATCATATTTCTCTTTTGAATATAGCTCTAATCCTACTTAGTCTAGGTTTCCTAATCCTCCCTGTTAGCTAAAGTTTTGAAGTATTTCAAATCCCTGCACCTGGCTGAAAAATAGTTTGATTTGGGAATTTAAAGGCTTGGTTTGAAGCCGTTTGGTTTTCAGGGTTACTATTTCATTGAATCTGGATACTAATCTGCTGTTTCTGTTATATCGGTTATATGCTTGTTTTTTCAAATCATTTATGACTAGGATTGTCGAATCTGAGTTAGGTCTATTTTTCCATCCATCATGTGTTCAGATTCACTTATGCATAGCTTGAAACTTGGTCTATTGATTCCAGAAAGCTTATAACTTAGTGTTGCCTCTGTTCATGTATAAACCCTTTGAATTTTAAAGGATTTTAAATGGCATTTGAGTTTGAAATCAGATTTGAGAACCTTTGGATTTGGTTCAAATATTTGCACTTGGCTTTTATTTATAAAGATTAGGGCCATGTTAGTTTTGTTAAGAATGATGGTTTGAAATTGGAATTTTGCATGAATTTAGGTCTCTGAACCTTGTTGTTACATGATGCCTAATTTGCATAAGGCCTGCAACTATATTTCAACATAGAATTTGTTCATGTTGAAAGATTTTATGAAAAATGCAGTTTCCCCATCATTTGTTAAGGTTAAAGAATCAAATTAGGCTATCAACATCAGTCCTATAACGCAAAACTCCCTCTCCCCTTTCCTGCATTTCTATTCTCAATATGGGCGGCATTATGAGCCCAATAGTGCTCATGTTAGTCAAGTTATGGGCAATTGGCAATTGAGCTTCAGGACAGGTCAAGCTTTGGAATTAGAAATGGAATAGATACGTTGTGCTCGTCGTCTTTTGATTAACTAGATTAAGCTTAAACTTTAGATTAAAGTAATTATAATCTCTTTAAGTTTTTTTTCCTTAATTAATCAATTAGGCTCTTCGTTAATAATTGAGGTGAATCGTAGTAGATAACATGACTAGCTTATGGCCCTCAATATTTCGGATAATTTTAGGCAAATAGATTTGGGGCACGCCATACTAGGCAAGAAATAGTTTATGGCCCTCAAAAGCATAGTTTTCAATTCCCTTTAAATTTGAAATCAAGGTGCGTCGTGCCGAAAAAAATCTTAAATATCTGACCCTTGATTAATTAATGTTTTAATCCTAGAATTCGAGGTGTGCCATCTAGTTGAATTTTTCATGGCCCTCACAAACTTCAAAGTGTGTAGTTGCTTTAGGCGCGCTATTAAAGAATAACTTTCCTAAACTCGGATGTGCATTTCATGTGACCCAAATCCAAATCTCGACAACGTTAAACAAAATATGTTTCGGACTGCGGGTGCATTTCATGTGACATGGTCTAAATATGTGTTTTAGAGTCTTCCTTAAAATAAGCAAAAGCATTTAATAAGTTAAAATGCACACAGGTTTAAAAGTATTTTAAAATCAGATAAATAGGCCAATTATAACAGTTGAGTGATCGTGCTAGAACCACGTAACTTGGGAATACCTAACACCTTCACCCAAGTTAACAAAATTCCTTGCCCGGATTTGTGTGTTCGCGGATTGCAAAACAGAATCAATCTTTTCTTCGATTCAGGATTTGAAATCGGTGACTTGGGACACCATAAATTATTCAAGTGGCGACTCTGAATTAATAATAGATTAATCATGTTATGATTGTCACATTAAATGGAAAAACTCTATAGCTCCCTTCCGGGGTATAGGAAAAAGGAGGTTTGATAGCCACCAGCGCCACTAGTCAGGGCTGCAAGAGACCGAGGTCATGGTAGAGGTCGTGGTGGGGGAAGAGTTGTAGCTCACACAATAGTTAAGACACCACCTGCAGATCTACCAGTTACCCTAGTTTAGGATTAGGTCCCAAATGTAGATGCACCAGCGAGACCAGCTCAGGAACCAGTTGTCCCTTTCATGATCCTAGGTCTTCAGGAGACCTTTGCTCAGATTCTGACCGTGTGCACCAGTCTTGCTCAGGCGGCCTCCATTTCTACTGTAGAATCCACTTCCTAGGCTTGGGGAGGTACTCAGACTCCCAACACTAATACACCAAAGTAGGTGGTACAGGGACTCCAAACACCGGGAGAACTATCAGCCCAGCCGGTTACACCTACTCAGGACTATGTGGTTCCAGTCATGCCTGACGATGAGTAGCGTAGATTGGAGAGGTTTAGGAGACTCCAGCCTCCGGCATTCAACAGAGTAGAGGGCGAGGATGCCTAGGGTTTCTTGGACAAGTGTCAGAGGATTCTCCGTACAACATGTATTCTAGGGACCAGTGGGGTCTCGTTTGCTATATTTTAGTTCACTTGGTGGGAGGCTTATAAAAGGCGCAGGCTGGTTGGTGCCACTTACATGGTAGGAGTTTTCTATTCTCTTCTTGGAAAAGTGTGGGTCACAGTCTTGCAGAGAGAAGCTGTGCAGACAGTTCGAGCAGTTGCTTTAGGATAGTATGATAGTGATGCCGTACGAGATGAGATTTTCTAAGATGGCACATCATGTTGTTTGATTGGTTCCCACGGACTGAGAGAGGATCCGGAGGTTATTTGATGGTCTCACATGCCATATCTGGATACATAAGACTAGAGAGAGAATGTCTTGTGCTAGTTTTGAGAAGGTTGTTGACATTGTGCGGGAGATAGAGTTGGTCCACAATCAAGAGCAAGTTGAGAGGCCTCAAGTATCGTGGTTTAGGTAGCATTGGCGGTGTTCCTTCTGGGGGGTCAGTTTCATCACTGTCACGCCCCAAACTCGACGAGGCATGGCCTTCACCCGGTACCATACTCGGTCCAAGCATACCAATCCTTATCTATGAACTCTTTGGGGTAACCCTTAATTTAGGCTGATGAGGCCATATTCTGAATGATTTGAAAATAAGGTCTCTATAATTTGTAGGGTAAACATGCCTAAATCTAACATATATATATATATATATATATATCGATAAAGCCTCCATGAACATCTACTGATATAAATTATGCGGAAAACGTCTACATGCCTCTAGTTATAGCTGAACTGTATCATGGTCGGGACAGGGCCTCGAACCACCGACCAAACCTGTATATATATAAAATGGATACCAAGGTCTATACCTTGTAACTCCAAGGAAGTGGATCTTACCAACCAAGATGATGTTTGACTCTGTCTACAGGGAAGGTCTATCTAGCTATCTATCAGGACCTACAGGCATGAAACTTAGCGTCCCCAGTAAAAGGGACGTCGGTACAAAATAATGTACCCAATATGTAAGGCAACAGTATAAATGAAAACTGAAACTTAAGTGATAATATAATAATTGAGTATAACGGGGAGTGAAAGATAATCTAATGATATGCTTGTCGGTTGATACTGACTCAACTCTCTCCATGTAACATGTAAAATAGTTGTCCGGCCATATAAGGCTTGATATGTATAACTTCTCTGCTGTAATAGGCTCACTCATAGGTGCTCGGCGACATGAGGCTCTGTATCTAGGCCATTCTGGCTCGTTCATAAGCTCTCGGCCACAGTAGGCTCGGTATATAGCTTACCATCTGAGCAGAGGTTGCCCAATAGGGGCCTACCCACCGATTATAGCTCGATGGAGGTGGAATACTGTAGTACTGCCCAATAGGGTCCTGCCAATCGATTATAGCTCGATGGTGATTAAAATACTGTAATACTACATATATATATATATATATATATATATATATATAGACTCTCTGCTCCTTTGCCTGACATAAGACAAAACAAAACTTAATATGAAGTCCTGATAATGGAGAATACTTTTAACTTATGAGACTAGGATAGTGTATATAAATTCGAGAGTATTAACTTCTCTTTATGTCTCGTTGTCAAATACATGTAGTCATTAGATCATGCCAAATGAAAGAAATGTTTAGCCTTAACATATCTTATCACAATCTTTCCAATCACTAAGCTGAACTGGCCTCTTCACACCTTAATCTACAAAAATGATATAATGCTATCATTATGTTACGAAAGGTACAACTATCGCACAACGAAGGACAAGCTTATTTTGTATTAAAACGGGGAGTATCTCCCCTATAATCCTTACTTCCTAAAAATTCAGGATAACACCAGCAACACAAGGACTCAACAATAACAACATATATAAATTATTTTCCATCCTCATATACACAATCAATTAGTACAAAATAGCCCAACACACCCCAATCTCTTCATACACTAAACGACTACCATAGTAGTGTGAAACGACCCGAAAATGTTACGAAGAACGATCAGCACACCAATATACAGTTATGTGGTGTTTCTATACACCCCCTCCTCCTACAAAAATCCACAAAATAATAGTGAAACACATAGCCCAATAGTAACACAAAACAGTCCGCTACAAGTGATTAACCCGAACTCTCGACTTACGATCACCGTCCCATGAGTTCTTACAAGTATAGAACGGCTTACTATGAATTAAGAGAAGACAAAATGGATGAAAGAGAGCAGAAAACTCACCTTATTTGTTGGATAACTCAACTCCTATCTTGGTTCTTCAAACTCGAGGTTTTACCTCCAATTAGAACTTGAAAGGGAGAGAAAATCAATTAGGGTTTGTGGGAACGTTTTGGGAGGATTTTCGCAGAGCTTATGTCTTAGTTTATATGAAATATTTTTAGTATTTTATATGAAGAAAATAGTACTTTAAAATTACACTTTGGACAACCTAAAATGGCCCATTTTTTGGCTCTCATTTAAGCAAGTAGGTGACATACCTACTTGTCACCTAGCAGCCTGCTCAATCTCCCAAAAACGCCCATATTTCTCTACTACTATCTTACTGAAAAAAGGTTTAATGAGTTAGAAAGTAGACTCATAGAGCTTCATTTGATGGGTGGAGCACCCCATAAATCTAAGTATATTGAGAGAAAATCGCAATTACATTTGACCCAAATTTTCTGTAAAACTTATGAACATAACTTATTGTGACTTTCGACTTTTGTTCTACAACTCACTTGACTTAAAAACATAATGTACGACCATCATACGAATAACCTAATTCATAATATAACCTTCTTATCATGTTAAGAATCCTAGTCTCACCCCAAAAGCACATGTTATAACATTTCCAACTTGTCGACTTTCGACGAAAGATTATTTTCTTCAATTCCTTTAGCTTCTGAACCATCCAACCCTCTTCGTACTTGTTGTTCGTAATCTTCTATATTTTTAACCCCCACGTTAACATGATTAACTAACTTTGTAAAATTTTCAAATATGATTTCATTTCTGAGCTTACTTCAATTGACTTGTGACATACACTTACGTACGAAAATATGAGGTGTAACATCATTCCCCCATTTGGAACATTCGCTCCTCAAATGTTGACTGATGTGCTAATCAGTTTCATAACTCATAGCTGTTATGAATATTTTAATACTATCATTTTTATCTAGCCAACTGTTCTGTGAATAAATCTGAAGGCCATGGTATCCCCCCTTAGGACTCTTTCAAACACCACGACTTATGGAGGAATTCTTCCAATATCGTAACTATTGCTACGTTATGTTATTCAGCCTATACGACTCTGTCCTTATATATGCTTCTATGTTTCTGGGCCTCACTTTTTGAACATATACATAATTATGACAAGTTGTCCCTCGCATCTGTAGGTGTACTGAAGCTCTTTGCTTGGTACTTATAGAACTTACAACTATTGATATATCTCATTTCATAGCCTCGGTTATCTATCGTTGTGAATTACTACATCTAGGTATATTTGACTATACCATAACACTTACTTCGGTTTATTATTATCGAGGTTTGTTGCCCAACTCCAGGTTACTCTCTCGCTGCTTATCCTATATGTATAAATCTAAGTCCTCTTGTTCTTCCTCATTACTGTTTATCTTAAGAATGAAGACCTAATCTCATCTCCTACTTTGGACCTTTTATCCACCCATTGTTGATTCATCTGAATGATTATCTATAATCTACCATCGATAACTTAAAACCTCTTATGTAATATATTTTCACTAGGGCTCACGTCTCATCGGGGAACATTTGAAGTTATTTGCCTACTCTACCTAGGGACGATACTATACTTCAATAACTATATTTTATCGCATCCGAATGTGATTCATCTTATGGGGGTACTCCAATATCATGCAATTAATGAAATCAATTCTCTTTGGATAATTACTGAATCAAAATCCTAAATGTCATCCTCTTAGCATTTATCACAATTATACCTTTATTCTCACATCAGGGCAACATTCCCTTTTCTAAATTCCCCTAATCTTAAACTCCTCCAAGTTCACTAAAGGTATACTGAGCTTTTTATAACTTAAAAAAACCATCAGCGCTCTTCTTTATATGGATTTAATCCCTAGGTATTACTTATTCTCGTCACATTCTAACTCGCCTTTTCTTATGCTTACTACTATATACCTAAAACCTTGTTGCTCTACCATACTTTAGCTTGTGACCCACACATATCTACTTATGGTGCTCATAGCCTTCCTTTAACTTACTAGCACCATTTATTTCCTTATGTTATTCTAGAACCTCAATAAAAACATAACACCATATTTAGCTCTTTTGTACTATCTTATGTAGACCTCTTAGTGCCTGGAAACCATAGGGTTGAAGATATGCTAGTAATGACAGCACTATAATTTATGGATACTGAATCACGATGTTTATAGTCTCTATCTAAAGTTTGGACTATTACCAAGATTCTGCACTTGAGTATCCCGTTCCGTCATTACCTTTACCTTACTTACCTTTAAATCTCGCATCAAATATTCTATCTCTTTCATAACCTCCCTTCCACATAGGTAGAATTCACATACACCACTTCAAGATCTACTATAGTACTTGCACCTCTGGTGCATATACAATTCGGAGGGAGCTCAATACTGGTTGAGGATGGTACACATCTACCTAGTTTTATCTTAAAGTTGTTATAGAATATGACTATTGTATTATCCCTCTTGTAACTTTGATTTTAAGAGTTATTCCTCAATGCTCTGAATCCCAATTTTTATACTCATTATGGTCAAATAATCAGACTCCTGCTTCACTTAGCTAATGTAACTATTTAGTTTCCTCTTCTCTCTCATCCTTTGATTAGGCTTATACGATTTTTCGATATGCGGCTCAGGGTATTAGTTATTACTTTATCCCCCCCCCCCTTCCGTGGACGCTATGGAACATCCATGATGTAACCTTCTAACACATCAAGCTTTTATATGTGACATGGACTCAATTGTTTCTTTTAACTTATATTGGAGTCTCCTATAGATGTATCATTGTCAACATATATGCTGCATGGATAACACTCCGAAATCTTAGGTGTATTCATAATGTAACTAACTCTGGGTCATTGATCGAATTATTCCTTTTATGCCTTCTCATCTTTCGTTAAAAGTAAGCAATTACTTTTCTTGGTCCTTCTGCCACTTGTTGCGTGAATACTTGGCTTATCTTAGTACCCACATATATTAAAGATTCATGCAACTCATATGATCACGAATATTACATTAGATTTTACTCCCTGTTCCTTTGTCATGATAGGCGACATTTTCTTGTGGAGTGCATACAAAATTATACTGAGACTGTTGTTACAAGATCATTTCTGCTTTAGGTCACCCTGTTTATGTTGAAGAATAATTCATGATTTCCTCTGCTATTCATTTATTGCAGTGCTTAGAGAAGACCCTCTGACTCTTGTAAAGCAGCAAGCTCATGACAGTGTATACCCCACGGAATTTCTGATGTTCTTACGCTCCTATCATTATCCTTAATTACTTACCTCCGTGCCCTTGTGCTTGCAGGGTTGCTTTTGAATTGAAATTTCAGTTGTCTCCTTTGGTGCACTCTCTTTTACTTCTGTAACACTTGTACTGTAATTTCTACTGCCCCAACTCATATCGGAATATTTTTCAAGTATGATGTCATATTTGAGACATAACCCAAGAGAGGTTACGCAAAATATAAATATGAGCATGTACTGACGAGTAGTTAGTAGTTAATTCAGAAAGCGCTTGGTTATGTGTAGATAGGAGGTCTCAGATAAATCAGTAGATCATCCAAGATAAATATAGTGAAACACACATCCCAACTGCAATACAAAACAATCCACAAAACAGTCCGCTACAAGTAAATAACTCAAACTCACAGCTTCTGATCATCGTCCCATAAGTTCTTAAAAGTATAGAACAATTTACCATGAATTTACAGCAGAAAAAATAGATGAATGAGAGCAGTTAACTCACCTTATTTGTTAGATAACTCATCTCCTTCTTGGTTCTTAAAACTCTAGGTTTTGTCTCCAATTAGAACTTGAAAGGGGGAGATAATCAATTAGGGTTTATGGAAATTTTTTGGGAGGATTTTTGAAGAGCTTATGTCTGGTTTATATGACCTATTTTTAGTCTAATATTTTAATAAAATAGCCCTTTAAAATTCCTCTTTGGACGACCCAAAATGGCCCATTTTTGGGCTCTCATTTAAGAAAGTAGGTGGCATACCTACTTGTCACCTAGCAGCCTGTGCAGACTCTCAAAATGACCATATATCTCTACTCCAATGTTGTATTGACAAATGTTTTAATGAGTTAGAAAGTAGACTCATAGAGCTTTATTTGATGGGTGGAGCACCCCATAAATCTAAGTATATTGAGAGAAAATGGTAGTTATATTTGACCCAAATTTTAGTAAAACTTATGAACGTAACTTGTGATGACTTTCATCGACTTTTGTTCCACAACTCGCTTGACTCGAAAACATAACACACGACCATCATACAACTAACCTAATTCATAATCTAACCTCCTTAGCATGTTAATCACCCTAGTCTCACCCCACATGTTATAACCTTTCCAACTTGTCGACTTTCGACAAAATATTATTTTCTTCAATTCCTTTAGCTTCTGAAACTTCCAAACCTTTTTGTACTCGTTGCTCATAATCTTAATATTTGTAACCTCAACTTTAACATGATTAACTAACTATGTATAATTTTCAATGATGATTTCACTTTTGAGCTTACATCAATTGACTTAAAACGTACTCTTACGTACAAAAACATGGGATGTAACAACTACGACAGAGATCGTCCTTACAGGAATGCTTAGGCGGATCACCTAGTTCACCATGGTGCATCATCTGGCCATGGTTCTCACAGTTTACATAAGGGTCACTTATCTCTCAGTGCCCTCCCAGCTTAGATTTTGTCTCATGCACCATCAACTCAAGGTACATCTATGTCAGGACCTTCTAGCGAGTATCCTGGTACTCGAGGATCCCTTCAGTCCCAATGGCCGGTAGAGGTTGCTTTTAGTGTGGATATTTGGGTCATATCAAGAGGTACTATCCTCGCCTCACAGAAGGTTCATCTCATTAAGGAGTCAGCCTTTAACTTCGGTACCAGCTACTTCACCACCCACACACCCATCTTGGTATGGAGGTCAGTCAGCTAGGGGTTGCCCTAGAGGGGGAGGCCGATGAGGTGGTGGTCAGGCCCGTTTCTACGCACTCCCTGCCAAACCAGATCTCATTGCTTCAGACACAATGATCACAAGTATTTTCTTTGTATATCATCGAGATACTTCTATATTATTTGACATCGGTTTCCACCTATTCATATGTTCGTCATATTTTGCTCATTATCTAGACATGCCTCGTGAGTCTCTAATTTCATCTGTCCGTGTATCTATGCCGATGGGAGATACTATTATTGTGGATCGTGATATCCAATCATATGTAGTGACTATTGGGGGATTAGAGACTAGAGTTGATTTGTTATTGCTTTGTGTGGTTGACTTTTATATGATATTGGGCATGGATTTGTTACCTCTATGTCATGCTATTCTGGACTTTCATGTGAAGATAGTGACATTAGATTTGCCGGGGTTGCCACAAATTGAGCGGTGAGGTTCATTGGATTATGTTCCCAGTAAAGTGATCTTGTTCTTGGAGGCCCAACGGATAGTTGGGAATGGTTGTCTTTCTTATTTGTCCTTTGTGATAGATGTTAGTGCAGAGAACCCTACAGTTGATTCAGTACCGGTAGTAAGGGACTTTCTGGATGAGTTTCTTGCAGATCTGTCGGGCATGCCACCGTACAGGTATACTGAATTTGGTATTGATTTGGTGATAGGCACTCAGCCCATTTATATCCACCGTATCGTACGGTACTGTGGAGTTGAATGAGTTGAAGGAGCACCTTTAAGGGTATGTCATCTAGGGGTGTGCCTGTTCTATTTGTGAAGAAGAAGAAGGATAGCACGATGAGGATGTTCAATGATTACAGGCAGTTGAACAAGACAAGTATCATTTGCCTCGTATTGATGATTTATTCGACCGGTTTCAAGGAGCGAAGGTGTTCTCTAAAATTGATCTCAGGTCAGGGTATCACCAGTTGAAGATCAACGACTCGGATATTCTTAAGACAACTTTTTAGGACCAGATATGGTCATTTTGAGTTCCTTGTGATGTCATTTAGGCTGACCAATGCCCCAGCAGCATTCATGCATTTGATGAAAAACATGTTTTGGCCTTATCTCAACTTGTTTGTTATTATATTCATTGATGTTATTCTAGTGTACTCGCGTAGTTAGGAGGAGCATGATGAGCATTTGAAAGTTTTATTGCAGCGGTTGAGGGATGAGAAGATTTATGCTAAGTTCTCCAAGTGTGAATTTTAGGTCAGTTCAATGGCTTTCTTGGGGCACGTTATCTCCAGTAAGGGTATTCAGGTTGATCTGAAGAAGATAAAGGTAGTTTACAGTTGGCGCAGACCATCCTCAGCTACAGAGATTCATAAATTTCTCGATTTGACATCTTATTACCGTCGGTTCGTTCAGGGATTTTAATCTATTGCATCACTATTGACCAAATTGACTCAAAAGGGTGCTTTTTTCAGGTGGTCGGAGGAGTGTGAGGCAAGCTTTCAGAAGCTGAAGACTGCCTTGACCACAGCTCCTATGTTAGTATTTCCATCAGCTTCATGTTTATGTACAATATATTGTTATGCTTCTATAATTGGTATTGTGTGTATGTTGATGTAGGAGGTAGAGTGATTGATTATGCTTCTCATTAGTTGAATCCTCATAAGAAGAACTACCCTATTCATGATTTGGAAATGGCTGTCATTGTTCACGCGTTGAAGATTATGAGGCATTATCTCAATGGAGTGTCTTGTGAGGTGTTTACCGATAATCGTAGCCTCCAGCACTTGTTCAAGTAGAAGGATCTCAATTTGAGGCAGCAGAGGTGGTTAGAGCTGCTAAAGGACTATGATATCACTATCTTATACCATCTGGTAAAGGCCAATGTAGTGACCGATGCCTTGAGTAGAAAGGCGGTGTGTATGGGCAGTTTGGCACATATTCCTGTTGTGGAGAGACCTCTTGCAGTTTATGTCCGAGCCTTAGCGAATCGGTTTTTGAGGTTGGATATTTCATAGCCCAATCAGATCTTAGCTCGTGTGGTTCTCGATCTTCCCTATTCCATCATATCAGAGAGTGCTAGTATGATGATCCTCATTTCTTGTCCTCAAGGATAGGGTTCAACACGGTGATGCTAGAGCTTTGACTATTAGTCAGGATGGGGTATTAAGGATGTAGGGCCAGATATGTGTGCCCAATGTGGATGGCATACACGAAAGTTGATTATTGAGTAGGCCCATAATTCGTGATATTCTATCCATCTAGGTGCCGCGAAGATGTATCGGGATTTAAGACAACACTATTGGTGAAGAAGGATGAAGAAAGTATAGTTGGGTTTGTAGTTTGGGGTCTCAATAGTTAGTATGTGAAATAGGAACATTACATACCGAGCGGCTTGCTTTAGAAGATAGAGATTCTATAGTAGAAGTGGGAGTTAATCACCATGGATGTAATTGGGCTCCTACAAACTTTGAGGAAGTTAGATGCTATTTGGGTGATTGTGGATCGGCTGACCATTTCCACGTGCTTCATTCATGTGAGTACTACCTACTATTCAGAGCGGTCGGCTGAGATTTATATTAGAGAGATTGTTCCCCTTCATGGGATGCCAGTTTCCATCATTTCAAATAGAGGCACGCAGTTTACATCATAGTTTTGTAGGGCCATGCAGCGAGAGTTGGGTACTCAGGTTGAGTTGAGCACAATATTTCATCCTTATATGGACGGGCAGTCCGAGCGCACTATTCAGATACTGGAGGACATGTTGCGCGCTTGTGTCATTGATTTTGAGGGTTCATGAAACCAGTTTCTACCACTCGCGGAGTTTGTTTAAGATAACAGTTATCAGTTGAGTATTTAGATGGCTCCGTATGAGGCTTTATAATGGGAGGCAGTGTAGATCTCTAGTGGTTTGGTTTGAGTCGGGTGAGGCTAGACTTTTGGGTACATACTTGGTTCAAGATGAATTGGACAAGGTGAAATTAATTCAGTAGCGGCTTCGCACGGTGCCATCGAAACAGAAGAGTTATGCTGACAGAAAGGTCCGTGATGTGTCCTACATGGTTGGGGAGAAGGTCTTGCTGAAGGTTTCACCCATGAAGGGTGTTATGAGATTTGGAAAGAAGTGTAAGTTGAGCCCTTGATTTATCGGGTTGTTTGAAGTGCTTCGTATGATTTGGGAGGTGGCCTATGAGCTTGCTTTTCCATATAGCTTGTCGAATGTGCATCTAGTTTTCCATGTTTCTATGCTTTGAAAGTATATCAACGATTTATCTCATGTTTTGGATTTCGGTACGATTCAGGTGGATGGTGATTTGGCTTACGATGTGGAGTCAGTGGCTATTTTGGGGCATCATGTTTGAAAGTTGAGGTAAAAGGATATCGTTTAAGTGAAAGTGCAGTGGAGAGTCCATCCTATTGAAGAGGCTACTTAGGAGACCGAGCGGGAGATACGGAGCAGATCATACCTATTTGAGGCTCCAGGTATGTTTCCAGACTCATTCGAGGATGAATATTTGCTTAAGAGGAGGATGTGTAATGACCCGGCTAATCGTTTTCGATGGTTATAGCTCTATTCCCCCATTTCCTTCTTCTCTTATGTTCTTCAACTATATTATGATGTACCAGGTTAATTGGTTCGAGCCCAGAGTGGTTTCGGAGCAAATTGAGACACATTGTCTCCTATTTGAAAGATTAAGTTGGAAAAGTTGATCGGATGTTAACTTACGTGTAAACAACCTTGGATTTGAATTGTGATGGTTTTGTTACCTCCATTAGATGATATTGTACTTAAGAGCACGTTCGGAATGTGATTTGGAAATTCTTAGTAGAATTAGGCTTGAATTGACGAAAGCTAGAGTTTTGGAGGCAGTGGAAATATTAATATTGGGGTCGGATTGGATTACCGGAAGTTAAGATAGTTTTGTGGTATAATTTTTGACTTATGTGTAAAATTTGAGGTCATTCGAACGTGGATTGAAAGGTTTCAGCATCATTTGTGAAATTCAGAAGTTTAGAAGTTCTTTAGGCTTGCATCCAATTGTAATTTGGTGTTTTCATGATGTTTTGGGTGATTCGAAGTTTTGACTAAGTTCGTATGATATTATGGGACATTTCGGTATGTTTGGTTGTGGTCTCGAGGTCCTCGAGGTGATTTCGGGTAGTTATTGGATTGTCTTGAGTTGAAGAAGTGCAGTTGAAGCTTCTGGTTCTGGTGTTTTTGCACCTGCGGTGGGGAGTCCTAGGTACGGCCCCGTAGAAGCGAAGAAAAGATCGCAGATGCGGGCAAGGATGTGGCACACTAAAAGAGCAGGTGCGAGGTTAGGAGCGCATATGTGAAACTGCAGATATGGAAGTGGTGCGTAGATGCAGAAAAGGACATGAAAAGGGAGGATCGCAGAAGCGGGTAGGGCCCGCAGGTGCGAATATTTGACCGCGGATGTGGAACCTGGGAGATTATGTGGAATCTACACCTACAATGGAATTCCCACATGTGCGGAGTCGCAAAAGCGATAAAAGGACTGCACGTGATTTTGCTGCTCACTAAGTATAAATAGAGGACTTCGGGATTTTTCCCCATTTTCACATATTTTTTACTCGGACTTTGGGAGATTTAGAGGAGATTTTCAAAGGGAATTCGAGGTTATCACTGAGGTAAGTCCTTGAGTCTATCTAATTTTGGCAAAGGTGTTTTTTCATGGATTTTTACACCTAATTAGTGAGGTTTTGAGGTGAAAATTGTGGGGGGGGGGGGTTAGGGCTTGAGAATTGCCAAGTGGATTTTGAGAATTTGGTCGACCAAGGGAGGTTTGATTTTGACAACATTAGTATGGTTAGACTCGTAAGTGAATAGTCTTTCGGGTTTTGTAACTTTTGTCAAATTTTAAGACATGGGCTCGGAGGCTGGGTTTGGGTCTATTTTGGATTTTGACTCTACTTTGGTAGTTTTCTTGTAGAATTGATCCCTTTATTCTATATTGATTGTATTGTATTACTTGTGGCTAGATTTGGGATGGTTGGAGGCCGATTTGCTAGGCAAGGACATCGCGGAGTAGGATTTTTCTTGGTTTGAGGTAAGTAACACTTTCAAACTTTGTTCTGAGGGTTAAAAACCTCGAACTATGTGTTATATGATTAGTATTGAGGTGATGCACATGCCAAGTGACAGGAGTGCGGGCATGCAGACGTGCATCGTGAGAATTGAGACCTGGGTGATTCCATGAAACCGTTTAATGACTCTATCCTATTGATATCCATGTGTTTTATCGTATGATAAAGTAATTAAGCTGTAAATCATGTTATATATCATGTTTAGGCTTTTTGCTGGTATTGTTGGGACCCTTAGTGGTCGTTTCTTACTGTCATTTCATTATTTTCATCAATCCTATGTACTTAGTCATGTTCATGTATTTTTATATGATATCTCATTCTTAGTTAATTATAGATTCATCATATCATTGTCCTAGGTTGTTTTCATGACATTGTGAGGCCGTGAGTGAGATTGGAGAGATTGACGATTGCGTGAGACTGAGAGCCTAGTTATGAGTGACAGCTTTGGGAACAGGCTACACACTGCAACAGTTATATTGATGATTATGATAGAGCTTGCGTTGTAGGATCCCCTCCAGAGTTTATAACACACCCCCATTGTGCGCGAATGATATTATTGAGGGGTGAATTTCCCTGGACATGGATTTGTTCGAAGTACTTAATATCGGGAGATGGATTTTTCCGCAGGGTTGGATTACCTTTTTTTCTCAGTACTGGGTGACTTACAGTCAGTGTTGTATATGTTCCGGGACATATATCTCTGAGTCCGATGGCCATATACAGTACTGAGTGACTGAACACTTGAGGGTGGGAGCACATGGGCATTTCATACAGTTTGTGCATTGGCATGTAGAGATAGTTGAGTTGTTTACCACACACTATTCAGATTTATATTTACCTTATTGCTTTGAGCTGTCTATTTTACTTGAAAGCATGCCTATGTTTCTGCATATTTTTTTTGTTATACTTGTTGAGGTTGAGTTCGTCGCTATATTTAAGACAAAAGTTTGTATTTTTAACCTACTATGCACTCATGTTACTCTCTGCACCGCGTGTAGAGATCCAGGTGATACTGGTCACAGCAGCGATTGCTGAATGAGGTTCCAGAGTTTTAAGACTATTGTGGTGGCTACATGGCGTTCGTGAGTCTTGAATCTCCTTCTTTATCTTTTGTCTTACTTTCAGTTATTTTTTCTAGACATTGTAATGGAGTGTATTATGATTTAGATGCTCATGTACTCATGACACCACTATTTTAGGCTGGATTGTATCATTCATTGGGATTTCTTCGGTTTCAAATAGTTTTCTTTAAATGTTAGATGCTTTCGGTAGTGTTTTCAACCTTATTGTTGTTGTGTTGGATTTGTCGAATAGAGGCTGACCTAGTACCACGATAAGCGCAATCATGATAGTTTATTTTGGGTCGTTACATGTCCAATTGTAAATGAAAATAATTTATTATAATGCTCATTAATTTTATCCTAATTATTAATAATTTTATCATAATTTTTTCATACGTCTTATTTACAATGTGCTACTTGACTTAATTACAATGCAAATTACTTTCCTTATAACACAAATATGTCGTTGTTTCAAGGCTAAACTTTTTTTTTTTTTTTTCTTTTTTGTTCTTATTCATTATCAGAACGATTTTGATGGAGTCGTTACCCTAGATTGTACAGCTTAACATATTAAAATTAAATATAGTATTTTGGTATAAATTTAAATTTATTCTGAATAAATCATATATTTAAATTATAAATAAATATAAATTAAATGTGGTACTTGATAGTAAATAACTCTTTATAAAATATATCTCTGAGTTTGATATGTCCCATAATAGTGTTATGGCTAAAAATGATAAGTTGTATATGTATAGATTTATTTTTTAGTTTAGAAAATCTATATTAATAATCCTAATTAGATTTGTCTTAACAGTTTTAGAATTTGTCCTAACAAATGGCTTGTTCTCGTTATGTCACTTGACATAACCTTATATTCATTATCATCTTATATATTAGACATTAGTTGTTTATATCATTCGTTATATTATTAGTGTTTCTTATCCTTACCGTTCGTTGGTCTTTTTTAACAGATCTGCCCTTCCCATTAACAGTCCCACTCTATGCCAACACGTGGCACATTTTTAAAACCCCATACCCTTTTTCTTTCCCCCACCCAAAGATCTATACCCGAAATCCATACTAAACCCATATCAATAATAAGAAGCCATCTACTTTTCTTCTCCAAAATTAATGTTTAGACTCCACCTTTTTAGTAGGCCATACTAGGGTAATTGCTTAGTTATTTGTATCTTTCACCGTACGTCTATACGTATATTTGTTCCTTAGGAAAAATTTCTCTAAAATAAAATAAATTACTAGAGATTAGTTTGTATTGGGTTACTAATTATTTGATCTAACTTATCTTTGAGATGTAGAATTTCCATGGAGGCGTTGAGGCATTCCACATGAAGACTGTTGACACCACTCGAGCTGGTGTTTCTTTTGTTGGTTCCCTTCTAACTAAGATTGCTGATGACCAATCCATTCTTGAGGTGATACTTAATTGGTAATACCTTTATAATTTTTTATTCCAACTTTAGTTTGTTTATAAATAAATAATGGGAGTTAATTAATTCGTGGAAAACAATATAGGATGAAGCAAGGTTGGAGGAAGTAGTAAGATTTGCTTGTGCATGTATAGCCATAACAACAACCAAGAAAGGAGCAATCCCAGCTCTACCTACTGAATCTGAAGTCCTCATTTGACCTGTCATTTGGAGTTGAGAAGAAAAGAAGATGGCTTCTTATATTGATATGGGTTTAGTATGAATTTCGGGTATGGATCTTGGATGAGGAAAAGAAAAAGTTTCTGGGGTTCCAAAAATGTGCCACGTGTCCGCACAGACTGGGACCGTTAATGGGAGGGGCAGATTTGTTAAAAAGGCTAACGGCAAGGGTGAGTATAACAGAGAATATAAATTATTAATATTTAATAGTAAAGTAATATATATAACCCTTTTCCGTTTAATATTATATAGATATTCATCTTTCCCTTTTTTGATACCAAAATAGGTACTCATTTCTCTAAAGAAAGAAAACTTTCCAAAAACCGTATCATTCGAATTTTAAAAGTACAAAAAGTAACACCTTTCCAATATATAGTATCTTATACATACAACGAATACTAGACGTACTAGCCTTTCCAATTTTCTACATGACTCAACTTCCTGATGGAGCAAGCATATCTACAGAAGATACACATGAGTGAACCTTTCCAATTGTCAACTTAAGATTCTGCAAGTAGGAAACCCACCTCCCACCCCCCCCCCCCCCCACACACACGCAAAATTTTTCTTTTTTTGTTTTTTGTAGGTATGGTATTTAGAAAAAAATAATACATGGAGAAATTAAATCACTAATGTCATTAAATTAAATGGTGTACGCAAAACTAATTTCACAAATATATTATTTCATTTTTAACACTCAAAAGTGTCACTAAAACATAAAATTTATGCCCCATTTCCTGTCTCTAGTATAAATTACTTTTATATTTTATGTACCAATCAAATATATAGTCTTAAAAGCAATTTAAAAGTAGTTAACTACGAGACTTATATTTTATCCACTTTCAGGACGTATCATTATTCATTATCAACAAGACCAGAGCAACTCAGCTTTCGTTGTCTACATGAAGTCATTGTATTGTACACAATAGATGTATCTAGCGAGTTTAATTTTTTATATATTGGACTTGTAAAAGAAATTTATATTATTAAAATTTAAAAGATAACTATCAATAATTCTTCATAAGCAAAACTAAATAAATATTTAACAATAAGTGAAACTAAATATCTGAAAAACAGATTAGATAATTCACGATAACATGGTAAATTACGCTAATAATGACAGAACTTTTTATATTGAAAATGCATATATAATAAATTCGTATTATTTTTAACTCTCCAACTTTGTCACCTGAAAGAGCTGTAAAAGTACCCTCTCCTTCCCATTTTATATGAATGTATTTAAAATCAAAGAATTTTTCTTAATTTGATTAAAATAAATTGTCTCAGATTCATTGTTAAATATTTTAAATTATTAACTATGTTGACGTATAGCAGTTTTACGTAATTTCCAAATAAATAAATAAATTATTTTTTATACCAAAAATTACGTACTTTAAACCTTCATGCACCCGAATTCCTTCGCGTAAATTGGAACAGAAGAAATTGTACAGACGCGGAAACCTTACATCTGTCCTCTGCAGCAATTATTCAACATTTACATCAAAAAATGTACTGACTGGGGAATAAAAGCAAGTGAAACCCCACCATTTAAGCATCAATAGTTACTTGAATAAGGAATACTAGCTTTACTTTTTATCTGAGAAATCAAATAGCAGCATTAATACAGACGAGAGTACGTGAGGGTACAATTCTTTGCTGTCGAAATATGAGGATAGTCAAGTACCAATGAGCAAATAAAATATCGACACATACTTCTCTTTCCCATATCAATTGTGTAAAACAAAGCTTCCTCAAAGGAGATCTTCTGCCTAATAATCTAATCATATTTGGAAACTCCAAACAGTTCGACAAGACAAAATTTGTTTCTTGAACATTGCATTGGACGACACGTACTAAAAAATCATTTCTTTTCTTTCATTTTCGTGGAACTTTGTTTCCAGTCTTTCTTGCCTGCATTTTATCTTTTCTTGTTTGAGTAGAGAAAAGTGTTGAACGAAATTTTATAGTATCTTGTTTGGTTAAAAGAAGACTAGTTATGTTAAGTTAGGTGTTTATCCAATTTCTTACTATAATTAGGTTTTTTAATTCATGAAGGAAAAGATAATATATTTATTATATTTGGGTTTTCCTTCTTGTAAAAGGAAATTATAAATCTTCTATATTTAACTAGTCCATTTTCTTATAGAAAAAAAATTGAAATTCTATAAATTGAGGATTCTTGCTTCTCATTTAGTAGTATCCATAATGTAACCATATGAGATTTGAGAGTCGTGTTTAAGGAGAGAACTTTACGAGACAAGTGTTAGTGTGTCATTAATGTTTGCCTCTTCGTGAGGTTGTTCTCTCGTTATCTTATACTCTCTTTTATATGGTGAATTGCTCATCTCTGTCATGGATATAGGTTAAATGGCAAAGCCACATCAAATATTTGTGTCTCTTTTGATATATTTCTTTTGTTGTCTAATTTATCATCAATTAAGGTTTGTTTACTAACTTTCGCATGATACCTGACTTTTTCGGTCCTAACAAATTATTATTACTAGGTCGATTTTATTGGGTGTGCCAACAAAGTATGAAGTAGTTTATACGCAAGATATGCAATATTCATAATGGTATGAGATTATATTTTTTGGTAAAAATCGTGTAAACTTGGTTCAAGATAGACCACATCATGAGAAAATTTTCTGTTGACTGGCTTATGCCACACTAGACGTGATGAATATGTAGATCGGCTGAGCAATTCTCATACTGCGGCGTGTGAATTGAAGAGAATAGTGATGGCATGGAATGGGCAGGGTTTATTGTCTTCGTCCGTCGTTTGGAGGAGAAGCGCACATAAGAAGTCTGGGCTTTAGTGATCATCAATACTCAGATGATGTGAGATGTACAAAGTAAATCTCCATAAAATCCATAAATCTTGGATGGTTATGTGGTATTTAACTAGTTTGCTAGAGATTATTGGGTGAGCAAAATAAATCCTACGCTAGCAGTTCTTAAGAAAAAAAGAGCTACGTATATGATGCGGTGAAAGTCTAAATTGCGTGAGAAGTTTTTGGGCAAACCGTGCAGACTAGGTAAAAAAGAAAAATATCATATCATGTTAAAGTATTTTTGAATTGGATATGCCCACCTCACGGTCAAGAATATCAACACATCTTACATGTTACTTCTTTTTCACATAAATTTTTAATGTATGGAACTTTATTCGCATACGAAATATACTTATATTAATTTACATAAATGCATGAAGTCATTTAAATATGATGCATGTTAACGAATTCTAATTATTCAATACTATTCGATGTAAGATCTACAATTTGCCATTATGTTGCCAGTCGCTCCAACATTCACATAAGCTAATATATATAAAGTAAGTCCGGATGAGAACTTCATAGTTAAGAAAGAGTGGTAAGTAGCATAGATTTCTACACTAAATGTTGTTTTTATGTGTTGAAGTTTGGTGATTAAGCACCAACAGAAACCCTAGCTAGGAGGGAGAAGAGAAGAAAGGAAGAAGGAAAGAAGAGGGAAGTTGTGTGAGAAAGAAGAAAATAAATGAAACAGTGATATTGTATTCACATTCTAATTGCACATCTCTTTACATTCTACACATATACACATACACACACGTGTGACTTAACAACTAATATAACGAACGAATTAAGTAAGCATCTCAATAACCACTAACTACCTAACTAATCAAACCATACATAAATAGACTAAACTACCATCATATTCAAGTCACTCCTTTCTCCTCAATACTCCCCCCTCAGGCTAGGTGATATGAAGACATCAAATAACCTTTTCTTAGACATCAAATGATCATGTTGTGCTCTTGTTAAGCCCGTGTTAGATTATCTGCTAGATATTCCTTAATTGATATATATTATGTCTTCACTAGCCCATTCTATACTTTCTTTCTTATGAAATGACAAATTAATCTCAATAGTTTTGGTACGTTCATGAAACACTGGTTGGCAGCTACTTGAATTTTTACTTACTGCCTATGTGAATTCTTATAGGGAGATCAATTGCTAACCCAATATCCTTGAACAAGCCAAGTATCCAAATCAACTCAGCCGCAGTTGATGCAATGCTCATGTACTCTAATTCTGCGAAGCTCCTGGAGATAGTACTCTACTTCTTTAACTTCCAGGACACTAAAGAGTTACCATACTTAATAAAAAACTAGTTACTGATTTCTTAGTAAGAGCGCATGCTACCAGTCAATATCACAGTATGTTGTGATAGTGTTCCTCTTCTTGCTAGACACTAGTATGTCTTGTCCGGGCTACCCCTTCACAGTTCTGACTACTTTTTGTGCAACTTTCTTATGAGACATCTTTGGTTTCTGCATAAGTTGACTTAGCGTATGTACATTAAAGGAAATATCTGGTCTTGTGACAGTCAAGTAGAGTAGCTTTTCTAGTAGCCATAGGTAACTACCGGGGTCTGCGAAGATTTCATCTTCTATGTCATTGAGGATGCTAATGTGTTCATCAAATTCTTTAGTAATCAGCTTGGCATTGGCCTTAATAGGTCCAAATACAGTCTTTACAACTCCTAGTCCAAGTTCAGAAACGAGCTCTAGTGTGTATCTCCTTTGATGTATTAGGATGCCTTATTGTGATCTGGCAAACTCAATGCCAAGTAAATTTTTCAGCTCTTCTAAGTCTTTCATCTTAAAAGCTAGTTGGAGCTTGACTTTGATTTCACCTATCAGTGTCAAGTATTGTCCAGTAAGAAGCATGTCATCCATATAGAGCAAAATGATTACAGTCTGCTTGCATGTCTCTTTTACAAGCAAAAAGTGATCATGTTTACTATGCATAAAGCCCAAGTGCACCTATGTTTCAGATAGCTTAGCAGTCTACTTTTCTTGGCGCCTGTTTAAGACCATACAAGGATTTTAAGAGTTTTCATGCTGCTCTACTCTCCCCTGACTCTGAAAGCCTTATGGTAGATTCATATATATATCTCATTATGCAAGTCCCATTAGAGAAAAGCATTGCACACATCCATCTGATGAATGTGCCAATGCTCAGATGCAGCAACAACAAGAATTGTTCTGACTGTTCCATTTTAACACTGGACAAGATTTCTCATAATAATCAATTCTCTCTTGCTGACTATACCCCTTGGCCACAAGTATGGCCATGAACCTTTGTGCCTCTTCTGCGGCTTTGTATTTTACTTTGTGGATCCACTTGCAACCAATAGGAACTTTGCCATCAGGTAAGGACACCACATCCCGAGTATGATTAGACTCTAAGTCAGTAATCTCAGCCTGCATAGCATCCACCCACCTAGAATCTTTAACAGCTTCTCCAAAAGAAGTAGTTTCCATTATGGTGGTGAAGGCGGCAAAGACTTGTTTCTGGAATAGAGTCAAAGACTTTCATCTAAATAGGAGCATGTTTGGACTTTAAGGATCTTCTCAAACCAGTGAAATCCCGAGAAGGCAAAGAAGATTGCAACACTTATTATACTAGATTGTGCTATAGAGATGAGTCTGGCCTTGAGTTAGTAGTTGCATGGCTAGAGTTGACAAGAGTGGAGGCAAAAGAATGAGGTGAGTTGTGTTCTTTATCATAAGTATGATGATCAATGAGGCAAGAACACAGGTGGTGCATATGCTGCAGAGTCTTTTAAAGGGAATAAAATATCCTTGAAGGAGATATCCCTGTTGATGAAAAAACAATGAGTTTCCAAATATAGCAATATATAGCCCTTTTGATTATAAGAAAAACCCATAAGGATATTAGGCTTAGCTCTGGGAAGGAGTTTGTGTATTTTTGGTCCCTTTCTATCATAATACAAGCAGCTAAAAACTCTTAGATACTCCAAAGCATGTGATATACCATACATCAGTTCAAAAGGAGATAGGCCATTGAGGACAACAAATGGAATCCTATTGATAATATATACAGATGCAAAAACAATATTACCCCGGTACTCAATATGCATGTTAGCCTGAAATCTTAAGGCTCTAGTTACCTCCAGTATGTATGCATGTGTTTCCTCTCAGCAACTCCATTTTGCTGAGGAGTATAAGTACATGTCTTCTGATGGATAATTCTATATATCTGGAACAAGGTGTTGCATACAGAATTAACAAACTCATATTCATTGTTAGATCTGACTACCTTCATGATTTTGTGAAACTGAGTTTGAACAAACATAATAAATTGTGCAAGAAACACATACATCAGACTTTAGTTTCAGAAGAAATAACCAAGTCATTCTGCTAAAGTCATCAACAATTGTCAAAAAGTACTTGTTACCTTTAGAATTTACATATTTGTAACAACCACAAACATCAACATGAATTAGATCATACAACTAGTAGGGAATGATAACCTAGTTTGCTTATCACATGGACATACACTATATTTATTTTAAGTGTCAGTATTACTTGCTAATTTAACAGGAAACTATTTTCTGAGAACCATACTAGAGATATATCCTAATCGTTTATGCCACAGAATAATATCAATATGAGAGGTACTATTTCTTAACTTTTTTCTAACAACGGCTAAAGAGACTGCAGTAAGCTTCTTGGAACTATATTTCTGCAAGAAATACAGACCACCTCTTTCCCTATCAATCTCTCTCATCTTTTCATTAAAAAGATCTTGAAATACATAAAAATCATGATAAAAAAAAAAGCATAACAACTTAGCATCTTGTCATTTTGGAGACTGACAACAAGACGCATTTGAACTGAGGTACATTTAGCACTTCTCTTATAGTGTTTTTGTTTGAAATATGACTATCGCTAATGTCAGTGACTTGAGTAACATCTCAATTAGGTAATAGAACTCTTCTAGGCTTAGAAGGTTTAATTAGGGAAGTTTTGGTTAGTAAATTAAAATTTGACACCATATGATTGGTGTCGCCTGTATTAATGATCCATTCTTATGAGCTATTGATTGCAAATAACAGTATTGGTACCTGCTGCAATTGCCTGAGTAGGAGGAGTTGAACTATTGTTTAAAATTTGCATTACCTAATCATATTGTTCTTTGGGGAAGGGAAAAACATGTCCTTGTGTAGAAGTACTTGCTGATCCCTGAGGCTGTGAGGAAGAAGAACATGCTTGAGTATGAGTGCTAGAGTTTCCTTGACCCTGCACGCTTTCAGCAACTTGGATCATATTATACGAATGTCTATGGTTCATAGGCATGGATTGCATTGGCATAGGTTGCATTGATATGCTCTGAGAGACATGATTGGTATACAAAGGCACAACATGCTAGGTTCTACCATTGCATTGTAAGCACCAGCTACCCCTTTCTTTTTGAACTTATAATCTGGTGGATACCGTATTATTTTGTAGAAGTCTTCCTTATTATGATCTTTCATTTTACAGAACTCACACTGAACATTTTAATTCTTCCTAAACTATGGATTAAAGTTAGGCTTAGTACTATACAATGCACTGGAGTCATATGCATTTGTGTTTACAATATGAGCATATCCTAACACTCCAGTAGAAACAACTATTGCTCTTTGACTCTCATCACTAGTGAGCATGGCATAAGCTTGATTCACTGTATGTAAGGGTTCAATCATAAGAGTTTGACTATGAGCTTGTGAGTATGAATCATTTAGGCTCATTAAGAATTAGCACACCTTCTGTTTTCATGAATATCCAATAAACTCTTTTGTCTTAACTTAGTCAGAACTGGGATGTAGGTACTACGGATATAGACACATCCTAGAGATCTGTGAGCTTTGAGTTAATAGAGACATGTGCAGTACCTTGATTTAAGGTGGCAATTTTTTTGTGCATATTGTAGCTACGTGTATGATTCACTTTATGAGAACGTTCCTACATATCCATCCATACTACCTAAGCATTGGTAGCATATGCAATACCATTAATTAAGGTCGGAGCCACTGAATTCGTCAACCATACACAAATAGACTAAACTACCGTCATACTCAAGTCACTCATTTCTCCTCAACAATATGGAATCTACACCAATTATAGGGGCGGAGGTAGAGTATTCTTTACTGGTTCTGCCTAACCCAATAAAGTTTTTGTATTTACTTTGTATATTAGATAATCTACTAAATTTATATTAATATATAATTGTGAACGCAGTAACTAAGACATGTTATAGGTCCGGTATCAAGTTCAAAACCCACAAATTTCGCATCTGACATATTAGTTCCAATTTTAACAGTATCGAGCTTGTTTAGCAATGAAAACAAGATGTTTATAGATAAACCTTCACATTAAAATCAAGTTCCCGGATGTAAATTATAGGTTGAGCGGTTAACGGCACCTAAAATTTTTAGTAAAAATTTCATATATATTTATAAATATCTTTAAGAAATAATCAAATATTAGCGTAATCTCCCATATCATTCTTTTATGAGCAGTGATAAGTATATATTTTATGTCATGACTCTTAATGTCATGTCAAATTCCGAGTCCATCTCCGTTGTTACTAATAGAGTGCAACATATAATCAAATGAACAAATGACACCTCATATCAGAGTCACTAAACCATAATAAATAGATAGGAAGAGAGCTACTAGCATTATGCACTACAAAAGTGAAAAATGTTGCATGTGTCATTGTGTGTTAGGACAGGTGTTCATTTCTTGTCCATTATCAGTAGTATATATCCCTGTACAAATCTTCACGTTGAGAGTAGGAGATTTGTTTCCATAAATAGGGAAACAATATGAATAATTGATTTCGTCACTTTCATTTATGGTAAGTTTTATTAGAATTGCCCAGCTTGTGAGACTTATAAATGCGACACTAAACATCCAGCAATTTATGAAGTACAAGACCATTTATAGTGGATTTTTGGAGTGTAACTTTTCAAGGCTTTTGTTTTCAACGTGCTCTTTTTCAATGCTATTACTTAATGAGTTGATATTACTTCAATTCCTTTTTACAATAGTAATATTCATATTATTCAAAAGAATAAAAACCGACGAGCTAACCTAGAATACTCCTTCCGTTTCATATTGTTTGACGTAGTTTGATCGGCACGAAATTTAAGAAGAAAGAAAAAGACTTTTGAAACTTGTGATGTTAAAAGTTTAAGGAGTAAAAAGTTTGTGGAACCATACTATTTGTGCGGCTATAAACGCTTCTCACAAAGGACAAAAATGATAAAGTGAAAAGTTTAAAATTGAATTATTACCAAATTTAGAAATATATCATTTATTTGGGAATAAACTAAAAAAGAAAGTATGTCATTTAATATAAAACGGAGCGAATAGCTCCTTTGCTTAAAAAGATTTGCCTTTTCACAAGAGATTACTCTATTTTCTAAAAAAAGTTTACTTATCATTCAATTTTATATATATATATATATATATATAGATATAGAAAATGTAACTAATGAAACCAAGGCACAATAAACAATTGTGATATGATGAATATAATCGCTTTATTCTTAATTAAGTATTTCAAATTCAAGTTCTGAAAATAAAAAGTGTACAAAGCATTTCTTTTTACTTAATAAACTTTACATGCAAACTCGAATTATCCGGGACTCTTAAGCAATATCGGACGTCGACTTTCAAAAAGAGGGAAAAAGAAAAATAAGAGACAAACGTGAGGCAGTCGAATACATCTCTAGTTCGTAAACTTTTGAGAAATATATAGTTTTTTAATTGCTCCAAAAAATAATAACTGACAGGATATATTTTTTGTGTGTATATGTATATATATAAACAAACTTTTGGCTTGCAAATACCATTTATTTTGATCGACCGGCCAATCCTATTACGAAGCGGAAAAGTCCTTCCCTAACTTTTTCCGAGCAAAAGCCACTTTTGTGGGCTACCACGTCATATGAAGTTGGGCCTAGGCCTAAAATAGCCTTGGATCCTCTTCTACTGCTTTTTTCGTATCATATCAAATGTGATAATTTTTTTTAGTTTATTTTAAAATAAATAATATATTTTTAACCTTCATAATACTTTAATTTTAAACTTTTTTTTTTTACTCTTTACCTTTTAATGAAAAGTTTTTATAGACATACAAATAATATGACCTCATAAACCTTTTACCCCTCAAGCTTTTAAGATCACAAGTTTCAAATTTCTTTTTGCTTAAACTCCGTCCCGAATCAAACTATCTCAAATAATATAAAACTCAATTAAATTACTATGATTGCAACAGATGTCACCAGCTGGCTTGAATATGACAACCACGATTTTTATTGCGTTTCCCCTTTTTACACTCTCCTGCAAATTACTTGTAACAAAATTCAATATTACAGATAGAATTAATACAGTAAAGATGAAAAGAGGCTCATATATATAAATTGAAACAAACGAAAGGCAAATACTCCACTATTGTTATAGCAATTATGCTTTGAACTTCTAGATTCTGTGATGGTTTTAGACTTTTACTCAGCCACAAAAGTCTGATTTCTTGTAGTTTCAATTACTGATCTTACTCTAATAAGGTAACAATTGCATTTTTAGCTGGCGCTAATTTTTTTGATCAACAAGTTCTACATTTGGGAAAGTATTTGATGTAAGAGAATAATTAAACTAGAGACTAGGACAACTCAGTGTACAAAATATATTATGCAGATCTAATGGAAGGGCATACATAAGATATGACATAAAATGTCTAACTTAATGTAAATATTAGTATTTGGTTTCACGAATTAAATTGTGACATAAAAATAACTTTATTGTTGCTTTAAGAATTCCTCGACTAGGGAGCATCTATGAAATTAAAGTTGCATGTTTTTCCAATTTTGATTCTCGAATATGATTAAGGCAATTTAATTACAGTAGTATACAAGGGAAGTTATACGACTTTTTTCAATATTTTTCTTAAATTAATAGCCTATAATAGTGTTAGTAAATTGTATTTATAAAATAATTTTGGAGAAAATAACATAACATATAAATAGAAATATAAACGAAACAGAAGTTAATCCGAGCCAGCTGAATTCACAGTATTTCCTTAAGGAGTTTAACCCCCTCCTAGTACATAAGGTTGTGGATTATTTCCTCCCAGGATAAAACAAATTACACACTGGTGTAATGGTACTTCAAACTTCAATGATTTAGCGAAAATAAAGTTCGGTATCAAATCATACTTACTGTTGCTTTATTTGAAGTTAAAATAATGTTGAAGAAAGGAGGAGAAGTCAGAAAATCATATGAAAAATCATAGAGAATGGACTGGTATTTATAGTAATGTTGAGCTCAAATTAAAGAGGTGCAACTCTTCAGAAAGACTGTTTATGTAAAACGACCATAACATAACTGCTATAAAATAAATGGCTATTTATGAAATAATAAACCGGTGAATTGAAGAGCAACCTTAAGTTTTTCGTTAGAAAAAAGGAAAACGGATAACGATTAATATTCTGTCCGATGTAATATAATTATTTTCCGATTTAATATTAATTTTCCGTTTACAAAAACGAATATTTCATAACATTTCTGTTAATATTTACTATTAACAAATAAATTTGATCCAAAAAATTAATCAATCAATTGACCAAGACCGAATCCGAATTCAAATCCGAAGTCGAAGCTGAAGTCGAGTCGAGTGAGGGAGTAACGACGATGGCGCGAGGCTTTCCTTCTTCTAAACTCTTTAAGAGCTAGAAGAAGAGCAATTATATGTACCCATCAAAATTGTTTTCCTCTTCCAATTTGAGAAAATGTTCCTTTGTGAAGGAGGGAATCTCAAATGAAACTCAAATATTTTATTTTCTATCTATTTTCCTTTCACCCTATTTTAAGCTACATTAAGCTTAAAAAATCCAACAATCCCCCACATGAATGAGGAATGGATATATCACGAAAATATACATGAAAAACTGTGTGATTTGCAAGCAATGATTAATCGCATCTGGATAAGTAGGTTTCCCTTTGAACTTTTCATGGTCAACTTATGCCGGAAATACTCGGTTAATCGGTAGTTTTGATATTTTTGAACCGTCGAACTTCGAACGTTGATGTATACCTAGACGACCATAAGTCAGACAATCAACCCTTAAGCGTCTCTGATTCTCATTGTTGTATTCGTTTCAGCCATGAACACCGCCTAGTTTCATATGTGTAGAGAACTGGCCTTACAAAATTCTCCTTGAAGCGGCTAACACTTTACACTTACATAGGTAATTTCTAAATGTGTCATTAATGGCTTTGTTTGATCTCCTTAATGCTTTAATTATTAAAAAGCCTTCTTGTTAATTGCCATCCCTTGAACCCAGATATAGAATTTATTAAAAAGCCGTAATGCTTTGTCTTTAGTACTGAACATCATCTCATCACGAGAATGGACCAAAATTTTAGTTGGAAATATTGAACCGTAATTAATGACTTTGTTTGATCTCCTTGAACCTAGATTTTGAGATCTCCAGTCTTCTAGGTAGAGTTGCCACCAATGACTTGTTCTCGACCATATTCCTATTCCTCTCGATGATTTCTCAACTACCTCTCTAGTTAGGTCTTTTGTTAGTGGATCCGACACATTATCGATTGACTTTACATAGTCAATCGTGATAATTCCGTTAGAGAGTAATTTCCTAATGATGTTATGTCTTCGTCGTATATGACGAGATTTACCAGTATACATATGCTCATAGCCTTTCCAATTGTTGCTTGACTATCGCAATGTATGCATATTTGTGCTAACGGTTTTGGCCAAAATAGAATGTCTTACAAGAAATTCCAAAGCCATTAAGCTTATTTACGTTCTTTATCTAAGGCTATGAATTCAGCCGTCAATATAGAGCGGGCAATACAAGTTTGTTTGGACGACTTTCAAGATACCGTTCCTCCACCAATAATGAATACATATCCATATATGGACTTAGAATCAATTGAACCGGTGATCCAATTTGCATCATAGTATCCCTCAATCACCCCATGATATTTATTATAGTGCAAAACAAAGCCCTGGGTATGTTCTAAATATCCAAAAACTCGTTTCATTGCCATCCAATGAGATTGACCATTATTCTCGTTGTATCAAATCAGTTTACTTATAGCACAAGCTATATCTGGTCGTGTATAATTCATGATATACATTAAGCATCCAAACATACACGCATAATCCAATTATGATATGCTTCGGCTTTTGTTCTTAACTAATGCAAGATTCACGTCAATTGGAGTCTTTGCGACTTTAAATCCTAAGTGCTTGAACTTTTCAAGTACTATCTTAATATAATGAGATTGTGATAATGCCTCACCTTGAGAAGTCTTATGGATTTTAATCCCTAGAATTAAATCAGCAAATCCCAAGTCCTTCATATCTGTCACGATCCAACCTGACGGCCGCTACGGGTGCCTGAATCCTAGTTGTCAAACACCCCTAATCATGCGCTAAGATATAAACTTGAATAACATCTGCTGAATTACGAGAATAATACACATGAAAGAAATATGCCCAAAAGGAATGCATACATATATGTGAAATATACGTAGAGAGACCCGACAAAGCTGTCATAGACAACTATGCATCTCAAAAGCTGGAAGCCGGTAAGGCTGCATACTATCCAACTAGACATATTATCTATAAACTTCTAATGGAAACATAACTGTACAAAGACGAGACTGAGCCACGTCACACACACACACACACACACACACACACACACACACACATATATATATATATACAAATGTGATATTAGGCTATATAGACGATATTTACACCTTAACTATACCATTCTTTGTTGTTGTTTTATAAGTGAAGTTATAACAAAATGCTCTAATTGGTGTTCTTTTGCTTCGAAGGGACTAATAAAAGTTAGGAAGAACTATGGAGTATTTTGGAGTCAATAATGTGAAGAAAATATCAAATCAAGTAGCACCCGAGCGGAACGAAGCAAAAGGTGAACTGGGTTGGAATCCACGCGAGGCAGAATGTTTGTCTCTCACCGCAGTCACACCACGGCCGCGGTGAACTGTGCTATTGACCAGAACTTTTGGGACCAAAGTGTGAATCGGAAAAGGCTTATTCCAAACCCTTAATAACTAAAGAAGCTCGCCCAAGAGAGTATCAAGCTTGTTTTAAACTACTTTCCAGGCAAGAACAAGTGTGAGAAGAGCAACCAAACATTAGGATTTTTCTAGTTTCTCTTTATTATTGCAATTACACATTATGAAAAATTTAGTATTTTTATCTTGTCTTGTTATGAGAAGCTAATTCCTTAGTCTAGGTTTTTGAGGGAACCTACTGAAGGATGAACTTATTGTTGTGTTAATATAGTTTGCCCAGTTTATTATCTATTTGTTCAACTAAGTTCTTGTTGTAGTTAATTAATAGGATCTTCAATTAGTTGTACCTATTTTGTATGCATAACTCGAGAGATTGTACATACATAGGAAATTTTTGAACAACACCACTCCCAAAGTATATGAAGGATCAATAACCGAGGGTTTAAAGGCGGGATTAGGGATAATGAAGCCTTGGATGCAATCGAAAGTGAGCTGTAATAAACAAAGCCAGCTAGCTTAACTTAGGAGAGTGCGTTTAGTAAATTGTCGTGATTACCCGGGAGAGATTTACGATAATAAGAGTGCTCATGATTGATAGAGACGATTAGGCAATTCTATGTGAAACATAACTGGAAGGGATTCCATCAATAGGGAAAATCATAACCTTAGATCCTTCTCTTAACTGTTTACACCTTATTCATAGTTAGTCTTTATTTGATTGTCTACATTCAATCTTAGTTAGTAGAACATCCTCACTTGTTATTCAGAATGTTTGGGAAGTTGATTACGTAGAATTTCGTAAGTCTAACGAGAGTAATTAATAGGTTAATTCCTTATGGGTTCGACTCTAGGCTAAATACTCAAATTATATTTGCAACGTCCACTTAGTACTTTTTATAAGGCATAGTTAGGTATGATCAAATTTTGGGGCCGTTGCCGGGGAATTAATAGTGTTATCAATTACAATTGAAAGAAATAAAAAAAATTCTCAGTGTAGTCAGTTTTGTCTATACCCAATCTATACATTGAGATTTTAACGTTTGTTGACTTGGTTGTACAGGTGCATGCCTAGAAACTCATCGAGAACTGGTGAAGTATTTGAAGCATTATCAGATCCCGAGAAAGTTTGCAAGGCCTTGAATCAGGCCAACCGGAAAAACATATAACAACAAATAACTGAACAATTTGATCCAGACATGGGTGATCACATAGTAGACCCAGCTGCGCTGATAGAGCCAGTAGTGCCAGTGGCACCTTTTATGCCAGAGGCTACGCTATATGACTGGGCACAACCCACTGCAGAGAACTTAGACACATCGATCTTAGTCCCGCAGATTCATGCTGAATTATTTCAAATCACGAACAACATGATGCACTTGTTGGAAAACAAGGGACTATTTTCGTGGTCGTAAGTCGAAGATCCTCAGCAACACTTGAAGAATTTCCTGTCAATCTGCAAAACTCAAAGGCAGTCAACGTAACTCAGGATGCAATCAAGGTGTTGTTGTTTCCATTCTCAGTGACAGGATCTTCCCAGACATGGCTAAACTCACTCCCCATAAACTCCATCACAACTTGGGATTAGTTAATTAAGCAATTTGTGAACAAGTTTCATCTAGCCAACAAGACTACTCAACAAATTGATGAAATCTTGAGTTTTAAACAGAGACCAATAGAGACACTGCATGAAATACGGGAACGATTCAAAGGGATGATGGTCATATATCCTCACCACTATATTTCAGACCTGGTGATGAGGCAACGATTTTACATGGGTTTTTCAGATAGCGTGAAGGGTAATGTTGATGCTTCAACTGGTGGAGCATTTTTTGGCAAAACATGGAGAGAAAGCTAGAGTCAACTTGACAAGATGGCACAAAATTCAGGATGGAAAAACAAGAATGTACCTATCACTCCAATAGTTCACTCAGAGCCCTTAGATCCATCTAACAATCTTGCAGAAAACATAGCCACGTTAATGACACAGATGAGTATACTCACCAAAAAGGTCGAAGATTTAGGGAAGCAGTAGTAGGTACACATTGTAGATACTACCAATGCGGGCTTATGTACATCTTGCATTAGTTAGCCAATTGGTAACCGGTGGAATGCAGAAAATGATCATCATCACTACCCTGAGGATATGAATTATGTGTCATATTATGGAGGCCCGAGATAGGATGGTCAAAATTAAGGCCAACAAAATCAACGTATAGGCTAATCCAACGATAGTTCAACAATGGAAAGATGGGAGGTATGAGACCTCCCAATATGACGCCTTATCAAAGGCCACAAGAATATAATAATCCAAATCAACAGCAAGGGTATCATCCTCCTCAGCAGCAGCATGGTGGAAGACATGAAGATAGGTTTGCTAGACTCGAGCCAATGATGCAGCAAGTTATTGGGTCAAATGCAAAAATTTGTGAAATATTTACATATCAGCTATCAAGAATATTGAAGTGCAGATGGGCCATATTTTGATGTCTTTATACAATCATCCTCATGGGACATTACCTGCAGATACTCAAATAAATACAAAAGATCAAGGCCCGAAGCAGCTTATGGCAGTGAGTCTACGTAATGAAAAATACTTAGACTTGGAACAAGAGAGGGCTCGAGAAAGCAGATAGGCCGAGACACTTGTAACAATGCCTATTGATAGATGAGTCAATAAAACTAACCGAGGTGACAGTACAACCTGCCCAGGAATAACAGAACACACAGATCAAAGTTGAGAGACAAGCTGAGGCAGCCCAGAAACTGGTAGTTGGGGTGGTAGCTAAGAAAGAGAATACCCAAATCATTAGGAAGAAGAGACCCCTCGTACCATTCCCACAGAGGCTATCCAAGTACAAAAAAGAGGAAAAATACAAGAAATTCTTTGTGGTGCTGAAACAAATCTAGGTAAATATTCCATTAATAGATGCTTTGAAGGATATGCCTTGTTATGAAAAAATGATGAAGGACTTGATGTCTCGAAAATTCGATTTCCAAGACTTGGCCAAAGTGATACTGACTCAGACCCGCAGTACTGTGGTAATGAGACCAATTGCTGAGAAGCTGTCTAATCCAGGGAGTTTCACAATTCCATGTACCATTGGTAATTTTGCTTTCACCAAAGCACTGTGTGACTTGGGGGCTATCATAAATCTTATGCCATTAGCGATCTATAAGAGGTTGAGGATTGGAATAGCTAGACCCACTTTATGTTGTTGCAGCTGGCTGACAAGACCGTGAAAAGACCATCTGGTATCTTGGATGATGTGTTGATTCAGTTAGGAAAATTTGTGTTCCCTACAGATCTTGTGATTCTAGATTGCAAGGTGGATAAAGAGATTTCCAAAATCCTTGGGAAGGCAGTACTTAGTCACTGGGAGAGCCCTCATTGATTGTGAGACTAGGGAGCTTAAGATGTGATTTAACGATGAAGAGATAACAGTTAATGTGCAGAAATCTGTGAGGTGACCAAGTGAACTTGCCAATTGTTCTCTTATTAATGTCGTGGATGTAATCGCAGAAGCTGATGATGATATCCTAACTATTTGAGGACCCTTTTGCTGCATATCTGGTAAATTTTTATAAGGTGAATGGAGAAGAACTGGTGAAATGGGTATTGGCTTTAGAGGGAATAGGGTTCTGGGATATGACTCTTGGATTTGAGCCCTTGCACTTAGAAAACAGAGAAACTCCTCCACCTAAGCCATCCATGAAGAACCACCAAAGCTGGAGTTGAAGCCCAGTGTTCACGCATCTCAGGGATAAGCTCCTTAGACCTAACTCCACATTACTTGTTATTATCTCAGTTAGTTTGTTAGTTGTGCAGACATAAAAACTTTTGTAGGTACTCAAGGAGTGTAAGACTGCCATTGGGTGGACCATGAAAGACATTAAAGGGATCAACCTCGCCTATTGTATGCATAAAATTCTGCTGGAAGAGGGACACAAACCTTCCAGGGAATACCACTGAAGGTTGAACCACAACATGAAGGAACTGATAAATTTGTTGGATGGGGGAATCATTTTTCATGTCTATGACAGCATCTGCGTCAGACCGGTGCAATGTGTACCTAAAAAAGGTGGCATAATAGTGGAAAAAACAATAATAATGAGCTTATCTCTACAAGAACTGTCATGGGCTAGAGAATTTCCATGGACTACAGAAAGTTAAATCTGGCCACCTAGAAAGACCACTTGCTACTTCCCTTCATTGATCACATGCTAGACAGATTAGCAAGGAGGTCTCACTTCTATTTTCTAGATGGGTACACAGGGTACACGCAAATCTCCATTGAACCAGAGGATAGAGAGAAGACCTTCTTCACTTGACCATATGGCATTTAAGCTTTTCGAAGGATGCCCTTTGGCTTATGCAATGCACCCACGACACTCTAAATGTGCATGATGGCCATATTCACTGACATGGTAGAGGACATAATGGAGGTATTCATGGATGATTTCTCAGTGGTGGGGAAATCACTCGATGAGTGCCTTATAAATCTTACCCATGTGCTGAAATGGTGCATTGAGACTAACCTAGTTCTTAATTGGAGAAGTGCCATTTGCATGGTACAGGAGGACATAGTCATGAGGCAGTGGGTATAAAGTAAAAGAATTGAAGTGGATCACGCTAAAGATAACATGATAGCAAAGCTGCCACTTCCAACTTCAGTCAAGGCAATCAGGAGCTTCCTCGGGCATGCCGGTTTCTACTGGAGATTCATAAGAGACTTTTCAAAAATTGCAACCTTCTCTGTAAGTTATTAGAGAAAGATCAACCCTTCTGGTTTTCTAATGATTGTATGGTAGCATTTGAGGAGTTGAAAAATAGACTGGTCATAACATCTATCATTGTTGCCCGCAACTGGGAGCAACCGTTCGAACTCATGTGTGATGCTAGTGACTACGCAGTGGGGCAGTACCGTGAAAGAGAAAATACAAGCTAATGAATCCAATCTACTATGCCAGTAGAACACTGAGTGGAGCCCAGCTGAATTACACTGTGACTAAGAAGGAGATGTTGGTTGTGGTGTTTGCTTTCGACAAATTCAGATCATACCCGATTGGCTCTAAGGTAACTGTATACAATGATCATACAACTCTCATGTACTTGATTGAGAAGAATGAGTCTAAACCGTGCTCAAATTTTTGGGTGCTATTACTGCAAGAATTTGACTTCGAAATTCATGACCGTAAGGGCACAGAAAAAACAAGACGCTGACCATCTATCACAACTTAAGGGAGCTGAAAACTCAGTTAAGGTTGAGGATATTATGGAAACCTTTCCAGACGAGTAACTGATCTCTACAAGTCTTGAGAAAGTGCCATGGTATGCAGACTTTACAAATTACCCGGCCAGCGGTATAGTTCTCTATGACCTTTCCTCTATCCAAAAGAATGTATTATCGTAACGTCCGCATGTATTATTGGGATGAATCGTACCTGTTCCATATATGTATTGAGAATATGATCCGAAGGTGCTTCCCCGAGATATAACAATCTTCTATTTTGCAGGCATGTCACGCATCGGCATATGTAGGGCATTTTGGAGGATTCGAGATAGTCGAAAAAATGCTAGATACTGGTTTCTCTTGGCCAATAGTGTTTAAAGATGAACAGGGCTATAATGAATGACAATGAACCGAGAATGTTTCCCACTTCCATGAGATGCCCATGAAGCTTATTCAAGAGGTGGAAGTGTTTGATGTTTGGGGATTGACTTCATGAGACCTTTCGTCAGCTCTTTTGGCAATAAGTACGTACTTGTTGTTGTAGGTTACATGTCCAAATAGGTAGAAGTTGCAGCATTGCCCAATAATAATGCAAGAATGGTGGTGGGGTTTTTCAAGAAGAACATATTCACCCATTTTGGGACCCCGAGAGTGATTATCAGTGACGGAGGCACCACCCACTTCTATAATCGAGACTTCGAGAAGTTGGTAACGAAGTATGATGTACACCACAAGGTGGCAATACAATATCATCCGTAAACCAGTGGACAGGTGGAAAGGTCTAATAGAGATATAAAGAGTGTTTTGACCAAGACAGTAAACGCCACAAGAACTGATTGGGCGAAAAAACTAAATGATGCACTCTAGGCTTATAGAAAAGCTTTTAAAACACCAATTGGTATGTCACCATATAAGTTATTGTTTGGAAAGGTCTGCCATTTTCCAATGGAACTTGAATATGTTGGAAACACGTACTCAAGGCATTATACTAAACGTGTGTTCATATTTGTAGGTTTTGATGAATGACAAACTATGCGCAAATTGACATATGACGAGGTCCAAGCACAAGCGCAAAATTGATATATAACGAGATTCAAGCACAAGACAAAGATCGAGATTAAGTTTTATATGAGTCGGTATTTAATTGTGATCTTGATCCGACAACTTAAACTCAAGACTTGGCTTCTCTCGTTAAAATATTTTTAACAAATCATGCATATTTAATTTGGAGCAAAATGATTTTAAATAATGCATATTTACTTTAGTCAAAATGATTTTTAAACATGCCTCTAAAATCTGGACTAAGATAATCGATTATGTACTTATGATAATCGAATATGTTTAAGTCAGCTGCTTGGCAATTGATTGTGAACTTATGACAATCGATTGTGTTAAGGCAGTGAGCATCAGATTTTTCAAATCTGCATGACAATCGATTGTGAACCTTATGACAATCGATTGTGATGAGGCAGTGACCATCAAAGTTTTTCAAAGCTCAAAATAATCGATTGTGAAGCTAATGACAATCGATTGTGAAGAGACAGTGTCCATCAGATTTCTCAAAGTCACAAAATAATCGATTGTGAACTTATGACAATCGATTGTGTTGAGGCAGTGTCTTCCAGACTTTTTCAAAGTTATTATATAATCGATTGTGAACCTATAACAATCGATTTTCAAGAGGCAGTGTCTAAATTGATTGTTCAAGACTGATATATAATCGATTGTTAACTTAATATAATCGATTGTATAACTGACCGTTGCCAAAATATTTTCAAATACCGTCCGGTAATCGATTATTGATTTCCTATAATCGATTGTTTTAATTAAAATCTGGAAAGGATTTTTTGAACGTTGCTGAGTAATCGATTATTGATTTCCTATAATCGATTGTTTTAATTAAAATCTGGAAAGGATTTTTTGAACGTTGCTGAATAATCGATTATTGATTTCTTATAATCGATTGTTTTACGTAAAATCTAGAAATGATTTTTTGAACGTTGCCAGTAATCGATTGTGAGTCTTAAATAATTGATTGTTATGCGTAAAATCTGGGATTGATTTTTGGAAGAACTGGCAAACAATCGATTGTGGTAATTTGACAATCGATTGTCACAGAGTAAAATCAGCAATTCTTAATTGGCAATTAGGCAACGGTAATACAAAGTTTTTCAACTATAAATACAGCTTCAAATCAGTCTTTTAAGTACAACAACACACAACAACTGATCATACAATTGCTAAAGCTTGCATACTTTATTGCTTATCATTTTATATTCATTACATAAGCTTTTGAGAGCCAAATTCTTGTCGAAAGTTGTTGCGATCTTGAGCGTATTCTTTTTACTCATATCTACTCTTAAAGGAGTGTCTTGTTTGAGTGCTAAGTGTTTTTGTACACTTGAAGGGAAGTGTTAGTCCTTGTGTTGTAAGAAGGAACTTGTATTTCCTTGGTTGAAGTCTTGGAGTGTTGTATCTCCGAGCAAAGGTTGTTGAGGCTTGTGTCCTCAAGTTGTAATGGTTTGTTGAGCACCCGTAAGCTTAACATGTTAGTGGAAATCTCGAGAGAGTCTCTCGGGGACTTGACTAGCCACGGGTTGTGGTGAACCAGGATACATCGGTGCGTTTGTTCTAATTTATTTACTTATTGCACTTACTTATTTCCTGCAATTTTTAAATTCCGCAAGTTTACGCTAATTTTTATTATAACGCTATTCACCCCCCCTCTAGCGTTAAGTGTATTATCTAACAATTGGTATCTGAGCCCAACTCTCTGAAGACTTAACCGTTTGAGAGAAACATCCATGGCTTCTACTCGTGATTCGTTTGCAGGAATAGGTGAAGGACAATGCTCCACCCGACCACCGCTATTCGATGGTACAAATTATACATACTGGAAGAAGAGGAATATTTGTACAATCAAATAGTTTTCATCTTTGGAAGGTCATAATGAATGGAGAACAAATTCCAACCAAGAAGGTTGAAAATGAATGGGTCCCAAAGTCCGAAGATGAATACGATGCGGATGATATCCGAAAGGTGCAAAATAATGCTAAAGCTATTAATTTATTATATTGTGCTGTAAATGCTGATGATTACAGGAAGATATCTTGTTGCACAACGACGAAGCAAATGTGAGACAAGCTGGAAATTACGTACAAAGGTACGGACCAGGTAAGGGAAGCCAAAATTGATTTCCTAACCCATGCATATGAATTGTTTCACATGAAGGAAGGCGAAAAGGTCGATGAGATGTTTGAACGATTTTCAAAAATCGTAAATGATTTACATGCTCTTAAGAAGACCTTCACGGATAAGGAACTTGTCCGAAAAATTCTCCGAAGTCTCACTCCGGAATGGCGATCCAAGGCCGACGCGATTCAAGAATCCATTGGCATTTAAAATGTCACCATCGACGCATTAAGAGGTAATCTTAAAACTTATGAATCTACTATACTTAACCCTCTAGTTGATGATCAAAGGAAGCAAAGAATCGCTCTCAAGGCAAGCACAAGCCAACCTCAAAATGATGAGGACGGAGACAACGAGTTTGGACTCGTTATCAAGAGATTTCAAAAGTTCATGCGAAAAGAGTATGAACGAAAGGGCAAAAAGCAAGGAGATCAAATAAAGTGCTATGAGTGCGGAGAAACCGGGCACATTAAATCAAATTGCCCAAATGCTAAAAAGGAGAAGAAACCCTTCAAGAAGCAACGAGCATACATATCTTGGGGAGGCGACTCCGGTGACGAGTCAAGTGAGGAAGAAGAAGACGAAGCCGCAAATCTTTGTCTTATGGCACAAGAAGACAACAAAGAAGAGGTATGTCAAATTTCTTCCAAAAATTTCTTTTCCCTTGAAGAAATGCAAAATGCTTTTGATGAGTTGTATAGAGAATTTATTAAAGCTTCAAAAACTGTTAAGAGTATAAAAGAAAATGCTTCTTTAAAAGAAAAAGATTTTTAAAAACAACTCTCTTTTAAAGAAAAGGAATTGGAAAAACTGATTTTAGAAAATGAGAAGTTGAAAGAGGAAAACAAATATTTTGGCAAGAGAAGCGCCGACAAGCCCGAGAGTTCTAGAAATTGTACTTCTTGCATGCATCTCAAAAATGAAGTAGAAAGGCTTAAGCGCACCTTAGATAAGTTTAACTCTTCTCATAAAAACTTGAATGAAGTGCTTGTTAATTTGAAGTCGACCAAGCATGGCATAGGTTTTAGAAACGAGTCTAAAGAGAAAGTTGAAGCCAAGCCCCAACCACCTAAGGCTCAACCTAGGATAAATAAAACAAACGTTCATCCTAGATACGACAAACCTAGAAATGGTTTTCATCAATCGCAACCTAGAAATAATCATGCTAGAAATAATGCACATTCTAGGCCAAACACTAGAAGGCATTTTGAACCTTTTAGAACACCTAGAAATGACTTCCAACCTAGAAACAACTATTCTAGAAATGATGCATATCCTAGAACAAATGGTAGGAGAAGTGATTTTCATGATTTGTGCAATAGTTATATTGTCAAGAATAGAGTAAATGAATTTCGTCCGTCCAATTACTATCAACCTAGAAGGATGCATAATCCTAACGTGACTTGTCATTATTGTAGACGAATTGGACATATTGCTCCTGCTTGTTTTACACAACATAGACATAACACTCAATCACATCACTATGATTTGCCTAACCCCCAAGGACCCAAAATGGCATGGGTACCTAAAACTCATTAATCTGTTTTGTAGGTATGTTTGAAGGGATCAAGTGTACTATGGTACCTTGATAGTGGATGCTCCAAGCACATGACGGGAGACGAATCCAAATTCCTTCAACTAGAACACAAGGAAGGGGGAAGTGTTATTTTTTGTGATAATAACAAAGGAAAGATTATCGGCATCGGATTGGTCGGTAAGGATGAAATTTCTTCCATTAAGCATATATTACTTGTGAAAGGTTTAAAACATAATCTCTTGAGCATAAGTCAATTATGTGACAAGGGAAATCTTGTTTTAATTGATTCGGATGAATGCTTAGTTTTTAGACGTAGCGATTTTAAAATTATCCTTCGTGGTTTTAGAATGGATAACATTTATATGGTTGATCTTGCAAATTCTTCACCCGAATATGTGAATTGTTTAATGAGCAAAGAGGATGATTCTTGGTTATGGCATCGTAGAGTAGCTCACATCAACATGCATCTTTTGAACAAATTGGTTTCACAAAATTTAGTTGTTGGTCTTCCAAATTTGAAATTTGAAAATGACTCTATTTGTGATTCTTGTCAAAAAGGGAAGCAAACAAAAGCATCTTTTAAATCAAAAAATATTGTTTAAACTACTAGACCATTGCAATTGCTTCACATGGATTTGTTTGGACCATCTCGCATTGAAAGTCTTGGTAGAAATCGCTATGCTTTCGTTATTGTTGATGATTATTCCAGATTTACTTGGACTTTATTTCTTGCCCATAAACGTGATGCTTTTCAGAATTTTAAATATTTTCTTAAACGTGTTCAAAATGAAAAGGAAACAATCGTCACTTCAATTAGAAGTGATCATGGGGGAGAGTTTGATCACAATCTCTTTGCGGACTTTTGTGACGAACTCGGTATCGAGCATACCTTTTCCGCTCCACGAACACCACAACAAAATGGGGTGGTGGAAAGGAAAAATAGGTGTCTCGAAGAGATGGCTAGAACCATGCTCGAAGAGGCTAAGATTCCCAAACATTTTTGGGCGGATGCCGTGAGTACCGCATGCTACGTTTTAAATAGAGTAGTCATAAGGACAATACTCATGAAAACCCCTTATGAACTCTACAAGGGAAGGAAACCAAATATCTCCCATTTTAGAGTATTCGATTGTAAAGTTTTTATTCATAACAATGGAAAAGATCAATTGGGAAAATTTGATGCCAAATTCGATGAAGGAATTTTTATTGGGTATTCTTCACGTAGCAAAGCATATAGGGTATTTAATAATAGAACCCAAACTATGGAGGAATCCCCCCATATTGTGTTTTCCGAAAATAATGCTCGCTTGGCGAGAAAGGATTCTTGTTCTGATCTTGCAGGTATTTTAAATAGTTTAAAAGACAAAGTACAAGAGGAAACTCCTAAGGAAATTCAAGATGAAATCTTGGAACAATCAACGGAGGAAACGCCACAATTGGAGAAAGAAACGAAAATGCCTAACGAGTGGAGGACAATCAAAGATCACCCTCTCGAACAGGTAATTGGCGACGTCGGAGAAAAGGTAAGTACCCGAAACTCCCTTAAGAACACCTTAGGACATACTGCTTTTGTTTCTCAAATTGAACCAACAACCATCTCCGAAGCAATTGGGGATGAATTTTGGACCTTGGCAATGCAAGAGGAGCTTAACCAATTCAAACGGAATGACGTTTGGGATTTGGTGCCAAGACCCGAAAATCATACCATAATTGGTACAAAATGGGTTTTTCGAAACAAACTAGATGAAAATTGTGTAATCACTAGAAACAAAGCTAGGCTAGTAGCAAAAAGCTATAATCAAGAAGAGGGTATTGACTATGAAGAAACATATACTCCCGTAGCTAGATTAGAAGCTATTCGTTTATTGCTTGCTTTTGCCTCTTCTATGAATTTCAATTTATATCAAATGGATGTGAAAAGTGCTTTTCTAAGTGGTGTTATTCAAGAAGAAGTTTATGTTGAACAACCCCCCGGTTTTGAAGATTTTAAATCTCCCGATCATGTTTTCAAACTCAAAAAGGCTCTTTATGGTTTAAAACAAGCTCCCCGAGCTTGGTATGAAAGATTGAGTAAATTTCTATTGGAAAATGATTTCATTAGGGGGAAAGTTGACACCACTCTTTTTGTTAAGCATAAAAACAATGATATTTTATTAGTTCAAATCTATGTGGATGATATTATATTTGGTGCTACTAACAATGTTTTGTGCAAGGAATTTTCCGATTTAATGACAAGCGAATTTGAGATGTCTATGATGGGTGAGTTAACATTCTTTTTGGGATTACAAGTAAAGCAAATGAAAGAAGGTACGTTCATTTGCCAAGCGAAATATTGCAAAGAATTGCTGAAACGATTTGAAATGACCAATGCAAAAGCAATGGCAACCCCCATGAGCACATCCAGTCATCTAGACAAAGATGAGAAAGGTAAGGAAGTTGACATCAAAAAGTATCGAGGTATGATTGGCTCTCTCCTTTATCTTACTGCTAGTCGTCCGGACATCATGTTTAGCGTGTGCTTATGCGCTCGTTATCAATCGTGTCCAAAGGAGTCTCACCTAACTGCGATGAAACGGATATTGAAGTATCTTGTTGGTACTGTAAATGTGGGTCTATGGTACCCCAAAGGTTCTTCATGCCAACTTGTTGGCTATTCCGATTCTGATTTTGCTGGATGCAAATTGGACCGCAAGAGCACTAGTGGCACTTGCCATTTGCTCGTAGCTCTCTCGTTTCTTGGTTTAGCAAGAAACAAGTAAGTGTTGCGTTGTCCACAACCGAGGCTGAGTATGTAGCCGCGAGGAGTTGTTGCGCTCAAATCCTTTGGATGAAACAACAACTCTTGGACTATGGCCTAAGTCTTGATCATATCCCTCTTAGATGTGATAATACTAGTGCTATATGCTTGACGAAGAACCCCGTTCTTCATTCGCGAACAAAACACATTGAAATTAGACATCATTTTATAAGAGATCACATTCTCAAGGGCGATGTCGAAATTGAATTTGTTGAAACCAAAGATCAATTGGCCGACATCTTTACAAAGCCCTTAGAGAAAGAGTCCTTCTTCCGAATTCGTAGTGAACTCGGGATCCTTGACTCCACGTTGATCTAAGTCATGCATTGCATTTTCCCTTTCACATGTTTTCTAACTTGAGCGTCGGAGACGTCTAACGTACTTTTACAGGTATCGCCCTAAAGGCAGGGGGAATTATAAAGTTTGACGCACAGAACAATCGATTTCTCTTTTATATAATCGATTATCCAGTATCAATAATCGATTGTCTTGGCATTATTTGCGTTATTATTTCTGAAATTGCAGATTTAATAAATAAACAAGTTTTTTTTATTATTCTATATTTTTTTTTGCTAATGGCAAAAGGGGGAAGATAACGGGTATGCACTCTCAATACTTATTGGGATAAATTGAGGGGGAATTCATATATTGAGGGGGAACTAATTGCATAACTATATACTTGTTGCATATCTTTACTTGTCTTGAATCGTATGCATATCCCGCTCAAAGTTTGCCATTATCAAAAAGGGGGAAATTGTTGGAAACACGTTCTCAAGGCATTATACTAAACGTGTGTTCATATTTGTAGGTTCTGATGAATGACAAACTATGCGCAAATTGACATATGACGAGGTCCAAGCACAAGCGCAAAATTGATGTATAACGAGATTCAAGCACAAGACAAAGATCGAGATTAAGTTTTATATGAGTCGGTACTTAATTGTGATCTTGATCCGACAACTTAAACTCAAGACTTGGCTTCTCTCGTAAAAATATTTTTAACAAATCATGCATATTTAATTTAGAGCAAAATGATTTTAAATAATGCATATTTACTTTAGTCAAAATGATTTTTTAACATGCCTCTAAGATCTGGACTAAGATAATCGATTATGTACTTATGATAATCGATTATATTTAAGTCAGCTGCTTGACAATCGATTGTGAACTTATGACAATCGATTGTGTTAAGGCAGTGAGCATCAAATTTTTCAAATCTGCATGACAATCGATTGTGAACCTTATGACAATCGATTCTGATGAGGCATTGTCCATCAAAGTTTTCCAAAGCTCAAAATAATCGATTGTGAAGCTAATGACAATCGATTGTGAAGAGACAGTGTCCATCAGATTTCTCAAAGTCACAAAATAGTCGATTGTGAACTTATGACAATCGATTGTGTTGAGGCAGTGTCTTCCAGACTTTTTCAAAGTTATTATATAATCGATTGTGAACCTATAACAATCGATTGTCAAGAGGCAGTGTCTAAATTGATTGTTCAAGACTGATATATAATCGATTGTTAACTTAATATAATCGATTGTATAACTGACCGTTGCCAAAATGTTTTCAAATACCGTCAGATAATCGATTATTGATTTCCTATAATCGATTGTTTTAATTAAAATCTGGAAAGGATTTTTTGAACTTTACTGAGTAATCGATTATTGATTTCCTATAATCGATTGTTTTAATTAAAATCTGGAAAGGATTTTTTGAACGTTGCTGAGTAATCGATTATTGATTTCTTATTATCGATTGTTTTACGTAAAATCTGGAAATGATTTTTTGAACGTTGCCAGTAATCGATTGTGAGTCTTAGATAATCGATTGTTATGCGTAAAATCTGGGATTGATTTTTGGAAGAACTGGCAAACAATCGATTGTGGTAATTTGACAATCGATTGTCACAGAGTAAAATCAGCAATTCTTAATTGGCAATTAGGCAACGGTAATACAAAGTTTTTCAACTACAAATACAGCTTCAAATCAGTCTTTTAAGTACAACAACACACAACAACTGATCTTACAATTGCAAAAGCTTGCATACTTTATTGCTTATCATTTTATATTCATTACATAAGCTTTTGAGAGCCAAACTCTTGTCGAAAGTTGTTGCGATCTTGAGCGTATTCTTTTTACTCATATCTACTCTTAAAGGAGTGTCTTGTTTGAGTGCTAAGTGTTTTTGTACACTTGAAGGGAAGTGTTAGTCCCTTGTGTTGTAAGAAGGAACTTGTATTTCCTTGGTTGAAGTCTTGGAGTGTTGTATCTCCGAGCAAAGGTTGTTGAGGCTTGTGTCCTCAAGTTGTAACGGTTTGTTGAGCACCCGTAAGCTTAACAAGTTAGTGGAAATCTCGAGAGAGTCTTTCGGGGACTAGACTAGCCACGGGTTGTGGTGAACCAGGATACATCGGTGTGTTTGTTCTAATTTATTTACTTATCGCACTTTTTTATTTCCTGCAATTTTTAAATTCCGCAAGTTTACGCTAATTTTTATTATAACGCTATTCACCCCCCCCCTCTAGCGTTAAGTGTATTATCCAACAGAATATATAGCTTGGTGGGAACTGAAATAGCTGAACCTAGACATTGAGGTTGGGGGCATAACGAGAATCTCTGAATTGCATGAGCTGGATGAGTTTAGATATCTGACTTTTGAGAGCAAAAGGTTGCACAAGGAAAGAATGATGAGGTTGCACGACCAGAACATTGTTGAGTAACATTTCAACCCCTAGGACAAGGTATTGCTCTATAACTCAAGAATAAGTCTATTCCCGGGTACGCTGAAGTCATGATGGTCAGGTCCATTTCAAGTGGCCGAAGTATTCCATTCCTGGGCTGTAGAGTTTGCCTCAAAGAAAGTCTCTCACCTGTTTAGAGTCAATGGGCAAAGTTGAAGCTATGTGTAGCCATGAATGAACCAAAAGAAGTGACAAAGATCCACCTAGTAGAACCTTAAAGGTCAAGCGAATCGTAAATGCGCTTATATGCGTTGTGACGCGATGTTAAATCCGGTGTTGTTTGGAAGGCAGCCCATGAATATTCTTGTTTTTGTTTACTTCAATAACTTCCTATTAAAAAAATTCCTAGCCCACCGCTATCGTAGCGAGACCGTGTCTCGACCACGACATAGGACAAATCTAATACCTTGTAGTCGCGCAACCCACGATCGTAGTGAGAAGAGAACATCCTGCCTTGCATTGCTAACCCACCACGGTCGTCGTGGGACCGCGACAGGTAAGTTTGTTTTTCATTTTTTTTCTTTTAATTTTTATACTTTTTAAGAAAGAACCCCTCCTATAATATCTAACCCAACCTCCTCATCCCCTCACTTTCCCTATCTCCTCTATCTCTAAGCGTAACTCCCCATTTCCTCTCCTTTCTGCTTCTTCACTTCTCTCATATTCCCACTCATCCCCCCAACCTCCATTCATCTCAATTTCTACTCATCCCAGGTATGGCATGCCCCTCTCTCTCTCTCTCTCTCTCTCTCTCTCTCTCTCTCTCTCTCTCTCTCTCTCTCTCTTCTATTGTAGTTTTGATGTTAATTTTTATGCCAGTCCATGTTTTAATTGTGTAGTATTTCTAGTAGATTTTTGTTTTTTTGATTTTTGTTTTTGTTGTTTCTTATTGATGTGTTATGTGCACAATGTGTCAAATGGTGGATGCACAATATTGTAGGGATGTGTATGTTTGCGGGTGTTAGACTAATTATTCTGGGGTGAATGGAGAAGTGCAAATTGTTGATTTGGGGGATGAATTGAAGTAACCACGAGGGCTAATGTGTTAGAATAGTGTCTTGTTCACAAGATGTTCGTGGAATTTCCGCAATGGAGTTTTATGGGCTAATGTGAACATGGTTGTAGTGAAGACCGAGTAACCACCAGTGGTGCACACAAATTATATTCTCACTGATAGGAGATTCTATGTTGACAGGTACAATGCAACCATCTAGGAAGAGATGCACAATAGGGTTCTCTGCTAGTAGACCCAGTAGTTCTTCGCGAGCGTAGGGTTAACCTAGTGCGGAACAATTTAACCACACCAAGTTTGTCTCTAAGAAAGCTGAGGACCGATATAATGCCAAATAATCAAATAAACTATTATCGGAAGTGCATATTGACCAGGCAGCTTTGCAAGTGGAATGCCCGAATATCTTTGCTTAGTTGAGGAGGTGTAAGATGGACATCTTCTTTGAGGAACTAGAGGAGGCTAATGTAAAAATGGTTAGGGAATTCTATGCTAATTGCCCAGAACATGAGAATTGGGTTGTTACGGTACGCAATACCTGAGTAAATGTGTCCATCGAGGCCATCCGTCGGGTGTACCAGCTACCAATATTCACATGGGACATGGAAGCTTACATTGCTTATCATCGCCCAAGGGTCAATTGGACACCAATTATTGATATCATATATGTGCATGACATGGAGTTTATATGGATAAAGCGTCTGATAACATTGAACTCACAGTCTCTCAATTAGGAGGCTAAGTGTTGGCTTACCATTATCAATAGCCGCTTGCTACCCTCTAGTAACATGGCTGATGTCAATGGGCCATGAGCAGCGGCTATATATAGTTTTATGACCCACCAAAACTTTGATGTCGCCTAGATCCTCCATGATGAGATGTTCGTTTGCTCACCAGAGATACTCAAAGGTTTTTACTTCCTTTCTTTGGTCACCAAGCTGTGCTCTGTTGCTAAAGTCCCTGAAAACCTTAGTGTTGATTGGGAATTACCATTGAAAACTCCGTTTCGGGCAAGAAAAATTGGAATTGGGAGAGAGCAAGTGGTGATAGTTGAGGATGATGATGAAGCTGACAAGGAGGCTGAGGTTGTTGCTATCCCACCACCTCCAAGAACTGATGAGGAGGGCATATCACAGCCCTACTGAAGTACCTGCCTGATAGTCTTGGAGTAGGAAATGGCTGGACTCCACACTTCAGCCACTGACCAGGGCACCATAGTCGACACTCTGGCCACTCAAAAGTTCAAGTAGTAGAAAAAAAATATTATGAGATGGCTTCGAGCGCTAGAATGAGCATGTCACCTCGATCATGGCACCTTCTCTAATCAGGATTGAGCTTCAAGGAAATCCCCTTACCTTACTCTACTTTCTATTTATTAACATGGGTACATGCCAATTTTTTAAGTGTGGGGTGGGAGATGGTTGTTGTTGTATAAAGACTGTATAACGGTGTATGTAGTTAACTTCTTTCTTTTTGGTTGTATGGTATTGTAGGGTAATCTAGTTAACTTTGACTTGGCTCAAAGACGGACACCTTTCGACAAGTCTCTTAAGGGACACTAGTCGAACAAAAAAAAGAGAATATATGGACTCTTCCTGATGATGGATATTTGAGACAGTTTCTTGAGGGAAGTTAGTGTAGGGAAAATACAAAAAAGAATTTTTTTATTTTAGGTAGTGTAGTAACTCCCCCTTGGTTTTTCTTTGGGCCACGGTTCTTTTACAAAGGTTTTGCTTGAACTGGGTGTAGGTAGTTTTTGTTTTCAGGTTTTAGTTAATATTGATGGGCTACCAACTGAAATAAAAAGAGAAACCCTTGGTGTTGCTTCACCTGAACACAGTAGACACTAGAGTGTAACGCTTAGTCTCAGGGGTTGTCTTTTGCTAAAGTGCCATAAAGTTGTATGTTTGTACCTAACTTGAACACTCAAAAGAGAGTGTCTTCATAAACTAATCTGGAGTGAGTCATGTGCCTTGTGTGTGTGAGTTGTACTGTATTCTATCCTTTACATTTGATACCTAGAACTTGCCTTCTGTGTCTGCAACGCAAAATAATAGCTTCATTCAGTCTTAGAAGTGATATAGGCATTAATTTGTTAAGACAGATATATAAAGTAAATCCACCTAAATGTAATATATCGTAGTTAACCCCGTTGAGCCTATAAGCCTGTTTCTTTTGCAACCACATTGCGAACCTTACCCAGTTGTTTTAATAACCATTTGTTTGAACCCCTTTTACCTCCCATTAGCACTTGAATGGCCTTGAAATTTGCAAAAGTTAAAGTTTGGGGTGGTTTGGTTTTTGAGAGGAACTAATGAAATAGAGGAAAGGTGCAGTTTTTGGAAAAGTAAAAGAAGAAGCACCACTTAAAAGAAAAAAATGAATACATGTAATAGTTGGTAAGAGGTGTCTTGATGCAAATGCACCTAAAGGAATGAGATGTTTTAAAAAAAATATGGGGGAACATCTAGTTGACATAAGTATGATCTTGAAAGTTAATGTGATTGTTTCAAAAGTGCTTAGGGAGGTTAGTCAGTATACACAAATATATCTTACTCGCCCCTTAGCCTACGTTACAACCAAGTGAAGTCCTAATTGATGTAAGACTAAATAGACTCAATTAATAGAGTATTACACTAGAGGCAAGCCTATAGTGCATCTCAGTGGCATATGAATATTCTTTTGAAAGTTAGCGAATTTTGTCTATCTGAGTTCCTATTTGTTCATAATAAAATTATTTGTGGAACAACTTTTTTATGTGATGTGAGGGCATGTGATTCACGAAAGAAAGGTAAGTCTTGGCTTCTGCATAGAGTAGTTGGAGTAAGTATGAATATTGCACAACATGTGAGCGTTGACTTTTGAGGCAAAGCTTTTTCATTACTAGGTGTAAAATTGGTGAGTTGTTCTTAGTGTGATTTGATAAGGAAAAAACTTAGGGAAGGAACTTTAATAGAGTGTGGTAGATTGTCTATGACTAGCAATGAATTGAGTGTGGGGTGTTGATATTAGGATATATAGATGATATTTACACCTTAATTATGCCATGCTTTATTATTGTTTTATAAAAGAAATGATAACAAAATGCTTTAATTGGTATTCTTTTGCTTGGAATGGACTAATCCAAGTTAGGAGGAATTATAGAGTGTTTTGGAATCAATAATGTGAAGAAAACATCAAATCGAGAAGCACCAAAGAGGAACGAAGCAAAAAGTGGAATGGGTCGGCATCCACCGTGACCGCGATGGACCGCAATTGGACTGCGATTGGACAAAACACGAGGCAGAATATTTCTCTCTCACCACGGTCGTGCCGCGGTCATGCCGCAACCGCAGTGAACTGTGCTGTTGCCAAAAACATTTGGTACCAAAGTGTAAATAGGGAAAACATTATTCTAAGCCCTTAATATCTAAAGAAGCTCGCCTAAGAAAGTATCAAGCTTGTTTTTAGACTACTTTGGAGGCCAGAACAAGTGTGAGAAGAGAAATCAAACATTAGAGTATTTCTATTTTCTCTTGATTATTGCAATGACACACTATGAACACTTTTGTAGTTTTATATTGTTTTGTTATGAGTAGCTAATTCCTTATTCTCAGGTTTTGATGGAACCTATTGAAGGACGAACTTCATGTTGTGTTAATATAGTTTACCCATTTTAATCTCTATTAGTTCAATTACGATCTTGTTGTAGTTAATTGATAGGATCCTCAATTAGCTGTGCGTATTTAGTGTGCATAGCTCAGGAGAGAGTGCATATTTAGGTAATTTTTGAACAACACCACTCTCAAATTATATGAGGGATCAATAACCAAGGGTTTCAAGGCGGGATTAGGGATAACGGAGCATTGGGTGCAATCTAAAGTGAGCTGTAATAAACAAAGCCAACTAGCGTAACTCGAGATAGTGCATATAGTAAACTATCATGATTACTTGGGAGAGAATTAATGGTAATAAGAGTGCTTATGATTGATAGAGACAATTAGGCAATTCTATGTGAAAGATAACCGGAAGGGATTCTATCAATAAGGAACATTATAACCTTAGATCCTTCTCTTAACTGTTTACACCTTAATCATAGTTATTCTTTATTTGATTGTCTATATTCACTCTTATTTAGTAGAACACTCTCAGTTGTTATTCAAAATGTTTAAGAAGTTGATTATGTAGAATTTCGTAAGTCTAATGAGTGTAATTGATAGGTTAATTCCTTGTGGGTTTAACTTTTGGCTAAATACTCAGATTATATTTGCAACGCTCGGTCAGTCCTTTTTACAAGACATAGTTGGACGTGATCAAAATGTATCATACCAAAATCAAAAGTAACTATGGATCAAGTGGAGCATGCCAACTCTCGCTAATCAGGGATCCTAAGAAGGGGGGCCATCAGCTTGGCTACCTATGTCTGCTGGCATGAAACAAAAGCCACGTGAAATAGGGGGTCAGTACGAAAAATGTACTGAGTATGTAAGGTATGAAAATTAGTGCGTAAAAGACATATATGAAATATGGAATAAAGAAACACATCTTTAAATCTGAATAACTTAATTCTGAAACATTTATAATGTCAAGCACATGTGTATAAATATCGTGTCTCACATAGGTATGAGTGCACATACACTGTGGGCATCTCAACATATCACCTCAGCCACTGTGGGCAACATCATCAACATATTCCAGCTGATCAGGTGGTGGTACATATATAACACCGCAACCTTTTCCCATATCCCATATACATAAATTTACATATATATGCGTATATAATGCCACCTGGTCATAAGTCAATACATATGTATATATGGGTGAAATGCATAAAAAAATACGTAAAAGTTTTAATATTCCTTTCGGATAAACTTTTTCAACTATGTATTATTCTGAGACCGATGAGCAAAATATAATAATAATTTACATGAGGAATCAAGAATATAGACACCTCTAGTATTTCTATGAATAGAGTAATTATGGAAAACTATGCATTTGCTCATTTCTTTAGTATAATTTAGACGATGCCAAAATAAAGAAGGGATGGCCTTAATATACCGGGAGTAGAGAAAACTACGTATAATATTCTGTTAGAAACCTTTGTGGATTGAACTTAAAACCCCAAAAATCATATTAAGCTTCTACTTTTTTTAAAAAAAATTGTTGAACGATATTAGCTTCTGCTTCCTCGAAATTCTTGAACGAAACTTGAAGCTTCTTTCTTGTTGAGGTACGGAACGAATTTCTAGTTCTATTATTGAATTATTCAAATCAAGAAAGAATACATTCTTGCTTTATGAATAACTACGTTACTTTTTTCTCATTTATTCTTTGGATTCATTGAAAGTTGGAATGAAATTACTTCTGACTCTCATGTATCTTTTGAATAAGGATTACTTCTGAAATTATTTCTTATGGGATTTTTTTCTTTTAGAAGGTATGTCAATGGCGAACTGTTTACAGAATTCACCTAATTAATGTCTCTTAGTAAGTCTATATTTCTTAATTTGTTGGTTTAGCTTAATTTCATTACACAGAGTTAAACCTTCCTACGTGCATATAGTGAATAATTTATCATATGAGTAAGTATAATAATTTATATTTATTCCTGTGCCTCAAAGGACATTATGAATCCTTTCTGCGTACAAGGGAGAGAGTCCATCTATGAATTTGGCTTCCAATGAGTACTATTACTCTCTGGTAATTCCATGACTCTGGATAAGAAAATATCTTTGTACCATTAAAGTGATGTGAGGGTTTTACACCTCAAATTCTGAAGCATACTTTTAATGGTCTCACTATTATCAGACCATCTTCTAGAGAAGTGTTCTTTGATATTTAGGATTAAAGAATAGACCGTGTTTTGAACAGCCTTATCTTCCTCAACTTTGGTTGCGTTCATGATTTTATGACATTGTTCGTGAGTGAGATAATTATCCCATCAACCTTTAAGTTGACCAGTAAAGCCTGCAATATTAATTTCTGTTATAGCCCTATCTGTATTTTAATTAACCCTACAGATAGTGCTGTACATAAGCATTCTATGTACTGTCGTATAGATCTGTCTTTCAGCAAGACCATCTATATTCCATTCACAGATATCTGACCCACTATAACCCTGGTGGTAGTGGTCATTGTCCTGTTCTTCTATTGGGACATCCTCGGGGGTAGGTCTAGGGTAGCAGAACATCCTTTGGTAGGGGTTTCGAGCATATTTTTCAGAGATCCTATTAATCTCATCTTCTACCTGTAATCCTTTACCTTTATCAGGTTTATGCTCTATTGTTAAAGGGCTTGCCCTGAACTCTCCAAACTTTCTGGTAAGTTTGTCCAATTTATCATGTATTGTAACAACTTGTTCTCCCAGAATACTAATATACATATTAGTATAATTATACTGAGTGAGCATCATATTCAAGTTCTAAGTTGTAATAGAAGCCATATCATTTTCAAGCAATTTTGAAAAAGCAGTGACATAGACAATTTTATCTTTTTCTCCAATCTAAAAAGATTGTTGGGGTGGAATAATTGATTTAGTAATTTTTCCACTTGTGAGCATATAATCTCTTTTTAACACAAAGATATAGTTATAAACATGTTTAGACATAAACCAAGGGAAAAAAGAAATAATCTTATTTTTCTTGCTAATATCCTAATAAAAATTATTTCTAAAAAATTGTATTAATTCATTAGTCATGTTTTCATGAAACCATTTTATGAAAATAACCCACTTGGGTTTTAGAAATTCTTCTAGAATCAAATTTCTTGCCGGTGAACCCAGACTAAAATCTATTTGGTTTCCAAATATCATTGAAACCATTTGAAAATCCATTTTGGATGTAGTAGGTTCAAGATCTGAATTAATCTTGACTATATTATCCTGACAAATTTTTGTCCCACCTCCTTTTTTGGCTTACACGGATATCCCGAAGGATAACACCTATAAAAGGAGTTTTTCCAATAAAAGTGACATTATTCGAAATGAGATTATTTATTTACTCAAGAGTCGCCACTTAGGATAGGTTTGGAATTTGGTGTCCCAAGTCACCGATTTATTTGGAATTCCAAATCGAAAAACTTTTCGACTGCCCAATTGGAGTCTGCGAACCAGAAATTCTTGAGTAAGAAATTTTGTTGACCCAAGGGAAGGTGTTAGGCACCCTCGGATCCCGTGGTTCTAGCACGGTCGCTTAAACTATTATAAGTGGCAAAAATTCTGATTTGTGGTACATGTTCATACCTATGATACAATTTTAAATTATTAATCACTTTGATTGATTTTTTAGGAGATTTGAAATGTTATTAAAATATATCACGAATCACGATACATAAATGCGCACGTAATATTCGATATATTTCAACTCCATTGGGATTTGGAGTTGGGTCACATAAACGTACACCCGAATTTAGTAAGGTATTTTATTAATAAGTTCGCGCCTATAGTAACTATGTCTTTTGAAATTCGTGGGAGGCCGTGAAGTTTGCTAATCGGCACTTCAAATGTTCTAAGTGTTTTATTATATTAAGGAGCCTCGTGTGGTGCTCGATTTAGTTAACAAGCCTCGTTTTATTTTATAAGAACGTCCTAAAACAATTAATTTTTCTTTTGTTCATGTATCTACAATATCTTAGTAATTTATTCATGGGTTTTTGGGAAATTCAACATTTATATTTTAGCCTCATCCATGGCTAACTATACGTTGGGCTTTGTTTAGCTAACCTAGGAGCCTGCATTGTTTAGATGAGAAAAATGAGAAAAATGCCTTAATTGGTTATGGTCAGATTTCAACCTCAATATACAAGGAATCAAATGTGAAATACTCGTCATTCAGAGTATGCACACATTCAGTTATCGAAAGTTCTGCCATAGTTCCAATTATAGACACTGAATAAGTTTGATTAGACTATCTCCAAATGCAACTGGAGCTTAAATGAATTAAAACACAACACAATGTTTTGACATTTGCATAGTTATCGAGCTCTGAGTTATAAATTAACAAGTAATACAATACGGACCTGTATATTCAACGAGTTTTGTTTTCTATTGTTTGAATCAAAAAGTACTGTTTTCGTTTTTCATTTTTTCTCAAACACATGATAGTTAAGTTTACAACCAAATCTTCTAAAATTTACAGAAAACAGTGGTTTTTAAAATGATCAGGCTATCCTACACTAACACCTTCTTCTAATCCATTTTATTGGCAAAATAGGAAACAAAACACCTAAGCTGACCATACCACTAGTTAATCTTACTATTACGTGTACATCCAAAATATCAGTCCAAACGTCTAATTATTACAAGGCAAATCAGTCCAAATGTCCAATTATTACAAGGCAAATAGTCCAGCTGTCCAGGTATTACAAGGCAACTATCTCTATCATGAGGTATATTAAAAATAAAGGAAAAGAAAACAAGGTGAGGGTTCAGAGAGAAAATAATGAACATAAATCTTCAAATTTGGGAGTATATTCAACTCAAGATCCATATATCAATGGACATCAAAATGTACCTGGAATTCATCAAGGAACGAAGCGTATGAGTAAATGAAAGAAACCAGGAGCCAATCGAACACTAAACACCCAGAATTCAAGAAGACTTTTGAGACAAACAAAATTCAACAAGAATAGAACAACACTAATGATTTTCTGAAAAATGTAGAGGAAGCTAATATTTTGTATTCTAATTCACTGCTAATATTTTAAAAGAAAAATTCTGCTCGAAAAAGTCCATCAGTCCCCTTCAAATGTTCAAACTGCCTCTTTTTATAGTTGAAGCCTTAGGGCAACACATATTTCCTTGTTTTCCATTTAGTCCTTTATTCAAATTTCAGTTTTACCTAAATAGTCCTTAGTTTTCTGACATGTGCCTAAAGTTGAGGCTGAAATTATGCCTTAGTCCCTCACTCGAATGTTCTAGGGGTTGTTACAAGAATATTTCAGGCTCAAATACCCTCTATCCCTCTGTTTCATTTCCTAATTAACTAACCTGAGGTTTTTTATCCTTGGTTTTCATTTGGTTTGGTCAAACCTGACCCTAGTCAATTGTATTCAAGTTATGGGCCAAATTCTTGGTCTGGACTACATGCTTAATTAAAAAGTTTAAGAATTAGCCAATACAACTCAAGTTTTAAACAAATATCCTAATGTGGACAATTCAACAACAATTATCATTCAGGATTATATGAATGTTCAATGCATTTTTGTCATAAACCAATGAATTAAATTGACCAGAAAAGGAAACCCATCAACTAATGCTTGACTTACAGAAATAACCTAATAAAAATACCTAGAAGTGAGAAATGAGTAAGAGAGATTGGATACCCAGGAAATACATGAATAAAACAAAGAAACTAAAAGCTAATACCAGTAGTTAAAAGTTCAGAAAAAAAAATTAGCCTAATACATGCAAATATTGAAAATCAAAGTTACTAAAGAACTATGACATGTATTAAACTCTTAAGATGAAAACAACTACTCATAATCATATCGCAATAAGCAGGATCCAAAAGATAAACATTTAACCAAAACTAATCAGGATTTCAGGGGTGAAACAAATGAAAATCAAGAGACAAGTATCAATATCCATTCAGAATTTCAGAGTTAAAGCAAGTGACAAATCAGGATGCAAAATTTCAGAGTCAAGAGGCAAAGATGAACTAGTCATGGAAAATTCAGAGTCAAGAGGCAAAAAATCAACTAGTAATGTGAAATATCAAAGGTGAAATGACGTAGAAGATTATAGAAGATGAATGAATTCACTAGTGACACCCAAAGAAACCACAGAATATAACAACTATATTTCATAATGAGATCATAGAAAACAAGTAAAAGTTAAAACAATACAACAATTAAAGAAAAGACCTATACAAAATTGAAACAGGGTACTTAGCTTTTGTGTGTACATGCAACCCTAAATTGATACTCTTCCTATTCCATGTGTTTCTGACCTCTTTTGAGAGTTTTTTTAAATATCTAAGGATTTTTGCCTTGATTAACGGAGAGGGCCAGAAGGGTTCAGAGGGGGCTTTATGCTTATGAGACCAAGTAAGGTCTCAAATTTGATTTTTCCCTGTGTTTTGCAGGGTTTGAGAGCAATGGGTGGTATGGTTGGGGTGACGGATAGAAGGAGATCGCCTAAGGCAAATTTTGCCGGATTCCGGTGAGGTTTAGGTTTTAGGGTAAACATAGACTCAATATTCGAGCCGTTTCACTTGGATTCGAAGGGTGTGGTATGGATAGTTGGAAAGAGGAAGGTGAGGTGGTTCAGGGGTGTATCTTTGAGTTGGTTTGGGATTGGGTCACCGGAGACGGTAGTTCTGGCGATCTTTTGAATATTTTAAGATACAGGGACTTCTTTGAAAGAAATTGATCAATGGACGGGGAAGAGGGGGTCTTGGTGGTACTACGGTGTAAATTTGGGGAAGTTTGGGGTTGGGTCGTCGGAGACGGTGGTTCCAGCGATCCTTCTTTTGAATATTTGAAGAGACGGGGACTTATTCGAGGGAAGCTGATCACATGACGGAGAAGAGGGGGTCTTGGTGATTTTGTGGTCTAAGTTTGGGATAATTTTGTGACCGGCCACCGCCGTGAGGCGATTTCGACACCAGCGTTAGGGTGGTTGCTGGGTGGTCAAAGGTGGTCATAGGGCTGAGATGGAGAGGTGTTATAGTCGGTGTATTTTGTATGAGGAAGATAATGTCTTGTCTCTGAATTTGTAGAGACGTTTGGACATATTTATGTAATTTTTGGAATGATCTAGGGCCGTTGGATGGCCTGAGATCAACGGCTGTTATCACTTGTCCCTGAAATTGTGTCGTTTGGGGAGCTTGTTTGTGGACTGGCTCGGGGACCCTATTTTTGGGCTAGGTGTTGGTGTTTATTACAAGGTAAGGAATTTTGGCCACCCAGGTCTGGCCCAATTGTGGCCAGCCTAGGTGGTTATTCATATATATATATATATATATATATATATATTTATTTTGGTTTTGTTTTCTTCTCTTTTTTTTATTTAATTCCTAATTACATTTTTAAAATTCTTGACTAACCTAATAATTATTTACGCAGCACAAACAATATAATGCTACAAATTAAAATTAAACAAAAATGATTAACATGCCAGAAATACTACTTATATATTTTTTGAATTTTATATTTGTAATAATAAACCCAATTAACAAAAAAGATGAAATTAAATCCTAAATGATTTTAAGCATGTATTAATGAAAATACACTAGCACACGCAATTAATTCCTAAAAAAAGTAAAATACTAAACTTGAGCGTCCTATAGGAGTCGACTTAACAGGGAAAAAATCATATGCTCAAAGCTGCCTCTTTTTGCGCGGGAACACGAAGGGTCTTCGTGCAAAGACAAGTGAGCAAACATGAGTGATTTTCGTCCGACTGAATACTCAGTGTGAAGCATTTTGATAAGTTTATGACCGAACCTTGCTTCAAATGTTGCCTACATATTCTTGGCGATAAAGGAATCATGTTAGTGTAGTTCTGGAAGTTTTGGTTGCTGGGACTATCATAGGCTGTGATTTCACTGCTGTTGCTGCTGCTACTGCTTACCAACTCTTTATTACGCAAAAGAAACACAAAAGCTAAACTAGCTAGGCATGTCAACTATGGTATACAAGATTCCTATGTATAAATCTTTAGGATCTCGATCTTGAATCTTAGCTGATTTTGCTATAGACCTTAATCTAAATCTTGTTGCCTATTTGCTGCAACCACTGGTTTATTCTTCAGTTTTTGAAACAAAGCGGGACATGAAGAGTTTGTGACTTCATTCTAATTTTTCGAAGTCCGCATCTCTATCTGATTCATCGTTTTGAATTCACTTCTTTTTGTTCTTTTCTTCTTTTCATTCATTCTGGATTGAGACTCATGCTTTTGGTCATCTTGAATCTTATGCCTTAAGGTGAAACCTCCTTGGACACCAACACAAACAAGCGAACAAAATTTTCTGCCCCAGTTTTCACTGGGAATATTTCATAAGTTATTTGAAACACAAATCCAAGCTATTCCTTATTGAAAACAATAAAAATCAGGATTGTGTATCCCTTGGAAAGATCGACAGGCTATGCATGAAAGGAGAAAGGGTCCATGCTGGGGATAAGATGAGGATCAACAGGTTATGCCGGGATAGGAATTGAAAGGTCCCTGTTAGGGATAAGGAAATATTCTTAGGTTATGTCGGGATAGGAAGAAAAAGGTCCCTACTGGGGATGGAAAGAACGTCATGGGTTATGAAGAATTTCTGAGTTATGCCAGGGGATCCACGGGTTATGCCGGGATGATAGAGAATTCCTAGGTTATGCTAGGAAGGTCCACGGGATATGCCGGGATAAACCAAAATTCCTATGTTATACCAGGGGAATCCGCAGGTTATGCCGGGATGAATGAAAATTCCTGGGTTATGCCAGGGGACTCCGCGGGTTATGCCGGGATGAATGAAAATTCCTAGGTTATGCTAGGGAGATCCACGGGTTATGCCGGGATGAATGAAAAATCCTAGGTTATGCTAGGGAGATCCACGGGTTATGCCGAGATGAATAAAAATTCCTGGGTTATGCCAGAGAGATCCACGGGTTATGCCGGGATGAATGAAAAATCCTAGGTTATGCTAGGGAGATCCATGGGTTATGTAGGGATTGATGAATATTCCTAGGTTATGCTAGGGAGATCCACGGGTTATGCCCCGATGAATGAAAATTATAGGTTATGCTAGGGAGATCCACGGGTTATGCGGGGATGAATAAAAATCCTAGATTATGCTAGGGAGATCCAGGGGTTATGCCGGGATGAATGAAAGTTCCTGGGTTATGCTCGGGAGATCCACGGGTTATGCCGGGATGAATGAAAATGCTAGGTTATGCTAGGGAGATCCACGGGTTATGCCGGAATGAACGAAAATCCTAGGTTATGCTAGATAGATCCACAAGTTATGCCGGGATGAATGAAAATTCCTGGTTTATGCCAGGGAGATCCACGGGTTATGCCGAAATGAACGAAAAATTGTAGGTTATGCTAGGGAGATCCACAGGTTATGCCGGGATTGGTGAAAATTCCTAGGTTAAGCGAAATCCATGGGCTATGCCGGGATGAATGAAAATCCTAGGCTATGCTAGGGAGATCCACGGGTTATGCCGGGATGAATTAAAATTCCTAGGTTATGCCAGGGAGATCCACGGGTTATGCCGGGATGAATGAAAATCCTAGGTAATACTAGAGAGATCCACGGGTTATGCCGGGATTGGTTAAAATTCCTAGGCTATCCTAGAGAGATCCATGGGTTATGCCGGGATTAATAAAAATCGTAGGTTATGCTAGGGAGATCCACAGGTTATGCCGGGATGAATGAAAATTCCTAGGTTATGCTAGGGAGATCCACGGGTTATGCCAGGATGAATGAAAAATCCTAGGTTATGCTAGGGAGACCCACGGGTTATGCCGAGATTGGTGAAAATTCCTAGGTTATGATAAGAATAGGAGAGTGCTAACTTTTAGGCTACGCTGGAGAGTAGAAAGTATAGGAAAGGAATCCTCAGGTTATGCTGGGGATGTGAAGAGGGACTTCCTGGGTTATGCCGGGGAGTGAAGGAAAGAGACTTCTTGGTCTATGCTGGAGGGGTAGGATGCAATCCTTGGGTCATGCCATCGAAACCTACAAGTTGCACAAAAGGGAGGATAAGGATTGGAATCCCATGATTTTATGCTTATTTACGAGTTTGCAGGAAAATGAAAAGAAAGCTTCCCTTTTGTTGTTGCTGCAACACCATTCTTGGTACTTGCGCCATTTCTTTGGTTGTGTTTGCACCATGTTCCTTATGTTTTTCTAGACTGCACCTGCATCTATTTTAGTTCAGAAACAAAACAAACTGTTAGTTTGAATAGTGATTCGTTTTGCGGCCTTGTCACGCTTGATTTCAGCTTCCTTTGTGTCCAAAGACAAACCTTTGACTTCTAATCATTGCTTTGTTGATTGGACAGAGGGTCCTCATTTTGGGTTGGTTTTTGTTTTACAGGCCTTGTGTTATGAGTTTTGTCCCGACTTTAATTTTGGAGATTGCTTTTGGGGTTTTTGATAAGAACCAACATCCTGTTCGGCTTAAAACCCCTTCCGCTTTGGCTTTTACCCTCATGGACCTTTTAATTTTGACTCCCCTTCCTTTATTTCCCTACTTTTAAGGTGTGAGCCGTCATGATCAGCTGGGATTGGCTAAGCGCTCTTGACGATGCCAGGTATTACTTTAGTTCTTGTCAGGTGGAACCCATGAGACTAGCCCTACTATCTTTCTTCAGGAATGGTAAAGACATCAAAGTAAAAGTGGAGAGGAATGAAACATGGATTTTAGAGAGGTATGTACCTTTTGGAGGGAAAATTTGGGACTTATCTGGAAGTATGAACCGGCTTTAAATGGCAACGACATGCTTCTTGGACTGAATACCCCTGCCTTCTCACTTCAACCCTTTCAAAACCAAAGAAACTTATTCAAACTTAAGCTACCATGTTTCCTTTTTTTGGCCGACGGCGCACTTTTTCGGGTTTTCACCAATCGACCTCTCTCATTTCTCTTCTCCCATCGCCCCATAGCGCTTTTTTCGAGTTTTCGCTAAACGGACTCTCTCATTTTGTTTTTCTCTGCTCGCCGTCGCCTTATGGTGCCCGGAGGTTTTCATCAATAAGACTCTCTCATTTTATTTCTCTCAAAAATTTGTGCCGAATCCCAACAAAGATGCTTTTCACGTCCCCGGGGAGTTTCGAATCATTGGGACGGATTTGTAACCGAACCAATACATTTTTGCCCCAATTTGGTTTTCTTGGGTAAATGGGATTTTATTTTGATATGACTGAACCTCAAGGAGAGGCTGCCTACGTATACTTTTGGAATCAAGTCAGCCGTAGTTTAGCAAATCTTCCTACAATAATTTGTTTGTATTTTTGTTTTTTTTTTTTCTCTTTTTTTATTTTTCTTTTTTTTCTCTTTTTTTATCTTTTTTTTTTGTTTTGAACAGCATTTCCGGGTTCCAAAGAGGGTGATGGTAGCGGGAAAGCAAAGCTTTCGTCATTTCAATCAACCAGGGTCATTGCTGCAGGGGGTTCAAACATAATACCTTTTTGCTGCATTTGCATTTACTGTTGCCTCGTGCTCGTCTCCTTCAATGTCACCCAGGTACAATGTTCATTTAGGCAATATCTTTATGATAATGTATGGTCCTTTCCAGTTTGGAGCGAACTTTCCTTTAGCTTCCTGGTGGTGAGGAAGTATTCGCCTTAATACCAGCTGTCCGACTTCGAAATTCCTGGGGCGCACTTTCTTGTTGTAAGCACGGGCCATTCTTTGTTGTTTCAACTGCCCGTGGCACACTGCAGCCATTTGTTTTTTGTCAATTAATGCCAGCTGCTCCAAACGAGATTTAACCCATTCACTACCCTCAATTTCTACTTCGACAATTACTCGGAGCGAAGGGATTTCTACCTCTGCGAGTATGAAAGCCCCAGTACCGTAGACCAGGAAATAGGGGGTTGCTCCTACCGATGTACGTACTGTGATACGATATCCCATCAGTGCGAAAGGGAACTTTTTGTTCCATTGCCTCGAGCTTTGAATCATTTTTCTGAAGATCTTCTTGATGTTCTTGTTAGCTGCTTCGACGACACTATTAGCTTTAGGTCGGTAAGGAGTGGAGTTTCTATGTGTTATCTTAAATTATTCACATATCTCTCCCATCAGCCCACTGTTTAGATTAGGTGTGTTGTCTGTAATGATGGTAGCGGGGATCCCAAAATGACAAAAGATGTTGGAATGCACAAAATCCACCACCACCTTCTTGGTAGCAGACTTAAAGGTGATGGCCTCAACCCATTTTGTTAAGTAATCAATGGCGACCAATATGAATCTGTGTCTATTTGAGGCTTTTGGCTCAATCGGCCCAATGACATCCATGCCCCAGGCAGCAAATGGCCAGGGTGGTGACATAGGATGCAGTTCATTTGGCGGTGCATGAATAAATTCACCGTGCACCGGGCATTGACGACATTTTCGAACGAAGCTGAAGTAGTCTTTCTCTATGGTCATCCAGTAGTAGCCAGCTCGGAGTATATTCTTTTCCAGTACATAGTCGTTCATATGGGGCCCACACACACCCGCATGTACTTCGTGCATAATTCTTCCGGCTTCCTCGGTGTCCACACATCTCAACAAATTAAGATCTGGGTCCTTTTATACAAAGTGTCACCGCTCAAAAAGAAATTACTTGCATGCCGTCGAATGGTTTTATTTTTTTCCCCAATGGCTTGCTTGGGATAATCCTGTGTTTTTATGAATCTCTTGATGTCATAATACAACGGTTGTGTGCTAGACTCTGCTTCGGCCACCTTACAGTACCCATACTTTTCTTTGACTTTGATTTGTAATAGATTAATATAGACGTTTCCCGGGTAGGGTAACATGGAGGCCAAGGTTGCGAGTGGGTCTGCTAACTCATTGTGGCATCGAGGGATGTACCTGAATTGTACCGACCTGAACCGTTTGCTGAGGTCTTCCACATGCTGTCTTTATGGGAGGAGCTTATTGTCTCTTCTCTCCCATTCTCCTTGAGCCTGTCGGATGATCAGATCGGAATCTCCCATGATTAGCAATTCTTCGACATCTTGATTAATGGCCATGTTCATGCCCATGATGCAAGCCTTATATTCAGCTGTATTATTGGTGCAGAAGAACTGGAGCCTGGTTGTAGCTGGATAATGCTGACATGTGGGTGAGATTAAAATTTCCCCAAACCCTACGCCTTTTGCGTTTGCTGCTCCGTCGAAGAACATTTTCTAGACGGGGGTGTCTTCAGCTGCTACTTCCAACGAATTTTCTTCTTCATCAAGGAAGTAGGTGTTTAAAGGTTGATATTCGTCATCAACGGGGTTCTCAGCAAGATTTTATGCAAAGCCTTCATTGCAGTACGAGTGACATAAACTATGTCGAACTCGGTGAGTAATATTTCCATTTGGCCAGTCGCCCTGTGGGCATTGCCTTTTGAATATGTACCTTAGTGGATCCAGCCTGGTTATGAGTTAAGTGGTATGAGCTTGTAGATAATCCCTTAACTTCTGAGCCACCCACGTGAAGGCAAAACAAGTTTTTTCTAACAATGTGTACTTGACCTCGTAACTGGTAAACTTTTTGCTCAGATAATAAATGGCCTGGTATTTCTTTCCCGTGGCATCATGCTGCCCGAGAATACAGCCAAAAGAGCCTTCCAAGACTATTAGATAAAGAAATAGTGGCCTTCCTGGTGGATTGGACAAGTATTATTTGACCCTGTCAAAAGCTTCCTAACACTCAACTGTCCACTTAGCTGCCGCATCCTTTTTCGGTAGATTGAATATGGGCTCACATGTGGAAGTCAATTGGGCGATGAATCGGCTGATGTAATTCAATTTTCCCAATAGACTCATTACATCCTTTTTGGTCCTTGGCGGCGTAAGCTCTCGGATGGATTTTATCTTGGTTAGATCCAATTCGATGCCTCTTCGGGTGACGATGAACCCCAGAAGTTTGCCTGACGGGACTCCAAATGCGCACTTGGCTGGATTTAATTTCAAATCGTATTCGGGGAGCCTTTCGAAGACTTCCTCAAATCTCACCCTGAGTCTTAGATTTGATAATCACATCATCCACATATACCTCTATTTCTCGATGCATCATGTCATGGAACATGGTGGTCATGGCCCTCATGTATGTTTCCCCGGAGTTTTTCAATCCAAAAGGCATAACTCTGTAACAATAGGTTTCCCAAGGTGTGGTAAAGGTGATTTTCTCAGCATCCTCCTCATCCATCAACACTTGGTGATATCCCGCGTAGCAATCTACAGAGGATTGAATCTAATGCTTGACAAAGTTATCAACAAGGATGTAGATGTTGGGTAATGGGAAGTTATCCTTGGGACTCACCTTGTTTAAATCTATGTAATCCAACACTCGTGTTTTTCCGTCCTTCTTCAGTACCAGGACTACATTGTCCAGCCACGTGGTGTACCAAAACACTCGGATTACCCCCACTTCTAGCTGTTTTGTGATCTACTTTTTGATTTTATCGCTGACATCAGTCTTGAACTTTGTTTTTTTTTGGACCGGAGGGCATCAAGGGTATGTGAGCAACTTATGAACCACCAGATCCATACTCAAATAGGGCATATCATCGTAATACCACGCAAATATGTATTTGAATTCCAGAAGGAGTTGTACCAATGAATCCCGTGTTTTTTTATTCGCATGGATGCTTAGTTTAGTTTAATTGATTTCATCGGGATCACCCAAGTTAACCGGTTCAATATCGTTTAAGTTCGTTATAGGTTTTTTTTCAAAGTGTTCCAACTCTCGGTTGATTTCCCTAAAAGCCTCTTCTTCATTGTATTCCGGTTCTTGGTTCGTCATTTCACAGATGGGCAGCATGTTTGGGTCGTGGAATGAAGTCCGCGAGCATGCCGTTTTATTTAAAGCCGCATTATTGGGACTGAAAGAAAAGATGAAAAATAAAAGAAAGATAAAAATCAGAGAAAGACGAATAAGCGCTAATGATGAAATATTGATTTTATTTCTTTGAACTTGTAAGATAACAAGGTTTACAATTGAGATTTATAGGGAACAAATGCTAAAGAAATACAAACAACCGAGCTACACATTGAAATAGCTCGTGATGCAAAGGAAGGTAGCAAGGCGACTACCGAGCCTCCCGCTGACTGGGAAAGGTGTAGCCTTCCAATTTTGAAGGTTCGGATCTGGCCCCATATAGAGCAATTTAGCGGTACTTGAACCTTCTCCGAACTGGACCATGTTCGCATCGTACAAGAACTCCCTCATGGACCTACAGATCTCCTCAATTTCTTCTTCCGTGAAGGTTTTTTCCTCCTCCAACTCACTGTACTTTGGTTTTACAAAGCTTTTGTACAAGTGAGGTATGGGTCATTGCGATGCCATCCCTGACGCTTTCTGCGATTGGCCTAGGTGATATCTTCTGATGTTGGATGAAAGCCAAGTCCAAAGAACTTTTCTGTGGCAGGCAAGGTGACCGGCTCGGTTATGCCTTGTAGAGAGCTTCCGAGTCCCCTGCCTGGATTAAAACCTTGGCGCGTCATTTCCTTTGCCACCACGATTGAAGCATTTGACAGGAAAGGTTGAGGGAGTGGCTTTCCCGCTTCGTGTTGATCGGCTAGTACAACTTTAAAAGCTTGATAGACTATGTGCTCACTCCCTTCCTTGGCTTCTAGAAAGGGACAGAGGGGTCCCGGTAAATTGACTGTTCGTCCTCTCCATGAACTACAATCTCCTAGTTTTCATGTTTAACTTTCAGCATTTGGTGCAAGATAGAAGGCACTGGCCCTGCTGCGTGAATCCACGGCCTTCCTAGGAGGTAGTTATAGGAGGTGTCCATGTCCAACACTTGAAATATTACTTTGAAGTCGATTGGACAAATGGTGAGCATCAAGTCAATTTCGCCTACGGTGTCTCTCTTGATCCCATCGAAAGCTCGGACACATACATTGTTAGGATGGATCCACTCTGTCCCAATCTCCATTCTCTGCAAGGTAGATAGTGGGCATATGTCTACTTCAGAACCTCCGTCGATCACCACTCTTTTGACATAGTATCCCTCGCACTTGGCGGTGAGGTGCAAGGCTTTGTTGTGAGCAGCTCCCTCTGGAGGTAAGTCATTTTTGGTGAACATGACCTAGTTAACGGCAAAGAATCTCTCTGCCATTTTCTCTATTTGCTCCACGTAGGTCCCAGCTGGTACGTAGCTTCATTTAGAGTTCTGGCCAACACCTGTTGGTGCTCGCGAGATTTCATCAAGAGTGACAATAAAGAGACCTACTCAGGAGATTTTCGGAGCTGATCCACCACTTCGTACTCTAGCATATTAATTTTCTGGAAGAAGGCTTCTACCTCCTTAGCATTCACTGGCTTCTTAGGTTAAAATGGCCATTTGGTGGTAGCGTTCACCTCTTCCATATATGAGTTTCTTTGTAGGATAGCCTTTTTGATTTTTCCCGACAATTTCTTTACCCTTCTATGTAACGACAGTTTCTTGGTAATTCCAAGGGAATGCCGAAGGGCTTGTCATGGGCTTCTGTGGTGAACGACCGATTATCAAGGGCTCATTCAGCACCGGTGGTTTAACCGATCCCCATACCACATAGGCTTTCTTGGTACATACATGGTTTTGTTCAGCTCGAACCTTCTTTGGGGGCTCAAAGTTGGCTGCTTTTCTTGACGCACCCGTGGGATGTATAGTATTGTTTCCTTGGTAGGGGTCGTCTTAGTTTTTATTTCAGGCTTCTTCTCTGCTTCTGGGCATTTGGCTTCATTGGATTTCTTTTCTTAAATTTTCTGGGGGCAACTTTTGATCTTCTGTCTGCCTCTGTGATGGCTATTATGGCTTTCAAGGCGGGATCAAGTTCTTTGTCCTTGCAGATCATTTCGATGACCAGCTCATTTTTGTGAGCTGGCAACGAGTTATTACTTACATTCGGGAGATTTCAACAAGAGTGACAATAAAGAGACCTACTCATGAGATTTTTGGAGCTGATCCACCACTTCGTACTCTAGCATATTAATTTTCTGGAAGAAGGCTTCTACCTCCTTAGCATTCACTGGCTTCTTAGGTTAAAATCGCCATTTGTTGGTAGCGTTCACCTCTTCCATATATGAGTATTTCTTTGTAGGATAGCCTTTTTGATTTTCCCCGACGATTTCTTTACCCTTCTATGTAACGACAGTTTCTTGGTAATTCCAAGGGAATGCCGAAGGGCTTGTCATGGGCTTCTGTGGTGAACGACCGATTATCAAGGGCTCATTCAGCACCGGTGGTTTAACCGATCCCCGTACCACATAGGCTTTCTTGGTACATACATGGTTTTGTTCAGCTCGAACCTTCTTTGGGGGCTCAAAGTTGGCTGCTTTTCTTGACGCACCCGTGGGATGTAGAGTATTGTTTCCTTGGTAGGGGTCGTCTTAGTTTTGATTTCCGGCTTCTTCTCTGCTTCTGGGCATTTGGCTTCATTAGATTTCTTTTCTTCAATCTTCTGGGGGCAACTTTTGATTTTCTGTCTGCCTCTGTGATGGCTATTATGGCTTTCAAGGCGGGATCAAGTTCTTTGTCCTTGCAGATCATTTCGATGACCAGCTCATTTTTGTGAGCTGGCAACGAGTTATTACTTACGTTTGGGACCTCTTCATCTCTCAATACTATCTTCTTTTGGTCTATCAAATCCTCCACTACTTATTTTAGGGTCTAGCAATTTTCAGTGTCATGTCCCTCTGCCCCAGAGTGGTAGGCACAACGTACGCCCCTTTGATATGAAGGTGATTCGGGGTTTTGTCTGTTCGGGGGCACGGGCTGCAGGAGACCCAGGTTGATCAACTTCGGGAATAGGCTGGCATAAGATTCCCTTATTGGGGTGAAGTTTTGTCGCCTGGGTGTTTCCTTGGGATGGTAGTTATTTTGTGGAGGGCGGTGATTGTAGTGATTCTGAGGAGGCTGATTTCTTGGGGCTTGGTTTCTGTTGTTCTGCTGTTGTGGTCGAGGAATGGGCTGAGCGTTCAGAACTGCATATGGTTGAGGGACATAGTGCATGTCTTGGTGAGGATAGTAATGTTGAGATGCCCTTTCCGAGAATGCAGATCTATGAGCATGATGTTTTCTCATCCCGGAGGCTGCCATGGACGCTTCCTCTTTCTTCTTGTTTCTTGGGATTCCTCCCACCCCGCCTTCTATGGCGTGGGAGGTTGCTCTTATAGCGGATTGACTTAGAATCCTCCCTGTTTTAAGTCCATTCTCCACCATATCCCCAATATTAATTACCTCTTCAAAAGGTTTACCCATGGCCGACATCATATTCTGAAAATAATTTGCCTTTTGCGCTTGTAGTAAGATGGTGTCCATCTCCGTATCGTCCATAGGAGGCTTTACTCCCGATGCTTGCTCGCGCCATTTAACAACATATACTCTTAAGCTTTCTGTAGGTTTTTTCTTCAAGTTGGCTAATGAGTTCCTATCTGGGGCAATATCAATGTTTTACTGAAATTGCCTTACAAAGTCTCGGGTGAGGTCATCCCAGATGTGCCATCAGGTAATATCCTAATCTATGTACTATTCAGATGTCATGCCCACTAGCTCTCCCCAAAATATGCCATCAAGAGTTCTTCCTTCCCGCCGGCTCCACGTAGTTGATTGCAATACTTTTTCAGAGGAGCGATGGGGTCGCCGTGGCCATCATATTTTTAATACTTCGGCGTTTTAAACCCCAAAGGAAGATGTACGTGTGGGAACATACATAGGTCTGAGTAAGATACACTCTTCTGCCCACTTAATCCTTGCATGTTTTTCGAACTTTGTTCATGACTCCTCATCTCCTTGTAATTTCATCTTGTTCGGGTGTTTTAGAGGTTTTGTCTTGCACAGGGGTGAGCTCGTATGCTAGCTGAGGGTAATTATATGTGGGGTATGGGGGAGGCTCGGTTTTGTAGTTAGGAGTTTGGAATGTAAAAGATGTGGGGTCAAACATGGGCCTCAATACCGCAGGCTGCGCGGTGGCTGCGCACGGAGGGGCTGTAGAAATGTTCGGGACTGGACAGGATGTAAACATCGGAGGGTGGGTTTCAGAGGGTGCTCCAACATAATTGGTTGATATGGTGGGCTGGCCCAGGAGAATAATTTGGTGGCTAATAGGGATGGGGGAGGTACCCCCTGACCTTGGAAAAAGCTCGGGAAATCCAGGGATAGCGCTTGTAGATTTTTTCCCATTTGTCCAGGCATCCCACCTCTCCATGACTCGGAGCCGCAGGATCATGTTTTCTTTAGCCGCTGCAGATTCGGAGGCTGGTACTTCTGTAATTGGGCTGTCCTCTAGGATAGGGACTGCTGGTAGAGTCATTTCGGTCAACATCTCTGTGCTTCCTTTTGATCTCGTGAAGTATCCGTGTGAAGCCAGCTTCCCGCAAACCAATCACTGTTCTGAAAACACCTAGACCGGACACTAGAATTCAAACGGTTAGGTTGGGGTAGATAACAAACAAGAAATCGCACAATGGATATGATGCACCTATGTAGTTAACGGGTTTTATATGCTTCCCATGTTCGCATGTGTCATCCCGGCATTTATTTCGAATTTCCTTTTGTTTCCTACTTCTTATTCATTTTTTATTTTTTTAGTCTTCCATTTTTTTTAAAGAATACGCTCGAATCCTATAAAGATTGCCTACGTATCATGACTTTGCATGAATCAGATCAGGCGTAGTTCATGGAAAGATGTTATGTATACAACAAAATATTTTTGGGATTTTCAATTTTTATAAAGACATAAACTCTGATTACAAAGGCTAAAGGAATGAAAAGCAGCTACCAGAATGGGATTCAATAACCTTACAGACTCGAAAAGAGATACATGCAGACTCTTTTTAAGAAGAATACAAATTTATGAGTACATAAAAACATCAAATGTTTTTGGGGCTTGGGGGGAATCGCTCGGCCTTGCCTCATCTTTGCGTGCTAAACTTCCCTGGAGGTAGTGGAGATCTTCCATTAATTGACGGACAAACGTCATGGCAGCAGCAAAGAACATAGATTTTGTCATGTCTTTACATTTGTTGCATTTTGTGGTAATGTATTCCACGACTGCCCGCATCCTTTCCCTAATAACCCTTTTTTCTTTTAGTAGACGCCCTATTTGCTCGGCCCATGCTTCTGTAGTCCGTTCAGCTGCTTGATTCAGCTTTTGGAACTGGCGTAAATCCCTTTCCAATCACGCTATTACCGCATAGCAATTCTCTCTTTCGGCTTTGAAATCCCTGGCTTGTTTGGCCATTTTGTTTTCAGCTATGAAAACCCTCTATTTTAAACTGGCGCTTTCATTGCCACTTCCTTCTTTTAATTGCTCCAGTATGCGGGCCCTTTCTTTTGCATTTTTAATTAATTGCTTCCGAGCTCTAGGCAATTCACCCTCCGCTTTATTCAGGTCGAACCAGTATTCAGTTACTTTCCGCCGCAGGTTGTCTATGGGCTTTTCATCTTTTGTACTTCTAAGAGGATTTTCTATAGGTGCCTTCATTTTCTAGATCTGGGCTTGTAGGGCTTCGTTTTCTTTAATCAATACCTTCTTTTCTCCCTCGCTGGCTGCAACTTGCAAACTGTTCCCAAATTGCAATTCTTGAATTATCTTTTCCTGCCTTCCTATAGTAGCCCGGTATTCATTCTCTTTTGCTAACCAATCCCGCTGCTCTTGCGATGTCCTAATGAACTCTTGGAGGTGAGGCCTTTTAGGTGATCTCTCGAACTCAATTTCTCACCTGTACCAGGCGAGGTATCCCGGTGACACTCCACCTCTGGCAGGATCGTGTACGCAAGTGTCAGCGGTTAGGTATTGGCATTCATTCTAGATTTTGCTAACCATTGCTTCGGGGAACTGACCACCGGGCCCAATTTCGACTAACCGGATGCTGAGATCCTCGTCTCTTGGCACTATCTGGCATCTTCCGAGTTGTCTCAAGACCCGATGCGGGGCATAGGGCTGGATGCTCCTAAGGCCCATCAAGAGAAAACGTGGTTCTGTTGCAGGCATATACAAAACTTCGTCCATAGAGAGCCAACCGAATGTCCACTCTATTCGATCTGCAGTGATGATCCGGAGATGCGACACCCATTCTGGGACACCCTCTAGTAATTTAAACCCATCGACCATGTTTCCAAATCATTCTATGCAAGTTTTGGTTGGCGACCCGTAATTCATGAACTGAGGCCGGTGACATATATGCTCAATCATCCATATTTGCTGCAACAAGTTACAGCCCTCGAAGAATTCTCCCCTCGCTTTCCAGACAGTGAGAGCACGAAAGATGTCAGACAAGATCATTGGAGTGAGAGTACTCTTAGCTTGGGTCATCAAAGTGCTAACGACTCTCGCTATTTGTATGTCGATGTTCACGTCCTTTCGCGGGAATACTAAAAGATCCAAGAAAGACACCATGAACGCGAAACATCGATGCTCCTCCCACTTGAGCCGATTACCCTTGAGACAAATAAGATTTTCAGGGTTGTTGAATCCTCCAACATGGCCATACCTCTGATATATAAATTGAAGGGTGCAGAAGCCAGCCGATAAGTCGGGGTTGTGAATTTTACTACTAATTTTCAAGGAATCCAGAAATTTGTGCACATCGAGGGCTCTGGGTGCGATCAAGTATTGATGTCGCAAAGGGATTGTATGGGTCCCGATATATCCGATCATTTCCTCTAAAGTTGGGGTTAGATCAAAGTACGAGAAATGGAAGAAATTGTGGGGTGAGTCCCAGAAAGTGATTAAGGCCTTTATGATGTCTCCCCTGGGGTTAATTTTCAATAAACCAGTGAGACCTCCCAGATGTGTGTTGACCATTTTCTGTCCTGCTTTCCGAGATCATCTCACCATATTCGCAACTCCAAGGGAATTTTGTTCATTATCGTGCTCATTCTGCACATTTATTAGGGCGGATTAGTATTCTCATAACATTAAAAATGACATTTTATGAGATTTATTTTAAAAACCAGGACCGGCTTTGCAAATATGGACTATCAACACTTCGGAGAGAAGGTTTTTCAAGGTGTGCTTGCTGACCAGTCAGAATAAAATTCAAAGGTGGCCATTTGTGCAAGATCAGCCTTACGGCGTCCGCTGTAGCAACATTCAGCTATTACCGGCAGTAATGGAACCATCCGACTTACTTAAAAACAAGTGAATAAACTGTGGCATTTGTTTTCTTTAGTTGTTTTTTTTGACATTTTGAAAAAGGGGTTGGACTCGGCCAAAATAATTTATCAAAACCTCCAATTTTGGTTTTGTTTTGTTTTTGTAAATCCCGCAGCATTTCAACGCTATTTTAAGCATCGGTTTTACAAGTGATCACCCTAACATAGCTTTTTTTCCTCAATTTATTCTCTTTGTTTATAGGACGGTAAACATGCAAATTCAAGGCAAATAAATGCGCAAGTAGCATGTAAAAATGCATCAGGATGGTCTTTTATTTCAGGTCACATGTCCTAGACGAACCCAACCCCTGTGTTGAGTCCCCTAAGTCAAAATGCATGATGCTGATAAACATTCCTACTAGGGATCCGTTATGAGGTTTTGTTATGCTAAGTTGAGAACCTCTGCATAGGGTCTAGACTGTGCACCCGAGCCAACAACTCGAGTCGAGGAGGGGGCTACATACCGGGGACTCGCAAGATCGTCCGAATTTGTAACTTGTTCGAGTCTCTTTCTTATTTCAGGGCAAGACACTAACAGAATAGGGAGTCTCAACCAGTAAGCACATCCCCGGAGTTGAGAAGTGAAGGGTTTCGTAGCAGTTTATATGTACAGTTCAGATAATATCAAAGCGGTAAAGCATGTGGAATTTAGCACAGAACATGTAATTAAACCAGAAGAAGCCAAATTCAACTGCTATTGCAAGTTCGAATTCTTGAACCCTAAACCGGAGAGTCTGGGTTCTTCCTCCCCAACAGAGTCGCCAGAGCTATCACACCTCCTTTGTTCGCTTACACGGATATCCCGAAGGATAACACATATAAAAGGAGTTTTTATATTTAAAGTGACATTACTCGAAATGGGATTATTTATTTAATCAAGAGTCGCCAATTGGGATAGATTTGACATTTGGTTTTTCAAGTCACCGATTTATTTTGAATCCCAAATCGAGTAAATTTTTGACTGCCCAATTGGAGTCTGCGAACCAGAAATTCTTGAGTAAGGAATTTTGTTGACCCAAGAGAAGGTGTTAGGCACTCTCAGATCCTGTGGTTCTAGCACGATCGCTTAAACTATTATAAGTGGCCAAAATTCTGATTTGTGGTACATGTTTATACCTATGATACAATATTAATTTAACAACCGCTTTAATTTATTTCTAGGAGATTTGCAATGTTATTAAAATATATCGCGAATCACGTCACATAAATGTACACAAAATTTTAGATATATTTCAACTCTATTGGGATTTGGATTTGGGTCACATAAATGCACACCCGAATATAGGAAGGTATTTTATTAATAAGTTCGTGCCTATAGAAACTATGTCTTTTGAAATTCGTGGGACACCGTGAAGTTTGCTAGTCGGCATTTCCAATTTTCTAAGTGTTTTATTAAATTAAGGAGCCTCGTATGGTGCTCGATTTAGTTAACAAGGCTCGCTTTATTTTATAAGGACGCTCTAAAGAAATAAAGTCCTCTATTATTCCTGTATCTACAATATCCTAGTCATTTATTCATGGGTTTTGGGAAATTCAGTATTTATATTTTAGGCTCATCCATGGCTAACTATACATTGGGCTTTGTTTAGCTAACCCAGGAGCCTGCATCGTTTATGCCACAACAGGTATTCGAATGAGAAAAATGCCATAATTGGTTATGGTCAGATTTCAACCTCAATATACAAGGAATCAATGTGAAATACTCATCATTCAGAGTATGCACACATTCAGTTATCGAAAATTCTACCATAGTTCCAATTATAGACACTGAATAAGTTTGATTAGACTATCTCCAAATGCACTAGAGCTTAAATGAATTAAAACACTACACAATGTTTTGACATTTGCATAGTTATCGAGCTATGAGTTACAAATTAAAAAGTAATACAATACGGAGCTGGATATCCAACGAGTTTTGTTTTCTATTGTATGAATCAAAAAGTACTGTTTTCGATTTTCATTTTTTCTCAAACACATGATAGTTAAGTATACACGACAAAATCTTCTAAAATTTACAGAAAGCACTGGTTCTTAAAATGATCAGGCTATCCCACACTAACACCTTCTTCTAAATCCAATTTTTAGATAAAATAGGAAACGAAACACCTAAACTGACCATACCACTAGTTAATCTTACTATTATGTGTACATCCAAAATATCAGTCCAAACGTCCAATTATTACAAGGCAAATCAATCCAAATGTCCAGTTATTACAAGGCAAACGAGTCCAACTGTCCAATTATCAAGGCAACTATCTCTATCATGAGGTATATTAAAACTAAAGGAAAAGAAAACAAGGTGAGGGTTCGAAGAGAAAATAATGAACATAGATCTTCATATTTGGGAGCATATTCAACTCAAGCTCCATACATCAATGGACATAAAAATGTACCTGGAATTTAGCAAGGAACAAAGCCTATGAGTAAATGAAAGCAACCAGCAAGCAAGCAGCAACCGATCGAATAGTAAACACCCAGAATTCAGGAAGACTTTTGAGACAAGCAAAATTCAATAGGAATATAACAACACTAATGATTTTCTGAAAAATGTAGAGGATGCTAATATGTATTTTGTATTCTAAATCACAACTAATCATTTAAAAGAAAAAATTCTGCTCGAAAAAATCATAAAGTCCCCTTCAAATATTCAGACTTCCCATTTTTATAGTTGAAGCGTTAGGGCAACACTCATTTCCTTGTTTTCCTTTAAGTCCTTTATTGAAATTTCAGTATTACCTTAATAGTCCTTAGTTTTCTGACTTGTGCCTCAAGTTTGAGGCTGAAATTATGCCTAAGTCCCTCACTAGAATGTTCTAGGTGTTGTTACAAGATTCGTTCAAGCTCAAATACCCTCTATACACCTGTTTCATTTCCTAATTAACTAACCTAATGTTTTTACCCTTGGTTTTCATTTGGTTTGGTCAAACCTGACCCTGGTCAATTCTATTCAAGTTATGGGCCAAATTCTTGGTCTGGACTACATGCTTAATTGAAACTTTCAATAATTAGCCAATACAACTCAAGTTTTAATCAAATATCCTAATGTGGACTATTTAGCAACAATTATCATTCAGGATTATATGAATGTTCAATGCATTTTTGTCATAAACCAACGAATTAAAGTGATCAGAAAAGGAAACCGATCAACTAATGCTTGACATATAGAAATAACCTAATTAAAATACTTGGAAGTGAGAAATGAGTAACAAAGATTGGACCCAGGATATACATGAATAAAATGAAGAAACTAAAAGCTAATATCAATAGTTAAAAGTTCAAAAAAAAATTAGCATAATACATGCAAATACTGAAACTCAAAGTTACTAAAGATCTATGAAAGGTATGAAACTCATAAGATTAAAACAACTACTCAGAATCATGACGCAATAAGTAGGATTCAAAAGATAAACATTTACCAAAACTAATCAAGATCTTAGGGGTGAAACAAATGAAAATTAACAGACAAGGATCAATATCCATTAAGAATTTCAGAGGTAAAGCAAGTGACAAATCAAGATTCAAAATTTCAGAGTCAAGAGGCAAAGATCAACGAGTCATGGAAAATTTAGAGTCCAGAGGCAAAAAATCAACTAGTCATGTTAAATTTCAAAGGTGAAATTACTCAGAAGATTATAGAAGATGAATGAATTCACCAGTGACACCCAAAGAAACCACATAATATAACAAGCATATTTCAGAATGTGATCACAGAAAACAAGTAAAAGTTAAAACAATACAACAATTAAACAAAAGACCTATACAAAATTGAAAACAAGGTATTTAGCTTTTGTGTGTGCATGCAACCCTAAATTGATGCTCTTCCGATTCTATGAGTTTCTGACCTCTTTAGGGAGTTTTCTTAATCTTTAAGGCATTTTGCCTTGATTATTGGAGAGGGCCAGAAGGGTTCTGAGGGGCTTTCTGCTTTTCAGACAAAGTAAGGTCTTAGATTTGACTTTTCCCTGTGGCTAGTAGGGTTTGAGTGCTATGGGTGGTATAGTTGGGGTAAGGGATGGAAGGATATCGCCTGAGGCTAATTTGGCCGCATTCCGGTGAGGATTAGGTATTAGGGTAAACTTTGACTCAATATTCGGGGCGTCTCACTATGATTCGAAGGGTGTGCTATGGATGGTTTGAAAAGGGAAGGTGAGGTGGTTCAAGGGTGTAACTTTGGGCTGGTTTGGGATTAGGTCACCAGAGACGGTGGTTCCGGCAATCCTTCTTTTGAATATTTGAAGAGATGGGGACTTGTTTGCAAGAAACTGATCACAGGACGGCGAAGAGGAGGTCTTGGTTGTACTATGGTGTAAATTTGAGGCGGTTTGAGGTTGGGTCACTAGAGACGGTGGTTCCAGAGATCCTTCTTTTTAATATTCGAAGAGACGGGGACTTATTCGACGGAAGCTGATCATAGGACGGGGAAGAGGGGGTCTTCGTGGTTTTGTGGTGTATGTTTGGGGTAGTTTGGTGACTGGACGCCGCCATGAGACGATTTCCGGCAGCGCTGTTAGGGTGATTACTAGGTGGTTGTTGGGTGGTCATAGGGAGGAGACGTGGAGGTGTTACAGTCGGTGTATTTTGTACGAGGAAGATGGTGTTTTATCTCTGAATTTGTAGAGAAGTTTGGACATATTTATGTAATTTTTGGGAATGATCCAGGGCCGTTGGGTGGCGAGATCAACGGCTGTAATGGCTTGTCCCTGAAACAGTGTCGTTTGGGGCACTTGTATGTGGACTGGGTCGGGGACCTTATTTTTGGGTGGGGTGCTGAAGTTTTTTACAGGGTAAGGAATTTGGGCCATCCAGGTCTGGCCCAATTGTGGCCAGCCTGGGTGGCTATTCATATATATATATATATATATATATATAAGGAATTTGGGCCATCCAGGTCTGGCCCAATTGTGGCCGGCCTGGGTGGTTATTCATATATATATATATATATATATATATATGTATATATATATATATGTATATGTATATATATATATGTATATGTATATATATATATGTATATGTATATATATATATGTATATGTATATATATATATGTATATGTATATATATATATATGTATGTATAGATATATATGTATGTATAGATAGTATTTTTTTATTTTTTGTATTGTTTTCTTCTTTTTTTTGTTTTATTTAATTCCTAATTACATTTTTAAAATTCCTGATTAACCTAATACTTATTTACGCAACACAAACAATAAAACTCCACAAATTAAAAATAAACAAAAATGATTAACATGCTATAAATACTACTTATATATTTTTTTGAATTTTATATTTGTAAAAATAAACCTAATTAACAAAAAACATGAAATTAAATCCTAAATGATTTTAAGGATGTATTAATGAAAACACACTGGCACACGCAATTAAATATAAAATTAAATCCTACAATAAAAGGAAAATCCTAAACTTGAGAGTCCTATAGGAGTCGACTTAACATGGAAAAAATCATATGCTCACAATTAATATATTATCAATTCTATTATTTTCCCTTATGTGTGATGTGGATGCCCTAGAAGGAAAATCTACCACATAATCAATAGGAGAAAGATAAGAAGAATTTGATCTAGTTAATCTAGCCGATAAACTGGTATTATCAGTTTGAACAGGTTCCTTGAATGTGATCTTAATAGTGCCATCTGAGGGTTTGTTCTATTTATGTAACCTCAGTATTACCAGTATTTTGAGGGGCAACTGCTTCCTCTATGATCCATTCCTTAGGAAAATCAATTTCATCCCATTTGATATGTCTTCTGGTTGTTACTTTGGATTTTCCAAAGTTGGTTTCTATAAGAATAATTTCATTTTTCGAAATCCATAATTTTGCACATGGGATTAAGAGTATACAAAGGTTTGAAATAAATTCTATGACAAATGCATGACTTGTGTATCAGGCATATAATCATAACCATTTAGTTTAATGCTACGTATTAAAGCATTTAAAGAATTCTCATCACTAAGAGAAATTTTCAAATTGGGATAAGCATTTAAATATACTGGGCCATACGCCAAACTGGTTTGCGTAGTCCTTATTAGAGACTTTCCAGTTATGGTATCTGTCATTTCTGAGAGCTGCTATAAAGCTTTCAGGTAAGCCTATTAAAGTTAGCGGCTTAAATGCGACTTGTATTAAGCCTATATGTTGGAATCTATGTAAATCCCTATAAGGGGCAAAATAACTTTCAGATAATAATCAGAATGTAGCATGGTCACTATCTACAGTGATAGTCTCTTCACTAGTTTTAACTACATGTTTTAAATCTATTTTGAAAAAGCAGTGAAGCCACTTTCTTGTAAAAATCTCATTGTAATAATTTAAGTTAGCGTACTTTGTAAATAACCTTTCAATACTAAGCTTAGCACTTACCTATTTAGCCTATTATTTAGGCTAACAATACTTCAAATATTGTAAAGAGAGAGAGAATAGAACAGTACCAATGACCAGCTGTTTGTGGCCCAGTGACCTTTTTGATTTATATTTATGAACTTAAATTATTACAAAGAGATTTTTACAAGAAAGTGGAGAGAGAAACTAGAGAGAAGTTAAAGTATTGGCTTGAACCTTCCTTCTCCTTAACTGAATTGATCCTTATATAATGGATCGTTTCACTACTAAACAAATAGAATTGACTGATAGAATAATTTACAATGAAGGCCTACAAAGAAAATAAGATCTAACCTTATTACAAATGGACAATATACTTTATAAAAGTAGATTCCTCGTAATGGAGGGGCCCGTCTCTTTATTAAAGTCTTTTATCTTATTACCCTAATAATTGTTTTATGGGGCCTTCAATAATTTAATCTTTACCTTTTCCTTTTTTGTATTTTTCCTCTGAAGATTCTTCAGCACTTTCCTTCAATTTTACAAGGAAATACTCTATTTCATGAATATCAACTTTCTTACTTTAAATGCTTTGAGCTTCTCTTCCTGTACATATTTCTTCATCGGAAGTGTTGCCCATAGATGCCATTGATATGTCATCACTGACTTCTATCCCGAAATGCTTCGCTAAGTCTTTCTTTATTTCCTCGAAGTATGAAGCGAGGATTTCCTTCTTGGATATGGTTCCTTTCTTCATTTGAAGACTTTAAGTAATCATCTCAAATGGACTTATTTTGTCCTTTGCTGCATTTGCTCTTTCTAATGTTGCATAGGTTTCTATCTTGTTCTGGTCTATTGAATTAATTCTTCGCCAAATAGTTTGCCTTGGGTGTCTTTTGGAGTAATTTGTTCCAGAATTTATTATAAAAGAGTATCACGACCGGATTTTCGACCTTCGGGAGTCGTGATGGCGCCTACTGACAGGAGCTAGGTAAACCAACTTAATCACCCTTTTTCACAATTCACGATAATACCATAAAACCTTGCATTCAAAACATTAAAGTGGAAGACTCATCTTAAAAGAAACTAGATAAAATTTCCAAAGTTAGTACAATACGCTACCCCAGAACCTGGTGTGACATAGCTCACGAACTTCTAAGAGTTTACTAAATACATTTTTAGAATGCAATGATAAGAGTTTGTCCCGAAACACAAGGGATAACAAAAAAACATGATAAAGGAGGCGCCGGGCCCGCGGACGCCTGCAAGGCTGCCTCGGTATCTCATTCTAGACTGAAGGCCTGCTCCCGATCTACTGCTGGTGTCTAAAAGCTTCTCCATCACACTGATCTGTGCAAAAGAGCATAGAAGTGTAGCATCACCACAACCAACCCCATGTGCTGGTAGTGCCTGGCCTAACCCCGGTGAAGTATTGATGAGGCTAGGACCAGACTACCAATCAAACCTGAAAAATTCAATATATATGTATGACATAGAGTAGAGCACAAAGGAATTTAAGGGGTCAAAAAGAAAAAGGGAGGGGAGCATGTTGTAGGGGCTATAATAGTTCAGACAATACAATCAATAAATAAGGAGTGAAACTGTACAACTTCAATACCAATGAGAATAAGAAAATCAATAGTTGTACGACACCACCCTTCGTGCTTTCACTCTCGTTCTCTCCAAATCATTCATATAAAATACACGGCATCACCCTTCGTGCTTTACCTCACAAAATGATGGCATGGAATGATCCTTCGTGCCTAAACACTCATATCATGGCATGGAATGTTCCTCTGTGCATTAGTAACCATATTATGGCACGAAATGTTCCTTTGTGCATTAGTATTCATATCACAATCGTGCACAACATCACCCTTCGTGCATTATCACTCTTCCTCACCTTAAATTAATCCCATCAATGGGACGAGGGAATAGACAAACAAAAGTAGGAATTCTGGCAAGGGAACAATGACAACAATCAAACAACAAAACATATCGGCAAGGGATAAACATAAATTTATTAGTTTTCTTTCATTGTTTACCTCATATCCCACTTTATCACTTGAGCCAATGCTTCAAAGAATTCATAATCTCATATACCTTTTCACTTCGTATCACAATCGAGCCAATACTCAGCGAAATCAAATGAGCATAATGTCTTTCACATGTTCTTTACAATATATAAATATCCTCAATTTAACATGGAATTCACAACTAAATCATTATTATCACATTTTAAATACTCACGGTCATGCTCGACACCAATGTATAGATACTCGTCACCATGCCTATACACCATACTCAACAATTAGCAAGTAGCAACAAAGACTCAAGTCCTATTCTCTCAAGCTAAGGTTAGACTGAACACTTACCTTGATGTTTCGAACTCTCTCAAGCCTCAATTATAGCTTTACCCATCAATTCATCCACCAATCCGCTCAAATCTAGTGACAAATTACTTAGATACATCAACAAATTCTAAGTCAAAAGATTTGAATACATAAAAATGGGTTTTAAAAAGTTTTTCCCGAAAATTCTGAAAACACCCCCAGGCCCGCGTGGTTCAATACCGAGCTTCGAACCAAAACCCGTTTACCCATTCCCCCATGAACTCAAATATATAATTTATTTTAAATCGGACCTCAAAGTGAGGTACAAAACCCCCGATTTTAGAAAACCTAGCTTCTACCCGAATCCCAAATTTCCCAATTAAAATCTTTTATTTGAAGTTGAATCATGTTAAATGATGTTAAGGAGTCAAGATAACCGTTTAGAAATCAATTACCAATCGTTTTGGAGGAGAAGAGTTATTTGAAAAATTGTCTCTTATGTTTTGGGGTTTTTGAAAAGTTTAAAATGACTGAAAATCTCGCCTTTTTATACCCTCTCAGAAGTCCCAGCGTTGGCCACCCAAAGGAGGACCGCGGCCGTGCTGATTGGACCGCAGCCGCACACATTTTTACCCGGCTGTGCCACATGGTTTCGAGTCCTGTAATATAACAAATCTCTAATTCTTCCAGCGCGGACCGCACCGATAGGGAACGCGGCCGCACTGGTTAACCTGGAACACTGCTATTTTTAAGCCTAAGACCTCCCGTAACCTATTCAAAACTCACCCGAGCCCTCGGGGCTCCAAACCAACATACACACCACTTCAAACACATCCTACGAACTATCTTGTGCGATCAAATTTCTAAAGTAACATCATATGCATAGAATCAAGTCCCAAAGCTTAAGATTTCTTTCAATTCTTTCATGAAACACCAATTTTCCATCTTAAGTCCGAAATACATCAAATGACCTCCGTTTTCAACCAATCTTATAGAAAGTGCTTAAATCACATATGAGACATGTACCGAGCGTCGTAACCAAAATATGAGCCCGATACCACAGTCTTTTAATCAATTTCATTTTCAAATTTCTTTAATAATTTTTAGGAAACAATTTTGCATACAAAATTCATTTCTCGGACTTGGGGCCTCGGAATTCGATTCCGTGCATATGCCCAAGTCCTATATATTCCTACGGACCCTCCGAGACTGTCAAATCACTGGTCCAGGTCTGTTTATCCAAAATATTGACCGAAGTCAATATTTTTCATATAAATATCAAAATTTATCATTTTCTCACAAAATTCATGCTTAAGCTCTCCGTTTACGCGCCCTGACTGTGCATGCAGATCGAGCCAACCCTCAATAAGGTTATTTAGGCCTTAGAGACACAAGATGAGTAAAGAAACAGGTGATTATCCCTTGGGTCGTTGCATTCTCCACCTCTAAAATAATCGTTTGTCCTCGAACGGACAAAAGAAAGAAGTACCTGAGGTGGGAAGTAGATGAGGATAACAGCTCCGCATATCGAACTTAGACTCCCAGGTCGATACCTCAGGAGGCTGACCTTTCCACTGAACACGCACAGAAGGAAAACATTCGACCTCAACTATCGAATCTGCCAGTCTTAAATAGCCACTGACTCCTCCTCATAAGACATGTCTTTGTCTAACTGGACAGTGCTGAAATCCAACACGTGGGATGGATCGCCGAGATACTTTCGGAGCATAGAAACATGAAATAATGGGTGCCCAACTGACAAGCTAGGCGGCAGGGCAAGTCTATAAGCCACCTCTCCCACATGATCAAGAATCTCAAATGGGCCAATGAACCTAGGGCTAAGCTTGCCCTTCTTCCCAAATCTCATCACGCCCTTCATAGGCGACACTCAGAGAAATACTCGCTCACCAACAATGAAAGCCACATCTCAAACCTTGCGATCTGCATAACTCTTGTGCATGGACTGAGCCATCCGAAGCCTATCCTGAATGATCTTGAACTTATCCAAGGCCTCCTGAACTAACCCTGTACCCAATAACCGAGCCTCTCCTGGCTCAAAGCATCCTATTGGAGACCGACATCGCCTACCATACAATTCCTCATAAGGAGCCATCTGAATGCTGGACTGACTTTTATTGTAGGCGAACTCTACTAACGGCAAAAACTGGTCCCACAAGCCTCCAAAATTAATGACACAGGCCCGGAGCATATCCTCCAATATCTGAATGGTCCGTTCGGACTGCCCGTCTGTCATAGTATGAAATGTTGTACTCAACTCCACCTGGGTGCCCAACACTCGCTGAACAGCTCTCCAAAAGCAAGAGGTAAACTCCGTACCTTGGTCCGAAATGATATATACCAGCACCCCATGAATGTGAAAAATCTCTCTGATATAAACCTCTGCTAACCTCTTGGATGAATAAGTGGCTTCAACAGGAATAAAATGTGCTGACTTGGTCAGTCTATCAAAAACCATCCAAACTGCATCAAACTTCTTCCGGGTCTACAGGAGTCCAGTAAATAAATCAATAGTGATCCTCTCCCACTTCTACTCGGGAACCTCAATCGTCTGAAACAGTCCACCAGGCCTTTAATACTCATACTTAACCTACTGAAAGTTCAATCATTGAGCCATATATGCAACAGTATCTTTCTTCATTCTGCGCCACTAATAGTGCTGCCTCAGATCCTAATACATCTTCGTGGCGCTAGGGTGAATAATATACCAATAACTGTAGGCCTCCACTAAGATAAACTCTCTAATCCCATCAACATTAGGCACACAAACTAGCCTCTACAATCTCATGATACCATCATCACCTAAGGTCACCTTTTTGGCACCTCCACATTGTACCTTGTCTCTTAGGACACACAAATGGGGATCATCAAACTATTGCTCATGGATACGCTCCGACAATGAAGAGCGAGCGACCGTGCAAGCTAACACTCGGCTAGGCATAGAAATATCCAATCTCATGGATGGATTGGCAAAGGCCTAAACAACCAAAGCAAGCGGTCTCTTGCTGACCGGAATATAAGCAAGACTACCCATGCTGGCTGACTTCTTACTCAACGCATTGGCCACTACATTGGCTTTCCCCGGGTGATACAAGATAGTAACGTCATAATCTTTCAACAACTCCAACCACCTTCTCTTCCTCAGATTCAACTCCTTTTGCTTGAATAGATACTGAAGACTCTTGTGATTAGTGTACACCTTACACGTCATACCATAAAGATAATGCCTCCAAATTTTCAATGCATGAACAATGGATGCCAACTCCAAATCATGAACTGGATAATTCTTCTCATGGATCTTCAGCTGCCTCGAAGCATAGGAAATGACTCTGCCATCCTACATCAATACTTCACCAAGCCCAATACGAGAAGCATCAAAATAAACTGTATAAGGCCCTGAACCTGTGGGCAAAACCAATACCGGTGTTATAGTCAGAGCTATCTTGAGCTTCTGAAAGCTTTCCTCACACTCATCTGACCATCTAAACTGAGCACCCTTCTGGGTCAACCTGGTCATAAGGTTTGAAATAGACAAGAACCCTTCCACGAACGATGATAGTAGCCCGCTAACCCCAAAAAACACCAAATCTCTATAGCTGAAGCTGGTCGAGGCCAGTTCTTGACTGCCTCAAACTTATTTGGGTAAACCTAAATACCCTCTGCCAAAACAACGAGACCTAGAAATGCGACCGAACTCAACCAGAACTCACACTTCGAGAACTTAGCATATAATTGGTTATCCTTTAGAATCTGAAAAGCCACTCTGAGCTGCTGCTCGTGCTCCTCCTGATTGCGGGAGTATATCAGAATATCATCAATAAAGGCTATCACACAAGTCCAAATAAGGCCTGAACACTCGGTTCATCAACTCCACAAACGCTGCTGGGGTATTGGTAATCCCAAATGACACGACTAGGAACTCATAATGCATGTACCGAGTGCGGAAAGCTGTCTTAGAGATATCAGATGCCCTAATCCTCGACTGGTGGTATCGAGATCTCAAGTCTATCTTTGAAAACAACCTTGCACCCTAAAGATGGTCGAACAAATCGTCAATTATTGGCAGCAGATACTTTTTCTTTATCGTAACTTTGTTCAATTGCCGGTAATCAATGCACATACTCATCGAACCATCCGTTTTCTTCACAAAAAACACTGGCCCCCCGCAAGGAGAAATGCCGGGTCTAATGAAACCCTTCTTTAGCAAATCCTGCAACTGACCTTTTAACTCGTTCAACTCTGGTGGGGCCATGCGATATGGCAGGATAGAAATGGACTTAGTGCCCGGAGCCAGGTCGATACAAAAGTCGATATCCCTCTCAGGCAGCATACTCGGCAGGTCTGAAGGGAAAACCTCAGGAAACTCTCGAACCACGGGTACTGATTCAGTAAAAGGGACCTCTTTGCTGAAGTCGCGAACATACGTCAAATAAGCTAAACATTTTCTCGACCATGCGTCGAGCCTTCACATATGATATAAAACTGCAGGTGGCATGACCTGGGGTCCCTCTCCACTCCAAACGGTGAAAATCTGGTAAAGCGAAGGTCACGGTCTTGGCAGGAAATCCAAGTAGCATGATACGGGGATAGCCAATCCATCCCTAATATGGCGTCGAAATCCACAATGTCTAAGAGCAATAAATCAACACGGGTCTCAAGACCCCCAAACACTACCACACAGGAATGCTGAACTTGGTCGACCACTGTAGAATCACCCACTGGTATAGATACATAAATAGAAACACTCAAAGCATCACTAGGTAGGACCAAGTATGGTGCAATATAGAGTGACACATACGAATACGTAGATCCAAGGAGAAATAGCACTGAAGCATCCCTATCACAGACCAGAATAGTACATGTAATAACTGCATCTGATGAATTAGCCTCTGGCCTGGCTGGAAGAGCATAACATTGTGGCTGGGCTAATCCTCCCTAAACCACACTTCTAGGACGATCGGCTAATGGCTGGCCTCTACCTCTTGCGGTCTGATCTCTACCTCAACGATCTCTACCTCCCACCTCTATGGCCTCTACTCCCGTCCCTGGCTAGCAGGGCGGCCTGTGGAACACCTGGTGCCTGAATCATATGACAAGGATCCTATTGTTGGGAACTACTTGAGGCTTGGGGGCAAAATCTGACAATGTGGCTTGGGTCACCACAAGCGTAACAAGTCCTCGACTTGTGAGGCTGCTAACCATGTCGACCTGAATGTCCGCCCCAAAAACACCAATGAAGTGGGGCACTGGTGAGCTACTGGTCAGAATAGTGCGGCTGAGATCCACTATAATCTGAAGTACCATGAGAGACCTATAGAGCTAACTGAAAGGGCCTAGGAGGATGGCCTCTACCATACGAATATCTACCTCCAAACGAGGTACCAGTGAATTGTCATGAGTGACGGGGCCTCTTATCCGACCCATGACCACCTCTCTGTGATAGGGCCATCTCAACTCGGCAGGCCGCATTGGCTGCCTCCTGAATACTGATCTCACTCTCGGCTCCCATAGCCATTTAGAGACGAATTGGCTTAACCAAACCATCAATAAACCTCTGCACCCTCTCTCGGTCGGTTGGGAGTATGAGAATAGCATGGTGAACTAGATCATTGAATCGGGTCTCGTACTGTGTAGCTGTCATGGAGCCTTACTGAAGGCACTTAAACTGCCTTCGAATAGCCTCTCGCAATAATGAGGAGAAACTTCTCCAAGAACAACTCGGCAAACTGGTCCCAAGTTAGAGATGGTGGCCATGCTGGTCTAGCTAAACAATATTCCCTCCACCAAGTCCTGGCGGATCCAGATAGACGAAGGGTGACGAAGTCGACCCATTGATCTCCATAATACCCATAGTCCGAAGAACCTCATAGCAGCTATATAAGAAATCATGGGGGTCCTCTGAAGAAGCACCGCTGAATATGGTAGTGAAGAGCTTGGTGAACCTATCCACCCTCCACAAAACATCTGCGAACATAGCCGCTCCATCGCTGGTCTAAGACACTATACCCGACTGAACTGCCACAGCTGGCTGAACCGCTAGAACTTAAGCCTGGGGAGCTACCTGCTCCAGAGTACGTGTAGCAAGAGGATGAACTCCACCTCCAGCCTGAGAGGTGGCTGGTGCTTTTGGAAGCAACCCTGCTTAAGTGACGCTATCCATAAGGCCTACCAATCTGACCAAAGCGTCCTAAAGGACTAGGGTGGCTATAAACCCTTTTGGGACTTGACCTGGGCCCACTGGAACAACTGGAGCTGGGGCTGGAACCTCCTAGTCAAAATCAACCTAAGGCTCCGCCACTGGTGCTGATGCTCGGGTTGAGCTTTTCCCTTACCTCGGCCTCTGGAACGGCCTCGGACTTGCCCTCTTCCCCTAGCGGGGTCTGCCTAGGGCTCGGGCTACTAATCAAAAGATTAGGAAGCGTGTATTCTCCCCAAATGTGAAGAACATAGTAGAAAGAAAATCGATATTTAAGTAACAAAACTGCATGACAAGAAAGAACAAATATGGAATTTTCCTAACTTGGTAGCCTCTGGGGATAAATAAGACGTCTCTGTACCGATCCCTCTGACTCTACTAAGTTTGTTCGTGAGCTGTGAGACCTATGTAACCTAGTGCTCTTATATAAACTTGTCACGATCCGAATATTCCACCTTCAGGAGTCGTGATGGCGCCTACTCACACAACTTAATCACCCTTTTTCACAATTCACGATAGTAACATAAAACCTTTCATTCAAAATATTAAAGCGGAAGACTCAATTTAAAAGAGACTAGATAAAATTTGTGAAGTTAATACAATACGCTATCCCAAAACCTGGTGTCACATAGCTCACGAACTTCTAAGAGTTACTAAATACAATGTTTAGAATGAAATGGTATGAGTTTGTCCCGAAATACAAGGGATCACCACAAAAAAAAAACAAGATAAAAGAGACACCGGGCCCGCGGACGCCTGCAAGGCAAGCTCAGTATCTCACTCTGGACTAAAGGCCTGCTCCCAATCTACTCTTGCTGTCCAAAAGCTGCTCTACCACAGTGATCTATGCAAAAGAGCACAGAAGTGTAGCATCAGCACAACTGACCCGATGTGCTGGTAAGTGCTTGGCCTAACCTTGGCGAAGTAGTGACGAGGCTAGGACCGGACTACCAATCAAACCTGAACAGTTCAATATGTATGTATGCTATAGACTTGAGCACAAAGGAATTTAAGGGGTCAAAAATAAAAGGGGGGAGCATGTTGTGGGGGCTATAATAGTTCCGACAATACAATCAATTAATAAGGAATGAAACTACAACTTTAATATCTACGAGAATAAGAAAATCAATAGTTGCACGGCACAACCCTTCGTGATTTCACTCTCGTTCTCTACAAATCATTCATGTAAAATACATGACATCACCCTTCATGCTTAGCCTCACAAAATGATGGCACATAATGATCCTTCTTGCGTAAACACTCGTATAATGGCACAGAATGTTCCTTCGTACATTAGTAATCATATTATGGCATGGAATGTTCCTTCGTGCATTAGTATTCATATCACAAACGTGAACGGAATAACCCTTCGTGCTTTATCACTCTTCCTCACCTAACAACTATCACAACAATGGGGCGAGGGAATATACAAACAAAAATAGGAATCCCGGCAAGGGAACAATGGCAACAATCAAACAGCAAAACATCCCGGCAAGGGAATAACCATAAATTCATTAGCTTTCTTTCATTGCTTACCTCATACCTCACTTTATCACTACATAATCTCACATACCTTTTCACTTCGTATCACAACCGAGCCAATACTTTGCAAAATCAAATGATTATAATTTCTTTTACATGTTCTTTACAATATACAGAATCCACAATTTAACATGGAATTCACAACTAAATCATGATTATCACATATTAAAGACTCACGGTCATGCTAGACACAATTGTATAGATACTCGTCACCATGCCTATATACCGTACTCGACAATTAGCATGTAGCAACAAAGACTCAAATCCTATTCCCTCAAGCTATGGTTAGACTGAACACTTACCTCGATGTTTTGAACTCTCTCAAGCATCAATTACAGCTTTACCCCTCGATTCCTCCACTAATCCGCTCGAATCAAGTCACAATTTACTTAGATACATCAACAAATGCTAAGTAAATCAATTTGAAGACATAAAAATGGGTTTCAAAAAGGTTTACCAAAAATTCAAAAGACACCCCCGGGCGCGCATGGTAAAAGCCCGAGGTTCGAACAAAAACTCATTTACCCACTCCCCAATGAACTCAAATATATGATTTATTATGAATATGACCTCGAATTGAGGTCCAAAACCCCCAATTTTAGTAAACCTAGATTCTACCCGAAATTCAAAAATTTCCCTATTAAAATCTTTGATTTGAAGTTGAACTCGTGTTAAAAGATGTTAAGGAGTGAAGAAAATAGCTTATAAATCTCTTACCAATTATTCTGGACGAGAATCGTTGTTTGAAAAACCGTCTCTTATGTATTGAGGTTTTTGAAAAGTTAAAAATGACTGAAAATCCCGTCTTTTTATACCATCCCAGAAGTCCCAGCGCGGGTCGCGCAAAGGTGGACCACGGCCACGCTGAGACTGGACTAATGTGCCATTCTCTGAAGCTCACCGTGCGTACCTCACAAGATGGACCGCGGCCGTGCAGCTATTATCACAGACCGCGCTAATTGGACCGAGGCCGCGCTGAACCCTCCGCGGACGCACTCGTTTTCATGCGAGCTGCGCCAGAGGGTTCTGAGTCCGGCAATATAATAACTCTCTGATTCTTCCAGCTCGAACCACACCGAAGGGAACGTGGCCGCACTGGTTAGGCCGTAACACCGCTATTTTTAAGCCTAAGGCCTCATGGAACCTATTCAAAACTCACCTGAGCCCTCGGGGCTCCAAACCAAACGTACACACCACTTCAAAAACATCCTACGAATTATCATATTCGATCAAATCGCCAAAGTAACATCATATACATAGAATCAAGCCCCAAAGCTTAAGATTTCTTTCAATTCTTTCATGAAACAGGAATTATCCATCTTAGGTGAAAAATACGTCAAATGATGTCCGTTTTCAACAATACATTACAAAAAGTGCTTAAATCACGTATGAGACATGTACCAGGTGTCAGAACCAAAATACGAGCCCGATACCACGGTCTTATAATCAAGTTCATTTTCCAATTTCTTTAGTTATTTTCAGTAAGCAATTTAACATAAAAAATTCATTTCTCGGACTTGGGGCCTCGGAATTCGATTCTGGGCATACGCCAGAGTCGCATATTTTCCTATTGACCCTCCGGGATCGTCAAATCATGGGTCCATGTCCGTTTATCCAAAATTGTGACAGAAGTCAATATTAAAATATCAAAGTTCATCATTTTCTCACAGAATTCATACTTAAGCTCTCTGGTTATGCTCTCGGACCACGCATGCAGATCAAGGCAACCCTCGATGAGGTTTTCAAGGTTTCGGAGACAAAGAATGAGTAAAGAAACAGGTTTATGACCCTTTGGGTCGTCACAAAGATTCTATTAAGGCAAGGAACCCCTTCATCAGTATAACAAGTTTGAACATCCCATTTCATTATCTAGGGAATCAAAAATTCTACGAATAAATACATCGATGTTATACCATTGTAAAAGATATTATCTTTTTTAATAAAATAATTTTGAGAGATATGTCTACCTATTGAGTATATAAACTCATAAATAAAGGAGGAAGTATTTACAATGATGGATCTTATAATTTTCACCATTTTAAAAATCAACTTGGAATATGTTGACTGTCCATATTGGAACAGAGTTTAATAAACCATGAGTGTCTTCTCTTTGATTTCTCATAAAGAAAAATTTTACTAAAACTTTCTATACAGCCCCAATTATTGAATTTGACGGAGACTTTCTGATCAAGATGAGTGTATTATCGATCTTTTAGGGTACTCATTCCCCATTCATCTGAAGGTAAAAACTTTTTGATAATGATCTTTGAAAAGTTATAAATTTTTCTTGTATTTGCATGATATAAGTGATGAATTTCAGTTGATCCTATTGTTGAGAGTATAATCTCATAATGTATCCTGTCTTTGTAAGCAGGAGTAGCGTATGACGATGTATTTAAATACCTGGTCATTAGTTGTCAAGGGTTATCCTTCTATTTAAGGCAGAATGGTTCCAAAACAGTTATTGACTCTTTTGTTTCTTTTGGTTATAAACCTCAAGATTTTCATTGTTGTTCTCTACTATAACTGAGGAATAGCATGGTGTGTTGGATGAACTATCTTCATTCTTTTTGGATTGCATGAAATCCATGTATGCTTTGTACAAAAGGTGATCGATATTACCTCTTGCTATATTAGCAGCTATTAGCCTTTGATTTCCCATTTTAGTGAGAATATTATCCTCTCTACTATTAGTAGAAGCTTTTCCTCTTCCTAGACCTCGAGGAGGCCTGTATGTAGCTCTCATAATTTGTAAAACCAAAAAGTTAGATAAGAAATAGATTCTGAATATATGCAAAATAGAAGTTTGAAAAATCATCATTTTTGGTTTTGATAACCAAACCATTTTGAATAATAATCTTTTTAAATAAATCTAAATGTTTAAAATGAGATTCTATACTTTTTGAAAATACTAGAATATTATCAATATAAATAATTATGAAATCCGTATAAGGAAGAGAAACATCGTTCATAATTTTTTTGAACTTCAAAGGGAGCATTTTTCAAACCAAAAGGCATCACATTTCATTTGTATTGGCCCATTAGCACATTAAAAGCAGTTTTATATCTATCCAATTCAAATATCTGTATATGCCAATGACTTGATTTTAAATTAAATTTTGAAAATATAACAACATTATGTAGTCTATCAAGCAAATCATTTTTATTGGGAATAGGATATCTAATCCATTTTAAAATCATATTGAGAGGTTTATAGTTTATAACTAATCTAGGAACTCCACTCTACTGCTCAGCATGCTTGTTTACATAAAAAGCAGTATAACACCATTTGGATTTTGAGGGTCTAATCAAACGCTTTTGATGTAAAGAAGTATTTTTTTTCATAACTATAAATATTCAAAGTTCATTTGGAAAGGTCTGGCCTTGGTAGGGATAATATCTTCCGAGAAATCTTTTTCATAAGGAAGACTTATGATGTGCGTGTTTCTACTCAAAAATTGATTTGGGTGGTCACCACAAATAGAGACGAAAAACTGGTTTTTTAGAAGATTTATTTTCTCTGTTAACATAGGATTCTTTAAATCTTGTTCAACTGCAATAGAACAAATTTCATTTTTCAAGAATTAAATTTGATTTACTTTAGAAGAAATATTACTAGAAATGATTTCATTTAGAAATCGTTGGAGAGGCTGGGTCATAAACTAAAAAGGATGCTCTTACCATCGTAAGTACCGGTAAAGCTTTTCGTATCCCAATATAAAAAAGGCATCAATTTAATAAAAAATGGGACACCTAGTATTACATGCTTGTCAATATCTTTTACCAAAACAAAACTTTTAGGAATGCATGTATACTGTTGGCAAATGTAAGCTTTAGGTAATTTATATGAGATACCCATTGAATTACCACTGGCATTTTTCAAGCGAGAATGGTTTTATGGAAATATCTGGAGGGTATTACTCCTCTTTTACACAAATTTAAATCTACTCCACTGTTAAATAAAGCAACAAAACTTTTTTTTTAAATTGTAATCTATTAAAAGAGTTATTTTTATCAAAAAATATTTGGTGATAAAATATTAAAGTTTTTATTGAAATTCATCTTCAGAAAAATCTATGGCTCCAAGCAACTTATTAGCTATAATTTCTTCAGAGGGACTGAGGGACTGGTAGATGTATTTAATTCAGTAATCTTAATACTATGATTATCAATAATCCTAGAATTTTCCAAATTAAAAATTTTTTCATCTAAGACTACATTTGAAGCCTTTAGTTCTGATATTTCTTTCTTGAGATAATTTATCTCCGTAGTTAGATCTTGGACAGCAGCCATCCTTTCAGGCCGGGATTTGCATTTCACCATTTTTTAGATTTCACACATGATGTAAGATTCTTTTTGAGATGGGATTTGTTCCACCTCTGTTTCTTCCTCTGGATTAGATGGAAGCTTGACAATCATCTGAGACCTTAATTGAGGGTCTTTAGTAACCCTTAAAAGATCAAGTATGTTATTTTTCGACAAAACATTAATCTTTAGAGAAGTATTGTCTCTTATCACACGACTCTTGCTCTTCTCCAGAAGATGAAGTATAAGTTTCTTCATGAAGAACCCCAAGCTCTCCACATGTTGATGACCCATCTTCCTCCTTTTCAGATATTTCTGGGGAAGAATTTAAAAGAATCTTATATAAAGAATTTCTGATATGATCATCTAAGTCAAGTTCTTTGATTTTATCCTTGACCTTACAATCAATAGAAAAGTGGCCTAATCTTTCACATTTATGACAAGCCTGAGGGTTTTTTGATTTAACAAAACCCTTCCTAGCTTTATGAAAAGCCTTTCTCCTTTGGGTCTGTTCACGCCTTTTTCCAACGAACCCCTTTTCCTTTTCAAATCCTTTTTATGGGGTTTTTTCTTTTAAAAGGCATGTCAGTAGCAAACTGTTCACAGAATTCACCTAGTTGATGTCTCTCGGTGAGTGTATCTTTCTTAATTATTTGGTTTCGCATAATTTCATTACACAGAGCTAAACCTTCATAAGTGCATATGAGTAAGTATCATGATTTATACTTATTTCATGTGCCTCTAAAGACTTTACAAATCTTTAGAGCAAACAAGGGAGGGAGTCCATATGTGAATTTGGCCTTCCAATGAGTACTATTACTCTCTGGTAATTCCATCACTCTAGATAAGAAAACATATTTGTATCATTTAAATGATGTGAGGGTTTTACACCTCAAATTCTGGAACATAGTTCTAAAGGTCTCACTATTATCAAATCATCTTCCAAAGAAGTGTTCGATGATATTTAGGATAAAAGAATAGACCGAGTTTTGAACGGTCTTATCTTCCTCAACTTTGGTTGTGTTCATGATTTGGTGACGTTGTTCATGAGTTAGATAATTATCCCACCAACCTTTAAGTTTACCAGTAAAGCTGGCAATATTCATTTCTGCTATTGCCATATCTGTAGTTTTATTAATCTTATAGATAGTGTTGTACATAACCATTCTATCTACCGTCGAATAGATTTATCTCTCAGCAAGACCATCTGACCCACTGTAACCCTGGTGGTAGTGGTCATTGTCCTTTTCTTTTATTAGTGCATCATGGGGGGTAGGTCTAGGGTAGTAAAACATCCTTTGGCAGGTTTTTCGAGCATATTTTTCAGAGATCTTATTAATCTCATCTACTACATGTAATCATTTACCTTTATCAGGTTTATGCTCTATAGTTAAAGGGCTTGCCCTAAACTCTCCAAGCTTTCTTATATGAAGTTCTTCGAAATCCTCAAGACCTTTTAATTTAAAGTCTTTTACTCAAGTGGAGGTTGGATACTTGTGGTAGCTATTTGCTCTTTACCTTTGTCATCCTTCTGTTGAATCTTTTCGACCTCAGCTATAAGCTTGTCCAAGTTTTCATGTATTGTAACAACTTGTTCTCCCAGAATACTAATATACATATTAGTATAATTATTTTGAGTAAGCATCGTATTCAAGTTCTTAGCTGTAATATAAGCCACATCATTTTCAAGCAATTTTGAAAAAGTAGTGAAATAGAAAATTTTATCTTTTTCTCCCATATGAAAAGATTGTTGGGATAGAAAAACTAATTAGTAATTTTCCCACTTGTGAGCATATAATCTCTTCTAACACAGAGATATAGTTATAAACATGTTTAGACATAAACTAAGGAACAAAAGAAACAATCTTATTTTTCTTGATAATATCCTAATAAAAATAACTTCTAAAAAATTGAATTAATTCATTAGTCATGTTTCATGAAACCATTTTCTGGAAACAACCAATCTGGGTATTAGAAATTCTTCAAGAATCATTTTTCTTGCCGGTGAACCCAGACTAAAATCTATTTGATTTTCAAACATCAATGACACAATTTGAAAATTCCATTTTGGATGTAGTAGGTTCAAGATCTGAATTAATCTTGACTATATTATCCTGGCTAATTTTTATATTGTCAATTCTATTATTTTCCCTTATTTGTGATGTGGATGCCCTAGAGGGAAATTCTACCACATAATCAATTGGATAAATATGAGAAGAATTTGATCTAGTTAATCTAGACGATGAACTGATATTATCAGTTTGAACAGGTTCCTTGAGCCTGATTTTAATTGTGCCATCTGAGGTTTGTTCTATTTCTGTAACCTCAACATTACTTGTATCTTGAGGGGCAACTGCTTCCTCTATGACTTATTCCTTAGGGAAATCAATTTCGTCCCATTTGATAGTTCTTCTAGTTGTTACTTTTTATTTTTCAAAGTTGGTTTCTATAAGAATAGTTTTGTCACGACCCCAACATCGATCGTGATGGCGCCCAACACAATGCTAGGCAAGCCCAACCAATTCAACAACCTTAACCGCTTTTATACAGTTCATGCTTCAATTAACACAAATAATTACTTAGTCATAATATTGAAACTTTGAAATATAGTTAAAACATGGGGAAATCCCAAGTAGAAATACTACTACTACACAGCCCGAAGAATCCGGTGTCACAAGTCTGAGCCTTTAATACACGGTGGTCAACCTGATACATATTGCTCTAAAGAAATGCAAAAATAAAGCAAAATAGGTTAGATGGGGAAGATCAGCACTGCGGACGTCATGCAGCTACCTTGATGCTTCCAAATATAATGCTCGGTAGAGAAATCCTCACTCACCCTCAGTGGGTGCACCTAGATCTACACACAAGGTGCGGGGAGTAATGTGAGTACTTCCAACCCAGAGAGTAATAAACATTAATAAAGGTTGTGAATAAGAAATCCTTGATACACACAATGTAAGCTATAATTATAGCAGTTCAATAAAGGTAAAATCAACTCAATCAACCAATGAAAACAATGATGCTGCAACATATAAGTAAATTAATGACAATCAAATAAGAAATGCAACAAATAGTATGGTACTCTCTAGTACCCGCTGCGGCGTGCAACCTGCTCCATTTATTTATTCTTGATGGCACTCACTGGAGGTGTACAAACTCCGGGAGGGCCCCCTTAAGCGCAATATCAAGCCATCTCGTGGCATCCACTAGGCCCTAATATTTCCATCTCTGCGGCCACACAAAATCGACCGGGTCCGCTCAAAAAACAGCGGTCCGCGCCAAAATGACCACGGTAACATAGTGTTTCTCTGAAATAATAGGCTTTAGTATTTTCTCCATAAATTTCATTATAGATTTCTAAATGCCTAATATAATATTTTTTTGGAAACTAGATTCAAAGAGCTACAACTGTTCTTTTTGAATCATCTCAACATTCCATGTTTATCAAACGATATGAGCTTCTAAAGTTGGATCAGTGGCCTACTTCCTCCAGCCCGGGCCGCAAAAAAACGACCGCACCCGCGGGGCCTCCCAGCGCGGCCAGCATAAATATAACTGCGGCCCGGTAGTGGGTTCAGAAAGTTGACCCTCCAGACCTCTGACAACTATATTTTATCCTAAAGATACCCCGGGACCTATCCGGAACTCACCCGAGGCTCTCAGGACCTCAACAAAACATACCAACATAATCCATAACATCCTTAAAACTTGTTCCAATCATCAAAACACCTCAAACAACATCAAATTACTCAAAACTCATCGAATTCAAGCTTAAGTTCTATTAAAACTTCTGAAATACACATTTGATCAAAAACCCAATCAAATCACCTCCGAATGAACTAAACTTTTGCACACATATCCAAATCACATAACAAAGCTAGAACAACTCTCGGAATTTTATTCCGATCGTCGGATAAAAATCACACCTATCAACTGGAATTTGCCAAAATACTAACTTCGCAAATTCAAGCCTAATTCTACTCCGTACCTCCAAAATATATACCAATTGCGCCCCTAAGTGACGAATTATCCCCTAAAGCTAACTGAATCACCGCTAATCACATCCGAAGCCTCTAACTCATAAGTCCACATCTTATTGACTTTTCAAAATCAAAGTTTTCTTTAAGAGACTAAGTGCCTCAATGCATACCAAAACCTCTACGGACCAACTACACCAAATAAGATACGTATAATAAAGCATAAAGAATTAAAAAACGGGGAAAATGAAGCGGTAAGTCACGTGACGACGGGTCGGGTCATTACATCCTCCCCAATTTAATCAAATGCTCGTCTTCGAGCGTACCTAGAGTTGTTCTAGAAGCCAACCAATAGTTCAATAGCTTTACCATGCATATACCGGGGGTGATCCCATGTCACCCTATCTCGCATAGGTCCGATAACACAATATTGCTGAAATTTCACAACCCATCTAGTCCATAAACCATAGAACTACATTGCACTTTCTGAAATCATACACGAGATCAAAACCTCACATCCATACTCAGAATAAGCCCGAACCAGCTATAATAACCCATACCTGCAACCTCAGGTACAATCATATGATATACTACATAACTCAAACATTCGAAATGATAACTTCTATCCACACTAGTTGCACACAACACCCGAACACCGGTAGAAAACCTCCTATGAAGTAAGGTGTTATTCCAACACTTTCATATAATGCCAACGATAATTAAAACATGCAATAAATTGAACCATCTCTCAAGTCAACCATTCATGAAGTCACTTCCCTTCTTGGCTAATACCACAGCAGATTTCTGAGTCGAACCTCGATATTATCCTTCTAAGCAGCTGAAATCAAATCCGTTCGTATTTATTAATAACCCTAACGATCACCTCGAATCCAACACACCACTCTGGTGACGTGGAACATAAATACAGGCATAAGCCACAGCTTGTATAATTCGTGCACCGATAGGAAACGGTCTGAATATACTCAAACCATGAAAACGACCACAAATGAAAGAGCTTTACCTCAAGCTCATCAGTACTGTCACAACAAAACGCTGAGACCCCATCTTACATCATAGAAATAGAACACATGAATCTACCCCGAAATGTCATATCTCTACGTAGCCTGGCTACAATGCAAAATTATATCCAAATACTGCTACACATGGAACACCTCAAGTCACTATACTCCAAATCGACAATCATGCACCATTTGACGTCTGGAACCAAAGTACATCATCATACCCACAGTGAGACAAATAGCATATACCATGCAACCTAATACGTCATAATCGATACTCCATTCACCGAGCAATACCCAAATACTTTTTTTGCTCGAATTCCACTATGAATCCCCAATGGAACCACATCATATGTTCCAATAACCAATAATCATAATGCCTCACAACTTAGAAAAGCAACTCTTAGATCTCCCCAGATCTTAAACAACTCAATAATGATCGAATCGACCTATCCCTCAACAATGCAAATCGGGGCCAACCAAGCCGACTCAAACTAGAACATGCAGCCACATTGACATGCCAACGAACTCATCATCAAGGAAGCCTGAAGCTACTCTTTCCACTACTACAGCTCTTACCAGAGCCATACGATATGGTGCCAGGCACCAAATCAATACCAAAATCCACAACCTCGCCCGGCGACATGCCCAGCCATAAGAAATGCATCCGAAAAGTCCCTCAATACCAGTACTGAATCAATGGTAGAAACCTCAACAGTGACATCCATCACGAAGGCCCAATTAAGAAAATCAATCCTCCCCAACTGTCCGCTGGTCTTTGAAATACAACCCACTTTGCTAGAACATAATCAGACGCACCTCAACACTCCGTATATAATCAAAAGTGTCATATGATGCCACAAAGTACTGATAGGCTACCGACTAAAATATGGTACAAAAGGAAGACAAACTATGGAAGGTACTTCCTAACTTACGCACTAATACATGCTCTTTTTAGAAAAATAGAAAGCAAGGCATACAAAAAGAGCATATAGAAAACTACACTCAATATCACACTACTGTGGCATTCAACCTGATCCAATTAACAAAACTCATGGCGGCGTGCCACCTGATCCACACGTAACACTCACCTAAAGAGGTGTATGTCAAGAAAAATTGCTCATTAATATAAAATACCGAATTTCGGTCACAAGCACGCTAACTGCATAATATTGTCCCTAAGGGGACATATAGCACTATAAGCTACCAAAACTCAAGCTCAACTGAGGTGCGATATAAAATTTGAATCTCGAGAGCTATTTTGCTCATAAACATCATTACTTACATGGTGCAGTGTACCACTGCATAAAATATCTGACGACAAAATAACATCCTGACTCCTCCTCCATATGGAGCGCATCATTGAAAAGAACCTGTTTGGCCTGACATAGAGCATATATTCACATTTGAATCCATCCATCATCCACCAACATCCAACCAATTCTGATCGCACCGAACTACGTTAATTACCTTTCAAAGATCTCTAAGAACTCATCTTCTACCCGTAACATATAAGAACATCCATCATAGTCGGAGAAATCATCTGTAGTCCACAACTCAATAGACTGAGTGCCCTCTGGGCATATTTTATCAATTCAACGATATTATCACAACCTTCATACTTGGTTCAAGTATTCAATCAATCAAGTGACTAGCTGCTATACTTACACAATCTTCCCGTGGGACACCCTCCCACAACCTACTATTACGAATAACTAGGTCGTACCTCAAAACCACTGACCCCACTAACATTGGAAAGCGATCAAGAATCATTAACCAGTGTGCAAAGCCTTTTCACAAAACACTGTCCTCAGGTGATGTTGAAGACAATACCGATTTACCTTAAACGTCAACATTTTTTCCATGCTCATCCGAGCTCATGAAATCCTTGTACATACCGAGCTGTTACCTCTATCTTCACTTCAAAATTCCATATCATTCATTGAACCCAACATGCCAACATATATTAGAACATGCTCTTCATCACTGCTTCAAAACCATTATTAGATTAACACTTCATCATATTAAACTTTCCACTTAACTCACTTCAGAATAACCATAGCAACACATAGGTGAATTCTAATAACCGTAGAATATGCAAATCTCTACGTAGTGGTCCAACCCACCATGACCTTTTCGGGATTTTCCTACACGTAACAGGCCCAAACAATGGAATACTTTTGAGTAATATCAATTATGACGGACGATAGGCCTCACACGTACCGCCACAAATCACACGCGTAACTTGATCACGCTGAAGAAATTGATCTCGACCACCAATATGCCAACAGATATATGGCTACCCAATCCATCTTCTCGCAACTTACCCTGATTGCCCTAAGAATAGTAGTAGTTGCATTCAACATATAACACCATCCATCTGCACTCATCCCGAGTGACTTTGAATCACGAGACCATGCTGTCTCACATCCATCGAACCATTTCCTACCTTCCAACTGCTACCTCGCAAGTCGAACCATCATAGAACATTCTACGAATTCTGAACCATTACATGCACCTTCCCGATAATGCTACATGGAAGCCCATAACTAATATAGAAAAATTACACATCTTGACCTCTTCCAATGGAGACTCAATTCTAATCACACATAGACATGCAGAGTCTCGAACACATTAGTACCATTCTCGTGAGTCATTTACTCTAAATAACTGCATATAACCTTATCCAATGAACAAAACCAGCCGTGCCTTTTTAGCACTCTGACACCGCAAGATATGACCTTGTCACAATGAAAATCAAAATCTTCCTGCTCCATGCACCGAGCATTCTTCACCAACAATATCTTAAGACATCCTGTGATTCTCGCACATCTACGTGGCACCATATAACCTTTATAAAAGTTTTGCTTCACTCGTGCCATCCTCGGCTCAATTTTCGCAACCAGAACTGATTCGCCAGCATGCCTCAAACCGGAACCAACTTAGCACATAACAGTACAATTAGCTAATCATTAGCAAACTCCCCAACATGGCTTGAAGCCTTAGATCAAAACACTCCCAACAACTCATAACGCACATACTACATTGCTGCCTTAATACCATGCTGAGATTAAACTCAATCCTTCATAAGTTTGTGGACACAAAAATCATCTAATATTTTAACCCACCTGCTTTGCCTCCAACTACCATTTTTGTATACCTTCACCGTCCTAAAATGTATGAAGTCGCTTACTCTTCCTAAGTTTTAACTCATACCGCAACATAAAATTTTTACTTCACTCACAACTGGAAACATGAAAAGATTCTTCACGCGCCCATAACTCAGGATATACCTCGAATCACAATGGAATTCAAACACCTAATAGTTCTTCTATCATCAAGTAGGCCTTCCTCATCACCTCCAAGTCACATATATTCACCTTGGAGCACTAACATACTCACCATGTAACTAACCAGCCGTGACTCCCACTAATAGGGGCAACCAAATATATAAGTTCGAAACACTTGCTCACACAATCAGCACCTCAGAGCTCAAGCCATGCGAAAATATCCGGCCTCAAGTCCTCTAGACTAGCCCAACATAAACTCACAGAGATTATATCTTGCCCCTCGATCAGGCAATCACAAGCCATCAAGGCACAGCTGATACTAAGCACTCATGCACACGTACGAACACATGGAAGGAATATAAAGAGGTTCTTTTCAAGTTGAATCAAGGACGCACGATAAGAATTCAAGAATGTAAGAGTTTCCTAAAGGTTCTGCAGCCTCCCGAGGATAAGTACAGACGTCTCCGTACCGATCAACGAGAATCTACTAAACCGGCTCATGACTCGCGAAACCAAGAAGCTTAGGCTCTATACCAACTTGTCACGACCCTAACCCCGATCGTGATGGCGCCCAACACAAAGCTAGGCAAGCCCAGCCAATTCAACAACCTTAACCCTTTTTATACAGGTCATTCTTCAATTAACATAAATAATTACTAAGTCATAATACCGAAACTCTAAAATATAGTTAAAACGTAAGGAAAACCCAAGTAGAAATACTACTACTACACAGCCCGAAGAATGCGGTGTCACAAGTCTGAGCCTCTAGTATACGAGTGTCAACCTACTATAGATTGCTCTAAAGAAATGCGGAAATAAATCAAATAGGTTAGATGTATGATAGAATGCGGACGACATGCAGCTACCCTGACACTCACAAATATAATGCTCGGCAGAGAAATCCTCACACACACACAGAGGGTGAACCTAGATCTGAACATAAGGTGCAGGGAGTAATGTGAGTACTTCTAACCCAGAGAGTAATAAATATAAATAAAGGCTGAGAATAAGAAATCCTAGATACGCACAATGTAAGCTATAATTATAGCAGTTCCATCCAGATAATATCAGCTCAATAAACCAATGAAAACAATGATGCTGCAACAGATAAGTAAATGAATGACAATCAATTAAGAAATGCAATAAATAGTATGATACTCTCTAGTACCCGTTGCGGCGTGCAGCCCGCTCTATTTATTTATTGTCGATGGTGCTCACTGGAGGTGTATAGACTATAGGAGGGGCCCCTTACGGCCCAAGGGGAATATCAAGCAATCTCGTGGCATCCACTAGGCCCTAAGACTCATATCGATATCAATGTAATACTGCTGCGGCGTGCATCCTAATCCCACACTCAGTCTAGAATCACATAAGACCCCCGGGCACCATAGCATATAAAATATTCAGCCCAAACTTCAGTAAAAATATTACTTAAGTTCCAAATTTTGAGAAAAGTGGCTGAGTTTTCCAAACAGTATTAAATACTATGACTCAGTTCAATTATCTGTAAATAAGGTAAAAAACCAGTAAAACAATCCGTAAAGGATTCAAGTAGTTGGCACGAAGCCCAATTCTGATAATTAATCACTATTTATAAGGATATCTACTAAGCTTCAATCAACTAGGTAGTAATTTATATATGCGGGACGGACCAAGTCACAATTCCTAATGGTGATCTACCCCGCACCCGTTATCTAGCGTGCAAGTCACCTTATATAGCACTACAATGTGCAAATTCGAGGTTTCAAACCTTCAATACATCTTTTACATCTATTACCACCCATAAGCCGGCCAAAACCATAGCTTGCTATGGCCTTGTCTTTCAAATCGATCTCCTCGTGCGTTGAATCTGACCAAAACCACAACGAATACGTCACATTATGATATAGGATCAATACCCAATCGAAAATAATCGAAAACATAAAAAATCCCAAAATTATCAAAACCCGAGCTCCGGTCCCACTTCTCAAATTCAAGAAAATTTTACATCAACAGATTCCTTATCTCGCCATGAGTCTAACCATACAAAAATTATCCAATTCTGACATCATTTCGTCCTTCAAATCATCATTTTATATTTTTGAAAGATTCTACAATTTTCTTCCCAAATTCTATCCCAAATCATGATTTAAACGATTAATTCAATGATAGATTCATGTACTCTTGCCAAATCTAAGTTAGAATCACTTACCCCAATGAATTCTTTGAAAAACCTTCAAATAATTGTCAAAATTCGATCTCTCTAGGTAAAAATATAAAATAAAATCCAAAACCTTGTATTTATACCCCTCAGATTTCCATCTCCACAACCGCACAAAATCGACCGCGGCCGTGCAAAAACCAGCGTGGTCCACACCAAAATGACCGCCGCCGCATAGTGTTTCTTTGAAATAAGAGGCTTCAGTATTTTGGCCATTATCTTTGATACACATATCCAAATGCCTATTATAATATATTTTTGGAAACCAGATTCAAAGAGATACAACTTTTGTTTTTGAATCATCTCAATATTACTTTTATACGAAAAGATATGAGCTTCCGAAGTCGGATCAAAGGCCCAATACCTCCAGCGCGGACCACACTAAAACGACTGCGCCTGTGGAGCCTCATAGCACGGCCAGCGCAAATATGACCCCGGCCCGCGATAGTGGGTTCAGAAACTTGTACCTCTAGACCTCCAACAACTATATTTTAGCCCAAAGACACCCCGGGACCTATCCGGAACTTACCCGAAGCTATCGGGACCTCAACCAAACATACCAACATAATCCATAACATCTTTCAAACTTGTTCCAATCATCAAAACACCTCAAACAACATCAAATTACTCAAAACTCATCGAATTCAAGCTTAAGATCTTCTAAAACTTCCGAAAAACGCATTCGATCAAAAACCCAAGCAAATCACCTCCAAATGACCTGAATTGTGCACACATGTCCCAAATAACATAACAAAGCTACATCAACTCTCGGAATTACATTCGATCCTCGGATCATAATCTCACCTATCATTTGGAATTCGCCAAAATAGTAACTTCGCCAATTCAAGCCTAATTCTACTCTGGACCTCCAAAATAAATTCCGATCGCGCCCCTAAGTCACGAACCATCCCCCAAAGCTAATCGAATCACCAAAAATCACATCCGAACCCTCTAACTAATAAGTCCACTTCCACTTGACATTTCCAAGTCAAACCTTTCTTAAAAAGACTAAGTGTCTCATTTCCTACCAAAACCTCTCCTGACCAACTCGACCACATAATATATGGATAATGAAGTATAAAGAATCTAAAAATGAGGAAAATAAAGCGGTAACTCACGTGACAATGGGTTGGGTCATCACAAGTTTTGTTTTTGAAATCCAGAATTTTGCATATGGGATTCAGATTATTATAGACAGTGACCATTCTACATTCAGATTATTATCTGAAAGTGATTTTTCCCCTTATAGAGATTCACATAGATTCACACATATAGACTTAATACAAGTCGCCTTTAAGCTGCTAACTTTAAGAAGCTTACCAAAAAGCTGTATAGCAGCTCTTAGAGATAGCAGAAACCAGAACTGGAAAAATTCTCTTATAGGAACTACGCAAACCACTTTGGCATATGGCCCAGTATATTTTAATGCTTATCCCAATTTGTAAATTTCTCTTAATGATAATAATTCATTAAGTGCTTTAATACTTAACATTAAGCTACATGGTTATGATTATATGCCTGGTACAAAAGTTATATGCATTTGTTATAGAATTTTTTTCAAACCTTTGTATACTCTGAATTGCACGTGCAAAATTATGGATTTCAAAAATGAAACTATTTTTATAGAAACCAACTTTGAAAATCCAAAGTAACAACCAGAAGACCTATCAAATAAGATGAAATTGATTCTCTAAGGAATGAATCATAGAGGAAATAGTTGCCCCTCAAAATACTAGTAATACTGAGGTTACAGAAATAGAACAAACCTTAGATGGCACTATTAAGATCAGGTTGAAGGAACCTGTTCAAACTGATAATACCAGTTTATCATCTAGATTAACTAGATCTAATTTTTCTTATATTTATCCAATTGATTATGTGGTAATATTTTCTTCTAGGGCATCCACATCACAAATAAGGGAAAATAATAGAATTGATAATATAAAAATTAGTCCGGATAAAATAGTCAAGATATATATATATATATATATATATTGGATAGTATCGCTCGACCCGTACTTCTTTCCAAATTATCCACTTTCAACGAAACTCATTTTCTTTAATCCGTATACCTTTTTATCCTTCATGACTCTTATTTCTCGCTTGTTATAATTAGCGTAACTATACTAACCTTAAGATAATCTCATCCCAAAAACCACGTTGATTAACTGAAAACAAAAACTTTAACGTACGAGAATGCATGATGTAATAATATCAAACTTCCCAATTAGAACACTCTTAGTCGCATTTATGTTTGTAATGTCATTACTTATTGTTAACATATTATCCACATATAAGCAATTAATGACTATGTGACTTAGAACATTTTTAATGTATACGCATTAATCACATTTGTTTATCTTAAAATCATTTTCCAACATTGCTTGGTCCAATTTTGCATGCCATTGTTTCGGTGTTTGTTTTAGTTTGTATAGGGACTTAACAAGTCTACATACCTTCTTTTATTTACCTGGAACTAGAAACCCTTCAGGTTATTCCATTTAGATTTCTTCCTCAAACTCTCCATTTATTAAAGCCATCTTAATGTCCATTTGATGAATTTCATGACCATAAACTGCAGCTAACTCTACTAACACTCGTATGGACATTACTTCAAGTAACTGGAGTGTATGTATTGAAATAGTCAACACCTTCTCATTTTTTATACCCTTTGACCATAAGTCTTGCCATATATTTATCAATTGTACCCTCATATATTATTTTCTCTTAAATATCTATTTAGAATGCAACGGTTTATTTCCAAGAGGAAGATTAACCAATTTTCATGTATGCTTGTTCAATATGGATTCTCTTTCTCTATTGACTACACCTTTCCAATACAATGATTCCAAAGAAGACATAGCCTCTTTACATGTTTGAGGCTCATCCCTAAATTAGAAAGTCAGAAAATCTGGTACAAATGAAGTGGACATTCTTTGACGTTTACTACGTCTTGGATCCTCCTAATTAATGTAATTTCTTTTGTTTCTTCCCGATGTCGTTTAGATCCTTCACCAATCGACTCGCATTCCTTTTATATGGATATATATATATATTTTCAAAGAACTCAACATTATCTGAGTCTATAACTGTATTATTATAAATGTCAGGATTTTTTGATTTACGAACCAGAAATCAATATGCTTTAGTATTGGTCGCACATCCTATGAAAACACAATTAGTGGTTTTCGGTCCTATTTTTACCCTTTTGGGTTTAGGATCTTCGACTTTTTTTCAAACATCCCACACTTTAAAATACAAGTTGGGCTTCCTTATTTTTTATTTTTTATATGGAATGGATTGTGTTTAGCTATGGGGTACTCGATTTAGTATGCAGTTAGCCGTAAGGATGGCTGCCCCCCCCCCCAAAGTTCTGTGGCAAACCTGAACTTAATAACAGTACATTCATTATCTCCTTTTAATGAATGATTCTATCTTGATCAAAAATCTAATCATGGTCGTAGTGACACCTATCGTGTTACAAGGCAAGCCTACTTCCAAAATATTACTACTAAACCAATTATAAGAAATTAATAAAATATCCCAACATTTAAATTTTTCATAAACAAAATCAACTCTAAATATATTATAGAGAAGAGCCCGAAATGTCAGTGTGTCACTAAGTCATGAACGTCTTATGCAAAGATATATAAATTGTCTAATTGTCCAAAAGAAGAAATGTCTAGAGGAATAACAAGGTCATGCAAACACTAGCAGCTACCTAGGAATCTCTACAGATAGCCAGCATGAACTCAACCATCGCCGCTCTCTAACTCACTTGGATGTGTACATAAAGTGCAGGGTGTAGTATGAGTACAACCGACTCAGTAGTAACAGAAGTAACTAAGGAATTGAGTAGTAGTGATGAGCTAAGTAACATAGTCTAATTATTTATTATCACAATTTAGAAATTAATAGAAAAAATAGGTAAATTCTATATCTCACTAAATGCCACAAAGAAATTATTTAGATAAATTCAACAATAAAACAAATAAATACAACCACATAGCAGTCTCACTCCATCACTCATCACTCACACTTAGCACTCGAAACACTAAAACACTCAACACTGTATGCTCAGTGGGGTGTGTACATACTCTGGAGGGCTCCAAAAGCCCAAATGCTAAGCACGGACAACTCACGTGCCATAATATCAAAACCTGGATCTACACGGTTAACTCACGAGCTACACCGACAACTCACGTACTATGTTATTAATACTTGGACCCACACGGCTACGTGCTTTGCAGAAAACTCATCCGCTATGGTATTAGTATCTTCACAACCAGGCCCTCGGCCTCACTCAATCATATACCGCACGAACAACTCGTATGCCATCATAGTAATACCTAGATCCTCACGGTCAACTCACATGTTACGCGGACAACTCACACGCTATGGTATCAATACATGGACCTGCATGGTCAACTCACGTGCTACGTGGATAAATCACGTGCTATTGTATTAATATCCTCACAACCAGGCCATCGACCTCACCCATTCATGTACCTCTCCAGCCTTACAATGCACTACTAATAAGAGGACACAACCCACATCAAGTGTCACAACGTATCAGCAAAATAATAGAGACAGAGGTAAACATGTACAATAATTTCTATGATAGAGTACAAATAATGTGAGCATGAATAAACCCTAAGCATGATCTCTAACATGAAGGCATACAAGTTCAACAACAAGTAACTACGTAACTACAGATGATAGCCATGAGGCCCATATGACGGATAAAGTCTCAATCCCTCGAGGTATACACATACACGCCCATCACCTAGCGTGGGTACCACCTCCAAGCAATAACATGATATCCAATTCTCGGGGTTTATACCCCCAAAGCCAGAGTTAAAACTGTTACTTACCTCAACAGCACAAAGCCTACTCCAAGATGTCCTCGTCCCTTGACTCGATCTCCAAAAGCTATTAATCTAGCTATAATCAGATTATACCATCCACATAGGCTAAAGAATCGAATTTCACAATAAAAAATACAAAATATGCCAAAAATTTGAAATCGGCGAAAACCTGGCCCTCAGTCCCATATCTTGAAACCAGTCAAAAATGGTAGAATAATAAACCTCATCCTCTCCCTAGTCTAACCATATAAAATTCGTCAAAATCGAACTTTGCTTGGTCCCTCAAATCCTCACTTTAAACTCTCCTAAACTCAAGTTCTAACTCCCTCAATTTCAATTACAAATTATTAATCAAATCCCAAAAACGAAGATGGATTCAGGAAATACTACCAAAACCAAGTAGAGGACAGTTAACTCAATCCATACGGTGTAAATTGCCTCCAACTTCGCTCAAATTCGAACTCCCAACTCAAAATATTATCGAATTAACAAATTAAACCCTAGGTATATATATTTTCTGTCTGCTATTTTGTCTAGTTTCTAATGCCAAATGATGCAGAAATTCATTTTTCTCTCTCCAATGGATTACTTATGAATTCTAAGCATAATGAAGGAGATATGTTGTTTTGCAATATTTACAAATAGTGCATAGTTTTTAATACGCCATCAGTGGAAATTCGTAATTAATCATAAAAATCGATAGCAACTTAGTTCTTAGTAAAATGATCATAAAATCTTCATACGATGTCCAAATTCGACGATTCTTTTTTCTGCGGGTATGTAATTAAGATACAGATCTAGTACTTCAATCAAAAAGAAATAGGATCTCATTTTTTCAATATGATATTATTTATGCTTGAAAAAACAATGTCGAAACATAAAAAAATGAGCGCACACAACTCAAACCTATCTGAAACTCACGTGAGGTCATTGGGACCTCAAACTATAATTCTAAAAGTCATATATCACTACTTGAAGTTACTCTAACCTCTGGAACACCAAAACCAACACCAAAATACCAAATCAACCTCGAATTCAAGCCTAAGAATTTCTAAACTTCCAGCTTTCTCCAATTCAAGCCTAATTCTACCACGGACCACCAAATTACATTCTTGGCATATTCCTAAGCATAAAATCATCCAATGAAGCTAATCTAACCATAAATCTCCAAATCTGAATTCGCATACTCATAAGTCAACTTTTGGTTGACTTTTCTAACTTAGCTTTCTAACTAAGAGACTAAGTGATCATTTACTCCAAAACTACTCCAAACCCAAACCTACCAACTCGATACAACTCAACACACTTGAACAACACATAAAGAAACAGAAACGAGGGAAATGAGGCTATAACTCTCAGAACGACTGACCAGGTCGTTACAGATTCTTTCATTCCACAATCACATTGGATTTAGTAAATAATTCCATATTCTAAACATAGTTATTCAAAAGAAGATTCGTATTCACCACCCCTATCACTTCTTATTATTTTGATTTTTTTGTTAAGTTGCATTTCAACTTCATTTTTGTATTTCTTGAATGTGTTTATTGCTTCATCTTTACTATTAAGTAAGTAAACTTAGCAATATCGAGTACTATCGTCAATAAATGTTATGAAATACTTCTTTCCACCATGAGATGGTATTGAATTTATAACGCAAATATCTGTGTGAATTAATTCTAAAGGATTTGAATTCCTCTCAACTAACTTATAAGGATGTTTAACATACTTAGATTCTACACATATTTAACATTTTGCTTTGTCACATTCAAACTTAGGCAATAGTTCAAAGTTAATCATTTTCCGCAAAGTCTTATAACTGACATAACCCAAACGTATATGTGATGACCCAAAAGGTCATCACTGGCTTTTAAATTTAATTCTGTATTTCGAGGCCTTAAAATAATCTTTTAGCCTCACCTCAATTTGTGTTAACAGTCCGCACGCGTAGCCGGAAAGCTTTAATGAGAAAATCTATGAAAAAGACAAATTTTGACTATAAAATGAATTAATTTGACTTCGGTCGACGTTTTAGGTAAAAGGATTTGGACCTATGATTTGACGGTTTGTAGGAAAATATGGGACTTATGCAAAAGCCCGTAATTAAATTTTAAGGTCCCAACTTCGAGAAATACATTTTTAAAGAAAATTATTTTCTGAAATTATTTAAAGGAATTTAAAGTAAAATTTTATTAGATCGTGATGGTATCTGGCCCGTATTTTTTGTTTCAATACCCGCTACATGTCTTATATAAGATGTAAGATGATTTTGTGGAATTTAGTGAAGAACGGATGTCATTTGACGTGATTCAGATGTAAATTAACAAAAATTTATATTTTTAAGAAGTTTGAGGAAATTCTTTGAATTTGAGTTTTAATTCGTTGTTAATGATGTTAATTTGGAAATTTGATCGCATGGATAAGTTCATATGGTGTTATTGAGTCAGTGTGTATGTTTGGTTAGGAGCCCGAGGGCTCTGGTATGTTTCGGACGTGTTTCAGAAGGTTTTTGGAACATAAAAAGTTACAGGTTTTTGTTGTTCAGTGCCCAGGGATATTGCCCTTCGCAGTCGCGTGGTCCCTCTCGCGAACGGAGTAGGCAAATATCAGAGGTGTCGGGTTTCTTCTTTGCAAATGCAAACATGAAGCTGAGGGGGGAGACCCTTCGCTAATGTATCCCTGCACTCACGAACGTGTAAGGTCCTGGAGAGGGGTCACCATTTTTGGTCAGTGCGAACGCAGCCACTAGCCCACGAACACATAGGCTTGAAGAGCCAAAGCTCCACGAACGCGAGCCATTATTCCACGAACGCAATGGCCTAACTAGCCTGACTAATCGTAAATGCGATGGGCCTATCGTGAACGCAATGTGTAAATTCGCCTAGTTATTTTAGAAGTCCCAAAGCAGTAGCCATTATGGGATTACACCAAAAATTTAGAACTTCTTCATTTAAACTCCAATTTGGGCGATTTTTGACATGGGATTTCACCACCAATTAATAGGTCTGTAATCTTAGACTCATTTTCTTCAATTTCCATGAACACTCATTATATTTCTCGTCTTAAATCATGTGATTAAGGGTAGAAAATTAGGGATTTGGGTAGAGTTAGGGCTTTTTGATTAATTGTGATTTGGGTATAGTTAAGGCTTCTTGATTAACTGTGATTTGGACCTCGTTTTGGGGTCAAATTTTTGAACAAATTATATATTCGGTCTCGTGGGTGAGTGAATGATTGGGTTTTGGTCTGAATCTCATGTTTCGACCAAGCAGGCCCGGGTCAATTTTTTTTCTTTTTGGAAGAATAATTAAAAAGCTATAATTAAGTATTCAAATGGAATTGTTGAGCACTTCTTGATGTTATTGAGTCGATTATGTATAGATACAATTGATTGGATCATAATTCGAAAGGAAAGGCAGTTTTTGAGGATTTTGTTGGCCGTAGAAGTTCAAGGTAAGTGTTTGGTCGAACCTTAGCTTGAGGAATTAGGAGTTGAGTCACATTTGATATGTGATAGTTATTGCATACGACGTATATGTATGGTGAGGAGTATCTATACGTTGGAGTCAAGCATGCCCATGAGTCTTATATTGTGATTTTCATGAGTTCATTGTATTATCTATGCTTTAGATGTGATTTTTATTTTGTTGTGAAAAGATCATCGAAGAAATTGTGACATTTGAACATTTAGGAGCTTTCCCTCCAGCTACATTGGGAATTGTGAAAGTAAGGAGTTTATTGAACCCTTTGGACCATTGGCTCAAGTGGTAAAGTCAGTTGTGAAGTAAAAGTGGAAAAGAGAAAGATCATTAAATTGTTCCCTTGCCGGGATATTGTTGCCTTATTGGTTATCTCCCATGCCAGGATGTTGATATTGTTCCCTTGCCGTGATGTAATTGTTTCATTATTGTTTCCTTGCCGGGATTCCTATTATAATCTTGTTTATTTCCTCGCCCCATTGTTTATGATTGTTTGTGATGCCGTGTATTTTGTTTTGTGAGGAAAGAGTGTAAAGCATGAACGGTGATACTGTGTATGATTGTGAGGAAAGAGTGTAAAGCACAAAGGATGATGTAGTGCCGCATGATGTACCATTTCGTGCCGATTATATTAACGATATGGTGAAGAAAGATAGTAAAAGCATGAAGGATGGTGTCGTGCATATTTTTATTATATAATTGCTTTGGTGAAGACGAGAGTAAAAGCACGAAGGGTGATGTCGTACATTCATTGAGTTCTGCTTCTTTATTGATATACGAGTTATGTTGTTTCCTTCGTTACTTGCTGTCTTGATATTCAGAATTGTTATCTCCCCTACAGCATTCTTCTCCTCTCATATTGACTGGTTATCAATATTTGAACTGCACAGGTTTATTTGGCATGTCTGGTCCTAGCCTCATCAGTACTTCGCCGAGGTTAGGCTACGTATTTACCAGCACATGGGGTTGGTTGTGCTGATACTACACTTTACACTATGTGCAGATCTCGAAGTAGTTGTTGGGTAGTAGTTGGAGTGCTTCCTTCAATCTACTTGGAGACCCAGGTATACCTACAGGCGTCCGTAGGCCCTAGCGTCTTTCTCTATCCCTATTTCCTATTTTAGTTTCCTTTATTCAGAAACTATGTACTGTTATATATTGAGACTTTGTATGTAGCAACTTAGATAGTCTGTGACACTGTCACACCAGATTTAAGGTGTTTGAGGTTTAAAAGTTGTATTAGATGTAGATTTTAGATATTATATTGTTATCTTCCGCTTAATTAATTAAACTTTCATTGTATTTATGATTATAACTTCACAATTGCTAAAAAGAAGTAATTGGATAATAAAGTAAATAGTTAAGGATTAGCTTGTCTATCTCTCATTAGTAGGCGCCATGACAACTCTCGAGGGTGGAAAATCCGGGTGGTGACAGTATATTCCATAATTTGACTCAAGTAAGTAAGACGAAGCTGAAATTTTGTTATTATTCTCAACAACGATTACATTCAGCTTGAAAAGGCTCTCAGTGAAGTAACCTTTTTCTACAAACATTTTGTTCTTACTTATTATAACCTTATCGAATCCAAAAACACCAATTTAAACGGTTCCTAGCAAGATTTCCAATAGAGACCAAGTTCTTCCTAATTTCGAGAACATGAAGGAGGTTGTTCAAAGTCACCACCTTGCTAGAAGTCATTTTCAGAAATATCTTCCCACATCCTTCAATTTTGGCAGTTCCAGCATTTTCCATATAAACCTTCTTTTCGGGACCAACAGAATCATATGTAGTAAACGCTTTCCTAACAACACAAACATGGCGAGTGGCTCCAGAATCAATCCACCGCTCCTTAGAATTTCCCATCAGGTTGCATTCACAAAGCATAACACACAAGTCATCAACATCTTCGTGCTTTTCAACTATATTTTACTGACCCTTCTTCTTGTCTTTCTTCGGAGCACAACAATCTGTAGATATGTGTCTAGCTTTTCCACAGTTGTTGCAATTTTTATTGAACCGCTTCTTGCTTGGGTTGTTTTTCAGTTCAGAAGTGTACTTCCTCTTTCTCTTATTTTGAGAAATATCATTAATAATATTTTCTCTCATTATCGTTGAGTTTCCACGACCTTTATTTCAGTAGCTTTATTGTCCTCTTCGATTCTCAACCGAAAAATAATATCTTCAAGGAAATTCTCCTTGCGTTTGTATTTCAAGTAAATTTTGAAATCCTTCCACAAACAAGGCAACTTCTCAATCATCGTTACAACTTGGAATGCTTCATTGATGACAATACCTTCAATAAAATTCTATTAGTAAAATCAATAAATTGATACTTTTAACATCAGCGTTAATTCGACTTATATCCTCAGTAAGGAGATCGTGAATATTTACTAGAAATTTTTGGACTTGGGTAATAAAAGACTTGCTATCCACCATTTTTTAGTCCAAAAATTTAGCGGCAACGAATTTCTTCAACCCGACATCTTCAGTTTTGTATTTTCTTTAAAGCGCAACACACAGTTCTTTTGACGTCTCCACATTACAATAGATGTTATACATATCGTCCTCTAACCCGCTAAGAATGTAATTCTTGCATAGAAAATCAGAATGCTTCCACGCCTCAATCATGAGAAAGCATTCATTCTCTGAAGTTTCATCGGGCAGAACAAGAATATTTTCCTTAATGAACTTCTGTAGACTTAAAAAAGTCAAGTAGAAGAACATCTTCTACCACTACCGCTTGAAATCAATTTTAAATTTTTTTTTTGAGATTTTTACTTGGTGCCAACACCGGTGTTCGGCTTGTCGAAGCATTAGCAGTCACCATCGGAACCATTTGGTTTCCGTTGTCATTCATCATTTTTCTGTAAAAGAATAACACAAACCAACATTTAATAAATATATAAAACTGAAGAAAAAAATCACGTAAATTTTAATCTCCAATGGAGTGGAAAATCATCACGAAGGCTTTTACCTCCAAAACGGAAGTAGAAAAACCGCAAAGGTTTTAGTCTTCAGAACCGCAGGTATAGCACATATACAGAAAATAAAATTTAAATTCCTTAAGCTTGATAGTAAACGGTGTTTGTAAAATAACTTTGGAAAAAACATAATAACACATAAACAGAAATATAAACGAAACAGAAGTTAATCCGAGCCCACTGAATTCACAGTGTTTCCTTAAGGAATTTAACCCCTTCCTAATATCTCAGATTGTGGATTATTTACTCAAAAGATAGAACGAATTACACACTGTTGTAGTGGTACTTCAAACCTTAGTGTTTCAGCAAACACAAAGTTCGATAGCAAATCGCTCTTACTATTGCTTTATTTGAAGTTAAAACAATGCACAAGAAAGGAGGAGAATTCTGAAAATCGTATGAAAAATATGAGAAAATGGACTGGTATTTATAGCTAATATCGAACTCAAACAGAAGAGGTGCAACTCTTCAGAACGGTTATTTATATAAAACGGTCATAACATAAATGCCATAAAATAATTTACGCAACAATAAACTGGAAATTGAAGAGGAACCTTAAATTTTCCGCTACAAAAACAAAAAACAGAAAACGAATAATGGATAACAATTATATTTTCGTTGGATTTAATATTAATTTTCCGTTTACAAAAAAAAGTATTTAATAACATTTATGTAAGCTAAAGTCAAGTGAACGACGACGACGGCGCGAGGCGTGTCTTATTCTTAACTCTTTAAGAGCTAGAAGAAGAGCAATTATATATAGGGGAAAAGGCCGAAGTTTTCCCTATACAATCGAAAATTAGTCACATTTATACATGTTTCTACTTTCGGTCTAAATATACGCCTATCGTTAAGAAAGTAGACAAATCCTCCCTAACTCTAACGGTTGTCCATGACTCAGCACCTAAAATGACATGTTGGACCCCATGTTACTATTTATTTTTAATCTGTAATAATAAATAATTAAACCCATTAAAATTAGTCTTTTCCTTCTCTAACAACATACCACCATTACTGCAAATTAAAGGTTTTTGTCCTGCACCACAAAATTATTTCATAAATTTCCATCATTACGAGTCAATGTGCGAACCACCACTCCAGCCGTCTTCCACCAAGAAAATACCCCATCTTCTCTCCGCCTAGAAACTATCAACAATAACTCACGGGAAATACCCACCAAAATGTTTCACTAAAATCCATCTCTTTAAACACTACCAGTCACTCATCAGAAAATCACCTCTCTTTTCTTCTATTTCTCGCTCCTCTTTACTGGTCATAGCCGCTCAGTAACGCTCCTTTTCACAAAGAAGAAGAAGTGCTAGATCCAGAAGAAAGAAATTCTACATAAAACTCCCATTTACGATGACCTCCTGTTGTCTTTAAAATTTCACCCAACGAAAAAAAAAATTTTTGCTAAAAAATTTCTTTACTGCTTGAACATATCAGAACAAGTAAAATCTTGGCGGAAGAATCTTTTTCGCAAACAGAGAAGAATCAATCGAGTGAGAATCGTTTCGAAAATTTATTTTTTACTGAATATAATAAAGAATCTAACATTGGAATGATGAAACTATTCAAAACTGCAATTTATTATTTAAATTAGAATTGGTTAAATCTTTGTGCCTTGAATTTAGAAAGTTAGAGAAGGAGAAGACTAATTTTAGTGGTTTAGTTATTTATTATTACAGATGGAGAATAAATAGTGACATGGAGTCCACGTTGTTATTTTAGTTGCTGAGTCATGAATAACCGTTAGGGTTAGTGTCGATTTTGTCTACTTTCTAAACGGTACCCGGATATCTGGACGGAAAGTAGAAACGGATATAAGCGTGACTAATTTTCGATAGTATAAAGACAATTTTAACCTTTTTCCCTTATATATATATCCATTAAAAACTTTTTTGTCTTCCAATATGATGCAGTATCCCTTTATCAAGGAAAAAAATCTCAAATGAAAGTCAAATCATTCATTTTCCCCTATTTCGTATTCACTCTCTTTTAAACTTTAGAAACCCAACGGATAGTTTTGAGCAGTTACGTTGACTGTTTCCTGATCTCCATTGCTTTCTATTCTGATCCAATATAAAGATTCGCCGGGAAAAGATATAAGCACAACCACACAAGTTATCCTTCGTGCAAAAGATATCCACGACATTCTTAAAGTTGTGTTTCTTGAACACATATTTTTCTTTATTTTATTTTAATTGTGGACACTGCACGCATTTTATTAGACAAAGAAAATGAACATAACTATAAAAAGAAAAAAGAGAAAAAAGTTTGTTAATCTGTTACTAAATTGCTTATAGCTAACAATTTTTTTAATAATATATAGTTAATCGGACTGTATGTATATAATTAACTATAAAATTTATCTGTCACCATTTTCTTAGCTACAGAATTTATCTATCACCAATTTTTGCTTTTCTTTTTTTTTTTTTTTGGGTATTGTAAGTACTGCATTAATCATGCAAATTGAGTAGTTTAATCTTAAACCGTGAGGAATGACTTCAAGCTGTCCAGCATGCAGTATTGCTTTATGGAAATAATGGAGAAATATATAAGAGGAGTGACGTGCCTAATAATAAAGGCTAAGTTGCCCAAAAATTGATTGACGAGACATTTTTGCCCTCTCCTTTTTAAAACTCTGGTTTGCTCTTAGGAGTCATTTGATTGATTGCATTAGTATAATTAATCCCAAAACGAAATCTTACATAACATAACTAATGCGACATTTTCATTTTGTTGGTTCCTTAAGGAAAATAATCGCTGCTGAACTACATCAGTATATGCTTGGCTGCATAAGAAAAAATAATAACCGCATAACAAAAGTGTTTGGTTAGCAATATTATCTACATTAAGTTTTGCAAGATTAATTTATGTATTGTTGTTTGGTTGGCGACATTAGAATATAACTTATCTGCATCAGGTTTTGCTAGATTGACCTTGCGTATTATTCTGTGCAGCATCGAATACAAAATAAGAATGTATATTAGTGATGATAGGCTATAATTGTGTATATTAGTCGTTTATTACACTATACTTTACTGTACTTTAGTTGAGTTTGCACTTTAATCGCTAGTGTTTTGCACTAACAGTGTGTTTTATACTTTGTAGGAGTGATTTCGAGTTATATAGATGTTATAGAATGAAATTAAGTGATTTGGAACTTTGAAGTCTGAGTAAGAACTCAAGAAGTTAAGCCAGAATCAGGTTCGGGGGTCAAATTTGATAATTAAGTACGAACGAAGACTCGAGGAGGCATATTATGCACTCTCTAATAAAATAGACATAACCTTTTGCTGAGAACTCCATTTGGGCTCCTTAATATGTGGTTGGAAAGCTAATCAAAGGCAACAACTTTCATGTTTTACGATTTTCTAAATTTTCAAACGAAACAGGGTGAAAAATGCGATAGTAAGTTCACCGCGATCGTCACTATGGTCCGCGCCGCGGTTTGAGGTAGTGCCTTCCGCGGTCATCACCGCGATCCACGCTGCGGCTGCGGTAGTCCATACGTGAAATATTGTCCTTTTTCACATGGGAGAAGGTATAATTATTTGGGCCCGACCATACTTGGTATATATATATGGAAAAACGATATTTTTGACAGATATTTGACCTAAGGAGGCAGAGACACAATAAGAGCAAGGCGGAGAATTCATCAACTAGTTTTACCTTCCTCTAAGGTTTTGGTGAAACCCATTGGTGATGAATTGGTTGTATATTAATATAGTTTTGAGTTGGTTGTTAATCTCTATTTTGTTCAACTACGTTTTGATTTTGGTTAACTGAAAGGATCCTCAATTAGTCGTTCCTATTTATTATGTATCTGCTTGAGAGAGAGTGCAAATTTAGGTAGTTGTTTGAACAACATCACTCCCGGAGTAAAGGCGAGAATCATAACCGAGGGTTTAGAGGTTAGAACAGATATAACGATACCTCGGGTGCGATCTAAGTGAACTGTAATGTGAATATAGCTAGCGTAGCTTGAGAGAGTGCCTCTAATAAATTAATATAATTGCTTGAGAGAGATTTATGATAGCTAGAGAGTTCATGTTGATAGTGGCAACTAAGTCAAAGCTATAAGAAACATACAACAAATGAAATCAACAACGGGGGAAACCATTACCTTAGACCTTTATTCCAATTGTTTACAATTCAAGCATAGTTAGTTTTCAGTTGTTCATTTATTTTCAATCTTGTCTTCTTAGTGGCATTAAACAGATACAGCTAAGCCTTTGTTCTCTGTTGGTTCGACTCTAGGCATAAATACTCAGATTATATTTGCAACGACCGCTTATCCTTTTTAGGACTAGAGCTGGGCGTGATCAAATTTTGGCGCCGTTGCCTGGGAGCTGACAATGTAGTTGTAGTTGTATATATTGTTAGGGTTCAAATTTGAACTTTTATTTTATTTTTAATTTTTTTATATAATTGTTTATTTGAGAAACATGACGTCTTTGAATTATGGAGTTTAGGTGTAGATAATTCTTCTATTGATCTCCATATATATATATTGTTAAGAAAACAACCCATGGAAAAATTTTTAAAATGTTCCTAAGAGCGAGTTATGTACACCAACTCAATCTTATTTGTGGAATATCTGTGATGTGTGTGGTGGTAAAAATGGTCACCTTCATGATTGTGCTTATATTTCTTATTTTCCCCAACCCCTTACTATGATAGTTCTACCTTTTCTTGTGAAGTTAATAAGAACAAAGAACCTGGGAATGTAGACCTGAAGGAGATGAACGATATGTTAAAGTGCCTTCGGAAATAAAATAATGAAAAACAATTGCATATATAAAGGCAAAGAGGCAAATATTCGCAAGTTGGAGGCTCAATTGAGTCAAGTGGTTAGAGCTTTTAATGCTCAACAAGCCAACATTGAGGATAGTAGCCAAGAAGAGCATGAATTTGAGGTGTTAATTGGGGAGGTCAGAGTAGAACGTCAACAACCTATCCAACCACAATTTGAAGATGTTAATGTTGAAGAAATGAGAGTAGAGCCAGCCAAGCACTTTGAGGATATAAATTTTGTTGACTCTAGTATCATTGATAATGAGGATGTTGAAAATCCTAAAGTTCATATGTTTGAGCGCATTGGTCCACACTCCAAGAATTTTTCAACATTATATTTGGATGATGATATGGAAATAGATTTATCCGAACCAATCAAAGAGTCAAGGAATGAGGATCAAGGTGCATATATTCTAGAATTCTTCTTGCCAGAAAGTCAGGATTACATACATCATACATAGATCAAGGAGTGCAGCATACTGCATTATTTCCTTGTGCCAGTTAGATTCATTCCACCGGTCCATGACCATAATCATAAGCTTGAATCAAAACTTGGGGTTCAGTGCATTGCATTTGATGCCCATAGCTTGCCATGTGTGTTTGGAAAGCGAAATAATAGTGTTGTTCAGTCTAGAAAATGATATAGGCATTTTCTCGTTGAGCGAGATATAGTTTACCCACCTAATTGTTATGTATCGTAGTTAATCCCTTTGAGCCTATAATCCTTTTTCTTTGGCAACCACCTTAAAAGCCTTACCCATTCGTTTGAATTAACCATCTATTTGAACCTTTTCACCTCTCATGAGCACTTGAATTGTTATGAATTTTATTAAATTTAAAGTGTGGGGTGGTTGGGTTGGCTTTTGAGTGGAACTAAATGAATAAGGAGAAAGATGAACTGTTTTGAAAAAGGAAGAGCTACTTGAATTGAAAAAAAATAGTTGGATTGTTGTGAAAAAAATTTAAAAAAATAAAACGATTCCTTGGTAAGTGGTGACTCTTGAAATAAGTGTGCTTAAAAAGAATGGAGTAATTTACATTGATGTGAAGGTTGAATTTTGGTTTGACATAAGTATGGGGTTTAAATGTTAAAATGTATGTATTAAAGTACTTAGGGAGGTGTAGTCACTCTTATATCTAAACGTATCCTACCCGTCCCGTATCCTACATTACAAACAAATAAGTCCTAATTGATCCAAGATTGAATGAGCTCGATTAGTGGAGTATCACATTACAGGCAAGCTTATGGTGCATCTTTTGTTGCATATGAATGTTATTTCTGAGAGATAGTGAATTCTTTCTATCTTGAGTTACTAAGTGTCCTTAAATTTTATTGCGTGGAACTACTCTCTTGTGTTATGTAAGGGCACTTGATTCATGAAGAAAAGGTAATGTCAGTGACCTCTATGTTAGAGTAAGTAGGTGAGTTGTGAATAATGTGTGGTACTTGTGAGTCAAATCTTGATGTGAAGATGTTACGTTTTTGTGCTTGGTGAATATTCTTGGTGTGATGATCTAGGAAAATTGCTTAAAAAGGCCGTGTCTATAAAGTTTAGTTTTATTGCTCGAGGACGAGCAATGGTTTAAGTGTGGGGTATTGATGATTGACTATAATTGTGAATTTTAATCGATTATTACACTCTAATTTACTATACTTTAATTGAGTTTGTGCTTTAATCGCTAGTGTTTTGCACTAACAGTGTGTTTTATGCTTTGTAAGAGTGATTTCAAGCTATATAGATGTTATAGAATGAAATTAAGTGATTTGAAACTTTGAAGTCCGAGTAAGAGCTCAAGAAATTAAGCCGGAATCGGGTTCGGGGGTCAGATTTGATAATTAAGTACAAACGAAGACTCGAGGAGGCATATTTTGCACTTTCTAATAAAATAGACGTAACTTTTTGCTCAGAACTCCATTTGGGCTCCAAAACATATGGTTGGAAAGCTAGCTCAAAGGCTACAACTTTCATGTTTTACGTTTTTCTAAATTCCAAATGAAACAGGGTGAAAATGCAATAGTAAGTTCACCGCGGTCATCACTATGGTCCGCGCCATGGTTTGAGGCAGTGCCTTCCGCAGTCGTCACTGCGATCCACGTCGCGGCTGCGGCAGTCCAGACGTGAAATATTATTCTCTTTCACATAGGAGAAGGTATAATTGTATGGGCCCGACTCTAGTTGCTATATAATTATATATACATGGAAAAATGATATTTTTGAGGGTTGGACATATTTTTGACACATATTTGACCTAAGGAGGCAGAGACACAATAAGAGCAAGGCGGGGAATTCTTCAACAAGTTTTTTCTTCCTATTTTTATTTTTCATTGTTGGTTATGACTTTTGATATTGTAGTTTTACATACTATTATGAATAGCTAATTTATTATCTAAGGTTTTGGTGAAACCCGTTTGTGATAAATTGGTTATTATATTAATATAGTTTTGATTTGGTTGTTCATCTCTATTTGTTCAACTACATTCTGATTTTGGTTAATTGAAAGGATCATCAATTAGTCGTTCCTTTTTATTATGTATATGCCTGAGAGAGAATGCATATTTAGGTAGTTGTTTGAACAACATCACTCCCAGAGTATAGGCGAGAGTCAAAATCGAGGGTTTAGAGGTTGGATTAGAGATAAACCTCAGATGCAATCTAAGTGAACTGTAATGTGAATCTAGCTAGCGTAGCTTGAGAGAGTGCGTCTAGTAAATTGTCATAATTGCTTGAGAGAGATTTATGACAGCTGGAGAGTTCATGATTGATAGAGGCAACTAAGTCAAAGCTATAAGAATCATGCAACTAGCGAAATCAACAACGGGGAAATCATTGCCTTAGACCTTTATTCCAATTGTTTACAATTTAAGCATAGTTAGTTTCAGCTGTTCATTTATTTTCAATCTTGTGTTATTAGTGATATTAAACAGATACAACTAAGCCTTAATTCTCTGTGGGTTCGACTCTAGGCATAAATACCCAGATTATATTTGCAACGACTGCTGATCCTTTTTAGAACTAGAGTTGAGCGTGATCAATTAGCAATACAAAGATGAATCTATTTCAAGATGCAAATGCCCTCAAATGCAGAGGCAAATGCAATGTTTCGGTACCGGATTTAATGGAATTTGTGTAAAAATTTCTTAATATTGTAATATATTGCAATATAATTCATAATTTTAAAAATACAATGAATTCAATGCTAAAAATCTTAATGTTTAATCCCATAAAACATACATTTATACCTATATTACAATTCATTTATAATAATTAACTATGACATCCTTCATTAATATAAATAATTCTTATATTATAACAATAATCCCTTCATTATTATTCATCGCATAAATAATTCTTATACTATAATCCATGTTAGCTATTATGTGAATCAGATCCATAGTGTCACGAGAATATTGCTACGAATCTATGAAAAATTAAAAGTTGGTTGTCAAATAAAGCATCATCCCGTAATAAGATCAATTCTTTAATTTTTATCTAACAAAATTTGTCGGTATTATCATCATTATTATGAAAAGTAATATTGTGATATTTTTGAGAACAGCTCCTTAGTCTAACTTTATGTCTATTATGGCCTAAAGCTTGTTTTTTCGAAGGTTTTTGCGTGCTTACGTCTCCCAAATAATCCAATAACCATAAATTATTAGTGGACAAATGATAAACTTCACGCCTCTATCTCAGCTGAGAACTACGTTGTCAGTATGTGAGTAAAGAAACAGTATTATTCTAAAGTATAAGCTTTTTCGATCTGGCATTAACGTCAGTACTTCAAGTTCTTTAAAATAATGCAACACTAGTAAACGATGATAAGTAATATTTCATATTAACAAAAATAAAGATAATCAAACTTTTATAATGAAGTTTTAAGTTTTGCAAATTTTTATGCTATAATGCAAAGCTTGTTATGAGGATATAGAAAGCCTAAACTGAGTTGGATACGTAAACATAAAAAGAAAGCATCTGAATCATACTTGGAACAAAAAAAATAAAATTAATTAAGCTTTTCGTTAGCATTGACATTTGATAATATTTCTTTTCTTTGGCAGTTAAAATACGTACATATAAATTAGAAAAAGTGACATGATTTTCGTCCAGCTAATTCCAAGAAAGGAAGACAACAAACAAGAATGAATATTAAAGATTGCTGTTTGCCCAACTTAGGAGCAGCTCAATATAAAGAACAGGTTTCGTTAAATCCCTAAATTACAGCTTTTAACTAAGCAACTTATATTGCGGAAGATTTTTGCTGATCATTATACGAAACGATTAAAGGTGACCTCCGATTCAATTTAGATGAACTAATTTGATTAGATACGAAGTTTTATAAAGAAAAAAAACTTTTAAAATTTATAATCTTAAAAGATTAAGGATTAAAAGCTTTATGGGGTCATAATATTTATGTAGTTATAAAAAGCTTCTCATTAAGGATAAGATGAATAGTTGAAAGTTGAATATTTCCAAAGTTAGAAATATATCATAAATTCTGGAACAGAGTAAAAAGGAAAGGGAAAGAGTACATGTTTGTACCAATCCGATAAATATATAATGTATGTCATTATATACGGTGTTCTTAACTACAGTTAATCAAATAATATTTTAACCTCAATTTGTCACTTACTCATAGCGTTTACCCGTAAAATAATATAACTTAATTTGTTGCGTAATTTATAAACAAGCGAACTACTCTGACCCCAAAATAATGAATAAATTAAATAAAAAATAAGACAACGTTGAAATCAAGAGAAATAGCAAGCAGTCTGGTTCCATGAGCGAGGCTTCCGAAGGCAGAGATTAGAACAATATTAGATAGAAAATAAAGTTATATTATTTAGCTTGAGAATAATGTGTAGCATTAGTTTTTGAGAGATTTTCTGTGTTACAATGATTGTTGAAGTCACTATTCATTGCTATACCTAGGGGTCAAGATCCTAGGATCAAGCCCCACTTAAATGACAACAGAGGGGGACTACTGATAAATATGTAATGGCAAGCCATGAATGCGCACCAAAATTCTCTACAATGGTTGCATATTTAATACCTAGTCATATTCTTCATTAAATGCCAACTGTTGAAACATTCATTTGCTTCCATTGATCGCGTTCCCTTAGGGATCTTACCGGTACTAGTTGAAGTTATTATCCTTGATCTTGATTTCTATTCGATTTATCTTCTGCTTGCCTCCGGTTCTATGTTTCACGCAATCACCCGAACAATTAATATAAACTAATTTTATCCTATACAGATAGCCCCTACTTTCTGGGGGTATATCTTTGTATCTTTAGGATGTTGGTGAAAATTTTATTTCTTTGAAAATTTTTTTTTGAACCCTTCTGAACAGTTTATAACGCTTGATAAAGCACATGTCTCCTCGTATTTCATAGTATAAACACGTATTACCCCACAATATAGCAATATTTCTGCCAGTTCTCGAGGTAATCATCCATGATTTTAGCCGATTACACCTTTACTTATACGCCTCATTCTTCTTCTTTTACTTCCAACAACTTCATAAGCTTTCTTAACCTCTTTGAATTTAACTTCCTTCTGCTTTCATCTTTCTTTGATCTTCTTCAAAAAGATCTATCATCTTTTTATTACTATGCCTCCCCCCCCCCCCCCCCGCTAAATCTATCAAGAACTTTGGTTTTTTTTTCAGTGGAAGTCTGAAGAGGAGAAAGATATAGAAGTTGATGCTGATGCTGATTCTCCGACGGTGAGCACGATCCTACCTAAACATCTAACACTTCCAAATATTTCAAATAGAAGTTCCTCACTTCACACCTTCGAACTTGGGATGTTGGTAAATATTCTTCTTCTATTCGCTCTTCCAATATTCATAGTGTGAAAGAGGACAGTGAATGCCATACCTTAAGTATTATTTCTTCCGGCCTGTTGGAGCGGGTAGCCTCACTAAGAATGGATTTACGTATGTTTTCACATACCTCTTCATATTGGTCTCATTCTCATTAATCATGGGACTTGAACCCCTGATCTTTGAATTGTGCCATCGGTATCAAGACTCTTAGCACAAGTAGGCCCCTCAGTGTGGCGAACAATGGCTAGTCTTCAGTGGCTATGCTTGGAAACAAGGGAGACTCTCACCCTAGCATATGTAATGAACCTCTACTCCTCTAAAATCTTTCGTGGGGGAGTAATAAACTTCAACAAGAATGGACACCATGCTTTGGTTACCATCATGGATCACGATAATGAACGTGTATTGTTGGAGTGTTTTGTCGTTATTATTACCAGGGATGTCATCCCGGCCACAACTCCATCTTTCCTCGAATCCTGGAACCGCACACGTAAGTTCAAAATCTTTGTATTTCTCTAAAAATAGGTTATTTTTATGTCATTGATAACCTATTTCGTTATTTCAGCTACACCGTAGACACCACCAAGGGTTGAAGGCCTAGACCAACGAGTTCAAAAGATTTTGGACATTACTATGCTAGAAGCTCGCCAGTGGAAGGAGTTGGCCCCGAAATACAAGTGGACGGATAAGAACCATGGTAAACAGACTATTCCTTCTATCCGTCTTTATGCTCAAGAAAAACTGCTAACCTTGCCTTTTGTTTGATTTAGTGCTCTTACATTGTTTTTGTTTCCTGGCATGAGGAGGATAAATTGGCTGATCCATAGGGGCTATGAGATTGTTGCAGGAGGCTCTCACCTGGACTGGTGCCCTTGGGTCATCTTTCAATGCAAGCAATTTTTCTTTTTAGAGTCCTGGTCTAGAGAATAAGCAACAAAAAAGGCAGTGTTCTTCCTCGGTCAGGGGTAAAAATAAGAAAGTGAAGAAAATCACGTCGAAGACAGCTGCAACCACTATGGTTATTAACGATATAGGGAAGATAATGAAGAAGAGGCTTCCCTTTAAAGGAGATAATGATATTCATTTTCTCAATATAAGACTCAACATGGAGCGCGTAAAACCCGAAGCGAGGGCGAGGTCCAAGCTCTCTAGGAGAAATGGATTTAGTAGAGAATGTTTCTTCCTTTTCGCTCCTAGTTGTCACTCCCGATCCAATAAGGTCAGATCTCGAGCCTCTTATGCCTTTGGTTAGTGAGAAACCAACAAATAGCATTGTCTCTGTCGTAGTTGCTTCTCAGCCTATAACACTACCAGCTTCATCTCCCTCTATTCAAATTATGCCTTCATCATTAACAACTACTATATCTACTCCCCCCACTAAGACACCTGAGAGGAAGATGTCCCACCTCCCTAGCCTCTTGTCCATAGGAATTTGGGGCACAACTATTCACCCCCTTCTACAAACCCCCAAGGGAGGAGGAACGTCTCTCTCTCTCTCTCTCTTCTCTCTCTCTCTCTCTCTCCCTCTCTCTCTCTCTCTCTCTCTCTCTCTCTCTCTCTCTCTCTCTCTCTCGATCTCATAGGAATGCCACATGCTTACCAGGCTGGTGGACTTGCCATTTATCTAAAGCCGCTTGCTTCAGAAAAAGATAAGGAGAAAATAAACTTTCTTTCGGGGGAGTGTTTATTGGATAATGCCATGCACAATGCAGCAATGGTACTGTACTTGTTCTTTTATTTGTTGTTTCTACTTGACTTGTTATAACATGGTTTCTAAATTTTGTATTTGCTTCGTAGGCCACCTTCCTCATTTCTGAGGGCCTTTCGATATTGGTCCTCGCTAAAGAGGGACTTATGTTCAAGCGGGATCACCTATTGGTCGAGAGGGACCATATTGTTGTGCTCCTCTTGGTGCTAGAGGCGAAGGCTACTGAAGCATCCAAGCTTGAGGCCCAATAGCAATAGAGTGAGAAATCAGTGATGGCTAAAAGTCAAGAAGCCACCCAGCTACATGCACAACATCGAGATGTAAAGCCTAGGTGGATTGAGTATCAAGATGATGCTCTTGCTGCTACCGAGCACGAGTCTGCCTCTATCTAACCAGCAAATAATTTGGAGGTGGCTTTGAACTCTAAAGCTCAAGAGGCTGCCGCTGCCGAGGAGAAGTGATCCCCGATGGAAGATAGGTATAAGAAGATCATTGAATAAGATAAGGTCCACATAACCATAATCCATGATCTCCATAGCCTCAGCGCCATGATATATGAGAAGGATGGCCTTTTGGCTGAGGTTGATAGGCTTAAAGCAAAACTTCGACAACAATGAAATTCCTTCATTATTGAAAAAAACACACTTATGTACTACATAAAAGAGAAAACCTTGAAAGTGTCCAAAGCAAGCGTTATTGATATCGACAATGAGATCGCCAAGGCCCGAACATTGGAGTTAACTATTCGAGAGCATCTCTCGACTCGGCCTGATGAACTAAATCTTCTAGTTCCGGTTCCGAGTTCTCAGAAATCGAGGAGAAGCTTGAAGAGAATAATGATGAAGTCTAAGATCCTTCATCGGTGGTAGATCCACCCGCTTCTCTGGGGGCTATAGATTCCTTTCTTCCCCTGAGTTTTGGTGATGACGAAATTTTAGAATTTTTGCTTTCTTTCCTTTTATTTTTTTCTTTTGAATTTTTGTACTTATGTTGTTTGGCATGTTTGTTCAATAAAAAGGACATTTTTTTCATGCCCCGAACCTAGGGATGAGACAAACTTGGGATCAGAGCAGTTCTGTCCTAGGGTGCCTACAAGCTGTGCCTAGTAGAGTCTTGTTTATAGATGTGTTGTGCACCACATTATATAAGCAGGGGACTACATGTCATTTAGGAGTTGGTTATGTTTCTTTCAAATCTAAATCGTGCTATAGAATTGAGTTATAAGAAATTTGAGTTAAACTTACATATTGGTATTTGCATGCACATATGACATTTATTAGGAAGTCTACGACTAACCAGAGAAGAGATACATCAGCAGAAGAGATATTTGCATGAGCTAGCAGCTTTTCGACTCCGAGATATAGCCGTCCTTTGGTACAAGGCATGGGAGAGGTCCATGGGACGTGATGCACCTCCAGCTAATTGGGAGACTTTTTCAGACACCTTCCTTGGCCAGTATTTATCGTGAGAGATCCGGAAAGCTCGGTTCGATCATTTTCTAGCCCTTAAGTAGAGAAATATGATCAAGAGTATAGTCGCCATTTTGACTCAGTGGCCAGATTTTCACCATCCACAGTTGCTACTATGCGGGACAGGATTCACACGTTTATTGCAGGGTTAGCCCCAGAGTTGACCAAGGCATGTGCCACCCCTGCATTGTAGGATAGTATGGATATGTCTTGGATATAAGCATTCGCCCAGAATATAGAAAGAGGTAGGCGACGACAGTAGGGTACAGAGAGGAATAAGCAAGGGCAGCGTAAAAGAATAAGATTCAGCAAGTCTCAAAAGCAGTCTTAGGGTAGTTATAGGACCAGTACTCCGGACGACCACCTAGGCCTCCACCACCTCAGTTACAGGGTCACAGGTATGACCACTATACTCAGTCAGGACCAGATGAGAGCTCAAGGGCGTCTAGTTTACATCGATAACGAGGTTTAGGGTAGGCATGGTCATTTCCACCGTGGTGTGACATCTGTGGTAGAGGAAACTTGGGCCAATGCTGACCAGATTCTGATGTTATTTATGCATTTCGGCATCCATAGCATATGAGGCGAGATTTCCCAAATAGAGTTTCTGGGGGAATGGTAGAACCACCATGTTCAACAACAAGATCATCTATGTCCGTGCATCTTTCAGGGTGTGAGTCCTAATCTTCGACTAGTAGGGGTCGAGGCAGAGGTAGAGGTTCCAATTCAAGTAGTAATCAGAACCGTATTTATGCTTTATCGTGTCGACATGACCAGGAGTATTCCTAGACGTTGTGACAGGTATATTGACCATTTTCTCTCATGATGCATAAGCCTTGATAGACCTAGGATTTACTTTATCTTATATCACCCCATTTGTCGTAGGGAAGTTTGGTATAGTGCCTGAAATGCTAAGTGATCCTTTTACGGTAACTACACCGGTCAGAGAATCGATTATTTCTTGACACCGAGATTATACACTGCTAGTTTGCAATCGTCAAACCTCAGCTGATCTAGTTGAGCTAGAGATGTTGGATTTTGATGCTATCATGGGCATGGACGGATTGGCAGCTTGCTACGCCACAATTGATTGTCGAGCAAGGGCAGCCAAATTTCATTTTTTAGGTGAGCTGGTCCTTGAATAGGTAGGTAATACAGTGACGCCTAGAGGTAGGTTTATTTCCTATCTGAAGGCGAGGAAAATGATTGCAGAAGGGTGCATTTATCATATGGTGCGAGTTAGAGATGCAGATGCTGATATACCTATACTTCAGTCTATTCCCGTAGTAAAGGATTATGCAAATGTGTTTTCAGATGAGCTTCCACGTATTCCTCCAGAGCGAGAGATTCATTTTATTATCATTTTACTTTCGGGAACTAAACCAATATCCATCCCTCCCTATAGAATGGCGCCTGTCGTATGGAAGGAGTGAAAGGAGCAATTAAAAGATTTGCTGGAGAAAGGGTTCATCAGGCGCAGGACATTACCTTTGGGTGCATCGGTAGTTTTTGTACGGAAGAAAAATGGCTCGCTAAGGATGTGTATTGATTGTAGGTAGCTGAACAAGGTAACTATTCAGAATATGTATCCACTACCAAGGATCGATGACTTTTTTGATAAACTGCAAGTGGCTAGATGCTTTTCAAAGATAGATTTGAGGTTGGGGTACCACCAGGTCAGAGTTTGGGTGAAATATATTCCGAAGATTGCCTTGAGGAACCGATATGGGCACTTTGAGTTCCTCGTCATGTCCTTCGGGTTGACGAATGCACCAGTCATTTTTTGATCCATTTTTGATAGTATTTATTGATGATATTCTAGTTTATTCACGTTCAGAAGATGAGCGTCCGGACCACATGCGAGCAGTACTCCAAACCCTCGGTGATCATAATTTGTATGCCAAGTTCTCTAAATGTGAGTTCTGGTTGAAGTCTGAAGAATTTTTAGGGAATATTGTCTCCGACGATGGTATAAAAGTAGACACTCAGAAGAATGAGGCTGTGAAATCTTGGCCCAGACCTACCACTCCAATAAAGGTGTGTAGCTTTCTAGGCTTAGCAGGATACTACCGGAGGTTTGTAGAGGGTTTTTCTTCCATTTTGGCACCATTGACGAAGTTAACGCAGACAGAAACTAAGCTTCAATGGACGGAGTCCTGCGAGCATAGTTTCCAAGAGCTTAAGGACAGGTTGACCTCAGTGCCAATTCTAACACTAGCAAAGGGTCAAAAGGGTAATGCAGTGTATTATGATGCCTCAGGTGTCGGGTTAGGATGTTTCCTGATGCAACATGGGAAGGTAATTGCATATGCTATATGGTAGTTAAGAAAGCACGAGAGAAATTATCCGACCCACAACCTTAAGTTAGCTGCGGTGGTTCATGCACTTAAGATATGGTGGCATTATTTATATAGTGTTCAGGTTGATGTATTTATAGATCATAGAAGCCTACAATATATATTCAAATAGAAAGAGTTAAACTTGCGACAGAGGCAACGGCTTGAGTTATTGAACGATTTTGATGTTAACATTCTCTACCATCCAGAGAAAGCTAATATTGTTGCAGATGCCTTAAGTCGCCGATCTATGGGTAGCTTAGCACGTGTAGAGGCCGAGAAAAGACAATTAATTAGAGAGATTCATCAATTGGTAGTTTGGGGTTTTGGTTAGTGGATTCTGATGATGGTGGAGTTGTACTCCAAAACACTACAAAATATTCTCTCAAGGCTAAAGTCAAGAAAAGGCAGTACGAGGACTTAGAGTTAGTTAGGTTGAGAGAGCAAGTTTCGCAATAAAAGGAGCTATTGTAATAGCTCAAGGGAGATGGGGTTATTCGATACAGGGGTCCTCTATGTGTTCCTGATGTAGGAGGGCTATGAGACACGATTATGTCAGAGGCACATTACTTGTGGTACTCCACTCATCCTGGGTTGACGAAGATGTATCATGACATTAAGGATGTGTATTGGTGGAATGATATGAAGAAGAACATTTCTGAGTTTGTCACCCGGTGTCCTAGTTGCCAGCAGGTGAAGTTAGAGCACCAGAAGACTGGATTGCTAATGCAGACTATAGAGATCCCGACGTGGAAGTGGGAGGCGATAAACATGGACTTTGTCATGGGTTTATCTCGTTCTCATCGTAAGTTTGATTCTATACGGGTGATAGTCGATAGGCTCACGAAATAAGCTCATTTCCTATCAGTAAGATCTACATATACAGCAAAAGATTATACAAATTATTATATTAAGGAGATAGTGCAGTTACATAGAGTACTGGTATCTATTATCTCTGATCGTAGGGCCCAGTATACATCATATTTTTGCAGGTCATTTCAGAGAGGTCTAGGGACTCAGGTGAATCTCAACACAACTTTTCATACACAGACTGATGGACAAGTCGAGGACACAATTCAGATGCTCAAAGATATGTTACGAGCATGTGTGTTAGATTTTAAAAAAGGTTTGGATAAACATCTACCTCTTATCGAGTTTGCATTTAATAACAGTTACCACTCTAGTATCCAGATGGCTCCGCACGAGGCTTGGTATGGGCGTAAGTGCAGATATCCTATAGGGTGGTTTGATGTTGGAGAATCTGGGTTACATGGTCCAGACCTTGTTCAGCAGGCCACAGAGAAGGTAAAGCTTATCCAGGAGCGACTGTTGACAGCTCAGAGTCATCAGAAGTCATATTTTGACGTGCGGTGATGAGACTTAGATTTCGGGGTTAATGATTGGGTGTTCTTAAAGGTATCACCTACGAAGGGCGTAATGATGTTTGGGAAGAAAGGAAAGCCTAGCCCACAGTATATTGGGCCTGATAATATTATTTGGAGATTGGGCCAAGTAGCATATGAGATAGAGTTTCCCTCATAATTGGAGTCTGTCCATCCACTTTTTCATACTTTGTGAGGCAAAGTATTGTTATTTATAGACTTTGGCCATGTGTGGCCTGCATAGTATGTTTTTTGGCTGCGTGCAGGTTGATTTTAGTCTTGTGCATAGAGGAGACTCTAGCAAATATTTTTCAAAGTCTCCAAGAGTAAACATTTGAGGACGAATGTTCCTAAAGGGGGAATGATGTTACACCCTATATTTGCATACGTAAAAGTGTGTCGTAAGCTAAGTTGAAAATATGAGAAAACTAAGTATTTGAAAATGAGAAAATATTTGAAATATGTAAACTAAGTTTATCATGTTACGTCGGAGGATAAAAATATGGAAGATTATGAACAACAATTACAAAGAGGTTTGGAAGGTTCAAAAGCTAAAAGAATGAAAGAAAACAATGTTTCGTCGAAAGTCGTCAAGATAAGAGTGTTATAATATGTACTTTTTGGGGTGGGACTAGGGTTCTTATATGATAAGCAGTTTATGTTGTGAATTAGGTTATTCGTATGATAGTCATGTGTTATGTTTTGAAGTAAAGCGAGTTGTGGAACAAAAGTCGATGAAAGTCATCACAAGTTACATTCATAAGTTTTACTGAAACTTTGGGTCAAATGTGACTGCGGTTTTCTCCCAATATACATAGAGTTATGGGATGTTCCACCCATCGAATTGAATGTATATGAGTCTATTTTCTAATTCATTAAACCGCTTATCAATATGACATCCGAGTAGAGAGATATATGCATTTTTGCAAGACTGCACATGCTGCTAAGTGACGAGTAGGTGTGTCACCTACTAGGTTAAATGAGCCCAAAAAGAGACAAATTCGGGTCAGCCAAAGAGCCCATTTAACGGCTTATCTCTTGTAATATAAACCTCAGTATATATCACAAATAAATAGACCTAAACCTCTGCAAACTTCCTCACAGAAATCACCCACAAACCCTAATTGAATTTCTCTCCCTTTCAAGTTCTAATTGGGGGTAAAACCTAGAGTATGAAGAACCAAGGTAAGGGTTAAGTTATTCAACAAATAAGGTAAGCATACTGCTTTATTAAATCCATTTTGTCTGCTGTAAATTCATGGTAAGTCGTTCTACACTTGTAGGAACTCATGGGGCGGTGATCGGAAGCCGTGAGTTCAAGTTATTCACTTGTAACAGATTGTTTCAGATTGTTTTTGGGCTGCTTTTTCACTACTATTCTGTTGATTTTTGGAGGATGAAGGGTGTGGAGAAACACCATATAGGACTAGGTTGGTGGGCTGGTCGTTTTCCGTAACATTTTCAGGTCGTTTGACACCAATATAGTTTCCTTATTGTGTATGAAGATATTGCTGTGTTGGGCTGTTTGGTAGTATTATAGGGTGTATATAAGGCTGGAAATTAATATTTATATGTTTTTGTTGTTGTTGTTTTTTCTTGTGTTTTTTGTGTTGTCTTGAATTTTGAGGAAGTAAGGATTATAGGGGAATTGCTGGCCGTTTTATACAAAATAAGCTTGTCGTTCGTTGTGCGATAGTTGTACCTTTCACAACTTAACGATATTATAATTAAATTGTTGTAGATCAAGGTGCGAAGAGGTGATTTCAACTTGGTGATTGGAAAGATTGTGATAAGGTATGTTAATTCTAAACCCTTCCTTCATTTAGGTATGATCTCGTAACTACATGTGTTGATGACGAGGCATAACGAGAAGTTCATACTCCCAAATTTATATACATTGTCCTAGTCTCATAAGTTGCACTATTATTCCCTATTGGGGCTTTATATTCAATTGAGTATTGTATTCTATTAGTCAAGAGAGTAGAGGGTCTCTCTCTCTCTCTCTCTCTATATATATATATATATATATATATATATATATATATATATATATATATATATATATATATATATATATATATATATATATATATATATATATATATATATATATATATATATTTACAGTAATACAATATTTTCACCACCATCGAGCTATAGTCGATCGGCAGGCCCCTATTGGGTAACCTCTGATTAGATGGTAAGTCATATATCGAGCCTACTACGGCCGAGCGCCAATAAGCGAGCCCTCAATGTGCGAGATAGAGAGCTTAGTATGGCCGAGCGCCTATGAGCGAGCCTACTATGGCAGACCAATTACACGTTCCGAGCCTTATAGGGCCGGGCATTTATTTTACTTACTATATTGAGAGCGTTGAGTCAGTATCAGCATGCAAGTATATCTCCAGATCATCTTTGACTCCCAGTTACTTTCCGTTGTTATGTTACCAATTCAGTTTCAGCATTCGATTATTTTATTGCCTTCCGTACTCGGTATATTATTTCTTACTAACGTCCCTTTTCTGGGGCATTGCATTTCATGTGTGCAGGTTCAAACAGACAGGCAGGTATACCTCCTCAATAGGTGCAGCCCCAGTTTAGCCATATCGATAAGCTCCACGCCATTCATAGTTTCCAGGTCTAGAGTTCTGTGTACATCTTAGATATATGTTATGGGTAGGTGGGGGCCCTGTTCCGATCATAGTACATCCATCTGTAGAGGTTTGTAGACATATCATGTCAGTTAGTACAGTATGTTGGGCTTGTAGTCCTTATATGTATATTTTGTTGGTTTGTCAGCTGTAGTAGTTATGAAGGCCTTATCGGCCCAGCTTTATATTTATGTATTGTCAGCATTAGTTATGGTCAGTTTTATATTTTGCTTCACAATATTTCTCGCAATATGGCTCCATGGCCAATGTATGCTATTATATGTTGAAAGACCTTTAGTCGCAAGTTAGTACGCAATGTTAGGTGAGGCACCAGGTGCCGGTCTCTCCCCCAGGTTCGGGGCATGACAATTTTGTTTAAGTATTTCACAAAGTTCATTTTCTTTGTGTCGAATTAAGCAAGGATTTGGGTGTGTTTTCTTCCGATAGCCTTTGGGTTCTGGGCATAAAGTCTTCCCAAACCAACCCTTTACTTTGAGGGTTCCTTAAGAAATGGCCCTCTTATGTTTACATTGATATGGAAGAGACTGTCTCATGTTGCATACGACACTAGCATTTGATGTTTTCAGTTAAAATGATAAAACTAGTTCATCATATGCACAAGAAAAAAAGATAAAAATAAATGGGCATCATTTTATTCCTTCTGTCTTCAAAGTGCATAAGCATTTGTTTGCTGAAAAAAAAAGAAATTTGTCAATAAATGTGGCTAACTAGTATATCTTGTTTCTACGGGGCTAGCCATGCAGTCCCCCATCCTGATGAGACATTATTGTTACTGGGTCTCGTAGTCTCGATTTTGTATTAATCATGTTGCCGTATTCCCATACTATTCTCCCCCCCCCCCCCAAATATTTAATTGTGAAGTATGCAAATTGGAACACTGGATGTCTTTCTCCTTTGATGAAAAACACTTGCAAACAGTTGAATAATCTTTGATCTGATAGCAAGCTTCATTTCCCGTTAGGAATTTTGTCATCGAGCCAAAGATTGTTTAATAATCCCATAGTGTCTTGTCATTTCGTTGCCATGTCAATTAAAGGTCTTAGCTATTCTGATGAAGTTTCCTTTGCAGTATTAGTTTCGTTTTTGGCTCGTTGAGAATCTTGCTGAAAGATCAAATTTGGACAAAAACTGGGCGAAGGAAAAAAATGTGAAGCACCTAGTTTCAATATAACCAAGATCCATTAGTGGTAATATATTTTGAGGTTAGTCACACTCAATTTTCTCGGCAATTTGACTTTGTCTTGGTTCTCTAGTTTGTATGACCCTTTTCTAGTGACAGTTGAAACCCGATGCGGGCCTTCCCATGTCGGAGCTAGTTTTCTCGCGTGGAGCTCCCTTTTGTTCTGAATTACTTTCCTCAAAACTAAGTCTCCCACTTAAAGAAAATCATATATTTGCCCTCCGGTTATAGCATCTTTCTATCCTTCGCGTCACGACCCAAATCGGAGTGTCGTAATAGGCACCTAGTACTTTACTCTACCGAGTGCCAATGTAATGTATCTTTCTTATCATACCATCATGGGTAAATGGGATAGAAGGACCATCATGATATAACCAGAATAAAAACATAAGGGAATACTTGACATAGGACGACCCAACATGTAATACAAACTTATACATGTGACATATGGTCCTATAAGACCAAAATAAACACTTTTACACTAAACAAAGGCCAACAACGCCATACAATCTTTCATATACATGACATCTGTCTACAAGTCTCAAATAGTACATTCACATCATAAAGTTCGGGAAATGGCCTCGACATGCCAATAAATACATGTCCAAATCATACTGACAAAATAGACAACTCCGTAGCAAGTGGAGTGCACCAACTCCTTCCACTGGGCTGATAACCAACTAGGAAGAATGTACACCTATCTATCGGGTCCTGCTGGAATGAAACGCAGTGTTCCCAGGCAAAAGGTACATCAGTAAAAATAAAGTACCGAGTATGTAAGGCGGGAAATTATAAGCAAGAACAGCAATGTAAAGAGAGACAGAGTAGATACAACTAGTAACATATGGGTGCCTTTGGGGGATACTGATATGAAATGCATAATACATATATATATATATATATATATATATATATATATATATAGATATATATATATATATATATATATATATATATATATATACATACATAAATCAGTATTGAGTAAAGGTTAAGTCTGCAACATAAACTAGTAGCTTTTTTACGTAAAGTTTGGCATCATCTCTCTTATAACAAGGCCATCCTCAAATACCATATATGAACAACAGCAATAATAAAAAAATAAAAACATGTATGCATCATGTTACAACCTTATCTCCATCACAATATACAACAAAACTTCCCACATACTCTAATCACTTCATACATAAAACGACAACAAAAGTAGTGTCCAGCAACCTAAACATTGTAACAACGAACGACCAGCCAACCACCTTGCCATTTTGTGGTATTTCTAAATACCCTTTATTCTCCTAAACGCCATCAAAACATTATCAAAATAGATAACCCAACAGCAAAATGAAACAACCACAAAACAGTCCCACAAGTTCAATAACTCAAAGTTGATTTTCGATTTACTAAAACATGTTTCAACTTGTGTTTTCTTTCAAAGTAAACAAAAAAACAAATAGTACATAATTAATCCTCTTAATATAAACGAGAAATCAATTCAACTTAAAAACAAGTCTGCAACCAGCCAACAGTGATGCAACAACAAACAGCATACCACTCATTCGAAACTCGCTAAGTCTAGTCTTTATGTTCGAGTTACAACTCGTACATGCATAGATAATCAAAGAAGAAGCATAAACTTACCTTGGACTAAGTAGAAAAATGAAACCTAGTCCTTCTCCATCAAAAATCAGTCCCCCGACACAGCAACATAAAGGAGGAAGAGAAACTAGCAAGTTGTCTGGGGTTTTGGCACTAGAATCACATCGTATCATCAGGAATAACCTAGGGCTTGCGTGGGATTTTTGGTGAGGTTTTTCAGGGGTTCACTCTGGTAATGATCTTAAATATGAGTGAAATAAGTGAGTCAATTATCCCGTAAAATTCCCCTCTTGGCCGACTTAGTTGAGGCCTCTCCTTTTGGCAAGAAGGTGATGCACCTTCTTGTCACCTACCAGCCTGCACAATCTTTCAAATATACGAGTGTCTCGCTACTCTGACATCATATCAACAAACAATTTAATGATTTAGAAACTAGACTTATAGATCTTAAATTTTGTAGGTATATCATCCCCTAATTCAAAGTATACTGGGAGGAAATTTCAGTTACATTAGACCTAATTTCCAACACATTTATGAATGGAACTTGTGATGACCTTTTTCAACTTTTGTTCCACAACTCGCTTGACTTCAAAACATAGCACCAACTATATGACTAAAATAACTCATATTATAATCTCCTTATAATGTTAATGACCCTAGTATTACACATAAAGGTAGATGGCAAAACATTATAACTTGTCGACTTTCGACGAAACTTGTTTTCTTCAATTTGTTTAGATTCTAAGCCTTAAAACACTCTTGCTACTTGGTAGCAATGATCTTAAATATTTCTAACCTCCATGTTAATATTATGAACTATCTTTGTATACTTTTCAAAGATGATTCCATTTCTAGTATTACATTAATTGACTTATGATGTACTCTTATATACGAAAACATGGGGTGTAACATCACTCTCCCCTCTGAAACATTCATCCTCAAATGTTGACTAGTGCGCTTATCAGTCTCATAACCTGTAGCTCTTACCAATATTTTAATATTTTTGTTGACATCTAGAAAACTATTCTACAAATAATCAAAAGTCAAGGGTATTCCCCCGTTTAGGCCTCTTTCTCATACCACAACTTATAGTCGGAATTCTTCCAATCTCGTATCCATTTCAACCTTCTATCATGCAGCCTGTATTTGCACCTATGTGACTCTTCTCTCCTATTTCCTTCAATTTTTAGACGATATTTAGGCCTCTCTTTGTGAATATATATAGAACTATGGCAAGTAGTCCCTCTAGGAATCTATAGGTGTACTAAAGTCCTTCACTTGGCACTTTTAACGAATTTGCGAGTATTGTTATATCTTGTATCATAGCCTTGTATACATATCCTTATGGCTTTACTACATCTAGGTAGGTTGTACTATACCATAACACATACTTTAGTTTATTATTACTGAGGTTTGCTACCCAACTCCGGGTTACTCTCTCGTTGCTTATCATATATGTATAAATCTAAGTCCTTTAGTGCTTCTTCATTACTATTCATCTTAAGAATAACAAACAAATCTCATCTCATACTTTGGAACTTGTAAACAATCTATTGCTGATTAACCTTAATGTTGATTTATAATTTATCATTCATCACCTGAAACCTCTTTTGTAATACATGTCGTTAGGGATCACGTTGCATCGGGGAACATCTGAAGTTATTTTCCTGATCCACCTAGGGACAACACAATACTTCATTAACCGAATTTCATGGAATCTAATATGATTAATCTTACGGGGGTAAACTAATCCCATGAAATTCATGAAGTCCTTTTCTCGTTGAATCATTACCCAATCAAAGGCCCAAACGACATTCACTTTATCAATCATAATTACATCCTTATTATACTACCAGGCAATATTCATTCTCTTCTAAGTGCACCTAGTCTTAGACTCCTCTGAGTTGATTCAGGTTGTACCAAGATTTCAATAACTAACGGAAGCCATCAACTCTCTTGTTTTGATGAGTTTAATCCTGAGGACTTACATATTATTTTCGCCTTCTTACTTGTCTTTTCTTGTACTTACTCCTATCTACCTAAAGTGTTGTCACTCTATGATACTTTAGCTTGCGACCTATATATATATATATATATATATATATATATATATATATATATATATATATATATATATATATATATATTTATTTATACTATTCGCAACCTTCTTTAAACTTTCTAGCACCACAGATTTCCTTTCATGCCTTCTTAGTTGTCTTTAAATGCAAGCATTTACTTTTCTTGGTCATTCTGCAACTTGTTGCATGAATACTTGGATTGTCTTATTGCCCGCGAATACTATCATTTTCTGTACTTCATATGATCTCAAACATCTCATATGATTTTTTCCCCATTCATTTGCCACGATAGGTGCCACTTTCTTATGAAATGTATACCATACTGTAGTGAGAATGTTGTTACAAGATCATTTTATCTTTAGGTCACTATGCTTAGATTGAAGCCATCTTCCTTATTTCCTCAGCTAGTCTTTCGTTGTAGTACTTAGGGGAGACCTTCCGAATCTTGTAAGTTTGCAAACTTATTACATCGTATATCTTACAAAATTTTTGATGTTCTTGATCTCCTATTATTATCCTTAGTTACTTACCTCTACACTGTTGTGCTCATAGAGTTGCTTTTGAACTAAAATGTTGATTGTCTTCCTAGTGGTACTCTCTATTATTTCAATAACACTTATATGGTATCTTTAACTACCACAACTCCTATCTGAATATTTCTCAAGGATCACGATGACATATCTGCGAGACTGAATTCCCTATGTTGGGGTTCACTACATTTATCTTGCATGATATATTGATTTGTCTGTGACCTCTTGTCTAGCCATAACCGGGCTCTTCCTGAATCAATTGTTAATTAATCGTTGGTGTTCATTGACACTTATGTATCTGTAACATCTGGTGTAGGAACCCTTACTCCTCTCCCCGCCATCATGGTGTGTAGTTATATCATATATGTAGGATCTGAATAAATGCAATCTCGTTGCTTTTGCCATTTTGCCGGATTCTTCCTTTACTATTCAATAGTTAACTTTTTAGCTTTGGTATCTTGTCACGTCTTTACTAACATGTTACTCTTTGCGGTAACCTTTTTGTACCAAGGATAATTGAGTTTCTTACGCACAAGAGTGACACCTGGTGAACTGGCATGCTTAGTCGCTTAAGCTTTTCTTTGCTCACAGTGCTCGTTTTAGCGAAGCATCTTCCGGAATGACCTTTAAAGGTTATTTTTCTGTTGTCCATTCTATTAGCACCGGAACACAATTTATAAATTTCTCATGATGCCGACTATTATCAAATCATTCGATCCCTATTCATGTTCAGTTTATCTTGTCTACCAGCCGATACTGAGTTTTATTACTCTGGGGTTCTAACGTAGCATTTTGGTAATCACATTCTTGTCACCAACTTATTTCTCAAAATGAGGATATGACTTTATGGCTTATAGTCGTTTATATTTGAAGAATGTCTCCTCCCATCTTTTCCTTCAGTTGATTGTAGATTCTGTCATCATGTCATATTTTGATTTACTTTTATCACGCATTTATCACAACTTACTCATAATGCTTTATTTACTCCTTATTATTCCCCGACTAATATTTATGTCTATCACTTTATTCTGAAAACTTCAACAAATTTTTTTTTAAATTTTAGCTCCCCTTGCTTCATCTCACTGGCTCTTCAAGATACCTAAAATTCTCTCTCTTTCTCTCTCTCTCTCTCTCTCTCTCTCTCTCTCTCTCTCTCTCTCTCTCTCTCTCTCTCTCTCTCTCTCTCTCTCTCTCTTTTACTAGGGGCGTGAGTTATACTAAGGTAAATATTTATCCCTTCTAGGATTTCACTGCCTAGCTTCTGAAAGTTTTGAACATTCTAGTATTCATATATGATTGCACTATTCTAGAGTGCACCATCTAGGTGTCTTATATGGAGATCTGTTACCACATTATCACTATCCTTCATAAATGTTAGCTAATGATAACATTCCATCCCCTAATTCGGGTTACTCTAACCCAAGCTGGATCCTTATATCCCATCTTTCTTTTAAACTACATATATTAGCCCCATAGGTGATAACTAAGATGGTTGTTTCCCAATTATATATATCTCTGTTACTGTTGAAAGGAACTCAAAATGCTTATAATTCTCTGCATGAATTATAAATACTGATAATCTCACTAACTAGATACCTCGTACCCCTCTTCACGTTACTTCTTTTACTTGTTTTAAATTGTATGTACCTTCTAATTCTCTCATTTCTTTTTACCATATGGGTGGATAGATAATCATGCCTTAGGGATCATTATCAAGAAGCTTACACGTCTTAGTACACACGTTATTTGGTGAAGACCTCAAATTTACTCATCATAAGCTTAATGCAAAATCAAGTTCCTCTGACTCAACTTTTCTACAACAACATTCAATCTCGTACTCACCATCTTATTTTTAGATGTAGGTTTCATTGTATTATAACTAAAATAGAATTTAGAAGTTTGAATTCTTACAACTGAGCTCTACCACACGATCTAGAGTAAAAATAAAGAGTGACAATCCTAAGCTCCATATAGCCTCGTGCTTATATGTGGTATGCACAACAAACCTATAAACAAGACTCTACTAGATACGGCTCATAGACTCCCTAGGACAGAACTGCTCTAATAAGACTTTTGTCATAACCTAAATAAGAGGGACGAGACAAGCACCCAGTACTTTACTCTACCGAGTACCAACGTAATGTATCTTTCTTATCATGCCATCATGGGTAAATGGGCCGAAAGGACCGTCATGATATAACCAGAATAAAACATAAGGAGATACCTAACATAGGACGACCCAATATGTAATACTAACTTATACATGTGACATATAATCCTATAAGACCAAAATAAATACTTGTACATTGTACATAGGCCGACAAGGACATAAAATCTTTCATATAAATAAAATCTATCTATAAGCCTCTAAGGGTACATACACATCATAAAGGTCAAGACAGGGTCCCATCATACCAATCAATACATTTCTAAATCATACTGACCAAATAGACAATTCTAGAGCAAGTGTGTGCACCAACAACTTCTACTGAACCGATATAGTACTAGGAGGAATGTAAATCTGTCTATCGGAACCTACAAGCATGAAACGTAGCATCCCCAGGCAAAAACGACATTAGTATGAACAAAGTACCGAGTATGTAAAGCGGAAAAGCATAAACAAGAAAAGTAATGTAAAGAGAGACAGAGTAGATACAACCTGTAACATTTAGTACCTTTGGGGGATACTAGTATGAAATTCATAATACATATATATACATAAACTCTTAAAAATATTTACTTCTGTGGAGGTCATCATCACATATTTTACCCGGTCTCAAAGAGGACTCGATAAAAATACACCTGGCCATTATAAGGCTCGGTAGATTTGTACGGCCCCGTAGAGCTCGGTAACCCCAACTGATTAGTGGCTGCACAACAGGTATTTTATCCCGCCGACTATAGCTTGGCTCAGTAGAGTAAAATAGATACTATTTATAATGCATGCTAGACTCATAAAATCACGTTCTAAACCTTTTGGAGTGACTTAAGAACATTATGGACATCCGTATCCTCAATATGAAACTCAGTAGGATTCAAGGATCATATACACTTACTTAGAATCATTTTATAAGGAAATAACAACATACATAACCTTAGTTCCTAGGAGTAGATTCCTTAGTTCCTAGGAGTGATCCGCTATGAATTAGCGTATCGTTTATGTTCTTGTCGCTTTAGATCATGCCAAAAGAAAGAAGTAAGTGCCTTAACATACCTGAACCCCGTTGAGTCCTGAATGCCTTCCAAGAAATTATTCAAAAAATTCAATTTAATCTACCACAGCATAAGGAGATTCAAAATTATTTTTGAGTAAAGGCTAAGTCCGCAACTTAAACTAGTAGCTTGTTTACGTAAATTTTGAAAGCATCTCCCTTATAACAAGGCCATCCTCCAATACCATATACCAATAAAAGAAAGAACACAACAATAAAAAAATGTATGCATCATGTTCCAACTTTATCTCCTTCAAAATATACCACAAAACAGCCCACACACCCTAATCAATTCATTCATGAAATGATAACGAAAGTAACGTCCAACAACCTAAAAATTGTAACGAAGAATAACTAGCCAACCACCCTGCCATTATGTGGTGTTAATCCACACCCTTTCTCCTCCAAAAATCCAAAAAAATATTAGCAAAATAGACAACCAAACAGCACCACGAAATAACCCATAAAACAGTCCCCACAAGTTCAACAACTCAAAACTTATTTTATGGTTTACTAAAATATGTTTCAACTTGTCTTTTCTCTAAAAGTGAGCAAAAAAATCAACTGTACATAATTAATCCTCTTACCTTATAAACCATCCAACAATTGAACTATAAAATAAGTCCGCAACCAGCCAACAATGATGCAACAACAAAAAATATACCACTCATTCGAAACTCGCTAGGTCTATTGTTTATGGTCGAGTTACAACACGTACAAGCATAGATAACGGAAGGAGAAGGATAAACATACCTTGGAATGAGTAGAACAATGAAACCTAGCCTTTTCCATCAAAAATTAGTCCTCCGACACGGCAACATGATGGAGAAAGAGAAACTAGCAAGTTGTCTGGGTTTTCGGCAGTACAATCACATCCTAACATCCAGAATAACCTAGGGCTTACGTAGAATTTTTGGTAAGGATTTTCAGGGGTTCACTCTGGTTTTAATAGTCGTAAATATGAGTGAAATAAATTATTTACTTATCTCTTAAAATTCCCCTCTTGGTCGACGTAGTTGAGGCCTCTCCTTTTGGATAGTAGGTGATCCACCTACTTGTCACCTACCAGCCTGCGCAATCTCGCAAAAATATGAATAGCTATCTACTCTGATTTCGTAATTGAAAAATGATTTAATGATTTAGATAGTACACTCATACATCTTCAATTTGGTTGGTAGATCATTCCCTAATTTCAAGTGTAGTGGGAGAAAAGCTCAGTGACTTTTGACCTAATTTTCAGCATATTTATAGATGTAACTTATGATGACCTTTTTCATCTTTTGTTCCACAACTCGCTTGACTTTAATACATCACATCAACTATCATACAACTAAATAACTCATATTATAATCTCCTTATTATGTTAATTACCCTAGTTTCACCCAAGAAAATACATGTAATATATTCCAACTTGTCGACTTTTGACGAAACTTATTTTCTTCAATTTGTTTAGCTTCTAAGTCTTCAAACCCTCTTGGTACTTGGTATCAATGATCTTTAATACAATTAACCTCCACGTTAATATGATCAGCTAAATTTGTAAACTTTTCAAATATGATTCCATTTTTGAGCTGATAATAATTGACTTACGATGTACTCTTACGTACGAATATATGAGGTATAGCACTTTGTGTTTCTAATCCACCATTCTTACAGGCTCCTAGTCCCTGCTTTCGTCAAGAAGCTTTAGTTTGACTAGAAACGCCTCATTATTTGCTTTTTCGTTCACTCGAAAGTATCGTAAGGTCAGTTCTCCTACTTCCACTAGGATCAGAGCTTCTGCGCTACATACGAGAGAGAAAAGTGTCTCCCCGTGCTCGACTTGGCCGTCATCTTGTATGCTTATAAGACTCCTAGTAACTTTTCAAGCCACTTTCTCTTGGCTGTTACCAATCTCTTTTGAGGTTTTGAATATTCACCTTATTAATTGATTCTGCCTACCCACTTTCACTCAGATGGTGTGGTGAAGATGTGATTATTTTAATTTTCAGATCTTCAAGAAATTTTGTGGCCTTGAAGCCTATGAAATATCGTCCGCCATAGCAGGAAATTTCCTTTGGTATTATGAATCGGCAAATTATGTTTTTCCATAGGAAATCAATCACTTTGTGTGCAACGATCTTTTGGTAAGTACCTGCTTCAACCTATTTAGTGAAGTAATTAGTTAAATTTTTAAAAAAACTCTTACCTTCTAGAGACTCGGTGGTACCAATGTAACTATATCCATCCCCCATTTCATCAATGGTCATGGGACACTACTTAAAGTAGTAGTTCTGACAGTTGGTAGATTAATAATGGTGCATGCATTAACACTTGTCTCATTATTGAATGAATGTCTTCGCGTTTTATTCCATCCGAGGCTATATTATCCTACACTAACTAATTTTAACACGAAAAAATATGTCTGGAATAATTCTCGCAGTTCCCTTCATGAACCTCTCTCAGGAAGTAATCTGCTTCTGAGGCTCCTAAATATCGAGCCAATGGGCCTTGGAACGATCTTTTATATAGCTGCCCCCTAGAAGCTGTAGCGTGTTGCTTTGGTGGAGAGTTCACGGGAGGTCTTCTAGTCATCGGGAAGCTTGCCATGGTGAAGGTAATTGATGAACTTATTCCTCCATTATCATACTAGGTTGGTTGTATTTACTTCACAATAACCGTCTATATCTGTCACACCTCATTTTTACACGGCTACCTCGAAGGATAAACGTATAAGGGAGTTTTTCTAATTAATATGAGATTATTTATTTAGAGTCTACACTTGGGATATGTTTGGCTTTTGGTGTCCCAAGTCACTGATTTATTTTGAATTCGAAATCGAGGAAATTTTTCAACTGCCAAATGGAGTCTACGAACCAGAAATTCTATGTAAGAAATTTTGTTAACCCGAGGGAAGGTGATAGGCACCCCCGGATGCCGTGGTTCTAGCCCGGCCGCTTAAACTATTACAATTGGCTAAAATTCTGATTTTTATATATGTTCAACCTATGAGCATTTTTTAATTTTAACCGCTTTATTCATTTTTAGGAATATTGCAATGTTATTAAAACACGTCTTGAACCACGTCACATAAATGCACCCGGTTTTCAACATACTTTAACATCGTTGAGATTTAGATTTGGGTCACATGAAATGCACATCCGAGTTTAGAAAAGTAATATTATTAAATAACACACCTAAAACAACTAACGCGTTGTTAACTTTGCGAGGGCCATGGAAATTCGCTAAATGGCTCCCCTAAAATTCTAAAGGATTAAAATTAATCAAGCGATGGTCATGAGTGTTGGGATTTTATTTGGATGGCACACCTCAAAGAAAAAACTTTAAAAAAAAAAAAACTTTTGAAGCAAAAAGGAAACAGTGCTGTCCATATTCATAGGATTGTGAAGTTCTTTGTAGACTTTTGGAGCTTCCAAGTCTCTATACGTACAGATGATATGATAAGCCATGTAGATACTAACTTGAACCTATAGTATTTTTTTTAATAAAGAAAGTAACAATAACTTGAACCTACAGTATTCATAAATGGGCTAGCCTTTGGGTCAATTAAACCAAATCAACATCCCTATGCCATCTCAAGAGCTTGCATGGTAGGCTTAAATACCAATTGACAATTATTTTATCTAAGTATAAATCTAGTGAAAATTGTAAATCTAAGTATAGTTCATATCTTACAGGACATTGTTTGTGCTAATTAAAAGGGCCAGCTTAAGAACTTAATAAAAGAGACAAATTCAAGGCCAATAATAGAATAGTTTCTTTTCACCCTTTTTTCTGTAGTGTTTGGACAGCTCTTTGGAAAAGTTTGTAGAATTATTTCATTTTTGGTTTTCTTGTGCTGATTCCATCTAGAGAAACAGCTAAACAAAGCTGTAGCAGATACTACGTCACATTTAGACAATCCATCAAACATGAAATCTGTACTTTTTCCAGATTGAGAAATAAGAACGGTAGGCTCAATGGTTCACAAACTGATTCTTGCCATATGATTTTCATCCATCAACACAAAAGAACAAATATAAAGCGAAGTTAAAACAAAGCTTCGAACGCGCGCTCCCAGAATCGGAATTATGGCAGAAAGAAGTGAACTAAATTGAAATGTAACATCTCTTTTTAATCACACCATTTTTCTGTACTAAATTGAACTAGAGAAAGTATTCAAACGAGTAAATGGCCTTTTTAACTTCAACTATGTATACAATTAGCAAGCATCAATACATAAATGTGGTTTCATGATGCACAAAGAATTTGCATAGCTGAAATTAAATAAATTATCTCAAATGAGACGAAAATAGCATCAAGAAACATTACCAAACTCATAAATCCAGTAACTGAATTTGACAGGATTAATGCACCAAATTTAGCGGTAGTTTCAATCAATTATTCATGTAAACTCAAAGAGGAATACAGAGATCGACAAAAGATAAACTAAAAGAAAAATCCGAGGACAGCAAAACAAGCTCAAATCCACAGCAGAGAGAAACATCAGTAATACTCTTCAGAAAACCATGAATCAACACCCAAAGCCAGAGGAATTTCAAATTTTGTTTGCACCTAATTCGAGAGTGCTTTTCCGTGTGCTTTTGAACCACAATGAGTGAGAGAGGTGGACCAGATTCGGCTGCTGGTCTTTGGATCTTTTTTTTTTTTTTTTTTTTGAAATGGGAAGCTTCTGATCTTAGCCTCTAATGTGTGTTAGATCTGTGTGTGCGCGTGTTAGGGAGAGTAGAAGAGGAAGGAGATGAGAGCCCTCTTCTCTTTTTTTTTTTTTTGGGGCTAAGATTGTATGCTCTTGTTCGCTAGATCTAGATATTTTTATAGGTCTAAGTCTAGGTTTAAATTGAAAAGGTATGAATTTTGGGCTAATGAGTTCAAGTGTATTTGGGCTAGATAGAAAAATTTGGGGCCTAATTAAATCTTTTTTTCAAATTCTTTTTCTTATCTTTTCTTTTTTTAATCAAAAATTCTAAAATTAAAATCCTAGATTATCTAAAAATGTGAAATTAAACTAATTAACTAATAATAAAAATTATAAAAGCTACTTAATCCTAAATTTAAAGTGAGTAAATCAATAAAAGGAAAAAGTGGTAAAACGAAGCATTTTTTTATGATTTTCAATTTTTTATGAGACAAATAATTACTGATTAATCCTAAAATTGTATAATTGGTAATTTCACGATTTAAATAAAATTAAACGCGCATAGAAAAAGTAAACAATAAATAAAATTCTATTTTTTTATTTTGTAGGAGTATTTCATATAGGGCAAAAAATCACGTGCTTACAATATCCAGTACCGAATGCATAAGCTGCATGACAATACTAGAATTTGATCCCTTCATCCACGTGGACAATCCCAAATTGGCCAATGCATCCTCTTCTACGTTTTCTTCTCTCAGGATGTGGGTGATCGACCACTCCCTGAACCTTTGTGAGCAAAGTTTGAATTTAATTACATATTGTTTCATGCACTCTTCTTTTGTGTCAAAGATCCCATAAACTAGGTTTACCAATAGTTAGGAATCACATTTGATCTCTATGACCTTTTGGCCAAGTCTATGGGCCCATTCGAGTCCTGCAATCAATGCCTCATATTTGACTTCATTGTTAGTAAAAGGAACAACATGTATGGCATGACTTATGGTTTCTTCCGAGGGCGTGATTAGGACCACCCCGAGCCCAGACCTTTTTATATTGGAAAGTATGTCCGTAAATAAGGTCCAAACTACTGATGTTGTTTCTAAGATCATCACCACATCTATCACAGCTAGAACATGCAACCCGGGACTGAAATCGGCCACAACGTCAGCGAAAACTAATGACTTGACAACAATCCTAAGCTTATAATTAACATCAAATTTACTAATTACTGCCCATCTGGCCATCTGACCTGACAACTCAGGGTTCTGAAGAACATTCCGCAAGGGAAAGGTTGTTACCACGGGTATCGGATGGCACTGAAAATAAGGCCTAAGCTTTCAAGAGAAGACTACCATAGCTAAGGCAAGTTTTTCAAGCTGTGGATAGTGAGTTTCTGCTCCCCACAAAATCTTGCTAACATAATAGATAGGAGATTGTGTACCTTTACCCTCCCAGACTAGAACGACACTTACCACTTCCTCTGAGACCGCTAAGTATATCAACAATTGTTCGCCTTCCTCCAACTTTGATAGTAGGGGAGGGCTTGATAGATAACGTTTTTGTATTTAATGTACGTTTGCGTTCTAGAGTCTATTTGAAGTGGTTCTTCTTCTTTAGTAGTGATGTCATTTTTCTGAAGACTGAGAAATGAACCTGCTTAGAGTGGCAGATCTTCTGATTAGCCTTTGGACTTCATTCACGCTTGTTAGATGGTATGGGATGTCCTCGATAGCTTTGATCTTATCCGGATTTACCTTGTTCCCTCTCTATTACACCAAAAAGCCCAAGAATTTACCAGAGCTAACTCCTAAAACATATCTTTTTGGGGTTGAGCTTCATGTTGTTCTTCCATAGGATATCGAAGGTTTCTTGGAGGTGTTTTAATTGGTCACCTACGTTAAAAAAATTGACCAGCATATCATTTATTTATACTTCAAATTTTGTACCTATTTGTTTTAAGACCAACTTGTTCACGAGCCTATGAAAGTGGATGTTGCATTTTTAAGCTTGAAGAGCATCACATTATAACAATATTTTTCAAAATTCCTTATGAACAAAGTTTTTTCTTGATCTTTCAGGTTCACATTAATTTTATTATACTTAGAATAGGATTGAGGAAATTCATTAACTTGTGTCCGGTAGTGGCATCAATCATTTGATCGATGTTCGGCAATGAGAACTAGTCTATCAGGCACGCCTTATTCAAATCCTTGTAATCTACACATAATTGATATTTATTATTTTTTTTCGGAACTACAACTACATTAGCTAGCTAGTCTGGATACTTTATTTCTCGGATTACATTGTTGTCAAGTAATCGAGTTCCCTCTTCTTTGACAAATTTGTTTCTAACCTAGGTAATCGGGAACTTCTTCTACCTTACTGGTGGAACGTTTGGGTCCAGGATTAGCTTGTGCACGACCACCTCTAGTGGGGCCATGAAAAACAGTAAACGTTAATTTTAAGGAAATCTATAAATCTTGACCTGAGATCGGGGTTAAGTCGTGTCCCCATGTGAAATTTTCTTTTCAGGAATTTTTTGAACAAAGCTACTTGTTTGAGTTATTCTATCGTGGACGTAGTTGCGTCTGTTTCTTCCAATACCTAAGAATATCTTAGTACCTGGTGAAATTCGATGACTCCTCCGCTTTGTCATCTTTGCTTTGTCCAGGAGCTTGCGTTGGTTCCTGTAATTGCTATGTGTTGAGTTCCTTTCCTTTGCTGCTAGAAACTAATATTGTGTTCATTTTCCTTGCTACCAGTTAATTTCCTCTTATTTGTTTAATTACCCTGGAGTTAGGAATTTTAACAGTTGCTGATATGTCGATGGTACGCCTTTCATTTCACGTTACAATAGTCTGCCGATAATTATGTTGTATCCCATGTCACTATCTACCACTTAAAATAAATTGGTCTTCATGACCATTTCAGCATTTATGGGTAGCGAGATCTCTCATAAGGTTCTCACACTCGCCATATTGAACCCGGCGAGGAGTTTGGTTTCCGGAATGATGCTTCTGGTAAGTTTGGCTTGCTACAGCACCCTCTATTGAATGATGTTGGTTGAACTTCTTGGGTCAACTAAAACACATTTAATTTTGAAATCTACAACATTAAGATAAATTAAAAGGGCATCGTTATGCAACAGAAGAAGTTCCTCAACATCTTTTTCTGCGAAGGTGATTTTGTATTTAGCGACTTTCTGGAGTCTCTTTCTATGAGTTACTGATACCTTTGTCTTCTTGCTTGTCGATAAAGTTACCCCTGTTATTTTGTCCCCCCCCCCCCAAAAAAATATGTTTATAGTTAGTCGTAGAGGGATTTCCCCTATCATTGAGGGTTTTGCGCTATCTCGGCTGCCACTGTAATTGTTCTTGGCACAGTCACTTAAGAATTCCCCGAGATGGCAATTCTTTAATAGCATTGCCACCTCCTCGCGTAGATATCAGTAGTCCCCAGTTCTATGGCGATGAGTCCCATTATATTTTCACCATAAATTAGGATCCCTCTAGTTGAGGTCGTACCTCCTTGCCTCGAGAAATCGTGCTTCCTTGATATTTATCATTGCCAATACTAGCTCCACTTTGCTAATATTGAAATTATACTCTAACAACCTTGGATAAGTAGAATCCCAGGAACCCAATACCTTTTTGTCCTGCAATAGCTTATTATTTCTATCGCAATAAGTTCTTCTATCAGGGCTGAACCTATCAACTGACCACAACCCTTTGTTGCTGCATCCATCGTCACTCTTGTAGGGTAAGAATTGGCCCTAAGAAGATCGCCATCTGCATCAAAATCATCTTTTCATTTATGCCTATTACTTTCTCGTTCTCGGCCCTTGGTTGTTGCTAGGAACCCGAGCTGATCATCTTCTATCCTTACCTTTGATTCATACAGGTTATAGACATTCGTCCATGTAATTGCTTAGAGCTCGAGCATGCTTTCTCTCAGCTTTTGAGAGGCGTCGAAGCTCCTCAGGTTCAACCCCTTAGTTAATGCCTCAGTTGTCTATTCATCTGGCACAAAAGGTAAAATAATCCTTTCTTTCTAGAATCTAATCACGAGCTCATGCATTAATTTGGACTCTCTTTAAGGATTCAGATATGTTCGCCTTCTAGGCCTGGACCTTCCTGGCCCCGACATGAGCCTTGATGAAAGAATTTTCGAGCATCTCAAAGGAATCTATTGAGTGATTGGGTAAGAGTTAGACCATGTCAAGGCCACCTTCATGAGGATTTCTACAAATTTCTTTAGCAAGATTGACTCAATCTCATATTGAGCCAAATCGTTTCCTTTCACCGTTGTTGTATAAGTTGTGATATGCTCTTAAGGGTATGAATTCACATCATACTTCGATATGTCTAGCATTTTGAACTGTTTCAAAATCAATTCTGGTGTTGCAATCTATTTGAACAACAATATGTACTTCTTTGAGTTTGGGCCTTTCAACATTTGTGGTGCGATCGAAATCTACTCCATTCGACCGTGGAACTCTTTCACATTGTGATCCATCTGCTCTTTCATTTCCCTCATAAACCTCATGAGTTCGATTTTTGAGGGATAATTGGCGATGTCGTTACCGGATCTACCATCAATACCCACTGCTCTATTTAATACGACCTCACCTTTTAGGGTTTGTTATCAACATTTTCAGGTGTTTGATTTGCAGGAGCCCAGGAGGAACATGGACTCTTCCATTTGCATTGTTGGAAGCGCCTGACAATGCCTGCTTCAGTTTTGTCATGGCGCGGTATTGCCTTGAGAGGTGGCCCATGGTGGCTTCTTGCTACTCCCTCAAGATCCTTATTATTTCCGCAAAGTGCTCGTCCTTAGTTTCGTCAGGATTTTCTCCCCCACATGTCAGAGATATCCCCTTATCGGTGCCAACCTTGTACTACTACAAAGTATCAAGAATGGTCGAAGCAGCTTTTACCTGAAAAAGGTCGGCATTCATTTCCACAGGGAGCTATAGATTGGGTTCGAGTTTCTATCTAAATTGGCATTATGTAATTGTTCCCAATTGCACTTGTATTTATTATTGATTTTGATATTACTTCTAATTTTATACTACGACGATGCTAATTGAGCTAAGTTAAGCTAAGTGTAAATGGTTGAAGGTTGTCTAATTAGGTTAAAAGGCACCATGGGAGTGACTTTCTCCTGGGTGGATAATTGACGGATTCTCTAGTCTAGGGATAAATTGTCACGTTTGGGGATTATGATATAATAATTGCACGATTATACTCACTCTACACCTCTCGGTAGTTCATGTGATTTTACCCTAATTGACTTCCTCAAGACAATTTGGGTATGATAATTTGTGCAAGCAATAGATGTTCAAGTTGGGTAATACTATCTCTAGGTTTATCCTTTTAATTGGGGCTATCAATCTCTTGAGTATGCCCCAATTCCTTGTTGGACCAATTTCATAGACATAAACTCTTTTTCTCAAGAAGAACCATAGCCAACTAGGTATAAAGTAGTATTTGCAACCACTAATTCCACATTAAAACCCTAAATTAGTCCAAATATCAAACATCCATACATAATAAAGCAATAAAACACAATATCGATCAGTTACCCACAGTAGAGTTAAGCCACAACCCTAGCTAATAGGTCTAGCTACTCATGATTATAGAAGACAACAAAGTAATAGATGAAGAAAAACAAACTATTTATACTAGGCTGAAAATTATGGACAAAAATACCCCCGTTAGGCTAGTGCGGACCGCACAAAATTGTGTGCGGCCGCACTGTGGCTCTTGGCTGACTAATCTGCTCTTTGAAGTCGCCCACTGCAAACCACACAAAATGCACCGCGGCCATAGTGGATTCTATTGTGGTTCGCACAAAATGGATCGAGGACCGCATTGGGCATCATCCTCCAACTTGGAAACTCTCTGATATTTGGATTTTTGGAGCGCAAAAAATCGAGTGCGGCCACAATAACATCAGTGCGGTCCGCACAAAATAGTTGCAGCTGCATTGCTTAGCTGCCTAAAAGGCCTACTCTCTGAACTTCATATTTGCAGACCGTATAGAATGGTGTGCGACTGCACTAGTCCTATTTTGCTGAGCTTGGCCTTGGTAGTTGTGCATGTTTCACTCCTTTTTCAGCTGGTTTTTTACAAATTTTCACCTTCTTGATCAACCCCTGCAATCAAGTACAACATTGAGTCTTTGGGACTATTTTGTACACATTTCTAATCAAAACTTAAGCAAGAATAAGTGTGAAATGCATCATAATCCCTAGTTATCACCTCCCCCAATCTTATGCTTTTGCTTGCCCTCAAGCAAAAAAAATAAAACACACCCTTTAAGAGTCAATCAAAGAAAATTTAGCCAGCCTAAAGTGACTTTATCTAGCATCAATTAGGAATAACAATTGCCCTCATTTCAAGTAAATCATTAACTATATTCACTCTTTTAAACACCGTGGATTTAGTGAGACACAAAAGCATCAAGATGTGATTCAACTCATCAAAGAAACCCTTTCTATTACTTTGGTTGTTGTGGAACCCAAACTCACACATCCTCAACTCTCCCTAAGCAAACCTCAACTTTAGGAAAATGGCACTTAGAATGAGGTTAATAAAAATACACTCATCTCTCTCAAGGAAAAGTCACATGCCAGGCTCTAGGTTCCCTATGCTTGCCCTTTATGTGAGTCACCACTAATGTAAGTTTCATTCAACTCAAGATTATATGGGACTTTTGTGGAAACATAGTCAAGACTTTGGTTCAGGGTAGGAAATTTTTGGTCTTAGTAGGTTCTATCTTCCCTTCAGCACTTCTTTTACTTCATTTTGGCACGCATTCACTTTACTTTTTTAAACCATTTCACTTCTTTCTAAGGAGTTAGAGAGACACACTATCACTCTTTCTTGTTCATTTCAAATCTTTTCTCCTATGCAACTTTCCATACCTTTCACTCTATGCTTTTATTGAATCCCATTTATTCATTTCTATATTGAACATTCTTTTTGTCTTTTTGCTTTTCTTTTTTTTTTCATTGCCTTTCCTTTTATTCCATTTGTACCTTTTTACCACTTTGTTGCAATCCTCGTCTCTCCCCCCAAACATATATTTTTTCCATGTGCTAAGAAACGATTGGGAGCCAAGAGAGAGTATCTTTAGAACAGATAAAGGCTTGTATTATGGTTCTTGAAGGAAAAAGGTCTAAGGCTCAAAAGGGTTGACTAGGGATATTATCTTTGGTAGGATATGGAAGTGTTAAAGATATCATTTAGATCAAGTAGAGCCTATAATCATGTCTCAAATAAAAATACATTTAGGATTTTTCCTAGGCAAACATTCAGGACAAGTTCTAGACCAATGGCTCAGGACTTGGACTTGCAATTCAATTTATCACCACACAAGCTATGGGATCGCGAAAGACATAAAGTTGAGGGTCCACAACAACCTTAGATAAAATTTGAGCACTCAATGGTCCCAAAAAACCACTTGATGATTATCGGCCAACACAAAAGTCTCCAAGTTCATAATTTCACCATCCTATACACAACGATTTGTTTTTGGCCATATGATCAAAGGCAAATGTGTTAGGCCCAAGTGAAGCTTTTCTTTGAGGCACCCTTACGAACTAACTACTAAAAAGTAAAAATAAAAACAGACTCAAAACATTAAGAAGGTTGTCATGCCATCCATCATCGGGAAGAATCATTGGGTTCACATAAATTCCACTTTTGGAAAGAACCGTGAGATTAAGAAAACCAAAGACTTATTGCAAAACACAAAACAAGAAGCTACGAACCTAAAATAAGAAGCTAAGAAAAGGAGAAACGCAGAAAGTAGAATGAATATGTACATGAGGGGATTTAATCGAATATACAATAAGAAAGATGAATATATACAATAGAATGTAACTTTTATATATAGACCCAAGGTAAAAAAACGAAAAATGTAATGAAATGCTGAAATTATATACATACCAAAGATTAAAAAGAAAGAAAGAAACTCATAAAATATGTAAATGTACAGTCATCCAAATCCAAATTGGCTACCCCCTCAAATTAAAGTTGGTATTGTCCTCAATTCAATCTAAGCAAAACAAGAACAAAAAAAATGAATGAGGAAAAAGAAACTCCCCATGCGTCGTCTGTCTATGTGGGGTCCTGGGTTTGGGCCTTTACATGCTCGAGAACCTGAGACTAGCTCCCTATGATTTGTGGCTCTACCGCTGGACCTAGGCTTGGACTTGGACTAGCTCTTTGCTTCATCTTAGGGCTGGCTGGATGAATCCTCCGACATGTTCGCCAACTGAATGATTGCATCATCAGAATGGGGGATCACCATCTTCCTCATAGGAGGCCTCTCGGACCGCTCTGGCTGGGCCTGTTTGCTGTTGCTGGGTCATGCATCTCAATTAATCATTACTAATTTACATTACCATTAATAATTCACTTATTACATGAGTAATCAAAACTTTCAATACCAAAAGATTTGCACATAACTCAAATAATCACAACACATACAATTTATGCACAAGTTGGGGGGTTACAATAGAAAGCACTTAAGGGAAAAATGGGGTGCCCTTTACACCAATTTGAACACAACCTATCAATTTGCATAGAGATAGGAGTTCATACGATTGTTACTAGACTTGTTCAAATAGATCGGGATACTTTTCTTTCATCTCACTTTCTGCCTCCCACGTGGCTTCTTCGACTCATTGACTTCGCCCACCGGGACTTCTTTATACAATAACGCTTCATTAACATCGATGGTCTCAATGGGCACGATGGTGGATGGATCTCCAACCACTTTCTTCAACATAGACACGTGGAACGTCGAGTGCACTAATAACATTTCAGGGGGTGATTCCAGGCAATAAGATACCTGTCCTATTATTTGAGCGACCCGATACGGCCTGACATATCTAGGAATCAACTTTCCTTTCTTCCCAAATCGCATGACTCCCATCATAGGAGATACCCTCAACAACACCCAATCATATACTAGAACTCCAATTCTCTTTGACGCAGGTCCGTATAGGATTTTTTGTGACTTTGAGCAGTTTTCATCCTCTACTGAATGAATTTAACTTTTTCCATAGCCTTGTGCATGAGATCTCACCCTATCATATTTGCTTCACCACTTCAATCCACTTAATCAGAGACCTACACCTCCTTCCATACAATGCCTCAAATGGGGCCATCTGTATACTAGCATGAAAGCTATTATTGTAAGCAAATTCTATAAGTGGCATGTGATCTTCCTAATTACCTTTGAAATCCAAGACACAAGCCCCCAACATATCTTCAAGTGTTTGAATAGTCCGCTCCGCTTGACCGTTAGTCTGTGGATGGAAAGCTGTGCTGAGATTCACCTGAGTACCCAAACCTTGCTGAAATTTCTTCCAAAAATTAGTTGTGAATTAGGCCCCTCGATATGATATAATAGAGAGTGGAGTGCCATGAAGCCTTACTATTTCGTTGATATACAATTGGGCATACTATTCCACAGTATCGGTGAACTTGACCAGGAAGAAGTGAGCTAATTTCGTGAGTCGATCTACTATTACCCAAATTGAGTCAAATTTGCACTGAGTGCGAGGTAACCCTACCAAAAAATCCATGTTGATCATCTCCTATTTCCACGTTGGTATTTTCATAAGCTGAGTTAACCCATCGGACCGCTGATGCTCAGTTTTTACTTGCTGGCAATTCGAGCATTTTGATACAAAGTCTGCTACACCCCTATTCATATCGTTCAACGAATAAATTTCCTTAAGATCATGATACACTTTTGTAGAACCTGGGTGCACAAAATACATAGAATTATGAGCCTCCGCCATTACCGTCTCCCGAAGATTATTCACATATGGAACACATAGCCTACCTTGACATCACAATACACAATCGCGGCCAAGTGAAAATGTTGATGTTTTGTTATTCAAAACTACATCCTTCATTTGTGCGAATGAGAGATTGATAAACTGTTTTTCCATGACTTCCGCAACAGGTGACGATTCTGCTCCATTATGCGCTGTAGCATTCCCCTTATCTAAGGTCGAAATACAAACCCCTAGACTGGGCAATTGATAGACCTCCCGAGCCAAGGACCTCTGATCTGCCCCCAAATGAGCCATGCAACCCATGAATTTCCGACTGAATGCATCGACCACCACATTCTCCTTCCCCGGTTGGTACAAATTGTTTATATCATAAGCCTTCAGCAATTCCAACCACTGTCGCAACTTTAAGTTCAACTCCTTCTGCTTGAAAAAATATTGGAGACTCTTGTGGTCCGAGAACACATCCACTTGGACCCCACAATGATAATGCCGCCATATTTTCAAGGCAAACACGATAGATACAAGATCCAAATCATGCATCAGATAATTCTTCTCTTGATTCTTGAGCTGCCTTGAAGAATACTTTATAACCTTCCCATGTTGCATCAACACACACACCAAACCAACACTGGAGGTATCGCAATAAACTACAAATCCTTCTTTGCCTTCTAGCAAGGTCAATATCGGTGTCGAGGTCAACCTTGAATTCAACTCCTAAAAACGTTTCTCACAAGCGTTGGACCATTGGAACTTAACAGCTTTCTAGATCAACTTAGTCAAAATGGAGGCGATGGTAGAGAACCCCTCCACAAACCTCCGATAATACCCTACTAAACCGATGAAGCTACGATTCTCTGTTAGGGTCATGGGTCTAGGCCAATCTTTTACTGTTGCAATCTTTTAGGGATCCACTTGAATCCCATCACTGGAAACAACATGACCCAAAAAGGTAACAGACTCCAACATAAAATTCACATTTTGAAAATTTAGCATACAACTTGTGCTGATGAAGATCTGTAGAACTTCCCTGAGGTGATAGGCATGATCCTCCCGGATCCGCGAGTAAAAAATGATATCATCAATGAAAACAATCACAAAAGAGTCTAGAAATGGCTTAATGACCTGAGTCATAAGATCCATGAAAGCTTTCGGGGCGTTGGTCAGCCCAAAAGACATGACCAAGAATTAAAAGTGACCATAGCAAGTTTGAAGTCAGTCTTAGAAATATCCTTCTCTCTGATCTTTAATTGGTGATACCCGGACCGTAGATCAATTTTTGAGAAGAACCTTGCACCTTGAATTTGGTCGAACAAATCGTCTATCCGACGCAAGGGATATTTATTCTTGATGGTGACTTTGTTGAGCTGGCGATAATCGATGCACATTCGGAGCGACCCATTCTTCTTTCTGACAAAAAGAACTGGAGCACCCCGCGGCGAGAACTCAGCCGTATGAACCCGTTTTCTAATAAACCCTTCAGCTACTTCTTTAACTCCCTTAACTCTATTTGTACCATTATGTATGGTGGAATATAGATTGGTTGCGTATCAGGCAATACATCAATCCAAAAATCAATCTCCCTATCTAGAGGAATCCCTGGAAGCTCGTCTGAAAACACATCAAGAAACTCATTCACAACTGGCATGGACTCTAGGGCACCACATCATTCCTCTTCCACTCAATAACCGGCTCATTAGGGAGCTCGGTCTCATGACCCTTATTCGGCAGCTATGTTTAGCAAGGCACAAATAAAGCTAGTCCATTCGCATAATAACATCAAAATCCACTATTCCAAGCTCGATAAGGTCAGCCGTAGTAACACGACCACATACCGTGGCAACACAATTCATATAAACTCGTGCAACTGTAATAGAATCACTAACCGGAATTGATACAGAGAACGACCCACAAAGTTGTTTAGGTTCTATCCTAAAACTTGAAGCAACGAATGGGGTAACATAAGACAAAGAGGACCCAAAAATCAATAACACAAGAATAATCAATGGTTTGCACAAACAAGATAAACAACATTCGGAGAAGCCTCTGCACTCTGGCAACCACTCAAATCATAAAACCGGTTGGGTCCACCTCTACCACAAGCCCCACCCCTAACTGTACCATGCCCTGCATGAGCAGGTGGACGCGCTGATGATGTGGTGGATGAAGAACCCGATGACTGAGCAAATCCCCTACCCATTCCTGACTGGGCGCATGACAGTCCCGCTAGATATGACCTCTCACCCCGAATCAGTAGCACATCGGGATATCCAAATAACAAGTCCATATATGAAATCACCCATACTTGTGGCATAGAGCCCTATCATGCTGCTCAAATTTCCCTCCTAAACGATCATATTAGACTGCTCTGCTAATAATTGTGCAACGATGGTGGTGCACTTGCTGAAAACTGAGCATATGACTATGATGCCTGTGATGGCCCTCTCCCCTTAACCGATCTCCCTGAGTGACCCATTAATTGGGCCTTGCTGTTGCTCTCCCTTTTTTCCAAAATTTTCAACGTCCTATACTCTATGGCCTAATCCAATCCCACAATCTTTCAATATTTCAAATCTGATTTTAAGGCTACATTAGCAGCCTCATTAACCACCAAGGGACTAAAGCCCTAAACGAATTGCCAAACTCAAGCACTCATGGTGGACACTAACTGAGGAGCATACTTTTACAATCTCAAACACGCCATGTGGTACTCCCTAACACACATACTACTCTACTTGAGGACCTCGAACTCACTGTCCCGGGCTTCCATTATCCCGGAAGGCAAGAAGTGGTCCATAAATACATCTACTAACTCATCCCATTTAGCCGGAGGGCTTTCTTCCCCACGGGAATCCTCTCATATCTCGAACGACGAATATGCTACTCTCCTCAACCTATAGGAAGCCAACTCAACTCCCTCCATCTAGGAAGCCTTCATCACTCGAAGGATCTTATATATTTCATCAAGGAAATCCTACGAATGGCCTCGAGGTCTATGCCTGTGAACTCTAGAGGGGCCAACCGGAGAAACTGTTTGACTCTAGAGCTGGCGGAATCTCCATATCCGCTGGAGGACGCAACGGTATCATGAATCTCTAGGCCTGAGCAGCCACTAACCGGTTCAACATATGGATGGGTCATCTAAGGTTAATAAACTCCAATATCGGGAACTGGAACTGCATCAGAATCAGGAACATTGGCGGGAGAGATGGTAGCACCCCCTGTTGCAGCAAGAACATGAGCGCTTTGATATGAAATTGATGGTATAGGCAGATTCAAGAGTAGGGAGTCACTCACTACCACGCTATCACTTACATGTTCTACAGCCATAGTTGCGGTGTCATTGGCCCAAAGGCCAAGTCTAACTCTCTTCTTAGGTGTCGTTAGTGAAAATTTCGGAACAAAACCCGAATTATACATAAATACTTTCACTTTGCATTCACCGCACAATATAGAATAATAAAGAATAGGGTAATTTCCACAATGTCCATGTACCCCCCACTTATAGATATGGTCGACAACATACTGATAAGAAGGGCTCTACTATCACGACTATAAAACATCCTAGGACTCCTTTAGAACCTTATGCTCCGATACCATGTTTGTCACACCCCAAAATCGAGGTACATGATCGGTGCTCGACCGGGTAGCCCTAGTCAAGCGGACCTTGGTGCCTTTACTATCCCACGTGCTACCTCGTGTTTTCATTATACATTGCCCAACATAAAAAATACATATTTACACAAGTTCATAACCAACATTTCCTGTCTACGGAGCCTCTAAGGATACAAAAAGGGAGATACAATACTTCCCAGTATCAAGGCTCTTGCAATACCATACACAAATATCAAAATAAAACTCCGGAAAAAGGCGTGATGAGCCAGATAGGGCCTCGAGAAGAGAGGGGCTAACAAATTTAGCTGACGGGAAGTGGAGGAGTGCTAGTGTCAATGGACATGAGTACCCACTATGGATCCACCTACAATCATAACACGAATGTAGCTCTCCAAGCAAAAGGTACGTTAGTATATTTAAATTGTACTGGTATATTTGAAGAAACTTTACCCCAAGTAAAATCAAGCAATGCATAGGTAACGAACAATAATAGAATCAACGATCAAATTCATATGAAAGGAACAACCAAACTCAAACAAGTTTCACAATCACTCCTCTCCCCTTTCAACATTATTCCATCACATCAATGAATTTCACAACTTTCGCATATTTGCATTTCAATAGTTATTTCGATCACTTTTCCACCCTTATTACCTCGGCCACCCTTATCACCACAACCCACACCTTATTACTTCATTTTGTGGGACACAACCCGATCCCACCGGACAATCATAATTCACACAACAACACCAATAACAATTCACAAACGGTTTTATAAACATCAATACTATTTCCATCAAGTACAACAACCTGGATACAATTCAAGTCACAATAATAATTGCCCACGACATGCCACACATGATATTACCACAATTTATCAATAACATCAATTACGACTTCTTTCCATCATTTTTATTCAACTCTTACCACATAAACACATGTACACATACTTGGTTTGTTTCCATTTACTTACTCCATCATATCGGGAAACTTAACTAACAGCATTCAAGGCATATTAATCACAAGAATTCACAAATAGTAAACACAAGTGACACAAACCACGCACTCGTACACCAACAAGGTAACCTTACAAAGGATAAAGTTAGCCATACATACCTGTAGTCGAATTTTCCTTTTTACTTCTACTTTCAGATCACCAACAACCTAGTACCAACAATAAAGTTCGCAAGTTAACACATACATATTGAAGTTCACAAATACTATCCAAACTTTTTTAGGAAATCAACCCCCTCCATTTGCAAATCTTTACTCCTACCCAATTCATTTTACTAGATTTTAGGTTTTAAAGAACATGCATGCGTATTTCATTTTATGTTTTTAAGAATCAATGCATAAGAATTCCCTTTTTTCGTTTAAACTTTAAAATAAATAAAAAAGGGTTGGGGATTTTACCTACAAGGACATAGATAAAAGCTATTACTTGGGATTTCTCGGCTTTGGTGACTTTGAAGAATCAAATCAACAAATGCAAAACTTTCTGTCTCAAGAATTCTCTCTTATTCTCTCTAGTTTCTTCAGAAAATATGTAAAAATGAGGATTCGGGGTGTTTTATTCAAGAGGGTGTTGGGTATAAAATATAGGAAAATTAGATATCGAGTTAGGTCTGCGGTCGCACTTTGAAATCACATAGTGGAAATGTGATCCATAGAATGGACCGCAAAAATGTTCACAAAAACTGAGCGAATTGTTTGGGCCTGCGACAAGAATGCGGTCTGCATTCACGTTCTACGGTCGCATAATGCACTGCAGAACTGCCTTTCTTAAAATCGTTAGGAATGTATGCGACGACTATGCGGTCTGCGTATCAGTTATGCGGTCATATAATGGACTGCATTTTTTACCTCAATTTAACCAAACTATTGTCTCAGTATGCGGCATAAATGCGGTCCGCATACTTGATCTGTGACCACATTCTGAACCGCATAATAGCATTTTTCTAAAAAAATTAATTCTGTATTTTTGAAAGTTATATCAGTAAAATTTTACACATTCCTAACACATATTTAAAACTTGGTACTACAAGTAACTAGAATTTTAGTACAACTTTCACGGGGCCTTACATCCTCCGCGACTTAAAACCATTCATCCTCGAATGAGGATTTTGGAATTCAGTTGGTTTTGAAAACGTAATGTGGAACCTCCCAGTTTTACCTAACTCCCATATTTTTAGAAAATTTCACCAGAGTTTCCTTTGTATTTAGACTTATCTACCTATCAGAGCGCCCCCGAAACATAGCTCAAGCACCAATATACATTTCCTATTGTCCCTACAATTGGCCTACAATGGATTACCTCAACCCTTGAACATATTAAATCACTTCAACATACTATATATATATATATATATATATATATATATATATATATATATATATATCAATTAACCATTACCAATCTACACTACCATTAATCGTTCACTTATTACACGAGTAATCAAAACTTTCAATTACCAAAAGGGTTTGCACATAACTCAAATAATAACAACACGTACAATTTATGCACAACTTGGAGGGGTTACAATAGTAAATCATTTAAGGGGAAAATGGGGTGCCGTTATACCAATTTGAACACAACATCAGTTTGCCTAGAGATAGGAGTTTGCACGATTACTACTAGACTTGTTCAAACAGATGGGGATGCTTTTCTTTCATCTTACTTTCCGCTTCCCACGTGGATTCTTCGACTCCTTGAATTCGCCATAATATTTTAACCAAAGCAATTTCCTTATTTCTCGATTACAGATTTTCTTATCAAGAATGGCAACCAAGACTTCTTCGTTCGATAATCCTTCATTAACCTCGATGGTCTCAACTGGCACGAGGGTGGATGGATCTCCAACCACTTACTTCAACATAAACACGTGGAACAACGGGTGCACTAATGACATTTCAGGGGGAAATTCCAGACTGTAAGCTACATGTCCTATTATTTGAGCCACCAGATACGTCCTGACATATCAAAGACTCAGCTTTCATTTCCCCCCAAATTGCATGACTCTCGTCATAGGATATACCCTCAAGAACACCCAATCATCTACTTAGAATTCCAATTCTCTTTAACGCACGTCCGCAGTAGGATTTTTGGAGACTTTAAGCAGTTTACATCCTCTCCAAAATGATTTTAACTTTTTCCATAGCCTGGTGCACGATATCTAGTCCTATCAGTTCTTCTTCACCGACTTCAAACCACTCAATCGGAGACCTACACCTCATTCCGTACAATGCCTCAAATGGGGCCATCTAAATACTAGCATGAACACTGTTATTGTAAGAAAATTCTATAAGTGGAAAGTGATCATCCCAATTACCTTTGAAATCCAAGACACAAGCCCCCAACATATCCTTAAGTATTTGAATAGTCAGCTCCGCTTGACCGTCAGTCTGTGGATGAAAGTCGTGCTGAGATTCATTTGAGTACCCAAACCTTGCTGAAATTTCTTCTAATAATTAGTTGTGAATTGGGCCCTCGATTTGAGATAATAGAGAGTGGAGTGCCATGAAGCCATACTATTTCCTTGATATACAACTAGGCATATTGTTCCACAGTATCGGTGGACTTGACCGGCAAGAAGTGAGCTGATTTTGTGAGTCCATCCACTATTACCCAAATTGAGTCAATCTTGAAATGAGTGCGAGGTAACCTTACTACGAAATCCATGTTGATCATCTCCTATTTGCACGTTAGTATTTCCATAAGCTGAGTTAACCCACCAGGCCACTGATGCTCACCTTTTACTTGCTGACAATTCTGACATTTAGATACAAAGTCTACCACACCCTCTTCATACTGTTCCACCAATAAATTTCCTTGAGATCATGATACATTTTCGTAGAAACTAGGTGCACAGAATACCTAGAATTTTGAGCCTCAGCCGTCACCCTCTCCTGAAGATTATTCACATCTGGAACACATAGCCTACTTTGACATCGCATTACACCATCGCTTCCACGTGAAAATACTGAAGTCTTGTTATTCAAAACTGCCTCCTTCATCTGTGCTAATTCCGGATCGATAAACTATTTTTCCTTGACTTATGCTACAAGTAACGAATCTACTCAACTATGCACCATCACATTCCCCTCATCTGAGGTCAAAATAGAACCCCCAGACTGGCCAATTGAAACACCTCCGGAGCCTAGGGCCTCTGATCCATCCCCAAATGAGCGAAGCTACCCATGGACTTCCGGTTGAGAGCGTCGACAACCACATTCACCTTCCCCAGATGGTACAAAACGTTTATATCATAATCCTTGAGCAATTCCAACCACCGTCGCTGCCTTACGTTCAACTCATTCTGCTTGAACAAATATTGGAGACTCTTGTGGTTCGAGAACACATCCACGTGGACATAATAAAGATAATGCCGCCATATTTTCAAGTCAAATATGACAGCTACAAGCTCCAAATCATGCATCGGATAACTCTTCTCGTAATTCTTGAGCTTCCTTGAAGCATACGCTATAACCTTACCATGTTGCATCAACACACACCCCAAACCAACCTTGGAGACATCGCAATAAACTAGAAATCCTTATGTGCCTTCTGGAAAGGTCAATAAGCGGTCAACCTTGATTTCAACTCCTGAAAACTTTTCTCACAAACGTCGGACCATTGGAACTTTACTGCTTTATGCGTCAACTTAGTCAACTGGGAGGCGAGGGCAGAGAATCCATCCACAAACCTCCAATAATACCCAGCTAAACTCAAGAAGCTATGGGTCTCCATCGGGGTCGTGGGTCTAGACAATTCTTTTACTACTGCAATCTTCTGTGGATCCACCTGAATCTCTTCACTGGAAATAACATGGCCCAAAAAGGTAAAGGACTCCAACCAAAATTCACATTTTGAAAGTTTAGTATACAACTAGTACTGATAAAGAGTTTGCAGAACTACCTTGAGATCATATGCATGATCCTCTGGGATACGCGAGTAAACAAGGATGTCATCAATGAAACCAATCACAAAGGAGTCTAGAAATGGCTTGAAGACTCGATTCGTAAGATCCATGAAAGTTGTCGGGGTGTTGGTTAGCCTAAAAGGCATGACCAAGAATTCAAAGTGACCATAGAAAGTTCTGAAGGTGATATCCTGCTCTTTGATCTTTAATTTGTGATACCTGGACCATAGATCAATTTTAGAGAAGAAACTTGCACCTTGCAATTGGTCAAACAAATAATCGATCTGTCGCATTGGATATTTATTCTTGATGGTGACGTTTTTGAGCTGTCGATAATCAATACACATCCGGAGCGACCCATCCTTCTTTCTAAAATAAAAGAACCAGAGCACCCCACGGCAAAACACTCGGTCGTATGACCCCATTTCTAATAAATCTTCCAGCTGCTCCTTTAACTCCCTTAACACTGCTGGCATTCTGTATCAGCTATTACATAAATCCCAAAATCAATCTCCCTGTCTAGCGGAATCCGTGGAAGCTCGACCTGAAACACTTCAAAAAACTCATTTACAACTATCACGGACTCGGGGGCAGACGCTTCTAATGTGGTGTCTGCCACCCGTACCAAATGATAGATACATCTTTTCTTAGTTATCTTCGAATCCTTAAGGTAGGAAATAAACCCACCCTTTGGCACCACACCATTCCCTCCCACTCAATAACCAGCTCGTTAGGGAACTCGAGTCTCATGACCCTCGTTCGGTAGTCAAGCGTAGAAAACCACGAATAAAGCTAGTACATTCCCATAATAACATTTAAATCAACCATTCCAAGCTCGATAAGGTCAGTCGTGGTAACACGACTACAAACTGTGGCAACACAATTCCTATAAACCCGCGCGGCTGTAATAGAAAACCGGAGTCGATACGGAGAATGGATCATGAAGCTATTCGAGTTCTATCCTAAAACTTATAGCAACAAATAAGGTAACATAAGACAAAGAGGACCCCAGATCAATAAGAGCATAACAATCAATGGCTTGAATAGATAAGATATCTGTAATAACATCCGGGGAAGAGTCTGTACTTTGGTGATCACTCAAAAAATAAAACCGGTTCGATCCACCTCTACCACGAGCCCCACCCCTTACTATACCATACCCTTCTGGAGTTTGAGGATGCGCGGATAACGTGGTGGTTGAAGAACTGGAAAATCCCCTACCCATTCCCTGACTAGGCTTACGATAGTCCCGCTAGATATGACGTCTCACCTTGCATCTATAGCACATCGGTATATCTAAATAACAAGTCTCTAAATGAAACTTCCCACAATTGGGGCACAGAGCTCTATCCGCCTGCTGAAATTTCCCTCCTAATCGATCGGATAGATGGGATCTCCTACTGTCTGAACCTAGTCTCAAGTGACTGCTCTGCTGATAAATGTGCAGAGATGGCGGTGTGCTTACTGAAGCCTGAGCATATTACTGGGATGGCCCTGATAGCCCTCTCTCATGAACCGATCTCCTTGAGAAACCCATTAATTGGGCCCTACTGCTACTCTCCCTTTCTGCTCGAATTTTAAACTTCCTAGCCTTTGTGGCCTGAGGGAATCCCATAATCTTTCCATTATTCATATCTGAGTGTAAGGCTACGGTAGTAGCCTCATTCACCACCAAGGGACTAAGGTCCGGAACAAATAGCTGAAATCGAGAACTCATGGTTGAATCTAATTGAGGAGCATACTTGGACAATCTTAAAAGCTCCATGTGGTACTCCTAAACACTCATAGTACCCTACTTGAGGACCTCAAACTCAGTGGCCCGGGCTACCACTATCTCGGCAGGCAAGAAGTGGTCCATATATACGTCTACAAACTCATCCCATTTAACCGAAGGGCTTTCCTCCACACAGGAAACCTCCCACATCTCGAATCACGAATATGCTGCTCCCCTCAAGCGTACTTGCGCGCCTTCCCTATCCCACATGTTACCCTGTGTTTTCATTACTCATTAATCAAGTGAATTAGCAATTTATAATTTAAACACCTTCTTACGAGACATACATAGCATACAAGGTTACTTTGTGTGATTTCAAAGTTACACCACCCAACATACAAAATACATATTTACACAAGTTCGTAACCCACATATCCAGTCTACGGAGCCTCTAAGGATACAAAAAGCAAGATACAATACTTGCCGGTAACAATGCTCAGGCTATACCTTTCACAAATATCAAAATAAAACTCTGGAAGAAGGCGGCATGAGCCACATAGGGCCCAAGAAGAAAGGGGCTCACCAATTCAGCTGACAGGAAGTATATAATTACTATTGGTTGTGTACTGGAGTACCTACTATGGATCAACCTACAACCATAACACAAACGTAGCGCTCCTGGAAAAAGGGATATTAGTATATTTGAATTGTACTAGTATGTATGAACAAACTTTACCCCAAGTAAAATCAAGCAATGCATAGGTAACAAACAGTAATAGAATCAACGATCAAATGCACATGAAAGGAACAACCAACGCCAAACAAGTTTCACAATCTCTCCTTTTCCCATTTAAACACTATTCTATCACATCAATGATATTCACAACTTTTGCATATTTGCATTTCAATAGTGATTTCAATCACTTTTCTACCCATATTACCCCGGCCACCCTAATCACCACACCTCGATCCCACCAGACAATCATAATTCACACAACAACAACAACGACAACAAAAATTTACAAAGGATTTCATAAACATCAATACTATTTCCATCAAGTACAACAGCCCGGATACAATTAAAGTCACAATAATAATTTCCCATGACAAGCCACACATTGTATTACCACAGTTATGCAATTACATTAATTTTACGACTTCTTTCCATCAATTTCTGTTCAGCTCTTACCATATAAATGCAATTACACATACTTGGTTTGTTGCCATTTACTTACACCATCATATCGGGAAACTTAACAAACATCGTTCAAGGCATATTAATCACCAGAATTCACAAATAGTCAACACAAATGACACATACCACACACTCGTACACCAACATAGTATCCTTACAAAGGTTAAAAGTTAGCCATACATACCAGGAGTCGAATTTCCCTTTTTACTTCTATTTTCAGCTCACCAACAGCCTAGTACCGATAATCTATTTCACAAGGTAACACATACATCTTAGAATTGAAGTTCACAATTACTATCCAAACTTATTTAGGTTATCAACCCCCTCTTTTAGCAAATCTTTACTCCTACCTAATTTCTTTTAATAGATTTTAGGTTTTAAAGAGCATGCAATACGTATTTTGACTGTTGTTTTCAAGAATCAATACATAAGAATCTCCCTTTTTGTTTAAACTTGAATATCAATGAAAAGGGGTTGGGAATTTTACCTGCAAGGACTAAGATGAAAGTTATTACTTGAGATTTCCCGGCCCTAGTGGCTTTGAAGAATTAAATCAAGAAATAGAAAACTTTCTCTCTCAAGAATTCTCTTTTCCTCTCTCTAATTTGATTAGAAATTATGTAAAAATGAGAGGTTGGAATGTTTAATTGAAGAAGGGGTCGGGTTTAAAATTTAGGAAAATTAGAGCCCAAGTCAGATCTACGATCGCACTTTGCGATAGCATAGTGGAAATGCAGCCTGTAGAATAGACCTCAAAATATTTTCTCAAAAATTGGGAATTGTTTGGGTTAGCGACAGGAATGCGGTCCGCATTCACGTTCTGCGGTGGTATAATGCATCGCAGAACTGCCCTTCACAAAATCCTTAGGAAATTATGCAATGACTATGCGGTCCACATATTAGTTATATGGTCCTCATATCTATTATGCGGTCGTATAATGGATGTATATTTGCCTCAATTTAACCAAACCACTATCTCAGTCTGCGGCAGAAATGCGGTCCACAAACTTGATCTGCGACGCATTCTGGACTGCATAATAGCATTTTTCTGGAAAACTTTAATTCTTGATTTTCAAAAGCTAGATTAGTAAAATTTTACACATTCCCAACACATATTCGACACTTGGCAATATAAGTTACTAGATTACACACCCTCGGCATCAAACCACTTGATCACCTCCTTTTCATAAATTCGTGCATTACTTCATTCAACCTCCATTGATGTTCCAAGGAGGGATTTGCATTATCTTCCAGAATATTCTTGTGCTTATAGAAGGCGAGTCTTATTCCCAAATATCATCTAAGGTCCATCCAATTGCTTTTTCCGCTTTTGAAGCACCGCCAATGTGGCATCAACCTGCACGTTAGTAAGACAGGAGGAAAGAATAACTAGCAAAGTAGCTCTAGGTCCTAAGAGCTCATACCTTAGGTATGAAAGAAATGGAGTAAATCCAACATTGGAGGTCCCTCTATTGAAGGCTTTGTTGGAGGAGACTTTCTATTTTCAAGATCCAAATAGACTTTCATAATAATAAGAGCACATTCCATTTAAAGCATTGGCATACACCACTGGGTCGTCATCATCATTGTCATCAAGATTTAACAATACGGCCTCTAGAGGGTCCTCGACATTGATCAAGGCACTAGTATCATCAACTATCATTGTCATGATAAGATCCACAAAAGAGCACGTCTTAGAACTGTTGGGCTGGTTCATTGACTTGCATATATGAAAGGCCACTTTCTCATCACCCACCCGGAAGGTAAGTTCCCCTACTTCCACATTAACTAAGGCTTTCCCCGTAGCAACAAACGGTCTCCCCAATATGATCAGAACTTCATAATCTACCTCACAATCCAAGATCACAAAATCAGCTAGCAAGATAAATTTATCCACCCAGATAAGAACATTATCAATAATACCCAATAATCTCTTCATAGTTCTATCCGCCTTTTGCAATCTCATGGAAGCCGGCCTCGGTTTCCCAACACCCAAAGTCTTAAAAACTGAGTGGGGCATCAATTTGATACTTGCCCCCAAATCACATAGAGCTTTATCAAAGTCCACACTCCAAATGGTGCAAGGAATGGTAAAAGCATTGGGATCTTCTAGCTTCTAGTCATTGAGTGCACCAATTGCACTAACTTGGCGGGTCAACTTTATAGTTTGACAATCCATGGACCGTTTCTTTGTCACTAAGTCCTTCATGAATATAGCATAGCCCGACATTTGTTCAAGAGCCTCTATCAAAGGCAAATTAATGGATAAGCTCTTTATCATGTCAATGAACATTTTAAACTGATTCTCATTTTTTTGCTTCGGAAGCCTTTGAGGATAAGGTGTAGGTGGCCTTGGCAAAGGAGCCTTGTCTTCAGGCACAATCGGCTCCTGCATGTCCATTATGTGTTCCCTAGACGGGTTGACATCATTATGAGTTTCCATCTCGGCCTCTTGAATATCAATCTTCACTTCTTTATATACATATTCATTAATCACATTTTCAACCACCAAAGGAACTTCATCTTCTTGAAACTCAAATTCATCACTAAATTTACTTTTGTTTTGAGGCATTCACGTCATCACCTCGTCTACTCCTTGTAGTTACCACCATCACATGATTGTTCCCACCTTTCAAGTTGACTATCGTATCACTTGGTAGAGCCCCCTTAGGGCGATTATTCAAGGATTGAGAGATTTGGCCTAATTGAACCTTCAAATTTCTAATTGAAGTATTGTGGGAAGACAATTGAGCATCCGAATCCGTAGTATTTTTCATGATATGTTTGAATATCATTACTGGAAGAACTAGTCCCTTGTGATGTAAATTCGGGTGGATTGACTGGTTGTTGATACATTGGGGGCCTTTCAAAGCCTTTCCCCCAATTTCCTTGATTTTCATTGTTCCAACCTGCTTGAGTATTATTACAACCCTAATTATTGTTGATTCCATTCCAATTACACTGATTGTTTTTATTATTTTTTTGATTGCCCCAATTGGAATTTTGGTTATTGTTTCCTCAATTGCCATTGCCTTGTTTTTGTTAATTGCAATTATTGCTTTGGGGTCTCCATTATTGTTGGAAAGAATTTCCCCTTTGGCCTTGATTATTATTCACCTATTGCGCCTTTTCATTTTTCCCAGCAAAACCATCATATTGGAATCCACCACAATCATTGTTAAATTGATATGAACTCCCTTGGTTCTATTGATCACTTTGTCTGCTTTTATTTACTAGCATGTTAACACCCTCCGTAGCATTCACTTGGCGAAGATTTTAAACTTGTTGCAACTCTGACTTTGCTAGTTGGTTCATTAGTTTTTAGCTCAGTTATAGCCTGCCCATGATCATGTAACTCTTTGAGTAAATGAGTGACTGTGGGTCACCCTAGGGCACATTGGCTCTACTTCGCCAATCGAAGGAAGTGTCATCCATCTCGTCAAGAATGCCATAAGCCCCATCATACGTGAGTTTCATATAATTTTTCCCAGTAAGTTAATTCACTATGCATTGAATACCCATGCTGCTCCAGAAATGTCAACATAACAATGGTGATTTAAAAATTGCCTGTCCGGATCCAGGGTGGGAGAATTGCACTTGCATAGCCATAGTTTAGAAGCACTCATTGAGCCACTCTTGGAGGTTACTGAGGAGGGTCTGGGATATTATCATTGGCATTGGCCTAGTGGCCTCTCCATTGTCCTTGAGGTACAAAAGGCACCTCATCCTATCCATTATCATCTACCTCATCCCTGCAATCACATTTCCAAGAGGGTTATTGTTGGTTGCTGCCATTTTTGTACCTGAAGTTGAGACACACACAAAAACTAGTAATGAAGAAGGAAAGAATAACAATATAAAGAACTATGCAGATAGAAAGCCAAAACCGTTAGCTCCTCAGTAACAGCGATAAAAAGTGATCGGTGCAAATCTTGTACTACTACAAAGTAGCAAGAATGGTAGAATCAGCTTTTACCCGAAAAGGTCGGGATCAATTTCCACAAGGAACTAGAGATTGGAGTTGATTTTCTATCTAAATTGGCATTGTGTAATTGTTCCTAATTTCACTTTTATTCATAAGTACTGTTGATATTACTTCTAAGTTTATACTACTACGATGCTAAATTGAGCTAAGTTAAGCTAAGAGTAAATTGTTGAAGGTTGTCTAATTAAGTTAAAAGGCACTAGGGAAGCGACTTTTTCCTATGTGGATAGTTGACGGATTCTCAAGTCTAGGGCTTGATTGTCACATTTGGGGATTACGATATAGCCATTGCATGATTCTACTCACTGTACACCTCTCGGTAGTTTGAGTGATTGTGCCCTAATTGACTTTCTCAAGACGAATTGGGTATGATAATTTGTGCAAGCAATAGAGGTTCAAGTCGGTTATTACTATCTTTAGGTTTAACCTTTTAATTGGGACTATCACTCTCTTGAGTACGCCCAAATTCCTTATTGGACCAAAATCATAGAATTAGACTCTCTTTCTCAAGAAAGACCAACGCCAACTAGGCATAAACTAGTGTTTGCAACAACTAATTCCCTATTAAAACACTAAATTAGTCCAAATATCAAACACCCATAGACAATCAAGCATTAAAACACAAGACCCATCAATTAGTCACACTGGGGTTGAGACACAGCCCTCGCTAATAGGTCTATCTACTAATGATTGTAGAAGAAAGTAAAGTAATAAATGACGAAAAAACCCATAATTAATTACTAGATAAAATTTGAAGATTCAGTGATGAAACTAAGCTAAAATTACTCAAAATAGAAAAGAAGTACTGTTCATGAGCGCATCTATTCATCAAAATACGACTCTTGAACTAAAAATGGAAAAAGAAACTACCCAAATTAGGCTGAAAATTCTAGAAAAAAATACCCCTACGGGGCTAGTGCGGGCCGCACAAAAATAAGTGCGGCCGCACTAAGGCTCTTGGCTAACTAATCTTCTCTCTGATGTTAGCCAACACAAACTGCACAAAATGCACGCGGCCGCGGTGGCTTCTATTGCAGTCCGTACAAAATGGACTGCGGACCGTATTGGGCTTCATCCTCCAACATGGAAATTCTCTTTGTTGACCGCACAAAATCGAGTGCGGCCGCAATAACATCAATGTGGTCTGTACAAAATACTTTGCGGCCAAATTGCTTAGCTGCTTGAAATACCTACTCTCTAAACTTCATCTTTGCGGATCGTATAGAATGGTGTGCGGCCGCACTAGCTCTGTTTGGCCTTGGTCTTGGTACTTGTGCATGTTTCACTCTTTTTTGAGATGGGTTTTGACAAATTTTCACCTTGTTGATAAAACCCTGCAATCAAGTACAACATATGAGCCTTTGAAACTATTTTGTACACATCTCTAATCAAAACTTAAGCAAGAAGAAGAGTAAAATGCATCATAATCCCTAGTTATCATCATCCGCCATGGGTCGGAGTTGCTACATCTCTCTCATTGTGGGTATCACTAATCAAATCATCATATTATGGCAGATTTTCTTGTGCCTCGACATTGTGGGTAATGTTGACATCGTTGGCCGCCAATTTTTTTCAATTTTTTTTATGAAATAAATAATCAAACAAGTTAATAATAGATGCAAGGATCAACTCAATTATGCAACTGTTGAAGCCCCACGATAGTCGCCAAAACTGTTTAACTCTAAAATACTATAATTGAATTTGTTGTGTGGTTTATAGACATGCAAACTGATTTGATTTCAAAATGATAAATAAATTAAATAAAAAGTAAGACATAGTAATGAAATCGAGAGAAATAACAAGCAAGCTGATTCTGGGAGTGAGGCTTTTAAATGCAACGATAAGAACAATATTAGAGAGAAAATAAAGTTATGTTATTTTGCTTGAGAATAATATGTAGCATAAATTTTGCCAGAGATTTTTGTATTATAATTGTTGAAGTCACTAATTATAGCTACACATAGGAAAAGAGATCCTAGGATCAAGCCTCTCTTAAATGACAATAAAGGGGGTCATTGATAAATATATAACAGCATACTATAAATGCCAATATTTTTCGCAACGGTTGCATATTTAATACTAAGGATTATTCTTCATTAAATGTCATCTAGTGACAGACATTTGTTTGCTTTCGTTGATCGTGTTCCCTTGGGGATCTACCTGGTATCAGCCGAAGCTATTGTCCTCTGTCTTGGTTTTCATTTGATTTATCTTCCGCTTGCCTCCGGTTTTACGTGTCAGGCAATCATCTAAGAACTAATTTTACCCTTTGCACAATAAACTAATAGTCCCAAGCTTTAACTTTCGTTGAGTCTTAGCTAGTGTTTTGCCATACATTCCCAAATTTGTTTTGAAAAATCTGATTTGGGTGAAGTTTGGTTTGAAGGTTAAAGTGTTTGTACACCGGTTGTCAAAATATATTTCCCAGATTTATTTTGAAAAAACATGAAACATGACTTATACTCACAAGTTCTAAAAACTATCATAAATACCCAACAGTATCATTATCAATTCATTATATTATCACAAACCATAGTTCTGCAAATAATGAAATTTGGTACAAAATTTTTATTTTTATAATGAACTACATAATACACTATCAGATGAACGAGAAGTCGAAGCAACATTGTTATAAAATAATAAATGGTGAGCTCTTTTATAAAATACAATAGTTTGTAGTAATTTTTAAAAACAGTAATAATGATATTTTGGTACAAAACTAACTATTGAGCTAGTTTTGGAATTTAAGTTTTGAAATTGTCAAAATGTATTCAAAATATAATATACATGTTCTTACCAAATAAAATCCAAATTTATTTTAGGCAAATCTATGGCCAAATGGTTCCTTATTGGTTTTCTTTTGAGACCCCACTTGATGGACCCGAGGTAACATTGTGGAAGACAATATTGCTGGTTCTGGGTTGCAATGTTGAACATCAATTATGTGGGAATCCATTTGACATTGTTGAACTTGGCAGTGTACTTTATCTTCTTTATTAAGAGCGTAAATTTGAAACTTAAGTGAGAGCTGTAAATATTGATTCGACATGATAGTAGCATGCATTAAAATAAGTACTTTGTGAGTAATTTTGAAATCTTATTAGTATAGTTTGATAGAATTAACCGATGCTTGTATCAGGAGAACCTATCTATATTACATTCAGCGGCGAAACTAGAAATTTCCTAAGGGTATTCAAATTTAGAAAAGATATTCAATATATAATATATACATCTAGAATAGAATATTTTAATTATATACATAATGCATTCGATAAAGGCGGTCAGTTGACCACCTCGTGACCATATAACTTCGCCATTGATTACTCCCTCTTAAGGTGTGATCCTTCTTTGGACCATGCATTAATACAGGATGTTTTGTATATCGGATTGTCTTCTTTTATTAAATTCCTATAGAAGATTAATGGTTGAAGATATTGTGGCTAGACAATATGGTTCTAGCATAAATGTGAAAAAGACTTGTATGTAAATTTAGAAGAATTACTATCTTCATTACTTCTTTGAATTTGAAAAAGTTCGTGGAAAAGTTTTGCAGCAATTGTAATCAATGTCTGTTTTCGTATAGAAAACAGACATTGTCTTCCATTAATCAGGCCAAAATGTTTTCGAAGCAAAAAAACAGAAATGTTGTTTTCACAAATTAAAGTTAAAACTAAAATTTTATCCAAAAGTAGTGCTTTCTTTAAAGGCAATCCAAATACACTTAATATTTATCCAAAGTAGAACTTATCGGAATTACTGTAAAATGCTCAGATAAAAAATCAATAGAAAACATGGTGACATAAACAGTAGGGCAAATGAATTGCTTCAGTCGAATTAAACAGCCGACAACCTAGAAGGACCAAATAATTTATATAGTAACTCGTAATCTTTGATTTGGTACGGATGTTCTTCCTCGTGTAACATCTTGGAAGGCTAAATTCCAAATTGATGGGAATTTTATATTTATTAATTAAAGAGGCAAAAATTAACTACACCTCCATCCTCATTGGTGCAAGTGAAACTCTTTATATTTAGTATTATTGGTATTTCTTAATATTCTTAGGTTTGGTAAGAATAATTTGTTTGTCATGCACTTGTGATATTATTTTGAAAGAACTTTCTCTTCTCCACATTTAATTTCATGAATAAGTCAAGTCTCCAACAGTGTTTCTAGTTTCTAGTGTACTCAAGAAACTTTTTAAGGCAACTGTGTTTTTCTTGGGTCAATTCAATATATAGTATTTGGTTTGGTTCTAGAATATTACTCTCGACATGAATTTTCAATATAAATGTGCAAGGTTATTCTTATACATTGAGGAATGTGGCATTGCTATTTAAGGACCACCTCATACTCTTTTTGTTTTAGCTGAATTAAAGAACTTTTATTGAAAGCTTAAAATTACCACGACTCGAATTTTCTATCCTTGAGAGTCGTAATGGTGCCTACTAATGAGAGCTAGACAACCCAAACCTTAACTACCTGTTACACTTTCGTCTTGCTCCTTTTTAACAAACACAATATAATATGATAACAACAGAATTATAAATAATTAAGCAGTAGTCAACAATTATATATATTAAGGCTACATCTATTACAACTCTCAAAAATCTCAAATACCCAAAACCTGATGTCACGGTGTCACAAACTTTCTAAGATTACTATATACAAGGTCTAAAGAAGTAACAATAAACAATTTCTGAATAAAAGAAAATGAAACAAGAAATAGAGATAGAGGGAGACACCAGGACCTGCGGACGCCTGCAGGTCTACCTTGGGTCTCCGGGTGGACTGAAAGAAGCACTCCATTTACTGTCTGAAAGCTGCTCCTGGATCTTCACATAGTGCAAAGTTTAGAATCAGTACAACCAACCCCATTTACTGGTAAGAATCTAGCCTAACCTCGGCGAAGTAGTGACGAGGCTAGGACCAGACCACCAAATAAACATGTGCAATTCAAACATATATACAACAAAAAAGAAATACATAAATAACTGGTCGACATGCGAGGGGAACCATGTTGTGGGGGAGATAACCATTCCTAATAAAAAGGCTTCAAGTAAGGAAAGAAACAACATACTACAAATATTAACAAAGAAGCAAAAAGCAATAATTTGCACATCATCACCCTTCGTGCTTTTACTCTCCTCCTCACCAAATCATGTTTATAATAAAAGTATGCACGATATTACCCTTCGTGCTTTTATTCTCGTCCTCACCAAAACAATCATATAATAAAGATGCACACGGCATCACTGTTCGTGCTTTTACTCTCTTTCCTCACCCTATAATCAATAAAAATTTGCATGGAATGGTACATCGTACGACACGACATCACCCTTCGTGCTTTACACTCTTTCCTCACAATAACAAACATTGCACGGCATTTCTTGCTTTAATAATCTTCCTCATCCAAACAACAATCACAAACAAAGGGGCAAGGGAATAAACAATATAATAATAAAAATTCAGGTAAGGGAACAACAATTAAACAACTAAATCCCGGCATGGGAGAAAATCAACAAAGCAACAATTTCCCGGCAAGGGAATAGTTTAACAACTCTTTCTCTTTCTTTCACTTTTATCTCATAACTCACTTTACCATTTGAGTTAATGCTCCAAAGGGTTCAATCATCCCATATACCTTCATAGTTCGTACTATAACTTGAGCTAATAATCCTCGATGTTCAAAGGTCCCAATTCCTTACATAACTTTTCACAACAAATAAGAATCATAACCAGGGCATGAAAGATACAATGAAATCATGATATTCACAATATAAGGATTCACGGTCATGCTAGACACCAATGTATAGATACTCGTTACCATGTATATACGTTGTACTCAAAAATTATCACCCAACAAATAAGACTCAACTCCTAATCCGTCAAACTAAGGTTAGACCAAACACTTACCTCGAACTTCCACGGCCAACTCAAGTCTCAAACACCGCTTTCCTTTCAAATTTGGCTCCACAAAATCGTATATATGCCTAATAAATTTAATAACATTAATAAATGCTAAATAATTCAATTTCAAAGCCTAATTATAGCTTTCTAATTATTCTTCCCGAAAAAATTAAAAAAATCGACCCTAGACCTACTTGGTCAAAATATAAGGTTCGAACCAAAATCCGATCACTCATTTACCCACGAGCCCGAAAATATAATTATTTTTAAAGTTCGACCCCAAAACATGGTCTAAATCACCATTAATCAAAAATTCCTAAGTCTACCCAAATCCATAAGTTTTAACCCTTATTCACATGATTTAAGCCTAGAAATCTAATAGGTGTTGATGAAAAATAAAGAAAATGAGTCTAAGATAACAAATCTATGAATTTGTGGTGAAATCGTCTTTCAAAAATTGTCCAATTTGCAGTTAAGATGAAGAAGTTATGAGGTATTGAACAAAAGTCCCGAAATGCTACTTTTCTGATATTTAAAATAGCTGGGTGACATTTCCCTTCACGATCACGACAGACCCTTCGCGATCGCGATGGGTAAGGCTAGCTAAACCTTCGTGTTGGCATGAGCAGGCTCGTGTTCTCGGAGAAGGATCTCCACGAGCCCCCACGTTCGCATGAAATGGGTTGTGTTCCCGTAGGGTTATTACCCCACCTCCTGCGCAGGCCCATTTGACCTTCTCGTTCGCGTGGCCAGGATAGTGTTCACAAAGGATATCCCCCAAAGTCTCACGTTTACGACCTGAGCTACACGTTCCCATGGAAGTAAAATCCTTCAGTGACAGTTAACTCATCGCGTTCGCATGGGTACTCCTATGAACACGGAGAAGGAAATACTAGAAATCCAACAGTTGAAAACGCGCAATTTTTCTTAAGCCTGAAACCTCACGAAACATGTCCGAAATACACCTGAGCCCTCGGGGCTCCTAACCAAACATACGCGCTAACTCAACAACATCAAACAAAATTATCCGCGCGATCAAATCGCCAAAGTAACCTCAATAACAACAAATTAAACCTCAAAACCAAGAACTTTTCTAAAACTTCATCAAGTATCACATTTAGCAATTTAGGTCCGAATTACGTTAAATGATATTCGTTTTTCATAAAATTTCACAAAACCTCTTAAATCATATATAAGACCTGTACCGGATGCTGAAACCAAAATATGGGTCCCGATACCATCATGCTCTAATGTAACTTCATTTCAAATTTTCTTAAACAATTTCAGAAAATAATTTTCTTTCAAAATTAAATTCTCGGGCTTGGGATCTCAAAATTCGATTCTAGGCATACGCCCAAGTCCAATATTTTCCTACGGACCCTCTAGGGCCGTCAAATCACGGTTCAGGATCAGTTTGTCCAAAACATTGACCGAAGTTAAATTTATTTATTTTATAGCCAAAACTTATCATTTTGCACAGATTTTTCATATTTAAGCTTTCTGGCAACACGCCCGGACTGCACAGAAAAATCGGGGTGACTCTCAATGAGGTTTCAATGCCTCAGAAGTTAAAAATTTAATTAAAAATAAGTGATGACTTTTTGGGTCATCATATTCTCCACCATTAAAACAATCGTTCGTCCTTGAACGGACATAAGAAGGAAGTACCTGAATCAGGAAAAAGATGGTGATAACGGCTCCTCATATCGGACTTGGACTCCTAGGTCGATGACTTATCAGGTTGACCTCTCTACTTAGTACGAACAGAGGAAAAACTCTTCAACCTCAACTAATGAACCTGCCAGTCCAGAATAGCCACCGGCCCACCAGCTCCTCCTCATAAGACAAGTCCTTGTCCAACTGGACAGTGCTGAAATCTAACACATGGGATGGATTTACGTGATATTTCTAAAACACTGTATGCATGGCTGATAAGCTCAGCAGAAAAGCAAGTCTATAAGCCACCTCTTCAACTCGATCAAGAATCTCAAATGGACCAATAAACCAAGGGCTAAGCTTGCTCTTATTTCCGAATCTCATCACGCCCTTCATAGGAAACACTCGGAGCAATACCTGCTCACCGACCATGAAAACCACATCTCGGACCTTCCGGTCTGCATAACTCTTTTTCCTGGAGTGAGCCATATGCAGCCTATCCTGAATGATCCTTATCTTGTCCAAGGCCTCCTGTACCAAATCCGTACCCAACAACTGAGCCTCTCCCCACTTAAACCGTCCAACCGGAGACCGACACCTCCTACCATATAAAGCCTCATAAGGAGCCATCTAGATACTCGACTGGTAGTTGCTGTTGTGGGCAAACTCTGCTAATGGCAAAAACTGATCCCACGATCCTCCAAAGTCGATAACACAAGCTTGAAGCATATATCTAAATAGTCCACTCTAACTGTCCTAGGATGAAATATTATGCTAAACTCAACCCCTATGCCCAACTCTCGCTTAACCGCCCCCCAGCAATGTGAGGTAAACTGCATACCTTGATCTAAAATGATATACACGAGCACACCATGAAGGAGAACAATCTCTCGAATATAGATCTCAGCTAACCTCTATGAAGAATAAGAGACTGCCACAGGAATAAAATGTGCTGACTTGGTCAGTCTATCAACAATGACCCATACTATGCCAAACTTTTTTCGAGTCTGCGTAAGTCTAGTAACAAAGTCCATAGTGATCCGCTCCCATTTCCACTCGGGAAGCTCAATCCTCTGGAATAATCCACTAGGCCTTTGATGCACGTACTCGACTTGCTTACAATTTAAAAAACGGGTCCCATATGCTACGATATCCTTCTTCATTCTCCGGCACCAATAATGCTCCTGCAAATCCTGATACATCTTTGTGACACCCGAATGAATAGAGTACCGGGAGCTATGGGCCTCCTCTAAAATCAAATCTTGGAGCCCATCCACATTAGGCACAAACTCAACCCTCCAATCTCAAAACTCCATCACCATCTATGGTAACCTACTTGGCACTTCACTGTACCATATCTCTAAGGGGACACAAATAGGGATCATCATACTGCCGATCATGGATGCGCTTCAATAAAGAAGAACGAACAACCATTCAAGCTAATATATGACCAAGCTCAGAATTATCCGACCTCACAAACCGATTGGTCAAGGCCTGAACATCCAAGGAAAACAGCCTCTCACTGACCGGAATGTAAGCAAGACTACCCATACTTGCTGACTTCCTACTCAAAGCATCGGCCACCACATTGACCTTTCTCGGATGATATAAAATGTTGATATCATAATCTTTCAACAACTCCAACCACCTTGTCTACCTTAAATTCAGCTCTTTTTGCTTGAACAAATAGTGAAAAATCTAGTGATCCGTGAATACCTCACATGCCACGCCATACACATAATGCCTCCAAATCTTCAATACGTGAACTATGGCTACCAATTCCAAATAATGAACTAGATAGTTCTTCTCGTGAATCTTCAACTACCGTGAAGCATAGGCAATAGCCTTTCAATCCCGCATCAATACTGAACCAAGCCCAATACGAGAAGCATCGTAATAAGTTGTATAAGTACTGAACCTGTGGGAAAAACCAACATCGATGCCATAGTCAGAGCTGTCTTGAGCTTCTGAAAGTTGCCTCACATTTATCTGACCACCTGAAATGGGCACTCTTCTAGGTCAACCTGGTCATTAGGGCTGCAATAGTTTAAAACCCCTCAACAAACCGTCGATAGCAGCCTGCCAACGCCAAGAAACTCCCAATCTCTATAGCTGATGCTGGTCTATGACAGTTCTTGACTGCCTCAATCTTCTTCAGATCCACCTGAATACCCTTTAATGACACAAAATGACCTTGAAATACAATTGAAACTAAAAAAGAACTCACACTTCGAGAACTAAGCATATAACTGACTATCCCTCAGAGTTTGAAGAACCACTCTAAGGTACTGCTCAAGCTCCTCCTGGCAGCGTGAATATATCAATATATCATCAATGAAGACTACAACGAACGAGTTAAAATAAGGACTGAACACTCAATTCATCAAATCCATAAAAGTTGCTGGGGTATTTTTCAACCCGAATGACATAACCAAGACTTATAATGCACGTACCGAGTATAGAAAACAGTCTTAGGGACATCGGATGGTCTAATCCTCAACTGATGGTAGCAAGATCTCAAGTCAATCTTTGAAAATACCTTATCACCCTGAAGTTGATCGAACAAATCATCAATCCTTGGCAGCGGATACTTATTCTCGATTTTAACCTTGTCTCAATTTCTAGTAATCAATACACATTCTCATTGACTCATACTTCTTTTTAACAAAAAACACTGGTGCACCCCCGGGCGAAATACTTTCTCCAGCAAATCTTGCAATTGCTCCTTTAACTCTTTCAAATCGGGCGGGGCCATATGATACGGCGGGATAGAAATGGGATGAGCGCCCGAAGCCACAACAATGCAAAAGTCAATATCCCTTTCGAGTGGCATACCCATCAGGTCTGAATGGAAAATATCAAGAAAGTCACGAACAACGGGCACAAAATCAATAGAAGGAACCTCAGCGCCCGAATCTCAAACATATGCAAAATAGGCCAAACACCCCTTCTTGACCACACGCCGAGCCTTCACGTATTATAACACTAAGAGTAGAATGACCAGGAGTCCCTATACACTCTAAACGAGGCATACCCGGTAAAGCTAAGGTTACAATCCTTGCATGATAGTCCAAGATAGCGTGGTAAGGTGATAACCAGTCCATCCCCTATATAACATTGAAATCGACCATGTCTAGAAGCACCAAATCCACACGAGTCTCAAGACCCTCAATCACAACTACACAAGAATGATGAACCCGATCTACTACAATAGAATCACCCATCGGTGTAGACACATAAACGGGAACACTCAAGGAAACACTAGGCATAACTAGGCACGGTGCAAAATAAGATGACACATACGAGTATGCATACCCTGGATCAAATAATACTGAAGCATCTCTATCACAAATCAGAACTGTTCCTATGATCACCGCATCTGAATCTTCAGCATTGGACCTGGGTAAAAGAGCATAACATAGGGGTTGGTCCCCACTACCTTGGGATACATCTTTGGGATGGCCTGCAGTTGGCGGGCCTCTATCTCTAGCAGTCTAAGCTTCACCTCTAAATCCTCTACCTCCACCTCTAGCACCTCTACCCCCACCTCTAGCTGGTTGGGCGGTCTGTGGAACACCTGGTGCCTCAACCACAGCATGGGAACTCTGATGTTGAGAGCTACTCGGTGCCCAAGGGAAAAACATGGTAATGTGACCCGTATCACCACAAGTGTAAAAAGCCCTCGGCTGCTGAGACTGCTGGACCTGACGACCTGAATGACCACCCAAAAAAACTTTGAAGCGACTGTACACCGAAAGGAGCTGGTGGTGCACTGTAGGACTACCGATCGGAATACTGGATATCAGGGTTGTGTCTACCTGAATCATCATGAAAAACCTCAAGAGCTGCCTAATAGGGCCTAAGAGGATGGCCTATACCATATGAATCTCTACCTCCAGACGAGGTACCACTAAACCTCCTTAAATGACGGGGTCTCTTGTCTGCTCCCTGAGCAGCACCATATGATAGTACCATCTCAACTCTTTGGGCCATATTGGCCGCCTCCTGGAAGGATATCTCACTCCCAGCCTCTCTAGCAATCTAGAGACGAATCGGCGCAATGAGTCCATCAATAATCTGTGTCATTCTCTCCCTCTCAATGGGAAGTATAATAAGGGAATGGTGATCCAAATCAATGAATCTGGTCTCATACTTGGTGATAGTCATGAATCCTTACTGAAGGCGCTCGAACTACCTCCGATAGGCCTCTCGCTGTGTAATATGGAGAAACTTCTCTAGAAATAGCTGTGTGAACTGCTCCCAGGTTAAGGCTGGTGATCCTGCTGGATTAATTAAGCAATAATCCCTCCACCAAATCTTGGCAGATCCAGACAAGCGAAATGTAGCAAAATCAACCCCATTAGTCTCAACAATACGCATTATCCGAAGAACCTCGTGACAACTGTCTCGATAGTATTGGGGACCCTCAGTAGATGCACCGCTGAAGGCAGTAGTGAAGACTTGGTGAACATGTCCAACCTCCACAAGGACTCGGCAAACATGGCTGCACCATCGTTGGTCTGGGCTAGCGACTGGCCGAACTTCCGCAACTGGCTGAGCTTCTGGAGTCTGAAGCTGAGGAGCTACCTGTTCCGGAGTGCGAGTAGCAGGAGTTTGGGCTCTTTCCCTAGCCTGAGAGACAGATGGTGCTACAGTAAGTAAACCTGCCCCGGTGACACTCTCCATTAGGCCCACCAGACGAACCAGAGCATCTTGAAGAACTAGGGTAGCAATAAACCCCTCCGGGACCTACTAGGCCCACTAGAACTACTGAGGCTCGAACCTCGTCATCAAAATCAACCTGAGGCTCCACTACGGGTGCTGCTGCTCTAGACTGAGCTCTGCCCCAGACTCGGCCTTTAGCACGGCCTTGGCCTCGCCCTTTGCCCCTCGTGGGAGATGCTATTGGGGGCTCGGGTTGCTGAGCGGTAGATAAGGGAGTGCGTGTTCTCGCCATTTGCGAAAGAATATAATAAAAATTCAATTAGCATTGAGAAACCAAATTGCACGACAAGAAAGAACAATTGTGAAGTTTTTAGAACTCTGTAGCCTCTACGGATATATAAAGACGTCTCCATATGGATCCCTCTGACTCTACTAATCTTGTTTGTGAACTGTGAGACCTATGTAACCTAGAGCTCTGATACCAACTTACCATGATCCGAATTTTCCACCCTCGTGAGTCGTGATGGCGCCTACTAATGGGAACCATGTAAGCAAAACCTTAACTACCTACACTTTCGTATTGCTCCTTTTTAACAAACACAGGGCAATAATAGGATAGCAGCAGAATTTTAAATAATTTAGATGAAGTCAACAATTATATATATTAATGCTACATCTATTACAACTCTCAAAAACCTCAAATACCCAAAACCTATTGTCACACTGTCAGAGACTTTCTAAGATTACTACATATAAGATCTGAAGAAGTAACAGTACAGTGTTTCTGAATAAAAGAAAATGAAACAGGAAATAGAGATAGAGAGAGACGTTGGGACCTGCAGATGCCTTGGGTCTGCCTTGGGTCTTAGGGTTGACTAATGGAAGTACTCCAACTACTGTCCGAAAGCTACTCCTGGATCAACACACAATGCAGAGTGTAGTAACAACACAACCGACCCCATATGATGGTAAGTGTCTAGCCTAACCTCGGCGAAATAGTGACGAGACTAGGATCATACTACAAAATAAACCTGTACAGTTCAAATATATACACAACGGAAAAGAAATACATAAATAACCAGTCTATATGGGATGGGGAAACATGCTTTTGGGGAGATAACTATTTCGATAGAAAGGCTTCAAGTAAGGAAAGAAAATAACATATCACCAATATTAAAAAGAAGCAGAAAGCAACAATTTGCACGCGCCGCCCTTTTACTCTCGTCCTCAATAATGCAGTTTCATAATAAAAGTTTGCACGGCATCTGTCACTCCTTCTTTTTTACATTACCATGCTAAGGGCGTAGATAAGGGAGTTTTTCAAATTTAAGGACAATCAAAACGGGATATACTTATTTAAAGAGTTCAGAGTTTCCACTTGGGATAATTAATGGTGTCCAAAGTCACCGGTTTAAATCCTGAATTGAGAAAGGTTTGACTCTGTTTAAGAGTCAGAAAACCAAAAATTCGGGTAAGGAATTCTGTAACCCGGTAGAAGGTGTTACGCACTCCCGAATTCCATGGTTCTAGCACGGTCGCTCGACTATTATACATAGCTTTATTATCTGACTTTAATATAGGTTTTAAGCCTATGTGCCTTTGTTACTTTAGCCACTTGATTATTATTATTATTTTATGGAAAATTGCAACCTTGTTAAAACACGCCTCGAACCATGTCACATAAATGCACCCGTGGTTTTTGACATATTTTAACATCGTTGAGATTTGAATTTGGGTCACATAACTGCACACCCAAATTTAGGAAAGTAATATTATTAATCACGCACCTAAAGCAACCACGTGTTATTACTTTTGCGAGGGTCGTAAAAATTAGTTAAGTGGCACGCCTCAAATTCTAATGTTGAGTTACAGCTAATTAAGCGAGGGCCACACAATTATTACTTTGTTTGGCATGGTGCACCTCAAACTATTTTTACAGGAAATTCCCAATTACATTTGGAGGGCCATAGGCTATTTATTATCTATTATGACAAGCCTCCACTAACTAATGGACCTAATCAATTAAACATAAGAGGAATCCAATTCCGAGCCCAAAATGATCTCCCTTGCTTAGTGAGGATATGACCGTCCCAATTAGGTGCCTCTCAAGCCAGTTGGGCCGCCCATAAGAGACCACATGGTTGAATTATACCAATGCTTCTAGTTTTTCTACTAATTAAAATCAATTAGCCAACTTGAGCCTCAGATTTTATTTTAGCACAATTGGTTCGACATTATTACAGGGAAATGTACAACAACAACCGATGCAAGCTATTGGGCTCGGCAGACAAGCCCAGCATAACAAAACAACACCTTCTTTTGAAAATGGCCCATCATCTAAGATTTCAATATAAGAACCAAACCCCTGCAGGTTCAAAATTGACAATGAGACTCCATATCGAGTCTTGTCCAACACCAAATTCCAACAAGTCATTAATTCAGGGTACGTTTCTATTAACCAGCGGATTGACAAAGTCAGTGAGGTTCAAGTTCATATTTTATTTTTAAACTAATCACACAAAGAGAGCGCAAAGAATTAACACTTGCATAGACCATCCATATAACAGTTTCAACCAAGTAAACACTATATATTTATCTAATTACATAATGAGACTCCAAATAGTATTTTGAGAAAGCAATTGAAGAGAGATAAAACTAAGCTAGATTGTTGAACTATAATGTGGATTTACCAAACTAGTAAACATATAAGCATAGCCACAAATGCTTCTCAAAACCAACCAGCTTCAATCAATGAGCTCAATAGTCACCATACTCAATCATACATGTCAAACTAGGAAGAAAGTTCTAATTTTAACAATGGTTAAGTGAAATCTTAGCTTCAGAATGAGCAAATGCTCAAATGATCATACTCATATAGTTGAGCTAGAATGGATGATAAACTACAATACATTAAAACTAATCTCAGGACTCAAATTACATGCCTCACACAGAACTGAATTCAGACTTCATTTCCATTTGATATACTTCGAATATCTCATACAAAAACCAAGTCCATAACTTCAGCTTATCAGCCCGTAAGTTCTGAAGGATATACCAGGAAGTAAAATAGAATAAAAGAGGTGAGGATTCTATGACAGAACAAGCATCAAACAACAACAGCAAAATATGAACATAGATTTCAGCAATTAGATTTTCTATTCAACTCAAAAATCAACAGAGTCGTAATACTCAACACCTTTCAGCCAAACCAGAATTCAAACCAAATTTTAACCCCAGAAAAGCGTCAGTGCTCTCTCAGCTACTCAAACTCCAAAAATCAAAGAAAACACCCAATGTAACAGTTATTGTTGGACCTTTTTCTTTTCATTTTATGCCTTCAAATCTCTATAAAATAGTAAACTCTGCAACTTTTTTATTAGATTTTTCTTTTTTAAGGTCTCTCGAATCTCCCTCTAGAGCAAGAAGGAGTGCCTTTATAGGCATGAAAAATAGGGCAGCCCTCTGATTTTAGTTTTGCATTATTGCCCTTTTTTAGTTTTCCTTTTTGCCTAGATACCCTGTAGTTATTGACTTTCTACCCAAGTTTAAACAACTAAAAGCCTGGATTTCTCCTGAGACTCATACTAGAGGCTTCTAAAATCAATTACACCAAAGATTCCCGAAACTAAATTTCCTGAATTACCCCTGACTACCCCTGAATTTACCTCTATTCTTACCAAACAAAAGTCTAGGCCAAATGACCCAATTCAATGGGTCTGGATAGATCCAAGTAAATTAATATTGGGCCTACTGATCTCCTAGATTCAATCCAAACCAGCCCCAAAATTTAGTGGTAAACAACCCCAGCACAAATCAAAATCTAACCAAAACCTCTATTCGAAACAACAATGGAGCAGGAACAATCTAGCTACTTAACGTCTTTCTTTTCCTCTTTTTCCTTTTCTTATAACTACATAACTAACACTAAGGCGGATCACAGTTATCTAATAGGAAAACTAATTAAAAAACTTCCTAAGACTCAATATGCATGAAAAAAGCAATGCTAACAGAAGAAATCCAGAAGAAGAAAGCAGAAAGGACAACAATAAATAAAAGCTAAAATAACGTTGATTTACAAAACGAAGAGGAAACTTACTGCAATTTGAACCAAGAAAAAAAGAAACTCAAATCCTCAAACTTCGTGTATTTGGTTTAAATGGGTATTAATCATATGTTCTCCTAGAGATCACACGACTATAATCATTTTGAACCGAGCACAACACAAGAACTTGATCTTTACTTTTACGGCTCAACGGCGATCTAAGATTCGAAGAGATGGAGGATGATTCGAGGGTTGTCAGCCATGGATTATTAGATAGGGGATCGTGGGGATGCTGGGGTGTTGATTTTGAGTCATTTGGCGTTGGTGCCGCCCTCTGCGACAGAGCAGCCGTCGATTCAAATGAATATTTGATGAGTTTGGCTGCTATTCGAAAGATACTAATGGCAGAAATTGAAAGAGGAGGTCGAGGAGGTAGGGTGGTGTAATTTTAGGGGTCATCCGAGCATCGCCGCAGCCGGCGCGGAGGGAGGTGGGATTAGGGTTTGGGTCTCTGGAACAAGGTACCAGGTTTATTTGGGGCGGGGAAGGGGGGTGTTTGAGACAGTTATATACTTCTCTCATCCCATCTCTTGACCGTTAGATCAAATTAGATCAAAGGCCTTGATTGGATCCGCAAAACGACATAGTTTTTTATATTTTTTAAAGCTGGATGGGGTATGGAGCATAGGTATGGACAGGATTGGGTGTTTCGATTGGGCTGCGTTTTATTTAAAATGGCCCAATTTGGGCATCAAATATACCAGATTTTATCTTTAATTTCTTTTCAATTTCTTTCTTTTCCAACCTTTTTTTAATTTCTTTTAATTTAAAACTAAACATAATACTAATTCCGAATACTGAATTAACTAATAAAACTAATTAGACTGAAAATATCAATTCACACAATTATTTAAAACAAATTAACACCAAATTACTCAAAAATCAAAACTAAAATTAAGAGTGCAAGTTACATTATATTTTGGTGATTTTTATTTTATAAAACAATCGACCTTCTAATTAATCCTAAAATACAAAGTTGGATCCTAAATATAATATATTGTATATTTCTGTTTGATTTTTTGTCATGATTTAGATGCACAGGAATGCAAACAATTAGCAAAAAATGCCACAAAAATCTATAATTGCAAACAAACAAAGAAAATTATTTTGCTTTGAATTTATGGGAATAATTCATATAGGGCAAAATCACATACTCACAACTGCCCCTCTTTGCCCGAAAACACAAAGAATTTTTGTGCAAAGATAAGTGAGCGAACACGAGCGATTTTTGCCCGTTTCAATATTCCGTGCAAAGCATTTTGAAAGCTTGACCGCAACCTACTGTGAGCTTGTGATTTTTCCCTAGCATAAATTTCTCCTATAAATTCGCAAAAATAAAATTTTTCTTTATCTGTGTGATTTTAGAATTTAATTGCATAAATTGTGTATTTGTTTGCATGCCGAGTGCACTGTAATTCACAAAAATACAATTCAAATTGTGTGCCTTTTCATTTAGGATTCAATTTCACATTTTTGCATTAATTAAGATAAATTAGTAATTTTACAAAAAAAAATACTAAAAAATCAAAAAAATAGTTCACTTTTATTTTAATTTTTAACTTTTGGAATTTTGGTAGTTTTCTTTATTAATTTGGTATTTGACTAGTTTGGGATAATTATTAGAGTTAATTAATTTGATTTGGATGTTTCATTTAATTTTAGAATTAATTTAGAGTTTTTAGTTTAATTTTTTTAAAAAAAGAAGGAAATTAAAAAGAGGAAAAGGAAAGGGAAATAAAATAAAAGGAATAGGAAATTGGGATAGTTTTAAATTAAAAAACCAACCCAAGCGGACCAGCTGACCCAAGCCAAAATCGACCCTTACCCGGTCCAGTCCCCCTAGTAACCAAACGAAATCGTTATGCAATTATTGATTTTGTCCGTTGATCTTAGAAGATCAAACGGTCTGGAACTGCCTAGGTTTAGAGTATTTAAGTGTATGTCACCCCTACCCCCAAACTATCATCTCCCACACCCATAACTCATAATGCAACACCACCATACCTCCACCGTCTACCACATTCCGCTGCCGCCCGGAAATCGCCTCCGCATGCGGCTGGCATCTAATGACACCCAAATTTACACCACCACACAATCTTAGCCCCCTCATTAAAAATCTGGCCATGCTTTTCCTCAAATCATCTTCCAACTCCTCGAATAATTCGGCGTCTCCGCCGTGTCCGGCGGTGGTCACCCAAACCAGTCCCAAAATTACACCCATAGCATCCCTTCGCTCTCTTCTTTCTAAATCACCAAACCCTTTCCCTCGAATCCCCCTCAAAGTCATCGATTCTTGAATCAAAGATTCCGACCAAAAACGCTAATTCACCCAAACCTCGTCAAACTTACACCCTATAGTCTTCCAGTCTCCTTTTTCCCAAACGCAAACCAGAACATCCCAAATCCAAGTGGAGCTTTACGAATTTCGGATCTAGGGCTCGAAGAATCTGCGCCTCTTTTGGTTGATGTTACCGATGGCCGAATAAGCATTGACGAAAGAACAGGTTCAAAATTAGTCAAATTAGAGCTGAAAACCAGTGAAATTTCTAAAAATTCCTTCCTCTTTTACTATTTGTAAATTTCTTTTTTATGCTTCAGCCTTCTCGATTTTTTTTGGTTTACTTTTGTTCATCTCAGAACTTCCTTTCACTTGTAGATTTGATTTAGGGTTGATTGATTATGTTTTGTTATTTGATTTGATCGCAATCATAGGATTCCTATTGTTACTTAGTCTGACTAGTTTAGTTAAATTAATATTTTGTTGTTATTTGATTACCATATTGTCTCGTGATGATTCTGTTTGCTTCTTAATTTTGGAAAATAAAACAAGTAGTGTAGTCTCATTTCTACTTTGATCCTATTTTGTTAGTTTATTATCCTGTTATTCTAATAACATATTTAGCTTGGTTAATTGGGATTCGTTTCCAAGTACTAATCGTTTTGGATTTAATAGGTAATCATTCCCTTTTTTTGTTTAACTAACCATAGTCAAGTTCTGAACAAATTGGGCGGGATTGGAGTCATAATTGGTTAGATTAGGTAATTTAGGAAAGGGATAAGGGCAGTATAGGTAGTCTATAAAAAGAATCTTTTCATAACTGAATTGGAAACCCGTAGAATATTCTAGATGGGGTGTCCATTACAGTTACGGGAACCAAAGAGTGAAAATGGGGCAACAATTCAATAGACAAGGGACTATTAAGCTAAAAAGAGGGGGGACTAAGGTGAAAAATAAAGCTGGAAAAGGCTGCCCTAAGTGTTTTCCAATAAAAGCATCACCTCTTGACTTGTAAAGCATGTTTTTGGAGGCAAAAAGTCCAGAAAATACACAAAGGGGGGGGGGGGTGGGGTTTCAATCTGAAAAATTGAAATCTGAGGAAATGTTTTCATTCTAGATCTACTTCTACAAAAATCAAAAACACAGCACAAAAACTCAAAGATACTGTTCTATGGAAGATTCCTTCATAGTAATTTTGAGTTCCAGCTTTTTAGTGGGATTTTGGCTTGCCTAATGTCCAAAATAGCTTGAACATTTTATAGTTTTCAGTGATTGAGGGTTTTAAAAAGCGTCTGAGTTAATTTCAAGCTAAAATTAACCTTTTCGAGTTGATTTTGGTCTACTTACTGGTTTTTCTTTCTGGGATTCAAAGTTGAAATTTCTGTTGTTGTTACCTGCTGAATAATACTGCCATTAGCTTACCATTGTGGCTGATTTCTCTTTTTTCTCATTTGTAGTTCAACTCCAGGTACACGTCGAGTAACTCCCAAGTTTGTGGACATAAATTGAAGTTCAGCATAGTTGTTCTCTGTTAATTTTCATATTACATCTCATGTACTTTCATGAATTTTAGTAGATCATCATTTGTATGTAATACTGGAATGTTTTGGAATATTTTAGACTGCTTTGGACTGTTTGAACTTCTATGTGAGGAAGTGTGGTGTCTGTTGATAGTAGAATCAACTTGTTTGAGATTGACTATTTATGTTTTGTGTAGTCAATTAGATAGCAATGCATAATCATAGATCAGACAGTAAACGTAGGTTAGTTTCGATATCCATGCCAATTTAGATGAATGTAGACTTTATCAGGTCCTATTATTTTCCATCTATGTGTAAATCTTTGAGTAGCCTCTAAGGTTTACGTCCAGCTTTAAATGATAGCGTGAAGTTTAAGTTTAAACATTATGTGAGCCTACATGTAATTGCTGGACTACTATATAAGTTGGCATTAGTGCTAATTCTGTGATTTAACCTACGTGTGAAATGATTCCATACGTCATTGAGTTCCCCTGATTAAACTATATGATCTGCCAAAAATAAAAATGAATAATTTTCTTAACTTTAAACATGTATATCACCCTTGTTTGACCTTTATCTATATTAAAATTAAGTGTAAAGAGTAGGTCAGTGAATCGAATCGCAAATTCGAGTTAAAGATCTCGTCTCCCATTGAAGGCTTTGGATTCATTTCCCAGCCTAAGTATCGGTTAAAATGAAAATGATTGATCCTAGGCTAATTAGTGCAAAAGAGTTAGAATCAGAATCTCAAATTTTCAGTTTTACCTGCTTGTGTTAAAATCACAACCTATATGAACTTTTGAATTTGGAGTTCTATTCGAGATCCAAGCATGGAGATTGGGGCTCACACTAAGGCCTAGTTATGAGACAGCTTCGTACCAAGCTGAAGTTTTCAGGCCTCACGCCGAGCCAGAAGCCCAGCTTCAAACCATTAACCCATTCCATTATTGAGAATGAGTTTTTAGCCCGGATCATAGTAGAGCTTTTCCCATTAAAGTTTGATTGATTAAATTCTACCAATTAGTGGAGGTGAGCCATATTCAACAACGCCAATAATTGTGGCCCTATAAAATTAGTATATAAGCCTTTAATTCAAATAAATTGAGGTGCGCCGCACCAAATAATATGCCAAATTTCATGGCCCACTTTAATCATGTTCTTAAAATATTTAGAACTTGAGGTATGCCATTTAGCCAATTTCATGGCCCTCACAAAGTTAATAACGCTAGTTGCTTTAGGCCCGTGTTTAATAATATCACTTTCCTATATTCGGATGCATATTTGTGTGACCTAAATTCAAATCTCAATGAAGTTGAAATGTGTCAAAATCCACGGGTGAATTTATGTGACGTGGTTCGAAACATGTTTTAACGATGTGGCAATTCTCTTTAAAAATAATAATATTAACGGTTTAAAGTTAAAATGCACATAGGTTTATAATGTTTTAAAATCAGGTAATTAATCCGAATATAATAGTTGAGAGACCTTGCTAAAACCACAGAACTTGGGATTACCTAACACATTCTCCCGAGATAATAGAATTCCTTACCTGAATTTCTGTGTTCGCAGACAGTTAATAGAGTCAACTTTCCTCGATTCGGGATTTTAAACCGGTGACTTGGAACACCTAAAATATCCCAAGTGGCGACTCTGAATCTTTTAATTAGATAAATTTCGTTTTGATTGTCACTTAAATTGGAAAAAGTCCCTTGATTATATCCCTCTTTCGGGGTGTAAGGAAAAAGGAGGTGTGACAGCTCTAGCGACTCTGCTGGGGACTGAACCCAGAATCTCTGGTTTAGGGTTCAAAAATTCGAGCTTAGAATAATTGTTGTATTTGGCTTTTTTATTATCTGATTTTTGTTTTTACATGTGGAATTAATGTGCAAAATGATGCTTTTACCGCTTTGATATTATTTGAACTGTACATGTAAACTGTTATGAAAACCTTCTCTTCTTATCTCCAAGGATGTGCTCGCTGCTTGAGACTCCCTATTCTATTAGTGTCACACGTTAAAATAATAAAGAGGCTTGGACAAGTTACTAAGCCGGATGATCATTCGGGTCCCTGATACGTATCCCCCTCCTCGACTCGAATTTTCCGCTCGGGTACATAGTCTAGAACAAACACCCAAGTTTTAAACATAGAATAACTTAACCTCCTGCAAGATCCCTAGTAGGAACCTTACCTGTATCATGCATTTAACTTAGAGACTCAATACAAGGGTTGGGTCCGTCTAGGACAAGTTTACTCGAAATAATAGGCCATCCTGATGTATCATACTTGTGCATTTATTTGTTCTAGTTTTGCAAGTTTACCGGCTTTCTAAGGGTAAGGAGAGTTAATCACCTGTTTTGAAAAAACCAATGTCCAAATACTGCTGAAGCTCTGCCGAATTTTCAAAATAAAAACCAACAAAAATGGGAAAAAGCAAAAAAAGAGTCTGTTTTATTTGCCTAAGAAAAAGAGAAAACCCATTGTTTTCAAAAATAGTTATGTTTTTTTTTATGAAATGACAAAAAGGGAAGAAGAAGTCTTGTTTTCAAAAATAGCTTTGTTTGCCTGAACTACGCAAACCTGATTCTCGTCTTTCGGGGCGTGATACGTAGGCAACCCACATAGGGTCCGGTCTTTCTAGTAAATCGTAGGTTCTTGGCTTTGCGGAGTCTCAACCAAATTTTACACTTCTAGCCACCTTTTGGCTAGATAGGTCATTCTGCAAAATAATCGCATCAATGTCTTGCATGTGTCTAATAGGGAATGTTATTGTCACAAATAGTGTTGGTTTAAGTTTTATCATACAGGTGTGGATCTACCTACCGGAGTTTGAGCATAACAGATGCCCCATGGCCATTGCATTCAGAAGTTGCTTAAGGAGATTTTTATTATTATTTTTTATGACGACTTTTACTTTCTAATTATGTACAGTAATGTTAAGTTTTTAGTTATTGTACTTTTTATTTGAAAGATGTGGTGTAACTCAAAAAGCCAAAACAGATATTTTGTGTTTTTTATATTTCTGTCAGAATTGTCTTTAGAAATACTACTCCTAGAAATCAAGAGAAAGAAAAGAAAAAAATATTTGAGGTGGTTTTATTTCAGAAAATGAGTATCTAGTTATTTTTTTAAAAATAAAATTATATAGGACTAAAGATTCAAAAAAAAAAATAAGAGAATTTTCTATTAGTACCTATTCAAACGGTTTTCTTTAAGGTATTAATTCAAAAATCCAAAAATATTTTCTTATGAGGTGTTTCTTTGGGAAATTAGTGGAAAATCAGAAAAAAAATCATTTAACTTTCACTTTAGGATGTTGTACATAGAAAAAAAAGGCAATATACTTTGTCTTTGGTTTATTTTGAATGCTACTCTTTTAGGCAATCAATATTGAAACCCAAAAATAATTTCTTTATTGCTTGTTTCGAAATCTTGCATCAGGATATCATAGAGTGTTTGTTTCAAAAAAAAAAAAAAGAGAATATCCGTTAAGCTTGAGGTTAGAATAGGTTATAGAACGTTAAGTCTAAAAACATTTTTAACAAAAGGGGTTTTGCTTAGTAGTCATTAAGATAAAAAAGATAAAAAGAAAAAAGAAAGTCAGTTTGTTTATCCTATTCTCGATCTGCCAGAACTATGCACGGTCTGATTCTTGCAGTGTCATGATACGTAGGCAATCTACATAGGATTCGACCGTAACCAAATAAAAGAAAAAGAAAAGAGAAACAAAACAAAAAGGGGGAGAGTAGGAGAGAAAATAGAAGGAAAAGAGGGGAAAGCAAGAAACAAACAATGAGGAGTGAGAGGATAAAGCAAAGAAGAGGCATTGCAAATAAAGAAAAGGAAAGCCAGGATGACGCATGCAACCAAGCAAAGGAATATTAGAAACAGTTACCTGCTTAGGTGATTCATTCCCAAAATATGTGGTTACCTATTTATTAATGCTCTAATCGCTAACAAAGTTGTGGTTGATAATAAGTCCAGACAGGTGGTTAGTTCTTGCGGCATTTTGACAACCCACTCCTACAACACTCGGTCTAAGAGCAAGCAGATCATGGACAATCAGGAAACCGATGCCAGTATCATTGACCCCTCGAAAGAGGTAGAGGAATTGGACGTTAAGGCAATGAAAGAGAAAATGTACAAACTAAAACACCAAATGGCTGAAATGTACCAGGCTTGGATGACCGGGACAGCACCGCCCCTGCCACCACCTAGCTTCTTAGATGCTACCCTTCTCCAAACTCTGATTATGGTTCCAAATGATCCTCCATGCTCTCCAGATACACCCGTTTATTAAATTTTCCTAACCACCCTAGTAGCTCCAGCACTCATCCTCCAACTATATTTTCCCAAAAGTGCCCTCCTTCCATGTCCATTCTCCCCAACAATGAATGCTTACTCAAAGCTCATGATATCCAATACTGTCCCGCAGAGATTTCCTACAAGGTTCCTAACTCGTACAAGCAGAGCCCCGCGGGATGAGTCTCATGTTGAGAATGAAAAGTTCACGGGAAAGAAGGGCGGAATGGAATACCCCAGAGGCTGGAAGGCATAAGACAGTCCTTGAAGAAGAAGCAAAGAATGGGAAACCAGAGTAATATGGCTTGCAAAGAACTGTTTGTGTCCCCAAACATTCGCCCGCTCGCGGGGTTCAAAGAAGGAATCACGTCAGGTGAAATCATGATTTGTTTGAGAGACATTCAGAACATCCAAGTAAGCTTCGGCGGAAGAAAGAGAAATAGAAAAGATGATCCAATGGACTTTCCCGATCAACATTTCCAGCTTCGACATTGTCCTCATCCTTGTGTACCACATAATCCCCCCAACGCTATTCCTCTACATAGAACTCCAAAAAATTGTACATCACTTTCCCATACCCAGACCCACAGAATGTCAATCCACCCCCACTAGCATACTGAAAACCTCTTGGATCAGGTTTCCGGCCAGGCAAGCATGTAAGAATGAGAGGCTGCTGAAAAAAGAAAAGGCTTTCACCCCTATCGGAGTATCATATGCCAGTTTGTTCCAAAGATTGAAACAGTTGGACATGTTGAAGCCGATTCAGATAAAAATGCCAAACCATCTATCAAAGAAGTTTGATGTTTGTCGAAGGTGCACATACTATTCAGATTCCCGGGGGCATGGCACAGAGAAGTGTTGGGGTCTGAAGAAAGCAATTCAGAAGCTTATTGATGCAGGTGACATTCTTGTACAAAATGCGGATCCAGCATATACCAACCAAAATCCATCGCATGTGTATAATGATACGCACATATTGGAATGTGAAAATTCTTCTGGGAGCCTCGGAATCACGAATACTACTAAGCTTTCAACGCTATCAGAGGATCATCTTAAGAACGAGCCGGCGAAAGGAACCCAAAAGCAATATGTTAAGAACAGATGAAGACTTGTGAAGTTCCTAGTATTATTGATGTGGAACCTAGTGGCTAATATGTCGTGCTGGGTAATTGGGAAGACGCTCCATTTCTTGGTCAGCCAGAGAGGAGTTTTGGTGGTTTATTCTTGTTGTCATTTCTGTTGCCCAGGTTATTGCAGGGTTGTAACCCGGATATTGTCTTGTGAACTCAAAGCCTTCTATCTTTTTATTTTGCCCAGTTTGTTTAGTCCTAATAGTGTTGCTTATGTTTGTTCTAAGTTTGTAAATCCAGTTTAGTTTTTTGTTGGTTGTCCAAACCCTTTCATCATTTGTCTAAAGCAATTCTCTATTTTCTGTAATCTCCAATCAGTTTTTGTTTGGTTCTCTGTTCTTTGGTTGTCTTTTTCCCATTGACTTTAGTGACATGACATGCATGCATAACCCCAGGCCTAGCGTGAAAAGATTACTCATAGGGCAATATAGCAACATTGAATGAAATAAGTACACTTTGAGATCTTTTTAAGCCCGAACCACGTGAAATAGGGGCAGATAGAACGTGAAGAAATCCTAACAGCAAGTTTACCCAAACTAGCATGGACCATTTGTTGTAGCTAGAGTCTCGTCCAATGATGCATTATATTTGACAGATGTGGAAAGAAAATGTGTAGAAATGGCTATCAACTCTGACGCAGTCAAGCGATACTATGTATGATTTCTTTGTCTGATTGCATTTGCTTGTATTGGGCTAATTTTATGATCGGAATGACGAAGGCATTTTGTTAGGCTATGTAAACACTTTATTCTTTGCTAACCCTTTTGAGCTTTAGTTATTTTCTTTCATATCCCTCTTCCGAAATACGTATCAAAAGTCAGAAAAACAAGTGTAAGAAGGTAGTGGAAGGAAAGGGAAGGGAAGAGTGAAAAGAATGAAAAAATAGAAAAAGAAAAGAAAACCAAGAAAAGCAAAGAGTAAAGAGGAAAGAGAAAAGGGAAAAAGAAAGAAAGGAAAAGAAAACAAAATAAAGAAATAAAGAGAAGAGAAGAAAAGCTGAAAGGGGAAAAGAAAAGGAAAACAGAAAAATAACAACAAAAACAAGGAATCGGCATGAACTACGTTAGGCCTGATTCCTTTTAAAGTAATCGGGTTGAAGTTTTGGTTGTTGCAAGAATCTGATTCTGAAAGTTGTAGTTTTGAACCGATTTGAATTGTATTGAGCCTTTGATACCCTTTCTTTCTAACCCAACCCAAAGCCTGCATTACAGTCCAAAGAAAGTCCTTTTGATCAGTCTTCTAGAGATGCCAAGTTGCAAAAGTAGAGGTGATTCATGTCAGGGGAAACACTCCGATCCAAGCAGGAAAGATAATGAAAAAGAGAGAGTCTTATTGGTAAAAACCCTCACGTCACCGTAAGGCGACGGGAGCTGAGAGAAAGAAAAAATAAAAGAGTCTTATTGTTGAAAACCCTCACGGGCACCTTGAGGCGACTGTAAGTTAAGAGAAAGAACAAAATGAGAGAGTCTTGATGGTGAAAACCCTTTGGGCACTACAAGTCAAATAAGAATTGTGAATCAGATTAGATAATTAGAGCAGTGAAGCCCAGCTTCACGGTCTAGGGTGTATACAAGAGTTGAACATCAGATTTGCTTAACAGAATAGGCCGCAGGTTCATGTCATGGTCATTAGAGTTGGTTCTCGCATTTTATAGGTTTCTACTTGTTAGTTTTTTGTTAGGAATCATCTCCTTTTTATATTCCTCTACTCTATTCCTTTATCTTATTTATTCCCTCTTCTTGAGTCTGTTGGGTCAAAACAAGTGAGAAATGTCTTTAAAATCAGATAGCAGCTTTCCAATTGCACAGAACGGGATCTGTTTGTCACATCAAAGAAGCATAAGTCAGGAAGGAACAACAGGCACACTAAGTTGGTAACAATCAACATGCTTTGGATTTGTTTGAAATACAAAGGCTTGGTATATATCAAACCATGGACAATGCAGTAGAATGAGGGTTAGGGTGAATGGATCAACGGTGTTTTCTGTGACAATAAGGGTGGTAAACCAGTGACAAGCAAGATCTTCCAAGAAGAAATCGAAGTCATCATGCCTAGCGATGGAGCGTTAGACCTCAAGGCCGGAACCAGTGGTTTGAGTCAAGAAAGAACATCATATATAGTGCGGTTGGTAACAATATTAATATGCTTTGGGGATCAGCTTAAACACAAGGGTTTGGCAGATGTCGGTTCAGTGGCAATACAACAAATAAAAGGTATTGAGAAAAGGGATTTGTCTCGGTTGAAGAGTGCAAGGGTGGTGGTTAGTCAAGGAATGAGCGGGTTCTTTTAAAGAAATTAGTTATCATAATAGGCAAAGGAGCAACAAGCTTTAAAGATTAGGCCAATGGTTTCAGTAAATAAAGAACAACACACGCACACACAGTAGGGCAATGGACGTGCCTTGGGATTCACATAAAAAGGTCGAGTGGATGCCAGTTCATGAGCAATGGAACAAACGGAGGATATTGGGTCAAAACAGGGAAGAAATATTTTCTGTGAAATCAAAGTTACCATGTCAAGTAAAGGAACACAACACAAAGATAGGGTGGTAGAGTAAAGCCATAAGGGCTCAGAGGTCAGCCGAGCATAGCACACTGATTGGGTAATCTTAGAAAGGATGCAAAGCTTCTGGCGAAAGAGTCAAAAATGCAACACGAAGATGGAAAAGGTCGCAAGAACTAACCAAGCATAATACATTGACTCAAAAACCATCAGAGAAGGACGTAAAGAATTCTGGCAAGAGGGTCGAAAGCGCAACACAATGATGGGGAGCATAATAAAGCCACTAGGGTCAGAGGGTCAGCCGAGCATAGCACACTAACCGGTTAAGCTCAGAAAGGATGCAAGTATTCTGGCAAAAAAAAGAGTCAGAAGTGCAACACAAAGATGGGAAAGGTCGCAGGGGTTAACAAAGCATAGTGAACTGACTCAGAAATCTTAGAAAAGATGTAAGAGTTCTGGCAAAGTGTCGGAAGTACAACACAAAGATGGGGAGCGAAGTAAAGCCACAAGGGTCAGAGGTTTAGCCGAGCCTAGCATATTGATTTGGTAATTTCAAGAAAGATGTAAGAATTCTGTCAAAAGGGCCAAGAGTGTAACACAACAATGGGGGAGCGAAGTAAAGTCATAAAGGTTCGGGGGTCAGCCTACCAACTCGGGCGACTCATCATCAACATGGAAATTAAACACAACGGAACACGACAGTGGGGAAGCCGCTTCCAATTAGAATGTCGCAAGCTAACCACCACTTTTTTAATCTGACAAGTTTTCTTTGATTGACATAGAGGCGGAAAAATTATGGAAGATCCTAAGGCAGGCCATCCATAGCGGAAGGTAAGCACATGGAAGGTATGATCAAAATCTTAGGGCCCATCAGAAGAACGGGACCCAGTTAAAACTCCAAAGGGAACAATGTCCGACAAAGACACTCTCCCCACCAAGCGTATATTGGGACAAAAATTTAATTAGCAACCCCTAGCAGAAACAACCGAGAGTTAAAAGAGGCATACAAGTTGAAATTCTCAAGACCCCTGGAAGTGGGACTCAGTTAAAACTCAAATAGGCACGAGCAACATGGGCAAGCGTAAATACCTTCCCCGGTAAGATTCACCGGAAATCGTTTGAACAAATGATCCCTAGCAAAAACAACATAAAGTTAGAATTGGAATTTAATCTGGAACTCTTACAACCTTCCAGAAAACTGGGACTCAGCCTAAAACACAAACAAGCACGGGTAACATGGCGGGCTAATATTTCCTCAACAAGAGTCATCAGGACCCGTTTGAATAATGGGATATAGCTCTAAATACTAATCCCCAGAAGACACATCTGGCCATCTAATTAAGAGTTGTAAGGACTTTTCTCGGATAATGGGAAGTAGCTTCAATCACCGATCTCCAGTAGATCCTCAGCAGATATAACTCGGATAATAAGACATATTGAAAAATAATACCTTTTGAGAATACAGCCTAATTTTAAAGTTATCGTGGGATTTGATTAACACCCATAGATGCATCCAGCACCAAACAGGGGCAGAAAAATTTCTCTTGTTTTGTTTGTTTAGTTGTGGTCAAGTACAAAGGCAGCAGTCTCAGGAATATTTTGTAAGTTTCAAGTTCTGGGTAATCAGGCGCCCACCTATAGAATAAGGAAATATTTTTCAAGTTTAAGAATCTAGTAATCAAGCACCCACTTAGAGAACAAGGGAATATTTTACAACATGTAAGTTTTGGTAATCACGAGCCCACCTGGAGAACAAGGGAATAGTTTTTAAGTTTCAAATTTTGGGTAATTAGGCACCCACCTGTAGAACTAGGGAATACTTTTCAAGTTGCAAGTTTTGGTAATCAGATGCCCACTGTAGAACAAGCGAATACTTTTCAAGTTGCAAGTTTTGGTAATCAGGCGCCCACCTGTAGAACAAAGAATACTTTTCAAATTGCAAGTTTTGGTAATCAGGCGCCCACCTGTAGAACAAGGGAATATTTTTCAAGATACAAGTTTGGTAATCAGGCGCCCACCAGTAGAACAAGGGAATACTTCTCAAGTTGCAAGATTGGGTAATCAGGTGCCCACCTGCAAAACAAGGGAATATTTTTCAAGATGCAAATTTTTGTAATCGGTTGCCCACATGTAGAACAAGGGAATATTTTGCAAGTTTCAAGTTTTGGTAATCAGGCGCCCACCTGTAGAACAAGGGAAGTTTTTTCAAGTTTCAAGTATTGGTAATCAGGCGGCCACCTGGAGAACAAGGGAATACTTTTCAAGCTGCATGTGTTGATAATCAGGCGCCCACCAGTAGAACAAGGGAATATTTTTCAAGATTTAAGTGTTGGAAATCAGGCGCCCACCTGTAGAGCAAGGGAATATTTTTCAAGCTGCAAGTTTTGGTAATCAGGCGCCCACCTGTAGAACAAGGGAATATTTTTCAAGCTGCAAGTTTTGGTAATCAGGCACTAACTTGGAGAACGAGGGAATAATTTTCAAATTTCAAATTTTGGTATTCAGGTGCCCACTTGTAGAACAAGGGAATATTTTTCAAGCTGCAAGTTTTGGTAATCGGGCGCCCACCTGTAGAACAAGGAAATATTTTTCAAATTTCAAGTGTATTCAGGTGCCCACCTGTAGAACAAGGGAATATTTTTCAAGCTGCAAGTCTTGGTAATCGGGCGCCCACCTGTAGAACAAGGAAATATTTTTCAAATTTCAAGTTTTTGTATTCAGGCGGCCACCTGTAGAACTAGGGAATATTTTTCAAGTTGCATCTTTTGGTAATCAGGCACCCACTTGTAGAAGAAGGGAATGTTTTTTAAGCTTCAAGTTTTAGTAATCAGGCTTCCACCTGTAGAACAAGGGAATATTTTAAAGATGCAAATTTTGGTAATCAGGCGCCTACCTGGATAACAGGGGAATACTTTTCAAATTTCAAGTTCTGGTAATCTGGTGCCAACCTGTAGAACAAGAGAATATTTCTCAAGATTCAAATTTTGCTAATCAGCCGCGTACCTGTAGAATAAGGGAATATTTTTCAATATGCAAGTTTTGGTAATCATGCGCCCACCTGTAGAACAAGGGAATAATTTTCAAGGTGCATGTTTTGGTAATCAGGCGCCCACTTGTAGAATAAGGGAATATTTTCCGAATTTTAAGTTTTGGTAATCAGGCGTCCACCTGGAGAACAGGGGAATATTTTTCAAATTTCAAGTATTGGTGATAAGGCGCCCACCTGGAGAACAAGGTAATACTTTTCAAATTTTAAGTTTTTGGTATTCAGGCTCTTAACTGTAGAACAAGGGAATGTTTTTTAAGCTTCAAGTTCTCGGTAATGAAGCGCCCACCCGTAGAATAAGGGAATATTTTTAAAGTTACTAGTTCTGGTAATTAGGCGCCCATCTACAGAACAAGGGAATATTATTGAGGATGCAAGTTTTGGTAATCAGGCGCCCACCTGGAGAACAAGGGAATATTTTTCAAGTTTCAATTTTTGGGTAATCAGGCACCAGCCTGTAGAAAAAGGGAATATTTTTCAAGTTGTATGTTATCGTAATCAGGTTCCCACCTGGAGAACAAGGGAATCGTTTTCAAGATGCATGTTTTGGCAATCAGGCACCCACCCGGAGAACAAGGGAATATTTTCAAGTTGCAAGATTGGATAATCAGGCACCCATATGGAGAACAAGGGAATACATTTCAAGTCTAACAATTCGGCATCAAACATAGAAGAAGAGAAAACAAGTAGCCAACAAGGCAATAAAAAGTTCTACAGGAAGAAATTTATGTCAATAAGGCAGCAAAGAGTTTACAGGAAGAAATACAAGGCAACAAACCAACAAGGATCAAGGCAAGTTTGAAGACGTCTATAGGTTCTTATATAATCCATAGTTCATAGCTTAGTCTAGCTTCTCTTATTTTTCACAAGGTGTAATAAGGGGGTCTAGCAAGCAGAAGCAGTAGCAGCAGCAATAGTGAGATCACAGCTTCGGTAGTCCCAGCTACCAAACACTCATGAATTACACTAACTTGATTCCTGTTTAGCCGAGGATATGTAGGCAACCTCTAAAGTATGGAGCAATCAAGATTTTCAAAATGTTTCTTATGGAATGTCAGGGAGGAAAAAATCTCTCATGGTCGCTCACTTATCTTTGCCCGAAAACCCTTCGTGTGTCCGAGCAAAGAGGGGCAGCTGTGAGCATGTGATTTTTGTCTAGCCTAAATTACTCCTATAAATTCGTAGAATTTTGATTTTTCTTTATTTTTGTGATTTTAAAATTTAATTGCATAAAGTGTGTGTTCGTTTGCATGTCGAGTGCATTGTAATTCACAAAAATACTAAAAATATATGTGTCTTTTCATTTAGGATTCAATTTGACATTTTTGCATTAATTAAGAAAATTAGTAATTTTACAAAAAAAATATAAAAAGTTGCAAAATTAGTTTAATTTTGCATTAATTTTTAACTTTTAGAATTTTAGTAGTTTTTTTTTAATTTTGTATTTGATCAGTTTGGAATGATTATTAGAGTTAATTAATTGGATTTAGCATGTTAATTTAATTTTAAGGGTTTTTTTCTAATTTTGAAAAAAAGAGAAGGAAATTAAAAAGAGGAAAAGGAAAGGGAAATAAAAGGAACGAAAGAGGAAATTGGGCCAGTTTTAAATTAAACACCCACCCCAAGCGGACCAGCTGACCCAGGCCCAGATCGACCGGTCCAGCCCCCAGTACCCAAATTACACCGTTTTGCAATTATTGATCTGGACCGTTGATCTCAGTAGATCAAATGGTCCAGAACTGCCTAGGTTTAGAGTATTTAAGCTTCAATCACCCCCTAACCCCAAACCATCATCTCTCACACCCCTAACTCAGAGAATATAACACCACCACACCTCCACTGTCTACCACCGCCCGCCGCCCGCCGAAAATCACCTCCGTCGGTGGCCCACGTCCAATGACACCCAAATTTACACCACCACATCATCTTAGCCCCCTTATTAAAAATGTAGCCATGCTTTTCCTCAAATCATCTTTTAACTCCTAGACTAATTCGAATAGTGTCGCCAACTCCGCTGTGTCCGGTGGTGGTCACCCAAACCAGTCCCAAAATTACACCATAGCATCCCATCTCTCTCCTCTTTCTAAATCCCCAAGTCCTTTCCCTCGAATCCTCCTTAAAGTCATAGAATCTTGAATCAAAGATTCTGATCAAAAACCCTAAATCACCCAAACCTCTTCAAACTTACACCCTATAGTCTTCCAATCTTCTTTTTCCCAAACCCCGAACCAGAACATCCCAAATCCAAGTGGAGCTCTATGAATTTCGGATCTAGGGCTCGAAGAATCTGTGCCTCTTTTGGTTGATGTTATTTATGGCCGAATAAGCATTAACGAAAGAACAGGTTCAAAATTTGTTAAATTAGAGCTCAAAATCAGTGATTTTTCTTAAAATTCCTTCCACTTTTCCTATTTGTAAATTTCTTCTTTTATGCTTCAGCCTTCCCAATTTTTTTTGTTTACTTTTGTTCGTCTCAAAACTTCCTTTTACTTATAGATTTGACTTAGGGTTGATTGATTATATTTTGTTATTTAATTTGATCGCAATCATAGGATTCCTGTTGGTACTTAGTCTAATTAGTTTAGTTGAATTCATATTTTGTTGAAATTTGATTACCGTATTGTCTCGTGATGATTTTGTTTGCTTCTTGATTTTGGAAAATAAAACAAGTAGTGTAGTCTTATTTCTTCTTTGATCCTATTTTGTTAGTTTATTTTCTTGTTAACATCTTTAGCTTGGTTAATTAGGATTCGTTTCCAAGTACTAATCGTTTTAGATTTGGTTATAGTTAATCAATTTGTTTTCTTTGTTTAACTTACCATAGTCAAGTTCTGACCAAAGTGGGATGGATTTTTGTCATAATTGGTTAGTTTAGGTAATTTAGGAAAGGGATAGCGCAGCATAGGTAGTTTATAAAAACATTCTTTTCATAATAAATTGGAAAGCCCTAGAATGTTCTAGATTAGGGCAGTATATGTAGTCCACTACAGCTACGGGAACCGAAGAGTGATAAATGTGGCAACAAGTCAATAGACAAGGGACTACTAAGCTAAAAAGGGGGGACTAAGGTGCAAAATAAAGCTGAAAAAGGCTGCCATAAGTGTTTGCCAATAAAGCATCACTTCTTGACTTGGAAGGCAAGTCTTTAGAGGCAAAAAGTCCAGAAAATACACAAAAATGAGGGGGGGTTCAATCTATTAAATTGAAATTTGAGGAAATGTTTTCATTCTAGATCTGGTTCTACAAAAACTAAAAACACAGCACAAAAAAACAAAGATATTGTTCTATGGAAGATTCATTCATAGTAATTTCGAGTTCCAGCTTTTTAGTGGGATTTTAGCTTCCCTAAAGTCCAAGATAGCCTGAACATTTTCTAGTTTTCAGTGATTAAGGGTTTTAAAAAGCGTCTGAGTTAATTTCAAGCTGAGTTTGTCTTGTTTGAGTTGATTTTGGTCTACTTACTGGTTTTTCTTTCTGGGATTCAAAGTTGAAATTGTTATTGTTGTTAGCTGCTGATTAATACGTCCATTAGCTCACCACTGCAGCCGATTTCTCTTTCTTCTTATTCGTATTTCAACTACAGGTACACGTCATGTAACTCCCAAGTTTGTGGGCTTAAATTGAAGTTCAGCACAGTTGTTCTCTGTTAATTTTCATATTACATCTCATGTAATTTCATGAATTTTAGTAGATCGTCATTTGTAAGTAAGACTGGATTGTTTTGGAATATTTTATACTATTTTGGACTATTTGAACTTCTATGTGAGGAAGTTTGGTGTCTGGTGATAATAGAATCAACTTGTTTGAGATTGGCTGTTTAAGTATTGTGTATTTTATTAGATAGCAGTGCATACTCATAGATCAGACAGTATATGTATGGAAGTTTTGATATCCATGCCAGTTTAGATGAATGTAGACTTTATCAGTTCATATTATTATCCATCTATGTGTAAATCTTTGAGTAGCCTCTAAGCTTTACGTCCAGCTTTATATGTTAGCTTGAAAATTTATGTTTAAACATCATGTGAGCCTACATGTAATTGCTGGATTACTGTATAAGTTGAAATTAGTTCTAACTTTGTGGTTTAACCCACGTGTGAAATGATTCCGTACTTCATTGAGTTCACCTGATTAAACTTTAAGATTTGCCAAAAATAAAAATCAATCATTTTCTTAGATTTAAACATATATATCACCCTTGTTTTTCCTCTATCTATATTAAAATGATGTGTAAATAGTAGGCCAATGAATCGAATCGCAAATTTGAGTTAAAGATCCTGTCACCCATTGAAGGATAACCTTGTTCGTATTTGGATTCATTTCCAAGCCTAAATATCGGTTAAAATGAACCTGATTGATCCTAGGCTAATTAGTACAAAAAAGTGAGAATCATAAACTCAAATTTTCAATAATACCTGCTTGTGTTAAAATCAAAACCTATCTGAAGTTTTGAATTTGTAGTTTGATTCGAGATCCAAACATAGCGATTGGGGCTCACGTTGAGCCCCGTCTATGAGACAGCTTCGTACCATGATGAGGTTTTCAGGCTAGAAGCCGAGCTTCAAACCATTAACCCTTTCCATTATTTTAGAATGAGTTGTTAGCCTGGATGATAGTAGAGTTATTGCCCATTAAGGTTTGATTGATTAAATTCTCCCAATTAGTTGAGGTGAGTCATATTTAACAACGTTAACGATCGTGGCCCTCCCAAATTAGTATGGAAGCCTTTAATTAGAATAAATTAAGGTGCGTCATGCCAAATAAAATGACAAATTGCTTGGCCCTCTTTAATCATGTCCATAAAATATTTAGAACTTGAGGTGTGCCATTTAGCTAATTTCATGGCTCTCACCAAGTTATAGCGCTAGTTGCTTTAGGCATATGTTTAATAATATTACTTTCCTAAATTTGGGTGCACATTTATGTGACCCAAATTCAAATCTCAACAAAATTGAAATGTGTCAAAATCCACGGGTGTATTTATGTGACGTAGTTCGTCACATCTTTTAACGACGTTGCAATTCTCTTTAAAAAATAATAATAAAGGCGGTCTAAATTTAAAATGCACATAGGTCTATAATGTTTTAAAATCAGGTAACTAAGCCAAATATTACAACTTAGAGACAGTGCTAGAACCACGGAACTTGGGAGTGCCTAACACCTTCTCCCGGGTTAACATAATTCCTTACCCGGATTTTTATGTTCGCAGACCGTGAATAGAACTAACTTTCTTCAATTCGGGATTTTAAAATGGTTATTCGGGAGACCATAATTATCCCAAGTTTGGCGACTCTTAGTCTTTTAATTAAATAAATCCCGTTTTGATTGTCACTTAAATTGAAAAATTCCCTTTATTATATCCTTCTTTCGGGGTGTAAGGAAAAAAAAGGTGTGATACCTAGTTCAGGGGTTTTCTACATATCCTCGGCTAATGAGGAACCAGGTCAGTGTAGTTCAGGAGCGTTTGGTAGCTGAGAGTACCAAAGCTGTGATCTCGTTGTTGCTTCTGCTTCTACTACTGCATAGACCCCCTTATTACACCTTGTGAAAATAAAAAGAAGCTAGAATAAGCTATGAACTATGAGTTACAAAAGAACCTATCTACATATTCAGACTTGCTCTTGATCCTTGTTGCTTTGTTGCCTTGTATTTCTTCCTGTAAAACTTCTTGTTTTCTCTTCTTCTATGTTTGATGCCGATTTGTCGGACTTGAAATGTATTCCCCTGTTCTGCAGGTGGGCGTCCGATTACCAAAACTTCAAATCTAAAATGTATTCCCTTGTTCTCCAGGTGGGCTCCTTATTACCAAAGCTTGAAATTTGAAAGTATTCCCATGTTATCCAGGTGGGCGTCTGATTACCAAGACTTAAAATTTGAAATGTATTCCCTTGTTCTACAGGTGAGCCCGATTACTAAAGCTTGAAACTTGAAAAATATTCCCTTGTTCTCCAGGTGGGCGCCTGATTACCACAACTTGAAATTTGAAAAATATTTCCTTGTTCTCTAGGTAAAGTACTCCCTTATTCTCTAGGTGGGCACCTGATTACCAAAACTTCTAACTTGAAAGTATTCCCTTATTCTCCAGGTGGGCGCCTGATTACCAAAAATTGTAACTAGAAAGTATTCCCTTGTTCTCAATGTGGGTTCCTGATTACCAAATCTTGCAACTTGAAAAATATTCCATTTTTCTCCTGGTGGCCGCCTGATTACTAAAACTTGCAACTTGAAAAATATTCTCTTATTCTCCAGATGGGCACCTGATTACCAAAACTTGTAACTTGAAAAGTATTTCCTTGTTCTCTAGGTGGGCGCCTGATTACCAAAACTTGTAACTTTAAAGTATTCCCTTGTTCTCCAGGTGGGCGCCTGATTACCAAAACTAGCAATCTGAAACGTATTTCCTTGTTCTCCAGGTGGACGCGTTACCAAGACTTGAAATTTGAAATGTATCCCCTTATTCTCCAGGCGGGCGCCAGATTACCAATGCTTGAAACTTGAAAAATATTCCCTTGCTTTCTAGGTGGGCGCCTAATTACCAGAACTTGAAATTTCAAAAGTAATCCCTTGTTCTCCTGGTGGACGCCTGATTACCAAAGCTTGAAATTTGAAAAGTATTCCCTTATTCTTCAGGTGGGCGCCGAATTACCAAGACTTGAAATTTAAAATGTATTCCCTTGTTCTCCAGTTGGCGCCTGATTACCAATGCTTGAAACTTTAAAAATATTCCCTTGTTCTCCAAGTGGGCACCTGATTACCAGAACTTCAAATTTAAAAATTATTCCCCTTGTTCTCCAGGTGGACGCCTGATTACGAAAGCTTGAAATTTGAAAAGTATTCGCTTGTTCTCCATAGGGGCGCCTGATTACCAAAACATGTAACTTGAAAGTATTCCCTTGTTCTCCAGGTGGGCGCTTGATTACCAAATCTTGTAACTTGAAAGTATTCCCTTGTTCTCTAGGTGGACGCCTGATTAACAAATCTTGCAGCTTGAAAATTATTTCCTTGTTCTCCTGGTGGGCGCCTGATTACCAAACCTTTGCAACTTGAAAAATATTCTATTTTTCTCCAGGTGGGCGCCTAATTACCAAAACTTGCAACTTAAAAGGTATTCCCTTGTTCTCCAGGTGGGCGCTTGATTACCAAAACTTGCAACTTCAAATGTATTTCTTTGTTCTCTAGGTGGGCGCCTAATAACAAGACTTTAAATTTGAAATGTATTCCCTTGTTCTCCAGGTGGGCGCCTGATTATCAAAAACTTGCAACTTGAAAAATATTCCCTTGTTCTCCAACTGGGTGCCTGAGTACCAAAACTTGCAACGTGAAAGTATTCTCTTGTTCTCCAGGTGGGCGCCTGATTACTAAAACTTGCAACTTGAAAGTATTCCCTTGTTCTCCAGGTGGGCGCCTGATTTTGTAAGTTTAAAATATTCCCTTGTTCTCCAGGTGGCGCCTGATTACCAACATTGCAACTTGAAAAATATTCCTTTGTTCTCTAGATGGGAGCCTGATTACCAATACTTGCAACTGGAAAAATATGCTCTTGTTCTCCAGGTGAGCCCCTGATTAATAAAACTTGTAACTTGAAAAGTATTCCCAAAGACTACTGCTTGTGTACCTGATTACAACAAAATAATCAAAATAGAAGAAATTCTTTCTGCCTCTGTTTGGTGTTGGATGTATCTGTGAGTGTTAATCAAATCCCATGACAACTTTAATATTAGGCTGTGTTTCTCAAATGGTATTATTTTCCCCTATGTCTTGTTATGCAAGCTATATCTGCTGGGGATATACTAGGGACCGGTAATTAAAGCTACATCTCATTATCCCGGAGGTTCCTGAAAACTATTTATTGGGTGACAAATTATATCTGTTGGGGATTGGTATTTAGATCTAAGTCCCATTATCCAAGCGGGTCCTGACGACTCTTGTTGGGGAAATATTTGTGCCTGCCCATGTTACCCGTGCATGTTTGAGTTTTAAACTGAGTCCCATTTCCAAGAGGGTCTTGAGAATTTCAAATTACATGCCCTTTTTAACTCTCGGTTATCTGTGCTGGGGATTGTTAATTAAAGTTTTTTCCCATTGTTCAGGAGGGTCCCGATGACTCTTACTAGGGAAGCTGTTTGCGCCCGCCCATGTCACCTGCGCCCATTTGAGTTTTAAACTGAGTCCCATTCTAGGAGGGTCTTGAGAAGTTCAAATTTTACGCCCCTTTGAACTCTCAGTTGTCTCTGGTGGGGATTCCTAATTAAGTTTTGTCCCATTATACTCTTTCTAGGGAGAATATTTACGTCGGATTATGTTCCATATTGAGTTTTAAGTGGGTCCTATTTTCTAGGTGGGCCTTGAGATTTTTTATCATACCTGCCATGTGCATGCCTTCCCTGTTGATGGCTTCCTTTAGGATCTTTCAAAATTTTTCTGCCCCTGTGTCTATCAAAGAAAACTTGTTCGTTTGATAAGTGGTGGTTAGCTTGCGACGTTCTTGTTGAAAGCGGCTTCCCCATTGTCGTGTTCCGTTGTGTTTAGTTTCTCGCGCTGAAGATTAGTTGCCTGAGTTGCTCGGCAGACCCCTCGAACCCTTATGGCCTTACTTTGCTTCCCCGCTATTGTGTTACACTACTGACCCTTTTTACCAGAATTCTTACATCTTTCCTGAGATTACCGAGTAAGTGTACTATGCTCGGCTGACCCTTGAACCCTTGTGGCTTTACTCTGCTCCCTGTTATCGAGTCGCACTTCTGACCCTTTTTCCAAAATTCTTAAATCTTTCCTGAGATTACCGAGTCAGTTTACTAACAAAACTTTCGTGGATCCTTTCCTTTGTTGTTTTAACTTTTGCTGCCTTTGTTATGTTTTTGGACGGCACGTGCTTTGCTATTCGGGAGCTAGTAGTAAGCTTTGAAATTTCTCTCCTATTTGCTTAAACAAAATGACTTTGAAGACGTGAAAGTAAATGAAATTCAATGACTCTGAATTGTTTTAGAATAAAAGATTCCAAATTTGGCGACTATTGAGGTGTGAAGAAAAGAAACTTATCAGTGAACGAACAGCTGGTTTTCATGATAATGACATGCAATTCGGCTTAGTCGACTCAGTCTGTCTAGATGATAGGCCTTCGGTTGCCATGATTTGTCGTTGTGACCATTTTTAACACAATTTCATTAACCAAACCCTAACTTTGCTTGACTTACGATGTTCTGAACAGATTTCCACCAACAACCCCTTTTCCAGTTGTTGCTTCTTGCATTGTTTTCGCCTTATGGTGCCCGTAAGGGTTTTCACCAATAAGACTCTCTCATATTCATTTTTCTCATCTCTCGTCGCCTTACGGTGCATATGAAGATTTTCATCAATAAGACTCTCTAATATTTATTATTTTCCTACTTGAACTAGAGTGTTGTCCAAAGGTATGGCCCAACTCTTCTTTCTTGACTCGGCATTTCTTAAAGACTGATCTGAAGGTCTTTCTTTAGACCGCGATGCATGCTTTTGGATAAGTTTAGAAAGAAATGGGTATAAAAGGCTCAAAATAGTTCCTATGGGTTCAGAATTTACAACTTTTGGAATACAATTTATTATAACAAACACAATTTCTTCCCCAGTTTCTTACTTGGGGCCTTTGAATTTTATTCGAATATGACCGAGCCGTGAGGCTGCCTACGTATCCTTTAAAAAGGAATCAGGTCAAGCGTAGTTCATGCCGATTCCTTGTTTTTGTTGTTGTTTGCCTGTTTTCCTCTTTTTCATTTTCTTTTTTTCTTTTTCTTTTTCCTTTCTTTTTTCTTCTTTTCCTTTCTTTGTTTTGTTTTTGTTTTTTTTCATCTTCTTTTTCTTCTTTATCTCTTTTTCTTTTCCTTTTCCTCTTTTTATCTCATTTTTTCCTTTCTTTTCCTTTAACAGACTTCTTACACTTGCGTTTTTGACTTTTGTTACTGATTCCGAAAGAGGGGTATGAAAAGAAAGTAATTAAAGCTCAAAAGGTTAGCAAAGGGTAAATTGTTTAGATAGCCAAATAAAATGCCTTTGTCGTTTCAATCTCTAAAACATTCCAAGTACAAACAAGCAAGCCAAGTATAGACAACGATTAGAAAAAAGAAAATCATACATAGTATCATTTAACTGCATCTAAATTGATGACCATTTCTACACACTTGCCTACCACATCTGTTATATACAACGCCCCGTTCGACAATACTCTTGACACGACAAATGGTCCTCGTAAATTTGGGGTGAACTTGCCTTTTGTCTGTGCCTGGTGAGGGAGGATGCGTTTCAATACTAGCTGACCCACTTCAAACCTTCTTGGACGCACTTTCTTGTTATATGCTCTGGCCATTCTCTAATCATACAACTGACCGTGACATACTACTGCCAATCTTTTATCATCAATCAGACTCAAGTGCTCCATATGGGTTTTGACCCATTCTTCATCGTCAATTTCTGCTTCAGTGACAATCCGAAGGGATGGGATTTCAACTTCAGCCAAGATTACTACTTCTGTGTCGTATACTAACAAATATGGAGTTTCCCCTACTGAAGTGCGAACAGTGGTGCAATAGCCTAGCAATACAAAGGGTAACTTTTCATGCAATTTCCTGGAACCTTCTACCATTTTTTGAAGTATCTTTGTTATGTTCTTATTGATTGCCTCGACTGCTCCATCGCCTTGAGGTGGTACGGGGTGGAATTACGATGTATGATCTTGAACTGCTGACATACCTCTTTCATCAAATGACTATTGAGATTTGCTCCATTATAAGTGATGAGGGTCTTCGGGATTCCAAAAATGCAAATGATATTTCTATCTACAAAGCCGACCATGGCTTTCTTGGTCACTGCCTTGAAGGTTTTAGATTCAACCCACTTGGTGAAATAATCAATAGCAACTAGGATGAACCTGTGTCTATTGGAAGTTGCTGGCTCGATGGGCCCGATGACATCCATGCCCCAAGAAATTAAGGGCCATGGTGCAGATGTTGTATGCAATTCAGATGTCGGGGAGTGAATCAAGTCTACATGCACCTGACATCGATGATATTTGCGCACAAAACTGATACAATATCACTCCATGGTGAGCCAATAATACCCTTCCTGGAGAATCGTCTTTTGCCGAAAAATATCCGCTCATGTACGACCCGCAAAAAATAGAATGTACCTCGTTCATGATGGTTGTGGTCTGCCTAGCATCTACGCATCTCAGCAACACAAGATCTGGTGTTCTTTTGTATAATATCTCCCCACTGAAGAAAAACCTACTTGATCGGCGACGGATTGTTCTCTTCTGATCGCTTGTGGAATATACTGGATACACACCTATCCTGATATATTCTTTAATATCGTGAAACCATGGTTCATCGTCAAGCTCTTCTTCCACCATATTATAGTAAGTATGTTGATCATGAACATAGATATGTAGTGGGTCAACATAAGCCTTATCCAGATGATGTAACATCGACGCCAAAGTAGCTAAGGCATTAACAACCTTGTTGTGAATTCTTGGGATATGCCTGAACTCTATTGACCGAAATCGTTGATAAAGATCATGCAAGAACTGCCCGTTTGGAATGAGCTTAAAATCTCTTGTTTCCCATTCTCCTTGAATTTGGTGTACCAGAAGGTCCATGTCTCCCAAGACCAAGACTTCTTGAACACCCATGTTTGCGGCTAACCTCAAACCCAAAATACACGCCTCATATTCTACCATATAATTGGTGCAATAGAAGCGAAGCTGAGGCGTAACTGGGAAATGGTGCCCTGTTTCAGAAATGAGCTCTACTCCCATCCCAACTCCTTTCATATTGGCATCCCCATTGAAAAATAATTTCCATCCCAACTTCACCCCTGCTCCATTTCATCAATATGCATTACTTCTTTGTCTGGGAAGTATGTCTTTAAAGGTTCATATTCTTCGTCTACTGGATTCTCAACCAAATGGTCAGCCAATGCATGTGCTTTCATTGTAGTCCTAGTCACATAGACAATGTCGAACTTGGTGAGCGAGATTTGCCATTTTGCAAGCCTCCCCGCGGGCATGGGCTTCTGAAAAATGTATTTAATGGGTCCAGATGTGAGATGAGGTAAGTGGTATATGATGACAACTAAAATTTGAACTTCTGGTCTACCCATGTCAGGGCCCAACACGTCTTTTCAAGATGAGTATACTTAACCTCGTAGGCTATTAATTTCTTGGTGAGGTAGTATATAGCCTGTTTTTTTCTGTCGGTGACATCGTGCTGACCCAACACGCATCTGAATGAGTTTTCCAAGACTGTCAAATATTAGATCAAGGGGCTTCCTGGTTCCGGCGGGACCAATACCCATGGGTTTGACAAGTATTCCTTTATTTTATCAAAAGCTTCCTAGTACTCTCCCGTCCATTTAACCGCAGCATACTTTTTCAAGAACTTAAAGATGGGATCGCAGGTTGTCGTGAGTTGAGAAATGAATCGACTAATGTAGTTCAGTCTCCCTAACAGACTCATCACCTCTGTTTTGTTCCTTGGGGGCGACAATTCTTATATGTCTTTGATCTTTGATGGATCTAGCTCAATGCCTCCACGACTGACAATGAACCCTAGCAACTTCCCTGAGCGGACCCCAAATGCACATTTCGTTGGATTGAATTTAAGATTGTACTTGTGGAGCCTCTGGAAGAATTTCCTCAGATCTCTGACATGGTCGGATTGCTTCCTGATTTCACAATTACGTCATCAACATAGACCTCAATCTTCTTATGTATCATATCGTGGAAGATGGTTGTCATTTCCCTCATATATGTTGCCCCAGCGTTCTTAGGACCAAACGGCAAGATCTTGTAGCAATTCGTTGCCCACGGTGTTATGAATGGTTTTTTCTCTGCATCCTTCTCATCCATCAAGATCTGGTGATAACCTTCGTAACAATCCACGAACGAGTCAATATTGTAGGAAATCATTCTATCCATGATATGTGTGCTTTGGTTGTATTAGCATGATTTACAGGTATAGGTTTTGATGAATGACAAACAATAAAGTCAAGTGTCAAACAACGTCATTATATGACAAACAATCAAGATTGAATGCCGAGAAGCATAATGATGAAGGGATTGCATGGAAAAGCCAAGACGAGCTCAAAAGTTCAAGACCGAAGACCTAAGGCGTAGGTCGTTAGATAGAACCAATGTAAGAGCAATGTTTAAGTTATCTCGTCTTTTGGCTCAACATAGGTCATCATAAATACGCATAAAATCATCTTTAAATCATATATATCATAAACATTTTTAATATACTTCAAACAAAATGATTTTAACGTTTTCATTTTAACCAAAATGGTTTTTGAAGTAAGTTTTCATTTCTGGACAGAATAGGGGAATAATCGATTATGCCATATACATAATCGATTATCTAAAATTTCAAGCAAAGCTGGAAATTCCAGAGAGCCTCAATAATCGATTATGCAATAGGCAATAATCGATTATTCTGGGAAAATTCCAGCTTTGCTGAAAATTCCCGAGAAGTAAAATAATCGATTATCACCTTGTGCATAATCGATTATCTTGTATCCGTTGCCTTCCAACGTTCAGTTTTATGAACGTTGAGAAGATAATCAATTATGTAAAGTAGATAATCGATTATCTTGGCGTAAAATCAGCATTATTGATTGCCTATTAAGCAACGGACATACAACCTCTACCACCTATAAATAGAGGTCTTTTTGACTCATTTCAAATGAACAATATCTCTCATTATTCTTGAACATATTGATAACATTTCTACATCATATTTAGAGCTTTTGTTGAGCCATTTGAGAGAGAACTTTGTGTTGTTCATAGAGCTTATATTGTATCTCTTTATCTACTCTTATTAGAGAGTTCTTGTTGTAAAAGAGAAAGGTTCTTGAGAAGACCATACTTTCTCATTGAGTGTTGGGTTGCTAAGTACCTTCAATCTTAGTGTGTGAAGTCTTGTGGTGCGGTATCCACGAGCAAGGTGAAGTCTTGGGGTGAGTTATCCTCGAGCAAGTTGAAGTCTTGTAGAGTGTACATCTACGAGCAAGTGTAACGGTTTGTTAGGCACCCGTAAGCTTAACGGAGTTAGTGTAAACTCGAGAGAGTCTCTCGGGAGACTGGACTAACCACACGTTGTGGTGAACCAGTATAAATTCGGTGTGTCCTTTCCTTACTCTTTTAATTACTGCACTTACTTTACTCCTGCAATTTTAATTCCGCAAAATTTATCGACACTCTCGCGCCTCACTATTCACCCCCCCCCCTCTAGTGAAGGGAATAAATAATAACAAATATCATGTTTTGCACAGTTGTCAATTAGTATGTAGATGTTTGGCAGTGGGAAGTTGTCTTTTGGACTTACTTTGTTGAGGTCATGATAATCGACGCATACCTTGGTTTTACCATCCTTCTTCCTCACCGGCACGATATTTGCTAGCCATGTGGGATATAGTATAACTTGAATAAACTTGGCCTCAAATTTCTTAGTAACTTCCTCTTTGATTTTCACGCTCACATCATTTTTAAACTTCCACAACTTTTGTTTGACAGGAGGGCAGGCTAGGTCGGTAGGCAATTCGTGAACCACCAAGTCAGTGCTCAACCCTGTCATATCATCATAAGACCATGCAAAAATATGTATTCAAGCAGCAATTCAATTATTTCTCCCCTAAGTTGTGGATCTAGATGGACCCTTATTTTGGTTTTCCTAATGTTATCTGGGTCCCCTAAATTGACTGCCTCTGTATCGCTCAGGTTTGGCTTGGGTTTTTCCTCAAAATGGCTCAACTCTTTACTAATTTCATCCAATGATCTTTCCTCATCATATTTCGACTCATCCTCGTGTTCTATTTCTTGGATTATTACTTCTGAATTGGACCAATTTTTAAGACTGGGGCGAAGAGTCCTTATGCATGTTAGATCATTTGAGCCAGCATAAAAATAATTGTAAAAAAGAGAAAAGAAAATCAAAGAAAAATGGCAGCTATTATCACTAAGTAAGAGGGAAATTTCATTTCATTAAAATTGGAAAGATAACAGGGTTTACACATCCAAATGGACGAAACATAACATCTGAATTACAATCCTGGAGATAATCCAGATTAGACTGAAAGACAAATCAAATCTGACTACCAAGACTTCCTCCAAGTGGGATGAGGAGTAGCTTCCCAGTTGTTGATTTTTTCACGGGGTCCCACAAACTGCACATTTGTGTTGCTTGACCCTTCTCCAGTCTCCACCATATTTACCTCACTGAACAATCTTTCGAACCCCTTATCCAAATCTTCATCAGCATCAATCAGTGGACTAGGAACCGTTGGCGCTGGGCACTTTCTGGTACTGGGTTTGATAAATGATCTGGACAACCGCGGGATAGGCTTTGGGAGGAACCATTCTCTCTTCTTTAACTTTCTGGTTCTCCTTATGTCTAGCTGTGGACTTGAACCCTAAACCAAAAGCTGATACAGTAGCTAACCTTGGTGTTGGAATACGCAGCCCTTCTGGGATCTTTTCAACTGACACCGTGTCGAAAACCTTATAGACCTATGGACCCTTGTTGTCTTCAGCTTCAATAAAAGGTACAATGGCATCAGCCAAGGCGCATTGATTATTCTCACCATGCACCACAATATCATATCAGTCCCATTCAAATTTGACCATCTGGTACAACGTAGACATCAGTACCTTAGCAGCATAAATCCAGGGTCTTCCCAGCAACAAATTATAAGAAACTACCACATCCAGCACTTGAAACTCCATGGTGAACTCAATGGGGCCTATTGTCAGCTCCAGCACTATATCCCCCACTGAGTCTTTGCCTCCGCCATCGAACCCTCGAACGCAAATGTTATTCTTGTGGATCCTTTCATCGTCCACCTACAGCTTGTTCATGGGGTAGGGGGGAAAATGTTCATGTCTCAACTAGAACTCGGGTGACCATAGCATCTTCACACTTCATAGTGAAATAAGGGGCGCGATATGCTCAGTTCCCTCCATTGGCAGCTCATCGTCAGAAAATGCCCCGATTTACCTCGAATATCTTATTTTCAATCTTCTCCAAGTGATTCACTATTATCTTTTCACGAACATGGGCCTCGTTCAAAACTTCATCAACACCTGGCAGTGTTCATTTGAATGGATTAACAAGGAGAGAAAGGAGATCTGAGCCGGTGTTTTCCTCAATTGCTCTATAATGGAGTAGTCATGCATTTTCATTTTCTTCAAGAATTCTTCAGCCTCTTCTTCTAATACAGCTTTCTTTACCGATTTAGGGTTACCCTTGGGGATCCTGCTTTTCCTTAACTCCTCAGGGGCGAAGTATCTCCCTGATCGGATCAAACCCTGGGCTTCACAAAATTCTTCTCTGACTTCCTTCCCTTTGTACATCACTATTGCTTGTTCATATCTCTAAGGAACGACTTTGTTGTCGATGATTGGCGGCTAAATTATTGGTTTTACAATGACATGCTCTATACGAGTGCATTCCACAACTATGACAGGTACCCTAGCTCCCCCGTGCACTACCATATTTGCCTTTTCCTATTTCATTGCAACCATGCTTGATGACTCCCCCTAAACCACCATAATAGGTGTGCTATCTATTTCCTTCATCTTGATCAATGACTTCTCACCGCTCATATTCTTAGTTGGCTTGACTTTACTGGATTTGATCATCATTACAGTTTGTAAAGTCTTTTTAGGCTCTCCTTCTTTGTCCAGTATCTCAATCATATTTGTCTCATAATGAGCAGGCAACGGGTTTTGGTTAATGTTGGGTGCTTCCGAATCTTGCACCTCAATCTGGTGTGAATCAATAAGTTCCTGGGGGCGTTCTTCAGATGCCAACACTTTTCGGTATCATGCCCAGGGGCGCCAGAACAGTACTCACAACTGACAGAGTAATCCAGATTACTTGGAGGAGGATTTGGCAATTTTGCTTCGATTGGCCTTATCATATCCTACTGTCTTAACCTGTGGAATAGGCTAGTGTATGACTCTCCCAAGGGGGTGACAGTTTTCTTCTTCTGCACCCTCTAAGTTATTAGAGCTTGGTTTGCCAGCAAAGCTGGTCTCGGGGGTTGTTGGAAGGCTCTTGGAAGGTAGTGTTGGTGGAGCTGGGTAATTATTTTGTGGAGCTGGCGCACGCTATTGTGTGTGGGTGGAAGGTTAGGTATATGTTTCTGCATGATGGACTGAGAAGTGGGGTTCCAGAGGTTGGTAGTAGTGTTGTGGTGGCCATATGGAGTGTGTGGGTATGTTTGGTGGTGAGGATGAGGTTGGCTTTAATGGTATGGAGCCCGGGGCCTGAACCAAGTCCCTGACTCAACAATCGCTATTTCTTCCTTCTTCTTCTTTCCAAATGTTCCGCCAGTCTCGCTTTGGATAGCTGAGTGGTTGCTTTGATTTCAGAGTAACTCATGATCTTGTTGGATTTGAGTCATTCCTCGACCAAATTATGTCGGCTCCAAAGCTTTCAAGAAATAATCTACCATCTCACTCTCTTTCATTGGGGGAGTTGACCCTCGCTGCCTGTTCCCTCTAACAGAAGCCATATGCTCGGAAGCTCTCATTGTATTTCTTTTCCAATTTTGTCAAAGAGAGACGGTCCGGGACAATTTCAAGATTATATTGAAAGTGACAGGTGAATGCTTGTGCTAGGTCATCCCAAGTGTACCATCGAGCATGATCCTGGTGGGTGTACCATTCCAATGCCGACTCACTTAAACTTGACTGAAGTACGTCATTAGTAGTTCATCCTTTCCCTTAGATGTGCGACTGGATCGCCATGTCCATCATATTAGTCAAACTTAGGCATCTTAAAACCTCGAGGCAATTGCACATCTAGGAATAAATAAAGGTCTTTGAATTCCACACTCACCTAGTCACCTGACCCTCGCATATCTCGGAATGATTGTTCTAAACTTCTAACCTTCCTGAGCACCTCCTCTTGCTCGGGATTTTTGACTGGTTTTTTAGCCTCCACCAGAATTTCAAAACGGGGAGCATAAGAGTAAGGTTCATAGGCTTTGTAAGCGGGTTCTGGTGGGTAGTACTGATTGTCGTGAGCTTAAAGCAAAGGCTCACTTGATGATTTGTGGAGTGTTGGGGGGAGGTGCCACATAAATGGGAGCAATTGGTGGAAGGGGGTGAGGAACAGCTTTGGGTGGTGGAGCTGGGGATGCTTGAGAAGTCGTACCCTGGTACTACGGGTAGATGGGGAAACTTGGGGATAGGTTAGTGGTGGGTTGGTCATGTGTCTGGGCTAGTGGTGGGATGAAGGTCGGATTAGCAGGATAGGTTGGTGGTGGCTGCCCTCTCACCCAAGCCTGATACATCTCAGCCATCTGGTGTTTTAGTTTGTACATTTCCTCTTTCATTGCATTAACAACTGATTCCTCTACCTCTTTCGAGGGGTCAATGATGCTGGAATCAGTGTCTTGATTGGCCATGATGAGCTTGCTCTTAGACCGAGTGTTGTAGGAGTGGGTTGCGTGACTGTCACAAGAACTAACCACCTGTCTGATATAGGAAAGGCAACACCAACACTAGTTAGTGGTCAGGTTTCAACTCATAGGCAGCCACATGTTTGGGGATGAATGCACCTAAGTAGTTATCCGTTTCTATGATGCACAGACGTGATTGGTTGCGTCATCCCGGCTCTTACTCTAGTTTTTTTTCTTTTTCTTATTCTCTCTCAGTCTGTTTTGCCTACATCTGTTGTTTCTTTATCTTACAATTGTTTCTCTCATGTTCCTCCCCTTTTCTTCCTTTTTTTATTTTGTTATGGTGGAATCCTATGGAGATTGCCTATGTATCATGATCCCGCATGAAGCAGACCGAGCGTAGTTCTGGCAAATAAGTGCAGAAAATATTTTTTGAGTTTTCAATTTTAATGAAGTGAAGCATTTGATTACAACTACTAAAGGAAATTAACAGACTACGACTCAATTGGAAACAACAGACTCTGAAGTAAAATGAAAATGACTGACTCGGCATCCTATTATGAACTTTGAATAAAAGAAAATACAGACTCTCAAATGGACCAACAGATTTGAACAATCATGAATACATTAAGGTCTTTAATGCTCCTGGGGCCCAGGGCACATCATTCGGTCTCGCCTCAGGCTTGCGTGCTAAATCCCCTTGGAGGTGATGGAGGTCTTTCATTACATGACGAACAAAGGTCATGGCGGTGGCAAAGAAAATAGGTCTTGTCATATCCTCGCAGTGGCTGCACTTTGTGGTGATTAGTCAGCGATCATCTGTGCCCTCTCTCTTATAGCACCTTTTTCTTGCAACAGTCACCCAATTTGCTGGGCCCTTGCCTCTAAGGTTTGTTTGGCTACATGATTCAGTTCTTGAAATTGTTGCAAATCTTTCTCCAACTGTGCTATTGCTGCGTAACAATGTTCTCTCTCAGCCTTGAAGTCCCTGGTCTGCTTGGCCACTTTGTTTTTGACCATGATGACTTTCCTCTTCAATACAGCAACCTCGTTGTCATGTGTCACCTTTAATTGTTCAATCATGCGGGCTCGTTCCTCCGCATTTTCGGCCAATTGTTTTCATGCCCTGTACAGCTCACCTTCTGCTTTATTCAATTGAAACCCATATTCAAGCTCAAATTGTCAATGAGATTTTCATCCTTCGCACTCCTAGCGGGATTCTCCGCGGTTGTTTTCATTCTCTGAATTTGGGCTCGCAATGCTTCATTTTCTTTGGCTAGTCTTTTCTTTTCCCCCTCATCTGCAGCAGCTTGCAAACCATTTTCAAATTGAAGGTCCTTGACTTTCTTTTCAAATTCCCCTATCGTGGCCTTGTATTCATTTTCCTTGGCTAACCAATTCCATTATTCTTGTGACGCCTCAGCAAATTCTTGGAGATGTGGCCTCTTAGCCGGCCTTCCAAACTCTAATTCTTTCTTATACCAAGCTAGTTATCCTGGTGCAACCTCTCCGTTAGATGAGCCACGTACTCTAGTGTCTGCTGTCAAGTATTGACATTCGCTCCAAATGTAATGGACTACTGCTTTGGGAAACATACCATTGGACCTAATTTCGACCACGTGGTGACTAGTGTCCTCATCCCTAGGAATCATTTGGCACCTCCCTAATTTTCTTAACACTCTGTACGGAGCATACGGTTGGATACTCCAGAGACCCATTAGAAGGAAATGAGGTCCGGTGGCTGGCATATATATGATTTCATCAACAGGAAGCTACCTGAACTCCACTCTATTTGGTTTGCACTTATGGCACGGAGACATGATACCCATTCTCTAGCACCCTATGGTAATCTAAGCCCATGAATCCTATTGTAAAATTCCTCTATGCAGCTTTTAGTTGACGGCCCATAACTCATGAATTGAGGCTGATGGCACAAGTGTTCAATCATCCATATTTGTGACAACAAATTGCATCCTTCGAAGAAATCTCCCCTTGTTTTACAGGTTGTGAGAGCACGGGAGCTTTCAGATAATATCATGGGTGCGAGGGTGCTCTTAGCTTGACTAATTGAAGTGCTGACAACCCCTGCTATCCGTATATCAATATTTCCATCTTTTCGCGGAAACACCAAGAAGGCCCAAGAAGAATACCATGAATGCGATGCACCGGTATTAATCCCATTTAAGTCGATTTCCCTTTCTACAGATATTATTTTTCGAGTCATTAAATCCCCCTATGTGCCCATACCTTTGATATATAAACTGTAGGTTACAAATGCCGACTGACATGTCTGGGTTGTGAACCTTCCTGTTGATCTTTAATAAATCCAAGAATTTGTGTATGGCGATGGCCCTAGGTGCAATCAAATACTGATGCCTCATATATCCAGTTATTTCTTCCAGGGTCGGAGTGAGTTCGAAGTCCGGGAAATGAAAACATTGTGGGCCGGGTCCCAGAATGTAATCAATGCCTTTATGATGTCCCATCTGGGATTAATTTTCAACAAACCGGTAAGTCCTCCCAAGTGCGTGTCAACCCTAGTTTTCCCCGCTTCACCCAGATCATTCAACCACATGTGTAGATCCAAAGGAATTTTGTTCATGGCTAAGATCGGCCAATTTTTATTTGTGCTCATTCTGCACATTTGATAAGGTTGTTAAGAAAAAAATCAAGATTTATTGGACTTAAAACAAGAGATTTTCGAATCTTCATTTCAAAAATGAAACCCCATCCTTGTAGATACGGACTTTTAGCACTTCCGGGGGAAGATTTTAAGGTTGTGCCTACTATCGATCAAAAAATTGAAAATAATCCAAGGCGGATGTTCTTGCAGAAATAGCCTTCCGGTGCCCCTTTAGGGACACGCGGCTAATTTTGACAAAAACTTTTTTATTTACTAGTCACAAACAAAACTTGGTTCTTTTTTGGTTATTTTCATAAAAATTAATTTCGGCCCGACGGGGGTTTCCTACGTATCTCACACCCTGTGAGAATCAAACTGGCGTAGTTCGGGCAACTAAAACTATTTTTGAAAACAAGACTTTTTTCTCTTTGTTTTTTCTTCATTTGATAGGCAAATGAACAAATTATTTTTGAAAACAAGACTCTTTTTTTTTCATTGGCAAAAAAAACAGACTAATTTTTAAGATAAATCTCTTTTTCCTTTTTCGTTTTTTTTGTTTCCCTTTTTTTTTCAAAAACTTGGTAGAGTTTCGACGTTATTTGAACATTTGGTTTTTTAGAAGCATGCGATTAACTCTCTATTCTCTCATACTATTGTTTATCTTTTCTTCAACTTTTCCCAATATTCATAAGCCGGTCAGCATGCAAAATCCAGAATAAATGCACAAGCAGCACGCAAAATGCATCAGGATGGTCCATTATTTTGGGTGTACCTGTCCTAGACGAACATAACCCCTGTGTTGAGTCCCCTAAGTCAAATGCATGATGCAGGTTAGCGTTCCTACTAGGGATACGGCATGAGGTTAAGTTATTCTAGGTTCAAAACCTGGGTATATGTTCTACACTGTGTACCCGAGCGGATAACCCGAGTCGAGGAGGGGGCTACGTACCGGGAACTAAAAGGCCATCCGGCTTTGTAACTTGTCCGAGCCTATTTCTTATTTCAAGGTATGACACTAACAGAATAGGGAGTCTCGACCAGCGAGCACATCCCCGAAGATAGAAGAAATGGGTTTCGTAGCAGTTTATATGTACAGTTCAGATAATATCAAAGCGGTAAAAAAATAACATTTAGCATATCAGGTCTAAACATTTAATAAAATTATGTAATAAACAAACCAAATACAACAATTATTCTAAGCTCGAATTCTTGAACCATAAACCAGAGATTTTGGGTTCAATCCCCAGCAAAGTCGCCAGAGCTATCACACCTCCTTATTTATACTACACCCCGTTAAGGGCGTAAATAAGGGAGTTTTTCAAACTTAATGACAATCGAAACGGGATTTATTTATTGAAAGAGTTCAGAATCGCCACTTAGGATAATCAATGGTGTCCCAAGTCACTGGTTTAAATCCCTAATCGAGAAAGGTTTGGCTTTATTTAACAGTCTGAGAACCACAAATCCGTGTATGGAATTCTGTTAACCCGAGAGAAGGTGTTAGGTACTCCCGAATTCCGTGGTTCTAGCACGGTCGCTCGAGTATTATACTTGTCTTGATTATCTGATTTTAATACATGTTTTAAGCCTATGTGCCTTTTTAACTTTAGCCACTTTATTATTATTTTTTAGGGAAAATTGCAACGTTATTAAAACATTTCTCGAACCACGTCACATAAATGCACCCGTGGTTTTTGGCATATTTTAACATCGTTGAGATTTTGATTTGGGTCACATAAATGCGCACCTGAATTTAGGAAAGTAATATTATTAAACACGCACCTAAAGAAACTATGCATCGTTACTTTTGCGAGGGCCGTGAAAGTTAGCTAAATGGCACGCCTCGAATTCTAAGATTGAGTTACAACTAATTAAGCGATTATTACTTTGTTTTGCATGGTGCACCTCAAATTATTTTTAAAGGAAATTCCTAATTACATTTGAGGGCCATGGGCTGTTTATTATCTATTATGGCCCGCTTCCACTAACTAATGGACCTAATCAATTAAACACAAGAGGAATCCAATTCAGGGCCCAACACTGTAAGAGGCCACATGGTTAAATTATACCAATGCTTCTAATTTTTCTACTGACTAAAACCAATTAGCCAACTTGAGCCTCCGATATATTTTAGCATAATTGGTTCGACTTTGTTACAGGAAAATGTCCAGCAACAACCGATGCAGGCTATCGGGCTCGACAGGCAAGCCCAACATATTAAACAACACCTTCTCATGGAAATGGCCCAACATCTAAGATTTCCAAACAATAACCAAACCCTTGCAGGTTCAAAATTGACAATGAGACTCGATATCAAGTCTTGTCAAACACCAAATTCTAACAAGTCATTAATTCAGGGTATGTTTCTATTAATCAACGGATTGACAAAAGCCACAGAGGTTCAGGCTCATATTTTATTTTTAAACTAATCTTACAAAACGAACGCAAGGAATTAACACTTGCATAGACCATCCATATAACAGTTTCAACCAAGTAAACACTACATATTTCTCTAAATACAAAATGAGACTCCAGACAGTATTTTGACAAAGCAATTAAAGAGTGATAAAAACTAAGCTAGACTGCTGAAACTATAATATCGATGTACCAAACCAGTAAACATATAACCATAGCCACAAACGCTTCTCAAAACCAGCCAGCTTCAATCAATGAGCTTAATAGTCATCATACTCAATCATACATGTCAAACTAGGATGAAAGTTCTAATTTTAACTGTGGTTAAGTGAAATCTTAGGTTCAGAATAAACAGATGCTCAAATGATCATACTCATATAGTTGAGCTAGCATGATGATAAACTAAAATACATTAAAACTAATCTCATGACTCAAATTACATGTCTCATACATAACTGAATTCAAACTTCATTTCCATTTCATATACTTCGAATATCTCATACAAAAACCAAGTCCATAACTTCAGCTTATCAGGCAGTAAGTTCTTAAGGAGATATATGGAAGTAAAATGGAATAAAAGATGTGAGGATTCTGTGATAGAACAAGCAGCTAACAACAGCAGCAAAATATGAACATAAATTTCAGCAATTAGAACGAGAGATTCAACTCAAAATCAACAGAGTCATAATACTCAAACACCTTCAGCCAAACCAGAATTCAAACCAAATTTTAACCCCAGAAAAGCATCAGTGCTCTCTCAGCGACTCAAAACTCCAGAAAAGAAAACACTCAATGTAACACTAATTTTTGGACCTTTTTCTTTTTGATTTTTTGTCTTCAAAATCTCTATAAAATAGTAATCTCTGCAACTTTTTTTTTAGATTTTTCTTTTTTTTTAAGGTCTATGAAATCTCCCCTCTTGAGCAAGAAGGAAGCCTTTATAGGCAAGCAAAATAAGGCAGCCCTCTAGTTTTAGTTTTGCATTATTGCCCTTTTTAATTTTCCTTTTTGCCTAGATACCATCTAGTTATTGACTTTCTACCCAAGTTTTAACACCTAAAATCCTGAATTTCTCCTGAGACTCCTACTAGAGACTTCTAAAACCAATTACACCAAAGATTCCCTAAACTAAATTTCCTGAATTACCCCTGACTATCCCTGAATTTACCTCTATTCTACCAAATAAAAGTCTGGGCCAAACAACCCAATTCAATGGGTCTGGATAGACCTAAGTAAATTAATAATGGGCCTACTGATTTCCTGGATTTAATCCAAACCAACCCCAAAATTTAGTGATAAACAACCCTAGCCCGAAGCAAAATCTAACCAAAACCCCTGGTTGAAACAACAATGAAGCAGAAACAATCAAGCCATTTAACGTCTTTCTTTTCCTCTTCTTCCTTTTCTTACAACAACATAACTAACAATAACGCAGATCACAGTTATCTAATAGGCAAAATAATTTAAAAACTTCCTAAAACCCAATATGCATGTAAAAAGGAATGCTAACAGAAGAAAGCAGAAAGGACGACAATAATTGAAAGGTAAAATAAAGTCGATTTACAAAACAAAGAGGAAACTTACTGCAATTTGAACCAAGACAAAAAGAAACTCAAATCCTCAAACTTCGTGTATTTGGTTTTAACGGATATTAATCATATGTTCTCCTAGAGAGCACACGACTAAAATCATTTTGAAGCTAGAACAACATAGGAACTTGATCTTTACTTTTAGGGCTTGACAGTGATCTGAGATTCGAAGAGATGGAGGATGATTCGAGGGTTGTCAGCCATGGATTATTGAGGAAGGGACCGTGGAGATGCTGGGATATTTATTTTGAGTCATTTGGCGTTGGCACCGCCGTGTGCGCCGGAGCAGCCATCGATTCAAACGAACATTCGACAAGTTTGGCTACTATTCGAAGGCTACCAATGGTAGAAATGGAAAGAGGAGGTCGAGGAGGTGGGGTGGTGTAATTTTTGGGGTCATCGGAGCATTGCCGCTAGCGGAAGCGATTTTTCGGCCGATGGCGGAGGGAGGTGGGATTAGGGTTTGGATATTTGAGACAAGGTACCAAGTTTCTTTGGGGCAGGGGGCGTGTTTAAGACACTTATATACTTCTCTCACCCCCAACTCTTGGCCGTTTGATCAAATTATATCAATGGCCCTGATTGGATCCTCAAAACAATGTCGTTTTATGTTTTTTTAAAATGGATTGGGTATGGAGCATAGGTATGGACCGGATTGTGTGTTCTGATTGGGCTGCATTTTATTTAAAATGGCCCAATTTGGGCATCAACTTTTCCAGATTTTATTCTTCAATTTCTTTCTTTTCCAACTTTTCTTTTCAATTTCTTTTAATTTTAAAACTAAACATAATACTAATTCCTAAAATTGAATTAGATAAAAAAGCTAATTAGATCAAATACACAATTATTTAAAACAAATTATCACCAAACTACTCAAAAATCAAAACTAATATTAAGAGTGCAAGTTACACTATATTTTGGTGATTTTAATTTTTATAAAACAATCGACCTTCTAATAGATCCTAAAATGCAAAGTTGAATCCTAAATACAATTAGTGTATATTTATTTTAACTTTTTGTCATGATTTAGATGCACAGGAATGCAAACAATTAGCAGAAAATGCCATGAAAATCAATAATTGCAAACAAACAAGGGAAATTATATTTTTTTTGAATTTATGGGAGTAATTCATATAGGGCAAAAATTCACATGCTCACAGCATCACCCTTCGTGCTTTTACTCTCATCCTCACCCAAACAATTATATAATAAAAATTTGCACGACATCACCTTTTGTTATTTTACTCTCTTTCCTCACCATATAATCAATAAAAATTGGTATGAAATGGTACACCCTACGACACAGCATCACCTTTCGTCTTTTATAATCTTTCCTCACAATAACAAATAATGCACGGTATCACCCTTCGTGCTTTAACACTCTTCCTCACCTAAAGAACAATCACGAATAAAGGGGAAAGCGAATAAACAATATAATAATAAAAATCTCGGCAAGGGAAAAACAATTAAACAATTAAATTCTGGCAAGGGAGAAAATCAACAAAACGACAATGTCCAAGCAAAGGAATAGTTTAATAACTCTTTCTCTTTCTTTCACTTTTATTTCATAACTCACTTTACCACTTGAGCCAATGCTCTAAAGGGTTCAATCATCTCATATACTTTCACAATCCGTATTATAACTTGAGCCAATCGGTGTTCAAAGGTCAAAATTTCTTATACAAACTTTTCACAACAAATAGAAATCATCACAAAGCCATGAAAGATAGAATGAAATCATGATATTCACAATATAAGAACTCACGGGTCATGGTAGACACCAATGGATAGATACTCGTCATCGTGCCTATACGTCGCACTCAACAATTATCACACAACAAATAGGACTCAACTCTTAATCCATCAAGCTAAGGTTAGGCCAAACACTTACCTCGAACTTCCACGAACAACTAAAGCCTCAAACATTGATTTTCCTTTCAAATTTGCCTCCAACACAATCATATCTATGCATAATAAATTTAATAACATTAATAAATGCTAAACAATTCAATTCCAAAGCCTAATTATAGCTTTCTAATCATTCTTCCCAAAAAAATTCAAAAATCGACCCCGAGCCCGCATGGTCAAAATACGAGGTTCGAACTAAAATCCGATCCCATCCACCCACGAGCCCGAATATATAATTATTTTCAGAATTCGAACCAAAAACAAATTCTAAATCACCATTAATCAAAAATCCCTAACTCTACCCAAATCTCTAATTTTCTACCCTTATTCACATGATTTAAGCCTGAAAATCTAATAGGTATTGAAGAAAATGAAGAAAATGAGTCTAAGATTACATACCTATGAATTTTTTGTAAAATCCTCTTTCAAAAGATACCCAATTTGGAGTTAAGATGAAGAAGTTATGAGGTTTTGAACAGAAGTCCCGAAATGCTACTGTTTTGGCTATTTAAAATAGCAGGGCAAAATTGCCCTTCGCAATCGCGACAGACCCTTTGCGATCACGATTGATAAGGATGGGTAAACCCTCACGTTCGCGTGAGTGGGCTCACATGAGCAGATAAGGATCCCCTCGAGCCCTCGCGTTCACGGTCAAGGGGTCGCGTTCGCGTAGGGTTATTACCCCACCCCCTTCCCAAGCCTGTTTGGCCTTCGCGTTTGTTTGGCCAGGAGCGCATTCGCAAAGGATATCCCCCAAATCCTCGCCTCACGACCTGAGCTATGCGTTCGTGTAGAAGGAAAATCCTTCAGCAACAGTTAACTCATCGCGTTCGCATGGGTACTCCCGCGAACGCGACGAAGGAAATACCATAAATCCAACAGATGAAAACCTGCAATTTTTCTTAAGTCCGAAACCTCCCAAAGCACGTCCGAAACACACCCGAGCTCTCGGTGCTCCTGACCAAACATACAACTCAACAACATTATACGAACTTATCCGTGCAATCAAATCACCAAAATAACCTCAATAACAACAATTTAAACCTCAAAAGCAAGAACTTTTCTCAACTCATCAAGTATCAAATTTAGCAATTGAGGTCCGAATCACGTCAAATGATATCCATTTTTCACAAAATTTCATAGAAACCTCTTAAATTATATCTAATACTTGTACCGGGTGTCGGAACTAAAATACGGGCTCGATACCATCATGTTCTAATTAAATTTTATTTCAAATTTCCTTAAACAATTTTAGAAAATAACTTTTTTTTAAATTTATTTCTCGGGCTTGGGACCTTGGAATTTGATTTCGGACATACGCCTAAGTCCTACATTTGCTTACGGACCCTCCGGGATCGTCAAATAACGGGTCCGAATCTATTTATCCAAAACTTTAACCAAAGTCAAATTTATTCATTTAATACCCAAAACTTATCATTTTTCATAAATTTTTCATATTTAAACTTTTCAGCTACGCGCCCCGACTGCATAGACAAATCGAGGTGACTCTAAATAAAGTTTTCAAGACCTCAAAAGCACATAATTTAATAAAAATTAAGGCGCAAAATAGTAGAGTTATTATAACGAGGAACTGATCTTAACCATTCAGTCCCTAAATAGTCTCTGCAAAATATTAAGCGCAATGGCTTCTTGCCCATTTAAAGTTGTATTGGTTTGTAAAACCGATACATGAACATATATTTTTTTCATTTAAACACTTCAACTTGACGGAATTAATACTAACAAATACTTTTTGTTGAATGTGTTTGTCAATCGCTCTAACATGAATTCCATGTCACATATTTGGTCTTTATTATATGACATGTTGATTTGGGGGTCCTAATCTTTAAAATTTTAAATTTCTTTTTCTTTCTCTTTTTTCTCCGCCTTCATCCCCACCACCCCAATCACTCTCCACCGTGATTCCATCTTTTCTGCCACCCATTTACGCAGAACCCATGTAATAGAATCCAACATCTGTGAAATTTTCAAGCTTGCATTTAGTTCTACTATGACTGAAGGCAAGATTATCAGTTGGGTCAAAACCAAAGGTGATAAAATTGCTAAAAGTAAAGCAGTTCTTGTTGTTGAATCAAATAAAGCTGTCATGGATGTTGAATCTTTTTACGATGGTTATTTAGCTACTATTATTGTTCCTGAAGGTGGGTCCGCTCCTGTAAGCTCCACCATTGCTCTTCTTGCTGAATTTGAAGATGAAATTTCGCTTGCGAAGGTGAAATTCCGACATCCATTTTGAGTTCCAGCCAAGAAACGTCTACTCGAGCTGCTGATGTAGCCTAAGAGGTGGTTTCTGTAGTAGCAACTGTAGCCGAGATTTCATCATCCAATGGGGGGGCCGCGAAAATGTAGAAAGAAATATTTATCCCCAAGAGAATAAAACCATCAAAAGAATAGGAAAATAGGTAAAGAAGGATTTTGCATACTTCACATGAATGATTGATCAAATGTGCAATGCTTCCAGCTCTTGTGTAATACTTTACATGAAAAAAAATTTCAGGATGGGGGAGTTCGTTTGGAAGATGAGAGAGATGGGAGGGGAGGGGAAAAGAGAAGGGGAAAGAGAAAGGTTTTTTTTCTTTTTCTTTTTCTTTCTTATTTATATTTTATTCTATTTCTAATAATCTTTTTATTAAAAATAAAACTATTCATGCGTCTTGGCAGCGTGATTTGTACATAATTTAGTCATGTCAGCGGTGCTACTTCTATATAGGTTTGGTTAATGGTCAAATGTGTTTATTAATATTCATTCCGTCAAATTGAAGTGTTCAAATAAGAAAAACATAAATTTATATATCGGTTTTACAAACCGATACATGTTTAAGTGGCCAGCAAACTATTATACCAAATATTAAAGAAGAAAATAAAGATAATTCATTCCGAGATAAATCGTCACGCTCAAGATAGTTATACGAGGCCTAGATACTCCCATAACTTATTAGGGCGTGCATCACTTTGTTTCCTTCACGGTAAATGTGCCTAACCGATGGGTGGTCCATGGCAGCGACGAGGAATCTGAAATCGTGTAAAAGATGAACATAAGCTTTTGATTCCACGGCGTGGTATAATTGAGAAATCAATATTGAAAGTATATTGAATTCGAACGGAGGTAAGTATTCACAGTATCTATTAATAAAACACACAAAAAAGATGAAATCTAAACTATGAATAACATATTTCAATTAATGACAGAGAAAAGAATGACTATTATGGAGTGGTTATGTCAAATCTCTTACATATTTCTTTCTTAATTAAATAACATGATTGAAATAATGGTCATCAGTCACTGCTGATAAGCTAGTTGTAATACATATTTGATGAGATTAGTCAAACACTTTTAGTCTCCTATAAAGTTAAGCATAATGCAAAGAGTCAACAAGAATAAATTTGCAAACTAATACCATATACCAAGAATCAAATATGTTTTATATAAAAAATTTAAAAAATGAATTTTCTGTTTTTATCTTTTAAATTCAATATCAAACTAATTAAGGAACGAAAACTTTTAAATATATTTCGTCCGAAGCCTAAGGAAGATTTGCATCTACGCCCACCTTCTGGGTCACCTTTTAATATGTGTTCGTTTTGCAAAAAAAAAAATACAAGCGTACTCATTTTTTCGTGTAATTTTAGCATGCGAGACTGAAGTAGCAAAGACAATCACGCAAAAATTTTAAAATTCTAGTAGACGGGCCTGAAGTAGCAAGTGTACTGAAGTTTTTGTATGTAATAGCTAACTGAAGCATAGTATCTGAAACTTTGTTCTCTATTTGCTGAAGTTTTTGTTTGTAATTGCTGAACTTAAGCATAGTAGCTGAAGTTTTATTCTCTATTTGCTAAAGTTTTTGTTTGTAATTGCTGAACATAAGCATAGTAGCTGAAGTTTTATTTTCTATTTGCTGAAATTTTCGTTTGTAATTGCTCTAAATAAGCTGATGTTTTTTTATCCTAGATTCGTTAGTTTTGTCATTAAGTTTTTTCAAAAACTTCAGCAGAAGATGCTGAAGTTATTTTGTTCATTTATAAAAACCTCAGCACTAAGTAAGCTAAAAAAAATTTGTCCTGGATAAGCTTTTTCAAAACCTTCAGCATAAGATGTTGAAGTTATTTAATTTATTTTTTTATCCTGCATTCATTAGTTTTGGCATAAAGCTTTTCCAAAAACTTCAGTAAAGATGTTGAAGTTATATAGTTTATTTGTAAAACTTCAGCATTATATAAGCTGAAATTATTTAAAAAGCTTTCTAACATACTACATAAATAATCAGATTGCCAACAGTATCTCAATCATAAATTTTGGAAACAATAAACGTGAAAAGAACAGAATTATCATTGTCTACTAACTTACGTACGTGGAATATTCACAAATTATTGTCAACTAACTTACGTAATTATTTATAATTTATTTTTAAATAATCTGATAAACATATTTATGGCAGTCCTATCTTGAACTGACTTTTTATAGTAACACCAACAGCAATAGAAAGAAGAAGAAGAAGAAGAAGAAGAAGAAGAAGAAGAAGAAGAAGAAGAAGAAGAAGAAGAAGAAGAAGAAGAAGAAGAAGAAGAAGAAGGAGAAGCTGGAGAAGATATGGGGCTAAAGTTATTTAAAAATGAATACAAATTAAAAATTTTAAAAGAATTGGTATAAATTAAATAGGGACGCCTCGTGCAATTTTTACAAAGCCAAACCAATAATTGAAAATGTAAACCAAACAACAAAAGAAATTGGTCCAGTTTGGTTTTTAGATTTAATCCGCTAATGCACTAATCAAAAGTATGTGTCAGTATATATATGCTTGTTATTAGATTATTAACAGTAATAAGTTTGCTAAGCTCAGTCTAGAGTAAGTATATTAATATGTTTGTAACCACTTACATTTTTATATCATTTAGATAAGGACTAAGTGCAATCCAAAATTAAGTGTATTAATATGTTTGTAATCTTTTACAGTTTATTTCATTTAGATAAAGACTAAGTGTAATCTAAAGCATGTGTAATACGCTTGAACCACCTACTTTTTAAATAATGGAAATATATAATAATGTATTAGTTATTGATTATTGATGGTCAAATGCAATATACATTCGCTTTTTCACTTTTAGCATGTGTCAGAAATTGCTCACATATAATAATCGAAAAAATATGTAAAATTTATATAATTTTTATATATTATATACATAAATATATTTATACAAAAAAATTGACTATTATTTTAAAAGTGACATACAATATCATTTTCCCAATTCGAAATCCGCCTTTGATGGAGTTAGTTACTGTGAGTAGATATTTTGATGTAATAAACAAAAATGTAAAAGTAACAACGATACGAGAATGAGCAAAGCAATTTTATTCCCATGAAAAATTTGCTATTATTTATTATTTTACCTTTACTCGTGCGGTTAAAATAAGAGAAAATCAGATAAACTTATCTTATTAAGTTAACTCATAATTAATGTTTCAAGATATGTGTAATCAGATAATTAAGACAAGGTTATATGTAATCTTCTATTTACCGTCTCTTTCTACCCCTTTCATTCCTATATAAAGAAGCATCATCTCCACTCTGCTGCATCAAAAAAAAAAAGAATCACTACCCCATTCGTTATATGTTAGCATTCTGTTATATAATTAGTTCTGTAGCAAAAAGGAAGATGACTAATTTTGACTTATTTTTCTATATGTTTATATTTTTTCTTACTATCTTCTTATATTTTTGCTTTGTCACTACAAGAAATAAGAAACCATCGTCCCAAAGGAAAGCTTATAAGCTTCCACCTGGATCAATGGGGTGGCCTTATATCGGAGAAACTCTTCAACTTTATTCTCAAGACCCTAATATCTTCTTCATTAACAGGCAAAGAAGGTACCATTTTCATTCCCTATCCTTATTTTTAATTTAAGCGATTAAGTGAACGGCAATTTAGGTTAATTTTTCTTTTTGCGTATGTCGGTGTAATATTATCATTAATGGTTGTAAAAATGTTTTTTCAGGTATGGTGAAATTTTTAAGACTAAAATACTAGGATATCCTTGTGTCATGTTGGCAAGTCCAGACGCTGCTAGATTTGTACTAGTGAACCAAGCTAATTTATTCAAGCCAACTTATCCCAAAAGCAAAGAGACTTTAATTGGTCAATCTGCGCTATTTTTTCATCAAGGAAACTATCATATATATATCAGAAAATTTGTTCAGACATCTTTAAATCCAGAAGCCATTCGTAATCAAATCCCTCATATCGAAGAATTAGCAATTTCTGCATTGAATTCTTGGGCAGGTGGACATGTTGTTAACACTTATCATGATATGAAAAAGGTTGGTTTTACTAGCGTCTACTGGATTGTTACTTATATACACTATCTGTATAAGCGAAGTTTTACTGACATTATATCTTTTTGTGTGTGATAGTATTCGTTCGAAGTAGGTATACTTGCTATATTTGGACTTTTGGATGCACATTTTAAAGATCAATTGAAGAAGAATTATAGCATAGTTGATAAGGGTTACAATTCTTTCCCCACAAATTTACCAGGAAGTCCTTATAGAAAGGCTATTCAAGTAAGTGTCATTTCAGTCAATTCCAAATTTTGTAGGTTTTAGCAGTGGACTGAAACTGATAATCATGTTTTATGTGTGAAGGCAAGAAAGAGACTTGGAAAAATTCTAAGTGAAATCATAAGTGAAAGGAAGGAGAAGAAGCTAATAGAGAAAGGCCTATTGAGTTGTTTCTTGAATGCCAAAGATGAGAATGGATTGGTATTAAATGAAGATCAAATTGCTGATAATATTATAGGAGTTCTTTTTGCAGCACAAGACACTACAGCAAGCGTTTTGACTTGGATTTTAAAGTATCTTCATGATAATCCTAAGCTTCTTCACAGTGTCACGGTAAATGATCTAGAAGATTCCATCCTTTTTTTTTTAGTTTTCGTAAAATGGTAATCCGGTACATAAAGTATTCTGTATTCACGCAGAGCCCGAAAAAGAAATACATCTCTAATAAGGGTCATTTGGTAGAAAAATAATTAGTTATCCCGTCCTTTATAGGGATAAAAAATACTACAATTTTAATATAATTAATTTTAGAATTAATTATATTATGATTTTAGTGCTTTTCTAAGAAGCCAGCCTACATCAAGCATCCGAAGAAGGACCTTCTAATGGTGTGATATACACAATCTAGTTGCTTGTCTTAACCATAAAAAACTGTTGATTAGCAGACATTGTGATGTTTGGTATTTAATGTTTGGCAATAATGTCTGTAATTATTGCAGGCTGAACAGAAAGCAGTCTGCCAGTCAAATGAACAAGAAAATCATGGGTTGACATGGACACAAACAAGAAAGATGCCCATGACTAACAAGGTAATAACAGTTTTACTTGAGAGACAATATTGACTAAGATTTACTTAAAAGAAAATGGAAGGACTTAGAACCTGTTTGGACATGCATTTTTTTCCTTTTTTCTAAAAAAGAATTATTTTTTTCGAAATCAACGTTTGTTTATACAATTTCAAATTTTCAGTTGAAAATGTATTTTGAAAATTTTCAAAAATTTAGAAAACATCAAAAAATTATTTTTTAAAATTTTCACTCAAATCACTCACAAATTTAAAAAACATCCCAAACTAAAATTTATATCCAAACAATTTCAATTATCATTTTCACTTGAAATTCTTTTTCACCCTTTTTTGAAATTTTACAATTCTTTTGTCCAAACGCCTACTTAAAATAGTTTAATATTAACCTCTTGACAATGTGTTTTGTATAGGTTGTTTTGGAGACATTGAGACTAGCTAGCATTATATCTTTCACATTTAGAGAAGCTGTGGCTGATGTGGAATATAAAGGTAAGCCAATGGCAAAACATTTAATTCATTATATGTTTATTATTTGGCAGTTGAAGTTTTGGCATACTCATTTTTAAAAAAATAAAAATAATATTTAGTAACATTAATTATAACGAGTTTAGTTGACTAACTTACACTTATCTAGTGTAGTATGGGCGGAAATGGACAAAAATAATTAATGTCTGTTTGGTTTTCAAAGTAACAAAAATTATTGACCAATATTTTTTAACTAAAGTGACAGATAAAATAGACCAAAGTAGTAAATGATGTGGTCTAACCCAAAATAGCTCACCTTTGTATCATTTTGATATATTTTAAAAGTAATCAGTTTAGATGTTATATTTGTAATAGAAAATTTATTATTTAAACTGAGTTGAATTGGACAACAGGTTCAGAACCCATAAATTTAAAATTTTAGTTCCAAAAAATTAAATAAATTTTTAAAAATGAGTGTAGGGTACCTAATTCCAAAAGGATGGAAAGTAATGCCTTTATTCAGGAATATTCATCACAACCCAGAGTTCTTTCCTGATCCACAACAATTTGATCCTTCAAGATTTGAGGTACCACTCGACCTTTTATATTTGTACTACTTCTTAGTAATAATTTTCTTTACCTACCCCATCACTTTGCTAGTTTAAAAAATTAATCATTCATATTTATTTGCAGAATGTGCAAAAACCCAATACATTTATGCCATTTGGCAGTGGAGTACACGCTTGTCCAGGGAACGAACTTGCCAAGCTAGAAATTCTAATTATGACCCATCATCTAGTCACTAAGTTCAGGTATAGTTTTTTTAATAATTCTTCCGATGCTTAAAAGATCATAATATGTTGAATCATGTTTTTTAATGAGTTTTACATGGATAATGTCATCTATTGTGTAGTAAAGCGACTTAGTAACTAATGGAGTAACAAACTCCATTAAACATAAAGTAAATTGTGTTTAAGATTTTGGACTAATTGCTGTTTGGCTGAGCTTCTCTGGGCTAAAAGTATTTCTTTTTCTTTTTTTTAACATAAATTTTTTGAAGGAAAAAAGTAACTTTTAAGTAGAAGCAGAAAAAAATAGTTTTTCTTGTAAAATACTTTTGAGACAAATATTTAGAAGCATTTTTTTTACAGCTTGACAAAACACTAACTGATGCTCATAAGTATTTTTTAAATTAATTAGCCAAACTCAAATTGTTTCTCACCAAAAATACTTTTGAAAAAGTACTTTTAAAAAAAAATATTTCTCAAAGTAAATTAATTTTAGAAACTTGATCAAATATGTTATAAGCAAATTTAAAATTATTTTAAACCGACACGTCCCACGTTAGATAATTTCAAATAAAATCTGTGACCACCCTTCTTACTCACGTCAAACGTGCTATATATGAGATGCCGTCGTCATGATCTAGACATTCACGGTTCTATAATGAAGCATGCTATATATTATGTTAAATTTAATGGAATTGAGACGTAGTTAATTGATTAATATTAGGGGTGTACAACTTAAATCGATAAATTGCACCAACCCGATAATTCGAGCCAAATCAAGAAAAAAAAATCCAACCTTGGTTTAGTTTGATTTGGTTTGGTATTGGAAAAAAAACCCGACCATAATTGATTTGGTTTGGTTTTAACTAAAGAAAGTCAAACTGAAACCAAACCAACCCGACATTATATATATATATATATATATATATATATATATATATATATATATAGAACTTTTAGGTATATTTAATATATAAATATACTTATTGTGATGTAATTATAAATATTTCTTAAAGAAATTCATAATTTTATCTTTTAAGGTATTATTCAAGGTTTGACTTAGAGCTTTTTGAATGTTCCAATAAGTTTTATAGCCATTAACATTAGTAAATTAAATAATGCGAACAAAATCCAAATTAAAACCAAAATCAAATCAATATTAATGCTAACAAAAGACATTCAATTCAATACTATGAATGGGAATGCATTTGAATATCTATTTTTTGCAATAATTTAGATAAATGCACAACCTATTCTTATTTTTTCTTTAGCGTTTAGTCATGTAATTAATATTCTCTTATTAGTCTACTTATTTTAGCATGACTTAGTATTTTTAGATTATATTTATTTTATTATGGCCTTTTAATTAGCAATATTGATATTACACAATTTTATTGTCTTCGTTATGGAATATTTTAGGATAATGCCATGACACATCTCATATTTTGTATTATGTTTTTGGAAAATACTTTAGATAGTTGTATCTTACTAGGATTAAAGAAATATTTTGAACATAATTTATATGTTTTGTTCTATGAAGATTAATTGAAAAAGTTTAGAAAAAATCCGAATAATCCGAAAACTCGAGAAAACCCGAAAAAATTCGAGAGCGAAAAACCCGAGTTTATTGGTTTGGTTTGGTATTTAGATTTAATAACCCGACACAATTGATTTGATTTGATAATTGTATAATCCGAACCAACCCAGCGTATGTACACCCCAAATTAATACGTTTTATTTGTGATTTTTATTGTTATTTACAGGTGGGAAGTGGAAGGATCTAATAGTGGGATTCAATATGGACCATTTCCAGTTCCAGTGGGTGGACTACCAGCGAGATTTTGGAAAGAATCTACCACTTCAACCTAAAGGCACTGAGCAGCAGAAACAAAAATGGCTGTTCTGATTTGCATATCTCAAATGATTCATCAATCTTATCCAAATATTGTTGCTCATCCCCAAGAAAAAAAAACATTTAGGGGATGAATAAGAGCTCCATTTTTCACCCTACAAATTAGTACTTTACTATAATTTTCTTTTTGCTACTAAAGGTATTCTTAATTTTGAGTACCTTTCCAGCTAGCTTTTGTACCATTTCAATTTGCAAGAATTCGAATTCACAAAAGTGTTAAAATTTAATTTGAGCTTTGAATCATTCATTCATTTAGTATCCTTTATTTTGGCTTTTTGTGAGTCCAATACTCATAATTACTCAACTATTCGAAATTACCTATTAAAATCACTTTCCTTTTATTTGTAATAACAAAGTCACTTAATTATACCTATAAGACTCAGAAAAGTCGTTCAACCAATTTTTCAAAACTTTGGATTGCCAAAATTTATTTTACCCTCTAAATTATAAGCATTTGTCTTCTTCTTCTTTTTTAACTTTTTAATATTATGGATTTTTTTCTTTTTAAATTTATATTATGGACTTATCTATAGAATTGTCACAGCCCAAAATTTTCACCGTCGAGACCGTGATGGCGCCTAACATTTGACTTGCTAGGCAAGCTACTGTTAGAACCATTTACTTCTTTTAATAGTTAAATGATAATAAAATAAATAATTGACACAATTGGAATATTCTAAGTAAAATTTGTGGAAGCTAGACTAGTCAATACCAATTATAAATCCCAGAACCTGGTGTCACGAGTGTACGAGCTTCTAATATAATATACATAAAGGTTTGAAATAAGCACAAAACTGCCTAAATGAAGTTATACAGCTAATAAGAAAACAGAATAGGGACTCCAGGAGTTGTGGGCACTGAACAGCCGCACTTCAAGTCTCCATCGATGTCCAATCCGGCATGCTAATAACCGCCGCCGAGATCGACTCCAAAATCTGTACAGTATGTGTAGTATCAGTACAACCGACCACATATACTAGTAAGTGTCGAGCTTAACCTCGACGAAGTATTGAGGAGGCTAAAGCGGGTCACCTACAATATACACATGTATTCAATATATAAAATGATAGGAAATAGGAATATTGACGGAATTTAAACACCTAACTGAAATACTAATCACAGCCTTAAGAATAAACAAGCACCGGCTAGAATCACCAATCTCTTAACATTTCAAACAGATATCAAAAGCCAACACAGCTCAAGTAATGTAAATATGTAGATTGTAGCGCGCACAATATTGAACCTACACAACGAGACCAATCCAACAATTTACAATTAGAAGGTGCAAACAAATCAAGTTAAGCAAATAGTTGGAATTCGTGAAACTATGAAAAGAACTAACAGTATTAGCTGGAGAAGATATTGATTAATAGGTAGCAATTAAGCATGGAAAGCATTTAGAACATATAATAGTTAATATAGAAAAGGAAATAATAAGGAAAACGGTAAACCAGGGAGAAACAGATAATTCGACGACGTATAAGCACTCGTCACCTCGCATATACACCACTCACATGAGAATCACAAAGAACTTAGTCTGAGGGTTCCTAATTCTCTCAAGTCAAGATTAGACATAACACTTATCTCACTCCAAGGACCACTCAAAGCTCAACCACATCTTTGCCTCTAAAATTAGCCTCCGAACCAACAGTATCTAAAAAACTACCAACCAAACAATTCAAAATACGTCTTAGGAATCACCCTCGATAACATAAATTTGATTTAGGTCACCATTGAATAAGTTAACACCAAGACCCGCTTGGTCCAAACCCAAAATTTGGACCAAAATCCGATTAATCATTCACCCACGAGTCCGGATATATAATTATTTTTGGAATCCGACCTCAATTTAATGTCTAAATCCCTAAATTTTTAAATCCCTAATTTCTACCCAAAAATCTCCAATTTCACTATGAAACCTTAGTTTTTAAGTTGAAATCTTATAAAATGAAGTGAAAGATTGAAAGCAACTAGTTTAGAATCACTTGCTAATATTTTGGGAAAGAAATGATCTTTGGAAAATTGCCTCTTGCGTTTTAGATTTTGAAAATTTAATGAATGGGAGAAAAATCTCGTCTAAGTCACTTTTACCAGTTGCAGATGTCGCAAATACGACCTGGACTTCACAAATGCTAAGGGACCATTGCAAATACGAAATCCTTTACTTATGCCGCCTTCACAAATGCGAACATGGACCTTCGCTATTTTGACTCTAGGATCGATTTGCGATCTCTGCCCTTCCTAGCTTTACTTTACAAATGCGAAGAATGCTTCGCAATTGTGAAAGTTGTATGGCCCAGCTACTCCATGCACATGCGAGAAATAGCTCGAAAATGCTGAACCTACAAAGGTCGCAAATCCGATACCTGATCTCGCAAATGCAAGATCAGAGGCCTACACTAGCAATTGAATACCAGCAATGTTCTAAGTCTTATTTTCACTTTGTAGCCTATGAAACTTACTCGAGCCCTCGGGGCTCCAAACCAAGAGTGCACACAAGTCCAAAAACATAATACAAACTTGTTCGCATGACCAAATCGCTAAAATAATACCTACAACTATGAACTTAGCACCAAATCAAATGAAGTTTTCAAGAAAGCTTTGAAACGACTAATTTCTCAACCGGACATCTGAATCACGTCAAACCAATTCAGTTTTTCATAAAATATTACAGACAAGTCATAAATGCAATGTTGGACCTATACCTGGTTTCGAAATCAAAGTATTTTACAGACAAGTCATAAATGAAATGTTGGACCTATACCAGATTCTGGAATAAAAAACGAACCCAATACCCAAAAAGTCAAATATGGTCAAGCCTTTCAAATTCATTGAATCTTTAACTTTTAAATTTTGACAAAGCCCGATACCTCGATACCTCGGGCTAGGGACTTTGGATTTCGATTTCGAGCATACGGCCAAATCCTAAATAAAGATACGGATCTATTGGGACCATCAAAACACTAATCTTTGCCTATTTACTAAAAGCATTGAGCAACTCATTTCAAATGAAGTTTTAGGTAAAATTTCTCATTTTTAATAGTTTTTAACACAAAAGCTTTCCGAAAAGACGCTTGAATTATGCACACAAATAGAAGGACTAAACATGGGTTTTAAGGCTTAAAAGAGCAAAACTGAGTTCTAAAACATAAGATGACATTTTTGGGTAATCACAAGAATAAGTAAATTTTATTTTTAAGCATATATAATGTTGCATTAATAAAATATCAAGTATAGTAGAACATAAAAAATTCAAATATTTATTTACACAATTGAGAATGAAAGAAAATATAGGTAGTAAAATTAATATATATTTCATGCATATAATATAAAAAAATTATTTAAATAAAGGTATTTTTATGATATACATTATATATTCTTGAAAATTATGCTCAATTATATTATTATTTCGTCATTATATAAGCTGAAAAATAATTTATTATTTTTAGTTTATAAATAAATAACTATATTTTTTCTATTGGTAAGTCCACAATGTAGATTAAAAAGAGAAAAGATGATAATATTTAAAAAATAAAAAATAAAAAATAAAAATAAAAGTTAGTAATTTAAAGGATAAAATAAGTATTTAATATTTAAAAGTTTGAGAAATTTAGTAGAGTGACTTTTTAGGTGCTATAAATATAATTAATTGACATTAGTCTTACAAATTTAAAAAAAAATATTTTAGTAGATAATTTCGAATAATTGACTGAACATTCAAGTAAAGGACCTCCGCATCGTTTTGTTGACATGAAAAGTAAATAGACTTTGCCCATGTGTTGGGATGGGAAATGTGGTTTTCACTATCTTGTTTTACAATATCTTTTGTTTTTGCCATGTGTCTGCTCAGTACAAGTCCTGTTTGTAAGGTCCTTATCAGAGAGGCTATTGAAGAGCCCAGTGTTGAAGGTTATATTGGGTGAGTTTTAAAGTGGTGGGTGATCTCTAAGCTGGAGAGCACAATACCAAAAACTGGGGGAACTTTTGATTGACCTTGTACAATGCCAAAATGTGGCTAATTGAGTTTGTGGCATTTAAAGAATTTTACCCTTCTGGTTCACTGTCTCTATTCCTCTGTGTACTTGGAGAGACAATGGTCCTGAATTAAGGAAAGATATAAGGACATGACTCTTATCATCAATCAAGATCATTGTCTGTCATAAAACCTCTTCCTCTCAAACACAGACTGATTCATAATTGAAGGCAACTCGGTGCATAAAGTATTTCGTTTTTATGCAGAGTTTGCAGAAGGGCTGCACCCCTAGGGGGTGATTAGGCAATCAACTCTGATGCAAGCAACAATGGCTTATTATCGAATGCGTGACATATAAGTCACACAGAAATAACATTATCGTTGTTTCAAGGCTTCCGTTTAGACTGATCCATAACTGAGAAAAAACTGAAATGATCCAGAGATTAATGTCTTCAGAAATATTGGATACTTAAGATATGTCCTTCCAAACCAAAGAGTAGATCATGTTTAATCTGCACTAATTAGTTTGAACTCTTTCATTGTTTTGTCTGTTCTAAAGGATTAGCACATTTCTATGTTTACATTTTGCTGTTACTTACATGTTCTTATAAGAAATGGTACAAGTGTAGGTCCTGCTAGATTAATAAAAGCAAGTTCAGTACAAGTATACTATGATATTTTATGTATATTCATAGTAATGTCAAAACTCTCTTTTCTTTTCTAAACCTGTGTTTAATCATACACCACGAACCAATTTGGGGGCGAAGGAGTAGCATTTTCGCAAGAACTTAACAATGCAAGGGCTCATTTTAGGGTGCAAATTGGCTGAAATACACCCCAAGATCCAGGATCCATGGCCTATTTACAAGATGAGCGTACAAGAGAGAAAATTGCTAATATTTAGTGCCATAATTTCATGTGAATTATCATCTTTGTATATTCCTGGCTTGGATTAATGTCTAAGAGTTGCAGGCAATCAGTAAAGAAGAACACTTACCTTGAAGACACTGAGATCCCAACTTCATTGACATATCAAAGGAGATCATATAAACTACTTTAACTAGGTGTGCCTTTATACAACATATTATCTGTGAATTGCAATCCTTACCTCTTACAATGCCCAACTTAATGAAAAGCGAAGAGAAAGCAAGTGGTTAAATCGAATTTGAGGTAGTGTGTACGCAGATCTTACCCCTGGGTTAAAGAGGCTGTTTCCAAATAGACCCTCGGCATCCTTTCCTCCAAGAATCCTACCTTGCTCTCGGGAATACTCGAACTCACAGCCTCTTTGTTGGAAGAGGAGGTTTCTTACCATCATAGCAACCCCTCTTGTCTACTGGAAAGATATCAACCAACAAAAGCACCAAAACCTGACAGCCATTTCCATATTACCTAATGGTCAAGTTCCAATTCTTTTCTTTCTTTTTCAGCTTCTGCTTTTTTCTCTTTCGTTCTGTTATTTTAAACTCCATCTAGATTCTAGAAAACAGTTGCAGGCTTTCAGTTCATAACTTCCATTGGTAATATCTCATTCAAGTTTCACTTACTCTTAGGAGTAACACTACCTTGTCAGAATAAACATTCATAATATTCCATTGTCAGAATAAACATTCATGTTTATTGAATGATTAAGACTCAAACTTTTAAATCTTTGAACTCGAAGCTAGTCCCTCTTCTAAACCTACTTGATATAAATAAAGAACTATCAATATACAAGAGTATTTAGTATAATTTCTTATTATGAATAGAAGGTATTATGTTACAGAATACAGATGTACAACGAAAACAAACACAAATTGTTTCAATATGTGCTGAGCACCAAGAATGATTATACAGAAGCAAGGGCAAACCAGACCAGTTCAAGCATCCGCGGAAGCTGGAGCAGAGTATTTAAGAATAGCTGCAAGTATCCTTTCTTTGTCTCTGGTGGGAAAAGCTTCCAATAGGACTCCATTCTTATAAAAGTGAAAAAGGGGTACCGTCTGCATTAAGTTAATGTTAAATTTCTGTAACACAAACTAAATCTTCCCGATACTAAATAAAAGAAGTAATATTATCAATCAGATTGGAGAAGCAACAACTCTAGTTAGTATCAAGTATTCAATAATAATATTTAAGCCATCAAAATGTTTTACCTTAATTCGCAGTCGTTCAGCAACCTCAGATTGTTCATCATATTCATCGATCACCTGCAGATATCGGAATAATTACTCACACTAATTTTTTGTTCCATCAATTAGGAAAAAATGAAAGGGAAATGCTTTTGCTCCTAACATGTCTAGACTAAAACAGAAATGCTGCTCGTGATATTTGAACCTTAGGTGAAAGAGATGAGGTAAGGCGACCAAGGCTTTTCCGTCTTAATTATGTCTAATATAGTACTTACATTGTGTTTTAAGAATATAACAGGTGCTTGTTCATCACCAGCTCCCCTGCATAATTTTGCAAAACCTTGCTCTATATACTTGCAGCTGCCACAGGCGGTGCGATAGAAGTCTACTACAACCAAAGAACCAGCTTTTTTCGCTTTTTCTAATATTATGAAGAATTCCTCATCAGTCTTAAATTCTCTTACACATTCAACAGGACATAAATCGTCCTCTTCATCAAGTAGCTCTTCAATGTTGTCATGAACTGCACTCTGAATTTTTGAGCATTCACGCACTAGACTTTGAAGTGTGTCATTCGAATTTGCATGTCTAAGTTTTGAATGAAGTCTTGCCTTTGAATGATATGATCCACTGCTACTTCTAAAGGAAAGAGAATTAAACAATGTGTGGGCTGGTTCACCATCTAGTCGATTTATGCTTCTAAAACTCAAGTTATGCTGCCAATCAAGAATGCCTAGTCTTTGCATGAGTCTGTATTAAGAACAGATTGAGTGAAACCTGTATCACCTCCGGATGAATAGCTTTTAGACGCTTTTGACAAGCAAACTCAGACCTCCAATTCCTTGTGTAGTTTCAGATCAAATTCTCATTTATTACACGGCTGTTGCCCACTGAAATGAAAAGGCCAAGCTGCTAGGAATTGAAAAAGGAAAAAGAACTACTGATGTTTATAATAGAGGCTGCCACATATATTTGATAAATTTGTGATCTAGAAGATACGGAAACAGATCACGCAAAGATATCAAGTTGATGCTGACAGATTTTTTGCGGAAAAAGAACAATCGAGCAGAAGCATGTTGGCGAGTTCAGGAAGAAAACCATCTAGCAACATCTCAAACAGAAAATCAAGAGAACAATGCAGTTAATAATAACTATCTTAGAAACAGAATTAAAGGATGCTATATGATTTTCTCCGCGTGCAGATTGAATATGTCACATTAGCAAACGTAGAAAACATGTACGGTGAAAACTGAAAAGTAAGCCTATAACAAAACTTGAGGTATGATGGATTAGAGTATAATACCATAGGTTCTACACTTATTACGCCTATGACTCTTTATCTTTCTTTAGCATGTTCACCATGGATATAAGCTAAGAAATTTATGAACCAAAACTACTCCCTTGGCTTTGTGAAATATGTTTCCAAAATTTAGAAAAATGGAAATTATTAACCCAAGTATCGCAATCCTGAAACTCCATCCTATAAGCCTCTTAAAACTGGAATTACCTTTTAGCTTCGTTTGCAATATAATACTACCAATTATCGCGTAGCAGTGTTATGTATTGATGCTAAAACGTGTAATAAAGGCAACAAAAGCAAATTCCACTTATAAAATTCTAAAGTTCAAGTAGAGATGAAGACAAAACAATGCATGTCCACCATCACATACACAAAAAATTAGATACTAATGGACCCTTAATTAGCTGTAAGAAGAGTCTTCCAACAATGAGATAAAATCACCCAACAAGAAGAGTTAAAAAAATGGTTAGTACGACATTTTGTTGGAGAAAAACTGAATTAGATCAACAAAATCAAGAAGAGGTAGCACAGTCAGATTGAAAATTAACAAACAGAGCCAAATTGAATCGATTAGAAAAGGAAACAAAAGGCAATTCAGGGAAGTGAAGTTCAGATAGTAGGGTTTTAGAGAAGAAAAGCGATTACCAGTGATTCACGTTTGTAGCGATGGCGCGAGTCTGGAAAATTGGAATAAAGAAGCAATATTTTTTGGATGAGAAAAAAGACATGTTCGGCCATTATCATTTTATCGCTTCACATGTGAATGTTGCATTTTGGGGCCCTTTTGAGTTTAAACCAATCAATATGGCGATTTTTCTCTCTAACCACAGTCAAATGATGAGGAAATTGCATTTCCACGTGATAAGTGCTAGATTATGTGAAATTTTCAAATTTCAGAATTTAAACAATAAGATATGAAAATTTTAATTTTTTCATTTTATATTTGAAATCGCATATTGCTTCTTTTTCTTAGTTCACGAAAAAATAATTCGTGGTGGATTGTTATAATATTTGAATACATTGGGGGAGAAAAATCAAAAAATAGCTACAGTTTCAAAAGTAATTAAAATTTAGTAACTTTTACATGTAAAGATAAAATCTAAACAAAAACACTCTTAAAAATCCGAAAAATTTCCAGTATAAATTGTTTACATATGAGATTTCAGCAAACTTTGTTGGAATTTCATAATATGCTGGAGCTTCAATATAATATGTTGTAAGTTTATAAGTGGGAGCATCATAATCTAGCATATTATACTGGAGCTTTTGCGTGTGCTGAAGTACCAACCAAATATGCTAGAAGTCTATACATAGAAGCTCCATAATCTAGCATATTATGTTGGAACTTTCAATGTCTCAACGAAATAGTGTCTATTTTTCAATGACTTTGCAAATGATTTCAATTACCAGTCTGGAAAATATCTAGTGCCACGATCCAAAATCCAACTAGTCGCGATGGCACCTAACCCAACCCGTTAGGTATGCTAATTTAACAACTAACCAATTCCAATAACAATTTAATAAAGCAATTAAGTAAAGAAATATTTGAATCTGATGCATTTCCCAAGGACTGATAATGCAAATCATGAGCTTCTAAGAATAGAGTTTACAAAGTTGATATGAAGTAAATACATCATCTGTTTGAAAAGTACATAAACAGAGTTTTATGAATCTAAGGCTATCATAAACAAGAGGCAGCTACAACTGGAACGCATGTACATCTTCAAATCCAGCTCTCATCGAACACAGCAACATTAGCAGCCAACATCTGCAAGCAAGGTACAAATGTGTAGTATGAGTTTACCTAACCTCATCTATTCAAAAAGTAACAAACCTAGGTTGAAAATAGTGACGAACCGGAAAAAAGGTCGGGTCCAACATCTAATAGCCAATAACAATTAATAACAATGCAAAGTAAATAATAAAAGAAGTAACTCAGAGATAAAATGCTCAGCTTTTTCACTTTCCTGAAAAATAGTTCCACTTTTCAAGAATATCCTTGAAAATCCAAATCCTTTACCGAAATCGTCAAAAATATGAGTAAGTGTAAACTATAAAAATTTTCCAAAAATCCTTTCGACAATAAATAAGATATGTCATTTTCTTTCTAGATAGCAAGTGTGAAACACCTATCTATGCCCATATATCAATATGTGTGAGAAGTTATGAATGACGTGATACTATACAACATGAGGAAAATGCATCTCAATGCATGTATGTCCTGTGTGCATGTCAATGCCATGTATCTCAGAGATGAACTTATGTACTCACACTTTCAGAGTACTCAATCCCACTGTCTCACACTTTTCACGCATCATACTCAATCACTCAGTACTGCATATGGCCAATCCGGCATAGGGAAGATCCACCCCGGAATATATACATCAACTTACCAACAATCATTCAGTATTGAGTAGGGCCAAATCCAGCCCGTGGAGAAGATCCATCCCCAGGTATATAAATGCTTCGAACAAGATCCATGTCCAAGGAAGATCCATCCCTAACTATAATCAACCGTGCTCACTGGGGTGTGTGCAGACTCCGCAGGGTCTCCTTCAGCCCAAGCGCTATCATAAATCAGTATAACCGTTGCGGTGTGCAGCCCAATCCCATATATGTAATCAATATAACATGCTACGACGTGTAGCCCAATTCCATAATATCACTCACACTCAGGCCTTCGATCTTACCCAGTCATCAATATCTCCAGTCTCTCAGGCTCACAATCCCATGAAACTAGCCCAAATAATGATATGATATGCAAGTAAATGGTATTAGACATTGAGATATGATATGCATATAAATGCGTATAACTGAGTATATAAAATAATTGAAAGCAGATAACACAATAGCTGAAATGACCTCAGTAGGCCCCAACAGGATAAGCATGTAATCTAGACATAGTTTCCAACATGGATCACAACTCAATAGCTCAAATATGCAGAAATTTCATAGTTACAAGTAAGATGAGGTAGCTAACAGTACCATTGAAATAACGCAATCACAATTCACACGGTGCACGTGTCGACGCCCCTTGAGTTGAAATCGAGTTCACGATGGGAAGACAAGCCTATTCCCTTTAGAAAATTGGGTTTTGGAATTGGAGAGTCGCAACCTAATGATTATAGTGCATTACGACACTTTAAGAAGGGTTTGAGTTGAAAACCAGTGTTTGGGTAAGGGCTAAAAATTATCTCGAAGAAAAGATGTTAGACACCCCTCAAGATCTAGTAGTGGTCTTGGTCATGTTACAATTGTGACTTTACAAATAAACAATCAAGGTTCAAATAAGGACTTGCAATTAAATTGATACTTGTGAAAGTAAGTAGAGAGAGAGTAGAAATTTTAAAGGTCCAAACAATTCTAAAGAAAACAAACCAAGAAAAACAAAGGAAAAGGGGTCCTAGGCTTATGATTAATATGGATCACTTCAATGCAATAATCAGCAATCACTCCTCAAAGAGTGGTCTACGTGATATTAGCACACCGGTCATCATCTCCATATTCTACCCCTCCCACCCCGTAAAGGTTATTTAAACGTGTGGACTGGTCACGAGTGCTTATTGCATGCTATACCCGTCCAATTCTATAAGTCCTAGAGGGTATTTAGGACCACTATTCCTACAAGGTAAGGACTAGGTTTAACTCTTAAGTTTAAAGGTCAAAATGCTAGGCGCCATACATAACAAGTAGGACTACACATAAAGGGAACATAGAAAGGCAAATAAGAGGCTCACAAATCCCTCCATAGGTATACATGTAAATAGCACGTTTCAAACACATTTAAGGTCTTAAAAAAGAGTTTAAAAGCAGGAACGTCAGAAAAGATAAGTTGCGGCAGAAGTAGAAGGTTTTAAACTGAGTGCCTTAAAGAACGTACGATTTTCAGAAACAAAAGATAGCAATAAGTTACAGCAGTTCAGGAATTAGTAAAAGTATTGATAGACTTGTTTAAACCACACTTTGAAAATATAGTAGTGGTATTGCAGTAACCTGCCAAGGCGTAGGATAAATAGCAAACAACACGATTCTGGACAAAACAAACAACCCATTCGAAAAAACATGATAAAACATATGTATGATTCCGAGATTATCTCAAAAATGGTACTGGTGTTTTAAAGATAAACAGAGTAAAACTTTATAAAGACAAACATGGAATGGAGTTCAAGAATTTGAAAGAGGCTAAGTAGCCTGAAACATGATTAATGGATTTTTTTATGCCTAAAGCTTGCCTAGGCGTCGTATACATTGCCTAATTACCTTAAAGGTGAAAATTCATATTAATCCAATTTTAAAAGAGAAGAGGCAGTTAACCAAACTTGTGTTGTTAAATTAAGCAACTGGTGAGGCGTTCAATAATTGCAACTCAGATGAAATAAAAATCCTGAGTGACATGATATCTAATGCACATAAATCTCCTAAAACATGGTCTCTAAGTGCAATAGTAATTTTATAGCAGTTGTTTGTTGATTACTAGCTGATTACAAAGTGAGTATAATAATCTGAAAGTAAAGATTTGAAACAGGATATCTATATGTAAAATGCATGTCCTCACGTGGTTTTTATTACACAAATAGGTAAGTAAAGCCCTATAGATATGTTCTCTACTCAATAATTAAACTAAGTATGCATAATCTCACCCTATTTCACTATAGACCCCATCATTTGTTTACAAGTTATTACAAACCATGATAGCTGAATTACATAATGAAAAATAAAATAAGAAGTTACTCTATATGGAGCCTTCAACCAGGCCCAATTCTTGCAACCTGACTTCTTTCGAGTTCCACAGCCTTTGCCATGGTTTGGGTGCGGCAAAGCTCCCTATGGGCCAATTGGGGTCCTTGGCCAATACCAACACCCAAACACAACCAAAATGTTGAAAAAGTGCAGTGTGGAATTACCAGGCTTGTGCATTAAAGTTCAATGGGTACTCAAAGGCACCCAACGTAATGCTTACACAAAGAGGTAGAACCTAAACTCTAGGAGTTGTGAGAGTGTGACAGAGTCTTAAAGTAATTGAGTTGAAAAATAGTTTGGGAGAACGATCCATACAGAAACAGTTTTTTGAAAGAAAACAATTTGACAATTATGACAATCTCAGAACCAAAATACCTCATATAGTTCAGGGAAGTAAACACAAACAGGGAAAAAGGGGAATGGGGACAAGTAGTTCATATGTAAGAACACATACAACATTTCATGACTTAGACAGTCACACCAGGCTTCAAACAAAAGGGGCTCAGGATTACATGCTGATAATGTACTAAGGCTAGGGACATGGGAGCAAATAAGTAGGCTTGCTAGATTAAGAGAAGGATGAACTAACAGTGGGGCATATTAGTTGCAACAAGAACAGTAGAACCATAAGCATGGAAGAAAAAAAATAAAGTGCAGTATTTATAAAAACATGTTGTTTTGGAAACTGTAAATCAAATAAAGGGCATATCAGTTGAGGATGAAATAGTATAGAGCAATAGTGTGCAGGGAAGTAGTATGCAGAGAAGTGAGAAATAGTATGCAGACCAAAGCAAGTAGCAATTTATAAAGCAGTAGAACAGTAGAGCAGCCCAAAATCACACAGTCTTGGCTTTCAGCCGACTGAGTAATCAGTAGTCAACAAGGAAAGCGAGAGAGGTTGTGTAGAAACAAGAGAGAACATTGAGTATGTTTTGTGTGCAAGAGAGAGTTCAGAACAATGAATTTTTTTTCTTTTTTGTCCTCTTTCTTTCTTCCCTTTTTCCGTTCCTATGCTAAAGAGAGGGTAAGGTATTTATAGTTCAGAAAATAAGGGAAAATAAGGTAATACGCAGAGGCTGATTATAATTAGAGAAAGAGTACCTATTAGAATCAATCAAAGACTTAAACTCCCTTTAATTAGGGAGTCATAGCTCAAACGGTACAGATTGCATCAAAATAAGGAAAATAATGGCGTGCAAGGCTGATATTCCATAATAGGAGTAGAAAAGGTATGATGCATGTGATACGGACCAAGTATAAAAAATAATTACAAGTAAGGAAAGTTCAAGGAAAAAAATAAAAATATATTGTATATAAATAGACGGTTGACAGGCTAATTTTGAAAATAATTGGTTCAGGAAATCTCGGGCGATATGGAAAATCACAGGGAATCAACATTAAGTAAGGAAAACATCTCACAAAAAAGAAGCGATTCAAATCAGTGGAGATTCTCTAAAGAAATCATATACAAAGAATCAGGTATTCAAAAAGATAAATAGAATCGACAGAACATTAGTAAATAGAAACATTTAGACCTATTTAAACAAAAAAGGCACAAAACCAAGAACCCTAAGTAAGAAATCACCAAATCAATGGAATATCTGAACAAAACTAAAACATAGAAATTGGGAATAACCCAGAAATCACATAAAGAAGCAGAAATACAAATACAAACATATAGTACTAGAAAAAATCAGAGATATAGTGATTTCGAAAGAGGTTCAGAAACCCCAGTTTTTAAAAGAAGAACAAAATGTTGAAAACTTGAGTAATCAAAGAAATATAGTAGAGGGTAGTGTAAAACACAAAAGAATAAGTTAAAAAACTTTTCTAATAGATAGATATTTAGAGTTCTAGGTAGAAGTTAGGGTTTCGTAATAAATCAATAAGAGGTAAGGAGCCTTGCTGTGAAACTCGTTAATAATGATGTTCATAGCACCATCGGACCATAAACCATCAAAGAAAGGCCGGAGATAAACCAGAAAAAGCTTCCAATGATCATCTTGTATGGTGGTGGCTTCTGGAGTCTCGGAGTTAGAGGGAATCAACAAGATAAAGTTTCATGGTGGCTGGTGGTCCAGAGAAGTATGGATGGAGGTGGACGGAGAGGCGGTGGCTTCATCGGATACAAGAAAGAGAACAAGAAGGTTCTAGAGAGAAGGGAGAGCAAACGTTAGCATAGAGAGAGAGAGAGAGAGAGAGACCGTCTCATAACTGAAGAGTTTGGGGGGGGGGGGTCGTTTAGGTTTTAAATTAGGAAAATAAATCTATGCCGTTGATCTTATTTGATTAACCACTCAGATCAGATCATGGCTGGACCAGGTAGTCGAATTGGGTGTGGGTCGGGTTATTTAAGATATGGATTGGGGGAATTTGGGGTTGAAATGGGGGTTCTATTTGGGCTATGATTGTAATAAAATCTTGCTAGCATTTAAATGCCATTTCCCCCTTTTTATTTTACAAAAATAGTGAAAAGGATTTTTGAAAAAAAATAAAAACACTAAAATAATTAATAATTTATAAATATTAATCTAAAAGTACTGGAAATGCTTTTATAATTATAAAATAGTCTATAATTGCAATTATACACAATTTAGCTTTAAAAATACCAAATAAACGTGTAAAAATATGAAAAATTTATTTAAACTATATTTTAGTATAAATATAAGAGTAAAATGAAATATTCACCAAAATAATAATTTTGGGAATAATTATTGAATTTTGTAGTATTAAAATAGATAATAAATTGGTTGTAAAAAATCTTTAAACGTTTGAAAGAACACCAAAACACTTGGTTATGCTCATATATGCATATATATATATATATATATATATATATATATATATATATATATATATATATATATATATATATATATATATGTTATTTTGAAAGTATTTTAAGTATAAAAATATCTAGAGAAAAATTAGGTATCAACAACTGCCTATTTTTACCCGGGAAGGATGAAAGAGTTGTCGGGTAAAGATATGATGGCCAATTTTGACCAAAAGAGGCAATTTGCAAAGAATTTTGAGCGAGCTGTGGTCCTTGAGCTGCGTACATATCCCTGGTATTATAGGAATCAGGCCATATGTAGTTTAGGATCCATTGATGGAATATGCCGATAGAGATTTTGAAAGGCGGACGCGATGTTTACGTTGAGAAAAGTGGTTGAAATCTGATATGCCGCGGGAACCGGAGTAGGATCGCTCCTTCTGAGATGGCCTTTGCTAGCCGGTATACCTGCAAGTGAGCAATACAAACATATATTGTGCATAAATTTAAATGTGATGCAAGTTCCCTTTGGACTATGAATGCTGTCTTTAGACGGTTAGGATGACGTTCTTGTACCATGACGTCCTGGGCCATAAAGCGTATGATAAAGGATTCGCAGGGTATGAAATGGTGTTCTCGGGCTATGAGAATGATGACTCCGAACCATGATGCCTTTGAATAATGATATGCCTTTGAATAATGATATGAGGATGACAGGCATTGCATTCTCAGGCTATGAAAATGGTGCCTCCGAACAATGACGCCTTTGGAAGATTTGGCAATCTTTCAGCACATGAAGTGCAATAAAGTGGCAATTTTTCAGCCAATACAAGATTTAAATAAAGGTGCGATATTTCAACCGATGCCAGATAAAGACAGAGCTTAGTCTCGAAAGGCAAAAGGGTATCCTAATGCAATGCAGAGATGTGGAGACATAGCTTAGTCTCGAAAGACTAGAAGGTAGCCTTATGCCAAATGCAGAGAAATGCAGGATGGTAGAGCTTAACCCCGGAAGGTAGAAAAGTAGTCTTATGCAATGCAAAATGCAGATGGAGACAATGCTTAGTCTCGGAAGGCAGGAAGGTAGCCTTATGCAAAATGCTTAGTCTCGGAAAGCAGAAGAGTAGCCTTATGCAATGTAAGGGTATGAAAATAGAGACAATGCTTAGTCTTAGAAGATAGGAAGGCAGCCTTATGCAAAAATGCAGATGGAGACAGTGCTTAGTCATGGAAGGCAGGAAGGTAGCCTTATGTAAGATGCAGAAAATTGCAAGATGGAGGTAGAGCTTAACCTCGGAAGATAGAAAAGTAGCCTTATGAAATGCAAATGCAGATGGAGACAATGCTTAGTCTCGGAAGACAGGAAGGTAGCCTTATGCAAAATGCAGATAGAGACAGTGCTCAGTCTTGGAAGGTAGAAGAGTAGCCTTATGCAATAAAGGGTGTGCAGATGGAGACAGTGCTTTGTCACGGAAGGCAGGAAGGTAGCCTTATGCAAAAATGCAGATGTAGACAGTGCTTAGTCTTGGAAGGTAGGAAGGTATCCTTATGAAAAATGTAGAGAAATGCAGGATGGAGGTAGAGCTTAACCTCGAAAGGCAGAAAAGTAGCCATATGCAATGCAAAATGCAGATGGAGACAATGTGGTGGGCAGGAAGGTAGCCTTATGAAAAATGCAGATGGTGACAATGCTTAGTCTTGGAAGGAAGAAGAGTAGCCTCATGCAATGCAAGAATGCAGATGGAGACAATGCTTAGTCTCGGAAGGTAGAAAAGCAGCCATATGCAATGCAAGAATGCAGATGGAGACAGTGCTTAGTCTCGGAAGGCAGAAGAGTAGCCTTATGCAATGTAATAATGCAGATGGAGGCAGAGCTTAACCTCGGAAGGCAGAAAGGTAGCCTTATGCAGAAGTGCAGGAAATACGGACGGAGGTAGACCTTAACCATAGAAGGCACAAAGGTAGCCTTATGCAATGCAAGTGAAAAAGGGCGAATAGTAATGAAATGACTTAGCTGGTAGATGATAGCTGATGGATAATTGCATCATTATGGCTGCTGGGATGTTGTGTATGGATAGCAATTGTAAATAGGTGATGATTCTGATCAGTTTCACTCTTGAGAAAGTATGAGTGCTTAAATATATCTAATGACCTTGCGAATTGAGTGCCTACATCCAAAGAAAAATCGTGAGTTTTGTAAAATGGGGGAATGTTAGTTTGTCTTCCCGCGGCCTTTGCTCGTCCTTCTTGATGCTACGTTTTCATTGGGGTAGTGTTGCTTCTCGATAATAGTCATGCATGATTTAGTGAAATAAATAATTGAAAATAATAGTTTTCTTTTTAGATGAAACGACGACTTTGACACAGTTCAAGATATTACAATCTCTCTTGCTCCAGAATTTTGAGTGTCCTCCTCAAAATTCTGCCCAAATTTAATGGGTTGGTGCTTCCGACGGCCGCGTGCAATGAACGGCTGACGATCAACTTCAGAATTTTGAGGGTCCTCCTCAAAATTCTTCCCCAGTGTCCAATAGAGAGGGGGAAATGGAAATTTTATTGAATAGTGACCGAACCCATAGGGCTGCCTACGTATCCCCTCTTGAACGGGAATCAGATTAGACGTATTTCAAATTACATAATAAAGAGAATAATAAATGGTTACATATAGTATCATTTGACTGCACCTGAATTGATTGGTTTTGGCCAAACTTCTCCATCCTTTTCTGCAGGTATGAGGGCTCCTCTAGTTAGAACCCGATGAACCATGTATGGACCTTGCCAATTGGGAGAGAATTTCCCTCTGGCTTCATCTTGATGCGGAAAAATCTTCTTCAACACCAGTTTCCCCGGTGTAAACTTCCTTGGCTTGACTCTTTTGTTGAAAGATCGGGACATTATATTCTGAAACAATTGACCATGGCAAACCGCATTCATTCTCTTGCCATCTATGAGAGCCAACTGCTTATAGCGACTCTTTACCCATTCTGCATCATCTAACTCCGCTTCTTGTATGATTATTAAGGAGGGAATTTCTATCTCGGCGGGAATGACCGCCTCTGTACCATAAACCAACATATATGGAGTCGCTCCGATCGATGTGCGGACTATGGTGCAGTATCCTAATAGAGCAAAGGATAACTTCTCATACCAGTGCTTGTGCTTCTCTATCATCTTCCTTAGTATCGTCTTGATATTTTTGTTGGCTGCTTCTACAGCTCCATTCATCTAAGGTCTGTAGGCTGTAGAGTTCTTGTGTTTGATCTTGAATGTTTTACACATTGCTTTCATCAAGTCACTGTTGATATTAGAACCATTATCAGTAATGATCGATTCCGCAATTCCGAACCGACAAAAAATATGGTTGCGGATGAAATCTGCCACAACTTTCTTGGTTACTACTTTATATGATGCTGCTTCGACCTGTTTGGTGAAATAATCAATCGCTACCAGAATAAAAATATGTTCATTTGATACGGCATGATCAATTGGTTCAATAACATCCATTCCCAAAGTGGTGAATGGCCATGGCGAGCTTGTTGTAGTAAGTTCATTTTGAGGTGCCTTTATCATATATGCATGTATCTGACAGCGATGGCATTTACGAACATACTGGATACAGTATGTTTCCCTATCCATCCAAAAATATCCCACCCGAAGTATCTTCTTTGCCAAGACAAAACCATTCATATGTGGACCGCATGTCCATACATGCACTTCCTCTAACAACCTGGATGCTTCATTTGCTTCGACACACCTTAGTAACCCCAAATCGGGAGTCCTCCTAAACAGTATTCCTCCAGTATGAAAGAAGTTCGTTAGACAAATGCCGAAGGGTGCGCTTCTGAGTAGCGTTGGCAAGTTTTGGATATTCTCCTATCGTCAAGTACTCCTTGATGTCATGGAACCATTGTTTTCCGTCTGCTTCTTCCTTTACATGAGCACAATAAGTTGGCTGATCATATATCATTACTGGGATGGGATCAATGGAATTCTTATCTGGATGTTGGATCATGGATGATAGCGTAGCCAATGCGTCAGCGAATTCCATTCTATACTCTGGGGACATGCTGAAATTCTATCTTTGTGAATCTCTTCCTCAACTCCTGTATGTGATGCATGTAGGGAAGTATCTTAGAGTTCTTAGTATCCCATTTTTCTCGAACCTGATGTATAAGCAAGTCTAAATCCTTGATCACTAGAACCTCCTGAATGTTCAAGTCAATGGCCATCTTGAGCCCCAAGATGCATGCTTCGTATTCGGCCATATTGTTGGTGCATGGGAACCTGAGTTTGGTGGATACCGGGTAATGCTGGTCGGTTTCTAATACTAGGACTGCTCCTATGCCAACTTCCTTGAAATTTGCGGCTCCGCCGAAAAATATTCTCTAACCATCAAAGGATTCTGCAATATCCTCTCCTATGAAAGATACCTCTTCATCAGGAAAATATATCTTTTAAGGCTTGTATTCTCTGCCAATGGGATTCTTGGCGAGATGATCTGCCAAGGCTTGTCTTTTTACTGTCTTCTGAGTCACGAACAATGTCAAATTCACTTAGCAGGATTTTCCACTTGGTTAGCTTGCCAGTGGGCATGGGCTTCTGGAAGATATACTTCAGTGGATCCATTCTTGATATGAGATAAATAGTGTAGGCACAGAAATAATGCGTCAATTTCTGAGCTACCCAAGTTAGAGCACAATAGGTGCGCTCTAATAGAGAATACCAGGTCTCGTGCAGGGTGAACTTCCTACTGAGATAGTAGATGGCTTGATCCTTTCACCCCGTTTCATCGTGTTGTCCCAAAACACAACCAAATGCTCCATCTAATACTGCAAGGTAGAGCAACAGAAGTCTACCTGGTTCAGATAGAACCAAAACATGCAGTATCGACAAGTATTCCTTGATTCTGTCAAATGCTTTCTGGCAATCATCTGTCCATTTGGTAGCGGCGTCCTTTTTCTACATTTTATAGATGAGTTCACAAATGACAGTGGACCGAGCTATGAACTGGCTGATATAGTTGAGTCTCCCTAAGAAACTCATCACGTCCTTCTTGTTCTTTTGCGGTGGAGATTCTTGAATGGCCTTACCCTTTGATGGATCCAATTCTATTCATCGCCTACTTACGACGAACCCCAGTAATTTTCCGGCAGGAACTTTGAGTGCACACTTGGCGGGATTCAATTTTAGATTGTACCTTCTCAGTCTGTCGAAGAACTTTCTCAGATCTTCCATGCGGTCAGCGGCTCTCATGGATTTGATGACGGCGTCGTCTACATATACCTCGATCTCCTTGTGTATCATGCCATGAAAGATAGTAGTCATGGCCCTCATGTAGGTGGCCCCATCATTCTTTCATCCAAATGGCATCATCTTGTAACAATACATCCCTCATGGCTTGATGAAAGTTGTTTTCTCCGCATCTTCTTCATCCATCCATATCTGATGATACCTAGCAAAACAATCAACAAATGACTGTAGATCATGCTTGGCACAGTTGTCATTTAGTTTGGGACTGGTCCCATTAAGATCCCGATAGTCGACACAGACTCTAACCTTCCTATCTTTCTTCGTTACGGGTACAATGTTGGCTAACCATGTTGGATACTCTACCACCTTGAGAACCTTAGCTTTGACTTGCTTCATAACTTCTTCCTTGATTTTCAAACTCATGTCAGGCTTGAACTTTCTAAGTTTCTGCTTTACTGGCGGACATGTTGGATCTGATGGCAGTTTGTGAGCTACAATGGATGTACTGAGACCCGTCATATCATCATACGACCAGGCGAATATATCCTCATATTCCTTTAGAAACTCCGTTTACTCTTTATTTTCTAATGGCGACAAGTGAACACTGATGCACATTTCTTTTACATTCTTTGTATCCCCCAAGTTAACAACCTCAGTTTCGTCCAAGTTTGACTTGGGCCTATTTTCAAAATCCTCAACTTCTTTGATGACCTCTTCTGGTATATCATCATCTTATGGATCTATGTCTATTTGTTGCGTCGTCTCGTTCTCAAGTCACAATCGTCGGTTCATAATCAAGATAAGTAATAGTAATGTTGTGTAAATAAAGTAAGTGATAAAGAAAATAATAAGAGCGAGACATATATAAGAAACTGAAATGCTTTGATTAAAATTTCATAACTATTTTGGAACATCGGAGCTCTTTTCGAAATTAAAGAAAATATGAAAAGGAAATTGACTAGTAAGAAAAAAAAGTAAAATGTGATGCATGGTGCTTTGTTTAGCCTTGCTACCCCGAAGCTTTTCGGGCCCTAGTGGTTCTGATAGACCAATTACTGAGGGATTATCCTCGGTTCATAGCATGTATAGAAGGTCCTTCCTTTCCCTTCTCCTCAAAAATAACACAACAGTCCACACTTTCATCTTCCAGAAGCAGATTCCTCATCGCCGCCAATGCTTCACCTTCTTCTGACCCATATATGGTATCTGTTGGTTGGAAAGTCTGCTCCATACGAGGTATAGGATGATCCAGTGGGTAGTAGGGACCATGCCATGGTGGCGACTAGTGGTTGAACTCCTCCCAAGTGTATTCATACACCAAACCAAAAGTGGTACAATGTTTCTTCAGCTTGATGGGTTTGGCAATTCCTTTGAGGTTTTTGCAAAGTCCTTTTCCAGGCTCATATACACACCAATTCAGGATACTCTCAATCTTGTTATCCCACCATTTATCTGTGTCCACAGCGTTGATACACTCGATGTGATGGTAGGTTTCTCTGCCTATTCTCCTTCTTTATCTAATCATCGGGAAGGCTTGGAGACTGTAAATGGGATTGCTACGATTGCCATGAATAATCACTTCTTGGTGATTCCAATCGAACTTCACCGCCTGGTGTAGGGTTGATGCTACAGCTCCAGCGGCATAGATCCTTGGTCGTCCCAATAGCAAGTTGTAGGATGCTGGGACATCTATTACTTGAAAGTTGATGTCGAACCAAGTTGGTCCCATTTGCAGGAATAAACTGATTTCCCAAATTGTGGACCTTTGGGACCCATCGAAGGCTTTGACATTGATGGCCCCATCTTTGATTCATACAGGTTCTTTCCTAATGTTCTAAGGGTTATCAATGGGCATATGTTGAGGCTGGATCCTCTATCGATCAGGACTCTAGTAATGAAATAATCCTTGCATTGCATGGTGATGTGTAGTGCCTTGTTTTGACTCAGCCCTCCTGGTGGCAGCTCATCTTCGTGGAAGGTGATTTTATGGCTCTCCAGTACTTTCCCTACCAATTTTACCATTTCTCCTCCGTCGATCGTGACTCTAGTAATGAAATAATCCTTGCATTACACCTGGAGCATCCATCGATCAGGACTCTAGTAATGAAATAATCCTTGCATTGCACGGTGATGTGCAGTGCCTTGTTTTTACTCAGCCCTCCCGGTGGTAGCTCATCTTCGTAGAAGGTGATTTTATGGCTCTCCAGTACTTGCCCTACCATGTTTGCCATTTCTCCTCCAGTTATGTCGCTGGACACATATAGCTCACTCAGTATTTTCATCAAGGAATTCTTATGCACATCAGAGCTTTTTAGAAGAGCTAGGATGGATATCCGGGCTAGTGTTTTATTCAGTTGTTCAACAACTGCGTATTACTTTGCCTGTGTCTTCCTGCAAAGATCATCGGGCCCAGTTTCAACAGTCATCCAGAGGTTTGCTTACTGGACTCAGCTAGGTGTTTTAGAGTGTAGAATCTGCCGGTTCTGGTCGTACCTTGCGCAGCAATTGCTTCTCCAAATTTGGCTTTCCCTTTCCTTCTTACCTCGACCGTGTAATCCCATGGTATGGAATTTGAGTGGAATGGTGTTATGTCCAACATTGCTACCGGAATAGGCACCCTTGGGGGGTAACACAACAACTACAAATGGTACAGGTGCTTTCGGAACTCCAAACTCATTAGTCCGGGCGCCTTTGTAGAGGAAGGCACTTCTAACTCGAGTGGTATAGACATGTTTACTTCATTTCCCCCAAAGGGCTGGTTCTGGACAACAATTGGGTTAAGTGTGACTGTTGGATTCTTTGGCTCATCACCCTCAGCAATCAATCCTATTGACCCCTTGGGGTCCCAGTCATCTTCGATCTCGATTATGTCAATGCCTCTATCATTGTGGTCGGGAAGAGGGTTATTGTGAACATTAGGAGCAGTCTCCTTTGCTACAATGATCTTATTGTCAATGGGGGTTTGGATCTTATCATTTAGTGAGCGGCACTTGTCAATGGTATGCCCCTTCATGTCGGAGTGGTATGCACAGGTTTTGTTTGGGTTGACCCATTGGGAAGGATTTTCTGGAGTTATGGCAGGGATAGGGGTAAAGTAACCGGAAACTTTAAGTCTTTCATACAACTGGTCAATTGGTTCGGCAATGGCTGTGTATTGTCTAGGAGGTCTGTGGTCAAAATTTGGTCTAGGTCTAGGGAAATTTTGGTAAGTGGGAGGCGACTGGTAGTGAAAGGGTTGAGCATTAAAATCTTGGTATACTTGTGCCGGTTACTAGTATCTGGGCGAAGTGGGCTTATATGTGGGAGGTGGAGACGATTGATAAATGGGTGGTGGATTTTGGTAGGAGGGTGTGTGTGCTTGGTAATTTGGGATAGGCTGATATGTAAGTGGAGGTAATGGGTAAGTTTGGTATTTTTATCGGGGATTTTTTTCTGAGTGTGACTATCACGGCACTAACATCCCTCTTCTTTGACGTGCCACCAGACTGGAGAGCCTTGTTGGTCACGTGTAAAGCTTCAAGGTTAGTAACCATACCACTCTTGATGCCTTCCTTAATTCTTTCCCCTAGCTTAATAATATCGAAGAATTTCTGGCCCTCGATCAACATCAACCTCTCATAGTATTGTGGATCCTGAGCCCGGATGAAGAATTTGTTCATCTGTTCCTCTTCTAAGGCTAGCCTGACCTTAGCAGCCTCTGACTTCCAACGAGTAGCATACTCACGGAATGTCTCTGAAGGTTTTTTCTTCAAATTCTGGACGTAGAATACATCTGGTGCATTCTTTGTATTGAATCTGAACCTGTCTATGAAATCGGACGCCATACCTACCCAGCTTGTCCATTTCTTGGGGTCTTGGATGATGTACCAAGACAGAGTATCCCCTTTTAGACTTCTCATAAAGAGGTTCTTACGGATCTTCTCATCTTTTTCGACTCCAACCAATTTGTCACAGTATGTCCTCAAATGGACTCTGGGATCTCCCGTGTTATCGAACATTTCTAACTTGGGAAGTTTATACCCCTCAGGAAGTTCAGCATCTAGCTGAATACAAAGGTCCTTGTAATTCAGCCCCTCAATACCTTTGTTCCCTTCAACACCCTGGACTCGGCTAGTCAACTTTTAGAGTTCTGTGGCCAGGTTCCTGATAAGAGAGTCTTTGTTTTAAAACTCAAGTGGGCTTGAGATTGGTTGGGTATAGTGCGGTATGGTTTCCACATATACAGGTATTGTGGGGAGGATCATTTGTGGTGCTTAGGGGTTCAAGGATAAGCAATGGAGGGTTATTAGAAGTGTGGTATGTGTTGCGATATTGAGTATGAGTGGGTTTTTTCTGTGGTTGCAGGGTATTTTGTGGATGTGCGGGATTTGGGTATTGGGGAAATTGATATCAGGAGTGATAAGGGAAAATGACAAGTTGGCCAAATTCCGAACTTGATCCAGTTCTTCTCGGAACTTCAATAACTTTTGCTGAAGTTGGGAAGCACATTTCTTGGAGATCTGGATACGCTGAGTAACCTCTGTCTGTTCACCTGAGTTCTCTTTTCGGATGTTGTTCAGGTCTTCCATTTTAGCCTTGATCCTGTTTCTGATAGGACTTGGAGGAGGAGGAGCTGGAGGGTCCTTGGATCTCGTAGAGTAAGATGATGATGCCAGAGTGCACAAACTAATCTTTCGGGGAGGGGAAAAACAAAAGTAAAAACAAAAAGATAACAAGTCAGTGAGGGTTATGAAATAAAACGTTGCAATGTTTAAACACATTGTGCATGAATATAAATTTTGTCCTAATTTGGGTGTCTCATTGTGCAAGAGGTGGGCCCTACAACAAATTAATTTGGAGAACTTATAATGCTAAATGCCTCATTTTATTGATAAAATAAATGGAATCCCAAAATGAAACTAAATAACGGAAAGTAAAATATCACTAATGGACATTGGGCTTATTACATCATTAAAGCATAAGAAAGAGACTCCAAACTACTTGGTCCCGGATGGACCTTCCTCAGGTTGAATGTTCTCATTGATCAAGTCCTCCAGCTCGCGCAGTTTTTCCAATAAAAATGCTATCGCTAGACGTTCTCTTTTTCCTTTCTCAGCATTTTGACAGTCGATGACTCTTTTCCTCACTTTCCCTTCCAGTTCTAGCTAGCTATACTCCAGGTATTCTAGCTTCTCACTAGCCTTGGTGACTCTCTCTTTCCATTCGTTGATTTGGTTGCTCGATGGGAGGTTTCTCTACCAAATTTGCAAGAATGAAGGTATATTGACCATATCGAAGTTGGGAACTTTGTCATTCATTTCTTCAAAACAAAAGGGTGAGGACTTTACACCTGTCGGGCTCGACTATTTAAACAATTAATTAGCATAAAAGCATTTATTTCTCCAAATAAATGCACAAAATATGGTGTCCCTTTGGGTTTCAAGGAAACTCGGTGGACTTCGAACAAGGCTATCTTAATGAGTCATTATGTGGACGACATAACTGAATTGGTTAGGTTTGACGATGATGCATGCACATTTAAACAGAGTAAGGTTTCTATGGGGTATTATACCAGTACCCTTGAGCGGACAACTCAAGAGGGAAAGGCACGGAACTGTGGACTGCACCACTGATCGACTGGTTTTACCGCAAATACGCCTTTACCAAATTTAGGGGGTGATCATATCAGAAGGGCACAACCAGTCATTATAAGCGTTGTTATGGAATTTGTTTGGCACAAGTGGAATATGATATTCAAGATGAAATTACAAGAATTCATGTATTTGCATGTTCATAAGATAATGATTACAATAATTGCTCGTATTTACAATAGTATTAAAGAAAAGCGGTAAAGAAAGCATTAAAGAAAAGAAACAAGGAAACAAGTCAGTTTCGAAGTTGAAAGAGATAAAGACATTAAATAAAGGCAATAAAGAAGCAGTAAAGTCACAAATAACATGAAATGGTAAAAGCCTATAATAAAATCCCCAGCAGAGTCACCATGTTATCGACACCCCCTTTTTCTAAGAGTTGAAATTGAGTTTACGACATTTGGGAAGACAACTCTATTCCCTTTCGAGAATTGGGTTTTGGAGTTAGAGAGTCGCCACCTAATGATTATAGTGCATTAGGACACTTTAAGAAGGGTTTGAGTTGAAGAAACTAGAGTTTGGGTAAAGGCTAGAAATTATCTCGACGGGAAGGTGTTAGGCACACCTCAAGATCCACTAGTGGGGTCCCGACCATGTTACAATTGTGACTTTACGAATATACAATCAAGGCTCAACTAAGGACTTGCAAATAAATTGAAACTTGTGAAAGTAAGTAGAGAGAGAGTAGAAATTTGAAAGGTCCAAACAATTCTAAATAAAGAAAACAAAGAAAAATAAAGGAAAAGAGGTCCTAGACTTATGATTAATATGGATCACTTCAATGCAATACTCAGCAATCACTCCTCAAAGATGGGTCGCACATGATATTAGCACATCAGTTATCATCTCCGATTCTACCCTTCCTACCCTGTAAAGGTTATTTAAACATGTCGATTGGTCACGAATGCTTATTGCGTGCTATACCCGTCCCATTCTATAAGTCCTGGAGGGTATTTAGGACGACTAATCCTACAAGGTAAGGACTAGGTTCAACCCTTAGGTTTAAAGGTCAAAATGCTAGGCGCCATACATAACAAGTAGGACTTCACATAAAGGGAACATACACAGGCAAATAAGAGGCTCACAAATCCCTCCATATGTAAACATGTAATTATCAAGTCTCAAACATATTTAAGGTCTTAAAAAGAGTTTAAGAGAAGGAATGTCGGAAAAGATAAGTTGTGGCAGAGGCAGAAGGTTTAAAACTGAGTGCCTTAAAGAACGATGGATTTTCATAATATAAAAGATGGCGATAAGTTAGCAGTTCAGGAATTAGTAAAAGTATAGATAAATTTGTTTAAAAAACACTTTGAAAATATAGTAGTGGTATAGTAGTAATCTTCCAAGGCGTAGGATAAATAGCAAACAACACGATTCTTGACAAAACAAACAATCCAATAGAAAAAACATGATAAAACAGAGGTACGATTGCGAGATTATCTAAAAAATGGTACTGGCTATTTAAAGAGAAACATAGTAAAACTTTATAAAGGAAAATAGGGAATGGAGTTCAGGAATTTGAAAGAGGCTGAGTAGCCTAAAACATGATTAATCAATTTTCCTTAGGCCTAAAGCTTTCCTAGGCGTCGTATACATTGCCTAATTATATTAAAGGTGAACATGCATATTAATCCATTTTTAAAAGAGAAGACGCAGTTAACCAAACTTGTATTATTAAATTAAGTAATTGGCGAGGCATTACATAATTGCAACTAATATGAAATAAAAATCCTTAGTGACATGATATCTAATGCACATAAAGTTCCTAAAACACGGTCTCTAAGTGCAGCAGTAATTCTATAGCAGTTGTTTGTTGATTACTAGCTGATTACAAAGTGAGTATAATAATATGAAAGTAAAAGTCCTAAGCAGGATATCTATATGTAAGATGCATGTCCTACACATGGTTTCTATTGCACAAATAGGTAAGAAAAGCCACATAGACATGTTCTCTACCCATTAATTAAACCACGCATGCATAATCCCACTCTGTTTTACTATAGACCCCATCAGTTGTTTACAAGTTATTACAAACCATGATAGTTGAATAACATAATGAAAAATAAAATAAGAAGTTACTTTATAGGGAGCCTTCAACCAGTCCCAGTTCTTCAAACCTCACTTCTTCTGAGTTTCACAGCCTTTGCTATGGTTTGGGTGCGGAAAAGCTCCCTAAGGGACAATTGGGGTCCTTGGCTAATACCAACACCCAAACACTATCCAAATGTTGAACATGTGCAGTGTGGAATTACCAGCCTTGTGCATCAAAGTTCAATGGGTACTCAAAGGCACCCAAGGCAATGCTTATACAAAGGGGTAGAACCTAAACTCTAGGAGTAATGAGAGTATGACAAAGTTTTAAAGAAATTGAGTTGAAAAATAGTTTGGGAGAATGATCCATACAGAAACAGTTTTTTGAAAGAAAATAATGTGACAATTCTGACAATCTCATAACCAAAATACCACATATAGTTCAGGAAAGTAAACACAAACAGGTAAAAGGGGGAATGGGGACAAGTAGTTCACATGTAAGGACACAAACAACATTTCAAGACTTAGACAGTCACACCAGGCTTCAAACAAAATGGGCTCAGGATTACATGCTGATGATGTACTAGGGCTAGGGGGGCAGGGGCGCAAATCAATAGGCTTGCTAGATTAAGAGAAGGATGAACTAACATAAGGGCATATTAGTTGCAATCAGAATAGTAGATCCATAAGCATGGAAAAAACAAAATAAAGTGCAGTATGTATAAAACCATGTTGTTTTGGAAGCTATAAATAAAATAGAGGGCGTACCAGTCGAGGAGGGGATAATATAGAGCAGTAGTGTGCAAGGAAGTAGTATGCGGAGAAGTGAGCAGTAGTATGCAAACCAAATCAAGTAAGCAATATATAGAGCAGTAGAACAGTAGAGTAGCCCAAAATCACTCAGTCTTGGCTTTCAACCGACTGAGTAATCAGTAGTCAACAGGAAAGTTAGAGAGGCTATGTAGAAACAAGTGAGAACACTTAGTATGTTTTGTGTGTAAGAGAGAGTTCAAAACAATGAAACTTTTTTTTCTTTTTCCCGTCCTCTTTCTTTCTTCCTTTTTTCCATTCATATCCTAAAGAGAGGGCAAGGTATTTATAGTTCAGAAAATATGTGAAAAGAAGGTAATGCATATAGGTTGATTATAATTATAGAAAGAGTACCTATTAGAATCAATCAAAGACGCGCACTCCCTTTAATTAGGGTGTCATAGCTTAAACAGTGCAGATTGCATCAAAATAAGGAAAATAATGGTATGGAAGGCTGATATTCCATAATAGGAGTAGAAAAGATATGGTTCATATGATAGGTACCTGGTACAAAAAATAATTACAAGTTAGGAAAGTACAGTAAAAGCAAAAAAATAAAAATATATTGCATATAAATAGACGGTTGACAGGCTGATTTTTGAAAATAATTGGTTCAGAAAATCATTGGTGAGATGGAAAATCACAGGGAATCAGCATTAAGTAAGAAAAACATCTCACAAACAAAGAAGCAATTAAAAGCAGCGAAGAACCTCAAAAGAAATCATATAGAAAGAATCGGGGATTCAAAGAGATACATAGAATCAGCAGAACATTAGTAAATAGAAACATTTAGACCTATTTAAACACAAAAGGCACAAAACCAAGAACCCTAAGTAAGAAATCACCGAATCAGTGGAACAGCAGAACAATGTCGAAACGACGAATCATACATAACAATGTGAGAAATGTCGAATCGCACCTCAATTCAAACTTAATGAACTTGAACTTTTAAACTTCCATAACTTGTGCCAAAACATACTAAACCAACTCGGGGATGAACCCAAATTTTGTACACAAGTTCCAAATGACATAACAAAAGGTATACAAATTACTGGTCAAACTTTCCAAAAATCTAACTTTCGCTATTTCAAGCCAAATTCAACTACGAACCTCTAAATTACAATCCATACACGCTCCTAATCCAAAATTTCCTAAAAGAGCAACCATAACCGTCAAAACTCTAATTCGAGGTCAAATACCAAAAAGTCAAACTTGGTCAACTCTTCCAACTTAAAGCTTAAACCATGAAATTTGTTCTTCAAAATTGATTCCGAATAACCTGCAAACCAAAAATGACGATTCACATAAGTCATAATACATCATATGGAGCTACTCATGCTTGTCACTTACCGAGCGAAGTTCAAATACTCAAAACGACAGGTCAGATCGTTACAGCTAGCCTATGTTATTTTACAATACATTGCCTCCTCCGATACCATGACATAAATTGGCCAACAATTTGGGAGTTCGATATAACACACACTTAAATAATGCTATAAATTAGTAGAAGGAACTATATTTGACATAATGGGTCCAATTGAATACTCAATACTATGTTGAATTTAGAAGACGTTTGGACATAAGAATAGCAAAATTTAAAAAAAAATTAAAAAAATTAAAAGTGAAAATTATATTTAAAAATTAGACTTGTGTTCTCACATGAATATAACTTTGGGTTATTTTTTAAGTTTTGTGAGTGACCTGAATGAAAATTTTGAAAAATAGCTTTTGGAGTTTGTAAAATTTTTGAAAAATTTCAAAGTTCAACGTCAAGTTAAAATTACAAATTTTATTGCCAAACACTAATTTCAAAAAAGAGTGAATTTTTTGAAAAAAATAAAAAATTTATTATGTCCAAAGGGGCTCTTAGAAGAACAAAATAGGGTAAGGAAAGAGGTACTAACTATGATTTGGAGGCTAGATAGGCCCATGTTGCTCTTGAAGTTTCGTGCCTATTCATGACCCAAGTTTAATGAACTAAGTTATTATAATAGGGAAAGAAATTAAAAATTAGCCATAAGCGGTCATTCAAAAAGATTCACAGTTTCAAAAGTAATAGGAATTTAGTCACTTTTCATGCAAAGATAAATATGAACGAAAAATGTTAAAAATTCGAAAAATACTCCAGCATAATATACTAGAGTTCCATCATAGGTATACTGAAACTCCCATATATTATACTAGAGTTTCAGTATACTTCAGTATAATATACTAAAATTCCAGTATAATATACTGGAGTTCCAGGATAATATACCGGTCCAGTGTAACAAGCTGGAAGTTCATACACATGTGCTCCAATCTCCAGTATATTTTGCTGAAACTTTTTACGTGTTGGAGTTCCAGCATAAAATGCTAGAAGTTCATATATAAGTACACTGATCTCCAATATATTATGCTAGAACTTTTCGTGTTGCAGCAAAATAGTAGTTATTTTTCACTAACTTTGCAAATGCTCGCTATATTTGAATGACTTGTCTGAAAACTAGCTAGCTCGTGCTATTTTTATGATCCTAGGCTAGGATATCTAGCCCACAATCCTAGCAAGCCTAATCACATTCACTCGCCAGCTTGGATCAATGTACATATGATACCAGGTAAGCCATACTAAAAGGTTTTTATTTATAAATTAGTCAACGGATTCTGAATTTTAGTTTTTTAGTTAAATTTGTTTGACACAGATATCCTGAATTATCCTATTAAAAATTTTAAATCAAAAATAGGAAAAACTAAATAATAGCTAATCTCTAAATAGAAACACTAAGAATGGTTGTTTGTGTACTTTTATCTCGACCAATTGTGCAGAATGTGGTTAGAGAAAATCAAATAAATTACTATAACGACCCAACTGATCGTTTTGAGCAATTATGTCCGGTTTGGCAGTTTGAAGTCAGGAGTAGCTTCACACAGTGTATTATGACTTGCGCGCATCATTGGGTTGGGGTTTTTGAGAAATTCGGAAAGGATTTTTAGAAGTGACTCTCATTTGAGAAGTTTGAAGTTGAAAGAATTGATCAAGACTTTAGTTTTAAGTATTTTATATCGAAGTGGAGTTTTTATGGTCCCGATAGACTCAGGTGGTAATTCTGGACTTTAACGTGTGTCCATATTTGGAGATGGAAGTCCATAGAGTAATTTGAAGCATTTTGGCGAAAAATGGAAAAGTAAAGTTTTGGAAGACTGAGAGGTATGACCAAGAGTTGACTCTAGTAATTTCTGAGTCGAAATGCAATTTCGAGAGTTGCGGTAACTGTGTTATGTCATTTGGGAATTGCATGCAAAATTTGGTGTCATTTGGAATTTATTTGATATGGTTCGGACGCTTGGTTGCGATTCCAAAAGTTCTTGAAGTTCAAGGTGGTTTTCATGTGTTTTGGCATCCGATTCGTGGTTCTAGAGGTTATTTTGGTATTCCAATCACGCGATAGAGTTCGTATTATGCGTTTATACTTGAGTGGGTGTTTGGTTTGGAGCCTCGGGGTCTCAAGTGTGTTTCGGATTAGCTTCATATTATTTTGTTAATTTTTTGTGTGCATGTTTTGAGTTTCTCGCATTTGCGAGGTTTTAATCACAAAATAAACTACTGCAATTGCGAGGTAGTCATCAGAATTGCAAACCTGGGCTGCTGGGGATTGCGTCGTATTTGCGAAGAAAGTACCACTTTTGCAAAGCCTTCAGAGTTTGCATTTGTGAACTCCCTATCACATTCGCGATGAAGGCAGGACTGTTCCATGCTTTTCTTTTGCGAGTTTGCATTTGCAATCAGAAATGCAACATCTATAGCCTGCTAAAAGATGGGCAGTCCGAATATTATCTTCATCTTATCATATTTTGAACCCTAGGTCCGCGAGTGGGCGATTTTGAGAGAGGATTTTCATATCAAATCATTGGGTAGGTAGATCTAATCAAATTTCAACTATATTTTTTGATTATATCTTAGATTTAATATAAAATTCATGCGCATCGAAAGGTAAATTTGAGAAAAATTATAAAGTCTTTGAAAAATAAAAAATTATGGTTTGAAGGACAAATTGGTATCGGAACTTGATAATTTTGATATTGTTGAACTCGTATCGAAATGGGTGTTCATGTTTTGTAAATATTATTGGGTTCCAAGGTGCGAGCTCGGGAAATTGACATTTTACAAATTGTATAAGGATCATAGCATTGTTAATTGAAATTATTTTCTCTTGTATTGTTTGATGTATTTATGTCATCTTTGGCTAGATTGGGCGAGCGTTGATGAATTGGTAACGGAAAATTTAAATTGAGTATTGAGTTGGCTGAATTGAGATAAGTATCTTGTCCAACTTTGTGTGTAGGAAACCACCCCTTAGGAATTGAGTCAATTATGCTATCTTGATATGTAAAAGCCATGTGGGCAAGGTAACTAGCGGGTACTCGGGGTCTATGTGTGGTATTGACCGGTTAGATTGTCTAGTCTCTTTCTATGCCTTTGATTAAATTATCATAATATGCGGTATCTTGTTGTTAGGCTACCCTTACATACTCTATATAATGTTGTTAGCACTTATTTACTTCTTACTCGTTGTACGGGCCTTTTTTCTTTAGTTGAAGTTATTGCCTTATTATTTCGTTACTTCTTAATTGTGAGTTCCTCTATGACTCTGTACATATATACTACATGTCCAAATTGTTTTGATTTCTTGTGCAGTTATCATGTGCCTTAAATGTCCTGCTATTTTGTAAAGGTTTTTGTATTCCTTTGATTTTTACATGATTCCTTTGTGGTCTTGTACTCATACTCTTGGTTATAGAAATTTTTGTAAATTGAGTTACTGAATTGTGTTGTTGATTTAAATCATTGCACGGGGGATCGGGTTGCACGCCACAACAGCTGAAACAAGGGAGGTGGTGGAATAAGAGAGGATATTTATATTGTGATATTATTAATTATACAGTGGGATCAGAACGACTCAAAACTAGACAAAAGCAACTCAAATACATCAAATAAAGTCTAAGAAAACAATTCCAAATGATAAAGGTCGAATACTTATTCAAAACCCCAAAATCGGCTAAAAAGTCCAACCCATGCTCGCGTTTCGAAACCTGAAAAAATTCACAAAATCCGACAATCCATTTAATTACGAGTTTTACCATACTAGTTTCACTCAAATACGACTCCGAAACGATGTTCCAAACTCAAAATTCATATTATGAAAGATTGGGCTAAAAAAACCCAATTTCTCTTTAAAGTTCATCAATCAATTTCCAAAAATGAAGATAGATTCATGAAATAAGATCAAAACCAAGTGTAGAATACTTACCTGAATCCTTGTGATGAAAATTACTTTAAAAATTGCTTCAATCCCAGTCCCACATCTCAAAATATGATAAAAAAACCAAAATCTCAATTTTATAGCTTCTACCCAGCATCTTTGCATCTGCGAACAAAATATTTGCTTTTACGGACTCGCACGTGCATTCAAAATCTCACTCATACGGAAAAGCACTAGTAGCCTTCCCTTGCAATTGCAGCAGATCCGCTTCTTCAATCACACAAATGTGGAAAATAGCCTCGCACCTATGACACTACCCTGGTCCTGCTATGTCGCTTCTGTGGCCTCTGCCTTGATTGTGCGACATTACACATACGCCCAAAATTTTGCAGTTGCGATCAAACCGGGACTGCTAAAAAACCAGCCTTAGCCAAAATTTTGAAAATGCTCTCAACATCGTCCAAAACTTGTCCGAGCCCCTCGGGACCCCGTTCAAATATACCAATGAATCCCATAACATAACATGGACTTACTCGATTCCTCAAATCACACCTAACAACGTTGAAGCGACGAATCGCACCTCAATTCAAACTTGATGAACTTGAACTTTTTAACTTCCATAACTCGTGCCGAAGCATAGTACACACACTCGGGATGAACCCAAATTTTGCACACAAGTCCCAAATGACATAACAGAAGTTATACCAGTTACCACAACAAAAATCCGAATCCGATATCAAAAAGTCCACTCACGATCAAACTTTCCAAAAATCTAACTTTCGCCATTTTAGGCCAAATTCCACTAGGAACCTCTAAATTACAATCCATACACGCTCCTTGTCACACCTCATATTTGGATACTACAACCCGATGAAGGGCGTAGATAAATGATTTTTTTTTCAATTAAAGGACAATCGAAACGGGATTCAATTACTTGAGAGATTTTAGAGTTGCCACTTGGGAGATTTATGGTGTCCCAAATCACCATTTAGAATCCCGAATCAAGGAAAGAATGACTCTATTTAAAAGTTCGAGAACCAAAAACTTGAGTATGGAATTCTGTTAACTCAGGAGAAGGTTTTAGGCATTCCCGAGTTCCGTGGTTTTAGCACAGTCGCTCAACTGTTATATTTTGCTTAGACTATCTAATTTTTAACAATGATGAACTTATGTGCATTTTGAATCTTTTAATTGCTTTTTTATTATTTTTTAAAGAAAATTGCGACGCTGCTAAAACATGCCGCGAACCACGTCACATAAATGCACCCGTGGTTTTTGACACATTCTAACTTTGTTCGGATTTGAATTTGGGTCACAAAAATGCGCACCCACATTTAAGGAGATAAAATTATTAAAGACGTGCCTAAAAGCAACTATCGCGTTGTTATCATTGCGAGAAGACCGTGAAATTTGCTAAACGGTATATCCCAAATTTTCTAAGTATATTAGTATAAAAAATTAGCTAGGGCCGCTCAATTTTCGATTCCATTTCGCGCGACACCTCGTTCAATTTATTATTTACAGCCCGTTCTACAGATAATTAGGATTTCTTGTGTCCCTGATGGGACTTAATTCATTGTCATGAACTTCCAGTCCCAATTTCTAACTCTTAATCAAAGTGGCACTTATTGAGCCTTTGGGCTTCCAACCAGCCCAAAGGGAGGGGTTTCAGTCGAATCATCGGGACAACTACAACCCCAAGGAAACAATGGACTTCAACTAAGTCCTAAGGCCATTGGACCTTATAATGGATGAGTCAAAACGTGTGTGGCCACAAGGGGATTCGTTATAAAATAAAGATTACTTCCAGTATACCGCTATATATATATATATATATATATTTTAGGAGAAAAACATGGGTCACAATAATACAAACATTGAAGATGCTGAAATATTAAACTTGAATTGCCCTGTATTAATACACTAAAGCATTATTCTATAAGTTCAGGCTTTGAAATTCTGAAACAAGTCTATCACTCACATGTTGAATTTACAAATTCTATTAGACTGACTCTAAATGCACTCACATCATGATTTCGACATTGCTAATTAACCTAACAACCTTCTACTGATGAGCCATCAGACGAATTACTTATCCGGATGGCAAGACAGTTCAAACCTACACATATGAATCCTATTTGAATCCAAAAATCGTAATAGAACAACGGAAAATATATACGGTCCAATTTTAACAGTCCTATTATACAGCTCATACATAGCACTACCGTTTAGTTCTCAAAATAATTACAAGTTTGGATAACAAAAACCGAATATAGAAATTGATAAGAGAAATTAGTTATTCATGCAGTAGATCAGGTACAACAGTAGTTCTGATTCCTTATACATTTGAAAGCCGGGGCATACCTGGAGTTACAAAGGAAATAGGAAGGAGAGGAGTCATCCAGAAACCAACAAAATTAATCAGCAGTACAATGGCTAAATACACAGCTCGATTTCATTATGAACACAACAACAACATCAAATGAACCAAGAGGATTTAATACCAAATAAGACCCATCAAACAACCCAAATAGCTTGAATTAACTCCAAACAAAATGCATTCAAACCCAGTAACTCCAGGAATAAATAAAAAACCAAGTAGGTGAGGCAAATCCAAAAACAAAATCCAAAATAGACCCTGAAACAGCTGGACCCTTAATGGAACAGTATTTGCTGACTTTCAGCTGATTTTGGAGTCTCCAAATGCCCTAACTTGAGGGAAAATCTTTTGATTGCTCCCATTAGAATAATGTAATTTTGATTCTTTTATTGTATTGCAGGAATTGGAAAAAAACTAATTCGACTATGGATGGAATTTTTTAATTAATTTTTAAAGTGTCCAACCCCCCTTTTTGAATGATTTTCAGTCTCTTTTATAGCCAAAGGCTAGAGCACCACTTTTATTTTGTGTTAACTAAAGGTCCCTCTTTCAATTTCTAGATTTTACCTACTTAAACTCTCATTTTTTGACTTGTTTTCTAAGTTACTGCAATAAGACTACTGATTTTATATTAAATACCCTTCTAGAAAGGTCTAAAGGCTTCTACCATTGTCTTCCCTTTATAGACTACTTATATTACCCTTTTTTTTCCTAATATTACCAAAGCCAGGTTGAAAACTCTATATTTCCCCTATTTTATTATGAAAATTTCCAATACTAAACTAAAATTCTCTACTACGCCTATTTATCCTAGAATTATCAAAATTAGGTGGGAAAGGAAAAAAACCTACATTACCCTGAAATTACTTATTTGGTATCAAAGCCAACTCTTAAAACTAATTCTTCTAGTCTTAACAGCTATAGCCAATCCTAATGCTATTAATCAAGAACAAATGCCAATCAATCCTCAGAAATTAAATTAGAAATAAAGTCCAATACTCAAATTTAGAAGAAGAACATGGAAGGCTACCACTATCAAAACTCAACTCAGAATCAACACCCTAAATCACATGAACCATTAATCGACACTCAAACTTAGAAAATCAAGAGATTACTGAAATTAAAGAACAAACATGAGAGTTGTTATACTGGAATAATAACTAAAACAAACCAAATAATCATGATCACTTCCTAATTGCATGTGAACTCAAACTCAGAAGTCAAGAACACTACGGAAATTAAAGAGAACCTGCTAGACTTCAAAACATAAACCTAAATCAGACATGGCAAAACAAAGCAGAAGTTACTAATTAAAAATTCACAATGGACATGTTTTGGATTCCTAGAATTAATAATTAGAATAGGAATAGCAAAAGATAACCAAAAATCTAATAAAATGCCATTTTCAATTTAAACTAAAAAAGAAATAAAATCAGCCCTAATTGCTAAACCAGGCATGAAAATGAAAAAACAAATTAAGAGAGGTGAACTTACTGATTTCTTCAATTAAACCTAGCTGAATGCAATTCGAGCCTCCAAGCGGAGTCAAACGTCTTTTAAAAAACTGAATTCAACTTAGGTCACGGCTAGTTTTGACACAGGAAGGGTTTGGGGTTGTTTGAGAAGACTTGGGCGTGTTTTTGGGTAGATGAGGGCTAGAGGGGTGGGTGGGGATGGCCTGGGAGCCCTTGGAGGTCGGCCACCGCCTTGCATGGCGGAGCTACCTGCTTCAGATGAATATTCAAAGGGATGGGGTCGTGTTTGAAAGTGACTGATGGTAGGGTTAGAAAGAGGGGAGTGAGAGGGTCCCATGGTGTTAATTATGGGGCTGTTAGCCACCGGGCGCCGCCGTGGATAGTGGAGCTGCCGGGCTATGGACAAATATTCGACGGGTTGGGGTGGTTTCGAAGGGCGATATTAGGAGCGCTGGGAAGAGGAGACAACATGGATTCTGGGGTGTAAATTTGGAGGTTATTGGAGTTACGCCTCCGCCAACGGCGATTTTCGGCCGGCGGCGAGCGATGGTGGCATAGTGGATTGTCGGTGACATTAAACCGGTTGAGGGTGGTACGCGGAGGGTGAATTTTTGTCTCTTGAAGTGTTACATGTGTTCAGACAGTTTTATTTAAAACTTAAGACTCAATCTGAGCCGTTAGATTGAGGGGTATGGATGGTTGAGATTGAGTGCTCCAAAATGGTGTCATTTTAATGAGGGGTAGAATTGGACGGGGTCTGGGCATGGTTTTGGGTCAGGTTTTGGGGTTTTGGGCTGGTTTAAATTGGCAAAAATGGCCAAGCTGGCCTTTTAAAACAAGACCATAATTCCAAATATTTTTTTCTTATTTGTTTTAATTTTTATATTATTTTATTAACATTAAAATAGCAAAAACCTGATTTAAATCCAAAATTGGGCTAATTAAATAAAATGCTATTTTTTGTATTTTTTGTTAATTAAAATGCACTCAACATGCAAACAAACACACAATTTATGCAATTAAATTCTATACAAATGATAAAAGAAAGATGCAAATAAACATAAAATCATACAATTAATAAGGAAAAATATAAATAAACACGAAATCACACAATTAACCCCTAAAAATAAAAATAATAAAATAGAAATGTAAATACATGCAATTAATTCTGAAAAATTCATATAATAAAATAAAAAGTGCAAATAAAAACAAAATCACGTAATTAATTCCTAAAAATTCGAATAATAAAGAAAAATCATAGTTTAACGAATTTATTGGAACATTTCAAGTAAGGGAAAAATCACGTCCTCACACTCCTAAGTCCAAAATTTCCCAATGGAGCCAACAGAACCAATAAAACTCTAATTCAAGGTCAAATACCAAAAAGCCAAACTTGGTCAACTCTTCCAACTTAAAGCTTAAACCATGAAATTCATTCTTCCAAATCAATCCTGAATAACCTGAAAACTAATAAAAGATGATTCACATAAGTCATAGAACATCATACAGAGCTACTCATGCTTGTCAACTACCGAGGGAAGGGCAAATACTCAAAACAACAGGTCGGATCGTTACAGCTAACCTATGTTATTTTACAATATGTTGCCCCCTCCGATACCATGACATAAATTGGCCAACAATTTGGGAGTTGGACATAACACACACTTAAGTAATACTATAAATTAGTAGAAGGAGCTATATTTGACATAATAGGTCCAATTGAATACTCAATACTATGTCGAACTTAGTGGACGTTTGGACATAAGAATGGTAAAATTTAAAAAAAAGTAAACATTTTCAAGTAAAATTGGTATTTAAAAATTAGACTTGTGTTCTCACATGAATATAATTTTGGGTTATTTTTTAAGTTTTGTGAGTAACCTGAATGAAATTTTGAAAAACAGCTTTTGGAGTTTTTATAATTTTTGAAAAATTTCAAAATTCATCGTCAAGTAAAAATTAAAAATTTTATGGCCAAACACTAATTTAAAAAAAATTATTTTATTTAAAATAATGAAAAATTTATTATGTCCAAATGGGCTCTTAGAAGAACAAAATAGGGCAAGGAAAAAGGTACTAACTATGAATTGGAGGCTAGATAGGCCAATGTTGCTCTTGCAATTTCGTGCCTATTCATGACCCAAATTTACTGAACTAAGTTATGATCCTAGGGGTAGAAATTCAAAAATAGCTATGAGTGGTCATTCAAAAATAGCCACAGTTTCTAAATTAATTAGAATTTAGTCACTTTTCATATAAAGATAAATATGAACGAAAAAAGGTTCAAAATCCAAAAAATATTCCAGCATAATATATTGGAGTCGCAACATAGGTATATTAGAACTCCCGTATATTATACTGGAGTTTCAAAATACTTCCGTATAATATACTGAAATTCAGGTATAATATACTGGAGTTCCAGTATAATATATTGGTCTAGCATAACACGCTGGAAGTTCATACAGATGTGCTCCAATCTCCTATATATTTTGCTGGAACTTTTTGCGTGTTAGAATTCCAGCAAATATGCTAGAAGTTCCTATAATGGTACATCAATCTCTAATATATTATGTTGGAACTTTTTGTGTTATAGAAAAATCGTGGCTATTTTTCAATAACTTTACAAACGCTAGCTATTTTTGAATGAACAGTCTGAAAACTAGCTAGCCCGTGCAATTTTTATGATCCTAGGCTAGGATTCCTAGCCCAAAATCATAGCAGCCTAAAACATTCACTCGCAAGCTTGGATGAATGTAGATATGATACGAGGTAAGCATACTAAAAGGTTTTTATTTAGAAGTTAGTCAATGTATTCTGAATTTTAGTTTTTTAAATTTGTTTGACACGGATATCCTGAATTGTCCTAAAATTAAAAAATTTAATTCAAAAATTTAAGAAAAACTAAATGATAGCTAATCTCTAAATAGCAACACAAAGAATTGTTGCTTGTGTACTTTTATCTCGATCAGTTGTGCAGAATTCTATAAGAGAAAATAAAATAAATTACTATAACGATCCAACTGGTCGTTTTGAGCAATTATTTCCGGTTCGGCAGTTAGAGGTCAAGAGTAGCGTCAAACAGTGTATTATGACTTGTGTGCATCGTTGGGTTGGGGTTTTTGAGAAGTTCGAAAAGGATTTTTAGAAGTGACTCTCATTTGAGAAGTTTGAAGTTGAAAGAATTGAACAAGACTTGACTTTTAAGTATTTGATGTTGGAGTGGAGTTTATATGATCTCAATAGACTCGGGTGGTGATTTTGGACTTAGGCGTGCGTCCGTATTTTGGAGTTGGAAGTCCGTAGAGTAATTTGAAGAATTTTGGCGATAAATGGAAATTTAAAGCTTTGGAAGACTTAGAGGTTTAACAAAGAGTTCATTTTTGTGATATCGGGGTCGGAATGCAATTTCAAGAGTTGGAATAACTTCGTTATGTCATTTGGGACTTGCCTGCAAAATTTGGTCTCATTTGGAATTGATTCGATATAGTTCGGACGCTTGGTTGCGATTCCAGAAGTTCTTGAAGTTCAAGGTGATTTCATATATTTTGGAATCCGATTCGGGGTTCTAGAGGTTATTTTGGCATCCAGATCACGCGATAAAGTTTGTATTATGTGTTCAGACTTACATGGATTTTTGGTTTGGAGCCTCGGGTATCGGGTGAGTTTCCAATTAGCTTCATATTGCTTTGTTAACTTTTTGTGTGGTGGTTCTAATTTTCTGGCAATTTCAGGTTTTGGTCATAAATGCGACTACTGAAATTTTGAGGTAGTTATCAGAATTGCGAACCTAGGTTGCCGGGGATTGGGTCGCATTTGCGAAGAATGTACCGCTTTTGCGAAGCCTTCAGAGTTCGCATTTGCAAACTCTCAAGGCTTCGCAAAAGCGATACTTTCTTCGCAAATGCGACCCAATCCCCGGCAACCCAGGTTCGCAATTCTGATGACTACCTCGAACTCTCTATCACATTTGCGATGAAGACAGGACTGTTCCATGATTTGCTTTTGTGAAGGATTCTTCACTTTTTACTCGTACTTGCAATCACAAATGCGACATCTACAGCCTGCTAAAAGATGGGCAGTCCGAATCTTTGCTTTATTTTATCACCTTTTGAACCCTAAGTCTGCGAGTGGGCGAGTGTGAGAGAGGATTTTCATGTGAAATCATTGGGTAGGTGGATCTTATCAATTTTAAACTATATTTTGTGATTATATCTTAGACTTAACATCAAATTCATAAGAATCTAAAGAAAAATTTGAGACAAATTGTAATATCTTTCAAAAATAAAAAATGATGATTCGAAGGAAAAATTGGTATTGGAACTTGATTATTTTGATATTGTTGAACTCGTATCGGAATGAGTGTTCAGGTTTTGTAAATTTTGTCGGGTTTCAAGGTGCGAGCCTGGGGAGTTGACTTTTAGCAAATTGTATAAGGATCATAGCTTTGTTAATTGAAATTATTTTCTCTTGTATTATTTGATGTACTTAAGTCGTCTTTGGCTAGATTGGGCTAAGCGTTGATCAATTGGTAAAGGAAAAGCTAAATTGAGTGTTGAGTTGTCCGAATAGAGGCAAGTATCTTGTCTAACTTTGTGCGGAGGAAACCACCCCTTAGGATTGAGTCAATTGTGTTATCTTGATATGTGAAAGCCATGTGCGCAAGGTTACTAGGGGGTACACGATGTATATGTGGTATTGAACGGTTAGGTTGTCTAGTCTCTTTCTATGCCATTGATAAAAATTTGTCATAATATGTGATATCTTGTTGTTAGGCTACTCTTACATGCTCTATAGACAGTGTTACCTCTTATTTACGTCTTACTCGTCGTTTGGACCGTACTTTCCTTAGTTGAATTTATTGCCTTATTATTTTGTTACTTTTTAATTGTGAGTTCCTGTACGACTCTGTGCATATATGCTACATGTCCAAATTGTTTCGATTTCCTATGTAGTTATCATGGGCCTTACATGTCCTGCTATTTCGTAAAGGTTGTTGTATTCTCTTGATTTTTACGTGATTCCTTTGTGGCCGTGTACTCATATTCTTGTTTATAGAAATTTTTGTAAATTGAGTTATTGAATTGTTATTGTTGATTTAAATCATTTCACGGGGGATCGGATTGCATGCCACAACAGGTGATACACGGGAGGCGGTGGAGTAAAAGAGGATATTTATATTTATATTATTATTATTATTATTATTATTGTTATTGTTATTATTATTATTATTATTATTATTATTATTATTATTATATTATTATTATTATTATTATTATTATTATTATTATTATACAGTGGGATCGGATTGCACACCGCAATAGGTGAAATAAGGGTGGATTATTACGGTGAAATACGTGTGAATTATGACGTTGATATTATATGGTAGGATCGGGCTGTGTACCGCAATATATTATATTTTATTGTCATGATTTTGATATTGTAAGGTAGGATCGGTTGCACTCCGCAACAGGGGAAATAAGGGTGAATTGATATGGCGGAATAAGAGTGACTTATGATATTTATATCATATGGTGGGATCGGGTTGCGCGCTGCAATATATCTTGTATTTTGGCATCCCCTATTTTACTGTATTGGCTTTAGCTCCTTCACGCGAGACTTTTATAATATGTGTTTCTGGTTTTCACTAAGTTATGAATACTGAATTATTGTAATTGACTTATTGCCTTGCCGTCATTTTTTGAGCTCTTTTTCTAATACTATCATTCTGCTGAATTGATTTTCAAAGTGAATTTACTACGTTTAGTCAATACCACCTGCCCTGCTGATTCTAAATTTTATTTTGGCGTTTCGATCGTGCAAGCGAGTTCATGTTATGTGTTCAGACTCGCATGGGTATTTGGTTTGGAGCCTCGAGAGCTCGGGTGAGGTTCAGATTAGCTTCGGATTGTTTTGTTAACTTTTTGTGTGCTGGTTCTATATTTCTTGCATAAGCGAGGTTTTGTACGCGAATGTGACTTTCACAATTATGAGGGAGTTATCTCAATTGCCAACCTAGGCTATTGGGGATTAGGTCGCATTTGCGAAGAAAGTATCACTTTTTCAAAGCCTTCAGAGTTTGCATTTGCGAACTCCCTATTGCATTTGTGATGAAGGTTGGATTGTTCCATGTTTCGCTTTTGCGAGTTTGCAGTTGCAAATCCAGTGTCACAAATGCAATATCTGCAACCTGCTAAAAGCTGGGTATTCCGAATCTTAGCTTCATTTTATCATATTTTGAACCTTAGGCCCGAGAGGGCGATTTTGAGAGAGGATTTTCATATGAAATCATTGGGTAAGTGTTTCTAATTAGTTTTCAACTATAATAAGTGTACGAGGCCTTAAATAAGTATTAATGTGATCGTTATCAATTGGTTATGATAATAAGTGTACAAGGCATACCATAAGTGATTTGGTGTCCAAAAAGAGACCTAAGTTTAAGACAAGTTGGAAAATTAAATGATAGACTAAAATTCCAAATATGTATGCACAATACCAAACTTTGGACGAGCATACCTACAAATATATATGGTGTTAGGTGATGCACAACCTATCAAATGAAATATCTTCGAGTCTGGTTTCTAACGCTTCAAACCATTTGTTATTTGGATATTCTTGTAATATGTTATGATCAAATTACAAAAATCAGAGCACCCAGCTATATTGGCGGACAATGAAGCGAGACTCGCTTCATCGGACCGGATGCGGATCCTGCCTTTCCTTGAAGATGATGGACAACAAAGTGAGGCTGACTTCGGCAGACTGGGTGCGCCCCAGCTAAGGCCTTTTTAAGAAAATTTTGGGGTCCACTTCCCCTATTTTTTTTGGAAAAATATTAGGATTTTCCTCCACTCTCTCAAGACCTCCAACTCATCCCATCTTTAAGGTAAGAAATCCCCATTATCTTTGTGTGAATTCCATCATTATCACACTAATATTGATGAAATCTACACACAAAATACATCGATCTTCAAGAGATTTCTTCAAGAACTCAAAGGAGGGTTCTGAAAGATTTCTTTCAAAAAGGTAATGTCTTCACACTCTAATTGATTCTAGCATTATATTAATGATAATAGACTCTAGTTCATGAGATATGAGTTGATAGGTTTTATAGAAAAGCATGGACGGTTATATGTTTGGGTTGTTGATTGTTCATTATTGGTTAATGTTGTTATTTAACTTATAGGTGATAAATAATGGTATTCATTATAGCAATTTGAGGTTTTACAATTTATCTAGGAGCAAGAGAGTGGATCTTTGGGTGAAGAATCACCATTAATGAGGGCTATGAGGCTTTATACTCACCGAGTATTTGATAAAATGCCTATGTGACCAAAATATGAGTATGATTGCTAATATGGAATCCTTTTTACTTGTATTAATATAGATTAAAATTGAAAGGGTTGAAGAATGTTGTATTATGCTCAAGAGCGGGAAATTAAGGTATGTGAGGCTAAATTTCTATGTTTGGGAATGTTGATGATTATACCTACACTATGTTTCTTTTACGACGTTACTGATTGCCTCAGAAATATAGTTTTGCATAGTTCCTTGAATAGTTGCCTCAGAAAATGCCTATGTGACCAAAATATGAGTATGATTGCTAATATGGAATCCTTTTTACTTGTATTAATATAGATTAAAATTGAAAGGGTTGAAGAATGTTGTATTATGCTCAAGAGCGGGAAATTAAGGTATGTGAGGCTAAATTTCTATGTTTGGGAATGTTAATGATTATACCTACACTATGTTTCTTTTACGACGTTACTGATTGCCTCAGAAATATAGTTTTGCATAGTTCCTTGAATAGTTGTAGATCTTCTATTCTCTAGCTTCATAACTCGTTCATGACTTTCATTCTGAATGTTGTGAGCTCAATGCATATTCAATATAGAATTGGGTTTTATGCCCCTCGAGTCTTAGTATAGATAACTCAGTTTGCCATTAACAATTGAAGTTTCAGTGTTCATAATAAGTTCAAGAATATATATCTCAGTCTAGTCCTATTCAGTATTCTAGTATTATGTAACTCAGAGTGATCCAGTATCAAGTAACTCAGTGTGATTCAGTATTTCACTATCATGTATTGATGTATGATTCTTAGTTTTTGATTTTAAATCCCTGAATGTTGAACACCTGTATTTGGGCCTGAGGCCACAGTTAATGCTTTATGCATCTTTGGGCCTGAGGATGTAGTTTTATGCATCTTTCGGCTTAAGGCTGGAGTTTATGCTTTATGCATCTTTGGATCTTAGGCCGCAGTTATGTATACGTTTTGGGCCCGAGGCAGCAATTGTGCACATATATATTGGACATGAGGCCGTAGTTTAATATTCTGATAAACATGTTGTTGATCATTTAGAAGAGGGAGTATTCATATCCTTACTTCCTTTGCTCAGTTTAATTATTATTTATCATTTCAGTTATAAGTTATCATTTCAGTTAATTGTTATCACTTCAGTTATAAGTTACCAGTTACCAGTTACCATATCAGCTTTAGTTTCAATAGTGATTTTTAGATGCCAATTATGAATTCTCAGTTATCAGCTTAGTTTAAGTTTCAGCATTTACAATTTTTTCTTTCAGTTGCTTTACATGCCAGTGCAATTCAAATGTATTGACGTCATTTTTGCCTGTGCATGCATCTCAAGATGCAGGTAATAATTTACAGGTTGACGATTTAGGGCACTAGGATTCTCATACCAGCTAATTGATGATCCCCAGTTCTTTCGGGTCATTATCATTACCTTATAGTCTTTAGTACTTTCAAAAAAGTGTCACGACTCGGATTTCCCACCCTAGGGAGTCGTGATGGCGCCTATTATTAGGAGATAGGCAAGAAATTTATTAACTACCTCTTTTTGCAGCCATCAATAAATTTTATAAAAAAAATGATACATTTAATTGATAGAAACGAAAGTCTCAAATGGAAATAACTGAAAGGAAATGTGGAATCCCAATACAAAACTCTACCCAAGATTTGGCGTCACAACACTCACGAACTTCTAAGATTACTACATACAATAGACTGAAAGAAGTCATATTTTGTCGTCCAGGTAAAATGATAACAAACTGAAATAAAGATAGAGGATACTCTGGGCCTACAGACATCAACAAGGTTACCTCGGTGTCTCTGGTATGGATGTCTACTCCCAATCTACTGCTGCTGCTCAAAAGATGCTCCGGTATCTACACATGAGTGTAGAGTGTAGCATCAGAACAACCGATTCCATGTGCTAGTATGTACCTGGCCTATCCCCGGCGAAGTAGTGACGAGGTTGGACCAAACCCCGATGCACCAATACAATTACATAATATATGGTGAAGGAGACAACAGGAAATATCAAGTAAAAAATTGGGGAGGGGAAACATGTTATGGGGATAGCAAAACTAACAAAATTCTAAGGACTGACAAAGAACCCACTATAAAACTACTAACACGAACAAGTATATACAAAACAACTTTCATTTAAATACTCATCTCGTTGCAGGCGTTCAACCCGATCCCATTTCTACATATCTCCTAGTAGGCGTACACCCGCTCCCATTTTAATCAATGTCTTTTTGTAGGTGTACCACCTGATCCCATTTTAAACAATATCTTGTTGTAGGCGTACCACCTGATCCCATTTGATCAACATCTTGTGGTAGGCATACCACCCGATCCCATTTTATCATAATCTTGTGGTAGGCATACCACCCGATCCCATTTTAATCAATATCTTGTGGTAGGCGTACCACTCGCTCCCATTTTAATCAATATCTTGTGGTAGGCGTACCACCCGATCCCATTTCATCAATATCTTGTGGTATGCATGCAACCCGATCCCATTTAATCAATATCTTGTGGTAGGCGTACCACCCGATCTTATGTCATCATAATCTTGTGGTAGGCATACCACCCGATCCCATTTTATCAATATTTTGTGGTAGGCGTACCACCCGATCCCATTTCTTCCAACACAATACACAAAATAATCCCGGCAAGGGAGCAAGACAGTGTAACAACTTTTCGGCAAGGGAATAAAATAACAACATTTCAATTGTCCCGGCAAGGGAGAGTCAACTATAACCAATTCTATTCAATTTCTTTTCGGCACAACTAAAACCAATACTAGTATCAAAGATTATCAATCAAGGCTTTTATAGGATCAATTAAGAATTCACAACTATCAATTTAAGATCCACGGTCATGCTCGACACCGACATATGGGTACTCATCACCATGCCCATACATCGTACACAACACAAACATGTAGCAAATATGACTCAACTCCTAATCCCTCAAGCTAGGGTTAAGCCGAACACTTACCTCGATGTTTCAAACTCAATTCAAACCTCAAGCATGGCTTTACCCCTTGATTCCACCAACAAACCACTCAAATCTAGTCACATACCACTTTATTACATCAATAAATGCTAAGTGAAAAAATCTGAATGCTTAAAAAATGGGTTTCCAAAAGTTCTGCCCAAAAATTCCAAAAATGCCCCCGGACCCACATGGTCAAAACCCGAGGTTAAAACCAAAACTCGATTACCCATACCCCATGAACTCAAATATATGATTCATTTTGGAATAGGACCTCGAATTGAGGTCTTAAACCCGCAATTTTAGAAAACCTAGGTTCTACTAGAAATTCCCAAATTTCCCCATTAAAATCTTTGATTTGAAGTTGAAATCATGTTAAAAGATGTTAAGGGGTGAAGAAAAATTGTTTAGAAATCACTTACCAAATATTTTGAATAAGAAGAATTGCTTTGAAAGTTGCCTCTTATGTTTGGTTTTTTGAAAACTGAGAAATAACTGAAAATCCCGTGTATTATACTCTCAGATGCGCCTAGCATGTACCGCGCAAAAAGGACTGTGGCTGCGCTGGTGGGATGAAGACTTGCTGGCTCTCCAAAGCTTTCCACGCGGACTGCACAAACACGACCACGGCCGCGCGGCTTCCACCGCGGACCGCGCTGAGGCGGTTGCGGCCGCACTGGTGGAATGAAGGTCGCTGGTTCTCTGGAGATTGCAGCGCAGGCTGCGCGAGGACAACCGCGGCCTCGCGGCTTTCACCGCGGGCCGCGCTGGAGCCTGCAGCTTTTTCCCTGTCCTGAAATATCTGGTGTTTTTAAGTCTAAGACCTCTTGGAGCCTACTCGAAACTCACCTGAGGCCTCGGGGCTCCAAAGCAAACATACATACCACTTCAAAAACATCATGCGGACTAACTCGTGCGATCAAATTGCCAAAATAACATCATATGCATAAAATCAAGCCCCAAAGCTTAAGATTTCTTTCAATTATTTCATAAAACATAATTTTTCCATCTTAAGTCCGAAATACGTCAAATGAGGTCCGTTTTCAACCAAACTTTACAGAAAGTGCTCAGATCACATATGAGACTTGTATCGGGCGTCAGAACCAAAATACGAGGCCGATACTACAATCTTTTAATCAATTTTATTTTCTAATTTCTTTAGTTATTTTCAGAAAAAAATTTCACATAAAATTCATTTATCGGACTTGGGACCACGCAATTCAATTCGGGGCACACGCCGAAGTCCCATATTTTTCTACGGACCCTCGGACCGTCAAATCATGGGTCTAGGTCCGTTTATCCAAAATGTTGACCTAAGTCAATATTAATCATATTAATGTCAAAATTCATCATTTTTCACACAGAGTTCATATTTAAGCTTTCTGGTTACGCGCCTAGACTGTGCGCGCAAATCGAGACAACCCTATATGAGGTTTTTCAAGGCCTCAAAGACACGGAATGAGTAAAATCACAAGTGATGACCCTTTGGGTCGTCGCGTTCTCCACCTCTAAAACAATTGTTCGTCCTCGAAATGACAAAAGAAAGAAGTACCTGAGGCGAGAAATAGATAAGGATAACGGCTCCGCATATCAAACTCAGACTCCCAGGTTGATTCTTCAGGAGGAAAACCTCTCCACTGGACACGCTCAGAAGGAAAACTCTTCTACCTCAACTATCAAACCTGCCGGTCTAAAATAGCCACCGGCTCCTCCTCAGTAAATAGGCCCTTGTCCAACTGAACACTGCTGAAATCCAACACGTGGGATGGATCGCCGAGATACTTCCGTAGCTTAGAAACATGAAACACTGGATGCACGACTGACAAGCTAGGCGGCAGGGCAAGTCTATAAGCCACCTCTCCCAAACGATCGAGAATCTCAAATGGACCAATGAACTTAGGTCTAAGCTTTCCCTTCGTCCTAAATATCAGTACGCTCTTCATAGGCGACATTCGGAGCAATACTCTCTCTCCAACCATGAAAGACACATCTCGAACCTTGCGATCTGCAAAAATATAGTGTCTGGACTGAGCTGTCCAAAGCCTATCCTAAATGATCTTGACCTTATCCAAGCCCTCCTAAACTAACTCTATACCCAAGAACCGAGCCTCTCCCGGCTCGAACCATTCGACTGGAGACTGACATCGCCTACCATACAACGCCTCATAAGGAGCCATCAAAATGCTGGACTGGCAGGTGTTATGGTAGGCAAACTCCGCTAGTGGTAAGAACTGATCCCACGAGCCTCCAAAATAAATAACATAGGCTCAAAGCATATCCTCGAATATCTGAATGGTTAGCTCGGACTGCCCGTCCCATTGAAGATGAAATGCTTTGCTCAACTCAACATGGGTGCCCAACTTTCGCTAAACGGCTCTTAGAAGCGAGTGGTAAACTGCATACCCCGGTCTGAGACGATGGATACCGAAACCCCATGAAGGCGTACAATATCTCTGATATAGACCTCAGATAACCTCTCAGATGAATAAGAGTCTGCCACAGGAACAAAATGTGCTGACTTTGTCATCCTATCAGTAATGACCCAAACCGCATCAAACTTCTTTTGGGTCAACAGGAGTCCAGCAACAAAATCCATAGTAATCCTCTCCCACTTCCAATCGAGAGGCTCAATCCTCTGAAATAGTCCACCAGGCCTCTGATGCTCATACTTAACCTGCAGACAGTTCAAACATCGAGCCACGTATGCAACAATATCTTTCTTCATTCTGCACCACCAATAGTGTTGCCTCTTATCTTGATACATCTTCGCGGCGCCAGGGTGAATAGAATACCGAGAACTGTGGGCCTCCGCTAAGATCAAATCTCGAATCCCACCAATATTTGGCACACAAACTCGCCCCGAAATCTTAAGGCACCTTCTTCTCCTAAGGTCGCCTACTTGGTACCTCCACGATGTACCGGTGACTCTCACGACACGCAAATGGGGATCATAAAACTGCCGCTCACGGATGCGCTCCAACAATAGAGAACGAGCAACCATGCAAGCTAACACTTGCCTAGGCATAGAATATCCAATCTCATGAATCGATTGGCCAAGACCTGAACATCCAAAGCAAATGGTCTTTGGCTGACTAGAATAGAAGCAAGACTACCCATGCTGGCTGACGTCCTACTCAACGCATCAGCCACTATATTGGCCTTCCACAGGTGATATAAGATAGTAACATCATAATCTTTCAACAACTCAAACGACCTCCCCTGCCTTAGATTTAACTCCTTCTGCTTGAATAGATATTGAAGACTCTTGGTATCAGTGTACACCTCACATGTCACACCATACAGATAATGCATCCAAATCTTCAATGCATGAACAATGGCTGCCAACTCTAGATCATGAACCGGATAATTCTTCTCGTGGATCTTCAACTGCCTCGAAGCATATGTAATGACTCTACCATCCTGCATCAATACTGCACCAAGCCCAATAGGGGAAGCATCAGAATAAACTGTATAAAGCCATGAACTTGTGGGCAAAATCAATACCGGGGCTATAGTCAGAGTTGTCTTGAGCTTCTAAAGGCTTGTCTTACACTCAACTGACCATCTGAACTGAGCACCCTTCTGGGTTAACCTGGTCATCGGGACTGCAATCGACGAGAACCCTTTCACGAACCGATGATTGTAGCCTGCTAAGCCCAAGAAACTCCAAATCTCTATAGCTAAAGCTGGTCGAGGCCAGTTCTTGACTACCTCAATCATCTTTGGACCCACCTGAATGCCCTCTGCCGAAAAAATGTGACCCATATATGCAATCGAACTCAACCAGAACTCACACTTCAAGAACTTAGCATATAACTAGCTATCCTTCAGAGTCTGAAGAACCGCTCTGAGGTGTTGCTCGTGCTCCTCATGGCTGCGGGAGTACACAAAAATATCATCAATAAAGACTATCATAAACATATCTAAATATGGCCTGAACACTCGGTTCATCAACTCCATGAATGCTATTGGGGCATTGGTCAGCCTAAATGACATGACCAAGAACTCATAATGCCCATATCGAGTGCGGAAAGCTGTCTTAGGGACATCAGATGCCCTAATCCTCAACTGGTGGTAGCTAGATCTCAAGTCAATCTTTGAAAAAACCCTGGCACCCTGAAGCTGGTCGAACAAATAATCAATCCTCGACAATTGTACTTATTCTTAATCGTTACCTTGTTCTATTTCTGGTAATCTATGCATATCCTCATCAATACGTCCTCTTTTTGATGAATAACATCAACACGCCCCACGATGAAACGCTAGGTCTAATGAAATCTTTTTCCAGCAAATCCTGCAACTGGTCCTTTCCTTCAGTTTTGGCGGGGCCATACGACATGGCGGGATAGAAATGGGCTGAGTTCCCGGAGCCATATCAATGCAGAATTCAGTATCCTTATCGGGTGGCATGTCCGGCAGTCTGAAGGGAAAACGTCAGGAAACTCCTGAACAATGGGAACAAAATTAATAGAAGGGACCTCATTACTAGAATCATAGACATAAGCCAAATAAGAAAAACACCCCTTCTCGACCACACTTCGAGCCTTTACACATGAGGTAACACTGCGAGTGGAAAGACCAGGAGTCCATCTCCACTCTAAATGGGGCAAATCTATTAATGCTAAGGTCACGTTCTTTGCATGGAAATCCAAGATAGCATGATACAGGGACAAACAATCCATCCCTAATATGAAATCAAAGTCGACCATGTCTAAAAGTAATAAATCGACACGGGTCTCAATACCTTCAAACACTACAACACAGGAATGATGAACTCGGTTGACCACTGTAGAATCACCCACCGAGGTAGATACATAACAGGAATACCCAAGCATTACTAGGCATGACAAAGCATGGTGCAAAATAGGACGACACATACGAATACATTGACCTAGGGTAAAATAGCACTGAGGCATCTCTATCACATACCAGATTAGTACATGTAATTACTGTACCTAAAGACTCAGCCTCTGGCTTGGCCAGAAAAGCATAACACCGGGCCTGGGCCCCACATCCCTGAACCACATCTCTAGAAGGGCGGGCTACTGGCTGGCCTCCACCCCTGGCGGCCTGAGCTCCACATCTGTGACCTCTACCCCCACCTCTAACACTTCTACCCCCCCAGCCGGCTGGCCAGGCTGTGGAGCATCGGCTACTTGTACCATGGCACAGGAACCCTGCTGTGATGAAATACTCAAAGCTCGAGGACAATACCTAGCAATGTGCCTCGTGGTGCCACAAGTAAAACAAGATCTTGGTTGCTAGGACTGGTGACCCTGGAAACTCTAAAGCGGTGGTGAACTGATCGGTGCTGATGGCGCACCATAAGGTTGCTGATATGAATGATGCGGCTGAGAACCACAACCACCTGAAGTACCCTAAGAAACCTGAAGTGCTGACTGGCAGGGTCTAGGAGGATGACCCCTATCGTGTGAATCTCAGCCTCCAGATGAGGCACCCCTAAATCGGCCTAACTGATGGGGTCTCTTGTCTACTCTATGACCACCCCTCTGTGGCAATACCATCTCAATCCTCTGGGCTACGTTGGCCACCTCCTGAAAAGTGATTTCACTCCCCGCCTCTCTTGCCGTCTAGAGACGAATAGGCTGGATGAGTCCATCAATAAACCGTCTCACTCTCTCCCTCTCAGTGGGGAGTATGACAATGACATGGAGAGCAAACTCAATAAACCTAGTCTCGTACTGGGTAACTGATATGGACCCCTGATGGAGACGCTCGAACTGCCTCCAATAGGCCTCACGCTATGTGATAGGGAGAAACTTTTCCAGAAATGTGTGTGTGAACTGCTCCCAGGTCAAGGCCGGAGACCCTATTGGTCTAGGTATACAGAAATTTTGGCATATCCAGATAGGTGAAATGCAGCAAAATCCACTTCATTGGACTCAACAATACCCATGTTCCGAAGAACCTCGTGGCAACTGTCCAAATAATCCTGAGGGTCCTCGGTGGGTGCACAGCTGAAGGTAGTAGTGAAGAGCTTGGTGAACCTATACAACCTTCACAAAGCATCTGCGATCATGGACGCTCCACCGCCAGTCTGAACAACCACTCCTGACTGAACTTCCATAGCTGGCTGAACCACGGGAATCTGAACCTGGGGAGCTACCTACTCCGGAGTACGAGTATCAGGAGTCTAGATTCCTCCTCCTGCCTAAGAGATGGCTGGTGCTACATAAAGAAACTCTACTAGAGTGAAGCTCTCCATAAGGCCTACCAATTTGACAAAAGAGTCCTGAAGAACTGGGGTGTCAATGAAACCCTCTAGGATCTGAGCTGAGCCCACTGAAACTGCTGGAGCTGGGGCCAAAACCTCCTCGTCGAAATCCACCTGGGGATACGCCATTGGTGCTGCTGCTCGGGGCTGGGCTCTGCCCCTACCTCGGCATCTGCGAAGAACAGAGCAGAAAGACAATCAGCATTTGAGAAACAGAACCACACGACAAGAAGGAATAAGTGTAAAATTTTCCTAACTCGATAGCCTCTGGAGGATAAATACAGACGTCTCCGTACCGATCCCTCAGACTCTACCAAGTTTGTTCGTGAGTTGTGAGACCTAGGTAACCTAGTGCTCTGATACTAACTTGTCACGACCCGGATTTCCAACCCACAGGAGTCGTAAAGGCAGCTACAATTAGGAGCTAGGCAAGCCATTTATTAACTACCTATTTTAGCAACCATCAATAAATTTTATAAAAAAAAACAAAACATTTAGTTGAGAGAAATGAAAGTCTCAAATGGAAATAATTGGAAGGAAATGCGAATCCTAATGCGATACTCTACCCAAGATTTGGCGTCACAATACTCATGAACTTCTAAGATTACTACATACAATAGACAGAAAGAAGTCATAATCTGTTTGTCCCGGTACAAGGATAACAAATTGAAATAAATATAGACAAGACTCTGGGCTTGCGGACGTTAGCAAGGCTACCTTGGTGTCTCTGGTTTTGAGGTCTACTTCCAATCTACTGTTGCTGCTCTAAAGTTGCTCCGGTATCTGCACATGAGTGTATAGAGTGTAACATCAGCACAACCGACCCCATGTGCTGGTAAGTGCCTGGACTAACCCCGAGAAAGTAATGACGAGGCTAGGTCCACACCCCAGATGAACCTGTACAATTACATAATATATGGTGAAGGAGACAGTAGGAAATATCAAGTAAAACTGGGGAGGGGAAACATGCTCTGGGATAGGAAAATGAACAACATTCTCAGAACTAACAAAGAACCCACTATAAGACTACTAACATGAACAAGTATATATAAAACAACTTTCATTTAAATAATCATCTCGTAGCAAGTGTGCATCCCGATCCCATTTCTCAATATCTCGTGCTAGGAGTACCACCCGCTCCCATTTGGATCAATGTCTTGTGATAGGCGTACCACCCAATCCTATTTAATCATAATCTTGTGGTAGCCGTAACACCCAATCCTATTTCATCAATATCTTATGGTAGGCGTACCACCCAATCCCATTTTAATCAATATCTTGTGGTAGGCGTACCACCCGCTCCCATTTCAATCAATATCTTGTGGTACGCATACCACCCGATCCCATTTTATTAACATCTTGTGGTAGACGTACCACCCGATCCCATTTCATCATAATCTTGTGGTAGGCATACCACCTGATCCCATTTTAATCAATATCTTGTGGTAGGTGTACCACCCGCTCCCATTTAATCAATATCTTGTGGTAGGCGTACCACCCTATCCCATTTCATCAATATCTTGTGGTAGGCTTACCACCCGATACCATTTCTTCATAATCTTGTGGTAGGCGTACCACCCAATCCCATTTCATCAATATCTTATGGTAGGCATACCACCAGGTCCCATTTCATCCAACACAATACACAAAATAATCCCGACAAGGGTGCAAGACAATGTAATAGCTTCCCAGCTAGGGAATACAATAATAATAATTCAAATGTCCTGGCAAGGGAGAGTCAGCTATAACCAATTTTATTCAATTTCTTTTCGGCACAGCTAAAACCAATACTAGTATCAAGGATTATCAATCAAGGCTTTTATAGGATCAATTAAGAATTCACAACTATCAATTTAAGAGCCACGGTCATGCTCGACACCGACATATGGGAACTTTTCCCCATGCACATATGTCGTACAAAACACAAACACGTAGAAAATACAACTCAACTCCTAAACCCTCAAGCTAGGGTTAAACCGTACACTTACCTCGATGTTTCAAACTCAATTCAAACCTCAAGTATGGCTTTACCCCTTGCTTCCACCAACAAACCGCTCGAATCTAGTCACAAATCACTTTATTACATTAATAAATGCTAAGTGAAACAATTTTAATGCATAAAAAATGGGTTTCAAAAACTTCTGTCTGAAAATTCAAAAAATGCCTCCGATCTACATGGTCAAAACCCGATTACACATTTCCCCTTGAACTCAAATATATGATTCATTTTGGAATCGAACCTCGAATTGAGGTCCAAAACCCCCCATTTTGGAAAACCTAGGTTCTACCCGAAATTCCCTAATTTTCCCAATAAAATCTTTGATTTGAAGTTGAAATCATGTTGAAAGATGATAAAGAGTAAAGAAAAATTGTTTATAAATCACTCACCAAACGTTTTGAAGAAGAAGAATTGCTTGGAAAATCGCCTCTTATGTTTTGGGTTTTTGAAAAGTGACAAAGAACTGAAAATCCCGTGTATTATACTCTCAGACGCGCCCAACGCGGACTGCACAAAAAGGACTGCGGCCGCAGTGGTGGGATAAAGACTTGCTGGCTCTCTGAAGCTTACCACGCGGACCGCACAAACACAACTGCGGCTGCGGCTTCCACTGCGGACTGTGCTAAGGCGCCCGCGGCCACGCTAGTGGAATGAAGGTTGTTGGTTCTCTAGAGATTACAATGCAGGTAGCACGAGGACGACCTCGTCCGCGCGAAGACGATCGCAACCGTGTGGCTTCCACCGCGGTCCGTGCTAAGCCAGACGTGGCCGCGCTATGCCGGACGCGGCCGCGCTAAGCTGGACACGGCCGCGCTGGAGCCTGCAGCTTTTTCCCTGTCCAATAATATCTTGTGTTTTTAAGTCTAAGACCTCTTGGAACCTTCTTGAAACTCACCCGAGCCCTCGGGGCTCCAAACCAAATATACACACCACTTCAAAAATATCATACGGACTAACTCGTGCAATCAAATTACAAAAATAACATCATATACATAGAATCAAGCCCTAAGGCTTAAGATTTCTTTCAATTCTTTCATGAAACACAAAATTTTCATCTTAAGTCTGAAATACGTCAAATGACGTTTGGTTTTCAACCAAACATTACCGAAAGTGCTTAAATCACATATGAGACTTGTACAGGGCGTCGAAACCAAAATACGAGCCTGATACCACAGTCTTTTAATCAATTTTCTTTTCCAATTTCTTTAGTTATTTTTAGGAAATAATTTCACATAAAAATTCATTTCTCGAACTTGGGACCATAGAATTCGATTCTGGGCACACGCCCAAGTCTCATATTTTCCTACGGACCCTCCGGGACCGTCAAATTATGTGTCTGGGTCCGTATATCCAAAATATTTACCGAAGTCAATATTAATCATATTAATATCAAAATTCATTATTTTTCACATAGAATTCATATTTAAGCTTTCCGGTTACGTGCCTAGACCGTGCGTGCAAATCGAGACAACCCTAAATGAGGTTTTTCAACACCTCAAAGACACAAAATGAGTAAAAACACAGGTGATGACCCTTTGGGTCGTCGCAAAAAGTCAGTATTTTCAGTGCTTTATTAGAGGCTTCATATACTAGAGTAACGGTTAGACAGAGTCACGCTCTTTTACATTAAGTAATGATGGATACAGACATGTTTCAAACTTGTATTAGTGTTTCCACACTTTGATTTTATCATTCACACTTTCAGTATTTCATCATGTATTAGTTTATCTTCTGTACTTAGTATGTTACGATATTGCATGTTGATTTAGCCAGCCAGTTGGTTCACTCGGTTACATGTAGTCAGACACCGAGTGCCGTGTTATATCTAGTCCTAGGTTCGGGGTGTGACATAGCTTGCTATCATAACACTTGGTTCAAGAGTCCTAGGGAGTATATGAAGCCGTGTCCAGTGGAGTTTTCTTTATATGTGTGTGTCGGGCACTCATATAAGTGGTTAAATACCAAGACCTCCAGATCTGTCTCATTTTTTTATACTCTAGATCGTGCCATGAAACTTAGAGCAATAGGTAATATTCTCTTACTATCGAATTCCATACGTACGAATGCCCAAGCGCCATACAAGAAAATTCTAAGGTTCTAAAAATGGTGATTTGCCTATTGTGGTATTATTATGGAGCACATGTTGGTAACAAATGAGATTTGGGAGGATGTTGAAAGTGGAATGCAATGGATAGTACTACAGATTAGAGCATAACCTTATCAGAAAGTACAAAAGTTGTCATTATTTTGTATGGTTATCAGTTTAACTCAGTTACCGGCTATACAGTCTTTCAGTTAGAAGGTTTATGATTATTCAGTATACCAATTATTTGTTATTCAGTTACCAGATCTCCAATTTTCAGTGTATGCAACTTCTGCTAACTTGGGAGTATACAATGATTCCTACGGGTGCTAAAAGAAAATGTAAGAAGATTTATTATAGCAAAATTGTCACTTGTTTTAGGTGTGAATTAAGGCCCGAGACTCGCCGAATGGTGTATGAAGTGATTTATAAGATGATGATATCTCTAAAGGACACATTTGTGTATGGTAGTATATCCATATGCATTTTACCTCACAGAAAAATTTCATTTTTAATTCTTAGAAATTGAACCGCAAGTAGGATGATGATCATTTAGATGTCAGACCCTATAACGTAGCAGGTTAAGAATTTGACTGCAAATGGCCTAGAATTGGTTAAGTTTTGGGCAAAAAAAAAAGACTAAGGGAAAAATTCCTAGCAGTCAGAAATTTTTGATATTACCATAGATGTATTTTTTATACGACTCATGCGTATGACTAAGAAGACATGATGTACTAAATGAGAATCAATAGCAACTGATATTGAATTTCAGGAAATAATTTTAAGTTGTTCATATTTATTCATAGTAAAACTAGAAAGTACGACCTTAGTAAGTTACTGTAAAAAGTAGGTATTATTGTGAGATAAAGATGCAATAATTTCCCTTAAGTTATGTGGCTAGGTTTTGACCCTGAAGGTTTATAATCTGATATGATTTTGAAGTATATAGAAAGTTAGGGGTTAGATATCCCAATTTTGTTTATAACAGATAAAATTTCCCTAAGTGTGATCCATGTACATAGTTCAAAAAGAATGATAGTGTACGACAAAAGAATATGGTCAGATGATGAGGGAAGTTAGGATAAACCTTATGCTTCACTTTAGTTATTCAAAGCATAAGAAGAAAATATGAAGCTAGCAGGTGGTTAGTGAAATGATAGTAACTTTTGGGTAGATGCAACAAATTAGCAATTTTAGTAGATCTACTAGAGGTATAATTTGATTTACATAGCAAAGTTAACACTAGAGAGTGAATAATGTCACGACCACAGTTCGCCCTCCATGAACATATCGTGACGGGACCTAGTTTCTATAACTAGGTAAGCCTAACAATGTGGAAAATTAAGTAAACTAAAAGACTATAAGAAAACTGCATATAAAAGCCGTTTGGCATGCACGACTCAAAAATGCGAAAGTATGCAATATCACCCCAAAACCCGAAAACTCACGGTAACACAAGCTAACGAAAAGTAATACATGGCTCTAACTCCAGAATATCTAAAGCAAAAGTACGAAAGAAGGATAAACACGATCAATAAAGTAAAGAAGGAGACTCTTCGGTCTGCGGACGCTGCAGATGGACCTCGAAGTCTTCATAGCTCTCCTCTACCTCAAAGATAGTGTGCCTGAGATAAAGTACTTGAATCTGCACATGAAAAACATGCGCATGAGAGGCATGAGTACACCACATCGGTACTCAATAAGTACCAAGCCTAAACTCGGTTGAGTACCGAGCCCTCAGGCTCCGAAACCTACTCAAAAACTCACTTGAGCCCTCGGGCTCCGAAACAAACATACACACAACCTAAAATAACCATCACACAAACTTTTCCGTGCGATCAAATCACCAAAATAACATCATATACATCGAATCAAGCCTCAAAACTCATGATTTCTTCCAAATTTTCATAAAACATCGAATTCCCATTTTAAGTCCGAAACACGTCAAACGACGACCGTTTCAACCAAACTTTACAGAAAGTGCTTAAAACATATATAAGACTTATACTAGGCGCCGGAACCAATATACAGGCCCGATACAATAGTCTTATAATCAAATTTTATTTCCAAAAAAAATTTCATACAAAAATTTATTTCTCAGATTTAAGACCTCGAAATTCGATTTTGGGCATACGACAAGGTCCAATATTTTCCTATGGACCCTCTGGAACCTGCAAATCACAGGTCCGGTTCCTTTGTCCTGAAATGTTGACCTAAATAAAATTTATTCAATTTAATATTAAAAATTAGCATTTTATTTTCTCAAAGAATTCATATCTCAGCTTTTCAGCACGCGCCCGTACTGCGCACACAAATCGAGGCAACTCTAGAGGGGAATTTCAAGGCCTCAAATGTATAGAATGGGTAACAAAATAAGTGATGACCCCTTAGAGTCGTCACCTCCTCCATCACAGAAACAACTGTTCGTCCTCGAAAGGACAAAAGAAAGAAGTACCTGAGTCGGGAAAAAGATAAGGATAACTACTCCGCATATCAGACTCGAACTCCTAGGTCGATGCTTCAGGAGGCTGACCCCTCCACTTGGCACGAACATAGGGGAAATATCCTGGACCTCAACGGACGAACCTTCCGGTATAGAATAGCTACCGGCTCTTCCTAATAAGATAAGACCTTGTCCAACTGGACAACGCTGATATCCAACACGTGGTATAGATCGGCGTAGTACCTCCGGAGCATGGATACATAAAAAACTAGATGCAAGGCCGATAAGCTAGGCAGCAATGCAAGTCTATAAGCCACATGTTCCACTCGATCAAGAATCTCAAGTGGACCAAAGATCCTAGGGCTAAGCTTGCGCTTCTTCCCAAATGTTATCACGCCCTTCATAGGCAATCTCTGAGCAATACCCGCTAACCGACCAGAAATTTTACATCTCAAACCTTGTGATTTGCATAACTCTTCTGCCTAGACTGAGTTGAACGAAGCCTATCCTGAATGATCTTGACCATGTCCAAGGTCTCCTGAAACAAATCTGTACCTAATAATCGAGCCTCTTCCAGCTCGAACCATCCAACTGGAGATCGACATTGTTTACCATATATAGCCTCATAAGGATCATCTGGATGCTTGACTGGTAGCTGTGGTTGTAGGTAAACTCCGCTAACGACAATACCTAATCCCAAGACCCTCCAAACTCATTCACACAGGCACGTAGCATATCCTAAAGAATCTGGATAGTGCGCTCAGACTGTCTGGGGGTGAAATGTTGTGATCAACTCCACTCGAGTACCTAATACTTGCTGCACGCCAATCCAAAACCATGATGTAAATTGAGTACCTCTATCTGAAATAATAGACAATTGAATACCATGCAGACAGATGATCTCCAAGATATAAATCTTTGCCAACCGCTCTGATGAATAAGTGGTACACATAGGAATGAAATGAGCGGACTTGGTCAGCCTATCCACAATAACACAAATGGAATCAAACTTCTTCAAGGTCCGTGGGAGTCCAGATACAAAGTCCCTGGTGATGCGCTCCCATTTCCACTCCGGAACCTTTATCTACTAGAGCAATCCACCCAGTCGCTAGTGCTCATATTTCACCTGCTAGCAGTTGAGGCATCTAGGCACAAACCCAACTATATCTTACTTCATCCACCTCAACCACTAGTGCTGGCCCAAGTCCTGATACATCATCACGACACCCTGATTGATGAAATACCGCGAACTATGGGCCTCTGCTAAAATCGACTCTCCAAGCTCATCAACATTGGGCATACAAATCAGGCCCTACATCTTCACCTAGCATAAGGTCGTGAATAAGGTAGTTCTTCTCATGTATCTTCAATTGTCGGGACACATAAGCAATCACATTACCATCCTGCATCAACACCGCTCTGAGGCCAACTCTCGAGCGTCACAATTGGCAGTATAAGATCCCGAACCGGTAGGAAACATCAAAATTAGGGTTGTGGTCCAAGCTGTCTTTAGCTTCTGAAAGCTCGCCTCACACTCCTCTGTCCTCTGAAATGGGGAACCATTCTAGGTCAATCTAGTCATAAGGGTCGCAATCGATGAAAATCCCTCCAAGAAATGACGATAGTAGCCCTTTAATCCAAGGAAATTGAGAATCTTTGTAGTCGAGTACGGTCTGAGCCAACTCTGCACGACCTCTATCTTCCTCGGATCCACCCAATGCCCTCACTCGACATCACGTGGTCTAAGAATGCCACCGAACTCAACCAAAACTAACACTTTGACAACTTCACATATAGCTTCTTCTATCTCAGGGTTTGAAGCACGATCCTCAAGTGTTGCTCATGGTCTTCTCGACTCCGGCAATGCATCAGCATATCATCAATAAAAACAATAACAAACGAGTCATGATATGGCCTGAACACACTTAGCATCAAATGTGTGGAAGCTGCAAGGGCATTGGTAAGCCCAAATGACATAACAAGGAACTCGTGATGACTATACCAAGTCCTAAAAGCAATCTTCGGGATATCAGGCTCCCGAATCTTCAACTGATGGTAACCTGAGCGCAAGTCAATCTTAGAAAATAGCTATGCGCCCTGAAGGTTGTCAACATATCATCAATACGAGGCAAAGGATAACGGTTCTTCACTGTAACCTTGTTAACTGGCGACAATCAATACACATATGCATAGAACCATCCTTCTTCTTCACAAATAGGACAGGAGCTCCCCACGGTGAAACACTAGGTCGAATAAAACCCTTATCAAGTAATTCCTGCAATTGATCCTTCAACTCCTTCAAATAAGGAGGGGCCATACGATACAAAGGAATGGAAATGGGTTGAGTGCCCGGCAACAGATCAATGCCAAAATCAATGTCTCTATCAGGCAGCATGCCCGGAAGATCAGCCGTAAACACATCGGGATAATCCCGTACCACTGGGACTGAAACAATAAAAGGGGTATCAGCACTGACATCTCTCACATAAGCTAAATATGTGGCACACCCCTTCTCAACCATACATTGGGCATTAAGAAAAGAGATAACTCTGCGGGGAGTGTGATCCAATGTACCACTCCACTCAAAACACGGAATAGCTGACATAGCCAGCGTCACGGTCTTGTTGTGACAATAAAGACTAGAAAAATTGTGTGACAACCAGTCTATGCCTAAAATAATGTCAAAATCAACCATAACGAGTAACAATAAGTCTGCTCTGGTCTCAAACGCATGAATAGTAACCAAAGATAAGCGATAAACGCGGTCCACAATAAGCGAATCCCCTACAAGAGTAGAGACATAAATGGGGGCACTCAAAGAATCTCAAGGTACACCCAAATACTGAGCAAAATAAGAAGACACATAAGAATAAGTAGAGCCTGGATCGAATAGAACCGATGCCTCTTTGTGACAGACCAGTATAATACCTGTAATGACAGAGTCGGAGGCAACAGCGTCGGTACGAGTAGGAATAGCATAATATCTGGCTCGGGCCCTCTCTCGAGGATTCCTCTATCTTCCTGACCTCCTCCCCTAGCCGACTGAACAGATTGGGTAGCAGTTGGAGCTGTGATCATGGCTTGAGAACTCTACTGAGCATGCTGTGGGATGTACTCTACCAAGTGTAGGGCAATCCCTCACCACATGGCAGCTGTCGTAATACTCACACCAAGCTTTCGGAGGGCGTGGTGGCTGTGACTGGCTCGGGCCATATCTGCTGGACTGGCCTCTGAAAGCACCCCACACATGAGGCATGCCAGAAACTGGAGGTGCATAGTAAGGCTCCTGAGGTATAGGTGGAGTTTGAGCACTACTGGCTGCTGGAAGAGCGGAATAAACGGAGCAACCCATATAAAACTTAACATAACTACCTGCTGCTGGAGTATGGGCACAAGAATAGTGACACCGCTTTCGAGACCTCTTGGCCTCCTCTCCCCTCGCTCCTTGGTGAGCATACCCTCAATCCTCCTAGCGATGCTCACTACCTACTAATAAGGAATGTCCACTTTCAACTCTCGAGACATGCTAGATCTGGTGGGTGGGATAAGACCCTCGATGAACCTACAAACTCCCTCACAGACTGTAGCAACCAAGGCCGGTGCATGCCTGGCCAACCTGGTATAGCGGATAGCATACTCTGAAACAGTCATATCACCCTAGAACAAATGCTCATTCTCTACGCACCATGCATCCCTTAGAGTTTGGTGTATCGAGGTCAGTGAGGCAGCCTCGGTCGGACCGTCTATCTCATAAGTGTGCCACCAATCATAGGTGGCTCCCCGAATCTGGAAGGCAGTGAAAGAAGCCCCGCTGGACTCTACTATGCCCATAGCGAGAAGATGCAATGACACTCCTCTAGAAATCCCAAGCAATCATCTAATGCTAATCCACTAAATACAGGGCGATCGTACTTCTTCAACCTCTCAAGTCTCCGTTGCTCGTCCTTTAAAGCACCTGACCCGTCTTTAGGCTTAATTGGCACTGCAGGCAGTGCAGGAACAATCTTAAGAACCTACTCAACCTGCACTCGCTGCTCGAGAGTGAGGACGGCGGGAATCTGTGCTCCTCCCCCGGCCTGGGATGTGGCTGCAGTAAGGGGAAACAACCCTACCTAAGCCAAGGTGGTATATATACTCATGAACTGGGCCAAAGTCTCCTAAACGTCTGGAATAGTAGTGGCAGTAGTGGGCGCGCCAGGAGCTTGTGCTCCGACTAGATCTACTGGTGGTGCCTAGGGAGCAGCTCGCGTAGGTGCTCTGGCTGCACCACGTGCGCGTCCTCGACCTTGGCCCCGGCCTTTGATGGCTATAGTAGGGGGCACGAGTGCCTGATTATCCCGAGTAGCGCGTGTCCTCATCATCTGTGAGAGGATAGAAGACGGAAGTTTAGAATTTGGGATGTCAAAATATCGCACGACAAGGAAATCAAATAAAGTGAAAATTTTCCTAACAGTTACTTATCCTCTCGTAGATAAGTACAGACGTCTCCGTACCGATTAGCGAGACTCTAATAAACCGGCTTGTGTTCTGTGACTCCTATAAACCTAGAGCTTTGATACCAACTTATCACGACCCCAGTTCACCCTCTGTGAACATGTCATGATGGCACCTAGTTCCTATAACTAGGTAAGCCTAACAATGCGGAAAAATGAAGTAAAACTAAACAACTACAAGAAAACTACATATAAATGCCGCTCGGCATATACAATTTGAAAATGCAAAAGTCTTCAATATCATCCCAAAACCTGAAAACTCATGTGAACCAAAGCTAACGAAAAGTAATACATGGCTCTAACTCCAGAATATCTAAAGCAAAAGTACGAAAGAAGGCTAAACAGTACAAATTGATTAAAGAAGAAGACTCTTCGGTCTGCAGACACTGCAGATGTACCTCGAGGTCTCCATAGCTCTCCGTGGTCAAAGATAGTGTGCCTGAGATGAAGTATCTGGATCTGCACATGAAAAACATGCACAAGAGAGGCATGAGTACACCAAATTGGTACTCAGTAAGTTCCAAGCCTAACCTCCATTGGGTAGTGACGAGGAAAGGTCCATGCCCTATTGAGATATAACATAATAACTGATAAGATGAGAAAAAAAAATACTGATAAAGTCTACAACAAGAATCTAATAAACGTATATACGAAAACCGTAACAGAAAGCAAGAACATGACAATACTAGTAGATACTACTCACAACAGGAATAACAACAAGGGATTTCTTGGTATTCCGAGGATCTCTTAGTATCCTCACATATACACGAGGGATCTCTTGGTATCCTCACCATATACACGAGGGATCTCTTGGTATCGTGACCGTATACGCGAGGGATCTCTTAGTATCCCGAGGATCTCTTGGTATCCTCACCATATACAAGAGGGATTTCTTGGTATCCTCACCATATACACGAGGGATCATTTGGTATCCCGAGGGTCTCTTAGTATCCTCACCATATACACGAGGGATCTCTTGGTATCCCGAGAATCTATTGGTACCCTAACCATATACACTAGGGATCTCTTGGTATCCTCACCATATACAAGAGGGATCTCTTGGTATCCTCAAAACATACAATTTCATACGCAAGATCTCTTGGTATCCCGAACCCTCAGTCCAGAACATATCATGTGCAGGGGGATCTCCGGGCATGCCATCTCGTAGTCCCAATTTTAAAAAAAACGCATAATAATAGCCCAAACATTAGGATAGATACTAATCTCATGACGAGAAATAGAAAACCCTATCCAAACATACTAGAGAGAGTACAAACAAGACAATATAAGCAGTTAGACAAGTAAGTCAAATAAATGTGCTTCTCTAAACTAGCATAGAAAAAACTTGCAATTTAAAATAAATAGGTAAGCAAGAAAAATCAATTTAGATACTTCAAGTCAAAATGGATTTCCAACAATTAGGTACACGCTCGTCACCTCACATACGAGGCATTCAAATACTAAATATCATGTACTAAGGGGAAGAAGTGCCCCACACAAGGTTAGACAAGCAACTTACGTCAAACTGACTCTAAAATCAACTCGAAACCACAATTTTGCCATGAGCATCCGACTCTAAATGGCCCAGATCTATCCATTTCAATTACACCTTGCAAATAACATCTCAAGCAACTAATTCTACTATTTAATTTAAAGCTAAGATGCAAATTTAGGCAAAATGAGCAAAATGTCCCTCAGGCCAACATGGTCAAAACCTGAGGTTTTCCACCAAGACCCGGTTACTCATTCCCCTACAAGCCAAAATATATATATATTTTTTAAATCGGACCTTAAATGGAAGTCAAATCCCCTAATTTTAGCAAAACCTAGGTTCTATCCAACATACCCAAATTTCCCCATTAATATCTTTGACTTGAAGTTGAAATTATGTTAAAAGATGTTAAGGAGTGAAGAAAATAAGTTATAAAAATCACTTACTAATCGTTTTGAAGAAGAAGGATTGCTTGGAAAATCGCCTCTTATGTATTAGGATTTGGACAAGTGAAAAATAACTGAAATTCCCGTGTATTTATATCCTCTGGAGTCCCCAGCGCGGACCGTGCAAAAAGGGCCGCGGCTGCGCTGACCTAACGGAAGGCCTGCGGGTTCTTGTCCTACGTTGACCGCGCAAAGCCGATCGCGACCGCACGGTACCCTCCACGGATCGTGCAAAGGAGACCGCAGCTGTCCTGGCCCCTCCGCAGCCGCACGCGATTTCTCGCAGCAGGTTGGAGGGTTCATAGTCTGTAACATTTTCCTGAACCTGCAACAGCTGATATTTTAAATCTAATGTATCCCGAAACCTACTCAAAAACTCACCCAATCCCTCGGGCTCCGAACCAAACATACTCACAACCTAAAAAAAACATCCTACAGACTTATCCGTATGATCAAATCTCCAAAATAACATTATAAACATCGACTCAAATCCAAATTTTGTGAAACATCGAATCCCATTTTAAGTCTAAAAAACGTCAAACGATGTTCATTTTCAAGCACACTTCACAGAAAGTTCTTAAAACACATATAATACTTATAATAGGCGCCAGAACCAAAATATGAGCCCGATACCATAGTCTTCTAATTAAATTTCATTTTCAATTACCTTAATTATTTCCAAAAAATAATTTCACAAAAAAATTCATTTCTCGGACTTGGTACCTCAGAATTCGATTCCAGGCATATGCCCAAGTCCTATATTTTCCTAAGGACCCTTTAGGACCGGCAAATCATGGGTCCGAGTCCTTATTCTTGATATATTGACCAAAGTCAAATTTATTCAATTTAATATAAAACATTAGCCTTTTTTCTCACAGAATTCATATCTCAACTTTCCGACAATGCGCCCAGACTGCGCCACGCAAATCGAGGCAACCCTAGAGGGGGTTTTCAAGGCCTTGGAAGTACATAATAGGTAAGAAAATAAGTGATGACCCCTTTGGGTCGTCAAAGCTAACAATTGAAACACCGAATACATGTTAGAACCCGAAGAGTTTAAGTTAAACCTGAAGTACAGTGGCAGTGGAAAAAAATCAACTAACAATGGAAGAGAAAACTATAGAAGAGTAGCATTTAAGGATTATTAAAATGTTGTTTCTCTAAGATTGATAGTATGAGTATAGTTAAATTATTAAGATTGTGTATGACAGTTGTGAATACATTAGCTTTCTGTAATGTGAATAATTTAGTTTTTTCCACCTCAAAAGTAAGTTGGAAGAGGAGTCGTCATTGATGTAGAGTGCAAAGAATTGCAAGAAGTGAAAAGTTATTTGGGTCCCAACAAAAAAAGAATACGCAAGTATAAGACCTTTGGTCTAAGGGATTATGTGAATATTTTCAGTAAGTCCGGCTAGAGATTAGGAACCTGAATAGTTAGCATGGGATAGGTAAAATAAAATCGCTTCGATAATGAGGGAAAATTATATAATTACCACAAGGAATATGTCTAGCATGTGTGAGAAACATATAGTGAGTAGAATGATCACCGAGCTTAGTTATTGATGATAAAGTGATCACAGAAAAGCCATAAAATCATGCCTATAAGTTTTTTATTGAAGTTATTAAAAGATATTCAAGTGTGGGAAGTGTAGTTCATAGAAGAGGTAGACAAGAGAACCATATTGAAAGAAGTTCACTACTTAGCCAAGGTAAAAGTTCGACTTTCGGCATCAAAGATAGTGGAGTTATCGTCAAGAACATGAACTGTTCCTCCTTTGTAGCCGAAGTGAAGGAGAAATAGTTTTGTCACGACGCCAACCTCTGTCGTGATGGCGCCCGACACACTGCTAGGAAACCCTGACCAAATTAATGACCTCAACCATTTTTATAAAGTTGATGAATTAATTAACAGATATTAGTTACTAAATCATCATACTGAAATCATGAAATAGAGTTAAAACATGCAAAAATCCCAAATACCAATACTACTACACAGCCCGAAGAATCCGGTGTCACAAGTTTGAGCCTCTAATACATGAGTATTAACCTACTACATATTGTTCTAAAGAAAAGCGTAAATGAATCAATAAGATAGAAGGGAAAATCAGTATTACAGACGTCATGCAGCTACCTTGATACTCCCGGATAAGCTGTTTGGTAGAAAAGTCCCCACTCAGCCTCAGATGCACCTAGATCTGCACACAAAGTGCAGGGAGTAATATGAGTACTCCGGCCCAGTGAGGAATAAACATAAATAAAGACTGAGAATAAGAAATCATGAATAGTCAGAAAGTAATTATATAAATACAACAATATAAACCAAGTAGTATAAAGTTCGTAAACCAATGAAAACAATAAAGGAAATATTGCAACATATAAGTAAGTAAATAATAGTCAAAAATAAAATGCAACACATAGACCAGTACTCTCTAGTACCCGCTGCGGGGTGCAGCCCGCTCCATTCATTTATCATCGACGGCGCTCACAGGGGGTGTGCAGACTCCGGGAGGGGGCCCTTACGGCCCAAGCATAATATAAGCCATCTCGTGGCATCAGCTAAGCTCTCAGCCTCATATCAATATCAATATATACACGATGCGGGACGCAGCCCGATTCCATACTCAGTCCAGAATCACATATGCCCCTCGGGAAAAATCATACATAAATATACAACCCTAACTTCATTATAAATATTATTTAAGTTTCAAGTTTGAGAAAAATGGCTGAGTTGAAAAATAGTATTAAATACTAGTACTGAGTTCACAAATATGCAAAAATGGTAAGAAACCAATAATAGCAATCGCTGAAAGATTCAATCAATTGGCACGAAGCCCAAATATGATAATCAACTCAAATTATAATGATAACAGGTGATATATAGTCAAATACGCACTAAATTCATCTATTGGGATGGACCAAGTCACAACCCCCAATGGTGCTCTATCCCACGCTCGCTATCCGTCATGCATGTCACCACAATATAGCACTACGATGTGCGATTCCGGGGTTTCAAACCCTCAGGACATCATTTACATCTATTACTCTCCTCAAGCCTTGATTATAGCTTTAACCCTCGATTCCACCACAATTCCGCTCGAACCTAGTCACAAATTACTTAAATACATCAACAAATGCTAAATGACTCAATTTGAATGCATAAAAATAAATTTCCCAAAGTTCTGCCCAAAAAATCTAAAAATGCCACCCCGCCCACGTGGTGAAAACCCGAGGTTCGAACCAAAATCCTGTTACCCATTTCCCCACGAATCCAAAAATATGATTTGTTTAAAATCGGATCTCAAATTAAGGTCCAAATCCCCAATTTTAGAAAAACCTAGGTTTTACCCAAAAAACCCAATTTCACCCATGAAAATCCTTGATTTTAGGTTGAAAACATGTTAAATAATGTTGATGATTGAAAGAATTGAGTAAAAATCGACTTCCAAATAATTTGGAATGAAACTTGTTCTTGAAAAATCACCTAAGAAGTTTGGGTTTTGAAAGAATGGTGAAAATTCGACTGACTATAAAATTTGCTGAGCCTCAGATATGGGAATTGCGAACTAGGATTGGCTATTACAAACCCCGACCATTTGTGGAAATCGCAAAGCTGGGTTCGCATTTGCGACCACCATACATTTTCATTTGTGAAGGGAAAGTCGCATTTTCGACCACCCTACTTTCGCATTTGCGAGGGATGAGATCGCATTGGCGGTTATAGGCCCAGGTTCCAGGCTTCGCAATTGTGAGCTCGCAATTGCGAGGCACATCTTAGCAAATGCGAAGATCACATAAGTAACATACCAGATTTTACAAAGTTCAAAAATGCAATCCGACACCTATCAAAAACTCACCCTATGCGTCAGGGCTCCAAACCAAATATGCACACAACCTCAACAACATCCTACAGACTAATATGTGCGATCAAATCGCCAATATCACATCATACACAACGAATCCAGCCTCAAAACTCATGATTTCTTCCAAATCTTCATAAAACTTAAAATTTCCATTTAAATCCGAAAATGTCAAACGACGTCCGTTTTCAACCAAACTTTATAGAAAGCGCTTAAACCATATATTAGACTTGTACCGGGAACCAGAACCAGAATACATGCCCGATACCATAATCTTTGAATCAACTTTCATTTCTATTTTCTTTAAATATTTTTCGAAAGTAATTTTACTTAAAAATTTATTTCCCGGGCTTGGGACCTCGGAATTCGACTCCGGGTGTACGCCCAAGTCCCATATTTTTCTACAGATCCTCAAGGATTGTCAAATCATATGTCCGGGTTCATTTACCCAAAATGTAGACCGAAGTCAAATTTATTCAATTTAATATCTAAATTTAGCATTTTTCTCACAGAATTCATAATTAAGCTTTTCGGCTATGTGCTCGGACTGCACATACAAATCAAGGCAACCCTTGATGAGGTTTTCAAGGCCTCGGAAGCATAGAATGAGTAAGGAAACTAGTAATGACCCCTTTGGGTTGTCAAATTCTCCACCTCTAAAACAACCGTTCGTCCTCGAATGGACAAAAGAAAGAAGTACCTGAGTCGGGGAGAAGATGGGGATAACGACTCCGTATATCAGACTCGGACTCCAAGGTTGATGCCTCAGGGGGCTGACCTCTCCACTGAACACGAATAGAAGGAAAACTCTTGGATCTCTACGAACGAACCTGTCAGTCTAGAATAGGTAACGGCCCTTCCTTATAAGACAAATCCTTGTGCAACTGGACAATGCTGAAATCTAATACATGGGCTGGATCGTCGTGATACCTCTCAAGCATAGATATATCAAAAAATAGATGCATGGCTGATAAGCTAGGTGGCAATGCAAGTCTATAAGCCACCTCTCCCACTCGATCGAGAATCTAAAATGGACCAATGAACCTAGGGCTAAGCTTGCCCTTCTTCCCAATCTCATCACACCCTTCACGGGCGAAACGTTCAGCAAAACCTTTTCACCAACCATATAAGACACAACAAACCTTCCGATCCGTAGAACACTTCTGATGCGAGTAAGTTGTACAAATTCTCCCCTAAATCAACTTCACATTCCCTAAGGAATCCTGAACCAAATCTGTCCCTAATAGTCTAGCCTCTCTGGGCTTGAACCAACCAACTGGGGATCTACACTGTCTCCCATACAAGGCCTCATACGGTGCTATCTGAATGCTTGAATGGTAGCTGTTGTTGTAGGCAAACTCTGCAACCGGCAAAAACTCATCACAAAATCCACCAAGATCAATAACACAAGCACACAACATGTCCTCTAACATCTGAATAGTACTCGGATTGTCCGTTTATCTGAGGATGAAACGTTGTGCTCAGCTCCACCAGAATACCCAGCTCGCTCTCACAGCTCTCCAGATCAGCGAAGTAAACTAAGTACTTCTATCTGAGATGATGAAAATCAGAACACCTTGCAATAGAAACATCTCCCGGTGTAAATCCTGGCCAAACTCTCTGAAGAAATAGGCTGTACACACAGGGATGAAGTGCATGAACTTGGACAATCACCCAAATACATCAAATTTCTTCAAAGTTTGAGGAAGTGTGACAATAAAGTCCATAGTAATCCTCTCCCACTTCCACTCAGGAATATCCATTTGCTGAAGTACGCCACCCGGTCTCTGATGGTTATATTTCACCTGCTAACAGTTGAGACACAAATCCCACAATATCTTTCTTCATTCGTCTCCACAAATAGTGCTGCCTCAATCCTGATACATCTTTGCGGCACCCGGATGAATAGAATACCGTGAGTTATGGGCCTCCTCCAGAATAAACTCTCTAAGCTCATCCACATTGGGAACACAGATCCGGCCCTGCATTCTCAACACTCCATTGTCGCCAATGGTCACATCTATGGCATCGCCATGCAAAACTCTATCCTTAAGGATTAGCAAATGCAGATCATTATACTAGCGCTCTCTGATGCAATCATATAAGGAAGACCGAGAAACCATGCAAGCCAACACCCGGTTGGGCTCCGAAATATCTAATCTTACAAACCAATTGGCCAAGGCCTGAACATCGACTGCAAATCGCCTCTCCTCAACTGGAATGTATGTGCAACTCCCCATACTCCCCGCCTTTTCGCTCAAAGCATCAACCACTACATTGGCCTTCCCCGGGTGATACAGAATGGTGATATCATAATCCTTATGTAACTGTAGCCACCTCCGCTGCCTCAAATTAAGATCCTTTTGCTTGAACAAATGCTAAACACTGTGATGATCAGTAAATACCTCACAAGATACGCCATACAAGTAATGCCTCCAAATCTTCAATACATGAACTATAGCAGCTAACTCCAAATCATGAACAAAGTAGTTCTGCTCATAAGGCCTCAACTGACGGGAAGCATAAGCTATAACTCTACCCTCCTGCATCAATACACAACCAATCCCAACTCGTGAAGCATCACAATATACCATATAAGAACATAAAGCTGGCGGCAAAAGCAATAATGAAGATGTGGTCAAAGTTGTCTTGAGCTTCTGGAAGCTCTCCTCACACTCGTCCGACCATAAAACTGAAACACCCTTCTGAGTCAACTTGGTCAAGGGTGACGCAATAGAGGAAAAATCCTGAACAAACCGGCAATAATAGCCTACCAACCTAAGAAAACTACGAATCTCCATAGCTAAGGATGGTCTAGGCCAACTCTTCAACGCCTCTATCTTCTTCGGGTCAACCTGAATGCGCTCACTGGACACCACGTGTCCAAGGAAAGTCACTGAACTGAGCCAAAACTCACACTTGGAGAACTTTGCGTAAAGCCTCTCCTCCCGGAATCTCTGCAATATAACCCGCAAATGTTGCGCGTGCTTCTCCAGACTACACGAGCATACCAGGATATCATCAATGAACACGATGACAAATGAATACAGATAAGGCCGAAATACACTGTTCATCAGATGTATGAATGCTGCTGGGGCATTGGTCAGCCCGAAAGAAATGACAAGAAACTCATAGTGACCATATCTAAACATGAAAGCAGTCTTATGAATATCTGAATCTATGATCTTCAACGAGTGATAACTTGAACAGAGATCGATCTTGGAGAACACCCTCGCTCCCTGAAGCTAGTAAAATAAGTCATCAATGCGAGGCTTCGCTGTTACTTTTTTTAGTTGCCTATAATCGATGCATATTATCATTGTGCCATCCTTCTTCTTCACAAACATAATTGACGCTCCCCAAGGTGACACGCTAGGCCAAATGAACCCCTTATCCAGGAGCTCCTGAAGCTGCTCCTTCAATTCTTTCAACTCCGTTGGTGCCATACGATATGGAAGAATAGAGTTGGGCTGAGTGCCCAACACCTGGTCAACACCAAAATCAATATCCCTATCTGGTGGCATGCCCAGCAAGTCTACAGGAAATATATCGGGAAAATCCCTCACAATTGGAACAGAATCAATGCTAGGAGTCTCAGCTCCAACATCACTCACAAAAGATAAATTGGAACGGCAACCCTTCCCAACCATACGATGGGCCTTCAAGAAAGAAATAACTCTACTAGGAACATAATCCGTCATACTATACCACTTGATTAGCGGTACACCTAGAATTCTTAGCGTGCCAGTCTAGAATAGCATGACATAGAGATAACCAATCCATGCCCAGAATGACGTACAAGTCCACCATGCTCAATAGCAATAGATCAACTCGAGTCTCCAGACCCCTAATGATCACAACATATGATCGTTATACACGGTCCATAACAACAGTATCGCCCACCAGGGTAGACATATGAACAGGCAAAGAAATGGACGCTCGAGGCATACTCAAATAACGAGGAAAATATGAAGAGACAGAAAAAGCAGTGGAACCGGGATCAAATAATACCGAGGCGTCTCTCTAGCAGATTGAAACTATATATGTAATGAAAGCATATGAAAAAATGGCATCTGTGCTACCCGATAAAGCATAGAAACGAGCCTGGCCACTGCCATATCAACCTCCACCTCTTGGACAACCCCCAGTTGCCTGATCTCCACCTCTAGCTGGCTAGGCAGATGATGAAGTAACTGGAGCAGAAGTCGAGGGCTGACCCCTCTACTGATGCTGACTGCCACGAAGTCGAGGGCACTTCAACCTCAAGTGACCTAACTCTCCACACTCATAACAGCTGCCCGGTGGTAGAAATGGGGGCTGAAGGGAAACCCTCACACCAGAGTGACTAGCAGATGCACTTAGCACAGAAGAACCCTGAGCTGATAGGGCATGAGATGAACTCTGAGCTGGCAGGGCATTGGGTGAAGACTGGACCTGCTAAGACCCATGATGACCACGGCCTGAAGATCCCCCACGATACTCTGAACAGTCCGACTGAGCAGGCCTGAAAGAACGACCTCTACATGCTGGAACTTGCTCCTCAAAGGGGCACCACAGTAACCCGATCCATGAGGCCTTTTGGCCTCCCTCTCCTCTCGTTCTCTATGACGAATTGACTCGATCTTACGAGCGATATCCACCACCTTCTAAAATATAGCACCGAATACTCTCTCCTTAGTCATCAAAATACAGAGATGGTAGTTAAGGCCGTCCACAAATCTCCTGATCCTCTCAGGATCTGACGGAACTATCCAAATAGCATGACCGGCAAACTGTGAAACCTCATATATCGTACTGAGTCACTATCATATCCCCCTGCGTCAACCACTAAAGCTGCCTATGCAACTCCTCTCAGCGGGTCTGAGGTACATAGTTCTCCAGGAAAAGAGTAGAGAACTATTACCAAGAAAGGGGTGCTGCAACAACAAGCCTACGCCTCTCACAGTCCTCCTACCAAGTAAAAGCAGCCCCGGTAAACTAAAAGGTGGTAAATGCCACACCACTCGACTCAAGGATCCCCACCATACAGAGCATACGGTGACACATGTCAAGAAAACCCTGGGCATTGTTGCCCTCAACACTATTGAATGTAGGAGGCTGGAGCCTACCGAACCTCTCGAGATGACAGTGCTCATCGTATGGCATAGCTGGAACCACGAAGCCCTAAGCCGGTGTGACCTGCTGAGCTGGAGGTGCCTCTAGTGTCTGTAGTCGCTGCACCACCTGCTCAGGTGTGCAAGCAGCGGGGGCCTGATTGCCTTCCCCAGCTTGGGAAGTAGATGATGCTGCTGTGGTGGCTGAAACGACCTGAACCAGGCCAGTGCAAATTGATAATATCTGAGCCAAGGCCTCCTGAAGACCCTAAATCACGATGAGCACAATTGGTCCCTGAACAGGTGTTACTGTTATGTCTGCAACTTGAGCCTAATCCTGAGGTGGGGCAGCTGGTGGATCAGCAGACGCTGCTCCAGCTACTCTACCTCTGCCACGACCATGACCACATCCACGGCCTCTGGTGGCCTCAGTAGGTGGTACTAGTGGTCGTCTGCTATGTTCTGTAGCTCATGCCCTCACCATCTTGAGAGAATAGAATAATAGAAGTTTAGTTCTCATATCAACAAAGACGCACGACAAGAATTTCAAAAATTTGATGTTTTCCTAAAGGTTCTGCAATCTCCCGAGGATATGTACGAACATCTCCGTACCGATCTACGAGAATTTACTAAACCAGCTTATGTCTCGCGAGACCCAGTAACCTAGGCTCTAATACCAACTTGTCACGGCCCCAACCTCGTTTGTGATGGTGCCCGACACACTGCTAGGAAAGCCCAACCAATTTAATGACTTCAACTATTTTTACACAGTTCATGAGTTAATTAACGCAAATAAATTACTAAGTCATCATAATGAAATTCTTAAATAGAGTTAAAACATGCAGAAATCCCAAATACCAATGCTACTACAGAGCCTGAAGAATCCGATATCACAAGTCTGAGCCTCTAATACATGAGTATCAACCTACTACATATCTTTCTTAAGAAATGCAAAAATGAATCAATAAGATATAAGGGAAAATCAAGTCTGTAGACTTCATGCAGCTACCTTGATACTCCCGGATAGGTTTTTTGGCAGAGAAGTCCTCACTCAGCCTCTGATGCACTTGGATCTGCACACAAGGTGCATGGGATAATGTGAGTACTCCGACCCGGTAAGTAATAAACATAAATAAAGACCAAGAATAAAAAATCCTTAATAGGCACAAATTAATTCTATAAAATACAGCAATGTAATCCAAGTAGTATAAAGTCGGTAAACCAATGAAAACAATTAAGGAAATACTGCAACAGATAAGTAATTAAATAACAATCAAATATGAAATGCAACACATAGTCCGGTACTCTATAGTACCTGCTGCAGCGTGCAACCCACTCCATTCGTTTATCATCGACGGTGCTCACTGGAGGTTTGTAGACTCCGGGAGGGGCCCCTTATGGCCCAAGCACAATACGAGCCATATCGTGCCATCAACTAGGCCCTCAGCCTCACATCAATATCAATATAATACCGCTGCGGTGCACAGTCTGATCCCATACTTAGTCTAGAATCACATATGCCCCTCGGGCATAATAATATATAAATATTCAGCCCAAACTTTATTAGAAATAATATTTAAGTTTCAAGTTTGAGAAAAATGGCTAAGTTGAAAAATAGTATAAAATACCAGTACTGATTTCAATAATACGTAAAAATGGTAAGAAACAAGTAATAGCAATCCCTGAAGGATTCAATCAATTGGCACAAAGCCCAAATATGACAATCAGCTCAAATAATAATGATAACATGTGATATTCAATCAAATATCATTTATTCGGACGGACCAAGTCACAATCCCCAACGGTGCTCTACCCCACACTTGCTATCCAGTGTGCAAGTCACCTCAATATAGCACTACGATGTGGAATTCTGGGGTTTCAAACCCTCAGGACGTCATTTACATCTATTACTCACCTCAAGCCTCGATTATAGCTTTACCCCTTGACTCAACCACAATTCCGCTCGAACCTAGTCACAAATTACATAACTACATCAACAAATGCTAAATGACTCAATTTGATTGCATAAAAATAAATTTCCCAAAGTTTTGCCCAAAAAGTCCAAAAATTCACAGGGGCCCACATGGTCAAAACTCGAGGTTTGAACCAAAATCCTGTTAGCCATTCCCCAACGAATCAAAAAATATGATTTGTCTTGAAATCAGACCTCAAATTAAGGTCCAAATCCCCAATTTTAGAAAAACCTAGGTTCTACCAATAAACCCCAATTTCACCCATGAAAATCCTTGATTTTAGGTTGAAAACATGTTAAATGGTGTTGATGATTGAAAGGACTGAATAAAAATAGACCTCCAAATGATTTGGAATGAAAATTGTTCTTGAAAAGTTGCCTATGGTGTTTGGTTTTTGTAAGAGTGGTGAAAAATGGTGAAAATTCGACTAAGTATAAAATTTGCTGGGCCTCAGATATGGGAATTGCGAATTGTGAACCCCGACCATTAATGGAAATTGCGAAGTTGCGCTCGTATTTGTGAACCCTTATTATTTTGCCAATTCTCGCATTTGCAAAGGGAAAGTCGCATTTTCGACCACCCTACTTTCGAATTTGCGAGGGCTGAGATTGCATTTGCGATTATAGTCCCAGGTTCTAGGCTTCGCAATTGTGATGCAAATCTCGCATTTGCGAGCTCACAATTGCGAGTCACATCTTCGCAAATGCAAATATCATATAAGTAACATACCATATTTTACAAAGTTTAAAAATGCAATCCAACACTTATCCAAAACTCACCCTAGCTCTCGGGGCTCCAAACCAAATATGCACACAACCTCAAAAACATCCTACGGACTTATCCATGCGATCAAATTGAAAAAATCACATCATATACATTGAATCAAGCCTCAAAACTCATGATTTTTTCCAAATCTTAATAAAACATCGAATTTCCTTTTTAAGTCCGAAACACGTCAAACGACGTCTGTTTTATACCAAACTTTACAGAATGCGCTTAAACCATATATACGACTTTTACCAGGCACCGAAACCATAATACGAGCCCGATACAATAATATTTTAATCAAATTTCATTTCCATTTTCCTCAAATATTTTCAAAAAACAATTTTACTCAAAAATTCATTTCTCGGGCTTTGGACATCGTAAATTTATTCCGGGCATATGTCCAAGTCCCATATGTTATTGTAGACCCTCCGAGACTGTAAAATCACGGGTCCGGATCCGTTTACCTAAAATGTTAATCGAAGTAAAATTTATTCAATTTAATATCAAAATTTAGCATTTTTCTCACAATATTCATATTTAAGCTTTCTGGCTAAGCGCCCAAATGGTGCACGCAAATTGAGGCAATCCTAAATGAGGTTTTCAAGGCCTCGGAAGCACAGAATGAGTAAGGAAACAAGTGATGACCCCTTTGGGTCGTCATATGTTTGATGATCCCTACTTATTGTAGCTAAAAGAGGGGATTCACATGCATAAGACAATTTCTTTTGAACAAGGTGGAGATGGTGGTACTTTGAGGTACCAGGATGGATTGTGCATTCTAACCATATATGGACTTAGTGAGGGAGGAATATGTTAGAAGCCTATTATTCTAGGTATTCTATCCATCTAGGTTTCCCAAAGATGTATCATGATCTTAAGGAGATTTATTGGTGGAGTGAAATAAAAAAGAAAGTTCCAAATTTTGTGACCAAATTTCTGGATAGTCAGCGAGTGAAAATCGAGCAGTAGAAAACAAGTGTTTATCTCAGAACACACACATCATTTAGTGGAGATGGTAAATATGAACCTTATAGTAGAATTATCTCACTCATTTTGAAAGTACGATTTTTATAGGCAAAGTTTTGGACTGCCTATTAGTTGGTTCTAAGTTGGTGAAGCGGAGTTCCTGGGACAAAATTTGGTCAATTAGTCTATGGAGAAAGTCAAGTTGATTCAAGAGCATTTGAAAACAGCTCAGAGTCACCAAAAGTCCTATTCGAACATGCAACATAAAGACCTAAAGTTTCAAGTTGAGTATTGGGTGTTTCTGAATGCTTCGCAATGAAAAGTGTTATAAGAGTTGGGAAGAAAGGAAAGCTCAATCCCAGATACATCGGCCCATATAGGATCCTATGAAGGATCGGGTAAGTAGCTTATGATTTAGAATTTTCACCATAATTAGAAGTTGGACACAATATTTCACGTGTCATGTTATAACATTCAAGTTTCTATTATTCAAATCTCATGTCACGACATTTGTTTTTCCAATATTCATATCTCATGTTAGAACATTCAAGTCAGTTCAGTACTCAGATACTTATGTTAGTCCAGTACATAGATATTCATGCCAGCTTAATAGTTAGATATTGATGTGAGTTCAGTGATCAGATATTCACATCAGATTAGCACTCAATTATTTGTGCCAGTTCAGTATTCATATATCTACGTTAGTTTGGAATTCATGTATTCATAATAGACGTGTGTGTGTGTGTGTCTGTATATATATATATATATATATATATATATATATATATAAATCTATATATATATATATATAGATATAAATATATATATCATATTATGCATATTATTATGCCATATAGAGGTAGTGTTATGCTCTGTTGGTTGGTAGGTATTTTTGAGAAATGTCAAAGGTATCTAACCTTATCATTCAGACATTATATTACAATCACTATGTCTTTTAGTGTTTAGTCAGTTTAGTAACCCTTCAGTCTAGTACCTATTCAGTTCAGCGTCCCATCAGTACAGTAATCATGTATTCAATTAGAGTATGCAAGTGTTACTCAAAAGTTCATTTTCCCACAAGATTTATTTAAGATCTGGATTTAGCCGACGATAAAGCCAAGACAATAATTCGAGGACGAATGATTCCAAAGGGGAGATAATGTACCACCCCATAAATTTAAATCAGTTGTGAATGCAATTAAACCAGTATTAATGCGATGGTTATCAATTGGTTATTACATATCATAAGTGATTTGGGGTCCAGAAGAGACCTAAGTCTAAGCGAAGTTGGAAAATTACATAATAGACTAAAATTCCAAATGAGTATGCACAAGACCAAATCTTGGATGAGAATACCTAACGATATATAAGGTGTTAGGTGATGAGCAACCTATAAAGTGAAAGTTCTTCAAGTCTAGTTTCTAGCCCTTCAAACCGTTCCTCATTTGGGAATTCCTACAAGAAGTTATGATCAAATTATCAAAATCGAACCATCAAGCTATTTTGGCAGATAGCGAAGCGAGACTCGCTTCACTAGACCATGTGCGGATTCTGCCTTCTCTTAAAGGTGCTGGACGACAAAGTGATCCTCACTTCGCCTGACCGGGCACAACCCAACTAAGGCCTTTTAAAGAAAATTTTGGGGTCCATTTCCCTATTTCTATTGGACGAATTTTAGAGTTTTACTCCACTCTCTCAAGATCTCTAACTACTCACATCCTTAAGGTATGCAATCACCATTATCTTTGTATGAATTCCATCATTTTTACACTAATATTTATGAAATCTACACATAAAATACTCAGATCTTCAAGAGATTTCTTCAAGAACTCAAAGGAGGGTTTTGCAAGATTGTTTCCAAAAAGGTAACGTCTTCACCCTCTAGTTGATTTTAGAATTGGATTAATTATTATAGACTCTAGTTCATGAGATATGAGTTGTTGGGTTTGATAGAAAAGCATGGACAATTATAAGTTTTGGTTGTTGATTGTTCATTATTTGTTAAGGTTGTTGTTTACCTTATGGGTGATAAAGAATGGTATTTATTAAAGCAATTTGAGGTTTTAGAATTTATCTAGTAGCAAGAGAATGAGTTTTTGGGTGAAGAAACACCATTAATGAGGGCTATGAAGCTTTACACTCACCAAGTATTTGATAAAATGCCTATGTGACCTAAACATGAGTATGCTTGCCTATATAAAATCTGACTTATTTTGATATAGATTAAAGTTGAAAGGGTTGGCGAATGTTGTAGAATAGTCAAGATCAGGAAGTTAAGGTATGTGAGGCTACCGCTCTATGTTTGGGAATGTTAATGATTCTCCCTACACTATATTTCTTTTAAAACATTACTAATTGCCTCAGAAATATAGTTTAGCCTAGTTCCTTAAATAGTTGTAGATATTCTATTCTCTAGCTTCATAACTCATTCATGACTTTTATTCTGTACGTTATGAGCTCGGTGCATATTCAGTATAGACTTGGGTTTTATGCCCCCGAGTCTTTATATAGATTACTCAGTATGCCACAAACAATTGAAGTTTCAGTGATCATAATTAGATCAAGAATACATATCTCAGTCTAGTCTCCAATAATATGTAACTTAGAGTGATCTAGTATTCAGCTAACTCAGTGTGATTCAGTATTACACTATCATGTATTACAATATGGTACTTAGTTCCTGATTTTAAACCCTTTGAATGTTGAACAACTGTATTTGGGCCTTAGGCTACATTTAATGTTTTATGCATCTTTGGGCCTGAGGTTGCAGGTTATCTTTTTTGCATCTTTGGGCCTCAGGTTGCAGTTTATGCTTATGCATCTTTGGGCTTGAGGGTACAGTTATCTATACGTATGCTTGGGCCCCACGTCGCAGTTGTGCACATATGTATTTGGCCTAATACTGCAGTTTAATATTCAGATAAATAGTTTGTTGAACATTCAAAAGAGGAGTATTCTTATCTTTACTTCGTTTGTTTAGTTCAGTTATAATTTATCATTTTAGTTCATAGTTATCATTTTAGTTACTAGTTATCATTTTAGTTACCAGTTATCATTTAGTTTCAGTTTCAATAGTTATCTTTTCAGTTAATAATTATAAATTCTCAGTTATCAGCTTAGTTTCAGTTTCAACATTTATTATTCTTTCTTTCAGTTGCTTTATATACTAGTGCAATTCAAATATAATGACGTCCCTTTTGCAGGTTGACGATTCAGGGCGCTAGCATTCTCGTATCAGCTATTTGGTGATCCCCAGTTATTTCGATGCATTATCATTACCTTACAGTCTTCAGTCTTTTCAGACAGTCAATATTTTAATTATTTCATTAGAGGCTTCATAGACTAGAGTAATAGTTAGACAGAGTCATTAGATTTTATGTTTTGCATTGTTGGCTACAGACATGTTTCAGACTTGTATTAGTATTTTCACACTTTGATTTTTATCATTCACACTTTTAGCATATCAGCATGAATTAGTTTATCTTCCGCATTTAGTATGTTATGTATCACATGTTGATCAGCCAACCAGCTAGTTCGTTCGGTCATATGTAGTTAGCAACCGTGTGTCATGTTATGTTCAGGTCTAGGTTTGGGGCATACGTGACACTTGTATCAGACAGTTTTATAAATTTTGTCGGGTTCCGAGGTGCGGGCCCAGGGAGTTGTTGTTTTTTTTACTTTTTAAAAATTGTGTAAGGATCATAGCTTTGCTAATTGAAGTTATTTTCTCTTGCATTATTTGATGTATTTAAGTCATCTTTCGCTACATTGGGCTGAACGATCATGAATTGGTAAAGGAAAAGCTAAATTAAGTATTGAGTTGGCTGAATTGATGTAAGTATCTTGTCTAACTTTGTGTGGAGGAAACCATACCTTAGGAATTGATTCAATTGTGTTATTTTGATATGTGAAAGCTGTGTACGCAAGGTGAAGAGTGGGTACACGGTCTATATATGGTATTGACCAGTTAGATTGTCTAGTCTTTTTCCATGCCTTTGATTAAATTGTCAAAATATGTGGTATCTTGTTGTGAGGCTACTCTTACGTGCTCTATATGATGTAGTTAGCACTTGTTTACCTCTTACTTGTTGTTCGACCCTTATTTTCCTTAGTTGAAGTTATTTCCTCCCTTATTATTATGTTCTTCTTAATTGTGAGTTCCTTTACGACTTTGTGCATATATGCTACATGTCCAAATTGTTGTAATTTCCTGTGTAGTTATCATGTGCCGTACACTTCCCGCTATTTTGTAAAGGTTGTTGTATTCCGTTTATTTTTATGTGATTCCCCTTGTGGTTGTGTACTCATACTTTGGTTTTTGAAATTCTTGTAAGTTGAGCTATTGAATTGTTGTTGTTGATTTAAATTATTGCACGGGGAATCGGGTTGCATGCTGCAACAGGTGAAACAAGGGAGATGGTTGAATAAGTGAGGATATTTATATTTTGATATTTTTGTTATACGGTGAGATTGGATTGCACACCGCAACAGGTAAAATAAGGGTACATTATTATGGTGAAACAAGGTAGAATTATTATATTGATATTGTATGTGGGATCGGGTTGTGCGCGCGCAATATATTTTATTTTATTGTCGTGAATGTTAAATTGTACGGTAAATAAGGGTGAATTTTTATGATAGAATAAGGGTGACTTATGATATTGATATTACATGGTGGGATTAGGTTGCGCGCCGCAACATATCTTGTATTTTGGCATCCCCTGTTTTACTGTATTGGCTTTAGTTCCTTCATGCAAGACACTGATAATCTGTGTTTCTACTTTTCACTGAGTTCCAAAGATTGAATTATTGTCATTGACTTATTATCTTGCTGTCATTTCCTGAGCCCTTTTCCTAATACTATTATCCTGGTGAATTGATTTTTCAAAGTTAATTTACTACGTTTAGTCATTACCTCCTGCTCTGCTGAGTCGTTAGTAATTTAGCAATTGAAAATGAAAGAACATATATCATGCTACCTTGTATTACTTTAAGTTAGAACTCGCCGTATATTTCAGTATCTACTATTTATAACAATTGTAATATTTATTTCAATTGCTTCCGTAACTTTCTTCTTAACCTGTCGTAGGTTTTTATTTTACTTAAAAAGAAGTTATTATTATGTTTTTACTTAATAAATTCTATATTAAATGCAATATCTATCCGATGTTTAATGTTATTTGCAAATCTTATTTTCTTCACTCAAATGATTTCCAAAACAAAACTAATCTTTCTCGCTGATTTTCTATTTGGTCTAGAAACTGTAAATTGACTTTATCATATATATAAATGGAACCTCTTGAATATCTTAATAATCAAATTACATGGATATTATGTACCGAGTAGCACGTGAATTTCGGTGTGCAAAGTTAGATGAAAGAAGTGGGAACAAGGTGTCATGTGTGTTAAAGGGTTGGAACTTGTGGTTTATGGTATGAGATTACAAGAAATGAAATTATTGGAATCGTGTATTATAAATAATTTATTTGGTTGAGTTGACATCGTTTTCCCTACTTGAGCACATTTACGCTTATTTGTATCCCAACTATGTTGTTGTTTAATTACTTGGTTAATTCTCGATGTCGTTTGTGTTTTATTCTTATCGTCATTTATGTCTGTAATTTGATTCATTCCTGCTATTGGCTTTACTTTGATATCCCTATCTTGTTAGCTTTATGTCATATCCTGCTTAGGTTTATATTTTCGGTAGGTGTTTTGACCCGGCCTTGTTACCACTCTACCGAGAATATGCTTGATACTTACCGGGTGCCACCATGGGGTACTCATACTATACTTCTGTACATCTTTTTGTGCAGAACCAGGTACTTCAAATTGAGTTGGTTTTGAGACTTGTTCTTGGTGTGGCTAGAACTTCAAGGAACACCTGCTTGGCATTCGTAGGCTCCGAAGTCACCTCCTATTATATTTATTTTCACTTTTTTCCTTTTGTTCCGGAATAATGATGTATTATTCTGTATAAATACTTCTAGAAAGTCTTATGACATGTACTACTAGTTTTAGGATTGTAAATTGTACATATATTTCTATTTTGAAATTGTTCGATATTAGTAAATATTGTCGTTATTTCTGTTAATTTTAGGCCTACCAAGTTTAAAAGAATATGTGTCATCGCGACTCTTTGGAGGAATTTTGGATCATGAGAATTACAGCATGCAAACAAATATTTAAAACCATTCCCCGCATAAAACATATTCCATGTTGCATCTCCAACGAAATAACTATAAAAATCAGAAATAGTCTAATTTATATACTTGTAATTAAAAATTAACTATAGTTTAAAAAATTTAGCTATTTTTTCATGTGAAAATAAAATTAGAAAAGCAACATCCTCAAAACTTTAAAATCATTCAAACATAATATGCCGGAGTTCGAATTTATACATATGAGATTCTATCATAATGCACTAAAATTTGTAATTTGCTAGAGTCCCAATATAATATGCGAGAAATTTATATGCATGTGTTTCATAATTTAGCATACTATGTTAGAGCTTTTCATTTTTCAGCTAGGGCACTTTTTGTCTAGATTTTTCTCCATCTTAAATAATGGTTATGTTTCAATATTTTTACAAATACTGGCTATTTTTTAATAACTACACATAAAAATGACTATGCAATACTATTTTGACATGAAATAAGACTGTAACTAGGCTGAGAAGAAATTGCGCTTAACATTAAAAATAAGGCTGATATGCACAAATAGTCACTAACAACACTTGTCTTTATTTTAAAACCAGTGTTTTAAATGTCTTTAGTCTTTAGCCACTGGTTTAATAAACTTATACCTTAATGGATGAAAATACCCTTCTGCTATAACTTATACCTACAATAACATTAATGATTAGCAGCAGCAGCGCGAAAACACTTCACTATGATCGTCGAAATTGAAGAAAATTCTCTTCCGATTTCAAAAATTCAACATTCTCATCCAAAAATCGACATAGATTTATAGTAAGTTATACTTTTATGTGTTTCTATTTATTTTTATTTCAACATAGTTATACACTTTTCAATTTCTATTAATTTTTATACATTAAGTAGAAATTTGATTTTGTTTTGAATTTCTAGATTGATAAAGTTAAGGACATCGCCTCATATGTTGATTTTATAAAAATTGACCACATAATATTAAGGACATAGTGTCCTCATTTTGAAAATTGAATTGAAAAAGATAAGGATATAATGTCCTTAACTTTGTTGTCGTTCTTCTGTATATTAAAGACATACTGTCATAGTTTTTCAAATTGTTTTGAAAAAGTAAAGGACACTATGTCCTAAAGTTGGAGTTTTAAATTGAAAAAGTTAAGGGAATTCGGTCCTTAACTAACACTTATTAGATAAAACATATCCTTAAGTTTGAATTACAGATGTAAAAGTTAAGGACATGAGTCCTTAAGTTTGACTTCCAGGTTCAAAAGTTAAGGACAACAAGTCTTTAAGTTTGAATTACAGGTTCAAAAGTTAAGGACAGAAAATCCTTAAGTTTTACTTTCAAGTCCAAAAGTTAAGGACATGAAGTCCTTAAGTTTGAATTAAAGGTTGAAAAGTTAAGGACATGAGTCCTTAAGTTTAACTTAAAGGTTCAAAATTTATGGACAGGCAGTCCTTAAGTTTGAATTCCAAGTTCAAAATTTAAGGATAAACAATCCTTATGTTTCAATTACAGGTTCAAAAGTTAAGGATATCCAGTCCCTAACTTTGAATTGCAAGTTCAATTAAGGACACTTGGTCCTTAACTTGGTCTTGAACTTATAGTGCATGTTTTTAATTATACAAGGATTGCTTTATAAAATATGTCCTGATTTTTCCATTCTCTTGACTTGCAGGATAGAAACAATATGCATTATAGTTGCTTTTAATGGTAGATGGACTGAAGACTATAAATATCTTAATCATCAAACAAAGCTTATTCTAGTACCTGATTCAATTCGGTTTGAAGATTTCATTAAACAGATCTTTGAGGTTGTTAAATTGGATAGACACAGGTTTGAAGCAGTGATTTGGTTCATATCAACCTTGGAACAAGCAAAGGAATTCTTGTATCAAAATATTTAGATCTTCACACATATATAGAGTTACTAAAAACTCATTCACTCTTCAAGGGCTGTCGTTTCATTATTGATATTTCGAAAAGAGTTTTTGGATAAACAAACAATAAACATGTGAACACAGAAACTCAACATGACAATCAAAACAAATGCCAACAGATAATGGAAATAGATATAGTTGAAGCTCAAGCAATAACTGAAGAGGTGCTTCAAACACATGTCAATAGGGAAACTCAACAGGACAATCAAGACAAATGCCAATAGATAATGGAAATGGATATGGTTGAAGCTCAACCAATAACTGAAGAGGTGCTTCAAACATTTGATTCTATTCAAGTAGAAGGACAAAGCATTATAGAGATTGACAATGAAAAAGCTTTGGGTATTAAAGTCTTAGATAGTGCACTGGTAATTGAAGAAGTTGCTGAAAAAACCTTTACTCAAATAACTAGACGAAGATCAAATTTGAAACAAAAAGAATCCCCAACTACGATATTAAGAGGAAATACTTCGTTGGAAGAAACATAAGTCAGACCAGTAGTTGACAAGAAGAAGAGTATGATTAACTATTTTTCCAACATAGAAATTAAAGGACAATTTGAATTCAAGGTTGTTAGATCAATCTCAACAAGATATTGATGATAGGTATTATTGGTGTGTGCGTGATTTTAGAATTAAAGATTCAACATTGTTCAATATAGTAAAGATTGACAAAAAGCATGACTGCTCTGTTAACACTATGAAAGCAGATCAAAGGCGTGATACTTCAAAGTTGATTAGTTGTTACATTATCGATAATCTTCGGGACCCAAGGTTTGAAGTTACACCAGTTTTTGTCATGGCAGAGATACAAAAATTGCATGGACTATACATTGGATATCACAAGTCATGTCGTGCTATTCAACATGCTTCCACTTTAATAAGTGGAACTCTCGAAGAGAATTATGAATTATTGTCTTCATAGTTGTATATGATGACAATTAAAAACCCGGAAACTTATACTAACATAAATATAGACGACAACAAAGTAAAAAATCAAAAAAATGTTTATTAGTACGTTTTATAAAATTTAGGACATGATGTCTTTAACCTTGTCAACTTTTGAGTTGTAACCAAAAGTTCAGGACTTGTTGTCCTTAATTTTGAACTTGTAATTCAAAGTTAAGGACTGGCAGTCCTTAAGTTTTGGACTTTGATATCAAAGTTAAGGACATGCAACTTGAAACTCTACGTTAAGGACTGTCTGTCCTTAACTTTTAACCTTGTAATCTGAAGTTCAGGACTACCTGTCCTTAGCTTCTGTTAACCTTGTTTTATATTGTATTTTTAGGTTTCTTTATATGTTTTATGCATATGGATCATCAATAGCTGGTTGAATCATTGTAGACCAGTGATTGTTTTTTGTGAAACTTTTTTGAAGTCAAAATTTTGTAGTGTTTTAATTATTTCAGTTTCAAAGGATGCATATAAACAAATTTTCCCACTAGCCTTTGGAATAGCAGAATCTGAAATAACAATTCTTATGAGTGGAACTTTACTCAGCTTCGCAATGCAATTGGGAGCCGTGAGAATTTAATTTTTTTATCAAACAGGCATCAAGCTATTGCGAATGGTATAGCAAAGGTATATCCTGAAAGCCATCATGGGATTTCCATCTATCTTTTGGAGGAGATCCTAAAGCGAAGGAAGGTTAAAAGTGAGGTCATAAAACTTTTTCAAAGTGCTGCAAGACTATACAGGTGCAAAGAATTTGACCTATACATGTCATATATAGGAAAAGTAGATAATAAGAGTTATAACTACTTGATGGAAGAACCACTGGAAAGATAGGCACGTTCTTGTAGTCCATGACGAAGATATGACATACTCACAACAAACATAGTTGAGTCAATGAATTCTGTCCTATTCAAAGCAAGGGAGCTGCCTATATTAAGAATGATCAATTTCATTCAAGTGAAGTTACACCGTTGGTTTTATGAAAGAAGAAATAAAGCAGAAGGAACATTTTATGATGTTTTTTGTTGGGTAGAGGATAAATTGAAGAAAAGAATAGATTTAGCATTTACTTTGAATGTATGTATTATGTTATATGATTATCTTATGATTTTAATATTATCTAACATAATGTACTAACTTGTAATTTTTCAACATTGAAGGTCTTCCCTGTTCATTCATGGCATTCGAGAGTTGAATAAAAAGGAATATCTTTCTTGGTGGACTTAAACAAAAGAACATATGATTGTTTTCAGATTCAATTTGATGAATTCCCAAGAATACATGTAGTTTCAGCTATCAAGAAGAGAAACATCAAGAAGTCCAACTTTTGTTTGCATTGGTACTTAAAGGAATCTTGGCTAAAAACATTTGAAAGACAAATACATCTTGTATGAGATACTGATTCTTGGATTGTACCAGAGAGTGTTAAATCACAAATTGTTAAACCTCCAAATTTCAAAGTACCACCAGATAGAAGGCAAAAGAAAAGGCATATTCCTGCTACCAAGTCATCAAAAATAACATTCAAATGTGGTCATTGCAGAAGAATTGGTCATAATAGAACAACTTGTATATATTCTCTGGCTGTCCATCCATTTTCAAGAAAGCATAGAGAAGAGTAGATATATCCACATATGTTTATCGACTCTTTTAAGTTTTTGCTATAAATTGGATTCATTTAGATTTTTCTTATTTGAGCAGTTGTCTGAATTTTTAAAATTTCTTTCTTCTTACCTTCTTTTTGTTTCGTTTGAGTTCAAAGATGAAAAGTTAAGGATAGGAGTATGTAAGTTCTATTTGCATTTTCAAAACTTAAGCACACTCAGTCCTTGACTTTGAGTTTCAATTTTAAAAGTTGAGGACATGAGGTCCTTAACTTATAGTTCCAAATTCAAATCTTAAGGACTGTCTGTCCTTAACTTTGAGTTTCAAGTTAAAAGTTAAGGACTCCTATCCTTAACTTTGAATAACACGTTAAAAAGTTAAGGATAGGAAGTTCTTAACTTATAGTTCAAAGTTGAAATCTTAAGAACTCATGTCCTAACTTTGCTTTCAAAGATCAAAAGTTACAGGCAGAAAGTCCTTAACTTATAGTATCAAGTTTAAAACTTAAGGACAGTCTGTCCTTAACTTTGAGGTTTAAGTTCAAATGTTAAGGACATCAGTCCTTAAGTTTGACTTGCTAGTTAAAAAGTTATAGACAGGCAGTCCTTAAGTTTAAATTATATGTTCAATAGTTAAGGACATCAGTCCTTAAGTTTGACTTGCTAGTTAAAAAGTTATAGACAGGCAGTCCTTAAGTTTAAATTATATGTTCAATAGTTAAGGACATGCAGTCCTTAACTTTGAGTTCAAAGTTGAAAAGTTAATGACATGAGTCCTTATGTTTGAAATAATTTTTCAAAAGTTAAGGACAGCCAGTCCTTAAGTTTGAATTACACGTTTAAAAGTTCAGGACATGAAGTCTTTAACTTTGTGTTTCAAGTTCAAAAGTTAAAGACATTTGGTCCTTAACTTTGAATTTGAAGTTTACTTACACTTAGTCATGAACTAATGCTAACAAACTCAATGGACAAATCAACAGTTGAGACAACAACAACAACCACAACAATAAACCCAATTTGATCCCAACAAATCAACACTTAAGAGAAACAAAGAAATTAATAACATGATGCCTTGATGTAACTTCTGAAATTGTAATTTTGCATAGCTGTGACAAAAAATTACGCTATGCCAACAAAATATAAGTGCCTTTTTAGGAATTTACAGAAGTTTTCAGAAGTTTTCTAAACTGGCAGAATTCATATGTATTCTTTAAAAAACTTTATACAAAAGGTTAATCACAACCAACTTTCTTTAAAATTAAACTACAACTCCTTTGGACAACAAGTTTTATTTTGACTCTCATAATCACCGCCAACATTTTCATGTCGAGTATCATAACCAGAATTTCTTTTTCATTTACCGTGTGCCCAAAGATTTGCAGCAAGTTCTTTTCTAATGTCTTTTATATCTTCGGGTTGGAATTTTTCCACATCCTTTCCAATTATCAGCAACTCGACATATTTGATCAGGAATGCACCACAATCAGTCTTAAGAGAAATGTAAGATATGCAGTGAATTAAACAATAAATCGAAAGCACATATAAATAATATAACAAATAACTACACGTACGATCCAATTTGTTGTGGTGATCTTTACCACTGAATATAAAATTTGGTGAAGACATTTCCAAAAGACTTCTGATGTTTGTAAAACTGTGAGAACTTTATCAAGTGGATGGGTCATGCGTGCATACATTTCCATGTGATTCATCCTACCTCATATGGCTCACTGTATATGGAATCGCATACATCAATCTTTTTCTGATTCAAGTCCAATACCCCCAAAAGAAAGTGTCACAGAATTATCATCTTCCAAAGGAAGCCAACATGGAAAAAAGACTTTGTCAACTTTTGTCCAAGCAATTCCACATCTACGGTTGTCCCCCCATATATATTGTGTCAGAAACAACTGATTATCACCAGCACACCAAAAGTCATCAGTAGAATCTTCACTAGAATCTTTATGCACAACCACCATATAGTTATCAAAAAGAATATTAGTAGTTGTGCAACGAAAAGGATGATCGTGAGGGTGGTAGTATTCCCTCTTTCTCAGATAATATATGGCAATGTTAATATGCTTCATAAGAAGGGAAAAAACAAAATAAAAATCCATCAGTCATAAAATAATTAAAAAAAGATAAATTAAGAATTAAAAAAATAAATGACTTGTAAATTATATAACCTTATCATCAAGTACATAACTGCTATCTGAAAACTCAAGTAAGAACATTTTGCTACTGATTTTTTTATGATACAATATGTAGGGATTTTTCCTCAAACCATTATCATCAGCATATATATCATTTTATCCCCTAAAAATTTTGAAATTATCAAAGTTAGAATTTAGACCTTAAATAATCCTTGCATGTTGAAAAATTAAGGACCGACAGTCCTTAAGTTTGAATTCGAAGTTAAAAAGCTGAGGACATTTGATCCTAAAGTTTGAGTTTCAAGTTCAAAACTTAAGGACTGTCTGTCCTTAACTTTGAGTATCATGTTCAAAAGTTAAGGACATGAGGTCCTTAACTTGTAGTTTCAAGTTAAAAACTTAAGGATTGTTTGTCCTTAACTTTGAATTCCAAGTTCAAAAGTTAAGGACAGGCAGTCCTTAAGTTTTAATTAGAAGTTCCAAAGCTAAGGACACTTTGTCCAAAAGTTTGAGTTTCAAGTTCAAAGGTTAAGGACTGCCTGTCCTTAACTTTGAGAATCAAGTTCAAAAGTTAAGGACATGAGGTCCTTAACTTATAGTTTCAAGTTATAAACTTAAGGACTGTCTGTCCCTAACTTTGAATTCCAAGTTCAAAAGTTAAGGACAAGCAGTCCTTAAGTTTGAATTAGAAGTTCAAAAGCTAAGGACACTTGGTCCTAAAGTTTGAGTTTCAAGTTCAAAACTTAAGGACTGCCTGTCCTTAACTTTGAGTATCAAGTTCAAACGTTAAGAATATGAGGTACTTAACATATAGCTTCATGTTGAAAACTTAAGGACTATCTGTCCTTAACTTTACATTCCAAGTTCTAAATTTAAGGACAGGCAGTCCTTAAGTTTGACTTGAAGGTTCAAAAGTTAAGGAAAGACAATCCTTAATTTTGAGTTACAAGTTCGAATATTAAGCATACCTGATCCTGAACTTTGACTTACAACTTCAAAAGTTCAATCCACTTAGTCCTAAAATTAGTCTTACAATCACATAAGTTAAGGACGTAGTGAAATACATTAAGGGACTTACTCTTTTTTGCAGCCTCTCCTTTTCTCCTTGCGCAACCACACAATGAATTTCTTCATTAATTTTGCTTATTCTGTCTCATAATGAAAAATACACCTACGAGTATATGTTGATTTTTTGCGTCTAAAAACTTCGGAGTAGTTTGATTGTCTCTCATCGAAGTTCCTGTTTTTCTTTCATGATCAAAAAGAGATTTCAACAGCCAACTTAGCTTCTTGTTCCGTTTACCTCGACCAAGCTCTTCTTCAACATTTCCTTCAACCTCCATAGTCAAAGCCCCATCAATGCTCATTTTTGGACTTGGAGGAGTAGGAGTAAGAATAGAAAATGATTGACCATCATCATAACCAATACTGTCTCTCTTTATTTTCCTCGTAGATTGGTTAAGAGCTTCATGAACGTTGTACTCTGCCGGGAACTCTCTCTCTGTCTCTCTCTCTCTCTATATATATATATTTTTTTTTTTGATTGTCTATCATCGAATTTCCTGTTTTTCTTTCCTGATCAAAAGGAGATTTTAACCCAACTTAGCTTCTTGTGCCTTTTACCTCGACCAAGCTCTTCATCAACATTTCCTTCAACCTCCATAGTCAAAGCCCCATCAATGCTCATTTTTGGACTTGGAGGAGTAGGAGTAAGAATAGAAAATGATGGACCATCATCATAACCAATACTATCTCTTTTTCTTTTCCTCGTAGATTGGTTAAGAGCTTCATGAATGTTGTACTCTGCTGGCAACACTCTCTCTCTCTCTCTTTATATATATATATATATATATATATATATATATATATATATATATATATATATATATATATATATATATATATATATATATATATATATATATATATATATATATATATATATATATATATATATATATATATATATATATATATATATATATATATATATATATATTGTCTATAGTCGAAGTTGGTGTTTTCTGTCGTGATCAAATGGCGATTGCTACTGCCAGCGTAGCTGGTTGTGGCTTTTACCGCGACCCAGATCTTCTTCATCATTTTCCTTCAACCTCCATAGTCAAAGCCCTATCAATGCTCATTTTTGTACTTGGAGGAGTAGGAGTAAGAATAGAAAATGATGGACCATCATCATAACGATTACTATCTCACTTTCTTTTCCTCGTACATTGGATATCAGCTTCATGAATGTTGTACTCTGCTGGCAACATTCTATATATATATATATATATATATATATATATATATATATATATATATATATATATATATATATATATATATATATATATATATATATATATATATATATGTATATATATGTGTGTGTGTGTGTATATATATATGTATGTATATATATATATATATATATATATTGGTTTGCTGCAACTTGTCAAATGAAGAGACAAAATTTCAATTATGAATATAATATTTTGGACACAACCAGTACCTGTCTTCTGCACACTACCTTCTTGTGTTTTTTCAACATACAATTCAGCTAAGATATTACTTGTCACACCTCCTTTTTTACACACCTATTAAAAATGGGATTATTTATTTATTAGAGTCGCCACTTGAGATAGATTTGTTTTTTGGTGTCCCAAGTCACCGGTTTGTTTTCAATCCAAAATCAAAGAAAATTTTGACTTTCTGAACTCAGCGAACTAGAAATTCTTAATAAGAAATTCTGTTTACCCGAGGGAAGGTGTTAGGCACCCCTGGATCCTGTGGTTCTAGCACGGTCACTTAAACTATCATATTTGGGCTAAGATCTGATTTTAATACATGTTTATCCTATATTGCAATTTAATATTATATACTGCTTTTAATTAGTTTTTAGGAAATTGAACGTTGTTTAGAACATGTTTTTGGATCACGTCACTTGAAATGCACCCGGATCCGAAACACATCTTATTCAACATTTTGGGATTGAGATTTGGGTCACATGAAATGCACATTCAAGATTAGGAAGGTAAAATTATTAAAGAACGCACCTAAAGCGACTAACGCGCTATTAATTTTGCGAGAGGCTATGAAAATTTGCAAAATGGTGCATCCTGAGTTCTAAGGATTTTAAAAATATAATTAATGAGGGCCATGCAATTTGTGAATTTTGTTTGGCGTGGCGCACCATAATTTATTTTTTAAAGGGAAGCCTAAAGATGAACTAATATTATCTATTAAGGATTGTCCCTAATGAACTCAATTAATTGGATTTATTAATTAACTATTATTAAAAGCAATCAAGGAATTCGGGCCTCAAGATCAAGTCCAAACTCAAACAAGGGGAACACCTCTTAATTCAAATTTCCTACTTAACTTGAAAGGCCCAAAACTTGCATTACAAATTTAAACAATGGCTTCAATAAGGTCTTCAACACATTGGGCCTCGAAAGTGGCATAAGAAGAGGGGAATCCTTTCAGATTCATAAAGGGGTATTGGACTTTGGGCCTCAGAAACAACCAAACTTGGAGGTATTCCCGGTGGTCCATGATGCAGCCAAATGCCTTGATTCAAAAACGAGTAACACCTGGGCTTGTTATTTTGCATCTGGGCCCAATTTTATACTGATTTCAACTTGGGTCTTTTGTTAAACCACTGGGCCCAGTGTCAAGCCCCAATTGTTTTGACCCAACAATATGAGCGAATTAGATATGAACATCAATATTAACACAAAACTATGAGATCAAAGACTTGATTACCCAATTAAAAATTCGATATCAATTAATGGTGATTCAACATACAAGCGTACTCTCTTGTTTTACTTTAAATGGAAAATAAACGGACGATCTGCATTAATTAACAGGTCCAAAACTAAGAATATTGTTCAAACTTTCAAAAACTGCATTAATTAACAGGTCCAAAAAGTATAAACAACTAGGTACTTTCAATTTTAGTATAGTTCAAACCATACTGGAGACAAGATAATAATCCTTTGACGTTTCTGGACAGTAATGAAACTTGATAAATTTTAGCCCATCTCTACCTTTAAACTAACATAGACTGGGAAACTAATTTATACCACTAGAACTATCATGAAGGAGCAAAATGAAGTATAGTTCCATAGTCAAAGTTAATTACACACATTAAATGTCTAGATCACTGGATTCTTAAATTATACTAAAGCATACATTGAGCAGTCGAATCAGTATACCCATAAATGAACTAACACAAAAAGAAAGAAAACAGTGCATTCATTTCTTCAGCAAATCAGTCATACATTGGACAATCCAGTTCCTCACACATCATTTGAGGTAAAAAATACTTGGAAATTGGAGCAAAGTGAAAGGAATTATAGGTTAGCTTCGCAGCAATAATCAGCAGTAGTAAAACCCAACTTAAAGCCCAGGGAATGGAATCAAATAACCCAGAGATAATTTTAAGCAAGCAGCAACCCATAAATACCCAAATCAAACTTGACTGAAACAAATTGAACTTGAAAATCACCCTCAAAACTTCTGAACGTCGGCTACTAGATCATCAGGAAACTTGAGTCATTTTCGACCTTAGACAATCTGGAGTTTTTTCTCTAGAACTTGAGAAAAAGAACTCAAATACCCTTAAAAATTCAATGGAACCGTAGATTTTTTCCAGGTTTGGTAGCCTGAAATTGCGAAACCTTTTCAATGTATTTTTTTGCCTCCCAAAATATGACTTCAACTCTAAGTAACAATGCCTTTATAGGCTGTATTGCTCGTGGAGAAGAATAGAAGTCGAGCGGTGGTCGGAAAGTGCTGACCGGTAGGTGAAATTAAGACTGACCCAATTCCCACACCCTTTGTGTTTACCGCTCCATCAAAGAACAATTTCCAGGCAGCGGGATCTTCAAACATTTCCTCCACCAATTTCATCTCTTCATCTGGGAAATAAGTGTTCGGAGATTGGCACTCATCATCAATCAGGTTTTTGGCTAAATGGTCCGTTAATGCATGGGCCTTCATTTTTGCACGAGTGACATAGACTATATCAAACTCGGTGAGCAGCATCTGCCATTTTTCTAACCTCCCCGTGGTCATTGGCTTTTGAAATATGTACTTCAGAGGATCCAACCTAGTTATGAGGTAGGTGGTGTAGGGCTGCAGGTAATGCCTCAGTTTCTGAACAACCCAAGTTAAAGCACAGTAGGTTCTTTCCAGCGAAGTGTACTTGGCCTCACAGCTGGTGAGTTTCTTACTCAGGTAATATATTGCCTGCTCTATCTTTCCAGTGATGTCATGTTTCCCCAAAACGCAACTAAAGGAGCATTTCAAAACAGTCAGGTACAGAAACAGTGGCCTCTATGGCTCAGGTAGAACCAAAACTGGTGGGTTGTACAAGTAGTCTTTAATATTATCGAAATCCTTTTGATAGTCATCCATCCATTTTACTGTTGCATCTTTCTTTAGAAATTTGAATACGGGCTCACATGTGGAAGTCAGCTGAGCGATGAATCGACTAATATAATTCAATATTCCCAATAAGCTCATTGCGTCCTTTTTGGTCTTCGGAGAAGGTAAATCTCAAATAGACTTTATCTTAGTTGGATCTAACTCAATACCTCTTCGGCTGACTATAAATCCTAGAAGTTTGCCTGACGGGACCCCGAACGCACATTTGGCTTGGTTCAATTTCAAATCATATTTCTGCAGCCGTTCGAAGAACTTTCTTAGATCCCACACATGGCCATCCTGAGTTTTGGACTTTATGATCACGTCGTCCACATACACCTTTTTTTCCTGATGCATCATATCATGGAAGATGGTAGTCATGGCTCTTATACGTTTCCCTAGTATTCTTCAGTCTGAAAGGCATGACCCTGTAGTAGTATGTTCCCCAAGGTGTGGTGATGGTTGTTTTCTCTACGTCTTCTTCATCCATCAACACCTGGTGATATCCTATGTAACAGTCCACGAAAGACTGTATCTCATGTTTGGCGCAGATATCAACAAGGATGTGGATATGTAAGGGGAAGTTGTCTTTAGGGCTTACTTTGTTCAAATCTATATAGTCTACGCATACTCGGGGTTTTCATTTCTTCTTGGGCACTGGAACTATATTGGCTAGCCATGTGGTGTACCGGACCACTCGGATCACTCCTGCTCCCAACTGTTTCGATATCTTCTTTGATTTTATCACTGACATTAGTTTTAAATTTTCTCTATTTTTGTTGGATTGGGACAACTCGGGACAAGTTGGAAATTTATGCACCACGAGATAAATGCTTAATCCTGGAATGTCGCTATACGACCAGGCAAACACATCTTTGAACTCGAACAAGAGTTGGATTATGGAATCCCGGGTTTTCTCATCTGTGTGGATGCTTATCTTGGTTTCCTGGATTTCTTCAGAGGTTCCCAAGTTAATCGGCTCAGTATCATTAAATTTTGGCTTACGTTTATTCTCAAATTGTTCTAATTCTCGATTTATTTCCCTAAAAGCCTCTTCTTCGTCACATTCCAGTTCTTGGTTTATTATTTTGCAATTAGACAGCGTGTTTGGATCTGGGCGTGAAGTCTGCAAGCATGTAATGTTATTTAAAGTCGCGTTATTAGAACTGAAAAGAAGAAATGAAAGAGAAAAATAGCAAAATCATAAAAAATAAAGAAGAATGAACGATCAAATATTAATTTCATTTCTAAGAATTTGAAGATAGGGTTTACATTTGGAAATTGAAAGACAAAAACTAAAGAAATGGTCCAAGTTACACCCTGCATTAACTTGGGATGCAGAAAAAGTAGCAGGACAAGTCTACCGGGACTTCCACCTGATCGGAAATGGCGTAGCCTTCCAATTTTGGAGCCTAGCGCATAGTCCCATGTACACCTCCGCGGTACTTGTGCCCTCTCCCAGCTGAACCATGTGGGTTTCAAAGAGCGTCTTTCTCATTACCCACATATTTCTTAAATTTCTTCTGCCACAAAGGCCTCATCATCTTCTTCTTCACTATACTTTGGCCGTACAAATGTGGTAGTGGTTGAGGTAGAACCCACCCATCACGCTTCCTATCATTTGCCTAGGTTACATCATTCGGCATTTGGTAGAAACCTAACCCGAAGAACTTGTCAGTGGTAGGAAGGATAATTGGCTCAGCTACCCCTTGTAGAGACTTTCCCAGCCTTTTTCCCGGCTTATATCCATGTCGTATCATCTCCTTAAACACCATAATTGATGCATTGGAAAAGAAGAGCTGGGAGTAGGGTTTTCCCTCTACATATTGGTCGGCCACTGCAACTTCAAAGGCCTGATAAAAAATGTACTCACTGCCTTCCCTTGCTTCAAGGCATGGGACAGATGGGTCTCGATAGATTGATTGTTCATCCTCTCCATGGACTATGATCTCCTGATTTTCATGCTCAAATTTAACCATTTGATGGAGAGTAGAGGGTACAACTCCTACTGCATAGATCCAAGGCCTCCTAGAAGGCAGATTAAAGATTTGTCCATGTCCACCACTTGGAAGGTTACCTCAAAGTCCACCGGGCCAATGGTCCGAATCAGATCAATTTCTCCAATTATGTCCCTCTTGATATCATCGAAAGCTCGCACACAGACATTGTTGGGACGAATCCTTCCAGTCCCAATTTCCATCCGCTGGAGTGTAGAGAGTAGGAAAATGTCCACCCCTGAACCTCCGTCTACCGTGACCCTCTTCCCATAGTATCCCTTGTATTTTACAGTCAAGTGCAAAGCTTTGTTGTGAGCAGCCTCTTTCCGGGGGAAAGTCAATTTTCCTAAATGAGATTTCATTGATTTTGAAGAATCTTTCCGTCAATCTTTCTAATTGCTCTACCGATGTATTAGCTGGTACATAGGCTTCATTCAAGGTTTTCATTAGAACCTTCTGGTGTTCAGGAGACTTCGTCAGCAAGGACACTTGTTGAAGATACTTTTGCAATATATCAACCACTTTATAGTCCGCCATCTTTATTTTCTCAAAAAAAGCTTCTGCCTCTTCGAGGCTTTCAGGTTTATTCGATGGGAAACGTTTTCTAGTGCCATTGTTGACTTCCTTCATGCTGGAGTACTTCTCAACAGGAGGGTTTTCTTGAAGCTCCCCCAAAATCTCTTTGCTCTTGTACGTAACTATTGTTTTATGGTAATTCCATGGTTTGCAGTAGGTTCAATCATGAGCTTTGTGGCGCGCAGCCAATAACCATGGGTTCAGTTAGCCTTGGCGGATTAATTGGACCCCGCGTCACATAGGCTCCCTTGGGCACGCACATTTGGGTTCTCTTCTTCAGTTCAAGTCTCTTTGGAGGACTCAAAGTCTGTTGCTTCTCTTTACGGCCTAGTGGGTCATAGAGAATCCCATCTTTGGGAGGAATTACCTCTGTTCCTATTTCAAGTTCCTTTCTGATTCTATCTTTGTGACTTTGTTCTTCTTTTCTTTATCCTACATCAAGGTGATTTTTGGCTTTCTAACTACGTCCGCGATTGCAATTATGGCCTTCAGCTCCGGATCAAATTTTTTATCTTTATAAATCATTCCAATTACTGGAATGTTATTGTGGGCTGGCATTGGATTATTAGTCACGTTGGGGATATCCTCATTTGGTAGCACTATTTTTCCTTGCTCTATCAAATTTTCTACCACTCTTTTTTGGGTCCAACAATCATTTGTATCGTGTCCCTCTGCTCCTGAATGATAAGCACATCTGACACCAGCTCGGTAAGCGGGCGATACTAGGTTTTGCCTCGTATAAGAACGGGTTGCAACAGGCCCATTTGGACAAATATTGGAAATAGATTTGAGTAAGACTCACAAATTAGAGTAAACGTTTGCCTCCTAGGTGGCTCACAAGGAGGAAAATTGTTCTGTGGGGGCTGATTTTGTGGAGGAGGCTGATTTCTTGGAAATGGGGCTTGGTTTCTGTTGGCATGTTGCTGCAGTCGTACAAAAGGTTGAGCATTCATGACTACATATGGTTGAGGAGCATAGGCCATGTCTTGATGAAGATAATAATGCTGAAGAGATCTTTCTGAGAACATGGGTCTAGGAGCGCGATGTCTCCTTGCACCTGAGGCCGCCATGGATGTTTCTTCTTTCTTCTTACCTTTGGCCACTCCTCCAGACACTCGTTGGATGACTTATGAGGTTGATCTAATAGCTGATTGGCTTAAAATTCTTCCTACATTCAGTCCATTCTCTACAATCTCTCCAATTTTAATGGACTCCGTGAATGGATTACCCACAGCTGACATCATATTCTTGAAGTAATCAGCCTCCTAAGCTTGAAGAAATACAGTGACCATTTCTACTTCATCCATTGGATTTTTTACCCTTGATTCTTGTTCACGCCATTTGATTCCATACGCCAGAAAACTTTCTGGGGGCTTCTTCTTTAGATTTGCCAGCTACGTTCTTGAGCAATGCCGATATTGTATTGGAACTGTCGAACAAAGTCTCTTGTAAGATCGTCCCAGGTGTGCCATCGAGAAATATCTTGATCCATGTAGCACTTAGAGGCGATATGTTGGAAACACGTTTCAAATGCAATATACTAAACGTGTGTTCTTTTGTAGGTTTTGATGAATGTCAAACAAAGCAAAAAGCGATATATTAGCAATGCTCAAGGACAAGCACAAAATGGATGCATTACAAGAAGCTCAAGACAAAGTTTAGAAATGTTATAATTGAGTCAATATTAATTGTGATCTTGATTCCTCAACTTGGCTCATAACATGGCTTCTCTACTAAAATTATTTTTCCAAAATCATGCATATTTAAATTAAGTGTCAAATGATTTTAAACTATACATATTTACATTTGTTAAAATGTTTTCCAAACATGCCTCAAAAATCTGGGCTAAGATAATCGATTATGTTCTTATGATAATCGAGTATCTCTAAGCCAAGACTGCATGACAATCGATTGTGAATTAATGATAATCGATTGTGAGTAAGTCAGTTAACATCAGGTTTTTGCAAACTGCATAACAATCGATTGTGTACTTATGATAATCGATTGTTAACTGAGGCAAAGTTTTCAAAACTCATAAAAATCGATTATGAACTAATGGTAATCGATTAGAATGAGAAAAATGTCTCCCAGTGATTTTAAATAAAATGATAATCGATTGTGGCTTTTGATAATCGATTATATATGAGACAGAGAGTTTTGAAATTAATTAATAATCGATTATCCCATTTGATAATCGATTGTTGAAGCTGACCGTTGTCATATATTTTCAATTACCGTCAGGTAATCGATTGTTGATATGTAACAATCGATGTTTTGCGTAAAATCTGGAAAAGATTTTCTGAACGTTGTTAAAATAATCGATTGTTGATTTCCGGACAATCGATGTTTTATGCCAAAAATTGGAAAGGATTTCTTAACGTTATAAATAATCGATTATTGATTTGAAGTAATCGATTGTTGACGTAAAATCTGGGATTGAATTTTTGATCTGATAGGCAAACAATCGATTGTTTAGTCTTGACAATCGATTGTCACTGAGTAATTTCAGCAATCCTTAATTGGCAATTAGACAACGGTAAGACTGAGTTTCTCACCTATAAATACAGCTTCAACTCAGTGTTTTCACAACAACAACATATACACTTTGAGTATTTTCATTGCTAAAAGCTTTCTTACATTGATCATCATTTTCCATTCATCCATAAAGCTTTTTGAAGAGCCATTCTATTGAGCTAAGTTGTTGTGATCTTGAGCGTACTATTTCTACTCATATCTACTCATTAAGGAGTGCTTTGTAAAGTGAGTGTGTTTTGTGTTTGTAAGAGAATTGCGATTCTCGTTTGTTGAGGAACTTGTGATTCCTCGGTTGAAGTCTTTGGGATTGTTATCCCCGAGCAGTTGAAGTCTTTGGGATTGTTATCCCCGAGCAGTTGAAGTCTTTGGGATTGTTATCCCCGAGCAGTTGAAGTCTTTGGGATTGTTATCCCCGAGCAATTGAAGTCTTTGGGATTGGTATCCCCGAGCAATTGAAGTCTTTGGGATTGTGATCCCCGAGCACCTAGATGAGGCTTGTGTCCTCAGCTGTAACGGTTTGTTAAGCACCCGTAAGCTTGACAAGTTTAGTGGAAATCTCGAGAGAGTCTCTCGGGGACTGGACTAACCACGTTTGTGGCCAACCAGGATACATCATTGTGTAAGTTTATTTTACTGCACTTGTTTTAATTTCTGCAAAGTTTTTAAATTCCGCACTAAAACGCTTAATATTTTTAAAACGCTATTCACCCCCCCCCCTAGCGTAAAGCGTATTGTCCAACAATTGGTATCAGAGCCATACTCTCTGAAAACTTAACCGTTTGAGAGAACCATCCATGGCTTCTACTCTAAATTTCTTTGCAGGAATAGGTGAAGGAGAATGCAGCATGTCGCCTCCAATATTAGACGAAAATGACTACTCAGTCTGGAAATATCGGATGCAAGTTTTTACAATGGCAAACGATTTGTATCTATGGCAAGCGATTAAACACAGTGATCAACTGACGACAAAAGTCGGGAAAGATAAGGTAAGTGAATACAACTCTAAAGCTATGAATATATTACATAACGCCTTGAACCAGGAACTTTGGCGAAAAATCTCCCACTATAAAACTGCTAAGGAAATGTGGGACAAACTTGAGGAATTGCACGAAAACATGCCTCAAAAAGCGGTCAGCACAAACGATGAATCAACTGGTCAGTGCCTCATGGCAGACGAAAAAGACGAGGTAAGTACATCTAACGATATGCAAATTGCTTATAACAAACTGCATGATGAGTTGGTAAATGCTTCTAAGACTATTAAAGATTTACAAAGAACTCTTTCTTTACAAGAAGAGGATTTTCAAAAACAACTCTTTTTAAAAGACAAGGACTTTGAAGAACGTCTTTCTTTAGCTCAAAAAGGTGTTGAAAATCTGTCTCGTGATAACGAGAATCTTGCAAATGAAAATCAATTTTTGTTAAATGATAGTATAGAACTTAGACAAGTCATCAAGACTATGCATGAAGCCTCTTGTGTTGATAAATGCTCTACTTGTACGGCTTGTGAGTCCTTAAAACTAGAAAACACAAAACTTAGGAAAACATTAGAAACACGTAGTAAAGAAGTTCATAAAGTTGTTGAAAAAGAAATGCCTAAGAAATATCAACGGCATAAAAACAAAAACTTCACTACTCCACCTAGAAATAACTCTAAGGTATTAAACAAGCCTAGAACAAATTCTTTTAGACCACCTAGACATTATGCTAGAATGTATGAAAATAAGGGTAGAACGAATATCTTTAGACAACCTAGATCCGAATCTAGGATTCTTGCAAACAAGCCTACAAATAGTAATTTTCGGCAACCAAGAAATAACTCTAGGAACGAGCTTAGACCACCTAGACATGACACTAGGTTCTTCAACAAGTCTAGCACTAATAACTTTAGACCATCTAGGTATTATACTAGAAATGGGAATAACATGTCTAGTGTAAATCTTTTTCATTCGCCTAGAACTTTGTTGGCTCAACCTAGGCATCAACACAACCCGAACGTAGTATGTCATTACTGCAATCGTATAGGTCATATTGCACCTATGTGTTTTACAAAGCATAGAGATTCTTCATATTATTATGGTCGTTATTTGCCTAACCCCCAAGGACCCAAAATGGTATGGGTACCTAAAGAATATTAATTTGCTTTGTAGGTGTGCTTGAAGGGATCAAGTGTACTATGGTACCTTGACAGTGGATGCTCCAGACACATGACAGGAGACGAATCCAAATTCCTTCAACTAGAGCACAAAGAAGGAGGAAGCGTTGTATTCGGTGACAACAATAAAGGACAAATTATTGGCATCGGATCGGTCGGTAAGAATGAAAAATCCTCTATAAAGCATATATTACTTGTCAAAGGTTTAAAGCATAATCTCTTGAGCATAAGTCAATTATGTGACAAGGGAAATCTTGCGTTGTTTGATTCGGATGAGTGTTTAGTGTTTAGACGTAGTGACTTCAAGATTATTCTACGTGGTTTTAGAGTTGACAATATTTACATGGTTGATCTTGAAAACTCCTCATCCGAGTATGTTGATTGTTTGTTGAGCAAAGATGATAATGTGTGGTTGTGGCATCGTAGAGTAGCCCATATGAACATGCATCTTTTAAATAAATTGATTTCTCAAAATCTAGTGATTGGTCTTCCCAACTTAAAATTTGAAAGTGATACTATTTGTGATTCTTGTCAAAAGGGGAAGCAAACAAGAGCATCTTTTAAATCCAAAAATGTTGTTTCAACCTCTAGACCTTTACAACTATTGCATATGGATTTATTCGGACCATCCTGTATCGAAAGTCTAGGAAGAAATAGATATGCTTTTGTAATTGTTGATGATTTCTCTAGATTTACATGGACATTATTTCTTGCACATAAAAGTGATGCATTTCTTAGCTTCAAGCTTTTTCTTAAAAGAGTTCAAAATGAAAAGGAATCAACTGCCACTTCCATTAGAAGTGATCATGGGGGAGAGTTTGATCACAATCTCTTTGCGGATTTTTGTGATGAACTCGGAATCGAGCATACCTTTTCCGCTCCACGTACACCACAACAAAACGGGGTGGTGGAAAGGAAAAATAGGAGTCTCGAAGAGATGGCTAGAACCATGCTCGACGAAGCTAAGATTCCCAAATACTTTTGGGCAGACGCCGTGAGTACAGCATGCTATGTTTTAAATAGAGTAGCAATTCGGCCGATACTCTTAAAAACCCCATATGAACTCTACAAAGGTAGAAAACCTAACATTTCACATTTACTTGTTTTTGGTTGTAAATGTTTTGTGCATAACAATGGAAAGGACCAACTAGGAAAATTTTATGCAAAGTCGGATGAAGGTATCTTCATTGGCTATTCTTCTCGTAGTAAAGCTTATAGGGTTTTTAATAAAAGAACCCAAGTTGTAGAGGAATCTCCTCATATTGTATTTTCCGAAGATAATACTCGCTTGGCGAGAAAGGATTGTGGTCTTGATCTTTCAGGCATTCTGGAAAGTCTAAAGGACAAAATTCAAGAAGAACCACCAAGGAAAGAAATTGACAAAACGGTGGAACAACCAATTGAAGAAGCTCCTCAACCTGAAAATGAACCAAAAGAGCAAATAGAATGGAGGACAGTCAAAGACCATCCTCTCGATCAGGTAATAGGCAACGTTGGAGGGAAGGTAAGTACCCGGAGCTCCCTTAGAAATACCTTAGATCTTACTGCTTTTGTTTCTCAAATTGAACCCAAAACCATCTCTGAAGCAATTGGGGATGAATTTTGGACCTTGGCAATGCAAGAGGAGCTTAACCAATTCAAACGTAACAACGTTTGGGATTTGGTGCCAAGACCCGAAGGTCATACCATAATTGGTACGAAATGGGTTTTTCGAAATAAATTAGATGAAAATGGCATAATCACTAGAAACAAAGCTAGGCTTGTAGCTCAAGGCTATAATCAAGAAGAAGGGATTGATTATGATGAGACATATGCTCCGGTAGCTAGATTAGAGGCCATCTGTTTGTTGCTTGCTTTTGCATCTTCTATGAATTTCATTTTATATCAAATGGATGTGAAAAGTGCCTTTTTAAATGGTTTTATCCAAGAAGAAGTTTATGTAAAGCAACCCCCCGGTTTTGAAGACTTTAATTTTCCTAATCATGTTTTCAAACTCAAAAAGGCCCTTTATGGTTTAAAACAAGCTCCTCGAGCTTGGTATGAAAGGTTGAGTAAATTTCTTTTAGAAAATAATTTTATTCGTGGAGAAGTTGACACAACTTTATTTGTCAAGCATGAAAATAATGATATCTTGCTAGTTCAAATATATGTAGATGATATCATTTTTGGTGCCACTAACAATGCTCTATGCAAGGAATTTTCAAACTTAATGACTAGCGAATTTGAGATGTCCATGATGGGTGAGTTACAATTCTTTTTGGGATTACAAGTAAAACAAATGAAGGAAGGTACATTCATTTGTCAAAGCAAGTATTGCAAAGAACTGCTTAAACGTTTTGATATGAACAATGCAAAGGAAATGGCAACTCCCATGAGCACATCCGATCATCTCGACAAAGATGAAAAAGGTAAGGAAGTCGACATCAAAAAGTACCGAGGTATGATTGGCTCTCTTCTTTATCTTACTGCTAGTCGTCCGGACATCATGTTTAGCGTGTGCGGCTGTGCCCGTTATCAATCATGTCCGAAAGAGTCTCACCTTACTGCGGTAAAGCGGATTCTAAGGTATCTTGTTGGTACTACCAATATGGGTCTATGGTACCCCAAAGGTTCTTCATGCCAACTTATTGGCTATTCCGACTCCGATTTTGCTGGATGCAAATTGGACCACAAGAGCACTAGCGGCACTTGCCACTTGCTCGGTAGCGCTTTAGTTTCTTGGTTTAGTAAGAAGCAAGTTAGTGTTGCGTTGTCCACAACCGAGGCTGAATATGTAGCCGCGGGGAGCTGTTGCGCTCAAATCCTATGGATGAAACAACAACTCTTGGACTATGGCCTACGTCTTGATCACATTCCTCTTAGATGTGACAACACTAGTGCCATATGCTTGACGAAGAACCCCATTCTTCACTCGCGAACAAAACACATTGAAATTAAACATCATTTTATTAGAGATCACGTTCTAAAAGGCGATGTCGAAATTGAATTTGTTGAAACAAAAAGCCAATTGGCAGACATCTTTACAAAGCCCTTAGATAAAGAGTCCTTCTTCCGAATTCGTAGTGAACTCGGGATCCTTGACTCCACGTTGATCTAAGTCATGCATTGCATTTTATTTCTTACATAATTTCTAACTTGAGCGTCGGAGGCGTCTAACATTTTCTTTTGCAGGTATCACCCTAAAGAAAAGGGGATCATAAAAGCATGACGCAAATACTCAAGTATTCTACAGGAAAATCGCCGTCAAACAATCGATTACTGAATCAATAATCGATTACTTTTGTTATCTTTATTTTCCAATAAATAAACTTTTGCTTATTTCATATGTTTTTTTTGCATATTCTTCCCTTATATATTTTTGCTAATGGCAAAAGGGGGAAGAAACGGGATATCAAGAAGTATGCTATATCACTCTCAACTAGTATGCTATATCACTCTCAACTTCATTTATGCTTAAAGTGAGGGGGAACGTGAATTAAGGGGGAACATCAAATTGCATACTTTACACTTGTCTTGGATCATCAAAATAATTATTGCATATATCCCGCTTATGTTTGCCATTATCAAAAAGGGGGAAATTGTTGGAAACACGTTTCAAATGCAATATACTAAACGTGTGTTCTTTTGTAGGTTTTGATGAATGTCAAACAAAGCAAAAAGCGATATATTAGCAATGCTCAAGGACAAGCACAAAATGGATGCATTACAAGAAGCTCAAGACAAAGTTTAGAAATGTTATAATTGAGTCAATATTAATTGTGATCTTGATTCCTCAACTTGGCTCATAACATGGCTTCTCTACTAAAATTATTTTTCCAAAATCATGCATATTTAAATTAAGTGTCAAATGATTTTAAACTATACATATTTACATTTGTTAAAATGTTTTCCAAACATGCCTCAAAAATCTGGGCTAAGATAATCGATTATGTTCTTATGATAATCGAGTATCTCTAAGCCAAGACTGCATGACAATCGATTGTGAATTAATGATAATCGATTGTGAGTAAGTCAGTTAACATCAGGTTTTTGCAAACTGCATAACAATCGATTGTGTACTTATGATAATCGATTGTTAACTGAGGCAAAGTTTTCAAAACTCATAAAAATCGATTATGAACTAATGGTAATCGATTAGAATGAGAAAAATGTCTCCCAGTGATTTTAAATAAAATGATAATCGATTGTGGCTTTTGATAATCGATTATATATGAGACAGAGAGTTTTGAAATTAATTAATAATCGATTATCCCATTTGATAATCGATTGTTGAAGCTGACCGTTGTCATATATTTTCAATTACCGTCAGGTAATCGATTGTTGATATGTAACAATCGATGTTTTGCGTAAAATCTGGAAAAGATTTTCTGAACGTTGTTAAAATAATCGATTGTTGATTTCCGGACAATCGATGTTTTATGCCAAAAATTGGAAAGGATTTCTTAACGTTATAAATAATCGATTATTGATTTGAAGTAATCAATTGTTGACGTAAAATCTGGGATTGAATTTTTGATCTGATAGGCAAACAATCGATTGTTTAGTCTTGACAATCGATTGTCACTGAGTAATTTCAGCAATCCTTAATTGGCAATTAGACAACGGTAAGACTGAGTTTCTCACCTATAAATACAGCTTCAACTCAGTGTTTTCACAACAACAACATATACACTTTGAGTATTTTCATTGCTAAAAGCTTTCTTACATTGATCATCATTTTCCATTCATCCATAAAGCTTTTTGAAGAGCCATTCTATTGAGCTAAGTTGTTGTGATCTTGAGCGTACTATTTCTACTCATATCTACTCATTAAGGAGTGCTTTGTAAAGTGAGTGTGTTTTGTGTTTGTAAGAGAATTGCGATTCTCGTTTGTTGAGGAACTTGTGATTCCTCGGTTGAAGTCTTTGGGATTGTTATCCCCGAGCAGTTGAAGTCTTTGGGATTGTTATCCCCGAGCAGTTGAAGTCTTTGGGATTGTTATCCCCGAGCAATTGAAGTCTTTGGGATTGGTATCCCCGAGCAATTGAAGTCTTTGGGATTGGTATCCCCGAGCAATTGAAGTCTTTGGGATTGTGATCTCCGAGCACCTAGGTGAGGCTTGTGTCCTCAGCTGTAACGGTTTGTTAAGCACCCGTAAGCTTGACAAGTTTAGTGGAAATCTCGAGAGAGTCTCTCGGGGACTGGACTAACCACGTTTGTGGCCAACCAGGATACATCATTGTGTAAGTTTATTTTACTGCACTTGTTTTAATTTCTGCAAAGTTTTTAAATTCCGCACTAAAACGCTTAATATTTTTAAAACGCTATTCACCCCCCCCCCCCCTCTAGCGTAAAGCGTATTGTCCAACACGATACCCATTAAGCTTTCCCCAAAATAAGCCATGAGCAATTCTTCTTTTCCTCCAGCTCTGCGAAACTGATTGCAGTATTTCTTAAGGTGGGTAATAAGATCACCATGCCTATCGTACTTTTCAAACTTCGGAATTTTGAATCCCACATGAAAATGCACATGAGGGAACATGCAAAAATCAGTATATGACACACTTTTCTGTCCACTTAGCCCCTACATATTTTTTAGGCTTTGCTCCAGGTTTATCATCCTCTTTGCCATTTTTTCTTGTTACGAAGTTTTGCGAGTCTTTTCCTGTCCCGTTGTGAACTCAAATAGATGGGGCTGGGAATAATTTTAGGTGGGATACTGAAAAGGTTCCATTTGAGGGGTGAGTGTTTGGAATGTAAAAGTTGAAGGATCAAAGGTAGGCCTTAGCAATGCAGGCTGTGTTGTAGCTACAGATGGTGGGACAGTAAAGATGTTTGGGACTACATTGGGTATGGCCATCTGGGGGAGATACTCTGAAGGTGTTCCTACAAAAGGAGCTGAGATGGTTGGGTGTCCTAATAGGATACAGGGATGACTGATTGGGACAGTGGCAGTTCCCCTCATTCTAGGGAAAAGCTCTAGAAATCCGGAATTTGCACTAGGCCACTCTTTTCCATCTGACCAGGAGTCCCCCATCTCCATCATGCAGAGACGCAATAGCCGATTTCCTCGGCGGTTGCTGACTCTGATGCCGGGATGCCCGATTGGGCTCGTCCGTGATGGGAATTGTTAGTAGGGTGATTTCTGAATACATTTCTGTGCTACCCTTTGATCTGGTAAGTAGGGATGTGAAGCCAGTTTACCACGAAAAACCAACCACCGTTTCCATAAAACCTGGATTGAAATTGACATAAGAAAACGATTAGTTTGAAATAGATAACAAATAGGTAATCAAACATTGGGGTGTGATGCACCTATGCTGTTAAACGGGTATCTACATGCCTTGTAACGGTTGCATGCTTTATCCCAGCTCCTTTCTTGTACCTTCCTCCTTCTTTTATTTTTCCACTCTCTTTTTTTTTCTTCCCCTTTATTTTCCTTGCCTCTTCTTGCCATGTTTGTCTCTCGGTTTTCTTATTTTCCTTCTATTTGCTTCTATTCTCCTCCTTTTACTTACTTTCCTTCTTTTTATTATTAGGGTACGGTCGAATCCTATGGAGATAGCCTACGTATCATGACCCCGCATGAATCAGACCAAGCATAGTTCTTTGAAACAAATAGAAAATAAAGAACACATTATTTTTTCAAATTTCATTAATAAAACTTCTAATACAAAGATGCTGAATTAATCCATTTCTTAGAAATAAAATGCAAACTCGAAATGAAACAAAATATAGACTCAATGGTTGAAAAGTCAAGAATATATTAAAGCTTCTATTATCGGGGCCCGCGGGCCATCATTCGGCCTCGCTGCGGGCTTATGTGCAAGAGCCCCTTGTAGTCGCTCCAAATCAGTCATTACTCTACAGACGAAGATCATTACTGCAGCAAAAATAGTGGTCTGAGTCATATCCTCGCATGTTTGGCATTTCATGGTGATGTAATCAGCGGTGGCTATGACCCTCTCTCTGATCCTGCCCTTTTCCTGAAGTAATCGCCCTATCTGCTGGTTTCGGGCGTCTAACACTTGGGAGTCATGAAAGTGCTAATCTTGCAGTTGCTGCATGTCTTTCTCCACTTAGGCCATCAGTTTATTACAATGTTCCCTATCAGCCTTAAAATCTTTAGCCCGTCTAGCTGCTTCATCCTCAAGATTAATCACTTTTCTTCTGAGGTTAGTGATAGTCCCCTCATAGTTTCTTTTCATTTGTTGCACAAATTGTACCCGCTCATCCGCTTTCTTTGTTCACTATTCCTGTGGCCTTACCTTACTGGCCTCGGACTTCTCCAAGTCTTCTTGGTATTCTAGGACTTTCATCCTTAGCCCACGTATAAGCCTTTCATCGGCCCGGCTTCTTTCTGGGTTGTCGACGGCTATTTTCATCTTTCTGATCTGAGCTTCGAGTGCCTCATTTTCCTGGGCTAGTTTCTTCTTTTCTCCTTCATCTGTGGCGGCTTGAACACTACTTTCAAATTAGAGCTCCATGACTTGCCTTTCCAATTTACTGATTTTAGCCTTGTATTTGTGAGCATGTGATTATTTCCTCGCTTAAATTACTATTATAGAATTCTTAAAATTAGGATTTTTCTCTATTTATGTGATTTTTTGAATTTAATTGCATGATTTTGTGCTTGTTTGCAGTTTTGTGCATTTTAATTGATATAATTTATAAAAGTACAAATATAGCACATTTGCGTTTAGGATCCTATTTTTAATATTTTAGGTTTATTAGTTAGTAAACATTACAAGAAATAGAAGAAAATAACAAAAATAGTCCTCTTTGCATTTTACTTTTAATTTTTGATTTTTTTTCCTTTGTTTTCTTTTAAATTAGGGATTAGTTAATTTGTGAAATTAATTAGTTTAATTCTAGAGTTAAAATCAGGACAAGAAAAATAAATAAAAGAAAATGAAAGAAAAAGATTCAAAAGAATTAAAGAGGGTCATGTTTACTATTGGGCCAGTTCTTTCCAAATAATCCAGCTCAAGCCAACCCCCAAGCATACCCGGGAAAAAAGCCCAATCCTAAACCCCTAAACCCGGTCCACCTTTGTTATTCCTAAACGACGTCGTTTCCCTTTCTTTGATCATGAATGATGGATCTCATCAATCCATCAGTCCCGAACTAACTAGGTTTCAAGTATAAAAGTGTCCAAATAGCTTCCTACCCCCCCCCTCAAATTACCGTCTCTAACACCCCAATACCTACCACGTCCAACATCGTCCCTCCGCCATTTGCCACCAGCCGAAAATTGCCTCCACTGGTGGCGATTCTCTGATGACTTCAAAATTTACAACATAGATTCTTCTTCACCTCCCCATTCCATAGCCACCTTCCGTTTTCTCCAAAACCCACCCTAGCTTGTCGAATAATCCAAATAGTGGTCGCCGCCTCCGCCATATACGGCGGCGCCACCTCCAAATCCTATCCAAATTACACTCCAGACCCTCCTCATCTCCCTCTTCCTAAATCCCCATTTATTTTCCCTCAAATATTCCTCTAGCGCTTCGAATTTCAGATTGAAAAAACATGCCTAGAACCCTAATTTTGCAAATTGGGGGGCTATAATAGCCCTTAATTATGTATTTTCTCATGAAAACACATAATTAAGGACGATTATAGTTCAAATATTTCCAAGGAAAACTTTCCAGATTCGAGTTATGGGCTATAATAGCCCTTAATTATGTGTTTTCTCATGAAAACACATAATTAAGGACGATTATAGTTCAAATATTTCCAAGGAAAACTTTCCAGATTTGAGTCAGTCAAAATAAAGCCTAAACCTATCCCAAGTGGCGAATTTGATAAATGAATAATCTCATTTCGAATAATGTCACTTAAATTGGAAAAAATCCTTATACACTATCCTTTTGGGGTAGTATGTAAAAAAGGAGGTGTGACAGCTCTAGCGTCTCTATTGGGTCAAACCCAGAACTTCAGATTAGTGTTTAATAATTCGAACTTAGAATAGCTAAACACTTGGCTTTATTTATTATCTGATTTTCCTACATGTTTCATCCTAACGTGCTAAGTGCTTTACCACTTTGATATTACCTGAATTGTATATATAAAATTGTTACGAAACCCTTCTCTTCTCATCTTCGGGGATGTTCTCGCTGGTCGAGATTCTCTATTCTCTTAGTGTCATACCTTAATGTAAGAAAGAGGCCGGATAATTTACTAATCCGGATGGCCTTTTGGTTTCCGGTACGTAGCCCGCTCCTCGATTCCAGTTGTCCGCTCGGGTACACAGTCTAGAACATTTACCTAGCTTTTAAACCTAGAATAACTCGACCTCATGCCAGATTCCTAGTAGGTACGCTTGTTTGCATCACGTGCATTTGACCTAGGGCGCTAAACACAGGGGTTGAGTCCGTCTAAGGCAGGTGACCTGAAATGAAAAGACTAGCCTGATACATCCTACTTATTATTTGTGCATTTGTTTTCTTTGGATCTGCATGGTGACCGGCTTTTAAATAATGGGAGAAATTTGAGAAGGAAAAGAAAAAAAAGAGAGAAAAAAGAATAATAATGTTAGGGTTGAGTGAGGTAGTCACCTGTTTTGAAAAACCCAACACCCAAATGATACCGACACTCTGCCAATTCTTTTAGAAAATCAAAGAAAAAGAAAGTTTATCACAATTAGTTGGTTTTGTCAAATCTTCCCGAACTACGCCAGTTTGATTCTCACCGGATGTGAGATGCATAGGCAACCCCCATCAGGTTCAACATCCCTTTTTGCAAAAATAGCCCAAAAACAACAAAAACTTTTTTAATTTCCTCGGGTTATGCAATTCTTGTTTAATATAATCCAAATGTCCCCAAAAGGGTACCGGAAGTCTGTTTTGCAAGAACAGCCACGTGGGCCATTTTCCACGATTAGCAGGCACAACCTTAAAATCTTCTTCCTGAAGTGCTGAAAGGCAGGATTTGCAAAACCAGTTTTCTTTTTTGTTTTAGGTCAAAATAAGTGATTAAATCACCTTAAAAATTTGCAGGATGAGCACGATTCAAAATGAATCTTTCTCAATCATGAACAAAATCCCTTGGGAGTTGCGTTTGTGGTGGAATGATCTATGTGAAGAAGGGCAAGATGCGGTCAAAAAATATTTGAAAGGTCTTACGTGATTGTTGGATATTAGGCGTCGGGGAGACATCATAAAGGCATTGGTCACATGTGGGGACCTAGCGCACAATATGTTCCATTTTGCAGATTTTGAACTCACCCCGACCCTAGAGGAAATAGCTGGATACATTGGGAGTGCTGAGGTTCCTTTAAGGCACAAGTATTTGATTGCCCCGAGAATTGTAGTTGTGCACAGATTCTTAGACTCACCAAAGATAAGCAGGACGGTCCATAACCCATATTTGTCAACTGGATTTTGTACTACGCACCTTATATACCAGAGATATGGCAACTTAGGAGGGTTCAACAATCCGGAAAGTAAAATATGTAGCAAAGGAAACCGCCAAAAATGGGAGGAAATAGATGTTTTATTTTTATGGTGGTCTTCTTAGGCCCTTTGGTGTTCCTAAGGAAAAATGGAAATACCGACATAAAAATATCCGAGGTTGTCAACACTTTACTCACCCAAGACAAGAGCAGTCTTGCGCCTGTGAGAGTAGCTGAAATCGTCCACGCTCTCACAGCCTGCAAAGCTGGAGAAGACTTTTTGAGGAGTGCAATTTGTTGTTGCAAATGTGGATGAGCGAACATCTTTGCCATCGTCCTCAAGTCATGTGTTCTGGGTCAACAAAGAAAACCTGCGTAGAGGAATTTTGTACGAGGATTAACGGGATCAGCTTGCCTGAAGGGGTCAAGGAATGGACATCACACTTTCGGTCTATCACTGTCAGTCAAATAGAGTGGACGTTTGGATGGTTACCTATGGATGAAATCATATATATTCCAACAACTAGGCCTCACTTCCTCTTGATGGGTCTTAAGAGCATTCAGGCTTACGCTCCGTATCGGGTTTTAAGATAGCTCGGGAGGTGCCAAATAGTGCCAAAAGATGAAGATCTTAGTACCCAAGTAGTTGAGATTGGTCCTGATGGACAATTTCTTGAAGAAAGAGCCCACCAGATCTGGAGCGAATGTCAATACTTGACGGCAAATACCTGTGTACGAGATCAAGCTAAAGGAGAAGTTTCACCTGGGAATCATGCTTGGTATAAAAGGGAAATTTTAGCTGGAAGGCCTGCCAAAAGACCTCATCTCCAGGATTTTGTCGAATCATCACAAGTACAGTGGGCCAAGTTAGCTAAGGAAAATGAATACAGGGCTAAAATAGGAGAGTTGGAAAAGCAAGTCCCAAACCTTCAATTTGGAAACAGCTAAATGCTGCAGTCGATAAAGGTGAAAAGAAGAAATTAGCCAAAGAAAATGAAGCCATACGAGCCCAAATTCAAAAGATGAAGATAACAGTCGAAGATCTCATCAGGAGTGCCAAAGACGCAAAGCTTATAGATAATCTGAGGCAAAAAGTGAATGACTGTAGTTTTGACCTCAACAAAGCAGAAAGAGAATTAGGTGGGGTTCAAAAGCAATTGCCTAAAAATGCAGAGGGACGAGCACGCCTGGTTAAGCAGTTGAAACAAGAATACAGTAATGAGGTCACGGGATTAAAGAAAAGGGTCATCGTCATAGAGAACAAAATGATCAAATAGAAAAAAGAATTCAAGGTTGAAGAGAGCATTGCTACATGGCATTGGCTCAATTAGAAATGGATTTGCAGCGACTACAGGCACAAAACCAGATAGCCGAGTAGAAAGTTTTCGTGAGTATGCGATTAAATAGCGTGAACAGGCATCAAGGGTAAAATCGCCAATGGATGAAGTGGAAATGGTCACTGTATTTCTCCAAGCTCAGGAGGCTGATTATTTCCAGTATGATGCCATCCATAGGCAAGCCATTCGTGGAGGCTATTAAAATCGGTGAGATGGTAGAGAATGGACTGAAAGCAGGCAGAATTTTAAGCCATTCAGCTATTAAAACAACCTCCCAAGACATCCAAGGGGGGTCTGGAGGAATGACCAAAGGTAAGAAGAAAGAAGAAACAACCATGGCGGCCTCAGGTGCATGGAGACGTCATGCTCCTAGACCCATGTTCTCAGAAAGATCCCTCCAGCATTATTACCCTCATCAAGACATGACATATTCTCCTCAACCGTATGCGGTCATGAATGCTCAACTTTTTGTACGACAAAGTAGCAACATGCCAGTAGAAACCAAGCTCCATAACCGAAGAAATTAGCCTCCTCAACATAATAGCTATAATCCTCGTCCTCCACAGAATGATTTTCCTCCTCGTGAGCAACCTAGGAGGCAAACTTTTACTCCAATTGGTGAGTCTTACTCCAATCTATTTCCAAAACTTTTCCAAATGGGCATATTGCAACCAGTTCCTCAAACGAGGCAAAACCCAGCATCGCCCGCTTACAGAGCCGGTGTCAGATATGCCTATCATTGATGAGCAAAGGGACACGATACAGATGATTGATGGACCATGAAAAGAGCGGTGGAAAGCTTGATAGAGCAAGGCAAAATAGTGCTAAGGGATGAGGATGTGCCCAATGTGACTAATAATCCATTGCCAGCTCACAATAACGGGCTAGTGATTGGGATGATTTGTGAAGATAAAGAATTTAGTCCAGCACTAAAATCCATAATTGCCATCGCAGATGCATAGAAAAAGCTAAAAAGCGCCCCAAAGCAAGATAAAGAGGAAAAAAAGAATAAAGTCACCAAGAGAGAACCAGAAAAGAAAGTTGAAACAGTCACAGAGGTGATGCCTCCCAAAGATGGGATTCTTTATGTCACACGAGGCCGTAAAGAAAAGCAGCAGACTTTGAGCCCTACAAAGAGATTTGAACTGAAAAATGCAACCCAAATGTACATATTCAAGGGAGCTTATGTGGTACGGGGGAATATTAAGCCATCGAGGCCAAACGAGCCCGTGGTTATTGGAGGCGCGCTATAGCAGCCTATGACAGATCGTACTGCAGTACTGTGGAATTATCATAAAATAATGGTTACCTACAAAGCAAAGAGATTTCAGGGGAGCTTCAAGAAAAACATCCCGTTGAGAAGTACTCCAACGTGGAAGAAGTAAACAACGCCACTATAAAGCGCTTCCGATCTAAAAAAAACTGTAGGTCCTGAAGAGGCAAAAGCTTTCTTTCATAAAATGAAGATGGTGGAATAGAAGTGGTTGATCAATTGCGAAAGTATCCTGAACAAGTTTCCTTGCTGTCATTGCTGATGAAGTCTCCCAAACACCAGAAGGTTTTGATTAAGACTTTGAATGAAGCGTTGTGCTAGCTGAACCTTTGGTGGAATAGTTAGAAAGAATGGTGGAGAGCTATTTTGCCATCAATCAAATTTCATTCAGCAAAACTGACTTGCCCCCCGAAGGGGCTGCTCACAGTTAACTGTTACATTTAACTGTCAAATGTGAGGGATATTATGTGAAGAGGGTCATGGTAGACGGAGGTTTTGGGGTAGATATTTTCCCACTCTCTACATTACAGTGGATGGAAATTGGGACTACAAGGATTCGTGCCAACAATGTCTGTGGGCGAGCTTTCGATATTATCAAGAGGGACACCACATGGCTAACCAACATAGTTCTAGTACCAAAGAAGGATGGAAAACCCCGAGTATGCATGGACTATAGAGATTTGAACAAGGCGAGTCCCAAAGATAACTTCCCCTTACCCGATACCCACATCCTTGTTGATAACTGCACCAAACATGAGATAGTCTTTCATGAAATGTTACGTATGATATCACCCATGTGTTTATAGATGAAGAGGACGCGGAGAAAACTACCTTTACCATACCTTGGGGGACCTACTGCTACAGGGTCATGCTTTTCGGACTGAAGAACACTGGGGCAACTTATATGAGAGCCGTGACTACCATCTTCCATGATATGATGCATCAGGAAATAGAGGTGTATGTGGCGACATAATCATCAAGTCCAAAACTCAGGATGACTATGTGCGGGATCTAAGGAAGTTCTTCGAACGGCTACACATATATGATTTGAAATTGAACCCAGCCAATTGTGCATTCGGGGTTCCGTCAGGCAAGCTTCTGGGATTCATAGTCAGCCGGAGAGGTATTGAGTTAGATCCGACTAAGATAAAGTCTATTCGAGATTTACATCCTCCGAAGACCAAAAAAGACGTAATGAGCTTGTTAGGAAGGTTGAATTATATTAGCCGATTCATCGCTCAGCTGACTTCCACATGTGAGCCCATATTAAAATTGCTAAAGAAATATGCAACAGTCAAATGGATGAATGATTGTCAAAAGGCTTTCGGTAAGATTCAAGACTACTTGTCCAACCCACCAGTTTTGGTTCCACCTGAGCCGGAGAGGCCACTGATTATGTTCCTGACAATCTTGGAGAGTTCCATTGGTTGTGTTCTAGGGCAACAGGACATCACTAAAAAGAAAGAGCAGGCAATATACTACCTGAGTAAGAAATTCATTAGTTGTGAGGCCAAGTACACTTTGTTGGAAAGAACCTGTTGCGCTCTAACTTGGGTTGCTCAGAAATTGAGGCATTGCGCTCTAACTTGGGTTGCTCAGAAATTGAGGCATTACATGTAGGCCTACACTACCTACCTCATAACCAAGTTGATTCCTCTGAAGTACATATTTCAAAAGCCAATGCCCACGGGGAGGTTAGCAAAATGGTAGATCCTGCTCACCGAATTTGACATAGACTATGTCACTCATACAGTATTGAAGGCCCAGGCCTTAGCAGACCATTTAGCCGAAAACCCGATTGCTGATGAGTACCAACCCCTGAACACTTATTTCCCAGAAGAAGAGGTGAGCTCGGTGGAAGCAATATCTGAAGATACCGCTGCCTGGAAATTGTTCTTTGATGGGACTGTAAATGCAAAGGGTATGGGAATTAGGGCAATTTTAATTTCACCCACCGATCAGCACTATTCAGTCACCGCTTGACTTTGGTTCTTCTACACGAACAATACAGCCGAGTACGAAGATTACATCATGGGTATGAACATGGCAGTCGACCAAAATATCGAAGAGTTATTGATTTTTGGGGATTCATATTTAATCATCCGGCTAGCCCAAGGAGATGAGAAACTCGAGATGTCAAACTTATCCCTTACCGTCAACATGTGGAAGATCTTAGCAAGCGATTCAAGACGATAGAGTTCAGGTATATCCCTCACTGTCACAATGAACTAGCTGACGCACTTGCCACTTTGGCCTCGATGTTGCCTTACCCAGAAAATGCACACATTGATCCCTTGGAAATCCAAATCAGGGAAAGGCGTGGGTACTGTAATACGGCTGAGGTAGAACCAAACATCCAGCCATGGTATCATGATATCAAGATGTTTCTAAAAAACTAAGAATATCCCAAGCAAGCCACTAGGGACCAAAAGAGAACTATCAGACGTCAAGCACGTGGTTTCTTTTTAAGAGGTAAGGTTTTGTACAAAAGGACCCCGGACCTCAATTTTCTAAGATGTGTTGACATCGAAGAGGCTGGAAGAATCACGCATGAAGTACACGCAGAAGTTTGCAGACCACACATGAATTGGTATGTTAGAAAATCATCCGAGCAGGCTATTATTGGATAACCATGGAAAAGGATTGTTTTAGCTTTGTCCAGAAATGCCATCAGTGTCAAGTGCACGGTGATTTGATTTATGCACCTCCCATAGAACTGCATCCCATGTCGGCACCTTGGCCATTCATAGATTGGGGCATGGATGTTATTGGGCCAATCGAGCTGAAAGCCTCAAATGGGCACAGATTCATACTGGCTGCCATTAACTACTTCACAAAATGGTTTGAAGCCATCACTCTTAAATCGGTAACCAAGCACACCGTGGTGGATTTTGTACATTCCAATCTCATTTGCCGTTTTGGCATCCCAGCAACTATCATTACCGATAACACTGTAAATTTGAACAGCCGATTGATGGGAGAAATATGCGAACAATTCAAAATAACGTATAGGAACTCTACACCATATCGGCCCAAAGCTAATAGTGTCGTCGAAGCAGCAAATAAAAACATCAAAAAGATTTTGAGAAATATGATTCAAAGCTCCAGGCAATGGCATGAGAAGCTACCTTTCTCATTATTGGGGTATTGCACAACAATGCACACATCAATAGGAGCAACCCCTACCTTTTGGTCTATTGAAATGAGGCAATAATACTTGCGGAGGTGGAAATCCCGTCTCTCCGGATCATCGTTGAAGGTGAGATTGAAGACACTGAGTGGGTCAAGACTCATCTGGAACAACTAACCTTAATTGATGAAAAACAAATGGCTGCGGTCTACCACGACAGTTGTACCAACAAAAAATGGCCCGTGTTTATAATAAGAAAGTACGCCCCATGAAATTTTGAGGTGGGACAACTTGTATTAAGGTGCATTCTTCCTCAGCATCAGGAAGCAAAAGGAAAATTTTATCATAACTGGAAAGATCCGTACATCATCAGAAAGATATTGCTGAAAGGAGCATTTATCTGGGCCACATCGAAGGGGATGATCCCGAAGCAGCCGTGAACGCATACGTAGTAAAAAGGTACTATGTCTAGGCTCTCTGTAGCAATGATTCAGTCCGATTGAGATAACGAAGGCATTCATTCCCGCAACCCAAACATTATCAACCCTTTTGTAAACCCATTTGAGCCGGTTACTCTTCTTTGACTACCCCCTTTGGAGCCCGAAACTGTTATTCAAAAAAAAAAAAGAAAAAACCAAGGAAAAAAAGAAAAACAAAATAAAAAAAAAGAGAAGAAAAAAACAACAAAAAAACAAAAACAAAACTTCCTGAACTACATCTGACTTGATTCCGAAGGATACGTAGGCAACCTCTTTCTGGGTTTCAGTCACACCAAAATAAAATTCCAATTCTCCCAAAAAGTGAAACTGGGGCAGACAATATAATGGATCACCAATGAGCCCACCAAAATGGTTCCAAAGTTGTAATTCAGTCCAAAACGCTTTTTACCTAAAAAGCCTTGTCCAAGTCCTTCCGATCAATTGTTAAAGGCGTGGGAGTTGAAAGACATCATTGTTGGAATCTGATGTAGTCCATATTGAGAGAAATAAATGAAAGAGTCTTATTGGTGAAAACCTACCTGCACCATATGGCGTCGATGACTAGGGAAATTGAAAATGAGAGAGTTTGTTTGGTGAAAACTCGTATAGAGCACTATCGGGCGACGGTGAGAAGGGAAATAAGAGAGGTCTATTGATGAAAACCCACAAAGGGAGCCGTCGGCCGAAAAGAAGACACCTCACATCACGGAAAGAGTCATAGCAAGGTTCCCTAGTTTTGAAACACGGGTCAATGAATATACGAGAAGTTGAGAAAGTTTGTGTGGGTCGGGCATCCAGTCCAAGAAGCATGTTATATCCATTTGAAGCCTTTCTGCACCCCAGATAAGTCCTTCTTTTACCACGAAAGGGATGCTTCTATTTAAATTCATACTGTTGCTCTCTATTTACTTTTTGCTTGAATCCCTTCCGGTCTAACTCTGATTCCGAAACTACTACAAAAAAAAGGTGACAGGACTAGTTTAGAGGGCTCTGCCCAGACACAGTTAAAGAGAGGTACCCAGCCTCAGAAGGTGCATTAAGCCAATCCCAAATGGCCATGATTGTTGATGCTTTCGAAGCAAAGATATTGAAAAGGAAAGAACGTCCAAAGACAAAGGTCCTAAGGGCAAAAGAAAGTGAAAGACCGGAATCCCATGTGGGCGAATTTTCATAAAATCCTGAAGGTTGAGGCCCTTGGTTTGAAAGAGGAAATGATCTTCAAAACCAGCAAATAGTAGAGGTTCGCAACAGAAGTTGGCCCGGGATCAAACAATCAAAACCAACCACCGTTTCAAACTAACAAATGTTCTTTATTGAAAACTAAACCCGGTGCGATACGAGCAACCATACAAAAAGCAGGTGCAGTCAAAAGGAAAACACGCAAGTGCTGAAACAGCTTTGCAGCAAATAATCAATATCTTTTTTTATTATTTATTTATTTATTAAATTTATCAAATAAATTTGGTGTGCTAACAGAACCACTTTATATCGATTCTCCTCTTTCTACACTAATTTTTGTTCAGCAATATTTTAATTTTTTTCATTCTAGGTGATAATTAGCTTCTTTTTGAAATTAAATATTTCAAAATTTAAACTATGTATTATATATGTAAATAATTAGTTATTCTCTTTGAGTTTACAAACATAGAGTTTTGAAATTATTTTAAAATAAAAAAATAACTCCCCAATTTATATTAGTAGTTTTCTTACTTTTATTGTAAAATAATTTTAAAATTTCAAGTTGAAACTACTCCTCAGTTGGAATGTGTAGTTTTTTAATACTATTTAATTTTTTATTATAAATAATTATAAAGTATCTATAATTTATCAATTCAAATTAAGTAATCAATTAATTTTTCATTAAAATTCAAAAAACTCTTTAGTTAGAAAGATAATTTATTTTATTTTAACAATGCCACTTATCTTAATATGGTATTTTGCCTCTCAATTTATTATATATAAATTTATCTTTTTTCTTGTTACGATTTATTTTCCTTGAAAAGGAAATATTTGGGGCTCGTTCATTATGAGTCCCAGCCGCAGGTACTTCATAACTCGCGGGTCTCAACGCAGAGAATTGCCTTTCTCTTCACACTTGGCTTCACAAAAGAGCGAGTAAACAAAAGTTTGAAACTATAGGCGCGTAAAGCCTCAATTCTTTGCAAGTACGCCATCCTAATCTCTCACATTGAATTGCGTGTCCTTGACTTATCATGCACCCCTTTGCCATCTCCTCTTCATTTGCTAAGCGAAACTGCAATATTTATTTTTATCTTTTCCACCAGTTTCCAAAATTGCAGCTGCCACTTTAATGCCCATTAATTATCTCCTCTATATATTTCTCTATCCCTAAGCCATAAAATTCTTGTATTTTGCTCTTGAACGTATTTGTTGCAAATAGTAGCTGTAGCTATGGCGGACAATTCCGCTCAGTTGAAATCCGATGCTATATTTGAGCAAATGAAACTCCATCTCACTACTGATGCTGGCAAGGCACTCATAAAAAAAATTGGCCTAGTGTACCAAATCAACATCGCCCCTAAGGTAAATTCCCCCTTTTCCCTAATTTTACATGCCTGTATATATATAAATTTTTTATTTTCCTTAATTTGATGATTTTTTTAAAAAAAAATTTATATGCAGAAAATTGGATTCAATGAGAAGGTGTATGTTGTTGATCTGAAGAAAGGAGAAACAAAGGAAGGTTGGTTATTTTTGTTTTTACGTTCTTACCTGTATTGATATGAAATGAACCTGAATTAACATAAATTGATGTAGATGATTTATGTAGTCGATCTGAATTAATTTATTGTTGATACTAGTAAAATTGTTAGCTTCTTGTTACTGATTTGTTTAAATTGTATGGATCCGGAATTTAATTTGGGTATTTGGTTAATTGGGAATTAGGACCATACGAGGGTGGGAAACCCGATGCAACCTTTTCATTTAAGGATGATGATTTTGTGAAGATTGCCACTGGAAAAATGAACCCCCAAATTGCTTTTATGAGGTATTACTATTATCCTTTTATTTACCCTTATCAGTTTTTGGATTTTTCTTTTAACAACTTTTTGACCTTTTAAAGTTTCGAGCTTTTTGATAATTTGTGATTTTCGAATGGATGTTGATGCAGGGGTGCAATGAAAATTAAGGGCAGCATAAGTGCAGCACAGAAATTCACACCTGATATTTTCCCAAAGCCTTCAAAAATGTGAACAAAGCTACTATTAAAATGTCAGTAGGGACTGTTCTTTTATATTTGGTGTCACCAAAAATCAACTCATATGATAAGAAAATTATGGAGGATTTGAATTTTATTTGTCTTTTCTTAGGGTATAATTCTGTGTCCCTTTTATGATGTATTACTGGGCTTTCCTTCAAGGAGCTGAAATATAAATGTTTACATTTTACAAGAAACTGATTAATGTGTCTTATCAGTTTATATTGAGCTAATATTATAGAAGTGATTCTGTTTATGGTTATGCCTATCATCTTAATATACCGATATACAAATCGTAATTATCCTTTTTATGGTTCTGTCTTCATATAGTCGAGGTTAAGTCGTTTGGGTTTGTGATTTAGTTGGCTGTATGAAATGTTTGTTACATATAGCTGTAGCATTAGAAATTACAGTTGTTGTTAGCTTCTTTCCGATATGCTTATGGAACAATCTTATGGTGCACTGTGTTCCTCGGCCCAAGGAGGGATGTTCCTTAAAATACATGTTGGTTTATCTTGATTACCTTGCAGGAATTCAATTTGTTTTGCTGATTGCATCTGCTGTAGCTTTCTGTTTCTTTTCTTTTCGTGTACCGTCCTAGACTGAGATGAATTTAATAGAAACATGTTCGCTGAATATTCATATAGCCGATCCTAACTAGTTTAGGACTAAGATGCAGTTGTTGTTATACCTCGACAGTTCACATCAGCGTATAGTGACTCGGTGTTTCTAGTCTAATATTATAAATAGCTTGAGTCGAGAATTTATCGGAAACAATTTCTTTGCCATATCGAGATAGGAATATGATCTGCGTACACACTACCCTCTCAAATCTCACTGAGTGGTCTTTACTTGGTTGTCTTTGTTGTTAACAGTGACATATGGACCTTTTCTATAGGATGTGCGAGAAAAATAAAGTAAAGTTAATTTTTTGAAAAAAACATAGGCTTCTCTAGATTGTTCTAGTGTAATATTTTTTATATTTATCTAGTAGACATATGTAGATGTTTTAGAATGTTGTGTATCTAGTACACAAATTTAGATATTCTAGAATATTGTTACAAGATAATTTTAGCTAGATTATTCCTTGTACATTATCTAGAATCGTATACGGAATCATCCATAGACAATTATACATAGGGAGTGTCTCATTAAGTTATAATCAAGTCAAAATCAAGAAGTCCTTCTTTCCTAAATAAGGTTTCCTCTCAAAAACTTTCCTTCTCTTTTCAAAGCTTCTTCTTTTTTAATTGAAATCTTTCTATTTTTAGTTAATGATTTTGGACTGGCAGGATGTTTCTAAGTAATAATTTTCTTCTGCTATGGTTTGACTTTGATGATATCAGGCTCAAATTGCGATTCAGTAAATTTGAATAACTTCGTTGTGTCATTTATGACTTGTGAGCACAATTTGAGGTTATTCCGGATCAATTTGATATGTTTCGGCGCAAATTATGGAAGTTGGAAGATTGAAAAATTTATAACTTTAATTGAAGGTGTGATTTGTAGTTTCGGCATTGTTTGATGTGATTTGGAGCCTCGAGTAGGTCCTCATTATGTTACAGGACTTGTTGGTATATTTGGACGGGTCCCAAATGCTTTGGATAGGTTTCAGACGGGTTTTGGAGCATGTTGGTTAAGGCTGGTTTGGGCAGAGTTCTGGTGTGACCGCACTTGTGGACAACTGGGTGCAGGTGCGATGGTCGCAGGTGCGGAGATGAAGGCGCAAAAGTGAGATGGCTGGGAGCTGAGGTCTTGCGCATCTGATATGTTTTTCCCCCAGATGTCAGGTACGAGTAAATACACGGAGGTTGAGACGTGAGCTGGGGTGACAACGCTTTGCAAATGCGCTTATGGGCTCGCAGAAACAACATTGCAGGTGCGATAATTCCCTCGTAGATGGGCAGGCAAGTAAAGGCCGCAAATGCAACACATTTCTCGCAAAATCGAGACCGGAGGTGCGTAAAAATGGTCCACAAATGTGAAAGAGCATGAGCTGAAGGTTATATTTTAGGGATTTTGAGATTTTTATCCATTTCTAGAGTTTTATGTCTCTGTTTTGGGAGATTCTAGAGGAATTCTTCACGGGTTTGATTTGAGTAAGTGTTCTATATCCAATAGTGACTATATTTCTTAATTCCATGTGTATTTTCATCATTTATTAGTGAATCAAATGGAAGAAATTGAGAAATTTGTAAAATCTTTCCAAAATGCAAAATGAATATTTGAAGGGCGATTCGTCATCGGAATTTGATATTTTGTTATGGTTGGACTCATATCGGAATGAGTGTTTGGAATTTCATGAAATTTTATCAGTTCCAAAAAGCAGGCCCAGTTGAATTTTTGGTTGACCTTTTAATGTAAAATTTAATGTCGACGTTTAATTATTTGATATTTTTTTCGTTGGATTTTAATGGTGTTATGAATTTATTTTGACTAGATTTGAGTCGTCCGGAGGCCCTTTCACGCAAGAATGCCATTTTTGAGTATAGACCCAAGTTTATAAAGGTAAGTATCTTGCCTAACTTTGTATGCGGGAAACTACACTTTAAGCTTTAGATTTATTGTATTGTTTGAATTATGTAGAAAACGTGTACACAAGGTGACGAGTGTGTACTTGACCTTGTATGTGGAATTTGACCGGATTGGATAAATAGGCTTCTTTCATACAATTACTTGTAGTTATCGTTTCATGTTATATTCTTTGTCGCTAGAATTGTTCTTACGTGCTTTACTTGTGGTTACATGTTTCATCTTTTGTCGTAAAGTTCATCCTTATATGTTAATTGATGATTGTAATTATTGGTTGAATTCATGCATTATTCGTTTCATGCCTTAACTGTTAATTGATTCTCAGAAATTGTGTCGGGTTTTATTGATTGTCACCCCTTACTATTGATTTAATGAGTTATCGTGTAAAATTTTCATCAGTTGTGACTCCTTTGTGTAGCCTCATTATTCCTTTTGATTTTGTGGTACACCGTAGTTGGTTGTAAATTATTTGCTGAATTTATGTTGCTCGAGGAGCGATTTGCTCGCTGCAATAGTAATGATAATATTAATGGGATCAGGTTCCATGACATTAATAATGAAAATAATAGTATGTGTGGGATCAGGTGGCTCACTGTAACAGTAATGAAAATGATAATATTTGTGGAATCGAATTGCACGCCGCAACAGTAGTAAAAATAATAATATTTTTGGGTTCGGTTCGTATGCCGTAACAATAATAAAAATGATAATATGTGTGGGATCGGATTGCATGCTGCAAAAGTAATGACAACGATGAAATGGCGATTTGATTGACTAGGTTACCATCGATTTCTCCTACTTGAATAAATTCATATTTCATCAGTATCCGCGACTATTTTGTTGTTTAAATACTTCGATGATCTCGTTGCCATTCGTGCTTCCCTTATTTTCATTGTTGATGGTGATTTGAAATCTTAATTTTTTGGCCTTATACTGATATTTTTTCCTTGTTAGTTTTATGTCATATCCTGCATAAGTTTTCATGTCCGGTATGCGTCTTGACCTGGCATTGTCACTACTCTATCGAGGTTAGACTTGATACTTAATAGGTACAGATATGGTGTACTCATGCTATACTTCTACACATTTTTGTTCAGATCCAAGTACTTATGATCAAATTAGTTGAAGACCTATATCTGTGCTGCTGGTGACTTCAAGGTATACATGTTTGACGTTCACAGGCCAGGAGTCAAGTTCTGTTGTATTTTTTTACCGTATCCTATTAATCCGGACAATGACGTACTCCTAATTTATAGTTACTCTTAGAAAGGCTTGTGACTTCTATAATCAGTTTTAGGATTTTGTAACTGAGGTTGGTTGACTATGTTGTTACATAAAGAATTAAATTTTGTTACAGTTAAGTTAATTAAATTATATTAATGATCAGTATGTATTAGGTATACCGAGCTTTTGATATTAAGTGCCATCACGACTTTGTCGGAGGGATATTTGGGTCTTGACAAGTTGGTATCATGTTCATAGGTGCCACGAGTCATAAGAGAGTATGGTAGAGTCTTGGATTGAAACGGAAATGCTTGTACTTATCTTCGAGAGGCTATAGAAACTAATAGAAAATCCCACTTCTTTCATTCATTATCATAGGACATTGATTTAGCTTGAAACATATATCTCATATTCTTTTGTATCCACTCGTGTGTGATATGCGCACTTGGCATCAGCTGTGCACCGATGATTCATGTTGGTATGGATGGGCTATGAGGAAGCTAGGGGTGGTCAAACATTATTTTAATGTGTCGTCCAAACCGAGGATGTGGAAGTATTGAGAGATCATTACGTTGTTCCAATGGGGGTGCAACAGGTTTTGACATCTGGTTGATAAGTACGAGCCTGAGAAGGTTTAATTGGTTTCCTAATCGTCGTGATCGTGGCAGGGCCACAAGGTGGATGTTGAATTGAGGATAGTTGGTGGTATTAGAGACTATGTAGTTCGCATAGGATTTATACTCAGTGGAAGGTACATACTAAAATTCAAGGCAGTGGCGGAAGTGATTTTGACTATCACGAGGGTGGACATGTGCTTAGTAGATGACTTCAGGTTTCTTATGATTGGTATTGCATGAGCGGTAAAGGTTAGTTTTGTTGATTATCGGATTTTGTGTCCTATGGCATCGAGGCAAGTAGGGGAGTCTACTATCAACGAGCAGATTGCAGGGTCAAGTATTGTATCAATTTTGGCCTTAGGTGTATGTATATAGTATTGAAAGGTTCCCCATAATTTGTATATGTTTAAGATTTGAGATTTAAATGGGATAATGCTAGGACTTGCGTTATTTCTACGTCATTAATAATCCTATATTTCATTATCAGAGAGGTCAGAGGAACAACTTCAGATTCACAGAACGTCTATTCAGCATGGGCATCTCGGTTGCGGTGTTATGGGGCGCTTCAAGGGAAATAAAGTACTTGTGAGCTTCTGGGCTACGTGGTTTGTGCTAGGATTTTCTGTATTGAACTTTGGCTTTGATATCGTAGTGTATCGACAGGGAAAAATGTTACCCTGAGGGAATGTCGAAAGGTGTCTGAGGGAATGGACCAACTTGGTGTAATTGGGCTAGCAAGGAAATAGAGTACTCGTGGGTTGAACAGTTTGCGTGACTCGGTTGAGATAGGGAAATTCTGTTCTAATGGCTTAGTTATGTGCATGTGCGTCTCAGAGAACTCTTGGTGGTATCGGCCACGACTTGAGTTGGTGTTCTACTATGGAAACAAGAAATATGTTGTACATTATGGTTTCCTCCGAGATGGATATCACAAGTTAATATGATGTTGGCATTATTGGATATTTCATGTGAAGAACGTACATTTCAGGGAAGTACCTTGTGATCTGGGTTGCGGATGCTTGGCTAGTGGTATTGTGATTTTCAGGTTCTGGGGTTTCTGAAGTTTAGGTTTTTTTATGCGATATGAAAGATCTATGTGGGTGTTTTCATAAGGTGATGGAGTATGCGTGATGAATTAGTCATTTGAGTAGCGTAGTTGTAGTTGAGATTGAGTATAGAGATTCTAGTGTTCATGAGGTTTCAGAGCTGGATGTCCTCGTAGGCAGACTATATCTTAACTGTGGAAATATTGAGGATGGGATAACTGATGGGATACATTATGTATAGATTGCTATGGACTTTTGGAAAGATATTTAACTCGGTTGTGATGGCGCCTCTCGTGAAGGCGAGGCCTGCCAACACAACACTCACTTTAACCCTTTATTCAATAAGAGTCATTTTTGAATTTAATTGATCAATATTTCATAATATAAGTTTGAATAAAATGCGAAAATAACATACAAGCCTGACATCGGGGTTTCATTAGTCATGAGCATCTATCAAGGTCTGAATACAACAAAAAGTGTAAAATAATGTACTAAATATTGATATCAATTTGAGGAAAGAAGCGGTGCTGCGAACGTCATACAACCACCTGCTAACTCTAATGACTTCGCATCTAAGCAAATCAACACCTGCTACTGGGTTCATATATACCTGAATCTGCACACGAGGTTCAGGGAGTAGTGTGAGTACTCCAACCAAATAAGTAATAAGAGTGAATAAGGATTGAGCTGTAGGAAACAATGAATCCACATTCACGTTAGGCTCAATAAACACAACATGATATCAAATGGTAATAAAAGTCAATCTTCTCTTTTAAAATCCAGCTTTTAGTAAAAATCATTTCGAAAAACATTCCAGCAGTTTCAGTAGGGTTTAATACCATTTAAAATAATAACAGAGATTAAAGCCATAATCGGACCCTCGGGAAAAGCATAGCCCGTAAAATAGCCCTTTGGGCAAATCAGCAATCATAACACTGTGTAACTTGAAAACCTCGATGGAAATAGCCAAATGTTATATCAGTGATTAATTTCTGAACATCTAATAAAATAAAGGCTATTAAAATATTTGCTCGACATTTCTATAGAGGCTCAATATAAAAGTGAGTGAAAACAACCACCAATTCAGCATACACAATAGAAACTCACTTTAAAGAGGAGTGAAATCAATAAATTCGTAAATAGGCCTCTTAGGCAAACATCACTCATGTACATGTATATATCTATCGCCTCTCGGGATAGCCTCTCTGCCGCTCATGACTCAACTCTTACCAATCAGTACTCGCACTCAGCATTCACGCTCAATAGGTACCATATAGTAATTGCTGCGACGTGTATCCCGATCCATATATCGCTGCGGAGTGCAGCCCGATCTATATATTTTGTCGACGGCGCTCAGTGGGGGTGTGGGTACTCCGAAAGGGATCCTAAAGCCCAAGCGTTATATCATTGTGGCGTGCAGTGCGATCCAACATAACGCTGTGGCATGCAGCCTGATCCAACATATCACTGCGGCGTGCAGCCTGATCCATATAAGTATCATTGCAGCATGCAGCCCGATCCATATATATATATATATATATATATATATATATATATATATATATATATATATATATATATATATATATATTGTTGCGACGTGCAACCAGATCCGTAGATATATAATCCTCACAACTAGGCCCTCGGCCTCTCTTAGTCATTAACCTCTCAATCAGACTCTCAATCTAACTCAGTAAGACAGGGAACTCAACCCAAAACAGTTTCCATGCTTTTAACAATATTGTGATAAAGCCAAATTTGAGTAATAACTTGTAAAACATGACTCAGGATATGCTTTCAAACAAATAGAGTGAGGAAAGGTTGTAAAAATGCCCATAAGGGTCTCAACAAGTAGGCACAAGGCCTCAAGCATGGCATACATCCCAAAATACAGTAACATCAAACAATTAAATAATAAATACGCATGAAATAATCGTTCGAGATGGACTCGGTCACAATCCCCAGCAGTGCTCTAACTCACGCTCGTCATCTAGCATGTAAGTCACCTCAAAGTAACACAATGATGTGTAATCTGGGGTTTTCAACCCTCAGGAAAGTATTTACAGTCATTACTTATCTCAAACCGGTGAAACCTCTAGCTCGCGACGCCTTTGCCCCTTAAATTAGCCTCCACGTGCATCGTTTCTATCCAAAATCAAAGCAATATATCACATTATGCTAAGGGAACAAAGCCCAAGCGTAAATAATCAATAACGGGCACAAATCCCGAAATTACCAAAACCCGACCCCCAGAGCTCACTTCTCGAAACTCAAAAATTTTCACATATACGGGTTCCTTATCCTCCCATAAGTTCATACATACCAAAATTTCTAAAATCTGACCTCAAATGGTCAGTCAAATTCTAATTTATAAATCTATTTTCTCAAGCCCTAACTCTTTAATTTTAGTCTTAGTTTCCATTATTTCTAGGTGGATTTCACAATAAAAACGATTTTTAAGTTCAAAAATCTTACCTCAAATTGATTGCCCTTGAATCCCTCTTTGATTTCCTTTAAGAATCCCCAAAAATGAGTAGCTATGAGTGAAAATACACCCACATTCGCAAACAAGATGACTTTAAAACATTCTGCCTAGGCAATATTTCTTCTATGCGATCGCGGGAAAACCTTCGCGATGAGGTCTCATGCGAATGCAATGCACAAAAAAATTACACTTTGTGATTGCGAACAATACTTTGCGTTCTCGATGAGCGAATTCCAAACAATACCTCAGGCACTTTTTAATCTATGTGAACGGGGCCTTAGCTATGCATCCGCGAAGAATAATTTCCCCAAGCTATACGATCGCAAGATATACTATACAAACGCAATGAACAACAGAACAGGCCCCCACAAATCCTCCTATGCAATAGCAAGACCTCTTATGCGATTGCAGAGAATAAAATCCTGCAACTCTGAACCTGCAAATTTTCTGCTGTCTTTTAAGGCACAAATTGGTCCGACTGACCACCCGAAACTCATCCGATGCCCGCAAGACCTCAACTAAACATGCCAACATATCCCATATCATTATTCAAACCTGTTCCAATCATCAAATACCTCAAACAACATCAAATTATCCAACACTCATCAAATTCAAGCCTAAGTTTTCAAAAACTTCTGAAATACACTTTCAATAACAAACCCGACCAAACCACATCCGAATGACTTGAAATTTTGCACATACCTCCCAAATCACATAATGAAGCTACAAAAGCTCTCGAAATTCTATTCTGACCCTCGGATCAAAATATCACCTATCAACCGAAAATCACCACAATACTAACTTTGTCAATTCAAGCCTTATTCTACATCTGACCTCCAAAACCAATTCCAATCACTCTCCTAAGTCCCAAATCACCTGAAGAAGCTAGATGAATCATGAAAATTCCGATCTGTGATCACATACAAACAAGTCAAATCTTGGTCAAACCTTTCACATTCAAAGCTTTCAACTAGAACTGTTTTTTTTAAATTCACTCCAATTTTTCCTGAAAACCAAAACCAACGCCTACATCAGTAATAATACATTACACGGAGCAAGTCATATCCGAGAACTGGCGATCAAAGTACAAAATCTCAAAATGACCGGTTGGGTCGTTACATTCTCCCCCACTTAAACACATCTTCGTCCTAGAACGTAGAGTAGTTCTAAAAGCCAACCAATCGCTGAATAATATTATCCTACATATACCCGGAGGTGATCCCATGTCACCCTATCTCATATAGGTGCTATAACACAACATCACTGAAATTCCACAATCTATCCTAGTTCATAAACCATAGAATCACATTTCTGCTTCTAAAATCCCCAATGCTTTCAGAATCTCACATTTATCCTATGAATATGTCCAATAAAAGATACAATAAGCCATATCTTCTAGCTTAAGCATAATCACATGAGATACCACATAACTCGAACACTCGCGGTGATAACTTCTAATCATAGCAGCTGCATATATCAACGAATACAGACAGAAAACCTCTTATTAACTAAAGTTTCATTCTAACACATCCATATACTGCCAATAATATATGAAACATGTAGTAAATCATAACCATTTTTGAGATCAACTATCCATAAGGCTACAACTCATATGGAAAAGGCCATAGCAATTTCTGAACCGAACCTCAATATTTATCCTTCAAACATGCTGAAATCGAATCTATTTGTATTCCTTACAAACCCCAACAATCTAATATGATCTAATCCAATACCATCACTCTACTGACACGATACATCAATACAGGCTAAATCCACAACTTCTGCAGCCCGCGCACCAATAAGCAATAATCCGAACATACTCACATCATGAAACTATCTCTAATGAAAGAGCTATAGCTCAAGCTCAACACTACCATCACAATATATAGCTGAGAACCGTCTCACATCATAGAAAATAGAACACACTAATCAAACCTGCAAGGTAATATTTCCCCACAGTTTTGCTACCACGCACGATCCTATCCAAACACTGCTCCACATAGAATACCTCAAGTTACTATGCTTAAAATTGACAACTACGCTCAATTGATGTTTGGAACCAAAACAAATCATTAACCGCGATGATTCAAATGAAATAAACCACGCAAACTAGATAAGATATAACCGATACTCTATTCACTGAGAAACTCCCAATTACTCTTCCCGCTCAAATTCCATTATGAAACTCCGATAGAACCGCACCATTGGTGCCTATAACCAACAGAACGTCTCACAACACTAAAAGGTAACTCATAGATCCCCCTGACTGCTACTACCTCAAAAATAACCGAATCAATACATCTTTCACCAATAGTAACTCAAAGTAAACAAATCCATCTTGATGCCGGACACATATCCATATAGTTCTATCAATAGACCACACATCAGCTCTAGTTACCACAACAGATAAATAATCCTTTGAAGGTCCACAATAATAGAATCATAGCACCTACTAATATCTGACTAACTTACCCACATTTTGCCTGTGACCATGTGATTTTGCCCTACATGAATTACTCCTATAAATTCAAACAAAATTATTTCTTTTATTTTGTTTTCATTTTGTGGATTCTGTGGCATTTTTCGTTGATTGTTTGCATTTTATTTGTGCATTTTAATTAGTGAAAAAAATACAAAAATATGTTGCATGTGCTTTTAGAAGTTGATTTGATATTTTTCAAGCATTAATCAACAATTAGTCATTTTATAAAAAGGAAAAATAAAAAAAAGAAAAGCTTAATTTGCTCATTTAATTTTAATTTTGATTTTAGTTGATTTGCTTTTTATTTTGTTTTAATTATTATAACAATAATTACGTAGGGCATAATTACAATTTTATCGTTAAGTTTAAGATTTATAATTAATTTAGGATTTTTTGTAATTTTAAAAAATGAAAAAGAAAAAAAGAGAAGAAAAAAATATGAAAAATAAAAAAAAAAGAAGATTAAAAACAATTGGGACATTTGATTTAAAATAGTCCAACACACAAAAAACTGGTCCAGCCCAACCCATAGCCCGGTCCAGCCCCTCCCCAAACCAAATGACGTCGTTTGGCATTCAATCCTAGCCGTCTAGGATAATAGATCCTACGGTCTAAAAGCCCACACCTTTTGACATATATATGTCCAAATCCTATCCCGCCACCAAAATACCCCCATCTCTAACCCCTGTTCATCAGAGAACGTAACACCGCCACATCCATCGTGCACCACCGGCCGAAAATCATCTCCGTCGGTGACGGAATTCCAAATCACACCAAATTAACACCACATAACCGCCTTCCCCTCCTCATTCCAAATCCATGCCCTGTTTCCCTCAAATCCCACCCAATCTCTTCGAATAATTGAAACCCTAGCAGCCGCCTCCGAAGTACGGTGACGCCACCTCCCAACCACTCCCAAACTAACACCAAATGACCCCCGTCCCTCCCTTATCCCAAATCTCCACTATGTAGCCTTCAAACACCCTTGTGGCTCTTCAAATTTCAAATCGAAAGCGAGCCCTGAATGGTTGTGCATGCATGTCGTGCCGATGTTTTAGTAATTATTTCATGTTCAAATTAGTAAGTTCTTCATTCTGGGTTCATTTATTTTCTTTCTTTAAGTGCTAGAGTGTCAAATTTGACTTCTGTAAAAAATTTCGTTTATAATTTTCTTTCTCATACCTGAAACTGGTTCATTGAACCCTCGCGTCATTCTATTTTAATTCAGTTTAGTTAGTTGGTATCAATTCAGCAATGTTAAAACACTTTAGGTTAGTAATTAGCTGGGTCTGTAATTAGCTGGTATTAATTGTTTGGTATTAGTTAATTGGTCAGAATTATTATTGAAATCCTTAGTTTTGTAATACATGCATTCAATGGGTTAAGTCCAATTGGGTTTTGGGATGTCTCTGAGCCAATTGGCAAAGAGCAGCCTATCCAATTTGAGTCAGACTATAGGGTTAAAATTCTGACCCATATTGGCCTGGTCTTCAGGTTACGTCTGGGATAGCCAAGGGTTAGTTCAGGTATCAAATTAGCTAGGGAATCTTTGATAACAATAATAGAATCTCCTAGTGGGGGAGGGGTGCCCGGTTAATTTAAATGCTAAAACATGGTTCACAAGTCAAAAATTAAAGGACTAAAAAGAAAACTAAACATATAAGGATGCCCTAGTTTGCTTACCTATTAAGGCAGCTCTTCTTGCCTTAGGAAAAGAAGGAGTTTGAGTAGTAAAATTTTAAAAAGAGACTCTAAGAGAGACTAAAAGATCAGAAAAAGAATAGAAAAATATTGAAATAAATACAGCTAAAATTTTACTGTTCCATTGAATATTTTGAGATTTTTGAGGTTTGCATTTCTGAAATACTTCCTGAATAATCAGTGGTTCAAAATGATTTGAACTTGTTGGTTTTAAAGAGTTTGTATCAAGTTATGAATACACTTGGTTATTGGGTATCACTTGATTCTTCTGCTGGTTGAAATTGGTAAAACTGGTTTTTCCTTGGTTATCTTGGGTTATTTCTGCTGCTGATCTCTGCTGATCGTTGCCTCTTGCTGCTACAAACTTCTAACCCCTATTTCTCTTAACTTTCAGGTACATACGCTTGATTTTTTAAAGTATGTAAGCCATGGTTCATGGAGCATTTGTTTTGAAGAGAAAATAAAGAGGGTGTTATTAGATGTTATGGCTTTTGTTTTTCTTTCTTTCAGTGTGTCTTGGGCCCATGTTAATACTATAGCAAGGCTTTTATGTAGTATGGGTTGATTTGCTTTTGTTCAACTCTTGGATCCTCTTAGCTTTGAATAACAACTGCTCTTTCATATTTTGATTGTCTTAACCAGTGTGAGTGATATCCTTCAAGTTATATTTCCTTGATAAGTCATGGATGCTAGATAAAGCTATTTTGTGTAACTTTAATATAGTAGTATATGTTAATTATAATGTTGAAGTTGTTAATATTAAAGATAATATTGTGTTGCTGAAGTCAGTATGCAATAGTTGAAGTTGTTTTTTTAATCGATATTGAAAATTAAGGTAGTATGAACACAGTGGAATAATTCAACGTTGAGTTATTGTTTTTGGTCATGATGTCCTTGAATAAGTTAAGTGTGATATTGGGGCCTCGAATAGAAAGCTATGTATTCTTTAGCCTCCATCAGGCTGATGTTTGAGCCCAACGACCTTTTCTTGTCAATATAGAAATACCCGCATACCATTTGGGCCAAAGACCGACCTGGGCCCGAAGTTTTGAAGAAAATGTGCAACATAATTGGTAGTCTAGTTCAATCCCTTTTTACAAATACAGTCAAGGTGTGTCAACGCCAAATGAAATTGAGTAATTGCATTGCATAATCAAATTCGAACCTTTAAAATCCGAGGTGCACAACTAAGTGAATTTTTGTGGCTTTCGCAAATTTAAGCATACAAAATTGCATTAGGCACGCTAGTGAAATAATTTACTTTCCTAAATTCGAGTGCGCATTTATGTGACCGAAATTCAAATCCAAACGATGTTGAAATGTGTTATGAATTACGTGTGCATTTACGTGACGTGTTTCAAGATGCGTTTTAATAATGTTGCAATCCTCTAAAAATAAAATAAAAGCGATTTAAAAGATTAAATTTTCACATCGGTACAAAATGTATTAAAATCAGATAATTAAGCCAAATATATCAGTTAAGCGACCGTGCTAGAACCACAGAACTCGGAAATGCCTAACACCTTCTCCCAGGTTAATAGAATTCCTTACCCGGATTTCTGGCTCGCTGACTGTATATAGAGTCAAACTTTCCTCTATTCGATATTTAAACTGGTGACTTGGGAAACCATTAATTATCCCAAGTGGTGACTCTGAAATCTTTAAATAAATAAATCTCGTTTCGATTGTACTTTAATTGGAAAAACTCCCTTTCTACGCCCTTTGCTGGGGTTGTAGTGTAAAAAAGGAGGTGTGACAGCTTTGGCGACTCTGCTTGGGAATCGAACCCAGAATCTCTGGTTCAGGGTTTAAAAATTCGAGCTTAGAATGATTATGATATTTGGCTTTATTATTATTTGATTTTATTAATTGTTCCAAATATGTTAAATGTTCTTTTTACCGCTTTAATATTATTTTAACTGTATATAAACTGCCGCAAAACCCTTCTCTTCTCATCTTCTGGGAAGTGCTCGATGGTCGAGAATCCCTATGCTATTGGTGTCATACCTTCAAATAAGAAAGAGGTTCGAACAAGTTACATATCCAATAGCCTTTTGGCTCTCGTAACGTAGCCCCCTACTCGACTCGAATTGTCCACTCGGGTACACAGTATAGACCATATACCAAGCTTTTGAACTTAGAATAACTGAACCTCATGCCGGAGCCCTAGTAGGAGCTCTTATTTGAATCATGAATTTGACTTAGGGGACTCAACACAGGGGTTGGGTCATTCTTGGACAGGTGCACCCAAAATAATGGACAATCCTGATGTATTTTACGTGCTACTTGCACATTTATTTCGGATTTGCATGCCGACCGACTTTTAAAACAAAAGAGAAAAAAAGAAGTGAAAAAAGAAGAAGAAAACAAGAGAGGAAAATGTGAGGGGTGAGAATTTACCTATTTCAAAACCCAGTATTGAAAAGCTGCCAAAATTTTGAGAAAAAAAAAACAAACAAAAAACCAAAGAAAAAAAGAGTGTTTTAAAAAAAAAGCAGGAAAAAGAAAAGGTTTTTATTTTTAGAAAAAGAAAGAAAAAGAAAATAGAAGTTGGTTTTTTATTCTGTCAAAATTGCCCGAACTATGCCGGTTTGATTCTCATAGGGCGTGAGATACGCAGGTAACCTCCATCGGGCCCAACTTCATTTATGCAAAAGTTGCCAAAAAAGAACCATATTTTTTTTGTGATTAATAAATTAATTAGTTTTGTCAAAATTCGTCGATTGTCCCTGAAGGGGCGCCGGAAGGCTGTTTTTGCAAGAACAACCGCGTTGGATTATTTTCTAAATTATGGCCGGTAGCAGCTACAGCCTTAAAATCTTCCCCGGCAAAGTTGAAAGCCCGTATTTGCGAAGCTGAGATTTTGTTTTGAAATGAAAATTTGGAAATAAATCATGATTTCTGCTTAATCACCCTAATAAATGTGCAGAATGAGCACGAATCCAAATTTGCCGATAACAGTCATGAACAAAGTCCCTTGGAGGTACACATGTGGTGGAACGATCTAGGTGAATAGGGGCAAAACAATGTCAATGCGCACTTGGGAGGACTCACTGGGTTGTTGAAAATTAATCCTACATGGGACATCATAAAGGCATTGGTTACAACTAGGACCTGGCCCACAACGTATTTTATTTCCCAGACTTCGAACTCACTTCATCCCTTCAAACTCACTCCAGCCCTGGAAGAAATAACCGGATATATCGGGGTTCCCAAAATTTCTTTGAGACACCAGTATTTGATGGAGCCAAGGGCCATCGCTTTACAAAAATTCTTGGACTCATTGAAAAAAGCTGGGGGTTGCACAATCCAGATATGTCAGCCGGTTTTTATACTCCAATGTGAGCATGTGATTTTTTCATAGCTTAAATTACTCCTAAAAATTCTCAAATTTAGGATTTTTCTTTATCTGTGTGATTTTAAAATTTGATTGCTTAATTGTGTGTTTGTTGCATGTTGAGTGCATTTTAATTAATAAAAATACAAAATTACATTTTTGCATTTAGGATACCAGTTTTAACATTTTTAGGTTCAGTGATTAATTAATAGCATGGAGAAACAAAAAATAATAACAAATCGGTTCTTTTCGCATTTTTGCTTTTGAAGTTTTGAATTGGTCTTAATTTTTTTAATATTAGATTTTAGTTAAGTTGGAATTTAATTAGCTCAATTTTAGATTTAATCAGCTTCTTGCTATGTTAATTTTGTTTTAATAAATCATTTAGTAATTAAAATGAATAAGGAAAAAAGAGAAGAATTTTAAATGTGGTCTTGATTTTAAAAAATCAATTTGGGCCATTTTTGTAAAGATAAACTCGCCCAAAACCTGACCCAACCCACAGGTAACCCAGTTCAAGCCCCTTTTCTCATAAAATGACGCCGTTTGGTATCAAGATAATCCTAGCCTTCTAGGTTTGCTTGATCCAATGATCGAGAAGTCCCCCTTCATTTAATATAAAAGTGTCGGATATAACCCCCTACCCCTTAATCCTCTCTACGTACCCCTAATAAAAACCGGGATAACTCCACCACCCTCCGCCGTCTGCCGCCGGCTGGAATTCACCTCTGCAGGTGGAGATTGTCTAACGGCCGTGAAAATTACACCCCTATCTCGTCTCATCCTCCCCTTTCCAAAACTCCAAACCCCAGCCTCCAAACATCAGCCGATGTGCTCGGATATTTGAATCAGTGATTGCCGCATCTGCCGCCAAGGTGGCGCCGATGCAAAACACTTCCAAATCAACACCATAGGTTTCCCTAGCCTCCCTCAACCCGGATATATAGGTCCCTTGCCTAGAATCTAGTCCTAGCTCCTCGAATATTAGTTTGAAAATCTGTCCTAACACTCACCTCCTTATCCCTTAAAATCATACCATATAGCCTCTATAAACCCCCCGAGCCCAATTCCCCAACCAAGACTCTTCAAATCCGAAAGGAATTTCCCAAATTCTAGAACTAGGGTTTGAGTTTCGAAGGAATCTGCTTTTCCAGAGTTGCATGTATCCAATTCGTTCCCCAGCTAATATGATGTGTTCATTTTTAGCAAAATGAGCACATAATACTAGTTAGGGATCAATTTGAAAGCTAATCTGAGTTGTGACAAAACCAGTAAGCCCTTTTCTTTGTTTATTCAATTTTTTTCTTTCTATTTGCATGTTTCTTTGCTCCACTTCTTGCATGTCTTCTTCGCTTTGTTAGATTTAGAATTTTGAGTTAGGTTTATTTAGGGTCCTGTTTATTTTTTCGATTTTCATTCTAAATTGTTACTAATTATACGTTATATTAGTTTATTTGGCTATGTTTATTGTGGTTCAATTCGAATCACTTGTTCTTGATAGGTTACTGTTTCATTAGCTCAATAATATAAGTAGTCATAGGAGGTGTGTTGATTAGAGGTCAAATGGATTAGGAGACTGTTAGCTTAGAAAATCTGTCATAATTGAAATGTTTCTAGTACCCTAAACAATTAACTAGGGTAAAAAGGGGCTGAGGTGAGTTTTAACCTAGGTTAGTAATTTTAGGTAGTTCCAAGAGTATATTGGGTAGTTCTAGTTAAAGAATCCTACAGTAACAAGAAAATAGAACTCCCCAGAAGATTGTAGGTTGGGTATTAAGTTGAATATCTGGAACATAGTAATATAGCTTGAGGAACAAGTCAGTCCCTTAAGGACCATTTAAGTAAAATTTTGAAATAGAAAAGGTAGTAATGCCGCAAAATAAAATCTGAATGAAGCCCTAAGTTTTACTTATAAAAAGGCAGAGTTTTGATGCCTGGAGAAAAAAAAAGAGTCGAAAAATCCAGAAACAAAAAGGGTGTATAAATCAATGTTTCATCCAATTTTGAGCCTAAAAACTCAAACAAAAAATACAAAAATAGTACTGTTCCATTGAAGGATTTGTAAATCTTTTAAGACCGCTACAATAGAATGAATATTAAATAAATGAAAAGTTACAATGAATTGAGTTTTGTCGGGTATTCTAGTGTTTAGGGTCAGGTTCTAATTGGGATTTGATGGCTAACTGTTATTAGCACTGGTATTTGTTTAAAACTGCTTCAAAATTGTTTCTCCTCCTTGTTCATCCCTAGGTCTATGCATTGTTGCTGGTTTTTGCCCTTTGTTATTTCTGACTGTTGACATCCCTCTTCCTATTCATCTTTCTTTTATTCCAGGTACGTATCAATTCATTGTGGGTGTCATTTGATGTACAGATGCAGTTTAATTGAAAGATGAGCATAGTGTCATTTGTACACTTGACCTTTCGTGATTGCTGTATTATTTTAAATTTCGATTAGTGTATTGGTTAGATGCTGGTTGTAATTTAAAAGCTGGACAGTGTTAGTTTTAGGCATGTTTGGTGCCTATTGACTATGTTCAATGTTTAGATTGATTCATGTCTTTACCATGCTCTATAGATGTGTATATACTCGTTGGGGATTCTGGATATTGCCTAATGCCTTCAATTTATTATCACTTGGTACTGAGATAGATCTAGCTTGGTTTGAGATAGATCGACCCAGTCATTCTAGTGAGTTTAAATTTTGTTATTATGTATGAAGTTTAAATATGAATCCTGGGTATCATGTGTTGTGTTTAGGATAGTTTTTTCAATTAAGCGTCATTTCTTATTGATAGTTGTTATTTCAGCAGTTGGTTTTAGCATTAGAATGAATTGGATACCTACAAGGGTTTGATCTCTCGAGTTCCTTAGCTAAGATCCATGTAATTTGGAGCTAGTTGTTTCGAACAACATAGTTGGCAGTTGGACTTATGACCAAGCCCTATGAGTTTGATGCCATCATTTCATTGACATTGAACTTATCTTAAGAATGGAAATTGGGCTCATCTTTGAGCCTCAAATTAGATGATTTTCTTTTAAGAAGAACTGGCATTGAATGTAGAGCTCACTATGGCCCAAAATTACTTGCACTCTCATACATTTTTAAATTTGGACTTGATCTTGGGGCTCGAATTGCACAAATGCTTTAAAATGTAATTTACTAATAATGTTAATTAGTTAGAAAATTTAGAGAAAATCTTTAATAGAGAACAATAGTCTATTTAGGATGACCTTTATATAAATTGAGATGCGTCGCGCCGAATAAAATAACAAAGTTGCGTGGCCCTCATATTGATTTCTTATGACTTTAAAAAAATTAATATTTTGTAGAATATCTATTAAGGCCGTCTTAAAATACTATCATGATTGTGTATACGTTCGCGTAACACAATTATGGTTCTAAAAAACAAAACTGGAGTATGCGTTCGCCCAGCTTCAGCCAAACTTTTCTCAATAATAATTAAGTGTTATTAATTGTGGACATGTTCGCATGACATGATTTTTGAAGCGGCAAACAGGCGGGAATACATACGCGTAACCCGTTTCAAGATAATTTTTCTAATTAGAAACGGTAAAAGGCATAAGCACATAGGTGCTAAAATCAGCAATTAAATAATTTAGTCAAGCCAAGTAGGATCAAAACAAACGTGCTAGAACCACAGAACTCGGGAGTGCCTAACACCTTCTACCGCGTCAACAAAATTCCTTACCCAGATTTCTTATTCGCAGAATGTAATAACAGAGTCATTCTTTTCCTCGATTCAGGACTTAAACCGGTGACTTGGGACACCATAAATCTCCCAAGTGGCGATTCTGATTTAATTTTAAAATTAATCCCGTTTTGATTATCACTTAAATTTAAAAAAACTCCCTTTATTATACCTTTTCGTGGGTGTCGTAGTGAAAAAAGAGGTGTGACAGCTCTAGCGACTCTGTTGGGGGGAATATTTAGAATCTCTGGTTCTGGGTTTAAGTGTTCGAGCTTGTTTTATGATTTTTACTTGGCTTATTTGTTGCTGATATCACTGTATTCAATAAACATTGTTGTGCTTAAATGCTATCTGTTTACCGCTTTAATTTTGTTGAATTGTATATAATTGTCTCCTTACGCCATCCACCTGAGTCTTCTGAAAATGGTGCATACGTTCACGTAGCCCTCTTTTCTGTAGAAATTATACCAGATAGAGCGAGGTTGGGCAAGTGACAAGGCCGGGTAGACTTTAGTGCTCATGGTACGTTGCTCCCTCCTCAGCCCCATTTTTCCGCTCGGGTACCCCATGTTCAGATCAAAACCCTTGGATTCAAAAATAGAAAAATACAGCCTCATGCCGGATCCCTAGTAGGAGTGCATGTTTGCATCATGTGCATTTTGATTTAGGGGACTCAACACAGGGGTTAGGTTCGTCTAGGACATGTGTACCCAAATAACAGATCATCATGATGCATCCAATGTGCTATGTAGACATTCAATTGTTTTGGGTTGTATGCTGACCGACTAAATAAGAAAAGAAGAGTGAGTAAAAATCAAAGAAAAACAAGAAGAGGGAAAAAGAGAGAGAAAAAGACCAAGAGTGATGTAGGAAAGGAGTAAACCCGATTCTAAAGAAAACCCTATGCTTGAAAATACCCCAAAACTCTGCTGAGGTTTTTACCAAAAATAGTAATTTCAAAATCAAATCGGCCGAACTACGCGGGTCTGCTTCCTTTCAGATATGGGATATGTAGGCAACCTACATAAGGTCCGGCCTTATTTTAAAAAAATAGAGAGGAAAAAAGAAAATAAAGAAGAAGGAGAGAGAAATAAGTCGATTCAGTGTCGGTAGTGTTTTATATCGTTCTTACTGAGAAACCTTAGAATATTCTCCCGTTATCGAGGGCTATTTTCATAAAAGAATTGACAAAATTGAGAAGTGTCACAAAATAAGCCTCCCGTGCCTTAAAATTCTAATGGAAATGGGAAAGGGCCATATTTGCAAAGATAGCCATTTGGCTAAAATTGGCATGTCAAGGAGGGAATCACGATTTTTTTTTATTTTAAAATTGGAAACTTGTTTTCAAAAAAGGGTCATTAGAGTCAACCCTAACCTTACCTTTCTACGTGAACGAATGAATATTATCCAGGACCCATAAAAAGTGATCATGGAGCAGGCTCGAGTACATTTGCGCATGTGGTGGAATGATTTGGATCAAGATGGTCAGGAATGGGTAAGACAATAATTGGGATCTCTTATAGACATTTGGGAGATCAAACCACGGGACGATTGGATCAAGGCTATAATAACTTTCTAGGACCCCGCTCGTAATGTTTTTTGCTTCTCAGACTTTGATATTACCCCTACTTTGGAGGAGATAGCCGTGTATATTGAGTTTGGACGAGATCTAAGGAGGCAATAACTTATATTTCCAAGGGCTCCGTCGGTGCACACGTTTTTTGACCTCCTAAATATTAGCAAAATGATAAGTAAAAACTGCATAAGCAACGATTGTTGTGATTTCCATTTCTTATACTTCAGGTTTGGGCATTCTTAAGGTTTTGAGACACATGAAAAGGGGTTGAGAAACAAGCATGATAAGGGTCTTTGGCAACATCATCGTCGGTTCGCATTTATTTTGGAACTTTTGGGGATAATGGTTTTTCCAAATGAGAAAGGGAAAATGGATATTCGTACGGCTAGAATTACACAAATCCTCACAACCGTGAAAAATCATACACTAGCCCCGTTAATACTGGCACCATCCCAGATTCATGAGCTATGGCTCGAGCCCAAATAATTTCATCACCGGTTATGATGAGAGGGTAAAGGATTACAGCGTGCTAGATGGGTTTGAAGTATGGGTGTCTCATTTGAAACCTCTCAAAGAAAGTCAATTTGAGTGGTCCATAGGATGGCTCCCGAAGACAGAAGCCATATACATGACTACTGCTAAGGGATACTTGAGGATAATGGATGTTAAAAGTATTCAACTGTATGCACCACAGAGGGTCTAGAGACAATTGGGACGCTATCAGGTTGTACCCGAAGATAAAGATCTAAGTAGTCAAGTCATAGAGTTGCATCCAGAAGCTGCATTGCGCGAAGCTTTAGTTCAACAGGATTGGAATGACTACCAGTATCTTAAAAATGGCACCGTGGTAGCAGATGTCGCAAAAGGAGAAGTGGATCCACAATATGCTACTTGGTTTGAGAAAAGATCATGTGTGAACACTGAGCCGTAACCCGAACCTGAAAGACCCACCAAAAGACCTCATGTTCAAGCTTTTGAAGACAAAATCCAAGAAAGATTAGCATGGGGAGAAAAGGAAAAAGCATATCAAGATGAGATTCATGCCTTGAAAGAAAAGCTGAGAAACATGGAATTCAAAAATGATATCTAGGATCAGGACGCCGAAGGTGAGAAAAGAAGATTGATCCAAGAAAATGAAGCTCTCACATCACAAATCCAGAAAGTAAAAATAGCAATTGACAATCCGGGTAGGAGTAGAAAAGATGAGAAGCTCATCTACAACCATACCCAGAAGGCACATGATTTCAAGGATGATATACAGAAGACTGAAAAAGAGTTAGCAAATGCTCGGGCCAAGATAGCAAAGGATGCAGGGGAACAAGCCAGTTATATGCGTCAGTTGAAGTAGAAATACTAACAGGGGATGAAAAGTATGAAGAAAAAGGTCAAGATCATTGCAAATGAAATGTCCAAGCAGGGAAGAGATTTTGAAGCCGAAGGAGCACTGTTGTTCTTTGATAGCACTGTGGAAGCTAGAACCTCGCAAATTAGAATTTATTGTAGTAGAAGGTTAGGATCCATGAAAGGGTCATGTCGATTGCAGAGTACATTGTTATAAAATGCCAAATATGTGAAGACATGACCCAGAAAAATTTCTTCGCGACAATCACAACATTTGTCTAGCAAGAAATGAGAGATTTGGAAAGGCTGCAGGTGCATCTTGCTGACGAGCCTGCAAAAAAACCAAACAACACTCCGAGAGCTCCAGGAGTGTTCAAGGATTAAATATATTTGTGATCTTCTTTTGAGTCAGTACTTTTGCTTTGAGTCTTCTAAGTTGTTTCGGAGTCTGTTAGATCTTTCGAATTGATCTTTTCTAAGCTTGTTAGTTTATTTCATGTTTGAGAATCTTGAGTCTTTCTAGTCAAAGTTTTAGTTTTTATGAAAAATTGAAAATTCCAAAAATATTTTGTTGTTTATTTCTTTTCATATTCCAAAGACTACACTCGGTCTGATTCATGCGGGGTCATAATATGTAGACAATCTATATAAGATTCGATCGTAACCAAATAAAAGAAAAAGAAAAAGAAAAGATAAAATAAAGAAAGAGGGGGAAAATAGGAGAGAAAAGCAAAGGAAAAGAACGAAAATTAATAAACAAACAATGGAAAAACAAGAGGGAGAAGTGAGAGGATAAAGCAAAGAAAAGGCATTGCAAATTAAGAAAAAGGAAATCCGGGATGACGCGTGCAGCCAAGCAAAGGCATATTAGAAACAATTAACTACTTAGGTGCATTCATTCTGCAAAACATGCGGTTACCTATCTATTAATGCTCTAATCGCTAACAAAGTTGTTAATGAGTCAAGGCAAGTTGTTAGTTGACTGGTATTCTTGAAACCCATTCCTACAACACCCGGTATAAGAACAAGTCGAACGTGTCAACCTGGAGAGGAGGAAGAATTGGATGATAATGAAATGAAAGAGAAGGTGCACAAAATGAAGCAGCAAATGGCTGAGATGTACCAGGCTTGGCCAAAAGGACACCCACCACCGGCTTACCCTGCTAACCCTCCTTACGTCCCACCGTTGGCTCAGCCTCAGGAGCCCCCTACTGTGAACTCATCTCCAGCCTTTCCTACTTACTAGCAGTGCTACGGAACCACCTCCCAAACACCACAACCTCCACCATCCAAACAAATCCCATACTCTCCCCCAATCACCCTCGTGTTTGTGGAACCACCAACTATCGTTTTAAATAGATCATCTAGTGAACCTTTGTTCCAAACCCATTATAACCACTATTACCCGTTAGAACATACCCTCAAAATGCCAGAACCATATTCTTGCACCTCTCAATTTGATCTCTTGGTTGAAACTGAGAAGCCTTCCAAGAACCCTGAGCAGGAGGAGTTGATTTGGAAGGCTCCAAAGTCTAGTTGATGAAATGAACATGGTAGAAACTGGGGAAGGTTTTGGTGACGAAGTAGTGCATTTTGTCATGCCTAATTTGAAGATCAACAATTGGGAAGCTACTCCACTTCCTACTCGGAGGGTGTTTTGGTAGTGGGTTTTGATTTTTCTTTTTGTCTGGATTAGTTAGGGTTGTGATTCAGGTTCTATGTTTTCTCCGTTTAAATGTGTTGAACCTTGTTCTCTTTCAATTTTAGTGAAATACAATTTACATTCTTCTTCGTTCCTTATAGTTTCATTTTTGTTTTTATTTTCTTTCTTGTATAGTTCGTTCTACTCTGGTCTCAATGATATGGCATGCATGAGGAATCTTCGGCCAAGTCTTAAAGCCGGTCTAATTCTGAAGTAATATTACAAGAAATTGAGTGTGAATGAATTGGAACATAACGATGATGAGTGGGTAAAAACCGGCATGGAGCAATTGAGTTTAATCGATGGGAAAAGATTGAAAAAAGGTTGTCATGGTCAATTGTATCAACAATGAATGGCAAGATCATATAGTAAGAAGGTGCGTCCACGAAAGTTCGGAGTGAGGCAGTTGGTGTTGAGACGTAGCTTACCACATTAGCCTAAAGCAAAAGAAAAGTTCGCCCCAAACAGCCAGGGAGCATTTGTTGTAACTAGAGTGTTGTTCAATGGTGCATTATATTTGACAGATGTGGAAGGAAAATGTGTAGAAATGGCTTTCAATTCTGAAGCAGTTAAGAGATACTATGTATGATTCCTTTGTCTGGTTGTACTTACTTGTACTTGGCATATTCTTAATATTGGAATGACGAGGGCATTTTGTTTTGCTACGTATATACTTTATCCTTTGCTACCCCGTTGAGCCTCAGTTATCTTTCTTTTCCTACCCCTCTTTTGGAATCAGTAACAAAAGTAAGAAACACAAGCGTGAATTTGCATTGAAAGGAAAGGAAAGAATGACAAAAGAAAAAAAAGGAAAAGAGAAAAACAAGAAAAGAAAAGAGAAAAATAGAAAAAAAAAACAAAGAAAAGAAAAGAAAAAAAGATAAGAAAAACAGAAATAGAAAAAGAAAAAGGAAAAAAGAAAAACAACAACAAAAACAAGGAATCGGCAGAAACTACGTTTCACCTTATTCCTTTTTAGAGGATACGTAGGTAGCCTCACGGCTCGGACATATTAGAATAAAATCCAAAGGACCAAGAAAGAAACTGGTTCAGAAATTATGTTTGTTATAATAATTGGATTCCGAAAGTTGTAAATTTTGAACCCATAGGAATTATTTTGAGCCTTTTATGCCCCTTTGTTTCTAACCTTATCCAAAAGCCTACATTATAGTCCAAAGAAAAACCCTATGATCAGTCTTTAAGAAATGTCAAGGCAAGCAAGAAAAGGTGGGCCATACCCCGGGACAACACTCTAGTTGAAGCAGGAAAATAATAAAAATGAGAGACTCTTACTGGTAGAAACCCTCACGGGCACCGTAAGGCGACAAGAGCTTAGAGAAATGAAAATTGGAGAGTCTTATTGGTGAAAACCCTCACAGGCACCATAAGGCGAAGGCAAGGTAAGAAGTGACAACTGGAAAAAGGGCTATTCGTGGAAATCCGTTCGGAACATTGTAAGCCAAGAATAAATGGTCACAACAACAAAGCATGGCAACCAAATGTCGATCATCTGGATGGACTGGGCCAACTAATACGAAGTGCATGTCATGACCATGAAATCCAGCTGTTCCTTCACAGATAAGTTTCTTTTCTTCTCATCTCCATAGTCGCCAAATTTGGAATTCATTTATTCTATTACAGTTCAGAGTAATTGCATTTCATTTTCTTTCGCCTCTGAAAAGTCATTTTGTTTAAGAAAGCAGGAGAGAAATTTCAAAGCTTACTAACAAGTTCTAAAAGGGACAAAGCACACGCCGACCAAAAATGTAACAAAGTCAGCAAAGGTTGAAAAAGCAAAGGGAAGGATTCACAAAAGCTTCAATGATAAATCTGATTCGAGAGGCAAGGTTTCTGGTCAGAGGGTCAAAAGCACAACACAAATATGGGGGAGCAGAGTAAAGCCATAAGGGTCAGGGGGTCAGGCGAGCATAGTACATTGACTTGGTAATATTAGGAAAGATGTAAGAATTCTAGCAAGAGGGTCAGAAGTGCAACACAAAGATGGGGGAGCAGAGTCATGCCATAAGGGTTCAGGGGTCAGCAAAACAACTCAGGCAACTCATCATCAGCACGGAAAAATAAACACAACGGAACATGACAATAGGGAGGACGCTTCCAACAAGAATACTGCAAACTAACCATTAGTTTCAAACTAATAAGTTTTTTTTGATTGACACAGGGGAAGAAAAATTCCGGAAGATCCTACAGGAGGCCATCCACAGGGGAAGGTAAGCACATGGCAGGTCTGATCAAAATCTCACATTTAAAACTCAAAAAGGAACATAATCCGACACAAGTATTCTCCCCAGCAAGAGTCGTCAGGAATTTCCTGAATAATGGGATGAAACTTCAGTTAGAAATCCCCAGCAAAGACAATCGAGCGTTAAAAGGGGCATGCAAGTTGAAATTCTCAAAACCCTCCTGGAAATGGGACTGAGTTTAAAACTCAAATAGGCACGAGTAAGATGGGCAGGCATAAACACCTTCCCCAGTAAGAGTCGTCGGGACCCTCCTGAATAATGATCCCCAGAAGAAAAAACTGGAAGTTAGAATTGGCATTTAATCCGGAACCCTCAGGACGCTCCTGGAAAATGAGACTTATTTAAAGGTTAGAAGTAATCATGGATAACAAAGGGCATAAAATGACTTGCATGTTAAAATAAGATTTAGATAAGAGTTGTTAGGACCTTCCTAAAAATGGGACTTAGCCTAAAACACAAACAATCACGGGTAACATGGGCAGGCACAAATATTTCCCCAACAAGAGTCATCAGGACCCGCCTGGATAATGAGATTTAATCATAGGAGTTGTCAGGACCCGCCTGGATAATGGGATTTGATCATAGGCACACTTTTCATATAATTAACAGTTGTCAGGACCCTCCCGGATAACGGGAAGTAGCTTTAATCACCAGTCCCCGGTAGATTTCCAGCAGACATAACTCAGATAACAAGACATAGTGGAAAATAATACCTTCTGAGAAACATAACATAATCTTAAAGATATCATCAGTTAAGAATTGTCAGGACCCCATGGATAAATTGGAACTTAGATTATATGTCGAGATATTTGGTAATGGGGTTTGATTAACACTCATAGATGCACCGAACCCCAAACCGGGGCAGAAAGAATTTATTTTGTTTTGTTTGTTTGTTGTGATCATGTATAAAGGCAACAGTCTCACATAATATTTTTTAAATTTTAAGTTTATAGTAATCAGGCGCCCACCTAGAGAACATGGTAATACATTTAAGTTTCAAGTTTTGGCAATCAAATGCCTACTAGGAGAACAAGGGAATACTTTTCAAGTTTCAATTTTTGGTAATCAGGCGCCCACCTAGTGAACAAGGGAATACTTTTCAAGTTGCAAGTTTTGGTAATCATGCACCCACCTATAAAACAACAGAATACATTAAAAATTTTAATTAGGAGCCCACCTGGAGAACAAGGGAATACTTTTCAAGTCGCAAGTTTTAGTAATCAGGCGCCCACCTGGAGAAAAAGGAATACTTTTCAAGTTGCAAACTTTGGTAATCAGGCGTCCACCTGTAGAACAAGGGAACACATTTCAAATTTCAAGTCTTGGTAATCAGGCTCCCACCTGTAGAACAAGAGAATACATTTCAAATTTCAAGTTTTCAGTAATCAGGCGCCCACCTGGAAAACAAGGAAATATTTTTTAAATTTCATGTTTTGGTACTCACGCGCCCACCTAGAGAACGTGGGAATACATTTAAAATTTCTTATTTGAAAATAAGGTGCCCACCTGCAGAACAATGGAATACTTTTCAAATTTCAAGTCTTGGTTATTAGCAACCCAACTGTAGAAAAAGAGAATACATTTCAAATTTCAAGTTTTCAGTAATCAGGCGCCCACCTAGAGAACAAGGGAATACTATTCAAATTTACAGCTTTGGTGATTAGGCGCCCACCTGGAAAATAAGGGAATACTTTTCAAATTTCAAGCTTCGGTAATCAGGCGCCCACCTACAGAACAAGGGATTACTTTTCAAATTTCAAGTTTTAGTAATCAGGCGCCCAACTGCAAAACAAGGGAACACATTTCAAAATTTGGTTTTGGCAATCAGCCACCACCTGGAGAACAAGGGAATATATTTCAAATTTCGAGTTTTGGTAATCAGACGCCCACCTGCAAAACAAGGAAATACAATTCAAGTCCAACAATTCGGCATCGACATGGGAAAAGAAGAAATGCAAGTCAATAAGGCAACAATAGGGAGATGTACAAGCAATAAGGCAACAAGGATCAAGAGAAGTTTGAAGACATAGATATGTTCTTTTGTGACCCATAGTTCATAGCTTAGTCTAGCTTCTTTTATTTTCACAAGGTGTAATAAGGGGGGTCTTGCAGCAGTAGCACCAACAACATCAGCAGTAAAGGCAACACTTCTCGGTAGTCCCAGCTACCAAACACTCCTAAGCTACACTGACCTGATTCCTCTTTAGCCGAGGATATGTAGGAAACCTCTAAAGCAGGGTGCGGTCAAGATTTTAAAATGCTTGTCACAGAATATTCAAACGGGAAAAAACCACTCGTGCCCGCTCACTTATCTTTGCACGAAAACTCTTCATGCTTCCACGCAATGAGGGGCAACTGTGAGCATGCGATTTTTGCCTAGCTTAAATTACTCTTATAAATTCTCAAAATTAGGATTTTTCTTTATCTTTGTGAAATTATTGCATAATTATGTGTTTGCTTGCATGTTGAGTGCATTTTAATTCATAAAAATACAATATAGCATTTTTGCATTTAGAATACCAGTTTTAACATTTTTCGGTTCAGTGATTAATCAATGGCATGGAGAAACAAAAAATAATAACAAATTGGTTCTTTTCAAATTTTTGATTTTGATGTTCTGAATTTGTCATAATTTTTTTTAAATTAGGGTTTAGTTAAGTTGGAATTTAATTAGCTTAATTTTAGATTTAAATAAATTTTTTTCCATGTCAATTTGGTTTTAATAAATCATTTAGTAATTAAAATGAATAAGGTAAAAAGAGAAGAATTTCAAATGTGGTCTTGTTTGAAAAACTAATTTGGGCCACATTTTTAAAGATAAACCAGCCTAAAACCTGACTCAACCCACAGGTAACCCGGTCTTAGCCCCTTTTCTCATTAAACGACGCCGTTTGGTATCAAGTTAATCCTAACCATCTAGGTTTTCTTGATCCGACAGTCGAGAAGTCCCTCTTTCATTTAATATAAAAGTGTCGGATGGACCCCCCTACCCCTCAATCATCTCTTAGAACCCCCCTAATAAACGCCGACATAACGCCACCACCCTCCGCCGCCAGCCAGAAATCGTCCTAGCCGGCGGCGATTGTCCAACGGTCGTGAAAATTACACCCCTATCTCGTCTCATCCAACCCTCCAAAACTCCAAACCCCAGAGCCGATGTGCTCTAATAATCGAATCAGTGATCGCGGCCTCTGCCGTCCACGGCAGCGCCGATGCAAAACGCCTCCAAATCAACACTATAGGTTTCCCTATACTCCCTCACCCCGAAATGTAGGCCCCTTGCCTTGAATCTTGTCCTAGCTCCTCGAATATTAGTCCGAAAATCCTGCCTAAAACTCACCTCCTTCCAATCCCTTCCAAAGTCATACCTCATAGCCTTCTCAACCCCCTAACAAAGTTCCCAAAACAAAAACCCTTCAAATCCAAAAGGAATTCCCCAAATTCTAGATCAAGGGTTTGTGTCTCAAAGAATCTGCCTTGCCAGTGTTTCATGTGTCCAATTGATTCCCCAGCTAATATGATGTATTCGTTTATAGCAAAATAACACAAAATATTAGTTGGGGATCAATATGAAAGATAATCTGAGTTGTGACGAAACCACTAAGTCCTTTACTTTCTTTTTTTCATTTTTTCTTTCTATCTGGATGTGTCTTTGCTCCACTTCTTGCATGTCTGCCTCGCTTTGTTTGAATTAGAATTTTGAGTTAGGGTTATTTAGGATCCTGTTTATTTGTTCGATTTTAATTCTAAAGTGTTACAAATTATACGCTATATTAACTTATTTGGATATGTTTATTGTGGTTCAATTTGAATCACTAGTTCTTGATAGGTTACTATTTCATTAGCTCAAATATAATTAGTCATAGGAGGTGTATTGATTAGAGGTAAAATGGATTAGGAGACTGTTAGCCTTGAAAATTTATCATAATTGAAATATTTCAAGTACCCTAAGCAATTAACTAGGGTAAAAAGGGGTTGAGGTTAGTTTTAGCCTAGGTTAGTAAGTTTAGGTAGTTACAAGGGTATATTAGGTAGTTCTAGTTAAAGAATCCTGCAGTAACAAGAAAAAAGAACTCTCTAGAAGATTCTAGGTTAGGTATTAAGTTGAATATCAGAAATATAGTGATATAGCTTGAGGAACAAGTCAGTCCCTTAAGGACTTTTTAAGTAAAAAACTGAAATAAAAAAGGGACTTTTTGAATCCTGGGTGTCATGTGCTGTGATTAAGATGGTTCTTTGAATTAACCGTCATTTGTTAATTATAGTTGTTGTTTTCAACAGTTGTTTTTAGCATTAGAATGAATTGGATACCTACATGAGTTTGATCTCGAGTTCCTTAGCTAAGATACCTATAATTTGGAGCTATTTGTCTCGGACAACATAGCTGGCAATTGGGTTCATGACCAAGGCCAATGAGTTTGATGCTGCCATTTTATTAACAAGGAAATTATATTAATAATGGAAATTGGTCTCATCTTTGAGCCCAAAATTGGATGATCTTCTTTTAAACGGAACTGGCATTGAATTGAGAGCTCATTATGGGCCAAAATAACTTGCACTCCCATATGTGTTTAAATTTGGACTTGATCTTGGGGCCCGAATTGCACGAATGCTTTAAAAGGTAATTTACTAATAATGTTTATTAGTTAGACCATTTAGAGACAATCTTTAAAAGAGAACAATAGTATCTTTTGGATGACCTTTAAATAAAACGAGGTTCGCCGTGCTGAATAAAATCACAAAATTGCCTAGCCCTCATATTGATTTCTTCTGACATTAAAATATTAATATTTTGTATTATATTCATGAGGTCCGTCCTAAAATACTATCGTGATCGTGTATACGTTTGTGTAACATAATTATGGTTCTAAAAAATAAAACTGGAGTATGTTTTCGCGCAACTTTGGCCAAAACATTTCTCAATAATAATTAAGTGTTATTAATTATGGACACGTTCGCGTGACATGATTTTTGACGCGCCAAACAGGCAGGTATATGTATGCGTAACCCGTTTCAAGATAATTTTCTAATTAGAAGCGGTAAAAGGCATAAGCACATAGGTTCTAAAATAAGTGAATAAACAATTAGACAAGCCAAATAGGATCAAAGCGACCGTGGTAGAACCACGAAACTAGGGAGTGCCTAACACCTTCTCCCGGGTTAACAGAACTTCTTACACAGAGTTCTGATTCGCAGACTGTAAAAAAAGAGTCATTTTTTCCCTGATTCAGGATTTAAACAGATGACTTAGGACACCATAAATCTCCCACGTGGTGACTCTGATTTAATTAAAATGAATTCCGCTTTGATTGTAACATATATTGGAAAAAACTCCCTGTATTATACCTTTGAGGGGGTGTAGTAGTAAAGAATTTGGTATGACACTCCACATTTTACATACCAAAGATATGGGCATATAGGGGGGTTTAACGACTCAGAAACTAAACTTTGTAGTAAGAGCAACCGAATCAAATGGGAAGAACATAGGTGTTTCGCATTAATGGTATTGTTCTTGGGCCTTTTGGTGTTTCCACGAAGAGACGGGAATATTGACATACATGTAGAAGAATTTGTTAGCACTTTTCTCACTAAGGCCAAGAGCACCCTCGCACCCATGGTATTATCTAAAATTTTCCGTGCCCTCACAACGTATGAAGCCGGAGGAGATTTCTTTGAAGGATACAATTTGTTGTTACAAATGTGGATGGTTGAACACCTGTGCCATCAACCTCAATTTATGAATTATGGGTCGTCGGAAAAGAGCTGCATAGAGGAATTTTATACCAGATTTGATTGGTATAGGTTATCACAGGGGGTTAAAGAATGGGTATCAAATATCCAAACCATAAGTGCAAATCAGATAGAGTGGGCGTTTGGGTGGCTCTCCATTGAAGAAATAATATATATGCCAGCTACCAGACCTTATTTCCTTTTGATGGGTCTCGGGAGTATCCAAACTTATGCTCCGTACAGGGTGTTGAGGTAGTATGGGAGGTGCCAAATGGTTCCTAGGGACGAAGACATTAGTATCCATTTGGTTGAGATTGGTCCCAATGGTCAGTGTCACGAAGCAACAATCCCCCAAATTTGGAGCAAATATCAGTACTTGGCGGCAAACACTCGAGTGCAAGACTTGTCAAAGGACGAGGTTGCACCATGGTACCTGGCTTTATATAAAAAGGAAATACAGTTTGGAAGGCCGGCTAAGAGGCCACATCTCCAGGAATTTGTTGAGGCATCCTAGGAACAATGGAATTGGCTAGCCAAGGAAAGCGAAAACATAGCCACAATAGGAAAATTTGAAAAACAAGTCAAAGACCTTCAATTCAAGAATGGTTTGCAAGCTGTGGCAGACGAGGGGGAAAAGAAAAGAGTAGCAAAAGAAAATGAAGCTTTGCGAGCCCTAATTCAGAAAATGAAAATAGCCGCAGAGAATCCCGCCAGAAGTGCGAAGGACGAAAAACACATTGACAATCTTAGGTGAAAAGTAGGAGAATATTGTTTTGACTTGAACAAAGTAGAGGGTGAGTTGACCAGAGCCCGAAAACAATTGGCAAAAAATGCATAGGAGCAAGCACGCATGATTGAACAATTAAAAGAAAGGTATGAAAACGAGGTCCCGGGGTTGAAGAAGAGGGCCATCATGGTTAAAAACAAAATGGTCAAGGAAGTGAAGGACTTCAAGGCTGAAAGAGAGAATTGCTACACATCAACGGCCTAGATGGAGAGAGATTTGCAACAATTCCAAGAACTGAATCATGTAGCCAAATAAATTTTGGAGGCTAGGGCCCAGCATATTGGGCGATTGCTGCAAGAAAATGGTGCTATAAGAGAGAGGGTACAGGTGGTCACTGATTACATCGCCGTAAAGTGTAGCCACTGTGAAGATATGACAAGATCTATGTTCTTTGCCACTGCCATTACATTTGTTTTTCAAGTGATGGAAGACCTCCACTGCCACCAAATGGGAATTAGCACACAGGCCTGCAGCGAGATCGAATAATGTCCCGCAGGCCCAGGAGCATTAGAGGCTTTAATGTATTCATCATTTTCAAATCTGTTGGTCCATTTGAGAGTGTGTATTTTCTTTTACCTGAATTTGTAGTAGGTTGTCGAGTCAGCTGTTTTCATTTTAAACCATAATCGGTTGTTCTCGGTTGATTCAGAGTCTGTTGATTTCTATTAGTAGTTGTAATGAAGTGCTTTACTTTATGAAAATTGAAAAAATTTCAAAAATATTTTTTGCATTTATTCGCCAAAACTGCTCTCGGTGTGATTCATGCAGGGTCATGATACGTAGGTAATCTCCCTAGGATTCGACCATAACAAAGATAAAAAAGGAAGAAAGAAAAAAGGAGAAGAGAAAAATGAGAGAAAAATTGGTAAAATAAAGGAGTGAATAAGGAAATAAACATTGTATGCAAAACAAGTTGACTAAAAGAGAAGGGAAGAGGAAAAGAAAAAAAAGAGACCAAAGAAAAATGGCATAGGATAAGAGCCAGGATGACGCAAGCGACGTATTCATTATGCATAATAGAAACCTGTAACTGCTTAGGTGCATTCATCCCCGAATATGTGGCTACCCATATGTTGATGCCTAAAGGTTAACAGGTTGTGGTGTTATCTTTCCCAGTCAAGACTTGTGGTTTGTTTTTGCGTCATTCTGGCAAACCAGTCTTATAACACTTGGTCAAAAATCAAGCTGATTATGGATAATCAATAAACTGATGCAAGTATCATTGATCCCTCGAAATAGGTGGAGCAGTTGAATGTTAATGCAATGAAAGAGGAGATGTACAAACTAAAACAACAGATGGCTGAAATGTATCAGGCATGGGTGAGAGGGCAGCCACCATCAGCTTATCCTGCTAACCCGACCTTCATCCCACCATTAGCCTAGTCACATGACCACCCTACCACTGATCCACCCCCAAGCTTCCTCATCTACCCACAATACCAGGGTACAACTTCCAAGAAACCCCCCAGTTCCACCACTCAAAGTTGTTCCTCACCCTCCTCCACCAGTTTCTTCCATTTATGTGGCACCTCCTCCCCCTCACCTTCCCCAAATCATCAAGTGAGCCTTTCCTCCAAGCTCATGACAATCAGTATTACCTACCAGAACCCACCTTCAAAGCCCACGAACCCTACTCTTATGCTCCCCGTTTTGAAATCCCGACTGAGGCTGAAAAACCAGTCAAAAATTCTGAGCAAGAGGAGGTGTACTTAAGAAAGTCAAAAGTCTAGGCATTAATTCAGAGATATGCGAGGATTAGGTGGTCAAGTGAGTGTGGCATGCAAAGACCTTTGTTTGTTCCCAGATGTATTATTTCCTCCAGGTTTTAAGATTCCCAAGATCGACTATATGATGGACATGGTGATCCTTTGGCACACTTAAGGGGTTTTTGCAGCAAGATGAGAGGGGCATGCAGAAAGGATGAATTGTTGATGGCATACTTCAATCAAATTTGAGTGGCTCAGCATTGGAAGGGTACACCAGACATGATCATGTTCGATGGTACACATGGGATGATTATAACCCAAGCATTCGCGTGTCATTTTCAGTACAACCTTGAAATCATCATGGACCATTTGTCTTTGACGAAACTAGGTTTTGTTGGAGGGAACAGGCAGCGAGGGTCGACCCGCCAATGAAGGAAAGTGAAATGGTAGATTATTTCTTGCAAGCTTTATAGCCTACATATTTTGGTCACCTGGTATCGGCAATCGCTTAATCTTTTTAATGAGTTAGTAAAAATGGGGAGTGTGGTCTAAGAGGGACTCAAATCCAACTAGATCATGAGTAATTCTGCAACCAAAACAACCACCCATGCTATCTAATGCAGAATCGGGGGAGCAATTGGAAAGAATAAGAAGGAAGAGGTAGCGACAGTTTATTTAGGGACTTGGTTCGGGCCCCGGGGTCTATCCCATTACAACAACCCCAACCTCACCACCAAACCTACCCATACACTCCATATAGCCTACAACAACATTACTACCTACCTCATGATCCCCATTTTTCAGTCCATCATGCACAAACATATACTCATCCTCCCTCCCACGCACAATGGCGTGCGCTTACCCCACAAAATAATTACATAGCTCCAAAAAATAACTACCCACCTCCAAGAGCCTACCAACAACCCTTGAGACCAACTTTTCGGGCCAACAAAGCTTTAAAGACTGAGAGGACGTAGAAGAAGAAAACTTTCACTCCATTGGGAGAATCATACACCAACTTATTCTACAGGTTGATGCGGCTAGATATGTTGAGGCTGATTGAAGCAAAATTGCCATACCCTTCCCCAAGAAATTTGGACTATTCCGTCAGCTGTGAGTATTGTTCTGGTGCCCTGGGGCATGACACGGAGAAATGTTGGCATTTGAAGTGTGATATTCAAGAACTTATTAATTCCCATCAAATTGAGGTGCAAGCTCTTGAAGCACCCAGTATTAATCAAAACCCGCTGCCTGCTCATCAAGAGACAAATATGATCGAGATAGTGCACAAAGAAGGGGAGCCTAAAAAGCTTTCTCAAACTGTCGTGATGATCTGGGCAAGTGAATGGAAGATGGTTGAGAATTAGACAAGCGATATGTCGACACTCAAGTTGAGCGCATCAAGTAGTGAGCCTGTTGTTGTAGTATCCCCGAAAGACGGGATGGTGAAACAGAAGAATGCAAAAGTGGTTTACAAGGGATGGCTAGTAAGCCTATGGTTGTCGTGGAAGGCACTCGTTCAGAGCCTGTCATTATCAAACCTAGAGTTTAGCTACCGATGATCAGCAATAAGGCAGTACCTTGGAATTATTATCGCCTAACAGTGACTTACAAAGGGAAGAAGGTTAGATTAAAAGTTTGTGAGACCCATGTATTGACCCAGTCGGGGAGGTGCTTTGCCCTCGAAGAATAGAGGAAATCAAAACCCACCAAGAATAATTCAATGATGGTGAATAAAACTGTGAGTGAAGAGGAGGCAGAAGAGTAAGAAGATGAAAATGCGGGATTAATCTATTGTGGAACAATTGATAAAGACTCCCGCTCAAATCCCGTTGTTATCGTTTTTGATTCATTCGGACGAGCACCATCGAGCGTTAATGAAGATCCCGAGCGAGGCCCATGTTCCTGATAAAATCACAATCAACCATTTGGAGAAAATAGCTAATAAACTTTTTGAGGTGGACGTAGTCATTTTTTCTGATGATGAATTACCCATAGAAGGCACCGAGCATAATAGAGCACTTTATCTCAAAGTAAAGTGCGAGGATTCTGTGGTTACTCGAGTGTTAGTTGATAATGGGTCAAGCACAAATATTTGCCCTCTCTCCATGTTGAACAAGTTGAAGGTGGATGATGAAAGAATTCACAAGAACAACATTTGTGTATGAGGATTTGATGGCGGGGGAAAAGATTCGGTCGGTGACATAGTGCTCGAATTGACAATCCGACCAATTGATTTTACAATGGAATTTCATGTGCTTGATGTTTCTGTCTCTTACAACCTACTGGTGGATGACCTTGGATCCATGCTGCTAGAGAAGTCCCCTCTACTTTGCATAAAATGGTGAAATTTGAATGGGATCGACAAGAAATAATTTTGCATGGCGAGGACCACCAGTATGCTCACACTGATGCTGTCGCACCATTCATTGAGGCAGATGATGATAAGGGCCCCTGGGTGTATCAGATTCATGTCTTGGTGTCAGTAAGAAAGGTTTTTGAGGGAGAGTGTCTTCCAATTCCAAAGTTAGCTGCTGAATTAGTCATGGGGGCCGTGGAAATGTAAAAGAATGGGTTTGTTCCAGGAAAGGGTTTGGGGGCCTCAATTAAGGGTATCACACGACCGGTGTCTCTCCCCAAAAACGTAGAAACCTTCAGTTTAGGATTCAAGCTGTCAAGTGCATACATGAAGAGTGCCTGAAAGATGAGAAAGAAAGCATGGGCTCTCCCGAAGCTCGTGCCTCGTCTCTTCAAATCATTTGTGAAGCCCGGCGCCAATAAGTGCCTAATAACAACAAGTTCCAGTACTGCGGTTGATCCTGATAAGGAATTACTCAAAAGGTTCGAAAGGTTGTTTGAAGATGTGAATATGATGGAAGTCGGAGAGGGTTCTAGCAAGGCAGACGTGCAATTTGTTGGGCCTTGTGCAAAAGCCAACAATTCGGAAGCTACTCCTCTTCCGACCAGGAAGGAGTTTTGGTAGTTTTCTTTGATTTTTCTTTCAAATTTCTCTAGATTATTCTAGGATTGTAATTCAAAGTCTATGTTCCATCCGTTTCGATGTGTAAAACATCGTTATCTTTCAGTTTCAATGAATGCAATTTCCCCTTTTCTTTAGTGCTAATAGTTTTCATTTTTCTTTGCTTTTCTTTTCCTTCTAGCACAGTTATTTTTATGCAAGCTCCAATGATCTGACATGCATAAGGACTCTTCAACCTATTCTTAAAGGTCGGTCTAATTTAGAAGTAATAACTTAAGATATAGAATATGAGGATGAACCCGAATATGATGAGGAATGAGCGTTTGAGGAAATTAGTAAAGAGTTGAGTCATTTTGAGGAAAAACCCAAGCCAAACCTGAGAAATACAGAAGCAGTCAATGTAAGGGACCAGGATGATATCAGAGAAACAAAATAAGTGTTTATCTTGAGCCAAAGCTTAAGGAATAAATAATCAAAGCATTGCTTGAATAAAAAGATGTTTCTGCATGGTCTTACAATGATATGCTAGGGATGAACACTGACTCGTGGTTCACAACTTGCCCACTCACCCGGCCTACCCTCCTGTCAAACAATTGTTGAGGATGTTTAAAACTTATGTGAGCGTGAAGATCAAAGAGGAAGTTACCAAGCAGTTCGAGACCAAGGTCATCCGAGACACATAATATCCTACCTGGTTAGCTAATGTCATGCCTATGCCAAAGAAGGATGGCAAAACTAGGGTGTGTGTCTGTTATCGTGACCTCAACAAAGCAAGTCCAAAAGATAACTTCCCATTGCCAAATATCCACATATTGATTGACAATTGTGGAAAACATGAGATTGGTTCCTTCCTAGATTGTTACGCAGGCTAACACCATATTTTGATGGATGAGGAGGATTTAGAGAAAATAGCATTCATCATACCATGGGGAACATATTGCAATTGGGTCATGCCTTTCGGTTTGAAGAATGCTGGGGCAACCTATATGAGGGTGATGACAACCATCTTCCATGATGTGATACATAAAGAGATTGAGGTCTATGTAGATGATGTAATTGTGAAATCTAGGAAGCAATCCGACTATGTCAGAGATCTGAGGAAATTCTTCCAGAGGCTCCGCAGGTATAATATAAAACTCAATCCTACAAAATGCGCATTTGGGGTCCCCTCAGGGAAGTTGCTAGGGTTTATTGTCAGACGCCAAGGCATTGAGCTAGATCCATCAAAGATCAAAGACATAGAGGAATTTGCGCCTCTGAGGAACAAAACAAAGGTGATGAGTCTATTCGGACGACTGAATTACATCACTAAATTCATTGCTCAGCTCACAACAACTTGCGAGCCCATCTTCAAGCTATTTAAAATGGATGTTGCGGTCAAATGGACGGACGAATGCCAAGAGGCTTTTGATAAAATAAAAGAATAATTGTCGAACCCACTGGTATTGGTGCCACTGGAACCAGTGAGGCCCTTGATCCTATATCTAACAGTCTTGGACAACTCATTCGGATGTGTGTTGAGTCAGCATGATGTCACAGGGAGGAAAGAGCAGGCTATATACTACCTCAGCAAGAAATTCACAGCATGTGAGGTTCAGTATACTCATCTCAAAAGAATGTGTTGTGCCCTAACTTGCGTAATACAAAGGTTGAAGCATTACTTGTCATCGTATACCACTTGTCTCATCTCACGCCTGGACCCGTTGAAATACATCTTCTACAAGCCTATGCCCACGGGGATGCTTGCAAAGCGGCTAATCCTGCTTATCGAGTTTGAAAGTGTCTAAGTGATTAGTACTGCAAAGAAAGCGTAGGCATTGGCTGATCATCTGGCCGAGAATCTGGTCGATTAAGAATACAAAACATTAAGGACATACTTCCCGAACGAAGAGGTAATGCATATTGATGAAATGGAGCAGGGCGAAAAGTCGGGATGAGAATTATTATTTGATGGGGCCTCCAACATGAAAGGCGTCCGGATAGGAGCAATACTCATTTCAGAAACGGTGCAGCATTATCCCGTTATAGCTCAGATCCGCTTCTATTGCACCAACAATATCGCAGAACATGAGGTATGTATTTTCGGTTTGAGGTCAGCTGCAGACATTGGTGTCCAGGAATTCTTGGCCTCTGGAGACTCGGACCTTTTGGTACACAAGATTCAACAGGAGTGGGAAACACCAGATTTCAAGATCATACTATACCGTCAATGGTTGCATGACCATTGTCAATGATTCATGTCACTAGAGTTCAGGCATACCCCAAGAATTCACAATAAGGTTGCGGACGCCTTGGCCACTTTTGGCACCAATATTAGATCATCCATATAAGGCTTTTAATGGCCCATTGTATATCCAACTCCATGACCAACATGCTTACTGTAACGTGGTGGAAGAGGAGCTTGATGGTGAGCCTTGGTTTCACGACATCAAAGAATATATCGTGAGGGGTGTGTATCAATTACAAGCCACAAATGATCAAAAAAGAAAAATTCGTCGCCTATCAAGCGGGGTTTCTTCAGTAGAGGGAACTATACAAAAGAACACCAGACTTTGGGTTGCTGAGATGCATAGATGCTAGACAGGCCACAACCATCATGAATGAGGTACATTCTAAGGTTTGCAGACCACATATTAGTGGATATGTTTTGGAAAAGAATATTCTTCGGGCAACACATTATTGGATCATCATGGATCAAGATTGTATCCGCTTCGTGCTCTAATGTCATCAATGTCAGGTGGATGGAGACTTGATTCACTCCCTGCCATGTGAATTAAATATAATGTCTACACTATGGCCCTTCATTGCTTGGGGTATGGATGTCATTAGGCCCATCGAGCCAGCAGCTTCCAACGGAGACATGTTCATCCTGGTGGCTATTAATTATTTTACCAAGTGGGTCGAAGCTAAAACTTTCAAGGCAGTGACCAAGAAGGCTGTGGTCGACTTTGTGTATTCAAATATCATTTGCTGGTTTTGTATCCCGAAGATAATCATCACTGATAATGGAGAAAATCTTAACAGTCATTTGATGAAAGAGGTATGTCAGCAGTTTAAGAATATACATCGCAACTCCACCCCATACCGCCCCAAGGAAAATGTAGCAGTTGAGCCAGCCAATAAAAACATAAAGAAGATACACCAAAAAATGGTGCAAGGGTCAAGGCAATGGAATGAGAAGCTACCCTTTGCATTGTTAGGTTATCGCACTAATGATTGCACTTTAGTAGGAGCAACTCCATATTTGTTGGTGTATGGTACAGAGGTAGTAATGCCGGCAGAAATTGAAATCCCGTCCCTTCAGAATGTTACTCAGGGGAAAATTGATAATGATAAATGGGTCAAAAACTGGTTGGAGCAATTGAGTCTTCTTGATGAGAAAAGATTAGCAGCAGTGTGTCCCGACCAGTTGTATCGACATAGAATGGCTAGGGCATATAACAACAAGGTTCGCCCAAGAAAGTTCGAAGTTGGTTAACTGGTATTGAAGTGCATCCTTCCTCACCAGGTAGAGGCAAAGAGAAAGTTTGCCCCAAATTGGAAAGGGCCGTTCATCGTGTCAAGAGTGTTGTCCAATGGGGAATTTTATCTGAAAGATGTTGAAGGCAAGTGTGTAGAAATAGCCATCAATTCCGATGCCGTTAAACGATACTATGTATGATTTCTTTTGTTTAAATCATTGTCTACACTTCACATGTTTGTTTTTACTTGGCATGTTTTAGATATTGGAATGACGAAGGAATTTTATCGGTTACCTAAACACTTTATCCTTTGCTAACCCTTTTGAGCTTCAATTGTTTTTTATACCCCTCTTTTGGAATCAATAAATAAAGTCAAAAATGCAAATGGGAGAAGTCAGTGAAAGAAAAATAAAAAGAAAGAATGAAATAAAAGAAAAAAAAGAAAAAAAAGAAGAAAGAAGAAGAAAAGAAAGAAAAGAAAAAAGAGAAAAAAAGGAAAAAAAGAGAAAAAGACATACAGCAAAACAACAATAGGAAATAGAAGAAACAAAAAAGAAGAAAAAAGAAGACCACAAAACAAGGAATCTGGATGAATTACGTTTGACCTAATTATTTTTAAAGGATACGTAGGCAGGCTCACGGTTCGGTCACATTAAAATAAAAATCCAAAGGTTCCCGTGCAAGAAACTGGGGCAGAAGTTGCGGTGGTCGCAAGAAAATGTGACTTCGAAAGTTGTAATTTTTGAACCCATTTTAAATTATCTTGAGCCTTTAACACCCTTTCTTTCTAACCATATCCAAAAGCCTACATTATGGTCCAAAGAAAGACTATCGGATCAGTATTAAGAAATGCAATGTCAAGCAAGAAGAGGTGATTCATACCCTAGTACAACACTTTAGTTCAAGCAAGAAAAGATGAACATGAGAGTCTTATCGGTGAAGACCCTCATGGGAACCATATGGCGACGAGAGCTGAGAGAAATGAAAATGAGAGACTCTTATCGTAAAAAACCCTCACGGGCACCATAAGGCAAAGTCAAGTGGAGAAATAAACAACTGGAAAAGGGCTGTTGGTGGAAATCTCTTCAGAACACTGTAAGTTAAGAAAGGTTAGGGTTTGGTTAAAGAAATTGGGTTAAAGAAGGTCACAACAACAAAGCATGACAATTGAAGGCCGATCATTTGGAAAGACTCGGTCGACTAAGACGAAGTGCATGTCATGATCACGGGAACCAGTTGTTCCTCCATAGATAAGTTTCTTCACTATTCCCCTCAATAGTCGCCATGTTCCTAATTCTTTTATTCTAAAACAAAACAATTTAGAGTCATTACATTTCATTTTTCTTTCACGTCTTCATTTCTTCTAAGATGTCTCCAAAGTCATTTCGTTTAAGCAAGTGGGAGAAAAATTTCAAAGCTTACTACCAGCTCCCAAATGGCAAAGCACGTGCCGGCCAAAACATAACAAAGAAGGTTTCTTCAGTAAACCGACTCGGTAATGTTGGGAAGGATGTAACGAGTTTGGAAGAGGGTCAGGAACGTAACACAATGATGGGGGAACAGAGTAAAGCCATAGGATTCACGGGTAAGCCGAGCAAAGAAAGCGACTCATAAACTAGAGTGGGAAATTGGACACAACAGAACATGACAGCGGGATGCCATTTTCAGAAAGAATGCCGCAAGCTAACCACAAATTTTCAAACTAGCAAGATTTTTTTTTGAATGAAACAGGGGCAGAAAATTCCGGAGGTGTCGGGGAAATCTTCCATAAAAAGCAAGCACCTGGCCCGCATGACTGTGAACTTCAGCACCCACCTGAAAAATTGGACATAATTTAAAAGTCAAGGTGGAAAATAATCTAGCACCAATAATTCCCCAATAAGAGTTGTCAGGACCTGCCTGGATAATGGATGTGACTTTAATTAGCAATCCCCAACAGAAAAAACCAAGAGGTAAAATAGGCATTTAAGTTTAAAATTCTCAGGACACTCTGGGAAAATGGGACTTATTATAAGGGTTGGAGATAATCATGAGTAAAAGGACTTTCATGTTGAAATAGGATTCAGATAAGAGTTGTCAGGACCCTCCTGAAAAATAGAAATCGGTTTAAAACACAAACAAGCACGGGTAACATGGTCAGGCCTAAATATTTACCTCAACAAGAGTCGTCAGGACACGCCTGGATAATGGGATTTAATTGTAAGAGTTGTCAGGACCCGCCTAGATAATGTGATGCAGCTCTGAATACTAATACCCCACAGACATGATTTATCATCTAATTTAGCATTGTCAGGACCCTCCTGGATAATGGGATGTAGCTTTAATTAGTGGACCCCAGCAGATATAACTCGGTTACAAGACACTATAGAAGTAATACCTTTTGATAACATAGCCTAATCCTACAGTTTTCATTAATGAAGAGTTAATAGGACCCTCTTGGATAATGGGATTTAGCTTTTCGAGATATTTGGTAACATGATTTGATGAACACTCACAGATGCGCCCAACACCAAACTGGGGAATTTCTTTGTTTTGTCTGTCTTGTTGAAATCAGGCACCCACCTGGAGAACAAGAGAATAAATTTCATATTTCAAGTTTTGGTAATCAGGCACTCATGTAGAGAAAAAGGGAATACATTTCAAGTTTCAAGTTTTTGTAATCAGGAGCCTACCTGGAGAAGAAGGGAATACTTTCAAGTTGCAAGTTTTGGTATTCAGGCGCCCACCTGGAAAACAAGGGAATACATTTAAGTTTTATTCATGTTTTGGCAATCAAGCATCCACCTGGGGGAATACATTTATGTGTTATTCAAGATTTGGCAATCTGGCGCCCACCTGAAGAACAAGGGAATACATTTCAAATTTTAAGTTTTCGTAATCAGGAGCCCACCCAGAGAACAAGGGAATCCATTTCAAGTTTGGAGTTTTGGTAATCAGGCGCCCACCTGGAGAACAAGGGAATACATTTTGAAGTTTCAAGTTTTGGTAATCAGGCGCTGACTTGGAGAAAAAAGGAGTACATTTCAAGTTTCAAGTTTTTGTAATCAGGATCCCATCGGGAGAACAAGGGAATACATTTCATGTTTTAAGTATTGGTAACCAGGCGCCCACCTAGAGAATGAGGGAATACATTTCAAGCTTGAAGTTTTTGTTATCAGGCGCACATCTGGAGAACAGTGAATATATTTCACGTTTCGAGTTTTGGTAATCAGGCAGCCACCTGGAGAACAAGGGAATACATTTCAAGATTGGAGTTTTTGTAATCAGGCGCCTACCTAGAGAACAAGGGAATACTTTTCAAGTTTCAAGTTTTGGAAATCAGGTGCATACCTAGAGAACAAGGTAATACATTTCAAGTTTCATGTTTTTGGTAATCAGACGCTCACATGGAGAACAAGGGAATACATTCCGAGTTTTGGGAATCTGGCGCCCACCTGGAGAGCAATGAGACGCCCACCTGGAGAGCAAGGGAATACAATTCGAGTATAATAATCCGGCATAAATGTCGAGAAAGATAAATATAGCAACAAGGCAACACAGAGTTTCACAGTAAGACAACATAGCATTAGGGAGATGTACAAGCAACAAGGCAACAAGGATTGAGAGCAAGTCTGAAGATATAGATAGGTTCTTTTGTATTACATAGGTCATAGCCTAGTCTAGTTTTTTTTTGGCATGATGTAATAAGGGGTCTAGCATCAGCAATATTGAGATCACAGCTTCGGTAGTAACCTACAAAACACTACTGAACTATACAGACCTGATTCCTTTTTAGCCGAGGACATGTAGGCTATCTCTGAAGCAGGGCGCGGTCAAGCTTTTCAAAATGTTTCTCACGGGGTATTCAAACAGGCTAAAAGCGCCCGTTTGTGAGGGGCAGCTGTGAGCATGTGATTTTTTCCCTACACCAAGTAATCCTATAAATTCAAAAAAAATCTTTTCTTTTATTTGTTTGTAAATTTGTGGATTTTGTTGCATTTTTCGTTAATTTTTTGCATTTATCTTGTGCATGTTAATAAGCGAAAAATTTTAAAAACATGTTTCATGTGCATTTACAAGTTGATTTGACATTTTTCAAGCACTAGCCTACAATTAGTCATTTAATGAAAAGGAAAAATAAAAAAATAGCTTAATTTGCTCTTTAATTTTAATTTTGATTATTAGGTAATTTTGTTTTTAATTTTATATTAATTATTATAACAATAATTATATACAGAATGATTATCATTTTATAGTTAAATTTAGGATTTATAATTAAAGTAGGATTTTTAATAATTTTTTAAAATGAAAAGAAAAAAAAGAAAAGAAAAGAAATCAGAAAAATCATAACAAAAAGAAGATTAAAAATAAATGGGTCATTTGATTTGAAATAGCCCAACATAAAAAAAACTGGTCCAGCCCCTCCCCAAACCAAACGACATTGTTTGGATCCATTCAATCCTAGCCGTCTAGGATAATAGATCCTAGAACTTTTGAATTATATATGCCCAAATCCCATCCCACCCCCTAAAGACCCTTGTCCCTAACCCCTCATAATCAGAGAACATAATGCCGCCACCATCCATCGTGCACCGCCGGCTGGAAATCTACTTCGCCGGAGGCGGAACTCCAAATCACACCAAATTAATACCACTTGACCGCCTTCCCCTCCTCTTACCAAAACCATGCTATATATCCCTCAAATCCCACCCAATATGTTCGAAAAATTGAAACCCTAGTAGCCGCCTCCACCGTGCACGGCGCCGCTACCACCCAATTGCTCCCAAACTAACCCCAAGTGACCCTCATCCCTCCCTCATCCCAAATCTACACTCAGTGTACTTCAAACACCCTTGTGGCTCTTCAAATTTCAAATAGAAATCGAGCCCTGAATGGTTGCGCATGCAAGTCAATACGGCTTTTTTGTAAGGATTCATGTTAAAATTAGTAAGTTCTTCATTCTGGGTTCATTTACTTTCTTCCTTTAAGTGCTGGAGTTTCAAATTGAACTTCTGTAAAATTTTTCATTTATAATTTTCTTTCTCATCCCTAAAACTAGTTCATTGAACCCTCAAGTCACTCTATTTTAATTTAGTTTAGTTAGTTGGTATTAATTTAGTAATGCTGAAACACTTTAGGTCTGTAATAAGTTGGGTCTGTAATTAGCTGGTACTAATTGGTATGTATTAGTGAATTGGTCAAAATTATTGTTGAAACCCTTGTGTTTGTAATGCCTGCGTTCAATGGGTTAAGTCCAACTGGGTTTTTGGTGTCTGTGAGCCAACTGACAAAGAGCAGCCCACCCAATTTGAGTTTGTCTATTGGGTTAAAATTTGGACCCATATTGGTCTGGTCATTAGTTTAAGTCTGGGATAGCTAAGAGTTAGTTAATGTATCAATTAGCTAGGGAATGTTTGATAACAATAATAGAAGCTTCTAGCAGGGGGTGCCTGGTTAATTTCAATTCTAAAACTTGGTGCACAAGTCAAAAACTAAAGGACTAAAATGAAAACTAAAAGAATAAGGGTACCCTAGTTTGCTTGCCTATAAAGACAGCTCATCCTGCCTTAGAAAAAAAAGACTTTAAGCAGTAAAATTTTGAAAATAGACTCCAAGAGAGACTAAAAGATCAGATAAAGAATAGAAAAATACAGAAACAAATACAACAAAAATTTTAATGTTCCAGGAATATTTTGAGATTTTTGAGGTTTGTATTTATTACATGATTCCTGAATAATCAGAGGTTAAAAAAGATTTGAACTTGTTGGTTCTAAAGTGTTTGGCTCAAGTTTTGACTATATTTGGTTATTGGGTATCCCTTGATTCTTCTGGTGGTTGAAATTGGTTGTAAAACTGGTTTTTCCTTGGTTATCCAGAGTTATTTCTGCTGCGTATCTCTGTTGATCTTTTCTTCTTGCTGCTGCTCACTTCTAACCCATGTTTGTCTTAACCTTCAGGTACATTCTTTTGATCTTTTAAAGCATATAAGCCATGGTTGAGGGAGTGTTTGTTTTGAAGAGAAATGAAGAGGGTGTTATTAGATATTATGGATTTTTTTTCTTTCTTTCAGTGTGTCTTGGGCTCATGTTATTACTATAGCAAGGCTTTTATGTAGCATGGGTTGATTTGCTTTTGTCCAACTCCTAGATACTGTTAGCTTATAATAACAACTGCTCTTTCCAATTTTGGTTGTCTGAACCAGTAGTATGAGTGAATATCCTTCAAGTTATATTGCCTTGATAAGTCATGGATGCTAGATAAAGCTATTTTGTGTAACTTTAATAAAGTTGTTGATGTTAAGTATTCTTTGTTAATATTAAAGATAATGTTGTGTTTCTTAATTAAGTACGCAATAGTTGAAGTTGTTTTTTAATCGATATTGAAAATTAAGGTAGCATGAACATAGTGGAATAATTCAACGTTAAGAAATTTTTTAAGTGATGATGTCCTTGAAATGGTTAAGTGCGATATTGGGGCCTCGAATAGCAAGCTATGTATTCTTTTGCCTCCATTGGGCTTATGTTAGAGCCCAGCGGCCTTTTCTTGTCAACATAGAAACGCTGCATACCATTTGGGCCAAAGATCGGCCTGGGCCTAAAGTTCTGAAGAAAATGTACAACAAAATTGGTAGTCTAGTTCAATCCCCTTTTAAAAATATAGTCGAGGTGTGTCACCGCCAAATGAAATTGAATAATTTCATTGCGTAATAAAATTCAAACCCTTAGAATCCGAGGTGCACCACTTAGTGAATTTTCATGGCCCTTGCAAATTTAAACATACGAAATGGCGTTAGACGACTGAATTACATCAGTCAATTCATTCCTCAATTCATAACAACTTGCGAGCCCATATTTAAGTTGTTGAACAAGGATGTCGTGGTCAAATGGAAAGAGGAATTCCAGGAGGCTTTTGATAATAAAAAAGAATAATTTTCGAACCTACCGATATTGGTGCCACTGGAATTAGTGAGGCCCTTGATCCTATATCTTACAATCTTGGACAACTCATTCCGATGTGTGCTGGGTCAACATGATGTCATGGGAAGGAAAGAGCAGGCCATATACTACCTCAGCAAGAAATTCACAGCTTATGAGGTTAAGTATACTTATCTCAAAAGGACGTGTTGTGCCCTATCTTGGGTAGTACAAAAGTTGAAGCATTACTTGTCATCATAGACAACATACCTCATCTCACGCATGAACCTGTTGAGATACATCTTCTGGAAGCCTATGCCCATGGGGAGGTTTGCAAAGTGGAAAATCATGCTCACCGAGTTTTACATTATCTACGTGACTAGGACTGCAATGAAAGCATAGCCATTGGCTGATAATCTGGCGGAGAATCTGGTCGATTAAGAATACGAAACTTTGAGGACATACTTCCTGAACAAGAGGTAATGCATATTGATGAAATAGAGTAGGGTGAGAAGTCGGGATGAGAATTATTCTTTGATGGGGCCGCCAACATGAAAGGCGTCGGGATAGGAGCAGTACTCATTTCTGAAATGGTGCACCATTGCCCCGTTACAGCTCACGTTCGCTTCTATTGCTCCAACAATATAGCAAAATATGAGGCATGTATTTTGGGTTTGAGGTCAGCTGCAGACATGGTTGTCCAGGAAGTCTTGGTCTTTGAAGACTTGGACCTTCTGGTACACCAAATTCAAGGGGAGTGGGAAACACAAGATTTGAATCTGTACTATACCGCCAATGCTTGCATGACCTTTGCCAATGATTCCGGTCTGTAGAGTTCAGGCATATCCCAAGAATTCACAATAAGGTTATTGACGCCTTGGCCAATGTGGCGTCAATGTTACATCATCCAGATAAGGCTTATGTTGGCTCATTGTATATCGAAGTCCATGACCAACATGCTTACAATAACGTGGTTGAAGAGGATCTTGATGGTGTGCCTTGGTTTCACGACATCAAAGAATATATCATGAGGGGTGTGTATCCAGTACAAGCCACAAATGATCAAACGAGAACTATTCGTCGCCTATCAAGCAGGTTTTTCTTCAGTGGAGGGTACTGCACAAAAGAACACCAAAACTTGGGTTGCTGAGATGCATTGATGCTAGACAGAGCACAACAATCATGACTAAGTTACATTCGAGGGTTTGCGGACCACACATTAGTGGATATGTTTTGGAAAATAAGATTCTTCGGGTAGGGTATTATTGGCTCATCATGGAGCGAGATTGTATCAGCTTCGTGCTCAAATTTCATCAATGCCAGGTGCATGGAGACTTGATTCACTCCCTTCCATCTGAATTACATACAATATCTACACCATGGCCCTTCGTCGCTTGGGGCACATGCTGGCCAAAACATAACAATGAAGGTTTCTTCGATAAAATGACTCGGTAATGTCGGGAAGGATGAAACGAGTTTGGCAAGAGGGTCAAGAATGTAACACAATGAAGGGGAACAAAGTAAAGCCATAGGATTCACGGGTCAGCCGAGCAAAGCATGCGACTCATCACCAATGTGGGAAATTGGACACAACAGAACATGATAGCGGGGAGGCCATTTACAGCAGGAATGACTCAAGCTAACCACCACCTTTCAAACTAACAAGAAATTTTCTTTGAATGAAACAGGGGGAGAAAATTCCGGAGGTCTCGGGGAAATCTTCCATAAAAAGCAAGCACCTGGCCGGTGTGATTGTGAACTTCAGCACCCTCCTAATAAATTGGACTCAGTTTAAAATTCAAGGGGGAACATAATCTAGCACAAACAATTCCCCAATAAGAGTCGTCAAGACCGCCTAGATAATGGATATGACATTAATTAGCAATCTCCAACAGAAACAACCAAGAGGTAAAAGGGGCATTTAATTTGAAAATTCTCAGAACCCTCTTGGAAAATGGGACTTATTTTAAGGGTTGGAGATAATCATGAATAATGTGACTTGCATGTTGAAATAAGATTCAGTTAATAGTTGTCAAAACCCTCCTGAAAAATGGGAATTGGTTTAAAACACAAATAAGCACTGGTAACATGGTCAGGCCCAAATATTTCACTCAACAAGAGTCGTCAGGACCCGCCTGGATAATGGGATTTTATTGAAAACGTTGTAAAGACCCGCCTAGATAATGTGATGTAGCTCTTAATACTAATACCCCACAGACATGATTTATCATCTAATTTAGTATTGTCAGGACCCTTCTGGATAATAAGATAGCTTTAATTAGTGGTCCCCATTAGATATAACTCGGATAACAAGACACAGTAGAAGTAATACCTAGGGAGAACTTAGCCTAATCATAATTTTTCATTAATCAAGAGTTAATAGGACCCTCCTGGATAATGGGATTTAGCTTTTAGAGATATTTGGTAACATGATTTTGATGAACACTCACAGATGCGCCAAACACCAAACTGGGACAGAAAATTTTCTTTGTTTTGTTTGTCTTGTTGAATTAGGCACCCATTTGGAGAACAAGAGAACACATTTCAAGTTTCAAGTTTTGGTAGTCGGGCACTCATCTAAAGAACAAGGGAATACACTACAAGTTTCAAGTTTATGTAATCAGGCGCCCATCTGGAGAAGAAGGGAATACTTTCAAGTTGCAAGTTTTGGTAATCAGGCGCCCACCTGGTCACTTCAGGCGCCCACCTTGAGAATAAGAGAATACATTTCAATTTTATTCATGCTTTGGCAATCAGGCGCCCACATGGGGAACAAGCGAATACATTTTAGTGTTATTCAAGTTCTGGCAATCAGGCGCCCACCTGAAGAACAAGGGAATACATTTCAAGTTTTTGTAGTCAGGCACCCACCTGGAGAATAAGGGAATACATTTCATGTTTGGAGTTTTGGTAATCAGGTGCACACCTAGAGAATAAGGGAATACATTTCAAGTTTCAAGTTTGGGTAATCAAGCTCCTAGCAATAGAACAACGGAGTACATTTCATTTTTATTCATGTTTTGGCAATCAAGAATCCACCTGGAGAACAAAAGAATACATTTTTGCTTAATTCAAGTTTTGGAAATCAGGCGCCTACCTACAGAACAAGGGAATACATTTTATGTTTTATGTTTTGAAATCAGGCGCCCACCTGGAGAACAAGGGAATACAATTCAAGTTTTGAGTTTTGGTAATCAAGCGCCCACCTGGAGAACGAGGGAATACATTTCAAGTTTCAAGTTTATCTTATCAGGGGTCCACCTAGAGAAAGAAGAAGGGAATACATTTCCAATTTCAAATTTTTGTAATCAGGCGCCCACCTGGAGAACAATGGAATAAATTTCAAGTTTCATATTTTAGTAATCAGGCACCAACCTGGAGAATAAGGGAATACATTTCAAGTTTCAAGTTTTGTGTAATCAGGTGCCCACCTGGAGAACAAGGAGGTACATTTCAAGTTTCAAGTTTTGGTCACCAGGCGTCCACCTGGAGAACAAGGAATACATATCAACCAGGCGTCGACCTGGAGAACAAGGAATACATATCAAGTTTCAAGTTTTGGTAATCAGGTGCCAACCTAGAGAACAAGGGAATAAATTTCAGGTTTCAAGTTTATGGTAATCACGCGCCCACCCGGAGAACAAGGGAGTACATTTCATGTTTCAAGTTTATGTAATCAGGCGCCCACCTGGAGAACAAGGGAATACATTTCAAGTTTCAAGTTTTGGTAATCTGGCGCCAACCTGGAGAACATGGGAGTACATTTCAAGTTTTATGTTTTTGTAATCAGGAGCCCACCTGGAGAACAAAGCAATAATTTTCATGTTTCAAGTTTTGGTAATCAGGAGACCACCTTGAGAATAAGGGAACACATTTCCAATTTGAAGTTTTGGTAATCAGGAAGCTGCCTGGAGAACAGGGGAATACATTTCACGTTACGAGTTTTGGTAATCAAGCGCCCACCTGGAGAACCATGGAATGCATTTAAAGTTTTGAGTTATTGTAATCTGGCACCCACCTGGAGAAAAGGGAAATACATTTCAAGTTTCAAGTTTTGGTCATCAGGCACCTACCTAGATAACAAGGGAATACATTTCAAGTTTCAAGTTTTTGGCAATCAGGCTCCTACCTGGAGAACAAGGGAATACATTTCACGCTTCGAGTTTTTGTAATCAGGCGTCCTCTTGGGGAAAGCGGGAATACATTTCAAGTTTGAATTTTTGGCAATCAGGCGCCTACCTGAAGAATAAGGAATATTTTTCAAGTTGCAAGTTTATGTAATCAGGCACCCACCTGGAGAACAAGACAATACATTTCAAGTTTCATATTTTTGTAATCAGGCGCCAACCTGGAGAACAAGGGAGTACATTTCAAGTTTCATGTTTTTGTAATCAGGAGCCCACCTGGAGAACAAAGGAATACATTTCATGTTTAAAGTTTTGGTAATCAGGAGACCACCTTGAGAATAAGGGAATACATTTCAAGTTTGAAATTTTGGTAATCAGGCAGCCGCCTGGAGAACAGGGGAATACATTTCACGTTACGAGTTTTGGTAATCAGGCGCCCACCTGGAGAACAAGGGAATACATTTCAACTTTTGAGTTGTGGTAATCAGGCACCCACCTGGAGAACAAGGGAATACATTTCAAGTTTCATGTTTTGGTCATCAGGCGTCCACCTGGAGAACAAGGGAATACATTTCAACTTTTGAGTTGTGGTAATCAGGCACCCACATGGAGAATAAAGGAATACATTTCAAGTTTCAGGTTTTGGTCATCAGGCGTCCACCAGGAGAGCAAGGGAATACATTTCAAGTTTCAAGTTTTTGGTAATCAGGCGCCTACCTGGAGAATAAGGGAATACATTTCAAGCTTCGAGTTTTGGTAATCAGGCATCCACTTAGAGAAATTGGGAATACATTTCAGGTTTGATGTTTTGGAAATCCGGCGCCCAACTGGAGAATAAGGAAATATTTTCCATGTTGCAAGTTTTGGTAATCACGAACCCACTTGGAGAACAAGGGAATATTATTCAAATCGCAAGATTATATAATCAGGCGCCCAACTTGAGAACATGGGAATACATTTCAAATTTTATGTTTTGAAATTAGGCGTCCACCTGGAGAACAAGGGAATACATTTATAGTTTTAAGTTTTTGTAATCTGGCACCAACCTGGAGAACGAGGGAATACATTTCAAGTTTCAAGTTTTGGTCATCAGGCACCTACCTAGATAACAAGGGAATACATTTCAAGCTTCAAGTTTTTGGTAATCAGGCTCCTACCTGGAGAACAAAGGAATACATTTCAAATTTCGAGTTTTTGTAATAAGGCGTCCACTTGGGGAAAGAGGGAATGCATTTCAAGTTTGAAGTTTGAGCAATCAGGCGCCTACCTGGAGAATAAGGAATATTTTTCAAGTTGCAAGTTTATGTAATCAGGCACCCACCTGGAGAACAAGACAATACATTTCAAGTTTCATATTTTTGTAATCAGGCGCCAACCTGGAGAACAAGGGAGTACTTTTCAAGTTTCATGTTTTGGTAATCAGGAGCCCACCTGGAGGACAAAGGAATACATTTCATGTTTCAAGTTTTGGTAATCAGGAGACCACCTTGAGAATAAGGGAATACATTTCAAGTTTGAAATTTTGGTAATTAGGAAGCCGCCTGGAGTACAGGGGAATACATTTTACATTACGAGTTTTGGTAATCAGGTGCCCACATGGAGAACAAGGGAATACATTTCAACTTTTGAGTTGTGGTAATCAGGCACCCACCTGGAGAACAAGGGAATACATTTCAAGTTTCAAGTTTTGGTCATCAGGCGTCCACCTGGAGAACAAGGGAATACATTTCAACTTTTGAGTTATGGTAATCAGGCACCCACATGGAGAATAAGGAAATACATTTCAGGTTTCAAGTTTTGGTCATCACGCGTCCTCCTGGGCACAAGGGAAAATATTTCAAGTTTCAAGTTTTTGGTAATCAGGCGCCTACCTGGAGAACAAGGGAATACATTTCAAGCTTCGAGTTTTTGTAATCAGGCGTCCACTTAGAGAAATAGGGAATACATTTCATGTTTGAAGTTTCGAAAATTCGGCGCCCACCTGGAGAATAAGATAATATTTTTCAAGTTGCAAGTTTTGGTAATAAGGCACCCACTTGGAGAACAAGGAAATATTTTTCAAATCGCAAGATTATATAATCAGGCGCCCAACTTGAGAACAAGGGAATACATTTCAAATTTTATGTTTTGAAATCAGGCGCCCACCTGGAGAACAAGGGAATACATTTAAAGTTTTGAGTTTTTGTAATCTGGCACCCACCTGGAGAACGACGGAATACATTTCAAGTTTCAAGTTTTAGTCATCAGGCACCTACCTAGATAACAAGGGAATACATTTCAAGTTTCAAGTTATTGGTAATCAGGTTCCTACCTGGAGAACAAAGCAATACATTTCAAAATTCGAGTTTTTGTAATCAGGCGTCCACTTGGGGAAAGAGGGAATACATTTGAAGTTTGATATTTTGGCAATCAGGTGCCTACCTGGAGAATAAGGAATATTTTTCAAGTTGCAAGTTTATGTAATCAGGCACCCACATGGAGAACAAGATAATACATTTCAAGTTTCATATTTTTGTAATCAGGCGCCAACCTGGAGAACAAGGGAGTACATTTCAAGTTTCATGTTTTTGTAATCACGAGCCCACGTGGAGAACAAAGGAATACATTTGATGTTTCAAGTTTTGGTAATCAGGAGACCACCTTGAGAATAAGGGAATACATTTCAAGTTTGAAATTTTGGTAATCAGGCAGCCGCTTGGAGAACAGGGGATTACATTTCACGTTACGAGTTTTGGTAATCAGGCGCCCATTTGGAGAACAAGGGAATACATTTCAACTTTTGAGTTGTGGTAATCAGGCACCCACCTGGAGAACAAGGGAATACATTTTAAGTTTCAAGTTTCGGTCATCAGGCGTCCACCTGGAGAACAAGGGAATACATTTCAACTTTTGAGTTGTGGTAATCAGTCACCCACATGGAGAATAAGGGAATACATTTCAAGTTTCAAATTTTGGTCATCAGGTGTCCATCTAGAGAACAAGGGAATACATTTCAAGTTTCAAGTTATTGGTAATCAGGCGCCTACCTGGAGAACAAGGGAATATATTTCAAGCTTCGAGTTTTGGTAATCAGGCGTCCACTTAGAGAAATAGGGAATACATTTCATGTTTGAAGTTTCGGAAATCCGGCACCCACCTGGAGAATAAGGAAATATTTTTCATGTTGCAAGTTTTGGTAATCAGGCACCCACTTTGAGAACAAGGAAATATTTTTCAAATCGCAAGATTATATAATCAGGCGCCCAACTTGAGAACAAGGGAATACATTTCAAATTTTATGTTTTGAAATCAGGCGCCCACCTGGAGAACAAGGGAATACATTTCAAGTTTCAAGTTTCGGTCATCAGGCGTCCACCTGGAGAACAAGGGAATACATTTCAACTTTTGAGCTGTGGTAATCAGTCACCCACATGGAGAATAAGGGAATACATTTCAAGTTTCAAATTTTGGTCATCAGGTGTCCATATGGAGAACAAGGGAATACATTTCACGTTTCAAGTTTTTGGTAATCAGGCGCCTACCTGGAGAACAAGGGAATACATTTCAAGTTTCAAGTTTGGGTAATCAAGCTCCCACCAATAGAACAACGGAGTACATTTCTTTTTTATTCCTGTTTTGGCAATCAAGAATCCACATGGAGAACAAAAGAATACATTTTTGTTTAATTCAAGTTTTGGCAATCAGGCGCCTACCTATAGAACAAGGGAATACATTTTATGTTTTATGATTTGAAATCAGGCGCCCACCTGGAGAACAAGGGAATACAATTCAAGTTTTGAGATTTGGTAATCAAGCGCCCACCTGGAGAACGAGGGAATACATTTCAAGTTTCAAGTTTTGCTTATCAGGGGTCCACCTAGAGAAAGAAGAAGGGAATACATTTCAAATTTCAAATTTTAGTAATCAGGCGCCCACCTGGAGAACAATTGAATAAATTTCAAGTTTCATATTTTAGTAATCAGGCACCAACCTGGAGAATAAGGGAATACATTTCAAGTTTCAAGTTTTGTGTAATCAGGTGCCCACCTGGAGAAAAGGAGGTACATTTCAAGTTTCAAGTTTTGGTAACCAGGCGTCCACATGGAGAACAAGGAATACATATCAACCAGGCGTGGACCTGGAGAACAAGGAATACATATCAAGTTTCAAGTTTTGGTAATCAGGTGCCAACCTGGAGAACAAGGGAACAAATTTCAGGGTTCAAGTTTATGGTAATCACGAGCCCACCCGGAGAACAATAGAGTACATTTCATGTTTCAAGTTTTTGTAATCAGGCGCCCACCTGGAGAAGAAGAGAATACATTTCAAGTTTCAAGTTTCGGTAATCTGGCGCCAACCTGGAGAACATGGGAGTACATTTCAAGTTTCATGTTTTTGTAATCAGGAGCCCACCTGGAGAACAAAGCAATAATTTTCATGTTTCAAGTTTTGGTAATCAGGAGACCACCTTGAGAATAAGGAAATACATTTCCAATTTGAAGTTTTGGTAATCAGGAAGCCGCCTGGAGAACAGGGGAATACATTTCACGTTACGAGTTTTGGTAATCAAGCGTCCACCTGGAGAACCAGGGAATGCATTTAAAGTTTTGAGTTTTTGTAATCTGGCACCCACCTGGAGAAAAGGGAAATACATTTCAAGTTTCAAGTTGTGGTCATCAGGCACCTACCTAGATAACAAGGGAATACATTTCAAGTTTCAAGTTTTTTGCAGTCAAGCTCCTACCTGGAGAACAAGGGAATACATTTCAAGCTTCGAGTTTTTGTAATCAGGCGTCCACTTGGGGAAAGAGGGAATATATTTCAAGTTTGAATTTTTGGCAATCAGGCACCTACCTGGAGAATAAGGAATATTCTTCAAGTTGCAAGTTTATGTAATCAGGCACCCGCCTGGAGAACGAGACAATACATTTCAAGTTTCATATTTTTGTAATCAGGCGCCAACCTGGAGAACAAGGGATTACATTTCAAGTTTCATGTTTTTGTAATCAGGAGCCCACCTGGAGAACAAAGGAATACATTTCATGTTTCAAGTTTTGGTAATCAGGAGACCACCTTGAGAATAAGGGAATACATTTCAAGTTTGAAATTTTGGTAATCAGGCAGCCGCCTGGAGAACAGGGGAATACATTTCACGTTACGAGTTTTGATAATCAGGCGCCCACCTGGAGAACAAGGGAATACATTTCAACTTTTGAGTTGTGGTAATCAGCCACCCACCTGGAGAACAAGGGAATACATTTCACTTTTCATGTTTTGGTCATCAAACGTCTACCTGGAGAACAAGGGTATACATTTCAACTTTTGAGTTGTGATAATCAGGCACCCACATGGAGAATAAAGGAATACATTTCAAGTTTCAAGTTTTGGTCATCAGGCGTCCACCTGGAGAACAAGGGAATACATTTCAAGTTTCAAGTTATTGGTAATCAGGCGCCTACCTGGAGAATAAGGGAATACATTTTAAGCTTCGAGTTTTGCTAATCAGGCATCCACTTAGAGAAATTGGGAATACATTTCAGGTTTGATGTTTTGGAAATCCGGCGCCCACCTGGAGAATAAGGAAATATTTTTCAAGTTGCAAGTTTTGGTAATCACGCACCCACTTGGAGAACAAGGGAATATTTTTTAAATCGCAAAGTTATATAATCAGGCGCCCAACTTGAGAACAAGGAAATACATTTCAAATTTTATGTTTTGAAATTAGGCGCCCACCTGGAGAACAAGGGAATACATTTCAAGTTTTGAGTTTTTGTAATCTGGCACCCACCTGGAGAACGAGGGAGTACATTTCAAGTTTCATGTTTTGGTCATCATGCACCTACCTAGATAACAAGGGAATACATTTGAAGTTTCAAGTTTTTGGTAATCAGGCTCTTACCTGGAGAACAAAGGAATACATTTCTGTTGGAAACACGTTTCAAATGCAATATACTAAACGTGTGTTCTTTTGTAGGTTTTGATGAATGTCAAACAAAGCAAAAAGCGATATATAGCAGTGCTCAAGGACAAGCACAAAATGGATGCATTACAAGAAGCTCAAGACAAAGTTTAGAAATGTTATAATTGAGTCAATATTAATTGTGATCTTGATTCCTCAACTTGGCTCATAACATGGCTTCTCTACTAAAATTATTTTTCCAAAATCATGCATATTTAAATTAAGTGTCAAATGATTTTAAACTATGCATATTTACATTTGTTAAAATGTTTTCCAAGCATGCCTCAAAAATCTGGGCTAAGATAATCGATTATGTACTTATGATAATCGAGTATCTCTAAGCTAAGACTGCATGACAATCGATTGTGAATTAATGATAATCGATTGTGAGTAAGTCAGGTTTATGCAAACTGCATAACAATCGATTGTGTACTTATGATAATCGATTGTTAACTGAGGCAAAGTTTTCAAAACTCATAAAAATCGATTATGAACTAATGGTAATCGATTAGAATGAGAAAAATGTCTCCCAGTGATTTTAAATAAAATGATAATCGATTGTGGCTTTTGATAATCGATTATATATGAGACAGAGAGTTTTGAAATTAATTAATAATCGATTATTCCATTTGATAATCGATTATATATGAGACAGAGAGTTTTGAAATTAATTAATAATCGATTATTCCATTTGATAATCGATTGTTGAAGCTGACCGTTGTCATATATTTTCAATTACCTTCAGGTAATCGATTGTTGATATTTAACAATCGATGTTTTGCGTAAAATCTGGAAAAGATTTTCTGAACGTTGTTAAAATAATCGATTGTTGATTTCCGGACAATCGATGTTTTATGCCAAAAATTGGAAAGGATTTCTTAACGTTATAAATAATCGATTAGTGATTTGAAGTAATCGATTGTTGACGTAAAATCTGGGATTGAATTTTTGATCCGATAGGCAAACAATCGATTGTTTAGTCTTGACAATCGATTGTCACTGAGTAATTTCAGCAATCCTTAATTGGCAATTAGACAACGGTAAGACTGAGTTTTTCACCTATAAATACAGCTTCAACTCAGTGTTTTCACAACAACAACATATACAATTTGAGTATTTTCATTGCTAAAAGCTTTCTTACATTGATCATCATTTTCCATTCATCCATAAAGCTTTTTGAAGAGCCATTCTATTGAGCTAAGTTGTTGTGATCTTGAGCGTACTATTTCTACTCATATCTACTCATTAAGGAGTGCTTTGTAAAGTGAGTGTGTTTTGTGTTTGTAAGAGAATTGCGATTCTCGTTTGTTGAGGAACTTGTGATTCCTCGGTTGAAGTCTTTGGGATTGTTATCCCCGAGCAATTGAAGTCTTTGGGATTGTTATCCCCGAGCAGTTGAAGTCTTTGGGATTGGTATCCCCGAGCAATTGAAGTCTTTGGGATTGGTATCCCCGAGCAATTGAAGTCTTTGGGATTGGTATCCCCGAGCAATTGAAGTCTTTGGGATTGGTATCCCTGAGCAATTGAAGTCTTTGGGATTGTGATCCCCGAGCACCTAGGTGAGGCTTGTGTCCTCAACTGTAACGGTTTGTTAAGCACCCGTAAGCTTGACAAGTTTAGTGGAAATCTCGAGAGAGTCTCTCGGGGACTGGACTAACCACGTTTGTGGCCAACCAGGATACATCATTGTGTAAGTTCTTTTTACTGCACTTGTTTTAATTTCTGCAAAGTTTTTAAATTCCGCACTAAAACGCTTAATAATTTTAAAACGCTATTCACCCCCCCCTCTAGCGTAAAGCGTATTGTCCAACAATTGGTATCAGAGCCATACTCTCTGAAAAACTTAACAGTTTGAGAGAACCATCCATGGCTTCTACTCATGATTCTTTTGCAGGAATCGGTGAAGGAAATTGCTACACCATGCCTCCAATATTTGATGGAAACAACGAAGAAGAGGTAAGTATCTCTAATTCTCACTCGTTCGAAGAATTACAAAATGCATTTGAAGATTTGTATGGTGAATTTGGTAATGCTGTCAAAATGATTAAAGATTTGAAGAAATCACTTTCCCAGCAAGAATTAGATTTTCAGAAAAATCTCTCTTTAAAAGAAAAGGATTTTGAAGAACGTCTCTTATTGAAAGAAAAAGATTTCAAAAATCAACTTTCTTTAAAACAAAAAGATTTTGAAAATCTGTCTCTTGATAACGAGAATCTTGTAAAAGAAAATCAGTTTTTGCAAAATGATAGTGTAGAACTTAGACAAGTCATTAAGACTATGCATGAAGCTTCTTATGTTGATAAATGCTCTACTTGTACTTCCTGCGATTCTTTGAAGTTAGAAAACGCAGAACTTAGGAAAACTTTAGAATCACGAAGTATAGATGTCCCTAAGGTTATTGAAGAAAAGGAAACGTCGAAGAGAAATCAACGGCATAAAAGCAGAAATCCCATTAGAAATTTTACTGCTCCACCTAGAAATAATTCTAGGGCTGTAAATGAGTCTAGGACAAATTCCTTTAGACCACCTAGACATTACGCTAGGATGTATGAAAACAAGTCTAAAACTAACGCCTTTAGATCACCTAGATACAACTCTAGAAATTGGAATAATGAATCTAGAGTTAATCACTTTACATCGCCTAGAATCAATACTAGGACTATTGTTGATAAGCCTAGAACGAACTACGTTAGACAACCTAGAAATGACTCTAGGATTCTCAACGCCTCTAGGAATGACTCTAGATCACCTAGAATGTATTTGGCGCAACCTAGGCATTGGCACAATCCGAACGTAGTATGCCATTATTGCAATCGGATAGGTCACATTGCACCCGTGTGTTTTGCTAAACATAGAGATTTATCTTTTGGTTATAATTATTATTTGCCTAACCCCAAAGGACCCAAAAAGATATGGGTACCAAAAACCTCTCCGTAGGTATTTTTGCAGGTGTGCTTGAAGACTACAAAATTGTAGTAGATACGCCAAGCACGACACCAAAAGGCATCGAGAGGAATTTCGGTTAGCTATTCTTTTTGATAAAACCGAATATGTGCAAGTTATTAATGTTGACAGATTTGTTGATATATGGCAGCTGGTGTTATTAACATATAAGTTGTCAACTTGATTCTCACCCTGAAAAACGTTGACATGCGTTAACTGTAAGAATCAATTTGTGAAATTTCTTGTTGACTATACTTGTTGATTGACATGCTGAAAATTCATTTTTGATTACTAGTATCAACTATTAAATGCTTGATCCATGCTTTGACAAATGTTGATTCGTGCATTGAATGAGTACCTACTAAAATCATGTTTAGTTGAATTATGTCTTGACAATCTTTTCAAACAGCAAAGTGTTTTAAATCATGCTTTGTTTTGGTTCTCATTATTGCAAATGCGCTTAATTGAAATTTTTGACATTTGTTGCAATATGGATTGCTGGAAATAACCTTGTGTATCACTGTTAATAAAATAACATTTGATGCATTTGTTATGCTCTCCGTCAAATGGATCTTTCATTGCTTCTGTAACAATCGGTATTTCCTGTAAAATGTCAAATTGATGTGTTTTGCTTAAACAGGTGATAAGATGGTTGATTCATGATTTGACTATCTATTTGAAACAGCATGCAATATATGTTTTGACAAATGCCTTTCAAAATAACAATAGGTATTGTTTTGGTTGATAAAATTGATAAATTTATAGAAATCGTCATATTTTATATTCCTCAATATCCTTCCTATTCTTTTGTGAATATGGTAAAAGGAATTAGCCTTAATACAATCTTCTTATCAAAAGAAGAAATGTTTTAGGCAATTTATTACAAGTAAGAGGAATGTCATTACATTCCATTTTGTCTTACTTAAGAGGGAACTTGTGCTTTGAAAGAATTGATTGCATAAATTTTATTGATGATATTTTCTTAACAAATATCTGGTTGGTTTTTGAATTGTTATTATGGTGATAAATTGTTTATATATGTATATCGGAAATGGCTTCACTTGATTAAATGTTGGAAATGCAAATGTGCTCGCTTGAAGCATTCAATTCAATTTCTAGCAAATTGAGATGTCAACGATGGAGGATGACATCAAGACAAACCGGGTATGATCGTTCCTTACTCTACCCTTTAGCTAGTTGAATTGGTATTATATGTCACAAGTATTGATATGAATGTTATTTTGATAAATTGCATAATTGATTAAGTGCATAAATTGTATTGAGTTTTGATTTTCTAAATTGGTATTTATAACAATTGGTGTTGATTATATGTATTCATGATGGAAAATCTATTTTCATAAAAACATTTTCATCCGAAGAATCATTATCTTCCACCATGTGTTGATGACGTTGTTTCATTCATAATCAATTGTCATAATTCCAAAATTGATTATAATATATTCAAAATTGATTACCATACTTCCAAAATCAATTTTCAGGACTGACCATTTTTTTGCCCAGTACACAATCGATTGTCAAATTCAACAATCGATTGTCAGTGATTTTCTGAAATTTCAAAAACATTCTGTTTCAAGCCAAATTCTCAGAATCTAAGTGTCAAACTTTACACAATCGATTGTCTCTATAACACAATCGATTGTCAGACGGTATTAATTCAAAATTTTTTACCGTTCTGCTCTGCTGACACCCCTTTAATCGATTGACAGTTTTCTTTTCAGAATTCCAACGGGCATATCTGCTCAACAATCGATTGTCTCCAGCAAACAATCGATTGTCTCCAGCGGTTCTTAAAATCTGACCGTTTTTGAGTCTTCAATTCAGCCATGAATACCATGTCTTCTCCCACTCTATAAATAGAGATGTATTCTTCATTCATATCACAACAAAATCAAGTCTAAGTCTTCAAATTCTATCAAAAGCTCTCCTTGCAAATTTTTAGTCTTCTCAAGTCTCTTTCAATCAAAATGCCAAGAAAAACTAGAGCTTCTAAGCAAGGTGCCTCTGCCTCTGCTCCTCCTACTCCCCGACTGTTTCCATACCAAGATGGAGATGTGTTATTCTTCAGAAGCGAAGCTTCACTAAATCGCTTTGTTACAAGATTCGAAAAACGGGATATTCTTCCTCCTCGTTTTTCCACAATGAGGTATCTTGAAAATTTCAGTCTTGCTGTACACTTTCTTCAGCAATGCAATCTTCTAAACTTCCTTCTCCTTTCTTTTGACTTTATAAATACTACACTCGTTCGGGCATTCTATTCAAATCTCCGCCAGAACGATCAAGGTGATCTTGTCACCTTTGTAAATGGTGTTAAAATTATCATTTCAGATGAATTCCTAAACACCATTGCCTATCTCCCTAATGATGGAGAAGACATTTCTCAATATGTTGGAATAGAAGGAGAATTATTTGACGAAACCTCCTTTCTTCGTCAAGCTGGTCTTGTTAACTATGATCCACGTCTCACTTCTCGTTGTCCTACGATCACGGGAATGGATCCGAACTATCGGTTGATATTCTATTTCATCACCCGAGTTCTCAAGCCCCGAAAAAGCAGTCACACCACTATCTCCCAAGAAGATTGTAAACTCATGCATGCCATTTCTTCCGGAGCTCGATTAAATTATTGTAAATTAATCAAGCTTCACATGCGTGATGCTCTCGCCGAAGACAAACATCTTCCATATGCACTTCTTGTCATGCATTTTCTTGAATCCGCCGGCATTATCACGGCAAATGGTCCACTTAAAAATCGGACCAAACACTGGGAAATTTCTGAATCTTCATTTCACAGTGGTGGCGATCATGATAATCATCCGCCTCAAAATCAAGATCCAAATGCGGAGATAGTAAATCATCTTACCCGTATTGAAACAAAAGTTGACACTTTGTCCCGCTATGTCCTAGGATATTTTGACCATATCAACTATCAATATGGCAATCTTGTCCCATTTGAGGCACCGCCGCAAAAAACATGGACGAAGATGATGATAACGAGGATTAAATATTTTCTTGTATTTTTATGGCCTATGTAATATTTTATCTATTTAATGAAAGTTGATTTTCATTTGAAATATCTCTCCTATTTCCATTATATGAATTTTTTGATATTTTAAAAAGGGGGAAGTATATACTTTTTTCAAAAGGAAGAAAAGAAAGGCTATGTGCAAGACTAGAGTTTATGCATACTTACATGCTTTCTTTGAATGTGTTGCATAAATTCAGGGGGAATCTTATATTTAGGGGGAATTTTTTTTGCAAACTATTCGATTATCCCGTATAATAATCGATTATGTTGACGTTTGTTGAACTAGCATGCTATTATTAGACTTGTTATCTAGCCACTTTTTGTTAATGTCAAAAGGGGGAAAATAAACGGGCTATGCATGCATAATATATTTCCCATGCACTTTGATATAACTGCACACATTTAGGGGGAATCATCATTTGAGGGGAATATCTTATGCAACATGAACATGTCTATGATGCACATTGAATTATCTTGAACTGTTATCATTATGCATATCCCGATACATGTTTGCCATTATCAAAAAGGGGGAAATTGTTGGAAACACGTTTCAAATGCAATATACTAAACGTGTGTTCTTTTGTAGGTTTTGATGAATGTCAAACAAAGCAAAAAGCGATATATAGCAGTGCTCAAGGACAAGCACAAAATGGATGCATTACAAGAAGCTCAAGACAAAGTTTAGAAATGTTATAATTGAGTCAATATTAATTGTGATCTTGATTCCTCAACTTGGCTCATAACATGGCTTCTCTACTAAAATTATTTTTCCAAAATCATGCATATTTAAATTAAGTGTCAAATGATTTTAAACTATGCATATTTATATTTGTTAAAATGTTTTCCAAGCATGCCTCAAAAATCTGGGCTAAGATAATCGATTATGTACTTATGATAATCGAGTATCTCTAAGCCAAGACTGCATGACAATCGATTGTGAATTAATGATAATCGATTGTGAGTAAGTCAGGTTTATGCAAACTGCATAACAATCGATTGTGTACTTATGATAATCGATTGTTAACTGAGGCAAAGTTTTCAAAACTCATAAAAATCGATTATGAACTAATGGTAATCGATTAGAATGAGAAAAATGTCTCCCAGTGATTTTAAATAAAATGATAATCGATTGTGGCTTTTGATAATCGATTATATATGAGACAGAGAGTTTTGAAATTAATTAATAATCGATTATTCCATTTGATAATCGATTATATATGAGACAGAGAGTTTTGAAATTAATTAATAATCGATTATTCCATTTGATAATCGATTGTTGAAGCTGACCGTTGTCATATATTTTCAATTACCTTCAGGTAATCGATTGTTGATACTTAACAATCGATGTTTTGCGTAAAATCTGGAAAAGATTTTCTGAACGTTGTTAAAATAATCGATTGTTGATTTCCGGACAATCGATGTTTTATGCCAAAAATTGGAAAGGATTTCTTAACGTTATAAATAATCGATTAGTGATTTGAAGTAATCGATTGTTGACGTAAAATCTGGGATTGAATTTTTGATCCGATAGGCAAACAATCGATTGTTTAGTCTTGACAATCGATTGTCACTGAGTAATTTCAGCAATCCTTAATTGGCAATTAGACAACGGTAAGACTGAGTTTTTCACCTATAAATACAGCTTCAACTCAGTGTTTTCACAACAACAACATATACAATTTGAGTATTTTCATTGCTAAAAGCTTTCTTACATTGATCATCATTTTCCATTCATCCATAAAGCTTTTTGAAGAGCCATTCTATTGAGCTAAGTTGTTGTGATCTTGAGCGTACTATTTCTACTCATATCTACTCATTAAGGAGTGCTTTGTAAAGTGAGTGTGTTTTGTGTTTGTAAGAGAATTGCGATTCTCGTTTGTTGAGGAACTTGTGATTCCTCGGTTGAAGTCTTTGGGATTGTTATCCCCGAGCAATTGAAGTCTTTGGGATTGTTATCCCCGAGCAGTTGAAGTCTTTGGGATTGTTATCCCCGAGCAATTGAAGTCTTTGGGATTGGTATCCCCGAGCAATTGAAGTCTTTGGGATTGGTATCCCCGAGCAATTGAAGTCTTTGGGATTGGTATCCCTGAGCAATTGAAGTCTTTGGGATTGTGATCCCCGAGCACCTAGGTGAGGCTTGTGTCCTCAACTGTAACGGTTTGTTAAGCACCCGTAAGCTTGACAAGTTTAGTGGAAATCTCGAGAGAGTCTCTCGGGGACTGGACTAACCACGTTTGTGGCCAACCAGGATACATCATTGTGTAAGTTCTTTTTACTGCACTTGTTTTAATTTCTGCAAAGTTTTTAAATTCCGCACTAAAACGCTTAATAATTTTAAAACGCTATTCACCCCCCCTTCTAGCGTAAAGCGTATTGTCCAACAATTTCAAACTTCGAGTTTTTGTAATCAGGCGTCCACTAGGGGAAAGAGGGAATACATTTCAAGTTTGAAGTTTGAGCAATCAGGCGCCTACCTGGAGAATAAGGAATATTTTTCAAGTTGCAAGTTTATGTAATCAGGCACCCACCTGGAGAACCAGACAATACATTTCATGTTTCATATTTTTGTAATAATGCGCCAACCTAGAGAACAAGGGAGTACATTTCAAGTTTCATGTTTTTGTAATCAGGAGCCCACCTGGAGAACAAAGGAATACATATAATGTTTCAAGTTTTGGTAATCAGGAGACAACCTTGAGATTAAGGGAATACATTTCAAGTTTGAAATTTTGGTAATCAGGCAGCCGCCTGGAGAACAGGGGAATACATTTCACATTACGAGTTTGGGTAATCAGGTGCCCACCTGGAGAACAACGGAATACATTTCAACTTTTGAGTTGTGGTAATCAGGCACCCACCTGGAGAACAAGGGAATACATTTCAAGTTTCATGTTTTGGTCATCAGGCGTCCACCTGGAGAACAAGGGAATACATTTCAACTTTTGAGTTATGGTAATCAGGCACCCACATGGAGAATAAGGGAATACATTTCAGGTTTCAAGTTTTGGTCATCAGGCGTCCACCTGGGAATAAAGGAAAACATTTCAAGTTTCAAGTTTTTGGTAATCAGGCGCCTACCTGGTGAACAAGGGAATACATTTCAAGCTTCGAGTTTTGGTAATCAAGCGTCCACTTAGAGAAATAGGGAATACATTTCATGTTTGAAGTTTCGGAAATCCGGCGCCCACCTGGAGAATAAGGAAATATTTTTCAAGTTGCAAGTTTTGGTAATCAGGCACCCACATGGAGAACAAGAAAATACTTTTCTAATCGCAAGATTATATAATCAGGCGCCCAACTTGAGAACAAGGGAATACATTTCAAATTTTATGTTTTGAAATCAGGCGCCCACCTAGAGAACAAGGGCATACATTTAAAGTTTTGAGTTTTTTTAATCTGGCACCCACCTGGAGAACGAGGGAATACATTTCAAGTTTCAAGTTTTGGTCATCAGGCACCTACCTAGATAACAAGGGAATACATTTCAAGCTTCAAGTTATTGGTAATCAGGCTCCTACCTGGAGAACAAAGGAATACATTTCAAGTTTCGAGTTTTTGTAATCAGGCGTCCACTTGGGGAAAGAGGGAATAAATTTCAAGTTTGATGTTTTGGCAATCAGGCGCCTACCTGGAGAATAAGGAATATTTTTCAAGTTGCAAGTTTATGTAATCAGGCACCCACATGCAGAACAAGATAATACATATCAAGTTTCATATTTTTGTAATCAGGCGCCAACCTGGAGAACAAGGGAGTAAATTTGAAGTTTCATGTGTTTGTAATCAGGAGCCCACTTGGAGAACAAAGGAATACATTTCATGTTTCAAGATTTGGTAATCAAGAGACCACCTTGAGAATAAGGGAAACCATTTCAAGTTTGAAATTTTTGTAATCAGGCAGCCGCTTGGAGAATAGGGGATTACATTTCACGTTACGAGTTTTGGTAATCAGGCGCCCACCTGGAGAATAAAGGAATACATTTCAACTTTTGAGTTGTGGTAATCAGGCACCCACCTGGAGAACAAGGGAATACACTTCAAGTTTCAAGTTTCGGTCATCAGGCGTCCACCTGGAGAACAAGGGAATACATTTCAACTTTTGAGTTGTGGTAATCAGTCACCCACTTGGAGAATAAGGGAAAACATTTCAAGTTTCAAATTTTGGTCATCAGGTGTCCATCTGGAGAACAAGGGAATACATTTCAAGTTTCAATTTTTTGGTAATCAGGCGCCTACCTGGAGAACAAGGGAATACATTTCAAGCTTCGAGTTTTGGTAATCAGGCGTCCACTTAGAGAAATAGGGAATACATTTCATGTTTGAAGTTTCAGAAATCCGGCGCCCACCTGGAGAATAAGGAAATATTTTTCAAGTTGCAAGTTTTGGTAATCAGGCACCCACTTGGAGAACAAGGAAATATTTTTCAAATCGCAAGATTATATAATCAGGCGCCCAACTTGAGAACAAGGGAATACATTTCAAATTTTATGTTTTGAAATCAGGCGCCCACCTGGAGAACAAGGGAATACATTTTAAGTTTTGAGTTTAGGTAATAAGGCAAACACCTGGAGAACGAGGGAATACATTTCAAGTTTCAAGTTTTGGTAATCAGGGGTCCACATAGAGAAGAAGGGAATACATTTTAAATTTCATGTTTTGGTAATAAGGCGCCCACCTGGAGAACAATGGAATAAATTTCAAGTTTCATGTTTTAGTAATCAAGCACCAACCTGGAGAACAAGGGAATACATTTAAAGTTTCATGTATTTGGTAATCAGGTGCCCACCTGGAGAACAAGGAGGTACATTTCAAGTTTAAATTTTTGGTAATCAGGCGTCCACCTGGAGAACAAGGAATACATATCAAGTTACAAGTTTGGGTAATCAAGTGCCAACCTGGAGAACAAGGGAATGGATTTCAGGTTTCAAGTTTATGGTAATCACGCGCCCTGCTGGACAACAATGGAGTACATTTCATGTTTCAAGTTTTTGTAATCAGGCGCCCACCTGGAGAACAAGGGAATACATTTCAAGTTTCAAGTTTTGGTAGTCAGTCGCCAACCTGGAGAACACGGGAGTACATTTCAAGATTCATGTTTTTGTAATCAGGAGCCCACCAGGAGAACAAAGGAATACTTTTCATGTTTCAAGTTTTGGTAATCTGGAGACCACCTTGAGAATAAGGGAATACATTTCCTATTTGAAGTTTTGGTAATCAAGAAGCCGCCTGGAGAACAGGGGAATACATTTCACGTTACGAGTTTTGGTAATCAGGCGCCCACCTGGAGAACTTGGGAATGCATTTAAAGTTTTGAGTTTTGGTAATCAGGCTCCCACTTGGAGAGAAGGGAAATACATTTCAAGTTTCATGTTTTGGTCATCAGGCGCCTACCTAGAGAACAATGGAATACATTTCAAGTATCATGTTTTTGGTAATAAGGCTCCTACCTAGAGAACAAGGGAATTCATTTCAAGCTTCGAGTTTTTGTAATCAGGCGTCAACTTGGAAAAAGAGGGAATACATTTCAAGTTTGAGGTTTTGGTAATCAAGCGCCTACCTGGAGAATATGGGAATATTTTTCAAGTTGCAAGTTTTGGTAATCAGGCACCCACCTGGAGAACAAGAGAATATATTTCAAGTTTTATATTTTTGTAATCAGGCGCCAACCTGGAGAACAAGGTATTACATTTCAAGTTTCATGTTTTTGTAATCAGGAGCCCACCTGGAGAACAAAGGAATACATTTCATGTTTCATGTTTTGGTAATCAGGAGACCACCTTGAGAATAAGGGAATACATTTTAAGTTTGAAATTTTTGTATTCAGGCAGCCGCCTGGAGAACAGGGGAATACATTTCACGTTACGTGTTTTGGTAATCAGGCGCCCAACTGGAGAACATGGGAATACATTTCAACTTATGAGTTGTGGTAATCAGGCACCCACCTGGAGAACAGGGGAATACATTTCAAGTTTCAAGTTTTGGTCATCAGGCGTCCACCCGGAGAACAAGGGAATACATTTCAAGTTTCAAGATTTTGGTAATGAGGCGCCTACCTGGAGAACAAGGGAATACATTTCAAGCTCCGAGTTTTGGTAATCATGCGTTCAGTTAGCGAAATTGGGAATACATTTCAAGTTTGAAGTTTTTGTAATCCGGCTCCCACCTGGAGAATAAGGAAAATTTTTCAAGTTGCAAGTTTTTGTAATCAGGCACCCACTTGGAGAACAAGGGAATATTTTTCAAAACGCAAGATTTCATAACCAGGCGCCCAACTTGAGAACAAGGGAATACACTTCAAATTTTATGTTTTGAAATCAGGCGCCCACCTGGACAACAAGGGAATACATTTCAAGTTTTGAGTTTTTGAAATAGGGCACCCACCTGGAGAACGAGGGAATACATTTCAAGTTTCAAGTTTTGGTAACCAGGGGTCCACCTAGAGAACAAGGGAATACATTTCAAATTTCAAGTTTTTGTAATCAGGCGCCCACCTGGAGAACAATGGAATAAATTTCAAGCTTCATGTTTTAGTAATCAAGCATCAACCTTGAGTAAAAGGGAATACATTTCAAGTTTCATGTTTTTGGTAATCACGTGCCCTCCTGGAGAACAACGAGGTAAATTTGAAGTTTCAAATTTTGGTAATCAGGCATCCACCTAAAGAACAAGGAATACATATCAAGTTTCATGTTTTTGGAATCAGGTGCAAACCTGGAGAACAAGGGAATCAATTTCAGGTTTCAAGTTTATGGTAATCACGCGCCCACCTGGAGAACAAGGGAGTACATTTCATGTTTCAAGTTTTGTAATCAAGCGCCCACCTGGAGAACAAGGGAATACATTTCAAGTTTCATGTTTTGGTAATCAGTCGCCAACCTGGAGAACATGGGAGTACATTTCAAGTTTCATGTTTTTGTAATCAGGAGCCCACCTAGAGAACAAAGGAACTTTTCATGTTTCAAGTTTTGGTAATCAGGAGACCACCTTGATAATAAGGGAATACATTTCCAATTTGAAGTTTCGGTAATCAGGCAGCCGCCTGGAGAACAGGGGAATACATTTCACGTTACGAGTTTGGGTAATCAGACGCCCACCTGGAGAACCAGGGAATGCATTTAATGTTTTGAGTTTTGGAAATCAGGCACCCACCTGTAGAAAAGGGAAATACATTTCAAGTTTCAAGTTTTGGTCATCAGGCGCCTACCTAGAGAACAAGGGAATACATTACAAGTTTCAAGTTTTTGGTAATCAGGCTCCTACCTGGAGAACAAGGGAATACATTTCAAGCTTCAAGTTTTTATAATCAGGCGTCCACATGGAAAAAGAGGGAATACATTTCAAGTTTGAAGTTTCGGTAATCAGGCGCCTACCTGCAGAATAAAGGAAATATTTTTCAAGTTGCAAGTTTTGCTAATTAGGCACCCACCTGGAGAACAAGAGAATAGATTTCAAGTTTCATATTTTTGTAATCAAGCGCCAACCTGGAGAAAAAGGGAGTACATTTCAAGTATCATGTGTTTGTAATTAGGAGCCCACCTGGAGAACAAAGGTATACATTTCATGTTTCAGTTTTGGTAATCAGGAGACCACCTTGAGAATTAGGTAATACATTTCAAGTTTGAAATTTTGGTAATCAGGCAGCAGCCTGGAGAACAGGGGAATACATTTCACGTTACGAGTTTTGGTAATCAGGCGCCCACCTGGAGAACAAGGGAATACATTTCAATTTTTGAGTTGTGGTAATCAGGCACCCACCTGGAGAACAAGGGAATATATTTCAAGTTTCAAGTTTTGGTCATCAGGTGTCCACCCGGAGAACAAGGGAATACATTTCAAGTTTCAAGATTTTGGTAATGAGGCACCTGCCTGGAGAACAAGGGAATACATTTCAAGTTTCGAGTTTTGGTAATCAGGCGTTCAGTTAGAGAAATAGGGAATACATTTCAAGTTTGAAGTTTTGGTAATCCGGCACCCACCTGGAGAATAAGGAAATATTTTTCATGTTGCAAGTTTTTGTAATCAGGCACCCACTTGGAGAAAGAGGGAAAACTTTTCAAATCGCAAGATTTGATAATCAGGCGCCCAACTTGAGAACAAGGGAATACATTTCAAATTTTATTTTTTGAAATCAGGCGCCCACCTGGACAACAAGGGAATACATTTCATGTTTTGAGTTTTGGTAATAAGGCACCCACCTGGAGAACGAGGGAATACATTTCAAGTTTCAAGTTTTCGTAACCAGGGGTCCACCTAGAGAACAAGGGAATACATTTCAAATTTCAAGTTTTGGTAATCAGGCACCCACCTGTTTAACAATGGAATAAATTTCAAGTTTCATGTTTTAGTAATCAAGCACAAACCTCGAGAACAAGGGAATACATTTCAAGTTTCAAGTTTTTGGTAATCAGGTGCCCTACTGGAGAACAAGGAGGTACATTTCAAGTTTCATGTTTTGGTAATCAGGCGTCAACCTGGAGAACAAGGAATACATATCAAGTTTCAAGTTTTTGTAATCAGGTGCAAACCTAGAGAACAAGGGATTAAATTTCAGGTTTCAAGTTTATGGTATCACGCGCCCACCTGGAGAACAAGGTAGTACATTTCATGTTTCAAGTTTTTGTAATCAGACGCCCACCAGGAAGAACAAGGGAATACATTTCAAGTTTCAACTTTTGGTAATCAGTCGCCACCTTGGAGAACATGGGAGTACATTTCAAGATTCATGTTTTTGTAATCAGGAGCCCACCTGGAGAACAAAGGAATACTTTTCATGTTTCAAGTTTTGGTAATCAGGAGACCACCTTGAGAATAAGGGAATACATTTCCAATTTGAAGTTTCAGTAATCAGGCAGCCGCCTGGAGAACAGGGGAATACATTTTACGAGTTTTGTTAATCAGGCGCCCACCTGGAGAACCAGGGAATGCATTTAATGTTTTGAGTTTTGGTAATCAGGCACGCACCTGGAGAAAAGGGAAATACATTTCAAGTTTCAAGTTTTGGTCATCAGGCGCCCACCTAGAGAACAAGGGAATACATTTCAAGTTTCATGTTTTTGGTAATCAGGCGCCTACCTGGAGAACAAGGGAATACATTTCAAGCTTAGAGTTTTAGTAATCAGGCGTCCACTTAGAGAAATAGGGAATACATTTAAAGTTTGAAGTTTTGGTAATCCGACGCCTACCTGGAGAATAAGGAAATATTTTTCCAGTTGCAAGTTTTGGTAATCAGGTATCCACTTGCAGAACAAGGGAATATTTTTCAAATCGCAAGATTTGATAATCAGGTGCCCAACTTGTGAACAAGGGAATACATTTCAAATTTTAAGTTTTGAAATCAGGCGCCCACCTGGAGAACAAGGGAATACATTTCAAGTTTTGAGTTTTGGTAATAAGGCACCCACCTGGAGAACAAGGGAATTCATTTCTAGTTTCAAGTTTTGATAATCAGGCGCCTACCTAGGGAATAAGGGATTACATTTCAAGTTTTGAGTTTTTGTAATCAGGCGCCCACCTGGAGAGCAAGGGAATGCATTTCAAGTTTTGGTAATCACACGCCCACCTGGATAACAAGGGAATACAATTGAAGTTTCAAGTTTTTATAATCAGGCTCCCACTGGGAGAACAAGGGAATACAATTCAAGTTTCAAGTTTTGGTAATCAGTCCCCCACCTGGAGAACAAGGGAATACTTTTCAAGTTTCATGTTTTCGTAATCAGGAGCCCACCTGGAGAACAAAGGAATTCTTTTCATGTTTCAAGTTTTGGTAATCAAGAGACCACCTTGAGAATAAGGGAATACATTTCAAATTTGAAGTTTTGGTAATCAGGCAGCCGCCTGGAGAACAAGGGAATACATTTCACGTTATGAGTTTTGGTAATTAGGCGCCAACCTGGAGAACAAGGGAATGCATATAAAGTTTTGAGATTTTGTAATCAGGCACCCACCCGGAGAAAAGGGGAATACATTTACAGTTTCAAGTTTTGGTCATCAGGCGCCCACCTGGAGAACAAGGGAATATATTTCAAGTTTAAAGTTTTTGGTAGTAAGGCTCCTACCTAGAGAACAAGGGAATACATTTCAAGCATCGAGTTTTTGTAATCAGGCGTCCACTTGGGTAAAGAGGGAACACATTTCATGTTTGAAGTTTTGGTAATCAGGCGCCCACCTGGAGAATAAGGGAATATTTTTCAAGTTGCAAGTTTTGCAAATCAGGCACCCACCTGGAGAACAAGTGAATACATTTCAAGATTCATGTTTTGGTAATCAGGCGCCAACCTGGAGAAAAAGGTAGTACAATTCAAGTTTCATGTTTTTGTAATCAGGAGCCCACCTGGAGAACAAAATAATACATTTCATATTTCAAGTTTTGGTAATCAGGAGACCACCTTTAGAATAAGGGAATACATTTCAAGTTTGAAGTTTTGGTAATCAGGAAGCCGCCTGGAGAACAGGGGAATACATTTCACGTTACGAGTTTTGATAATCAGGTGCCCACCTAGAGAATACATTTCAAGTTTTGAGTTGTGGTAATCAGGCACCCACCTGGAGAACAAGGGAATACATTTCAAGTTTCATGTTTTGGTCATCAGGCGCCAACGTGGAGAACAAGGGAATACATTTCAAGTTTCAAGTTTTTGGCAATCAGGCGCCTACCGGTAGAACAATGGAATACGTTTCAAGCTTCGAGTTTTGGTAATCAGGCGTCCACTTAGAGCAAGAGGGAATACCTTTCAAGTTTGAAGTTTCGGTAATCCGGCGCCACCTGGAGAATAAGGAAATATTTTTCAAGTTTCATGTTTTGGTAATCAGGCACCCATTTGGAGAACAAGGGAATATTTTTCAAGTCGCAAGATTTGATAATCAGGCGCCCAGCTTGACAACAAGGGAATACATTTTAAATTTTATGTTTTGAAGTCAGGCGCCCACCAGGCGAACAAGGGAATACATTTTAAGTTTTGAGTTTTTGTAATAAGTCACCCACCTGGAGAATAAGGGAATACATTTCAAGTTTCGAGTTTTGATAATCAGGCGCTAACCTGGAGAAAAAGGGAGTACAATTCAAGTTTCATGTTTTTGTAATCAGGAGCCCACCTGGAGAACAAAGGAATACTTTTCATGTTTCAAGTTTTGGTAATCAGGAGACCACCTTGAGAATAAGGGAATATATTTCCAATTTGAAGTTTCGGTAATCAGGCAGCCGCCTGGAGAACAGGGGAATACATTTCACGTTACGAGTTTTTTATAATTAGGTGCCCACCTGGAGAATACATTTCAATTTTTGAGTTGTGGTCATCAGGCACCCACCTGGAGAACAAGGGAATACATTTCAAGTTTCAAGTTTTGGTCATTAGGCGCCAACATGGAGAACAAGGGAATACATTTCAAGTTTCAAGTTTTTGGCAATCAGGCGCCTACCTGTAGAACAATGGAATACGTTTCAAGATTCGAGTTTTACTAATCAGGCATCCACTTAGAGCAAGAGGGAATTCCTTTCAGGCTTGAAGTTTCAGTAATCCGGCGCCCACCTGAAGAATAAGGAAATATTTTTCAAGTTGCAAGTTTTGGTAATCAGGCACCCATTTGGAGAACAAGGGAATATTTTTCAAGTCGCAATATTTGATAATCAGGCGCCCAGCTTGAGAACAAGGGAATACATTTCAAATTTTATGTTTTGAAATCAGGCGCCCACCTGGAGAACAAGGGAATACATTTTAAGTTTTGAGTTTGTGTAATAAGTCACCCACCTGGAGAACAAGGGAATACATTTCAAGTTTCAAGTTTTGGTAATCAGGCGCCTACCTGGAGAACAATGGATTACATTTCAAGTTTCGAGTTTGGGTAATCAGGCGCCCACCTGGAGAACAAGGGAATGAATTTCAAGTCTCAAGTTTTGGTAATCACGCGCCCACCTTGATAACAACGGAATACAATTCAAGTTTCAAGTTTTTGTAATCAGGCTCCCACCGGGAGAACAAGGGAATACATTTCAGGTTTCATGTTTTGGTAATCAGGCGCCCACCTGGAGAACAAGGGAATACTTTTCAAGTTTCATGTTCTGGCGATTAGGTGCCTGCCTAGAGAAGGGAAAACATTTCAATTTTCATGTTTTGGTAATTAGGCGCCCACTGGAGAACAAGGGAATACATTCCGAGTTTTTGTAATCAGGAGCCCATCTTAAGAGCAATTAGATGCCCACCTGGAGAATAGGGGAATACAATTCGAGTATAATAATCCGGCATCAACATGGAGAAAGAGAAATATAGCAACAAGGCAACAAGGAGTTTCACAGTAATATAGCAAGGCAATAGGGAGATGTACAAGAAACAAGGCAACAAAGATGGAGGGCAAGTCGGAAGATATAGATATGTTCTTTTGTAACCCATAGGTCATAGCCTAGTCCATTTTTTTTGCACGGTGTAATAAGGGAGACAACAGTTGTCGCAGCAACAACAATAGTGAGATCACAGTATCGGTAGTCCCAGCTACCAAACACTCCTAATCTACACTGACCTGATTCTTCTTTAGTCGAGGACATGTAGGCAATCTCTGAAGCAGGGTGCGGTCAAGCTTTTTAAAATGCTTCTCATGGAGTATTCAAATGGGCAAAAATTGCCCGGGTCCACTCACTTATCATAGCACAAAAAATCATCGTGTTTCCGGGCAAAAATGGGCAGCTCTGAGCATGTGATTTTTTCATGAATTACTCCTATAAATTCAAAAAGAATCCTTTCTTTTATTTGTTTGCAATTTTGTGGATTATATGAAATTTATCGTTAATTGTTTACATTTTGTTTGTGCATTTTAATAAGTGAAAAAAAAATAGAAGTATATTCCCTGCGCATTTAGAAGTTGATTTGACATTTCTCAAGCATTAATCTACAATTAGTCATTTTATGAAAAGGAAAATAATAGCTTAATTTGCTCTTTTATTTTTAATTTTTATTTTAGGTGATTTTGCTAATAATGTTTTTTGAATTATTATAACAATAATTATGTAGGGTATGATTATCATTTTATAGTTAAATTAGGATTTATAATTAAAGTAGGATTTTTAGTAATTTTGGAAAATGAAAAAGAAAAAAAAACAAATCTGAATAATCAAAACAAAAAGAAAATTCAAAAATAATTTGGCCATTTGATTTAAACAACCCAACACACAAAAAACCGATCCAATCCCTCCCCAAACCAAACAACGTCGTTTGGATCCATTCAATCCTAGCCGTCCAGGACAACAGATCCAACGGTCTCGAAACCCACACCTTTTGACATATATATATGTCAAAATCCCATCCAACCCCCCAAAGACACACGTCTCTAACCCCTGTTAATCAAAGACCATAATAGCGCCACTATCCATCGTGCATCGCCGGCCGGAAATTGTCTCCACCGGCTGCGGAACTCCAAATCACACCAAATTAACATCACTTGACTGCCTTCCCCTCCTATTTCCAAATCCATGCCATGTTTCCCTCAAATCCCACCCAGTATGTTCGAATAATTGAAACCCTGCCGTGCACAGAACCGCTGCCACCGAATCTCTCCTAAACTAACCCCAAGTGACCCCCGTCCCTGCCTCATCCGTCATATACACTCAGTAGCCTTCAAATACCCTTGTGTATCTTCAAATTTCAAATCAAAATTGAGCCATGAATGGTTGCGCATGCAAGTCGAGCCGGTGTTTTACTAACGATTTCATGTTCAAATTAGTAAATTCTTCATTTTGGGTTCATTTACTTTCTTCCTGTAAGTACTGGAGTGTAAATTGGACTTCTGTAAAATTTTGTCATTTATAGTTTCTTCTCAATCCTAAAACTGGTTCATTGAACCCTCGAGGCACTCTATTTTAAATCAGTCTAGTTAGTTGGTATTAATTCAGTAATGTTGAAACACTTTAGGTCTATAATTAGCTGGTACTTATTGGTTGGTATTAGTGAATTGGTCAGAATTATTGTTGAAACCATTGGGTTTGTAATGCATGCGTTCAATGGGTTAAGTCCAATTGGGTTTTGGGGTGTCTCTGAGCCAACTGAAAAAGAGCAGACCACCCAATTTTAGTCAGTCTTTTGGGTTAAAATTTGGACCCATATTGGCCTGGTCTTCAAGTTAAGTCTGGGATAGCTAAGGGTTAGTTCAGGTATCAAATTAGCTAGGGAATCTTTGATAACAATAATAGAATCTTCTAGTGGGGGGTGCCTAGTTAATTTCAATGCTAAAACTTGTTCCACAATTCAAAAACTAAAGGACTAAAATGAAAACTAAAAGTATAAGGTTACCCTAGTTTGCTTGCCTATAAAGGCAACTCTTCCTTCCTTAGAAAAAAAGGACTTTGAGAAGTAAAATTCTGGAAAGAGATTCTAAGAGAGACTAAAAGATCAGAAAAAGAACAGAAAAATACAGAAACAAATACAACTAAAACATTACTGTTCCATTGAATTTTTTGAGATTTCTAAGGTTTGCATTTCTGAAATGATTCTTGAATAACCAACGGTTAAAAATGATTTGAACGTGTTGGTTCTATAGCGTTTGGCTCAAGTTTAGACTACATTTGGTTATTTGGTATCACTTGATTCTTCTGCTGGTTGAAATTGGTTGTAAAACTGGTTTTTCCTTGGTTATCCTGGGTTATTTCTACTGCTTATCTCTGTTGATCTTTTCCTCTTGCTGCTGCTCACTTCTAACCCTTGTTTCTCTTAACCTTCAGGTACATACTCTTGATCTTTTAGAGAATGTAAGCCATGGTTCAAGGAGTGTTTGTTTTGAAGAGAAATGAAGAGGGTGTTATTAGATATTCTGGATTTTCTTTTTCTTTCTTTAAGTGTATCTTGGGCTCCTGTTATTACAATAACAAGGCTTTTATGTATTACGGGTTGATTTTCTTTTGATCAACTCCTAAATCCTGTAAGCTTAGAATAACAACTGCTCTTTCTAATTATGAATGTCTGAGCTAGTATTATGAGTAAATATCCTTCAAGTTATATTGCCTTGATAAGTCATGGATGTTAGATAAAGCTATTTTGTGTAACTTTAATACACTAGTTGATGTTAATTATACTGTTGAAGTTGTTAATATATAAGATAATGATGTGTTGCTAAAGTCAGGACGCAATAGTTGAAGTTGTGTTTTTAATCGATATTAAAAATTAACGTAGCATGAACACGACGGCATAATTCAACATTGACTTATTTTTTTAGTCATGATGTCCTTGAAATTGTTAAGTGCGATACTGGAGCCTTGAATAGCAAGCTATGTATTCTTTAGCCTCCATTAGGCTTATGTTTGAAGGCAACAACCTTTTCTTGTCAATATAGAAATACCGCATACCATTTGGGCCAAAGACCGGCCTGGTCCCAAAGTTCTTAAGATAATGTACACCAAAATTGGTAGGCTAGTTGAATCCCTTTTTAAAAATATAGTTAAGGTGTGTCAACGCCAAATGAAATTTAATAATTTCATTGCGCAATCAAATTCGAACCCTTAGAATCTGAGGTGCACCACTTAGTGAATGTTCATGGCGCTTGCAAATTTAAACATATGAAATTGCTTTAGGCACGCTAGTAAAATAATTTACTTTCCTAAATTTGGGTGCGCATTTATGTGACCTAAATCTAAATTCCAACAATGTTCAAATGTTTTACGAATTACGGGTGCATTTATGTGACGCGGTTCAAGATGCGCTTTAATAACGTTGCAATCCTATTAAAATAAAATAAAAGCTGTTTAAAAGATTAAATTTGCACATAGGTATAAAATGCATAAAAATCAGATAATTAAGCCAAATATAATAGTTCAGCGACCGTGCTAGAACCATAGAACACGGGAATGCCTAACACCTTCTCTCGGGTTAACAGAATTCCTTACCTGGATTTCTAGCTCGTAGACTGTATAGAGTCAATTCCTCGATTCGGGATTTAAACCGGTAACTTGGGACACCATTTATTATCTCAGGTTGCAACCCTAAAATAAATAAATAAATAAATCCTGTTTCGATTGTCCTTTAATTGCAAAAATTCCCTTTCTATGTCCTTCGCGGGATTCTAGTGTAAAAAAGGAGGTGTGACATTGTCATCAACAACCACAAGCTAACCTTGAGAACTTCCAGTCTCCAAGTCCATAAAACAAACGAATTACCACATCTGATCCCAACTTTGCCACTCGCATACACATAATCTTTAGACTCAATCTTTCCATGAAATATACTCAATGATTCTTCCGTGCTTCCAGGCAAATGCGATTATCAGGAGCTGATCCGACAAGAAAGTGCTACAATATTACCGAAGTACCATCAATTTAATCGCATTGTCTTTTCTGAAACATAAACCCTCATCAAATTACCTCCATTGGCATTACCATTTCCATGATCACCTGGAGATCCCTTCTCAAACCATCTGAAGTTCATTTCTCTACTTATTTGATTTGCCCGTTCTGCCTAAGAATTTATGATCTCCTATTCAAATCTGAACCATGACTTTACACATGCAAATCTCAATCTCAATCAACATAATGCATAAACCGTATCATCCTAGGATAACATGAAAACTTTATCTCCCTTTCGAGTCACAGACATCTACGCACTGAACTACTCAAGAACTTTCCATTGGTCCCATCTAGGAGATAAATTACTATTCATCCCATGCTCCGCATACCCATTGAAAATATACGTCTCCAAACTACAGTAAAACCCATCAAGAACTCTCCGAGTTCCAATTGAACAAATCGGGCCTGTCAGGACAGAATCCTTCCAACTCGATCAAGCTAAGCAAGCCATCTAAACATAAGAGCATTGCTGTAAAACACTTGTAGAAACTCATTACCTCGAACACACACAAGGAACTAATCATATCCTTCCCTTACTAGTCCAGTATACTATCAAGCTACCCCATTTATCTAAATTTCCTTCTGATTCATCTTCAACTTGATATACCCTACTGTTGTAGCACCACAAATCCTCAATACTTTACGCTGAAGAGCTCCCTGTGAATCTAAATCTATTACCTTTACCTTTCTGTTACTGATACATTGAATCCTATAATTAACCTAGAGATACCACATGTCTTGAATCCTTCCAATGAAAACTCGGTTTATATCCACATATATAACTTTAAGATACCCAATTGCTACATGTAGAATAATGAACACGTTAGAACCATTTTCGAGAGTCATTCACTCTATTCATACTGTACTTAGCCGGATCAACAGAATTGAAAAACCAGTGCCTCATTGGAACTTCTGACACTGCAACACATAACCTCTCCTTAGTCAAAATTTCCTTTACTCGAGCCATCCTCGGGCTCAATCTCCGCACTTAGAACTGATTCACCACACGCCTCCTATCGGAGCCAACATAGTACATAGCCGAGCAATCAACTAATCAAATAGCAAACTCCCCTACATGACTCGAAGCCATAGTTCAGAATACATTAAGACATAGTTCAGAATACATTTAATAACTCATAACACTTATACTCTATTGATGCCACGATAACGAAGTGAGATTAAACTCAAATCCTTTGTAAGCTCGTGCAAGCACAAATCATCTAGTACGTTAAATCTTTTAAAAATTCTCACAACAGTTAAGCCCACTCTCTTAAGCAACCCAAAATTTCATATTTCAACACTTACATTTCACTTGCACATGGGATCTTCTAACAATCACATAAGCGGTCACACAACCCCAGAATTTTTTCGCAGGAGATACCCCACCTGCTTTGATTCAATTAACATGTTTGTATACCTTCCACTGCCATACACATTACACAGTCACTTAGTCATCCTAAGTTTGAACTCATACCGCAGCTTGAAATTTACATCACTCCCAACTAGGATACACGAAAAGATTCTTCTCGCGCATAACTTGGGGATATACCTCGAATCACAATGGAATTTAAGCACCTAATAGTTCTTCTATCCCACAGTAGACCCTTTTCATCATTTTCTAAATCATGTGAATATAAGTCGCAGTACCAATATACTATTCACATAGCTATCCAGCCGTCATTACCACTAATAGGGACAATACCGAACATATATTTTCAAAACACTTACCCACACGATCAACACCCCGGTGCTCAAGCCATAGGAAAAGATCCGGCCTCAATTCATCTAGACTTGCCCAATAGCGAACTCACAAGATCACATCTCGCCCCTCGATCGGGGAAATCACAAGCCATCAAGTAGCATTTGATACTGAGCGCTCATGCGCGCATACGAACGTGTGGATGAATTTCAAGAGTTACTTTTCAAGGTGAATCAAGGACGCATGATAAGAATTCTAGAATATGTATTTTTTCTAATGGTTCTTTCTCGAGGATAAGTACAAACCTCTCCGTACCGATCCGCGAGACTCTACTAAACCTGCTCATGACTCGTGAGACCTAGTATCCTAGGCTCTAATACCAACTGTCACGACCCCAAACTGGCTTCGTTGTGATGGCGCCTCTCGTGAAGACGAGGCCAGCCGACACAACACTCACTTTAACCCTTTAATCATTAAGAGTCATTTTTGAACCTTTAATTGATCAATATTTCAAAATATAAGTTTGAATAAAATGCGGCAATAACATACAAGCCCGACATCGGAATGTTACTAGTCATGAGCATCTATCAAGGCCTGAATAGGTACCATACAATAATCGCTGCAATGTGCATCCTAATTCATATATCGCCGCAGTGTGTAGCCCGATCCATATATTCCGTTGAGAGTGCTCACTAGGGGTGTGCAGACTCCATAGGGGCTCGTACAACCCAAGTGCTATATTGTTGCGGCGTGTAGCTTGATCCAACATATCACTGCGAAGTGGAGCCTGATCAATATATATATATATATATATATATATATATATATATATATATATATATGTATATATATATATATATATATATATATGTATATATATATATATATATATATGTATATATATATATATGTATATATGTATATATATATATATATGTGTATATATATATATGTATATATGTATATATATGTATATATGTATATATGTATATATATGTATATATATGTATATATGTATATATATGTATATGTATATATGTATATATATGTATATATGTATATATTGTAGCATCTTGCAGCCCGATCCATAGATATAAAATCCTAACAACTAGGCTCTCAGCCTCTCTCAGTCATTAACCTCACCATCAGACTCTCCGTCTATCTCAGTAAGACAGGGAACTTAGGCCAAAACAATTTCCATGCTTTAAAGAATGTTGTGATAAACCCAAATTTGAGTAATAACAAGTAAAACATGACTGAGGATATGCTTTCAAACAAATAGAGTGTGGAAAGATAGTAAAAATGCCCCTAAGGGTCTCAAAAAGCAGGCACAAGGCCCCAAACATGGTATACATCCCAAAATATAGTAACATCAAATACTTAATTAACAAATACGCATGAAAATAATTTTTCGGGATGGACTCTGTCACAATCCCAAGCGTTGCTCTACCCTACGCTCGTCATCTAGCGTGTATGTCACCTCAAAATAACACAAGGATGTGTAATCCGGGTTCTCCAACCCTCAGTTCAGTATTTACAATCATTACTTACCTCGAACTGGCAAAATGTCTAGCTCGCGATGTTTTTTCCCCTCCAATTGTCTTCCACGCACGTTGAATCTATCAAAAGTCATAGCGAATGCATCACAATATGCTAAGTGAATAAAGCCCAATCGAAAAAAATCGATAACGAGCACCAATCCCGATATCATCAAAACCCGAGCCTCGGGCCCACTTCTCGAAATTTAGAAACTGTTACAACAAAGGGTTCCTCATCCTCCCACGAGTTCATACATACAAAAATTATGAAATCCGACCTAAAATGGTCCGTCAAATTCCAATTTTAAAATCCATTTTCTCAAGCCCAATCTCTTTAGTTTTAGGCTTAGTTTCCATGATTTCTAGGTGGATTTCAGAATAAAAATGAGTTTTATGTTCATAAATCTTACCCCTAAATCGATTTCCCTTGAATCCCACTTTGATTTCCTTCAAGAATCCCCAAAAATGAGTAGCTATGGGTGAAAATACACCCACATTGGCGAACAAGATGACTTCAAAATATTCTGCCTAGGCAATATTTCTTCTATGTGATCGTGGGAAAACCTTAGCGATCGCGAAGCACAAAAATCAACTCCCAGAATTAACCATATGTGAATGCAACATGTCTCATGCGAACGCAATGCATAGCAATACTACACAATGCGATCGCGAAAAATACTCCGCGTTCGCGATGAGCAAATTCCAAACAATACCTCATGCCCTTTTTAATCTATATGAACGCGGCCTTAGCTATGCGTTCGTGGAGAACAATTTACACAAACTATGTGATCGAAAGCTATACTATGGAAATGCAATTAACAACAGAACAACCACCCACAAATCCTCCTATGCGATCTCAGAGAACAAAATCCTGCAACTTCGAACCAACAAATTTTCTGCTATCTTTTAAGGCACAAAGTGGTCCGATTGACCATCCGATACTCACCCGAGGCCATCGGGTCCTCAACTAATCATGCCAACATATCCTATAACATTGTTCAAACTTGTTACAATCATCAAAACACCTCAAACAACATCAAATTATCCAAAACTCATCGAATTTAAGCCTAAGTTTCCAAAAACTTCCGAAAAACACTTTTGATCAAAAACCCAACCAATCTCGGCAGGGCAGAAATCACATGGCATAAATGGTTCAATATCAACATCCTTCAGATGACTCAGCTGCTAAAGATAATTGGACAATGTAATGCAAGGAACAATCAATCATCCAGATCTAACAGAAATGAAAGTCTCCAAAATAACAATAAACAGAAGGAATAGATGAGTAATGCAATAACAACAAGCTCCAATTCATGTGCCGTGCTCGCAAATATCGTTAAAGATGATAAAAAAATGGCTGGAGGGGTGATATGGAAGGTTCAAAGCTATACTCCCATCTCTATATCCAGTATATACGCCGCGCAAGGCATCAATGATAGTGGGGAATTCTCAAGCCTCAATGAAAATAACAAACAACTAGTTCTAGCAAACAAGAGAGATATGGTTATTAAATCGAAACTCTGGGACCAACGACATGTTGATGACGATGAGAGTTGGGACGAAGATTCTGAGGGCTGGTCATCTGCTGAAGAAGGCTAGATAGATGATTATAATAGCTCGAGAGAAGACAGTGAGTCTATGATCAAGCCAACAGTTCAAAAGAAACCGGCAAATAGGAATGGGAATGTAAAACTTTCATCTACAACAAGTAAGGATAACCATAATGCTCCAGTTTTCTTTCAATAAAAGGATACAACAGCAGGTACCTCTAGTCAACCACCAATGGAATGCATTGCTACGAATAACAAAGTAGTTGCAATTTCACAAGCGGGACAACACCAGCAAACATCGTCAGCGCTGATAATTTCCTCCGTTCAATGTTATGTCCAGAAAGATTTTGAAGGAAGTCACATACATGAAGAAGGAGAGGAAGAGGACATCTTAATGCAATGCCGGAAAAATGCTGCAAGAATGGGGGATTTATCATCAAAGCACAATAAAACAAATAAAAAAATCATCAAAGGGATAGAAGCTGGGACAGCAGAATGGCTGAAGACGCAAACAAAAGAAAGCTCCCAACGAGAACTGCAAAACTAAAACAGGTCAACCAATCTACTTTCACAAAGTCCAGTAAAACAAAGAGCAAAACATGAATCTTTTTGAATACATCCCAAAGTTGGGGAAAGGACAGCACTTTAATCGCTCCCTCATAATTTATTTTACTTACTTAATATCCTCATCTTGTAATATCACCACAGAGTATGTTATGAACTCTGTGATGATTATGGCTTATCTGGTTCATTTAAGTTATTATGTTGTAATTTTAAATTTTATGTTATTAATAAAAATCTTACCCTAGGCTTTGCCTAGTGGATTGCCAAAAAAAAAAACCACATCTGAATGACCTGAAATTTTGCAAAAACCTCCTAAATCACGAAGCTACAACAAATCTTAGAATTCCATTCCGACCATCGGATCAAAATCTCACCAATAAACCGAAAATCTCAAAAATATTAACTTCGCCAATTCAATCCTAATTCTACACCAGACCTCTAAAACCAATTCCGATCACACTCTTACGTCACAAATAACCTGACGGAACCATCTAAATTATGAAAATTCCGAATATGAGGTCACTTACAAACTAGTCAAATCTTGGTCAAACCTTTCAAATTCAAACCTTTCAACTGGAACTGTTTCTTTCAAATTCATATTGAATTTTCCTAAAAACCAAAACCAACGATCTACATCAGTCATAATACATTACACGGTGCAAGTCATACTCGACAACTGGCGATCAAAGTACAAAAGCTCAAAACGACCAGTCGGGTCGTTAGAGGGCTATTTAAAAGCCCAAAAGGAACGCGTCTTCTATACCGGATCAAGTTTGGGTAGTGTTGTGGAGTTAACATCATGATTATGTTATCGGTCATATGAACTATGCCTCGATATATGTTATCTAATCCTCTCATATATTTGTGATGGGCTTTGAAGTTGTATGATTATTTTCATGCATGTTGTAATTCTGTTCAGTTCTTCTGGAAATATGGGCAAGATGACCCTCGTAATGTTGATTTGTTCATTGAACATTAGTTGTGCTTGATTTCCTCCATATTGTATTATTTCTAATTATTTTGCCCACATTTATAATTGTGCACTCTATTGTGCTTGATATTGGCATTCATGTGATCAGTGAAATCAAGAACTTTGGCTTGATAGGTATCCTTATGTGGAATGATATATTTGGTAGTGGGCTACACACCGCAGCGGATGTTATGTGAAATACCATTCCTTGTGTTTATTTTGTGTTTTTTTCCCTCTGTGAGATGAGCTAAAGAAGTTGTAGTTCTGATGTTCTATCTTTTAGATTTGCTATATAGTCCCGTGCCTTTCTTTCCTTCTATTTTTCCGCCTATTTTAGATATTGCTTGTTGGATACACGAACAATTTTGGGAGGGAATCCATGTGGTTCCGTGAGGAATTGTCAATTGGACTACTTGTAATGGCTAGATGAGGTTACTAGACCAGGGAGTGACATTTTCATATCGAATGAGGAGTGCTTGGAGGGATGACACTATTTACGCTCAAAATTGGGCAATGGCCCTTAACAGACGAGAGAGTTTTCTTGGATTGTTGATTTCATGAGTGGTTATGAGCTTCTGCATGCTTCTTTTATCATGGACAACGTTGTGGAGGTCACGAACAATGTTTTATTCCATATAAAGAGTGTCAGGCGTATCCAGATTGTTAGTGGGCAGCTAGGTCGGTCAGAAGTTATTGACATGGGCATTAGAGTTATGTGGTACATCATGTGATTGTACCCTAAGTTTGAGTGTTTCTTGATTGAGCTTGTACCGGCTTATACCGTGCGTGAATGCGAAGTTCGATTGTTATAAGGAATCTCAGACGTTGCAAACTTGGTGTAAAGGTTATGGGCTAAAGTCAAAATAATGATCTTCAGTTATGTCGTGTGGTTAGGCATACATGGATTAGGGTGACATGGGATCACCCCCGGGTATGTGTATGGAATGATTACACAGTGAATTGATGACTCTGGAACGACTCGTGGCATGTTCTAGGCCGAACATATGTTTAAGTGGAGAAGAATGTAATGACTTATCCATTCGTTATGGAAATTGGCATTCCGTTCAGCTGCTTAAGGTCTCGAGAAGTTTTGTATTATGTATTATTACTTGCAGGTATGTCGAGTTTGCTTTTCGGATGATTCAGGATCAATTCGGAAGAACAAATATTGTATTAGAAACTTAAGAGAAAAGAGTTGACTGAAGTTTGACATTTGTGTCAAAATTTTCAGAAAAGAGTTTTGATGATTTCAATAGCTTCGTATGATTTTTTTATACTTAGACCTATGTCCGGATTTGGATTGGGAAGTCTGTAAGATAATTCAACGCATACTAATAAAAAATAGAAAAGTTAAAGTTTTGGAAGACTGAGAGGTATGACCGAGGGTTCACATTGATGATATAGGGCTTGAAATTGGATTCATTAAATTTGAATAGCGTCATCATGTCATTTATGATTTGTGTGCAAAATTTGAAGTTATTCCAGATTAATTTGATATGTCTCGGCGCAAATTATAGAAGTTGGAATATTGAAAAATTTGTAAGTTTGATTCGAGGTGCAATTAATAGTTTTGACATTACTTGATGTGATTGAGCCTCCATAGGTCTGCATGATGTTACGGTACATGTATGTATTTGGACGGGGTCCCGAGAGGTTCGAATCGGTTACGGACAAGTTTCGAATTGTTTGGAGCATGTTGGTTAAGGTTGCTTTGGGCTGAGTTCTGGTGTGGCCACACTTGCGGACAACTAGGCGCATGTGCGATATTTTTCCTGCATATATGGTCTTGTATTAGGAGTAAATACACATAGGTCCGGATGTGAGCTGGGTTGGCAGTGCTTCGCATGTGCGCTTCAGGGCTCACAGTGATTTGTATGTGCTAGGTTTACCTAGTTTTAGATGCTAGGTGCCATCACGATTTTCTCAGAGGATTTTTAGGTCGTGAAGCCTAGATTACTGAAGGTGGAAATAGACGAACTCCCATGTCTATTCAAGGGTTTGGCCTAGTGTTCAATAAAGTGGATTGAGAATCATGAGGCCTCAACTCCTAGAAGAGATAAAACACTACGTGATTTTTTCCCTTCTGTTCTATCCTTGAATAAAGATACAGGGTACTTGTTGCTGGTGAGATGTGACAGGTATTCAGTGGAATTAGTCGAGGTGCACACAATCTAACCCATATATTAACACAATTACAAAAAACAATCTCGTGGCCTGGCATCTCTTGAAAATGCACATATCAAGAGAGAAAAAAGATAGTATAGTAACAACTAATAATGAATTGAACAAGTAATACATTCATTGATTGAGTGGATCGCCTAAGTGATCTCTGGTTGACTGGTTATTAGATATTACTAGAATTATATTTTATAAAGTGGAAGATCTTGGTGAAATCGTATATTGCTATGTGTTATTTAGAGATCGCACCTGTATTTAATATGATTGCCTAAGTGCTATCCGGTTGATTGCTTATTAGTTATTTACAGGATGATTTTTATAAAGTGAAAGATCTTGCTAAAATCATAGATTGGATCACCTTATATTACCTTGAAATGTCGACATATTACTCTTGATCTCCTAAGTGACTCCTATTGACCGGTTATTAGTTTTTACCAATACTATTTCTCATATAAAGTGGGACATCGTAATAAAATCATAGATCGCCTATATGTTATCTAGAAATTTCTCAATCTATTATTTATGATCACTTAGATAATTTTATCGATTGATTGTTTAGTTATTATCAGATTCATTTTTTAAAGTGAAAGATTCTAGTGAAGTGATAGATCATTATGTGTTATCCAAAAATTTCCAATGTATTATTTATGTTTACCTAAGTATCTTTTATTGATTGCTAATTAGTTATAAGCATGATCACTTTTTTATAAAGTGAAAGATTCTGGTAAAATGAAAGATTGTTATGTGTTATCTAGAAATTTTCCATGTATTTTTTATGATTTCCAATGAGAAAATGGATAAACAATATGCTTTCAACAAAGGACGAGGATGAGGTCGAGGTGACCTAAATAAGGACAAAGACGAGGTCGAGTTGACTTAGCGGAAAGACAAGGACGAGCACTCCCTTTAGCAGGGCAGCAACAACTAGTTTTAGATATATGACTTTATGAAGAATATTCTCGGGGATATTCCTCCCATCTGTACTATTAGGATTTTTTTTGCCCATGTGCTCATATAAATAGAAAGAGAAAGAATTACACAGGGGGCCGGATACTCATTTAAAAAAATACATTGACATTCTCTAAAGATTCTTGTTTTATTATTAACATATAAAATACATCTTTTCTTTAGATTTGTGTCAATCGTTTCTCCTACGATCCAAGGAGGACCTGAATATTCTAAGGCTCGTCATTATCCATCTTCGTTCGAGGGAATATCAAAGAATATCACCCCTTTTAGAGTTACTCACTTGCATTTATTTATATAAATACAATTAATTATCATTTATTGATGTTGTCTTTGTTCTTGGACAATTGAATATTTCTTTATTGTTACTCTTTGATGCTACTCGAACAATACTCGTTACATCTTTCCACAAAATCAGATAAACAATCGTTTGGATATTAATATTGGCTAAGATTAACTCTATTCTATTAGAAAAATTAAATGTCTAAACCAAGATCTGAAATTAGGTTTCAACAGTTTGGCGCCATCTATGGAAGTTTTCTTGGACAATCTTTTAGTTTCCATTCGATCTATGACTCACGTTACTTGTTAATCTAACCAACCACAAAGTTTATCTCTTCTCTCTATGTGTACAAAAGGTTTCATGGCAGGTGACAAAGGAAACGAAAGGAGGAAAATAGATAACGTTTCTCTTAATCCCATAACACCATCAATGAAGGCTTTGACATACAAGGGGAGGAAGTGATGCCCATTGCCTCCCCCAAGAGAGAAAGGTCGCATCTTGCTTTCTGCAACATGGCAAAACCAAATGGGAAATGAGCCTCCACGTACATGGGAGAAGGGGCATCACTTTGTACGAATAAATCTCCTCAAAACATGGCTAACTGATACTCTTGTCAGTCTACTGAATAAGAAAGCTCTATGCACAACAACAGAAACCCCAAGAATCTATGTAGCGCAACATAGGAACGAATAGGATGATCAACCAGGCCCTCCGGCTCCAAGTGAAACTTACAATATTACTAGCAATGTGGGTGAAAACATCCCTTGTCATTTAAAAAGAATGAAGGAAATGGAAAATGAAAAAAAGTTGCTCAAATACCAATTGAAATAGCACTAGGAATAGGTAGATAAAATACTAGGTGCCCCTATATTGTTACCAATAAGAGACTGGGGCAAGTTTGTGGAATAACCGTACAACGAGGAAGCGACTCCACATGCCATACCAAAGACTTTCGTGATGCCGCCATATATCAGAATCTTTGACGGGACAACCAACCCCAAAGATTATGTGACTTACTATGTTACCGTTGTCAAAGGCAACGACCTTACCAAAAAGCAGGAGTTTTCCATTTTGCTGAAATATTTGGAAAAATGCTCAGTGGAGGGGCATTAATTTTGTATTCACAGTTACTAGCCCACTCCATAGAAATATTTGAAGATATGACTGACAAGTTCATGACGGCACATGCCAGGGCCAAGAAATATAAAGCAAGAGTAAATGAAATCATCTCCATTAAGAAATCCCAAGGAGAATGACCGAGGGACTTCCTCTTCCGATTCAACAGGGTGAGGATGAACTTAAAAATATATCCGAAGGGATGACTATAGCAACCTTTTAGAATGGGTTGAGAAAGAGGGTTTGGGGGTGATAATAAAGCATCTGAGTCATAAGTATCCACCGTCTACTTGGGATGAAATACATAATGCCTAATGTTCCAAGGTTAGAGCATACGATTACGACCTCAATAGACTAACTCAATGGATTACCTTAGTACAATCTGAGCCCAAAAAAAATTGCGGAGATAATATGAGAAGAGAACACCCATTGTCATCTCAAGGCAAGGAACGACACCAAACACTATGTTAGGACACCCGTTCCCTCCTTCTATTATGAAGAAAACCAATCTTGGTAGATATCAGGCACTCACAGGAATGCTTGCGGTATCACTCCTTGTTATCTGCTCACAACGTATGTGCATCTCCTACAAAGGTGGTCTACACAATCGAGAAGCTCAGAACAAAATTCAAATGGTCAAATATGAGGTTGTACCCGAACACAAGGAAATCTGGTGCTCTCTACAAGCTCCACCAAGATCGTGGACACAAAATAGAAGATTGCATCTCCCTGAGACAAGAGGTGGAAAAATTCCTGCAATATGATTATTGGTGGAAACAATGACACCTCTATCAACAGCATCAAGATCACTGCCACCCACAAGCATAGGCGATCGATCACCCATGAGTATCATCTTCGATGAGTCAGATGCCGACAATTTGACTTTCCCGTATAACGATGCACTTGTCATTACTATACAAATTTTAGATATTGATGTTAAGAGAAATATGATCGATGATGGAACTGGAGTGTGCATCATCCATCCCCAAGTCCTCACACAAGGAATACTTGAGGATAAGATACTACAACGTTGCATTACTCAAGCAAATTTTAACAATGCAGTTGAACAGACTTTGGGAGATCTTCACACTCCCGTTCTTATTAGCAAAGTAAATTTAAAGACGACATTCCATATCATAGACCAGGACACCGCATTCAGTGCCATCATTGGACGACCATGGATATACCCCATAAGAGTCGTCCCCTCCAACATATACCAAGTGGTCAAATTCCTAACACTTTGTGGAATATTCAGCATACGAGAGGAACAACATAGTCACAAGAATGATACCGAATCTCCATGGATAGCACAACGACTTAACTAAAGAAAGAAAAGGAAAAAGAAGCATAGCAATCATTATGGTCGAGGTCACAGCAAGTCAAAGCCAAGGAAGTCATTATGGACCTCAAGATGGTTGAAACCATCGAATGAACAATTGAAAACCTTATCCTCATATAACTAGATCATAGAGACCCCAGTGAAAAGTCCTACATCAACTGCAAACTCCAAGAAGTAGGTAGATTTAGTCAATTTTTAATACCTAACGTAGATTTGTTGTCTTTAGTCATGTAGACACGCAAGGTATCCCCAAAGAAATCACCACACACAAGCTGAATGTCGATGCTCGGTAAGGTAGGTCCAACAAAAATTCAACCTCGCCATCAATGAGGATGTCCATTAAGAAGAAGAGAAATTATTAGCAAATAGCTCCATCAAAGAGGCGAAGTACCCAAATGGATCGCCAAAATTGTGATGGTCAAATATAAAAACAAGAAATGGAAGATGTGCTGACTTCCCTCACATGAACAAAGCATGTCCAACAGGTTCATTCCAACAACAGAAAATCGATCAACTCATCAACGCAAAAGCAGGACACGAGATGTTAAGTTATCTGGACACCTACTCAGTTACAACCAAGTACTCATAAAGGAAGAAGACCAAGAGCAAACCACGTTCATCACCTACAAGGGAACATGTTGTTATAGGGTCATACCATTTGGGTTGAAGAACATATGTCCTACCCACCAAAGGTTGGTCATAAAGATGTTCAAAAATCCACTCAGCAAAACCATGGATGTGTATATCAACGACATATTGGTTAAGTCTGTGAAGGAAGAGGATCACATCGAACGCCTAAAGGAAGCTTTCGATGTACTAAGAAAGTACTAAATGAAATTAATCTTCGATAAATGCACGTTTAATGCAACCTCAAGAAAGTTTTTGGGTTTCTTCGTATCAAACCAAGGGATCGAGGTCAACTAAGATCAAATTAAGTCTATCGACGTGATACTAATTACCGCCCTATCTAGATTCATTTCTCAATCGTCCGATAGATTTCACAAATATTTCAGTGTACTTAAAAAGGAAAATGACCTCAAGTGAATCACTGATTGTGTACACGGACTGCAAGAACTTAAGATGTATTTTTCATCATTACCCTTGTTGTCATAAACCAAGCCCGGGGAGTACCTCCTCATTTACTGCACAGGCTCAAAAGTGGTAGTAAGTGTAGTCTTGGTCTAGGAAAATAAAGGTACCTAATCTCCAATTTACTATATCAGTAAAACACTTATTGACACCAAGACAAGGTACCCTCACCTCGAAATATAAGCATTGGCCCTTGTCATAGCTCCACGAAAGCTTTGTCACCACTTTTCATTTAAAAAGCATGGGCCATCGAGTTAAATGAGCACAAAATCACTTATCGGCCTCGCACAATGATAAAGTCGCAAGTACTAGCAAACTTCATCTCATACTTTAGTGCAAAAGTAATGCCTTAGGCTGAAAAGGAAGCCACTCAAGCTTCTCTTCAGACCTTTGCGTTCTGCATATCGATGGTGCATCCAAAGCGTTCCGGTCCGAGATGGGACTCATGCTCGATGTTCCAACTTGTGAGTTTATTATACAATCTATAAGATACATGGAAATGAATAACAACAAGTTCAAGTATAAGGCCATAATTGCAGGACTAAGACTAACACTCAAGTACAGAGCAAAGCGATAAAAGCTTTGTTGTGATTCTTCACTCGTAGTCAATAGGGTTACTGGGACTTCGCAAATCAAAGAGCAAAGGTTGCAAAAATATCATATCAAGAGCTGTAGATTGATACCCAGTTTCGACGAGAAGCAAGCTGTCTCGCCAAGTTGGCCGCTTCCACAAAAAGTGTAAATCCTACATAGAAGAGTGTAGTCAACCTTTTTAGCTTCACATTGGACCATATCGAGGTAAATTCTATGAATCTAACTTGAGACTGGGCAATTATATGATAAAATAACACTCAAGTACAGAGCAAAGCGATAAAAGCTTTGTTGTGGTTCTTCACTCGTAGTCAATAGGGTTACTGGGACTTCCCAAATCAAAGAGCAAAGGTTGCAAAAATATCATATCAAGAGCTGTAGATTGATACCCAGTTTCGACGAGTGCCAGCTCGAATCAGCACATCGAAGCAAGCTGTCTCGCCGAGTTGGCCGCTTCCACAAAAAGTGTAACTCCTATATAGAAGAGTGTACTCCACCTTTTTAGCTTCACATTGGACCATATCGAGGTAAACTCTATGAATCTAACTTGAGACTGGGCAATTCTATGATAAAATATTTATAGGACAACAACCTCCCAAATGACAAAAAGCTAAGTATGCCAGTTGCCAGGTACAACCTCCTTCAAAATGACTTATACAAGAGGATGTACAAAGGTCACTTGCCCAACGCATCCTTGAGGAAGTCTATGAAGGTCATTGTTGCAGTCACTCTAGTGATCGAGCACTCATCAGATGCCTCATATAGGCTGGATATTATTGGACCACCATGAAAAAAGGTGCTTTAGGATTTATGAAGAAATGTAAGATATTTTAGAAACATGCCCTGATAATTCACTAAGCAGGCGAGCACCTCCACCCCGTCACATCTTTGTGGCCTTTTAATAAATAGGGAACGGACATCGCGGGACCACTTCGGCCAGGATAAGGCAACATAAATTCCTTTTAGTTTTAACTGACTATTTCTCCAAGTAGGTGGAAGCAGGAGTATTCACCCGAGTTCATGAGAAAGAGATAATCACCTTCATATTGAAAAATATAATTTATTGATTTGGTCTACCCAAAGAGATAAGATATGACAAACGGCCCCAGTTCAAAAGAATAAAAACCATCGAGTACTTTGAAAAATAGCATATTAAAAGGATACATTCACCTCCTTACCACCCAGCTGGCAACAGGCAAGAAGAATCCTCCAATAAGTCTATTTATGAAAAGGAAACTCAAAGAGGCTAAAAGACTATGGCTAGAAGTACCCCTAGAGGTATTATGGGCCCAAATAAATATCCCGGAGACGAGTGCATGAGAGACACCTTAAGTTCGACCAAGTTTAAACAACACCTATCAGTCCTCAGCTCTAACTCAATGAAATGTTAAGTTTGACCAAGCTCGAAAACCACCTATTGGACCTCGGATAAAAATGAGTAAATGGAAAGTTCAAACAACTCCTATTGGCCCATGACCATTACCTAATTAAATGTGCGCTTAAATGGTCTCAATAGCAAATTTAAAGGTATGTTCGACAAATCTCGAATAACACCTATCAGCCTAATGAAAGTTTATGTTCGACAAGTTCGAATAACACCTATTAGCCCTCGGCCACAACTTAATGAATGGTTAAGCTCAACCAAGTTCGAACAATTCCTATCAGCCCTCGGCTATGACCTCATAAAAGATTAAGTTCAACCAGCTCAAACAATACATAATCAGCATTCTCCCAAAACGGATTTCAAGGTATGACTCGACCAACTTGAACAATAAATGTTGTTCCTTGATACACTCCCAATCCACACTAAACAATGAGAGGAAGATGTCGTGGAAGAGTAGTACCCAACTATGAGTCGGGTCGATTTCTTCAGGGAGATAAATGTGGGTGTTAGAGTGTATCCTTGATGCGTTTAGAAGAAATAGCTTAAATACATTTCCAAACATGTTGGTTTTGAAAATTAATTCTATTATCTATACTATCAATGATTTACTAAAGACACAATATTAGAAATTTATTAATTGTTTTTGGTCGTTTTCAAATAGGTAAAAGACCTAGGGATAAACTTTTGCCTAGGTGTTAGCCTAATGTGTTAATTACTTTATCACTTGTTTTAGTGAATGAGGTATATTAGTATATACCTAATTTTTTCATAATATTTTCAGAATTATGCTTTGGCATCAACCAATATTTCTTCATACAATTTTTGCAACTTTAAAACATTTTAATTAATTTATCCCAACAGTTTTTATAGAACAATCGCTGATTGCATCATAGCATAGTTTTATAATAATTTTTATGGCTTAATTTTATCATTTTGCCTTTTGTATTAAGTTTTAGTTATAGCACAAATAGCTACATTTGTATTTTAAGGATGCAATTGCAATTACTTTGCAGTTATAGCCTATACATGCATTATTGCAATATTTTTACCAGAAATTAGCCTTTTATATTTTTAAAATATTAAGTGATTACTTTAAAAAACATTCATGCACGAAAGTCATTTTTTTATAGTTTATTAACCATTTTTCAAAAATTGTTTTAGCAATTAATTACGTATTTAACAAATAGCCCTTTTTTATTTGAAACCAACCCAATTTTAACCCAAAATATACCTAGCCCTAACCCAGCATCTACTCGAACCACTTCTTGACATATCATGGCCGTTGATCATTTTGATCAACGGTCCAGATTTCCCCTTCCTAAAATAAACCAATCTATACCCCCAACCAATAATCATTCTAACACCCTCCCTCGTCGTCACCTAATCCCCTCCTCTCTCAAATTTTTTCAAGTCTAAACCCTAATCCACCCTCGCCGGCACTCATCGTTGGCCTTTCGTAGTGGTTTCTTACAACTCCAAGCCTCTAACGACATCTCATATGCTAGTATTATCATCTCTAGGGTCCTCAAGGGACCTGGGTTAGTCTTCTTACACCTTTGGTCATTGCTCGCCTGTTTCAGGCTGTTCCGGTCAATTTGAGTAACCTATATGAATAGATTTCTAAGCCCACTTCTTCACTTATGTGTTGTTCTTCTCGAAACCATAATTTTACCCTTTGAACTTCTTAGATCTGTACATGATTTGAGATGGATCGAGCCTATTTCATATGGGTTTTACAAGAATCTTCATATTTTCGAATGGTTTTCAATTTTTGTAAACTAGGGTTTCCTAAAAATTTCTTTCTCCAAAACGTTAGATAATTTTGAGTGTTTAATATTCTGTTTCTAATGTGTTTTAACCGATTTCGTAAGGTTTGTTTTAATCCCAACTCGTTTATGCTAAAAACCCTAAATTTTTTGACTTTTTGTTTGTATTCTGAGTTTGTCTAATTTACTTGTGTACTAGCTTTGTCCTATGCTTTGGTTCCTGTGATTGTTCTTTATCCTGATTCGATGTCTTGTAATTTTTATCCTAATGTTGCTCTACTATGGTTCTTGGTTTGACTTTTATCTGATCTATATGTCTATAATCAATTTTTTGCCTATCCATGATAAACCTATATTTTCACCCTTTAATCAGTGTTGATTTGAATTACTGATTTATCAATCTGTTTCCTGATTATTCCTTTCTTGCCTTATTTGAAAATTTCCTGCGATAGTTGCTGACTATTGGATAATTCTTTCCTTATTTAAACCTTTGACTCTCTATTTTGAAGCTCTTTCTTTTAATTTAAACTGCTTTCCTTAAAACGATCTCTGATTCTTAATTTTTTACTCGGTCTGATTGAACATGTTGCCTGAATTAGTTACTATCATTATCGTTGGTTGATTTTCTTTAACCAAGGGAGAAAACTATGTTGAATCTTCGTGTAATTGATTTTGAAATTCCTTGATTACTAACTGTTGATTTCTTTACCTTATTTGCTCTACTCTTGAGCTACTACATGAACTCATTTTATTTTAACCTCAAAACACGAACTCTAGTTCATATACACCCTCACACTCTCAAAAGCTCTATATTCTCTTCTATTACTTATAATTCTCACTAATCCAGCCAGCTGTAACCCAAGGGTACCTAATTGCACGTTCTATGCTCTATACTCTGTATTCTCTCCTTAACTGGTATTTCCTATTAATTCACATTCAAAAACTATGTGTTTTTTTTACTGTTGTTCATTGGTTGTGATTTCTAGTCGTACTTGCTATTATACTATCATATGCTCAATGTGTAACCAGCATTGCTTGGGTTACACTGCCTAATTATTATATTACACAGCTTGTTTAAGTTTTTTGTGTTCAAAGCTATGACTACTATACTATTTAGCATGCCAATCCTGCTTTAGATAATTGCAGAATTCGTATTTATTCACTAGTATATCAAAGCTGCATTGTTTGTTTACAGTCTCGCCTAACATGACAAAATTTAGCTTGTTTTACATGTGATTAGTATTTATAAAACTCTTTGAATGCTTCTTGAAGTGCTTTTCTAGTTTGTTCATCTAAGTCTTGCCTACTCTACTTCACTAATGAGATCCTGTTAAGACATCTAGCCCTTTCAAAGATACTCTAGTTGTGTGTATTGGTCCTGTCTACGACCTATGTGATCTTAAGATATTTTTATACATAAACTGTCAATTACATAACTTTTCGAGAAAGCTGTGTATTTGTTTGCTATCACTAAGGTGTATTTTAGGTGTCCCTTACCCCTTTCTCCTTGTGTGAAGCCTATTTGCCAAAATATTATCTGAAGCTGTTTTGGGCCTAGTTTTTTATTTCAAGATGTTCTTTTTCATACATTTCCAACTACTGTTTTACTCAAACTAGTACTAGTTTTCAAAAATCCTCTCACTGCTAACACCCTTCTCTACACTACTAAAATTATGTACTTCCACTTACTCTTAGTTTATTAAGACCTGCCCCTCTAGTATCTGTACTGCTTGGAGATCTCTAAGGTCTCCTTGAACTCTAACATATCAGGACTGGCATTTCAACAGTGCACATAAATCAGTCTTTAATTTGAGAAATGTCTGGGTGTGAGCACTGCCCGAGATCCTTGATGTCCTTAGATCTGATACACTTAGAGATGAAATTAGCTATTGAGCACTTAACACTACTGAAGGCCTGGAAAATATTTTTGGCCTACTTCAGGCTCCTGATAGTTAAATGTACATTTATAATTGTATAATTTGTTTAATTCTTGTTTTGTAATAATTAATTGTGAACAAATATTATGGTGACTATTGAAAAAGGAAGGGTAGTTGTATGTTGAAATTGGGTAGATAACATGTCTATAGGGTTTATTTACATATGATGTGTTGGACAATATGCCTATAGGATTTCTTGGTTAAAATGAATTCTACCTGCTCCATTTCATGTAAATAGATATCATGCCTATAGTGTGTAAAGTCAATGAGGTTAAATTTTTATTATAACATCTGCTTAAATTCGTCTCCTTAAAGATCATTCATATAGGATCCGACATAAGCTTTAATAGAAATCATGCCTATGAAGATTTCGCTTTGGTCAAATAAATTCTGCTTGCTTCACCTTATATTTAATTAGAAATCATGCCTATAGGATCTAAAATAAGTTTAGTTAGACCTAAAATCAATTTAAATTTTACTCATGTTGTAGATTCTGAATATGTTTAATTAACTAACCTACTTATCTCTTCCCCGCTGCATGAATTAACATCACTAGAAATCATGCCTATAGAGGTCCTAAAAACATCCAAGGCCACAAGGAAGAGATGGGTAATGCACGCTTAGCATATCTTTCAAGGCTGCTAGAACGCTTTAGTCTATTACTAAGGGGATGGAATTGGGTAGTAAGGATATGATGACTACGCGTTATTGTCACGTATAGCCCATCACTGAGGAGTGATTACCGGGTATTGTGTGGGCATTATCCTGTAGGCTAACCAACCTAGGACTTCCCTTTCCCGACTCCTGGTATTTATAAGAATTTACTTCTCTTTACATATGTGCAAGTTGTTCAAACCTTTCCCTTGTTTTCATTACTTGAATCATACATGTACTTAGAATGTCAAAACATGCCTTTATTTGCGAGTATGTGTTAAAATAATGTATTTGTTAAAATGACTAATTCACATAGTTTAAGTTCGGTTGGGACCCACCGTTATGGTCCTCTATGGGTTCCTAACACCTTCTCATCAAGGTTATTTCGAGCCCTTACCCTAATCACTAGTAATGCAAACTAGTTCAAGAGTTAATTGTTCTAGGTTCCCTAACGCACCATAATCCGTTAGGTGGCGACTGTCTAATTACCCAAATTACCAAAAGGAAACGAGGTATTTCCCCATGAATGTCAAAACCCGAACTTCCTCATCAAAAGGGGAATAAGGCTACGCGACAGCATAACGACTCTGCTGGGAAGATTTTAGGCTCTTACCATAACGAACTTATATTTTATGAATTACTCCAAGCATGCTCTATCCCACATACCCTTTCCCCTTATTTGAATTTAATTGTCTATTTTCAAGCAATTTATGATTCTTTTATTCTTGAAACTAACTTCTCTCTTTGTTTTCTTTTCGTAATTGTTTTTCAATTATTTAAATGCTGCATTTATCATTTCTTACATGCAAATACTTGACAACATGCTATTTATTGTTGTATAAATCATACTCAACATCATATTCCGCTTGTGTGTAATAAATCCTATAGAAATGCTTGATAAGTGTTAGCACTCTTCCTATGCATCACCCTTTAAATTCAAAAAGGTGTATTTCTGGTAAAACTAGTCGAGCAATAGTGCGTTTGACGGTTCCATGTCTTTCCCCCTCAAGTTGTCCACTAGACGTTCCCAGTCTAGACTTATATAGACACCTTACGATGTTAAATGGTACATGCATCATGGTCAAACCTAGCCGGGTTAATATATTGTCCGCATAATAACCATGATTATGTGCATTAATTTTGAGAAATAAGTACTAATATGCTAATCATTACTGTATATATAAACGACCTTAGAGAGAGAAAGGACCTAACTCTCATTGTTTTATAGAAAATAAGGCACGGGGTCCCCAGATTTGGAATGGTTAGTAGTATACCTTCATTCTTGCTATATTGGTAGAGGGATGTTCCTCATGTGACCAAAACCATGTGAAACGAGTCTTAGGAAACTTGCCTTCTCTATTGGAACTTCAGCCCAACAAAATGCCGAACGAGGCTGCAACTATGTTTTGGGACAAGGAAAGGGTTGTGTTCTATTCGGGGAACATAGAAATGAATCCCCTTCTATAAGAAATAGGAGGATTCGCTAGGTTGTCTTGGGATAGCCCTAATCTGTTACAACCTGAAATTGTACTACTAGACGATTTCTGAAGATGATGGGGCTGAAGAAGAATAACAACTTGAAATGCCTAAAGGACTCCTACATATCTTTTGAGTTCCTTTATGAAAGATATGATCGCAGACGCTCCTACCGTATTTTTTATGATGAGTTCTCAATCACTTATTTAGGTTGGATTCATCGTAGGTTTTCATGTTTATTATGTGTTTCTTGGGCATGTCACACCTCCTTCTTACATGGCTACCCCGGAGGATAAATGTATAAGGGAGTTATTCCATTTAAAGTAACATTATTCGAAATGGGATTATTTATTTATTTTGAGTCGCCACTTGGGATAGGCTTGGCTTTTGGTGTCCCAATTCACCGGTTTTTTTGAATCCCACAATGAGGAAATTTCTATCTGCCGAAATGGAATCTGCGAACGTGAAATTCTAAGTAAGGAATTTTGTTGACACGAGGAAAATGGTTAGGCAGCCTCGGAGCCCGTTGTTCTAGCACGGTCGCTTAAACTACTATAATTGGTTAAAATTTGATTTTAATACATGTTCATCCTATAGTGCAATTTTAAATTATATACCGCTTTAAATTGAATTTTTAGGAATGTGAACATCGTTCAAAACATGTCTTTGGATCGCGTCACATGAATTGCACCCGGATCTGAAACACATTTTGTTCAATGTTTTAGGATTTGGATTTAGTTCAAATGAAATGCACCCCCGCATTTAGGAAGATAAAATTATAAAAAGGCGCGGCTAAAGCGACTAACGTATTATTATCTTTGCGGAAAATCGTGAAGTTCGCTAAACGGCGTGTCCCGAACTTCTAAGTATTTTAATAGGAGAATTTAAAGAGGGCCTCGCAATTTATGGGTTTTATTTGGCGCGACGTACCTCATTTTATGTTTTTAGAAGGCCAACCTACAGCAAACTATTATTTTTCTATGGAATTTGTCTCTAATAGGACCTAATTAATTAATATTGTAAAACTTGGGCCTCAAGTTCAAGTCCAGGTTCAAACAATAGGGGAGAACCTCTTAATTTGAACCCCCTACCTAACTCGAAAGTCCAAATTAAAATATGTTAAATTATGATTTAAAGAATTTAAATCAAATCTAAAATAATAAATTTTAGTAGAGTTTGGATGAAGGTTATCAATTCATGGGCCTACTCATGGGCCCAAGTAAATATTGACTTCGAATTAAGGAGCTTGGGATAGACCCTCATCTTAGACTGGTCTGTCGAAACTCAAAATGATAAAGGCAAGTACTCAAATATTACGGTCCAAAGTAAATTATGTAAACTAACTCAACTCAATAGATGTATTTATACCAAATCTATTTCAGATAAATATCTGTAACATCAGACTTTAAAGCAATAGGTGTGAAAGCCAAATAACATAATCATCTGATTTAACTTCGTAAAATTCAGATCGAATCCATAAGCCCATGATAGTCTATAATCGCAATTCCAGTTGAAAACAAAGCTTAAGGCTACAATTATTTCATCAAAAGCAATAACAAATAATTCATGACCTGATTTTACACTTAGGAATACGTAATAATTGCTCACAACTGTTTAAGTGTTGAATTATTAGCTACAAATGAACATCCAAACTCGACTTCTAAATTTATGTTGTAGCTTATATCGACTTTTATACTAACCACCAAATACAATCATGTTAAGCTCATGAATATTAACAGTCTAATACAAATTAATAGTCCAACAGTCCAGTATATAAGCAAATACTGGATAATTACATACTAACTAATATCTATTTAATTACAAATATAGTAGAATCCCAAACGAACACAAATATGATGAATACTTGTCATTTCACTCCAATTAAAAGCTACATCATGGCAAATGCAAAGGTGTATCCCTGGAATAATAATGAAATACAAAGGGAGGTAAGGATCAGCAATATCACAATACTGCAGCACATCAATGAGGGGCTCACAGACTCAGAAAAACTGTATCAACTACCTAGAATCAATTTCAACGAACAAAACAACCAAAAACAGTTCAAGTTCACCCAAAATGACTCGAATTGGAACCCAAGCAACTTCTGAAGTTTGAGCAGCTAAAGGTCGAGCTAGGGGATGAGAATCAATCACTAGAATTGAAAATTAATGTACAATGTAACAGTGTTTCAACACTAAGAGTTCAAATTTTATCTTCTGTTGACTTGACATTCAAATTTTACTAATAGAACTTGCAGAAACAAAAACTGGAAATTTTGGGAAATTTTCAGGGTTTTTTTAAAATAATTTTTCAATAAGGTAATGGTATTCCTTTTTATAGGCAAAACATAGGGCAACCCTTTCTATTCCACTTACACTCTAAGTCCCTCCTTATTCTTTAGATTTAACCAATTTGGTCCTTTAAATCTTGACTTGTTGGTCAAGTTATATCAGTAAAACCTGAATTTCAAATTTTAACCTAAATTTAGAAGGTTCTAGGAGTTCTATTTCAGTTAATGCTCGATCCTATGATTAGAATACCCCAATTGCCCTCCCATTCATCTGAAATTACCAAACTTAGTTAACCCAATCCCCAACCCTATTATTTACTAAGGTCAACCAACTAACCTAATTCAAGCTATATCCAAAAAAGTATACTAATTAAGAATCTGCTAATAGCAACCAATAAGAAGCCACTAACTAGATCCAATACTGAACTAATAAAGTTGAAAAAAATTCTAAACTCAATTAAACTTGTACCAGGGATCAACAAAACAGGTTTAAGCGAAATTAATACTAAATCAAAGCATCAGTCATGAATGATAGCCAAGAAATGGATTAAACCTACTGGATCATGAATTAAACTAGCCTAACGCAAATTAATGGCAAACATTCTATTTTCCAAAAACAAAATCTCACAGGGAAATATCATGAACCAAAGAAACAGAAAAACAAACAAAAACAATAAATAGAAGTAGAAAAAATATAACTCAAACTAAATCAGTGGCTCTCCTTGAAAAAAATCATACTATAATCATCCCTAATTAGGTGTTTCCATGAGAAAACATCTAATTAAGGGCTATTATAGCCTGGACGTCTTTTATCCCCAAATTCAAAGTCATTAGTGTTCTTGGCCAAATTTCGACTTGAAATTCGAGGAGATCAGTTAATGTTATAGGTTATGGATTCATGAAGAAGGAGATGAGGAGGTTGTGTGGTGTAATTTGGGTTGCCATCGGAGCCGGCTCTGCCATGGGTGGCAGAAAAACCTCGAACTTGAATTGATATTCGAAGCGTTCGCCTAGTATTTGAAGGCTGGGACTTGGGGCGTTGGAAAGAGGAGGAAGAGAGGATTCGAGGGTGTAATTTTTGTGTCGATCAGAGCATTGCTGCCTCCGCGACGATTTTCGACCGGCGGCGGACAACAGAAGGACGGTGGTGAACGGTGGTGTTAAATCAGAGATATCAGGAGTGTATGAGATAGTAAATGAGGGATAGGTGGTAGGCTCTAACATTTATATATCCTAAACCCAGACAGTTGCGGATCGTTCAATCTACTGGGATCAACAGTCGTAATTAAGAGGCCCTAAACGACGTCGTTTTTGGGCGTTTCTGATGAGAGACTTGGTTGGGAATGGGTTTGGGCCGGTTTGTAGAGGATTTGGATGGGGCTTTTTGGGGTTGGGCTGGTAATTTATGTCTAATATTGTCCCACACTAAGCCTGTTTTTTCTTTCCTTTATTTTTTTTCTTTTTATTTGTTTTCTCCTTTTTGCTCTTTTTATTTAATTAAATCCTTTTTTTTAATCATTTTCCAGATTTTATCAAGTACAAAAATTAAAGTAGACACTACCAAATTTGAACTCTACAACTAAAACTAATTAATTGCTAAAATTACCTAATCCCAGTTTTAAAAAGAAAACTAAACAAATGTAAAAAAATGATTATTTTTTTATTCTTCTTATTTTCAATGATGTTCCGTTAATCCAAAATCTAGGATTAGGTCCTAAATGCAAGTGTGCTATTTTTATAATTTTCAGTTTTTATGACACTAAAAAGAAGTCCACAAAATGCAAGCAAGACACAAAATCATGCAATTAATTTCTAAAATTCAAATAATAATATAAAAAAAATCTTATTTTAATGAATTTTATAGGATTAACTTAAGCGTTGCAACAATCACGTGCTCACAGCTGCCCCTATTTTCTCGGAGACACAAAGGGTTTTTGGGCAAAGATAAATGAGCAACTGAGAGATTTTTGCCTGCTAGGTATTTCATGAGAAGTATTTTTAAAAAACGCCTCGCCGAACCTTGCTTCAGAGATTGCCTACATATCATTGGCCAAACAGGAATCGGATTGGTGTAGTTCCATAGTGTTTTGGTAGCTAGGACTACCACGAGCCGTAATTTTATTGTTGATGCTGCTGCTACTGCTTGTTGACCTCCTTATTACACCAAAAGGAAAATCAAAAGCTAAGCTAGTTGTGCCTATCAACTATGACTTACTAGATTCCTATCTATAAATATCTTGAAACTTGATCTTGAGCCTCAGCTGAATTTGCTATAAACTTGATCTGAATCTTTTTGCTCGTAAATTGTAAGAGTTGGTTCTTTCATCAGCATTGAAGCCAAGTGGGACATGTGCGAGTTGTAATTTTGAATCAAATTTGAGCAGTCCTCATCTTTCCTTTTTCTATCATTCTAAGTTCATTTGTTTTTGTTTTTTTTCTTCTTGATTGAGATTCACTCTTCCAGTCATCTCGACTCTTGCGCCCTGAGGTAAAACCTGTTCGTACACCAAAACAAACAAATGGACGAAATTTTCTATCCCAGTTTTCACTGGGAAAATTTCGTAAGTCATTCGTAACACAAATCTAAGCTATTTATTTATTAAAAACAATGAAAGTCAGGATTGTTTATCTATTGGAAAGATTGCCAGGTTATGCTGGCAGATGGCCGGGTTAGGCAGGGAAAGAAAAATAGGTCCCTGCTGGGGATAAGAGGAGTATCCACAGGTTATGCAGGGAATGGAATAAAGAGTCCCTGCTGGGGATGAAAATGAAAATCCACGGGTTATGCCGGGAAGTAATGAAAAAGATACCTGGGTCATGCTAGAGAGATCCGCGGGTTACCCCTGGATAGGATGAGAAGGCTCCTGGGTTATGCCAGGGAAATCCACGGGTTATGCCGAGATAAGAAGGAAAAGTTTCCTGGGATATGCCAGGGAGATCCAGGGGTTATGCCGGGATAGGAAGAAAAAGGCTCCTGGGTTATGCCGGGGAGATCCACGGGTTATGCCGGGGAGATCCATGGGTTATGCCGGGATAGGAAGAACAAGGCTCTTGGGTTATACCATTCGGATCCATGGGTTATGTCGGGATAGGAAGAAAAAGGGGATACACGGGTTATCGAGGGATGGTGAGAAAAGACTCCTGGGTTATGCCATGGGAATCCATGGATTATGGCGGGATAGGAAGAAAAGACTCCTGGGTTATGCGGGGAAATTCAGGGGTTATTCTGGGATGGGAAGGAAAAGGCTCATGGGTTATGCTAGGGAGATCCGCGGGTTATGCCGAGATAAGAAGGAAAAGGCTCCTGGGTTATGCCAGGGGAATCCACGGGTTATGCCAGGATAGGAAGAAAAGGCTCCTGGGTTACGCACACGAGATCCGCGGGTTATGCTGGGTTGGGAAGAAAGGCTCATGGTTTATGCCAGGGGATCCACGGGTTACGCCGGCATAGGAGGAAAAGGGGTCTACTGGGGATAGAAAAAAAATGATCCTTGAGTTATTCCCAGGAAGAAAAGAAAAAGATCTCAGGTTATGCTGGGGATAAAAGAAAAAATGACCCTCGGGTCATGCCGGGGAATGAAAGAAACGGGTCCTCAAGTTATGATGGGGATAAAGGAAAATGATCCTCGGGTTATGCTGGGGAATGAAAGAAAAAGGTTCTTATGTTATGCTGGGGCGAAAGGAAAAGGATCCTCGGGTTATGCCGGGGAGAAAAGGAAAAGGAAAGACCCTCAGCTTATGCTTGAGATAAAAGGAAAATGACCCTCGGGTTATGCCAGGGAAGAAGGAAAAGGAAGAGACCCTGAAGTTATGCTGGGGATAAAAGGAAAATGATGCTTGGGTTATGCCGGGGAGGCCAATAGGTTATGCTGGCTAGGGAATGGTCCTAGATTTGGAGGGATGGAGTTAAAGATTGGAGGCCCTTTTTGTAATTCTCCTTTTCTTCTTTCTTTTATTAAATTGTGGGAAAGGATTTAAAGAGAACTTCCCTTTTGGTTGATCATTGTTGCAAAGCTATTCCTAGCTCATACGCATTTCCTTTGGTTGCATATGCTATTTGTCCAATTGCTTTGGTTTACACATGTTTCAGATTTTCAAACAAAGCACGATTGTTAGTTTGAAACGGTGGTTGGTTTTGTTGCCTTGATTGCTTGATCCCCGCCTCATTTCTGTTGAAAGGACCTTTAACTTTTTGGGACTTTGCCTTGGTTGGTCGTGGGAACTCATCTTTCAGATTTATTTCGCCTTCGTAGGCTTCTCAGTTGTGATTTTTTTACCCAAACTTCAATTTCAGAACCTTTGGGTACCTTGGCTTTTTGAAACTTTCTTTAGACAATTACCCCTCCGGGACGCAACGTTTCTAACTTCATTTTGCCTTTGTGGGCATTTCGACTTTGATTTTCTTTTGTTTAAACCCTTTCTGCTTTCAAAGCATCATCCATCATAGCCAGTCGGGATCGACTAGATGCGCCCGCTGAGACTAGGTATTTTCTTTGGTTCTTGCCAAGCGAGCCTTGTGAAACCAGTCTTTCCACCTTTTCTTTTGTAATAAGCGATATACAAAAGCAATTATACGGGTTTATAGAGAAGCATCCCTTTCGAGGAAAAAGAGAAGGAGTTATCTAGGGGTGCATGCTGACTTCAAATGAACATGACATTCTTCTCGAGCTGGATGCCGGACCCATACAAAATTTCCAGCTCCTCGTGAACCGCACTTTCACATTTCAAATCTAGGGAACCTTGCCAGGAATCTTTTAGTGGTGAGATATATTCTTTTTGGCCAACCACGACCTTTGCAGGATTTTGCAAATTGACCTCTCTTATTTCTCTTCTCACCATCGCCCGATAGTGCTTTTTACTAGTTTTCACTAAATAGACTTTGTCATTTTTTGTTTCTCTACTTGCCATCGCCTTATGGTAACTGAAGGTTTTCATCGATAAGACTCTCTTAATTTATTTATCTCAGTTTGAATTTCATCAAATCCCAACAATGGCGTTTTCTCGCTCCTTTTCCTTTGCCAATCAATCGGAAGGACTTGGACAGGTTTTTTTGGGTAAAAAGGAGTTTGGTCGGAACTACATCTTTGGAACTGGTTTGGCGGGTTCATGGCCGAACCATTACATCATATTCCCTAGTTTTCAATTTTTGGGGAATTGGGATTTTTGTTTTTGTGTGACTGAACCTGAGCGAGAGGCTCCCTACGTATCCTTTCGGAATCAAGTCAAACTTAGTTCAGGAAGTTTTTCCTAAACTGATTTTTGTTTTGTTTGTTTCCTTTCTCTCTTGTTTTTTTTTTCTTTTTTTCATTTTTGTTCCTTCTTTTTTTCGGAATAGCACTTGCGGTTCCAAATAGGGTGATCAAAGAAACGTAACCGGCTCAAAGAGTTTGTGAAAGATTGATAGTATTTTGGGTAGCGAGAAAGAAAAGCCTTCGTCATTGATGCAGGAAGTCTAGACGTAGTACATTTTTACTGCATCTGCATTCACTGCTACCTTGGAATCATCCCCTCCGATGTTGCCCAGGTACAGCGGTCCTTTCGGCAATATCTTTTAGACAATGTATGGTCCTTTCCCGTTAGGAGAAAGTTTTCCTTTAGCTTCCTGAAGGTAATGGAGAATGTGTTGTATTACAAGTTGTCAAACCTCAAAGTTCCCGGGGTGCACTTTTTTGTTATAAGTGCGGGCCATTCTTTGTTGGTATAACTGCCCGTGAGAAATGGCGAAAATTCATTTTTCATCAATTAATGACAACTGTTCCAACCGAGTTTTAACCCACTCGCTATCCTCAATTCCTGCCTCAACGATTATCCGGAGTGAAGGGGTTTCTTCATCTGTGGGTAAAACAGCTTCAGTTACATAGATCAATAAGTATGGGGTTGCTCCTACAGATGTATGCACCGTGGTGCGATATTCAAGTAATGAAAAAGGTAGCTTTTGATGACATTGTCTGGAGCATTGAATCAGTTTTCTTAGAATCTTCTTGGTGTTCTTGTTAGCTACTTCGATGGAACCATTGGCTTTGGGCCGTTAGCCAGTGGAGTTTCTATGTGTTATCTTCAATTGTTTGCATATTTCTCCCATCAAACGACTATTCAGGTTGGCAGCAGTATCTTTAATGATGGTGGCTGGGATGCCAAAACGGCAAATGAGGTTTGAATGCACAAAGTCCACCACAGCTTTCTTGATGACTGACTTAAGGGTGATAGCTTCAACCCACTTCGTAAAGTAATCAATAGCAACCAGTATGAATCTATGTCCATTTACGGCTTTTGGTTCGATTGGTCCAATGACGTCCATGCCTTAGGCAGCGAGTGGCCAAGGTGCTGACATAGGATGCAACTCAGTTGGTGGTGCATAAATCATTCCATCGTGCACCTGACATTGGTAACATTTTCGAACGAAGCTGAAGCAGTCCTTCTCCATGGTTATCCAGTAGTACCCTACCTGAAGTATTTTCTTCGCCAACACATACCCGTTTATATGGAGCCAACACACTTCTGCGTGTACTTCATGCATAACCTTGTTGGCTTCCTTGGTATCAACATATCTTAACAAGTTGAGATCCGGGGTCATTTTATACAAGACATCACCGCTCAAGAAGAAACCACTTTCATGTCGTCTAATGGTTCTCTTTTGATCTCCAATGTCTTGCTCGGGATATTCTTGCATTTTCTAGAACCTCTTGATATCATAATACCATGGCTGAGTGCTGGGTTCAGCCTCTGCCACATTGCAGTACCCATGCATTTCCCTAATTTGGATTTCCAAGGGATCGGTGTAGACATTTCATGGATAAGGCAACATCGAAGCCAAAGTGGTGAGTGCGTCAGCTAACTCATTGTGACAGCAAGGAATGTACCTGAATTCTACCATCTTGCACGGTTTGTTGATATCCTCCACATGATGCGAATAAGGGATAAGTTTGACAACTCGCGTTTCCCACTCCCCTTGAGCTTTCCGGGTAACTAGGTCTGAATCCTCCATGATCAATAGTTCATCGATGTCTTGGTCGATAGCCATATTCATGCTTATGTTGCAGACTTCATAGTTAGCTGTGTTGTTTGTGCAGAAAAACCGAAGCCGAGTCGTGGTTGGATAGTGTTGACCAGTGGGTGAAATTAAGATTGTCCCAATTCCTACACCTTTTGCATTTACCGCTCCATCGAAGAACATTTTCCATGTAGTGGTGTCTTCAGACATTACCTCCCCCAAATTCACCTCTTCGTCCGATAAATCAGTAATTAGGGGTTGGTATTCATAAATAATCAGGTTCTCTGCTAAATGATCCGCTAACGCCTGGGCCTTTATTGCTGTGCGAGTGACATAGACTATGACGAACTCGGTGAGCAGGATTTGCCATTTTTCCGATCTCCCTATAGGCATCGGTATTTGAAATATGTATTTCAGAGGATCCAGCCTAGCTATGAGGTAGGTGGTGTGGGATTTGTAGGTAATGCCTCAATTTCTGAGCAACCCAAGTTAAGTCACAACAAGTTCTTTCTAGCAGGGTGTATTTAGCCTCGTATATGGTAAACTTCTTTCTCATATAGTATATGGCCTATTCTTTCTTTCCAGTGATATCATACTGCTTGAGAATGCAACCAATTGGGTTCTCTAGGACTGTCAGATATAGAAATAATGGCCTTCCTGGTTCCAGCGGGACCAAGACCGGTAACTTAGATAGATAATCTTTAATCTTATTAAAAGCCTCATGGCATTCATCCGCCCATTTGATTTCGGTAACCTCTTAGCAACTTGAATATGGGCTCGCATGTAGAAATCAGCTAAGCGATGAATTGATTCATATAATTCAGTCTCCCCAACAAGCTTATTACATCCTTCTTGGTTTTTGGAGAAGGTATATCTCGAATAGACTTTATCTTTGTTTGATCTAACCCAATACTCCTCCGGCTGACTATGAGCCCCAGAAGTTTGCCCGATGGGACCTCGAATGTGCATTTGGCTTGGTTTAACTTCACATCGTACTTGCACATCCTTTCAAAGAACTTGCTTAGGTCCCGCACATGATCAGCCTGAGTTTTGGACATGATAATCACGTTGTCCACATATACTTCTATTTCCTAATGCATCATGTCATGGAATATAGTGGTCATGGACCTCATATACGTTGCCCCTGTATTCTTCAACCCAAATGGCATAACCCTATAGCAGTAGGTACCCCAAGGTGTGTTAAAAGTAGTTTTCTCGGAATCCTCCTCATCCATCAACACCTGGTGATATCCTGCGTAATAGTCCAGGAAAGATTGTATCTCGTTTTTGGCGTAGTTATCAACAAGGATGTGCATATTGGGCAAAGGGAAAGTGTCTTACGGACTTTCCTTGTTCAAATTCATGTTATCCGCACACACTCGAGTTATCCCATCTTTCTTTGGCACCAGAACTACATTGGACAGCCATGTGGTGTACCAGACAACTCGAATTACTCCTGTCCCCAACTGTTTTGTGATCTCTTCTTTGATCTTATCGCTTATATAAGTTTTGAATTTTCTACATTTTTGTTGGATTGGAGGGCACTCGGGCTAAGTAGGAAACCTATGAACCACCAAATCAACACTCAGCCCTGGCATATAATTGCATGACCAAGAAAACACGTCTTTGAATTACAACAGAAATTGGATCAATGCGTAACGTGTTTTCTCATTTGGATGGATGTTTATTTTGTTTTCCCTGATTTCATCGGGACTACCCAAGTTAACCGAATCGGGATCATTTAGATTTGGCTTAGGTTTATTTTTTAAATGTTCATGTTCTCGATTGATTTCCCTAAAAGCCTCTTCTTCGTCGTACTCCAGTTCTTGGTTCATTATTTCACAATTAGGCGGCATATTTGGATCGGGGCTCGAAGTCCACGAGCATTTCATGTTATTTAAAGCCGCATTATTAGAACTTAAAGAAATGAATAAAGGAAAACAATCAAAATAAGAAAGAATACATGAATATAGACGATGAAATATCGATTTCATTTCTTCGTAATTAAAATAACAGGTTTTACATTTGAAAAATTAAAAGGACCAAACACTAAAGAAATACACCTGAGTTACACCCTGAGATAACTCGTGCTGGAAAGTCATAAAATAATCTTCCATGAAGATGAGCTACCGCCGAAAGGGTTGAATCACAACCGAGCATTACATATCACAGTGCAATTTGAAGATAAATTTATTGTCAGGGTCTTGATTGAAGGAGGGTCATGCCTCAATATTTGTCCGCTAGATACTCTGAAAAGACTAGGCAAAGGTTTCCATGAAATACAGGCTAGAAGTATGAATGTGAAAGCTTTCGATGGGTCACAAAGGGCCACGATTGGGGGAACTAATATTTGTATACAAATGGGGCCAACTTGGTTCGACGTTGAATTTCAGGGGCTCGAGAAATCAGCCTCAAACAATTTTCTTTTAGGCCGACCATGGATACATGCGGCTCGGGCTGTGGCTTCCACAATATATCAAGCCGTGAAATTCGAATGGGACCATCAGGAGGTGATAATTCATGGAGATGGGAGTAAACCCAATTACACCAGTCAATCCGTTCCGATTTTTGGAAACAAGAGCAGATTAGGAAGGGAAACATATCATCACATCAAATGTGTTAATACTGTTGAAAAGGACAAAAGGTGGAGTAGCAAAATATAAAGCATACTGGCATGGTCTGGGTCTGAACCCGACAAGGGGCTTAGGATGAATCTCCAGGGTAATACTAAGCCAATACAGTTGAAGCATCATGGCACTACCTTCGGTCTCGTATACCAGTATACATGGCAAGAGTATGATGAATGATCACTTCCATGGCGCAAACCTTATTACCCTCTTGAGCTACCGATGCCGTATTTGGATCAGACTTTTCACCAAGCTCACATAATATGCAGAACTGTAGAAGAAGAAGTGTTAGCAAGGCTGAGAGATCTATTTTTAGAGGATAAAGGCATGGACTACAGTGCAATAATCGAGGAGGTGGAAGAAGAAGGCCTTACTATTTATACTGTGGAGAATGGAGCTATTCACAGGAATTGGATCGCCACACAATCCCGGGCCTGCCGAGTCCTTGGATATTTTGGAAGATTTTATTTGTATAGCCATTCTAGGCATTTAAGATTTTCAGTAATTTTGTTTTTTAAAGACTCGTTTGTTTCAAAATAAATGCTCAGGTCATCGAGACGTACTCGTTAAGATATTTTAAGTATTAATCAAATGCATTACTATTTATTATTGATTATTATCTTTCATATTATTCTTTCTACAGCGTCATTGTTACTTTTCCAGATGAACTAGTTATTGTGACATGTAACGAGGCAACGCAATATAATAATAGTGATTCGGATGAAAGAGATGAGATATCTGAGGAAGTTGTTAGTTAATTTGAAACCATTGGGAGTAAGCTTTAGTCCAACCTAGACGAAACCAAAGTAGTACATTTTGGGGACGCCGAGACCATCAAGGAGACTCGCATCAGAATTCACTTATCACCGACAGAGAAAAATAATACATCCATTTTCTAAAGGAATATGAGGGCATGACCGGTTTAAGCACGTCCATAGTGGTTCACAAGTTGCTTACTAATGCCATGTGTCCACCGGTAAAGCAGAAACTCAAGAAATTCAAAATAGATATGAGCCTAAAAATCAAGGAGGAAGTTACTAAGCATAGCAAAGCCAAAGTTCTCAGGCTGGTTGAGTACCCAACTTGGTTAGACAACGATGTTCCAATTTAGAAGAAAGATGGAAAGTCAAAGTATATGTGACTATCAGGATTTAAATAGAGCTAGTCCTATGGATGACTTTCCACTACCGAATATAAATATCCTGATCGGCAATAACAACAAGCATGAACTCTAATCCTTTGTAGAATGCTTCACGGGTTATCACTAGATCAGGATTGACAAAGAAGACGCGGAGAGAGTCGCTTTTATTACACCATGGGGGTATTTGCTACAAGATGATGCCAATTGGTCTAAGAATGTTGGGGCTACTTACATGAGAGCCATGAAAACCATCTTCCATGATATGATACACAAAGAAATAAAGGTGTATGTGGACGATGTCATTAGCAAATCCAAGAGGGCCATAGATCACATTGCAAACTTGAGAAAGTTCTTTGACAGGTTAAGGAGGTAAAACCTGAAACTAAATGTCACAAAGTTTGCATTTGGGGTCCCCACATGAAAGTTAATGGGATTCATTGTTAGTCATGTAGGGATCGAGTTAGATCCATCTAAAGTCAAGGTTATTCAGGAATTACCTCCACCTAGGAGAAAAAAAGAACGTGATGAGCTTCCAAGGACGTCTCAAATATATCAATCGCTTCACAGCACAATCCATAGTTACATGTGAACCCATCTTTAAGATGCTGACGAAAGATGCCAAAACAAGCTGGACTGAGAATTGTTAGAAAGCTTCGACAAAATCAAGGAGTACCTGTCCACACCACAAGTCTTGGTCCCGCCAGAACTGGGATGGCCTTTCCTACTCTATCTATCTATATTAGACGGAGCCTTCGGATGTGTTCTGGGACAACATGATGAGATAGGGAAAAAAGAGCAAGCCATACTTTACTTGAATAAGAAGTTCACACCTCACGAAGCATGGTACTCTCTCCTAGAGCGCACTTGCTGTGCTTTGACCTGGACAACTCAGAAGTTGAGACATTACTTCTATGCCTATACTACATACCTCATATCCAGAATTGACCCTTTGAAGTACATATTTTAGAAACTCATGCCGATCGGAAAATTAGCCAAATAGCAAATACTGTTAAGTGAGTTAAATACGTATTTCAAAAGGCAGTAAAAGGACAGGCATTGCTAGATCATCTTACTGAGAATATGGTAGGAGGAGAGTATGAACACTTGAAAATATATTTTCCTGATGAAGAAGTGTCATTTGTAGGATAGGACATTACCGAAGCATAAAATGGTTGGAGGATGTTGTTTGACAGAACTGCAAATTTCAAATGAGTTGGCTTTGGAGAAGTTTTGGTATTAGAAACAGGTCAACATTATCCGATATCTACTAAACTTAGATTTTCTTGAACCAACATTACAACATGGCAGAATATTAATCCTAGATACTAGGACTCAACATGGAAATCGACATGAAAATTTAGGAACTGCGGATAATCGTTGATTAAGATTTCCTCGTGCACCAGGTATTAGGAGAATGGACCACAAAATATTCCAAGATATTGCCATATTTGCACCATGTGTAGGAATGGGAAAGAGGTTAATGAAGACAGATTTCCGATATGTGCCCAGAATTCAGAAATGAGTTTGCCGATGAATTGGCCACTTTTTCATCCATGATACAAAATCCAGATAAGAATTTCATTGATCCTATCCAAGTTAGAATGCATAAGCAACCATCTTACTATGATCGCATCGAGGAAGAGACGGATGGGAGGCCTTGGTTCCATGGCATCAAGGAGTATTTTGCGAAAGGGTAATATCCAAAGCATGTGAACCACACCCAGAAACGAACACTTCAGATATTGTCAAATCCCTTATTCACAATGGAGGAAACTTGTACTGGAGAACTTCTGATTTGGGATTGATAAGATGTGTCGACGCAAAAGAAGCTATTAAAGTACTTGAGAACATAGATGATGGGACCTGTGGCCCCCACATGAATTGTTTTACCTTGGCTAAGAAGATATTTAGGGCCGGTTACTTTTGGATGACCATGGAGACAGATTGCATTTTGTATGTCCGTAAATGCTACTAATGCCAAGTGCACGATGATATAATAAAGGTGCTGCCAAATGAGCTCAATGCCACAAGCTCACTTTGGCCATTCGTCGCTTGGGGAATGGATTTTATCGGTCCTATCGAGCCCACAGCTTCAAGCGGGCACATTGTTATTCTAGTAGCCATTGATTAGTTCAGAAAATGGGTAAAGGCCGCGTCTTACAAAGCCGTAACCAAAAAAGCCATCTGACTTTGTCAAAGATTGTATTGTTTGCCAATTCAGAGTACCCAAGTCCATTGTTACCGATAATACTGCCAATCTCAATAGTGATCTGATGAAATCCATGTGTGACACTTTCAAAATCAAGCACAAGAATTTTACAGCCTATAGATCACAGATGAATGGAACCATAGAAGACACTACCAAAAACATCAAGAAGATACTAAGGAAGATGGAAGAAAACCACAAATAATGGCACGAGAAGCTACCTTTTCCTTGTTGGGATACCGTACTACAGTTTGCATATCAAATGGGGCAAATCCTTACATGCTGGTCTATAATATCGAAGCGGTCATCCCAGCCGAGGTAGAGATCCCTTCTTTAAGGATTATACAGGAAGCTGAACTCAGCGATGCAGTATGGATAAGGAGCCTCTATGAAAAATTGGCCCTCATAGATGGAAAAAGTATGAACGCAGTATGTCACGGGGAGCTTTATCAGAATAGAATGTAAGGCTTTCAATAAAAGGGTCAAACTAAGGCAATTTGCACCAGGACATTTGGTACTGAAGCAAATCATCCCACTTCAAGATGAAACCAAAGGGAAATTCTCTCCCAACTGGCAAGGTCTCTACATGGTTCATAGGGTTCTAACAGGAGGAGCACTCATACATGCATAGATGATGGAGAAATCTGGCCAAAACCAAGCAATTCAGACACAGTCAAAACATACTATGCTTAGACTATTTACATTTCCTCATACGATATAATTGAACTACGCTGGACCTGATTCCCCTTTTGAGTGGGGATACATAGGCAGCCTTTTAGGTTTGGTCTTATCATCAAAAAATTTCCATTTCCCCTAAGATCATAAACGGGGGCAGAATTTTGAGGAGGACCCTCAACATTCCGGAGCAAGTCCAGCCAATGCTAACATATACCAGACGGTTAGAAAGTGATTAAAAAGCTGGCGCAGAATTTTGAGAAGGATTCTCAAAATTCCAAATAAGGGTTAACGAGTTTGTTGCCCGCAAAAGGTTAAAGGATTATCTACCAAACTTTGGCAGAATTAGGACCCTCAAAATTATAACATATGAAAGCTACAATGTCTCTGAGATGTGTTACAGTCACTAGTTCATCTAAAAAATCACTTGATATGTCTCTAATATGACTCTATTTTTATCAATAATTACATATTTTTGAAAACTCTATTTTCGTAGTAGTAAGGTGTTACCTAGGGAAACTCAAATGACGCTTCCAGAACAGAACAAAGTAAGTCCAGCAAATAGAAGCACGAACCAACCTCCCTTCACAAAACATACAATTTTTCTTTGAAGGCAAGCATAATTGACATAGCGATAGCATTCGCAAACATGTATACGCAAAGTGAAATCACTGTTAAGCATGACATAAGACACTAAATATATCTCCAACTAAGAAATATACTACTCTTATTTGAAACTCGCTCTTTGCATGTGACTAAGAACTGTCCCGCATATTTCGATGAGGCTAATCCTTGACTCCCTGTGTGCATGAGGCTAATCCCTACTTCCATATTTGTATGAGACTAATCCCTGCCTCTATGACTTGCATGAGGCTAATCCTTTCTCCATATTTGCATGAGGCTAATCCTTGTCTCCATATTTGCATGAGGCTAATCATTTGCTTCATATTTACATGAGGCTAATCCATGCCTCCATATTTGCGCTAATTCTTGCCTTTATATATGCATGAGGCTAATCTATACATCCATATTTGTATGAGGCTAATCCTTGCCTCCAAACTTGTACAAGGCTAATCCTTTCCTCCATATTTGCATGAGGATAATCCCTGCCTCCATACTTGCACGAGGATAATCCTTACCTACATATTTGCATGAGGCTAATCCCTGCTTCCATACGTGCATGAGTCTAATTCTTGCCTCCATATATGCATGAGGCTAATCCTTGCCTCCATATTTACTTGAGGCTTATCCTTGCCTTCATACCTACACAAGGCTAATCCTTGCCTCTATATTTGCATGAGGCTAATCCTTGTCTCCATACCTGCACGAGGCCAATTCTTTCCTCCATATCTTCTTGAAGCTAATCCTTGCCTCCACATCAACACGAGGCTAATCCTTTCCTTCATGTTTGCATGGGGACTAAGTATTTTCCCTACTTGCATAAATATAAATTTATTCGGGTACTATCTATTTGTTGTTCGATTGGGCTAAGCTTTACCCTTCATTTCACTAGACTAAGCCTCATCTTGGTAACATCTATTGCATCTCTTAGGGTGAAATATAGCCGACCTATCCAAAGGCGTCATATTCTAAAAGGCATCATCCTTATAGCTGGAAGAAACCATGCCATGGCCTGAGGATCTCCCCAATTTGCATATTATTATTCAACGGCGTCATGGTTCGGAGGCGCCATATTTAGGGCCCAAGAACATCATTTCATGGCTCGCGAATCCCTCATTAAATAATTCATGGCTCGGGACATAATGGCCCAAGGACGTTACCCTTAGCCGTACGAAATAATTTTTTAGTCCAAAGGAAATCTGCAATGTTTAAATATTTGCACAAAAACATGTCTATAGCATCTCTTCATCTGTAGGTGACTAGTGAGAAACTGTTATCCTAGTAGGAGCGGCCTCGCTCCAATTGCTTCAAATTATCTCAAACTTAGCGTTCACCATAACTTCTCCTGCTTCTCGTGTCCGTTCTTGTAATGACTTCATTGGTATATTCCGTCAATGAATCCATAACTACACATGGCCTGATTTCTGTAAAACTAGGGATACGTAGGCAACTCAATGACCAAAGTCCGACCTCTATATTTCACAACATCCCATTCGCTAAAAATTTGCCATCATTTCTGTATTTGAAAACTCTTTCATCCTTCCCGAGTAAAGAAGGGAATCTGCTGATACCCATTTTGATGCTTTGGCATCAACCAGCATTTCTTCGTAGAGTTTTTGCATCTTTAAAACATTTTAATTAATTCATCTCAGCATTTGTTTTTATAGACTAATAACCAATTGCATCGTAAATAAATTTAAAATAATTTTTACGACTTAATTTTAGCATTTGAATTTTGTATTAAGTTTAAATTATTGCATAAATGGCCACCTTTCTATTTTTAGGATGCAACTACAATTACTTGCAATTACAGCCTATACATGCATTATTGCATTATTTTTTATCGGAAAATAACATTCTATATTTTTAAAATATCAAGTAATTACTGTAAAAAAATTCCATGCATGAAAGTCCTTTTTTATAATTTATTAACCATTTTTTGATAATATTTTTAGCAATTAATTACATATTTAACAAATATCCCCATTTTCATTTGAATTTAGCACAATTCAAACCCAAAATATACCCAGCCCAAACCCAACATCTACCCGACCCACTTCTTGCCAAATCCTGACTCTTGATCATTTTGATCAATGGTCGAGATTCCCCATTCCTAAAATGAACCAACCTATACCCTCGTCGTCACCTAATCCCCTCCTCTCTCAAGTAATCTCAAGTCTAAAACCTTATCCACCTTCGCCGGCACTCATCTATGGCCATTCATGGTGGTTCATCACCACCACCAGGCCTTTAACGCCCTCTCCTATGTCGGTATCATCATCTTTAGGGTCCTCAAAGGACCAGGGTTAGTCTGCTTATATGATTGGTATTTGCTCACCTGTTTCGGGCTGTTCCGGTTCGATTTAAGTAATAACTTCCTATATATATGGATTTCTAAGCCTGCTTCTTCACCTCTGCGTTGTTATTCTCGGAACCCTATCTTTTACCCAATGAACTTCTCAGATCTGTACAAGATCAGGGTGGATCGAGCATATTTCATATCAGTTCTACAAGAACCTTTTTATTTTCGAATGATTTTCCATTTTTTCTAAACTAGGGTTTCCCGAAAAAAAATTTCTCCAAAACTTTTGATAATTTTGAATGTTTAATCTTTTGTTTCTTGTTTATTTTAACTGATTTTGTAAGGTTTGAGTTTACCCCTACTCGTTTATGCTGAAAACCCTATATTTTTCGACATTTTGTTTGGATTCTAAGTTTCTCTAGTTTACTTGTGTACTGGCTTTTTTTCTATCCTTTGGTTCTTGTTATTGTTCTTTAGACTTATTCGATGTTTTTTTATTTTTATCCTAATGTTCCTCTACTAAGGTTCTTGGTTCGGCCATTTACTAATTCTATGTGTCTATATTAATTTTTTTTGCCTATTCATAATAAACCTATATTTTCACTCTTTAATCAGTGTTGATTTAAATTCCTAGTTTATCAATATGTTCCCTGATATTTCTTGTCTTGCCTTATTTGAAATTTGTCTACGGTACTTACTGACTCTTTGAATGATTTTTTCTTAATTAAACCCTTGACTCTCTATTCTGAAGCTCTTTATTTTAATTTGAATGACATTCCTTAATAAGATCTCAAATTCTTACTTCTTTATTCGGCGTGATTGAACCTGTTACCTTAATTAGTTCTTGTCATTACCGTTGGTTGATTTTCTTTTATTAAAGGAGAAAACTATGTTGAATCTCCGTGTAATTGATTCTAAAATAATTTCACGACCCAAGTTGATGGGCCACGACGAGTGCATAAGTCCTACTTGTCAAACACCCCTAAGCATGTGTCTAAGATATGAACTAGAGTAACATCTACTGAATTACGGAAATAACATACAAGAAAGAAGCTTGTCTTCAAGTCATATATACATATACATGCATAATACAACGGCTAGCCGGCAAGGCCACAATAGACAAGTATACATCCAAAATTGAAAGCCGACTAGGTCACATAAAAACTAGACATACTATCTATAGACCTCTAACAAAAATATAACTGTGCAAAGACGGGATTAAGCTACGTCATACCTACATACATACATATATATATACACACACAAAAAAAAACGTATCATACCAAAATCAAAAGCATCTCCGAATAAATTGGAGCACATCGACTCTCGTTGATCAGGTATCCTAAAAAGGCGGACCATCAACTTGCGCACTTGTACCTGCATGCATGAAATGCGGGCCCCGTGATATAGGGCGTCAGTACGAAAAATGAACTGAGTATATAAGGCATGAAAATTGGTATGTGAAATATATATATGAAACATGGAATAAGGAAATACATCTTTAAATCAGAATAACTTTGTAAATTTTGAAAAGTTTATAATGTCATGTACGTGCGTATAAATGTCGTGTCATGCATAGGCAAGAGTGTAGATAATATCATCAAACCACTGAAGGCATCCTATCGTATCATCTCAGCCACTATGAGCAACATCATCAACATATACCATCTGATCAGGTGGTAGTGCGTATATAACATCGTAACCTTTTTCCATATCCCATATATATATATATATATATATATATATATATATATATATATATATATATATATATATATATATATATATATTTACATATATAAAAGTATATAATGCCATTTGGTCATGCGTCAATGCATATGTATAAATGGGTAAAATGCATAAAAAATACATAATAATCTCCATATTCACTCGGGATAAACTTTTTCAACTGTGTATTAATTTGAAACCCATGAACAGAGGATAATAATATTTCTCATGTGTAATTAAAAATATAGACATCCCTAGTATTTCTATAAATAGAGTAATTTATGAAAATTGTGTATTTGCTTGTTTCCTTAATATAATTCGGACTAAAAATATGGGATGGCCTTAATATACTTTTTCCTGAAATTATTTGAACAAAATGCAGCTGCTTTTGTAAACTTGAATGAATTTGATACTTGGATTCTATAAAATTGAAACAAAATTCTTTTTGTTTGTCTAGATTTTGGGACGTTAGTCCCTTTTGTCCAAATCAAGGAAGTTAACTACTGATCCTTCACGTTTTCTTACAACAAATTGAACAAAATCTCCTACATACCCATCTACTGTTTGTACTTGTAATGGAAGGGAAAATAAGAATTTGTTTTTAAACTTAGAAAGAAACGTTCTTGGTTTCAAGTCTTATTTATGGATAAGACATTACAAGTTTTATTTAAAACTTATCTTTAACTTACACGTTCTTATCTTTGTGGACAAGACTTTTCAAGTCTTATTTAAGACTTATCTTTAAGATTCTTTAAACTTACGACTTATCTTTTGTTTTAGACATATCCACATATATTATAAATTATCTTTGCTCATTATTTACCTTGTGCCACGTTTATTTTGGGCATAGTTAGTTACGTTTTGCTCGCTTACTAGTTAATTGGATAATATTTTATTACCTAATAATTAATTAACTATCTGCATAATTTAAAAATTATCATAAATTATTTAATATTTTATTTTTTTAGAATACTTTATATATATTTCATATATTATATTACCGTGGTCATATGGTACCTTACATGGTACTACTTTCTAATTATTAGGTATTATTGCTCGACCCATATTTTATTCCAAATTGGTCACTTTCAACGAAACTCATTTTCTTAATCTGTGTACCCCTTTATCCTTCATAATACTTATTTATTGCTTGTTATAAATAGCATCAGTATGTTAACGTCAAGATAATCTCATCCCCGAGTCTATGTTGGTTAATGAAATGAAATTTTAGAGTACAAAAATGCGAGATGTAACATCCTTCCCCCTTAGAAACATTCGTCCTCGAATGTTCAACTCCACACGATCCATATAACTTTGGCAGGTTCGCATTTGTAACAACATTACTACAAACTCTCCCTGTAGAAGCTTTATAATCCAATGCCATACCGGACCACAATTATCAATAACGACAATGGCCTGACATGACCAACGACAATAACCAATACAAGAATTTATGCACGTATCTTATGATTATGACGTCTCAGTCGGACCCTTCTATGGTGGAAGAAATAAGTAAAGGATATCTAGACTTCATGTGTTCCTCGACATCCCATGTCATTTCTTCCATATTGTATTTTCTCCAAAGTACTTTCACAGATGCTACCTCCTTATTCTGCATCTTATGGATTTGATGGTCTAAGATGATAATCAGAATTTCCTCATATGATAAGTTCCCTATAGTCTGTATATCATCCATGGGCACCATTCGGGTAGGATAGCCAATACACTTCTGTATCAGAGATACGTGAAAACCCGGATGGATAGAATCCTCCGAAGTCAATTCTAACTCATAAGATACTTGGTCCACTTTTTGAAAATGATCCTATAAGGCCGAATATACCGTGGGCTAAGTTTTCCTTTCTTTCAAAATATCATCACACCCTTCATGGGCGACACCTTTAAGAATACCCACTCATAAACCCCGAACTCTAAATCGCTTCGCCATGCGTCTAAATATGACTTTTGACAACTCTAGGCTGTCAATAGTTTATTTCGGATAAGCTTTACTTTTTCTATGGCTTGCTGAACTAGGTCTGGCCCGTGTAATCTAATTTCTGCAACATCAATCCACCCTATAGACGACCTACACTTTCATCCATAAAGAGCTTTGTATGGAGCCATCTAAATACTGGAATGGCAACTATTATCATACTTGAACTCAATAAGCAGCAGATGATCATCCCATCTACCTTTGAAGTTTATTACACAAGCTCGTAACATATCCTCTCGTGTTTGCATAGTACGCTCAGCTTGTCAATCTACATGGGGATGAATGTTGTACTAAGACTTACTTGAGTCCCCAATCGTTTTTGAAAAGACCTCCAGAAGTTAGTTGTAAATTGAACTCCTCTATCCGAGATAATAGATACAGGGACACCATGTAGTCGTAATATCTCCTTTATATAAAGCCTCGCATAATCCTCTGGGGAATATGTAGTTAGCGAGCAAAAAATAGGCTGACTTTGTAAGCTTATCAACAATTACCAATATCGAATCAAACTTATGCTGGGTTCGAGGTAAGCCTACGATGAAGTCCATATTGATTACTTCCCATTTTTAAGTCGGAATATCCATGGTTTGCAATAACGCACCGGGTTATTGATGCTCAATCTTAACCTGCTGACAATTAGGACACTGAGCAACAAATTCTATTGTATCCTTTTTCATTCGGTCCTACTAATACACTTCCCTGATATCATGATACATCTTTGTTGCTCCTGGATGGATAGAATAATGAGAATAGTGAGTTTCTCCCATAACCTGCCGACATAGCCCTGAAACATTAGGCACACAACTCGCCCTTCATATCTAAGGAACCCATCTTCTATAATTTCAAATGGTTTCTTCTCCTTCTAAAGAGTGGTATCCCTAAGATGAACTAGAATAGGATCGTATTACTTGCATTCCTTTACTTTAGTTACTAAAGAGGATGTTTCCGTATCCTAAATAGTAATTCCAATATCACCTAAGTCAAGTAATCGAACTCCAATACTAGCTAGATGATGAACCTCATGGGCTATTCCCCTCTTTTCGGGCTGTAAATACGACAGGCTACCAATAGATCTACGGCTGAAGGCATCAGCTTCTATGTTCGCCTTCCACGGATGGTATAAAATACCAATGTCATAGTCTTTAAATAGCTCCAACCATCTCCTTTGAATAGAATTCAATTCCTTTTCCTTGAAGATGTACTGGAGGCTCTCATGATCTGTATAGATATCAACATAAATGACATACAAGTAATTTCTCCACATCTTTATTGTATGAATCATCGCGGCTAACTCTAAATCGTGGATCGGGTAGTTCTTCTTGTGCTTTCTTAGTTATCTAGAAGAATAAGCCACAACATTACCATGTTGTATATGCACAAAACCCAACCCAATGCCTGAAGCGTCACAATAGATAACATAATCATTGGTCCCTTCTGGAAGTGTTAGAACCGATGCTGACGTTAATATGTCATTTAATGCCTAGAAACTCTGTTCACAAGCATCAGTTCATTGGAACTTTGCTCCTTTCTAAGTCAACCTTGTCAAAGCTGCCAAAAGGAAGAATATCCCTCTACAAATCTCGTATAAAAACCTGCCAAACCAAGAAATTTATCAACCTTCGTCGATGTTGTGGGCCTAGACCAAGTCTTTATTGCCTCAATCTTTTACATATCCACCTGGATGCCTTCACCTGAAATTATATACCCAAGGAAAGTTACAGAGTTCAATTAGAATTCACATTTAGAAAATTTTGTATACAACTTCCCTTATTGTAGAACTGTAAGGACAGTAGCCAGATGAACAACATGCTTACCTCTAAAAGAGAATACACCAATATATCGTCAATAAATACAATTACGGTGCCCATATCTAGTCATGAATGTTGTGTTTGGACATCTTCATCCTTAACCCTTACTAGATCGTACTAGGACCTCAATTCTATCTTTGAAAAACATTTGGCACCTTGAAACTGATCGAATAAACCATCAATTCTCGGGAGCGGTTAATTATTCTTGATTGTCACCTTATTCAACTGCCTATAATCAATACACATTCGTAAGGAACCATCTTTCTTTCTCACAAACAAAACAGGTGCTCCCCACAGTGACGTGCTAGGTATGATAAAACCTTTTTCAAGAAAGTTATTTAGTTGTTCTTTCAACTCCTTCAGCTTTGCGGTAGCCATTCTATAGGGAAAATATATTGGGTAAATATGTTGTAGTAGGTCAATAAAAACTCAATTTATCGCTTTGGTGGGAGAATCAGAAGCTCATTGCAAAAAACATCGAGAAACACATTCGCCACAGGGATGGACTGAATGGTTGGTGACTCCACTTCCATATCCTAAACCCGAACTAAGTGATAAATACAGCCCTTTCTGATCATCTTCCTTGCATTGAGATTGGAAATAAATCTACCTCTCGGCGATGTCGTGTTACCTTTCCACTTCAAAACAGGCTCCCCTGGAAATTGAAATCGGACTATCTTTGATCTACAACCAATGTTGGCATGAGAAGAAGACAACAAATCCATACCCAATATAACATCAAATTCTACCATATCTAACTCGATTATGTTTGATAGGTAGATCAACCATGAACTATTATTATACAACCCCTATATACCTGCTTAGCTATCACCGAGTGCCTAACAGGTGTAGACACCTCAAAAGGTTTAACCAATTTAGGTTTTACTTAAAACATACAACCAACCAATGAAGTAACGTATGATAAGGTGGAACGTGGGTCAATTAGTGCATATACATCATAAAAGAGACTGATATTATACCTGTAACAATATCAGGCGATGACTCTAGGTCCTGTCGTCCAGCCAACGCATAAATAAGGTTCTGAGGGCTGCTCGAGCTAGATGCTCTCCCTCTACCACGACTCATTGCTGCTTCGGGACCTTGACTAGAGGGGCATACTAATGATGCAGAACCAGCTACATATCCCATTGGTTCATCTATACTTGCTTCACCTCTCATCGGACAATCCCTCATAATATGGCCAGGATAACTACAAGTATAACAAACACCTAATCCTATACGACACTGCCCGATATGCTACTTGCCACATTGAGTACATTGTGGCGAAGGTGGCCTGATTTGATTTGACATACCCTTATACTAAGAACTTGAGGCCTTAGAATTCTGACCAGACCCTGAATATATGGAACAGTCGAATCTCTTACCACCAAACTGAGGGGGCACTCTAGCCGAGGGTTGGGATGGATACCTCGAGTACTGCTACCTTTGACCATCTCAAAGCTCACCAGAAGTACCTGAATACCTTGGTCTCTTATTATGGGGCCTATCGTGGTCATAATCATCCCTCTATTTCTGTTTACGCTCCTCTACACCCTGAGCATAAGCCTGAATAGAAGAAATATCCTTGTCTGGCTAAAGTAAGACCGACATACAATCATTAAGCAAATAAGGCTCTAATCCTATCACGAACCGATGAAGAGCATACTTAGCTAACAAATAAAATTGAAGTACTCCCGAACACTGTTACCCTGTGAAGGGTCAAGAACCTATCAAATCTGGCTCTCCTAAGCCCTGGTGGCAGATAATGACGAAGAAAAGCTTCTGTAAACTCTTACCATACCGCTGGAGGGGAAACCTCACCTCTGGACGATTCCCAAGACTCGTACAAATTAATTGCAACATCTCATAGTCTATAGGAAGCTAGCTCAACTGACTCAGTAACAATTCCTTCAATTACCCATAACATCCCAAGAATTCTATCAACAAATAACTAAGGTTCCTCACCTGGATCTGCTCTAGTAAATACCGGAGGGTCTAAATTAATAAATTCATGAACCCTTGCACTCGCGGACCTGTCTTCATGAAAAATGTTGAAACACGTTCTCAAGGCATTATACTAAACGTGTGTTCATATTTGTAGGTTTTGATGAATGACAAACTATGCGCAATTGACATATGACGAGGTCCAAGCACAAGCGCGAAATTGATACATAACGAGATTCAAGCACAAGAACAAGAAATAAAGTTATACATGAGTCGTTCTTTAAATTGTGATCTTGATCCGATAACTTGACTCAAGACTTGGCTTCTCTCGTAAAAACATTTTTATCAAATCATGCATATTTAATTTAAAGCAAAATGATTTTAAATCATGCATATTTATGTTAGCCAAAATGATTTTTAAACATGCCTCTAAAATCTGGACTAAGATAATCAATTATGTTAAGTCAGCTGCATGACAATCGATTGTGAACTTATGACAATCGATTTTGTTAAGGTAGTGTACATCAGATTTTTCAAATCTGCATGACAATCGATTGTGTACCCTATGACAATCGATTGTGTTGAGGCAGTGTACATCAGATTTTTCAAAGCCACACAATAATCGATTGTGAACTTATGACAATCGATTGTATTAAGGCAGTGTCCATCAGAGTTTTTCAAAGCTACAAAATAATCGATTGTGAACTTATGACAATCGATTGTGTTGAGGCAGTGTCTATTAGATTCTTCAAAGACTGATAAATAATCGATTGTTCTCATAGCATAATCGATTATGTAAATGACCGTTGCCAAAATATTTTCAAACACCGTCAGGTAATCGATTATAGATTTCTAATAATCGATTGTTTTAAGTAAAATCTGAAAAAGACTTTTTGAACGTTGCCAAGTAATCGATTGTATAATTCTGACAATCGATTGTTTTAAGTAAAATCTGGACATGATTTTTTGAACGTTGCCAGTAATCGATTTTATGGCGTAAAATCTGGGAATGATTTTTGGAACGATTGAAAAACAATCGATTGTGCCGAGTAGACAATCGATTGTCATAGCACAAAATCAGCAATTCTTAGTTGGCAATTAGGCAACGGTTATGCATGGTTTTGACACTATAAATACATCTTCAAATCAGTCTTACAAACACAACAACTGACAATATTATTGCTAAAGCTTGCATACTCTCTTATTCATCATTTTCTATTCATTACATAAGTTTTTGAGAGCCAAATTGTTGACGAAAGTTGTTGCGTTCTTGAGCGTATTTATTTTACTCATATCTACTCTTAAGGAGAGTCTTGTTTTGAGTGCAAAGTGTTTTTATACACTTGAAGGGAAAGTTTTTCCCTTGTATTGTAAAAAGGAACTTGTGATTCCTTTGGTTGAAGTCTTGAAGTGTTGTATCTTCGAGCAAAGGTTGTTGAGGCTTGTGTCCTCAGTTTGTAAAGGTTTGTTGAGCACCCGTAAGCTTAACAGTATTAGTGGAAATCTCGAGAGAGTCTCTCAGGGACTAGACTAGCCACGGGTTGTGGTGAACCAGGATACATTGGTGCGTTCGTTCCTATTTATTTACTTATCGCACTTATTTAATTCCTGCAATTTTTAAATTCCGCAAGTTTACGTTATTTTTTATTATAACACTATTCACCTCCCCCCCCCCTCTAGCGTTAAATGTATTTTCTAACATTTGGTATCAGAGCCCAACTCTATGAAGACTTAACCGTTTGAGAGAAACAATCCATGGCTTCTACTCGTGACTCTTTTGCAGGAATAGGTGAAGGACAATGCTCCACCCGACCACCACTATTCGACGGTACAAACTATACATACTGGAAGGAGAGGATGAGAATATTTATTCAATCGAATAATTTTCATCTGTGGAAGGTTATAATGAAGGGAGAACAAACTCCAACCAAAAAGGTTGAAACCGAATGGGTTCCAAAATCCGAAGAGGAATACGATGCGGATGATATCCGAAAGGTGCAAAACAACGCTAAAGCAATTAACTTATTATATTCTGCTATAAATGCTGATGATTACAGGAAAATATCATGTTGCACAACGGCGAAGCAAATGTGGGACAAGCTGGAAATCACGTACGAAGGTACGGACCAGGTAAGAGAGGCTAAGGTTGATTTTCTAACCCATGCATATGAACTGTTTCACATGAAGGAAGGTGAAAAGGTCGATGAGATGTTCGAACGATTTTCAAAAATCATAAATGACTTACATGCTCTTAAGAAGACCTTCACGGATAAGGAACTTGTCCGAAAGATTCTCCGAAGTCTCACTCCGGAATGGCGCTCCAAGGCCGACGCGATTCAAGAATCTATTGGCACTTCAAATGTCACCATCGACGGATTAAGAGGTAACCATAAGACTTATGAATCTACTATACTTAACCCTCTTGTTAATGATCAAAGGAAACAAAGAATCGACCTCAAGGCAAGCACAAGCCAACCTCAAAATGATGAGGACGGAGACAACGAGTTCGGACTCGTTATCAAGAGATTTCAAAAGTTCATGCGAAAAGAGTATGAACGAAAAGGCAAAAACCAAGGAGATCAAATAAATTGCTATGAGTGCGGAGAAATCGGGCACATTAAATTAAATTGCCCAAATATCAAAAAGGAGAAGAAACCCTTCAAGAAACAACGAGCATACATATCTTGGGGAGGCGACTCCGGAGACGAGTCGAGTGAGGAAGAAGAAGACGAAGCCGCAAATCTTTGTCTTATGGCACAAGAAGACAACCAAGAAGGGGTATGTCAAATTTCTTCCAAAAACTTCTTTTCTCTTGAGGAAATGCAAAATGCTTTTGATGAGTTGTATGGTGAATTTATTAAAGCTTCCAAAACTGTTAAAAGCATAAAGGAAAATGCTTCTTTAAAAGAAAAAGATTTTGAAAAACAACTCTATTTGAAAGAAAAAGATTTGGAAAAACTGATTTTAGAAAATGAGAAGTTGAAAGAAGAAAACAAATTTTTCGGCAAGAGAAGCGCCGACAAACCCGAGAGCTCTAGTAAAAGTTGTACTTCTTGCACGCATCTCAAAAATGAGGTAGAAAGACTTAAGGGCACTCTAGATAAGTTTAATTCTTCTCATAAAAATTTGAATGAAGTCCTTGTTAATTTGAAGTCGACCAAGCATGGCATAGGTTTTAAAAATGAGCCTAAAGAAAAGGTTGAAGCCAACCCCCAACAACCTAAGGCTCAACCTAAGATTAATAAAACAAACGCTCATCCTAGATATAACAAACCTAGAAATGGCTTTCAACAATCGCAACCTAGAAATAATCATTCTAGAAATAACGCATATTCTAGGCCAAACACTAGAAGGAACTTTGAACCTTTTAGAACACCTAGAAATGGCTTTCAACCTAGAAATAACTATTCTAGAAATGCTGCATATCCTAGAACAAATAGTAGGAGAAATAATTTTCATAAATTGCGCAATAGTCATATTGTCAAGAATAGAGTAAATGAATTTCGTCCGTCCAATTACTATCAACCTAGACGAATGCATAATCCTAATGTTGTATGTCATTATTGCAATCGAATTGGACATATTGCTCCTGCTTGTTTCACTAGACAGACACTTAAATGTATGTCAAGCACAATAGCATGTTACACCTAACTCTCAAGGACCCAAAACAGCTTGGGTACCAAAGACTCATTAATTTGTATTGTAGGTATGTTTGAAGGGATCAAGTGTACTTTGGTACCTTGATAGTGGATGCTCCAAACACATGACGGGAGACGAATCCAAGTTCCTTCAACTAGAACATAAGGAAGGGGGAAGCGTTATTTTTGGTCGATAAGGATGAACTTTCTTCCATTAAGCATATATTGTTAGTTAAAAGGTTTAAAACATAATCTCTTGAGCATAAGTTAATTATGTGACAAGGGAAATCTTGTTTTATTTGATTCGGATGAATTCTTAGTTTTTCGCCGTAGTGATTTTAAAATTATCCTTCGTGGTTTTAGAATGGATAACATCTATATGGTTGATCTCGCAAATTCTTCATCTGAATATGTGAATTGTCTTATGAGCAAAGAGGATGATACATGGTTATGGCATCGTAGAGTAGCTCACATCAACATGCATCTTTTAAACAAATTGGTTTCACAAAATCTAGTTATTGGTCTTCCAAATTTGAAATTTGAAATTTGAAAAAGACTCTATTTGCGACTCTTGTCAAAAAGGAAAGCAAACAAAAGCTTCTTTTAAATCGAAAAATATTGTTTCAACTACTAGACCATTGCAACTTCTTCATATGGACCTTTTTGGACCATCTCGCATTGAAAGTCTTGGTAGAAATTGTTATGCTTTTGTTATTGTTGATGATTATTCTAGATTTACTTGGACTCTATTTCTTGCTCATAAAAGTGAAGCTTTTCATAATTTTAAATATTTTCTTAAACGTGTTCAAAACGAAAAGGACACAACCGTCACTTCAATAAGAAGTGATCATGGGGGAGAGTTTGATCACAATCTCTTTGCGGACTTTTGTGACGAACTCGGTATTGAGCACACCTACTCTGCTCCACGTACACCACAACAAAATGGGGTTGTGGAAAGGAAAAATAGGTGTCTCGAAGAGATGGCTAGAACCATGCTCGATGAGGCTAAGATTCCCAAACATTTATGGGCGGATGCCGTGAGTACCGCATGCTACGTTCTAAATAGAGTAGTCATAAGGCCAATACTCATGAAAACCCCCTATGAACTCTATAAGGGAAGGAAACCAAATATCTCCCATTTTAGAGTATTCGGTTGCAAATGCTTTATTCATAACAATGGAAAAGATCAATTGGGAAAATTTGATGCCAAATCCGATGAAGGAATTTTTATTGGTTATTCTTCACGTAGCAAAGCATATAGAGTATTCAATAATAGAACCGGAACTGTGGAGGAATCCCCTCATATTGTATTTTCCGAAAATAATGCTCGCTTGGTGAGAAAGGATTCTGGTTTTGATCTTGTAGGTATTTTAAACTCACTAAGTCCTCAAGACAAAGTACAAGAGGAAACTCCGAAGGAAACTCAAGATGAAATCTTGGATCAATTATCGGAGGAAGCGCCACAATTGGAAAAAGAAACAATGTTGGAAACACGTTCTCAAGGCATTATACTAAACGTGTGTTCATATTTGTAGGTTTTGATGAATGACAAACAATGTGCAAATTGACATATGACGAGATCCAAGCACAAGCGCAAAATTGATATATAACGAGATTCAAGCACAAGACAAAGATCGAGATTAAGTCTTATATGAGTCGGTATTTAATTGTGATCTTGATCCGACAACTTAAACTCAAGACTTGGCTTCTCTCGTAAATATATTTTTAACAAATCATGCATATTTAATTTAGAGAAAAATGATTTTAAATAATGCATATTTACCTTAGTCAAAATGATTTTCAAACATGCCTCTAAAATCTGGACTAAGATAATCGATTATGTACTTATGATAATCGATTACGTTTAAGTCAGCTGCTTGACAATCGATTGTGAACATATGACAATCGATTGTGTTAAGGCAGTGAGCATCAGATTTTTCAAATCTGCATGACAATCGATTGTGAACCTTATGAAAATCGATTGTGATGAGGCAGTGTCAATCAAAGTTTTTCAAAGCTCAAAATAATCGATTGTGAAGCTAATGACAATCGATTGTGAAGAGACAGTGTCCACCAGATTTTTCAAAGTCACAAAATGATCGATTGTGAACTTATGACAATCGATTGTGTTGAGGCAGTGTCTTCTAGACTTTTTCAAAGTTATTAAATAATCGATTGTGAACCTATAACAATCGATTGTCAAGAGGCAATGTCTAAATTGATTTTTCAAGACTGATATATAATCGATTGTTAACTTAGTATAATCGATTGTATAACTGACCGTTGCCAAAATATTTTCAAATACCTTCAGGTAATCGATTATTGATTTCCTATAATCGATTGGTTTAATTAAAATCTGGAAATGATTTTTTGAACGTTGCTGAGTAATCGATTATTGATTTCTTATAATCGATTGTTTTAATTAAAATCTGGAAAGGATTTTTTGAACGTTGCTGAGTAATCGATTGTAGATTTCTGACAATCGATTGTTTTACGTAAAATCTGGAAATGATTTTTTGAACATTGCCAGTAATCGATTATTGATCTTAGATAATCGATTGTTAAGCGTAAAATCTGGGATTGATTTTTGGAAGAACTGGCAAACAATCGATTGTGGTAATTTGACAATCGATTGTCACAGAGTAAAATCAGCAACTCTTAATTGGCAATTAGGCAACGGTAATACAAAGTATTTCAGCTATAAATTTAGCTTCAATTCAGTCTTTTATGTACAACAACACACAACAACTGATCATACAATGTCTAAAGCTTGCATACTTTATTGCTTATCATTCTATATTCATTACATAAGCTTTTGAGAGCCAAATTCTTGTCAAAAGTTGTTGCGATCTTGAGCGTCTTCTTTTTACTCATATCTACTCTTAAAGGAGTGTCTTGTTTGAGTGCTAAGTGTTTTTGTACACTTGAAGGGAAGTGTTAGTCGCTTGTGTTGTAGAAGGAACTTGTGTTTCCTTGGTTGAAGTCTTGGAGTGTTGTATCTCCGAGCAAAGGTTGTTGAGGCTTGTGTCCTCAAGTTGTAACGGTTTGTTGAGCACCCATAAGCTTAACAAGTTAGTGGAAATCTCGAGAGAGTCTCTCGGGGACTGGACTAGCCACGGGTTGTGGTGAACCAGGATATATCGGTGCGTTTGTTCTAATTTATTTACTTATCACACTTATTTATTTCCTGCAATTTTTAAATTCCGCAAGTTTACGCTAATTTTATTATAACGCTATTCACCCCCCCCCCCCTTCTAGCGTTAATCATATTATCTAACAATTGGTATCAGAGCCCAACTCTCTGAAGACTTAACCGTTTGAGAGAAACATCCATGGCTTCCACTTGTGATTCTTTTGCAGGAATAGGTGAAGGACAATGCTCCACCCGACCACCGCTATTCGATGGTACAAATTATACATACTGGAAGGAGAGGATGACAATATTTGTACAATCAAATAGTTTTCATCTTTGGAAGGTCATAATGAATGGAGAACAAATTCCAACCAAGAAGGTTGAAAATGAATGGGTCCCAAACTCCGAAGATGAATACGATGCGGATGATATCCGAAAGGTGCAAAATAATGCTAAAGCTATTAACTTATTATATTGTGCTGTAAATGCTGATGATTACAGGAAGATATCTTGTTGCACAACGGCGAAGCAAATGTGGGACAAGCTGGAAATTACGTACGAAGGTACGGACCAGGTAAGGGAAGCCAAAATTGATTTCCTAACCCATGAATATGAATTGTTTCACATGAAGGAAGGCGAAAAGGTCGATGAGATGTTTGAACGATTTTCAAAAATCGTAAATGATTTACATGCTCTTAAGAAGACCTTCACGGATAAGGAACTTGTCCGAAAAATTCTCCGAAGTCTCACTCTGGAATGGCGATCCAAGGCCGACGTGATTCAAGAATCCATTGGCATTTCAAATGTCACCATTGACGCATTAAGAGGTAATCTTAAAACTTATGAATCTACTATACTTAACCCTCTTGTTGATGATCAAAGGAAGCAAAGAATCGCTCTCAAGGCAAGCACAAGCCAACCTCAAAATGATGAGGACGGAGACAACGAGTTCGGACTCGTTATCAAGAGATTTCAAAAGTTCATGCGAAAAGAGTATGAACGGAAGGGCAAAAAGCAAGGAGATCAAATAAAGTGCTATGAGTGCGGAGAAATCGGGCACATTAAATCAAATTGCCCAAATGCTAAAAAGGAGAAGAAACCCTTCAAGAAGCAACGAGCATACATATCTTGGGGAGGAGACTCCGGTGACGAGTCAAGTGAGGAAGAAAAAGACGAAGCCGCAAATCTTTGTCTTATGGCACAAGAAGACAACAAAGAAGAGATATGTCAAATTTCTTCCAAAAATTTCTTTTCCCTTGAAGAAATGCAAAATGCTTTTGATGAGTTATATAGCGAATTTATTAAAGCTTCAAAAACTGCTAAAATTATAAAAGAAAATGCTTCTTTAAAAGAAAAAGATTTTCAAAAACAACTCTCTTTTAAAGAAAAGGAATTGGAAAAACTGATTTTAGGAAATGAGAAGTTGAAAGAGGAAAACAAATTTTTTGGCAAAAGAAGCACCGACAAGCCCGAGAGTTCTAGAAATTGCACTTCTTGCATGCATCTCAAAAATGAAGTAGAAAGGCTTAAAGGCACCTTAGATAAGTTTAACTCTTCTCATAAAAATTTGAATGAACTGCTTGTTAATTTGAAGTCGACCAAGCATGGCATAGGTTTTAGAAACGAGCCTAAAGAGAAAGTTGAAGCCAACCCCCAACCACCTAAGCTCAACCTAGGATAAATAAAACAAATGCTCATCCTAGATACAACAAACCTAGAAATGGTTTTCATCAATCGCAACCTAGAAATAATCATGCTAGAAATAATGCACATTCTAGGCCAAACACTAGAAGGAATGTTGAACCTTTTAGGACACCTAGAAAGGACTTCCAACCTAGAAACAACTATTCTAGAAATGATGCATATCCTAGAACAAATGGTAGGAGAAATGATTTTCATGATTTGCGCAATAGTTATATTGTCAAGAATAGAGTAAATGAATTTCGTCCGTGCAATTACTATCAACCTAGAAGGATGCATAATCCTAACGTGACTTGTCATTATTGTAGACGAATTGGACATATTGCTCCTGCTTGTTTTACTCGACATAGACATAACACTCAATCACATCACTATGATTTGCCTAACCCCCAAGGACCCAAAATGGCATGGGTACCTAAAACTCATTAATCTGTTTTGTAGGTATGTTTGAAGGGATCAAGTGTACTATGGTACCTTGATAGTGGATGCTCCAAGCACATGACGGGAGACGAATCCAAATTCCATCAACTAGAACACAAGGAAGGGGGAAGTGTTATTTTTGGTGATAACAACAAAGGAAAGATTATCGGCATCGGATCGGTCGGTAAGGATGAAATTTCTTCCATTAAGCATATATTACTTGTGAAAGGTTTAAAACATAATCTCTTGAGCATAAGTCAATTATGTGACAAGGGAAATCTTGTTTTATTTGATTCGGATGAATGCTTAGTTTTTAGACGTAGCGATTTTAAAATTATCCTTCGTGGTTTTAGAATGGATAACATTTATATGGTTGATCTTGCAAATTCTTCACCCGAATATGTGAATTGTTTAATGAGCAAAGAGGATGATTCTTGGTTATGGCATCGTAGAGTAGCACACATCAACATGCATCTTTTGAACAAATTGGTTTCACAAAATTTAGTTGTTGGTCTTCCAAATTTGAAATTTGAAAATGACTCTATTTGTGATTCTTGTCTAAAAGGGAAGCAAACAAAAGCATCTTTTAAATCGAAAAATATTGTTTCAACTACTAGACCATTGCAATTGCTTCACATGGATTGTTTGGACCATCTCGCATTGAAAGTCTTGGTAGAAATCGTTATGCTTTTGTTATAGTTGATGATTATTCCAAATTTACTTGGACTCTATTTCTTGCCCATAAAAGTGATGCTTTTCAGAACTTTAAATATTTTCTTAAACGTGTTCAAAACGAAAAGGAAACAACCGTCACTTCAATTAGAAGTGATCATGGGGGAGAGTTTGATCACAATCTCTTTGCGGACTTTTGTGACGAACTCGGTATCGAGCATACCTTTTCCGCTCCACGAACACCACAACAAAATGGGGCGGTAGAAAGGAAAAATAGGTGTCTCGAAGAGATGGCTAGAACCATGCTCGAAGAGGCTAAGATTCCCAAACATTTTTGGGCGGATGCCGTGAGTACCGCATGCTACGTTTTAAATAGAGTAGTCATAAGGCCAATACTCATGAAAACCCCTTATGAACTCTACAAGGGAAGGAAACCAAATATCTCCCATTTTAGAGTATTCGGTTGTAAATGTTTTATTCATAACATTGGAAAAGATCAATTGGGAAAATTTGATGCCAAATCCGATGAGGGAATTTTTATTGGGTATTCTTCACGTAGCAAAGCATATAGGGTATTTAATAATAGAACCCAAACTGTGGAGGAATCCCCTCATATTGTGTTTTCCGAAAATAATGCTCGCTTGGCGAGAAAGGATTCTTGTTCTGATCTTGCAGGTATTTTAAATAGTTTAAAAGACAAAGTACAAGAGGAAACTCTTAAGGAAATTCAAGATGAAATCTTGGAACAATCAACGGAGGATACGCCACAATTGGAGAAAGAAACGAAAATGCCTAACGAGTGGAGGACAATCAAAAATCACCCTCTCGAACAGGTAATTGGCGACGTCGGAGAAAAGGTAAGTACCCGAAACTCTCTTAAGAACACCTTAGGACACACTTCTTAAGAGATCACGTTCTCATGGCATTATTTCGTTACAAATTACTAACTTGAGCGTCGGAGATGTCTAATTCTCTTTTGCAGGTATCGCCCTAAAAGCAGAGGGAATTATAAAGAAATGGCATAGAACAATCGATCGTTACAGCAAATAATCGATTATTTTACTGTGCGGACAATCGATTAGCAAGTATCACTAATCGATTATTTATGTTTAATGCTTATTATGCATTTGTGTTTAATAATCGATTTTTTAACTGTATAATCGATTACCGTCTCAGCCATTCAGTACTGCTTTCCTAAAACAATCGATTGTTTCATAAATATAATTGATTATTTTTCGAGTCAGAAAATCACCGTGCTCACTGTATCACAACAATCGATTATCATAATTCAACAATCGATTATTTTTTGTCAGTAATTAAAATATTTGTTACCATTTGGGTCCTGCAATCGATTTTGCGTCAGTTCCGAGTTCAAATCAAAATCTGCTCAACAATCGATTATTTCGTTTCAACAATCGATTGTCCAACGGTCAGTACAATTTATTTTTACCGTTTCTGACTGTTTTGGCTCATAAATTTCTGCAGATTTCCATCATAAATGAAATGCCATTCTTCCCATTATAAATAGGCATCATAAGTCTTCAATTTTATTCACTCAAGCATCAATCTTTGCTCCCAAACCTTCAAAAATCTTCCAAGTTTCTTACAAAGTTCACTACTGCTTTTTGAAAATGTCGGGCAGACACTCTAAACGTTCCCGTTCATGTAGACAAGGTGCATCTTCTTCTGCTCCTCCACCTCCAAATTTCCCTTATCAAGATGGGTCTATTTTACAATTCAATACTGAAACCGAGCTTACTAGATTTTTGACAAAATTCGAAAAGCGTGAAATTCTTCCTCCTCGCTTTTCAACAAGCAAGTATCTTGAATCATATGCCCCCGCTGCAAACATGCTTAAGGAATGTCTACTTCTTGACTTCTTATATCTTACCTATCCTTATATTAATCCTCCATTGATTCAAGCGTTTTGCTCAAACCTTCATGAGGATGACGATGGTGAGCTTGTGTCAAATATTAATGGTGTTCAAATTCTTTTGACCAATGAAAACTTGCATACCATTGCCCATCTTCCTCGAAATGGCGAAAATATTACTCGCTACATTAGAGAGGCCGGCGCCTTATTTGATGAGAAAAATCTCCTAAACCAAATAGGACTTGGAGCTTATGATCCAAATCTATCTACTCGACGTCCTACCATTAGGGAATGCTCCCCGAATATCGTTTGATTTTCTATTTCATCACCCGAGTCCTCAAGCCTCGGAAGCATAATCATACCACTCTTTCCCAAGAGGACGCTAAGCTCATGCATGCCATTATAACCAGAGCTCACATCAATTGGTGTAAGTTCGTCAAAATTCACATGCGTGATGCCATCGGAGATGATAGACCTCTTCCCTATGCCCTCCTTATTTTGAATTTTCTTGAAGCTTCCGGGTTCAACACTTCCATTGGTCCTCTCAAAAAGAGCACCAAGAAGTGGGAAATTTCCGAATCCTCCTTTCCCCATGACGGCGATCATGTAGCTCCTGCTCCTCCTCCAACTCGTCGATCGCGTCAGCCTCAAGAACCTACTCTTCAATCCATTTCCGACCAAATTGCTTCATTGACCACCTCTGTCGGTCAATTGACACATGAGATCCATGGATATTTTGACCATGTTCATTATCCATATGCCGGTCTTGTTCCCTATGAAGCAGTGCCGGATGATGAGGCGGGAAATGATGATGAATAATCTCTTTATTTGTTTTTCTATTTTATTGTTCTATGTTTTTATTGTTCCCGTTATGTAACCGTTTTTTTTAATAAATAAACAAGTTTTTTTTACTATTCTATTTTTTTTTTTTTTTTGCTAATGGCAAAAGGGGGAAGATAACGGGTATGCACTCTCAATACGTATCGGCATAAATTGAGGGAGAATTTATATATTGAGGGGGAACAAATTGCATATCTATATACTTGTTGCATATCCTTACTTGTCTTGAATCGTCATTATGAATTGCCTAATATGCATATCCCACTTAAAGTTTTCCATTATCAAAAAGGGGGAAATTGTTGGAAACACGTTCTCAAGGCAATATACTAAACGTGTGTTCATATTTGTAGGTTTTGATGAATGACAAACTATGCGCAAATTGACATATGACGAGGTCCAAGCACAAGCGCAAAATTGATATATAACGAGATTCAAGAACAAGACAGAGATCGAGATTAAGTCTTATATGAGTCGGTATTTAATTGTGATCTTGATCCGACAACTTAAACTCAAGACTTGGCTTCTCTCGTAAAAATATTTTAAACAAATCATGCATATTTAATTTAGAGCAAAATGATTTTAAATAATGCATATTTACCTTAGTCAAAATGATTTCGAAACATGCCTCTAAAATCTGGACTAAGATAATCGATTATGTACTTATGATAATCGATTATGTTTAAGTCAGCTGCTTGACAATCGATTGTGAACTTATGACAATCGATTGTGTTAAGGCGGTGAGCATCAGATTTTTCAAATCTGCATGACAATCGATTGTGAACCATATGACAATCGATTGTGATGAGGCAGTGTCCATCAAAGTTTTTCAAAGCTCAAAATAATCGATTGTGAAGCTAATGACAATCGATTGTGAAGAGACAGTGTCCACCAGATTTTTCAAAGTCACAAAATAATCGATTGTGAACTTATGACAATCGATTGTGTTGAGGCAGTGTCTTCCATACTTTTTCAGTGTTATTAAATAATCGATTGTGAACCTATAACAATCGATTGTCAAGAGGCAGTGTCTAAATTGATTTTTCAAGACTGATATATAATCGATTGTTAACTTAGTATAATCGACTGTATAACTGACCGTTGCCAAAATGTTTTCAAATACCGTCAGGTAATAGATTATTGATTTTCTTATAATCGATTGTTTTAATTAAAATCTGGAAAGGATTTTTTGAACGTTGCTGAGTAATCGATTGTAGATTTCTGACAATCGATTGTTTTACGTAAAATCTGGAAATGATTTTTTGAACATTGCCAGTAATCGATTATTGATCTTAGATAATCGATTGTTAAGCGTAAAATCTGGGATTGATTTTTGGAAGAACTGGCAAACAATCGATTGTGGTAATTTGACAATCGATTGTCACAGAGTAAAATCAGCAACTCTTAATTGGCAATTAGGCAACGGTAATACAAAGTATTTCAGCTATAAATTTAGCTTCAATTCAGTCTTTTAAGTACAACAACACACAACAACTGATCATACAATGTCTAAAGCTTGCATACTTTATTGCTTATCATTCTATATTCATTACATAAGCTTTTGAGAGCCAAATTCTTGTCAAAAGTTGTTGCGATCTTGAGCGTCTTCTTTTTACTCATATCTACTCTTAAAGGAGTGTCTTGTTTGAGTGCTAAGTGTTTTTGTACACTTGAAGGGAAGTGTTAGTCGCTTGTGTTGTAGAAGGAACTTGTGTTTCCTTGGTTGAAGTCTTGGAGTGTTGTATCTCCGAGCAAAGGTTGTTGAGGCTTGTGTCCTCAAGTTGTAACGGTTTGTTGAGCACCCATAAGCTTAACAAGTTAGTGGAAATCTCGAGAGAGTCTCTCGGGGACTGGACTAGCCACGGGTTGTGGTGAACCAGGATATATCGGTGCGTTTGTTCTAATTTATTTACTTATCACACTTATTTATTTCCTGCAATTTTTAAATTCCGCAAGTTTACGCTAATTTTATTATAACGCTATTCACCCCCCCCCCCTTCTAGCGTAAATCATATTATCTAACAATTGGTATCAGAGCCCAACTCTCTGAAGACTTAACCGTTTGAGAGAAACATCCATGGCTTCCACTTGTGATTCTTTTGCAGGAATAGGTGAAGGACAATGCTCCACCCGACCACCGCTATTCGATGGTACAAATTATACATACTGGAAGGAGAGGATGAGAATATTTGTACAATCAAATAGTTTTCATCTTTGGAAGGTCATAATGAATGGAGAACAAATTCCAACCAAGAAGGTTGAAAATGAATGGGTCCCAAACTCCGAAGATGAATACGATGCGGATGATAATCGATTGTGAACCTTATGAAAATCGATTGTGATGAGGCAGTGTCCATCAAAGTTTTTCAAAGCTCAAAATAATCGATTGTGAAGCTAATGACAATCGATTGTGAAGAGACAGTGTCCACCAGATTTTTCAAAGTCACAAAATGATCGATTGTGAACTTATGACAATCGATTGTGTTGAGGCAGTGTCTTCTAGACTTTTTCAAAGTTATTAAATAATCGATTGTGAACCTATAACAATCGATTGTCAAGAGGCAATGTCTAAATTGATTTTTCAAGACTGATATATAATCGATTGTTAACTTAGTATAATCGATTGTATAACTGACCGTTGCCAAAATATTTTCAAATACCTTCAGGTAATCGATTATTGATTTCCTATAATCGATTGGTTTAATTAAAATCTGGAAAGGATTTTTTGAACGTTGCTGAGTAATCGATTATTGATTTCTTATAATCGATTGTTTTAATTAAAATCTGGAAAGGATTTTTTGAACTTTGCTGAGTAATCGATTGTAGATTTCTGACAATCGATTGTTTTACGTAAAATCTGGAAATGATTTTTTGAACATTGCCAGTAATCGATTATTGATCTTAGATAATCGATTGTTAAGCGTAAAATCTGGGATTGATTTTTGGAAGAACTGGCAAACAATCGATTGTGGTAATTTGACAATCGATTGTCACAGAGTAAAATCAGCAACTCTTAATTGGCAATTAGGCAACGGTAATAAAAAGTTTTTCAGCTATAAATACAGCTTCAATTCAGTCTTTTAAGTACAACAACACACAACAACTGATCATACAATTGCTAAAGCTTGCATACTTTATTGCTTATCATTGTATATTCATTACATATGCTTTTGAGAGCCAAATTCTTGTCAAAAGTTGTTGCGATCTTGAGCGTATTCTTTTTACTCATATCTACTCTTAAAGGAGTGTCTTGTTTGAGTGCTAAGTGTTTTTGTACACTTGAAGGGAAGTGTTAGTCGCTTGTGTTGTAAGAAGGAACTTGTGTTTTCTTGGTTGAAGTCTTGGAGTGTTGTATCTCCGAGCAAAGGTTGTTGAGGCTTGTGTCCTCAAGTTGTAACGGTTTGTTGAGCACCCGTAAGCTTAACAAGTTAGTGGAAATCTCGAGAGAGTCTCTCGGGGACTGGACTAGCCACGGGTTGTGGTGAACCAGGTTATATCGGTGCGTTTGTTCTAATTTATTTACTTATCGCACTTATTTATTTCCTGCAATTTTTAAATTCCGCAAGTTTACGCTAATTTTATTATAACGCTATTCACCCCCTCCTCTAGCGTTAAGCGTATTATCTAACAAATGAAACTACCTAACGCATGGAGGACAATCAAAGACCATCCTCTCAAACAGGTAATTGGCAACATTGAACAACAGGTATGTACCCGAAACTCTCTTATGAACACCTTAGGACATACTGCTTTCGTCTCTCAAATTGAACCCACAACCATCTCCGAAGCAATTGGGGATGAATTTTGGACCTTGGCAATGCAAGAGGAGCTTAACCAATTCAAACGGAATGACGTTTGAGATTTGGTGCCAAGACCCGAAAATCATACCATAATTGGTACGAAATGGGTTTTTCGAAACAAATTAGATGAAAATGGTGTAATCACTAGAAACAAAGCTAGGCTTGTAGCAAAAGGCTATAATCAAGAAGCGGGTATTGACTATGAAGAAACATATGCCCCCGTAGCAAGGTTAGAAGCTATTCGTTTATTGCTTGTTTTTGCCTCTTCTATGAATTTCAATATATATCAAATGGATGTAAAAAGTGCTTTTTTAAATGGTTTTATTCAAGAAGAAGTTTATGTTGCTCAACCCCCGGGTTTTGAAGATTTTAAATTTCCCGATCATGTTTTCAAACTCAAGAAAGCCCTTTATGGCCTTAAACAAGCTCCCCATGCTTGGTATGAAAGATTGAGCAAATTTCTTTTGGAAAATGATTTCATTAGGGGGAGAGTTGACACCACTCTTTTTACTAAGCATAGAAACAATGATATTTTATTAGTTCAAATCTATGTGGATGATATTATCTTTGGTGCTACTAACAATGCTTTGTGCAAGGAATTTTCTGATTTGATGACAAGCGAATTTGAGATGTCTATGATGGGTGAGCTAACATTCTTTTTGGGGCTGCAAGTAAAGCAAATGAAAGAAGGAACTTTCATTTGTCAAGCTAAATATTGCAAAGAATTGCTGAAACGATTTGAAATGACCGACGCGAAAGCAATGGCCATTCCCATGAGCACATCCGATCATCTAGACAAAGATGAGAAAGGTAAGGAAGTCGACACCAAAAAGTATCGAGGTATGATTGGATCTCTCCTTTATCTTAGTGCTAGTAGACCGGACATCATGTTTAGCGTGTGTTTATGCGCTCGTTATCAATCATGTTCGAAGGAGTCTCACCTTACTGCGGTGAAACGGATATTGAAGTATCTTGTTGGTACTGTAAATGTGGGTCTATGGTACCCCAAAGGTTCTTCATGCCAACTTGTTGGCTATTCCGATTCAGATTTTGCTGGATGCAAATTGGACCGCAAGAGCACTAGTGGCACTTGCCATTTGCTCGGTAGCTCTCTCGTTTCTTGGTTTAACAAGAAACAAGTAAGTGTTGCTTTGTCCACAACCGAGGTTGAATACGTAGCCGCGGGGAGTTGTTGCGCTCAAATCCTTTGGATGAAACAACAACTCTTGGACTATGGCCTAAGTCTTGATCATATCCATCTTAGATGTGATAATACTAGTGCCATATGCTTGACGAAGAACCCCGTTCTTCATTCAAAAACAAAACACATTGAAATTAGGCATCATTTTATAAGGGATCACGTTCTCAAAGGGGATGTCGAAATTGAATTTGTTGAAACCAAAGATCAATTGGCCGACATCATTACAAAACCCTTAGAGAAAGAGTCCTTCTTCCGAATTCGTAGTGAACTCGGGATTCTTGACTCCACATTGATCTAAGTCATGCACTGCATTTTCCCTTTCACATGATTTCTAACTTGAGCGTCGAAGACGTCTAACAAATTTTTGCAGGTATCGCCCTAAAGGCAGGGGGAATTATAAAGATTGATGCAGAATAATCGATTTCTCCTAAGGATAATCAATTTCTCTTTAGAATATAATCGATTATCTAGTATCAATAATCGATTATGTTGATATTTTTCGCTTTATTATGTCTTTTACTTTTTCCATTTTTGCTAATGTCAAAAGGGGGAAGAATAAGGGGCTATGCACTTAATATTTATTGGCATAAATTGAGGGGGAATTCATGTGTTGAGGGGGAACCAATTGCATATCTATATACTTGTTGCATATCTATACTTGTCTTGGATCGTCATTATGAATTATCTAATATGCATATCCCGCTTAAGGTTTGCCATTATCAAAAAGGGGGAAATTGTTGAAACACGTTCTCAAGGCACTATACTAAACGTATGTTCATATTTGTAGGTTTTGATGAATGACAAACTATGCGCAATTGACATATGACGAGGTCCAAGCACAAGCGCGAAATTAATACATAACGAGATTCAAGCACAAGACCAAGAAATAAAGTTATACATGAGTCGTTCTTTAAATTGTGATCTTGATCCGATAACTTGACTCAAGACTTGGCTTCTCTCGTAAAAACATTTTTATCAAATCATGCATATTCAATTTAAAGCAAAATGATTTTAAATCATGCATATTTATGTTAGCCAAAATGATTTTTAAACATGCCTCTAAAATCTGGACTAAGATAATCGATTATGTACTTATGATAATCGATTATGTTAAGTCAGCTGCATGACAATCGATTGTGAACTTATGACAATCGATTGTGTTAAGGCAGTGTACATCAGATTTTTCAAATCTGCATGACAATCGATTGTGTACCCTATGACAATCGATTGTGTTGAGGCAGTGTACATCAGATTTTTCAAAGCCACACAATAATCGATTGAGAACCTTTGACAATCGATTGTATTAAGGCAGTGTCCATCAGAGTTTTTCAAAGCTACAAAATAATCGATTGTGAACTTATGACAATCGATTGTGTTGAGGCAGTGTCTATTAGATTCTTCAAAGACTGATAAATAATCGATTGTTCTCATAGCATAATCGATTATGTAAATAACCGTTGCCAAAATATTTTCAAACACTGTCAGTTAATCGATTATAGATTTCTAATGATCGATTGTTTTATGTAAAATCTGAAAAAGATTTTTTGAACGTTGCCAAGTAATCGATTGTATAATTCTGACAATCGATTGTTTTAAGTAAAATCTGGAAATGATTTTTTGAACGTTGCCAGTAATCGATTTTATGGCGTAAAATCTGGGAATGATTTTTGTAACGATTAAAAAACAATCGATTGTGCCGAGTAGACAATCGATTGTCTAGCACAAAATCTGCAATTCTTAATTGGCAATTAGACAACGGTTATGCATGGTTTTGACACTATAAATACATCTTCAAATCAGTCTTACAAACACAACAACTAACAATATTATTGCTAAAGCTTTCATACTCTCTTATTCATCATTTTCTATTCATTACATAAGTTTTTGAGAGCCAAATTGTTGACGAAAGTTGTTGCGTTCTTGAGCGTATTTATTTTACTCATATCTACTCTTAAAGAGAGTCTTGTTTTGAGTGCAAAGTGTTTTTATACACTTGAAGGGAAAGTTGTTCCCTTGTATTGTAAAAAGGAACTTGTGATTCCTTTGGTTGAAGTCTTGAAGTGTTGTATCTTCGAGCAAAGGTTCTTGAGGCTTGTGTCCTCAGTTTGTAAAGGTTTGTTGAGCACCCATAAGCTTAACAGTGTTAGTGGAAATTTCGAGAGAGTCTCTCGGGGACTGGACTAGCCACGGGTTGTGGTGAACCAGGATACATCGGTGCGTTCGTTCCTATTTATTTACTTATCGCACTTATTTAATTCCTGCAATTTTTAAATTCCGCAAGTTTACGTTATTTTTTATTATAACGCTACTCACCCCCCCCCCCCTCTAGCATTAAGTGTATTTTCTAACAGCAAATACATACTTCCTGACGCAGAGCTTGTGTGGCTACTAATCGGGTCAATAACTGAATAACATATGTCATCTCCTGACCCGGCGCATCCGGCTGAGGTGCTGAATGTACAGGGTCGGGCGCTGGAGCTGGTTCCCTCCGGGGCTCTTTTGAAAAGGGTAGGGTATGTGAAGTGTGAGATGGAGCCTCACCATGATACTCTCCCTGAGCTCAGGTTACTCGTGGCTGCACTCGAATAGTAGTCTCACCAACCACGGACTTTCCCTTTTGCGCGGTCGTACTCTTTGGAGGCATCACTGAAAATATAGCATAATGTTAGGAATATGAATTCTTGTATCGCATGATTTGAGATAAAAAGAGAGGATAACGTTCTATATATCATGTAGCTTCCCATTTACTAGTGTGGTGCACAATACATCCATAAACAAGACTCTACTGGACACGGTCTGTAGACAACCCTAGGGAGAACTACTGTAATACTATTTTTGTCACATCCCAAACCGATAGGTCGCGACGAGTGCTTGAGTCCTACCTGTCAAACACCCCTAAGCATGTGTCTAAGATATGAACCTGAGTAATATCTGCTGATCTACGAAAATAACATATGAGAAGGAAACCTACCTTCAAGGAATATGTACATATACATGCAGAATGTATCATGCAAGCTGCCAAGGCTACTGTAGACAACTATACATCCAAAACTCAAAGCCGACAAGGCCACATACAACTCAACTAGACATATTGTCTACAGACTTCTAACAGAAACATAATTGTACAAAGATGGGACTGAGCTACGTCATACCCATACACACACACACACACACACACACACATATATATATACACATATATATATATATACATATATATATATATATATATATGCACAAACAAATGTAACATACCAAAATCAAAAGTATCTGCGGATCAAGTAGAGCATGCCAACTCTCGCTGATTAGGGATCCTAAGAAAGGGGACCCTCAGTTTGGCTACCTGCACTTGCGGGCATGAAACGCGGGTCCCATGAAATAGGGCGTCAAAACAAAAAATGTAGTAAATATGCAAGCCATGAAAATTAGTACATAAAAGACATAGATGAAACATGGAATAACGAAAAATATCTTTAAATCCGAATAACTTTGTAAATTCTGAAACGTTTATAATATCATGCACGTACGTATAAATGTCATTTCATGTATAGATAAGGAAGGGTGTACATAATATCATCAAGACACTGAGGTCATTCCATCATATCGTCTCGGCAACTGTGGGTTACATCATTAACATATACCAGCTGATCATGTGGTGGTGCGTATATAACACCGTAACCTTTTCCCTCATTATGTATACAGATATTTGCATATATACGCATATATAACTCCATCTTATCATGAGTCAACGCATATGTATAAATTGGTGAAATGCATGAAAAATACGTAATAATCTCAATATTCATTCGGAATAAACTTTTTCAACTGCATATTATTCTGAGGCCCATGAACAGAAGATAATAATAATTCTCATGGGTAATAAAATAAATAAACAGCCCGAGTATTTTTATGAATAGAGTAATTTATAAAAACTGTACTTTTACTAATTTTTTCGGTATAATTCGGACCATGGTAAATGAAAGAATGAATATCTTTAATATACTTGTTCCTGAAAATATTTGAACAGAATAAAGCTTCTCCTTCGTTGAAATTGAACAAAATTGACTTGAATTCTATAAAATTAGAACAAAATTCTTTCTGCTCGTCTAGATTTTGGGACGTTAGTCCCTTTTTTCCAAATCAAGGAAGCTAACTAGTGATCCGTCACGATTCTTGGAATAAATTGGACAAAATCTCCTACTAACGCATCTACTGTTTGTACTTGTAATAGAAGCGAAAATGAGACTTTGTTTTTAAAATCATAAAGAAACGTTCTTGGTTTTAAGCCTTATTTAAGACTACTTATGGATAACACTTCGCAAGTCTTATTTAAGACTTATCTTAACTTACACGTTCTTGTCTTTGTGAATAAGACTTTACAAGTTTTAGTTGAGACTCATCTTTAAGATTCTTTAAACTTAAGACTTATCTTTTGTTTTAGACATGTACACATCTATTAATGAGTCATCTTTCTTGATTAGTGGTCTTATGCCACGTTTCTTTTGGGCATAATTATTTAAGTCTTGTATGATTATTAGTTAATTAGGTATTATTTTATTTTCTGGTAATTAATTAATTACCCGTGTAATTTAAAAATTATTATAAATTATTTAAAATTTTATTTATTTTTTTAAAATACTTTATATGTACTTTATATATATTATACTACCATGGTCATATGGTACCTTACATGGTACTATTTCATAATTATTGAGTATTATCGCTCGACCCGTATTTTATTTCAAATAGGCCACTTTCAATAAAGCACATTTTCTTTAATTCAGGTACGCCTTTATCCATCATAATACTTATTTATTGCGTGTTATAAATCTCGTAAGTACATTAGCGTCAAGACGATCTCATCACCGAGCCTACGTCGGTTAGCTTAAATGAAATTTTAACTTACAAAAATGTGAGATGTCACAAATTTCATGATTATTGATTGTTGATTGCTTTACCGTATTTGCTCTACTTATGAGCTACTATATAAACTCCCTTTATTTTAACCTCTAGACACGATCACTAGTTCATCTGCACTTTTATACTCTCAAAAGCTCTCTATTCTCTTCTATTATTTGTAATTCTCACTAATCGAGCCGGTTGTAAGCCAAAACTTGTTATTTGCACCATCTCTGCTTTATATTATGTATTTTCTCCTTAACTGGTATGTCCTAAGTCAATTCACATTCCAAAACTATGTATCTTCTTTGTTGCTATAGTTCATTACTTGTTATTTCCAATTCTACTTACTATTCTGTTATCATATGCTCAATGTATAACCAACATTGCTTAGATTATACTGTCTAATTACTGTATAACTCTGCATGTTTAAGTTTGTTCGGGTAAGAGCTATAAATAATATACTGTTTAACATTCCCAATTCTTCTTTAGATAATTGCATAAATCCTATTTGTTCATTAGTATATCCAAGCTATATTGTTTTTTTACTGTCTCACCTGGCATGACCAAATTCTACTTGTTATATATGTTATTAGTATTTCTCAAGAACTTTGAATATTTCATGAAGTTCTTGTCTAGTTTATTCATCTACTTCTTGCCTACTCTACTACACTAAGATTCTATTAAGAAATCTAGCCATTTCAAATATACTCTAGTTGTATTTATTGGTCCTATCTAAGACTTATGTGTTCTCAACATGTTTTTTTAACTAATTTTTTAATTCCACAACTTCTTCAGAAATCTGTGTATTTGTTTGCTATCAGTAAGGTGTATTCTAGATGTCTCATGCCCCTTTCTCCTTGTGTAAAGTCTATTCGCCAAAGTATTTTCTGAAGCTGTTCTGGGGCTGGTTTTCTGATTTCAAGATGTTCTTCTTCATGCTTTTCCAACTACTGTTTTACTCAAACTAGTACTGGCTTTCAAAAATCTTCTCACCCTAAGGCCCTTCTCCACGCTGTTAAAATTATGCACTCCTACTTACTCTTACTTCATTAAATCCTGCCCCTCTGGTATGTGTACTGCTTGAAAATCTCTGAGGTGTCATTGAACTCTGATATATTCGGGCTGGGACTTCCACACTGTATATAAATTATTCCTTATTTGAGAAAGGTCTGGGTGTGATTACTGACCGGGATCCTTGAGGTTTTTAGGAAACTCTGGCACACCTAGACATGAAATTGGCTATGAAACTTTGAGTACTTGAGACTATTGAAGGCTTGGAAATTACGTTGGTCTTACTTCAGGTTCCTTTTAGTTTAATATATATTTATAATTATGTAATTCTTTCAATTCTTGGTTGTAATAATTAATTGTAAACGAATACTGGATTGACTAGTGAAAAAGGATGATAGTATAGGATTTCTTGGTTGAAATAAAGTCTACCTGCTCCATTTCATGTAATTAGATATCATGCCTATAGGGTGCAAAATCATTGAGGTTCAGTTTCCATTATAGCGTGATTCATATTTATCTCCTTACAGATCATGCCTATAGGATGTAAAATCAGCATTAGTAGAAATCATGCATATAGGGATTTCACTTCGATCAAATAAATTATACTTGCTTCACCGTATGTTTGATTAGAAATTATGCCTATTGGATCTAAAACCAGTTTAGTTAGACAATCAGTTTAACTCTAACTCATATTTGTAGATCCTGAATTGATTTAATTAACTAACCTACTCATCTTTTCCCCGCTACATTAATTAACATCACTAGAAATCAGGCCTATAGGATCCAAATGGCCCGTTTAAATTTTTTTACTATTTTACTGCATTCCTGATTAATGATTATATAACATACTTATATGACATCATTATTATACACCTAGGCAAGCCTTTAGGGCGACTGAACTTTTGCAAATTATAAAACTATTCCTTCTTATTCGAAAATGCTCATATTCAATAGGTTTAAAAAATCAACAGGCAAATGGATTAAGTTTTTTTATACTTTAGTCTTAAATCAGTATCATATTCTCGACTCACCTAGATATCCTTTTTTAGAGTTCCTATTAAATATTTGAACACCATTCTTTGAGACGTGCACTTACTCGTTGTGTTTGTGGAGGTAAATTGTGAGCGCTTAATTGTTCCCTCTTTAATGCAGTCCAAATTGCTTTGGTTGGCACCTAGATTTTTCTCCTTTAGGTACTGTAGGATGGTCTAGAACAACCTAAATTATATGTCCTAAATACCTCCAGGACCACAAGGAAGGGACGTCTAATGCACATATAGGATATCTGTCAAAGATGCTAGAACGCTTTACGCTATGACCAAAGGGAGAAAACTGGGTAATAAGGATATGATGACTACGCGCTAATGTCATATGTAGCCCCTCATTGAGGAGTGAATACCGGGCATTGTATGGGTACGATCGTGTAGGCGAACCAACCTAGTACTCCCTCTTTCTGAACTCTCATTGTTTAAATGAATTTTCTTTTCTACACTTTTCCCTCAAGGTTATTTCGAGCCCTTACCCTAATCTATGGTAATTCAAACTAGGTCAAGAATAAATTGTCCTAGCTGACCTAACACACCATAATTTATTAGGTGGCGACACTCCAAATACCCAAATTTCCAATAGGAAACAAGTTATGAATGTCGAAACTCAAACTTCCCCATCAATAAGGGAAAAAAGGGGGTGCGACAATAATTGTCAACTCTATATTACGCACTCAATACCTCTCGGTCATAGAGTGGTTTTCCCCAATTTTGCTTTCTCTTGCCCAAATGAGTATCAAACCAAATAGTTGATATGCGCTCTAGTCGGTTTTTTCCTTAACTAGCCTAATTTCTTGTTAGCCAATTTTTTCTAGATTAACTCTCTCTTTCTCAAGTAAAGACCAGGTAAAAAAGGCTTGAACTAATGTTTGCAAACACTAATTGTATAATTAAAGCATGAAAAAGATTAAATAGAAAAAATCCAATCATAATACGTATTATATTAATTACTCATAAGGTTTACACACTAGAGTTGGGTCACAGCCCTAGTAAATATCTAGCTACTCATAATAGAAATGGAAGAAAATAAAGAAGAAATATTTATTAAAGCCATAATGTGAAATTAAAATGATAAACTAATGTATTTTTAACCCAAATGTATCATAAATTATCCAAAGGGGTAAACCACAACGGCTACATCTCAAAAATTACAAAATTTCCGCCAAAAATGCTTCCCATCTATTTGTGGTGGCCAAAACTTTCTTAAAAAAATTCCCTTTGGGAGGTTCTATGCCCGCACAATTTCACGTACGGTACGTACTTTGCTTGACTTTGTAGGTAGAGGAATTGTGCAACTGTAGAATTTCATCTACAGCTGCACTCCAGCTTCTGCGGCCGCATAATTCCATGTGCTATCCGCTGGCTAGGCTTCAGTCTTGGTCGTTTGCAAACTCTCTGAAATTTTTGAATTATTATGAGTCCGACCATGTTTTGAGGCTACACAAATTATGTGTGGTCCGCACTTCTCTTCGATCTCTCAGCTTCAACACTAGATCTACGGCTGCAGAGAGAGTGTTGCGGACCACACTTTATTCTGCGGCCACAAGAATACTTCTACAAACGATACTTTTAGTATGTTATGCCCCTTCTTGCCTTATCAGCCAAAATACTCCTTTTCTAGTTAGATTTATTTATTAGAGTCCAAACCTCAAACATTCCCGCAATTTGCACACTTTTATTAGTTTAAGGAACATAAATCAATACTTTCGGACTAAAACAAAAGTAATAAGGTACTAATAAGTGGTAAAAATCCACACTTATCATCTCCCCCAAACTTAAGTCTTTGCTTATCCTGAATAAAATAGGTTAGTTCCCTCCTCCTCAAAATGAAAGGTTATTTCAGAGAGTCAATGGTAAGCCATTCTTACTCAGTTGGAACCAATTCTTATCTACATTACTCATGCATTATCAACAAGGAAATTAATTCACATATTATTCACATATATTTCTAATGTGACATTTGAGCTTCAATAATTAACTTTAGTCATTAAGGACTCTAGTTCTATCATTTAGATCATGGGGGACTAAAAATTCTTCCTCCTCTACCTTCCATTTCCCAAGCTCACATCGAAAGTTAGCACTCAATCTTAAGATCAATGAAAGGTTCACTTTTCTCTCACAAAAGAATGTCATAGATATGGCTTTAAGTATCTTAGGCTTACCCCTTATTTAGATCACCACTAATGTAAGCTTACTCTATTCAAAATTAAGTAGGATTTCTTTTGGGTGGTAATAAAGGCATTTGGATTGGAGTAGGATTCCATATGGGTAAGTGGTTACAACTTTCCTTAAGCACTCCAAATTTTCATTTCTTGGCTCACATTTACCAATTCTTTGAGGCATTTGCTTTTTCTTCGGGCTGGAGAGACTTCATATCACTCTTCTTGCTCATTTCATTGTTTTTCGCCATTGATGTTCATATTAGAAATAATTACCTCTTTTTGATTCCATCAACCCTTCATTTTATTTTCATTCTTACATTTACCTTTTGTTCTTTTTCTTTTCTTACCTTCTTTTTTCATAGATATCGCTTTTTTATCTTTTTGGTGCTGTGATACTTATTTCATATTCCTCAACTCTCCTCCAAACTTATGCTTTAAGCCACTTATTTTACAAGAATTTTAAGGAAGGTCTGGGTGCCAAGAAAAGGATCATAATAAAATATGTAAATGCTTATATCATGGTTATCAAATAAGACATGCTATGGGCTCAAAGGGAGTTTACTAGGAATAACAACATTTGTTGGAAAACGACAGCTCAAACAGAACAAGGAAAGCCAACAATCATTTCCAAAACCAAGAAAAACATAGATGTTTTCCTTGAAGCACATTCAAGGCAAGTTTTAGACCATTTGCACGAGTACTTGGACTAGAAACGAATCACCTCGCCCCTCATGCAACAAGATCATAAAAGAGGATAGAGTCGAGAACCTACAAAAACCACAATCAAGTTAAAGATTACTATGGTACAATAAACCACTTGACGATTACCAAAGTCAAGTCAAGAGTCTTAAAGTCACTAACTAAATTTATTTTTCTTTCAAAAATCTTGTTTCAAATCATAAGAACGTAGCTAACTGTGTTGGTAGCAAATGAAACATGAATAAATCATTTTTCGAGACTTGCTTGATTAGGCCTTTTATTCAGTACTATTACTATTATTATTACCTAAAAACAAAAACAGACTCATTCTCTTAAGAAGGTTATTACGCCATGCATCACCGAGAAAAGTCACCCGGTTCACACAAAATGACCTTTGAAAAAAATCATGAAATTAAGAAAACCAAAGGCTTATTATCCATACTACTATGCGAAACATAAAAATAAAGTACTAACAAAAAAGAAGTTTCTAACACAATAAAACTAAAGGGGAAAGTTAAAGAAGCTAATGAACAATAATAACTGAAGATAGATAAACTAAAAATAAGAACAGAAAACATAATCATCCAATTATTAAAGTCCGAATATATCCAAATGTATTAATCAAATAGACTCCACCCCCGAATAAAATAATCATTATCTCAATGGTTAAGAAAATAAGAGTAAAAAGAGAGAGGGAGGGGAAAAACTCCTTACGCGTTCTTGGACATCCCAGTGTCCCAAACAGTATCATCTCTTGTTGGTTTTCACTCCTCCATCTCCCTGTTGTGACCTTCTCTTGATAGTTTTGGTCTAGCTAAATCGAAAGGTACTAGTGCCTCGACCATTAGAAGAATCATCTATGCCTGTTGTAGTTTCACCGCGGCCGCGCGATTGAATTATTGTCTGTATTAAAGAAAAGAGGATTGTTAGATGAAAGTAACCATTCAACACATTGACGACTTATATAGGAAGGGGAGAACATTGTGGACATAGTGGGGTTAAAATCAAAACATCATGCTACATGATTTTGGAACTATACTCCGCATTTTTTTTTGTGCGACTGCATACAAGAAGTACGGACCGCATAATTACAAGTGTGATTGTGCTTCTAACAAGCAAACATCAGAGGCTTAGAAGCCTTTCTCTAAAGACAGTGCGGAGGTTGTTTTGCAGCCAGAAAATATATCTATGATGCACACATTTATCAGTGTTATCTGCACATATGGTTCTCAACAAGTAGACCTCTAATGGACTTACATGTGACCTCTCTCAAATTTCTACGTTTTGCATATTTAAAGTGTGGCCGCTGATGACAACCAAATTCACGCCACTGATTGCGATTGTGAAGCGATCAAAATAATAATAATTACCTAACGTGAGTCAGGGCCAATTCCTCGAAGAACTTATATTAGATTCAGTATATATCTAGACTAAGTGTATGATGTGCCCAAAATGCACTTCTACGTGTTTGGTTGTTCCTTTTTACTTCGAATTTTTATACTAATGTTTGTAAATGAAAAGCTAGATAGTGATATTTTTGTTGGTGTTGTTTTTCATGTTTATAAAGGATCTAGAGTCATGATTTCAATATGGGTGGTCACCTAACGCATTGTGCGCTTTAAGACAAGTTTGATTGGTCGGGGTGTAATGTAGCAATCACACGCAAGTTCCCACTCAATACCTATCGGCAGTTAGAGTGGTTTCCCACAATTTTCTCTTTCTCAAGTCCAAATGGGTAACACAAAAAATAAGTGATAGATGCTCAAGTTGTGTCGTACTATTTGTAGATTCAACCCTTTAATTGGGGCAATCAATTTCTTGAGTTCCCCCAATTCCTTGTTAGCCAAGTTTTTTTAGACATAGTTTCTTTTTCTCAAGTAGAGACTAAGTAATTCAGGTTTGAATCAATGTTTCCAACCATTAATTCTTAAATTCAACAAAGAACTAGGCTGAATATCACTCACCCAATCACAAACAAGCCCTAAATCAAGCACACATTAGGTACCCACCCTAGGGTTGGGCCATAACCCTAGCTAAGAATTTAGCTACTCATAGAGAAAACTGAAGAAGCTAAAGAAAAAAATAGGATTATACTCATAATAAATTTTAAACGGAAGAAAATCCAATGTTAAAATGATAAACCGTTACAAAGTTACCCAACACAGTAAAGGAAAAACGGCTATCTATTTTTTTGTGTTTGAACTTAACCTAATTTTGCTAAAAAACACAATTGACACACAGCTGAATTTATTAGATAATATTGCCTTTACAGAGGTTCTACGGCAGCAAAATTCTTTGTGCGGCCTACACTTTGATGTTGGACTGATAGGATGGACCTTTGCGACGACACAATTATTGGTTGCAGCCGCATTACTTCATATTATGTAGACCGTACATTTCAGAGTGTAGCCGCGCTCTTCAGCTTGAGCTTTGAGATGAGAGATTTCTGTGGACTGCATATTTCTGACTGCAGCCGCACAATAATGGTGCAGTCCGCACTTCTCAAGGACCAAAATCCCATTTCTTTTAACCTCATCTTTTGTGGTCGCCAAACTTTGCAAAGGGAATCTGTCACAGGTTCCTTTATGGTGTGCGGCCTCACACAATATTGTGTGGTCCGTACTTTTCTCTCTTTTTTTGTTTTAGTCCTTGTCCAAAATTACTCCTTCTTGAGTTTATTTTCACCTATTTTGCTCATTTTTTCTAATAATCTAGCAAGTCAGCACATTTTATCGGTTCTCGGGAATACCTTTAAGAATTTTTCGGCTAAACAAAAGTGAATGGTGCAAATTAGTGGTCAATATCCCTACTTATTAAGTCCCTCAAACTTAAGCTTTTGCTTGTCCTTAAGTAAATAAAGTAATTCCCACCTCCACACGGACAAAGCTACTTCTGATGGCCTAAGGTGAATCAAGCACACATCAATTGGGACCAACAATTGCCCAAAATATTTATGAATTATCGACAAGGCAGTGATTTGACTTTCAAGTACAATAGTTCAAATGTGACACTAGAGTATGAAGATTTGACTTTATTCATCAAGGAAGCTCACGCTTTCATGTAGGTCATTTTGTATCCTAAACTCCAACTCCTCTTATCTTCTTAGCATATCTCACTTAAGAATGTAGTCAATTTAAGGATTTGTGAAAATTCGCTCATCTCTCCCTAAAGAACGTCACAAGTACGGTTCTAAGTACCCTATTCCTGCCCCTCATTTAAATCACCAGTAATGCAAGTCCACTCGGCTTGAAATCATGAAGGGCCATTTAAAAATGTAATGAAGGCTTATTAGAAATTGTTAGGTAATGTTGGAATAGGAATGGGTTCATCTTTTCTTAAGCACTCCATTTTTCTCTTTCTAGCTCATGTTTTGCCAACTTTTTGTGTCATTATCTTTCTTCATTGGGAGAACTAGAGAGACTTAACATCACTCATTCTCTTTCATGATGGCCATTTAATCCTTCGTTGTTTTCTCCATCCTTTTCCTCATTTAATTTGTTTAAATTCCTTCAACTCTTCACTCTATTCACATTCGTTTTGTGTTTTTCTTTTGATCTTTCTTTATTTTTCTTATCCCATCCTTTTCTTCATTTCTTTTCTTTTTGGTGATTTCTTACAACTTTCAACCTTCTTCTTTCTCCCCCAAACTTATGTTTTAGTCAAGTACTTCTCAAGAGCAATAAGGAAAGCTAGGGTTCCAAGAGAGGGTCACTACAAAACGGGTAGGGCTTGTAACGTGGCTATCAAATGAGAAAGGTCTTAGGGTAAAATGGATTGACTTGGGATAAAAACGTTGGTACGACATGAAAATTTTCAAGTGGATCAAGGAGAGCCTACAATAACTTCTCAAGCCAAGCAAAACTTAGAATTTCTCCTAGAAACACATTCATGGCAAATTCTAGACCATTCGCAGGGTTACTTGGACTTACAACAAAAATCTTGCTTCTCACACAATGGGATTGTTAAAGAGGATAGATTCGAGGCCCCACAACAACCCTATTCAAGATTGAAAATTACTAATGGTTCAACTAAACCACTCAATCGTTGCTCAAGTCAACACAAGAGTCTAAAGGTCAATATTTAAAGCTATTTCTTTCCAAGAATTTGTTTTTAACCATAAGGCCATAGTTGAATGTGTTGGGACGGAGTAAAGCATGCTTGACCCATTTTATTCATTAATACTACTATTTTTTTTACCTAAACATATAAAAAGGAATCAATCCCGTAAGAACTTTGTCACGCCATCCATCATTGGAAAGAGCAACACGATTCACACAGAACTCACCTTTGCAAAGAACCGTGGCATTATGAAAACCAATTGCTTATTGCTCACTAAGGCATAAAAAAAGTTACCAAATCAAATAGAAGCTATACTACTAAGAAAACAAACTATAGAAGCTATGAAATAAACTTTCAAAAGTAAGACACATGAATATACAAACCGAGGGGAATAGAATATATACATCAAAAGAGAGGGAAGAATATATACATAATGAAAGAGAGAATAAAGAAAAAATAATAAATAATAAATAAAAAGTATTAAAGTTATTATAGGCCAATGTCATATCAATTCAACCAAAATTGACCACCCACTGTAAGAATAAGAATTGTCCTCAATGCTTAACAAAAATCAAAATAAGGAAATGTAAGAAGTTAAGAGAACTCCCTATGTGGTCTCACTGTACATGTCATTATCAGCATCCTCAGGCGCCGCCAATTGGATCTCATCATCATCCATTCGGAGGATAACAGAGTTGGTGAACATCTGAAGCATCTCCTCATCAGTGTGGGAAAAAAAGTCTAGCTCTTCAAACTAGCCAACTGCTGCCTCTAATGCCTCAGGTACTGATGGTGCTGCTGGTGCTGAGTCTATAACTAGATCAAGTGGTATATTCCCAGCGGATGCTTTCTTGGCCACTTCTTTTCTCAATCTATCCGCCGATTTCTTTGAAGCCTAAGATTTTCGCATCTTCTTCATCTATTTTCCCAACTCCTCAATAGCTCCCCTATGCGCCTCAAATTTATCCATAATGGTCTTATGATTATTCAGGGTCTTCATTGATATTTTCTCCTCAAATGGAGGTACATGTGATGTTGTTGGGGCAGAAGACTCTGTTGCAACAACGCTGGATATGTCAGACAACTTTGAAGTAGTTTTTGGCTTCCAGTTACTAAGACTCACCAATGTCTGGGAGATTTGTAGGTCAATAAGTAGATATGTGGATGAGGTAGGAACAGGTACTGATGTAGATGGTCTAGAAAACGGAGGTGATGGCATGTCAGCTGTCTCGGTGGAAGGACCGGCTGCTGTGGAAGTTATGGTAGTTGTAGAAGGCTCAACAGTTGAATCTATATCCACCACCACTGGCTCATCAGACTAGCCACCGGTGGTAGTTGCATACCTTTGATGTTTGGGTTCCCTACTCATTGCAAAGAGTACCATGAGAAGGGCTTTCTGGCCCACATTTGTCTATCAAATCTTCTCGGCTCCACCTTGGCATCCTTAAGGTATTCAGTGAGGGTATTTGGATATGGATGTTGTCTTTTACCTTTTCAGACAACCATAGAAATGTTAGCCGACATGATGGAACCTAAATTGATTAACTACTGGCCATGATAGATGCCACTAGAACTTCTCGAGAAAGTGGAAGACTGTTCTCATTCCTGCTCGGTTCTATCCGGCTGCACAAAAAAGTTTGCCACCCTTTTGCTTCAAAACTGAGGGTTTTTTGTGTAATAGAAACTCCCGTTGTGATCCACGGTGGTGGCGGTCCTGGAGCCGCTAAGATCTATATTAGCCAAGGGTGAGATGCATCAACCATAGAAAGCTTTTCCATGTATTGGACTGCCTTTATCTCCTCAAATCCCATATAAGTGTTCAATGTACACTGGACGAATCTAACCTTCAAATTTCTCACTTTTGTATCTTTCTTGATGTGTGCAACATTGACATAGAATTTATGTACCAAGTGCTCATTGACATCCACAACACTTTGCCTGAACCACATCCACCCCTTGTGCTCCCTAAACTACCTAAGGAAGGGATTGTATTTATCCATGTCCTTAACTAAGAATTGCTACTCAAGACAAAGCGATCTCTGGTGTCACCATTCTCTTAACCTAGTGAAGGTTGTCAAGCTCACAAATCGATCTTTCTATATCTCAATTTTCTTCGACCACTCTAGGCCACCCATTCTACTGTCACCCCTTGTACCATCATCAGGAGCATCTTCATCATCATGAACGGGTATAGGTGTTGCGGGGACATGTGAGGAAGAGGCAGTGCGGACCGCATAATTTTGAGTGTGGCCACATATTGCCATGTGCACATCGCACAAATTCAGAATGCGGTCGCACATCATTATGTGCCGGCCGCACAATTTTGAGTGCGGTCACACAATTCTAGGTTCATATTACTTCTTTTATGATCTTTCAACAGTGCGCTTGCACACAATTTTTCGCGGACCGTCAATTTTTTGCGGAATGCATAATATTGAGTACGGACCGCACATTTTATGCAACATATTGCCCTAATTTTAAGTCCTGCAGACCGCACAATTTTGTGTGCGACCGTACAGTTTGAAATCATAGGCACTGAGTTGGGGTTTTGCAATTTTGAAACAATTTAGACATGGTATTTATAAATAAACATGATTAATGATCTACCCAGTCCCCGAATGAACATATATGATATTACCCTCATGATTTTAAGCACAGATGACTAATATTTGACATTTTAGGCCTAAAAAAATTACACCACTAAAGAACAAAAACTAAGAGAAATGGAAAATTCTAAAATACATTTAACACAAGTGATGAAGAATGCAAATAAGAATCTATACTGATGAAATAAGTGAGGAGTGTGAAATAATTTGTCGTGCACTGTGCTTTCTTAGGTCTCAAAAACTCAGAGTGTGTAAAGTTGTGAATAGTACATTGAGGTTCTATTTATAGTTTGACCAAGTTGGTCAAAAGTTAAGTTGAGTGCGGCCATATAATTTTGAGTGCGATCCGCACTCTTTACCAGGACTTTGATGAAACTATGCAATCTGCAGAAAATTGAGTGCGACCGTATAAATTTATGCGGACCGCACAATTTCAAGTGCGACCGCAGATGGCCTATATTTTCTGTCAGACCAAACTTCTGAGAGTTTCATTTCTGGGTCTCTAGTTGTGCAGCCGTACATAAAAATATGCGGCCAAAGATTCTTCTTTGTTGGCCTTGTAAGATTGTGCGGTCCGCAGAATAAATGTGAGGTCCGCACTTTCTCAACACTTAACCATTTTTCTGGGAATAGTCCCTACAAAGCACACTCATTCCTACATACACTTTAAAACTAGTTAGCAAAAAATAAAACCTATCAAAAGAAGAAGAAAAGGATATAGAAAAAGACACATGGTTTGCCTCACAACAAGCTCTTGATTAAGATGTCATGGTGCGTCGCAGATTACCAATCACTTGAAATGGAGAACTGCCATGACGTGGACATCATCAACTTTTCCAAGATAGTGTTTCACCCAGTACCCATTGACTCTAAACAGTTCATCATTCATATTTTTCAAGTCCAATGCTCTGAAAGGTGTCACAACAACAACTTCAAACAGGCCACTCCATTTTGACTTCAACTTGCTCGAAAACATCCGCAACCGAGAGTTGAATAATAACACAAGATCACTTTCTTTGAACTCCTTGTTTCAAATGTATTTGTCACGGAGGTACTTCATCTTCTCCTTGTATAGAGATGAGCTTGTATGGGCATGGTACCAAAATTCATATAGCTTATTCAATTGTGCCACCCTTAAGTTCCGCGACATCCCGTTCAAGATTAAGCTTCTTCAAATCCCACCTAGCTTTATGTTCAAGTGCAACCGGAAGGTGACAAGCTTTCCCAAACACCAACCGATATGGAGACATACCAATTAGTTTTTGTAAGCCGTCCTATAAGCACAAAAAGCATCATCAAGCTTTCTTGACCAATCGGCCTGGTTGGTATTCACTGTCTTTAACTAAATACTCTTGATCTCCCTGTTGAAAACTTCCACCCGACCATTTGCTTGAGGGTGATAGGGTGTCAAGACTTTGTTAGTGACACCATACTTGGTGAGTAAGGTATCAAAGAATTTTTTGCAAAAATACGAACCTCAATCACTTATGATGGCCTTGGTTTAACGACCCGACCAGTGCTTTTGATTTCTTGCACATCATTCAGTAATTTCAGGCCATAAGCAACTGCATTTTAGGTATATGACTTGTACGCATGGTCGGAATTGAATTTCTGGGAGTTCAGAATTGATTTGGAAAGAGAATTCTCATTTCGGAAGATTTAAGTTGAAAGAATTAACTAGGATTAGATCTTTGACTAAGAAACATTGGAATCGCGATTCAAAGGTTCCAGCAGGTTTGTATGATGATTTAGAACTTGGGCGTATTCCTGGATCGGGTTTAGAATGATCCGGGAGCATTTTGGCACCTATTGTGGAAGTTAGTTGGGAGAAATTTCATAAGCTTGGGTTGAAGTGCATTTCAGTGTTATCGATTTCAGTTTGGGATTCCGAGTTGAGAAGTAGTTCCGTATGGTGATTCTAGTATTGGGAGCACGATCGGAAATGAATTCGGAGGTCCGTGGGTCATTTTCAAGTCATTTGGCTACAGATAGAAATTTGAAAGTTTTTGTGACGTTTGACCGGAATTGGACTTTTTGATATTGGGGTTTGAATTCAATTTTGAAAGTTGGAGTAGGTCAATAATGTCGAATATGACTTGCATGCAAAAATTGATGTCAATCAGACATGATTTTATATGTTTTGGCATTGAATGAAGAAGTTAAAAATTCTAAAGTTCATTAAGCTTTGATTGGAGGTCTACTCATCATTTTAGCATTGTTGGATATTATTTGAGGCCTCGAGCAAGTCCGTAATGTGTTTACGAATAGTTGATATGACTGATTGGGGTCCCATAGGCCTCGGGTGGATTCCGGGTGGTTAAAGGATGGAAAATAGAATTTTGTAAAGGGCTGAAGTTGCTGGTTTCCGATGTAACTGCACTTGCTAGACTACGGCCGTAGGAGCAGAGCCGCAGAATCAGCCTTCAGGCCGCAAAAGCAGCCTTCAGGCTGCAGAAGTTGAAATGGATGGCTAGGTTGGACCACATGTGAGGTCGTTCAGCCGCAGATACAGGAACGCATCTGCAGATGAGAGAACACACAAACGGAATGTGCTGCGAGCCCTGGATTGCAGAAGCAACAATTGGTCCATACCTGCGAAACCGCAGAACAGATCAAGAGACAGTACGTGCAAAAGGACTAGAGGTAGTGAGCTCTCTTTAAAAATTGAGTTTTGGCTCATTTCCACCCATTTTAATTTGGGTTTGATGATTTTGGAGCTTTTGGAAGAGAGATTTTCTTCATCTATGGAATGGTAAGTTTTTCCCACTCATTAGATGTTAAATACATGGTTTTTTTCGGATTTGAGCATGAAAATTGGTAGAAGCTTGGGATTGAGGGAAAACCTAGAAAATTGATATTCTTGGAATTTTACCGCAATTTCAGGTATGAAACTTAGAGTAAATTATATATTTGAGTTTGTGAGGGTATGGGTAAAGTTTATCTTTTGGATAATTTTGGAATCCGGGCACGTGGGCCTGGGTGCAATTTTGCCAATTTTTCGATCGGGGTTAGGAATTGTTATGAATTGGATTGTGATGAGTAATTAAACATATATTAATGGATTTTCATAATTATTGGCAAGATTTGGAGCATTTAGCATCGATTCAAATCTTTGGAAGGGTGTGGAATGTCGGTTATGGATCTTCGGAGCGAGGTGAATCTCCTTTCTAACCTTGTAATTGGAAATTGCCCCCATAGGTGAAATATTGGTTATGTGCTCCTATTTGTGGGGGGCTACGTACGCACGAGGTGTTAATAGTCCGTGCATAGCTACTAATATGTGTATCTCTGGGTAGTCTAGGACCCAAAAGCATGTTATACATGGAATATCTATAATCTTATTGATAATTGAATTGTTTAAATCACATCGAATTATTTAAACTTTATTTGTCTTAAATTGTTAAAAGAGACTTGGTTTTCTTCAGATAATTGTTTCTTGATGACTTCTTGATTGACTGTTTGTGTGTTTAAATTCTGGAATGGGTCGAACGCCTCAGTAGATTAAATAGATTCATCTATGGTTCGCACCATTCGACCTCCGGCAGTGCATAGTTTAAATATTTTTGGATCGGGCCATATGTACTTGGCATGATTTGCGCATGCTTGTATTGCTTGCCTTGGAACTTATTAAAGTTGTTATTGCATTTTCCTGTCTTAAGAATATATGTATAAATAATGAAAATTAATTTGGAACTTTCCTATAAAAGAAAGAATATTTACTTGCTTCAAACTATTGAATTACAATCATGTTTAAAAAATCCACAATTTAATATATTATGGATATAACGTTATTGGACCACTAGTAAGTGTTGAAGTCGACCTGTCGTCTCTACTTCTTCGAGATTAGATGGATACTCATTGAATACATGTTTTTTTGGTACTCATATTATACGTCTATGCATTTTTGTTGCACAGAAACATGCATCTATAGTGGCATGTGGGTATAGCGTTACAGTTGATACAGAGACATAGGTGAGCTGCATTTCCCAAGACAACCCGCAGCCAGCAAGTCTCTTTCATATTACTGTATTTATTTTCTATCTAATTTTATATTTCGGACTGTTGTTGTATTGTATCGCTTCCTAGAAATTGCTCATGCACTTGTGACATTGGGTTCTGGGATGTCTATGATTTTATTCAGAAATTTAAAATTTTTAAATGTTCCATTATTTATTTAATGGAATTTGTTATGTATTGTTTAAAAGTAGTGATTTTAGAAATACTTAAAACGAGAAGTTACTAGTTATTTGTTGTTAGCTTGCCTGACAATGGTGTCCGGTGCCATCACGACCCTTAGTGGATTTTCTGTCGTGACACTTAGAGTACAAATCTCTTATAGATCTTCTTCTTCAAAAATGCAACCACACTCGTCGCTTCATTATTGGGGTAAAGCAATGGCATTAACCCATTTAGACACATAATCCACCGCGGCTAGAATGTTTGTGTTTCCGCAAGAGCTCAGAAATAGACCCATGAAATCAATACCCCATACATCAAAAATGTCAATGGTGGTTAGCGGCATCTCATTCTTCTTAGAAATCCCACCGGCCCTTTCACATTCACCAGAACGCTTGACTAGATCACTAGCTTCCTTGTAAAGAGTAGGCCAATAGAATCCACAACTCAACACTTTCGTTTCCATTCTAGATCCACCATGGTGAAAACTATACGGTGAAGAGTAGAAAGCCTCAAGAATTTCCACTTGTTCTTCCTCCGCACATATCAGCGAATCACACCATCGGTACAAATCCGAAAAAGATACATTTCATGCCAATAATAGTCAAGGAATTCCCATTTGAGCTTCTTCCTTTGGTTTGAAGAGAACTAATTCTGTACAATGCCTCCCATAAGATAATTTGCCAAATTGACGAACTATGGCATCTCGGTCACTGAAATTGTTAGAAGCTGCTCATCAGGGAAAAGATTGTTGATCTCAAGACCGTCATGTGGCGTCCCAACCTCCTCCAATCGAGACAACTGGTCTGCCATTTTATTTTCACACCTTTACGGTCTTGGATTTCTAGATCGAACTCTTGCAATAAAAGCATCACCACATTAACCTTGCCTTTAATCTTTCTTGCTCAATAATTACCGAGGCACCGAATGATCAGTGTTGACAATAACCTTTTGTACCCATCAAGTATAGGCAGACCTTCTCCATAGAAAAGACAATAGAAATAAGCTCTTTTACGGTCACCGTGTAATTAACTTATGAATCCTTAATGGTCTTACTAGTATAGTATACCAGATGGAAGATTTTGTTGATTCTCTGCCCCAAAACTACTCCAACCGCCACATCACTTGCATCACACATGAACTAAAAAAGCAAGCTTCAATCCAATGCAGTGGTAATAGGAGTAGTTGTCAATTTGAACTTGATCAATTCAAATGTCATCATGCAATCCTCATTGAAATGGATTTTGGCATACTTCTCCAAAAGATTACACAAGGGGTTCCTTGATTAAACAGCAATAGAGCCCATCATAACACAGGAAACTTCTCAGTCCCTTCACGGGTGTAGGGGGACACCTCTATTTTGGCCATGTTGACCTCAATACCATTCTTTGAAATTTGTGTCAGGGGACAATGCCCTCCTCGACCATGAAGTGATATTTCTCCCAATTTAATACAAAGTATGTCTCTTCATATCTTGCCAAGACCTTGTCCAATTTCTTCAAGCAATCATTTTTGTAGAAATCAACTCTTTCTTGTCATTGGTAACCACAGTCATGCCCCCTTTCTAAGGGACACATTGCATCGGAGAAGTCCATGAACTATCAGAAATGGGGTAAATAACCCTAATATCCATTCACTTTATGATCTCCTTTTTGTCCACCTCTTGAATTTCTTCAGTAAGCCTCTTTTGAAGTTTTGTGGAGGGTTTGACACCCTCCTCCAAAATAATTTTGTGCATGCAAAAGATGGGGCTTATGCCCCGGGTATCCGCAAACGTCCATTCAATTTCTCTCTTCCTCATTTGTAGCACCTTGAATGGGGACTCCACCTAGATGTTAGTCAAACAAGAGGAAAGAATAACTGGTAAAATAGAAGGAAGGACAAGGAATTCATACCGGAGATGCGGAGGCGATAGCTTTATTCCAAAGTGGGAGGCTCGAGAATCGAGAGCTTTATTGGAGGAGTTTCCGATTTTCAAGATCCATGGATAACTTTCAGGGTTCGTAGGTGTACAACCCTATTCCTTGCAATGCATTCACACATTCCACATAGCCTTCTTCCTCTACATCATTATCAAGGTTGAGCAAAACGGCTTCCAAATTATACTCAATATTCATTGTGGCACTAGCATCATCAATAATCATATTGGTCACCAAATCCACGTACGAAAAAACTTTATTACTATTCAGTTGCCTCATAGATTCACACACATAGAAGACCATCATTTCAGCACCCACTCGGAAGGTGAGCTCACCGACTTCCACATCAATAAGAGCCTTCCACATATCAAGAAAAGGTCTGCCCAAAATAATAGGCACCTCATAGTCCACTTCACAATCAAGAATCACAAAGTCCGCCGGGAGGATGAACTCTTCAACATGAACAAACACACCATCAATAATACCCAAAAGTCTCTTCATTGTACGATCCACCATTTTCAACCTCATAGATGTAGGTCTTGGTTTCCCAATCCTCAAAGCTTTGAAAATTGAGTAGGGCATCAAGTTGATGCTTTCCCCAAGATCACATAAAGCAATGGTAAAGTTGGCACTTTCAATTGTGCATGGGATCGTGAAAACACTCGGATCTTCCAATTTAGGAGACTTTGAGTGCGAAATTGCATTCACTTGATGTGTGATCTTTATATTCTCTCAATTCATCGATCTTTTCTTTTGCACCATGTCCTTAATGAATTTTTCATGACCCATGATTTTCTCCAAGGCCTCAACCAATGGAACATCAATTGACAAACACTTAATCATATCAATAAGCTTTTTGAGTTGGTTCTTGAAATTCCGTTTTGAAAGCCTTTGAGGGTAGAAGAAGGAGGCCTAGGAATTGGTGCCTTAACCTTTGGCATTACCTATTTTGGTATTTCAACAATATTCTCCCTAGACAGGTTCAGTTCTTTAAGAGTCTCCTCCATATTGTCTTCAATATCAATTTTCACCTTATCATTTTCTTGTACTTATTTCTTTTAATATCATCTTCTTGTACCAATGGTTCATCCTCCACAATGTTCTTTTGGCTTGAGGTAGTTGTATCCCCACCTTTTCCACTCCTTGTAAAAGCCGTCATGGCATGTCGTGCATTGTTCCCGCCTTTTGGGTTCACCACTGTATCACTTGGTAGTGCCCCCTTAGGACGAGTTTTCAACGCTTGCGAGATTTGGCCCAATGAAACTTCCAAATTGTTAATTGAAGTATTGTGAGAGGCTAGCTGAGAATCATAGTCGGCATTCTTATTCATCATTTACTTAATCATGTTCTCTATTGGACCAATCTCATTTTTGAAAGAGCTTGTACCTTGAGAAGGATAAGGAGACGGGTTGCTCAGTTGATGAAACATAGAAGGCTTTTAAAAACCCGACCCCGGTTGTTGTTGTTATTCAACACTCGTTGGTTGTTACATCCCCAATAACATTGATTATTGCCACTCCAATTGCCTTGGTTATTTTTACCATTCCAATTTCCTTGATTCTTTTGATTGTTCCAATTTCCTTGGTTATTTTGATTGTTCGAACCACCTTGATAGCTTGAATTCCAATTTCCTTGATTTCCTTGTGGTCTCCATCGTTGTTAGTTTGGGCATTGATTATTGTTTCTTTGCCCTTGGAAGTTGTTAACATATTCTACATCATTGCCTTGTTCATTTTATTTTCCATATTGAATAAATCCATAATCATCTTGCTAATAATTTTAAACCCGGTTTTGCACTTGAGGACCATTTTGCCTTCTTTTGTTTACCATCATACTAAATACTTCCATTGCATTTACTTGCTTTGGACCTTGAACTTGTTGATATTGAGCTTTGGCTAGTTGATTCATTGTGGTGGTCAACTCGGCAATTTCTTGCCAATGCTCATGTAATTTCTTATGCAAGTGAATCACATTTCGATTGCTTTGAGAAACGTTTTCTCTACTTTTCTATGCCGATGAAGTATGCGCCATTTCATCAAGAATCTGACAAGCTTTTGCATATGGTGTTGTCATGAAATTTCCACCTGCAAGTTCGTTGACCACACACTGATTGGTAGTATTTATCCCCCTATAGAAAGTTTGTTGAATCACATCTTCCATCATGTCATTGTTCGGGAAATCTTTCACCAAAGTACAGTACCTTTCCCATATCTCATGCAAAGGCTCATTGGGTTCTTGTTTGAAAGCTAGAATCGCATCCCTAAGAGTTGCCATATGCCCAAGAGAAAAGAACTTGGAAATAAATTTCTCGGTCAATTCATCCCATGTATTGATAGAATCATTTGTCAACCTCTCTAACCAATCCAAAGCCTTTCCCCTTAGATAGAAGGGAATAGCCTTAATCTTAAAGCATCCTCAGAGACGTTTGTATGTTTACTCTCCCAGCAAGTGTCAACAGACCCTTTCAAGTGCTTGTACGTGTTTTGATTAGGAGACCTGGTGAAGAATCCCCATTGTTCTAACAACGTAAGCATAACATTTGTAATTTGAAAATTTCCTATCCTAATATGGGGTGGTACTACGGCACTTGCATATCCTTCATTTGGCAACACCTAGTGTGCCGCAACTCTTGGAGGAGGGGGTGGATGCTGAATGTTGTCTTGAGTGGCCGGCCTTGTCTATTTTCTTTAGGTTCTAGAGGAACCTCATCAAATTTGTCAACGTCCCTTCATCCTCCAATGGCACGTTTCCAAGAGGATCATTGTTGATGAGAGACATTGTATCACCTATAATTGTTTCACGAAAAGATTATTAACTCGGAAGGAAAAGAAGACAAATCACACCCAAAAACAAATATATAGATAGTTCCATTTTTAGTTCCCCGAAAATTGTGCAAAAAATTTATATCACCAAAATTCAAACCACTGATTGGGATTGCGAAGCGGTTGATGCAATTATAATTACCCAACGTAAGTCGGAGTGGATTCCATAGAGAGCTTATATTTGATTAGGGATATATCTAGACTAAGTGTATGTTGTTCCCAAATGCACTTCCAAAAGTTTGGTTTTTTCTTTCTACTTCTAATTTTAATGCTAATGTTTGTAAATTAAAAGCTAGAGAATGATATTTTTGTTGGTGTTTTTTTTCAAGTATATAAAAGATCTAGGGTCGTGACTTCAACATCGATGGTTAGCTAATGGATTGTGGGCATGTTTGATCGGTTGGAGTGTAATGTAGAAATCACACGCGATTACCCACTCGATGCCACTCGGTAGTTAGAGTGGTTTTTGCCCAATTTTGGCTTTCTCATGTGCAAATGGGTAATTAACAAAAAACGTGGTAGATGCTCAAGTCGGGTCTTACTATCTCGAGATTCATCACTTTAATTGGGGCTATCAACTTCTTGAGTTCCCCCTAATTCCTTGTTAGCCAAGTTTTCCTAGACATAGTCTCTCTTTCTCAAGTACATACTAAGTCATTTAAGAATGAAAATTTTTTACAACCATTAATTCTTAAATTCAAGCACAAACTAGGCTAAATATCACTCATGCAATCACAAACAAGCCCTAAATAAAGCATAAATTAGGTACTCACACTAGGGGTCACAACCCTACCTATGAATTTAGCTACTCAAGAGAAAATTGAAGAAACTAAAAAGAAATAAGATTATACTCATAATAAATTATAAAGGGAAGAAAATCAAATGTTAAAATGATAAACTATTACCAAGTTACCCAATGCAGTAAAAGAGAAATGGATATTTATTTGCTGGTGTTCAAACATAACCTAATTTTAACAAAAAAAAGCTAATTATACACAGCTGAAATTATAAAATAATATTTCCCCTGCAGAGGTTCTGCAGCTGCATAATTCTGTGTATAGTCCGCACTTTGACGTTGGCTTGATAAGATAGACCTCTTTGATGGCACAATTCTGTTGAAACACGTTCTCAAGGCACTATACTAAAACGTGTGTTCATATTTGTGGGTTTTGATGAATGACAAACTATGCGCAATGGACATATGACGAGGTCCAAGCACAAGAGCGCAATTGATATATAACGAGATTCAAGCACAAGACCAAGATCAAGCAAAGATATAAAGTTATACATGAGTCGTTCTTTAATTGTGATCTTGATCCGATAACTTGACTCAAGACTTGGCTTCTCTCGTAAAAACATTTTTATCAAATAATGCATATTTAATTTAAAGCAAAATGATTTTAAATCATGCATATTTACTTTAGTCAAAATGATTTTTAAACATGCCTCTAAAATCTGGACTAAGATAATCGATTATGTACTTATGATAATCGATTATGTTAAGTCAGCCGCATGACAATCGATTATGAACTTATGACAATCGATTGTGTTAAGGCAGTGTGCATTAGATTTTTCAAATCTGCATGACAATCGATTGTGAACCTTATGACAATCGATCGTGTTGAGGCAGTGTACATCAAAGTTTTTCAAAGCTACAAAATAATCGATTGTAAACTTATGACAATCGATTGTGTTGAGGCAGTGTCTATCAGACATTTTCAAAGTCATAAAATAATCGATTGTGTACCTTTGACAATCGAGTGCATTAAGGCAGTGTCTAATTGATTTTTCAAAGACTAATATATAATCGATTGTTCTCATAGCATAATCGATTGTGTAATTGACCGTTGCCAAAATATTTTCAAAAACCGTCAGGTAATCGATTATAGATTTCTAATAATCGGTTGTTTTAAATAAAATCTGAAAAAGATTTTTTGAACGTTGCCAAGTAATCGATTGTAGATTTCTGACAATCGATTGTTTTAAGTAAAATATGGAAATGATTTTTTGAACGTTGCCAAGTAATCGATTGTAGATTTCGGACAATCGATTGTTCTAAGTAAAATCTGGAAATGATTTTTTGAACGTTGCCAGTAATCGATTATTGATCTTAGATAATCGATTGTTAAGCGTAAAATCTTGGAATGATTTTTGGAACGATTTGCAAACAATCGACTGTGGCATTTTGACAATCGATTGTCACTGAGTAAAATCAGCAATTCTTAATTGGCAATTAGGCAACGGTAATGCATGGTTTTGCAACTATAAATACAGCTTCAAATCAGTCTTCTAAATACAACAACTGATCATATTATTGCTATAGCTTGCATACTCTATTGTTCATCACTTTCTATTCATTACATAAGTTTTGAGAGCCAAAATTCTTGACGAAAGTTGTTGCATTCTTGAGCGTATCTGTTTACTCATATCTACTCTATTAAGAGAGTCTTGTTTAAGTGAGTGCTAAGTGTTTTATACACTTGAAGGGAAGTGTTAGTCCCTTGTATTGTAAGAAGGAACTTGTGTTTCCTTTGGTTGAAGTCTTGGAATGTTGTATCTTCGAGCAAAGGTTGTTGAGGCTTGTGTCCTCAGTTTGTAAAGGTTTGTTGAGCACCCGTAAGCTTAACAGTGTTAGTGGAAATCCCGAGAGAGTCTCTCGGGGACTGGACTAGCCACGGGTTGTGGTGAACCAGGATACATCGGTGCGTTCGTTCTTATTTATTTACTTATCGCACTTATTTCTTTCCTCCAATTTTTAAATTCCGCAAGTTTACGCTAATTTTTATTATAACGCTATTCACCCCCCTCTAGCGTTAAGCGTATTTTCTAACAATTGGTATCAGAGCCCAACTCTCTGAAGACTTAACCGTTTGAGAGAAACAATCCATGGCTTCTACTCGTGATTCTTTTGCAGGAATAGGTGAAGGACAATGCTCCACCCGACCACCACTATTCGACGGTACAAACTATACGTACTGGAAGGAGAGGATGAGAATATTTGTTCAATCAAATAGTTTTCATCTTTGGAAGGTTATAATGAAGGGAGAACAAATTCCAGTCAAAAAGGTTGAATATAAAGATGTTCCAAAGTCCGAAGATGAATACGATGCGGATGATATCCAAAAGGTGCAAAACAACACTAAAGCCATTAATTTATTATATTGTGCTGTAAATGCTGATGATTACAGGAAAATATCATGCTGCCCAACGGTGAAGCAAATGTGGGACAAGCTGGAAATTACGTACGAAGGTACGGACCAGGTAAGGGAAGCTAAAATTGATTTCCTAACCCATCCATATGAATTGTTTCACATGAAGGAAGACGAAAAGGTCGATGAGATGTTCGAACGATTTTCAAAAATCGTTAATGATTTACATGCTCTTAAGAAGACCTTCACGGATAAGGAACTTGTCCGAAAAATTCTCCGAAGTCTCACTCCGGCATGGCGATCCAAGGCCGACGCGATTCAAGAATCTATTGGCGTTTCAAATGTCACCATCGACGGATTAAGAGGTAATCTTAAAACTTATGAATCTACTATACTTAACCCTCTTGTTGATGATCAAAGGAAACAATAGATCGCTCTCAAGGCAAGCACAAGCCAACCTCAAAATGATGAGGACGGAGACAACGAGTTCGGACTCGTTATTAAGAGATTTCAAAAGTTCATGCGAAAAGAGTATGAACAAAAGGGCAAAAAGCAAGGAGATCAAATAAAGTGCTATGAGTGCGGAGAAACCGTGCACATTAAATCAAATTGCCCAAATGCCAAAAAGGAGAAGAAACCCTTCAAGAAACAACGAGCATACATATCTTGGGGAGGCGACTCCGGTGACTAGTCGAGTGAGGAAGAAGAAGACGAAGCCGCAAATCTTTGTCTCATGGCTCACGAAAACTATCAAGAAGAGGTATGTCAAACTTCTTCCAAAAATTTCTATTCTCTTGAGGAAATGCATAATGCTTTTGATGAGTTGTATAGTGAATTTATTAAAGCTTCCAAAACTGTTAAAAGCATAAAAGAAAATGCTTCTTTAAAAGAAAAAGATTTTGAAAAACAACTCTCTTTGAAAGAAAAGGATTTGGAAAAACTGATTTTGGAAAATGAGAAGTTGAAAGAAGAAAACAAATTTTTCGGCAAGAGAAGCGCCGACAAACCCGAGAGCTCTAGTAAAAATTGTACTTCTTGCATGCATCTCAAAAATGAGGTAAAAAGACTTAAGGACACCCTAGATAAGTTTAATTCTTCTCATAAAAATTTGAATGAAGTTCTTGTTAATTTGAAGTCGACCAAGCATGGCATAGGCTTTGAGAATGAGCCTAAAGAAAAGGTTGAAGCCAACCCCCAACAACCTAAGGCTCAACCTAGGATTAATAAAACAAACGTTCATCCTAGATATAACAAACCTACAAATGGCTTTCAACAATCGCAACCTAGAAATAATCATTCTAGAAATAATGCATACTCTAGGCCAAACACTAGAAGAAATTTTGAACCTTGTAGTATACCTAGAAATGGCTTTCAACCTAGAAACAACTATCCTAGAAATGCTGTATATCCTAGAACAAATAGTAGGAGAAATGATTTTCATGAATTGCGCAATAGTCATATTGTCAAGAATAGAGTAAATGAATTTCGTCCGTCCAATTACTATCAACCTAGATGAATGCATAATCCTAATGTTGTTTGTCATTATTGTAGACGAATTGGACATATTGCTCCTGCTTGTTTTACACGACATAGACATAACACTCAATCACATCACTATGATTTGCCTAACCCCCCAAGGACCCAAAATGGCATGGGTACCTAAAACTCATTAATCTGTTTTGTAGGTGTGTTTGAAAGGGTCAAGTGTACTTTGGTACCTTGATAGTGGATGCTCCAAGCACATGACTAGGAGACAAATCCAAGTTCCTTCAACTAGAACACAAGGAAGGAGGAAGCGTTATTTTTGGTGATAACAACAAAGGAAAAATTATCGGCATTGGATCAGTCGGTAAGGATGACTCCTCTTCCATTAAGCATATTGCTAGTTAAGGGTCTAAAACATAATCTCTTGAGCATAAGTCAATTATGTGACAAGGGAAATCTTGTTTTATTTGATTCAAATGAATGCTTAGTTTTTCGCCGTAGCGATTTTAAAATTATTCTTCGTGGATTTAGAATGGATAATATCTATATGGTTGATTTCAAAAAATCTTCATCTGAATATGTAGATTGTCTTATGAGCAAAGAAGATGATACGTGGTTATGGCACCGTAGAGTAGCTCACATGAACATGCATCTTTTGAACAAATTGGTTTCACAAAATTTAGTTATTGGTCTTCCAAACTTGAAATTTGAAAAAGACTCTATTTGTGATTCTTGTCAAAAAGGGAAGCAAACAAAAGCATCTTTTAAATCGAAAAATACTGTTTCTACTACTAGACCTTTGCAATTACTTCACATGGACTTATTTGGACCATCTCGCATTGAAAGTCTTGGTAGAAATCGTTATGCTTTTTTTATTGTTGATGATTATTCTAGATTTACATGGACTCTATTTCTTGCTCATTAAAGTGAAGCTTTTCATAATTTTAAATATTTTCTTAAACGTGTTCAAAACGAAAAGGACACAACCGTCACTTCAATAAGAAGTGATCATGGGGGAGAGTTTGATCACAATCTCTTTGCGGACTTTTGTGACGAACTCGGTATCGAGCACACCTTCTCCGCTCCACGAACACCACAACAAAATGGGGTGGTGGAAAAGAAAAATAGGTGTCTCGAAGAGATGGCTAGAACCATGCTCGATGAGGCTAAGATTCCCAAACATTTTTGGGCGGATGCCGTGAGTATCGCATGCTACGTTTTGAATAGAGTAGTCATAAGGCCAATACTCATGAAAACCCCTTATGAACTCTACAAGGGAAGGAAACCAAATATCTCCCATTTTAGAGTATTCGGTTGTAAATGCTTTATTCATAACAATGGAAAAGATCAATTGGGAAAATTTGATGCCAAATCCGATGAAGGAATTTTTATTGGTTATTCTTCACGTAGCAAAGCATATAGAGTATTCAATAATAGAACCGGAACTGTGGAGGAATCCCCTCATATTGTGTTTTCTGAAAATAATGCTCGCTTGGCGAGAAAGGATTCTGGCTTTGATCTTGCAGGTATTTTAAACTCACTAAGCCCTCAAGACAAAGTACAAGAGGAAACTCCGAAGGAAACTCAAGATGAAATCTTGGATCAATTATCGGAGGAAGCGCCACAATTGGAAAAATAAACGAAAATGCGTAACTCGTGGAGGACAATCAAAGACCATCCTCTCGAACAAGTAATTGGCGACATCGAACAACAGGTAAGTACCCGAAACTCTCTTAAGAACACCTTAGGACATACTGCTTTTGTTTCTCAAATTGAACCCACAACCATCTCCGAAGCAATTGGGGATGAATATTGGACCTTGGCAATGCAAGAGGAGCTTAACCAATTCAAACGGAATGACGTTTGGGATTTGGTGCCAAGACCCGAAAATCATACCATACTTGGTACGAAATGGGTTTTCCGAAACAAATTAGATGAAAATGGTGTAATCACTAGAAACAAAGCTAGGCTTGTAGCAAAAGGCTATAATAAAGAAGAGGGTATTGACTATGAAGAAACATATGCCTCCGTAGCAAGGTTAGAAGCTATTCGTTTATTGCTTGCTTTTGCCTCTTCTATGAATTTCAATTTATATCAAATGGATGTAAAAAGTGCTTTTTTAAATGGTTTTATTCAAGAAGAAGTTTATGTTGCTCAACCCCCGGGTTTTGAAGATTTTAAATTTCCCGATCATGTTTTCAAACTCAAGAAAGCCCTTTATGGCCTTAAACAAGCTCCCCGAGCTTGGTATGAAAGATTGAGCAAATTTCTTTTGGAAAATGATTTCATTAGGGGGAAAGTTGACACCACTCTTTTTATTAAGCATAGAAACAATGATATTCTATTAGTTTAAATCTATGTGGATGATATTATATTTGGTGCTACTAACAATGTTTTGTGCAAGGAATTTTCCGATTTAATGACAAGAGAATTTGAGATGTCTATGATGGGTGAGCTAACATTCTTTTTGGGGCTGCAAGTAAAGCAAATGAAAGAAGGAACTTTCATTTGTCAAGCTAAATATTGCAAAGAATTGCTGAAACGATTTGAAATGACCAACGCAAAAGCAATGGCCACTCCCATGAGCACATCTGATCATCTAGACAAAGATGAGAAAGGTAAGGAAGTCGACACCAAAAAGTATCGAGGTATGATTGGATCTCTCCTTTATCTTACTGCTAGTAGACCGGACATCATGTTTAGCGTGTGCTTATGCGCTCGTTATCAATCGTGTCCGAAGGAGTCTCACCTAACTGCGGTGAAACGGATATTGAAGTATCTTGTTGGTACTGTAAATGTGGGTCTATGGTACCCCAAAGGTTCTTCATGCCAACTTGTTGGCTATTCCAATTCCGATTTTGCTGGATGCAAATTGTACTGCAAGAGCTAGTGGCACTTGCCATTTGCTCGGTAGCTCTCTCGTTTCTTGGTTTAGCAAGAAACAAGTAAGTGTTGTGTTGTCCACAACAGAGGCTGAATATGTAGCCGCGGGGAGTTGTTGCGCTCAAATCCTTTGGATGAAACAACAACTCTTGGACTATGGCCTAAGTCTTGATCATATCCCTCTTAGATGTGATAATACTAGCGCCATATGCTTGACGAAGAACCACGTTCTTCATTCAAGAACAAAACACATTGAAATTAGGCATCATTTTATAAAGATCACGTTCTCAAGGGTGATGTCGAAATTGAATTTGTTGAAACCAAAGATCAATTGGCCGACATCTTTACAAAACCCTTAGAGAAAGAGTCCTTCTTCCGAATTCGAAGTGAACTCGGGATTCTTGACTCCACGTTGATCTAAGTCATGCATTGCATTTTTCCTTTCTCATGATTTCTAACTTGAGCGTCGGAGACGTCTGACGAATTTTTGCAGGTATCGCCCTAAAGGCAGGGGGAATTATAAAGATTGATGTAGAATAATCAATTTATCCTAAGGATAACCGATTTCTCGTTAGTATATAATCGATTATCAAGTATCAATAATCGATTATGTTGGTATTATTTGCTTTATTATGTCTTCTTATGCAACTTTTGCTTAATAAATAAACAAGTTACTCACCTTTTCCATTTTTGCTAATGTCAAAAGGGGGAAGAATAAGGGATATGCACTAACTTTTTATTGGCATAAATTGAGGGGGAATTCATATGTTGAGGGGGAACTAATTGCACATCTAGAGACTTGCTGCATATTGTTGCATATCTTTACTTGTCTTGAATCGTCATTATGAATTATCAAATATGCATATCCCGACTAAAGTTTTCCATTATCAAAATGGGGGAAATTGTTGAAACACGTTCTCAAGGCACTATACTAAAACGTGTGTTCATATTTGTAGGTTTTGATGAATGACAAACTATGCGCAATGGACATATGACGAGGTCCAAGCACAAGCGCGCAATTGATATATAACGAGATTCAAGCACAAGACCAAGATCAAGCAAAGATATAAAGTTATACATGAGTCGTTCTTTAATTGTGATCTTGATCCGATAACTTGACTCAAGACTTGGCTTCTCTCGTAAAAACATTTTTATCAAATCATGCATATTTAATTTAAAGCAAAATGATTTTAAATCATGCATATTTACTTTAGTCAAAATGATTTTTAAACATGCCTCTAAAATCTGGACTAAGATAATCGATTATGTACTTATGATAATCGATTATGTTAAGTCAGCTACATGACAATCGACTCTGAACTTATGACAATCGATTGTGTTAAGGCAGTGTGCATTAGATTTTTCAAATCTGCATGACAATCGATTGTGAACCTTATGACAATCGATTGTGTTGAGGCAGTGTACATCAAAGTTTTTCAAAGCTACAAAATAATCGATTGTGAACTTATGACAATCGATTGTGTTGAGGCAGTGTCTATCAGACATTTTCAAAGTCATAAAATAATCGATTGTGTACCTTTGACAATCGAGTGCATTAAGGCAGTGTCTAATTGATTTTTCAAAGACTGATATATAATCGATTGTTCTCATAGCATCATCGATTGTGTAATTGACCGTTGCCAAAATATTTTCAAAAACCGTCAGGTAATCGATTATAGATTTCTAATAATCGATTGTTTTAAATAAAATCTGAAAAAGATTTTTTGAACGTTGCCAAGTAATCGATTGTAGAGATCTGACAATCGATTGTTTTAAGTAAAATCTGGAAATGATTTTTTGAACGTTGCCAAGTAACCGATTGTAGATTTCGGACAATCGATTGTTTTAAGTAAAATCTGGAAATGATTTTTTGAACGTTGCCAGCAATCGATTATTGATCTTAGATAATCGATTGTTAAGCGTAAAATCTGGAAATGATTTTTGGAACGATTCGCAAACAATCGATTGTGGCATTTTGACAATCGATTGTCACTGAGTAAAATCAGCAATTCTTAAATGGCAATTAGGCAACGGTAATGCATGGTTTTGCAACTATAAATACAGCTTCGAATCAGTCTTCTAAATACAACAACTGATCATATTATTGCTACAGCTTGCATACTCTATTGTTCATCACATTCTATTCATTACATATGTTTTGAGAGCCAAAATTCTTGACGAAAGTTGTTGCGTTCTTGAGCGTATCTATTTACTCATATCTACTCTATTAAGAGAGTCTTGTTTAAGTGAGTGCTAAGTGTTTTATACACTTGAAGGGAAGTGTTAGTCCCTTGTATTGTAAGAAGGAACTTGTGTTTCCTTTGGTTGAAGTCTTGGAGTGTTGTATCTTCGAGCAAAGGTTGTTGAGGCTTGTGTCCTCAGTTTGTAAAGGTTTGTTGAGCACCCGTAAGCTTAACAGTGTTAGTGGAAATCTCGAGAGAGTCTCTCGGGGACTGGACTAGCCACGGGTTGTGGTGAACCAGGATACATCGGTGCGTTCGTTCTTATTTATTTACTTATCGCACTTATTTCTTTCCTGCAATTTTTAAATTCCGCAAGTTTACGCTAATTTTTATTATAACGCTATTCACCCCCCCCCCCCTCTAGCGTTAAGCGTATTTTCTAACAAATTCTGGGTTGCGACCACACTACTTCATATTCTATGGACCACACATTTTTGAGTGTGGGTGCACACTTGAGCTTGAGCTTTGACATAAGAGACTTCTGTGGACAGCACATTTCTGAGCGCGGCCGCATTGTAATGTTGCAGTCTATATTTCTTCATGGACCAAAATCTTATCTTTGTGAACCTTGTCTTCTGCGGCCGTACAATAATTGTGCGGTCCGCACTTTGCAAAAGGAATCTGTCAGAGGTTCAACACAATATTGTACGGTCCGCACTTTGCTCGTTTTTGCTTTGTTTTAGTCCTTGTCCAAGATTACTCCTTCTTGAGTTGATTTTCACCTCTTTGACTCATTTTCCAATATTCATGTACGTAAGCATATTTTATCAGTTCTTGGGAATACTTATAAGCATTTTTAGGCTAAACACAAAAGTGAAAGGGTGCAAATAAGTGGTAAAAATCCCTACTTATCAGCTGCAAAAGCACTTTCCTTCACTAGGTTGTTCAAAACACAAAATTACGGATCGCACAAATTCAAGTGCAGCTGCTGATTTCATATATGAACATACAGTCATTGTGCACTTAGATTTTACAATTACTTGTACAAATCAATATTTAAACAATGGTATAAACATGAAATCTCACTAACTTAACAACATAGAGCACATATATTATCAACTACCTGGTACAAACTACCCACATGGACATAATGATGAACTTTAATACTATCTTCTTATTGATATAATATATTTATCATTTTCCCTGTAGATCCACCTTTCTTCAAGATAAAGATATAGCAACTGAAAGAAATCTAAATCGAATCAAAATAGGCTAAAGAATGCACGAAGGATCAGAGAGAAAGAGGATTCTAAAAGCGAAAAGCCTAGAAGACCTCATGGTACCTGCTCTGAAACAAAGGATAAGAAGAAAGTATTGTCGCCTATCATCATGCTCAATAAGTAATTAGTTGGCTTCACCTCCGGGCATCAAATAGCTCTCTTAGTTAGCTTAGGAGCGGAGGTACGAAACAAAAAGGGGAGTTTCCCTCGGCTAAGCAGTTTCCACTAGACCTATTCGACTTGAAAGAAGGTTATACGAATTTTTGATCGCTGGAAGGAAGGGAGAAGGTTTGGAACACCAATTCCTCTCGAAAAGACTAAATTCCCAGGAAAAGAGTTGTTTCCTTCCTCTTACTTCCTTTATTCGATGCGTCCATTCATCTAGTTGTGCATATAAAAAAGAATTCTTTCTTCATTCAAGGAAAGGTTCGAAAACTTTTATAAAGAAGGGAATCCAAGAATTCCGTCTGTTTTTTGGGTTTGGAAAAGTGTAGATTTTCAAGAATGAGAATCATGTGATATGTTGGGAATCTCTTATGATAATCATCCACGCTCGAAACGTATCTGACGGCCTAAAAAGAAACTAAAATTTCAAAAATTATAACTAACAAAAATTTTAACATGAAATGAAGCATACCAGATAGAGTGAGTGCTCTAGGTGTGTAAGCACAAGTAGGTGTGTGTGAGAAGCAGTGAAAATCTATTAGGAAAAGATGTGGAATAACAGTGATTGTGAAGAGAGTAATAAGTGTAAAATGAACTCATAGGTTCCATTTATACAAAGAGTCATAATAGGGAAAATGAGTCGATTGCGGCCACACAATTCCATGTACGGTCCGCACTCTGTTATTAATGATATTAGGCAAGATTTTTCCTCATTCTCTCTACAAGCAGAGTGGTGTACTGAAAAAAATCACCTGGGCCTGCCTTCTCTAAGCTTAATGTGCGGTCCGTACATTAGTGCGATCGCATAAATCACCTTGCGGTGGCAAATTTGCCCCACAATGACAAAGTTAAAACTTCAGAGAGTTCATATTTTCAAACTTTGGAAAGCTTCCAATTATGTGGTCTGCATATGAAATGTGCGACCGCGAATGTACCTCTGTTGTGGAACATAAAATTGTACGGTTGTTCTTTCAACACTTAGTCATTTATTAATTCAGCCATCTTGCAAGTCACCCTCAACCATGTAGCAGACTTCAAATCAAGTTAGAACACAATTAACATCTAACAACAAAAGAAAATGGGAAAGAATATGGGTTTCCTCCCAAGAACCGCTGATTTTTTGCGGCATGACGCAATGCCAAAACACCCTCAAGTGAATTAAATGACCGTCACCATGTATATATTTGCAATCTTGCCCAAGTAGGGCTTCATCCAGTGAATATTGGCTCAGGATAATTCATTGTTTTGTTCTTCAAGACTAATTCACTGAAAGTTATCACACCAACAATTTCTAATGAACCACTACACTTGGATTTTAGCTTCTTGGGAAAAATTCTCAATCTTGAGTTAAACAACAATACGAGATCGCCCACTTTGAATGCTTTGTTCAAAATTTATTTGTCATGAAGATATTTCATATTTTCTTTGTACAAGGCCTAACTCGCGTATGCATGGTACCTGAACTCATCCAGTTCATTCAAATGTGTAACCCGTAAGTTAGCAGCTACATCCCAATCATTTCTCTAGAGCCTAGATTTCCTTGTTCTCTAGATCCACCGGAATATTACAAGCTTTCCCGAACACCAACCAAATATGGAGAAATTCGGATAGGTGTTTTGTGAGCCGTCCGATAAGCCCATAATGCATCATCAAGCTTTTTGGACCAATTCGTCGGATTAGCATTCACCTTTTTAGACAAGATACTCTTTATCTCCTGGTTGGAGACTTTCGCTTGCTCACTAGCTTGTGGGTAATCGAAAGTTGTGACCTTTTAAGTAACATCATACTTGCTATGTGTCAAAAATGTGACACACATCGCTTATGATTACACGTGTAGTACAAAATCTTATAAAATATTCTTCTTCTAGAAAGCCACTACACTTCTCACCTCATTATTGGTTAAAGCGATAGCCTCAACCCATCATGGACACATAATCTCCAAGATGGTTGTGAGAGGTGTCACACTTCATTTTTACCTACACCCCCGAAAGGGTATATATAAGGGAGTTTTTTCCAATTTAAGTGACAATCGAAATGGAATTTATTTAATTAAAAATTAGAGTCTCCACTCGGGATAATTTATGGTGTCCGAATTCATCGGTTTAAAATCATGAATCGAGAAAGTTTAACTCTATTATACAGTCATGGAATATAAAAATTAGGGTAAGAAATTATGTTAACCTGGAAGAAGGTGTTAGGCACTCCGAGTTATGTGGTTCTAGCACGGTCGCTTTGAATATACTTGGCTTATGAAATTGTTTAATTACTTATTTTAGAACCTAGATGCTTTTAATTTTTTTCGCTTTTAATTTAGGAAAATTATCTTGAAACCGGTTACGGATACATATACCCATTTGTTCGGCACGTCAGAAATCATGTCACGCGTACATATCCACCATTAATAATGCTTTATTACTATTAAGAAAATTTAGGCAAAAGTTACGTGAACGCATGCTCAGGTTTTGTTCTTAAAAATCACAATCACGCCATGCGAACGTGTCTACAACCACGATAGTATATTAGACGTGCCTAGAGCAATCTACGAATATTTGTAATTTTTTATATCTAGGGGCTATGGGAAGGTCAAGAGCTTATGAACTAATTAAAGGCCAAACCAATACATCAAGAATCGATTGAACAAAGTTGTACAATTGATACATGTTTAATTTATGGTATTCATTCTTAGTGGGATGCGCTACTAGGCACTCGATAATCACAATTGAGTAAAGAATGCCACGATTCCTTTTTACACGGATACCCCAAAGGATAAACGTATGAAGGAGTTTTTCCAATTAAAGTGACATTATTCGAAATGAGATTATTTATTTATTTAGAGTCGCCACTTGGGATAGGCTTGACTATTGGTGTCCCAAGTCACGAGTTTGTTTGAATCCCAAATCGAGAAAAAATTCGACTGCCCAAAGGAGTCTGCGAATCAAAAATTCTAAGTAAGGAATTCTATTGACCCGAGGGAAGGTGTTAAGCACCCTCGATTCCCGTGGTTCTAGCACGGTCGCTTAAACTATTATAATTGGCTAACAATTCTGATTTTTATACATGTTCATCCTATGGTGCAATTTTAATTTATTTCTCTATCGCTTTTAATATTTTTTTAAAGAAATTTGCTATGTCGTTAAAACACGCCGCGAACCACGTCACATAAATGCACCCGCGGGTTTTGACATATTTCAACTTCATTGAGATTTGAATTTGGGTCACATAAATGCACACCCATAGTTAGGAAGGTAAGTTTATTAAAGACGCGCCTAAAAAAACTACCGTGTTGTTAACTTTGCGGAGGCCATGAAAATTTGCTAAATAACACATCCCGAGTGCTAAAGATTTTCAAAAAAAATTATAATTGAAGAGGGCCACGCAATTTATGATTTTTTTGACATGACGTACCTCAATTTATTCTAAGGGTAAATTAACTTCCTAAGAAACAAGATTAATAGCGAATGTTCAAATTAAAGAAATCTACAAAAAAAAGAAAGGACTTAGGCGTAAAGTTGCTAAATATCAATAAATGCAATATGTTAACCAATTACCGTAACCAATAACATTGAAGTATTCATTCATTCGTTAGACAGATGTTCATTGTGCATAGCTAGTATTTCGAAAAACTAACTGTGACCTTAATACAAAGGTGCCTATTATTACATTTTAAAGCACATAATATTCAAAGTCTTACCCTTGGAGAAAACATGTGATTAATAATTCTTCATACTTTTAATCCAGCACAAAAGGAACGAAAATTCCCAAAAATTTTTACCGCACAAAATTTGTATAATTAATTCTCAATGAACCACTGCAAATATTTAATGTCAACAAACCGATGAAGAAGAACAATAATATTTCATATTTAATATATGTACTCTGCAGAACCTAAACAGTAATTCATCACATAATCTTCAAATAGAAAAAAAGTAGCAGAAGGAGAAAATACTTTAAACATCACAGATTGAATAAACATTTAAAACATTCAAACCATTCTACCAGTGACATTCATTAGCTTATATTTATTCATGAAATTAGTCAAGAGTTACACAAAATCTAGGAACGTACCTAAACTGCAAAAAACAGTAACGAAGAACATCATACACAAGTCGGAAAAATCGGAGAGTAATCAGCTAACTCAGATACAACAGCTTCAACAATGAACAACAGTGATCTCGACCTTGACAAACCCTTAGATGCCCAGATTTTCAAAAGAAAACTACTCTGTTCTCGGCTTTCCAATCCAATTTTAGAATTTTCGCTTCTTTCCTTTAACTTCTTCAGCCAGATCTTCAAGGGCGTGCACGAATATGGGTTAAAAAAAAGAAAGAAGAATGGGAGGGACATGAGTTTTTGCTGCTTCTGATTTTTTTTGTGAAGAAGATCCGAAAATGAAGGGGTTCCTCTTTTGGCAAAGCTGTGCAGCTTTATTGTATTAGAGTGTGATTTGTATATTTGTGTAGATAGTATAATATGAGATAGAGATTAGCTTAGGGGTATGGGCATATACGGGCTAGACAATAAACTTGAGTTATGTGGGATTGGGTAGGAATACTATGGTTTGGGCTAGTTTGGTTTTTAAAAATTGGCCAATTGCTTAAATCCAAATCCCATTGAAATTTATTCATTATTTTTTTTTCTTTCATGTTTTTTAACTAACAACCATAGAAATTAAAAATTCAAAATTAATCTATTTTTGTTTGTAGAAATTAAAACTTCTTTGTTTATTTTTGAACATTAAAACAACTACTTAACTTAAAACTAAAGAAAAAATGCTAATTTTAAAGACTAAAAGATAAATACGTAAAAATGACTATTTTTAGGATTTTTCTATGATTTAAAAATGTTAAAAACGCATGATATACAAATAAACAAAGAAAAAATTCTAAAAATTAATAAAATTTATTTTTGTTTATGGTTTAGAAGTTATTTTCATGTAGGGCAAAAATTACGTGCTCACAAAGAATATCATTTAACTGAACAGATAATCACAAATAGTGATGTTTACACTTAGTCACTAACGTGCTGAGTTTATCACAGAATCCCAACAACCAAAAGCCAAACCAACTAGTGGTTCAAATCAAAAAATTCATGTTGCAAACCCAGGTTGAAATTGATTAACGTAGCCATGTATTAACTCAATCTTAAACATATGAGCAAGCCCAGAGTTGAGCCATGAATATAGGAAAATAAAATGCTAAGCCAGACATAGAATCAAAGATCTTCAGGCTGCCAAACATGGACATCAGTTTCATTTCTTAATATGAAACGAAAGTTAAGAAATGCCAAACACGGAAAGCATATCCCTTGCTTTGAGCTGACACCAGCAAGGGAGCCACAAGACTCGCAATAAACTCAGAGTAAGCATGATAATGGTTCACAATTCCTTTGACAGAGTAATGAAACAAATACATATATGCAGATTTCATAACAGTGAAATCCCATGCAGCAGCTATTTAAACTGCAAATACACTCCGGACAACAACGAAAAAAGTAAGAATTGGACCAAATAGAGGTGATGAAGAACTGGTGGGTCCTAGCTACGTTGAATCAGTGAAATAATGGCAACACAGTACCCCCATGGCTCAAAACAATCTAGCTCAAGAAGTTTCAGATGTCGAAATACTCTAGCATCTACAACAGCGGGGGTTGGCAAATATCAATGATCGAATTCAAACAAAACCAACAGATACAGTCCAGAATACCTAAGATATGAACACATGAACATGCCCGCTTACTGACAATTCACTCAGATTATATGCAATTAGTTAACCCCAACCACACAAGTGAAAATCAAACAAATCGAAGTTTGATTAATATCCCTAAACTGTCGAACTAGTTAACCATCAAATTAACAGTGATTAGAAGGAGTCTTATGGCTTATTGCAAGTTTAAAATCCACACACAAACAAGAACTCATCCCCACAAACACCAACTTTAATGGCAGCCATAGTAGTAGTGCCATATTACTACACAATTTAATGTTTAATTTGTTTAAAGAAGTCTAGTGACAGACATTACATGCTGAAAACAAAAGTGAACAACCACTGATCCATTCGACATGGTGAGCCTTACAGAGAAAATATTATCATAGGGGAACTTCAACATATTCGAGCCACCAAGACATGCGAAAATGATCATGAAAGCAGAGAAAGGGGAAACTCTCCATTAAATCATGTCGAACACATTTAGATTGAGATAGAAGACACAATCAGATCAACTTGAATGTCGAAGCATGTCATATGTGCAGAAGAAGCACAAGAAAAGCTCATCTTATGAAGCGATCGTTCTTTAACAACATGACCAAAATTCTCACCAACAACTCTTAGAAAAAAAACTAACCGCTCAAATGAGAGGACTATCCTATTTGATGTCTCTAGTAAATGAGGAAGATTTCACAAGAAAAAATCACTTAAAGTCTAGAAAACAAACATCATGAGAATAAACATCATAGTTTCAAGCCCGCTTAACCATCACAAAACTGAACACATTGTTCATCTGAAAGCGACCGAATCTTGACTCAAAATTATAACTCGACACCAAAGTAACAGTAAAATCATAGAAAGCATAAAGTACGACTACTCAAAAGCGACTCTTACTAATTAAACGTACTCAAGCACATCATACCATTGGGAAGAGACTTACCAGCAAGAAATTCAATCGCAGAACAGAACACCATTCAACAAAATCTCACAGTTCAAGACACATTTAAACTAAGATGTAGAAGAGAAAAGAAATTGAACCTGAAATTTCAAACTTGCTTTAATAATTACAGACTCAACAATACACTTTTGACTCCAAATCCTAGCAAGCAGTCTCTTAGCAAGACAACAGTAGAAAAATCAAGCTTCAACTTTAATTCATTAAATTATCTCTTCAGAACTCAAAAAAATGAATTCAGAAAGAAGAACCATATATATGTTTCTCTTAAACTTTCTTAGAACTCTTCCAAGAAGAAACTTGAAACTTGAAAAGTATTCCTTTATTCTGCAGGTGGCCGCCTGATTACCAAAACTTGAAACTTGAAAAGTATTCCCTTGCTCTCAAGCAGGGCGCCTGATTACCAAGACTTGAAACTTGAAAAATGTTTTCTTATTTTCAAGGTGGGCGCCTGATTACTAAAACTTGAAACTTGCAACGTATTCCCTTTTTCTCTAGGTGGGCGCCTGATTACTGAAATTTTAAAATGGTAAAGTATTCTCTTCTTTTCTAGGTGTGCATCTGATTACCACAACTTGAAACTTGAAATGTACTCCCTTGTTCTTCAGGTGGGCGCCTGATTACCAAAACTCGAAACTTCAAAAGTATTCCCTTGTTCTCTAGGTGGACGCCTGAATACCAAGACTTAAAACTTCAAAAATATTCCCTTGTTCTCCAGGTGGGCTCCTGATTCCCAAAACTTGAAACTTGAAAAATATTCCTTTATTCTCCAAGTGGGTGCCTGATTACTGAAATATGAAACTTGCAAAGTATTCCTTTGTTCTCCAGGAAGGCACCTAATTACCAAAATTTGAAACTTGAAAAATATTCCCGTGTTTTCCAGGTGGACGCCTGATTACCAAAATATTCAAAAGTAATCCCTTATTCTCCAGGTGGAGGCCTGATTACCATGACTTAAAACTTTAAAAATATTCCCTTGTTCTCAACGTGGGCGCCTGATTCCTAAAAGTTGAAACTTGAAAAGAATTACCTCATTCTCAACGTGGGCGCCGGATTAATGACATTTGAAACTTGCAAAGTATTCCTTTGTCCTCCAGGTGGGCACCTAATTACCAAAACTTGAAACTTGAAAAGTATTCCCTTGTTCTCCAGGTGGGCGCATATTTACCCAGACTTGAAACTTGAAAAAAATTCTCTTGATTTCCAGGTGGGCGCTTGATTACAGAAACTTGAGACTTTAATAATATACCCTTGTTCTCCAGGTGGGTGTCCGATTCCCAAAACTTGAAACTTTAAAAGTATTCCCTTGTTCTCCAGCAGGGTGCCTGATAACCAAGACTCAAAACTTGAAAAAATTTTCCTTTTTTCTCTATGTGTGTGCCTTATACCCAAAAATTGAAACTTGAAAAGTATTCCCTTATTCTCCAGGTAGGCGTCAGATTACCAATACTCGAAACTTCAAAAGTATTCCCTTGTTCTCCAGGTGGGTGCCTAATTACCAAGACTTGAAACTTGATTAATATTCTCATGTTCTCCAAGTGGTCGCCTGATTACCAAAACTTGAAACTTGAAAAGTATTCCCTTGGTCTCTAGGAGGGCACCTGATTACCAAGACTTGAAACTTGAAAAATAATCCCTTATTCTCCAGGTGGGCGCCTGATTACCAAAACTAGAAACCTCCAAAGTATTCCCTTGTTCTCTAGGTGGACGCCGGATTACCAGAACTCGAAACTTCAAAAATATTACCTTGTTCTCGAGGTGGGCGCCCGATTACAAAATTGGAGACTTGAAAAGTACTCCCTTGTTCTCTAGCTGGGTGCCTGATTACCAAGACTTAAAACTTGAAAAATATTCCCTTTTTCTCTAGGTGGGCGCCTTATTCCCAAAACTTGAAACTTGAAAAGTATTCCCTTGTCTTCTAGGAGGGTGACTGATTACCAAGACTTGAAACTTGAAAGATATTCCCTTATTCTCCAGGTGGGCGCCTGATTACCAAAACTTGAAACTTCCAAAGTATTCCCTTGATCTCTAGGTGGACACCAGATTACCAGAACACGAAACTTAAAAATATTCCCTTGTTGTCGAGGTAGGCGCTTGATTACCAAAACTAGAGACTTGATAAATATTGCCTTGTTCTCTAGGTGGGCGCTTGATTCCCAAAACTTGAAACTTAAAAAGTATCCGCTTAATCTCCAGGTGGGCGCCTAATTACTGAAATTCGAAAACTGAAAAGTATTCCCTAGTTCTCTAGGAGGGCGTCTGATTACCACAGCTTGAAACTTCAAAAGTATTCTCTTGTTCTCCAGGTGGGTGCCGATTACCAAGACTTGAAACTAGATTAATATTCTCTTGTTCTCCAGGTGGGCGCCTGATTACAAAAACTTGAAACTAGAAATGTATTCACTTCTTCTCTAGAAGGGCGCCTGATTACCAAGACTTGAAACTTGAAAAATAATCCCTTATTCTCCAGGTAGGTGCCTGATTACCAAGGCTTGAAACTTGAAAAGTATTCCCTTGTTCTCCAGCTGGGTGCCTGATTACCAAGACCTAAAACTTAAAAAATATTCCCCTTTTCTCTAGGTGGGTGCCTGATTCCCAAAACTTGAAACTTGAAAAGTATTCCCTTAATCTCCAGTTGTGCGCCTGATTCCTGAAATTTGAAAAAAGAAAAGTATTCCCTTGTTCTCTAGGTGGACGTGTGATTACCACAGCTTGTAACTTGAAATGTATTCCCTTGTTCTCCAGGTGGGCGCCTGATTACCATTACTCGAAACTTCAAAAGTATTCTCTTGTTCTCCAGGTGGGTGCCTGATTACCAAGACTTGAAACTTGATTAATATTCTCTTGTTCTCCAGGTGGGCGCCTGTTACCAAAACATGAAACTAGAAAAGTAGTCCCTTGTTCTCTAGGAGGGAGCCTGATTACCAAGACTTGAAACTTGAAAAATATTCCATTATTCTCCAGGTGGGTGCCTGATTACCAAAACTTGAAACTTCCAAAGTATTCCCTTGTTCTCTAGGTGGGCGCCGGATTACCAGAACTCGAAACTTCAAAAATATTCCCTTGATCTCGAGGTGGGCGCCTGATTACAAAAACTGGAGACTTGAAAAGTATTCCCTTGTTCTCCAGCTGGGTGCTTGATTACCAAGACTTAAAACTCGAAAAATATTCCCTTTTTCTCTAGGTAGGCGCCTTATTCCCAAAATTGAAACTTGAAAAGTATTCCCTTGTTTTCTAGGAGGGTGCATGATTACCAAGACTTGAAACTTGAAAGATATTCCCTTATTTTCCAGGTGGGCGCCTGATTACCAAAACTTGAAACTTCCAAGGTATTCCCTTGTTCTCATGATGGGCACCGGATTACCAGAACTCAAAAATTCAAAACTATTTCATTATTCTCGAGGTGGGCGCCTGAATACCAAAATTGGAGACTTGAAAAGTATTTCCTTGTTCTCTTGGTGGGCGCCTGATTCCCAAAACTTGAAACTTGAAAAGTATCCCCTTAATCTCTAGGTGGGCGCCTTATTACTGAAATTTGACAACTGAAAAGTATTCCCTTGTTCTCTAGGTGGGTGTCTGGTTACCACATCTTGAAACTTGAAATGTATTCCCTTGTTCTCCATGTGGGCGCCTTATTACCAATACTTGAAACTTCAAAATTATTCTCTTGTTCTCTAGGTGGTCGCCCGATTACCAGAACTCGAAACTTCAAAAATATTACCTTGTTCTCGAGGTGGGCGCCCGATTACAAAACTGGAGACTTGAAAAGTACTCCTTTGTTCTCTAGCTGGGTGCCTGATTACCAAGACTTAAAACTTGAAAAATATTCCCTTTTTCTCTAGGTGGGCGCCTTATTCCCAAAACTTGAAACTTGAAAAGTATTCCCTTGTCTTCTAGGAGGGTGACTGATTACCAAGACTTGAAACTTGGAAGATATTCCCTTATTCTCCAAGTGGGCGCCTGATAACCAAAACATGAAACTTCTAATGTATTCCCTAGTTATCTAGGTGGTCACCGGAGTACCAGAACTTGAAACTTCAAAAATATTCCCTTGTTCTCGAGGTGGGCGCCTGATTACCAAAGTTGGAGACTTGAAAAATATTGCCTTGTTCTCTAGGTGGGCGCCTGATTCCAAAAACATGAAACTTGAAAAGTATCCCCTTAATCTCCAGGTGGGCGCCTTATTACTGAAATTTGAAAACTAAAAAGTATTCCTTGTTCTCTAGGTGGGCGTCTGATTACCACAGCTTGAAACTTAAAGTGTATTCCCTTGTTCTCCAGGTGGCGCCTAATTACCAATACCTGAAACTTCAAAAGTATTCTCTTGTTCCCCAAGTGAGTGCATGATTACCTAGACTTGAAACTTGATTAATATTCTCCTGTTCTCCAAGTGGGCGCCTCATTAATAAATCTTGAAACTAGAAAAGTATTCCCTTGTTCTTTAGGAGGGCGCCTGATTACCAACACTTGAAACTTAAAAAATATTCCCTTATTCTCCAGGTAGGCGCCTGATTACCAAGACTTGAAACTTGAAAAGTATTCCCTTGTTCTTCAGCTGGGTGCCTAATTACCAAGACTTAAAACTTGAAAAATATTCCCTTGTTCTCTAGGTGGGCGCCTGATTCCCAAAACTTGATACTTGAAAAGTATTCCCTTAATCTCCAGGTGGGCACTTTATTACTGAAATTTGAAAACTGAAAAGTATTCCCTTGTTCTTTAGGTGATCGTCTGATTACCACAGCTTGTAACTTGAAATTTATTCCCTTGTTCTCCAGGTGGGCGCCTGATTACCAATACTCGAAACTTCAAAAGTATTCTCTTGTTCTCCAGGTGGGTGCCTGATTACCACGAGTTGAAAGTTGATTAATATTCTCTTGTTCTCCAGGATGGCGCATGTTACCAAAACTTGAAACTAGAAAAGTATTCCCTGGTTCTCTAGGAGGGCGCCTCATTACCAAGACTTGAAACTTGAAAAATATTCCCTTATTCTCCAGGTGGGCTCCTGATTACCAATAGTTGAAACTTGAAAAGTATTACCTTGTTCTCCAACTGGGTGACTGATTACCAAGACTAAAAACTTGAAAAATATTCCCTTGTTCTCTAAGTGGGCGCCTGATTCCCAAAACTTGTATCTTGAAAAGTATCCCCTTAATCTCCAAGTGTGTGCCTGATTACTGAAATTTGAAAACTGAAAAGAAATTCCTTGTTCTCTAGGTGGGTGTCTGATTACCACAGCTTGTAACTTGAAATGTATTCCCTTGTTCTCTAGGTGGGCGCCTGATTACCAATACTCGAAACTTCAAAAGTATTCTCTTGTTCTCCATATGGGTGCCTGATTACCAAGACTTGAAACTTGATTAATTTTCTCTTGTTCTCCAGGTGGGCGCCTGGTACCAAAACTTGAAACTAGAAAAGTATTCTGTTGTTCTCTAGGAGGGCTCCTGATTACCAAGACTTGAAACTTTAAAAATTTTCCCTTTATTTTCTAGGTGGGCGCCTGATTACCAAAACTTCAAACTTCCAAAGTATTCCCTTTTTATCTAGGTGGACGTCGGATTGCCAGAACACGAAACTTCAAAAATATACTTTTGATCTCGAGGTGGGCGCCTGATTACAAAAACTGGACACTTGAAAAGTATTCCCTTGTTCTCTAAGTGGGCGCCTGATTCCCAAAACTTGTATCTTGAAAAGTATCCCTTAATCTCCAAGTGGGTGCCTGATTACTGAAATTTGAATACTCAAAAGCAATTCCTTCTTCTCTAGGTGGGCGTTTGATTCCCACAGCTTGAAACTTGAAATGTATTCCCTTGTTCTCCAGGTGGGCGCCTAATTACCAATACTTGAAACTTCAAAAGTATTCTCTTGTTCTCTAGGTGGGCGATGGATTTCCAGAACTTGAAACTTCAAAAATATTCCCTTGATCTCGAGGTGGGCGCCTGATTACAAAAACTGGAGACTTGAAAAGTATTCCCTGTTCTCCAGCTGGGTGCCTGATTACCAAGACATAAAACTCGAAAAATATTTCCTTTTTCTCTAGGTGGGCGCCTTATTCCCAAAACTTGAAACTTGAAAAGTATTCCCTTGTCTTCTAGAAGGAAGACTAATTACCAAGACTTGAAACTTGGAAGATATTCCCTTATTCTCCAGGTGGGCGCCTGATAACCAAAACTTGAAACTTCTAAAGTATTCCCTAGTTCTCTAGTTGGGCACCGGATTATCAGAACTTGAAACTTCAAAAATATTCCCTTCTTTTCGAGGTGGGCGCCTGAATACCAAAGTTGGAGACTTGAAAAATATTGCCTTGTTCTCAAGGTGGGCGCCTGATTACCAGTACTTGAAACTTGAAAAGTATTCCCTTGTTCTCCAACTGGGTGACTGATTACCAAGACTTAAAACTTGAAAAATATTCCCTTGTTCTCTAAGTAGGCGCCTGATTCCCAAAACTTGTATTTTGAAAAGTATCCCCTTAATCTCCAAGTGGGTGCCTGATTACCAAGACTTGAAACTTGATTAATTTTCTCTTGTTCTCCAAGTGGGCGCCTGGTACCAAAACTTGAAACTAGAAAAGTATTCCCTCTTTCTCTAGAAGGGCTCCTGATTATCAAGACTTGAAACTTGAAAAATATTCCCTTTATTTTCTTGGTGGGCACCTGATTACCAAAACTTGAAACTTCCAAAGTATTCTCTTGTTCTCTAGGTGGGCGCCGGATTACCACAACTCGAAACTTCAAAAATATACTTTTGATTCTCGAGGTGGGTGCCTGATTCTAAAAACTAGAGACTTGAAAAGTATTCCCTTGTTCTCCAGCTAGGTGCCTGATTACCAAGACATAAAACATGAAAAATATTCTCTTTTTCTTTAGCTGGGCGCCTTATTCCCAAAACTTTAAACTTCAAAACTATTCCCTTGTTTTCTAGGAGGGTGCCTGATTACCAAGACTTAAAACTTGAAAGATATTCCCTTATTCTCCAGGTGGGTGTCTGATTACCAAAACTTGAAACTTCAAAAGTATTCCCTTATTCTCTAGGTGGGCACCGGATTACCAGAACTCGAAATTTCAAAAAATTCCCTTGTTCTCGAGGTGGGCGCCTGATTACCAAAACTGGAGACTTCAAAAAATATTCCCTTGTTCTTTAGGTGGGCGCCTGATTCCCAAAACTTGAAACTTGAAAAGTATCCCCTTAATCTCCAGGTGGGCGCCTGACTACTAAAATTTGAAAACAGAAAAGTATTCCCTTGTTCTCTAGGTGGGCGTCTGATTATCAAATCTTGAAACTTGAAATGTTTTCCCTTGTTCCCCAGGTGGGCGCCTAATTACCAATACTTGAAACTTCAACAGTATTCTTTTGTTCTCCTGGTGGGCACCAGATAACCAAGACATAAAACTTGAAAAATATTCCTTGTTCTCCTAGTGGGCGCCTGATTACCAAAATTTGAAACTTGCAAAGTATTCCTTTTGTTCTTTAGATGGGCGCTAGATTACCAAAACGTGAAACTCCCAAATTATTACACTGTTCTCCAGGTGGGCGCCTGATTACCAATATTTAAAACTTGAAAGTATTCCCTTGTTCTCCAGATGGGCGCTTGATTACCAAAACTTGAAAACTTAAAAAATACTCCATTGTTCTCCCTGTGGGCGGCTGATTCCCCAAACTTGAAACTTGAAAAGTATTCCCTTGTTCTCCAGGTGGGCGCCTGATTACCAAAACACGAAACTTCAAAAGTATTCCCTTATTCTCCAGGTGGACTCCTGATTACTAACACTTAAAACTTGAAAATATATTTCCTTGTTCTCCGGGTGGGCACCTGATTCCCAAACTTGAAACTTGAAAAGTCTTCCCTTATTCTCCAAATGGGCGCCTGATTACTGAAATTTTAAACTTGCAAAGCATTCCTTTTTTCTTCAGGTGGGCACTTAATTACCAAAACTTGAAACTTGAAAAATATTCCCTTGTTCTCCAGGTGGACGCTTGATTACCAAAACTCGAATATTCAAATGCACTTCCTTTCTCTCTAGGTGGACGCCTGAATACCAAGACGTAAAACTTGAAAAAGAATTCCCTTGTTCTCCAGGTGGGCGCTTGATTCCCAAAAGTTGAAACATGAAAAGTATTACCTTATTCTCCAAGTGGGCGTCGGATTACTTAAATTTTAAACTTGCAAAGTATTCCTCTGTTCTCGAGGTGGGTACCTAATTACTAAAATGTGTAACTTGAAAAATATTCAGTTGTTCTCCAGGTGGGTGCCTATTTACCAAGATTTCAAACTTGAAAAAAATTATCTTGTTTTCCAGGTTGGCGCCTGATTACCAAAACTTGAGACTTGAAATGTATTCTCTTGTTCTCCAGGTAGGGGCCTGATTTCCATGACTTAAATCTTGAAAAATATACCCTTGTTCTACAGGTAGGTGTCTGATTCCAAAAACTTGAAACTTTAAAAGTATTCCCTTGTTCTCCAGGTGGGATCCTGATTATTGAAATTTAAAAAACAAAATAATATTCTCATTTTATCTAGGTGGGCGACTGATTACCACAGCTTGAAACTTGAAATGTATTCCCTTGCTCTTCAGGTGGATGCCAGATTACCAATAATCGAAACTTAAATAGTATTCCCTTGTTCTCCAGTTGGGAGCCTGATTACCAAGACATAAAACTTGATAAATATTCCATTGTTCTCTAGGTGGGTGCCTAATTACTAGAACTTGAAACTTGAAAAGTATTCCCTTGTTCTCTAGGAGGATGCCTGATTATCAAGACTTATAACTTGAAAAATATTCCCTTATTCTCCAGGTGGGCGCCTGATAACCAAAACATGAAACTTCAAAAGTATTCCCTTGATCTCTAGGTGGACGCCTAATTGCCAAGACTTAAAACTTGAAAAATATTGCTCCAGGTAGGCGACTGATTCCCAAAACTTGAAACTTGAAAAGTATTCCCTTATTCTCCAAGTGGGAGCCTATTTACCAGGAGGGCGTCTGATTACCACAGCTTGAAACTTGAAATGTATTCTCTTGTTCTCCAGGTGGGCGCCTGATTACCACTAATCAAAACTTCAATAGTATTCCCTTGTTCTCCAGGTGGACGCCTGATTACCAGAACTTGAAACTTGAAAATTATTCCCTTGTTTTCTAGTAGGGTGCCTGATTACCAAGACTTAAAACTTGAAAAATATTCCCTTATTATCCAAGTGGGCGCCAGATTACCAAAACTTGAAACTTCAAAAATATTCCCTTGTTCTCCAGGTGGGCGCCTGATTACCAAAAGTTGAAACTTGCAACATATTCCTTCGTTCTCTAGGTGGGCACCAGTTTACCAAGACATGAAACTTGCAAAGTACTCCATTGTTCTCCAGGTGGGCACCTGGTCACCAAAATTAAAAACTTGAAAGTATTCCCTTGTTCTCCAGGTGGCGCCTTATTACCAAAAATTGAAACTTGAAAAGTATTTCCTTGATCTCCAGGTGGGTGCACGATTACAAAAACTTAAAACTTGCAATGTATTCCTTTGTTCTCCAGGTGGATGCCTGATTACCAAATCTTGAAAACTTAAAAAATACTCCCTTGTTCTCCATGTGGGTGCCTGATTCCCCAAACGTGAAACTTGAAAAATATTCCATTGTTCTCCATGTGGGCGCCTGATTACTGAAATTATAAAATTGTAAAGTATTCCCTTGTTCTCTTGGTGAGCGTATGATTGCCACAACTGGAAACTTGAAATGTATTCCTGTGTTCTCCAGACGGGCGCCTGATTACCAAAACTCGAAACTTCAAAAGTATTCCCTTGTTCTCCAAGTGGACGCCAGATTACCCAGACTTAAAACTTGAACAATATTTCCTTGTTCTCCAGGTGGGAACCTGATTCCCAAAACATGAAACTTGAAAAGTATTCCTTTTTTTGTCCAGGTGGGCACCTAATTACCAAAACTTGAAATTTGAAAAATATTCCATTGTTCTCCAGGTGGGAGCCTGATTAGCAAAACTCGAATATTCAAAAGTATTCCCTTGTTCTCCAGGTGGGCGCCTGATTCCCAAAAGTTGAAACTTGAAAAGTATTACCTTATTCTCCAAGTGGGCGCTGTATTACTGAAATTTGAAACTTGCAAAGTATTCCTTTGTTCACCTGGTGGGCACCTAATTTGGAAAACTTGAAACTTGAAAAATATTCCCTTGTTCTCCAGGTGGGTGCCTATTTACCAAGACTTGAAACTTGAAAAAATTCTCTTGTTTTCCAGGTGGGCGCCTAATTACTAAACTTGAGACTTGAAAAGTATTCTCTTGTTCTCCAGGCAGGGGCCTGATTTCCAAGACTTAAAACTTGAAAAATATACCCTTGTTCTCCAGGTGGGCACCTGATTCCCAAAACATGATACTTTTAAAAGTATTCCATTGTTCCACAGGTGGGTACCTGATTACTCAAGTTTAAAAACTCAAAAGTATTCCCTTTTTCTCTAGGTGGGCGTCTAATTACCAAAACTTGAAACTTGAAATGTATTCCCTTGTTCTCCAGGTGGGCTCCTGATTACCAATAATCGAAACTTCAATAGTATTCTCTTGTTCTCCATAGGGGCGCCAGGGGCGCCTGATTACCAAGACTTGAAACTTGATAAATATTCCCTTGTTCTCTAAGTGGGCACATGAGTACCAGAACTTGAAACATAAAAAGTATTCCCTTGTTCTCTAGGTGGGCGCCTGATTACCAAAACTCAAAACTTGAAAAATATTCCCTTGTTCTCGAGGTGGTCACCTGATTAACAAAACCGGATACTTGAAAAATATTCCCTAGTTCTTCAAGTAGACACCTGATTACAAAAACTTGAAACTTGCAAAGCACTCCCTTGTTCTCTAGGTAGGCGCCTGATTACCAGAACTTGAAGCTTGAAATATATTACCTTGTTCTCGAGGTGGGCGCCGGATTACCAAAAGTTGAGACTTGAAAAGTATTCCCTTGTTCTCCAGGAGGGCGTCCTATTACAGAAACTTGAAACATTAAAAGTATTCCTTTGTTCTCCAGGTGGGCGCCAGATTACCAAAACTTGAAAACTTAAAAAGTACACCCTTGGTCTCCAGGTGGGGGCCTGATTCCGCAAACTTCAAACTTTAAAAGTATTCCCTTGTTCTCCAAGTGGTCGCCTGATTACTGAAATATGGAAATTTAAAAGTATTCCCTTGTTCTCTAGGTGAGCATCTGAGTACCACAACTTGAAACTCTAAATGTATTCCCTTGTTCTCAGATGGACGCGTGTTTACCAAAACTCGAAACTTCAAAAGTATTCCCTTGTTCTCCAGGTGGACGTCTGATTATAAACACTTAATACTTGAAAATATTTCCCTTGTTCTCAAGGTGGGCGCCTGATCCCAAAACTTGAAACTTGAAATGTATTCTCTTATTCTGCAAGCGGGCTCCTGATTACTGAAATTTGAAACTTGAAAAGTATTCCTTTGTTCTCTAGGTGGATACCTAATTACCAAAACTTGAATCTTGAAAAATATTCCCTTGTTTTCCATATAGATGCCTATTTACCAAGACATGAAACTCTAAAAAAATTCCCTCGTTCCTGGTGGGTGCCTGATTACCAAAACATAAGACTTGAAAAGTATTCCCTTGTTCTCCTGGTAAGGGCCGGATTTCCAACACTTAAAACTTGAAAAGATTCTATTGTTCTCCACGTAGGCGCCTGATTACCAAAACTTAAAACTTGAAAAGTATTCCTTTGTTCTCCAGGTGGGCGCCTGATTACTGAAATTTAATAATTGAAAAGTATTCGCTTGTTCTCTAAGTGGGCATCTGATTACCGCAACTTGAAACTTGAAATATATTCTCTTGTTCTCCAGGTAGGCGCCATATTACCAACACTCAAAACTTCAAAAGTATTCCCTTGTTTTCCACGTGGGCGCATGATTACCAAAACTTGAACTTGAAAAGTATCCCCATGTTCTCCGGGTGGACGCCTGATTACCAATATTCTAAACTTCAAAAGCATTCCCTTTTTCTCCAGGTGGGCGCCTGATTACATAGACATGAAACTTGATAACAATTCCTTTGTTCTCCAGGTAGGTGCCTGATTAGAAGAACTTGAAACTTTAAAAGTGTTCCCTTGTTCTCTAGGAGGGAGCCTGAATACCACGACTTGAAACTTGAAAAATATTGCCTTATTCTCCAGGTGGGCGCCTGATTACCAAAACTTGAAACTTCGAAAGTATTCCCTTGTTCTCTAGGTGGGCGCCTAATTACCAGAACTCGAAACTTCAAAAATATTCCCTTGTTCTCAAGGTGGGCGCCTGATGACCAAAACCTGAGACTTGAAAAGTATTCCCTTGTTCTCCAGGTAGGGGCATGATTTCCAACGCGTAAAACTTGAAAAGTATTCCATTGTTATCCAAGTAGGCGCCTGATTCCCAAAACTTTAAACTTGAAAAGTATTCCCTTGTTCTCCAGGTGTGCGCCTGATTATTGAAATTTGAAAATGGAAAAGTATTTCCTTGTTCTCTTGGTGGGCATCTGATTATAACAACTTGAAACTTGAAATCTATTCCCTTGTTCTCCAAGTGGGCGCCTGATTACCAATACTAGAAACTTCAATAGTATTCCCTTGTTCTCCAGGTGGGCGCGTGATTACCATGACTTGAAACTGGATAAATATTCCCTTGTTCTACAGGTGGGCGCCTGAGTACAACAACTTGAAACTTGAAAAGTATTCCCTTGTTCTCTAGGAGGGTGCCTGATTACCATGACTTGAAACTTGAAAAATATTCCCTAATTCTCCAGGTGGACGCCTGATCACAAAAAAACATGAAACTTCGAATGTATTCCCTTATTCTATAGGTGGGCGCCTGATTACCAGAACTCGAAACTTCAAAAATATTCATGTGTTCTCGCAGTGGGAGCCTGATTACCACATCTGGAGACTTGAAAATTATTCCCTTGTTCTCTAGCTGGGTGCCTGACTACCAAGACCTAAAACTTGAAAATGTTCCCTTGTTCTCCCGGTGGACACCTGATTACCAAAACTTGAAACTTGCCAGGTATTCCTTTGTTCTCAAAGTGGGCACCTAATTACCTAAACTTGAATCTTGCAAACTACTCCCTTGTTCTCTCGGTGGGCGCCTGATTACCAGGACTTGAAACTTGAAAAATATTCCCTTCTTCTCGAGGTGGGTGCGGGATTACCAAAACTTTGAGACTTGAAAAGTATTCCCTTGTTCTCCTGGTGGGCGCATGATTACCAAAACTTAAAACTTGAATAGTATTCCCCTGTTCTCCAGGTGGGCGAATGATTACCAAAAAATGAAACTTGAAAACTATTCCCTTCATCTCCCGGTGGGCGCCTGATTACAAAAACTTGAAACTTGCAAAGTATTTCTTTGTTCTCAAGGAATGCTCCTGATTACCAAAACTGGAAAACTTAAAAGTTACTCCCTTGTTCTCCAGGTGGGGGCTTGATTCCCAAACTTGAAACTTGAAAAGTATTCTCTTGTCCTCAAGGTGGTCGCCTGATTATTGAAATTTTAAAACATAAAAGTATTCGCTTGTTCTCTACGTGAACGTCTGATTACAACAACTTGATACATAAAATGTATTCCATTATTCTCCCGGTGGACGCCTGATTAGCAAAGCTCGAAACTTCAAAAGGACTTCCTTGTTCTCCAGGTGGACGCCTGATTACCAAGACTTAAAACTTGAAAAACATTCCCTTGTTTTCCAGGTGGGCGCGTGATTCCCAAAACTTGAGACTTGAAAAATATTCCCTTATTCTCCAAGTGGGCGCGTGATTAATAAAATTTAAAACTTTAAAAGTATTCCTTTGTTCTCCAGGTGGGCACCTAATTACCAAAAGATGAATCTTGACAATATTCCCTTGTTCTCCAGGTGGGTGCCTAATTACCAAGACTTGAAACTCGAAAAAAACTCCCTTGTTCTCCAGGTGGGCACCTGATTACCAAAACTTGAGACTTGAAAAGTATTCCTTTGTTCTCCAAGTAGGGGCATGATTTCCAACACTTGAAACTTGAAAAGTATGCCTTTGTTCTGCAGGTATGCGCCTGATTCCCAAAACTTGAAACTTGAAAAGTATTCCCTTGCTCTCCAGGTAGGCGTCTGATTACTGAAATTTGAAAATTGAAAAGCATTCTCTTTTTCTCTAGGTGGGCATGTGATTACCACACCTGGAAAATTCAAATGTATTCCCTTGGTCTCCAGGTGGACGCCTGATTACCAATACTCGAAATTTCGAAAGTATTCCCTAGTTCTCTAGATTGGCGCATGATTACCAAGACTTGAAACTTGATAAATATTCTCTTGTTCTCCAGGTGAGCGCCTGATTACCAAAACTTGAGACTTGAAAAGTATTCCCTTGTTCTCCAGGTAGGGGCATGATTTCCAACACTTAAAACTTGAAAAGTATTCCCTTGTTCTCCAGGTAGGCGCCTGATTCCCAAAACGTATACTTGAAAAGTATTCCCTTATTCTCCAAGTGGGCGCCTGATTAATGAAATTTGAAAATTGAAAAGTATTCCCTTGCTCTCAAGGTGGGCATCTAATTACCACAGCTTGAAACTTGAAATGTATTCCCTTGTTCTCTAGGTGGGCACCTGATTACAAATACTCGAAACTTTAAATATATTCCCTTATTCTCAAGGAGGGCGCCTTATTACCCAGAATTGAAACTTGATAAATATTCCCTTGTTCTCTAGGTGGGCGCATGATTACCAGAACTTGAAACTTGAAAAGCATTTCCTTGTTCTCTAGGAGGGCGCCCGATTACATAGACTTAAAACTTTAAAAATATTCCCTTATTCTCCAGGTGGGCGCATGATTACCAAAACTTGAAACTTCGAAAGTATTTCCTTATTCTCTAGGTGGGCGCCAGATTACCTGAACTCGAAACTTAAAAAATATTACCGTGTTCTTGCGGTGGGCGCCTGATTACCAAAACTGGAGACTTGAAAACTATTTTCTTGTTCTCTAGCAGGGTGCCTGATTACCATGACTTAAAACTTGAAAACTATTCCGTTGTTCTCCAGGTGGACACCTGATTACCAAAAATTGAACTTGCAAACTATTCCTTTGTTTTTCAAGTGGGAACCTGATTACCTAAACTTGAAACTTGCAACGTACTCCCTTGTTCTCTAGGTCGGCGCCTGATAACTAGAACTTGAAAATTGAAAATTATTCCCTTGTTCTCGAGGTGGGCGCCAAATTACCAAACTAGAGACTTGAAAAGTATCCCCTTGTTCTCCAGGTGGGCGCCTGATTACCAAAACAAAAAACTTGAAAGGTATGCCCTTGTTCTCCAGGTGGGCGCCTGATTACCAAAACTTGAAAACTATTCCCTTGATCTCCCGCTGGGCGCCCGATTACAAAAACTTGAACTTTCAAAGTATTTCTTTGTTCTCCGGGTGGGCGGCTGATTATCAAAACTAGAAAACTTAAAAAATACTCCCTTGTTCTCCAAGTGGGCGCTTGATTTCCTAAACTTGAAACTTAAAAAAAGTATTCCCTTGTCCTCCAGGTGGTCGCCCGATTACTAAAATTTGAAATTTTAAAAGTATTCCCTTGTTCTCTAGGTAAGCGTTTGATTACCACAACTTGAAACTTGAAATGTATTTCCTTGTTCTCCATGTGGGCGCCTGATACACGAAACTTCAAAATGATTTCCTTGTTCTCCAGGTGGGCGCATGATTACCAGAATTTGAAACTTGAAAAGTATTCCCTTATTCTCTAGGAAGGCGCCTGATTACCAAGACTTGAAACTTGAAAAATATTCCCTTATTCTCCTGGTGGGCACCTGATTACAAAAACTTGAAACATTAAAAGTATTCCTTTATTCTCTAGGTGGGCGCCGGATTACGAGAACTCGAAAGTTGAAAAATATTCCCGTGTCCTCGCGGTGGGCTCCTGATTACCAAAACTAGAGACTTGAAAATTATTCCGTTGTTCTTTAGTATGGTGCCCGATTACCAAGAATTAAAACTTGAAAATAGTCCCTTGTTCTCCAGGTGGAAACCTGATTGCCAATACTTGAAACTTGCAAAGTATTCCGTTGTTCTCCAAGTGGGCACCTGATTACCAAAACATAAAAGTTGCAAAGTACTCCCTGGTTCTCTAGGTGGGTGCCTGATTCCCAGAATTTGAAACTTGAAAAATATCTCTTATTTTTTAGGTGAGCGCCAGATTACCAAAACTTGAGACTTGAAAAGTATTCCTTGTTCTTCAAATGGGCACCTAATTACCAAACCTTAAAACTTGAAAAGTATTCCCTTATTCTCCAAGTGTGTTCCTGATTACCAAAATGTGAAACTTGAAAACAATTACCTTGATCTTTTGGTGGGCGTCTGATTAAAAAAACTTGAAACTTGCAAAGTATTCCTTTGTTCTCCTGCTGGGCGCCTGATTATGAAAACATGAAAACTTAAAAAATACTCTCTTGTTCACCAGGTGGGCGCCTGATTCCCCAAACTTGAAACTTGAAAAGTATTCCCTTGTTCTTCAGGTAGTCGCCTGATTACTGAAATTTGAAAATATAAAAGTATTCCCTTGATCTCTATGTGAGCGTCGGATTAGCACAACTTCAAACTTTAATTGTATTCCCTAGTTCTCCAGGTGGGTGCTTGATTCCCAAAAATTGAAACTTGAAAAGTATTCCTTTATTCTCCAAGTGGGCGCCTGATTACTGAAATTTGAAACTTGGAAAGTATTCCTTTGTTCTCCAGGTGGGCACCTAATTACCAAAACTTGAAACTTGAAAAATATTCCCTTGTTCTCCAGATGGGTGCCTATTCAACAAGACATGAAACTCTAAAAAAATTCCCTCGTTCTCCTGGTGGGCGCCTGATTAACAAAAGTTCAGACTGGAAAAGTATTCCCTTGTTCTCCTGGTAGGGGCCGGATTTCCAACACATAAAACTTGAAGAAGATTCCCTTGTTCTCCAGGTTGGTGCCTGATGCCCAAAACTTGAAACTTGAAAAGCAATCCTTTGTTATCCAGGTGTGCGCATGATTACCAAGACTTGAAACTTGAAAAATATTCCCTTGTTCTCTAGGTGTGCACCTGATTACCAAAACCTGAAACGTGCAAAGTATTCCTTTGTTCTCCAAGTGGGCGCCGGATTACCAAGACTTTAAACTTGAAAAATATTCCCTTGTTGTCCAGGTGGACGCTTGATTACCAAGACATGAAAGTTGAAAAATATTCCCTTTTCACTAAGTGGGCGCGTGATTACAAAAACATGAAATTTGATAAATATTCCCTTGTTCTCCAGGTGGCCACCTGATTACAAAAACATGAAACTTGCAAAGTATTCCTTTGTTCTCCAAGTGTGCGCTTTATTAAAAAAACTTGAGGCATGAAAAGTATACCCTTACTCTCCAGCTGGGCGCTTGATTACCAAGACTTAAAACGATAAAAAAATTCCCTTGTTCTCCAAGTAAGCGCCTGATTACCAAAACCTGAATCTTGCAAAATATCCCTTTATTGTCCATGTGGGCGCTTGTTTCACAAGACTTTAGACTTGAAAACAAATCCCTTGTTCTCCAGGTGGGCGCATGATTACCAAATTTTGAGACTTGAAAAGTATTACTTTGTTCTCAAGGTAGGCACCTGATTACCAAGACTTAAAACTTTTAAGATATTCCCTTGTTCTCCAAGTGGGCGCCTGATTACCAAAACTTGAATCTCGCAAAATGTTCCTTTGTTGTCCAGGCGGACGCTTGTTTCACAAGACTTTGAACTAGAAAAAAATCCCTTGTTCTCCAGGTGGGCGCATGATTACCAAAATTGTGAGACTCGAAAAGTATTACTTTGTTCTCCAGGTAGGCACCTGATTACCAAGACTTAACACTTGAAAAATATTCCCTTGTTCTCTAGGTGGGCGCCTGATTCCCCAAACTTGAAACTTCAAAAGTATTCCCTTGTTATATAATTGGGCGCCTGATTATCGAAATTTGAATATTAAAAGTAATCCCTTGTTCTCTAGGTGGGCGTCTGATTAGCAAAACTTGAAACTTGAAATGTATCCCTAGTTTTCAAGGTGGACGCCTGATTACAAAAACTTAAAACTTCAAAAGCATTCCCTTGTTCTTCAAGTGTGCGCCTGATTACCAAGACTTGAAACTTGAAAAATATTCCCTTGTTCTCCACGTGGGCGCCTGATTACATTAACTTGAAACTTGCAAAGTATTCCCTTGTTCTCAATTTGGGAAACTTATTACCAAAACGTGAAACTTGAAAAGTTCTCCCTTGTACTCCAAGTGGGCGCATGATTACCAAGACTTGAAACTTGGAAAATATTCCCTTGTTGTCCAAGTGGGTGCCTGATTACCAAGACTTGAAATTTGAAAAATGTTCCGTTGTTCTCCAGGTGGCGCTGATTACCAAAATCTGAAACTGGCAAAGTATTCCCTTGTTTTCCAGGTGGGCGCCTGATTACAAAACTTAAAACTTGACAAATATTCCCTTGTTCTCCAGGTCGGCGCCCGATTCCCAAGACTTGAGACATGAAAAGTATTCCCTTGTTCTCCAGGTAGGGGCATGATTTCCAACACTTAAAACTTGAAAAATATTCCATTGTTCTCCAGGTAGGCGCCTGATTTCCAAAACTTGAAACTTGAAAAGTATTTCCTTTTTCTCCTGTTAGGCGCCTGATTACTGAAATTTGAAAATTTAAAAGTATTCCCTTGTTCTCTTGGTGGGCATCTGATTACCACAGGTTGAAACTTGAAATGTATTCCCTTATTCTCCAGGTGGGCGCCTGATTACCCATACTCAAAACGAAAAGTATTCCCTTGTTATCCAGGTGGGCGCCTGAGTACTAAGACTTGAAACTTGATAAATATTCCCTTGTTCTCAAGGAGGGCGCCTGATTACCAAGACTTGAAACTTGAAAAATATATTTACTTATTCTCCATGTGGGCGCCTAATTACCAAAAGTTGAATCTTCAAAAGTATTACTTTGTTCTCTAGGTGGTTGCGTGATTACTAGAACTTGAAACTTATAAAATATTCCCTTGTTCTCGAGGTGGGCGCCTAATTAACAAATTTGGAGACTTGAAAAGTATTCCCTTGTTCTCCTGCTAGGCGCCTGATTACCAAAACATAAAACTTGAAAACTATGCCCTTGTTCTCCAGGTGGGCGCCTGATTACCAAAACTTGAAAACTTTAAAAATGTTCTCCATGTGGGGGACGGTTTACCAAAACATGAAAAATATTCCCTTGTTCTCCAGGTGGGGTCCAGTTTACCAAGACTTAAAACTTGAAAAAAGTTCCCTTGTTCTCCAAGTGGGCACCTGATTACAAAGACTTGAAATTTGAAAAATATTCTCTTATTCTTCAGAGGGACACCTGATTACCAAAACTTGAAACTTGAAAAGTATTCCCTTGATCTCTAGGTGGGCGCATGATTACCAAAACTTGAAACTAGAAAGATATTCCCTTGTTCTCGAGGTGGGCATCGGATTACCAAAACTTGAGAGTTGAAAATTATTCCCTTGTTCTCAACATGGGCGGCTGATTACCAAGACATAAAACATGAAAAATATTCCCTTGTTTTTTGCAGGTGGGCGCCTGATTACCACGAATTGAAACATGAAAAAAATTCCCATATTTTCAAGGTGGGCGCTTGATTACCAAAACATAAGACTTGAATAGTATTCCCTTGTTCTCCAGGTAGGTGCTTGATTACCGAGACTTTAAACTTGAATAATATTTCCTTGTTCTCCAAGTGGGCGCCTGATTCCCAAAATTTGAAACTTGAGAAGTATTCCCTTGTTCTCCAAGTGGACGCCTTATTCCCAAAACTTCAAACTTCAAAAGTATTCCCTTATTATCAAACTGGGCGCCTCATTAGTGAAATTTAAATATTAAAAAGTATTCCCTTGTTCTCTAGGTGGGTGTCTGATTACCACTACTTGAAACTTGAAATGCATTTCCTAGTTTTCCAAGTGGACGCCTGATAACCAAAACTTGAAACTTGAAAAGTATTCCCTTGTTCTCCAGGTGTGCGCCTGATTACCAAGACTTGAAACTTGAAAAATATTCGTTTATTCTCCAGGTGGGCGCCTGATTACCAAAACTTGACACTTCCAAAGTATTCCCTTGTTCTCTAGAAGGTCGCCTGAGTACCAAAACATTAAACTTGCAATGTATTCCCTTGTTCTCCATTTGGGCAACTTATTACCACAACTTGAAACTTGAAAAATATTCCCTTGTTCTCCAAGTAGGCGCATGATTACCAAGACTTGTACTCGACAAATATTCCCTTGTTGTCCATGTGGGAGCCTAATTACCAACACTTGAAATTTTGAAAATGTTCCCTTGTTCTCCAGGAGGGCGCCTGATTACCAAAACTTGAAACTTGCAAAGTATTCCCTTGTTCTCCAGGTGGGCGTCTGATTACCAAACTTAATACTTGACAAATATTCCCTTGTTCTCCAGGTGGGCACCTGATTACCATAACTTGAAACTTGCAAAGTATTCCCATGTTCTCCATTTGGGAAAGTTATTAATAGAACTTGAAACTTTTAATATATTCACTTGTTCTCCAAATGGGCGCATGATTACCAAGACTTGAAATTTGAAAAATATTTTCCTTGTTGTCAAGGTGGGAGCCTGATTACCAAGACTTGAAATTTGAAAAATGTTCCCTTGTTCTCCAGGAGGGTGCCGGATTACCAAAACTTGAAACTTGCAAAGTATTCCCTTGTTCTCTGTGTGGGCACCTGATTATCAGAACTCGAAACATGGCAAACATTCCCTTGTTTTCCAGGCGGGCGCCTGATTACCAAGACTAGAGACTTGAAAACTATTCCCTTGTTCTCCAGGTAGGGGCATGACTTCCCACGCTTATAACTTGAAAAATATTCCCTTGTTCTACAGGTAGGCACCTGATTTCCGAAACATGAAACTTGAAAAGTATTCCCATATTCTCCAAGTGGGCGCCTGATTACTAAAATTTGAAAATTGAAAAGTATTTCCTTGTTCTCTAGGTGGGCGTCTGATTACCATAGCTTGAAACTTGAAATGTATTCCCTTGTTCTCTCGGTGGGCGCCTGATTACCAATCTCAAAACTTCAAAAATATTCCCTTATTATATAGGTGGGCGCATGATTACCAAGACTTGAAATTTTAAAATATTCCTTTATTCTCAAGGTGGGCGCTTGATTACAAAACTTGAAACTTCCAAAGTAATCCCTTGTTCTCTAGGTGGTCGCCTGTTTACCAGAACTTGAATCTTGAAAACTATTCCCATGATCTCGACGTCGGCGCCTGATTACCAAAACAAGAGACATGAAAAGTGTCCCCTTGTTCTTCAGCTGGGCTCACTATTCCCTTATTCTCTAGGTGGGCGCCTAATTACCAAAACTTGAAACATGCAAAGTATTCATTTGTTCTCCTGGTGGGCGCCTGATTACCAAAGTTTGAAAACTTAAAAAATACTCCCTTGTTCTCCTGGTGGGCCCTGATTCCGCAATCTTTTAACTTTAAAAGTATTCCCTTGTTCTCCAGCTGGTCCCCTGATTACTGAAATTTGGAAATTAAAAAGTATTCCCTTGTTCTCTACATGAGCGTGTGATTACAAAACTTGAAACTTGAAATGTATTCCCTTGTTCTCCAGGTGGACGCGTGATTACCAAAACTCGAAACTTCAAAATTATTCCCTTGTTCTCCAGGTGGAGGCCTGATTACAAAGACTTAAAACTTGAAAATAATTCCCTTGCTCTCGAGGTGGGTGCCTGATTCCCAAAACATGAAACTTGAAAAGTATTCCCTTATTCTCCAAGTGGGCGCCTGACTACTGAAATTTGAAACTTGGAAAGTATTCCTTTGTTCTCCAGGTGGGCATCTAATTACCAAAACTTGAAACTTGTAAGATATTCCCTTGTTCTCCCGATGGGTTCCTACTTACCACGACATGAAACTCTAATAAAATTCCCTCGTTCTCCTGATTGGGGCCGGTTTACCAAGACTTGAAGCATGGAAAAAAATTCCCTTGTTCTCCAGGTGGGCGCCTAATTACCAAGACTTGAAACTTGAAAAATATTCCGTTATTCTCCAGGTGGACATCTGATTACCAAAACATGAAACTTGCTAAGTATTCCCTTGTTCTCTAGGTGGGCTCCTGATTACCAAAACTTGAAACTTGAAAGATATTCCCTATTTTTCGAGGTGGGCGCCTGATTACCAAAACTTGAGACTTGAAAAGTATTCCCTTGTTCTCAATATGGGCGACTGATTTCCAAGACATAAAACATGAATTCCGTTGTTCTCGTGGTGGGCGCCTGCTAACCAAAAACTGAAACTTGAAAAAAATTCCCTTTTTCTCAAAGTGGGCGCTTGATTACCAAAAATTAAGACTTGAAAAGTATTCCCTTGTTCTCCTGGGTGCCTCATTACCGAGACTTTATACTTGAAAAATATTTCCTTGTTCTCCAAGTGGGCGCGTGATTCCCAAAACTTGAAACTTGAAAAGTACTCTCTTGTTCTCCAAGTGGCGCCTGATTACTGAAATATTAAAATTGAAAAGTATTCCCTTGTTCTCTAGGTGGGTGTTCGATTACCACAACTTGAAACTTAAAATCTATTCCATTTTTCTCCAGGTGAGTGCCTGATTACCAAAACTCGAAATTTGAAAAGTATTCCCTTATTCTCCAGGTGGGTGCCCGATTACCAAGACTTGAAACATCAAAAAATTTCCCTTGTTCTCCAGGTGGGCACCTTATTACCAAAACCTGAAACTTGCAAAGTATTCCCTTGTTCTCTAGGTGGGCTCCTGATTACCAGAACTTGAAACTTTAAAGATATTCCCTTTGTTTGAGGTGGGCGCCGAATTAACAAAACTTGAGACTTGAAAAGTATTCCCTTGTTCTCAATATGGGCGACTGATTTCCAAGACATAAAATATGAAAAATATTCCCTTGTTCTCCTGGTGGGCGCTTGTTTACAAAAAATTGAAACTTAAAAAAAATATTCTTTTTTTCTCAAGGTGGGCGCTTGATTACCAAAAATTAAGACTTGAAAAGTATTCCCTTGTTCTCCAGGTTGGTGCCTAATTACCGAGACTTTAAACTTGAAAAATATTTCCTTGTTCTCCAAGTGGGCGCCTTATTCCCAATACTTGAAACTTCAAAAGTTTTCCCTTGTTCTCCAAGTGTGGCCTGATTACTAAAATTTTAAAATTGAAAAGTATTACATTGTTCTCTAGGTGCGTGTCAGATTACAACAACTTGAAACTTATAATCTATTCAATTGTTCTCCGGGTGAGTGCCTGATTACCATAACTCGAAACTTGAAAAGTATTCCCTTGTTCTCTAGGTGGGTGCCCGATTACCAAGACTTTAAACTTGAAAAAATTTCACTTGTTCTCCAGGTGTGCACCTAATTACCAAAACCTGAAACTTGCAAAGTATTCCATTGTTCTCTAGTTGGGCTCTTGATTACCAGAACTTGAGACTTGAAAGATATTCCTTTTTTTCAAGGTGGGCACCGGATTACCAAAATTTGAGACTTGAAAAGTATTCCCTTGTTCTCAATATGGCGACTGATTTCCAAGACATAAAACATGAAAAATACTCCCTTGTTCTCCTGGTGGGCGCCTGTTTACCGAATATTGAAACTTGAGAAAAATTCCCTTTTTCTCAAGGTGGGCGCTTGATTACCAAAAATGAAGACTTGAAAATTATTCCCTTGTTCTCTAGGTAGGTGCCTAATTACCAAGACTTTAAACTTGAAAAATATTTCCTTGTTCTCCAAGTGGGCGCCTGATTCCCAAAGCTTGAAACGTGAAAAGTATTCCCTTGTTCTCCAAGTGGCGCCTGATTACTTAAATTTTATAACTGAAAAGTATTCCCTTGTTCTCTAGGTGGGTGTCTGATTACCACAACTTGAAACTTAAAATCTATTCCATTGTTCTCCAGGTGAGTGCCTGAATACCAAAACTCGAAACTAGAAAAGCATTCCCTTGTTCTCCAGGTGGTGCCCAATTACCAAGACTTGAAACTTGAAAAAATTTCCCTTATTCTCCAGGTGGGCACCTGATTACCAAAACCTGAAACTTGCAAATTATTCCCTTGTTCACCATGTGGGCACCTTATTACCAGAACTTGAAACTTGAATATATTCCCTTGTTCTCCAAGTGGGCACTAGATTACTAAGACTTGAAACTTGAAAAATATTCCCTTGTTATCCAGGTGGACACTCTATTCCCAAGAATTGAATTTTAAAAAACCTTCCCTTGTTAACCAAGTGGGCGCCTGATTACCAAATCTTGAAACTTGACAAATATTCCCTTGTTCTCTAGGTGGGCACCTGACAACCAAAACTTGAAACTTGCAAAGTATTCATTTGTTCTACAGGTGGGCGCCTGATTACGAAAACTTGAAGGATGAAAACTATTCCCTTGTTCTCAAGCTGTGCGCTTGATTACCAAGACTTAAAACTATTCCCCTGTTCTCCAAGTTGGCACCTGATTACCAAATCTTGAAACTAGCAAAATATTCCTTTGTTGTCCAGGTGGGCGCTTGTTCCACAAGACTTGAAACTAGAAAAAAATTCCCTTATTCTCCATGTGGGCTCATAATTACCAAATTTTGAGACATGGAAAGTATTACATTATTCTCCAGGTAGGCACCTGAATACCAAGACTTATAACTTGAAAAATATTCCCATGTTCTCCAGGTCGGCGCCTGATTCCCAAAACTTGAAACTTTAAAAGTATTCCCTTGTTATCCAAGTGTGCGCCTGATTACCGAAATATTAATAATAAAAAGTCTTCCCTTGTTCTCTAGGTGGGCGTCTGATGACCACAACTTGAAACTTGAAATGTATTCCCTTGTTTTCCGGGTGGACGCCTGATTACCAAAACTTGAAACTTGAAAACTATTTCCATGTTTTGCAGGTGTGCGCCTCATTACCAAGACTTGAAACATGAAAAATATTCCCTTGTTCTCCAGGTGGGCACCTGATTATCAAAACTTGAAAATTGCAAAGTATTCCATTGTTCTCCATTTGGGCAACTAATTACCAGAACTTGAAACTTGAAAAATATTCCCTTGTTCTCCAAGTGGGCGCATGATTACCAAGACTTGAAACTTGAAAAATATTCCCTTCTTGTCCAGGTGGGCGCCTGAATACCAAAACTTGAAATTTGAAAAATGTTCTCTTTTTCTCCAGGTGGGCGCGTGATTATCAAAGCTTGAAACTTGCAACGTATTCCCTTGTTCTCTAGGTGGACGCTTGATTACCAAAACATAAAACTTGACAAATATACCCTTGTCCTCCAGGTGGGTGCCTGATTACCAAGACTTGATACATGAAAAATATTCCTTTATTCTCCAGGTGGGCGCCTGATTACCAATACTTGAAACTGGAAAAGTATTCCCTTGTTCTCCAGGTGGGCGTTCGAGTACCAAAACTTGAAACTTGCAAAGTATTCGCTTGTTCTCCAGTTGGGAACCTGATTACCAGAATTTGAAACTTGAAAAATATGCCTTGTTCTCCAGGAGGGTGCCTGATTACCATGACTTGAAACTTTAAAAATATTCTCTTATTCTCCAGGCGGGCGCCAGAATACAAAATCTTGAAACATGCAAAGTATTCCCATGTTCTCTAGGTGGGCGCCTCATTACCAGAACTTGAAACTTTAAAAATATTTCATTGTTCTCGAGGTGGGCGCAGGATTACCAAAACTTGAAAACATGAAAAATATTCCCTTGTTCTCAAGGTGGGCGCCGGTTTACCAAGACTTGAAACTTGAAAAACATTCCCTTGTTCTCCAGGTGGGCGGCTGATTACCAAGACTTGACATTTGAAAGATATTCCCTTATTCTCCAGATGGACTCCTGATTACCAAAACTTGAAACTTGCAAAGTATTCCTTTGTTCTCTAGGTGGGCGCCTGATTACAAGAACTTGAAACTTAAAAGCTATTCCCTTGCTCTCGAGGTAGGCACCGGATTACCAGAATTTGACACTTGAAAAGTATTGCGTTGTTCTCAACATGGGCGCCTGATTACGAAGACTTAAAACTTGAAAAATATTCCCTTGTTCTCCAGGTGGGCGCCTGTTTATTAAGAATTGAAACTTCAAAAAAATTCCCTTGTTCTCAAGGTGAGCGTCTTCTTACCAACACTTGAGACTTGAAAATTATTCCTTGTTCTCCAGGTAAGTTCCTGATTACCAAGACTTTAAACTTGAAAAATATTCCCTTGTTCTCAATATGGGCGACTGATTACTTAAACTTGAAACTTGCAAACTACTCCCTTGTTCTCTAGGCGCTTGATTACCAGAACATGAAACTTGAAAGATATTCCCTTTTTTTCAAGGTGGGCGCCGGATTACCAAAACTTGTGACTCAAAAGGTATTCCCTTGTTCTCAATATGGGCGACTGATTTCCAAGACATAAAACATGAAAAATATTCCCTTGTTCTCCTGGTGGGCGCCTCTTTACGAAAAATTGAAACTTCAAAAAAATTCTCTTTTTCTCTAGGTGGGCGCTTGATTACCAAAAATTAAGACTTGAAAAGTATTCCCTTGTTCTCCAGGTAGGTGCCTGATTACCTAGACTTTAAACTTGAAAAATATTTCCTTGTTCTCCAAGTGGGCGCCTTATTCCCAAAACTTGAAACGTGAAAAGTATTCTTCTCCAAGTGGCGCCTGATTACAGAAATTTTAAAATTGAAAAGTATTCCCTTGTTCTCAAGGTGGGTGTCTGATTACCACAACTTGAAACTTAAAATCTTTTCCATTATTCTCCAGGTGAGTGCCTGATTATCAAAATTCGAAACTTGAAAAGTATTCCCTTGTTCTCCTGGTGGGTGCCCGATTACCAAGGCTTGAAACTTGAAAAAATTTCCCTTGTTCTTCAGGTGGGCACCTGATTACCAAAACCTGAAACTTGCAAAGTATTCCCTTGTTCTCCATGTGGGCACCTTATTACGAGAACTTGAAACTTGAATATATTCCCTTGTTCTCCAAGTGGGCGCTAGATTACTAAGCCTTGAAACTTTAAGAATATTCCCTTGTTGTCCAAGTGTACGCTTGATTACCAAGACTGAATGTTGAAAAATATTCCCTTGTTCACCAAGTGGGCGCCTGATTACCAAATCTTAAAACTTGAGAAATATTCCATTGTTCTCTAGGTGGGCACCTGATTACCAAAACTTGATACTTGCAAAGTATTCATTTGTTCTACAGGTGGGCGCCTGATTACAAAAATTTGAAGGATGAAAAGTATTCCCTTGTTCTTACGCTGGGCGCTTGATTACCAAGACATAAAACTTTAAAAATATTCCCTTGTTCTCCAAGTTGGCACCTTATTACAAAAACTTGAAACTTGCAAAATATTCCTTTGTTGTCCAGGTGCGCTTGTTCCACAAGACTTGAAACTTGAAAAAAATTCCCTTATTCTCCATGTGGGCGCATAATTACCAAATTTTGAGACATGGAAAGTATTACATTATTCTCCAGGTAGGCACCTGATTACCAAGACTTATAATTTGAAAAACATTCCCTTGTTCTCCAGGTCGGCGCCTGATTCCCAAAACTTGAAACTTTAATTGTATTCCCTTGTTATCCAAGTGTGCGCCTGATTACCAAAATTTTAATATTAAAAAGTCTTCCCTTGTTCTCTAGGTGGGCGTCTGATGACCACAACTTGAAACTTGAAATGTATTCCCTTGTTTTCCGGATGGACACCTGATTACCAAAACTTGAAACTTGAAAACTATTTCCATGTCCTGCAGGTGTGCGCCTCATTACCAAGACTTGAAACATGAAAAATACTCCCTTGTTCTCCAGGTGGGCAACTGATTATCAAAACTTGAAATTTCAAAGTATTCCATTGTTCTCCATTTGGGCAACTAATTACCAGAACTTGAAACTTGAAAAATATTTCCTTGTTTTCCAAGTGGGCGTATGATTACCAAGACTTGAAACTTGAAAAATATTCAATTGTTGTCCAGGTGGGCGCCTGATTACCAAGACTTGAAATTTGAAAAATATTCCCTTTTTCTCCAGGTGGGCGCGTGATTATCAAAACTTGAAACTTGCAAAGTATTCCCTTGTTCTCTAGGTGGGCGCTTGATTACCAGAACTTAAAACTTGACAAATATTCCCTTGTCCTCCAGGTGGGCGCCTGATTACCAAGACTTGAAACTTGAAAAGTATTCCTTTATTCTCCAGGTGGGCGCCTAATTACCAATACTTGAAACTTGAAAAGTTCCCTTGTTCTCCTTGTGGGCGTTCGATTACCGAAACTTGAAACTTGCAAAGTATTCGCTTGTTCTCCAGTTTGGAACCTGATTACCAGAACTTGAAACTTGAAAAATATTCCTTGTTCTCCAGGAGGGCGCGTGATAACCAGGACTTGAAACTTTAAAAATGTTCTCTTATTCTCCAGGCGGGCGCCAGATTACCAAATCTTGAAACTTGCAAAGTATTCCCATGTTCTCTAGGTGGGCGCCTCATTCCCAGAACTTGAAACCTTAAAAATATTCCATTGTTCTCGAGGTGGGCGCAGGATTACCAAAACTTGAAAACATGAAAAATATTCCCTTGTTCTCAAGGTGGGCGCTTGTTTACCAAGACTTGAAACTTGAGAAACATTCCCTTGTTCTCCAGGTGGGCGGCTGATTACCAAGACTTGAAAAATATTCCCTTATTCTCTAGGTGGACTCCTGATTACAAAAACCTGAAACGTGCAACGTATTCCTTTGTTCTCTAGGTGGGCGCTTGATTACAAGAACTTGAGACTTAAAAACTATTCCCTTGTTCTCGAGGTGAGCGCCGGATTACTAGAATTTGACACTTGAAAAGTATTCCGTTGTTCTCAACAAGGGCGCCTGATTACAAAGACTTAAAACTTGAAATATATTCCCTTGTTCTCTAGGTGGGCGCCTGTTTATTAAGAATTGAAACTTCAAAAAACTTCCCTTGTTCTCAAGGTGGGCGCCTTCTTACCAAAACTTGAGACTTGAAAAGTATTCACTTGTTCTCCAGGTGAGTTCCTGATTACCATTACTTTTAACTTGAAAAATATTCCCTTGTTCTCCAGGTGGGTTCCTGATTCCAACAACTTGAAACTTGAAAGGAATTCCCTCGTTCTTCAAATGGGCGCCAAATTACTGAAATTTTTAAATTAAAAGGTATACCCTTGCTCTCTTGGTGGGCGTCTGATTAACACAACTTGATACTTGAAATGCATTCCATTGTTCTCCAGGTGGGCGCGTGATTAGCAAAACTCGAAAGATGGGAAATATTTCTCTTTTTCTCCAAGTGAGAGCCTAATTACCAATACTTGAAACTTGAAAAATTTACCCTTGTTCTTCAGGTGGGCACCTGATTACCAAAACTTGAAACTTGCAAAGTATTCCCTTGTTCTCCATGTGGGCAACTTATTACCAGAACTTGAAACTTCAAAAATATTCCCTTGTTCTCCAAGTGGCCGCCTCAATACCAACACTTGAATTTTGAAAAAAATATTCCCTTGTTGTCTAGGTGTGCGCTTGATTACCAAGACTTGAAAGTTGAAAAATATTCTCTTGTTCTCTAGGTGGCGCCTGATTACCAAAACATGAAACTTGAAAAATATTCCCTGGTTCTCAAGGTGGTCGCCTGGTTACCAATACTTTAAACTTGCAAAGTATTCCTTTATTCTCCAGGTGGGCGCCTGATTACGAAAACTTGAGGCATGAAAAGTATTCCCTTGTTCTCTAGGTGGGCGCCTGATTACCAAGACTTGAAACTTGCAAAATATTCCTTTGTTTTCCAGGTGGGCGCTTGTATCACAAGACTTGAAAGTTGATAAAATTCCCTTTTTCTCCAGATGGGCGCATGATTAGAAAATTTTGAGACTAGAAAAGTATTCCCTTGTTCTCCAGGTAGGCACCTGATTGACAAGACTTAAAGCTTGAGAAATATTCCCTTGTTCTCCAGGTGGGCGCCTGATTACCAAAACTTGAAGCTTGTATAGTATTCTTTTGTTCTCTAGGTGGGGGCATGATTGCCAAAACTTGAACCTTATAAAATATTCCCTTGTTCTCCTGATGGGCACCTGATTCCCAAAACTTGAAACTTTAAAAGTATTCCCTTGTTCTTCAGGTGGGTTCTTGATACCATAATATGAAACTTGCAAAATATCCCCTTTCTTATCTAGGTGGGCACTTGTTTCACAAGACTTGAAACTTATAAAAAATTCCCTTGTTCTCCAGGTGGGCGCATGATTGGAAACTTTTGAGACTTGAAAAGTATTCCCTTGTTCTCTTGGTAGGCGCTGATTACCAAGACATAAAACTGGAAAAATATTCCATTGTTCTCTATATGGGCACCTGATTACCAAAACTTGAAACTTGCAAAGTATTCCCTTGTTCTCCATTTGGACAACTTATTACCAGAACTTGAAACTTGAAAAACATTCCCTTGTTCTCCAGGTGGGCTCCTGTTTATAAAGAATTGAAACTTGAAAAAAATTCCCTTACTCTCAAGGTGGGTTCCTGATTACCAAAACATGAGATTTGAAAAGTAATCCCTCCCGGTAGGTTCCTTATTACCAAGATGTTGAACTTGAATAATATTCCCTTGTTCTCCATGTGGGCGCCTGATTCCCAAAACTTGAAACTTGAAAGGAATTCCCTTGTTCTTCAAGTGGGCGCCAGATTACTAATATTTAAAAATTGAAAAGTATTCCATTGTTCTCTAGGTGTGCGTCTGATTACCACAACTTGAAACTTTAAATGTATTCCCTTGTTCTCCAGGTGGACGGCTGAATACCAAAACTCAAAACTTGAAAAGTATTCCCTTGTTCTCTAGGTGGGAGCCTGATTACCAAGACCTGAAACATGAAAATAATTCCCTTTTTCTCTATATGGGTACCTGATTACTAAAACTTGAAACTTGCAAAGTATTCCCTTGTTCTCCATTTGGCCAACTTACTACCAGAACTTGAAACTTGAAAAACATTCCCTTGTTCTTCAGGTGTGCGCCTGCTTTCAAAGAATTGAAACTTAAAAAAAACTCCCTTATTCTCAAGGTGGGCGCCTGATTACCAAAAGATGAGACTTGAAAAGTAATCTCTTGTTCTCTAGGTAGGTTCAAAATTACCAAGACTTTGAACTTGAAATATAATACTTTGTTCTTCAGGTGTGCGCCTGATTCCCAAAACTTGAAACTTGAAAGGAAATCCCTAGTTCTTCAAGTGGGCACCAGATTACTGAAATTTGAAAATTGAAAAGTATTACCTTGTTCTCTAGGTGGGCGTCTGATTTCCACAACTTGAAACTTTAAATGTATTCCATTGTTCTCCAGGTGGGCGTCCGATTACCAAAACTCGAAACTTGAAAAGTATTCCCTTGTTCTCCAGGTGGCCGCCTGATTACCTAGACTTGAAACTTGCAAAATATTCATTTGTTGTCCAGGGGGGCGCTTGTTTCACAAGACTTGAAACTTGAAAAAAATTCACTTGTTCTCTAGGTGGGCGCATGATTGTAAAATATTGAGACTTGAAAATTATTTCCTTGTTCTCCAGGTAGGCGCCTGATTGCCAAGACTTAAAAGTAAAAAAAGATATTCTCTTGTTCTCCATGTGGGCACCTGATTAAACAAACTTGAAGCTTGCAAAGTATTCCTTTGTTCTCTAGGTGGGCGCATGATTACAAAATCTTGAAAACTTATAAAATAATCCCTTGTTCTCCTGCTGGGCACCTGATTCTTAGAACTTGAAACTTGAAAAGTATTCCCTGGTTCTCCAGGTGGGCGTCTATTCACCAAGATTTGAAACTTGAAAAACATTCCCTTGTTCTCAAAGTGGGCGCCTGATTACCAAAACTTGAGACTTGAAATGTATTCCCTTGTTCTCCAGGTAGGTTTCTGATTACCAAGACTTTAAACTTGAATAATATTCCCTTGTTCTGCAGGTGGGCGCCTGATTCCCAAAACTTGAAAAATGAAAGGAATTCCTTTGTTCTTCAAGTGGGCACCAGATTACTGAAATTTGAAAATTGGAAAGTATTCCCTTGTTCTCTAGGTGGGCGTCTGATTACCACAACTTGAAAACTGAAATATATTCCGTTTTTCTCCAGGTGGGCGCCTGATTACCAAAACTCGAAATTTGAAAAGTATTCCATTGTTCTCCAGGTGGGCGCCCGATTACCAATACTTGAAACTTTAAAACTTTACCCTTGTTCTCCAGGTGGGCATCTGATTACAAAAACTTGAAACTTGCAAAATATTCCTTTATTCTCAAGGTAGGCACGTGATTACAAAAACTTGAGGCATGAAAAGTTCTCCCCTGTTCTCCAGCTAGGCGCTTGATTACCAAGACTTAAAACTTTAAAAAAGTTCCCTTATTCTCTAGGTGGGCGCCTGATTTCCAAAATATGAAACTTGCAAAATATTCTCTTTGTTATCCAGGTGGGCGCTTGTTTCACAAGACTTGAAACTTGTATAAAATTCCCTTGTTCTCCAGGTGGCGCATGATTGGAAAATTATGAGACTTGAAAAGTATTCCTTTCTTCTTCAGGTAGGCGCTAATTGCCAAGACTTAAAACTAGAAAAATATTCCCTTGTTCTCTAGGTAGACGCCTGATTACAAAACATGAAGCTTGCAAAGTATTCTTTTGTTCTCTAGGTAAGGGATTGATTACCAAAACTTGAAAACTTATAAAATATTCCCTGGTTCTCCTGGTGGCGCCCTATTACTGAAATTTTAAAATTGAAAAGTATTCCCTTGTTCTCTAGGTGGTCGACTGATTACCAAGACATGAAACATGAAAAATATTCCCTTTCTCTCTATATGGACACCTGATTATCAAAACTTGGAACTTGCAAAGTATTCCCTTGTTCACCATTTGGACAAATTATTACCTGAACATGAAACTTGAAAAATATTCCCTTCTTCTCCAGGTAGCGCCTGTTTACCAAGAAATAAAACTTGAAAAAAATTATTCTCAAGGTGGGCGCCTGATTACCAAAACTTAAGATTTGAAAAGTAATCCCTTGTTCTCCAGGTTGGTTCCTGATTACCAGGACTTTGAACTTGAAAAATATTCCCTTGTTCTCCAGGTGGGCTCTTGATTCCAAAAACTTGAAACTTGAAAGGAATTTCTTTGTTTTTTAAGTGCGCGCCAGATTACTGAAATTTGAAAAAAGAAAAGTATTCCATTTTTCTCTAGGTGGGCGTCTGATTACCACAACTTGAAACTTCGAATGTATTTCCTTGTTCTCCAGGTGGACGGCTGATTACAAAAACTCGAAGCTTGAAAAGTATTCCATTGTTCTCTAGGTGGGCGCCTGATAACCAAGACTTGAAACTTGAAAAATATTCCCTCGTTCTCTATATGGGCACCTGATTACCAAAATTTGAAACTTTCAAACTATTCCCTTGTTCTCCATTTGGACAGCTTATTACCAGAACGTGAAACTTGAAAAATATTCCCTTGTTCTTTGGGTGGGCGCCAGTTTACCAAGAATTGAAACTTAAAAAAATTCCCTTATTCTCAAGGAGGGCACCTTATTACCACAACTTGAGACTTGAAAAGTATTCCCTTGATCTACAGGTAGGTTACTGATTACCAGAACTTGAAACTTGAAAAATATTCCCTTGTTCTCCACGTGGGCGCCAGATTACAAAGACATGAAACTTGAAAAGTAATCCTTTATTCTCTAGGTAGGTTTCTTGATTACCAAAACTTAAAACTTGCAAAGTATTCCCTTGTTCTCCAGGTGGGCAATCGATTACCAAAACTTGAAACTTGCAAAGTATTCCCTTGTTCTCCAGGTGGGCGCCTGATTACCAGAACTTGAAACTTGAAAATTATTCCCTTGTTATCCTAGAGGGCGCCTGATTACCAAGACTTGACACTTGAGAAGTATTCTCTTATTCTCCAAGCCGCGCGCCTGATTACCAAAACTTGAAATTTGCAAAGTATTCCCTTGTTCTCTAGGTGAGCGCCTGCTTACCAGAACTTGAAACTTGAAAATATTCCATTGTTCTCCAGGTGGGCGCCTAATTACCAAGACTTAAAATTGAAAAATATTCCCTTGTTCCCCAGGTGGGCGCCTGATTACCAAAACTTGATACTTTCACAGTATTCCTCTGTTCTCCAAGTGGGCGCCTGATTACAAAACTTGAAAACTTGAAAAATATTCTCTTGTTCTCCAGGTGGGCGCTCAATTACAAAAACTTGAGACTTGCAAATTATTCCCTTGTTCTCCAGGTTGGCGCGTGATTAGCAAAACTTGAAACTTGAAAAGCATTCCCTTGTTCTCCAAGAGGGCACCAGATTACCAAGACATGAAATTTGAAAAATATTCTCTTATTCTGCAGCCAGCCACCTGATTACCAAAACTTGAAACTTGCAATGTATTCCCTTGTTCTCTAGGTGAGCGCCTTCTTACCAGAACATGAAACTTGAAAATTATTCCCTTGTTCTCCAGGTGGGCGCCTAATTACCAACACTTAAAACTTGGAAAATATTCCCTTGTTCCCCAGGTGGGCGCCTGATTACCAAAACTTGATACATGCAAAGTATTCCTCTATTCTCCAGGTGGGCGCCTGATTACCAAAACTTGAAAACTTGAAAAATATTCCATTGTACTCCAGGTGGGCGCCTGATTACCAAAACTTGTAAAGTATTCCCTTATTCTCCAGGTAGGCGCCTGATTACCAGACCTTGAAACTTGAAAAAAATTCCCTTGTTCTCCACGTGGGCGCCAGATTACAAAGACATGAAACTTGAAAAGTAATCCTTTATTCTCTAGGTAGGTTTCTGATTACCAAAACATAAAACTTACAAAGATTCCCTTGTTTTCCAGGTGGGCAATCGATTACCAAAACATGAAACTTGCAAAGTATTCCCTTGTTCTCCAGGTGGGCGCTTGATTACCAAAACTTGAAACTTGAAAATTATTCCCTTGTTATCCTAGAGGGTGCCTGATTACCAAGACTTGACACTTGAAAAGTATTCTCTTATTCCCCAAGCCGGGCGCCTGATTACCAAAACTTGAAATTTGCAAAGTATTCCCTTGTTCTCTAGGTGAGCGCCTGCTTACCAGAACTTGAAACTTGAAAATATTTCATTGTTATCCAGGTGGGCGCCTAATTACCAAGACTTAAAATTGAAAAATATTCCCTTGTTCCCCAGGTGGGCGCCTGATTACCAAAACTTGATACTTTCAAAGTATTCCTCTGTTCTCCAAGTGGGCGCCTGATTACCACAACTTGAAAACTTGAAAAATATTCTCTTATTCTCCAGGTGAGCGCTCGATTACCAAAACTTGAGACTTGCAAAGTATTCCCTTGTTCTCCAGGTGGGCGCCTGATTACCAAAACTTGAAACTTGTAAAATATTCCTTTGTTCTCCAAGTGGGCGCCTGATTACCAAAACATGAGTCTTGAAAAGTATTCCCAGGTTCTCCAGGTGGGTACCTAATTACTAAGACTTAATACTGGAAAAATATTCCCTTGATCTCCAGGTGGGTGCCTGATTACAAAAACTTGAAAACTTAAAAAAATATTCCCTTGTTCTCTTGGTGGGCGCCGGATTCCCAAAATTTGAAACCTGAAAAGTATTACCTTGTTCTCCAGGTGGGCGCCTAATTATTGAAGTTGGAAAATTGAAAAGTATTCCCTTTCTCTCTAGGTGGGCGACTGATTACCACAACTTGAAACTTGAAATATATTCCCTTGTTTTCCAGGTGGGCGGCTGATTACCAAAACTCGAAACTTGAAAATTATTCCCTTGTTCTCAAGGTGGGCGCCTGATTACCGAGACTTAAAACATGAAAAATATTCCCTTATTCTCTATATTGGAACCTGATTACCAAAACTTGAAACTTGCAAAGTATTCCCTTGTTCTCTATTTGGGAAACTTATTATCAGAACTTGAAACTTGAAATATATTCCCTAGTTCTCCAGGTTGGCGCCTGTTTACAAAAAATTGAAACTTGATTAAAATTCCCTTGTTCTCAAGGTGGGCGCCTGATTACCAGAACTTGAAACTTAAAAAATGTGCCCCTGTTCTCCAGTTGGTCGCCTGATTACCAAAACTTGAAACTTGTAAAGTATTCCCTTATTCTCCAGGTAGGCACCTGATTACCAGAACTTGAAACTTGAAAAATATTCCCTTGTTCTCCACGTGGGCGCCAGATTACAAAGACATGAAACTTGAAAAGTAATCCTTTATTCTCTAGGTAGGTTTCTGATTACCAAAACTTAAAACTTGCAAAGTATTCCCTTGTTCTCCAGGTGGGCAATCGATTACCAAAACTTGAAACTTGCAAAGTATTCCCTTGTTCTCCAGGGGGGCGCCTGATTACCAGAACTTGAAACTTGAAAATTATTCCCTTGTTATCCTAGAGGGCGCCTGATTACCAAGACTTGACACTTGAGAAGTATTCTCTTATTCTCCAAGCCGGGCGGTTGATTACCAAAACTTGAAATTTGCAAAGTATTCCCTTGTTCTCTAGGTGAGCGCCTGCTTACCAGAACTTGAAACTTGAAAATATTCCATTGTTCTCCAGGTGGGTGCCTAATTACCAAGACTTAAAATTGAAAAATATTCCCTTGTTCCCCAGGTGGGCGCCTGATTACCAAAACTTGATACTTTCAAAGTATTCCTCTGTTCTCCAAGTGGGCGCCTGATTACCAAAACTTGAAAACTTGAAAAATATTCTCTTGTTCTCCAGGTGGGCGCTCAATTACCAAAACTTGAGACTTGCAAATTATTCCCTTGTTCTCCAGGTAGGCGCGTGATTAGCAAAACTTGAAACTTGAAAAGCATTCCCTTGTTCTCCAAGAGGGCACCAGATTACCAAGACTTGAAATTTGAAAAATATTCTCTTATTCTGCAGCCAGCCACCTGATTACCAAAACTTGAAACTTGCAATGTATTCCCTTGTTCTCTAGGTGAGCGCCTTCTTACCAGAACATGAAACTTGAAAATTATTCCCTTGTTCTCCAGGTGGGTGCCTGATTACCAACACTTAAAACTTGGAAAATATTCCCTTGTTCCCCAGGTGGGCGCCTGATTACCAAAACTTGATACTTGCAAAGTATTCCTCTATTCTCCAGGTGGGCGCCTGATTACCAAAACTTGAAAACTTGAAAAATATTCCATTGTACTCCAGGTGGGCGCCTGATTACCAAGACTTCGAACTTGAAAAAATTCCCTTGTTCTCCAGGTGTGCCCCTGATTTCCAAAACTTGAGAATCGAAAAGTATTCCCTTGTTATCCAGGTGGGCGCCTAATTACCAAGATTTAAAACATGAAAAATATTCCTTTGTTCTTCAGGTGGGCGCCTGATTACCAAGACTTAACTCTTGAAAAATATTCCCTCACTCTCTAGGTGGGCTCCTGATTACCAAAGCTTGAAACTTGAAAAGTATTCTGTGAGACTGATGCCTTTGTACCTTATCATAATATAACAAACAAAACAAAAGAATTCTTTCTGCCCCAGTTTTGTGATGGATGTATCTGTGTGTTCTAATCAAATCCTATTACCAACTATCTCTTCAAATTTGAAAGCTAAATCTCATTATCCATGAGGTTCCAAACAACTCTTAACTGATGGCAACTATAAGATTGGGTTATGCTTCTCAAAAGGTATTATATTCAACTATGTCTTGTTAGTTATATTATACCTGTTGGAGATCTACCGGGGACCGCTGAATAAAGATATGTCCCATTATCCATGTGGGTCCTGACAACTCTTAATTAGATGACAAATCATGTCTGCTAGGATTAGTATTCAGAGCTACACCCCATTATCAAGGAGGGTCCTGAAAACTCTCCCAATTAAATCCTATTATCAAAGCGGGTCGTGATGACTCTTGTTGGGGAAATATTTATGCGTGACCATGCCACCCTACTGTTTTAATTTTAAGCTAAGTCCCAATTTCCAGAAGGGTCCTGACAACTCTTAACCGAATCGTGTTTCAACATGCAAGTTACTTATGTTCTTTTCTATTCATCATCATCTCCTTCTTTTATGCAAGTACCATTTTTTAAGAGAGTCCTGAGGGTTCGATACTAAATGCCAATTCTAACTTTCGGTTGTCTCTGCTGGGGATTGTGTTACAACCCATATCCACATGTATTAGTTCATGCCATGCGTTAGTTAACATAAATTCAAAAAGAAATTATCCTTGAGAGTATAAGATGTTAATCATATTGATCTTAAGTGATACAAGGGTGTATAAGGGTGATTAACAAGTATTAGAAGTTAAAACTAATCAAGAGTGTTGTAAGTCATATTTTTGGGTAAACCTATAGGTTATTAATACACTAAAGAGGTCATGTTTTAAGGTATTTGAATCATATAATATACTTTTCATAGTCATGAAGTCAAACGAGTTATGAAACAAAAGTCGACAAAAGTTGTCACAACTTAGGTTCAAAATTTTACTTAAACATTAGGTCAAATGTTTATAAGCTTTTCTACCAATTTAGAAGGATTATGGGGTAATATGGCACCCAAGTTAAAGATTAATTAGTCTATTTTTAATTGCATTAATAGTTTATCAATACGACATTGGAGTAGACAAATATATCTATTTTCGTGAGACTGCGCAAGCTGCTAGGTGACAAGTAGGTGTGTCACCTACTTGTTAAAATGATAGCCCAAACAAGGGAAATTTTGGGTCGGCTATTGAGACCATTTAAAGGGTTATCTCCTGCAATATAACCCTCAATATATCTCACAGATATTCAGATCAAAACCCCTGCAAACCTCCTCCCAAAAATCTCACACAAACCCTAATCGATTTTCCATCTCTTTGAAGTTCTAATTAAGGGTAAAATCAAGAGTTTGAAGAGCCAAGGGAAGGGCTTAGTTATCCAACGAGTAAGGTAAGATTACTGCACTATTTCATACATTGTTTCTGCTGTTAACTCATGGTAATTCATTCAATACATGTAAGAACTCAAGGGATGGTGATCGGAAGCCGTGAGTTCGAGTTATTCACTTGTAGTGGGCTGTTTTGTCTTGTTGTTGGGCTGCGTGCTTTACTACTATTTTATCAAGTTTTGGAGGTTGAAGGGTTAGGAGAAACACTATATATGTAGGGTTTTGGCCTGATAGTTCTTCATAACGTTTCTGGGTCATTTGACACGACTACGATGGTCGTCGTATGTATGAAGTAATTAGATTGTGCGTGGACTATTTTGGGAGGCTCAATATGATTATTATTGATGTTGTTTAGGCTGTTTGGTGACAGTTTTGAATGTTTTGAAGTCATCTATATAGGGTAGGTGCTTTCTGTTTCACCGTAATATAGGTTGTGACTAGTACATGATAGTCATGTCGCTTAAATGATAACGATAGTATCGTTTCTCTTATTGTAGTCAAAGGAGTTGTGATAATTGCGTAGAGTGATACTGGGGAAGTATACACAAGGTATTTGAGGCTATCCCTTTCCTTCTTTTGCACGACTCCAGTCGTACATATTGTAATGAACGAGCTTCCAAGATACTCTACTCTTAGAAGCTAGCAGTACTTAGATGGAACGATTGATATGATGTTGCTTCACTTATTCTTATGTTATCAATGTTGTTGGTACTTCCTGATTCTAATAAGATTCATAGTGAAAAGGTAGTCCTAATTACGTGTACAGAGGATGTCGATCTTACATCACTTCGAAAGGTCTAGAACGTGTTTCTCTGAGTCGAGCATGCATTATATACATGTATCTATTTTAGTCTACTAATCCGCGCTATAGTCGACCGGGTACGGCACCTACTGTGTAACCACAGATCGGTTGGGGTTTACCGAGCTCCACGTGGCCGGGTACGATTCTACCGAGCCTTATGATGGCCGGGTAGTTTTTTTTTACCGAGCCTATTACGGCCGGGTACGATATGAAGCCATTTTTAAACATCTCCGAAGCCACCATGACTGTTGTGACTGCTATTTTTGGAGTTGGGACACACCCGCCTTCTCAGATCCTTTCAACTAACACCGTTTCGAAGACCTGGTAGACCCATGGAACCTTGTTTTCTTCAGCTTCAATAAAAAGCACAATGGAATCACCTAAGGGCATTGATTATCCTCAGCATGAACCACAATCTCCTGTCTTTTCCATTCAAATTTGACTATCTGGTGCAAGGTGGGTGGAACTGCCTTAGCGGCATGAATAAGGGTCTCCCCAGCAAAAGATTGTAAGAAACTACCAGATCCAACACTTGAAAATCCATGGTGAACTCAATGGGGCCTATCGCGAGTTCTAGTATGATATCCCCCACTGAGTCTTTGCCTCCGCCATCAAACACTCGAACGCAAATATTGTTCTTGTGTATCCTTTCATCTTCCACCTTCAGATTGTTTAGGGTGGATAGCGGGCAAATGTTCGCGCTGGACCCATTATCAACTAGACACTTCACAGTCAAATAAAGGGCCCGATTATGCTCAGTGCCCTCTGTGGGCAGCTCATTGTCAGAGAAAGTAACCCGACTTACATCGAGTATTTTGTTTGCAATCATCTCCAAGTGATTCACTGTTATCTTTATGGGCCTCATTCAAAATTTTCATCAATGGCCGGCGGTGCTCATCTGAATGGATTAACAATGAGAGTAAGGAGATTTGAGCCAGTGTTTTCCTCAATTGCTCTATAATGGAGTAGTCCTGCATTTTCATTTCCTTCAAAAATTCTTCCGCCTCTTCTTCTGATACAACCTTTTTTATTGATTCTGAGTTATCCTTGGGGATCCTGCTTTTCCTTAACTCCTCAGGGGCGAAGTATCTTCCTGACCAAGTCAAACCCCGGGCTTCGCAACCTTTTTTTCTAACTTCCTTTCCTTTGTACACCACTATTTCTTGTTCATATCTGAAAGGAATGGCTTTGTGTTGACTATTGGCAGATGTGTTACTGGCTTTATAATGACATGCTCTGTGCAAGCTCCTTCTACAACTATGACGGGTTTCTTAGCTGCCCCAAATACTACCACTTTTGCTTTTTCTTGTTTAATCATCCCGCCTTTTGCGGATTATTTCTTGACTACAACAACATGGTCACTACTTTTTGGGCTTGACTTGAGCGTCGATCTCTCGCTTGTCAAATTCTCACCCATCTTCCGTTCACTGGCTCTAATAATCATGACAGTTGTGAAGGCTTTTTGGGCTCTCCCTCTTTGTGCTCTATCTCGATCATATTTTTCTCCTGATGACCAGGCAATGGGCTTTGATTGATGTTGGGTGCTTCCGGGGCGTGCACCTCAAACCGATGGGAATCAATGAGTTCTTGAATACCACACTTTAGATGCCAAAATCTTTCCGTGTAATGCCCTGGGGGGCCGAAACAATACTCACAACTGACAGAATAATCTAGATTTCTCAGAGGAGGGTTTGGCAATTTTTCTTCGATCAGCCTCAACATGTCTAGCTGCCTCAACCTGTGGAATAATTTGGTTTATGATTCTCCCAATCGAAAGTTTTCTTCTTTTGTATTCTCTTATTTTTCAAAGCTTGGTTGGCCCGGAAAGCTGGTCTCGGGGGTTGCTGGTAGACTCTTGGAGGGTAGTTATTTGGTGGAGCTAAGTAATTATTTTCTGGAGCTGCCACACGCTATTGTACGTGGGCGGGAGGTTAAGTATATTTTTTTGCAGGATGGAATGAGAAACGAGGTTCCAAAGGTAAGTAGTAGTGTTGTGGTGGGCCATATGGAGTGTGCGGGTATGTTTTGTTGTTAGGACGGGGTTGGTTGAAATGGATGGAGCCCGGGGTCTGAACCAAGTCCCTGACTCAACCGTTGCTACCTTTTCCTTCTTCTTTCTAATTGTTCCCCCTGTCCCGCTTTGGATAGCTTGAGTGGTTGCTTCGATTGCAGAGTAACTCATGATCTTGTTGGATTTGAGTCCTTACTCGACTATACTTCCCATTTTCACTACACCTTGAAGGATTTACCTACCACCGATACCAGATGACCATAATACGTAGGCTCTGAAGCTTGCAAGAAATAATCTACCATTTCACTTTCCTTCATTGGGAGGTTGACCCTTGATGCTTGTTCCCTCTAACTGAAAGCATATTCTATGAAGCTCTCACTATATTTCTTTTGTGTTTTTTTCAAAGACAGACAGTCCAGGATAATTTCAAGATTATATTGAAAATGATAGGCGAATGGTTGTGCTAGATCATCCCAAGTGTACCATCGAGCATGATCCTACCGGTTGTACCATTCCAACGCCGACCCAGTTAAAGTTTGACTGAAGTACGCCATTATCAGTTCATCCTTTCCTCCTGCTCCTCTCATTTTGATACAGAAACCCATTAGATGTGCAACCGGATCGTCGTGTCCGTCATACAAGTCAAACTTAGGAATCTTAAAGCCTGAAGGTAATTGCACTGGGAATAAGCAAATGTCTTTGAATGCCATAATCACCTAGGCACCTAACCCCCGCCTATCTCGAAAAGATTGTTCTAAGATTCTGACCTTCCTGAACACCTCCTCTTGCTCAGGATTTTTGATTGGTTTTCCAGCCTCCCACGGGATGTTAAAACGGGGAGCATAAGAGTAAGGCTCATGGGCTTTGTAAGTGGGTTCTGGCGGGTAATACTGATTGTCATGAGCTTCAAGCAAAGGCTCGCTAGACGATCTGTGCAGTGTGGGGGGAGGAGGTGCCACATAAATGGGAGCAATTGGCAGATGGGGGTGAGGAAAAACTTTGGGTGGTGGAGCCGGGGTAGTCTTACCCTGGTATTGCGGGTAGACGGGGAAACTTGGGGATGGATCAGTGATGGGATGGTCATGTGCCTAGGCTAGTGGTAGGACAAAGGTCGGATTAGCATGATAGGTTGGCGGTGGTTGCCCTCTCACCCAAGCTTGACACATCTTAACCATCTGGTGTTTCATTTTGTACATTTCCTCTTTCATTGCATTAACGTCCAATTCCTCTACCTCTTTCGAGGGGTTAATGATGCTTGCATCGGTTTCTTGATTTGCTATGATCTGCTTGTTCTTGGACCGAGTGTTCTAGGAGTGGGTTGCCAGAATGCCGAAAGAACTAATCACCTGTCTGAAAATAGGAAAGGCAACATCAAAACTTGTTAGTGGTTAGGTTTCAACACATAGGCAGCCATACATTCGGGGATGAATGCACCTAAGCAGTTATCCTTTCTATGATGTGTATTGAATCGGTTGCTTGCGTCATCCCGGCTCCGATTGTATGCCACTTTTCTTTTCTCTCTCGTGTTTCTTTTCTTCTTACCTTATTTTCTCCTTTATTTTACCATGGTTTCTCTCATTTTTCTCTCTCTTATTTTTTCTTCCCTTTTTTTCTTTTTCTAGATATTGGTTGTGGTCGAATCCTGTGGAGATTGCCTACATATCATGAACCCGCATGAATCAGATCGGGCGTAGTTCTGGCAAATAAATATAGAAAATGTTTTTTTTTTGAATTTTTCCATTTTCATTAAGTAAAGAATTTGATTACAATTATTAAAAGGGAATTAATAGACTCCGACTCAACTTTAAACAAATGACTCCGACTTAATATAGAAATAATTGACTTGACAACCTACTACAGACTCACATAAAACAAACTGCAGACTCTCAAATGGCCTAACAAATTTTGAAATCATGAGTACATTAAAGCCTCTAATACTCTTGGGGCCTGCGGGACATCATTCAGTCTCGCTACAGGCATGTGTGCTAAATCCCTTTGGTGGTGGAGGAGGTCTTCTATCAGTTGATGAACAAAGGTCACAGCGGTGGCAAACAACATAGATCTTGTCATATCTTCACAATGGATACACCTTACGGTGAAGTAATCAGCGATAATCCGTACCCTCTCTCTTACAGCACCCTTTTCTTACAACAAATCGCCCAATTTGCTAGGCCCTGGCTTCCTAAGTTTGTTCGGCTACACAATTTATTTCTTTAAATTGTTGTAAATCTCTCTCTAGTCGTGCAATTGCTGTGTAACAATGTTCCCTTTCAGCCTTGAAATCTTCTGCATGCTTAACCATTTTGTTTTGAGCCATGATAACTCTTTTCTTCAACCCTGCAACCTCGTTGTCATACCTTTCTTTCAATTGTTCAATCATGTGTGCTCATTCTTCTGCATTTTTTGTCAATTGCCTTCGGGCTCTGGAGAGCTTACCCTCCGTTTTGTTTAGGTCAAAACCATATTCCCATACTTTCCGCCTCAGGTTGGCTATGAGCTTCTAATCCTTCACACTTCGGGTGGGATTCTCTACAGCTATTTTCATTTTCTAAATTTGGGCTCGCAAGGCTTCATTTTGTCTTTTCTTTTAACCCTTCGGCCTCTTGCGCTTGTAGGTCATGGTTGAATTCCATATCTATAGCTTTTGTATTAAAGAATGAATGTTTGATAGGCTTTTTCTTTTCTTTTCCCCCCATGCCAAACTTTCTTGGATTTTGTCGTCAAAATCTTGAATAAGAGGTCTTTTGGTAGGCCTCTCATGTTCAGACTTCGTCTCGTTATTTATGCAAAACCTTTTTTCAAACCAAGAAAAGTAGTTCGGGTTTACTTCCCCTTTTGCCAAGGCTGGTACCTGAGTGCCATTTATAGGTATTGACAGTTGTTCCAATCCCGTTGAACTAAAGTCTCAAGTAATACAGCTTCCGAATGCAGCTCTATAACCTGGATGCTTTGATGTTCATCCTCGGGAACAATTTGATATCTTCCTAACTGCCTCAAGACCCTCTGCAGTGCACACGACTGTATACTCTTTACCCCCATTATTCTTAAGTAACCCTTGGTCACTGTAATGTACATGGCTTCAATCCTCGGAAGCCACCCTATAGTCCACTCGACCTGTCCTGCCTTGAGAGTTTTTAAATGAGAGAACCATGCCTCAAACCCTTCTGGCATGTTGCAATCCTTTACCTTTTCTTTATAGATGGTTATGAAGTTATTCGGGTTCGAACCATAACTCATTAATTTGAATTGATGCCGAAGATGCTTGGTTAACCACATTTGTAAAAGGTTTTTGCAACCTTCAAAGAATTGAGCCCCAACGTTGCATAAGGTCAATGCTCGATAAATGTCTGCCAACACCAACGAGACAAGGGTGTGATCTTCCATAGTAGTGAGGACTTGTGCGATTCTAACCATACGGGTGTCCACTGTCCCCTCCTTATTTTGTTTAACCATGATTCCCAAGAATGCCACAATGAACGCGAACCGGCGGTGAATTTGCCAAAGACCCTTATCTTGTTTGTTGCTTACGCCCTTTTCATGTGTTTCAAACCAGCAAGAATGCCCAAACCTGAAGTACAAGAAATGGAAAGAACATCATCCTTTACTCACGTGGGTTCTCTTCATCTACTTACTGATGTTTAAGAGGTCAAAAAACTTGTGCACTGATCGTGCCTTTGGAAATATAAGTTGCTCTTTTCTCAAGTCCCAACCAAGCTCAATGTACCTGCAATCTCCTCCAAAGTAGGGGTTTCCAGAAACGAGAAACATTGTGGAGATGATCCCAGAAAGTTACCAAAGCCTTGATCAGATCTTCCTGTGGTTTGATATAACAAATATCTATAAGGTTGCCCAATTTTTTTCACCCATTTCCAACCATCTTCATCTAGATCATTCCACCACATACGCAAGTGCAACTGAGCCTGTTCCTTGACCACTTCCGACGGATCTTGGATGATATTTATTTTGTTCCTGTGGAAGGTTAAGGTTAAGGTTGAATTTAGTTGACCCTCTTTGCAAAACAAGTTTCTAAAAAAAACAAATCAAATGACCATGATTCCTTCCCCTATGTGTCAAAGTTAACCAAATGACTACTATTGCAAACGTGGCCCCTACCCAATTTCACATGAATTTTGAGGCCGGGGAGTATTATTTAACGACACTTCACAAACTTGCCCGTTCTTTTATGAAAATATCCTTTCGACAACTGAAATATACTTTAAGGCTATCTCGACAAGAACGGTTTAAGATACTGCCGGAGCTGGTTCGGCTTATTTGAAAAAATCCAAATTGTATTCACTTGACTACTGACTTTTTCTTGTTTTTCAAATTAACATAAAGGACCTGGTTTTGAAAACACGGCCTTTCAGCACCTCGGGGACGAAGATTTTAAGGCTTCGTTGGTTAACCAGCAAAAACCTTGAAGAATGACCAAATGTGGCTTCTCTCGCAAAAGCAGCCTTCCAGTGCCCCGTTAGTGACATTCAGCTATTTATGACATGAATGGCATCACCCTATGTATCCCACACCTGTGAGAATCAAACTGGCGTAGTTCGAGCAGCTTTGACACATTTGAAAGAACACCATGTTTGACTCTTTTGAAATAACTCCTTTTTCTTTCTTTTTTTCTTAAAAAGAATAGGTAGAGTTTCGAGATGTTTTCAAATACCGGGTTTTCTTTAGAATCGAGCCTTATTTGTTCCCTACAGTACTCTTAGTTATTCTCTTTGCTTTATTTTCCCTAGCCGGTCAACATGCAAGCCGAAAAAAATAAATGTTCACATAGCACATAGAATGCATCAGGATGCTTTGTTATTTCGGGCACACCTGTCCTTGACGGACCCAACCCATGTGTTGAGTCCCCTAAGTCAAATGCACAAGATGCAAAAAAGCGTTCTTACTAGAGTTCCGGCATGAAGCTGTGTTTTTCTAGGTCTGAATCCTGGGGTTTTGGTCTAGACTTGGGTAACCGAGCAGACAACTGGCGTCGAGGAAGAGGTGACGTACCGGGAGCACTAAAGTCTGCCCGGCCTAGTCGCTTGCCCAGCCTCGCTCTATTTAGTATAACTTCTACAGAAAAAGTGGGCTACGCGAATGTATGCATCATTTTTAGATGACTCAGAGGGGTGGCGTAAGAAGACAATTATATACAATCCAACAATATTAAAGCAGTAAACATATAGCATTTAGTGCAAAGATTCATAAAAATAATATCAACAATAAATAAGCCAAGTAAAATCATAAAACAAGCTCGAATTCTTGAACCCTGAACAAAAGTTCTGGGTTCTAATCCCCAGCGGAGTCATTAGAGTTGTCACACCTCCTTTTTACCTACATCCCCGGAAAGGTATATATAAGGGAGTTTTTTCCAATTTATGTGTCAATCGAAACAGGATTATTTAATAAAAAATTAGAGTCACCACTTGGGATAATTTATGGTATCCCAATTAACAGGTTTAAATGCCGAATCGAGGAAGTTTGACTCTATTATACAGTCTGCGAACACAGAAATCCGGGTAAGGAATTTTGTTAACCAGGTAAAAGATGTTAGGCACTTCCGCGTTTCGTGGTTCTAACACGGTCTCTTTGATTATACTAGGCTTATTAAATTTTTTTAATTACTTATTTTAGAACCTAGATGCTTTTGCGTTTTTCCTCTTTTAATTTAGAAAAATTATCTTGAAATGGGTTACACATGCGTATACCCATTTGTTCGTTGTGTCACAAATCATGTCACGCGTACACGTCCATAATTAATAACGCTTTATTACTATTGGGAAAATTTAGGCCAAAGTTGCACGAATGCATGCGCCGGTTTTGTTCTTATAAATCGCTATAATGTCACGCGAATGTGTCGACAAACATGATAGTGTATTAGACATGCCTAGAGCCAACTACGAATATTTGTCATTTTTTATATTTAGGGATTATATGGGAAGGTCAAGAGCTTATGAACTAATGCAAAGCCAAACCAATGCATCAGGAATTGATTGAACGGACTTGTACAATTGATGCATGTTTAACTTATGGTATTCATTCTTAGTGGGGATGCGGCACTAGGCACTCGATAATCACAATTGAGTAGAGAATATCATTTAACTGAACAGATAATACCAAACAGTGATGTTTACACTTAGTCACTAACGTGTTGAGTTTATTACAGAATCACAACCAAAAGCCAATCCAACTAGTGGTTCAAACAAAAAAGTTCATGTTGTAAACCCAGGTTGAAATTGATTAACGTAGCCACATATTAACTCAATCTTAAGCATATGAGATAGCCTAGAGTTGAGCCATGACTAAAGGTAAAAAAACTACTAAGCCAGACGTAGAATCAGAGATCTTAAGGCTACCAAACATGGATTTCAGTTTCATTTATTAATATGCAACCAAAACAGATGCCAAACATGTAAAATATCTCTTGCTTTAAGCTGACACCAACAAGGGAGCTACAAGAGTCGCAACAAAACCAGAGTAAGCACGATAATGGTTCACAATTCCTTTGACGTAGTATTGAAAAAAAAACATATATGCAGATTTCATAACAATAAAATCCCCCGCAGCAGTCATTTAAACTGCAAATACACTCCGAACAACAACGAAACAAGCAAGAATTGGACAAAATAGAGCTAACAAAGAACTGGTGGGGCCTAGCTACGCAGAATAGTGAAATAATGGCAACACAGTACCCCCATCGCTCAAAACAATCTAACTCAAGAAGTTTCACATGACGAAATACTCTAGCATCTACAGCATACGGGGTCCCGCAACTAACAATGATCGAATTCGAGAAAAACTAATAGATACAGTCCAAAATACATAAGATACAAATACGTGAACATGTCGCTTATTGACAATTCACTCAGATGATATGCAATTAGTTACCCCCAACCATACAAGAGAAAACCAAACAAGTCCAAGTTTGATTAATATCCCTAAACTGCCACACCAGTTAACCATCAAATGAACAGTGATTAGAAGGAGTCTTATGGCTTATTGCAAGTTTAAACTCCACACACAAACAAAAACTCATCCCCACATATACCAACTTTAATGGCAGCCGTAGTAGTAGTGCCATACTACTACACAAAATTCATGTTTAATTCTATTTTAAGAAGTTTAGTGACACACATTACATGTTGAAAACACACATGAACAACCACTGTTCACTTCGACATGGTGAGCCTTACAGAGCAAATATTATCATACGGGAACTTCAACAGATTTGAGCAACCAAGACATGCAAAAATGATCATGAAATCAGAGAAAGGGGAAACTCTCCATTGAATCATGTCGAACACATTTAGATCAAGATAGAACAGACAATTAGATCAACTTGAATGTCGAAACATGCCATATGCGCAGAAGAAGCACAAGAAAAGCTCATCTTATGAAGCGGTCGTTCTTTAACAACATGACCAAAATTCTGACGAACAACACTTTGAAAAAATCAACTCCTCAAATGAAATGACCATCCTATTTGATGCCTCTAGTAAATGAGGAATATTTTACAAGAAACAAATCACTTAAAGTCTAGAAAACAAACATCATGAGAATAAACATCATAGATTCATGCCCGCTTAACAATCACAAAACTGAATACATTGTTCATCTGAAAGCGACAGAATCTTGACTCAAAATGATAACTCTACACCAAAGTAACAGCCAAAGCATAAAAATCATAGAATACAACTACTCAAAAGCGTCTCTTACTGATTGAACGTACTCAAGCACATCATTCCATTGAGAAGAGACTCACCAACAAGAAATTCAATCACAGAATAGAACACCATTGAACAAAATCTCACAGTTCAAGACACCTTGAAACAGAGATGTAGAAGAGAAAACAAATTGAACCTCAAATTTCAAGCTTCCTGTAATAATTACAGACTTGACAATACACTTTTCGACTCCAAATCCTAGCGAGGTTCAGCAGTCTCTCAGCAGGACAACAATAGAAAAATCAAGCTTGAACTTCAATTCATTTTTTATCTCTTCAGAACTAAAAAAAGAATTCAGAAAGAAAAAATCGTATATATGTTTCTCTTAAACTTTCTTAGAACTCTTCCAAGAAGAAATTCAAATTAGAACACCAAAAGTTCTTTTTCCTCAAAATTGTTTTTGTTCCCAGTCCCCCTTTTCAAAATCGGATCAAGCCTCTTTTGGAGACCAATACTTGATGAATGTGGGGACGTATTGAGTGAAATCAATCCAATGCCTCACACTCATCCAACATTACATCTCCAGAAAGTTCCAACCACGAGATAGATCTCAAAATGAGCGAGTAAGAGGAGAGGGAATCTTTGGTGTCAGAAATCGTTAGCAACAGTAAGGTGAAAGAAGGAGGGACGTGTGGGTTAGGGATTTGGGATTCACTCGCTCAAATTTGGACTGTATTAGGGTTGGATTCGCGGGAGGATGATAAAGGAACAATACGCGTCTCTAGTATTAGGAGATTAGGGCTCAGTGAGCGAGTCCTTGTGAGTGGGTGCATTTGGTAGAATGGGTCGGCTCGGGGCATCTGGGCGGGTCTTGGGCGATTTGGGCTGAGCATTTGGGGTGGTTTTGGACAAAGCATTTTGGGCTTAAGAGGGATTCAATTAAAACAAGTCCAATCAGATTTTTGGATTCTTATACCTTCTATTTCAATCTTGAATTTCCTTCCTTTTTTTCTTAGAAAAATGCAATAAAACTGAAATTGATTCTGACAACTAAATTAGTCTACCAAAATAAGTTAATTGCTTTTCATTGGAATTTATGAAAAATAATTAAGTCCTTTAAGACAAAAGCGTAACAATTTGGAAAATAAAAAAGTAAAAATGTTAGGAATGGACTATTTTTGTTTTTGTTTTTCGTACGTGTTACAATTGAATAATTAATTAACCTAGAAATATAAAATATATCCCCAAATGCAAATGCATATATCTTTTGTATTTTCAAAATGAAAATGCACAAACAAATGCAAGCAACTGATAAGAAATGTCACAAAAAGTCACAAAATTGCATACAAATATAAGAAATTGTTATGAAATAAAGTAAAGACAAGAACAATATTGCAAGAACAATAGCAATAGAGAGAAGAGTAGAGAGAGTTCTTCTTATTGAGTTGAGAGGGGTGATTTACAATGGTAGAGGGCACCTCTATTTATAGGGAGGAGGATGATTTATCTACCAAGAATAGAACTCTAGAATCTCTCTAATTAAAGACATTAAAGACATTCACCTTAAATAGAAGTGTAAGAATCTTCTATTTCATAACACTCCCCCTTGAATGTCTATTCAATGATGTGCCTCATAAAACCTTAAAACCAAAACCCAATGGGAAAAATTAAAGTAAGGAAAAAGAGTACACATGTTTGAATATGCGCCTATTGGTTGCCTCGTTAAAAACCTTGCAAGGAAAACCCAGTGGGACAAAACCTTGTAAGGGAAAAAGAGTGCAACGAGCATTGACTCCCCCTAATGAGTACATCGATTTATATCCTTGAGCATTTGCATTCCAATCTTGTGCATCATCTTCAAAACGATCTTTGGTAGATGCTTGATGAATAAATCAACCATATTGACTTGAATAAATATTCCGCACCTTGAAATCATCATTCTTGATAGATATAAACATCTTTATATAATGTCGTGGAATAGCTCTTCAATATCTCCATAGATGCATTCTCAAATCCATCATGCTTATAGTTATGGCAAGATTCATATGTACACAAATTGTACTTAGGATGCGGTACTTCAGGACCAAGAATTGCATATGCTTCAAGCAACTTAAATCTTTCAAGTTAAGTCATATAAGTCACATAATAGACTTTAGCTGCATATCAAAGTTTCATGTCATGCTAAACAAATAAGATATCGAATACTGATTATACATACCTTTGACTTTATACTTTCAAGCATATGAACTATAGGTTCAAAGCTACATGTCTTTCATATGGAATCAATTCTTCTTGAATTGTATCTCTTCCATTTAGTTACTTTCTTTGGGTCTGCAAATGCGTATAGCATGCTTTGCAATATGTTGCAATTGCATTTCCTTTTTATGAACTATAGGTTCATATCATGATATTCGGGGATATACATATACAAATGAAAATTCATCCCATGTAACACTTTCTCAAATGTTTATCATGTCTCCCCCTCATGTTAGTAAAGCTAACATGTTTCCTTAACTTTGGGAAATCATCTTTGTGCATTATGTCAATATACACAGCACCTTAATATAAGATGAAATTATTTGGTTCCTGACCCTGAACCACTTTTGAGGGGAGAATATACTCTCGTATGCAACTTATATCAAACTGATATATACAACTTCGTTCTCATAAGGAACAGTTTAGCTATTAAGTGGAAGCACTCAATAATTATCTTGCTAAACCAACTTTGATATAAACCAACTTATCAAGATGAACTGTCTTGAGTAGAGAATCTGGAAACTATGCTCGAAGTTAGATTACTGAGCGATTTACCCTGCAAGCACCGGCCAGGCTACGGGTCAATAACAATTGCGCATGTAACCATTCCATAGATGCATCATATGTGGTATACATGGCAGGTGAATGGACCCATATTCACCTTTGATATTTCCAGAATTTAGGGGCTTCAACCCGAACTCTTTAGTTGGTCAGTTCATTACTGAGAACAAGAACTTCTAGTTCTTTGATATTCACCTATGTGAATTTGCACATCATACTTCAAATGAGATGGCTAACACGAATGTCAACTGACTAAATTATCAATATTGGTAAACTTCAAATTTACACCATGACATGTGCACTTATCAATAAACTTCGGGTTTATTATGACATGGGTTTTATACCAATAGATATCCACTTTATTGTGGCATTCTTTCTTTTGTGTAGTACAAACTGGAGAACAAAGCGGGTAGCTTTTCATATACAAATTACCCCGCTACAAGTTGTAGTAATAGGAGAATCAAAGCCTTCCTTTATTTATAGTCTCAATATCATCAATCGCCTTCGCGTGTACTTTTGGAAACTGGATAAGTTTCTTTGAGACTTACTACATCACAATACTCAATTGTGTTTCTCCAACATAGTAATAATTGGCTCTTCGAGAGCTCTCAATTAATTTGGTACTACCACAGATTCATCAACATTCATGTGGTGAATTTCTTTCTTAAAGGGAAAGTTATACCATTATGGTCATGTCGAACTTATATGCAAGATATGTTTCTTGCATTATCGTTGTCTTTTAATGGTCATATTTCCAAAATACTTTGGCGTACAATAGGTACGCGACCAACGATCATTCATGCCATATATCATCTCAAACCTCCTTCTAGGGGTGAGGGTGGTATTATCTCAAGCCTCATTCTAGGAGTGAGTGTGGTATATTCAATACCAATTTCATGTTCATATTCTTCCAATATTGAATATGTATTTGTGAATCACATTCACTTCGAGGATATGTGATTTTGTTATCCTTTTCAGATCTATAAATGCTTCAGGCATTTGATTTGCTATTCTTTGCAAATGGATAATCTTTTGTGCCTCTTTCTTTCAAATAGAGGTATGTGGATCAAGATGAGATAATGATGCATTTTTCCACAAAATTTCCCGTTTGGTTTCACCAACTTCTCCCCCTAATTTTGGGAAAAGTGTCTCATCAAATTGACAGTCTGCAAATAGTGCAGTGAACAAATCTCCTGTCAATGTTTCGAGGTAGCGAATAATGGAGGACGCGTCAAACTCAACATATATTCCTAACCTCCTTTGCAAACCCATTTTGGTGCGGGATGGCGGTGCTACAGGCACATATACTGCGCATCCAAAGCTTCTTAAATGGGGTATATTGGGTTCATGACCCAAAACCAATTGCAATGGGGAATATTTGTGTCAATTCGTTAGTCAGAGACGAACTAGCATTTCTGCATGCAACATGGCGTGATCCCAAACCGAAGTGGGCAGCCGACGAACTAGCATTGCTTCATGCAAAATGGCGTGACCCCAAACCGAAGTGGGCAGCCGACAAACTAGTATTGTTGCATGCAAAATGGCGTGAACCCAAACCGAAATGGGCAGCCTCATTTCATGAAGAATTCAAGATTATTCTCATCTATTGTCTCAATATGATATCCATTTTGAATGATATCTTTAAAACTCAACAAGTTCCTTTTAGACTTGGAGGAGAACACTTTGATTGATATCATTAGAACTCAACAAGTCCTTCTTAGACTTGGAGGAGAACATTGCATTCTCTATGGTTAACGTTATGCCTTTGGGCAGAGTTACAATTGCTCTTCCGGAGCCTTCAATCAATTTACTACTTCCATAGATTGTAGTAATGTTTGCCTTACACAATTACTCTTCTTTTCTTTGAGTATTGTATGTGTAGTACATGAATCAACTAGGCAAATACTTTTACAATTGGACGTTGGTCCAAGTTCGCTTTGTGAGATAACCATATTTGCTATCCCATAGTTTGACATACAAAATAAATATACGAACATAAGAATAAACAAGTTCAATTCTTTTGTGTCACATAATATTTTCAAAATCTGCTACTAACAGTTGACTAACAAAATCAGATATGTTGTCCATAATCAATTACTTTGCAGTTTGAAAATTTCAGCGTTTTTCATAAGACAATCGATTATTAAACACACACAATCGATTGTTTGAACATAGACAATCGATTGTTAAACACACACAATCGATTATTTGTTATTTTTGAAAAACTCAGATTACACTGTTTAAGACAATCGATTGTTAGATATAGACAATCGATTGTTGGTCATTTTTGAAAAATTCCAGACCTCATTGTATAAGACAATCGATTGTCAAATATAGACAGTCGATTGTTGATCACTTTTGAAAAATTCCAGACCACTGTTTTAAAGACAATCGATTGTTGATCATTGACAATCGATTGTTTTGCAGTTTTATGCGAAATATGAGATAACCGACTAGTTTTTCAGGCTAGTCGATTACCTCTACTGAAAGTAAAGATATTATTGATGTTTGAACATATTGAAACATTCTTAAAGAACTAATACAAACATCATATCATGAACTAGCTAATACGAGCTAATACAAATGACTATTGATTTATTCATTGACTAATACAAATAAGTGGAATAAAATCAAATAGCTCCATCTTCTTTCATCACGGACCCATCACCGATTAGGTGGTCTATTTTCCCCTCGGGGTGCTCAAAGAAGTCTGCCACATCAAGGTGGGTGAAGTCAAAGTTGTCGTCAGAGACAAAATTTGTTTCAGGGCGTTTTCTCTTTCGAGATGCTTGATAAAGGTCAACCAAATTTTATGGTATACGGCAAGACTTAGACCAGTGCCCGTTTTCAACGCAACGATAATATATAGTTTATAAACTATTTGCTTTTGGATTCTTATCGTATCGTGCTTGTGGCAGGGTGACCAACTTCAGGTTGTCATCTCTCTTCTTTAAGCCTTTCCACAAGATGGGTGAATCCTTGATGTTGAGATATTCAATCTTCAAACTTTCATCAAGGTGATGGCGCAAGTAAATCAAGGCCTTCGTACAGTTTCAAACCTTCATTAAGGTGATGGCAAGTAAATCAAGGCCTTCGTACAGTTTTAAACCTTCATTAAGGTGATGGCGCAAGTAAATCAAGGCCTTAGCATAGTTTTGGGTGGATGCACTATTTCTATCTTTAATGGCGTCTCCGAGACCCATAGCATCCAAGTGGATTTCAACATCCAACACCCATCTCATATAGTTCTTGCCCGAAATTTCGAGGGCAACGAACTTTCTTTTCATATGACACAATTACATCAAGAGCGTGTTCATACTTACGGGCTCTGTTACAATTATCACATTCACTTCAGGGAATGGATCATAATCATGTGCTTTACACAATTTCATGTCAAATATTACTTTCATAAAGTGAAAGATTATTTTGAGAATCCTTATTGTTCTCATTACCACAATAATGACGATTATAACTTCGTCTATTGCCACGTCCATGGTAATAATTTTGTCTTCTTTCAGACTTACCACATGCTGCTACCACATTCTCTAAAGGGAATGGAGCAAATTCAATTGGACGGAATTCTTTGCCACGTCCATATTCATTGATACTTTCATGGTAATAATTTTGTCTTCTTTCAGACTTACCATATACTGCATCCACATTCTCTAAAGGGAATGGAGCAACTTCAATGGGACGGGATTCTTTGCCCACAATCATACATGAATTTAATCATGGCAGGACATAGAGATTTTACCATTTCTTAAAATTTCTTACAAACTCCATTAGAGTTATACTCAAACTTGATTGTCTATATTTGTATATAAAATCAAATTATAGAATTCCAAGAATTTGAAAAAGGGAAAAGTAAATTACTTACCTTTGATATCAAATATACCAATAAAGAATTCTATCTCCTTCTTTCTGTTTTCCTTCTTTCTTTCCTTTTTTTTTTCTTTTCTTTCTTCACGTTTTTGTTTTGTTTGTTTGAATAAGGCTTCTGCCTTTTCCTTTTTTTTTCTTTTCCTTCTTTCTTTGAAGCAAAACCCTACACAAACAAAAGTTAAGACAATCGAAAATTTCAATTGGTTAGAGACTCGTGCTGATAACGTGTTATGAAATAAAGTAAAGACAAGAACAATATTGCAAGAACAATAGCAATAGAGAGAAGAGTAGAGAGAGTTCTTCTTATTGAGTTGAGAGGGGTGATTTACAATGGTAGAGGGCACCTCTATTTATAGGGAGGAGGATGATTTATCTACCAAGAATAGAACTCTAGAATCTCTCTAATTAAAGACATTAAAGACATTCACCTTAAATAGAAGTGTAAGAATCTTCTATTTCATAACAGAAATGATTTTGTTTGAATTTATAGGACTAATTCACGTAGCGAAAAAATAACATGCTCACAGAGGCATTTCTTTTTTCTTTGAGATTTCACTAGCCCTTTGAAATTCGTCACATCTTTTCTCCAAATCACTAGCATCCTTGTAAAGAGTAGGCTAATAGAAACCACAACTAAGCACTTTGGCCGCCGTTCTTGCTCCACCATGATGACAACCATATGGTGAAGAATGACAAGCCTAAAGAATATCACCTTGATATTCTTTCGATACACATCTCATAATCACCATATCCGTACAAATCCAGAAAAGGTACGGTCCATCCAAATAATACTTAACAATCTCTTTTGAAATTTTCCTTTTTTTTTAAGAGAACTCATCCGGAATAATTTCACTCGTAAGAAAATTCTCTAAATACGCAAACCACAGCACCTCTTTCATTGAAATTTCTAAAAGTTGTTCAATGGAAAAAGAGTCATTGATTTCAAGGCCGTCATACGGCGTCCCCCTACTCCTCTAAATGAGACAAGTTGTCCACCACTTGGTTTTCCACTACCTTTCCTATCTTGGATATCAATACCAAATTCTTATAACAAGAGCACCCATATCATCAGCCAAGCTTTGTAATCCTTTTTGCTCATAAGATAACAAAGTGTTGCTTGGTTCGTCTGGACTATAACTTCGAATACCTATATTCACGACCCAGATTTCCCACCCTCAAGAGTCGTGAAGGTGCGTACCAATGGGAGCTAGGCAAGCCAAACCTTAACTACTTACTACTTTTTCGTATTGCTCCTATATAACGAACACAAGGCGGTAATATGATAACAGCCAAATTTTAAATAAATAAGCAAAAATAAAAAACCATATATTTTAAGGCTACGTCTATTACAAGTCTCAAACCTATAATACCCAAAACATGGTGTCACACTGTAACATACTTTCTAAAATGTACTAAATACAAGGTCTGAAGAAATAGCAATACACTATTTTTGAATAAAATAAAATGAAACAGGAAATAGAGATAGAGGGAGACGCCAGGGCCTATGGACGCCTGCTGGTCTACCTTGGGCCTCCGGGTGGACTGAAGGAAGCACTTCAACTACAGTCTGAAAGCTATTCCTCGATCTTCACACAGTGTAGAGTGTAGTGTCAGCACAACCGACATCATGCGCTGGTAAGTCTCTAGCCTAACATCGGCGAAGTAGTGACGAGGCTAGGACCAGATTACCAAATAAACCCATGCAGTTCAAATATATATATATATATATATATATATATATATATATATATATATATATATATATATATATATATCTATAGCATAAACGAAATAAACAAATAACCATTCGATATGGGAGGGGGAAACATGCTATGAGGGAGATAATCGTACTGAATAGAAAAGGCTTCAAGTAAGGAAAGAAAACAACATATCACAAATATTAGCAAAGAAGCAGAAAGCAATAATTTGCATGGCATCACCCTTTGTGCTTTTACTCGCGTCATCACCAAAGCAATTTTATAATAAAAGTGTGCACCGCATCATCCGTCGTGCTTTTACTCTCGCCCTCACCAAAACAATCATCTAATAAAAATGTGCATGGTATCACCCATCGTGCTTTTACTCTCTTTCCTCGCCATATAATCAATAAAAATTGGTACGGAATGGTACATCGTACGGCATGGCATCACCCTTCGTGCTTTACACTCTTTCCTCATAATAACAAACAATGCACAGCATCACCCTTCGTGCTTTAACATTCTTCCTTACCCAAACAACAATCACATACCAAGGGACAAGGGAGTAAACAATATAAATATATAAATCCCAACGAGGGAACAACAATTAAAAAATTAAATCTCGGCAAGGGGAGAACATAAATAATCTCAACATCCCGACAAGGAACAAAATCAACAAAACAACAATGTCTCGGCAAGGGAATAGATTAACAACTCTTTCTCTTTCTTTCACTTTTATCTCATAACTTATTAACCACTTGGGCCAATGCTCTAAAGGTTTCAATCATCTCATATTCTTTCAGAATTCGTATTATAACTTGAGCCAATGCTCCTCGGTATTCAAAGGTCACAATTCCTCACACAAACTTTTCACAACAAATAGAAATCATCACCAAGGCATGGAAGAAACAATGAAATCATGATATTCACAATATAAGGACTCACTGTCATGCTAGACACCAACGTATAGTTACTCTTCACAATGCCTATAAGTCGTACTCAACAATTATCACATAACAAATAGGACTAAACTCCTAATCCCTCAAGATAAGCTTACACCAAACACTTACCTCGACCTTCCACGTCCAACTCAAGCCTCAAACACCGGTTTTCCTTTCAAATTTGGCTCCAACACAATCATATCTATGCATAATCAATTTAATAACTTCAATAAATGCTAAACAATTCAATTCCAAAGCCTAACTATAGCTTTCTAATCATTCTTCCCAAAAATCCAAAAATCGACCCGAGCTCGCTTCGTCAAAACTTGAGGTTCGGACCAAAATCAAATCACCCATTCATCCACGATCCCAAATATATAATTAATTCTAGAATTCGACCCAAAACAAGATCTAAAATACAATTAATCAAAAAGCCCTAATCCTAATCACACCCGAGCTCTCGGGGCTCCTAACCAAATGCACGTACTAACTCAACAACATCATAAGAACTTATTCGTATGATGAAATCACCAAAATAACCTCAATAATAACAAATTAAACCTCAAAATCAAAGGAAGTTTCTCAAACTTCATAAAACATCAACTTTAGCAATTTTGGTCTGAATCACGTCAAATGATATCCGTTTTTCACCAAATTTCACATAAACATATTAAATCACATATAAGACCTGTACCGGGCGTCGGAGCCAAAATGCGGGCTCAATACCAACACATTCTAATAAAATTCCATTTCAAGACACCTTAAACAAATTTTAGAAAACAATTTCCTTCCAAACTTCATTTCTCGGGCTTGGGACCTCAGAATTCGATTCCGTACATATCCCCAAGTATTTTATTTTCCTACGGACCCTCCAGGACCGTCAAATCATGGGTCTAGGTCCATTTTCCCAAAATATTGACCGAAGTCAAATTTTATTTTATAGTCAAAACTTATCATTTTTTACAGATTTTCATATTTAAGCTTTCCGTCTATGTGCTCGAACTGCGCACACAAATTGAGGTGACTCTAAAGGAGTTTTTTATGGCCTGGGAAGCATAAAATCCAATTATAAACAAGTGATGACCTTTTGGGTCATCACACCCATCAAGTACGAGCGGAACTTCACAATTGCAAAGACAATATCAAAGAACTATTTCTATGTAACGATATAATTTACTTCGCACTATACATGGTCTTACTAGCATAGTAGACCAGATGGAAAATCTAATTAATATGTTTGCCCAAATTAGGCCCAACCGATGCATTATTTGAGTCACACATGAGTTTAAATGGCACACTCCAATCATTGTTGAAATTTAACTTGGCATCCTTCTCAAGTAGCTTGTACAATGGGTTCACCACTTTAGAGAAATCCTTAATAAAGAGATGGTAAAACCTCCATAGCCTAGGAAACTCCGCATTTCCTTCACCAAAGTCGAGGGGCGGAAGCTTAGAAATTACCTCAATCTTTGCTTTGTCAACTTTAATTCCATAACTTGAGATTTTATGGCCAAGGACAATACCTTCCTCAACTATGAAATGACGTTTCTCCTAATTTAGCACCAAGTTGGTTTCTTCACATCAAGCAACCACTTTGTCCAAATTTGCAAGACAATCATCAGAATAATACTCAACTACCAATAAGTCATCCATGAATACTGCAAGGTAGTCCTCTACCATATCCGTGAAAATAGCCATCATACACCATTGAAAAGTCATCGGTTGCATTGCAAAAATCAAATAGCATCCTCTTTAGAGAAAAAGTACCATAGGGACATGTAAATTTTATTTTCTATTGATCTTTTGGAGCAATCAGAATTTGGTGGTAGCTTGAGTACCCATCAAGAAAGCAATAGAAAGCACGGATGACCAGTCTATCGAGCATTTGATCTAAGAAAGGAAGTGGAAACTAATACTTCCTTGTTACTTTGTTCAGCTTATGATAATCCATACAAACCCTCAAGCCAGTCAGCGTTTTATTAGGAATCAATTGATTCTTGTAATTTTTAACCATCGTCATGACCCCCTTCTTTGGGACATATGAACTATAGAGGTCCATGAACTATTGGATATAGGGTAGATAACCCCGTATCTAACCACTTGATAATCTTCTTCTTGACAACTTCTTGCATAGCCTCATTATGATGTTAAATGGACGATTTAGCACCATCATCCAACTTGATCTTATTCATGCAAAAGGCAAGGCTTATACCCCAAATATCTATCAAAGTATATCCAATAGCCTTCTCCTCTTTTGTAACACTGCCAATGTGGAGTCAACCAGCACGTTAGTCAAACAAGAGGAAATAATAACCGTAAATTATAACAAGGGCCATAAAATTCATATCGAAGGTGTGAAGGCAATGGCTTCAACTCCAAAGTAGGTTGCTAGAAGGCATTGTAGGAAGAGTTTTCCTATTTTCAAGATCCAAAGGTATTTTTCGGGGTGCATAGTTGTACGACCCAACTCCCTGCAAAGATATCACACATTCCATGAAACCATCCACCTTGTCATCATCAAAATTAATGAAATCAGCCTACAACATATTACCAACATTGATTGTAGCACTTGTATCATCAACAATAACATCGGTCACCAAGTACACAAAATTACACACCCCATTGGTATTTGGTTGCCGTATAGACTTACACACATGGAATACCACTTTTTCCTCACCAACCCAAAAATTGAGTTCTCCAACTTCTACCACCCAAAGAGCCTTACCCATAGCAAGGATCGGACTCCCAAGAATGATTACATGTGTTCACCGTGAAAATGGTAAAAACAATTAAATTTATTGATAGAATACTAAAAATACTTGATTTATTATTATGCTAGTTGCTTAAGAAGGTGATGCTAGATATGTGAATCTTAGAGATGAAATACGAATTAAAGCATAGTTATAATTAAACCGAGAGGCTAGCTAGTCGTGCCTCGGACCGACTGATGAGGGGCCTCGAGGTTGATGCTTGAGCTCGGGCTTCAGCTATTGGGGATAATCGCGAGAGGGCCAACAGATACAATATAATTAAAGGAGGCTCCTTATGGCCAATAACAAGCAATAATCAGGAACGAATGATAATCAATAGCATCGAAGAAATATGTCAGAGAAAGAAGAAGAGAGAGAGAGAGAGAGTTGTTATTTATCTTATGTAGAATAGTTGGAGTAAAGGTGGACCTTCATAAAGTTGTAACGATCCCCTTTACATTGGAGGAGAAATCTAACATAGTACAAAATGCATTAATCATAAAGGTATAGATATGAGACGTTTAGATGCAACACCTTGATACAGGCTCCGGACAGGTCAGTTCTGTCAGACTTAGCCGCATGCCTTGGGAGTACCTATTTTACTATAGCCTCAATCAATATTCTCTTTAGGTTGGGTCTCGATGAGCTTTGAGGGAGGGAACTCGGTCATAGCTTCGTGTCCTTGAGGCCTCAAGGTGTTATTCAAAAGTGACTTAATAGCTATAAAAGGGACCCTTAAATTTTGCCGCACACAAATAGTCTCCGCATTTCCTAGAATAAAGCGATAGGAAAACATTTTGATACCCGACTATCGGGGCTTCTCGTGACGACATCATGCCGATGATGCAACTTGTGGCGTGAGTTTTCACGATAATCGGGACATTATTGACTTGTTTTTTGATGTTATTCAATGCACCATCGATTCTCGTTCTTCAAACATACAGCACAACCATCAATTTTGTTATTCATGAACGCATTAATTATACCTGTTGGTCAATCTTCCAAAGGCATTGATGGTCGTGTCATCATTACATAAATAGGGGTATTATGGCGTTATCTCTCTATCCAGGTGCCCCCTTCATTCATTCCTTTCTTCTCGTAATCTTTCTTTATTACTAATCATCGACCTTGGAATTCACGATTTTAAGGTTATTTGGCAGCATTCCCATAGGTTATCCGATGGCCTCCTGCCAGATTTTCCATTTGCCGAGCGAGATCATACCATCTTGTCATTGTCGCTATTTTTGTTGTTGTTACGTCTGCTACTGGTATTCTTATTGGTTTGAGATGATGACGCGGGGACGACTAACGTCCTACAATCTAAAAGGGTATTTAGACTATATACCATTCCTCGGTTGAGTATGAAGACTATTCACCGCTGCTTACTCTCCTACCTTAGCCTTATGTGGCACTTCATCCCTTAGGTTTTCTCTTCAAATGGATAAAATAGCACAACCGGTTGTTGAGGCTGGGGCCCACAGAATCGTTAACCTTTTGCTTCGCTAGGTTATGTCTCTTTTTTCTGTCTTTTCTACATACTCCCCTTTTTCTCTTCTCATCTTCTCCCTCAGCGATCCCATTCTATAGGATCGATCTATGAACCTAGAGGAGGTGGCAATCGAAAGATTTTCCTTTGAGGATGCGAGTTCAAGGATGTGGCGCTCGGAGATGATACTACCGGAGATGAACCATCAAGGGTAGAATAGGTCCTTAGGCTTTTACCATGGGTGTGCACCCCTTCGCTTCTTTGTTTCCATGTAAGGACCCCTTGTGGGATTTTCTAATAATATTTAAGGACCATTCGAGGGCCTTTGTACCTAAATGTTTACGAATATGAATGTGAAACTATTTTCTTGACCTTCTCCTTTGATGCGTATCATACTCATTTATATTTCTGGGAATTCTGAATGTATGCTTCTGTTGACGTTTGTAAATATCTAACTCAAATGCGAGTATTCCTTCATGTCTTTGGTAGATAGAAATTGGTCCTTTTTGAGCTCACTATTGTTCCTCAAACCAGTCTAGAAACAGTATGATAAACTCCGGTCATTCGGCCCTTGAATCTCATAGAGATATCACACTAAACCTTTAATTTTTTTAGAGAGGTATTTGAGTGAAGGTCAGCTTCGGGCAACTGGAGATTTACTTTGAGCTTGATGTAGATAACATTTTAAGGCATTGTTGGAAGGTCCATGAGGAAGGGTTACCTATTTTTAGGCAATGTCCTGTGGTTGAGCCCTCATGGATGGGGCTCGAAGTGCGTACTTTTCTTTTTGAGAGGAACCCTCGAGGTCGGTTACCACCTCGGAACTGGAGATGCTATTTTTCTATTTTTAAAGCCTAACTTTCTTTGATGGATGTCCTCGAGGTCAGGTACCACCTCAGAACTCGTATTGAAGTCATTAGCCACCCGGGGCTTAACTTGGGTAGGCGAACCATTGTTGTTTACCCATATATATATATATATATATATTTATATATATATATATATTATATGGGGTTGCTCCCACTTCCTGGGAGATCACATTACTTTAGATAGTTATCCTTCCGTTTCGGCATGGAGTCCTTCATTTCCTTAGCACCAATGTGTTCTTATAGGTTCCCACTTCAGCTTGTTCGTTCCGCCACAGCCATGACTGTTAATTCAGGGTATGCCCGGTAGAGAGGGGTGAGTTCTACTCCCAGTGCTTAGGACCCTCAGGAGTTTATTTTGAAGATTATGTCTTCGATAAGATATGAGCACCTTAAGATAGTGAGGAGAGACAGCAGATGGGGCGAAGGGGTAGCGTTGTAGGTGCTTACCTAGGATAAGGGTATCATGGATGTTGTCGACGGGTTATTGAATGCATACTTATACCCTTTCTCATTAGGTCCCCTTGATAGGGTCATACTCGATTTCTATTTAAAATATCGAGTTACTCTGGCTTAGATACATATGTCATTTTGGCAAATAGTGTTGATGATGAAGTTCTTTACGGAGAAGGCAAGTCTTGAATTCATGCTTAGTTATCTTGTCAGGCTATAACGACCCTATTATCATCGAGGTCATCTAACGTTATGGTGTTGTTCACCCACATACTTTGTTGCCAATAATGAGAAAGATGGAGATTGAGAATGGACTAGTTGGTTTGTCTGGGTCTGGACGACTGATGTTATCCCTGCGGAACTTGTGCCATTCCCCGTGAAATCTAATTATACGCAAGAGTAGAGCATGCCACACTTTTCCATATTTTCCCATGGTGGAAAATAATTCATTAATCGCATTCATCCCTTTTCTGCAGCAATTTCATGGGCACCAGGCGAAGTCCCTGATCATCCTGGTTGGGTCCGAAAGTTGGAGACCCGTTAGAATTGTGACAAGTATAGGTAATGAGCCATGTCCCAGGGTAGATGGGAAATAAAATATCATGGTACGTGTGTATGCTTCTTTTACCTTGTCCCTCGTATATTTGGGAAGAAATTTTTCTCTTTTCATGTACTAATCTTGCCATCGTAGGTATCGGAAGGTCTCCAAGGTCGAGGTTGTGCTCCTCCAGCGCAGGGGAGGGGTTTCTAGGCATTGAGCCAAAGGACGACAATCATAAATGGGATATGTATTTGTAGTACGATGGCGCTCACAGTGGGGCGAAACGGGGCCGAGTCTTTGAGGAGAAAACATCATCCGAGCCTGCTATGCCTGAAGTTTTTGATTATTGAAAGGAGGTTCCTCCGAGTGATCATGCTTCGGCGGGGGTTGATTCTTCTAGGGCTGAGGGGACTAGCTTGATAGTGGTGTGCTCGCCTTCGAGAAAGTCCGGTAGCTTCACTTTACGGTGAGCATTTGGCGCAGGCCTTTTGAATCTCGCATCTTCCCTTATTTATCGAGTTTCTCTTTTGCACGCCTTTGACAGGCTTAGGTTTGAGTTGCTCCTTCATGGGGCTAGGCTCCGAAAAGCTCTAAATGAGGGAAGGTCTCCTGGGCTCCTTTGTATGGAGAAGGAACTTGAGTTAGCACACTAGCGATATGAGGCGTACCGGATCTCGAATTACGAGAGCTATTTGATGAAGCATGTAATTTATTGTCTCAGGCAGGTCTGCATCCGCCTATTAACTTTTCAGGTTAATTCGTTATCTATCCCAGCTGTCGAAAAAGACGGAGGCCCTGGAGCGCCTTAGGGATAAAGTCGACCGAGTCAGGAATGACTGTTGCGAGCGAAGAGCTCAGGTGCAGGCTCAAGCTTCAGAGGAGAAAGGTGCCTTAGCTAACGTTCCTGCTTTCGAGGTCCAACTCTACTTAGCTCATAACAATGCTTTAGCCTAAGCGGACATGATCACGAAGCTGGAATCAAAAATTTCGAAGGTCAGGGTTGAGATAATTGATGCTCAGGTTGAAGAAGTATGGTGCCGAACTAAGGCACATCAAGAGATGGAAATTTATTTAATGTATGCTATGATAACCAAGCCGAGTTGAAGAGGTTGCTCGATCATGAAGAGAGGATCAAAGAATATTCTTGTTGCAGATTCCGAATAAGGGTTCTCGAGTATATTGGTGCCACGAGTTTTGGTCTCCCGAAAGAGTTGGCGTGAGCGATCATAGATGATCGTGATGCTCAATCATTCATGTCCGACATTGAGGAGAAAGATGAGGCTGGTATGTCGTATCCCTCAGGGACGGGCATAGACTTTTCCATTTTGCTTGCGATGTCTTCAGAACGTGTTTGTAGATGGAGAATGCACCTTTTCACTATTGCAAATAACTAATAAACTTGAGGTTTTATTTCTTCTGTAATTGTTTCAACTTTGCTTCTGACCAGGCAGACTGGTTTCAGAGTTGGTGAAAATCCTTAGATTTAAGATATGGCTCTGGGGCTCATTAAGCAGGCCCAGAGTCTCTTACGCGCTTGGTCAATATGACCATTAGTGTAATCTGGTGTTAGAGCTCTTATGCTTTTGCTCAATTGTTTTGGGTTTAGTCTTTGAGTCAGGCTACGACTCGAGCTCATTCGACCCTCATGATTTTGTGTCTTCATGGGCGGGCGATAATGGCTCTTATGCCTTGCCCTTAGGCATTTGTATTTTAACTATTTTGGGTTCACTCTCCTAGTCGGGTTTCGACTCGAGAAAAATTGACCATCAAGTTATGTTTTTGCATGGTCTTGCAACAGTGGATCTTACGCCTTGGGTCGAAGCGACCTTTTATATGTATGGCCCTTAGGCTCGTTAGGTTTGTAACAGCTCTTAGGCTTTTCCCTTAGGCGTGTATAGTTAACTATTTTGGGTCCGGTCTCTGAATCAGGTTACGAATCGAGCTATTTTGGCCCTCAAGCTTTCAGATTTTAAGCTGGCGACAATGGCTCTTACATTTTTGGTCATTGAGACCGTTTAATGTGTATGGCCATGAGGCTCATTAAGCTGGTGACAATAACTCTTACACTTTTTCCTTAGGCATATGTAGGCTTTGTTTTCCTCTCATTAAGGACTTTTTGAAATGATTTTTCCTGACCATTTGTCACTCTGGGAAGAACCTTAATTTTATATCATTTGCAGTGATGTTCGAGCACCCCAGAAGGTTTAGCTCACAGGCTGAGTAGCTCGAAGCCTAGTGATTTAGAGCTAACATGGTCGAAGCTCCTTTGACTGTCAAGGGAAGGTTCTTTTCGAATAGATTCAAGTAATGCGCTATGACTTTGTAGCAACACTGGGACATCCCTGATCTCGTTAATTCAGGTGGTACAGCCATATGACCGTAGTCATTTGTATTTGGATAGACATACCGAATGTAGTATTTTAGGAATCTATTTCAAGGGTATGCCCTTTCGGGAGTCTTACAAATGTGACATATAACCTAAACTTCGGGATTGAGTTTATTCCTATAGTAAGGTCTTAGAAAATTTTCATGCCTTTTGAGGTCTTATAGTTTGTTGATACTTGGTACAAGTATGATTCATACCTTGCTTGAGGTTTTACAATATTTTTATGCCATTGAGGTCTTACAGTTTTTGTTTACACTTAGTACAAGTGTGATTCATGCCTTTCTTGAGGTCTTACAGTTTTTTAATCTTGTTGAGGTCTTACTATTTTTTCATGCCGTTAAGGTCTTACAGTTTTTTCATGACGTTGAGATCTTACAGTTTTTATGCCGCTGAGGTCTTAGAGGTATAGTTGTTGATACTCGGTGCAAGTTTTTATTTGACATCGAGTCTGTTCATTTGCAGTATTATAACCCCGCATTTTTAACGAATGGCGACTAGTGACAGTCTTCGAGTCACCGAGTTTGCTTTGGCTCGGGATACGTTACTCAAGAGCTCAAAATTGCCTCATTGGGGCTTACGATTCAGGGGATTCCGACCCTAGGTTCACGCGGGTGCCAAGTTATTGATGCTAGCCTTCGAGTATTTCGGGCGTTCTTGGTTGAGGGATCCCTGCTGTGAAAATGTTGAATTTTCTTTGGAGTATGAGATGCTTTGGAAAAAGATATTCATTGATTGTTTAGCATAAGTACATGTTATTTTATTGTCGTGAGACCGGCTCATGCGGACACGGTTCATTTGGATGTTTGGCCCGATACATTATTTCCTATTGGAACCTTGTTTGTCATTCCCTAGTTCTTTTGAGTGGATGACCTCTTGGGAATGCCCTTCAATGTTTGGGGTTGATTACAAAAGAAGCCTTGTAAGCTTGTTAGATATTCCTCATGTGGCGTATGGACATTGCCTCATTAAATACCTTGCCGGTGAAACCCTCTTCGGGATAAAAACTCGATCGTGGGGAAAAGAGTGTAACGGATGTCGTGAAGGCCTTGAGATATTTAGATTCGGTTAGCACTTTCATCTTCCCTGATTGGGCACCTGCACATGGGTTAATGTAAAATAATTAAAAATAGAGGTGGTCTTACCTTATCATAGGATGATTATAAGGTGTTTCGAGGTCTGATGTGTCCCTATTGTTTGGAGCGAAGAATTAATACGATCCCCCACTATGTTCAATTGGGCTTAGCCGTAGATGTAGTTCAATTATCCTTTTGGCTCTTTCGAGAGTGGAGATATTGGTTCCGGTGCTACATTACGTACCATGAACTCTCCCATTGCCACATACCATCTGAATAAGGTGTTATACATCGTATCTCCTTCGATTACATGGAATTTGACATTTTGGTCCGTGCCGACCATGCTGACTGAGAGAATGGTCTCTCCTTTTGTTGTTTCAATCGCCTTGTTGAATCCGTCAAGACTTTGAGAGGCGAGCACGATATGGTCTAGCAGTCCCAGGTGCTTTATTACTGTCGACCTGATTATATCGGCCGAGCTATCTGGATTCACAAGCGCATGTATACTCAAAATAAATGAATGAAGAAAGAGGTTACAAATGCGTCATTATGAAGTTGGGGTAGGGTTTCGGAGCCTTCCCCGCTGAATGTGAGGGCATCTTTGGGTACGTATCCCCGGGGATATTTTTCTCTGGTGATGGATAGTTTGGTCCTCCAATTCACAGTTCTAGGGAGTGTCGACGCTCCTCCAATATCATGACAACATGTTGTGGCCCCTTTGGTCTGTTCTTCTTGGCGGCCATTCTTTCTCAGAACTGAACTTTAGCCTAATCGCTCAAATGTTCTCGATGGTGACTTTTATTGAGTAGCTTGGCTATTTCCTTTCGGAGTTGGTGGAAATCTTTGGTCCTATGGTTGTGCGTATTATGAAGTTCACATACTAAATGGTGATTCCTCTGGGAAGGATCTGATTGCATAGGGCTGGGCAAGTTGGCGTCTCTAATTTTACTAATAGCGAACACGATGTCCAATACATAGATATTGAATTTGTATTGCGAAAAATGAGGTGCACTTGTTGGCCGTGCATTACTATCAAATATGGCCCTGTTGTTGAGTCTTCGAGGATCTTGTCCTGGATCCATTCATCGATCATTGCGAGGTACGTTGAACCTCGGGGCACTCCTCCTATCTTCGATGTATGGCTGATATCTTTCTTTGTTTGGTTTCGGTTCCTTTGACAGGAGAATGCTCGGGTATACTAAACCCGAGAGAGCTCCGAACTAGTCATCCTCGGCCCTAATTTTTGATTGGTACCAATTATGGACGTCCTACCAGGTCACAGCTGGATACTCAATCAAATTTTGTTTCAACTCTTTTGAAGCCATCAATCTTCGTTTGTTCAGACCTACGTGAAAGCATGTACTACCTAGTCGTCGAAGACTGGTAGTAGCTCCATCTGTTCCATTTGAAAGCGAGACACGAATTCCTAGGGAGTATCTCGTTCTCCCTTTGCTTAATTTTTAGAAATCCATACTTCCTCGTCGCTGATCGAAACAAACTCTGCACCACTACAAAGTAGTGAGAGTGGTTGAAACAACTTTTACTCAAGAAGGTCGGGATCAATTTCCACAGGGAGCTAGAAATAGGAATTTAGTTTCTATCTAAATGAAAGATGGTAATAGCTCCTAATTGCACTTCTAATCATAATTAGTCTTTTGATTACTTCTAATTTAATGCTAATAAGATGCTAAATTAAGCTATGGCTGAAATACTTAAAGGTTGACTTAAATATTGAAGAAGGCACTAGGGAATTGACTTTCCCCTAGGTGAATACTTGACGGGTTCTCGAGTATAAGGATAGGTTGTCATATTTGGAGATTACCTTATAACCAATGCACGATACTTATCACTCTATACCTCTCGATAATTTGAGCGATTTTTCCCTAGTTGACTTTATCAAGACTAATTAGGTATGATAATGCATGCAATTGAGGTTCAAGTCGGGTATTAGTATTTCTAGGTTTAACCCAATAATTTGGGCTATCAATCTCTTAAGTACGCCCCAATTCCTTGTCGGACTAATCTTCCTAGAGTTAGGCTCTCTTTCTCAAGAAGAGCCCAAGTGAAATAGGCACAAATTAGTGTTTGTAACTACTAATTCAACATTGAAACCATAAATTAGCCCAAATATCAAACGCCCATACACATTCAAGCCCTAAAACACAAGACCCATCAGATACACACACTAGGGTAGAACCACAACCCTTGATAATGGGTTTAGGTACTCATGATAACAGAACAAAACTGATAAATAGATGAAGAAAATCTTAATATACTTAATTACAATATAACAATGGAAGATTCAACGATAAAAGTACTCTTAAATTACTCAAAATGGATAAGGAACATTGTTCACAAGCGCAGCTCTGCATTATACTATAACTGATAACCTAAAAATGGGGAAAGAAAATATTTAAACTAGGGCGAATTTTCTGGACAAAAATTACCCCTGCGGGGGTAGTGCGGACTGCACAAAATAGTGTGCGGCCGCACTGGGGCTCTTGGATTTAGACTTCTATTCTCTGAACTTGGCCACTGCGGGCCCCACTAAATGCACAGTGGTCATGTTGTCTTCCGTTGCAGTCCACACAAAAAGGACTGCGGACCACATTGGCAATGATTCCCTAAAATGGCAACTCACTAAACTCCAACTTTGCGAACCACACAATAGCGAGTGCGGTTACATTGAGTCCATTGTGGTATGCACAAATTGCCTTGCGGCTGCGATGCTTGAATCTCTAAAATAGAACCTCTCTCAACTTCCTCTTTGTGGACAGCATATAATGGAGTGCGGCCGCATTGGGCCTGTTACACTGTTCTTGGAGATGTTCATGGTACTTGTGCATGTTCACTCCTTTTTTAGCTAGTTTTGACAAATTCTCATCTTGTTGACCAAACCCTGCAATCAAGTACAATATGTAAGCCTTTGGGACTAGTTTGTACATATTTATAATCAAAACTCAAGAAATAAGGAGTGTAAAATGAATCCTTCCCTAGTTATCAACTCCCTCAAATTTAAGCTTTTGCTTGTCCTCAACAAAATAAAATAAGACCCACCCCTTAGGAGTAAATCTAAGAAACTTCAGCTGACCTAAAGTGACCTCATCTAGCATCAATTGGGACTAACAATTTCCCTCAATTCAAATGAATCCTTAACAATATTCACTCTATTACGAACCATGGATTTAGTGCGACACAAGAGCATCAAGTGTTAACTCAAAACGTCAAAGAAACTCTTTCTATTACTTTGGTCATTGTGGAACCCAAAATCATATATCCTCAACTTTCCCTAAGCAAACCTTACCTTTAGGATTATAGCACTTATAACGAGTTAATAGGAAATACACTCATTTCCCTCAAAGAAAAGTCATAAGTCATGTTCTAAGTACCATATGCTTGCTTCTTATGTGAATCACCACTAATATAAGCTTCATTCAACTCTAGAGCATATAGGGCTTCTTTGTAGACATAGTGAAGGATTTTGGTTCAGTGTAGGAAATGTTTGGTCTAAGTAGGTTCTATCTTCCCTTTAGCAATTCTTTTGCTTCATTTTGGCACATATTCTCTTGAGTTTTTAAGTCCTTTATCTTCTTTTTAAGGGATTAGAGAGACACAATCTCACTCTTTCTTGTTCATTTCAAACTTTTTCTCCTTTCTCAACTTTCCACACCTTTCATCTTTTTACTTTTATTGAATCCGTTCATTCTTTCTACATTGATCATTCTTTTTGTCTTTTTTTTATCTTCTTTCTTTTTCATTGCCTTTCCTTTTCTTCATCTTGTACATTTTACCACTTTGTTGCATTCCTCCTCTCTCCCCCCAAACTTATGCTTATGCCATGTGCTAAAGAAAGCTCGCGTACCAAGACAGGGTATCACATCTCCTTGATATCATTTGGATCAAGGAGAGCCTGTAATCACATCTCAAGTAAATTTACACTTAGGATTTCGCCTAGCCAACCATTCACGAAATGTTTGAGACTAATGGCTCAGGACTTGGACTTTGAATTCAAATTCTTAGCACACAAGCTATGGGATTGCTAAAGAAATAGAGTTGGGGCCCACAATAACCTTAGCTAAGATTTGAGAAAACAATTGTCTCGAAAAAACACTTGATGATTATCAACCAACACAAGAGTCGCGAGGTCAGAACTTTCACCATCCTATACAAAATGATTTGTTTTTTTAACCATACGATCAAAGGCGAATGTAATAGGCCCAAGTGAAGCTTTGCTTGATGTACTGTTGGTACCAAATTTTTCCATATATATTTTTAATATGTAAATTACTTTTAAAATAGCCTATTATATATGTTCAAAATTTTTATCGTTTTTTCTTAATTTTTAAACCAATTTATTCCCCTATTTTATTCAAAAAACCCAATAATAATTCCCAAACTTATGATTTTCTGTGATTCATTTATTTGATTCTTAAATTTATACTAAAAACAACTAAGATAATTTTTTCATATTTTACAAATTATTTAGTATTTTTAAAGTCAAATTGCATATAATTGCAATATTAGCCTATTTTAGATTTAATTGTGTTTATATCTATAAATATTAAGTCCAGTATTTTATATTTGATAATTATGTAATATAAATCATTTTAGTACCTTTAATTTATTTAAATAAATTATTTTATTATTTTTTTGTACATCAAATAGAAAAATTCGCTTTTTAAATGTTAGCCCCATTTTTTGAACTCCCAATTTGAAGCACAATTACTCTGGCCCAATTTAAATATGAAATGACCCAAACTCTATTCTAACAAACCGCCTCACTTACCCGTTCAATCCAGGCCGTTGATCAAATGATCAACGGCCACCAGACCCCCTAACCTTAATTAATCCCGAACGAACTCCTAAACCATACCATTTTCCAACATACGTTGTCTCTAACCTATCCTCTCTCTAATCATCTAAACAACACCCTCAAATCCTAGCCGCTACAGTAATCCGCCTTAATCCATGGCCTTCCAAGGTCATCGAAGACTTGTATCAGCCTCTCATGGCTTCTACACGTTTGTTTCTGTGATCTCATGACCAGACCATGAAGGGGCTTGGACCAGACTTTGCTTGATGACTATTCTCCAGTCGTCTCTGACCATTCTCCGGCCAGCCATGGCCATTCGAGTTAGACCTTTAACTCTCCTACTTAGATCAATGGCTTTCAAGGCTTTTCTCATCACTTGGGGTTCTTTTGAAACCCTCATCTCTAAGATTCTTTTGATTTCTTTCATATCTGCTCTAGATCTATGTTTTCTTTGAACTTCTAAGCACCTTTCTCAAAGTTTCTTTTGAAACTTTTCTTTCAAAACTCCTTATATTTTTCGATTAGGGTTCTTGTTAAGTTATTTCAAAATATTTCTCTGATTTTCTGACATGTTTTTACTATGTTTGCTCATAACGTTCTTCTACCTTTGTTTTCATGTTAAAAGCCCTAATTTCTTTTGACTGCTTAATAGATGAATGCTTGGTTACATAGGTTTTGTCTGATTTTTTTGTTTATCCTCTTTTTAAAATTTTACCATTGTTGAAAACCCTATGTTTTTGGGTCTCAGACCGTTCGTTTGAGTACATGACTCGATATGAAGCTTTATATTTAAAAACCTCTTATTCCTTCGTGTGATTCTTCTGATTCTGGGTTTCTATCATCTCTAATACTCGATTATGCTCAAAACCCTAATTTTTCAATAAAGGGTTTTCCCCACATGCTATTGTGAGACCTTCGCAATCTTTTGATATTCTATTTTTTCTTCACTACTGATTCAATGTGACTTAACCTACTGTACTATCATGCTAAGAATGTTGCTATCTGCTAAATTTTTGTTCTACTATTGCATGTTATTACCTTTTTCCAAAAGGCTTGGCCTCGCGTGTATAGTGTTTGTGCACTCTACTTATATGCTAAGTTTCCCTATTTGGTTCATCTTCAATTTTTTGACTGATTTCAAATTTTCTTTTGTGAAAATCTGATTTCACTTACTTGTTAAGATTAATCGATTTATTACGTTGTTTTACCGTACTAAATCCTTTCCAAACCAAGTATATTCCTATACATAGACTTAATCACTTACTCAATGGTTTTACTACTTCTTTTATGGTAGTAATTAGTCTGCCTATAAATTGATTTCGTTCATTATTTTGAATTTGTCACTGCCCGGTAAAAAAATCATCCCTTAATTAAAGGCAATCGTGTGTGTAATTGATTTTTAGTAGTGATTGTTTCCATGTTTGTGGCTTATTACTTCTCTTTCACTCGTTTTTAAAAAGCAATAAATACCTTATAATTTTCTTCTTTTAAAGAGACGAACACAAGACATAAGCTACTTTAGTTCGGATACATACTCCACTAAATTCTCTCTTTTCTCTGTTGCTACTTGTACTGCTGCCTTACCTAGCTAACTGAAAGCAAAGGCTATTCTGTGGGAAACTTGCTTATTTTTCTCTGCATTTAGCTTCTGCATCAACAACAACATGTTTCATGCATCCTTGTTTGTCTCCTATTGGTATTTAACCAAGTTCCATTGTTAAGATGTTGTAATCTGCTTTCTTTCTAATGAATTTATTTTTCCTTTATGTATGAACTCTATCCGTCACTTATGAATCCCAAACACCACATCTCATATGTGTTTGGTATCTTTGGTTGGTTTGGGGCATGAAAGCATTGAAAATTGTTGTACATGACCCAAACTTGATTTCTTGGGATCATAACCTCTATATGATGTGTGTTTTGGCTGGTTAATGGGCATGCCAGCTTCACTTATTGTTGTACATGTCTATATTTGACCCTTATCAAGTTACATGCCATTTGCAGTGTATTCCCATACCCATGCCCCTTTGTGCACTTGCTGATACTGCATAATCTTAGCTATTGTTTTCAAATTACCCTTATCCCCTACTATTCTTAATTCAGTTTTAAGAAACTTTGTTCTCCTGCATTTCCACTCTACTCTTGGACTTAGGTTCTGCCCCTCTTGTGTGAGCCCTACTTTGGGATCCGTGAGCTTCCTCTGAACTTGGACAGAGAAGGGCTGGCCCTTCGGCATGCTCTAGTCATGCCACTTGGGTATAAGCACTGATCGGGATCCTTTGAGACTTTAGGAAACTCTGACACACCCAAGTCTGATAAAGGCTTTGAAATCAATGTCATTAGCAATTACACGATTTATTGCGTATCTCAGATAGGAAGTCAAATCATGCTTTCCTATGGTTGTAGCTTTTTCTTTCATTCTTTCTTTTGTAATTTAGTATTTTTGGTTTTTAATAAGTTGTAATAAACACTTGGGATTTGATAGTAAAGAAGGGCTAGGTAATTATTATTACACCTCCTTTTTCATTACTACGCCCGGAAAGGGTATTATAAGGGAGTTTTTCCAATTAAAGGACAATCGGAACGAGATTCCACTATTGATGAGATTTCAGAGTCGCCCTTGGGATAATTAATGGTGTCCCAAGTCACCAGTTTAAATCTCGAATTGAGGAAAGAATGACTTTGTTTAACAATCCGCGAAGCAGAAATCCGAGTAAGGAATTCTGTTAACCCGGGAGAAGGTGTTAGGCATTCCCGGGTTCCGTGGTTCTAGCACGGTCAATCAACTATTATATTTTGCTTAAATTATCTGATTTTATACAATTCTGAACCTACATACATTTTGAATCTTTTAACCACTTTTATTATTTTTAAAGAGAATTGCAACATCTTTAAAACATGCCTCGAACCACGTCAGAAAAATGCAACAGCGATTTTTGACACATTTCAACTTCGTTGGGATTTGGATTGCATCACATAAATGTGCACCTGAATTTAGTAAATTAATATTATTAAACACGCCCCTAAAGAAGCTACGTATTATTAACTTTGCGAGAGACCATGAAAATTCGCTAAAAGGCTCGTCTCAAGTTTTAAGATTAAATCGAGGGCCATGCAATTTATGGGTTCCGTTCGGCGCGGCACACATCATTTTATTACGAGGACAATTATAGAGCAAACTATGATTTTTCTATTTAATTTGTCTCTAATGATCCAAGTTAATCAATATTGGAAACTTGGGATTCAAAAACAAGCCATAAACTACAGTTAATTTAGGCTTTCAACATCAGTCCAGCAATGTACGTATCAATCCGAGAATTAACGAATTCAAGATCTTCAAATGTGTAACCAGACAAAGAAATTTGTCTAACTTCCAGCCCGGATATCATGGATCTAGTTGCGACCGACTCACCGAACCACTAGCTTAATAACGCTTAAATTGCCAGATTTCAATCGCACCTTTCTTACAAGGGGATTTAAACACAACTTGTAAAAGCTAATACGTGATTGAAACCCCTGATAATCAATTATAATTCATGCTTGCACATCATCAATATTAATAATTCAAAAAAATAGAATTCTAATACTGAAATCTATAACAGACAGTCCTCCTGAAATTTTAAAATACTATTATTTCAATAATGCAACTTGAATCTAACTACTACTAACATATCATTCACAAGGCTCAAATAAGTCTGAAAATAATCATCCATACGTCCAATAAGTTGTAATGATCACAAACTAATTTCTAGTATAATAAACTACAATTTTCAATTCTGTATTAACTACTGGATGAAGAAAAGAATAACCAAAAAAATTACAGCAAACTTAATTAAAATGAGGCTGAACAAGGAATTCATGGACAGTCTTCATTCCATTCTTATATCATGTTAGACAACATAGCATCAACAGGAGTGGTACCTGAGTTAAGGCAAAATAAAGGCACCTATGATTAGGTAATAGGGAAACAATAGCAGCAACAAATCTATCAACAAAATGGACCGGGTTTGGGATGTGGGTTTGGGTCAGGTGTAATGTCTAGGCTGATTTATTTGTATAATTGGCCCAATTTGTTTAAAATCCAGTTCCACTTCCATTTTCTTTTATCTTTATTTCCTTTTCTTTCTATTTTTTCCCATTCAAAATAAAAGTAAAAACCTAGATTAAATTTAAATTAAACCTCTCCAACTAAACTAATTACCTCATAAATAACCTAGCTAAATATAATAATAAAAATAAATAAAAAAAACAAAATAAAGGAAACCCTACCAAAATTCAAGATTAAAATCAATGATGCAAAACAAACTTTCTTTTGTGATTTTTTTTCCCATTTTATAAAACTACTAAATTTTACTTAATTCCAAAATGTAGAATTAAATCCTAAACGTAAAATGCAACATTTTTTGTATTTCATATTAAATAAGAAGCACAATCAAAATGCAAACAATTAACATGAAAGGTCACAAAAACTTTCAAAATTGCAAAATAATGAACGAAAATATTTTGTTTGAATTTCTGGGAGTAATTAATATAGGATAAAAATTACGTGCTCACCGCTGCCCCTATTTGCTCAAAAACTCAAAGAGTTGTCCTGCAAAGATAAGTGAGCAATAAAGCATTCTTCACATTTTTAATCTAGAAACGAATCTCAATTGAGACTTAATAATCTCTAGGAAGAATGCAACAGTGATCCTGTAATAGTGTTTCTGTCACTATTCATCCGACATAGATATTGGCCGGATTGTCTCAAAATTCATGTCACATGATCCCCTTCTCTTTGTGAACTATCGTCAATTGAATTTTCTCTTAAATCTATAACCAATTTTCCTACATGTTAAATCTTATTTTCAAGATTTAGTGTAGCAACCAGAATTTTCTAGGTCTAGCAGCGATGTAGGAGTATTCTGTTCGTTTCCATGGTTGAGAATTCTGTTTTCAAGGATTCTCGCGTGTTGTTGTAAGCTTGGCAGCCATGGCTGCATTGATCTCTCCCCAGCCTTTGGCTGTGGGAGAGACAATTCAAAACCACATCAAAGTTGATCCAAAAGAAGTCGTAAAGCAATCGTATGCTATATCATTGCTAGCAGATCAATCTACTCCTTCAAAGTTAGAATTGTATCCAGTTATTATCGATCATGGTGAACCTGTAATACAATTCACAATGGAATAGGTCAATAACTTCACTAGGGAAGAAGGATTTCACCATGCTGCTGTTTTAAAATTTTCGTATGGCAGACCCGATCTATTGGAAGTGCGAAAATTTTTTTCATTACAATTCGATGTTCAAGGTCAATGTATCATTGGGCAGTTGGAGTTTCGTCACCTGTTAATCAGGTTTGATCTCTTCAATGATTATGTTCATTTCCTATCAAAGTCGACTGGATATCTTAAATCCAAAGGAGACAATTATTTCTTCAGAACATTTCCATGGACTTTTGGTTTTAATCCGAAGGAATAGATGTCAATGGCAGTCGTGTGGATTTCTCTGCCAGGTCTGCCACCTAATTTTTTTGCTAAGAGGTCGTTAATGTCTATATCCTCAGCTGTGGGAAAACCTCTTGCTGTGGACAAGATGATGCAAGATAGAACGAGACCTAGCACGGCAAGAGTTAAGGTTATAATTGATCTTTTGGATAAGCGTCCAAAAATTTTCAAGCTGTAGATCTTAGATAGAGGTTTAGGTAAATCAGTCGAGTTCCACCAAGAAATAGTGTACGACAACCTTCCTAAGTATTGTACCTATTGCAAGCATCAAGGACACGATGAAGACGTGTATAATTAAAAAAGATAAAGTTGGAACAGGTGTGGTGACACAAGAAAAGTTGGATACTGATCTGCTTGGTAAAGAGGTAGTTGATATTGAAAAATTACAAGGGGATGCAAGGGACTACTTAAATGCTAAAAGAACTGAACAAGGAACTAAAGATTTACAAGAAAAAGATGGATCGAAGGATGTTGTTGGTCGAAGTGATTCTGCTGCACAAACTATTATTGTAACAGTTGTTACGAAAAATACTGCTGTCCTGAATCCTTCTTATCCTACTGTGAATGATAGGGAAGATGTTATGTCTAAGAGTGCTGTGGTTGATGCAGTATCAGATGCAGCACATGGAGCAGTTACCGTTCAGAACATTGAGGAGGTACTGAAACTGGATAAACGACCTGCTAAGCTGTCTACAGATGCTCCAGTTTCTAATAGCTATGCACAAATAAATGTGGTTATCGCTGGGGCAATGCAGATTAATGTAGATGGTTGTCCTGCTAGAACAATGTCTGGGCAGGTGATTGATCTGGATGGACATCAGCACAGGTGCAATGTGCAGCCTAATGAGATTGATAATGCAGGACAAACAAGTTTTTCTGGCTCATTTCCCCCAAATGCTGAAGATCGTTCAATGCAAAATTCTCATTTGCTCTGCTTGGTAAAACTCATGTGCCTGCTAATGTTAATGTCTTAACTGGAAAACAGTTAGATGTGGTGGATTTGGAACATACTGTTGCATTAAGGGTACCAGCAGCTGAAAATGTAATAAGGATAGGCAATTCTTTCATACATCTCTCTGCGCAGGATAAACTTATAGAGCAGCAACTGTTGGAGCAGGAAAATCAGAATCAAAACACTGTAAGTGTTGGGCATTCAGCTATGCAAAGTATAACTCATGCTTCAAACTGTACTGGACAACAAGACCATATTGAATTGAATAAGCCTTCAGCTCAGATTACAACCAATCTGTCAATTTTTCCAGAAAAATGTGAACAACATATTTACAGTGTCAATGAAGAGGTGAAACGTCACTGTGATGTTATGGAATTTGAGCTTGAAGTATCACTATCAAAGGTTAACAAGAATTCCATTCTGGCAATTCAGACTGAGGCAGTTCATGTTGTTCCTAACAGTTTTGATGATCGACAGTTAACTGGGAGTGATCACCAGGACTCTGTGATTAAAATGATTCAAAGATCAGCATGTCCTGGTTTTGCCCAAAAACAACAATCTGTAAACTCTTGCACAGCTCTTGGTGCTGCAACTGTCCACAATGAAGAATTAGTACAAGGTGAGGTTGATCAACAGGGGAATGAAGTTTGCAGATCACAACATACTCAAGCTAGTCAACACATAGAGGAAGCTGGAGAAATTAATGATAAGGAAAAGTGGACATCGATTTCCAACAAAAACAGAAATCCAATAAGCAAGATACAACAGCAGAATGAACAGAAAAGTACAGATATACCAACAATTCAAAATTCTTTTGCTGCACTTGGCAATGCCAATGAAGATGATGAAAAGGTCAATACAGTTAACTCGCAGATGACTGACAGTAACGATCACAATAACTCATCAGAGACAAAGACTTTGAATAAAGATCCAATGCCAAGGGATCAAACTGTCACCAAAGATACACAGGATAAAATGATGTCCAATGTTCCTAAGTTCAATCAATCTTTCGGCTCACTGCATCAATCATTTGAATCAACTGACGAGCAACAACAATATGGGCAACCAGCAATCTCTTTTGGCAGTAACAAAGCATTAATTCAAGCAAACATGAGGAAGATTGTCATTAACTCGAAACTGTGGAAAGACCAACGAGAGTATGATGACGATGAGGGATGGGGAGTCGGTTTTGCTGGTTTTTCAACTGAAGAAGACGATCAAGAAACTGATCAGGCTAGTGTAGGAGAGGATATTGACGCTCCAATCAAACAAAAATTCAATGGGAGACCTGCATCATTAAAACAGACCAATCTGAATTGGCGCACATCTGCGGCAAATACTGCAAGCTGAAACAACATTGCTAAGTCAAGGCGATTTTCAAGATATGCCAAATCCAATTTTGACAAGTAGACATATATATGAAGAAGGAGAGGAATAGGATATCTTACAGAAATGCTGGGCAGACGTTTAAAAAAATGGTGATTTATCACCATTGCATAGTGGAAAAAGTATCCACTCGCGTGCAAGGAATAGAAGTTGGGACGACTGGGTGATAGAAAGCGATTTAATAATGAGACCCCCAATGAGAAACGCAAAACAAAAACAACTCAATCAAACAATAGCTTCAAGGGCCAGTCGATTGATAAAAAAACCATGAATTTTGAAGTATTTTTGAAAAATATTGTGGAGGAAGAAATCAATCTACAAATGGAAGTATTCACAAATCTAGAAAAAGAGAACACCAAGGTGGTTTCTTCATCTCATTATTTTACCATCTCATTAGTATCATAATTTGTAATATCATTACAGAGTACGTTATAAACTCTGTGATGATTAACAAATTCCTAGTTCTTGCTAGTTCTTTCTTTTTACATGCTTGCTAATAGGTGAGGTTTTTATTTTCCTCAATAGGATTATTGGGATAAGGTTTACACTGGTTGTGTTATATGGGTAACAACACCGGTGCTAATCCTTATTTTAATTTTCCTAGTTGTTGTAATTTTCTTTTTGAATATTAATAAAGTCGAGCCCTAGGCACTTTCCTAGTGGATTGCCCAAAAAAAGATAAGTGAGCACACACAAGCAATTTTTTCCCGTTTGAATACTCCGTGTGAAGCATTTTTTAAACTTTTGACCTCAGCATGCCTCACATATTGCCTACATATTCTCGGCTAAAGAGGAATCAGGTCAGTGTAGATTAGGAGTGTTTGGTAGCTGGGACTACCGAAGCTGTGATCTTACTATTGTTGTTGCTGCTACTGCTGCTACACCCTTTATTACACCTTGTGATAAAATGAAGAAACTAGACTAAGCTATGAACTATGGATTACAAAAGAACCTATCTATGTCTTCAATCCTGCTCGTGATCAATGTTGCCTTGTTGCCTTGTATTTCTTACTGTAAACTCCCTGTTGCCTTGTTGACATCTTGTTTTCTCTTCTTCTGTGTTTGTTGCTGAATTGTTAGACTTGAAATTTATTCCCTTATTGTACAAGTGGATGTCTGATTACCAAAATATGCAACTTGGAAAATATCCCTTTGTTCTAACAGGTGGGCGCCTGATTACCAAAGTTGGAATCTTGAAAAGTATTCCCTTGTTCAAACAGGTGGGCGCCTAATTACGAAAGCTTAAAACTTGAAAAATATTCCCTTGTTCAAACAGGTGGGCGCCTGATTATCAATACTTGAAAATATATTCCATTGTTCTAATCGGTGGGCGTCTGATTACTGAAGTTTGAATCTTGAAAAATGTTCCCTTGTTCCAACAGGTGGCCGCCTGATTACCAAAGCTTGAAACTTGAAAAATATTCCCTTGTTCTAACAAACTGCACATTTGCCCTACTTGATCCTTCTCCTTCCTCGACCATATTTACCTCATTGAAAGCCTTTCAGATCCTTTATCCAAATCCCCATATGCGTCAATCAGCGGACTGAGAATCTTTGGCACGAGGCAATTGCTAGTACGTGGGTTGACAAATGATTTGGACAACCTTCGGATGGGCTTTCGGAGTTCGCATGCCCTATGCTTTAACTTTTTTGCTCGCCTTATGTCTGTAGTTGTAGGCTTGAACACTAGACCAAAAGTATCCAGATATTTAGGGAGAGACACTGGTTGCACGATGCCTTATAAAGAAGCACCCAATCCCTTGCCGGGCATGAAACCATTCTTCAACATTTCAGAATCCATCATGACTGACGCGGCCGCTATCTTTGGAGTCATGACAACCTCACCTTCTGGCATCTTCTCAACTGACACCGTGTCGATTACCTGGTAGACCCATGGCCCTTTGCCATCTTCAGATTCAATAAAAGGTACGATAGCATCACCTAAAACATACTAATTATCTTCACCGTGCTCTACAATCTTTTGCCTGTCCCATTCAAATTTGACCATCTGGTGCAAAGTAGATGGCACTGCCTTGGCTGCGTGAATCTAGGGTCTGCCCAACAACAGGTTATGAGAAACTACCACGTCTAGCACTATATATTCCAGGGTGAAAATGGGCCCTATTCTCACTTCTAGCACTATATACCTTGCCTCTACCATCGAAACCCCAAACAGAAATGTTATTCTTGTGGACCCTCTCATTCTCCACCTTCAGCTTGATAAATATGGAGAGCGGACAAATATTTGCATTGGACACGTTGTCAACCAGAACCCGGGGGACCACGCATCTTCACATTTCAAAGTCAAATAAAAGGCTCGATTGTGCTCAGTACCTTCCATGGGCAGTTAACCGTCAGAGAAGGTGACCCTATTGACCTCAAATATCTTGTTTGCAATATTCTCCAAATGGTTCACTGTTATCTTGTCAGGGACGTGAGCTCCGTTCAAAATCTTCATCAGCGCCTGGTGGTGTTCATCTGAATGAATTGGTAAGGACAATAAAGAGATATGAGCTGGTGTCTTCCTCAATTGATCTATGATGGAGTAGTCCTGCATTTTTATTTTCCTCAAAACTTCTTTTGCCTTTTCTTCTGATACAACTTTCTTCATTGATTCTGGTTTATCCTTAGCGATCCTGCTTTTCCTTAACTCCTTAGGGGCGAAGTATCTCCCTGACGGATTTAAACCCCGGGCTTCATAAACTTATTCCCTAACTTCCTTCCCTTTGTACATAACTATTGCTTGTTCATATCTCCAAGTAACGACTTTGCTATTTACAATTGGTGGTTGGATTACTGGTTTCACAATGGCGGGCTCTATGCGAGCACCTTCCATAACTACAATAGGTTCTCTAGCTGCCCCGTGTACTATCACGTTTGCATGTTCCTGCTTTGGTAAAACCATGCATGATGAGCTCCCTTGAACTACGATTGGTTTGTTGCTTCTCCCTTTTTCCGCGATTACAGACTTTTAACTGGTCATATTCTCGATTGGCTTAACTTCATCGGATTTGATCATCATTACTGTCTGTAAGGGATTTTTGGGATCTCCCCCTTTCTCTACTATCTTAATCATGTTGGTCTCATGATAGGCCAGCAGTGGGTTTTGGTTAAAGTTGGGTGCCTCTAGTGTCTACACTTCAATCCGGTGGGAGTCGATAAGTTCCTGAATAACATTCCTCAAATGCCAACACTTTTTGGTATCATGCCCCAGTGTACTGGAACAGTATTCACAGCTAACAAAATAATCTAGATTCTTCAGGGGAGGATTTCGCAATTTTGCTTCGGTTGGTCTCAACATGTCCAATTGTCGTAGCCTATGGAATAAACTAGTGTACGATTCTCCCAATGGAGTGAAAGTCTTCTTTTTCTGCACCCTTTTATTTCTCAAGACTATATTGGCTCGGAAGGCGGGTTTCGGGGGTTGTTGGTATGCTCTTGGAGGTAGGTACTGATTTTGTGGAGTTGGGTATGTATTTTGTTAGGATGACGCATGCTATTGTGCGTGGGCTGGAGGTTGGGTATATGCTTCTGCGTGATGGACTGAGAAGCGAGGTTCTAACAATGGATAGTAATGTTGTGGTACGCCGTATGGAGGGTTTGGGTATGTTTGGTGGTGAGGACGGGGTTGGGTGTAGTGGGATGGAGCCCGAGGCCTGAACCAATTTCCCGACTCAACTGCTGCTACTTCTTCCTTCTTCTTCTTTCCAAATGTTCCCCCAGCTCCACCCAGGATGGCTTGAGTGGTCACCTTGATTGCAGAGTAGCTCATGATCTTGTTGGATTTGAAGCCTTCCTCGACCATACTCCCAATTTTAACTACTTCGTTGAAAGATTTACCTACTACCGACACCAAATGCCCGAAATAGGTAGGGTCCACAGCATGTAGGAAATAGTCAACCATCTCACTCTCCTTAATTGGAGGATCAACTCTGGATGTTTGTTCTATCCATCGAAACTATATTCCCTTAAACTCTCGTTGTGTTTCTTCTCCAATTTCGTCAAGGATAGACAATCAGGGACAATTTCGAGATTATATTGAATGTGACAAGCAAACTCTTTGTGCCAGATCATCCCAAGTGTACCACCGATTGTGATCATTCCGAGTATACCACTCCAGTGCCAACCCACTTAAAATTTGGCTCAAATATACCATTAGTAGTTCATCTTTTCCCCCTGCTACTCTCTTTTTGCTGCAAAACCCCCTTAGATGCGTGACCATATCGCCATGTCCATCATATAAGTCAAATTTAGGAATCTTGCAACATAGAGGCAACTGCACATCTGGAAATAGACAAAGGTCCTTGAACGCCACGCTCACTTGCCCACCTAACCCTCGCATGTCCCTGAACGAATGTTCTAAATATCTGACCTTTTTGAGTACCTACTCCCGCTCAAGATTTTTGATTGGATTTTCATCTCCTGTCAGGAATACGAAGCGGGGAGCATAAGAGTGAGGTTCATGAGCTTTGTAAGCGGGTTCTGGTGGATAGTATTGGCTGTCTTATGTTTCAAGCAAGGGATCACTTGATCTATAGAGTGTGGGAGGAATAGGTGCCACGTAAATGTGAGAAATTGGTGGAGGGGAATGAGGAACGACTTTTGGTAGTAGAGCTGGGGGTGGTTTAGAGGTCGTACCATGGTGCTGCGAGTAGATAGGACAACTTGGGGAAGGATAAGTACTGGACTGGTCATGAACATGGGCCAGTGGTGGAATGAAGGTGGTGTTAGCATGATAGGCTGGGGGTGGCTGTCCTCTCGCCCATGCCTATTACATCTCGGCCATTTGATGTTTCAGTTTGTACATTTCCTCCTTCATGGCATTAACGTCCAATTCCTCTACTTCTCTCGAGGGGTCAATAATGCTGACATCGGCTTCTGATTGGCCATCACTTGTTTGCTCTTAGCCCACGTGAATAGGAGTGGGTTGCCAGAATGCCACAAGTATTAACCATCTATCTAGTCTAGAATTACAAAACACCAAAAACTTTTTAATGGTTAGGTTTTAACACGCAAGCAGACACATATTGGGTGTGAATGCACCTAAATAATGATTGGTCACTACATGCATCGGTTTCTTGCATCATCCCGGCTTTCATTTTATTTGTTTGCAATGCCCCCCTTTTTGGCTTTATTTTCTTACACTCTCCTATTTTGTTTTCTTGTTTGTTTCCTTGCATTTCCTCTGATTTCCTCTCATATTCTTTCCCTTTCGTTTCTTTTCTCTTTTCCTTTTTCTTTATTCGGTTATGGTCGAATCCTATGTAGATTGCCTAGGTATCATTACCCCGCATGAATCAGACCAAACGTAGTTCTGGTAGATAAAAAGTGAAACATAAAATATTTTGGAATTTTAAATTCTCATAATAACAAACTTGGTTACAAAGACTCGAAGAACATCTAACCCTGCGCAAAAGAAAATACAGACTCTAAGACAAACTGACAGAAAGAAAAATACAATCTCAACAAATTATGAATACATTAGAGCTTCAATTGCTCCTGGGACTCACGAGGCATCGTTCGGCCTTGCCGAGGGTCGACTAGCTAAATCCCCTTAGAGGTGACAAAGATTTTTCATTACGCAGGGAACAAAAAGCATTGCGGTGGCAAAGAACATAGATCTAGGCATATCCTCACAGCTGCTATATTTCATTGCAATATAGTGGGCGATCCTTTTGATTCTCTCTCGTATGACACCTTTCTCCTGCAATAACTGTCTGATCTGCTCAGTTCTTGCTTCTTAAAATTTGTTCGACTACTTGATTTTGCTATTAAAGCTGTTGCAAATCTAATTCTAATTGTGCCAGCGCTGTGTAACAATGTTCCCTTTTAATTTTGAACTCTTTTGCCTATTTAAGCATTTTGTTTTCTGCGATGACGACCCTTTTCTTTAACCCTGTCAACTGACCATCGAACTCTTCTTTTAATTGCTTAACCAGACATGCTCATTCTGCCGCATTTTAAGCCAATTCCTTTCGAGCGCTAACTAGTTTGTTTTCTACTTTGTTCAAATCAAAACTGAAGTCAGTCACCTTCTATCTCAAGCGGTCTATAAGTTTTGTATCCTTGGAACTCCGGACGGGGTTTTCCGCGGCTACTTTCATTTTTTTGAATTTGGGCCTGAAGGATCTCATTTTCCTTGACCAGTTTCTTCTTTGCACCTTCCTCCATGGCGGCCTGCAAATCTTTCTCCAATTGTAAATTCATGACCTGGTTCTCCAATTTGCTTATTGTAGCCCTGTATTCTTGTTCCTTAGCCAACCAATCTCATTGCTCTTGCGATCCTTCGATGAATTCCTGGAGATGAGGCCTTTTAGGTGGCCTCTCAAACTCAATTTCTCTCTTATACCAAGCAAGGTATCCTGGCGACACTTCGCCTCTGCAAGATCCCGTACACAATTGTTTGCTGTTAGGTATTGGCATTCATTCCGAGTTATTCGGACCGTTGCTTCGGGGAACTAACCGTCAGGTCAAATCTCGACTACCCAAATACTAAGATCTTCGTCCTTTGGCACTATCTGACACCTCCCAAGCTGTCTCAAAACCCGATGTGGGGCATAAGGCTAGATGCTTCTAAGACCCATCAGAAGGAAGTGAAGCTCCTTTGCTGGCATGTAAATAATCTCGTCCACAGACAACCATCCCAGCGTCCACTCTATTTAACTGGCAGTGAGGGACTGAAAGTAAGATATCCATCCTGCTACCCCTTCGGGCAAACTGAGCCCTTCAATTCTTGTGTAAAACTCTTCTATGCAAGTTTTCTATGCTGACCCATAGCTCAAGAACTGGGGATGGTGGCACAAATGTTCGATTACCACATTTGCAACAATAGATTGCACCCCTCAAAGAAATCTTTCCCGGCCCTACAAACTAAGAGAGCACGAAAGATCTCAGCTACTATCATAGGCGCGAGTGTGCACTTGGCTTGGGTGCGTAGAGTGCTGACAACCCCTGCAATTTTTATGTCAATGGTCTTATCTTTCCTTGGAAATACTAGGAGCCATAAAAAAGCCACCATAAAAACGAAACATTTTGTTCTTCCCACTTGACGCGGTTTCATTTGCTGCAGATTTTGTTCTCTGGATGATTGAACCCACCCTATGTGACCATATCTGGTATACAGGAATGAAAAGGTGCAAAACTCGGCTGCCAGATTTGAGTCGTGTACCACTCTGCTTATCTTCAGGGTATATAATAATTTGTGCACTGCTACAATTCTTGGGGCAACCAAATACTTGTGCCTCAAAGGAAGCTCAACATCCCCAATGTACCCGACTATTTCTTCTAAGGTCGGGGTAAGTTCGAAATTTGAGAAGTGGAGCACATTGTGCATTGGGTCCCAGCACATGACCAACGCTCTTATGATATCACCTTGAGGTACAATCTTCAGTAGTCTGGGAAGGCCTCCCAAATATTTCTTTACCTCATCTTGCCTTCTATACCTAGATCATTCCACCACAACCACAACTCCAAAGGGATTCTGCTTACAAATGAAAAAGATTTTTTTTGGATTGTGCTCATCCTACACATTTATTAAGGCGAATTAGCAACCTAAGACATTATTCTGTTTGACTTCAAAATCAAACACTAACCCATTTTTTATGCAATTTATTTTCTAAAATCAGAGCCCAGCTTGGTAGATACGACCTTTCAACACTTCAGGAGGAAGATTTTAAGGCCGTGTCTATAATAAAAACCCAAAAGTGGCGGTTAATGCAAAATCAGCCTGTCGGCGACCCTTTCGGTAACATTTGGCTATTCTTGTCAACAACGGCGTTATCCAATTTATTTGGGGCAGCAAATAAAACGACATTTGTTTTTCTTTGTTTTTGATATTTTTCCAAAAAGGGAGGTTGGACCCGATGGAAGTTGCATACGTATCTCGCACCTGACAAGAATCAAACAGGCGTAGTTTAGGCGAACAAAACTATTATTGAAAATAGGACTTTGCTTTCCCTTTTACATTTCATAAAAACAGAACTATTATTTTGAAAACAAGGTTTTCTTTTTTTTTCTTGGGTGAATAAAACAGACTCCCCTTTTTTCCATTTTTGTTTTTTCTTTTTCTCTAAAAACTTGACAAAGCTTTGGTAGTATTTGGTCATTGATTCTTTTAAAACAGGTGGTCAACTCTCCCTACCCGCATAAGCCGGTCAGCATGTAAATCCAAAACAAATAAATGCACAAGCAGGATGTATGTGTATGGTCCATTATTCCAGGTACACATGTCCTAGAAGGACCCAACCCCTGTGTTGAGTACCCTAAGTCAAATGCATGATGCAGATAAGCGTTCATACTAGGGATCCGGCTTGAGGTTAAGTTATTCTATATTTCAAACCTGGGTATATTTTCTAAACTATGCACCCAAGCAGATAACTCGAGTCGAAGAGGGGGCTACGTACCGAGGACCCGCAAGATCATCCCGCTTTGTAACTTGTCCGAGCATCTTTCTTATTTCAACGTACAACACTAACAGAATAGGGAGTCACATCCCCGAAGATAAGAAGAGAAGGGTTTCGTAACAGCTTATATGTACAGTTCAAATAATATCAAAGAGGTATAGCATCATTTACACATTAAGTCAACATGTATAATCAAATAATAAACAAAGCCAAATAAAACAATTATTCTAAGCTCGAATTCTTGAACCCTGAACCAGATATTCTAGATCCGATCCCCAGTGGAGTCGCCAGAGTTGTCACACCTCCTTTTTCAATACTACCCTCGGAAAGGTTATAATAAGAGAATTTTTCAAATTAAAAGACAATCGAAACTTGATTTAATTGTTGAAGAGATTTCGGAGTCACCACTTGGGATAATTAATTGTACCAAGCCACCGGTTTAAATCCCGAATCGGGGACAGAATGACTCTATTTAACAGTCCCCAAATCAGAATCCGAGTAAGGAATTTTTTTAACCCGGGAAAAGGTGTTAGGCATTTCTGGGTTCCGTGGTTATAGCACGGTCACTCAACTGTTAGATTTGTCTTTAAATTATCTGATTTTATACAATTATGAAATTATGTGCATTTTGAATCTTTTAACCACTTTTATTATTGTTTTTTTAAGAAGATTGTACCGTCATTAAAACATGCCTCGAACCACGTCACATAAATGCACCTGCGATATTTGAAACATTTCAACATCGTTGGGATTCGGATTTGGGTCACATAAATGTGCACCCGAATTTAGGAATATAATATTATTAAACACGTGCCTAAAGCATCTACGCATTATTAACTTTGCGAGTGGCCACGAAAATTTGCTAAACTGCTCGTCTCAAGATTTAAGATTAAATCTAGGTCCATGCAATTTATGTGTTCTGTTCGGTGCATCGCACCTCATTTTATTATTTTAAAGGCCAGTTATAGAGCAAACTATACAACAACAACAACAACTACCCAGTATAGTCCCACAAAGTGGGGTCTGGGGGGGGGGGTAATATGTAGACGAGCCTTACCCCTATCCGAAAGGGAAGAGAGGCTGTTTCCAATCGATCCTCGGCTCAGTGAAGGAAAGGAACAACAAAAATAAAACAACAACAAAAGAGCATTAGTAGCTTCAAAAGAAATAACGTAAATAATTATCTAAACATAAGAACCATAAATAAAATAGCATGCAATAATATCCGACAGTAACTACCCTAAATAACTACCATAAGGGAGACACAATCCAATACACAAATAATCTATGGATATCCCTACCAAGCCTCACCCAACCCCGGGTGAGGAGTACGAAAAACTCTAGGGGCCCCTACCCTAAAACCCTGATACTAGACCTCCACACTTTCCTATCAAGGGCCATGTCCTCAGAAACCTGCATTCTAGCCATGTCATGCCTAATCACCTCTCCCCTATACCTCTTAGGCCTCCCTCTGCCTCGCCGTGCGCTGACCATTGCCAGCCGCTCACAACTCCTCACCCGGGCATCAGGACTTCTCCTTCGTACATGCCCGAACCACCTCAGCCTCGCTTCTCGCATCTTCTCATCCACCGGGGCCACCCCCACCTTCTCTCGAATAACTTCATTCTTAGTCCTATCTAACCTGGTGAGCCCGCACATCCACATGAGCATCCTCATCTCCGCAACCTTCATCCTCTGAACATGTGAGTTCTTCACTGGCCAACACTCCGCCCCATACAACATGGCCGGTCTAACCACAGCTATATAAAATTTCCCCTTGCGTTTCTGTGGAACTTTCTTGTCACAAAAGACTCCTGATGCCAGCCTCCACTTTGACCACCCCGCTCCTATACGATGAGTGACGTCCCCGTCAATCTCTCCGTCCCCCTGAATCACTAACCCAAGATATCTGACACTGTCCCTCTTGGCGATGTCCTGAGATCCAATCATCACGTCCCTGCCTACTTTGCTCGGCTCGGCGCTAAACTTGCACTCCAGGTATTCTGTCTTAGATCTGCTTATTGTGAAACCCCTAGACTCGAGAGCCTGTCTCCATACCTCAAACCTCTTATTAACACCGACCCTCATCTCGTCTATCAAGACTATGTCATCAGCAAATAGCATACACCAAGGCACATTCACTTGAATATTCGGGTAAGAGCATCCATCACCAAGGCAAACAAGAGAGGGCTAAGCGCCGATCCTTGATGGAGCCCCATAACCACTGGAAAATGGTCTGAGTCGCCACCCACCTTCCTAACCCTAGTCGTAGCTCCATCGTACATGTCCTTAATTACTCGGATGTAGGCTTCTGGCACGCTCTTCGCCTCTAAGCACCTCCATAGCACCTCCCTTGGGACCTTGTCATACGCCTTCTCCAAGTTGATAAGCACCATGTGCATGTCCTTATTCTTATCCCTGAACTGCTCCACCAGCCTTCTGACAAGGTGGATTGCTTCTTTAGTGGAGCGACCCGGCATGAAACCGAACTGGTTCAAAGATATAGATGTCATCTCCCTCACCCGCGCCTCGATCACTCGCTCCTAGACCTTTATGGTATGACTTATTAATTTGATACCCCTATTGTTGTTGCAGCACTGGATGTCACCTTTGTTCTTGTACAAGGGCACCAATGTACTCCACCTCCACTCCTCCGGAATCTTATTGGTCCTGAAGATCGCATTGAACAACCTAGAGAGCCACTCCACTCCTGACCTACCCATGTATTTCCAGAACTCTACCGGGATCTCGTCAGGCCCGGTCGCTCGACCCCTACTCATCCTACGCAAAGCCCCCGTGACCTCCTCCGCCCTAATACACCTGCAGTACCCAAGGTCTCTATGTTGCTCTAAGTTCCCCAACTCCCCTAGCTCTATGTTACGATCCCTCTCATCTTTAAGTAAGTCTCGAAAGTATGCCTGCCACCTCTGCTTGACTTGAGACTCCCCCATGAGAACTCTACTATCCTCGCCCTTGATGCACCTAATTTGTTCAAGATCACGCACCTTCCTTTCCCTTTCTTTAGCTAACTGGAATAACTTCCTGTCCCCGCCTTTCTCCCCTAATTCCTTGTACATGTGACCAAACGCCGCGTTTTTGGCTTCCGTAACCGCCATCTTTGCTTCTTTCCTTGCCACCTTGTAGATCTCCATTTTTGTTCTCCGTTCTTCCTCGCTTGTGCTACCTGCCATCTTAGCAAACACCGCCTTCTTCACCTCCACTTTTCCTTGGACTACATCGTTCCACTACTAGTCACCCTGATGTTTGCCTGCCCGAGCATATCCTGTGCTACCTCCCTAACCAAGTTCGCCGTCTCTGACCACATATCATTCGCTTCCCCAGAACTTCTCCAAGCTCCACCCTCAGCTAACCTCCTCTCCAACATTTGTGCTTTCTCCTTATTCAAAATACCCCATCTAATCCGCGGTTGTCCCCGAGCACCCCTCCTCTTCCTCTTCGCCCAGAGACCAACATCCATCACTAGGAGTCTATGGAGAGTCGAAAGGGACTCTCCCGGAATAACCTTGCAGTCCTTGCACATAACCCTATCGCTCCTTCTGAGGAAGAGGTAATCAATCTGAGTCCTCGCCGCCGAACACTTGAAGGTCACCAAATGCTCCTCCCTCTTCTGAAGTGTCGAGTTCGATATCAAAAGCTCGGAAGCCCTGGCAAAATCAAGCAATGACGTGCCTCCTCCGTTCCTAACCCCAAAGCCGAAGCCACCGTGCACCTCACCATAACCACCAGCTTCAGCCACAATATGACCATTAAAGTCCCCTCTAATAACTAACTTCTCAGATTGGGGAATACTACTCACCATATCATCCAAGTCCTCCCAAAAGCGCCTTTTAACCTCCTCGTCTAAGCCCGATTGCGGCGCGTATGCGCTGATGACGTTGAGGACGGATCCCCCAATAACCAACTTAATAGACATTAACCTATCATTCACTCGCCTAACCTCGACCACGGACTCCCTTAGATCCCTATCAACCAAGATGCCCACTCAATTCTTACCCCTCACGAACCCAGAATACCACAACTTAAACCCGTCTGCATTCCTTGCCTTCGACCCTTTTCACCTAGTCTCCTGGACACAGGATATGTTAACCCTCCTCTTCTGAAGAACCTTCGCCAACTCAATGGACTTACCCATCAGAGTTCCTACGTTCCACGACCCGATCCTTAAACTTTGAGCGTCCGCTACCCTCTACCCACCCTTGCCTCTGGCCCTACCCGCAGAACCTCTCCCAGCCCCCTGCTTGCCCCTGCCCCCACCTCTGCCCCCCAAGGACATGACCTTACTCTACGATCTCCCGTCGCGACCACTATCCCCAACCGATTACGTAAAATAATGCTGCACCCACGTACTACAACGGAATACACAAAAGGATGCAAGCTAGGAATCAACAAAGTAAACCACACACAGGGTGCTTAGATAGAAAATGTAAAAGGGTGTACAAAGTAAAAAAGAAGGTCGGGAGGTACCAACTCCCGATGGAAAAACCTGGAAGTATACTTTGATTCACCCTACCGCTAGCTCTTGCACACTTCGTCCGGTGTTGCTTTGCTATTTGCGTCCAAATGCCGTAAGCTCTCCTTGTCCGCCGCGGCTTGTACCTGAAAATCACGCACAAAAAAAAAAGTGAGGGGGGCTGCCTAGCTCGGGAAAGGGGTAGGTTTGCCTTACTCGGGGGGGGGGGGGGTCGCCAGAGAAGGGAGTCACTGGAGTTAGGGCTAGCAGGGGATAGGGGGTGGGGGTAGGGGTGAGGGTTGGGTAGTGAAGATAGAGAAGAGAGAGAGGAGAGAGAGAGGAGAGAGACAGAAGAGAGAACTTACTTGAGAGTCGCCGGAGAAGGGTCGCCGGAGGGGGAGGGGGGTCGCCGGAGGGGATAGGGGGAGAGTGGAGAGGGGGGAGGGGGGTCGTCGGAGGGGATAGGGGGAGAGTGGAGAGGGGGGAGGGGAGGGGCTGGGGAGGGGTTTGTTGAAGCTACCGTTGGAGAGATAGAGTTGCGTTGGAGCCAGAGAGTTTGTAAGCTGCGCAAAAACTATGATTTTTCTATTTAATTTGTCTCTAATGATCCAAGTTAATCAATATTGGAAACTTGGGCTATAAAAACAAGCCACAAACTACAGTTAATTTGGTCTTTCAACATCATTTCAGCAATGTACGTATCAATCCAGGAATTAACAAATCCAAGATCTTCTAATGTGCAACCAAACCAAGAAATTGGTCTAAGTTCCAGCCCAAATGTCGTGGGTCCATTTGCGACCAACCCAACGAACCACTAGCTTAATAACACTTAAATTGCAAGATTTTAATCGCACTTTTTTTAATTCGAATAAAGAGGAGCAGTTATTTACAAGGGGATTTAAACACAAATCGGAAAAACAAATATGTGATTGAAACCCCTGATAATCAATTGGATTTCATGCTTGCACATCCTCAACATTATAAATTTGAAAAAAATAAAATTCTACTACTCAAATGTATAAGAGACATTCCTCCTGAAATTTTAAAATATTATTATTTCTGTAATGCAACTTGAATCTAACTACAACTAACATATCATTCACATGGTTCATATATGTCTGAAAATAATCATCCATACAGTACAATAAGTTATAATGATCACAAACTAATTCCCAATATAATAAACTACAAGTTTTAATTTTGTATTAACTACTGGCTAAAGAAAAGAATAACCAAAAAAAACTGCACCAAACTTAATTAAAACGAGGCTGGACATGGAATTCATGGACAGTCATCATTCCATTTTTAAACCATGTTATACAGCAGACCATGAGCAGGAGTGGTACCTGATTGAAGAAAAATAAAGGCACCTATGAGTAAGTAATCGGGAAATAATAGCAGCAACAAATCTATCAACAAATGCAGCAAATAAACCAAGCTCGAGTCCCAGATTCGAATAGGAGAAGTTGTTAAATAATCCAGGACAATGACATAAAGCAAATAACACGAGCAGACCAACACAAAAGCCTCAAACATAATCCAAATATACTAAAAATTGAATCCTCCCAAGCTTATGAAATCTTAAGACCTCAAACACATATATTTCAGGTCATTTCTAGCTTATTCAAGTTAGCAATTCAAATTGATTGTTGAGAATTGGAACTAATTATGAAGAAAATGTTCTAATGAAACAGCATTTTGGGAAATATTAGACCCTAGGCATCTTTCAGGATTTCCTGGAAATTTTAGGGAATTTTTATGACTTATAGAGTTCCCAAGTCTTGGGAAGTTTTTCACGTTACTTCAATCTGCCAGGAACTTGTCAATGAAGGCATTAGGGTGCCTTTTTATAGCCAAAGCTTAGGGAAAATCTTTTATTTTGTGTTTACCCATTAGACCCCTTTTATTTTAAGATTTTATGTACTTAGTCCCTGATTTCTTAGCTTGCTGGCCAAGTTATAACTTTGTAATCTTAAAAAAATCTTATTGGAACCTCATCTAGAATGTTCTAGAGGTTTTCAAATCTGTTTGATGTGATATTCCTATTTTCAAAGACATATACTACCCTTTTAACTTAGTGAAATTACCCCTTTGCCATATCAGCTTTCCAAAACTTGTTTATTATTAGTTTAACACAAACTAGTCTCCTAAAAATCCAGCAATTAAACTAAATGTACCGGATTTAACTCAAATACTTGTAGCCCAACTTGACATTATTGTAACAACCACAAGAGGATAATAATGTCTAAAGATCAACTCCACTTATCCTAGCTGTAAACGAGTGTCTCCCATCCCAACCCATTAAGCTAGCAGGCAATTATTATTCAACAAATAAAGGCCATGAACAACAAACACTGAATTTCATCCAAACTTAAGCCAAAACCAATGAATTTATTAAGGTCAAAATAAAAAAGAAGGAAATTATCGTGAATAAAAAAATAACTAAAATAAAACTACCTTCAGAATAACTTATCAATAACAACTGAAATTGAAAGACTAGACTAAGGTAAATGAAGCATATATCAAAGCATGGAAACAGAACCAGCTCAAACTAAAATTAAAACTAGTAGACAATTAAAATTAATAGAGAAACTAGACGAAGAAAACTAAGATTAATAGGGAAACTAGAAGAAGAAGACTAAAATTAATTGAGAAACTAGAAGGCAACTTAGTTTAAACGTTCGAAGCCTGGGAATCCGCATGCATCCTTAAAGGGTTCCAGATGATTTTGATTTGATATTTGAATCAAATGGGGACGATTCGAGGGATAAGGGCCACAGATTTGGTATGAGGAGTGCAAGGGGACTATATGGTGTTAATTCAGCGTAGTTTGGAAGATGTAGTGTTTTGGCCGGATTTTTCAAATCAGTATTTGAGAAATTTGACAATGATTCGAGGGAGGTAGGATTCAGATTCGGGTAGAGGATGCAAAGGAGATGCTAGGGTGTGTTTTTTGTGGCTGTCTTAGCCATCGCCGCCGTGGACGGCGGACCAGTCAAATCATTGAGCTAATATTCGAGATGATCGGTTAATATTCGGGGGTTGGGGTTTAAAGGGTTGGAAAGAGGAGGACAAAGGGAGCAAAGGGTGTTAATTTGGGGTTCATTAGAGACCGGCCGCCGGCGGAGGCAATTTCGGGCCAGCGGCGAACTGTGGAGGAACGGTGGTTTTGTAGTGGCGTTACACTGGTGAGCAGGGGCACGAGGAGGGTGAGTTTGGCCTCTAGGGTTTCCACATGAGTAGGACAATTTTATTTAAAATCAAAGATGAATCTGGACCGTTGGATGATAAAGGATGGATGGCTGAGATGGCCGGATTCCAAAATGGCATCGTCTTGGGGGCGGTACAACGTTGGACCGGGTTTGGGATGTGGGTTTTTGTTAGGTGTAACGTCTGTGCTGATTTATTTGTATAATTTGCCCAATTTATTAAAACCCAATTCCACTTCCATTTTCATTTATCTTCATTTCCTTTTCTTTCTTTTTTTTCTTTAAAATAAAAGTAAAAACCTAGATTAAATTTAAATTAAACATCTCCAACTGAACTAATTACCACATAATTAACCTAGCTAACAATAATAATAAAAATATAAAAATAAATAAATAAAACAAATTAAAGGAAACCCTACAAAAATTCAAGATTAAAATCAAAGGTGCAAAACAAACTTTCTTTTGTGATTTTTTTTCATTTTATAAAATGACTAAATTTGACTTAATCCTAAAATGTAAAATCAAATCCTAAATGTAAAATGCAACATTTTTTGTATTTCTCATTAATGAAGATGCACAATGAAAATGTAAGCGATTAACATGAAAGGTCACAAAAACCTGCAAAATAATAAACGAAAATATTTTGTTTGAATTTCTGGGAGTAATTAATATAGAACAACAATTACATGCTCACAAGTATTTATGCCTGAGGGTAGAAATCATGCCTATAAGGTCCGTTGTTTAAATTCTACACGTTTTTATGTTCAAGTTGCATTTAGAGATCATGTCTATAAGACTCACTCGAAATCCCGCCTGTTCAATTTCACATCTAGATAACTTGCCTATTGGAATTAGCTAAATTTTTGCATGTTTGTCACCATTCAGATATCATGCTCTCAGGGTCCAATTGGTTATAACCTAGCACGATGTTCAAATCAGTATACTATATAATAACCATGCCTATAGGAATTCCTATCTAAAATCCTGCCTGCTCCCATTTTCACCAAGATATAATGTCTATAGGGATTAAATCTGCAACAAGATATCGTGTCTATAAGGTTTAAAATCAGTAACCGTAGATATCATTTTCTAGGAATAAAAATCATCGGTGGTGGATACTATCATCTGCAAAATCTGAAACTAGTTTAATTGAAATTCGTATACTCTGAACCAGTTTTTAAAGTAACTTATTATCTTCTTATTAACATGATTTATCAAGCATGCCTATAGGATCTCCAACCATCTGTTTCAAATTGTTACTACTTTTCCACATTTGGAATCGGCAATAGATACAATATTCCTAATGGTCTTACCTAAAAACTTATGCAAGCCTTAGGTAATAACAACAATAAAACTGAATTCACCTCTATTAATTAGTAACTGCTCCAACCAGCAGGCAAGCCTTATTTGGCTTCTTATCTAAGGTATCTGATAAATCTGGCTCTGACTCAAAATCCCCCGTTTTACGATTTCTAAATAATTCAGACTTTGCTTTTTATTTGAGTCGTGCTATCTAATTGCGTTGTTTGAGAAGGTATACCTAAGACTTCACTATTTATATGCTTCCCCATAATGTGCATTCTTAAAAAAAATTTATATCGCCTTACTTTTGCACCTTTGAAATCCCAAGTCAGCCTAATCGCCCTCCTTTTAGGAATAGTAGTCCTAAGTGTCTCCAGGACTGATAGAAATGGGGAGGGTAATAGCATGAATAGTGGTCGAGACCAATCCGCGCTTGAGTACCTTAAACATGATGGGAAAGTTTAGGCATGGATATGATGATTCGTGCGCTGATACCAAGTGTATCCCCTCTCTTGAGGAGTGATCACCGGGTATTGCATTGATGTTATCCATATTATAAATAAACCTAGGACCTCTTTCATTTATTGCCTTTTTTTTGTAACACCTTGTTTAAAAATCAGCCCTTTTAATTGCTCTTTCAAACATTGTTTTCTTTCAAACCAAGCTGTATTAAAATCCCCTCTTATTTGAAACTTATATGTTTATATGTTAATTTCGCCCAAATTCACAATAAATTGTCTTGCCAGGAACCACACTAATGGATCCTGAGGGGTGCCTAACACCTATCCTTTAGGATAATTTCAAACTCTTAGCCAACCTCTAGTTATTCAAATGAACTTATAATTGAACCATATTGGTGTCTTAATGCACCTCAAATCATTAGGTGGAAACTCATCAAATGCAAAACCCAGTTCCCAAAAGGAACGAGTTGTCCCAACCAAATGTCATAAACCCGATTTCGCGAGAAAAAGAGGGCGCGAAATCACGATGACTCTATTGTGGACTTTTAGGCTTGTTATTTCAATCTATGATTGTGAATATATAATTCTTTATATGCAAATACTTGTAACATTCCTTTAAGCATTCAATTCCCTTTTCAATTGAAAAATTGACTTGTCTTTTTGTTTCTTTACTTAACTATTGCCTAAATTATGAAACTACTGTATTTACTTCTTTCTTAACATGCAAGTAAATGACAACATGATTTTAAAACCACTACATGACAACATGCAAGTACATGAAAACATGTATTTACTACTCTTCCCATATTATTATCCCCCTAAATTCCAAAAAGACATATTTGCGGTAAAACCAGTCGATCAATGGTGTGGTCGACGGTTCCATGCCTTTCCCCATTGGATTGTCCGCTCAAAGGTACCAGTCTAAAACCTCATAGAAACCTTACTCTGCTTAAACTATGCATGCATTATGGTGCAACCTAATCTGATTAGTTATGTTGTCCATATAATGATCCTTTAATATATCCTTTTCCAAAGTCCACTGGGTTTTTGGAAACGCAAACGGACATCACCATGTTCTGTGCATTTATTTGGATAACTAAATGCTTTATGCCAATTATTGATATTAAATAGTCAAGTCTGGTGGGTGTAAGGGAGTAACCTTATTTGTCTTGCAGAAATATGAGGCACGAAGCCCCTAGATTCAGCATGATCACCAACATCCACCCAAAATTACTAACCTGGTGGGAGGATCTTTACTCTAGTGATCAAACTCTTGTCCGAAAGTATCTAGGCAATCTACCTTCTCTTCTGGAGCTGCAACACAACAAGATCATAGAAGCTGCTACTTTTTTCTGGGACAGTGAGAGGGTCGTATTCTTCTTTGGGGACATTAAAATGACACCCTTGCTAGAAGAAATAGGAGGATTGGCTGGTATTTCATAGGAAACTCGGGGTTTGTTAATGCCTAAGAACTACAAGGGCATGGGCTTTCTCAAAATAATTGGTCTAAAGAAGAATCCAAAGATTGTTTGAAAGATTCCTACATCCCTTTTGACTATTTGTATTAGAGGTACAGTCACAGTAAATCCTACCGTACCTGTCTTGATGAGTTTGCCATCACATTATTAGGGCATATTAACCAAAGGCTCTTTGTATCCATGTTTAGTTTCTAGAGGTTGATCATGTTTCCAATGAAGAAAGAAAGAATCCACATCATGTTGGCTATGGTTATTAGGGCCTTAATGGAGGGAATTGGTGGACAATCCATTATCATTTTTCCCATGATGATTGCGAAAGTATACCGAGCCATGAGGAAATACAATCAAGGAGCCAAACACTTTGAAGGCTGCAATTTTCTACTACAGCTCTCGCTCATGGAGCATCTCCAAAGAGATGAATACCGACAAGAGATTCAATGAAGGGACTAGGATGATCATATTTCCTTCCATCACCGAAGCGAATGAATTACAAGCCGAATATGTTCCTCAGCCATAAGATACCAAAGCATGGGTAGAGCTATTTTATTATTTAACCGAGGACCAGGTATAGTAGATGTTCGAGTGGTTTTCGACCGAGGAATTCATTGCCCAATCCAGAGATGCACCTTTTCTGATATTAATCGGTCTACAAGGAACAGACGCTTACATCCCTACACGGTTTATGAGGCAAGCTGGTAGGAAGTAGGTTATAACTAGGGATGACATGACGAGTCATTTTTGGATTGACTTCCAGGCTGGCGATAATCCTTATAAGTGCCAATGAGTGTATGTGGCACTGAAAGGTCGTCATGGGTAGAGATACCATTGAGCCAAATAGATACCATGCCGGTTTCGCTCCATACTATTCAGGCTGGTTGGAAGATAGTCATGATGGTTTGGGCCAGCCAGGGATTGCTAGGGGCCACATGATCATAGATGAAAGGGCCGAGGTATAAGTCAAATACAACCAACTGTGCAAGAGAATCGGGGAGTGCAAATATGATCACCGTGAAATACAAAAAGCCAACCAGAAGCTAATAGAGAAGTAGAAGGACATGGCTTTCAGTGTCCAACAAGCGATTGGGATTCTTGGAGTGAGGCATAGTGGAATTGGAAATAAAGTTTCTCAAGCGATTCAAAGACTACAAAAATGCTAAAAGAAAATAAGGCGGACATCTAGATAGAGCCTACCTGTTGCCAGGACTTCCTGAGTTGGTAAAGTTGTTCGACAGAACCAAGGATGCCAAATCTGGGGAAGGTCCTTCTAGGACCAAATAGATAGGAGTTTTTCTTTTCTCTTTACAAGATGCAATAAGGAAAATGACCTTAAGTGACATTTATTTCCTGTTTATTTAGTGTCGATTAGGATTCGTCTTATTTTTATCAATAAAATGAAGCATTTAGCATTCTAATTTCTCCAAATTAATTTGTCTCTAGGCCTACCTCGGGCACAAAGAGGCTCCCAAATAAGGACACAATTTACATTCCACACTACGTGTTTATATATTGCAACATTTTTTATGATCCTCGGTAACTTGTTACCTTTTGTCTTTACTTTTGTTTTATTATTCCCCCTCCCCAAAGGTTAGTTGGTGCACTCTAGCAACATCATCGTATTCCATGAGATCCTGGGGCTGTCAACCAACTCATCCTCTTAGTCCTTTCAAAAACAAGAACATAGGGAAGATGGAAAATTTTAACAACGTCAGAAAAGAGAATTCAACTAAAGGGGTAGAGGTCACTCATTGTCGTGGTCTCAGGTTCCTAAGGAAAATGCATCCCAACTTAAACAAAAATTTGTGAAATTTCAAGAAGAACTTGATCAGGTATTGAATCTAGCAAATCTATAATTTTTCCTCACCACTCAAGATGTCAATTTCCCAAATGCTCAGAATCACACACCTCCACAGAATATCCCAAAACAACATAACCACCCCACTCTTCACCATCACTGCAACGCGTGCCTTCTCCCAAACAACACCCAATTGTTCATCCCAAAACGCCAAAACTCCATAAATGACCACTTTCACACCCACCATAATTCCCCCATCTATGTGGAGACTATTCCACACTCCACCCAACCCATCTTAAGCACACCCGAGTCTGGTGATAAAGACTTGCTCATCAGGAACCTAGCTGAAGAATTTATGAAATTGACTAGCCGAATTCAAGGCGTTGAAGGATTCAAGGGAATTGTGCGGTTGAACTATAAAGATCTTTGCATATAGCCCGACGTCGAACTTCTCGAGGGGTGCAAACCTTCTAGGTTCGAGATGTTTGATAGTATAGGGGATCCAGGGGTCTATTTGATAACATAGTATTAAAATCTAGTTGGAATAGGGAAAGACTAGAAAATCCTTATGAAGCTTTTCATGAGGAGCTTCAAAGGAGATGCATTGTCTTGGTACATTAGCCAAGATCCGCAGAAGTTGTCGAATTGGGTAGACATGGCATCCGTATTTACGGACAGGTTAAAGTCAACACATAGAATGCACCAGATGTGTTCGATATTCATAATCTAAAGAAGAAGCCCAGAAAAACATTCTGCGATTATGCTACTCGCTGGAAGTCCGAAGCTGCTAAAGTCCGACCTGCCTTAGAGGAGGAATAGATAAACAAATTCATTGTCCGGGCTTAGAACCGCAGTACTATGAAATGCTGATGATGATTAAGAGCCACAAATTTTCTGACATTATCAAGTTCGGTGAAAGGATTTAAGGCGACATCAAAAGCGGTATGGTTAAGAACTTCAAGGCCTTGCAATCTACAAATAAGGCTTTATAGTCAGGTGGAGTGTCCAAGAAAAGGGATGTAGAAGCCGTAATGGTTGCACAGAGAACCAAATCGCCCATCGAATACCAAACCTACCCAATGCCTCCACTCACATATCAACCTACTCCGAACTACCAAGCACTCTCACCCTCTTACCAAACTCCACCACCTACTTATCAATCACCTCCACCTCCTACATATAAACCTAATTCACCAAGCTACTCCCAACTTGCACATGTTTACCAAGCCTACAATGTGATCGCTGCCAACTCCGCATTAGTAAAGAATAGAGAGAGAAGGTCGCAATAGCTTTTACTCGGCTTTGGGTTGGGATCGAATCCACAGAGAGCTAGGATTGGAGTTAAGTATCTATCTACCTTAGAATTTTGAGGGTGTTCTAAATTAGTCATCTCATAATTTTTTGGGTTTTATTTAACAATATAATATTATCAACTACCAACTATTAGTAATTATGCTAGATGAAAATTTGCAAAGAGTTGTATCTAATGGTTTTAAAGGAACTAGCGTAGTGACTTTCACCTAGGTGGCAAATTGACGAGTAATTGCTTCTAAGGCATGTTTGACATGATTGGGAAAATATGCTATAACCATTGCACGATTTTACCCACTCTCTCACCTCTCAATAAAGAGAGTGATTTTTCCCAATTGACTTTCTCAAGACCAAATGTGTAGACAAATTTGGTCAAGCAACTAGGGTTCAAGTCGGGTTGTTACTCTCTCGAGGTTTAACCCTTTAATCGGGACTATGAATTCTCTTGAGTCCATCCCAATTCCTTGTTGGGTCAATTTTGGAGACATAGGCTCTCTGTCTCAAGAAGAGCTAAGTCAACTAAGCACAATCCAGTGTTTGCAACCACCAATTCATCAATTAAACAATAAAATTGACTCAAATAACAAATACCCATAGTCAAGCTAACCTTAAATTGCAACATCCATCAATTACCCACACTAGGGTTGAGACAAAACCCTAGATAATAGGTTTAGCTACTCGTGCTTCAACAAGAAAATAGAAAAATAGATGAAGAACAAGATATATTAATTAATTACTAAAGTAAAATACAAGAATCTATCGTTAAAACCAAGCTAAGATGCCAAAAATGGCTACAAATGAAGTTCCCATGAGCGCAGCTATGTTTTCGAGTTAACAGTTATTCTAAAAATGGCAAAATGTACAATTTATACTAAGTTACAAAAACTGGACAAAAATACCCCTGAGAGGCCAGTACAGGCCGCACAAAATGGACCGCGACTGCACTAGGCTCTTGCACTTCAAAATCCGAGCTCTATAAACTTGAGCTCCACAAATCACGTAGAATGGACCGCAGCCGCGAAATTCTCTAATGCGGTCCGCACAAGTATGACCACGGACCACGCCGATTGCACCATGGACAATTTTAACCCTCTATATCTCTCTTCCTCAGATCGCACAAAATGGTAGTGCGACCGTGGAGCCTTCACCACGGACCGCGCAATGTGTACTGTGGTCGCATTGCTTGAAGCCCTGTTTTGCCATCTCTCTGAGTCTACCTAGTGAACCGCACAAAGTCGAATGCGGCCGCAATAGGCCTTTTTGCTCTCAAGTTGCCTTATCTTTGATACTTGAGCAGGTTTCATTCACTTTGAGCCGATCTTTGATATTTTGTCACTTCATCGATCAAAATTGCAATAAAGCACACATATGAGCCTTTTTGGACTATTTTGTAACAATTAATAACCAAAGCGTAAGCAATAAGGAGCTTAAAACATGACCAAATCCCTAGTTATCAACTCCCCCAAACTTAAGCTTTTGCTTCTCCTCAAGCAAACAAAATAAGACCCATCTCTTAAGGGAAAATCAAGTATTTTGAGCTACCCTAAAGTAACCTCAACAAGCATCAATTAGGACAAACAATTTCCCTCAATACGAATGAATTATTAACAACATTTAAACTTTGAGAAACTATTGATAAAGTGTGACACGAGAGCATCAAGAGTTGACTCATTGTATCAAAGAACTCACTCAATTGCTTTGGTCGTTGTGTAACCCAAACTCACACATCCTCAACTCTCCCTTAGCAAATCTCACCTTTTTAGAGTATTAGCACACAAACCAAAGTTAATGGGAATTCACTCGTCTGTCTCAAGGAAAGGTCACAAGTCCGCCTGTAAGTACCATATGCTTGCCCCTCATGTAAGTATCCACTAATGCAAGTGTCATTCAAGGTCATATAGGACTTTTGTGGAGTCAATGTGAAGGATTTTGTTTTCGGGTAGGAAATGTTTTGATCTAAATAGGTTCCATCTTCCCTTAAACACTTCTTTTGATTCATGTGGCACAATTCTGTTGACTCTTTGAGTATCTCACTTCTTTTTTAGGGGTTAGCGAGACACAATGTCACCCTTTCTTATGTATTTCAAAACATATCTCCTTTTTCAACTTATTCCACACCTTTTTCTCTTTTTCTTTTCTTGAATCCCTTTTTATTCTTTTTCACTTTGGGCTTTCTTTTTGTCTTTTTACTTTCTTTCTTTTTCATTGCCTTCCTTTTCTTCACTTTCGTACCTTTTACCACTTTGTTCCCTTTCTCGTCTCTCCCCCCCAAACATAGTCTTTTTCCATTGGTCAAGGAAAGATTAGGTGCCAAGAAAAGGTATAATTTAGAAAATGCATAAGCTTATAGCATTGGTTCTTGAACGAAAAAGGTTTAAGGCTCAAAAGGGTTAGCTAGGGATTATATCATTGGTAGGATATGGAATTTTCAACTATCATTTGGATCAAGGAGAGAGTATAATCACTTCTTAAACCAAATTGCACTCAATATTTTGCCTTAACAAACATTTAGGGACTTGGACTCATAATTCTATTTCTCATCACAATCACTCAAGAATTTCCAAAGACATAGAGTCGGGGGCACACAACAACCTTAGACACGGTTGAGCGCACAATAGTCCTGAAAGACCACATGATGGTTGTTTGGTCAACACAAGAGTCTCAAGGTCACTACTTTCACCATCCTAAATACAAATACTTGTCGTTTACCATCGGCTCAAAGGCAAATGTATTAGGCCCAAGTGAAGCATTTCTTGAGGTACCCTTAATTACACACTACCAAAATAAAAACAAAGATGGACTAAAACCCTTAAGAAGTTTGTCACACCATCCATCATCCGGAAGAGCCACTCAGTTCACACTATACTCCACCTTTGGAAAGCCCAAGGTCTTGAAAATCGAGTACGGCATCAAATTGATACTAGCCCGCAAGTCACATAAAACTCTAGCAAAGTTCGCACTTCCAATAGTACAAGGGATAGTAAAAGCTCCAAGATCCTCTAACTTCGGGGCCACTGAATGCGCTATAGCACTCACTTGGTGGGTCATCTTTATTGTTTTACAATCCATAGACCACTTCTCTGTAACCAAGTGCTTCATGAATTTTTCATAGTCCGGCATTTGTTCAAGTGCCTCCACCAACGGCATATTTATGGACAAATTCATCATCATATTGATAATCATTTATTTGCTTTGCGAGCCTTTGAGGGTGTCGGAAACACGTTTCAAATGAAATATACTAAACGTGTGTTCTTTTGTAGGTTTTGATGAATGTCAAACAAAGCAAAAAGCGATATATTAGCAATGCTCAAGGACAAGCACAAAATGGATGCATTACAAGAAGCTCAAGACAAAGTTTAGAAATGTTATAATTGAGTCAATATTAATTGTGATCTTGATTCCTCAACTTGGCTCATAACATGGCTTCTCTACTAAAATTATTTTTCCAAAATCATGCATATTTAAATTAAGTGTCAAATGATTTTAAACTATACATATTTACATTTGTTAAAATGTTTTCCAAACATGCCTCAAAAATCTGGGCTAAGATAATCGATTATGTTCTTATGATAATATCGAGTATCTCTAAGCCAAGACTGCATAACAATCGATTGTGAATTAATGATAATCGATTGTGAGTAAGTCAGTTAACATCAGGTTTTTGCAAACTGCATAACAATCGATTGTGTACTTATGATAATCGATTGTTAACTGAGGCAAAGTTTTCAAAACTCATAAAAATCGATTATGAACTAATGGTAATCGATTAGAATGAGAAAAATGTCTCCCAGTGATTTTAAATAAAATGATAATCGATTGTGGCTTTTGATAATCGATTATATATGAGACAGAGAGTTTTGAAATTAATTAATAATCGATTATCCCATTTGATAATCGATTGTTGAAGCTGACCGTTGTCATATATTTTCAATTACCGTCAGGTAATCGATTGTTGATATGTAACAATCGATGTTTTGCGTAAAATCTGGAAAAGATTTTCTGAACGTTGTTAAAATAATCGATTGTTGATTTCCGGACAATCGATGTTTTATGCCAAAAATTGGAAAGGATTTCTTAACGTTATAAATAATCGATTATTGATTTGAAGTAATCGATTGTTGACGTAAAATCTGGGATTGAATTTTTGATCTGATAGGCAAACAATCGATTGTTTAGTCTTGACAATCGATTGTCACTGAGTAATTTCAGCAATCCTTAATTGGCAATTAGACAACGGTAAGACTGAGTTTCTCACCTATAAATACAGCTTCAACTCAGTGTTTTCACAACAACAACATATACACTTTGAGTATTTTCATTGCTAAAAGCTTTCTTACATTGATCATCATTTTCCATTCATCCATAAAGCTTTTTGAAGAGCCATTCTATTGAGCTAAGTTGTTGTGATCTTGAGCGTACTATTTCTACTCATATCTACTCATTAAGGAGTGCTTTGTAAAGTGAGTGTGTTTTGTGTTTGTAAGAGAATTGCGATTCTCGTTTGTTGAGGAACTTGTGATTCCTCGGTTGAAGTCTTTGGGATTGTTATCCCCGAGCAGTTGAAGTCTTTGGGATTGTTATCCCCGAGCAGTTGAAGTCTTTGGGATTGTTATCCCCGAGCAGTTGAAGTCTTTGGGATTGGTATCCCCGAGCAATTGAAGTCTTTGGGATTGTGATCCCCGAGCACCTAGGTGAGGCTTGTGTCCTCAGCTGTAACGGTTTGTTAAGCACCCGTAAGCTTGACAAGTTTAGTGGAAATCTCGAGAGAGTCTCTCGGGGACTGGACTAACCACGTTTGTGGCCAACCAGGATACATCATTGTGTAAGTTTATTTTACTGCACTTATTTTAATTTCTGCAAAGTTTTTAAATTCCGCACTAAAACGCTTAATATTTTTAAAACGCTATTCACCCCCCCCCTAGCGTAAAGCGTATTGTCCAACAATTGGTATCAGAGCCATACTCTCTGAAAGACTTAACCGTTTGAGAGAATCTTTCCATGGCTTCTACTCTAGACTCTTTTGCAGGTATTGATGAAGGACAGTGCCCCACAAGACCTCCTTTGTTTAACGGGACTAATTATTCATATTGGAAAGAAAGGATGCAGATATTCGTCAGATCAAACAGCCCTTACTTGTGGAAGGTGTACACCAAAGGAAATGAGGTTCCTGTCAAAAAGGTGGGAGAAGAATGGGTGCCAAAATCAGAAGAGGAATTCAACGCCGAGGATAATCGAATGGTTCAAAATAACTTTAAAGCTATTAATTTATTACTTTGTGCTGTTAATGCTAATGATTACAGGAAAATCTCCTGCTGCAAAACAGCGAAAGAAATGTGGGACAAGCTTGAGGTCACTTACGAAGGGACTGACCAGGTAAGAGAAGCTAAAATTGACTTTTTAACTCATGCTTACGAATTGTTCCATATGAAGGAAGGCGAAAAGGTAGACGAGATGTTCGAGCGGTTCTCATCAATAGTGAATGATCTCCACGCGCTCAAGAAGACGTTCACAGACAAAGAACTAGTTTGAAAAATCCTTAGGAGTCTAACACCGGCATGGCGATCTAAGGCCGATGCGATTCAAGAGTCAATCGGAATCACGAACGTCACCATAGACGCTCTTAGAGGTAATCTTAAGACTTATGAATCCACTATTCTTAACCCTGTTATTGATGAACAAAGAAGGCAAAAGATTGCTCTAAAGGCGAGCACAAGTCAATCACCAATTGAAGAGGATGGAGATAGCGAATTCGGACTCATCATCAAAAAGTTCCAAAAATTCATGCGAAAAGAATATGACCGCAAAGGGAAAAAGCAAGGTGAGCAAGTTAAATGTTATGAATGTGGTGAAACAGGGCATATCAAAACAAACTGCCCAAATCTTAAAAAGGAGAAGAAACCCTTCAAGAAGCAACGAGCATACATATCTTGGGGAGGAGATTCCGGAGACGAATCCAGTGAAGAAGAAAATGAAGAAGCGGCAAATCTCTGCCTCATGGCACAGGAAGAAAATCAAAGTGAGGTAAGTCAAATCTCTTCTCAAAATTTTTATACTCTTGATGACATGAGAAATGCCTTTGATGAATTGTATGCTGAATTTCTCAAAGTTACAAAAACCGTCACTAGCTTAAGAGAAAGTGCTTCTCTAAAAGAACAAGATTTTCAAAAACAGTTTTCATTAAAAGAAAAAGAATTAGAAAAATTGGTTTTGGAAAATGAGAAGCTACTAGAACAAAACAAGTTTTATGGGAAAAGAAGTACTGACAAGCCCGAGAGTTCAAAAAAAAATTGTGCTTCTTGTGTAGACCTTAAGAATGAAGTAAGTAGATTAAAAGGCACACTAGATAAATTCAACTCCTCTCATAAAAAGTTGAATGTGGTGCTTGATAACTTGAAATCAACCAAGCATGGAATAGGCTTCATAAATGAAGAAGAGGTTGATGCAAAAACCCAACCACCTAGAGCTCAATCTAGGATTAATAACAAAAATGCCTTTCCTAAAACAAACATGCATGCTAGACAAAATATTAGGAGACCTAGACATGACCTTCCGCCTAGCAATCGTCACCATAGACATGATGCATATTTTAGGCACAACAGTGATCATGCTAGAAGATCCAGAAATGTTCAACCTAGAAATGATTATGGTGCTCAAATTAGGAGAAATGAAAATAGAGTAAACAATGTGCATTATTCTAGCTACTATGAGCCTAGACGCATGCATAATCCAAATGTGACATGTCATTATTGTAGACGAATTGGTCATATTGCTCCCGCATGCTTTACTAGACATAGACATGCCACTCAAACATATTAATTATAGTATGCATAACCCTCAAGGACCCAAAATGGCATGGGTACCAAAAGAGCATTGATTTGTTTTGCAGGTGTGCTTGAAGGAATCAAGTGTAGTGGATGCTCCAAACACTTGACGGGAGACGAATTCAAAATTCCTTCAATTAAAGCACAAAGAAGGAGGAAGAGACGGAAAAATCGATTTAGGCATTATTTTCGAAAAATTTAAAAGACAAAATACAAGGAAGACAAAGGCAAAATTGTGGAAGAAGCTTCTTAAATTGAAGAATGAGCCAAAAGACCAAAATGAACGGAGGATGTTCAAAATCAGGTAATTGGCAAAGTCGAAGGGAAGGTAAGTACCCTAAACCCTCTTAAGAACATCTTAGGACAAAATTCTTAAGAGTTCACGTCTTTCACCCGACTACACCTGTTTCAAAGTTATTATTTCATTTATAGATTACTGACTTGAGCGTCGGAGATATTTAATTCTATTTTGCAGGTATCCCCCAAAAGGTAAGAGGAAAGTATAAATTGTCTTGATAACAAGAAAAATCGATCATAATCGATTATTTATGCTTACAATCGATTATCAGTATCAATAATCGATTATTTGTTGATTCAATTTTTTTTGTCATGAAATCTTGTTGAATGTTTACATTGCTTGAGAGAATTAAGTCTCATCATTTTAGCATCCCCCTTCCAAACAATCGATTATTTGTTCTGCCAATCGATTATTTGCCAAAATCCAAACTCTCTGTGAGTGAAATAATCGATTACTATATATTGACAATCGATTATCTGTTTTAAACTTATGTTACCGTTTTGGCTCTACAATCGATTCCTGTCAGGTCATAAATATGAAAAACAATCGATTACCAAGTTTGAAAATCGACTATCTTTTTCAAATTTTACCGTTCTGGCGTGTAATCGATGTGTCAGATCATTTTCATTAATGACAATCGATTATTCTATTCAAACAATCGATTGTTGAACGGTCAGTGAATTTATTTTTACCGTTTCAGACTTCAAAGCTCTTCAAATCTCTTCAAATCTTTTCAAATAAGTGTAAGATTCATTCCTTCTCTATATATAGGCTGCACATATGCTCTTGTATACTCACTCAAGCCTCCCAAGCATCAAATTATCTTGTTATCTTTAGCACATCTTTTTCAAAAATGTCAAGCCGCAACTCCAAACGTGCTCGTTCCAAACAAGGTGCTTCTTCTTCTCGCCATCCATATCAAGATGGATCGGTTCTATTCTTTGAATCCGATGAAGAGCTCACCCGTTTCTTAACCAAATTTGAGAAACGCCTTATTCTCCCTCCTCGCTTTTCAACAAACGCTCTTGTTGCACCATTCATTCCAGCCGCGAATATGCTAAGAGAGTGCCAACTTTTCAATTTCCTACTCCTTACTCACCCCTACTACAACATTACTCTGGTTGAAGCTTTTTACTCCAACCTTCACAAAGATGATGAGGGTGAACTCGTTACCAATGTTAACGGCATTTCCATTCTAATTTCTGAAGATAACCTCCACCTCATTGCCGGCATTCCGCATGATGGTGAAGACATCTATCAGTACATAAATGATGCCGGGGACATGATTGATGAAGCTAATCTCTTCCGCCAAGCCGGAGTCGCCTATGATGAGTCTTCTTCCCGTCGTCCCACCATAAAGGGTATGGACCCGAATTATCGTTTCATTCTCTATTTCATCACTCGCGTTCTCAAACCCCGTAAACTCAATCACACCACCATTTCCCAAGAGGATGCCAAATTTCTTCATGCCATTATCACCGGTGTTAAAATCAATTGGTGCAAGCTTATTCAATCTCATATGTTCAATGCCACCAGAGATGACATACCTCTCCCCTATGCCCTCTTAATAATGAAATTTCTTGAAGCTTCCGGGGTCAATATTGCTAATGGTCCTCTCAAAAAGAGCACCAAAATCTGGGAAATTTCGGAGTCTTCCTTTCATCATGATGGTGATCATGCTCCCGCTCCTCCTCAAAATCGACAAGCCCGTCGTGCTCATCCTTCTCAGGAGCCTACCCTCCGGACTATCTCTGACCAAATTACTCAATTAACCCGTGAGGTCCATGGTTACTTTGATCACGTGCATTATGCCTATGCTCAGGTGGTGCCATATCAAGCGCCTCCCAATGATGATGAAGGGGATGGGGGTGATGAATGATGAAATTGTTGTTCTTTTTGATGATGTGAAATTGTTGTTTCTGATTTGTTTTTCCTTGGTTGGTTAGTTGTCGTTCGTTTTATTGTGTTTGGCTCCACCCATGTAATGTTATTTTCCAATAAATAAACTTTTGCTTATTTCATATGTTTTTTTTGCATATTCTTCCCTTATATATTTTTGCTAATGGCAAAAGGGGGAAGAAACGGGATATCAAGAAGTATGCTATATCCTATATCACTCTCAACTTCATTTATGCTTAAAGTGAGGGGGAACATGAATTAAGGGGGAACATCAAATTGCATACTTTACACTTGTCTTGGATCATCAAAATAATTATTGCATATATCCCGCTTATGTTTGCCATTATCAAAAAGGGGGAAATTGTTGGAAACACGTTTCAAATGCAATATACTAAACGTGTGTTCTTTTGAAGGTTTTGATGAATGTCAAACAAAGCAAAAAGCGATATATTAGCAATGCTCAAGGACAAGCACAAAATGGATGCATTACAAGAAGCTCAAGACAAAGTTTAGAAATGTTATAATTGAGTCAATATTAATTGTGATCTTGATTCCTCAACTTGGCTCATAACATGGCTTCTCTACTAAAATTATTTTTCCAAAATCATGCATATTTAAATTAAGTGTCAAATGATTTTAAACTATACATATTTACATTTGTTAAAATGTTTTCCAAACATGCCTCAAAAATCTGGGCTAAGATAATCGATTATGTTCTTATGATAATCGAGTATCTCTAAGCCAAGACTGCATAACAATCGATTGTGAATTAATGATAATCGATTGTGAGTAAGTCAGTTAACATCAGGTTTTTGCAAACTGCATAACAATCGATTGTGTACTTATGATAATCGATTGTTAACTGAGGCAAAGTTTTCAAAACTCATAAAAATCGATTATGAACTAATGGTAATCGATTAGAATGAGAAAAATGTCTCCCAGTGATTTTAAATAAAATGATAATCGATTGTGGCTTTTGATAATCGATTATATATGAGACAGAGAGTTTTGAAATTAATTAATAATCGATTATCCCATTTGATAATCGATTGTTGAAGCTGACCGTTGTCATATATTTTCAATTACCGTCAGGTAATCGATTGTTGATATGTAACAATCGATGTTTTGCGTAAAATATGGAAAAGATTTTCTGAACGTTGTTAAAATAATCGATTGTTGATTTCTGGACAATCGATGTTTTATGCCAAAAATTGGAAAGGATTTCTTAACGTTATAAATAATCGATTATTGATTTGAAGTAATCGATTGTTGACGTAAAATCTGGGATTGAATTTTTGATCTGATAGGCAAACAATCGATTGTTTAGTCTTGACAATCGATTGTCACTGAGTAATTTCAGCAATCCTTAATTGGCAATTAGACAACGGTAAGACTGAGTTTCTCACCTATAAATACAGCTTCAACTCAGTGTTTTCACAACAACAACATATACACTTTGAGTATTTTCATTGCTAAAAGCTTTCTTACATTGATCATCATTTTCCATTCATCCATAAAGCTTTTTGAAGAGCCATTCTATTGAGCTAAGTTGTTGTGATCTTGAGCGTACTATTTCTACTCATATCTACTCATTAAGGAGTGCTTTGTAAAGTGAGTGTGTTTTGTGTTTGTAAGAGAATTGCGATTCTCGTTTGTTGAGGAACTTGTGATTCCTCGGTTGAAGTCTTTGGGATTGTTATCCCCGAGCAGTTGAAGTCTTTGGGATTGTTATCCCCGAGCAGTTGAAGTCTTTGGGATTGTTATCCCCGAGCAGTTGAAGTCTTTGGGATTGTTATCCCCGAGCAATTGAAGTCTTTGGGATTGGTATCCCCGAGCAATTGAAGTCTTTGGGATTGTGATCCCCGAGCACCTAGGTGAGGCTTGTGTCCTCAGCTGTAACGGTTTGTTAAGCACCCGTAAGCTTGACAAGTTTAGTGGAAATCTCGAGAGAGTCTCTCGGGGACTGGACTAACCACGTTTGTGGCCAACCAGGATACATCATTGTGTAAGTTTATTTTACTGCACTTGTTTTAATTTCTGCAAAGTTTTTAAATTCCGCACTAAAACGCTTAATATTTTTAAAACGCTATTCACCCCCCCTCTAGCGTAAAGCGTATTGTCCAACAGAGGGTACAGTGGAGGTGGCATAGGCAAGGGTGCCTTAGCATTTGGCACAACTGGCTCGGGCATGTCAATCACATGTTCCCTAGATGGGATCACGACTTCTTGAGTTTCTTACTTGGCTTCATCTATGTCAATCCCCACATCATAATTCACATTGTTTTCAACCGCATCATCAATTATTAAAGGTCCCCGATTGTCCCGTAACTCAACATCATCATCTACAACTTGCTTTTCTCTTGAGGCATTCACATCACCATTGCTCCCACTTCTTATTGTAGCCTCCATCGCATGATTGGTGCTCCCGCCCTTCGGGTTCACTACCGTGTCACTTGTTAGAGCACCATTGGGGCGAGTTTTCAAAGCTTGAGAGACTTGGCCCAATTGTACCTCCAAGTTATAGATGGAGTTATTGTGTGAAGCCAATTGAGCATCGGAATCTTGGTTCGTTTTCATCATTTTCTCGAACATGCTTTCAATTCTACCCATATCACTTCCGGAAGAACTAGGACCTTGAGAAGGGAAAGGGGGTGGACTGCTTGGTTGTTGGTACATTGGGGGACTTTGAAAGCCTTGCCCCCGATTGCCTTGGTTCATATTGTTGTTCTACCGGCCTTGATTGTTTTTGTTGCTAAACTTATTGTAATTTCGATTCCAATTGCCTTGGTTGTTTCCTTGGTTACCCCAGTTGTTATTTTGTTTGTTGTTACTCCAATTGCCACAACCTTATTGTTGGTTGTTGTTATTCCAATTTCCACCACCTTGTTGTTGATTATTGTTGTTCCAATTTCCACCACTTTGTTGTTGATTGCGCCAATTTCTTTGGGGTCGCCATTATTGGTACGAAGAGTTGCCTCTATTTCCTTGATAGTTGTTAACATATTGAACCTCCTCACTTTGATTATCATTACACTCATTTGAAAAACCACCATCATCATTTTAATATTGTTCACAATTCCCGTGAGATTTTTGCCCTCTTTGTCTTCACTTAAGCATAGTGACACCTCCCATGGCGTTGACTTGACACAGATTTTGAACTTGTGGCAATTGTGCCTTAGATAATTGATTCAGAGTGGTCGTCAACTCTGTTATAGCTTGCACATAGTCATGTAACTCCTTATGAAAATGAATAACTTTAGGGTCACCTTGAGGAACATTACTTCTACTTTGCCATGTAGAGGATGTTTCCGCCATCTCATCAAGAACGGCACAAGCTTCATCATAAGTCAACTTCAAAAATTTACTACCCCCCCCCCCCAATTGATTTACTATGCATTGATTTGTAATATTGATGCCCCGATAAAAAGTTTGTTGAATCTTCGCATCGGTCATATCATTATTTGGGCACTCTTTCACCATGGTCCAGTACCGTTACCAAATTTCATGTGGTTTCGTTGGTTCTTGATTGAAGGCTAAAATTTAATTCCGAAGTGCCGCCATATGACTTGGTGAGAAGAACTTGCCAATAAATTTATCCTCCAACTCATCCCAAGTTGTGATGTAATGGTTGGGGAGTCTTTCAAGCCAATCTAATGCCTTTCCCTAAAGTGAAAATGGGAAAAGTCTCAATCTTAGCGCATCCTCGGACACATTCATCTCCTTGCTCCCCCAACATGTATCTACGAACCCCTTTAGATGTTTGTAGCCATTTCGATCTGCAGCATCTGAGAAGTACCCACACTGCTCAAGTAAGGTCAACATTACATTGGTTATTTGAAAATTCCCCGCCCGGATTCGGGGAGGGTCAATAGCACTCGCATAACCTTGATTCGGCAATACTGTGGGAGCCGCTCTTGGAGGTGGCAGAGGAGGGTCTGGAATATTATCGTTGGGAATAGCGTTTGCATTGGCATTTCAGTCACTCTATTGTCCTTGAGGTGCTAGAGGCACCACATCTTGCTCAAGATCATCTACCTCCTCCCCTTCTATCACGTTTCCAAGAGGGTCACTAGTTTATAAAGCCATTTAGTATCTGAATAATTGACAGAAACAAATAAGTAACAAAGAAGGAAAGAAGAACAACACACAAAACTAACTATATAGATAGCTAAAACCGTTAGCTTGCCGGCAACGGTTCCAAAAAGTGATCGCTGCCAAATCCACACTACTAAAGAGAGTAGATAGAGAGGGTCGCAATAGCTTTTATCGGACTTTGGCTCGGGATGGAATCCAAAGAGAGCTAGGATTGAAGTTAAGTATCTATCTATCTTAGAATTGTGAGTGTGTTAAATTGGTCTTCTCATCATTTTTTGGGTTTTCTTTAACAATCTTATATTATCAACTACTAATTATAACAAATTTTGCTAAATGAAGATTTGCAAAGACTTATATCTAATTGATGTTCCGAACGACAATACCACAAAAGAGGGGGATGATTTGTGTGATACCAAATATTTTATCTAGAAGAACTTGGTTCTTCTAGGTGTTCTAACTACTACTGTTTGCGGAATTAAAAATACAGAAAATAAAGAACACAAAGATTTTTTACATGGAATACACCTGGCTCAAAAGGTGAAAAAACCATGACCTACTCAGTAGGATTTTTCCAAACATTCACTAAAATCACTGAGCCAAAACAGCATTTACAAAAACTCTTTGTAAACCTAAGGAATAACTCCAATCCTAGTATAGCACACAGCCTCAACTGTTGCGACACCTTCAAGTTAACTATAACTTTAAAACTAGAAGTACCTAACACAATTGCTTCTATGAAAGCTAGAACGGTACAAATTTAACCACCTAGTACAATTAAACTAGAATAAGAATAAACACAATGGAATTGGTTCTTCTATCTTGTCCAAGTAGCTTCAGGAATTCACACTTGAATCTCACATAAATTGATTGCAGAATTTGCTCTCTCTTTTGCTCTTAATTTAGTTTAACTTCTGCATTTGTGCAATACTTGTAAAAGAGAACAATCACTGTTATTTAATGAGTTAGTAATCAGAGTTTGATTGAGACTCAACTGTTGATCTTCCATTGAAATTAAGTCCATAAGAAATACAAAATATACTATCCTTTATCCGGATTGTGTCCTTTCCCATAAGGATACTTTTTCTCATCATCCAATATGCAAACTTTTCGATTATTTCAGGAGACATTGCTGCTTGATCACTGAGAATTATCTCCTTCACGTGTATCTCACATGTCTAGGTTGATAAATATTATGCCTCTCATGATGGGTCTAGTCCATGACTATGTTTATTTGTCATTTTTCAAAACTACACCTGAACTTGGGCCAACAAAATACCCCTTTTTGATAATGACAAACTTTGTGCTTTTATGGATCAAAAACTCTGCAAGAACTCAGCTTAACCATCATCACTTAACTTAGAATTTTAACTTATCATCAAGGACCAGATTTAATTATGTTATAAATATCACATTATTCAGAATAAAGATTAAAGCATAATATCTCTTTCCCCTTTTGGCATCATCGAAAAGTTGCATACATTGTGAATCCCAGATATTAGTAAAAGCTCATGGCCACTTGGGCAACTGCAAGTGAAAACATGTATTAAATCATCAATAATCAACAAACACAGTCAAACTATTAATAACAAAATCTTCATAGAACAAGAGAAGCAATAGTTGTCATTGATCAGATACGTTTCCACCAACAAACCACAAAAATAAAGAAAAACTTCCAAAACATAAGCAAAAAAATAGAAAAAGTCCCTAATCTATGTCACTAGGGGTACTAGACTGGATCCGAAGACAACAATGAAGGACCTAAGTCTTGGAGGAACTAGAGGGATTGGTTTAGAGAAGGTTTAACATATTCTAAAGCATCCCATCACTTTTGTTCTTTTCTTTTACTAACTTATTTCTAAGGCGATCTCTTCCAGTTTCCAATTCTGCAACACGAGCCCGAAGCTTAGCAATTTCAGCATCCTTAGTTCCACACTCTTGAACCAAAGCCCTAACCTTGCTATTCACAGGTGTCTTCAGAGATGAACCAGGTTCAACTGGGATGGCATCTAAGGATAGTCAAAAGCCAATAAGGTCTTAACACCAAAATGCTCCTTGCTAGATGCCATCTCCCATTTCGTTAAAGGCACCCTTAGCCTGTCCAGCACAGTATTCAGTATGAACCCATATGGAGTTGCATGTGCCTTGGAGCCATTAATGACCCTGTCTAGTAATTTGACATAGAAAGCAGGCCAATTTATCTACATTCCTCTGACAAGGCACTTCATAAGATTCGGGTCCATGTAGTTGCCAGTATGTCTCCTCTCCTGTCAGGGCATCAGAAATTTGTTAACAAATTCAAATAAGAGCTTGTGCTCAGGTCTCATCTCATTTTTCTGCACAAACCTGCCTTTAGGTACATCTTCAACAGTTGCATCATCACAAATATTTAGTGATTTGATGAGCAGTAGGGAGAGAATCTATACATGGCCACCCTTTCCTTGTATAATCATCATACCCTTCACTAGGTATGTCCAGAATCTCACCCAGTTGGATTGCATCAAACTCCACTTCTACACCCTTCACCAGGCTGGAGAAACCCCTATTTTTCACAGTGGCATTTTCCATAAACTCAATCAATTCATTCCTAGCTAGCCTCCGATCAATCTCAAGAACCAAGTCCTTCCAACCTTGTGCAGTCAAGCGATCCACCTATCATCTCACACCTGGCTCATCCAGGTCTCTCAATAGTCTTCCTTTCAAAAAATTTCTTCTGGCAACGATAGCAAACCTGTCTTGTTCCTTCTCAGACTCCTCTACTTTTTCTCCACCACTCCACTCTTCATCTTCTTCAGCAATTTTCTTTTGGTTACCCTTCACAGCAAACCTAGTTCTTTTGGCTAAAGAAGTATCAGCAGGTACAAGTACAGAGGAAGACTTCTTGGAACTTTATAGTTTGGGTGTTGGAACCTCTTTAGTTGTTCCTCTCTCTTGATGGACCAGTTGCATATCCTCGTCTTCTTCTTCTGCGACCTCAGAACTTTCTACAACCTTTGCTTTTCCCTTCTCCTTCTTCTTCTTCCTACTTTCTTCCAGGGCTTTCTGTAACTTTGCTTCACTTTGTTTGACACTGCTTCTAGTATCTCTTCCCTTAGGCATTGAACGGACAGTAGGTTTTGGGGATAAAGTTTTGCTTTTCTTAGTTGGCTTGGAAGGAGTTGGAGCCTCTTGAAAAGGAGCCTTCCGCTTCTTTGGATCATAGCTTGCCTCAACCTTTTTCAAAAGATCATCCATAGTTTTCTCAGCTAATGAAACAGATTCTTCTTGTTTCTTGCTTAGATGAACAATCCCCTCAGTCGCTTCCCCAGAAACCACATCCACCTGACTTGATGCCACTCTCTTCAACGCTCTCACAGATAGCAAGAACCTTTTCTTTCCCATTACCCCTCTCATCACTACTTGCTCCCTCTCTCTCTTCCTTTCTTTTTATCTCCACTCCTACTTGATTCAACCACCTTTTCATCTTTAATAAGACTAACTAGAACAAACATATTTTCAGTGCTTTCAACCATTGTAGAAAATACTACACAATAACTTACCTCACCAGGGGTCTCTTTAATTTTCTTAGCGCTAGAAGACCCATGTTCTTCACCTTCACTGGCAAAAAAATTCTTCGGACTTAGAGCTAGAGTCGGATTCGTGTGCAGTCAATACTTTCTTTTGGATAACCTTCAATTTCTCATTTATAACTTTCCTTAGGCTCCAGTTGCTATAATTTTTCTAGCCAATATTTTCTTCCTACGAATCCTAGGTTTTGGGGATTCAATAGGAGGAGTAGATGAGGATGTATTCGAGGGACATGCTGGTTAGGGAGTGCTAGGATTATCTTTGGGGTTAGACATAGTTCTTTGATTATGGAAGAGTCATAGTAATTTCTGATAAGAAAGAAGATTTGGGATTTCTTGAGAGGAAAAGGGCGACCAAAACTGAAGAAGTGTTTTAACGGTTATGGACTAATAAAGAAAAGGTGTGGTATGTATTTAAAGAGGATTAGAACTAAATGCAGTAACAACAACTTTTCCAGGGATCAATTAGAAGTCTAATCAAGGTATAATTCTGGTCTCTTAGTGATTACTAGGCATCGCTAGGTTTTAGGCAAAAATCCTGGTTTTTTGAGTTTTTGGAGAATGAAACTTGTTCAATTCTCAACGGATAAAATTTCTTGGAATTTGACGAATGTAGGACTTTTGATCATGATTGGAAAATTAATATTTCTAATTGTGCAGCATATTTAAAATATACATGGTTTTCATATCAACACATACTGATGAACCTGGTTCTTCATATAGAACTCCCTTGAACAATCATCAAATCCAAAAATAGAAGAAACTTTGTAAGAGACTAGTGAATCATATATATATATATACATGTCACGGGAGTATACTAATTAAAGTATGAAACTGAGTAAGAATTGATCTAGATATTTACACAAAGTTAGAACTCCTAACAAAAAATACATTGTTTTTAAATTTTTTCATTGTGCATTAGGTGATCTTAATCATCTCTAATTCCAACCTGTTCCTCTCGAATTTTTCTCTACCCAGTGGTTTAGTAAAAATGTCAGCTATTTATTTATCAGTAGGCCAGAATTCTATTAAAGTCAATCCTTTCTCGTAGTTATCTCTTAAGAAGTGGTGTCTAACATCTATGTGCTTAGTCCTCTTATGATTAGCAGGATTCCTTGTCATACTTATAGCACTAGTGTTATCACAGAATATTGGAATACATCCCACTTCAATTTCAAAATCTACTAGCTGTTGTTTGATCCATAACAATTGAAAACAACAAGAAGCAGCAGCAACATACTCAGCTTCAGTAGTAGATAGAACCACCGAATTTTTTCTTTTGGTATCCCATGACACAAGACATGAACCAAGAATGTTTTCCATACTTGGGGCTTGCTTGAGCCCATAAAGAGCTTTGTCTAACTTGTACACATACACAAGACATTCCTTGCTCTCAAACCTTGGAGGTTGTTTCACAAACACTTCTTCCTTTAGGTACCCATTCAGGAAGGCACTTTTTACATCCATCTGATGGAGAGCGAATTCTATATGTGTAGCAAAGGCTATGAGGAGTCTGATTACTTCTAACCTTGCAACTAGAGCAAATGTCTCATCACATTCTATGCCCTCTTCTTGGCTGTATCCTTGTACCGCTATTCAATCTTCATCAAGTTTGTTTTTGAAGACCATTTTGTACCAATGACTGATCTTTCCTTGGGTCTTGGAACTAGATACCAAACTTGACTTCTTTCAAATTGGTTGAGATCATCCTGCATTTCATTCACCCAATTTGCATCCTGCAAAGCCTCAACAATATTTTTAGGTTCAATAAGAGATAGGAAAGCCTCAAAAGCACACAAATTCTTTAGTTGTGATCTAGTTTTGACTTTAGATGTTAGATTAGTAAAAATGTTCTCAATGGGATGAGAAATGTGATATTTTTGAGTTTTCCCAACCAACATGTTTCTGCTAGATGTCTCTCCCATGGTTTATTGTTGAGGAACAGGTTCCTTTAGAGGGGTTGATTCAATTTCTCCTTGATTAGTTCCCCCTGTCAAGTTGCCACTATTTGAAGGACCTATTCCATCGCATGTTCTTTCTTTTGATGCCACTCTCACATGTGCTAACTATTCAATCAATTCATTTACTAATCCATTGTCTTCATCTTGATGTTCCTGTATCTCGGAAAGAATGTTAGTTTCATCAAATACTACATGTACACTTTCTTCTACCCACAGAGTTCTTTAATTAAATACTGTATATGCTTTTCTATGTGAATAATATCCCAAAAATACTCCCTCATCACTTCTAGAATCAATCTTACCTAGGGAGTCCATTCGATTATTGTGCACATCACACTTGCAACCAAATGCCCTAAGATGGGATATGTTTGGTTTTCTGCCTTTAAGTAACTCATAGGGAGTCTTCTCTGCCAGAGGTCTAGTCATGCATCTATTGATTATGTAACATGCAGTGTTTACAGCCTCTGCCTTGAAGCTATGATGCAATTTACTAAAAAGCGGCATGGTTCTAGGCTTGTCCTCAAGAGTTCTATTATTCCTTTCAACTACTCCATTTTGTTGAGGGGTCCTAGGGGCAGAGAAATTATGATCTATAATGATCAGACCTAATGGATGCAAGTTGATTTCCTAATTGTTTCTGAGCTTTTCTAACAAATGCAGTAAACATGTCAAATGCTTCATCTTTAGAGGTTACAAATAGAACCTAGGTAAATATCGAATAATCATCAACAAGCACTGTTGGCCCAAATTCAGGTGAAGTTTTGACGAATGACAAATGAACTCAGTCACGGACCAGGTCCTACATGAGAAACACAGTGTTTATCAACCTATACATGTGAGTTGCACGTGAAAAAGATAAGTCTCAAGGATCAAGCAGCAATATCTTTTGAACTGATCAAAAAGGTTGCATATTGAATGGGGATAGGAAGTCTCCTTCTAGAAAGAGAACACAATCTGGATAAAGGATAGGGTTGGAGTTTGTATTGTTCAAGTACTCAACTTCAATGGAAGATCAGCAATTGAGTCTCAATCAAACTCTAATTACTAACTTATTATATAGGTGTGAGTGTTCTCTTTATAGGTATTGTACAAACAAAGAACGGAAACTAAATTGAGAGAAAAAAGGCGAGGCAATTTTGCAAGCATTTTATGTCAGATTTGAGTGTGCATTCCTGAAGCTACTTGAACAAGATACAAGAACCAACTCCACTGTATTTATTCTTATTCTAGTTAAACCGTAGTACGTGGTTTAAATTTGTTTTTTTCCAGATTTTATTGAAGCAGTTGTATTAGGTACTTTGATTATTCAAATGAGAGTTAACTTTGAATGTCGCAACAGTCGATGTTGTGTGCCACACTAGGATTAAAGTTAATCCTTAGGTTTACAAAAAGTTTTTGTAAATGCTATTTTCGATTAGTGCTTTTAGAGGATGTTTGGGAATATCCTACGGAATAGTAGGACGTGGTTTTTTCACCTTTTGAGCTAGTTGTTTTCCACGTAATAATCTCTGTGTTCCTTATTTTTTGTACTTTTAATTCCGCAACAGTAGTAGTTAGAACACCTAGAAGGACCAGGTTCTTCTAGATCAAAAAATTGGGTACCACACAATTCCCCCCCCCCCCCCCGTATGTAGCATTGACGTTAAGAACATTAATTGGTATCAGAGCAGGTTATCCTTGAAGAAGCTAACAGCTTAGGGAAAGATCAACATGAGTGCACCACCTGGGAATTGGGAAGGGCAATCTACTACCAGACCTCCACTTTTTAATGGACAACACTATTCTTGGTGGAAAAACAGGATGAAAGATCATATCATTGGAGAGGACTATGAACTCTAGGACATATCCACTGATGGCCGCTAGGCAACTACAAAGAAGAATGAGGAAGGAGTGGAAGTACCAAGGATAATAGCTGACTGCACTGCGGAAGACCTAAAAAAGTGGGAGAAAAATGCTAAAGCAAATAAATGGCTTGTGTGTAGACTAGGTCCAGATGCGTACAGAAGGATCCAAAGTTGTACTACTACTAAGGATATATGGGACACTTTGCAAGTGTGCCATGAAGGAACACCTCAAGTTAAAATATCAAAAGAAACACTTATGTATTATCATTATGAGAATTTTACTATGAAGAAAGGAGAAACAATCCAAGAGAGTATACTAGGTTCACTACACTGAAAAATGAACTTAAGCTTCTTGGAAGGGTGATTCTTGAAGAAGATAAGGTTGAGAAAATTCTGACAAGGGTTCTACCAGTCACATGGGAAAGCAAAATCACTGCCATTCAAGAATCCAAGAATATTGCTACTCTCAGATTGTATGAACTGATTGGAAATCTTACTGCTTATGAAATGAGAAGGCAAACCATAAAGATGGATACACCCTAGAAGGAGAGAAGATTAGCGCCCAGAATTGTTGAAGTTTCATATCTGGAAGATGATGAGATGGCTATGATCACTAGAGACTTCAAAAATTACCTGATGAGAGGAAAGTGTACTTCAAGAAGTACAGCCTTCAACAAGTGAAGAGCTCCTGAAAAACAGACCAATGAGGGTTGCTATAAGTGTGGTAAAAGTGATCACATGATCAAGAATTGCCCTCAATGGGAAATTGAGTGGAAGAAAGAGAAGTCTGAATAATGGAACAGGAAGAAGGAACATGTTCAACCAAAAAGGAACAAAAGTTCAACCAAGGATATAGTTGCTGCGTGGGGAGAACCTCATATGAAGACTAGAACATGAAGCTGAATAAGAGCAAGCACTAATGGCCATTGGAGAATCAGATTATGAACAAGAGGTAAGTATTCTTCATCTCAAAGACAAGATTAAATTTTTGTCTAAAGAAAGGTTGGCTGAGCTATTACTAGACTTCATTGATGAGTCTGAGATAATTAACAATGAGAAGGAAGTTCTGTCTAGGGAATGTGTGATCCTAAAAGAAAAATGCAAGATTCTAGAGTGTAGGGATAATGAGAGTGATAACACAAATGCTGAGTTAAAAAACCAGGTTCTTGAACTTGACAAGAATGTCCTAGAACTTAGGTCTGAAAACATAAAACTGAAACTAGGAACAGGAAAGAAAAAAAACTGATTACACACATCTCAATCTAGAAGAAAATTTGGGAAAAATGAAAGATGAAATGTATAAGAAAGATGAACTCATCAAAGTCCTAAAGGAAGATCTAGGAAAGGTGAAACATGAACTAGATAGAACTTGCAAGTGAACAAGGCTTATGATGCACTCTCTTGGCTGCAAGAGCATCATAGTAGCTACAAAAGAGGACTTGGGTATGGGACTCTAGCACCAAAGAGGGACCCTAAAAGACATTACTCACACTTTCTTAAAAAAATCGGCAGACATTGTGGCAATATGGCCATTACAAGAGTGAGTGTAATGCTAAAGAAAAGTCCAGTCAAAAGAACAAAGCCTTTGTTCAAGAGAAAAGTAAGCTGCCTTGGTGGGCAAGAAGGAATCTGATTCATCCTTTTTCCTATTGAAAGGGACCCAAACTTGTTTGGGTTCTTAATACTAACCCCTGGTTTCTTTTTACAGGTCCAAGTGAAAGGAAGTGGCCAAATATGGTATGTGGATAGTGGTTGCTCAAAACATATGACTCGGAGCATGGACCAGTTCCTTTAACTTGAGAACTTAAAAGGAGGCAATGTCTCCTTTGAGAATAGGAAGAAATGTGAGATTATTGGGGTTGAAAAGGTAGGTAAGACAAGCTCTCACTCCATTGAGAATGTCTACTAATAGATGGCTTGAAATATAGCCTGATCAGTGTATCACAACTATGTGACAGAGGAAACCTTATGGGTTTTACCGCCTCCAAATGCTTTGTGATTAACCTTACTACTGACAAGATTGTTTTGCAGGGAAAGAGAGTTAACAATATTTACATTGTAGATTGTCCACTCTCTCAAAAAATAAAAGTGTGTTGGATAATGTTCCTATCGTGTGGCACAAAAGACGTGGTCGTGCAAGTCTAAATCAGCTAAACAAATTAGTCTCAAAGGACATGGTGGTAGGATTACCTAATATCAAGTTTAAGAAAGAGAAAGTTTCTGAGGCATGTGCAAGAGGGAAGCAGGTAAGATAATCCTTCAAAAGCAATAAAAAGGTGAGTACAATTAAGTTATTGGAACTGGTCCATATGGATCTATGTGGTGCAATGAGAACCATGAGTAGAGGTGGAAATAAATATATAATGGTGCTTGTTGATGATTACTCTAGATTTACTTAGGTTCTATTTCTAACTTCCAACGATGAAGCATTTGACATGTTTACTGCATTTGTTAGAAAAACTCAGAAACAATTAGGAAATCAACTAGCATCCATTAGGTCGGACCATGGAACTGAATTTAAAAATTCCAAGTTTGCAGAGTTCTGTGATGAAAATGGTATAGATCATAATTTCTCTGCCCCTAGGACTCCTCAACAAAATGGAGTAGTTAAAAGGAAGAATAGGAATCTAGAGGAAATGGCTAGAACCAAGTTGCTTTCTAGTAAATTTCCCCACAACCTCTAGGTAGAGGCTGCAAACACTGCATGTTACATAATCAATAGATGCATGACTAGACCTTTGGTAGAGAAAACACCCTATGAGTTACTTAAAGGGAGAAATCCAAACATATCCCAACTTAAGGAATTTAGTTGCAAGTGCTATGCGAACAATAAAGGAACGGACTCCCTAGGTAAGTTTGAACCCAAAAGTGATGAGGGAGTATTCTTGGGATATTCTTCATATAGCAAAGCATATAAAGTGTTTAATAAAAGAACTTTGTGTGTAGAAGAAAGTGTACATGTTGTATTTGATGAAACTAACATTCTTTCTGAGAGACAGGAAAACATGAAGATGAAACCATTTGACTTGTAAAGCAATTGATCGAATCCCCAGTACAAGTCAAAGTAGAGTGAGTGATTTTTCCCAATTGACTTTCTCAAGACCAAATGGGTAGGAAACTTTGCTCAAGAAACTAGGGTTCAAGTCGGGTAGTAACTCTCTCGAGGTTTAACCCTTTAATTGGGACTATCAATTCTCTTGAGTCCATCCCAATTCCGTGTTAGATCAATTTTGGAGACTTGGGCTCTCTTTCTCAAGAAAGCTAAGTCAACTAAACACAAGATATTTTTTATACCAACCAATTAATAAATTAAACCGTAAATTGACACAAATAACAAATACCTATAGTCAATCTAGCCTTAAATTGCAATACTCATCAATTACCAAACACTAGGGTTGAGCCACAACCCTAGCTAATGGGTTTAGCTACTTATGCTTGAACAAGAAATAGAGAAATAGATGAAGAACAAGACATATTAATTAATTATTAAAGTAAAATACAAGAATCTATTTTTAAAACCAAGCTAAGATGCCAGAAATCGCTACAAATGAATGTCCCACGAGCGAAGCTATGTTCTGGAGTTAATAGATAAGCTAAAAATGGAAAAATATTCTATTTCTACTAAGCTGGAAAAACCAAATAAAAATACCCATGCAGAGACAGTGCGGGCCCCACAAAATGGACTACGGCCGTACTAGGCACATGGACATTAAAATCTGGGCTCTCTGAACTTGGGCTCTGCGGACCACGCAGAATAGACCGCAGCTACAGAGTTCTCTAATGCGGTCTGCACAAGTATGATCGCGGACCATGCAGCTTGCACCATGGAAAATTTTAACTCTCTGAATATCTCTTCTGCAGACCGCAAATATGATAGTGTGGTTGCGGAGCCTTCACTATGGACCGCACAATGTGTATCGCGGTCGCATTGCCTGAAGCCTGGTTTTTCCATCTCTCTGAATCTACCTAGTGCGGATTGGTCACTATGCCTTTTTGCCCTTAGTTTGCCTTGTCTTTGATACTTTAATAGGTTTCACTCCCATTGAGCCGATCTTTGACATTTCGTCACTTTGTCGGTCAAACCTGCAATCAAGCACACCTATGAGCCTTTTTGGGACTATTTTGTAATGATTTATCACAAAAGCGTACGCAAGAAGGAACATAAAACATGACCAAATCCCTAGTTATCACAATGCTCAACAATTCCAATATCAGTCCCCTTCTACATGCCAAAACATCCCTAGACCTCCGCCAAATTTTTATCGCAAGACCCTGAAATAATATACAGCCATCGCTAAACCTATTGACTAGTTGTACGAAAGACTCAAAGATGCTGGTTATATCACCTTTATTCCTGCTGCAAGCCCTGAGAACTCTTCTCAGTGGGTTAACCCAAACAAATCCCGTGCATACCGTTCTGGCATGAAGGGACGCACCATCGATGAATATCGTTCCTTGAAGGACAAGATACAGGCCTTAGTTGACAACAAAATTATTGTGGCAAAGAAACCCTCTCAGAATGTTCGCAGTAACCCATGCCGGACCATAAGGGTGGAGGTATCCACATGATTGAAATAGAGCATGATTAGGATCCCGAGGGATCAATCAGATTGATCGCAGAGGTCGTTGACTCAAAGAAGCAAATATTTTCTATTAATCTGATCATAGTCCAAATTCAGCATTCTAGAGAGGCTGAGGTAAATATGTCCATGTCACTTGAGTTTGAAGCAACATCATCTGCAAAGATACCAGCGACAATTGAGGTCGAATTCATGTCTCCTGCAAATGCACCTACATCGCTTGAAGTTGCAGTTTTACCATCCAGCGCACATGTTCCATTTAGAGTAAAGATAGTCACGCCGATCCCAATGGTGATGTCGACCATGACACCATTCCATACAAAAGCTATACCATGGGACTCTACAGCCGAGGCAAAGATAAAAGGCAAGGTTAGGCTCAAAGAAACTATTGCGGCATAGAGTATGACAAGAACTAGTAGAGTTTATACCCATAAACACTTAGTTGAGTCAAGAAAGCACGCCTCCTGCTGGCCACCCATCATCATGATAGGTCCAGATGATCTTTGGAGAAAGATACAGGCCATGGAATACTCGATCATTGACCAGTTTGAACAAAACACTAGCACAAATCTCAATGCTTGCTTTGCTACAAAATTTTAAGGCACACAAGACTGCTCTGTTGAGGGTGTTGAGTGAAGCATACGTGCCAAGCAACATCACTGGTGGGGAAACAACTAACATGATAGGACATGTATTGGAAGGTCATAAAATTACTTTTCATAAGGATAAGCTACCACCCGAAGGGTTGGGTCATAACAACACTGCACATCACCTTGCAATGTTAAGACTATTTTATCACCAAAATCCTAATCGACAGAGGTTCTAATCTCAACATCTGTCCACTAATAATACTCCAGAAGTTGGTAAAGGACTACACGAGAAAAAGGACAGAGCTATCAATGTGAAAGCCTTCGACAGCTCCCAGAGGTCCACTATTAGGGAGATTAGTATATGTTTGCAAATGGGGACAACCTGGTTCGGTGTTGATTTCTAGATGATAGATGTGTAAAAATCTTACAATATTCTGTTAGGACGGCAATGGATCCATTCCGATGTGGTCGTAGCATCAACACTGTATCAGGTAGTAAAATTCGAATGGAATCATCAAGAGATGATCATTTATGGCGAGGGGAGAAACCCTATATACAGTCGTCAGACCATTCCGGCAATCGAAGGGAGAAGTAAGCTAGGTGGAGAGACTTACCATCACAAAACAGGTATTGTTGTTGACAAATACAAATTGTGGGATAACAAGATTGAGAGTATAATGAATTGGAGTGGGTACGAACCTGGCAAAGGGCTCGGCAAGAACCTCCAAGAAATCATTAAGCCCATAAAGCTTGAGAAACATGGCACCACTTTTGGTCTATGATACAAGCACAACTAGGAAGAATTCCACAACTGGTCGCCACCATGGCGCGGTCCTTACTATCCACTGGGCAGAAGATACCACATCTGGAGAAGACATTCCAACCGCTCGATATTATTTATGGGTTAGGTTAAAAAGAAGCACTGGCAGCGGTGAAGAACTTGCTCTTAGAAGATAATGACATAGACTATTGTGTTGTTGTCAAGGAGGAGGGGGAGGAAGGCCCTTCCATACACGTTGTAAGCAAAGGGGCACGTCTCAATAACTGAATAATATGGACAACCAAAGCTCGACGAGCCGTAGGGTAGAAAGGCTAAAAGAAGCATCATACACTATTACTTATCTTGATGAACCAATGAATATGACATATAATGAGACAATGCAACATATGGACATGGATTCAGAGAAAGATGACATACAAGATGAGATTGTTTAGGAAGTTGATAATTTTAAGAACAAACCTAAGACCAACCTGGACAAGATAGAATTTGTTAACCTGGGAGATGCAGAAAACATCAAAGAAACACGAATCAACGTTCACTTGTCACCGTCAGAAAAGAAGGAATACACAGAATTTCCAAGAGAATATGAGGATATATTTGCATGGTCGTATGATGACATGACTGGTCTAAGTACAACTATGTGGCCCATAAACTGCCAACTAATCTGACATGTCCGCCGGTAAAGCATAAGCTCAGAAATTTCAAGCCTTGTATGAGTCTGAAAATCAAGGAAAAAGTCACTAAGCAAGTCAAAGCTAAGGTTCTCGAGGTAGTAGAATATGGGACATGGTTAGCCAACCTTGTACTGGTGTCAAAGAATGAGGGGGAGGTTAGAATTGGTGTTGACTACCGAGATCTCAACTAGGCCAGTTCAAAAGGCGACTTCCCTTTGCCGAATATACGTCCTGATGGACAATTGTGACAAGCACGAGTTGCAATCATTTACAGATTGTTTCACTGATTATCATCAGATCTGGATGGATGAAGAAGGTGCTGAGAAAATGTCTTTTATTAGGTTGTGGGGAATGTACTATTACAAAATGATGTAGTTTGGGCTAATGAATGTTGGGGCCACCTACATGAGGTCCATGACTACCATTTTCCATGATATGATACACAAGGAGATAGGGGTGTACATAGATGATGTTATCATCAAGTCCAAGGAGGCCACTAATCTCATAGAAGATTTGAGGAAGTTCTTCAATAGACTGTGAAGGTACAACCTGAAACTGAATCCCGCAAAGTGTGTATTTGGGGTTCCTGTTAGAATGTTGCTTGGGTTTATTGTGAGTCACCGAGGAATAGAATTGGATCCATCAAAAGTCAAAGACATTCAAGAATTTTTGCCAACAAGAAGGAAGTGATGAGTTTATTAGGAAGAATTAACTACATCAGCCGGTTCATAGCACAGTCTATAGTTATCTGTAAGCCAATCTTTAAGATATTGAAGAAGGAAGCCGCTACCAAATAGACTTATGACTGCCAAAAGGCTTTCGACAGAATCAAGGAATACCTGTTAATACCGCCAGTCTTAGTCCTGCCTGAGCTAGTACTTTGCCTTGCAGTATTGGATGGAGCTTTTGGTAGTGTTCTAGGGTAGTATGATGAAACCAGGAGGAAGGAGTAGGCCATTTATTACCTTAGTAAGAAGTTCACCAGGTATGAGGCTTAGTATTCTCTGTTAGAGCGCACCTATTATGCTTTGACTTGGGTAGCTCAGAAGTTGAGGGACTACTTCTGTGCCTATACTGCATATCTCATATCAAGGATGGATCCTTTGAAGTACATCTTTGAGAAGCCCATGCCACTAGCAAGCTAGCCAAGTGGCAAATCCTCTTGAGTGAGTTTGACATTGTCTACGTAGTCAGAAAGCAATCAAGGGATATGCACTAGCAGATCACCTTGCTGTAAATCTCGTGGATGGAGAATACGAACCCTTGAAAACATATTTTCTTGATGAAGATGTATCATTCATAGGAAAGGACATTGCAGAGTCCTATGATGGTTGGAGAATGTTTTTTTATGGAGCAGCAAATTTCAAAGGAGTTGGCATAAGAGCAGTCCTACTATCAGAAACTGGTCAGCGATATCCGGTGCCTGCCAAACTCAGGTTCCTGTGCACTAACAACATGGTCAAGTATGAAGCATGTATCCTAGGGCTCAAAATGGTCGTCGACATGAACATTCAAGAGTTGCTAGTGTTTAACGATTCAGATTTGCTTATACATCAGGTACGAAAAGAATGGATAACCTAGAACCCCAAGATACTCTCGTATCTGCATCATGTGCAGGAATTGAGAAACAGGTTCAAGAAGACGGAGTTCCAACATATTCCTAGAGTCCAGAATGAGTTCATCGATGCATTAGCTACCCTGTCATCCATGATACAACATCCAGACAAAAATTTCACTGATCCCATTCCAGTAAAGATCCATGATCAGCCAGCTTATTGTTCCCACGTCGAAGAAGAAGCAAATGGAAAGCCTTGATTTCATGATTTCATGATTTCAAGGAGTATTTGGCAAAAGGAGAGTACCCAGAACTTGCAAATGCTACTTAGAAATGCACACTTCGGAGGTTGTCCAACAATTTCTTTCACAGTGGAAGAATCCTGTATAGGAGGACTTCTGATTTGGGATTATTAAGGTATGTCAACGCAAAGGAAGCATCTAGGCTACTAGAGGAAATTCGTGATGGGACATGCGGTCCACATATGAACAATTTTTTCTTAGCAAAGAAGATACTCGGAGCTGGTTACTTTTGGTAACTACGGAAACCGACTGCATCCAGTATGTCCGAAAATGCTACTGCTGTCAGATACATGCAGATATGATAAAGGTACCTACAAATGAGCTTAATGAAACAAGCTCAACATGGTCGTTCGCCATTTGGGGGATGGATGTTATTAGGGTAATCGAGCATGCCGCTTCTAATACACACAGGTTTATCCTAGTAGCAATCGACTATTTCACCAAATAGGTCAAAGCAGCATCTTTCAGAGTAGTAACCAAGAGAAGTCGTGGCAGACTTTATCCACGATCGCATCGTTTGTCGATTCGGGATTCTAGAGTCAATCATTACTGATAATGGCTCCAACCTAAACAACAACTTGATGAACGCTCTGTGTGAAACCTTCAAGATCAAACACAAAAATTCTCCAGGCTACAAACCTCAGATGAATAGAGCCGTAGAACCCGCCAACAAGAATATCAAGAAGATATTGAGGAAAATGACACAGAAGCATAAACAGTGGCACGAGAAATTATCATTTGCTTCACTAGACATCGCACCACATTCTGCACATCAACCGGGTTAACCCTTTATATGTTGGTTTATGGAACATAAGCCATCATTCCAGCCGAATAAGAAATTCCTTCCCTAAAGATCATACAGGAAGCTGAGCTTGCTGATGCAGAGTCAGTGAAAAGTCGTTATGAGTAACTAGCCCTTATAGACAGAAAAGAATGAACATAGTTTACCATGGTCAACTTTATCAGAACAGAATGTCCAGAGACTTCAACAAAAAAGTCTAGCCGAGACAGTTCATACCGGTGCAGCTGGTGTTAAAGAAAATTTTCCTGCATCAAGATAAAGCCAAAGGAAAATTCTCTCACAGCTGGCAGGGTCCATACATGGTTCACCGGGTCCTGACAGGAGAAGCCCTCATACTAGCAGAAATAGACGGAGAAGTTTGGCCAAAACCAATCAACTCAGATGCAGTCAAATGTTACTATGTAATATTTATGCTTTCCTACATGATGTAAATTGAACTACACCTAAACTGATTCCTGTTTAAGAAGGGATACGTATGCAGCCCTATTCTAGACATGTGATTTTTGACCCTCACCAAGATCTTTTATGTTTTAGCATGTAAATATTTATTTTAGGCCTAATAGCGCTATTTTATCTAATTTTTTACTATTTAACTTTATTTTACTACAAGAAAACGAAAAATTATAAAAAATAGGTTCATTAATATTTGTTGTCATTTTTAATCTTAAAAAAATACAAAAATAGTACCTTATCTTTATTTTCATATAATCTTGAAAACACAAAAAAAATAGTTTTATGTTTTGTAGTTTAGTTCAATTAATTAAAATTAGTTTTACATTTTTATATTATAATTGTACATAATTTTAGAATGAGGAATTAGTTTTAGGTTGGTTTATCCCGTCTTTATAAATCTTGAAGTCCATTTTTTTAGTCATTGGCCTATTTCCTAGACCATAATTCCTAGGCGCGTACCCTAATCTAATCTCTACCTTATATAATTCTATCAACACACAAAAAAATATATACAAAAATTTGTATCCGCCGGTTTGTATCTTGAGCAAACGGACACACAACAATCTGCGTTTCCATGGAGGGGAACTAATCTTTCCTTCTTCATATGCTCTCTCCGTTTAGACATGGAAACCAAAAAGTAATTTTCTTCTTTCTTCTCCTATGATCTGCATCCATTAGCTAAAGACGACAAAAGAAGACCAATTTCTTCTTCTAAAAATTCCAGCAACTTTACCCATTTTTCTCCACCTAGAACTGCCGATTTCATCACCTGAAATGCACCAGCCAAACTCCACCCTCAAACCCATCAACAACCACAAATTGAAACACCTCGAAACTGTCCATTTTTATCAAAACAACAGTGTCAAGAGTTGAGGTCGAAGGCGTCATTCGAAAACTCTGGTCGTCAGTTCCGGTTGAGGTCATCGGCGAATGTTCTGTTAAGAAATTGTCCAGTTGTCGTGGTTTGAACTCAAATCCATCAATACAAAGGTCATTTTTCTTTCCTTTTGCTATTAGTTGATGTTGAATTTTGATTGGCCTTCTAAAAGCTTTGAAGCACTCCGTTATTTTAAATCTTCCGAAGCCTACATTGATTGTTTGGTTTGTCTTACTGAATTTTGAAAAGAAGAAATATGAAATCCCACTTTATTCATGGTTAATGCATAAATTTGATTCCTGTTTGGTATATGTTAAAGTTTGACAAATTTTTCTTTAGTGATGAGCATGAATTGCTAGTTTTAATTCCGTTCGCAAGCTCATAGCTACTATAGTAGACTAACAGTGTTAAGAAATAAGTTTGATTTCAGTGATGATTTAAGGATTGCAAAAATATCCTTAAATTCTTAGTTTCTCTTCAATTCTGATATGTTGTGGGAATTAATTATAAAGAACGAAGCATCCTTATGTTGTGATATGTTTGATGAAATATCTTTTTTTATTAAAGAAAAGTATATATTTTATATATAAGGCTAAATAGGGAGGGTTGTCTCCTCCCTACAGATATTGTTTATATATATGCATTATTTTTGTCAATCATTAGGCCATCAATGACATCAATATTTCCTAGAGCAGCTAGAGTTTCGCATTGGTTTGTACTACACGATCTTACATAAACATAGTCCTCCATATCTCTTTCATAGAGATAGATTACATAATTAGGAGGCTTAGCAAAAATACATAGTTTATCAAAGGTCTTGTTTCTTAGAGCTTCATTTGCCAAAGTGTGAGCCACGCCATTTCCTTGTCTGAACTATGCATGAATGATATCCTCCCCTGCTTGGTTGCTTCCTCCACTAATGATCTGCATTCAAAGGAAAGTTTGTCGTTAGTAAGGGTGTTATTGTATATTATGTTTAATATATCCGTTGCATCAGTTTCCACTTCCACGGGGAAGAGATCTTCCTTGATTATTAATTGAAGACTGTGGCGTAGAGCCATAAGTTCTGTTTGTAGTGGTGATGTTGCAAGAATTTTCATCGATGATCCTACACACCAGCATCCTTTCGAGTCACGTATTGCAGTTCCAATGCCACCTTCCATGATTTTTATGTCGAAGGCACCATCAGTTTTTGCTTTGTACCACCCTAAGGGTGGTTTCAACTTGTAATAATATAGTGCTCTTACTATTACATTTTTATTAGTGTAGAAGTAATATTCATTTGTTTATTTTTATAATATTGATATGGTTGGTATTATTATTAATATTATTTTGATTCCTGTTGTTTGAAATTTCCCATATTATAAAGGGAAGTAATTGGTGCCAATGAAGATATTTAGGGCTTATTTTTGGTTGGGAGTTCAAGAGAAAGTCCATCCAAAGTTTATTGCTAGGGTTGTCAACAGTGTTGATACCAAAGTTGTGCCAAAGGTGTTTGGCTATATGGCATTCCCAAAATATGTTGGCGAATAGTCTCCTGGTTATTTTTACAAATTGGGCATAAAGGATCAATGTTTATACCAATTTTTGATAATAAGCTTCTGGTGGGAAGGCGTCCATTGTATATTTTCCAAAGGAGAAATTTTATTTTGTTAGGACATTGGAGCTTCCACAGCCAGGTGCTATTTAAGGAATTGTTGTTGTTATTATCAATTAGTTGGTAGGATGAAGAGGTGGTAAACATCTCATTTGAGGTGAGACTCCAACATATATTACTTAGGACAACTGAGTTTTTATTATTACAGAGAATGGAATTGATACAATTCTTTAAAGGGGTTGGTAGTTTAAAGGAGATTTTTTCTAAGCACCAAGTGTTATTATCCAAAATATTTTTGATTTGTAGTTTGTCCTCTCCTATTGGAAGAGGCCCTTGTATGCTGCTCCTAAGGTTCTTATAATTAGGGATCCAATTTGTGTCTCAAATGTTGTGACATGAGTTGTTATGAACTGGCCATCTAATACCTTTTTTACAGATAGTCCATCCTTCCAAGAGACTTTTCCAAGTGATTGAAGAGCCAATTGTTTTCTTATTCCTCCCATAAATACTAATTAGTACATTTGCCTATAGGGAGTGAGTATTGTTGAGGATTCTCTAAGCTAGGCCTGTGATTAGGGTTTGGTTTTTTTGGTAGGCTTTTCTTATACCTAACCCCCCTTTGGTAACTTCCTCAGTGACAATGCCCCAGTTAATAAGGTGTATTTTCTTTTGGTCCTAGGTAGTACCCTATAAGAAATTCCTTTGGATTTTGTCGATTTCTTTAAAAGTTTTTTTAGGAAGAATGGATGTTTGCATAAGGTGATTGGGAAGAGTATTAAGGGTAGACTTTATCAGAGTACATCTACCAGCCATACTAATCCATTTGGCATTCCAGTTGTTGAGTTTAGCTCTCATTTTATCAAGAAGAGGAAGGTAGTCTGTATGCCTTGGGATGACATTTAGCACGGGAAAGCCTAAGTAGTTCCCAAAGCTAGTACTTGATGTTATTCCCAGTGTATTTGTTAAAAGAGTCTTTGTGTCATTACAACAATATTTGGACACTATTAATTTGGATTTAGCTTTGTTAACTCTTAGGCCTGAAAACTGACTAAAATTTTCTAGGCATTGATAAATGCTGGTGATGGTCGTATTGTTTGTTTCTCCCATAAGAGTTATATCATCCGCGAAAAAAGGTGGGATATACTAGGTGCCAAGGAATTAAGTCTAAGTGGAGTCCAGTTCTTCATATCCACCTCATGCTTAATATTGTTAAATAACATATTCATACATAGAATAATAAGGTAAGGGGATAGGGGGTCACACTGCCTGATTCCTCGAGAAGGGGTAAATTCTTCAGTTTTATTTCCATTGACAAGGATTGAGAATAAGCTAGTTGTGACAGCATTCATTATCAGATTTGTAATGCTTTTAGGGAAATTATAGTACCTGAGCGTTCGATAGATATAGGACCATTCAGCTTATCGAAGGCTTTCCCTAGATAAAGCTTTGGGATCATTTTTCCTTTTCACTTACATTTGTCGAAGTATATTAGGATTTCATGAATTATAATAGCATTGTCATTTCCTCTTCTTCCCTTTACAAAACTGAATTGCTCAATATTTATAAGGTGGTCTAGGAAGGGCTTAATTCTATTTCCAATAATCTTGGTAATGGTTTTGTAAATAACATTGCATAAACTTATAGGATGAAAGTTTTGTAATAGGTTAGCATTGTTTATTTTGGGGATTAAACAGATGTATGTGTGGTTCATATCTGGAGGACTTTTCTTAGTAGCAAATATATTGTGACAAAGCTTGATTATTTTTCCTCATAATAGATGCCAAAATTTCTGGAAGAAGAAAGGATGAAAGCCATCCGGTCCTTGTGCTTTGGATGGTTTAAATGAAAAGATAGTTTTTCTAATTTCGTGGTTTTAAGGGGTCTATCAAGGATTGATAGGTCACGGCTATGCGAGTAATAAGCAGTGTCATTGCATTTGATAGAGCATTTATAGGAGGTGGTGAATAATCTTTTAAAGTAATTTGTGACATCATTCCTTATTAGCAACGGGTTTTCTATCCATTTTCCTAAGTCATCCTTAAAGAAAACTATGTTATTTCTTCGTCTTCTATTTGTGGCCTTGATGTGGAAGAATCTAGTGTTAGCATCTCCTTCGCGTAACCAATCCACCCTTGATCTTATTTTCTGATAATCTTCCTCTAGTCTCAGGATTGAAATAAATTCCTCAACTAGTTTGGTTTCCAAATTCATAAGGAAACTGCTTGTTTGGTAGTTTGGGGAATTTTGGATGCCATTGATTCTATTTAGGAGCTTCTTTTTCCTAGTAAAAATGCTTCCAAAGGCTTGGTTTTTCCAACTTATCACCATATCTTAGAAACTTTCCGCGCCTTCTAGTATGTCTTTGTCACCCCAATTAACGGATATTACGTTGCTAAATTTTGGATGATTACACCAAAAACTTTCTAGCCGGAAACGTTTATTCCTAATGGAATTGATGGTGTTGTTCAAGTTTATCAAAATGGGAGTATGGTCCGAATGGACTTTAGGGAGATGGGTGACAGTGGCATTGGGGTAGGCTTCTAGCCAACCTTCATTTGAATAGACCCTATCAAGTCTTTCCATGATCAACCCATTATTATTTTCTAAAATTTGTCCAAGTGTATTTGCACCCTTTAAAGCCTAAATATAAAAGGTTACAATAGTCTAGGCAATCTCGGAGGGGTTTTGCTCTCCTTTGATTAATAGCCCTACCACCAAACTTATCCGACACGTTACTTATTTCATTAAAATCCTCGCCTATTAGCCAAGGCCCTTTGTAACAGTCATATATTTCCTTAGGTTATCCCAAAGCATATATTTATAATTAACATCATTACTAGCATATCTAACACTAATTAGCCAAGTTAAGTTCTTAGGTCTAACCTCAATCATGGCATGAATAGCTTGTCCATTTCTATTGAAGTTTTTTACAGTGACCAACTCGTTGTTCCAAAAGATCACAAAACCTCCACTTTGTCCATTGGAAGGCACCTCAATCATGTCTGTAAAACTAAAAGCTTCCAATATTTAGAGGTGGCTTTCCATTCTTGTTTCTAGAAGAGAGACTAGACACGACCTATGTGAGTCCATTAGTTCCCTAAAGTTTCTGGTGAATTTTCCGTTATTTGCACCTCTAATATTCTAAATGATTATGTTGTTGGGCTGGTGCATGGCCATATTATTTGGTGGATTGGTTTTTTGCATCACTCTTTGGGATGGAATCATAATCACTACATTTGTTCCCACTGTTGGATCCTGAGGTGGACAGATGTCCAACAAGCACTTGTACAATGTCATCGGCCAGCTAAATATATACTTCTTGTCGAGCATATCCCTGAATATCAATATTTTTACCTCGTTTAGACTTGAAAGAGACACAGCTTGTTCCACTAAGTGTGCTAAGTCTTCCACTGCCTCGTCTCCCTCTTGGTTCCCTACTTGATTTGGTACGTTCATTTGTTGAACTTGCTCTTCCATGAGATCTGGTTGAGGGTCTGGATGGTTGGGGATGACTGGAGCATTCCATTGGATGAAGACTGGGTTGAGGAGCATCATGTCCTCGGGTGCAAAGAACGCTAGATTGAGGGGAGGGTTCTGTAAGACTTGTTGGTTTGGGTGATGTGGAATGTTCCACATTGGCTGTATGTTATTCACCAAGTCTTGGTTCATGTTGGGAGCTAATGGTTTGAGTATATTGTTTAACCACATTTGGTTCACACAATTGTTCATTGCTAAGTTCATGCCCTCCGGTATGAGTGTGGCAAGGAAGTGAGTGTTTTGTATCACTATTATCAATTCCTGTCCATTGATTTCCATATTTAAAGTTACTGCATGGCCTTGAAGTCCCAATCTATCCACGACTGGGAAAGATGATTTGGTGGTGTTGGTGGTTGGGAATAGATTGCCGGATTTTGTTGAGGATGGGGAGGGAAGTTGGGAAGCTTGTTCATATTTTGGTTGCGTGATAGGCGGAATATTTGGAGTAGTCGGTATCTTCTCCTGAGGGGTATGGAGGTTCTGGCCATTTTTTGAAGATGGGATAGTGTTTATAGGGGGTGGAGGAGTGGACGAAGTAGTAGTAGTTCTAATAATTGGCTCTATTTGTGATTGGGAGGCACATACTTGCGTTTTTCTTATAACAAAATCTCCCATGGAGATGTCATTTGCCACTTGGTCGTGGAAATCATCCAAATGTTTGTCATTTGATTGGGTAATGGTTAACGGGCATGCATGCATGGGGGTAATATGATCATTAGGAGATAGGTTAGAATTATTAGGGGTAATGATAGTCTTGTTATCAATCTTATTGGATGGGTTAAGGGTGGAGTCTATTTCCAAGTTATTAAGCATTTTTTTGTTATTTACTATGTTAGCCGGATGGGTGGGCATTCTTGTGCCATTTGTCACTTGACTTGCATTCAAAATATTAGAGTTATTATTGAATTTTTTTTTGTAGATCATTCAAAACCATGGGCTGGTTTTGTGGGTTTTTTATGCTACTTTTGTCTTCCTCCATTTGGTCCAAAGACGTGTAATTTTTGAAAGAACTTTGATCAAAGCTAGCTGATCAAATCGCATTTATTGATAGGGCTTTAGTGGGGTTGGTTAATAGTTGCTTGTTAATATAGTATAAGTGTTGAGTTTTGAGGTACTTACCTGATCTTGCATCGAACAAGCAGACATTCATACCTGGAAGGGGATTTGGTTCAGTTGTGGCAGTGTGGGCATTTGCCATTTTGGCTTTACCTTTTCATTGGAACTTGACTGTCATCCATTCTCCTTCTTCTGAATTTTGTTGGCTATTACCTTGCTTTTCTGCATGGATTTCCTTTGCATTGGTTTCTCTTGTTGTGGTTGGCCCTTGTGTGCAATATTGAGTCGTGTGTCCTAGTCTGCCACAAGATTTGCACAATATATCATTGCCCTCATTCCCGATTGGTTGTTTATGTTGTCCAATAAGTATGCGGTGTTGGACAGGCTGGTCAAGTGGAAGTTCAACACATAATCTGGCATAACGTCCCCTAAGTGTATCTGAGGTGCATGCATCCACTTTGAGGAGTTTGCCATTGAATTACCTATTTTCACAAGGACTATTCCAGCATAGAACTCTGTGGGTAATTGTGGTAGTCGGATCCAAATGGCAGTGAAGTTGTGTTGTGCTTTGTTTGCAACAAAGTTTGGAACCCATTTTTGAGTGGATAGAAAAAAACCATTAACGAACCAAGGTCCATTATGTAGGATTTTTGTCATGTTTTCCTCACTAGTTAGTTTGACTGTATAGTAGTCTTCTCCCAGATCAATTAGAGGAAAATTCTCGTTGAGTTTCCATAGGTCTTGTTATTTCTTTTTGAGGTAGTGGTGCATAAGTCTCTTCCCTATTAGTTTGATGATGATCGAATTTTTTCAAGGCATGTACATTCGATGAAGGTCATCTTGGCTGAGGTTTATTTGTCTTAATGAGCTAGTTAAAATATTTTGGCTTGGATCATCAGGTTGGATTTGGGCAATGTCCATATCCATATGATTTTCTAACGCTTGAGGTGGAGGATTTACTACTTTGGTAATGAATTCGTCTCTTAGGAGGGTTTCCTTATATGAAGTAGAGTTTTGTAGTTGGTGGCTAGATATATCCGGTGGCTTTGGTGAGATATTGGTGGTAGTAGATTGTGATTCTTATAGTGAGAGGTTGGATATTATCTTACTAGAAGTTTTGTGAGGTTTTATGTTTGATGAAATATCAAGTGAACAAGATCTTGAATCATTGGTTGGTCTTGATGGAACACTTTGAGCTGATATTGTTTAGTGAAGATCTGTATGAGAATCTTTCATTTACTTTTAATTGAATAGAAAAATTTGTGGTAAATTATTTTGATATTGAGCATAGAATTTCTTAATTTTTTAATACACTTTGATGATAACATGATGCTAGCCTAGTTTTCCATAGTAAATCTATTTTATCCTTTTCACAGCAAGTTCCACAACTTTAGCCTTCACAATAATGTCTTCAAGAAAATAAATTATAAGCATCTGTAATTTTACTTTAGTTCGAATAAAACGTTTTGAAATAATTTGAGGTGTATTATGCTAAATAAAATCTTGAAATGTGTGGCCCTCACTTTTAAATTTTAAATCATTAGAAATAGGCATGCCATTTAGATGAATTTTCATGGTCCTCGCAAACTTGAAAGTGCATAGTTGCTTTAGGCGCACTATTTTAAAAAATTACCTTCCTAAACTCGGGTGTGCATTTCATGTGACCCATATCCAAATCCTAAAACGTTGAATAAAATGTGTTTCGGATTGCGGGTGCATTTCATATGACGCGAACTGAAGACATATTTTAGACGACGTTCAATCTTCCCTAAAATTAATTAAAAGTGATAAATAATTTAACATCGCACTATAGGTGGAAACATGTTTTAAAATCAGATATTAGGCCAACTATGATAGTTTAAGCGACTGTGCTATAACCACGGATCCGAGGGTGCCTAACATCTTCCCTCGGGTTAAGAGAATACCTTACTCAAGAATTTCTGGTTCGCAGGCTTCATTCGAAAATTTGAAGATTTGCTCGATTTAGGAGTCAAGATAAACCGGTGACTTGGGATACCGAAACAAAACCTTTTCCAAGTAGCGACTCGAATAAATAAATAATCTCATTTCGAATAATGTCACTTAAAGTGGAAAAACTCTCATATGCATCTACCTTTCGAGGAAGATGTGTAAAAAGGAGGTGTGACAGCTCAGACGACTCTGCTGGGGATAACGAATCCAGAATTTCGGTTTAGGGTTCAAGAATTCAAGCATAGAATAGTTGTTATGATTGGCTTTACCTGTTATCTTATTTTCCTACATGTTTCATGCTAAAATGTGCTAAATGCATTACCGTTTTGATATTTGGTGAATTGTATATATAAATTGCTACGAAACCCTTCCTCTTTCTAAGTCTTCTACATCATGTAGAAAGGTGCACTTCGTGTGACTTCTCTTTTGTTTAGAGTCTTATCCCATTATTAGAACGAGGTTCAGATAAGTTGCTAAGCCGGCGAAGCTTCTGTATTCCCGGTACACTGCACTTCCTCGGCTCGAGTTGTCCGTTCGGGTAAGCCAGGTCTAGAACAATAAACCAAGGTTTTAAATCTAGTATAGTAAATCCTCATGTCGGATCCCTAGTAGGAACGTTTGTTTACATCACGTGCATTTGACTAAGGGGACTCAGTACAGGGGTTTGATCCATCTAGGATAGGTGTACCTAAATTGGAAAGACCATCCTGATGCATCCGACTTGTTACTTGTGTATTTATTTGCTTCGGATTTGCATATTAACCGGCTTGTAAATACTGTAAAAGAGTTGAAAAGAAAATAGCAATGTTAGGGTAAATAAGAGTAATCACCTGCTTTGAAAAACCAACACCAAAATTGTACTGAAAGTCTGCCATATTTTTTAGTAAAATGAAAGAAAAAGAAATTTTTTCAAAAATAGCTGGTTTGCCTAATCTTCCAGAACTACGCGGGTGTGATTCTCACCGGATGTGAGATACGTAGGCGAACCTAATCGGTTCCAGCCCCCATTTTTCAAAATTTTTTTAATCTACTTCTTTTAATAAGGGGGGGCGGGGCTTTCTTTATGACCCATATTTTTTAGAAAAACATTCAAATAATATTTTCATTTACTTCTTTAGGAAAGACTTTATTGAGCACCCGATTTTCAAAAATCAGAAAGAAAAGAAACATTCTGTTACTTACTTATTTAGGAGTGTTTTTCTTTGAGGCCCTAATTTTTAAATAATACAAAAAATATTTTCTTTTAGTTGTTTCTCAAAACAAAAAAATACACAATATTTTTGTTCTTCTTTAAAAAATTCAACGGAAAAATCAAGATTCAAAAATTTTCTTCTCTTTTATTTAGAAGTTTTTCTTTCAAAAATTCAAACAAATCAAAAATCCAAAAAGTATATATATATTTTTTCTTTCTTATTTAGAAGTTTTTCTTTCAAAATTTTAAAAAAAATAATCCAAAAAATCAAAAATATATTTATTCTTCATTCAAAAATTGAAAAGAAAATTCTTCTTTTTCTTTAGAAGTAATTCTTTCCTAACTTCATAATCAAAATCCATAAATGCAAAAATATTTTTTCTTTCTTCTTTAGAAGTTTGTCTTTCGAAATTCAAAGAATAATAAAAATTTCAAATTCAAAAAAAATAAATAAATAAAACTTTCTTCTTTAGAAGTCTTTCTTTGCAAAAATGCTGAAGAAAAATCAAAATCAAAAAATAGTCTCTTTCTTCTTTATAAGTCTTTCTTTTTGAAAAATTGAAAAAAAACAAAAACTCGAAATCTAGAAAAACATAAATTTAGTTTATTTTCTTTATTCCTAATCTTCCCGAACTACGCAAGATCTGATTCATGCGGTATCATGATACGTAGGCAATCCACATCAGGTTAGATCAACCATGGAAAAGGAAAATGAGAAAAATGAAAAAAATGAAAAAACAAGGAAAGAATAAAAATAAGAGAGAAGATTGATAATAATAAGGACTTGCTGAGTCCATTCTAATATGTCTTTTTTTGAAGAAGAAGAAAGTTTGAGGTGGTCGGTTTGTTGGAAGCAGACAGCACAAGATTCAAAAAAAAATGGTAACTAACATCGAAGGTGTTACAAGTGCTCAAGACGCTCAGGGTTAGAGTGTTCGACAAGAGTCTACTGTGGCTGAGGAAAATAGAATATTGAAACAGCAAATGGCAAAAATGTGTCAAGTATGGGTCAATGGCAAAGGAGAACCTTGTCATGAGTCACAATTTGCTGCACAGCAAGAGCAGTACCACTCTCCTGAGTACCACTTGTATTCATTTGATCTTCCTGCAAACATTGAGAAGCCTGCCCGAAAGATGGTACGGTAAGAAATGACTCAAAGAGTGAAAAGCTTAGAACAACAGTTGAAAAACATGCAAGGGTTGCCAGGTCAAAAGAGTGTTGCCTTCAAAGATCTAGTTACGTTCCCTGATGTCCACTTGCCTCCTGGTTTCAAGACTCCCAAATTTAAAAAGTATGATGGACATGGAGACCCCATTGGCCATCTAAAAAGGTATTGCAATCAGCTAAGAGGTGTGGGAATGAATGAAGAATTGCTGATACTTATTTTGGGGAACGCCTCACGGGAGTAGCATCCGAATTGTTTTTGGATCAAGACACTTCTCGTTGTTTCTTCTTGGATGACATGGCATATGCCTTTGTCAAACAGTTCCAATACAACATTGACATTGCCCCAGACCACAATTCCCTTTCAAACCTGAAGAAGAAACCAAGTGAAAGTTTCATGGAATATGTCATTAGATGGAGACAGCAAGTAGCTAGGGTTAAGCCACCCATGGATGACCATGAGCTAATCACTGTCTTCCTTCAAGCGCAAGAGCTAGATTACTTTCAAAACATGATGTCAATAATTGGCAAATCCTTTTCGGAAGCAATCCAAATGGGAGAAATGGTATAGAATGGTCTTAAGACATGCAAAATTTTAAGTCAAGCAGTTCTTAAAGCCACAACTCAGGCTATCCATGTTGAATCTAACAATATTAGTGACATAAATGAGAAGGATGAAGAAATCATGATGACAACAAGGCCGAAGGTATGAATAGCCTCATCAGGTTTTCCATGATTCCCTTGAGCATTACTATCCACCTCAGAATCCACTATACTCGTTGATCCACCTCAGTATGTTCTCCAGCCACCAAATCACCCAAGAAGGCGAGCACGAGTTTCACAAAATCTCCACCAGAGTCCACAAAAATTTCAAGTGCCTAATAACCCAAATCTAAGCTAGGGGTATAGAAGGGAACAAAAGTTGAAATATAATTTTTCACCAACAGAAGAGTCATATGCAAGCTTATTTGAGAAGTTAAAGCATTATGGAATTATTGCACCCACTCCTCCAAATTATGTGGATCCACGTGCAAGAAGCTTGGACCCTTATTAAAGGTGTGAATACCATTCGTGCCCTGGGGCACGATGTTAAAAGTTATCGGGATTTGAAAAGAGAAATAGAGAGGATGATCCAGGAAAACCTGATTGTGATTCAAGATAATGACATACAAAATATTACGCAAAATCATTTACCTACACAGGATGGCACAGACTTTGTGAGGATGATGCTTGTTGACATGGAGTATGAGATTCCTCTCTAGAAGTTGCCGAATGAAATTGGAGAAGGTCATGGTGATTTATGATGAGCAAATTTGTGGCTAAACGCCAAGCTTAGCAATTGAAAAGTCATTCCCTCCTCAATCAGGAAGGAATCTTGGTAGTTTGTTTTGATGTTTTTTTGATTTATCTAGGTTATTTCAGGGTTGTGATCTAGATTTTATTTGTTTTTTTGAGTCAAACCCTTCTATCTTTCTATTCTGTTTGTATGAGTTATGTCTGTCTATTTTGTTGCTATTTTTATTATCCAGGTTATTTTAGGTTTGTAATTTGGATCTTAGGCTGCTTGTTTAGTCGTCAAAACCTTCCATCCTTATTCAATAAAATTCAGTTTGTCATTTTGTGTCATTCTGTTCTTAATTCTTTGTTTGCTACTTCTAAAAACATGACCTGCATGCGGGAATTTTGGCCAGATTTTAGAAACTGATTTAATCTGGAATTGGATAAATGGAAAAAAAAAAAAAAGAGAAGAACTTTTGAGGATGAATAAAGAATTGAAATACTTGGGAATTAAAGTCAAGTAAAATTCACCTTCAATTCATTGTGAAGATCGGGCTTGAGGATATTTAATTAATATAAGTTTGTTGGAAAGTTTGACATTAAGGGATGGAAAGTGTCTTTCGACCACGACACACCAAGAAATTAAACATGTTCACCAATGTTGTGATCGTGAAAAGATAACATGATAGGCATTCTCAAGGCCGGGAGGCCCTTTTTGTGCTATCCAAGCACTTCATACCATTTGTCACCCTTTGGAGCCTGTATTATTTTCTTTGACCACCCTCATTTGGAATCAAGTTTAGAGTCAAGAGTAAAAAAAGGACATAAAAAAGAAAAAAAAGTCAATGTCCGAAGAGAGAAAACTGGGGCAATTCTTAGAAAGTTCAAGTGAAAAAAAAAAGAAGAAAAGAATTGTCAAAGGTCCATGCCCTCAAAAATAGAAGCTGGGGCAAACAAAAAAATAGAAGGAAAAAACAAAAAAAAGAGAAAAATGAAAAGAGAAATAGAAAGAAAGATGAAAAATAGTTTATGTCAGATGTTTGAACTACGTTTGACATGATTCCTTAAAAAAGGATACATAGTCAGCCTCACGGTTCGGTCCAACTAAATAAGAATTCAAGAAAAATAAAACCCCAATGGTTGAAACTGAGGCGAAGGTTTCATTTCACTTTTGAAAGAGTCGATTCCAAGAATTGTATGTCCCCAGCCCTTCATTTTAAGTCCACTTTGAGCCTTCATGCCGACCCTTATGTTCAATCCTATCCAAAAACCTTATAAATAAATACCTCCTTATATGCCTTCAAGAAGGCCAAGAAAAGCAGGGAATGAGCAATGGTTGTCACGCGACATAGAACCCCGTCAAGTTGCTCGCAAAAAAAAAGGGAAATAAAAGAAAAAGCAAAACAAAAATAAAAACAGAAAAAAAAGAAAAATGAGAGAGTCTTATTAGTGAAAACCCTCACGGGCACTGTAAGACAACAGTAAGAAGAGATGAATAAATGAGAGAGACTTTCTAGTGAAAACCCCCCGGGCACCACTAGTCGAAGGTGAGGCATGAAGCTGATGCAAAGGACTATCATGAACAAGCCCGACTTCAAAGTTCATAAGAAAGGTAAAAGGGAAGAATGGATTAGTTTGATAGATCATGCCGTTGAATCCAAAATGCTTGTCATGACCATTAAGGCTAGTTATTGAAAAAATAAAATAAAAAAATAAAATGAAAACTCTTCCTTCCGTCCTTCCGACAGGGGGAATTTCTTATTCATATTTGTTTCTTTGAATCATTGTGTCCTTCAGTTTGAGTCCATCCTTGTCAAAACAAGCAAGAAAAGATTTTAAAAATCTTCTACTAGAATTTCAGTTGCACAAAGTAAATTTGGCCAGGGCACTCAGTTGTTACTGTCAACATGCCTTGAAGATTTTTGCAAAGGCTGTATCAAAAAGACTCTTGTCACCTTGTTTGGTGCAAGCAAAGATAACTTGTGATTCTCTCTTACACACAAATTGATCAAAAAACAAACAGTCATTGAAGATATCTAAAAAGATCACATGAGCCAAGATCTCCAATCGGGACAAAGCTGGTTGAGCCACAAATACAAATGGTACTGGGTGTGAAACAATTAGGGTTGAAGCAGAGCAAAGGTATCTTGAAACTGACTGAAGCCGATAGAAGCAGAAGCCAAGTTGCCTGAGACCCAAGGCTACAAACCGACCATCATTTCCAAAACTGACAAGTTTTTCTTTGTGTAAAACAGGAACAAAGGAGTGCAAGGAAAGTGGATAAAAAAAAGAAAAAAAGAGACAAAAAGCAAACAAAAAAACAAACAAAAAGAAGAAAAAGAAAGGATGAGAAGAGACGACAAAGGAAAGTTTCTCGAATCTCTGCGTTTATTCGTCTTGCTATTGTTGTCATTGATCCTCACATTTTTCCTCCTAGGATAATGTACTGGTCTGATGGATTTTCCTCCCAATCAAACTCTTAGTCTTATGAATTTTTCTCCTAAGATATCAAAAAAAAAAAGACCTAGTATGATCAACTTTCTCCTAGGATCAAAGTCTTAGTCTGATGAATCTTTCTCCTAAAATACCAAAAAAAGTAACCTAGTCTGATCAACTTTCTCCTATGATCAAAATCTTAGTCTGATGAATCTTTCTCCTAAGATAGAAAACCTAGTCTGATTAATTTTCTCCTAGTATAGAAAATGTGGCCTGATGAATTTTTCTCCTAAAATAACAAAAAAAAAGACCTAATTTGATGAACTTTCTCCTAGGATCAAAATCTTAGTTTGATGAATCTTTCTCCTAAGATAGAAAATCTAGTCTGATAAATTTTCTCCTAGGATCAAAATCTTAGTTTGATGAATCTTTCTCCTGAGATACAAGACCTTGTCTGATAAACTTTCTACTAGGATAAAAAACTTAGTCTGATGAATCTTTCTCCTAATATATAAAAAAATGACCTAGTCTGATTAACTTTCTCCTAGGACAAAATCTTAGTCTGATGAATCTTTTTGCTAAGATAGAAACCTAGTCTGACGAATTCTCTCCTAGGATAAATCAAAAAATCATGGTAGCATAGAGCCTTTTTCCTTTTATCCCGGCATAACCCGTGGACCTGCCCGGCATAACTCGAGGAGCTTTTTCTTTTTTTCCCTAGCATAATAAAGGAGCCCATTTTTCTCTTATGTCGGCATAACCCGAGGATCCTTTTCCTTCTTCTCCCTAGCATAACCTGAGGATCATTTTTCCTTTTCTCCCCAGTGTAACCTGGGGATCATTTTCTTTTATCTTGGCATAACTCGTGGATCTCCTTGGCATAACCCAAGGAGCCTTTTTCCTTTTCTCCCGGCATAAACCGTGGACCTCCCTGGCATAATCCAAGAAGACTTTTCCTTTTCTCCCGGCAAAACCCGTGGACCTCCCAGGCATAACCCGTGGAACTCCCTGGCATAACCCATGGACCTTTTTTCTTGTTCTCCTGGCATAACCCGTGGTCCTCCTCGGCTTAACCCGTGGACCTTTTTTATTTTCTTTCATCATAACCCGATGACCTCCTCGGCACAACCCGAGGACCTTTTTTGTTTTCTGGCATAACCTACCAATCCTCCCAATTTAGGGCTTCACTCCCTATCCCCAAGGATACAGAATCCTGGTTTTTAAATTTATATTGCAAATAACTCGCCAAATTGTCCTAGTAAAAACTGGGGCAGAAAATTTTTGTTCGTTTGTTTGTTTTGGTGTCTGAACAGGTTTTACCTCAAGGTACAAGATTCAAGATGACCCAAAAGATGAGTCTCAATTCGAAATAAAGAAAAGAAGAAAATAACAAAAAGAATTTGAATTCAAAGTGCTGAAATAAACAAAGATGCAGACTGCTCAAAATTTGATTGAAGTCACAAGCTTCGCATGTCCTGCTTTGATCCAATGCTGAAGAAATAACCAACATCTACAGCCTGCGAGCATCAAGATTTAGATCGGGGTCCACACCAAAACCAGTCAAGAGTCAACATCAAGCTTCAAGATATTTATAGATAGAAATCTCGTAACTCGTAGCTGATAGGCTTAGTTAGTCTTTTTTATTTTTTATTTTGATGTAATAATGCGATCGCAGACTGAAACCTCGACGACACCTTGCTCGGCTCTCAACCTGGTACTCCATCACTTCATTCACTTTTGAACTATACGTGGCCTGATTCCTTTATAGCCAAGGATAGGTAGGCATCTTAGATACCTTTGTTTTAGATTTTAGTCTCTCCAAACAAGGGTCAGGTCAAAAACCTGTCTAGTCATTCTTTGTCCGAAAACTCTTCGTGGTTCCAGTCAAAGAGGGGCAGTTGTAGACATATGATTTTTGACCCTCCCCAAGATCATTTATATTTTAGCATGTTTTTTTTTGTCAATCCACTATGTTGAAACACGTTCTCAATACATACTAAACGTGTGTTCATATTTGTAGGTTTTGATAAATGACAAACGACGCGCAATTGACATATGACGAGGTCCAAGCACAAGCGCGCAATTGACACATAACAAGGTTCAAGCACAAGAGGAACAAAGATCATGATCAAGCAAAGAAATAAAGTTATACATGAGTCGTTCTTTAATTGTGATCTTGATCCGACAATTGACTCAAGACTTGGCTTCTCTCGCAAAATCATTTTTATCAAATCATGCATATTTAATTTAAAGCAAAATGATTTTCAAACATTTTATTTTAGCCAAAATGATTTTTAAACATGCCTCTCAAATCTGGACAAAGATAATCGATTATGTACTTTATGATAATCGATTATGTTAAGACAATGTACACCAGATTTACAAAGCTGAACAATAATCGATTATGTACTTTCTGATAATCGATTATATTAAGGCAGTGTACATTAGATTTTTCAAAGCTACAAGATAATCGATTATGTACCTTATGACAATCGATTATGTTGAGGCAGTGTCCATCAGATTTTTCAAAGCTATAAAATAATCGATTATGCACATTATGATAATCGATTATGTTGAGGCAGTGTCTATCAAATTTTACAAGACTGTAAAATAATCGATTATGTACTTTGTGATAATCGATTATGTTAAGACAGTGTAGTCCGAAGTTTTCAAAATATAAAAGATAATCGATTATCCTTATAGCATAATCGATTATGCAAATGACTGTTGCCAAAGTATTTTTAAACTCTGAAAGATAATCGATTATACACAATCTGATAATCGATTATGCTAAGTAAAATCTGAATATGATTTTTTGAACGTCGTCAGGTAATCGATTATACGATTTGGATAATAGATTATTCTGCTTAGAATCTGGGAATGATTTTTGAACGAATGAAAAATAATCGATTATGCAAATCAGATAATCGATTACCTTAGCACAAAATCAGCAATTCTTGATTGGCAATTAGGCAACGGTTGTGGGGGTTTTGAACACTATAAATGCAACTCAAAATCAGTCTTCTAACTACAACAACTTATCATATTCTTGCTAAAGCTTGCATACTCTCATATACATCATTTTATATTCATTTCATAAGTTTTTGAGAGCCAAACTCTTGAGGAAAGTTGTTGTGTTCTTGAGCGTATTTATTTTACTCATATCTACTCTTAAAGAGAGTCTTGTCTTGAGTGCTAAGTGTTTGTATACACTTGAAGGGAAGTGTTAATCCCTTGTAGTTGTAAGAAGGAACGTTTTCATTCCTTCGGTTGAAGTCTTGAAGTGTGGTATCTTCGAGCAAAGGTTGTTGAGGCTTGTGTGACTCAAGTTCTCAGTTTGTAACGGTTTGTTAAGCACCCGTAAGCTTAACGAAGTTAGTGGAATCTCGAGAGAGTCTCTCGGGGACTAGACTAGCCACAGGTTGTGGTGAACCAGGATTATTTCGGTGCGTTCGTTCCTTATTATTTACTTACCGCACTTATTTCAATCCTGCAATTTTTAATTCCGCAAGTTTATATTGTTTTTTATTATAACGCTATTCACCCCCCCCCCTCTAGAGTTAAGCGTATATTCTAACAATTGGTATCAGAGCCCAACTCTCTGAAAGACTTAACCGTTTGAGAGAAACAATCCATGGCTTCTACTCGTGACTTTAATGCAGGAATAGGTGAAGGACAATGCTCCACTAGACCACCACTGTTCGACGGCACAAACTATACGTACTGGAAGGAAAGGATGAGAATATTCATCCAATCGAATAATTTTCATCTATGGAAGGTTATAATAAAGGGAGAACAAATTCCAACCAAAAAGGTTGAAAATGAATGGGTTCCAAAATCCGAAGATGAATACGATGCGGATGATATCCGAAAAGTGCAGAACAATGCTAGAGCCATCAACTTATTGAATTGTGCCGTAAATGCTGATGATTACAGAAAAATATCATGTTGCACAACGGCTAAGCAAATGTGGGATAAGCTGGAAATCACGTACAAAGGTACGGACCAGGTAAGAGAAGCTAAAATTGATTTTCTAACCCATGCATATGAACTGTTTCACATGAAGGAAAGCGAGAGGATCGATGACATGTTCGAATGATTTTCAAAAATCGTCAATGACCTACATGCTCTTAAGAAGACCTTCACGGATAAGGAACTTGTCCAAAAAATTCTCCGAAGTCTCACTCCGGAATGGCGTTCCAAGGCCGACGCGATTCAAGAGTCTATCGGCATTTCAAATGTCACCATCGACGGACTAAGAGGTAATCTTAAAACCTATGAATCTACTATACTTAACCCTCCTTTTAATGATCAAAGGAAACAAAGAATTGCCCTCAAGGCAAGCACGTCTCAACCTCAAAATGATGAGGACTCAAACAACGGAGATAACGAGTTCGGACTTGTTATTAAGAGGTTTCAAAAGTTCATGCGAAAAGAGAATGAACGAAAAGGCAAACAACAAGGAGATCAAGTTAAGTGCTATGGATGCGGAGAAATCGGGCACATTAAATCAAATTTCCCAAATGTCAAAGAGGAAGAAGAAGACGAAACCGCAAATCTTTGTCTCATGGCGCACAAAGACAATCAAGAAGAGGTACGTCAAATTTCTTCTAAAAATTTCTTTTCTCTTGAGGAAATGCAAAATGCTTTTGATGAATTGTATAGTGAATTCATTAGAGATTCCGAAACTGTTAGAGACGTAAAGAAAAATTCTTCTTTGAAAGAAAAAGATTTTGATAAACAACTCTCTTTGAAAGAAAAAGATTTGGAAAAATTGATTTTGGAAAATGAGAAGTTGAAAGAAGAAAACAAATTTTTCGGCAAGAGAAGCGCCGACAAACCCGAGAGTTCTAGTAAAAATTGTATTTCTTGCATGCATCTAAAAGATGAAGTAGAAAGACTTAAGGGCACCCTAGGTAAGTTCAATTCTTCTCATAAAAATTTGAATGATGTTCTTGTCAATTTGAAATCGACCAAACATGGCATAGGTTTCAAAAACGAGCCTAAAGAAAAAGTTGAAGCCTTCCCCCAACAACCTAAGGCTCAACCTAGGATAAATAAAGTAAACGTTCAACCTAGGTATAACAATCCTAGAATCAACATGCATGCTAGACCAAACACTAGAAGAAACGTTGAACAATTTAGAACACCTAGAAATGGCTTTCAACAATCGCAACCTAGACACACTCGACCTAGAAATAATTATTCTAGAAACGCTGCATATCCTAGAACAAACAGTAGGAGAAATGATTTTCAAGAATTGCGCAATAGCCATATTGTCCAAAATAGAGCAAACGATTTTCGTACCTCCAACTGCTACCAACCTAGAAGAATGCATAATCCTAATGTTATTTGTCATTATTGTAGTCGAATAGGACATATTGCTCCTGCTTGTTTTACTAGACACAGACACTTAACTGCATGTCAAGCACAACAGCTTTTTACACCTAACTCTCAAGGACCCAAAACAGCTTGGGTACCAAAAACTCATTAATTTGTCTTGTAGGTATGTTTGAAGGGATCAAGTGTACTTTGGTACATTGATAGTGGATGCTCCAAACACATGACCGGAGACGCATCCAAGTTCCTTCAACTAGAACACAAGGAAGGAGGAAACGTTATTTTTGGAGATAACAACAAGGGAAAAATTATCGGCATTGGCTCGGTCGGTAAGAATGAATCTTCTTCCGTTAAGCATATATTGCTAGTTAAAGGTCTAAAACATAATCTCTTGAGCATAAGTCAATTATGTGACAAGGGAAATCTTGTTTTGTTTGATTCGGAAGAATGCTTAGTTTTTCGTCGTAGTGATTTTAAAATTATTCTTCGTGGTTTTAGAATTGATAACATCTATATGGTTGATCTTGAAAACTCTTCATCAGAGTATGTGAATTGTCTTATGAGTAAAGAAGATGATATGTGGTTATGGCATCGTAGAGTAGCTCATATCAACATGCATCTTTTAAACAAATTGGTTTCACAAAATTTAGTTATCGGTCTTCCAAATTTGAAATTTGAAAATGACACTATTTGTGATTCTTGTCAAAAAGGGAAGCAAACAAAAGCATCTTTTAAATCTAAGAATATTGTTTCAACTACAAGACCTTTGCAACTTCTTCACATGGATCTCTTTGGACCATCTCGCATTGAAAGTCTTGGTAGAAATCGTTATGCTTTTGTTATTGTTGATGACTATTCTAGATTTACATGGACACTATTTCTTGCTCACAAAAGTGAGGCTTTTCAAAATTTTTAATGTTTTCTTAAACGTGTTCAAAATGAAAAGAACACAACCGTCACTTCCATAAGAAGTGATCATGGGGGAGAGTTCGATCACAATCTCTTCGCGGACTTTTGTGACGAACTCGGTATTGAGCACACCTTCTATGCTCCACGTACACCACAACCAAATGGAGTGGTGGAACGGAAAAATAGGTGTCTCGAAGAGATGGCTAGAACCATGCTCGATGAGGCTAAGATTCCCAAACAATTTTGGGCGGATGCCGTGAGTACCGCATGCTACGTTTTAAACAGAGTAGTCATAAGGCCAATACTCATGAAAACTCCCTATGAACTCTATAAGGGAAGGAAACCTAATCTCTCCCATCTTAGAGTATTCGGTAGTAAATGCTTTATTCATAACAACGGAAAAGATAATTTGGGAAAATTTGATGCCAAATCGGATGAAGGAATTTTTCTTGGTTATTCATCACGTAGCAAAGCATATAGAGTATTCAATAATAGAACCGAAACTGTTGAGGAATCCCCTCATATTGTGTTTTCCGAAAATAATGCTCACTTGGCGAGAAAGAATTCTGGTTTTGATCTTGCGGGTATTTTAAACAATAAGTCCTCAAGACAAAGCATAAGGGGAAAATCCAAAGGAAATTCAAGATGAAATCTTGGAACAATCATCGGAGGAAGCGCCACCACTGGAGAAAGAAACGAAACTGCCCAACGTGTGGAGGACAATCAAAGACCATCCTCTCGACAAGGTAATTGGCGACATTGAACAAAAGGTAAATACTCGAAACAATCTTAAGAACACCTTAGGACATACTGCTTTCGTTTCTCAAATTGAACCTCAACCATTTCCGAAGCATTTGGGGATGAGCATTGGACCTTGGCAATGCAAGAGGAGCTTAACCAATTCAAACGAAATGACGTTTGGGAATTGGTTCCAAGACCCGACAATCATACCATAATTGGTACGAAATGGGTTTTTCGAAATAAATTAGATGAAAATGGTGTAATCACTAGAAACAAAGCTAGGCTTGTAGCAAAAGGTTACAATCAAGAAGAAGGAATTGACTATGAAGAAACGTATGCACCCGTAGCAAGGTTAGAAGCTATTCGTTTATTACTTGCTTTTGCCTCTTCTATGAATTTCAATTTATATCAAATGGATGTAAAGAGTGCTTTTCTAAATGGTATTATTCAAGAAGAAGTTTATGTTGAACAATCCCCGGGCTTTGAAGATTTTAAATCTCCCGGTCATGTTTTCAAACTTAAGAAAGCCCTTTATGGTCTTAAACAAGCTCCCCGAGCTTGGTATGAACGATTGAGCAAATTTCTTTTGGACAATGAGTTCATTAGGGGGAAAGTTGACACCACACTATTTATTAAGCATAAAAACAATAATATTTTATTAGTTCAAATCTATGTGGATGATATTATTTTTGGTGCTACTAACAATGCTTTGTGCAAGGAATTTTTTGATTTAATGACAAGCGAATTTGAGATGTCTATGATGGGTGAGCTAACTTTCTTCTTGGGGTTGCAAGTGAAACAAATGAAAGAAGGAACTTTCATTTGTCAATCTAAATATTTCAAAGAGCTGCTAAAACGATTTGAAATGAGCAACGCCAAAGCAATGGCCACTCCAATGAGCACATCCGATCATCTTGACAAAGATGAGAAAGGTAAGGAAGTCGACACCAAGAAGTATCGAGGTATGATCGGATCCCTTCTTTATCTTACTGCTAGTAGACCGGACATAATGTTTAGCGTATGTTTATGCGCTCGATATCAATCATGTCTGAAGGAGTCGCACCTAACTGCGGTTAAGCGGATAATGAAGTATCTTGTTGGTACTATAAATGTGGGACTATGGTATCCCAAAGGTTCTTCATGCCAACTTGTTGGCTATTCCGACTCCGATTTTGCGGGTTGCAAATTGGACCGCAAGAGCACTAGTGGCACTTGCCATTTGCTCGGTAGCTCTCTTGTCTCTTGGTTTAGTAAGAAACAGGTAAGTGTTGCGTTGTCCACAACCGAGGCTGAATATGTAGCCGCGGGGAGTTGTTGTGCTCAAATCCTTTGGATGAAACAACAACTCTCGGACTATGGACTAAGTATCGATCATATCCCTCTTAGATGTGATAATACTAGCGCCATAAGCTTGACAAAGAACCCCGTTCTTCATTCAAGAACAAAACACATTGAAATTAGGCACCACTTTATAAGAGATCACGTTCTCAAAGGTGATGTCGAAATTGAGTTTGTTGAAACCAAATCTCAATTGGCCGACATTTTCACAAAGCCTTTAGAGAAAGAGTCCTTTTTCCGAATTCGTAGTGAACTCGGGATTCTTGACTCCACGTTGATCTAAGTCATGCATTGCATTTTTTTTCTTTCCATTACTAACTTGAGCGTCGGAGGCGCCTAATTCTATTTTGCAGGTATCGCCCCAAAGACAGGGGGAATTATAAAGCACTGGTGCAGAATAATCGATCTCTTTTAAGAGTAATCGATTTCTCTTAAGTACATAATCGATTATCAAGTATCAATAATCGATTATGTTGACATTATATTGTCCCTTTTATAATTTCAATATCGGTTAATCATTAAACTAGTTATTTACTTATTTTTTTGCTAATGTCAAAAGGGGGAAGAATAAGGGCTATGCACTTAATATTTATTGGCATAAATTGAGGGGGAATTCATATGTTGAGGGGGAACTAATTGCATATCTATATACTTGTCTTGGATCGTCATTATGAATTCTCTAATATGCATATCCCGATATTGGTTTGCCATTATCAAAAAGGGGGAAATTGTTGAAACACGTTCTCAATACATACTAAACGTGTGTTCATATTTGTAGGTTTTGATAAATGACAAACGACGCGCAATTGACATATGACGAGGTCCAAGCACAAGCGCGCAATTGACACATAACGAGGTTCAAGCACAAAACGAACAAAGATCATGATCAAGCAAAGAAATAAAGTTATACATGAGTCGTTCTTTAATTGTGATCTTGATCCGACAATTGACTCAAGACTTGGCTTCTCTCGTAAAATCATTTTTATCAAATCATGCATATTTAATTTAAAGAAAAATGATTTTCAAACATTTTATTTTAGCCAAAATAATTTTTAAACATGCCTCTCAAATATGGACAAAGATAATCGATTATGTACTTTTTGATAATCGATTATGTTAAGACAATGTACACCAGATTTACAAAGCTGAACAATAATCGATTATGTACTTTATGATAATTGATTATGTTAAGGCAGTGTACATTAGATTTTTCAAAGCTACAAGATAATGGATTATGTGCCTTATGATAATCGATTATGTTGAGGCAGTGTCCATCATATGTTTCAAAGCTACAAGATAATCGATTATGTACCTTATGATAATCGATTATGTTGAGGCAGTGTCCATCAGATTTTTCAAAGCTATAAAATAATCGATTATGCACATTATGATAATCGATTATGTTGAGGCAGTGTCTATCAAATTTTACAAGACTGTAAAATAATCGATTATGTACTTTATGATAATCGATTATGTTAAGACAGTGTAGTCCAAAGTTTTCAAAATATAAAAGAAAAACGATTATCCTTATAGCATAATCGATTATGCAAATGACCGCTGCCAAAGTATTTTTAAACTCTGAAAGATAATCAATTATACACAATCTGATAATCGATTATGCTAAGTAAAATTTGAATATGATTTTTGGACGTTGTCAGGTAATCGATTATACGATTTGGATAATCGATTATTCTGCTTAAAATCTGGGAATGATTTTTGAACGATTGGAAAATAATCGATTATGCAAATCATATAATCGATTATCTTAGCACAAAATTAGCAATTCTTGATTGGCAATTAGGCAACGGTTGTGGGGGTTTTAAACACTATAAATACAACTCAAAATCAGTCTTCTAAGTACAACAACTGATCATATTCTTGCTAAAGCTTGCATACTCTCATATACATCATTTTATATTCATTTGATAAGTTTTTGAGAGCCAAACTCTTGAGGAAAGTTGTTGTGTTCTTGAGCGTATTTATTTAACTCATATCTACTCTTAAAGAGAGTCTTGTCTTGAGTGCTAAGTGTTTGTATACACTTGAAGGGAAGTGTTAATCCCTTGTGGTTGTAAGAAGGAACGTTTTCATTACTTCGGTTGAAGTCTTGAAGTGTGGTATCTTCGAGCAAAGGTTGTTGAGGCTTGTGTGACTCAAGTTCTCAGTTTGTAGCGGTTCGTTAAGCACCCATAAGCTTAACGAAGTTAGTGGAATCTCGAGAGAGTCTCTCGGGGACTGGACTAGCCACAGGTTGTGGTGAACCAGGATAATTTCGGTGCGTTCGTTCCTTATTATTTACTTACCGCACTTATTTCAATCCTGCAATTTTTAATTCCGCAAGTTTATATTGTTTTTTATTATAACGCTATTCACCCCCCGCCCCTCTAGCGTTAAGCGTATATTCTAACACACTAGGCAAGCGCCTAGGGCTAGTTTTCATTAATATTATGAAATTGAAAATTGCAACAAATAGAAAAAATAAAATAAGGGGGGGACTAGCACCGGTATTGTTACCCATATAACAATAACCGGCGTAAACCTTACCTTATTAATCTTATTAAGCCCAATAAAAGCCTCATGAACTAACAACCATGTAAAAAGAAAGAAGTAGCAAGAATTAAGAAAAGTATGATCATCACAAAGTTTATAACATGCTCTGTGATGATATTACATAGAATAATACTAATGAGATGGAAAAATAAAAAGTTGAAGAAGCCATCTTGGTTCTCTCTTTTCTCCAATTTTGTGAAAAATTCAATTTGTAGATTAATGTATTCGTCCACAATTTTTCTCAATATGACTTCAAAATTCATGCTTTGTTCCTCGATCGGTTGGACTTTGTAACAATTGTTTGAGTGACCTGTTTTTGTTTTGCATTTCTCATTGGAGGTCTCCTTATGTTTGCGTCTTCAAACATCCTGTCGTCCCAACTTCTATCCCTTTCATGAGACTTCTTACTTGTTTTACTATGTATTGGTAACTAATCACCTTTCTTGACGCGTCTGCCCTGCATTGCGCTAAGATATCCTCTTCCTCCCTTTCTTCATATATATGTCTTCCTGCCCTCGCATCCAGTAGTTTTCTGTCCTGTGGAGTGATTTCTTGAACTGTTGATACGAAGTGGTGCTGCCCCGTCTGTGAAAATTGTACTGTTTTGTTATCAGCGGAAGGAAAATTAGTTGGTGTTGTTGCATTCCTTTACTGACGATGTGTTGTATGGAAAGGTTTCCTCATTGCATCCAACATTTTCCTCTCCTCCAAAGTAGTTATTGATTTTATTGGTACAATCTGATTCTGGGAAGATATTGGCAGTGCTGTTGCGTTGGGATGAGCAGCTGATGTTGCCTGATTTTGTAGTATTTCGTGGAACAAATACTGGTGCATTATGGTTCAAGTTGTTGTTTGTGTTTGCTGCAGGTTGCAGATTTGCAGGACAATTGATTGTCGCTGATTTCCTTTGAAATTTTGGCTTGCATTGAGCATCAATGTCCTCTCCTGCACTGTCATCGTCAAACTCTTGGTCGTTTTCCGAAGATGAATAACTAGCAAGTCCTTCTCCCCAGCCCTCCTCATCGTCAACAACTCGTTGGTCTTTCCATAGTTTTGATTTAATGACCATGTCCCGCATCTTAACTTGAATTACTGGCTTGTTATTTCCAGTGGAGGTAGATGGTTCTCCATAATCTTTGATAATTGTCTCCACATGTGTACTGGAGGAAGGTATGGTTGGAGAAAAATGATCATTGGCCATCTGCATATTCTCTCCAGTCAAGATTTCATCCTCATTATTGACATTGGTAAGTGGAGCAAATTAGTTTGAAATCGTATGTAGAGTTGGACTCTTATCTACGATGTTCATTTTGTTTTTGGTTTTTGAAGTTGCTTTTCTGTTGGATATCGATGACTAGTTATTTACAGACTGTTGAGCAGCTTCACTTGTTTGTTGTGTAACAGCAGTAGGATCTAAATCAAAACCACGATGAAGAAAGACTTCATTAGAAACTGTAGTTGTTGTATCTATCAAAGAGGTCACACTGCCTTGTTGAACCATATCAGGCTGATTAGAGGTATCTTGTCGAAATGTGTTCTGCACAACCTCATCATCTGTAAGACTTTCTGATATTTGCATATTTGTCTTAAGAATTGGATCTACACTAGCTGGTACATTTTCCTCCCCTGCTATGAGCTGTTGCACATTGCAGCTATGATGTTGTCCTTTGTGAGTTTCAGCTTTTTTGGTATGCTCAGAAGTAACCAAAGCTGATGCTTTATTCAGTTCACTACAATGTTGTTGTCCAGGTTTTTTTGAAGCATCCAGTAAATTTCTTACTGTCGACTTCTCCCCTGGTTGAACTGATAAAACAGTAGGATCTGTAGAAGATCTGAAATTATCCGAAACCTCCAAATTAGTACCATTTGCTTGACCAAACAGTATAGTGTTATTATTGTTAGTATTCTGCAATATCTGCTGCCGCTCAATCAGCATCGCTTCATGTCTTTTTGTATTATCAGATTCCGGTACAGTAGATGGATCACTAGGTTGCAAATTTGATACCATCTTTTCAGTTACAACATTAAAAGGCAAATTCAATGGAACAGTAGATTACATTTTACAAAACTGGCAGAATCACCCTTTGGCCTTGGAAGAGCATCTGCAGGTGTAACATTTGAAGCAGAAAAAGTTATTTGAGCTGCATCAATAATCACATTAGGTCGAACCCCTTCAATTCGTCGTCCCGCAAGATTAGCATTCAAGTACTCCCTGGCCTCACCTCCTAGCTGCTGCACATTGCAACTGTGATGCTGTCCTTTGTGAATATCATCTGTTTTGGTATGCTCAGAAGTAACCAATGTTGATGCTGTATTCAGATTTAGTGCCTCACCCTCAAAAACAACCACCTGCCCAGCCTGTGCACTAGTACTAATAAGATCTGCAATAGTCTGCATTGCCCCAGTTGTAGCCACGTATGTTCGTGCATAGATAGTAGAAGCAGGTACATCTCTAGAAGGCTTAGGAGGTCTTTTATCCAACTTCTATACCTCCTCCATAGACTCAACTGGAAGTGCTGCATGTGGTGCATCTGATACACCAGCAACCACATCACTCCTAGCCATTACATGTTGATCTGCATCACCCCTATCATTCACAGTAGGCTGTGTAGTCTTCAAATCAGCAGTCTTTTTCGTAACATAATTTACAATACAGGTTGTGCTGCTGAATCAATTCGATCAACAACATCCTTCAATCATGCATTATTTTCCACAGTCACTCCTTCTGCAATTTGTAAAGTCTGTTGTGAGACTTTTTTTAATTCAACTCCTGAATTACCATCTTTTTCTTGTAAATCCTTAGCTCCTTGTCCAGTTCTTTTAGCATCTAGATAGTCCCTTGCATCCCCTTGTAATTTGTCAACATCATCCACCTCGTTACTAGGCAGATCACTATCCAAATTTTCCTCTGCCACCACCTCTGCTCCAGCTTTTTCTTTTTTAATTCTACACGCCTTCTCATCGTAACCCTGATGCTTGCAATAAGCACAATACTCAGGCAAGTTGTCGTACACTATTTCTTGACGGAACTCGGCAGATTTACCTGAAACTCTATCTAAAATCTACAGCTTGACCTTTTTAGGACGTTTATCCAAAAGATAAACTATAACATTAACTCTTGCCGCGCTAGGTCTCGTTCTATCCTTCGTCGCCTTGTGCACAGCAAGAGGTTTTCCCACAGCTGAGGATATAGACATTAATGACCTCATAGCAAAGAAATTTGGTGGCAAACCTGGAAGGGAAATCCACACGACTGCCATGACGTCTCCTCCTTCGGATTGAATTCCAAAGACCGTGGGAATGTTCTGAAGAAGTATTCGCCGCCTTTGCATTTAAGATATCCAGTAGACTTTGAAAGGAAATGATCATAATCATTGAATAGATCAACCCTGATTAACAGGTGACGAAACTCCAACTGCCCAATGTTACATTGACCTTGAACATCAAATTTCGACGAAAATATTCTTCGCACTTCCGATAGATCAGGTCTGCCATAAGAAAATTTTATAACAACTGCATGATGTAATCCTTCTTCCCTAATGAAGTTGTTAACCTCTTCCTTTGTGAATTGTATTACAGGTTCACCATGCTCGACGATAACTGGACACAGCTCTATTTTTGATGAAGCAGACTGCTTTGCTTGTAATGTTGTAGCATACGATTGCTTTGTGTTTTCTATTAGATCAGTTTTTAGAACTTTATGAATTACCTCTCCCACAGCCAAAGGCTGGGGAGAGATCAACGCAGTCATGGCTGCCAAGCTCACAAATGGACGCCAAAATCCTAGAGATAGAAAGAAATCTCAGCCATTGTTCGTTAAAACAGAGAAGAACAAACATTATTGAAGAATCTGCAAAAACTCTTTGAGCTATAGTATTTTGCAAATCCTGTTGAGTGAGTTTGCATTGTCTACGTAGTCAAAAAGCAATCAAGGGATAGGCACTAGCAGATCACCTTGCTGTAAATCTCGTGGATGGAGAATACGAACCCTTGAAAACATATTTTCTTGATGAAGATGTATCATTCATAGGAAAGGACATTGCAGAGTCCTATGATGGTTGGAGATTGTTTTTTGATGGAGCAGCAAATTTCAAAGGAGTTGGCATAAGAGCAGTCCTACTATCAGAAACTGGTCAGCGATATCCGGTGCCTGCCAAACTCAGGTTCCTGTGCACTAACAACATGGTCAAGTATGAAGCCTGTATCCTAGGGCTCAAAATGGTCGTCCACATGAACATTCAAGAGTTGCTAGTGTTTAACGATTCAGATTTGCTTATACATCAGGTACGAAAAGAATGGATAACCTAGAACCCCAAGATACTCTCGTATCTGCATCATGTGTAGGAATTGAGAAACAGGTTCAAGAAGACGGAGTTCCAACATATTCCTAGAGTCCAGAATGAGTTCATCGATGCATTAGCTACCCTGTCATCCATGATACAACATCCAGACAAAAATTTCACTGATCCCATTCAAGTAAAGATCCATGATCAGCCAGCTTATTGTTCCCACGTCGAAGAAGAAGCAAATGGAAAGCCTTGATTTCATGATTTCGAGGAGTAATTGGCAAAAGGAGAGTACCCAGAACTTGCAAATGCTACTTAGAAATGCACACTTCGGAGGTTGTCCAACAATTTCTTTCACAGTGGAAGAATCCTGTATAGGAGGACTTCTGATTTGGGATTATTAAGGTATGTCAACGCAAAGGACGCATCCAGGCTACTAGAGGAAATTCGTGATGGGACATGCGGTCCACATATGAACAATTTTTTCTTAGCAAAGAAGATACTCGGAGCTGGTTACTTTTGGTAACTATGGAAACCGACTGCATCCAGTATGTCCGAAAATGCTACTGCTGTCAGATACATGCAGATATGATAAAGGTACCTACAAATGAGCTTAATGAAACAAGCTCAACATGGTCGTTCGCCACTTGGGGGATGGATGTTATTAGGGTAATTGAGCATGTCGCTTCTAGTACACACAGATTTATCCTAGTAGCAATCGACTATTTCACCAAATAGGTCAAAGCAGCATCTTTCAGAGTAGTAACCAAGAGAAGTCGTGGCAGACTTTATCCACGATCGCATCGTTTGTCGATTCGGGATTCTAGAGTCAATCATTACAGATAATGGCTCCAACCTAAACAACGACTTGATGAACGCTGTGTGAAACCTTCAAGATCAAACACAAGAATTCTCCAGGCTACAAACCTCAGATGAATAGAGCCGTAGAAGCCGCCAACAAGAATATCAAGAAGATATTGAGGAAAATGACACAGAAGCATAAACAGTGGCACGAGAAATTATCATTTGCTTCACTAGACATCGCACCACATTCTGCACATCAACCTGGTTAACCCTTTATATGCTGGTTTATGGAACATGCTTATCATTCCCGCCGAATAAGAAATTCCTTCCCTAAAGATCATACAGGAAGCTGAGCTTGCTGATGCAGAGTCGGTGAAAAGTCGTTATGAGTAACTAGCCCTTATAGACAGAAAAGAATGAACATAGTTTACCATGGTCAACTTTATCAGAACAGAATGTCCAGAGACTTCAACAAAAAAGTCAAGCCGAGACAGTTCATACCGGTGCAGTTGGTGTTAAAGAAAATTTTCCTGCATCAAGATAAAGCCAAAGAAAAATTCTCTCACAGCTGGCAGGGTCCATACATGGTTCACCGGGTCCTGACAGGAGAAGCCCTCATACTAGCAGAAATAGACGGAGAAGTTTGGCCAAAGCCAATCAACTCAGATGCAGTCAAATGTTACTATGTAATATTTATGCTTTCCTACATGATGTAAATTGAACTACACCTAAACTGATTCCTGTTTAAGAAGGGATACGTATGCAGCCCTATTCTAGACATGTGAGTTTTGACCCTCCCCAAGATCTTTTATATTTTAGCATGTAAATATTTATTTTAGGCCTAATAGCGCTATTTTATCTAATTTTTTACTATTTAACTTTATTTTACTACAAGAAAACGAAAAATTATAAAAAATAGGTTCATTAATATTTGTTGTCATTTTTAATCTTAAAAAAATACAAAAATAGTACCTAATCTTGAAAACACAAAAAAAATAGTTTTATGTTTTGTAGTTTAGTTCAATTAATTAAAATTAGTTTTACATTTTTATATTATAATTGTACATAATTTTAGAATGAGGAATTAGTTTTAGGTTGGTTTATCCCGTCTTTATAAATCTTGAAGTCCATTTTTTTAGTCATTGGCCTATTTTCTAGACCATAATTCCTAGGCGCGTACCCCTAATCTAATCTCTACCTTATATAATTCTATCAACACACAAAAAAACATATACAAAAATTTGTATCCGCCGGTTTGTATCTTGAGCAAACGGATACACAACAATCTACGTTTCCATGGAGGGGAACTAATCTTTCCTTCTTCATATGCTCTCTCCGTTTAGACATGGAAACCAAAAAGTAATTTTCTTCTTTCTTCTCCTATGATCTGCATCCATTAGCTAAAGACGACAAAAGAAGACCAATTTCTTCTTCTAAAAATTCCAGCAACTTTACCCATTTTTCTCCACCTAGAACTGCCGATTTCATCACCTGAAATGCACCAGCCAAACTCCACCCTCAAACCCATCAACAACCACAAATTGAAACACCTCGAAACTGTCCATTTTTATCAAAACAACAGTGTCAAGAGTTGAGGTCGAAGGCGTCATTCGAAAACTCTGGTCGTCAGTTCCGGTTGAGGTCATCGGCGAATGTTCTGTTAAGAAATTGTCCAGTTGTCGTGGTTTGAACTCAAATCCATCAATACAAAGGTCATTTTTCTTTCCTTTTGCTATTAGTTGATGTTGAATTTTGATTGGCCTTCTAAAAGCTTTGAAGCACTCCGTTATTTTAAATCTTCCGAAGCCTACATTGATTGTTTGGTTTGTCTTACTGAATTTTGAAAAGAAGAAATATGAAATCCCACTTTATTCATGGTTAATGCATAAATTTGATTCCTGTTTGGTATATGTTAAAGTTTGACAAATTTTTCTTTAGTGATGAGCATGAATTGCTAGTTTTAATTCCGTTCGCAAGCTCATAGCTACTATAGTAGACTAACAGTGTTAAGAAATAAGTTTGATTTCAGTGATGATTTAAGGATTGCAAAAATATCCTTAAATTCTTAGTTTCTCTTCAATTCTGATATGTTGTGGGAATTAATTATAAAGAACGAAGCATCCTTATGTTGTGATATGTTTGATGAAATATCTTTTTTTATTAAAGAAAAGTATATATTTTATATATAAGGCTAAATAGGGAGGGTTGTCTCCTCCCTACAGATATTGTTTATATATATGCATTATTTTTGTCAATCATTAGGCCATCAATGACATCAATATTTCCTAGAGCAGCTAGAGTTTCGCATTGGTTTGTACTACACGATCTTACATAAACATAGTCAAGAATATATAAAATATATACTTTTCTTTAAATACACTTTGATGATAACATGATGCTAGCCTAGTTTTCCTTAGTAAATCTGTTTTATCCCTTTCACAGTAAGTTCCACAACTTTAGTCTTCACAATAATCTCAAACTAGTTCAAGAAAATAAATTATAAACATATGTATTTTTACTTTAGTTTCAATAAAATCTTTTAAAATAATTTGAAGGGTGCTGTGCCATATAAAGTCTTGAAATGTGTGGCCCTCACTTTTAAATTTTAAAATCTTTAGAAATCGAGGCGTGCCATTTAATTGAATTTTCATGGCCCTCGCAAACTTGAAAGTGCATAGTTGCTTTAGGTGCACTATTTTAAAAGTTACCTTCCTAAACTCGGGTGTGCATTTCATTTGACCCATATCCAAATCCTAAAACGTTGTATAAAATATGTTTCGGATTGCGGGTGCATTTCATGTGACGCAATCCGAAGACATATTTTAGATGACGTTCAATCTCCCCTAAAATCAATTAAAAGTGATAAATAATTTAACATCGCACTATAGGTTGAAACATGTTTTAAAATCAGATATTAGGCCAACTATTATAGAATAAGCGATTGTGCTAGAACTACAGAATCCGAGGTTGCCTAACACCTTCCCTCGGGTTAAGAGAATGTCTTACTCAAGAATTTCTGGTTCACAGGCTTTATTTGAAAATTTGAAGATTTCCTCGATTTAGGAGTCAAGATAAACAGTGACTTGTGACACAAAAACCAAACCTATCCCAAGTGGCGATTCGAATAAATAAATAATCTCATTTCGAATAATGTCACTTAAAGTAAAAAAACACTAATATGCATCTACCTTTCGAGGAAGATATATAAAAAGGAGGTGTGACACCTATGAGTTCAGTCATATTTCAATAAAATTTTCATCCCCCCCCCCCCCCCCCATTGGAAACCGACGCAGAATTTTGAGGAGGACCCTCAAAATTCTAAAGTGATTTCAGCAAATCATTAGCAAGCAACAGTTAGAAAAATCAACCCATTAAACAGGGGCAGTATTTTGAGGAAGACACTCAAAATTTCGTAGCAAAAGAGGTTGCAATGTCTTGAACCACGATCCAGTCATCGGTTCATCTAAAAGTTGTTTTTAAATTATATATACTTATGACATATTTTTTATGAAATCATGCATGTTTATTACTGAAATTGCCTTGTTTAGCAATGTTACCCCAATGATAAAATAGTATTACTACATCAAAGCCGAGCAGATCAAGCAAAGCTAGCGGGGATACAAAGTAACCTTCCTCACCTTACAAAACTTACTATTTTTCTTTGAACGAAGGCACTTTGGATTACGAAAGCATCATACGTACTATAAACCCACGAGATAAACTCGTTCAAGAATACAACTCTCAGAACTGTCACACTTACTTATAATTGCTATGCATACACACCGATGACGTTCTGTGTGACACAATGTTCCCAGTAGTCAAAATATTGTAATCTACTATCATATAATAAAGCTCTGTTACCGCTTGCCACTTTATTTTCTTGCATAAAGCTATCATTCTGCCTTTTGAGGTTAAGCTCTACCTCCATCTGTATTTTTGCATTGCATAAGGCAACTATTTCGCCTTCTGAGTCTAAACAGTGTCTCACTCTGCATCTTTGCATTGTGTAAGGCTACTATTCTACCCTCCAAGACTAAACGTTGTCTCCATCTGCATCTCTTCATTGCATAAGGCTACTATTCTGCCTTCCGAGACTAAACGTTGCCTCCATCTGCATTACTGCATTGTATAAGGCTACAATTCTGCCTTACGAGACTAAATGCTATCTCTATCTGCACTTCTGCATTGCATAAGGTAATTTTCTGCTTTCTGAGGTTAAGCTCTGTATTATTCACATTTGCATTGCTAAAAGATCGCCATCTTATTTACATTTGCATGGCTGAAAGATCACCACCTTATTTACATTTGCATGGCTGAAAGATGGCCACCTTGTTTACATTTGCATGGTTGAAAGATCACCACCTTATTTACATTTGCATGGCTAAAGATCACCACCTTACCTATATTTGCACGGCTGAAAGATCGCCACCTTATTTACATTTGCATAGTTGAAAGATCTCCGCCTTATTTACATTTGCATGATTGAAAGATTTCCACCTTACCTACATTTGCACAGCTAAAAGATCGCCACCTTATTTACATTTGCATGGTTGAAAGATCGCCACCTACTACATTTGCACGACTGAAAGATCACCACCTCATTTACCTTTGCCTGGTTGAAAGATATCCACCTTATTTACATTTGCATGCCTGAAAGATCACCACCTAATTTACATTTGCATGGCTGAAAGATCGCCACCTTTTTTACATTTTCATGGTTGAAAGATTACCACCTTATTTACATTTGCATGGCTAAAAGATCGTCACTTTTTTTATATTTGCATGGCTGAAAGATCGCCACCTTACCTACATTTTCACGCCTGAAAGATCGCCACCTTATTTACATTTGAATTGTTGAAAGATCACCACCTACTACATTTGCACGGCTAAAAGATCGCCACCTTATTTACATTTGTATGGCTGAAAAATCACTATTTACATTTGCATGGCTGAAAGATCTCCACCTTATTTACATTTGCATGGCTAAAAGATCGCCACCTTATTTAAATTTTGCATGGCATAAAAGATCGCCACTTCGATTACATTTAGATGGCTGAAAGATCGCCACTTTATCCACATTGTGTGGCTGAAAGATCGCCACCTATTACATTTGCATGGGTTGAAAGATTGCCAATTATTGCACCTCATGGGCTTAAAGGTCGCTAAATTATCCGAAGGTGTCAATGTTTGGAGGGACCATTTTCATAGCCCAAGAACACCATGTCATGGCTTGAGGACCCCTTTTAATCTTTTGCATATCATTATTCAAAGGCATCATTGTTGGGAGGTATCATCCTCATAGCCCGAGAGCATCATTTCGTGGCTTGCGAATCCTTTATTATGTGCTTTATGGCTTAAGAAATCATTGTCTAAGGATGTCATTCTAACCGTCCAAAGAAAATACTAATGGTCCGATGGATATTTGCACCATGTCTAAATTTATGGACAATATATGCTTGTATTGCTTATTTGCAGGTAAATCGGCGAGCAACGGCCACCTCGGCAGGAGCAATTCCACTCCAGTTCCCGCAGTCCTATCAAACCTTCACCGTTCTCCCCGTCCTAGATATTGCTTCCACTCTCCAAAGTCTATGCGGCTTAAACCTCTTCGAACCGTTCCACTCGGCCAAAACTGGCCATCATATCTTTACCCGACAAATCTTTCATCCTACCCAAGTAAATAGGGGCAGCTGTTGATACCTAATTTTTCCCTATTTATTTTTAATGCAAAATACTTTCAAAATAGCATATATATATATATATATATATATATATATATATATATATATATATATATATATATATATATATATATATATATATATATATATATATATATATATATATATATATATATATATATATATATATATATATATATATATATATATATATATATATATATATATATATATATATATATATATATATATAACTATTCAAATGTTAGCCCCATTTTATTTTAATTATAGCCTGATTTTGAACCCCAATTGAACCTAATTTGAAGCTCAATTACTCCGGCGCAATTGCAATTTGAACCGACCCGAACCCTATTCTATTAAACCGGCCCACTTACCTTTTCAATCCAGGCCGTTGATCAAAATGATAAATCATTCACTAGACCCCTTACCTTAATTAATCCCAAATGACCCCCCTATACTCTACCATTTTCCACCATACGCTGCCTTTGACCTCTTCTCCCAAATCCTCTCTACAACACCCTCAAGTCCTAGTCGCCGCCACCCTAAACCGCCTTAATCCATGGCCTTCCAAGGTTATAGGAGACCTATATCAGCCTCTCATGGCTTCTACGTATTCATTTATGTGGTCTCATGACAAGATCATGAATGGGCTTGGTCTAAACTTTGCTCGATTACTGTTCTACGGTAGTTTCCGACATTTCTCCGACAAGCGATGGCCATTCGCGTCAAACCTTTTACTTTCCTGCTTAGATCGATGGCTTTCAAGGCCTTTCTCATCACTTGGGGTTCTTTTGAAACCCTAATCTCTAAGGTTCTTTTGATTTCTTTCAGATCTGCTTCAGATCTATGTTTGCTTTGAACTTCTAAGCACTTTTCTCGAAGTTTCTTTTAAAACTTTTCTTTCAAAACTCCTTATCTATTTCGATTAGGGTTCTTGTTAAGTTAATTCAAAACTGACATGTTTTTGCTATATTTGTTCATACTTCAAGGTGAGTTTCCATGTTAAAAGCCCTAATTTCTTTTGACTGTTTATTAGACAAATGCTTGTTTGCTTGAGTTTTTGTCTGATTTGTTTATGTATCCTGTTTTTAAAACTCTACCATTTTCTAAAACCCAATGACTTTGGGTCTGAGACTGTTCGTTAGTACATGACTCGATTTGAAGTTCTTTATTTCAAACCTCTTATTCTTTTCTGGGATTCTTCTTATTCTGGGTTTCTATCACCTCTAAAACTCGATTATGCTCGAAACCCTAATTTTTCAAAAAGGGGTTTTCCTCACTTGCTACTGTGAGATCTTCACATGCTTTTGATATTCTATGTTTTCTTCACTACTGATATCAATGTGACTTGACCTACTAGACTATATTGTTTCGAATGTTGCTGTCTGCTGAATTTTTGTGCTAGTATTGCATATTATTTCCTTTTGCCAATAGGCTTGGCCTCACGTGCATAGTGTTTGTGCACTCTATTTATATGCTAAGTTTCCCTATTTAATTGATCTTTAATTTTGTGACTGATTTCAAACTTTTCTTTTGTGAAAATCGGATTTCACTCGCCTGTTAAGGTTAATTGATTTCTTTCTTTGTTTTGCCTTATTGAATCCATTCAAAACTAGTATATTCCTGTACTTAGACTAAACCACTTACTCAATGGTTTTACTATTTCTTTTATGGTAGTAATCAGTCTGCCTGTAAATTGATTTCTTTCCTTATTTTGAATTTGTCATTGCCCTTTAAGAAAGTGATCCCTTAATTAATGGAAATCATGTGTGTAATTGATTCTGAATAGTGATTGTTTCTATGTTAGTGGATTATTACTTCTCTTTCATTTGTTTTCAAAAAGCTATAAATAGCTTGGACTTCTCTTCTTTCAAAGAGACGAATACAAGACATAAAATACTTGAGTTCAGACATACGCTCTACTCAAAATCTCTCTCTTTTCTCTGTTGCTACTTGTACTGCTGCCTTACCTAGCCGGGAAAGCCAAGGCTAGGTTATGGGGGAGTTTCTTATTTTTCTCTACATTTGCACATTTACTGATATGTTCTAATTTAGCTTCTGCATCAACAACAACAATATGCTTCTTTATTATTTCTTGCATCCTTGTTTGTCTCCTATTGGTATTTAACCAAGTTCCATTATTAAGCATGTTGTAATATGCCCTTTCTTTCTTCTAAATTTATGTTTCATTTATGTATGAACTCTATCGCTCACTTATGAATCCCGAACCCCACATCCCCTATGTGTTTGGTATCATTGGTTGGTTTGGGCATGACATCATTGAACATTGTTGTGCATGACCCAAATCTAATTCCTTGGGATCATAACATCTATATGTTTTGTGTGTTTTCTGGTTTATGGGCATGCCAACTACACTTATTGTTGTGCATGTCCAGAACATGGTTTATGTTTTGGAAATCATGTATACCTTTGATATGTGCGCTTTGGTTGTATGAGCATGATTTTCAGGTATAGGTTTTGATGAATGACAAACAATGAAGTCAAGTGTCAAACAACGATATAATCAAATGGCGAGAAGCATACTGATGACGGAATTGCATGAACGAGCCAAAGAAGTTCAAGACCGAAGACCCAAGACGTAGGTCGTTTGGTAGAACCATGTAAGGACAACGTTTAAGTTATCTTATCCTTTGGCTCAACATTAGGTCATCATAAACATGCATAAAATCACTTTATTAAATTATATATATCATAAATATTTTTAATATATACTTCAAACAAAATGATTTTAACGTTTTCATTTCAACCAAAATGGGTTTTGAAGTAAGTTTTCAATTCTGGTATACTCTGGTATACACAGTGTATATCAAGTGTTTATCAAGTGTATATAATCGACCGTTGCCAAAGTTTTGAACACTGGAACAACATAATCGATTGTCTACTTTAACAATAGGTTGTTGATAATCGATTGTCTACTTTAACAATCGATTATTTTGAGACAGTGTGTAACCGAAGTTTTTAAATATCAAAACAATCGATTGTCTTTCTCACAATCGATTATGAACAATCGATTGTCCCTTCATAAAATCGATTATTTATTGACCGTTCCCACAGAATCCTAAATTGATTTTTGAACGTTGAAGAACAATCGATTATTCAGGTTTAACAATCGATTGTTTAGCTTAAAATCAGGAATCTGTTGTGAACGTTGGTCACACAATCGATTGTCACTTCCAAACAATCGATTGTCTGAGCACAGAATCAGGGATTTGATTTGTCAATTGAGCAACGGTCAGCACCACTTTTTCACCTATAAAAAGAGGTCTTTTGAGCTGATTTTAAACACACAACTCCTGCATATATTGATATACATATTGATCATGTTCAAGCATCGTTTTTAGAGCTTTTGTTGAGCCATTTGATAGACAACTTTGTGTTGTTCATAGAGCTAAAATTGTTTCTCTTTATCCACTCTATAAGAGAGTTTTTGTTGTAAAAGAGAGTTGTTTGAGAAGAACATATCTTCTCATTTGTTGGGTTTGCTAAGTACCCAAAGTCTTAGTGGTTGAAGTCTTGGGGTGAGGTATCCTCAAGCAAGTGAAGTCTTAAGGTGCGGTATCCTTGAGCAACTGTAACGGTTTGTTAAGCACCCGGAAGCTTAACAGTGTTAGTGGAAATCTCGAGAGAGTCTCTCGGGGACTGGACTAGCCACGGGTTGTGGTGAACCAGGATATATCGGTGTGTTCTCTCCTTACTTATTTAATTTCCGCACGTATTTCATTCTTGCAATTTTTTAATTCCGCAAGTTTACGCAATTTTTATTATAACGCTATTCACCCCCCCACCCCTCTAGCGTTAAGCGTATTTTCTAACAATTGGTATCAGAGCCTAACTCTCTGAAAACCTTAACCGGTTGAGAGCTATATATATTTTTGTGTATAGAATATTGAAATCAGGAATGATGATGAAGGACAATCCACCACTTGCGTTCCACTATTTGACAGAACAAACTATACATATTGGAAAGGGCGGATGAGTATCTTCCTCAAAGCAAACAATTTTCGTTTGTGGCAAATCATCAAAAATGGTGAACCAATGCCGACAAAGAAAGTTGGAGAAATCACGGTTCCAAAGAAGGAAGATGAATATGATGCCAAGGACATGAAGATAGTTGAAAATAATGCAAGGGCCATCCATGTATTATATTGTGCGGTGAATCCGAATGACTATCGGAAAATCTCTTGCTGCACAACCGCCAAGGAGATGTGGGACAAATTCGAGATCATTTATGAAGGTACGCCTCAAGTCCGAGAATCCAAAATTTATTTTCTAACTCATAAATATGAAACTTTTAAAATGGAGAAGGAACCTATTGGTGTTATGTTTGAACGGTTTTTAAGAATCGTCAACGATCTCCATGCTCTCGGGAAAGTTTACACGAACAAAGATCTTGTTCGAAAAGTCCTACGGAGTCTCACTCCCGAATGGCGTTCCAAAGCCAATTCCATCCAAGAGTCGATGGAATACACGAATATCACAATTGATGGACTAAGAGGTAACCTCGAAACTTATGATAGCACAATTCTTAATCCTTATCTTAGAAGTGATTCGAATTTTGCCTTCAAAGCCTCATCCTCTAAAAGAGAAGAGGTAAGTGATTCGGAAAGGGATGATGAAAATACTTCCAGTGATATATTTGAAAAGTTTTGTAAGTCTTTGAAGAAGGACAAGAAAAAGAGGAAACACCATAGGCGCATATCACGGGACTCAGACAGCTCGGGCAATGAAGCCGGCGCATTATGTCTCATGGCAAACGAAGAAGAAGAGGTAAGTACATCTAACTCTCACTCATTTGAAGATTTACAAAATGCCTATGATGAATTGTATGGTGAATTTGTCAATGCTTCCATATTGATAAAAGAATTGAAGAAAACACTTTCTTTGCAGAAATCACTTTCTTTGCAGAAATCACTTTCTTTGCAGAAATCACTTTCTTTGCAAACAGATTTTCAGAAAACACTTTCTTTACAAGAAAAAGATTTTGAAAAATACTCTTCTTTGAAAGAAATAGATTTTGAAAAATTGACTAATGAAAATTGTGTTCTTAAAAACAAAATTGAAGTTTTAGAAAAAGAAAACAAATTTTTGGAAAATGACATTGCTATTTTTAAAAATAAAATCAAGGAATTGAATGAAGCTTCTTCTATTGATACATGTTCAAATTGTTCTTCTTGTAGTTCTTTAAAACTAGAGAACACAGAACTTAGGAAAGCACTAGAAACACGTAGTGTTGATATTCCTAAAGCTGAAACAAAGAAGAAAAAGCCTAGGAATAACTATAGGCGTAAAATGAATAAGAATCATGATAGAAATGGAGTTGCGCAACCTAGAAATGATTCTAGGATTTTAATGAGTCTAGGAATAATTATTCTAGACCACCTAGAGATGACTCTAGGAATTTCAACGCGTCTAGGAATGACTTTAGATCACCTAGAACGCATTTGGCTCAACCTAGACATATGCACAATCCTAATATTATATGTCATTATTGTAATCGGGTAGGACACATTGCACCCGTTTGTTTTGCTAAACATAGAAATTTATGTGTTGATTATAATTGTTATTATCCTAACCCCCAAGGACCCAAAAGAAGTTGGGTACCAAAAATCTATTTTTAGGTTCTTTTTGCAGGTGTGCTTGAAGACCACAATATTGTAGTGGATGCACCAAGCACAAAACCTTAATGCATTAAGGGGGAACGTCGGTTAGTTATCGTATTTTGAATAAAAACACAATGAGTTGATATGTGCAAATAATCTATATCAGTTTTGGTTGATACATGCTTTAATAAGTTCTTTTTGAATAACAATTAGTATCAATTTGGTTTATAATAATTGATTGAGTCATGTTTTGATGAACATTCTTAGTTTAAAATAACAATTGATATTGTTGAGAAAAATGACTGTTATCATTAGTATGCCATTTACTAACATTTGATATGATCTTGTTTATAACGATTGGTATCGTCAATGGTTTAAATTTTTTTGGTATAGTCTTTTTGCTAATGCCAAAAGGGGGAAGAATATGGGCGATATGCATGCCTTAATTGAGGGGCAATATTCAATTAAGGGGGAATTATATTGAATTGATTTCTATGAATTGTTTGCATAAATTGTATGTTGAGATATAGCATGAATATAGGGGGAATTCAATATGCATATCTTCCGTTGTTTGTCATTATCAAAAAGGGGGAAATTGTTGGAAAACATGTATACCTTTGATATGTGCGCTTTGGTTGTATGAGCATGATTTTCAGGTATAGGTTTTGATGAATGACAAACAATGAAGTCAAGTATCAAACAACGATATAATCAAATGGCAAGAAGCATACTGATGACGGAATTGCATGAACGAGCCAAAGAAGTTCAAGACCGAAGACCCAAGACGTAGGTCGTTTGGTAGAACCAATGTAAGGACAACGTTTAAGTTATCTTATCCTTTGGCTCAACATTAGGTCATCATAAACATGCATAAAATCACTTTATTAAATTATATATTTCATAAATATTTTTAATATATACTTCAAACAAAATGATTTTAACGTTTTCATTTCAACCAAAATGGGTTTTGAAGTAAGTTTTCAATTCTGGTATACTCTGGTATACACAGTGTATATCAAGTGTTTATCAAGTGTATATAATCGACCGTTGCCAAAGTTTTGAACGCTGGAACAACATAATCGATTGTCTACTTTAACAATCGGTTGTTGATAATCGATTGTCTACTTTAACAATCGATTATTTTGAGACAGTGTGTAACCGAAGTTTTTAAATATCAAAACAATCGATTGTCTTTGTCACTATCGATTATGAACAATCGATTGTCCCTTCATACAATCGATTATTTATTGACCGTTCCCACAGAATCCTAAATTGATTTTTGAACGTTGAAGAACAATCGATTATTCAGGTTTAACAATCGATTGTTTAGCTTAAAATCATGAATCTGCTTTGTGAACGTTGGTCACACAATCGATTGTCACTTCCAAACAATCGATTGTCTGAGCACAGTATCAGGGAATTGATTTGTCAATTGAGCAACGGTCAACACCACTTTTTCACCTATAAAAAGAGGTCTTTTGAGCTGATTTTAAACACACAACTCCTGCATATATTGATATACATATTGATCATTTTCAAGCATCATTTTTAGAGCTTTTGTTGAGCCATTTGATAGACAACTTTGTGTTGTTCATAGAGCTAAAATTGTTTCTCTTTATCCACTCTATTAAGAGAGTATTTGTTGTAAAAGAGAGTTGTTTGAGAAGAACATATCTTCTCATTTGTTGGGTTTGCTAAGTACCCAAAGTCTTAGTGGTTGAAGTCTTGGGGTGAGGTATCCTCAAGCAAGTGAAGTCTTAAGGTGCGGTATCCTTGAGCAACTGTAACGGTTCAATTCCGCAAGTTTATGCAATTTTTATTATAACGCTATTCACCCCCCTCTAGCGTTAAGCGTATTTTCTAACAACATGCCGTCTGCAATGTATTCCCGCACCCTTGCCCCTCTGTGCACTTGCTGATACTGCATAATCTTAGCTGTTATTTTCAAATCACCCCTATCCCTTACTGCTCCTAATTAAGTTTTAATCAACTTTTTGCTCCCTCTCCCTCTGAACTTGAACATATAAGGACTGGCCCTTCCACACTGCACTCATCTCTATCTTGTCATGCAAGTTAGGTGTATGCACTTACTGGGGTCCTTTGAGACTCTTAGGGAACTCTCACATACCCGGGTCTGAGAAAGGCTTTGAAATCAATGTCATTGGCAACGATACGGTTCACTGCATATCTCAGATAGGAAGTCAAACCAGGCTTTCCTATAGTTGTAGCTTTTTCTTTCATTTTTTTTGTAATTCAGAATTACTTGTTTGTAATAAATTGTAATAAACACGTGGGGCTGGCTAATGAAAAAGGGTTGCGTAATTATGCATGCTTAAGGTTAGAAATCATGCCTATAAGATCCGTTGTTTAAATTCTACATGTTTTTTATTCAAGTTGCATTTAGAAATCATATCTATAGAACTCACTTGAAATCATGCATGTTCAATTTCACATCTAGATAACCTTCCTATAGGAATTAGCTAAATTTCTGCATGTTTGTTAGCATTCATATATCATGCTCTTTGGGTCCAATTTATTATAATCTAGCATCATGTTCAAATTAGTATAATATATAGAAATCATGCATAGGAATTGCTATATAAAAACCTGGCTTCTCCTATTTTGCACCTAGATATCATGTCTATAGGGATTTAATAAGCGACTAGATATCGTGTCTATAAGGGTTTAAAATCATTAATCATAGATATCATGTTCTAGGAATAAAAAACAGCGATAGTGGATACTATCATCTGCAGAAACTGAAGCTAGTTTAATTTAAATTCGTCTACTTTGAACCAATTTTTTAAGTAACTTAATATCTTCTTATTAACATGACTTATCAAGCATGCCTATTGGATCTCCAACCATCCATTTTAAATTGATACTACTTTGCCACATTCGGAATCAACAATAGATACCATGTTCCTAATGGTCTCACCTAAACACTTAGGCAAACCTTAGGTAATAACAACAATAAAACTGAATTCGCCTCTATCAATTAGTAACTACTCCAACTAGCAGGCAGGCATGATTTGGACTTCTTATCTAAGGTATCCGATGAATTTGGCTCTGACTCAAAATCTCATGTTCTAGGACTACTAAAAAATTCAGACTTTGAGTCATGGTATCTAATTGCTTTGTTTTAGCAGGTATACTTGAGCCTTCGTTGTTTATGTGTTTTCCCATAATGTGCAGCCTTAAATGCTTTGTATGTCGCCTTAGATTTTTACCTTTGAAACCCCAAGTCAGCCTAATATCCCTCATTTTAGGAATAGTAGTCCTAAGTGCTCCAGGACTGAAGGAATGGGGCGGGTAATAGCATATAGTAGTTGTCGAGATCAATCCGCGCTTTAGTACCTCAAACAGGGTGGAAAAGGGTAGGTATGGATATGATGACCGATGCGCTGGTACCACGTGTAGCCCCTCTCTTGAGGAGTGATTATCAGGTATTGCATCGATGTGATCCATATTATAAATAAACCTAGGACCCCCTTCCTTTATTTCCTTTTTTTTAGCATTGTAACTCCTTATTTAAAAATCAGCCCTTTTAATTTCTTTTTCAAACTTTGTTTTCTTTCAAACCATTGTGTATTAAAATCCCCTCTTATTTGAGCCTTATCTGTTTATATGTTAATTGTGCCCCAATTAACAATAAACTATTTGGCTGGGAACCTCACTAGTGAATCCAAAGGGGTACATAACACCTTCCCCTTAGGATAATTGCAAGCCATTTCCCAATCTCTGGCTATTCAAATGAACTTAGAATTGAACCATATTGGTGCTCTAATGCACCTCAAATCATTAGGTGGCAACTCTTCAAATTCAAAACCCAGTTCCCAAAAGGAATGAGTTGTCCCAACCTAATGTCATAAACTCGATTTCGCGAGAAAAAAGGGGCGCGACAGGTACCCTTACCAACTAGCTACTAAAAAGCAAAAAATAAAAAAATAAACTCAAACCCTTAAGAAGGTTGTCATGACATCCATCATCGGGAAGAGCCACCTGGTTCACACAAATTCCACTTTTGGAAAGAACCGTGGCATTAATAAAGCCTAGGGCTTATTGCGAAAACTCAAAACAAGAAGCTATGGACATAAAACAAGAAGCTATGAAAGGGAAAATGCTGAAAGTAAAATGAATATATACAAAAGGATAATTAGTTGAATGTACAATAGGGGGAATGAATATATACAGTAGATGTAATTTTGTATCCAGACCAAAAGTAAAAAGTATAAAAAATGCAATAAAATGATAAAGTTATATATATACCAAAGGTAAAAATAAAGCATAAAGAAAGAATACTGTCATATATACAGTCATCCAAATAGGGGACCCCCTGAAATGAAAGTTGGCATTATCCCTAATGCCAATTAACAAAAATAAGCACAAAATAAGAATGAAAGGAAAAAAGAAACTCCCTATGGGTCCTCCTTTTGCATAGGATCATGAATCTGGGTCGTCGGGTCCTCTGCCTGCTTGGGTACCTATGACTGGCTCCCTGTGATTTGTGGCTCTGCTGGGACCTAGGCCTAGACCTGGACTGAGTCCTGGGCCTACACAAGAATTTGGGGCTGGCTGGAAGAACCTCCCTACGGGTCATCCAACTCTATGACTGTATCGTCGGTATGGGGAATCACCCTCTTCCTCTTGGGTGGCCTCTCTAACTCCTACTCTAGGTGGGGCTGGGGTGTTGGCATCGGGTCACGCAATAACAAATCCAAAGGTGGGTCATGCAATTACAAATCCAAAGGCAGGTGATCCGTCTTCAACCTCTCTACTTCCACCCTTAGCTCCTTCACCGACTCTTTTGAAGCCCGAGTCTTTTTTTATTTTCTTCTCCTCCCTAGTAAGCTCTTTCAATTCCTTTCTATTAGAATCAACAACATCTATGAGCTTCATCTAGTTTTCCAGAATCTCATTTAGAGTGTCCTCAACAGACTGTGGGACCTGTGGTGGAGGAGGTGCTAACTGGGTTGCCACCGTAGTAGATAGTATAGACATCTTAAAAGTAGCTATCTGCATCTAGTTGTTGATGCTGGTGAGGGTCTGGCAGGCGGTGGAAAGTCATGGGGTATACAATGGTGTAGGGAATCTCATGGTCCTGGGGCCATGTATGCTGAGGTGGAAGGAGGCTGAGTAGGAGCCACTACTACTACTGGCTCTTCAGACTGTCCAGTTGAAGTAATGGCTTTGTCCTTGTAGTTCTTGCCTTTAGGGTTGTTATCACCCTATAGGCTGTACCAGGAAAATAGTGCCTTCGCCTTCACTTTTACATTGAATCTCCATTTCTCCACATCCAAGTCCTCAAAGTACATAGTTAGGAAGTTGGGGAAGGGATAGGATCTATCACCTTCGTTCACCACTAGGCCCGGGACATCACATTCCCGATGTAAATTGGGTATCCTGCCATGATCAATCCACCAATATAGCACGATGGATAGGAAGTGAGTTGTCATGAGTGGTATGGTCTAGCCAGCTACACACAATGTTTCCCACCTCTTAGCTTCAAAGTTTAATGTTTTGCTTAGATTCTTCACTCCCACAGTCAACCAATCTGGGGTGGTACCTGGGATTTCCAAGTACTCTGCCAACCAAGGACGATAAGCCTCACCTAATTCTTTTTTCCAAGAACAATGACTCATCCACCTCCGGGAATCCCAAATGATCATTTATGGTTTTCCCATAAAATTTCACTTTTAAGTTCCTCACCTTATTCACCATAGTGTCCTTTTTTATGTGGGAAACATTGGTGTAGAACTCTTTGACTAGGTGCCCAATGGCATCCTCCATATGGAAAATGAAATAATCCCATCCAGGTCTCTCTCTGAACTGCATCAACACATTACGGTGGTAAGGCAAAAGGTCCCGGTTGAATAATTTAAGCTTAGGTATCAATTTCCACTCATGCCACCATTACCTGAACTTGTGGTAGGCGACCTCGCTCACTAATCTGTCCTACCATGCCTCTAGATTTCTTGTTTTCTCCACTCCTCCTACTCGGGGCTCATCCCTTTTTACTTGTCATCCCCTTCTTCTTCTTCTACGGGCCCCTCTTCGAATAGTGAAGTTGTAGGAGAGGTGGAATATTCATTATCACTGCCTGCAGCTGAGCCATCAGACGACTCAGAAAATATGTGCACTGATACTTCGGCAGTGGGAGAGACTGGAGGTGTTATCTCTCAACCTGTTCCTCTCTGGCCACCCAAGAAAATACTCTGGTACGGAGTCTGACATTGCCTCATGGGAAGGTGTATACTCATTCCCCAAGTGGTCAATGGCTTTATCAACAACCTTTATGATCCTCCTGGTTTTTTTATGTTTTGACGAGCTTACGAGCTCAATTTTATCATGCCTTTTCCTCTACCCCGGGAGGATTCTCCTTTGCTTTGTTTTTTTCTATCACCGCCTTGTTATTAAACCATGTTTACCGCTTCGAAAGAAAATCATAAACAAATGCCATTTTCCTTACTTTTTATATGATATAGACTATAATATATTTCAGATTTACTGTGGAATTCTGCAACCAACATTTAGTTTTGCCTTGTTAGTATCAGCAGAATCAGTAAAATTCAGAATTCAAAGAAAATTATTGCAGACAGTCAAAAATTGCAGAATAGACCGCACAAAATCAAGTGAAGTTGCAAAGTGGCTACCGCAGACCGCAAAAAATGCATTGTGGTCCACGCTAAGGTGGGGTTCAGACTACCCACTCTTTAAATCTATCATTGCGAATCACATTGAGACACTATGGACCGCACATAATCCATTGGCCGTAATCCTCAGTTGTCAGCTTTCGGAATATTTACCACCACGGTGCGCAGAAAAAAGCACTACAGACTGCACAGAATCACCGCAGATTGCACAAAATCTACCGAGGTCCGTATTGAGCACTCAGCAGCAATACCAACCTTGGGTTCAAGTTTTTCATGTTTTCAGTCAAATTTTTCACCTATTATTGATTCTCTAGGGGTCGAATAAGTGTTTTAACTAATTAGTCCTAATTAAAATAGGATAAAATGAACATATGCTTCAGAATTAAAAGAAAAAAGAGGAAAAAAGAACAAAAACTAAGAAAAAAATGAAAGTAAAAAAAAATCGCAAAATTAAACAACTAAGAAGGAACTAAGGTTACCATAAATGAGATGCACTAATGATTAATCGAGACTTAGCAGTTGAATTCGTGCAATTGGAGTGATGAATAGAATTTTTTAAGCACTGAGAGTAAAAAGGTCAAAAACTTTAAATTGAGGGCCTCAGGTCCAATTTATAGAAAATGGATCTACGGCCTATCTCACCTACCCACCGCGGACGGCACAAAATGGCACCGCGGTCCGCAGTGCTAAAAAATCACCCACTTTGAACTCCTTCCCACGAGCATATTTATTATGAAGATACTATCATTGTACAAGGACGCATTGGAGTAGGCATGTAATCGAAATTCCTCAAGTTTATTAAGCTTCTCCACACGAAGATTTGCTGCCACATCCCATTCAAGATTTAGCTTCCTCAAAGCCCGCATGGCTTTGTGCTCTAGCTCAACCTGTAGATGGCAATATTTCCCAAACACCAACCGATATGGAGACATACCAATAAGAGTCTTATAAGCAGTTCTATAAGACCATAGAGCATCAACCAACTTCTTTGACCAATCAGTCCTATTTGCATTTGCCGTCTTTGACAATATACTCTTGATTTTCCTGTTTGAGACTTCCACTTGGCCACTTGCTTGAGGATGGGAGCGAGTAAAAACTTTGTGGTTGACACCATACTTTGCAAGTAAAGTGTCAAAAGCTCTATTACAAAAATGGGACCCCTCATCACTTATGATTGTACGAGGAGCGCCAAATCTTGTAAAAATGCTCTTCATAATAAATGCAACAACACTCCGGGCCTCATTGTTAGGTAAATCCATGGCTTCAACCCACTTTAAAACATAGTCAATAGCCACAAGAATGTATGTGTTCCCACATGAGCTAACAAACGGGCCCATAAAATCAATGCCCCATATATAAAAAATATCAACTTCATGGATGGTATTGAGAGGTATCTCATCTTTCTTCAAAATTCCACCCGCTCTTTGACATCCGTCAAACCTCTTCACAAGTTCACTTGCATCTTTGTACAAAGATGACCAATAAAACCCAAACCTAAGAACTTTGGAAGCCGTCCTCGCCCCGCCATGATGGACACTATACGGAGAGGAATAACAAGGTTCTAAGATACTCAATTGCTCCTCCTCCGGTACACCCCTTCGCATCACACCATCTACGAAAATCTTGAACAAATACGGATCATCCCAATAGAAATCCAAGCTATACCATTTGAGTTTATTCCTTTGGTTAGAGGAGGGCTCACACGGGAATATACCACTCACAAGGAAATTAGCAATGTCCGCAAACCATGGCATACCATTCATCAATACTGAAAGGAGTTGATTGTTGGAAAATGAGTCAGTGTTCTCTAGGCCATCACGAGGCCTCCCTCCTCCTCTAAGCAGGACAAATGATCCGCCACTTGGTTTTCATTACCCTTCCGGTCCACAATCTCCGTATTAAATCTTGAAGTAACAAGACCCATCGCATCAATCTAGCTTTGGAATCCTTCTTTTTCATCATGTACCGAAGTACGGCATGATCGGTATGACCTTGGCACCCATTAGATTCGGCAAAAAGTCCATCCCAAACACAATAGCCAAAAGCTCTTTCTCAGTCCCTGTGTAGTTCACTTGAGCATCATTTATTGTCTTGCATGCATAGCACATCGAATGAAAACTTTTATTCTCTCTTTGACCTAAAACCTCCCCAACTGCAACATCACTCGCATCACACATAAGCTCAAAGGGCAAGCACCAACTGGGTGGGTGATAATCGGATTTGTGGTAAACTTGTGCTTGAGAATTTCAAAGGCTTGCATACATCTCTCATCGAATACGAACTTGGCATATTTTTCCAATAACTTGCTTAGGGATTCACTACCTTCAAAAATTCTTTGATAAGTCTCCGGTAGAACCCCGCATGCCCAAGAAACATTCAAACTCCTTTGACAGAGGTAGGGGGAGGTAGCCTTGAAATCACATCAATTTTTTGCTTTGTCCACTTCTATACCATGTTTTGAAATTTTATTCCCAAGAACTACGCCGTCCTCAACCATGAAGTGGTATTCTCCTAATTAAAAACAAGATTGGTTTCTTCACAACGGGCCATTACTCTATCAAGATTTTTCAAACATTCATCAAATGAATCACCCACAATACTAAAGTTGTCCATGAACATCTCCAAAATATCTTCCACCATATCGGTGAAAATGACCATCATACACCGCAATGTAGCCCGTGCATTAAAGAACCCAAAAGGCATCCTAGAAAAGGTAAAGGTGCCATATGGACAAGTGCATGTAGTCTTCTCCTAATCTTCCAAAGCACTCAAAATTTGGTTTTATCCAGAATACCCATCCAATAAATAGTAGAAGGCATGCCCCACAAGTCGATCTAATATTTGATCAAGAAAAGGCAATGTAAAGTGATCCTTACAGGTCACTTTATTCAACTTGCGATAGTCCATACATGCCCTCCAACTAATGACGCTACTGGTAAGAATCAACTCATTTTCTGTATTTGCAACCACGGTCATGCCACCTTCTTCGGTACACATTAAACTGGCAAAGTCTAAGAGCTATCATAGATGGGTTACACAACCCGGGCATCCAACCACTTGATCACCTTCTTTTTCAAAACTTCTTGCATTTCCTTGTTCAATCTCCTTTAATGTTACAAGGAGGGCTTTCCATCATCTTCAAGAATAATCTTATGCATACAGAATGTAGGGCTTATTCCCTGAATATCAACTAAAGTCCATCCAATTACCTTCTTCCACTTTTAAAGCATCGCCAATATGGCATCAGCCTCTATGTTAGTAAGACGGGAGGAAAGAATAACTGGAAAAGTAGAACTAGGGCCTAAGAACTCATACCTGAGAAATGGAGGCAGTGACTTCAACTCCAACACAGGAGGTTCCTCGATTGAAGGTTTTGTTGGTGGGGTATGCCATTCTCAAGGTCCAAAGATAGTTTCCTAGGCATATAAGAGTAAGAGCACATCCCATGTAAAGCATTCACGCATTTCACTCGGCGTTCATCTTCATTGACATAAGATTTAAGAATATGGCCTCTAGAGAGTGCTCCACATTAATCATTGCACTAGTATTATCAACAATCACTGTCGTGATAAGTTCAACAAAAGATCACACCTCAAAACTGTTGTGATTCTTCATTGACTTGCACACATGAAAGACCACTTTCTCATCACCCACCCGGAAGGTGAGTTCCCCTGCATCAACATCAACTAAGGCCTTCCCAGTAGCAAGGAAGGTCTTCCCAATATGATTGGAACTTCACAGTGTACCTCACAATCCAAGATCATAAAATCTGTTGGCAAGATAAATTATCCACCTGGACAAGGACATCATCAATAATACCCAATGTCTCTTCATACTTCTATCAGCCATTTGCAATCTCATGGAAGTCGGCCTCGGTTGCCCAATACCTAAGGTGTTGAAAATTGAGTAAGGCATCAAGTTGATACTTTTCCCCAAACACATAGAGCCTTAGCAAAGTCCGCACTCCCAATGGTGCAAGGAATGGTGAAAGCACCAGGATCTTCTACCTTCGGGGCCATTGAGTGCATTATTGCACTAACTTGGTGGGTCATCTTGATAGTTTCACAATCCATGGATCTTTTCCCTATCACCAAGTCCTTCATGAATTTAGCATAGCCCGACATTTGTTCTAGGGCCTCTACCAAAGGCACATTGATGGATAAGCTCTTCATCATATAAAATTTTTAAACTTATTCCCATTTTTCTGCTTTACGGACCTTTGAGGATAAGGTGGAGATGGCCTTGGCAAAGGAGCCTTGGCTTTACGCACAATCAGCTCTGCCACGTCTATTAAGTGTTCCCTATACGAGTTCACATCATTCTGAATCTCCACCTCGCCATCTTGAATATCAATACTCACTTCTATTTTCACATACTCATCAATCATATTTTCAACCACCAAAGGAACTTCATCTTCTTGCAACTCAAATTCATCACTAAAACTTTTCTCTTATTTAGAGGAATTCAAATCACTGCCTCGTCCATTCCTTGTAGTTACTGCCATAACATGATTGTTCCTACTCTTTCGGTTAACCACCGTATCACTTGGTGGAGCCCCATTAGGGGGATTATTCAAGGATTATGAGATTTGGCCTAATTGAACCTCCAAATTTATAATTGAAGTATTGTATTTGTGTGAAGATAACTGAGAAATAGAGTTTGCATTCTTTTTTATCATGTGTTCAAACATCATTTCAATTTTGCCGATATTATTGTTAGAAGAACTAGGATCCTGGGATGGAAATGGGCTGGATTGTTTAGTTGTTGATACATTGGGGACCTTTGAAAGCCTTGCCCCCAGTTTCCTTGATTTCCATTGTTCCAACCACCCTAATTGTTGTTACCACCCCAGTTGTAGTTGTTGCCTATCCAATTACACAGATTGTTTTAATTGCTATTCTGATGTCCCCAATTGGAATTTTGGTTTTTGTTCCCCAACTTATTTTTTCCTTGTTGTTGTCGATTGCCCAATTTCCTTGGGTTCTCCATTATTGTTGGTTGGAAGAATTTCCCCTTTGGCCTTGATAGTTGTTCACGAATTATACCTCTTCATTCTGCCCATCATAACCATCATCTTGGAATCCACTACAATCATTGTCATATTGATCCAAACTATCTTGGTTCTGTTGAACTCTTTGTCTTCTTTTGTCCACTAGCATGTTGGCACCCTCCATGGCATTCACTTAGCGTGGATTTTGAACTTGTCGTAATTGTGCCTTTGCTAGCTGGTTCATTGTTTTTGTGACCTCTGCTATAGCCTGTCCATGATCATGTAACTCTTTGTGCAAGTGTGTGACCGTGGGGTCATCCTGGGGCACATTGGCTCTACTTTGCCAAGCAGAGGACGTGTCAGCCATCTCGTCAAGAATGTCAAAAGCCTCATTATAAGACAGCTTCATGAAATTGACCCCATCAAGTTGGTTCACTATGCATTTGTTTGTTGTGTTAATTTCTCTGTAGAAAGTATATTGGATCATTGCCTCAAGCATATCATTGTTGGGGCATTCCTTTACCATTGTTCCATAACGCTCCCAAATCTCATGTAATGGTTCGGTGGGCCCCTAATTAAAGCCTAAGATCTCATCTCTCAATGTTGCCATGTGCCCCGGTGAGAAAAACTTTTCAATTAACTTATCCTCCAACTCATCCCAAGTAGTGATGGAATGGTTGGGAAGTCGCTCAAGCCAATCCAATGCCTTCCCTCTAAATGAAAAAGGGAATAGTCTCAACCAAAGTGTATCCTCGTGCCCATTAGTTTGTTTGCTCCCTCGATGGGTATCCACAAAACCCTTGAGGTGTTTGTAAGCATTTTGGTAGAAGCGCCCGTGAAATGCCCACACTGCTCCAGCAATGTCGGCATCACATTGGTAATTTGAAAACTTCCCGCCCGGATCTGGTGTGGGACAATTGCACTAGCATATCCTTGGTTGGGAAGCACACGAGGAGCCACTCTTGGAGTTGCCATGGGAGGGTCTGGAATATTATGATTGGCCTGTCGTCCTCTCCTTTGAGCTTGAGGTACTATAGGAACCTCATCATCAATATTGTCATCTACCTCCTCCCCTGGCGGAATATCTCCAAGTGGTGTGTTGTTTGCTGCCATTTTGTACCTGAAGTTGTGACACACACAAATTAGTAACATAGATGGAAAGAAGAAAAACATAAAAAAAACTATTTAGATAGATAGACAAAACCGTTACCTCCCTGTCAATGGCGCCAAAAGTGATCGATGCCTTGTACTACTAAAAAGTAGCAAGGGTGGTCAAAGCAGTTTTTACTCGAGAAGGTCAGGATTGATTTTCACAGGGAGCTAGAAATGGGAATTGAGTTTCTATCTAAATTAGATATGCGTAGTCGCTCCTAATTGCACTTCTAATCATAATTAGTATTTTGATTACTTCTAATTTAATGCTAATAAGATTGTAAATTAAGCTAAGAGTGAAATACTTAAAGGTTGAGTTAAATAGTTAAGAAGTCACTAGGGAAGTGAATTTCTCCTAGGTTGATACTTGACGGGTTCTCGAGTTGTCATATTTGGGGATTACGATATAACCATTGCACGATACTTATCACTCTATACCTCTTGGTAGTTTGAGTGATTTTTTCTAGTTGGCTTTGTCAAGACTAATTAGGTAGAGATAATTTGTGCACGCAATTGAGGTTCAAGTCGGGTATTACTATCTCTAGGTTTCACTCTTTAATTGGGGCTATCAATCCCTTGAGTACTCCCCAATTTCTTGTTGGATTAATTTTCCTAGACTTAGGCTCTCATTCTCAAGAAGAGCCCAAGTCAAATAGGCACAAATTAGTGTTTGCAACCACTAATTCAATATTGATACCATAAATTAGCCCAAATATCAAATACCCATTGACATTCAAGCCCTAAAATACAAAAGATCCATCAAATACCCACACTAGGGTGGAGCCACAACCCTAGCTAATGGGATTAGTTGCTTATGATAATAGAATAAAACGGATAAATAGATGAATAAAATCCCATAATATTTGATTTCAAGCTAATACTTGAAGATTCAATGTTAAAAAACTCTAAAATTACTCAAAAACGCTAAAGAACGCTGTTCACGAGCACAGCTCCGCGTTAAATTACAACTGATATCCTAAAAATGGGAAAAGAAACTATTTATACTAGGCTAAATTTTATAAACAAAATACACCTACAGGGGTAGTGCTGACCGCAAAAAATCGAGCGCGGCTGCACTAAGGCTCTTGGCTTTAAACTTCTACTCTTTCAACTTGGCCACTGCGGGCCGCAAAAATACACCGCCGCCGCGATGGCTTCCATTGAGTTCCACACAAAATGGACCACGTACCGCATTTGCAATGATTCCCCAAATTGACAACTCTCTGAACTCCAAATTTGCGGACCGCACAATATCGGGTGCGGCTGCATTAAGTTCATTGCGGTCCGCACAAATTTCATTGCAACTGCAATGCTTGAATCTCCGAAATAGCACCTCTCTATACTTTCTCTTTGCGGACCTCATAGAATAGAGTGCGGCCGTTTTGGGCCTGTTACATTGTGCTTGGACTTTTTCATGGTACTTGTGCATGTTCACTCCTTTTTGAGATGGCTTTGACAAATTGTCACCTTGTTGACAAACCCTGCAATCAACTACAATATGTAAGCCTTTGGGACTATTTTGTACGCATTTCTAATCAAAACTCAACTAAGAAGGAGAGTAAAATGCATCATAATCCCTGGTTATCAGTTGTTACTTTGATGGCACCAGTATGTGCCTTTACAAAGGAGTCTGCTAGCATGGCGAACGAATCTATGGCATTTGGAGCCAAGTTGTGATACCATATCATGTCCCCCTTCGAGAGTGTTTCCCCAAAATTTTCCAGCAATACAGACTTGATCTCATCGTTCTTTATATCGTTTCCCTTTGCCGAGAAAGTGTAGGCAGTAGTGTGTTTATTGGGGCCTGATGTCCCATTCTACTTCGGGAGTTCCAGCATTCTGAACTTCTTTGGAATGGGTTTTGGGGCCACTTCTTCAGGAACGGACTTTGTATGAACTTTTTCAAAACCACAGCCTTCAGAACCGGGGTTGTGCCCGGGACCTGGTCGACCGTGGAGTTGTAGGTCTCAAGCTTTTTATCGCTGGCTGCTATTATTTTCTCTCCCGATTTGATCCTTTTGGTCATGTCCTTGAGAATTTTCACGATGGCAGGGTCCGCTATTGATCCGTTGTTTCTCGTTCTCTTAGGTATTTGTTTGGATGGGGGAGAAGTCCCTGGTGTTGGCGTGCTGGGAGTCCTCAGGTGGCTCTGCAACTATGAAATATCCAACTCTTTTGCCTACAAAGTTTCAAAAATAACATAAATACTAACTTCTCGTTCTTCCCGAGCTTGGGTTTTTTGGGCTTCATATTGGTTGTCATATTGTATGATCTTGTCTGTGTGTGAGGTTTAGTCAACCTGTTGTGCATCCTGCGAACCCACATCCGCTGGAATCGGTCCAGTTGCATTATCGAGGTTCTGTGGTGGCGTACGAATAACTGGAAAGGCCACATCTTTTTCTTTGTGGTTTTCAAGGTTATCGTTCATAACTCTGTTCACTAAGCCAGACATTCTGACCTGAAATTGAAGATCTTGAATAAGAGAAAGTGTGAAAGATAACCTAGGTTGTGTAATGAAACCTACAAGAAAAATAATCACTATTATTTTTAGCCCTATGGTAGGTGCCAAACTATTTACCGTGAAAATGGTAATAACAATTAAATTTTTTGATGGGACTCTAAAAATATGTGATCTATTTTTATACTAGTTGTTTAAGAAGTTGATGCTAGATATATGAAGCTTAGAGATAAAATATGAACTAAAGCTGAGTTATAATCAAACCGAGTAGTTAGCTAGTCGGGCCTCAGACTAACCAATAAGGGGCCTCGAGGTCGATGCTCTCTGGCTTGAGCTATCGTGGATACTCAAGAGAGGGACAATAGCTAGAATATAATTAAAGGAGGATCCTTATGGCCAATAACAAGCAATAAATGAGGAACAAATGATAATCAATAGCGTCGGGGAAATATGTTAGAGAAAGAAGAAGAGAGAGTTATTACTTATCTTGTGTAGAATAGCTAGAGCAATAGTATCCCTTTACAGAGCGGTGAGGATTCCCTTTATATACGAGGAGAAATCCAACATAGTACAAAATTCATTAATCATAAAAGTATGGAGATGTGACGGCTAGATGCGACAACTGAATACAGGCTGTGGACAGGCCAGCTTTGTCAGACTTAGCCGCGTGCCTTAGGAATTCCCTATTTTACTCTAGCCTCGATCACCACTCTCTTTAGGTTGGCCCTCGACGAGCTTCGAGGGACGGAACTCAATAGCAGCTTCGCGTCTTCGAGGCCTCGAGATGTGCTTCAAAAGTGACTTAATAGCAAGAAATTGGACCTTCTAGTTTTGCCGCACATAACTTCATAATCAACTTCACAATCTAGAATGACAAAGTCCACCGGAATAATGAATTTATCAACCGGACAAAAACATCTTCAATCACACCCAACGGCCATTTCATGGTACTATCGACCAATTGCAATCTCATAGAAGTTGGACTTGGTTTCCCAATCCCTAAGGTCTTGAAAACAGAATAGGTCATCAAATTTATGCCGCCCCAAGATTACAAAGAGCTTTAGCAAACTAGCACTTCCAATTGTATGAGAAATAATGAAAGCACCGGGATCCTCAAACTTAGGAGCCATTAAATGAAAAATCGCACTCACTTGATGAGTGACTTCGATAGTCTAAAAATTCATCGGTAGATTCTTTGTCACAAAACCTTTCTTAACTTTGCATAACCGGGAATTTGTTCCATAGTTTCCATGAATGGAACATTGATTGAAAGACTTTTCATAATCTGAATAAGATTTTTGAATTGATTTTCACCATTTTTCTTGGCAAGTCTTTGATGGTATGGAGGTGGAGGCTTAGGCACTGGTGCCTTTGCCTTTTGCACTACCAGTTCCAATATGTCAATAATGTGTTCCCTAGATGGATTCACCTCCTCTGAATCTCTTCAACACTATCATCAATATCAATTCGAACTTCCTTATTTGCTTGAACAATATTGTTCGGGATCTCTTTTTGTTGCATCACTTAATCATCATCGATAAGCTTCTTTCACTTGAAGTGGGTGCATTCCTACCTATTTCACTTATTGTGATCACCGCCATAGCATGCCCTATATTGTTACCACCCTCTGGGTTCACCACTGTGTCACTTGGTAGTGCACCCTCAGGACGAGAATTTAGAGCTTGTGAGATTTTTCCCAGTTGAACTTCTAGATTTTGGATTGATGTACTGTGCGAGGCAAGTTAGGAAAATTTCCCACCGGCTAATTGATTCATTATACATCGGTTGGTTGTGTTAATCCCACAATAAAAAGGTTTGTTGTAACATGATTTTTATCATATTGTTGTTGGGACATTCCTTAACCATTGTTTTATATCGTTCCCAAATTTTGTGTAGTAGCTCATTAGACTCTTATTTGAATACCAAAATCTCGTCTCAAAGTCTAACCATGTACTCGGGAGAGAAAAACTTAGCAATGAACTTAGCCGCCAACTCATCCCAAGTATGAATTGAATGGTTTCAGCAAACATTCCAACCAATTTAATGCATTCCCCCATAGATATAAGGGAAAAAGCCTTAGCCTTAATACATCCTAAGTAAAATTTATTTTTTTGCTCCCCCAACATGTATACACAAATCTCTTCAAATATTTGTAAGCATTTTGGATTGGTGCCCTAGTGGAGAATCCTTATTGCTCAACTAATATGAGCATCACGTTGGATATTTGAAAGTTGCCTGCCCTAATATGGGGAGGGACTATTGCACATGCATAACCTTCGTTGGGCAATATCTGGTGTTGAGCCGCTCGTGGTGGAGGTACGACTGGAACGTACACCTTGTCTTGTGGTACCCGGCCCCTCCGATTAGCTTGTGGCCCTCGGGATACCTAATCTAGTAGTTCTTCCTCGCCGTCCAAGTCCCCTAAAGGCATATTTCCGAGCTTATTGTTTGTCATGATTGTACCTAAAATTTCTTAAACTAGTTACACAGAAGGAAAAGAAAAAAATATTTCAAAAACACACTCAAATATATAGCTAACACCATTTTAAGCTACTTGGAAACGATGGAACAAATTGATACACTCCTAATTCACACTCAACAATGAGTAGAATAAGTGGTTGGAAGAATAGTACCCAACTGTGAGTCAGGGTCAATTTCCTCTGGGAGCTAAATATGGGTGTTAGAGCGTACACTTGATGCGTGTAGAATAAATAACTTAAATACACTTCCAAACAAGTTGGTTTTGCAAATTACTTCTACAAACTATACTATCAATGATTAACTAAAGAAGCGAAACTACAAATTGATTAATTATTTTTGGTTGTTCTCAAATAGGTAAAAGGTCTAGGGATGTAAACTTTGTGTAGGTGTTAGCCTAATGGTTTAATTACACCAACACTTGCTTTAGTGATTGTGATATCTCTCAACTCTAAATTACTCACTCAATACCTCTCTCATAGAGTATTTTTCCAATTTGTCTTTCTCAAACCCAAATGGATATCAAACCAAATGGATATGAGCGCAAGTTTGATTTACTCTATCTCTAGTTTAAACCCTTACTAGTCAAAACCATAACTAGACAAATTTCTTATTAGCCAAATTTTCCAATAGTAAATCTTTCTCTCTCAAGTAAGAACTAAGTAAAAAAGGCATGAAACAATTTTTTCAACCATTAATAATAAAATTAAAGCATTAACAAGGCTAAATAAAAAGTATTCAATCATAAACAAATATTACATTAATTACCCATAAGGTTTACACACTATGGTTAAGTCATAACCTTAGTAAATATCTAGCTACCCATAATAGAAATGGAAGAAAATAAAGAAGAAACACTAATTAAAGCTATAATACGAATTAAAATAATAAATATTTTGTTTTAACCCAAGTTGTGTTGGAAACACGTTTCAAATGCAATATACTAAACGTGTGTTCTTTTGTAGGTTTTGATGAATGTCAAACAAAGCAAAAAGCGATATATTAGCAATGCTCAAGGACAAGCACAAAATGGATGCATTACAAGAAGCTCAAGACAAAGTTTAGAAATGTTATAATTGAGTCAATATTAATTGTGATCTTGATTCCTCAACTTGGCTCATAACATGGCTTCTCTACTAAAATTATTTTTCCAAAATCATGCATATTTAAATTAAGTGTCAAATGATTTTAAACTATACATATTTACATTTGTTAAAATGTTTTCCAAACATGCCTCAAAAATCTGGGCTAAGATAATCGATTATGTTCTTATGATAATCGAGTCTCTAAGCCAAGACTGCATGACAATCGATTGTGAATTAATGATAATCGATTGTGAGTAAGTCAGTTAACATCAGGTTTTTGCAAATTGCATAACAATCGATTGTGTACTTATGATAATCGATTGTTAACTGAGGCAAAGTTTTCAAAACTCATAAAAATCGATTATGAACTAATGGTAATCGATTAGAATGAGAAAAATGTCTCCCAGTGATTTTAAATAAAATGATAATCGATTGTGGCTTTTGATAACCGATTATATATGAGACAGAGAGTTCTGAAATTAATTAATAATCGATTATCCCATTTGATAATCGATTGTTGAAGCTGACCGTTGTCATATATTTTCAATTACCGTCAGGTAATCGATTGTTGATATGTAACAATCGATGTTTTGCGTAAAATCTGGAAAAGATTTTCTGAACGTTGTTAAAATAATCGATTGTTGATTTCCGGACAATCGATGTTTTATGCCAAAAATTGGAAAGGATTTCTTAACATTATAAATAATCGATTATCGATTTGAAGTAATCGATTGTTGACGTAAAATCTGGGATTGAATTTTTGATCTGATAGGCAAACAATCGATTGTTCAGTCTTGACAATCGATTGTCACTGAGTAATTTCAGCAATCCTTAATTGGCAATTAGACAACGGTAAGACTGAGTTTCTCACCTATAAATACAGCTTCAACTCAGTGTTTTCACAACAACAACATATACACTTTGAGTATTTTCATTGCTAAAAGCTTTCTTACATTGATCATCATTTTCCATTCATCCATAAAGCTTTTTGAAGAGCCATTCTATTGAGCTAAGTTGTTGTGATCTTGAGCGTACTATTTCTACTCATATCTACTCATTAAGGAGTGCTTTGTAAAGTGAGTGTGTTTTGTGTTTGTAAGAGAATTGCGATTCTCGTTTGTTGAGGAACTTGTGATTCCTCGGTTGAAGTCTTTGGGATTGTTATCCCCGAGCAGTTGAAGTCTTTGGGATTGTTATCCCCGAGCAGTTGAAGTCTTTGGGATTGTTATCCCCGAGCAGTTGAAGTCTTTGGGATTGTTATCCCCGAGCAATTGAAGTCTTTGGGATTGGTATCCCCGAGCAATTGAAGTCTTTGGGATTGTGATCCCCGAGCACCTAGGTGAGGCTTGTGTCCTCAGCTGTAACGGTTTGTTAAGCACCCGTAAGCTTGACAAGTTTAGTGGAAATCTCGAGAGAGTCTCTCGGGGACTGGACTAACCACGTTTGTGGCCAACCAGGATACATCATTGTGTAAGTTTATTTTACTGCACTTGTTTTAATTTCTGCAAAGTTTTTAAATTCCGCACTAAAACGCTTAATATTTTTAAAACGCTATTCACCCCCCCCTCTAGCGTAAAGCGTATTGTCCAACAATTGGTATCAGAGCCATACTCTCTGAAAAACTTAACCGTTTGAGAGAACCATCCATGGCTTCTACTCTAAATTTCTTTGCAGGAATAGGTGAAGGAGAATGCAGCATGTCGCCTCCAATATTAGACGAAAACGACTACTCAGTCTGGAAATATCGGATGCAAGTTTTTACAATGGCAAACGATTTGTATCTATGGCAAGCGATTAAACACAGTGATCAACTGACGACAAAAGTCGGGAAAGATAAGGTAAGTGAATACAACTCTAAAGCTATGAATATATTACATAACGCCTTGAACCAGGAACTTTGGCGAAAAATCTCCCACTATAAAACTGCTAAGGAAATGTGGGACAAACTTGAGGAATTGCACGAAAACATGCCTCAAAAAGCGGTCAGCACAAACGATGAATCAACTGGTCAGTGCCTCATGGCAGACGAAAAAGACGAGGTAAGTACATCTAACGATATGCAAATTGCTTATAACAAACTGCATGATGAGTTGGTAAATGCTTCTAAGACTATTAAAGATTTACAAAGAACTCTTTCTTTACAAGAAGAGGATTTTCAAAAACAACTCTTTTTAAAAGACAAGGACTTTGAAGAACGTCTTTCTTTAGCTCAAAAAGGTGTTGAAAATCTGTCTCGTGATAACGAGAATCTTGCAAATGAAAATCAATTTTTGTTAAATGATAGTATAGAACTTAGACAAGTCATCAAGACTATGCATGAAGCCTCTTGTGTTGATAAATGCTCTACTTGTACTGCTTGTGAGTCCTTAAAACTAGAAAACACAGAACTTAGGAAAACATTAGAAACACGTAGTAAAGAAGTTCCTAAAGTTGTTGAAAAAGAAACGCCTAAGAAATATCAACGGCATAAAAACAAAAACTTCACTACTCCACCTAGAAATAACTCTAAGGTATTAAACAAGCCTAGAACAAATTCTTTTAGACCACCTAGACATTATGCTAGAATGTATGAAAATAAGGGTAGAACTAATATCTTTAGACAACCTAGATCCGAATCTAAGATTCTTGCAAACAAGCCTACAAATAGTAATTTTCGGCAACCAAGAAATAACTCTAGGAACGAGCTTAGACCACCTAGACATGACACTAGGTCCTTCAACAAGTCTAGCACTAATGACTTTAGACCATCTAGATATTATACTAGAAATGGGAACAATATGTCTAGTGTTAATCATTTTCATTCGCCTAGAACTTTGTTGGCTCAACCTAGGCATCAACACAACCCGAACGTAGTATGTCATTACTGCAATCGTATAGGTCATATTGCACCTATGTGTTTTACAAAGCATAGAGATTCTTCATATTATTATGGTCGTTATTTGCCTAACCCCCAAGGACCCAAAATAGTATGGGTACCTAAAGAATATTAATTTGCTTTGTAGGTGTGCTTGAAGGGATCAAGTGTACTATGGTACCTTGACAGTGGATGCTCCAGACACATGACAGGAGACGAATCCAAATTCCTTCAACTAGAGCACAAAGAAGGAGGAAGCGTTGTATTCGGTGACAACAATAAAGGACAAATTATTGGCATCGGATCGGTCGGTAAGAATGAAAAATCCTCTATAAAGCATATATTACTTGTCAAAGGTTTAAAGCATAATCTCTTGAGCATAAGTCAATTATGTGACAAGGGAAATCTTGCGTTGTTTGATTCGGATGAGTGTTTAGTGTTTAGACGTAGTGACTTCAAGATTATTCTACGTGGTTTTAGAGTTGACAATATTTACATGGTTGATCTTGAAAACTCCTCATCCGAGTATGTTGATTGTTTGTTGAGCAAAGATGATAATGTGTGGTTGTGGCATCGTAGAGTAGCCCATATGAACATGCATCTTTTAAATAAATTGATTTCTCAAAATCTAGTGATTGGTCTTCCCATCTTAAAATTTGAAAGTGATACTATTTGTGATTTTTGTCAAAAGGGGAAGCAAACAAGAGCATCTTTTAAATCCAAAAATGTTGTTTCAACCTCTAGAACTTTACAACTATTGCATATGGATTTATTCGGACCATCCCGTATCGAAAGTCTAGGAAGAAATAGATATGCTTTTGTAATTGTTGATGATTTCTCTAGATTTACATGGACATTATTTCTTGCACATAAAAGTGATGCATTTCTTAGCTTCAAGCTTTTTCTTAAAAGAGTTCAAAATGAAAAGGAATCAACTGTCACTTCCATTAGAAGTGATCATGGGGGAGAGTTTGATCACAATCTCTTTGCGGATTTTTGTGATGAACTCGGAATCGAGCATACCTTTTTCCGCTCCACGTACACCACAACAAAACGGGGTGGTGGAAAGGAAAAATAGGAGTCTCGAAGAGATGGCTAGAACCATGCTCGACGAAGCTAAGATTCCCAAATACTTTTGGGCAGACGCCGTGAGTACAGCATGCTATGTTTTAAATAGAGTAGCAATTCGGCCGATACTCTTAAAAACCCCATATGAACTCTACAAAGGTAGAAAACCTAACATTTCACATTTACGTGTTTTTGGTTGTAAATGTTTTGTGCATAACAATGGAAAGGACCAACTAGGAAAATTTGATGCAAAGTCGGATGAAGGTATCTTCATTGGCTATTCTTCTCGTAGTAAAGCTTATAGGGTTTTTAATAAAAGAACCCAAGTTGTAGAGGAATCTCCTCATATTGTATTTTCCGAAGATAATACTCACTTGGCGAGAAAGGATTGTGGTCTTGATCTTTCAGGCATTCTGGAAAGTCTAAAGGACAAAATTCAAGAAGAACCACCAAGGAAAGAAATTGACAAAACGGTGGAACAACCAATTGAAGAAGCTCCTCAACCGGAAAATGAACCAAAAGAGCAAATAGAATGGAGGACAGTCAAAGACCATCCTCTCGATCAGGTAATAGGCAACGTTGGAGGGAAGGTAAGTACCCGGAGCTCCCTTAGAAATACCTTAGATCTTACTGCTTTTGTTTCTCAAATTGAACCCAAAACCATCTCTGAAGCAATTGGGGATGAATTTTGGACCTTGGCAATGCAAGAGGAGCTTAACCAATTCAAACGTAACAACGTTTGGGATTTGGTGCCAAGACCCGAAGGTCATACCATAATTGGTACGAAATGGGTTTTTCGAAATAAATTAGATGAAAATGGCATAATCACTAGAAACAAAGCTAGGCTTGTAGCTCAAGGCTATAATCAAGAAGAAGGGATTGATTATGATGAGACATATGCTCCGGTAGCTAGATTAGAGACCATCCGTTTGTTGCTTGCTTTTGCATCTTCTATGAATTTCATTTTATATCAAATGGATGTGAAAAGTGCCTTTTTAAATGGTTTTATCCAAGAAGAAGTTTATGTAAAGCAACCCCCCGGTTTTGAAGACTTTAATTTTCCTAATCATGTTTTCAAACTCAAAAAGGCCCTTTATGGTTTAAAACAAGCTCCTCGAGCTTGGTATGAAAGGTTGAGTAAATTTCTTTTAGAAAATAATTTTATTCGTGGAAAAGTTGACACAACTTTATTTGTCAAGCATGAAAATAATGATATCTTGCTAGTTCAAATATATGTAGATGATATCATTTTTGGTGCCACTAACAATGCTCTATGCAAGGAATTTTCAAACTTAATGACTAGCGAATTTGAGATGTCCATGATGGGTGAGTTACAATTCTTTTTGGGATTACAAGTAAAACAAATGAAGGAAGGTACATTCATTTGTCAAAGCAAGTATTGCAAAGAACTGCTTAAACGTTTTGATATGAACAATGCAAAGGAAATGGCAACTCCCATGAGCACATCCGATCATCTCGACAAAGATGAAAAAGGTAAGGAAGTCGACATCAAAAAGTACCGAGGTATGATTGGCTCTCTTCTTTATCTTACTGCTAGTCGTCCGGACATCATGTTTAGCGTGTGCGGCTGTGCCCGTTATCAATCATGTCCGAAAGAGTCTCACCTTACTGCGGTAAAGCGGATTCTAAGGTATCTTGTTGGTACTACCAATATGGGTCTATGGTACCCCAAAGGTTCTTCATGCCAACTTATTGGCTATTCCGACTCCGATTTTGCTGGATGCAAATTGGACCGCAAGAGCACTAGCGGCACTTGCCACTTGCTCGGTAGCGCTTTAGTTTCTTGGTTTAGTAAGAAGCAAGTTAGTGTTGCGTTGTCCACAACCGAGGCTGAATATGTAGCCGCGGGGAGCTGTTGCGCTCAAATCCTATGGATGAAACAACAACTCTTGGACTATGGCCTACGTCTTGATCACATTCCTCTTAGATGTGACAACACTAGTGCCATATGCTTGACGAAGAACCCCATTCTTCACTCGCGAACAAAACACATTGAAATTAAACATCATTTTATTAGAGATCACGTTCTAAAAGGCGATGTCGAAATTGAATTTGTTGAAACAAAAAGCCAATTGGCAGACATCTTTACAAAGCCCTTAGATAAAGAGTCCTTCTTCCGAATTCGTAGTGAACTCGGGATCCTTGACTCCACGTTGATCTAAGTCATGCATTGCATTTTATTTCTTACATAATTTCTAACTTGAGCGTCGGAGGCGTCTAACATTTTTTTGCAGGTATCACCCTAAAGAAAAGGGGATCATAAAAGCATGACGCAAATACTCAAGTATTCTACAGGAAAATCGCCGTCAAACAATCGATTACTGAATCAATAATCGATTACTTTTGTTATCTTTATTTTCCAATAAATAAACTTTTGCTTATTTCATATGTTTTTTTTGCATATTCTTCCCTTATATATTTTTGCTAATGGCAAAAGGGGGAAGAAACGGGATATCAAGAAGTATGCTATATCACTCTCAACTTCATTTATGCTTAAAGTGAGGGGGAACATGAATTAAGGGGGAACATCAAATTGCATACTTTACACTTGTCTTGGATCATCAAAATAATTATTGCATATATCCCGCTTATGTTTGCCATTATCAAAAAGGGGGAAATTGTTGGAAACACGTTTCAAATGCAATATACTAAACGTGTGTTCTTTTGTAGGTTTTGATGAATGTCAAACAAAGCAAAAAGCGATATATTAGCAATGCTCAAGGACAAGCACAAAATGGATGCATTACAAGAAGCTCAAGACAAAGTTTAGAAATGTTATAATTGAGTCAATATTAATTGTGATCTTGATTCCTCAACTTGGCTCATAACATGGCTTCTCTACTAAAATTATTTTTCCAAAATCATGCATATTTAAATTAAGTGTCAAATGATTTTAAACTATACATATTTACATTTGTTAAAATGTTTTCCAAACATGCCTCAAAAATCTGGGCTAAGATAATCGATTATGTTCTTATGATAATCGAGTCTCTAAGCCAAGACTGCATGACAATCGATTGTGAATTAATGATAATCGATTGTGAGTAAGTCAGTTAACATCAGGTTTTTGCAAACTGCATAACAATCGATTGTGTACTTATGATAATCGATTGTTAACTGAGGCAAAGTTTTCAAAACTCATAAAAATCGATTATGAACTAATGGTAATCGATTAGAATGAGAAAAATGTCTCCCAGTGATTTTAAATAAAATGATAATCGATTGTGGCTTTTGATAATCGATTATATATGAGACAGAGAGTTCTGAAATTAATTAATAATCGATTATCCCATTTGATAATCGATTGTTGAAGCTGACCGTTGTCATATATTTTCAATTACCGTCAGGTAATCGATTGTTGATATGTAACAATCGATGTTTTGCGTAAAATCTGGAAAAGATTTTCTGAACGTTGTTAAAATAATCGATTGTTGATTTCCGGACAATCGATGTTTTATGCCAAAAATTGGAAAGGATTTCTTAACGTTATAAATAATCGATTATTGATTTGAAGTAATCGATTGTTGACGTAAAATCTGGGATTGAATTTTTGATCTGATAGGCAAACAATCGATTGTTCAGTCTTGACAATCGATTGTCACTGAGTAATTTCAGCAATCCTTAATTGGCAATTAGACAACGGTAAGACTGAGTTTCTCACCTATAAATACAGCTTCAACTCAGTGTTTTCACAACAACAACATATACACTTTGAGTATTTTCATTGCTAAAAGCTTTCTTACATTGATCATCATTTTCCATTCATCCATAAAGCTTTTTGAAGAGCCATTCTATTGAGCTAAGTTGTTGTGATCTTGAGCGTACTATTTCTACTCATATCTACTCATTAAGGAGTGCTTTGTAAAGTGAGTGTGTTTTGTGTTTGTAAGAGAATTGCGATTCTCGTTTGTTGAGGAACTTGTGATTCCTCGGTTGAAGTCTTTGGGATTGTTATCCCCGAGCAGTTGAAGTCTTTGGGATTGTTATCCCCGAGCAGTTGAAGTCTTTGGGATTGTTATCCCCGAGCAGTTGAAGTCTTTGGGATTGTTATCCCCGAGCAATTGAAGTCTTTGGGATTGGTATCCCCGAGCAATTGAAGTCTTTGGGATTGTGATCCCCGAGCACCTAGGTGAGGCTTGTGTCCTCAGCTGTAACGGTTTGTTAAGCACCCGTAAGCTTGACAAGTTTAGTGGAAATCTCGAGAGAGTCTCTCGGGGACTGGACTAACCACGTTTGTGGCCAACCAGGATACATCATTGTGTAAGTTTATTTTACTGCACTTGTTTTAATTTCTGCAAAGTTTTTAAATTCCGCACTAAAACGCTTAATATTTTTAAAACGCTATTCACCCCCCCCCCCCTCTAGCGTAAAGCGTATTGTCCAACAAGTTGGTGACAAATTACCCAAAATGGTAAACTACAACAGCCGCAACTCATAAAACTACAAAACTTCCCTAAAAAAGTGATTCCCGACTATTTATAGTGGCCCAAAATTCCCTGACAAAAATGCCCTGCAGGAGGTTTTGTGCCCGCATAATTCCATGTGCACTCCACACTCATCTCAAGTCGCCAGATAGAGGGATTCAACAACTGCACAATTTGATCTACGACTGCACTTCAGCTTCTACGGCCATACAATTTCATGTGCGGTCTACACTTCTAGCAAGGTTTTAGTTTTGGTCATTTTGCACACTCTATGAACTTTTTGAATTACTGTTAGTGAGACCATGTTCTACGGCCGCACAAATTGTGCGCAGTCTTCTATCAACCTCTGATCTTCATTACCATATCTACGGCTGCAGAGAGAATTCTGGGGTCCGCACTTTCTTCTACGGCCCGAAATATACTTATGTGGAACGCACTTTTGGTGTTTTGTGCCCCTTCTTGCCATATGAGCTGAAACACTCCTTTTGAGTTAGATTTCTTCATTAGAGTCCAAATCTCAAACATTACAACAGTTTGCACACTTTTATTAGTTTTGGAAATATAAATCAACACTTTAGAACTAAAACTAAAGTAAAAAGGTACTAATAAGTGGTCAAAATCAATACTTATTAGTCCCCGATCGTGATTTAACTGAAAAGTATGTTTAACTGACTCAAACAAAGCCCAATCTGCCCATAGCCACTCAACATCATAGCTCTTGCCACTTGGAAAAATAAAAACAGAGAATAATAGTACAGAGACAAAGGTAAGAAAGGTGCATATGAAACAAGAACCAACATTGATATTCAAAATAAAGAGGCTTTACAAGGGCACTTGAAACGCCAAATAAAATAACCAAGAAGTTAAAACAAAAACTAGTGGCTATCACTATCCCGGCCTCAGACATCCTCTCCATTCTCATCTTAATCGTAATCAGTGTCAATCCATAGCATCTTCCACATACTCCTAAAAATCAGTTTGAGGTGTGACAATATCATAGTCAAAGATGAGCTAGGCCTCACTAGCTTTAACTCGAGTATCCTTGAGGGTTGCCTCATAAACAGAGCCTACCTTGTTCAAATTGCGGATCATATCCACCCAGGCTTCAGCGTGGATCCACTCCTCATAATTCTCTTGGGGATATTATGATACTCGAATGTAGTAGACACAGAGGGCCACAAAAGAAGTTGGGCATTCTCATCCCTAAGAGCAGCAACTGGGACATGCAACTAAGAGCTCATTTCCTAATTCCACAACGTTCTTCTCAAGCTTGGCCTCCTTAGCTTCAGCCATAAAAGGAATATTTTCCCACTTAGAATAGAGAGACATGCTCACTACCTCCAAAACTTCCGTCTACTTTGAGTCTTTGATCAAGAGGACTCCGCCTCCTCGATCATCTGTTACTTCTCAATGTCTTCCCCCTGAGAATGTCGATCTCAAGCTGGCATCCATCCAACTGGCTTCGCAGCTAAACCAACTAATATTGAAGATCATTGCATTGGGCCTCCCCGTAGTTACTCATCTTGAGCTCCTCCACTTTTCTCTTCAACTCTCCCTTGAGGACGCTGGATCTCTGCACGGCCACCATCAGCTCCTCATCTTTCTTCTTTAGCTCTTCTCTTAAAGTTGGCACGTCGCCCTCTTCGCGAAGCCGCCTCCGAAGGTTCTAGTACTTTATGTGGTACTCTTTGTACTTATGCTTCCACTTCACATAAATTCCCTTTCGTCTCTTCTTCCTCCGAGCACTCTCAATTTCCAGAATGGCCATCTAAAAATCAAAGAAAAGGCAAAACTTAATCTGAGAGAAAGACATGATATATTATTTGAGGGGGTACTGTCATTTAACTTATTGAGGGTCAACCTTTGGCATCAGAGCAAAAAGGACCGAGAGCGAAGATCATCTCCTCTGTATTTCTCAGCAAATCATGATCTATTAGGATCGTTATGGTCCTCGAGCCTCCCTCCATCCTCACCTCAATTTGAGTGTGTCCCTCATGAATCATCATTAGATTGTCAGGTTCCATGTCAGAACCTGAATCATCACCCTCAATAATGACGTCCTTTCCTTTGTCCTCGTCGGCCATAAAAGTATTCGCTGCCAGCCTGGAAATGAAGCCTCATCTTGCCCCGTAGACATAAATCCATAATCAAGCATCCTCTCCATGACCATCTCCCCCTCACGATGCAAAGCAGGCCCTTACTAGCCTCTTCTAGTTGTAGGGTCTCAGAGGTCTCCATAGCCTCATCTTGTCGTCTGTGGAAGTGTGAATTCACCTTCCACTGAATCGACAGCCAAGGGAAATCCCCCTCGAACGTCCACAACCTTCCTCTTGCGAGACCTTAGGTCCCTATCGTAGGAAGAGACTTCATCATCTTTGTTGATGAGTGAAACATTTGAGGAGTGGGCACAGTAGCTGAGATTGGGACAAAGGTGAAAGGTGCAGTAGCCGAGACGAGGATGTAGGCAGAAGGCATAGTGGATCTTATCCTCCTAAACATGGGCATGAGCTCCCTATTACATCTTGTAGTCCCCTTTATTGAACCTTAAAAAAACTTAAAAGTTTAGAATGGTACAAGCAGGTGTGAATATTATCACGACCAGAAGAAGGAGATTACCTGTCAAGGGGAGGGCTAGTTTGAACTTTTGAAAGAAGCTCAGCCAGTCACGAATCTCCATGCTTAAGGGGAGAACTTGCCTACCCTAGTTGGCGAGACCTGTCGTTATAGGTGGAGGACGACTAGTGGTTGGGAGTTAAACTTTCATTTGTCCATATTTCGAGAAAAAGTATCTCTTGTTTTTCTTTCCCATTCCCATAAGAATGAATACTATGATTCGTGTTTTGAACAGGCATGAATACAGCATCTATAGAATAACTTCCATCTTGAAAGTTATGTGTCGTTTTTATAAGATATCCACGATTTCTCTCTATTTGTAATCCAATAGAAAAATCAATTGGTTCCGTTAAACTGGCTATATTATGAGGAGGACAACTAGTGGTTGCAAGAGAAGAAAGATTATTCTGCTGACTTGGAATAAACAAAGTACTTGAAAGCAAAAAAAAACTGAAAGCGTGAACACTTACATGTATGGTTCCATGCCTCAGGAAAACCATCAACATTGGCTGTAACGGCCTCAAACTTGATGAACAAGTAGTCAAGCCAGAACTGCCTACTAATCTTATTATTTATCTTCACCACCAAATATTTGTCTCAACGATGTCAAAGATTCGACATCATCCCTCTCTAGAAGCTAGGCGAGAACAGATGCACCAAGTGCCACCTGGCCTCAATTCTGGCAAGCTCAGCAACTTTCATAATATCTTGATACCCTTGTAAATATATAGGGTGAGCTGAGTGGGGCAAATGCCATAATGGCGGCAAAATTCCTCCACCTGTGTCTAGCATCAGGGCTACAAGGGATAATCTCTTCGAATGAAGGAGGAGCTTCACCTCAACAACGGTGACAACGTGCTCCCCGTGAGCAGGGAACAACACTAAAAGGAATAAAATGGATCTCTTTATCAATAATCGAAGGAATATTAGACATTTTTATGTAGTTTACAATGGGACGAGAGTATGAAAGAAAGTTAAGGTTCAGAAGGTAAAGAAGACTCAAGAAAAGGAACAAAAATTATGAAGAGTAATAATGGTATGAAAGGAAGTGAAGTTTGAATAATGAGGAAAAAATCACAATTTATACATATTGAGGCAGTGAACTCGAAATGGTTCATCATAATTGGAACTAGAATTGAAACACCGGAGCGAATCAAATGTCACGTGTGAATCTACATAATGCATCAGAAATCAGCATGATCATGACGCATGAAATCATCCCGTCACTTCTTTATTGGACCAAGTGGTTCCAACAAATCACCTAGGAAATTCAGGGATTTGAAATATGCAGTCCACAAAGGGCCACGTCACCTGTTCGTCAGAATGATTACAATCATTGTTGTCTAATCAATGAACTCACCCATGAAGACGGACATGACACTACTATCCGCACATTAAACTCGCCCATAAGGACAACCTCAACAAGCGGTGGGACTAACTATAAGGACTAAAAATTATAATAATTATATATGGGCCAAGTCAACATTAAGAGAGCCTTCAAAGGCTGCCATGTGTCATCGTTGATCTTTCAATAAAGGATGAACGCGATGTCGAGGTGACCTAACAAAGGATGAAGACGAGGTCACTTGACTCAGCAGAAGGGCGAGGTGAGCACTTCCTTTATCTATGAAGTAACGGCTAGTTTTAGAGATAACACCTTATGGAAAATATTCTCGGGAAGATTCCTCTCATTTGTATAATTAGGGTTTTTATTACTCATGTGCCCATATAAATACAAAAAAAAAAAAGAATCGTAGAGGGGATTGGACTTGTAAAAAATAATATATTGACATTCTTTGAATATTCTTGTTTTATCATTAAAATACAAAATACACCTTTTCTTTAGATCTGTGTCAATCTTTTATCCCACGATACAAGGAGGATCTGAATATTCTAGCTCGTCATCTTCCATCTTTGTCCAAGGGAGTATCAAAGAATCTCACCCTCTTTCAGTTGACTCACTTGTATTTATTTACATAAATATCATTTACCACCATTTACTGTGATTTAATCTATTCTCTTAGTTCTTGGACCATTGAATATTACTTTATTGTTACTATTTATTGCTAATCGAACAGTACTCATGATATCTTGCCACAAAATCAGTTAAACAGATTTTTTGATATTAATATTGGCTAAGATTAACTCTATTCTATCAAAAATTCTAATTATTTAAACCTAGATCTAACTTTTGGGTCCAACAAATATCGAATCGATAAACCCCAAGAAAATCCAGATGAAGACATTGATTGAGAGCAAGAAATGTGTTCATGTTGAATGAGACTAAGAGCCCGTTTGGATTGGCTTGTTTTTAGTGCTTTTAAGCCAAAATAATTTTTAAGCTTTTCTGTAATTAGATAAAGTAAAAAGTTCTTTTAAATGGTTGTTTTTAAGCTAAAATAACAAAAACAAGCCAAAAGTTAGAATTCCTACCTTATGGATTAAAAGTTATTTTTGCTTAAAAGTTACTTAAAACAAGCCCATCCAAACGGGTTCTAATTACCCGGGTTCTTATCCTCAATTATAGATATGAATCTAACAACGTTGGTGATTATCATTTCTAATCAAGCCTACAACTATCACTTTAATTTTTCCCCTTTTATCTGACCATGATGTCCTAATCTATCACCGAATTATTCTCTAATTGGCTCCATTCAGGAAATAACTTGGAGCAAGATGATCCCGGAACTCAATTGTGGTTTTGGACTCAAAGTACCTTAATAAGAGTTTAAAAAAATTACCTTTCTATGTATAGCGTGTAAATATAACACGACATACCTTAACGGTAACTTTTGTCGTTAAGGTATAGTGTGGTGTATTTACACGTTATATATACTGATGATTTTCTGAAAAAGTGCATTTATACGGTCAACTATGCAATCGCAGAATAGCTATGCGGACCACATAATTTTTGCATGGTCAGTCAGTGTGATGGATAATTTGAGGTCAACTATGCGGCCAATTATGCGATCGCCTAACTGATAACTAGGGATTTTGATGCATTTTATACTCATTCTCGCTTATGCTTTGATTAGAAATTCATACAAAATCGTCCAAATAGGCTCAGAAGTTGTGCTTGATTTCAGGTTTGATAAAAAAAATGACAAGATGTCAAAGATCAGTTCAAAAGGAGTGATCCTTACATAAGTGACAAAGACACGGCACGCTCAGGCAAAACAAGCCTAGTGCGGCCGCACTACATGCTGTGCAGTCCGCATTGGGAGATTCAGAGTGCATGATGTTCAAGCTAACATGCAGTACGACCACACTAGGTTTTGTGTGGTCCGCACTAAAGGCAATGCAGCCACACATAATTTAGTGCAGTCTGCAGAACCAAGATTCAGAGAAGTTGCAAGATGAAGTCTTGAATCCTATGCGGTACGCGATCGATTTTGTGTGGATCACATTAGAAGCCTCTACGACTGTAGTCTATTTTGTGCGGTCCACAGTGCCTGAGTTCAGAGAGTCATATTTTCAAGTTCAGAGCCTTTGTGCGGCCGCACACCATTTTGTGCGGTCCGCACTAACCCCGCAAGGGAATTTTTGTTCAAATTTTTTAGCTTGGTATAAATATATTCTTTTTCAATTTTTAAGGTATGAGATATTGTAATTAAGCAGTTATGTTCGTGGGTTCGAGATTCTTAGCTATTTTGGTCCCTTTTAGCTACTTTTAATCATTGAATCTTTGTATTTAATTTAGTGATTAATTAAAATGAGTTTATCTTCATCTATTTCTCGGTTTTCTTCTTCAATTATGAGTAGCTATAACCATTTCTAGGGTTTTGGCTCAACCTTAGTATGGGTAATTGATGGGTCATGTATTTTAAGGCTAAATTTACTATGGGTGTTTGTTATTTGGGCCAATATCATGGTTAATTTCTTAATTAGTGGTTGCGAACACTAGTTTGTGTTGAGTTGACTTGATATCTTCTTGAGAAAGAGAACCTAAGTCTATGAAATTGCTCCAACAAGGAATTGGGCAATATTCAAGAGATTGATAGCCCCAATTAAAGGGTTAAACCTTGAGAGAGTAATACCCGACTTGAACCGTAGTTGCTTGTGCAAATTTTGCATACCCAATTGGTCTTAAGAACGTCAATTGGGCAAAATCACATGAACCAACAAGAGGTTTGGAGTGGGAAAATCAGTGCAACGGTTATATCATACTCCTTAAATATGTCAAATATGTCTTAGACTCAAGTACCCGTCAATTGACCACCTAGGCGGAAGTCACTACCCTAGTGCCTTTTAAACCTACTTCAACAACTCGTAGCATTATAACTCTTAACATAATTTAGTTTTAGTTACCATTTTTAGTTTAATAATAGTAGAACTAAACAAAAATCGGGTAAAAGCTGGTCTGACTCTCTCTCGCTACTTCATTGGTAGTACGGAGTAGGCCGCGATCACTTTTTGGCACTATTGTCGGGGAGCTAACGGTTTTGGCTATCTATTTAGTTAGTTTTGTGTATTTTTCTTCTTTCCTTCTTTGTTATATATTTGTGTGTGACAATACTTCAGGTACAAAATGATTTTAAATACTAATGACCCTCTTGGAAACGTACTTGCAGGGGAGGAGGTTGATGATATTTGAGAGGATGATGTGCCTCTTGTACCTCCTAGACCACGAAGAGGTTTCCATGCCAATTTTATTGAAAATATTCCAGGAACTCCTCTACCACCTCAAAGAGGGGTTCCTCGGGTGCTCCCAAACATAGGCTATGCAAGTGCAATTGTCCCTATCCAAATCCGAGCGGGCAATTTTCAAATTACTAATGTGATGCTGACATTGTTGGAGCAGCGTGGGTACTTCATGGGTGATGCCACTAAAAATACTTACAAATATCTCAAAGGGTTTGTGAATACCTGTTAGGGGAGCAAGCAAACCAATGTGTCCGAAGATGCACTCCGATTGAGACTCTTCCCATTCTCACTTAGGGGGAATGCCTTAGATTGTCTTGAGCGACTTCCCAACCATTCCATCAATACTTGGGATGAGTTGGCGAATAAGTTCATAGGAAAGTTCTTTTCACCGGGACATATGGCGGCTTTGTGGGATGAGATCTTGGCTTTCAAGCAGGAGCCCACCGAACCTCTGTATGATATTGGTGAAAGATATAGAACTATGGTAAAGGAATGCCCCAACAATGACATGACGGAGAATATTTGCAACAAACTTTATACCAGGGCATCAATACTACAAATAAATGGATAGTGAATCAAATTGCTGGGGGGTAATTTTATAAAATCGACGTGTGATGAAGCTTGCGTTGTTCTTGATGAGATGGCTGATACATCCTCCGCATGGCAAAGTAGAGCCAATGTGCCCTAGGGTGACCATACAGTTGTTTATTTGCACAAAGAATTACATGATCATGTGCAAGCAATAGAGGAGTTGACAACTACCATGAACCAACTAGCAAAGGCACAGTTTCAGCAAGTCCAAAATCCTCGACAAGTGAATGCTATGGAGGGTGTTAACATGCTAGTGAATCAAAGAAGGCGAAGATATCCATAAAACTAAGGGAATGTGTATCAATTTGAAAATAATGGTAGTGGATTTCAAGATAATGTCTATGATGAGAAAAATAAGGAGGTAAAATAGATGAACAATTATCAAGGCCAAAGAGGAAATTCTTCCAACCAACAACAACAATGGAGGTACCAATGTAATTGGGGCAATCAACAGCTAGGGAACAACAATTGGGAAACAATAATCAAAATTGGAATTTGAAAAATAAAAACTACAATCAGAGCAACCAACGAAATTTGGGGAACAACAACTAGGGAAATCAGGTGCAAGGTTTCAAAGGCCCCGAATGTACCAACAATCGAGCAATCCACCATCTTTTCCTTCCCAAGGTCCTAGTTCTTCTAGCAATGATATGGGTAGAATTGAAATGATGTTCGAACAAATGATGAATAAAATGCGGATTCAGATGCTCAATTGCCTTCTTACAATACTTCCATTCGAAATTTTGAGGTACAACTAGGTTAATTCTCTCAATCCTTGAATAAATGCCCTAAGGGTGCTCTACTAAGTGATACGGTAGTGAAACCGAAGGGCGGGAACAATCATGTTATGATGGTGACCAATAGGAGTGGACAAGCAGGTGATGTGAATGCCTCCAATTAAAAGCAAGTTTTGGGTGATGAAGTTGAGTTGCAAGAAGATGAAGTTCCTTTGTTGGTTGAGAATGAGGTTGATGAAAATGTGAATGAAGAAGTGAGGATTGATATTCAAGATGCCGAGATGGAAATGGAAAATGACGTGAACCCGTCTAGGGAATACGTAATTGACATGCATGAGCCGTCCGTGCCAAAATTCGAGGCACCCTTGCCTAGACCACCTCCACCTTGTCCTCAAAGGCTATCTAAGCACAAGAGTGAGAATTAGTTCAAAAAGTTAATTGACATGATGAAGAGCTTATCCATCAATGTGCCTTTGGTGGAGGCTTTAGAGCAAATAACTGGCTGTGCCAAATTCATGAAACATTTGGTGACTAAGAAAATATCCATGTACTATGAAACTATCAATATGACCCACAAAGTTAGTGCTAAAGAACATCAATGGCTCCAAAGTAAGAGGATCTTGGTGCTTTCACCATCCTTTGCACTATTGGTAGTGCGAACTTTGCTAAGGATTTTTGTGATCTAGGGTCAAGTATCAACTTGATGCCTACTCTGTTTTCATGACTTTGTGTATTGGTCCACCAAGGACAACTTCCATGAGATTACAAATGGCGAATAGATCAATGAAGCGACCTTTCGATATTGTTGATGATGTGCTTGTCCGGGTGGAAAAAATTATCTTGCCAGCTGATTTTGTGATATTAGATTGCCAGGTGGACTATGAAGTCCCGATCATATTAGGGAGATCTTTCCTTTCTATGGGGAAGGCTTTAGTTTATGTGGAAGTAGGAGAACTAAGTTTTCGGATGGGTGATGAGAAGGTAGCATTCCATGTGTGCAAATCAATGAAGTAGCCCAATTGTACCGAAGTGTGCTCATTTATGGATCTAGTCACGGCTGTGATAATTTATGATACAAGTGCTATGATTAATGTGGAGGACCAGTTAAAGACCGTGTTGTTAAATCATAATGTTTGTGATGATAAGGGCCAATTAGAGTACGTGAATACTTTGCGTGGAACGGGCTCTTATTCATATGAGCCTAGGAAGCTATCCTTGGACCATAAAAATAGAAAGACTCCTCCAACTAAGCCTTCATCTGAAAAAACTCCAGTGTTGGAGTTGAAGCCATTGCCTCCACACCTCAGGTATGAATTCTTAGGCCGTAGTTCCACTTAACCAGTTATTCTTTCCTCTGGTCTTACAAACATACAGGTAGACGCCACTTTGGTGGTGCTTAAAAGATAAAGAAGAAAATTGGATGGACTTTGACCGAAATTAAGGGGATAAGCCCCGCATTTTTTATGCACAAAATCATTTTTGAGGATGATTCAAAACCCTTTGTGTAAAATCAAAGGAGGTTGACCAAAGCAATGCAAGGAGTGGTGAAGAAAGAAGTGATGAAGTGGTTAGATTCCAGGGTTGTGTACCCTATCTCTGATAGCCCATGGACTTCTCTTGTGCAATGTGTGCCGAAGAAGGGTGGTATGACTGTGGTGACAAATGACAAAAATGAACTTATTCCAACTCCTACATTTACCAGATGGAGGGTATGTATGGACTATCGGAAGCTGAACAAGGTAACCCGCAAGGATCAATTCCCATTGTCATTCCTTGACAAAATACTTGATGGCCTTGCGGGGCGTGCCTTTTATTGATTTTTGGATGAATATTTGGGATATAATCAAATCTTAATCACTCTAGATAATCAAGAGAATACCACATTAACTTGTCCATATAGAACCTTTGCTTTCTCTCGGATGTCATTCGTGTTGTGTAATTCCCCGATGACATTTCACCGTGCATGATGGCTATTTTCACCGATATGGTGAAACATATTTTAGAGGTCTTTATGGATAATTTTAGTGTGGTTAGTGATTCATTTGAAGAGTTTTTCGGAAATCTGGATAGAGTTTTGTCCCGTTGTGAAGACAAAAATCTCGTACTTAATTGGTAAAAATGACACTTCATGGTTAAGAAGGGCATAGTGTTGGGCCACAAAATTTCAAAGCATGGGATTGAAGTTGACAAAGCCAAGATAGAGGTAATTTCAAGGGTTTTTCCCCCACTTCTATCAAGTGGGTGAGGAGTTTTCTTGGGACGCGGGGTTTTACCGGATATTTATAAAAGATTTTTCAAAGGTGGTGAACCCCTTGTGCAAGCTACTAGAAAAGGATGTCAGGATTGTGTTCGATGAGGGATGTATGCAAGCATTTGAGCTTTTCAAGATTAAGTTGACCACTACCCCCGCCATTACCGCACCAAATTGGAGCTTGCCTTTCGAGCTCATGTTCGATGCAAGTGATGTTGCAGGGGCTGTTTTGGGTCAAAAAGTTAACAAAATATTTCATCCGAGTGTACTACGCAAGCAAGACCATGAATGAGGCTCAAAAGAACTACACGGTTACCAAGAAAGAGTTTCTGGCCATAGTGTTTGCAATGCAAAAGTTTCGGCCGTATATTATGGGGGCCAAGGCCATAGTGCACACTGATCATACCACCCTTAGGTACTTGATGACAAAGAAAGATTCCAAGGCAAGGTTGATGCAATGGGTGTTACTAGTTCAAGAGTTTTATGTACGAATTTTGGACCGGAAGGGTAGTGAAAACCAAGTTGAAGACCATTTGTCCCGCTTGGAGGAGGAAGGAAGGTCATGTGATGGCCTAGAGATCGATGATGTATTTCCCATGAGCAAATACTTTCTGTGTCTATGAGTGAAATGTCGTGGTTTGCGGATATTGCTAATTACATCGTGACTGTCACTGTCCCATGTGAGCTCTCTTCTAACCAAAGAAAAAAGCTCAAACATGATAGTTTGGATTTCAATTGGGATGAGCCGTATCTGTTCAAGATTTGCACTGATGGTGTGATCCAAAGGTATGTCGTGGAGGAAGAGAAATTGAGTATCTTGGGGGCTTGTCATTCCTCTCCCTATGGTGGCCATCATGGTGGGGCGAGGACTGCTTCCAAAGTTCTTAGATGTTGATTCTATTGGCCAACTCTGTACAAAGATTCTAGTGATCTTGTGAAGAGGTGTGACGAGTGCCAAAGAGCAAGTGGAATTTCAAAGAAAGATGAGATGCCTCTATATACCATACTTGAGTTTGATATTTTTGATGTATGGGGCATTGATTATATGGGACCATTTATTTAGCTCGTGTGGGAAAACATATATTCTTGTGGTAGTGGATTATGTTTCAAAGTGGGTTGAAAGGGTGGATTTGCCTAACAATGAGGCTCGGAATGTTGTTGCATTTCTCAAGAAGAGCTTTTTTACAAGGTTTGATACTCCCCGTGCAATCATAAGAGGTGGGGGTTCTAATTTTTGCAATAGAGCTTTTGGAACTTTGCTTTCAAAGTATGGTGTCAATCACAAAGTTTCTACCCCCTATCATCCTCAAGTGAGGGTACAAGTTGAAGTCTCCAATAGGGAAATCAAAAGCATATTGTCAAATAGGGTCAATGCAAATAGGACCGATTGGACAAAGAAGTTGGATGACACTCAATAGGCTTATAGGACTGCTTACAAGACTCTGATTGGTATGTCTCCCTATCAGCTGGTGTTACGAAAAGCTTGCCATCTACCGATTTATGTAGAGCAAAAGGCCATGTGGGCTTTGAGTAAGTTGAACCTTGACTGGGATATAGATGCTAATCTTCAGGTGGAGCAATTCAATGAGCTTGACGAATTTAGATTCCATGCCTACTCTAGTTCGTCCCTATATAAGGATAAAATGAAATACCTTCACGACAAGTATACTCGGGGAAAAGTTTTCAAGGTAGGTGATTTGGTGATCTTATTCAATTCACGGCTAATATTGTTCTCGGGAAAGCTCAAGTCAAAATTGGAGCGGGTCGTTTGAAATAGTGTGTGTCACCCCGTTTGGTGCTATTGATTTAAAGAACAAAAATGGTGAAGTTTTTAGAGTGAATAAGCACTGGTTCAAGCATTAACTTGGGAAAATTGATGACAGCAACGTGGTGGCACTTCATCATTTCAAATGATGTGATGGTAACCTACGTCGTGCCGCGATGTTAAATCAGGTGCTTCTTGGGAGGCAACCCATGTGTTTTTATTCTTGTTTTTCTTTGATTTTCTTTTTAGTATAGGATTAATTTTTGGGCTAACTGGTTGTGAGATGTTACAGGGTTGTGTTGATGCACTACAAGACATAGTGGAAAAATTCACATGTCTTTGAAGTATCCACTACGGCCGCACTACATTTTGTGCGGACCTCACTGGTGAAAGGCATAGTGTGACCTCTCTGAAATTTGCCACTATGGACGCATTATATTTTGTGTGGTCCACAGTGGACCACTGCGTCTGCACTGAGTTACATGGTTAAACATGAAAATAGCAGTGCAGTGCGGACCGCAGTCCATTTTGTATGGTCCGCACTGGTTTGTGAGTCTAGGCCCCAGCTCCTTTTCTATAAATAGTGCCTGAGGCCTCCTTTTACCCTTTTTCAAACTTTTACTTCTCAGAAGCATATGAACATTATTCATACGTGTCTTTTCTTGTAACGAACTGTTTAGAATCATCATTCCTCATTTCATCTCATAGCTGGTGACATTACACTCCTTTCTACTTGTTTAATTTTGTTTAAATTGTTGTTTTTCTTGTTTTCCTTTTTGTTCTTCTCGTATTTTCATTCATAGATTAAATTTGGGTAGTTAATACTCTAATTAGAGTGGACTTGATTAGTTTAATACAATGGGTAACATATAGGGACATTCATTAGGGGTAAGATTTTTTCAAACTTGACTATCAAGTTCCCTGTTACTTCCGTAAATACGCCTTGGATGAACCCTAACTTAGTGCCAAAACTTGGCACTCAATGTGGACCACAGTCATTTATGTAGGGTCCTTGGTGCCCCAGTCCGGTCCGTAGTACCATTTTGTGCGGACCGCACTGATGAACTTTTGGGAAGCCGACCTACATTTTGTGCGGACAGCGTTGGCTGCTGTGAAGCCACACTATCAAGATATAGAGGGTGGGTATTCTAAAACCCTCTGTGCGGACCATTATTAATTCTGTGCGGTATGCACTGACCCCTATGCGGCCACACACCATTTTGTGCGGTCCGCACTAGGTAGTTTCTGCAACCCCGTCTTCAACTTTTCTCTTATGTTCTGTAACTATGCTCTTAAATGCTACAATTGATACTAACAAGTTCATTTGGATTGCGTTTGCAGACAATGGTGAAACAACGAGGCGATAAAGGTTCTAAACAACTAGGTACAGGTGAATCTTCCCGTGGAAAGCAGCAAAAAATGATAAAACTTACTCCCCAAGCTAGGCAAAACATCAAAAACATGCGGAAAGCGATAAAAGCTACTAATAGGGCATGTGATCAATCGGGGACTGAGTACGAGCCCTCCTGGGAATGCCCTTAGACTTTGTGCCAGAGTTCGTCCCTGAGTGGCCGAAAAGGCATATGCTAAAAGATACACATCAACCATTACCAACTTCCCAAGCTCCTACACAGTGATTTATGGGTCGTCTGAGGGCTTAGCAGCAGGTAGTGGGGAATACTCCACCTCCCCCACAGCTTCATTATCTGGAGAGGATGCAGTAGGAGATGAGGAGGAAGTAGAGAGAGATGAGGAAGTAGCATAAGGAGGAGGACCAAAGGTGGGGGGTGTTGATAGAATGATTGATTTGTTAGTGAGTTGGCGTACCATAAATTTCGGGAGTGGTGGTTGGTGAGAAAGTTGATCCCCGAGTGGAGTTTTATTGATAAGGACCTGCTACCTCACAACCCCAATGTGAAGAAGCAGTTTAGGACAAGAGACGTTTGGCACCATTTTCTACATGAGTGTATGGATTTCAATGAACACTTGGTCAAACAATTTTACAGCAAAGTAGCCCAAACAAAAAGGGCTCCAAAGTGACCAAGGTTCGGAACTTAAAAGTGCTTTTTGATAGAAAATCAATAAATGAATACCTTGGCTTTAATGAGGAGGACGAGACCCTTTAGACGGAGAAGATTGAAAGGGTGAGCATGTCTGTCCATGTTGGCACAATATCTGGAAATCCCAGGTACTACCCCCAACTAGTTGACTACTAGAGTCAAAATTCTGAGGCGGAGTTTAAACTTTGAGGAAGGGGGGTGGGTGACCTTTGTATGTAGTAGGTTGGACCCCATGACTCACGACAACACCCTTCCTCTTCATTGGGTTGTTTTGGTAGCTTCGATCATGGTGGGGTACCCAATCAATATGGGGAATGTGATGTCGAGGATTATCTCATTTGTGGGTGCCGAGCATCGCGGAAACTATCCATACCCCAGCACCCTCATTATGTACTTCCAGGACTTGAAGGTGGAAAAGAGGCCCTTCGACATAAGAGTCAAGCTGAAGGCCCTTTTTTCCTGGTACAACATGCAGGGGGATGACAACCCGAAGAGCAAGAACTTTAAAGGTACAGCTACTGCTCCAACTGGCTAGTCTGAAGAGCTAGTTGTGGTTGTGGCTCCTACTAAGCCTACCTCCACTTCCACAGATATCCCTCCCGGTCCTTCCATATCCGCAGCCTTTCCTGCTGGTCCATCCATCTCAGTATACCCGGAGATTCCATCTTCCTGAGCATATCCTATAACTGCTCACCGGCTGAGCCAGGTGCTTCTTAGTATAAACAACTAGATGCAGACTGCCTCATCTAAGTTGTCCACACTCATTACCATGGTAGAGGCTAAGTTGTCACCTTAAGCCCCACAGGTTCCCCAGTCGATCGAGGATGCTCTTAAAGAGATTTTAGACAACCAAAAGAAAATCCTCGACACTCAAGCGGTGCTCACAAAGGCAATTGACTCACATAGCAACGCTCTGAAGGAGCTTGTAATAGAGCACAAGAAGCTGAGGAAGACACGGGCCTCTAAGGAGTTTGTGAAGGAGCTGTGAGTAGATGTTGACGGGCTGAAGCCAGAACACCTGCCTTTACATTTATTGCTTCAGAACCTGGTACCAGCAGTTCATCCACTACCGGAGAAGTCACAAAGGCCTCCCAAGAGGAGAAGGATGATCCCTCGAGATGATGATGCAGTCATCCAGCTGGCAAACCTATCGGAGGCTTCCTCCAGTTAGCCATAGGATGCATTTCCATTGCTTGTCCGGGTCCAATCCTGGGTCTCAGCAGCAAAGAAACAAGATATAGGGAACCACTCTAAGGTTTCCAAGCACATTGAGGACCCTGGGACTACTCAAGAGCCCATGCAGACGGACAAACTATAGGAATTTTTTCATGTCCTTTTCTCTTTTTTGTGTTTTATTTAGACTACTTGGCATTGGGGGCAATGCCAGTTTCATTTGAGGGGGTAGGCCCTACATTTTGGATGACTTAATATATATTTAACATTTTTATGCTTTCTTAACTTTTCATTTTTGGTTTGTATATAATTTTGATATTTTGTTATATTTATCACACTTTTAAGTTTACTTTGGGTCTGTATATAAAGTTATATTACATTGTACATATTCATCCCATCTATTATATATTCAAATTCCCTCTTGTATATATTCATTCTACTTTCCGCAAACTTTTCATTCTTAGTGTCTTATGTGTGATTAGTAGCTTCTTGTTTTTGAATGTTTGAAATAAACCATTGACTTTTTTAATGCGAGAGTTCTTTCCATAGGTGGAATGTTGTGTGAACCGGGTGGCTCTGCCCAATAATAGATGTCATGAAAACCTTCTTAAGGGTTTGAATCCGTTTTTTCTTTTTGTTTTTAGTAGTTAGTAGTTAAGGGTACCTCAAGCAAAGCTTCACTTGGGCCTTGCACATTTTCCTTTGATATTATGGTAAAAAACAATTTGTTGTGTTTAGAATGGTAAATGTAGTGACTTTGAGACTCTTGTGTTGACCAATAATCATCAAGTGGTTTTTTGGGACCATTGTGTGCGCAAATATTATCTAAGGTCATTGTGAGCCCTCGACTCTGAGTCTTTAGTAATCCCATATCTTGTGTGGTGAATAATCGTATTGCGAGTCCATATCCCGATCCATTGGTCTAGAACTTGCCCTAAGTGTTTGTTGAAGCGAAATCCTAAGTGAATATTGACTTGAGACATGATTATAGACTCTCCTTGATCTAAATCACAGCTTGAAAACTTCCATAACCTACCAATGATAAGGTCCTTAGTTAACCCTTTTGAGCCTTATACCTTTTCCTTCAAGAACCATGATACAAGCCTATGCCCGTCTTAAAAGATACCCTCTCTTGGCACCTGATCTTTCCTTTAGCACATGGCAAAAGTATAAGTTTTGTGGGAGAGACGAGGATTGCAATAAAATGGTAAAAAATCACAAAAATGAAGAAATGATAAGGCAATGAAAAATAAAGAAAAGCAAAAAGACAAAAAGAAAGTTCAATGTGAAAAAGAATAAAAAGGGATTCAAAGAAAAGCAAAGAATGAAATGTGTGGAAAGTTGAAAAAGGAGAACAGGTTTGAACTGCATAAGAAAGAGTGATAGTGTGGCTTCTAACCCCTTAGAACGAAATGAAATGACTCAAAGAGTCAAGTGAGTGGATGCCAAATGAATCAAAACAAGTGCTTAAGGGAAGATGGAATCTACTTAGACCAACACATTTCCTACCCTGAACCAAAAACCTTCACAATCAATCCACAAAATCCCTATATGATCTTGAGTTGAATGAAGCTTTCATTAGTGGATACTCACATAAGGGGCAAGCATATGGTACCTAGAGCTGGACTTCTGACTTTTTCTTGAGAGAGATGAGTGAATTCCCCTTAGTCTTGTTCTGAGTGCCACTATCTAAAAGGTGAGGATTGCTTAGGGAGAGTTGAGGATGTGTGAATTTTGGTTCCATAATTACCAAAGTAATATAAAAGCGTTCTTTGATGTGTTGAGTCAATTCTTGATGCTCTTGTGTCGCACTTAATCCATGGTGTTTCAAGGTGTAAAAGTTATTAATGATTCATTTGTGTTGAGGGCAATTCTTAGTCCCAATTGATGCTAGATGAGGTTACTTTAGAACAGCCGAAAATTTCTTTGTTTTTCCCTTAAGGGGTGGATCTTATTTTTTTTGCTTGAGGACAAGCAAAAGCATAAGTTTGGGGGAATTGATAATTAGGGATTTTGATGCATTTTATACTCCTTCTCGCTTATGCTTTAATTAGAAATTCATAAAAAATAGTCCCAGAAGGCTCACAAGTTTCACTTGATAGCAGGTTTGATCAACAAAGTGACAAGATGTCAAAGATCAGCTCAAAAGGAGTAAAACTTACACAAGTGACAAAGACAAGGCAAGCTCAGGACCAGTACGGCCGCACTAGGTTTTGTGCGGTCCGCACTGAAGGCAATACGGCGCACTCGATTTAGTTCATTCCGCAAAACCAAGATTCAAAGAAGTTGCAAGAAGAAGTTTTGAAGCCTGTGTGGTCCGCAATCGATTTTATGCGAACCGAACTTAGAAGCCTCTGCGGTCGCAATCCATTCTATGCAGTCTGTAGTGCCCAAGTCCAGAGAGTCAGAATTTCAAGAACAGAGCCCTAGTGCGGCTGCACATCATTTAGTGCGGTCTGCACTATCCCCGCAGGGACATTTTTCTCCAGATTTTCAGCTTTGTATAAATAGATTATTTTTCCATTTTTAGGGTATCAGATATTTTAATTAAGCAGTTGCGCTCGTGGGTTCGAGATTCTTAGCTATTATGGGAAATTTTAGCTACTTTTAAACATTCAATATTTATATTTAATTTAGTGATCAATTAGTATGAGTTTATCTTCATCTATCTCTCATTTTTCTTCTTCAATTATGAGTAGCTAGACCCATTAGCTAGGGTTGTGGCTCAACCCTAATGTGGGTAATTGATTGGTCTTGTATTTTAGGGCTAAATTAACTATGTGTGTTTGTTATTTGGGCCAATATCTTTGTTAATTTCTGAATTAATGGTTGCAAACACTAGTTTGTGTTGAGTTGACTTAAGCTCTTCTTGAGAAAGAGAGCCTAAGTCTCCGAAATTGGTCTAGCAAGGAATTGGGGCGTACTCAAGAGATTGATAGACCCAATTAAAGGGTTAAGCCTCGAGAGAGTAATACCTGACTTGAATCCTCGTTGCTTGTGCAATTCTGCATACCTAATTGGTCTTGAGAAAATCAATTGGGCAAAATCATTCGAACCATCGGGAGGTGTGGAGTGGGTAAATTAGTGCAACGATTATATCATACTCCCCAAATATGTCAAATATGCCTTATATTCAAGTTCCTGTCATTTGACCACCTAGGCAGCAGTCACTATCCTAGTGCCTTTTAAACCTATTTGAACAACTCGTAGCATTATAACTCTTAGCATAATTTAGTTTCAATTACCATTTGTAGTATGATAATAGTAGAATTAAAAAAATCCCAAAAATTAGTAGTGTAATTAAGAACACATACGCATTCCTAAACTAGGCAGATACTCGATTCCATTTCTAGCTCTCCGTATATATCGATCCGACCCAATATCAGGTAAAAGCTACTCTGACCCTCTCTCGCTACTTAATTGATAGTGCGAAGTAGGCCGCAATCAATAACCACTATGCAGGCTGCATAGCCATCGCATAATCCCCTTGGGATTTTGTAAGGGGAAGCTCTGCGGTGCGTTATGCGACCGGAACAGGTATGCGGACCGTATTTTAGTCGCACACCCAGGCAGTGTGTTCAGGTTCTGGGACCATTTTTGTGGTCCATTTTATGGACCGCATCTCAGGTATATGATCGCAGATTTTGTCGAGGCTCCTATTTTCTAGCTTTTAAAACTACAACCCATTCCATTAAAAACATCTCATTAGACCATTTTCCTATTATTTCATGAAATATAGAGTGATAGGGGGAGTTCTGGAGTGAGAGAGAGTAATATCCATCAAGTCCTCTCCCAATCCTTGCCCCAAATCCTTTGAATAGTGTCAACTAAAGCTACTAGGTCTTCATCCTAAAAGGTAAGAATTGTACCCTCATCAATAATTTCAAATCTTTGTTAAAATAAGTAATTAACAAGTGGGTACAAGGGTATAAGGGCTAGTAATCTTGCATGCACAAGAGATAATAGGGTAGGGGGAGGATAAAAACTAAACAACAATAAAGTTTTCTCCCCAATGCACCTTTATGTTTGATAATATGCACAAACGAGCTAGAATATCAATCTCATCTCCAATTCTTGGGTCAATTGTAATTTTTATGCAATAGATTAAAGTGCAAAGAGTCCTAGAGTCTTATCAGAATTAGGGAGAAAGCTTCATTGGGGTATGTATGGCTAAAAAGCCCTCTTCTTAGAAATTGAACTTCCATGGTGCATGTGTAAGTGTTATAAGTTCGAAACGTAGTTGATGCAGTGCGAGTTATGATAAGTGAGTTGATAATGTGAAAATGTATGTGGTAAGTACTTCTTTATGTGTTTAATGTGTTACTCTTATAAATAGAAGATGTGTGGAGAACTTGATGTCACACCTCATTTTGGCCACTACAACCCCGCGAAGGGCGTAGATAAGGGAGTTTTTCCAATTAAAGCACAATCGAAACGGGATTCAATTATTTAAGAGAGTTTCAGAGTCTCCACTTGGGATATTTATGGTGTCCCAAGTCACCATTTAGAATCTAGAATCGAGAAAAGAATGACTCTGTTTAATAGTCCGCGAACTAGAAATCCGAGTAAGGAATTCTGTTAAACCGGGAGAAGGTGTTAGGCATTCCCGGGTTCCGTGGTTCTTGCACGGTCGCTCGACTATTATATTTGGCTTAAATTTTATCTAATTTTATACAATTATGAACCTATGTACATTTTGATCTTTTTATCACTTTTACTATTATTTTTAAAGAAAATTGCAACGTTGTTAAAACATGTTTCGAACCACGTCACATAAATGCACCCGTTGTTTTGACACGTTCCAACTCCGTTGAGATATAGAATTAAATCACATAAATGTGCACCCATATTTAAGAAGATAAAATTATTAAATACGTGCCTAAAAGCAACTATCGCATTATTATCTTTGTGGGAAGCCGTAAAATTGCTAAACGGTGTGTCCCGAATTTCTAAATATAACAACATATAAAGAGGGCCACACAATTTTATAGATTCTATTTGGCGTGACGAACATCATTTTTAATTAAAAGGTCAATCCTAAAGCACACTAAATGCATCTCCAAAGACTTGGCTAATTGATGTTGAGGGCCGGGCTTTCAAAACTCGGGTCCATATCTAAACAAGGATTAAATTCTCTTTATTCCAGTATACTATCTATTCGACAATAACAATTTTACTCATTTATACTTCCAACTGAAGTTAGCCAGCATGTATTATTGCGTTTGGGCCTCAACGTGAGCCCAGAATTGAAATAAATAGAGAACCAAATTAATAAAGTCTATATACACGCAGACAAGTTCCAAATTTATATTATACCATATAAGTGAGGAATGATACTAAATAAAAGCAGAATTAGAGCCGACCTTCAGGCTCACATATGATCACAAGTTTATACCTAATGATTCATATGAATAATGCTAGATATACCCACTATAATCATTTGTCTACTCTAGATTTAATCATGATAATCACATCCATTAATCTAAGCCTGTCACCATACCAGGTACATTAGAATCACAGATTCATTGCATCACAAACTACTCGAACCCTTAATAGGATTAGGCTACTATCAGCATTCATGGAATCAAAACCAAACAAATATTAACAGTCCAGGAACAGTCCTTTTGTTATTTACAAGGCAAATCAGTTTAAGTGTCCAATTTACACAAAATATAGTCTTTAGCTATGACAAATATAATAGCACCAAAGCTGATACATGCAACTTGAGACTCAAATATCCACAGATAAAGTTGATAAAATCACACGAGGCAAAAATGGCCTTTGACTTCAAATCTCTATAAATTTCACATTCACTAGATTTAATAGCACTTCCCTTGGGAGAAAGAAATACCTGGTAATCAAAATACAAAGGGGGTAAGGAGTCAGCAGCAATTTTAGATATCAGCAGCCCAATTTGTAAGCAACACAACAGTAATAACCAGGTCCAAACAGAATAAGCCACACACAGCTCTAAAAAAGACCTCAAATCACTTGAAAACACAACCAAGATGCTCCAGAAATACCCAAACCTATATTAATTGGTGCAAACACCCAAGAAACAAGATCAAATTACCATGAACCTAGCTGGACCTTTAATGGAACAGTATTTGCTGATTTTCTACTGATTTTAGAGTCTTAAATACCAAGGTTTATGAAGGAAAGGCTATCAAGTTTTCCATCTAATCTAACATTTTTTTTATTTTTTGTTATAATTGCAGGAATTGGAAGATTAATTTTCTGGCTATTGCTGGAAATTTTCAAAAAAAAATTCAGACTATGTAACCTCCCCTTTGAATGAATTAGGTGCCCTTTTTATTGCCAAAGTCTAGGGCAACTCCTTTATTTCATTTTAACTACTAGTCCCTCTTTTGATTTTCAGATTTTAACTACTTGGTCCTTCATTTTTTGACTTGTTTCCCAAGTTACTACACTAAACTACTGATTTTTAAACTAAAATCCCCTTCTAGAAGGGTTTAAAAGATTCTAGCATTGCTTCTTACTTGTAGGATACCTATGTTACCCTTATTTTATTCTAAACTACCAGAACTAAGTTAAGACCCTATAAAACCCCTTTAATGTATCAGAGTTACTATTTTACCAAGCTAAATCTTGCTATTACCTATTACTAACTAAGAGCTATAATCAATCCCTAATTAAATTTGAACCATTAATCAGAAAATGAATTGAAAATATGAGACTTAGTGACCAACCAACTAATTAAGGCTATAAGCTAACAGGGATTCAAGTAAGTAAAAAAAACTAAAATTAAGATATTAAAAAGAACTATGCAAAGATATATTATATTGTAATCCAACTACTAATTAACTTACTAATGCCAAAACCAAATAGTATTTTTCCTTAAAAAAAAGTAATTAAAGACCTAATCAGAATTCAGGCCAAAACTGAGGCAAATTATGCATGTATTTTCAGAACTTCTAACTAAAAAAAAGAAATCAAATAACAGTAAAATCATCAGGATCATTTGCAAAGGAAATAAACTACCCTAATGAGGAACACAACATTGTAAACAAAGTCAGAAATCAAGTAGGATGATATTTTCGACTTAAACTAAAAATAGAAATAAGGTCAAACCTAATTGCTAAACCAGAAAAGAAAAAAAATAGATTAAAATGACAAAAATTAAAATGAAAATGAACTCACTGGTTGAATCATTCAATTAGTCGTCTATCTTTAATTTTGAATCTCCAGACGGAGTTACATGCTTGTTTTGACCAAAACAAGCATGCAACTCCATTTAAAATTCAAGCGGCCTTGAAAGAGTTGTTTCCAAATTTAGGTCAAACTTTAGATTTAAAATTCAACGAGTTTGGGAGTTATTTGAAAGGTGTTCGACTTGTTTTTGGATAGATGAGGGCAAGAGGAGTGTGGAGTGTTAATTTGGAGGCCATTGGAGCTGGCGCCGACGTGGACGGTGGAGCCGCCGCTCCTTTGAAAGGACATTTGACGAGATAGGGCTATATTCGAGGGTGACCAATGGTGGGGTTGGAAAGAGGGGAGCGAGGATAAGGTGTGGTGTTATTTTGGGGTCCATCGGAGTTACGCCGCTGGCGCCGACGATTTCCGGCCGATAGCAGACAGTGGAGGGAAGGTGATGATAGGGCCGCGTTATAGTGGTGATACACCAGCGAATTTAGGGTAAGCCTGGAAATGGTACAAGGTTTGACTGGTGGGGGGGTGTGCGACAATTATATGGGTGACAACTGTTCATCTTGACTGTTTGATCAAGTTTGATCGACGGTTCAGATGCTACGATGTAAAATGGTGTCGTTTAGGCGTCTCCGAGGTTGGACTGGGTCGAGGGGGGTGTGATTGCTGGGTATGCTGGTTTGGGAGGTTTAGGCCAAGCTTGGTCTCTCAAAGACCCACATTAGTATACAAGCAATTATTCTTTTTATATATTTTCTGATTTTACTTAATAAAAATATAATAGCCAAAAACATGAGATAAACTAAATAAATTCCTACAATGACCTAAATTCTGAATTTCAAAAAAAAAACAATTTTTGTTGTTGTTTTCCTAATTTTTTATATTAACTAATTAATAACCTAGAAAATATTAAAATAATAATAATAATAATAATAATAATAATTATATCCTAAATGCAAACATGTCATTTTTGTACTTTTTATGAATTATATTAATTAAAAAGTGCAACATGCAAATAAGCACAAAATTATGCAATTAATTCCTAAAATTCAAATAATAAAAGAAAAATGTAAATAAACACAAAATCACTCAAATAATTCCTAAAAATCAAATAGTAAAAGAGAACATTGAAAATGAACACAAAATCACGCACATAAATCCTAAAATTTAAATAACAAAAGGAAGATCCTAATTTAATAAATTTTATAGAAACACGTCAAGCGAGGCAAAAATCATGTGCTCACAACTGCCCCTCTTTATTCGAAGACACGAAGGGTTTCCGGGCAAAGACAATTGAGCAACTAAGAGATTTTTGCCTACTTTGCATTCCAAGAGAAGAATCTTGAAAACTATCTGACCGAACCCTGCTTCAAAGGTTGCTTACATATCCTTGGCTATAAAGGAATCAGGTCAGTGTAGTTCTGGAGTGTTTGGTAGCTGTGACTACCATGAGCTGTAATTTTACTGCTGATGCTGCTGTTGCTACTTGCTGACCTCCTTATTACACCTCATGAAAAATTAAAAAAAACGAGACCAAGCTATGAACTACGAATTACAAAAGAACATATCTATGTCTTCAATCTTGCTCTTGATCCTTGTTACTTTACTGCCTTGTATTTCTTCTTGTGAACTCCTTGTTTCCTTGTTAACAGCCATTCCTTCCTGTAAACTCATTGTCGCCTTGGTGACTTCTTACCTTCTCTTCTTCTATGGTTGTTGCCGAATTGTTGGACTTGACGTGTATTCCCTTGTTTTGCAGGTGGGTGCCTGATTACAAAACTTTGTAACTTGAAAATCATTCCCTTGTTCTGACAGGTGGGTGCCTGATTACCAAACTTGAAGCTTGAAAACATTCACTTGTTCTACAGGTGGGCGCCTGATGTTTGAAACTTTGAAATATTGAAAAATCATTTTCTTGCTCTACAGGTGGGCGCCTGACTATCAAACCTTGTAATTTGAAAATTATTCTCTTGTTCTACAGGTGGGTGCCTGATTTTTGAAACTTTGAAATTTTGAAAAATATTCCCTTGTTCTACAGGTGGACGCCTGACTATCAAACCTTGAAATTTGAAAAGTATTCCCTTGTTCTACAGGTGGGCGCCTGATTACCAAAGCTTGAATTATGAAAAATATTCCCTCGTTCTACAGGTGCGCGCCTGACTATCAATCCTTGAATTTTGAAATTTATTCCCTTGTTCTACAAGTGGGCGCCTGATTACCAAAACTTGAATTTTTGAAAAATATTCCCTTATTCTACAGGTGGGCGCCTGATTGTCAAAACTTGAATTGTTCTACTGGTGGGCGCCTAATTGCTGAACTCGAATTGTGTTCCCTTCTTCTCTATGTGGGTGCTTGATTATCAAAACTTGACACTTGAAAAATATTTCCTTGTTCAACAGGTAGCCGGCTGATCACCAAGACTTGAAATTTTGAAAAATATTCCCTTGTTCTACAGGTGAGCGCCTTATTTTCGAAACTTTGAAATTTTGAAAAACATTCCCTTGTTCTCCATGTGGGCGCCTGACCGCCAAGACTTACATCTTTGAGAAATATTCCCTAAGACTATTGCATGTGTACCTTATCACAACAAAACAAATAAAAAAAATCTTTCTACCCTAATAATGTGCTGGGCAGATCCGTGAGTGTTAATCAAATCCTATTACCAAATATCTCTAAATCTAAGCTATGTCCCATTATCCAGGAGGGCCCTGACAATCTTAACTGATGACAACTTTAAGACTGTGTTATGTTTCTCAAAAGGTATTATTTTCCACTATGTCTTGTTATGAGTTGTATATGTTGGGGGTCTACAGGTTGCTGGTGATTAAAACTACTTCCCATTATCCAGGCTGGTCTTGACAACTCTTAATTTGACGAAAAAATATGTCTGCTGGGGGTTAGTATTTAGAGCTACTGCTATTATCCAGGGGGTCCTGACAAATACGACTAAATCCCATTACTAAGGCGGATTCTGATGACTCTTGTTGGGGAAGTATTTGGGTTTGACCATGCCACCCGAATGCTTTTGTTCTAGGCTACGTCCCATTTATTAGGAGGGTCCTGACAACTCTTCTTGCTTGGGAAGTATTCGGGTTTGACCATGCCACTCGACTGTTTGTGTTCTAAGCTACGTCCCATTTTTCAGGATGGTCCTGACAACTCTTGTTGACTCTTGCCGGGGAAGTATTTGGGTTTGACCATGCCACCCGACTGTTTGTGTTCAAGGCTACGTCCCATTTTTCAGGAGGGTCCTGACAACTCTTAGCTGAATCCTACTTCAACATGTAACTCATTTTATGCCCTTTGTCATCCATGACTGCCTTTATCCTTTAAATAAGTCCCATTTTCCAGGAGGGTCCTGAGGGTTCCAGATTAAATGTCAACTCCAACTTTCGGGTGTTTCTGCTGGTGATCATTGTCCATGGGGGTTTCTGCGACTCTTATTGGGGAAGGTGTTGGTGCTTGCCCACGTTACCCGCACATGTTTGAGTTATAAACTGCGTTCCATATCAACACCCATGCCTCTTTTAACCCTCAGTTGTTTCGATTGGGGTTTGCTAGTTAAAGTTTTGTCTCATTATGCTCTTTGCTGGGGATGATATTTATGACGGACTATGCCCCTTTTGAGATTTAACTGAGTCCCACTTCCAAGTGGGCCCTGAGATTTTGATCATACCTGCCAAGTGCCTGCTATCCCCTACGGATGGCCTCCCTTAGGCTCTTTTGGAATTTTTCTGCCCCTGTGTCAATCAAAGAAAACTAGTCAGTATTAAAAGTAGTGGTTATCTTGCAGCATTCTTGTTGGAAATGGCCTTCCCACTGTTGTGTTTCGTTTTATTACATTGTCCATGTTGATGATGAGTCGCTTGAACTGCTCAACTGACCCCTCGAAACCTTTACGTTTTACTTCGCTCCCCATCATTGTATTACATTTCTAATCCTTTGCCGGATTTCTTTATGTCCTTCCCCGATGATTAATGAATTAATTTATTATGCTTTGGTCAACCCTCTGAACCTTGTGGATTCACATTGTTCTTCATATTTGTGCTACCTTTCCGCTCCTTTGCCAAAATCCTTTCACCCTTTCTTCAAATCACCCGGTCTGTCTATGATGTTTGGTTGGCTCTTGCCCTTTGTGCCTTTACTTTGCTCCCTTCTTTGTTTTGCACTTCCGATCCTTTGCCATAATTCTTTATGCCCCTTTTCGAGTATATATCATGCTGCGTCAACCCTCATAACTATTTCCACCTTTGTGTTGCGCTTTTGCCTCTTTTTCCAGAAGTCTTATACCCTTCTCTGATGATTGTTAAGTTACGGTGTTATGCTTAGCTGATCCTCTGACCCTTGTGGCTTTGTTTTGTTTCTCATCTTGGTGTCACATTTTCGAGACTTTGCTAAAAGTCGTACGCCATTCCCTGAGATTACCCGGTCCATTTATAATGCATGGCTGACTCTTGATCTTTGTGGTTTTACTTTGCATCCCCATCTTGCATGGTGTTCCTTTACTTTACCGACTCTTGTCTCTTCCATCAATTACAGTTTTTGTGAATCCTTCCCCTTGCTGTTCCACACTCATTATCTTTGTTACACTTTTGAGCGCCATGCGCTTTGTCCCATTGGGAGCTGATAATAGGCTTTGAAATTCCTCTTGTTTGCTTAAACAAAATACTTTAGAGACTCAAAAGAAAAATGAAATGCAGTGACTCCAAACGGTATTTAGGGTAAAGAATTATAGATTCACTTACTGTTGGAAAGAAGAGAAAGAAAACTTATATAAATAAGAACAACTGGTTTCCATTATCATGACATGCACTTCGGCCTAGCTGACCTAGTCTATTTCGATGACCGACCTTCTATTGCCTTACTTTTGTTGTTGTGACCATTTCTAACCCAATTCCTTCAACCCAACCCTAGCTTTTCTTCACTTACAATATTCATGAATAGATTTCCACCAACAGCCCCTTTCTGAGTGTTGCTTCTTGCCTTACCTTCGCCTCACGGTGCTCGTGAGGGTTTTCACCAATGAAGCTCTCTCATTTTTATTTCTCTCAACTCTCATCGCCTTAAGGTGCTCGTGAGGGTTTTCACCACTAAGACTCTCTTGTTTTACTATCTTTACTGCTTGGACCGGAGTGCTGCCCCTGACATGAATCACCTCGTCTTGCTTAACTTTGCATCTTTTGAAGACTCATCAGAAGGTCTTTCTTTGGACTTTAACGTGGGCTTTTGGTTAGGGTTAGAAAGAAAGGGTATCAAAGGCTCAAAAAAATTCAAATGGGTTTAAAACTACAACTTTCGGAATCAGATTTTTTTACAACAACCATAACTTCTGCCCCAGTTTCTTGCTTGGGGACTTTTGGATTTTTATTTTGACGAGACCAAACCGTGAGGCTGCCTAGGTATCCTTAAAAGGAATCAGGTCAATCTTAGTTCATAAAGATTCCTTATTTGTGTTGTTGTTTTTTTCTCCCTTTTTTTTTCTTTTCTTCCTTTTCTTTTCTTTGTTTTGTTTGTTTTTTGTTTGATTTTCTCTTTTCTTTTATTCTTTGTCTTTTCTTTTGTTTTCATTATTTTTATTCCTTGCGTTCTTTTCCTTTCACTGGCTTCTCATACTTGTGTTTCTAACTCTTATTACCGATTCCAAAATAGGGGTATGAAAGAAAATAATTAAAGCTCAAAAGGGTTAGCAGACGATAAAGTGCTTAGATAGCATAATAAAATGCCTTTGTCATTCCAATTTTCAAAATATGCCAAATACAAAGAAATGCCAAGTGTAGACAATGATCTAAAGGAAAATCATACATAATATCTTTTGACAGTGTCCAAATTGATAGCCATTTCCACACATTTCCCTTCCACGTCTATCAGATACAATGCTCCATTAGACATCACTCCTTATACGGTTGAACGGTCCTTGCCAGTTCGGAGCGAACTTGCCCTTTGCCTCAGCCTGGTAACGGTGGATGCGCTTTAATACCAATTGACCTACTTCAAACCTTCTGGGACGCACTTTCGTATATATGCCATGGCAATCCTTTGTTGATACAACTGGCTGTGACATACCACCGCTAATAGTTTCTCATCAATCAAACTCAATTGCTCTAAACGAGCTTTGACCCATTCTTCGTCGTAGATTCCTGCTTCAGACACGATTCGAAGAGAGGTGATTTCAAATTCAGCCCGGATTACCGCCTCTGTTCCATATACCAACAAGTATGGGGTTGCCCCTACTGAAGTGCGGACGGTGGTGCGATAGCCAAACAATGCAAAGGGTAGCTTCTCATGCCACTGTCTGGACCCTTCAACCATTTTGCGAAGTATCTTCTTTATGTTCTTATTGGCCGCCTCAACTGCTCCATTTGCCTTGGGGCGGTATGGGGTAGAATTTTGATGTGTGATCTTGAACTATTGACATACTTTTCTCATTAAGTGACTGTTGAGATTTTCCCCATTGTTCGTGATGAGTGTCTTGGGGATTCCGAACCGACAAATGATATTCTCATGCGCAAAGTCGACCATGGCCTTCTTTCTCACTGGCTTGAAAGTTTTGGCTTCAACCTATTTGGTGAAATAGTCAATAGCAAATAGGATAAATCTGTGCCCGTTAGAAACTTCTGGCTCGATGGACCAGATGAAATCCATGCCCCAAGTAATAAAAGGCCACGGTGCAGACATCGTATGCAATTCAGACGGCAGAGAGTGAATTATGTCTCCATGCACCTGACATTTGTGACATTTGCGCACAAAGCTGATACAATCCCGCTCCATGGTGAGCCAATAATATCCTACTCGTAGAATCTTCTTTGCCAAAACATATCCACTCATATGTGGCACGCAGACGCCGGCATGCACCTCATTCATGATAGCTATTGCCTGCCAACATCTACGCATCTTAGCAAACCAAGATCTGGCGTTCTTTTGTATAATATTCCTCCACTGAAGAAAAACCCATTTGACAAACGATGTAATGTTCTCTTCTGATCACTCGTGGCTTGTACCGGGTATACACCTCTCCTGATATATTCCTTGATGTCGTGGAACCAAGGCTCGCCGTCAAACTCTTCTTCCACCACGTTGCGATAAGCATGTTGATGATGGACCTGGATATGTATCGTGTCAACATAAGTCTTATCCAGGTGATATAGCATTGATGCCAAAATCTCCAAGGAAACAACAACCACATTGTGAATTCTGGGGATGTGCCTGAACTCTATTGACTGGAATCGTTGGCAGAGATCATGGAAGCACTCCCGGTATGGTATGAGCTATAAGTCTCTTATTTCCCACTCCCCTTGAATCTGGTGTACCAGAAAGTCCGAGTCTCCCAAGAACAAGACTTCTTGGACACCCATGTCTGCTGCTAATCTCAAACCCAAAATACATGCCTCATATTCTGCCATGTTTTGGTGCAATAGAAGCGGAGTTGAGCTGTGACTGGGTAATGATGCCCTGAAAAATTTCCATCCCGATCTCTCATCCCGTTCCACTTCATCAATATGCATCACTTCCTCGTCCGGGAAGTATGTGTTCAAGGGCTCATATTCTTCATCTATAGGATTTTCAGCTAAATGATCTGCCAATGCTTGTGCTTTCATGGCAATCCTAGTCTTGTAGATAATGTCAAACTCCTTAGCAAGATTTGCCATTTTGCGAGCCTTCCTGTGGGCATGGGCTTTTGGAAAATATACTTCAATAGATCCAAACGTGAGATGAGATATGTGGTGTATGATGACAAGTAATGCTTTAACTTCCGGGCCACCCACATCAAGGTGAAGCACGTACTTTCAAGATGAGTATACCTAACCTTGTAAGTCGTAAATTTCTTGCTGAGGTGGTATATAGCCCGCTCTTTCCTCCTGGTGACACCGTGTTTACCTAACAAGCACCCAAATGAGTTGTCCAAGCCTGTCAAATATAAGATCAAGGGCCTTCTTGGTTCTGGCGGGACCAATACCGGTGGGTTCAACAGATCTCATTTATCTTGTCAAAAGCTTCCTGGAACTCTCCTGTCCATTTCACCGCAGCATCCTTTTTCAATAGCTTAAAGATGGGCTCGCAGATGGTTGTGAGCTGAGCAATGAACCGATTGATATAATTCAATATTCCCAGTAGACTCATCACTTCTGTTTTATTCCTCGGCGGCGGCGGCTCCTGTATAGCTTTGATCTCTGATGGGTCTAGTTCGATGCCTAGATGGCTGACTATGAAACCTTGCAACTTCCCTGAGGGGACACAAAATGCATATTTTTTCGGGTTAAGTTTGAGGTCATACCTGCGGAGCCTTTGAAAGAATTTTCTCAAGTCTTTGACATGATTGGATTGCTTTCTGGACTTTACTATCACATCACCCACATAGACCTCAATTTCCTTATGTATCATATCATGAAAAATGGTTGTCATGGCCCTCATGTATGTCGCCCCAGCATTTTTCAAACCAAAAGGCATGACTCTATAACAATATGTCCCCACGGTGTGATAAATGTAGTTTTCTCTGCATCTTCTTCATCCATTAAGATCTGGTGGTAGCCCGCATAACAATCCACGAATGACCAGATCTCATGATTGTGAATGTTTGGCAGAGGAAAATTGTGTTTTGGACTAGCTTTGTTGAGATCGCGGTAATCAACACACACTCTAGTTTTACCATCCTTCTTTGGTACATGCACAAAATTAGCTAACCAAGTGGAATATCGTGTGACTCAGATAACTTTTGCCTCAAACTGCTTGGACACTTCCTCTTTAATTTTCATGCTCACATAAGTTTTAAACTTTCTCAACTTTTGCTTGACAGGAGGGCAAGCTGGGTCAGTGGGTAATTTGTGAACCACCTAGTCAGTGGTCAATTCGGATATGTCGTCGTAGGATGCAAAGACGTCTTTGTATTCAAACAGTACTTCAATTATTTCTTTCCTAAGTCGTGGCTCCACATGGACACTTATTTTTGTTTCTCTGACATTATCGGGCTTCCTAAATTGACTACCTCTGCATCATTAAGGCTTGGTTTGGGTTTCTCTTAAAATTGGTTCAACTCTTTACTAATCTCATCCCATGCCCCTTTCTCATCATATTCTGGTTCATCCTCATCTTCTACTCCCTGAATTACTATTTTTGAACTAGACCGGTTTTGAAGACTGGGCCGAGGATTCCTTATGCATGTCATATCACTGGAACCAGCATAAAAATAACTGTACAAAAGAGGAAAGAAAAGAAGTAAAGAGAAATGGAAACTATCAACACTATTGAGAAGGAAATTGCATTTCATTAGAATCAAAGATAACAGATTTTACACATCCAAACGGACGGAAATAACAACTGAATTAACAGTTCTGAGGCTAATCCAAACTAGACTGAAAGGAAGATCAAAGTCAACCACCACGACTCCCTCCGAGTGGGAAGAGGAGTGGCTTCCCAGTAATTGACTTTTGCGTATGCTTCCACAAACAGCACATCTGCCCTGCTCGATCCTTCTCCAGGCTCGACCATATTCACCTTGTTGAACATCCTTTCTAACCCCTTATCAAGATCCCCGTCCGTGTCAATCAGCGGGCCGAAAATCCTTGGTACGAGGCCATTGCTAGTACTGGGCTTAACGAACGATTTGGACAACCTTGGGATGGGCTTTGGGAGAGCCCAAGCCTTCCGCCTTAGCTTCCTGGATTGCTTTATGTCTGGAACTATAGGCTTGAACCCTAGGCCAAAAGTGTCCAAATTTTGCGGAGGGACACTGGTTGCACAATACCTTGTAGAGAAGCACCCAACCCCTTGCCAAGCATAAAACCATTCTTTTACATTTCTGAAGCTACCATGACTGACGCGGTAGCTATTTTTTGGGTCATGACAACCCCACCTTCTGGGATTTTCTTAAGTGACACAGTATCAAACCCATGGCCCTTTGCTGTCTTCAGATTCAGTAAAAGGTACGATGGCATCACCTTAAATGCACTGCTTGTATTCACCGTGCACCACAATCTCTTGCATGTCCTATTCAAATTTGACCATCTAATGCAGCGTAGATGGCACTGCTTTGGCTGCGTCAATCCAGGGCCTACCCAACAATAGGTTATAAGAGACTACCATGTCCAACACTTGGAATTCCATGGTGAACTCAACCGTCCCCCTATTGTCATTTCCAGCACTATGTCCCCTACAGTGTCTTTGCCTCCACCGTCGAAACCTCGAACACAGATGTTATTCTTGTGGACCCTTTCATTCTCCACCTTCAGCTTGGTCAATGTGGAGAGTGGAAAAATATTTGCACTGGACCTGTTGTCGACCAAAACTCAGGTGACCACAACATCTTCACATTTCGTAGTCAGATAAAGAGCCCGGTTATCCTCGGTGCCATCCATGGGCAATTCATCGTCAGAGAAGGTGACCCGGTTTACCTCGAAAATTTTGTTTTCAATCTTTACCAAATGATTCACTGTTAATTTGTCTGGGATATGGGCTTCATTCAAAATCTTCATCAGCACCCGGCGGTGTTCATCTGAATGGGTTAGTAAGGATAATAGGGAAATATGAGCTGGTGTCTTCCTCAACTGCTCTATGATGGAGTAGTCCTACATTTTCATTTTCTTCAAGAATTCCTCTGCCTCTTCTTCCGACACAGCTTTCTTCACTGGTTCTGGTTTATCTTTAGAGATTCTGCCTTTCCTTAATTCTTCAAGGGCGAAGTACCTCCCTAATCGAGTTAAACCTCGGGCCTCACAAACTTCTTCCCTAACTTTTTTTCCATTATACATCACTATTGCTTGCTAATATATCCAAGGAACGGATTTTCTATTGATGATTGGTGGCTGGATTACTGGTTTTACAATAACTGGCTCTATGCGAACACCTTCCACAACCATGACAGGTTCTCTAGCTGCCCCATGTACTGTTACGTTTGCCTGTTCCTACTTTGGCGTAGTCGTACTTGTTGAGCTCCCCTGAATTATGAATGGTTTGTTGCTTCTTCCTTTTATCTCGATTAACAACTTCTCACTACTTGCATTCTCAGCTAGCTTAACTTCAACGGACTTAATCATAATAACTGTCTGTAAGTGCCTTTTGGACTCTCCCCTTCTTTCCACGACTCAATCATGTTGGTCTTCTGATGGGCCGGCAGCAGGCTTTGGTTAATATTGGGTACCTCTGGAGTCTGCACCTCAATCCGGTGGGAGTGCATAAGTTCCTGGATAGCATTTTTTAAATGCCAACACTTTTCGGTGTCATGCCTTGGTGCACCGGAATAGTATTCGTAGTTGACTGAATAATCTAGATTCTTCGGGGGAGGATTTGGCAATTTTGCTTCAATTAGTCTCAACATATCCAGTTGTTGCAGTTTGTGGAATAAGCTAGTGTAGGATTGTCCTAGCGGAGTGAAAGTCTTCTTCTTCTGCACCCTTTCATTTCTCAGGACTGGATTGGCTCGGAAGGCGGGTTTTGTGGGTTGATGGTAGGCTCTTGGAGGTGGGTAATGATTTTGTGGAGCTGGGTAGGTATTTTGTAGGGATGGCGCACGCCATTATGCGTAAGCTGGAGGTTAGGTATACGCTTGCACGTGATGGACTGAGAAGCGGGTTCCGATGGTTGATAGTAATGTTATGGTGGGCCATATGGAGTGTGTGGGTATGTTTGGTGGTGCGTACGAGGTTGGGAATAATGAAATGGAGCCCACGGCCTAAACCAAGTTGCCGACCCCACTGTCACTACTTCCTCCTTCTTCTTCTTTTCGAATATTCCCCCAGCTCCCCCAGGATGGCCGGAGTAGTTGCCTTATTTGTAGAGTAACTCATGATTTTATTGTATTTGAGGCTTTCCTCGAACATACTTTCCATCTTGACTACTTCGTTGAAAGACTTACCCACAGCTGACACCAAATGTCCAAAACAGGTAGGTTCCAAGGCCTGTAGAAAGTAGTCGACCATCTCACTCTCCTTCATGGGAGGATAAACTCTGGCTACTCGTTCCTGCCATCGAAAACCGTATTCCCTGAAGCTCTCTTTGTGTTTCTTCTCCAGTTTTGTCAGATATTGCCGATCTAGGACAATCTCAAGATTATATTGGAAGTGGCAAGCAAACTCTTGTGCCAAGTCATCCCAAGTATACCACTGATTGTGATCCTGTCGAGTGTACCACTCCAGCGCCGACCCACTCAAACTCTGGCTGAAGTATGCCATTAGCAATTCATCTTTTCCCCATGCTCCTCTCATTTTGCTGCAAAACCCCCCTTAGATGTGCGACCGGATTGCCATGTCCATCATATAAGTCAAATTTAGGCATCTTGAAACCTGGAGGCAACTGCACGTATGGAAATATACAAATATCCTTGAACGCCACGCTTACCTGGACACCTAATCCCCGCATGTCCCAGAATGATTGTTCTAGAATTCTGACCTTTCGTAGCATCTCTTCATGCTCAGGATTTTTGATTGGTTTTTCAACTCCCGTGGGGATTTCGGGACGGAGAGCATAGGAGTAAGGCTCATTGTTCTTGTACACAGGTTCTGGTGGATAGTATTGGGGGTCATAAGCTTTGAAGAAGGGGTTCACTTGATGACCTATGGAGTGCAGGAGGCGGAGGTGCCACATAGATGGGGGAAATTGGCGGAGGAGGGTGAGGAGGGGCTTTGGGTAGTGGAGCTGGTGGTGGTTGAGAGGTCGTACCCTGATGTTGTGAATAGATAGGAAAACTTGAGGGTGGATCAGTGGTGGACTAGTCAGGTGCTTGGGCCAGTGGTGGGATTAAGGTTGGATTAGCCGATTAGGTCGGGGGTGGCTGTCTTCTTGCCCATGCCTGGTACATCTCAGCCATTTGGTGCTTTATCTTATACATTTCCTCCTTCATGCCATTAACGTCCAATTCCTCTTCTTCTTTCGAGGGTTCAATAATGCTGACATCATTTTCCTGATTGGTCATGGCTTGTTTGCTTTTACACCGTGCATTGTAGGAGTGAGTTGCCAGAATGCCGCAAGTACCAACCACTTGTCTAGTCTGTTACTGTAACAACACCAAAAACTCGTGAATGGTTAGGTTCTAACACGTAAGCAGCCACATATTGAGTTTGAATGCACCTAAATAACAGTTGGTCATTACATGCATTGGTTGCTTGCGTCATCCCAGCTTTCAGTTTCTTTGTTTGCGAAGCCCATTTGTTTTAGCTTTATTCTCTCGCTCTTTCCTATTTTTATTCGATTATGGTAGAATCCTATGTAGATTTCCTATGTATCATGACCCCACATGAATCAGATCGAGCGTAGTTCTTCAAAATAAAAAAACGAAGCATAAAATATTTTTGGTATTTTCCATTCTCATAATAACAAACTTCAGCTACAAAGACTCGAAAGACTAACTGATTTAAACAAAAAACTAACTAGCTCTGATAAAAGACGAACTACAGACTCGAAGAACGGTTAAAAGGAAAATATAGACTCTAGGTTGAACTGACAGAAAAAAGAAAATGCAATCTTCATGAATACATTAATGCTTCAAGTGCTCCTGGGCCCCACAAGCCATCGTTTGGCCTTGCTGTAGGCTTGCGTGCTAATCTCCCTTGGAGATGGTGGAGGTCTTATTCACTTGCCGAAATAAGGTCATGGCAGTGGCAAAGAACATGGATCTTGTCATATCCTCGTAGTGGTTGCACTTTGTGGTGATGTAGTCTGCGATTGTCCGTACCCTCTCCCTGATAACACCCTTTTCTTGCAATAATCACCCAATTTGCTCGTCCCTTGCCTCTAGAGTTTTCTCGGCTACCTGATTCAATTCTTGGAATTTCCGCAAATCCATCAACAACCTTGCCATCGCTACATAAGAATGTTCTCTCTCGACTTTGAAATCCCTGGATTGTTTGGCCACTTTGTTCTCGGCCATAATGACCTTCCTTTTTAACCAAGAAACCTCATCATCATGCCTTTCTTTTAACTGCTCAATTATGTGGGCTCGTTCCTCCGCATTTTTAGCTAATTGTTTCCGAACCCTGGATATCTCACCTTCTGATTTATTCAAGTCAAACCCATACTCGGTTACTTTTCGCCTTAAATTGTCTATGAGCTTTTCATCCTTCGCGCTCCTGGGGGATTTTCTACGGCTGTTTTCATTTTCTGGATTTGGGTTCGCAATGCTTCATTTTCTTTGGTTAATCTCTTCTTTTCTCCCTCATCTACAGCTGCTTTGCAAACCATTTTCAAACTGAAGCTCTTTGACTTGTTTTTCTGATCTACCTATGGTGGCCTTGTATTCATTTTCCTTGGCTAGCCAGTCCTATTGTTCTTGTGATGTTTCAGCAAATTCTTGTAGGTGTGATCTCTTAGCTGGCCTTCCGGACTCTATTTCTTTTTTATACCAAGCAATGTACCCAGGTGCAACCTCGCCTTTAGATATGTCGCGTACTCGGGTACCCACCGTTAAGTATTGGCATTTGCTCCAAATTTGACGAATGATGGCTTCGGGGAATTCACCATAGGGACTGATCTCAACCGCGTGGTGGCTAATATCCTCGTCCCTAGGAATCATTTGGCACCTCCCTAATTACCTTAGCACTCTGTATGGAGCATAGTGTTGGGTACTTCGGAGACCCATCAGAAGAAAATGAGGCGCGGTGGCTGGCATATATATGATTTCATCGATAGGGAGCCACTCGAACGTCCACTCTATTTGGTTCATTGTAATAACCCGGAGATGCGACACCCGTTCTTTAACACCCTCAGGTAACCTAAGCCCATCAATCCTGTTATAGAATTCTTCTGTCCAGTTCTTTGCTGGCGACCCATAATTCATGAATTGAGGACGATGGCATAAGTGTTCGATCATCCATATTTGTAACAATAGGCTACATCCTTCAAAGAAGTCTCCTCCCGCTTTACAGGCAGTGAGAGCACGGAAGATTTCGGATAAAATCATGGGAGCGAGGGTGCTCTTGGCCAGAGTTATTAAAGTGCTGACAACCCCTGCTATCCGTATGTCGATATTTCCATCCTTCCGCGGAAACACCAAGAGACCCAAGAAGAATACCATGAATTAAAAACATCGATGATCCTCCCATTTGAGTTGATTTCCTTTGCTAAAAATATGGTTTTCCGGGTTATTGAATCCCTTAATGTGCGCGTACCACTGATATATAAACTGTGGGGTGCAGAAGCCGGCTGATAAGTCTGGATTATGAACCTTCCTACTAATTTTTAGGGAGTCCAAGAACTTGTGCACGGCGAGGGCTCTTGGAGAAATCAAGTATTGGTGCCTCAGGGGGGTCGTAGGGGCCCCAATATATTCAGTTATTTCTTTCAATGTTGGTGTGAGTTTGAAATTCGAGAAATGGAATACATTATGAGCCGAGTCCCAGAATGTGATCAATTCCTTTATGATATTTCTCATCGGCTTAATTTTTAACAACCCAGTAAGTCCTCCAAAATGCATGTTGACCCTGTTTTGCCCCGCTTCACCTAGGTCATTCCACCACATAGCTCCAAGGGAATTTTGTTCATGAATGTTATCGGCAAATGCTAATTCATGCTCATTCTGCAAATTTATTAGGACGAATTAGTATTTCAAGACTTTATTGTGTTTGACTCAACAGAACATTAAAATGATCTCTTTCTTTTATGAAATTTATTTTGTTAAAACCAAGGTCCAGCTTTGCAAATACGGTCTTTCAGCACTTCCGAAGGAAGATTTTAAGGTTGAGCCTGCTAACCGGTCAAAAATAAAACCCAGAGGTGGCCATTTGTGCAAAATCAGCCTTCAGGCTTCCATTTTGGTAACATTCGGTTGTTCTTAGCAATAACGACATCACCTGATTTATTATGGAAAACAAATAAAAATTGGACATCTGTTTTTCTTTTTTTTGGTTATTTTTGCAAAAGGGAGTTTGGACCCGATGGGCGTTGCCTATGTATATTGTATCTGACAAGAATCAAACCGGCGTAGTTCAGGCAAAAGAATTTGTCAAAACCACAACTTTTGTTGAAAGGCCTTTTTTTCTTTATTTTTTCCTTCTTCCCTTTTATATTTTTTTCAAAAATCCGTCAGCATTTCGGCACTATTTGAGCATTGGTTTTTCAAAACAAAAGATTGATCTCAGTCCTAGTACCATTTATTTTCTCAATTTTCATTGTTTATTCACAAGCCGGTCAACATGGAAATCCAAAGCACAAGTAGCATGTAATATGCATCAGGATGGTCTTTTCATTTAAGGTCATCTTTCCTAGACGGACCCAACCCCTGTGTTGAGTCCCCTAAGTCAAATGCATGATGCAAATAAGCGTTCCTACTAGGGGTCAGGAATGAGGCTAGTTATTCTAGGTTAAAAACCTTGGTATATGTTCTTGATAGTGTACCCAAGCGGATAACTCGAGTCGAGGAGGGGGCTACGTACCGGGAACCAAAAGTCCATCTGTCTTAGTAACTTGTCCGGCCTCTTTCTTATTTCAGGGTATTACACTAAAAGAATAGGGAGTCTCAACCAGTAAGCACATCCCTGGAGGTGAGAAGAAAAGGGTTTCGTAGCAGTTTATATGTACAATTCAGATAGTATCAAAGCGGTAAAAGCATCAGTTTGCACATTAAGCCAACATGTAAAATCAAATAATAAACAAAGACAAATACAACAATTATTCAAAGCTCGAATTCTTGAACCCTGAATAAGAGATTTTGGGTTCGATCCCCAACAGAGTCGCCAGAGCTGTCATACCTCTTTTTTGGCCACTACAACCCGGCGAAGGGCGTAGATAAGGGAGTTTTTTCCAATTAAATGACAATTGAAACGGGATTCAATTATTTAAGAGAGTTTCAGAGCCACCACTAGGGAGATTATTGGTGTCCCAAGTCACCATTTAGAATCCCGAGAAAAGAATGACTCTATTTAACAGTCTGCAAACTAGAAATCTGAGTAAGGAATTATGTTAACCCGGGAGAAGGCGTTACTCATTCCCAGGTTCCGTGGTTCTGCACGGTCACTCGACTGTTATATTTTACTTAAATTATCTTATTTTATACAATTATGAACCTATGTGCATTTTGAATCTTTTAATCGCTTTTATTATTATTTTAAAGAAAATTGCAACGTTGTTAAAACATGTCTCAAACCACGTCACATAAATGCACCCACGGTTTTTGACACATTCCAACTCCGCTAAGATTTAGATTTGTGTCACATAAATTTGCACCCATATTTAAGAAGATGAAATTATTAAATACGTGCCTAAAAGTGACTATCGCATTATTATCATTGCGGGAAGCCGTGAAATTTGCTAAACAGCGTGTCCCAAATTTCTAAATATAAGAACATTTAAAGAGGGCCACGCAATTTTATAGATTCTATTTGGCGTGACGCATCTCATTTTTATTTAAAAGGTCAATCCTAAAGCACATTAATGCATCTCCAAAGACTTGGCTAATTGATGTTGAGGTTCAGGCTTTCAAAACTCGGGTCCATATCTAAACAAGGATTAAATTCTCTCTATTCCAATGTACAATCTAATTCAACAATCACAATTTTACTCATTTATGCTTCTAGCTGAAGTTAGCTAGCATGTATAATTGCATTTGGGCCTCAACGTGAGCCAAGAATTGAAATAAATAGAGAACCAAACTAATAAAGTCTATATACACGCAGACAAGTTCCTGATTTACATTATACCATATAAGTGAGGAATGATACTAAATAAAACAAAATTAGAGCTAACCTTCAAGCTCGCATATGTTCACAAGTATATACCTAATGATTCATAAGAATAACGCTAGATACCACTATTATCATTTGTCTACTCTAGATTTAATCATGATATAATTACATCCATTAACCTAAGCCTATCACTATACCAGGTACATTATCACATATTCATTGTGTCACAGACTACTCTAACCCTTAATAGGATTAGGCTACTATCAGCATTGATGGAATCAAAACCAAACAAATATTAACAGTCTAGGAACAGTCCTATACTTAATTACAAGGCAAATCAGTTTAAGTGTCCAATTTACACAAAATATAGTCCTTAGCTATGACAGATCTAATAGCACCAAAGCTGATACATGCAATATGAGACTAAAATATCCACAGATAAAGTTGAGAAAATCACAGGAGGCAAAAATGGCATTTGACTTCAAATCTCCTTAGATTTCACATTCACTATATTTAACAGCACTTCCCTTGGGAGGAAGAAATACATGGTAATCAAAATACAAAGGGGGTAAGAAGTCAGCAGCAATTTTAGAGATCAGCAGCCCAATTTGTAAGTAACACAGCAGTAATAAGCAGGTCCAAACAGAATAAGCCACACACAACTTTAAAAATGACCTCAAATCACTTGAAACACACCCAAGATGCTCCAGAAAGACCCAAACCTAAATTATTTGGTGCAAACACCCCAGAAACAAGATCAAATTACCCTGAACCTAGTCGAACCTTTAATAGAACAGTAGTTGCTGATATTCTTCTTATTTTAGAGACTTAAATGCCCAGGTTTCTGAATGAAAGGCTCTCAAGTGTTCTAACTAAACTAACATTTTCTGATTTTGGTTATAAGATTAATTTTTGGCTATTGCTCGAAATTTTCAGAAATGTTTTAGACTGTGTAACCTCCCCTTTGAATGAATTGGGTGCCCTTTTTATAGCCAAAGGCTTGGGCAACCCCTTTATTTCATTTTAACTACTAGTACCTCTTTTGATTTTCAGATTTAACTACTTTGTCCTTCATTTTTTGACTTGTTTCTCAAGTTACTGCATTAAAATACTGATTTTTAAACTAAAATTACCTTCTAGAAGGGTCTAAAAGATTCTAGCATTGCTTCTTACATGTAGGATACCTATACTACCCTTATTTTATTCTAAGACTACCATAACTAAGTTAAGACCGTATACTACCCCTTTAATGTATCAGAAGTACTATTTTACCAAGTTAAATCTTGCACTTACCTATTACTAACTAAAAGTTATAACCAATCCCAAATTATATTTGAACCATTAATCAGAAAATGAAAAATCCCAGACTTATTGACCAACCAACTAATTACTGTTATAAGGTAACAGTGATTCAAGTAAGTAAAAAAAACTGAAATTAAGATATTAAAAAGAACTATGCAAAGCTATATTATCCTGCAATCCAACTACTAATTAACTTACTAATGCCAAAACCAAATCATATTTTTAAATAAAAGAAACCAAATCATATTTTTAAATAAAAGGAATTAATGACCTATCCAGGCAAAAACTAAGGCAAATTATACATGTATTTTCAGAACTTCTAACTAAATAAAAGAAATCAAATAAACGTATAATCATCAGGATCATTTTGCAAAGGAAATAAACTACCGTAATGAGGAACACAGCATTGTAAACAAAGTAAGAAATTAAGTAGGATGACATTTTTGATTTAAACTTAAAATATAAATGAGGTCAAACCTAAATGCTAAATCAGAAAAGAAAACAAAAAATAGAATAAAAATGAAAACAAATTAAAATTAAATTGAACTTACTGGTTGAGTCATTCAATTAGTTTGCTATCTTTAATTTTGAATCTCCAAATAGAATTACATACTTGTTTTGACCAAAACAAGCATGCAACTCCTTTTAAAATTCAAGCGGCCTTGAAAGACTTGTTCCAAATTTAGGTCAAACTTCAGATTTGAAATTCGACGAGTTTGGGAGTTATTTGAAAGGAGTTGGACTTATTTTTGGGTAGAGGAGGGTAAGGGGAGTGTGGGGTGTTAATTCGGAGACCATTGGAGTCGGCGCCGCCATTGATGGCGGAGCCACCGCTCCTTTGAAAGGATATTCGACGAGATGGGGATATATTCGAGGGTGACCAATGGTAGGGTTGAAAAGAGGGGAGTGAGCAGAGGGTGTGGTATTATTTTGGGGTCCATCGGAGTTACGCCGCCGGTGGCGAAGATTTTTGGCCGGCGGCGGACGGTGGAGGGAAGGTGGTGATAAGGCGGCGCTACAACGGTATACACCGGCGAATTTAGGGTAAGTCTGGACATGGTACTATATTTCACTGGTGGGGGTGTGTGACAGTTATATGGGTGACAACTTTTCATCTTGACTGTTTGATCAAGTTTGATCACCAGTTCAGATGCTACGATGTAAAAAGGCATCGTTTAGGCGTCTCCAGGGTTGGACTCGGTCGAGGGTGGTGTGATTAGGCTGGGTCTGCTGGTTTGGGGGGTATGGGCCAAGCTTGGTCTCTCAAAGACCCAAATTAGTATACAAGCAATTATTCTTTTTATATATTTTTTGATTTTACTTAATAAAAATAAAATAGCCAAAAACATGAAATAAACTAAATAAATTCCTACAATGACCTAAATTCCTAATTTCAAAAAACAATTAACCAATTTTTGTTATTTTTTTCCTAATTTTCAATATTAACTAATTAATAACCTAAATAATAATAATAATAATAACTAAATCCTATATGCAAATATGCTATTTTTATATTTTTTACGAATTATATTAAACAAAACGTGCAACATGCAAATAAGCACAAAAATGCAATTAATTCCTAAAATTCAAATAATAAAAGAAAAATGCAAATAAACACAAAATCACTCAAATAATTCCTAAAAATCAAATAATAAAAGGGAAAAATGCAAATAAACACAAAATCATGCACATAAATCCTAAAATTCAAATAATAAAAGGAAGATCCTAATTTAATGAATTTAATAGGAACATGTCAAGCGAGGCAAAAATCACGTGCTCACATATGATTTATGTGCTAAATGCCTAACTGTCATTCCAAGATTACTTTGGGACCAACATGCCAAACCTGAGGAATTCCCTTTTATGCTTATGACTTGAATTGCGTTGGCATTTTCCAATGACTTTAAGTGGCAAGGTAAATGTTGAAAATGGGAACAATGTGAAGCGTGAGTTATGAAATTTGGAAATTGTGGGCCCAAGTGCCAATATACTAATACATGCGTAACCAAAAGTTGGTGTGAGATGAATAACCAAATAATTCTAATGTCTCGAGGAGACGGCTTACCCTATTGGGTCGTGATCGAATGCCATGATATATATACACATCGTAGTAATGTATTGATGATTGAAACTGAAAACTGTAAATGAAATAATGGTAACATCTCCAGGGGACGGCTTAGCCGATCAGGTCATGATTAGACTCTGCTCATGAAAGCGGCAATAATATGGATAATGATACAACAATATAGGATGATCCATCTAAAATTTCAAGAACTGTGTGAAAATCATGTGAACCTCCTTATATTGTCGGCATTATGCTTATTTGAAACTTTGTTATCTTTACGATTTTATATTTACTCTTGTACGGGTTTTCATTCTAATACGGTGGTATTTAGTTATACATACTAGTGCTATTCTATGGTACTAACGTCTCTTTTGCCGGGGGTGCTACATTTTAAATGAATGTTGGTGGCTCCATAGGAGATAGTGCCGATCGTGTGTAGTAGCAGAACATCCTCTACTCAAAATCTTGGTGAGCCCCTTCCTACTTCAAGGGGTTACGTTGTACACCTTTGTTATAGATGTCCATTTTGAGGTGTAGTCGAGGCCTTGTTGCCGGTGTTGTTATCATTGTCATTTGCATCCTTAGAGGCTTCATAGACGTTGGTATGGGTTATGTACGGGTTTTGTATAGGTCAATGCACCATGTAGTAACATTGTAATCTTGGTTTCTACTAAACTATAAAGGTATGGAGTCTTGGAAGCCTAACTACGGTTGAGGTTGTGTTGTAAAATAAACTATCAACGTTAAATGTGCAACCTCCTTTTTATTGTCTAATTAAATTGAATCAGATCCTTGATCGCATTGAGTTGGGTAGGAGGTGTTTGATAATGCTTGCTCAGTTGGGTTTGCTCGATTATGCGCCGATCGCGCCTCCCGAGGTTGGGGGATGACAGATTTGACATACAAATATAGCTTGTTGTATTTGTACGCATACATATAGCATAAAAATACAGTACGATATACCCCTGATTAAATAATTCCCTTTATCTTCTTCCCCAACCAGAACAAGACCTCCCTTTTTTTTTTACTTCAAACTACTTCTACCGCCCCCCCCCCCCCCCGGTCGTGTTTAAAAAAGATATGGGGTCCTCCCGTCACACAAAAGGTTAAGAACGTATGTCAGACATCATAGTATAGCATCGTATTATTGTGGTCTCACTCCTTCTAATTCAAATTTTACACAAAACAGTACATCGAGATATTTCGATTTATTTTAGGTCGAAACTTGTATAATAATGCATATTAGTTTATTGAATGTGTATCCATATTATTTTGTGTTTTATTTGTGAAAATAATATGTTATATTTATCCAGACTTAGATATTAGTGTTCTAAAAATGTAAAATTGAGAAATAATTTTCTATGTTAATATCCGAATTTAGATATTAGTGTTTCCATATTGTTTTGTATTTTATTTTCGAAACTAATACACTATGTTATATGTATTTTTGTGAATGATATGATTAAAATACTTTTGTTGTTTATATTTAGTTTATTTATTAGCGCAGTAAAATATAGAACCTTTTAGCGTAGTAAACTGTATAGTATTTTAGCGTAGAATCCCTTTAGTTTAAGTATTTCTCATACTGGTAGATGAAAATATATACTCTGTACAATTAAATAATCAAAATATTTAATTTGACACTCATATTTATTCATGATGCTACAAATTCAATACAACAAAAATGTACATTATAACACAAAGGAAAATAGAACGTTATCACTCATCTTGTGAATTATGTAAAGCAGGCGGTGATAAGTTTAAATTAAGAAAAACTCTTTCATCGGAACCTATCCAATAGAAGTTGCTCAAAAATAACCATCCGATAACTGTGGGTTATCCTGAACCTGTCCGGCAACCTCATTGTTGGGAACGTCTTCGACCTTGACGTACATATCCAACATTTCCATTACAAAAAATTTCCAGTATTCAACCGGAGTCCTCAAAAATTCCCTCAAAGTTTTATCATCGTAGATGTTTAACTCCGAGTAAAAAGTAGCCCCTTGCGGACTGACGGAATACGGATAACTTCCGGTTACTTTAAGTATCACTGAATGTTTCCTTACACTCATCTTTTTGTATAACAAACATATCAATTTATCGTACTCCATTCTGTCACACCTCCTTTTTTACACGGCTATCCCGAAGGATAAACGTATAAGGGAGTTTTCCAATTAAAGTGACATTATTCGAAATGATATTATTTATGTATTTAGAGTTGCCACTTGGGATAGGCTTGGCTTTTGGTGTCCCAAGTCACCGGTTTGTTTTGAATCCCAAATCGAGGAAATTTTCTACTACCCAAATGGTGTCTGCGAACCAGAAATTCTGAGTAAGGAATTCTGTTGACCTGAGGGAAGGTGTTAGACACCCCCAGATCCCATTGTGAGCATGTGATTTTTGCCTCATCAAAATTACTCCTACCGAATTCCCAGAGTTAGGATTTCTCCTTTTATTATTCAATTGTTATGATTTAATCGTGCATGTTTGTGGATATTTTATTGGTGCATGCATGGTAAGTCTTAAAAATACGAAAATTGCATAAGCATTTAGGATTTGATTTTACATAGTTTTGTTATAATTAATTGGTAATTAGGTTTTTGTTCTGCAAAATATAAAAATAACAAAGAAAGCTTTGATTTGTTTTAATTTTTTATATATAATAGTAGTTTAATTGTGACTTAATAGCTTTGAATAACTTTTCAGGTCTAATTATATATGTTCTTTTTGAAACACTAATTGAATAATAGGTATTGGAAATAAAAATAAAAGAATTAAAAAAAGAGAGATGAGTCAAGCTGGCCTCACAATTAGGCCCAAATCTGGATGGCCTAAACACCCCTTACCCATCAAAACCACCAAAAAAACCGGCCCAACCCGTCCCTAACCCGGTCTTTCATTAAGAGACGCCCCAAAACGACGTCGTTTTGGGGGCATTGATCTCAACCGTTCATATACCATCATCCAACAACCTGAGTTTGATGAGTGCATTACATAAAACTGTCTGAAAGTGTATCAAACCCTAGAGACCAAATGCCTCTTCCTCGTACACATCGCCTCCACTGATACGCCGCCTCACAGCCACCGGCCAGAAATCTTCTCCGCCGGCGGCAAAGCTCCAATGCCTCCAAACAAATACACCCCTGAACCACCATTCCCTCCTCTTTCCGATACCCTAAAATCAAGCTTCAACTATAAGCCAACTATCTCGAATATAGAAATTTGTGGACGCCTCCTCCGCCGCCTACGGCAGCGCTACCACGGGAATCCTCCAAAAATATCATCCTAGGTCCCTCACCCCATCCCCATAACGGATCCAGCCCCAATTTCTTTCAAACCTTAGTTTATCGCTTTGAATATTCATCCAAAGCTCCGACCAAATCCTCAACTTCCCCGGAATCCTTTGAAACTGACACCACGAAACCCTCTCACCTCCCTCTCCATAAATCCATAACCAGCGACCCTCATATACAACTGGTCCTTGCAAGAACTCAAATCAAAAACTGGTCTGAATCCCAAACCCCTCCCAAACCCAGCCAATCTTACACCCGGTAGCGTTTGTACTCTCCTCCTCTCAATTGTTTGCTCAGCCTTTTTCAAATGTCAAAAAACCCTATCAAATTTGAAATCAAAGATGGCCGGAAACCCTAAGATGCAAAGGTCATGAGTTTTGGGTGCTGCTGGTCTTTAAGATATGTTCCCTATTTATTTTTGTTTTCTTTTCATTTTTATTATTGTATGTTTGTTCTACTTGCTCATCTGATAATAATTTTCTTTTAGGTTATTTGGAATTTTGTTTCATTCAGAATTATGTGCCTCTGTTAAAAATTGTTGATAATCCATTTTGAATGATTCCTTATCGATTGGATTTCTAGATTTTTCTTGTTTAGATTGAGTCATTTTGTATTTTAGGTTAGTTCAAAGTTGTTCATCTTTTCCCAGGTTTGATTATTTCTTCGTTTCAGTCATCCAACATTTGTTTATCATTGCTTCTGAGTTTTGTTTTGATTGGTTGTGTTTTGCTTGTGATTAATTTAGTCTTGCATTTCTAGGTCTTAGTTTGATTTAGCCTCAAATCAGTTTATGTTCCTCACCGTTTCTGACTCTTCAGAGTCAATGTTAGTTCGTGTGATTAATTTAATTTGGGTTTTGATTCTGGTTAAGAAGAGTAGTATAGTTTTGCCTTGGTTAAATTGAATGTTTAGTTTATAGCATTCCAAGTAGGGACTTAAACCCAATTGATTATGCGATTAGGATTTTGTTTATTTCCCTGAGTAGTAAACCATGGTCAAATTTAGACCAAATTAATAGAAACATATTGGAAATGTTTAGGCTAAGTAATGGAAAAGAAAAGACAGGGGTAATGGGGGTATTTGGGCATAGGAATCTTGTAACAAACACCTGGAACCTTCTAGTTGGAGGTTCAAAGACCAATTTTTGGTAATTCTCTAATAAAACTTGAGGCACAAGTTAGAAAACAAGGGGCTAATTGAGCAATTCTAAGAAATAGGAAAAGGACTAATAAGCAAAAAAGGGGGGGTTTCCCTAAGGCTTTGGCTATAAAAGGCATCTTAGTGCCTTCATCAAGGGTCGACATCATCTGGAAACATCCCTCGAAATATTCCAAGCTCTCCTATTCTAAAATTCCTAGCAAAATTTCCTAAAAAACTTCAAGATCATTAGAATTATAGCTATATAAAAATTAAGATAATTTGAGGCATGTGTGTTTAGAGTGTAAAGTTTTGGAACCTATCTTGGGCATTGATCTCAAGCTGAATCGTGTTTTGTTTAAGCTGTATGGGTTGAATTTGTAAGTGTTGTTGGTTCTTGAAACTTTCCTGGGTTTCCTGATACTATTTCTGGGTTTATAATTGGTCGATCTGTTCTTGTTGTTGCTTCTTGCTTCCATTGCTCATAAGTGCTTTCTTCTTTACTGTAACCAGGTACACACACATGAACCTACTCTGATGTAAACATGATAAGAATCACATGCATTCTTCCTTTGAGCTAATCCTGCTCAGCCTTCATAATGTAGAACCAAGTAGTATTAAACGATTTGTGATATCATATGTATCTTAATTTGATTTACGTTTGTAAATTTGAAACTCTGTAAGATATAACACTTGCATTGTGCTGGACTATTGCGAATCACTTGAACTGTTCAATTTTGAATTATTTCAAATATCAGTAGGGTGAAATATGGTAGTCAATAATCTCTTTGATCCTCATGTATAAATAGAGAGTCATCATGTGTATACGTATTCTGATTCGTATTGCTAGATCTATCAATTTATATAGGTCGAATTTAAACTTGAGTTACAGCAAATTTATTCACATGTAAGGAAAAGATCATTATCTGAAGTTCACTCTGTCAGACGTCTTTGAAACGTTAAGATGATCAAATATAGGTGATTTTCAACAGCTGTGACATGATGATTTGTGGAGTGCTACCTGTGCTTCATGATCAAATTGTAGTTTTAAATTTTTGGGCTCACACTGAAGGTCCAAACCATTGTAATTGAGAAGCACATTAAAACATATACCCTAGGCTGGCTACTTTTAACAATAAGCCCAACTGCAGAAATCAGCCATAAAATATGTTGAAGATAGGCATGCTGAATGTTTTTTTTTTGGTAGATCATTAACATATGAATTAATTAGGACTTCTCTTTTATTTTAGAGACGACATATAATAGAAAATCATAGTTTCTTTAGGTTGCCTTTCTAAAATTAAAACGAGTGTGCCACGCTAAGCAAAATCATATGTTGTGTGGCCCTCTAATAATAGTAAAATGCTTCAAAATCCGGGAGATGCCATTAAGTGAATTTCACGATTTTCTCACGAAGTTAAAACGCATAGTTGCTTTAGGCGCGTTATTTTAATAATTCATCTTCCTAAATTAGGGTGCGCATTTATGTGACCCAAATCCAAAATCTCAACGATGTTAAAATATTTCAAAAACTGTGGATGCATTTATGTGACGTGGTTCGAGATGTATTTTAATAGCGTTGCGATATTCTTAAAAATGTTAAAAGCGGTAAAAATGATTCAAAACTACACTATAGGATGAACATGTGTAAAATTAGAATTTTAGCCAACTATAGTAGTTTAAGAGACTGTGCTAGAACCACGGAATCCGGTGGTGCCTTACACCTTCTCTCGGGTCAACAGAATTCCTTACTTAAAATTTCTGGTTCGCAGACTCCATTTGGGTAGTCAAAAATTTCCTCCATTTGGGATTCTAAATTAACCGGTGACTTGGGATACCAAAAACCAAACTTATCCCAAGTGGAGACTCTAAAAATAATAAATAATCCCATTTCAAATAATGTCCATTTAATTGGAAAAACTCCATTATACGTGTCATCCTTCGGGGTAGCCATGTAAAAATGAGGTGTATTAGCTATGGCGACTCTGCTGGGGAAGAAAAGGAACCCAGAATCTCTGGTTCAGGGTTCAAGAATTTGAGCTTAGAATAAATGTTATATTTGGCTTCTTCTGTTTTATTTACATGTTTTATGCTAAGTTCTAAATGTTTTACCGCTTTGATATTATCTGAACTATACATATAAACTGCTACGAAACACTTCACTTCTCACCTCCGAGGATGTGCTTACTGATTGAGATGCCCTATTTTGTTAGTGACAAACCCGAAAATAAGAAAGAGGCTGGACAAGTTACCAAGCCGGATGGCCTTTTGATTCTCGGTACGTAGACCCTCCTCGACTCGAGTTGTCTGCCTGGATGAACAGTCTAGACCCCATACCAAGGTTTTTTAACATAGAATAACTTGACCTCATGCCAGATCCCTAGTAGGAACGGTTATTTGCATCATGAATTTGGCTTAGGGGACTCAACGCAGGGGTTGGATCTGTCTAGGGCAGGTAACCTGAAATAAAAGACCATCCCGATGCATGTTACGTGCTATTTCCGCATTTATTTGCTTTGGATTCACATGTTGACCGGCTTGTGAATGAAGAGGAAATTTGAGAGAAAACAAGGCACTAGAGCTACTGAGATTAACCACTTGTAAAATCATTGCTCAAAAAACAACAAAATGCTGCCGGATTTTTTTTAAAACAAAACAACACAAAAAGAAGGAAAAGAAAATAGGGGTTTTTTCAATAATATTTTGGCTTTGATAAATTATCTTTGACCGAACTACGCCAGTTTGATTCTCGTCAGGAGTGAGGTGCGTACGCAAACCCTATCGGGTCCAACCTCTCTTTTGTAGAAATAACCAAAATAAGGAAAACGATTGGCCAGTTTTAATTATCTTCTTAAATACATCTGGTGATGCCGTTACTGCCAAAAACAGCCGAATGTTACCGAAAGGGACGCTGGAAGGATGATTCTACCCAAATGGCTACCTCCGAGTCTTATTTGACCAGCAAGCAAGAACATCCTTAAAACCTTCCTTCCAAAGCACTGAAAGGCCGTATTCGCAAAGTTGGGCTTTGATTTTAGGAAATAAATTTCATAAAATATTGGCTATAATATTTTTGTGGAGTCGAATAGTCAAACTTTGAGATATTAATTCACCTTAATAAATGTGCAGAATGAGCACGATAAAATTCATGAACAAAATTCCCTTGGAGTTGCGACTGTGGTGGAATAACCTGGGGGAAGCAGGGCAAAACAGGGTAAACATGCATCTGGGATGACTTACTGCCTTGTTAAAAATTATCCCAAGGGGAGATATCGTAAAAGCACTGATCACATTTTGGGACCCGGCTCATAATGTCTTCCATTTTTCGGATTTTGAGCTCACACCGACATTGGAGGAAATAACTAGATATATTGGGACCCCTACGATCCTTTTGAGACACTAATACCTGATTGCACCAAGAGCCCTTGACGTGCACAAATTCTTGGACTCCTTGAAGATCAGTAGGGAGGTCCACAATGTGGATCTGTCAGCCGACTTCTGCACCCCGCAGTATATATATCAGAGGTACGGGTATATCGGGGGATTCAATAACCCCGAAAACCATATTGTAGCAAAGGGAATCAACTTAAATGGGAGGAGCATCGATTGTTTGCGTTCATGGTACTTTTCCTAGGTCTTCTGGTGTTTCTTCGAAAGGACGCGAATATTGACATACGAATGGCATGGGTCATCACCATTTTAATGACTCAGGCCAAAAGAACCCTCGCTCCATTGATCTCATCTGAAATCTTTTGTGCTCTCACCGCCTGTAAAGCGGGAGGAGACTTCTTCGAAGGATGTAAACTGTTGTTGCAAATGTGGATGATCGAGCATCTATGCCACCGGCCTCAGTTCATGAATTATGGGTCACCAATAAAGAGCTGCATAGAAGAACTCCTCAATAGGGTTGATGGGTTTAGATTACCTGAAGGTGTCGCAGAATGGGTGTCGCATAACTGCAAATCAGATAGAATGGACATTCGGGTGGCTCCCTGTGGATGAAATAGTGTATATGCAGCCACTGGGCCTCATTTCCTTCTGATGGGTCTCCGAAGTATCCATCCCTATGCGCCATACAGAGTACTAAGACAATTAGGTAGATTCCAAATGATTCCCAGGGACGAGGATATTAGTCACCATGCAGTTGAGATAAGCCCAAATGGTCAATTCTCTAAAGTCATCGTACGTCAGATCTGGAGTGAATGTCAATACTTGACAGCAGGTACCCGAGTACGCGACATATCTAAAGGCGAGGTTGCACCGGGTTACATTGATCGGTACAAAAGAGAAATAGAGACTAGAAGGCTGGATAAGAGACCACATCTCCAAGAATTTGTTAAAACATCACAAGAGCATTGGGATTGGCTAGCCAAGGAGAATGAATACAAGTCTACTATAGGAAGATTGGAAAAGCAAATCAACGAGCAACAATTTGAATGGGATTTGCAAGCCGCAGCCGATGAGGGAGAATAGAAGATATTGACCAAGGAAAACGAAGCATTACGAGACCAAATCCAGAAAATGAAAGCAGCCACAGAAAATCACCGCAGAAGCACAAAAGATGAAAAACTCATAGAAAATTTGCGGTGGAAAGTAACCGAGTATGGGTTTGACTTGAATAAGGCAGAAGGTGAGCTATCCAGGGTTCGAAAGCAATTGGCTAAAAGTGCGGAGGAACGAGCCCGCATCCTTGAGCAACTAAAAGAAGGGCATAATGATGAGATTGCTGGTTTAAAGTGGAGGGTCATCATGGCTAAGAAAAGAATGGCCAAGCAAGTCAGGGACTTCAAAGCCGAAAGAGAACATTTTTATGCAGTGATGCAAGGATGGAGATGGATTTGCGGCAATTCTAGGAGTTGAATCAGGTAGCAGAGCGAACTCTAGAGGCGAGGGTCGAGCAAATTGGACGTTTGTTGCAAGAAAAAAGTGTTATTAGGGAAAGGATACCGGGAATCGCAGATTACATCACCACAAATTGCGACCATTGCGAGGATATGATGAAATCCATGTTCTTTGCCACCGCCATGACTTTTGTTCGGCAAGTGATGAAAGACCTCCACCATCTCCAAGGGAGTTTAGCACGCAAGCTTGCGGCAAGGCTGAGTAATGCCCCGCGAGCTCTAAAAGCAGTTGAAGTCTTAATGTATTCATGATTTCTGAAAATTTTATTTTCCTTAAAAGAGTCTGTCAGTCTGTATTTTCTTTTACGCCTTATTCGAGTCTGTAGGTTTTATTATGTTCATGTATGTTAGTTGCCTTTAACATTGCCAGTTTTGGTAACAAAAGTTTAATCTTTATAAGAATTAAATATTCCAAAATATCTTGTTATTTTCATCACACTTTTCATGGTCTGATTCATGCGAGGCATGATACGTTGGAAGTCTTCATAGGATTCGACCGTATTCTTAAAAGAGGAAAACCCAAACAAGGAAATAAAGAGTAGAAACCAAAAGGAAGTTTGGAATAACTGCTTGGATGACACATGCGACCATTGTAAACATATAGACACCTGTTAACAGTATAGGTGCATCACACCCAACATGCGATTTCCTGTTTGTTATCTATGTCAACCTAACCATTTGTGTAATTCCAGCTTCCAGTCACAGGCATTTTAGAACAGTGTTTGGTTTGTGGTAAACTGACATCTGCATCGATATTTCACCAGATTAAAAGGAACCGAAGTAATGTCATCCAAAATGACTTTGCCAGCAGTTCCCATCTCGTAGGATAGCCCGATTGCAGGGATCCCAGCCTCGGAATCTGCGACAGCTGAAGAAAATAGGATCCCTCGACTCAGAGTCATAGAGACGTGGGACGCTTGGGCAAACGGAAAAGAGCCTCCGAGTGCCATCCCTTGATTTCCTGAGCTCTTCCAAAGGTCAGGGGTTACCTCCACTGTTCCCATTAGACACCCAAACATCCTCTTGGGACAGCCTACCATACCAGCCAATTTTATCGGAGCTCCTTCTGAAGCCCGTCCTTAAGTATTCACCTCTAGCACAGTTCTAAATATTTTTACAGCTCCACCATGTGCAGCCACCAAGCAGCCCGCAGTGCCGAGACCCATGTTTGGTCCACGGCTTTCACATTTCAAACTCCCAACTATCAAACTGAGCCTTCCTCATACCCCACATACACTTATCCTCAACCAGCGTATGAGCTTACACCAATGCAGGACAAAACTTCTAAAATGCCTGAACAAGATGAGATAGCAAGAAGGATGAAAATCCTTGAGCAGAGCTTGAAGAACATGCAGGGCTTGAGTGGCAAAAGAGCATTTTTTACACAGATATGTGCATGTTCCCGCATATACATCTTCCTTTGGGATTTAAAACCCCAAAGTTTAAAAAGTACGATGGTCGTGGTGACCCCATTGCTCATCTGAAAAAGTACTGCAACCAATTACGTGGGGCAGGCGGAAAAGAAGAACTGTTGATAGCATGTTTCGGGGAGAGTTTGGTAGGCATCGCTTCTGAATGGTACATGGACCAAGATATCACACGATGGCATATCTGGGATGATGTTGCCCGAGATTTCATAAGGCAATTCCAGTATATCATTGACATTGCCCCTGATAGAAATTTTTTTGGCCAACTTGAAAAAGAAACCGTCAGAAAAATTTAGAGAATATGCAGTCAAGTGGCGCGAACAAGCGTCGAGAGTAAAGCCGCCCATGGATGAGACAGAGATGGTCACTATTTTTCTCCAGGCACAGGAAGCGCATTATTTTCAGAATATGATGTCAGCAATGGGCCAACCTTTTGCGGAAGCAATCAAGATCGGCGAGATGGTAGAGAATGGCTTGAAAACAAGAAGAATTCTAAGCCAGTCAGCCATAAGGGAAACCTCCCAGGCCATCCAAAGTGGGGCAGGAGGAGTCGCAAGAAGCAATAAGAAAGAAGAAGCTTCAATGGCAGCCTCGGGCATGAGAAGACACCATTCCCTAGGACCATGTTCTCATAAAGGACCTCTCAAAACTACTATCCCTATCAAGACATGCATTATGTTCCCCTACCTTATGCAGTTATGAATGCCCAGCCATTCGCTTGACCACAACAACAGGCCAACAAAAACTAGGCTCCGAGAAATCAGCCTCCCCTAAACAACTATAATCCCCACCCTCCCCAAAATAATTTCCATCCTATGGATTCGCCCAAAAGACAAAACTTTACACCGATTGGAGATCCTTATTCAAGCTTATTCCCAAAACTGGTCCAGATGGGTCTCTTGCAGCCCGTGCCCCCGAACAGGCAGAACCCTGAGTCACCTTCTTATCAACGGGCATGTGTCTATCATTCAGGAGTCGAAGGACATGACACCGAAAACTGTTGGACTCTAAAGCGAGCTATGGAGGATCTAATAGAACAAAGGAAAATAGTGTTGAGAGATGAAGACCTCCCGAACGTAACTAATAACCCGTTACTGACTCACAAGAAAGGGCCAGTCATCGGGATGGTTTGTGATGACAAAGAATTTGACCCTGCTTTGAAAGCCATAATAGCCATTGCTGACGCAGACAGAAAAACAAAGGTTACCCCCAAAAGGGTTGACGAAAAGGAAATGAGTGAAGCCAAGCACCCGGAAGCAGAGAAGAAGGTTGAAATTAAAACTGAGACGGCACCCGCCAAGGAAACCATCCTTTACATCCCATGGGGTCGTCAAGAAAAACAGCCAACTCTGAGTCCCCCATGAATATTTGAGTTGAACAGGATGATATACGTATTCAAGGGAGCTTATGTGGCGCGTGGACCGATTGAACCGCCAGGGCTGAATGAGCCCGTGGTAATCAGTCGTGCGCCTCAGAAGCCAATGAAAGACCCTTCTGCAGTCCCGTGGAACTACCAAGAAATAATAGTAACACACAAAGGCAAAGAGATCACTAGGGAAACTCAAAAGGACCACCCTGCAAAGAAATATTCGGACCTGGAAGAAGTGAATAATACCACCAAAAGGCAATTCCCACCCAAAAATCCCGTAAATACTGAAGAGGAAGAGGCTTTCTTTTGAAAGATGAAAATGCTGGATTTTGTGGTAGTGGAATAGCTCTGGAAGTCTCCCGAGCAAGTATCTTTATTATCATTGCTGATGAATTCTCCAAAGCACCAGAAAGTGTTAGAAAAACTTTGAATGAATCTTACGTGCCAGTTCAAACCTCTGTGGAACATTTAGAGAAAATGGCGAAAAGATTCTTCGCTATTAATCAGGTTACATTCAGCAAGAATGATTTGCCTCCAGAGGAAGATGCCCACAACAAAGCCTTGCATCTCACCGTCAAATGCGAAGGTTATTACATCAAAAGAGTAATGATAGATGGAGGTTCCAGGGTGGACATATGTCCATTGTCAACATTGCAAAGAATGGAAATCGGAATAGACAGGATCCGTCCCAACAATGTGTGTGTCCGAGATTTTGATGAATTCAAAAGAGACACCATAGGAGAAATTGACTTGGTATTGACCATTGGTCTTGTCGATTTTGAAGCAACATTTCAAGTATTAGACATGGACACATCCTACAACTGTCTCCTAGGAAGACCATGGATTTACACAGCAGGTGTCGTGCCTTCTACTCTGTACCAGACGTTGAAGTTTGAACATGAGAACCAGGAAATTGTGGTCCATGGAGAAGATAAACAGTCAATTTACTGCGATCCTTCTGTCCCCTCCCTTGAAGCTAAAGAGGGAAGTGAGCATATAGTTTGCCAGGCTTTTGAAATCATCGTAGATGATCAGCATGAAGAAGGCAAACCATTTCCCTAGCCTTCCCTCTCCAATGTCTCAATCATGGTGGCAAGAGAGATGAAACGTCAAGGGTTTACACCAGGCAAGGGACATAGAAGTTCTCTATAAGGCATAACTGAGCCAATCGTTTTGCCTGCCGTAGAGAAGCTTTTTGAGCGAGGTTTCCATCCAACACTCGGGGATATAACTTGGGCCAACCGTAGGAAACGTCATGGATGGGCTATACCACAACCCCTACTCCACTTGTACGAAACATTTGAGAAGCCAAAGTACAGTGAGGAAGAAGAAGACGAGACTTTTAGAGCAGAGGAAATTGAAAAGATATTGGGGCGATGAGGAAATTATTGTATGAAGCCAACATGGTCCGGCTTGGGGAAGGCTCAAGCACTGCTGAGGTGCTCTACATGGGACTGGATGTGAAGTTGCAAAACTTGAAGGCTATGCCTTTCCTAGCCAGGGGGAGGCCTGGTAGTCCTGCCTTGCCCTCTTTTCTCGCATCACGGGTTATTTCAGGGTGTAACTCGGGTCGAGTGTTTTTCCTTAAGTATTTTGTCCTTTAAATCAAATGTAAACCCTGTTATCTTATAATTTCGAAGAAATGAAATCAATATTTCATCGTCTGCACTCCTCTATTTTTTCCGATTTTTGTTTTTCTTCTGTTTCATTATTCTTTCAGTTCCAATAATGCGGCTTTAAATAATATGACATGCTCACGGACTTCATGCCCTGGCCCGAACATGCTGCCTATTTGTGAAATAATGAACCAATAACCACATTATGATAAAGAAAAGGCTTTTAGGGAAATCAACCGAGAGTTGGAACATTTTGAAAATAAACCTAAGCCGAACTTAAATGATACCGAACTAGTTAACTTGGGTGGTCCCGGCGAAACCAGGAAAACTAAAATAAGCATCCATGTTAATAAAGAAATCTAGGACTCACTGGTTCAACTTCTTTTTGAATTCAAAGACGTGTCTGCTTGGTCTTATGATGATATTCCTGGGCTGAGCGTTGATTTGGTGGTTCATAAGCTGCCCACATACCCCGAATGCCCTCCATTCCTACAAAAATAAAGAAAGTTCAAACCTGATATCAGCCATAAGATCAAATAGGAGATCACAAAAAAGTTAGAGGCGGGGGTAATCCGAGTGATTCGATACACCACATGGATGGCCAATGTGGTCCCGGTACCGAAGAAAGACGGTAAAACCCAAGTATGTGTAAACTACAGAGATTTGAACAAGGTGGGTCCCAAAGACAACTTCCCTTTACCTAACATCCGTATCCTTGTTGACAATTGTGCCAAACACGAGATACATTCCTTTGTAGATTGTTACGCAGGAGACCACCAAGCGTTGATGGATGAGGAAGACACCGAGAAAACTGCCTTTACCACACCTTGGGGGACTTATTGTTACAGAGTTATGCCTTTTGGTTTAAAGAACGCCGGGACAACATTTATGAGGGCTATGACCACCATTTTCCATGCCATGATGCATCAGGAGATAGAAGTATATGTGGACAATGTAATTATCAAGTCTAAGACCCAGGGTGATCATGTACAGGACTTAAGAAAGTTCTTGGAAAGGCTTTGCAAGTATAATTTTAAATTGAATCCATCCAAGTGCGTCTTCGGGGTCCCGTAAGGCAAACTTCTGGGATTCATTGTCAGTAGAAGAGGTACTGAGCTGGATCCGCCCAAGATAAAATCCATTCGAGAGCTACCTCCTCCGAAAACCAAGAAGGATGTAATGAGCCTGCTGGGAAGACTGAATTACATCAGCCGATTCATCGCCTAGTTGACTTCTACATGCGAGCCCATATTCAAGCTATTGAAAAAGGACGCAGCAATTAAATGGACCAATGAGTGTTAAGAGGCTTTTGACAGAATCAAGAGATACCTGTCCAACCCACCGGTCTTGGTCCCGCCGGAACCGGGAAGGCCATTGTTTCTTTATTAAAACGGTCCGAGAGAGCTCTTTTGTTTGCATTCTCGGGCAGCATGACGCCGCGGGAAAGAAGGAGCAAGCCATCTATTATTTGAGCAAGAAGTTTACTAGTTACAAGGCCAAATACACGCTGCTAGAAAGAACTTGTTGTGCTTTGACATGGGTGGCTCAGAAGCTGAGACAATACTTGCAAGCCCACACCACCTACCTCATAACCATGTTGGACCCGTTGAGGTATATATTCCTAAAATCGATGCCCACAGGGCGATTGGAAAAATGGAAAATCCTTCTCACTGAGTTCGACATAGTCTATGTCACTCGTACCACAATGAAGGCTCAAGCATTAGCAGATCATCTGGCCGAGAATCCAGTTGACGATGAATATCAACCTTTGAATACCTATTTCCCTGATGAAAAAGTGAATTCGGTGGAGGTAACATTTGAAGATATTTCTGCTTGGAAAATGTTTTTCGATGGAGCAGTAAATGTGAAAGGCGTAGGAATTTGGGCAATTTTAATCTCACCCACTGGTCAGCATTACCCGGCTACAGCAAGGCTCCAGTTCTTCCGCACCAATAATATAGCCGAATACAAGGCTTGTATTATGGGCATAAATATGGCCATCGACCAAGACGTTGAGGAATTATCAATCATGGGGGATTCAGATTTGATCATCCAGCAAGCCCAATGAGAGTGGGAGTCAAGAGCCGTTAAACTCATCCCCTATCGACAGCATGTGAAGGATCTCAGCAAATGGTTCAAGTCGGTACAATTCAGGTACATTCCTCGTTGTCACAATTAGTTAGCAGACACACTGGCAACTCTGGCTTCCATGTTGCCTTACCCTAGAAAATCCTACGTCAATCCTTTGGAAATCCAAAACAAAGAAAGGCATGGGTATTGTAATGTGACCGAGGCAGAGTCCAGCACCCAGCCCTATTATTATGACATCAAGAAATTTCTGAAAACACAAGAGTATCCTGAGCAGGCTACCGGGGAGCAAAAGAAAACCATCCGATAGCACGCAAGTAGTTTCTTTTTTAGTGGTGATACCTTATACAAGAGGACCACAGATCTCAACTTGTTGAGATGTGTTGATGCCGAGGAAGCCGGGAGAATTATGAATGAGGTACACGCAGGAGTGTGTGGACCTCATATGAACAGGTATGTATTGACAAAGAAAATACTTCGGGTGGGGTATTACTGGGTGAACATAGAGAAAGATTGTTTCAGTTTCGTTCGAAAATTTCATCAATTTCAGGTGCACGGTGATTTGATTCATGCACCGCCAACTGAATTGCATCCTATGTAAGCACCCTGGCCATTCGCTGCCTGGGGCATGGATGTCATTGGGATGATTGAGCCAAAAGCATCAAATGGACATAGATTCATATTAGTTGCTATTGACTACTTCACAAATGGGGTTGAAGCCATCACACTTAAGTCCATCACCAAGAAAGCTGCGGTAGATTTTGTGCATTCCAACATCATTTATCATTTTGGTGTTCCCGCAACCATCATTACAGACAACGCGGCCAATCTGGATAGTTGTCTGATGGGAGAGATATGTGAATAATTAAAGATAACACATAGAAACTCCACCCCTTACAGGCCCAAAGCCAATGGTACCGTCGAAGCAGCTAACAAGAACATCAAGAAGATCTTGAGAAAAATGATTCAAAACTCAAGACAATGGCATGAAAAGCTTCCTTTTGCATTGCTGGGATATCGTAGCATAGTGTCGGTAGGGGAAACTCCATATCTACTGGTCTATGGGATTGAAGCCGTCATACCCACAGAGGTAGAAATTCCGTCACTCCGGGTAATTTTCGAAGCAGAAATTGAGGATAGCGAGTGGGTTAAGACTCGATTGGAGCAGTTGTCGTTAATTGATGAAAAACAAAAGGATGCGGTTTGTCAGGGGCAGTTGTACCAATAAAGAATGGCCATCGCTTACAACAAGAAAGTGCGCCCCAGGAATTTCGAAGTAGGACAGCTGGTATTCAGGCGTATCCTCCCTCACCATCAGGAAGCTAAAGGAAAGTTTGCTCCGAATTGGAAAGGTCCATACATTATCAGAAAGCTACTGCCCAAAGGAGCACTGTATTTGGGTGATGTTGAAGGAGACGATCCCGAGACAAAAGTGAATGCAGATGCAGTACAAAGGTATTACGTTTGAACTCCTTACCGCAATGATTTTGGCCGGTTGAAATAGCGAAGGCTTTTCTTTCCCGCTACCCTAAACACTACCAATCCTTCACAAACCCTCGAGCTGAATACGTTTCTTTGGAACCTAGAATTGCTATTCAAAAAGAAAGATGAAAAGTGAAAAAACAAAAAAAATGAAAAAGAAAAGAAAAAAAAGAAAAAAAGAGAAGAAAAATGAATGATTGAAAACAAAAAGAAACAACAAACAAATTAGTTTAGGAAACACTCCTGAACTACATCTGACTTGATTCCGAAAGGATACATTGGCAGTCTCTCCTTGAGGTTCAATGATATCAAAATAAAACCCCTGGTTCCCCATGAAATAAAACTGGAGCAGAGATGTATTGGTTCGGTCATGAACCCAACAGAATGGGTCCAAAGTTGAAAATTTTCATCCAATTTCCTTTACTCAAGAGCCTGATCCAAGTCCTTCCGAACTGGCCAAAACAGGGATGCGACAACCACCATTGTTTGGATTCGGCACAATTCAATTGAGAGAAATAAAATGAGAGAGTCTTATCGGTGAAAATCTTCGGGCACCATAAGGCGACGGTGAGTAGAGAAAATGAAAATGAGAGAGTCCGTTTAGTAAAAACTCGTATAAGAGCACTATTAGGCGACGGGAGAAGAGAAATGAGAGAGGTCGATCGGTGAAAACCCGCAGAGGGCATCGTCGGCCGAAAAGAGAAAGTATCACCATCCAAGCCCAAACAAGTTTCCACGGTTTTTGAAAGATTTAAATACGGATCGTGAGAAGCAGAAATGGATATGGCCTGGGCATCTAGTCCAAGAAGTATGTCATTTCCATTTAAAGTTGGCACGCACCCCCAAATAAGTCATCACGTTTGCTCCAAAAGCATATTTCTCTCTAAATCCATATGTTGGCTCTTGTTTTTTTACCTCTCCCTTTCGGTTTAACTTTTATTTCCTAACTATTCCGCAATAGAAGGTGGTAAGACCGGTCTCACGGGTTTTTTTCTCCTGGCAAGAACCAAAAGAAATATCCAGTATCAGCGAGCGCATTTAGCCAATTCCGGCTGACCATGACGGCTGAAGCTTCAAAAGAAGGAAAGTAGAAAGAAAAGGAATTCAAAGTCGAGAGCCCACAAAGACAAATGAAGATTATAAAGGTTAAGCCCGAGCGGGCTAATTGTTCCCACAAATTTCTCCAAAGGAAGGCCCCGAAGTGGAAATCGTGCAAAAAATCATAACTAAGGACCTATAAAAGAAACCAATCACAAAGACGAAGACCTCTCGACCAACCTACGAGGTGAAGTCCGGAAGCCAAGTATTTCTCCCAACAGAAATGAGGCCGGAATCAAGAAAAACAAGGCCACAAACCAATCACTATTCAAACTAACAAATTGTTTTTTGGTTAAAATTTAAAACATGTGTAATCCAAACACAATAGGGACCGATGGCAAATACAATCAAAGGAACGGCGCAAAGGCTAAAAATAGTGTTGCACCAAGGACCAACCAAAAGGGGAAGTTTTCTTTACATCTTTTCCTGTAGTTTTATAAATAAAGGAGAAAGAGAAGAAAAGAAAGAAGGGAGAATCATAAAACGTGATAGCCTAGGACTCCGATCCCTGACCCCTGCCCCAGATTTAGGGCCACATACCTAGTCTTCCCCAACACAACTCGTGAACCTCCTCGGCATAACCCAAGGATCACACTCCACCCTCCCCAGCATAACCAGAGGAACCTTTTCTTCTTTCCATCCCCAGCATAACCTGAGGGCTTCTCTTTTTCCTTTATTCCCCAGCATAATCTGAGGGTTAAATCCCTTCTGTCCCTAGCATAACCTATGGGTCTTTCCTTTCTTTCTCTATCCCCAGCATAGCCAGAAGGATTTCTATAGCCTCTCACTCACCACCACTCCCTAGCATAACCTAGAATTTTTCTTCGAATCCCGGCATAACCCACGCATTCCCCTGGCATAACCCAAGAATTTTCCATTCAATCCTGGCATAACCCACAGATCTCCCTAGCATAACCTAGGAGTTTTTCTTTCAATCCCAGCATAACCGCGGATCCCCTTGGCATAACCCTGGAATTTTCCATTCAGTCCCGGCACAACCCGCAGATCTCCCTAGCATAACCTATGAGTTTTTCATTCAATCCCGGCATAACCCGTGGATCCCCCTGGCATAACCCAGGAATTTTCCATTCAATCCCGGCATAACCCGCGGATCTCCCCAGCATAACCTAGGAATTTTTCTTTCAATCCCGGTATAACCCGCGAATTCCCCTGGAATAACCCAGGAATTTTACATTTTATCCCGGCATAACCCGTGGATCTCCCTAACATAACCTAGGAGTTTTTCTTTCAATCGCGGCATAACCTGTGGATCTTCCTAGCATAACCTAGGAGTTTTTATTTCAATCCCGGCATAACCCACGGATTCCCCTAGCATAACCCAGGAATTCCTCTTTCAAATCCCGACATAACCCGCAGATTCCCCTGGCATAACCCAGTAATTTCTCTTTCAAATCCCGGCATAACCCGCGGATTCCCCTGGCATAACCCAGGAATTTCTCTTTCAAATCCTGGCATAACCCGCGGATTCCCCCGGCATAACCCAGGAATTTCTCTTTCACATCCCGGCATAACCCGCGGATTCCCCTGGCATAACCCAGGAATTTCTCTTTCAAATTCCAGCATAATCCGTGGATCCCCTGGCATAACCTAGGAGCCTTCTCCTTTTCAAACCCCGGGATAACCTGTGATTTTTCTTTTCATCCCTAGCACGGATCCTCCATTTCCATCCCGGCATAACCCGTGGATCCTCCTCTTATCCCCGGTAGGGACCCGTTCTCCTTCCTAGCATAACCTGGCAATATTTTTAAAGGATACACAATCCCGGCTTTTATTGTTTTTCGATAAAGAAATAGCCCAGATTTGTGTTGCAGATAACTCACGAAATTTTCCCAGTATAAACTGGGGCAGAAAATTTCATTCGTTTGTTTGTTTTTGGTGTCCAAGAAGGTTTTAGCTCAAGACACAGGATTCAAGGTGACTAAGAGCGTAAAGTCTCAATCAAAGAAAAGAAGAAAAGAGCAAAGATGCGAACTTAGAAAGTTCAAAGGAGGAAATGACGTGGAAAACTCAAAATTTTGATTGAAGTCACAAGTATCGTATGTCCTGCTCTAGTCCAATGCTGAACAAAAATCAGCACCTACAACATGCAAGCGTCAAGATTCAGATCGAGGTCTACAGCGAAATCAGCTAAGACTCAAGATCAAGCGTCAAGAGATGTATATATAGGAATCTTGTAACCCGTACTTGATATGCCTAGCTAGCTTAGCTTTTGACTTTCTTTTGATGTAATAAGAGATCAGTAAGTAGTAGCAGCATCATCAGCAGTGAAATCACCGCTCATGGTAGTCCCAGCTACCAAACACTCCAGAACTATACTAACCCGATTCCTTTATAGCCAAGGATATGTAGGAAACCTTTGAAGCAAGGTTCGGTCAGAAATATTTCAAAATGTTTCACACGGAGTATTCAAACGGACGAAAATTGCTCGTATTTGCTCTTCGTGTTTCCGAGCAAAGAGGGGCACACGTAGTTCTAGCATGGTCGCTTAAACTATTACAATTGGCCAAATTCTGATTTTATACATATTCATCCTATAGTGCAATTTTAAATTATTTTACCGCTTTTAATTGAATTTTTAAGAATGCGGGCGTCGTTTAAAACAAGTCTTTGGATCGTGTTACATGAAATTCACCCGGATCCGAAACACATTTTATTCGACATTTTAGGATTTGGATTTGGGTCACATAAAATGCACACATGTATTTAAGAATGCAAATTATTAAAGGCGCGCTTAAAGCGACTAACGTGTTATTATATTTGTGGGAAGCCGTGAAGTTCGCTAAACGGCATGTCCTGAATTTCTAAGTGTTTTAGTATGAACATGTAAAGAGGGCCACGCAATTCATGAATTTTGTTTGGCACAGTGCACCTCATTTCGTTAATTTAAGAAGCCAACATAGAGCGGACTAGAATTTTCTATCGAATTTGTCTCTAATTGTCCTAGTACATGACATTCAAGCCTTTGATTTAAGTCCAAACTGAAACAAGAGGGCAACCACCTAATTAAATTTGCTACTTAATACAGAAGGCCATATACATGAGTGGCGGATTTGCATTAATGATCTAAAATGAGAATTCATAAAGTTAATCACAAATCTGAATTAATGAACTGAATTGTCAAGTTTTCAATTCCAAAACTAATTCTGATGGTCAGTGCTAATTATGAATATTTCAAGAACACTGAATTACGAAGTGAGATTAAAAGCTATAAATTGACATGCACAGTACTCACTGAACAGTTGCAGAAATAGTCATTTTTAGAGGCTAATACCCTCTGATCTTAACAAGTTGACTTATACAGCCACTAGGTTTATCTTCAGAAATCATTGTACGTTAAAATTGATTTATCAAAATCCACGTGAGATCATGCAACACGTCAACATGCTATTGAATATGTCAATACAATATGCTAATGTTCAATATATATGTTTACGCCTGAATCTACACTAAACAGCATGCTTACCTATTGAATTGAACCAACATAGAGTTGCATTGAACAACTATACTAGTACATGCTATAACAACACGAAGGCAAATTATACAGTCCAGGTACAGTCCATTGTGATAGTCCTATTACATATAATTAACATCAAACACTACTACTACCTAATTCTCATACGAACTACAGGCATGGAAGGAATTTAAACTAGAAATCAACAAGAGAAACTAGTCGTTCATTCATCAAATTAAGCATAAATGTGGATCTGGTTCTTCACACATTGAGGAATACCTTGAATTACAGTGAACAAAGAAGAAAAGGAGTCAACAGGAGTTCAACAAATTCAAACAGCAGTATAGTGACAGAAATCAGTAGCTCGTGATATATAGTGAACTCAGAAATAATATCAAATAGCCCAGGAATGTTTTAACACATACAACATCAGTACACCACCCAAACCACCTTGAAATTCACACATATTTCAAGTCGTTTTCATCTTATGTAGCTAGAAATTCCAGTTGATAGTTGAGAATTGGGATTATTCTGAAGAAAATGCTCTAATGGAACAGTAGTCTCTAGAATTTTAGGGAATTTCAGGATTTTTCAGACTTCCAAAGTTCTGAAATTTTTTTAGAATTTTTAACCTTTTTGAGAAATTTTGGAATTTCTGGAATTATTTTAAGGAAATTTTCAAGATTTTCAGACTTCAAAACTTATGAATGAAGGCATTAGGATGTCTTTTTATATCCAAAGACTTAAGGCAAGCCTTTTATTTGTGTTTTGCCATTAGTCCTTCTCTTATTTTTCAGATTTAGTCAATTAGTCCCTAAACTCCTAACTTGTTATCTAAGTTACTGCATCGTAATCTTAAAAATCGGATAGGAACCCCCATCTAGAATTTTCTAGGGGTTTCCAAGTCAGTTTCATGTAAGATTCCTTTCATCCAAGACTTATACTACCCTTCTAATACACTGAAATTACCATTTTTACCATGCCATCTTTCCAAATTGTTTATCATTATCTTTAACACTAACCAAAATTAAACTAGTCACCTATATCGAATTCCAAACTAAAGAAATCCCAGCAATTGAACCAAAGTATACTAGATTTAATCCTAATATCCTAAAGCCAAACCTGGCATTAAACTAACAGCCACAAGAGAACAATAATATCCAAGGATCCAATCCATTTATCCCAGCCCTAAACGTCTCTACCACTCCAAACCATTAAGCTAACAAGCAATTGTCACGCATTTAACAAGTAAAGCTATGAAAAATAATGGTACTTAAAGCAACACAAATCAAGCATGTATTAAGGTCAGAATAGAAAAAGAAAAAATCGTGACTGAATCAACAAGAACTAAAAACAAGAATTGCCTTCAGAATAATTAGACTAATGAAGACCATGTTTAGAATAAACAAAAAATTACTTATAAAATGATAATTAAAACTAAAATTAACAGAAAGACTAAAAAAACTTAGCTTAAACTTCTCGAAGCTCAGGAATTTGCATGCATCACTGAGAGGATTCCGGGAACCCTAATTTTGACTTGGAGAGGCTGAGGAGGCATTCGAGGGCACATAATCTTGTTTTTGTGGTGAGGAGAGTGAGGGTGACTCAGGGTGTGAGTTTGGTATGATTAAGAAGTTGGGGCGATTTTTGGTCGGATTTCAAATCGATCTTTGAGTCGTTGGACTATAATTCGAGGGTTGCTGGTGTTAGATTTGTGACGAGGGTGAAAAAGGGATGCTATGGCGTATTTTTTGTGGCCATCGGGGCCGGCGCTGCCGTGGACGGTGGACCAGTCACTCCTTTAAATGAATATTCGACACAATCGGTTGGGATTTGAAGGTTGGTACTTGGGTTATTAGAAAGAGGAGGAGAAGGGAAACAACTGGTGTTAATTTGGGGTCGCTTGGAGACAGGTCGCCAGCGGAGGCGATTTCTGGCCAGCGGCGGACGTCGGAGGGGCGATGGTTTTGCGGTGGTGTTACACCGGTGTAATTTAGGGCTACGAGAACATGGTACGAGGTCTTTGGGTAGGGGGTGATATAGGACAGTTATATAGTGTTACGTTCTCTCATTTTGACCATCTAATTAAAACCAATCAACGGCTCATATCGTAAGGTCATTGGAACGATGTTGTTTTGGTCATGGGAGTCCTGGACCGGGTAAAATGTTGGCTGGGCGGGTATTTTGAACGGGTCTTGGGGTTTTGGGCTAAAAAATGGCCCAAATCTGGGTCTTTTATTAGTGAGACCCAATTTTAGACTTCTTCTCTCTTTTCTTTTCTTTTAATTAATTAATTTGTTTTCTTGCATTTTTTTTCCAGATTTTATTAAGTGTGAAAATAAAAATGAACATGACCAATTTTAAGCTTAATTAAACTAATTAATTTTGGAATAGCCTAAATCCTACTTTTAAAAAGAAAACTAAGCAAATGTAAACATGAATATTTTTTATTATTTTTTATAATGTCAAATGCTAATAAACCTAAGAAAATGGAAAATTGGGTCCTAATTACAAATGTACTATTTTTGTATTATTTTTTTTTTTTGCGAATTATATTAATTTGAAATGCACAAGAATGCAAACAAGTACAAAATCATTGAATTAATTCCTAAAAATTCAAATAATAAAGAAAATATTTAATTTTAAGAATTTTATAGGAATATTTCAAGCGAAGCAAAAAATCATGTGTTCACACATTCTAAGTGGTAATTTAACATGGCCCCGTGGAGATAAACTATGCAGAGTTATTCTCCATCACAACCTCCCCTCCCTCCCCCTCCCCCCATCCCCAAATAAAATGGAATTCTTATTCTACACTCTTCAGACATTATGAAAAAATGCTTGAGAATTTAACAAGAAGAAAAGATTGAATGGGAACTAGAATGTTTTGTGAATGAATTTTTCTAAAATCCTAACCACTTTATATAGGAAATAGCTAGCCGGGGGAGGAGGGGGGGTTAAAATTTTTATGTATAGCATTCTTTGAATATACGATACACATTTGAATTATTGTTATGTCAGTTAATTTATTGGTCGGTCCATAATCAGGGGTATAGCGTGGTGCATTTTTACGCTATATATATACCATACAAATACACCACGCTATATCTATTAGCATGTAAATGCACCACGCTATACCTTCACGGTAATAGTTACCGTTAAGGTATAACGTGTTGTATTTACACGCTATATATAGAAAGGTAATATTTTTTACAATTATTAAGGATTTTTAAGTTTAAAAAAAATTATAATTGTGTTCCGGACTCGGCGCAAGATCATGACAATGTGAAAACTTAGCTGATTTTCAAATGTTTATTTGTTCGGAAAATTTTATATTATGTCTCATACAACTGACATTAGTTGTATGAGATAATTTTTATCTCACAATTTTGTGGACTCAAATTTTTGTAGATCTAAAAGTATAATTAAAGTCCATAAATTTATGAGATAAAAAACCTCATACACCTAATATTATATCAGATATATTAGACACAAAATAAAACTTTTCTAGCAATCACAACATCTTTTCATGTGGCCCACTGTCCACACTTTTGTCAGGACAGCATCTAGAGATGAACATAATTTGAGTCTACGAAGCTTAAGAAATAGAGGAACTTTTGAAACTTGAAATATTAAATATGTTTATGTATTTGTGTGATTATAAAATTAATTTATTAAAATAAAATTGAAAGGTTAAAATTAATTTTTTTGGTCAAAAATAGAAAGGTGTTATCTCGTAGAACATATAAAAAATGAAAATAATCTCATATAAAATGGAAGGACATTATGTAAGTCTATTAGGCGTGTGATCTTACCATCTGAACTACGTGACTTTTACGCTCACCATCCGAGTCATAAGACCGAAAGGACAGAAAGAATTATTGTTAATCTTTTCTTTGTGCACGACTTAGAAAAATCACAGCCTAAACATTTTGGTTGTGTTATTTTCTAGTGTTTGATATATCCAATGGACGTCATTTTTCATCAAATGGAGGAAAACAACTTTCCTCACTATGTACATCTATATCCTAACCTTTAATTTGTAGTATTTGCTTCAAACTAACACTTAACACATTATTATTAATTTCATTAAACTCTCCAATTTGTCGATATCATTAATTTACTTTTTTTCAAAAGATATGCAACCGCCAACCAAACACACCAGAAAACAAATTCATGGGAAAAACTTCCATCTTACCAGATACATGATTTTGTGGAAAAAGTTTCCTGAAAAATATTTTTCATAAAAAAATAAGTAATTTATATATATATATATATATATATATATATATATATATATATATATATATATATATATATATATATATATATATATATATATATATATATATATATATATATATATTAATTCCTATTTTTTTGGTGTATGTTCGTAATAGTGAGTATCACAAAACAAATGTTGTCACCAATGAACTAAAGCGCTCTTGTGGAAACAATATTCTGGATTCGAGGGCAGAGTTAGGTGGACAGAAGGGGATTTAGCCGCGTCTCCTGAACCTAAAAATTACATTGTATATATATAATTTTAAAATTAATATATATATATATTTATATATATATTTATATATTAAATTTTCTTTGACTTCTTCGTGTATTGGCGTATTGGCATATCAATCTTAATCAAAACATGCTTTAATGTTGCATGTATCTATACCTAGATTGCTATCAACTTTGACTAAGAAAGAAACAAAAGTAGTACATATTATCTTCCCAATAATAAAAAAGTAAGTATAACTAATACAAAGATTATAATAATAAGCAAATAACAACCTGCTTTATTTTGAAAGACTAATTTGATGAGATTATGTTCATTTGAGTACTCATTATCTTCCCAATAATGAAAAAGTAAGTGTATCCAATACAAAGATTATAATAATAAGCAAATAACAGCCTGCTTTATTTTGAAAGAATAATTCGATGAGATTATGTTCATTTAAGTACTCATTATCTTCCCAATAATAAAAAAGTAAGTGTATCTAATACAAAGATTATAATAATAAGCAAATAACAACCTGCTTTATTTTGAAAGAATAATTTGATGAGATTATGTTTATTTGGAAAAGTCATGAGCTTTTCTGTCTCTAAACCACATTATAAATAGAGTTTCCTGTTCATCTTTTCTCCTCGTCCTGGACTTAAACAAAACACAAGAAAAAACAATGAATTCCCTTTTTCCTCTTTGTTTAATTCTCTCCCTTTTTCCTATATTTGCAACTCCAACTTTGTTGTTTCAGGTATTCCAAAAACCTTTCCTCAAATTTTGTCACATGTATATATATGTATCTCTATATTTGTGTACTTATTCAGATATATATTAGTGTTCATTTGTTTCTGTTTTTGTAATGAATTTTAGGGGTTCAATTGGGAATCAAGTAATCAGCAAGGTGGATGGTACAACTCTCTCATCAATTTAGTTCCAGATTTGGCAAAAGCTGGAGTTACTCATGTTTGGTTACCACCATCATCTAACTCAGTTTCACCTCAAGGTAATTGATCTCCTGCCATATATATACTCCCTTCGTCCCATTTTAATAGTCGTTTTAGTCCAAAACAAATATCTCAAAAAAGAAATGTCGGTTTAAAATATCATGACATTTTTCCAACCTTCCCCTTGCTATTAAATCCCACTTTTCAGTAGTAGCATTTAATACTCCGAAAATAAATAAGGGTAATTTAGTAAACTACTTATTGTTTTTTTAATGGACATGCTACAACCTTGAACGGCATTTAAAATGAGAGAGAGGGAGCAATAAAGTTGTCACTTTTTATTGAATGCACACATAACGCGTATGTGACCTATCAGTCAATGAAATTGAAAAAATTGTTGAAGAGCAACGTTTAAATCCCATTAAAGATAAAAAAAATGGTTGTTGATTTTTCCAATATGTCTAAGTTTAGGATGATAAGACTTATCTCTTACCTTTACTCCTGGTTAGTGGTAACAAATACATGATGGATTAGCCTGAGTAGTTAAGGTAATCGGAAGTTAACCCTGAAATTACCGTTTATAAGAAAATAGGAAAAAGTAGGATAATTCAATTGTTAAAAATGATAAATCACAAAGTTATACAGAGATGGATCTAGAATTTTAATTAAGTAAGCACTTACTCTTGTACATTTTTAAAATAGTTTGAATTTAGATTGAGGTGTAGTTATATAATTGAAGACTGGAGTTTGATCTAATTATCCTATATACGACATGTATTTTACATGTTTGAGGAATTGCACATGATAGTTGTTAGAAATGTGATTACTTAAATGCTAAAACCATCTGTTTTTGCTAGGTTATATGCCAGGAAGATTGTATGACTTAGATACATCCAAGTATGGGAATCAGCAACAACTGCAAGCTCTTATTAAGGCTTTACATGATCAGGGAGTAAAAGCTGTTGCTGATATAGTAATAAACCACAGATGCGCCGATAAGAAAGATAGCAGGGGAATATACTGCATCTTTGAAGGCGGAACATCTGATGATCGTCTTGATTGGGGTCCGCATATGATTTGCAAAGGCGACTCGCAATATTCTGATGGCACGGGGAATGATGACACCGGTTTAGACTTTGCAGCTGCACCTGATATCGATCATCTTAACCCTCAAGTCCAAAAAGAGTTATCAGACTGGATGAATTGGCTAAAAACTGAAATTGGATTTGATGGTTGGCGTTTCGATTTTGTTAGAGGGTATGCTCCTAGCATTACCAAGATTTATATGGAAAACACTTCCCCGGATTTTGCAGTTGGTGAATTTTGGAACTCTATTGCCTATGGCGGGGATGGAAAACCGGACTATAACCAGGATAATCATAGGAATGAGTTAGCCGGATGGGTTCAAAATGGCGGTGGAGCTGTAACAGCTTTTGATTTCACAACTAAAGGAATTCTTCAAGCTGCTGTTGAAGGGGAGTTGTGGAGGTTGAAGGATTCAAATGGTAAACCTCCTGGTCTGATAGGTATTTTGCCTCAAAATGCTGTGACTTTTATTGATAATCATGATACTGGATCGACACAAAAGCTTTGGCCTTTCCCTTCAGACAAAGTTATGCAAGGTTATGCATATATTCTCACACATCCAGGGATTCCCTCAGTGGTAAATTGATCTTCTTTTCATCAAATTTTGTTAATTTCATTTCTGTCCTTTTTGCAAGAAAGTTATGTTCATTTCTTGTTTTTGGGTTGCAGTTTTATGATCACTTCTTTGATTGGGGACTAAAGGACGGAATTTCAACGTTGGTGTCAATAAGGAATAGGAATGGGATATCTACAACAAGTAATGTACAGATAATGGCTGCTGATGCTGATCTTTATGTAGCAATGGTTGATCAGAAGATTATTGTGAAGATTGGTCCAAAAACTGATCTCGGAAATCTTATTCCACCTAATTATCAGGTGGCAACTTCTGGACAAGACTATGTTGTATGGGAGCAGAAGTCATAAACCTATTGCATTTGCTCTTAGAAACTTTTACCAGTAGTAATTTATCATACAAGAAGTGACCATGGGAAAAAAGATCAAACTTTTATATGAAATTCAATAGCTACAACATGACGCAAATTTAATCATAGAATTCAATATAAAATCTTCCTTTGTGATTCGTGATAATGTCTTCAGTCTAAACTTTTGCATTGAACCAACTCTTCTGCTTGAAAGTCCTTAAATTGAAATTGAAGAGCTGCAGATTAATCCATAGCGATCCAACCAGCTATTAGTTAGTAATGCGAAATACTGTGAGAAATCTAACTATTGCCAACAGTGTATTTTTACAAGTTTGTTATCGCGTTTGCAATACCAGATATTGCATCGAGTACGCCCACTAAGAGGGCAAAGCAATTCGTACTGAGAAGTTTTTCATTTGCAAATCAAAAGGCTCAAATCCGAAAGAGATCCCAACCATCCCGCCACACTCCTTAATGATATTTGTATTTAGCATTTTCAAATCCAGTTAATTGAATAGGTGGAGTTGCAAACGGACCTGATCTGGTATATTTAAGGTTCATTCCAGGCAATGACAGGACTCAATATCTAATTAAAGTCTAATACCACGAAGAAAATGAAAAGAAGAAAAATATTGGAAGTTCCATTATACTACTATATAAGACTTTAACTAACATGAGTTGAATATACTGCTTAAACCAGTGGGTGAGAAAACTTTAATTCACAGCAGAAACTTTATCAGTCAAATTTACGGCTAAATTACAATGGGTCGTTTGGTTTGAAGACAAGTTGAGATTAGTTATGCTGGAATTAATTATTTTGGTATTATTTCTCGATTGTTTAATAAGTTGTATTAATTATGAGATTGTCAATTTTACTAATTAATCCTTGGATTGCTAGTAGGTATAAGTTATCCCGGTACTATTTTAAATTCTGACATGACTTATTCTACAATTATTAATAAATTAAGGAATAAGACGGCACTAAATTTTATCCTAGAATTATTTTTGCTTATTCATCGTACCCTGACCGCTTAAGGTACGTGTTTTCTGTAGAGAGTTTTGGAGAAGTGAATTTCTTGTATTGCTCACCAAAGTATATATAGAGTACAGGGAAATCAAAACCTACCAACTATAGGGTTGTACAATAATGAAGGAAAATCAAAACATACCAACTATAGGATTGTACAATTAATGAGAGAATATTCTACCAATAATAAAAAGATACGCAAAAGATATTTACAATATTTCCTAATACGCCCCCTCAAGATGGAGACCGGAGGACACGCCAATCTTGGACATCAGCAGAAGAAGCCGAGGACGAGATAAGTGCTTGGTGAGAGCATCAGCAAAGCTGATCAGCAGAGGATACGTGAGCAACATGAAGGGACCCATTCTGGACCAATTGACGAACAAAGTGATAATCAATGGAGATGTGTTTCATGCGAGAATGAAACACATGGTTGGCACAGAGATAAGTGGCGCCAATGTTGTCACTGTAAATGACAGGAGCAGCCGGAAGAGGGACATGAAGCTCGCGCAGCAGGGAATGAAGCCAACGTACTTCAGCGGCAGCAGAAGCAATGGCACGATACTCAGCCTCAGTAGATGATCGTGCAACGGAACGCTGCTTTTTGGAGCTCCAGGAAATAGGATTTGGCCCTAGAAAAACAACATAGGCACCAGTTGAGGAGCGTTCATCACAGTTTCCACCCCAATCAGCATCAGAGAAACAATGCAGAGGTATAGCAGATGAAGGACGCAGCCAGACGCCAAAGTCACGCGTCCCATTCAGATACCGGAATAGGCGCTTAACTGCACCCCAATGAGTGACAGTAGGAGCATGCATGAACTGTGAGAGTTTATTCACAGCAAAGGAGATATCAGGACGAGCGAAGGAGAGATACTGGAGGCCCCCAAGGGCCTGTCGATAGCCAGATACATCGGCAGGGGCCGAGCCGTCGGCCAGATGAAGGTGAGCTGACGCCGCTGTTGGCGTCTGAATAGGATTTGACTCCAGCATATTATGACGAGTCAAGAGATCAACAACATATTTACGCTGAGAAAGAACACACCCCTTGGAGCTGCGCAGAACTTCAACACCAAGAAAGTAGCTTAGATCACCCATGTCTTTAAGAGAATACTGAGACCCAAGAGAGTCAATCACACGGTTCAAGAAAGCAGAATCATTGCAAGTCAATATGAGATCATCAACATACACCAAAAAATAGGCTGTATACCAGAGTGCTGAAAGACGAAGAGCGAAGTGTCAGAGGTAGTGTTGACGAAACCCATGGTCAGAAGGCTTTGGCGGAGCGCACTGTACCATGCCCGGGGTGCCTGTTTGAGACCATAAATAGCTTTCTGTAACTTACAGACATAAGATGGATAGGCTTTGTCAACAAAGCTCGGTGGTTGTGCCATATAAACGTCCTCTGTAAGCCTCCCGTGGAGAAAGGCATTGTTCACATCCATTTGACGAAGAGGCCAGCCCTTGGATACAGCTATACTGAGAACCAAACACACAGTTGCTGGCTTAACAACCGCACTGAAAGTCTCCTGGAAATCCACACCTGGATGCTGATGAAAGCCCTTTGCAACAAGCTGGGCTTTGAATTTATCCACAGTACCCTCAGGCTTGCGTTTGATGCGATAAACCCACTTGCAACCCACAACATTCTGCGAGGAATCAGGCTGGACAAGATCCCAAGTGCCATTCCGTAGCAGAGCATCAAACTCTGATGACATAGCAGCGCGCCAGCGCTCATCAGACATAGCACTGGACAGGGTCTGAGGTTCAGTAACAGCAGGAGAGGTGACAGTAGACATACCAAACTTCTTGTTGGGCATGAAGATGTTATTTTTGCTGCGAGTCTGCATATGATGACCACCTTGAGAGGATGCAGGTGGCGGCATAATGCGTGTAGCGGCTGCAGGGGCCGCTGGCGGTGCCGGAAGGGGCGTTGGCGGCGCAGGCGGTGGCGCCGGGAGTGCGTCCGGTGAAGGATCGCTAGTGAGAGCTACGGTAGGTACTGGTGGCGGCAGCGGAAGGACTTATAGGGAGACCGGAATGGGGACAGGGGGAGACTCGGGGTTAGACATTTTGGAGAACGGGAAGACATCTTCATGGAAGGTGACATGATGCGAGACGAGGATTTTAGACTTTGAGGGATCAAAGCAGAGATAGGCGCTTTGAGTAGTAGAGTAGTCGAAGAGGACACAGGCACGAGATCTGGGTTCCATTTTGTGTGAGGTGTAGGGCCGAAGCCAAGGGAAGCATTGACAGCCGAAGACACGTAATTTGGCAAGGTTGGGGCGTTTCTGGAAGAGAGACTCAAAGGAGGAGCGCATCGAGAGATTTGTCTTGGGAAGACGATTAATGAGGTAGACTGCAGTAGCAAAGGCATAAGGCCAGTAAATGAGAGGTATAGAGGCATGATGAAGGAGAGTGAGACCAGTATCGACAATATGACGGTGACGGCGTTCAGCATAGCCATTGTGCTGAGGAGTATTAGGAGGTGACGTAAGATGGGAGATGCCATAAGAGGCAAGAAAAGAGCGTAAAGCGAGAAATTCACCCCCATTGTCAGTATACAGAGTAATGATTTTAGCAGAGAAATATTTCTCTACAATGGATTTAAAAATGAAGAAGGTTTGTGAGACATCAGATTTACGGCGTAAAGGAAAAAACCAAACATACTTAGAGAAATGATCAACAAAGATGACATAATATTTAAACCCTTCATTAGAAATAATCGGAGAGGTCCATACATCGGAGAAATAAGCTCCAGGGGAGCAGTAGAAGATAGACTTGACTCAGAAAAAGGTAACTTATGACACTTATGAAGATTGCAAGATACACAGGCAAGATCAGACACATTACTGGACGCTATACTGCTAGACGACACTAAATGACGCAGGGTTTTAGCTGACGGGTGACCAAACCGAGAATGCCATAATGAAGCAAAGAGCGTTTGTGCCGTGAGGGCAGATGGGAGACTGGGAGGCGCTGGCCAGTAGTAGGTGTTGCCCCTAAGTGGGCCGTGAACGAGCGTTTCCCACATGTGACGATCCTTCACCTGAAAATCAGTATCAGAAAGAACAACGTTAACATTATTGTGACGACATAATTGGGCAACAGAGATCAAATTTTTACGCATATGTGGAACACATAGAGCCCCAGGTAATAAAAAAGAGGAATGACTGTTAAGTTGTCCAGTATGAGTAATTATCAAACCTTCACCGTTACCAATAACCACATTGTCCAAGCCAGTGTAAGGACTGTGAAGAGACATGTTGGCAAGATCAGAGGTTATGTGATGAGAGGCACCAGAGTCCAGGATCAAATCGGATGCAGAGGGAATCGTCGGAGAGTGATGGGCTGTGTGAGCAGCTGGATAGGGTGGCGAAGCATAAGCTGGTCGTGGCAATGGTCCACCGTAAGGGGGCTGGTTGGCGCCGGAGACGGGATAGGATGGGCAGCAGCACGCGGAGTGGCCAAATTCACTGCAGAGTTGGCACTTCCCATTGTACCCGCGAGATTGGCCATTGCTGGAGTAACCACCGCGACAGGAGACTGACCCGCGACTGATGCGGCCGCGCCCGCGGCTACCGAATCGGTGACGGACTGGCTGCTGTCCGGCGACGAAGGCAGCCGACAGAACCGAGTCGGATGTGACGGAGGTGGCCGGCACACGAGCAGTAATCTGAGCCTTCATGCTTAACAGCTTGTCATGTAATTGAGCAAAAGAGATGGGAGACTCACGGGCTTGGATGGCATGAGAGAGTTCCATATACGGGTCATCAAGACCATTTAGAACCTTTATGACAAGATCCTAAGAATCAACGGTAACACCCAGGAGAGATAATTCATCCACAATCACGTGAATACCGTGCATAAAGTCAGTAATAGATTTAGAACCTTTTACCGGATTATGGAGCTGCTGTTTGAGAGCCATGATACGACCACGAGAAGCGGTGCCGTATGTGCGCGCGAGGATGTCCCAGGCCTCTTTGGAGGTTTCCGCAGTGGCAATGAAGGAGATGATCGTCGGTGTGATCGACGAAATGATGGCACTTAGAATAAGGTTGTCCTGGCGAATCCAGTAAGGATATGCTGGATTGGGGGAAGTCACGTCGTTGTCGACGATAGTGGCCGGTGGGCATGGCTTCGATCCGTCCAAGAAGCCGAGGAGATCGTAACCCGTAAGGAGGGTTCGAAATTGAAATTTCCACGCCAGGTAATTAGTGGAGTCCAATTTGAGTGGGATTTGAGCCGATGCATTGATGGCAATCGGCTGGAGAAGCGTGGTTGACGTCGTGGCGGCCATGAGCGCAAGGCAAGGATAGGAGGCGCTGAACGACGTCGAGAAAAAGAGGGTTGCCAATTAGTGCTGCGGCGGCGGCGACGGGCTCCGATGAGAGGACTACGGCGGCGGCGGGTAGTATGTATTTAGGGTTTGTTTGGCGATAAGCCACTGGCCTCTGATACCATGTAGAGAGTTTTGGAGAAGTGAATTTCTTGTATTGCTCACCAAAGTATATATAGAGTACATGGAAATCAAAACCTATCAACTATAGGATTGTACAATAATGAAGGAAAATCAAAACCTACCAACTATAGGATTGTACAATTAATAATAACAACAACCCAGTATAATCGCACATAGTGGGGTCTGGGGAGGGTAGTATGTACGCAGACCTTACCTCTACCCTGGGGTAGAGAGGCTGTTTCCAAATAGACCCCCGGCATCCTTCCCTCCAAGAACTTCCCACCTTGCTCTTGGGGAGACTCGAACTCACAATCTCTCGGTTGGAAGTGGGGGTTGCTTACCATCAGAGCAACCCCTCTTGTCAGGATTGTACAATTAATGAAAGAATATTCTACCAATAATAAAAAGATACACAAAAGATATTTACAATATTTCCTAATATTTTCCTTGTCCATGATCTCTTCGAAACTACTGCATACTATGTTTTTGCCAGATGTTTGTATCTTACCAATACTACAATATCACTCCTTTCATAATTTTCTACACAAAAGAGCATTTAGTTAAGATTTTTATCACTTAAACTCAGTTTAGCAGCCTCTACAGTTGTGTTGACTTAGTCAATGATGTAACTTCTAGTATTCATTAATTTTGAAAAGTCTTCGATATAGGCTATGCACCACCCTATTTATCATCTTATTTCAGAATTCATTAATGTACACAAACAGAAAAATGGAAAACAAAACAAACATAAACCTCATTGTCTCAGTGTGTCTTTTGCTGATTCTTTTGCCTGCATTTGCATCTTCTACTTTGTTATTTCAGGTAGTCAAGAAAAGAAAACTTTCTAGCTATATAAAACAAATCCATTTATGTGCAGAAACATACTTTGTACTAGTATTTTATGTGAAATGAACCAGTGTAATGATATTATTTGGCAGTTGTCATTAAAATATTCAACTAAGTACTAGGTATTATATATATATATATATATATATATATATATATATATATATATATATATATATATATATATATATATATATATATATATATATATATATATATATATTTTAAATTTATAAAACAGGGATTTAACTGGGATTCGTCGGGGCAAGATGGAGGATGGTGGAACCATCTTATAAAATTAGTCCCAGATTTGGCTGATGCTGGAGTTACTCATGTTTGGCTTCCCCCTGCCTCAAATTCCCTTCAAAATCACAACTAAGGTACTCATCAAAAAAGAATTTTTACACTGACTATCAGTGTAATTTAACATGTTATAGCAAGTTAGCTGTCTTATTTTCAGGTAACTAGTTCTTCTTATCATGGACAATTACTTGTAAACATTTATGCTTCACTCTTTAGTCTTTAAGGAACTGGTTATACCATGTGACCTATTACTTTCAAACTTGTAATTGGACTGTGTGGAATTTAAGCATATACATAGAGCCTCCGCAGCGGAATATTAATAGGGTTGTACATTCGGCCATTGTTGTTCAAGCGTTATAGAGAATTACCTTTGAAAAACTTTGACGAGCCGGACTGATAGAGTCACATATTTATAGGTAGACTAGGCACTATTAGGCAAATACTTAAGTCCTAGGGACTTTTCCATAAAGTATGATTGCTCTATAGACTCATAATTAATAGTTTTCTTCGATCAAGGAAACTTCTAGATTATCTGATAAGATAATTAAACTAGACTTATGCTTTCTCAATTTGTCAGGGTATATGCCATCAAGATAGTATGATTTGGACACATCAAGCTATGGAAATTCACGTGAACTTAAAGCCTTAATCAAAGTCTTTCACGATAAAGGAATCAAATGTGTTTCTGATATAGTGATAAACCATAGATGGGCTGAAAACAAAGATAGTAGAGGAATCAACTGTTTATTTGAAGGTGGCACGCCTGATAATAAGCTCTTGGGGTCCGACCTTCATTTGTGGCAACGATACTAAATTATCTGATGGCAACGGAAATACTGATACTAGTTTAGATTGGGGAGATGCACCAGATATTGATCATGCTAATCCACAAGTGCAAAATGATTTATCAGATTGGATGAATTTGCTCAAAACTGAAATCGGATTTGATGGTTGGAGATTTGACATGGTACTAGGATATGCACCTAAGTTCACTAAAATCTACATGGACAATACTAAACCAGATTTTGCTGTTGGAGAATTTTTCTTGAAATTTAATAATAAACCGGATGGGAAACCGGACTATGAATAGAAATGATTTAGTTCGGTGGGTTCAGAATGCAGGTGGTATTGTGACAACGTTTGATTTTACGACGAAAGGGATTCTTGGTACTGCTGTTGGGGAAACAAGATTTGATTTGTTGAAAGATTCTAAGGGAAATCCTCCTGGAATGATTGGTATTTTGTCTCAGAATGCTGTGACTTTTATTGATAATCATGGTACTTATTCGCAACAGCAATGGCCATTTCCTACTAATCCAAATGATAAAGTTACTCAGGGATATGCCTATATTCAAACTCATCCTGGAATTCCATCAGTGGTATAATATTTCTTCTTTAATCTATTTTAGCTTATCTATAGTAGTTGCTATAATACGGCAAAAATGTAATGATTTAGATTAAAATAGGACGGGTTGCGCGTTACATCTGATAGAAAACTGTTATAAAAATGTGAAAACAAGATAAAAGGTTCTAAACATAACAGAAAAATGTGTTTTTTTAAGGAATTTAATACCGTAACAATTACCCAACATTTTAAATTTATTCTTCCTAGGATAGAACGACACACTATTCTGTAATACTGACAATATAAATTACATAATTTCAGCGAATTCACAACAGCAAACCACACACTTGACGTTTATGTTTTTAGAAGCAAAGACTATGCAATATATAGAACGGAGAGCGAGAGTGCTTTTCGAAAATTGATTGCTTGAATAAGAGAAAAAACATCAAGTTTCCTCTAATTGAAGAGCACTATTCTTTTTTGTTGTGCAGTTCTATGACCATTTCTTTCTGTTCCATGGGATGAGGAAACCAATCAAAGATTTGTATGCAGTTAGGAATAGGAATGGAATTTCTGCAACAAGCAAAGTGAAAATTTTGGCAGCAAAAAATGATATTTATGTGGCAAACATTGATGACAAAATCATTGTCAAAATTGGACCTGGAAATGTTGGAAATCTGGTCCCATCTAATTTTCAATTGGCAACATCAGGGGTTGACGTTGTATGGGAAAAGAAGGCATAAGTTAATGGAGTGTCTAATATGTATGAATAATACTAGCATTAGTATCAAGACATTATGAAAAAATAAGGTTGATATCCAAAATTTTTAATTTGTATTGTGTGTAAAAATACCCAATATCTAGGGATAATTAGTGTTGCAATAAGTCATAAAATGATGATACCTGATGACATCCGGCCGTACTTCTAGATGTTCAAACTAGCAAATTTTGACATAGCCTCCATGGGGAGCTTCCTTATTCACACGGGCAGCCTACAATGGTTGAACAAGTCAACCATAGCCTCCATGGGAAGCTTCCTTATTCACACGGGCAGCCCACAATGGTTGAACAAGCCAACCATAGCCTCCATGGGAAGCTTCCTTATTCACACGGGAATTTTCACAAAAAACCCTCTTTATTTTTACTATAAAAAGAGGTGTTTGCCTTCATTGTAAATCATCACAAAAATTAGATTGTTCATCACCAAGAAGAGTGAGAACAAGAGTGATCCTCGTTTGTGAACTCTTGAGAGTTTTATGAGTTTTGTAAATACTCGTGTAATCTATTCTTGTGAGTAATAGAGGTTGTTTTTCTCTCAAATTTGTGTTTACCAACGCTCAATCGATCCACATACCCCCAACAAGTGGTATCAGAGCGAGGTTAGAGGTGTTGGTCGAGTTTATTAGGTGACGGGCCAAATTTGGATTTTTGGAGCTTTACTCGAAATCCAATTCTGACGGAACCATTGGATTCGTCTCATCGAACGGTGTCCAACGCACCAAACAACGACCTAATCGGAGTTCAAACGAGCCCAGAAATCGCGGTCAAAGTTTGGTCAACTTTGCAGGAGGTTCGCCGGGAAGTTGCCGGAGGTTCGCCGGGAACTCGCCGGAGAAGACAACCGTCGCCGGAAATTTCGCCGGAGAAGACGACCGGTCAATTGTAGCGAACCAGTCAACTCTCTGAAATTGCAGATTGGTCCCTCAACTTTCAAAAATTACAGTTTTGCCCCTATTGTGGAATTTCAGCCACGAAGTGTCAATTCCACCATTTTCGACCGTTACGGACGCAATGGTGAACTCCGTGTTTAAATATTCAACCCCGATCATGTTGAAAAATTATATTGTAAGATGATAATGTCCACAGAATAGTCAACATCATCTTTCGGAGCCATGATTACGCCTACTGCCACAAATTACACGCTATGGAGACCTCGGATGGAAGATCTCCTAAGCTGCAAAGATTTGTTTGATCCCATAGAATTGATGGTAAAAATCCTGATCCCGCCAAGGAGTTAGAGTGGAAGAAATCAAATCGAAAAACTATTGGTCAAATCTGTCAATGGATTGATCATAGTGTCTTCCATCATGTTGCACAAGAAACAGACGCATATACCCTCTGGAAGAAGTTGGAAGACATGTACCAGGCCAAGACCGCTCGGAATAAGGCCCTATTGATGAGGCGCTTAGTCAACATGAAGCTAAAAAATGAAACTTCAGTTGCCGAGCATACCAATGAGTTCCAAAACCTGGTCAACCAGTTGTCGTCTGTAGAGATGCCACTTAGCGATGAAGTTCAGGCGCTGTTACTACTCAGTTCCCTTCCCGATAATTGGGAAACGCTGGTCGTATCACTCATCAACTCAGCCCCTAATGGCAAACTTACCATGTCAATGGTCAAGGATGCCCTATTCAGTGAAGAGGCAAGGAGAAAGGAGATGGGCACAGATCAGACCCATGCCTTTGTCACAGAGAACCGGGGGAGGCAACAAAAGAGTAGCAAAAGCAAATGGAGAGGCAGAAGCAAGAGCAGGGGCAGGTCCAGTGATGGCAGAAAACCAACATATAAGTGCCATCATTGTGGAATAGAGGGACATATGAAGAAGAACTGCTACAAATAGAAAGAGGAGCAAGGCCAGAGCAGTTCGCAGCCGAAGAACAAGGGTGGAGAAACGTTAGTTACTATCTCTGGTGATGTGGCTTATTGTTCAACCCAAGATGATACATGCCTTCACATCTCACGAGAAGACACGGAATGGGTGGTAGATACTGCAGCATCCTGCCACGTGACTCCATACAAGGAATACTTCACAACATACAAAGCCGGTGACTTTGGAGCTGTGAAAATGGAAAATTCCAGTTCCGCTGAGATTGTCGGAATTGGTGATGTTCAGATAAAGACAAGTTCCGGGAGCACAATCACTTTGAAGGATGTCCGCCATGTGCCAGATCTTCGGCTAAATCTATTGTCAGGAATAGCTCTTGACAAACAGGGCTATGATAGTCACTTTAGTAAAGGCACATGGAAGTTAACAAGAGGCTCTATGACAGACGCCCGAGGACATATTTGTGGCACGCTATACATGACTCACGTGAAGATATGCACAGACAGCCTCAACGTTGTAGAAAAGGAGGCTTCTCAAAATTTATGGCACCAGAGACTCGGCCACATGAGTGAGAAAGGGTTGTCTACCCTAATAAAAAAGGAGTTCATCAATGTGGACAAGGATGTTGTACTAAATCCTTGCAATCATTGTCTGTTTGGTAAGCAGCATAGAGTCTCGTTTAATTTCTCTTCAACGAGAAGATCAGAGTTACTCAGTCTGGTACACTTTGATGTTTGCAGTCCCTTGGAGGTTGAATCACTCGGCGGCAATCGATACTTTCTAACGTTCATTGATGATGCTTCTCGAAAGGTGTGGGTGTATTTCTTACGGACGAAGGACCAAGTGTTCGATTACTTCAAACTGTTCCATGTCATGGTAGAACGTGAGACATGAAAGAAGTTGAAGTGTCCTCGATCCGACAATGAAGGTGAATACTCTTCCAGGCAGTTCAATGCCTATTGCAGATCATATGGCATTCGACATAAGAAGACGGTCCCACGCACTCCTCAGCACAACGGTGTAGCTGAAAGAATGAACCGATCAATCATGGAACGTGTTCGGAGCATGCTCAGTATGGCTAAGCTGCCAAAGCCATTCTGCGGAGAAGCAGTCAGAGCCGCCTGTTACTTGATCAACCGATCTCCATCAGTACCATTGAATTTTGAAGTTCCGGAGAAACTTTGGTCTGGAAAGGATCCATCATATTCTCACTTGAGAATATTTGGATGTTTGGCGTACACACACGTATCCATGGAGCTCAGGCAGAAGCAAGATGCAAGGACCTCTCCATGAATATTCATAGGCTATGGAGATGAAGAATTTGGATACAGATTATGGGATCCAAAGGAGAAAAAGGTGATCAGAAGTAGGGACGCAGTGTTCCATGAAAACCAGACAATAGAAGATATTGAAAAGCCCACAATATCAAAAGCCAAATGTTGCTCCTCAGGTGCCAGAGGCAACAGCAGAATCATTCATGAGAAATGAAGATACAGTGGCAGAAGATATTCCAGAAGTAGAAGACAATGAGGAAGAAGACGGTGTTGAGCTGGGGGAGCCACAACCCGCTCTGCCAGATGGTCCAGAACCATCAGAAGACTCAGATGATGGTGGATCTCCTCATATTCCAGAAGTTCGTAGATCTGAACGAGGTTGGATTCCATCGAGAAGATATCCAGAATATCTTCTACTTACTGAAAATGGAGAACCAGAGAGTTTCCATGAAGCAGTATCTCATAAGGACAAAGAACAGTGGTTGCTCGCAATTCAGGACGAGATGGAATCTCTGCAGAAAAATCACACTTATGAGATCGTAGAACTTCCAAAAGGGAAGAAGGCACTGAAAAATAAATGGGTGTTCAAGCTGAAGAAAGATGGCAGTGGAAAAGTGGTGAAATACAAAGCACGGTTGGTAGTCAAAGGATTCCAGCAGAAGAAGGGAATCGACTTTGATGAGATTTTTTCACCCGTAGTCAAGATGACTTCAATCAGATCCATACTTGGATTGGTCGCAAGAATGAACTTGGAGCTTGAACAGATGGATGTGAAGACAACGTTTCTTCATGGAGATTTAAAAGAAGAAATCTATATGCAGCAACCCGAAGGTTTTGAGGTTTCAGGAGATAACCTCGTGTGCAAGCTGAAGAAGAGTTTGTACGGTTTGAAGCAGGCACCAAGACAGTGGTACAAGAAGTTTGACTCGTGCATGGTGAGTCAAGGGTACAAAAAAACTGCCGCAGATGAATGTGTTTACATTCAGAAATTTTCAGACGGGAATTTCGTTGCTCTTCTACTATATGTAGACGATATTCTGATCGTGGGGAAAGATGCAACGAAGATCAACCAGCTGAAAAAGGAACTCTCTAAGTCTTTTGACATGAAAGACTTAGGACCGGCTCAATAAATATTGGGAATGCAGATCACCCGAGACAGAAAGAACCAGAGGTTATGGCTATCTCAGGAGAAGTATATTGAACGAGTGCTTGCACGGTTCAATATAAACAATGCCAAACCAGTTAGCATTCCATTAGCCAACCATTTCAAGCTGAGCAAGAGTTCCTGTCCTTCATCAAAGGAAGAGATTGGGGAGATGTCGTCAGTACCATATTCTTCAGCAGTTGGAAGTTTGATGTATGCTATGATGTGTACGAGGCCCGATATTGCTCACGCAGTGGGAACGGTGAGTCGTTTTCTCTCCAACCCCGGGAAAGAGCATTGGGAGGCAGTAAAGTGGATTCTTAGGTATCTTAAGGGTACAATGAAATTATGTCTTTGTTACGGGGGAGCTGATCCAATCTTGGAAGGCTATACAGATGCTGATATGGCCGGAGATCTTGATAGTAGAAAATCTACTTCAGGATTCATTTACACTTTTGCAGGGGGAGCTGTTTCATGGCAGTCTAGGCTACAGAAGTGTGTTGCTTTATCCACAACCGAAGCAGAATACATTGCTGCCGATGAAGCTGGAAAAGAGATGTTGTGGATAAAGCGTTATCTCCAAGAGTTTGGAATCAAACAAAAGGAGTACAAGGTACATTGTGACAGTCAGAGTGCTTTGGATTTGAGCAAGAACTCCATGTACCATTCCCGTACAAAACATATTGATATTCACTATCATTGGATACGCGAGGTGATGGATCGACAACTGTTGAGACTAATGAAGATCCATACGAAGGAGAATCCAGCTGATATGTTAACAAATGTAGTGACTCGAGAAAAGCTAGAGTTATGCAGAGACATAGCCAGGATGTTTATTTCAGATACGGCTGGAGGGGGAGAATTGATGACTTCCAGCCGTATTTCTAGATGTTCAAACTAGCAAACTTTGACATAGCCTCCATGGGAAGCTTCCTTATTCACACGGGCAGCCCACAATGGTTGAACAAGCCAACCATAGCCTCCATGGGAAGCTTCCTTATTCACATGGGGCAGCACACAATGGTTGAACAAGCCAACCATAGCCTCCATGGGAAGCTTGCTTATTCACACGGGAATTTCCACAAAAAATCCTCACTATTTTTACTATAAATAGAGGTGCTTGCCTTCATTGTAAATCATCACGAAAATTAGAGCGTTCATCACCAAGAAGAGTGAGAACAAGAGTGATCCTAGAGAGTGATCCTCGTTTGTGAGCTTTTGAGAGTTTTATGAGTTTTGTAAATACTCGTGTAATTTATTCTTGTGAGTAATAGAGGTTGTTTTTCTCTCAAGTTTGTATTTACCAACGCCCAATCGATCCACATACCCCCAACAATACCAAAATTCTATAAATAAGAGGAGAGACAATTCATGTGTCTATTTATTCTGATTTAGCTCCTCTTTCTCTAGCGCCTGCAGTGCATTTTCGACACTATTATTTCTTATAATTTAAAGCTCACAATCCTTATTAGTTACTCCCTCCGGTTCAAAATAAATAATTTTTAAGTGTTTTTACATAGATTAAGAAATTCACTTTTTAGCATTAATTAGCAATAGAATTGACCATATTAACCTTTACTATCTCACATAAACACTCCTAACACATATCCCAACACTATTTACCCAAGGACAATATAGGAAGAAAATAATTAATTCATTCTTGAGATCTAAAAAATCACTTATTTTGAACCACAAGAAAAAAGCCAGAAAATCACTTATTTTGAACCGGAGAAAGTAATAATCCTAATAATTAGATTTCTATGATTCTGGTAGAAAATAAGATATTTAAGTAAATAATTTTATAGTAAATAACTATTCATTTATTGTATTTTCATTTAAAGGGGGCAAAAAAACTTTATAAATATTAGAAAGATATTGGCTTAATTCGATGTTATTTAAACAGTTCAAGTGTAGGTGTGGCGTTTGGACTAAATAAAACAATAGCCAGTCTTGATCCTATTGAAGTAAATTGCCTTGAAACTTCGTAAATTCTAACAAAACGTGGAAAGATATATCTAAAATAATTATTTAATGAGTTTAAATTTTATGTATTGAGTTAAATCTTTGCTAATGAGCTAGATATTTTGCTTTTTCTCGGTTATTTTGCTTCAAAGGTAAAATAATGATTCCACCACTAAACGCAAGTGCAACTTGAAGGATATAATGGAGTGAAATTATAGTTTAACTAATAACAAATTATATACAAATAATTTATGGACATTGAATTTCAATCACGCGAATGATTTTTGATTTGTACTTATGTCGGGTGGCGCTCCATACCCCATTATTTTAATACTACAACTCAAACTGTCAAACATAGTATTAATTTTAATTTTACAGCATTTTATATATTGAAACTCAAAATGTATGCCTAGTTATACTCCTATTACGTTAATTGAGTTTTATGCAACAAACTAAATCGTGGGAGGGAGTATTAATTAATTAATTATAGCATCATGGCGGTTTAAGTTTCTTTTTGTAACCAAACGACCCTCTTATCATAAAAGTAGAGCTACCATGTTCAATTTTTTGTTTAAAAAATATTTGGAGGCGTAATTCTTATTATTTCATTCTAGAAAGATTGATGCTTCTATATTCGAAAGTAATTAGTAATGTTATACTTTCATGTCATTTTATTTTTAATAAGAATAGGAAATAAATATATATATTCCGATTTTTCTACGCGCCACCACCACCTCCTCCTTCGCCTTCGTGTTACTTCCAGCTTCAAATTTCAACAATTTGCTCAAATTTGACGACAAAAGCAAATGATTCTGATACAAAGATTAAGAGATATTTAACATTTTAAATTTTTTCTTAAACCTACCTATTGAAAGGATATTATTAAAATAGAAATGAGATAACATGTATTTATTTCTCTCTTTCATTTGTTTTTTTTGTCTTTTGATAGTTTTCTAGGTCTAATTTTTTTTCTTCTTCTTTGAGGTGGTATATTCCAAAATCCATGCACAAGTTGCTTAAAAAAGATGACAAAAAAATTGCTTCAAAACTAATACTGTTAAGAACAGAATTCTATTTAGAGTGAATGTCTATTTTGTAGAGAGTTTTACTTTGAGGCAAAGTCATTTTTCCTCTTATAAATAGAGGGGTCTTACCCCATTGTAAATGACCCCAAAATTCAATAAGAATTTTCTCTCTCTTTCTCTGCAATATTGCTATTGTTCTTTTATTGTTTTATAACACGTTATCAGCACGATGCAAAAATAAAGCTCGCTAAATTCAGCTCTCGCCCTTTACGTGGTCACCGATTCTGGAGGTGATGACCGGCAACGGCCATGACTGTTTTTGCTGCTTCTTACCTTTCTCTCCTATACCGTCTTTGTCTCATCTGAGTCGCAATGTCAACAATGAACGAATAGAAAACAGTCGATTATGTCATCATCATTAGTCTCGTGTACTTTACTTCTATGGAGGATGGGTTTAAATCTAACAGATTGTGGATTTTGTAATGTTTTGCACTGAGTTTGGCCAGAATAAGTTCTCTGGTGATTCCTATGTGTGTGTCGTTTGACTGTTGCTCCAGCGTCATCATCGTTGTGGTAGTGGCGTTATTGACTCCAGCGAGTTTCGAGGAGGACGTTCATGAAGAATATTACGCTTTTCTCCATAAGAGGCGCTCACGCAAATCTTTAAAACTATGGCTTTGAATACATGCATGATGCTCAATTTTTACATAATATTGAGCATAATGATTGTTAATCATTCTATGAACTTCCTTCAAGATTAGTTATGGATTTAAGGTAAGTATTTTACTTTTCTCTTTCAAATTCTTGAAATTCTATAATTTGATTTTATATGCAAGCAAAGACAACAAAGTTTGATTATAACTCTAATGGAGTTTGTAAGAAGTTATAACCACGTGAAGTGGTAAAATTTCTATGCCTTGCTATGATTAAGTTCATGTATGATTGTGGGCAAAGAATTGAAAACCCGTCCAATTGAATTTGCTCCATTCTCATTCCCTTTAGAGGATGTGATAGCAATATGTGATAAGTCTAAAAGAAGACAAAATTATTACCGTGAAGGTATCAATGGATGTGGACATGGCAATAAACGAAATTATAATCGTCATCATTGTGATAATGAAGATAATAAGGATTCTCAAAATAATCCTTCACTCTGTGAAAGTAATATCTGTCATCGATTTGACATGAGATTTTATATAGCACATACAGATTATTATGGTTCATTCATGGTGTGAATGTGACAACATCTGATTTATGAGTACATATTCATTATTGGAAGAAGATGAACATGCTATTGGTATTGAATATACCACACTCACCTCTAGAAGGGGGGTTGAGATGATATAAGAAAATAATGTCATTATTATGGCATGAATGGTCATTGGTCACGTACCTATTGTACGCCAAAATATTTTGATAATGTGATTATTAAAGGACAATAATAATGCAAGAAACATATCTTGCATATAATTTTGACCATGACCATAATGGTACAACTTTCTCTTTAAAAGAAATATTCAGTATATGGATGTTGATTAATATGTGATAGTACCAAATTAATTGAGAACTCTGTAAGAGCCAATTATATTATTTTGGAGAAACACAATTGATTACCAATAAGGTATTGTGTTGTAGTAAGTCTCAAAGAAACTTATTCAGTTTCCAAAGTATATGCGAAAGCGGTTGATTGTATTGAGACTATAAATAAAGGAAAGATTTGATATCTTCTATTACTACAACTTGTAGCGGAATAATATGTTTGCGAATAGCTAACCGCTTTATTCTCCAATTTGTACTACACAAATAAAAGAATGCCATAATAAAGTGGATGTTTATTGATATAAAAACTCATATCATAATAAACATGGAGTTTTATTGATAATTGCACATGTCATGGTGTAAACATGAACTTATCAATATTGATAAATTTGTTCTGTTGGCATAATCAGTTTAGCCATATCAATTTAAGTATAATGTGCAAAAATAATAGAGAATTCACATGGGTAAATATTAAAGAACTAGAAAGTTCTTTATGAATTCTCTTATATTGTCTTGTTCTCATTAATTAATAAACCAACTAAAGTTGGGATTGAATCCCATGAATGCTGGAAATATCAAAGGTGAATATGGGCCCATTCACCTGCCATGTATACCACATAAGATGCATCTATGAGATGGTTACATGCGCGATTATTATTAACCCGCAACCTAGCCGGTGTTTGCGAGGTAACTTACTCAATAATTTAATATAGACATAATTTCCAGATTTTTTATTCAAGATAGTTCTTCTTGATAAGGTGGTTTACATCATAGTTGGTTTAGAAAAATAAATATTTATTGAGTGCCTCCACTTAATAGCTAAATTATTGCTTATGAGAACAAAGTTATCTATATCAGTTTGATATATGTTATATACGAGAGTATATTATATTCTCCCCTCACAAGTGGTTCAGGTTCAGGAACCAAATAATTCATCTTATTATTAATTGATGTGCAGTGTATATTAACATGATAATGCACAAAGATGGGTTCCTATAGTTGAGGAAACAAGTTAGTTTTTCTAACATGAGGGGGAGACATGATAAACATTTGAGAAAAAGTTACATGGAACAAATTATTATTTATACATATAGATCCTCGAATAGGATAATATGAACTTGAAGTTCATAAATGATAATTTATTTGCAATATATTGCAAAGCATGCCATACACATTTGTTGACCCAAAAAAAAAGTAACTATATTCTCATTGCAAATGCTCATATTATGTCCTGGAAGGACAAAGTGTATGGTACGCTTAAAGTGTATAGACAAATCGGTTTCAAATAGAACTTGTTGATAAAGAAGATGAGCAAATTATCAAAGTAGTCATAATAAATGAGTCAAGTGATCTAGAAGGTCACATGACATAACACTTCATAAAATCTTATGAGAGATTCAGGTACCTGAAAATATGAATAAAGAGATCTCTATGTTATGTCTTTATGAAAATTTATTGGAACTGATATAACATGTTTGTCGACGACATCTATGATAGCACTAATATAATGAGGATCTTAAGTCTGTCGCCTACAGATACAAAAGTATTGGCCAAATGGAAGAGATACAATTCAAGTAGAATTGATTCCATATGAAAGACATGTAGTTTTGGACATGTAGTTCAAATACTTAAAAGTATAAAGTCAATGGTATGTGCAATCAGTTTTTCATATCTTATTTGTTTAGCATGACATGAAAACTTGATATTCATCTACAGTCTATAATATGGCTTATATGACTTAACTTATATGACAATCCATGAAGTATTTAAGTTGCTTGAAGCATATATAATTCTTGATCTTGAGGTACCATTTCCTTAATGCAATTTATGCACAACTATATCTTGCTATAACTATAAGCATGATAATGTGATAGCGAGGATACCTTTATGGAGATATTGAAGAGCCATTCCACGATATTTGTGAAGACGTTATATATCTATCACGAGTTATGATTTCAAGGTGCAAATATTTATTATAGTTAATATGACTGATTCATTTATCAAATCTCTAACAACGATCTCTTGAAGATGGTGCATAAGATTGGAATGCGAAGGCTCAAGGATGTGAATTGATGCTAAGGCTGTACGAATAACGGTTCCGAACCGGAACCGTGACCGGAACCGCGGTTCTGGCGGTTCCGGTTATACGGTTCCGGTTCCGCGGTTCCGGGCCGGTTCCACCCTTTAGAACCGTGGAACCGGAATCGCCAGAACCGGAACCGAACCGGAACCGGACCGGTTCAGGCGGTTCTAAACGGTTCCAAACGGGTCCGATATTAAAAAAAATTTAAAATTCGGACCGTTGGCGGAACCGTTTGGAACCGTTTAGAACCGTCGGAACCGGTCCGGTTCCGGTTCCGGTTCCCAACGGCCATATTTTAAAAAAAAAAAATTTTTTTTTTTTAAATTCTGAAAATCAGAACGTTGGTATTGTAGAAATAGCCGTTTGGCATTTTTAAAATTTAGCCATTTGACCCCTCAAATTTAATTTAACCCCAAACTTTATATAATTACACAATTTCCCATTTCTCAACTATAAATACCCCCTCATTCTTTCATTTTAATTCACCAATTCATCAATCTTACTCAATCTCTCTCAAGCTCTCTTTCAATCTTTCTGTGCAAGTGCTTAATTTTTGTTGCAAATTCGTGAAACATTGTGAAGTTGTTGAATTGAAGTTTTCAAGGGTTCAATTACAACGATTGTCAATTTTCAAGAAGTTGTTCGTCAATCCGGTAAACTCGTTTCAACTCTTACGTGCTAAGAATATTTGTTGTGTGTTGATATTTTCCTTAATTATAATTAGTATGGCATTTTCATTGAAAAAATGTTCGGAAAAGGTACATCTAAATCCGGTGAAAGTAGTAGCCAAAATCCTACCCCTCCCCCGGCTCCCAGACCTAGAAAAGATAAACAAGTTCAAACTAGTAGCCAACCTAGAAATACTAATGAAAACTTAGGAATACTTGATAGTGATCACCCGTGTTTTCAATTTAGCGATGTTAATTTTCTACATGATATAGCAGCCGGTGATAGAATAGATGATGATATTATGAATTTGCTTTATCCTAATGCACCAATATCAGAGGGAAATGAGGGTGATGATGATGACGAAACCCAACCTCCGGTAGATTTAGATGATACACCTACTAGTCCTGCTCCTAATGACCAGAACACCCACCCGTACAAACTCCCACTTTTAGTAGACAACCTCGGAAACGTACAGAAACTTCATTAGTTTGGCATTTTTTTATTCAACTAAGAGATAAAGATAGGGCTAAATGCAAAACTTGTGGTAAAGAACTTGTTCATAGGTATACGGGTGATCGTAGCGGAACAGGTAGTTTAGTTAAACATATATATATACATCCTATCGATAATGCTAGATATTTTCAAATGAAGGCGGAACAAGAGGGGAAGTCAAGTCCTGATACTACAATTAACCAAAGTACTGGTTCTAACATGGTTCAACCAGGAATAAACACTGTCACCGGAGGTATATTGTACTACGATCCTAATAAGGATCGTGAAGAATTAGCTAAAATGATTACTGTTATGTGTTTACCTTATTCTTTTGCTTCTAATCCTGCTTGGATTCAATATATTAGACGAGTATTTAATCCTACATATAAAGGTTGGCCTCGCGCCACAGTTAAGGCCGACATTTATAAATATAAGCATGAATATGAACAGTACTTGCGCTATTTATTTACTCATATAAGTAATCGTATGTCTATTACAACTGATATTGGTAGAAGTGGAAATGATTGTGATTATCTAACCGTGACCAGTCATTGGATAGACGAAGACTGGACCATGCAAAAACGCATTATAGCATATAGAATAATTAATTCACGGCACACAGGTAAGTTTATTGCTAGCACTGTTTATGATGTTTGTAGATATTTTTGTTTTAGTGATAGAATAATGTCAATTTCCATGGATAACGCTAGTAGCAACACAACTGCAATAGGTATTTTAACTAGAAAACTTAATCCTGCTTTTACAAATATTTTCCATGTTAGATGTATATGCCATATTTATCATTTAATTGTTGGAGATGGTATGAGAATTTTAAACATAGAAATTGAAAAAGTTAAATTCGCTCTTAATTGGCTTTTTTATTCAAACCGTAGAAGTAGACTTAGAGAATATTATAAAAAATATGACGAAAGTGGCCTTAGAGAAAGAAAGGTTCCTAAACCTTGTCCGACTAGGTGGAACTACATGTATGAAAGCTTAGTAGTGGCGTACGAATATAGAAACCCAATAACCGCTACTTATAATTCTAGGGATTGTGAGGATGAAGATAATGATATGCTAACTAATCAAGATTGGAATAACGTTAAGATTCTTTTAGATTTTTTAGAACATTTTAGTGTGGCTACAACTGCTTTATCTGGCCAATATTATCCTACAATTTCAAACTGTTTAGTATATATTGCCGCACTTGCTAATTTATTTGCTGATTTTAACGAGGGAGGGGAAATTTATGAAAATGCAATATTTGAAATGAAAAAGAAATTTAAAAAATATTTTTTTCCAATCCCTCCTATTTTTGGCGTGGCTGCTTTGTTAAACCCTACTATGAAAGCAGGATGTCCTAACTTTTGGTATACTAGTATTTATCAATGCTTAGATCTTTCACCAGAAGAAATGGCTACACTATCTGATGCGAAAGCATCAATTACAGTGAATGCTCAAACTGTTTATAATGCTTATAAACAGGCCTTAGAGCATGCTAGGCCTAATATTCCAACTCCTACTTCGTCCACGTCACAATCGTCTAAAAGAGTTGCTGGCTTAACAGCTCTTAAATCGTGGACGGAGTTCAGGGGTACTCAAGGTGAGAATTTAAATGATATTTCCCATCTAAACGAACTTCAAGTTTATTTGTCGCAGGGGCTAGAGAATGATAATCCAGACGGATCTTTCGACCTTTTGGATTGGTGGAAGACAAGGGAAAAGCATTTTCCCGTTCTTGCAAGAATGGCTCGGGATGTTCTGTCCATTCAAGCGTCAACTGTTGCATCGGAGAGCGTATTTAGTCAAGCCAGACTACAAATAGGAGATCATAGAGCGTCGATGCGGGACAGCTTGGAAAAATCAGTGCTCTTCCGAGATTGGATCCGCTCTGAAAGAAGAAACTTTGGGCTAGCTGAATCTCAACCCGAAATAAATGAGTTCTATGAAGAAATGCTAGCAGAACTTGCTCAAGAATCATCTTCACCCGGAAGTGGTGATGAACAAGCTTCATTTCCACCACCGCCAACACAACCACCTCCAAACCTTGAAGGTTTTATGAGATTTGTTAGAAATAATACATAAATTATGATGTAACTTGTACATTGGCATGTCTTCTTTTAGTTTTTTTCCTTTTAATGGTGGTATTAGTACCATGTTGTGCTCATTCCACTAGGGGAAGGAAGACTAAGAAAGATATGCCATTTTGGTCAATAAATATGCTTTTTATCATATACTTGAATATATTTGTCTCAATATTTCTTTGTCTTTACTTCTATATCAATCCTTGAATATAAAATATTTATATAACATATAATATATAACATACAACACATAATACTATTAATACTAACTACTACACAATATACATTATTTATATACAATATATACTACTTTACTACAACATATACTACTTATATAGAAAATATACACTACTTATTTTGAATATATACTAATTTCCAAACACAATATATGCTATAGTAACAATATAGTACACCATATAAAAATATATTCTACAATATACTAATCATTACTATACAAGATATTTAATTTAAAAAAAAAAAAAAAGGTCGGAACCGCCGGGAACCGCCTGGAACCGCCAGACCCGCGGTTCTGGAACCGCCAGAACCGGAACCGGGTGGTTCCGGAACCGTATGGTTCCGGTTCCGGCTCCGGAACCGCCAGAACCGGAACCGCCAGAACCGGGAACCGCCAGAACCGGAACCGCCAGAACCGGGAACCGCCAGAACCGGAACCGTTTACCCAAATAGACCCAGAACCGGAACCGGATACAGCCTTAATTGATGCTCTCTTCCGGGGGAGTTAATGCGCGTTGCACTCTTCTTCCCTTACAAGGTTTTGTCCCACTGGGTTTTCCTTGAAAGGTTTTTAACGAGGCAACCAATAGGCGCATTTCTAAATATGTGTACTCTTTTTCCTTTTCTAGAATTTTTTACCCATTGGGTTTTATTTTAGTTAAGGTTTTAACGAGACACATTATTTTATTGAGTAGACATTCAAGGGGGAGTGTTAAGAATAGAATTCTATTTGGAGTGAATGTCTATTTTGTAGAGAGTTTTACTTTGAGGCAAAGTCATTTTTTCTTTTATAAATAGAGGGGTCTTACCCCATTGTAGATGACCCCAAAATTCAATAAGAATTTTCTCTCTCTCTTTCTCTGATTTCTCTTGTTCTTTTATTGTTTTATAACAAATACTATAATTTAAAATAAAAATGTAACAGTTGAAACCCTAATCCGAAAAAGCCAATCCAACCGTCAAAATTCAAAATTTCAAACTCGCGCTCCTCACACTTTTCACAAATCACAATCTCCATTACTCCTTCCACCTTTCATTTTCGCTTTCCATTTACCTCTGAATCAACCCCATCAACCGCTCCCCAAATTTCCTTTATTCAGAAAAATGGGTGCTAATCACAGCCGTGAAGATCTGGAGCTTTCCGACTCTGAATCGGAATCCGAATACAGTTTTGAGTCTCGGCAAAGAGAAGACGATGAAGAAGATAACTACTATTCTGACGCCAAAACGACGCCGTCTTCCATTGACAGCAAACAAAACCCCAAAACCCCATCCTCTTTAGACGACGTTGAAGCTAAGCTCAAAGCCCTAAAGCTCAAATACAACACTCCTCATGCTAAGGCCAACAATCCCACGGGTAAAAACGCCGTTAAACTTTACCAACACGTTGGATTCAACACCGCCAATTCGAAATGGGTCGTCTCCGATAAATTTACGACTTATTCGTTCGTCAAATCGGGTAGTGGTCATGAGTCTGATGATGAAAATGAAGAAACTGAGGAGAATAGTTTTTGGGATTTGCAAATTGGTTCCAAAATTAAGGCTAAGGTTGATGAGAATTTACAATTAAAGGCTTTTAAGGACCAAAAGAGAGTGGATTTTGTTGCAAATGGCGTTTGGGCTGTGAAATTCTTTGCTGAAGAAGAGTACAATGCATTTGTTGATAAATATCAGAGCTGTTTGTTTGAGAATACTTATGGGTATGAAGCAAATGATGAGAATAGAGTTAAGGTTTATGGTAAGGACTTTATCGGATGGGCGAAGCCTGAAGCTGCAGATGATTCGATGTGGGAGGATGCAGAGGATAGTTTTAAGAGCCCCGAGAAGACGCCTTTGAGGGTTAACCATGACTTGCGGGAGGAGTTTGAGGAGGCAGCGGTTAATGGGGGAGCTATTCAGAGCTTAGCATTGGGTGCATTGGATAATAGTTTTCTTATTAGTGATTCAGGTATTCAGGTTGTGAGGAATTACAGTCATGGGTTAAGTGGAAAAGGCGTTTATGTGAATTTCGATAAGGAAAGGGCTAGTATTGTAGCTCATTCGACTCCTAGGAAAGCTTTACTGTTAAGAGCTGAGACTAATATGCTTCTCATGAGTCCAGTGACCGATAAGAAGCCTCACTCTAAGGGCTTACATCAGTTTGATATCGAGACGGGGAAGGTCGTTAGCGAGTGGAAGTTTGAGAAAGATGGAACTGATATCTCAATGAGGGATATTACTAATGATAGCAAAGGAGCTCAGATGGATCCCTCGGGGTCGACTTTCTTAGGGTTAGATGATAACAGGTTGTGTAGGTGGGATATGCGTGATCGGCATGGGATGGTTCAGAATCTTGTCAATGAAAGTACTCCTGTTTTGAATTGGACTCAAGGGCATCAATTTTCGAGGGGAACTAACTTTCAGTGTTTTGCTACCACTGGTGATGGATCAATTGTTGTTGGTTCACTCGATGGAAAGATTAGATTGTACTCGAGCAGTTCAATGAGAATGGCTAAGACCGCTTTTCCGGGTCTTGGTTCTCCTGTAACTCATGTGGATGTTACCTATGATGGGAAGTGGATATTGGGGACAACTGATACTTACTTGGTGTTGATATGCACCTTGTTTATTGACAAGAACGGAAGTACTAAGACAGGTTTTGCCGGTCGCATGGGGAATAAGATTTCGGCTCCAAGATTGTTGAAGCTAAACCCTCTCGATTCACATATGGCTGGAGCGAACAAGTTTCGCAATGCTCAATTTTCATGGGTATGAGTTCTCTCTTCTTCTACCCTTTTGTGTTTATATTGTAGCTGTAAATGCAACATATACTTTGTTGTCAAGCTTATTTCTCTTCGTTCATACTTTATACATAATAAATTTTGCTTTGTTGATGCTTTAAGGTGTTTGTGACATCCATATTAAGTGTCCAAGTCCTTTTCTGTCTTGTAATAATACAACTCCCATATCATATGTGATGTACTTTATATTCAACCAAAGTTGTAGGATGTGTCAACAGCTATAAAATGTAATATGGTTTGTAGATCTAGAGAGTCTAGAGTCAGGACACCTTTGATGATTTTTATCTCTTTCACTAATATAAATTGCAATTTGAGATCCAGCACATTTAACTTGGTATAACTTTCCTTAGTTTGGTAAAGCTTAAGTTTTTTTTTCCTTTTTGTTTAGCTTTCTTATTGAAGAGGAGATTCTGCATTTGTGCGCACACCTTTATCTCGAAATATATGCTCTTTTGCAATGCTTGCTGTGAGATGGACATGCTTTTGGAATTCCTATAAAATAATTGAGAGAGTTTGGTTGTGATGAAATTTTGCACTGTTCATTCTTTTTTTTACGCCAATTGTTCTTGATGATTTAGGCAAGAGGGTTGCTCTGATGGTAAGCAACCCCCACTTCCAACCGAGAGGTTGTGAGTTCGAGTCTCCCCAAGAGCAAGGTGGGAAGTTCTTGGAGGGAAGGATGCCGGGGGTCTATTTGGAAACAGCCTCTCTACCCAAGGGTAGGGGTAAGGTCTGCGTACACACTACCCTCCCCAGACCCCACTAAGTGGAATAATACTGGGTTGTTGTTGTTGTTGTTGTTGTTGTAATTGTTCTTGATGATCTTTAGCTGATAAGTTTTGTTCAAGCATCGAGTCTGCTTTAGATGGTTCATAAGTCATGTTGGACTGGATTTAAAAATGATTAAGATTGACTATGAAGTTCTTTTGCTCTATCAACTCATATATAGTGATGTTAAAAACTCAAGATAGGGAGAGGAGAAGGATAAAACAAAACTACCTCATTCTATGAGGAGCTATGCTCTTAAATCTCAGACTGACATCACTTGGTTGGGGAGCGGTATCATACTTGATTTAACATCTTAGATCCTAGTCCAACTATAGAATAAAATGAGAAAGCCTAAGCTGCAGCTTGGAGAACAATAAGTTATGCAGGGAATAGAAATATTTCCTGAATTTGACATTCCTCATTGTGTACAGGATAGTTCCATGTTTTCCTGGAAAGCTAAATCCAAAAAGATAAAATGCGCACCCCTCCCATTAGGAAAAGGAAAGTAGTACACACTACACAGTCTCTTGAGTCGATTTTATGCAGAATGCATCCCATTTTACCGTTTGAAATGTTTGATGTACTTCTACTAGTGTTTATACTGTGAAAGTATAAAAATTGGAATTCATTGTTCAATTCAATTTATGCTGACCTGTAATTACTTCTCCATTAAAAAAAAACAACTTATGCTGACATGTACTGTTTTATATATTACACAGCTTTATATACAAATTTCATATATCATTTTATTTACTTACTTTATTGCTACCATAATAATTGGATATTCTAGGACAATTTCTGAATCTTAATGCTTTTAAACTGTCAAACTATGACACATAAAGTGACTGGGAGTATTAACTATAAGGTTCACCAGTTTTCTACTCCTGGACCTTCTTTTTGGTTTTGTTTTCTTCCTCAAATCGATGACTAGTCAGATTACACCAGAAGAGGATGACCATGTTAAGCTTTTTAAAGTTCATGCTACTTGAGCGAATCAAAAGTTAATCAGCCGAGGAAATTTATGAACTAGTAATATTCAGTATCTTATGCTGAAGATATTAGTTGACTTGGTTTGCCTAGTCCTCATCCTCGATTCTATTTAGCCCCTTGTCATGCATGTCAACTACACAATTGTCTCATAGCTCTTGTTTATGTATTGGAAACTTTAATCATGTGTATCTTCTGAATATGAGGAGAAATAACTCACATGCTTTCTGAAACGAGAAAACCAAAATTAAAATAGAGTATTTCTATCGTATGAAAGTTTGTGGTCATGGAGGAGGTCTCACTTACAATGCTGTAAGTGCATGTGGTGTCTAATACTCTGTTGCTGGAGCTCCTTCAGTATATGTATGGGATCAGTTGTCTTTTCATCTGGAGTCTTAAATGCGTTGTGGATGAAGTTTTTGCCAAATATATTGCTTATTTTGTCTTACCCTATTATCCCTTTTCAAGTAAATCTTTCTAGCATTTGTTGATATAAATAGCGGACTGTCTTGTTAATTCTGTACTCATCCGATACTCATCTTCTTATGAAATATTTTAGGTCACTGAGAATGGGAAGCAGGAGCGCCACCTCGTTGCAACTGTTGGGAAGTTCAGTGTGATATGGAATTTTCAACAGGTGAAGGATAGTTCTCATGGGTGTTACCAGAATCAGGTGGGGTTAAAGAGTTGCTATTGTTACAAGATAGTTTTAAGAGATGACTCTATCGTAGAAAGTCGATTCATGCATGACAAATTTGCTGTAACTGACTCTCCTGAAGCACCCCTGGTGGTGGCAACACCCCTGAAAGTTAGCTCATTCAGCATCTCTAAGTAGGAGATTACAAATTTGAACAGTCATTTTGTTCATGTATGCAACTTTATAGGTATATCTGGATCAGAACTAGTGTCCCTTGCACTAATTCCACATATGTAAGCCATTTAAAGACTGAGTTCTATTCAATGTATTACTTTAATTTGAAGGCCTGCAAAAGCTGTCTTCCAATTTCTAGGTATCCCCAGTGTATTGTAGTAATAACTGAAAGGAGCGGACCTCTCAATGATTTCCGACGATTTGCATTATTGCTGTTACCTTTGGACACATCCCTTCAGATATGAAACTACAGGCTATTTTATTGATGCCATATGATTACTTTGTGAGGTATTCCTTATGCACTTTCCCGGACTTTGTTACAACTTGACTGCAAAAAACCTGTGGCTGAGAAGAAGAGAGATTGAGCCCCTTATATCTTATTTGCAATGCTAAGTAGCCAACTTCTGTGTATCATTTGAATTATGATCATTTGCTTATTGCCTCATGACCAGTGCCCACCAGTTGGGTTTGTTGTGAGAAGATGATAGGATAAGACATGGACATTGTAGTGGAAAGTAGCTTCCAAATTGTTCCTCTGGCTGTATAAAGCACTGATATCGGCCTGATAAAAGAGGACATTTGTTAAAGCTATGCAGAAGCAGAAGATTCAAGCTTCGCGAAGGTCAACATGACTTTCATCTGGGGCAATTTTTTCAGAGATTAAAAACGGTTCAATCAGCTGGTCCTCTTTTTTCAGTAAGTGTCATAGTACTGATTCATTCTCATATCCTCTTAGGACGTTAAAGAAAATTTAACACAATTAAGACTATGGCATAAACTAGAGGAGATGGATGCAAGCAGGAAATGATAGGCTGATTGTGAAGTACAAAACCTCTGATGATGGTATACAATTTAATGTCTTTCAAATGATACAAATTACTCACCCAATCTTCCATTATTCTGTACAAACCAGTCAAAAGAAATAGAAGCCGACAAATGAGCTTAACTTGTCAAATCCTGCCAGCTTCTTGGATATTTGATGGACTACACTACTTAATTACAGAATCACCTAGTTGATGTTACAGCCAAACCAATAACAAGCTTATTCTCCTATAAAACGCTATCCATCGAGTGAATGATAATTAATTTAGTATTGTACACATAAAAGAATACTCAGTATGTACATATCGTGAAAGATTACCCTTCCGCTTTATCAACCGACATAAACAGTCAAAAAATTTGGAGAAATAGTTGTTAAAAATGACAAGATATAGTAAATGCAGAAAGCTTCAGGCAGACTTATTGGCCTGTGCTTTCCTTCTGCCTAGAAACATGAAGAACCTTGGGAAGAAGGACCTCTTCTTTTTCCTTGGAATCTTCACATCTGGAGATGAATCAGCTTCGGTGCTGCTTGCTAGCGCTTGGGCTTTCGGACTTGTGTTGTTAGGAGAAGCAGCAGCCTCGAGTGCACTTTCAGAAGTCTTTGATTCTTTACTCTCCTCAACGCTCATTCTTGGGCTCCCTGTTGTAGGTGGAATGGATTCACCAGCTTTCCGTCTTTGCTCATGATCCGCTCTCCATTTCCTTAGCTCTTGCTCTACAGCCAACTTCCCTTCTTTGGCTTTCTCGGCCTTCTGCAATGCGACTTCTAGAGCTTCCTTTCTTTCAGTTATCTCGTGATTAACCTCCTCCAGCCTGTTTAGACTTCTCAGCTCTGACTCCTTGGCTATATCTATTTGGCTAATAGCAGCAATCACCTTCATGTTAGCTTGCGCCTCTGCCTCATGCGCCTGCTTGCTGAGCTCAAAGTACTCCTGCACAGAAAGAGTTATTCCAGCTGGCTCCTCATCATTGGTTCTACTTCTTTGAGCTGATTCACTCTCCTCCAGAGCAGTGATAGCTGCTAGTGCCAACTTCTCTCCAGCTTTTGCAGCCTCTATCTCCTTCTTTACTGCAAGTAATCTACTTTCTACGGTACTTGCTCCAGCCTTTGCCTGCTCAGCTTCTTCCTTTGCCTTATTCAGATCTTCACGTGCCATTTGAGCAAGTGATTTTGCACGATCAGCTTCTTGGGCTGCCTCTTGAAGTTGCTTGTGAAGCTCTACCATCTTCTCTCTTGCTTCTTTTTCCTTCATCTGTGTGAGAGCAATCTCTGACTTTGTCTTGCTCAACTCAGCTTCAAGAGATGCAATAGCAACAGATGCTATTCCTTCTCTCTGTTGAATCATGGCTAGTTCTGATTTTTCCTTTTCCAATTCTGCCTTCAATGAAGTTGCAGCCACCTTCAAGAAATTTACTTCAGTCTTAGCTTTCTCGATGTTGAGTTTCACTTCTTCCAGTTCCCTCTTAGTTGTGGCCACTGCTGTTTGTATCTCCACATGAGTTCTTTTCTCTGGCACCGACAAAACGCGTCCGTTCGGGTTTCCTTCTTCATCAGTCTCCTGCTTCAACTTTGATTCCATATAAGCAGCCAACTCAGCTTTGAGATCCTGTAGCAAAGCTGAAGCAGTATCTAATTTTCCTCGGAGATCCTTTGCTGACAGAATTTGCTGGTTTAGCTTATCAAGCTCCTCTTCAGCCTGCTTCAGTTCTTTCTCCCAGATAAGAGCATCTTGCTCGCTTGCCGCAGCTTCTCCAATTCTGTGTTCCTCAGCCTCCAGATGTGCAGCATGTGCAGCTTCTAAAGATTCCTTCGCAGTGATGAGCTCAATAGTTAAATTCTCCAATGTCTTGTCAACTTCTTTCGAGGCAGAGACTGCTTCCTCTGCTCTTTTCACCGCACCATCTTTCTCAGACACTAATAAAGCATAGTCTTTTCGAAGATCTTCTAACTCAGAATTTACAGTCTTTAGCTCAGAAACTGCAGCTGCATGCCTAGACCTAGCAACTTCAAGCTGTGCTTTGGCTGCAATACTAACTTCATTACCGATCCCCTGCTCCATCTCCTCCACCAGAAGCTTGGCAAGTTCTGAATCCTGTTTTGCTTGTTGCTCTTCTTTTTGTGCTCTCTCCAGGTTCAGCTTCAATTCTTCTATAAGTCTCTTAGTGCTATCTAGTTCCTTTAAAACTAGCACTTTTGCATCTTCAGCAGCCTGAGACTGTTTTTTATAGAATGGGATCTCCTCTTGTACTTTTGCTAGTTCTTGTTCAACAAGTTGCCGTCTCTGCATTAGCCAGGGGGAAAAGAATTTTAATAGTCAGGGGATAAAAACATTACATTTTGAGATTATGGGAGATTTAGCCAGGGGGAAAGATACTACTGTTCTTTGCAGATGCAAATACAAAACAACAACAACAACAACAACTACCCAGTATACTCCCACCAGGTGGGGTCTGGGGAGGGTAATATGTAGACGAGCCTTACCCCTGCCCGAAAGGGCAGGAAAGTGGCTATCAGAAGAAATAAAAAATCAAACAGTATATATCTACCTCCACAGTCTGTACACGATGAGCCTTCCAGTCGACAATCCCTCCAAACTTGGAAACTGCCTGCTTAACAGATTCGATTGGTGCTGTTGTGTCGATGTGGCCTTTATTTATGTCAGATTTTTCAGGATGCTTAGGACTAGCAATGGGTACTGAGGTCCTTGCTGTGAAAGTGGAAGCCTTAGCTAGTGGGTGACCAATGCTATCTGGTAACGGTATGTGATTTTTATTATCGAGTGTCCTCACTTGAGTTGATAAAGGAGAAGACTCGTCCTCATTAATGTGGGTACTGCTAGGAGAATTATCTGGCTGATGACACGGTGAAGCATTATTTGGTTCTACTTCTGAATGATCAGATTGAACACGTTCCCAAGATTCCTTTTTGTTTTCCTCTTTTAGGGGAGATGTCTCTGAATTCACGGCTACTATTGATGAAGAATCTTGCTCAGCTCTTGGTCCATCTGATAAATCATTTGGTTGGTTATGAACCTTACGATTTGCAACCATGTCCGCTGCTGGCTCCAACATTTCACTTGGTTTTACATCCAATGTGGATGACACATTGGATTCTCCGAGAGCTGTTGTATTTCTATTTGCAGAAGGGTCTACTTTTAGATCCTGTATTGATTGAGTTGAGGCTTCCGGCTGAACCATAGGAGTACCAGAAGCCATTTCAGGAGTTCCTGTTTCCGAAATGTCACTCACTCCATTAGATTTAATGGATGCAGCCGACATTAAATTTCCTTCTGGAGAAGTCTGACTTTCTTGCAGTAATAAGCTGCGAGAGGCATCTATTAAATGCTCTGAAGCATCCACCGCTGCCTCCTGAACTTTGGAGTTTTCTTTTTCACTTGTATGTTGGCTGGTTTGAGCTGCATTATGTGATTGATCCTCATTTGGAGAGGAGACCTTCGGTTCAAGAGACGGATCTGGAGGAGCACTTTCCTTCATATCTTTAGCATCTTGCATTCTTAATTAAGAAATAAAATGAACCAAGTAGGGACCTAGAAATCAAATAATCACCGAATAAGTTGGGAGACGCAGACAGCAGACCTGCCTTAATTTAACAGACATGCAAAATAAATCTTCATGCACAATACTACATCACCTATTCTATGGCATCCGTAGTAATTGTGACCATTTTCTTAATAAAGGAATATGATACAAACAACAACTACTACTACTACTACTACTCTTTAGTCCAAAATAATTTGGTGTTGACTATATGAATTTTCTTTGAGACGATGACCATGTTTCTCCATTTAAACTCATCTCAAGCCAATATTATATAAAATAAAAATAAAAAGTACATGATATTATCTATATTCTCTACGGGCATATAAATCTCTAACAAGGCTAAAAGACTCCTAGAAAGCATAGGATCTAAAGCAAACATACTAACAAGACTAAACCATATCCAGAGGAATCATTAAAGATGGACTTTTCTTACCACTACCTCAGCCTTCCTCCTATAACCAAACTTGCGACCAGCTATAATTTGCATACTAAATCCATCTATGCTAAGAATAGGATTACCCCATTTTCAAACAGCTTCAAATTTGATTTAACCTCTATCAGAAAATACATCTTTTCTTGGGATACAAACCGGTGATTTTAGGTCTATCTTCTCCCCTTTAACACTTTCATTCACCATGGATTCACACATACGAACCGGTGCATTTACAAACCGTGTTAGGATAAAAACTGTGTTATAAAATTTAGACTTCTAAATTATTCATAGAATCTGCAATATCTTCAATTTAAACCATCACATTGGGTCATGATTGACCAAGATAAATAAACTTCTACCTTGAAAACAATGTATAGGTGGAACTGGATATTTTACCTGAGGCTTAAATACCACAGATTTTCAATAGTTGAAACAACACCGCATAACCAAAAATTTTAACAAAATTTCATGTTTGGCTATAATGTTCGACAGCATGCAGCCTCATCTAATATCCGATGACATTGCTATATGACAGACTTAACCAATGTCTGTCCAATAAGCCAAAACCAGCAAACTCTTCAAACTAAAATCGATCAATCAATCAGCTAGTCCACAATCTCTAGCTCAGCTATATGAACCTCTAGAGCCAGGCCCAACGAGTGTCTAACTATCTCGATCTTCCTTCTTTACCGAACTTGGAATTAGCTATATCTCGCAAATCTATGCTAAAGAAAGGGAATTACCCTTTTTTGAAATAACTTCAAATTTTATTCTTTTATGGAAAATACAACTTCCTATTGGGACGAACTGGAACCTCGAACGACCTCGACGGATTGAAAGACTGACGAACATCGGAACCCATCTGATATACTCTCCGGCAACGGCACGCTCTTCCGAATCATCTTTGCGTGGGCTTAGAATTACGATATTTTGGGTCCCGTTGCTTTCAAGGTTTTTCTTTTTTCCTTTCTATTTGTATTTAGGTTTTCACTCATACATTCAACTCTGCTCCAGCGAACATTTTTGCTTCTTAAAGCTCGCCGACGACGACTTTCCTCCTGAAACCGGTTTGCTTCTTCTCTTAATCTATTCTATTTCCTTTTAGGCTTTTCCCTTTTCTTTCATTTCTGAATTTCTCCTTCATTCTTTTGTGTGAATTATACCAAACACTTAATCCAATTGATTTCCCCCAAGTGCGTGGTTTTAACTAGGGTTTGAACGAAAATCATTTTAGTTTTTGGGTTTTTTGTTTTTGAAATTTGCTTAGTTCTTTCATTGTTTTTCTGACTTTTGTTGAAGAATTAAGCTGGTGAAATCTGCTGGTAGTTATGGTTGAAACGTTCATTTAGATTAAAAGAATTTCATTTTCTTTCTCTTAATTATTTTGTATTGAAAACGTGTGTTTCAATTGTATATTCTGGTACGCACCATTTGAATTCAAGCAAATTCAAAACAATATATCAGATCTGGTTTTCGCTCACTCGCTCCGCGGGTAACCATTTAATTGATTATTATTGATTTTTTGCTCGCTTTTTTTCTCTTTCTGTTTTTCCTATTCTCTCTTCTGCTTTTTGTGGGTGTGTTCTGTTTTCTTGGACAGGTGCATTATTTTTCCGGCGAGGATTTTCGGCAAGCTACAGTACTTCCGGCGACTCCCATTCAGATGTTCGGCAGGACGCAGAGGAACTACCCGCAATGATAAGCTTCACGAAAACTTGCTCCAGGTACTAGCCACGGCGGCGAGGCCAGTTTGCGGCGTTTGGGAGTGAAGAGCCAAGCAACACCGGCCGGGACATGAAAGAGTTGGTAACAGTTGACCTCGGAGCATCAAAGCCTACTTTCAGGTTTTTCCACCGGGAGTTGGTACCTCCCGCTCTCTTGTTTACTATGTACACCTTTTTACATATTCTAGCTAGCATTCCGTGTGAGGTTTACTCTGTTGCTATCTAGTTTGCATCTTTTTGCGTATTCCGCTATAGTGCGTGTGTGCGTCACTACTCTCTTCAGTCGGTTGGAGGGATAGTGCCGCGGCGGGGGATGATAGTGTAAAGTCATGTCCTCGGGGGTAGGGGCGGTGGCGGTGGCGGGGGTGAGTAGGGGGGCAGGGAGTGGTCCTGCGGGTAGGGCGGGAGGTAAGGGTGGGAAGAGGGTAGCGGACGCTCATAGATTAAGGATTGGGTCGTGGAACATAGGCACTCTGACGGGTAAGTCCATTGAGTTGGCGAAGGTTCTTCAGAAGATGAGGGTTAACATAGCCTGTGTCCGGAGACTAGGTGGAAAGGGTCGAAGGCGAGGAATGCAGACGGGTTTAAGCTGTGGTATTTTGGGATCGTGAGACATAAGAATGGAGTGTGCATCTTGGTAGATAGGGATCTAAGGGAGTCCGTGGTCGAGGTTAGGCGAGTGAATGATAGGTTTAAGTTGGTTATTGGGGGTTGCGTCCTCAACTTCATCAGCGCTTACGCGCCGCATGCGGGCTTAAACGAGGAGGTTAAGAGGCGTTTTTGGGAGGGCTTGGATGATCTGGTGAGTAGTATTCCCCAATCTGAGAAGTTAGTTATTGGAGGGGACTTTAATGGTCATATTGGGGCTGATGCTGGTGGTTATGGTGAGGTGCACGGTGGCTTCGGCTTTGGGGTTAGGAACGGAGGAGGCACGTACTGCTTGATTTCGCCAGGGCTTCCGAGCTTCTGATTGCGAACTCGACATTTCAGAAGAGGGAGGAGCATTTGGTCACCTTCAAGAGTTCGGCGGTGAGGACTCAGATTGATTAACTCCTCCTCAGAAGGAGCGATAGGGGTATGTGCAAGGATTGCAAGGTTATTCTGGGAGAGTTCCTTTCGACTCTTCATAGACTCCTAGTGATGGATGTCGGTCTCTGGGTGAAGAGGAAGAGGAGGGGTGCTCGGAGACAACCGTGGATTCGATGAGGTGTTTTGACTAAGGAGAAAGCACAGGAGTTGGAGAGGAGGTTAGCTGACGGCGGAGCTTGGAGAAGTTCTGGAGAAGCGGATGCTATGTGGTCAGAGACGGCGAACTTGGTTAGGGAGGTAGCACGGGATGTGCTCGGGGTAGCCAAGGGCTATTCAGGCAGGCATCGGGGCAACTGGTGGTGGAACGATGTAGTCGAAGGAAAAGTGGAGGTGAAGAAGGCGGCGTTTGCTAAGTTGGCAGGGAGCACAAGCGAGAAAAAACGGAGGGCGAACAGGGAGATTTACAAGGTGGCGAGGAAAGAAGCAAAGCTGGCGGTTACGGAAGCTAAAAACACGGCGTTTGGTTGCATGTACGAGGAAGGAGAAAGGCGGGTACAGGAAGTTATTCCGTTTAGCTAAAGCAAGGGAAATGAAGGCGCGTGATCTTGACCAAGTTAGGTGCATCAAGGGCGAGGATGGTAGAGTTTTGATGGGGGAGTCTCAAGTCAAGCAGATGTGGCAGGCATACTTTCGAGACTTACTTAACGAGGAGGGGGGTCGTAACATAGAGCTAGGGGAGTTGGGGCATTCAGAGCAACATAGAGATATAAGGTCATGAGATATAAGGTCAGAAGGTGCATTAGGGCGGAGGAGGTCATGGGGGCTTTGCGTAGGATGAGTAGGGGTCGAGCAACCGGACCTGACGAGATCCCGGTGGAGTTTTGGAAATGCATGGTAGGTCAGGAGTGGAGTGGCTCTCCAGGTTGTTCAATGCGATCTTCAGGACCAAAAGGATGCCGGAGGAGTGGAGGTGGAGTACAGTGGTGCCCTTGTACAAGAACAAAGGAGACATCCAGTGCTGCAACAACTATAGGGGTATCAAATTAATAAGTCATACCATGAAGGTCTGGGAGCGGGTGATCGAGGCGAGGGTGAGGGAGATGACATCTATATCTGTGAACCAGTTCGGTTTCATGCCGGGTCGCTCCACTACAGAAGCTATCCACTTTGTCAGGAGGCTGGTGAAGCAGTTCAGGGATAAGAAGAAGGACCTGCACATGGTGCTTATCGACTTGGAGAAGGCGTATGACAAGGTCCCAAGGGAGGTGCTATTGAGGTGCTTGGAGGCGAAGAGCGTGCCGGAAGCCTACATCAGAGTAATCAAGGACATGTATGATGGAGCTAAGACTAGGGTTAGGATGATGGGTGGCGACTCAGACCATTTTCCAGTGGTTATGGGGCTCCATCAAGGATCGGCGCTTAGCCCTCTCTTGTTTGCCTTGGTGATGTATGCTCTAACCCGACATATTCAATGGGATGTGCCTTGATATATGCTATTTGCTGATGACATAGTCTTGACAGACGAGACGAGGGTCGGTGTTATTGAGAGGTTAGAGGTATGGAGACAAATTCTCGAGTCTAAGGGTTTCAAAATAAGCAGATCTAAGACAGAATACCTGGAGTGCAAGTTTAGCGCCGAGTCGAGCGAAGTAGGCAGGGACGTGATGATTGGATCTCAGGTCATCGCCAAGAGGGACAGCGTCAGATATCTTGGGTCGGTGATTCAGGGGGACGGAGAGATTGACGGGGACGTCACTCATCGTATAGGAGCGGAGTGGTCAAAGTGGAGGCTTGCATCAGGAGTCTTGTGTGACAAGAAACTTCCACAGAAACTCAAGGGGAAATTTTATAGAGATGTGGTTAGACCTGCCATGTTGTATGGGACGGAGTGCTAGCCATTAAAGAACTCTCATGTTCAAAGAATGAAGGTTGCGGAGATGAGGATGCTCAGGTGGATGTGCGGCCTCACCAGGTTAGATAAGATTAAGAATGAAGTTATTCGAGAGAAGGTGGGGGTGGCCCCGGTGGATGAGAAGATGCGAGAAGCGAGGCTGAGGTGGTTCGGGCATGTGCGGAGGAGGAGCCCTGATGCCCCGATGAGGAGTTGTGAGCGGCTGGCGATGGTCAGCGTACGGCGAGGCAGAGGGAGGCCTAAGAGATATTGGGGAGAGGTGATTAGGCATGACATGGAGAATGCGGGTTTCCGAGGACATGACCCTTGATAGGAAAGTCTGGAGGTCTAGTATCAGGGTTGTAGGATAGAGGCTCCTAGAGTTTTTCGTACTCCTCACCCAGGGTTGGGTGAGGCTAGGCAGGGCTATCCATAGATGATTTGTGTATTGGATTGTATCTCCCTTATGGTAGTTATTTATGGTAGTTACTGTCTGATATTATTGCATGTTATTTTATTTATGGTTCTTATATTTAGATAATTATTTACGCTATTTCTGGTAGAGTTACTAATGCTCTTTTGTTTTTGTTTTTATTTTTCCTTTCCTTCACTGAGCCGAGGGTCGATTGGAAACAGTCTCTCTGCCCTTTCGGGTAGGGGTAAGGCCCGTCTATATATTACCTCCCCATACCCCACTTTGTGGGAGGTTACTGGGTAGTTGTTGTTGTTGTACAACTTTCTATTGGGATAAAACCTTCAAAATGAAAATAAGGAATCATCAAAGAGGGCTGTCGAGCTAACCAATATACCCCCACGAACATAAATCTCCCAAATCCATTAAAGCAAGAAAACAATTTGGAATCAATTATAGAAACAATCCCACCTAAACACATTCTTGTTTGAATACAAATTTTGAAACCAAACTACAGAATCTCCATCTTAGGCTTCATTTACATCTAACCCTTTCTGGGGTACCCAAAGATTGCTCCTTTATTACCTAACACATCATAGGAGAAAACAGGAAACCAATATGGCACTCAAGATAATCCCAGATAAACACATTTCTTGATTAAATAAGAGCTCAAAATCAAACTACAGAATGTCATCCTAGGCTTCAATTACATCTTATACCTTCTAGGGTATCCAAAGTCCAAAGATTGAACAAATACATCATACGAGAAAACAAATGCCCATGATTAAATATTAAGAACAAAAAGATAATCAAGAAACAGAATCATGTCTTAATGGCAGATTAGCAGATAAAACTCATGAATATTAGCTGATTAAAAACCAACCATAAAAGAATAGAAAGAGCGGAACATTACCAAGAATCGACAGGAAATGGAAAACAGAGAAGTCAAAAAAGGAAGAACACTATAAAATGATGTCTATTTCTCTTCCCCTCTCCCTCAATGTGTATATTCCGGAAAAAGAGAAATAAAGAAAAAGATACACAGAAGTATAGGGTCCAAAATTCACTGTAAAACAAAAAGAAATGAAAAAGGGAGAAGTGTTCCTTAAAAAAGGAATAAAATATAGATTGAGTGAGGAGTGGAGGTCACTGTAACACGTGGGTGGAGCCTGTCCCTCTTGTTTTTGTGTTCCCCTCAAATTCAATAAAACTTTTTCTCCTCAAAATTCTGTCTATCCTTTTTTTTTATTTGTCTTTTTAACTTTTAAAGTAAGATTGAATTGTGAAAAATTGAAAGGGAAATGAGAGAAGACTTTACACCTAGTGATTTAATGTGAAGTTACAATTTCAAATTTTAGTTCCGGCCCCTACCTTCTGTATTAAATATATTGATTAATAAATAAGCTTGTTAATTATTTTTAAGAAATAAGAAATTTGAGGCCTACAAAGGAGCAAAAGAAATGGGTGTAGCTGAAACTAAAGCCACTAATTCGTACTTTCAATCTTATATCATCTGTGTAAGATCTCGGGATAAATTTATTTTAAGCCAATAAGTAATTTAATTGCCAAAAAAGTGTGCTTTAGAAAAGAGGAATAAAGAAATTAGTGCAAAGTAAATTAAAACTACTAGTTGGTTACAACTTCATTCTTTTGCGTCTTCATTAAATCTTATGTTAACTTTGTTTACCCTAATAATTGAATTTACAATGTAATTTTAAGAATATGTGATTTCATCTAATACCAATCGATAAATGCAAAGAGTAATAATAGAAATTAACAATAATATATGGTGAACCTATCACGCCCCAACCTCGGGAGACACGACCGGCGTTCAATCGAGTGAACCCCAACAGAGCAAGCCTTACCAGACACTTCCTACCCAACTCAATACGAATAAGGAAAACTATGTTTGTATTGTTTAGACAAGAAGAGATAGTGCATTCAACATTTTTAATTCATTTTATAGAACAATATTAAACCGTAGATGAGTTAGTTTCCAAGGTCACCATAGGGTTACAATTCAAAGACCACATAAGTTTAGAGTTGCAACATAATTTGCGGATCTATTCAACACCCGCACATAACGCATATATCTGTCTACAGAGCCTCTAGGGATACAAAAGATAAGTATAACAATGCCGACGACAAGACCCCGGCTATATCTCAAAAGTGAGAGTCCAAATAAAAGATGTGCAATATAGCCCCTTAAGGGAGAAAGGGGCTCACCAAGACCTTGAGAAGAATGGTGCTCCGCTACGCACGATCGACATTATCCACTATGGAGCCACCTATATTCATTTAAAATATAGTGCCTCCGGCAAAAGGGACGTTAGTACCATGGAATCGTACTAGTATGTATAATTAAACACCATTTTACTAGAAAGAATTATCAAGCAAGAACAAGGAAATCACAAGAATAAATCAAGGTTTTAACCGAACACCACATCATCAAATAAACGAACCATGTAATATTTCAAATAATTTTCACAACTTAGTTTGGGGCATTTCTTTCATATGTTCATCACTGTCCTCAATACCACTGCTATCTTGAGCGGAGTCTGATCACGATCCGATCGGCTATGTCGCCTCCTTTGAGGCATGTATGTCAATCACCATTTCATTTCTCCTTCGGGAATTCGATATTAACACATCACCACCATGTGTGCGGCATGGTGTCCGATCACGGCCCGATCGACTAGGCCCCCTTACTTAAGCGTTGTTTCTTTCTCATCTATCATCTCATTGAATCTTTATCTCACATATATCATATCCATTTATTGACACTTAGGGCCTCAATTGTCATACCTTTCCATTTTCAATATTCATCTTGCAATTTGTGATCTTGGGCACATATATAAGCATTTCAAGTTGTAAACATACGTAAGATTTCACATAGTTAGCATGTCAATCTCAGTTTTAATCTTGGCTCATAGCCCAGGCATGTCAACACATGATTTAAATTCTTCACACATCTTTATATATCAAGGATAGTTCATTACACACATTGAGGCACACCCTTATATATATATATATACACACACACACACAATTGCAAACCAATTTATGTGGAATAACAATCGGTACAACAACAAATTCTAGTCTTACCACATTTGTGTAAACGCCAACGGAGCTTAATTTCTAATAAAAGAGAGTTTTAGCCATACATACCTCAATATAGCTTTCCTTACTCTTTATAAAATTCTGGAACTCTAGCGCTTCGATCTATTTTGTAAGAATTACAAATTGAATCGGGAATTAGAGACGAGATTGAGATCTAGCTTGTTTCGAGCATATTATCAAACACTAAAGGTGCAATGTGATTTTAAGCCCTTTTTGAGAGAAATTTCTATCATTATATACCCCATTTGCTTTCTTTTTGGTTTACCCCCTCCCAATACCCCCAATGTTTGACATGCATGTAGGGAATCCACTCGTATACCCATGGATTACCACACTAATGAACCCTTATAGCTGAGTTGTAGAAATAAGAGCTGAGGGGATGAAGTCTTACTTCTTGGGGTGAAGATTTAGGTGCCTTCACTTGGTTATCTTCAATATTTTAGCAAGATTTTATGGAGAAATGTTGATGGGAAGCACTTTTCCTCTCTAAGACCCCCCCTCTCTCTTTCTCTAAAAGCATCAAGAGATATGTTCAAAATGAGCTATAACACTGAATATATCGACAGGGGGTCGAGTTTAAAATTTCGAAAATTGGAGTCTCGAGTCGGATCTGCGATCGCAAAGTCGACATGCGATCCACATAATGGACCGAAAAATATTTCCCAAATATGGACACACTTGTTGAGTTTGCAACAGAAATGCAGTTCACATTCACGTTCTGCGGTCGCAAAGTGCACCGCAGAACTGACCTTCACAAAATTCCAAGGAAGTTATACGAAAACTATGCGATCCGCATTGTGATTATACGATCGCATAATTGACCGCATAGTTGACTTCAATTTGGCCAACACACTGACTGATTTTGCAGTAGATATGTGGTCCGCATACCTAGTATGCGACCGCATTCTGGACCAAATAATTGCACTTTTCTGGAAAACTTTAATTCTTAATTTTTAGTTGCATAGATCAGTACAAAAGGGTCCAAACCGCGTGCGAGCTTTTCCTAACCTATATTCATAATTTAGCACTATGAGCTTTTAAGTTTTGAGTAGAAATTTTTACGTGGCCTCACATCCTCCCCCACTTAAGATCATTCGTCCTCAAATGAGGATCAAGGCTCACTTATTAGGAATGCTTATGCAACCTCAGATATTCACAACATGAAACATACATATAGTCCTAAATTTGGTTAACTCCATAAATTCCCAAAAATTTCGCCAGAGTTTTCTTTATATCTAGGCATATCCTTCCGTCAAAGAGCCTCAGAATCGCATCCTAACAACATATACACTCTCCATGACATAATGTAACTTGTACAACGTCAACCATGGCCGTATAGGCAATCATATTACCAAAAAATGGGACGGTTTAACATAGATCAAGCAAAAAGATAAGAGTTCATAGGAGCTAAATACATAAAAGCTATTACATGACTATTCAAACAAGTGTGGATACTTCTTTTTCATTTCATCCTCGGCTTCCCAAGTAGCTTCTTCAACTTGCTGGTTCCGCCATAATACTTTCACGGATCCAATTTCCTTATTTCTTAGTTTCTGAACTTGCCTATCAAGAATTGTGACTGAAACTTCTTCATATAACAGTTCTTCATCAACTTCAATAGTCTCAACTGGCACAATAGCGGATGGGTCCCCCCACTACCTTTCTCAACATGGACACATGAAAGACCAGGTGTACTAATGACATTACGGGTGGCAGCTCAAGCTTGTATGCCACCTGACCAATCCTCTGAATTATTCTGTATGGTCCAACATACCTCGGACTCAATTTTCCCTTCTTTCTAAACCGCATGATACCCTTCGTAGGGGAAACCTTCAAAATACCCAATCATATAGATGACAAAACCAGGCTTTAGGCAACGTGGCCGTAGTACACATTGCGTGGTCCGCGGTGAAAGCTCTGCGGTCGCACTACCATTTTGTGTTGTTCGCGAAAAAGAGATTTAGAGAGTTAAAATTTACCATGGTCAAGCTGTGCGGTCCGCGGTCATACTTGTGCAGACCGTATTAGAGACCTCCGCGGCCGCGGTCCATTCTACACGGTCCGCGGGGCCCAAGTTTAGAGAGCCCAGATTTTGAAGTCCAAGAGCCTAGTACGGCCCCGGTCCATTTTGTGCAGCTCGCACTGACCCTGCAGGAGTATTTTTGTCTAGTTTTTCTAGCTTAGTATAAATAGAACATTTTGCCGTTATTAGGTTATCTGTTAACTCTTGAAAATAGCTGCGCTTGTGGGAACTTTATTTGTAGTCATTTTTGGCATCTTAGCTTGGTTTTAATGATAGATTCTCGTATTTTATTTTAGTAATTAATTAGTATGTATTGTTCTTCATCTTTTTCTCTATTTTCTTGTTCAAGCATGAGTAGCTAAACCCATTAGCTAGGGTTGTGGCTCAACCCTAGTGTGAGAAATTGATGGGTGTTGCAATTTAAGGCCATATTGACTATGGGTGTTTGTTATTTGGGTCAATTTTATGGTTTAATTTATGAATTGGTGGCTGCAAATACTAGTTTGTACTTAGATGACTTGGCTCTTCATGAGAAAGAGAACCTAAGTCTCCAAAATTGACTCACCAAGGAATTGGGATGGACTCAAAAGGATTGATTGTCCCAATTAAAGGGTTAGACCTCGAGAGAGTAACTACCTGACTTGAACCCTAGATGCTTGAGAAAGTTTTCCCACCTTTTTGGTCTTGAGAAAGTCACTTGGGCAAAATCGCTCTCTCTACCGAGAGGTGTAAGAGTGGATAAAATCGTGCAACAGTTATAGCATATTTTCCCAATCACGTCAAGCATGCCTTAGAAGCAATTACCTGTTAATTAGCCAGCTAGGTGAAAGTCACCACCCAAGTGCCATTTTAAACCAATAGATATAACTTTAGCAATTATCTCGTAGCATAATCTAGTTTCAATTAGTAGTTTGATAATAGTATTTTATAATTGAAAACCTAAAAAATGATAAGAAGACCAATTAAGAATACACTCATAATTTTAAGCTTGATAGATACTTAACTCCAATCCTAGCTCTCTGTAGATTTGATCCCGACTCAAAGTCGGGTAAAAGCTATTGCGACCCTTTCTTGCTACTCTTTAGTAGTGTGGAGTTGGCAGCGATCATTTTTTGGCGTCGTTGCCGGGGATCTAGCGGTTTTAGCTATCTATTTAGTTTGTTTTGTGTTGTAAGCACATAATTTTTGACTCGCGCAGCTTTTAAAAGTAGTATTTTTAAAAAATATTTACTTATTTTCTTTAGGATATTTATTTGGGTTTATTTCTATAGGATTTTACTTTATAACAAATTTTAATCCTATTTTTAAAGCGCACACACACACACACATATATATATATATATAGATAGATAGAGAGAGAGAGAGAGAGAGAGAGAGAGAGAGAGAGAGAGAGAGAGAGAGAGAGAGAGAGAGAGAGTGTTTTTCATGTTTTACCTTATTTATATTTAGTTTAGGTTATTAAGATTTTTATAGCCATGTATTTTTTCCTGTACTATGATTTTCACTCTTACTTTTAATCTATCTAAAACATGGTATATTAAAAATATATAGGTGTATAGTTTCATATTATCATATAATTTATTTAATTAATTGGAATTAGTTTAGTTTTAATTCAAAATATTAAGTTTGTTATTTAATGGATTTTTAAAATTGAAGAACTATAAGTTTTGGACCCAATTTTGGGTAAGAAGAAGCCCAAATCTGGGTAGCCCATCCCTTTCTCCTTAACCCAATCCTTTGACCTGCCGGATCGACCCAGAAACTCCTCATTTTACTTTTGATCTCTGCCATTCATCTCCTTTAATCCTGGACGAGATTATTTTCCCCTTACCCCATATTAAACCAAAATGAAACCCTAAACCTACCTAACAAATCTTCAGCCGCACCCCATCCCTATCCCGCCTCTGCCGTGTCCCTTACCCCAAACTCGCCGAAAAAACTTGCCATCCCGGCGAGTTAGCTCACCGATCCCCCCCCCCCCACGGTCCCCCTCCTCTCCTCTCTTTCTTCCACGTCACTCACCCCGCGCCAAGTTCATCATTCTACGTGTTTTCTTGCTCTCCAAGTTCAAATCAAATGAATGGGCGCCATAGATTGAATGAAATATCAATCTAGACCTTCCATTTGTTCGATTTCGAGCTATAAAAGAGAGAAATCAGAAGATTTTTAGGGAGTTCCTTTTGGGGGCGAGAATTTTCAGGAAAAAAGAAAAAAAAATCGGAGACACAGAGATAGAAACACTAAGTTTCTGAATTTTTTTCATCTTTGATTTCTTATTTTCTTTTCAGAAATACAAAAAAAGAGAAAAATAAAAAAAAAACAGAGAAAAGGTTGAAAGGTCAGGTTTCTCTCTAGTTCTATTGATATTTTGGTTTGGTTTGCTTTCAGGAGAAACAAAAATACAAAAAAGAAATACATAAATAATTCGAGTTTGATTTTTGTTCGAGCTTTGTTCTATTTCGATAAATTAGAAAATTCCCCGAAAATATTTTAGTTTCTTCTCTTGATTTTGGTTTCAACATGGAGATCGATTGATTCGAGGTCGACTTTGCCGTTCGGATCTTTTTGGTTCATATCCGCCAACCCTGCTCGTTCGTGTTGCTGTATTTTTGTATTCGTCTTCACACAAGAGATTGTACTCATTGATTTCTCCTGCTATTATTAATGGAATTTTCGGCTCGAAAAGGTTTGTTTCTTTCCTTTTCATTTCACTAGTGGTGTGATGAAATAATGGTATGGGGGACAGTTTTAAATCACTTAAGTCATGATTTGATACAAGCTGTTGTGACTAAAATAATTTGAACCTCTTGAAATATTTTGTGGTTGTCTCTAAATTTGAATCTATTTGGCATATGTCTCTACTTTGATAGTAGTGAGAATCGTGAATTGATGATATATTTCATTTGTTATTTTATGCAATTTTGGTTTGGTTTACCGATTCGATTCGAGTGTGAGAGGGTCTGGTGATGGCATGGGTTTCAGTCTCGTCAAGTAAAGGAATGCAGTGCCGGCACACGCATGAAATGCCCTGTCTTCAGTTCCTTAGAGTTTGTGTTAGACTCTTTTTGTCAACTCTGCTGATTTTCTTTCTAGTTTATGTTAAGAACATCCTAATTTCACAAGGCAATTTGAGATTATAACATTGTTGGATTTGTTTTCACCTTTCAGCTTGATGCATTTTGTTTGTTAAGTCATTATATCCTCTAATTTTAAATTCATTATAGTAAGTCATCATGCTCATTTGGTAAGAGATAAGATGCTTTGATCAAAGTTATTGTGAATTGAAATTGACTCGCAGCTGGCCCTTATGATTTTTGATATGTTCGCTTATCCATGTTGATTGACTGAAGTCTTTTTGATTCTACGACTGTGGGCTGAGTTTAATCGATCAATTTATTCACGCAAAGTCTTTTCTTAAGAGATTTTTGACTATCTCTTTGAGTTCTAAATTTGAAGCGAACCCGTAGGGTCTCTTCAATGGGCCTGTTTGAGCGTTATCAGTTTGAGTCAACACAATTCATGTTTCTTGTTTTGGATGCTAATTGTCATGCGCATTCTAGTTTTCTTTTCATGACTGCTTGAGATTTACAGGTCTAAAACATGTCTTTGCTCACTATCAAATCAACATGTTAGCTATTTCTTTAGTGTGAGGACTATCGGAAAGTTTTAGGCAACTCATAAATTATTTGTGGAATTGGGATTTGTCGCGCCTATAATTTAGTTAATTTATCATTTTTCTTGGTACAATTCATGGCGCTTTGTTTTGATTTTAACCTATTGGAACTATGAGGAATTGATATCGATGAAACTCGTTGAGCTCATTAAATACACTTTAGCAGACTTGTTGCATGTTGAATTGAAAAACTGTTCTAATATGAGATGGATCTATTTGAGCTTAAATAGTTTAAGTTGAAAGATTGTTAGAGATAAAAAAACTAAACTTAAGATCATAAAATTATCAATCAGTTAGACTTTTGGATGCTAATTGATATATTTAGGATGAAGTTAATAAATTGGGTCGTCCAAGGGTGTCCTATGGCTCTTATCATTTTTTCCATCTTTTTTTTACTTTGTTTCTCCTCCTCCTATTCTATTTGTTCGTGTTCTTTGTCAAATCTTTATCCATCATTAACGTATGTCTTCTCGGGTGATTACTTGGTCATATACTTTGTCATTTTGCTTATGTGAGTGAACCGATTGAATTGGGTTGTGGGGAATAGGGAAAAGACCGAACCCGCTAGTATTTAGTTTAATTACATGCTTTAGAATTAGGTTCGGTCTAAATACATCAAAATTAAAGGTTAATATGAGAATGAACATGAAAAGAGTCCTGTTTACATTCAGTTTTTTTTATATTTGTACTCTTCTTACTTAACCGCTAGGAGCATGTTATGCCGTTATTACTTGGGTAGGCAATCGTTAGAATTGTATGTTAGTTTGAGGCAAGAGGTCGCTCCTTTAGTTAAATTTAACAGGGAAATGTGGGGACGACCTGGAGCCTCTTATGTGTTTATTTTTCTTTTTTCTGTGTTTTCTACCTCAATCGAATATTTTAAAAGCCAACTTGATCATGTACACAACCGTACTAGTTACGGGATTCGGGGAGTGCCTAGCACCTTCTCCCCGAGTCAAATAAACTCCCTTACCCGAATCTCTGGTGTAGACTTAGTTTTGGAGTCTCAAGTGTTTTGAAAGGAAAAATTATTCTTTTTAATAAAATGGTGGCCTGGCATATCAGAATCAATGTCAGGTGGCGACTCTGAGTTATTTTCCTTTTGAGTACAAATTTTTGTCACTTTTCAAAATTGAAAAACTCTTTTCAAGATTTTACTAAAATCTTTTAATATAAGATGGTTAAGTAAAGGTTTGTTTTAAAAAGGGGGTGTGACATCTCTGGCGACTCCTCTGGGGACATGCGAGTTTGAGCTAGTACCTGATTTTGTTGGCTTTTAGAATATTTGATTGAGGTCTTTATGTTTTTTTTTTCTTAGATTTACTTAATTTTTATTATGTTTTTTTATTGTTATTAATTGCTAGTTGTTTATGTGTTCACAATTTTTGCATTATGTGTTTACTGCTTTATAACTGCCATCATTTTCATAACCCGAGTCTTCTTTATGCAACAAGTCTTCCGGAGTAAGTTTGAGCGTACACAGCCTTTTTGTGAGTCACCCGTGTCTTTAGGGGGTGGCGTGGGAGCGTGGAGTGGGCGGACAGCTAGAGCAGCCGCCATCGACCACGTGCCACCCCGAATTGCCTTGTCTAGTGAACCCCGACCATAGGTCAGCCTTTAGGTCATACTTATGTGCATCATATCATTTAAACCTAGCAGGGTTTGGTCCCAGGCACCGTGTCCCGTTGTAGAAGACCATCCAAATTATGTCAAAATGGGCTTACGACCCAAAGAGATATTTAATCATCCTTATGTGCTAGATGTTGCATCTCTTTAGGGATAAAATGGTCATTTGGCGGACCAAAGATATTTATGGGTGAAATATAAAATAAAGTAGGTGATTTTACACTTTCCCATTATTTTCGAAAGTCCAAAAGATTTTACACTTTCCATTATTTTCCAAAAAGACAAAAAATTGAAAAGGAAAAATCCAAAAAGATTTTATACTTTCCCCATTAATTTCTAAAAAATGAAATAGAAAATGTAAAAAAGATTTTACACATTTTCATTATTTTTCAAAAATTCAAAAAAAAAGAGGAGAAAAAGAAAATCCAAAAAGATGTTGCATTATTTCTTCAAAAAGACAATTTTTTTTTCAAATTAGATGCATGTCTTTTTATATATTTAATCTTCCCGAACTACGCAAACCTAATTCCCATCTTTCGAGGCGAGATATGTAGGTAACCCACATAGGGTCCGGTCTTCCGAGTGTCTTAGGTTCTTGGCATTGCGGGGCTTAGCCACATTTTGCATTTCTAGCCACTTTCGGCCACATCGGCCATTCTTGCAAATTGGGGTCATTTTTGCAAAAGTGGTCCAATAACTCATGACTTAAGATCTTGTGTCCACTAATTTAAGGTCCGTCCTTTTAAGTTTGCATCTTTAGCCACTTCTAGCCATATCGGCCTTTTTTTGCAAAATGGATCATTTCTGTAAATTAATTTCGGGCCATGATTATTAAGAGTTAGAATCCATATAAGCTTTAGCGAGGTATTCCCAAGTCTTTGAAGTCACCCCTCTGAGTTTGCATTTTTAGTCACTTTCAGCCCCTCAGACCATTTTGCAAAAATAGCACAACTGTCCCCAAGGAAGTGTTGTGGTGTCACATAGTGTCTTGAGTCAATAATCACACTTTTTTTCCATTTAGGTATGGGTCCACTCACCAACGCTGGAGTATCAATGGTGGTCAAAGTCCGTAGAAGGCTAGTAAAATGGTTGAACACGTTCACATTACTTGAACAACGTAATTTGATGGGTATATTAGGGACTCTTATTTCCTTGATAGACATCACCCCCCGTCCTGACCTTGTAGAAGCAATGTTGATTTGGGACCCACAGGGAATGATATTCAAGTTTGGGATCTTGAGATGACACCCACCTTAGCTGAGATAGTTGGGTTAACCCGTTTGCCATACCTAGACAAGAACTTGATTTACACAAGGGCCCATTCTAGCACCAAGTTCCTTAAGATCATAGAGATGGATTTGGAAGATTGCATGGGGTGTCTAGATCAATATTCGGAACCTTTGGACTTTTTATTCGAGAGGTTTTCTCGTCCTACTGGGTATGAGACCTTTATAGATGAGTTTTCCATATCATATGATTCTTGGAAGAAAAGACGTCCTATGGTTTTCACTATTGCATTGTTACGTCTCCTGGTATTTCCTTTTGAGGATAGACATATTAGCACGCATCTGGGGTCAATAGCTTTTGCACTCTTCCATGATAAACACAGTAGTAAGGTCACCTTGGTTCCGACAATTTTGGCAGAGATTTATCGTGCTTCGACCAAGATTCGAGAAGGTGGGGGGTTCTTTGAGGGAAGCAACCTGTTGCTACAGCGGTGGATGATGGAACACTTACAACCCGCCACCATGTTTGAGAAAGATTTGGTTGACCGTTGTCTGAGAGATCGAGCAAAGTGCATCGAGCATAAGATGACGTTCGATAAGTTTGCCTCACAACTCGGAGTTCAGGATTGGGTTGATTATTTAGGATCCTTGACTGAATAGAAGATTTTGTGGTCATACCTATGGATTGATTTGGACATGATCCTAGCAGGATCTTGCGTGCAAGACTTCTTGGTACTGATTGGAGTTTGGTGTAGACCATATACCCCTTTCTAGAGTGATGCGTCAGTTAGGAAGGCATCAAGAATTCCCATACATTCCTGATTTTCATGACTTCCTTCTGGAATTTGACACTATGCCACATAGGGAGGTCGACATCCAAACCTATTGGCGTCATGCAATGAAGATGGGTAGGGATACTATAGCAACTAACCCACATTCACATGGGCATACCCATGAGTACTTCATTCGGCTACAGTCTACTCAGCAGGGGGTTTGCAGGCCATTGCCTTGACGTGTTAGAGGAGTATTTGATGAGGAGGCCACCTCATGGATATTTCTTAGACAGTTGATGGATCGATTTACCCGTGAAGAGGAGGCCCATGCGTCAGAAAGGGTTGGGGTTCGAGCTACACTCCAGTCACTGAGGTCACAGTTGGTAGGGTTGGTTGAGAACATAAGACAACACCGTGAATACCTTACTAGAGTCAGCCTTCCAGATGTAGGAGCGCATTCTAGGGTTCTCATTCCCACCTTTGAGGAATCCTTGGAGGGTATACTACAGAGCTTAGATTCGATAGGATTGATTGGGCCATCTGGATCTTCATCAGACCTGTCCCAGCTAGGACCGTTGCATTTAGGAGCAGCTTGAGGAGTCATTCAATCTAGATGTTTTGAGATTGTCTTATGTTTTCTTTTACCTTAGTGTTTTGTCTAAGAGTATTGAGTCCTTTAGATAATGTCAAAGTATGTCATAGTGTAGTCGAGTCTATCGTGTCTTTCCTTATCGTATTTCCCTTTTGTATTTTAATATCGAAAGGTTTTAAATGAAAAATCCCAAAAGATTTTGTTTTTAGTTTGTTTTCCATCACTTTTCCAGAACTACGCTTGGTCTGATTCACGAGGGACATAGTACATAGGCAATGCGGGTTTGATCAAACTCATTTTGGTTCAAAATTAAAAGAGAAAGAAAAATAGAAAAAGGTGATAAGAGTTGTTGGAAAAGAAAGAGAAGGAATGATCAAAATAAGCAAATTGGGATGATGCCATATGACCCACAACCCTCAAAGCCATTTTAGAATCGTTAATTGCTACTAGGTGCATTACACGTAATGTGATATTATCATATGATAAATGCCCTAATGCTAACATGGTGGTTTTGTGTTATTGTCCTCTGTTACCTTTATTATATTCCAGGAAGGTGGTTAGTTTTTGGCATCCTGGAAAGTCATCCCTACAACACCCGATCAATGCATCAAACTGTCATGGCTAGCAAAGAAACAAACACTGGAGTTGTGGACCCACCAAGGGAGATTGTTGAGTCGGAGTCGAAACTGTAAGAGGAGGTCCGGAGGTTGAAGCATCAAAATGTATCAAGCTTGGATTAAGGGACACCCTCCACCCTCATTCCCTACCAACTGCATAGAAAACCCTGCTTCCATTCCACCACTCTCTCAATCCCAAATGCCCAATACCATTGATCTTTCCCGACAACACGCACCTGGCTTTACCCCTTACCACAACTACCCAGACATTTCGGCCCAAGCTTTTCATGCTCCACCAGCCAAAACAACCTCGTACCCTGCTCCAACATCTGGTCCTATCTTTTTACCCCCTCTACAATCTACTCTCCACCGATCCTCTAGTGAACCAGCATTCCCCGCTACAGAAAACCACTACTATGCACCGGAGCCCACCTACAAAGTCCCGGATCCTTACTCTTACACTCTCTAATTTGAGCCTCATGTTGAAGCTGACAAACCCCCCAAGAACGCAGAGCAAGAAAAGATGTTTAGGAAGGTACAGAGTCTGGAGCAATCATTGAGAAATATGCAAGGGTTGTGAAACCAGGTGAGTGTGGCCTATAAGGACTTGTGTTTTTTCCCCGATGTCCAACTGCCTGCCGGGTTCAAGATGCCTAAGTTTTACTTGTATGACGGACATGGGTACCTTATAGATCATTTGAGGGGTTATGTCAGTAGGATGAGATGTGCCGGGGGGGGGGGGTGAAAGATGAATTGCTAATGGCATACTTCAACCAAAGTCTGAGAGGGGCAGCTTTAAAATGGTACACTCGCTAGGACGTTAGCAGGCGGTACACCTGGAACGATATGGCTCAGGACTTTGCCCGACATTTTCAGTACAATATAGACATTATTCTAGACCGCTTATCTCTGACCAAGGTGGAAAAGAAACCCAGTGAAAGCTTTAGAGAATATGGGTTCCGATGGAGGGAGCAAGCTGCACGAGTCAATCCTTCGATGGAAGAGGACGAGATGGTTAAATACTTTCTTTAATCCCTAGAGCCCACTTACTATGGTTTGCTCTCAGCCACTGGTAAGTCTTTTAATGACGTGGTGAAGATGGGAGAGATGGTGGAAGAGGGCCTCAAGTCGAGTAAGATCATGAGTTATTCTGCTATAAAAGCAACCACCCAGGATATTTAGAGTGGTAGCGGAAGTATTCTAGGCAAGAATAAGAAGGAAGATATCACTATGGTTGTCTCCGGATCATGGCATGACCCGAGGGGTTCACGTCATCAATACACCTGTCCTCGACCCCGACCTAAAACCTACAACCAAGCTCCATATATTCCACCTCAACATTACTTTCCCCCACAAAACCCCTAATACTCAGCCAGGCCATCCCAATACTTTGTTCACCATGCACAGTCATATACTCAACCCCCTCATTGCCCGCAATGGCATGCTCCAGCTCCACAAAATATATACCAGCTCCATAAAATACCTATCCACCTCCAAAACCTTACCAAAATCCCAGTGGTTCAAATTTTCAAGCAAGGCCAGAATATAGAAGAGAGAGGCAGCAACAAAAACATACTTTTACCGCGTTTGGCGTGTCCTATGCTAGTTTATTTCAAAGGTGCAGTTGGACGTCTTGAGGCCAATTGAGTCAAAGATACTAAATCCCCCTCCAAAGAACCTCGATTATTCCCTGAGGTGGGCCTATTGTTCTGCTGCTCCAGGGCACGACATAGAGAAGTGTTGGCATTTGAAAAGGGCAGTCCTAGAGCTCATTGATACAAACCAAATTGTAGTCCAAAGCCCAGACATGCCGAATATCAACCAAAACCCTTTGCCAGTTCATGCGGAGACGCATATGATTGAAATAGTTCACAAGGATGGGGAGCCCAAGAAGTATTCTAAGTCCATCATGATGATTCGGGCCAGCCAAAGTAATATGGTTAAAGCTCTAGACATTACCAAAGCCACGCCCTCGATGATCGAAGGGATGACAGGAAAGCCGAGCTCAAAACTACCCGTGTTGGTTGTGAAAGGTTTGCTAAAAGATACCGGGACAAGTCCAGAAAGCTCAAAAGTTATCGTGCCAGGGATTCCAAGTAAGCCTGTTATAGTTGTGAAGGGGGCTCCTGTTGCCCTATCGTAATTAAATCGGTAACCCAGTTGCCAGTGGTAAATACCAAGGTTGTTCCGTGGAATTATAAACAAGCGATAGTGACATACAATGGAAAAGAAATAGAGGAAGAAGTTAATGAAACTAGAGGATTGACTCGCTCTGGGAGATGTTTCACCCCAGAAGAATTAAGGAAAGCCAAGCCATTCAAGGATTGCCGAATACCGGTAAAGAAATCGATCACCGAGGAAGAGGCTGAAGAGTTCCTGAAAAAGATGAAAGTGCAGGATTATTCCATTATAGGCAGTTAAAGAAAACACCAGCTCAGATTTCTCTTTTGTCTTTGTTGATACATTCAGATGAACATCACATGGTCTTGATGAAGATTTTGAATGAGGCTCATGTTCCGGATAAGATCACGCTCAATCACTTGGAAAATATAACTAGCAAGATCTTCAAAGTAAATAGGATCACTTTCTCAGAATGAACTTTTTATGGAGGGTACAAAACACAACCGAGCTCTTTATCTCACGGTGAAGTGCGAAGATTCTGTTGTCTCAAGGGTTTTAGTTGATAATGGCTCTAGTGCAAATATTTGTCCCCTGTCTACTCTGCAAAAGCTGAAGATTGGCATCAAAAGAATCCATTTGAACAGTGTGTGCGTGTTCGAGGCTTTGATGGGGGAGGTAAAGATTCCGTTGGAGATATAATGCTCAAATTGTTGATAGGGCCAGTGGAGTTTACCATGGAATTTCAAGTGTTAGATGTGGTTGTCTCCTATAGTTTATTGTTGGGCAGGCCCTGGATACATGCTGCTAAGGCAGTCCCGTCTTCTCTGCACCAAATGGTGAAGTTCGAATGGGACATGCAAGAAATAGTTGTGCATGATGATGAGGACTCGTCAGCTTGCAATGACACAATTGTTCCGTTTATCGAAGCTGAAGACAAAATGGGAGCTTGGCTCTATCAAACTTTCGATACAGCGTCTGTTCAGAAAATTCCTGAAGGAAAATGCTTTTGCGAGTCCTAAGCTATCCTTTGCATCTGTCATGGTTGCGAATGAAATGTTGAAGAATAGTTTTGTGCCCTAGAGGGTCTAGGATCATCTCTGCAAGGTATTGTGCACCCAGTATGCCCTAGTAGGAATCCGGGTTTGTATGGTTTGGGATTTATGCCTACAGAGAAAGGCGTGAAAAGGGTTAAAAATTTGTAGCAGAAGGCATGGTCGCTCCCCAAGCCCGTCCCATACATATCTAGATCTTTTGTTAAGCCAGGGGACGAAAAGCCTCCAACCTCATCAATATCAAAACTTGTGGTCGATGTCGATGAAGAGATAATCAAGAGGTTCCAAAGTTTGTTCGAAGAGGTCAACATGGTAGAATTTGGTGAAGGCTTTAGTAAAGCAGATGTGCAGCTCGTTGGCGCAAACGTGAAGCTTAGCAATTGGGAAGCTACTCCTTTCCCCACCAGGAAGGATTTTCGGTAGTTTGCTTTGTTTTCCTTCTGTTATCTGGGTTATTCCAGGGTTATAATCCAGATTTTTAGTTTTTGCTTGTTTTTGATGTTTAAACCCTTCTATCTTCTTATTTTTAGTGAAATGCAGTTTCCCTTTTTTTGTTATTCTTGATAGTGTTTTATTTTGTTCTTCTTTCTTTTGTTCAGTTCTTATCATGATGGTTGCAATGACATTACATGCATGAAGAATTTTCTGCCGAGTCTTAAAAGCTAATCTAATTCTGAAATAACAATCCAAGAAGTAGAATATGATGATGAAATAGAATATGACGAAGAAGTAGCATTTGAGGAAATCAGTAAAGAGCTAAAGCAATTTGAAGAAAAATCAAGGCCTAATTTGAGTGAAACTGAAGTAATCAATTTAGGAGACCAGGATGACATTAAGGAAACCAAAATAAGTGTGCATTTGGAGCTGCAATAAGGAGGGAATAATCAAAACATTGTTTGAGTGCAAAGATGTCTTTGCATGGTCATATGATGATACGCCGGGACTGCGCACTGATCTGGTAGTTCATAAATTGCCGATTGATCCAGTATTCCCTCCTGTCAAGTAAAAGTTGCGAAAGCTCAAGACAGATATGAGTGTGAAGATCAAGGACGAAATCACAAAACAGCTTACTGCAAAGGTCATTTGGGTCAATCGATATCCCACTTGGCTAGCCAATGTTGTGACAATACCAAAGAAAGATGGTAAGACCAGGGTGTGTGTTGATTACCACAATCTTAACAAAGCAAGCCCGAATGATGATTTTCCATTGCCAAACATTCACATTCTGATCGATAATTGTGCCAAGCATGAGATTAGGGCTTTTGTGGATTGTTACGCGACGTATCACCAAATCTTGATGGATGAGGAAGATGCAGAAAAGACTGCGTTCATCCTGCCCTGGGGGACATATTGCTACCGGGTAATTCCATTCGGTTTGAAAAAATGCTAGGGCAACTTACATGAGGGCGATGACCACCATATTTCATGACATGATACATATAGAGATTGAGGTCTATGTAGATGATGTGATCGTAAAGTCCAAGAGGCAGTCTAACCTTGTCAAGGACATGAGGAAAGTTTTCCAAAGGCTCCATAGGTACAACCTCAAGCTCAACCCAGCGAAATGTGCATTTGGTGTCCCCTCTAGGAAACTGTTGGGGTTCATGGTTAGTAGATGCGGCATCGAGCTAGATCCATCAAAAATCAAAGCCATTCAAGAGTTACCGCCACCAAATAACAAAACAGAGGTGATGAGTTTGCTTGGAAGGTTAAATTACATCAGCTGGTTCATCGCGCAGCTCACGACAACTTTTAAGCCCATCGTTAAGCCGCTGAAGAAGAATGCTGCAGTCAGGTGTACTGACAAATGTCAAGAAGCATTTGATAAGATTAAGAGGTACCAGTCGAATCCACCTATACTGGTCCCACCAGGGCCTAGAAGATCTTTAATTCTCTATTTGATAGTCTTGGACAATTCTTTCGGCTGTGTATTGGGTCAAACAGACATCACGGGAAAGAAGGAGCAAGCAATCTATTATCTCAGTAAGAAGTTCATTCCCAATGAGGTTAAGTACACTTTTCTCGAGAGGACATGTTGCACCCTGACTTAGGTGGAACAAAAGTTGAAACATTATCTGTCGTCCTACACTACTACCCTCTTTTCTCGCATGGATCCTTTGAAGTATATCTTTCAGAAGCCTATGCCCATGGGAAAACTGGAAAAGTGGCAGATGTTACTTACAGAGTTTTACAGCATCTACGTAACTCGAACCGTAATAAAAGCCCAAGCCTTGGCCGAGAACCTGGTAGATGATGAATATGAGCCACTGAAGACTTATTTCTTGACGAAGAGGTCATGTATGTTGACAAGGTTGACCATGATGAAAATCCAGGTTGGAAACTCTTCTTCGATGGAGCTACTAACATGAAAGGTGTCAGAATAGGAGTTGTACTTATCTCTGAAACAGGGCAGAACTACCATGTGATAGCCCAGCTTCGATTTTATTGCACCAACAACATGGCTGAGTACGAAGCATGCATTTTGGGTTTGAGGTTAGCTATAGACATGGGAGTATAGGAAATGCTTGTACTGGGAGATTCAGATTTGTTGGTTCACCAGATTCAAGGAGAATGGGAGACTCGAGAATTGAAGCTCATACCATACGGATAGTGTTTGCACGATCTCTGTCAACGATTCAGGTCGATTGAATTCAGACATATTCCAAGGATTCATAATGAGATTGCTGATACCTTGGCTACTGTGGCGTCAATGTTACATCATCCGGACAAGGCTTACGTCGACCCCGTGCATTTCTAAGTTCATGATCAATATGCTTATTGTAATGTGGTGGAAGAGGAAATTGACGACGAACCTTGGTTCCATGATATCAAGGAATACATCAGGCCTGGGGTATACCCAATATATGATACAGGTGACCCAAAGAGAACCATTCGACGTCTGGCTAGTGGATATTTCTTGAGTGGAGGAATCTTGTACAAGAGGACTCCGGATTTAGGAACGTTGAGGTGCATAGATGCTGAAGAAGCTTCCACTATCATGGCCAAAGTGCATTCTGGAGTTTGTGGGCCGCATATGAATGGATATGTCTTGGCGAATAAGATACCTCGAGCAAGTTATTATTGGCTCACCATGGAACGGGATTGTATTAATTTTGTTGACAAGTGTCATCAATGCCATGAACGCGGTGTTTTGATTCATTCTCCCCCATCTGAGTTACACACAATGTCTGCACCTTGGCCTTTTGTTGCTTGGGGCATGGATGTCATTGGATCGATTGAGCTGGCAATGTTAAAATGGCATAGGTTTATCCTGGTGGCCATTGATTACTTTACCAAGTGGGTCGAAGCTGTAACTTTCAAGTCCGTTACCAAGAAGGCAGTGGTGGATTTTGTGAATTCAAACATCATTTGTCGGTTCGAAATTCCCAAGGTGATCATCACAGATAATGCTGCTAACCTCAACAACCATTTGATGAAAGAGGTATGCCAATAGTTCAAGATCATGCATCGGAACTCCGCTCCGTATCGCCCCAAGGAAAATGGAGCTGTTGAGGCTACTAACAAGAACATAAAGAAGATATTCGTAAGATGGTTCAAGGTTCTAGGCAATGGCAAGAAAAGTTGCCTTTTGCATTACTGGGTTATCGCACAACTGTTTGCACTTCAGTAGGTGCAACTGCTTATCTGCTAGTATATGGAACCAAGGCAGCTATACTTTCAGAAGTTGAGATTCCATCCTTTCGGCTCGTTGCAGAAGTCGAAATCGATGATAATGAGTGGGTTAAAATCCGGCTCGAGCAGTTGAGTTTGATTGATGAGAAAAGATTGGCTGCAGTATGCCATGGTCAATTGTATCAGAAGAGAATGGCAAGAGCATACAGCAAAAGGGTGTGTTCTCGGAAATTTGACATGGGCCATATGGTATTAAAGCACATCCGTCCTCATCAAGCAGAAGCTAGAGGCAAGTTTGCCCCAAACTGGCAGGGGCCGTTCAGTATGACAAGAGTGTTGCCCAATGGCGCCTTGTATTTAACAGATATAGAAGGCAAATGTATAGATATGGCTATCAATTCTGATGCAGTTAAGAGGTACTATATATGATTTTCTCTTTTCCCTTCAGTTGTACTTTGTACTTGGCATGTTCAAAGTTGAGATGACGAAGGCATTTTGTTCCTCCACCCAAACACTTTCATCCTTTGCTACCCTTTTTGAGCCTTATTTATTTTCTTTCATACCCCTCTTTTGGAATTAGTGGTGGAAGTAGAGGGTAAAACGAATGACGATGAAAGAAAAAATAAGAAAAATGAAAAAAGAGAAGAAGAAAAGAAAAAAAAGAGAAAAAAGAGGAAAAGAAGAAAAGAAAAGAAAAGAAGAGTAAAAGCAACAAAAACAAAAAACTTTCTTTTGAACTACGTTTGACCTGATTCATTTCTAAGGATACATAGGCAGCCTTGCGGTTCAGTCCCGTTAAAATAAAGGTTAAAATTCCCCAGACCCAAAAAGACTGGGGCATAAGTGTTGGTTTCGAAAACAAATCTGATTTCGAAAGTTGTAAGTTTGAACCCTCTTCATCTTAAGTTATTTTGAGCCTTCATGCCACCTTTTCTTTCTAACCCTGTCCAAAAGCTTATATTACGATCTAAAGAAAGACCTTCCGACCAATCATTGAGATGGCAGGTCAAGCGAGATAGAGGTATGATGGATATCATGGGTAACACCTTTTTCATGGGCGCAAGAGAGAAAATTTAAAATGAGAGACTTATTTGTGAAAACCCTCAAGGGCACTGTAAGGCGATGGTAAGCTAAGAGAAAATTTAAAATGAGAGAGTCTTATTGGTAAAAACCCTCAAGGGCAACGTAAGGCGATAGTGAGTTGAGAGATGAACAAATGAGAGAGGCTTGTCTGTGAAAACCCTTCAGGGCACTGCAAGTCGAAAGAGGCTCATGACTTCATAGGGGAACTGGATCAGTGAAAGCCCGATTTCAAAGTATGAAGACATGACACAAATTTAAAATATGATTGGTTAGGAGATTAGGCTGATTAATCCGAAATGCATGTCATGAACATTGGAGCTGCCTGCCTCCCCCAGATAAGTCTTCTTTTTCTAATTCTTCTTCACATAGTCACCTGTGTTCAAAACCCTCATTTTTTCCTTTTCTCAAAAATCACTTCACTTTGATCTTTGAGTCCATCTTTATGGGTCTCTTTCAAGTTAGCCTTTGTTGAACAAACAGGAAAATATTTCAAAGCCTACTACCAGCTTCTAAATTGCACAAAGCGGAGCGCGGCCACAAATGATTTGATATGGAATAAGCAATTTGGCAGGCGAATCTTGAATTTTGAGAGAATACAAGGATTCAGCAACTTTCAAAATGAAAACACAACGCCAACAAGTGGGTGTGAGAGATTTAGGTCATGCAGATGTTTCGTGGTCCAGTCCCAATAAAAGCATCAAACAAATTCTTGCTAGCCCGAAGCAGCCATTCAAAATGAAGCATGGCAGTGGCGGAAGAAGACGCTTAGCGATGATGCCACAAGCCAACCACCACGTTTTCAAACTAAAAAGGTTTTATTTGTCAGAAACAGGGGCTAGAAATTTTTAAGTCCACAGGGACTTCCCATGGAAAAGCATGTTTCAGGGGGCAAGAAATTCTGTTCAGAATCCTCCAAGATGAGAGCATGGCTCAGGTAAGTTCATTCCCATTTTTCATAACCCTCATGGATAATGGAATTTAGGTTTTAAATTTTCAGGACCTTCCTAGATAATGGGATTTAATTTGTAAATTTTCAGAACCCTCATGGATAATGGGAATTAATTTTTAAATTTTTAGGACCCTCCTGGATAATGGGATTTAATTTTTAAAAGATTTCAGGACCTTTCTGGATAATGGGATTTAGTTTTTAAATGTTTAGAACCCTCCTGGATAATGGGATTTAATTATTAGATTTTCAGGACCCTCCTGGATAATCGGGTTTAGTTTTTAAATTTTCAGGACCCTCCTGAATAATACGATTCAGTTTTTACATTCTTAGAGCTCTGTAAGTAACACGATTCGATTAACACTCACAAATATGCCCAAATTCAAAACTGGGGCAGAAAAGATTCTCTTGTTTTGTCTGTTTTGTTGCAGTAATCAGGCGCCCACCTAGATAACGAGGGACTACAGCTTCAAGTTTAGCAATCTGGCGCCCACCTGGATATCGCGGGAATACATTTCATGTTTTAGTAATCAGGCCCCCACCTGGATAATGAGGGAATACAATTCCAAGTTTCAGTAATCAGGAGCCCACCTGGATAACGAGGGAATACAACTTCAAGTTTAGCAATTAGGCGCCCACTTGGATAACGAGGGAATACAGTTTCAAGTTTAGCAATCAGGCGCCCACCTGGATAATGAGGGAATACAATTCAAATTTAGCGATAAGGCGCCCACTTGGATAACGAGGGAACTCATTTTATACCAAAGGCAGTTATTGGCAGGCGCCCACCTGGAGAACGAGGGAATTTATTTCAGAGTTACTTCAACTCACACATTCAAGAAGCATCAAGAGCTCTCCTAAAGAACATGATCCATTTTTCAGTTGCATATTGAAGATCAAGTAGAGATTAAAGGAAGATTCCAAGCAGAAGTAGATAGGATCATGTATTTTTCTTTTACTTTTGCTATAATTTCTCCTTCTATTTTTGATGTAATGGCAGGAACCGCGGACCGGAGCCTTGACGACAGTTCACTCGACTCTCCACCTTGGTACTCCATCGCTCTTCTCACTTCTGAACTACACGTGGCCTGATTCCTTTATAGCCAAGGATATGTAGGCAGCTCAAATACCAGGGCTCAGTCACAATCTTTATAACCATATTTATTTTCTTTTGAATAAGCGTCGGGTCATAAATTAATTACGTTGCTTATTTTTCGTTGCTTCGAAAACTCTTCGTGTTTCCAAGAAAATAGGGGTAGCTGTAAGCACGTAGTTTTTTACCTGCGCAAATTTAAAAGTAGCATTTTTAAAAATATTTACTTATTTTCTTTAGGATATTTATTTGGATTTATTTCTATAGGATTTCACTTCATTACAAATTTTCATTCTATTTTTAAAGCACAAAAAGTAATATATATAGTTTCATGTTTTACCTTATTTCTATTTAGTTTAGGTTATTAAGATTTTTATAGCCATATATTTTTTTTACTATGATTTTCACTCTTACTTTTAATCTTTCTAAAACATGGTATATTAAAAATATATAGGTGTGTAGTTTCATATTATCATATAATTTATTTAATTAATTGGAATTAGTTTAGTTTTAATTCGAAATATTAAGTTTGTTATTTAATGGATTTTTAAATTGAAGAACTACAAGTTTTGGACCCAATTTTGGGTTGGAAGAAGCCCAAATCTGGGCAGCCCATCCCTTCCCATTAACCCAATCCTTTGATGCGCCGGATCGACCCAGAACCCCCCATTTTACTTTTGATCTCTGCCATTCATCTCCTTAATCTTACGGACGAGATTATTTTCCCCACACTCCATATTAAACCAAAATGAAACCCTAAACCTACCTAACAAACCTTCAGCCGCACCCCAGCCCTATCCCGCCTCTGCCATGTCCCTTACCCCAAACTCGCCAAAAAAACTTGCCATCCCGGCGAGTTAGCTCATCGGTCCCCCCCACGGCCGCCCTCCTCTCCATTCTTTCTTCCACGCCACTCACCCCATGCCAACTTCATTATTTCTACGCGTTTTCTTGGTCTCCAAGTTCAAATCGAATGAATGGGCGCCATAGATTGAATAAAATATCAATCTAGACCTCCATTTGTTTGATTTCGAGCTATAAAAGAGAGAAATCAGAAGATTTTTGAGGGAGTTCTTTTTAGGGGCGAGAATTTTCAGGAAAAAAGAAAAAAGAGAGACAGAGATAGAAACACTGGGTTTGTGGATCTTTTTCATCTTTGTTCTTATTCTATTTTCAGAAATACAAAAAAAGAGAGAAAAATAAACAACAGAGAAAAGGTTGAAAGGTCAGGTTTCTCTCTGGTTCTATTGATATTTTGGTTTGCTTTGCTTTCCAGAGAAACAAAAATACAAAAATGAAATAAATAAATAATTTGAGTTTGATTTTCGTTCGAGCATTGTTCTATTTCAAAAAATTAGAAAATTCCCCGAAAATATTTTAGTTTCTTCTCTTGGTTTTGGTTTCAACATGGAGATCGATTGATCTGAAGTCGAGTTTGCCGCTCGGGTTTTTGGTTCATGTCCTCCAACCCTACTCGTGTTCGGCCTTCGCACAAGAGATTGTTCTCATTGATTTCTCCTGTAATTATTAAAGGAATCTTCGGCTCGAACAGGTTTGTTTCTTTCCTTTTCATTTCACTAGTGGTGTGATGAAATGGTAATAAGAGCTGGGGACCGGGGACAGTTTTAAATCACTTAAGTCATGATTTGATACAATCTGTTGTGACTAGAGTAATATGAACCTCTTGAAATATTCTGTAGTTGTCTCTAAATTTGAATCTATTTGGCATATGTCTCTACTTTGATAGTAGTGAGAATCATGAATTGGTGATATATTTCATTTATTATTTTATGCAATTTTTGTCGAGTGTGAGAAGGTCTTGTGATGGCATGGGTTTCATTCTCGTGAAGTAAAGGAATGCAGTGCCGGCACAAGCATGAAATGCCCTGTTTTCAGTTCCTCTGAGTTTGTGTTAGACTCTTTTTGTCAACTCTGCTGATTTCCTTTCTAATTTATGTTAAGAACATCCGAATTTCACAAGGCAATTTGAGATTATAACATTGTTGGATTTGTTTTCACCTTTCAGCTTGATGCATTTTGTCTGTTAAGTCATTATATCCTCTAATTTTAAATTCATTATAGTAAGTCATCATGCTCATTTGGTAAGAGATAAGACGCTTTGATCAAACTTATTGTGAATTAAAATCGACTCACAGCTGGCCCTTATAATTTTTTCGCTTATCCATATTCATTAACTGAAGTCTTTTTGATTGTACGACTGTGGGCTGAGTTTAATCAATCAATGTATTCATGCAAAGTCTTTTTTAGAGATTTTGACTATCTCTATGAGTTATAAACATGAAGCGAACCCGTAGTGTCTCTTCAATGGGCCTGTTTGTGCTTTATTAGTTTGAGTCAGCACAATTCATGTTTCTTGTTTTGGATGCTAATTGTCATGCGCATTCTGGTTTTCTTTTCATGACTGCTTGAGATTCAGAGGTCTAAAACATGTATTTGCTCACTACCAAATCAGTAGGTTAGCTATTTCTTTGGTGTGAGGACTATTGGAAAGGTTTAGGCTCTTATCATTTTTTTCCTTCATTCTTTACTTTGTTTCTCCTGCTCCTATTCTATTAATTTGTGTTCTTTATCAAATCTTTATCCATCATTAACGTATGTGTCTTCTCGGGTGGTTACTTGGTCTTATACTTTGTCATTTTAATTATATGAGTGAACCGATTGAATTGGGATGTGGGGAATAGGGAAATGACTGACCCGCTAGTATTTAGTTAATCCCAATATGGGAAGCAGCATTCATTGATGAATGGTTATACAACGGTGGTCCTTATGAACTAATTGTTCTACACTTCTTACTTGGCGTAGCTTGTTACATGGGTCATGAGTGGGAGCTTAGTTTCCGTCTGGGTATGCGACCTTGGATTGCTGTTGCATATTCAGCTCCTATTGCAGCTGCTACCGCAGTTTTCTTGATCTACCCAATCGGTCAAGGAAGTTTTTCCGATGGTATGCCTCTAGGAATCTATGGTACTTTCAATTTCATGATTGTATTCCAGGCTGAGCACAACATCCTTATGCACCCATTTCACATGTTAGGCGTAGCCGGTGTATTCGGCGGCTCCCTATTCAGTGCTATGCATGGTTCCTTGGTAACTTCTAGTTTGATCAGTGAAACCACAGAAAATGAATCTGCTTATGAAGGTTACAGATTCGGTCAAGAGGAAGAAACTTATAACATCGTAGTCGCTCATGGTTATTTTGGCCGATTTATCTTTCAATATGCTAGTTTCAACAACTCTCGTTCGTTACACTTCTTCCTAGCTGATTGGCCTGTAGTAGGTATCTGGTTTACCGCTTTAGGTATCAGCACTATGGCTTTCAACGTAAATGGTTTCAATTTCAACCAATCTGTAGTTGACAGTCAAGGACGTGTAATTAATACTTGGGCTGATATCATTAACCGTGCTAACCTTGGTATGGAAGTTATGCATGAACGTAATGCTCACAACTTCCCTCTAGACCTAGCTGCTATCAAAGCTCCATCTACAAATGGATAAGATCCCAGCCTAGTCTATAAGAGGTTTGAAAAGAAAGGAGATGCTTTAGAATTAGGTTCGGTCTAAATACATAAAAATTAAAGGTTAAAATGAGAATGAACATGAAAAGAATCATGTTTACTTGAGTTTATTTTTATATTTGTTACTCTTCTTACTTAACCGCTAGGAACATGCTAGGCCGTTATTACTTGGGTAGGCAAGCGTTTGAATTGTTTGTTAGTTTGAGGCAAGAAGTCGCTCCTTTAGTTAAATTTAACTGGGGAATGCCACGAAGGATTTGTATATATCTTATTTCAGGGGCATGCCCCGAAGTGAATGTAAATAGAAGCCAAAAGTAGAAACTTGTAGTATTTTTAATTTATTTTCATTTTTTATTTAGTTGGGGACGATCTCGAGCCTCTTATGTGTTTATTTTTCTTTTTTCTGTGTTTTCTATCTCAATCGAATATTTTAAAATCCAACTTGATCATGTACGCAACCGTACTAGTTACGGGACTCGGGAAGTGGCTAACACCTTCTCCTCAAGTCAAATGAACTCCCTTACTCGAATCTCTGGTGTAGACTTAGTTTTGGAGTCTCAAGTGTTTTGAAAGAAAAAAATATTTTTTTAAAAAATGGTGGCCTGGAACACCGGAATCAATGTCAGATGGCGACTCTAAGTTATTTTCCTTTTGAATACAAATTTATGTCACTTTCAAAATTTAAAAACCCTCTTCAATCTTTTAGTAAAATCTTTTATTATAAGAGGGTTAAGTAAAGGTTTGTTTTAAAAAGGGGGGTGTGACATGTGTGTCCTTTTTTCCTTTTTACTTACTTATTTGTTTGTGTCAATTATTCAGGTACCAAATGGATTTAAATGCTAATAACCCTCTTGGAAATGTGATAGCGGGGAGGAGATAGATGATCTTGAGCAAGATGAGGTTCCTCTAGCACCTCAAGGGCTACGGAGAGGCCGGAATTCCAATGCAAATGCTATTTCAAATGATAATATTCCAAATCCTCCTCCGTCACCTCCAAGAGTGGCTCCTAGAATATTTTTGAATCAAGGTTATGCGAGTGCTATTGTCCCTTCCCAAATATGGGCGGGCAATTTCAAATAACCAATGTGATGTTGACCTTGCTCGAGCAACATGGGTGTTTCACGGGTGCCTCCAATCAAAATGCCGACAAGCATCTCAAGGGGTTTATAGATACATGTAGGGGGAGAAAGCAGACAAATGTGTCCGAGGATGCGCTGAGATTGAGACTTTTTCCGTTCTCACTTCGGGGAAAGGCATTAGATTGGATTGAGAGAATCCCCAACCGTTCCATCACAACTTGGGATGAGTTGGCAGATAAATTCATTGGCAAGTTATTCTCACCAAGTCATATGGCTGCCCTTCGGGATGAAATCTTAGCCTTCAAGAAAGAGCCAACAGAACCTTTACTTGAAATTTGGGAGACATATAGAACGATGGTAAAGGAATGCCCCAATAATGACATGACGGAGAATATGTTGCAACAAACTTTCTACCGAGGCATCAATACTAAAATCAATGCATAGTGACTCAATTGGCCGGGGGTAATTTTTATGATGTTGACTTATGATGAAGCTTGTGCCGTTCTTGATGAGATAGCGGAAACATCCGCCGCATGGCAAAGTAGAGCTAACGTTCCTCAAGGTGACCCTACGGTTATTCATTTGCATAAGGAGTTACATGACCATGGGCAAGCTATAGTGGAGTTGACGATCACTATGAATCAATTAGCTAAGGCACAATTACATGAAGTCCAAAATCCATGCCAAGTCAACGCCATGGAAAGTGTCAATATGATTAAGAGAAGACAAAGAGGACTAATTCTCAAGGGAATTGTGAACAATATGACAATGATGATGGTGATTTTCAAATGAGTGTTATGATTGTTAGAATATACGCTTAACGCTAGAGGGGGGGGGGGGGGGGTGAATAGCGTTATAATAAAAAACAATATAAACTTGCGGAATTAAAAATTGCAGGATTGAAATAAGTGCGGTAAGTAAATAATAAGGAACGAACGCACCGAAATTATCCTGGTTCACCACAAGCTGTGGCTAGTCCAGTCCCCGTGAGACTCTCTCGAGATTCCACTAACTTCGTTAAGCTTACGGGTGCTTAACAAACCGTTACAAACTGAGAACTTGAGTCACACAAGCCTCTACAACCTTTGCTCGAAGATACCACACTTCAAGACTTCAACCGAAGGAATTAAAACGTTCCTTCTTACAACCACAAGGGATTAACACTTCCCTTCAAGTGTATACAAACACTTAGCACTCAAGACAAGACTCTCTTTAAGAGTAGATATGAGTAAAATAAATACGCTCAAGAACACAACAACTTTCCTCAAGAGTTTGGCTCTCAAAAACTTATGAAATGAATATAAAATGATGTACATGAGAGTATGCAAGCTTTAGCAAGAATATGATCAGTTGTTGTACTTAGAAGACTGATTTTGAGTTGCATAATCGATTATTTTCCAATCGTTCAAAAATCATTCCCAGATTTTAAGCAGAATAATCGATTATCCAAATCGTATAATCGATTACCTGACAACGTTCAAAAAATCATATTCTGATTTTACTTAGCATAATCGATTATCAGATTGTGTATAATCGATTACCTGACAACGTTCAAAAATCATATGTAGATTTTACTTAGCATAATCGATTATCAGATTGTGTATAATCGATTATCTTTCAAAGTTTAAAAATACTCTGGCAACGGTCATTTCCATAATCGATTATGCTATAAGGATAATCGATTATCTTTTATATTTTGAAAACTTCGGACTACACTGTCTTAACATAGTCGATTATCATAAAGTACATAATCGATTATTTTACAGTCTTGTAAATTTTGATAGACACTGTCTCAACATAATCGATTATCATAATGTGCATAATCGATTATTTTATAGCTTTGAAAAATCTGATGGACACTGCCTCAACATAATCGATTATCATATGGTACATAATCGATTATCTTGTAGCTTTGAAAAATCTAATGTACACTGCCTTAACATAATCGATTATCATAAGGTACATAATCGATTATTGTTCAGCTTTGTAAATCTGGTGTACGTTGTCTTAACATAATCGATTATCATAAAGTACATAATCGTTATCTTTGTCCAGATTTGAGAGACATGTTTAAAAATCATTTTGGCTAAAATAAAATGTTTGAAAATCATTTTGCTTTAAATTAAATATGCATGATTTGATAAAAATGATTTTACGAGAGAAGCCAAGTCTTGAGTCAATTGTCGGATCAAGATCACAATTAAAGAACGACTCATGTATAACTTTATTTCTTTGCTTGATCATGATCTTTGTTCGTCTTGTGCTTGAACCTCGTTATGTGTCAATTGCGTGCTTGTGCTTGGATCTCGTCATATGTCAATTGCGCGTCGTTTGTCATTTATCAAAACCTACAAATATTAACACACGTTTAGTATGTATTGAGAACGTGTTTCAACAATTTCCCCCTTTTTGATAATGGAAAACCAATATCGGGATATGCATATTAGAGAATTCATAATGACGATCCAAGACAAGTATATAGATATGCAATTAGTTCCCCCTCAACATATGAATTCCCCCTAAATTTATGCCAATAAATATTAAGTGCATAGCCCTTATTCTTCCCCCTTTTGACATTAGCAAAAACATAAGTAAATAACTAGTTTAATGATTAACCAATATTGCAATTATAAAAGGGACAATATAATGTCAACATAATCGATTATTGATACTTGATAATCGATTATGTACTTAAGAGAAATCGATTATTCTTAAAAGAGATCGATTATTTTGCACCAGTGCTTTATAATTCCCCCTGTCTTTGGGGCGATACCTGCAAAACAGAATTAGGCGCCTCCGATGCTCAAGTTAGTAATGAAAAGAAAAAAATGCAATGCATGACTTAGATCAACGTGGAGTCAAGAATCCCGAGTTCACTACGAATTCGGAAAAAGGACTCTTTCTCTAAAGGCTTTGTGAAAATGTCGGCCAATTGAGATTTGGTTTCAACAAACTCAATTTCGACATCACCTTTGAGAATGTGATCTCTTATAAAAGTGGTGCCTAATTTCAATGTGTTTTGTTCTTGAATGAAGAACGGGGTTCTTCGTCAAGCTTATGGCGCTAGTATTATCACATCTAAGAGGGATATGATCGATACTTAGTCCATAGTCCGAGAGTTGTTGTTTCATCCAAAGGATTTGAGCACAACAACTCCCCGCGGCTACATATTCAGCCTCGGTTGTGGACAACGCAACACTTACCTGTATCTTACTAAACCAAGAGACAAGAGAGCTACCGAGCAAATGGCAAGTGCCACTAGTGCTCTTGCAGTCCAATTTGCAACCCGCAAAATCGGAGTCGGAATAGCCAACAAGTTGGCATGAAGAACCTTTGGGATACCATAGTCCCACATTTATAGTACCAACAAGATACTTCATTATCCGCTTAACCGCAGTTAGGTGCAACTCCTTCGGACATGATTGATATCGAGCGCATAAACATACGCTAAACATTATGTCCGGTCTACTAGCAATAAGATAAAGAAGGGATCCGATCATACCTCGATACTTCTTGGTGTCGACTTCCTTACCTTTCTCATCTTTGTCAAGATGATCGGATGTGCTCATTGGAGTGGCCATTGCTTTGGCGTTGCTCATTTCAAATCGTTTTAGCAACTCTTTGCAATATTTAGATTGACAAATGAAAGTTCCTTCATTCATTTGTTTCACTTGCAACCCCAAGAAGAAGGTTAGCTCACCCATCATAGACATCTCAAATTCGCTTGTCATTAAATCAGAAAATTCCTTGCACAAAGCATTGTTAGTAGCACCAAAAATAATATCATCCACATAGATTTGAACTAATAAAATATTATTGTTTTTATGCTTAATAAATAGTGTGGTGTCAACTTTCCCCCTAATGAACTCATTGTCCAAAAGAAATTTGCTCAATCGTTCATACCAAGCTCGGGGAGCTTGTTTAAGACCATAAAGGGCTTTCTTAAGTTTGAAAACATGATCGGGAGATTTAAAATCTTCAAGGCCCGGGGGTTGTTCAACATAAACTTCTTCTTGAATAAAACCATTTAGAAAAGCACTCTTTACATCCATTTGATATAAATTGAAATTCATAGAAGAGGCAAAAGCAAGTAATAAACGAATAGCTTCTAACCTTGCTACGGGTGCATACGTTTCTTCATAGTCAATTCCTTCTTCTTGATTGTAACCTTTTGCTACAAGCCTAGCTTTGTTTCTAGTGATTACACCATTTTCATCTAATTTATTTCGAAAAACCCATTTCTTACCAATTATGGTATGATTGTCGGGTCTTGGCACCAATTCCCAAACGTCATTTCGTTTGAATTGGTTAAGCTCCTCTTGCATTGCCAAGGTCCAATGCTCATCCCCAATTGCTTCGGAAATGGTTGAGGGTTCAATTTGAGAAACGAAAGCAGTATGTCCTAAGGTGTTCTTAAGATTGTTTCGAGTACTTACCTTTTGTTCAATGTCGCCAATTACCTTGTCGAGAGGATGGTCTTTGATTGTCCTCCACGCGTTGGGCAGTTTCGTTTCTTTCTCCAGTGGTGGCGCTTCCTCCGATGATTGTTCCAAGATTTCATCTTGAATTTCCTTTGGATTTTCCTCTTGTGCTTTGTCTTGAGGACTTATTGTGTTTAAAATACCTGCAAGATCAAAACCAGAATCCTTTCTCGCCAAGCGAGCATTATTTTCGGAAAACACAATATGAGGGGATTCCTCAACAGTTTCGGTGCTATTATTGAATACTCTATATGCTTTGCTACGTGATGAATAACCAAGAAAAATTCCTTCATCGGATTTGGCATCAAACTTTCCCAAATTATCTTTTCCATTGTTATGAATAAAGCATTTACAACCGAATACTCTAAGATGGGAGAGGTTAGGTTTCCTTCCCTTGTAGAGTTGAGTTTTCATGAGTATTGGTCTTATGACTACTCTGTTTAAAACGTAGCATGCGGTACTCACGGCATCCGCCCAAAATTGTTTGGGAATCTTAGCCTCATCGAGCATGGTTCTAGCCATCTCTTCGAGACACCTATTTTTCCGTTCCACCACTCCATTTTGTTGTGGTGTACGTGGAGCTGAGAAGGTGTGCTCAATACCGAGTTCGTCACAAAAGTCCGCGAAGGGATTGTGATCGAACTCTCCCCCATGATCACTTCTTATGGAAGTGACGGTTGTGTTCTTTTCATTTTGAACACGTTTAAGAAAACATTTAAAATTTTGAAAAGCCTCACTTTTGTGAGCAAGAAATAGTGTCCATGTAAATCTAGAATAATCATCAACAATAACAAAAGCATAACGATTTCTACCAAGACTTTCAATGCGAGATGGTCCGAAGAGATCCATGTGAAGAAGTTGAAAAGGTCTTGTAGTTGAAACAATACTCTTAGATTTAAAATATGCTTTTGTTTGCTTCCCTTTTTGACAAGAATCACAAATAGTGTCATTTTCAAATTTCAAATTTGGAAGACCAATAACTAAATTTTGTGAAACCAATTTGTTTAAAAGATGCATGTTGATATGAGCTACTCTACGATGCCATAACCACATATCATCTTCTTTACTCATAAGACAATTCACATACTCTGATGAAGAGTTTTCAAGATCAACCATATAGATGTTATCAATTCTAAAACCACGAAGAATAATTTTAAAATCACTACGACGAAAAACTAAGCATTCTTCCGAATCAAACAAAACAAGATTTCCCTTGTCACATAATTGACTTATGCTCAAGAGATTATGTTTTAGACCTTTAACTAGCAATATATGCTTAATGGAAGAAGATTCATTCTTACCGACCGAGCCAATGCCGATAATTTTTCCCTTGTTGTTATCTCCAAAAATAACGTTTCCTCCTTCCTTGTGTTCTAGTTGAAGGAACTTGGATGCGTCTCCGGTCATGTGTTTGGAGCATCCACTATCAAGGTACCAAAGTACACTTGATCCCTTCAAACATACCTACAAGACAAATTAATGAGTTTTTGGTACCTAAGCTGTTTTGGGTCCTTGAGGGTTAGGTGTAAAATGCTGTTGTGCTTGACATGCAGTTAAGTGTCTGTGTTTAGTAAAACAAGCGGGAGCAATATGTCCTATTCGACTACAATAATGACAAATGACATTAGGATTATGCATTCTTCTAGGTGGTAGTAGTTGGAGGTACGAAAATCGTTTGCTCTATTTTTGACAATATGGCTATTGCGCAATCCTTGAAAATCATTTCTCCTGCTGTTTGTTCTAGGATATGCAGCGTTTCTAGAATAATTGTTTCTAGGTCGAGTATGTCTAGGTTGGGATTGTTGAAGGCCATTTCTAGGCGTTCTAAAATGTTCAAAGTTTCTTCTAGTGTTTGGTCTAGGATGCATATTGGTTATTTCTAGGATGAATGTTTATTTTATTTATCCTAGGTTGAGCCTTGGGTTGTTGGGGGATGGCTTCAACTTTTTCTTTAGGCTCGTTTTTAAAACCTATGCCATGTCTGGTCGATTTCAAATTGACAAGAACATCATTCAGATTTTTATGAGAAGAATTGAACTTATCTAGGGTGCCCTTAAGTCTTTCTACTTCATCATTTAGATGCATGCAAGAAATACAATTTTTACTAGAACTCTCGGGTTTGTCGGCGCTTCTCTTGCCAAAAAATTTGTTTTCTTCTTTCAACTTCTCATTTTCCAAAATCAATTTTTCCAAATTTTTTTCTTTCAAAGAGAGTTGTTTTTCAAAATCTTTTTCTTTCAAAGAGGAATTTTTCTTTACGTCTCTAACAGTTTTGGAAGCTTTAATGAATTCACTATACAGTTCATCAAAAGCGTTTTGCATTTCCTCAAGAGAATAGAAATTTTTTGAAGAAATTTGACATACCTCTTCTTGATTGTCTTCGTGTGCCATGAGACATAGATTTGCGGTTTCGTCTTCTTTATCGTCGCTTGATTCGTCTCCGGAGTCACCTCCCCTAGATATGTATGCTCGTTGTTTCTTGAAGGGTTTCTTCTCCTTTTTGACATTTGGGCAATTTGATTTAATGTGCCCGATTTCTCCGCATCCATAGCACTTTACTTGATCTCCTTGTTGTTTGCCTTTTCGTTCATACTCTTTTCGCATGAACTTTTGAAACCTCTTAATAACGAGTCCGAACTCGTTATCTCCGTTGTTTGAGTCCTCATCATTTTGAGGTTGAGCCATGCTTGCCTTGAGGGCGATTCTTTGTTTCCTTTGATCATTAAACGGAGGGTTTAGTATAGTAGATTCATAGGTTTTAAGATTACCTCTTAGTCCGTCGATGGTGACATTTGAAACGCCGATAGACTCTTGAATCGCGTCGGCCTTGGAGCGCCATTCCGGAGTGAGACTTCGGAGAATTTTTCGGACAAGGTCCTTATCCGTGAAGGTCTTCTTAAGAGCATGTAGGTCATTGACGATTTTTGAAAATCGTTCGAACATGTCATCGATCCTCTCGCTTTCCTTCATGTGAAACAGTTCATATGCATGGGTTAGAAAATCAATTTTAGCTTCTCTTACCTGGTCCGTACCTTCGTACGTGATTTCCAGCTTATCCCACATTTGCTTAGCCGTTGTGCAACATGATATTTTTCTGTAATCATCAGCATTTACAGCACAATATAATAAGTTGATGGCTCTAGCGTTGTTCTGCACTTTTCGGATATCATCCGCATCGTATTCATCTTCGGATTTTGGAACCCATTCATTTTCAACCTTTTTGGTTGGAATTTGTTCTCGCTTCGTTATAACCTTCCATAGATGAAAATTATTCGATTGGATGAATATTCTCATCCTCTCCTTCCAGTACGTATAGTTTGTGCCATCGAATAGTGGTGGTCTGGTGGAGCATTGTCCTTCACCTATTCCTGCATTAAAGTCACGAGTAGAAGCCCATGGATTGTTTCTCTCAAACGGTTAAGTGTTTCAGAGAGTTGGGCTCTGATACCAATTGTTAGAATATACGCTTAACGCTAGAGGGGGGGGGGGTGAATAGCGTTATAATAAAAAACAATATAAACTTGAGGAATTAAAAATTGCAGGATTGAAATAAGTGCGGTAAGTAAATAATAAGGAACGAACGCACCGAAATTATCCTGGTTCACTACAACCTGTGGCTAGTCCAGTCCTCGAGAGACTCTATCGAGATTCCACTAACTTCGTTAAGCTTACGGGTGCTTAACAAACCGTTACAAACTGAGAACTTGAGTCACACAAGCCTCAACAACCTTTGCTCGAAGATACCACACTTCAAGAATTCAAACGAAGGAATGAAAACGTTCCTTCTTACAACCACAAGGGATTAACGCTTCCCTTCAAGTGTATACAAACACTTAGCACTCAAGACAAGACTCTCTTTAAGAGTAGATATGAGTAAAATAAATACGCTCAAGAACACAACAACTTTCCTCAAGAGTTTGGCTCTCAAAAACTTATGAAATGAATATAAAATGATGTATATGAGAGTATGCAAGCTTTAGCAAGAATATGATCAGTTGTTGTACTTAGAAGACTGATTTTGAGTTGTATTTATAGTGTTCAAAACCCCCACAACCGTTGCCTAATTGCCAATCAAGAATTGCTGATTTTGTGCTAAGATAATCGATTATCTGTTTTGCATAATCAATTATTTTCCAATCGTTCAAAAATCATTCCCAGATTTTAAGCAGAATAATCGATTATCCAAATCGTATAATCGATTACCTGACAACATTCAAAAAATCATATTCAGATTTTACTTAGCATAATCGATTATCAAATTGTGTATAATCGATTACCTGACAACGTTCAAAATATCATATGTAGATTTTACTTAGCATAATCGATTATCAGATTGTGTATAATCGATTATCTTTCAGAGTTTAAAAATACTTTGGCAACGGTCATTTCCATAATCGATTATGCTATAAGGATAATCGATTATCTTTTATATTTTGAAAACTTCGGACTACACTGTCTTAACATAATCGATTATCATAAAGTACATAATCGATTATTTTACAGTCTTGTAAAGTTTGATAGACACTGACTCAACATAATCGATTATCATAATGTGCATAATCGATTATTTTATAGCTTTGAAAAATCTAATGGACACTGCCTCAACATAATCGATTATCATAAGGTACATAATCGATTATATTGTAGCTTTGAAAAATCTAATGTACACTGCCTTAACATAATCGATTATCATAAGGTACATAATCGATTATTGTTCAGCTTTGTAAATCTGGTGTACATTGTCTTAACATAATCGATTATCATAAAGTACATAATCGATTATCCTTGTCCAGATTTGAGAGGCATGTTTATAAATCATTTTGGCTAAAATAAAATGTTTGAAAATCTTTTTGCTTTAAATTAAATATGCATGATTTGATAAAAATGATTTTACGAGAGAAGCCAAGTCTTGAGTCAATTGTCGGATCAAGATCACAATTAAAGAACGACTCATGTATAACTTTATTTCTTTGCTTGATCATGATCTTTGTTCGTCTTGTGCTTGAACCTCGTTATGTGTCAATTGCGCGCTTGTGCTTGGATCTCGTCATATGTCAATTGCGCGTCGTTTGTCATTTATCAAAACCTACAAATATGAACACACGTTTAGTATGTATTGAGAACGTGTTTCAACAATGATGACCAAAGCGAGGAGGTTCAATATGTTAACAACTATCAAGGCAATAGAGGTAACTCTTCTAACTACCAATGGTGACACCAAGGAAATTGGGGCAATCAAGAACAAGGTGGTGGCAATTGGAACAACAACAATCAACAACAAGGTGGTGGCAATTGGAATAACAACAACCAAAACAACAATTGTGGTAACCAAGGCAATTGTTATGGAAATTACAGTAATTGGAGCAACAACAACAATCAAGGTGAGTGGAACAACAATTGGAACCAAGGAAACCGAGGGCAAGGCTTTCAAAGGCCCCCAATATACAAACAACCGAGCAATCCACCCCCTTTCCCTTCTCAAGGTCCTAGTTCTCTCGGAAGTGATATGGATAGAATTGAAAGCATGTTCGAGCAAATGATGAAAAAGAACCAAGATTCTGATGCTCAATTGACTTCACACAGTACCTCCATCCAGAATTTAGGGGTATAATTGGGCCAAATCTCTCAAGCTTTGAACACTCGCCCTAAGGGTGCTCTACCAATTGACACGGTAGTGAACCCGAATGGAGGGAACAATAATCATGTGATGGCGGTTACAACAAATAGTGTGAGAGGCAGTAATATGAATGCCTCAAGAGAAAAGCAAGTTGGAGATGATGATGTTGAGTTGTGGGATCATGAGGGACCTTTAATTGTTGATGATGTGGTTGAAGAAACTGTGAATAATGATGTGAGGATTAACATAGATGAAACCTAGGTAGAAAATCAAGATGCCATGATTTCGTCTAGGGAACACGTGATTGACATGCCTGAGCCGGTTGTGCCGAAAGCCAAGGCACTTGCCCAGGATACCTCCACCGTATCCTCAAAGGATCGCAAAGCAAAGAAATGATAATCAATTTAAGAAATTAATTGATATGATGAAGAGTTTGTCCATAAATGTGCCTTTTGTGGAGGCACTTGAACAAATGTCGGGCTATGCAAAATTCATGAAGGACTTCGTTGCAAAAAAGTGGTCTATGAATTGTGAAACTATGAAAATGACTCACCAAGTGAGTTCTATAGTGCATTTAATGTCCCCGAAGTTAGATGACCCTGGTTCTTTTACTATCTCTTATATTATTGGAAGTGAGGACTTTGTCAGAGCTTTATGTGACTTAGGGGCTAGTATTAAGTTGATACCATACTCGACTTTCAAGACTTTGGGTATTGGGCAACCTAGACCAACTTCAATGAGGCTTCAAATGGCGGATCGATCGATGAAGTGACCCTTGGGTATTATTGATGATGTGCTTGTCCGGGTGGATAAATTCATTTTGACAGCCGACTTTGTCATTTTGGATTGTGAAGTAGACTATGAGGTTCCGATTATCTTAGGTAGACCTTACTTGCAACAGGGAAGGCATTGGTTGATGTTGAAGCGGGTGAGCTCACTTTCTGAGTGGGTGATGACAAGGTCGTCTTCCATGTTTGCAAATCTATGAAACAACCCAATAGCACCGAGGTGTGTTCATTTGTGGACATTGTCACAGCAGTGATAGTGTATGACACATATTCTATGATTAATGTGGAGAATCCTCTCAAGGCCTTGTTGTTAAATATGGGTGTCAATGATGATGCAAGTAGAGTGGAGTGAGTGAATGCCCTACACGGGATGGGCTCTTATTCTTACGAGCTGAGAAAATTGTCTTTGGATCTTCAGAACCGGAAAACTCCACCAACAAAACCATCAATTGAGGAGCCACCGGTGTTGGAGTTGAAACCACTTCCTCCACACCTTAGTTATGAATTCTTGGGCTCAAATTATACTTTACCAGTTATTCTATCTTCTTGCCTCACTAACATGCATGTTGAGGCCACTTTGGCGGTGCTTCAAAAGCGAAAAAGGGCAATTGGATGGACACTAGTTGACATTTCGGGAATAAGCCCCCCATTTTTCATGCACAAAATTATCTTGGAGGATGATGCAAAGCCTTCCTTGGAGCATCAAAGAAGATTTAACGAGTCTATGCAAGAGATGGTGAAGAAAGAGGCGATTAAATGGTTGGATGCCGGGGTTGTGTAACCCATTTCTGATAGCTCATAGACCTCTTCGGTGCAATGCGTACCGAAGAAAGGTGGTATGACTGTGGTGCCCAATGAAGACAACAAACTTATTCCTACTCGGACGATCACGGGATAGAGAGTTTGTATAGATAATCGGAAACTAAACAAGGTTACCTGAAATGACCATTTCCCCTTGCCATTCCTTGAACAATGCTAGATTTTCTTGTGGGGCGTTCTTTTTATTGACTTCTGGATAGTTACTCGGGGAACAACCAAATTTTAATTGCCCCCGAGGACCAAGAGAAGAAAACTTTTACATGTTCGTATGGCACATTCGCTGTCTCTCGGATGCCGTTCGAATTGTATAATGCTCCGGCTGCCTTCCAAAGATGCATGATGGCTATTTTCACCGACATGGTGGAAGATATCCTAGAGGTCTTCATGGATGATTTCAGTGTGGTTGGAGATTCCTTTGATAAATGTTTGGGTAATTTGGATAAAGTGTTGGCCAGGTGTGAAGGCACAAACCTTATACTCAATTGGAAAAAAACCATTTCATAGTTGAAGAGGATATAGTGTTGGGTCACAAAATTTCAAAGAGAGGAATTGAAGTGGATAAAACTGAAATAGAGGTGATTTTGAGGCTTCATCCCACTATTTATGTCAAAGGGGTGAGGCTTTGTGACAACCCAAAGGGTCATGGCCTGTTTCTTTAGTCATTCTATGTCTTTGAGGCCTTGAAAACATCATTTCGGGTTGCCTCGATTTGCATGCGCAGTCTGGGTACATAGCCGGAAAGCTTAAATATGAACTCTGTGAGAAAAATGTTAAATTTTGATACTAAATTGAATACATTTGACTTCGATCAATATTTTGGGTAAACTGACTCGGACCTGTGATTTGACGGTCCCCAGAGGGTCTGCAGGAAAATATGGGGCTTGGACGTATGCCCTGAATCAAATTCCGAGGCCTCAAGCCCGAGAAGGAAATTTTTGTGTGAAATTGTTTCTGGAAATAATTGAGAAAATTGGAAGTGAAATTTTATTAAAATATTATGGTATCGGGCCCGTATTTTTGTTCTGGTGCCCGGTACAAGTCTATGTATGGTATAAGCGTTTTTTGTAAAGTTTGGTTTAAAACGGACATCGTTTAACATGTTTTGGACATAAAATGGTAATTAAATGTTTCATTAAAATTTGGAAGGAATCATGAGCTTTGACACTTTTAATGTTTATGATGTTATATTATTGACTTGATCGCACTGATAAGCCCGTAGGATGGTTTTGAGATGATTTGTATGTTTGGTTTGAAGCCCCGAGGGCTCGAGTAAGTTTCGAGCACGTTCCGGGATGCCTTAGGCTTAAAAGACTAGGTGTTGCAGGTTTAGGAAAATGTTGCATACTCTGAACCCTCCAGCGCAGTTCATGCAAAAATGTGTGCGGCCGCGAAAGGGCCAGCGCGGTTGCGGTCGTCTTTGCGCGGTCCGGTGGGTGTTGTGCGGCCGTGGTTGGCTTTGCGCGATATGCACAGGGTTGTGATCCGCAAACCTTCAGGTTTTCAGGTAGGCCAGCTCGTCCATGGTCCTTTTTGCGTGGTACGCGCTGGAAGACTTCAGAGGGTATAAATACACGAGAATCTCAGTTATTTTTCACTTTTCAAAAATCCAAAACATAAGAGGCGATTTTCCAAACGACTCTCTTTCTTGAAAACAATTGGTAAGTGATTTTAACTTATTTTCTTCACCCCTTAACATATTTTAACATGATTTCAACTTCAAATCAAAGATTTTAATGGGGAAATTTGGGTATGTTGGGTAGAACCCATGTTTTCTCAAAACTGGGGATTTGGACCTCAATTTGAGGTCCGATTTCAAAAAAAAATCATCGCTATGGATATGTGGCGGAATTGGTAACCAGGTTTAAGTTTGAACCTCTGGTTTTGACCACGCGGGCCCAGGGAAGTTTTTGGAATTTTTGGGTAAAACTTTGGGAAATTCATTTTGATGTATTCAAATTGATTCATTTAGTATTTGTTGATATATTTATGTAATTTATGACTAGATTCGAGCGATTTTGTGGTGGAACTGAGGGGTAAAGCTATAATTGAGGCTTCAGTTAAGTTCAAAACATTGAGGTAATTGTTCGGTTTAACCCTAGCTTGAGGGATTAGGAGCCGAGTCATATTTTCAACATGTTTGTGTTGCGTTCAACGTATGGGCATGGTGACAAGTATCCATATGTTGGTGTCAAGAATGACCGTGGGTCTTAAATTGATAGTCGTGAATTCTTAGTTGATCCTATAAAAGCCTTGATTGATGATCCTTGATACTGAGTATTGGTTTTAACTGTGCCGAGTAGAAATTTAATAGAATTGATTGTAGTTGACTCTCCCTTGTCGGGACATTTGAATTGTTGTTATTGTTTTTCCTTGCCAGGAAGTTATTACATTGTCTTGTTCCCTTGCCGGGATTATATTGTGTATTGTGCTGGAAGTAATGGGATCAGGTGGTACGCCTACCACAAGATATTGATGAAATGGTATCGGGTGGTACGCCTACCACACGATATTGATTAAATGGGATCAGGTGGTATGCCTACTACAAGATATTGATGAAATGGGATCGGGTGGAACACCTACCACAAGATATTGATGAAATAGGATCGGATGGTATGCTTCCAGGAGATATTGATTGAAATGGGATGGGGTGGTATGCTTCCAGGAGATATTGATTAAATGGGATCGGATGGTATGCCTACAACGAGTTATGTTGAAATGGGAGCGGGTGGTACGCCTACCACGAGTTATGATGAAATGGGAGCGAGTGGTACGCCTACCACGAGAAATTGAGAAATGGGACCGGGTTGCACCCCAGCAACGAGATGAGTTTAAAGTAAAAGTTGTTTTATCTATTCTGATTCGCGTTAGAAGCTTTATAGTTAGTTCCTTTGTTAATTCTTAGAATTTTGTTCTTTTTGGCTATCCCCAGAGCATGTTTCCCTCCTAGTGTTACTTGTTTATTTTCGTGCAATTTCTTTCGCCATATATTATGTAATTGCACAGGTTTATCTGGAGTCCGGTTCTAGCCTAATCATTACTTCCCCGAGGTTAGGCCAGAAACTTACTAGCACATGGGGTCGGTTGTGCTAATGCTACACTGTGCACTTATGTGCAGATACCGGAGCAGCTTTTGAGCTACAATAGTATCCTAGGAGCGAGCCTTTAATTTAGTGAGAAACCGAGGTAGTCTTGCAGGCGTCCGTGTGCCCGGCATCTCCTTTATTTTTATTTCATCCTATTTCTCATGTATTTCGAGACAAACAGTTTACACATTCTTCCAAATGTTGTATTTAGCAAATCTTAGTAGTTCGTGAGTTATGTGACACCAGATTTTGGGTAGAGGATAAGTGATTGAATTTGTCTTGCCTAGATCCCATTAGTAGGCGCCATCATGACTCCCGAGGGTGGGACAATCCGAGTCGTTACAAGTTGGTATCAGAGCACTAGGTTACATAGGTCTCATAACTCACGGACAAAATTAGTAGAGTTTGAGGGATTGGTACGGAAACGTGTGTACTTAACCCCCTGAGGCTACAAAGTTAGTAAAAACTTCACATTTGTTCTTTCTTGTCATGCAGTTCTGTTTCTCAAATACTGATTGTCTATCTACTCTGTTCTTTTGCAGATGGAGAGAACACATGCTTCTTCATCTTCTGATCAGCAGTCCGATCCCCAGGCAGCCCCCACTAGGAGCAAAAGGCGAGGCCGAAGCCATGCTAGAGGCTGACGTAGGGACAGAGATCAGCCTCGAGCAGCAGCCCTAGTGGTGGAGCCTCAGGTTGACTTCAACGAGGAGGTTCCAGCCCTAGCACTAGCAGTTCTGGTGGGCCCAGCTCAGGTCACAGGGGTTTATTGCTATCGAATTCTTCAGGACGCTTTAGTCCGATTGGTAGGTCTCATGGAGAGTGTTACCCGGGCAGGGTTGCTTCCTATAGCACCTTTCGTCTTTCAAGCTGGAGGAGGGGCCTAGACTGTTGCTACTCGTACTCCGGAGCAGGTAGCTCCCCAGGTTCAAGTTCCAATGGTTCAGCCAACTATTGCAGTTTAGCCGGGAGTGGTTGTTCAGACTGGTGGTGGAGCAGCTATGTCCATAGATGCTTTGTGGCGGTTGGATAGGTTCACCAAGCTCTTCACTGCTACTTTCAGCGATGCACCCACTGAGGACCCTCAGGATTATTTGGACAGCTGCCACGAGGTTCTTCGGAACATGGGTATTGTTGAGTCCATTGGAGTTGATTTCGCTGCATTTCACCTATCTGGATCCGCCAGGAAACGGTGGAGGGATTTTTATTTTGCTAGAGCAACAGGGTCTCCAGCCTTGACCGGGGAGCAGTTCACGCATGTAGTTCTAAAGAAGTTTCTCCCTATTACTGAGCGAGAGGCCTATCGGAGGTAGTTCGAGCATCTCCATCAGGGATCTATGATTGTCACCTAGTACGAGACTAGGTTTATTGAGCTAGCACGCCATGCTAGTGTTATATTCCCCACTAAGAGGGAGAGAGTGTGACGGTTTATTAATGGACTCATCCAGCCTATTCGTCTCTAGATGGATAGAGAGGATGGGAGCGAGATATCCTTTCAGGACGCGGCCAATGTGGCCCGGAGGATTGAGATGGTATTGTCACAAGGGGGTGGTCACAGGGCAGATAAAAGGCCCCGCCAGTCAGGCCGATTTAGTGGTGCTTCATTTGGAGGCAGAGATTTGCACGATAGGGATCACCCACCAAGGCTTTTCCAGTTAGCACTCCATGTTTCTCATGGTACTTCAGGTGGTCGTGGTTCACACCCGCATTATTCTGATCAGCAGCCTTACAGTACACTATCAGCACCTATTGGTACACCACCGCTACAGAGTTTCCAGGGTTTCCAGTCCCAGCAACCGAGAGGTTGTTTTACTTATTACAGGCACTAGATGTTCCACAGCCTGCCCATCCGGATAGAGGTGGGGTTAGATGTGCTAGAGGTAGAGGTAGAGGTCATAGGGGTGGAGCTCAGGCCGCTAGGGGTGGAGGCCAGCCAGCAGCCGGCCGTCCTAAAGATTTGGTTAGGGAGGTGGGGCCTGACCCCGATCTTATGCTCTTCCAGCCAGAGCAGAAGCTAAGTCTTCAGATGCAGTCATTACAGGTACTATTCTGGTTTGTGATATAGGTGCTTCAGTGCTATTTGATCCAGGGTCTACGTATTCGTATGTGTCATCTTATTTTGCACCATACCTGGTTGTGTCTAGTGATGCATTAAGTATTCCAGTTTATGTTTCTACACCGGTGGTTGATTCTATCATGGTGGACCGAGTTCATCGTTCCTATGTTGTGGTGATTAGGGGTCTTGATACCCGTGAAAATTTGTTTGTTTTAAACATGGTCAACTTTGATGTCATATTAGGGATGGATTGGTTGTCCCCCTATCATGCTATCTTGGATTGCCATGCCAAGACCGTGACCTTAGTATTGCCAGATTTAGCCTGTTTATAGTGGAGAGGGACTCCTGGTCATTCCACTCGTAGTGGTACCTCATATGTGAAAGTTTGACGTATGGTATAGAAGGGGTGTTTGGCTTATTTGGCTTATGTCCATGATTCTATTGCTGAGGTCCCTTCTATTGATTTTGTTCCCATTGTTCGAGAGTTCCCTGAAGTGTTCCCTTCATATCTGTTAGGTATGCTTCCCAACAAGGATGTTGACTTTTGAATTGATGTGGCTCCGGGCAATCAACCCATTTCTATCCTGCCATACCGTATGGCCCCACCTAAGTTGAAAGAGCTAAAAGATCAGTTGCAGGACTTGTTGGAGAAGGGATTTATTAGGACCAGTGTATCTCCTTGGGGTGCGCCGGTGTTGTTCGTCAAGAAGAAGAACAGGTCTATGAGAATGTGTATTGATTATTGACAATTAAACAAGGTAACGATCAAGAATAAGTATCCACTGCCAAGGATTGATGATTTGTTCGATCATCTTCAGGGTTCCAAGGTATTTTCCAAGATTAATTTGCGATCTGGCTACCATCAGTTGAGGATTATGGCATCCGATGTACCTAAGACAACTTTCCGCACTCGGTACGAGCATTATGAGTTCTTGGTTATATTATTCGGGTTGACCAATGCCCCAACAACTTTCATGGAGTTGATGAACCGTGTGTTTAGTCCTTATTTGGACATGTTCGTGATAGTCTTTATTGATTATATTTTGGTATACCCTCATAACTAGGAGGAGCATGAGCAGCACCTTAGAGTGGTTCTCCGACTTTGAGGGATAGTCAGTTATATGCCAAGTTCTCCAAGTGTGAGTTTTTGCTGAATTTAGTTGCATTTATGGGTCACGTTGTATCAGTAGAGGGTATCCATATGGACAAGAAGAAGATTGAGGCAGTCAAGAACCGGCCTAGACCAGCAGCAGCTATAGAAATTTGAAGTTTCTTGGGATTGGTGGGCTTCTACTATTGGTTCGTAGAGTGGTTTTCATCTATTGCAGTGTCGACGACCAGATTGACCTAGAAGGGTGCCTAGTTCAGGTGGTCAGACGAGTGTGAGATGAGCTTTCAGAAGCTCAAGATAGCTCTGACTACAGCACTAGTGTTGGTTTTGTCCACAAGATCAGGAACTTACACAGTATATTGTGATGCTTCCCGAGTTGGGCTTGGTGCAGTGTTGATGCAGAATGGCAAGGTCATTGCCTATGCTTCGAGGTAGTTGAAGATTCATGAGAAGAACTATTCGGTTCATGATCTAGAGTTGGCAGCCATTGTTCACGCCTTAAAAATTGGAGGCACTATTTGTATGGTGTGGCACGTGAAGTGTTCACTGACCACAAGAGTCTTCAGTACTTGTTCAAGCAAAAGGAGTTGAATTTGAGGCATATGAGGTGGTTGGAGTTGTTGAAGGACTATGATATCACCATTTTAGATCACCGGGGGAAGGCCAATGTGGTGGCCGATGCGTTGAGTAGGATGTCGGCCAGTATGGGCAGTCTTGCTTATATTCTGGTCAGCCAGAGACCACTTGCTCTGGATGTTCAGGCCTTGGCAAATCGACTCGTGAAGTTAGATATTTCTGAGCCCAGTCGAGTGGTAGCTTTCACGGTCGCTTGTTCTTTATTATTGGAGTGTATCCATGATCGGCAGTTTGATGATCCCCGTTTGTGTGTCCTTAGAGACACGATGTAGCTCTTAGGTGCTAAGTAGGTAACCTTAGGTGATGATGGTATTTTGAGGTTGCAGGGGCGAGTTTTAGTGCCCAATGTTGATGGGATTCGAGAGTTGATCTTAGCGGAGGCCCATAGTTCCCGATATTCTATTCATCCGGGCGCTATGAAGATGTATCAGGATCTGCGGCAACATTATTGGTGGCGTAGGATGAAGAAAGATATTGTTGCATATGTGGCTCGATGTTTGAACTATCAGTGGGTTAAGTATGAGCATCAGAGGCTTGGAGGATTTTTTTAGAGGATTGAGCTTCTCGAATGGAAGTGGGAGAGGATTACCATAGATTTCGTTACTGGTCTTCTGTTGACTCGGAAAAGGTTCGACGCAGTTTGGGCCAGTGTTGATAGGCTGACCAAGTCAACACATTTCATCCCTGTGGTAGTCTCCTATTCATCCGAGAGATTAGTTGAGATTTATATCCGGGAGATTGTCCGCCTTCGTGGTGTGCCAGTATCTATCATTTCGGATAGGGGTTTATCGTTTACCTCGCATTTTTGGAAAGCAGTTCACCGAGAGTTGGGCACTCAAGTGGAGTTGAGTACAACATTCCATCCCAAAAGTATGGTCAGTCCGAGCGGACTATTCAGATCCTATAGGATATGCTCCGAGCCTGTGTCATTGACTTTGGAGGCTCGTGGGATCCGTTTTTTCCCTTAGTGGAGTTTGCCTACAACAACAGCTACTAGTCGAGCATTCAGATGGCTCCTTATGAGGCTTTATATGGTAGGCGGTGTCAGTCTCCAGTTGGATGGTTTGAGCCGGGAGAGGCTCAGTTGTTGGGTACAGATGTGGTTCAGAGGCCTTAGACAAGGTCAAGATCATTCAGGATAGGCTTTGTTCAGCGCAGTCTAGGAAAAAGAGTTATGAAGACTGCAAGGTTCGAGATGTGGCATTTATGGTTGGTGAGCAGGTAATGCTCCGAGTGTCGCCTATGAAGGGCGTGATGAGATTTGGAACGAAGGGAAAGCTTAGCCCTAGGTTCATTGGTCTGTTTGAGATTCTTGATCGAGTGAGAGAGATGGCTTATAGACTTGCATTACCGCCTAGCTTATCAGTCGTGTATCAAAATTTTCATGTGTCCATGCTTTGGAGGTATCACGACGATCCATCCCACGTGTTTGATTTCAGCATTGTCCAGTTGGACAAAGGACCTGTCCTACAAGGAGGAGCCGATGACTATTCTAGACTGGCAGGTTGGATAGTTGAGGTCGAAGAGTTTTCCTTCCCTCCGTGTTCAGTGGAGAGGTCAGCCTCCTGAGGCATCGACCTGGAAGTCCGAGTCTGATATACGAGCCGTTATCTTCATCTTTTTCCCGACTCAAGTACTTCTTTCTTTGTCCTTTCAAGGACGAATGGTTGTTTTAGAGGTGGAGAATGTGACGACCCAAAGGGCCATCACATGTTTCTTTATTCATTTTGTGTCTCTGAGGCCTTGAAAACCTCACTTTAGGTTGCCTCGATTTGCGTGTGCAGTCCCGGTGCGTAGCCCGAAAGCATAAATATGAACTCTGTGATAAAAATGTTAAGTTTTGATATTAAATTGAATACATTTGTTTTCGGTTAATATTTTGGGTAAACGGACTCGGACCCGTGATTTGACAGTCCCTAGAGGGTCTGCTTGAAAATATGGGGCTTGGGCGTATGCCCGGAATCAAATTCTGAGGTCTCAAGCCCGAGAAATAATTTTTTGTGTGAAATTATTTCTGGAAATAATTGAGGAAATTGGAAGTGAAATTTGATCAAAAGATTATGGTATCGGGCCCGTAATTTTGTTCGGGGTGCCGGATACAAATCTTATATATGGTTTAAGCGCATTCTATAAAGTTTGGTTGAAAACGGACATCGTTTGATGTGTTTAGGACTTAAAATGGGAACTCGATGTGTTATGAAAATTTGGAAGGAATCATGAGCTTTGAGGCTCGATTTAATGTTTATGATGTTATATTAGCTACTTGATCGTACGGATAAGTTCATAGGATGGTTTTGTGGTGATGTGTATGTTTGGTTTGGAGCCCCGAGGGCTCGGGTGCTTTTCGAGTAGGTTTTGAGACGCCTTAGGCTTAAAATACCACGTGTTGCAAGTTTAGAAAAATGTTGCAGACTCTGAAACCTCCAGCGTAGTTGGCGGAAAAACATGTGTGGCCGCGAAGGGGCCAGTTCAGCCACGATTGCCTTTGTGCGGTATGCGGTGGCTGCTGTGCGGCCGTGGTCGGCTTTGCACAGTCTGCGCAAGGTTAAGATCCGCATGCCTTCAGTTCTTCAGGTAGGCCAGTGGGGCCGTGGTCCTTTTTGCGCGGTCTACGCTGGGAGACTTCAGAGGGTATAAATACACGGGAATCTCAGTTATTTTTCACTTTTCAAAAACCGAAAACATAAGAAGCGATTTTCCAAATGATCTCCGTCTTGAAAACGATTGGTATGTGATCTTTAACTTATTTTCTTCACTCCTTAACATCTTTAAATATGATTTCAACTTCAAATCAAAGATTTTAATGGGGAAATTTGGTTATGTTGGGTAGATCCTAGGTTTTTACAAAATTGGGGATTTGGACCTCAATTTGAGGTTTGATTTCAAATCAAATCATAGATATGGATTGTGGGGGAATGGGTAATCGGGTTTTTGTTCGAACCGTGGATTTTGACCTCGCGGGCCCGGGGGCATTTTTGGACTTTTTGGGTAAAACTTTAGGAAATTCAATTTTATGCATTCAAATTGATTCATTTAGCATTTGTTGATATATTTAAGCAATTTGTGACTAGATTCAAGCGATTTTGTGGTGGAACTGAGGGGTAAATCTATAATTGAGGCTTGAGTTTAGTTCAAAACATCGAGTTAAATGTTCGGTTTAACCCTAGCTTGAGGGATTAGGAACTGAGTCGTATTTGCTACTTTTTTTGCGTACAACGCATGGGCATGGTGACGAGTGTCCATATATTGGTGTCAAGCATGACCGTGGATCTTAAATTGATAGTTGTGAATTCTTCATTGATCCTATAAAAGCTTTGATTGATGATCCTTGAAATTGAGCATTGATTTTAACTGTGCCGAGTAGAAATTGAATAGAATTGGTTATAGCTGACTCTCCTTTGCCGGGACATTTGAATTGTTGTTATTGTTTTCCCTTGCCAGGAAGTTATTACATTGTCTTGTTCCCTTGCTTGGATTATATTGTGTATTGTGCTGGAAGTAATGGAATCGGGTTATTGATGAAATGGGATCTGGTGGTACACCTACCACAAGATATTGATGAAATGGGATCGGGTGGTACACCTACCACAAGATATTGATGAAATGGGATCGGGTGGTACGCCTACCACAAGATATTGATGAAATGGGATCGGGTGGTGCACATAACAAAAAATATTGATCAAATAGGATTTGGTGGAACACCTACCATGAGATATTGATTGAAATGGGATCGGGTGGTACGCCTACCACGAGTTATGATGAAATGGCAGCAGGTGGTACGTCTACCACAAGTTATGATGAAATGGGAGTGGGTGGTACGACTACCATGAGAAATTGAGAAATGGGATCGGGTTGCACACCTGCAACGAGATGAGCATTTAAAGTGAAAGTTGTTTTATCTATTCTGATTTGTGTTAGCAGCTTTATAGTTGGTTTCTTTGTCAGTTTTGAGAAATATGTTCATTTTTGCTATCCCTAGAGAATGTTATCCCTCCCCAGATTAACTTGTTTATTTCCTGCTATTTCTTTCGCTATATATTATGTAATTGCACAAGTTTATCTTGAGTATGGTTTTAGTCTCGTCACTACTTTGCCGGGGTTAGGCCATAAACTTACCAGCACACGGGGTCGGTTGTGCTGATGCTACACTCTGCATTTATGTATAGATACTGGAGCAGCTTTTGAGCAGCAGTAGTAGCTTGGGAGCGAGCCTTAAGTTTAGTAAGACACCATGGGAGCCTTGCAGGCGTTCGCAGGCCTGACATCTCCTCTATTCTTATTTTATCCTATATCTCATGTATTTCGAGACAAATAGTTTACACTTTCTTTCATACGTTGTATTTAGCAAATCTTAGTAGTTCATGAGTTATGTGACTCCAGATTTTTGGTAGAGGCTATGATGAACTTCCGCGTTGTTATTCAGCTTGCATTAATATTAAGTCTTCCGCTTGTTTAGTTAAATCAATTGCTTTTGTCTTATTGTTACAATTATTAAAAAGGATTATGTGGTTGAGGAAACGTGATTGAATTTGGCTTGCCTAGCTCCCATTAGTAGGTGCCATCATGTCTCCCGATGGTGGGAAAATCCGAGTCATTACCACTTAGTAGAGTGTGAGGGATCGGTACGAAAACGTCTGTACTTAACCACCTAAGGCTACAGAGTTAGGAACAACTTCACATTTGTTCTTTCTTGTCGTGCAGTTCTATTTCTCAAATACTGATTGTCTATCTACTCTATTCTTTTATAGATGGCGAGAACATGCGCTTCCTCATCTTCTGATCAACAGTCTGAGCCCGAGGCAGCCCCCACTAGGGGTAGAGGGTGAGGTTGAATCCATACTAGAGGCCGAGGTATAGGAAGAGCTCAGCCCCAGTGGTGGAGCCTCAGGTTGACTTCGACGAGGAGGTTCCGACCCCAGCTCTAGCAGTTCCAGTGGGCCCAGCTCAGGTCGCAGAAGGGTTATTGCTACACTAGTTCGTCAGGATGCTTTGGTCAGATTGGTAGGTCTCATGGAGAGTATTACCCGGGCAGGGTTGATTCCTGTAGCACAAATCGTCTCTCAGGCTGGAAGAGGGGACCATACTCCTTCTACTCGTACACTAGAGAAGGTAGCTCCCTAGGTTCAGGTTCCAGTGGTTCAGCTAGCTATGGCAGTTCAGCCGGGAGTGGTTGTTCAGACCGCAATGGAGCGCCTGTGTCCGTAGATGCTTTGTGGAGGTTGGATAGGTTCACCAAGCTCTTCACTACTACCTTCAGCGATGCACCCATTGAGGACCCTCATGATTATTTGGACAACTACCATGAGGTTCTTCGAAACATGGATATTGTTGAGTCCAATGGAATTGACTTTGCTACATTTCGCCTATTGGATTCGCCAACACTTGGTGGAGGGATTTCTGTTTAGCTAGACCAGCAGGGTCTCTAGCCTTGACCTGGGAGCAGTTCATGCATGTATTTTTGGAGATGTTTCTCCCTATTACTCAGCGAGAGGCCTATTCGAGGTAGTTTGAGCGTTTCCATCAGAGATCTATGACCGTCACCCAGTACGAGACCAGGTTTATTGAGATGGCATGACATGCCATTGTTACACACCCCACTGAGAGGGAGTGAGTGAGACGGTTTATTGATGGACTCATCCAACCTATTCGTCTCCATATGGCTAGAGAGGCTATGAGTGAGATATCCTTTCAGGAGGCGGCCAATGTAGCCCGGAGGATTGAGATGGTATTGTCACAAGGGAGTGTTCATCGGGCAGAGAAAAGGCCCCGACAGTTAGGCCGATTCAGTGGTTCTTCATCTGGAAGCAGAGGATTGCACGATAGGGGTCACTCTCCTAGGCCCTTCCTGTCAGCATTCCAGGTTTCTCATGGTACTTCAGGTGGTCCTGGTTCACAGCCGCATTATTTTGATTAGTAGCCATAAAGTACACCACCATCACCTATCAGTGCACCACCGCTATAGAGTTTCCAGGGTCTCCAGTCCAAGCACCCGAGAGCTTGTTTTACTTGTGGAGACACGAGGCACATTGCTAGGTATTATGCTCGAGCTTCGAGTAGTTCTTCACAACATGGTTCTTGTGCCATAGTACAGGCACCAAATGCTCCACAACCTGCCCATCCGACTAGAGGTGGGGGTAGAGGTGCTAGAGGTGGAGGTAGAGGTCATAGAGGTGGAGCTGATGCCGCCAGGGGTAGAGGCCAGCCAGCAGCCAGCCGTCCTAGAGATGTGGTTCAGGGAGGTGGGGCCCAACCCTGATTTTATGATCTTCCAGCCTGACCATAGGTTGAGTCTTCAGATGCAGTCATTACACGTACTATTCTTGTTTCTGATAGAGGTGCTTCAATACTATTTGATCGAGGGTCTACGTATTCGTTTGTGTCATCTTATTTTGCACCATACCTGGTCATGCCTAGTGATGCTTTGAGTATCCCTATTTATGTGTCTACACCAGTGGGTAATTCTATCATGGTCGACCGAGTTCATCATTCCTGTGTTGTGGTGATTGGGGGTCTTGAGACCCGTGTTGATTTGTTCCTTTTAGACATGGTCAACTTTGATGTCATATTAGGGATGGATTGGTTGTTCCCGTATCATGCTGCCTTGGATTTCCGTGCCAAGTCCGTGACCCTAGCATTACCAGATTTTCCCCGTTTAGAGTGGAGAGGGACTCCTGGTCATTCCACTCGTAGTGGGATCTCATATGTGAAAGGTCCACGTATGCTTGAGAAGGAGTGTTTGGCTTATTTGGATTATGTCTGTAATTCCAGTGCTGAGGCCCCCTCTATAGAGGCTATGATGAACTTCAGCGCTGTTATGCAGCTTGCATTAATATTAGGTCTTCCACTTGTTCAGTTAAATCTGTTTTTTATATTATTGTTGACAATTATTAAAAAGGATTATGTGGTTGAGGAGAAGTGATTGAATTTAGCTTGCATAGCTCCCATTTGTAGGCGCCATCACGACTCCCGAGGGTGGAAAAATCCGAGTCGTGACAAGTTGGTATTAGAGCACTAGGTTACATAGGTCTCACAACTCACGGACAAACTTAGTAGAGTCTGAGGGCTCGGTATTGAGACGTCTGTACTTATCCTCCACAGGCTACAAAGTTAGGAAAAACTTCACATTTTTTCTTTCTTGTCGTGTCGCTCTGTTTCTAAAATACTGATGTGCTATCTACTCTTTTCCTTCGCAGATGGCGATAACATGCGCTTCCTCATCTTCTGATGAATAGTACGATCCCCACGTAGCCCCCACTAGGGGCAGAGGGCGAGGCCAAAGCCGTGCAAGAGGCTGAGGTAGGGGCAGAGCTCAGCCTCGAGCAGCAGCCTCAGTGGTAGAGCCTTAGATTGACTTCAACGAGAAGGTTCCAGCCCCAGCTCCAGCAGTTCTGGTAGGTCCAGCTCTGGTCTTAGAGGGGTTTATTGCTACTCCAGTTCATTAGGATGCTTTGGTCCGATTGGTATGTGTCATGGAGAGTGCTGCCCAGGTAGGGTTGCTTTCAGTAGCACCAGCCGTCTCTCAGGCTGGAGGAGGGCCCCAGACTCCTATTACTCGTACTCCGGAGCAGACAGCTCCCAAAGTTCATATTCCAGTGGTTTAGCCAGTTAAGGCAGTTCAGCCGGGAGTGGTTTTTCAGACCGGAAGTGGAGTGTCTATGTCCACAGATGCTTTGTGGAGGTTGGATAGGTTCACCAAGCTCTTCACTACTACCTTCAGCAGTGCACCCACCAAGGACCCTCCGGATTATTTGGACAGCTTCCATATGGTTCTTCGGAACATGGGTATTATTGAGTCTAATGGAGTTGATTTTGTTGTATTTCACCTATCTATATCCGTCAAGACTTGGTGGAGGGATTTCTGTTTAGCTAGACTAACAGGGCCTCCAGCCTTTACCTAGGAGCAATTGACGCATGTATTTCTGGAGACGTTTCTCCCTATTACTTAGCGAGAGGCCTATCGGAGGCAGTTCAAGCATCTCCATCAGGGATCTATGACCGTCACCCAATACGAGAACATGTTTATTGAGCTTGCACGCCATGCCATTGTTATACTCCCCACTGAGAGGGAGAGAGTGAGACGGTTTGTTGATTGACTCGTCCAGCCTATTTATCTCCAGATGGCTAGAGAGGGTCGGAGCGAGATATCCTTTTAGGAGGCGGCCAATGTGGCCCGGAGGATTGAGATGGTATTGTCACAAGGGGGTGGTCATAGGGCAGACAAGAGGCCCAGATAGTCAGGCCGATTCCATGGTGCTTCATCTGGAGGCGGAGATTTGCACGATAAGGGTCACCCTCGTAGGCCCTTCAAGTCAGCACTCTAGGTTTCTCATGGTACTCCAGGTTGTCGTGGTTCATAGCCGTATCATTTTGATCAGCTGCCTTACAGTACACCATCGGCACCTATCAATGCACCACCGCTACAGAGTTTCCAGAGTCGCCAGTCCTAGCAGCTGAGAGCTTGTTTTACTTGTGGCAACACGAGGCACATTGCTAGGTATTGTCCTCGGCTTCGAGCAGTTCTTCACAGCAGGGTTTCCGTGCCATAGTACAGGCACCAAATGCTCCAGAGCCTGCCCAGTCGGCCAGAAGTGGGAGTAGAGGCGCTAGAGGTGGAGGTAGAGGTTATAGAGGTGGAACTCAGGCCACCAGGAGTGGAGGCCAGCATACACCTAGCCGTCCTAGAGATTTTGTTTAGGGAGGTGGGGTACAACCCTAGTGTTATGCTCTTCCAGCTAGACCAGAGGATGAGTCTTCAAATGCATTCGTTACATGTACTATTCTAGTTCGTGATAGAGGTGCTTGAGCGCTATTTGATCTAGGGTCTACGTATTCGTATGTGTCATCTTATTTTGCACTGTACCTGGTCATGCCTAGTGATGCATTGAGTATTCCTCTTTATGTGTCTGCACTGGTGGGTAATTCTATCATGGTCGACCGAGTTCATCGTTCATGTGTTGTGGTGATTGGGGGTCTTGAGACCCGTGTTGATTTGTTGCTTTTAGACATGGCCAACTTTGACTTCATATTAGGGATGGATTGGTTGTCCCCGTATCATGCTGTCTTGGATTGCCATGCCAAGACCGTGACCTTAGCATTACCAGATTTGCCCCGTTTAGAGTGGAGAAGGACTCCTGGCCATTCCACTCGCAATGATATCTCATATGTGAAGGCTCGACATATGCTCTAGAAGGGGTGTTTGGCTTATTTGGCTTATGTCCGTGATTCCGGTGCTTAGGTACCCCCTATAGAGGCTATGATGAACTTCCGCGTTGTTATTCAGCTTGCATAAATATTAAGTCTTCCACTTGTTCAGTTAAATCAGTTGCATTTATCTTATTGTTGACAATTATTAAAAAAGATTATATGGTTGAGGAAAAGTGATTGAATTTGGCTTGCCTAGCTCCCATTAGTAGGCGTTGTCACGACTCCCGAGGGTGGGAAAATCCGAGTTGTGACAGGAGTTTTCTTGGGGACACGGGTTTTTACAAGAGATTTATAAAAGATTTTTCCAAAGTGGTACACCCTTTCTGAAAAGTTGTTATAGAAAGATGCTAAGTTTGTGTTTGATGAGAAATGCATGGAGTACTTGAACTTCTCAAGCAAACGTTGGCCACCACTCCTATCATTACCACACCTAATTGGAGCTTGCCCTTTGAGCTCATGCGTGATGCTAGCAATGTGGCGGTTGGAGCGGTGTTGGGTCAACGTGTTAACATGATATTTCATCATGTGTACTACACAAGCAAGACTATGAATGAGGCTCAAAGTAACTATACAGTCACCGAGAAAGAGTTGTTGGCAATAGTATTTGCTATGGAGAAGTTTCAACCGTATCTCATGGGGGAAATTTTTTTAGTGCACACCGATCATGACGCCCTTAGGTATTTGATAATAAAGAAAGACTCAAAGGCAAGGTTGATGATATGGGTGTTACCGCTTTAAGAGTTTGATCTAGAAATTTTGGACCGAAAAGGTAGTGAGAATCAAGTGGTGGACCACCTATCCCGCTTTGAGGAAGAGGGAAGGATTTGTGATGGTATTGAGATTAATGATTCATTTCCTAACGAGAAACTCCTTGCGGTGTCAATGAACGATATTCGATGGTTTGCCGATGTTGCTAACTACCTTATGACCAAAATAATTGCGTATGAGCTCTTTTCTAACCAAATGAAGAAGCTCAAGTAGGATAGCTTGGATTTTTTTTTGGGACGAGCCATATTCATTCAAGATTTGCACAGATGGTGTGATTCGTAGATGTGTCCCGCAGGGAGAACAAATAGGTATTTCAGAGGATTGTCATTCTCTCCGTATTGTGGACATCATGGTGGGGGTGAGGATGGCTTCTGAAGTGCTTAGTTGTGGATTTTATTGGCCAACCTTGTTCAAAGATGCAAGTGATTTGGTGAAGAGATGTGATGAATGCTAAAGAGCGGGTGGAATTTCAAAAAGTGATGAGATGCCTCTCAATACAATTCTAGAAGTGGATATCTTTGATGTTTGGGGCATCAATTTCATGGGTCCATTTGTTAGCTGTTGTGGGAACACCTACATTCTTGTAGTGATTGATGACGTGTCAAAATTTGTTGCGGCTGTGTCCTTGCCCAACAATGAATCTAGAGTGTGGTTGCGTTTCTAAAGAAGAGCATTTTCACAAGGTTTTGCCCTCCTCATGTGATTATTAGTGATAGGGGTCATATTTTTGTAACAAGGTTTCCGACACGTTTCTTTCCAAGTACAATATCAATCATAAGGTTTCGACCCCCTATCATCCCCAAGCAAGTGGCCAACTGGAAGTCTCCGATAGAGAAATCACGAGTATTCTTGTCAAAGACGGTCAACGCCAATGCGACCAATTGGTCGAAAAATTTGGATGATGCTCTATATGCTTACCAGACCGCTTACAAGACCCTAATTGGTATGTCACAGTACTGGTTGGTGTTTGGGAAAACATGTCATTTACCAGCAGAGTTGGAGCATAAGGCCATGTGGGCCCTAAGGAACTTAATCTTGAGTGGATGTTGTGGCCAATCTTCGGGCTGAACAACTTAATGAGAGTTTAGATTCCGTGTCTACTCCAGTTCGTCCTTATATAAGGAAAATATGCTCGGGGTAAGGAGTTCAAGATTGGAGATATGGTTCTCTTGTTTAATTCCCGGTTATGTTTGCTTTTGGGTAAGCTCAATTCAAAGTAGAGTGGGCCATTTGAAGTTGTGGTCGTGACCGCACTTGGTTCTCTTGATATAAGGAACAAAAATGGTAAAGTTTTAAGAGTTCATGGGCACAGGGTCAAGCATTATCTAGGAAAGTCTGTTGACAGCCACGTGGTGGCGCTTATTCACCTCAAGTGATACGGTAACATGTGTCGTGCCAAGACGTTAAATCAGGCACTTCTTGGGAGGCAACTCAAGTCTTTTCCTTCTTGTTTTTTTTTTTGATTTTTTTGTAGTTTAAGTTTGATTTTTGGTCTAATTGGTTGAGAGATGTTGCATGGATTGAGTTCATGCAGTGCAAAAGCTTTTAAAAAAATTGAACAGACTCTAATGTTGCCAGTGCGGCTGCATTACACTTGATGCGGTCCGCACTGGTGAAGTCCAAGTGAGGTACTCTATGAAGTTTGTCATCGCGGCCGCATTGCATTTGGTGCAGTCCGCGGTGGACCTCCGCGGCCGCGGTCTGTTTTGTTCGAATCGCAGAGGTTGCCTTCTCAAAGTTCTTTTGAACAAACCCAGCGTGGTCCGCGGTCCATTTTGTGCGGCAGCGGTGGTAGGTAAGAACGGGTCCCATGAGTTTTTCTATTAAATAGACCACAAGGGGTTCTTGATACCCCTTTCGCAAAATTGACTCTCAGAGACCAAAAATCTACTGTTCATCCTCTCTTTTCACGTAAATCCTTGCTTAGGTTGATTACAGGCATTCCATCTCCACATCTAGTAACATTTCACTCATTGTTTTTGTTTAATTTTATGCTTCATCTTATTTTCATGTCTAGTAGCCCATAGCTTCTTCTTCTTCCCTTTTTCTCTATTTGTTAGCTTAGGTTAATGTAACTATTAATTTTGGCTTTTGTGAGGGCCGCAGTGCACTATGTATGTAACAATTTTTGCAACTTCTGGGCTTTTGTTCTGTAATTCATTTTCAACAATTTATCCACTACCTCTGCTGATACTAACAAAACTAGATAATTTTGCTTGCAGACAATGGTTAAACAAAGAGGTAGAGGAGCAAAATAACCCGGACGAGGTGAATCCTCCTGGGGCAGAAAGCAAAATATGATAAAACTCACTCCCTAAGTTCGGGAGAGCATAAAAAGGACTAGAAAGTTGATAAAATATGCCGACTGGGCAGGTGCCAGAACATGGAGTGAGTATGAGCTGCCTTAAGAGGTTTCCTCAAATTCAAATCCTACATAGATTCCTGACTGGACCAAAAGGATGAGATTGACTGATGATACTCCGCCTCCTTCACCACCTGCCCAAGCTCCAAAGCGTATACATTCTATGTCATCTGAGGGCTTAGCAGCCACTAGCGGTGAGTACTATACCTCCCTCACAGCTTCACTATCCAGGAGAAGTGCAGACGAAGGTGAAGAAGAGGTACAAGGAGAGGAAGAGGTACCTGGGGGTGGTGTGCCTCAGGTTGGGGGTGTTGACCGGACTAGAAATCCCGCTTCTTGGGAAGATAGATTTGTTAACCAGGTGGAATTATACAGTTTAGGGAATGGTGGCCGTCACGAAAATTGATTCTTGAGAGGAGTTTCATTGACAGAGACCTGCAACCCCTACACTCCAATGTGCATAGATAGTTTCGAGCTCGAGTGGGTTGGGAGCACTTTATGGATGATTGTGTGAAGGCGAATGAGCACATGGTCAAGGAATTTTATAACAATGTGGCCCATATCTTAAAGGGCACCAAAGTGACCAAGGTACATAATAAAAATGTGGTGTTTGTGATGGCGATGTCTCTAAGTGGAAAGATCATCGACATTTTTGTGCAAATTTGAAAAGGGAGCTGGAAAATACGCTGAAACAACTATTTCCTTTCGAAAATCATCTAGTCGATAGAGTAATCAAGGATGAAATTCAAAGTCCATATCTTGAAACTCTTTAAAGGGAAAATCAAAGATCAAGTGGGAGGCTCCAGATTTCATTCCAAGTAAGCCTACTGTTTCCACATGCATTCACTTCCTAGATACACCACCAAACATTGCGAATGGCCACATTGGAACGAGTAAGGCAGGTGCTATCTTGATGACAAATGCAACATGGTCCGACAAGAAAACAAATGTTAGACAAATTCCAATGAGAGCGGCCAAACAAAAGCAGGCTACTACAATTTCGTCACCAAAGTCCAATCGTTCAAAAAATAAAAGATGATTCTTGAATACTTTTTGAACAAGTTAGAGGAGAATGAAATAGAAATACAACTTGAAGGTTATACAAGATTGGAAAATAAGGGACAACAATCAACTGGGTACAACATATTATTCTACCACTTTTTTAGTATCCTCATTTGTAATCTCATCACAGAGTATGTTATAAACTCTGTGATGATCATAAAATATTTAGTCGTGTCAAGTTCTTATTTTATGCATTCTGGATTATACGTAAGGTTGCCATGCCTCAATAGACTTAGCACGGTAAGGTTAGACTGGTTTGTATTTAACAATACCGGTGCTAATGCCCCCCTTATTTGTACTTTTCCTAAGTGTTTGTAATTTTCTTTCACTTATTAATAAAAATCTAGCACTAGGCGCTTGCCTAGTGTATTAAAAAAAATGTGGTGTTTACCGCGAAGGCACTAAATGAGTACCTAGGCTTCAATGAAGAAGATGAGTCCCTGTACAATAAAAAGTTGGCAATGGGCGAGGAGGTTCGTCCTTGTTTAGCTTCATACCAGGAAGTTGTGGGTAATGTTCCAGAGTGGTTGCAAGTAGGGGCCAAAATACTTCGGGGGACTTTTAACTTTGAAGCTAGGGGGTGGTTGGCTTTAATGTACAACCGTCTTGACCCCACTACCCATAACCAAACTCTTCTACTTGCCCTCGTTGTTATTGTTGCATCTATTATGGCGGGATACCCTATCAACATGGCAAATGTGATGTCCCATGTTATTTTTGCAGTGGGGGTTGAGCATGACCGGAACTACCCATTCCCAACATCCTCACTATGTATTTTCGAGACCGAAAGGTGGAGAAGAGACCCTTCGATGTCAAGGTCAAACCAGTGGCTCCATTTTCATGGTACCATTTGAAGGGGCCAGACAACCCCAAGGACAAGAATTACAAGCTGCTTGACTCTTTCCCAACTAGCCAGTCTGAAGAGCTGGTTGCGATAGAGCCTTCCACTAAGCCTGCCTCCATAGTAGCTGACTTGCCTCCCGGACCCTCCACTACTAGTGGTCCCTCTACTTCAGTTGGCCCGGGGATTCTATATTCCCAGACCCATCCTATCACTGCCTACCAGCTGAGCCAGACACTTCATAACTAGAACAACTAGATGGCGAATGCTTCATCCAAGCTTTCTATATTAACCTCCAACATTGGAGCTCAGTCATCACCACAGCCAGTATAGGTGCCCCAGTCTATTGAGGATTCACTTAAGGAGATTCTTGCCAACCAGAAGAAGATCCTTGATTCTTAGGCTGCCTTGGCTAAGGCAGGATTCACATGGCAAGGCTCTAAAGGAGCTTGCCAGGGAGCACAAGAAGTTGCGCAAAACACGCGCTTCCAAGGAGTTTGTGAAGGAGCTTAGAGCGGACGTGGACAAGTTGAAGGCAGACTATCTACCTCTAGATTTGCTATTTGATTATCCAGCTCCAGCAACAGTTCTAGCAGCAGTGCCACAGCAAGAGCAGACACAGAGGCTTTCAAAGAAGAAGAGGAAGCTCCCCAGTGCAGATGAGGCGATCATCCAGTTGGCGGACCCACCAAAGGCTTCCTAATATTTATCCCATTCAGGTGCAGGCCCCAGTCCCAGCAGCTGAACAGAAGGAGACCGGGAAATAATCTAAGGTTCTCGAGCATACAGAGAACCCTAGGACTACTGATGATTCCATACAGACGAACACGGCCTAGGGAGTCCTTATATCCTTTCTCTTCTTGCTTTTTTGGTATTAATTTATTAAGTTGGCATTGGGGAAAATGCCAGCTTTTATTTGAGGGGTACACACTACATTTTATTTTTTGGATGATTGTATATGTAGAGCTTTCATTAGATTTTCTATTGGTCTGTATATAACTTTACAATTAGTTACTTTTATCGTACTTTTATCTTCTTTGGTATGTATATAAAGTTACACTATTGTATATATTCATCCTCATTGTATATTCAAATCCCCTATTGTACATATTCATTCTATTTTCTTTTTTCGTGAATATTTTTTGTTTTTAGCTTCTTATATAGGCTCGTAGCTTTTTGTTTCATTTTTGGCGCTTTCAAAAGCCTTTGGTTTTCTTAATACCATGGTCCTTTCCAAAGGTGGAGTATTGTGTGAACCGGGTGGCTCTTCCCGATAACGGATGTCTGACAACCTTCTTAAGGGTTTGAGTCCGTTTTTGTTTTCTTTGTTTTTGGTAGTTTGTAGTTAAGGGTACCTCAAGCAAACATTCACTTAGGCCTAGCACATCTGCCATTGATCCTATGGTCAAAGACAAAATGTTGTGTTTAGGATGGCGAAAGTCGTGACCGTGAGACTCTTGTGTTGACCTACAATCATCATGTTGTCTTTTTGGACCATTGTATGCTCAAATCGTGTCTAAGGTTGTTGTGGGCCCCTGACTCCATGTCTTTGGCAATCCTTTAGCGTGTGTGGTGAGAAATCAAATTGTGAGTACAAGTCCCTAGCCAATGGTATAGAACTTGCCCTGAATGTCTGTTGAGGAGAAATCTTAAGTGAAGTTTGGCTTGAGAGGTGATTATAGGCTCTCATTTATCCAAATGATAATTGAACAATTCCACAGCCTACCAGTGATATAATCTCTAGTTAACCCTTTTGAGCCTTAAACCTTTTTCTTTCAAGAACCAACCCTATAAGCCTATACGTGTTCTAAAATATACCCCCTCTTGGCACCTGATCTTTCCTTGAGCAATGGCAAAAATCTAAGTTTGGGGGGAGAGACGAGAAAGGGAACAAAGTGGTAAAAGGTATAAAAGTGAAGAAAAGGAAGGCAATGAAAAAGAAAGAAAAGAAAAGGACAAAAAGAAAGCTCAAAGTGAAAAAAAATTAAAAAAAGGGGATTCAAGAAAAGCAAAAGAGAAAAAGGTGTGGAAATAGTTGAAAAGGAGAAACAGTTTGAATTTCATAAGAAAGAGTGACAATATGTTTCTGTAACTTCTTAGAAATAAGTGAAATGACTCAAGAGTCAAGTGAATTGTGCCTAGTGAATCAACAGAAGTGCTTAAGGGAAGTGAACCAACTTGAACCAAAAACATGTCTTACCCTAACCCAAAAGCCTTCACAATGACTCCACAAAATCCATATATGATCTTGAGTTGAATGAAGCTTACATTAGTGGATACTTACATAAGGGGCAAGAATATGATACTTAGATCCGAACTTGTGACCTTTTCTTGAGAGAGATGAGTGAAATCCCATTAACCTCGGTTTATGTGCCAATACTCTAAAAAGGTGAGGTTTACTTGGGAAAAGTTGAGGATGTGTGATTTTGGGTTCCACAATGACCAAAGTAATTGAGAGAGTTCTTTGATGTTATGAGTCATCTCTTGATGCTCTTGTGTCACCCTTGATCCATAGTTTCTCAAAGTTTAAATGTTGTTAATGATTCATTCGTATTGATAGCAATTGTTAGTCCCAATTGATACTTGTCAAGGTTACTTTAGGATAGCTGAAAATACTCAGATTTTCCCTTAAGGGATGGGTCTTATTTTGTTTGCTTGAGGACAAGCAAAAGCTTAAGTTGGGGGAGTTGATAACTAGGGATTTGGTCATATTTTATGCTCCTTTCTTACGCTTTGGTTATAAATTATTACAAAATAATCCCAAAAGACTCATAAGTGTGCTTGATTGCAGGTTTGATCGACAAAGTGATGAAATGTGAAAGATCGGCTCAAAGGGAGTGAAACCTGCTCAAGTATTAAGGACAAGGCAAACTGAGGCTAAAAAGGCCTAGTGCAGCAGCATTTGACTTTGTGCAGTCCGCACTAGGTAGATTCAGAAAGATGGAAAAACAGGCTTTGGGCAACGCAGACGCAATACACATTACACAGTCCGTGGTGAAGGCTCTATGGCCACACTACCATTTTGTGCGGTCCGCGGAAGTGAGATTCAAAGAGTTAGAATTTTCCATGGATCAAGCTACACCGGTCTGCGGTCATACTTGGGCGGGCCGCATTAGAGACCTTCGCGGCTGCGGTCCATTCTACGTGGTATGCGGGGCCCAAGTTCAGAGAGCCTAGATTTTGAATTCCAAGAGCCTAGTGCGGTAGCCGTCCATTATGTGCGGCCCGCACTGACCACGCAAGGTATTTTGTCTAGTTTTTTCAGCTTAGTATAAATAGAACATTTTTCAATTTTTAGGTTATCCATTAACTCCTAAACATAGTTGTGCTCGTGGAACTTCATTTGTAGCCATTTTTTGCGTCTTATCTTGGTTTTAAAGATAGATTCTTGTATTTTATTTTAGTAATTAATTAATATGTTTTGTTCTTCATCTACTTCTCTATTTCCTTTTTCAAGCATGAGTAGCTAAGCCCATTAGCTAGGGGTGTGGCTCAACCCTAGTGTGGATAATTGATAGGTGTTGTAATTTAAGGCTAGATTGACTATGGGTATTTGTTATTTGTGTCAATTTTACGGTTTAATTTATGAATTGGTGGTTACAAACATTGGTTTGTGCTTAGATCACTTGGTTCTTCTTAAGAAAGAGAGCCTAAGTCTCCAAAAATGACCCAACAAGTAATTGGGTGGACTCAAGAGAATTTATAGTCCCAATTAAAAGGTTAAACTTCGAGAGAGTAACTACCCGACTTGAACCTTAGTTGCTTGAGCAAATTTGCCTATCCATTTGGTCTTGAGAAAGTAAACTGGGTAAAATCACTCTCTATACCGAGAGGTGTGAGAGTGGGTAAAATCATGAAATGGTTATAGCATATTTTCGCAATCATGTCAATCATGTCTTAGAAGCAACTACCTGTTAATTATCCACCTATGTGAAAGTCACCACCCTAGTGCCTTTTTACCTTTGGATATAACTTTGGCAATTATTTCATAGCATAATCTAGTTTCAATTAGTAGTTTGATATAGTATTTTATAATTAAAAATCCAAAAAAATGAAAAGAAGACCAATTTAGAACAAACTCACAATTCTAAGCTGATAGAACTTAACTCCAATTCTAGTTTTCTGTGGATTCGATCCCGACCCAAAGTCGGGTAAAAGCTATTGCGACCCTCTCTTGCTACTCTTTAGTAGTGCGGAGTTGGCAGTGATCACCTTTTTCCCTTACACGCTCCTTGGTAGGATACATGCCAATGTCTTTGAATATGACCCTTCATCTATACCCATAGCAGATATGTAACTTCATATAGCAAATCTCCGAGTGTATCTTCCCGCACCTTGGGCACGGAAACCTCTGCTACTAGTGGAACCTCTTTTCTAATCGACCCCACTAATGGGATCCCATGTTGCCTTGAGCGGGCTTGAAATGACACCACTATTCCTAGCTAGGCCATGATGGCGGTGCACTAGCTGAAGATTGTGCAATCAACTGGTAAGGCCGTAATGATCCTCCCCTAAAAGCTGACCTTCCCCCGCTTAATGACTCTCCCATGTTTCCTGTGGATCTGGCCTTGCTGTTACATTCTCTCTCCATAATGTTCTTCAATTTATGGTAGATCGGGCCTAATATTCACGTCAGAATTCAATGCATCTGTAGAAGCCTCATTAATTATCAAAGAATTGAGGCACTGAATAAACTGGCGCACCCTAGCCTCCATCGTAGGCAACATATGAATAGCATACTTGGAGAAATGGGAAAACTCCATGTCGTACTCCCATATGCTTCTATTACCTTGCCAAATATTTTCAAACTATGCTACAGGGCGGCCCTTGTCTCATCAGGCAGAAAGTGATCTATGAAGGCATCAGCGAACTCACTCCACCTCGTCGGAGGGCTCCCCTCCTTGTTGGATGCTCCCATAACTCAAACCACGCATAGGCCACCCTTTCAGGTGGTAGACATCCAACTCTACTCCCTCTGTCTCAGTCGCAGGAATAACCCTGAGGGCCTTTTGAATATCATCAATAAAATCCTTAGGGTCCTCTGCTGGATTGGCACCCGTAAACACCGCAGGGTCTAGCTTGAGAAATCTATTCACCCTTGAGCTAGTAGAATCCCCTTGCTAGCTAGACGAACTGGGCGCCACACTTTGGGCTTGAAAGGCCACTAACTGGGTCAATATCTGAATAGCTCTCCTAAGATCCCCATCCGAAATACCAGAACCGGAAGCTGGGGCTGAAGGCAGGACAAGAGTATCAACGGAAGGGATAGTGGTGCCCTCCACGGGTGTGGGAACTAGTCTAGTTCGCCCTGGAATAGAAGGATTAGGCAGAGTAATAGTGGGACGACTACCCTCACCCATAGCATCAAGCAGCGAATCATATGCCATTCCTGGGGTGGCATCGGCTTCTTGGCCAATTCTCGCTTTCTTCTTAGGTGCCATTCACTGAACTATAGAACAATGCAATGATTAGGAACGGACCAAGTTCATCGCATGATCTAGAATATAAAAGAGGTGTGTTATTCCTAAATGCCCAAGTAGCCTCCAACTTATAGAATGGGTCGACTACATACCGATAAGAAGGACTCTACTAGACACGGCTCCGAGACATCCTAGGACACTTTAAAACCTTACGCTCTGATACCAAGTTTTTCACGCCCCAAACTCGATAGGCGCGACCGATGCTCAATCGAGTCAACCCAACTGAGCAAGCCTTACCATACACATAGTACCCAACTCAATAGGAATTAGGAAAACCATGTTGTGGATCTATTCAAAACCCGCACATAACCCGCATATATGTCTATGGAGCCTCTAGGGATACAAAAGATAAGTATAACAATGTCGGCGACAAGGCCCCGGCTATACCTCAAGAGTGAGAGTCAAAATAAAAGATGTGGGATATATCCCCTTGAAGGAGAAAGGGGCTCACCAAGACCTTGAGAAGAAGGGTGCTATGGTACGTACAATCGGCAATATCCGCTATGGAGCCACCTACATTTATTTCAAAATGTAGCGCCCCCGGCAAAAGGGACGTTAATACCATGGAATAGTACTAGAATGTATAACTAAACACCATTTTACAAGAAAGAACTATCAAGCAAGAACAAGGAAATCACAAGAGTAAATCAAGGTTTTAACCAAACACCACATCATAAAATAAACGAACCATGTAATTTTCACATAATTTCCACAACTTAGTTTGGGGCATTCCTTTCGTATGTTCATCACTGTCCTCAATACCACCGCTATCTTGAGCGGAGTCCGATCACGATCCGAACGGCTAGGCCATCTCATTTGAGGCATGTATCTCAATCACCATTTCATTTCTCCTTCCGGAATTCAATGTTAGCACATTACCACTATGTGTGCGGCATGGTGTCGTATCACGGCCCGATCGGCTAGGCTACCTTACTTAGGTGTTGTTCCTTTCTCATCAATTATCTCAGTTGAATCTTTATCTCACATTTATCATATCCATTTATTGGCACTTAGGGCCTCAATTGTCATACATTTCCAATTTCAATGTTCATCTTGCAATTTGTGATCTTGGCGACATATATAAGCATTTCAAGTTGCAACATAAGTAAGATTTCAAATAGTTAGCATGTCAATCTCAGTTTTAATCTTGGCTCATTGCCCAGGCATGTCAACACATGATTTGAATTCTTCACATATCTTTAAATATCAAGGATAGTTCATTACACACGTTGAGGCACACCCTTCATGTAGATAAGTGTGTGTATATATATATATATATATATATATATATATATATATATATATATATAATTGCAAACCAATTTATGTGGAATAACAATTGGTACATCAACAAATTCTAGACTTACCACATTTGCATAAACGCCAACGGAGCTCAATTTCTAATAAAAGGGGGTTTTAGCCATACATACCTCAATATATCTTTCCTTTCTATATAAAAAATTCCGAAACTCTTAGCACTTCGATCTATTGTGCAAGAATTACAAATTGTATCGAGAATTAGAGATAAGATTGAGATTCTAGCTTGTTTCGACCATATTATCAAACACTAAAGATGCATTATGATTTTAGGCCCCTTCTGAGAGAAATTTCTATCATTATATACCCCATTTAATTTCTTTTTAGTTTACTCCCTCCCAGTACCCTAAGGTTTGACATGCATGCAAGGAATCCACTCTTATACCCATGAATTACCACACTAATGACCCCTTATAGATGAGTTGTAGAAATAAGAGCTGAGGGGATGAAGTCTTACCTCTTGGGGTGAAGATTTAGGTGTCTTCACTTGGTTATCTTCAATGTTTTAGCAAGATTTTATAGAGAAATGTTATGGGAAGCACTCTCCCTCTCTAATACCCTCTCTCTCTCTCTCTCTCTATCTATCTCTCTCTCTCCCTCTCCCTCTCTCTCTCTCTCTCTCTCTCTCTCTCTCTCTCTCTCTCTCTTTCTAAAGGCATCGGGAAATAGGCTCAAAATGAGCCTTAACACCAAATATATCTACAGAGAATCGGGTTTAAAATTTAGAAAATTAGAGCCCGAGTCGGATCTGCGATAGCATTCGTGATCACAAAGTCGACATGCGATCCGCATACTGGACTGCAAAATGCTTCCCCAAAACTGGACACACTGGTTGAGTTTACCACAGAAATGCGGTACGCATTCACGTTCTGCGGTCGCAAAGTGCACCGCAGAACTAACCTTCACAAAATACCAAGGAAGTTGTGCGACGGCTATACGGTCCATATTTTGATTTTGCGATCGCATAATTGGCAGCATAGTTGATTTTAATTTGGCCAATACAGTGACTCATTTTTCGACAGACATGCGATCCGCATACCTGGTATGCGACCGCATTCTTGATCGCATAATACACATTTCTGAAATACATTAATTCTTAATTTTTAATTGCGTAGATCATTACAAAAGGGTCCGAACCACGGAGAATTGTACATAATCCTAACCTATATTCATAGTTTAGCAGTACGAGCTTTTAAGTTTTGAGTGGAAATTTTCACGGGGCCTCACAGAACCTGTGTTTAAACAGAGACCATGAGCTAGTTATGAAAAACAGTTAAAATGCAATAAGCTGACAAACAAGAGAGTGTAAATTAAAGAGAGAATATTGTATTGCTTTTATATGCCTGAATGTAAGATGGTTACAAAATGATTAAGACCCACTTTATATAGTAGAGGAATCCAATTTATGGTACAATTCTAAACAGAAGTAAATCCCATGATTAACTAGGTAACCACCCTTGATTTGATATGTTCCGACATTTATGCCATGATCTTCGATCAGTGACAGATATCTCGCCTTTATGTTATTGTGCTTTGCTCGAAGTATGTCATATTTGGTCTTGATTGCTGCTGGCCTCGATCTTGACAGGCACCCCGATCCTTGGACTCGATACCTCATCTCCGTGCTCTGGTCTGATCCATTACAAGGCTGGCCCTCCATACGATTCCCTGGTCTTGATCAAATAGCATAATCGGGTAGACTCGGTTTTAACCGTTATGTAGATAGACCCCTTTTTTCTTGGAATGTAATGAGAAGAAATGAATTGAGACTTCAATTTTGAACCTTGATCTATCATGACATCATCCTCGTTACATAAAGGACGGAAGCGACCGAAATATCCCGTCGGTACAATTCCCAAAATCATTAATGAGTGTCAGTTGATAGTCGACCACCAATGCCTTTGAACCGTCATCGTGAATCCTTAAATAGGTCTTCTTCTCACTTCCTCAGACTTTAATTTGAATTTTTCTTGTACTAATCTTCAAAATCCCTATCTTTTAAGCCTTTCCATTCTGCATAGTCTCATAGGCTTCATTACCGAACCTTCCTCAAAACACAAAACCTCATTCTCTTTTTCTTTCATCCAACTTACAGAGATGGCCAAAACATCTAAAACCATTTCTCAAAACGAAAAAGCTTCTTCATCGTGGCCAGTCGATGATGAAATGCTGGTAGATCTGCGCCCTGAGGAGAGCGTTCGTAAGGGGGGTGTGATCTTATTTTTGACTTTAAAGTCGAGAAAGCTTTCTCTGTCCCTAGCCGCTGTGAGCCAATGTCCAGATACATGTGCTTGATAACTAAGAGTGACAACTGCAATTGGGATAATAAAGCGGTGGTGATCCCGACCCCTAAGAAAGATATCACTACCCACATGAATTGGTTTCTAAGTGTTTACAATTATCCTTTCACGTTGGGCCATGTCGACCCTGTCATCCTTGACTTATGCCACCGATACGAAATAACCTTAGGTTAGATACACCCTTCCTTTTGGCAGATTGTTCTTTTGCTCCGATTTTTTGCGAGCAAAAAGGAAGGATTCCTTTCACCCTCGACCACCTCATCATGTTGTATAGGCCCCATTTTTTTGAGGTGCACTGATAAAGCTTCAGCGTCGGGCGACCAAGGTGTTGTTGATACCAAATTTTTCTCATATTTTAATATGCATAAATACTTTGAAAATAACACACACATACACACACACACACACAAACATATATATAGCATGCACAAGGTCTTTATAATTTGTTTATAATTTTTAAAGGTTTTAAATTGATTGATTTCTTCCTTTACTTATAAAATTTCTATTAATTATCCTTCAAATTATTGTCATGATAATTTAACAATCTAAATCCTGTATTTATGCCAAATATTGCTTAAATATTTTTTGTGCATTTTTACCGTTGCATGTACATTTTCGAGGCCAATTTGCATATAATTGCAACATTAGCCTTATTAATGTACAATTACATTTTATATGCATTAAATGATCATCTACAATTTTAAAATGTTAACTATCTACTTTAAATCATTTTAGTATAATTTTTTTTTTTAGAAATCATTTATCATTTATTATAAAATATATAGGATTAAATTGGCTATTTAAAACTTAGCCAATCATATTTCAATTATACCCTCAATTAAACCCAATACCCAACCCAACTTCAGGCCAAATTATGTGGCCCAGATCCTAAGTGCAATTACTCGCCTCAAAATCCATTCGATCCTGGACGTTGATCTAAAAGATCAATGACCCTCGTTCATTCCTTCCCTTTTTAACTCTAAATGACCCCTAACCCTAACCATTTCTCCACATATGCCGCCCTAAGATCCTCTCTGATCTCAAAACACTCTCAACCTAGCCATAGTCTTCCACCGCCGACTTCCAATCTCTGGCTATCTACGCTGACCTCTCATTGTCTCTTAAGCCTCTAATGGTCTTTCTCATTCCATGCCTGCCTTCTCTAATATCTTCAAGGGCCTAGGTCCATGCTGACTTGCATCTAGGGTTCATCACCTCTCTGTTCTTGGCTACTCCAGTGTGATTTCTAGCAAAATCATGTTGTATTTGCTACAATCCTTGGGTTTCTAACCAGGTTTCTTCATCTCTATGTGCATTTCTCTCGAAACCCTAATTTCTTTTCTATACCTCCTAGATCTATACAGATCTAGATCTAGGAAAATTTGAGTTTGTTTCTTTAATGTTTTAAACTGTTCTTGAGACTCTTTACTAGAACCGTTGACTTCAAGTGTTTTTCACCTTCTTCTAAAGCAAGGGTTTTCGAAACTTCTTTTTTAAACCTTGTTTAACTGATTTTTTGTGTTGAAAACTTCTATTTCTTGCATTGTTTTAACTGATTCTATGAGTTTATTACATCTTTAACTTGTCTATGTTGAAAGCCCTAATTTTCTAGGTTTCTTCGTTTGGTTCTGCGTATCAGCATGACTGACCAGTTCTTGTTTGAATTTCTATGGCAATCTTGCGTCGAATATATTTCTACTGAGTTTCTTAGCGTAACTTACGTCAACTCTATAAGCTTGTATTCATCTTGACTGTTCAAGACTTGCCTCTTTCTATCAGTTTTGTTTAACCTTCATGTTTGCTAGAGTTATGTGTCGACCTCTGGTTATTCTTATCTTACTCTATTTATATGCTAAAACATTGACCCATGACTCTCTCTTTGATTGATTCTGAATTCCCTGTTTTTTGTCTTGATTTGAAAACTTTCCTTTAGACCTTCAATTCTTCATGTTAAAACTTGGCTTATTTTCTTATTCATGGCAACCTATGTTATCCTCCTTAAATCAATATTATTTCGAGTCCTTGATTCATTGATTTGCTATATGCTGATTCTCGATTATTTCCATATTTTGCAACCTTATTTGGTTTTCTTACCTTATTTAGGTTAATGTGTTATTTGCTAATTCTTCACTAACTATTTCCTTGATTGAACCCTTGTGTATTTACCCCTAACTGTCGATTTTGTTCCTAATGCCTTACTTGATTTCTTTCCTTATACTTATTTGCCTAATACCGTTGGTTAATTACCCTTTAATTAAGGGAGTACTTGCATTGATTTGATTCTAATTAGTACATGGTTCCATAATTATTGCTGAACTTTGATTATTGCCTTATTTTCTGCCTATTTTCAAACTATAAATGCCCTGCTCTTTCACTAACACAACACGAATATACATTAGCTCATATCTCTCTCACACTTACAAGCCCGTCTGCTTTCTTTGTTACTTGCTATTGTTACTAAGTTAGCCGATTGCAAGCCAATGATAATAATTGCACTCTCCTATTTTTTAACTTTCGTTTACACCCTTTACTGGTATGTCTTGGTTTCAGTTCAAGACCCAAAACCAATATATTTCTCTTACTACTTCAGTTTATCATGTTTCTAAAATTTTTCTATCTATGGTTCTATTGTTCAACATGCAATTGACATTTTCACATTACTACTTCATCTAGCATGCTAGTCTAACCTTCTTAAGGCCTTTCAGAACATGTTCTACCCCCCAATAATCTGTCTCAACATACCTCTACCCTACTTCGAATTCTTGTCTACTTGTTATCGAATTTTGATATGCAACCTCATCTATCACTTTAATGGCTGATTCTATGATTGTTTCTGAAACTCCTACTAGGTGCCTATGTGTCCTCAATTCCCATTCCCCTATGTGAGGACTGCTATTTGAGTATTGTCGAACTTGTTGACTGACCTGCTGTTTGTTTAGTTACACCACTATTTTCAAAAGAAGTTTACCAAACAACTCTCTTGTTTTTCAAAATTGTTTCAAGTAAGTCTCTTTTTACATTGTTTTCTTACTGAAACCCTTTCAAACTATGTCAAGCTCTCTCACTCTACTCCTAAGTCCATAAGTTCTGCCCCTCCAGTGTGTGTACTACCTTTGGATCCTTTTGAGATCTCTCTGAACTCTAGCATACTGAGGCTAGCTGTAGCACCCGTACATTCAGAATAGGCATGAATACATTAAAGGAGTATTAAGGTTATATTTTGGACATATGAAGTCCTATCGAGATGATTATGGGTGAAAATAGTTGTTTCAAAATCAAGATAGAAAGTGAGGTGCATAAGATTAGACAAAATACACTAAGTTTGTAGAAGTCCTGTTTTCCAGCAAGGTTTAGTAAATTTGTGTAAGGAATTGAGAAAGACTCAAAGAATAAAAGTTGTAGGTCTTTGAAATGTCTTTTCAATGACATATTATGTAGCCCAAACGAATCTCTGAGCAAATCGTTATGCGCATTTTGCAGCAGAATATGCGATATCCGCCCATAGCGCGACCTCATTTCATCCCCCATTGCCCCAAAACATAAAAATTTGCTCTAGAAAGGGGAACTCTCAAAAACCTATCTCCTTAAGGTCCTTCCACCACCCAAGGTAAGCTCTAAGGATGATTCTAAGTTAATTTCAATTTCTCAACATCTTATTAACATGGGTGAACCATCCATATCACTAGATATATGATTGGGCATCATTATTGAGAGAAGGAACTCTAGAACTCGAATTCAAGAAGATTGAACGTTAGAAGGTAATATCTTCACCCTCTAATTGATTATAGCATTGGATTAATAATTGTAGACTACAAGTTCATGAGATATGAGTTGATGGGTTTGATAGAAAGCATGAATAATTATAGGTTTGGATTGCTGATTATTGATTATGATTAATGTTGTTACCTTATGAGTGACAAAGAATAATATTGATTATAACCATTTGAGACTTTAGAATTTATCTAGGAGCAAGAGCCTGGTTATTGGATGTAGAGACACCATTAATATGGACTATGAAGTTTTATGTCACCAAGTGTTTAAGAAAATGCTTTAGTGACTAAAACATGAGAATTATTGCTAATATGGAATCCCTTTGACTTGCAATGATATAGATTAAATTTGAAAGGGTTGCGAATGTTGTATTACGCTCAAGAGAAGGAAGTTAAGGTATGTGAGGCTAACTCTCTATGTTTGGTAATGTTCATAATTCTCCCTACACTACATTTCTTTTACGACGTATCAATTGACTCAGAAATATAGTTAAGTTTAGTTCTTTGAATAGTTGTAGAACTTCTATTCTCTAGTTTCATTACTCGTTCCTAACTTTCGTTCTGAACGTTGAGAGCTCAATTCGTATTCAGTATAACTTGGGTTTGATATCCATAAGTCTTAGTATAGCTTACTCAGCATGTCATAAACAGTTGAAGTTTTATTGTTCATAATCAGTTCAAGAATACACGTATCATTCTAGTCTTATCCTGTATTCCAGTACTATGTAACTCATTATGATTTAGTATTCCAGTATCATGTAACTCAATGTAATTAAATATTTTACTATTATGTATTGCATTGTGATTCTCAATTCTTAATTTTATATCCCTGAATGTCGAACACTTGTATTTGGGCAGGAGGCTGTAGTTTATGCTTTATACATCTTTGGGTCTGAAGTCACAGTTATGTATACGTATATTTGGGCCCGAGTCCGCAGTTGTGCGCATATATATATTGGGCCTAAGGTTGTAGTTTAGTATTCAGATAAATATGTTGTTTATCATTTAGAAGAGGGAGTATTCATATCCTTACTTCCTTTGTTTAGTTTAGTTATCAGTTATGTCTTTAGTTATCAGTTATCACTTCAATTTCAGTTTCAATAGTTATCATTTTAGTTTCAATTTCAACATATATAATTCTTTCTTTTAGTTTCTTTACATACCAGGACAATTCAAATGTACTGACGTCCATTTTGCCCGGGGCCTGCATCTCACATTGCTGGTAATGATTCACCGATCGACGATTCAGAGCGTTAGGATTCTCGTACTAGCTATTTTGTGATCCCCAGTTCTTTCGGGGCATTATCATTACTTTAAAACCTTTTAGAATTTACAACTAGTTAGTGTTTTCAATACTTCAATAAAGGCTTCATAGACTAAAGTAACAGTTAGACAGAATCTCAAGCTTTTCATGTTAAGCAATGTTGGCTACGTATATATTTTAGAATAGTTTTAGTATTTCTGTACTTTGATTTATGTCATCCAGACTTTTAATATATTTGCATATGTTAGTTTATCTTTCGCATTCAGCATGTTATGATATCACCTTTTGATTCAGCCAGCCAGTTGGTTCGCTCAGTCACATGTAGTTAGGCATCGAGTGTCGTGTTACGTCTTGGATCGGGTTCAAGGCGTGACAAAGCTTGGTATTAGAGCATAGTCCCTGCTATATTGGGAAGCGTTATGATATTTAGGAAGAAGGGGAAGCATTGTTCCTGCTATATTGGGCTATATAGATTCTTATGAATGGTCGGTAAACTAGCTTATGAGTTGGAGTTGCCACCATAATTAGTGGTGGTACAGCCGGTATTTCACGTGTCAAGTTATAACATTCAATTTTCCAGCTCTTAAGTACTCATTTCAGTCAGTACTCAGATACTCATGTCAGTTCAGTACTCAGATACTCAAGTTAGTTCAACACTCAGCTACTCATCAGTCCAATACTTATATATTCATGCCAGCTTTGTATACTGATATTGATCTTAGTTCAATTCTGAAATATTCATGCCAGTTCAATATTTGAATATCCATGTTAGTTCTATATTCATGTATCCATGGCAAACCAATATTTAGTCAATGCAGCAATCATTAAGTTCAGAATATCAAAGTTCAGTAATCATATATTCATTTAGTATAGTATGCAAGTGTTAATGAAATTTCATGTTCGCACCAGACTCGTTTAAGGTCCAGAGTTAGTAGAAGTTACAGTCAAGACAATCATTCGAGGACGTTTGATCCCAATAGGGAGATAATGTAACACCCTGCATATTCAAATTAGGTATAAATAAGTTAAAGGAGTATTAAAGTTATATTTTGGACATATAAAGTCCTATCGGGATGATTATGGGTGAAAATAGTTGTTTCAAAATCAAGATGGAAAGTGAGGTGCACAGGATTCAACAAAATCGACTAGGTTTTTAGGACCGGCTTCCATTAGGGTATGGTAATAATGTGTAAGGAATTGGGGAAAATCAAAGCATGAAATTTGCAGGCCTTTGAAATAGCTTTCCAATGATATATTATAGAGCCGAAACGGATCTCTGTGCAAAATGTTATGCGTGTTTACAGAATAGTATGCGATATACGCACCCGATAGTGTGCCCATAGCATGACTGCACTAAATTTGAGGCAGTGTTACTACCATTTTGTGCAGTTAGTAGTGTGGCCAGCTCTCCAGGAGGGCGGGCGCATTTGTGGGAGGGGGTCGTTTTAAAGCCATATTTCGTCCCCCACAGCCCCAAAATATAAAACTTGCTCTAGAAAGAGGAACTCTTTAAAAGCAAATTCCTTAAGGGTCCTTCCACCATCCAAGGTAAGTTTTAATGGTGATTCTAAGTTAATTTCAATTTTCCAACATCATATTAGCGTGGGTAAACCCTCCATATCATTAGATATTTGATTGGGGCATCATTGTTGAGAGAAGGAACCCTAGAACTCGAATTCAAGAAGATTGAACGTCAAGAAGGTAATATCTTCACCCTCTAATTGACTATAGCATTGGATTAATGATTGTAGACTACAAGTTCATGAGATATGAGTTGATGGGTTTGATAGAAAGCATGAACAATTATAGGTTTGGATTGTTGATTGTTGGTCATTGATTAAGGGTGTTGTTTACCTTATGAGTGATTAAGAAGAATGTTGATTATAACTATTTGAGACTTTAGAATTTATCTAGGAGCAAGAGAATGGGTTACTGGGTGTAGAGACACCATTAATAAGGACTATGAAGCTTTATGTCACCAAGTATTTGAGAAAATGCTTAAGTGACTAAAACATGAGAATTATTGCTAATATGGAATCCCTTTCACTTTAATGATATGGATTAAAGTTGAAAGGGTTGGTGAACGTTGTATTACACTCAAAAGCTGTAAGTTAAGGTATGTGAGGCTAACTCTCTATGTTTTAGAATGTTAATAATTCTCCCTACACTACATTTCTTTTACGACGTGTCAATTACCTTAGAAATATAGTTAAGCCTAGGTTATTGAATAATTGTAGAACTTATAAATAGTTCAAGTTTCAGTGTCCATAATCAGTTCAAGAATACAGGTATAGTTCTAGTCCAATTCGATATTCCAGTATTATGTAACTCAGTATGATTCAGTATTCAATATCATGTAACTCAACGTGATTCGATATTTCACTATTATGTATTGTAGTATGATTCTCAATTCCTCATTTTAATTCCTTGAATGTCGAACACCTGTATTTAGGCCTGAGGCCACAGTTTATGCTTTATGCATCTTTGGGGCTGAGGCTACAGTTATGCATACGTATACTTGGGATCGAGGCCACAGTTGTGCGCGTGTGCACAAACAATATATATATATATATATATATATATATATATATATATATATATATATATATATATATATATATATATATATATATATATATATATATATATATATATATATATGTATATATATATAGGGCCTGAGGCCGCAGTTTAATATTCAGATAAATAGGTTGTTCATCATTCAGAAGAGGGAGTATTCATATCCTTACTTCCTTTATTGAGTTCAGTTATTAGTTTTTTTTTCAGTTATCAGTTTAGTTATTTGTTATAACTTCAATTTCAGTTTCAGTAGTTATAATTTCAATTACGGTTAAGGGTCAAAACCGCCCTCAACCTATCGACTCCGGAACAAAATTGCCCTCCGTTTACCTTTGGCGAAGAAAATGCCCCCACCGTTAACTTTGTGGCCTATTTCTATCCCTAAAATCTAACAGAATCTTGAATTTCATTTTTAATTTTTTTTAATGCCACGTGTCGCATTTTGATTGGGACATATAAAGAACGGAGAATTGGGACATATAAAGAATGGAAAAAGGGTCAAAACTGCCCTCAACGTATTGACTCCGGAACAAAATTGCCCTCCGTTAACCTTTTTTGGGTCGGGTCAGTCGGGTTGAAGTGTAATGTGATTTCCCCCTTTCCAAAAAATGTAAAGAGCTTGATATATCACATATATTCATCTTCAGTTAAAGTGGATTGGTCATTCCTATCCAATGGGGGGCTGGTTTTTCATGGCTTGGTTATGGGGGATGGGTTGGACGCCTGGTTTGTGATGGAGGGGGGCTGTTTGGTTGTGAAGTTTTCCGGCAATGTGAAGGTGACGGGCTGGACGGGGAAGATGAAGCAACGGGGTAGCCATGAGAGGCCGTTTGGTGGTTTAGGGTTAGAGAGGGTGTGTTGTGAGGAAGGTGAAGAGAAGATTTGGTGTTTTTTGGGTCGGGTCGGTCGGGATGCTTGTATTTAATTTTTAATTTTTTTTAATTCCACGTGTCACGTTTTGATTGGCCATTAAATAAACTTGACCCAAAATCAATTCTCACCCAAATTCCGACACAACCCGACCGACCCGACCCAAAAAGGCTAAAGGAGGGCAATTTTGTTCCGGAGTCAATACGTTGAGGGCAGTTTTGACCCTTTTTCTGTTCTTTATATGTCCCAATCAAAACGTGACACATGGCATTAAGAAAATGAAATTCAAGATTCTGTTAGATTTTAGGGGTAGAAATAGGCCACAAAGTTAACGGTGGGGGCATTTTCTTCGCCAAAGGTAAACAGAGGGCAATTTTGTTCCGGATTCGATAGGTTGAGGGAAGTTTTGACCCTTAACCGTTTCAATTATTATCTTAGTTTCAGTTTCAACATTTATAATTCTTTCTTTTAGTTCCTTTACATACCAGTACAATTCAAATGTACTGACGTCCCTTTTTCCCGGGGCTTGCATCTCATAATGCAGGTAATGATTTACAGGTCGATGATTCTGAGCGCTAGAATTCTCGTATCGGCTATTTGGTGATCCCTAGTTCTTTTGCGACGTTATCATTACTTTACAGCCTTTTAGTATTTACAGCTACTCAGTACTTTCAGTACTTCAATAGAGGCTTTATAGACTAAAGTAACAGTTAGAAAGAGTCCCAGGCTTTACATGTTAAGTAATGTTAACTACATATATATTTCAGACTTGTTTTAGTATTTCCGCACTTTGATTTATATCATCCAGAATTTTAGTATATTAGCATGTGTTAGTTTATCTTCCGCATTCAGTATGTTATGATATCATATGTTGATTCAGCCAGCCAGTTAGTTCGCTCAGTCACATGTAGTTAGGGACCGAGTGTCGTGTTACGTTCAGGCCCAGATTCGTGGAGTGACATTGGCCCTTCTACACTGCACTTAGTCATTTTTGTTACAAAGTCTAGGTGTGAGCATTGCCCGAGATCCTTGAGATCCTTACAGAACTCGGACGCACATGGACTATGACATTTTCTATGTAGAGGCTATTGGAGGTTTGGGAAATAAGTTGGGCCTACTTCAGGCTCCCTATAGTGAAACTTCTTCCTTTTCTTTATCTCTGTAATTCAGTCATCTAGTTTGTAATAATTTGTAAACGAATATTGGGGTGATTAGTAAAAAGGGGTGGGTAGTTAATTTATTGTGGGGTCAATATAGGTAGAAACCATGCCTATAGGATTTAATATTTGCCATGTTTTCCTTACCATGTTAGAAATCATGCCTATAGGTTTCAAGTGGTTCCGATAATAGAAATCATGTCAATAAGTTTTTAAAATCAACTTCACAAGTAGAACCACGCCTATAGCATGTGATCCAGTTTAACTTCTGTTATAATGGGTAATTACATTTCCTTTCATTAAATATCATGACTACGAGTTTCCAACATCAGCAACTAGATGTCATTCTTATAGAGAACAACATCAGAAATTCTGCCTATAGATCTAAAATCAGTGTAGTTTAAATAACTAGTATAATTCATGTTAGTTTACTTCGAAACTGGTCTAATAAGTGGTTTGCTTTCCTTAAATAAATCCTTTCAAGAACCACCCTAATTTAGTATCAGAAAGCATGCCTATAGGAGTTCAAGAGTCCTTATAAATTTTGCAACTCCGAAACTGTATTTCTGCTACTTGAAGTTTTTCAGATTTAACAAGACTAATCAGTAGGCAAGTTAAATAGGATCCTTCACATATTGGCCTGATCTGTACTTTATAACCTTTATTCACTTAGATATCATGTTCTAGGATTTGTTTTCTTAAGTGTTTAGATGTTGTTTGAAGAAGTGCACTTATGTGATATGCTTGAGGAGGTAACTGTGAGCCTTTAACTTGCTTTATATGCGGTCCTTAATGTTCTTGCCTTGTGCCTAGAATTTTCTCCTTTTAAGAACCTTAGGGGTAGTCTAGAACTACCTAGATTTTGAGGTCCTAAAATACCTCCAGGGACACAAGAAAGGGGCGGGTAGTGCACACATAGGCATTATCAAGTTTACTAGAATGTTTTAGGCTATGACCAAGGGGAGGGACTTGGGTAGAATATGATATGATGACTACACGCTAATACCATGTGTAGCCACTCATCGAGGAGTGTTTACCAAGCGTTGCATGGGGTGATCCTCTAGGCTAACCAACCTAGGTCCCCTCCCTTCCAAAAATCCTTTAGCTTTACTTTTCTATATGTACACAAATTGTTCAAAACTTGTCTTAATTGAGTTATACAATGTACAACGTGCTTTAGTTCTAATTATTTGTTTCAATTACTTATTTGTTAATGGACTAGTTCATAAATATAAGTTTGGCTGGGACTAACAATTTTGGACCAAGAGGGGTTCCTAACACCTTCCCCTCAAGGTTATTTCGATCCCTTACCCTAAATCTCTGGTAATGCAAACTAGTTTAAGAGTTAATCACTCTAGGTTCCCTAACACACCTCAATACATTAGGCGGCGACTCTTCAAAATACCCAATTCTCAAAAGGAAAATAAATTATTACCCCTATAAATGTCAAAAACTCGGACCTTTTTCCTCCCCGTACAAAGGGAGTGGGGAAAAGTGGGGCGCGACATCATGGCGACTCTTCTGGTATACTTTTAGTCTTTTACCATAACGAACTCATCTTTTATGAATTACTCCAAGCATGCTTTATCCCATACCCTTCTCCCTTATTTGAATCTAACTGTCTATTTAATTTTAAGCATTCATGATTTTGTATTCCTGAAACTGACTTGTCTATGTATTATCTTTTTCCTGTAAGTGTCTTTCAATTAATTAAATAATGTATTTATTTTTCCTACGTGCAAATACTTTATTACATGTTATTAATTGTTGCACAAATCATGCTCCACATAATATTCCACTCGTGCGTATCAAGTCCTATACAAACTCTTAAATGAGTGGTTGCACTCTTTTTATTTACCACCCTTAAATTCGGAAAGGCTTATTTGCGGTAAAACAAGTCGATCAGTGGCAGTCGATGGTTCCGTGCCTTCCCCCTCAAGTTGTCCGCTTGAGGATACCGGTCTAAAATGTTAGAATATACGCTTAACGCTAGGGGGGGGGGTGAATAGCGTTATAATAAAAAACAATATAAACTTGCGGAATTAAAAATAGCAGGATTGAAATAAGTGCGGTAAGTAAATAATAAGGAACGAACGCACCGAAATTATCCCGGTTCACCACAACCTGTGGCTAGTCCAGTCCCCGAGAGACTCTCTCGAGATTCCACTAACTTCGTTAAGCTTAAGGGTGCTTAACAAACCGTTACAAACTGAGAACTTGAGTCACACAAGCCTCAACAACCTTTGCTCGAAGATACCACACTTCAAGACTTCAACCGAAGGAATGAAAACGTTCCTTCTTACAACCACAAGGGATTAACACTTCCCTTCAAGTGTATACAACACTTAGCACTCAAGACAAGACTCTCTTTAAGAGTAGATATGAGTAAAATAAATACGCTCAAGAACACAACAACTTTCGTCAAGAGTTTGGCTCTCAAAAACTTATTGAATGAATAGAAAATGATGAGTATGAGAGTATGCGAGCTTTAGCAAGAATATAATCAGTTGTTGTACTTAGAAGACTGATTTTGAGTTGTATTTATAGTGTTCAAAACCCCCACAACCGTCGCCTAATTGCCAATCAAGAATTGCTGATTTTGTGCTAAGATAATCGATTATCTGATTTGCATAATCGATTATTTTCCAATCGTTCAAAAGTCAATCCCAGATTTTAAGCAGAATAATCAATTATCCAAATCGTATAATCGATTACCTGACAACGTTCAAAAAATCATATTCAGATTTTACTTGACATAATCGATTATCAGATTGTGTGTAATCGATTACCTGACAACGTTCAAAAAATCATATGCAGATTTTACTTAGCATAATCGATTATCAGATTGTGCATAATCGATTATCTTACAGAGTTTAAAAATACTTTGGCAACGGTCATTTGCATAATCGATTATGCTATAAGGATAATCGATTATCTTTTATATTTTGAAAACTTCGGACAACACTGTCTTAACATAATCGATTATCATAAAGTACATAATCGATTATTTTACAGTCTTGTAAAATTTGATAGACACTGCCTCAACATAATCGATTATCATAATGAGCATAATCGATTATTTTATAGCTTTGAAAAATCTGATGGACACTGCCTCAACATAATCAATTATCATAAGGTACATAATCGATTATCTTGTAGCTTTGAAAAATCTAATGTACACTGCCTTAACATAATCGATTATCATAAGTTACATAATCGATTATTGTTCAGCTTTGTAAATCTGGTGTACATTGTCTTAACATAATCGATTATCATAAAGTACATAATCGATTATCTTTGTGCAGATTTGAGAGGCATGTTTAAAAATCATTTTGGCTAAAATAAAATGTTTGAAAATCATTTTGCTTTAAATTAAATATGCATGATTTGATAAAAATGATTTTACGAGAGAAGCCAAGTCTTGAGTTAATTGTCGGATCAAGATCACAATTAAAGAACGACTCATGTATAACTTTATTTCTTTGCTTGATCATGATCTTTGTTCGTCTTGTGCTTGAACCTCGTTATGTGTCAATTGCACGCTTGTGCTTGGACCTCGTCATATGTCAATTGCGCGTTGTTTGTCATTTATCAAAACCTACAAATATGAACACACGTTTAGTTTAGTGCCTTGAGAACGTGTTTCAACAATTTCCCCCTTTTTGATAATGGCAAACCAATATCGGAATATGCATATTAGATAATTCATAATGACGATCCAAGACAAGTATATAGATATGCAATTAGTTCCCCTCAACATATGAATTCCCCCTCAATTTATGCCAATAAATATTAAGTTTATACCTATAAATATTAAGTGCATAGCCCTTATTCTTCCCTCTTTTGACATTAGCAAAAAAAAACATTAGAAATAACTTTTTTATTGATTAACCAAAAATCCGAGTACATAAAAAGAGACAATGAAACATAGGACAACAAGCTAGAAAAAGAAAGAAATTATTCATTATCATTATTAATTTCCGGCTCGGCATCCGGTACATCTTCCCGAAGGACAATTTGGGCATATGGATAATTGACATGGTCAAAGTATCCATGAAGTTCATGGGAGAGACGAGTGTCATTCATATCGATGCGATTCATGGAGGTGGACAGAGATGCAATTTGCTCGGAAATGGTATTGAGGGATACATCGGACGGGGCCGGAGGACGACGTCGCTGAGTTGGAGGAGGAGGTGGATGCTCACCGATATTGGGAAATGAAGATTCTTGTATTTCCCAATGTTTCGTCGCCTTTTTGAGAGGGCCGACGGAAGTGTCGACACCGGATGCAACAAGAAGGGTCATAACGAAAAAAGCATAAGGGAGAGGCTTATCTTCCCCAATAGCATCAAACATATGAGTCTTGACGAACTTGCACCAATTGATGCGAGCTCCGGTGATGATGGCATGCATGAGTTTTGAATCCTCATGAGATATAGTTGTATGATTGAATTTCCGCGGTTTTAGAGCGCGGGTGATGAAATAAAAAATTAAACGGTATTCGGGGAGCATGTTTGTGATGGTGGGACGACGATGGTCCGGAGTTGGAGAAAATTCACCGATGCCGATTTGAGCAAAAAGAAGTTGTTCATCAAACAGAGCGCCTTCTTCCCTAGTATAGCGTAAAATGTCTTCCCCATTGCGCGGAAGTTTAGTGATGGCTTGAATATTTTCCTCAGATACGGGGATGTGAATTCCATTGACGGTCGAGAAGAGTTCATCATCTTCGTCTTTCTCGAGGTTTGAATAGAAGGCCTGAATTAAGGAAGGTTGAATGTAAGGGGTGTGAAGGTATAGGAGATCAAGGAGTTGGCTTTGTAGGAGCATATTTGCTGTGGATGGAGGGGCGCTTTGAGTAAGAAATCGATTAGTGGAAAATCGAGGAGGGAGGATTTCTCGATTTTCAAACTTTTCAATGAAGCGCATAAGTTGTTCTTCACTGTTGAATCGTAAGAAGGAGCCATCTTTATAACAATAAACTGGTGGACGAGTGGCGGAAGATGAGGCAACATTTTTTTCGGCACAGCACGTTTGGAGTTTCTGCCCGACATTTTGAATAAGTAGTAATAGCTTTTGAAAGAAATTTGAGAAATTTTGAGAGTTTGGGAGATAAGTTTTATGTTTGAGTGAAGAAATTGAAGACTTATAGCATCTATTTATAGTGAGAAGGATGGCATTGCATTGAAGATGAAAATCTGCAGAAATTTAAGAGACAAAACGGTCAGAAACGGTAACAATTTTGAAATACTGACTGAGTATAATCGATTATTGAATTATGGTAATCGATTATTCTGACACAGAGTGCACAGTAATTTTCTGACTCGGGAGATAATCGATTATACTTTTGAGATAATCGATTATTTTAGGAAGTGCAGTAATTAATAGCCGAGACGGTAATCGATTAAACAGTTTTAAGAAATCGATTATTGTCACAATTAACACCTGAAAAATAATGTCAACAAAATCGATTATAAAAATTGATAATCGATTTTTATATTTACCATCCAAACACCTGCAAAGCAAAAACTGTTAGATAATCGATTGTAGTGTTGCATAATCGATTATGTTAATTTTCTAGCATAATAAACATAAAACGTAAATAATCGATTAGTGATACTTGCTAATCGATTTTCAGGCATAGTAAGCGTAAGACAAAAAGAAGTGATAATCGATTATCGACTTTTGAGAAATCGATTATTCTACACCATCGCCTTATAATTCCCCTTGCCTTTAGGGCGATACCTGCAAAAGAGAATTAGGCGCCTCCGATGCTCAAGTTAGTAAAAAAAAAATTCGATATATGACTTAGATCACTGTGGAGTCAAGAATTAAGAATTCTTTCTCTAAGAGCTTTGTGAAGATGTTGACCAATTGAAAACGTGATCTCTTAAGAAGTGTGTCCTAAGGTGTTCATAAGAGTGTTTCGAGTACTTACCTTATGTTCAATGTTGCCAATTACCTTGTCGAGAGGATGGTCTTTGATTGTCCTCCACGCGTTGGGCAGTTTCGTTTCTTTCTCCAGTGGTGGCGCTTCCTCCGATAATTGTTTCAAGATTTCATCTTGAATTTCCTTTGGATTTTCCTCTTGTACTTCGTCTTGAGGACTTATTGTGTTTAAAATACCTGCAAGATCAAAACCAGAATCCTTTCTCGCCAAGCGAGCATTATTTTCGGAAAACACAATATGAGGGGATTCCTCAACAGTTTCGGTTCTATCATTGAATACTCTATATGCTTTGCTACGTGATGAATAACCAAGAAAAATTCCTTCATCCGACTTGGCATCAAATTTTCCCAAATTATCTTTTCTGTTGATATGAATAAAGCATTTACAACCGAATACTCTAAGATGGGAGAGATTAGGTTTCCTTCCCTTATAGAGTTCATAGGGAGTTTTCATGAGTATTGGCCTTATGACTACTCTGTTTAAAACGTAGCATGCGGTACTCACGGCATCCTCCCAAAATTGTTTGGGAATCTTAGCCTCATCGAGCATGGTTCTAGCCATCTCATCGAGACACCTATTTTTCCGTTCCACCACTCCATTTTGTTGTGGTGTACGTGGAGCAGAGAAGGTGTGCTCAATACCGAGTTCGTCACAAAAGTCCGTGAAGAGATTGTGATCGAACTCTCCCCCATGATCACTTCTTATGGAAGTGACGGTTGTGTTCTTTTCATTTTGAACACGTTTAAGAAAACATTTAAAATTTTGAAAAGCCTCACTTTTGTGAGCAAGGAATAGTGTCCATGTAAATCTAGAATAATCATCAACAATAACAAAAGCATAACGATTTCTACCAAGACTTTCAATGCGAGATGGTCCAAAGAGATCCATGTGAAGAAGTTGCAAAGGTCTTGTAGTTGAAACAATATTCTTAGATTTAAAAGATGCTTTTGTTTGCTTCCCTTTTTGACAAGAATCACAAATAGTGTCATTTTCAAATTTCAAATTTGGAAGACCAATAACTAAATTTTGTGAAACCAATTTGTTTAAAAGATGCATGTTGATATGAGCTACTCTACGATGCCATAGTCACATATCATCTTCTTTACTCATAAGACAATTCACATACTCTGATGAAGAGTTTTCAAGGTCAACCATATAGATGTTATCAATTCTAAAACCACGAAGAATAATTTTAAAATCACTACGACGAAAAACTAAGCATTCTTCCGAATCAAACAAAATAAGATTTCCCTTGTCACATAAGTGACATATGCTCAAGAGATTATGTTTTAGACCTTTAACTAGCAATATATGCTTAATGGAAGAAGATTCATTCTTACCGACCGAGCCAATGCCGATAATTTTTCCCTTGTTGTTATCTCCAAAAATAACGTTTCCACCTTCCTTGTGTTCTAGTTGAAGGAACTTGGATGCGTCTCCGGTCATGTGTTTGGAGCATCCACTATCAAGGTACCAAAGTACACTTGATCCCTTCAAACATACCTACAAGACAAATCAATGAGTTTTTGGTACCTAAGCTGTTTTGGGTCCTTGAGAGTTAGGTGTAAAATGCTGTTGTGCTTGACATGCAGTTAAGTGTCTCTGTCTAGTAAAACAAGCAGGAGCAATATGTCCTATTCGACTACAATAGTGACAAATGACATTAGGATTATGCATTCTTCTAGGTTGGTAGTAGTTGGAGGTACGAAAATCGTTTGCTCTATTTTTGACAATATGGCTATTGCGCAATCCTTGAAAATCATTTCTCCTACTGTTTGTTCTAGGATATGCAGCGTTTCTAGAGTAATTGTTTCTAGGTCGAGTATGTCTACGTTCCGATTGTTGAAGGCCATTTCTAGGTGTTCTATAATGTTCAAAGTTTCTTCTAGTGTTTGGTTTAGGATGCATGTTGATTCTAGGATGGTTATTTCTAGGATGAATGTTTATTTTATTTATCCTAGGTTGAGCCTTGGGTTGTTGGGGATGGCTTCAACTTTTTCTTTAGGCTCGTTTTTGAAACCTATTCCATGTTTGGTCGATTTCAAATTGACAAGAACATCATTCAAATTTTTATGAGAAGAATTGAACTTATCTAGGGTGCCCTTAAGTCTTTCTACTTAATCTTTTAGATGCATGCAAGAAATACAATTTTTACTCGAACTCTCGGGTTTGTCGGCACTTCTCTTGTCGAAATTTTTTTTTTCTTCTTACAACTTCTCATTTTCCAAAATCAATTTTTCCAAATCTTTTTCTTTCAAAGAGAGTTGTTTTTCAAAATCTTTTTCTTTCAAAGAAGAATTTTTCTTTACGTCCCTAACAGTTTCGGAAGCTCTAATGAATTCACTATACAATTCATCAAAAGCATTTTGCATTTCCTCCAGAGAAAAGAAATTTTTTGAAGAAATTTGACATACCTCTTCTTGATTGTCTTCGTGTGCCATGAGACATAGATTTGCGGCTTCGTCTTCTTCATTGTCGCTTGATTCGTCTCCGGAGTCACCTCCCCAAGATATGTATGCTCGTTGTTTCTTGAAGGGTTTCTTCTCCTTTTTGACATTTGGGCAATTTGATTTAATGTGCCCGATTTCTCCGCATCCATAGCACTTTACTTGATCTCCTTGTTGTTTGCCTTTTCGTTCATACTCTTTTCGCATGAACTTTTGAAACCTCTTAATAACGAGTCCGAACTCGTTATCTCCGTTGTTTGAGTCCTCATCATTTTGAGGTTGAGCCGTGCTTGCCTTGAGGGTGATTCTTTGTTTCCTTTGATCATTAAACGGAGGGTTAAGTATAGTAGATTCATAGGTTTTAAGATTACCTCTTAGCCCGTCGATGGTGACATTTGAAACGCCGATAGACTCTTGAATCGCGTCGGCCTTGGAGCGCCATTCCGGAGTGACTTCGGAGAATTTTTCGGACAAGTTCCTTATCCGTGAAGGTCTTCTTAAGAGCATGTAGGTCATTGACGATTTTTGAAAATCGTTCGAACATGTCATCGATCCTCTCGCTTTCCTTCATGTGAAACAGTTCATATACATGGGTTAGAAAATCAATTTTAGCTTCTCTTACCTGGTCCGTACCTTCGTACGTGATTTCCAGCTTATCCCACATTTGCTTAGCCGTTGTGCAACATGATATTTTTCTGTAATCATCAGCATTTACAGCACAATATAAAAAGTTGATGGCTCTAGCGCTGTTCTGCACTTTTCGGATATCATCCGCATCGTATTCATCTTAGGATTTTGGAACCCATTCATTTTCAACCTTTTTGGTTGGAATTTGTTCTCCCTTCGTTATGACCTTCCATAGATGAAAATTATTCGATTGGATGAATATTTTCATCCTCTCCTTCCAGTACGTATAGTTTGTGCCGTCGAACAGTGGTGGTCTGGTGGAGCATTGTCCTTCACCTGTTCCTGCATTAAAGTCACGAGTAGAAGCCATGGATTGTTTCTCTCAAACGGTTAAATCTTTCAGAGAGTTGGGCTCTGATACCAATTGTTAGAATATACGCTTAACGCTAGAGGGGGGGGGGGGTGAATAGCGTTATAATAAAAAACAATATAAACTTGCGGAATTAAAAATTGCAGGATTGAAATAAGTGCGGTAAGTAAATAATAAGGAACGAACGCACCGAAATTATCCTGGTTCACCACAACCTGTGGCTAGTCCAGTCCCCGAGAGACTCTCTCGAGATTCCACTAACTTCGTTAAGCTTACGGGTGCTTAAAAAACCGTTACAAACTGAGAACTTGAGTCACACAAGCCTCAACAACCTTTGCTCGAAGATACCACACTTCAAGACTTCAACCGAAGGAATTAAAACGTTCCTTCTTACAACCACAAGGGATTAACACTTCTCTTCAAGTGTATACAACACTTAGCACTCAAGACAAGACTCTCTTTAAGAGTAGATATGAGTAAAATAAATACGCTCAAGAACACAACAACTTTCGTCAAGAGTTTGGCTCTCAAAAACTTATTGAATGAATAGAAAATGATGAGTATGAGAGTATGCAAGCTTTAGCAAGAATATAATCAGTTGTTGTACTTAGAAGACTGATTTTGAGTTGTATTTATAGTGTTCAAAACCCCCACAACCGTTGCCTAATTGCCAATCAAGAATTGCTGATTTTGTCCTAAGATAATCGATTATCTGATTTGCATAATCGATTATTTTCCAATCGTTCAAAAATCAATCCCAGATTTTAAGCAGAATAATCGATTATCCAAATCGTATAATCGATTACCTGACAACGTTCAAAAAATCATATTCAGATTTTACTTGACATAATCGATTATCAGATTGTGTGTAATCGATTACCTGACAACGTTCAAAAAATCATATGCAGATTTTACTTAGCATAATCGATTATCAGATTGTGCATAATCGATTATCTTTCAGAGTTTAAAAATACTTTGGCAATGGTCATTTGCATAATCGATTATGCTATAAGGATAATCGATTATCTTTTACATTTGAAAACTTCGGACAACAATGTCTTAACATAATCGATTATCATAAAGTACATAATCGATTATTTTACAGTCTTGTAAAATTTGATAGACACTGCCTCAACATAATCGATTATCATAATGTGCATAATCGATTATTTTATAGCTTTGAAAAATCTGATGGACACTGCCTCAACATAATCGATTATCATAAGGAACATAATCGATTATCTTGTAGCTTTGAAAAATCTAATGTACACTGCCTTAACATAATCGATTATCATAAGGTACATAATCGATTATTGTTCAGCTTTGTAAATCTGGTGTACATTGTCTTAACATAATCGATTATCATAAAGTACATAATCGATTATCTTTGTCCAGATTTGAGAGGCATGTTTAAAAATCATTTTGGCTAAAATAAAATGTTTGAGAATCATTTTGCTTTAAATTAAATATGCATGATTTGATAAAAATGATTTACAAGAGAAGCCAAGTCTTGAGTTAATTGTCGGATCAAGATCACAATTAAAGAACGACTCATGTATAACTTTATTTCTTTGCTTGATCATGATCTTTGTTCGTCTTGTGCTTGAACCTCGTTATGTGTCAATTGCGCGCTTGTGCTTGGACCTCGTCATATGTCAATTGCGCATCATTTGTCATTTATCAAAACCTACAAATATGAACACATGTTTAGTTTAGTGCCTTGAGAACGTGTTTCAACATAAAACCCCATAGTAGCCCTACTCTGGTCAAAATTGTTCATCTATCATGGTCAAACTTAGTTGGATCAATATGTTATCCACATAATGATCCTTTAAGATAAGCCTTATTCAAAAGTCCATCGGATTTTCCATAATCCAAATGGACAAAATCGCGTTCTATGCATTAATTTGGAAAAGTAAATGCCAAGATGCTAATCGTAAATGTTTAAATAGTCAAGTCTGGTGGGGGTAATGCCTAACCCTTTTGTTTTGCAGAAAATAAGGCATGAAGTCCCCAGAGTTGGTATGGTTAGCAACATGCCACAATTGCTGCTAGATTGGTGAGAGGACCTTTTCTCAAGTGACAAGAAACAAGTGAGAAAGTACCTGGGTAACTTGCCTTTCTTGCTAGATATTGAGCCAAACAACAAGTTGATCCAGGCTGCCACTTTATTCTTTGATAGTGAAAGGGTTGTATTTCGTTTTGGCGACATAGAAATGACACCGCTTCTAGAGTAAATTAGAAGTCTTGTAGGATTGACTTGAGATAGTCCTAGCCTATTGGTACCAAAAAACGGTACAGAAGGGGATTTTTAAAGATGATGGGGCTGAAGAAAAAGGTCGACCAAGTGTGCTTGAAGGAATCTTTACAAACCTTTAAAATACTTTTATAAGAGGTATGGTCATAGCAAGTCTTTTTGCACCTACCATGATGAGATCTCTCTCACTTCTCTGGTTCACATCCACCGTAGAGTGTTCGTATTTATTGTATACTTCTTAGGACTGATAGTGTTCCCAATGAATAAGGGAAGAATCCACACTAGGTTGGTCATGGTCACCAAGACTTTGATTTAAGGGATTAATAGAAAGACATATACCATAGTACCCATGATCATAGCCGATATCTACTAGGCTCTGGAGCGTTGTCAAAGAGAGGTCAAGCATTTCGAGGGCTGTAACTTGTTGCTACAGTTGTGGTTGTTGGAATATTTCCAAAAGGGTCACTATCACCAAGAATTTTTGCGAAGGGCTTGGAACGACCATATTTCCTTCCATCATACCAAACAGATGACTCTCATTCTAGATAGGTTTGCACAGCCAAAAACTGCTAAAGAATGGGTAGGGTTCTTTGACAATCTGACATAGGATCATGTGCAATGGATGTTTGAATGGTTCCCAACAGACAAATTCATCATTAGATCCAGGGATGCTCTGCATCTGGTGTTGATTGGATTGAGAGGGATATACCTCTATGGCCATATCCAGTTATGAGGCAAGCAAGAAGGAAACAAGTTGTACCAAGGGTTGTCAAGATGACTTCTTTCAGGGAGGACTTTCAAGACGACAATGCCCCTTACAAGTGCCAGGCTCAGCACATATGGCACTGCAAAATCTTATGGAGAAGAACACTATTGAGCTAGACAGTTATCATGTGGGGTACGAGCCTCTCTATTCGGCATTGTTGGAGGAAAATCTAAAAGGAATGGTGACACCAAGGGTTGGTCAAGGAAACAGAATCATAGTGAAGAAGCATAACCTCAAGTCAAATATAACAGGCTGCGGAAGAGGGTTCACGACTCTGAGAATGAGCATCCAGAAAAACATGAGAGGAATGTGAGGTCTATCGAGGAATGGAAAGAAATGGTTGTCACTTCCAACAAGAAACTGAAGTATCTGGAGTGGTGAACAGTGAAGCTGGAAGGAAAATTCATAAAGAGGATCAAGAATTGCGAGAACGCTGAAGTAGGATATCTGGATAGAGCCTACTTACTGCTAGGGCTGTGCAAGCTAGGGATCTATATGATATAGTAAGGAATATCGAATCTGGGGAAGGTCCTTCTAGGAAAAAATAGGCTAGGCTTTATTCGATTTCCTAAAATGTAATAAGGCTAACTGTCAGTAGTGACTTATTTTCTTTATCATAGTGCCATTTTGGGATTCATTTATACATATCTTATGAAATGAAGCATTTATTGGAACTTCAAGTTCTCAAAATTTATTTGTCATTAGGCCTACCTTAGCACAACGGGTCTACCAAATTAAGACACGACTTTACATTTTTCACAATATGTGTTTAAATAACGCAAACATTTCAGAATCCTAACTAACTTGTTACCTTTTGTTTTTCCTAATTTTTTATTATTCCCTTCCCTTTAAGTTAGTTCACTCATATTGTCTTCATTAGCGTATCATACCAGATCAAGACGCCCCCCACCTCCTCATCCTCCAAGCAACAAAAAAGGTAGAGAAAAAGCAAAACTGGACGATTTAAGTGGTATCCTAAAGGAGAATATTGAGAATGTATAAACCTTAGATGGCCATAGTACTCTGGCCCCAAATGATCTAGTTTTGGGACTGGAACAAAAGATACTAGAACTGCAAGGAGAACTTGAGCAGGTTCATAGCTTGGCAAACCTATCACTTACCCTAAATGTCCCTAACATCAACCAAAAGAACACTAATAACCCAACACCTCCTCAAAGCACAAAAAACCAATACCCACAAAATCCTCCTACACTGAATCAATATGCAACTCCACCCTAGAATCCCAACCCATTACCAGCTTTGCCTCAACAAAACTATTAACCAATTTATTACTCGCCACCCACCACTTATCATACTCCCAAAAAAACCACTACTCATTCTCGATCCCCAAAACTCTACTAACGACCATCACTATACCCTAGCTCTTGCACCCATCAAAGGAAGCCTATATATGTGGAAACTATAACCCATTCCACCTAACCAATCTCCTGTACTTCAGAATCCTCCAAGAATGACCTGCTTATTAAAAACATGTCTGACTTACTCAAGAAGTTAACAAGCCGAGTTTAGGGTGTTGAAGGCGACAGAGAAATAGAAGGTTCAAACTACGAAGATATGTACGTACAACTAAATGTGGAATTGTCTGAGGGGTACAAACCTTCCAAGTTTGAAATGTTCGACGTCATAGGTGATCCTAGGGGTCATCTAACAACATATTGCAACAAGATCATCAGAGTCAGGAAAGATGAAAAGATCCGGATGAAACTATATATAAGGAGTCTTACTGGGGATGCTTTGTCCTGGTATATCAGCCAAAACCCCAAGAAATGGTCTGATTAGGTAAGCATACGTCAGATTTCATGGACCGGTTCAGGTTCAACATAGAAAATGCATTAGATGTTTTCTACATTCAGAATCTTAAGGAGAAACCTACTGATACTTTCTATGAGTATGCTACTCGTTGGAGGTCAGAAGCAGCCAAGGTCAAACCATCTTTGTACGAAGAACAAATGAACAAATTCTTCGTCAGAGCATAGGACCCTCAATACTATGAAAGGTTGATTTTTATCAAAAATCACAAATTCTTTGACATCATCAAACTTGGGGAAAGAATTGAAGAAGGAATTAAGAGTGGGATGGTAACACATTTCGAGGCACTACAAGCCACAAATAAGGCGTTACAATCAAGTAGAATATCAAAGAAGAAAGAGGTTGGACTAGTAATGGTGGCTCAGGGCCCAAAATCTCCATTTATCTATCAAACACCTCCACCCATATATCGAACATCTACACCCATATATTAAACACCCTCTACCCACATATCAAACACCTCCATCCGCATACCAAGAATCATTGCCTACATATCAACTTTCATCTCCCAGATACTCCCAACCAACTTCTGTCCATCATATCTACAACTCCCAACTGCCCCACTTCCAATCACCACTAGCTCGCCAAAACAATCCAAGACCCAGACCCAACTTTGACCGCAAACTACCTAGATAATACACCGCCATTGCTGAGCCCATCGACCAATTGCATGAGAGATTGAATGTTACAGGTTACATCACTTTTGTTCTCGCAATTGCATTAGAAAATCCATCCCAATGGGTCAATCCGAACAAGACTTGTGCTTATCATTCTGGTATGAAAGGGCACACCACTGTTGAGTATCGTACATTGAATGATAAGATCCAGAAAATGATTGACAACGAGTTCATACAAGTAAAGGAGATCGCACCTAATGTTTGCAACAATCCTCTCCCTAATCATAGAGGTGATTGTGTTTATGTGATAGAGACAAATGAAGGATAGGACCCTGAAGGGTCAATTGGGCTTATTCAAGAAAGAGATGACATTAAAGTTGTAGTCACATTTACTCCTATTACGGTACAGACTCAGTCCGCAATCGAGGTTGAGGTAACTGTATCAGCTCCATTTAAGGTAGAAGTGGTCACATCTTTCACTGTGATAATATCAACCACACCCCTATTCAACTCAAAATAAATACCCTGGGATTATGTTCGAGGCTCGGCGGAAAAGGAAGGCCAAGATAGAGGAATCTGATGCAGCTTAAGGAATTACTAGAACTGGAAGAGTCTATACACCTGAACATTTGGGAGGTTCAAGTAAGGAAGCCACTACTAGGCATCCTATCATTGAGATCCGACCAGATAACTTGTTGAGGAAAGTACATGCAAAGGAGTATTATTTTGTTGGCCATCTGAACAAAATCCCTGCTCAGATATATATCCTGTCATTGTTGAAGAACTTAGAGGTACACAAGAATGCTTTAATAAAAGTGTTGAGCGAGGCTTATGTATCCAACAATATCACTAGCGGAGAAATGGCCAACATGGTTGGGCAAGTGCTAGAGAATCATAAGATTATCTTCCACGAAAATAAGCTACAACCTGAGGGTTTGAATCACAATGGTGCATTACTTATCACAGTGCAATTTGAAGACAAGTTCATTGCTAGGGTCTGGGTTGACGGAGGTTCAAGCCTAAATATTTATCCGATAGACACTCTAAAAGGGTTGGAAAAAGGTTTCCATGAAATACGGGTAAGGAGCATGAGTGTGAAAGCTTTCGATAGGTCCTATAGGGCCACGATTGGGGAAATCAACCTTTGCTTGCAAATGGGGCCAACTTGGTTTGACGTCAATTTTTAGGTGCTCGACATACTAGCCTTATATAATCTTCTACTGGGAAAACCGTGGATCCATTCCACTGGAGCCGTGCCTTCCACACTACATCAAGCCATTAAATTCGAATAAAACAGTCAGGAGGTGATCATCCACGGAGATAGGAGTAACCCCATCTATACCAGCCAAACCATCCCGGCCATTGAACATAGAAGGAGTCTAGAAGGGGAGACCTATCATCACATTGAACGGGTCAATACTGTTAAGAAGGATAAATGATGGAGTAATAAAATAAAAAGCATACTAGCATGGTATGGATATGAACCCGGCAAAGTGTTGGGAAATAACCTTCAAGGTATCACCAAATCGATACAGCTGAAAAATCATAGTACCACATTTAGGCTCGGATACCAATATACATGACAATAATACATGAATTGGTCTCCTCCATGGCGTGGATCATACTACCAAATTTAGCAACCAATTCCATATTTGAAACAAGCTTTTCACCATACTGATATGATATGAGGGACCACAGAAGAAGAAGAACTAGCTAAGTTGAAGAATTTATTCTTGAAAAATGAAGACGTGGACTGCAGTGCCATAAATGAGGAGGATGAGGAAGAAGGCCTCACTACTCAAACCATGAAGAAGGGAGCTGTCCTCAAAAAATGGACTGCCACACCATCCTGAGCCCCCCCGAGTCCCTAGGTAGCTAGGTAGATTTTTACTTCTATAGCCATTCTAGGCATTTAAGATTTCTAGTAATTTTGTTTTAAAATTTACTTGTTTCAAAATAAATGCTCGATTAATCGAGCCAAGCCTTGTCTGAACGATTTTCTCAGTTTTAATAAAACGCATTTTTTTCTTTATCATTATTTATTACTATTGTTATACTTTTCCCTTCTACAGTGTTATATTACTTTTCTCGATGAACTAGTGACTATGACATGTAATGAGGCAATGCAATATTAGAATTGTTATTCAGATGAAGAGGATGAGATACCCAAGGAAATCATCAAGGAAGTCAAGAATTTTGAGAACAAGCCTAAGTCAAACATGGACAAAATAGAAGTAGTAAATTTGGGAGACACCGAGACTGTCAAGGAGACTCGCATCAGTATTTACTTGTCACCAACAGAGAAGGAAGAGTACATTCAGTTCCTAAGAGAGTATGAGGATATTTTTGCATGGTCATATGATGACATGACTAGGTTAAGCACGTCCATAGTGGCTCACAAATTGCCTATTAATCCCATGTATCAAAAGTCGAGCAAAAACTTATAAAGTTCAAACCAAACATGAGTTTAAAAATCAAAGAGGAAGTTACCTAGTAGATCAAAGCCAAGGTTCTCAGGGTGGTTGAGTACCAAACCTGGTTAGCTAACATTGTGCCAGCTTCGAAGAAAGACGGGAATGTCAGAGTATGTGTTGACTACCAGAATTTAAATAGTGCAAGTCCCAAGAACGACTTTCCACTGTAAAATATACATATTTCGATCGACAACTGCGCCAAGCATGAACTCCAATCCTTTTTAGATTGTTTTGCGGGTTATTCCCAGATCTTGATGGATGAAGAAGATGTAGAGAAGACAGCCTTTATTACACCATGAGGTGTATACTATTACAAGACGAGGCCATTCGGTTTGAAGAATGCTGGGGCCACTTACATAAGAGTCATCAGAACCATCTTCAATTATATGATATACAAGGAAATAGAGGTATATGTGGACGATATCATTATCAAATCCAAGAGGGCCTCATATTAAATAGCAGGCATAAAGAAGTTCTTTGACAGACTAAGGAGGTACAATTTGAAACTGAACCCGTAAAGTGTGCATTCGAGGTTCCCGCTGAAAGTTATTCGGATTCCCGCTGAAAGTCAGTCGTCGAGGGATCAAGTTGGATCTGTCCAAAGTCAAGGCTATTCAGGAATTGCCACCACCTAAGAGCAAAAAGGATGTGATGAGCTTCCTAGGACGTCTCAGCTATATCAGGTGCTTCATAGCATAATCCACAGTCATATATGATCCCATCTTCAAGATGCTAAAAAGGATGCCAAATAAGCTGGACCGAGGATTTCCAAAATGCCTTTGACATAATCAAGGAGTACTTATCCAAACCTTTATTACACCATGAGGTGTATACTATTACAAGACGAGGCCATTCGGTTTGAAGAATGTTGGGGCCACTTACATAAGAGTCATCAGAACCATCTTCAATTATATGATATATAAGGAAATAGAGGTATATGTGGACGATATCATTATCAAATCCAAGAGGGCCTCATATTAAATAGCAGGCATAAAGAAGTTCTTTGACAGACTAAGGAGGTACAATTTGAAACTGAACCCGTAAAGTGTTCATTCGAGGTTCCCGCTGAAAGTTATTCGAGGTTCCCGCTGAAAGTCAGTCGTCGAGGGATCAAGTTGGATCTGTCTAAAGTCAAGGCTATTCAGGAATTGCCACCACCTAAGAGCCAAAAGGACGTGATGAGCTTCCTAGGACGTCTCAGCTATATCAGGTGCTTCATAGCATAATCCACAGTCATATATGATCCCATCTTCAAGATGCTAAAAAGGATGCCGAATAAGCTGGACCGAGGATTTCCAAAATGCCTTTGACATAATCAAGGAGTACTTATCCAAACCTTTATTACACCATGAGGTGTATACTATTACAAGACGAGGCCATTCGGTTTGAAGAATGTTGGGGCCACTTACATAAGAGTCATCAAAACCATCTTCAATTATATGATATATAAGGAAATAGAGGTATATATGGACGATATCATTATCAAATCCAAGAGGGCCTCATATTAAATAGCAGGCATAAAGAAGTTCTTTGACAGACTAAGGAGGTACAATTTGAAACTGAACCCGTAAAGTGTGCATTCGAGGTTCCCGCTGAAAGTTATTCGAGGTTCCCGCTGAAAGTCAGTCGTCGAGGGATCAAGTTGGATTTGTCTAAAGTCAAGGCTATTCAGGAATTGCCACCACCTAAGAGCCAAAAGGACGTGATGAGCTTCCTAGGACGTCTCAGCTATATCAGGTGCTTCATAGCATAATCCACAGTCATATATGATCTCATCTTCAAGATGCTAAAAAGGATGCCGAATAAGCTGGACCGAGGATTTCCAAAATGCCTTTGACATAATCAAGGAGTACTTATCCACACCACTAGTGCAGGTCCTGCCAGAGCTTGGATGACCTTTGATACTATATCTATCTATATTGAATGGAGCCTTCGGATGTGTATTGGAACAACATGATGAGATAGGAAGAAAGGAGCTGGCCGTATATTACTTGAGTAAGAAGTTCACACCTTACGAAGCACGATATTCTCTGCTTGAATGCACTTGCTGTGCTTTCATCTGTACAGCTCAAAAATTGAGAAACTACTTCTGTGCCTACACCGCCATACCTCACATCTAGGATGGAGCCTTTGAAGTACATATTTCAGAAACCCATGCCGACTGGGAAGTTGGCTAAATGGAAAATACTACTAAGTGAGTTCGATATCGTCTATGTAACTTAAAAGGCTGTTAAAGGACAAGCATTGATAGATCACCTTGCTGAGAATCCGGTAGGAGGACCAAACAAACCTTTGAAGACATTTTTTCATAATGAAGAAGTGTAATTCATAGATAAAGATATTACCAAAGCATATGATGGTTGGAGGATGTTATTAGATGGAGTTATTAACTTTAATGGAGGGGGCATTAGAGTTGTTTTGCTATCAGAAATGGGTCAGCATCATCCAATATTTTCTAACTCATATTTTCCTACACCAACAATATGGCAGAGTATGAAGCCTGCATAATAGGACTCAATATGGAAGCCAACATGAACGTTCAGGAGTTGTTGGTGATCAGAGATTCAGATTTTCTTTTGCACCAAGTACAAGGAGAGTGGGCCACCAATAACTCCAAGATATTTCCATATCTGCACCATGTGCAGGAATTGAGAAAGAGGTTCACAAAGATAGAATTTCGATATGTTCCCAGAATTCATAATGAGTTTTTCGATGCATTGGCTACCTTATCATCTATGATACAACATCCAGATAAGAACTATATTAATCCCAATTTAGTAAAGATCCATAATCAACCGACATATTGGGCTTGTGTTGAAGAAAAAATGAATGGAAAGCCTTAGTTCATGACATCAAGGAGTACTTATCAAAAGGAGAATACTCGGAGCATGGGAATCACACTCAGAAATGCACTAAAATCACTTCTTCCACAGCGTAGTAAACTTGTACAGAAGAACTCCTGATTTGGGTTTACTAAGGTGTGTCGACGTGAAGGAAGCTTCTAAGCCACTTGAGGATATACATGCCGGGACTTGTGGCTCACACATGAATGGTTTCGTCTTGGATAAGAAGATACTCAGACCCGGTTAATTTTTAATGACCACGGAGACAAATTGCATGCAGTATGTCCGTAATCGCTTCTAATGTAAAGTGCATGCTGATATGACAAAAGTGCCACCAAACGAGCTCAATGCAAAAAGCTCACCTCGGCTATTTGCTACTTATGGATTTTATTGGTCCGACTGAGCTCACCTATTCAAACGGACACAGGTTTATCTTGGTCACAATTGATTACTTCACAAAATGGGTAGAAGCTGCATCTTACAAAGTTGTGACCAAGAAAGTCGTCGCATATTTTGTCAAGGATCCTATTGTCTGCCGATTCGGAGTTCCCACGTCCATTGTTACTGATAATTATGCCAATCGCAACAGTGATATAATGAAAGCTATGTGTGAAACTTTAAAATCAAGCACAAGAATTCCACAACCTACATATCTCATATGAATAGATCTATAGAAGCCACCAACAAAAACATCAAGAAGATATTAAGGAAGATGGTAGAAAACTACAAACAATGGAACGAGAAGATACCCTTTGCCTTTTTGTGATATCTCACCATGATTCATAAATCAACTGGCACAACTCCTTACATGCTGCTTTATGGTACCGAGGCTGTCATCCCAGTCGAGGTAGAGATCCCTTATTTAAGAATCACATAGGAAGATGAACTCACAACGCATAGTGGATAAGGAGTCTCTACGAACAATTGGCCTTTATCGAGGGAAAGAGGATGAAATTTGTATGTCACGGCCAACTTTATCAAAACAGGATGTCCAGAGCTTTCAACAAAAGGGTCAAACCAAGACAGTTCGCGCTGTGGCAGCTGGTATCGAAGAAAATCTTCCTACATCAAGATGAAGGCAAATGGAATGTTCTCCCAATTTGCAAGGTCCGTACATGGTTCATAGGGTGCTGACACGAGGACCACACATACTTGAAAAAATAGATTTAGAAATTAGGCCAAAGCCAATTAATTAAGACACAGTGAAAAGATACCATGCTTAGATATTTTATATTTTCTCATCTGATGTAACTGAACTACACTTGACCTGATTCCCGTTTAAGAGGGCATACATAGGCGCGGACTTATAAGTTCGTTCATATCATAATAAATTTTTTTATTCCCCCCAAGATTAGAAACTGGGCAAAATTTTGAGGACCTTCAAAATTGGAGCAAGTCCAGCCAATGCCAACATATGTCAAATGGTCAAGAATCAGTTAAGATACTGGGGTAGAATTTTGAGAAGGATTCTTAAAATTCCGAAGAAGGTTCCGCAAGGCCTATTATCCACAAACGGTCAAAAGATCATCTACTAAACTGGAGCAAAATTTTGAGGAGGACCCTCAAAATTCCAATATAACAGAGTTGCAATGCCTTTAAGATATGTTACAGTCACTAGTTTATCTAAATATATATGTTTGAAATAACTTTAGTTTTTATCAAAAATTGTATATTTTAAAAAAAAACTCTATTGCAGTCAGAGGTTACCTAGGGGGACTCGAAAGGGCTTTTAGAACGGAGCATAGCAAGGCTAGAATACAAAGCCCGGATCAACCTCCCCCGTCACAGAACTTACAATATTTCTTTGAACGCATGCACATCTGACATAACAATAACATCCACAAATATATGCACATAGCAAGATTACTATCAACCAGGCCATGATACACCGAATATATCTTCAGCTAAGACATATACTACTCTTATTTTGCAACTTTCTCTCCACATGAGGCTAATCCTTGCCTCCATACTTGCATGAGGCTAATCCCTGCCTCTTTACTTGCATGAGTCTAATCCTTGATTCCATAATTACATTAGGCTAATCCCTGCCTCCCTATTTGCGTGAGTCTAATCCCTGCCTACCTATTTGCACAAAACTAATCCCTGCCACCCTACTTGCATGAGTCTAATCCTTGAATCCATACGTGTACGAGGTTAATCCCTGCCTCCCTACTTACATGAATCTAATACTTGACTTCTTACCTGTACAAGGGTAATCCCTGCCTCCCTACATGCAGGAATCTAATCACTGACTCCATACCTGGATGAGGATAATCCCCACCTCCCTATTTGCATGAGGCTAGTCCCTGCCTCCCTACTTGCATGATTCTAATCCCTGACTCCATACCTGCATGAGGCTAATCCCTGCCTCCCTATTTTCATGAGTCTAATCCCTGACTCCATACTTGCATAAGGTTAATCCCTGCCTCCCCATTTGCATGCATCTAATCCTTAACTCCATATCTGCATGAGGCCAATCCCTTCCTCGATATTTGCATATGGCTAATCCTTGACTCCCTATTTCCATGGGACTAAGCATTGTCCCTTTTCGCACAAATTTTGCTCTATTTTTAGCCCTATCTATTTGCTCTTCTATAGGGATAAGCTTGCACTCAATTTCGTAAGACTAAGCCTTGTCTTGTTAACATCATTACTGCATATCATGGGCTGAAATATCGATAATCTATCCGGGGGCGTCATAGTCTAAAGGCATCATCCTCATAGCCAGAAGATATTGTACCATGGCTTGAGGATCTCTCAAATTTGCATATCATTATTCAAAGGAGTCATAGTTTGGAGGCACCATCTTCATGGCCCGAGAACATCATTCATGGCCTGTGAATCACTCACTGAACAATTCATGGACTAGGACATCATGGTCTGATGAGGTCATCTTTAATTTTTCGAAGACAACCTTCGTGGTCCAAAGGAAATTTGCATCATGTTTAAACTTTTGCAAATACATGTTTGTGGCATATTTTATCCGCAGGTAACCAGTAAGTAACCACTATCCTAGCAAGAGAGATCTCACTCCAGTTACCTCCAACTGTCCTGAGCCTTAACACTTAACCACAACCTCTTCTGCATCGCGTGTCTGTTCTTGCAATAATTTCATCGGCATATTCCGCAGATGAAACTAGAATGACACATGGTCTAATTCTTGTAAAATCATGGATATGTAGAAAACTTGAAGACCTGAGTCCGGCCCCTATATTTTAAAGCATCCTATCCGGTCAAAACTGGCCATCATTTCTTTACCAGAAAATTCTTTCACTCTTCCCGGGTAAAGAGGGGCACCTGTTGATACCCAATTTTTCCTATATATTTTTAATATGGATAAATACTTTCAAAATAGCATATATATGCATATATCAGCATGCACAGTGTTTTTATAATTTTTCTATAATTTTTTAAGGTTTTAAATCGATTTATTTCTTCCTTTACTTATTACTGTTACAATAATTTAACCATCTAAATACTATATTTATGCCAAATATTACTCTAATATTTTTTGTGAATTTTTTACAATTGCATGTACATCTTTTAAGGCCAATTTTCATATAATTGCAACATTAGCCTTATTAATGTACAATTACATTTTATAAGTATAAAATAATCTTCTATATTTTTAAAATATTAAATATATATTTTAAATCATTTTAGTATAGGAAATTGTTTTTATAAATCAGTTATCATTTATTATAAAGTATATTGGATTAAATTGGCTATTTAAAACTTAGCCAAGTCATATTTCAATTATCGACTCAATTAAACCTGATACCCAGCCAAATTTCAGGGCAAATAACCTAACCCAGGCCCTAAATGCAATTACTCGACCCAAAACCCATCAGATCCTGGCCGTTGATCTAAAAGATCAACGACCCTCTTTCATTCCTTCCTTTTTTAACTCTAAATGACCCTTAACCCTAACCATTTCTCCACAAATGCCGCCCTAAGATCCTACCTACTCTCAGAACTCTCTCAGCCTAACCTAGTATTCAACTGTCGACTTCCCATCTTTGGTTATATCTGGTAACCTCTCATCATCTCTTAAGCCTCCAATGGCCTCTCTTAGTCATGCATGCCTTATCTAAGGTCTTCAAGGGCCAAGGGCCATGCCGACTTGCATTTAAGGTTCGTCGCATGTCTGTTCTTGGCAACTCCGGTGTGATTTCAAGCAAAATCATGCTATAATTTCTACGAACCTTGGGTTTCTAAGCACGTTCTTCATCTCTATGTGGATTTCTCTCGAAACCCTAATCTCGTTTCTCCACCCCCTAGATTTGTACATATCTAGGATGATTTGAGTTTGTTTATTTAATATTTTATACTGTTCTTGAGACTCTTCACAAGAATCATTGATTTCAAGTGTTTTTCACCCTTTTCTATAACTAGGATTTTCAGAACTTCTTTTTATAACCTTGTTTGATTGATTCTTTGTGTAAAAAACATCTATTTCTTGCATTGTTTTAACTGATTCTATAAGTTTATTACAACTTTGACTCGTCTATGTTGAAAGCCCTAATTTTCTAGGTTTCTTCGTTTGGTTCCGTGTATCAGCTTGACTGACCGGTTCTCGTTTGAGTTTCTGTGACTATCTTGCCTCGAATATGTTTCTACTGAGTTTCTTAGCCTAACTTACATCAAATATATGTGCATGTGTTTATCTTAATTGTTCAAGACTTGCTTCTTTCTATTAGTGTTATTTAACCTTCACATTCTAGAGTTATGTGTTGGCCTCTAGTTATTCGTATCTTACTCTATTTATATGCCAAAACATTGACTCATGACTCTCTCTTTGATTGATTCCGAGTTCACCGTTTCTTGAAAACTTTCCTTTAGACCTTCGATTCTTCCTGTTTCATGGGAACCTATGTTATTCTCCTTAAATCAATATTATTTGGTATCCTTGATTCACTGATTTGCTACATACTGATTCATTATTATTTCTATATTCTGCAACCTTGTTAAGTTTTCTTGCCTTATTTGGGGTAACCTTGTTATTTGTTGATTCTTCACTAACTATTTCCTTAATTGAACACTTGTGTATTTACCCCTAATTGTCTATTTTCTACCTAATGCCTTACTTGATTTCTTTCCTTAAATATTTCTGCTCATTATCGTTGGTTAATTATTGATTAAGTAAGGGAGTACTTGCACTAATTTGATTATAGTTAGTAAATAGTTCCATAATTATCGTTTTGATTTGATTTTGCCTATTTTCAAACTATAAATACCGTGCTCTTTCACTAACACAACACGAAGAAACATTAGCTCACATCTCTCTTACACTCAAAAGCTCTTGTATTTTTTTTGTTACTTACTATTGTTACTAAGTTAGCCGGCTGCAAGCCAAGGCTAATTATTTCACTCACCTATTATTTACCTTTCGTTTACTCTCTTTACTGGTATGTCTTGATTTCATTTCAGGACCAAAACCAATATGGATCTTTTACTACTTTAGTTTATCATGTGTCTAATTTGTTTCAATCTATAGATGTAATGTTCAACATGCAATTGACATGTTTACATTACTACTTCATCAAGCAAGCTAGTCTAACCTTCTTATGGCCTTTCAAAACATGTTCTCCCCCAACCCAGTAGTATGTCTCAACATGAATATACCCTACTTTGAATGCTTGTCTACTTGTTATCGGATTTTGATATGCAAGCTCATCTGTCACTTTAAAGGCTGATTATATGATTGTTTCTGAAACTCCTACTGTATTGGTACCAATAGCTATCCTCTAATCCCTTAAACCCCACAAGAACTACTATGCTCATGATACTAGTTGCTCTACGGATCCCCAATTCCCATTCCCTTGATTGAGGACTGCTATTTGAGTATGGCTGAACTTGTTTGAATGACCTACTGTTTGTTTAATTACACCACTATTTTCAAAAGATGTTTACCAATAAATTCTCTTGTTTACAATATTTTTTCAACTGAGTCTCTTTTTACATTGTTTTTCTACTGAAACCCTTTCAAACTATGTCAAACACACTCACTCTACTCCTAAGTCCCTAGATTTTGCCCCTTCCAGTGTGTGTACTGCCTTGGGATCCTTTTAAGATCCATCTGAACTTTAGCACACTTAGGGTGGCCCTTCCACATTGCACTTACTCATTTTGGTCACAAAGTCTAGGTGTGAGCACTGCCCCAGATCCTTGAGATCCTTAGGGAACTCTGACGCACCTGGACAATGACATTGACTATGAAATTGGCATTTGAGGCTATTGGAGGTTTGTGAAATCACTTGGGCTTGCATTGGGATCCCTATAGTGTAACTTATTCTTTTTCTTTATCTATGTAGTTCATTCATCTTGTTTGTAATAATTTTAAAAGAATATTGAAGTGATTAGTTAAAAGGGATGTGTAGTTACAAATTTGTGGGGTTATATGGGTAGAAACCATGACTATAGGATTTTATATTTTCTATGTTTTCCTTACCATGTTAGTAATCGTGCCTATAGGTTTCAAGTGGTTTCGATAATAGAAATCATATCTATAGGTTTTTAAAATCAACTACACAAGTAGATACCATGCCTATAGAATATTATCCTGTTCAAATTCTGTTATAATGGGTAATTACATTTGCTTTCCGTAAATATCATGTCTACAAGTTTCCATTATCAACAACTAGATATCATGCTTATGGAGCAACATTAGAAATTTTGCCTATTGATCTAAATTCAATTTAGCTTAAATAAGTCAGTCCAATTCATGTTAGTTTACTTCGAAACTAATCTAATCAATGGTTTGCTTTCCTTAAATAAATCCTTTCAAGAACCACCCAAATTTACTATTAGAAAGTATGCCTATATAAATTCAAGAGTCTGTTTTAAAATCTGCTCACTGTTTTACTGTATCAAACGTAGCTATCATGTTTTTTAGGACCCCACTATTAAGCGTTTAGGCAAGCCTATAGGGCGAATTTAAATTCTGCAACTTTAAAACTGTAATTCTACTACTTGAAGTTGTTTAGATTTAACTTGACTAATCAGTAGGCAATTTAAATAGGATCCTTCACATATTAGCCTAATTCAATACTTTATAACCTCTGCTCACTTAGGTATCATGTTCTAGGATTTGTTTTCTTAAGTGTTTGGATGTTGTTTGAAGACGTGCACTTATGTGATACGCTTGAAGAGGTAACTATGAGCCTTTAACTTGATATATATGCAGTCTTAAATTTTTCTTGTCTGGCGCCTAGAATTTTCTCCTTTTAAGAACCTTAGGGGTTGTCTAAAACTACCCAGATTTCGAGGTCCTAAAATACCTCGAGGGCTAGAAGGAAGGGAAGGGTAGTGCACGCATTGGCATTGGCAAGGTTACTAGAACGTTTTAGGCTATGACCAAGGGGACTTAGGTAGAACGGGATATTATGACTACGCGCTAATTCCACGTGTAGCCCCTCATCGAGGAGTGTTTATCGAGCATTGCATGGGGTGATCTTGTAGGCTAACCAACCTAGGACCCCTACCTTCCAAAAATCCTTTTGCTTTACTTTTCTATATGTACACAACTTGAAAAACCTGTCTTATTATTTGAGTTATACACGTCCAATGTGCTTTATTTGCAATTATTTGTTTCAATACTTATTTTTTAATGGACTAATTCATAAATATAAGTTCGCCGGGACCCATAGTTATGGACCAAGAGGAGGTGCATAACACATTTCTCTCAAGGTTATTTCAAGCAATTACCCTAAATCTCTGGTAATGCAAACTAGTTTAAGAGTTAATCATTTTAGGTTCCCTAACGCACCACAATACGTTAGGTGGCTACTCTTCAAAATACCCAATTCCGTAAAGGAAAATGAGCTATTACCCCCATAAATGTCGAAAACCCAAACCTTTTTCCTCCCCGTAAAAGGGGAGAGAGAAAAAGGGGGCACGACAGGTGTTGTTATCGAGCACTAACGAGGACAAGGATCGAGGGTGGAACGGTCAACTGATCCTAGTGAAGACCTATGACCTAATTCTTCCCGATAAGATTCCATTTCTTGAGAATGGGAACATGAAGCGTAAGTTCAATTCTTATTTTGGCTTTTATTTACTTTTTTGTTTCCTTTACTTCTGCTTATCGACATTTTTTTCTATGATGTAGTGCTAGCTTGGACACCTGGTGCGATTCTAATCCTCGAGAACTGGGTTCGGACCCTAGTTTTGACCTCCTCCTACACTAAACGCTCATGGTGTGATTTAGCAAGAGGCTAATGGGAGGCCATAAATCACGGTAAGCCTTTCCTCTATGTATCTGATGGCTTTTGTTAGAATGTTTCCCCCCGTATACTCACTTGGTTATCTTTCATATAGTACTTGGGAAAGATGCCGTTATGAGGCCCTCATCTATAAAGGATGAGGTTTTGACCTGGGTCCCAAAGCCAGTGAAGGAAAAGAAAAGGAAAAGGGTTTCGCACTTTAATACTTCGAAGCCCAAGAACATCAAGGCTCGTATGTCAAAGAAAGACAATGTCGTCCTGCCTGCTGATATAGCTCAGCGCCTAAGGGAGGAAGAAGAGGAAGATGAAGATGCCAACTTCAACCTAGTAGCTCAGCTGAAGAAGAGTGTCGAGGTTCCAAGGGTTGTTGAACTGGTGATAATCAAAGAGGTTCAGCCTCGGACTGAAGAGATCTTGAAAGATGGCCTAAGAAAAGTCCCAAAATCATAAGGCTGAAGATGCCTCTCGCTTTGACGAGCAATCGCCAAATATTCCTGAAGGGACATGGTCCCTAGAATCTTCGAAATAAAGAGAACGCCTCAAGTGACTTGCTTGGGGGAAATAGATATTGGTGATTCTCCGCCCCTCCCCACATTTTTCGAGGGGCAAATTTAGGAAGCCCAGGCTATGGAGACCCCCAATGTGGGAACGACCCACAAAGGGGAGGACCCTTTTCCATGGTTTCTTTACAATGGTCAAAGATTTTACTGACCCAGGTGATGTATCGAGTCTCTTCGATAAGGCTCAAGGACTTATGAGCCAGGTAAGCCTCATTTCCCTTCATCAATATTATGCTTGCATTTATTTCTTCTTTCTTGATTTCCTTTCTTTCTTCACAGGCCTTGACACTTCATCAGGAAGCATTTTATAAATCCCGGTCAAAGTTAAGTCGGTGCGAGGGTGATCTTAAAAAGCTCACGGAGGAGAGAGATTCCCTTAAACTTTTTGCGGGAAAAAAGAATAGGAGATCAAGGACCTCGAGCTGAATTAGCAATAACTCATAAAGAGCAGACCAACCTGATTGAGTAGGTAATGTAAAGTTTTTGAAGCTCAATATACCAATTCGGGCACGATGACCAACACTTTGATCCTACAGGTTTAGTAGAAGGCCAAAAAGATCGAGCAACTTCGTGAGGAGGCCAATGTGATAAAGGCATAGACTTTAGGGTGGAAGGAAAACATGGACCGTCTTGCCTCGGAGAAAGATACTGCTCGAGCCTAACCGTCGCCGGCCTAAATTTAACTCCAAAGCATGAAGGAAGAAATCTTGGCCCGAGCTGAGAAAATTGAGGATATTGAGGCTCGGTTGGCCGTCGAACTTGCAAAGGCCATATCAGAAGAAAAAAAAGTAAAGGATGAAGCTGAGGTGATAGTGCCTGTCTACCAAGAAGATGTTGAAGCTGCTCAAGCTTGAGCAAAGGAAGTGTCTGAGACCATTCAGACTCGATCAAATTGGACCATCGAGCATGACAAGTATCAGTCTCGAAGAGAGACTCTCGAGGAGATTCATGCTCATGGATTCGACCTTGTTGTCGATATCGAGAAGGCGAAAGTACTTGAGCCCAAAGCCAAAGCATTGCTCTCTTCTTAGATAATGATTTCGGGAGTCCAAGTTGATCCGAGAGTGGAAGGGATTCTGAAGACGACGACACAGATCTTGAAGTAAATTAGGCACTTAGGATTTTTATTCCTTTTTGAATTTTTTATGTAGGATCCTAATCGATCCGTGTAAATATTTTCATATATATATATATATATATATATATATATATATATATATATATATATATATATATATATATATATATATATATATATATGAAATCTGATTTTCTTTTCACCTTATGACAATTTTGATACGCTTTATACCTTGTAAGGATTTTGACTTACTTCTTTTCTTGTGAAAATTTTGTTTGTGAATCCGAAACTTAGGCAACTTGATTGAAGTTAGACTAATACAGTCTCTAAAATTGAGTGAGTGTGAGCACTGATTTTTTCCCTACATCAAAATAACTCCTAAAAATTAGATCAAAATAATTTTATTGATTTTAGAAATTTCGTTTTATTTAGCTGCATTTCATACATTTTTAGTATTTTTTCTTTTTTAAAAAAAATCATAGAAAAGCCATAAAAGTGTCACATTTTTAATTTTATGCCACCTTATGTTCAACTTGCATTTAGGAATTAATTACATTGAATTAATTGTGTTTAAAAAAAAGAAAAGAATCATAAAAATGGTTAATTTTGCAATTTTAATTTTAGTTTTTGAATTTCGGTAGTTTTCCATTTAATTTGTTTTTAATTAGTTGCAATAAGTATTAGTTGTAGTAATTAGTTTAATTTGAAATAATTTGACTAGGAATTAATTTAGGTGTCATTTTTAGTTTTAGTATAAAAGAAATTAGAAAATATGCCAACAAAAGAAAGTAACCATATTTTTGGGCTGATTTTTATTTCCAGTTTTTTAAAGCCCAATGCAATTTTTAAACCTAACCTGCATAGCCCATAACCGGATCCCTTCCCATCCTTTAAATTCCCTGGTATCCTAGAACTAAAAAAGAAGATGAACTAGAATCCTTCCTATGTGAAAATAGACAGAAAAACGGAGCATCTGAGCCCTTCTTATTCTTCTCCATTTTCTTTTTGTTCCTTCTTCTTCTCCCATTCATCTGCATCTATCATACACACCCCCGTCCCACAGTGCTGTCTAAAAAATAAAATAGCTTCTAAAAATAGAAAAAAATAGGCTTAAAACGTGATCTCGGCAATTGCTTGGAAATAATGATGCGTGCTTCCATTTTCTGGGTTTTCAAGTAATATTTTGGAACTAAAATGCTGTTGACTCTGCTGTTGTACCGTGCTCTGTTGATCTTCGCCCAGCTACTGTTTCATAGCTTTATTCAGCTTGTCGCAGACTTCAATTTCTGCAAGTTTAGCTCGGTTTCAGTTGCGCAAAATTAGGTACGCAAACATCAATTTGTAATTCCTTTGGGTTTGTTAAAATAATTGGAACCCGTATGTTGGCCTCAATGCAAATGCTTCTCTACTTTCAATTTTCAAATGTATTGGATTATATATTTTCTTGCCGTTGACTTTTTTTTCTGCGATGAATATTCTGAAGTACCGTAGCTTTTGCTTTCCAATATTTTTGGCATTATTTCGATGTCTGGTTATTGTTTTCTTAGTTGTAATGCACTTCAGGCATTCTAGGAACCCATATCTCATTAATTTGTATTTTTATGGTTTCAATATAACAAAGTTGAATTGATTTGCTCCAATTATTCAGTGTATTATTCCAATATAGACTGAAGTGGATTGTGAAATTACGTGTTTGCTTGTTAATTTCGGCTGCTGATTTGCTGCACTTTAGTCGGCCCAATCAATTCGTCCAAGGCTCCAATCGAGCCTAATGGGTGAAGTTAACATAAATGCTATAAAAGAGCTATTGTAGCAATTTCATTACACCTATTTTGCTGCTTTGAATCTAATGTCCGCAAGATGTGTGTGGTATTTCAGTTTTGGGAAGTACCGGAAATAGTGAGATAGATAAAAAATGACAGTTACATATGTGAATTTCAATTCCTGATTTTGTTAGAACACTATAATTGGTTACTTGATTATCTTAAGTTCAGTTGCACTTCTGCTAACTTAAAACTGCATGCTGTAAAGGGATTTCCCATCTGTAGCTCTCTTTTTAGTTTGTGCAAAACCTTCTTATAAATTTAAATAGCTCTTTTTAGGCGGGCTATTTTAAAATGTACCTTCCTAATTTGGGGGCGCATTTATGTGACCCAAATCCAAATCTCAGTGAAGTCAAAATATGTTAAAAATCACGGGTGCATTTATGCGATGTGATTCGAGACATATTTTAACGACGTTGCAATTCTCTTTATTAATAATAATAAAGCGGTTAAAATTTAAAAATGCTATAGGTTTTAACATGTACTCAAATTAGATATTGAGCCATTTCTAATAGTTTATGCGATCGTGCTAGAATCACGGGATCCGAGGGTGACTAACACCTTCCCTCGGGTCAACAGAATTCCTTACTTAGATTTCTGGTTCGCAGACTCCATTTGGGCAGTCGAAAAATTTCCTCGATTTAGGCTTCTAAATAAACCGGTGACTTGGGACACCAAAATCCAAACCTATCCCACGTGGTGACACTTAATAAATAAATAATCTCATTTCAAATAATGTCATTTTAATTGGAAAAACTCTCTTATACGTGTTATCCTTCGGGGTAGCCGTGTAAAAAAGGAGGTGTGACAATGAGTACTTACTCAACTTTGGAGTAGAAGAACCATTTGGTTTTAGTTGAATGAGGATTACTTCTCGAGCTCAAAATATATAATGGCCCTTAGGCTCTTGAATTAGGCCGATATGTCCTCAAAAGAGTGGTTTTTTTCCGTTTTCGACTTAAAAAGTTTATAACAATTTGTTATGCCTTAGCACAAGATAAATTTGTACCCATTAGGGTTTTCAAGGGTTAATGTTATCGAAAACCTTTACTTTGTTATGCCTTGGCATCAACTTGTTCGAAAGTTTGAACCATTTGGTACCCTTTAAGGTTTTTGAGGGTTGATGTTATGGAAATCCTTTGTAATTTTGCTAAAGGTATCCCTTTTAACTGGTTTATTAAAGTATTCGAAGCCCCGTTTTCATTACAAAATTCAAACGTCTCGGAACCGTGTTAGTTTGGCCGTAGCCCTAGGATTTGCCCCTTGGGCTCATTTCCCAATTATACTTAGAACTTGTTCGAAGTGTCATTCCCCGAGCAGGGTGGCCTTGGCCTAAAAAATTAAAGATTGCCTTTTTAAGATCTTAATATTTTGAAGTTTAATAATTCGAGCATGTCGATTTTCGGACGGCAGTCCCCGAGTACGGGGTTGATTGCTCGAGCTTTAGTTGCAATCGACGCTTGAGCCAGTTTCCGCAATTGATCATAAATATGAAATAAGTAGAAATTTCACTAAGGCATATAGCATCTGATGAGGAAAAATACTTCTTTCAATAGATCATTCATATGTACATGTTTTGCCATTACGGTTCGAGCAATATACATGGGCACTCTTCATTTTATCGTTTAACCCTTTACGAAATTTACCTATCGAGACCCTGTTGGCACAAAGTAATTTCCTTGAAAACATAACATCTGAGGGTGATGTTCCCCAGTTTGGGGTTGATTGTAAAGGAGCCTTGAATACTATTGAATTGCTCTAAATTAGCACGAACACTAGTTGCCTCGTTAAAAACCTTTCCAGAAAAATCCATTTGGGATGAAAACCTGTCAAAGGAAACAAGATTGCAACGCGTGCTTCCAGACCCAAGGATAAAGAACTTCAATGCCTTTGATCGAACACCTGCAAAAAGTTAGTATAAAACATAAATGAAAAAAGAGAAGGTCATACCTTAGCACTAATATCGTTTGAGGAGTGATATGTTTCAATTATTTGGAAATTATTCATCGTTCATCGTGCCAAGTATGTAAGATCATTTTAGACTATTTCGAGGACCTAATACAGTCCCTCCCAATTAATACCAAGCTTTCCCTCATTTGGGTATCGAGTGTTGATGGTGACTTTTTTCAGAATTAAGTCTCGTATTTTGAAGTGTCGAAGCTTGGCTCTTCGATTGCAATATCTTTTGATTCGCTATTTTTGGGCGGTCATTCGAACAAGAGCGTCTTCCCCTTTTTTGTCTAGAAACTCAAGGCTTGTATTAATAGCCTCGTGATTTGACTCTCCTGTTATGTAATGAAACTTGATGCTAGGTTCCCCGACCTCAACCGATAGAGCTTCATTTCCATATACTAAGGATAACGATGTTGTCCTCGTACAGTATTTTGACGTTGTCCGGTATGCCCAAAGGACTTCGGGAAAAATTTATCTCCATTTTCCCTTAGCGTCGTTCAATCTTTTTAGATTCTGAATGATGGTCTTGCTTGTTGATTTGGCCTGTCCATTTCCACTAGGATGATACAGTTTCAACAAGATCCTCTTTATTTTGTGTTCTTTCGAGGAACTTGGTTATTTTGCTGCCAATGAATTGTTTTCCATTGTCGTATACGATCTCAGCGGGTATCTGGAATCGGCATATGATGTGATCCCAGATGAAGCCTATAACTTTTTTTTCTCTAACTTTTCCGAAAGCTCGTGCTTCAACCCACTTAGTGAATTAGTCAATAATAAATAAAATGAATTCAGCTTTACCTGGGACCAATAGTGGAGGGCCAACGATATCCATTCCCCATTTCATTAATGACCATGGAGATAGGACTGAATGAAGTTTCTCCTGGGGTTGGTGGATCATCGGTGCATGTCTTTGGCATTTTTTGCATTTTTGATCGAATTCCTATAGTATCCTTTTCCATATTGGCCCATCAGTACCCTTTTTTGATGACTTTGTGAACCAGTGATTCGACACCGGAATGGTTCCCGCAAGTACCTTCCTGAATTTCTCTAGGGCGTAATTGATCTCTCCCGGACCCAAAAATATTGTGAACGGCCCATCAAATATCCTCCTGTATAATGTTCCATCTTTGGCCAATTTGGATTGTGCAGTCTTCATTCGTAGAGTCCTCGATTCCTTAGGGTCCCGATGGAAGCTTCCCATTTTAAGATATTCGATATATCTGTTCCTCTTATCCCAAGTTAGGCGTGTGGAATTTATTTTAGCGTGGACTTCTTCGACTACTGACTCTGAAAGTTGTACTACAGTCCCCGAGCTAATTTCGTCGTGTTCGATTGATGACCCCAAATTTGCAAGGGCATCAGCCTCACTATTCTGTTCTTGAGGTACATGTTATAAGGTCTATTCATTAAACCGATGTAAGGTTACCTGCAGCTTTTCCAAGTACCTCTGCATTCGATCTTTTTGAACCTCAAAGGTCCTATTGACTTGGTTAACACTTGGCCTCGATGACCTCTGCTCCCAAGCTTTTAGCTAGCTCAAGACTTGCAATCATGGCCTCATACTCGGCCTCACTATTAGTCAACTTAGGGGTTTTGATAGATTGTCTAATTGTATTACATGTGGGTGGCATCAAAATGATGCCTAGCCTGGAGGCCTTCATATTTGATGTGCCATCTATCAAAAAGATCCACACCCCCAAAGATGTACCCATTTTTAACAAAAGTTCTTTTTCTACCTTGGGTACGAGGACATGCGTGAAGTCGGCCACAAAGTCTGCTAAGATTTGAGACTTGATGGTCGTTCGGGGTTGATACTCGATATTATACCCACTGATTTTGATGGCCCATTTAGCCAATCGGCCAGAGAGCTCAGGTTTGTGGAGAATATTGCGATGAGGGTAGGTGGTCACCACACAAATTGGGTGGCATAAAAATATGGTTTTAATTTTCTAGAGGCGCTTATTAGAGAAAGCACTAATTTTTTTAAGTGTGGATACCGGATCTCAGCTTCACCTAGAGATTGACTAATATAGTAAACAGGAAATAGCGTACCTTGCTCTTCTCGAGCTGAGACGCCACTTACCGCTACTGCTAAATATAAGTAGAGATGCTCGTCCTTTTTGAGTATAAAGCAATGGTGGGCTCAAAAGACATCGTTTTAACTCTTCCAATGCCTATTGGCATTCCGGCCCAAGTGAAATTGTTCTTCTTTTTGAGTAGTGAGCAGAACTTCTGATTTCGATCTGAAGACCTCGAGATGAACCGGCCTAAGGTGGCTATCCGCCTTGTTAATCTTTGTATGGCCTTAACATTGTCCACAACTGTGATATCTTCGATAACCTTTATTTTATCGAGTTTGATCTTGATTCCTCGATTTGACACTATAAAGCCGAGGAACTTTCCCAACAGACCCCAGATGCACATTTCTCAGGATTGAGCTTCATGCTGTATTTTCTCATTAGGTGGAAAGTTTCCTACAAATGTGTTAAATGGCCTTCTGTGCATTGACTTTACTTGCAGGGAATTTACATCTGCGCATGGGATTTATTTGCATGTCGTCAATATATACCTCCATTGATTTACCTATTTGTTCTTCGAACATTCAAATCACTAGGCATTGGTAAGTAGCACCGATATTTTTAGTCCAAACAACATCAAACTATAACAGTAGGTGCCATACTTAGTGATGAAGGAAATCTTTTCCTGATTCTTCGGGTTCATTTGAATTTGACCCGGAATAGGCGTCGACAAAACTAAGGATCTCGTGGTCGGTCGTGGCATCGATCATGCGATTTATATTCGGCAGAGGAAAAGAGTTTTTGGGACATGCTTTATTTAAATCTTTATAGTCTACGTACATTCTAAGTTTGTTACCCTTCTTGGAGACTACAACTACGTTTGCTAACCATTCGGGATAGATGTATCCTATTTTGAGAACTTTTGTTATCTCGTCCTTGATGAATGCATGTTTTACCTTGGATTGAGGCCTTCTCTTTTGTTTTACCGGTTTTAACTAGGGGTTCAAGCTTAGCCGATGCGTTGTGATCTCTAGTGGATTCCTATCTTATCCAGGTGGGACCAGGCAAAACAATCCATGTTGGTTAAAAGGAATTGAACGAGTTTTTTCCTGAGTTCGGGAGTTAACCCCGTGCCCAGGTATACCTTTCAATCGGAGTGGTGCTTGATAAATATGATTTGTTCCAGCTCCTCAACTATTGACTTCGTTGCAAAGGAATCATCGAGGGTCATGAAGGTTCTAGGTATCATAAAATCTTCATCCTCGAAGATCTCCTACTCTTTCGACAGTGTCGAGGCCGCTACATGTGGTTGCTATTTGAATTTTTGTTTTCCCTTTCGCTCCGATTTCTTTGCTAACAAAAGCGGCGAAACTGGTACTACTTTATCAATTGCAAACATCTCTTTGACAGCGGGTTGTTTGCCGTACACCATTTTGATTCCTTTTGATGTTGGGAATTTCAAGACTTGATGGAGCGTCGAAAGTAGTGCCCTCATATTATGAATCCAAGGTCTTCCGAGAAGCATGTTGTATCTCATATCATCTTCAATTACATGGAACTTTGTTTCATGGATAGCCCTGGCCACGTTTACTAGTAACATGATTTCCCCTTTGGTGGTTTCACTTTCCATGTTGTAACCGTTGAGTACTCAAGCTGCAGGCATGATTTGATCCTAGAGGCCGAGTTGCTCTATGACCCTCAATCGAATAATGTTTGCCGAGCTACCTGGATCAACCAGCACATGTTTAACTTGAATTTTATTCATAGGGATAGATATTAACAGTGTGTCATTGTGAGGTTGTTCGATCCCTTCTGCATCTTCATCGTTGAAAGAAAAAGTATCTTATGGTAAGTAGTCTCGGGTACGCTTCTTCCTTGTGATTTCCACTTAAGTGCGTTTATATATCGGGCCTTTAGGAATATCAATTATGAGCACGTGATTTTTGCCTCGCTTAAATTATTCTTATAGATTTCTTAGAATTGGGATTTCCCTTTTTATTATTTGATTTTTAGGATTTAATTACATATTTTTGTGTGTATTTTTTATTTGTTAGTGTGTGCATGATAATTCATAAATAATAAAAAATATAGCATATTTGCATTTAGGACCCACTTTTATATTTTTAGCTCTATTAGTTAATTAACATTACAAAAATAGAAGAAAATAACAAAAAATAGTCCTCTTGGCATTTTACCTTTAATTTTTGAGTTTTCTTCTTAGTTTTCTTTAAATTAGGAATTACTTAATTTTTAAAAATTAATTAGTTTAGTCTTGTTATTCTTACTTTTGCATTTTAACAAAAAGAAATCAATATATATATATATATATATATATATATATATATATATATATATATATATATATATATATATATTATATGTATATATATATAATTTGAAAAAGAGAAAATATGAAAAAATTGAAGACCAATTTGGGCCATTTCTTAAATAAAAGCCCAGCCCAAACTATCTAAAACCCGGCTTCACAACCCGGTCCAACCCCTTACTGCACAAAACGATCCCGTTTCACATCCTTTCGATCATGACCGTTGGATCTCACCAATCTAACAGTCCGCAACTAACGAGATTTCTACTATATAAGTATCCTAACATACCCTACCCCTCCCATCTCACCGTATCTAACCCTTCAGAGACCCAAACCTAACGCCACCACGCTCTACCGCAAACCGCCGGCCAGAAATCGCCTCCGCCGGCGGCGACTGTCCAAAAACCTTTAAAATAACACTGCCTGACCACCTCAATCTCCCCTTTCCAAATCTCCAAACATTAGCCAAACACTTGGAATCTCCATTTTTTCGCCGTGGGAAGAGTCGCTTCCTTCTTGCTTGATGGGGGGGCTTCCATTCACCAGTGCTGACTAAAAGTGCTCTCCGAAATCGTGCTGGATAGTCACATATCACACGGCTCTCAAACACAATCTGTGGTGGATCCCGGGAGACAAAGGCTTGTTCCACCGTCGTGTACGATGGCGCCAACGCCAAACAACTTCAAACTAACACCCTACAACCTACTCACCCTCCTTTTTCTGAATCCACAACCCCCTTCGAATCATCCTCGCATGTCTTGAATTTTAAATCGAAATTCGGCCTGGAACCCTAATTATCTTTCGAGGTTGGAGTTTCATGTTTTTGGAATAAAATAGCCCTTAAACATGTGTTTTCTCATGAAAACACATGATTAAGGACGATTTTGGTACCAATAATTCCAAAGCGTTGGCCGGAGTTCCGCTTTTTGAGTTAGGTGTTTCTTTTTGTCCTTCTTTTATGTTTTTCATACATTTTTCTGTTCTTGCTCATCATGTTATTTTTATTTTTGGTTTGATTTAGGGTTCTGATTACTTGTCAACATGATAGCCGAATAATTTAAATTGAATTTGATTGTTTGTTTGATTTTGATGGAAATATTTCATGTTTGTTTTATTGTTTTACATGATATTATAGGTTCAGTCTTATTTTTTTATGTTCAATTGTCCAATTACTGTTTTATTGGTTCAATAGTAAAATAGTCTTAGGGTACTTGTTTAATTAGAACTAGTTTGGTTCTCCTTACCTTTGATTAAGATCTTATGATTAGTAAGTAGGTATTTGGGCTTTGTTTGAAATCAGTAGTCTCATTGGAATTGGGTCACTTGGCGCAAACTTAGTTAGTTGACATAGTTTAGTAATTCAGGGGTGAGGTCAGGGGTAGTATAGGCATTTTACAGTAAAAGAATCTTGCAGTAACTGAATTGAGGCCCCCTAGAACCATCTAGATTGGGGTTTAATTCAAAATTCAGGAACTTGGTAGTATTACTTGACCAACAAGTCATAAATTTAAGGACTAAAGGCTAAAAACAGAAGCTGAAGGTTTCCCTACCTAGTTACCTATAAAGGCATCAGGAACTTGCCTTGCAAGTCAGATCTTAGAGATTTTTTAGAATGGAAGGCATTAAAACAGAGCTAAAAATATTCTGAAAACTTCAGATGGCTAAAAGTTCAAAAAGAAAGAAAATTGTTTCATTGAGAGATCTAAGAACTAAAATAATTCCAGGGCAGCTAGTAATGGAGATGAGTTAGAATCAACTCTAGGTTGAGGTCCTTTAGTTCATTTGCTGGGTATGAAGTTGTTTTTTATAGGATGCTTCACTTCATTTTCTGGGTTTTAAAGTTGGTCATCTCTGGAGTTGATCACTGAACGCTGCTATTACTAATTCATCAATATTCTTCCTCTTTTTTTCTACATCCACGTATTCTTAGCTCATGCTTAAGGCAGTCTGCTGAACATGTAATAGACTTGAAGCTTTATCAAACTGAAGATGTTATTTGATGCTGAATTTCTTTTCTCTTTTTACTGTTTTATATTCTATAGTTAGATTTCAAGCAATAGATGTTAGTTAGGAGCTTGTCCTTTGAATATGGATATGTGAAAATGATTTGATATGGCATTTTTGATCTTTACTATAAGCGATCAATGGACTCTATTTATTTACCTTCCTGTTTGATGTCGTGTGTTATTCTCATTTGGACTTGAGTTTATTTAAGTTTAGCAACTCAGATGGTTTGAACTGTTAGATGCAGAATCTGTTTAGGCTTAATGACAACAAATAACACTATTTCAGTTTAATTGTTCTAGGTTGATATATCGTTGAAGTTCTTGATTTTGGCTGCACTTAGTTTATACTCTCATATAATCTATGTTTAGTTAGCTAAAAAGGAAAGATCTATTGGTTGCTATATAAAATGTTGTTCATACAAAGACTGCCTATTGATGAGCACAAAAGCGATCTTCTAAAATTCATATGTCATGTGGTACTTCTTTTGTTGTATGTGTTCAAAAGTGTGTTAATGTATTAGGAGTCATTTTGTTAGCATGAAAAGGCCCATTGGCATACAAATGACATTGTAATTGAGTTTTAAATTCATTGGCATTAGGTTGAAATCTGAAATGCTTATAAATGTCATGCCTGCCTTAAATGTGAATGTTGAGGTTTTAGTTTGGGCTATTAGCATTAGCCAAGTTATGGAGGATTTCTCTCTAATTGGCAGATTTTGACTTGGGATTCACAAGTAGACCTAGTTGCGCCCCAGGCCGGTTTTCACGTTTGCAATTGGACTTTGAATTCACAGCCTGTTTGGGCTCTCTCATAATTAAATGTTGTCTGAGTCTGTTTCTTATCAGCTTTTGTGATCACTAGATTTAATTTAAACTGCTGGTTGAAATCAATTAGGAATTTCCTATAACTTTTATCAATTAATAGGATCCTTAGAATAATTTGAGTAAGGCCATATTACATATCACAATAGTCATGACCCTCAAAAATTTGGTTAACACAACCTTTAAAAAATGGAATTGAGATGCACCACGCCAAATAAAATTCATAAATTACGTGGCCCTCTTTTTGATTATTCTTAAAATCCTTAGAACTCGGGACGTGCCATTTAGTGAATTTTCATGGCCTCCCACAAAGTTATCAACGCGTTAGTTGCATTAGGCACGCATTCAATAAAGCTACTTTCTTAAACTCGGGTGCTTACTTGATGGACGAAGATCATCACCGCAGCAAAGTAGGTGGTTCGAGTCATATCCTTGCATGCTTGGCATTTCTTGGCGATGTAATCAGCGATGGCTATGATCCTTTCTCTTATCCTGCCTTTTTCTTGAAGTAATTGCCCTATCTGCTAGTTTCGAGCCTCCAACACTTGGGAGTCATGAAAGTGCTGATTTTACAATTGTTGTATATCTTTCTCCATTTGGGCCATCAGCTTATAACAATGTTTCCTATCAGCCTTAAAATTTTTATCCTATTTGGCTACTTCATCCTCAAGATTAATCATTTTTCTTCTGAGGCTGGTGATAGTCCCTTGATAGTTTCTTTTCATTTGTTCCACAAACTGTGCCCACTATTCCGCTTTCTTTGTGCACTGTTCCTGTAGCTTTACCTGAATGGCTTTGGACTTTTCCAAGTCTTCTTGGTATTTGAGTACTTCCTTTCTTAGCCCACTTATAAGACTTTTGTCGGCCTGGCTTCTTTCTAGGTTGCCGATGGTTGTTTTCATCTTTCTGATCTGAGCTTTGAGTGCCACATTTTCCAGGGCTAGTTTTTTCTTTCTCTTTCATCTGCGGCAGCTTGAACACTATTTTCAAATTGGAGCTCCATGACTTGACTTTCCAATTTACTGATTTTGGCCTTGTATTTATTTTCTTTGGTCAGGCAGTCCCATTGTGGTTGGGCCTCCACGATGAATTGTTGGAGATGAGGTCTTTTCGTGGGTCTTTCAGGAACTTGATATCTCTTGCTGAACCATTTAACATATTTGCGGTCTGTTTCACCTCTGGCTCGATCTCGCACTATGGTCTTGGGTTCTAGAAATCAATATTCATTCCACATTTGGCTAATTTTTCCTTCAGGAAATGCGGCTTTTGTCCCCAATTAAGTGGCACGCTTGCTCAAGTCTTCGCCATAGTGTATGGTTTGGAATCTTCCTAGTTGACGCACCACCCTGTAGGGAGCATAATATTGGATGCTCCGAACGCCCATTAAGAGGATGTGAGACGCTTCAACTGTTGTGTATATTGCTTCACTGGCAGGGAGCTATCCAAATGCCCATTCAATTTTGTCAGTAGTCAGGGACCTCAGATGTGCAAGCCAAGCTTCCGTACCTATAGGGAGTTAAATGCCCGCTACCTGGTTTCCAAATTATTCAACGCAGTTTAGACCTGTCAAACCATAGTTCATGTATCCAACTCGGTGATAAAGATGTTTTTGCATTCATAACTTCAATAACAAATTGCAACCCTGGAAAAAGTTTCCACCTTCCCGACAAATGGTATAGGCTCGATAGATTTTCGACACAATCAAAGGAACCACAGTGTTGTTAGCCTTTTTGATTGTCACATCGATCATTCCCACCAGACCTATATCTATATTGCCGTCATTCCGTGGGCAGACCACAACACCAATAAAGGCTACCATGAAAGCTAGACTTCGCCTTGCCTCCCACTTATCTTTGTTTCCACCATGGGTTAGACCAGTATTTGGTTCTTCAAAACCTTGAGGGTTACCATATGGAAGATACTGAAACTGAAGTGTGCAGTACCCTTCGGCTAGAATTCTATTTTGGACATCCCGAATAATGCTTAGCAAGTCTAGGAATCTGTGAGGGGACATCGGTCTCGGTGACAGAGGATATCGACTTCTAAGATTTCCTTTTAGATCCACATAACCCGCTATTTCTTCCAATGTTGGTATGAGCTCGAAGTCAGAGAAACGGAACACATTGCGGGTTGGGTCCAAAAATGGTATTAAGGCTTCAATTATGTCCAGCCTTGGCTTGATGTTTAATAATCCGACGAGGCCTCCCAAAACTCTTGTCATTTTTTCCTTGCTGCCTTTTCCCAGATCATCCCACCACATATGGAGCTTCAAGTGGATCTAATTAAGGAGTGTGAAGGGTTCAATTTCATTCGTGCTCATCCTGCACATTTATTAATGATAAAATGACTTTATTTTATTGCAAAAGAAAAACAATAGTGTTTCTCTTTTTTTGAAAATTTTTTAGTTTAAAAGACAAAAATCTTGGTTTTGCAGATACGACCTTTTAGCACTTTAGGAGAGAAGATTTTAAGGCTGTGCCCGCTAACCGTTGGACGTGAATCGAGGTGGTTGTTCTTGCGAAAATAGCCTTCCGGCACCTTTTTTGTGACATTGGCTTATTTTAAACAAGAATGGAATCACCCAATTTATTTGGGACTAAAAATAAAAAAAAAATTGGTTACATTTGCAAAAAAGGGAAGTAGGACCCGACGGGGGTTACCTGCGTATCTCACATCCAGTGAGAATCAAATTGGCGTAGTTCATGAAAATTTTCCAAAAAATAAAATTTGCAAAACAAACTTTCCTTTCTTTTTATATTTTCAAGAATCCGGCAGAGTTTCAGCAATATTTTGAGTATTAAATTTTCAAAATAGGTGGTTACCCTTATTTACTCTAACATTGTTATTTTCTTTTCAACTCTCTCCCATTATTTACAAGCCAGTTAACATGTTAACTTGAAGCAAATAAGTGCACAAGTAGCAAGTAGGATGCATCAGGACGGCCTTTTCAATTTGGGTACACCTTGCCTAGACGGACCCAACCCCTGTGTTGATCCCCTAAGTCAAATGCACGTGATGCAAACAAATGTTCCTACTAGGGATCCAACATGAGGTTTTGATATACTAGATTTAAAACCTGGGTTCATTGTTCTACACCTAGCTTACTCAAGCGAACAACTCAAGCGGGGGGGGGGGGGGGGGGGGAGCAAACAGGGGATACAGAAGCTCTGTCGGCTTAGCAGCTTGTCCGAACCTCGTTCTAAATTGGGAAAAGACTTTTAACATAAGAGAAGTCACACGAAGTCCACCCTTCTAGCATTTTATATATAGAATTCACTAGATATCAAAGTGGTAAAGCATTTAGCACATTAAGCATGAAGCATGTAAGAAAATCAGATAAATCCAAAAATAAAAGCTATTCTAAGCTCTAATTCTTAAACCCTGAACCGAAGTTCTGGGTTTGGTTTCCCAGCAAAGTCACCAGAGTTGTCACACCTCTTTTTTTACATACCACTCCCAGAAGTATAATATATATCAGGGAGCTTTTCCATTTAAAGTGATATTATTTGAAATGGGATCAATGGACTCTATTTATTTACCTTCATGTTTGATGCCGTTTGTTATTGTCATTTGGACTTGAGTTTGTTTAAGTTTAGCAACTCAGATGGTTTGAATTGTTAGATGCAGAATCTGTTTAGGCTTTATAACAACTAATAGCACTATTTCAGTTTAATTGTGCTAGGTTGATATATTGTTGAAGTTTTCTTGATTTTCGTTGCACTTAAGTTAATACTCTCATATAAACTATGTAGTTAGCTAAAAAGGAAAGCTCTATTGGTTGCTATATAAAATGTTGTTCATACAAAGACTGCCTATTGATGAGCACAAAAGCGATCTTCTAAAATTCATATGTCATGTGGTACTTCTTTTGTTGTATGTGTTCAAAAGTGTGTTAATGTATTAGGAGTCATTTTGTTAGCATGACAAGGCCCATTGGCATACAAATGACATTGCAATTGAGTTTTAAATTCATTAGCGTTGTGCTGGAATATGAAATTCTTATGAATGTCATGCCTGCCTTAAATGTGAATGCTGAGGTTTTAATTTGGGCTATTAGCATTAGCCCGATTATGGCGGATTTCTCTCTAATTGGCAGCTTTCAAATTGGGCTTCACAAGCAGGCCCCGTTGCGCCCCAGGCCAATTTTCACGTTCGCAATTGGACTTTGAGTTCACAGCCTATTTGGGCTCTCTCGTAATTAAATGTTGTCCGTGTCTGTTTCTTATCAGCTTTAATGATCACTAGATTTAACTTAAACTGCTGGTTGAAATCAATTAGGAATTTTCTAAAACTGTTATCAATTAATAGGATCCTTACAATAATTTGAGGAAGGCCATATTACATAACACAATTGTCATGGCCCTCCAAAATTTTGTTAAGACATATTTTAAAAAAAATGATATTGAGGTGCACCACGCCGAATAAAATTCATTAATTGTGTGGCCCTCTTTAATTATTTTGAAAATCCTTAGAACTAGGGACGTGCCATTTAGTGAATTTTCATAGCCTCCCACAAAGTTACCAATGCGTTTGTTGCTTTAGGCGCTCATTTAATAAGGCTACTTTCTTAAACTCTGGTGCGCACTTTGTTAGATAATACGCTTAACGCTAGAGGGGGGGGGGGGGTTGAATAGCGTTATAATAAAAATAGCATAAACTTGCGGAATTTAAAAATTGCAGGAAATAAATGAGTGCGATAAGTAAATAAATAAGAACAAACGCACCGATATATCCTGGTTCACCACAACCCGTGGCTAGTCCAGTCCCCGAGAGACTCTCTCGAGATTTCCACTATCTTCGTCAAGCTTACGGGTGCTTAACAAACCGTTACAGTTGCTCAAGGATACCGCACCTTAAGACTTCACTTGCTTGAGGATACCTCACCCCAAGACTTCAACCACTAAGACTTTGGGTACTTAGCAAACCCGAAAAATGAGAAGATATGTTCTTCTCAAAACAACTCTCTTTTACAACAAATACTCTCTCAATAGAGTGGATAAAGAGAAACAAAATAAGCTCTATGAACAACACAAAGTTGTCTATCAAATGTCTCAACAAAAGCTCTAAAATGATGCTTGAAAATGATCAATATGTATATCAATATATTCAAGAGTTGTGTGTTTAAAATCAGCTCAAAAGACCTCTTTTTATAGGTGAAAAAGTAGTGTTGACCGTTGCTTAATTGACAAATAAAATCCCTGATTCTGTGCTCAAACAATCGATTGTTTGGAGGTGACAATCGATTGTCTGACCAACGTTCCAAAAACATTCCTGATTTTAGGCTAAACAATCGATTGTTAAACCTGAATAATCGATTGTTCTTCAACGTTCAAAAATCAATTTAGGATTGTGGAAACGGTCAAAATATAATCGATTGTATGAAGGTGACAATCGATTGTTTATAATCGATTGTATGACAAGACAATCGATTGTTTTGATGTTTAAAAACCGGTTGCAGTCTCAAAATAATCGATTGTTAAAAGTAGACAATCGATTGTTGACTTCATATAATCGATTGTGTACATATAATCGATTATGTTGTTCCAGTGTTCAAAACTTTGGCAGCGGATCGATTATATACCATTGATATACAATTGATATACACTGTGTATACCAGAATTGAAAACTTACTTCAAAACCCATTTTGGTTAAAAATGAAAACGTTAAAATCATCTTGTTTGAAGTATATTAAAAATATTTATGATATATATGATTTAATAAAATAATTTACTTTAATAAAATAATTTTATGCATATTTATGATGACCTAATGTTGAGCCAAAAGATAAGATAACTTAAACGTTGTTCTTACATTGGTTCTACCTAACGACCTACGTCTTGGGTCTTCGGTCTTGAACTCTTTGGCTCGACTTGGCTTGTCTATGCAATCCCGTCATCAATATGCTTCTCGCCATTTGATAGTTTGTCATATTATATCGTTGTTTGACGCTTGACTTCATTGTTTGTCATTCATCAAAACCTATACCTGAAAATCATGCTCATACAACCAAAGCGCACACATCATAGATATACATGATTTCCAACAATTTCTCCCTTTTTTATAATGACAAATAACGGAAGATATGCATATTAAATTCCCCCTAAATTCATGCTATATCTCAATATACAATTTATGCAACCAATTCAATATAATCAATTCAATATAATTCCCCCTTAATTGAATATTCCCCCTCAATTAAGGCATGCACATCGCCCATATTCTTCCCCCTTTTGGCATTAGCAAAAAGAGTATACCAAAAGTTATTTAAACCATTGATGATATCAATTGTTATAAACAAAATCAAATAATTCCAAATATTAGTAACACCATAATAACGGTTATTTTTCGCAAATTCATCAATTGTTATTTAACCTAAAAATATTCATCAAAACATGAATCAATCACTTATTATAAAACTAATTGATACTAATTGTTTTTCAATAATAAAACTTATTAAAACATGTATCACCCAAAAATAATTAATGATTATTAGCATATATCAACTTATTGCGTTTTTATTCAAAATACGATAACTAACCGACGTTCCCCCTTAATGCATTAAGGTTTCGTGCTTGGTGCATCCACTACAATATTGTAGTCTTCAAGCACACCTGCAAAAAGAACCTACAAATAGGTTTTTGATACCCAACTTCTTTTGGGTCCTTGGGGGTTAGGATAATAATAATCGTAATCAACACATAAATCTCTATGTTTAGCAAAACAAACGGGTGCAATGTGTCCTACCCGATTACAATAGTGACATATAACATTAGGATTATGCATATGTCTAGGTTGAGCCAAATGCGTTCTAGGTGATCTAAAGTTGTTCCCCCTAGAACCGTTGAATTTCCTATAGTCATGTCTAGGTGGTCTAAAATTATTCATTCTAGACTCATTTACAGAATTCCTAGAATTGTGTCTAGGTGGTCTATAATAATTAATCTTAGACTCATTTGTGAGGTTCCTAGAATTCTTTCTAGATGGACCAACCTTATTACTTATGTCCTTTTTATTCTCTTCAATTTTAGGACTATCAACACTACGTTTTTCTAGTGCTTTCCTAAGTTCTATGTTCTCTAATTTTAAGGAACTACAAGAAGAACAATTAGAACATTTATCAATAGAAGAGGCTTCATTCAATTCCTTGATTTTATTTTTGAAATCAACAATGTCAATTTCCAAAAACTTATTTTCTTTTTCTAGAACTTCAATTTTATTTTTAAGAACACCATTTTCATTAGTCAATTTTTCAAGATCTATTTCTTTCAAAGAAGAGGATTTTTCAAAATCTTTTTCTTGTAAAGAAAGTGTTTTCTGAAAATCTGTTTCTTGCAAAGAAAGTGTTTTCTGCAAAGAAAGTGTTTTCTTCAAATCTTTTATCATTTTGGAAGCATTAACAAATTCACCATACAATTCATCATAGGCATTTTGTAATTCTTCAAACGAGTGAGAGTTAGATGTACTTACCTCTTCTTCGTTTGCCACGAGACACAATGCGGCGGTTCCATCGCCTGAGCTGTCCGAATCCCGTGATACGCGCCTACGGTGTTTCTTCTTTTTCTTGTCCTTCTTCATAGACTTACAAAACTTTTCAATTATATCATTGGAAATATTATCATCATCCCTTTCCGAATCACTTACCTCTTCTCTTTTAGAGGATGAGGCTTTGAAGGTAAAATTCGAATTACTTCTAAGATAAGGATTAAGAGTTGTGCTATCATAAGTTTCGAGGTTACCTCTTAGTCCATCAATTGTGATATTCGTGAATTCCATCGACTCTTGGATGGCATTGGCTTTGGAACGCCATTCGGGAGTGAGGCTCCGTAGGACTTTTCGAACAAGATCTTTGTTCGTGTAAACTTTCCCGAGAGCATGTAGATCGTTGACGATTTTTAAAAATCGTTCAAACATAAAACCAATGGGTTCCTTCTCCATTTTAAAGATTTCATATTTATGAGTTAGAAAATCAATTTTAGATTCTTGGACTTGAGGCGTACCTTCATAGATGATCTCGAGTTTATCCCACATCTCCTTGGCGGTTGTGCAGCACGAGATTTTCCTATAGTCATCCGCATTGATCACACAATACAATACATGGATGGCCCTTGCATTATTTTCAACTTTCTTGATGTCCTCGGCATCATATTCATTTTCCTCCTTTGGAACCGTGGTTTCTCCAACTTTCTTTGTCGGCATTGGTTCACCGTTTTTGATGATTTGCCACAAACAAAAACTGTTTGCTTTGAGGAAGATACTCATCCGATCTTTCCAATATGTATAGTTTGTTCCGTCAAATAGTGGAGGGCAAGTGGTTGATTGTCCTTCATCCATCGTTCCTGCGTTCAATATTCTCAACAGAAAAATATATATTGCTCTCAACCGGTTAAGGCTTTCAGAGAGTTAGGCTCTGAAACCAATTGTTAGATAATACGCTTAACGCTAGAGGGGGGGGGGGGTGAATAGCGTTATAATAAAAATAGCGTAAACTTGCGGAATTTAAAAATTGCAGGAAATAAATGAGTGCGACAAGTAAATAAATAAGAACGAACGCACCGATATATCCTGGTTCACCACAACCCGTGGCTAGTCCAATCCCCGAGAGACTCTCTCGAGATTTCCACTATCTTCGTCAAGCTTACGGGTGCTTAACAAACCGTTACAGTTGCTCAAGGATACCGCACCTTAAGACTTCACTTGCTTGAGGATACCTCACCCCAAGACTTCAACTACTAAGACTTTGGGTACTTAGCAAACCCGACAAATGAGAAGATATGTTCTTCTCAAAACAACTCTTTTTTACAACAAATACTCTCTCAATAGAGCGGATAAAGAGAAACAAAATAAGCTCTATGAACAACACAAAGTTGTCTATCAAATGGCTCAACAAAAGCTCTAAAATGATGCTTGAAAATGATCAATATGTATATCAATATATGCAAGAGTTGTGTGTTTAAAATCAGCTCAAAAGACCTCTTTTTATAGGTGAAAAAGTAGTGTTGACCGTTGCTTAATTGACAAATAAAATCCCTGATTCTGTGCTCAAACAATCGATTGTTTGGAGGTGACAATCGATTGTCTGACCAACGTTCCAAAAACATTCCTGATTTTAGGCTAAACAATCGATTGTTAAACCTGAATAATCGATTGTTCTTCAACGTTCAAAAATCAATTTAGGATTGTGGAAACGGTCAAAATATAATCGATTGTATGAAGGTAACAATCGATTGTTTATAATCGATTGTATGACAAGACAATCGATTGTTTTGATGTTTAAAAACCGGTTGCAGTCTCAAAATAATCGATTGTTAAAAGTAGACAATCGATTGTTGACTTCATATAATCGATTGTGTACATATAATCGATTATGTTGTTCCAGTGTTCAAAACTTTGGCAGCGGATCGATTATATACCATTGATATACAATTGATATACACTGTGTATACCAGAATTGAAAACTTACTTCAAAACCCATTTTGGTTAAAAATGAAAACGTTAAAATCATCTTGTTTGAAGTATATTAAAAATATTTATGATATATATGATTTAATAAAATGATTTACTTTAATAAAATAATTTTATGCATATTTATGATGACCTAATGTTGAGCCAAAAGATAAGATAACTTAAACGTTGTTCTTACATTGGTTCTACCTAACGACCTACGTCTTGGGTCTTCGGTCTTGAACTCTTTGGCTCGACTTGGCTTGTCTATGCAATCCCGTCATCAATATGCTTCTCGCCATTTGATAGTTTGTCATATTATATCGTTGTTTGACGCTTGACTTCATTGTTTGTCATTCATCAAAACTTATACCTGAAAATCATGCTCATACAACCAAAGTGCACACATCATCGATATACATGATTTCCAACAAACTTCATGCGACCCAAATCCAATTCCAAAAATGTTGAATAAAATGTATTTCGGATCCGGGTGCATTTCATGTTACGTGATCCTAAAACACGTTTTAAACGACGTTCAATCTTCCATAAAAATTCAATTAAAAGCGGGTAAGTATTTTTAAAATTGTACTATAGGATAAACATGTTTTATAATTAGATATTACGCCAATTATGATAGTTTAAGCGACCGTGCTAGAACCACGGAATCCGAGGGTTCCTAACACCTTTCCTCGGGTTAACAAAATTTCTTACTCAAGAATTTCTGGTTCGCAGACTTCATTTGGAAAGTCAAAAATTTGCTCGATTTGGGATTCAAGATAAAACTGGTGACTTGGGACACCAAAGACCTATCCCAAGTGGCGGCTCTGATAAATAAATAATCTCATTTCGAATAATGTCACTTTAAATGGAAAACTCCCATATATATGTTATCCTTCCGGGGGTGATATGTAAAAAATGAGGTGTACATCGATCCCACCACCGATCATATGACTCACGTGTTACGGCTCTTCCTGTTCATTTTTGCTATTTGCATCCCTATCTCTGAAATGTTTTTTAGCTCGGTCACTCAAAAAATCTCGAAGATGACCCTCATTGAATAAACGAGCTACCTCCTCCCTTAACTGTCTCCAGTCTTCGGTTTAATGACCATGGGCCCCATGGTATTTGCATATATTGTTAGGGTTCCTTTGAGCTACATCGGTTTATAGGATTTGGGCCCCGTAGTATCCTTGATTTGTCCAATGTCTGATATAATACGTGATGCATTAATGCTGAAGTTGTATTCTGATAACCATGGCGCTTCTTTGGGCTAGACATGTTTATCGAAACCACTCTTACTCATAAGCCATAAAAGTTTTATCCGCGATCTTTCCGAACGAGATTACGACCTAGTTAATTATATCTACGATCTACAGTATGTACGTTGTACCATTCTCAGTTTGATCGAGGCTTTCTATCGATGTCTCTTTGAATCTTGCCTTTGGATCTATGTGGGTAAACAGAGCTGGAAGGGGCTCCTAACTGATCATCCTCGATTCTGATCTTTGACTGGTATCGATTCTGTACATCAGCCCGGGCCATAGCTGAATATTCAATCAAATTCTGCTTTAATTATCATGATGCTATCGAACTTCGCTCGTTCAAACCTTGAGTGAAGGCTTGGACATCCCAATCATCGGTTACCGGGGATAGGTCCATGCAATCCAGTTGGAATCGAGATATGATCTCCCTTAACACTTTGTTGTCCTTTTTTCTCACTTTGAAGAGGTCCGACTTCCTAGTCACAACCTTTATCGCTCTGGCGTGTGACTTTAAGAACGAATCAGCAAGCATGGCAAAGGAATCGATAGAATTGGGCAAAAAATTGTGGTACCATATCATTGCCCCTTGATAAGTTTCTCCACACTTTTTCAACAGAAGGGATTCATTTTCATCATCCTCTAAGTCATTTCCTTTTATTGAGCATCTATAAGAAGTGGCATGCTCATTAGGATCAATGGTTCCATTATACTTGGGAATTTCTGGCATGCGGAACTTATTTTGAATGGGCTTCGGTGCCGCACTTAGTGGGAAAGGCTTTTGTATGAACTTTTTCGAATCCAAATCTTTTAGGATCGGGGGTGTCTCTGGTATTTGATCACCCCTGAATTGATGTGTTCTACCTTCTTGTGCTTATCCTCAATTTTCTATTCTCCTTATTCATTCCGTTTAGTGAGCTCTCGAACATCTTCATTATGGCAGGGTCAATTCTCGATCCATTATCATTCAATTTCTCTTATACAGGTTCGACCTTATAAATCAGCTTGGGCGTGTCTATGGACGCTATTTTTAGGGTCGGCGCCTAAATTCCCATCAATGGCAATGCGAGAATTGACATTGACTGGATCTATGGCCGGTGGTCCATCGGAATTGACTGGAGGTACTCCGCTTCCCGTGGCACTATGTGCTCATCCTTGTTATGAACACCAAAGCCGGCGTCTGTGTCAGTTGGTGTTGGTTGAGAAATTAACATGTTGATTCCCGAAATCAAAGACACTTATGAAAACAAGCATAAAGCAGTGTGTGTTATCAGGATTAATACTAGGTAATCACTATTATCCTTAGCCCAGGATGGGTGCCAAGATGTTTACCCTAAAAATTAGATAATAATTAAACTTATAACGTAGTTTTAAGAATACGTGATTTCACCTAATATCAATCGAAAAATGCAAAGAGTAATAATAAAAACTAACAAGATAAGGCGAACCAGTGTTTGAACAGACCCCTCGAGCTTGAATACCATCGAGCTAGTTATGCAAAAACAGTTGAAATGCAAAAAGCAGATAAACAAGAGAGTGTAAATTAAAGAGAGAATATTGTATTGCTTTGATATGACTGAATGTAAGATGTTTACAAAATGTTTAGGATCCTCTTTATATAGTAGATGAATCCTATTTATGGTACAATTTAATTACAAAAGTAAATCCTACGATTAACTAGATAACCGTCCTTGATTTGATCTATTTCAAGATTAATGCCATGATCTTGGCCAGTCACGATATCTCGCATTTTCGTTATTGCGCTTTGCTTGAAGTCTGCCATATTTGGTCTCGATCGTTGGTGGCATCGATCTTGATAGACACCTTGATGCTTAGACTCGATACCTCATTTTCGTGTTCCGGTTTGATCCATTACGAGGCTAACCCTCGATGTGGTTCCCTGTTCTTGATCAAATAGCATAATCAGGTAGGCCCGATTTTAACTGTATACAAACTTACTATAAGTAATAATAATTAAGTATAGTTTTATGTTTTAGGGTTGTATGTTAGGAGGTAGTTGAGTCTTTCCTTACTTTATACCTTTGTGAGGCTAGTCTGATAGGGTTTTTGTCGAAGTCAGTTAGTGGCAATGTTGCGTCTTACTACTCTTTCGTTTTCCAAATGCCAGATCTATGCATTGTCTATTGCTTTGTTTTGCATCTGCTTTCTCATTTTCATGATTTTATTTTTGTTATGATTTTTATTGGTGGTACTAATATTATTTCTTTTCGTCTTCTTGAGCCAAAGATTTCTTGGAAACAATCTTTCTACTTTCTAAGGGTAAGGGTAGAGTGTGTGAATACACTATTCTTTTTAGATTTCACTGATGAGATTTTACTAGGTTATTGTTATTGTATAATTTTATGTAAATAGCAGCAGTATTTATTGACCATTAATGGAATCTGCGAAGCAGCAGAACTATCAACGAATCTTCTAACCTGAGCTTCCATTCTTCTCTCTCCTTTGTTTTTTTTTTTTTTTGGTAGATTCTCTATCTCTCTCTTTATTTTACTATTATATTTACTTTACAATATTTAAAGCCACCGCCCATTTAAGGAATATGCATTTATATGCCCCATTTTCTAGCGGTGTGTCCAAGTGAGAAGAAGAGAAAAGTAATAGGAAATAAATTTCTATTTCCATCTACAATTTGATTAAAGAAGTGATTCTTTTTCAATTCTCTTTTGTTATGTTTAATTGATACTTGTAAAAGTTTATAAAAATAATATATGGTGATTTAAATTCATTTGGGATATCATTTGATATTGTGCTGTTTTCCAGGAATTATTTTCTTGGATATTTTTTTATCTGTCACTTTTATTGAAAAGATAGTGCTGTTAAAAATAGAATTCTATTTAGAGTGAATGTATATCTTGTAGAGAGTTTACTTTGAGGCTAAGTTATTTTTTCTCCTATAAATAGAGGGGTCTTACCTCATTGTAAATCACCCCAAAATTCAATAAAAATTCTCTCTCTTTTTCTCTTCAATATTGCTCTTCTTCTTTTATTATTTTATAACACGTTATCAGCACGAGACTCTACTGTCTCAAGAAGTTCTATTTCAAAAGTTCCCTCATGGACTCTCCTCGGATCTGTCCGAAAACCAGCCTTAAGAAGTAAAAAACACAAAAACAGAGAAAGGACAACTTTCATTCTTCTTCTTTTTCAAAGTCACGGAAACCATTTTATTTTGGAAAAATCAGAAAAATCCTCTAATCTCCATTGTTACTCTCTTGGGGAAAAGAGAACTCATCAACGACCAGCTAAACCAGTCAGCCCCCCCTCCAGCTCAACCAGCAACAATATTGCGTCCAGTTCCGCCGGAAACCAGCGACCACCCGTGTCTGCTTCTGCCTCGTCCAGCAGTAGCCTCCCCCCTTTGCTTCATCCCCTCGTCGTCATGCCGCCATAATAACGACGAAACAACCTCCAGCCCACTGTCACGCCATTGACGTCTCAAACGACGACCTTCGTCGCCAACCACCCATTAGCTTCTAAACCAGATCACCAACACTTCACCATCCATCACGCAAAGCAGTCCGTCAACCACATTACCAATAGCCCGTCAAGGTTCGAGTGAGAAGGTGAGCGTCGAGGTCGTTGGCAATTTTTGTTCGAATTTCCGTTTCCGTTAAGGTCGTTGTTCGTCAAGGTCCAGCTGAGGTTCCGTCGCAGTTCCAACGCATTAGACGTCAATCACAATACGAGAGTCTAACAAATTGAGTAGAAGCTTTGGGATTGAGAATAATGATCGTCAAATATTCTATGATCTTCCTTCATGATTAAATTCTGGATTTAAGGTAAGTATTTTACTTTTCTCTTTCAAATTCTTGACATTCTATAATTTGATTTTACATACAAGTAAAGATGATAAATTTTTATTCCAACTCTAATGGAGTTTGAAAGATATTATAATCATCCAAAGTGGTAAAAATTTCTATTACTTGTCATGATTAAATTCATGTATGATTGTGGGCAAAGAATTGAAAACCCGCCCAATTGAATTTGCTCCATTCTCATTCCCTTTAGAGAATATGATAGCAGTATATGATGAGTCTGAAAGAAGACAAAACTACTACTATGAATGTATCAATGGATATGGACTTGATAATAGACGAAATTATAATCGTCATTATTGTGATATTGAGAACAATAAGGATTCTCAAAATAATACTTCATTTTGTGAAAGTAATATTTGTTATCAATTTGACAATATAATATTATATAAAGCACATATAGATGACTATGGTCCATTCATGGTGTGAGTGTGACAACATCTAATTTATGAATATATATTCATTCTTGGAAGAATATGAACGTGCTAGTGGTAGTGAATATACCACACTCACCTCTAGAAGGAGGGTTGAGATGATATAAGAAAATAATGTCATTATTATGGAATGAATGGTCATTGATCACGTACCTATTGTACGCGAAAATATTTTGGTAATGTGATTATAAAAGGACAATAATAATGCAATAAACATATCTTGCATATAATTTTTACCATGACCATAATGATACAACTTTCTCTTTAAAAAAGATATTCACCATATGGATGTTAATAAATATATGGTAGTACCAAATTAATTGAAAGCTCTGCAAGAGCCAATTATACTATTTTGGAGAAATACAATTAATTACCAATAAGGTATTGTGTTGTAGTAAGTCTCAAAGAAACTTATTCAGTTTCCAAAGTATACGCGAAAGCGAATGATTATATTGAGACTATAAGTAAAGGAAAGATTTGATATCTTCTATTAATACAACTTGTAGCACGATAATATGTATGTGAAAAGATAGCCGATTTATTCTGCAGTTTGTACTACACAAATAAAAGAATGCCACAATAAAGTAGAACTTTATTGACATAAAACTCATATTATAATAAACTTGGAGTTTATTAATATTCAGTTGGCATAGATGGTTTAGTCATATTAATTAAAGTATGATGTGCAAAATAAACGAGAATCTATATGGGTAAATATTAAAGAACTAGAAAGATCTTTATGAATTCTCTTAGGTTGCTCGTTCTCGTTAATTGATAGACCAATTAAAATTGGGATTGAATCCCATGAATGCTGGAAATATCAAAGGTGAATATGTGTCCGTTCATCTGCCATGTATACTACATAAGATGCATCTATGAGATGGTTACATGTACGATTATTATTAACCAGCAACGTGGCCGGTGCTTGCGAGGTAACTTTCTAAGTAATTTAATTTCGAGCATAATTTTCAAATTTTCTATTCAAGTTCATCTTGATAAGTTGGTTTAGAAAAATAATTTACTGAGTGCCTCCACTAATTATCTAAAATATTTTTTATGAGAACAAAGTTATATATATATATATATATATATATATATATATATATATATATATATATATATATATATATATATATATATATATATATATATATATATATATATATATATATATATATATATATATATATCAATTTTATATGTGTTATATACGAAAGTATATTGCATTCTCCCCTCACAAATGGTTCAAGGCCAGGAACCAAATAACTCCATCTTATTATTATTGATGTGCGGTGTATATTTTCATTAACACCATAATGCACAAAGATGGATTCTCAAAGTTGAGGAAACAAGATAGTTTTTCTAACATGAGGGGGAGACATGATAAACAGTTGAGAAAAAGTTACGTGGAATGAATTATCATTTGTACAACTAGATGCTCGAATAAAATAATATGAACTTGAAGTTCATTAAAAGATAATTCATTTGCAACATATTACAAAGCATGCCATACGTATTTATTGACCCAAAGAAAGTAACTATATTCTCATTGCAAATGCTCATATTAAGTTCTAGAAGGACAAAGTCCATGGTACGCTTAAAGCGTATAGACAAATTGATTTCAAATAAACTTCTTGATAAAGAAAATGAGCAAATGATCAAAGTGATCATAATAATGAGGCAAGTTATCTAGAAGGTCACATGACATAACACTTCATAAAATCTCATGAGAGATTCAAGCCTGAATATATGAATGAAGAGATCTATATGTTATGTCTTTATGAAAATTTGTTGGAACCGATATAAAATGTTCGTCGACGACATCTATGATAGCGCTAAATATCAATGAGGATCTTAAGTCTATCGAATATAGACACAAAAGTATTGGCCAAATGGAAGAGATACAATTCAAGTAGAATTGATTCCATATGAAAGACATGTAGTTCAAATACTTAAAAGTATAAAGTCAATGGTATGTGCAATCAGGTTTCGATATCTTATTCGTCTAGCATGACATGGAAACTTGATATGCATCAAATGTCTATAATATGGCTTATATGACTTAACTTACATGACAATCCATGAAGGATTTAAGTTGCTTGAAGCATATTATCTTGAGATACCACTACCTCGGTGCAATTTATACACAAATGTATCATGCTATAACTATGAGCATGATAATGTGATAGCGAGGATACCTCTATGGAGATATTGAAGAGCCATTCCACAATATTTGTGAAGGCATTATATATCAATCACGAGTTATGATTTCAAGGTGCAAATATTCAGTATACTTAATATGGCTGATTTATTTATCAATTCTCTACCAACGATCTCTTGAAAATGGTGCACAAGATTGGAATGTGAAGGCTAATGGATGTGAATTGATGCTCTCATCAGAGGGATTTAATACGCGTTGTACTTTTTTTTTTCATACAAGGTTTTGTCCCACTGGGTTTTCCTTGCAAGGGTTTTAACAAGGCAACCAATAGTCGCATTTCTAAAAATGTGTACTCTTTTTTCTTTTCTAGAATTTTTTTCCCATTGGGTTTTATTTTAGTTAAGGTTTTTAATGAGGCACATTACTTATTGAGTAGACATTCAAGGGGGAGTATTAAGAAATGAATTCTATTTAGAGTGAATGTCTATCTTGTAGAGAGTTTTACTTTGAGGCTAAGTCATTTTTTCTCCTATAAATAGAGGGGTCTTACCTCATTGTAAATCACCCCAAAATTCAATAAGAATTCTCTCTCTCTCTCTCTTTCTCTGCAATATTGTTCTTCTTTTATTGTTTTATAACAAGTGCAAACTATTTGTCACTTTAAAAAATAAAGAAATATTATTTTTTTTACGGAAAAGATAATAGTCAAATAGCCCTTATCAATACCCTTAAATAATGGTTAAATAGGAACAAAGAGAGTACCATAATGGTGCAACTAACAATTAACTATTGTTTAAGATGGTATGCCGCTAATAGTTAGCTTCAACCATTAATTAGTATTAGTTGTCTCGTAACATATGCCATTATAAATTTCAAATCTAATTTCCCGATGAAAATTGTTTTGAGAAAATATTTGATATAAGTGTGTACTGATAAAATCGGAGTCGGTGATCAAAGTCCTAGAAGCTCGAACTTTTGTTTGTCTTTGCTCGGGATCAAATTTAACAAGAACTTTCCAAGCTCGAAATCCTACCCGAAAACGTTGGGAATCGGCCAAATTAGGTGGTTCTCTGATTATAAGAGTTCACTTTTGATCGAGATCCAAATCCACCTAAGTCACGTCGAACTCTAGATCGAAGATGTATCAGATCTGGCCGGTATATCGATCATCGAGCTTCGATGATTACGAAGGCCCGATTTTGATTGTATATATGCCTTGGTGGTAACTTCGCCAGCTCTCTCGACAAGTACCCATAATATTCTCCACTAATTAAAGTTGCAGTGCTAATCACGGCTTTAATGGAGGACAGTCCCAAAGAACCCATAACTTTTCATCTAATAATGCAATATTAACCCCTATAAAGGGTGGGGGGAAAAGAAGAAGAAAAGGAAGAGAGACACAGCTGAAAAAAAAGAATAGGAGCTCTGCCATAAGTTTTTGAGAGAGAAAACTGTTAAGATTTTCCATTGTACATTAAGGATATTGAAAATTTGTGAAGGTTTATCTATCAGTTTTTCAATTTTGTTCTTATTCCTCATTTCGTATTCTTATATTTTGGTCTTACGTTGGAATGATCCACATATCCTTGGAACCATACATAAACTCAATTGTTATCCAATTTTACGGGTAAATGGTTTGGCGTCTACCGTGGAGCTGAGGATAATATTGGTCATTTTGATATTAAAATCAAATAATACATTGCTTCACACTTGTTCTTGGAGTTACTTTTTGACTACAGACGTAAAATGGCTACCCCCCAAGAAATACAAAACATTGTTGTTGAACAAGATCAACAAGATGAAAATCACAATGTAGCACCTGAAGCCGGCAAACTGACTGAGGAGGCTCTCAAAGCTCGAGTACTAGATCTAAATGTTATGAATTATCGAGCTGCCATCGATGCCAATGTGGATGTAGATCCCGTTAAGAGCATTCGGGGAAAAACTCGATCTACGACCAAGAGCACGCCATGAGCTGAGGAAGACTGAATAAGTCTACACATGATTTTTGAGATGCTTCAAGCTCAACAACTAGAGATCGCCCGATTGAAAAGTCAGAGCCAGACCCCGAGCAGAAATAGACCCGATACACCTAAGGAAATGACTCAAAAGGGTGAACCGACCATGTTGGGATCAACAGGACAAGGATTGAGTACGAGCTATGAGATTATCAAGCTGATCAAGGAATTGACAAAATAAGTTTAAGCGGAGAGAGGAAGGTTGAAATTTGCAGTTTGATGGTCGACTAGATCTCGGGAGATCCTCTGATACTCAAAGGCCTCGATGCCGAAAAATTTGTGCAAAAGCCTTTCTCTCAAAGTACGGCCCTAAAGCCAATTCCCAAACATTTTCGTGTGCCTGAAATACCCAAAATATAGCGGGACAATGGAACCGCACAAACATATGACTTCTTATACTTGCGCCATCAAGGGGAATGATTTGAACTACGACGAGATCGAATCGGTCTTACTGAAGAAATTCGGGGAAACCCTATCCAAGGGAGCCATGACCTGGTATCACAATTTACCTCATTATTCTATTGACTCTTTTGATATACTTGGATATTCTTTTGTTAAGGCACACACAGGTGCCATCAAGGTTGAGATCCTGAAACCAGATTTGTTTAAAGTTAGGCAAAGAAATGATGAAACGCTTAGGGAATTTATTTCATGTTTTCTGATAGAACGAATGGACCTGCCACGGGTTACTGACGACTGGACTGTTCAAACTTTCACTAAACCACTAAGTAGTGGAAGCTCCATGGCTTCTCAACAACTAAAGCAAAACTTATTGGAATATCGCGTTACCACGCGGGTCGACGTCCATAACCGGTACCAATCAAATATTAGGGTGGAAGATGGTCGATACAATATCCCAACAAGTCCCCCTAGACGAAACAAAAATTAGGATCGAATCAAAGGGGAAACCTATCATGAGCAAGGATCGTGCAAAGAACATTATCGTCCATATAATGAGGATCTAAGGAACGTTGGTTTGGCTCGTAGCCAAATAAGGAATGACCGGATAAATAGTGGAGGTTAATAGTTAAGGGAGGTTTTGACCAGTTGGTTAGGCCTAGGGAGGCGCCAAAACTATCAGAATATAATTTCAGCATCGATGTGACCACCATCATACCGGCCATCAGAAAATTTAAATAGACCAAATGGACTCAACCGTTACAGTCTGACTCGTCATAAAGAAATCCACGCCTGATATGCAAATACCATGGAACCCATGGTCAGAAAACCCAAAGAGTGTCGACAACTCAGAGAGGAAGTAGCAAGGTTATTCAATAAAGGTCACCTTCGGGAATTCTTGAGCGATTGGGCCAAATCTCATTTTAGAAATAGGGATTCCCACTGACGGTAGAGAAAGAAGATGCCACTCAAGTCATTAATATTATTATCGGCAGGGTCGATACACCCTAGGAGCCAATATAAAAATGTACCAGGGCAACCGTCCCTAGGGACAAGCGAGTTAAGGAAACCAAAATCGAGCCGGATGAAGCCATATCCTTTAATAATAAAGACGCCCAAGGGATCATTCAACCGTAATGACGCTTTAATAATCTCTATACTCGTTAATAAAATTAAAATTAAGTGTGTGCTAATTGATTCAGATAGCTCTGCCAACATTGTCCGGGCAGGAGTAGTAGAGCAGCTCGGATTATAAAATCAAATTGTTCCCGAGTCACGGATCCCAAATGGTTTCAACATGGTTTACGAAACCATAAAGAGAATAATCACTTATCAATGAGAACGGTTAGGGTAACATATGAAACCAAATTCCATGTGATTGAAGGAGACATGAGGTATAATGCCCTTCCCGAAAGGTCTTGGACCCATTACAAGAGGGTTGTACCATCGACCCTTTGCCAACTTCTCAAGTTTCCGTTCCCGGGAGGGACCAAAAGAATTTATGTGGAACAGCCAACAGCTAAAGAAATGTTTGTTATCGAAGAATCAATCCTGACATTAACAGCCTCGACTTCGACTGCAACCCACTCGGATCGATATTTCATAACCGAATAACATTCAGTGAACCCAACCTCGATGAGATTAGATGGACAAAGTAGGATCGAAGAGGATCGAGAAATTTCTCGATCGTTTCCTACGCCACACGAGTCCGATTCTACCAAATCAATGATCGAAGAGCTGGAACATATCACATTGGTCGAGCATATGCCTGACAACAATGTACATATGGGCAAGGGATGACACCCAAGCTTAGGGAAAATGTTATTCATTTCCTTCTAATTAACATCGATTATTTTGCTTGGTCTCACCTTGATATGCAGGGAATCCCAGTGGAGATCACCAACCATAAGTTGAGCCTGAATCTCAAGTTCATTTTGGTCAGATATAAAAGGAGACCTCAGTCCGAGCAAAAACACGCTTTCATCATGATTAGGGAAGTAAAATATCTGGAGTGGTTAGCAAATATAGTGGTAGTACCAAATAAAGGAGGAACAATGAGAACGTGTGGATTATAAAGATTTAAATTAGGCATGTCCTAAAGATTATTTCCCTATCCGCCAACATCGATCGTATGATCGATGCCACTATCGGCCAAGATATCCTTAGTTTTCTCGATGCCTATTCCGGGTACAACCAAATATCAATTGATCCAGAAGACCAGGAAAAAACTTCTTTTGTCACTAAATTTGGTACATATTGTTATAATGTTATGCCTTTCGGACTTACGAATGACTATGCCACTTATCAACGCCTAGTAAATTGAATGTTTGAGGAAAATATTGGGAAAACAATTGAAGCTTATATTGATGACATGTTGGTTAAATCCCTGCGAGCAGAGGACCATTTAAAACATTTGTAAGAAACCTTTGACGTACTCAGGAAACACAATATGAAGCTGAACCTAGAGAAATGTGCTTTCGATGTCGGATTTGGCAAATTTCTAGGATTCATGGTCTTCGATTGAGGAATTGTAATCAACCCCAAAAAATTTAAAGCTACCGAAGATATCAGTATTATCGAAAACATGAAGGTTGTACAGAAGTTGAATGGGCGCATAGCGGCTATGGGCCGATTTATGTCAAGATTCACCGACAAAAGCTATTAGTTTTTCTCCCTATTGAAAAAGAAGAATAACTTTGTCTAGACACCGGAATTCCAATATGCCTTGGAGGATTTGAAACATTAATTGAGCCTGCCGCTACTTCATATTCCCAAAAAATATGAACAACTTTATCTTTATTTGTCATATCAGAAATAGCGGTAAGCGATGTCTTGGTCCGAGATGAGGAAGGTATGCAATTTCCTGTCTAATATGTTAATAGAACTTTAGGGGAAGTTGAAACTCGATACACTTATCTAGAGAAGTTAGCTCTTGCATTAATTAGTGCCTCTAGAAATCTAAAGTTGTACTTTCAGTGCCACCCTATCGGCGTTGTAACAGCCTACATTATGCAACGTAATGCACAAGTCCGAACAATTAGGCCAATTGGCCAAATGGGCCATTGAAATAAGTAGGTATGATATCGAGTATTTTCCCCAAACGTACCATCAAGTCCCAGGTACTGGCATACTTCATGGCTGATTTTACTCCCGCGTTGATGTCGAGAGTCGGCGAAGAAATATTGGCCGACTCTAAGGACTCTTCGAGAATCTGGGTCTTATTTACAGATGGTATGTCGAATGCAAGAGGTTACCGGCTTGGTATAGTTGTAAGGCCTACCTCGGTAAATGTAGTAAGACAGTCGATCAAAACTAAGAATTTAACTAACAAGGAGGCCGATTATGAGGCCATTATTGGAGGTCTAGAACTCGCTCAAAGCTTGGGGGCTCAAGAAATTGATGCGAGGATCGATTCACTTCTTAGGTTAATGGTGCATTCGAAGTCAAGGACGAACGAAATGCAAAAATATATTGACAGGCTACAAATAACATTACATCCTCACAAGAAGTGGGTCATTCATAACATTCCATAAGATAAAAACAAAGAGGCCAACGCCCTAGCAAATTTGGGTTTGACGATCAAAGATGATGAGCCTCAAACAGAGGTGATCGTACAATTAAGGGACTCAGTAATAGAAAAAGGGCATATCAAAGTAAATTCCACAAGAATTACTTGGGATTGGAGGAATAAATATATACAGTATATAAAAATGAGGGACTTACCAAAGGATCCGAAAGAATCAAGATCCTTGAGCACTAGAGCAGCTCGCTTGAGTCTATCACCGGACGGGACCCTTTTTAAGAGAATGGTCGATGGTCCGCTCGCTATTTTCCTCAAGCCAGGAGATACTGATTATATTTTAAGAGAAATTCACGAAGGAACATGTGGGAACCATTCTGGTGCCAAATTGTTAGTTCGTAAAATCTTGAGGGTTGGTTATTATTGGATCGATATGGAAAAGGACGCAATATAATCTTAGGAAAATGCGATGGATGTCAAAAGCATGCTTCGTCGATCCCTCAGCCTGCGAATAAATGCATTCGATCATCTCACCATGGCCATTCATGAAACGGGGGATGGATATTATCATCCCTCTCCCACGAACATTAGGTAGCTCAATTCATTTTATTTATACTGACTATTTCTCTAAATGGCTTGAAACTCAAGCATACGAGAACGTCAGAGAAAAAGAGGTGATCGATTTCATATGGGATCACATCATCTACAGATTCGGTATACCATCTGAAATTGCATCCGACAAGGGGAAGAAATTTATTGGTAGAAAGATTGCTAAGTTCTTCGAGGAGAACAAAATCAAAAGGCTCTTATCAATGCCCTATCACCCTTGTGCAAATGGGCAAGCAAAATCAACGAAAAAAACAATCATTCAAAACCTCAAGAAACGGCTACCCGAGGACAAATGGAGATGTAGCAAGGTCTTACCTGAAGCTCTATGAGCTTACAGAACGACCTCAAAATCAAGTATCAAGGCCATGCCATTTTCATCGGTTTATGGCACTAGAACCCTTATACCAGTCGAAGTCGGCGAACCCAACATTAGATACCTGTATGCAATAAAGGATTCCAACAACGAGGCCATGTTTACAAACCTAGAGCTACAGGATGATAAACGAGAAGTGGCTTTCATTTGAGTCTCGGCCCAAAAATAGAAGATTAAAAGGTACAATAATCGACGAGCCAAAATTAGATTCCTCGAAGTCGGGGATCTAGTATTAAGGAAAGTAACTTTGAATACGTGAAATTCTAACAATAGAATGTTGGGCTCAAATTGAGAAGGTCAATCCTCAAGATCACAAGAAATGGATCTTACAAGATTGGTATGATGGACAACAAAGAATTGCACAACAACTGGATCGTCTCACACCTAAAATGGTACTATTGTTAAGATACGATACTCGGTGAACGTCAGCACAAGTTGCACTCTTTTTTCCTTTGTTCTGGTTTTTACCAAAGGGGTTTTCGAAAAAATTTCTTAACAAGGTAACAGTGAATAATGTGCCATCTTGAACAACAGTGTCAGAGGTTTCATCAAAACCTCAAATAATGGGGGGGGGGGGGGGGGGGTTACAGGGACACTATTTGTATAAACTTTCAGAAATGAAGTGTTATCCTCGAAAGTGTTGTACGTGTGAAACATTCAAAACGAACCGTACCCACACTTCAAAGGTTCATATTTCCCCTACTTTATAATTTTTCAATTATACAAAAACATCAAGACCGACCAATAAGCCTAAGGGCTACATTACTTCGAGATGAAACAATCCTCAGTCGACGAATAAGCCTAAGGGCTACATTACTTCGAGTTCGAGCAATCGTCAGTTGATCATCAAGCCTAAGGGTTGTACACCGTATTCGATTAATCTTCACTCGACCAATAAGTCTAAGGGCTACATTACTTTGAGTTCGAGCAAACCTCACTTGACCAACAAGCCTAAGGGTTGTACACCAAGTTTGATCAATCTTCACTGGGGGGCTAAGCGTAAGTGCTACATTACTTCAAGTTCGAGCAATCCTCACTTGACTAATAAGCCTAAGGTCTATATTAATTCTAGTTCGAGCAATCCTCAGTCAACAACAAGCCAAAGGGCTATACACCAAGTTCGATCAATCTTCACTCGGGGCTTAAGCCTAATGATCACATTACTTCGAGTTCGAGCAATCCTCACTCGGCCAATGAGCCTAAGGGATACGTTACTTCGAGTTCGAGAAATCCTTATTTGACTAACAAGCCTATGGGTTGTACACCGAGTTAGATCAATCTTCACCCGGGGTCTAAACCTAAGGGCTACATTACATCAAGTTCGAGCAATCCTCACTCAACCAACAAGCCTAAGGGTTTTACACTGAGTTCCATCAATCTTTACTCGGGGGCTAAGACTAAGGGCTACATTACTTCAAGTTTGAGCAATCCTCACTCGACCAATAAGCCTAAGGGCTACATTACTTCGAGTTCGAGTATTCCTTACTCGACCAATAATCCTAAGGGTTGTACACCGAGTTTGATCAATCTTCACTCGGGGGATAAGCCTCAGGGCTACATTACCTCAAGTTCGAGCAACCCTCACTCGACCAATAAGCCTAAAGGCTACATTACTTTGAGTTCGACCAATCAGCACTCGACCAACATGCCTAAAGGTTATACACCGAGTTCAACCAATCTTCACTCGGGGACTAATCACAAGCTCTAGATTACTTCAAATTCAAGAAAACCTCACTCAACCAATAAGACTAAGGGCTACATTACTTCGAGTTCCAGCAATCCTCACTCGACCAACAAGCCTAAGGGTTGTACACCGAGTTCGATCAATATTCACTCGGGGGATAAGCCTAAGGGCTACATTACTTTGAGTTTGAGCAATCCTCACTCGTCCAATAAGCCTAAGGGCTACATTACTTTGAGTTCGATCAATCTTCACTCGGGGGCTAAGCCTAAGGGCTATATTAATTCGAGTTTGAGCAATCCGCACTCGACCAATAAGCCTTAGGGCTATATTATTTGGGTTCGACCAATTCTCACTCGACCAACAAGTCTAAGGGCTACATTACTTCGGGTTCGAGCAACCGTCACTCAAGTCCGATATAAATTCGTTTGATCGATTAAATATAATTTTTGGTCAATACTCAAGGCAGTTGAATTACAGAAAGCATCATGATTATGATTTATTCACAAATAAAATGAAAGGAGTCATATATATACTTACCAAAATCCGTATATACATGACAGCCATTTCCCAAAAAAATATAAAGAAGATTCTATCTAATCTCCTTCGATCGGAGCATCATCTCCAGGATCCGTTCCAATGGAGGCATCATCATCCCCAAGATCCTCTTTGGCCTTTGAACCAACTTCGGAACTGCCTTCGGTCTCCAAATTCTTCAAGCTTTCTAAGGCGTTATCGTTGAGATAAGCCAAGACCTTGGCTTCAGCCTCCGGATCTTTGGCCCGTTTAATCTTAGCCGAAAGATTGAGGTCACGAGCATGAGCTTCCTCCAAAGTTTCCCTCCGAGACATAAGTCTAGTGTGCTCAGAAACATGGAGTATTTGCACCCGGTTAGCCTTAACAACTTCTCTCAACCGAGTTTGGGCAGCTATAGCATCGGATCAGTTTGTGTTCACCTTGGCATCGGCCTTGGTCTTGACAATCTGCATGCTCGATTTAATTTTCTCAAGTTCTTGTACCAAGCCCATTCTGTTTCAATCCGCCGAAACAAGTCGGGATTGAAGTTCTTTGATCTTTTTTGTGTGCTCCGCAATATTCTCTTTAGCATTTCACAATTGGTTTTCCGCTGAAGCTAACTAAGCTCAAGCAAATTCTTTTTCTGACGCGATCCGGTCCATGTTTTCCTTGCAATGCTTGGCCTTGGCCCTTATTTCATCTATTTCCGTAAGAAGACGACCTATGAAGTCGATCTTTTGCTGAACCTGCACACCTGGAGCGTCAGTCACTGCTCTTAAATCAATTGCATCATCTTCGAAAATATTCCTTACCTGTTCATCAAAATTGGAACTTTCCTTTTTTTCTTCTTCCAGCTCGGCCCGGGGACGTTGGTTTTCCTCCTCCTTTCAATCACTTCGGCTCTTGTAAGCTTCCTTTTCCTTAGTAATGACTCAGAGCTCGGCCTCGAAGTGTTTCCTTTCTCCATAAAAGCAGAGGAATGCTTCGTGATGCAAGACGGAAGCCTACAAAAGCAAACATATGAGCAAAAGTGTTGTTGAAACCAAATGAAGATTTACTGGGATATAAGCTTTACCCTGTTCAGAGCCTATTTTGCTTCATAAAAGAGGCAAGGCATCCCCACAGCATCCATTTTTTCACGATCTTCTTCATTCACTAGGCACTGAAGATAGCTGGCTATTCCCACGGGAGAAAAAAGTACATTGGCATCCTTCGTGACTGAAATGACAATTGATCGTTTACAATTAGGGTTGACACTAGGAGCAAGAAATTGATTAACTAATCCAGAAGTTGGGACTCCAACCAAGTTTTTTCTCGGCACCACTAAGTCATCCAAAATCGAAACATCCCCCACATCGACAAAATTATCACCAAGGGGTTCTGATCCCTCACCCCTTTCTATGTGGCAAATATCCAATGATTGGGCCTCTGTGAATGTCGATTCTTGCACAAGTCCGAGTGATATTTCAGGGATACACTTGGTGAAAGGAACATTCAACTCCGATAGAATTCCCACGTCTTCCATGACATCGAGATCGTCACAGCTTCGAGGTGGGAGTTCGATCGTTTGATCGATTGGATCAAAAGGGAATACATTTGTTTCAGCCCTCTCCGGTTCAAGTTCTTTTCAAACCTCCTATCTCGATCAAACTATCAAATTGGTATCTTCAATATCAGCTTCAGACTCGTCCCTCAGAGCAAGCATGGATTCGTTTGAAAGAGGATAACTTCATTTTTAGATTTATCAGCTTTCTTCTTTTTGGGCATTATTTCTCTCAAGAAGGAGTCCGACGTATCCTTCCACTTCTTTACCTCCAACGGCTTGGTGATCGATAGAACTGATGGAGGAGGTAAACTTTGTTCTTGTTCGGGTGGGGGCCTCATTATCACATCTTTTCCAAGGCCCGAAGAAAGAACAATGAGCAGAAATGCTTGAAAATATCAAAAATGATTAATCAAAGACACTCACTGCGGTTAGAAGCCTCCCAACGACCTTTTGCCAAATCGTGCCATGTGTGGTCGGTATGCCTCGACTTAGATTCCCAACCTCGAACCCATCCTTCGAAGTCGGCAATAACTTCTGGTGCTCAGGCAGCAGCTGCATTAGGAAAACACAATCGAAGAAAAGATCAGATGAAACCATGTTGCTATAAGGGAATTTTAAGGCAAAGTAGATACTAACGTTCCATGTTCCACTTCCCAGGGAACGATGTCTTTTCAGGTGGTATCAGGTCCGAGGTCATGATACGGTCAAAGCGACTCATCCATCCTCGATCTTTATCTTCGTCAATACTCAAAATTAGGGCCTTGTGAGCACGGCGATGAAGTTTTATCAACCCACCTCGATACAATCGAGGTTTGTATAACTAGATTAAATAGTCAAGAGTCGAAGGGAGCCCGACAACTTTGAATACGAAGTGGCGTAAAAGCATCATTATTCTCCAAAATTAGGGGTGAATTTGGAAGAGGATAAATTCATATTGTTTTCCAAAATCGATCACAATTGGATTAATCGGGCCCAACGTGAATGTATAAGTATATACACTCAAAAAACCCTCCTTGTATTTTGTAATCGACTCTTCAAGATCAGGTAATTTCACGTATTTGCCGACCCAATTACATTCCATTTTTAATCTGGAAAGGGTAGTATCTATATTTAAGCTAATATATCTCGAGGCAAAGTCACATCGGCCCGGCTTTGAAAAATATTTCTCAATATCAAAGTCATTTTTGTAACAAACGGGGAAGCAATCAGTTCCTCAGGGTTTGGCTCAACAATGGTTTTCACCTTCTTTATGGATTTGGAGGTTGAAGATTTTCTTTGATTATGGACTAATTGAGAAGTTTTCATCATAGGTAGAGAAATGAAGAAGATGGGATCTTTAAAAAAGAGATGCAAAACGCAAATCTCCTGAAAGATGCGAAAACGGGGATAAGGAATCTAAGAAGTGAAAGGTTTTCTAAATCTCTGATGAAGCAGGAAATATGGGAGAAGTATTCAACAATGGTGGAAAAATATATTTGTAAACATCAAAGAGTATATTTGTAAAGTTCAAAGAGGCGGTTCATTTCAGTAATGGCCGACAACCCGTTAACACATAATTAATGCCTTGGGAAACAAGTTGATTGGACGTTTGTGACGTTACGATTGCATACATCACGGCCTATCATGGTAAGGTAGAAGATCTCTTATTGCTTCTTAAAAATTCCTAACTTAAAAATGTGGGGGTTATCTGTGTACTGATAAAATCGTAGTAGGTGATTGAAGCCGTAGAAGCTCAAACTTCTATTTTTCTTTGCTTGGGGTCTAATTTAACAAGACCTTTCCAAGCTCGATATCCAACCAAAAAACGTCGGGGATCGACCAAATTAGGTGGTTACCGGGTTATAAGAGTTCTCTCCTGATCGAGATCCAACCACCGATCGAAGTCACCTCGAATTCCAGATCAAAGCTATATCATATCTGGCAGGTATTTCGATCATTGAGCTTTAATGATTGCGAATTTCCGATCTTGATCGAATATATGCCAAACCTGGGAAGTATGCGACATCGATCAGGCCAAATGTCCAGAAGATTTGGTGGAAACTTCGTCATCTCACCCGACAAAGACCCGTAATATTTTTCATTAATTAAAGTTGCAGTGCTAATCATGGAATTAGTGGGACAACCCTAAATGGTAAGAACTCATCACTTTCGATATAATGCAGTATTAACCCCTATAAAGGGGGAAGGGGGGCAAAAGGAGAAGAAAGGCAGAGAGACACAACTGACAAAAGAAGAATATAAGCTCTTCCATAAGTTCTTCAGAGAGAAAACGGCTAAAATTTTCCATTGTACATCAAGGATATTGGAAATTTGTGAAGGTTTATCTATCACTTTGTCATTATTGTTCTTATTCCTCATTTTTTATTTTTACATTTTGGTCTTATGTTAGAATGAGCTATGTATCCTTGGAACTATACATAAATTCAATTGTTATCCAATTTTACGGGTTAACAAAACTCAGTAACCAAATAAAATAAGGAGAGCTCGCGTCACCAATTTATTTTTATTATTATTATTATTATTATTATTATTATTATTATTATTATTATTATTATTATGGCATAATTTTATTGCATTTCGCCAATCATAACTTTTCGATGTTAAACTGGTAGGGTTTGCCTTAATGTTCTTTTCATATTTAGTTTTATCTATTACTTGAAGGAAGAATAATATATTTATCATAATTAATTTTACTTTGCTTATAGAAAAATATTAATTTTTAAACCTCTTTCATAGTTGACAAATCCGCTCCTGGAGAAAAAGATTGTCTAACTATATAAATTGATGATTTCTCATTCATACAAAAATAATAGTATTCACAGTATAGTCATAAAAGAGTCTTGTTTAGAGGAATTATTATATGTATACTTTTGACTTTGTACTCCCTTTAAGAAATAAATAAAATATGTATTTTACGATTTAACCCATAATAATAATAGCATTTCAATAAGTTTTGGGAAATGATCTGAAAAATGAGTAGTTAGTGGTAAGGATAAAACAAGAAAAAGAATAGTGTCTCTCTTGTTTTGCTAAAATAGATAAATAAAAGTGAAATATATTTTTTGTATAGCAGACAAGTAAAAGTGAACTAAGTAAGATATTATGTGTTCTGTAATATATTTTTTTATTAAACGACGATACTTCCTTCATTCACTTTTATTTGTCCACTATATTAATAAATTATTATCTTTTGTTGCTTGATCTATAATCGTTTAATATTTACTTTATTAACTTCCACATAATGCTTTATTATTTTGATCCCAAATTGTGATGCTTTTAAATTTTGTCTAAATAGAATATGTGCACAAAGCAATCATACTAGTACCAAAAAAGTAAAGAATCTTTGAGATACATTAGTAAAACAAAAAATTCAAAACAGAAGCTCAAAGCATTTCAAGTGCATCTGCACAAATGGTCAAAAACTTTAAAAGGTAAAGGTGCGGAGGATTTTAGAATTCTTCAATACTTGTTATATGCGTATTCTTGAAAAGTTTTCACTTAACCACACTTACTTGTATCTAAAAGTTTCAAAAATTAAACACCAAGATCAGTTCAATAAATTTAGTATATTTAATAAGAGGTCTCATATATTTTTTATAATAGAATTTATATATGTATACACACCTTTACAGAAAAGTTAGTGTTACTATTTTTTTCGTAATTGTTGTTTAATAATAACACTCTTAAATAATATAAAAACTTTAACTTCACATAATAGTACATTATTTATATTAGTAAGAGGTATTTAAATAAATAAGATGTTAGACATATATTTAAAATATATTTCCTTTGATATTATTGTAAAAATATATATTTTTTATTACGAAGATTTAAATAGTTTAATCCCAGTTCTAAAATATTTTTACAGCCAAAGATTGAGAAGCTGTCTTTCTTTCTTTATTTTTTATGAACTTTGTGCTTTTTCTTAGATATTGTTTAAACTAAAATAAAATTATAAAATCTATTTTTAAAATTTTTTGGAGCCTCAAATCTTGATGGCCTAAATCAAGGCTTTACTAGGCTCTTGTTGAGTGTCACGATCCAGATTTTTCATCCTCGAAAGTTGTAATGGCGTTTACTAATGAGAGTTAGGCAAGCCATGAACTTCGAAACCATTAACCGTTTCGTTTTAAAACTCTTTACCAATTATATTAAAAAGAGAATAAATAGTTAAATAACAACGGAACGTAAAATATAGCGGAAGTTAACAATTTAATATCTGAAGTCTACATCTATTACAACTTTTAAAATCTTAAAATACTCAAAACTTGGTGTCAGAGTGTCACAGACTATCTAAGATTTACTACACACAAAATCTGAAAAAATAATAGTACATTGTTCCTGAATAGAGGGAAATGAGATAAGAAATAGAGATAGAGGGAGATGCCAGAGCCTGTGGTCGCCTGCAGGTCTACCTTGGGTCTCCGTGTGGACTAAAGGAAGCATTCCAACTACTGTTCGAAAGTTGCTCCAGTATCTGCGCACAGTGCAGAGTGTAGTATCAGCACAGCCGACCCCATGTGCTGGTAAGTGCCAAGCCTAACCTCGGCGAAGTAGTGACGAGACTAGGACCAGACTACCAAATAAACATGTGCATTTATATGATATACAACGGAAAGTAAAGCAGAAATAAACAAGTAAAGATGGGAGGAGAAAATATGCTTCGGGGAATAACAGGTTAAAACAGATTATCAAAAGAACTATAAAGAAATCAAAATCCAACCACTAACAAGAGTAAGAAATATAAATGCAGATTTCACTTTCTTTTCACATCTTGTGGTAGGCATACTACCTCCTCCTATTTTATTATACTATTGTGGCGTGTAAGCCGATCCACATGTAATATTGTTGCGGCGTGCAACCCGTTTCACATATAATATTGTTGCGGCATGCAACCCGATCCATATATAATACTGTTGCGGCGTGCAACCCGATCTATATATAATACTGTTGCAGCTTGCAACCCGATCCATACATATAGTATTGGTGCATCATACAACCCGATCCATATATAATACTCTTGCGGCGTGCAACCCGATCCATACATATAATACTGTTGTGGCGTGCAACCCAATTCTTATATAATACTATTGCGGCGTACAACCCGATTCATATATAATATTGTTGCGGCGTGCGAGCCAATTCATTTATAATACTTTTGCGGCATGCAACCCATTTCATATATATAATACTTGCAATTATAACGAGATTCCCCACTAGGGATCAATAAGGTCAACACTATCCCAGCAATGGAGAAACAATTATAACCAAACTTGTTCCAACATCTAACTACTTCAACTATAGCCAAACTTGTTTCGGTACCTAACTACCTCAACTATAATTAAACTAGTTACAACACCTAACTACTTAGCTATAACTAAACTTATTACAACATCTAACACAAGGAATCATCAACCTTAATATTTGTAATATCAACTAAGACCACAATGCAAGGAAACCACAACTCAACAATAGCCCGGCAAGGAGGCAACATAATGATCTATTCTCTTTCGCACTTTTACTTCAAAATTCACTTTATAACTCGAGCTAATACTCTAGAGTTTTAATTATCCCTTATACTTTAACAATTCGTTATGCAATTGAAGCCAACGCTCCTCAATATTTTTAGGTCACAGTTCTTTCCACAACTTTATACAACAAATAAAAATCTTCACTAAGGCATGAATAAAAACAGAAATCAAGAAAATCATAATATAAGACCCACGGTAATGCTTGACAATATTGTAGATACTCTTCATCATACCTATACGTTGTACTCAACAAGAAGTAAATAGAAAATAGGACATAACTCCTAATCCCTCAAGCTAAGGTTAGACCAAACACATACCTCGAACTTCCACGGCCAACTCAAGCCTCGAACACCACTTTTCCTCTCGAATTCGGCTCCAAAACGATTGTATCTATACATAAATAACTTCATAACATCAACAAATGCTAAACAATTTCAATCTAATGCCTAATTATAGTTTTCTAATCATTCTCTCGAAAATCCAAAAATCGACCCCAGACCTGCTTGGTCAAAACACGATGTTTAGACCAAAATCAAATCACACATTCACCCACGAGCCCAAATATATAATTATTTCAAGAATTCGACCCCAAAACGAGGTCTAAATCACAATTAATTAAAAAGTCCTAACTCTACCCAAATCCCTAATTTTCTACCCTTAGTCACATGTTTTAGGCCTAGAAATCTAATAGATGTTGATGAAAATTGAAGAAATTAGCTAAATGTTACTTACCCTAAGAGATGGTGAAAGATTTCTTCAAAATAGCCTAAGAACTTTGGAGAAGAAAGAGTTTGTAAGATTTTGGTAAAATCCGTAATGGGTTCTATTTTTGGGACTTAAAATAACTGGACGAATTTGTTCATTGCATTCGCGATGAGTTAGGTCAGGCAGACCTTCGTGTTCGCGGAAGAAAGCTCGCGTTTGCATAGCTTTGCTATGATGACCCCTTTTGCCTTAAGAATTAATGCCCTAATCCCCTATTAATTTCTTTTCCGAAGTTTATTTCTGCTAATTTGATTTGTCGTGTCATTCGGTTTTGAGTTTCAAAGAGTTTTGGGGCCCTTAGCCCCTAAATGAGAGCTTAATGGTTGAAAAGTTTTCCATAGTCGGAATAGTATGAAGACGGCCTTGGAATGTAAATCTGATGGTTCTATTAGCTTCGTTAGGTTATTTCCGGGCTGGGAGGGTGTTCAGATTGTGTTTTGGAGATCCGTAGCTAATTTAGGCTTGAAATGCCAAAACTTGAATTTAAGAAGTTTCTGGTCCAATAGTGAGATTTTCATCCGAGTGTAGGAATGAAATTTCGAGGGTTGGAGTAGATTCATTATTCCATTTGGGATGTGTGTGCAAAATTTCAGGTTATTCGGACATGGTTTAGTTGAGTTTTTTATTGAAAGCGTATTTCGGAAGCTTTTAGAAAACTTAGGTTTGAATTCAATGCGTTTTGTATAATTTGATGTTGTTTGAGGTGTTTTGATGATTGGAATAAGTTTGAATGAGGTTTTAGGATGTGTTGGTTCTTTTGGTTGACATCCCGGGGGTCTCACGTGAGTTTCGGGTGGTCAATTGAACCATTTCTAAGTTGAAAAGTTGTAGATTTTGGAACAGCTATTGCAGAAGATTTTTCCCTTCGTGATCGTGGGGGGTGAGTTGCGATCGCGTAGAAGGAATTTGGAAGGCTAGGATTTAGACCTTCACGTTTTCGTTTGAGGGCTCGCGTTGGCAGAAGGTTAGGATTTTGGGCTTCGCGTTCGCATAAGTCTGTCCACGTTCGCGTATAGGAAATAGTGTCTAAGAGCAGTTGTGCTTCACGTTCGCGTATGGGGGATCGGGTTCGCGTAGTGGATTATTAAGGTGTTGAATATTTTCTCATCGTGATTGCGATGAAGGAACGGTTGGTGCTGGGCAGAATGTTTTAAAACATTTCATCCGCGAGTTTGGGGCTCATTTACTCCATTGTTGATCTATTTGAGAGCTTTTTGAAGTGGGTTGAAAAAGAGTTCAGGGGGAATCATTGAAGGTAATATTGTTGACTTCATAACTCGTTTTTATGTGGTTAAATACCTTCTTAATAGTGAGAAATTTGGGAAAAAGCAGTAATTAGGGGTTGAGTTTAAGAGGCCTTTAAATGAGGATTTGAGGGGTCATTTGGACTTCGATTTTTGTGTTCTTGTTATTTATTGAATTCATGAGAGTATGAAGTTTTTGAAAATATAAAATTTTCCCGATTTCGAAACGTTTTCCTGAGGAATATTTTGGTCTTTTTACTTAATTCCGCGTATTAGCCTAGAATTTAATGTTGGAATCAATTATTTTAGGTGTTAGTTACGATATGTAACTGAATTGAATAGATTTAGACCATTTGGAGTCGGATACGCATGGCAAAGGCATGATTTCTAGTTGATTTTGAGCCGATTCGAGGTAAGTGGCTTGTCTAACCTTGTGTAGGGGACTTTTTCTATTAGGATATGATATTTGGTAATTGAATAGCCTCGAGGTGAAGAGCGCGTACTTGCTAAATTGTTGGAAATACGATTTTTTTAAAGTACTTATTAGCATTTTTCCTTTCCTGCTTTATTATACTTGCAAATTTTAGCATGTTGTTTGGTAGAGAAGCATGTTTAGTTGATTTAAAAATTTCCTATTTGCTAAATTGTCTTGGTTACATTACGTGAATCATGTTAGGCTAGAATTGCTTGTTGCCTTGGTATGAAATTGCATTTCTGAACATCTCCTTGTTATTGCTGTTTATTTACATTGGGACTACGGATGTGGAGTTCCAGTAGCTCCCCCTTGTCTATTTAATTTGGGACGGCAGGTTCGATTCTCTATAGATCCCCATGCATGTTTACTTTAGGACTACGGGTTCGATTCCCGAGATCCCCCTTCATATTTACTTCGGGACTGCAGGTTTGAATCCCGATAGAACCCCCTGCACAGTTATATGGAAATAAGGGAATGCACTCGGTAGATTCCCTAGTACTAGATATTTTTGCATTTGGGACTATGGATAGGGGTTCCGGTAGATCTCCGCGCATTGATAGTTGGACTACGGGATAGTATCCCTAGAGATCATTCGAATATATATACATATGATGGACTATGGGACGGTATCCCGTGAAATCCGTTGGACAGATGATGAAAGGACTACAGGACCGTATCCTGGGAGATCCTCGTGTTACTATTGGTATTGAGTTGTTCTGATTTCTAAGTTTACTCTGTTATTGTATAATTATTGTTGCCTGGTTAACTTGTCTTATTTCATTGTCGTTCTCATTTATATTGGTTATTTCATACTGTTGAAACTTATTATTATGTTTTACCTCAGTAGAGTCCTGACCTTCCTCGTCACTACCCGACCGAGGTTAGGCTTCGCACTTGCTGAGTATCGCTGTGGTGTACTCATGACCCTTCTGCGTATGTTTTTCATGTGTAGATCCAAGTACCCCTACCTAGGGATATCACACTTGAGGCGGAAAGATCTTGCAGGGACTTCGAGGTATATTTTCCACATCCGCAGACCAATGGGTCTCTATCTTATTCTAAACTTTTAGAAGTTAGCCTCCCTCTCATACTGTTGTTTAGACATTCTAGAGTTAGAGCATTGTACTACAGTTCCTTTAGCTTGTGTTCCCGTGAGTTTCCGGGTTTTGGATATTATTGTAGAAGTTTGAGATATTGTGTTGTATGTGCCGAATGGCATTTTACATTTCATTTCCGTTTGCTAAATCTTGGCTTTAAGTTAAAATTTCCACAGGTTATTTATTTTCGCATTGTTAGGCTAACCTAGTCGTATGGACTAAGTGTCGTCATGACATGTTCACGGAGGGCAAACTGGGGTCGTGACAAGTTGGTATCAGAGCTTTAGGTTCATACGAGTTACAGAACACAGGCCGGTTTATTAGAGTCTCGCTGATCGGTACAGAGACGTCTGTACTTATCTACGAGAGGCTATGTAACTGTTAGGAAAATTCCACTTCATTTGATTTCCTGGTTGTGCGAGATTTTGACATTACAACTAAACTTCTATTTTTCTATTCTCTCACAGATGGTGAGGACACGTACCACTCGAGACGATCAGGAACCCACGCCCCCTACTACAGCCGTCAGAAGCGGGGACCAGGGCAGAGGCCGAGAATGTGCACGTAGTGCAGCCATAGGGCCTGCGCGAGCTGCTACCAAGTTACCACCAGCAGATCTAGCCAGATTCCAGGCACTTGACACGCCTGCTATTACCACTCCATCCCTTTAGGAGACTTTGGCACGGTTCTTGAGCATGTTTGGAACGTTGACTCATGCGAGATTAATTCAAGCTATACCGACTACTTCACAGGTTGGGAGAGGGACTCAAACTCCCACTGCCCCACTCCAGAGCAGCAATTTTCCATTGGTCAGGTTCCAGGAATCATGGAGACACATCATGTGGTCCTAGTTCAGCAGGTGGTGAGGATCTCTAGCCAAGTAGGAGACAGGTAGCTCTAGGAGAGAGAGGACAGACGAGGTCAGGAGGGAGAGTATAGAGGAGTGAGTAGACCTTGCAGATTGGGAGACCCACTTGTCCTTATTTTGGAGGAAGAGTACGACATGGTAGAGGTTTCGTGGGTCAGCTAGCTCAGTTTGCATCTCATATTTCACACATGGCTTCATGTGTTTGGGGGTTTTAGAGTACATTTACCCTACATTTTCCACTTCCATGTCAGCCACGGGATTGCTTTGACTGTGGTGATATACACCATGTTGTGAGGTATTACCCTAATCTTGGGGGAGTTCACCTCTATAGACTTCTCGACCACAACGTGCCCCACAATGTTCCCAGGCCATGGTTATGGCCCCAATTGTTACTCCACGTACCCGTACCAAAGTTGTTGCCCCTGATTCTATCATCACAGGTATTGTCATGGTTTGTCATAGAGGTGTACCGATTCTATTTGATCTAGGCTCCACTTATACTTATGTGTCTTCTTATTTTGCTCTGCATTTGGGTATACCTCAGGATTTCCTTGAATTTCCCTATTTATGTTTCAACTCCTGAGGAGATTCTCTTGTTGTGGCCTGCGTTTATCGATCATGTTTGTTTACTATTCGTGGTTTTGAGACCAAAGCAGACTTATCGCTACTCAGCAGGGGTTGATTTTGATATTATTTTGTACATGGACAGGTTTTCACCCCATTATGCTATTCTTGATTGTCACGCCAAAACCGTGACGTTGGCTATGCCGGGTGTATTGCATGTTGAGTTAAATGGTACTTTAGACCGCACTCCCAGTAGAGTTATTTCTTTTCTAGGCTCAGCATATGGTTGAGAAGAGTTGTGCCGCATATTTAGCTTATGTGAGAAATGTCAATATTTGATACCTCTTCTGTTGATTAAGTCCCAGTAGCATGGGATTATCCTGATGTGTTTCCAGCTGATCTTCCAGGCATGCCGCCTAATAAAGACATTGATTTTGGTATTGGTTTGTTGACGGGCACTCAGCCTATTTCTATCCCTCTGTATCGTATGGCTTCTCCGAGTTGAAGGAGTTGAAGGATCAATTATAGGAATCGCTTGATAAGGGTTTTATCCGGCCCATTGTTTCACCTTGGGGTGCTACTGGCTTGTTTGTGAAGAAAAATGAGGGTTCTATGTGTATGTGTATTGATTATCTCCAGTTGAACAAGGTCACAGTGAAGAATCGCTATCCTTTGCCTCATATTGATGATCTATTTGACCAACTTTAGAGCACATGGGTGTTTTCTAAGATTGATTTACCTTAGCTTACCATCAGTTGAAGATTCGGGATCTAGATATACCAAAGACTGCTTTCAAGACTCGGTACGGTCATTACGAGTTCCTTGTTATGTCATTTGGGCTGACTAATGCCCCAGCAGCCTTTATGCATTTTATGCACAATGTATTTCGACCATATATTGACTTTTTTATCATTCTCTTAATTGATGACATTCTGGTGTATTCCCGGAGTCGAAAAGATTATAAATAGAATCCGAGGATAGTGCTTCAGACTTTAAGAGAAAACAATTTATATGCAAAGTTCTCAAAATGTGAGTTTTGGTTGGATTCAGTGGCATTGGGTATTCAGGTGGATCCGAAGAAGGTAAAAGTGGTGCAGAGTTGGCTCTGGTCGTCCTCAGCTACAGAGATCCATAGTTTTCTTGGCTTGTCGGGCTACTATCGTCATTTTGTGGAGGGGTTTTCATCGATTGCAACCCCTAGTACTAGATTGACCCAAAAAGGTGCTCCATTTTAGTGGACAAAGGAGTGTGAGGCGAGCTTTCAGAAGCTCAAGACAGCTTTGACTACAGCCCCAGTTTTGGTATTGCCTACTTGTTCGAGGTCTTATACAATCAAATGTGATGCCTCGGGTTGGCCTTGGAGAAATATTGATGCAGGACGATAGGGTGATTGCCTACGCGTCCAGACATTTTAAGATACATAAGAAGAATTATCATATCTGTTACCTTTAGTTACCTACCATTGTGCATGCCCTGATGATTTGGCGACATTATATATGTGGCGTGCCTTGTGAGATTTATACCGATCATTAGAGCTTGCAGCATTTATTCAAGTAAAAGGATCAAAATTTGCACCATAGGAGGTTGTTGGAGTTGCTAAAGGATTATGACATCACTGTTTTATATCACCCGGGCAAGGCCAATGTATTGGTTGATGACTTGAGTCGTCAGGCGGAGAGTTTTGGGAATTTGGAATATTTACCAGTATCGAAGAGGCCTATGGCGATGGATGTTCTGGACTTAGCTAGCCAGTTTGTGAGATTGGACCTTTCGAAGCCCACTCGGGTTCTAGCTTGTGTGGTTTCTCGGTCTTCATTATTTGATCGTATCAGGGAGCGGCAGTATGATGACCCTCATTTGCGTGTACTTATGGATAAGGTTCAGCATGGTGATTACAGAGATGTGACCATTGGCGAGGACGGAGTGTTGAGGATGTAGGGTCGGGTTTGTGGACCTAATGTCGATGGGCTACGGGAGCTGATTTTAGAGGAGGCCCACGGTTTGTGGTATTCCATCCATTCGGGTGCCGCGAATATGTATCAGGACTTAAGGCAGAGCTATTGGTGGAGGTGGATAAGAAATATATAGTTGGGTTTGTATCTAGATGCCTCAACTGTCAGCAGGCTGAGTATGAGCACTAGAGACCAGGTGGATTGCTTCAGCAGATAGAGATTCCAGAGTAGAACTGGGAGCGTATCACCATGGATTTTGTATATGGACTCCCACGGACTTTGAAGATGTTTGATACTATCTGGTTCATCGTGGATCGGCTGACCAAGTCCACTTCTTTCCTTCTTGTGTGTACTACTTATTCTTCAGAGCGATTGGCAGAGATTTATATCCAAGAGATTTTTCATCTGCATGTTATTCTAGTTTTTATTATTTCAGACAGAGGTACTCCATTTACATCAGGATTCTGGAGGGTCTTTTAGTAGGATTTGGGTACTCGGGTGGAGTTGAGCACAACATTTCACCCCCAGACGGACGAACAGTCCGAGAGCACTATTCAGATTCTTGAGGATATGTTTCGTGCGTGTGTGATTGAGTTTGGAGGGTTTTAGGATCAATTCTTTCCATTGGCAAAATTTTCTTACAACAACAGCTAACAATCTAGAATTTAGATGGCACCGTATAAGGCTTTGTATGATAGGCGATGTAGATCTTCGGTGGGTTGGTTTGAGCCGGGTGAGGTCAAGCTATTGGGAATGGATTTGGTTCAGGATGCTTTGGAGAAAGTTAAGGTAATTTAGGATAGACTCCGTACAGCACAGTCCATACAGAAGAGCGACGCGGAAGGTTCGGGTTTCGCCTATGAAGGGCGTTATGAGATTTGGGAAGAAAGGGAAGTTGAGTTCAAGATTCATTGGACCTTTTGAGATATTGAGGCGTGTTGGGGAGGTTGCTTATGAGCTTGCCTTACCTCCAAGCCTGGTAGGGGTTCATCCGGTATTTCATGTTTCGATGCTTCGTTGATACTACAGTGATTCGTCGCACGTGTTGGATTTCAGTTCATTCCAGCTGGACAAGGATCTATCTTACATCAAGGAACCAAATGCTATATTGGACAGGAAGGTTAGGAAGTTGAGGTCAAAGAACATTGCTTCAGTAAAGGTTCAGTGGTGGGTCAGCCGGCCGAGGAGGCAACCTGGGAGACCGAGTAGGATATGCGCAGCTATTACCCACATCTTTTCAATACTTCAGGAATGTATCTATGCTCGTTTGAGGACGAACGAATGTTTCAATGTAGGAAGATGTGACGACCTGGCTGGTCGTCTTAAGAATTAACTCCCTGATACCCTATTAACTGCTTTCTCCAAGTTTATTTCTGCTAATTTGATTAGTTAGGACATTCAATTTTGAGTTTCGGAGAGTTTGGGACCTTAGTCCCTAAATGGGAGCTTAAGGGTTGGAAAGTTGTCCATAATTAGAATAGTGTGAAGGCGGAATCGGAATGGAAATATGATGGTTCTATTAGCTTCGTTAGGTAATTTTGGGGCTAGGAGTGTGTTCGGATTGTTTTTGGAGGTCCGTAGCTAATTTAGGCTTGAAATGCCGAAGTTTTAATTTTGGAAGTTTCCGATCCGATAGTGAGATTTTGATTCGAGGGTCAAAAAGGAGTTTTTAGAGTTTCAATAGCTTCGTAATCCCATTTGAGATATTTGTGCAAAACTTCAGGTCATTCACACTTGGTTTGGTTGGGTTTTTGATAAAAATCATATTTCGGGAAGCATTTAGAAAATCTAGGCTTGAATTCGATGTGTTTGGGTAATTTGATGTTGTTTGAGGTGTTTTGAGGATTGGAACAAGTTTGAATGAAGTTTTAGGATGTGTTGGTGCTTTTGGTTGAGGTCCCGTGGGCCTTGGGTAAGTTTTGGGTGGTCAATCGGACCATTCTCTAAGTTGAAACGTTGCAGATTTTGGAACAGCTGTTGCGGAAGATTTTGCCCTTCGCGATCGCGTGGGGTGAGCCGCGATCGCATAGAAGGAATTCGGAAGGCCATGATTAAGACCTTTGCATTCGCGTTTGAGGGCTCGTGTTCGTGGATGGTTAGGATTTTGGGCTTCGCGTTCGCATGAGTCTGTCCGGGTTTGCGTATGGGAAATGGGGTCCAAGAGCAATCGTGCTCCGCGTTCGCGAATGTGGGATCACTGTCGCATAGGTGTATAAGGCTGAAGCATCATGTTCACATGGTCTTGGTCGCGTTTGCGTAGTGGATTCTTAAGGTCTTCAATATTTTCTCTTCGCGATGAATATTGTTCCGTAATCGCGATAAACGAACGGTCAGTGCTGGGCAGAATGTTTTAAAACATTTCATCTGCGAGTTTGGGGCTCATTTACTCCGTTGTTGATCTTTTTGAGAGCATTTTGAAGTCGGTTGAAGAAGGATTCAAGGGGAATCATGTGGAGGTAACATTTTTGAGTTCATAACTCGTTTTTATGTGGTTAAATACATGATTAATGGTAAGAAATTTGGGAAAAAGGGATAATTATGACTTGAGTTTAAGAGGCCTTTAAATGAGGATTTGAGCGGTCATGTGGACTTCGATTTTTGTGTTCTTGTTATGTATAGACTCGTGAGAATATGATTTTTCTTAAAATATAAATTTCACCTGATTCTGAGACGTTGGGCTGAGGGGAGCTTTGGTCTTTTCATATAAATTTGCGTATTAGCTTAGAATTTAATGTTGGAATCAATTACTAGAGGTGTTATTTACGATATGTAACTGAACTGAATAGATTTGGGCCATCTGGAGTCAGATACTCGTGGCAAAGGCGTGATTCTAGTTGATTTTGAGTCAGTTCGAGGTAAGTGGTTGGTCTAAGCTTGTGTGGAGGACTTTTCCCCTTAGGATATGATATTTGGCATCCCGTGAGATCCGCTGGACAAATGATGAAAGGGACTACAGGACGGTATCCTGGGAGATCCTCGTATTACTATTGGTATTGAGTTGTTCTGATTTCCGAGTTTACTCTATTATTGTATAATTGTTGCTTCCTTGTATAACCTATCTTATTTCATTGTTGTTCTCATTTATATTTGTTATTTCATACTGTTGAAACTTATTATTATGCTTTTTCCTCAGTAAGGCCCTAACCTTCCTCATCACTACCCGACCGTGGTTAGACTTGGCACTTGCTAAGTACCGTTGTGGTGTACTCATGCCTCTTCTATGCATGTTTTTCATGTACATATCCAGGTACCCCTACCCAGGAATATCACCCTTAAGGCAAAGAGATCTAGCAGGGACTTCGAGGTATATATGCCGTGTCCGCAGACCAAGGAGTCTCTATCTTATTTTATCCTTTAGCAGATAGCCTCGCTCTGTTACTGTTGCTTAGACATTCTAAAGTTAGAGTCTTGTACTACATTTCCTTCAACTTGTGTCCCGTGAGTTTCCGGATTTCGGGATAGTATCGTAGAAGTTTGAGATATTGTGTTGTATGTGCCGAGTGGCATTATACATTTCGTTTTCTTTTTGTTTAACCTTTGTTTTAAGTTAAAATTTCCGCAAATTATTTATTTCTGCATTGTTAGGCTTACCTAGTCGTAAGGACTAGGTGTCGTTACGACATGTTCACGAAGGGAGAACTCGGGTCGTGATATTGGCTCCTCGAGCTTACACGTTCGCAGACGGTTGGTCGTGTTCGCGATGGAAAGTTTGGTAACCCCTCCCCCTCAACCTTACGCGTTCCAGAGGCTAGGGATGTGTTCGCGAAGGTATAGCCCCCTGCTGCCTCGCTTTTGCGATCTGGTCTACACGTTCGCGAGGGTCCTCCCGCGAACGCAAAGGACATATCAGAACTTGAAAACCTGCAAATTATATAAGTCTAAAACCATTCTGAAACATATCCGAAACACAAATGAGCCCTCGGGGGCTCCTAACCAAACATACGCACTAACTCAACAACATCATATGTACTTATCCGTGCGATCAAATCACCTATGTAACCTTAAGAACAATGAATCAAACCTCAAAAATCAAGAACTTTTCCTCAAACTTCATCAAGTTTCAAGTTTAGCAATTCAAGTACAAATCACGTCAAACGACGTCCGTTTTTAACCAAATTCATAGAAATGACTTAAACGATGTATAAGACCTGTACCGGGCACTGGAACCAAAATACGGGCCTGATACCATTCCTTCTAATCAGATTTCATTTCAATTTTCCTTAAACATTTTCAAAAAATAATTTTACAAAAAAAATTATTTCTCGGGCTTGGGACCTCAGAATTCGATTCCAAGCATATGGCCAATTCCTGTATTTTTATACGAACCCTCCGGGACCGTCAAATCACGGGTCTGGGTCTGTTTTCTCAAAATGTTGATCGTTGTTATATTTATTCATTTTAATATTAAAACAATATTTTTCACAAATTTTTATATTTAAGCTTTTCGGTTACGCGCTCGGACTGCGCTTAAATCGAGACGATTCTAAATGAGGTTTTCAATGCCTCGAAAGAACAGAATTTGATTTAGTACAAGTGATGACCATTTGGTTTACCACATTATCCACCAATAAAACAACCATTCGTCCTCAAACGAACAGAAGAAGCAAGTACCTGAGTCCGGGAAAAGATGAGGGTAACAGCTCCGCATATCGGACTCGGGCTCCCAGGTTGATGCCTTAGGAGGCTGACCTCTCCACTCGAACAGAAGGAAAACTCTTCGATCTCAACTGGCGAATCTGTCGTTCTAGAATAGCCACCGGCTCCTCCTCATAAGACAAGTCCTTGTCCAACTGGACGGTGCTAAAATCTAACAGGTAGGATGGATTGCCGTGATACTTCCGGAGCATGCACATGTAAAACACTGGATGCACAGCTGATAAGCTCGGCGGCAATGCAAGTGTATAAGCCACATATCCCACTTGATCAAAGATCTCAAATGGCCCTTCATAGGCGACACAGAGAGCAACACCCGCTCAGCAACCATAAAAGCCACGTCTCAAACCTTGCAATCTGCATAACTCTTTTGCCTGGATTGAACTGTACGAAGCCTATCATCAATGATCCTAACCTTGTCCAAGGCATCCTAAACCAAATACGTACCTAATAATCGAGCCCCTCTCGGCCCAAACCATCAAACCGGAGATCGGCACCACCTACCATATAAAGCCTCATAAGGTGCCATCTGGATACTCGACTAGTAGCTGTTGTTATAGACAAACCCTACTAAAGGCAAAAACTAATCTCACGAGCCTCCAAAGTCAATGACACAATCTTGAAGCATATCCTCCAAAATCTGAATAATTTGCTCGGACTGCCCGTCTTTCTAAGGATGAAATGATGTGCTCAACTCAACCCGTGTCTCCAACTCTCGCTGAACTGCCCTCCAAAAGCGAGAGGTAAACTGCATACTTCGGTCCGAAATGATAGAAACGGTCACACCATGAAGACGAACAATCTCCCCAATATAGATTCGCTCTCACTTCCACTCGGGAAGATCAATCATCTGAAATGAACCAGTGAGCCTCTGATGCTCGTACTTAACCTACTTATAATTCAAACACCGATCCACATATGCAACGATATCTTTCTTCATTCTCCGCCACCCATAATGTTGCCGCAAATCCTGATATATCTTCGTGCCGCCCGGATAAATGAGCTATGGGCCTCCTCTAAAATCAACTCTCAGAGTCCGTCCACATCAGGCACACAAACTTGACGCTGAAATCACAAAACGCCATCATCATCTAATGTAACTTGCTTGGCACCTCCACACTGCACCATGTCCCTCAGGACACACAAATGGGGATCATCAAACTGCCGATCACAAATACGATCCGATAATGAAGAATGAGCAACCGTGCAAGCTAATATCCGACTAGGCTCAGAAATATCCAGCCTCACAAACCGATTGGCCAAAGCTTGAACATTCAAAACACGAAGCCTCTCGCCGACCAGGATATAAGCAAAACTGCCCATACTGGCTGACTTCCTACTCAACGTATCGGCCACCACATTGCCTTCCCTGGATGATATAAGATAGTGATATCATAATCCTTCAATAACTCCAACCACCTCCTCTACCTCAAATTCAACTCTTTTTGTTTGAACAAATACTGAAGACTTTTGTGGTCAGTGAACACCTCACATGCCACGCTATGTAGATAATGACTCCAAATCTTCAATGCGTGAACAATGGCTCCCAACTATAAATCATGCATCGGATAGGTCTTTCATGAATCTTCAACTACCTGGAAGCATAGGAAATAACCTTGCCATCCTACATCAACACTACACCAAGCCCAATAAGAGAAGCATCATAATAAATTATATAAGGCCCTGAACCTATAGGCAAAACCAACACCGGTGCCGTAGTCAAAGCTGTCTTGAGCTTCTGAAAGCTTGCCTCACACTCGTTCGACCACCTGAACCGGACACCCTTCTGGGTCAACCTGATCATTGAGGCGGCAATAGATGAAAACCCCTCCACGAACCGATGATAGTAGCCTGCCAATCCCAAGAAACTCCGAATCTTTATAGTTGATGCTGGTCTAGGCTAGTTCTTGACTGCCTCTATCTTCTTCGGATCAACCTGAATACCCTCTGCCAATACAACTTGACCAAGGAATGCAACTGATCTCAACCAAAACTCACACTTCTACAACTTAGCATATGATTGACTATCCTTCAGAGTCTGAAGAACCACTCTGAAATGCTACTCGTGCTCCTCCTAGCTATGGGAATATATCGAAATATCATCAATGAAGACTATCATGAACAAATCGAAATAAGGCTTGAACACTCGGTTCACAAAATCCATAAACGCTACTGAGGCATTTATCAACCGGAATGATATTACCAGGAACTCATAATGCCTGTATCGAGTGTGGAAAACTACCTATATACCACAGATGGTAACTAAATCTCAAATCAATCTTCAAAAATACCTTGGCACCCTAAAGCTGATCAAACAAATTATCAATCATCAGCAATGGATACTTATTCTTGATTGTAACGTTGTTCATCTACCGGTAATCAATACACATTCTCATTGGCCCATTCTTTTTTTTTTAACAAACAACATCGGTGCACCCCAAGGCGAAACATTGGGTCTAATGCTACCCTTCTCAAACAAATCTTGCAACTATTCCTTTATCGCTTTCAACTTTGGCAGGGCCATATGATACAGTGGGATAGAAATGGGTTGGGTGCCCGGAGCCACATCAATGCAAAATTCAATATCCTTGTCGGGCGACATACCCGGCAGGTCTGAATGGAAAACTTTGGAAAACTCATGAACCACGGGCTCAAAATCAACGGAGGGAACCTCAGCACTGGAATCATGAACATAAGCCAAATAAGCCAAAAACCCCTTCCCGACCATACGCCAAGCCTTCACATTAGAGATAATTCTACGGGTAGAATGACCAGGAGTGCCTCTCCACTCTAAACGAGGCATAGCCAGTAAAGCTAAGGTCACGGTCTTGGCATGGCAATCCAAGATAGCGTGGTAAGGTGATAACCAGGCTATCCCCAATATAACATCAAAATCGACCATGTCTAAAAGCAACAAATCTACACAAGTCTCGCGACCCTCAACCACAACTACAAACAAACGATGTCCTCGATCTACCACAATAGAATCGCCCACCGATGTAGATACATAAATAGGACCACCCAACGAATCACTAGGCATGACTAGATACGGTGCAAACTAAAACCGAAGCTTCTCTACCACAAACCAGAACACTACCTGCACCTCCACCTTTAATACTTTTACCTCCATCTTTAATACCTCTACCTCCCCCTCTAATACCTCTCTCTAAGTGATGTGGAGAAACTTCTTTAGAAATAGCTGCGCGAACTGCTCCCAAGTCAAAGCTGGCGACCCGCCTGGTCTAGCCAAGCAAAAATCTCCCCACCAAGCCTTGGCGGATCCAGACAAGCAAAAAGTAGAAAAATTGACCCCATCAGTCTCCATGATCCCCATGTTTCCTAAGAACCTCATGAAAACTGTCTAGAAAGTCTCGGGGATCCTCATAAGATGCTCTGCTAAAAGCAGTAGTGAAGAGCTTGGTAAAACTTATCCAACCTCCACAAAGCCTCCAAAGACGTAGTTGATCTATCACCAATCTGTGTTGTTGCTGCTCGACTGAAGAAGCAGTACATGACCTTGCCATTCGCGAAAGGACAAGAGTAGAGGTTTCAATTTAACATTGAGAGAACAAAATTGCATGAAAGGGAAGAATAGAAGTGAAACTTTTCCTAACTCTGTAGCCTCTAGGGGATAAATACAGACGTCTCCACACAGATCCCTCAGACTCTAGTAAGCTCTTCTGTGAATTGTGAGACCCATGTAACCTACAGCTCTGATACCAACTTGTCACGATCCAAATTTTAAATCCTTGGGAGTCGTGATGGCACCTACTAATGAGAGCTAGGCAAGCCATGAACCTCGAAACCATTACCGTTTCGTCATAAAACTCTTTACCAATTGTGTTAACAAGAGAATAAATAGTTAAATAACAACTGAATATAAAATTTAGCGGAAGTTAAAAATTTAATATCTGAAGTCTACATCCATTACAGCTTTTAAAACCTCAAATATCCAAAACCTGGTGTCACAGTGTCACAGACTATCTAAGATTTACTACACATAAGGTCTAAAGAAATAATAGTACATTGTTCCTGAATAGAGGGAAATGAGACAGGAAATAGAGATAGAGGGAAATGCTAGGGCCTGCGGTCGCCTGCAAGTCTTACCTTGAGTCTTCGAGTGGACTAAAGGAAGCACTCCAATCAATATCTGAAAGCTGCTCCGAGATCTACGCATAGCATAGAGTGTAGTATCAGCACAACCGATCCTATGTGCTGGGAAGTGCCTAGCCTAACCTCGGCGAAGTAGTGACGAGGCTACGACCAGACTACCAAATAAATCTATGTAGTTATATGATATACAACGGAAAGTAAGGCAGAAATAAATAAATAAATAAAGATAAGAGGGGAAAACATGCTTCGGGGAATAACAGATAAAAACATATTATCAAAAAACTATAAAGAAATAAAAATCCAACCACCAACAAGAGTAAGAAAAATAAAGGCAAATTTCAATTTCTTTTCGCATCTTGTGGTAGGCGTACCACCCGCTCCCATTTTATTATATTATTGCGGCATGCAATCCGATCCACATATAATATTATTGCAGTGTGCAACCCGATCCACGTATAATATTGTTACGGCGTGCAACCCGATCCATATATAATATTGTTGTGGCTGTTGTGGTGTGCACCCCTATCCATATATAATACCGTTGCGGGGTGCAACCCGATCCATACATATAATATTGTTGTAGCGTGTAACTCGATCCATATATAATAATGTCGCGGTATGCAACCCGATTCATATGTAATACTGTTGCGATATGCAACCCGGTCGATATATATAATACTTGCAATTATAACAAGAGTCCCGACAAGGGATCAATAAGGTCTACACTATTCCGGGAATGGAGAAACAGCTATAGCCAAACTTGTTCCAACATTTAACTACCTCAACTTTAGCCAAACATGTTAACTACCTCAACAATAATTAAACTTGTTACAACACCTAACTATTTAGCTATAACTAAACTTATTACAACACCTAAAACAAGGAATCATCAACCTAAGTATCTGTAATATCAACTAAGAACACAATGCAAGAAAACCACAACTCAATAATAGACCGGCAGTGGGCAACATAATGATGTCTTCTCTTTCGCCTTTTACTTCACAATTCACATCACAACTCAAGCCAATACTCTAGAGTTTCACTTATCCCTTATACTTTCATAATTCATTATACAACTGGAGCCAACGCTCCTCAATGTTCTTAGGTCACAATTCTTTCCATAACTTTATACAACAAATAGAAATCTTCACCAAGGCATAAATAATCAACGAAGTCATGAAAATCGCAATATAAGACCCACGGTCATGCTTGACACCAACGTATAGATACTTGTCACAATTCATATTCATCGTACTCAACAAGAAGCAAATAAAAAATAGGACAAAACTCCTAATCCCTTAAGCTATGGTTAGACCAAACACTTACCTCAAACTTCCATGGCCAACTCAAGCCTCGAACACCGCTTTTCCTCTCGAATTCTACTCGATACCGATTGTATCTATACATAAATGACTTCATAACATCAATAAATGCTAAACAATGCGAATCTAATGCCTAATTATAGTTTTCTAATCATTCTTCTCAAAAATCCAAAAATTGACCCTAGGCCATCTTGGTCAAAAAACGAGGTTCGGACCAAATCAAATCACCCATTCACCCACGAGCCCAATATCAAAACGAGGTCTAAATCACAATTAATTAAAAAGCCCTAACTCTATCGAAATTCCTAGTTTTTTACCCTTAATCACATATTTTAGGCTTAGAAATCTAATAGATGTTGATGCAAATTGAAGAATTTAGCTAAAGATCACTTACCCCAATAGATTATCGTGAAATAAATGCTTCAAAATCGCCTAAGAACTTTGGAGAAGAAAGAGTTTGTGAAATTTTGGTAAAATCCCGTAATGGGCTCTATTTTTGGGACTTAACTAGACGAATTTATTCATCGCATTCACGATAAGCTCATCTTTGTGATGAGTTAGGTCAGGTAGACCTTCACGTTCGCGGAAGAGGGTCGCATTCGTGGAGCTTAGCTCCTCAAGCCTACGCGTTCGCGATGGATAGTTTGGTGACCCCTCCCCCTCAACCTAACGTGTTCGCGAGGTAAGGTCGCGTTCACGAAGGTATAGCCCCCCGCTGCCTTGCGCTCGCGATCTGGTTTACACGTTTGTATAGAAGGAAGTTCCTCCAGTGACATTTTACACATCGCGTTCGCGAGAGTCCTCCCGCGAACGCGAAAAAAGGACATATTAGAATTGGAAAACCTGCAACTTTTATAAGTTTAAAACCATTCCGAAACACACCCGACCCCTCGGGGCTCCTAACCAAACCTACGTACTAACTCAACAACATCATACGAACTTATCCATGCGTTCAAATCGCCTAAATAACCTCAAGAACAATGAATAAAACCTCAAAATCAAGAACTTTTCCTCAAACTTTATCAAGTTTCAATTTAGCAATTCAAGTCTAAATCACATCAAATGACATCTGTTTTTAACCAAATTTTACAGAAATGACTTAAACCATATATGAGACCTGTACCGGGTGCCGGAACCAAAATATGGGCCTAATACCATCACTTTCTAATCATATTTCATTTCAATTTTCCTTAAACATTTTCATAAAATATTTTTACAAAAAAAATCATTTCTCGAGCTTGGACCTCGAATTTCGATTCCGGGCATACGTCCAATTCCAATATTTTTTTACGGACCCTCCGGTAATGTCAAATCATTGGTCCATGTCCGTTTTTCTAAAATATTGACCCAAGTTAAATTTATTCATTTTAAAATCAAAACTTAGCATTTTCATAGAATTTAATATTTAAGCTTTCCGGCTATGTGTCCGGACTGCGCACGTAAATTGAGATGACTCTAAATGAATTTTTCAAGGTCTCGGAAGCACAAAATATAATTTAGAATAAAGTGATGACCATTTTTTGAGCCTAGTGTCCAACCCTGATATTTTCAATCAAAATTTATAATCTCAATTAAGATAAGGTTACAACGATAAGAACATTAAAAACAGTGAATGTGTCATTCAGTTACCTAATATAAATAAATCTGGTTGAATAGCATGTACATAGGCCAGTGGTCCCAATATGACGGGTGGCCTAAAATCAAAATATACTAAAAGATCCTTAAATTTCTTTCATAAAATTCATATATTGTAATGATAGACCAAAAAAGCTATTATTGATTTGATCTAGTGGTATTTGTGTGTTAGGCACTCATCATAATATTGAACTCTTTCCTATATAAAAATATGGTATTAAATGAAAATAATAAAGGCATAAGCCTATTATTTATCGAATCTTGAACCTTACGACACTTGCATCCGAAATTTCTTAGTTACAAAAACGGGATGAATCAAAGGTGACAAAAATAGCTAATTTAGAGAATCTGAACTGAAAATAGAAAGTACAATCGTGAGAAATATGAAAAAAAACTATACATAGAGGAAGAAAAATAGAATTGATGAGAAGATAAAAATATTATTTAATCTAATAAGAAAAATGCCATATTAACTCACTCAATTGTAATTCTATCAAATTTTTAAAAATATTAAAACTTGTATTAGTTATTATAATTACTATATATTATATAATAATATAATTATATTTTATATTTTTGGGGCCTTAAATATTTTGGAGTCTGAGGAGCCTTACCCCGGAGCCGCCTTTGCTAAACACTTCACTCAAAGGTGGAAACTTTGCGTCTCTTGAATATTTAATCTGTGCATATGATCTAGCTAATTAAGTACTATTCCTCTTTCTTTTTAATGAGATGCTATGTAGGTCGGGAATTACGTGATCTGTAAAATTTAGTGATTTTTCAATTAGCAACAAATACTAATTTATTCATTTTAATACTGCAAAAATCGTAAATTGAAAGACCATTTGGAGAATTACCTCGGACAAATAAGAAAGGAAGATATTTTACATGCGTGGTCTAAAATCAGATAATCAGTATATATATATACGCGTCAATAAGTAATGTGAATATAAGGCCATGTTCACAATTTCTCTGTATACTTCCGGGAACTTCTTAACGAGGAGGGGGATCGGAGCATAGAGCAGGGGAGTTGGGGCATTCAGAGCGTCATAGAGACCTTGGGTACTGCAGGCGCATTAGGGTGGAGGAGGTCTTAGGAGCGTTGCGTAGGATGAGTAGGGGTCGAGCAACCGGGCCTGACGAGATCCCGGTGGAGTTTTGGAAGTGCATGGGTAAACCTGGAGGGGAGTGGCTCTCTAGGCTATTCAACGTGATCTTCAAGACTAAAAGGATGCCGGATGAGTGGCGGTGGAGTACAGTGGTGCCCTTGTACAAGAACAAAGGGGACATCCAGTGCTGCAACAACTATAGGGGTATTAAACTAATGAGCCACACGATGAAGGTTTGGGAGAGGGTGATTTAGGCGCGAATGAGGGAGGCGACGAATATATCTGGGAACCAGTTCGGTTTCATGCCGGGCCGCTCCACCACTGAGGCTATTCACCTAGTCAGGCGGCTGGCGGAACAATTCAGGGATAAGAAGAAGGACCTGCATATGGTGCTTATCGACTTGGAGAAGGTGTATGACAAGGTCCCGAGGGAGGTGCTATGGAGGTGCTTGGAGGCGAAGAGTGTGCCAGAAGCCTATATCAGAGTTATCAAGGACATGTACGATGGGGCTAAGACTAGGGTGAGGACGGTGGGTGGCGATTCAGACCATTTTCCTGTGGTAATGGGGCTCCATCAAGGATCGGCGCTAAGCCCCCTGCTGTTCGCCTTAGTGATAGATGCTCTAACCCGTCATATCCAAGGGGATGTGCCTTGGTGTATGCTCTTTGCTGATGATATAATATTGATAGACGAGACGAGCGCCGGTGTTAGTGAAAGGTTAGAAGTATGGAGACAGACCCTCGAGTCTAAAGGTTTCAAAATAAGCAGATCTAAGACAGAATATCTGGAGTGCAAGTTCAGCGACGAGTCGAGTGGGGTGGGCAGGGATGTGATGCTTGGTTCTCAGGCCATCGCCAAGAGGGACAATGTCCGATATCTTGGGTCTGTGATTCAGGGGAACGGAGAGATTGACGGGGACGTCACCCATCGGATAGGAGCAGGGTGGTCGAAGTGGAGGCTTGCTTCTGGGGTCCTGTGTGACAAGAAAATCCCACACAAACTCAAGGGGAAATTCTACAGAGCCGTGGTTAGACCTGCGATGTTGTATGGGGCAGAGTGCTGGCCCGTGAAGAACTCCCATGTTCAGAGAATGAAGGTTGCTGAGATGAGGATGCTTAGGTGGATGTGTGGGCACACCAGGCTAGATAAGATTAAGAATGAAGTTATTCGACAGAAGGTAGAGGTGGCCGCGGTGGACGAGAAGATGCGGGAAGCGAGGCTGAGGTGGTTCGGGCATGTACGGAGGAGGGGTCCCGATGCCCCGGTGAGGAGCTGCGAGCGGCTGGAGATTGTTGGTGGTCGGCGGGGTAGAGGGAGGCCTAGGAAGCATTGGGGAGAGGTGATTAGACAGGACATGACTAGTATGCAGGTTACCGAGGACTTGACCCTTGATAGGGGAGTCTGGAGGTCTAGAATCAGGGTTGCAGGCTAGGGGCTCTTAGAGTCCTTCGTTCGCCCCACCCGGGGTTGGGTGTGGGATAGTAGGGTTACCCGTAGATGACTAGAATTTTAGCGTAGGTCCCCTCTTGGTTGGTAATATGATAGTTGTCGCTTGTTATTGTCGCATGCGACGGTATTTATGTTTCTTATGTTTACATAATCATTTACGTTATTTCTGCATGATTACTTATGCTTTGTTTTGTTATTGTGTTTTGTCTTGTCTTGGTTCCTAACTTTATCTTTGTTTTCCAATGCAGCTCTTACATTCTGTCCTATGCGCCGAGGGTCGCTTGGAAGCAGCCTCTCTGCCCTTTTGGGTAGGGGTAAGGCTGTCTACATATTACCTTCCCCAGACCCACCTGGTGGGAATATACTGGGTAGTTGTTGTTGTTGTTGTTCACAATTTCTCTGTACAAATATACTACTAGTAGTTTGAGTGACAAAGTTGTCAACGAAAAAGAAAAGAAAAAGAAAAAGAAAAAGAGGGAATAAATAATTTGAAGAACCCAGTTCAAGAAGTATATCTTCTAGGATCATTAACATTAATTTTCCAATGTTCATCTATTAATCCCATTTCTTCTGCCTTCTTTCGACTCCACTATAACTCAATTTTCCTCTGACTTGTTAATCCACAAAACTTCTGTAAATCCTCATCCATTTGATCATGGAACTTCCACCATATCCTGCGCGATATCACTAGCATAAACACGTAAAAATCCAACGTCCCAATTACAATTATAATCCTTGTAACATATCCATGGCTTTAACCCGAGATAGTGTATTGTGTACAGTTCGGGAGGATCTGCATCGAATAACTGGTTCTTCACACTAACGTCATTGGAATTCTCAAAATTTTTGAAGAAGTTTACTCTTCTGGGCAATCTATGCCACCATACAAATACTTCATTAAGGAAACCTTGGTCACCTCCATTATACGATATAATCTATCTGAAATGTTGATGAACATGCGGAACGTGCAATTTGATGGCTCAATCACCATTACTCCTGAATTGAACATTGATCTAGCATTACCTGTAATATATTGGAAGATACAAATTTTAGAATCAAATGTATTGTGTGTATATATACTAGCTCTCAATCTCCATTTTAGTTTACGCATTTTGTCCATTTCCATATTTAACAAGCTTTTATTTCAACATTTTTATTTCACCCTTACTACACTCCCTTATAGTACACTAACATGACATAATTTAGCACAACAAGTTTAAAAGTTTTCTTTATATTCTTAATATTTTTATCGTCAAACTAAAACACATATAATGAAAATGTATGGAGTATGCAATAAATTTATGTATGTATACATGTGTGTGTCTATTGTATTCTTAGCAAAAGAAGTGCACCCGCTGCCTCTGTACTGAATTACTCGTACGAATTTAATACTAATAATGGATAGACGATCCAATAAGTATATCTATACGTAGATATAAACATTTTGATATATAATTTTTATTTACTAATATGTAGTTCGAGTTATAGACAATAGTCAATAGGTGTACCTGTAGCTGACATTTGAGGAAAATGGAAAAGAAAGTCAACGTTACGAAGAAAGATGATGTCAGCATCAATGAAGATGATTTTTTCATAGTCAGTAAGTTGAAATAACCTGAACTTGCTGTAATTGTATTCATTGTACGTGTCTTTCTCAGCTCTAGGGTTTCTAATCCTCCTTATTAACCGGAGATTCCAGCCGGCTTTAATGAGAGCGTCGCGCTTGGGTTCGGAGATACTCTTGTCAAGGAGAAGGATAACGTCACGTTTGGTTCCAGTTTGGAGAAGATTCTGAGCTAGGGTTAGTGCACCACAAACATATGTTGCAGAGGAATGAAGAATTGTAGCGTAAGCTTCTCTTCTAATTGCTGACTTTGTGTTGCTTTCAACGTTGGAGATATCATAGACGTTGATTTCTGGAATCAAAATAAATGTTTAGTAAATATTATATCATTTATTATTAATGTATTACAACTAGGAAAAATTCTAAGATTGAAGATAAATAAGGATTATGGAATGCAATTATCAGTTACACACATAGTCAAAAGTGAGGTAAATGAAGGTCGCAAACATAAAATATTCTCTAATTTTGGGGGCATGCACTTAAGAATTTTGAGTTTCTGCTCCTACTGATATGTATCTTATGAAACTTTTCAGAATTATATTTTCTAAGAAATGATAATTTGGTTCCATGGGACTACCATTTTTTAACATTAATTTGTGATGTTTAACAAAGGACAGTTTTCGTAGTTAATAGTAATTGATAGAAAGCAGAATGCTCCACCTAGCCATTAAAATAAAAAAAGAAGGAAAATCACTTTGCGCGTTATATTTAACAGTTTTTATTTGTTGATCATTTTTAGTATATGATGAGGAGTTAATAAGTCAAAGAAAGAGAGTAATGAGTTTTCGTTCATTTTGTATTTTTCTTGTGTAATTTTCATAACAGCTTTACGCTTGATCGTCATAATCAACTTCGTCCCACCAATAATTGACGAGTTTAAGTTTTATATGTTGATAGTTTTAAAAAATATTTATACAATTAAATTACTTAAAAATTGATTGCAAATAAATATGTTTATTAATAACATGTACATTGATTAGTAACATAGACCAAATGGAGAGTAATATGTCATAATATGTTAAATTATATTGATGGTGAATAAAAAAAATTAACGGTCAGCTTTTGCAACAAATCTATAATGTTATTTTAATTCGGCTGGCCTAATTAAATAATAAAATATCAACAATCTTAGATTCAGGTCCCCCACTCCGGCAACAACATTTACGAAGAGTCTAACTTCACATGACTGACAGTCATAGATTTGCCCCCTATTTGGCACGTAGATTTATTTATTTATTTTGGTTTATGATCAGCTTCAAATAACACAAGTTTTGGCAGACTCTTATTGGTGCCTCATCTTAATTAACGGAGATTAATCTATTATGCTGTTACCGTGTTATATTAATTCTAGTAAATAGATTTATCAAGTTCTTAGTGTAACAAATAAAGCAAAGAAAAGAAGAAAGAAAAAATGCAAATACAATGAAATCACACATGTATAAAATTTGAAACTGTAACATATACCTTTTTCCCTGAGAGATAAAGCCAACTTGCAAGAACCAATTGGCAATGAAACTTTTTGCTCTAACGTAGCCAAATTTGGCTCATAATACCACCAATCTCCTTCTCTTCTCTTCAAATCTTTACACTTAAAAATCTCCATCATTGGCCTGCACTTACTCAAGAAAACCAACTTCATCTTCCCATTCTTACCCCTTTTTCTCTTCACTGCCAAATTTGCTACCACAAGATGCAATTGTAGCCTAAAAACATCCCTTCTCCACCCTTCTTCTGGATATTTGCATGGCAATTTCACTACAACCATGTCCATGTAACTGTAGCTATAGACAGGTGGCATTGGTATCTCCGGACATGTTGGTTGATTATGCATCTCTTCTAATTCCTCATCTACCTGTCCTGGAAATGAAGGCGTGGCAAGATCAATTCAACATTTAGATAGTGACGAAGTTAGAAAATTTAATAAATGTATTTAAATTTTGAATACCCTTGGTTGGTTGGCTATGCAATGGTAGGGGTGTACATAAGTTGAATTGGTTCGGGTTTTTTAATTACCAAACTAATTCAAATATTTCGAATATTTAAATCTATATACCAAACTAAACCAACAAATGTCGGATTTTTCAATATTAGTTTTTCTCGAAATTTTCGATTTTCTCGGGTTTTTTAGATTTTTTCCAACAAATCTTTATAGCAAAAATATATAATTTGTGTTCTAATATTTCTTAGGTCCTATAATAGGGTAAAATTATATAAGATGTTATCCAATAAAATAATACAAAATAATGTGAGATGAGTCGTGATAATATACTAAAATACTCAACAAATCGTATAAAATAAATATTGCTATTCGAACATAGGGAGTAGTTAATAAGTCATATATAATATGAAAGTACTAAGTTATGCCAAAATAAGTATGACTTATAAGTATTAAGTATTAATTTCATGACTAAATAATATTAAAAATAAGTCACGCATTTTCACTATCTAGACCAATGCAATCTAAAATACTTCCAATATTATTGTCATTCCTAATATTGAATTGAATCTTTTTTATTAGTATTAGTATGGATTTGATTTTGCTTTGAACTTTATTTGAGTTACTAACTTTTATGAGCTATAAAACATATTTGATTATTTAAAAGTTCTAAGTTCAAACTTGAAATAATATATTAAAAGAAAGAACTGTGATAATATTTTAAAAAAATATTTACAAATTACATTACAATAATTATTTTTGCATAAAATATTTTTAAAATTTGTATACATATAATGTCAGGTTGGTTTGGTTTCAATTTAACTTTTTTTAGTCAAAACTAAACCAAACCAATTATGGTCAAGTTTTTATCATTAAAAGCAAACCACAGTAGGATTTGTTTTCCGATTTGACTCGGATTATCGATTTGGTATGATTTATCGGTTTCCTTTATACACCCTAATTCAAAAGGTGTTCAAAGTTTTTTTTATTAACACCGAGTAATATTTATTCTATATATAATATAATTTTTTGGGATATTTAATTGATCACCGTTGACCATGTTGGAAGATGATTGCTATTAATATTTGGAGGGAGGCTTTTAGGCTAAGGGAATTTTGGAAGAGTAGAAAGATTTTGGAGAAGAGAAACTTTTATTACTCAAACTTGTTTTTGATTTTTTTGGCTTCATACAAAATGAGCAATCCGACACCTATTTATACTTGGCCACTTCCTCAATCAATGGCCAAGATTTATCCAACACAACTTTAATCTAATGGCTACAAATCACCTTCTACACAATTCTACAAAAATATCCACTCTCTAGATCACTCCATACTTACCTATATCATTCCACTATTCTAAAGATATTTCTAGAGCACATTTCTAAAACATGGGCCAAATGGGCTCACATTCTAGAAAATAGGCTAATTGGGCTCTATATTTTTCATAATTTCTTAAGCACAAATAATTATTACAAAATCAAGTTTATTTTAATTTTATTTTCAACACCCCCCCTTAAACTTGATTTGTCATTCCAAGCAAACTTCTTAACTTGATGAATTCCTCTTGCTTGAGTGGCTTGGTGAAGATATCCACAACTTGGTCTTTGGACTTCACGTACTCTACTTGTTCATCCTTTCTTGTGATGCACTCTCTTATGTAGTGATAGCGTGTGTCAATATGCTTGCTTCGATCATGGAACACCGGATTTTTAGCCAACGCCAACGTCGACTTATTATCCACGCAAATTGTAGTTGGATCTTCTTGTGGCCATCCGAGCTCCTTTAGCAACTTCGCATCCAAATTGCATGACATACACAGGAGGTAGCGGCAACGTACTCAGCTTCACATGTGGATAGAGTGACAATTGGTTGTTTCTTGGACATCCAAGTGAAGGCGGTGTCTCCCATGAAGAACACAAAGCCCGTGGTACTTTTTCTATCATCAATGTCTCCGGCCCAATCGCTATCGCTATAACCAACAAGCTTATAATCATTAGAAATTGAATAGAACAAGCCAAAGTTGATTGTACCTTTGAGGTAGCGGAGAATTCTTCTTGCAGCCTTCAAGTGTGTAGTAGTTGGATTCTCCATGTAGCGACTTATGAGGCCGGTGGCGTAGAGAATGTCAGGTCTCGTGCAAGTCAAATATCGTAAGCTCCCAACTAAGATCTTGAACATCGTCGTGTCCACTTTCTCAGCTTCATCATGCTTCGACAACTTGATCCCGCACTCCACCGGTGTGTTGACTGGGTTGCAATCATCCATCTTGAACTTCTTTAGGATCTCCTTCGCATAGCCCTCCTGTGAGATGAAAATTCCATCCTCAAGTTGTTTGACTTCAATGTCAAGATAGTACGCCATAAGCCCAATGTCGGTCATCTCGAACTCTTTAGCCATCTCTTGCTTGAACTCATCGATCATCTTTTGGTTACTTCTTGCAAAGATTAAATCATCCACGTACAAGCAAACGATCAAGATATCTCCATCTTTCATCTTGGCATAGAGCGCATGCTCATGTGGGCATTTGGCGAAGTCATTTTCTTGCAAGTACTTGTCGATCCTACTGTTCCACGCCCTTGGTGCTTGCTTTAGTCCATATAACGCCTTCTTCAATCTTAAGACTTTGTCTTCCTGCGTCTTCACCTCATAGCCTATAGGTTGTCGGATGTAAACTTCTTCCTCAAGGACTCCATTCAAGAACGCCGACTTTACATCCATTTGGTGTATCTTCCATTTATTTTGAGCTTCCAGAGAAATGATTAGTCTTACAGTTTCTAAACGGGCAACAGGGGAAAATACCCCGTCATAGTCGATGGCCGCTCTTTGACTGTATCCTTTTGCAACAAGCCTCGCCTTGTATCTTTCGATTTCTCCCTTACAGTTTTTCTTTGCCTTGTACACCCACTTGACGTCGATCACCTTTTGCCCTTTTGGAAGTGAATTCAGCTCCCAGGTGCCGTTCTTTTCGATGGACTGGATCTCCTCATCCATAGCATCTCGCCATTTCTTACTTTATACGGCTTCTTCAAAGGTAACTGGTTCACAATCAGCAAATAGACAAAGAAGAGTTAGGTCCTCTAACCTTTCAGTGACTTCATAAATGTCTTCCAAACTCCTTGCGCGTTCCTCGCTCCTTTCATTCAGAAACGTGTTGGAAACATGTTCTCAATGCGATATACTAAACGTGTATTCTTTTGTAGGTTTTGATGAATGACAAACAAAGCACAAATTGATATATGACGGAGTTCAAGTACAAGAGCACAAATGTTGAGATTGAAGCTCAAGACGTTGTTTTTAATTGTTATTAGTGAGTTATTCTTAAATGTGATCTTGATCCTATAACTTGACTCCATAACATGGCTTCTCTCATAAAACTATTTTCCAAAATCATGCATACTTATTTCTGCATCAAATAATTTCAAATGATGCATATTTACATTAGACAAAATGTTTTCTAAACATGCCTCAAAAATCTGGGCTAAAATAATCGATTATGAACTTATGATAATCGATTGTTTCTGAGCCAAGACTGCATGACAATCGATTATGAATTAATGGTAATCGATTGTGAGTAAGACAGTGAACATCAGGTTTTTCCAAATCTGCATGATAATCGATTGTGATCAAATGCCAATCGATTGGTGTTGAGGTAAAGTTTTTCAATACTCAAAATAATCGATTATGAACTAATGGTGATCGATTATGTTGAGACAATGTCTTTCAGTGATTTTAAATTTAATTAAGTAATCGATTATGTCTTTAGATAATCGATTATCACTGAGACAGTAAGTTTTATGATTTTCAGAAAATAACAAGTAATCGATTATGTCTTTAGATAATCGATTATCACTGAGACAGTAAGTTTCATGATTTTCAGAAAATAACAAGTAATCGATTGTTGCAAAGGACAATCGATTGTTGAAGCTGACCGTTGTCAAATGATTTTCAAATACCTCAAAGTAATCGATTATAGATTTTATATAATCGATGTTTTGCTTAAAATCCGGAAATGATTTTTAGAACGTTGCCAATATAATCGATTATGGATTTGGTGTAATCGATTATCTGTTTTTGAATTTTGCCAGTAATCGATTATGGATTGTAAGTAATCGATTATTAAGCATAAAATCTGGGATTGATTTTTGATCTGACTGGCAGATAATCGATTGTTCGGTCTTGACAATCGATTATCACTGAGTAAATTCAGCAATTCTTAATTGGCAATTAGACAACGGTAAGACCAAGTTTTGCACCTATAAATACAGCTTCAACTCAGTGTTTTACACACAACAACATACATTAACTGATCATTACATTGCTTTAAGCTTTCATTCAATTGTTCATCATTTTCTACTCATTTCATAAAGCTTTTGAGAGCCATATTATTGTTCAAAGTTGTTGTGATCTTGAGCGTATTATTTTACTCATATCTACTCATCAAGGAGTACCTTTGTTAAGTGAGTGTTCAAGTATTTCAAATACTTGTAAGAGAATTTTGATTCTCTTGTGTTGAGGAACTTGTGCTTCCTCTGTTGAAGTCTTTGGGATTGTATCCCCGAGCAAGTGAAGTCTTTGGGATTGTATCCCCGAGCAAGTGAAGTCTTTGGGATTGTATCCCCGAGCAAGTGAAGTCTTTGGGATTGTATCCCCGAGCAAGTGAAGTCTTTGGGATTGTATCCCCGAGCAAGTGAAGTCTTTGGGATTGTATCCCCGAGCAAGTGAAGTCTTTGGGATTGTATCCCCGAGCAAGTGAAGTCTTTGGGATTGTATCCCCGAGCAAGTGAAGTCTTTGAGGTGAGGAACCTCCGAGCAAGTGAAGTCTTTGAGATTGTATCTCCGAGCAACTGTAAAGGTTTGTTAAGCACCCGTAAGCTTAACAATTTAGTAGAAAATCTCGAGAGAGTCTCTCGGGGACTGGACTAACCACTGTTGTGGCCAACCAGGATATATCCTTGTGTAAGTTATTTTTATTGCACTTATTTACTTCCTGTAAAATTTAAATTCCGCAAGAAAACGCTAAATTTCATTAAAACGCTATTCACCCCCCCTCTAGCGTTAAGCGTTATTTCTAACAAAATGATGGTGGCGAGTCATCTTGAACTGCTGTTGGCGAGGTAGGTGGAGTAGTTAGCTCTTGCTGGGCATCCTCTGCTGTAGATCTTTGTTCTTCTTCTTCGCTTGGAATAATGGAATTAAAGTCCTCGTGAGAACCAAAATTCCATTCTCCTTCTTCATCAAACTCCACGTCCCGACTAATCACAAGCCTGTTAGTATCTGGATTATATAATTTGTAGCCTTTGGAGTTGGAATCATACCCGATAAAGACGAACGCCTTACTTTTTTCATCGAGCTTGCTCCGTGTCTCGTCGGGTACATCTGCGTATGCTTTGCTTCCAAAGACTCTTAGATGGGAGATTCCTGGCTTCCTTCCACTCCAAGCTTCTTGTGGTGCCTTTCCCCACACGCTCCTTGTTGGTGATCGGTTGAGTAGATAGACTGCACACGCTACTGCTTCGGCCCAGAATTCCTTTGGTAGCTTCTTGCTCTTTAGCATACTCCGCACCATGTCTAGAATTGTCCGGTTCTTCCTTTCCGCCACTCCATTTTGTTGGGGGGACCTTGGTACCGTTAGTGGACGCCTTATTCCATGCTCCTCGCAAAAATTCTGGAACTCTCTAGAAGTGAACTCGCCTCCACGATCGGATCTCATGGCCTTTATGTGTAGTCCACTTTCTTTCTCCACTGCCGCTTTGAATTTCTTGAATACTTCAAATGCCTCCGATTTTTGCTTCAAGAAATACACCCATGTCTTTCTAGAAAAATCATCAATAAATAGAAGGAAACAGTTTCTTTTTTCGAGGGAGCTTGGCTTGATCGGACCACATATGTCGGTATGTGTGAGCTCCAATGGCTTTTGGGCTCTCAAGCTTGACTCCTTTGGAAAACTCTTCCGAAATTGCTCCCCGAGTAGGCATCCTTTGCACAATTGATCGGGGTGGCTAATGGATGGAAGTTCTCTTACCATGTCCTTTTTGGATAGTAGCTCCAAGCCTCCAAAATTCAAGTGCCCAAATCGAAGATGCCAAAGCCAAGATACATCTTTGTAGCAAGTTTTTAGACACTTTGCAACATCATTTTGAATGTTCAACAAGAGCATTCTATTTTTGGACATAGGCACCTTAGTGATTAAATTATTTTTATTATCTCTTATGGAAAGACTATGATCTTTCATGTGAATGTCATAGCCCTTCTCTAAGAGTTGCCCCAAACTCAATATATTATTTTTCATGTTGGGCTCATAGTAGACATTTGAGATAAATTGGTGATTTCCATTCTTCGAGCGGATTAGGATGTTACCTTTTCCTTTCACTGGTATTTTGGATTCATCACCAAAAGAAACATTACCACTCACCGATTCGTCGAGCTCCACGAACATGCTCCTCTTTCCACACATATGGTTGCTTGCCCTGGTGTCAAGGTAACAAGTGTTGTCTTGTCTCCCTTCTTCTCCTTTGTATGCTAGAAGTAGGGTCACGTCTTTTTGGCCCTTATCCTCCACAAGGTTGGCGGTCTCTTCGACTTTGGTTTGAGACCCTCTACATTGTGAAGCATAGTGTCCATATTTTTTAAAAGAATAACATTTGATTTGAGATTTATCGTACCTTGCACCTTGGTTGCCTCTCCCACGACTTGGGTATTCTCTTCTTTCTTCATTGTTGTTGAAACCTCCTCGTCCACGTCCATGGCCTCGTCCACGACCACGACCTCTTCCATATTGACCTCGTCCATTTCCAATATTTTCTTCCTTATCTCTTATTTGCATGTTGAATAATTGCTCCACTATATCTTTTTTTTTCTTATGCTTTTCTTCATATGCTTGTAAGGATCCCATTAATTGATTCAATTGACATCTCCTCCAAATTTTTAGTTTCTTCAATTGTTATGACAATATGCTCGAATTTGGAAGTTAATGACCGGAGTATCTTCTCAATAATTCTAACATCTTCCAATTTTTCACCATTTCTTTTCATTTGATTTGAAACCACCAAAACTCTTGAAAAATAGTCGGAAATGAACTCCCCTTCTTTCATATGTAAAGACTCAAATTCTCCTCTTAATGTTTGGAGACGTACCTTCTTTACTTGCTCGGCACCTTTGCAAGACGTTTGGAGTTTCTCCCACGCTTCCTTAGCAGTGGTTGCACTTGAGATCTTCTCGAACCCATCATCATCCAATGCTTGGTAGATGAGGTAGAGAGCTTTCTTGTCTCTCTTTCTTGGATCCTTCAAATCATCCTTTTGAGTTTGGGATAATGTAGATTCATCCCGGGGCTCATTGTAGCCTTTCTCTACAATATCCCAAACATCATGTGCACCTAGGAGAGCCTTCATCTTGATACTCCAATTATCATAGTTGCTCTTGTTGAGCATAGGAACTTGGAAGGATGCAACACCATTTGCCATGGTTTTAGAAATATTTTGGTTAGAATCTTGTGGCTCTGATACCACTTTGTTGGAAGAGGATCGCTATTAATATTTGGAGGGAGGCTTTTAGGCTAAGGGAATTTTGGAAGAGTAGAAAGATTTTGGAGAAGAGAAACTTTTATTACTCAAACTTGGTTTTAATTTTTTTGGCTTCATACAAAATGAGCAATCCTACACCTATTTATACTTGGCCACTTCCTCAATCAATGGCCAAGATTTATCCAACACAACTTTAATCTAATGGCTACAAATCACCTTCTACACAATTCTACAAAAATATCCACTCTCTAGATCACTACATACTTATCTTTATCATTCTACTATTCTAAAGATATTTCTAGAGCACATTTCTAGAACATGGGCCAAATGGGCTCACATTCTAGAAAATAGGCTAACTGGACTCTTTATTTTTCATAATTTCTTAAGCCCAAATAATTATTACAAAATCAAATTTATTTTAATTTTATTTTCAACAGACCATAGGTTCGCGTCTTGCTTTGAGTAACTCATCAAACCGGTTAAAGTCTAAGTAAAGCGGTAATGGGTTATGACTGCTAGTTTGTTAGCTTGACTCAATGGGTTGATATGGAAGTTACCTATCCGAAACAAAATGAAATTGAAAACTAAAATTATGTAAATTTGGAAGAAGTTAAGCTAATAATTTAATAAAATATATACAAACATTTGCAACGTTGATCTTTACCTGGAAACAAGTCATTCCATTCCAACAACTCTGAAACCTTCTCGAATTGTACTGTTGTTATCTGCCCATGGGCTCTCCATTCACTAATATCTTCCCCTTCCATATTCACCATTCCTCTCCCCATTTCTTTCAAAAAACTTGGCTTTTTGTGTTTCACCATTTTCTTTAATATTGCCTTTGTCTCATTCACCATGTGTTCTTCTAATACTTCCTTCATCTTTATCCCAACTTCCACCTGCATGCTCAATATATGAAAATACTTGACGGCAATAAATTTTCTCTTTTCAGAAAAATAAACATATAATTAATTAATCACTTATTCGAACGGCCTATATATATAGGTTCGGGTTCGAACCGTGGAACAAGTAGGCTACCTACATCACATTTCTTGAGTATGGCCCTTTCTCCGACCCTGTATAAATACAACATATTTCGTGCATGGATTGTCCTTACTTCAACTGAAAAGAAAAAGAAAAAAGAAAAAATTAAAAAGACCACTTACCTTATGATTACGCTCGCACGTTGAGCATGTAATAGGACGAGACGCTACATATTCAAGATAAACGGAAGATAATTGCCCGTGAAGAAGAGCAGCGTAAGCAATTCAGAAGCAAACCAAGAAAACTAAGTTTATTTTGATTATCAATGCCTTTGAAGGAAGGGACTTCATAATCAACCTTTCGAGAAACCAGAATGATAGTTCGATATAGGAGTACTATATAAACTGATTTGATCTGAAAAATAAGACAGATTATCTGTTAAAATATATTGACACTATAAAGAAATATAAATTTCGAGGTTGAAACTCTGTATAAAATGTACACTTTTACTTAGTCTGACTAGCTAAAACTTGTGTAGTAAGTCGAGATTATAGTTAATTTCGGTGATTAACGTAATTAATGGGGGATTTGGCAATTGGCAGCAATATAAGGGTCAGACCAACTGAGGGAGCTTTTGCTATCATTTGCCGTATGCGTAAGGTGTGTTCTTATTAGTTGTATTTATATCTTGAAAACATAAAATAGTTTCTACTTTATTATGGTAATTTTAGCAGGTAAAAACTGTCACGTGGCTGAGCTCGAATGCCTATAACAGATCGAAGCTGCCATGCATGCATTCAGTACCTAGGTTATATGGAATTTTTTTTTTTTTTACTCAGACAAATATTTTCATACTTTACCTTCTTTCCATATAATAATGACATAATGTAAACAAAATTATTTGTTGAAACATATTAAAAATATTACTAATTAAATCTAGCTTACTAATATGAAATATTTTTATCCTTATGATGTATGGATATATCAAGGGAGTATTTTGACTTATAACTTTAAAACTTTTTAATATAAATGTATTTCATTTTTTTAAATGCTGAAACGAATTAATGTATCTAAATACGTACTTTGATTTTGATTTTTGCAATATCTAAATACACCTGTAAGGACTATTATTCCTTCTTTTTTTTTTTTGTTTTGGATTTCTTTTGCATTTCTTTTTGGAGAAACCGACCAAGTCAAGCACAGAGCGTTTGACCCCAAATATGAAAATTAAGTCTATGAGCTAGGGTAAACAAGTGTCCTTCCAAAATCACAAGAACAAAGTTGGAAAAAAATTACAAGGGTTTTGTTTTTTCATTTGTTTGTCTGTTCAAGATATGGGCCTAAACAGTAGCACGAACTGTGGATGGCCCAAACAGGAACATCCTTCTGACATTTGATTAGAATATGTTTAAGGGGTTTTGACAGTTACCCATAAAAATAAAACTATTTATTCTTATTTATTTATTTGTTTATTTATTTATAAACTAATTATATTTCCTACTTATAATAATTTCTGTGGGGAATTTTTTCTTTATTTTTCACTTCTTTTTTATTTCTATGCTTCTTCATTTTTCGCCTTTTCATTTTTCTCCTTTTCTTCTTAGTTTTTATTTTTTTCCTTTTCTAATTTCATTTAACTTCTCTTTTATATTATTTTTCTCTTCATAATCTAATTTTATATACTGTTCACTATTTTTTATTATTCTTCTTTTTATGTTATTACTAAAGAAAAATCAAATTGTATACCAATTAAATGTAGCTAATACAATCAGAAAATATTAACTAAAATATGGTATCAGTATAGTATATAACTATACCAACAGGGTATATAAATGTACTCAAAGATTAAAAAATATTTAATTCAATTATTAAACGGAAATAATATCAATTGTCAATAATATACTGTTACATTATATATCATACTTTTTTTTTTTGCATTTTCAATTTGCCCCTCACTCTAGGTAAAAGCTTAAAGCAAATTAAAAGAAAAAATGAAAGTGAATTTACGGGTAATAAGTATACTATTATAGAATATTGTTGCAGTATATTGCATATTACTACAGTATACTTAAATATATATTATATACTATAATAGTATATTGTTGCAACATAACTATATACTCCTATAATATATTGTATACTGTAGCAATATATTGTTAGGTAATTGTGTTCTTCTTTGATTATTTCAATATACCGTTGCAGTATATTTTAAACTATAATAATATATTGTTGCAATTTAGCTATATACTCGTACAACATATTATATGTTATAGCAGTATAATATTGGGTAGTTGTGTTCTTTTTTGTTCAGCTAAAGTTTCCAACTCAATCACCTCAAATCAGCACCAAGTGCTATCAAATTTCAGTATAAACTTTCAAAAAAATATATAAGCAATATTTAACAAAATTCACTTTAAATCAAACAAGAAATTTAAAAAGTAAAATTTTTAAGTCAAGACAAGAGTAAGAGCTAGGAAATGAACAATCAAGAAAAAGTGGAGAAGAGCTAGGAAATGAACAATCAAGAAAAAGTGGAGCATAATTGAAACTAGCCAGAGGTCAACTCCTCAGATAATCAGATCTAATTTTTTTTTAAGAATGATATAAGAGAAATAGAAACAATTTTGTAAGAACAAATTACAAGTAAGCCAAGAAATAGCAAAGAAGAAAATAATTCAAGGATCTGGAGTGTGATGACCCAAAAGGTCATCACTTGCTTTTTAAATTAAATTTTGTATTTCGAAATCTTAAAAACCTCTTTTAGAACATGGGCAGTCCGCGCGCATAGTCGGAAAGCTTAAATGAGAAACATTTGTGAAAAATGATAAGTTTTAACTATAAAATGAATTGATTTGGTATCGGTCAATATTTTGAGTAAACGGACCCAGACCCATAATCTGATGGTCTCAAAGGATCCTTAGGAAAATATGGAACTTGGACGTATGCCCGGAATGGAATTCTGAGGTTCTAAGCCCAAGAAACAAATTTTTTAAAGAAAATTATTTTCTGAAATTGTTTAATGGATTTGAAAATGAATTTTGATCAGAACATGTTGGTATTAGGGCTATATTTTGGTTCTGACGCCCGCTACAGGTCTTATATGTGATTTAAGATAAGTATGGGAAGTTTGGTAATAAATGGAATCCGTTTGACATGATTCGGACCTTAATTGCAAATTTGATGTTTTAAGAAGTTTTGAAGTATTGATTTTGAGGTTTAATTCGTTGTTTAAGGGGTTCATTTGGTGATTTGATCGCACAGATAAGTTCATATGGTATTTTTAAGTTAGTACGTATATTTGGTTTGGAGCCCCAAGGGCTCGGGTGTGTTTTGGATGTCTTTCGGAAGGTTTTGGACTTATAAAAAATTACAGGTTTTTGTTGTTCAGTGCCTACGGATTTTGTTCTTCACGTTCGCGTGGTCCATTCTTGAATGGGTAAGGAAAATCTCCCAGGTGCCAAACTTTTTCTTTGCGAATGTGAAGCTAAGGAGGGGATACCCTTCGCGAACGCTACACAGCACACGCTAATGCGATGGTTTGTGAGCCTGACAGGGGAAGGGGCATTGAACCTACGCAAATGCCACCACCTGGACGCGAACGCGAACGCGAAGGCTCTAGGAGCTAATTCTCCGCGAACGTGAGCCCATTTATGTGAATGCGAAGGTCTACAGGCCTGACTCATTGCGAAAGCGATGAGCCTATCACGAACGCGATGACCAATTTCGCCCAGTCATTTTAAGTTTCAAAAACAGAATGCAATGCGTGATTGTTACCATTTTTCACAAACTTCATCTTCTCCACACCTCTTAGGCGATTTGTGAAGAACTTCTTCACTATAACCTCTTGAGTAAGTAATCTTTGACTTGTTTTCTTCCATTTTTATCAATACCCACTAGATTTCTAGGCCTAAAATATGGAAGTAAGTGTAGAAAATTAGGAATTTGGATAGAGTTAGGGCTTTTTGATTATGTGGGAATTTGACCTCTTTTTAAGGTCGGATTTCAAAATAAATTATATATTCGGGCTCGTGGGTGAAGGGGTGATTGGGTTTTGGTATGAACCTCATGTTTTGACCAAGTGGGCTGCGAGTGGATTTTTTATTTTTTGAAAAGAATGATTAGAAAGCTATAATTAAGTGTTGAAATTGGATTGTTTAGCATTTATTGATGTTATTAAGTCAATTATGTATAGATACGATTGAGTTGGAGCCAAATTCAAAAGGGAAAGCGATGTTTGAGGCTTGAGTTGGCCGTGGAAGTTTGAGGTAAGTGTTAGGTCTAACCTTAGCTTGAGGGATAAGGAGTTGTACCCTATTTTCTATTTTCTTCTTGTTGCGTACGACGTATAGGCATGGTGACGAGTATCTATACATTGGTGTCGAGCATGACCATGAGTCTTAAATTACAATTTGTTATGTTCTTAAATTGTACTATGGATGCTTTAATTGATGATTCTTGATATTGATCAAGGATTAAGTTTGTTTTCGTGAAAATTACTTATAATTGAGTATTGGTGTTAGCTGAGATGAGTAGAAGTTGAATTAAAATTAATTAAGAATGTATTTACTTTTAATTTCGAACCTCTTGCCTGGATAATGTAGATTATTGTTGATCCCTTGCCAAGACTCTTGGTATGGTTGTTGTTAAAGGTATATAAATACATGGATCAGGTTATGGGCTGCAACAATGCTAAATATGGATCGGGTTGCACGCCGCAACAATACTAAATATGGATCGGGTTACACGTTGTAATAATACTAAATATGGATCGGGTTGCATGCCACAATAATACTAAATATGGATCGGGTTGTACGCCATAACAATGTTATATTGGAAAGGGTTGCACGCCACAACAGTGATATAAATTAATCGGGTTGCATGCCGTAACAATAATAAATGATAAGGGATTGGGTTGCGCGCTACAATAGTATTATTATTGTTTGGTTGTGGGTGTCAAATTGTTCTCTCATATTCATCTTAACGTCCTGGTGGATTTGATATTTTCCTGTAGCATGTACCCCCTCCCCTCCCATTTAAATTGTTTATTCCTATTATTTTCCATTGTATATTATGTAACTGCACGGGTTTATCTACAGTCTAGTCCTAGCCTCGTCGGTACCTTGCCGGGGTTAGCCAAGCATTTACCAGCACATGGGGTTGGTTTTGCTGATACTACACTCTGCACTATGTGCAGATACCGGAGCAGCATTTGGATAGTAGCAGTCGGGGAGTCTGCCTTCAGCCCATCTAGAGATCCCGAGGTAGTCTTGCAGGCGTCAGTAGGCCCGACGTTCTCTTCTATCTCATTATGTTCTCCATTTTTATTAGATTTCGAGATAGATTGTATTTCTTTCAGAAATTTGTTGTAGTATTCTTAGTCTGTCCGTGAATATTGTGACACCAAATTCCGGGTAGAGGAGTACATTGATACTGTAGTACTAGCTTGGTTATTTTGAGTTGTTTAAGTCTTTTGCTTATTTCTATTTATCATTAATTTTAAAATGTTTATTACATGTAAATTCAAGTTGTTAAAAAGTATTAAAATAAAAGAATTGGAATTTCTATATTTCATGGCTTGTCGAGCTTCTACGAGTAGGCGCCGTCACGACTCCGGTGGGTATAAAATCCGAATCGTGACAAGTTGGTATCAGAGCTCTAGGTTACATAGGTCTCATAATTCACGGACAAGCTTAGTAGAGTCTGAGGTATCGGTACGGAGACATCTATATTTATCCCTAGAGGCTACAAAGTTAGGAAAATATTCACATTTGTTCTTTCTTGTCATGCGGTTTGGTTTCTCAATGCTAATTGAATTTTTACTTTGTTCTTTTGCAGATGGCAATAACATGCGCTTCCTCATCCACCGCTCAGCTGCCCGAGCCCCCAGCAGTAGCTCCAAAGGGGCAGAGGGCGAGGCTGAGGCCGTGCTGGAGGCTGAGGCAGGGGCAAAGCTCAGCCTAGAGCAGCAGCACCAGCGGCGGAACCTTATGTTGATTTTGATAATGATATTCTAGCCCCAGCAATTCCGGTAGGCCCTACTCAAGTCCCAGAGGGGTTTATTGCTTCCCCAGTTCTTCAGGATGCTCTGGTCTGACTAGTGGGCCTTATAAAGAGTGTCACCCGTGTAGGTTTACTTCCTGTAGCACCAACTGTCTCTCAGGATGGAGGAGGAGCCCAGCCTCCTTCTACTCACACTCTGGATCAGGTAGCTCCCCAGTTTCAGACTCTAGCAACTCAGCTAGTTAGAGCAATTCAGTCGAGTCGGGTAGCTCAGACCGGCGATGGAGCACTATGTCTGCCGATGTTTTGCAGAGATTTGACAGGTTCACCAAGCTCTTCACTACTACTTTCAGTGGTGCATCTACTGAGGATCCCCAAGATTATCTAGGTAGTTGTTACGAGGTTCTTAGGAACATGGGGATAGTTGAGACCAACGGGGTCAATTTTGCCACTTTTTGCATGTCTGGATCCGCCAAGACTTGGTGGAGAGATTATTGCTTGGCTAGAACATCCGGATCACCAGCCTTGATCGAGGAGCAGTTCACGCAGCTATTTATGGAGAAGTTTATACCTATTACACAGAGAGAGGCCTATCAGAGATAGTTTGAGTGTCTCTAGCAGGGTTCTATGACTGTCAGCCAGTGTGGGACCAGATTCATCGATTTGGCGCATCATGCTCTTATCATACTTCCCACCGAGAAAGAGAGGGTGATGAGGTTCATTGATGGACTTTTGCAGCTGATTCATCTTCAAATGGCTAGAGAAACTAGGAATGAGATATCTTTCCAGGAGACGGCTAATGTGGCCCCGAGAATTGAGATGGTTCTATCACAGGGGGGTGGTTATGGGACATACAAGAGACATCGCCATTTAGGCAGATTCAATGGTGCATCGTCTGGAGGCAAGGATTCGTATGGTAGAGGTCATCCTCCTAGGCCCTTTCAATCAGCACTTCAGGTTTATCAAGGTGATTTCAGTGGCCGTGGTTGTCACATACAGTATTCTGATCAGCATCCTTACACTGCACCACTAGCTCCTATCAGTAATTGCCCCTCCAGAGCTTTTGGGGTGGTCATTTAGGTCGCTAGGGGTCCGACTCAATTTCCTCAACCGTAGCATTTAGATGGATGCTATGAGTGTGGTGAGTATGGTCATATCATGAGGTCTTGTTTGAGCTTGTTGGGTACTCAGTTGCAGAAGTAGGGTTTCTGTGCTACGGTTCAGGCACCAAGTGTTCCACTACCGCCCAGCCAGCTAGAGGTGGGGGTAAAGGTGCTAGAGGTGGAGGTAGAAGGCGCTAGAGGTGGAGCTAAGACCACTAGAGGTGGAGTCCTGCCAACTGCAGGCCATCCCAGAGAGGTAGTCCGGTGTGGTGGGGCCCAACACCCAATGTTATTCTCTTCCAATCAGGCCTGAGGCTGAGGCTTCTGATGCAGCTATCACAAGTATTGTTCTGGTTTATGATAGATATTCTTTAGTGGTATTTGATCCAGGGTCTACATATGCGTATGTGTCATCTTATTTTGCACCGTATCTGGTCATGCCTAGTGATTCTTTAAGTGTTCCTGTTTATGTGTCTAAACCGGTGGGTGATTTTATTGTGGTACACTTAGTCCATCGCTCCTGTATAGTCGTGATTGGGGGTCTTGATACTCGTCTAAATTTGTTGCTTCTGGACATGGTTGATTTCGATGCCATATTCGGTATGGACTGGTTATCACTTTACCACGCTATCTTGGACTTTCATGCCTAGACTTTGACCTTAGCCTTAGCGGGTTTGCCTCGTTTAGAGTGGAGAGGGACTCCTGGTCATTCTATCCACGCTGTTATCTCTTATGTGAAGGCTCGGCGTATGGTCAAGAAGGGTTATTTGGCTTATGTTCGTAATTCTAGTGCTGAGGTCCCTTCTATTGATTCTGTTCCAGTTGTTCGGGAGTTTCCTTAGGTATTTCCTTTAGACCTGCTGGGTATGCCACCCGACAGGAATATTGATTTTTGCATTGATTTGGCTTTGGGAACTTAGCCCATTTCAATCCCGCCATATCGTATGGCCCCGCTTGAGTTGAAAAAGCTGAAGGAGCAGTTGCAAGACTTGCTTGAGAAGGGTTTCAGACCTAGTGTTTTGCCTTCGGGTGCGCCAATGTTGTTTGTTTAGAAGAAGGATGATTCGATGAGAATGTGTATTGATTACCGGTAATTGAACGAGGTTACGATCAAGAATAAGTATCTGCTGCCGAGAATTGATATTTTTTTGATCAGCTTCAGGGTGCTAAGGTATTTTCAAAGATTGACTTGCGATCTGGCTATCCTCAGTTGAGAATTAGGGCATCTAATATGAGATGACCTAAAAGCTCATCCATTGCTTTTAAATTGAATTCCATGTTCCGAGGAATTATAAACCTCATCTAGCATTACGTCGATTTAAGTGCACAGTTTGGGCACATAGTCAGAAAACTTAAATGAGAAAATTTGTGAAAAATAATAAATTTTGACTATAAAATGAATTAATGTGATGTTTTGGGTTAACGGACCCGAACCTACAATTTAACAGTCACTGAGGGTCAGCATGAAAATATGGGACCTGAGCTTATCTCCGGAAGCGAATTCCAAGGTCCCAAGCCCGAGAAATTAATTTTTAAATAAAAATATTTTTGAAATTGCTTAAAGGATTTGTGAATTAATTTTGATTATAAAATGTTGGTATCGGGTCCATATTTTGGTTCGGGCACCTGGTACAAGTCTTATATGTAATTTAAGTTAACTCTATGAAGTTTTGTAAAAAACGGAGTCCGTTTGACGTGATTCAGACCTTAATTGGGAAATTTGATATTTATAAGAGTTTTGAGAAATTTCATTGATATTGAGGTTTAGTTCGATGTTCATGATGTTATTTTGATGATTTGATTACACGAATAAGTCCATAGGATGTTTTTGAGGTTTTGTGTGCATTTGATTTGGAGTTTTGAGGGCTCGGGTGAGTTTCTAGTAGGTTCCAGGATTTCTTAAGCTTAAAAATTAGAGATGTTGCAAGCTCAAAGAGGTGAAAGGCTTCTAAACAGACCAGTGCAGTTCCGCACAAATTGGAGTGCTTCCATAAAGGGGCCTGTGCGGCCGCACTAGTTTTTGTGTGGTCCATGGTGAAGAGCATTTCACTGGTCCGGATTCAGAAGCCTATTTCTTTTGATCTACAAGGAATATTGAGATAATTCAAACAAAAGCTGAAGCCCTTCGTGTCTAGTTTCCAGAAAGGTAAAGAATTCACAATTTGGACATCTTAGAGAAAGTTATTCCCAAAATACTAAGACATGTCACTGCAGAACACAGCGAGGCCTTTGCGGACACAGCTGATTTTGTGTTGTCCGCACAGGGCATCTGAGGGGAGTATATTTAGACGGGATTTTTAGTTATTTTTTATTTTTCAAACCCAAAAAAAAAAAATAAGAGGCAATTTTTCAAACAACCTTTCTTCTCCAAATCAATTGTAAGTCATTTCTAACTAGTTTTCTTCAGTCCGTAACATCTTCTAATATGATTTCAACTTCAAAATCAAAGATTTTCGTGGGAAAAATTGGGTGTTTGGGATAGAAACTTGGTTTTTAAAAAATTGGAGATTTGCACCTCGATTTGAGGTCTGATTTCAAAACAAATTATATATTTAAATTTGTAGAGGAATGGGAAATCAAGTTTTGGTTCGAACCTCTGGTTTGACCATGTGGGTCCGGGGGCAATTTTGACTTTTTTGAGTAAAACTTTGGGAAATTCATTTCATGCTTTAAAATTGATTCACTTTATTTATTGATGTATTTATGTAACTTGTAACTAGATACGGGCGAATTGGAGGTGGAATCAAAGGGAAAAGCTATAATTGAAACTTGAGTTGTATTCGAGGTATCAAGGTAAGTGTTCGGTCTAACCTTAGCATGAGGGATTAGGAGTTGAGTCCTATGTTTTATTTGCTTCTATTTCCGTACAATGTATAGGCATGGTGACGAGTATCTATACATTGGAATCGAGCATGACCGTGTGTTGTAAATTGCAAGTCGTTATGTTCCTGAATGATATCACGGATGCTTTAATTGATGATTCACGACATTGAGCAAAGGTTAAGTTTGTTTTCATGGAACCTACTAAGTTGGCATTGGTGATAGCTGAGATGGTTAGATGTTGGATTAAGATTTGATTATAGTTGATTCTCCCTTGCCGGTACGTACTTTTTTATGTTGTCAATTCCCTTGCCGAGATAGTATGGTTCGTTAGTGATCCCTTGCCATGACTGTTGATGTGATTATTGTTGACTGTATATTTGGAATGGGTTGCACGCTGCAATATAATTAATGTATGGATCGGATTGTGCGCCACAACATTTTTATTAATATATATGGATCTAGTTTCATGCTGCAGCATTATTACTAATTTATATGGATCGGGTTGCATGCCGCAACATATGTTATAATATGGATCGGGTTGCATGCCACAACAACTATTATATCAGATCGGGTTGCACGCCGCAATAGTTATATAGATGGATCAGGTTGTATGCCGCAATAGTAGTATTATTGTTTTGTTGTAGATATTGTACTCTCCTTTTATATTTCTATTTAGCTTCTGCTAGATTTGATATGTTCCCCAAAGCATGTACCCCCCCCCCCCCAATTTAAACTGCTTATTCCTATTTATTTTCTTCCATATATTATATAGCTGCATATGTTTATCTGGATTCTGGTCCTAGACTCATCACTACCTTGCCGGAGTTAGGCCAGACACTTACCAGCACATGGGGTCGGTTATATTGATGCTACACTCTGCACTCTATGCAAATACCAGAGTAGTATATGGACAGTAGCTTGGGAGCCAGTCTTCAGTCCATCGAGATTCTAAAGTAGTCCTGTAGTCGTCCACAGGTCCGGCGTCTCTTCTATCTACTTATATTTTTTGTTTTCGTTTGTATCCGAGACAGACTATATTTCTTTTCTTCAAACACATGTATGTAGTATTCATAGACAATCCATGAATATTGTGCCACCGATTTCTGGGTAGAGACACATGTTGGCATTTCATATTTATTTCTGTATTATATTAGTCTAAGTCTTCCTCTTAATTTTATCTTCTGCTACTATTTAAATATTTATCATATGTTATTACCAGTTGTTAAAAAGATTAAAATGAAAGGGTTAAATTTTTGAATTTCGTGGCTTGCCTAACTTCTACGAGTAGGTGCTATTACGACTCTCGAGGGAGGGAAATTCGGGTCGTGACAAGTTAGTATCTGAGCACTAGGTTACATAGATCTCAAAATTCACAGACAACCTTAGTAGAGTCTAAGGGATTGGTACGAAGACATCTCTATTTATCTCCTAGAGGCTACAGAGTTAGGAAATCTTCACACAGTTCTTTCTTGTCATGCAGATTGGTTTCTCAATACTAATTGAACTTCTACTTTATTCTTTCGCAGATGGCGAGAACACGCACTTCCTCATCTACTGATCAGTAGCTTGAGCCCCTAGTAGTAGCTCGCACGAGGGGCGGAGGGCGAGTCCATGCTAGAGGCCAAGGAAGAGGCAAAGCTCAGCCCAGTGCAACAGCACCCGTAGCAGAGCCATAGGTTGATTTTAATGATGAGGTTCCGGCCGTAGCAGTTCCGGTGGGCCCATATTAGGTCCTAGATGGCTTTATTGCTACCTCAGTTCTTTAAGATGCTCTGGTCCGTCTAGTGGGCCTTATGGAGAATGTCACCAGGGCAAGTTTACTTCCTGTAGCACCAGCTGTCTCCCAGGCTGGAGGAGGAGCCTAGACTCCTGCTACTCACACTTCAGAGTAGGTAGCTCCCCAGTTTTTGAATCCAGCGGCTCAGCCGGTTAGAGCGGTTCAGCCATGTGCGGTAGCTCAGACAAGCGATGGTGCAACCATGTCAGCCAATGCTTTGTGGAGATTGGACAGATTCACCAAGCTCTTCACTACTACTTTCAGCGTCATACGTTCTGAGGACCCACAGGATTATCTAAGCAGCTGTTATGAGGTTCTTTGGAACATAGGCATAGTTGAGACCAACGGGGTCGATTTTGCTACTTTTCGCTAGTCTGAATCCACCAGGACTTGGTGGAGAGATTATTGCTTAGCTAGACCAGTCAGATCACCAACCTTGACTTAGGAGCAGTTTACACATCTATTTCTGGAGAAGTTTCTCCACATCACAGAGCGAGTGGCCTATTTGAGGCAGTTTGAGCGTCACTAGAAGGGTTCCTTAACTGTCACCCAATACGAGACCAGATTCATCAATTTGGCACGTCATGCTCTTATTATACTTTACACTGAGAGGGACAGAGTGAGACGGTTCATTAATGGACTCATTCAGCCGATTCGTCTTTAGATAGCTAGAGAGATTCGGAGCGAGATATATTTCCAAGAGGCAGCCAATGTTTTCCGGAGAGTTGAGATTGTACTATCACAGGGAGGTAGTCATGGGTCGGATAAGAGACCCCATCATTCAGGCAGATTCAGTGGTACCTCGTTTAGAGGTAGAGATTCATATGGTAGAGGCCATCATCCTAGGCCCTTTCAGTCTGCACTCCAGGTTTCTCACGGTGCTTCAGGTGGCCATGGTTCTCACATGCAATATTTTGATTAGCAATCCTACAGTGCACCACCAGCTCCTATCAGTGCACCACTGCTCCAGAGTATTCGGGGTGGTCATTTAGGTTTCCAAGTCAGTCTCAGTTTCCTCAACCGCAACACTCAGGTGTATGCTATGAGTGTGGTGAGTATGGTCATATCCGGAGGGCTTGTTCGATATTGTTGGGTTCTCAATCGCAACAGCAGGGTTCCTGGCTATGGTTCAGGCACCAGGTGTTCCACTGATGCCTAGCTAGCTAAAGATGGGGGTAGAGGTGCTAGAGGTAGAGCTCAGACCGCTAGCTATGGAGGCTAGCTAGCTGTGGGCCATCCTAGAGACGTAGTCCAAGGTGGTGGGGCCCAGCCACGATGTTAAGCTCTTCCATCCAGGCCTAAGTAGGAGGCTTCTGATGCAGTTATCACAGGTACTGTTCTACTTTGTGATAGAGATGCTTCAGTGTTATTTGATCCACGGTCTACATGCTCGTATGTGTATTTTGCACTATATCTGGTCATGCCTAGTTATTCATTGAATGTTTTATTTATGTGTCTACATCAGTGGGTGATTCTATTGTGGTAGATCGAGTCCATCGCTCTTGTATATGTTTCGAGTAGATTTTTTGCTTTTGGACATGGTCGATTACAATGATATATTAAGGATGAAGTGGTTATCACCTTACCACTCTATCTTCGACTCTCGTGCCAAGACTGTGACCTTTGCTTTATCGGGTTTGCCTCGTTTAGAGTGGAGAGGGACACCTTGTCATTCTACCCGTAGTGTTATCTCTTATTTGAAGGCTCGGTGTATGGTCGAGAAGGGGTGTTTGGCCTATTTGGCATATGTTCATGATTCCAGCGCTAAGGTTCCTTCCATTGATTCTGTACCCATGGTTCATGAGTTTCCTTAGGTATTCCTTTCAGACCTGCTGGTTCTGCTGCCCAACAAGGATATTGAGTTTTGCATTGATTTGTCTCCGGGCACTCAAACTATTTCTATCCTGTTGTATTGTATGGCCCCGCCCGAGTTGAAGGAGTTGAAGGAGCAATTGTAAGACTTGCTTTAGAAAGGTTTCATTAGACCTAGTGTTTTTCCTTGGGGTGCACCGATCTTGTTTTTTAAGAAGAATGACAGATCAGTGAGAATGTGTATTGATTATCGGTAGTTGAACAAGGTTACAATCAAGAACAATTATCCACTACCAAGGATTGATGATTTTTTCGATCAGCTTCAGGGTGCCAAGGTATTTTCAAAGATTGACTTGAGATTTGGCTACCATCAGTTGAGGATTAGGGCATCTGATGTCCCTAAGGCGGCTTTTCGCACTCGGTCAGGCATTATGAGTTCTTGGCAATGTCATTTGGGTTGAAAAATGCCCCAATAGCTTTTATATATTTGATTAAACAAGTGTCCAGTCCTTATCTGGATTCGTTCATGATAGTCTTCATTGATGATATATTGATATATTCTCGCAGCCAGGAGGAGCACGAGCAATACCTTAGAGTGGTTTTTCACACTCTGACGAATAGTCATTTATATGCTAAGTTCTCAAAGTGTAAGTTCTGGTTAAGTTCAGTTGCATTTCTGGTTCATGTTGTATCAGCAGATGGTATTCAGGTCGAAGAAAATTGAGGCAAACAAGAACTGGCCTAGGTCAGCATCTGCTATAGAGATTTGAAGTTTCTTGGAATTAGCAGGCTACTATCGTCGGTTCGTGGAGGGGTTCTCATCTATCGTAGCCCTGATGACCAAGTAGACACAGAAGGGTGCCTAGTTCAGATGGTCAGATCAGCATGAGACGATCTTTCAGAAGCTCAAGACAGCTCTGACTACGGCACCAATGTTGGTTCTTCCTACAGGTTCAGGGCCTAATACTATATATTATGGTGCATCTTGTATTTGACCTTGTGCAGTGTTGATGTAAGATGGCAAGTTCATTGCATATGCTTTGTGGCAGTTCAAGATTCATGAGAAGAACTATCAAATTCATGATTTAGAGTTGGCAGTCATTGTTCACGCATTGAAGATTTTGAGGCATTATCCGTATGGCGTGGCATGTGAGGTATTCACGGATCACAAGAGTCTTCAGTATTTGTTCAAGTAAAAGGAGTTGAATTTGAGGCAGAGGAGGTGGTTGGAGTTGCTGAAAGACTATGATATCACCATTTTATATCATCTGGAAAAGCCCAATGTGGTAGTCGATGCTTTGAGTAGGAAGCCATTCAGTATGGGCAGTCTCGTTTATATTCTGGTCAGAGTAACACCACTTGCTTTGGCCAATCAGTTCGTGAGGCTATATGTTTCTTATCCCAATTATGTGTTAGCTTGCACAGTCTTTATTGGAGCATATCAGTGATCGGCAGTATGATGATCCCCATTTGTGTGTCCTTAGGGATATGGTGCAGCACGGAGGTGCCAAGCAGGTTACCTTAGGTGATGATGGAGTCTTGAGATTGCAAGGTTGAGTTTGTGTGCCTAATGTGGATGGGCTCCAAGAGTTGATTTTAAAGGAGGCCCATAGCTCCCGGTACTATATTCATCCGGGCGTTGCAAAGATATATCAGGATTTGCGGAAACACTATTGGTGGTGGAGAATGAAGAAAGATATCGTTGCATATCTGGCTCGGTGTTTGAATTGTTAGCAGGCTAAGTACGAGCATCAGATGCCCGGTGGTTCATTTAATAGGTTTGAGCTTCCCGAGTGAAAGTGGGAGCAGATCACTATAGATTTCATTGTTGGACTTTCGCAGACTCGGAAGAAGTTCGACGTAGTATGAGTCATTGTTGATAGGCTGACCAGTCAGCACATTTCATTCCTGTGGAAACCTCCTATTCTTTTGAGAGGTTAGCTGAGATCTATATCCAGGAGATTGTTCGCCTTCATGGTGTGCCCGTGTCTATTATTTTGAACTGGGGTACGCAACTTACCTCGCGTTTTTAGAGGGCAGATTTTTGAGAGTTGGGCACACGGGTTGAGTTGAGAACAATATTTTATACTCAGATGAACGGGCAGTCTGAACGGACTATTAAGATTTTTGGGGATATGCTTCGAGCATATGTCATTGACTTGGTGGCTCGTGGGATCAGTTTTTGCCTTTAGCGGAGTTTACCTACAACAACAGCTACTAGTCGAGTATCCAAATGGCTCCTTATGAGGCTTTATATAGTAGGCAATGTCGGTCTCCGGTTGGATGGTTTGAGCCAGGAGAGGCTCGGTTGTGGGGTACAAATCAAGTTCAGGATGCCTTGGACAAGGTCAGGATCATTCAGGATAGGCTTCGTACAGCTCAGTCCAAGCAAATGAGTTATGCCGACCACAAGGTTCGAGATTTGGCTTTCATGGTCGGTGAGCGGGTATTGCTTCGAGTGTCGCCTATGAAAGGCGTGATGAGATTTTGGAAGAAAGGCAAGCTTATCCCTAGGTTCATTGGTCCATTTGAGATTCTTGATCGAATGGGAGAGGTGGCATACAAACTTTCATTGTTGTTGAGCTTATCAGCTGTGCATCCAGTATTTCATGTGTTCATGCTTCGAAAGTATCACGGCGATCCATACCACATGTTAGATTTCAGCACTTTCCAGTTGGACAAGGACATGTACTCTGAGGAGGAGCCGGTGGCTATCCTAGATTGCAAGTTCGTCAATTGAGGTCGAAGAGTTTTCCTTCTGTTCGTATTCAGTGGAGAGGTCAGCCCCCTGAGGCATTGAACTGGGAGTCTGAGCCCGATATGCGGAGCCATTATCCTCATCTTTTTTCCGACTCAGGTACTTCCTTCTTATGTCGGTTCAAGGACGAACGATAGTTTTAAAGGTGGAGAATGAGATGACCTAAAAGGTCATCTCTTGATATTAAATTGAATTCTATGTTTCGAGGCCTTGAAAACCTCGTCTAGCATTACCTCGATTTGTGTGCGTAGTCCGAGCACGTAACCGAAAAACTTAAATGAGAAAATCTATGAAAAATGATAAATTTTGACTATAAAATGAATTAATTTGACTTCAGACACTACCGAACACAGGGAGGCCTGTGCAGCCGCAGTTGATTTTGGGCGGTTCGCACATGACATCTGAGGGAAGTATATTTAGACGGGATTTTCAGTTAAATTCCATTTTTCAAACCCCAAAAAACATAAGAGGTGATTTTTCAAATAACCTTTCTTCTCCAAATCAATTTTAAGTCGTTTCTAACTAGTTGTCTTCACTCGGGTAAAGACATTGTCGGGCGCCGACGGCTGACTCAAGTGCCCCCAGAACTGCGCCGAATGTGCTAATAAGTTCCTGCCTTTTTTTATAGGTAAGACATGGGGAAATAAGCCCACTTTTACAAATTCCCGTCTTTCTCGATCGAAAGTCTATGGCGAAGGAGACCTAACATCTTTTAACATGATTTCAACTTAAAATCAAAGATTTTCATGGGAAAAATATGGTGTTTGGTGTAGAATCTAGGTTTTTCAGAAATTGGAGATTTGGACCTTGATTTGAGGTCTGATTTCAAATCAAATTATATATTTGAGCTCGTGGGGGAATGGCTAATCAGGTTTTGGTTCGAACCTCAGGTTTTGACCATGTGGGCCAGAGGGAGATTTTGACTTTTTGGGTAAAACTTTGGAAGTTCATTTTTATGTATTCAAATTGATTTTCTTAGTAGTTATTGATGTAATTAAGTAACTTGCGACTAGATACGGGCAAATTGGCGGTGGAATCAAGGGGTAAAGCTATAATTGAAACTTGAGTTGTGGTCGAGGCATCGAGGTAAATTTTCGGTGTAACCTTAGCTTGAGGGATTAGGAGTTGATTCCTATGTGTTATTTGCTTCTTGTCGAGTACTATGTATAGGCATGGTGGCAAATATCCATACGTTGTCGAGCATGATCGTAGGTATTAAATTGCAACTCATTGTGTTCTTGAATGATATTATGGATGCTTTAATTGATGATTCACGATATTGAGCAAAGGTTAAGTTTGTTTTCGTAGAACTTACTAAGTTGAGCATTGGTGATAGCTAAGATGGTTAATGTTGGATTAAGATTTGGTTATAGTTGATTCTCCTTTGCCGGGATGTACTTATTTATGTTGTCGATTCCCTTGTAGGGATAGTGTAGTTCGCTAATGATCCCTTGTCGGGACTGTTAATATGATTATTGCTGACTGTTAATATGATTAATGTGGGTTATGCACCGCAACATAATTAATGTATGGATCGGGTTGCGCGCCGCAATATTTTTATTAATATATATGAATCGGGTTACGCGCTGTAACATTATTACTAATTTATATAGATAGGGTTGCATGTCACAACATATGTTATATACAGATCGGGTTGCTCGCCGCAACAAAAACTATATCAAATTGGGTTGCATGCCGCAACAGTTATATAGATGGATCATGTTGCACATCGCAAGAGTGCTTAATGATAAGGGATCGGGTTGCACACTGCAACAGTAGTATTACTCTATTGTTATAGATATTGTATTGTCCTTTCATATTTCTATTTAGTTTATGCTAGATTTGATATGTTCCCCAAAGCATGTACCCCCTCCCATTTAAACTGCTTATTCCTGTTTAATTTCCACAACATCTGATATAATTGTACAGGTTTATCTAAAGTCTGGTCCTAGCCTCGTCACTACCTCATCGGGGTAAGGCTAGATATTTACCAGCACATGGGGTCGATTGTGCTGATGCTACACTCTGCACTCTATGCAGATACCATAGCAGTATTTGGACAGTAGTATAGGAGCCAACCTTCAGTCCACCGAGATTCTAAAGTAGTCCTGCAGGCGTCCGCAGGCCCAGCGTCTTTTCTATCTACTTATATGTTCTGTTTTCATTTGTATCCAAGACAGACTATATTTCTTTTCTTTAGACACATGTATGTAGTATTCATTGACAGTCCGAGAATATTGTGATACTAGTTTCTAAGTAGAGACACATGTTGGCATTTCATATTTATTTTGGTATTATATTAGTCTAAGTCTTTCGTATAATTTCATCTTTCGCTACTATTTAAATATTGATCATCTGTTATTATCAATTGTTAAAAAGGATTAAAATGAAAGCGTTAAATTTCCGAATTTCATGGCTTGCCTAGCTTCTACGAGTAGGCGCCACCGCGACTCCCAAGGGTGAGAAATTCGGGTCGTGACACGATGTCTCTAAGATGGCTTTCCGCACTCGGTACGAACATTATGAGTTTTTGGTGATGTCATTCGGGTTGATAAATGCCCCAGTAGCTTTTATGGATTTAAGTAACCGAGTGTTCAGGCCTTATTTAGACTAGTTTGTGCTGACCGATGCTTTAAGTAGGAAGTCAGCTAGTGTGGGCAGTCTTGCTTATATTCTAGTTGGTGAGAGACCGCCTGCTTTGGATGTTCAGGTTTTGGCCAATCAGTTTGTGTGGTCGGATGTTTCGGAGTCCAGCTATGTCTTAGCTTGCATAGTCGCTCGTTCTTCACTATTAGAGTGTATCCGAGATCGGCAGTAGGCGGTACTATTGGTGGCAGAGAATGATGAAGGATATTGTTTCATATGTGGCTCGGTGTTTGAATTGTCAGCAGGTTAAGTACGAGCATCAGAGGCCTGGTGGTTTATTTTAGAGGATTGAGTTTCCCGAGTAGAAGTGGGAGCGGATCACTATGGATTTTGTTGTTGGACTCCCGCAGACTCGGAGAAAGCTCGACGCGGTATGGGTCATTGTTGATAGGATGACCAAGCCAGTGCATTTCATTCATGTGGCAGTCTCCTATTCCACTGAGAGGTTAGCAGAGTTCTATATCTGGGAGATTGTTCGCCTTCATGGTATGCCCGTGTCTATCATTTTGAAACGAGGTACGCAGTTTACCTCATATTTTTGGAGGGTAGTTCAGCGAGAGTTGGGCACGCAGGTTGAGGTGAGCATAGCGTTTCATCCTCAGACAGACGGGTAGTCTGAGTGAACTATTCAAACTTTGGAGGATATGCTCCGAGCTTGTGTCATTGACTTTGGAGGCTCGTGGGATCAGCCCTTGCCTTTAGTGTCGTTTGCCTACAACATCAGCTACCAGTCGAGTATCAAGATAGCTCCTTATGAGGCTTTAAATGGGAGGCAGTGTCGGTCTCTAGTTGGATGGTTTGAGCCGGAAGAGGCTCGGTTGTTAGATACGGATTTCGTTAAGGATGCCTTGGACAAAGTCAAGATCATTCAGGATAGGCTTCGTACAGCTCAGTCGAAACAAAAAAGTTATGTCGACCACAAGATTTGAGATTTGGATTTCATGGTCAGTGAGCGAGTATTGCTTCGAGTGTCACCTATGAAAGGCATGATGAGATTTGGGAGGAAGGAAAGCTTAGCCCTAGGTTCATTGGTCCGATTGAGATTCTTGATCGAGTGGGAGAGGTGGCTTATAGACTTGCGTTGCCGCTGAGCTTATCAACTGTGCATCCAGTGTTTCATGTGTCCATGCTTTAAAAGTATCACGGTGATCCATCCCATGTGTTAGATTTCAGCACTGTCCAGTTGGACAAGGACTTCTCATATGAGGAGGAGCCGGTAGCCATTCTAGACCGGCAGGTTCGTCAGTTGAGATCGAAGAGTTTTTCTTCACTTCATGTTCAATGGAGAGGTCAGACTCTTGAGACATCCACTTGGGAGCCTGAGTCTGATATGTGGAGCCGTTATCCCCATCTTTTCCCCGACTTAGGTACTTTCTTCTTATGTTTGTTCAAGGATGAGCGATTGTTTTAGAGGTAGAGAATGTGATGACGCAAATGGTCACTACTTGCTTTTAAATTGAATTCTATATTCCAAGTCCTTAAAAACCTCTTTTGGCATTGCCTCGATTTGTGTCTACAGTCTAGGCGCATAGCCGAAAAGCTTAAATGAGACAAATTAGTGAAAAATAATAAGTTTTGACCATAAAATGAATTAATTTGACTTTAGTCAACATTTTGGGTAAACAGTCCCAGACCCGTGATTTGACAGTGCCCGAGGGTCCATAGGAAAAGATGGGACTTGGGCTATGCCCGCAATCGAATTCCGAGGTCCCAAGCCCGAGAAATGAATTTCTTAAAGAAAATTGTTTTCTGAAATTGTTTAAAGGATCTGGAAATAAATTTTGATCAGAACATGTTGGTATCGGGCCTGTATTTTCATTCCGGTGCCCGGTACATGTCTTATACGTGGTTTAAGATAATTCTGTGAAGTTTGGTAAGAAACAGAATCCATTTGATGTAATTCGGACCTTAACTGCATATTTGATAGATTAAGAAGTTTTGAAATATTTCATTGATTTTGAGGTTTAATTCGTTGTTTAAGGGGTTAATTTGGTGATTTGATCGCACAGATAAGTTCATATGGTATTTTTGAGTTAGTATGTATATTTTGTTTGGAGCCCTAAGGGTTCGGGTACGTTTTGAATTAATTTCGGAAGGTTTTGGACTTATAAAAAATTGCAGGTTTTTGCTGTTGAGTGCCCAGGGATTTTGTTCTTTGTGTTCACATGGGTCCACTCGCAAATGCATAAGGAAAATCTCCCAGTTTTCAAACTTGTTCGTGTATGCAAAGCTGGAGTCCCGAATGCGAAGCTAAGCGGGAATACACTTCGTGAAAGCAACACAGCACACGCGAATGCGATGGCTTGCGAGCCTGGCAGAGGGAGGGGCATTAAACCTATGCGAACGCAACCATCTAGACGCGAACGCAAAGGCTCAAGGAGTTAGTTCTCCGCAAACATGAGCCACTTACACAGACGTGGCGGTCCCCCAAGCCTGACTCATCGCAAATGCGATGAGCCTATCGCAAACGCGATGACCAATTTCACCCAGTTATTTTAAGTTTCAAAAACAGAATGCAATACGGGATTTTCACCATTTTTCACAAACTCATCTTCTCCACACCTATTGGGCGATTTTTGAAGAACTTCTTCATCATAACCTCTTGGGTAAGTAGTCTTTGACTTGTTTTCTTCCATTTTTATCAACACACACTAGATTTCTAGGTCTAATACACGGAATTGAAAGTAGAAAATTAGGGATTTAGGTAGAGTTGAGACTTTTTGATTATTTGGGAATTTGACCTCGTTTTGAGGTGATATTTCAAAACAAATTATATATTCAGTCTCGTGGGTGAAAGGATGATCGGGTTTTAGTCTGAACCTCGTATTTTGACCAAGCGGGCTCGAGGTCGATTTTTGACTTTCTAGAAAGAATGATTAGAAAGCGATAATTAAGTATTGGAATTGGATTGTTTAGTTAAGTCAATTATATATAGATATGATTAAGTTTGAGCCAAATTCGAAAAGGAAAGTGGTGTTTGAGGCTTGAGTTGGCCATGGAAGTTCGAGGTAAGTGTTCGGTCTAATCTTAGCTTATGGGATTAGGAGTTGTGTCCTATTTGTTATTTGCTTTTTGTTGAGTATGACGTATAGGCATGGTGAGGAGTATCTATATGTTAGTGTCGAGCATGACCATGAGTCTTAAATTGCAATTTGTTGTGTTCTTAAATAATACTACCGATGCTTTAATTGATGATTCTCAATATTGAGCAAGGAATAAGTTTATTTTCATGGAAATTACTTATGATTGAATATTTTTGTTAGCTGAGATGAGTAGAATTTGAATTAAGATTGGTTAAAGCTGATTCTCCCTTGCCCGAACGTATTTATTTTTACTGCCAAACCCCTTGTCGAGATAGTGTAGTTTATTGTTGATCCCTTGTCGGGACTCTTAGTATGGTTGTTGTTAAAGGTATGTAAATATATGGATCGGGTTGCACGCCACAATAATACTAAATATGGATCGGGTAGCACACCGGAACAAAATTAAATATGGATCGGGTTGCACTCCGCAATAATACTAAATATGGATCGAGTTGCACGCTGCAACAATACTAAATATGGATCAGGTTTCATGCCGCAACAATGTTATATTGGAACAAGTTGCACGCTGCAATAATGATATAAATGTATCGGGTTGCACGCCACAATAATGATAAATGATAAGGGATCGAGTTGCATACCGCAACAGTATTTTTATTTTTAGTTGTAGATTTTGAATTGTTCTCTCATATTTCTCTTAAGTTCCTGCCTGGATTTGACATTTTTCCTGTAGCATGTACCCCCTCCCATTTAAACTGTTTATTCTTGTTATTTTCTGATGTGCATTATATAATTATTTGGAGTATGGTCCTAGTTTTATCACTACCTTACCGGGGTTAGGCTAGGCACTTACCAGCACATGGGGTCGGTTGTGATGATAATATACTCTACATTATGTGTAGATACCGAAGCATCATTTGAATAGTAGCACTCGGGGAGCCAGCCTTCAGCCCATCTAGAGATCCCGATGTAGTCCTGCAGACGTGCGCATGCCCAACGTTCTCTTCTATTTCAATATGTACTCTGTTTTCATTAGATTTCGAGACAGATTGTATTTCTTTTAGACATTTGTTCTAGTAATCTTAGTCCATCCGTAAATATTGTAACACCAAATTCCAGGTAGAGAAGTACATTGATATTGTAATACTGGCTTGGTTATTTTTAGCTGTTTAAGTCTTCCGCTTATTTCTGTTTATCGTTAATTTTAAAATGTTGATTACATGTTAACTTAAGTTGTTAAAAAGGATTAAAATGAAAGAGTTAGAATTTCTATATTTCGTCGCTTGCCTAGCTTCTACGAGTAGGCGCCACCCGAGGGTGAAAAATCCGGGTCATGATATGGGGTTACTAAAATTAAGATAAAACCTTCTTTAATTTTGGGTCTTCACCCAAATTTCTCTGCTCCTATAGAATCATTAACTACCTACTAGGGGTAACCTGAAGTTATGCCATCGTCCAAATTCTCAGTGTAGAAAGGTAATATAGTTTCTCATGCGGCCTTGACGGGTGACATGAATCTCATTTGCATCAATGGGTGTTTCTACTCTTGATTTTTTTACCTTCTGGTATCGATCCATCAATTATTAACAACAACAAATCAAGTCAAAAATCCAAAGAAGAAATTACTACTAACTCAGAAGAAAGAAGACAAATTTGGATTTGTTAGGAGTGTAAAAATGGTAGCTACGGTTTGAGAGATGGGATCTGGAACCTGAAGTTGTGCCCTCTCGTCCAAATTCTCAGTGTAGAAAGAAGAGCTAAGTTAATAGAATAAATGAATAAGCGGGTTAATAGTTTAGGCCGCATGGGTAGGAGTAGTAAATAGTTTGGCCCTACGCATTAAAGGGTAAATAGTCTGGAATTAATAGGCGTAAAGTGAGATTTGTTTAAAGGGGCTTTTGCATCTGTACCTCATTTTGGGGTCACAGTTGAGCATATACCCACTTTGTAAAAAAGTTTGCAAGCGTACCCACTTTACGATCAACTTCAGACTTATCCGGTCTGAAGTTTAAGAAAATTAATCTGAAATGAAAAAATTGCACTCTGCACTTAAGGCCGAATAGGTCTGAAGTGTAACCAATGGTTTCATAGGGTTGTGCATAATTTGGTAAATACCGAATAACCGTACCGAAATCGAAAATTTTGGTAATTGGTGTTATTTATTAGCTATTTTGGTATTCGATTTGGTATCTGATTTAAATTTTTATAAAAGATTGATATTAAGTACGGTATTTGATATTTCAAAATAAAATACCAAAATAAGTGCTTAAAAATTATCACTTCCAAAAAATTTGACGAACGTATTTCAAAATTCTAACCGGATGGTATCTTTTCAAGATTTTTCTTAATAAGTTCAAAATTTAATTAACGTCCCCCCTCCCAACCTTCAACAAATCAAGTCAAAAATCCAAAGAAGAAGTTACTACTAATTCAGAAGAAAGAAGACAAATTTGGATTTGTTTGGAATGTAAAGTGGAAGCTAGGGTTTGAGAGATGGGATGTGGAACGTGACGTTATGCTCTCTCGTCCAAATTCTCAGTGTAGAAAGAAGAGTTATTTTAATAGAATAAATGAATAAATGGGTTAATAGTTTGGGCCGCATGGGTGGGAGTAGCAAATAGTTTAGGCATGTGCACTAAAGGATAAATAATTTGGAATTAATGCGTATAAAGTGAGATTTGTATAAAGGGGCTTTTGCATCTATACCCGGTTTTGAAGTCACAACCGAACATATACCCAATTTGTAAAAATATTTGCAAGCATACCCACTTTAAGATCAACTTTAGACTTATCGGGTCTGATGTTTAAAAAAAAATTTAGAGTGAAAAAATTGCACTTCAAATGTATTTAAGGCCGAATAGGTCTAAAGTATAACCAATGATTTCATGTAGGTTTGTACATAATTTGGTAAATACCGAATAACCGTATCGAAATCGAAAATTTTGGTATTTGATATTATATATTAAGTATTTTGATATTCGGTATAATATCTTGTTTAAGTTTTTTATAAATAATTAATATTAAATATGGTATTTGGTATTTTAAAATGAAATGCCAAAATAGGTGCTTAAAAATTCAACGATCACTTCCAAAAATCTTGACGAACGTACTTCAAAATTCTAACCGGAGGGTAATTTTTTCAAGATTTTTCTTAATGGGTTCAAATTTTAATTAACGCCCTCCCCCCCCCCCCTCCCTCCCCCTCCCTTCCCCAACCCCAAAGTCTCATCTCTGCTATTTGTTTTGCAGTTCAAGACTTTAAGTGTCCAATTTGGACTGTCATTGGTCAATTTCTTGTATTTTATTTTTATTTTTTGAAGTGTTCTGAGGAAGTCTGTTGAACAAATATACTACCTTTTTTATATTTGAATATATAGCCGACAACATCTCAGATTTGCACTCTTGGAAGCTTCTTCAAAAGTTTCTGTTAATATTTTCTCATATAAAAATAATATATTAATTATGTACCTGAATTGTAATGTGTTAAACAATTTGTTTGCACCAGTTAGGTGCACCTAAAAATTAGTTTGCTCAACTAATACTCTTTTTGTTTTTCAACTCTTTCATTATCGCATTCCTTGGCTTTCACCCTAATCATTTTGCTAATTTTACCTTTTCTTCTACCCAACAACAAAGATCTGCACCGTCTTTGCTTTTCTTCTAACACTGAAACTAATATATATATATATATATATATATATATATATATATATATATATATATATATATCAAACAGCTAAATCTTTTAGCTAACGCAACATTCACCATTTAGGGGGCGGGGGGAACCAAAGCGCCCTAATAAGGCATTTTTTGCTTAGAAAAAAATTGCTTTTTTCTTTGACCTCAAAGCTTATCAGTTACACTACGTTGCTTATACTAGTAATAATTAAATATAGCAACCCATCCCTAGGAAGTTCATATTAGAATATATTGTGTGTATTTTTTTATTATTGGTAGAATATTCTTTCATTATTGTACAGTCCTATAGTTGGTAGGATTTGATTTCTTTCATTATTGTACAGTCCTGTAGTTGGTAGGATTTGATACCTCTCTGTACTCTATATATACTTGTGAGCAATACGAGAAAATCAATTCTCCCAAAACTCTCTACATGGTATCATACGCCAGTGGCTTATCGCCAAAGAAACCCTAATTCTTCCCCGCTCCGCCGCCGTCGCTGCACTAATCGGCAGCCTGCCGCCGCCGACCTTCTCGGTCCACCGCTTCCGCGCCATCGCTGCACTAACCGGCAGCCCTCTCTCTCTCGACGTCGATCAGCACCTCCTCTGCCTCGCGCTTCATGGCCGCTACGACATCCAACGATCTTCTCCAGCCGATTGCCATCTATGCATCGGCTCAGATCCCACTTAAATTGGATTCCACTAATTACCTGGCGTGGAAATTCCAGTTCCGAACCCTTCTTACGCGTTACGACCTCCTCGGCTTCTTGGACGGATCGAAGTCGTGCCCACCAGCCACTATCGTCGACAAGGAGGTAACATCCCCCAATCCAGCATATCCTTACTGGATACGCCAGGACAATCTTATTCTCAGTGTCATCATCTCGTCGATCACACCGACGATCATCTCCTTCATTGCCGCTGCGGAAACCTCCAAAGAGGCCTGGGACATCCTCGCGCGCACATACGACATTGCTTCTCGTGGTCGCATCATGGCTCTCAAACAGCAGCTCCATAATTCGGTAAAAGGTTCTAAATCTGGTACTGATTTTATGCATGGTATTCGCGTGATTGTGGATGAATTATCTCTCCTGGGTGTTACTGTTGATTCTGAGGATCTTGTCATTAAGGTTTTAAATGGTCTTGATGATCTGTATATGGAGCTCTCTCATGCTATCCAAGCCCGTGAATCTCCAATCTCTTTTGCTGAATTACATGACAAGCTGCTAAGCATGGAGGCTCAGATTACTGCCCGTGCGCCGGCCACCTCCGCCCCATCTGATTTGGCTCCGTCGCCAGCCTTCGTCGCCGGACAGCAGTCCGGCCGTAACCGCTTCGGTGGCAGATGGCGCGGCCGTGGCAGCCATGGTCTATTCTCCGGCCGCGGTGGTTACTCCTACAATGGCCAATCTCGCGGGTACAGTGGCAAGTGCCACCTCTGCCGTGAATTTGGCCACTCCGCATGCTGTTGTCCGTCTTATCCTATTTACGGCGCAAATTAGCCCCCTTACGGTGGACCACAGCCGCGACTAGCATACGCTGCGTCATCTTATTCGGCTGCTCACACAGCCCATCACTCTCCATCAGATTGGATCCTGGACTCTGGTGCCACTCATCACATAACCAATGATCTTGCCAACATATCTCTTCACAGTCCTACACTAGTTTCGATGATGTGGTTATTGGTAACGGTGAAGGTTTAAAAATTACACACACTGGCCAACTTTTCAGTTATTCATCTCTTTTATTACATGGGGCTCTCTATGTTCCACATATTCGTAAAATTTTGATCTCTGTTGCTCAATTATGTCGTCACAATAATGTTAATGTTGTTTTTTCTGATACTGATTTTCATGTGAAGGATCGTCGCACGTGGGCAACACTCGTCAGCGGCCCACGTAGGAACGACGCCTACTACTGGCCGGCGACTTCCCGTCTACCGTCCGCCCTCACGGCACAAAAAATCCTTGCGTCATTGTGGCATTCTCGGTTCGGTCATCTGTCAGCTAAAATCCTACGTCATTTAGTGTCTTCTAGCAGTATAGCGTCCAGTAGTGTGTCTGATTTTGCTTGTGTCTCTTGCAAGCTTCATAAGTGTCATAAGTTACCTTTCTCTGAGTGAAGTTTATCTTCTACTGCTCTGCCGGAGCTTATTTTTTCTAATGTATGGACCTCTCCAATTATTTCTAATGAAGGATTTAAATATTATGTCATTTTTGTTGATCATTTTTCTAAGTACGTTTGATTTTTCCCTTTACGCCGTAAATTTGATGTCTTACAAACCTTCCCCACTTTTAAGTCCATTGTCGAAAAATACTTCTCTACTAAAATCATTACTCTGTATACTGATAATGGGGGGAATTCCTAGCTTTACGCTCTATTCTTGCCTCCCATGGCTTCTCACATCTCACTTCACCTCCTCATACACCTCAACACAATGGCTATGCTGAACGCTGTCATCGTCATATTATCGATACTGGTCTCACCCTCCTTCATTATGCCTCTGTCCCTCTATTTTACTGGCCTTATACCTTTGCCACAGCGGTCTATCTCATTAATCGTCTTCCCAAGACAAATCTCTCGATGCTCTCATCCTTTGAGTCTCTCTTCCATAAGCTCCCCAACCTTGCCAAACTACGCGTCTTCGGCAGTCAATGCTTCCCTTGGCTTCGGCCCTACACCTCAGACAAAATGGAACCCAGATCTCGTGCCTGTGTCCTCTTCGGCTACTCTACTACCCAAAGCGCCTATCTATGCTTTGATCCCTCAACGTCTAAAATCTTCGTCTCGCGTCATGTCACCTTCCATGAAGACGTCTTCCCGTTCTCCAAATTGTCTAACCCCGAGTCTTCCCCTGTACCCATTCCGGTCTCCCTAGAAGTCCTTCCGCTGCCGCCACCAGTACCTGCCGCCGCTCCCACTAGCGATCCTTCATGGATGCACTGCCGGCGCCACTGCCCGTGCCACGAGCTCCCCTTCTGGCACCGCCAGTGGCCCCTGCCGCCGCTACACCCATTATGCCGCCACCTACAGCCTCTCAAGGTGGTCATCATATGCAAACTCGCAGCAAAAATAACATCTTTACGCCCAACAAGAAGTTTGGTATGTCTGCTTTCACCTCTCCACCTATTACTGAACCTCAGACTCTGTCTAGTGCTATGTCTGATGAGCGCTGGCGCGCTGCTATGTCATTAGAGTTTGATGCTCTGCTACAGAATGACACCTGGGATCTTGTTCCACCTGATTCTTCACAGAATATTGTGGGTTGCAAATGGGTTTATCGTATCAAACGAAAGCCTGATGGTACTGTGGATAAGTTCAAACCCGGCTTGTTGCGAAGGTCTTTCATCAGCGTCGAGGTGTAGACTTCAAGGAGACTTTCAGTCCGATTATTAAGCCGGCAACTGTTCATTTGGTTCTTAGTCTAGCTGTATCCAAGGGCTGGCCTCTTCGTCAATGGATGTGAACAATGCCTCTCTCCACGGGAAGCTTACAGAGGATGTTTATATGGCACAACCACCGGGTTTTATTGACAAAGCCTATCCATCTTATGTCTGTAAGTTACAGAAAGCTATTTATGGTATCAAACAGGCACCCCGGGCATGGTACAGTGCGCTCCGCCAATGCCTTCTGACCATGGGTTTCGTCAACACTACTTCTGACACTTCGCTCTTCGTCTTTCAGCATTCTGGTATTACGGCCTATTTTTTGGTATATGTTGATGATCTCATATTGACTGGTAATGATTCTTCTTTCTTGAACCGTGTGATTGACTCTCTTGGGACTCAATTTTCTCTTAAAGACATGGGTGATCTAAGCTACTTTCTTGGTGTTGAAGTTCTGCGCAGCTCCAAGGGGTGTTTTCTTTCTCAGCGTAAATATGTTGTTGATCTTTTGACTCATCATAATATGCTGGAATCCAACCCTGTTCAGATGCCAACAGCGGCGTCAACCCGCCTTCATCTGGCCGACGGCTCGGTTCCTGCCGACGCGTCCGTCTATCGCCAGGCCCTTGGGGACCTCCAGTATCTCTCCTTCACTCGTCCTGATATCTCCTTTGCTGTGAATAAATACTCACAGTTCATGCACGCTCCTACTGTCACTCATTGGGGTGCAGCTAAGCGCCTCTTCCGGTATCTGAATGGGACGCGTGACTTCGGAGTCTGGCCGCGTCCTTCATCTGCTATACCTCTGCATTGTTTCTCTGATGCTGATTGGGGTGGAAACTGTGATGACCGCTCCTCAACTGGTGCCTATGTTGTCTTTCTGGGGCCTAATCCTATTTCCTGGAGCTCCAAAAAGCAGTGTTCCGTTGCACGATCTTCTACTGAGGCTGAATATTGTGCCATTGCTTCTGCTGCCGCTGAAGTCCGTTGGCTTCATTCACTGCTGCGCGAGCTTCATGTCCCTCTTCTGGATGCTCCTGTCATTTACAGCGACAACATTGGCGCCACTTACCTCTGTGCCAACCCTGTGCTTCATTCGCGCATGAAACACATCTCCATTGATTATCATTTTATTTGTCAACTGGTTCAGAATGGATCTCTTCGTGTTGCTCACGTATCCTCTGCTGATCAGCTTGCTGATGCTCTCACCAAGCACTTATCTCGTCCTCGACTTCTTCTGCTGATGTCCAAGATTGGCGTGTCCTCCGGCCCTCCATCTTGAGGGGGCGTATTAGAATATATTGTGTGTATCTTTTTATTATTGGTAGAATATTCTTTCATTATTGTACAGTCATATAGTTGGCAGGATTTGATTTCTTTCATTATTGTACAGTCCTAGTTGGTAGGATTTGATACTTCTCTGTACTCTATATATACTTGTGAGCAATACGAGAAAATCAATTCTCCCAAAACTCTCTACAGTTCATGTCTTTTTTTTAAGTATTTATTCGTCATCCGTAATTTAATTTAATATAATTGATTTATTTATCGTTTGAATTATCGTAGTCGGGAACAAGAAATGCACTATGTTGGAGGCCACACTAGCAATGTACGTAATCATTTTTCAATGATGAGTGACGTGTCACACAATTTCTTTAAAGATTAAACAAGTTCGATGATACCATTTTGAAACTTGAGTCCAACTGATCAGCATAAATAATTTTTAATTTTAAAATGGTCATTCAATAGGAATAAGTCTTACTTCACTAGGTTTTTGTAATCTTCCTAATAACATTACAATTATCCCATCTTAAAATGGTTGTAAGTACTATTTTGTTTGACCCATTTTATTATATGAGGGTACTTCATTTGATAGCTAGACAGATAAAGATAAGACTTATGTATTGTATCAATGACATATAAAATTAACATGTTGAGAATTAAATTATTGATGCAAAAGATATCAAATCAATATTTGAAAATTGAAGAGTTAAATAAAATTCTAGCTATTTTTCATGTTCATTTAGAAAATGCACATAACGGAGGAAATAAGCGAGATATCCTTAGCTATTTTTCATCTTCCAAAAATGGAGACATGGAGTACAAGCATTCTCTATACACATGAATAAATAGTGTGATTTCTGAAGGCCATGTTCATAAATTCTCTGTGCAAAAGTTACTACTCCAGTAGCATAACTGACAAAGTTTTAAGGGGTAAAAGAAAATAAACAGGGAAAATCAAATGGGAAAAACGATAGCAGAAAAATCAAGTAAATTTTCTAGGATCAGTAACATTAATCCTCCAATGCTCATCTTTAAATCCCATTTTTCCAGCCAACTTCCTATCCCATTCTAACTCAATTTTCCTCTGTTTTGTCAACTTACAACATTTCTGTAATCTCTCATCCATGGAGTCATGGAGTTTCCACCATGTACGATGCGCGACATCACTAGCATAAACACGTTGATCTCCTATATCCCAGTTGCAGTCGTAGTCCCTGTAACATACCCATGGCTTTAACCCTAGATAATGTATGGCGTACACTTTTGGAGGATCTGCCCCGAATAATTGGTTCTTAACACTGACCTCGTTAGAATTATTTGACCAAAAATTCTTCAAAAAATTAACCCTTCGAGGCAACCTATGCCACCATACGAACACTTCATTAAGGAAACCTTGGTCACCTCCGTTATACGATATAATCTCCTTTGTACGTTGCATGAACATGTTGAACGTGCAATTTGATGGCTCGATCACCATTATTCCTGAATTGAAGATTGACGCATCATTGCCTGCAGATGACAGACATGATTTAATAATAATGATGAACGGTCTAATATATAATTATTTTTATCTACAAATATATTATTCTGAGCTGAAGACACTAAGTGTTACCTGTAGCTGTCATTTGAGGAAAATGAAAAAGAAGGTCGATGTTACGTTGAACGATGATGTCAGCATCAATAAAGATGACTTTTTCATAGTCAGTGAGTTGCCATAACCTAAATTTGCTGTAATTGTATTCATTGTACGTGTTTTTCTCAGCTTTAGGATTTCTAATCCTCTTGATGAACCGGAGTTTCCAGCCTGCTTTAATGAGGGCGGCTCGTTTAGGCTTAGAGATACTCCGGTCTAGAAGAAGGATAAGGTCACGTTTGGTTCCGGTTCGGAGAAGACTCTGAGCTAAGGTAATTGCTCCACAAACGTATGTTTCTGAGGAATGGAGAACTGTAGCGTAGGCTTCTCTTCTTGATATTTGTGTACTGCTTTCAATGTTGGAAATATCATAGACCTCGTTGATTTCTGGAACAAAATGTTTGTCAATTTTTTTGTTAAAAAAATTCATGTTTTACGCACTAACAATGTAAAAAATTCACAATCTGAAGCGATAACAAATTAAATTTTACCATAAAAATTTTATACACTGTCAATGCTAGTTTTCATCAATTGTCACAACTTAGGAGTAGTCATAATATAGATTCAATTAATGCAGTTTTAGGATATGGAGTTGTACACAGTACTACATATTTTCTAATCGATACAATATGGAAATTTCAAAAAAAACATTAAATATTGGAGGTTAGTGAAGTAATTTCCAGCATATGCACTTAAATATTCGAGTTTCCACCTTACGTTCAAATCTGTATTATTAGCTTCTTGATTAGGTAAAGAGAGCAAGGTAATCTTATTTTCCTTGACTTTAGTTTATATGAAGAAAGAAGTATAATTGTTTCATTTTCGTGTAATTGTCATTTTCGTGGATTTTCTGCATGCAACTATGCAACAACAACAACAAGAACAACTACCCAGTTATCCCACCAGGTGGGGTATGGGGAGGGTAATATGTAGACGAGCCTTACCCCTGCCCGTAAGGGCAGAGAGGCTGTTTCCAAACGACCCTCGGCGTGTAGGATAAAAAGAGGGAAATCTGCATTACGAAAACAAAGGTAAAATTAGAAACACAAGCAAAACAAAACAAAATAATAAAGTATAGGTACTCCTGCAATAATAATGTAAGAACTCATGAAAACATAAGCAACATAAATACAGTCGCATGCAATAATGCAATAATAACAAACAGTAACTACCATATTAACAACCATATGGAGACATAAGCTAAAACACTAATCACCTATGGGTAACCCTACTATCCCACACCCAATCCCGAGAGATGCGAACGAAGGACTCTAGGTGCCCCTAGCCTACAATCCTGATTCTAGACCTCCAAACGTCCCTATCAAGGGTCATGCCCTCGGTAACCTGCAATCTGGTCATGTCCTGCCTAATCACCTCTCCCCAATGCTTCTTAGGCCTCCCTCTCCCTCGCCGACCACCAACAATCTCCAGCCGCTCGCAGCTCCTCACCGGGGCATCGAGGGCCCTCCTCCGAACATGCCCGAACCACCTCAGTCGCGCTTCTCGCATCTTCTCGTCCACCGGGGCCACCCCTACCTTCTGTCGAATAACTTCATTCTTGATCTTATCCAGCCTGGTGTGCCCACACATCCACCTAAGCATCCTCATCTCCGCAACCTTCATTCTCTGAACATGCGAGTTCTTCACGGGCCAGCACTCCGCCCCATATAACATCGCAGGCCTAACCACGGCTCTGTAGAATTTCCCCTTGAGTTTGTGTGGAATTTTCTTGTCACACAGGACCCCTGAAGCGAGCCTCCACTTTGACCACCCCGCTCCAATCCGATGGGTGATGTCCCCGTCAATCTTTTCGTCCCCCTAAATCACAGACCCAAGGTATCTAACACTGTCCCTCTTGGCGATGGCCTGATAACCAAGCATCACTTCCCATGCAACTATGCAAGTAGATATTTAATTTCTCTAAACCTACCAAACATTTTACTGACTGATTAACAGTATAAAGATTTTCAACCTCCTTTTGGCACCAACCTCTCAAAATCAACTTTCCACCAATAATTATATACCATCAGCCGTCTTATAGAAAATAGCAAAGTTAGCTGTCAATATATTAGTAGGTCCCATCACCTTGCCAAGAAATGTAACAATATTATTAGAATTAGGTGAAGGAAAAAAAAACATTTAAGGATACTATTCCCTGCATTTTACTTTTTGTGGCAAAGTTTGAATAGACATGAATTGTTTAACAAAAAAGTACAACTTTTAAAATTTGTCGTCTAAAATAAACATAAATATTTATATATATGGCTATAAATTATTGCTAATGGTAAAACAAAAAATTTAAAATTGAATTGTTAGCATAATTAGAGAGTTATCATTCTTTTTAGAATAAATTAAAAAGAAAATATTGTCATACAAAATAGAACGGAGGGAGTAGTATACTTTGAGTAAATAGAGTAGCATTACTCTTGGTTTTAAAGTTCGCGCCTGTAGATCATTGGATAGAGCATATGTTTCCTAAGCACATTTTGGCTTTTCTCCCATAATTACCTTAAATATTGTATGTAAATTTTTACACCGTTTTTAAAACTCTTTTAGAACACTATTTTGCAGGTTCTCATTTCAATTGTAGGGAAACGTAATGTAAAATGATGATTTTACCATATGCTTTTTCCATTTAAAATCAACAACATCAACAAGATCAAGAAAAGAAGAAATACAAGACTTGGCAATGAAAGCAAGTAAAATTTGAAATTTTTACGTACCTTTTCCCCATAGAGGCAAAGCCAAAGTACAAGAACCAACTGGCAATGAAACTTTTTGCGTCAATTTATCCATATCTGGCTCATAATACCACCAATTTCCTTCCCTTTTCTTTAACTCATCACATCTAAACATTTCCACCATAGGCCTACACTTACTCAAGAACACAACTTTCATCTTATTCCCATTATTCCAACCTCCTTTTCCTCTTTTCACAGCCAAATTTGCTGCCACAAGATTAACTTGTAGCCTATAAACATCTCTTCCCCATCCTTCTTCTGGATATTTGCATGGCAATTTCACTACTATCATGTCCATATAACTATAGCTATTGAAATCTGGCATTGGTATTTCTGGACATTCTGTTCCATCCATTTCTTCTTCTTCATCTATCCATTCTGGAAATAACTCTTTCCATTCTAACAATTTTGAAACTTTCTCAAATTTTACTTTTATTGTCCGTCCATGGTCTTTCCATTCACTAATATCTTCCCCTTCCATATTCACCATTCCTATTTTCATCCCTCTCATTTCACTCAAAAAACTTGGCTTTTCGCGCTTCACCATCTTCTTTTTTGCCTTTGCTTCATTCACAACCAACCTTTCTTCTAATACTGCTTTCATCTTTATCCCACCTTCCCCCTATTCAGAATAAGAAAAAGAAAAAAACTTTTAAGTTCCATGCAGTGAAAATATAAATCTATTTTTTTGTAGAATCAAGTAACTTATAAGGTAATTTCAGAAAATCTTTATGATAAGCATTAATTAATGACCTGGTTAAAATATGAACTAACATGCTATTACATATTAAGCTAAACTTATATTGTATAAACAGATCTTTAAGATATAATTATAATAACAATAACTCCGCCTCAATCCCAAACAAACTGAGTTGGCTATATGAATCCTTATTGATCATGTTACTTCACGTATATAACCAAAAATAAATGCTTCTATCGGGTTTTCTCTTTCCAGATCTTGATTTGTTACTTTAATTCCTTCGACTAAAAGAGCTGCCGGATGCACAAAGTATCCTGCGTTCACAAAGGATCCATGAAGCAAAGGGGATCTAGAATTTCAGTTCTATGGGTTCAGCATTTAAAGTTATGGATTCATATCTACTATTTATTATCTGCGTTGAAAGTTCTATGTTGCATCCGCCCTTGCCGGGAAGGGTTGTACCCCGTGGGGTGTAATATAGACAGTTTAACCTAATACAAGCATTAGTGACCGTTTCCATTAATGCTCACCTTTCTTGAACTGAAAAAAGAAAATAAACAGAAAATAAAAAAGGAAAACAAAAGAAAAGCTCACCTTACCTTATGATGGCATTCGCGCAATGAGCATACAAGGGAAGCTGCATATTCGTGATAAACAGAAGTTGATGGCCGGAGAAGAAGAGCACCATAAGCAACTAAGAAGCAAGCCAAGAAAACTAAGTTGATTTTGATGATCAATGCTTTGGAAGGAAGTGACTTGATAATCATCATTTCAAGAGAAACCCCAAGTGTAGAAACCAGAGTTCTAGTTCCTATATGCTATATAAAATATACGCTCTCACTTTCTCTCCAACTAATAATTGTAGTGAGCAAGTAAAAACTAGTATAAGTTAATTTGAGTGATTAACATATATTTAAAAGAGATTTGGCAGCAGTTGTTAGAGACAGAGAGGTAGCCTAGCTAATTATGAAAAGAATAAAGGATAAGTAATTAGAACTACTAGAAAAGCTCCAAGTGTTGTTTTTTTAAGATTTCCTTCCCTTTAGATCACTATAAGTGTCCGACTAAATGAAGGAATTTTAATTGTTTGCCATATGTTTTTAAGTGTTGTTCCTTTTATTCTTCATCTTGGAAAACATACAAGCTATCGTATAATTTCCTCAAATACCCATCCCTTAATCGTCAAGATACATAGGTGATAATGACCGTATAGTCAATTTGTTTTTATTTAAGGGAAGGGCAAGCATTACCCTCATTTATTCATTGAGCTTAATTTCTATATACACATTAATCACGTCACCTAAAAAAATAATTACAGATAACCACTCATAAAAATTTTGATATTAGTAACCTAAAAAATAAGACAAGTTATTTGTTATAAAGATTAAAATAAAATGATAATGTGGTCGTTGCGTATAAGATAAATATTGTTGTTATCTTAGAACATTTATTTGCCGCTGGCAGTAAAAATTGTTAACTTGAGAGAACAATTATTATTATTAATAAATTAAAATCCAAGATTTGAAATATTTGGAAAGCTTAAGCTAAAAGGAGAGAGAAAGGGCTTTGCCAACAACTTGTTTAGCTGCCCTGTCAATGTTTTATGAACAAGCAAATGTCGCTTTTAACCGTTACGAAATTGCAAGGTCGCTCCAATACTTGATTTTCTACACAATTCCAGAACTAATATTCCATATTCTGTATATAAAAACAATTGTCGTCATGAACAAATGATTTTAATAGGCTTTAGGTTGGATACCAAAACAAAAGATTGCCATGTCGACCAAACTGGAGATATTACGGTAGAAAATCTCAATTAAATGAGTTATTATCACATAACAGGGCACCAAATATTGGAACTACTACCCACCTCACCCTTGTCATATATGATCCTCCTTTTCCTTTTTTAATAGTAAGAAAGGAAATGATCAAAACTAGGTTGTTAACAACATTGTAAACTATGTTAATTGAAGGAAACTAGTTGCGAATGAATCAAACTTTCTCTTCTTTTTAAAGTATATAATCTTATCTCCCATTTAGCCATAAATTTTGTCACTTCTTTTCAAAAATAATTTGAAGTCATTATCTGGTTATAGAAAGGTATCAATTTTTGAAGATGAATTTTTCAGATTTCAAAAAATAATTTAGAGTAGCTTTTCAAGTTTATGAAGTTTTCTACTCACCAAATTTTAATTTTTTTTCAAATAAAATGTATGTTCAAATATAAGTTTAATTTCCAACATTATTTTTTATCTTATATTCAAAAAAAATTTAAAAATTTTAACTAATTTTATATCCAAACGTTAATTTAATATCCTCGGATCTCTAGAAAGCAACCTTGTAGTTCTTTTTGGCAAAGTTGCAAAGAAAAATTTTGACTGCACCACGTAATGTTTTCCGTTTCAAAAGGCTTCTGACAACACAATTATCACAAAAACTTTTTCCCAGAGAGAAGTATAAAAAGGTAAAAATGACTGATCAAAATGAAAAAAAAAAAAAAAACTAGAGTCCAATTATTAGCCACATGTGTTAACTCTTCTTATCAATGGCAGGCTGGCTAAAGCTGTCTAACGGGCCAAGCTTACCCGCTACTGGATCGGCCCAGATCGGTATAAATTGATTTGGACCAGCCTGATTCATAAAGGGCCGGATGGGTTGGGTGGGGATAGGAGGGATTTGGCAGGGTTTAAAAAATTTTATCGGTTAACCGGACCCGGCTAAACCAGTATGTGTGAACAATGGTATAACCGATTAAATCGATCGGAACCGGCCCGATTCAACAGTCAGATTTTTTTAAAAAAAATTTCAAAGTAGATGGGGCCCATTGTCTGTTGGTTTAGTCAGATTTTACAACTGATCCGCTGGCGAAATAGCCTTTTTTAATTTTAAGTTTTTAACCATTTTTGAATTTACAAAATTAACCTTTCTTAAAACTACAGATATCCCCCCCCCCCCCCCTCTCCTCCTCTTCATTTCTTCATTCAAATCTCATATCTCGATCTCAGTTTCTCTCATTCTCCAATTTGCAATACTTCAATCTATCATTTCATCTTCTAATTTTATTTGGCTCACTTTTCTTGAATTCAATTTATCGTGTTTTGTCATTCAGAATTTTAAGTTTGAAGTTTCAACTTTGAACAATTGAAGTTCAAAATGGAAATACTTGCTTGACGAGTTGACGTTTGTTCGTGGTAAGATCAGAATTGCTTAATCAAGTGCTACTTTTATTGTCGAATTCGGTGCATTCTCTCCAACTCTTTCTTTTATTTACTATTTTAATTGCATATTTAATTTTAACTTATACTTTAAATTTTACAATATGTTAAATGCTGCTAAAAGAGCTTGTAAAAAAGTTACTAGTAGGGGAAATAAAAAAAGAGATTGTCCTTCAGCATCTGGTAGTAATAGTAATACCCAATTTACACATGTTTCCGAAACATCACCCAATGATAATATAGATTATGAACAATTACAAGAAGATTTTGGGATAGAAGATAATGAATTAGGAATGGAAGATAGAATACTAGATACGCCTATTAGTGTTGGAGCCAGTAGTGTTAGAGTTGGTGCAAGGGGTGGTGGTCGTGACATTAATAGTAGACCACTTGTGGCTCTGATTACTAATCGTAGAAAAAGAAGTAAGGTTTGAAATTTTTTTGAAATAATAGAGGGTACTGATAGAGTTAAATGCAAAATTTATAACGCTAATTTTAAACATTTGACTAGTGGAAATTTATGAGGGACTGGAACGCTTAGTAGACATATGAGAACTGAGCATCCCATAGAATTGGGCGATGATGGTGATGAAAATCAAACAACTCTTAACCCTACTACTGGAGGTCTAGTGAAATATGATAAAATGAAGGATCATGAGGAGTCAGCAAAAATGATTGCTTTGAGTTATCTACCTTTTTCTTTAGCTTCTTCATCATATCTTATTGTGTATACTCAAAGGATTTACAATCCTTTATTTAAAGTTATCCCTAGAAGTACTTGTAGAGCTGATATCTTTAGACTTCATGGACAATATCAAACATACATACGTTATTTGTTTAGCCACCTTCCTTGTAGAGTTTCTCTAACTTCTGATATTGGCCATGCCGTTAATGGAAATGATTATTTGACAATTACATGTCATTGGATAGATGATACTACTTGTATGCAAAAACCTATTATCGCTTTTAGATATGATGAAGATCAGAGTCATACTGTTGCGTTTATAAGTAGTACTATTTGTGAATTTGTTGAATTATATAATCTAAAGCAAAAAGTATTGTGCATGTCTTTTGATAATGCTTCCAACAATAATGCCGCAATTTCAATATTAAAACTGAATTTATTTGCAACCACCGCTTGATGATATTTTTCATGTTAGGTGTGCATGTCATGTTTATAATTTAATTGTTAAAAGTGGCATTACTTTATTTTCAACTGAGATTACTCATGTTAGAAGAGCAGTTTGTGTTATTCAAGGAAATAACAGACAATCTAGAATAAAGGAATTTAAGAATAAGTGTGTCCAGTATAACCTTAAACCCAGATTCATGCCAGACGAAATTGTTACTAGATGGAATTATACATATATATTTTAAACTGTTGCTACAAATATAGATTTCCAATAACTGAAGTTTCTAATGCGCATTGTACTGATCCAAACCGTATGTTAACAACTAGTACTTGTGAGGTCATTAATGATGTTGTTAAATTTTTATATAAATTTTATACAGCTATTGTTAAGTTTTCTGGAGCATATTCCTATTGTTACTATGACGCTAGTACATATAGCTGAAATTTCTTTTCTACTCTTTAAATTTAAGAAGAAAGAAAAATATAAGGATGTTTTTGAAAAAATGCAAGCAAAATTCAAAAAATATTTCTTTCCAATTCCTTCGATTTACTTAATTGGTGCTGTTTTAAATCCTTCTATTAAGATGTCTGATTGTCACCAGTTAATAAATGCTTTATTTACTTATATGGAGATTGGACCAACTGAAACCCCGGATTTATATGTTTCTATGAACAATTTAAATAATTATTTACAACAACTATATAATAAATATGCAAATGTAATTGATGATGATGCTTGTGTTGTAGGCAATGTTAATCCCACTATGCACTGTACCACTTCTGCTACTGTGGATGATGAAAAAGGCCTTGATAGTTTTGTCTACATTTTCTAACACTCACACCAGTAGCAGGAACATTGATGAACTTCAACACCGCTTGCATAAGCAAAAAGAGCCTCGCACAAAGGAATTTTTACACTTGGGATGGTGGCTTGAGAATGGAAAGCAATTTCCTGTTCTTTTTGCTATGGCTCGGGACATGGTGGATATGCCAATTTCTACTGTTACATCGGAGAGTGCATTTAGCCAGGCAAGACAACAACTTGGAGACACCCTTCACTCATTGGGAAGCAATGCTTTGGAAGTTTTGGTATGTTTCAGAGATTGAATTAGATCAGAACGAAGAAATTAAGGACGTGAAGGTGTTGATAGCCCAGAAGACGAGGAACTTGGAGATTTATTAACACATGGTAACCCATCCGAATTTAACACTCCAGAAGAAGGTCAATCAGTTCATATTGATTATGAAGAACTTGCAAGGGCAATGCAAAAGCTTTAAATTGACTTGTTGTTAAAATGTAAACCTTTTAATTTGTAACTTTGAAACTTTGAATTATGAACTAAATGTAGCACTTGCAATAAGTGCAAATTTTTTCCATCTTTATTTTATTTTTTATGTTAGTACTTTGTATTAATATAACTTACAATATTGATACTAAATCCGGCCCGGCCCCCTCAACCCGTAACGCGTACAACTCGGAACCGGCCCGGCCCATAACCCGTACGGGTCAAAAGAAAATTTTGAACCGGTGTGCCACATCCTCACAAATAATTATTTATCATGGTATTGTATGGTGAATTATGTGCCACTTTATGAACTTGTTGAAACTTAAAAATGAACGATGCTTGAGAATCACATTTAAATTGTGAATTATATTTTTATATAAACTCTCTTTCAAATACAAAACATATTAAATAAAAGAAGTAATTTAAGAAAAATATCAAATTATAATATCACAATTCTTTCAAGATTCATTACTCCTTAGAGATACATATAAGATTTCGTATCGAATACATTACTTTTGATGTTTGAGTTGTAATGACGTTGCAGCTAATTTGCATATTTATGATATATGTCATACTTTTCGTATTATTCATAGCTGAATTATGATTTATAAATATTTTTAAATAGATTATTTGTATAATTTTATGATTTTAACGTGATTTTCATAATATTTTTTGATTTTATACTATCTTAAAATCCTTGAAATTAGTAAATTTAAAAATCTATGGGACTTACGCCTCGTGTCTCAAGGCTTACGCCTCGCCTCGTCATTGGTAAAGCGTCTTGCCTCAAGCCCCCGCTTTTTAAAACATTATGTGTAATCCCAATTGATGTTGAGTGACTAACTGATTCTAACTTTAACGTTTAGTAGGTAATTTCGAATAATTGAAATAGTCATTACTTAAATGGTCACTCCTTCATTTGTAACATAAAAATCATTTAATTATGCTTATACCTATCAGAAGATAATTTAGAAAGTGAAATATGTATTTGATAATCAAAAATTTAAGAAATCTAATTACTGTTGGTTATAAGATTGGTGATACAAGAAGTATTATGTAAAGGGGCACTATGATTAAATCGGCTATGGAGTTGGACAAGCTCAATTTTGTCCTCTACATTATATTTTTTTTAGCTTTCTCCAAGTAAATGGTTTTGGTGTTTGATGTCCAAACTTCAATATCTTTTTGTCGAATGCAACATATTTGTCACCTTCGTAATAAATTGCTACATATTAATTACCAAAAAAAAAGTTGCATTAATTTTTTTCCCCTTAGTCCTTTTTTTTGACAGAATAAGAAATATTTATATAAATACTTAACGATGTCAGAGATATTACAAAATAAAAATGCCTAACCAAGTTCAGCCAACTTGGTACATATATTATCCGAAATTGTTCTCATATATATGTTCCTTCTCTATCAGAACAAATTATAGATTCTACTAAGGGAAGGGAACTGTAAAACAAGTTGATGTTAGACGATTAGAAGCTTCCTTTGCCAAAAGGTTACATGCTTTATTGCTTTCTCTTAAGTTATGTTTGATTTGATTACTACCTAATGCAACGGGAGCATTAAAGACCTACAATCATGAATTAATGTGTCAAAAGTGGAATAACCATGTTCAAGAATTCTCATTACCTCGTGAAATCTATCTCAATCTCAAGAGATGTGAGATTTAAATTCCCTTTGCTTCTCATTCCACGTAATTTTTATTTGATTTGAATGGAAGAAAATTTCTAGACAAACAAAGATATTACTAGCTGATTATAGAAAAGTAATCAAATACGAATATTCATACATCTAATAAATATTGTCATTATATATTAAACCACAAAAAAAAAACAGACACATGTATACTCCCTTCAAATAATTTTTCTTTTTGTTTCTTTAAGAATCTTTGATAATAAAAAGCTTCCGTGCATCTAAGCACTAACATTCCATCAATATAATAAACTAATTTTTATATGCATGAACATAAAATTACGTCTCTTCAATTGTACGCTTGATTTTATACGGATATTAATTTTCCTTAAAACACCAACCAAACAATATATGGTTTTCGCCCCAAACTCAGGGTACCATAAAAAGGTCCATATCTTGTAAGCATTTCTTTCTCTCAAAATAAAAGGGTGGGTGAAAAGTATTCAAAGCATCAATGGATAATGTTATGGCTAGGCATTATCATTTGAGATTGTGTAAAATTCAACAACTGATCATAACGACCTCCTAATCAATCGGTATCTAATGGAATTACTGGAACAGTATGAAATAATGTCAGCATTACTGGAAAAGTTTAAAATTAACAGAAATTATGGCAGAAGAGCGAAACATAATTCAACAATTCAAATTGTGCAATGTACAGATACCAAGTAAATTATGCCACTCTAGTTACCAACTCATTGACTTTTAATGTACAACATGTTAGTTGTTCCCTCGTTTAATTTTCAAGCAAAACTTGATCCTTATCCCTTCATGTATCTTTAAGCTATTCCAGCACTGCCTGAATATATCAAGTAAATAGTAATTGCTTCTAGAAACCCATGAAAAGTTAATAAAACAAGTCAGAGGTAGAAAGCATATATGGAGCTTAACTATTTGCATTTTTCTGGTCGACGTCGACCAAGTGAAGGGGAGTGTTGAACTGCCTCTATTTTGATTTGTTCCGAAAAGAAGCTGCTTCCACGAAGTTCATACTTTTGTGACATCTTGAATGTGCTGTGAATGGCTTTTGCCTGGAGGAATAAAAATAAGGTCCTCCCAGCCAGAATGTCTCTGACTTATCTGCCACAGGAAATACAGAGAAGCTAAGAGAAGTAAATGAGAAGGGAGGGGAGGAGGGTACCATGTTAGAATGGTGTTGTTTTTGCTTAAACAAAGGATAGAATAAAAATCTTTAAGATTTTAACTCACAGAACATTTCATCTATACACCATTTGAAATTCAAATTTTGAGGATCAGCTTCATCTCTTTTAATTTACCCCTCCTGCACGTCTGTCCCTTTCCCCAGAACCATATTGGCCCAGTACCAAACTCAACATAAACTTAAAACAATCAAACAATAAGAAAGAGTATAAGAAATGATGCCTGTGTTTTTATTCTCCACTTTTTCCTTACAATTTCTGGCAAGGAACCATTTAACAATGTGCAAACATCTTTTGACAGGATAGATTGCAGCATTTAATTTTTGGTATTATCTTCATTTCTTCAGAAAAGAATGGGAGGGGGGTTGAAGCTGGTAGATTAATCATGTTACTTTCTTTCTCTGAAATCAATAATTATCATATTGGTTCCCCAACAAGTTTCTGGGGGAGACGTAATTGATTGATCTTATCTGAACCCAACGGTGCGAAAGTTCATCATTACAAGGTGTGTAGTGCGAACAAATGTTATTGGTGCAAACAGAAGCAAGGAGACAAATAAGTCATAGTATAATAAACCTTCTAAAATATTAAATCCTAACAACCAATAAAATGTCGAAGCACCTACCTCCATTCTTTTAAGGACGTCTTCCAAACTCCCCACCTGTTAATGAGGAAAAAGAATACTAGTAGTTAACGTTCGCTGCTATAGTGCCCTGTTAATGAGGAAAAAGAATACTAGTAATAAAACGTTAGCCTTGTTAATTGACAATGGCAGATCAAAAAACAAAAAACTTGACGAATGCAGAAGAACCAGCAAACATAGGTCTTTCATGGACAAGCCTGAGATAGTAAGTCCTATAGGAATCTTCAGAAAAGAACAGGAACACTTTCTTTTGATAGCTTAGTTACATAGAGAGGATTTTTAAACAGTACAATGTTAATGTCCATAGCATTCATTAAACCTCTTTCAGGGTTATTAGCTCCATTTCCTTCTCATAACTGATGTAGGAGATTTTGCATTAACGTTATAGATAACTAGGGAAACATAGCTCTACATTTCAAGTAACTACTTGAAAAATAGGACGTTCAACTGTTAATCCTCTCCATTGCATGCTAAATTTACTATGTCATGCTCTCCAAATGGAACCTGTTGCATGTGAACTCAAATTTAAAAATCCTCTCATCTTTAGTTTGGAAAGAATTTTCCAGCAATTTACTTCTACCAGCATGCCTCAAATGGAAAAAGTGAAAGACATTATGGAAGCGACATCGCCCCTCCTGCCCCCCCCCCCCCCCCCCCCCCGAAAAAAAACAAAAGAAAAAGAGCACACTTATGGAAGTGAACAGTGCAGGGAGTGAAGCCAGATTAATCCGGTGAAACGAACTATGCATAATTATTAAAAAGGCATCTTTGGAGATTCAGACAATGCTAAGCTTGATAAAAGAAAGATTATGCCAATGAAATTTACTCCAGGAAACTTATTTAAAAATTACTCAAAGACATTCTACATTCACCTTTTACAATTTTTGAACATTCTAAAACTATCTGCATGTCCTATTGGAAAGCAAATAGAAAGAGTGATTATGATACCATAATGTGCTGAGAAGCACCTCCCCTAGATGCCCTTGACGATAATTCCTTTTCTATATCTTCCTGTATACCAACAAATGAATTCAATTGATAACCATCGTGAATTTTTTAATATCTTCTGACTGTACAAGATATAATTACATTCTACATTTCAAGATGTTAAACCAACATACCTTTCGAAAGTATATTGGACAGTATCGTCTGTTTCTTTTTTTCACAAGTAGGAGGTCAGACTGCAGAAGATACAAAAAGCTAAAGAATTAAGTGGAGTTTAAGCAAATTCAGTACAGTCCTCCCTCAATATATAAATTTTGCATAAAAAACTTTGCAGTGAGTGAAGTTCGTAATTCTAAAAAATACACAGGCCGAGTATATAATTCTCATAGGTTTTCCACATATAGTTGGCAAAGAAGTTGATATGGTACCTGGAAAACGGGGACTCCATCAAATCCAGTCTTTACATCAGAAGCTTTTAACTGTCACAGTAAAAAGTCAATGTTAAAATGAACAGATTTTTTAAGCACACATTAAAATGAACATGTTTATGAAAAAGAGGTTTTTTTCTTGATAAGAGGAGGAGAAGGAGACAGAGATCAGGTGGCACGGGTTGTGAAGCCATTAATAATCTATCCATCGCTAGAATCAAAATCTGCTAGGCTAGCGAGCAAGAGCCTACGTACAAGGCAAGTCAGTAACCCGAGTTCATATCTCGGGAGGACCTCCATTTTGGAAATCTCAAGTTTATCAGCCAAAAAAAAGGCAAGGGCAGGTCAGTGAAATTCAGAATTGGTGGGCTGCAATCAATTCTACTGCTACTGCATCAGGTCATTAGTCAAAACTACACGCCAATGTACTTTCACTTGAAACTATTACATGTAGATGAATATATAGTATATAACTTCACTTGCACAACCGGAACAGGAACCTTATGCAATACTACTGAATTCAGAGAAAACTACAAGGATCCCAGATCCAAAACTTAAGACCAATGAGGATAACAACCTCTATTGCATTCTGAACTTGAACAGGATCTGGCAAAAATCGAAATGCAATTCCTTCAACCTTCAACATGTAAACCTGCAAGTTGACACAGAACCAAGTAGGTGTAACCAATCAAAATATGATACTAGTGTCTAGCAACACCTCTAAGACGTGGAAAAACAAAAATCAGAAATTCTTGGACATACAGATAACTGCAACTAGTTGCAATAGATTACTTAAAAGGGGATTAAGACAAGGAGATCCAATGTCTCCTTATCTGTTTCTATTGGTGATGGAGTACCTGAACAGGGCTTTGAAGAGTTTAAAGGCTAATCCAGACTTTAACTGCCACCCAAGGTGCACCAGGAATAACATCACGCACATATGCTTTGCAGATGATTTGATTTTGTTTTGTAGAGCAGATAAGGTGTCTATCAACTTACTATTGGACATATTCAATCATTTCTCTAAGTATCAGGCCTTAAGGCTAATATGGAGAAGAGTGCTCTATAGCTAGTGTCACAAGGGAGTTTAAAGAAATGATCTTAGAAGAGATGTAATTCACAGCAGGCGAGCTCCCATTTAAATACCTTGGAGTACCACTGTCTTAAAAGAAATTGACTGTTCAACAATGTATGACATTGATTGAGAAGACTACTGCTTGGATGAACTGTTGGACTGCAAAGTTCCTTTCATACAGTGGAAGGCTTCAACTACTTAAGAGTGTGATTTTTGAAATGCTGCCCAGATGTTTCGATTGCCAAAGAAGATACTTAAGCTAATAATTACAGCATGCATAACATTCCTGTGGACAAAAAGTGGTGAACCATCTAGGAGAGCCTTAATTGCATGGGACACAGTCTGTATGCCATTCTCAGCAGGTGAACTAAATGCCCTGGAATCTGGATATTCATATATGGAACAAGGGTGCCTTATGCAAACTGTTATGGACAGTTAGTGCAAAGAAGGATAACCTGTGGATACAATGAATCCATAGCTTCTATATTAAAGAGCAAAATGTCATGACAATGGATACTCCTAAACAGGCATGCGAGCTTGTTAGGAAGATTTTTGATATCAAGAACTGGTTCATTGAAAAGCATTCAAATGTTGATATGAGCATATACTATAGGCAAGGGAAGTTGAGCATCAAACAACTTTATATTGCTATGAGACCTCAGTACCAGAAAAGCCGTTGGAAGAGAGTAACAACAGGATCCAAAGCAATACCAAAACATCAATTCATACTATGGTTGGTATTACAAAGAATATTAGCTACAGTGGATCGATTAAGGAAATGGGGAATAACAGTAGCAAGTGATTGTGCACTTTGTGGAAAGAAAGTGGAGGAGTCAATGGAACATATGTGGTTTGTGTGTGATTACTCCAGAACAACATGGGCTACACTACTGCAGTGGCTAGAAGAAAAACATCACATTGGCAGCTGGGAAAAGGAGATTGAAAAGATAAAAAGAAGAAATACCAACAAAGCTAGAGGGGAAATACTAGTATTCCTATTCACAGCAGTGGTCTAACATGTCTGGACAGAGAGAAATCAAAAAAGATTCCAAGGAAAGATGTTGGCTTGCACTCGGAGGATTAAAGACATAGTGCTGGAGATGTATATCAGAGGGCACAGTGAACCAAAGTGGTACAAAGAGCTGGAATGACTGAAGAATTGTCCTAGTTAAAATGAGTCAAATGTAAATGTAATAGGAAATGAGATACCTGATTAGTCAGAAAGTTTTTTTTGTATAGGGTCTAGCTCTACAGTCCAATTGAGCTAGTGGAAGTAAATACTTGGTAAAATAAAATTTCCCAGTTGAACCCAAAAAAAAAAAGATTCAATATATACATAGAAATATATCATCACTTTCACCAATCAATCTTAATGAGCACTAGACACAATTTGTCCATCACTAATACCATACATATTACCACATTCTCAGAGTCCTCATATTTTTCTAAAGTTCAAACTTTACACAATAAAAAGTCACTCTCTATAGAGTAATTCACGCATAAAGTATGCAATCTTTGTCTATTGAACCGACGAACTTGTAAAAAGTGCGTATAAAAATACCAAAAGCAGATAGTATATCTTGGAAAGAAAAATTTAAAGCAAAGTACAAAAACATTCACCTGATCAAGTGTTAGTGGAACTACCTTAGCTCCACCTCTAACTTCCCCCTTCCGCATCCGTACCTGAAAAAACTTCGCAGTTCATTTCTCCGCAAAACTAACCTTCCATTGTATAATTTCTATATCGATTACCCAAAACTACACCTCAAAATCGCAAACTAATAAGGTCAACGTTATCAGTCTTATTCATCCACTATCTTATGCATCTATCCCGCTCTACTACATTCTAATACTACTAAATAATTACTACATTACTTTAAGGAAAACTTCAAATGCTAAACAATATGAAGTTAACAAAAAGTCTATACGATTAATAAAATATGAAGTAAACCTGAGCGAGAAATGCCTCGGCGTCCTCTTGACGGAAGCACAATAATCCGATTGATTTAGCACCGTTAGGGTCCGAAATGAGCACGAATTCATTATTAGAATTGCTGACAGTGTATACAGATGTTCCAATTAGTGCCTTAGCCACATAGTCGGAGCTCAAACCGGCATTTTTAGGGACCTTATCTTGACGCTGCAACACAGAAGCGAATGGAAGAGATAGAGGATAAGAATACGATGCCGGAAGCGGCGGCGGCGGAATAAAGTCGGCGGCGAATTTTGAAGTCAGCCGTTTGGCTTCGTCGAAACGAGTGGAGAGTTCGGCACCGAGTCGGGACCAGTGTTGGTGGACGAAGGTGGAAAGAGAAAGCAGAGGACTACTGGAGGGTCCGAATCCGATTGAGGGTTTGGACTCCATTGTTGTTCAGTGAGAGAGGGGAAGGAATTCGAAGAAGAAGGCTTTCATATTTCAAGTTTGGGCTTCAGTTCTACATGGGTTTATCATTAGGTCCAATTATAGTTGGATCAACCTAACCCATCTCCAAAGGCCCATAATGTTTCCGAGAAAATTTCACTTTATACACATTAATTTCAAATTATTTACTTTTTAATGTTATCTCTAAATTATTTATTACTTTTATTCATACTCCCAAAATTATTTACTCGTCTTTATTTTGTTCCTCTTCTTCTTCATTTTACATTCCTCCAGTTTTTGAAGTTCATGACTGATGGCTTCTTCGAAGGGAGGGTTGGTTGCAGAGTCGGTCGGGAACAGATTCTTACAATTTTTCTTTTGCCCAAGTTTTATCACCATCAAAAGTCATACCAGCATCAGCTGGATGTTTTGGTACAAGAGGCACTGTCAAATTACTTTCAGGGGTAGTGATTATTACTCTCCCCTTGTAATGACCAACACAAATGGCCATAGTATAATCTTAGATTTTTTAAGATAACATGCTGTAATTCTTTGATCAATCTTTTAGACAACTTGTAATGCAAGAAATAATTTTTGAAACTCTATATGAATAAGTTCAAAATGCCATATATGATTTTTTATAATGTTTTACTGTTGAAATTCGTTAGTTATTGTTCTTTGATGTGTAGATTGTACCTTTGGTGCTGGTTTTGGAGATTTATTGTACAAAAATTTAAATTCATCATTGAAGGACCTTGAAGCTTGAAACTCATATCTGATTTGTTTGAGTTTTTAATTATTTTGATCTGATCCTGTATGGGTTTGTTTGGAAAGTTGATTAGAGGTTGTAGCTAAAGTTTTAGTCAATTTGGTAGAGATTTTGTAGTAGATTTTAGAAACTTGGGTTGAAATATAGTTGAACCAGATAAGAAGATGAATTTCTATTGTATACTCAAATAGTATACAAATACAGATAAGAAGATGAATTTCTATTATATACTCAAATAGTATACAAATATATCCTTTTAGTATAAAATTCATTCCAACTATATACTCTATTAGTATAGCTATATACTATATTGGTATCATATGATAGTTGAATCATTTTTTATTGTATTAGCTACATTTAATTGGTACAATATTTGATTTTTTCTTAATAATAGTAATATAGTACAATATCTTAAAATATTGTATACCATGTCGGTATAGTTATATGCATATTGGTATCAAATGGTAGTTGAACATTGTTTTGGTTGTTTTAGTTGTATCTTAAGTGAATTCTATTATGAAATTATTTATATCAACATAAGTTACAATCTGAAATTTTTGTGTGCCGATGGACATAAATTACGTGTATTATGTAATAGTTTTTGTAGTTATAGGCAATTGTTGGAACAACTCCATATAGCTATATACCCTCTTAGTACACAAAATGAGCAAGTTATTTTACGAATATTTAGCTTGCAATACGAGCATGTAATTTTCTCATATTTTTATTGTGTCATTTAATATTTTGGTATAGTAGTATAGTCGCAAATAGTCGTAGCAATATTCTAGAGAAATCATATGCTCTGTTGGTATACATATATACCATATTGGTATCACATAGTACTAGTAGTCTTTTATGCGTCTTATACTTTTGTTGCACTTTTAAATATTTTATTGTCATTTTTATTTTAACTAGTATATATGGAGATTTCGTTGTCATAGATTATATTTTCTTGCTCTATAATTGGTTGTATTACTGCTAATGGTAGAGTGTGTACTGATATTTATAGGGAAATAGATCGAGATTTGCATGACAATCACGTGTTGATTCTTAGAATCTGATTATGTAATTTATGGTGCTCAGCAGCAATCAATATGATATTCAATGAATTAGATCAAGCGACAACTAATATTATTTTAGTTTAATAAATGAGAAAGAAAAAAACAGTAGGTATATTGTACTAGTTATATTAAAAAGAAGTTGAACAAATATCTACAATATTACGTAATTTTTTCTTATTCTATAAAAAAGAATAATAAATAATAGTAAAAAGGTAAATGAAATTAGATTATGAAGAGAAAAAGAATTTAAAAAAGAAAAAGAAGTTAAATGAAATTAGAAAAGGAAAAAAGAAAAAAATAAGAAGAAAACGAGAACAAACAAAAGGAGAAAAGAAAAAAAACAAAAAAAAAAGAAGAAAAGAAGTATAGAAATAAAAAAAGAATTGGAGAATAAAGAAAAATTTTCCCACAAAAACTATTATGAATAGGAAATTTAATTAGTTTATGGGTAGAAAAGGATAAATCGTTTTATTTTTATGGGTAATTGTGTCAAAAACCCAATTGTCCCATTGGTCCGAGTCAGGCTTTGGGGATAGGTATTCTTAAGGAAAATGTTCGTTCCTATACCATATAAGAAATTATATTACCAAATATGTTCATAGTATGAAAATTACCCGCCATGTTAATAATTTTTCTATAAAAAATAGACAGTTCATTTAATAAGAAATCATTGTAGCTACAGGCTTTCTTATTTAGGTGAGCTAAAATTGAGGAAGTAAATATTCTTCCATATATTTCATTAAACAAGAATTCATTGTGGTTTTAGACGTCCTTATTTAGGCGCGCTAATATTGAGAATTTCTTAATTAATTGTCTGGTTTTAGTGTATTCGATCTCATCTTTTTAAAACTTTTAATTACTTGGAACTCAACTGTTATAAATATACAACTTGTTCTAGGCTGTCAACACTTATGTCTAACATAACAATATCGCAGATGCATGTTAGTAAGAAAAAGGTGGATGATATAGTATTGTCTTCGATAAAAATATGTATCTAAAATGTAAAACATACATTTAAGGGAAGCATATTGAGTCTAAATATGTACCAATTTTGTAGATATTTTGTAAAAAATTGTATATTATTTGTATTCTGATCGTAAATCCTTTATCTTTTATTTTCACAAATAAAAACGACTAAAACTTCTACAAATCTTCTGAAAAAAGGCAATTATGTCAAAAATCTCAATTATGCTACAATTGAATGAGAATTGGGATATTAAAATTCAATGTACCCAATTTGTAGATATTTTGTAGATTATTTATATTCTGATTGTAGATGCTTTGTTTTCTGTTTTTACAAATAAAAAACAACTAAAACTTTTACAAATCTTCTACAAAAAATGTAATTATATCAAAAATTCCAATTATGTTATAATTGAATGTGGATTGGGATATTAAAATTTAATGTATCCAATTTGTAGATATTTTAAAGAGAAATTGTAGATATTTTATAGATAAATTGTAGATATTTTTTAGATGAATTGTAGATTATTTATATTTTGATTGTAGATTCTTTGTTTTCTATTTTCACAAATCAAAATCGACTAAAATTTTTACAAATCTTCTGCAAAAAATGCAATTATGTCGATGTCAAGACCTCATATGGTCCAGTCGTGATGGCGCCTCTCGTGAAGACAAGGCTAGCCGACACAACGATTAACTCTTTAATCATTAAGTGATTTTTAAACCTTTAATTAGAGCAATATTTCGCAATATAAATCTGAAGGAAAACAATGCGGAATTATTATACAAGCCTGACATCGGGGTGTCATTAGTCATGAGCATCTATCAAGGTCTGAATATAATAAAAGTCTAAAAATGTACTAAATACAGTAATAGCAACGTGAGGTACGAAGCGGTGCTGCGAACATCATGCAGCCACCTGCTAACTCTGATGACTCCGCGTCCGAGCAAAACAACACCCGCTATCGGATTCTGATATACTTGCATCTGCATACGAGATGTATGGAGTAATGTGAGTACTCCAACCCAGTAAGTAATAAGATTAAATAAAGACTGAGCAATAGAAAACAATGAATCCACATTCACGTTAAGCTCAATAAATACAACAGGCTTTCAAATCATAATACGAGTCAACTTTCCCTTTTAAAATTCAGCTTTTAGTAGAAATTATTTTGAAGTACTTTCCAGAAATTTCAGTAGGGTTCAGTACTATTTAAAACAATAACAGAGACTATAGACATAATTGGCCCCGAGGGCTAAGCATAGTTCGTAAAACAGCCCCTCAGGCAAAACAGTAAACATAAACACTTCATAACTCGGAAACCTCGATGGAAATAGCCAAATGTTAAATCACTGATTAAGTTTTGAACATCTCATAAACCCCAGTTTAAATAAGTTGTTTTAAAGCATTTGCTCGACATTTCGACAGAGGCACAATATAAAAAATGAGTGAAAACAATCATTAATTCAGCATATACAATAGAAACTTACTTTAAAGGGGAGTAAAATCAATAAATTCATAAACAGACCTCTCAGGAAAACATCACTCATGTACATGTATATCTATCGCCCCCTGGGCTAGCCTCTCTGCCACTCATGACTCAAATCTTACCAATCAGTACTTGCACTGAGCATTCACACTGAATAGGTACCATATAGTAACTGCTGCAGCGTGCAGCCCAATCCATATATTTCGTCGACGGCGCTCACTAGGGGTGTGCAGACATCGGAGGGGCTCCTACAGCCCAAGAGCTATATCGCTACGGCATGCAGTCCATTCCAACAAATCGCTGCGGCGTGTAGCCCAATCCATCTAAGTATCACTGCGGCGTGCAGCCCGATCCGTATATATATATATATATATATATATATATATATATATATATATATATATATATATACAAAGCCGGGATTTATTAAGTTCAATTGTTTTTATGCACACCTCGAATTATTCGTTATAAACCCAACCGGGAACATCCATAGGCGATTCAACCAGCCATACAGACTTACCAACGGAATTACAAGGTTTATACCCGATATAATTCATCACTAACCATGTCGGGAACACCCCTTTCTGAGCTTACCAACGCCATGATTTAAGCTTAGTTTGCTATAAAATTATTTAAACTCCACCCATGCTAAAACCATAACCCCTTCAAGGCAAAACTTTTATTTTAGAGTCATCACCTTTCAAGATCGTCCTCAAGCTATATCAGTTATTATTCAACACTTAAGAACTTAGACCATCATTGGGCTTCTTATAATAACAAAATTTTAATATAAACAATATTTAAATAAAGAGAATAAATAAATACCTGGCTACCAGGAATATGCAGAAATCTTGAACTTTTATTTATTCACAAATATATTATAACGGAGTTACAAAGATAGAAAGAAGGGAGAGAAATCTGGGAGAGAAATCTTAGAGAGAGAGAGGGGTTTTTCCAAGCCTCCCCTCTAGTAAAATCTATGTCTCCTTATATAGAAATTTAGAATAACTAAAATCCAAAAATCATATAGTAAGAGTTGGTCCTAGTAGACCCCACCACCATCTTTTGTCGGGAATCTCATTGTCTTTGATGTAAAACTTCTTCTTCTGCTTTTCTAAAAATCTCAGCCAATTCTTCAGAGTTAACACTATTGATACTTTGGGAGTCTTCAAAATTGTTATCTCCCATTGAAATATCATCTCCAGTTGTAATCTGTCTCTGAATGTCTTGCTTAACTTGTTCCATGTAGGCATCAATTAATTCCTCTTGAGATAAAATACCACCTTTTTAATCTGTATTTTCTTAGTAATTTTAGCAAAATGGCTTTCTTCTATAATAGGAATTTCTGAAATATTTCTGCTGTATCTGGTCAAAGCAGTCTGAATATAGTCCAATAATTCTTGACCAATTAATTTACCATCTGGTCCTTTAGAATTTAGTTTAGGCCAGAATTTAGTATGAAATCTTCTGAATAAACAAGGCATATCATCTGAATCTGTTCCGACTTCAATAGTCCATCGGAAAATCCAAGGAATAGAGAATTCCATAAAAAATTCATTATTGGAGTCATGGGATAAAGTCTTTCTTCTCTGTCTAATTCATTAATATTTGGAGATGCTTCGACCCATTTGGTGTATAAATCTTGTAATTGCATAGTCAAAATATTCCGAGACGGTCAGAAAAAAGACCAAAACTTTATGAACCAAGTTGGAATCTGTGTGCTTCTAAAAAATTGTGCACATATCTTGATGAACCAAGAATGTCTGTGGTCATCATTTTCATAAAATAATGTCTTTGAAAAGGCATCAACATAATCCCAATAATTGTAGTTAATGGAAATCTTTTGTACTGGATGTACATATTGACAATCTTTCAAAGTACTTAGTCCCCATTCTTCTGGTAAAATAATTCTTTTAATAATCATCTTTGAGAAAGAAAAATAGGATTTATTAGGAGCACCAGTATTGCTATGAGTAATCTCAACAGACCCTGTAGATGTTAGAATCATCTCGAAATGTAATCTGGTTTTATAAGTTTGCATTGAAAATAATGCATTATTTAAATATCTCTTCATGATAATCCATGGATTGTGTTTCCACTGAAAATCTTTGTGATCCACATATAATATAATCTCCTTTGTGGAATTTGTTTCAGAAATCTCATTATCAATTTTGCCTGTTATTGAGGCATAAGAATCTTCATTATCAATTTCATAATCTTTATTCTTATCCTTAACAGAGGTGGGTTGAATAGTAGCATTGCTATCCCCAGTAGTTCCAGCATTACTGGCAATGAAATCTTTATATTTTTGAGTAGTTCCAGCATTGCTGGCAATGAATCTATATATTTTTGATATTCTGCAAATGAAGGTTTCATACTAGATGAAGATCCTTCTTCAAGAAATCTATTTTGAGCAGGAATATGCCTCAAGGTCTGAAATCTGTTTTGAGTAGCTCATCTGCCTCTTCCAGAAGAGGCTCTTGGCCATCCTGGCCTCATCCTGTAAAACTTAAACATTAAGTATTAATCAAATATTCTCGAGTAAGAAAATCTGGTAAACTATTATCAATTCCCTTTTTATATTTTATTTCAAAATCAAAAGGAACTAATAATGCTTGCCATCTTGCAAACATTTGTTTTGAAACATTATGCTTAAAATCTTTATTAAACATAAATTTAGCAGCTTGACAATCTGTTTTTATAAAAAATTTCTGATTGTACAGATCCGTTTGGAATTTTAAAACATATTTAACAATAGCTATATTCTCTTATGCTACTGTTGCATAATTCTTTTGGCTATCATTCCATTTTTTCCTGAATAAAATTGTATAATAAAATCTCTTTTTTCAACAGGGGAAAACTGAGTTAAAATACCAGCGTATCCTATGTCTGAAGCATCAGTCTAAACAGTTTTTTCCCAATCTGGATTAGCCATAGTTAAACAAGGAAGTTCTTTTACTTTGGATTTTATCTTTTTAATTGCATCAGTATGTAAATTATTCCATGCAGGAGGATTCTTTTTTAACCTTTCATATAAAATAGCAGTATCATTTGATAAATCTTTTACAAAAGGAGAAATATAATTTAGACTACCTAAAAATCTTTGTAGTTGAGTCTTATCAGTTAAAACATCAGGAAATTTCGAAGCAAAGTCAATAGATCTATTAATAGGTATAATGGTCCCTCTTCCAATATTATGACCAAGAAATCTAATATTACTTTGAAAAAGACTCATTTTAGGTTTAGAAATAACCAATCCATTTTGAATAACTATTTTCTGAAATAATTATTTTCTGAAATAACTATTAGCAGATCTTAAAGAATGAGTTGTTTTATGAAAATATCTAGAAGGAATAAGTCCTTCCTAAACACAGTTTACATCTGCACCACTGTCAAATAAAGCAATAAATTCTTTTCTAAAATTATAATCAATTTGTAAAGTAATTTTAGTATAAAACTTTTGAGATGTAATAATACTCATTTTTTGAAAAAATTCATTTTTCTCCTCACTGAGAATATTTGTCAAAAAATAATTTTTTTGTAAGGTCTTGGCTAATTTTTTCATCATTACCAGGTTTAGAAATCTCAGTCTCATTTGCTTTAGAAGTCTCAGCCTTAAAAGCTTCAGTCTTGTTTGCTTGTAAATGTAAATCAAAATTCCTATTATCTTCTAAGCTAGAAATTCTTCTATCATGGATTTTAGACTGATTTTTTAAATAAACAATTTCTTCCTTTAAATTAAGGAGTTCTTGTTTTAAATCAGAAACAGTAATTTCTTTTTCTGGAAAATTCCTTTGAGTTAAAATCCTTTTTAGTTCAGCAGTCGAATAATAATCAGGCTGTTTTAAGATAAAATTAGAAGAAGAAAATATATTATCTTGCTTATTACTTCTGAAATCATCATTGAAATCATCAATTAAAACAGTATCCAAAATTTTATTCCTCAAATCTTTATCTTCTATACTTTTTAAAATTTTTATTATTTTCTCGTCATTGATCATATTCACATTCATATCTTGAAAATTAGAAATTAAATCATACAAATTATTATCTTTCTTACAAGCACATTCATCTTCCGAAAAAGATCGATCAGAATCAGAATATAAATCTTCATCATGTAAAATCCTTATATCTTCATCAGAGCTGTAATCAGTAAAGGAAGAATCAGATACTTCAGTACTAGAATCATAATTTAGTAATATCTTACACAAAGAATCTTTTGTTTTTTCATCTAAATCTAAACTCTTAATTTTTTTCCTGAGTTTTACACTCGTTTGCATAATGACCAAATTTACCACATTTATGGCATTTAATCCGTTTTTTGTAATCTTTCTTACCTTTCTTTCTATAAGTCTTCTTATCTTTTTTATCCCAGTCAGTTTTATCACTAGATTTAAATAACCTTTTCTTATACCTATTTTTTCTATCATCTTTAGAAGTAGAAATCTTCTTTTTCCTTTTTGAAGAACCAGGGATATCAAAAGCAAATTGATCACAAAATTCTCCTAATTGCTTTCTTTCATTTAATCTATTCTTTTTGATATGATAATTCATCTTAATATCATTACAAATAGCTAAACCTTCCTGCGTGCAAACACTAATGATCTTGCCATAAGTAAGAGAATCATAAGGAATCTTGTTATTAATGCCACGTAAATGCTTTCTAACCCTTTCAGCAAAAATCGAAGGTAAACCATCAATAAACTTGGACTTCCAATGTTCATGACTACAATCATGCAATTCCACAACACGACTTAAAAATACATCTTTATACCATCTAAAATCAGATAATTGTCTACAACGTATATTTTGTAATGTTGTTCTAATAGTCTCTGCCTCATCAGTCCATCTACCACAAAAATGTTCTACCATGGTAGTGACTAAAGTATAAACAACATTTTGTTGTACTTGAGAAGAGCTAGTAGAATCAACAGTTTGATAGGCTAATTGCCCTTCAATCTTATGAACACTAGTTGTATTTATAATTGTAATCTTTTGTTCTTGGGTTAAAAAATTATCCCACCAACCTTTTAATTGGCCAGTGAAACCAGCTACTATCATAGCCGCAATATCTCTGTCTTGATTCTTATTAATCTTACAAATAGTACTATACATTAACATTCTATGAACAATAGTAAAAATCTGTTTATCATTAAAACCATCAATATTCCATTCATAAATTTCTTTGCTACTATAACTATTGTTAAAAATCTGATCTCTTTCTTCATTTAAAACATCCATGGGGGTTGGTCTATTGTAATAATACATTATTTGAATGGGTTTATCAGCCCATTTAGTATTGATTTTGTTTAAAAAATCATCTTGTGAAACATTATGAGTAATAAAATCTTCTTGCCTTGCAGATAAAATAGGTTGAGGCTGCAAATTTATTCCAGTGATATTGGAAGAAAAATTAATATTTTTTAAATTTTCTTTTAAAAGCTGTTCAATTTCTTCAGAAGAACCAGTTTTGAAATTTTTTATTTCAGGAGGAGGTTGTAAAGTATTTTTAACAATTCTCAATTCTTGTTTTGGTTTGTGAAAAGCTTCTATTTTTTCTTGTAAAAGTTTAGTTTGTTTCAAGTAATTGTCTAAATTTTTATGCAATGCCATAACATGCTCTCCTAAAATATTTAAATAATAATTAGCATAATTTTGCTGTTTAAGAATCAAATTGACTTGTTCACAAGTGACTATAACTCCTTTATTTTCAGATAATTTTGCAAAAGCATTAAAATTAATAGTTTTACCATCTTTATTGATATCAAAAGACTGAGTCGGTGGTAAAGAAGAAATCATTATATCACCATTAGACAAATGATATTCATGTTCAATGACTGATAGGTAATATCCCACATATTTAATCATGAACCAAGGGACGAGTGGTAATGAAACATTACTTTTCTCTAAATCTTTATAAAAATCTTTAGAAAAATATTCTGTTTCTTCTCCATTAAAAGCAGAGAAAAATCAATTTCTAAATTCTTCCCATTTTGGACTATAAAATTCTAAAGAAATCTTTTTTCGTGCCAGAGAACCTGGACTAAAATCAATTTTCGTACTATCCATGTAAACCTGTTGGAAAATATATGTCAGAATCTGTAGGATCACTAAAACGATCTTCACCTTTAGCAATGTTATTATTGTCTAAAACAATTTTATCAAAATTTGTTTCTCTAATCTGAGAAGTTGATGCTCTTGATGGAATATCTACAATATAATCTACTGGTGAAATATAAGAGGATACATATCTGGTTAGTCTAGAAGAAGAATCTGTTAGTTTAGAAATATCCTGTGGTTTAAATCTTAATGTTATACTACCATTCTTACTCTGAGTAATTTCAGAAATCTCATTACTAGTTATCTCTTGAGGAACTGCAGCTTCTTCTATAATCCATTCAGTAGGAAAATTAATTTCTTCCCATTTAATTAATCTACGAGTAATAATTTTAGATTTAGAAAAATTATTTTCAAACAAAACAGTTTCATTATTTTGCTCAGAAATTCGACATCTAGGAGATAAAGTATAAAGAGGTCTATAAACAATTCTAGTACAAATACACATAACTTCTGTTCCAGGTAAATAATCATATCCATTAATCTTGATATTCAAAATCAATAATTGTAAGATATTTACATCAGTTAAGGCAATATTCAAATTTGGATAAACATTAAAATATATTGCACCATAAGCCAAAGTCGATTGGATAAAACCAATCAAAGAATTTTTCCAATTTAAATTTCTTCCATCTCGTAAAGCAGCAACAAAACTTTCAGGTAAGCCTTTTAATGTTAATGGCTTAAAAGCAACTTGAACTAAACCAATATGCAAATAATTGAAATTTTTAGATTTATAATAATCTATTTAATTTTGAGATAATAAATTAAAAATTGCACTATCTTTATCCATTGTAAAACTTAATTCTGTAGTTTTCACAGTAGTCTTTCCCGAAATTTTTTCAAAAGTTCCCAATTTATATATTGTCTCTATATTAACCTTAGGAATCCAAGTATTTAATAAATCTTGTTGAACAGGAAAATCTATCTGTTCTTTAATCATATTTTTCATAAATTTTGGTTTATTAAACCAAGTCATAACTTGAGAAATTAAATGTTGAATAATAACTTTTATAACCTGAGTAGATCTTTCCAGGCTCTGATACCAAATCAGGGCAGGACCTTTTTAGGGCTGTAGGAGTTTTACAAAGCCGGGATTCAACACTTAAGAACTTAGCCCATCATTGGGCTTCTTATAATAACAAAATTTTGATATAAACAATATTTAAATAAAGAGAATAAATAAATACCTGGCTACCAGGAATATGCAGAAATCTTGAACTTTTATTTATTCACAAATATATTACAACGGAGTTACAAAGATAGAAAGAAGGGAGAGAAATCTGGGAGAGAAATCTTAGAGAGAGAGAGAGGGGTTTTTCCAAGCCTCCCCCCTAATAAAATCTGGGGTTGGTCTATCGTAATAATAGACCAACCCCCATGGATGTTTTAAATGAAGAAAGAGATCAGATTTTTAACAATAGTTATAGTAGCAAAGAAATTTATGAATGGAATATTGATGGTTTTAATGATAAACAGATTTTTACTACTGTTCATAGAATGTTAATGTATAGTGCTATTTGTAAGATTAATAAGAATCAAGACAGAGATATTGCGGCTATGATAGTAGCTGGTTTCACTGGCCAATTAAAAGGTTGGTGGGATAATTTTTTAACCCAAGAACAAAAGATTACAATTATGAATACAACTAGTGTTCATAAGATTGAAGGGCAATTAGCCTATCAAACTGTTGATTCTACTAGTTCTTCTCAAGTACAACAAAATGCTGTTTATACTTTAGTCACTACCATGGTAGAAAATTTTTGTGGTAGATGGACTGATGAGGCAGAGACTATTAGAACAACATTACAAAATCTACGTTGTAGACAATTATCTGATTTTAGATGTATAAAGATGTATTTTTAAGTCGTGTTATGGAATTGCATGATTGTAGTCATGAACATTGGAAGTCCAAGTTTATTGATGGTTTACCTTCGATTTTTGCTGAAAGGGTTAGAAAGCATTTACGTGGCATTAATAACAAGATTCCTTATGATTCTCTTACTTATGGCAAGATCATTAGTGTTTGCACGCAGGATAAGATGAATTATCATATAAAAAAGAATAGATTAAATGAAAGAAAGCAATTAGGAGAATTTTGTGATCAATTTGCTTTTGATATCCCTGGTTCTTCAAAAAGGAAAAAGAAGATTTCTACTTCTAAAGATGATAGAAAAAATAGGTATAAGAAAAGGTTATTTAAATCTAGTGATAAAACTGATTGGGATAAAAAAGATAAAAAGACTTATAGAAGGAAAGGTAAGAAAGATTACAAAAAACGGATTAAATGTCATAATGTGGTAAATTTGGTCGTTATGCAAACGAGTGTAAAACTCAGGAAAAAATTAAGAGTTTAGATTTAGATAAAAAAAATAAAAGATTCTTTGTGTAAGATATTACTAAATTCTGATTCTAGTACTGAAGTATCTGATTCTTCCTTTACTGATTACAGCTCTGATGAAAATATAAGGATTTTACATGATGAAGATTTATATTTTGATTCTGATCGATCTTTTTCGGAAGATGAATGTGCTTGTAAGAAAGATGATAGTTTGTATGATTTAATTTCTAATTTTCAAGATATGAATGTGAATATGATCAATGACGAGAAAATAATAAAAATTTTAAAAACTATAGAAGATAAAGATTTGAGGAATAAAATTTTGGATACTGTTTTAACTGATGATTTTAATGATGATTTCAGAAGTAATAAGCAAGATAATATATTTCCTTCTTCTAATTTTATCTTAAAACAGCCTGATTATTTTTCGACTGCTGAATTAAAAAGGATTTTAACTCAAAGGAATTTTCCAGAAAAAGAAATTACTGTTTCTGATTTAAAACAAGAACTCCTTAATTTAAAGGAAGAAATTATTTATTTAAAAAATCAGTCTAAAATCCATGATAGAAGAATTTCTAGCTTAGAAGATAATGGGACTTTTGATTTACATTTACAAGCAAACAAGACTGAAGCTTTTAAGGCTGAGACTTCTAAAGCAAATGAGGCTGAGATTTCTAAACCTGGTAATGATGAAAAAAATTAGCCAAGACCTTACAAAAAAATTCTTTTTTGACAAATATTCGCAGTGAGGACAAAAATGAATTTTTACAAAAAATGAGTATTATTACATCTCAAAAGTTTTATACTAAAATTACTTTACAAATTGATTATAATTTTAGAAAAGAATTTATTGCTTTATTTGACAGTGGTGCAGATGTAAATTGTGTTCAGGAAGGACTTATTCCTTCTAGATATTTTCATAAAATAACTCATCGTTTAAGATCTGCTAATGGTAGTCGAATGAAGTTGAATTATAAACTACCACAAGCATTTTTATGTAATAATGGTATTTGTTTACCTTAAAGTTTTATGATTGTAAAAGATATTTCTTGTCCAATTATTTTAGGTGTTCCATTCATGCATGAAATATTTTCTTTAAAATGGTGGGATCATACTAAAATAGTAGGAACTTATAAAAATACCGATTTCCAATTGGATTTTATTACTAAACCTTTTACAAAATCCATAAACCAGATTATTGAAAAATTGATTTTAAAAAATCAACAAGTTAATTTTATAAAACAGGAATTACTCTTTTAGAAATAGATATTTTGCTGAAAAACCCTAAATTACAGGAGAAAATTGGTTTATTAAAGGATCAGTTTACTACTAATATTTGTGATGATCATCCTAGTGCTTTTTGGGATAGAAAAAGCATGTTGTTTCATTACCTTATGAAGATTATTTTAGTGAAGCTAATATTCCTACTAAGGCAAGACCTTGTCAAATGAATTCTGCTCATTCAGATTTGTGCAAAAATGAGATTGATAATTTGTTGAGAAAGAAGTTAATCAGACAGTCCAGTTCGGCTTGGTCATGTACTGCTTTTTATGTCAATAAGCATGCTGAACAAGAAAGAGGTGTACCAAGGTTAGTTATAAATTATAAACCTCTTAACAAAGTTCTAAAATGGATCAGGTATCCTATTCCCAACAAAAAAGATTTATTGAATAGATTACATGATGCAATAATTTTTTCTAAATTTGATTTAAAATCAGGATATTGGCAGATTCAGATTGCTGAACAAGACAGATATAAAACTGCTTTTAATGTTCCAATAGGACAATTTGAATGGAATGTTATGCCTTTTGGATTAAAAAATGCTCCTTCAGAATTTCAAAAGATTATGAATAATATATTTATTCCTTTCACAGATTTTATTATTGTTTACATAGATGATATTTTAGTATTTTCTAAAAATATTGAATTGCATTTTAAACATTTCGAATTATTTCAGAAAATAGTTATTCAAAATGGATTGGTTACTTCTAAACCTAAAATGAGTCTTTTTCAAAGTAATAATTAGATTTCTTGGTCATAATATTGGAAGAGGGACCATTATACCTATTAATAGATCTATTGACTTTGCTTCGAAATTTCCTGATGTTTAAACTAATAAGACTCAACTACAAAGATTTTTAGGTAGTCTAAATTATATTTCTCCTTTTGTAAAAGATTTATCAAAAGATACTGCTATTTTATATGAAAGGTTAAAAAAGAATCCTCCTGCATGGAATAATTTACATACTGATGCGATTAAAAAGATAAAATCCAAAGTAAAAGAACTTCCTTGTTTAACTTTGGCTAATCCAGATTGGGAAAAAACTGTTGAGACTGATGCTTCAGACATAGGATACGCTGGTATTTTAACTCAGTTTTCCCCTATTGAAAAAAGAGATTTTATTATACAATTTTATTCAAGAAAATGGAATGATAGCCAAAAGAAATATGCAACAGTAGCAAAAGAGATTTTAGCTATTGTTAAATGTGTTTTAAAATTCCAAACTGATCTGTACAATCAGAAATTTTTAATAAAAACAGATTGTCAAGCTGCTAAATTTATGTTTAATAAAGATTTTAAGCATAATGTTTCAAAACAAATGTTTGCAAGATGGCAAGCATTATTAGCTCCTTTTGATTTTGAAAAATATAAAAAGGGAATTGATAATAGTTTACCAGATTTTCTTACTCGAGAATATTTGATTAATACTTAATGTTTTAGTTTTACAGGATGAGGCCAGGATGGCCAAGAGCCTCTTCTGGAAGAGGCATATGAGCTACTCAAAACAGATTTCAGACCTTGGGGCATATTCCTGCTCAAAATAGATTTCTTGAAGAAGGATCTTCATCTAGTATGAAACCTTCATTTGCAGAATATCAAAAATATATAGATTTCATTGCCAGCAATGCTGGAACTACTCAAAAATGTAAAGATTTCATTGCCAGCAATGCTGGAACTACTGGGGATAGCAATGCTACTATTCAACCCACCCCTGTTAAGGATAACAATAAAGATTATGATATTGATAATGAAGATTCTTATGCCTCAATAACAGGCAAAACTGATAATGAGATTTGTGAAACAAATTCCACAAAGGAGATTATATTATATGTGGATCACAAAGATTTTCAGTGGAAACACAATCCATGGATTATCATGAAGAGATATTTAAATAATGCATTGTTTTCAATGCAAACTTATAAAACCAGATTACATTTCGAGATGATTCTAACATCTACAGGGTCTGTTGAGATTACTCATAACAATACTGGTGCTCCTAATAAATCCTATTTTTCTTTCTCAAAGATGATTATTAAAAGAATTATTTTACCAGAAGAATGGGGACTAAGTACTTTGAAAGATTGTCAATATGTACATCAAGTAGAGAAGATTTCCATTAACTACAATTATTGGGATTATGTTGATGCCTTTTCAAAGACATTATTTTATGAAAATGATGACCACAGGCATTCTTGGTTCATCAAGATATGTGCACAAGTTTTTAGAAGCACACAGATTCCAACTTGGTTCATAAAGTGGTGGTATTTTGTCGGACCGTCTCGGAATATTTTGACTACGCAATTACAAGATTTATACACCAAATGGGTCGAAGCATCTCCAAAGATTAATGAATTAGACAGAGAAGAAAGACTTTATCCCAGGACTCCAATAATGAATTTTTTATGGAATTCTCTATTCCTTGGATTTTCCGATGGACTATTGAAGTGGGAACAGATTCAGATGATATGCCTTGTTTATTAAGAAGATTTCATACTAAATTCTGGCCTAAATTAAATTCTAAAGGACCAGATGGTAAATTAATTGGTCAAGAATTATTGGACTATATTCAGACTGCCTTGACCAGATACAACAAAAATATTTCAGAAATTCCTATTATAGAAGAAAGCCATTTTGCTAAAATTACTAAGAAAATACAGATTAAAAAAGGTGGTATTTTATCTCAAGAGGAATTAATTGCTGCCTACATGGAACAAGTTAAGCAAGACATTCAGATACAGATTACAACTGGAGATGATATTTCAATGGGAGATAACAATTTTGAAGACTCCCAAAGTATCAATAGTGTTAACTCTGAAGAATTGGCTGAGATTGTTAGAAAAGCAGAAGAAGAAGTTTTACATCAAAGACAATGAGATTCCCGACAAAAGATGGTGGTGGGGTCTACTAGGACCAACTCTTACTATATGATTTTTGGATTTTAGTTATTCTAAATTTCTATATAAGGAGACATAGATTTTATTAGAGGGGGGGCTGGGAAAATCCCCTCTCTCTCTCTCTAAGATTTCTCTCCCAGATTTCTCTCCCTTCTTTCTATCTTTGTAACTCCGTTGTAATATATTTGTGAATAAATAAAAGTTCAAGATTTCTATGCGTGCAGCCCGATCCATAGATATATAATCCTCACAACTAGGCCCTCAGCTTCTCTCAGTCATTAACCTCGCCATCAGACTCTCAGTCTATCTCAGTCGTCAATCTCACCATCAGACCCTTGATCTATCTCAATAAAACAGGGAACTCAGCCCAATCAGTTTCCACACTTTTAGAAATATTTTGATATAGCTAAATTTGAGTAATAATAGGTAAAACATGGCTGACGATATACTTTCAAACAAATAGAGTGAGGAAAGATAGTAAAAACTCCCCTAAGGGTCTCAACAAGTCAGCACCAGGCCCCAAACATGGCATATAGCGCAAAATATAGTAACATCGAACAGTTAACTATCAAATACGCATGAAAATAATCGTTCGGGATGGTCTCGATCACAATCCCAAGCGGTGCTCTACCCCACGCTCATCATCTAGCGTGTAAGTAACCTCAAAGTAACACAACGATGTGTAATCTGGGGTTTCCAATCCTCAGGACAGTATTTACAATCATTACTTAGCTCGAACCGGCGAAATCTTTAGCAAGCGACGCCTTTGCCCCTCAAGTCGGCCTTTACGCGCATCGAATCTATCCAAAATCAGAGCGAATACATCACAATATTAAAAGGAAACAAAGCCCAAGCGAAAATAATCAATAACGGGCACAAATCCCGAAATTACCAAAACACGGGCCCCGGGCCCACTTCTCGAAACTCAGAAATTTTCACATCAATAGATTCCTCATCTTCTCATGAGTTTATACATACAAAATGACATAATGAAGCTACTGCAACTCTCGGAATTCCATTCCGACTCTCGGATCAAAATCTCACCTACTAACCGGAATTCACCAAAATACTAACTTCATCAATTCAAGCCAAATTCCACACCGAACCTCCAAAACCAATTCCGATCATATTTCTATGTCATAAATCACCTAACAAATCTAACCAAATCATAAAATTCCTATCCGAGCTCATGTACAAATAAGTAAACCCTTGGTCAAACCTTTCGAATTCAAAGCTTTCGACTAAGACTGTTCCTTCAAATTTATTCCGATTTTCCTGAAAACGAAAACCAACGATCTACATCAGTCACAATACATTACACAGGGTAATTCATGCCCGAGAACTGGCAATCAAAGCGCAAAAGTACAAAACGATCGATCGGGTCGTTACACCCTCCCCTACTTAAACACACGTTCGTCCTCGAACGTACCTAGAGTTGTTCTAAATGCCAACCAATAGCTGAATAACTTTACGATGCATATACCCAGGGATGATCCCACGTCACCCTATCTCATATAGGTCTGATAACACATTATAACTGAAATTATACAATCCAATCTAGCCCATAACCATAAAAGCACATTTCCATTTTTGAAACTATCAATACGATCGAAACCCCACACCTATTCTCTTAATAGGCCCGACCTAGCTGTTATAACCCATGCCTGCAACCTCAAGTGTAATTATATGATATACTACATAACTCAAACGATAACTTCCATTCACAAAAGCTGTACGCAGCAACCGACTACCGGTAGAAAACCTCTCGTCAACTTAAGTCTCACTCCAACAATCTCATATACTGCCAATGGTAAAGTAAACACACGATAAATCATAACCTTTTCTTAGATCAACCACCCATAAGGCTACTTCTCCTTTGGCATGGACTATAGCATATTTTTTAGGCGAACCTCGATATTTATCCAGTAAACAAGCTGAAATTGAATCACTTCTTATTCATTAATGATCCCAACGATCTCTTCTAGTCCAACACACCACTCTGACGATACGACACATCAATACAGGCCTAAGCCACATCTGGCATAATACGTGCACCAATAAGCAACCGTCCGAACATACTCAAATCATGAAAATGACTCTAATGAAAGAGTTGTCCCTCAAGCTCACCAGAATCATCACAATACAAGGCTGAGAACCCGTCTCATATCATAGAAATAGAACACACGAATCTAACCTTCAAGGTCATATCTCCATATAGCTTCGCTTCAATGTACGATCCTCTCCAAATAGTGCTCCTCATGGAACACCTTAAGTCACGATGCTCAAAATCGACAACCACGCACAGTCTGATGTATGGAACCAAGGCAAATCATTGTACCATGGTGAAACAAATAACACATACTACGGAAACCCGCTAGGACATAACCGATACACCATTCACTGAGCAACTCCCAATCACTCTTCCTGCTCGACTTCCATGATGAACTCCAATAGAACCGCACCATAGATGCCTATAACCAACAAATTGTAACGTCTCACAACACAAAAATGTAACTCATAGACCCCCCTAATTGCTAATAGCTCAAAAATAACTGAATCAACACATCCTTTGCCAATAGCAACTCAAAGTCAACAAAACCGTCTCGATGCCGGAAACATATCCATATCAATCCATCAATGGACCGTATATCAACTCCAATTACACACAACAGATAAATAATCCTTTGAAGGTTCACACTGACTGAATCATAACACATACTAATATCTGACGAACTTACCACATTTCGCCATCCACAACCACGAGCTAACTTGTATGTGAGAATTTCCAGTCTCCAAGTCCATACAATACATGAATTACCATATCTGATCCCAATTCCACCACTCACATATATAACTCACCTCTAGTACTCAATCATTCCATGAGAGATACTCAAAGATTCTTTTGTGTTTCCAAGCAAACATGAATAGTAGTAACCGATCTGACAAAAAATGCTGTAATACTTCCAAAGTACCATCAACTTAATCACATTGCCTTTTTTTGAAACATATACCTCATCAAATCACTTCAATTAGCTTACCATTTCCTTAATCGTCGGAAGATCATTTCTCAATTCATTTGAAGCTCATTTCTCTACTTATCTGAAATTGCCCGTGCTGCCTAAGAATTTATGACTTCCTATTCAAATCTAAACCGTGACCTTACACATGCAAATCTCAATCTTACACAACATATCGCATAAACCGCACCATCCATGATAACATGAAAATTTATCTCCCTTTCGAGTCACAAACATCTACGTACTCAACTAGTCAAGAACTTTTCGTTTGTCCCATCTAGGAGAAAAATCGCTATACATCCCATGCTCCGCATGCCCATAGAAAATATATGTCTCCGAACTACATTAAAACCCATCAAAAACTCTCCAAGTTCCTTTTGCACAAATTGGACATGTTAGGACTGAATCCTTCCAACTCGATCAAGCTAAGCAAGCCATCAAAACCTAAGAGCATTGCCGCAAAAAACCTATAGAAACTCATTACCTCGAACACACACAAGGAACTAATCATATCCTTCCCTTACCGGTCCGGTATACTATCAAGCTACCCCATTTATCTAAATTTCCTTCTGATTCATCTTCATCTTTATATTCCCTCTTATTGTAGCACCACAAATCCTCAATACTTTACTCTGAAGAACTTACTGTTAATCTAAATCTATTACCTTTATCTTCTTGTTACTATTACATAGAATCTCATAATTAACGTAAAAATACTATATGTCTTGAACCCTTCTAATGAAAACTTGGTTTCTAACCACATATATAACTTTAGGATACCCAATTGCTACATGTAGAGTCATGAATATGTTAGAACCATTTTCGAGAGCCATTCACTCTATTCATACTGCACTTTGCCCGGTCAACAGAACTGAACAACCAGCGCCTCATTGGCACTTCTGACACTGCATCACATAACCTTTCCTTAGTCAAATTTTCCTTTACTCGAGCCATCATCGGGCTCAATCTCCGCAACCAGAACTGATTCACCACACGCCTCAAATCGGAACCAACATAGCACATAAACGAGCAATCAGCTAATCAACGGCAAACTCCCCCACTTGGTTCGAAGATATAGATATAAATACATTTAATAACTCATAACACTTATACTCTATTGGCGCCACAATATCATAGTGATATTAAACTCAAATCCTTTGTAAGCTTGTGCAAGCACAAATCATCTAGTACGTTAAATCCTTTACAAATCTCGTATCAGTTAAGCCCACTCTCTTAAGCGACCCAAAATTCAAATTTCAACACTTACATTTTACTTGCACATTGGACCGTCTAACAATAACATAAGGGGTCACACAACCCCAGAATTTTTCGCAGGAGATACCCCACCTGCTTTGCTTTCAATTAACATTTCTGTATACCTTCCACTAATTAATACATTACACAGTCACTTAGTCTTCCTCAGTTTGAACTCATACCGCAACCTGAAATTTACTTCACTCCCAACTAGGAGACATGAAAAGATTCTTCACACCCATAATTCGGGGCTATACCTCGAATCAAGATAGAAGTTAAGCACATAATAGTTCTTCTATCCTCTAGCAGACCTTTCTCGTCACTTTACAATCATATGGATATAACTCGCAGTACTAACATACTCGTCACGTGGCTATCCAGCCGTCACTTTCATCAACAAGTACTATACGAAAACATGTAAGTTCAAAACAGTTACTCACACAGTCAGCACCTCAGTGCTCAAGCCATAGGCAAAGATCCGGCCTCAAGTCCTTCAGACTGGCTCAACATCAAACTCATAGAGATCACATCTCGCCCCTCGATTGGGAAATCACAAGACATCAAGGCACATCTGATACTGAGCGCTCAGCGCGCATACGAGCGCATGGAAGGAATTTCAAGAGTTACCTTTCAAGTTCAATCAAGGACGCACTATAAGAATTCAAGAATGTGAAGTTTTTCCAAATTACCAAAACACGAGCCCTGGGCCCACTTCTCGAACTCAAAAATTTTCACATCAATAGATTCCTCATCTCCTCACGAGTTCATACATACCAAATGACATAACGAAGCTATTGCAACTCTCATAATTCCATTCCAACTCTCGGATCAAAATCTCACCTACCAACTTGAATTCGCCAAAATACTAACTTCATCAATTCAAGCCAAATTCCACAACGGACCTCTAAAACTAATTCCGATCACACTCCTAAGTCATAAATCACCTAATGAAGCTAACCAAATCATAAAAATTCCGATCCGAGCTCATATACAAATAAGTCAATCCTTGGTCAAACCTTTTGAATTCAAAGCTTTCGACTTAGACTGTTCCTTCAAATTCATTCCGATTTTCCTGAAAATCAAAACCAACGATCTACACCAGTCACATTATATTACACGGGGTATGTCGTGCCCAAGACTGGCAATCAAAATGCAAAAGTTTAAAATGACCGGTCGGGCGTTATAGTCAAAAATCCCGATTTTGCTACAATTGAATGAGAATTTGGATATTAAAATTCAATGTACCCAGTTTGTAAATATTTTGTAGATAAATTGTAGATTATTTTTATTCTGATTGTAGAAGCTTTGTTTTCTATTTCCACAAATAAAAAATGACTAAAACTTCTACAAATCTTCTACAAAAAATGTAATTATGTCGAAAATTCCAATTATGCTACAATTCTGTGATTCTCCTATATGTTCTTGTTACTCCTTACGAAACTGCTATGCTAAATATGAAATCCAAAAAATGTGATGAAGGGATAAATCTTCCTAATCAAAATTCTCCCATGAACTGTTACAAGAAAATTGACTTTTTCCAACAATCGAAGCATCAAAAGAAAAAGATAAAAACATCTATTCGAGCTCAGAATATATTGAGAATCAAACTATGGGAGATAAACCTAATGTGAAGGACTCGAAATCATAACCATCAATTCGATCAGGCTTGTGCTTATCTTCCCCGGGCACAAAACCATTGGGATAAGATTGCAGAGGTGCCGACAGTACCTTGGGTATGGAAGAAATAATGGGATTTTGATACAGAAATCGTGGGTGTGGGAGGGAAACGTGGATGAAGGTGTGGGAATTGGAGAGAGAAACGTGGGGGGGGGAGTGGTATTAGAAGGAATATACAGTACCATTAAATTTGGAGTGTAATTAATACCCTTAAGACTTATTAATAGTATATAATTGGCAATTAAGTATACTAAATGTAATTATATCAAACCTTAAACATTAAGAGTAATATAATTTTCTATATGGCATAAGAATGTAAAAATTCCTATTCTTAAACATTAGTTAGCAAAATATTTCTATTTGGATAATTGCGAATAAGATTATTTTCTTTTCATACAATATTTGAAACCTATTTATCAAACTTTTTTCTAATTTTATATATTATTCATTGTAAATAAAAAGTACTTACAAATAATATACAATCTATTATTAATGCCTTATATTAGAGAATTCATTTACACTCTTCTTTTTTTTCCTCCTCTCCTCTTTCCTTATTTTTCTGCCTTAGTTCTAGGGAGTTGAATTGCTCTTAACCCGAGATTTTATGATATACCCAAACAACGTTCAAAACCTTTTGATTCTCATCATTTTCTTCATTATAGATTCCCCTCTTTTTAATATGTATATTCACTTTTTTTTCCTCCTTACTATTTTGTTCTTTTCTTTTCATTTTTTTCATTTGTTTTCTCCCGACAGGAAGCATCATGTCCTTGCATTTCATTCTTGCTTTCTCAATTATATTATTTTTTCTACGAAAGGAATTAACTGTATTATATTTGAATAATGCATGTAAAATTCAAAAGAATGACAGAGTTAATTAATTGTATTACATAAAATTCTTTCTTGGTTTTTAGTTGATATTTTGATCCATTAATTATACATTATTTAGTTATTCAAAAACGTTGTTGCGCAAAAATATTATTTTCATTTTATTCTATAACATACTAATGAAATAAAACAAAACTTTAAACGATGAATGGTATTTTAAGTGACAGTAGCAGCATACAAATTTGTATGGTACAACAACCTTCGGGATTGTGATGATGCCTAACATTAAACTTGTTAGGCAAGCCAACGTCACAGTTTATTACACGTGTTTTCTTTATTTTTAGATATATAGAACTTCAACAAGATGAACCAATAGAAGTAAATGCGGAAGAATCAATTTAAAAGCTTAACTTGAGCATTAACGAAATCCAAAATAACATCTACCCAGAACTGGATTTATAACTCACGAACTGTCTATGATTACTAAAAGTAATGGTCAAAAAGAAAAATATACATCTATTCCGGATGAAAAGTAACAACATAATACAGTAAAGGTAGAAGGGGATGCCAGGACCTGCGGATGCCTGCAGGACTACCTTGGGTCTCCTAAATTGAAGGCAGCACCCTCGAACTCTAATAAACCACTAGCTTCGAAATCTGCACAGGGAGCGCAGAGTGCAGTATCAGTACAACCGACCCCACTTACTGGTAAGTACCGAGCCTAACCTCGAGAAGTAATGACAAGGCTATGGCGGGGCATCACAATGTGTATAACCTACAACAGTTTATAATAAACAAAAAAGAAGTACGGAATGAAAATAACCGGAACTTGCATTAAAGAAACACATGACCCAGCCGGTCTACTAGTACTCAGCTATAACCAATCCTTAGGGAAATTTCAATACTTCAATAATAACTTCCACAGAAATAAATGCTAAAAACAATAACTGATGCGGCGTGCATCCCTTCCCCGCTATATAAACAATAACAAAATCAGCATTTGCAACAATAACAATATCAATATTTTCCCTTTTTACTCCTTGTTGCGGTACGCAACCCGATCCCACATGTCCTCGCTTATTGCTTCCTCAACATATATCACCCTTATTCCTCCTGTTACTGTGCACAACTCGATTCCACCTGTCTACCTTTATTACTACTTGTTTCGGCATGCGACCCGATCTTGCCGGACAATCACAATTCTCCCTTATTCCTTATGTTGCGGCGTACAACCCGATCCACCATATGTATATATCAACACCAATCACAAATGACAATTACAAGGTGTTTCACAAGTTAACTAAATTTTCAAAACTCTTATACTTCAACTACACGATAGGATACCGCTACAATTACGATACTTCACTCATGAAAACAAATCAGCGCGGCCAACCAATATGCACCATAAGGCACCAATGAGTCCATAAGCCAATATGGTAATAAGATGAAGGTACGAATCCGATAATACCTTAGCGGGAATAATATGAACAATTGAGTAATTCAATAAAGAGAACAATGTACATGAAGCAATTAGACATGGAACATTTGTGATCAAGTAGCACTTAAGGCATGGAAGCAATTTAAATGTGTAGCAAATAAGACAAGAAGTAGTATAATAGGAAACGAGGAACTGAAACAGCTAAACATGGTAATATTAGTGGCGTATAGGTACTCGTCACCACACATATAAGCCACACACATGAGATTTCATATAGCAAATAAGTCGGGAATTCCTATTCCCTCAAGTTAAGATTAGACCAAACACTTACCTCAAGCCAATGGGTAATTCAACACTCAACCACTATTTACCTCTCGATTCCACCACCAATTTACTCATACCTCGCCAATAAATGCTAAATAAACCAATTTTAATACATGAATATGAATTCCCAAATGTTTCTCCAAAAAGTAAAAAATCGACCCCGGGCCCGCTTGGTCAAAACCCGAGGTTCGAACCAAAACCCGATAACCCATTCACTCACAAACTCAAATATGTAATTAGTTTTAAAATCGAACCTCGAATCAAGGTCCAAATCCCTAAAATTTGAAAAACCTAACTTCTATCCCAAAACACCCAAATTTTCATGAAATCATGTAAAAAGATGTTATAGATTGAAGAAAATGAGTTAGAAATTATTTACTAATGATTTGGAAAAGAATCTTTATTTTGAAAATCGCCCAAAGGAGTTTAGGGTTTGAAAGAGTTCGAAAAATAGATGAAATCTCGTCAAAATTCCACTTAACAGGTCTCAAATGTCGTAATTGTGATCATTGCGAACCATTTGGAATCATGTCATCTTCGCAATTGCGAAGCAAAATGTTGCATTTGCAATGGGAAGGCTTCACAATTCCCAACCTAGTATTCACATCTGCGAAGAGGGCCTGCCTAGGCTTAGTTCATATTTACGATGCCTGGGTCCCATTTCTCAAGCCTAGAACTTCGCATTTGCAAAGCCTGATCTCGCAATTTCTTGTTACACAACTGTAAGATACCAGCAATCTACCCGAGTCCAAATTCACTCTATAGCCTATCTAAAATTCACCCGAGCCCTCGGGGCTCTAAACCAGATATGCACGCAAGTCTAAAAATATCATACAGACTTTGCTCCTGCAATTAAATCATCAAAATAATATCACAACTATGAATTTAACCTCAAATTCATGAAATTACCCAAGAACATTGAAATTTTAATTTTCTCAACTATATATCCGATTTATACCAAACCAATTCCGATTCTTACCAAATTTCACAAATTCAATTTAATTATTATTTAAAACTTACATTGGGCTCCGGAACCAATATATGGGCGTAATACCATCAACAAAATACATCATTTCACTTCTAGAGCCTTTATATTTTTCAGCAAATAATTTTTTTTAAAATTCTTTTCTCAGGCTTGGGACCTCGGAATTTGATTCAGGGCATACGCCCAAGTCCCATATTTTAGTACGGACCGTACGTGACTGTCAAAGTACGGGCCCGAGTCCGTTTACCAATAATATTGACTAGAGTTAGCTTTAATAGATTTTAAAGGTTAAATTCATTATTCTTCTAAAATCTTACATAAAAGCTATTCAGAATGCTCCCGGACTGCGCATGCAAATCGAGGTGAGACAAAAAGAGTTTTTAACGTCTCGAAACACACTTTTGACTTAAAACAAGAGATGACCAATAGGGTCATCACAATATATAAATTAAAAATAAATTTCGTACAAATTTGATACAAAGTTTATATCTACAACAACATATAAACTAGATATAAATTTATATAACTATATAGTATAAAACTTATTTATAACTTATTTACAACTTTCATACATTATTTTATCCAGTTAAATACAACTACAATATTATACAACTTAAATACAATTTTCATATAAATTTTATACAATATATTTTTGTATACATTTTGTATATGATGTGTTCTTCTTCCTCTCTGAAATTTCAATCAAAACTTCCTCTCTTAATGCAATGTGATACATATCAACAACTTTATGTAAAAAGATAGTATTTATAACTTAAATATAAATTTCATAAAATTATACATACATTATATAACTATTTTTCAACTTCCATATGACATTCAAATAAGAGAAATACATAACTACATCGGAATACAATTTATATACAACTTTAATACAATCTCGTAAGTATATTGTATGTCATGCACTCTTCTTCTTCTTCTTCTTCTTCTTCTTCTTCTTCTTCTTCGAGTTTCAATATAAAATTCGACCAAATCAAGTCTCATCTTAACCAAACACCCTCAAAATTGAGATATAAACTCCAAAGAATATTCTTAATTATTTGCAACAACATCTAGTCCAAACAAATAATTTTGAAAATCCAAATTCGTATTCAAAGCTTTGAAGCTTTTTAATGGTTGTTAATGATGGAAAATAAAATACCTTCAAAAGTTTGATTGATAATTTCAATTCGAACACAAATTATGCAACATGAAAGGAAATTTGCTAAGTTAAAATACTATATTACAACAACAAAAAGAGCAATAATCCAGTATAATTACACAAGTGGGGTCTGGAGAGGGTAATATGTACGCAGACCTTATCTCTACCCCAAGGGGCAGAGAGGCTGTTTCCAGGGGACCCTCGGCTCAAGAAAGCAACAAGAGATAATATATTAGTACTATCAATACGCTCATAATAAAATAACATAAAATACATAGCATAACATAAAATAAAAAAATAACAGCAATATAAGAAATATAGGAAATATGAAAAGGATGGAAGGTATACTAATATCCAAGAGATAAAGCCCTGCATCAGTACCTGATCAGTAGCATCCTAAGACTACTCCTAACTGGCTAGTCTCACTCTAGTGCGCTGTAGAGATATCCACAACTTTCCCTTAACCTACAACCTTAATACTCGACCTCTACAATTCCCTATCAAGGGCCATGTCCCTAGTAATCCTAAGTCGTGCCATATTCTGCCTAATCACCTCTTCCCCCAATACGTCTTAGGTATCCCTCTACCTCTCCTCGTGCCCACCGCAGCCAGTCGCTCGCACCTTCTCATCGGTGCATCAGTGCTCCTTCTCTAAATGTGCCCGAACCATCCGAGTCTTGTCTCCCGCATCTTGTCCTCCATGGGGGTCACACCCACCTTCTATCAAAATTATTCATTTCTAATCTTATCCATCCTTGTATGCCCTTACATCCATCTCAACATCCTCATCTCTGCTACTTTCATCTTTTGGATGTGTCAGTTCTTAACCGGCCAACACTCGGTCCCATAAAACATGGCAGGCCTAACCACTGCTCTATAAAAATTACTTTTTAGAAATGGTGGCACTTTCATTTCACACAGGACTCTCATTGCTAACCTCCACTTCATCCACCGCACCCCTATGCGGTGCATGACATCCTCGTCGATCTCCACGATCCCTTGAATAACTGACCCAAGATACTTGAAACTACTCCTCTTAGGGATGACTTGAGAGTCAAGGCTCACTTCCACTCCCGCTTTTGTCAGCTCGGCCCCAAATTTGCACTTGAGGTATTCCATTTTCGTCTTGCTCAACCCGAAACCTTTAGACTTAAGGGCATGTCTCCAAACCTCTAGCCTCTCATTGACGCCACGTCGTGTCTCATCTATTAAGACTATGTAATCAACAAATAGCATGAATCATGACACCTCCCCTTGAACATGATGCGTTATGGCATCCATCACCAGGGAAAATAGGAAAGCGCTGAATACATACCCTTGCTGCAACCCGTAACAACTGAAAAATGTTTGGAGTCGCCTTCTACTGTCCTAACCCGAGTCTTAGCATAATTGAAATTTATTGATATAAAAGAGAGGATAAAAAGTAGAAAAAACGAAGGAAGAAAATTTGGGGAAGGAATAGAGATGGGAGAAAAAGAGAGAGAGAGACATAGAGTGAGAAAGAGAGACAGAGAGAGAGACACACACACAGAGAGAGAGAGAGAGATAGAGAGAGAGAGAGAGAGAGAGAGCAGGGATGAGTTCCTAATATAAAGGGATAATCATTAATACTAATTTGTATATGATTGATAAATTATATATTCCTATGTAATTAAGTTAAATCTTGATTGAGAATGGTAATTAAGTTTTATATGTAGTATATGTATGTAAAGATCTCATTGCATTGCGAATAGAGCACCATAAAGGGGCTGATATTTATATATTACTTTCCTTTTTGAAAATATTTAATAAGTGACCCTTAATTCCACACACTTATTGCTTGTTAAAGAAATTTCTTCTAGATTGGTAGATTTTATGGTATATTTACTCTACCTATATTGTTAATTTTTCACAAATTCTATCTAGTTTGTATTTCTTTATCATTGTTCTATTGTTCATCAAATTTTGTTATACTAGCATAACTTTGTGTTAACTGTATTCGATCTATTTGGTAGATTCTTCACAAATTCTACCCAGTTAACATTGTGTGTTTGTTCAAATGTTCACCAAAGTCTACCAAATTAGTATGACTTTGTGTTATCTGCACTTGACCTATATGTTAAATTGTTTATCAAATTCTACCTAGTCGGTGTAATTTTTTATGTTGTTCAACAAAGTATTCTTCGATATTACTATACCAATTTCAACTAACCATCCCCAAATATGCTCCAAATGATCTTAAATTTGAAATAAAACCTCCAAATACCAACACAAATAATCCACAATCACCAATTTAATCGAATAATAGAAAATCAAGAAGATCTACTTTTTCTTCTTGTTTTGAGTTTTTAAAATAAATTACTATATCAGGGTTTGAACTAAATATTTAAGCACAAATTAAAACATGCAAATAATTTTAATGATAATCGAAAAATTTCGTGGGGAGTCCAGCTATTTAATATCAAAAAGAGGATCAATTAGCATGTATCACTCATAATTTAACTCAGCAAGATCAATTCTACAATTTTTTGTTGTTGCTTTGGTGTATTTCATGTAGTTGTGCGACTATTTTTGTAAATACAGTGAGGTAATCCACCTAAAAAATAAGGATTACAAATATTTAATTTTGTATTATATTATTTGTGCGACTATATTTATAAATACAGTAAGGTAATTTGCCTAAAAACAGGGATTACAATTGTTAATTATGTATTTCATTTATTTGCGCGAATGTACTTATAAATACAATGAGGTAATCCATCTAAAAAATAGAGATTAAGGTGTTTTATAACAGAAAGTGCAATATTGAATAGTATTTTTCACTATATTGAATTCAGTTATATTCAAATAACAAAAAATTCAGAGTTATGGTGTATACTGTTCAGTTCAGTTCGGCTGTATACATTATATTCAATTTACTGATATTCATTTGTTCACTATTATATATTGTATCTCATTCACCGTATTCAATGTGATTGTATTCAAACTATAAAGAATAAAAAAACAGTGATATTCGGCTATATTAAAAAAATACAGACCTTCGAAGTACACAAAATACAGGGGGAAAATTATGTATTTATACAAATAATATAATATATTTTAGTGTATTTATACAGAATACAATGTATTGTATCATTATATGTGAATCGATAGCGAAGAAGAGAAGAAAGTTTGCTGGACATGGCATTTTCGTTCAAGCAAAATACTTTATGCATTGTATTAAAACTAAAGATGTAGACGAACAAAAACCCGGCCCTCAAATGTTCTTTGACAACTCTGCTTCATATTTCCAAAAGCTCAATCCATCGCCATGGCCAAATATTCCGCCTACTCCCTCTTCGCTTCAGATTTATTCTCTTCATTTCAGAAAGTCCACCATCGCCACCAAAAAGGGCCGACGACTGCCTTGATGGAAAAGGGAGAAATATTTGAGGGAGAAGAGAGTGGACTGAGAAACCTGATGATAGAGAGAGGGAGAAGTAAAAGAGGGGGGGGGGGGGGGGGGAAGAGAGAGAGAGAGAGAGAGAGAGAGAGAGAGAAAGAGAGAGAGAAAACATATCTGGTGCACTTCACGCTTCAATGATTGGGTATAAAATAAATACATATTTTTCTATGAAATAGAAAAGCTAGTTATAAGAAATAATATTTTAAAATTATTTTGGTTTATAATAATGATGCCTTACCCGGTTCAGCGCCTGCTGCGCCTCGTTGAAAAGACACGGCACGCCCACCTCATTCATTTTTGCCTAGTCTTCCTCGGACACCAGCCATGGAAGGTAGCTGTCAACGCCGATAGGGGCAGATAGAACCCGGGCATCCTCCGGAACAGTAATAATAATCAATCTCTGGGACCGGGGTCCACACTTGGAGCAAAAAATTGATTAATAAATTTTGGCTCGATCTCGGTCCACCAGCTTTTGAAAATCATCCCGGAAAAAACATCCAAAGAGGATGAGTCCACACCATAAAAAAATGAAGGGGATTTTCTGTACCATTGATCCCTTTATTAGACTTCTCCTTTCTTGCTTGGTCCTCCTCGAGCATGGACTCGGTGTAGGAAGCCATCCCTGTAATTTCTATTACACCAGGTACTTCCTTCGGAATAAAGCTGGCGTCCTGGGGGTCTTAACCCCCATCTCCATATCAATCTCCCGAGTTTGTGGGAGGCCGACCTTGCGAATATCCCTCTTGTGAGGGGTCGATCATGGGTGATAAAAATGTCGTCTTCTTTAGACTCATCCCCGATCCAAAGAAGCGAACCATGATCCAGTATCCAAGAGATAGAGCTCTTCTTGGGCTTACGAGCCACTCTTTTCTTTGACTTTACCACGGGGCTCGAGGAGACCAAAGCCTTTCCTTTCTTCTTCTTATTTTCCCCCACGGCATCCCCAGGATGTCTCGTGATGGAGGGATCAATGAATAGGAACACTTCCTTATTACCTTCGAAAGGCCAAAGTTTGGTGGTCTTAGGCAAACCTATAAAAGAAGAAAGGAAGCGCAGTATGATGTAAGTTAAAAGCATGGTAATAACTATTCGGAGGAGGACCTTACTGTGAGAATGGGCCTCCCATCGGCCCTTTGAAAGCTTGTGCCATACACACTCAAAGTACGATATTGGTTTTCAGATACCTTTGTATTTACCCTTCTTCTGCTGCTTTGGAAAAATATTTGATCAACCTCTTTCCTTAATTATTTTACCCGTTTGAAATCAGAATCCCTTAACTAAAGAGAAACTTGTGTAATTGATCGACAACTAATTTTTTAAATTATTCTCCTACCTTATTCTGCTTGCCTTCTATACTATAAAAATGGCACGACTCTTTTCTCACCAACAGACCATGAATTCGGTACTTTTCAGACAATTTCAATTACACAACTCTCAATTCAACACTTTTACACATAAAATCTCGTAGCTCTCTTCTAAGATCTTCTAATTATTTGCTTGCAATTTGGCTTTACCAGAGTACTACTTTCTTTTCTTGTTTCCCTGAAACCGGTATGTTCTGATTTAGTTTTCAGTCCATCCTAATGTGTTTATGTTACAACTTCTACAATCCTGTCTACTTTACTATCTATGCTCAGTGTTAAATATGTATGCTGTTCTCTTTGCATCTATTTCTGCTGTGAATTCCTATACCCCTATTCCCTTCTATGTGTTTGAGTTAAAGTTCAGAACATGGCAACTTCCAAATTGTTGCTCATGACTGGGCTTGATCCTATAAGGGATCCTAACTCCCAAACAATGTGGCTAACAGGCTGGTTGGGCTCTGCCAGCACTTCCTGCTGGGTATGACCATCAGCCTATCTCTGCTTCTCCCCAGAATCCCCTATTTGAACTTACACTCTCGCCTAACTTCTATGTTCTGCCCCCTTCTATGAGCCTTGTTTTGGGACCTTGAGTTCCCTCTGAACTTGGACATTCGAGGGCCGGCTCTTCCATGCTGTACTATGATTAAATTTTGCAATATATTTGGGTGTGAGCACTGCCCGGAGTCCATTTGAGACTCTTAGGAACTCTGACACATCCCAAATAAGAGAAAGACTTTGGAACCAGATCTTTGGAGATTGGTTTATTTCATGTTTCAAACGAGAAGTCTGAATGAGGCGCTCCTTGGTTGTAATTTTAGTTCTATGATATAATTTTACTTTTCTTATTCATACTAGGCTGTAATAATAACTTGTAGTAACTATTGGGGCTGTTAGCGAAGAGGTGAAGGTCAATCATGTATGCAAATGTGTAGATATCATGTTTACACTTTTATACTCATGTATCCTGTTTGCAGCTTGTGCTTGTCCATCTCTCATAGGGGCCATGTCTATAAGCTTCTGCATTTTTGCTTCTCATATAAGGAGCATGTACTATAGGCTTTTGCATTTTTGAATTTCATATAGGAACCATGTCTATAGGCTTCTGTACTTCTGCATTATATAGTGACCATGTCTATAAGTCATTTCTGAAATGCTGCATACCATATAGATGATATGCCTATATGACTTCCTGAATTTTGCATCTGCATCTATCACTAGGCAAACCTGTTCACAGGTTTAAATAATAAACAACATGCTAGATATTATTCTTGTAGGACTTCCTGAATTTTGCATCTTCATCTATCACTAGGCAAACCTGTTCATATGTTCAAATAATAAACAACATGATAGATATTATGCCTATAGGACTTCTTGAATTTTTGCATCTGCATCTATCACTAGGCAAACATGTTCATAGGTTTAAATAATAAACAACATTCTAGATATAGCCTCTAGGACTTCTGCACTCTTGTTTCAGCTATAAAAAGTGTTTAAATTCAACTACTCCAAGAAAGCATGCCTATAGAGCAACCAAAGAAATCTGAATCGTTCATTTGCTTATAAGTCTAAAATTAGTAGTAACCTTAACGACTGTAGAATTTATATTCCTGTAACTGACAATTTCTTTTTTTTTTCTTTTTGAAACTAATAGATATCATGCATATAATTTCTTATTTGACACTTAGGCAAGCCATAAGGTAACTTGTAAACTGAATCAAATTCTATCAATTCCAACCAGCATACATGCCAGACTTAGGTTTCTTATCTGAAATATGTAATAGATCATTCTGCCCACCTTTAAGTTTAATTAAGACCATAACCTTTATGTGCAAGACATGCTAAACAATCTATTTTTAAGCTGAGGAGGCTTGTTTGAACCTTTAACTGTTATGTGTTTCCCCCTATCTGCTCTACATGTTTTTGATTGTCGCCTTAGAGATATATCCTTTTAAAACCACAAAAATCCCAAATCTCCTTTCCCTTTAGGATTAGTAGTCCCAAATGCCTCTAGGGCTGATAGGATTAGGGGCGGGTAATAGCATGCAATAAGTAAAACGAGACCATTCTTTGTTTAATACCTTAATGGGGTGGGAAAGGGTAGACATGGATATGATGACCAAGCGATAACACCACGTGTATAAACGATTGCTGGATATTGTGTGCGCTGATCCATATTATTTATAAATCTAGGACTCCCTCCCTTTAGTTGTCTGTTTTATTCAGAATTTCAAAAGATATTTTTTCTCAAATTCCATCTTCTTTGACTGCTTTTAGCTTTCAATTTACTTGCAGCAATCATGTGAAATTTCTTCTCTTTCTTTTACCCGCTTACTCTGAGTTTCAAAAATTGCTTTTCTTCTCAAATTTTAGCTTCTTTAACTTCATTTTAACTTCCAATTACTTGCAACAATTATGTGGAACCCCCCTCTCATATTTGTAACTCTTATTTGTCTACTTGTTATTTGCACTTAAAGTCACAATTATAGTATGGTCGGGAACCACACTAGTGGATCTTGAGGGTGCCTAACACCTTCCTCTTGGGTTAATTTAAACCCCTTACCCAATCTCGGGTTTTCCAAATCAACGTTCTTCTTAGTGTACTAATGCACTTAATCATCAGGTGGTGACTCTTTAAACCCAATTCCCAAAAGGAAACGAGTTGCCTTCCCATATGTCATAAACCCGATTTCGTGAGAGAAAAGGGGCGTGACAGTTGGCGACTCTGCTGGGGAAATTCTTTAAGGCTTTTACCATTTCATGCTATTTGTGACTTTATGCTTCTTTATATATCTTTGTTTGTTTAAATACCTTTAAGTACTTTTCCTCTTCTACCTCGAAACGGACTTGGCTATTTGTTTTTTTCTTCTTTATTTCTCTTAATGCTTTCCTTTAATACTGTTTTAAATTAGGAGAAAATATTGTAATTATTACTTTATGAACGTGCAAATACATGACAACTTATTTTAATTATTGCAACTGCATATTTGACATCATAGTCCACCGTGCCGAGAAAAATACCATAGCAACGCTTATAATGAGTGGTTGCCCCTTTCGATATTATCACCCTCTAAATCCGGAAAATGAATATTTGCGGTAAAACCAGTCGGTCAATTGTGTAATCGACGGTTTTGTGTATTTCCCTCATGAGTTATCCGCTCAAGGGTACCAGTCTAATACCCCATAGAAACCCTACTCCGTTTAATTGTACATGCATCACTGTCAAAACCTAGCCGAGTTAGTTATGTTGTCCGTATAATGAATCTTTAGGAGAGCCTTGTTCCAAGTCCACTGGGTTTCCCAAAAAACCCAAATGGACGCTACCACATTTCGTGCATTTATATGGAGAATTAAATGCTTGTTATGCCAATTATTGATATTTAATAGTCGAGTCCGGTGGGGGTAAAGGGCCTAACATTTTTGTCTTACAGAAATATGAGGCACGAAGTCCCCTAATTCGGCAGGTCACCAATATCCACCCGAAATTGCTAAGCTGGTGGGAGGATCGTCACTCCAGTGATCAGGCTCTTTTTAGAAAATATCTAGGGAATCTACCCACTCTTCTGGAAATTCAACCCAACAACAAAATCATAGAAGCTTCCACTCTATTCTGGGATTGTGACAGGTTTGTGGTCCGCTTAAGAGATATTGAGATGAAACCCTTGTTAGAGGAAATAGGAGGACTGGCTAGTATACCGTGGGAAACTACAGTTCTGTTAATGCCAAAAAATCGCAAGGGTAGAGGTTTTCTCAAGTTGATGGGTCTAAACAAGAATCCAGACTTAACCTGCTTCAAGGAGTCGTACATTCCCTTTGATTATTTATACGAGAGGTACGGTCACAGTAAATCTTACCGTACTTATCTTGATGAGTTCGCCCTTACCTTATTAGGACATATCCATCGGAGGGTCTTCGTCTTTATGTTCTTCTTCTTCTTGGGGATGGTAGTGTTTCCCATGAAGAAAGCAAGGATCCATACCGACTAGCCATGGTCACCGAAACATTAATGGAGGGAATTTGTGGGAAACCATTTAGCATAGTGCCCATGATCATTGCAAAAATATACCGAGCCTTGGAGAAGTGTCAAAAGGGAGCCAAACACTTCTAGGGTTGCAAATTGCTACTCCAACTCTAGCTCATGAGGCACCTCCAAAAGGGTAAGTATCGACAAGAGATTCAACGTAGGGACTAGGACGATCATATAGCCTTCCATCAGCCAAGGAGGATGAACTACTGCCGAACATGTTTGCTCAGCCGAAAGATGCCAAAGGATGGGTAGAACTGTTTGAAAATATAAAAGAGGACCAAGTACAATGGATGCTTGAATGGTTACCTACTGAGGAGTTCATTGCCCGATCTTGGGATGCACCATTTCTAGTACTTATTGGTTTGAGGGGAACTTACCCTTATGTCCCTCTTCGAGTTATGAGATAGGCTGGTAGGAAGTAGGTTATACCAAGGGTTGAAAAGATGAGTCACTTCCGGGCCGAGTTTCAAGATGATGATAGCCCTTACAAGCGCCAAGCTCAGCACATGTGGCACTGCAAAATCATCATGGGAAGGGACACTATTGAGCTAGACAAGTACCATGCTGGTTATAGTCCATACTATCCCAACTTGTTAGAAGACAATCATAATGGTTTGGATCAACCCGGGTTTGCTCGAGGTCACAGGATCATCGATGAAAAGGCTGAAGCATAAGTCAAATACAACCAATTGCGCAAGAGGATCCGGGAATGCGAAAATGAGCACTCTGAAATTCAAGAAGCCAACCAAAAGCTGATTGAAGAATGGAAAGACATGGCTGTCGGTGCCAACAAAACGACTGGGTTACTTGGAGCGGAGTTTAGTAGAGCTGGAAAGGAAATTCATCAGAAGGGTCAAGGACTGCCAGAATGTTAAGGGAAATGAAGATGAGCACCTACCCAGAACCTACATGCTGCTGGGACTTCGCGAGCTGATGCAGCTGTTCGAGGGAGGCAAAGATGCCGAGTCTAGGGAAGGTCCTTTCTGGACCAAATAGATAGGATTTTACCTTTTCCCTTATGGATGTTATAAGGCCAATAGTCAATAGTGGAATTTTTATTTCCTATTATTTAGTGTTGTTTTGGGGTTCGTCTTATTTTATATTAATAAAATGAGACATTTACCATTATAAGTTCTCCAAATCAATTTGTTGCTAGGCCTACCTGGGGTACAATGAGGCTCCCAAATTAGGACACGATTTACATTCCTGCACTATGTCTTTAAATATCGTAACATCTTCTCTTATAATCCTTACTGACTTGTTACTTTTTTTTTGTATTTTTGTTTATTCCCCTCCCCAAAGGTTAGTTCGTGAACTCTGGCATCGTTATTATATTCCAAAATATCCAAGGGCCCTCCTCCCATTCCTCCTCCTAGTCCTATCAGAAATAGGAACAAGGGAAAGATGGAAGATTTGAGCAACATTAGAAAGGAAAACTTAGTTTAACGGGTAGAAATCACTCAGGGTACTCATGGCTCCAAAGAAAGTGTGTCCCAACTCGAGCAGAAACTGTTGAAATTTCAGGAAGAACTGGATCAAGTCCGAATTTTGGAAAGTCTGTCATTTTCCCTCGCCCCTCCTGAAGTTACCTTCCCACATACTCAGAATCCCATACATCCACAAAAAAACTTCCCGTTCCTCAACACCACCGCAATACTTGCCACACTCCCAACAATGCTCCACTCCTCTTCCCGGAACTTTTGAACTCCACAAATGACCACTTCCACACCCAACACAACACCCCCATCTATGTGAAGACTGTGCCACACTCCACCCAACCCATCACAAGCACACCTGAATCCAATGATAAGGGCTCCCTCATCAGAAATTTGGTCGAAGAGCTTAAAAGGCTGACCACCAGAATTCAAGGCGTTGAAGGTAGTAAGGGAATTGAAGGGATAAAATATGAAGATCTATGCATACATCCTGATGGCCAAACTGCCCGAGGGGTATAAACCTCCCAAGTTCGAAATGTTTGATGGTACATGGGATCCTAAGGTTCACTTGAGAACATACTACGACAAACTGGTCGGAGTAAGAAGAGACCAGAAGATATGCATGAAGCTTTTCACGAGGAGCTTAAAAGGAGATGCTCTGTCTTGGTACATTAGCCAAGACCCAAAGAAGTGGCCGAACTAGGTAAGTATGGCGTCCGACTTCATGGATTGATTCAGGTTCAACACAGAGAACACGCCAGATGTGTTCTATATCCAAAACTTAAGAAGAAACCCACAGAAACCTTCCGATAGTATGCTACTCGCTGGAGGTCGGAAGCTGCTAAGGTTAGGCCGGCCTTACAGTGAGAACAAATGAACAAGTTTTTCGTCCGGTCATAGGACCCCCAATACTATGAAAGATCGATACTGATTGAGAATTATAAATTTTCTGAAATCATCAAGCTAGGTGAGAGGATCGAGGAAGGCATCAAGAGTGGTATAGTTATGAACTTTGAAGCCTTGCAAGCTACCAACAAGGCTTTACAATCTGGTGGTACGTCCGAGAAAAGGGACGTAAATGCTGTAATGGTTGCACAAAAGACCAAATTCCCTATCAAATACCAAACATACCCTATACCTCCAATCACGTATCAACCTACCCCAAATTACCAAGTACCCTCACCCTCTTACCATACTCCACCAGCAACTTATCAATCATCTCCACCTCCCGCATATCCCGACTTCACCTAAATACTCCTAACCAACACATGTTTACCAAGCCTACAATACCTAACCTTCCCACTATCAATCACCTCCCCCATGTCAAAACTTCCCCAGACCACAACCAAATTTTGACTGCAGACCTCCCAAATAATATACCGCCATTCCTGAACCAATCGACCAGCTATATAAAAGGCTCAAAGTTGACGGTTATGTCACCCTCATCCATGCTACAACCCCTGAAAACCCTTCCCAATGGGTTAACCTAAATAAAACTTGTGCATACCATTTTGGCATGAAAGGATATACCATTGATGAATGCCGCTCCATGAAGGATAAGATCCAGGCTTTGATTGATAGCAAGATCATTGTAGCAAAGGAGCCCGTTCTGAATGTCTGCAATAACCCTCTACCAGACCACAAGGGTGGAAGCGTTCACATGATCGAGATAGAGGATGATTGGAACCCCAAGGGATCAATCAGTTTAATCACAAAAGGCGATGATCGAAAGAATCTAGTAGTCACCCTCAATCCGATTGTGGTCCAGATTCAGCCTTCTGGAGGTAACGAGGCAAACATGTCCATACCATTGGAGTTTGAAACACCAACCTCTGCGAAGGTGCCAACACCAATTGAGGTTGAGTTTGGGTCCCAAAAGGTACCTGTACCATTTGAAGTTGCTATACTAACTCCTAAAGCAAGAGTTCCCATTCCGGTAGCAATGATAGGCATAGAACCATTCCACTCCAAGGCTATCCCTTGGGGCTACACAACCGAGGAAAAAAGGAAAGGGAAAACCAAGTCAGGGGAAGCAGTTGCGGCACAAGGTATGACAAGAACCGACAGGGTTTATTCTCCTAAGCATTTGGTTGAATCAAGCAAGCAGGATTCCAGTCGACCAGCCATCAGTGAATCCATGCCCGATGATTTCTAAAGAAAGATGCAAGCAAAGGAATACTTAGTCATTGATCAGCTGAACAAAACACCGGCACATATTTCTATCCCTGCTTTGCTACAGAGTTCTGATGCACAAAAGAATGCCTTGTTAAGAGTACTGAGTGAAGCGTATGTACCAAGCAACATCATTGGAGGAGAAATGGCGAACATGGTTGATCAAGTGTTGGAAAGTCACAAGATCACTTTCCACGAAGAAGAGCTGCCATAGGAGGGATTAAGTCACAATAAGGCGTTGCACATCACTGTGCGGTGCGAAGATTATTTTATCAATAGTATCCTGGTCGATGGAGAGTCCATTCTCAACATTTGGCCATTGGTAACACTCAGGACATTGGGAAAAGGGCTACATGAAATCAAGGACGGGGCTATCAATGTTAAAGCTTTCGACGGTTCTTATAGATCTATTATTGGGGAGATTAGCTTATGTTTTCAAATGGGGCCTACTTTTTTTGATGTTGATTTTCAAGTGATACACGTGCCGACATCTTACAATCTATTATTGGGACGACCATGGATTCACGTCGCGGGGGCCATAGAGTCAAAACTACATCAGGCAGTAAAGTTTGAGTGGAACCACCAAGAGGTGATCATATCCATGGAAACAGTAGCAATCCGATGTACAGTCTCCAAACTGTTCTACCACCACATCGAGCGAGTCAACACCTTCGACAAGGATAAATGGAGGGATAACAAAATTGAAAGCATATTGAACTGGAGCGGGTATGAACCTGGCAAGGGACTCGACAAGAATATCTAAGGAATCATTAAGCTTATCAAGCTCAAGAAACACGACACCACTTCAGATTGGGGTATGAGTACACTTGAGATGAATTCAACCACTGGTCGCCACCATGGCGCAGTCCTTACTATCCATTGAAGCAGCCAATACCCCATTTGGAGCAGGCCTTCTAACCGCCCGAAGTCATCTACGGGTCAGAAGAAAATAAAGCATAGCACTGATGAGGAATTTGTTCCTAGAATATGATAACATGGATTGTTGTGTCATTTTTGAGGAGGATGGGGAGGAAGGCCCTTCCATTTAGGCTGTAAGTAGAGGAGCATGCCTCAGTAACTAGATCATCCGAACCACCAGAGCCCAGCTAGCCTCGGGTATTACCGTTACTTATGAACCAATAATTGTGACGTGCAATGAGGCAATGCAACAAACATGCGTAGATTGTGAGGAAGATGATGTATTGGAAGAGGTTGTTAAGGAAGTTAAGAATTTTGAAAACTGGCCTAAGTCCAACCTGGACAAGATTGAGATTGTTAACCTTGGACACGTAGAAAGTGTCAAAGAAACACGAATCAATGTTCACTTATCACCGACTGAGAAGAAGGAATACATAGAGTTTCTAAGAGAATATGATGACATATTCGCCTGGTAGTACGACGACATGACTGGTCTGAGTACATCTATTATGGCTCACAAATTTCCAACTGATCCAACCTGTCCACCAGTAATACAGAAGCTCAGAAAATTCAAGCCAGACATGAGTTTGAAAATCAAGGAAGAAGTCATCAAGTAGGTCAAAGCTAAGGTTCTCAAGGTAGTAGAGAATCCAACATGGTTAGCCTACATTGTGCCAGTACCAAAGAAGGATGGGAAGGTTAGAGTCTGTGTCGACTACCGGGATCTTGATCGGGCCATTCCGAAAGACGACTTCCCCTTGCCGAACATACATATCTTAATTGGCAATTGTGCCAAGTACGAGTTGCAATCATTCATAGATTTTTTCGCTAGGTATCATCAAATCTAGATGGATGAAGAAGATGCTGAAAAAACAACTTTCATTATGCCGTGGGGCATGTACTGCTACAAGATGATGCCATTCGGGTTAAAGAATGTAGGGGCTACCTACATGAGGGCCATGACCACCATTTTCCATGATATAATACACAAGGAGATCAAAATGTATGTAGATCATGTCATCATCAAGTCCAAGAAAGCTACTAATCACATAGAAGATTTGAGGAAGTTCTTCAACAGACTGAGAAGGTACAACTTGAAGCTGAATCCTGCGAAATGTGCATTTGGGGTTCCTGCCGGGAAACTACTTGGGTTTATTGTGAGTCGCCGAGGGATAGATATGGATCCATCAAATATCAAATCCATTCAAGAATTGCCACCGCCAAAGAACAAGAAAGATGTGATGAGTTTCTTGGGGAGACTTAACTACATCGGCCAGTTCATAGCCCAATCTACGGTAATTTTTGAGCCGATCTTCAAAATGTTGAAAAGAATGTCGCCACCAAGTGGACTGATGAATGCTAGAAAGCTTTTGACAGAATTAAGGAATACTTTTCAACTCCACTAGTCTTGGTTCCACCTAAGCTAGGAAGACCTTTTCTACTCTACATCGTCGTATTAGAAGGTGCATTCGGTTGCGTCCTAGGGCAACATGATGAAATAGGGAAGAAGGAGCAAGCCATTTATTATCTCAGTAAGAAGTTCATCCTATACGAAGCCGGTGTTATCTGTTAGAACGCACATGCTGTGCTCTAACTTGGGTGGCCCAGAAGCTGAGGCACTAATTCTGTGCCTATACTACATATCTCATATCAAGAATGGATCCCTTGAAGTACATCTTTCAGAAGCCTATGCCCATTGGCAAGCTAGCCAAGTGGCAAATCTTGTTGAGTGAATTAGAAAGTGATCAAAGGATATGCACTAGAAGTTCACCTTGCTAAGAATCCAGTGGACGGAGAATACAAACCCCTAAAGATGTATTTTCTTGACGAAGAGTTATCATTCATAGGAGAAGAAATTGTAGAGTCCTATGATTTTTGGAGGATGTTTTTCGACGGAGCAGCAAATTTCAAAGGAGTTGGCATAAGAGCAGTACTAGTATCAGAAACCGGCAACATCACCTAGTATCCGCCAAGCTCTGGTTCCAATGCACTAACAATATGGCCGAGTACGAAGATTGTATCTTAGGGCTCAAGATGGCCATTGACAAGAACATCCAAGAGTTGCTAGTGATTGGAGATTCAGACTTGTTTATACATCAGGTCCGAGAAGAATGGGCAACCAAGAATCCAAGATACTCCTATACCTGCATCATGTGCATGAGTTGAGAAAGAGGTTTACAAAGACGGAATTTCAGCATGTTCCTAGAGTCTAGAATGTGTTTGCCGATGCATTGGCTACCATATAGTCCATGATACAACACCCAGATACAAACTTTATTTATCCTATTTTTGTGAAAATCCATAATGAGCCAGCTTATTGTACTCATGTCGAAGAAGAAGTAGATGGAAAACCTTGGTTTCACGACATTAAGGAATATTTGGAAAAAAGGAGAACATCTGGAGCTTGCAAATACTATCCAGAAGCGCACACTTCGAAGATTGTCCAACAATTTCTTTCATTGTGGAGGAATCCTATATAGGAGGGCTCCTGATTGGGGTTACTAAGGTGTGTCGACGCAAAGGAAGCATCTAATCTACCAGAAGAAATCCATTCTGGGACCTGCAGTCCACATATGAACGGCTTTTTCTCAGCCAGGAAAATATTTCAAGCAGGTTATTTATGTATGAATATAGAGACGGACTGCATCCAGTACGTCCGAAAGTGCCACCGCTGTCAGATACATGCCGATATGATACAGGTACCTCCCAATGAGCTTAATGCGACAAGCTCACCATGGCCGTTCGCCGCATGGGGAATGGATATTATTGGACCAATCGAACCTGCCGCATCAAACGGGCACATGTTTATCCTATTAGAATTGATTATTTCACTAAATGGGTTGAAGCAGCATCCCATAGAGCAGTGACTAAGAAAGTCATGGCAAACTTCGTCTGTGACCGTATCGTTGTTGATTCGGGATTTCAGAATCAATCATTACAGACAATGGCTCCAACCTCAACAACGACTTGATGAAAGCTATATGTGAAACCTTCAAGATCAAACACAAGAATTCCATACCATATAGGCCCCAGATGAATGAAGTTGTAGAAGCCGCCAATAAGAATATCAAGAAGATACTAAGGAAGATGATAGAAAAGCATAAGCAGTGGCATGAGAAGTTATCATTTTCTTTATTGGGGTACCGCACCATAGTCCACACATCAACTGGTGCAACTCCTTACATGTTGGTTTATGGTACAGAGGCAGTCATTCCCGCCGAAGTAGAAATTCCTTCAGTAAGGATCATATAGGAAGCCGAGCTCGACGATGCAGAGTGGGTAAAAATTTTGTTACGAGCAGTTGGCTCTAATAGATGGAAAGAGAATGAATACAACTTACCATGGTCAGTTTTATCAAAACAGAATGTCCAGAGCTTTCAATAAGAGAGTCAAACCAAGACGGTCCACACCAGGGCAGCTAGTGTTAAAAAAGCTTTTTCCACATCAAGATGAAGCCAAAGGGAAATTCTCTCCCAATTACCATGGTCCATTCATCGTTCATCAGGTTCTTATAGGAGGAGCCTTTATCCTCATAGAAATGGATGGAGAAGTTTGGCCAAAGCTGATCAATTCGAATGCAGTTAAGCGCTATTATGTGTAATCCTCATGCTTTTCCTATATGATGTAATTTGAACTACGTCTAATCTAATTCCTCTTAAAGAGGAGATATGTATGCAACTTTATGGGTTCGGTCATAATTCAACAAAATTTTCATTTTCCTCGCAATTGGAAACTGGGGCAGAATTTTGAGGAAGACCCTCAAAATTCAAAAGTAACTTCAGCTGATCATCGCAAGCATCCATCAGAAGCAGCAACCTAGTAAACTGGCACAGAATTTTAAGAAGGAAACTCAAAATTCCGGAACGAGAAAGGTTGCAATATCCTGAACCACGTCACAGTCGTCGGTTCATCTAAAAACTATTTCTCAAATATATACTCATGTCATATTTTTTCACAAACTCATGCATGTCTGTTATCAAAATTGCTCTGTTTAGCAATGCTACCCTCTATGATACATACAGTGTCATCAAATCAGAACCAAACATGGTGAGCAAAGTCAAATGGGACACAAACTAACCTCCCCCATTTACAAACTCACGATTTTTCTTTGGATGCAGGCACTCAAGTCGTAAAATCCCATCATACGTACTGTTTAAGAATTGCAGCTCTTAGAGCCATCACAATTATTTGTAGTCGCTATCCGCACACAGTATCCCCGGCTGCCATGATATCAGAATCAACCATCAGCTATCAGCTAAGAAATTTGTTACTGTTCTTCTTTTATTTCCTGCATAAGGCTACCATTCTGCCTTCCGAGGTTAAGCTCTGCCTCTATCTGCATTCTTGCATTGCATAAGGCTACCATTTTGCCTTTCTAGGTTAAGCTCTATCTTTATCTGCGTTTCTCTGCATTACATAAGGCTGCTATTATGCCTTCCGAGACTAAGCACTGTCTCCATCTGTATTATTGCATTGCATAAGGCTACCATTATGCCTTCTGAGGTTAAGCTCTACCTCTATCTTCATGGCTGAAATATAGCCCCCTTTATTCACTTCTTGCACGGCTGGAAGATTGCCACCTCATTTACATCTTGTATGGCTGAAATATCGCCGTTATATTTTACTTGCATGCCAAAATATCGCCACTTTATTTTTCACTTACATGGCTGAAATATCGCCACTTTATTCACTTCTTGCACGGCTGAAAGATCGCCACCACATTTACATCTTGCATGGCTGAAATATCGCCACTGTATTTTTCACTTGCATGGCTAAAATATCACCACTTTATTTTTCACTTGCATGACTGAAATATTGCCACATTAGTTTGCTTTTTACACACCTGAAAGATCGCCACCTATTACATCCTGCATGGCTGAAATGTCGCCGCTGTATTTTTCACTTGCATGGCTGAAATATCGCTACTTTATTTTTCACTTGCATGGCTGAAATATCGCCACTTTATTTTGTTCCTTGCACTGCTAAAAGATCGCCACTCATTTACATCTTGCATGGCTGAAATATCACCTCTGTATTTTTCACTTGGATGTCTGAAATATCGCCACTTTATTTTTCACTTGCATGGCTGAAAGATCGCCACCTCATTTACATCGTACATCGGCTTAAATATTGCCACTGATTGCATTTTGAATCCACGTAAATATCACCACCTCATTTACATTTTGCATTGGCTGAAAGATTGCCATCTTCAGCATCTCATGGGTTGAAAGATTGCCAAACCATCCAAAGGCGTCATTGTTCGGAGGCACCATCTTCATAGCCCGCGAACGTCATGAAATGGCCTGAGGACCCCTTTTATCTCTTGCATATCATTATTCAAAGGAATCATAGCTTTGAGGTATCATACCCATAGCCCGAGAGCATCATTTCATGGCCTGCGAATCCTTTATTTTATGCTTCATGGCCCAGGACATCATGGTCTAAGGACGTCATCCTATTCTTCCAAAGACAACATTCATGGTCTGACGGGAACTTGCATCATGTTTAAATTTATGCACAATATATGTATGCATTGCAAATCTACAGGTATAACGGCGAGCAGCAACCATCTCAGCAGGAGCAAACCCGCTCCGGTTCCCACAACCCTATTAGACTCTTAACTTCCCATCCAAACATGAACATCGCGCCCATTCTAGAAAGGTCTCCATCGGCATACTTCACCAACGGATCCTGAACTACATATGGCCTGATTCCTTCAAGACCAGGGATATGTAGGAAGATTAGGAACCAGAGCAAGTTCAATCTCTTCAAACCACTTCACTCGGTCAAAATTGGCCATTATATCTTTACCCGACAACTCTTTCATCCTTCCCGGGTAAGAGGGACTGCTGTTGATAATCAATTTTTTCCCTATGTATTGTTTACATACAAATACTTTCAAAATATCATATATAAGTATGCCAAAGTGTTTTAGAATTTTTTTTGCCTAATTTTAAAGTATTTTTTAAAATCAATTTATTATCCATTTTAGCAGGACTAAAACCAATAATTATTGCCAAAATTATCATTTTGGTAAATACTTTATTTTATCCCCATGTTTATACCAAAGCATAACTGTTAGAATATGTAAATAGTAGGAAAATAACCCTAATCCTATATGTATTAGGAGCAGGATAGGCTATGTATATATATATATATATATATATATATATATATATATATATATGGCTCATTGTATAAAGTTTATCATAATATCAATCAATCATATGTTCTCCCGTGCTTTCTCACATGGAATCAGAGCTATCATGAGATATTTATCGCTGTGCAAAAATTCCAGGGATTCCGAGAAGAAGAAAAAAAAACCCTTTTCTGGCAGAACATACTCAAATCTGTCAAAAGTTACTTTTTCGTCAGTGTTGTGCAAAAACCAACACCACCACGAAGTAGATTGGCCTCCGGCGACCAACCCTGTAAAATATCTCCGGCACACAAGCTGCCACACACCCACATGCGCCGGCAGAACAATTTTTTCGTCGAGCGCGCGACCCCCACGCGCCGGCGCGTGAGCCTCTTTCTGGCCACTTTTTGAAAAGATTTCTTGCGGACAGTTCGATTGCCTCACTTTTCTGAGCCTACCCATATTTTTACTTTTCAATTCCGACCACATTGAATTTTGTTCGGCATCTACGGTAATTTTTCCGGCAACTACAGTAATTTTTTCGGAAAACACAGTTCTTTCAGCGAATTGTCAGTTATTCTTTTTATTATTTGGTAATAGTCCAACCATGTCTTTGGGAGTCAATGCTTTCGGGCCTAAAAACCCAGCTTCTGGAAATTCCGGTGTTATGATTACCTCAAAACGTTCAATGGGAGGTTCCATCTACTTAGCTTGGGCTTCGTATGCCGAGTTGTGGTGTAAAGGTCAAGGTGTTCAAGATCATCTAATCAAGGAGTCTAGTGAAGGAGATGAAAAAGCCAAAGCACATTGGGAGGAGATTGATGCTCAATTATGCAGTATTCTGTGGCGATCTATTGATTCCAAGTTAATGCCCTTGTTTCGTCCATTCCAGACATGTTATTTGGTTTGGGAAAAGGCTCGTACTTTATACACTAATGACATATCTCGTTTTTATGATGTGATATTGTGGATGACAAATTTAAAGAAACAGGAATTAGATATGTCTACTTACTTGGGAAAAGTACAGGAAGTTATGGAGGAATTTGAGACGTTGATGCCAGCTTCTCCTAGCATTGCAAAGCACCAAGAGCAACAACAAAAGCTGTTTCTAGTCCTTGCTCTTGCTGGGCTTCCTAATGATCTCGACTCAGTACGCGATCCGATTTTGGCTAGTCCGACTGTCCCCATAGTTGATGAATTATTATCTCGATTACTTCACCTTGCTGCAGCACCAAGTCACACAGTGAGCTCATCACAGAAACTTGATTCATATGTCCTTGTATCCCAATCAGTAGACAATCAGGCATCTAAAACTATGAAGAATAGATGAGGAGGAGGTCGTTTTGGAAGATCTAGACCCAAGTGTTCTTATTGTCATAAACTTGGTCACACTCGTGACGTGTGCTATTCTTTACATGGTCGACCAACGAAAAATGCTTATGTTGCTCAGACCAAGACTACAAGTAACCATGGATTTTTTGTATCTGAAGGGGGGTATAATGAGTTCCTTAAATATCGAGCAAGTAAGCAGACATCTCCACAAGTAGCCTCTGTTGCTCAGACTGATACTTCTGTTGCTGGTAATTCTTTTGCTTGTGTTTCCCAGTCTAGTCCTCTTGAACAATAGGTTGTGGACTCAGCTGCTTCTGATATTAACTCTGGTAATAAATCCCTTTTGTCAAATATTGCGTATTCCCAGTCTCTTCCCAATGTTACTTTAGCCAATATGTCTCAAACTAAAGCAAAGGTAGTTGGACAAGCGAATCCCGTACCCTCTGTCACTCTAGATTAAGTTCTTTATGTCCCTGGATGTCCTTTTAATCTTGCTTCTATTAGTTGTTATACTCGTGCCCTCCATTGTGGTATATATTTTATTGATGATTCATTTATTATGCAGGACCGCAGTATGAGACAGACGATTGGAACATGACTTGAATTAGAATGACTCTACTACCTTAACTCACTAAAATCCTCCAAGGCCTGTCTAGTTGGAGATCCTCCAGACCTACTTCACAGTTGTTTAGGACATCCTAGCTTGTCCAAGATTCAGAAGATGGTGCCTAGTTTGTCTAGTTTATCCACATTAGAGTGTGAGTCATGTTAGCTCGGGAAACATACCCGAGCCTCATTTCCTCGTAGTATTGAGAGTCGTGAAGATTCTATTTTTTCTTTAGTTAATTCAGAAATATTGGGTCCTAGTAGAGTCAGTTCAACCTTGGGATTTCGTTATTTTGTTAGTTTCATTAATGATCATTCAATATGTACTTGGATTTTCTTAATGGAAGATCGTTCTGAGTTGTTTTCTATTTTCCAAAATTTTTGTTCTTGAAATTAAAAATCAATTTGGTGTTTATATTCGCACTTTTCACAGTGATAATGTCTTAGAATATTCACCTCTCAATTTAAGTAGTTTATGACTTCTCAAGGAATTATTCATCAGACCTCTTGTCCTTATACCCCTCAGCAAAATGGGGTTGCAGAGAGAAAAAATAGGTAGATTATTGAGATCGCTCGCACACTTCTCATTGAATCTCATGTTCCGTTGCATTTTTGGGGCGATGAAGTTCTCACATCTTGTTATTTGGTTAATCAGATGCCTTCATCTCCCATCCAGAATCGGATTCTGTATGAGATATTGTTTCCCCAGTAACCCTTATACTCTGTTCCCCCTCGTGTTTTTGGGAGCACTTGTTTCGCTCATAACTTAGCCCCTAGGAAAGATAAGTTAGCTCCTCGTGCTCTCAAGTGTGTCTTCGTTGGTTATTCTCGTGTTTACAAGGGCTATCGTTGTTATTCACCTGATCTTCATAGGTACCTTATGTTAGCTGATGTCAAATTTTTTGAGTCTAGACCTTTCTTTACCTCTTCTGACCATTCTGACCATCTTGATATATCTGAGGTTTTACCTATACCGACCTTTAGGGAGTCTACAATAGTGCCTCCTTCACCTTCCGTTACAGAAGTCTTACCCATTCCAACCGTTGGAGAGTCTAGTGAGTCTCCTCCTAGACTCCCTGCCACAGAAACTCCATTCTTGACATATCATCGTCGTCCTCGCCCAGTAGCCGGCCCGGTTGATTCACGTCCTGCACCCGAACCTTCTATTACTACAGACTTGTCTCTTCTGATTGCACTTCGAAAAGGTATACGGACCACCCTTAATCCTAATCCCCATTATATCGGTTTAAGTTATCAAGCATTGTCTCATCCAGAGTGGCGACATGCTATGACTGACGAGATGTCTGCTTTACATACGAGTGGTACTTGGGAGCTCGTCCCTCTTCCTTCAGGTAAATCTACTGTTGGTTGTCGTTGGGTATATGCAGTCAAGGTTGGTCCAGATGATAAGGTTGATCGTCTTATGGCTCGTCTTGTTGCCATGGGATATACTCAGATATTTGGGCTTGATTACAGTGACACCTTCTCTCCCGTGGCTAAGATAGCATCAGTCCGCCTTTTTCTATTGATGGCTGATGTTCGCTATTGGCCCCTCTATCAGCTGGACATTAAGAATGTTTTTTTACATGGTGACCTTGAGGATGAAGTTTATTTGGAGAAACCACCTGGGTTTGTTGCTCAGGGGGAGTCCCGTGGCCTTGTATGTCGCTTGCGCCAGTCACTTTATGGTCTGAAGCAGTCTCCTCGAGCCTGGTTTTGTAAGTTAGCACTGTTATCCAGGAATTTGGCATGACTCGGAGTGAAGCTGATCACTCTGTATTCTATCGGCATTCTGATTCGAGTCTTTGTATTTATCTGGTGGTCTTTGTTGACGACATTGTTATTACCGGCAATGACCAGGATGGTATTACTAAATTAAAGCAACATCTCTTTCAACACTTTCAGACTAAGGATCTGGGAAAACTAAAGTATTTTCTGGGTATTGAGGTCGCTCAATCTAGATCAGGTATTGTGATCTCATAATGGAAGTATGCCTTAGATATTCTTGAGGAGACAGGAATGACAGGTTGTAGACCTGTTGACACTCTGATGGATCCGAATTCTAAACTTCTGCCAGGACAGGGGGAGCCTCTTAATGATCCTGCAAGATATAGCGGTTGGTTGGTAAATTAAATTACCTTTCTGTGACAAAACCTAACATTTACTTTCCTATGAGCGTTGTGAGCCAGTTTATGGGTTCTCCGTGTGATAGTCATTAGGATGCAGTTGTTCGCATTCTATGATATATAAAATCAACTCCAAGTAAAGGTTTATTATTTGAGGATAGAGGATATGAGAAGATCGTTGTATACTCCGATGCTGATTGGGCAGGATCACCTTCTGACAGACGTTCTACTTCTGGATATTGTGTCTTAGTAGGACGAAATTTTGTGTCTTGGAAAAGCAAGAAGCAGAAGCAGAATATCGAGCAATGGCTATGGCGACATGTGAGATAATTTGGATCAAACTGTTGCTCAAAGAGTTGAAGTTTGGTGATGTTAGTCAGATGGGACTTGTGTTTGATAATCAAGATGCCCTTCATATTGCGTCAAATCTAGTGTTCCATGAGAGAACTAAACACATTGAGATTGGTTGTCACTTTGTTAGAGAAAAGATACTCTCGGGAGATATTGCTACAATGTTTGTGAAGTCAAATGATCAGCTTGTAGACATTTTCACCAAGTCCCTCGCCGGTCTTCATATTAACTACATATGTAATTAGCTCGGTACATATGATTTATGTGCACCATCTTGAGGGGGAGTGTTAGAATATGTAAATAGTAGGAAAATAACCCTAATCCTATTTGTATTAGATGTAGGATATGCTATGTATATATAGGGCTCATTGTATCAAGTTTAACATAATATCAATCAATCATATTTGCTCCCGTGCTTTCGCACAATAACTAAGGTAATTTTTATACATTTTTACAAAGTATTTAGTATTTTAAAAGATAAATTGCATGTAATTGCAATTTTAACCTATTTTAAGAACTAATAGCATTTAATAATTATAAAATTGTTTCCAATATTTTAAAATTAATATTTATATATTATTAAGTGATTCAGTACCTTTAATTTGTTTTTTGAAGTTATTTTTACTATTTTTATAAAATAAAAAGGGAAAAACTAGCTATTTGAGAATCTAGCCCCATTACATTTTGATTATAGCCAAATTGCCCCCTCCCCTAATTGACCCAACTTTGAATCCCAAACAGACCAGCCCAATTCCATTTAACCTGGCCTCTAACCTAGTTCAAATGTTCCAACCCGGTTCCCCACTTACCCTTTTAAATCTAGGCCGTTGATCATTTAGATCAATGACCACTATTCACCCTTCCGTAATTAAACACAATTGACTACCCTAATCCTAGCATTTAATTCCAATAGCCGCCTCTGAATAACCTCCCTCTCTCAAACTCTCAGAAGGTTCTTGAAAACTGTAATAATCTTCTACCATTTTCAACCTCAATCTCATCGGAATCCATAGCCTCTCAGGTCATGGACGACCTATGCTCACCTCCCTCTTCTCTTAAACGCTTGGTGTTTGAAGTTTCAAGGCCTAACCTTGATGGCGTCCAATTCAGATCTTTGTCAATTCAAGGTTCCATGGCCTCTTCGGCCTTGAGACTATTTCTAACCTTTATGACCAAGATCAGACCTTTTCAAAGCCTTTATCATTTTTGGGTTCTTCTGAAACCCTAGATACTAGAGGTTTTTTCTGATTTTTCTTAGATGTTCTATATATTTGTACGCTACTGGAGTTTTTAAACGTTTTTCCAATTTTTCTTTTAAAAAGTACTTCTCTTCGATTTAGGGTTTCTGAAAAGTTCAAAATATTTCTCCGACTTTGCTTTTCCGTTTTCTGTCTGTATATTTGTCATGCATGTACTTCTACTGCTTTCATATATTTTCTTCTACTATACATGTTTTTTTGTGCCTTGTCTTTCTACTGTGTTTCTAGACTTGCTCACATGTTCATTTTGTTATGTTTTTCCTATATATCTTCTTGATATACTTTTCTGGTATTTTGTGTTCTCCTACTGTATGTTTCCCTACTGAGTTCTTACATTCTTTGTTTGGCTTTTACTGGAACTTTGTTTGAGTTCCCTTTAAACATGTTTCTTCTACTGGTTTCTTAAATGCTATACTATCTCTTTTCTCCTCTGAACCCTGTTTAAGGCCAAACTTTTTTTCTTAAACATGTGGCTCCTACTCTCACTATGCTTCGAATTAGTTTAATCACTCTATTGTTTCAAACCTGCTATTATATCTGTTCGTTTCCTCATGAGTCTCTAAAAGAGATCTATGAGCATGTTTCAATTACTTGCCTCCTCGTCTCTATATCTGATTCGAAATGAAAACCCTAGGATTTAGAGATTTTTCCTTGTGTTTGGACCAGGGTTTTATTTTGGAACCCCTGAATTGTTCAGACTCATTCTAAGCCTATGATATGAGTTTGAATGTCTTTGTTTACGACTTTGAACTTTTAAATTCTTCTAATGATTAGCACAATAGTTCTTCGTGGTTAAGTGTGGCTGTACTCTTTTATACGTGCCATAAATTCTATCTTTCAAAAAGGGTTTTCCAACTTACGATTCAGAATCTTTTTATAGCGTTTAATTGAGTAGTACTGCTTAAGTTAAGATCTTTCCGATCTTCCTGACCTGGTTCGTTCACATGAAACCTTCAATTTCTGATCTTACTGGCTGTTGATTGGTTGCCTTTCCTTATTTTCAAAACTGTGTGCTATCAGACTTTTTCCTTAAATAAATCTCTGTGTATTTATCCTTCTTGTGCTGCTTTGGAAAAGTGTGTGATCAACATTTTTCCTTATTATTTTACCCGTTTGAAATTAGAATCCCTTAACGAACGTGTGTAATTGATTGATAACTGATTTTTTAAATTATTCTCCTACCTTATTTTGCTTGCCTTATACATTATGAAAATGGCACGACTCCTTTCTCACCAACAGACCTTGAATTCAACACTTTAAGACAATTTAAATTACACAACTGTCAACTCAACACTTTTACACACATAATCTCGTAGCTCTCTTCTAAAATCTTCTGATTATTTGCTTGCAATTTGGCTTTACAAGACTAATGCTTTCTTTTCTTGTTTCCCTGAAATTGGTATGTTCTAATTTAGTTTTCAGCCTTATCCTAATGTGTTTATGTTACAACTTCTACAATCCTATCTACTTTACTATCTATGCTTAGTGTTAAATATGTATGATGTTCTCTTTGCATCTGTTTTTGCTGTGAATCCCTGTACCCCTATTCCCTTCTATGTGTTTGAGTTTAAGTTCAGAACATGGAAATATCCAAATTGTTGCTCATGTCTAGACTTGATCTTTTAAGGGATCCTAACTCCCAAACAATTTGGCTAACATGCTAGTTGGGGTATGCCGGCACTTACAATTGCTGGGTATGACCACTAGCCTGTCTCTGCTTCCCCCCAGAATCCCTTATCTGCACTTACACTCTCCCCTAGCTTCTAAGTTCTTCTCCCCTCCTATGTGACTTACTTTGGGACATTGAGTTCCCTTTAAACTTGGACATTCAAGGGCTGGCTCTTCCACACTGCACTATGATTCAATTCTGCAATATATATGGGTGACAACACTATCCGGAGTCCATTTGAGACTCTTAGGGAACTCTGACACGTCCCAAATAAGAGAAAGGCCTTGGATCTTTGGAGATTGGTTTATTTCATGTTCTGATGGGAAGTCTGAATCACACTCTCCTTTGTTGTAATTTTAGTTCTCTAATGTAATTTTAATTTTCTTATTCATTCTGGGCTACAATAATAACTTGTTAGAACTATTGGGGCTGTTAGTGAAGAGGGGAGGGTCAATCATGCATGTAATGGGGTAGATATCATGTTTAAAGGGAAATTTACACTTCTATGCTCATGTATCCTGTTCTCAGTTTGTGCTTTTGCATCTCATATAGGGACCATGTCCATAGGCTTCTGCATTTTTGCATCTCATATAGGGACCATGTCTATAGGCTTCTGCATTTTTGCATCTCATATAGGGACCATGTCTATAGGCTTCTATACTTCTGCATTATATAGAGACCATGTATATAAGTCATTTCTGAAATGCTGCATATTATATAGATGATATGCCTATAGGACTTCCTAAATTTTGCATCTGCATCTATCACCAGGTAAACCTGTTCATAGGTTTAAATAATAAAAAACATGTTAGATATTATGCCTATAGGACTTCCTAAATTTTGCATCTACATCTATCACTAGGCAAACATGTTCATAGGTTTAAATAATAAATAGCATGCTACATATTATGCGTATAGGACTTCCTAAAATTTTGCATCTGCATCTATCACTAGGCAAACCTGTTCATAGGTTTAAGTAATAAACAACATACTAGATATTATACCAATAGAACTTCTGCACTCTTATTTCAGCAATAAAAATGTATAAAATCAACAATGCCTAGAAAGCATGCCTATATGAGCAACCAACGAAACTAGAATCATTCATTTGCTTATGTAGTAACCATAATGACTGCAGAATTTATATTCCTGTAATTGACAATTTCTTCTTTTTTCTGAAACTAATAGGTATTATGCGTATAGTTTTTCATTTGACACTTAGCCAAGCCATTTGGTAACTTGTAAACCGAATCAAATCCTATCAATTCCAACCAGCAGCTAGGCCTGACCCGGGTTTCTTGTTTGAAATATGTAATAGATCAGTCTGCCACAACCTTTAACTTTAATTAAGACCATAACCAGTATGTGCAAGACATGCTAAACAATCTATCTTTAAGCTGAGGAGGCCTGTTTGAGCCTTTAATTGTTTTTCCCCCATATATGCTCTACGTGTTTTTGATTATCGCCTTAAAGATTTATCCTTTTAAATCACAAAAAGCCCAAATCTCCCTTCCTTTTAGGGCTAGTAGTCCCAAATGCCCTAGTGCTGATAGGATTGGGAGCAGGTAATAGCATGCAATAAGTAAAACGAGACTATTTCGCGTTTAATACCTTAATGGGGTGGGAAAGGGTAGATATGGATATGATGACCACATGATAACACCACGTGTATAAACGATTACGGGTGTTGTGTGGGGTGATCCATATTATTTATAAACCTAGGACCCCCCTCCCTTTACTTGTTTGTTTTATTTAAAATTTCAAAAGCTATTTTTCTCAAATTCCAGCTTCTTTGACTGCTTTTAACTTTCAATTTACTTGAAGCAATCATGTGAAATTTCTTTTCTTTCTTTTACCCGCTTATTTTGAGTTTCACAAATTTCTTTTCTTCTCTAACTTCGTTTTAACTTCAAATTACATGCAATAATTATGTGAGAACCCCCTCTCATATTATAACTCTTATTTGTCTACTTTTTATTTGCACTTAAAGGCACAATTATAGTATGTCCGGGAACCACAATAGTGGATCTTGAGGGCTGCCTAACACCTTTCCTTCAGGATAATTTCAAGCCCTTACCCAATCTCTGATTTTCCAAATCAAAGTTCTTTTTAGTGGCCTAATGTACTTATTCATTAGGTGGAGACTCTTCAAACCCAATTCTCAAAAGGAAACAAGTTGTCCTCCAATATGTCATAAACCCAATTTCGTGAGAAAAAGGGGGCATGACATTGAGTTGAGTAAGCTTCACATTTTTGATTAGGCCATTGCGTTTGCGATGAAGAATTTTGGACTGAAGCAATTTTGTGCTTCGCGAACGTAAGGGTTCTTCTGCATTCGCGAAGAAGGGATGCCTATAACATTTCAAAATTGAGGGTTTAGCTATTTTTATTAAAACTTATGACAGAGAGCTTGGATTTTGACAAAATTTTGGGGGATTTTTAGAGGAATCTATTTGGTAATGATTCTTGTCTCATTTATGGTAATATTCCATTAATCTATAGTTGTTCCCATCCTTTAATTTCAAAATTTAGTTGAAAAAAAAAAGGGAAAAAGTTCTTCAACCAAAATTTTGGGTTGTGATTAAGATATTGACATTGGATTTGAGTAATTTTGGTATGAGTGAACTCGTAGGTGAATGGGTGTTTGTATTTTGTAACTTTTACCCGATTCCGAGACATGATCCCATGTCAACCATTTTGGGGAAATTATCTAATTTTTTTTGTTAAGTCTTGATTTCATAAATTAGATTAATTTCTTATAGTTATATTTATGGTATGTAATTGCTTTTGGCTAGATTTGCGCCATTCGGGGTTGGAAAATCATGGAAAAGTCATTCGTTGATTAATTGAGCTTGGTTCGAGTTAAGTGGCTTGCTTAACATTGTGTAGGAAAAATCCCCTTAGGATTTGGTATTGTTGTGATATTTTTGTGATATGTGAGTGCCGTGTATGCGACGTGACGAGTACATACACAGGCTATTTGTTGTAAAATCCGGTTTTACTGAGTAACAACATGTTTTATCTTAGTTGAGTTAACCATCATATGTAGTTATCCTATTTAGGCTAATATCGCATGTCTACATGTCTTAAATGCTTATTTGAACTCTATGCAACATGCTTTGTTGATTTCCTATTTTTCCTTTATATGTATCGGTCTTAACGAAGAATTATTGTTATTAATTAATATATTCATCGGTTTCCAGATATGTATTTACTTTTGGGACTACGAGGCGATACCTCGGGAAATCCCCCTGCACATTTACTTTTGGGACTATGAGGCGGTATATCGGGAGATCCCCCTGCACATTTACTTTCGAGACTACGAGGCAGTACCTTGGGATATTTTCTTGCACATGTCCTTTTGAGACTACGAGACAGTACCTCGGGAGATATGCTTTCATATTTAATTTTGGGACTACGAGATGCTATCTCGAGAGATCCCCTACTGTTTTATCCTTGTATGATGTGCTGGTATTTTCTGTTGTCTTTCCCTTGTTAAATTTCCAGTCTATTATTACATTGCTATATTCTTCCGCCTTACTTATTGTATACCAGTGGGGCCCTAACCTGACCTCGTTAGTACTCGACCGAGGTTAGGCTTGACAATTACTGGTTACCGTTGTGGTGTATTCATGCTACTCTTCTGCACATATTTTGTGTGCAGATCTAGGTACTTCTTATCAGCCTTATTATTAGTGAGCAATGAGATTTTGTAGATTTCAAGGTATATCTGCCCGCATCCGCAGATCTCAAAGTCCCCCTCTAGTCCCTCCTATGTCTTTTACCTTCCCGTACTTTCTTAGACTCTAGTATATAGAGATACTAGTACTCTTCTGTAGCTTGTGACTTATGATTATTGGGTTTTAGGAACTCTGTGTATACTCAAGTTGTGGGTTACTAGTGCATGCCGAGTGACATTTTATCATTTTATAGTTATTTTTCACAATCTAGTTGTTAAGTTCTATTTTTATTTCTATTATTCCATAATTTGTTAGGCTTACCTAGTAGTAGAGACTAGGTGCCGTCACGACGTCTTACTGAGAAAAATTTGGGTCGTGACAAGTTGGTATAAGAGCTATAGGTTCATAGGTTCCATGAGTCACAAACATGCTTAGTAGAGTCTCACTGATCGGTATGGAGACATCTATACTGATCTTTGGGAGGCTATGGAATTGTTAGGAAAAATTACACTTCTTTGATTCCTTGTTGTGCGAAATTATTGACTTTGAAATTCTCTCACAGATGGTGAGGACACGTGTAGGCGGATGTGATGACCAGGCACCCACTCCCCCTACTAGAGGTGCGGGATGCCGGGGCCAGGGTAGAGGCCGAGAACATTCAAATGGTGTAGCCAGAGCACCCACACGAGCTACCACAGAGGAGCCACTAGTAGCTCTAGTTAGAGCGCAGGTACGTAGGATGCCTGTTACTGCACTAGCTCTTTAGGAGATGTATGACACATGGAGTTTGAGTAGTTGCATAGTTCCCGGGAATCTTCAACACCGTGTCTCAGGCTGGATTGATTCCACTTGCTCTTGCCACATCTTATACTGGAGGATGAGCAGAGACTCCCACCGCTCATATCCCAGAGTAGTGGGTTAAGGATGATCAGGTTTGAGAGGACATACTAGTGCTGTCGGTAGCCCTAGTTTGTCTTGAGGGTAGGGCAACAATTTTTGAGGAGAAACAACTTAGGTTTGAAAGGTACAAGAAGTACCACCCTCCTATTTTCAGTGGCTTGGCGTTAGAGGATGCCCAGGGTTTCTTTGAGGAGTGCCACCATATCCTCCGTACTATGGGTGTAGCGGAGTCGAGTGGGGTTTTTTTAACTGCATTCCAGCTTAGAGGAGAAACCTATTAGTGGTGGCACACTTATGAGTTTAGCATTCTGGTTGAGGCAGCTTCACTTATTTGAACTCAGTTCTCGGATATGTTCTTAATGGAGTATGTTCCCAGAGTCTCAAAGATGCATGTCACATGAAATTTGAGTAGTTGTGCGAGGGTTCCATGACCATGTCAGAGTATGCTGTTCACTTTAGTGATTTGGCTAGGCTTTTACCAGCGTTGGTAGCTACAGTTCGAGAGAAGGTCCATCTATTTATCTAGGGGCTCCACCCTAATATCAGGCTTAGCATGGCCCGGGAATTGGAGATGAATATTTCATACTAGAGGGTTATAGGTATCGCTGGGAGAGTGGAGGGCCTCCTTGCTCGGGAGAGAGGAGAAAGAGGCCAAGAGGTATCGAGAGTCTACAACTTATAGTGATACTCATGCCCCAACTGCAGTTCGCCATGGTAGGTGCTACGTGAGTTGTCCTATTCATTCAGCACTTCCAACCGCCGGTGCCATGCAGGCTACTACTAGGCATCAAGAGCCTTATTATGCACCGCAATATCTATTATACCTCCTGCATGGGGTGCTTTCACGGTCAGTTCATCAGACCTGGCCCAAGACAGCCACAGTAGCATACCCTTCAAGAGCTTATTTTGAGTGTCTTGACACTCGCCATATGGTGAGGGGTTTCCCCAGACGTAGGAGGGGTGTACCTATATAGACTTCTCAAGCACCGCATGCTCTACTGGGTCCTCAACTATGATTACAACACCAACTATTACACCACTTGCTCCTCCAGTTCGAGGTGGAGGTCGGGCAGATAGAGGCTGCCCTAGAGGGGGAGGCCATGCCAGATATTACACTCTTCCTTCTCATGCAGAGGCAGTTGCTTTCGACTCTATCATTACATGTATTGTTCTTGTCTATATTTGAGACGCGTCGGTTTTATTTGATCTAGGCTCATAGAGATGCGTCCTATGCGTCCTCTTATTATTGCTCTATATGGTAGATTTTGATATTATCTTGGGTATGGACTAGTTGTCTCCCTATTATGATATTCTTGATTGTTACGCCAAGACCATGATGCTGGCTATGCCAGGCTTACCACAGTTAGAGTGGAGAGGTACCTTAGATTACACTCCCAACAGAGTTACTTCATTTCTTATGGCTCAACGAATAGTTGAGAAGGGGAGTGATACATATCTAGCTTATTTGAGAGATGCCAATACTGGTAACCCTACAACTTAGTCAGTCCCAATAGTGAGGGATTATCTAGATGTATTTCCAGCTTATCTTCTGGGTATGCCACCTGACAGGAATATTGATTTTGGCATTGATTTGTTACCAGGTACTCAGCCCATCTCTATTCCTTGATATCATATGGCTCCTCCTAAGTTGAATGAGCATTTATAGGAATTACTTGATATGGGCTCATTCGGCCCATTATGTCGCCCTAGGGTGCCCCAGTCTTGTTTGTGATGAAAAAGATGGTTCTATACATATGTCATTGATTATCGTCAGTTGGACAAAGTTACAATGAAGAACATGTATCCATTTCCTAGTGTTGATGACCTTTTTGATCAATTACAGGGTGCCATGGTATTTTTCAAGGTTGACTTAAGTTCAGGCTATCATTAGTTGAAAGTTCGGGGGCCATATATCCTAAAGGCTGCTTTCACGACTCCTTATGGTCACTACAAGTTCCTTGTGATGTCATTTGAGCTGACCAACATCCCAGTAGCATTCATGCACTTAATGCACAGTGTATTCCTACCCTATCTTATCTCTTTCGTCATTGTATTTATTGACGACATTCTGGTGTACTCCTAGACTCAGTAGGATCATGAGCAACACCGGAGGACTATGCTCCAAACCTTGAGAGAAAAGAAGCTATATGTAATATTTTCAAAGTGTGAGTTTTGGATAGACTCGGTGGCATTCTTGGGTCATATAGTATGGAGAGATGAGATCAAGGTGGATCAGAAGAAATTTGAAGTAGTGCAGAGTTAGTCCATACCTTCATCAGCTACAGAGATCCGGATTTTTCTTGGGTATGCAGGGCATTACCGTCGATTTATAGAGGTTTCTCATCTGTTGCAGCCCCTATGACCAGGCTAACCCAAGAGGGTGCTACATTTAGGTGGACAAAGGAATGTGAGGAGATTTTCCAAAAGCTCAAGATAGCTATGACTACGAACCAATATTAGTATTGCTTATAGGTTAGGATCTTATACTGTATATTATGGTGCGTCGTGGATTGGTCTCGGCGCAATGTTGATGCAGGACGCCAAGGTGATTGTCTACACATCTAAACAAGTGAATGTGCATTAATAGAAATCTCATGTCCACGACCCCAAGTTAGCAGCTATTATTCATGCCTTGAAGATTTGGAATCACTATTTTTACGGTGTTTCTTGTGAGATCTACACAGATTATTAGAGTTTACAACATCTATTCAAACAGAAGGATCTTAACTTGTGTCAGCAGAGGTGGTTGGAGCTACTTAATGATTATGATATTACCATTTTCTACCATCTCGGGAAGGCCAATATGGTGACTTATGCCTTGAGTCACAGGGCAGAGAGTTTGGTAAGCGTACCATATCTACAAGTAGTAGACAAGCCTTTGGTGTTGGATGTTCATTCCTTGCCCAACCAGTTCATTAGATTGGATATTTTCTGAGCTGAATCAAATATTGGATTGTATGGTCTCTTAGTCTTCTTTTTATGATCTGATTAGGGAGCATCGGTATGAAGACCCCCACATGCTTGTCCTTAAAGACAAGGTTCAACACGGTGATGCTAAGGAGGCACTATTGGAGATGATGGTGCATTGAGGATGCAGGCAGACTATGTGCCCAATGTAGATGGATTGCATGAGTTGATTCTCCATGAGGCTCACAATTCACGGTACTCCATTCATCCGAGTGTTGCAAAGATATATCAAGACTTGAGGCAATACTATTGGTGGAGGAGAATGAAGAAAAACATAGTAGAGTATGTAGCTCGGTGTCTAAATTACCAGCAGGTGAATGATGAGCATCGACGACCAGGTGGATTGCTTCAGAAGTTGGAGATCTCGTAGTGCAAATAGGAGCATATCACCATGGATTTTGTTGTTGGGCATCCACAGACTCAGAGAAAGTTTGATGCAGTTTAGGTGATTGTGGGTAGGCTAACCAAGTTAGATCATTTCATTCTTATGATGACTACTTATTCTTCCGAGCAGTTAGCTCGAGTTTATATCTGCGAGATTGTTAGACTTCGTAGTATGCCGATATATATCATCTCTGACCGGGGAAATTTACATCATGATTCTGGAGGGACATACAACATGAGTTAGGTACTCAAGTTGAGTTGAGCACAATATTTCACCCTCAGACTGATGGACAGCCTAAGCGCACTATTCAAATATTGGAGGATATGCTCCGTGCGTATGTGATGGAGTTAGAGGGTTTTTAGGATTAGTTCTTGCCACTTGTGGAGTTTACATACGACAACAGTACCAGTTGAGCATTCAGATGGCTTCATATGGGGCTTTGTATTGTAGGCGGTGTCGGTCTCTAGTGGGTTGGTTTGAGCCGTCGAGGCGAGACTATTAGGTATAGACTTGGTTCAAGATGCTTTAGAGAAGGTTAAGGTGATTCAAGATCGACTTGCCATAGCCCAGTCTAGACATAGAAGTTATGCGGATCAAAAGGTTTGTGATGTTGCATTCATGGTTGGGGAGCGTGTCTTGCTCCGGGTGTCACCCATGAAGGGTGTTACGAGGTTTGGGAAGAAGGGTAGGCTGAGCTCAAGCTTATTGGTCTGTTCAAGGTGTTGCGGCATGTATGGGAGGTTGTGTATGATCTTGCCTTGCCTCCCATCCTGGCAGGAGTCCATCCTATATTTCATGTTTTTATGCTCTAGAAGTATCACGACGATCCATCTCATGTGTTGGATTTCAGCTCAGTCTAGTTGGAAAATGATTTATCTTATGTTGAGGAGTCAGTGGCTAGATTTAACAAGTAGGTTCGAATACTGAGGCCAAAGAACATTGCTTTAGTGAAAGTTCAGTGGAGGGATCAGCCGGTTGAGAAGGCGACTTGTAAGACCGAGCATGACATGCACTATTGTTCTCCTTATCTTTTCACCACATCAAGTATGTGTCTATACTCATTCGAGGACGAATGATTATATTAAGAGGGGAGGATGTAACGGCCCAGCCGGTCATTTTGAGAGTATTAGCCCATATCCCTTATTTATTGCTTTTTTGTATATTTTTTGCTTATGTTACTTACCGATAATTTTTTTTTTGGTTTCGGAGTGATTTAGGACACTTAGTCCTTAAAATGGAAGCTTAAGGTCTAGGATTTTGATCTTGGCTAGAACTATGTGAAGATGACTCCGAAATTGTGTTTCGTCGATTCTGTTAGCTTCGTTGGGTGATTTTGGACTTAGAAGCATTCTTGGGTTGTGAATTGGGGTCTGTGTCTGAATAAGGCTTGAAATGGCGAATGTTGATTTTTGTAAGTTTGACTAGAAGTGTAATTTTATATATCGGGGTTGGATTTTGATTCTAGAAGTTGGAGTAGGTCTCTAATATCAATTATGACTTTTGTGTAAAATTTGAGGTCAATCGGACGTGGTTTGATAGGTTTGGGTATTAGTTGCAGAAGTTTGAAGTTATAAAGTTCATTAAATTTTAATTGGAGGGTGATTCTTGTTTTAATCATTGTTTGATGTGATTTGAGGGCTTTACAAAGTTCGTATGGTATTATAAGACTTGTTCGTATGTTTGGCTGAAGCCGTTGGTGGATTTCGGATGGTTAATGGATCAATTTGGACTTGTTAAAATAGTAGAATTTATGGTGTTTCCCGTTTTTGGTTACTTCTTCACGTTCGCTAGGGGAGTTCTACATTCCCGATGAGGAACTGGAGGCAGGAGAGGATTTGTGGTTTGCGTTAGCAATGAAGGCTCTGTGTTTGCAAAGCTCTGAGGTAATTAATCTAAGCGTTCGTGATGAGGGTCCTGCGTTCGCATAGAGAAAGCTGGTCAACTGAGTCTCCAGGAAATTTTCCTATGAATTCACGATGATGGTCTCATATTCGCATAGGGTCGAGTTGAGTAAGCTTCACATTTGCGATTAGTCCATCACATTTGCGATGAAGAAATTTTGACTGAGGAAATTTTGTACTTCGCGACCGCGAGGGTTCTTTCGCGTTCGCGAAGAAGGATGTCTGGACAGAGTATAACATTTCAAAATCGAGGGTTTAGCAATTTTATCAAAACTTGAGATAGAGAGCTCGGATATGGATGGAATTTTAGCGGACTTTCAGAGGAAGCTATTGGGTAATGGTTCTTGTCTTATTTATGGTTATATTCCATTAATCTATAGTTGATTCCATCCTTTAATTTCTGAATTTAGTTGAGAAATTTGGAAAAACAATGGGAAAAAGTTCTTCAACTAAAGCTTTGGGTTTTGATTGAGATTTTGATATCGGATTTGAGTAATTTTGGTACAAGTGAACTCGTGGGTGAATGAGCATTCATATTTTGTGACTTTATCCGATTCTGGGACGTGGGCCCGAGTCAACCTTTTGGGACAATTTTCTAATTCTTGTTAAATCTTGATTTCATAAATTAGATTAGTTTTTTTATAGTTATATTTGGCTAAATATAGGCCATTCAGAGTTGGAAAATCATGGAAAAGGCATTTTCTGATATATTGAGCTTGGTTCGAGGTAAGTTGCTTGCCTAACCTTTTGTGGAGGAAATCCCCTTAAGATTTGGTAATGTTGTGATACTTCTGTGATATGTGAGTGCGTACATGTGACGAGTGCGTACACGTGCTATTTTTTTGTAAGATTCGATTTTTACTGAGTAATAACCTTTTTCATCTTAATTGAGTTATACTAGCATGTGTAGTTATCATGTTTTTAGCCTTATATCCTGTTTTCCTTTTATCTGTATCAGTCTTAACGGTATAATTATTGATTTTAATTATTGTATTCATCGGTTTCGAGCTCTATGTTTACTTTTAGAACTACGAGGAGATACCTCGAGAGATCTCCCTGCACATTTACTTTTGGGACTATGAGGCGGTACCTTAGGGGATCCCCCTTCACATTTGATTTTGAGACTATGAGGCCGTACCTCGGGAGATCTCCCCACCCATTTACTTTTGAGACTACGAAGAGGTACCTCGGGTGATCTACTTGCATAGTTTCTTTTGGTACTACGAGATGGTATCTCGGGAGATGCCCTGCTATTTTATCCCTGTGTAATGTGTTGCTATTTTCTGTGGGGTTTCCCTTGTTGAGTTTCTAGTCTCTTATTGCATTGCTATATTCTTCTATCTTATTTACTATATACCGGTGGGGCCCTAACTTGACTTCGTCATTACTCAACCGAGGTTAGGCTTGGCATTTACTGGATACTGTTGTGGTGTAATCATGCTATTGTTATGGACATATTTTTTGTATAGATCTAGATACTTTTTATTAGCCTCGTTATCAGTGAGCAACGAGATTTTGGAGACTTCAAGGTATATCTGCCTGCGTCCACAGACCTCAAAGTCCCCTCTATCCCCTCATATGTCGTTTACCTTACCATACTTTCTTAGAAAATGGTATACAGAGATATTAGTTTTCTTCTGTAGCTTGTGAATTATGATAACCAAGTTTTCGGAACTCCGTGTATACTCTAGTGCTAGGTTACTTCTACATTCCGAGCGACATTTTGTCCTTTTATAGTTATCTGTTACAGACTAGCTGTTGAATTCTGTTTTCATTTATGTTATTATACAATTTGTTAGGCTTACCTAGTTGTGCATACTAGGTTCCGTCACGACGTCTTACGAAGGAAGATTGGGTCGGTACACCTTTTTTATAAAACATTTCACTTTTCTCTTCTTTTTAGTGTAGGATTTGCCTAAGGTATCATGTACGCCTTTTTTCCAAAAACTTGCCATCCAAAAACACTTTAATTCGCTTTTTCGTCATGAACATTACAAATCTATAGATACTAGCGAATAATGTAAATTGGCATTTAGGCAGTTCATATTGAATATGAAAATTTTATTCTATTTTCTAATTAAATAAATGACGATCTAAATCTAACGCAAGTAAGCTCGGATTGAATTTGATTTTTAAAGTTCAGTTTTAGATTAATCGATCTGGATATTATCGATTTTTAATTTTAAGCCTATAAGTTTAGATGTATCTTGTTCTTATGAAAATGAATATCCAAATGAAGCATTCATGTTCCTAAAAAGTTCCTCATTCTCATAGAAGGAAATAAAATAAAGACACTAAGGCCTTGTTTGTTTGCACTTAATAGATGTCTGAATCTTAATCATTCAGATTTCACATATTTAGTGCATTTATTTTTTAAGTCTGAATCTGAATGTTTAAGATCTTGATCATTAAGTATGTTTATTTATTTTTTATTTCACAACCAGTTAATGGATCTGAATAGGTCTGAATGATCAAGATCTATAACAAAGACTTAATTTGATTAAAATGTTATTATCTACATTCATAATTAATTACCGTCACTGGCCACCCTTGTCAACTACCTCGATGCACCACCCTTATACTCAACCACCACTATCCTTAAGTATCATCGTCACCACAATCATTATTGACTATCACCACCCGCCACCTCACTTTTATTGACTACCACCACTCATTGCCCCCGTTATTATCAATTACCATTGCTGGCACCACAATCATTCTCAAGCAAAACCATCCACCCACCCATCTCAACTACCACCACCAACCATCCCAAAACCCTTATTAACCATAACAACCAGTGCCCACCAATATATCTGACCACCACTTTTCTCAAACACCCCCATCATCATCCACCATTATAAACTACCACCACCACCACCCACCATTATAAATTATCGCCACCCATCATTCTCAATCATAATCTCTACTACCAATCACTCCTAGCTACTACCTAGAACTGTCACTATCAACTAAATCACTTCGAATTATCGCCTCTAGTTAGTATTCACAAATACCACTGTTTATCATCACCACTATCAACTACCTGTAACAGCCCAGTCCACTGGTGATATTGTTCGATTTGGGCTTAGTCCCTTACATGTTTAAAATGTGTCAAGCCTAGGGCCAGAGCAAATAATAGCTATCTGGCTGCGCAATAATGCGTTTTAAATCTATGAGGACCTAGGTCTAGAGAGAACATATCACTAGCTTGCTGGGCTGTTACAGATATCAATGTAGGCGTAACTTTTCCAGGTAAGCAGGCTACTAGTGAAGACATTCTCCCATCTGAGCAGACTCTTGGTGAACTCCGATTCCAGCCATGGAGTTTGCTACTTGATTTTAACTTTTAATATATGTTGTCATTTATTTTTATTTAAGGATAATCCGGTAAATCATGTCCCGAGCAATTCGCCGAGACTCTACAAAGGCTTCATAGATATATAGATTCAGATATATTTTATTTGGATTTTCATCTACCGATTTATGCATAATTCTTTAAGACTAGATTTTTTTAAAACTTAAAGAAAGATGTTTTGTCTTGGTTGATGCTTGATGTTGGCTAAAAATCCATGTTTTTACATGTAAATTTACTTGCATTCTTCTTCGATCTTGTTAAATACGGTGTGAATATTTATGACCCGAGCTTAATAATGGTATTTATATGTCTAGGAGTCAATTAGAAGTGATTTGAAAAGTTTTCATGCAAAGTGAAATAAAAGGAAGAATATGGAGGAAGTATAACCATTGTGCCTAGGTCCCGGACAACAAAGTGAGGTTCACTTCATCAGACCTGGACTAGAGTAAGAAAATCATCTTCTCCAACCCGAATTGGGAGAAGCCCAATTTTCCCCATACAAATCCTAGTCGCTATAAATACATTAAAAACGTGCTTTTGAGGAGGAGACACTACTTTGGAAGGAGAGAAGACTTTGGGGACATTATTTGGATGCAAGAACATCACGTGGAACAACTTATGGAGGAGAAAATCATTGTGCTCTTTATTTCTTCATCTTTTCTTTGTAATTTGTTTATGCAAAATACTTGAAAAATTATTAATATGAACATGAGTAGATAAACACTCTAGTTTCTAGGGTTGTGGTTGGAATGATTATAAACATTTATTAGTTACATCTTCGTTAATTCAAATTATCATCTTGTGCTTGTTTCTTTAATTCTAGTTTAACTTGTGAATTATTATAGCTACAAATTCTCCCTATTATATATGCTATGCTTGGAAATTCGGGTATATATTAGAGTAGAATTAAAGAGAGCTAGTTTCTGAACCCATGGATTGGGAAACACTTCGCGATTAGGATAGAAATATACCTAACGGCCTTTCTTACATGAGTACTCATAAGTAGGGATTTTGATGTGTTTCATTCTCCTTCTTGCTTATGCTCTGATTATAAATTTTTAAAAAGTAGTCCCAAAAGACTCATAAGTTGTGCTTGATTGCAGGTTTGATCGACAAAATGACAAAATATCAAAGATCGAAAGGAGTGAAACCTGCTCAAGTACCTAAGACAAGGAAAAACTCAGGAGACAGGCCTAGTACGACCGCACTACTCTTTGTGCGATCCGCACTATAGAGATTCAGAGAGTCAAAAATCATGGCTTTAAGAAATACGGCCGCACTCCATTATATGTGGTCCGTGGTGAAGGCTCTGCGGCCGCACTGCCATAATATGTGGTTCGCGGAAGAGAAGTTCAGAGAGATGAAATATGCCCAGGTTCAAGTCATTGTGGTCCGCGGTCATTATTGTGCGGGCCGCATTAGAGATCTCCGCGAACACGGTCCATTCTGCGCAGACCGGGGAGTCTGAGTTCAGAGAGCTAAGATTTCAAGTCCAAGAGCCTAGTGCAGCCGCAGTCCATTTTGTGCGGCCCGTACTGACCCCACAGGGACATGTTTTTCATATTTTTCCAACTTAATATAAATAGAATATTTTTTCATTTTTAGGGTATTCGACATTTTAGAACTTCAGCTGTGCTCATGAGAAGACCTATTGTAGCCATTTTTTGATATTTTTACTCAGCTTTTATCATTGAATATTTTTATTTAGCTTAGCAATTAATGGGTATGTCTTTATCTTCATCTATTTCTCCATTTTCTTCTTTAAGCATGAGTATCTAAACCTATTATGTAGGGTTGTGTCTCAACCCTAGTGTGGATAATTGATGGGTGTTGCAATTTAAGGCTAGATTGACTATGGGTGTTTGTTACATGGGTCAATTTTATTGTTTAATTTATGAATTGGTGGTTGCAAACACTGGTTTGTGCTTAGCTGACATGGATCTTCTTGAGAAAGAGAGCCTATGTCTCCAAAATTTACCTAACAAGGAATTAGGATGGACTCAAGAGAATTGATAGTCCCAATTAAAGGGTTAAACCTCGAGAGAGTAATCACCCGACTTGATCTCTAGTTGCTTGAGCTGATTTCCCTACTCATTTGTTCCTGAAAAAGTCAATTGGGAAAAATCACTCTCTCTACCGAGAGGTGTGAGAGTGGGTAGCATCATGCAATGGTTATAGTATATTTCCCCAAACATGTCAAGCATGCCTTAGAAGCAATTACCCGTCAATTAGCCACCTAGGCGGAAGTCACTACCCTACTGCCTTTTAGACTATTAGATACAACGCTTAGCAGTTTTCACTTAGCATAATTAGTTATAATTAGTAGTTGAAATATTAGGTTGTTATAGAAAACCCAAAAAATGATTAGAAGATCAATTAAGAACACACTGATAATTCTAACCTAGATAGATACTTAACTCTAATTCTAGCTCTCTGTGGATTCGATCCCGATCCAAAATTGGGTAAAAGCTATTTCGACCCTCTCTTGCTACTTTTTAGTAGTGGGTAGTTGGCTGCGATTACTTTTTGGCGCCATTGTCGGGGAGCTAACAGTTTTATCTATCTATTTAGTTAGTTTTGTATGTTGCTCTTTTTTCCTTCTTTGTTACTTATTTGTTTGTATCAGTTATTCAGGTACCAAATGGCTTTAAATGCTATTGAGCCTCTTGGAAATGTGATAGCGGGGGAGGAGGTAGATGATCTTGAGAAAGATGAGGTGCCTCTAGCACCTTAGGGACAACAGAGAAGTCGGAATGCATATGAAAATTGTCACGCCCAACTTTGGGAGGCGCAACCGGCGCTCAATCGAGTGAACCCAACCGAGCAAGCCTTATCAAAACTTCCTACCCGACTTCGATATGAATAAGGACACCATACTTTCATTTACATAGATAAGGAAAGATAGCTCGTTCAACATTGTTAGTCCATTTTATGTTACCACATTAAACCGTAGTTATATTTCTAAGTTCCCAAAATATTTCACTTTAGAGAAGCGAGAGTTAAAATTACAACATATTTGGTAGACCCATCAAACACCTGTACATAGTCTACGGAGCCTCTAAGGATGTAAGATAAGACAAGAATGACAATGCCTGCAACAAGGCCCTGACTATACCTCAAAAGTAGGAGTCTATAACAAAAGATGTGAAATCTAAACCCTTAAAAGAGAAAAGGGCTCACCAAGACTTTGAAGAAGGTACTCCGCTACACGCGATCAACGCTATCTGCAACGGGGCCACCTACATTTATTAAACAAATGTAGCTCCCCCGACAAAAGGGACGTTAGTACCATGTAATAGTACTAGTATGTATAACTAAACTCCATTAAATTAGAAAAAACTACCCAACAAGAAATAAGGGGAAAACATATAGACAATCAGAGTTTCAAACAAGTACCATGTCAACAATATAAGGAGGTTCACAAGATTTTCACATGATTTGTGCAATTTTAGATTTTAGCATCCCACTCTGTTGCTTCATTATTCACTTTGCCACCATTCTTTGAGTGGAGTCCGATCACGGCCCAATCGGATAGGCCGTCTCTGGGAGAAGCTACCACTATTTCGTTCATGCTTTCCAGCTTCACTCCTCAATACATTTCCACAACATGTATATATATAATGGCGTTCGATCATAGTCCGATCGGCTAGGCCGCCTTACTAAGGAGTTTCCATTTTCCCATCTCTCATCTCATATCAACCTTTCCCATAAGTCATGTCATAGGCACTTGGGGGCCGGAGCTATCACATCATATGTTTTTCACCAGGCCATATCTCACATTGTTTTCAATTTCATTGATAGATTCACAATTTAGATAAATATAAGCACAAAATAGCATTTCGGACTGTAAGCATAGATGCAACTTCATATGTATAACACAATATATATAGCTTCAAACTCAAATTTAAGGTCTAAGAATCTCAATACGTTATACATATCTTTTGCCATTTTTTATGTTATCAAGATAACACATCAATCATGTTGAAACACATCTTTCCCACGTACAAGGTTACATCACAAATTCATATAAAGTATCAATCAATGCAAGAACCTAAATTTCAGTCTTACCATATTTACACAAGCAACAATGGAGCTCAATTTCCAAAATATGGGTTTTATCCATACATACCTCAATGTAGCTTCTCTTAATCTTTAAAATATTTTGGAACTCTTAGCACTTCAATCTATTGTGTAAGATTTGCAATTGAACCAAGAATTAGAGACTTTCTAGCTCATTTGGCATATTATCAAACACTAAAGGTTCATTGTGAATCTTAGATCCTTTTTGAGAGAAATTTCTATCATTTTATACCCCTATTCCTTTATTTTAGTTCTCATCCTCCCCGTATCTCATAACTTCCTATGCGTGCAAGATTACTAGCCTTATACCCATGTACCCATTTGCTAATTACTTCTTTTAGCAGAAATTTCAAAATTGTTGAGAAGAGTACGGTTCTTACCTCTTAGGTTGAAGACCTAATAGCTTTAATTGACAGTCTTCAAGGATTTGGGCAAGTTTTTGAAGAGAGATTGTTGAAGATCACTCCTTCTCACTCTAGAACTCCTTCTCTCTCTCTCTCTCTCTCTCTCTCTCTCTCTCTCTCTCTCTCTTTAATGTTTGTGAAAAATAACAGGAAATGCTCCGTTGGGGTGCTTTGAATGGGGTGGGGTCGAATTTTTAAAAATAAGAAAATAGGAGCCCGAGTCAGATATGAGATCGCATGCAGTCTGCAAAATTGACCGCAAAATGCTCTCGAAAACTTGACGCACTGGCTGGGTATGCGGCAAAAATACGGTCCGCATACCCGTTCTGCAATCGCATAATGCACCGCAGAACTGTCCCTCACAAAATTCCAAAGAAGTTATGTGACGATTATGCGGTCCGCATTTAGGTTATGCTATCGCATATTTGACCGCATAGCTGACTTCAAATTTGGCCAACACAATGATTCACTCTGTGATAGAAATGCAGTCTGCATACCTGACATGCGACCGTATTATCGACCGCAAAAGTGCACTTTTCTGGAAAACATTATCTCTTAACTTTTTAATGCAGTGATCAACTCAAAAGGTCCGAGTTATGAATTTCTAACACCTGACCCTAACTTGGCCCTATGATACTCGAGTTTTGAGTGGAAAATTTCACGGGGCCTTACATAAATGCTATTCCAAATGATAATATTTTAGACCGTCCTCTGCCACCTCAAACAGCAACTCCTAGAGTATTGTCGAATCAAGGATATGCGAGTGCTATTGTCCCTCCTCGAATCCAGGTGGGGAATTATCAAATAATCAATATGATGTTGACCTTCCTTAAGCAATGTGTGTACTTCATGGATGTTGCGGATCAAAATTCCTACAAATATCTAAAGGGTTTCGTATATACATGCTAGGGGAGCAAGCAGACGAATGTGTCTGAGGATGCACTGAGATTGAGACTTTTCCCGTTCTCACTTCGGGGAAAGGCATTAGGTTTTCTTGAGAGACTTCCCAACAATTTTATCACAACTTGGGATGAGTTGGCAGATAAATTTATTGGCAAGTTCTTCTCACCGAGTCATATGGCGGCACTTCGGGATGAAATCTTAGCCTTCAAAAAAGAGCCAACGGAACCACTGCATGAAATTTGGGAACGGTATAGGGCTATGGTGAAAGAGTGCCCGAATAAAGATATGACCGAGGAGATGATTTAACAAACTTTTTATCGGCCATCAACACCACAAATCAATGCATTATGAACCAATTGGTCGGGGACAATTTTATGAAACTTTCTTATGACGGGGCATGAACTATACTTGATGAGATGGCCGACACTTCTTAAGCATGGAAAAGTAGAGCAAATGTGCCCCATGGTGACCCTATGGTCATCCATTTGCACAAGGAATTGCATGATCATGGTCAAGCTTTTACCAAGCTCATTACTACTATGAACCAATTGGTGATGGCGCAGTTGCAACAAGTCCAAAACCGTGCCAAGTCAACTCCATGGAATGTGTAAATATGCTTAAGAGAAGACAAAGAGGACAACAATCTCAAGGGAATTGTGAGCAATATGACAATGATGTGGTTGATTTTGCAATGAGTGTCATGATGAACAAAGCAAGTAGGCTCAATATATTAACTACTATCAAGGCAATAGAGGCAACTCTTTAAACCAACAATGCCACCCCAAGGAAATTGGGGTAATCAACAACAAGGTGGTGGCAATTGGAACAACAACAATCAACAACAAGGTGGTAGAAATTGTAATAACAACAATCAACAACAAGGAGGTGGCAATTGGAACAACAACCAAAACAAAAATTGGGCTAACCAAAACAACAACCAAGGTAATTGGAATGGAAATTACAATAATTGGAGCAACAACAACAATCAAGGCGGGTGGAACAACAATGGGAATCAAAGCAACTGGGGGAAGGCTTTTAAAGGCCCCTAATGTACCAATAACCGAGCAACCCACCCTCTTTCCCTTCTCAAGGTCCTAGTTCTTCTGGAAGTGATATGGGTAGAATTGAAAGTATGTTCGAGCAAATGGTGAAAAAGAACCAAGATTCCGATGCTCAATTGGCTTCACAAAATACCTCCATCCGGAACATGGAGGAAAATTTGGCCAAATCTCTCAAGCTTTAAACACTCGCCCTAAGGGTTCTCTACCAAGTAACATGGTAGTGAACCTGAAGGGCGAGAAAAACCATCATTTGATGGAGGTTACAACAAGAAGTGGGAAAGGCAGTGATGTGAATGCCTCAAAATAAAAGCAAGTTGTAGATGATGATGTTGAGTTGCGGGATAATGAGAGACCTTTGATTGTTGATGATGTGGTTGAAGAAAACATGAATAATGATGTGAGGATTGACATAAATGAAGTCGAGGTAGAAACTCAAGATGCGGTGAACCAGTCATGGGAACACGTGATTGACATGCTCGAGCCGGTTGTGCCAAAAGCCAAGGCACCCTTTCTTAGGTCACCTCCACCTCATCCTTAAAGGCTCGCAAAGCAAATAAAATCAATTTAAGAAGTCCATTGATTTGACGAAGAGCTTGTCCATAAATATGCCGTTGGTGGAGGCCCTTGAACAAATGACGGGCTATGCAAAATTTATGAAAGAATTGGTTACAAAGAAGAGGTATATAGATTGTGAAACAACAAAGATGACTCACCAAGTAAGTTCGCTAGAGCATTCAATGGCACCGAAGCTTGAAGACTGGAGCTTTTACCATCCCTTGTACTATTGGAAGTGCGGACTTTGCCAAAGCTTTATGTGACTTGGGAGTTAGAATCAATTTGATACCGTACTCGTTTTTCAAGACTTTGGGAATTGCGCAACCTAGACCAACTTCAATGAATCTTCAAATGGCGGATCGATCGATGAAGCGACTCTTAGGAATTACTAATGATGTGCTTGTCTGGGTGGATAAATTCATATTGCCTACCGACTTTGTCATTTTGGATTATGAAGTAGACTATGAGGTTTTGATTATCTTAGGTAGACCTTTCCTTGCAACGAGAAAGGCATTGGTTGATGTTGAAGTGGGTGAGCCACTTTTCGAGTGGATGATGGATACACCGTCTTTTATATTTGCAAATCCATAAGGCAACCCAATAGCATCGAGCTATGCTCATTTGTAAACATTGTCACAACTGTGATTGTGGATGATACCAATGCTATGATCAACGTGGAGGATCCTCTTGAGGTCATGCTATTAAACATAGATGTCAATGATGATGCAAGCAGAGTAGAGTGCGTGAATGCCTTACCTGGGATGAGCTCTTTCTCTTATGAGCCGAGAAAATTGTCTTGTATCTTGAAAATCGAAAAACTCCACCAACAAAGCCATCAATTGAGGAGCCACCGATGTTGGAGTTGAAACCAATTCCTGCACACCCCAGGTATGAATTCTTGGGATCAAATTATACTTTTCCAGTTCTTCTTTCTTCTTGCCTTACTAACATGCATGTTGAGGCCACTTTGGCGGTGATTCAAAAGTGGAAAAGGGCAATTGGATGGACGCTAACTGACATTCGGGGAATAAGCCTCGTATTTTGCATGCACAAAATTATCTTGTAGGATGATGCAATACCTTCCTCAGAGAATCAAAGAAGATTTAATGAGGCTATGTAAGAGGTGGTGAAGAAATAGGTGATCAAATGGTTAGATGCCGGGGTTGTGTACCCCATTTCTAATAGCTCGTGGACTTCTCCGGTAGAATGCGTACCGAAGAAGGGTGGTATGACTGTGGTGTCCAATGAAAATAATGAACTTATTCCTACTCGGGCAGTCACCTGATGGAGAGAATGTATGGATTACCGAAGCTAAATAAGGTGACCATTTCCCATTGCCATTCCTTGACAAAATGCTAGATCATCTTGCGGGTATTGCTTTTTATTTATTTCTAGATGGTTACTCGAGGTACAAACGAATTTTAATTTCCCTGGAGGATCAAGTGAAGAAAACTTTTACCTATCCGTATGGCACATTCGCTTTCTCTCGGATGCCATTCGGGTTGTGTAATGCTCCGGAGACCTTCCAACATGCATGATGGATATTTTTACCGACATGGTGAAAGATATCTTAGAGGTGTTCATGGATGATTTCAGTGTGGTTGGAGATTCCTTCGATAAGTGTTTGGGTAATTTGGATAAAATGTTGGACCGGCGTAAAGACACAAACCTTGTACTCAATGGGGAAAATTGCTATTTCATGGTTGAAGAGGGTATAGTGTTGGGTCAAAAAATTTCAAAGCAAGGAATTGAAGTGGATAAAGCCAAAATAGAGGTGATTTTGAGGCTTCCTCCCCTTATTTCTATCAAAGGGGCGAGGAGTTTTCTTTGGCACGCGGGTTTTTACCGACGGTTTATAAAAGATTTTTCCAAAGTGGTACACCCTTTGTGCAAGTTGCTAGAGAAAGATGCTAAGTTTGTGTTTGATGAGAAATGCATGGAGGCCTTTGAACTTCTCAAGAAAGAGTTGACCACCACTCCTATCGTTACCGCACCTAATTGGAGCTTGCCCTATGAGCTCATGTGTGATGCTAGCGATGTTGCGGTTGGAGCAATGTGGGTCAACGTGTGAACAAGATAATTCATCTGGTGTACTACGCAAGCAAGACTGTGAATGAGGCTCAAAGGAACTATATGGTCACCGGAAAGAGTTGTTGGCTATAGTGTTTGCTATGGAAAATTTTTAACCATATCTCATGGGGGAAAAGTTATAGTGCACACCGATCATGTTGCCCTTAGGTATTTGATGACAAAGAATGACTCCAATACAATATTGATAAGATGGGTGTTACTATTTCAAGAGTTTGATCTAGAAATTATGGACCGGAAAGGTAGTGAGAATCAAGTGGCAGACCACTTGTCCCGTTTGGAGGAGGAAGGGAGGCCTTGTGATGGCCTTCAGATCAATTATTCATTTCCCAACGAGCATTTCCTTGCGGTGTCAATGAATGATATGCTATGGTTTGCCGATGTTGCTAATTAGTTTTTGACAGGAATAATCTCGTATGAGCTCTCTTCTAACCAAAGGAAGAAGCTCAAGAGGGATAGATTGGATTTTTATTGGGACGAGCCATATTCTTTCAAGATTTGCATGGATTGTATGATTCGTAGATGTGTCGCGAAAGAAGAACAATATGGTATCTTGGAGGCTTGTCATTCCTCTCCCTATGGTGGCCATCATGGCTGGGCAAGGACGGCTTCTAAAGTGCTTAGTTGTGGATTCTATTGGCCAACCTTGTTCAAAGATGTGAGTGATTTTGTGAAGAGACGTGATGATTTCTAAAGACTGGGTGGGATTTCCAAGAAAGATGAGATGCCTCTAAACACAATTCTTGAATTTGATATCTTTGATGAATGGGGTATCGATGTTATGGGCCCTTTTGTTAGGTCGTGCGGTAACACTTACATTCTTGTAGTGATTGATTATGTGTCAAAATGGGTTGAGGTCATGGCCTTGCCAACAATGAAGCTAGGAGTGTGGTGGCACTCCTCGTGCGATTATTAGTGACGGGGGGGGGGGGTCTCATTTTTGCAACCAAGCTTTCGACACATTTATTTCCAAGTGAGATGTCAATCATAAGGATTCTACCCCCTACCATACTCAAGCAAGTGGCTAGGTGGAAGTCTTGTCAAAGACTGTCAATGCTAATAGGACCGATTGGTCGAAAAAGTTAGATGACGCTCTACGGGCTTACCGGACCGCTTACAAGACCCTAACTGAAATGTCACTGTACCGTTTGGTGTTTGGGAAATCATAAGGCCATGTGGGCCTTGAGGAAGCTTAATCTTGAGTGGGATGTTGCGGCCAATCGTCGTGTTGAACAACTCAATGAACTTGATGAATTCCGGTTCCATTCATACTCTAGTTCGTCCTTGTATAAGGACAAGATGAAGTACCTTCATGATAAATATGCTCGTGGAAACGAGTTCAAAGTAGGTGATTTAGTTCTCTTGTTCAATTCCTGAATACATCTATTTCCGGGGACGCTTAAATCAAAGTGGAGTGGGCCATTTGAAGTTGTGTTTGTAACCCCGTTTGGTGCTATTGATTTATAGAACAAATATGGTGAATTTTTCAGAGTTAACGGGCACCGAGTCAAGCATTATCTAGGAAATATTGATGAGAGAAGCCACGTGGTGGCGCTTCTTCCTCTCATGTGATATGGTCACATGCGTCGTGCCACGACATTAGATCTGGCGCTTCTTGGGAGGCAACCCATGTATTTTTCTTCTTGTTTTATTTGATTTTCTTTGTAGTTTAGGTTTGATTTTTAGGCTAATTGGTTGTGAGATATTGCAGGGATTGAGTTGATGAAGTGCAAAACATAGTGGAGAAATTGTTCAATCTCTGACGTTGCCAGTGCGGCCACATTTCACTTTGTGCTGTTCGAACTGGTGTGAGCCAATGTAAGTGCTCTCTGAAGTTAGCCACCGCGGCCGCATTGCATTTAGTCCGGTCCGTGGTGGCGCTCTGCGGCCGCGGTCCCTTTTCTGCAGACCGTAGTGGCCTGATCCCTAAGGTTTGCAAAAGACAACCCAGTGCGGACCGCTGTCCATTTGTGCGGCCGCACTGGTAGATGAGGCTGGGTCCCATAGTTTTTTCTATAAATAGACCTCAAGGGTCTCCTGTTACACTTTTCAAAAAATTTACTTTCATAGACCCTAAAACTACTGTTCATCATCTTTCTTCATCGTAATAGCTTATTTGCATTGTGTTGCTTCACTTCTTCTCAATATCGGGTAACAATTCACCCTCTTCTTTTTAGTTTAATTGTTCAATTTCATTTTATTTTCATTTCTTTTAGTTTTGTAGTTCTTCTCCTTCCGTATTTCTTCAATTTTTAGGTTAGTTTAGCTTAAATGTTAATCTCCGTGTTCTTGGTGAGTAAATAGAACTGGGTAAATGAGTAGGGACCACAACTAGGTAAAACTTTGAACTAAAATGCAAAATCCCAAACCCTAACTCAGTGCCATGACTAAGCATCCTTCACGGATAGTGGTCCTTTTTATGTGGTCCATTGTGCTCTGATGCGGTCTGCAGTACCATTTTGTGCGGATCGCAGTGATGATTTTCTAAAAATTGACCTCTTGACCAGTGTGGCCGCACTACATTTTGTGTAGTCCGTGTTGGTTCACCGCTGCCGCGGTGCTACTTTGTGCGGGCTGCGATGGTAAGATTCAGAGAGCTTGTTTTTGGGGCCTCATACCTGTGCGGACCGCAGTTGTGTTTGTGCGGTTTGCGATGGTCCATGGGCGGCCTTACTCCTTTTATGCGGTCCGTACATGGCATGTTCTGCAACTGTATCTGCACTTGTCTGCCTCTGTTCTGCAATTCATTATGCACATATGATTCATTGCTTCTATTGATACTAACAAAGTTAGATGTTTGTGTTTGCTGATAATGGTTAAACAACAAGGGGAAAATGATTAAAACAACCTGGGAGAAGTAAATCCTCCCAGGGTGGAAAGAAAAAGATGATCAAGCTCACTCCCCAAGTTTGAGAGAACATAAAAAGAACAAGAAAGTTGATAAAAGCTACTGACAAGGTAGATGATAAATTCCTGATTCTATTCCTGCACAGATTCCTGATTGGCCCGGACGAATGAGATTTAATGATGACACTCAACCTCTATCACCCCCTGCCCAAGCATCAGATCATGTCCCCATAGCTTCATTATCCGGCGAGAGTGACGACGGAGGTGAAGAGGAGGTACAAGGGGAAGATGAAGTATTTGAGGGGGGTGAACCTCAGGTTGGGGGGATTGCCCGTATAGGAAACCCGAAGTCTGAGAGGACAGATTTGTAAGCTAATCAGCCTACTACAAATTCAGGGAGTGGTGGCCGGTGAGACATTTGATTTCGGAGTGGAGATTTATTGATAGAGACTTACTACTCCACAACCTTGATGTGCAGAGGAAATTTAGAACTAGAGTGAGCTAGGAACACCTCATGGATGAATATATAGGTGCAAGTGAACACTTGGTCAAATAGTTGTACTGCAATGTAGCCCACATTGTCAAAGGGCTCCAAAGCGACCAAGGTTTGTAAAAAAAGGTATTGTTCGACGAGAGGTCATTGAGTAAGTACTTGGGCTTTAATGAAGATGATGAGACTATGTATCTAGTTAAGTTGGAGATGGGCGAGGAAGTCCGTCCATGGTTAGCTCAGTACCAAGCAATCCCAGGTACCGTTCCAGATAGGTTGACAGCTGGGGGAAAAATACTGTGAAAGACCATAAACTTTGAGGCTAGAAGGTGGGTAACTTTCGTTTGCAGCTGGTTGGACCCGACTACACATGACTAGACACTTCCTCTCCACTAGGCTGTATTAGTTACGTAAATTATGGCGGGATACCCCATAAATGTGGGGAATGTGATGTCCCATATTTTCTCATTAGTGGGAGCAGATACTGAGAGGAACATCCCTTTCCCTAACATCCTCTGTATGTAATTTAGGGATTTGGGGGTGGAGAGGATGTCCTATGACGTCAAGGTTAAGGTGATAAACCCATTCTCCTGGTACAGCTTGAAGGGGAATGATAACCCCAAGGACAAGTACTATAAGCCACCTACCTTTGCCCAACTGGCCAGTCTAAAGCCCCCACTAAGACTGCCTCCATTGTTGTTGACCTACCTCCTGACCCTTCTACATCTTCAACCATTCCTCTTGGACCTTCCATATCAGAAAGCCGAAGATCCCATCATCCCTGGCCCATTCCATCACTGTCTACGGATTGATCCAGACGCTTCAGAGCCTGAACAACTGGATGTATAAAGCTTCATCCAAGTTGTCTACCTTTACCTCCACCATTGTGGCTCAATCGGCACATTCAGTACATGTCTCACACTCTACAGAGGAGGCCTTGAAGAAGATACTTGAGAACTAGGAGAAGATCCTCCGGACCCAGGCTGATTTAACAAAGGCAGTGGATTCACATGGCAAGCCTCTGAAGGAGCTTGCCAAGGAGCACAAGAAGCTGCGCAAGACACGGGCTTCCAGGGAGTCTGTGAAGGAGCTACGGGCGGATGTGGATAGACTAAAGGCAGACCACCTGCCTTTAGACTTATTGTTTGAGGACCCAGATCCAACAGCAGTTCCATCGGCAGCCATAGATCGGGAGTAAACACAACGACCTCCGAAGAAGAGGAGAAGATCCCTAGAGCAGATGATGCCATCATCTAATTGGCAGACCTATCGGAGGCAGTCAGCCGCAGGATGTACCACGGCCAGTACAGGTCCAGTCCCAAGCCTAGAAGCAGGATACCGGGAACCAATCTGAGCTTCCCGAGCACACAGAGGATCCGTGGACCACCCATGATCCTATGCAGGCCGGCATGGCTTAGGGAGTCTTCACATCCTTTCTCTCTTTATTTTTGGTACTTATTTGATTTAGTTGGTATTGGGGACAATGCCATCTTTTATTTGAGGGGGTGCGCCCTTTATCGTTGGATCACTGTATGTATATGCTAATTTAGTTTATGCCTTTTTGATTTTCATATGGTCTGCATATAATCTTACATTTAGTTACTTTTATCACACTTTTTATCGTTCATTTTCCATGTATATAAATTTACATCAGTGTATATATTCACTTCCCATTGTATATTCAAATCCCTTATTGTATATATTCTTTCTATTTTTGCAAAACAATTTCGTTTTTAGCTTCGTATTTATGTTCGTAGCTTTTCTATTTCGTTTTTGACATTTTCAATAAACCTTTGGTTTTCTTAATATCACGGTTCTTTCCAAAGGTGAAGTATTGTGTGAACCGGGTGGCTCTTCCCAATGATTGATGGCGTGACAACCTTCTTAAGGGTTTGAGTTCGTTTTTGTTTTGTTTTTCGTAGTTTGTAGTTAAGGGTACCTCAAGCAAAGCTTCACTTGGGCGTAGCACATTTGCCTTTGATCCCATGGTCAAAGACAAACTGTTGTGAGTAGGATGGTGAAAGTCGTGGCCTTGAGACTCTTGTGTTGGCTGATAACCATCAAGTAGTTTTTTGGGACCATTGTGTGCTCAAATTGTATCTAAGGTCGTTGTGGGCCCCCGACTCTCCGTCTGGAGAAATCCTTTATCTTGTGTGATGAGAATTCGAATTGTGAGTCCAAGTCCCAAGCCAAAAGTCTAGAACTTGCCTGAATGTCTGTTGAGTCAAAACCTTAAGTGAAATTCGACTTAAGAAGTGATTATAGGATGTCCTTGATCCAAATGATAGTTGCACAATTCCATATCCTACCAATGATATCATCTTTAGTTAACCCTTTTGAGACTTAAACCTTTTTCTTTCAAGAACCATGTTACAAGCTTATACCCGATCTAAAAGATAACCTCTTTTGGCACCCGATCTTTCCTTGAGTGCATGGAAAAAGTATAAGTTTGGGGGGTGGGGGGAGACGAGGATGACAACAAAGTGATATAAGGCACAAAAATGAAGAAAAGGAAAGGCAATGAAAAAGAAAGAAAAGCAAAAACACAAAAATAATGCTCAGTGTGAGAAAGAATAAAAAGGGATTCAAGAAAAGTAAAAGAAAGAAATGTGTGGATAGTCGAAAATGCATAAGAAAGAGTGACAATATGTCTCTCTAACCCTTTAGAAAGAGGTGAAATGACTCAAAGAGTCAAGAGAATGGTGCCAAATGAATCAAAAAAAGTGCTCAAGGGAAGATGGAACCCACTCAGACCAAAACATTTCCTACTCTGAACTAAAAGCCTTCACAATGACTCTACAAAAGCCCTATATGATCTTGAGTTGGATGAAGCTTGCATTGGTGGATACATACATAAGGAGCAAACATATGGTACTTAGAGCTGGACTTGTGACCTTTCCTTGAGAGAGACGAGTGAATTCCAATTTGACCTCGGTTTATGTGCTAATACTATAAAATGTGAAGTTTCCTTATGGATATTGAGGATAATTGAGTATGGGTTCCACAATGACCGAAGTAATTGAAAGAGTTCTTTGATGTAATGACTCAACTCTTGATGCTCTTGTGTCACAGTTGATCCATGGTTTTTCAAAGGTCAAATGTTGTTAATGATTCATTCGCATTGAGGGGAATTGTTAGTCCCAATTGATGCTTGATGAGGTTACATTAGGATAGCTAAAAATTCTTGGATTCTCCTTTAAGGGGTGGGTCTTATTTAGTTTGCTTGAGGACAGGCAAAAGCTTAAGTTTGGGGGAGATTATAACTAGGGATTTTGACATGTTTCATGCTCCTTCTTGCTTATGCTTTGATTATAAATTCTTACACAATAGTCTCAAAAGGCTCATAAGTCATACTTGATTGTAGGTTTGATCGACAAAATAACATAATATCAAATATCGGCTCAAAAGGACTGAAACCTGCTCAAGTACCTAAGACAAGGCAAAACACATGAGAACAGTCCTAGTGCGGCTGTACTACTCTTTGTGCGGTCCGTACTAGAGAGATTCAGAGAGTTAGAAATTAAGGCTTCAAGCAACGCAGACGCACTCTATTTTATGCGGTGTGCGGTAAAGGCTCGGGGACCACACTACCATAATGTGCGGTCTGCGGACGACAAGTTCAAAGAGATAAATTATGCCCATGTTCAAGTCATGGTGGTCTGCGGTCATTGTTGTACTGGCTGCATTGGAGACTCTACAGCCGTGGTCAATTCTGCACGGTCCACGGAGCCTGAGTTCAGAGAGCAAAGATTGCAAGTCCAAGAGCCTAGTGCGCCGGCAATTCATTTTGTGCGGCCCGCACCGACCCCGTATGGACATTTTTGTCCAGGTTTTCTAGCTTCGTATAAATAGAATATTTTTTCATTTTTTGGGTATTCGACATTTTAGAACTTCAGCTGTGCTCGTGAGAAGACCTACTGTAGCCATTTTTTGATATTTTTACTTAGCTTTTATCATTGAATTTTTTTATTTAGCTTAGCAATTAATGGGTATGTCTTTATCTTCATCTATTTCTCCATATTCTTCTTCAAGCATGAGTAGCTAAACCCATTAACTAGGGTTGTGTCTCAACCCTAGTGTCGGTAATTGATGAGTGTTGCTATTTAAGGCTAGATTGACTATGGGTGTTTGTTACTTGGGTCAATTTTATTGTTTAATTTATGAATTGGTGGTTGTAAACACTGGTTTATACTTAGCTGACTTGGATATTCTTGAGAAAGAGAGACTACGTCTCCAAAATTTACCCAACAAGGAATTAGGATGGACTCAAGAGAATTGATAGTCCCAATTAAAGGGTTAAACCTCGAGAGAGTAATCACCCGAATTGAACCCTAGTATCTTGAGTAGATTTGCCTACCCATTTGGTCTTAAGAAATTCAATTAGGAAAAACCACTCTCTCTACCAAGAGGTGTGAGAGTGGGTAGCATCGTACAATTGTTATAACATATTTCCCAAACATGTCAAGCATGCCATAGAAGCAATTACCCGTCAATTAGGCACCTAGGCGAAAGTCACTGCCCTAGTGCCTTTAAAACCATTAGATACAACTCTTAGCAATTTTTACTTAGTATAATTAGCTATAATTAGTAGTTGATAATATTAGATTATAAAAGAAAATCCAAAAAATGATGAGAAGATCAATTAAGAACACACTCACAATTCTAAGCTAGATAGATATTCAACTCCAATTCTAGCTCACTGTGGATTCGATCCCGGCCAAAAATTGGATAAAAGATATTGCAACCCTCTCTTGCTACTCTTTAGTACTGCGGAGTTGGCTGCGATCGTACCATATTATATTTGTTCATGATAGACTCAATATTATAGGAATATAAGATTGATATATTACGTATAGGAGAGTAATATTGGAGGACCATGCTATTCATATAAAGGATCCGATCAATTAGAAACTATTCATAATCTGGATTAACAAGTATTGTTATTGAACTCAATAGGATTGATAAACCTACCAAAACCCTAGAATCTTTATCTCCTCTGAGTAAAATCCATAAATACACGTTTGTATCCTTGATAAATTAGCTAATTACTTGTTCAATATTTACAAAAGTAGTTTAGTAAAAAAACTAACATTTTTTATTATCTTGGACAGTTCATTGATTTTAGTTAGATTGAGTAACAATTAATCTAAGTGTTTGTGGGTTCAACATCTGACTTTTGAGTCATTTTATTATTTGACGACCACATATACTTGCACGTACTTGGGGAACCAACAAGTTTTTGGCGCCATTAACAGGGACTTAATTATTGATTGTTTATCTAAGTTAAGCTTTAATTGACTTTTGTTCAAGTTTTTAATTTTCTTATTTTTTAGTATTATAATTTTTTATATAGATTCTTGGAATAATCCTGTTTGAGTGATGCTTATTGTAAATTTTATGGTCCCTACCCACATTTTGGTGGACCTCATGTTACATTCCATGTTTTCGTACGTGAGAGTACGTCGTAAGCCAATTAATATAAGCTCATAAATGAGATCATAATGAAAGTACATAATGTAAGTTTCATCTTGTTATATTGGAGGTTACAAGTCTTTACAATGATGAATAACAAGTACCAAATGGGTTGGAAATCTTAGGCGCTAAACGAACAGAAGAAAATAAGTTTTCTTGAAAGTCGACAAATTTGGAATGTTATAACATGTACCTTGGGGTGAGACTAGGGTTCTTTACATAATAAGGAAGTTATTGTATGAGTTATTGTAGTCATATGATATCGATTTTCTACATTTTGAAGGCAAGAAAGCTGTGGAACAAGAGTTGGCAAAGGTCATCACAAGTTACATTCATTAATTTTACTAAACTTTTGGTTAAATGTAGATGCACTTTTCTCCAAATATACTCAGAATAAAGGAATTATATATATACCAAATTGAATATATACGAGTCTAGTTTCCAGCGCATTAAACCGTTCATCCATACGACATTGGAGTAGAGAGATATTCGCGGTTTCGCAAGACTGCGCCAAGCAGCTCTGCGGTTTAAGACATATGGATATATATAAGATTCCTAACCCCGTTTCAAGTCATTATTTTCAGTATATTCAGAAATTAGAACCTTATAAACACTCTCTCAAAGTTCTCTCATGATCCAAGACCCAAACAAAGGGCAAACAACCCAAATCAAGTGTCAGGAATCCCGTGGGGCTAGTAAGTTTCTTGTTCTTCATGTTGTTGCTGATTTTTGGGTGGTTTCAGCTCGTATGGGAGGTTATTTTAAGTATTTTATATTCGTTACTCATGGTTGTTATATCAACCCTAGATTATTTCATGTCTTTCAAATGGATTACACTACTTATCAACACTAAAACCTAGTCCTAGTTGAGAACAACACCTCTTTGAGGTTGTGTTGTCATTGAGGATTGTTGTGAGCTGTATTTGGATAAAATTCCAAGTTTTTGCTGCTGTATAAGGTGAGCATAACAGCCTACTAATTGTTCTTAATCTTGCTTGTATGTTGGTTAAGCTGTTTGGATGATAAACTACATGATAACACTTGGATTAGCTTAAGTCACTTCTATGGTGTTATATTGCCATTGAGGGTTCTTGTAAGCTAAATATAACTTCTATTTTGACTTGAAGTTACTTTAGGAGGTATTTATATTGTGTTCTTGCATGTTCATAAGGTTATATTGACGTTAATTAAGTTAAATGGATGGAGTAGTTATGAACTAGTGAATAAAGTTACTAATCGAAGGTAGTTAGAGTTGTGGGTTATTTCCTTTATTATAAATATATGGTATAAGGATGGAATCATTGATGAATGACTTCATTATCATGTTAATGATACTTGTAACCTAATGTAAGAAGTATATAAGTGGAAGATGGGTTATACAGATTCCAATTGGAGCTTGCCGCCTCGTCTTGAAGTAGTTGTGACTTATTATTATTATGTGGTGTCTTGCTATTAACATTTATATGTTGATGGATTTCTCTGGTTGTTGTTGTTGGTATATGGTATTGGTGGAGGCCCTCGTTACAAAGGAGATGCTGCTTAAATTTAAGTAAAACGAGCTACTAGCTTAAGTTATAGACTTGGCTTTTGCTCAACACTAATTTTGAATCTCCTTATGCTATGATAGATCGAGTTTTCTTGTTTGAAGAGTCACTTGGAAGGAATTAAGGACTCAACATGTTTAAGGTATGTTAAGGCATTTCTTCTTTCTTTTGGCAAGATAGAAATGAGTATGCTACTTCTTACCGGAACTACTCCTAGCAAATAAGGTTGTCCATGTTGTTCTTTCCATATCAAATTATTCTAAGCAAATGTGTATGGTCCTTGAATCTTACTAAGGTTCATATTGAGGGAATAGATGTCCATAAGGTTCTTAAGACACTCCAAAAGGTTTAGAACGTGATTCCATGAGTCGAGCATGCATTATATATGTATCTATTTTTCTCTACCGAGCCGCACTATAGTCGGCCAGATACGGCACCTACTGTTCAACCACTGATCAGTTGGGTTTTACCGAGCTCCACGTGGCTGGGTATAATTGTATCGAGCCTTATGATGGCCGGGTACATTTTTACCGAGTCCTCTGAGGTCGGGTAAGATGTGATGATGATGATGCCCACAGAGGTAAAGGTATTAAAAGTTTATGTATATACATGTATTATGCATTTCATATCAGTAGCCCCCAGAGGCACTCAGATGTTACAGGTTGTACCTCAACTATCTCTCTTTACATTACTGCTCTTGTTTATGCTTTCTTGCCTTATATACTCAGTACTTTATTCCACTAACGTCCCTTTTGCTTGGGGATGTTGCATTTCATGCCCACAGGTCCCGATAAACAGGTTGGCATTTCTCAATGTAGGCTATCAGCTCAGCGAAAGGTGTTGGTGCACTCCACTTGCTCCGGAGTTGCCTATTTGATCAATATGCTCTTGATATGTATTGATTGATATGACGGGGCCCTGTCCCGACCTTTATTATTTTATGTACTCTTAGAGGCTTGTAGACAAATGTCAGGAGTATGGATACACTTATGGCCTTGTTGGCCTACGTTTTGAGTTTACAAATGGTCATGTCGGCCTTGTAGGCCCATATATCACATGTATAAGTTTGCATATCATGTTGGGTCGTCATATGTTAAGCATTCCCTTAAGTTTTATTCTTATTATCTCATGATGGGTTTTCTGGCTCACTTACCCATTATACTATGATAAGAAAGATATGTTAAGTTGGTACTCGATTGAGTAAGGCACCGGGTGTCCATCGCGGCACTTCGATTTGGGTCGTGAAAAAAGTGGTATCGGAGCAGTTCTGTCCTAGGGAGTCTATAAGCCGTGTCTAGTAGAGTCTTGTTTATGGGTGTGTAGTGCACCACACTTATAAGCAGGAGGCTACATGGCATTTAGGACTGTCACTCTTTCTTCTTACTCTAGATCGTGTGGTAGAGCTCAGTTATAAGAACTCAATTTCCTAAACGCTATCTTATTTAAGACACAATGATGCCTATATCTAGAAAGACAGTTGGTAAGAGATTGAATAAGGACGTGGAAGAGTTTATCAGAGGAACTCTATTTTGTATCATGCTTATGATGCGTAAATGTTAGGTCTTCAGCAAATCATGTATATATTAAGATATGTGCGCCTCTTGATACGGAGCCCCAAGGCATGAGTATCTATCCACCCATATGGTAAAGAGCAACGAGAGAATTAGGAGGTGGATATAAGTTTCAACAAGTGAAAGAAATAACATGAGAAAAGAAGAAGAAGAGTACGAAGTACCTAGACAATGAAGATTATCAGTATTTGCAATTCCGGTAGAGATATATATAAGCATTCTGAGTTACTTTCAATAGTAACAAAGTTTTATACAATTGACCACACCCGCCTTAATTATTTCCTATGGGAACTGACAAATATAGTTTAAGAAAAAGATGTAATATCAGGATCAAGCTGGGGTTAGAGTGACAACAATTTGTGGATTGATTGTTATCATTAGCTAACATTTTCGAAGGGTACTGCAAAGGTAGTAATAGATCTCCTTGTAAGGCACCTAGATGGTGATCTCTAGAATAGTGCAATCAGATAGGAATACTAGAATATTCAGCAATTTCAGAATATAGGAAGCGTAATCCTAAAAGGGATAAAATATTTACCTTAGTATGACTCCCGCCCTAGAGAGAGAGAGAGAGAGAAAGAGAATTTTAGGCATCTCGGAGAGCCAATGAGATGAATCAAAAGGAGCTAAAATTGAAAGGACATTTTCTTGAAGTTTTCAAAATAAAGTGATAAATAGAAGTATTAGTCGAAGAATAAGAAGAAAGTAAATGAAGCATCATGAGTAAGATGTGATATATGGGTGATAACAGTAAATCAAAATATGACACGGTGACAGAGTTTATAGTCAACTGAAGGAAAATACAAGAGGTGACAAGCCTTGAGGCAATAATAGAATATACCTAGAGGAAAGGTTAGACCCCAGAGTAACAAAAATTAGTATGGGATGGTGCACAAGATAAAAACGAACATGAATTAGGCACTGGAGGATTTGGTAATGGTCGACATCGTGAGACTTTCAAAGATCGTGCTCCAATAATAATAGAATAGGTAACAAACTAATAACCTTTAAAGTCCATTTACGAAGTTGCTTACCTAAAGCAAGCACTCTGAGCAGAGTTAACCTTAAGGGAATAAGTGTGCTAGATGCAGTAGGTGTCACCTTCATGCGTAAGAAATTTAGTTATTCCTGGTACACAAGGTTACCATAAGGCGATTAAAGTTGATTGAGAATGTGAAAAGATGTGAAAGATGAAGAGGTAAAACAACTATAGGTAGATCGTCGTAGTACAAAGTCTTAGTACTCCCCTAAAGGGGGGAATATGGTACTAAGTCAGAGTTAAGCAGTTCAGCTAACTATGGAATGGTAAAGGAAGAATGTGGTAAAAAGGAGAGAGGGATGATGTTGCATTATTCAGTTCCTATAGATATGTTGCCACTTCAGAACATTATACAAGCACGACTGCAGGGAGAGGCAGTAACAGTTTTCGGCCAGGATGTTATTGATAAATAAGTGTGAATGGACACTTGATACATCAGGAGCTAGTGGTGAGAGATAAGTTAAGCCAAAGGATATATCCCAAGAGAGATTTTATATATATATATATATATATATATATATATATATATATATATATATATATATGAGAATGGACTAACGAGTAATTAGTAGTTGGTTCAAGAAGAGCCCAGTTATGGCTAGACAAGAGGTCACAAATAAATCAATAGATCATGCAAAATAAATGTAGTAAACCGCAATATAGTGAATTCAGTCTTGCAGATACGAGATCACAATCATCTAAAAAAAAATTTAGATAGGATTTGAGGTATTTAAAGGTATCGTTTTTAAGCATTATGAAAATAAGAGAGAGTGCCACTAAGGAGACACTAAAAATTTGAGCTTATAAGTAACCTTACAAGCACAAAGGCACAAAGTTATGTAAATAAGGGTTTTTATAGATGGGTAAGAATAACGAAAATTTCCTTTGGATGTACGATATAACAAGCTCACAACTTTATGAGAGCCAGAAGGTCTCCCTAAGTACTACAACGAAAGACTAGCTGAGGAAATAAGGAAGAAGGTTTCCACCTAAACATAGTGAGCTAAAGAGTAAATGATCTCGTAACAACAGTCTCACTACAATATTGCATACACTCCATAAGAAAGTGGCACCTATCATGGCTAATGAATGGAAAGAAAAAAAAAGTCATCAAAGGTGATGTTTGAGATTATATCAGGTACAGGAAATTATAGTATTCGTGGACAATAAGACAATCCAAGTATTCGTGCAACAAGTGATAGAACGGCCAGGAAAAGTAATTGCTTACTTTAAGGACAACCGAGAAGGCATGCAAGGAAATTTATGATACTAGCAAGTTAAAGGAAGGTTACGAGTAGTATAAATAGATAGGTATAGGTCGTAATGTAAAGTATTGTAGAGAAAAAAGGTTTTATGTAGGTAGGAGTAAGGATATGAAAATATGAGTGAGAAGGTGACGAGAATATGTACGTCCTCGAGATTAAACCCATCAAAACAAGAGAGTTGATGGCATCCGTAAGTAATTGAAAGCCCGATACAACCTGAATGAACTCAGAGGAGTCTATGACTAGGTGCATTTAGAAGAAATGAAATGTTGTCCTAGCGGTAGAATAAGGGTGAAATTGTGATAGATAAGAGGATGACGCTTAGGCCTTCGATTGAGTAATGATTTAACGAGAAAGGGATTTCATTAATTGCATGGGATTAGATTACCCCCATAAGATGAATTGCGTTGGGATACAATGAGATATGGTTATTGAAACATAGTATTATCCCTAGGTTGATCATGAAAAATCACTTCAGGTGTTCCCCGATGAGATGTGAGTCCTAGTGATAGTGCATTATGTAAGAGGTTAAAAGTTATCAGTGATAGATTATGGATCAATATTAAGGTGAATAAACAATAGATGGGTACAAGGTACGGAGTCACGTCAGCTGTGGATATAGGCTAGGCTATAAGGAACGGAGTCAACAACTATGGACCGAGACTACACTAAGGAACAAGGAAGCTTGACTGAGAAAAGAAGTCAAGGAACGAAGGCTGAGCTTAATAGGAGCAAGAGACTTGGAGGCAACAACCAGAATGAAATATTATTTAATCGTGGAAATGCCATGTCAGGCGTCCCAAAGTACGAGGTGAGATTTTTTTGTTATTCTTAAGATGAATAGTAACGAGGAAGCACTAAAGAACATAGATTTATACATATAGGATAAGCAGCGAGAGAGTAACCTGGAGTTGGGTAGCAAACCTCGGTAATAATTAATCGAAGTAAGTTTTATGGTATAGTATAACCTACCTAGATGTAGTAAATTCATAAGGATAGATACACAAGTCTATGAAACAAGAGATAGCAATAGTCTTAAGTTCAATAAAGTACCAAGTGAAAAACATCAGTACACCTATAGATCCTAGAGGGACAACTTGTCATAATTCTGTATACGTTCATAAAGTGAGGCTTAGAGATTGGCAAAAAGATGGACGAAAAAAGGAAGAATTGTTTCTAGGCGCTCATACAAGGACACGGTTGTACATACTACATGACATAAAATAACAAATGTTACGATATTGGAAGAATTCCAACCACATGTTATGGCATGAGAAAGAGGCCAAAAGGGGAGAACGCCCAAGCGTTTAGATTTATTCACAAAATAGTGCTTAGATGGAAAAGTGAGCATTAAAGTATTTGTAGGAGCTATAGTTTATGAAACTGATAAGCGCATCAGTCAACATTCGAGGACAAATGTTCCAAAGGGGGGAATAATGTTACATTCCATGCTTTCGTACGTGAGAGTACGTCGTAAGCCAATTAATATAAGCTCTTAAATGAGATTATTTTTGAAACTACAATATGTAAGTTTCATCTTGTTTATATTAGAGGTTACAAGTCTTTAAGACCATGAATAACAAGTACCAAAAGGGTTGGAAAGCTTAGATGCTTAACAAAAAGAAGAAAATAAGTTTCGTTGAAAGTCGGCAAATTTGGAATGTTATAACATGTACTTTTGGGTGAGACTAGGGTTCTTAACATGATAAGGAGGTTATTATATGAGTTATTTTAGTCATATGATATTCATTTTCTACATTTTGAAGGCAAGCAAGCTGTGGAATAAGGGTTGGCAAAGGTCATCACAAGTTACATTCACAAATTTACTGAAATTTAAGTCAAATGTTAATGCACTTTTGTCCCAATATACTTGGAATCAAGGAATGATATATATAAAAAATTTAAGATATATGATTCTAGTTTCCAAAAAATTAAACCGTTCATCCATACGACATTGGAGTAGAGAGATATTCACGTTTTCGCAAGACTGCGCCAAGCAACTTTGCAATTTAAGACATATGGATATATATAAGACGCCTAAACCCCATTTTAAGTCATTATTTTCAGTATATTAAGAACTTATAACCCAATAAACACTCACTAAAAGTTCTCTCATGATCTAAGACCCAAAAAAGGGCAAACAACACAAATCAAGTGTATGGAATTCTGTGGCGCTAGTAAGTTTCTTGTTCTTCTTGTTGTTGCTGATTTTTGGGTGGTTTCAGCTCGTATGGGAGGTTATTTTAAGTATTTTATATTATTTAAAATACTCTCTCATGGTTGATATATCAACCCAAGATTATTTCATGTCTTTCAAACGGATTACACCACTTATCAACACCAACACCTAGTCCTAGTGGAGAACAACACCTCTTTGAGGTTGTGTTGTCATTGAGGATTGTTGTGGGCTGTATTTGCATGAAATTCCAAGTTTTTGCTGCTGTCTAAGGTGAGTATAACATCCTAATAATTGTGCAGAATCTTTCTTGTATGTTGGTTAAGTTGTTAGGATGATAAACTAGAAGATAATACTTGGATTAGCTTAAGTCAATTCTATGGTGTTGTATTGCCATTGAGGGTTTTTGTAAGCTAAATATAAATTGGATTTCGACTTGAAGTTACTGTAGGAGGAAGGTATATTGTGTTCTTGCATGTGCCTAAGTTTATATTGAAGTAGTTTAAGTTAAATGGATGGAGTAGATATGAACCAGTGAATAAAGTTACTAATCGAAGGTAGTTAGAGTTGTGGATTATTTCCTGTGTTATAAATATATGGTATAAGGATGGAATCATTGATGAATGACTTTATTATCATGTTAAAGATACTATTAACCTAATGTTAGAAGTCTTTAAGGGGTAGATGGGTTATACGGATTCCAATTGGAGCTTGCCGCCTCGTCATAAAGTAGTTGTGACTTATTACTGTTATGTGGTGTCTTACTATTGACATTTATACGTTGATGGAGTTCTCTGGTTGTTGTTGTAGGTATATGGTATTGGTGGATACCCTTGTTACAAAGGAAATGCAGCCCAAATTTAAGTAAAACGAGCTACTAGCTTAAGTTATAGACTTGGCCTTTGCTCAACAGTAATTTTGAATCTCCTTATGCTATGATAGATCGAGTTGACTTGTTTGAAGAGTTACTTGGAAGGAATTAAGGACTCAACATGTTTAAGGTATGTTATGAAATTTCCTTCTTTCTTTTGGCATGATCTAAAGAGAAATGAATACGCTACTTCATAACGGATCTACTCCTAGCAAATAATGTTGTCCATGTTGTTATTTCCTTATAAAATTATTCTAAGAAAATGTGTATGATTCTTGAATCTTACTAAGGTTTATATTGAGGGTATAGATGTCCATAAGGTTCTTAAGACACTCCAAAAGGTTTAGAAGGTGATTCCATGAGTCGAGCATGCATTATATTAATGTTTCTATTTTACTCTACCAAGCCGCACTATAGTCGGCCAGATACGGCACCTACTGTTCAACCACTGATCAGTTGGGTTTTACCGAGCTCCACGTGGCTGGGTATAATTGTATCGAGCCTTATGATGGCCGGGTACATTTTTACCGAGTCCTCTGAGGTCGGGTAAGATGTGATGATGATGATGCCCACAGAGGTAAAGGTATTAAAAGTTTATGTATATACATGTATTATGCATTTCATATCAGTAGCCCCCAGAGGCACTCAGATGTTACAGGTTGTACCTCAACTATCTCTCTTTACATTACTGCTCTTGTTTATGCTTTCTTGCCTTATATACTCAGTACTTTATTCCACTAACGTCCATTTTGCTTGGGGATGCTGTGTTTCATGCTCGAAGGTCCCGATAGACAAGTTGGCATTTCTCCAAGTAGGCTATCAGCTAAGCATAAGGTGTTGATGCACTCCACTTGCTCCGGAGTTACCTATTTGATCAGTATGCTCTGGATATGTATTGATTGGTATGACGGGACCTGTCCCGACCTTTATGATTTTATGTACTCTTAGAGGCTTGTAGATAGATGTCAGGTGTATGGATACACTTATGGCCTTGTTGGCCTACATTTTGAGTTTACAAATGGTCATGTCGGCATTGTAAGCCCGTATATCACATGTATAAGTTTGCATATCATGTGGGTCTTCATATGTTAAGCATTACTTATTTTTTGTTCTTGTTATCTCATGATGGGTTTTTTGGCTCACTTACCCATTATAGTATGATAAGAAGATATGTTACATTGGTACTCGGTCGAGTAAGGCACCGGGTGCCCGTTGCGGCCCTTCGATTTGGGTCGTGACACCTCATTGGTGGAAAAATTATCAACATATTTCCGAGAGCGAGTTCGGTACACAATCTCAGTCCTTTAAGTAAAATATTTGTAATATGTGTAGTGGTCAAAGTGGCCAATGAGATGACTGTCCTAATAATTTTTATCCTTCTCCGAGCCTTTATTATGATGTTTCTGATAATTCTTGTGAGTTTGATATAAACAAAGTGGAGAATGTAGAATATGATGCTCAGAATGTGTACATGTTAAGGAAATTAGTGGAACACACTGTTGAACACCGAAAGACTTTAAAAATCTCAATGAAACAATCAAGAGAATGAAGCCTAAAGTGAGTTAAATAGCTGAGCAGTGTACGGTCCAACAGTCAATTGTAGAGGATAGCGGTCACGAGTTTTGTGAAGTTGAAGAAGAATTTGAGAGCCGATATGTGGTGTAAGAAGTAGAATTCCAAGAAGTACATGATATCATGCGTGATGCTTGTATTAGGAATATAATGAATGAAGTAGTAGAGCAACAGGATGAGCTAAAGGATGCTAGAAATATAATGAGCGCATCACCAGAATAAAGGCCAATGCAGAAGATTTTGCTGAAGAGAGCGCATTTCATCAAGAAGAAAATTTTGAAGAAGTGGAGGTTTTGAGACAAACTTGGCTAATGGAAAAAGTTGAAAGATTAGAAATATATGAGGCTAACCATGAGAAAATTACTGATGGAATGAAACACTTCATAGAAGGAAGAGCTGAATTGAGACATGAGATCGAACAATTTGGCACTGCTATTCATGACGTAGGAGCTCAATTGAATGTAAAGATTGATACGTATAATGTCCAACAAAATAGTTATGAGTTGTGTGAAGATGAAAATGAGCTTATACACCAAATTGGGGAGCTAAAAGTGGAGAATCAATTATTTGGTCATGTTTTTATTGATGATGCCGAAGATTAGAAAATTGCATGCGAGTCAAGTAAGGAAGCAGATAATATTATTATGGATGACTTTAGTGCGAGTGAAAGTGAGGATGTCAAAGATAATGTGACTCTAGAATTTGGGCGTATTGATCCTCATTCCATATATTTTTTGACATTATACTTGGAAGATGATAGGGAAATTTAGTCATCCGAGCCTTAGGAGGAGCTAATGGACAAGGAACAAGGTGCTTATATTCTGGAATTTATCGTACTAAAGAGACATAATTACATACCTCATCTGAAGGACAAGAAGTTAGAATGTGAAATTGGTTACTTGGACCAATTATATTTGTCCCACCATCCCAAGAGCATAACAAAAGGCTTGAAGCAAAATTAGGGTTCAATTTATAAGTTCAAGATTGAGGACAAAAATAGTGCAAGTCGTGCCGCGACTATAAATCAGACACTTGTTGGGAGTCAGCCTAGGTTTACTTTTTTTTTTTTTTTAATTTTTAATTTTTTATATTTTCTTAGTGTTTGTTTTTATTTTGAGGATTACAAGCATAGAAAATAAATCCATTGGAAGAGTTCAAAAACGAGCTAGATTGTGAGAAATAAGTATGGGGTGCCCGCACAAAAGATCATACTTGGGAAAGTCTGAGTACCTCGTAAGTCGCAATTGCTTCATCCTATGGCCTTTTAGGGAGTTTCTTTTCCAATCTCGTTATTGTTTTTCTTTGCTTTTACATTGGGGGACTGTCAGATTACAGTGATATAGTTGTATTAACATTAACTTCTTGTCTTTAATTTTTAGCTTCTTGTTTTGATTTACTGTTTAGTAGAATTAGTAGTATAGAATTTTGACACTACTCTTAGTAGCTTTTATAATTAAAAAATCAAAAATTTAAAAACATCAGAATTTTTTGAACTTTTACCGACGATGGATCTCTTGGACAATTTTCTTGAGAGATTAAGGTCCAATACAAAATCCAAAAAATATTTTTTTTCTTTTTAATTAGTCGTACGTAGGTAATACTCTCCCTTAATTTTTCTTTGGGCATCGATTTTTTTCCAAGGGACGTATCTTGAACTGGGGATTTTTAATGTTTAGGAAACAAAAGGAAGAAAACTTAATTGCTCCTATGTGTCTTTTGATTTGTTTGATATTAGCATAGTTAGGTCTTATCATACAGATTAGCTCCATAATATGTTTTGATAAAAATGGATGCCATAGACAAATTGAACAGCTTATTATGATGCCTTATCTCAGTTTCTTGACTTGTTTTCCATGTAGTGCTTTATTTCTTAATAATTCTTGACAATGTGATTACTTTCTGTGACTTGAGAGTTAGAATGACACCATCCTAAATGGGTCATGTGCATTGTATCATGTGCGGTCTTGATTGTATGTTATGCTATCATGTGTTAGTGTGGAACTTACCCTGTGTGATAGTCGAAGCAACTCTCATAAGTCAAGGAGATGATGTATGTGTTTCTTTGATCGTTCATTTAGCTATTATGCCACCATAAATAAAATTATCCTTAGATAATCCAGTTTAGCCTATAAACCTTATCTTTGACACCTACATTACAAGCTGAATCTCATTTTATTCTTAGTTAAACATTGTTGAATTTCGCAGCCGAAAGAGTTAAGTTAGCTTTTGACTGAAACCATAGAAAGACCTAAGGATGCACATATGTATTCAAAGATCATTAGCTAGACGCTTTTAAATTTATAGAGACTGTTGAAAAAAAAAAGCAGAAAAAGAAAAGCAAAGAAAGTACAAACCAAAAAAAGAAACTATATCTCCTTCCATCTTGATCCGAGCTAGTAAATGTATAGATATGTTCAAAGAGAAAGAGCTAAATTTTCTGTATGGTTTCATGGCATGGCTTGAGTTGGTCATGAATAATGTGCACTTGAAAGCTAAATACAGTATATTAAAGTGCTTAAGGGGGTTAGTCACTATATCATAATACATCCTACCTTTCCTTCAGCCTCCATATAACATGTGAATACCTAATTGATCATAGACTTTGCAAGCTTAGATTAGTAGAAATATACACTACGGACAAGCCTATGATGTGACGGCGGGATACACACGGATTTCTTTCTAAGAGTGAGTGGTTCTTTGTTCATGTATGAGATGTCCTTAAATTATATTCGAATCCACATTTGAATGTATGGGTGAAATGCTCTCTTATTATTTGATGAGGCACATGATTCCATGACGAATAGGTGATGTTATAAAACATCTGTTGGGTGAGTGCATAAGTTGAGAGTGCTTATTGGCGACAAATAGGTCTTTGAGGTTGGGTGGTTATGAGCATGTTGTTTGTGTGTTTTAAAGTATTTACCACTATTCATGCATGTAAAAGTTGGGAAAGTTATGAATGTGTATGCAATGGTTTAATTGTTAGTATCAACCATGATAATCGGTATAGTACGTTGAATTGCTAAACTTTTCTCCGTTGTATGATGTCTTGCGTTTCATTGTTTGGTTAGCAAGGTTATAGGTTGCTCAAGGGCGAGCAAGAGATTAAGTGTGGAGTGATAATGTTTGGCTAAAAATTCATGTTTTTGTATGTAATTTTCTTTGCATTATGTCTCTATCTTATTAAATGTGGTGTCAATATTTTAGACTCGAGCTTAATAATGATATGTATATGTGAATGAGTCAATTGGAAGTGATTTAAAAGTTTGCAGGAAAAGTAAAAGCGGAAGAATCTGGAGAGAGAATAAATTTCATGCCCAGGTCCCAGACAGCAAAGCGAGGTTTACTTCGCCAGACCAAAACTAGAGAAGAAGAACCAGAAAAGTCTCGAACATCGAAACAAAGTTTACTTCGTCGGACCGGGACCGAAGTAGAAAAAAATGAGATTCTCCGGCTCGAATTAGGAGAAGCTCAACTCCCCATGTACAAGCCTATCACTATAAATACCTCAAAAATATTCTTTTGAGGAGGAAACACTACTTTGAAAGGAAGAGAAGACTTTGAGGACATTATTTGCATGTAAGAGCATCACACGAAACAACTTTTGGAGGAGAAAATCACCGAGCTTTACGTTCCTTCATCTTTTCGTTGTAATTTATTTATGCAAAATACTTAAAAAATTGTTACCACGAACATGAGTGGCTAAGTATTCTAGTTTCTAGGGTTGTGGTTGAGATGATTATTAATGTTTATTAATTACATCTTCGTTAATTCAGATAATCATCGTGAAATTGTTTCTTTATTTCTCGTTTTAACTTGTGAATTGTTGTAGCTACGAATTCACCCTATTATCTATGCTATGCTTGGGAAAGCCTTGTTTAGATAAGAGTAGAATTAAAAAGAGCTTGTTTCTGAACCTGTGGCTTGGGAAACGTTTCGCGGTTAGGATAGGAATATATCTAATGGTCTTAATTGAATACCGTATTATATTCGTTCATGACAGAATCATTACCATAGCAATATAGGATTGACATATTGTGGATAGGCGGGTAGTATTATAGGAACATGCTATTCATATAAATGATTCGGTCAACTAGAAGTCATTGCTAATCTGGATTAACAGGTGTGATTATCGAACTTAATAGGATTAATAAATCGACTACAACCGTAGAACCTTCATCTCCTCTGGGTAAAATGTAAAAACACATGTTTGCATCCCTGATAAATTAGCTAACTACTTGTTCAATATTTCCGAAAGTAGTTTAGTAGAAAAATAGTATTTTTGATTATCTTGGACAATTAATTGATTTTAGTTAGCTTAAGTAACAATTAATCTAAGTCTCTGTAGGTTCGACATCCGACTTTCGTGTTAATTTATTACTTGACTGCCACATATACTTGCCTGTACTTGGGGAACCATCAATGTTGACCCACCTAGTAGAATAAAAATAACAGGTAAGAAGGTTCACTCAATCAAGTTAAGGCACCAGGTGTCGGTTACGACTTGGTCAGAAATCGGATCGTGACACTACCATATACTTTCTTTAAAAATATTTTGTTGATAAAATATATAGTTAATTAGTATTTTATTTAAATTTATATCTATTAATTTTTAAATAGAGTTAAGTTTTATTCATTCAGATATAGAAAAAATAAACAATTTTAATTATTTAGTATTTAGATGTTAATACATATCTTAATATTTCGGTGTATATCCAGATTCAAACATCTTTATCTTAATACATATCTTAATATTTAGATATGCATTTAGATTCATACGTCTTAATCTTTAAAAAAAATGAATATACTGGGACAAATAGAAAGTATTCCAACAGTAAGTAGTATTGAATATATAAGAGTGTCTAATGGGTAGGGTATTGGCCTTACTACTATTAGCATATGGATAATGAACTAAATATAAAATATATAAAATTTTAGATTTTCGGATATTCACATATCTGAAATACCATATCCAATATCCAAAAAAATAAAAATTCAATCCGAAATAGGATCCAAACTAAAAATCCAAAAAATTCGAATTTCGATTTAGATTTTGGGGCTTCTCTGGCGCCAAACTATGCCCACCCCTAGAATAGTGAAGCAAACTACAAAAGGAGTTAAGTAATCTATGTTGTGGACTTTATAAAAATTATTATCTATAATTAAAGCTTAACATACTGTAGCAAGTTAGTTACCAATTACCACGATTATATTTTCCATGTCACTGAAAAAATACTTATAAATATAGAGAGAGTTGAGATTTCTATATAGTAAAATTTTACGTCAATGCATAGACCATAAAGACAGTTTGGTTCCCTTTAGATTACCAAATAGTTTGGATTAATCACTCATGATTCCAACAGGTAAAGAAGGAATAAATTCTTAATCTCTATCCAAGTAAAGACAGTCAGTTTGAACCAGAAATGACTCACAATATTATATTGGGACTATTCCTAGAATCTTTGTTATGTTGTATATAAGTAACATAGCCCCCTCCCCTTGTTGGAAATGTATCCACGACTTATCCCACTGAGACAAAGAAACAATATAGCAACAAAAAATGCCTTAGTTTGTTCCTAGAAATTTATGGCAGCCACTAACTGAAGAGCAAGTAAAAGGTATGCTGAGAAAATATGATAAGAATAGAGATGGTAAACTTAGCAAGCAAGAACTCAGGTTAGCTTTTAAAAAGATGGGGTTGCATTTTTGCCGTTGGAAAGCTGGAAAAGCCCTTCGTTTTGCAGATAAAAATGGTGATGGATTTATTGACGAAGATGAGATTAGTGAGCTTGTCCAATATGCTTCCAAATGGGGTTTTAGGATCTCTTAGGCTTCTATATGTGTATCCTTTTTTTTTTTCCGCATTTGAGAACCAAAGGTCCTTGTAATATTTGGAATAAATTAGGGGTTTTTAGGTGTGTTACACGTACTATGTATAAATAATTATCATGTTATAAAGTAAGGATTGTTATGAAATAATATAAAAGACAAGAACAATAATGCAAGAACAAGAGCAATAGAGAGAAGAATAGAGAGAGTTCTTCTTATTGATACTTAGAGAATGTTAGGAGTGATTTACAATGGTAGAAGACCCCTTTATTTATAGGGAGGGGGATGATTTATCTACCAAGAATAGAACTCTAGAATCTCTCTAATTATAGACATTCACCTTAAATAGGAGATTTCATAACACTCCCCCTTGAATGTCTATTCAATGATGTGCCTCGTTAAAACCTTAAAACAAAACCCAATGGGAAAAATTAAAGTAAGGAAAAAGAGTACACATGTTTGAATATGCGCCTATTGGTTGCCTCGTTAAAAACCTCGCAAGGAAAACCCAATTGGGACAAAACCTTGTAAGGGAAAAAGAGTGCAACGCGCATTAACTCCCCCTAATGAGTACATCAATTTATATCCTTGGGCATTTGCATTCCAATCTTGTGCATCATCTTCAAAACGATCTTTTGTAGACGTTTGACAAATCAACCATATTGACTTGAATAAATATTCCGCACCTTGAAATCATCATTCTTGATAGATATGAACATCTTCATATAATGTCATGGAATAACTCTTCAATATCTCCATAGATGCATTCTTAATGCCATCATGCTTATAGTTATGCAAGATACATATGTACACAAATTGTACTAAGGATGTGGTACTTCAGGACCAAGAATTGCATATGCTTCAAGCAACTTAAATCTTTCAAGTTAAGTCATGTAAGTCACATAATAGACTTTAGATGCATATCAAGTTTTCACGTCATGCTAAACAAATAAGATATCGAAAACTGATTATACATACCTTTGACTTTATACATTCAAGCATTTGAACTATAGGTTCAAAACTACATGTCTTTCATATGGAATCAATTCTTCTTGAATTGTATCTCTTCCATTTAGTTACTTTCTTTGGGTCAGCAAATGCGTATAGCATGCTTTGCAATATGTTGCAATTGAATTATCCCTTTTATGAACTTCAGGTTCATATCATGATATTCGGGGATATACATATACAAATGATAATTCATCCCATGTAACCTTTTCTCAAGTGTTTATCATGTCTCCCCCTCATGTTAGAAAAGCTAACTTGTTTCCTCAACTTTTGGAAATCATCTTTGTGCATTATCATGTCAATATACACGGCACATTAATAATAAGATGAAATTATTTGGTTCCTGACCCTGAACCACTTGTGAGGGGAGAATATAATATACTCTCGTATACAACGTATATCAAACTGATATATATAACTTTGTTCTCATAAGAAACAGTTTAGCTATTAAGTGGAAGCACTCAATAATTATCTTGCTAAACCAACTTTGATATAAACCAACTTATCAAGATGAACTTTCTTGAGTAGAGAATCTGGAAATTATGCTCGAAGTTAGATTACTGAGCAATTTACCTCGCAAGCACCGGCCAGGCTGCGGGTAAATAACAATTGCGCATGTAACCATTTCATAGATGCATCATATGTGGTATACATGGCAGGTGAATGGGCCCATATTCACCATTGATATTTCCAGGATTTATGGGCTTCAACCCGAACTCTTTAGTTGGTCAGTTCATTAATGAGAACAAGTGATACAAGAGAATTCGTAAAGAACTTTCTAGTTCTTTGATATTCACCTGTGTGAATTTGCACATCATACTTAAAATGAGATGGCTAATACGAATGCTAACTGAACAAATAATCAATATTGGTAAACATCAAATTTACACCATGACATGTGCACTTATCAATAAACTTCAGGTTTATTATGACATGGGTTTTTATACCAATAGATATCCACTTTATTGTGGCATTCTTTCTTTTGTGTAGTACAAACTAGAGAACAAAGCGGGTAGCTTTTCATATGCAAATTACCCCGCTATAAGTTGTAGTAATAGGAGATATCAAAGCCTTCCTTTATTTATAGTCTCAATATAATCAATTGCTTTCGCGTGTACTTTGGAAACTGAATAAGTTTCTTTGAGACTTACTACAGCACAATACTCAATTGTGTTTCTCCAACATAGTAATAATTGGCTCTTCTAGAGCTCTCAATTAATTTTGTACTACCACAGATTCATCAACATCCATGTGGTGAATATCTTTCTTAAAGAGAAAGTTATACCATTATGGTCATGTCAAACTTATATGCAAGATATGTTTCTTGCATTATCGTTGTCCTTTAATAGTCATATTTCCAAAATACTTTGGCGTACAATAGGTACGTGACCAACGATCATTCATGCCATATATCATCTCAAACCTCCTTCTAGAGGTGAGTGTGGTATCATCTCAAACCTCCATCTAGGAGTGAGTGTGGTATATTTAATACCAATTTCATGTTCATATTCTTCCAATAATGAATATGTATTCGTGAATCAGATGTTGTCACATTCACTTCGGGGATATATGATTTTGTTATCCTTTTCAAATTTATAAATGCGTCAGGCATTTGATTTGCTATTCTTTGCAAATGTATAATCTTTTGTGCCTCTTTCACAAATAGAGGTATGTGGATCAAGATGAGATAATGATGCATTTTTCCACAAAATTTCCCGTTTGGTTTCACCAACTTCTCCCCCTAATTTTGGGAAAAGTGTCTCATCAAATTGACAGTCTGCAAATCGTGCAGTGAACAAATCTCTTGTCAATGTTTCGAGGTAGCGAATAATGGAAGGCGATTCAACCTCAACATATATTCCTAACATTCTTTGCAGACCCATTTTGGTGCGGGATGGCGGTGCTACAGGCACATATACTGCGCATCCAAAGATTCTTAAATGGGATATATTGGGTCCATGACCCAAAACCAATTGCAACGGGGAATATTTGTGTCAATTCGTCAGTCAGAGACGAACTAGCATTGCTGTATGCAAAATGGCGTGTCCCCAAACCGAAGTGGGCAGCCGACGAACTAGTATTGCTGCATGCAAAATGGCGTGACCCCAAACCAAAGTGGGCAGCCGACGAACTAGCATTGCTGCATGCAAAATGGCGTGAACCCAAACCGAAATGGGGAGCCTCGTTTTCATGAAGAATTCAAGATTATTCTCATCTATTGTCTCAATATGATATCCATTTTGAATGATATCTTTAAAACTCAACAAGTTCCTTTTAGACTTGAAGGAGAACATTGCGATTGATATCATTAAAACTCAACAAGTTCTTCTTAGACTTGGAGGAGAATATTGCATTCTCTAAGATAAACGTCGTGCCTTTGGGCAGAGTTACAGTTGCTCTTCCGGAGCCTTCAATCAATTTAATTCCCATGGTTTGATATACAAAAGAAATACACGAACATAAGAATAAACAAGTTCAATTTGTTTGTGTCACATAATATTTTCAAAATCTGCTGATGTCATTGACTAAAATAAATCAGATAGTCGATTATATGTTTTCCATAATCGATTACTATGCAGTTTGAAAATTTCAGTTTAAGCATTTTCATAAAACAATCGATTGTTAAACACACACAATCGATTGTTGAGCATTGACAATCGATTGTTAAACATAGACAATCGATTGTTGACAATTTTTGAAAAATTCCAGATCACACTGTTTTAAGACAATCGATTGTTAAATATAGACAATCGATTGTTGGCTATTTTGAAAAATTCCAGAGCACACTGTCTTAAGACAATCGATTGTTAAGCATAGACAATCGATTGTTGACTATTTTGAAAAATTCCAGATTACACTGTCTAATGACAATCGATTGTTGACTCTTTTTGAAAAATTCCAAAACACACTGTTTTAAAGACAATAGATTGTTAATCATAGACAATCGATTGTTGACTGTTTTTGTAAAATTCCAGATCACACTGTTTTAAAGACAATCGATTGTTGATCATTGACAATCGATTGTTTTGCAGTTTTTATGCGAAATATGAGATAACCGACTAGTTTTTCAGGTTAGTCGATTACCTCTACTGGAAAGTAAAAATATTATTGATATTTGAGCATATTGATACATTCTAAAGAACTAATACTAACATTATATCATGAACTAACTAATACGAGCTAATACTAATGGCTATTAGTTTATTCATTCACTAATACCAACAAGTAAAATAAAATCAAATAGCTCCATCTTCTTTCATCACGGATCCATCACCGATTAGGTGGTCTATCTTCCCCTCGGGTTGCTCAAAGAAGTCTGCCACATCCAAGTGGGTGATGTCAAAGTTGTCGTCAGAGACAAAATTCGTTTCAGGGCGTTTACTCTTTCGAGATGCTTGATAAAGGTCAACCAAAAGTCATGGTATACGGCAAGCCTTTGACCAGTGCCCGTTTTCACCGCAACAATAATATATAGTTTATAAACTATTTGCTTTTGGGTTCTTATCGTATCGTGCTTGTGGCAGAGTGACCAACTTCAGGTTGTCATATCTTTTCTTTAAGTCATTCCACAAGTTGAGTGGATCTTTGACTGTGATCTATTCAATTTTCAAACCTTCATCAAGGTGATGGCGCAAGAAAATCAAGGCCTTAGCATAGTTTCAAACCTTCATCAAGGTGATGGCGCAAGAAAATCAAGGCCTTAGCATAGTTTTGGGTGGATGCATTATTTCTGTCTTTAATGGCGTCTCCAAGACCCATAGCATCTAAGTGGATTTCAGCATCCAACACCCATGTCATATAGTTCTTGCCCGAAATTTCAAGGGCAACGAACTTTCTTTTCATAATGTCAGACATAAAACAAATTTACATCAAGAGCGTGTTCATAATTACGGGCTCTATTACAATTATCACATTCACTTCAGGGAATGGATCATAATCATGTGCTTTACACAATCTCATGTCAAATATTACTTTCATAAAGTGAAAGATTATTTTGAGAATATTTATTATTCTCATTATCACAATAATGACGATTATAATTTCGTCTATTGCCACGTCCACATCCATTGATACCTTTACGGTAATAATTTTTGTCTTCTTTCAGATTTATCACATACTGCTACCACATTCTCTAAAGGGAATGGAGCAAATTCAATTGGACGGAATTCTTTGCCACGTCCACATTCATTGATACCTTCATGGTAATATTTTAGTCTTCTTTCAGACTTATCATATACTGCTTCCACATTCTCTAAAGGGAATGGAGCAAATTCAATGGGACGGATTTTCAATTATTTGCCCACAATCATACATGAATTTAATCATGGCAGGACATAGAGATTTTACCACTTCATGTGGTTATAATTTCTTACAAACTCCATTAGAGTTATAATCAAACTTTGTTGTCTATGCTTTGTATATAAAATCAAATTATAGAATTCCAAAAATTTGAAAGGGAAAAGTAAATTACTTACCTTTAAGGTATACCAATTATATTTTCAATGTTTTCTTCCTTTTCTCTTTTGCTTTCTTTTGCTTTCTGTTTCGTTCCTCCCTTTTTTTTTTCTTTTTCTTTTCCTTCTTTTGCTTTCTGTTTCGTTCCTCCTTTTTTTTTTTCTTTCTTTCTTCATTCTTTCTTTGAAGCAAAACCCTACACAAACAAAAGTTAAGACAATCGAAAATTTCAATTGGTTAGAGACTCGTGCTGATAACGTGTTATGAAATAATATAAAAGACAAGAACAATAATGCAAGAACAAGAGCAATAGAGAGAAGAATAGAGAGAGTTATTCTTATTGATACTTAGAGAATGTTAGGAGTGATTTACAATGGTAGAAGACCCCTTTATTTATAGGGAGGGGGATGATTTATCTACCAAGAATAGAACTCTAGAATCTCTCTAATTATATACATTCACCTTAAATAGGAGATTTCATAACAAGGATCTTTATATTATATGTTCCAAGCTTTCTATGTAAATATATATCTTTCTCCTAGCCTAAAGATACTATACTTTCATCCAATTGATACTATACTATCATCCAAAATTTCTATCAAATTTCTGCTTTCGTTGGCGGCTCTCAGCTTGTCTACTTAAAATAATTTCTGTTTACGTAAAATAAAAGTAAAAGTCAGCATATATATTATTCTTTTTATATTTTATTTATGAAATTTTATTAGGTATATTGTTGTTGTTGTAAAAGCCTATCAGATTCTCTTAAGTCTCCCATTTTGGTATGCATTATTGATTTGTATGAAGGATATCATCTAAGAAATTAAGCTATCAGATATGAGATATTTTTACTTAATTCCTTTTTTTTGGATTAAGCACATGAAACTATTTATTTGTTTGGAAAGCACTTTTATTTTCCTATGTCACTAATTTCCGGCACAACCCATCTTATATTTACTTTAGCAAAACCAGAAGTATACTTCCAAATTTGAAATGATTATATTCAGTCTATAGAAGATGCAAGTAGCACATTGAAAATAAAATTAGTAAAACGCCATTTAAGATAATTTGGTTATTTCCTACATAAATTATAACATAACATAAAATTTGGCTTCAGAAAAACTTAATTTTTATAAAGAAGTGTTGCTATATAGGGAGGCTGCTATCAGTGGCGGACGCACGTGGTGGCAAGCGGGTTCAACTGAACTTACTTCACCAAAAAATAATATTCCGTATATATACAAATTATGATTAAAGCAGCGTAATTTTGTATAAATATTTTATTTAAACCTACTTGACAAATGCTATTTTATGACCACTACAACCAATTTGATTATCAATGATGAATTGTTTTATCACCTATGATTCACATTTCGTCACCAAAGATTTTTTGTGACGAAATTTTTTTTGTCAATCCTTCGTCTCTAAAACACCATCACTAAATAACATATAAAGGCAACTTTGCATTTTTTCACCAAATATTTAAGTATTAAATATGAAATTTTTTTCGTCCCCAACTACGTAGTATTTATGACGGATTTGTTTGTCATAAAAAGTACAAAAAAATCGTACTAATAGTATGATTTCATCACTAAAAAGTGCATTAATTTAGACGAAACTGCCTCGTCTCTAAGAATTTAGATTAATTAGTGATGACATCAAATGTCTCTAAAGCTACGTATGTTTCGTAATTGAAAAACTATTATTTTCTCTCTAAAGACCACCTTTTATATACAAAAAAGTATTTCATCCCTAAATATAGTGACAATTATAATTATGTAGTTAAAACTACCCTCTCGTCATTAAAAAGAATATTTTTATGGACAAAATAAAGTTGTCTCTATAATTTATCATAATTAGTGACAATTACAATTGTCAAAAAAATACAAAATTGATTCCTAGTCAATAAAAAGATGATTTTGAGACATAAATTATTTTGTCACTAAATATAGTGAATTTTTTATGAACTTAATTTGTTCAGTGACAAAAATGTGATATTCCTTAAAACTATACAACAATGAACTTTCTTGTCACTAATAACAAATATTTGATGACGTTTATATTCATATTTATTTTAGATTGATGTCATACGAATTTGAAGTAATATAATAAAATAATCAAGGTAATAACATAAAAATAAACAATCAAAGGTAATAACAAAAATACTCATCATTGATCATAAAACTAATATTAAAACTATTTTGAAATAAAAGTTCCTTGAATTAAAAGAAACATAATTAAAGTAAATATGTCCAACATAAAAGTCTAACTGAAAAATATTACTCCTAGACTAGGATTGAGAAGTGGAGAAATGCAGTGACACTTCACTTACAATTAGTCTTGATTCAATAGTTATCTTCATATACCTGTATAAAAGATAGAGAAAAGATTATGATTTACGTTAATACTTTATGGTATCAAGGTATAAATAAAATATAATTGGTATAAACTACAACTTCTTGTTTGACGTACAGTTTAATTAGTAAAACAAATAATTGAATTGTGATACAAATAAATAAAAATGAGAAAAAAATCAAATAGTGTGAAGTTTAGTATACCCAAAGGTGATAATCTGGTGGGGGTTCAATCTTCACTGTATTATTTTGAAAAAATATTCGAACTTAGATGCTAAAAGAATTATATTTGAATTTATCATTTAAAGATGTAGTATTTTACCTAACTCAGAAGTTAATATTTGTATCTGGATTTGCTGATTTGCTACCTCAGTTTCAGCTACAGTCAAATATTCTTGTAAACCATGTTGGGCAATAGCAACATCCTCTTTTGCCCTCCTAAAGCATCCTCTAATTCTGCTGTCCTTCTTTTTGTTGCTGTAGTTGTACTAGGCTTTGGACTTTAGCCAAGGCCTTTAATATATCCCGACCTTGTACAAAGTACATTATCAACAATTTCATCAATAGTCATTAGATTCTCTTCAGAAACAGACTGAGCTTTCAAATCTCTCATTTTGTTCAACATAAAAATATTACATCAATTAAAATAATTATAAGATAGAATGAATGCATGTGACATGTTACTAAAATATTATTTACGTAGTTAGTCTCAGCCTCCGGAGATGAAATCCTTTTTCACTCGAGTAATGGATGCTTTTGTAGAACTCAATCCTATTTGGCTCTACTCCTTCATATTCCTTCACACCCTTCACAATATGAAATTAATATAAAAAATTACTAAAATATCATCTTAGTAACGAATGTGTAGGGTGGTTGAACCTCAACCATATTGACATGATTATATTACAAGTTAAACAATATGTAATAAATGTACGTGGACCAAAGCTTTTTACCTATACCAAGTCTTGTCAAGGCAACCATTTTTGAGAATTTTGTGAGACAGAACATTGTAGAGTCAAAAATTAATGTGACAAGCAACATTAGACAGCTAATGGAGACTAGTTATGGTTTCCCAACTAACAACAAGATAAAATTTTTATATGCTGATTGCCCTTTTATACAAAAATAAACTCAGAGAAAGGAAGAAAATAAAGATTTTATATCAGAAAGCTCAATACATTTTATGAGCGTTAAAATACTATTTTGTAGTTGTTGTAGAATGCATGACACAAACATAGAACTGATTTTCCTTGTTATTAAGGTCCTAGATGTGATACTAATATTTTATAATTAAAAGTTTAACTAAAGCATGCTGACAAAGATTTAAAGAAAAGTAAAGTGATACTAAAGAAACAAGTTGCACAGAAATGTCGCCATCTCTGCGTTACTAATTCACCATGACTTTGTTCCCTATAAATTACATCTCAAACTTAGAAATAGCTAAATAGTCTTCAATGTTTCACGACAGACTCCCCTTGATCCTTGGGACCCTTTCTCATATTCCAATGGTCCAAACATTGATCCTAAGTCGAATACGTATCTCCACCAAAGACCCTAAACATTCATCTAGCTATCTAAGCTATTCTTAATACAAAAAAAGTTCAATCAAACATACTAAATGCAGTCTCTTAGTTCATTTCATATTGTCGACAACTTAAACCAGATAAAGAAGGAAAAAGAGCAGTGATTTGGATCTTTGTTGACTTTAATAGAAGCGTGACTGTCTTACATGGGCAACTGGAGGGCATGATATCTAGATGACTGTATAACATATAAAAACAAATTAAAACTTTTTATTTATAAATAGGTTTAGTGTTTGGTTGTGAAAATATTTACACATATAAGGCAAGGTTAGTGTCAAAGAGTCAAGTACTACACATTAAGCAGGTTCTCCATTTTTATTACAAATGATAAGTTTCTAATGTAGGCAGGGATCATAACTCAACCAAAAAAAAAGCAAATAGAAAGGAAGTGGAAGAACTGGCATAGAATGCTTTCCGAATTTGAACAACTCAAACATAAATAAAATAAAAATAAACACTCTACATAAAAGATGCCTTCCTTATGAGAAGAGATCGGATATTAACTAAATTAGTGGATACATTAATCTTCAAATATAAAACTACAGTTGATGGAATATCTGATGAGAATCAAGTTTTCTACTTCTTTTTTCTTAGAAAAAGTAAGTTTTATTGAGTATCAACACTAATGTTGGGGCTGTAAATTAGGAAATGAGATCTAACAAGATTTCAGTATCATTTATAAGTTCCAGTTTACACCAAAATATAGTAAGATCTTAATAGTCAAGTTCTAGTAATTTACTACATAAGAGCATGAAATGTCTAATATTTAACCAAGTTATATATTTAGTTTTAAGTGCTAAGTATGTTATCAAAATACTCATAAACTGTATTAACATGGAAATAGGTGGTTAAAGAAGTGATTGATCCCAGTGTAAATTTGGAGTTCAGAGCCAGCACGACAGATGATCCTCACAAGACGAAGCCAGATATCAGCAAAGCAAAAGAAGCTAATCGGTTCACGAAATGCCATATAAAAAAATTAGAAATCCAACAACGAGTCACAAAAAGAGCCTCAACAGCAATAAATAGGCCAAACAAGCTCTAGAAAACTCAGCAATTGCAATAACAAAACTTGCACAACAGCAACAAGAAACTAACTTGATTTGAATTATGAATAAAAAATAGCAATACTAAAAGGTGTTAACTATTACAAGGATGGAGCGAAGAAGGGACGCTCTCGGCGCACGTCAGAGCATCAATAGAACAGTGCTAGATCCGGCGCACAATAGCACGGCGGAATTGTCGCCGGAAATGGTTAGAAAGAGAAGGAATGTTGCTCCGATTGTTAATGCTGTCCCTCCAAAGCTCGTTACACCTGAGCATGGCATCACAACTACTCTAGAACCCCTAACATTTGGAAATTTTCTTCCTCTGAAGTACCAATCGAAGGATCAATTGCATGCAGAAGCAGATAAGGATCGATTGCAAGGAAAGGAAGGGATGAATGATACAACATCGAGGAGATTACAATTTTCAGCAGTTACGGAACCAAAAATTCCAGTACCAGTTGATGTTGAAGCTATAGAGACAGAAAATTCAAAACCTACACTTGCGGAAGTAGTCAGAGGCAACAGAGATGTGCAAATGGGTAAGCCTTTATCATTTGTTCCTCCTACTTTGCGAGATGGTAAAAAGGTAGTGAAGATCTGTGAAGAGGATTTACAACCACAACAGGAGTATTGGAAGAATGCATTGATTGGATTTGTAATTGGAGATAGACCTAGTGAACAAAATATGGAAAGCTTTGTTAGATATATTTGGAATTTTGTCACTAAGCCTCAAGTTCTAATGCATGCCAGGGTATTGTATCTTTAGATTCAACAGTGCTGAAGATAGAGATACAGTCATGCAATCTGGCTCATATACTTTTAGAAGTAAGCTTATGGTTCTAAGGTCATGGGAAATTGATTTTAACTTTCAGGCTAGTGTGCTAAGCACTATACCTATTTGGATTCGATTCCCAGGTCTTCCTGTAGGGTATTGGTCCACAGAGGTATTGTGTAAGTTGGCAAGTGCGATTGGTAAACCATTGTACACTGATAAATATACTGCTCATTATGACAAAATCTCATTTGCCAGAATACTTGTAGAAGTTGATGCTGCTTATCAACTTCCTGATGAATTGGAAATTGATACACCTTATGGATCTAAGGTTCAGTCTGTCGAATATGACTGGAAACCTACTTTTTGTAACCACTGTCTCAAGTTTGGTCATGACACAATTGAGTGTTGGTACTCTACTGGGAATTCAGACAAGCATTAGGAGGAGGAAGAAGACATAAGGAAAAGGGAAATTAGACACAAACAGCAGGGGAAACAAAAGAAGAAGGAATGGATTGTAAAGAAGAATGTAGCAAATGATGAAATCCAAAAGCAATCTGTGGAAGCTGTTGATCCACCAGCCTCAGTAGTGCAGATAGATCAGGATTCTAGCAAGTTAGAGGAGAATCAAGTAAATTTGCAGCTGAATGAGCAATTAAATTCTGAAGATCAACTTCGTGAAGTAAACAATGTTAGCACTACAAATGATGAACAGGTGGCTAGTATGGGTATTAGAGGGAAAGGAATCATGGAAATTATGGGAAGAAGAGGGCAACAGTTTGATCCTGGGCCTTCTTACAGTCTACCAGATATTGATCCATGATTGTAGTCACATGGAACATTAGGGGACTTAACCAGTCCCCAAAGCAGAAGGAATTGAAACAATTCCTTACTGATAATAAGGTTGATGCTATTGGTATACTTGAAACAAGAGTAAAAGAGCATAAAGCCAAGAAAATATTTGACAGGATTGCAAAAGGTTGGCTGTGGCAGTGCAATTAAGCAAAGGCTGTTAATGGGAGGATATGGCTATTATGGAAACCATATATACAGGTTCAAGCGGTGTCTCTTTTTGATCAGTTTATTCGTTGTCTAGTAGAGGATACTAGAGGTCTAGTCAGATTTCAGTTCAGTGTTATCTATGCTCAAAACACTGCAGTTCTTAGAGCACAGTTATGGAGGGATCTCAGGACAATTTCTATTCCTCAGCAAGATGCATGGCTTATAAGTGGTGATTTCAATTGTGTATTAAGATCAGATGATAGAATTGGTTCTCCTGTGACTGAGGCTGAAACAAGGGAATTCAAAGGCACAGTAGATGAATTACAACTTACTGCTTTAAGAGCAACTGGATGGCACTTTACTTGGACAAACAAACAAGATGCTGACTCTAGAGTATATAGCAAGATAGACTGGGCATTTGGCAACTTTCAATGGCTGCAACAGTTTGGTCACTTGGAGGCTGATTATATGAATCCCTTGATTTCAGATCACTCCCCTATTCTAGTTAAATTTGGTGCATATAGACCACTACATCCTAAACCTTTCAGACTATATAGCAATGTAATGGAACATGAGCAGTTTCATGAAATTTTGAAGCAAGTCTGGGAAAAGGTTTATCATGGCACTCATATGCAATAGATTTGGAGCAAATTGAAGACAGTTAAGCAGCAGCTAAAGGGGTTAAATGATCACTTAGCCAAATACAAACAGCAGATCATCCAGACAAGAGAAAGACTTGATATCGTATAGGTACAGATGCAGACAGACTATCTTTCACAGGAGCTGATTATTGAAGAAAGAGGCTTGCTTGAAGAACTTGATAAATGGAACAATGTTGAAGAGCAGGTAATGAGACAAAAATCCAAAGCTACATGGATTGAATGTGGAGATGCAAATACCAAGTACTTTCATGCACAATGGAGGATTAGGACAGGTCAAAATAACATCACTTCTATTCATACTGACACATGTATCAAATTAACTGAGCCTACTGCTGTAGAACAGGAGTTCTTAAAGGTTTTTCAATCTCTAATGGGAGAATCTATTGCTGAACTTCTCTGTGTGGATACTAATATAATGAGAGGTGGAAGATGTCTTACATTTGAGCAGCAAAGAATTCTTATTTGTCCAGTCACAATGGAGGAAATCAGTGCAGCTGTTAATGAGATGCCCAAGGATAAAGCTCCTGGAGTTGATGGTTTTCCCATTGAGTTCTTTACAAAAAACTGGAAGATAGTACAAGAGGATATATTTTCTGCTACTAAGGAGTTTTTTGAAACCTGTAAAATTCCTCATATGATCAATACTACTGCAATAGCCCTTGTTCCTAAAGTCAAATCTCCTACCACAGTGAAGGATTACAGGCCAATTGCTTGTTGCACTACATTATATAAGATCATATCCAAAGTTATAACCAGCAGAATGAAAAGAGTAATTGGAGACTTGATTGGACCTGCCCAATCTGCTTTTATAGAAGGGAGAAGTATCATGGATAACATTCTTCTTAGCCATGAAATCTTTAAAGGATACTCTAGGAAAGGGGTTTCACCTAGATGTGTTCTAAAAGTGGATCTCAAGAAGGCCTATGATACATTAGAGTGGGGATTTCTGAAGCAGATCCTTATTACTTTGGGGTTTCCTGCTAAATTTACTGACTGGATTATGGCCTGCATCTCTTCTGCCTCATACTCCCTAGTAATGAATGGTGGTCTTACTAAACCATTCAATGCTAAGAGAGGTATAAGGCAAGGGGATCCTATGTCTCCTTATCTATTTGTCCTAGCCATCGAATATTTGAATAGACTGCTGCAACAGCTTCATAAGGATGGAAATTTCAATTTCCATCCTAGATGCAGGAAGCTTAACATTTCTCATGTATGTTTTGCTGATGATTTACTAATGTTCTATAGAGCTGACATAGTCTCCATTCAAATACTGCACAGCACATTTCTTAAATTCTCAAATGCTTCTGGACTTCAGGCAAATGTAGGCAAGAGTGCAATCTATTTAGCAGGTGTTCCATAGGATACTAGAGAGATGATTATTGCTGCTTTAGGTTTCACTGAAGGACATCTGCCTTTCAGATATTTTGGAGTTCCTCTGGACTCGAAGAAACTATCTATTCAGCATTATTTGCCACTCATTGAAAAGATCACAGCAAGAGTTACTTGTTGGTCTGCAAAGCTTTTGTCCTATGCTGGCAGAACTCAACTAATAAAGGCTGTGATCTTTGGAATGCAAACTTATTGGGCTCAGGTGTTTATAATTCCTAAGAAGGTATTAATAGCTATAGAGGCAGTTTGCAGATCTTATCTATGGACAGGCACAGCAACTTTATCCAGAAGAGCACTTGTGGCTTGGGACAAAGTGTGTCAACCTATTTCTTCTGGAGGCCTCAATGTTGTGAGAATGGATGTATGGAACATAGCAGCTATAGCTAAATTGCTATGGGATTTGACAAGGAAGAAGGACTGTTTTTGGGTTAAATGGGTGCATACCTACTATATCAAGAATAGAACCATTGAGTATGTGGCTGTGCCATCAAACTCATCTTGGGTGGTAATAAAGATATTGGATAGTAGGACATTGGTGTTGGAGAATACTCAGTTGCAAGGTAATATATTCAACAGACTTCAGAGTGTTTGCAAGCTAGGAAAATTTCAAATTCATAAACTCTATATTGCACTGTTGCCTCTATTTCCTAAGATTGTATGGAGGAATGTAATGCTTGTGTTATCTGCTCTACCTAGACATAGATTCACTGTCTGGTTAGCTGCTCATCAGAAACTTCCTACCATTGAGAGGTTACAGCTTATGGGCATCCAAATACCTTCCTTGTGTGCATTCTGCAAAAGGTATGATGAAGAGTTTAACCATTTGTTTTTTGAATGTGACATTACCAATAGAGTTTGGAGGAGAATCTGTATATGGTTGGGACTTACAAGAACCACTGAATGCTGGGAGAATGAATTGAAATGGATTTGTAGCAATGCCAAGAGTAAAAACTGGAAGAAAGAGATCACTGCAGCAGCATTTGTGACTGCTGTAGCATTGCTATGGAAGAATAGGAATCTGATCAGGTTTGAGAATAAGACTTTTGATGAAGGACAATGTTGCAGAGAAGTAGCACTGCTATTACATGCAAGAAATAGGACTCGTAAAAGATGGAAGGATGAGTTACCAAAACTCAATTTCTATCCTTAGTTTTGGTTGAATATTAACTGCTACGTAGTGATGTGTATATGAATTGAGTAGCTAGAATTCAAGTGTAACTAGAATGAAAGTGTAAATAAGTAGTAGAAGTCCATACTACTACCTTAGGATTACATTGTATATTTTTTTGATATCAATACAAAATTGACAGTTAAGCTAAAAAAAAAATAGCAATACTTAAAAGTATGTGCAAGATTTTTTATTTTTTTCACCATTTTGAATATTAAAAATGTCCCTTGAGATTTCAGTCTTCGCCTACCAAGCATAGAGATTGAAAAGTTTCAAAAAAGTAAAAATAGTACTTATTATTTCAGCACGAGAAGCTAAAAAAGCTCTTGACCGCATGAAATAATTAGATTTCAACTTTGTTTGATTGACCTTGTTTATCTCGCATCGTCTCTATGAAGAATATTTAAATATAAGTAAATAAAGTTATAATGAAATAAATAAAGCTTATTACAATTTCACACCAGTGTTAAATATAGTTTGAAGCGAGGAAAATCGACCCCCATTTTGTTTAAAGCAAGAAGCGAAGCGCTCTCTTTTTTGAAGTGGAGCAGAATTTTTATTAATATATATTAAAATAAATATTACATAGACAACACATGTACCTATCTTCTTATAGTGCCATTAAAAGAACAACTACATAATACATAAGAAAAGGCAATAAAAACTAAGAAACTGTGAAAGAAGAACTGAAGGTAAAAAACATTCTACTGCTGGATTCTGGGAAAGAACCGAAGGTTAAAACAGTTCGCCATCATTTCGCTACTAAGACGTTGAAATATTGAAAGAGAAGAAAGACTTCTTCGGGCTGCTGAACGACGTGGAAGGGGAGCAACTCACTGTGGAAGTCTCGGGTCCGCTCAAGGATGCACACAAGACTGATAACCAGATTCACCTGCCTCAGATCTTGTACAATTAAGTGTAGAAGTGTAGTATGAGTACATAAATAATAATGTAACCAGTAAGTATCCCGTCTAATCTCAAAGAATTAGAGACGATAGGTCGACTTGATACTTACTAGGGTCAAATAAGACAATTAAATGCTATACTACGCACGTGGGTCAGCTTTTAAGAAATAGTTTAAAGCAAGAGGTAAAATCATGTTCTTAACAATATTTTAATTAGCTATCTATATTTCGAAGTGTTTGCATAACAATTGTTTACAAGCTTTCACATAAATATCATGCGCAATTCATGCCGAGGTCGGCGGTCCACTCCAACAGAAAATAAATTGTGCATTACCGAGGGTCGAACGACACGAACCATAAATGCATCTATTTTTTATCGAGGTTATCGGGCCGATCCATAAATATCAAGAAAGATAAAGAATACATATGAAGACACATTTATATACAAATGAATTCTTACAAGGGTTTAACAAGTTCATATGTTCACCTTTATTCCTCTCTAAGTCTCTAGCATATCATAAACGATCACACTAGCAAGTTGGTATGGAGGTATTCACAATTAGGCATGTAGGTCCTAAATTACCCAAACAATTAACATCATAGTAGCTACGCACGGACTTTCGTCACCTAGTGTGTGCGTAGCCTCCGCATTTAGTAGAAATTTCTCAATTATTATACCTATGTGGACAATTCCCTCTTACAAGATTAGAAAGGAGACTCACCTCACTCCAAATCGCACTTCAAAATATCAAGAACAAGTCCAAGCCCTCAATTCGGAGTCGAACAATCCCAAACTAGTTAAATGAAGTAAGAAATAGTCAGTATAGACTTAAAAGATCGAGTTCTAGCTATTCAAGCAACTTCCCAACCTCTTACACAAGTTTCCTAAATTTAGACCCCGAGCCAACATGCTCGGATTCTGAGATTTTTTGAAGGAAGGTGTTCTCCAAAGCCTAAGGATCAATAATATATGATTTTTAATTCATTTCATAACAAATCTCATGGTTAAAATTAAGTTTTACGAAAATCCTAGGTTTAGCTCTAACCCTTTGATTTTGGCTAAGTTCTAGTGTTTAATCTACCTAAAATACAATTATTAAGCTAAAGTTGTATGGAATAGACTTACCTCTTCATACTAAGTGGAAACATTCCCTTCAAAGCTCCCAAAATTGCAAATGAAAGAGTGAAAAATGTCAAAAATGGGTTTTAAACCCGTCTATAATGAACCTTACTGGTTTAGTGATTTTCACATTTGCGGTCAGGCACCGCATATGCGAAAAGGGGAAGAAAAGCTTGGACCGTATCTGCAGTCTCAGGGCTGCATCTATAGTTTCCTGGCCTAGCCACCTGGGCCGCTTCTGAGATGAAAGAGCTGCATTTACGGTCGAGCAATCCTTCAGCCCTTTTCCAAAATTTCCACTTCACTCGAGCCCCGTCCGATTAACGCTCGAGGCTCCCGAGCCCCACACAAACATACTGAGAAGTCTAAAATTACAAGACGGACCTACTCGAACCTTCGGAACACCCGAAACAACGCTAAATCAAGAAATCTCCCTCTAAAACCAAATGAATCAAACTTATGAACTTCAAGTTCTAAACTTTCCTCTAACGGGCCAAAACGCCATAAATCTACTCGGTTGACACCAAATTTTACAGGCAAGTCTTAAATGATATTTCGAACCTATACCAAGCTGCGGAACTAAATTACGAGCCCGATACCTAGGAAATCAATGATTACTCAGTTTCTTTAAATTCTTAAAACTTAAAATTAACATTTTCTAATAAAAATTTATTACTTAGGCTAGGGACCTCGCAATTGTTAGACATACGCCGAGGTCCCATATTTTTCCGCGGTCCCCCCTGGACCATCAAAAAATGAGTCCGGGTTTTCTAAAAATATTGACCAAAATCAAACTTAGTCTTTTAAGAAAATTCTAAGAACTCAACGAAACATATTTTACTCAAAACTCCTCCAAACCCCGAACTAATCATCTCCGCAAGTCATAAATTAGCTAAAGCAAGCACACAAGTTTTATTTAAGGGAACGGAATTCTTAAAGGAAAAATGACCAGGTGGGTCATTATAATAATGATCGACAACTGATTAACCGATATCCGATAATCACTATTTTATCGGTTCGATTATTAGTTTAGTATATTTATAAACAATAACCGATGTATCGAGCCAATAACATTCACAATCGAACTGAACCGACTGATATGCATCCCTAATAAGAATACTTTCTAGTTGGACATGGTTTTATTATTGCTACTTCTTATTTGGCCATATTAATGTCTATGTGCATTTGATTGATAATGATTTCATTAATTTAGTAATGTATTTAGATGATTACAGTGAGGATGTAACGACCCAACATGTTGTTCACTCCTGAACGTAGTATGAGTACGAAAACAACGTGTACCCGAGTCATCCAAAACCCAATCCGGATATTCGCCCAAGTCCCAAATCATCATACGAAGGCCTGTTTGAACCTTCAAAGTCCGATTCCAAGGTCGTTTATTCAAAAATCACATCTTAGCCAATTCCCAACTTAAAGCTTCCAAATGAGAATTCTCTTTTCAAATCGACTTTAAACTTCCCGAATTCAAATTACGACCATGCGCACGAGTCATCGTACCTGAAGTGAAGATGTTCATGGCCTCTAACCGCCAAACGACGCGCTAGAGCTCAAAACTACCGGGCGAGTCTTGGTTTGCTGAACTCAAAAGATCCGATCCAATCCATATTTATATTGATTGGAGTTGGATTGTCATTTCTTCAATCCGAAACCAAACCAAAATTTTCATATCCAATCGAAACTACCAGAACACCCACCCCTAATCTTCATGTTTTAAGTTCTATATCAAATTTGAAAGTAATTATGTATTTAATATTGAAAAAATACTAATGTAAATTACAGTATTGATGAAGCTTATTAATTATTTTATGTTAGGGAGGTAAAATGTGTAATTTGATAATAGTATTTAAGAAACTGTTATTTTTTATTTATCTAAAAATTAAGTATGGTTAGTTTTTATCTCATATTAACTTTAACACTATTGCATTATTTGTACTTGTAAAAAAAATTGCAGATACTTTATTCTCTACCGAAAATATCTATTGACAAATAAATTTATTTCTTTACTGTAATAACTTGAATTGATTAAATTAGACAAACATGTGAAATAGAGGAAATTAAAAGAGCAAATAAAAATTAACAAAAAATTGACTTTGTTGATTTAGTTGCTTTTTAGGTAAAAATTGAATCAGATTGAACAATGAACACCTCAAGTATTGTGTAAATATAGCATGAATAAATAAACAAATATTATTGTATTAGGATATATGTGTTTTCACATAAATATTTTTGTTCACTTTTCCGCATATGAGCAAGTTGAGCATAATTGATTAATTTTTCTTCTTCACACTTTGATGCCATAAACATTAATTGGAGTTCCAATCTATAAGGATTATGGATTACATTTTTTCTTCTATTTTTATAAAAAAATCTGTTGGTCACTCTTTTTGTCAAACAAGTAATTGTCACCGCAAACCGTCAACATCTCCCCTCGTCTGTCCTTTTCAGAAAAAATGGTATCGTTGCAACCCTCAGCTGACGCTGCATTTCGTTTCTCTTGGTAATCTCCTTGTTCTCTATCAGGCCACTTTGGTAAATTCTCCTCTTTTATTTTTATCGCTGCCTTGTTCTCTCTATTTAATTCTTAATATCAGTATACAAGCAAATATTATTGGATGAGGGGATTGCCTTCGCTAAGAAAAGCATTAGAAGGGGAAAGGGGAATTAGAGAATAGAGAGAAGAAGATGGAATGGAACAGATAGAAGTGAGAAACAAGATTTCATTCATTTATTAATACTCCCAAGTATTATACAATGGTGTATATATAGGCTCAATTTTGTTTAGCGAACTATTTATTATTAATGCTAATCCAATATAATTAGCTAACTAACAGTTCTAATTAGCTATTGCCGACATGAAGGAGCAGTTTGGATCAAACGGAATTGTGTGGCAAATTTACTAACAAATCTCTTAAGAGTTTCTCGTAACAATGCGACAATGCCATCCTCGAGTTTCTGTAGAAGTTAGGAGCAGCAGAACACATTGCATGATGAAAGATAAAATTCAAATAACCACAACCTTATGAAATAATAGCTTATGGGAAAAAGGAATTACCCTTTTAGTCTTCTCAGGGGAAAAGCTAGAGAAATTTGAACTCAAAAGTGGTTTTCTGTTCATATATTAGTCTTCTTTTTCTTAATCTTCTTTTGTAGTCCCTTCGTCCAGAAGAGTTCACGATCATGTTTTGTTATTCAATTAAAGTTGTTTCATCATAATGTACACCTTCCTATTACATGATCCTAATTCCTTTGTAAATCTTGTATAATTTCGTGTTTTAGTTGGATTTTAGACAAGATAATCTAATAAACAGTGAACTATGTCCAGCAATATTCTCCTAAGTTTTGTGTTTTTTCTTCTTTGTTATTATCTCAGCAGAAGTTTAATGACATGTTGAAAGATAATAAATGCATTTCTCTTTTGCTTAATTAAAACTCAATTATAACCGCCTGGCTGACTTAGCTGGCTTTATCGATATGTTTGTGCAGTTGATCATGGATAAAGGCTAGATGCATGAATGGAAGTTCTCTGAAAAATATATTGAGGGTGTTCAATCTTTTATGCAACTCATTCGGTCAAACTTTGATCGAAATTCTAAAGTTCGATGTCCATGCAAGACTGTTTAAATATAGATTTTCAAACACAAGAAGTAGTGTATGACCACTTGTTGATAAAAGGAATTACAAGAAGTTATATGCAATGGATATACCATGGGGAACAATCACAAATATAGATAAATATGAAGCAATTTACAATGAAGACGAAGATGAAGATGAAGAACATGACAACAATGATGGAATTAACGTTATGTTAGAAGATGTCAGTGTTCTAAATGAAAAAGGGGATCAGGATATTATATTAGGTGAATTGAGGAATGCCGACAGCCCCCATAAATTAAATTATTATAGGGAAATTGAGGTCGATGAGGTCATGGAGGCAATACGTAAGATGAGGAGAGGTAGAGCTACAGGGCCAGATGAAATTCTGGTGAACTTTGGAGGTGTATGGGTAGAGCAGGCTTGGAATGACTTAATGGGTCATTTAAGGTTATATTCAAGACTAGGATGACTGAATAGTGGAGGTGGAGTAAAATGGTTCCATTGTATAAGAACAAAGGCGATATCCAGAGCTGTAACAACTATAGGGCTATCAAATTACTAAGTTATACTATGAAAGTCTGGGAGAGAGTGGTAGAAATGAGAGTGCGAAGGACGGTGTCTATTTCAGACAACCAGTTCGGGTTCATGCCAGAGTGAGCTACCACAGAAGCTATCCTCCTTATTAGGAGGATTGTGGAACAATATAGGGATAAAAAGAAGGATCTCCACATTGTGTTTATCGATCTATATAAAGCATACAACAGGGTTTCTAGGGAGGTCTTATGGAGCTGCTTAGAGGCTAAAGGGGTCCCGTTTGCCTATATTAGGGTGATTAAAGAGATATATGATGGAGCTAAGATGAGGGTTAGGATAGTATGAGGCGACTCCAAGCATTTTCCGATTGTTACGGGGTTGCACCAAGGGTCTGCATTAAGACCTTTCTTATTTGCTCTGGTGATGAAAGCCATAACACATCATATTCAAGGGAAGGTGCCATGGTGCATGTTATTTGCTGATGACATAGTCCTTATTGACGAGACACGAGGCGACATCAACGAGAGGCTAGAGATTTGGAGACATTCCCTTGAGTTGAAAGGTTTCAAGTTGAGCAGGATGAAGACCGAATACCTCAAGTGAAAATTTGGGGCCGAGCCAACGGAAGCAGAAGCGAAGTGAAACTTGAATCTCAAGTCATCCCTAAGAAGGGTAGTTTCAAGTACCTTGGGTCAGTTATTCAGGGGACCTGGGAGACTGACGAGGATGTCACACACCGTATATGGGTGAGTGGATGAAGTGGAGGTTAGCAACGGGAGTCCTGTGTGACAAGAAAGTGTTAACGTTACTGAAAGGTAAGTTTTATAGAGCAGTGGTTAGGCCTGCCATGTTTTTTGGGACCGAGTGTTGGCCGGTTAATAACTCACACATCCAGAAGATGAAAGTTGCATAGATGAGGAAGTTGAGGTGGATATGTGGGCATACAAGGATGGATAAGTTTAGGAATGAAGATATTCGAAAGTGGCGGGTGTGGCCCTAATGGAGGACAAGATGCGGGAAGCAAGACTCAGATGGTTCGGGCACATTCAGAGGAGGAGCACTGATGCACTAGTGAGAAGGTGTGAGTGACTGGCCATGGTGGGCACGAAGAAAGGTAGAGGGAGACCTAAGAAGTATTGGGAAGAGGTGATCAGGCAGGGCATGGCGTGACTTAGGATTACTGAGGACATGACCCTTAACATGGATTTGCAGAGGTCGAGCATTAAGGTTATAGGTTAGGGGGAAGTGGTGAATATTTCTACAGCCCAGTAGAGTGAGACTAGCCAGTTAGGAGTTAGTCGTAGGATGCTTCTGATCAGCTACTGATGTTGGGCTTTATTTGTTGGCTATTTGTATACTTTCCATCCTTTTCGTATTTCCTATATTTCTTATACTGCTGTTATTTTGTTATTTTGTGTTATTTTATATATTCTATGTTGTTTTATTATGAGTTTATTGACAGTACTAATATATCGTCTCTTGTTGCTTTCTTGAGCCAAGGGTCTCCTGGAAGCAGCCTCTCTGCCCCTCAGGTAGGGGTAAGGCCTGCGTACATATTACCCTCCCCAGACCCCACTTGTGTAATTATACTGGGGGTTGTTGTTGTTAGAAGATACCGGTGGAAGATCATTTGCCAATTTTTTGAAGGACCCAACAATTGGTAATAATATATGTGGTAATATGCGTGAGAAGGAAGCTAAAAAGTTTGACAAATTGTTGGAAGAAGCTGAACATGAATTATACCCGTGATGTCAGAAATTCTTAAAGCTTTCATTCCTTATGAAGTTGCTACACTTGAAAGTGTACAATCATTGGAGTAATAAGTCATTTGATATGCTGCTAGAGTTACTACGGGAGGCACTGCCAAATGATGAGACACTTCCTAAGTCATATTATCATGCCAGAAAACAACTGCAAGGTTTGGGATTAGGAAAAATTTCTATCCATGCTTGCAAATATGATTGTGTGCTTTATATGTGTGAGCTTAAAGATAGACAAGAGTATCCACATTGTGGTACTTCGAGGTGAAAAATTAATAACTAAAAGGATAAAAAGATTCCTCATAAAGTCTTGCGATATTTTCCATTAATGCCGAGACTTCAAAGGTTATTTATGTCAAGAAAAACAAGTGAGGACATGAGGTGTCATAAAGAAAAACGTCTTGATGGGCCAAATGTATTAAGGCATCTTGCTGATTCTGAAGAGTGGAAAAAATCTGACAAGAATCATCAGTGGTTTGCCCAAGAATTTCGGAATATTAGACCCGGCCTTGCAACTAATGATTTTAATCCATTTGGTAACATATGCATAAATTATAGTACGTGAATTATAATCCTAGTTCCTTATAATCTTCCTCCTTGTAAATGTTATAAGGATCCATTTATGTTAATGTTATTGCTTATTCCTGGTCCTCAAGCACCAGGAAAGGATATTGATTTTTATTTATGCCCTTTGGTTGATGAATTGGATGAGTTATGGAGTGAAGGTGTAGATGCATTTGATGCATCAATAGTGTAGTCCTTCAAGATGCATGCTGTTGTTATATGGACCATAAATGATTTTCCAACTTATGGTAAGTTTTTAAAATCCTTATTGTCCAAGATGTCTAAATAATTATAAAATAAAATATTTCGTATAAGTTTTACTAGTATACTATTTGTAACTAATTTTTGTATAGTTTAAGAATATAAACTAATGTGCACCTATATTATTTCTTATGGATTAGGTAATTTATCTGGATGGAGTACTAATGTCATGACCCGGATTTTCCACCATTGGGAGTCGTGATGGCGCATACAAATGAGAGCTAGGCAAGCCAATCCTAGCTACTTACTTCATTAACAGATTGCTTCTCTTTTAACAAATACAAGTCAATAACATGAAGATAATGGAATTTTGAATAATTAAGCGGAAGATAACAATATATTTTTTTTATCTAAACATGAATTTCTAATATAACTATTTAAATTTCGAGTACCCAGAACTGGTGTCACAGTTTCATAGACAGTCTAAGAATACTACACATAAAGGTCTGGAAGAAATAAACTCAACAATGTCTCCACCAATACATGAAAGAAATAAAAATGTAAATGAACGGAGGCGCCAGGGCCTGCGAACGCCTGCAGGGCTATCTCGAGTCACCTGATGAATAAGATCTAGCAATCTCACTGCAGTCTAAAATCTACAACACTAGGGTCTGCACAAAAGAGTGCAGATTGTATTGTCAGCACAACCAACCCCATGTGCTGGTAAGTTCCTAGCCTAACCCCGGCGAAGTAGTGGTGAGGCTAGACCGGACTACCATATAAACTTGTGCAGTAATATATGTATATCTAGAGTGGGAAATAACAAGAATAACCATTTTAAATGGGAAGGGAACATGTTTCAGGAACATTAATAAATTATCCCTAATACGGATAAGGAAAATAAAAGCTGACTTCACTGTTTGTACACATCTTGTTGCTGGCCCATTTCTCAACGTTTCCGTGATAGGCATACCACCCGTTCCCATTTCATCAAACTTCGTGGTAGGAGTACCACCCGCCCCCATTACATTATATCAATTGTTCTCCCAAATGAAATTTATTCTAATAACGCAACAATTAATATGAATCCATAAGACAACAAGTACACAATAATTATGATTCACTGGGGAAAACAAATAATGACAATGTATCAATTAATTATGGGATTTTAGGAGAAATTAGGAAATATAGTAGTTAATGTATCGAATGTCAATGGGCAGTTAAGTCACATAATCATGTAGCAATTATGGCATAAATACAAGACATGACGTTGCACAAGGATACCTTGATTCAATAATAACAAGTATCACAATAAAGGGAGATGTCAACAAAAAGAATCACAGTCATAGCGGAATAAGAAAATTAAATGCACTTGAACTAATAACAATAAGAAATCCTAACAAACGACAATTGGTGCACATCATCATCCTTCATGCTTTTACTCTCATCCTCACCAAGTAATGATATCATAAAATGTGCACGGCATCACCCTTCGTGCTTTTATTCTCTTTCCTCGCATATAACCAATAAAATCGGCATGGAATGGTACATCGTGCGGCATGGCATCACCCTTCGTTCTTTAATCTCTTTCCTCACATATAATCAATAGAATCGGCACAGAATGGCACGACATCAACCTTCGTGCTTTACTCTTATTCCTCACATATAATCAATACAATGCACGACATCACCCTTCGTGCTTTAACACTCTTCCTTACCCAATAATCAATCACAAACAAGGGCAAGTGAATAATAAAACAATAATGGAAATCCCAGCAAGGGAACACAAACAAATAATTAAAGCCTGGCAAGGGTACAACATCAATAATCTCAACGTCCCGGCAAGGGAAAATATTGAATAATCAACAACGTCCCGGCAAGGGAAAATATCATTAACTATTTCTCTTACTTCCACTTTCATCTCATAGTTCACATTATTACTTGAGACAATGCTCCAAAGATTTACTTTTCTCATATACCTTCACAATTTGTATTTCACTCGAGCCAACACTCCACGAAGTTTAAAGATCACAATCCTTTTTGAAAAGCTATTTACGACATATAGAAATCATTAATCAAGAATGGGAGGTATATCAAAATCCTCTCTATTCGCATAATAAAGACTCACGGTCATGCTAGACACCAATGTATAGATACTTGTCACTATGCCTGTACATCGTACTCGGCATTTAGCAGGTAACATATAAAACTCGCTCTTATTCCCTCAAGCTAGGGTTAAACCAAACACTTACCTCGATGCCTCACAGTCAGCTCAAGGCTCAACTATGGCTTTACCCCTTGGTTCCACCACAAAAACGCTCGAATCTAGTCACAAATTTAAATACATCAACAATTTCTAAATGAATCAATTTGAACGCATAAAAATGAATTGCTCAAAGTTTTACCCAAAAAGTCCAAAAACGCCCCCGGTTCATGCGGTTAAAACTAGAAGTTTTAACCAAAACCGGTTACTCATTCTCCCACGAAACAATATCTGTGATTTGTTTTAAAACCGAACCTCAAATCGAGCTCCAAACCCTCAATTTTGAAAATCCTAGGTTCTACCCAAAACCCCCAAATTACCCGTGAAAATCATTGAATTTAAGTGGAAAACATGTTAGATGATGTAAATGGTTGAGGGAATTGAGTAACAATTGACTTACAATTGATTTGGAAGAAATTTTGTCCTTGAAAAATCGCCTATAGGGTTTGGGTCTTGAAAGAATGGTGAAATATAGTGGAAAAACGACTAAGTATAAAAATAGCAGGGTCTCTAATGTCGCAATTGCGAATTGGAGTTTGCAATTGCGAACCCCGACCACATGTGGAAAATGTGAAGCTGGGTTCGCATTTGCAAACCCTTACTAATTTGCCAGTTTTCGCATTTGCGAACTTAAGATCGCATTTGTGAACTTAAGATCACATTTGCGATATGCCTAAACTCGTATTTGTGAGCACAATGACTGCATTTGCAATCAGTGCCAAAATTCCCTTGTTCACATTTGCGGGAAAATGGATCGCATATGCGATCCTATGCCTAGGTCCAAGGCTTCGCATTTGCAAGCTCACAATTGCGAGGCTTATCTTCGCAAATGCGAAGATCACAGAAGCAAAATACCATATTTTTTGACAAGTTAAAAAATATAATCCGACACCTATCCAAAACTCACCCGAGCCCTCGGACTCCAAAACAATTATGCACAGAACCTCAAAAATATCCTACAGACTTATTCGCACGATCAAATCGCCAAAATAACATCATATACATAGAATTAAGCCTCAAAACTCATGGTTTCCTCCAAATTTTCATAAAATATAAAATTTCATATTTAAGTCCAAAACACGTCAAACAACATTCATTTACAACCAAACTTTACAAAAGGTGCTTAAATCACATATAAGATATGTACCTGGCAGCGGAACCAAAATACGAGCCCGATACCAATACGTTCTAGTCAAATTTCATTTTCAATTTCCTTATATATTTTTAGAAAACAATTTTACACAAAAATTCATTTCTCGAGCGTGGGACCTCGGAATTCGATTCCGGGTATACACTCAAGTCCCATATTTTTCTGCAGACCTTCCCGGACTGTCAAATCACGGGTCCGGATCCATTTGCCTAAAATGTTGACCGAAGTCAAATTTATTCAATTTAATATCAAAATTTAGCATTTGTCTCAAACAATTCATACTTGAGCTTTTTGGCTACGCGCCCAGACTATGCATGCAAATCGGGGCAATCGTGAATGGGGTTTTCAAGGCCTCGAAGGTACAGAATGATAAGAAAATAAGTGATGACCCCTGTAAGTCGTCACAGCTAAGGGATACATGGCATTCATACTTGCAATAAAGATGCACCTTCACACAAGTTAAGAAGTAAAATATGTTACATGGATCATCGCTGGTATCTTGAACCTAAGCACACATGGAGAAAAAGAAAAAAAATTGATGGTAAGATAGAAAAAAGACTGAAACTAAAAGAGCTCTCAGGAGATGATGTCTTACAACAATTTGATTTTCTTAGTACTTATAGACCAGGAAAACACCCCAATAAGAAAAGAAAATTTCTTTCTAAAGAGTTGAATTGGGTTAGGAGAAGTATTTTATTTGAGTTGCCATATTGGAAGAGCTTGAAGTTGCGACACAATTTAGATATCATGCACATAAAAAAGAACATTTACGAGAATATTATGGCGACAATAATGAGAATTGGAGGGAAAACTGAGGACGCATATAAAGCAAGACAAGATCTTAATGATATGAACATAAGAAAAGAACTATGGTTACAAAATAATGGTTCAAGTGATACAATGCCAACTGCTTGTTATAATATGTCAAAAAGTAAAAAAAGGAGTTCTATAAATTTTGTAGAATTAGTTAAATTTCCTAATGGTTATGATTCAAATATCTCACGGCGTGTAAATGAGGATGATGATAAGATAAATGGACTCAAAAGTCTTGACTATCATGTTTTGTAACAACGACTGCTGCCTATTGCTATTCGTAAATTTGTAAAGATGTCTCTTCAGCATTGATTGAGTTGGGTGATTTCTTTCAATGATTATGTTGCAAGACTTTTAGAAAAGATGACTTAGAACAACTAGAAAATGATATAACTTTAATATTGTGTAAGCTTGAGATAATCTTTCTACCTGCTTTCTTTGATATTATGGTACATTTAACGTGTGTAGATTATGCAATTATATAATAAGGAAAAGTCTGTGTCTATTAATCAGTTATATCCTTCGGCAATTTGACCTGATGTGCATGGAAGAACATATAATGTGTGTATTGTAAATGGTGTTAGGCACTATATTCAAAAACCCGATTAACTATGTAAAAGTCAAAATTACGGTCTAGTTGTTGAATGCTATCACAAAAATGAGGTGATTGATTTTTATAGTATTATGGCAATCCAGTTATGCTATTCAAATGCAAGTGGTTTGATCTTCGCAAGAAGACAGGGATGCAAAAAGATAAAAATTTTACGAGCATCAATGTTAATAGATTTTGGTATAAACATAATTCTTTTTGTACTAGCTACTCAAGCAAGGAAAGTATTTTATATTGATGTTCCATAATTGGGAGAAAATTGGCGAATTGTCCTAAAATTTCAAGATAGACACTTATATGATGTGCCAGAGATGCAAAATTTAGAGACAGGAAATGGTGAAACAAATGATGAAGTATATCAAGATGTTTCACTTGAAAGTAATTCAATTGTCAATGATACAGATAATATATTAAGTCAACTATATAGAGATGATGTTGATTCAGTTACCCTAGATGCAAATATAATTGAATTGGAGGCTAAGACAGAACATGAAGTTGGTTATAACAAAGAAAAATTCTGACGAAGAGGATGACACAATGGTGGAGTACATCAATGATAATGAGGAAAATGAGGGGAATGTTTCATGACTTAACAGAATATTATCCATAATGCTTCTTCCCTCAATGAAAGCAGATTGGGCAGGACCAATCAACTCTCCAATAACTCCCTTCATCCTTCTTGTAATAACGTTGGAAATGATCTTATACAATGTAGTACAACAAGCAATTGGCCTATAATCCTTTACAGTAATAGGAGTTTTGACCTTTGGCACCAATGCTATTACAGTAGTATTAATCATGTGTGGCATCTTGCTTGTCTCAAAGAATTCCTTAGTAGCAGAAAATACATCATACTTTACTATATTCCAGCTCTTAGTAAAGAACTCAATGGGAAAACCATCAACTCCAGGTGCCTTATCCCTAGGCATCTCTGTAACAGCTACAGTTATTTCCTCCAAGGTGACTGGTTTAATAAGATCTTGTTGTTGTTCAATTGTGAGACATCTTCCTCATTTCATTATACTAGTATCCACACAAGGAAGCTCAGTAGCAGATTCACCCATTAATGATTGGAAAACCTTTAAGAATTCCTGTTCCACTGCAATAGGCTCAGCTAACTTGATACCTGTGTCAGTATAGATGGAAGTAATATTATTCTGCCCTATTCTTATCCTCCATTGTGCATGAAAATACCTGGTATTTGCATCTCCACATTCAATCCATGTAGCTTTGGACTTCTGCCTCATTACTTGTTCCTCTACATTGTTCCACTTTTCAAGCTCTTCAAGTAAACATCTTTCTTCATCAATCAGCTCCTGTGAAAGACAGTTCTTCTGCATTTGCACCTGCAGAATGTCAAGTCTCTCCCTTGTCATAATAATCTGCTGCTTGTATTTGGCTAAGTGTTCATTTAACCCTTTTATACTCTGCTTTACTGCCTTCAACTTACTCCAGATCTGTTGCATGTATGATCCATAATACTCCTTGTTCCATACTTGCTCAACAATATCTTGAAACTGCTCATGCTCCATTACATTGTTGTACAGCCTAAAAGGTTTAGGATGTAATGGCTTATACACACCAAACTTGATCAAAATAGGAGAATGATCTGATACCAAAGGATTCATGTAGTCTGCTTCCAAATTCCCAAACTGCTGTAACCATTGATAGTTACCAAAAGCCGAGTCTATTTTGCTATAAACTCTAGAATTAGAGTCTTATTTATTAGTCCAAGCATAATGCCACCCTGTTGCTCTTACAGTAGTCAGTTGCAAGTCATCAACTATGACTTTGAAATCTCTTACTTCAGCTTCAGTAACTGGAGATCCAATCCTATCTTCAGAGCTAAGAACAAAGTTGAAATACCCACTAATAAGCCATGCATCTTGCTGATTTATAGGAATTGTTTTCAGGTCTCTCCACAATTGTTCCCTAAGAACTGCAGTATTGTATGCATAAACAACAGTAAACTGAATTTTGACTAACTCCTTGTATCCTCAATTAGACAGTGAATAAATTGGTCTGATATTGTTGTTGCATGAATCTGTAAGTGAGCCTTCCATAATAGCCATATTCTTCCATTAATAGCCCTTGCATAATTGCATTGCCACATCCAACCCTTTGCAATTCTATCAAGGATTTTCTTAGATTTATGCTCCTTAACTCTAGTTTCAAGTATACCAATTACATCTACTTTATTATCAGTAAGGAATTGGTTTAACTCCTTCTGTTTTTGGGACTGATTAAGTCCCCTTATGTTCCAAGTGACTACTATCATGGATCATCATCAGCTAAACTGTAAGAGGGTCCTGGATCAAACTGTTGCCCTCCATTCTTTACTTCCATAACTGTTTTGCCTCTATCCCCTGCATCATCCACCTGTTCACCATTTTTAGTGATGACACCTATCAATTGCTCTTCTACTATCTGTTGTTCATCTTGCTGCACACTTTCTAGCCCCTGCTGCATATTTCCTTGTTCCTTCTGCATAGCACTTTGTCTTTCATTTGGCACATTTGCCACCTGATCAGTCTGCACTACCTGGACTACTGGCTTTTGAACTTCTTCATTTGGCACTTTCTTCTTTACAATCCATTCCTTCTTCTTCTGTTTACCTTGCTTCTTATCTCCATCATTTACTTTCCTGATGTTCTCATGTTCCTCCTTGTGATTTATTGAGTTATCAGAAGAATACCAACACTCAATTTCCTCATGACCAAACTTAAGGCAATGATTACAAAAAGTAGGTTTCCAATCATACTCAACAGTTTGAACTTTAGGACCATAAGGAGTTTCAAGTTCCAATTCATCAGGAGGATCATATGCAGCATCAACTTCAACAAGTATTCTAGCAAATGAGATTTTATCATAGTGAGCAGTATACTTATCAGTATACAATGGCTTCCCAATCGCACTTGCCAACTTACTCAATACTTCTACAGACCAATATCCCACAGGTAAACCTGGGAATCTAATCCATATAGGAATTGTGCTTAGAATGCTTGCCTGAAAACTGAAATCCACCTCCCATGGTCTTAACACCATAGGCCTACCTCTGTATGTATAGGGACCATATTGCATGACCGCATCTCTAAGAGAGGTATAAGGCAAGGGGATCCTGTGTCCCCTTATCTGTTTGTCTTGGCCATGGAGTATTTAAACAGATTGCTTCAGCAACTTGATAAGGATGGAAACTTCAATTTCCATCCTAGATGTAGAAAACTTAATATTTCACATGTATGCTTTGTTGATGATCTATTAATGTTCTGTAGGGCTGACATGGTTTCTATTCAGATTCTACACAGCACTTTTCTTATATTTTCAGCAGCTTCTGGGCTGCAGGCAAATGTAAGCAAGAGTGCAATCTATCTAGCTGGAGTTTCAATGGACAGTAGGGAGGAAATTATTCAGAACTTAGGCTTTATTGAAGGGCATCTTCCATTCAGATATCTTGGAGTTCCTCTGGACTCTAAGAAATTAGCTGTACATCATTACTTGCCACTCATTGAAAAGATCACAGCCAGAATTACTTGCTGGTCAGCAAAGTTACTTTCTTATGCTGGAAGAGCCCAACTGATCAAGGCAGTGGTCTTTGGAATGCAGACTTATTGGGCTCAGGTGTTTATTATTCCTAAGAAGGTTTTAAAAGCTATTGAGGCAGTGTGCAGATCATATCTATGGACAGGGAAAGCATCAGTTTCTAGAAGAGCTCTTGTAGCTTGGGAAAAGGTTTGCCAACCTATTTCAGCTGGTGGTTTAAATATAATGAGACTGGATGTATGGAATAAAGCTGCTATAGTAAAACTTCTCTGGGATTTTGCAAGAAAAAAGGATTGTCTATGGGTGAGGCGGGTACATGCTTAGTATATCAAGAATAGAGCAGTTGAATCAGTTACTGTTCCATCCAATTCCTCTTGGGTGGTGAAGAAGATTCTGAATTGTAGATCAATGGTGATGGGGAATGCTCAGTTGCAAGGTAATCTGATGAGCAGATTGCAGAATGTATGCAAACTTGGAAAGTTTCATATTCATAAGATGTACATTGCACTGTTGCCTCATTTCTCTAAGATAGCATGGAAGAATATAATGCTTGTCTCTACTGCTCTTCCTAGCCATAAGTTCACAATTTGGTTGGCAGCTCATCAGAAACTTCCCACAATAGAGAGACTTCAGTATATGGGAATTCAGATCCCAACCACCTGTGCATTCTGCCAGCTTCTTGATGAAGATTCAGTCATTTGTACTTTGAATGTGCTATTACTAGTAGAGTATGGAGGAGAATATGTATGTGGCTGGGGCATACAAGAACCATTGGATGCTGGGAAGATGAATTGAAATGGATTTGTAGCAAAGTCAAAAGCAAAAACTGGAAACAAGCCATCACTGCCACAGCATTTGTAACCACTGTTGCATTGCTGTGGAGAAGTCGAAATTTAATCAGATTTGAAAACAAGAGGTTTGATGAAGATCAATGTTACAAGGAGGTAGCAGTCTTAATACATGCAAGGAATATGAAATGTAAAAGGTGGAAGGATGGGTTACAAATGCTCAACTTTTATCCTTAGATTTGTTTTTTGAATATGAACTACTAATAGCATTGTATATGGATAGGAGTAGTTAGAGATGAGAATAGTTAGAATTGTATGTAGCTGAGTAGTAGGAGTCCATACTACTACCATAGGAATACATTGTATACTTTTTGATATCAATATAAGTTGACAGTTAAGCTAAAAAATAATGAGGGGAATGAAGCTAATAATAATAGTACTAATGACGATGAAGTCGATATCACAGATGATGATGACGACATTGGTTTTATGATATAACCTCATAATAGTAAGGTCAGTAACATGCTGGGGATACATCTTTTTTAAATATATTATGTTGGCGATTGGGCGAATGAGAGGTTTTAAATAATTAGGCCATTTATAGATATCTTGGGGTTATATCCTCATGTGTAGGTCTTTCTGTCTTCTGTTTATTTGACTTTATTAAATTTTTAAAGTAGATTCTCCTTTTGTTTTCTCTTAAATGTTAACTTTATTACATGGTTTCTCAGTTTAAGTGCTTTGATAAACCTCAAGAAGCTCAATATTTCTGCTTTTTCACAGGCTTCACTCCAGAATTTGATCATATTCTCTGATAGGCTTGCCTAGTTGATTTGCTTCCATTTTCTGTATATACTAATTCCATGACTCTGTCCTGTGTATTTTTAGATTGCAAGATGATGAGGTGACAAATAAAGATCATGTGGCGGCTGGGCTTTATTGCATAAAATTGTTTATGAATTCTTCTTCTCAGGAAGAAGCTATAAGACACTTGGAGAACGATAAGGTCAGTCCATTTTAAGAATTTTTTTCTATTGCACATCTGCTTTATAGATGGTGTTTATGGTTATCAATGAATTTTTTATTTTATAAAGCTGTGCTCTCTTTTCTCTGTTCTAGTTGTCAAACCAAGTTTAGATACTTTTATAAGCAGCGTGTGCAAGGAATTACACAAATTCTAGGTATGCATTTGTTTTTAATATATTATGTTGGCGATAGGGCGAACTAGAGGTTTTAAATAATTAGTCCATTTATAGATGTCTTGACAAATTGATTAAGAGTATGGTCATTGAAGAAGAAGCTGAAACAGGTTATTCAATTTGTCAAGAGAAACATTGGCACATATACAACATTACTAGCAGGAAATTCAGTCTACGTGGATTTTCGATTTTTGAAGAAATACATGTCGAATCTGGATAGTTTTTTTTCACATGTACTAGTTGATGTCAGCAGTGTCAAGGCATTGTGTGTTCGTTGGTTTCCAAGAGCAAAAAGGCTCCTAAAAAGGAAAGCAAGCATAGAGCTATGGGTGACATTAAGGTGAGCATAGCAGAACTCAGTTACTTCAAGGAGCACATATTCAAGGCCTCCAAGTCTAATAAGAATCCAAGGCTTGTTGCTTTTCACAAGCTCCATGTTGTGCAGCAAACCAAAGATAATAAGAGTGTTGTTCCATTAAACAGCTAAATAATAGTATATATATTACCTTGTCCCTGGCTGCTAGAATTACTAGTTGGCCATCTTCAGCTGGCTTTTTGCTCCCTGAAACCGGAGCTTCAACAAAACAACCACCCTTTGATGTAATAGCCTGTAATCATTCACTATTGATATTTCACTTCAACTTATAATTCTTTGATGTTCTAATATGTGCAGTATTAATCATAAACTTGATTCTGATAGTACACTGCTTCAACTCTAGTATAAAACAAGTCAAGAATTAATATTCCCACATGCAATTCCATCCCACACTACCCTTCTTAAATTCCACTAGTGGAATTTCACTGAGTCGTTGTCGTCGTTGTTGTTGTTGTTATATATGTTTTGAGGTAATATCCGCCTGTGTATGTCTCTCTGTCCTCTGTTTATTCTACTTTAAATTTCTACAGTAGATTCTCCTTTTGTTTTCTCTTAAATGTTAACTTTATTAGTGCCTATCGCATGAACTCCGAATAGTGAAAGAGTAAATAAACTATCGCTTAATGCTTTAAGCGTTATGAACAGAGGGTTGGCATATTGCTCTTCCTTTCTTTTATGTATGGTCAACTTGCTGAGCCCTTTCGTTTTATTTGAAAATTTTCATGGTCCTCTAGGATGGCTTGCAAGTTGCAGTATATGTGTAAAGTAATATAACACTTTGATTATTTTTCTGGAAAATCATGTGAACTGTCGGTGTAGAATCCATCTATTATGGCTTTATTATTTGAGTACCTCAATCTAATATGACACTGTTTCTTTACCTTCCTGTAGCCATTTGATCTAATTGTGGGACGAAAATTTTGATATGTATGGATTCTTATATGTGCAAGTATTTAAAGTTTTGATAGTGATTTCAATTGCTTATAAGATTTTTTTTTTGTAGTTGTAGGTAACTTGCAGAGAAGTTGCAGATGACCATGATTTGGAACTACTGACCAATGAGGTGCATGATTGAAACCATATGAAACGTCTCAAGGTGTCTTTTAGCACTTAAACGACTGTTCATCTCTTAAGTTTTCATCTATTACGTGAAGTTATTTTATTGTAGCAGCAGCTTTTCATACTTCTCTGCTTCTCTCATATTGCATTCCTGAATTCGGCAATATATATATATATATATTCAATTTTTGGATAAAGCAATAATTGCCAAAAACTATTATCTTCAAACCTTTTCGTGTACTCAAGTCTCCTTTTAATATATCACATTTGTATCAATCATGGCCAGCTTGCGCACCAAAGAATTGTTGGGATGGATCATGTTCACATCATATAATAAAGTCTACAACAGTTTTGATACATGTATTTGCAAGAAGTCTGATAAGAATGGACATTGGGCCTAAACCCCAAAAGCTAGCTTATGAGGTGAGGATTGCCCAAGCCATACAAGGAGACCAAGGACCTCAAATCCCTCCGATGTGGGACAATCCAACACCCCCCATCACGCCCAGATCTCTGGAGCGTGGACAACATAAATGGGGGCCCAACATCGGTAACAATAATTGGGATGGGTCTGGCTCTGATACCATGATAAGAATGGACATTGGGCCTAACTCAACCCCAAAAGCTAGCTTATGAGGTGAGGATTGCCCAAGCCATACAAGGAGACCAAGGACCTCAAATCCCTCCGATGTGGGACAATCCAACAAAGTCTTGTGAAGGAAATCTACGACTTCGGATTTGAGAATTAATTTGCTATTCAATATATGACAATTCTTCTCTGCAAAGTCTTGACATTAACTAACATGCACAATTTGAAACTAAAAAGACAATTTTATGCTGACTTTATACTATATATGTTTCATTCGGAAAAGAAGGGAGAAAAGAGAAATAGTGGTTTTAAGTTTGTTTGGTTAGAAGAGGATTTCTTTTCATCAGTCTATCAAATGTGTTGCTTAGAAGAGGGTTTTTCTTAATTAGTGTATCAAATTTGTTGCTTATTGCACCTGGCATTCAATTCCCAAATGCTGGGAAAAAACTACGAACAAGATTTTCCTAAAATTCGTTTACCAATATTTATCTTCCCTTAATTTTTCTGGTCTCTTAGACTTAAAAGGAAACACAATACCTTAAAAAATGACCAGATTAGCAATTACACTACCTTTTTATTTTACGGAGGAGTTCCACTGTATGTCTATAGTCGACTTAACATCTTATTCCAGTTTCCAATAAAAAAAATAATTAGATCTATTTTAACAAACATAACATTCCATGATAAGTTTTTCTCTATAAAATAAGCATTTAACTTCACCTCTCAAATTAAAGAAGAAGTGTTCTTCGAAAACTCTGTAATTATGAAATTTAAAGAAGTACTGAATGCTTTATTTATTTATTTTTATATGATTTCCATTTGATTTTTCATGTGATTTCTTATGTTACATCTGGAATTATATAATACGTATTTTTATTTTTATTTTTTCCATTATAAAAACCTAAATTCTTTTGAATCAAATAAATATAAAATAATGATATTTCACTGTGCGAAGCCGAACCAATTAACTAGTTATTTGACAGTTAAGGTATTATGTTGGACTCCATATACTCGGATTATGTTATAGATATAACTCCAAATATAGACTGTTCCTATCTAAACAATATGAAATTTTGTAGCAGCAAGTGTTCTTTGGATTCTATTAAATTTTAATATGGTTTTTTGGTTTTATATTTTCTAATGTTAGATATGGCAATTGAATCAAAATGAGTATGGTTTTAATTTGATTTCTTTTATTTGTAGGTCATATAGACTTCATAATAGATCTTCATAAAATGGGATTCAAGTTTCTCGAACTTGAAGACGACCTCAGAATGGAAATCCGATGGTTCTATTAGCAACGTTAGGTGATTTCGGGGTAGGGAGCGTGTTCGAAATGTATTTTGGAGGTCCGCAGCTCATTTAGGCTTGAAATGCCGAAGAATGAATTTTTTTTGTTTCCGATCCGATTGTGAGGTTTTGATCCGAGGGCCGAAATGGAATTCCGGAAGTTGCAGTAGCTCCATCATATCATTTGGGATGTGTGTGTAAAATATTTGGGTCATTCAAACGTGTTTTGGTTGTGTTTTTGATCGAAATTGCATTTTGATGAAATTTGAAGTTCTTAGGCTCAAATCCATGAATTAATCGAGTTTTCGACGTTTTAGGTGATTTTATGGTTGGTACAAGTTTGAAGGAGTTATTAGGTGTTATTGGTACTTTTAGTTGAGGCCTCGGGGGCCTTAGGATGATTTCGGGTGGTTAGCGGGAAGAGGGGAGATGTGTTGCAGTAGCTGAACCATTGCTGCTTCTTGTATTTTCGCATCTGTGGCTTGGGAACCGCAGATGTGGCACTGTAGAAATGGCTAAATGGCCACAAAAGAGGCTTTGCTCCTTTCCCTCAGAAACCGCATAAGCGGTGTCATTCACGCAGAAGTAGAGCCGCGAAGCGGCTTAGGCATCACAGATGCGGGATCCAGTATTCCTTTAATTTCCACAGAAGCGTCTTTTGTTCCACAGAAGCGGGACCGCAGAAGCGGTCCTTTGTCCGCAGAAGCGAAAATCCCTGTTCAAAAATAGAGATTTCGAGGTTAGTTTTCAAAAGCTAGAAAAAAATACAAATTGAGCTCGGAGAGGGCGATTTTGAAGAGTTTTCAAGAGAAGATCATTGGGTAACGTTTTCTTAATCCTTCTTAGTTATATTCCATCAATATATAGTTAAATCCTTCATTAAAATTTGAATTGAGGACAAAAAATTAGAAAAATTGGATAAAGTTTCATGTGCTAAATTATTGAGTTTTGAGTGGGTGTTTGACCTCCAATTTGAGAGATTTTTATATGGTTAGACTCGTGAGAGTACGAGTGTTATGAAAATGTAAACTTTATCCTATTCCGAGACATTGGCCTGAGGGGAATTTTGTTTATTTTACCTAATTTCGCATCTTATCTTCGAATTAAATAGTGGAATCTATTGCTTGAGAGGTTAATTAAGATATGTAATTGAATTGAATAGATTTGGGCCATTTGGAGTTGGATACTTGTGGCAAAAGTATGATTTCAAGTTGAATTTAGAGCCGGTTTGAGGTAAGTGACTTGTCTAACCTTGTGTGGGGATCTTTCCCCTAGGATATGTTAATTGGTAATTGAGTGCTTGTACGTGAGGTGATGAGCGCGTACTTGAGCTAATAATTGAAAATCCGGTTATTATTTAAGATATTGAGATCAAGTTTCTTTCGTACTTGCTTTATTTACTTGCAATTATAACCTGTGCTAAATTGGAAAGAAATGTTTAGTTGATCTAACTTGCCTACTTGCTAAATTGCTTTAATTGCACTACGTGAAGCATTTTAGGCTAGAACTATCTGTTGCTTTGTATAATTGTACCTTATTTATGAATATTCTCTGATTGTGGTTGATCATTTATGTTGGGACTACGGATGTGGGGTTCCGGTAGCTCCCGCTTTATTTGTTTATTTTGGGACTATGGGTTAGATTCCTGGTAGATCCCCCCTGTATATTTACTTTGGGACTACAGGTTAGATTCCCGGTAGATTCCACCCCGCCTGCTCATTAATATGGAAATGGACTACAGAGAGGTATCCTGGAGATCCTCATTATTGTTATTGATATGGAAATGGGCTATAGGACGATATCCTAGGAAATCCTCATTGTTGGTATTGAGATGGCAATGGACTACAGGACGGTACCCTGGAAGATCCTCGTAATTGGTACTGATATTGAGCTGTTTTACTATGTGTTATCTTATCCTCGGTGTATTGATTGTTTTTTGTGTAACCTGAATTCCTCCACTATTGTATTCCATTATTTCTGCTTATTTCATACTGTTGTCAACACTCTTATTATATTGTTTAATCTCAGTAGGGCCCTAACCTTCCTCATCACTACCCAACCGAGGTTAAGTTTGGCACTTACTGAATACCGCTGTGGTGCACTGATGCCCCTTCATGTGCATGTTTTTCACGTGCAGATCCAGGTATCTCCATTCAGGCGCACTATCCTCGAGGCGAAGAGCTCTAGCGGAGACTTCGAGGTATATATGTTGCGTCGATAGACTAGGAGTCTCTATTCTGTTCCATCTTTAGTAGTTATTCTATCCTTCTATTGCAGTTGTTTAAGCATTCCAGAGTTAGAGGTGTATATTACATTTCTATTAGCATGTGGTTCCCGTGAGTTTTAGGGTTTTGTGATGAGATTGTAGACTTCTGCATTTTATTTTTGAGTTGTATATGCCAAGTGGCATTGATAGACCGTTTTTTCTAGTTTTGCTTAATTTAATTAAATGTTCCGCAAGTTATAATAAATTTCTGAAGTGTTAGGCTTACCTAGTTTTAGGAACTAGGTGCCATCATGATATGTTCATGGAGCGTGAACTGAGGTCGTGACAAGTTGGTATGAGAGCTCTAGGTTCATAGGAGTCACGGAACACAGGCCAGTTTATTAGAGTCTCGCTGATCGATACAAAGACGTCTATACTAATCTATGAGAGGCTATGTAACAGTTTAGGAAGAATTTTCAGTGCATTGATTTCCTTGTCATGTGATATTTTTGACATCGGATCTAAACTTCTATCTCCTATTTTCTCACAGGTGGTGAGGACGCGCACTACTCGGCATGATTAGGCACTCACGCCCCCTACTTCAGTTGTCAGAGGCCGGGGCCGGGGCAGAGGTCGAGGACATGCATGTTGTGTAGCCAGAGCACCTGCGCGAGCTGCCAGTGGGGGACAACTAGCGGATCTAGCCAAATCCTAGGCACCGGGCACGCTTACTACTGCCACTACTACTTCAGCCCTTGAGAAGACGCTGGCTCAGTTCATGTTTATGTACACCACCTTGGCTCAGGAAGGGTTGCTTTCCCTTGCTACAGCCACATCCCCGGCCGGGGGTGTCACACCTCCTTTTCGCTATCCACAACCCGGAGAAGGGCGTAGATAAGGGATTTTTTTCAATTAAATGACAATCATAACGGGATTCAATTATTAGAGAATTTCAGAGTCGCCACTTGAGAGATTTATGGTGTCTCAAGTCACCGGTGAGAATCCCAAATCGAGGAAAAGAATGACTCGGCTTAACAGTTTGCGAACCACAAACCCGAGTAAGGAATCATGTTAATCCGGGAGAAGGTGTTAGGAGTTTCCGGATTTCGTGGTTCAAGCACGGTCGCTCAACTGTCATATTTGGCTTAAATTATCCGATTTTAGAACATGTTTTAACTTATGTGCCTTTTAACTTTTAACCGCTTTTATTATTATTTTTAAAGAGAATTGAAACGTTGTTACCACATCACATAAATGCACCCGTAGATTTTGACACATTCAAACTTGTTTGAGATTCGGATTTGGGTCATAAATACGCACCCGAATTTAGGAAGGTATTTTATTAAATACGCCCCTATAGCAACTACGTCTTTGATATTAATGGAAGGCCGTGAAATTTTCTAAACGGCACCTCCTATTCTTTTCTATGTATTCTAATAAAGTAAAAGCCATCACATTTATTTGCTCGAATTAACACGGCTCATTTATTTTTATAAGGGCCTTCTAATATGTGCTAAATTTTCTACTCTTACGGGTGCTTGAATATACTAATTGTTTTATGTATAAACTTGGTGCTTGGGAAACATTGTGTGTGACTTAGCCTCGTTCATGGCCGATGGACACATTAATAAATCGAACTTTTGGACAGCCCTGGAGCAATTGTTACTCAGGCTGCAATTGGCAACCATTTTAACTGGTTTGAGCTGTTAATCACTTAGCCCAAAAAACGTATTTGATTTTAGCATTTGGATGCTTACTAGGCCTAGCACATGAGCCCAGTACTGATTTGAAACAAAGAGTACCACGGCTAACAACAATTTGGTCTGAAATTATGTACATAGACTCGAATGTTTACCCATTCATGAAGGAAATAATAGCAACCATTTTTGTACTACTTTTCTAACATCAGATTTGAATCATACGATTCATATACCCATCTGCCAGAGTATATGAACCTAACTCTCAAAATTTGAGCACGACTTATATTTTATAGCCTAAAATCAGGAAAACAGTGCTAATATGCTGACACTTAATTTAGCCAGCAAAATACCTGACATTGGGGTTTTAAGCAATTGCTAATATATCATCATTAGAATATTTATTTTAAACAAAACATGACCTATACGTTTGAATGAGCAGCATTACCTAGTTGATTACACCATCAGTTACTCATGTGAACCAACCAGACTGAGATTGCAACTAGCCATTGATTATACCCATGAAAAGGAAAAGTTCAATCAAACGTTCACATTATTACATGTTGAAACAATCCCAAATGACCATTTAGTACAGATGTGGATCAGTCCAAAATTGAACTCTAATATGATTATTATCCTATCATACACCCATATTAAAACTAAATAGGGGGAAATGGGAAAGGGTTTAGAATTATACAGTAGAACTTCAAATCTGCATATTTATGAATTTGTCATGCTTGAACTTCAATGTATCAGATGAGCATGGGAATGTACCTGTAATAAAAGTGAAACAGGAGCCTATGAGTAAACAGAGTAGATCAGCTAAGCAACCAACAACCAACAAAACAGTATTTCCAGACTTCAGTAGAGTTTTTAGAGAGTTAAATCTTCAGAAAATGATTCAAAACAATCCTAATGATATTTTGAGATATAGAATTAGTATTTCGGATTTTGCTTGTTTTCTTTTTTAGTCCTTACTTCAACTTGTATTTTTTCCTAAATAGTCCTTCAATTTCTGACTTGTGCCTCAAGTTTGAGGCTGGAATGATGTATTAGTCCCTGCTGGAAGGTTCTACAAAATTCCTATCAGATTTTTTATTACTTAAAATCCCTATTATACCCTTACTAACTTTCTTAAATTACCCTACCCCTGTATTTGACCCCAGTCAGTTCTTTTAACCCTGGTTCAGCCCTAATTAAGCTTGGTCGGCTAAATTCAGATCACCTTATAGACTAACCGGCTTGCGATTATCAGGACTAGCCAAAATTGACAAGCTAATTATAACAGGCATTTAGTGACACAAAACTATCAACACTGAGGAACAAAACTATTATGAACAAATGATCACTGACATAATCAAACATTCAAACCTATCAGAAAATCAGCAAAATTCATCAAATTATGAGAATCATATCACTTAAAAGCTAATTATAACATGATGCTGAACGAATGACAAACAAACAAGTCTATGAACATTAAACCCTAATCTTAGGAGAACTTTCTGGACAACCAGATAAACAACCAAAATTAAATGTAATGCAAACTTTAAAACATGTATTTACCTAATCAGTTATTCTAGGCTTAAGACAAACAAACAAACATGAACTTTGAACCCTAATTTCTAGAAAAACTTGTGGCCAACCAGATAAACAACTAGAATAAAATAACAAGAGTTCATACTTTAATTATTGAACCCAATCAGTTATCAAAAGCTAAAGAAAAATGAAAAATAAGCAGGAAACTTAGATTTTATTCCTCTTGTCATTTGAACTGATTCAATTGTACCTTTGTTCCTCCACATGGGTTCTGAAACTTCCAGGATGGTGTTTTGATTAGTTTCAAAGTTCAGGGGAGGGTTCTTAAAGTCTTGAGACCTCAGCAGGTCTCAGATTTGGAATTTTTAGTTGTCGGGAGTTGTTTGAGACTCAAGGATGGTATGGCTAGTGTCAAGGAGAGTCAGGGGCTGCCTGGACGGGTTTTGAACAATTTCTCTTAAGTTTGGGATTTGGGGTTAAGCTTCAGACTAAGATTCGAGGGGTTCCACGGTGATTCGAGAAGGGGGACATGCATGGTTAGAGTGGGGAAGTCAAGGTGTCTTAGTGGTGTAGTTTTGGCCGGCTTTGGAATGAGGTCGCCGGAGGTGGGATTTCCGGCCACCTTTAATGGGATATTCGAGATGGAGGGATGGTATTGGAGGGAAACCAATTACGTGGTGGGATGGGGGAGGTCATGCTGGTTAAAGGGTGAAATTTTGGGGTCGTTTGGTTGCCAGCCGCCGCCGTGAGGGGATTTTCGGCGGCGTCAATAGGGTGATCAGCCGGTGGTCAACAGTGGCGATGGGGTGGTCATGGGAGGTGTTTTTTTCGGCGGTGGAGATACGAGGAGGGTGAGTTTGGTAGTGTATGTATTGAAGGGTTTTGGACATATATGTATGGTTTAAGGTGGGGGTTTGGTAGCCGTTGGACTGGGGGAAATCCTTGGCTATGATGATGCAAGGGGTGAACGGTGTTGTTTGGTCTAGTTGACGTGTGGACTGGACTAGCTGCTCGTTTGGGCTTGTTTGTATAGGTTCAGAGAAGGAAACAAATTGGGCCACTCAGGTCTGGCCCAATTGTGGCCAGCCTGAGTGGCCAACTATATATATATATATATAACTATATATATATATATATATATATAACTATATATATATATATATATATATATATATATATGTATTGCATTTTATTATATTTTTTGTCTTTTGTTTTAATTAAAATAAGTTACAAAATTTATTTAAAAATCCTAAATCGAAGATAAAAGTAAAATAAATAAAAATTGAACAAACATAATTTCTAGTGCTGGCACATATGTATTTTTTTTATTTTGATTTCTAAAACTGGTTTATTTAACAATTAAATCCTAATTAATCCTAAACAAGAAATATTGAACACATACATGCAATTAGATCCGAAAATTAAAATCCTAATATTTTAAAAGAAAAAAAATTCTTAACTTTAAGAGTCCTGTAGGAGTTTGTTTCGATCGGTCAAAAAATCATATGCTCACAGTTGTCCCTCTTTGCGCGGGAACCCGAAGGGTTTTCGTGCAAAGACAAGTGAGCAAATATGAGTGATTTCCGTCCGATTGAATACTCCATGTGAAGCATTTTGAAAATTTTCTGACCGAACCTTGCTTCAAAGGTTGCCTACATATCCTCGGCGATAGAGGAATCAGGTCAGCATAGTTCTGAAAGTTTTGGTAGATGGGACTACCGTGACTGTGATTTGCTACTGTTACTGCTTGCTGACCTCCTTATTACTCCCTATGAAAAAAATAAAAGAAAACTATACTAAACAATAGGCTATGGATTACAAAGAAAAGCCTATCTACGTCTTCAATCTTGATCCTTGTTGCTTCGTCGCCTTGTACTTCTTTCTGCGAACTGCTTGTGGCCTTGCTAGATGTTTGCCTTTTCATTCATTCATGTCTGATGCCAAACTGTTTGACATGTATTCCATTGAAAGCATTCCCTCATTCTACAGGAGGGCGCCTGACTGCTGAACTCGAATTGCGTTGATAAATATTCCCTTGTCCTACAGGTAAGCGCCTGATTACAAAACCTGAAATTGTGAAAAATATTCCCTTGTTCTATAGGTGGGTGCCTGATTACAAAAACTTATCATTCTGAAATACATTCCATTGTTCTCCAGGTGGGCGCCTGATTGCAAAAACTTAACATTCTGAAAAATATTCCCTAGTTCTCTAGGTGGGCGCCTGATTGCAAAACTTAAAAATTTGAAAAATATTTCCTTGTTCTCCAGGTGGGCGCCTGATTTCAAAACATAAAATTACCAAAAATATTCCCTTGTTCTCCAGGTGGGCCCCTGATTACAAAAAACTTAAAATTTTGAAAAATATTCCCTTGTTCTCCAGGTGGGCGCTTGCTTACAAAAAATTAAAAAACATTCCCTTGTTCTCCAAGTGGGCGCTTGATTTCAAAAAACTTAAAATTTTGAAAAATATTCTCTTGCTCTCCAGGTGGGCGCCTGATTACTAAAACTTAAAATTGAAAAAATATTCCCTTGTTCTCCAGGTGGGCGCCTGATTGCAAAACTTAAAATTGAAAAATATTCCCTTGTTCTCCAGGTGGGCGCCTGATAACAAAAAACTTAAAATTTTGAAAAATATTCCCTTGTTCTCCAGGTGGGCACCTGATTACAAAAACTTATAATTGAAAAAGATTCCCTTGTTCTCCAAGTGGGCGCCTGATTGCAAAACTTAAAATTGAAAAAATATTTCCTTGATCTCCAGGTGGGCGCCTGATTGCAAAAATTTAAAATTTCGACAAAATATTCTCTTAATCTCTAGGTGGGCGCCTGATTGCAAACCTTAAAATTTGAAAAATATTCCCTTATTCTCTAGATGGGCGCCTGATTACAAAAACTTAAAATTCTGAAAAATATTCCATTGTTCTCCAGGTTAAAATTGAAAAATATTCCCTTATTTTCTAGGTGGGCGCCTGATTGCAAGAACTTAAAATTTCGAAAAAATATTCCCTTGTTCTCTAGGTGGGCGCCTGATTGCAAAACTTAAAATTTAAAAGATATTCCCTTGTTCTCCAGGTGGGCACCTGATTACAAAAACATAAAATTCATAAAAAATAGTCCCTTTTCCTGCAGGTGGGCGCCTTATTGCAAAACTTAAAATTGAAAAATATTCCATTGTTCTCCAGGTGGGCGCCTGATTGCAAAAACTTAAAATTTCGAAAAAAAAATTCCCTTGTTCTCTAGGAGGGCTCCTGATTGCAAAACTTAATTTGAAAAATATTTCCTTATTCTTCAGGTGGGCGCCTAATTACAAAAACTTAAAATTAAAAAATATTCCCTTGTTCTCCAGGTGGACGCCAGATTACAAAAACTTAAAATTCTGCAAAATATTCCCTTGTTCTCCAGGTGGGCGCCAGGTTACAAAAACATTATTCTGAAAAATATTCCCTCGTTCTCCAGGTGGGCGTCTGATCTTAGAAACATAAAATTGAAAAATATTCCCTTGTTCTCCAGGTGGGCGCCTGATTACATAAACTTAAAATTTTGAAAAAAATATTCTCTTGTTCTCCAGGTGGGCGCCTGAGTACAAAAACAAAAAATTTTGGAACATATTCCCTTGTTCTTCAGGTGGGCGCCTGATTGCAAAAATTTAACATTCTGAATAATATTCCTTTGTTCTCCAGGTGGGCGCCTGATTACAAAACTGGTCTCGACGATCCTCAACTGCTGACAATTTCCAAATTATGCTGTATTTTCTGAAAAGGTATGATTTTCCACCATGTCTTGCTACGAGTTATGTCCGATGGGGATTTGCTGGGGATTGGGGATTAAAATTATTTTCCGTTATCTAGGAGGGTCCTGACAACTCTTGATTTGATTACAAAAGGTGACAACTGGGGTGTTAGTATTTATGGCTACATCCCACTATTCGGGGGATCCTGACAACTCTTGTTGACTCTTTGTTGGGGAAGTATCTATCAAAGTCCCATTTTTCAGGAGGGTCTTGATGATCTTTATTGACTCTGGTTGGGGAAATTTCTAAGTCCCATCTTTCAGGGAAGTCCTGGTAACTCTTGCTGACTCAGTTGGAGAAATTTGAAATTTTCCCTCCAAATCCCATTCTTCAGGAGGGTCTTGATGACTTTTCTTGATTCTTATTGACTCTATCTGGGGAACTATTTTCTCTAAGTCCCATTTTTCAGGAGGGTCCTAATGACTCTTATCGACTCTTGTTGGCTATGGCTGGGGAGATTTTGGCTGTTATTCCCATTTTTCAGGAGGGTCCTGGAGGTTCCAACTTAAATGCTAATTCTAATTTCTGGTTGTTTCTGTGACTCTTACTGGGTGGTGTTGGAGCTTGCCTATGTTATTCGCCCATGCCTTAGTTTTAAACTGTGTTCCATCTCAACTTTCACGCCTATTTTAACCCTTGGCTGTTTCTACTAGATTTTTGCTAATTAAAGCTTGTACCATTGTGCTCTTTGCTGGGGAGAGTGTTTATAACGGACTATGTCCCTTTGGAATTTTAACTGAGTTCCACTTCCAGGTGGGTTCTGAGATTTTGATCATACCTGCCATGTGCCTGCCTTCCCCTATAGGTGGCCTCTCCTAGGCTCTTCCGAAATTTTTCTGACCCTGTTTCAATCAAAGAAAACTTGTCAGTTTTAAAAGTGGTGGGTGGCTTGCAGCATTCTTGTTGGAAGCGGCCATTTTGTTGTCATGTTCCGTTATGTTCAAATTCCCATGTTGATGATGAGTTGCCTGAGTTGGTTGGCTGACCCCCGAACCTTTATGGCTTTACTTTGCTCGCCCATTACTGTGTTACATACCCAACCCTTTTGCCAGAATTCTTGCACCTTTCCCGAGATTAACAAGTCAATGTATTATGTTTGGCTGATCCTATGACCTTTGTGGATTTATACTTACTTCCTATCTTATGTTACACTTCCTCCCCCTTTCCAAAATTCTTTACGCCCTTCTCCGATGGTTGATGAGTTGAGGTGCCCTGTTGGGTCAACCCTTGACCTTTCTCATATTTGTGTTGTGCCAACTTTACGTTCCATCAGAATCTTTGTGGTTTCATTTGCATGCCCTTTCCTGTGTGATATTCCTTCAACTTTTCCAATGCTTGTCTCCTCCATCAATTACAATTTTTATGAATTCTTCCCTTTGTTGTTCCACGCTTGTTATCTTTGTTACGCCTTTAGGCGTTATGGGCTTTGTTCCTTTGGGAGCTTGATAATTGGCTTTGACATTTCTTTCGTTTAAACAAAAGAATTTAGACTTGAAAGAAGAATGAAATGCGAAGAATCCGAACGGTATTTACAATGAAGAATTCCAGACTTGCTGTTGAAGAAAACAAAGAAGAAGACTTATCTGAAAGAGAGCCGACTGGTTCTTGCGATCATGACATGCACTTCGGCCTATTCGACCCAATCGATTTTGATGACCGGGCTTCTGCTGCCGCGCTTTTGCCGTTGTGACCTTTCCTACCTTTTCTTTGGCCAAATCCTTGCTTGACTTGCTCTAACAATTTTCATCCATCAACAGCTCCTTTCTAAGTTTTGCTTTTACCTTACTTTCGCCTCACGGTGCCTGTGCAGGCCTTCATTGATAAGACTCTCTCCTTTTATATTCTCTCAGTCTCTCATCGCTTTTTGGTGCCCGTGAGGGTTTTCATCGATAAGACTCTCTCATTTTATTGTTTCTCTTGTCTGGCTCAGAGTGCTATTCCTATCATGAATACCCTCCACCTGCTTGACTCGGAATTTTTGAAGACTAATCAGAAGGTCTTACTTTCTACCGTAATATAGGCTTTTGGATAGGGTTATAAGGAAGGGGTATAAAAGGATCAAAACCAACTCAAATGGGTTCAATTACAACTTTCGGAATCACATTCTTTTAACAAACAAAACTTCCGCCCCAGTTTCTTCCTTGGGGACTTTTCGATTTTTGTTTTGATGAGACAGAACCGTGAGGCTGCCTACGTATCCTTTTAAAAGGAATCAGGTCAAACGTAGTTCATACCAATTCCTCGTTTTTATTGTTGTTTTTCTTCTCTCGTTTTTATGTCTTTCTTCTCCATCTTTTTCTTTGTTTTTCTTTCTTTTCTTTCTTTCTTTTTCATTTTCTCTTTTTTCTTTTCTTTTCTTTTTTTTCCTTTTTTTTTTTCTTTTTTTTTTCCTTTTTTTTCTTCTTTTCTTTCTTTTTTCATCTTTGTTGTTTTTTTATTTCTATCATTTTTCATTCTTTTCATTCTTCCTTTTCTTTTCCTTTTACTACCTTGTCACACTCGCATTTCTGACTTTTGTTACTGATTCCGAAATAGGGGTATGAAAGAAAGTTATTAAAGCTCAAAAGGGTTAGAAAGGATAAAGTGTTTGGATAGCAGAACAAAATGTCTTCATTATTCCAATCTTCATAATATACGAAGTACAATCAGGTGTCAAGAATAGACAATGATCTGAAGAAAATCATACATAATATCTTTTGACAGCATCTGTGTTGATGGCCATTTCCACACAATAACCTTCCACGTCCGTCAGATACAATGCTCCTTTGGACAACACTCTTGATACGATAATGGTTCTTGCCAGTTTGGAGCGAAATTGCCTTTCGCCTCGGCCTAGTGAGGGTGGATGCGATTCAACACCAGTTGACCTACTTCAAACTTTCTGGGAGCACCTTCTTATTATAGCCATTCTCTATTGATACAACTGGCCATGACAGACTGCCGCCAATCTTTTCTCGTCAATCAAACTCAATTGTTCCAGGCGAGGTTTGACCCATTCTTCATCGTCGATTCCTTCTTCAACCACAATCCGAAGAGAGGGGATTTCAACCTCGGCCGGATCACCGCCTCTGTGCCATATACCAATAAGTATGGAGTAGCCCCCACTGAAGTGCGGACAGTGGTGCGATGGCCTAACAATGAAAAAGCAGGCTTCTCATGCCACTGCCTGGATCCTTCCACCATTTTCTGAAGTTTCTTATTTATGTTCTTATTTGCTGCCTCAACTGCTCCATTCGCTTTGGGACGGTACGTGATAGAGTTTCGATGTGCGATCAGAACTGCTGACATGCCTCTTTCATTAGGTGAGTGTTGAGATTTTTCCCATTATCAGTGATGAGCGTTTTGGGGGTCCCGAACCGACAAATAATGTGTGTGTGTACGAAATTGACCACGGCCTTCTTGGTCAATTCTTTGAAGATATTAACTTCAACCCACTTGGTGAAATAGTCAATAGCAACTAGGATAAATCGGTGCCTATTAGACGCTTCTGGCTCGATGGGTCCGATAATGTCCATGCCCTAAGCAATGAATGACCAAGGTGCAGACATCGTGTGCAGTTCGGACGAAGGAGAGTGAATTAAGTCTCTGCGTACCTGGCACTGGTGGCATTTGCGCACAAAGATGATATAGTCTCGTTCCATGGTGAGCCAATAGTACCCTGCCCGGAGGATCTTCTTTGCCAAGACGTACGCGCTCATATGCGGCCCACAAATGCCAGCATGTACCTCATTCACGATGACCGTCACCTGCCGTGCATCTATGCATCTTAACAAACCCAGATTGGGCGTTCTCTTGTACAGTACCCCTCCACTGCTGAAGAACCCACTTGACAAATGACAGATTTTTCTCTTCTGGTCAGTCGTGGCTTGCACCGTGTATACACCTTCCCTGACGTATTCCTTGATGTTGTGGAACCAAGGCTCCCCATCAAGCTCTTCTTACACCATGTTGCATTAGGCGTGTTGATCATGGGCCCGGATATGTATCGGGTCAACATAAGCCTTGTCCGGGTGATGTACATTGATGCCAAAGTAGCTAGGGTATCAACAACTTCATTGTGAATTCTGGGAATGTGCCTGAACTCTACTGACCGGAATTGTTGACAAAGATCACGAAAGCATTGCCGATAAGGTATGAGTTATAAATCTCTTGTCTCCCATCCCCCTTGGATCTAGTGTACCAGGAGGTCCGAATCCCCCAAGACCAAGACTTCTTGGACACCCACGTCCGCTGCTAACCTCAAACCCAAAATGCATGCCTCGTACTCAACCATGTTGTTGGTGCGATAGAAATGAAGTTGAGATGTGACTGGGTAATGATTCCCTTCTTCAGAAATTAGTACCGCTCCTATCCCGACGTCTTTCATGTTGGCAGCCCCATCGAAGAGCAATTTCCACCCGACTTCTCATCCTGTTCCATTTCATTGACGTGCATCGCTTCCTAGTCCGAAAAATATGTGTTCAAGGGTTCATATTTTTCATCTATGTGATTTTCTGCTAAATGGTCTGCCAATGCATGTGCCTTCATAACAGTCCTAGTTATGTAGACAATGTCGAATTCAGTAAGCAAGATTTTCCACTTCGCGAGCCTCCCTGTGGGCATGGGCTTCTGGAAAAAAATGTATTTCAGCGGGTCTAGTCGTGAGATAAGATAAGTGGTATATGATGACAAATAATGCTTCAACTTTTGGGATACCCATGTCAAAGCGCAACATGTCCTTTCAAGATGAGTGTACTTAACCTCATAGGCCGTACAGTTCTTGCTTAGGTAGTATATGGCTTGCTCTTTTCTCAAGTGACATCGTGCTGACCCAACACACACCCGAAGGAATTGTCTAGTACTGTCAAATACAAGATCAGAGGCCTCCCTGGTTCAGGAGGGACCAGTACTAGCGGGTTTGACAAATATCCTTTTATCTTACAAAAGCTTCTTGGCACTCTCCTTTCCATTTTACCGCAACATCTTTCTTTAATTGCTTAAAGATGTGCTCCCAGATGGTTGTGAGATGGGCGATGAATCGACTAATGTAATTCAGCCTTTCCAGTAGACTCATTACTTCTATTTTGTTTCTAGGTGGCGGAAACTCCTGTATAGCTTTGATTATTTATGGGTCTAGCTCGATACCTCGGCGACTGACTATGAACCCTAACAACTTTCCCGAGGGAACCCTAAATGCACATTTTGCCGGGTTGAGTTTGAGAACTTCCTCAGATCTTTGACATGATCAGATTGCTTTCTGGACTTCACAATTACATCGTCCACATAGACCTTGATTGTTTTATGCATCATATCGTGGAAAATGGTTGTCGTTTCCCTCATGTATGTCGCCCCGGAGTTTTTCAAATCAAAAGGCATGACCCAATAGCAGTATGTCCCCCATGGTGTGATAAATTCTGTTTTCTCGGCATCTTCTTCATCCATTAAAATATAATGATAGCCTGTATAAGAATCCACGAATGACCCAATCTCATGCTTCACACAATTGTCAATCAATATGTGGATGTTCGGGGGAAGTTGTCTTTTGGACTTGCTTTGTTGAGGTCGCGGTAATCGACGCACACTCTGGTTTTACCATCCTTCTTTGGTACATGCACGACATTAGCTAACCAGGTGGGGTATTGTGTGACTCAGATAACTCTCGCCTCAAACTCCTTGGTCACATCTTCTTTGATTTTCACGCTTACATCATTTTTAAACTTCCTCAACTTTTGATTGACAGGAATGCACGCCGTATCAGTAGGTAATTTGTGGACTACCAAGTCAGTTTTCAACCGCGCATGTCATCGTAGGACCATGCAAAGACATCCTTATACTCCAGCAATACTTTGATTATTTCCTCCCTAAGTTGTGGCTCCAGATAGACGCTTTTTTTGTGTCTCTCTGATATTATCCGGGCTTGCTAGATTGATTGCCTCTGTATCATTCAAGTTTTTTTTGGGTTTCTCTTTGAATTGGGTCATCTCTCTACTAATCTCGTCCCATGCCCCTTCCTCATCGTACCCTGGTTCGTCCTCATGTTCTATTTCCTGAATTATTATTTCTGGCCTGGGGTTGTTGCCAAGATTGGGCCGAGGAGTCCTAGTTCATGTTAGATCACTGCAACCAGCATAAACATAACTGTACAAAAGAGAAAAAGGAAGAAAAAGTAAAGGAAAAATGGAATCAGCACTGCTGAAAGGGAAATTGCATTTCATTAGAATCAAAGATAATAGAGTTTGTGCATCCAAATGGACGAAAAATCAACTGAATGACGCTAATACAAACTAGACTGAAAGGAAAATCAAAGCCAACTACCATGACTCCCTCCGAGTGGGAAGAGGAGTGGCTTCCTAGTTATTGATTATTGCGCGTGCCCCTATAAATTGGACATCTGCCCTGCTCGATCCTTCTCCCACCTCTACCATATTCACCTCATTTAACAAATTTTCTAGTCCCTTATCAAGATCTCCGCCCGCGTCAATCTGCGGGCTGGAAATTCTGGGTCTGGGACCATTACTGTGTTTGACAAATGATTTGGATAAACTTGGGATAGGCTTCGGGAAAATCTAGCCATTCTGTCTCAGCTTCCTGGCTCGCTTTATGTCTGCGGCCGTGGGTTTGAACCTTAGACCAAAAGTGTCAAGATTCTTGGGAAGGAATGCTGGTTGCACAATGCCTTGCAGAGAAGCTCCCAACCTTTTGCCGTGTATAAAGCCATTTCACAACATTTATGAAGCTACCATGACAGATGCGGTTGTTATCCTTGGGGTGACAACAATCTCACCTTCCGGGATCTTCTGAACTGACACCGTATCAAACATCTGGTAAACCCATGGCACTTTATTGTCCTCAGATTCAATGAAAGGCACGATCGTATCCCCCAGGGTACATTGGCTATCCTCTCCATGCACGCCAATCTCTTGCCTGTCCCACTCAAATTTGACCATCTAGTGCACTGTAGAGGGTACTGCTTTGGCAGCACGAATCCAGGGTCTGCCCAATAACAGATTAAAGGAGATCGATGCATCCAACACTTGGAATTACATAATGAACTCGACGGGCCCTATAGTTACTTCCAGCACTATATCTCATATGGTGTCTTTACCTCCACCGTCGAACCCTTGAACGCAGATGTTATCTTGCGGACCTTTTCAGTTTCCACCTTCAACTTGGTCAATGTGGATAATGGACAAAGTTTTTCACTAGACCCGTTGTCGACCAAAACTCGAGTGACCACGGCATCTTCACACTTCAAAGTCAGATAGAGAGCCCTGTTGTGCTTCGTGCCCTCCATAGGCAATTCATTGTCGGAGAATATGACCCGGTTTACCTCAACTATCTTGTTTGCAATCTTATCCAAATGATTCACCATTATCTTGTATGGGAGATGAGCTTCATTCAAAATCTTTATCAACACTCGGCAGTGCTCATCTGAGTGGATTAGCAAGGATAACAAAGAGATCTGGGCCGATGTTTTCCTCAACTGTTCTATGATGGAGCAGCCCTGCATTTTCATTTTCTTCAAGAATTCTTTTGCCTCTTCTTCTGATACAGCTTTCTTCACTGGTTCCAGGTTATCTTTAGAGATTCTACCCTTTCTCAACTCTTCTGGGGCAAAGTACCTTCCTGATCGAGTTAAGCCTCGTGCCTCACATCTTTCTCTCTAACTTCTTTCCTTTTTTACATTACTATTTCTTGTTCATATATCCAAGGAACGACTCTATTTTTGATGATTGGTGGCTGGATTACTGGCTTCATAATAACTGGCTCTATGCGGACACCTTTCACAACCACGACAGGTTCTCTAGCTGCCCCTGTATTGTTACCTTTGCCTGTTCTCGCTTTGGCGCAACTGTACTTGCTGAGCTCCCCTGCACTATGACAACTTTACTGCTTTCTTCTGCCATAGTCACCAGCTTCTTGCTGCTTACAACTTTGGTGGGCTCATTTGCTTTGATCATCATTACTGTTTGTGAAGGCCTTCTAGATTCTCCTCTTCTTTCCTCAATTTTGATCATGTTGGTTTCCGGATGAGTTGTCAGCGGGTTCTGATTAATATTGGGCACCTCCGGAGTCTACACCTCGATCCTGTGAGAGTCAATAAGTTCTTGGATGTCATTCTTTAAATGCCAATATTTTTCTGTGTCATGCCATGGTGCACCAGAACAGTATTCACACCTGACCGAATAATCTAAATTCTTTGGGGGAGGATTTGGCAGCTTCGCCTCAATTGGCCTTAACATATCCAGTTGTCGCAACCGGTGGAACAGGATAGTGTAGGATTCTTCAAGCAGAGTGAAAGTCTTCTTTTTCTGCACCCTCTTATTTCTCATGGACGGATTGCCTCGGGGGTGGGCCTCGGGGTTTGGTGGTAAGCTCTTGGAGGCGGGTATTGATTTTGTGAATTTGGATAAGTGTTTTGCTGGATGACCTATGCAGTGTAGGGGGCGGAGGTGCCAAATAGATGAGAGCAATTGGCAGGGGATGGTGAGGAGTGACTTTGGGTAGTTGGGCTGGTGTCTGGGAGGCAGTACCCTGATGCTGTGAGTATATAGGAAAACCTGGAGGTGGATCAGTAATAGACTGGTCAGATGCCTGGGCCAGTAGAGGCATGAAGGGTGGGTTGGCATGATAGGTCAGGGGTGGCTGTCCTCTTGCCCATGCCTGGTACATTTTAGCCATTTGGTGTTTAAGCTTATACATTTCTTCCTTCATAACATTCACGTCCAGTTCCTCTACCGACTTCGAGGGGTCCATGATGCTGACATTAGTGTCTTGGTTGTCCATGACTTGCTTGCTTTTTGACCATGTGTTGTAGGAGTGAGTTGCCAGGGTGCCACGAATACTAGTCACATATCTAATTTGGAACTGTATTACATAACACCCAAGACTCGTTAGTGGTTAGGTTCCAACACGTAAGCAGCTACATATGCATGCACATGAATGACAATTGGTCCCTATATGCATTGACTGCGTGCGTCATCCTGGTCTTTATCTGCAAAAACTCCCTTTTGTTTTAGCCCTATTCTTTCCCCTTTCATATTTATTCGATGTTCAATTTATTCAATTATGGTCAAATCCTATGTAGATTGCCTACATATCATGGCTTTGCATGATTAGACCAAGCTTATTTCATGAATTAAGTACGCAACAAATTATTTTGGATTTTCAATTTGATAACGATACAAACTTTAATTACAACGGCTAAGAGTAACTACCAGACAGGGCTCCAAAACCCTTAAAGACTTGAAGGACAACAAACATACTCTTTTTTTCTTTTACTACAAAAAATATAAATCTATGAGTACATCAACACTTCAAATGCTTTGGGAGCTTGCGGGGAATCATTCGGCCTTGTGGGTTTGTGCGCTAAGCTTCCTTGGAGATAATGGAGATCTTCCATTACTTGTCGGACAAAGGTCATAGCTGCGGCAAAAAACATAGACTTTGTCATGTCTTCACAGTGATTGCATTTGGTGGTGATGTAGTCTGCAATTGCCAACACCTTCTCACTGATAATCCCTTTTTCTTGTAGCAGACGCCCTATTTGTTCAGCCCGTGCTTCCAATGTCCGCTCAACTTCCTGATTTAGATTTTGAAACTGCCATAAATATCTTTCCAACCCCGCTATTACCGCATAGCAGTGCTCCCTCTCAGCTTTGAGATCCTTGTCCTGCTTGGCCATTTTGCTCTCAGGTATGATGACTCTTTGTTTTAGACAAGCATTTTCATTGTCGCTCCCTTCTTGTAACTGTTCCAGTATGCGGGCCCTTTCTTCAGCACCTTTAGCTAATTGTCTCCGATCTCTAGACAATTCACCCTATGTGTTATTCAGGTTAAAATCGTATTCGGTTACCTTTACTCGTAGGTTCTCTATAAGCTTTTCATCCTTTATGCTCCTAGGAGGGTTTTCTGCGACATTTTTCATTTTCTGAATCTGAACTCGCATGGCTTCGTTTTCTTTAACCAATACCTTCTTTTCTCCTTCGCTAGCAGCAGTTAGCAGGCTATTTTCAATTTGAAATTCCTGAATTTTCTTTTCTAGCCTACCAATGGTAGCACGATATTCATGTTCTTTTGCTAACCAAATCTACTGTTCTTGTGATATATCGACAAACTCTCGGATGTGAGGCCTCTTGGATGGTCTTTCATGCTCAATTTCTCTCTTATTCCAAGCAAGGTATCCTGGAGACACTTCACCTTTTGTAGGATCTTGCAAGCAAGTGCCAGCGGTTAGGTATTGGCATTCATTCAAGATTTTGCAAACCATGGCTTCGGGAAACTGACGACAAAGCCCAATTTGGACTACCCGGATGCTAAGATCTTCTTCTTTTGGCACTATTTGGCATCTTCCGAGTTGTCTCAGGAACCAATGTGGGGCGTAAGGCTGGATGCTTCTAAGGCCCATCAAAAGAAAATTGTTTTCTGTTGCAGGCATATGCACAACTTCGTCCACGGAGAGCCAACTGAGCGTCCATTGTATTCAGCTTGCAGAAATGGACCGGAGATGTGATACCCACTCTGCGACACCTTCTGGTAAACTGAACCCATTTACCCTTTTGTCAACCTCTTCTATGCAACCTTTCATTTGCAACCCGCCATTCATGAACCAAGGCTTGTGACACAGATGCTCAATCATCAAGATTTGTAATAGCAAGATATAACCTTCAAAGAAATCCCCTCCTACTTTACAATGTGTAAGGGCTCGGAAAAATCAGACAGGATCATCGGAGCAAGAGTGCTATTTGCCTAAGTGATCAGTGTACTAACAATCCCCACAATCAGTATGTCGATGTTTCTGTCCTTTCGGGGGAATACCAAAAGACCCAAAAAGGAAACCATTAATGTGAAGCATCGGTGTTCCTCCCATTTGATCCGACTGCCCTTACTACAGATGAGGTTTTCAGGGTTGTTGAATCCTTTGATATGGCCATATCTTTGGTATATAAACTGAAGGGTGCCAAATCTAGCGGAGAGGTCAGGGTTGTGAATGTTTCTGCTAATTTTTGAAACATCCAGAAACTTGTGCAATGCGAGGGCCCCGGGTGCTATCAAGTATTGATGTCTCAGTGAGGTTGTGTGGGTCCCGATGTATCCGGTCATTTCTTCTAGAGTCGGGGTCAACTCAAAACCTGAGAAGTGGAAGATGTTGTGGGCAGGGTCCCAGAAGGTAATTATGACCCTTATGATGTCCCCTCTATGGTTGATTTTCAGCAAACTAATGAGGCCCCCTAGATGCATGTTCACCTTTTTCTGTTCGACTTCTCCGAGGTCATCACACCACAACCGCAGCTCCAATGAAATTTTTTGAATATCGTGCTCATTCCCACATTATTAGGGCGAATTGACATTTATTTTAAAACGGGGACCGGCTTTGCGAATACGGCCTTTCAACACTTCGGCTATAAGGTTTTTAGGCTGTGCTTGCTTACCGACCCTAATAAAATCCAGAGGCAGCCATTTACGCAAAGACATCCTTCCAGCGTCCCTTGTAGCGTCATGCATCAATTATTGCAATAACGGCACCATCCGAAGGTTGGACCCGGCCAAAAATAATTTATCAAAACTTGCGAACATTATCGAAAAACTTCAAAAATTTGGTGCTCTTTTTTTAGTTTTGTGCGTTAGTGCTCTCTTTTTGTTTTTGGTTTTTTTTTTTAAAAAAATTCGGCAGCATTTCCGTGCTATTTGAGCATCGATTTTGAAAGCGATTACCCTATCACCGCTTATTCCTCTCAATTGAATCCCTTTATTTACAGGCCGGTCAACATGCGAGTCCAGGGCAAATAAATGCGGAAGTAGCACGTAAAAATGCATTAGGGTGGTCTTTTATTTCAGGGTACCTGCCCTAGACGAACCAAGCCCTGTGTTGAGTCCCCTAAGTCAAAATGCATGATGCAAATTAACGTTCCTACTAGGGATCCGGCATGAAGTTTTGTTATACTAAGTTGAAAACCTGGGTATAGGGCCTAGACTCTGTACCCGAGCGGACAACTCAAGTGGAGGAGGTGGCTACATACCGGGGACCCATGAGATCGTTCGACTTTGTAAATTGTCCGGCCTCTTTCTTATTTTAGGGTAAGACACTAACAGAATAGGGAGTCTCAACCAGTAAGCACATCCCCGGAGGTAAAGAGAGAAGGGTTTCGTAGCAGTTTGTATACAATTCGAATAATATCAAAGCGGTAAAAGCATCATTTTGCACATTAAGTCAACAGGTAAAATCAAATAATAAAAAAAATCTACATACAATGATTATTCTAAGCTCGAATTTTTGAACCCTGAACCAGAGATTCTGGGTAGAATATTCCCCCGCAGAGTTGCCAGAGCTGTCACACCTCCTTTATGCTATCCACCACCGGAGAAGGGCGTAAATAAGGGAGTTTTTCCAATTAAAGGCCAATCGAAACAGGATTCAATTATTAGATAATTTCAGAGTCTCCACTCGAGAGATTTTTTATGTCCTAAGTCATCAGTGAGAATCCCAAATCAAGGAAAAGAATGACTCTGTTTAACAGTCCGCGAACCAGAAATCTGAGTAAGGAATTGTGCTAGCCCGGGAGAAGGTGTTAGGCATTCTCGAGTTCCGTGGTTCAAGCACGGTCGCTCAACTGTCATGTTTGGCTTAAATTATCCGATTTAGAACATGTTTTAACTTATGTGATTTTTAACTTTAAACCTCTTTTATTATTATTTTTAAAGATAATTAAAACGTTGTTAAAACATGCCTCGAACCACGTCACATAAATTCACCCGTGGATTTTGACACATTCCAACTTCGTTGAGATTCAGATTTGGGTCACATAAATGCACACCCAAATTTAGGAGGGTATTTTTATTAAATACGCGCCTATAGCAATTACGTCTTTGATATTTATGGAAGGCCGTGAAATTTGCTAAACGGCACCTCCTATTCTTTTCTATGTATTCTTATAAAGTAAAAGCCATCACATGTATTTGCTTGAATTAACATGGCTCATTTATTTTTATAAGGGCCTTCTAATGTGTGCTAAATTTTCTACTCTTACGGGTGCTTGAATACACTAATTATTTTATGTATAAACTTTGTGCTTGGGTAACATTATGTGTGCCTTAGCCTCGTTCATGGCCAATGTACACATAAATAAATCGAATTTTCGGACAACCTTGGAGCACTCGTTGCTCAGGCTGCAATTGGCAACCATTTTGACTGGTTTGGACTGTTAATCACTTAGCCCAGAAAACATAATAGATTTAAGCATTTTGATGCTTAATGGGCCTAACACGGGAGCCCAGTACTGATTTGAACCAAAGAGTCCAACGGCTAAAAACAATTTGGTTTGAAATTATGTACATAGACTCGAACCTTTACCCATTCAGCCAGAGTATATGAACCTAACTCTCAAAACTTGAGCACGACTTATTTTTTACAGCCTAAAGATCAGGAAAACAATGCTAATATGCTGACACTTAAATTAGCCAACAAAATACCTGACATTGGGGTTTTAAGCAATTACTAATCTATCATTTTCAGAATCTTTATTTTAAACAAAACAGGACCTATACGTTTGAGTGAGCAGCATTACCTAGTTGATTCCACCATCAGTTACTCATGTGAACCAACCAGACTGAGATTGCAACTAGCCATTGATTATACACATGAAAAGGAAAAGTTCAATCAAACATTCACATTATTACATGTTGAAACGGTCCCAAATGTCCATTTAGTACAGATGTGGATCAGTCCACCATTGATCTCTAATATGATTATTATCCTATCATACACCCATATCAGAACTAAATAGGGGGGGGGGATGGGAAAGGGTTTAGAATTATACAGTAGAAATTAAAATTTACATATTTATGAATTTGTCATGCTTGAACTTTAATGTATCAGATGAACATGGGAATGTACCTGTAATTTAAGTGAAATAGGAGCCTATGAGTAAACAGAGTAGATCAGCTATGCAACCAACAGCTAATAAAATAGTATTTCAAGACTTCAACAGAGTTTTTAGCGAGTTAAATCTTCAGAAAAAGATTCAAAACAATCGTAATGGTATTTTCAGATATATAATCAGCATTTCAGCTTTAGAATTGTAGAGAAAAATTCCTGATCCCCCAATGCCCCCAAATGACTCAATTTATAGCAAAACTGATATGGCATCAGATTTTGCTTGTTTTCTTTTTTAGTCCTTAATTTAACTTGTATTTTTGCCTAAATAGTCCTTCAATTTCTGACTTGTGCCTCAAGTTTCAGGCTGGAATTATGTATTAGTCCCTGGTGGAAGGTTGTACAGCATTCCTATCAGATTTTTTATACCTTCAAATCTCTTTTATACCCTTACCAACTTTCCTAAATTACCCTACCCCTAAATTTGACCCCAGTCAGTTCTTTTAATCCTGGTTCAGCCCTAATTAACCTTGGTCAGCTAAATTCAGATCACCCTATAGACTAACCAACTTGTGATTATCAGACTTAGCCAAAATTGACAAGCTAATTATAACAGGAATTCAGTGACACAAAACTATCAGTACTGAGGACCAAAACTATTATGAACTAATGATCAGGAATTCAGTGACACAATCAAACAGTAAATCTAATCAGAAAATCAGCAAAATTTGTCAAATTATGAGAATCATATCTCTTAAAAGCTAATTATAACAGGATGCTGAACTAATGACAAGCAAACAAGTCTGTGAACATTAAATCCTAATCTTAGGAAAACTTTGTGGACAACCAGATAAACAACTAAAATTAAAAGAAATGCAGACTTTTAAACATGTATTAACCTAATCAGTTATTCAAGGCTTAGTGACAAGTAAACAAACATGAACTTTGAACCCTAATTTCTAGAAAAACTTGTGGCCAACCAGATAAACAACTAGAATCAAATAACAGGAGTTCAGACTTTAATTAATGAACCTAATCAATTATCAAAAGCTAAAGAAAAATGAAAAATAAGCAAAAAACTTAGCTTTTATTCCTGTTGTCATTTGAACTGATTCAATTGGACCTTTGTTCTTCTACAGGGGTTCTGAAACTCCTAGGATGGTGTTTTGATCAGTTTCAAAGTTCTTGGGAGGGTTGTTGAAGTCCTGAGACTTCAGTAGGTCTCAGATTTGGAATTTTGAGTGGTTGGGAGTTGTTTGAGACTCAAGGATGGTATGGCTAGTGTCAAGGAGAGTCAGGGGCAGCCTGGAAGAGTTTTGAACCATCTCTTTTAAGTTTGGGATTTGAGGTTTAGATTTAGACTAAGATTCGAGGGGTTCCACGGTGATTCAAGAGGGGGGACATGCATGGTTAGAACGGGGAAGTCAAGGTGTCTTAGTTGTGTATTTTTGGCCGGCTTTTGAATGAGGTTGCCGGAGGTGGGGTTTCTGGCCATCTTTAAAGGGATATTCGAGACGAAGTGATGGTATTCGAGGGAAACCAATTACGTGGTGGGATAGGGGAGGTCAAGTGGTTAACGGGTATAATTTTGGGGCCTTTTGGTTGCTGGCCACTACCGTAAGGCAATTTCTGGCGGCGGCTGTAGGGTGTACAGCCGCTGGTCAACAATGGTGATGGGGTGCTCATGGGAGGCGTTATAGTCGGCGGTGGAGATACGATGAGGGTGAGTTTGGTCGTGTGTGTATTGAAGGGGGTTGGACATATATGTATTGTTTAAGGTGGGGGTTTAGTAGCTGTTGGATTGGGCGAAATCTACGGATGTGATGATGGGAGGGGTGAACGATGTCGTTTGGTCTAGTGGACGTATGGACTGGACTGGATGGTCATTTGGGCTTGTTTGCATAGGTTCAAAGAAGGAAACAAATTGGGCCACTGAGGTTTGGCCCAATTGTGGCCAGCTTGACTGGCCAACTATATATATATACATGTATTGTATTTTATTATATTTTTTGTCTTTTCTTTTAATTAATATCAATCACTAAACTTATTAAAAAACCCTAAATCACAGATAAAGTTATAATAAATAAAAATTGAACAAACATAATTTCAAGTGCTGGCACATATGTATTTTTTGTATTCGATTTATAAAACATGTTTATTTAACAATTAAATCCTAATTAATCCTAAAGACACAGTAATGAACATGCACATGCAATTAGATCCAAAAATCAAAATCCTAATATTTTAAAAGAAAAAAAATTCTAAATTTTTAGAGTCCTGTAGGAGTTTGTTTCGACCGGTCAAAAAATCATATGCTCACAGGGAGAGGAGCACATACTCCCATAGCCCGCACTCCTGAGTAGCGAGTGCAGGGTGAGCAGGTTCTAGAGATCATTCCTGTTCCGCCTGCAGTGCTAGTTCAGCTCGTGGATGGGGCAGCTACTTCTGAGGACGAGCAGCGGAGGTTGGAGAGGTTCAATAAGTATGATCCTCCGATTTTTAGTGGATTAGTGATAAATGATACCTTGGGATTTCTAGAGGAGTGCCACCGTATTCTTTGCAATATGGGCATAGTAGAGTCCAATGGAGTTTCTTTCACTGCTTTTCAACTTCGGGGAGCCGCTTATGATTGGTGGCACACTTATGAGATAGATAGTCCAGTCGATGCTCACTGACTAGGACCCAGTTCTCGGAGATGTTTATGAGAGATTTTGTCCCCAGAGTCTTAGGTACCCATGGCGCGCCGAGTTTGAGCATTTGTGCTAGGGGGCTATGACCGTTTCAGAGTATGTTATTAGTTATACCAGATTGACCAGGCATGCACCGACTTTGGTTGCAACAGTCCGCGAGAGACTTCGAAGGTTCATTGAGGGTCTTATACTACCTATCAGACTTAGCATGGATCGAGGGTTGGAGATGTACATTTCTTATTAACAGGTAGTGAGCATTGCTAGGAGGATCGAGAGTATGTGCGCTAGGGGCGAGATGAGAGAGAGGCCAAGAGGTCTCGAGAGTTGGGCCACTATTCTGGTGCCTGTACCCCACCAACAGGTCGACATGGTAGGGGTTTTGTGGGTCGGCCCATTCATTTAGCTCTTCCAGCATCCAGCAGTGCTTCTGCTCCGCCTGTACCTCATGAGCCTGCGGTGTTTCTAGATGTCAATCCATCAGACGTAGCCCTAGTCAGTCACAACCACTGCACCCTCCCAGAGCTTGTTTCGAGTGTGGTGATACATGCCATATGGATAGGGTCTACCCCAGATATGGTAGAGTTGCATCTTCGTAGACTGTTCAGCCACAACGTGCCTCGCATGGTTCTTAGGATATGATTACGGCTCCAGTTTCCACCCTACCCACTCCGCCAGCTAGGGGTGGAGGCCGGGGAGGTAGAGGTCGCCCTCGAGGGGAAAGCCAGGCCAGAAAATATGCCCTTCTTTCTTGTACCGAGGTTGTTCCCTCCGATTGTGCTATCACAGGTATTATATTGGCTTTCCATAGAGAGGCATCGGTTCTATCAGATCCGTGCTCTACTTATTATTATGTGTCTTCTTACTTTGCTCCACATTTGGGTGTGCCTCGGGATTCATTGCGGGCCCCCGTTTATGTTTCTACTCCTGTGGGGGATTCCCTTATTGTAGACCGCGTTTATCGGTCATGTTTAGTTACTATTCATGTGGCTCCTCATGAGTTGAAGGAGTTGAAGAATCAGTTACGGGAATTTATTGATAAAGGGTTTGTTCGACCCAATATTTCACCATGGGGCGCTCCTGTCTTATTTGTGAAGAAGAAGGATTGTTCTATGCATATGTGTATTGATTATCCTTTTCCTTGAATTAATGATCTGTTTGACCAGCTTCAGGGTGCACATGTGTTTTCTATGATTTACTTGCGCTCAGGTTACCATCAGTTGAAGATTCGGGAGCCAGATATCCTGAAGATCGCCTTCTGGACTCGGCATAGTCATTACAAGTTCCTTTTAATGTCATTTGGGCCCAACGCCACAGCTGCTTTTATGCATTTTATGCACAATGTATTCAGGCCATATCTAGACTCATTTGTTATTGTTTTTATTGATGATATTCTGGTGTATTCCCGGAGTTGGGAAGATAATGAGCAGCACTTGAGGACTGTGCTTTAGACCCTGGAAAGAAGAAGTTATATGCGAAGTTCTCAAAATGGGAGTTTTTGTTTGATTTGGTGGCATTCTTAGGCCATGTAGTATTGAACGAGGACATTCGGGTAGATCCAAGGAAGATAAAGGCCGTACAGAGTTGGCCATGGCCGTCCTTAGCCACAGAGATTCGCAGTTTCCTTGGCTTGCAGGTAATTACCGTTATTTTGTGAAGAGGTTTTCATTGATTGCAGCTTCTATGACTAGGTTGACCCATATGCGTGCCCCATTTCAGTGGACAGAGGAGTGTGAGGCGAGCTTTTAGAAACTCAAGAAAGCTTTGACTATAGCCCCTATTCTGATATTTCCTACCGGTTCGGGATCTTATTGAGTTTATTGTCATGCCTCACGGGTTGGCCTTGGAGCAGTGTTGGTTCAAGATGGTAGGGTTATTATCTATGCTTCCAGAAAGATGAAGATAGATGAGAAGAATTACCATGTCCACGACGTTGAGTTAGCTGCTATTGTTCATGCCTTGAAGATCTGGCGTCATTATTTGTACGGTGTGCCTTGTGAGATTTATATTGGTCATAGAAGTTTGCAACATTTGTTCACAAAGAAGGATCTAAATTTGTGCAAGAGGAGGGGGTTATAGTTTCTAAAGGACTATGATATCACTATCTATATCACCCGGGCAAGGCCAATGTGGTAGCGGATGCCTTGAGTCATTGGGAGGAGAGTTTGGGGAGTTTTGCATATTTACCAGCTTCAGAGAGACTCATGGCGATGGATGTTCAGGCCTTAACCAGCCACTTAGTGAGATTGGATATTTTGGAGCCCAGTCGAGTTCTAGCCTGCGTGGTTTATCGGTCTTCATTGTTCGATTGTTCGATCATATTAGGGAGCGGCAGTATAATGACCCTAATTTACTTGTCCTTAGAGACACGGTTCAGCTCGGCAAGGCCAGAGAGGTGACCATTTGAGATGATGGGTATTGAAGATAGAGGGTCAGATTTGTGCGCCCAATGTCGATGGGCCTCGGGAGTTGATTTTAGTAGAGGCTTATAGTTCACGGTATTCCATCCATCCGGGTGCCGCGAAGATGTATCAGGACTTGAGACAGCACTATTGGTGGAGACGGATAAAGAAGGATATAGTTGGATATGTAGCTAGATGCCTCAACGTTCAGTAGGTGAAGTATGAGCACCAAAGACCAGGTGGGCTTCTTCAATAAATAGAGATTTCATAGTGGAAATGGGAGAGGATCACCATGGATTTTGTAGTTGGTTTCCCTCGGACTGCGAAAAAGTTTGATGCCATTTGGGTGATTCTGGACCGGCTGACCAAGTCCACTCCTTTTATCCCGGTGTGTACTACTTATTCATCAGAGCGGTTGGCTGAGATTTATATTCGGGAGATTGTTTGTCTTCATGGTATTACAATTTCTATTATTTCGGATAGAGGTACTCAGTTCATATAACGGTTCTGGAGAGCCGTTCAGCAGGAGTTGGGTACTCGGGTGCAGCAGAGCACAACACTTCACCCCCAGACGAATTGACAGTCCGAGCGCACTATACAAATTCTTGAGGATATGTTATGTGTGTATGTGATTGAGTTTTGAGGGTCTTGGGATCAGTTCTTGCCATTGGAAGAATTTGCTTACAACAACAGCTACCAGTCCAACATTCGGATGGCCTTGTATGAGGCTTTATATGGTAGAAGGTACAAGTCTTCGATGGGCTGGTTTGAGCCGGGTGAGGCTAGGCTATTGGGCACAGAGTTGGTTCAGGATGCATTGGAGAAGGTCAAGGTGATTCAAGATCGAATCCGTACAGTGCAGTCCAGAAAGAAGAGCTACATGGACAGGAAGGTTCGTGATGTTTCATTTATGGTCGAAGAGCGGGTTCTGCTTCAAGTCTCGCATATGAAGGGTGTTATGAGATTTGGGAAGAAAGGGAAGTTGAGTACGAGGTTCATTGGCCCTTTTGAGGTTTTGAGAGGTGTTGGGGAGGTTGCTTATGAGCTTTGCTTACCTCCTAGTTTGCTATTTTGATGCTCCAGAGATATCATGACGACCGGTTGCACGTATTAAATTTCAGCTCAGTCTAGTTGGACAATGATCTATCCTATGTTAAGGAGCCAATGGCTATATTGGAAAGGCAGGTCAGGAAGTTGAGGTCAAAGAATATTGCTTCAGTAAAAGTTCAGTGGCAGGGTCAGCCAGCCTAGGAGGCGACTTGGGAGACCGAGTGGGATATACGCAGTCGATACCCTCATCTTTTCACTACTTTACGTATGTTCTCTATGCCCGTTTGAGAACGAATGAATGTTTAAGTGTAGCAGGATGTGAAGACCCGGTCAGTTGTTTTTGGAATTTATGCCCTGATCCCCCATTAACTTCTTTCCCTAAGTTTATTTATGCCATTTTGGTTTGCTGGGACGTTCGGCATTGAGTTTCGGAGAGTTGTTGGGACACTTAGTCCCTTAATTAGAGCTTAAGCATTGGAAAGTGGTCCGTAGTCAGAACAGTATAAAGACGACCTCAGAATCGAAATCTTATGGTTTCGTTAGCTCCGTTAGGTAATTTCAGGGTTGGGAGCGTGTTCGGAATGTATTTTTGAAGTCCCTGCTCATTAAGGCTTGAAATGCCAAAGAATGAATTTTTGGAGTTTCCGGACCGATAGTAAGTTTTTGATCCGAGGGTTAGAATGGGATTCCAGAAGTTGTAGTAGCTCCATCATGTTATTTAGGATGCGTGTGCAAAATTTCGGGTCAATCGGACGTGTTTTAATTGTGTTTTTGATCGAATTTGTCTTTTGATGAAATTTGAAGTTCTTCGGCTCAAGTCTTTTAATTAATCGATTTTCCGATGTTGTTTAAAGTGGTTTTAGATTTGTTACAAGTTTGATTGTGTAATTAGGCATTATTGGTACTTTTGGTTGAGGCCCCACGGGCTTCGAGATGATTTCAGGTGGTAAACGTGAAGAGTGGAGGTGTGTTGCAGCAGCTGAACCATTGCTGCTTCTGGTATTTTCGCATATGCGGCTTGGGAAACGCAGATGTGGCATCATAGAAGTGGCTAATATGCCGTAGAAGCGGCTTTGCTCCTTTCCATCAAAAACCGCATAAACGGTGCCATTCCTGCGAAGCGGAGCCGCAGAAGCGGATTAGGCATCGCAGAAGCGGAGCCGCAGAAGCGGCTCAGACATCACAGATGTGGGATCTTATTGCTCCTTTAATTTCTGCAGAAGCGGCTGTTGCGCAGAAGAGGGACCGCAGAAGCAGTCCCTTGTCCGAAAAAGAGGAAATCTCTATTTAGAAATAGAGATTTTGAGGGTTAGTTTTCAAAAAGTAGAAAAGAATCAAATTGAGGTCGAGAGAGGGCGATTTAGAGATGGTTTTGAAGAGAAGATCATTGGATAATGTTTTTTAATCCTTCTTAGTTATATTTCATCAACAAATAGTTAAATCCTTCATTAAAATTCTAATTGAGGATAAAAATTAGAAAAATTGAGTATTGAGTGGGTGTTTGACCTCCGATTTAGGAGAGTTTTATATGATTAGACTCGTGAGAGTACGAGGGTTCTGAAAAATGTAAAATTTATCCAATTCCGATACATTGACTTGAGGGGCATTTTAATCATTTTATCTAATTTTGTGTCTTATCTTTGAATTAAATAGTAGAATCTATTGCTTGAGATACTCATGGCAAATGTGTGATTTCAAGTTGAATTTGGAGCCGATTTGAGATATGTGGCTTGTCTAACCTTGTGTGGGGGACCATTTCCCTAGGATATGTTAATTGGTAATTGAGTGCTTGTACGTGAGGTGACGAGCACGTACTTGAGCTAATCATTACAAATTCAATTTTGATTTAAGATATTGAGACAGATTTTCTTTCGTAGTTGGTTTATTTTACTTGCAATTATAACATGTGCTAGATTAGAAAGACATGTTTAGTTGATCTAACTTGCCTACTTGCTAAATTGCATTAACTGCACTACGTGAAGCATTTTAGGCTAGAACTATATGTTTCTTTGTAGAGTTGTCCCTTATTTCTGCGTATTCTCTAATTGTGGTTGCGCATTTATATTAGGATAACAGATGTGGGATTCCAATAGCTCACCCCTTGTTTTTTTTACTTTGGGACTACGGGTTAGATTCCTGGTAGATCCTCCCGCACATTTACTTTGGGACTACGTGTTAGATTCTTTGTAGATTCCCCCTGCTCGTTCCTATGCAAATAGACTACAGGAAGGTATCCTTGGAGATCCTTGTTATTGTTATTGATATGGAAATGGGCTACAGTATCCTGGGAGATCCTCGTTGTTGGTACTGACATGGAAATGGACTACAAGACGATATCCTGGGAGATTCTCGTAATTGGTACTGATATTGAGCTGTTTTATTTTGTGCTATCTTATCCTCGGTGTATTGATTGTTGTTTGTGTAACCTGACTTCCTCCACTGTTGTATTCCATTATTTCTGCTTATTTCATACAGTTGTCAGCATTCTTAGAATATTGTTTAATCTCATTAGGTCCTTGACCTTCCTCGTCACTACCAAACCAACGTTAGGCTTGGCACTCCGTAAGTACCGCTGTGGTGTACTCATGCCCCTTGTACGCATGTTTTTCATGTGCAGATCTAGGTACCCCCACTCAGGTGCACTATCCTCGAGGCGGAGAGCTTAACAGAGACTTCGAGGTACATCTTCCGCGTCCGCAGACCCGGAGTCTCTATTCTATTCCAAATTTAGTAGTTATACTATCATTTTGTTTCAATTATTTAGACATTCTGGAGTTAGAGGAGTATATTACATTTCAATTAGCCTGTGGTTCCCGTGAAATTTCAGGCTTTTGGATGAGATTGTAGACTTACGCGTTTTATTTTTGAGTTGTATATGCCAAGTGGCACTTATATACCGTTTTCTTCTAGTTTTGCTTAATTTAATTAAAGGTTCCGCAAGTTATAATAAATTTCCGCATTGTTAGGCTTACCTAGTTGTAGGAACTAGGTGTCATCACGACATGTTCATGGAGGGTGAACTGGGGTCATGATATGTGCCACCTTACTCTATATCTTTAATAGTATTTTATTTTCAATTCATTTTATATGCCGTCTCACCTCCCTTTTTTTATTACATTGTCGAGATTTTAATTTGATTATTTGTAAAACCGTCCTAGCCAGAAGAGGATTTAAAAAAGTTTCGTGTGGCTTTGCCTCTAAATTATGGAGTATAATATTTTTACCTCCTATAGTAAAGGTTAATATTTTATTCATTTTAAATAAATATATTATTAAAAAATTATATTTTATAGATACCTTTTAAGGTTTACAACAAAATATTTAATTTTGGTTACCTCCTAACCCTAAGCCACTAAATGCGCTAATCAGTTATAATATTTTATTTCTCTCTCTACTTTGATACATCCCATTCTCTTCACCCATCCCATAAAATTTCTGATTCTCTTACTCTTCGAATTTGCTTGCGATTTCTCCTCAGTTGATATCCTCTATTGTAGTAGGAGAATTGTTAGGAGTATAGTTGCACTTGCGATGACGTCGAGGACGGAATTGCCTGATGGAAGCTTATGGGAAAACAATAATAATAGGTTTTTCTTAAAGCTTAGAAAAGATGGTAAATCTTTATGGACGTAAGATCACTTTGCTTCGATTTCAGTCTTCAAGTTTTAAAGGATGTCGACGGGAATTAACTTCATAGGGTGAAGCTAAAGTATGAAGTACGGGTTCGGACCGTCCTTGTCAATAGAAAAATTGAGATATGAATGTTGTAGGATGATTTTCTGTTAATATATATATATATATATATATATATATATATATATATATATATATATATATATATATATATATATATATATATATATATATATATATATATATATATATATATATATATATATATATATATGTATTCCATTGTATTCATTGTCTGTTTTCCATTGTAGTTCAATGTATCTCGTTGCATTCCATGTATTTCATTGTATTCACTATCTTTTTTTCTCATTGTATTTCAATGTATCCTGTTGTATTCTACGTATTTCATTGTATTCGCTGTCACGCTATATGCCATGGATGCATTCATAATTTTTTTAATTACTATAATTTATGTATTCAGATGTATTATATAATTTTCTCTGAAGATTGTTATATTTTTGGGAAATTTTTCGATTGAGAATCGTTTTTATAACTAAAAAAACAAAATTTGTATGTTATATTATGAGTCTATTATGTTAATTGATTCACTTTTTCTTTTAAAAACAGTATAATCCCCTATTTCACGTCGTGAATACAATCAAATACAATAATCTGTCCAGTTGTAATCGCATGTTTCACTCCGCGAATACAGTCGAATACAACAATTGATTAGCTGGACTTCCCCGATTCACGCCTATTTTTGCTACTGTATTCATGAATACGATAACTTAAGTACATTAAATATATCTTATAACCAAATAAAAAATATCTATTATTCATTATATAACAAATGATATCTATAGATGGCTAATTACTACGAAAAGATGATAGTTTATGAAAATTTCCAGATAATATTTACATTTACCCTATAAAAAGCTTATCTTAAAGTGATGCATTGTGGGTTCCCGGCCCATTTATCTTAAAACGGCAAAAGAAATATAGCTAAGATTTTGACACAATTCAAATTATTCTTGAAGAAAAAACATACGACCTGATTAATTTTTCATAAATTTGATTACACCGAAAAGGATAGCTTGAATTAGGTTCATGTATCTATTAATCTTTATGACACCATTTTCTTAATTAATTTCAGCAAAACGTTAGATAGTGTTGAAAATTCGTGTATGACGTGTCATTACACAAAATAGAGAGAATATATATATATATATATATATATATATATATATATATATATATATATATATATATATATATATATATTGATCGAGAATACTGGATTCATATTTATGACGTTGTTCATGTGAGCATGTGATATTTGCCGCGCGTTAATTATTCATACCAAATTCTTAGATTTAGTAATTTTCTTTTTGATTATTTGATTTTTATGATTAATTGTATAATTTTCGTGTTTTTTTGCATTTTTAATTTAGATAATTCATAAAACATACAAAAGTATTGCATTTGCATTTAGGATTTGATTTTACATATTTTAAAATTAATTGGCAATTAGGATTTTATAAAAATACAAGAAAAATAAGAATTTTGATTTATCTCTGCTTTGCTTAATTTAAAATTCGTGAGTTTCTTTTAAATTTATTAATTGTGTTAATTATCAATTAGAGCATAATATAATTAGGAAAGTTAATTTAAGCTTAGGATTTGATTCAGCTTTATTTTTATTTTTAATTTCAAATTTTGAAAAGAAAAGAACAAATTTATTTTTAATCCCTTAAATAAAATGCCCAATTTGGGTCAAAACTCACCCTTACCCAATAAAAACCCGTCCAAATTACCGCAAACCGGCCCAAACCCGTCCCCTAACCAGTCCAGTCATCCATTAACCCAAAACGACGTCGCTTTGTTAGATCAAATCCTAGCCGTCTAGGTTCTTTGATCTATCGAACGAGAAGTCGAGGCCACTAAGTATATAAATGTCAAAAAAAGACCCTACCCCCCTCAGAACCCCCTAGCCCTCTCGTCTCCTCTCTCAAAGCCAAACCCTCGAGAATACCCCTAATTTCGCCGTCCACCGTCGTCCGACGCCAGCATGAAATCGCCAACGGCGGCGGCGGGTCTCTGATTGCCACCAAATTAACATCCCATATTATTCTCTTTCTCCTCTTTCTCAATCTCCATACCCCGTCCCTCGAATCATGGCTGAGCTTCTCGAATATGGCTCAGAAACTCTGGCCCTCTGCCGTAGCTGGCGCTGCCACCACCCACACACCACCATATTAAGACCACATGTTTCCCATCACCTCCTCATCATCAATATCCATTTAGCTTTCGTCGAATCCTACCCAAACTCCTCAAATCTTAAATTGAAACTTGAAACCCTAATTTTTCTTAAATGATCAACTACATAAAGTTTGGGTTTGATTTGGACTTTAGTCACATGTTTTCATTGAAAACACGTGATTAATGTCTAATTCGACCCGTAACAAGGCATCGTTGATGGACACGACGACAAAAGGGGAAGGGGTCTATTTCTTTTGAGAATTGCGACTCCTTACTTCAGCCTTGTTTTTTTTTTTGTGTCCCTGGTGTGTAGGGTGTAAATACTATTATATCGGAAAGGGATAAAGTTTATATTTTGTGTATGTCACGTCTCCATTTTATACGACTATCTTGAAAGATGACACGTATAAGAGAGTCTTCCTAATTAAAGTGACATTATTCGAAACGAGATTATTTATTTAGTTAAGAGTCGCCACTTGGGATAGGTTTGGCTTTTGGTGTCCCAAGTCACCGGTATTTTTGGAACTCCAAATTGAGGATATTTTCGACTACCCAAATGGAGTCTGCGAACCGAAAATTCTTCCGTTGACCCGAGGGAAGATGTTAGGCACCCTCAGATCCCGTGGCTCTAGTACGGTCGCTTAAACTATTGCAAATGGCTAAATATTCTCATGTTACACATATTCATCCTAAAAATGCAATTTTAATACTTATACCGCTTTTAATATTTTCTAAGGAAATTTGTTATGTCGCTAAAACTTGTCGCGAGCCACATCACATAAATGCGCACGTAGTTTTGACACGTTTTTACTTCATCGAAATTTGGATTTGGGTCACATAAATGCGCACCCGAACTTAGGAAGATAAAATTATGAAAGACGTTTCTAAAGAGATTAACGTGTTATGGTCTTTGCTGGAAGCCGTGAAGTGTGCTAAACGGTATATCCCGGATCTCTAAGCGTTTTTATGTAAATATTTCCTGAGGGGTGCGTAATATGTTCCGTTTGATGCGGCGCACCTTGTGTATTATTTTTAAAGGTCAGTCCTAAACAAACTAGGATTTTCTATGAGGTTCGTCTCTAAAAGATTTAGCTAGCTACCATTTGAGCCCGGACTATCAAACTCTGGTCTATATTTAACTCAGAAAATAATTCCTCTTACTCCAATATGTCATCTGATTCGAAAAGTCCAAATTTAACTTGGTCAGGTCTATAGTTAAAAGCTGGCTGGTAATGACAATCTACGTTTGGACCTTCAAACAAGCCTAAAGTTGAAAGGAACAAGAAAACGGGGTCCATGACACCATTATCCCAAACAACCTAACAAGGAGGCATCTTTAGATTTCAGCGATACAGGAATAAGCCACAGCTGGGCTTAATATCATTGGCTGATTATCCCATGCTAACAAAGTTCAACAGGTATGCAAAGGCCTGCAATCTTATAGACCTCTATGTTATATCATATTCAAAACTCAACTTATTTTTTCCTTTATAAGTGAATGATAGATAACCCAAAGGAATTTATAGAATTAAAGCCCAAATTTCAAGTTTATGAGAGCATATTGACTGATATAGGAATTTAACGAAATCACTCTGACATGATGTCGAGCTACAGTATCTATTTATTTCTAACTACTCTATCACCTAAATGAGATTATGCTACCCCTTTTATTTCTCTGATAGAATCCAACATAACAGTTCATACAATCCATTTTATACAACATGAATAATGTTCTGATCAAGGCTATCAAATTAAGTACAAAACAAAATCCATTTGAACAGATTTGAACAGTATGATAAAGGCAAAACGAGCTCTTCGATGTGTTTCTTCAACAAAACAGTTATTCATGGGAATTCAACCCAACCGACACTTGTAGTTTTAAGAGGTACCTTGAATTACAATTAGCAAAGAAGGTAGGTGTCAGCAGTGTTTCAGCAAACTCCAATAATATTATAGAAACAGAAATCAAACAGCTCGAATCGTATTGTAAACCCAAAAAATAAACATCGATCAACCCAGGAAATCATTAAAAAAACATCAACACCAGCAAATCAACCCAATACGGCTTGAATAAGAACCATCCAACTCGAGATCAAACCCAGATTTGTTTCTAGAAGGTCTAACACTTCAACACCTATATTTCAAGTTGTTCTCATCTTGTATAGTAAAAATTCTAATCAGCAGGGGAGAATTGAAATTACTCTGAAGGAAAAGACCTAATGGAACACTAAAAACCACTGAAATTCTACAATTTTCAGACCTGGAACTTCTGGAAAGTTTTATAAGAAATTTTTCTAGGATTTTTGGGAATAAAAGAGCTTGGGATTTTTTTTTCCAAGGATTTTTCCAGAACCCTAATGAAGGTACTAACTTGCCTATTTATAACCCAAAATTAGGGAAATCTCTTTCTTCTGTGTTTACTCATTAGTCCTTTTGTTATTACCTAGAACTTTCACTTAATCCCTCATTTTCTGGCTTGTGCCTCAACGTCTTACAAGAATTGTATTCTTTGAACCTCCACCTAGAAAGTTCCAGAGGATTACTGCAAGATTCCCATATCTAAATATCCCAATTACCCTAATCCTTTCCCATCAATTACTTAACCTAACCAATTACACTCTAGTTCTTATGATGTTGGTAAGAATTTGACTATAGTTAATTTAATTAAGGTGATAAGAATGATTAAAACATGAACAAACCCAATCTAATTATCACCATAATTAAACTGAGCTGAAATATTAGAATAAACTTAACACCTGATGTAAAGGAGATTGAAGTTACACCAGTTATTTTACCCAAGATTAAAAGCGAACAATACTAACACACTCAAACTGATTAACTGAGACAAAATTAAAGACCTCAACACTTACTAAATATTGAACATGAGTCATATAATTACAATCAAAACCTAATCACAAACCCTAAATTAATCCTAAGACATGCAGGAGGGCAAAAATCATATCATAATAACTTAACTTAATCCTCAACTATTCAACTTAAATTACTCAAAAATGTTGTTCATGGGTCAACACAGAACGAATCAAATTATAACTTCAAAAATCTGGAAGTCCAGTCAATAAGAGATCATTCAAAGCGGAGCATCAATGACATTAAGTAGAGGAACAGAAGTCTAAGTAAACCTAAACCAAAATTTCAAATAAAACTAACAGAGGGTCATTATCAAACATGCAAGAACAAACAACAGAAAGCAACATGCAACACCAAGATGAAAGCATAAGAGATTGAATAGGGAAACGTAGCTTAGTGACTAGGTTTAGTCTAAAACCCATGAACCTTAAACTTTTAGGGTTTCCGACCATCCTTTGAATTCAATTTGGGAAGGTCTTTTGACATTTGAGAGAGAATGATTAGGAAATTAAGAGGAGGAGAGTGAGAACAATACAGGGTGTAAGATTGGTTAGGCTTTGGACCGGGTTCTTTGATTTAATATTTTATAAAATCCAGTTGTGTTTGAGGGTTACTGCTTCCAGATTTATAGAGAGGGAGGTGAGGGGGTTGTGTGGTGTCGATTTCAGGGAATTCTAGGAGGTGGAGGATTTGGTCAGAATTTCGAATGGATATTGGAGGTGATTGGCTAAAGCTTGAAGAAATTCAAGCCTGGATCTGTAATGGAGATGGGATGAGGAGCATGGGGTTCTATTTTGGAGGGCTTTGGCGGTGGCTGCGCCGTGGTCAGCAGAGGCGGCGTCTATTCTTTTCAAGATTCGAGGAGTTGGAACGACATTTGAGGAATGATTTTTGGGGTATTTGAAAGAGGAGGAAGAGGTGGTTCAGTGGTGTATTTTTTGGTGTGTTTGGAGCTTTACCGGCGGCGGCGACGATTTGCGGCTGGCGGCAGTGAGGCGGAGTGTGGCAGAGACGGTGGGTCCGAGGAAGAAAATTTTTGGTCTCTAGGGTTTTTATTGGATTCAGACACTTTTATTTAGTTTTGAAAATTGAACCAGGGCTGTTGGATGATGATGGATGAACGACTGAGATCACATGCGCCAAAACGACGTTGTTTTGGGGTATCTATAATGAGAGACCGGGTTAGGGACGGGTTTGGGCCGGTTTATGGGTGGTTTGGACGGGTGGGGAGGGTTTTAGTTTGGGCGACCACCAACTTTGGCCCAATATCAGGCCAACCTATTTTATACCTCTTTTTCTTTAATTCTTTTTTCATTTATCCAATTTTCTTTATTCATTGCTTCAAATAAAAATCAAACTAAAAACTAAATCTGAATTTTTTAATTCAATCTACCTAATCAGAATATCATTTTAAAAGAAATTAAAAATCAAATCAAGCAAATCGAAGTTTCTTTGTGATTTTTGGTATTTTGTATAAACCTAATTACTAATTAGTCTAAACAAAAACCATGCAAAAATCACATTCTAAATAGTCATGCCATTTTTTTGTTTTTTTTGGTATTTTTTATGATTTATCATGTATGCACAAGTAAAAATACACACAAAAATACGCAATTAAATCCTAAAAATTGAATAATAAAAGGAAAAATCCTAATTCTAAAAATCACGTGCTCACAGCTGCCCCTCTTTGCTCGGAGACACGAAGGGTGTTCGGTCAAAGAAAAATGAGCGACATGAGGGACTTTTTCCTGCTATAAACTCCAGGAGAAGCATTTTGAAAACTGTCTGACCGAACCTCGCTTCAAAGGTTGTCTACATATCCTTGGCTACAAAGGAATCAGGTTAGTGTAGCTATGGAGTGTTGGGTAGCTAGGACTGCCATGAGCTGTGATTTCACTCCTGATGCTGCCGCTACTGCTTGCATACCCTTTATTACACCAAAAAGGGAATCAAGACTAAGCTAGTTATGCCTATCAACTATGAGCTACAAGATTCCTATCTATAATTATCTTGAAAACTTTATCTTGAGTCTTGGTTGGATTCCGCACGAACTTCAATCTGAATCTTGATGCTCAAAAGGTGTAGGTTTCGGTTCTTTCTTCAGCATTGAAATCATCTGGGACATGCACGATTTGTGATTTTGAATCAAACATGGACAATCCACATCTTCTTTTCAACCATCCCAGATTTGTTTCTTTTTGTTCTCTTCATCTTTTCCTTTGTCATGAATTTAGATTCACTCTTCCGGTCATCTCAAATCCTGTGCTCTGTGGTAAAACCTGTTTGACCATCAAAATTAACGAATGAAATCTTCTGCCCCAGTTTTCACTAGGAAAATTTCATGAGGTATTTGCAGCACAGGTCTAAACTAATAATGAAAGTGGGATTATGTACTTTTGGGGAGATAACCAGGTTATGGTGGAGAATGGCCAGGTTATACCAAAAAGGAGACATGTCCCTGCTGGGGTGAGAGGAGAATCCACGGGTTATGCCGGGATAAGAGTAAAAGGTCCCTGCTGGGGAAAGGGGAGAAAGTCCACGGGTTGTACCGGGCTTGAAAAAGAGAAGGCTCCTGGGTTATGCCAAAGGATCTGTGGGTTATGCCGGGATTGAGAAAGAAAATTCCTAGGTTATACTAGGGAAATCCACGATTTATTCAAGGATTTAAAAGGAAAGATTCCTGGGTTATGCCTGGGGAATCAACGAGTTATGCCTTGATTTGAAAGGAAACATTTGTGGGTTATGCCAGGGGAATCCGTGGGTCATGCCGGGATTGGAAAGGAATGATTCCTGGGTTATGCCAGGGGAATCCGCAGGTTATGCTGGGATTCAAATAGAAATATTCCCGGGTCATCCCAGGGGAATCCGCATGTTATGCCGGGATTGGAAAGGAAAAATTCCTCTGTTATGCCAGGGGAATCCGCGGGTTTTGCTGGGATTGGAAAGGAAAGATTCCTGGGTTATGACAGGGGAATCCGCGGGTTATGCCGGGATCGGAAAGGAAAGATTCCTGTGTTATGCCAGGGGAATCTACGGGTTATTCCGGGAGATGAAAGGAAAGATTCCTGGGTTATTCCAGGGGAATTAGCGAGTTATGCCGGGACTTGAAAGGAAAAATTCCTGGGTTATGACAGTGGAATCTGCAGGTTATGCCGGGATTGGAAAGGAAAATTCATTTTGGGGAGGAAAGGAGAAAAGCCCTCAGGTTATGCTGGGGATTGGTGGGGAGTGAAAGGCCACAGAAGTCTTTCTGGCAATGCTGGGGATAGAGAGAGAAAAGAAAGACCCTTAGGTTAAGTTAGGGATAGAAGGGATTAAGCCTTCAGATTATGCTGGGGAATAAAGAAAAAATAGGGGCCCTCAGGTTATGCTGGGGACAGAGAGAAGAAAAGGTCCCTCAGGTGATGCTAGGGGATTTAGAGATGACCTTGTGGGTTATGTCAGGGAATGAAAGAAAGAAATTTTTCAGTCTATGTTGGGGAGAATGGAGTGTGATCCTTGGATTATGCCAAGGAGGTATAAAAGTTGTGCTGGGGAGGACTAGGGATGTGGCCCTAAATCTGGGGAAGGAGTCAGGGATCGAAGTCCTATGCTATCATGTTTTATGATTCTCCCTTCTTTCTTTTTTATAAAACTGCAGGAAAAGATGTAAAGAGACCTTCTCTTTTTGTTGATCATTGGTGCAACACTATTCTTAGCCTTTGTGTCGTTCCTTTGATTGCATTTGCCATTTGTACCCATTGCTTTGGATTACACATGTTTCAAATTTTCAATCAAAATACGATTTTTTAGTTCGAACAGTGATTTGTTTTTGGCCTTGACTTTATTTATCCCCGACTTATTTCTTCTAAGAAAACCCTTGACTCTCCGGACTTTTCCTCGTAGGTTGATTGGGGGGACCTCATCTTTCAGATTTGTTTCTATTTTATAGGCCGTTAGTTATGATTATTTTGACCTGATTTCCACTTCAGGGGCTGCCTTTTGAGATTTTGGAGACAATTAGCCCGCTCGGGCTAATCCTTGCCAATCTTCATTTGACTTAGTGGGCTTTTAACATTAAATTTCTTTTCCTTCCACTTTCCTGCTTTTGAAAAGTCAAGCGTCATGGTCAGCCGGGATTGGCTAAATGCGTCCGCTAAATATTTCTTTTGGTTCTTGCCGTGAGAAGCTCTGTGAGACATGTCTTACCACCTTATCTTGCGGAATAGTCATGAAATCAAAGTTTAGACGAAAGGGAGTGGGGGAAACAACATGAGCAAGCATATGGATTTAGAGAGAAATGTCCCTTTTGGAGAGAAGGGAAGGACTTATGGGGGGTGCGTGCCAACTTTAGACGGAGACGAAATGCTTCTTGGACTAGATGCCCGACCCGGATCCATTTATGATTCTTGTGACCAATATTTCAGTCTTTCTAAAACCATTGAAACTTGCTTGGGCTTAGATGAAGATATTTCCTCTTTTCATCCAACGGCGCCCTTTGTGGGGTTTCGCCAATCGGCCACTCTCATTTCTCTTCTCCTGTCGCCCGATTGTGCTCTTTTAGGAGTTTTCACTAAACAGACTCTTTCATTTTATCTTCTCTACTCAGCATCCCCTTATGGTGATCGAAGGTTTTCACCGATAAGACTCTCTAGTTTTATTTCTCTCAATTTGTATTGTGCCAAATCCCAACAATGGTGTTTGTCACGTCCCTCCTTTGGCCAATTGATCAGAAGGACTTGGGCCAGGCTCTTGGGTAAAGGAAATTGGATGGAAAATTACAACTTTGGAACCATTCTGGCGGGTTTATAGCCGAACCGTTACATCTCTGCCCCGGTTTTATTATTGGGGAATTGAGGTTTTATTTTGATATGACTGAACCTTGAGGAGAGGCTGCCTACGTATCCTTTCGAAATCAAGTCAAACGTAGTTCAGGAAGTTTTTCCTAAAATAATTTTTTTTAATTCATCATTTTCACCTTTATGTTGTTTTTTTTTCATTCATCAGTTTCACCTTTTTGTTGTTGTTTTTTTTCTAATAGCAATTCCGGGTTCCAAAGAGAGTAAGTAAAGAAACGTAATCAGCTCAAAGGGTTTGCTAAGTATTAGTAGTGTTTAGGTGGAGGGAAAGAAAAGCCTTCGTCATTTCAACTGGCTGGGATCATTGCTGTAGGGAATTCAAATGTAATTCCTTTTAACTGTATCTGCATTCACTGCTGTCTCGGGCTCGTCTCCTTCAACATCACCCAAGTACAATGCTCATTTGGGAAATATTTTATTTGAATGGACCTTTCCAATTAGGAGCAAACTTGACCTTAGCTTCCTGACGGTGAGGCAAAATACGCCTTAATACAAGCTGTCCGACTTCGAAATTCCTGGGGCGCACTTTCTTGTTGTAAGCGCGGACCATTCTTTGTTGGTACCACTTCCCGTGGCAAACTACAGCCATTCTTTTTCCGTCAATTAATGACAACTTCTCCAACTGAGTCTTAACCCACTCGCTATCCCTAATTTCTACTTCGACAATTACCTGGAGCAAATGGATTTCTACCTCTGCGGGTATGATAGCATCAGTCCCATAGACCAGTAAATATGGAGTTGCCCCTATCGATGTGCGCACTGTGGTGCGATATCCAAGCAATGCAGAAGGAAGCTTTTCATGCCATTGTCTTGAGCTTTGAATCATTTTTCTCAAAATCTTCTTCATGTTCTTGTTAGCCGCTTCGATGGCACCATTGGCTTTGGGCAGGTAAGGATTGTAGTTTCTATATATTATCTTGAATTGTTCACATACTTCTCCCATTAGTCGACTATACAGATTGGCCGTATTGACCGTAATGATGGTTGCAGGAATACTGAAGCGACAAATGATGTTGTAATTCACAAAGTCTAATACGACTTTCTTGGTAACGGCTTAAGTGTGATAGCTTTGACCCACTTTGTGAAGTAGTCAAGAGCAACCAATATGAACCTATGTCAATTTAAGGATTTTGGCTCAATAGGCCTAATGACATCCATCCCCCAGGCAGCGAATGGACAAGGTGCTGACATAGGATAAAATTCGGTTGGCGGTGCATGAATTAAATCACCGTGCACCTGACATTGATGACATTTTCGAACAAAGTTGAAACAGTCTTTCTCCATGGTCACCAAGTAATACCCTGTCCGAAGTATTTTATTCGCCACATACCCGTTCATATGAGGTCCACACACTCCTGCGTGTACTTCATGCATAATCCTCCCAGCTTCCTCTGCGTCAACATATCTTACCAAGTTGAGATCTGGGGTTCTCTTGTATAAGGTATCACCGCTAATGAAGAAACTACTCGCGTGCCGTCAGATGGTTTTCTTTTGCTCCCCGGTAGCCTGCTAGGGATACTCTTGTGTTTTCAAAAATTTCTTGATGTCATGATTCTAGGGCTGGGTGCTGGATTCTGCCTTGGTCGCATTACAATATCCATGCCTTTCCTTGATCTGGATTTCCAAAGGATCGACATAGGATTTCCTAGGGTAATGCAACATGGAAGCCAGAGTTGCGAGTGCATCCGCTAACTCATTGTGACAGCGAGGAATATACCTGAATTGTACCGACTTGAGCGGTTTGTTAAGATCCTCTCCATGCTGTCGATAGGGGATTAGTTTGATATCTTTTGTCTCCCACTCTCCTTGGGCCTACCGGATTATCAAATCCGAATCCCCCATGATTAACAATTCCTCAACGTCTTCGTCAATGGCCATATTCATGCCAATGATGCAAGATTTGTATTCAGCTGTATTGTTGGTACAGAAAAACCGGAGCCTTGTTCTAGCCAGGTAATGTTGACCAGTGGGTGAGAATAAAATTTCCCTAATTCCTACGCCTTTCGCATTTACTGCTCTATCGAAAACCATTTTCCAAGCAAAGATGTTTTCATATGTTACCTCCACCGAATTCACTTCTTCATTAGTGAAATAAGTATTCAAAGGTTGATACTCATCGTCAGCTGGATTCTCGGCTAGATGATCTGCTAATGCTTGAGCCTTTATCGCGGTACGGGTGACATAGACTATGTCGAACTCGGTGAGCAGGATTTTCCATTTTGCCAACGTCCCTATGGGCATCGATTTTTGGAATATGTACTTCAACGGGTCCATCCTCGTTATGATGTAGGTGGTATAGGCTTATAGGTAATGCCTCAACATCTGGGCCACCCAGGTCAAGGCACAACAGGTTCTTTCTAAAAGCTTGTATTTGGCCTCGTAGCTCATAAACTTCTTGCTCAAGTAATAGATGGCTTGCTCCTTCTTTCCCATGGCGTAATGCTACCTGAGAATGCAGCCAAAAGTGTTCTCAAGGACTTTCAAATAAAGAAACAACGACTTTCCTGGTTCTGGCGGGACAAAGACTGGTGGGTAGGACATGTAATCTTTGATTTTGTTGAAAGCCTCTTGACACTCATTGGTCCATTTAATTGCTGCGTTCTTTTTCAATAGTCTGAATATGGGCTCACATGTAGAAGTCAGCTGGGCAATGAATCGACTGATGTAATTCAGTCTTCCCAACATGCTCATTACATGGTTTCTTGGTTTTTGGAGGAGGGCGCTCTCGAATGGATTTCATCTTGGTTGAATCCAGCTCAATACCTCTTCGGCTGAAAATGAACCCAAAAGATTGCCTAAAGGGACCGCGAATTCACACTTGGCTGGATCTACTTTCAAATCATATTTGCGAAGCCTTTCAAAGAACTTTCTTAGGTCCCGTACATGATCCCCTTGAGTCTTGGACTTGATAATCTATTCGTCCACATATACTTCTATCTCCTTATGCATCATGTCATGGAAAATAGTGGTCATAGCCTTCATATATGTTGCCCCCGCATTCTTTAAACCAAAAGGCATAACCCTTTAATAATAAGTCGCCCAAGGTATGGTAGAAGCAGTTTTCTCAGCATCTTCTTCATCCATCACACTTGGTGGTACCCTGCGTAGCAATCTACAAAGAACTGTATCTCGTGTTTTGCACAGTTGTCAATAAGGATCTGGATGTTAGGCAAAGGGAAGTTGTCTTTTGGACTCACCTTGTTCAATTCTCTATAGTCTACACATACTCGGGTTTTCCCATCTTTCTTCAGTACAGGGACCACATTGGCCAACCATGTGGTGTATCGAACCCCTCGGATTTCTCCTGCCTCTAACTACTTTGTGATCTCCTCTTTGATCTTATCACTGATATCAAGATTGAACTTTCTCTGTTTTTGTTGGACTGGAGTGCATTCGGGTATTTGGGCAACTTATGGACAACCAAATCAACACTCAGCCCAGGCATATTGTCGTAAGACCAAGCAAACACATCTTTGAATTCAAAAAGAAGTTGAGCCAGTGAGTCCCAGATTTCCTTATTCACATGGCTTCTTATTTTAGTTTCCCTAGTTTCGCCGGGATCACCTAAGTTAACCGGTTCGGTATCATAAATTCGGCTTAGGTTTATTTTCAAAGTGTTCAAACTCTCGGTTGATTTCCCTAAAAGCCTCTTCTTCGTCATACTACGGTTCTTGGTTCATTATTTCACAAATAAGTGGCTTGTTCGTATCTGCGATGAATTCCACGAGCATGCCATATTATTTAAAGTTGCATTATTGGAACTGAAACAAAGATAAAAAATAGGAAAAATAGCAAGAATCAGAAAAATAGAGGAGTGTAGACGATGAAATATTGATTTTATTTCTTGGAAATTGTAAGATAACAGGGTTTACATATGAAATTTAAAGGACAAAATACTAATGGAAAAACACCCGAGTTACACCCTGAAATAACTCGTGATGCAAGGAAAAGATGGCAAGGCAGGACTACCAGGCCTCCTGCTTGACTGGGAAAGGTATGGCCTTCCAATTTTTGCAATTTGGCATCTCGTCCCATGTAAAGCAGCTCAACGCTGCTCGAGCCTTCTCCAAGCTGGACCATGTTGGCTTCATACAATAATATCCTCATGGCCCCACATGCCTTTTCAATTTCCTGCGCTGTGAAGGCTCGTCTTCTTCTCCTCAGTGTACTTTGGTTTCACAAACATATCGTGCAAGTGGGGTAGGGGTAGAGGTAGAGCCCATCCGTGACGCTTTCTACGGTTGGCCTAGGTTATATGTACTTTTGTTTCACAAACGTCTCGTATAAGTGGGGTAGGGGTAGAGGTAGAGCCCATCCATGATGCTTTCTATGGTTGGCCCAGGTTATATCCTCTGGTGTTGGGTGGAAGCCTAGCATTAAAAACTTCTCTGCGGTAGGCAAAGCGATTGGCTCAGTTATCCCTAGTAGAGAGCTTCTGAGTCCCTTTTCTGGCTTAAATCCTTGATGTACCATTTCTCTTGCCACCATGATTGAGGCATTGAAGAGGAAAGGCCGGGGACACGGTTTTCCTTCTTCATGTTGATCAACTACCACGATTTCAAAAGCCTGGTAAACTATATGCTCACTTCCTTCTTTAGCTTCGAGGCAGGGGCGGAGGGATCGCGGTAGATTGACTGTTCTTCTTCTCCATGGACCAAATTTCCTTGTTCTCATGTTCAAACTTCTGCATTTGGTGCATAGTAGAAGGCACAGCTCCTGCCGCATGGATCTATGGTCTTCCTAGGAGGTAGTTGTAGGATGTGTCCATATCTAATACTTGAAACTTTACCTCAAAATCGACCAGACCAATGGTCAATACCAAATCAATTTCTCCTATGGTATCTCTTTTAATTTCATAAAAAGCTCGGACACACACATTGTTGGGGTAGATCCTCTCTGTTCGAATTTCCATTCTTTGCAATGTTGATAGTGAGCATATGTCTACCTCGGAACCTCCATCTACCATTACTCTTTTGGCATAATAGCCTTCGCAATTGACAATGAGATGCAAGGCATTGTTGTAGGCGACTCCCTCTAGAGGCAAATCATTCTTGCTAAATGTATTCTGATTAACATCGAAGAATGTTTCCGCATCCATCATCAATGATAGTAAAGAGACTTGTTCGGGAGACTTCCGGAGCTGGTCCACTACCTCATAGTTTGGCATTTTCATCTTTCGAAAGAAGGCCTCTGCCTCTTCAGAATTTACAGGCTTTTCGGGTGGAAATTGCCTTTTGGTAGCACTGTTCACCTCTTCCAGGTCCGAATATTTCTTTGCGGGGTGGCCTTTTTGAGTTTCTTTAGTGATCTTTGCCTTTGTATGTTACTATTGTTTCTTGATAGTTCCACGAGACTGCAGAAGGAATGCAGTGGGGTCCGTCATTGGCTTGTGAGGTGCGCGACTGATTACCATAGGCTCATTCTGCCTTAAGTCATAGGATCATATACTTTTATGACTCTTAAGCCATAGGATCCTATTTTCTCAGCTGGCGCAGATTCTGAGGCCGGGATGCCTGCAATTGGACTATCCTCTAAGATGGGAACTGCCGACAAAGTAATTTCGGAGGAAATTTCAGCGCTTCCTTTTGATATGGTAAAAGATCAATGCGATGCCAGTTTACCATAAACCAACTACTGTTTCAAAAAACCTGAGACTGGAGTTTGACATAAAATAAACGCTTAGGTTGAGACAGATAACAGACACGAAATCGCACGTTGGGTGTGATGCACCTATATAGTTAACAGATGTCTATATGTTTGCAGTGGTGGCATGTTTCATCCCAGCATTTATTCCAAACTTCCTTTTGATTTCTACTATTTGTTTCCTTGCTTTAGTTTTCCTTATTTAAAAATACGATCGAATCATATGAAGATTGCCTACGTATCATGCCCTGCATGAATCAGATCGAGCGTAGTTCATGAAAAATGATATGAAAATAACAAGATATATATTTTTGGATTTTTCAATTCTTAGAAAGACAAACTTTGGTAACAAAGACTAGCAAAGTTAAAAGGCAACTAGCAGACTTGGACATAATAAGAATTACAGACTCGAAGAATAATAATGCATAAAAGATAAAACAAACAGATAAACTCTTTTAAGAAAAATACAATTTTCAAAAACCATGAGTACATTAAGACTTCAACTGCTCCTGGAGCTCGCAGGGCATCACTCGGCCTTGCCGCATGATTACGTGCTAATCTCCCTTGGAGATGGTGGAGGTCCTCCATCACTTGCCGAAAAAGGTCAGGGCGGTGGCAAAGAACATGAATCTTGTCATATCCTTGCAATGGTTTAACTTTGTGGTGATGTAATCTGCAATCGCCCGTACCCTTTCCCCAATAACACCCTTTTCTTACAACAAACGCCCAATTTACTCAACCCTTGCCTCTAGAGTTCTCTTTGCTACCCGATTCAGTTCCTGGAATTTCCGCAAATCCATCTCCAACCTTGCTTATCACTCCATAACAATGTTTTCTTTTGGCTTTGAAGTCCTGGACTTGCTTGGCCACTCTGTTTTCAGCCATGATGACCCTCCGTTTTAACCCAACAATCTCATCGTTATGCCTTTCTCTTAATTGCTCAAGGATGCGGGCTCGTTCCTCCGCACTTTTAGCCAATTGCTTCCAAACCCTGGATAGCTCACCTTCCGCCTTATTCAAGTCAAACCCATACTTGGGTACTTTCTGCCGCAAAGTTTCTATGAGTTTTTCATCCTTTGCGCTTCTGGGGGGATTTTCCGCGGCTGCTTTCATTTTCCGGATTTGGGCTTGTAACGCTTCATTTTCTTTGGTTAATCTCTTCTTTTCTCCCTCATCTATTGCGGCTTGCAAACCATTTTCAAATTGCAGTTTTTTGACTTGCTTTTCCAATCTTCCAATGGTGGCCCTGTATTCAGTTTCCTTAGCTAGCCATGTTACATTCCATGTTTTCGTACGTGAGAGTACGTCGTAAGCCAATTAATATGAGCTCAGAAATGAGTTTATTTTTTAAAGTACATAATGTAAGATTCATCTTTTTATCTTGGAGTTTACAAGTCTATAAGATCATGAATAAAAAGCACCAAAAGGGTTGGAAAGCTTAGACGCTAAACGAACAGAATAAAATACGTTTCGTTGAAAGTCGACAAATTTGGAATGTTATAACATGTAATTTGGGGTGAGACTAGGGTTCTTAACTTGATAAGGTTGTTATTCTATGAGTTATTTTTTTCGTATGATATTCACTTTCTACATTTTGAAGGCAAGCAAGTTGTGGAACAAGAGTTAGCAAAGGTCATCATAAGTCACGTTCATAAATTTGCTGAAATTTAGGTCAAATGAAGATGCATTTTTTTCCCAATACACTTGGAATCAAGGGATGAGCTATGGACCCAATTGACGATATAGGAGTCTAGTTTCCAAATCATTAAACCATTCATCCATACGACATTGTAGTAGAGAGATATTCATATTTTTTGCGAGACTGCACAGCTAGTAAGTGACAAGTAGGTGCATCACCTACTTGCCAAACAGAAAGGTCTCAATTAAAAGCCCTAAGTCGGCCAAGAGGCTACTTTTAAGGGCTGATTAACTCATTTGTTTCATTATATTTCAGTCCAAGAAACCTAACTGAATCCCTGCAACTCCTCCCCAAAAGTCCCACACAAACGCTAGGTTATTTCGGATGCTACGACGCGATTCTAGTGCTGGAAAGTCCGGACAGCTTGCTATTTTCTCTTTCTCCTTACTGTAGCCGTGTTGAGAAAATTATTGTTGATGAAAAAAGACCAGGTTTCATTGGTTGTACTCAGTACAAGTTAAGTTTATACTTCTCCTTCCATTATATATGCGTTTGCGAGTTGTAACTCGATTGTAAATAATAGACCTAGCTAGTTTCGAAAGAATGGTATGTTGTTTGTTCTTGTGTATTGGTTGATGGTTGTGAACTTATTTCTAGGTTGAATTCATGGCTGGATTACCGGATAATAGGTATAATGATGTGTTTTTGGTTGTGTTTCTCAATTTGAAAGAAAAGACAAGTCGAAACATGTTTAGGTAAACCGAAAGACTATTTTGAGTTGATGAACTTGTCAGACTATTTTGTAGGCTGTTTCATGATGGTATTGGGTTTCCTATTTTGATACTCATTTTATGGAGTTTAGAGGAGGAAGGGTGTGGAGAAACACCACATAATGGCAAGATATTTTGTTGGTCGTTCGTCATAAAATTTTCGGATTGTTTGACACTATTATGATTGTCGGATTGTGTATGGGTATGTTGGGATGTTTGTGATGGTTTCGACTAGTGTGAAGTCATATATATAGGGGAGGTATTGTCCGTTTTATTGTAAAATAGGTTGTGGTCAATACATAATAGTTACGACGCTTAAATGATAACGAGATTGTCATTTCTCTTATTGTAGACTAAGGAGCCGTGAAATTGCATAGTCTGAGGTTGGGAAGAATATAAAAGGTATGTTAAGGCATTTCCTTCTTTCTTTTGGCATGATCTAAAGACAAATTAATATGCTACTTCATAAAAGATCTACTCCTAGTAAATAAGGTTGTCCCTGTTGTTCTTTCCTTATAAAATTGTTCAAAGCAAATCTGTATGATCCTGAATCTTACTAAGGTTCATATTGAAGCATCGATGTCCATAAGGTTCTTAAGACACTCCAAGAGGTTTAGAAGGTTATTCAATGAGTCGAGCATACATTAAATATATGTATATATTTTACTCTACCGAGCCGCGCTATAGTCGAACGGGTACGACACCTAATGTGAAACCACCGATCGGTTGGGTTTTACCGAGATCCATGTGGGAGGGTACGATTCTACCAAGCCTTATGATGACCGGGTAAATTTTTACCGATTCCTCTATGAGGCCGGTTACAATAAGATAATGATGACGCCCACAGAGGCAAATGTTTTAAGAGCTTATGTATATATATGTATAATGCATTTCATGTTAGTATCCCCCAAAGGCACTCAGATGTTACATGTTGTATTTCCTCTATCTCTCTATACATTACAGTTCTTATTTACGCTTTCCTGTCATACATACTCGTTACTTTATTCGAACTGATGTCCCTTTTGCCTAGGGACGCTGCGTTTCATGCATGCAGGTCCAGATTGATAGGTTGAAAGTCCTCCTAGTAGGCTATAAGTTCAGCAGAGATGTTGGTGCACTCCACTTGCTCCGGAGTTGCCTATATTGTCGGTATACTTTGATAGGTATTGACTGGTATCGAGTGGCCCTGTCACGACCATTATGATTTTATGTACTCTTAGAGGCTTGTAGATAGAGGTCAGGTGTACGAATACATTTATGGCCTTGTTGGCTTACACTTTGAGTTTACAAATGGTCATGTCGGTCTTGTATGCCCGTATATCCCATGTATAAGTTTGCATGTCATGTTGGGTCTTCATATGTTGATACCCTTATGTTTTATTCTTGTTATCTCATGATGGGTTTTCTGGCTCACCTACCCATTATAGTATGATAAGAAAGATATGTTATGTTGGTACACGGTCGAGTAGAGCACTGGTAGCCTGTCGCGACCCTTTGATTTGGGTCCTGACAAGCCAATCCCATAGCTCTAGTGACATTTCAACAAATTCTTGGAGATGTGGTCTTTTAGCCGGCATTTCAAGCTCTATTTATTTTTTATACCATGCAATGTATCCCGCTGCAACCTCGCCTTTAGATATGCTGCGTACTCAGGTACCCACTGTCAAGTATTGACATTTGCTCCAGATCTGACGCACGACGGCCTTGGGGAATTGACCATTGGGGCTAATCTCGACCGCATGGCGCCTAATATTCTCGTCCCTGGGAATCATTTGGAATCTACCTAATTGCCTTAGTACTCTGTATGGCGCATAGGGTTGGATACTTCAGAGACCCATCAGAAGGAAATGAGGCCCGATGGCTGGCATATACACAACTTCATCCACGGGGAGCCACCCGAATGTCCACTCTATCTGATTTTCAGTGACAACCTGGAGATGAGACACCCATTCTGTAACACCCTTGGGTAACCTAAACCCATCAACCTTGTCGCAGAATTCTTCTATGCAGCTATTTGTTTGTGACCCGTAATTCATGAACCAAGGCCAGTGTCATAAATGCTTGATTATCCATATTTGCAACAACATGTTAAATCCTTCAAATAAGTCTCCTCCCGCTTTACAGGCGGTGAGAGCACAAAAGATCTCGGATAGGATCATAGGAGCGATGGTGCTCTTGGTCTGAGTTAGTAAGCCGCTGACGACCCCTGCTATCCGTAAATCAATATTTCCATCCTTGCGCGGAAACACTACCAAACCCAAGAAGAAAACCATGAATGCAAAGCATCGATGCTTCTCCCATTTGAGTTGGATTCCTTTGCTACATTTATGGGTTTTGGGGTTATTGAATCCCTCTATATGCCCGTACCTCTGATATATAAACTGCGTGGTACAAAAGAGGGCTGATAGGTCTGGGTTCTAAACCTTCCTACTGATTATTAAGGAACCTAGGAACTTGTGCACGACGAGAGCTCTTGACGCAATCAGGTATTGGTGCCTCAGGGGAATCTTAGGGATCCCAATATATCCATTTATTTCCTCTAATGTCGGTGTGATTTCAAAATCCAAGAAATGGAATACACTATGAGCCGGGTCCTAGAATGTGATCAATGCTTTTACCATATATCCCATCGGGTTAATTATTAGCAGCCCACTAAGTCCTCCCAAATGAATGTTGACCCTGCTTTGCCCTGATTCCCCCAGATCATTCCACCACATGTATAGCTCCAAAAGAATTTTGTTCATGAACGTTATCGGCAAATACTGCTTCATGCTCATTCTGCACAGTTATTTGGGGGAATTAGTATCTCAAAATTTTGTTCTACTTGACTCCACAAATATTAAAACTGGCCTCTTTCTTTTATTAAATTTATTTTCCAAAATCAGCGCCCAGCTTTGTGAATACGTCCTTTCAGCACTTCCAAAGAAAGATTTCAAGGAGGTGCTCATTCACCGGCCAAAATAAGACTCAAGGGTGCCCATTTGTGCAAAGTCAGCCTTCCGGCGTCCCTTTCGGGAACATTTGGCTATTTCTGGCAGTAACGACATCACCCAATTTATTAAAAAAAATAAATAAAGCTGGCCAATTGTTTTCCTTGTTTTTGTTATTTTTTTGGAAACGTGAGGTTGGACCCGATGGGGGATTGCATACGTATATCACACCTGACTAGAACAAACTGGCGTAGTTTGGGCAAAACAGTTTATCAAAACCAAAATATTGTTGAAAAACTCCCATTTTCCTTTTCTCTCTTTCTTGTTTTTTTTGTGTTTTTTTTTTGAAAAATCCGGCAGCATTTCGGTGCTATTTGAGCATCGGTTTTACAAGAAAAGCGGCCACTTTAACACTGCTATTTTCTCAATTTATTCCCCTTATTAACAAGCCGGTCTACATGCGAACCGAAAGCAAATAAATACACAAGTAGAACGTAAAATGCATCAGGATGGTCTTTTATTTCAGGTCACCTGTCCTATTATTACATCAAATCAAAGGAATGAAAACGATAGCTAAGCCTATCAACTACGAGTTACAAGATTCCTATCTACAAGTCTTCTGATGCCTGATCTTGAGTCTTGAGTGGTTCTTTATTTAGAGTATAGATTTCAACCTTGACGCTTGTTAGCTGCCGATGCTAGCTCGTACTTCTTCAGCTTTTCGAATTAAGACCGGACATGTTGTGCTTGCGACCTCAACCATGCCTTGAGAAGTTCACATATTTCATCTGCTTTTCATTTGGATTAACTTCTTATTTTTTTTCTTTTTTTTCTCTTTATTGTGACTAACTTCTACTGATGACCTTGGACTGTGAATTTTCATTCTTGCCACGAGCTTATTTTATTGTTGACTTCAATTATAATTTGAGATGTTTTCCATTTCTCCAGGTGGATGCCTGATTTGCTGAGTTTGAATTATATTCCTTTGCTCTCCAAGTGGGCAACTAATTGCAGAAAACTTGAATTGTATTTTCTTGATCTCCAGGTGGGCACCTGATTGCTAAAAACTCGAATATATTCCCTTGTTCTCCAGGTGGGCGCCTGATTGCTAAAAACTCGAATATATTCCCTTGTTCTCCAGGTGGGCGCTTGATTACCAAAACTTGAGTTGTATTCCATTGTTCTCCAGGTGGGCGCCTGATTGCCAAAACTCAAAATTATATTCCCCGGTTCTCCAGGTGGGTGCCTGATTACCAAAACATAAACTGTATTCCCTTGTTCTCTAGGTGGGCGCCTGATTGCCAAAAACTTGAATTGTATCCCTTTGTTCTCCAGGTGGGTGCCTGATTACAAAAACTTAAACTGTGTTCCCTTATTCTCCAGGTGGGTGCCTAATTGTCAAAACTTGAACTGTATTCCCTTGTTCTCCAGCTAGGTGCCTGATTACCGAAACTTGGACTATATTCCCTGAGACTACTGCCTTTGTACCTGATCACAACAAAACAAACAAAACACAAGAAATTCTTTCTACCCCAGTTTGGTGCTGGGTGCATCTGTGAGTGTTAATCAAATCCCTGTACCAAATATCTCTAAAATTTGAAAGCTAATCCCATTATACAGGAGGGCCCTGACAACTCTTAAATAGTGACAACTTTAAGATTAGGCTATGTTCTCGAAAGGTATTATTGTCCACTATTTCTTGTTATCTGAGTTATATCTACTGGGGACCAGTAATTAAAGCTACATCCTATTATCCAGGAGGGTCCTTATAACTCTTAATTAGATGACAAATCATGTCTGCTGGGGATTAGTATTTAGAGCTACATCCCATTATCCAGGATGGTCCTGAAAGCTTCTATAATTAAATACCATTATCCAGGCGGGTCCTGACGACTCTCGTTGGGGAAATATTGTGCCTGACTATGTTACCCGTGACTGTTTGAGTTTTAAACGGAGTCCCATTTTCCAGGAGGGTCCTGAAATCTCTTAACTGAATCCTATTTCAACATGCAAGTCACTTTATGCTCTTTGCTGTTCATGATTACCTCCAACCTTTTAATAAGTCCTATTTTTCAAGAGGGTCATGAGGATTAAAAGTTAAATGACAATTCTAACACTCAGTTGTCTCTGTTGGGGTTTGCTAGTTAAAGTTACGTCCCATTATTCAGGCGAGTCTTGCAAATAAAACAAGCATAACAAACAAAATTTTCTTACACAGTTTGCACGAGGAAGATTTGTGAGTTGTTAGCAAAATTGTATACCACTTATACAGTTGATGCAATGAGGAGAGTAAACCAAATACGAGACTAGAACGTGCGTCTCATATGAATAAAATCAAGACTGTGACTAGCAAATGCGTCAGCTAAAATAAAACCTGAATGAACATGACTAAGAAGTGCTTCTCTTTCCGTCCAACTTAAGTTTATAATTGGGATGTTTGTGCAAGTTGAGCTGGACAGAATGTGGAAAAGAGTGGCTACATTTTTAACACGTATAAATCGAAGTGGGCTTGGAATGGCTTCAAGGATTTGGAATGAATTGGGCTATATTCAAATTACGTTTATATGGGCAAATAATATTGGATACAACTAAACATAAATGGATTGGACTGATACGGCTGCATGAGCTTCATGGGCTAGTTTTTGTTCAAAGGCTATTAGTTTTCTTATTGTGATATCAATTTTGACTACATTACTAAATTTTGATAATAAGGCATATGTATTGCACATAGTTTTATTAAGTTCATCTTGTAGGCCCTGACTAATGGATTGCAAAAAAAAGGAGCACTCTCCTAGGGGTAAATTTGAATGACCAAGGCTAGGAAGTGCGTCTCCTAGGGGTGAATTTAAATGACCAAGACTAGGAAGTGCATCTCCTAGGGGTGAATTTAAATGACCAAGACTAGGAAGTGCGTCTCCCAGGGGTGAATTTAAATGACCAAGACTAGGAAGTGCGTCTCATAGGGGTGAATTTAAATTACTAAGACTATGAAGTGTGTCTCCTAAGGGTGAATTTAAATGACTAAGACTAGGAAGTGCGTATATTAGAGGTGAATTTAAATTACTAAGACTAGGAAGTGTGTCTCCTAGGGCTGAACTTAAATGAGTCAAAATAGGAAGTGCGTCTCCTAGGGGTGAATTTAAATGACTAAGACTAGGAACTATGCCTCCTAGGGGTGAAAACTTCTATGATTCAGACTGGGAAGTGCGTCTCCAAAAATAATAACTTGAAAAACCTTGATTAGGAAGTGCGTCTCCTACAGGTAAAACTTCAATGAACCAGACTAGAAAGTGCGTCTCCTGGGGTCGGGCCTAAATGACTCAAACTAGAAAGTGCATCTCATAGGGGTGAAATCTCAATTTAAGAAGTACGTCTCCTCTGGGTAAAACATCAATTACTCAAACTAGGAAGTGAGTCTCCAATGATTGAATTTAAATGACCAAAGCTAGGAAGTGCATCTCCTATATGTAAAACTTCAGTGAACCAGACTATGAAGTTTGTCTTTGAGGGCATAACTTCAATGACTCACACTAGGTAGTTCGTCTCCTATGAATTAACTTAAATGATCCATACTTGGAAGTTTGTATCCTAAAACAAAAATATAAGTAGAAAGACAAAGACTAGGAAGTGCGTTTCCTAGGGGTGAAACTTTAACGACTAAAACTAGGAAGTGCGTCTCCTATGAATAAATTTAAATGACCATAGTTAGGAAGTGCACCTCATATGAATTAACTTAAATGAACAATACTAGGAAGTGCGTCTCCTAGGGGAAAATCTCAATTTAGGAAGTGCGTCTCCTAAAATAAAAATATAACTCGAAAGACCCAAACTAGGAAGTGCGTCTCCTAGGAGTGAAACTTCAACGACTCAAACTAGGAAGTGCATCTCCTATGAATGAATTCTCAATTTAGGAAGTACTTCTCCTGAAACAAAATACAACATGAACTGCTCAGACTAGGAAGTGCATCTCCTGGGGGTGAGGTGTGATCTTTTCAATAGCCTTTGCGTAAGCAGAATAAGGGCATTACACCTAAAAGTTTCAAGCTTCCAAAACTCTAATATGAGCACAACTTCCATCCTATTTCAGACAAAGAAAACTTGTGAGTTTAAATATGGTGGTTCGTTTGTGGCCTTGACTTTGCGGTGATTGCTCCTTCACTTGCCATGGTAAATTTGATTTCACATTAAACGACATTGCTTGCTTATTCACTAACCAATTTCTCTGTCACCATTATCACAGAAAATACCTCTTCTCCATTCAGACATAATAACATCTACCTAACCTTTGTGTTTCACATGAATCCCAAAGCACGTCCATTGCCGCCCACTCCGTGTGTATGCTATTATTTATTGACTTAAACCACTGGCCTTGACCTTGAGGTCCGTTGCTCCTCCACTTGTCATGATGACTGATTCCCATTCGAAGACCCTTCTTGTTCCTTGACTAATTGATTCCTTTGTAAACCTTAAACCCCGAAAATACCTCCTCTCGTTCGGACCCAATACCTTCTATTTGTTGCATTGCTCCCGAACCAACATCTACCAAACCTTTGTGTCTCACATGATCTCCAAAGCATATTAATTGTTACCAACCTCAGTGTGTATGATGTTTTTTCTTGACTCAAACCACTGAATCTGGACTTGAGGTCAATTGCTCTATCGCTAGCCATTATAACTTCGATTTCTTCTTGGAAGATCTTTCTTGTCACTGGTTTACCACCCTTTTTGTCAATCTTGTAACAGAAAACACCTTTGATCCGTTCACCCTAGCCTTCATTCTGTTGCATTGTCCATGAATTGATATATACCAAGCCTTTGTATTTCAAAATAATCCAAAAGCATGTTGATTGTTACCAGCTCAGTATGCTTGTTGTTCTTTCTTTACTTGTGATGCTTTGACGTGATAACCAGATCATGTTTTGTGCAATTGGAAAGCTAGTGGCAGATTTTGAAGTCATTTCTTACTTGTTATGGCCAAACAGACTTAGGAAGAGGAAGTAAACAAGACAAAAGGAACAGAGTAAAGGACAACGGAAAGAGATGATTCCTAACAAGAAAACTACAGACATATAAAATGCGGATACCAACTCTAATGACCATGACATGAACCTTGAATTATCAAGTAAGTCTAATATTCAACTCGTATTGCACCTCTTTTCCATGAAACTAGGCTTCAATGCTCCAATTTTCCAATCTGATTCATGATCCATATTCGACGTGTGATGCCCAAAGGGGTTTCACTATCAAGCCTCTCTCATTTTGTTTTTTCTCTCAACTTACAGTTACCTCAAGGTGCCCATGAAGGTTTTCACCAATAAGACTCTCTCATTTTATATTTCTCTAAGCTTTCGTTGCCCTACGATGCCTGTGATGGTTTTCACCCATAAGACTCTCTCATTTTCATTATTTTACCTACTTGAACTGGAGTGGTGCCCCTGATATGAATCAATCTACTTGCTTGACTTGGCATCTCTCACAGACTGATAAGAAGGTCTTTCTTTGGATCGTAATGCAGGCTTTTCGGTAGGGTTAAAAAGAAACGGTATCACGAAGGCTCAAAACTATTTGAATGGGTTCAAAATTACATCCTTTAGAATAAGATCTATTACATAACCACAACGTCTGCCGCTGTTTCTTTGCCTGGGGGATTTCGGATTTTTATTTTGATGGGAACGAACCTTGAGACAGCCTACGTATCCTTAAAAGGAATCAGATAGAACGTAGTTCATGTCATAGAAATTACTCTTTTTTGTTGTGATTTTTCTTTTCCTTTACTTTTTCCCTTCTTTCCATCTATTGTTTTTTTGTTTTCCTTCTGTTTTCTTTTCTTCTTCCTCTTTTCATTCTTTTCCTTTTCTATTTTTACTTATCTTTCACACTTTTGTTCCTGGTATTTGCTACGGATTCCAAACAAGGGGTATGAAGTAAAATAAATAAGGCTCAAAGGGGTAACAAAGGATAAAGTGTTTAGATAGAAGAAAAAAATTCCTTGGTCATTCCAATCTCAAAAATACGCCAAGTACAAACAACACAATTAAAGAAACCATTGAAAACATTCGTAACATTTGATTGTACCATACTTGATAACCATATCCACACATTTACCTTCTACGTCTGTGGGAGTACAAATCCGTATTGGACAACGAACGACCCATGTCAAATTAGGCAAACTTCCCTTTAGCTATAAACTAATGCGACATAGTGCATTTAATAATATTTCTTTATGTTCTATCTGCCCCAGTTTCACACAATTTGGGCTTGAAGTGATTTCAAAATGACTTCACTTATTTCCCTCAAATATCCCCGCATCTTCAAAATTGTTTCATTGCTTCATGACTAAACTGATTTTTTCAAACCAGGCTCATAATTACGCATACATGTCATGTCACTAGAGTTAACAAGAAAAGAACTATAGAAGGAAAAGAGAACTAACAAAATGACTAGAAATAACAGAAAATAGAAAATTGCATTAGACAGATGGTGAAAGGGTTTGAACAACAAAACAAGCATACTAAACTGGGGTTACAACCTTGGGTCAAACCTAGACAACACTAAACGAGCTACTACGACTAAACAAACTAGGCAAAATAAAATGATAGAAGGGTTTGAGTCACAAGACATTATTTGGATTATAACCCTGAAAATAACTTGAACAACAGAAATGACAACAAAATAAACCACCAAGACTCCTTTCTAGCTGAACAAGAAATGGAGCGTCTTTCCAGTTACAAAGTTCTGCATATTAGCCACTGAGTTCAACATCAGCATTGCTGGAACCTTCACAAGTCGTTATCTCATTGTCCTTAGCAAATTGCTTTTAGGCCCCTTTAATCGGCTCCTTCTTATGATCAACTTCCGGAACCGAAAGTGACAACATTAATAGTTTTGCGGCAGGTGACCCTCCAAGGATTTCAGAATAGTTCTTATATTCCTTTTCCACAAAAAACATGTCCTCCGTATGCGTCTCATTATGAACATGCAATGGACTTTGGCTAGTATCTGCTGCATTTGGATTTTGCACGGTAATGTCACACACATCAGTAAGCTTATGAAGTGCTCCTTTCAGATGTCAACACTTCTATGTGTCATGCCATGGGGCATCTGAGCAATATGCGCACCTTTAAGAAAAATCAAACTTCTTTGGAAGAGGGTTTGCCATTTTTATCTGAATCGGCTTTAACATGTCCAATTTCCTTAGCCTCTGGAACAGACTGGTATATAACTCTCCCAATGAAGTGAATGTTTTCTTTCTCTGCCTCCTCTCGTTCTCAAATGATTGTTTGGGCCAGAAACTTGGTCCAAGAAGGTTTATATAGGCTCGTGGGGGCGGGTAAGACGTTTGTGGACACGGTGCAGGGCATTGCGGGTCTCGTGGATGTGGAGCATATGATAGTGCATTGGGACGGTGTATCGGGAAAGTGATGTACGGTTTTGGGGGTTCTGTGGAGAGAAATAGCTATGGCTAGGATGACAAGAATATTTGCAGGGTCGATATTTTGGCTAAAAGCGTTTAGCAAGAATGCCTACTGGATCCAGTCATTGACGGGGGGCTCAACAACATCTTTTCTATCAATGGGAGGACTGTCCCGAGCAACTTGTTCGTTCCATCTAAGCCAAGAGTCCCTAAAACTTGCCTTGGGTTTCTTTTACATTTGAGATATGGAGGAGCGGTTTGGGACAATATCTATATTGTACTGAAAGTGTCGCACAAAATCTTGAGCCATGTCGCCCAATGTAGGCCACTTACCAATATCTTGACGATTATGCCATTCCAAAGCTGCCCCAGTTAAGCTCCTACTAAAATATGCCATCAACGGGTAATATTTCTCTCCAACTCTTCTCATTTTACTACAATAGACCCTCAGGTGGGCTACCAGGCCTCCACACCCATCATACAAGTTAAATTTCTACACTTTGAACCCTGCGGGCAGGGGAACGTCAGGGGACACAAATAGTTCTTGGCAAGACATATTACCCTGGTCTCCCATTCCTTGGTTATTCTTGCAGGACTGATCTATGCCTTCTATACTCCTGGGTATCCCATCTTTCCCCTCTCTTCTTGTGAATTTTTCATTTTCAACATGAGACTCACCCCGTGGACTCTGCTTTTACAAGTCAGGAACCTTATGGTCAACCTCTGTAGGGTAGTATTTGACATCATGAGCTTTGAGTAGGCATTCATTGCCGAGGATAGTTGATATGAAAGGAGGGAACTTTTGGGAAGAGATAGTTGGAGGATGAGTGACGGAGCTACTAGGGTGGTTGTGAAAACTGTAATAAGCGGGTGTATCTAGAGAGTATGTAGGATCATTCAGAACTAGGACCGCAGTTTTGATGAGGGTAGCATCTAGGAAGCTAGGTGGTGGCGGGGGTGGTGCTTTCCCAGTTATCCAAACCTGATACATGTCCGCCATGTGTTGTCTTAACATCTTTACCTCTTCAACCAACCATTGTCTTGTTCAACCAACTACTTTCGGACACCAGTATCAACCAACTCAGTTCTGTTGTTGTCTGCCATTGCCTTTTAACTTTGTGTTATAGAGAATAGTTACCACTTTAAACACTACAAACCAACCACCCTTCTGCTATGAGTATAACAAAATGAAGCCATCACGTTAGCGTTAGGGCATTTAACATAAGACAATTTCACTTTATGTGCAATGCACCTAGTTATAGTTATTGGTTCTAAAATGACTCCAAGGTTACAAAGGTTAGTTGGCATCATCCCAATTTGTTCATTTCAACCTCTCTTTTCTTTTCTTTTTTAGCACACGCTTGCTTATTTATCCTCCTCTTTTCCTTTCTGATTATCACTCTCTTCTTTCCTCTCATTTTTCACATCCCATGATTTCACCCCTTTTTTACTTTTTTTTCTTTTCAGTTTTCTCTTTTTTCCTCTTTTTTCTAATAAAACAATAATGATTTGATCGAACCTTATGTAGTTTTCCTACGTATCATGACTCCACACGAATCAAATCATTGCGTAGTTCTGGGAGATCATGAATAAAGTAAACAAACTAACATTCTCTCTTTTTTGTTCCTTTTTTTACCTTAACGACTATTCCGAGAGAAAAGATAGATAAAAGAAGCAAAACCTTTATTTTGTTTTGGAATTTTCTATACTCAAGGATCTATAACATACTCTAAACTCAAGCTTCATGAACAAATATTTTTTGTTCTCTTTTTTAAACAAATACTCTATGAAAAATTATAAAGGAAAAACCCTACAAGATATTTTTTGTTCTTTATTTTTTTTAGGAAAGAAGTCTAAACAATAAACCAAAGAAAAATATTTAGAATTTCATTTGGTATCATTGAAGAAATATTTCAAAATAATAAATGAAAAAGATAAACAAGAAAACTGTTATTGGGTTTCAAATTTTTTTTAATTACCTAAAGGAGAAATTTGAAAGAAAACCTTTTAAAGAGGTACTAGAAGAATGTTCTCTCTTTTTTTGGATTTATAGTCTTAATATACTAAAGGTAACATAAAAATAATTTATTTTAGACATTAATTGGCTAAAGGAAAAACAACCTCAAAGAAATTTTTTCTTCATTCCTAGAATTAAATATTCTAAAAGAAACTTATAACAAAAATATAAAAACGCAAAATTTCTTTTTTCTGCTTGCTTTTATTTTTGGATTTTTGACTTGTAATACATTTCCAAGCACAAAATAATAAAATAAGACAAGACTCAACAAACTTAACTAGACTATTACAAACTCTAACATCGCGTAAAAGACTGGATCATACTATACAGGACCAGAAAATAAAACAAGAAAAATTGATTCAAAAACACAAAATGACTCCTCGAGGAGCTCGTGAACGCAGTGATCCTGGGGTGTCTGTCATGCTCAAACTCTGGTAGGTAAATCTGCACCTGAATGAGAAATCCTAAACCCACACTATTTGACACAACAACGTTCCCTATTAGATATATGCAAGATATGGTTGCGATTATTTTTGCAAAATGGCTTACTTGGCCAAAAGGTGGCTAGAAGCGCAAAATTTCGCTAAGACTTTGCGAAGCTAAAAACCTAAGATTTTTTAGGAAGACCGGACCCTATGTAGGTTGCCTACATATCATGCTCCAAAAGATGAGAATCAGGTTTCGTAGTTCGGGTAAATTGGATAAGGGCAAGAATGAAAAAACAGCTAATTTTTAGAGAAAATATTTTCTTTTGTTTTTTTTCTTTGAAAAAAATGATGAAACTCGTAAACTCTTTTGGGATTTTTTTTTCCTTTGTTTGATTTTAGAAAAATGATGAAAAAGCGCAAATCTTTTTTGAAATTTTCATATATTTTTTATCCCTTTTTTTAATAAAAATGTAACAAAAACATAACCAAACCTTACTTGCTTTATTTTTACAGTTCACCCTCTCTTATCCCTTTTCATTGTTTTTCTTTTTTTTTTTTTAATTTTTTCATTTACCCTAGCTATCATTGTTCCGCCAAATGACCCTTTCACCCTTGAATAAATGCAACACGTAGCACACAAAATGCATTAGGATGGTCTTTTATTATTAGTGCAATACTTGTCCTAGAAAGACCTAACCCTTATGTTGAGTCCCCTAAGTCGAGTGCACATGATGAAAACAAATGCTCCTACTAATGATCTGGCATGAGGCTAAGTTATTCTAGGTTCAAAACCTGGGCATTTGTTCTAGACTTGTGTACCCAAGTGGACAACTCGAGTCGAGGAGGGGCCTACGTACCTGTAACCAAATGGCCATCCGACTTAGTAACTTGTCCGAGCCTCTTTCTTATTTCAAGGTATGACACTAATAGAATAGGGAGTCTCAACTAGCGGGCACATCCCCGAAGTTGAGAAGAGAAGGGTTTCGTAGCAGTTTTATATATATAGTTCATATAATATCAAAGCGGTAGAAGCATCATTTAGCACATTAGGCCCAAACATGTAACAAAATCAGAAAATAAACAAATCCAAATACAACAATTATTCTAAGCTCGAATTCTTGAACCCTGAATCAGAGATTCTAGGTTCAATCCTCAGTAGAGTTGCCATAGTTGTCACACCTCCTTTTTTACACTACACCACGCGAAGGACGTAGATAAGGGATTTTTTTCCAATTAAAGGATAGTCGAAACGGGATTTAGCTATTTAATAATGTCAGAGTTGCCACTTGTAATAATTAATGGTGTCCCGAGTCACCGGTTTAAAATCCAAATCGAGGAAGGTTTAATCTGTATATAGCGTGCGAGCTAGAAATTCGGGTAAGGAATTTTGTTAACTCGGCAGAAGGTGCTAGGTGTTCCCAAGTACTGTGGTTCTAGCACGGTCACTCAAGTGCTATATTCGGCTTAATTATTTGATTTTAATCAATTAGGTGCCTATGTGCAAATTTTAACTTTAACCGCTTTTATTCATTTTAGTAATATTGCAACGTTGTTAAAATACATCTTGAACAACGTCATATAAATGCACCCATGGTCTTCGACATATTTTAACTAACGCTAAGAATTTGATTTGGGTCACATAAATGCACCCGAGTTCAGGAATGTGAATTATTAATGTAACGTGCCTAAAGCAACTACGCATTTTACTATTGCGAGGGCCATGGAAAAATTTGCTATATGGCACTGTCACACCTCCTCTTGGACACTACACCTCGTGAAGGACGCAGATAAAGAGAATTTTTTCCAATTTAAGGACTATCAAAACGGGATCTAATTATTTAAGTGATTTCAGAGTCGCCACTTGGGATAATTAATGGTATCCCAAGTCACCGGTTCAAATCTCAAATCGGGAAAGTTTTACTCTGTTATTATAGTCTGTGAATCAGAAACCCGAGTAAGGAAATCTTTTGACCCAAGAGAAGGTGTTATAATTGGCTAAAAGCTGATTTTAATACATGTTAGCCTATAGTACAATTTTAAATTATTACCTCATTTGATTGATTTTAGGAAATTGAACGTCATTTAAAATTTGCTTTTGGTTAATGTCACATGAAATTCACCCGAATTCGATACACATTTTCATTCCACGTTTTGGGATTTGGATTTGAGTCACATAAAATGCACACTCGAATTTAAGAAGGTAAAGGTTTTTGAAGAACGTGCCTAGAGCTGCTAACGTGTTATTAACTTTGCGGGAGGCCATGAAATTTTTTAAATAGCACGTCCTAGATTCCAAGACATTTCAACGGAGCTTCTTATAGAGGGCCACGCAGTATATGAATTCTACTTGGCGCGGCCCACCTCGAATTATTTTATAGACCACCTTAAAATAAACTATGATTTCCTATTAATGATTGTCTCTAAAAGGGAACCTTAATTAGTTGGCCCTGTTAGTTGCTATTTATAAAAGAGATCTAAGAATTTGGGCCTCAAGTTCAAGTCTACACTTGAACAAAAGGGAAAAGCCTCGTAATTCAAGCATGCTACTTAACTAGAGGGTTCAAAACCTATGTTACAAAATTAATCCCATGACCCTAGGGTGATTTTAAGCCTTCAACATTTTTCTCTATGTTTTAAACTTAACCGAGTAAGGAGGAAAACACGGAATACACGGTCAGTTTGTGAGAAGGCGCCTCAAGTGGGCCTTCTACGCATAAATTGGGCTCCAAATCCGATTTAATTAGCAGGCTGTCAGGTTGGGCCCATAAGTAAGTCCAAATCCAGTATTAGATTGGGTCTTAGGATACTAATTATAGAATAATAACTGGATTCAATTATTCAATGAGAGCACTTTTGACCTTGAATATTAATTTTATATACATAATTAGCTCACAAATGCGTTGCTAACCATGACATATTCAATCTGGAAATTCAATAGCAAATTAGCTTAATTCAATGCATGTTAAGAATTTTATTCATATGGACCTAATATACTTAGCGAGTTTCACATGCAGATTATAACGAAACTTGATGGATTACACATTTCAATTTCTTTCAAATGACTCCTAACATTTACATCATAAGCACGATCATACCTAATTCCTGATTTCAAATTAACTTGCTACTACTAAATTTCTGACTTACATATGAACTAAATCAAATCCAACGTTACTAAGAACACTACTCATACAATCATGAGAGGAGAAAAAATTAGTTTAATGGTCTTATACAGTCCAGAATAGTCCATGTCTATGATCAATTACAAACATACTACTGCTGAAATGCACCAAATGTAATATCACTAAAAAAATTAAAGCAAGAGAGTGTAAACAAAAATTTGGTCTATTCCATCTTCACAGCTCAAGCTACACTTGGGAGTTTATAGTAGTACTTGGTACAATAGTTGCTCGCACATATCAGCAATAGCAAATCTAACAGCCAGAACCCAGAAGATTGACTAAAAAAACCAATGGAACAGTGGTTTGATCACTTAAATTACCCAGAAACAGAACTCAAAATTCACAGCAATGCTTCTCATACTAGAACATATGGTTTTAAAAGGTGAATAATTCTAGAGATTTTCAGAGTGAGGGAGTAGTGGAGCTTATTTTTTAAAAGAAAGTACCTGAGATCCCCTTCTTTTTCAGCCTTCTCCCTTAATCCTTATCTTGCCTTGAAAGGCCAGAATACTAGTTTATATAGGCTCACACATAGGGCAACTCTAAGATTTTTTAATTTTCTTATTGGTCCCTCTTTTATTTAGCTTAGGTATCCTTAGATTTCTGAATTGTTTTCCAAGTTTTACCAATTAACAAACTAAAGTTCCACTAGAGACCCTCACGAGAAGCTTCTCCGTTTGGTATGAAGATTCCCTAGCCCTCAAATGCCTAAACTACCCTTCATTCAATCTGAAATTGTTAACTAAGTAATAAACTAACCCCCCAATCTAGTTAACCTTAGTCCAGAACTATCCAAGGCATAGTCAATCAAGGGTTCGGGTATATAACTATATCCAAACCATCCTAATTACAAGAGAAAAGCTAACACTTGAACTAATCAACCTAATCAACCAAAATTGGATTTTGAACTTTCATGAACACTAATATCGTAAGGTTAAAAAAGTGAATTAAAAATTAGTTGACAAGTAAAAGTTAAAACTAAGGTAGAGTTCATGCCATAAAAAAGTGAACTAAACTGAATCGAAATTAGTTCTAGAAAAGAAAAATCAAATTTAACTAACTAATCAATAAAATAAAATTAACACTGATCCTAACTAATTAAGCTTAGAGATTAAAAAGAAATTCAGCCTCAACAAAGAAAATAAATTAACTCATTAAACGAGCAAAACTAAAGCTAACATGCAATCAAAATCAACAAACTAGCAATAACCTTGGCTAAGACTAACAAAAGAAAGTAAAGCCTGATAATAACATGGAATCAAAATAGCTTTGGCTAAAACAACCTAATATGTAAACATTAAACAACTTTAATCAGAAATAGATTCAATTAGGATAAGACTCTTTAAACAAAAATTAAATTAAACTAAGCTAAAATGCGACTTAAACCAGAATTAAACTCAATAAGAAACCTAACAAATTGACAAAGAAGAGACGAAGCAGAGAGGTACTAGAAAATAGGTAGGGAAATTTAGCTTAATTTCTTTCCACGGATCCTGGGAACCTTCATGCCCTTTTTGTGAAACTTTAAAACCCTAGATCCGTATATTGGGAAGTTATGGGGATATTCAAGGGAAACCGGCTGTGGGTTCGAGGTGAGACAAGTGAGGAGGTCATATAGTGTGAATTTGGTTGGCTTTGGAGGAGTTAGGGATTTGACCGAATCTTTGATTTAATATTCGAGAATCTTTGGTAACATTCAAAGGTAATAGGCCATGGATTCGAAAAGATTGAGATGAGGAGGCTATGTAGTGTAAATATAGGGCCATTTGGTGGTGGCACCACCGTGGGCGGCAGAGGCGACGTACATAGATTTGATGATTCGAGGAGAACGGCACGGATTTGTGACATGGGAGTTTGAGGTCTGGAAAGAGGAGGTAATAGGGAACACAGAGTATTAATTTGAAGGCTATCAAAGACATACCGCAAGCGGTGGCGATTTCTGGCGGACGGCGGACGGCGGAGGCGGGTGGATTAGGGTGTCTGGGTTCGGGTTTTAGAGACAGGCGGCTTGGGGGGGGGTAGGGTTAGGGTTTGACTTTTATATATATATATATATATATATATATATATATATATATATATATCGATGGCTGGTATTCTTCTCAATAAACGACGTCATTCCAGAGGGGAGGGGATTGGATATGGTAGTTTTGTGGGTTTGGGACAACTAAAACGGGTTGTGGGATGTTTGAGTCTTGACCAGGGCGAGATTCGGCTGGAAAATGCCCCAAAAATTGGGTGTTTAACAAGACTAACCCAATTCTTTATAATTGTTTCTTATGTTATTTGTTTTCTTTTCAGTTATTTCTTTTTCTTTCTTCTTTTTTTGTTTGTATTCATATTTTCTGATTTTTATTTAATGCAAAATTTTAAAACAAAGACCCAAATTGACTCTAAAATTATACTACTTAATTTCCAAATACACTAGCTCCTAATTTAAATGTAACCTAATCTACAGGTGGGTGCCTGATTATAAAAATTTGAAACTTAAAGAGTATTTCCTTTTTCTACAAGTGGGCACCTGATTACCAAAACTTGAATCTTGAAAAGTATTCCCTTATCTACAGGTGGGCGCCTGATTACCAAAACTTGCAACTTGAAAAGTATTCCCTTGTTCTACAGGTGGGTGCCTGATTACCAAAACTTGAAAAGTATTCCCTTGTTCTACAGGTGGACGCCTGATTACCAAAACTTAAAATTTGAGATATATTCCCTTGTTTTTCAGGTGGGCGCCTGATTATCAAAACTTGAAACTTGGAATGTATTCCCTCGTTCTACAGGTGGGCGCCCGATTTTAAAATTTGCAACTTGAAATGTATTCCCTTGTTCTACAGGTGGGCGCCTGGTTGCCACAACTTGAAACTTGAAAAGTATTACCTTGTTCTCCAGGTGGGCGCTTGATTACGAAAACATTAAACATGAAAAGTATTCCCTTGTTCTATTGTTAGGCGCCTGACTACGAAAACTTGAAACTTGAAAAGTATTCCCTTTTTCTACAGGTTGGCACCTGATTACCAAACCTTGAAACTTGAGAAGTATTCCCTTGTTCTACAGGTGGGCGCCTGATTACCAAAACTTAAAATTTGAAATGTATTCCTTTGTCCTACAGGTGGGCACCTGATTACCACAATTTGAAACTTGAAAAGTATTCCGAGAGAATGCTTCTTGTGTACCTAATCCGACAAAACAAACAAAACAAAAGAATTTTTTTTTCTCCAGTTTGGTGCTAGATGCATCTGTGAGTGTTAATAGAATCCCATGACAACTTAAAAATTACGCTGTGTTCTCAAAAGATATTATTTTCCACTGTGTTTTGTTATCTGAGTTATAACTACTAGGGATCTAGTGGGGATCAGTGATTGAAGCTACTTCCAATTATCCTGAAAGGTCTTGACAACTTTTAATTAGATTGCCAGATGTGCCTTCTGGGGATTAGTGTTTAAAGCTGTTTCCTATTATTCAAGCGGGTCCTGATTAGTCTTGTTGGGGAAATATTTGTGCCTGCCCATGTTACCCATGCTTATTTGTGTTTTAGGCTAAGTCTTATTTTTAAGAGGGTTCCAAGGGTTCCGAATTAAATTCCAATTCTAAGTTCCTGTTGTTTTTGCTGGGGATCTTTGTTCAAGAAAGTTCCGATGAATCTTACTGGGGAACATATTTGTGCCTGCCCATGTTGCCCATGCCTATTTGAGATTTAAACTGAGTGCCATTTCTAGGATGGTCTTGAAAATTTCAACTGCATGCCCCTTTTAACTCTCAATTGTATCTACTGGGAGTTGCTAATTAAAGTTTTGTCCCAAAATACTCCCGCTGGGGAGAATATCTATGTTGGACTATGTTCCTTTTTGAGTTTTAACTGAGTCCCATTCTTTAGGTGAGCCTTGAGATTTTAATCATACCTGCCACGTGCCTACCTTCCCTTGTAGATGGCCTCCCTTAGGATCTTCCAGAATTTTTCTGCCCCTGTGTCAATCAAAGAAAACTTGTCTGTTCGAAAATTGGTGGTTAGCTTCCGGCATTCTTGTTTGAAGCGGCCTCCCCACTGTCGTGTTCCCTCGTAGTCAATTTTCCATGTTGATGATGAGTTTCATGATTTGGTTGGCTGACGCTCGAACCTTAATGGCTTTACTTTGCTCCCGTTGTTGTGTTACATTCTTGGTCCTTTTTCAAGAATTCTTACAACTCTGCTGAAATTACCAAGTCAATGTACTAAGCTCGGCTAACCCTCTCACCCTTGTAGCTTTACCCTGCTCCCCATCCTTGTGTTGCATTTACGGCCCTCTTCCATAACTCATACATATTTCCTAAGATTGCTTAGTCCATTTACTATGCTTGGCTAGCCCCCAGGACCTTTCCTCATCTTTGTGTTGCCCTTTTGACTCTTTTGCCAGAATCCTTGCGTCCTTTTTAAGCTAAACCGGTCAGTGTGTTATACTTGGCTGACCCCTGAATCATTATGGCTTTACCTTGCCTCCCCATCTTTGTGTCGTGCTCCTTCACTTGCCAAACTCCTTCCTCTCGAGTCAATTTTATCATTGAAGCTTTTGTGAATCCCTCCCCATGCTGTTTCAACCTTTGCTGCCTTTGTTACATTTTTGGGTGGCATGTGCTTTGTCGCTTTGGGAGCTGGTAGAAAGCTTTAAAAGTTCTCTCCCATTTTCTTAAACAAAATCACTTTAGAAGCTCGAAAGAAAATGAATTGCAATGACTTAAAACTGTTTTACGGTAAAAGAATTCCAAATTTAATGATTGTTAAGGGGAAGAGAAAAGAACATTATATGAGGAAGAACAACTGGTTTTCCATGATCATGGCATACACTTCGGCTTAGTCCACCCAGTCTGTCCCGATGAACGGCCTTCGGTTGCCAAGCTTTTTGCAGTTGCGACCATTTTAGCCTAGGTTTTTAACCAAACCCTAACTTTCTTTGACTTACAACGTTTTGAACAGATTTCCACCAACATCCTCTTTTCCAATTGCTCATTTCTTGCCTTCCCTTTGCCTTTTGGTGCCCGTGGGGTTTTTCACCAATAAGACTCTCTCATTTTTATTTCTCTCAACTCTTGTTGCCTTATGGTTCCCGTGAAGGTATTCACCAATAAGACTCTTTCATTTTTATTTCTCTCAACTCTCGTCGCGTTACAGTGCCCGTGAGAGTTTTCACCATTAAGACTCTCACATTTTTATTATTTTCCTGCTTGAACTAGAGTGTCGTCCAAGGGTGTGGCCTACCTCTTCTTGTTTGCTTTTGCATTTCATAAAGATTGGTCAGAAGGTCTTTCTTTGGACTGTAGTGTAGGCTTTTGGCAGAAGGTCTTTCTTTGGGCTGTAGTGCAGGATTTTGGCTATGGTTAGAAAGAAAGTGGTATAAAGAGCTCAAAATCACTCTTATGGGTTCAAAATTTAAAACTTTTAGAATCCAATTAATCATAACCAACACAATTTCTGCCCCAGTTTCTTGCTTGGGGCCATTGGACTTTATTTGAATATGACCGAGCCATGAGGCTGCCTATGTATCCTTAAAAGGAATCAAGTCAAACGTAGTTCCTGACGATTCCTTGTTTTCACTGTAGTTTGTCTATTCTCTTTTTCCTTATCTCTTTAAGCTTTTCTTTTCTTCTTTTATTTTCTTTGTTTTGTTTTCTTTCTTTCTTCTTTGTATTCTTTTTTCTTTTTTTTCATTTTAAATTTTTTAAATTATTTTTTCTTGTTTTTTTTCATTCGATCCTCTCCTTTCACGGTCTTCTCGTAATCGTGTTTCTTATGTTCGTTACCAATATTGAAAGAGGGATATGAAAAGAAAGTAATTGAAGCTCAAAAGGGTTAGCAAAGGGTAAAGTGTTTAGATAGCTGAACAAAATGCCTTTGTCATTTCAATCTCTAAAACATGCCAATGACAAAAAACATGCCAAGTATAGATAATGATTCAAACAAGATAAAGTCATACATAATATCTTTTATCTTCATCTGAACTGATTGCCATTTCCAGACATTTTCCTTCATTATTTGTTGGATACAACGCCCTATTGGACAACACTCTTGACACGACAAACGGTCCTTGCCAGTTTAGGGAGAACTTGCCCTTTGCCTCTGCCTGGTGAGGGAGGATGAGTTCAACACCAAGTGACCTACTTCAATCCTTCTTGGACGCACTCTCTTGTTATATGCTCTGGCAATTCTCTGTTGATAGAACTGGTTGTGACACAATGCTTCCAATCTTTTCTCATCAACCAAACTCAATTTCTCCAGATGGGTTCTGACCCTTTCTTCATCGTCGATACCTTCTTCGGCTACAATCTGAAGGGTTGGGATTTCAACTTCAGCCGAGATTACTGCATTTGTTCCATATACCAACAAATATGGGGTTTCCCATGTCGCACCTCCTTTTTACATGGCTACCCCGAAAGATATAATGCATAAGAGAGTTTTTCCAATTAAAATGACATTATTTAATGTCGGATTATTTATTTAATCAAGAGCCGCCACTTGGTATAGGTTGGACTTTTGGAGTCCTAAGTCACCGAATCCAAAATCGAGGAGATTTTTTGACTGCCCAAATGGAGTCTGCGAACCAGAAATTCTATGTAAGGAATTCTGTTGACCCGAGGGAATGTGTTAGGCACCCCCGGGTCCTGTGGTTCTAGCACAATTGCATAAACTATTATAAATGGCTAAAATTCTGATCTTACACATGTTCATCCTAAAAAGGCAATTTTAAATTATTTATAGCGCTTTTCATGTTTTTCTAACGGAATTTACGATGTCGATAAAACATATCGCGAACCACATCACATAAATGGGCGTGCAGTTTTTGACATATTTTAACTTCATCGAAGTTTGGATTTGGGTCACATATATACATACCCGTACTTATGAACATAAAATTAATAAAGACGTGCCTAAAACCGACTAACGTGTTATTATCTTTAGGGGAAGCCGTGAAGTTTGCTAAACGGCATGTCCCGAATCTCTAAGTATTTTAATATGAAAAGTTAAGGAGGACCACGCGATTTGTGAATTCTATTTGGTGCGGCACACCTCGATTTATTATTTTAAAGGCCAATTCTGAAGCAAACTAAGATTTTCTATCATGTATCGTCTCTAAAAACAAAAGAAGATGCCCTAACTAAGTAGCATGTTAATGACCTACCATTGAAAACATTGCATCACTATATTAAATCGAATCAATTTCAGGTTTCATATTTTCAGCATGCCTTAGTTGCTGACGTTTTGCAATTGGGCTCATTATTGAAAGAAATAAACCCAGGAAGTATATTTTTTAGATGCATTTAAGCTACAACGGTATGGGCCCTACGCTTGAGCCCAGAAGCATAAGAAAACATAATTAATTTTAGTCATGGATCAAGGATTGCATTCCACAAATCATTATACTACAGGCATTCCAAATCATTTTTGTTAACACCTGTGTTTTGTCATCTTAAAACTCCAAAACATCTAACAAGATAAATGTACAATTTTTTTTCTTAAAAAGGAGTCGTCAAACCCAGGATCATATATTTTTTTAAATGTGATTTTCTCACTTGTGAATCAACATGCAAAAACTTAAATTTAAATCTAAGCTGACAAACCTATCTATATGAATTTGAATAGGTGCACACATATTTACTCCATTATTTAATTAAACATGAGGGTTTAAGGAATCTACCAACTACGATATTACCATGCTAATATTCAAAAGAATCCAAAAACAAACAGTCCTAATGGTTCAAAACAGGCCAGCACAGTCTTAAATTTATTTACATTGAATATTTAGACAAATCACAGCAGCTACTCGATATTTAAACAAATAGATGCACAAAGTTGCGCAGCAAGCTGCATCTCATGTCTCACATTGGGTTCCACACTGTCAGGCTTAAGAAGTGTACCTAGAAGTTGGAATGCAAATAAGAAGGAAGGGAAGTTATCACCAATTTAAAGCACCAGCATTTGAAAACAACAACTACACAACAATAGGACCAATCTAATAGGCCACATTTGTGCCACACCAAAATGAACCAAATGAGCCTTTAATGACCTTAAAACAACTTGAAACCAAACCAGGGAACTTCCAGAAATTTTCAATAATCAGACCTATACTAAATGATGTCATTCAAAAACAAGAATCAGACATCAACTTAGTCTCCAATGTAACAATGCTTTTGAATTTTTGTTGGTTTTGAAGCTATAAATACCTTAATTTTGATGGAAACTTTCAAGTATTCAGACTAAGTAACATTTCTGGTGTTTTCTTTGGATTGGAATTATAGGAACTGAATTCTAAATCTGAATTTTGAAGTGTTTTAGCTGCTGGACCTCATTTAGGAATTTTTGGGATTGTTTTTAACTTCAATATTTCTGGGAATTTTTTAGAGAATTCATATGGTGTCCAACCTCTTTTTGAAGGCACTAGGGTGCCCTTTTTATAGCCAAAGCTTTGGGCAACACCTTTTATTTTTTTTTAACTAAAGGTCCCTCTTTTAATTTCAAGATTTTACTTAGTCGGTCCTTTATTTTTCTGACTTGTTAGCCAATTCATTGCACTAAAACTACTGGTTTTAAACTAAGGCCCCCTTCTAGAAGAGTCTAAAGGATTCTAGCATTGTCTTCTATTTTTTAGACTACCTATACTACCCTTATTTTATTCATAATATTACCAGAGCCCTCTAAAACCCTATATTACACCCTTAGTACCTTGAAATTACCAGTTTACTTAACAAAGTCTTTAACCATTTTCTAGCTAACAGCTATATCCAAAGTCTAATTATATTGAACTAATAACCATAAAATTGAATCAAAATCTGAGGCTAACGACTAACTAACTGATCACCGCTACAAGCTAATAAGGATTCAAGTAAAAAAAACTAAAATTGAGACACTCGGAGAAGCTAGGCACAAGTACTATTAATGAAACACTAATGCTAAAAAGATCATCAACTAATAAAAATAGTGGCAAGTAACATAATCAAGACTGTAGTTAATCTAAAAAAACCTAAAACTGATGCGACAGAATTAAAAAATGAAATACAAACGGGAATAGAGATTGTTTTTAATTAAACTAACCAAAGCAAAGTTTTAATTGAAAAAGGGTAACCAAAACACAAACAAATCTGAATCAACAATTCCGACTAACACAAAGCAAGTTACCAACACGGAAATGGAAACATAAAAAATAATAATAAAAAAATACAAAGAATGATGGAACAGAGGGGGGCACTTACTGGCCGAGTCTTCAACTAGGTTTGCTGATTTCAATTTGAATCTCCGAACGGAGTTGCATGTTTGTTTTTAGCCAAAACAAACATGCAAGTCCATTTAGAATTCAAGCTACTTAAAAAAAATCCATCTCAGGATTAGGTCTAGTATCAGATTCAAAATTTGACGAGTTTGGGGCTTGTTCGAAGGAAGCATGGGTTATTTTTGTGCAGGGGAGGCCAAAGGGAGAATAGGGTCTTGATTTGGACTCCATTGGAGCCAGCGCCTCCGTGGACGGCGGAGCCGCTGCTCCATTAAAGGGATATTCGACGAGTTCTACGAGGTTCCGAGGGTGATATTACGGAGGTTGGGGAGAGGAGAAGACGGGGAATCTATGGTTTAATTTTGGGTGGATTTGGGGTTACTCCGCCGGCGACGGTGATTTCTGGCCGGCGGCAGGTGGTGGTGATACGCCGGTTTGACGACTTTGCTACACCGGAGGATGAGGGATGATGGACAACTGAGATCAAATGGACATCAAACAACGTCGTTTTGAAGTCTTCTTTGGCTGGACCGGGTATGGGATTTGTTTTCGGCTTCATTTGATTGGTTCTTGGGTGGTTTTGACTTGGGCTGCTGAGTATTAATAGCCATGGCCCAAATTATGGGTCTCTTATGAAGATCAAACAAAAATTACTTGTTTTATTCCTTTTTTTTCTTATAATTAATCTCCTTTTTTCATTTTTAATTAATTATCTTTTATTTTTATTTTTCCAGATTTTAGTAAAATAAAATTAAACAAAGTAAAGTTAAATTCTACAAAATAAACTAATTTACTTCTAAAAAAAACCCTAAATCCCAAATTTAATGATGAAAACTAAACAAAATGTAAAGATAACCATCTTTGTTATTTTTCCTTATTTTCAATATATCCTAAAAATGTAAAATTCAAAACCTATGCAAACATGCTATTTTTATTATTTTTTATGGATTATGCAAATTAAAACGGGCGACATGTAAATAAACAAAAAATTATGCAACTAATTCCTAAAATATAAACAAACCCAAAATTACGCACAAAAATTCTAAAAATTCAAATAATAAAAGAAGAATACAAGTAAACACAAAGTCACACAATTCATTCTTAAAAATTCAAGTAGTAAGTGAAAAATGCAAATAAATACAAAATCACTCAATCAATTCGTAATAATTCAAATAATAAAAGAAAAATCATAATTTTATGAATTTTACAGAAACATGTCAAGCGAGGAAAAAAATCACACGCTCATAGCTGCCCCTCTTTGCTCGGAGACACGAACGGTTTCCGGGAAAAGATAAATGAGCAACTGAAAGATTTAATCATGCTTTGCATTCCATGAGAAGCATTTTGAAAACTGTCTGACCGTACCCTACTTCAAAGGTTGCCTACATATCCTTGGCTATAGAGGAATCATGTCTATGTAGTTCTGGAAGTGCGGCAGCATGGACTACCATGAGCCGTGATTTCACTGCTGCTGCTGCTATTACTTGCTGACTCCTTATTACACCAAGATGAAATAAAAACTAAGCTAGCTACGCCTATCAAACTATGAGTTACAAGATTCCTATCTTTTATTCTCTTGAAAACTTGATCTTGTGTCTTGGCTGGATTTTCCACAAACTTCGATCTGAATCTTGATGCTCGTAAGCTGTAGGTTCTTGTTCTTCCTTCAGCATTGAAATCAGCCAGGACATGCGCGACTTGTGACTTTGAAACAGATTTGGACAATCAACCCTTGTGGATTTGTTTCCTTTTGTTTTTTTCTTCCTTTCCTTTGTCCTGAGATTCGCTCTTTTAGTCGTCTCAAATCTTGTGCCCTGAGGTAAAACCTGTTCGGACATCAAAACTATCAAACGAACAAAACTTTCTCCCCCAGTTTTTACTAGGAAGCTTTCGTGAGTTATTGTAGCACAAATCTAAACTATTTCTATCGAAAACAACGAAAGAGGGGCTATGTATTTGAAAAGATTACCAGGTTATGCTGGCAAAGGACCTAGTTATGCCGGAAGAAGAGGCTGGTCCCTGCTGGGGTATGCTGGGGAAGGGGAAGAAAATTCACGGGTTATACCGTGACGTATGAGAAAGTCCTGAATTATGCTAGGGGAATCCGCGGGTTATGCATGATTTAAAAGTAAGGACTCCTGGGTTATGCTAGGGGAAATTCGTGGGTTATGCCAGGATTCAAAAGAAAAGACTCCTGGGTTATCCAGGGGAATCCGCGAGTTATGCCGGGATTTGAAAGAGAAAAGACTCCTAGGTTATACTAGGTAGATCTGTGGGTTATGCCTGGATTTGAAAGAAAAGACTCCTAGGTTATGCCAGGGGAATCCACGGGTTATGCCTGGATTTGAAGGAAAACTCCTAGGTTACGCTAGGGGAAATCCGCGAGTTATGCCGGGATTTGAAAGAAAAGACTCCTGTGTTATGCCAAGGGAATCCGCGGGTTATTCCAGGATTTGAAAGAAAACTCCTAGGTTATGCTAGGGTAAATCCACGGGTTATGCCGGGATTTGAAAGACAAAACTTCTGGGTTATGCTAGGGGAATCCGCAGGTTATGCCGGGATTTGAAAGAAAACTCCTAGGTTATGATAGAGGAAATCTGGGGGTTATGCCAGGATTTGAAAGAAAACTCTTGAGTTATACCATGGGGAATCCGCGGGTTATGCCAGTATTTGAAATAAAACTCCTAGGTTATGCTAGGGAAATCCGAGGTTTACGCCAAGATTTGAAAGAAAACTCCTGGGTTATGCCAGGGGGAGGAAATGAGAATGACCCTCAGGTTATGTTGGGGAATGGTGGGGAATGAAAGGCACAGAAGTCCCTCAGGTTATTCTTGGGATAGAAAGAAGGGATGGACCCTAAGGTTATCCTAGGGATAAAAGGAAATTAGCTCTCAGGTTATGCTGGGGATAAAGGAAAAAGAGGGCCCCTCAGGTTATGCTGGGTATAGAAAAAAGAAAAAGTCTCTCAAGTTATGCTGGGGATGAAGAGAGGAGCCCTCGGGTTATGCCGGGGAATGAAGGGAAGAATGCTCAGTTCATGCTAGGGAGAGTGGAGTATAATCATTTGGTTATTCAGATGAGGACCATACGATATGATGGGGAGGGCTGGGGATGTGGCCCCAAATTTGGGGAACGAGTCAAGGATCAGAGTCCTATACCATCATAATTTATGATTATCCCTTCCTTCTTTTTTATAAAACTGCAGGAAAAATGTCAAGAGAACTTCAATTTTTGTTGATTATTGGTGCAAGGCAATTCTTAACCCTCGTGCAGTTCCTTTGATTGAATTTTCCATTTATCCCATTACTTTGGATTACAAATTTTTCAAATTTTCCAACAAAACCCGATTTGTTATTTCCAACAATGGTTGGTTTTTGGCCTTGATTTATTTGATCATAGCCACATTTCTATTGAGAAGACCTTTGAATTTCAAGACTTTGCTTCATAGGTTGGTCGGGGGACCTCATCTTTCAGATTTGTTTTGCCTTTATAGGCCATTGGCTACGATTTCTTTGCCCCGATTTGCAGTTTATTTGCCTTTGTGTGCTTTTGACTTTAAATCTCTTTCTTTCTACCTTTCTTCTTTCGAAGTGTCTGCCGTCATGGTCATCCGGTATTGGCTAGATGCCTACGCTGAGACTGGGTATTTTCTTTGGTTCTTGCCAGGAGATGCCTTGTGAGACCGTTCTTAGAATCTTTTCTTGCAGAATAGTCATGAAAGAAAAGTTAATCCGAAAGGGAGTGGGGGAAAAACAAGAGAAACCATATGGATTTAGAGAGAAGTGTCCCTTTCGAGGAAAGCAAAAAGAACTTATCTGGGGGTACGTGCCGACTTTATATGGTGATGACATGCTTCTTGGACTAGACGCCCGATCCGGATCCATTTCTGCTTCTTGTGACATGTATTTCAATATTTCAAAAACCATGGGAGCTTGCTTAGGCTTTGATGGTGATATTTCTTCTTTTCGCCGACGGCGCCCTTTGTAGGTTTTCACCAATCACCTCTCTCATTTCTCTTCCCCCGTCGCCCGGTAGTGCTCTATCATGAGTTTTCACTAAACCGACTCTCTCATTTTATTTTCTCTACTCACCGTTGCCCTATGTTTCCCGAAGGTTTTCACCAATAAGACTCTCATTTTATTTCTGTCAATTTGAATTTTGCCAAATCCCAACAATGGTTTTGTCATGTTCCTGCCTTGGCCAATCGATCAGAATGAATTGGGCCAGGTTCTTGGATAAATGAAATTTTATGGAAACTTAAAACTTTGGAACCATTTTGGCAGGTTCATAGTCGAACCATTACATCTCTTCCCAAGTTTTGTTTTTGGAAATTGGGGTTTTATTTTGATATGACTGAACCTCCGGGACAGGCTGCCTACGTATCCTTTCGGAATCAAGTCAGGCGTAGTTTAGGAAGTGTTTCCAAAGCTAATTTGTTTGTTGTTTCTTTTTCTTTTTCGTTCATTTTTCATTATTTTTTTCTTCTGTTTATTTCTTCTTCTTTTTTCATTTTTTTTCTTCTCTTTTTTTCTTCTGTTTTTTCTTCTGTTTTTTCTTTTTTATTCCTTTTTTATAGCATTTCCGAGTTCCAAAGAGGGTGACCAAAAAACGTAGCCAGCTCAAAAGGTTTACGAAGAATTGATAGTGTTTAGGGGTTGCGGGAAAATCCTTCGTCATTTCAAATGTCCGGAATCATCGCTTTAGGGAGTTCAAACGTAATACATTTTTACTATGTCTGCATTCACTTCTATTTCGGGATCGTCTCCTTCGATGTCGCCCAGGTACAATGCTCCTATGGGCAATATATGATAATTTAGGGACCTTTCCATTTCAGAGCAAACTTTCCCTTAGCTTCCTGATGGTGAGGGAGAAAATTCCTTAATACAAGTTGTCCGACTTCGAAATTCCTAGGGTGCACTTTCTTGTTGTAAGCGCGGGCCACTCTTTGTTGGTACAACTGCCCGTGGAAAACCGCGGCCATTCGTTTTTCATCTATTAATACCAACTCTCCAGCCGAGTCTTAACCCACTCGTAATCCTAAATTTGTGCTTCGACAATTACCTGGAGCGAAGGGATTTCTACCTCTGCGGGTATAACTACTTCAGTCCCATAGGCCAATAAATATGGAGTTGCCCCTACCGATGTTCTCCTTGTGGTGTTTTATCCAAGAAATGCAAAAGCAAGCTTTTCATGCCATTGTCTTGAGCTTTGAATCATTTTTCTTAAAATCTTCTTGATGTTCTTGTTAGCTGTTTCGACTGCACCGTTGGCTTTGGGCCGGTAAGGACTGGAATTTCTATGCGCTATCTTGAATTGTTCACATATTTCTCCCATTAGGCGACTATTAAGACTGGCAGCATTGTCTGTAATAATGGTTGCAGGAATACCGATGCGGCAAATGATGTTAGAGTGTACAATGTCTACCACAACTTTCTTGGTGACAGACTTAACTAGTCTATAACAACCAATATGAATCGACGTCCATTTGAGGATTTTGGTTCAATGGGCTCAATGGCGTCCATGCCCTAGGCAGCAAATGACCAAGGTGCAGACATAGGATGCAATTCAGTTGGCGGTGCATGAATCAAATCAGCATGCACCTGACATTGAGGGCATTAATGAACGAAGCTGAAGCAATATTTCTCCATGGTCATCTAGTAATATCCTGCCCGAAGAATTTTCTTTGCCAATACATACCCGTTCATATGAGGCCCACACACTCCCGCGTGTATTGCATGCATAATCCTCCTGGCTTCCTCGGCATCAACACATCTTAGCAAGTTGAGATCTTGGGTCCTCTTGTATAAGATATCACCACTTATGAAGAAGCCACTTGCGTGCCGTCAGATGGTTTTCTTTTGATCCACAGTGGCTTGCTCGGGATCCTCTTGTGTTTTCAGAAATTTCTTGATATCATAATAGCAGGGTTGAGTGTTGGGTTCCGCCTCGGTCGCATTATAATACGCATGCCTTTCCTTGATTTTGATTTCCAAAGGTTCGGCATAGGCTTTTCTAGGGTAAGGCAACATGGAAGCAAGAGTTGCGAGTGCATCTGCTAACTCATTGTGACAGCGAGCAATGTAGCAGAACTGTATCATTTTGAATCGTTTGATGAGATCCTTCACATGTTGTGGATAAGGGATAAGCTTGAAATATCTTTTCTCCCACTCTCCTTGGGGCTGCCAGATTATTCAAATCTGAATCCCTCATGATTAACAATTCCTGAACGTCTTGGTCAAAAGCCATATTAATGCCCATGATGAAAACATCATATTCGGCTGTATTGTTTGTGTAGAAGAACCAGAGCCATGCTGTGGCTGGCTAATGTTAACCAGCAGGTGAAATTAGGATTGCTCCAATTCCTACGCCTCTTGCATTTACTTCTACATCAAAAAACATTTTCCAAGGAGGGATGTCTTCAAATGTTATCGCCACTGAATTCACCTCTTCAACTGGGAAATAGGTATTCAAAGGTTGATTCTCACCATCAACTGTATTCTCGGCTAGATGATCCGCTAATGCTTGAGTCTTCATTGCGGTACGAGTGACATAGACTATGTCGAACTCGGTGAGCAGGATTTGCCATTTTTCGATCTTCCTATGGGCATCGGTCTTTGGAATATGTACGTCAACGGGTCCAGCCTGGATACAAGGTAAGTTGTGTGGGCTTGCAGGTAACGCCTCAGCTTCTGGGCCACCGAAGTCAAGGCACAATAGGTTCTTTCTAGCAGTGTGTATTTGGCCTTGTAACGGGTAAACTTCTTGCTCAAGTAATAGATGGCTTGCTCCTTCTTCCCACTAACATCATGCTGCCCGAGAATGCAACCGAAAGAGTTCTCAAGGACCGTCAAATAAAGAAACAATGGCCTTCCCGGTTTTGGGGGGACCAAGACTGGTGTATTGGACAAGTAATCTTTGATTCTGTCAAAAGCTTCTTGATACTCATTGGTCAATTTAATTCTTGCATTCTTTTTCAATAGTCTGAATATGGTCTCAAACGTAGAATTCAGCCAGGCGATGAATCGGCTGATGCAATTCAGTCTTTCCAACATGCTCATTACATCTTTCTTGGTTTTAAGAGAAGGTAGCTCTCGAATGGATTTTATCTTGGTTGAATCCAACTCAACACCTCTTCGGCCGACAATGAATCCCAGAAGTTTTCCTGACATGACCCCAAATGTACACTTGGCTGGATTCAATTTCAAATCATACTTGTGAAGCCTTTCAATAAACTTCCTTAGGTCCCGTACATGATCACCTTGAGTCCTGGACTTGATAATCACGTAGTCCACATATACTTTTATCTCCTGATGTATCATATCATGGAAGATGGTGGTCATAGCCCTCAAATATGTTGCCCCATCATTCTTTAAACCAAAAGGCATAACCCTGTAGCAATAAGTCCCCCAAGGTGTGGTAAAAGCGGTTTTCTCAGCATCTTCCTCATCCATCAACACTTGGTGGTATCCTGCATATCAATCCACAAGGGATTGTATCTCGTGTTTTGCACAGTTTTCAAAAAGGATGTGGATATTTGGCAAAGGGAAGTTGTCTTTGGGACTTGCATTGTTCAAATATCTGTAGTCTACACATACTCGGGTTTTCCAATCTTTCTTCAGTATCGGAACCACATTGGCCAACCATGTGGTGTATTGAACCACTCGGATTACTCCTGCCTCCAACTGCTTTGTGATCTCCTCTTTGATCTTATTATTGATATTAGGTTTGAACTTTCTCTGTTTTTGCTGGACTGGAAGGCATTCGGGGTATGTGGGCATCTTATGAACAACCAAATCAACACTCAGCCCAGGCATATTGTCGTAAGACCAAGCAAACACATCTTTGAATTCAAAAAGAAGTTTAATTAGTGAGTCCCGGATTTTCTCATTTACATGGATGCTTATTTTAGTTTCCCTGGTTTTGTAGGGACCACCAAAGTTAATCGGTTTGGTATCATTTTAATTCGACTTAGGTTTGTTTTAAAAATATTCCAACTAATGGTTGATTTCCCTAAAAGCCTCTTCTTCATCATACTATGGTTCTTAGTTCACTATTTTACAAATAGGCTGCATGTTTGGATCAGGTCATGAAGTCCACGAGCATGTCATATTATTTAAAGCTGTATTATTGGAACTGAAAGAAAAGATAAAAATAGAAGAAGCATAGGAAAAATCAGAAAAAATAGAGTAGTGTAGACGATGATATATTGATTTCATTCCTTTGAAATTGTAAGGTAATAGGCTTTCCATTTGGATTTTAAGGGACACAATACAAAAGGAAAAAAACCCCAAGTTACACCCAGAAATAACTCGTGATGCAAGAAAGATGGCAAGGCAGGACTACCGGGATTCCCACCTGACTGGGAGAGGCATAGCCTTCCAATTTTGCAATTTGGCATCCGGTCCCATGTAGAGCACCTCAGCGGTGCTCGAGCCTTCTCCAAGCTTGACCATGTTGGCTTCATACAATAATTTCCTCATGGCCCCACATATCTCTTCAATTTCCTCCACTGTGAAGGTCTCGTCTTCTTCTTCCTCACTATACTTTGGCTTCACAAATGCTTTGTACAAGTGGGGTAGAGGTTGAGGTATATCCCATCCATGATGCTTTCTGCGGTTGGCCCAGGTTATATCATTTGGTGTTGAGTGGAAGCCTACCTAGAAAAACTTCTCCGCCGTAGGCAAAGAAATTGGCTCAGTTATCCCCCATAGAGAACTGTCGAGTCCCTTTCCTTGCTTAAATCCTTGATGTATCATCTCTCTGATTGAGGCATTGGAGAGAAAAGGCTAGGGACATGGTTTGCCTTCTTCGTGTTGATCAACTACCATGATTCGGAAAGCCTGGTAAACTATGTGCTCACTTCCACGGAGGGATCGCGGTAGATTTACTGTTCATCTTCTCCATGGACCACGATTTCTTGGTTCTCATGTTCAAATTTCAGTATTTGGTGCAGAGTTGAAGGGACAACTCCTGCTGCGTGAATCCATGGTCTTCCTAGGAGGTAATTGTAGGATGTGTCCATATCTAATACTCGAAATGTTACCTCAAAATCAATGGGACCAATGGTCAACACCAGATCAATTTCCCCTATCGTGTCTCTTTTAATTCCATCAAAAGCTTGGACATACACATGGTTTGGGCGGATCCTCCTCGTCCCGATTTCCATTCTTTGTAATGTTGATAATGGATATATGTCCATCTCGGAGCCTCCATCTACCATAACGCTTTTGACGTAATAGCCTTCGCATTTGACGGTGAGATTGAGGGCTTTCTTATGGGCAGGTTCCTCTAGAGGCAAATCATTCTTGCTAAATGTAATTTGATTAGCAACGAAGAATCTATCCGCCATTTTCTCCAGTTGTTCCACGGAGGTTTGAACATGCACGTAAGCCTCATTTAAAGTTTTGGCTAACACCTTTGGTGCTCCAGAGAATCCATCTACAATGATAGTAAAGAGACTTGCTCGCGGAACATCTGGAGCTGATCCACCACTTCATAGTCTGGCATTTTCATCTTTTGAAAGAAGGCCTCTGCCTCTTCAACGTTTACTGGCTTTTTGGGTGGGAATCGCCTTTTGGTAGCACTGTTGCCCTCTTCCAGGTCAGCATATTTCTTTATTGGGTGGCTTTCTTGGGTTTCCCTAGTGATTTCTTTGCCTTTGTATGTTACCATTGTTTCTTGATAATTCCATGAGACTGTAGAAGGGTCTCTCATTGGCCATTGAGGCGCGCGACTAATTACCACATGCTCATTCAGCCTTGGCGGTTTAATTGGTTCTGGTACCACATAGGCTCCTTATGGTACGTACATAGTCCTGTTCAACTCAAATATTTATTGTGGACTCAGAGTTGGCTGTTTTCTTGACAACCCCGTGGGATGTAAAGGACAGTTTCTCTGATGGGTGTCGGCTCAGTTTTAGCTTCAACCTTCTTTTCCGCTTTCGAGTGTTTTGGTTCACTCATTTTCTTTTCTTCAACTTTCTTGGAGGTAAATTTTCGCTTTCTAACTGCATCAGCAATGGCTATTATGGCTTTAAAAGCAGGGTTAAATTCTTTGTCTTCGCAGATCATCACGATAACTGGCCCGTTGTGGTGAGAGGGTAATGGTTTATTAGTCACATTCGGGACATCTTCATCTCTAAAAACTCTTTTGCTTTGTTCTATTAGATCCTCTACAGCTCGCTTTAGAGTCCAATTATTTTCAGCTTCGTGCCCTTCGGCTCCTGAATAATAAGCACAGCGTACACCTTTAGGTAAGAAGGTTACTCAGGGTTTTGTCTATTCGGGGGCACAGGCTGCAAGAGACCCATCTGGACCAGCTTTGGGAATAAGCTAGAATTAGACTCCCCTATTGGTCTACTGTTTTGCCTTCTGGGCGGCTCCCAGGGACAGAAATTATTTTGTGGAGAGCGGGGATTATAGTGGTTTTGGGGAGGCTGGTTTCTCGGGGCTTTGGTCCTGTTGACCCGCTGCGGTGGTCGAGAAAATGGCTAGACATTCATAACTGCACAAGATTGGGGAGCATAATGCATGTCTTGATGGGGATAACATTGTTGGGAGGTTCTTTCCGAGAATATGGGCATGTGAGCATGATGTCTTCTCATATCGGAGGCTGCCACTGAAACTTCTTATTTTTTTGTTTATTGTGACTCCTCTTGCCCCTCCTTGGATGGCCTGGGAGGTTTCCTTTATGGCTGACTGACTCAGAATTCTTCCTGTTTTTAGACCATTTTCTACCATCTCGCCGATCTTGATTGCTTCCGCGAAAGGTTTGCCCTTTGCTGAAATCATATTTTGAAAGTAATCCGCTTCTTGGGCATGGAGAAAGACGGTAACCATATCTATCTTGTCCATGGGCGGCATTACTCTTTACGCCTGTTCGCGCCAGTTGATAGAATATTCTCTAATACTCTTTGAGGGCTTCTTCTTTAAGTTGGCCAAAGAATTCCAGTTTGGCGCAATGTCAATGTTGTACTGAAAACTTGCCTTACAAAATCTCTGGCAAGATTGTCCCAGATATGCCATCGTGTGACGTCTTGGTCCATGTACCATTCTGAAGCGATGCCTACCAGATTCTCTCTGAAGTATGCCATTAACAGTTCTTCTTTTCCACCTGCCCCATGTAATTGGTTACATTACTTTTTCAGATGAGCAATGGGGTCGCCATGACCATCACACTTTTCAAACTTTGGCATTTTAAATCCTTGGGGAAGATGTAAATGCGGGAACATGCACAAATCTATGTAGGAAACCCTCTTTTCCCACTCAAGCCCTGCATGTTCTTCATGCTCTGCTCGAGGCTTTTCATCCTTCTTTCTATCTCGTCTTGTTCAGGAATTTTAGGAGTTTTATCCGGCACTGGTCTAAGTTCATATGCTTGTTAAGGATAAGTGTATGTGGGGTATGAGGGAGGCTTAGTTTTGTTATTGGGGGTCTAAAACATGAAAGCCTCTGATCAAACATGGGTCACGACACTGCAGGATGTGTGGTGGCTGCATATGGGTGCGCCGTGAAAATATTAGGAACTGAGCCATAGGTGAACACCTGATGGCGGGCTTCAGAAGGTTCTCCGACAAAGTTGGCTGGTATGGTAGGCTGTCCCAAGAGGATGTTTAGGTGGCTAATGGGACAGTGGAAGTACCCCCCCGACCTTGGTAATAGCTCAAGAAATATAGAGATGGCACTCGTTGGCTCTTTTCCATTCGTCCATGCATCCCACATCTCCATGACCCTAAGTCGTAGGATCCTATTTTTTTCGGCTGCCACTGATTCTGAGGCTAGGATGCCTGCAATCAGGCTATCCTCTGAGATGGGAACTACCGGCAAACTCATTTCAGATGAAGTTTTTTTGCTTCCTTTCGATCTGGTGAAATATCGATGTGATTCCAGTTTACCACAAACCAACCTCTATTTTTAAAAACCTGAGACTGGAATTTGTGACATCAAACAAACGGTTATTTCGAGATATGTAACAGACAGGGAATTGCACGTTGGGTGTGATGCACCTATTCAGTTAACAGATGTTTATATTCTTGCAATTGTTGCATGTGCCATCCCGGCGTTTAATTCAAATTTTCTTTTGATTTCCACTCTTTGTTTTCTTGCTTTCCCTTTGTGTTTTCTACCTCTCTAGTTTTTCTTTTGTTTTGGTTTTTCTCTTTTCTTTATTCCTCTCCCTTTTTTTTTGTGGCTTTGGTTTTCCTTTTTAAGAATACGGTCGAATCCTATGAAGATTGCCTACGTATCATGCCTCACTTGAATCAGACCGACCATAGTTCATGAAAAGTAAAATGAAAGCAACAAGATATTTTTGGAATTTTTAATTTTCATAATGACAAACTTTGGTTACAAAGAGTGGCAGATTTAAAAAGGCAACTAACAGACTCTGACAAAATAAGAACTATAGACTCGAAGAATAATAATGCGTAAAAGAAAATACAGACTCTAATACAAACTGACAGACTATTTTTAAGGAAAAATACAATCATGAGTACATTAAGACTTCAACTGCTCTTGGAGCTCGCGAGGCATTATTCGGTCTTGCCGCAGGTCGACTAGCTAATTCCCCTTGGAGGTGGTGTACATCTTTCATTACTCGATGAACGAAAAGCATCACGGAGGCAAAGAACATAGATCTAGGCATGTCCTCACAGCTGTTGCATTTATAGTGATATAATGAGCGATTCCTTTGATTTTTTCTCGTATGACACCTTTCTCCTACAGTAACCGCCCAATATCTTCAGTTCTAGCTCCCAAAATTTGTTTGGTTGCTTGATTCTGTCTTTGAAGTTATTGCAAATTCGATTCTAATTGTGCCAATGCTGCGTACCAATGCTCCCTTTCAATTTTGAACACTTTTGCTTGTTTGAGAATTTTGTTATCCACGGCGATGAACCTTTTATTCAACCTTGACACCTCACCGCCGAACTCTTCTTTTAATTGCCTAATTAGATGTGCTCATTCTGTCGTATTTTCAACAAGCTATTTACGAGCTTCGCTAATTCCTTTTCTACTTTGTTTAGATCAAAAAAGTAGTCATCCCCCGTCTGTCTCAAACCATCTATATGTTTGGCATCGTTGGCGCTCCGGACGGGGTTTTCCGCAACGACCTTCATCTTTTGAATCTGGGCCCTAAGGGTTTCATTTTCCTTGGCCAGTTGCTTCTTGTCACCCTTGTGATCATATGATTTTTGACCGGTCAAAACAAGCTCCTACGAGACTCTTATAGTTTAGGATTTTTTTAGTATTTTAATTTTTAGGATTTAAATGCATGTGCATGTTCATTACTACAAGTTTAAAATGGTTTGAGATTTAATTGTTAAATAAATTGATATTACAAATTAAAGATACAATATATATATATATATATATATATATGTCCGGCATTTGAAATTATTTAGTTTATTTTTGATAATTAGGAATTTGTTGGTTTCTCTTTTTAAAGATTAGTTAAAAGAAAAATAAAAAAATATATATGTATGTAAATAGCCACTCGGCCACAATTGGATAACACCCGAGAGGCCCGACCTGGCTTATCCCTTTAAAACAATACACAACCCAGCCCAAATTATCGCCCCATTCCATGTCCACACCCATTGAACTAAACGACACCGTTTAGAAGCCCCATCATCACAGCCGTTGATCGCCATCTTATCCAACGGCCACGGAAGCCTCCCCCATTTTGTATGCATATGTCCAAATATCTCTAATACACATTAGAGACAAATAATCCCCTTCTCGTACAGTTCTCCAACCTAACAACACCCATTGACACCCCTAGGACCGCCCTTTGACCACCAACCTATCACTCTACTTCCGCCGCTAGAAATCGCCTCACGGCAGCGGCCGACTACCAAACCTCCCCAGAGAAACACTGTTAAATCATAGCGACCTCCCATATACCACCATGTAATTGTCTTCTGTCGAACATAACCCCTTCGTCTCGAATCTTCAAAAATAGGGCCGTCGGAACCATCGTCTCTGGCAACCCTATTCCAAACCCTCCCACCTTAACACCCTAGGACCCCGCTCCCTTCATATCCCCTCCCATCATCTCAAATGTTCTCAGAAAGGTTGCCGGAAACCCCATCCCCGGAGACCCTGTCCCAAAGCCTTCCAAATTTACACCCTTAAGGCACCTCAACCCCCCATCTCAAACCATGTGTGTCACCCCTCTTAAATCATCTTAAAACTCCTCGAATTTATATTCAAAGGTTAACCCTATAGCCTAAAACCTTCCAGAAATGCCTCAAACTTCTTCTAGTCAGTCCTTGGTCCCTTTTGACACCAACCATATCATCCATAACATTCAAACAACCCCAACCACTGAAAAATTCAGAATCGGAGACCTTACTGAGGTATCAGAACCTTGAAAACCCTCTCCTGAGCTTTTAAGCTGATTAAACACCATCCTAGGAGTTTCAAAACCCTGTGGAAGGGGTCAAGGTCCAGTTAAAATGGTTTAAATGACAAAAAGAATGAAAAGCTAAGTTTTCTTGCATATTTTCATTTCTTTAGCTTTTGAATGCTTGAGTTCTTTTAATAATTGATTAGTTTCAGTAGCTACATGTCTAATAGTTGAAGTTCTTTTATTTGATTTTGTTTTTTGTCTGTTTTTACACAAGTTCATCTAAGATAGGTTTCAATATTCATATGTTTTGTTTGTCACTAGTCTGAAAATCTTCTCTTCTCTGAAATAGTTCAACACCCTATTAAAATTAGCTTTTGAGCAGTGTGATTCTTATAACTTGATGAACTCTATTGATTTACTGATGTTCTGATTGGTTGGTTGTTTGTTTATGCTACTAAATGCCTGATCTTTATTTCATAATATGTTTTCCTTAGTGCTGATAGATGTATTCACTTTCTGGTCATTTTGATTTTTTTGTTTGTTAATCTTGTATAATGTTTGTTGAAGCCTGTATTAAGGCATCTGTGTTAAACCTTGTTGATATTGGCTAATTCTGATTGTCATGAGCCTGTTAGTCTAAAGGGTGACCCTTGTTTGATTGACAAGGGTCAGTTGTGACTGAACTAGGGTCAAAGAACTCACCAAGGTCAGATTTCGGGGGGGGGGGGGGGTAATTAGGAACTGAAGTGAGGGTTTAAGAGGGATTCTAACCTGTAAAAAAACCTGATAGCAATCCCTTAGAACCTTCTAGCATGGACTAAAACAAAATTCTTGCCTCAAACTTGAGGCACAAGTCAGGAATTGGAGGACTACTTAGGCAAATTGCAATTTGAGTTAAGGACTAAAAAGAAAACAAGGTAAAATCTGATGCCCTAAAAGCTTTACTATAAAATCAGATGGGCATTGAAAAAACGATCTAAAAACCTTCTCTTTGAATACTATAGCTGAAATACTTATTGCTATATCTAAAAATACTACTAGTAATGTCCTGAATCATTTTCTAAAGACTTAATTCTCCAAAAATTCCACTAAAGTCCTGGGTGCACTGTACATTTGGCTGTTGATTGCTTAGCTGGTCTCTTATATTTACTCATCAGAGCCTGTTTTGCTTGAATTACACGTACATTTCCTTGTTTATCTGATACATTGAAGTTCAAGTATGAAATATTCATAAATGTGCAGATTTGAGCCCCTTATGTCATTCTAGACCCTCTCCTTGTTTTCCCCTATGCAGTTTTGGTTATAGTTGTATTGATAAGATCGTCCTCATGTTGTAATTAACATTAGACTGATTCATTTCTTGTAATAATTGGACTCTAGAGTCTGATCCATGAGTAATAATAAGGACATTCGAACTATTCTTCCACACATGAGTAGCTGTTGGTATAATTAACTAGGTGATGCTGCTTGCTCAAATGTATATTTCATGTTTGGTTTGAAATGAGGAGTTCAGAAAAATGATAGTTTAGTAAGTATTTAAAACTACAATATTACGTATTGTGTTGGCTAATTTAAGCTTCAACATTTTAGCAGTGTTTTGCTTTAGAACTAATAAGTTGTGATCAAAGTTGTAATTGAATTTTTTTCTAGAAAAATCAGATTCATATATTTTGACTGATGACTATATGGATCATTTGGTTCAGACTAAGTGTTAAAGTTTGATGTATAAAATGATTGTTGGTATTTTCGTTAGGAATATGCATATGTTCAACTTTGTATATAGTTTTGAACCAAATGGTCACCGAGGAATGGACCCTTTTGTCCAAACCAATACTGGGCTCATTCGCGAAGCCTAGTAAGCACCTAAATGTTGTAATTCAACATGTTTGACGGGCTAAGGGATTAAAGTCCCAAGACAGTCACGATAGCTGTCACTCACAGCCTGAGCAATATATGCTCTCGAGTTAGTCCAAACTTGACTTATCATATGAAATTGTCCATGAATGAGGACAAGACACACATAATATTGCTCAAAACCCCAGTCTATACATAAAGTGATTAAGGCATTTAAGCATCAGCAAGAGTAAAACAATTTAGCATGGATTAGGATGTCCTTATAAAAAATAAAGTGAGCCGCGTTGGTTCAAGCAAATACTAAGTTATGGATCCTTAATTCATTAGAACACATAGAAAATAGGAGGTGCCACTTAGCTAATTTCACGGCCTTCCCACAAATATCGAATATGGAGTTTCAATAGGTGTGCGTATTTAATAAAAACCTTCCTAAATTCGGGTGCTCATTTATGTGACCCAAATCCTATTCTCAATGGAATTAAAATATCTCTACAATTTCGGGTGCATTTATGTGACGCATTCGCGACATGTTTTAATAACGTTGTAAATTTCCCTAAAATTTATGTTAAAAGTTGTTTATAATCTAAAATTACGAGTAAACAAGAATAGCAAATCAATTTTCAGCCACTTATAATGAGTTTAAGCGACCGTGCTAGAACCACGTGATCCGAGGGTGCGTAACACCTTCCCTCGGGTCAACAGAATTCCTTACTCAAGAATTTCTGGTTCGCAGACTCCAATTTCTGGGAGGAGCATTGATGCTTCGTGTTAATGGTGTATTTCTTAGGTCTTTTAGTAGTCCCACGAAAGGACGGGAACATCAATATACGGATTGCAGGGGTCTTTTGTACTTTGATGACTCAGGCGAAGAGCACTCTTGCTCCGATGATCCTGTCTGATATCTTCCGAACCCTTACAATTTGTAAAGCAGGAAGGGAGTTCTTTGAAGGCTGTAACTTGTTATTGCAAATATGGATGATTGAGCATCTATGTCAAATGCCTCAGTTCATGAATGGTGGGTTTCCAACGAAAGGTTACATAGAAGAAGTAGAGAACAGGGTGAATGGGTTTAAATTACCAGAGGGTGTCGTAGAATGGGTGTCACATCTCTTGTCTATTTCTACGAATAAAATACAATGGACGCTCAGTTGGCTCTCTATGGACGAAGTTGTGCATATGCCTGCAACAGAAACACATTTCCTCGTAATGGGCCTTAGAAGCATTCAGCCCTACGCCCCGCATCATGTCTTCAGACAACTCGAAAGATGCCAGGTAATGCGACAAGACAAAGATCTCAGCATCCGGGTAGTCGAAATCGAGTCTGGTGGTCAGTTCCCTGAAGTAATGGTTCGCAAAATCTGGAATGAATGCCAATATCTAACCGATGACACTTGTGTACAAGATCCTGCCAAAGGTGAAGTGTCTTTGAGGTACCTTGCTTGGTATAATAGAGAAATTGAGCATGAAAGACCATCTAAAAGGCCTCAACTACAAGAGTTTGTCGGGACATCACAAGAGAAGTGGGATTGGTAAGCGAAAGAACATGACTATCGTGCTACCATAGGAAGGCTGGAAAAGAAAATTCAGGAATTGCAATTTGAAAATACCCTGCAAACTGCTGCTAGTGAAGGAGAAAAGAAGGTATTCGTTAAAGAGAACAAGGCCCTGCGAGCCTAGATTCACAAAATGAAAACATCCGCAGAAAACCCTCTAAGGAGCATAAACGATGAAAAGATCATAGAGAACATGCGTCGAAAAGTAACTGAATATGTTTTTGACCTAAACAAGGCAAATGGGGAATTGTCTAGAGCTTGGAGACCATTAGCTAAAAGTGCTGAAGAAAGGGCCCGCATGCTGGAGCGATTAAAAGAAGGAAACGACAACGAGAGTGTTGGTCTAAAACATAGGGTTACCATAGCTGAAAGTGAAATGGCCAAGCAGGCCAATGATTTCAAAGCTGAGAGGGAGCATTGATATGCGTTAATAGTGGGTAGGAAAGAGATTTGCAGTAGTTTCAAAAGCTAAATCAGGCAGCTGAGTGGACATTTGAAGCACAAGCCAAACAAATAGGGCGTCCGCTACGAGAAAAAGGGGCTATACGAGAAAATGTTCGGGCAATTGCAGACTATATTACCACTAAATATAATCACTGCGAAGACATGACCAAATATATGTTTTTCGCTGCTGCTATGACATTTGTCCGACAAGTAATGGAAGATCTCAACTATCTCCAAGGGAGTCTAGCACGCAAACCTGCGGCATGACCGAATAAGGCCTCGCAAGCTCCAAAAGCATTGGAAGTGTTAATGTACTCATAGATTTTTTTTAAAAAAAGAATATGACTGTTGTCTTTTCAAGTTTGTAAGGGTATTAAGTCCCTGTGTAGTAGTTGCTCTTAGCCATTGTAATCAAAGTTTGTATATTTATCAAATTGAAAATCCCAAAAATATTTTGTTGCGTACTTAACCTTTTATTTCCATGAACTACGCTCGATCTGATTCATGAAATGTCATGATACGTATTCAATCTCAATAGGATTAGACCATATTCTTCAAGCTAAAATATATATAGAATGAAAAGAACAAAAAAAGAGAGGAATAAGAAGGATAGAAACAAAGGGAAATTGAATTAAGTGTCTGGATGACACATGCGACTATTTCAAGCATATAGAAACCCATTTTCTGCATAGGTGCATCATGCTCAACGTGTGATTTCCTATTTGTAAGCTATCCCGAAACTAACTATGTTTTGTAGAATTACAGTACAGGTGCTTAGAACAGTGGTTGGTTTTGCAGTAAACTAGCTTCACACCGATACTTCACTCGTTCAAAAGGAAATACAGATATGTCAACTGAAATGGCTTTACCTACCGTCCCTATTGCAGAAGACAGTCCAATCACGAGAGTACCGGCTTCTGAACCTGCAGCGGCCGAAAAGAACAAAATCTTGCGGCTCCGGGTCTTGGAAATGTGGGACATATGGTCCAATGGAAAGGAACCTCCCAGCTCTTTCCCTGGATTTCCCGAGCAATTTCCACGGTCAAGGGGTACCTCTACTATTCCTATCAGTTACCCGAGCATTCTGTTGGGGCAGCCCACCATCTCCACCAATTTTTTTGGGGCGCCTTCTGAAACCCACCCTCAAATGTTTGCATCCGGGCTAGTTCCCAATATCTTTACAGCCCCTGCATGTGTAGCTACAACACAGCTGGCAGTGCCAAGGCCTGTGTTTGACCCCGCAGCCTTTACCTTCCAAACTCCTAGCCTTTCGATCAAGTGTGGGTTGAAGCTTCTCTAATACCATCCCTGACTCGGTCACAGCCGGACCTGATTCCATAGCTACGGTCACACCACATATAGGAGTGAGACTTAGCCTTGATTGACTATTGAAAAAGATTTCCTTAATACATGTGCAAATTCTAGGGTTTGTACTATTGTGACGAAAGCAAAGCCCAGTTCTTGTCTAATCTCTAACAGTTCAAACCAAGAAATGGAAGAACGAAAGTCATATGGGTTCATAAAAACTCTGTGGCTAAAAAGTAAAACCAAAATGAGCCTCCCCCGTATCCTACATGTAGCTAGCCTCAGCCAACATATGAACTTACCCCTGTGCCAGACATTCCAAAGCACCCGAGCAGGATGAGACCACAAGGAGAATTAAGAGTCTGGAGCAAAGCCTGAAGAATATGAAAGGACTGAGCGGACAGAAAACTGTAGCCTAGTCAGACCTGTGCATGTTCCCTCATGTAAATCTTCCATTAGGGTTCAAAATGCCGAAATTCGAGAAATACGATGTCCATGGAGATCCCATCACCCATCTGAAAAAGTATTATAATCAATTACGTGGAGCCGGCGGGAAGGAAGAGCTCCTGATGGCGTACTTTGGGGAAAGTTTAGTGGGCATTGCATCCAAATGGTACATGGATCAAGACAATACCTGATGGCACATATGGGATGACATTTCATGGGAATTCGTACAAAAATTCCAATACAATATCGACATCCCCTCGGATAGGAATTCCCTAGCTAATCTGAAGAAGAAACTTGCTGAAAGCTTTAGAGAGTATGATATTAAATGGCGAGAGCAAGCATCGAGGGTGAAGCCTCCTATGGATGAAGCCAAAATGGTCACTGTCTTTCTGCATGCACATGAAGCAGACTATTTTCAGAACATGATGTCCAATGAAGATTGGGGAGATGGTGGAGAATGGCCTCAAAACAGGGAGAATTCTAAGTCAATCACCCATAAGATCCACCTCCAAAGCCATAAGAGGGGCGGGAGGAATCCCAACGAACAAGAAAAAAGAGGAAGCATCCATGGCAGCCTCCGGGATGAGGAAGCAACACACTCACAGGCATGCATTCTCTGAAAGACCGCCTCAACATTACTATCCTCACAGAGACATGCACTATGTCCCTCAACCCTACGCAGTATTGAACGCTCAATCATTTCCCCGACCACAACAGCATAATAACAGAAATCAATCTCCGAGGAATCAACTCCCTCAGACTCATTATAATCCCCGCCCTCAACAAAACAACTACCATCCCAGGGAGCCACTTCGGAGGAAGCACTTCACTCTAATTTGAAAATCCTACGGCATCCTGTTCCCAAAGCTAGTTCACCTGGGTCTCCTCCAGCCCGTACCCCCAAATAGATAGAATCCTGAATCACCATCTTACCAAATGAGGATGCGTTATGCCTACCACTATGGGGCATAGGGGCATGATACTGAAAATTGTTGGACCTTAAAGCGAGCGGTGGAAGACCTGATTGATCAAAAGAAGATAGTTCTATGGGATGATGAAGTCCCAAATGTAACTGATAACACGTTAGCAGCCCACAACAACGGGCTGGTCATCGGAATGAGATTTGATCCCACTATGAAAGCCATCATACCCATCGTCAAAGCCAATAGGAAGCCGAAAGTCACCACAAAGAATATGGATGAAAGAAAAAAAGTGAAGCGAAATGACCTGAAGCAGAGAAGACGGTCGAGGTCAAAGTTGAGACAAGCCCCGCCAAAGAAACAATACTCTATATTCCCCACAGAAGCAAAGAATAGCGGCCCACTTTAAGCCCTCCCAAAAGCTTTGAGCTGAACAAAGCCCTGAGTGTGCCCAAGAAAGCCTATGTTGTACGGGGAACAATTAAGCCACCGGTGCTTATTGAGCCCGTGGTTATGGTCACGTGCCACAGAAGCCCATGACCAACCCTTCAGTCGTTTCTTGGAATTATCAGGAAACCGTCGTTACATATAATGGAAAAGAAGTCCTCGGAGAAGCCCAAAAGGGATGTCCCACCAAGAAATACCTAGACATGGAAGATGTTAAAGCCACTACCAAACGATGATTTCTGCCAAAGAGGCCAGTGAATGCTAAGGAAGCCGAAGCTTTCTTCCAGAAAATGAAAATGCCGGAGTACGAAGTGGTAGATCAACTCCGAAAAGCTCCTGAGCATATTTTTGTACTGTCGCTCTTGATGAAATCTCCCGAGCATCAACAGGTGTTGGCCAAGACAATAAACAAAGCGTATGTGCCAGCTGAGACCTCCTCATAACAGTTAGAGAAAATGGCGGAGAGATTCTTCGCTATAAATCAGATATCGTTCAATAAGAATGACTTACCCCCGGAGGGAGCTGCTTATAACAAGGCGTTCCACCTCACTGTCAAATGAGAGGGATATTATGTCAAGAGAGGTATGGTTGACGGAGGTTCCGGAGTAGACATATGTCCATTGTCTACCTTGCAGAGAATGGATATCGGGACACGGAGTAACAACGTTTGTGTGCGAGCCTTCGATGGAATAAAAAGGGATACCTTAGGTGAAATCGATCTGGTTCTCACTATTGGTCCAATCGACTTTGAAGTAACATTCCTGGTGTTGGATATGGACACCTCATACAACAACCTTCTGGGAAGGCCGTGGATTCATATAGCAGGGGCAGTGCCTTCAACCCTGCACCAAATGCTAATATTTGAGTATGAAAATGAGGAGATTGTAGTTCATGGGGATGACGAACAATCAATTTACCGGGACCTATCTGTCCAATGTCTGGAGGCGAAGGAAGTTAGTGAACACAGTCTATCAAGCTTTTGAAGTCGTAGTAGCTGATCCACATGAAGAGGGCATGCTGCTTCGTTTGCTCTTCCTTTCAAATGCTTCAACTATGGTCACAAAGGATATGACGAGCCAAGGTTTCAAGCCAGGCAAGGGGCTCAGAAGCTCCCTACAAGGCATAACCGAGCCAGTTACCTTGCCTGCCACGGAAAAGTTCTTTGGACTGTGATTTCATCCAATCTAAGAATATATCGCAGAAAACGCCAAGGATGGTCCTTAGCACAACGCCTGCCTCACTTGTACAAAACTTTTACAAAACCAAAGTACAGTGAAAGGGAGGAAGAAGAAACCTTCACGGCAAAAGAAATCGATGAGATCTGCGGGGCTATGAGAGAGTTGCTCTATGATGTAAACATGGTCCAACCAGGAGAACGGTCAAGAGCCATAGAAATATTGTATATGGGGCCAGATTCTAAACTTCAAAATTACGAGACCACACCCTTTCCGATCAGGCGGGAAACTAGGTAGTCTCGCCTTGCTACTTCTTTCCACATCATGAGCTATTTCAGGGTGTAGCTCGTTGTTTGTTTTCCTCTATAGGACTTTAAATCTCAATTGTAAACCCTGCTCATCTTTTAAGTTCAAAGAATAAAATCAATAGTTTTCATTTCTCTGCCTTTCTCTGATTTTTTGGCTTTCATTATTTTTCATCTTTTTCAGTCTCAATAAGGTGGCTTTAAATAAAACCAAATGCTTGCAAACTTCTTACCATGGCCCAAACCCGTTGCCTGTCTGTGAAATAATGAACCAGGAACCGGAATATAATGAAGAAGAGGCTTTAGGGAAATCACTCGAGAATTGGAACACTTTGAGAATGAACCTAAGCGTAACTTAAATGATACAGAACCGGTTATCTTGGGTGATCTCGATGAAATCAAAGAAACTAAAAGAAGCATCCACGTAAACAAAGAGATACGGGATTCATTGGTTCAACTCCTGTTGGAATTCAAGGACGTATTTGCGTGCACCTATGGCGACATGCCTGGTCTGAGTATTGATTTGGTGGTTCATATGATGCCTACATACCCCGAATGCCCTCAGGTACAACAAAAGAAAAGAAAGTTCAAGCCTGATGTCAGTGATGAAATCAAAGAGGAAATTACAAAGCAACTTGAAGCAGGGGTAATCCAGGTAGGGCGATACACCACATGACTAGCTAATTTTGTCCCAGTGCCAAAGAAGGACGGGAAAACCCGAGCTTGTGTGGATTATTGAGATCTGAACAAGGCGAGTGCCAAGGATAACTTCCCTCTACCCAACATCCACATCCTCGTCTATAATTGTGCCAAACATGAGATTCAATCCTTTATATAATGCTATGCAGGCTATTACCAAGTGCTGATGGATAAGGAAGATGCTGAGAAAAATTCCTTAGCCACACCTTAGGGAACATATTATAATAGAGTTATGCATTTTGGATTGAAAAATGCTGGGGCAACCTACATGAGGACTATGACAGCCATCTTCCACAACATTATGCATAGAGAAATAGAGGTGTACGTTGATGACTTGATTATCAAATCTAAAACTCAAGGATATCATGTAAAGGATTTGAGCAAATTCTTTGAAAGGCTCCGCAAATATCACTTGAAATTGAATACGGCGAAATGCGCATTTGGAGTTCTTTCGGGAAAACTTTTGGGGTTTATCGTCAGTCGTAGAGGCATTGAATTAGATCCAACCAAGATCAAATCCACTTGGGATCTGCCCCCACCAAGCACCAAAAAGGATGTTATGAGTCTATTGGGGAGACTAAATTACATCAGTAGGTTCATCGCCCAATTGACTTTAACATGTGAGCCTATATTCAAACTACTGAAGAAGGATGCGACAATTAAGTGGATGGTCGAATTTCAGGAAGCTTTTGACAAAATCAAACAATACTTGTCTAATCCACCGGTTTTAGTTCTGCCAGAACCAGGAAGGCCATTGTTTCTCTATTTGACGGTCTTGGAATCCTCTTTCTGTTGTATTCTCGGGCAGCATGACACCACGGGAAAGAAGAGAAGGCTATTTACTATGTGAGCAAAAAGTTTATTGTCTACGAGGCCAAGTACACATTTTTATAGAGAACGTGTTGCGCCTTGACATGGGTAGCTTAGAAGCTGAGGCATTACTTGCAAGCTCATACCACTTACCTCATAACCAGGTTGGATCCACTAAGGTACATATTTCAAAAACCAATGCCCACAAGGCGACTGGACAAATGGCAGATCTTGCTTATCGAGTTTGACATTGTTTATGTCACTCGTATGGCGACAAATGCTCAGGCGTTGGCAGATCATCTGGCGGAAAACCCTGTTGATGATGAATATTAGCCTTTAAACACTTACTTCTCTGACGATGAAGTGAATTCATTGGAAATAGCACTTGAGGACACTCCCATCTGGAAAATATTCTTCGACGGAACAGCAAACGCAAAGGGCTTAGGGATCAGGGCAATCTTAATCTCACCCACAGGCCAGCATTATCCAGGTACATTCTGACTGCAAGAACTGACTAACAATACATCTGAATATGAGTCTTGCATTATGGGCATGAGCATAGCTATTAACCAAGATGTCGAAGAGTTGCTAATCACGGGTGATTCCGATCTAATCATCCGAAAAGCTCAAGGAGAATGGGAGACAAGGGAAATTAAGCTCCTCCCATATAGGCATCATGTCGAAGATCTCAGCAAAAGGTTCAGGTCGACACAATTCAGGTACATTCCCTGTTGCCACAATGAGTTAGCAGATGCACTCGCAACTTTAGCTTCCATGCTGCCATACCCTGGGAGTGCCTATATTGATCCGTTACAAATACAAATCAAAGAAAAACATGGGTATTGTAATGCAACTGAAGCAGAGCCTAACCCACAACCTTGGTATTACGAAATTTTGAGATTCCTAATGACAAAGGAGTATCTTGAGCAAGCCACAGGAGAACAAAAGAAGACCATCCGACGACATGCGAGAAATTTCTTCTTAAGTGGTGACACTTTGTATGAAAGGACTCCGGATCTTAATTATTTGAGATGTGTGGATGCCGAAGAAGTAGGGATTAATATGCACGAAGTACATGCGGGCATATGGGCCCCATATGAATGGCTATGTATTGGGAAAGAAGATAGTCCGAGCTGGTTATTACTGGATAACCATGGAGAAAGACTGCTTCAGTTTTGTGTGGAAATGTCATCAATGCCAGGTGCACGGTGATCTGATTCATGCACCACAAAATGAGATGCATCCTATGTCGTCAGCCTGGCCATTTGCTGCATGGGGAATGAACATCATTGGGCCGATCGAGCCAATGGCCTCAAATGGGAACAAATTTATATTGGTCTCCATTGATTATTTCACAAAATGGGTTGAGGCCATCACCCTTAAGTCAGTCACCAAGAAAACAGTAGTGGATTTCGTGCATTCCAACATCATTTGCCGCTTTGGGATTCCCGCTGTCATTATTACTGACAATGCAGCTAATCTAAACAGTTGGCTGATGGGAGAGATATCTAAACAATTTGAAATAACACATAGAAACTCCACTCCCTACAGACCTAAAGCTAATGGTGCGGTCGAAGAAGCCAACAAGAACATCAAGAAAATATTGAGGAAAATGATTCAAAGCTCGAGGCAATGGCATGAAAAGCTGCCCTTTGCATTGATGGGATATCGTACCCAGTACGTACATCTGTAGGAGCCACTCCCTACTTGCTGGTCTATGGAACTGAGGCAGTTATTCCTGCCGAGGTGGAAATCCCCTCGCTCCGAGTGATTGTCGAGGCAGAAATCGAAGATAGTGAATGGGTCAAAACCCGGTTGGAGCAGTTGGCATTAATTGATGAAAAACGAATGGCCGCAGTGTGCCACGGGCAGTTGTACCAACAAAGAATGGCCCGCGCCTACAACAAGAAAGTACGCCCTAGGAATTTTTAAGTCGGGCAACTGGTTTTGAGACGGATACTTCCCCATCATAAGGAGGCCAAAGGAAACTTTCCCCAAATTGAAAAGGCTCGTACATCATCAGGAAGATATTGCCTAGAAGGGCATTTTACTTGGGCGACGTTGAAGGAGATAAGCCCGAGGCAGTGGTAAACGCCGACGCAGTAAAAAGGTATTATGTCTAAAATCCCCTGCAGCAATTACCCTGGTGGATCTATCCCCATTCTCTTTGTATCTCAAAAAGAAAAAAAAGAAAAGAATACAAAAGAAATTTAAAGAAAAAGAGGAGAAAAAAAAAATAAAGAAGAAAAAGAAAATTAAGAAAAAGATAGAGGATAAAAAACAAAATTAGTTTAGGAAACACACCCTAAACTACGTCTGACTTGATTTCAAAAGGATATGTAGGCAGCCTCTCCCTGGGGTTCTGTCACATCAAAATAAAAACCCCATTTACCCAAGAAAATTAAAACTGGAGCAGAAATGTATCGGTTCGGTTACAAATCCGTCCAAATGGTTACAAAGTCATAGATCCCCGGGAAAGAAAATACCATTTGTTGGGGTTCGGCATCAATCAAACTTGTGAGAAAAATAAATGAGAGAGTCTTATCGATGAAAACCTTCGAGCACCATAAGGCGACGGTGAGCAGCGAAAAACAATTGGGAGAGTCTGCTTAGCGAAAACTCGCAAATAGCGCTATCGGGCAGCGGGAGAAAAGAAATAAGAGAGGCCAATTGGCGAAAACCCGCAAAGGGCGCCGTCGGCCGAAAAGAGGAAATAGTGCTCCCAGGATTTGAGCAAGTTTCTTTGGTTTTCGAAAGTTGAAGTCAGAAAGCGAAAATGTATTTGGGCCTTGTATCCACTCCAAGGAGAATGTCGTCGCCATTTAAAGTCGACTTCTATTTCTAGATAAGTTCCCTCTTTTCCTTCAAGGTGCGTACCTCTTTAAATTTGTACTTCACTCCCTTTCCACTTTAAATTTCTCACCATTCCTTAAAGAAAGGTAGTAGGGCCGGCTTCGAGGTTTTTCTCCGGGAAAGAATGAGGGGAATGACCAACATCGTCAAGTACGCTTGGCCAATCCTGGTGGATCATGACAGCTAATGCCCCAAAGAATGCAAATAGGAGAAGGAGATTCATAGTCAAAAGGCATAAAATTGAAGCAAAATCGAGGGGTTTTAAGCCGAACGGGGCGTCGATTCTTATCAAAAGTCCCAAAAGTAAATGCAAAAGCGGGACAAATCTCATAACCCAAGTCCTGTAAAGCAAAACCCAATCCGAAATGAGGACCCCCTGGCCAACTAAGCAAGGACGGAGAGCCGAGGGTTCGTTTTTGAATACAAAGAAAACCGAAATCAAGCATCAGAAGGCCACAAAACAAGTCACTTTTCAAACTAACATTTTTTTTTTAGTTTCTGGACTAAAATAGGTGGAGTCGCAACATAGGAAAACAAAAGGAACATGAGGCAAAACCACCCAACGATAGGCACAAGGGCAAAAGGTGCTGATGCGTCAATGACCAAAGGGAAGTTTTCTTTTCATGTTTATTTTTGCACAGCTTGTAGACTTTCTACACATTACCTAAGGTTTTTATTCCACCCCCTCCAACAAAAACCGAGGAAGTTTCCCTCCATATCCCCAGCATAACCTGAGGATCTCCTCCCTACACTTTCTACTCCCCAACGTAGTCTAGGAGCTAATAATCCCCTACCCATATAATAACCTAAGAGTTATTCCTTTCCTCTTATATCCCCAACAAAGTCAAAAGGATCTCTGAGGTCCTCCACTGCCCAGCATATTTCCCTGGCACAACCCAGGAACCTTTTTCATTCATCCCGGCATAATCCGCGAATCTTCCTGATATAACCAAGGAATCATTTTTTTATTTTTTATTTCATCCCGGCATAACCCATGGATCCCCTAGCATAACGTAGGATTTCTTTCATTCTTGCATAACCCGTGGATTCCCCTGACATAACTCAGGATCTCCTTTCATGCTAGCATAACCTAGTATTTTTCTTTCATCCCAGCATAACATGTGGATTCCCCTGACATAACTCAGGATATGCCTTCAAACCGTCATAACCCGTGGATCCCCAAGCATAACCTAGGATTATTCTTTACTCCCGGCTTAACCCGTGGATTCCCCTGACATAACTCAAGATATCCTTTCATCCTAGCATAACCTAGGAATTTTTCATTCATCTTGACATAACACGTGGATTCCCCTAGCATAACCTTGGATGTTTCATTCCGGCATAACCAGTGGATTCCCCTGACAAAACTCAGGATCTCCCTTCATCGCTGCATAACCCATGGATTCCTATAGCATAACGTAGGATTTTTCATTCATCCCAGCATAACACGTGGATTCCCCTGACATAACTCAGGATCTCTATTCATCCCGGCACAACCCGTGGATTCCCCTAGCATAACCTAGGATTTTGCTTTCATCCAAGCATAACTCGTGGATTCCCCAGACAAAACTCAGGATCTCTCTTCATCCCGGCATAACCCGTGGATTCCCCTAGCATAACCTAGGATTTTTCTTTCATCCCGGCATAACTCGTTGATCTCCCTAGCATAACCCAGGACTTATCTTTCATCCCGGCATAACCCGTGGATTTCCCTGACATAACTTAGGATCTCCCTTCATCCTGGCATAACCCGCGGAGTTCCCTAGCGTAACCTAGGATTGCTCTTTCGTCCCGGAATAACCCGTGTATGTTTCCTTTCATCCCCAGCGGGGAATCTTCATTCTCATCTCGTCATAACCCGCGGATCCACCAAGCATAACCTAGGAGTTTTAATTCATCCCGACAAAACTCGCGGATTACCCTGGCATAATTCAGGAATTTCTTCATAACCCATCCTCAGCAGGAACATTCCTATCCCGGCATGACCCGCTTGATCTCTTCTTTTTCTCCCCACACAGGCTTTTTAATTCCTATCCCGGCATAACTCGAGGATTGCCATATTAGCCCCTAACAGGAAAAATTTCTCCTCTACAGCATAAGCTGGCGATCTTTCCGAGGGATGCACAATTCCAACTCTTACTGTTTTAATAAAGAGTAGCATAGATGTTTGTTACAAATAACTCATGGAATTTTCTAGTGAAAACTGGAGCAGAACATTTAATTCGTTTGCTTGTTTTGCTGTCTGAACAAGTGTCACCTTAAGTCACGAGATTTGGCATAATTGAAAGCATGAGTGTCAATTCAGCACAGAAGAAAAGAAAAGAGACAAAAGGTGAACTCAAAGTGACGAGGCGGACAAAGACGCGGACTGCTCAAATATAATTGAAGTCACAAGCTCAACATACCCAGTTTTGTTTCAAGATTGAAAACTGAGCTAGCAGCTTCAGTTAACAAGCATCAAGATTCAGATTAGAGTCTGCTACGAAGATACCCGAGACTCAAGATCAAGCTTCAAGGGACTCATAGATAGGAATCTTGTAACTTGTAGTTGATAGGTTTTGCTAGCCTAGTTTTTGAGTTTCTTTGGTGTAATAAGGAGATGGTGAGCAGAAACAACATCCAATCACAGTCTCTCGGTAGTCCAAGCTACCAAAACTTGCAGAACTACATTGACCTGATTCCTTTATTGCCAAGGATATGTAGACAACCTTTGAAGCAAGGTTTGGTCAGAATTTTTTCAAAATTCTTCACATGGAGTATTCAATCAGACGAAAATCGCTCATATTCGCTCACTTGTCTTTGCATGAAAACTCATCGTGTTCCTGCGCAAAGAGGGGTAGCTGTGAGCATATGATTTTTTACCGGTCGAAAAAACCTCCTATAGGACACTTAATGTTTAGGATATTACTTTTAAATGTTAGGATTTAAATTTTTATGATTTAACTGCATGTATATGTTCATTACTGCATGTTTAAAACTATTTAAGATTTGATTGTTAAATAAATTGGTTACGCAAGTTAATAATATGTATATATATATATATATATATATATATATATATATATATATATATATATATATATATATATATATATATATATATATATATATCCGACATTTGAAATTACTTTTGTTAATTTTTACTTAGTTTAGTTTATTTTTGATAATTAGGAATTTATTGGTTTTTTAAAGATTAGTAGTTAATTTAACTTAAATGAAAAAGAAAAAAAAAAAAATATATATATATATATATATGTATATAGATAGCCACTCAGGCTGGCCACAATTGGGCCAGACCTGAGAGGCCCAACTTGCCTTCTCTATTTAAAACAATACACAACCCATCCCAAATTATCGCCCCAGTCCATGTCCACACCCATTGAACTAAACGAAACCGTTTAGAAGCCCCGTCATCACAATCGTTGATCCCCATCTCATCCAACGGCCACGAAAGCCTTCCCCATTTTATATACATATGTCCAAACATCTCTAATACACATTAGAGACAAATAATCCCCTCCTCGTACCGTTCTTCTTCAACCTAACAACACCCATTGACCACCACAGGACCTCCCTTTGACCACTAGCCTACCACCCTACTGCCGCCGCCGAAAATCGCCTCACGACGGCGACCGCCAACAAAACCTACCAGATTAAAACCGTTAAACAATAACGACCTCCCCTACCCCACCATGTAATTGTCTTCCTTCGAACATAACCCCTTCATCTCGAATCTTCAAAAAACAGGCCCGTCGGAACCACCGTCTCCGGCAACCCTATTCCAAACCCTCCCACCTTAACTCCCTAGGACCCCTAGGACACCCTATTCCCCATCCTACATCCCACTCCTTTCGAATCCCCTCCCATGATCTCAAATGTTCTAAAAAAGGTTGCCGGAAACCCCATCTCTGGCGACCCTGCCCAAAGCCTTCCAAATTTACATCCATAAGGCACCTCAACCCCCTCATTCCAACCATGCATGGCACCCCTCTAAAATCATCCTGAAACTCCTCCAATTTCAATTCAAAGGTTAACCCTAAATCCCATAACCTGCCAGAAATGCCTCAAACTTCTCCTAGTCAGCCCTTGGTCCCTTTTGACACCAACCATACCACCCATGAGTCTCAAACAACCCCAACCACTGAAAAATTCCAAATCGGAGACCTTATTGAGGTCTTAGAACCTTGAAAACCCTCTCCTGAGCTTTTAAGCTGATTTAACACCATCCTAGGAGGTTCAGAACCCTCTGGAAGGGGTCAAGGTCCAGTTGAAATGGTTTGAATGGGAACAAGAATGAAAAGCTAAGTTTTCTTGCATATTTTCATTTCTTTAGCTTTTGAATACTTGAGTTGTTTTACTAATTGATTAGTTTCAGTAGCTACATGTCTAATAGTTGAAGTTCTTTTATTTGATTTAGTTGTTTGTCTGTTTGTCCATAAGTTCATCTAAAATAGGTTCAAATATTCATATATTTTGTTTGTCAGTAGTCTGGAAACCTTCTCGGCTCTGAAATAGTTCAACATCCTGTTAAAATTAGCTTTTGAGCGGTATGATTATAATAATTTGATGAACTCTATTGATTCACTGATGTTCTGATTGGCTTGATTGTTTTTTGGTTCTACTAAATGCCTGATCTTTATTTCATAATAGCTTTGGTCCTCAGTGCTGATAGATGTTTTCATTTTCTAGTCATTTTTTGTTTGTTAATCTTGTCTAATGTGTGTGGAAGTTTGTATTAAGGCATTTGTGTTAAGCGTTGTAAATATTGGCTAATAAATCGGTGACTTGGGACACAAAAACCAAACTTATCCCAAGTGGAGACTCTTATATAAAACACTCAATACCATTTTGAATAATGTCACTTTAATTGGAAAAACTCCTATACATGTGTCACCTTTCAGGGTAACCACGTGTAAGCGGCAAAAAAAGAGGTGTGACAACCCTCATTTGCGGCGGCCTGCAAATCCTTTTCAAATTTCAAATTCATTATATGCTTCTTCAGTTTGCTTATTGTAGCCCTGTACTCACGTTCTTTAGCCAACCAATCCCACTACTCATGTGATGCTTCAACGAATTCCTAGAGATGGGGCCTTTCGGCTGGCCTTTCGAACTCAACTTCTCTCATATACCAAACAAGATATCCTAGCGACACTTCTCCTTTGGATCGATTCCGTACAAAAGTGTTTGCAGTCAGATATTGGCATTCGTTCCAAATTTTACGAATTGTTTCTTAGGGCAACTGACCATCAGGTCCAACCTTGACTACTCGGGTGCTGAGATCTTCATCTTTTGGAACTACCTGATACTTTCCAAGTTATCTGAAAACCCGGTGCGGGGAATAAGGCTGGATACTCCGACGACCCATAAGAAGGAAATGAGGTTTAAGTTGATGGCATGTATATAATCTCAACCACAGGTAACCACCCCAACATCCATTCTATTTGACCGGCAGTGAGGGACTGAAGGTAGGATGTCCATTTTGCTACTCCTTCGGGAAAATTGAACCCTTGAACTCTCGTGTAAACTCTTCTATGCAAGCTTTCTCTGTAGACCTATAACTCATAAATTGGGGACGGCGGAACAGATGCGCGGTTATCCATATTTTGCAGTAATAGATTTCACCCCTTAAAGAAATCTTTCCCCGCCTCGCAAGTTGTAAGAGCCCGAAAGACCTCTGCTAGTATCATAGGTAGGAGTGTACACTTGGCTTGGGTGCGCAAAGTGCTTACAACCCCTTCTATCTTTATATCGATGTCCCGTCTTTCCTTAGAAACACTAGAAGCCCTAGGAAAGCCATCATGAAGACGAAGCTCCTGTGTTATTCCCATTTGACACGGTTTCCTTTGCTGCAGATTTTGTTTTCTGGATTGTTGAACCCCCCTATGTGATCATATTTTGTATATAGCAATGAAAAGGTGCAAAACCCCTTTTCCAGATTTGACTCGTGTACCACTTTGCTTTTTTTAGAGTATCTAAGAATTTTTGCACTGCCACAACTCTTGGAGCGACCAAGTACTTGTCTCTCAAAGGGAGCTCATCATTTCTGATGTACCTAGCTATTTCTTCTATCATTGCGGTAATCTCAAAATCTGAGAAGTGGAACATATTATGCGCCGGGTCCCAGCACGTGACCAGTGCTCTTATAATGTCTCTTCGGGGTACAATCTCCAATAGTCTGGCAAGACCCCCCAAATACTTTTTTATCTCATCCTGCCCTTCTCTACTGAGATCATTCCACCATAATCGCAACTCCAAAGGGATTCGACTTACAAATTAAAAAGGTTCAGTTTGAATTGTGCTCATCCTGCACATTTATTAAGGTGAATTAGTGGCTTATGACTTTATTCCTGTTTGACTTCAAAACTCAAAAGGTTTTCTTCTACGAAATGTATTTATTAAAACCAAAAGCCCAACTTTACTAATATGTCCATTTAGTATTTCCGGAAGAAGTTTTAAGGGTGTGCCCGCTAGCCTGCCAAAATAACAATAAATACCCAAAGTGGCCGTTTGGGCAACATTAGCCTTCCGACGTCCCTTTCAAGAAAATTTGGTTGTTCTTGACAATAACAGCATCACCGGATTTATTTAGGATGACAAATAAAAATTTGAAAATTATTTTTCTTTGTTTTGGCTATTTTCGCAATACTGAGGTTGGACCCGATGGGGGTTTCCTAGGTATCCCACACTTGGTGAGAATCAAAGCGGCATAGTTCGGGCAAAAGATTTTGTCAAACCAAAACTTTTGTTCAAAAGCCCCTTTTTCCTTTATTTTTTTCCCTTTTGATTCTCTTTTTTTTTTAAAAAAATCTGGCAGCATTTCAGCTCTTACTGTTTTAATAAAGAGTAGCATAGATGTTTGTTACAAATAACTCATGGAATTTTCTAGTGAAAACTGGAGCAGAACATTTAATTCGTTTGCTTGTTTTGCTGTCTGAACAAGTGTCACCTTAAGTCACGAGATTTGGCATAATTGAAAGCATGAGTGTCAATTCAGCACAGAAGAAAAGAAAAGAGACAAAAGGTGAACTCAAAGTGACGAGGCGGACAAAGACGCGGACTGCTCAAATATAATTGAAGTCACAAGCTCAACATACCCAGTTTTGTTTCAAGATTGAAAACTGAGCTAGCAGCTTCAGTTAACAAGCATCAAGATTCAGATTAGAGTCTGCTACGAAGATACCCGAGACTCAAGATCAAGCTTCAAGGGACTCATAGATAGGAATCTTGTAACTTGTAGTTGATAGGTTTTGCTAGCCTAGTTTTTGAGTTTCTTTGGTGTAATAAGGAGATGGTGAGCAGAAACAACATCCAATCACAGTCTCTCGGTAGTCCAAGCTACCAAAACTTGCAGAACTACATTGACCTGATTCCTTTATTGCCAAGGATATGTAGACAACCTTTGAAGCAAGGTTTGGTCAGAATTTTTTCAAAATTCTTCACATGGAGTATTCAATCAGACGAAAATCGCTCATATTCGCTCACTTGTCTTTGCATGAAAACTCATCGTGTTCCTGCGCAAAGAGGGGTAGCTGTGAGCATATGATTTTTTACCGGTCGAAAAAACCTCCTATAGGACACTTAATGTTTAGGATATTACTTTTAAATGTTAGGATTTAAATTTTTATGATTTAACTGCATGTATATGTTCATTACTGCATGTTTAAAACTATTTAAGATTTGATTGTTAAATAAATTGGTTACGCAAGTTAATAATATGTATATATATATATATATATATATATCCGACATTTGAAATTACTTTTGTTAATTTTTACTTAGTTTAGTTTATTTTTGATAATTAGGAACTTATTGGTTTTTTAAAGATTAGTAGTTAATTTAACTTAAATGAAAAAGAAAAATATATATATATATATATATATATATATATATATATATGTATATAGATAGCCACTCAGGCTGGCCACAATTGGGCCAGACCTGAGAGGCCCAACTTGCCTTCTCTATTTAAAACAATACACAACCCATCCCAAATTATCGCCCCAGTCCATGTCCACACCCATTGAACTAAACGAAACCGTTTAGAAGCCCCGTCATCACAATCGTTGATCCCCATCTCATCCAACGGCCACGAAAGCCTTCCCCATTTTATATACATATGTCCAAACATCTCTAATACACATTAGAGACAAATAATCCCCTCCTCGTACCGTTCTTCTTCAACCTAACAACACCCATTGACCACCACAGGACCTCCCTTTGACCACTAGCCTACCACCCTACTGCCGCCGCCGAAAATCGCCTCACGACGGCGACCGCCAACAAAACCTACCAGATTAAAACCGTTAAACAATAACGACCTCCCCTACCCCACCATGTAATTATCTTCCTTCGAACATAACCCCTTCATCTCGAATCTTCAAAAAACAGGCCCGTCGGAACCACCGTCTCCGGCAACCCTATTCCAAACCCTCCCACCTTAACTCCCTAGGACCCCTAGGACACCCTATTCCCCATCCTACATCCCACTCCTTTCGAATCCCCTCCCATGATCTCAAATGTTCTAAAAAAGGTTGCCGGAAACCCCATCTCTGGCGACCCTGCCCAAAGCCTTCCAAATTTACATCCATAAGGCACCTCAACCCCCTCATTCCAACCATGCATGGCACCCCTCTAAAATCATCCTGAAACTCCTCCAATTTCAATTCAAAGGTTAACCCTAAATCCCATAACCTGCCAGAAATGCCTCAAACTTCTCCTAGTCAGTCCTTGGTCCCTTTTGACACCAACCATACCACCCATGAGTCTCAAACAACCCCAACCACTGAAAAATTCCAAATCGGAGACCTTATTGAGGTCTTAGAACCTTGAAAACCCTCTCCTGAGCTTTTAAGCTGATTTAACACCATCCTAGGAGGTTCAGAACCCTCTGGAAGGGGTCAAGGTCCAGTTGAAATGGTTTGAATGGGAACAAGAATGAAAAGCTAAGTTTTCTTGCATATTTTCATTTCTTTAGCTTTTGAATACTTGAGTTGTTTTACTAATTGATTAGTTTCAGTAGCTACATGTCTAATAGTTGAAGTTCTTTTATTTGATTTAGTTGTTTGTCTGTTTGTCCATAAGTTCATCTAAAATAGGTTCAAATATTCATATATTTTGTTTGTCAGTAGTCTGGAAACCTTCTCGGCTCTGAAATAGTTCAACATCCTGTTAAAATTAGCTTTTGAGCGGTATGATTATAATAATTTGATGAACTCTATTGATTCACTGATGTTCTGATTGGCTTGATTGTTTTTGGGTTCTACTAAATGCCTGATCTTTATTTCATAATAGCTTTGGTCCTCAGTGCTGATAGATGTTTTCATTTTCTAGTCATTTTTTGTTTGTTAATCTTGTCTAATGTGTGTGGAAGTTTGTATTAAGGCATTTGTGTTAAGCGTTGTAAATATTGGCTAATAAATCGGTGACTTGGGACACAAAAACCAAACTTATCCCAAGTGGAGACTCTTATATAAAACACTCAATACCATTTTGAATAATGTCACTTTAATTGGAAAAACTCCTATACATGTGTCACCTTTCAGGGTAACCACGTGTAAGCGGCAAAAAAAGAGGTGTGACAACCCTCATTTGCGGCGGCCTGCAAATCCTTTTCAAATTTCAAATTCATTATATGCTTCTTCAGTTTGCTTATTGTAGCCCTGTACTCACGTTCTTTAGCCAACCAATCCCACTACTCATGTGATGCTTCAACGAATTCCTAGAGATGGGGCCTTTCGGCTGGCCTTTCGAACTCAACTTCTCTCATATACCAAACAAGATATCCTAGCGACACTTCTCCTTTGGATCGATTCCGTACAAAAGTGTTTGCAGTCAGATATTGGCATTCGTTCCAAATTTTACGAATTGTTGCTTAGGGCAACTGACCATCAGGTCCAACCTTGACTACTCGGGTGCTGAGATCTTCATCTTTTGGAACTACCTGATACTTTCCTAGTTATCTCAAAACCCGGTGCGGGGAATAAGGCTGGATACTCCGACGACCCATAAGAAGGAAATGAGGTTTAAGTTGATGGCATGTATATAATCTCAACCACAGGTAACCACCCCAACATCCATTCTATTTGACCGGCAGTGAGGGACTGAAGGTAGGATGTCCATTTTGCTACTCCTTCGGGAAAATTGAACCCTTGAACTCTCGTGTAAACTCTTCTATGCAAGCTTTCTCTGTAGACCTATAACTCATAAATTGGGGACAGCGGAACAGATGCGCAGTTATCCATATTTTGCAGTAATAGATTTCACCCCTTAAAGAAATCTTTCCCCGCCTCGCAAGTTGTAAGAGCCCGAAAGACCTCTGCTAGTATCATAGGTAGGAGTGTACACTTGGCTTGGGTGCGCAAAGTGCTTACAACCCCTTCTATCTTTATATCGATGTCCCGTCTTTCCTTAGAAACACTAGAAGCCCTAGGAAAGCCATCATGAAGACGAAGCTCCTGTGTTATTCCCATTTGACACGGTTTCCTTTGCTGCAGATTTTGTTTTCTGGATTGTTGAACCCCCCTATGTGATCATATTTTGTATATAGCAATGAAAAGGTGCAAAACCCCTTTTCCAGATTTGACTCGTGTACCACTTTGCTTTTTTTAGAGTATCTAAGAATTTTTGCACTGCCACCACTCTTGGAGCGACCAAGTACTTGTCTCTCAAAGGGAGCTCATCATTTCTGATGTACCTAGCTATTTCTTCTATCATTGCGGTAATCTCAAAATCTGAGAAGTGGAACATATTATGCGCCGGGTCCCAGCACGTGACCAGTGCTCTTATAATGTCTCTTCGGGGTACAATCTCCAATAGTCTGGCAAGACCCCCCAAATACTTTTTTATCTCATCCTGCCCTTCTCTACTGAGATCATTCCACCATAATCGCAACTCCAAAGGGATTCGACTTACAAATTAAAAAGGTTCAGTTTGAATTGTGCTCATCCTGCACATTTATTAAGGTGAATTAGTGGCTTATGACTTTATTCCTGTTTGACTTCAAAACTCAAAAGGTTTTCTTCTACGAAATGTATTTATTAAAACCAAAAGCCCAACTTTACTAATATGTCCATTTAGTATTTCCGGAAGAAGTTTTAAGGGTGTGCCCGCTAGCCTGCCAAAATAACAATAAATACCCAAAGTGGCCGTTTGGGCAACATTAGCCTTCCGACGTCCCTTTCAAGAAAATTTGGTTGTTCTTGACAATAACAGCATCACCGGATTTATTTAGGATGACAAATAAAAATTTGAAAATTATTTTTCTTTGTTTTGGCTATTTTTGCAATAATGAGGTTGGACCCGATGGGGGTTTCCTAGGTATCCCACACTTGGTGAGAATCAAAGCGGCATAGTTCGGGCAAAAGATTTTGTCAAACCAAAACTTTTGTTCAAAAGCCCCTTTTTCCTTTATTTTTTTCCCTTTTGATTCTCTTTTTTTTTAAAAAAAATCTGGCAGCATTTCAGCGTTATTTGAGCATTGATTTTACAAACAGTTAATCTCAGTAGCTCTAGTACCATTTATTCTCTCAACTTTCTCTTTATTCACAAGCCGATCGACGTGTGAATTCAAAGAAAATAAATGCGCAATTAACACGTAATATGCCTCATGATGGTTTTTTATTTTGTGTCACCTATCCTTGACGGACCCAACCCCTGTGTTGATTCCCCTAATTCAAATGCACGTGATGTAAACAAATGCTCCTACTAGGGATACGGCATGAGGTTTTGTATACTAGGTTCAGAACCTGGGTATTTGTCCTAGACTGTGCACCCGAGTGGATAACTTGAGTCGAGCAGGGGGCTACATACCGGGAACCAGCAAGATCGTCTGGCTTAGTAACTTGTCTGAGTCTCTTTCTTATATTAGGGTATGATACTAAGAAAATACGGAGTCTCGACCAGCGAGCACATCCCCGAAGATTAAGAGAGAAGGGTTTCGTACCATTTTATCTATACAATTCAATCAATATCGAAGCGGTAAAGCATTTAGCACTTAGCATGGAACATGTAAGAAAATAAGAAGAAGCCAAATATAATAGTTATTCTAAGCTCGAATTCTTGTACCCTAAACCAGAGATTCTGGGTTCATCCCCAGCGGAATTGTCAGAGCTGTCACACCTCCTTTTAACACGGCTACCCCGAAAGATAAAACGCATAAGGGAGTTTTTCCAATTAAAGTGACATTATTCGAAGTGGGATTATTTATTTAATTAAGAGTCACCACTTTGGATAGGTTTGGCTATTGGTGACCCAAGTCACGAGTTTTTGTATAGAATCCAAAATCAAGAAAATTTTTCGACTGCCCAAATGGAGTCTGCTAACCAGAAATTCTAAGTAAGGAATTCTCTTGACCCGAGGGAAGGTGTTAGGCACCACCGGATCCCATGGTTCTAGCACGGTCGTTTATACTATTATAAATGGCTAGAATTCTGATTTACACAGGTTCATTATACAAATGCAATTTAAAATTATTTATACTTCTTTTAATGTTTATATAAGGGAATTAGCGACGTCCCTAAAACATATCGCGAACCACATAACACAAACACACACATAGTTTTTACATATTTCAACTTCATCGAGATTTGGATTTGCGCCACATAAATGTGCACCCTTACTTAGGAAGATAATATTATTAAAGACGCGCCTAAAAGCAACTAACGTGTTATTATCTTTGCGGGAAGCCATGAAGTTCGCTAAACGGCATGTCCCGAATCTTTAAGTGTTTTAATATGAACAGTTAAGGAGGACCACGCGATTTGTGAATTCTATTTGGTGCATCGCACCTCGTTTTATTCTTTCATAGGCTAATTCTGAAGCAAAATAAGATTTCTATCATGTATTGTCTCTAAAAACAAAATAAGATGCCCTAGCTAAGTAGCATGTAAATGACCTACCATTGAAAACATTGCAATGACTATATTAAATCGAATCAGTTTCAGGGTGCATATTTTTAGCATGCTTTAGTTGATGACTTTTTGCAGTTGGGCTCATTATTGAATGAAATAAGCCCAGGAAGTATATTTTTTCATATGCATTTTAGCTACAACGAGTTGGGCCCAGCGTTTGAGCATAGAAGCTTAAGAAAACAGAATTAATTTTAGTCATGGATCAAGGGATAGCATTCTACAAATCATAATACTATAACCATTCCAAATCATTTTTGTTAACACTTGTGTTTTGTCATCTTATCACTCCAAAACATCTAACAAGATAAATGTACAATTTCTAGTCTTAAAGGAGGGGTTGTCAAAGAAAGGATCCTATTTTTTAAAATGTGATTTTCTCACTTGTGAATCGACATGCTGAAACTTAAATTTTAATCCAACTTCTAAGCTGACAACCTTATCTATACGAATTTAAATAGGTGCACACATATTATCTCCAAAATATAATTAAACACGAGGGTCTAAGGAATCTACCATTACAACCTAGGATATTCCACCCTGCAAAAATTTGAAATAATCCGAAAATATGCTGTCCAAATAGTTCAAAATAGGCCATCACAACCTTAAATTTATTTACATTGAATATTTAGACAAATCACAACAACTACTCGATATTTAAACAAACAGATCCACAAAGCTGCGCAGCAAGCTGCATCTCAGGCTTATGAAGTGTACGTGGAAGATTGAATGCAAATAAGAAGGAATGGAAGTCAGCAGTAATTTAAAGCACCAGCAGTTGAAAACAACAACCACACAACAATAGGACCAATATAATAGCCCAGATTTGTACCACACCAAATTGAACCAAATCATCCTTTGATTGATCTTAAAACAACTTGAAACCAAACCAGGGAACTTGCAGAAATTTTCAATAATCAAACCTAAACTAAATGATGTAAATCCAGAAACCAGAATCAGACATCAACTCTGTCTCCAATGTAGTATTGTTTTTGAAATTTTGTTGGTTTTGAAGCTCTAACTTTTTGCTGCTGGACTTCATTTCGGAATTTTCAAGATTTTTTTTAACTTCAATATTTCTTGGAATTTTTGAGAGATTTCAGATGGCGTCCAACCTATTTTTTAAGGCACTAGGGTGCCTTTTTTTATAGCCAAAGCATAGGGCAACCCCTTTTATTTTGTTCTAACTAAAGGTCCCTCTTTCAATTTCCAGATTTTCATAGTTGGTCCTTTATTTTCTAACTTGTTAGCCAAGTCATTGCACTAAAACTATTGGGCTTAAACTAAGATCCCATTCTAGAAGGGTCAAAAAGAATCTAGCATTGTGTTCTATTTTTTTGACTACATATACTACCCTTATTTTATTCCTAATATTACAAGAACCAACTAAAACCCTATATTACCCCCTTAGTATCTTGAAATTACCAGTTTACTTAACTAAGTCTTAAACCATTTTCTAGCTAGCAGCTATAACAAAAACCTATTTATATTTGAACCAATAACAAAAAAATTGAATCAAAATCTGAGGGTAATGACTAACTAACTTATCGCTGCTACAAGATAATATGGATTCAAGTAAAAAAAAACTAAAATTTAGACACTAAGAGAATCGAGGCACAACTACTATTACTGAAAATCTAATGCTAACCAAATCATCAACTAAAAAAAACACTAGTAAGTCACAAAATCAAGACTGTAGTTAATATAAGAAGAATAACCTAAAACAAATGCGACAGAGTTACAAAGTGAAATACAAACAGGAAAAGAGATTATTTTTAATTAAACTAACCAAAGCAAAGTTATAATTTAAAAAGGGTAACCAAAACACAACCAAATCTGAATCAACAATTTCGACTAACAAAAAGCAAGTTACCAACACATAAATGGAAACATAAAAAATAATAAAAAAATACAAATAATGACGGAATAGAGAGGTAACTTAATTGTCGAGTCATCAACTAGACTTGATGAGTTCAATTTGAATCTCCAAACGGAGTCGCATGTTTTTTTTGGCCAAAACAAACATGCAACTCCATTTAGAATTCAAGCTGCTTCAAAACAAAATCCATTTCAAGATTAGGTCTAGTCTCAGTTTCGAAATTTGACAAGTTTGGGGCTTGTTCGAAAGAAGCAAGGGTTATTTTTGGCTAGGGGAAGCCAAGAGGAGTATAGAGCGTTGATTTGGAATCCATTGGAGCTGGCACCGCCGTGGACGGCGGAGCCGCCACTCTTTTAAAGGGATATTCCACGAGTTCTATTGGGTTTCGAGGGGTGATATTAGGGGGGTTGGGAATAGGAGAAGAAGGCGAATCTAGGATGTAATTTTGGATGGATTTGGGGTTACGCCACCGACACCGGTGATTTCCGGCCGGCGGCGGCACGGTGGTGACATGACGGTTTGACGACAGTGTTACACAGGAAGATGTTTTGTACGAGGAAGATAATATTTGTTTGTGAGGTTGTGAATATATTCAGTCCATTTATTAAGAATGTGAGACAAAATCTTGGTCGTGGGATGAGGGGTGATGGACGGCTGATATCAAATGGACGTCAGACGACGTCGTTTTGAAATCTTCTTTGGCTGGACCGGGTATGGGGTTTGGTTTGGGCTACATTTGATTGGGTCTTGGGGGATTTTGAATTGGGCTTCTGAGGTTTAATAGACATGACCAAAATTATAGGTCCCTTATGAAGACCAAACAAAAATTACCTGTTTTTTTTTCTTTTTTTTCTTTTAATTGATCCCCATTTTTGTTTTTTAATTAATTCTCTTTTATTTCTATTTTTCCAGATTTTAGTAAAATAAAAATAAACAAAGTCAACTTAAATTCTACAAAATAAACTAATTAACTACTAAAAAAAATCCAAATATTAAATTTAAAGAGGAAAACTATACAAAATGTAAAGATGACCATCTTTGTTATTTTTTCTTATTTTCAATATAACCTACAAATGTAAGCTTCAAATACTATGCAAATATGCTACTTTTTATGGATTATTCAAATCAAAACGTCCGACATGCAAATAAACACAAAATTATGCAATTAATTCCTAAAATTCAAACAAACCCAAAATCACGCAAATAAATCCTAAAAATTCAAATAATAAAATAAAAACGCAAGTAAACACAAAGTCAAACAATTAATTCCTAATAATTCAAGTAGTAAAAGGAAAATGCAAATAAACAAAAATTGACAAAATTAATTCCTAAAAATTCAAATCATAAAAGAAAAATCCCAATTTAATGAATTTTACAGTAACACGTCAAGCGAGGCACAAATCACATGCTCACATCCCCTACCAAAGTGCGGACGGTGGTGCGATAGCCTAACAGTGCAAAGGGTAACTTCTCATGCCTTTTTCTGGGCCCTTTCACTATTTTGCGAAGTATCTTCTTTATGTTCTTATTGGCTACCTCGACTGCTCGATTCGCCTCGGGGCGGTATGGGGTGGAATTGTGATGTGTAATCTTGAACAATTGACATACCTCTTTTATCAAAATGACTATTGAGATTTTATCCATTATCATTGTTGATGATCTTCCGGATACAAAACCGGCAAATGATATTTGCATGTACAAAGTCAACCACGGCTTTCTTGGTCACTAACTTGAAGGTTTTAGCTTCAACCCACTTGGTGAAATAATCAATACCAACTAGGAGGAACCTGTGTCCGTTGGAAGCTGCTGGCTAGATGGGCCCGATGACATCCATGCCCTAAGCGATGAAAGGCCATGGTGCAGACATTGTATCTAATTTAGATTGTAGAGAGTGAATCAAGTCTCCATGCACTTGACATTGGTGACATTTCGCACGAAACTGATACAATCCCGCTCGATGGCGAGCCAATAATATCCTTCCCGGAGAATCTTCTTTGTCAAGACATATCCGCTCATGTGCGGCCTGCATACTCCAGCATATACCTCATTCATGATGGTTGTAGCCTATCCGGCATCTACGCATCATATCAAACCAAGATCCGACATTCTTTTGTATAATATCCGCCCACCGAAGAATAACCCACTTGATAAGCGATAGATTGTTCTCTTTTGGTCACTTGTGGCTTGTATCGGGTACACACCCATCCTGATAGATTCTTTGATGTCGTGGAACCAAGGTTCATTATCAAGCTCTTCTGCCACCATGTTGCAATAAGCATGTTGATCATGGACCTGGAAATGTATCAGGTCAACATAAGCTTTATCTGGATGATGTAACATTAACGCCAAAGTAGCCAAGGCATCTACAACCTCATTGTGAATTCTGGGGATGTTCCGGAACTCTATTGACCGGAATCATTGACAAAGATCATGCAAGCATTGCCGGTATGGTATGAGCTTTAAATATCTTGTTTCGCACTTCCATTGAATTTGGTGCACCAGAAGGTCCGAGTCTCCCAAGACAAAGACTTCCCGGACACCCATGTCTGCTGCTAACCTCAAACCCAAAATACATGCCTTATATTCTGCCATGTTGTTGGTGCTATAGAAGCGGGGTTGAGCTGTGACTGGGTAATGATGCTCTTCTCTAAAAATGAGCACTGCTCCTATCCCGACGCCTTTCATGTTGTCGTACCCGTCGAAAAACAATTTCCATCGTAGTTTCTCGCCCTATTCCATTTCATCAATATGCATCACTTCCTTGTCTGGGAAGTATGTCTTTAAAGGTTCATATTCTTCGTCTATCGGATTCTTGGCTAAATGATCAGCCAATAGCTGTGCTTTCATTGCAGTCCTAGTCACATAGATAATGTCAAACTCAGTAAGCAACATTATCCATTTTGCAAGCCTCCCTGTGGGCATGGGCTACTGAAAAATGTACTTCAATGGGTCCAGACGTGAGATGAGATAATTGGTACATTATGAATAGTAATGTATTAACTTATGGGCTACCCACGATAGGGCACAACATGTCCTTTTAAGATGAGTATACTTAACCTCATAGGCTGTAAATTTCTTGCTTAGGTAGTATATGGCTTACTCTTTTATCCCGGTGACATCGTGCTGACCAAACACGCAACCAAATGAGTTGTCCCATACTGCCAAATATAAGATCAGAGGTCGTCCTGGTTCCAGAGGTATCAACACCAGTGGGTTCAACAAATATTCCTTTATCATATTAAAATCCTCCAGGCACTTCCCATCCATTTCACCGCAGCATCCTTCTTCAATAGCTTAAAGATGGGCTAGCAGATAGTTGTGAGTTGAGAAATTAATTGACTAATGTAATTCAATCTCCCCAATAGAATCATTACCTCTGCTTTTTTCCTCGGCGGCGGCAATTCCTTTATCTCTTTGATCTTTGATTGATCTAGCTCAATGCCTCGTCGACTGACTATGAACCCTAGCAACTTCTCTGATGGAACCATGAATGCACATTTGCAGGGTTGAGTTTGAGATTGTACATACAGAGCCTCTGGAAAAATTTCCTCAGATCTCTAACATGATCAGATTACTTTGTGGACTTCACAATCACATCATCCACATAGACCTCAATTTCCTTATGTATCATATCTTGGAAAATTGTTTTCATTGCCCTCATATATGTTTCCCCGGCGTTCTTCTAACCAAAAGGCATGAGCCTATAGCAATATGTCCTCTATAGTGTGATGAATGTTGTTTTCTCCGCATCTTATTCATCCATCAAAATCTGGTGGTAACCTACGTAACAATCCACGAAAGACCCAATCTCACGCTTTACACAATTGTCATTAAATATGTGAATGCTCGGCAGTGGGAAGTTGTCCTTTGGGCTTGCTTTGTTGAGGTCACGATAATCGACACACACTTTTGTTTTACAATCCTTCTTTGGCACAAGGACAACATTATCTAACTCGGTGTGATATCGTATGACTCGGATACCTTTTTTCTCAAAATCCTTGGTCACTTCCACTTTGATTTTCACGCTCACATCAGTTTTAAAATTTCTCTAGTTTTGTTTGAAGGGAGGGCAGGCTAGGTTGGTGGTTAATTTCTGAACCACCAAGTCAGTGCTCAATCCGGGCATATCATCGTAAGACCATGCAAAGACATCTTTGTATTCAAGCAGTACTTCAATTATTTCTTTCCTATGCTGTGACTGCAGATAGACACTTATTTTGGTTTCTCTAACGTTATCCGTGCCCCGAAAATTGACTGCCTTTGTATCTCTCAGATTTCGATTGGGCTTCTCCTCAAAGTGGCTCAACTCTTTACTAATTTCATCCCATGCTCCTTCCTCGTTGTACTCCGATTCATCCTCAAAGAGTCCTTATGCATGTCTGATCATTGGAATCAACATAAAAATAACTTTAGAAAAGAGAAAAGAAAAATGGAAAATATCAGTACTGCTGGAAAAGAAATTGCATTTCATTAGAATAAGAAAAATAACAGAGTTTACATATACAAACGGATAAAAATGACAATTGAATTAAAAACCCTGAAGCAAATCCAGGCTAGACTGAAAGAAAAATCAAAGCCGAGTACCACGACTCCCTCCGGGTAAGAAGAGGAGTGACTTCCCATTTGTTGACTTTTCACGTGCTCCCACAAACTACACATCTACCATGCTCTATATTTCTCTGGTCTCAACCATATTTACCTCATTGAACAGTCTCTCGAACCCCTTATCCAAATCCCCATCCGCATTAATCAGCGGACCGGTAAACTTTGGCACTGGGCAATTGCTAGTATTGGGCTTGACAAATGATCTAGACAGCCTTGGGATGGGCTTTGGTAGGGCCCAGGCCCTTTACCTTAACTTTCTGGCTCGCCTTATATCTGCGCTTGTAGGCTTGAACCCTAAACCGAAAGTGTCCAATTTTTTTGGGAGAGACACTGGTTGCACGATGCCTTGCAGAGAAGCACCCAATCCATTGTAAGGCATTAAACCATTCTTCAACATTTCTGAAGCAATCATGACTGACGCAGATGCTATGTTTTGAGTAGTGACAACCTCACCTTTAGGGATCTTCTCAACTTACACCGTGTCGAATATCTGGTATCACCTGAAACACATTGATTATCATCACCATGTACTAATATCTCTTGTCTGTCCCACTCAAATTTTACCATCTGGTGCAGGGTTGAGGGTACTGCCTTGCCTGTATGAATCTAGGGTCTTCCCAGCGAAAGATTATAAGACACTACCACATTCAGTACTTAAAATTCCATGGTGAACTCATAGGGACCTATTGTAAGTTCTAGAACTATATCTCCCACTGAGTCTTTGCCTTCGCCATCGAACCCCCAAACAAAAATGTTATTCCTATGGATCCTTTGACATTCCACCTTCAGCTTGCTCAATGTGGAGAGCGGGAAAATATTCACACTGGAACTATTGTAACCTATAGCCCAGGTGACCACAACATTTTCACAATTCACAGTCAAATAAAGGGCCCGATTATGCTCAGTGCGCTCCATGGGCAGCACATCGTCAGAGAAAGTGACCCGATTTACCTCGAATATCTTGTCTGCAATCTTACTCCAAATAATTCATTGTTATCTCGTCAAGAACATGGGCTTCATTTAGAATTTTCATCAACGCCCGGCGGTGTTCCAAGGAGATCAAGGAGATCTGAGCTGGTGTTTTCCTCAATTGCTCTATGATAGATTGTCCTGAATTTTCATCTTCTTCACGAATTCTTCTGCCTCCTCTTCTGATACGACTTTCTTTATCGATTATGGATTCTCTTTAGTGATCCTTCCCTTCCTCAACTCCTCAGGGGCGAAGTATCTCCCTGACCAGGTCATGCCCCGGGCTTCACAAACTTCTTTTCTGACTTCCTTCCCTTTGTACATCACTATTACTTGTTCATATCTCCAAGGAACGGCTTTGCTGCTGATGATTGGTGGCTAGATTACTAATTTTACAATGATAAGCTCTATGCGAGCACCTTCCATGACTATTGAGGGTTCCCTAGCTGCCCCGTGTACTATCACCTTTACCTTTTCCTGCTTTGGTGCAACTATGCTTGATGACCTTCCTTGAACCAAAACAGGTTTATATCTATTTCCTTCATCTCGATCACTGACTTGTCACTGCTCATATTTTCAATTTACTTGACTTCACTAGACTTGATCATCATTACAGTTTGTGAGGGTTTTTTTTGGGCTCTCCTCCCTTATTCAATATCTCAATTATGTTGGTTTCATGATGTGCCGGCAACGGGTTCTGGCTAATATTGGGTGCTTCCGGAGCTTGCACTTCAATGTGGTCGGAATCAATAAGTTCGTAGATAGCATTCTTCAAATGCCAACACATTTTATTATCATGTCCCAGAACACCAGAGCAGTATTCACAGCTGACAAAATAATCTAGATTTTTCGGGGGACAGTTCGGCAATTTTGCTTCCATTGGCCTCAACATGTCTACTTTCCTCAATCTGTGGAATAAACTGGTATATGACTCTCCCAATGGCATGAAATTTTTCTTCTTCTGCACTCTCTCAGTCTTTAGAACTTGGTTGGCTCGAAAAAATGGTCTAGGAGGTTTTTGGTTGGCTCTTGGAGGATAGTTATTTGGTGGAGCGGGGTAATAATTTTGTGGAGCTGGCGCATTCCATTGTGTGGGGCGGGAGGATCAGCATATGCTTGTGCATGATGACCTGAGAAACAAGGTTCTAACGGTGGATATTAATGTTGTGGTGGGCCGTATGGAGTGTGTGGGCGTGTTTGGTGGTGAGGGCTGGGTTGGCAATAATGGGATGGTGCCCGGAGCCTGAACCAAGTTCCCGACTCAACTGTCGCTACATTTTCCTTCTTCTTCTTTTCGAATGTTCCCCAAGTCCCGCTCTGGATAGCCTGAGTGGTTGCTTTGATTGTAGAGTTACTCATGACCTTGTTGGACTTGAGTCATTCCTTGATCATGCTACCCATTTTTACTACCTCGTTGAAACATTTACTCACCGCCGACACCATTTGACCGAAATATATAGCTCCAAAGCTTGCTGGAAATAATCCACCATCTCACTCTCCTTCACTGGGGGTCAACCCTGGCTACATGTTCTCTCCAACAGAAACCATATTATCTGAAGCTCACGTTGTGTTTCTTCTTCATTTTTGTCAAAGATAGATGGTCCGAGACAATTTCGAGATTATATTAAAAGTGACAGGCGAATGCTTGTTCCAGGTCATCCCAAGTGTACCATCGAGTGTGATCCTGTCGGGTGTACCATTCAAGTGCTGACCCACTTAACCTTTGGCTGAAGTACGACATCTTTTCCCCCCTGCTACTCTCATTTTTTTTTACAAAAACCCCTTAGATGCGTGACTAGATCGCAATGTCAATCATACAAGTCAAATCTAGGCATCCTAAAACCTGGAGGCAACTGGACGGCTGGAAATAAACAAAGGTCCTTGAACGCCACACTCAGCTGGCAACCTAATCCTCGCATATCCTGAATTGATTTTTCTAAACTTCAGACTTTCTTGAGCACCTCCTCTTGCTTAGGATTTTTGATTGGTTTTTCAACCCCCGCCGGGATTTAAAAAAGAGAAGCATATGAGTAAGGTTCATGGGCTTTGTAAGCGGTTTATTATAGGTAGTATTGATTATAGTGAGCTTGAAGTAAGGGCTTACTTGATGATATATGGAGTGTGGAAGGAGGAGTTGCCACAAAAGAGGGAGCAATTGGCGGAAGGGGGCGGGGAACGTATTTGGGTAGTGGAGCTGGGGGTGCTTGAGAGGTCTTACCTTAGTGCTGCAAGTAGACATGAAAACTTGGGGTTGATCAGCAGGTTGAATGGTCATGATATTAGGACACTGGTGGGATGAATGTTGGATTAGTAGGATAGGTCGGTGGTGGCTTCTGTCTCACCCATGCTTGATACATCTCAGTCATTTGGTGTTTCCGTTTGTATATTTCCTCCTTCATGGCACTAACATCCATTTCCTCTACCTCTTTTGAGGGGTGAATAATGCTGACATCGGCTTCCTGATTGGCCATGACATGTTTGCTCTTCGACCGCATATTGTAGGAGTGGGTTGCCAGAATGCTGCTAGAACTAACCACCTGTCTGGAATAGGAAACACATCAGCAACATTGGTTAATGGTTAGATTTCAACACATAGGTGGCCACTTTTTTGGGGATGATTGCACCTAATCAATTATTGGTCACTATATGAATCAGTTGCTTGCGTCATCACGGCTTTTATTCTATGCCATTTTATTCTATCTTTTTCTTGTTCTTCTTTCCTCTTTCCTCAACCATTTTTATTCTCTCATTCTCTCCTTTATTTTACCTATGCTTTTCTTATTTTCCTTCTCTCTTTTCCTTTTGGTTATGGTCGAATCATATAGAGATTGCGTGCGTTTCATGACCCTACATAAACCAGACCGAGCATAGTTCTTGCCAATGAATGCATGAAATAACTATTTTTTGGGAATTTTCAATTTTAATAAAGAAAAACATCTGAATAAATTAGTACAGGAAATATTTCTGGGCCATTCAATTTCATAATGTGAGGCACTTGATTACAACTACTATAAGGATATTAATAGACTCTAACTCAGCCGGAAACAACCGAAATTGACTCAAAATGTAAAGATTGGCGTGACAACCTATTACAATATAAAGAAAACAACAAACTCTCAAATTTGCAAAATCACAAATACATTAAAGCCTCTAATACTCCTGGGGCCTGCGGGACTTCATTCGGTATCGCCGAAGGCCTATATGCTAAATCACCTTGAAGGTGGTGGAGGTCTTCCATTACTTGTCGAGAAAAACCATCACTGCAACAAATAAGAGCTACGAGTCATGTCCTAGCTTGTGTGGCACTTCGTGGTAATGTAATTGGCAATAGCTTTGATCCTCTCTCTAATCTTTCTCTTTTCTTGAAGCAACTGTGCTATCTGTTCACTCCTGGCTTCCAACATTTGGGAGTCCCGAAGATGTTGCTTTTTAGCTGTTGTAGTTTCTACTCCAACTGGGCCATCAAGTCATTGCAATGTTCCCTGTCATTTTTGAAATTTGTGACTTGTCTAATTGCCTCGCCCTCAAGGTTAGTTACTTTCCTTCTCAAATTCGTAATGGTCGCCTCTTAGTTTCTATTCATTTGTCGAACAAATTGGGCCCTCTCTTCTGCTTTCTTTGGCCACTGTGCCAGGAGTTTTGGTATATCCTTTTTGGATTTTTCCAAGTCTTCCTGGCTTTCCAATACTTGCCTTTTCAGTCTGCTGATCACTTTTTCGAGGCTTCTTTCTTGACTGTTGGCTGCAATCTTCATTTATCGGATATGATCCTTAAGAGCCTTATTTTCTTTGGTAAATTTCTTTTAATCACATTAATCGGCTGCGGCTTGCAAGCTATTTTCAAACTGAAGATCGCGAACCTGCATTTCCAGTGCCCATATCCTGACCGTATTTTCTTTGGCTGCCCAATCCCATTGCACCTGGGCTCCATCAGTGAATTGTTGGCCATGCGGTCTCTTTAGGGTCCACTTCGCCTCTATATCAATCCCGTAGTGTGGTGTTAGGCTCAAGAAACCTATACTCATTCCATATTCAACGGATTTTTCCTTTTGGAAAGGCAGCCTTTGGGCCTATTTCGATCACTTATTTGCTTAGATCTTCGTAACTGTGGACGGCTTGAAATCTTCCTAATTGGCGCAAAACCCTGTAGGGAGCATAGGATTGGATGCTTCAGATGCCTATCAAGAGAATATAAGGTACTTCAGTTGATGTGTATACTGCCATAGTTGCGGGAAGCCATCCTATAGTCCACTCAATTTTATTAGCGTTAAAAGATCTCAAACATGATAGCCAAGCCTCGGTACCCTCAGGGAACTCAATGCCTGTTACACGGGTTCTAATTTCTTCAATACAACTCAAAACCAGCCAAGTCATAGTTCATGTATCCAGTTCGATGACAGAGGTGCTCTTACATCCACAGCTGTAGCAACAAATTACAACCATGGAAGAACTTTCCACCTTCTCCGCATATAGGCAACGCTCGATAGATTTCAGAAACGATTAGCGGAACCACCATGACGTTGGCTTTTTTTCTTGCAATATCTAGCATTCCTACAAGAACGATCTCTATATGACCATCTTTTCTAGGACACCCTATAACTCCCAAGAAAGTTACCATGAAATCTAAGGCCCGCCTTGCCTCCCACTTGTCTCTATTTCCGGCATGGGTTAGACTAGTGTTTTGCTCTTCAAAACCTCGGGGGCTGCCATATCAATGATACAAGAAATGAAGTGTTTAGTATCCTTCTGATATAGAATTCCATCTCGAACATCACGACTATTGCTTAGCAAGTCTAGGACCTGTTGGGAGTTACTGGTCTTGGTGCCAATGGATAAATGCTTCTAAGATTCCCATTGAAGCATGTATAACGGGGTACACGTGCACAGGTCATCCCAAGTGTACCATCGAGTGTGATCCTGTCAGGTGTACCATTCAAGTGCTGACCCACTTAACCTTTGGCTGAAGTACGACATCTTTTCCCCCCTTCTACTCTCATTTTTTTTACAAAAACCCCTTAGATGCGTGACTAGATCGCAATGTCAATCATACAAGTCAAATCTAGGCATCTTAAAACCTGGAGGCAACTGGACGGCTAGAATTAAACAAAGGTCCTTTAACGCCACACTCAGCTGGCAACCTAATCCTCGCATATCCTGGAAAGATTTTTCTAAACTTCAGACTTTCTTGAGCACCTCCTCTTGCTTAGGATTTTTGATTGGTTTTTCAACCCCCGCCGGGATTTCAAAAAGAGAAGCATATGAGTAAGGTTCATGGGCTTTGTAAGCGGGTTATGATAGGTAGTATTGATTATAGTGAGCTTGAAGTAAGGGCTTACTTGATGATATATGGAGTGTGGAAGGAGGAGTTGCCACAACAGTGGGAGCAATTGGCGGAAGGGGGTGGGGAACGTATTTGGGTAGTGGAGCTGGGGGTGCTTGAGAGGTCTTACCTTAGTGCTGCAAGTAGACAGGAAAACTTGGGGTGGATCACCAGGTTGAATGGTCATGAGATTAGGACACTAGTAGGATGAATGTTGGATTAGTAGGATAGGTCGGTGGTGGCTTCCGTCTCACCCATGCTTGATAAATCTCAGTCATTTGGTGTTTCCGTTTGTATATTTCCTCCTTCATGGCACTAACGTCCAATTCCTCTACCTCTTTTGAGGGGTGAATAATGCTGACATCGACTTCCTGATTGGCCATGACCTGTTTGCTCTTCGACCGCATATTGTAGGAGTGGGTTGCCAGAATGCTGCTAGAACTAACCACATGTCTGAAATAGGAAAGACATAAGCAACATTGGTTAATGGTTAGATTTCAACACATAAGTGGCCACTTTTTTAGGGATGATTGCACCTAATCAATTATTGGTCACTATATGAATCAGTTGCTTGCGTCATCACGGCTTTTATTCTATGCCATTTTCTTCTATCTTTTTCTTGTTCTTCTTTCCTCTTTCCTCAACCATTTTTATTCTCTCATTCTCTCCTTTATTTTACCTATGTTTTTCTTATTTTCCTTCTCTCTTTTCCTTTTGGTTATGGTCGAATCATATAGAGATTGCGTGCCTTTCATGACCCTGCATGAACCAGACCGAGCATAGTTCTTGCAAATGAATGCATGAAATAACTATTTTTTTGGAATTTTCAATTTTATTAAAGCAAAAAATCTAAATAAATTAGTACAGGAAATATTTCTGGGCCATTCAATTTCATAATGTGAGGCACTTGATTACAACTACTACAAGGATATTAACAAACTCTAACTCAGCCGGAAACAACCGAAATTGACTCAAGATGTAACGATTGGCGTGACAACCTATTACAATATAAAGAAAACTACAAACTCTCAAATTTGCAAAATCATAAATACATTAAAGCCTCTAATACTTCTGGGGCCTGCGGGACTTCATTCGGTCTCGCCGAAGGCCTATATGCTAAATCACCTTGAAGGTGGTGGAGGTCTTCCATTACTTGTCGAACAAAACCATCACTGCAACAAGTAAGATGCTACGAGTCATGTCCTAGCATGTGTGGCACTTCGTGGTAATGTAATTGGCAATAGCTTTGATCCTGTCTCTAATCTTTCTCTTTTCTTGAAGCAACTGTGCTATCTGGTCACTCCTGGCTTCCAACATTTGGGATTCCCGAAGATGTTGCTTTTTAGCTGTTGTAGTTTCTCCTCCAACTATGCCATCAAGTCATTGCAATGTTCCCTATCATTTTTGAAATTTGTGACTTGTCTAATTGCCTCGCCCTCAAGGTTAGTTACTTTCCTTCTCAAATTAGTAATGGTCGCCTCTTAGTTTCTATTCATTTGTCGCACAAATTGGGCCCTCTCTTCTGCTTTCTTTGGCCACTGTGCCAGGAGTTTTGGTATATCCTTTTTGGATTTTTCCAAGTCTTCCTGGCTTTCGAAAACTTGCCTATTCAGTCTGCTGATCACTTTTTCGAGGTTTCTTTCTTGACTGTTGGCTGCTATCTTCATTTATCGGATATGATCCTTAAGAGCCTTATTTTCATTGGTATATTTCTTTTAATCACATTAATCGGCTGCGGCTTGCAAGCTGTTTTCAAACTGAAGATCGCGAACCTGCATTTCCAGTGCCCATATCCTGACCCTGTATTCATTTTCTTTGGCTGCCCAATCTCATTGCACCTGGGCTCCATTAGTGAATTGTTGGCCATGCGGTCTCTTTAGGGTCCACTTCGCCTCTATATCAATCTCGTACTATGGTGTTAGGCTCAAGAAACCTATACTCATTCCATATTCAGCGGATTTTTCCTTTTGGAAAGGCAGCCTTTGGGCCTATTTCGATCACTTATTTGCTTAGATCTTGTAACTGTGGACGGCTTGAAATCTTCCTAATTGGCGCAAAACCCTGTAGGGAGCATAGGATTGGATGCTTCAGATGCCTATCAAGAGAATATAAGGTACTTCAGTTGATGTGTATACTGCCATAGTTGCGGGAAGCCATCCTATAGTCCACTCAATTTTATTAGCGTTCAAAGATCTCAAACTTGATAGCCAAGCCTCGGTACCCTTAGGGAACTCAATGCCTGCTACACGGGTTCTAATTTCTTAAATACAACTCAAAACCAGCCAAGTCATAGTTCATGTATCCAGTTCGATGACAGAGGTGCTCTTACATCCACAGCTGTAGCAACAAATTACAACCATGGAAGAACTTTCCACCTTCTCCGCATATAGGCAACGCTCGATAGATTTCAGAAACAATTAGCGGAACCACCGTGACGTTGGCTTTTTTGCTTGCAATATCTAGCATTCCTACAAGAACGATCTCTATATGACCATCTTTTCTAGGACACCCTATAACTCCCAAGAATGTTACTATGAAATCTAAGGCCCGCCTTGCCTCCCACTTGTCTCTGTTTCCGGCATGGGTTAGACTAGTGTTTTGCTCTTCAAAACCTCAGGGGCTGCCATATCAATGATACAAGAAATGAAGTGTTTAGTATCCTTCTGATATATTTCCATCCCGAACATCACGACTATTACTTAGCAAGTCTAGGACTTGTTGGGAGTTATTGGTATTGGTGCCAATGGATAAATGCTTCTAAGATTCCTATTGAGGCATGTATAACGGTGTGCACGTGCACAGGTCATCCAAAGTGTACCATCGAGTGTGATCCTGTCGGGTGTACCATTAAAGGGCTGACCCACTTAACCTTTGGCTGAAGTACGACATCTTTTCCCCCCTGCTACTCTCATTTTTTTACAAAAACCCCTTTGATGCGTGACTAGATCGCAATGTCAATCATACAAGTCAAATCTAGTCATCTTAAAACCTGGAGGCAACTGGACGGCTGGAAATAAACAAAGGTCCTTGAACGCCACATTCAGCTGGCAACCTAATCCTCGCATATCTGGAATGATTTTTCTAAACTTCAGACTTTCTTGAGCACCTCCTCTTGCTTAGGATTTTTGATTGGTTTTTCAACCCCCGCCGGGATTTCAAAAAGAGAAGCATATGAGTAAGGTTCATGGGCTTCGTAAGCGGGTTATGATAGGTAGTATTGATTATAGTGAGCTTGAAGTAAGGGCTTACTTGATGATATATGGAGTGTGGAAGGAGGAGTTGCCATAAAAGTGGGAGCAATTGGCGGAAGGGGGTGGGGAACGTATTTGGGTAGTGGAGCTGGGGGTGCTTGAGAGGTCTTACCTTAGTGCTGCAAGTAGACAGGAAAACTTGGGGTGGATCACCAGGTTGAATGGTCATGAGATTAGGACACAGGTGGGATGAATGTTGGATTAGTAGGATAGGTCGGTGGTGGCTTCCGTCTCACCCATGCTTGATACATCTTAGTCATTTGGTGTTTCCGTTTGTATATTTCCTCCTTCATGGCACTAACATCCAATTCCTCTACCTCTTTTGAGGGGTGAATAATGCTCACATCGGCTTCCTGATTGGCCATGACCTGTTTGCTCTTCGACCGCATATTGTAGGAGTGGGTTGCCAGAATGCTGCTAGAACTAACCACCTGTCTGGAATAGGAAAGACATCAGCAACATTGGTTAATGGTTAGATTTCAACACATATGTGGCCACTTTTTTGGGGATGATTGCACCTAATCAATTATTGGTCACTATATGAATCAGTTGCCTGTGTCATCACGGCTTTTATTCTATGCCATTTTCTTCTATCTTTTTCTTGTTCTTCTTTCCTCTTTCCTCAACCATTTTTACTCTCTCATTCTCTCCTTTATTTTACCTATGTTTTTCTTATTTTCCTTCTCTCTTTTCCTTTTGGTTATGTTCGAATCATATAGAGATTGCGTGGTCATGACCCTGCATGAACCAGACCGAGCATAGTTCTTGCCAATGAATGCATGAAATAACTATTTTTTGGGAATTTTCAATTTCAATAAAGCAAAACATCTGAATAAATTAGTACAGGACATATTTCTGGGCAATTCAATTTCATAATGTGAGGCACTTGATTACAACTACTACAAGGATATTAACAGACTCTAACTCAGCCGGAAACAACCGAAATTGACTCAATATGCAACGATTGGCGTGAAAACCTATTACAATATAAAGAAAACTACAAACTCTCAAATTTGCAAAATCACAAATACATTAAAGCCTCTAATACTCCTGGGGCCTGCGGGACTTCATTCGGTCTCGCCGAAGGCCTATATGCCAAATCACCTTGAAGGTGGTGGAGGTCTTCCATTACTTGTCGAACAAAACCATCACTGCAACAAGTAAGATGCTACGAGTCATGTCCTAGCATGTGTGGCACTTCGTGGTAATGTAATTGGCAATAGCTTTGATCCTCTCTCTAATCTTTCTCTTTTCTTGAAGCAACTGTGCTATCTGGTCACTCCTGGCTTCCAACATTTGGGAGTCCCAAATATGTTGCTTTTTAGCTGTTGTAGTTTCTCCTCCAACTGGGCCATCAAGTCATTGCAATGTTCCCTGTCATTTTTGAAATTTGTGACTTGTCTAATTGCCTCGCCCTCAAGGTTAGTTACTTTCCTTCTCAAATTAGTAATGGTCGCCTCTTAGTTTCTATTCATTTGTCGCACAAATTGAGCCCTCTCTTCTGCTTTCTTTGGCCACTGTGCCAGGAGTTTTGGTATATCCTTTTTGGATTTTTCCAAGTCTTCCTGGCTTTCCAAAACTTGCCTTTTCAGTCTGCTGGTCACTTTTTCGAGGCTTCTTTCTTGACTGTTGGCTGCTATCTTCATTAATCGGATATGATCCTTAAGAGCCTTATTTTCTTTGGTAAATTTCTATTAATCACATTAATGGGCTGCGGCTTGCAAGCTGTTTTCAAACTGAAGATCGCGAAACTGCATTTCCATTGCCCATATCCTGACCCTGTATTCATTTTCTTTGGCTGCCCAATCCCATTGCACCTGGGCTCCATCAGTGAATTGTTGGCCATGCGGTCTCTTTAGGGTCCACTTCACCTCTATATCAATCCCGTACTATGGTGTTAGGCTCAAGAAACCTATACTCATTCCATATTCAGCGGATTTTTCCTTTTGGAAAGGCAGCCTTTAGGCCTATTTCGATCACTTATTTGTTTAGATCTTCGTAACTGTGGACGGTTTGAAATCTTCCTAATTGGCACAAAACCCTGTAGGGAGCATAGGATTGGATGCTTCAGATGCCTATCAAGAGAATATTAGGTACTTCAGTTGATGTGTATACTGCCTTAGTTGCGGGAAGCCATCCGAAAGTCCACTCAATTTTATTAGCGTTCAAAGATCTCAAACATGATAGCCAAGCCTCGGTACCCTCAGGGAACTCAATGCCTGTTACACGGGTTCTAATTTCTTCAATACAACTCAAAACCAGTCAAGTCATAGTTCATATATCCAGTTCGATGACAGAGGTGCTCTTACATCCACAGCTGTAGCAACAAATTACAACCATGGAAGAACTTTCCACCTTCTCCGCATATAGGCAACGCTCGATCGATTTCAGAAACGATTAGCGGAGCCACCGTGATGTTGGCTTTTTTACTTGCAATATCTAGCATTCCTACAAGAACGATCTCTATATGACCATCTTTTCTAGGAAACCCTATAACTCCCAAGAAAGTTACCATGAAATCTAAGGCCCGCCTTGCCTCCCACTTGTCTCTGTTTTCGGCATGGGTTAGACTAGTGTTTTGCTCTTCAAAACCTCGGGGGCTGCCATATCAATGATACAAGAAATGATGTGTTTAGTATCCTTCTGATATATTTCCATCCCGAACATCACGACTATTACTTAGCAAGTCTAGGACCTGTTGGGAGTTACTGGTCTTGGTGCCAATGGATAAATGCTTCTAAGATTCCCATTGAGGCATGTATAACGGTGTGCATGGATAACGGTGCGCCGGCTCCAACGGCCAACAATAATACACCACAGGTTCTCCTTTCCGTCCTCTACCTAGATCTGAACCCCGCTTTCCTCGAATCTCCCTTGAACCCATCGAATAGGTTAAAACATGTTTTCCGTCTCCCCCGTGTACGGCGGTGTTTCACCCAACCCCGGCAAAAGTAACATCTCTGACCTTCCTCACCACTCTCTTCTCGAACCCCTTATTGGTTCCCTTCGAACATCATCGGAAATGCTCAAAATTTGAGTTGAGGACTGGCAGAACCTTAGAGGATTCAGAACGGGAGCCTTACCTTGAATGTCGAAGCTCGAAATTCTATTCCACAGTTACCTCAAATAAGTTTCTTTGTTATTGTTATTTTTGTTTTGAATAATGCTTCTTGTAAATCGATTCAATCATGTTTGTTGTAGGATTATTGATCTTTTTTTAGCTTCATTTTTTCTTTTCAATTTATTTAGTCATATAGGATATCATTTTTGCCTATGCATGGATTTTTATTATAAAACTAATTTTCCTTTGTGCATATTAGCTCTTTGATTCGGTTTGATCTTTTTCGTCTTAGTGTTTTATTTCCTTTTAGACTAAATGTAGGCTTTGTTTGATTTTCATTGTTGTTTTAATGTAAATTTTTCTTTAATGGTTCTAATAAGTAGTTTTCTTGGAATGTGTTAGCTGATTTATACTCAAATTATAGGGTTAAACGTAGTAAATTAGAAAGTTAGAATAATTAAAAGTTTGTAATTGTATAAGTAATTCAATAGTGATTTGGGTAGTTCATTGTGTAATCTTTATCAATTGATTTAGGAAGCTTCTAGAATGGGGGTCAAAGTTGTAACACAGACTTTAATTGTTATGTTTTGGATAACAAGTTAGGAATCTAGGGAGTAGTTGGGTGAATCTTATAATAAGAGCAGGACTAGTAGCTTAAAACAAGAGGGAAAGGGTTGCCCTAAGTGTTGGATAGAAAAGGGCACCTTAATGCCTTCATTTAAAGGGTTTTGGAGGTCTGAAAAATTCTAAAAATTGCTAAAACAATTCCAAAAAGTCTACAAAATGTCTTAGTGTTAGAAATTCTAAACATTTCTAAGGCTAGAATTCCGTAGAGATTCTCAGAGGTTGGGAAGTCTAAAAAATCGGGGAAAATCCCTTAAAAATTATGAAATTGATTAATTTTGATCTTCCAATAAAATTCTCGAATGGCTGAAACCAAAATGAGTTGAGTTCTTTGGTTGTCCAAGGGTTTAGGGTTCAATTTTGATGGTATTACGGTCCTGAGTTGTGGTGCTGAAATTGTGGATGTTATTTAGTTCAAATGGTCTATTTCCTTGAGTATTTCTGGGTTAATTATTTCTAAAACAACTCATGCTGCTACTGCTCAATTGTTGTCTCCCTCTTCTTTTGTTGTTCTTTAAATTCCAACTATTCATCCAACCTCAAATGGCTTATGCAATTTAAACCCAAAATATGATTGAACTGGAAAAATGTAATGAAAAGCATTCAGTTTTTTTATGTTGAGTATTTTACCTTAGCTAGACTATGTCACCTTTGTATTCATTTAAGCATCATATTATGTATAATAATAGGACTCTTTTGGATTGTTGGACTTTTTATTTATGTTAATTTATCTGAAGATAGTAGCCTTAGTATAGTGTAGTTTGAGCTCTCATGGTAGTTTTACTTAAAGATCAAAAGTGACGTAACTTGGAGTCGAGTTTGAAAACAAATACGTATGTAAGTTCATATCTATGCTCCCTCCAGGTTCATATCTATGCTCCGTCCAAGCTCATACCCGGGCTAAGGCTCATATACTGGCCAGTTTTGTAAAGCAGGACAGGGGTTTCTACTCTTTGGGATCATTTCGAAGCCCAATGGCTTGAACTTACTTAAAGGCTGTCATTTGATTTGCATTAGACAGCAATAGATTAGCTAGGCTTTGTGGAAATAGTGTTTATTAGAAAATCATAGTCCATTTAGCATATCCTGGTTTTTTTTAATTGTGCATTAAATATTTAGACCTCGGGACGTGCCATTTAGCAAATTTCATGGCCTTCCACAAAGTTATTAATACGTGTAATTGCTTTAGGCGCATCAGTTCAATAATATTACCTTCTTAATCTCGGGTAAACATTTATGTGACCCAAGTTCAAATCTCAGAGAAAAAAAAATAAGTTCCACCTGGAATCACAACCTAGGAAAGAAATAGTTGAAGTACTTCTTGAGATGTCTGCATGGTCCTACGATGATATGCCCTGATTGAGAACCGACTTGGTGGTTCACAAGTTGCCCACCAACCCAGTCTGTCCTCCATAAAACAAAAGTTGAGGAAGTTTAAAACATATGTGAGCGTGAAAATCAAAGAGGGAGTGACCAGGCAGTTTGAGGCAAAAGTAATACGAGATACACGATATCCACTCGGTGAGCTAATGTTGTGCCCGTACCAATGAAGGATGATAAGACTAGGGTGTCTATCGATTACCGTGACCTCAATAACGTAAGTCTTAAGGACAACTTCCCACTACCAAACATTCACATACTGATTAACAATTTTGTGAAGCATATGATCGGGTCATTTGTTGATTGTTACGCAGGTTACCACTAGAGCTTAATGGATGAAGAAGATGCAGAGAAAACAAAATTCATAACGCCATGGGGGACATATTATAATAGGGTCATGCCTTTTGGTTTGAAAAATGCCGGGGCGACATAATGAGGGCAATGACAACAAATTTTCACGATATTATACATAAGGAAATTGAGGTCTATGTGGATGATGTGATATTGAAGTCCAGAAAGCTATCTGATCATGTTAAATAACTGAGGAAATTCTTCCAGAGGCTCCGTAGATATGACCTTAAACTCAACCCGGAAAAATGCGAATTTGGGGTCCCCTCAGAGAAGTTTCTAGGGGTCATAGTCAGCCGACGAGGGCATTGAACTAGACCCATCAAAGATGAAAGCCTATAAGGTTAAGTATACTCATCTTGAAGGACATGTTGTTCCTTGACGTGGGTAGCACAGAAGTTAAAACATTACTTATCATCATATACCACTTATCCCATCTCACGTCTGGACGCATTGAAGTACATTTTCGAGAAGCCGATGCCTACAGGAAGGCTCCCAAAATGAAAATCTTGCTCACCTCTGTTTGACATTATCTACGTGACTATGACTGCCAAGAAAGCGCAGGCGTTGGCTGATTACATAGCTAAAAATGTGATAGACGAATGATATGAGACCTTAAACACATACTTCTCGGACGAGGAAGTGATGAATATTGATGAAATGGAACGGGGTGAGAACTCGGGATGGAAATTGTTCTTTGATGGGGCTGCCAACATGAATGGCGTCAGGATAGGAATTAGTGCTCATTTATTAGGAAAGGCATCACTACCCAGTCACAGCTCAATTCAATTTCTATTGCACCAACGACATGGCAGAATATGAAGCGTGCATTTTTGGTCTGAGATTTGCAGCAGATATGGGTGTCCAGGAAGTCTTGTTCTTGGGAGACTCAGACCTTCTAGTACACCAAATTCAAGGGGAGTGGGAAACGAGAGATTTAAAGCTCATACCATACCAGCAATGCTTGTATGATCTTTGTCAACGATTCCGGTCAGTAGAGTTTAGGCACATCCCCAAAATTCAAAATGAGGTTGATGATGCCTTGGCTACTTTGGCGTCTATGTTAAATCATCCGGACAAGGCTCATGTTGAACCGATACGTATCCGGGTCCCTTACAAAATCCTTCACAGAATTCGCATCTTTCTCTTTGCATTCCGAAGCACTGCATTCCCCTTTTTCGCGTTCACATCTTTCTCTTCGCGTTCCCGAAGCGCTGCATTCTCTTTCTTCGCATTCGCGTCTCTCCCTTCGTGATCAAGACTCTTCTCCTCCTTCTTCGCTATTGCAACCATAAAAATTTCTTCTATGTTATCGTGACTCTTCTCCTGCGATCGCGATGCACAAATACCTGGGCAGACAGAATATATCCCGAAGTCGAGGGTTTCATAATTTCAATCATATTTTGACATCTAGAACTCGATTCTTGGCAATTTTTGAAGGTATTTTCACCTAAATGGCTTGGCTAAGTGATTCTTACTATGTTTAGACTAATTCCCATGAATTTTCTCTTAATTTTATCCTTTCATTTTGGAATTTCTATAGAAATTGGGGGAAAAGTTCTTCGAACTGGAGATTGGGTTTTGAATGGGTAATTGACATTGGATTGGGATAATTTTGATATGGTTAGACTCCCGAGAGTGTGAGGATTCTTATGAAAAAAATTTATCCGATTCCGAGGCATGGGTCTGAGGGGTGTTTTGGTCATTTTACACAATTCCTCGTATTAGCTTAAAATTTAATTATAGAATTAGTTACTAGAAGTGTTGAATAGATTAGGGCCATTTGGAGTTGATTACTCATGGCAAGAACATGGTTTGTTTATTTTGAGCCGGTTCGAGGTATGTATCTTGCCTAACCTTGTGTGGGGGACTTCCCCTTAAGATTTAATTCTTCCCAACTGAATGTAATCCGTGTACGCAAGGTGACGAGTGCGTACTGGGACGTATTTGTGGAATAATTGGCCTTTTTAGGTTCTTAGATCCAAATATTCTCTGAGTATGAAGTTGTTCTTGATATGATTGAATTCCCTGTCACTAGTTTCACCTGTGCATGTTTAACGTGGAATTAATTGCTTTATGGTTCATTCTTATTGCCTAATTGACCCTTACTTTGCTTAACTGATGATCTTTACCCTTCTATTGTCACGTTATCTTCCATAATAGTTGTCGTTATTGGAAATTATTATTATCTCTCTTGTAAATATATAGTCTTAATCGAGGTTAGATTATCTTCCCGCTGCTCATCCTTTATTGAAATTGATATAAATCCTTCATAACTTGCCCAACATTAAAAGAAGTTTAGATATCATATGTTTAGTTGACATTTCCTTATTTGAAATTATTTGATTTATTTTAACTACCTTGTTGTTGAATTACATAGTACAAAATCTTTGCTTCATATTATTTTCTCCCTTGTTGAGTAATTTCTATTACGCTTATTATTCTCTATTGCGGTTATTCCTTGTGAGCTAGTTTAACCATACCCTGATGAACAAAATTTCTTTTGTTGATTCACTAGCCGTGCTCTTGTACATATTGACATTGTAATTGTTGTACTTGTGATGGCATTTCACGAGGTTTCTACCGTGCGTTTGTTGATATTGTGATGTACGATGTTTCTATCCTGTGATTGTTGTTCAGGGGTTGCATGAGGTCTTTGTTGTGATATTGTTTCTATTTATATATTGCATATGCAGCGTAACAAGGCGGCATATGTTTATATTCTTATATGTGGGTTGCGCATATGGCGAGATATGGTGGGACAATGATGATGCACGTGTGGTGAAACAAGGCGAGCACATATTATGTTATTATTTGCATATGTGGCGGAACAAGGTAGGCTATGTAAGGGATCTATTGTAAAGATTTCTGACGGCCTCTAGAGGCATTCCTATTTTGTTTAATATTGTGATTGTGGGTTGCTTACGTGTATGAGCTTTAGCTCATGGAATTTGTGAGGAAACATCGTACGTGATGCCCGTTCTTGTTATCACATTTATTAGTTGGTAGAAATCTTGTTAATGCACTTGCACAACCATACACGTAGTTGAACATTCCTATTGGATATGAAGTCCTCCTGATTTTGCGAATTATAGTCGTACGCCATTGTTTACTTATTATATATGCGAGAGTGGTCCTAGTTAGCTAGTGAGTTGTCAGTATGACCGTGAGTCTGCTGGAGGCACATTATGCCAAGTGTTAGATTTCATGTATTGAGACTTGTGAGATGTTATTTTTCTGAGATTCAGAAATTCGTGGAGATTGATGGATAAGACCTGATGTGATCATTTTTGTGGTATTTAAGCTATTGTTTTGTTTTTCCTTTACAGTATTATAATATTAGGATTTGGGTTGTGTTTATGCTCGTCCCGATGTGTCTTTATTCTTAATACTTTCGCTATTACTTGTTATCCTCTTCCCTTATTCTGACTGTAGCATTGTTAATTGTTTCGTGTTGCTTATATATATATTTATATATATATCATGATCCGTTGTTCCTATAATTGTACTATTTATTAGAGCGCTAGGTTTCTTGATTGTTCCTCGTCACTACTCCACAAAGGTTAGTCTTCATAGTTACTGGGTACCGTTATGCTGTGTTCATGCTACTCTTCTGCACATTTTGTTGTGCAGATCCAGGCACTCCCATTCAGTTATGTCAGCCTTGGAAGGAGGCGTTTCTGTAGAGACTTTGAGGTATATATGCTATGTCCGTAGACCGAGAAGTCCCTTTCTATCTTTCTGTAATAAGTATAGCCCTTTCAGTATTTCCCTTTGTTAAGACTTTTCCGGAGTTAGCGCTTCTTATGTATCTCTAAGCTTGTGACTTGTGAGAATCATGGTTTTGGGAATTGTTGTTAGGTTTGAGAGTTGTTATAGCATGTGCAGAGCGACGCCTTACACTCTATTTTATTTTACCATTTCAGTTTTTAATTATTATTTCAACAATTATTGTTTATATTACGCATTGTGAAGCTTGTATAGTCGTAGAGACTAGGTGCCATCATGACGGTTCACGGAGGGCGAACCGGGGTCATGACAAGATGGTATAAGAACTCTAGGTTCATAGGAGTTACGAATCATAAGCCGGTTTATTAGATTATCATGGATTGGTACGGAGACCTTTGTTCTTATCCGCGAGAGGCTATGTAACTGTAAAGAAATTTCCACTTCATTTGATTTCCCTGTCGGGCAAGATTTTTGACATTACTATCCTAAACCTCTGTCTTATACTCTCTCACAGATTGCGAGGAAACGTACTACCCGAGGTGATCAGGCACCCACGCCCCTCACTACAACTGTCAGAGGTCGGGGCCAAGGTAGAGGTCGATGACGCGCACGTGATGCAGCTAGAGCACCTTTGCAACTTGCCACTAAGGTACCACCGAGAAGATGCACCCGGAATCCAAGCACCTGAAATGCCTACTGGTACTACTACTCTATCTATTTAGGAGACTTTGGCACAATTCATGAGCATATAAACTACTTTGACTTAGGCAGGGTTGCTTCCCTCAGCTGCAGCCACCTCCCAGGCCGGTTGAAGAGCACAAATTCCCGCTGCCTACACTCCTGATCAGCGAGTGCATGTTGAGCAGGTACAGGAGATTGTTCCTGCACCGCTTGCAGTGACAGTTCAGCCCGAGGGCATGGCAGCGGCTTCCGAGCAGGAGCAGCTGAGGCTTTAGAGGTTTAAGAGTTACAAGTCTCCTGAGTTCAGTGGTCTAACATCGGAGTATGCTCTGCCATTTCTTGATGAGTGTTATCGCATTCTCCGTTCTATGGGTATCTCAGGATCTAGCGGGTTTCTTTCACTACTTTCTAGATTTGAGTAACCGCATATGATTGGTAGCGCACCTTTGAGTTAGACAGTCAATACGAGACAACTTCATTGACTTGGACCCAGTTTTCAGATATGTTCCTGAGAGAGTTTGTCCCTCAGAGCCTTAGGGATGCATTGCGTGCAGAGTTATAAGATCTTCACAAGGTTACTATAACCATCTTGGAGTATGATGTGCATTACACAAGCTTGGCTAGACACGCCCCCACCTTGGTTTCTACTATTTGTGAGAAGGTGCGCCGGTTTATTGAGGTTCTTATTCCAGCATCAGGTCTAGCATGGCTCGTGAGTTGGAGATGGATATTTCTTCTCAACAGGGGGGACATTGCTAGGAGGATAGAGGATATGCATGCTAGGGAGACAGAGGACATGCAGGGTCATGAGAGAGAGTGCATACAAAATTAGGAGAGAAAGTTTTAGGAGGCCTGGAGACCTCGTAGACCGGGGAGGTATACTGGTCTTTATTTTGGAGGCATTGTGCGTCATGGTAGAGGTTTTGCGGGTCAGCTAGTTTAGTTATCACTTCAGGCTTTGCATAGTAACTCAGGTGTTTATGGGTCTCGGAGTACCCATACCGCACTGTTTCCATTGCCTCGCTAGCAGAGTGGGTGCTTTGAATGTGGAGATACTAGCCATACGGTAAGAGATTGTCCCAGACTTCAGACCGATGTGTCACAGTGAGGTATTCAGGCTAATAGAGGCTGCCCAAAAGGGGCATGCCCGACTCATTGATGTGTTTCATACAGTAGGCTTGAGGCAGTCGTGCCAGCAAAATGCGATTCATATATGATTTTGGTTTGTTATAGAGGAGCACTATCTGTAGTTCATTACAATTCTGCTTTTTGGGGTGGTTTCCCTTATTTGTTGCTCCATTTATAGGTGCGCTTCATGATTTGCGCCTATTTATGTAATTATCCAGTTGGGAGGTTCTATGAGTGATAGTCGTGTCTGTCGTCTATTTCTAGCCGTCATCTGGAGTTATGAGACTAGTAGTAAAAATTTGTGTTGTCCATTTCGATAGGTTTGATGTGATTTCTGAGTATTCTTGGTTGCGAGCTATGATTTTTATGCTCCACCGGTGTGGGAGCCAATCTGTGTTGAAATGTTTTTTACGGAATTTATCTAGTGAGAGTTCTTAGATGGCTTGATGTATAGCCTACTTGTGATTCAGAGTTGAGGGTGGGACCCTTTTGATTCAGGTGATTGATGTGTTGAGACCGGGATGTGTACCGTGGTGAGAGTTATATTAGTATAAGACCCTCGTGATTCTTTTACTCTTCTTGTTAGATTGTTTTGTAGATTAGTGTTTTAGAAAAATTGTGCTTGTCCGACTTGTTGATAGTCCCCTTATGTGTTTCCCTTCCCATATTCACTCATTTTTGTTCTGTGCTTCTTGAGTTTTAGGTTGTGGGGGTGTGTGCCCGTTGGTATTAGCTGAGGTTTAGTGACTACGGTGTTTAGTTATGTGGTTTGTGTGGTTATTGTATCATTGCCGGTGTTGTGGAGGTTTGAAATAAGTTCCTATTGAATATGAGGCTTATAGCCGGTGGAAATTTGATTTCGGGCAAGAATTGTTATCAAGAATATATGTTGGGACTATGTGTGATGTGTCATGTTTAGTGGACGTACCTAATGGGTGTTGGTATGAATTGAAGTAGCAGGTTGAAACTGATACAGGGTATGGACTTAGAACTGGGTCTTTTGAAAATGGATTGGAGGTGACAATCCTTGTTCCAAGGCTTATTGGTACTGCTAGGAAAGCTAAATTTCAGTTGAGATGATGTCGTTAGGTTTATCTGGAATAGGGTGATGCGGGATCACCCAAGGGTGTAAGTTGGAAGTGTGCATTCAGTAACTTGAGGACTTCGTGGCGAATCTTAGCACGTTCGAGGACAAACATTGGTTTTATGATAGGGAGGATTTAACGGTTTGATCTGTCGTTTTGAAAATTAAGCTCCGTATAGTGGCGTAAGATTTGAAACAACTTCGTAATATGATTATTGACTTGCGTGCATGGTGGAATTCAGTTAACGGATGGTTTAGAGCCAAGTAGGAAGAGGGAAACTAGTTTTGGATGTTCGACTGGTGAAAATTTTACCGCAATGACTTTTTTATTATTCCAACAGCTTCTTATGGAGATTTTGGACTTAGGCGCACGTCTAAATTCAGATTTAGAGGTCCGTAGGGTAAATTGAGGCATTTTCGGCAAAACATAAAAAAGTTAAAGTTTGTAAAATGAAGAAGTTTGACCCCCAATTGACTTTTGTGATATAAGAGTTAAAATGCGATTCCGAGAGTTGGAGTAGCTCTGTTGTACCATTTTGTACATGTCTTCAAAATTTGGCATCATTTCAGATTGCTTTAATAGGTTTCGACACGAGTTTAGAAATTTGAATTTAAAAGTTCATAAGTTCGATTTATGGTTTGATTTGTCATCTCCAGTTGTCGTATGTGATATGAAACCCTGAGCAAGTCCATGTTATGCTATGTGTCACGCCCCAAACCGAGGGACATGACCGGTGCCCGACCGGGTAGCCCTAGTCAAGCCGACCTGGGTGCCTTTCTTATCGGACTTGTAACCTCGTACTTTCATTTCTCATATATCAAAGCAATTAGCCATTGATTATTAAAATAACTTTTTAAAAAACATACATAACATACATCCTTACTTAGCATGGTTTCCAAGTTACATCTCCCAAGAACAAAATATATATTTACATAAGTTCACAACTCACATTTTCTGTCTACGGAGCCTGTAAGGATACAAAAAGATGATACAATACTTGTTGGTAAGAAGGTTCCAGCTATACCTTACACAAATACTAAAATACGACTCCGACGGCATGAGCAACGTAGGGCTCCGAGAGGAAAGGGGCTCACCAATTCATAACACGGTCGATGGACTAGAGTACGTGCTATGGATCCACCTACAATCATCACACGAATGTAGCGCCCCTGGCCAAAGGGACGTCAGTACTTTTGAACTTTACTGGTATGTATGAACAAACTTTGCCCCAAGTAAAATCAAACCATACACAAGTAAAGAGTAGTAAAAGAATCAAAAATCAAATACATATGAAAGAAACAATCAAGCCAAACAAGTTCCCAATCTCTCCTTTTTCCAAATAATTCACAAGGAACAAATATTAATAGAATCAACGATCAAATTCACATGAAAGGAACAACAAAAGCCAAACAAGTTTCACAATCTCTCCTTTTCCCCTTCAATATTATCACATCAATGATTTCACAATTTTCTCATATTTTCATTTCAATAGTGATTTCGATCACTTTCCACCCTTATTACCTCGGCCACCTTCATCACCACAACCCACACCTTATTACTTCGTGTTGCGGCGTGCAACCCAATCCCACCGAGCAATTACAATTCACAAACACTACAACAATTCACAAAGAATTTCTATCACCATTAATACCTTTTCCATAATATTCAACAGTTCAAATGCAATTTATATCACCATGGTAGTTACACACAGCAAGCCAAACATGTCATTGCAACGGTTGTTTCGCTAGCATCAATTACAATTTCCTTCCATCATTTATTTCCCAACTCTTACCACATAGAATTTTCACATATCACACACTTGGTTTATTGCCAATTACTTACACCATTATGTTGAGAGACTTAACCACGAACACTCAAATCATGCCAATCACAAAAATTTTGCAAAGAATCTACTTAGATATCACATACCAAATATTCGTACACCAAACAAGGTGATTTTACAAAGGTCAAAGTTCGTCATACATACCTATAGTCGAATTCCCTTTTTAACTTCTATTTGCAATTCACCGGACAGTCTAGCAATTTCAATCTAGTTCACAAGTTAACACATTTATCTTATAATTGAAGCTCACAATTTCTACTCAAACTTATTTAGGTTATCAATCCCTCTTTGTACAATCCTTTACTCCTACCCATATCCTCTTACTAGATTTATGTTTTTAAAAACGCAGGCATGTATATTTTCGACCATTATTTTCAAAAATCAATGCACGAGAATCCCCCTTAGTTTACACCTAAAAATAAATGAAAACGGGTTTGGGATTTTACCTCCAAGAATGTGGATGAAGACATTTACTTTCAAATTTTCCCGGCCCGAATGGTTTGAAAAATCAAATTGATGAAGATGAACTTTCTCTCTCAAGAACCCTCTCTTCCTTCTCTCTTATTTTGTTTAGAAAATGTTTTTTAATGAAGGGTTGGGGTGTCTTATAGAAGAAGGTATCGGGTTGAAAAATTAGAAAAATAGGAGCCCCGATGCGGAATGCGGTCAGGATGCGATCACATTCCTGACATGCGGTCTGCAGACCGATCGCAAAATAGCCCTTAGTACAGGAAAAAATTAAAACATACTAACTCACTTGACAACAAAAATGTAGTCCGCATACTTGACTTGCGACCGCATTTTGGACAACATTTTTAACCTCAAATTTGACTAACTCTCTAACTCACTTTGCGATGGGAATACGGTCCGCATATCAGCTATGTCGTCGTATAGTGCACCACATTTTGACCTCAATTTTAACTAGACCACTGACTAATCCCTGACAAAAATGCAGTCTGCATACTTAATTTTCGACCGCATTCTGGACCGTATAATAGCACTTTTCTTGAAAACATTGATTCAAATTTATTACACATCCCTAACACATATTGAGTTCTTGACCCTAAAAGCTACTGGATTTTGAGGACGAGTTTTCACGGGGACGTACATTATGTGACTTATTTGTGTGATTAGACGGGGTCCGAGAGGCTCGGGTGTATTTCGGATGGGCTACAGATCCTTTTTCCCTATTTTGGAACTGTTGTTTGCTGCTTCTGATATCCTTCCGCAGGATTGAGAAAAACCTTCCGCGATCCCGATGAATTTCTACTAATAACCTTGAAGACCCTCTTCGCATTCGTGAAGCACTGCATTCTCCTTCTTTGCGTTCGCATCTTTCTCTTCGCATTCGCGAATCACTGCATTCTCCTTCTTGGCATTCGCATCTCTCCCTTCGCGATCGCTAGGCCTTGCATTTTTCTTCTCCATGTTCGCGAATCATAATCACATTTGTAATGAGCAACTGGGAAGCCATAAAATTTTCTGCTACACGATCGCGACTATTCTCCCGCGATCGCGATGCACAAATACCCGGAAAGACAAAATATATCCCAAACTCGAGGGTTTCAGAATTTTCATCATATTTTGACATCTGAAGCCCGGTGCTTGGCAATTTTGAAGGGATTTTCACCTGGGAAACTTGGGTAAGCGATTCTTACTTGGTTTAGACTAATTTCCATGAATCTTCTCTTAAATTCATCCTTTAATTTCGGAATTTTGGTAGAAATTGGGGGAAACGTTCTTAGGCCTAGAGATTGGGTTTTGATTGTGTAATTCACATCGAATTGGGATATTTTTTATTTGGTAAGATTAATGAGACTGTGAGAATTCTAAAAATATAAATTTTATCCGATTCTGAGGCATGGATCCGTGGGGCATTTTGGTCATTTTATATAATTTCGCGTATTAGCTTAGGATTTAATTGTAGAATGGGTTACTTGAAGTGTTTAATTAGGGGCACTTGGAGTCGAGCATTTGTTGCAAAAACGTGGTTTCTAGTTTATTTTGAGCTGATTCGAGGCAAGTATATTGCCTAACCTTGCGTGGGGGACTTCCCATTAGGATTTCAATCTTCTCTGTTGATTGTAATCTATGTACGCGATGTCACGAGTGCGTGCTGAGAATTATTTGTTGAAAAATTGGCCTTTTTAGGTTCTTAGGTCATTTTATTCACTGAGTATGATGTTGTTCTTCATATGATTGAATTCCCTAATACTAGTTTTACCTCTACATGTTTAACTTGGAATTAATTTCTTTATGGTTCATTCTTATTATCTAATTGACTCTTACTTTGCTTAGCTGAAGATCCTTACCCCTTCTATTGTCACGTTATCTTCCATAATTGTTGTCTTTATAGGAAATCATATTATCTCTTATGTAATTATTTAGTCTTAATCGAGGTTACGATTATCTTTTCCCTCCCCAGCCTTAATAGAAATTGTTGTACATCCTTCATAACTTTCCCAACTTTAAAGAAGATTAGATATTCTACGTTTATTTGAAATTTCTTTATGTAAAATTATTTGATTTATGTTAACTTCCTTGTTGTTGAATTGCATATTACAGAATCATTGCTTCATATTATTTCTCTCTCATTGAGTTTTTCCTATTATGCTTAGTATTCTCTGTTGCGGTTATTCTTTGTGAGATAATTTTACCATCCCCTGGTGAAAAAATGTTCTTGAGTTGATTCATTTGTCGTGCTCTTGTATATATTGCCATTGTTGTTGTTGTACTTGTGATGGCGGTCACGAGGTTTCTGCTATGCAGTCGTTCATATTGTGATGCACAAGGTTTCTACCATGCGATTGTTGTTGATGGCTAGCACGAGGTGTTTGCCGTTTTATTGTTGCTATTGATATTTTGCACATGCGGCGTAACAAGTCGGGATATGTTTATATGCTTATATGTGGGTTGCACATGTGGCATGATAAGGTGGAAACATTATGATGGACGTGTGGCGAAACAAGGCGAGCACTTATTATGTTATTATTTTCACACGTGGCAGAACAAGGTGGGCTATGTCAGGGATTGATGGTAAAGATTTGTGACGGCCTGTGGAGGCATTCCTATTTTGTTTATTATTGTGATTGTACGTTGTTTACCTGTATGGGCTTTATCTCATGGAAGTTGTGAGAAAATATCGTACGTGCTGCCCGTTCTTCTTCTCATGTTTATTAGTTGGTATAAATCTTTTTAAAACACTTGCACTAGCATACATGTTGTTGAACATTCCTATTGGATGTGAAGTCCTCCTGATTTTGCGAATTATAGTCGTACGCCATCGTTTACTTATTATATATGCGAGAGTGGTCCTATTTAGCAATTGAGTTGTCAATATGACCGTGAGGCTGATTGGGGCACATGATGTCAAGTGTTAGATTTCAGGTACTAGGATTCGTGAGATGTAATTAGTCCGAGATTCGAAAATTTGTGGAGGTTGTTGGATAAGACGTGATGTGAACATTTTCGTAGGATCTGAGCTATTGTTTTATTTTTCCTTTACAATATTGCAACATTAGGACTTGGGCTGTTCTTATGTGTGTTCATTCTTAATACTTACGTTGTTACTTGTTGTCATATTCCCTTATTGTGATTGTAGCATTGTTAGTGTTTTCGTGCAGCTTTTATATATATATATATATCATGATCCGTTGTTCCTATAATTGTACTGTTTATTAGACTGGTAGGTGTCTTGACTGTTCCTTGTCATTACTCCACCAAGGTTATTCTTGATACTTAGTGGGAATTACTGTGGTGTGCTCATGCTATTCTTCTGCACACTTTTGTTGTGTAGATCCAGGTTTTCCCACTCAGTTGTGTCAGCTTTGGAACGAGGCGTTTATGTGGAGATTTCGAGGTATATCCGCTACATCCGCAGACTGAGGATTCCCTTTCTATCTTTCTTTAATAAGTATAGCCCTTTCAGTATTTCCCTTTGTTTAGAATTTTTCTGAGTTGGAGCTTCTTATGTAATTTGTGAGATTCCGGGTTTTAAGAATTGTTGTTAGCTTCGAGAGTTATTATAGCATGTGTCGAGCGGCACCTTAAACTTTGTTTTATTTTACCATTTTGGTTTTTAATTATTACTTCCACAAATTATTTATATTTCGCATTGTTAGGCTTACCTAGTCGTAGAGACTAGGTGCCGTCAAGATGGTTCACGGAAGGCAAACCGGGGTCGTGACAACTAATTCCTATTTGTCTATGCAATTAGAACTAACAAAAAATGTATTTATATTTCCTGTAAATCAAGAAAGCGTGGCAATTAGGTATAAGTCTACCCTAATCGCAAATCCATTCCTCGATGCCCAGGTTTAAGAATTTAATCTACTCAATCCTATATGCAACCAAGAAATATACTTTCGAGTTAAACTCTAGATTCGTAGATACTATTCAATTGGTAATCAAGCAATCAATTAGCTAGGCACAAGATTGAATAAATTAACTAATACAATTAGGTGGTGACTTTGAATGACGTTTGTCATGTTCCTGAAATACGGAATAATTTATTTTCTATTTCACTTCTCGCTAACAATGGGGTTAAGTGTATTTTTGTTTAAGACAACGTTGTAATAAGTAAGAAAGAGATGTAGTTAGGAAAAACTTACCTTACTGAGGGCCTTTTTAAGGTGAATGTAATGATTGTTGACAATAATAAAATTTCCTCTTTTTCTTACTTGCTTATGTTAGATAATTTATCTCATATACGTTTGGGACGTGTCAATTATAAAACCTGCGAAAAATGATTCATTTGGAAGTATTTACTAAGTTTGAATGCGACAAATCAAAATGTCAAATATGTATGGAATCTAAGTATGTTAAATATCCTCATAAGACAGTTGGAAGGAATTCTATCCTTTAGGCTCAGTTCATACAGATATTACCGACATGAAGTCAATGTCATCTCATAGTGGAAAGTAGTATTCCATAACTTCAATTGATGACAATACACGTTATTGCTACATTTACTTATCTAATAGTATAGATGAAGCAATAAATACATTCAAGCAATACTAAAATAAGAATGAAACACAACTTAACATGAAAATCAAATGATAAGGGTGGTAAATAAGAATCTTCTTTCGAAGATATATGTTTAGAATGTGGAATTATTCATCAAACGACAGTCCCCTATATGACCCAATCCAATGAGATTGAGAAAAGAAAAGTTGATCATTAAAGAAAATGATAAACGCTTTATTGATATGTTTTGGTTTGCCACACAACTTGTGGTGGGGAATCCATTCTTATGACTAACTGGTTACTAAATCGAGTACCCCATAACAAAACTCAATCCATTTCATATGTAAAATGGAAATGAAGGAAGCTGAGCTTGAATTATTTCAAAGTGTGGGGGTGTTTGATAAAAGTACAAGTTCTTAAACCCAAAAGGGTAAGATAGGACAAAAAAATGTTGATTGTGATTTCATAGGATATGCGACCAATCGTAAAGTATAACTATTTCTGGTGCATAAAAAAGAAAATACCGACATTCATTATAATACAGTTATAGAGTTGGATAATTCTACATTCTTCTACAATAAATATCCTTATAGAAAGGAATGTGAGTCAATTGTGGAAGGATAAAAATGACCCCGGGAGAAACAAAAGAAAGTACGTCTAATCAAGAGGATCCAAGATGTAGTAAACGTCGAAGAACGTCTACTTCATTTGGATCAGATTTTTAGACTTTCTTATTGCAAAATGAGCCTCGAACATTATTAAAAACTATATCTTCTTTGGAATCATTATTTTAGAAAGAGACAATCAATGGTAAATAGAATCCATACTGATGAACCATACATGAGAATGGGTTGATCTTCCTTCAAGGAATAAACCATTGGGTTTCTCAATAGATTTTTTAGAGGAAAATGAAAGATAATAGTACCATTGCAAATATAAGGCAAGACTTCTGGTCAAAATTTATAAACAACGAGAAGTTCATGACAATTTTGAACATCTCTCCAGTTACAAGAATTATGTTCATACAAATGTTAGTGGCATTAGCTGCGGTATATGGTCTTAGAATTCATCACATGGACGTTAAAACGATTTCTTTAATGGATATTTGGAGGAAAAAAATTATATGAAACAACCTGAAGGGTTTGTAGTTCCAGGTAAAGAAAAATAGGTATGTAGACTTTTCAAGTCACTTTAAGGACTAAAAAAAAGACCAAAACAATGGCATGGAAAATTTGACCAAACAATGTTGTCAAATGGTTTAACATAAATGAATGTGATAAATGTGTGTACATCCAAAATGTTGCTAATTAAATAGTCATTGTTTGCTTAAATGTGGATGATATGCTGATAATGAGTAATGGCATTACCAACATAAATGTGACCAAGCGTATGCTAACTAGAAAGTTTGATATGAAAAAAATGAGAGTTGGTAATTTAATTATGGGTATTAAGATCTATATGACATCTCCAGATCTGGCATTGTTGCAATCTCATTACATAAAAATAAATACTTAATAAAATCAAGTAATTAGATTTTAATGTTGCAAAGATTTCAATTGATGTGAATCTTGCTCTTGCAAAGAATAAAGGCCAAAGCATATCACAATTGGAATATGATCGCGTGATTAGATGTTTAATGTATATCATGAATTGTACACGCATCAACCTTTGCACTCAAATCTGCATCCAAGTTATGCACAACCAAGCCAAAATTGTCGATTTTATTTACAACCTCAACTCTCTTCTTAGACCAATCATTCACCAATGTTATAAGAAGACAATGTTGTTATGCATATTCCCTTAATTAAGAATATTTATCCTAATACCAATCCTTATTCTCATATTCAAATTTATACCTCCAAGAGTTCATGTCATGACAAGCTCAAAAAGATGGGCCATAAATGTCTATCGTCAACCAAACATCTTCATCAATAGTCTTACCTTCGGATATTTCATCCCGATATGTCATGTTGAGAGAACTAGAAACACACTGTGAGAAAGATCAAATTGCTATAAAAATAAATTATTTACAAAAAGAGAAGGAAAAAATCAATACATGTAAACATAAAAGTAATAGTCTAATCTAGAAATATAGATTTTTAAGCCCCTGGCAACGTTGCAACAAACTTGTTGCCGCCAAACGCACACGCAAATATATGCAGTCGTCAAGTAATAAAGTGACTAAAAATTGAATATCGAACCCACGAGGACTTGTGATATCTATTAACTAAATTAGACTATCCTAACTATCTAAACCAAAATTAAACCTAGAAGTGTTTTAGTCTAAACTATTTAAAGTAAAGAAAAGCAAATAGTGAACTCTGAATAAAAGGATAAAGATTTTTATGTTATCAATGCGACGCAAAAATTATCTAGGCTTGTGGACTATCTAACAATCATATAGTATTCTTCAATTGAATAAGACTAGTTAATTTATCTAGTTTATTAGTTGGCAGGGTTAATATTACTCATAAGAATCTATCGAGTTCTTACTCGCATATTCAAGCTAAACTAATGCCTATATGAATATGGAATTAGAAAAAAAAATGCATTTATAATTAATATAAATCAACCAAGAAAGGCAATAAGGAATAAGTCTATCCTAACCGCGAATCCATTCCCCGATGCCCAGGTTCAAGAACTTGCTCTGCTTTATCCTATATGTAATCTATAATTCCCACTGTCAAGTTCAACTCTAGATTTATAGATAGTATTCAATTGGTGATCAATAAATCAAATAGTTACGCACAAGATTGAATAAATAAACCAATACGATAAGGTGGCAACTTTTAACAACATTTGTCATGTTCCTTGTCACGCCTCCATTTTCCTAACCCGTAAGGGGTATAACAGAGTTTTTCAAATTTAAGTGACAATTGAAACTGAATTATTCTATTTAAAATTTAGAGTGGCCACTTGGGATAATTTATGGTGTCCCAAGTCAACGGTTTAAATCCCGAACCAAAAAAAGATTGACTCTATTTTATAATCTTTGAAAAACAGACATCCGAGAAAGAAATTCTATCAACCTGGGAGAAGGTGTTAGGCATTCCCGGGTTCCGTGATTTTAGTGCAGTCGCTTTTGTTTAATTTTAAAATATCTTTAAGATCTATGTGCATTTTAAAACTTTTTTTTTCAAAAATCGCTTTTAATAATCCAACTGTTGTACAACTAATTATTGATTACACATTTGTGAATCATGTCAGGGGAACCGTACCCACGATCCACAATGTGTTTATTTTATTAAAAAGAAAAAATTATGGCTGTGTCACATAAATGTACCCCCCGAATTTAGAAATCAAATATTACGACCACATAACGGGAACCGTACTCGTAGCTATGGTAACTATTTAATTAACACGCATAAAGCAAACTATGAAAGTTTAAGGCATTTTATATACTAGTTAGGATATCGATGTGAGGACCATAGACTAGATGATTGGATGAAACACCTCAATTTTATTCAAGGAAAAGCATTTAAACTAAGCGAATTATGGATATTCTTATTTAAAACTAATTTGAAATTAAGCATCACAACTACACCACGGGAACCGTATCTGTAGTTGTGATATTTTTATTACGTGCAAAAAGCAAACTGCGAGATTCATGCCCTGAAAAGTACAAACCCCACCTTACTCATCATCATTGTAGACCATCAAACAACCAACTAAGAAATGAAACAAAAATATTCTAATCTAAATGTAGAATTACGCCAATTTCAAACCTATTGAAAGTCCAAACCAAACAAACCTAATTCACTCCAATTTAAACAAAATCTAGTGTTTCATCAATTCATTTATTAACTCACAGTAAAATGTTGTATAAACTATAACATGTTAAATCATAATACCATTAAAACTAACATGAAGCTAAGTATGGACAGATATGATATACCCGATGTTATCATTTAGCAAATACAATGGTTACGTCCGAGTGATCACGATGACATTCAATTTTTTGAGATAGCGCAAAAGTATACTAAAACATTATCCACATCAGATGATATAAAGAAATTAACATAATGAATTAAAGAAGAAAATGAGAGAAATGGACCTTTCATTATAGTAAAATATTATCTTTCAGAAGATAGATCCTTAAAAGCAATTTATACATCAACAATCCTTTGGAATTCGATGAATCCACGACCGGAAAACTTGATTCGACAGCCTCACAAACCAGACTCGGGTGACCCTAACGGAACCTCCTTACTGCGTGTGCTCTTATTGGGTTCGACGTACACGGCAAAGAGCACCGGAACAATAACCTACAGAGGCTAGACAGATCACTGGATTTAACCAAACATTTGGCCGGATCTAGTGTTCGCCAGTCATGAGGTTCTACCAGCGTAAAAGGAGAACGGCGAAGAAAAGGGGAAATAAGATAGTTGTGGCGTCGTGTTCGCTGGTTGTTGGCTCGTTCGTCTGAAGGGGCCATTGGCTGGAGATGATGGCTGCTTGGTGGTGAAAGGGAAGAGTTGTTGTCATTGTGTAGGGTCACGGCGGCTGACCAGGAGATGGAGCTAGGTTGTAGGGTTTTTGTGGTGTTAAATCTTCGTGAAGAAGATGAAGGAGCTTAACGTTTAATGTAAAAAAATGGAAGTTGCATTGCTAGGGGTCTCAAGTTCTTGTTTGTAGTTTTTTTTAGGTTCATTTTCTTAGTTTTTGTTTATCATGTAGCTAAAGGGTGCTGATGGGTTAAGGTAAAATTTTGGGCCTTGAAAGACTTGGGTCTTCTTTAAGACTAAATTGTGATTAAATATGGGCAAAAACTCTCTTGAATTAGTTTAAAATTAGCCTTCTCAAAAATGTAAGACTACTCCTAATTAATTAAAATAAACTATTAAAGATAAATCCAATATGAAACTATTTATTTATTTGTATTTTTCAAGATTAAAAATGACTACAAAATATTGCTGAAACTAGTTTTTTTGTAATTTTTTTTTTTGATAAAATAAAGTAAATGAGTTAAAAATTAGTTGAAATAACTATTTTAGAACTAAAATAAGTATTTACATGCTAAAATATAAAAATATGGGGGAGGGTCAAAAATATCATGTCTAAAGCTGCCTCTCTTTGACTGGAAATACGAAGTATTTCAAACAAAGAACGACTAGACTTTTTTTTTACCCATCCTTTTTTTAAAGAGACCGAAAGTTAAAAGAAAGGAGAATGTGACCGAACCCTAATATCTGAGATACCTATATATCATTGGCTATAAAGGAATCAAGTCCCGTGTAGTTTAGGAGTGAGTGAGATGATAGAGTATACCGAGGTGGAGAGCCGGTCGAGGTGCCGTTCTATCGAGGTTCCGGAACGCATTCCTATTATTACACCAAAAATCAAAATGAAAAAGATTAACTAAGCCTATCAACTACGAGTTAAAAGATTCAAATCTATAAGTCTTTTGAAGATCGATCTTGAGTCTTGAATGGTTTTTCATGCATACTTTAGATTTGAACCTTGATGCTTGTTAGCTGCACGTGCTACCTCGTTCTTCTTCAGCTTTTCGGATCAAGATCGGATATGTAGTGCTTGTGACCTCAACCCTGTCATGAGCAACTCACATTTTTCATCTACTTCTGCATTTGGATTCACTTCTTGCTTTTCTTTTCTTTTTATTCTGTATTGTGACTAAATTATGTTGATCATCTCGGAATGTTGACTCGCATTATCACCGCGAGCTTCTGCTACTTCTAATTTGAAATGAATTCTGAAATGACTTTCCTTGTTCTGTAAGTGGGGACCTGATTGCCAACACTTGAACTGTATTCCCCTGTTCTCCAGGTGGGCGCCTGATTGACAAAACATGAACTGTATTCTCCTGTTCTCCAAGTAGGCGCCTGATTGCCAAAACTTGAACTGTATTCCCTTCTTCTCCAGGTGGACGCCTGATTGCCAAAACTTGAACTGTATTCCCTTCTTCTCTAGGTGGATGCCTGATTGCCAAAAGTTGAACTGTATTCAATTGTTCTCCAGGTGGGCATCTTATTGCCGAAACTTGAACTACATTCCTTTATTCTCTAGGTGGGCGCCTAATTACCAAAACTTGAACAACATTCCCTTTTTCTCCAGGGGAGAGCCTGATTATCAAAGACTTGAACTGTACTCGCATGTTCTCCAGGTGGGCTTCTGATTACCAAAAACTTGACGGCATTCCCTCGTTCTCCAGGTGGGCACCTGATTACCAAAATTTTAATTGTATTCCATTGTTCTCCAGGTGCGCACCTAATTACAAAAACTTTAATTGTATTCTCTTATTTTCCAGGTGGGCGCTTGATTTCCAAAACTTGAATTGTATTCCCATGTTCTCCGGGTTGGAGCCTGATTGCCAAAACATGAAATATATTCCCTTGTTCTCCTGGTGGGCGACCGATTTCCAAAACCTTAACTTTATTCCTTTGTTCTACAGTTAGGTGCCTGATTGCAAAAAACATTAACCGTTATCCCTTGTTCACCAAGTGGGAGCTTGGTTGCCAAAACATAAACTATATTACCTTGTTCTCCAAGTGAGCGCCTGAATGCTAAAAACTTGAACTGTATTCCTTTGTTCTCTAGGTGGCTGCCTGATTGCCAAAACTAGAAATGTACTCCCTTGTTCTCCAGGTGGGCGCCTTATTTCAAAAACTTGAACTGTATTCGCTTGTACTCCAGGTGGGCGCCTGATTACCAAAAAATTTACTACATTTCCTTGTTCTCCAGGTTGGTGCTTGATTACCAAAATTTTAATTGTATTCTCTTGTTCCCCAGATGCGCGCCTGATTGAAAAAACTTGAACTGTATTCCCATGTTTTCCAGGTCGGTTCCTGATTGCCAAAACTTGAACTGTATTCCCTTATTCTGCAGGTGGAAGGTCGATTGCCAAAACTTGAACTGTATTCCTTTGTTCTCCATTTAGGTGCCTGATTGCAAAAAACATTAACGGTTTTCCCTTGTTCTCCAAGTGGGCTATTGATTTCCAAAACTTGAACTGCATTCCCTTGTTCTCCAGGTGGGCGCTTGATTGGCGAAAAGCTGAACTTTATTCCCTTGTTCTCCAGGTGGCCGCCTGATTTCTAAAACTGAAACTGTACTCCCTTGTTCTCCAGGTGGGCGCCTGCTTACTAAATTGGAATTGTATTCCCTTGTTGTCCAGGTCGGCGCCGGATTGCCATAACTTGAACTGTACTCCCTTGTTTTTTAGATGGGTGCCTGATTTCTAAAACCATGAACTGTAGTCTCTTGTTCTCCAAGAGGGCCCCTGATTACCAAAAACTTGAATTGTATTTCCTTGTTCTCCAGGTGGACGCATGATTGCCAAAAACATGATCTGTACTCCCTTGTTCTTCGACTGGGTGCTTGATTGCCAAAACATGAACTGTAGTCCTTTGTTCTCTAGGTGGGTGCCTGATTACCCAAATTTTAACTGCATTCCCTTGTTCTCCAAGTGGGCACCTAATTGCCAATACTTTAACTGTATTCCCTTGTTCTCCATGTGGGCGCCTGATTGCCAAAACTTGAATTGTATTCCCTTGTTCTCCAGGTGGGCACCTAATTTCCAAAATTCTAAATGTATTCCCTTGTTCTCCAGGTGGGTGCCTAATTTCAAAAACATGAACTATATTCCCTTGTTCTCCAGGTGGGTACTTGATTTCTCAAACTTGAATTGTATTACCTTGTTCTACAAGTGCGCGCCTGATTGCCAAAACTTGAACTGTATTGCCCTTGTTCTCCAGGTGGGCGCCCGATTGCCAAATCTTGAACTGCATTCCCTTGTTCTTGTGGTGGTTACCAGACATTACAACAAAATAGACAAAACAAAAGAAACGTTTTTACCCAAAATCTCTAAGAATTTAAAAGCTAAATTTCATTATCCAGGCGGTCCTGAAAACTTCAAATTAAATATCATCCTAAGAGTAACAACTTTAAAGCTAAATTATATTTCCTAAAGGTATAACTTTTTTATGCTAAATCCTATTATCTACGAAGATCTTGAAATTTAACTAGGTCTCATTATCTAGGAGGGCCTTGAAAACTTTTTAAAATTAAATCCCACTATACAAGAGCGCTTTAAAATTTTTAAATTAAATCCTATTATCCATTGGGGTTCAGAAAAGCCGAGAATGAACTTACCTTATCCATGCTTTCTTCCTGGAGGATCTCTACAGAACAAACAAAATTCCTTGCCCCTAAACAATGCTTTTCCTGATGGAGGGTTCCTGCAGATTGAACAAATTTTTCTTTCCCCTTCACAAACTGCCATTGTTCCTATTTCAAACAAAGAAAACTTGTGACATTAAACATGGTGGGTTGTTTGTTGCTTTGACTTTGAGGGCGATTGCTCCTTCACTTCCTATAATAACTTTGATTTCAACTTGAAAGACCTTGCTTGGTAATTGACTAACAACTTTCTCTACCACCCTTATCACAGAAAATACCTTCGATCCATTCAACCCCAACACCCTTTATCTATTTCATTGTTCATGAATTGACATATACCGACCCTTTCTATTTCACATGAATCCCAAAGCATGTTGATTGTTACCAACTCGGTACACTTTTTGTTCTTTGGTGACGTACGCTATTGGCCCTGGTTTTGAGGTTTATTGCTCCTTCACTTGCCATGATAACTTTGGTTTCCACATGGACGACCTCGCATGTTATTGGTTAACCATTTTCTCTGCCAACCTTATGATAGAAAGTACCTTTGGTCCGTTCAAACCCAACATCCTCTATCTGTTGCATTGTTAATGAATTGACATATACCGAACCTTTGTATTTCACATGAATCCCAAAGAACGTTGATTGTTACCAACTCAATACGCATGTTGTTCTTTCCTTACTTATGCCACTTTGATATGCTAGCCAGATCCCCTTTTTTTGGAAAGCTATTGGAAAATTTTGAAATCATTTCTCACTTGTTCCAACGAAAAAGACTCAGGAAGAGAAACGAAAGAAGACAAAAGACTGGCCCACTCTCGACTTCGTGGGATTATGAAATATTTTATTTGGTATAACTGAACCGTAAAGCTGCGTACGTATCTTGTGATTACAAGAATCACGTCAAAAATAGTTTACAGGACTACAATCTGTTGCTGCTATTTTCCTTTCTTTTTCTTTTGTGTTTTCTCTTTTCTCACTTTTTTTCTTTTTGATTTTTTTTGAATGAAATATCTAAAATAAACCTCTGGGGAAAATTTTATTCGTGTGACTCTAACTTGATTTCAATGGAGGGGAGGTCAAGAAATTTAACACATGCTCAAAATGGGTACCGAATGGTATAAAGTGTTTGGGTAGCTGAATGAGGTTCTCACAATCTCTAAAAATGCCAAGTATAACACATGCAACTTGAGAATAAAAAACGAAAAGCATGCACAATATTTCTTTTGCAGCTTCCGCATTGATATCACTGATATGCCTTCCACCTTTTTAGGGCATTGTAGAGTACAGAACTCTCATTGGGTTATTCCCTCTTCATAATGGATATCTTCCGTCAATTCATAGAAAACTTCTTGAATTTATCTTGTAACTTGAGATGCACTTAAACTCAATGTTGCTTGCTCCAAATTGTATGGCATGCACTCTCCTTTAACAAATTCTTTTCACCCTATTAACTTACCAAATTATCTACCCCGGTTTCACATGGTTCGGGCTTCAAATGAAATGCCTAAATCTGTACTTATTTCCCTCAAGTGTCCCTATCATCTTCAAAATTATCTCATTGTTTCATAATTAAACTAACTTTTAAGACCAGGTCTAGAATTGTGCGTGCATGTCATGTCACTAGAGCCAGCATGAAAAGAACTATAAAAAGGAGAAAAGAACTAAACAAAAAATGACTAGAAATAACCAAAAAAAGAAAATTGCACTAGACAGACGCTGAAAGGGTTTGAATAACAAAAAAAGCAAAATAAATTGTGGTTATAATCCTGAAACAAACCTAGACAACACTAAAATGGGTACTACGACTAATTGAACTAGGCAAAATAAAAGGATAAAAGGGTGTGAGTCAAAAGACAATATCCGGATTACAACACTAAAATTAACCTAGATAACAGAAATAACAACAAAACAAATCACCAAGACACCTCCATGTCTCGCCAAGAGATGGAGCATCTTTGTAATTGCCAAGCTCGACATCTTAGACATTGAGTTCCATATCAATATCATTGGGACCTACACCAACTTCAATCACGTTGTCTTCACCAAGTGGCTTATTGACTCCTTTGACCAATCCTTCGTCATTGCTGACCATCCCAACAACTTGTGTGTTGTCATGTACCTAGGGAGGATTATGTGTGATAATTGGGGTAATAAAACCTTGGACTACAATTATTCCTTCTTGAATCATTCTTTATATTTCCCTTTTCAAAGCACGGCTATCTTTATCATTGTCTCCTTCGGAATTTGAATGGTATTCACACCTTTTAGCAGAGTCAAAGCTTGTCGCACGTGGGATTAGCTGCAATCATGTCATAATGCTTTAATCTCTCAAATAAACTTGCAAAGGACCCTCCTATTGGTATAAAATTATCTTTCAGCCTTTGTTCCTTCTACATCCTTGTCTTGAATGTCGGTTATAGGGAACTTGGAAAATTTTTTGAGATTGGTGGGGATTTTGTAGTGCTCGTGCTTGATTTTTGAAGTGACACTGTTGTTGGATAGATGGTCGAACGATGTTCGGAGATAATAATGGGGTGGATTATGTGAAGTTTGAGGATGTTTATGGGGTCAGTTGTGGCGACCCGGCCGGTCATCTTAAGTATTAGCGCCCCAATCTCCTATTCAATGCTTCCCCTAAGTTCATTTCTACTATTCTAGTTTGCCTGGGCGTTCAGTGTTGGGTTTCAGAGAGTTTTAGGGCACTTAGTCCCTAAATGAGAGCATAAGTGTTGAAAAGTGGTCTATACTCGGAACAGTGTGAAGATGGACTTAAAATTGAAATTTGATGGTTCCGTTAGCTCCGTTAGGTGATTTCGGAGTTAGGAGCGTGTTCGGAATGTATATTGGAAGTCCGTAGCTCATTCAGGCTTGAAATGCCGAAGTTTGACTTTTTGAAGTTTACTGTCTGATAGTGAGTTTTTGATCTGAGGGTCCGATTGGAATTCCGGAAGTTCGGCACCTCCGTTAGGTCATTTGGGGCGTGTGTGCAAAATTTAGGTTGTTCGGGCGTGTTCTGTTTAGGATTTTGATCTAAAGTGTATTTTGATGAAATTTGAAGTTCTTAGGCTCAAATCCCTGTTTATTCGAGTCTTCGGTGTTGTTTTAGGTGGTTTAAGGATTAGTAAAAGTTTGAATGGCATAATGGGATATGAATGTAGGTTTGGTTGAGGTTCCGGGGGCCTCGGGCGTGATCCGGATGCTCAACGGAGCATTTTTGAGTTTGAAAATATTGCAGAAATCCTTCTGCACTTGCAGGTCCAATTCCTTCTTCGCGTTCGCGTCTCTTCTCTTGCGCTCGTTTAGCTCTGACTTTCTAATTATATGCATTTGTGTCCTCCTCCATGCTTTCCCTTAGAGTAATTCTTGAGGAGGACCAATTTTCCCTCATCGCGTTCGCGTTTAGTCCTCTGCGTTCGTGAAGCTTCATGTCTTTCTCAATCACGTTCACGTCAAGGCCATTGCGTTTGCATAGCTTTATTCGACTCTGAGGTCTGAACCTACTTTTACTTATTGCGTTCGCATTACCCTTTTTGCGTTCGCGTAGCTTAGAGGCCTTCGCGTTCTCCTTCTGCTACTCGCGATCGTGAAGGCCCTTTTTGGCAGCATCGAATTTTCTCCTTCGCGGACACGACCTTACTTCCGCGTTCGTGATGCATAACACGCATGGGCAATTATAAATTTTTCAAAACCAAGGGTTTGCCATTTTTATCAAAACACAAGCTTTGGAGCTCGGATTCGGGAGAAATTTGAAATGATTTTCGAGGGCATCGATTGGGTAACGATTCTCTACTCTCTTATGCTTAAAACCTACTAATCTAATCACGAATTCCCCCATCATTTTGGAGTTTTGAATAAAAAATAGGCAAAACTTCATAGACCAAACTACTGAGCTTTCAGTGTGTGTTGACCTTTGATTAGAGAGATTTTTATATGGTTAGACTCGTGAGAGTGCAAGGGTTCTGAAAAAGTAAAAATTTCCAATTCCAAGACCTTGGCCTGGAGGGCATTTTGGTCATTTTACCTAATTTCAATGCCATAACTTTGAATTTAATAGTAAAACCAGTTGTTTGCGATGTTATTTACGATATGCACTTGAATTGAATAGATTTGGGCCATTTGGAGTCGGATACTCGTGGCAAAGCCACAATTTCTAGTTGATTTTTTAGTCGATTCGAGGTAAGTAGTTTGTCTAACCTTGTGTGGGGGACCTTTTCCCTTAGAATTTGTTATTCGGTATCTGATTTCCTTGTACGTGAGCTAACGAGCCCGTACATGAACCGATTTTTGAGAATCCTTATTTTTACTTAGGACATTGAGATTGAGTTTTCTTTCATATTTTCTTACTCTACCTGTAATTATAACTTGTGCTAAATTAGAGAAGCATGTTTAGTTTATTTAACTTTCCTAATTGTTTATATTGCCTTGACGGTACTCCGTGAAGCATGCAAGGTTAGTATTATCCGTTGCTTGTCTTTTGTATTTCATTACCTGGTATCATCTGGCTGTGATTGTGCACTTATATTGGGCCTACGGATGTGGGAATCTGGTAGCTCCCCCCCTGTTTGTTTACCTTGGGATTACGGGTTCGATTCCCGGTAGGTAACCCTGCACTTTAACATTGGGACTTCGGGTAAGATTCCCAATAGATCCCCCTGCATTTTTACTTTGGGACTGCAAGTTAGATTACGGATAGATCCCCATGTGCATTGATGGTTGGACTACGGGACGATATCGTGGGAGATCCTTCGGAATGGCACATGAGTTGGACTACGGGATGGTGTCCAGGTAGATCCACTGCACACTTGAGAGAAGGGCTACATGTTAGTATCCTTGGAGACCCTCATTGTTATCATTGGGATTGAGCTGTGTTTACTCTGTGTTTACCATGTCCTTGTGTAGTTGTTATTGCCTCGTTGACCTGTCTTATTTAACTGTTGCACTCTTTATTTCTGTTTGATTTCTTTTTTTTTCATACTGTTAATTATTATTATATTTTGCCTCAGTAGGGATCTGACCTTCTTCGTCACTACCCAACAGATGTTAGGCTTGGCACCTATTGGGTACCGCTATGGTGTACTCATGCACTTTCTGCGCATGTTTGTCTTCATGTGCAGATCACCTAGGTACCTCCACTCAGGCGCACTATTCTCGAGGTGAGGAGCTACTAAGACTTGAGGTATGTCCGCCGCGTCCGCAAACCGAAGAGTCTTCTTCTTATTCTATCTTGTAGTGCTTAGACATGTCGTACTTTAATGTAGACTATTAGAGTTTAGAGTTCTTATTGTACTTCCATTAGTGTGTGTTGCCCGTGAGATTCTGGGTTTTGGGTGAATTATAGACATCCGCATTTCTTTTGAGTTGTATAGGCCGAGCGGCCTTATATGCAATTAATATTTTAATATGTTAAGTTTTAAATTAATTATTCCACAAGTTAGGTTGTTATTTCCGCATTGTTAGGCTTACCTAGTTATAGGGATTAGGCGCCATCATGACATGTTCACAGAGGGCGAACTGGGGTCTTTACTAATTGGTATCAGATATATAGGTTCATAAGAGTCATGGAACACAGGCTGGTTTATTAAAGTCTCGCTTATTTGTATGGAGACGTCCGTACTTATCTACGAGAGACTGTGTAAGTATTTAGGAAAATTCTTATTTAATTTGGATTCCTTATCGTGCGATATTTTTGACATCAGTTCTAAACTTTTGTCTTCTATTCTCTCCCTGATGGTGAGGACACGTGCTACACGAGATGACCAGGCACCCGCACCCCCTACTGCAGCCATCAGAGGCCAAGGCCGGAGTAGAGGTCGAGGAGCGCACGTGGTGCAGCCAGAGCACCTGCGCGACGTGCCACCGAGGTACCACTAGCAGATCCTGCCGGAGCCCAGGCACCTAGAACACCTACAACTGCCACTACTACTCCAGAACTCCAGGAGACTTTGGCTCAGTTCATGAGCATGTACACCACCTTGGCTCAGGAATATTGCTTCCACTTGTTGCAACCACATCCCAGGTTGGGGGAGGAGCACAGACTCTTTCCGTCCGCACCCCGAGCAGCGAGTGCAGGTTGAGTGACTCTCGATATTATTCTCGTACTGCCAGCAGTGCAAGTTCAACCTGAGGATGGGTTAGCTGCTTCGGAGGACAAGCAGCGGAGACTCGAGAGGTTCAAGAAGTATTATCCCCAATGTTTAGTAGATAGCATTAGACGATGCCTTGGTATTTCTATGGGAGTGTCACTATATTATTCGCACTATGGGCATAGTCGAGTCCAGCGAGGTTTCTTTCATTGTTTTCATCTTAAGAAAGCCGCCAATGATTGGTGGCGCACTTATGAGATAAACAGTCCAGTGGAGGCTATTTCATTGACTTTGACCCAGCTCTCGGATATGTTTATAAGAGAGTTCGTCCCCCAAAGTCTCTGGATGTATGGCGCGCAGAGTTTGAGCATTTGCGCTAGAGTGCTATAACCATTTTAGAGTATGCTATCTGTTATACTAGGTTGGCCAGGCATGCACCGGCTTTGGCTGGTACAGTTCGAGAAAGAGTCTACTGGTTCATTGAGGGTGTTATCCCTCACATCAGACCTAGCATGCTCAAGATTTGGAGATGGATATTCCTTATCAGGAGCTAGTGAGCATTGCTAGGAGGATTGAGGGTATGCTTGCAAGGGAGAAATACGAGAGGGAGGCCAAGAGGTCTCGAGAGTCAGGTCATTATTTTGCTGTCTGTACCCAGCAGCACGTTAGAAGAGAGGTTATTCTGGTCGCTTTGTACATTCAGCTCATCTAGCAGCCGGCAGTGCTCCAGTTTCTAGCGCGCCTCCTCCACGGTGTGCTTCCAGAGGTCAGTCCACTAGGCTTAGCCCCTGCCAATCACAGCGACCGCGTCCTCCCAGAGCTTGCTACGAGTGTAGTGATACATGCCATATGGTTAGGGACTGCCCTAAACTTGGAAAGGGTGCATTTTCTCAGTCTACTCAGCCACAACGTGCTCCTCACAGTTCTCCGACCATGGTCACAGCTCCAGCTGCTACCCCATCTGCGCAGCCGGCTAGGGGCGGAGGTCGGGGAGATAGAAGTCGCCCTTAATAGAGGGGTCGGGCCAAATATTATGCTATTACTGCTCTTACCGAGGGTGTGCCTCGGGATTCTTTGAGTTCCCCCGTTTATGTTTCTATGCCTCGGGATTCTTTGAGTTCCCCCGTTTATGTTTCTACTCCTGTGGGAGATTCTTTTGTTGTGGATCGCATTTATCGGTCATGTTTGGTTACTATTAATGGTTTTGAGACCAGAGTAGATTTATTGTTCCTCGGTACGGTGGATTTTGACATTATTTTGGGCATGGATTGGTTGTCGCCCTATTTTACTATTCTTAATTGTCATGCGAAGACCGTGACGCTGCCTATGCCAGGTATTCCGCGTATTGAGTAGAGTGGTACTTTAGATCACACTCCCAGTAGAGTTATCTCTTTTCTTAAAGCTCAGCGTACGGTTGAGAAGGGATGGTTGCGTATTTAGCTTATGTCAGAGGTGTCAGTGTTGATACCCTTTCTGTTTATTCAACCCCAGTTGTACGAGATTATCTCGATTTGATTCCGATTGATATTCTAGGCATGCTGCCCAATAGAGACATTGATTTTAGCATTGATCTATTACTGGGCACTCAGCCCATTTTCATTCCTCTATATCGCATGGCTCCTCCTGAGTTGAAGGAGTTGAAGGATCAGTTGCAGGAAATTCTTGGTAAAGGTTTTATTCGACCTAGTGTTTTACCGTGCGGTGCTCCTATCTTGTTTTTGAAGAAGAAGGATGGTTCTATGCGTATGTGTATTGATAATCCCCAGTTGAAAAAGGTGACAATGAAGAACCGTTATCCTTTGCCTTATATTAATGATTTATTTGACTAGCTTCAAGGCGCACAGTTGTTTTCTAAGAGTGACATGCACTCACGTTACCATCAGTTGAAGATTCAGGAGCCAGATATCCCGAAGACTATCTTCAGGAATCGGTATGGCCATTACAAGTTCCTTGTTATGTTATTTGGGCTGACTATGCCCCCCGTAGCTTCCATGCATATGATACATAGTGTATTCAGTCCATATCTTGACTCATTCATTATTTTTTTTTTTAATTATATTTTGGTGTATTCTCGGAGTCGGGAAGATCATGAGCAGTACTTGAGAACCGTGCTTCAGACCTTGAGGGAGAAGAAGTTATATGCAAAGTTCTCAAAGTGTGAGTTTTGGCTAAGTTTTCTGGCATTCTTAGGCCACATGATTTTGAGGGAGGGTATTTAGGTGGATGCGAGGAAGGAAGAGGCCGTGCAGAGTTGGCCCACGCCGTCTTCAACTACAGATATTCGTATTTTTCTCGGTTTCGCAGGCTACTACTGTCGCTTCATGGAGGGATGTTCATTGATTGCGACACCTAGACAAGATTGACCCAGAAGGGTGCCCCATTTTAGTGGACAGAGAAATGTAAGGCGAGCAGTCAGAAGCTCAAGACTGTTTTGACTACAACCTAAATTTAATGTTACCTACTGGTTTGGGGTCTTATACTGTCCATTGTGATTCCTCGAGAGTTTTCCAAGGAGCGGTATTGATGCAGGATGGCAGGGTGATTGTCACGCGTCCAAACAGTTGAAGATACATGAAAACAACTACCATGTCCACGACCTTGAGTTAGCTGCCATTGTTCATGCCATAAAGATCTGGCATCATTATTTGTACGATGTGCCTTGTGAGATATATATTGACTACCGGGGAGCTTGTAGCATTTACTCAAGAAAATGGATCTCAATATGCGTCAGAGGAGGTGGTTAGAGTTGATGAAGGACTATGACATTACTATTCTGTATCACCTTGGCAAGGCCAATGTGGTGGCAGATGCTTTGAGTTACCGGGCGGAGTGTTTGGGTAGTTTTGCATATTAACTAGCTTCGAGAGACCCATAGCGATGGATGTTCAGGCTTATATAGTCAGTTTGTGAGAATGGATCTTTCGGAGCCCAGTCGGGTTCTAGCCTGTGTGGTCTCTCGGTCTTCCCTATTTGATCGTATCGGGGAGCGCCAGTCTAATGGTTCTGATTTTTTTGTCCTTGAGGACAAGTTTCTGCGTGGATATGCCATAGATGTGGCCTTTGGGGATGACGGGGTATTGAGGATGTAGGGCCGAATTTATGTGCCTAATTTTGATTGTATTTGGGCGTTGATTCTAGTAGAGGCCTATGGTTCGCGGTATTCCATCAATCCGGGTGCCGCAAAGATGTATCTGGACTTGAGGCAACACTTTTGGTAGAGGCGAATTAAGAAAGATATAGTTGGTTATGTGTCTAGATATCTCAACTGCCAGCAGGTGAAGTATGAGCACCAACGTTTGGGTGGGTTGCCTCAACAGATAGAGATTCCGGAGTGGAAATGAGAGCGCATCACCATGGGCTTTGTATCGGGACTCCCACAGACCTCGAAGAAGTTTGATGCCATTTGGGTCATTGTGGATCGGCTGACCAAGTCCGTTGATTTAATCTCTGTGTGTACCACTTATTCATCGGAGCAGTTGGTGGAGATCTATATCCGGGAGATTGTCCATCTGCATGGTATTCCAGTATCTATTATTTTAGAAAACGTACCCAGCTTACATCGTGATTTTGGAGAGCCGTACAGCAAGAGTTAGGTACTCATGTGGAGTTGAGCATAGCATTTCTACCCCAGGCGGACGGACAGTTCGAGTGCACTATTATTTCTTGAGGATATGCTCCTTGCATGTGTGATTGAGTTTTGAGGGTATTGGGATCATTTCTTTCCATTGGCGGAGTTTGCTTACGACAACAATTATTAATCCAGCATTCATATGACGCCATATGAGCCTTTATATGGTAAGAGGTGTAGATCTCTGGTGGGCTAGTTTGAGCCAGGCAAGGCCAAGTTATTGGGCACATAGTTAGTTTAGGATGCATTGGAGACGGTTAAGATGATTCTAGATAGACTCCGTACATCCCAATATAGATAGAAGAGTTACGCAGACAGGAAGGTTCGTGATGTTTCATATATGGTTGGTGAGCGGGTTCCGATTCGGGTTTTGCCTATGATAGGCATCATGATGTTTGGGGAGAAGGAAAAGTTATGTCCGAGGTTTATCATCCCTTTTGAGATCTTGAGGTGAATTGGAGAGGTTGCCTATGAGCTTTCCTTTCCTCCTAGTTTGGCCGGGGTTCACCCAGTATTTCATGTTTCGATGCTTCGAAGGTATCAGGGGGAACCATTGCACATGTTGGATTTCAGCTTAGTCCAGTTTGACAAGGATCTATCCTATGTTGAGGAGCCACTGGCTATATTAGACACGCAGATTAGAATGTTGAGGTCAAAGAACATAGCTTCAAAGAAGGTTCAGTTGTGGGGTCAGCCGGCCGAGGAGGCGACTTGAGAGACTGAGTAGGATATGCGAAACAGATACCCTCATCTATTAACATCTTCAGGTATGTTCTCTATGCTTGTTCGAGGACGAACAAATGTTTATGTGTAGGGGGGATGTGATGACTTGACCGGTTGTCTTAAGAATTAATGCTCTGATCCCCTATTAACTGCTTCCCCTAAGTTCATTTCTGCTATTCTTGTTTCCGGGACATTCGGTGTTGGCTTTCGGAGAGTTTTGAGACATTTCGTCCCTAATTGAGAGCTTACGTGTTGAAAAATGGTCCGTTGTTGGAACAATGTGAAGACGGCCTTGGAATAGAAATCTGATAGTTCTTTTAGCTCCAGTAGTTGATTTCGGGTTGGGAGTGTGTTCGGAATGTATTTTGGAAGTTCGTAGATCATTTATGCTTGAAATGCTGAAGTGTGATTTTATTGAAGATTCTGGTCCGATATTGAGTTTTTGATCTGTGAGTAAGATTTATATTCTGGAAGTTGCACTAGCTTCGCCATGTCATTTGGGGCGTGTGTGCAAAATTTCAGGTGATTCAGACGTGTTTTGGTTATGTTTTTTATGGAAAGCATGTTTTGATGAAATATGATGTTCTGAGGCTCAAATCCTTGTTTAATTCAAGTTTCCAGAGTTGTTTTAGGTTGTTTAAGGATTGGTACATGTTTGAATGGTGTTATGGGATATGTCTGTAGGTTTAGTTGAGGGCATAGGGGCCTCGGGTGTGATTTGGATGCTCACCGGAGCATTTTGGAGTATGAAAATATTGTAGAAATCCTTCTGCAATTGCAGGTCCAATTCCTCCTTTTCATTCGCGATTCTTCTCCCGAGTTCGCGTAGCTCTGACCTTCTACATCTATGCGTTCGTGTCCTCCTCCACGCGTTCGCGTAGAGTAATTCTGGAGGAGGACCAGGTTTTCCTCATCGTGTTCTCATTTAGTACTTTGTGTTCGCGAAGCTTCACGTCTTTCTCAATCACGTTCGCGTCAAGGCCATCGCTCCGCATAGCTTTATTCGACTCTGAGGACTTAACCTATTTTTACTCAATGCGTTCGCATTACCCTTGTCGCGTTCGCATAGCTTAGTGAGCCCAGGCCTTCGCATTTGCATTCTGCTTATCGCGATCGCGAAGGGAATTTTTGAGAGATTCAATTTTTCTTCTTCGCCACGACCTTACTTCCGCGTTTGCGATGCATAGCAATCCTGGGCAGTTATAAAAGATTCAAAACCGTGGATTTTCCATTTTTATCAAAACACAAGTTTTGGAGCTCAGATTTGGGAGAAATTTTGAGGGCAGCGATAGGGTAACGATTCTCTACTCTCTTGTGCTTAAAAATCAGTAATTTAATGACGAATTCCTCCTTAATTTCGGATTTTTGAATGTAAAATGGGTAAAACTTCGTACACCAAACTATTGAGTTTTGAGTGTGCGTTTGACATCCGATATGGGAGATTTTTATATGGTTAGACTCGTGAGAGTGTGAGGGTTCTAAAATGTGAATTTTTTTTATCCGTAGACATTGGCTTGGATGGAAGTTTTGTCACTTTACCTAATTTCACATCGTAAATTTGAATTTAATAGTAAAATCAGTTGTTTACGATGTTATTTATATGTAATTGAATTGAATAGATTTGGGCTATTTGGAGTCGGATACTCGTGGAAAAGGCGTGATTTATTGTTTATTTTAGAGCCAATTCGAGGCAAGTGGTTTGTCTAATCTAGTGTAGGGGACCTTTTCCCTTTCAATTTGTTATTCGATATCTGAGTGCCCTGTATGTGAGGTGAAGAGAGCGTGCTTGAGCCGATTGTTGAAGATCCCAAATTTTCCTTCAGACATTGAGAATGAGTTCTCTTTAATATTTGCTTACTTTACCTCTAATTATAACTTGTGCTAAATTAGAGAAGCATGTTCAGTTTATTTAACCTTCCTAATTGCTTAAATTGCCTTGACTGTACTCTGTGAAGCATGCTAGGGTATCTTTTGTATTTCATTACCTGGTATCTTCTGGTTGTGATTGCACACTTATATTGGGACTAAGGATGTGGAATTCCGGTAGGTCCCCCCTCCCCTTGTTTGTTTACTTTGGGGCTACGCGTTTGATTCTCGGTAGATCCCCTTACACTTTTACTTTGGGACTGCGGGTTAGATTTCCGATAGAACCCCCTGCATTTTTACTTCGGGACTGTGGGTTAGATTTCAGATAGAACCCCCGGCGCATTGATGGTTGGACTATGGGATGGTATCCCGGGATATCCTTCGGATTGGAACTTGAGTTTGACTACGGGACGGTATCCCTTGAGTTCCATTGGACAGTTGAGAAATAAGCTACAGGACAGTATCCTGGGAGCCCTTCGTTGTTATCATTGGAATTGAGTTGTGTTTATCCTATCCTTGTGTAGTTGTTATTGCCTCGTTGACCAGTCTTATCTCACTGTTGTACTCATTATTTCTGTTCAATTTCTTTTCTTTCATACTATTAATTACGATTATATTTTGCCTCAGTAGGGCCCTGACTATTCTCGTCACTACCCAACCGAGGTTAGGCTTGGCACTTACCGAGTACCACTGTGGTGTACTCATGCCCTTCGTGCGCATGTTGTTCTTTATATGCAGATCACCCAGTTACCTCCACTCAGGCGCACTATTCTTGAGGCGAGGAGCTACGGAGACTTGAAGTATATCTGCCGCGTCTGCAGACCAAAGAGTCTCCTTCTTATTTTATCTTATAATGCTTAGACTTCTCTCATACTTTGTGTTAGACTATTCTGGAGATTAGAGTTCTTATTGTACTTCCATTAGCCTGTGTTGGTCATGAGATTCTGGGTTTTGGTGTGAATTATAGACTTCCGCATTTCTTTTTAGTTATATAGGCCGAGCGGCCTTATATGCAATTAATATTTTAACATGTTCAGTTTTAAATAAATTATTCTGTTAGTTAGGTTGTTATTTATGCATTGTTAGGCTTACATAGTTATAGGGACTAGGTTCCATCACGACATGTTCATGGAGGGCGAACTGGGTTGTGACTTCAGTATTGAGGTTGAAAGCGTTTAGAAGGAATGCCCATTCGATCCTATCATTTGCGGGGCTCAGCAACCTTTTTTCTATCAATGGCGGGACTGTTCCGAGCAACTTGTTTGCTCCAGATGAACCAAAAATCCCTACAACTTTCCTTAGGTTTATTTTCCATCTGAGACATAGAGGAGCGGTCTACGATAGTGTCTATATTGTAGTGAGAGTGCCACACAAAATCTTGAGCCATGTCATCCCATGTATGCCATGTACCAACATTTTGATGAGTATGCCATTCCAATGATTCTCCAGTCAGGCTCTCACTAAAATACACCCTCAACAACTCATCTTTCTCGCCAAAACTTATCATTTCACTACAATAACCCCTCAGATAGGCTACTTGATCTCCACATCCATCATACAAATTAAACTTTGGCGTCTTAATTTCTTTCACCTTTCTGGATATCTCGTCTTGCTCCAATGTCTTAGAAAGCTTTGCAGTCTCACCAGAAGACTTAAAATGAGGAGCGTAAGAGTATGGACCCAAGACTTTGAAAATTGGTTATGGAGCATAGCGTTGGACATCGGGTATTTTGAAGACAGTCTCGCTAGAGGATCGAGGTATGGTAGCAGGTGGATGAGCTACTAGAACATGAGTGGTCAAAGGAACGGTATATGCGGTAGTTCTGGGGGGTGGAGCGTGAAAAGGTTGTGGGGAGATATCCTGGACTTGTGACAATGGCGGATTGGTAACAAGGCTTTTAGTGTAGTTAGTAGGAACTTATGTTGGAGGACGCCCACTAATCTAGGCTTGGTATATTTCGGCCATCTGTCCTTTCAACCTTACGACCTTTTCTTTCAACTCAGATTTAATTCAACAATTCCTTTAGAAGGATCAATAACTCCTGTTTCCAAGTCTTTGGAATCCATGATTACCTTTCTCTTTGACCTTGTATTGTACGGGTAATGATCCGACCGGTCGTTTAAAGATCTAGCGCGCAATTCAGTAGTTTAAGGCCATGAACAGCTTCATTTCAGGTATAATCACTTGTACACGTGGTCGGAATTAAATTTTGGAGAGTGCATAGTTGATTTGAAAAGAGAATTCTCATTTTAAAAGCTTTAAGTTGAAAGAATTAACTAAGATTGGATTTTTGAGTAAACTATCTCGGAATCTGGATTCTAAGGTTCCAACAAGTTCATTTCATGATTTTGGACTTGGGCGTACGTTGGATCGGGTTTCAGATGAACCTGGAACGTTTTGCCGCCTATTATGGAAGTTAGAATTTTGGATGAATTTAATAAGTTAGGGTTGAAGTGCATTTCAGGGTTATCAGTGTCCATTTGGGATTCTGAGTTTGGGAATAGCTCGATATGGTAATTCTTGAGTCGGGACCACGATTTGAAGTGAATTCGGAGGTCCGTAGGTCATTTTGATGTCATTTGGCTAAAGATAGAAATATGAAGATTTTTGAGAAGTTTAATTGAGAGTTTCACTTTTTGATATGGGGCTCAGATTTCACTTTCGAAATTTGAAGAAGGTCCATAATGTCGAATAAGACTTGTGTGAAAAATTTGAGGTCAATCAAACGTGATTTGACGGGTTTCGGCATCGAATGTAGAAGTTTGAAATTTTAAAGTTCATTGTGATTGGAGTACGATTCATGATTTCGCCATTGCTTGATTTGATTAATGCCCTCGGCTAAGTTAGTAGAGTATTGTGGGACATTTTGGAATAATTGGTTGAAGTCCCGAGGGTTTCTGGTGGATGTCGGAAATTGAAGCTGCTGAAAATCTGTGTTTTTTCTACTCCAACTACTGTTTTGGATAGCAATGGTGCAATCGAGGAGGCTACTGTGGAAGCTTATATCTCAAAATATATAAGGAATCTGAATATTTGAAATATAAAAGTTGTTGACTTTGAATTCTAGTTCCAAAAAGTTAAACCATTCATGATTTTGACATTTTATCAGAATGTTTTGATCGATTGAAGATGGTTGGTAGAGAAGTTTTGACAAAATTTTCTGATGCATGGAGCCGACTTTAGAAGCTCATATCTCAGAATATATAAAGATTTATATGATGTACAACCTATTAAATAAAAGATCTTTGAGTCTAGTTTCTAAATATTTAAACCGTTTGTCATTTGGATATTTTCCCAAGGAGTTATGGGCATTTTAACAGAAGGTATACAACAGGGTAAATGGTAATTTGATGTACAACCTGCACAGCACAAGGGACAACTTGATGAAGCCTGGGAAGATTGGCTTAAACACAAGTTTTAGCCCAATTCTTTCATTTGGCTTGGACTATTTTGGAGAGCTCGAGGAGGGATTTTCACCAAGTAACACTAGGTAAGTGATTTTTCCTTTTTTTTAGTTAAATATGTGATTTTACAAGAACTTCGACATGGAAAATTAGTATAAATCTGGGATTTTTGGGGAAGGCCTAGTATATGGACTTTTGGACATTTACCTTGAATTTGAGAATGAAAATTTGATCAAATTGTATATTTTAGTTAATAAAGCTATGGATAGAATTTATTTTCGAGAAATTTCGGAATCGAGGCACGTGGCTCGAGGGCATTTTGGTAAACTTTCGAGTGGAGTTGGGAACTTATCTAATTTGAATTGTTACAAGTATTAGAGTGAATATTTATTGGGTTGCCCGTTATTTGAATAAATTTTGGCCGTTGTGTATCTATTGGAGTCGTTGGAAGGGCTTGGAAGCCGGTTATGAAAATTTTGGAGCGAGGTGAGTCTCCTTTCTAACTTTGTATGAGTAAATTGTCCATATAGGTGAAATAATTTGTTATGTGCTCATATGTATGGGGGCTAGGTATGCACGAGGTTATCAGAGTCTGTGTGTAGCTTCTAATATGTGTAAGTCCGGGTAGCCTAGGACCCAAAAGTATGCTACACTTGGAATATCTGAAATCTTGGTGGTAGTTGAATTTCTTAAATCTTATCGAATTGGTCAATGAATTTCTAAAAGGATTAAACTTCAATTTCTTAAATTGTTAAAAAAAGAATTGGCTTTTATTTGGATAAATATTCCCCCATAAATTCTTAATTGGCTGTTTGAGCATGTATTCTATGTGTACTTGCTTCGCATGAATGATTCGCAAGCACGTTGATTGTTTAATTAATTTGACCGTGTTGCATACATGATTCGTGAATGAGGTAATAGATGCATCTATGGTTCGCGTCGTTCGACCTCCGCAGTTCACATTTTACCTTTATGTTGGATTGGGTCGTACGACCTTGGCATGATCTGCACATGCTTTATTGCTTGCCTTGAGAGTTATTGATATACTGTTTTATGTCTTACTTTAATTTACTGTTGTTCTTAATAAATTTGTTATTCATCACATTAATAATATTACTGTTGGATAAGTAGAAAGTGTCAATGTCGACCTCTCGTCTCTACTTCCTCGAGATTACACGGGATACTCATTGTGTACACGTTATTTTCATACTCATACTATACTTGTTGTATATTTTTGTTGCAAAGGTTCATATGTGGCTAGAGGCTTAGTGGGATGGTTGATATGAATACTTAGGTGAGCTGCAATTATCGAGACGACCCCTAACCAGCAGAGTCTCTTTCAGATTATTGTACTGTATTTTTATTTCTGTCCACTTATATTTAGGACAGTTACTGTATTTTACATCATTCCCTAGTAAATACTCATGCACTTGTGACACCGGATTCTGGGATGATTATGGGGTATCGTGTATTAACTGCTTAACATTCATGTTCGAAATGATTCGCTTTTACTGGTAAATTTGAAGGAAAGTCATAGATTTCAAAATTATTGAAACAAGAATTTAATTAAGTATTTTATTTGGCTTGCCTGACAGCAGTGTCCGGCGCCATCACAACCCTTAGTGGATTTTAGGTCTTGATAGTATGAGCGAGTTACATAAAAATAAAAAACCAACCACCCTTCTGCTCAATAAAGATAACAAACGTAACAAAATGTGGTCATCCTATTAGCATTAGGGAATTTAACAGCTAAAAAAATCATGTTGCGTGCAATGCAGCTAGCAAAAATTAACGGTTCTACAATGACTTCGAAGGTCACAAGGTCAATTGGTATCATCCTAATTTTGTTCATTTCAATCTCCTCTTTTCTTTTCTTTTCTTGCACTTGCTTGCTCATTTTCCTTTCCTTTTTTTTCTCTAATTATCACTCTTTTGTTTCCATTCATTTCTCACATCCCACAATTTCATCTCTTTTTTTCTTTTCTATTTCTTTTTTTTATTTCTTTTTGTTTTATTTTATTTTTTTCCTTTTATTTTTTCCTTTTAAATAAAAAATGAATCGAACGAACCATATGTAGGTTGCCTACGTATCATGAAGCCGCATGAATTAGATCTTTGCGTAGTTTGGGAAGATTAGGAATAAAGGTAACAAACTAACATTCTCTTTTTCTTTTTTTTTTCTTTTTTACCTTATTGACTACTCTGATGAGTAAAGAGAAATAAAAGAAGGAAATCCTTCTGTTGAATTTATTAGACTTAATTTTTTATAACCTATTCTACACATAAGCTTAATGAGCATATTTGTTTTCTTTTTTGTTCTTTTCGAAACAAATACTCTATGTGAAATTATTAAGGAAAAAAACCTTAGAATAGAAAATTATTTCTTGATCTTTTTTTAGGAAGGAAGTCTAAAGAATAAAATAAAGAAAAATATTTTAAATTTTCATTTGATATTCCTGAAATAAGGTTTCAAAACGAGAAATGCACAAAACAACTATGGGCACAAGTACTAATACACAGTCACCTTAGACTTCATAATGTTAGTCACCTTGCTATTTCACGAACTTGGTCTAACATTATTAAGGGTTGGTCAATTTGTAGACTAGGTTATAAATGGAACTTAACACATGGTACTCATGTTAAGTTCTGGATGGAACCATGGCTAAATTATAATTCTTTTGTTTGTACTTACATTTACGGACCTCTACCAAAAGGAGAGATTAATAAACAAGTGTCTGCCTACTTTTATGATTAGTAGTGGCATTTGCAGTACTTGCCTATTAAGTTACCTTTCTCAGTAGAAGATCAAATAGTTAATGATTACATGCCATTGGTGCTTACCAATTATGATTAGATTGTTTGGGGGCTTACTTCAAATGGTTTTTTCTTAGTTAAATTTATTTATCATGCACTTACACAAACAACATCTTCTACAGGTCCTGACGTCATTAACTATAACTGCATTTGGCACCTCCACATAACTCCTAATATCTCTTTTTTATATGGTTAATATGACATAACAGGCTTCCCACAGCTTTGTATTTTCAAAGAATACATATTATCATTTCTTCTTTATGTCCACAATGTAGACTAGTTCTTGAAACCATACAACATATTTTATTCGAATGCCATAATGCTATAGCACTTTGGAACAACTTCATAAGATATCCGCACTTATCATCCGATAACAACTTTGCCTCATCCACTATATTATCCTTTGCACTATGGCAGATTTGGACTGTCAAAAATAAGAATGTACTTGAGCATACACATTTTAAAACAAGTATTCAATTAGTGTATAATCAAACTCCAGAATTTTACTATCTCACAAACTCTGAAAAACAGTATGGCATCTCGGTTGCCTCTTTATATTAAATGGCATCCACCTGAGCGACAAGTCTTTAAGTCAAATATAGATGGATCTACATTTGCTAGTCAAATTAGTTGTGGGATTGGTGGATGTTTTAGGAATCATCTTAGAAATTCGGTTTTAGGGTTTGTAGGACATGCACAACATGGATCCAGCATGCACACAAAGATACTAGCACTCCTAATGGGGCTCAAATTAGCTGTCCAACATCATCTTTCACCGTTATCATTTAGACAAATGCAACTGCAATTTAGAATTACTTATTACCCCTACTATAAATTATACTAACATGATAATTGATTGTAGGTTATTAGTCCGGCGGCTAGATGAGCCAAAGGTACAAAGATCTATCGGAACAAAACTAAGTGCGATTGTTTGGCTAAGCATGGAGTAGTTAATGTGAAGGCTCATTGTATACTTTTTTCAAGTCCTCCCTTTTCAGTGTTAACTTCGTATTTGCGGGTCAAGCTGGAATGCCCCGTAGAGGACTGTTAAAATCAATTTCTATGTTAATTAGTAGTAGTGCTATTAGTAATGGTTCTAGTAGTAATCATGAGGTTGTAGCTAATGTTTCTACTTCTAGTTTAGTAGCAAATGTTTCTACTTCTAGTTGCACTAATCTGATGCAGTACATCCATCCATCAAACTCTTATGTACCTGTTTAAATATATATAATATGTGTATCTTTTTGACCAAAAAAAAAACTGTATGGATTTTAGTTTTTGATTACCTAAAGAAGAAACATTAAAGATAAACAATATATATAATATGTTTTTCTCTCTATGTACAATATCCTAAAGTTCTAGCGAAAAAAAAAAATATATTTTTTCAATTTTTTTCCCATTGAATTCAAAAAGAAGAACTTCTAAGCAAAATTTTTGCATTTGTTAGAATTAATATTTTAAAGAAACTTTGAAAGAGTTACTAAAAGAAAATTCCTTTTTTTTTAATTTTAGTCTTAATGTGCTAAAAGGAAATATAAAAGTAAATTTTTATTTTGAGTTCTA